>OY728155.1:2128281370-2134142781 GCA_963277665.1 Viscum album | reverse complement strand
AAACGGCCAAAACGGGCATCTAACAGTCAAACTCATAGCGGATGACATCAGATTGACCTGAAATCACAGGAAAAACAATCTAATTATTATTCTCAACGTGTACGCGCAGACATAACGTCAATCGGACGTGCGGTCTGCGCAGTAGGGCTCATTATGCATTCTTTAAGTGTTCCTCGCGCTTGATAAACGCGCGTGGGGGTCCTAACGGGACGAATGAGGTCCGAATGGCCTGAAATCAGACGAAATAAAAGGGTGAGTGAATTGTGATGTGGTCGAGTAGACGACACATCAATCGGACGTGCCGTGTGCCTACGGTGACAGGTAACGCCGTTCTTGTGTCATAAACGGCCAAAACGGGCGTCTAACGGTCAAAGTCATAGCGGACGACATTGGATAGACCGGAAATCAAAGGAAAAAAAATCAAATTTTTATTCGTGGCGTGTATGCATAGACGGCACATCAATCAGACGTTCATTCTGCACGGTAGGGCTCATTATGCGTTCTTTAACTATTGCGCGCGCTTCATAAATGCGCGTGGGGGGGGGGGGTCCAAACGGGCCGAACGAGGTCCGAATGGACTGAAATCAGATTACATCAAACGGTGAGTGAATTGTGATATGGTCGAGCAGACGGAACATAAATCTGACGGGCTGTGTGCCCGAGGTGACTGGGAACACCGTTCTGGTGTCATAAATGGCCAAAACGGGGGTCTAACGGTCAAAGTCCTAGTAGACGACATCGGATTTCCCTGAAATCATAGGAAAAACAATCTAATTATTATTCGTGACATGTATGCATAGACGGCATGTCAATCGGATGTGCGGTCTGCGCGGTAGGGCTCATTATGCGTTCTTTAAGTGTTGCACGCACTTCATAAATGCACGTGGGTGGCCCAAATGGGCCGAACGATGTCCGAATGGCCTGAAATCAGATGACATTAAAGGGTGAGTGAATTGTGATGTGGTCGAGCATACGGCATATCAATCGGACGTTCTGTGTGCCCGCGGTGACCGGGAATGCCGTTCTGGTGTCATAAACGGCCAAAATGGGCGTCTAATGGTCAAAATCATAGCGGACGACATTGTATTGACCTGAAATCACAGGAAAACAATCTAATTATTATTAGGGACGTGTACGCGTAGACGGAACATCAATCAGACGTGTGGTATGTGCGGTAGGTCTTATTATGCGTTCTTTAAGTGTTGCACGTGATTGATAAACACGCGTTGGGGGTCCAAACCGGCCTAACGAGGTCCGAATGGTCTGAAATGATACGACATCAAAGGGTGAGTGAATTGTGATGCGCTCGAGTAGACGAAACGTCAATCAGATGTGCCATGTGCCCGCGGTGACAGGAACGCCGTTTTGGTGTCATAAACGGCCAAAACAGGCGTCTAACGGTCAAACTCATAGCGGACGACATCATATTAACCTGAAATCACAGGAAAATAATCTAATTATTATTCTCAATCTGTATGCGTAGACGGAACATCAATTGGACGTGCGGTCTGCGCGGTAGGGCTCATTATGCGTTCTTTAAATGTTGCACGCGCTTGATAAACACGCGTGGGGGGTCCAAACGGGCCTAACGAGGTCCGAATGGCCTTAAAAAAAAAAGACATTAAAGGGTGAGAGAATTGTGATTTGGTCAAGCAGACGTCACGTCAATCTGTACTGCCGTGTGCCCCCGGTGACCGGGAACACCGTTCCGGTGTCAAAAACGGACAAAACGGGCATCTAACGGTCAAAGTCATAGCAGACGACATCAGATTGACCTGAAATCACAGGAAAACAATATAATTATTAGTCTTGACATGTAAGAGGAGACAATGCGTCCATCGGATGTGCGGTGCGCGCGGTACGGCCGAATGCATCGTTTTCAGCAGCTCGGCGCTCGCTAAAACAGCGGGTTGGGGGGTCAAAACCACCCGAACGACCTCAGAATGCCATGAAACCGTACGACATTAGCCGTTGTGTGATTTTTGAAATGGTCGGGCAGACGACATGTCAATCAGAGGTGTCGTTTGACCGTGGTGACCAGAAACGTGTTTCCGGTGTCATAAAACACCAAAAACGGAGTGAGATGGTCGAATTCGGAGCAAACGTGCTCCCAATGACCTGAAACCACAAAAAAACATTAGGAATATTAATTGTGACGTGTAGGAGGGGACGATGCACCCATCAGAATTGCGGTGCACACGGTACGACCAAATGAGTTGTTTTCAGTAGCTCCACGCGTGCTAAACTAGCGCGTTGGGGGGTCAAAACCACCCGAACGACCTTGGAATGCCATGAAACCGTACGACAATTTCCGTTGTGTGATTTGTAAAATGGTTGAGCAGAAAACACATCAATCGGAGCTGTCGTTTGACCGCAGTGACCGTAAACGCGTTTCCGATGTCATAAAACACCAAAAATGGCATGAGATGGTCGAATTCGGAGAAAACGTGCTAAGAATGACCTGAAACCACACAAAAACATTAGGAATATTATTCGTGATGTGTAGGAGGAGATGACGCGCCCATCAGACATGCGGTGCGTGCGGTACAGATGAATGCGTCTTTTTCAGCAGCTCCGCGCGCGCTAAACCGCCGCGTTGGGGGGTCAAAACCACCCGATCGACCTCAGAATGCCATGAAACCGTACAACAACAGCCATTTTGAGATTTTTGAAATGGTCGGTCAGACATAACATCAATCGGAGCTGTAGTTTGACCGCGGTGACCGGAAACACGTTTTCGGTGTCACAAAACACCAAAAACGGCGTGAGGCGGTGGAATTTGGAGAAAATGTGCTCCGAATGACATTAAACCACACGAAAACATTAGGAATATTATTCGTGACGTTTAGGAGGAGATGGTGTGCCCATCAGACGTGTGGTGCATGCGGTACGGCCGAATGCGTCGTTTTCAGCAGCTCCGCGCGCGATAAACCAGTGCGTTGGGGGGTCAAAACCACCTGAAAGACCTCGGAATGCCATGAAACCGTACGAAAATAGCCGTTGTGTGATTTTCGAAATGGTCGGGCAGACAGAACGTCAATTGAAGCTATCGTTTGACCGTAGTGACTGGAAACACATTTCTACTGTCAAAAAACACCAAAAACGGTGTGAGACGGTCGAATTCGGAGCGAACGTGCTCCGAATGACCTAAAACCACACGAAAACATTTGGAATATTTTTTGTGACGTGTAGGAGGAGACGACGTGCCCATCGGACGTGTGGTGCACGTGGTACGGCTGAATGGGTCGTTTTCAGCACCTCGGCGCGCGCTAAAACGACGTGTTGAGGGGTCAAAACCACCCGAATGACCTCGGAATGCCCTGAAACCATAGGACAACAGCCGTTGTGTGATTTTTGAAATGGTCGGGTGGACGGCATGTCAATCGAAGGTGACTTTTGACCGTGGTGACCAGAAACTCGTTTCTGGTGTCAAAAAACACCAAAAACGGAGTGACACGGTCGAATTCGGAGCAAACGTGCTCCGAATGACCTGGAACCACACTAAAACATGAGGAATATTAATCGTGATGTGTAGGAGGAGACGGTGCGCCCATCGGATGTGCGGTGTGCACGGTACAGCCAACTGCGTCGTTTTCAGCAGCTCGGCGTGCGCTAAAACGGCGCGTTGGGGGGTCAAAACCACCCGAACAACCTCAGAATTCCATGAAACCGTATGAGAATAGCCTTTGTGTGATTTGTGAAATGTTCAGGCATATGGAACATCAATCAGAGGTGTTGTTTGATCGCGGTGACCAGAAACGCGTTTCCGGTGTCATAAAACACCAAAAACGGCGTGAGACGGTCGAATTAGGATCAAACGTGCTCTGAATGACCCGAAACCACACGAAAACATTAGGAATATTATTCGTGACATGTAGGAGGAGACGACGTGCCCATCGTACGTGCGGTGCATGCGGTACGGCCGACTGCGTCGTTTTCAGCAGCTCTGCGCATGCTAAAACGGCGCGTTGTGGGGTCAAAACCACCCGAACGCCCTCTGAATGCCATGAAACCATACGAGAACAACCGTTGTGTGATTTGTGAAATGTTCGGGTAGACGGCACGTCAATCAGAGGTGTCGTTTGACCGCGGTGACCGGAAACGCATTTCTGGTGTCATAAAACACAAAAAACGGTGTGAGACGGTCGAATTCGGAGCAAACGTGCTCCGAATGACCTAAAATGATAGAATTTCTTAAATCAGGGGTTTTAAATTATTATATAACCATGATTTGATGTCAGATTTAATTTTATTATATGTATATAATAACTGAATAATTATGTTCAATTTACGTTTGTTTTGTTTGTTTTGTTTTTTTTTGTCTTATTGTAGGTTTTGAAGCAGAAGATTGAAATAGATGGACCTATTCAGATCGTTGAAGCACGTTTATCGTTTATGATGATTTTTATGTTTATGATTTTTGAAATTGTTTTCCATTTTTTATGATTGTTACCTTGTTTTATCTTTGATTTTGCACCGTGAAGCAAAAAAAAAACACAATTCGTACATTTCATTAAAAAAATGAAAAATATTTTATTTAATATTATATATATAAATATTTTCATCAATATATATATATATATTATTTAATAAATATATATATATTTATATATATTTATTTCGGTATGAATTATTTTTTAAATTTTTTTTCCCAGTTTAGCGACCACCAGGCGGCCGCTTAAGGCCGGCATTTCGACCACCTATAGCGACCACCAATGGAGGTCACTATTGGCCTACAGCGACGAAGCTGATGCAACCTCCATTGGCGGTCGCTAGGCGGTCTCTATATGCCTATAGTGACCGCCAATGGTGGTCACTAATGCCCTTTTTTTAGTAGTGATACAATAAAAAAAACTGATCAAGGTAATCACTAATGAATCAATTCATTAAATTCATAAAGATATTTGGGATATTTATAATACCAAATAACATCATTATAAATTCATAGTGTATATACCAAGTATGAAAGGATGTCTTGGGTATGTCTTCACTTTTGACCCTAAACTGTTAGTTACAATATCAAAGATCAATCTTGGAAAAATTATTGATCTCCTCATAATTGATAAAAAATCATTAATTGAGGGTATATGATACTTTTCCTTTATAGCGATCTTGTTATGATATTGATAATCAATGTAGAGTCACATTGATCCATCTTTCTTCTTAAAAAAAGAATTGATGCACCCCAAGGTGACACACTTGGATGAATAAATCCATTATCATTATGATCCTGAAGTTACTTTTTATTCTTATAACTCAAGTGAGGACATTCTATAAGGAGGCATTGAAATAAGCATCAAGATTCATTTTTGTTAGAAATATAACTTCATGACTCAGAGGAAGAGTTAGAAATTATTATGTAAATACATCGAAACGTTCCCAAACAATAGGAATGTATTCTATGTATAGTTTCCCCCCATCTTTATCAGATAAATATTCTTCATTAATATGAATTAAGACCTACAAAATATATGTGATTTACATTGGAATTTTAGATTCATCATCACATAGATAAATTAGCATGGGTTCACTCGGAATAAAAAAAAGTGACTTCCATTCCTTGGAAATTGATATTAGTTGCAAATAAATAAATCCATTCCATTCCATGAATCATATCAAATTCAACAAAAGGGATAATCAAAAAACTTGCATGAATAACATTACCAAAAAATTCAATTACAGTGGAACTATAGACTTGAGATCCAACCATAATACCCTTGTGAGTTTTCAATGATAACACTATATCTAACCATTGATCTAGTAAATAAATACCCATTAAAAATTTCATCGATATAAAGAGTGGGTAGATCTAGAATAAAAAAATCGTTAGTTATTCTAGAGTGTATAATAAGTATACGTTTCACTATGACAATCTCATAACCCACTTTGGTAGTTGTGATCGCATGGTATTTACCATTATATTTTAAAATAATATGTTTTAAAAAATAATCTAAATCATAAACCATTTAATTCATGAATTTGTTTTCCTAATTACCATAGTCTTTACATTTGAGGCATTGGAGCTTGGGTGGTGCATTAGTTTACATCTTCTTCTCTACCATTTCTTTAACTAGACCATTAATTTCCTCTCAACATTCACAGGCTTTATAACCCACCACTCTATATTTTAATAACCTATTAGTTCAATTAAATAAATATATTTTATGTTTATTCCCCCATTTCTAGGATATGTATGGTTGGAATTTCATTCCACATGTGATTTATTCAAGTTTTCATGAGAATCAATCTTCCTTTTCTTATCAAAACCATGAGAATGATGGAAATCACTAATTTTTATTTATAACATGAGAGAACATTAAATAATTTAATCATCATTACAAAATTATTCTATATATAAATCTTTCCAAATACATGGTTTTAAGCAACCAATTAATCAACCAATTTTTCTTTCAGGGCTATTGATTAAAATAGAAACATACCTTACAAGTTGTGTAAAATTTTCCCCATAAGTACCAATGGATTCATCCTCATTTTTCTCAAGCTCAAGGAATTACTTATCTATTTTCTTTATATAGAATTTTAGTGAATTAAATAATAAAAATTAACTTTTTAAATTCATAAAATTCCATAAATTAAATTTATTTCTCTTGTCTCATATTCTTAATAAGGTTTTTCCATTGATCTGCTCCACCTTACAAATGATTAATAAATAAGACATCCTTTTCATGTTCTGATCAATAGAGAATAGAAAATATATTCTCAATGGGTCTAGTCTTTCAATTATATACTATTGGATAAAAATACCCACTAAAATAATGTGGATGTTTCCTCATGAATGACTCAACAATATTTTGTTCACACCTTTGATCATTTTGAAGCTCATCATGAGTCATGCAGAGAGAAATTTTCAGGGGAATATCAACGAGATTATATATTCTGTATCCCAATATTTATCCCCAAGTGGAAAATATTTTCATTTTCCATCATATTCATTTTATAATGATGTATTTTAGTTCCAAACATTGAATAAATTCAAAAAATAGAGTGTGAAAAACAACAATCACAGTGGGAATCCCCATAATCATGGAACATTTATAGGATACCTAAATCATGACGCATTATTTTTCATAATATTGTAAATTAGTTATAACATAGTCTATCCATGGTCATAATTTATTCAAATCCATCATAATAGTTAATAAAGAAAATTTGAATTATCCCTAAAATATCCCTTGGGAGTGTAAAACCAGTGCGTAATAGGGGCATAATCACTGTGCACCAAAATGATGGATGAGATATACTTGACCAAATATTTTTGGGGTTGAAACCCCTAGATGTATCTATTTAGAAGCCACATACACTTATAGTTTGTATAAAGATATGTATTTATAGAAAAATCAAGCAATAGATTCCTTACCAAAATTTTAGTATTTTATCTTATACATTGGCCTATCCTCAGGGTTTTCACTAATACATTATAAATCTAATCTACAAAGATTGACTAAACCCTTCAATAATACCAAATAAATTTACCCTATCATTTAATATATAAAAATATTACATATATTTAGATAAATATATAGTAAACATCATAATTACATGGCTAAGGATCATAAATGTTTAATGTATTTAGATACTAGATATAAAATATTTTTATTTCACAAATGATCTTAAATATCTCAAACAATGATCTCCCTATTAAATAATATTTATGTATATACCCTACTTAAAATCATTATTCATAACATGGGGAAAGGAAATTCAATAAAGAGTGAGTTGTGATGCTCAATATGGAAAAATATGAAAGATATCAATTGATTATTATGTAGAAGATTAGATAAGTATACAGGTATGTGATCATGACCATAAAATAGAATGTTCATACCGAATATGATAAATATCATAAACATGAGTCATGGAATAGTGATTTATCATTTCATAAGAAACATATCATAAACGTGATAAATCATCATAAATCAATCACAAACCATAACTTCATGTCATAAAATTGTGGAAACATTATAGATATAGAAACCATTTTATATGTAAACGTTAACTAATGAGATCATCAAATTATATAGGAACATTCAACTTTATCATTTCCCCATATCACAATGGATCATGCATCACCACCCGTATCCCATAATGGATCATACAAATCGACTTGTTTCTTGTAGTGGATAAAGAATATAAACATCCATCCCCTAATTATATCATGATATAAAATACTTTATCCAATTAATTTTAGCGATATTTAATTCTAGTGCCACCCTTCATATAATTAAAACCATATATATGTGTTCCAAAAGGTAATAAAACATTCATCCTAACATAACCCATGAAAAAATAGGTTATATAAACGTTTTAACATGGCATGACCCATGGAAAATAAGTGATTTTTATAAACACCTTGTTCTGATAATAGTTAACCATCATGATAAAGAATAAAGAGGACATCCTTGGATCATAACCTTAGTATAACATATGTAAATTCAAGGGTGGTATTTTTTTATTAGTATAAATACCAATATAATACCATTAGAACATTCTCGAGGAAAATGACCTTTCCACTTTAAAAATAAAAATTCAAAAAATAAAAAATACAGAAAACATTGTTAAATTATTTTTTACTTTGAAATAAATTTTTAAACATATAAATTAATCTTCAAATCATTGACCAGTCATGAAATTATGGAATTCTATACATGTATTATATGTTAAAATAAATATTCCTCTCACATTTTAGGTAGAAACAAAAAATTACCACATTCAGAAAATGATAAGAAGATTAATTTTAAAAACAATTATAAAAATTAAAACATGGGTAAAAATAAATTTAAAAAATAATTTTAGATTAGTAAATAAAAATCTTAAATAAATTTTTAAAGAACATGGACATGGAAGAGAAATAATTTTCAATTTAAGGGAGAAGTGAAATCGATTTACCCAAAAAACATTATTTTAGTATCATTAGTTATTGAAGAGAGGAAAATGATAGAAAAACAAGTATTCTATATTGGAGAAAACTAATCACAATATTATTGAGATGTATATCAATAAATTTTATCATGTTAATAATAATTAAAAACAATCATGATAAATAATGATATTGTAACATAAAACTATTACCTCAAGTCTTTAATTTCTTCACACACATTTGAATCTCCTATATAATTAATATTGGTTTATTAAAAGTATATTAAAAATCCATAATCATATATATATAATAACATAAATTATTTTCTTATAACATTTTTTCACCCATTTATTAACATTTATTTACTAAAATCACAACTTTGGGAAATATCTGCTTCTCTTTTCATGAGGGTTCCAGTTTGGAAGATTTGGTAATTTTACTTTTATCATGGTTACATAATCTATAGAATTTTAATCATGATTGAAATAAAATATATATAAATTGTATACATATTTAGAGTCATCCATAATAATTATAAATTAAAAAATAAATTACAATGTTCATTGAGATTGTAGATCATACGTAAGCATGAATATTGTTTTCATTTTACATAGTCAGAACAAAATAAAGGTAAATAATAATTCTCCTTTCTAGAATAAAATTATATCATAAAAATGATATATATTAATCAAATACCTTCTTATTACCTTCCTTGTAAAATGGAAATGAAAAATGAATCACACCGGTTCGTAGATGGGGTAGTCCACATGTACTCAGGGTGAAATTATCATTTTCCAAAAGATTAGAAGGAAATATGGTAGATGTGATATTATAAATATAGTAGTATAATTATTCCATAAATATCATAGATATATATATATATATATATTAAAAAATCTTCATACCAAGTCATGAGAGGCAGTGATGGAAAATGAATTGTATCAGTTCATGAGGAGGTAGTCCACCGTACTCCCGATCAATTATTTCATCTCCCATTTCATGGAAGAGGAGATATATATATGTTATCACATTAAAATAACAATGTAATAGTATATTTTAGATAATTTTTTTTATTTTATAATATATTATGAATATTTTAATGAGTTGGAAGAAGAAATAAAATGAAACTTCTTGGTTAAGAACTATACCTATTATTCGGACATCCGCTTTAGAATTATACCTAAATCCTTCCTAAGATGATATTATGATAGAACCATGGACTATAGGTCATGGTTATGGGTGTAATAAATAGATTTAATCTGGTATTTTCAGAACAAAATGGATCTTTATGTGTGGATAGGGGAGGATAGGGGGTGTCTTTTTATAATTCAGGTGAGTGATAGACTTGTAAATTTTCAAAGTTCTAAAATAATGTCAAGTTACATTCTTGGATAAAAGAGTCAAAAATGGATAATATTCCATGTTGATATGTTTCAAGATGAAATAAAAAAATCATCATAATGTGCGTAGGTAATTTTAACCATTATATTTTTAGTTCAAACCCGGGAAAAACCATTTTTAACATTAACCGTGGTAACATATTTTTTTTCTTCTATTTTATATATTTATCATGAGCAAATATTATTTTTAAATTATTAAATAATATTAATTAATCTGATTCGAAATATGGAATCAATTTTTATTAAATTTAATTTATATAATTGGAATAATTTAATTTAAAATTAAGTCCATAAATGTGTCGAAAAGAGATTTCCCAAAAAAAAAGTTTCATTAATAAATAAATGTTTTTATATTAGAATTCAACAAAAAACTATTTAAAATAAAATAAATTGGGTTAATAATATAATATTAATGAAAATTTTACTATTAAAATTATTTTAAAATAATCTGAAACATTTTAAATTCTTTAAGTGAAAATACCATGTTAATAAAAATTAATATTTTTCATTATTCATCGAAAAACTAATATTTTCATGAAATTCTAAAAAATTCACTATATTATGATTTTGAAATTTTTATTTCAAAAATTATTCATTTTTTTTAAAAATTTATAAAATTATATAAAATAATAAAAATAAGTGTAAAAATTTAAACGAAACCACTTTTATGAAAAAAATACATTTTAAACATAACATTTGGTTTATTCTTATGCCATGCCTAAAAAAATATTAGATCAAATTTTAATTTTTATTCAATATATAATTTTACAAAATTTATGTACCAGTAGTGATAAATTTAATTTATTAATATAAATAAAAATTTTGCTAGTACTATTTTTTTTTGAAGAACATCTTCTATTTTCTATTAGTTTTAATTTTCCATTATAATTAATTGATGACCAAAGAATCCATCTTATAAATATGTAAACTACATTTTTTTATAATTTATTTTATCCTATTTAAACCCTCTAATCCAACATTTAGGCAATAATTGTGACATTAAATAATAATATTTTAATAGTATGATATGTTATATTTAGACTCAATGTTGCATGTAATGAAAGCTATCGAAGAAGTTAAATTTATTGGGAAAAAATATTTCATACAATCAAGGGGTGTTATAGGTATGGGATCTACAATATTTCTATAGTTTCTTATTTTATATTCTTAGGTCTTCATACATTGGTTGACCTACACACTGGGGGTCCTTTAGTTAATCATGTATGACATGCATTCCATTTGTTACTATATGAAATTATTGTTTTGGTTTTCTTTGTATTGTTTTGTAGTTTTTTATTTATGTTTTAAAATATTAATGATGTACTACAATTATTATTGAGGTCATAGTCTTTACACAACACCATTTGTTCCATCACCACTAGTCAACATCCTCTTACATAAATGGAGTCATTCATGAGGTAATGTGGCACTCTAGCTTGCACGTGATGATTCTGGTTGGGAAAAAGTGGTATCAGAGAGGGTTTTTCATTATTTTAATATTTTTTATTGTGGTTAGGAAATGTTATAAAGAAGATAGTATGGTTAGAAATTATGTACGAGAATTACAAAAGTTCGTATCCAGCACTATGTTGTGGACAACTAAGTTACCGAGGAAGTCAGATTGGTTTTTCTGGTTATGTGATTAATGTTTCATGTTGTTCCATGGGTGTTGTTATACTATTATAGTTCATGGTATTTGGGTTAATTCATGAATCATGATTATAAATGTAATTACACATTTCATGTGTATAATTTTTTTAGGTATATTATAGTTAAAATAATTGTCTTCTATTTATAATATTTGTGTTATGCTTCATGATAGATTATTGACTATAGTTAATTACTTGAAACTGATATTTCTATAACATGTTATCTAAATTTGTGAATATGACTAACAAGTATGTATAGATGGAAAAGACCTTATAATTTAGTAGGTGTAAATTAGTTTTTGTCCTTTTTCCCTTAGTATGTCTTTTTTTTTGATCCTTTAAAAAAATTAAAGGTTAAAATTCACTTGGAATGAAACATGTTAAAAAAATTTCAAATTATTTTTGTTTATAAATGGAGTTGGGATTTTAAAAGTTTATAGAAACATGTGTCTTTTAATGAATCTACAAGTGAGTACGGGTTTAATATAATTAAATGGTATTAATTTTCTTTACAAATTATTTTTGATTGAAAATGTGCTTTGAAATAGAATTTTCAAAGGTATAAATGTCTTAGTGTATCCAACCAGAATTTTGTGAGGCCCATTTGTGACTTTTAAACAGTTTTTTATAATATGAATGAAATACCCTCTTTAATAATTCGTTCATATTATGTTTTATGTGTGTTTTGGATGAAGGGTATGTTTTTTTGTTTGTGATTGGCTTGATTAGAGATGTTATGAATGTACGGTTCGATGAATAGCCTCCTTTGGGGGATGAGTTCAAAAGTAGTTGAACAATTTTTCCTAGAGATTAAATTAGTATTTGGACATTAAAAGGGTGTGGGGGTGTCTTGTGATGTTTCCATTTTATAGGCTTGAAGCTCACACTAAAGTGAGTAGAGAATGGTTATAGATATAGATGGTTGTGTGAACCCTATATGAAATGAGAACCCATTTAGTGGATGAGCTAGTAGGGTGTTGTTTTGGTTAGAGAGACATGGGTTAGATGAGTTGATTTACAATATCAAATTGGACCATTTATATGTGTATCTAGGGGTGATATATGATATATTAACATTTTAAGAATAATTTTATTGATTTATTATCATTGGTTATGTTCCGATTAAAGGAATGATAATGTTTTCTAACCCTTGAAGGCATGGAAGTGAATTATTCTCATTTCTATGAGTGGTAAGTGAGAAGGAGTTTTGGTTCTTAGTATACAGTAGTGTTTGGAAAAGGTCTCAATACCTTAAATGATAATGCTCAATTATTATGATACTGGCAATTTGTCTTTTTTCAGATAATTTTTTAGTTACAGAGCATGACCTTAGTGAGATTATCAAGTCCTAGGAAGTATTTCATTGAGAAGTTAGAAAATAATTAGACATATAGGTAGTTACATTCTACTGACTATAATGTTTTAAAATTCAATCCAAGTATTTAGGATATGAAAGGGGACCATTTTTAGATTATTTAGAAGATAAGTATGAGGTAAGGTGTAAGTTTTTGATCATGGTATTATTCTGAAACCAAATCTAGGGCTCAGAGTGAGACATGACTGTTGTTTGGTCCTTGGAATGGTAGAGACTAGGAAAGACATGGTGGTATTAAAGAATTATAAAGGAGACATGATTTTATATGCATGATTTAATGATATGAAGTTTTGAGTTTCAAGGTTTTTGGTACCATGGTGTTTTTAAAAGAATAAATTAATAATGTCTTTTATGCATGTGGTTTATGTTGGCATGAAATTCCATTAAGAAATTTATTTGAGAATGTTAAGTACATTTTATAGTGTCTATAATGGGTAATAATTTTGTAAAATACTATGGGGGTGAATGTTTCATCCGTCTTTGAATCCTTTCATGGTGTGTGGTGTAGAGGAATGTGAAAGTGCACCGTATAGTTTCCATATTTTATGTCATGTTCATGAAAAAATTTGGGACAACTGTGATGTTTTTTTGATAAACCCACATTTTATTTTTTTGGATCAATTTAAGAGTGAATGTAATGAGATGCTTCATAAATGAAGTGGGACCTTCATGTGGATACGTTTCCTTGGACGGTGATGGGTTAAAGAGATGTTCTTGGTGGATGTAGACTTGAATGGTGATAAGTCACACTGGAGCTTTGGATAGAGAATTTTGGTTTAATGATGTGAGTATGTGGAGTGTACGAGCTAGAAGTTGGGTACTATATTAGCCATGTAATTTGGTTATATGGATAGAGTTATTGTGCCTTGGTGTGTGTTAGGTGTTGTTTCTTGGCGATGATGACTGAGGACTGGATAGAGAAAATGTGGACAGTTAAACCATTATCATTGTAATAATTAGACATTAGAACCATTGAATGAGGTTGGAGGGTTACTAGAAAAATATTTTGTTTTGTAAACCCTTGTTGAATGAAAAAATATATTAGTAAGGTTTTAATAAAGTAATAATCTAGTAAAATCCATATCAGGAGGTAGATTCATAGATAATTAACTTTGTTTTGAAAAGGGGGGAGGCTTTCTTGGATGCCACTATTGACATTTTATCAAACATGAGAATTTTGATTGTTCATTTCATAGAAATACCATAGTTTATGGTCTAACAATTATGGTGGAGGTAATTAGAGAGTGTGGTGATTGATTGGTGGAGTATTAGTTATACAAAACATAAAAATCCCCAATGGTGTAAGATGAAAAAATTGATCGATGATATATCAGCATTGGGGTATGAATGATGTGCGAGGTGAGGTCCAATGAGGTAGTGGAGAGTGACCCTGGGGTCTTGGTATTATAAGTTTTCAATACGTTTAGATCATCTAAGAAATTTATTGGTGACCATCTAGAGTTAAGGAATGTGGAGTCAAGTATTTATTTTGGGGAGCAATTGAAGGTTGTATTTTTTGTATAATGGTTCAGAAATTCTAGAAATTAATAGCAGTGTTTCATAAAAGGATTTAAATTTCATTGGAAAATGATAAGAACATGAGATTTTTTGGTAGTTCAGAGTATAAGAGTCATGTGTAGGTGATTGAATAGGGTCCTCGAGTTATTACATTGGGTTTGGTAATATGATACTATTCAATATTTTTTTTAAATGATGGTAAATGTTGATGTTCAACTTAAATCAAGAGGTGTATGTGACTTTGTTTTATTAGTATTTGTTTCTTAGTGCATGTTAGGATTATCAAGTAGGTGAACCCAACCCGTGGGTTGAAGTGTTGGGATTTTTGTGTTCATGTAAGTGGTTGAGTATTTTTAGTATACTCTAGATACTATGGGCATTTATTAGTTATAGATAATCATGATTGAATCAGTGATGATTTCCTATACTACAAGGCTTAAGTATTTAGAATTTTATTTGGTTTTGGTTAATTTATTTCATTTAAAGAGTTTCCATAATGTATTTTGACTAAATTTCTAAAAGGGATATGATATTTGGTAACACCTCTTATTTGGGTTTATGGTTGCACAGATATATACCAAAGGAGATTGTGGGTTGGTAGTTGGAAATTATAGATAATAAATCGATACATTCCTGAAATACCACTGGGGATTAATATTGAGGATGAAATTCCATTATAAGGTAATTTTTTCACCTATATGGACACTTCTTGAAGATGATAAGTCCTTACAGGGGAATATTTTTAACATCCATGAAATTAAAAGGTATGATGAGTTTAATTTTAGAAACATATTAGTAGTGCTTTTAATATGTTGAGTCATGTTGAAGGATTTCATAACTCAAAAAATGTATGAGAAGTAGTTTTGGTAACTAATCAGTAGCCTAAAGCGGGTGGTGTGCCACCGGCTAGTCGTTGTAGTGCTACTAGCTAGCCAGTGGAGGAGTCACAATCCCATGATGAAACTGGGTTCCACTGGCAAGCTGGAGAAAGAAAAATTCAAGATAGTATCTATAGAATTATACTAGGATTGTTCTTGGACATACTTTATATTATTCTAAAAACCACTAACCAACTAATGAATACAATAACAAACCAGTGAGGCCCACTATCTCACAAGTGGTGCCCAAACAACATGATCATTATGGGAGTTTTCATAAAATTGATCCAATATTTTTTTTATAATATAGTCACAAGTTTGTCCCCTTATTCTAACCAAATGCCCCTAATATCTTGTTTTTGATAAAAATTGATCGATACCTTCCCTCTTTTTGGTGATTCATACTGGAGTTAATCTATTATCTCCTAAATGATAAATTTCATCCATTATAGCCTAAATATTAATTTTATATTGGGAATAATTAAAAAATAAAAGATATGTTAGATATATATATATATATATATATTCCTTCATTATATCATATAAAATTCTTGGATAATTGATGTATATACAAAGAATATAGAAAATTATCATCCCTCCCTTGAACGGATCTAGATCTACCATTGTAAGTGGATGTTTATATACATTTATCCCATGTTATGCATTTATTTTGGAATATTGATTCTAAATATCCTATTTGTGATGAATTGGGGTTGGTTTTAGAGAATTTTGGTGTGAAAAATTTGTTCAGTGATAGCTCTTGGAAATTAAATTTGACAAACCTAGGGAAGAATTTACTGACCATTGGATGAGGTATATAACATAATTATATGCATTGGTTTTCAAGTGCGTTCATGTGTATCATGAGACACATTCTTGATATGATTCACATGTGGGTGTGTTTGTATCTCCCAAGAGACCCTTTCTTCATATGATTCTCATATGGTTGTAGGTGTGTGGCCCTTGAGAACCTTGGTTGATATGATTTTCTTGTGGGTGTGTGTGCAGACCATGATATCCTTTCTTGATTGGATATGAATTTAGGAGCATGTGTATCCATTGATACCATTTATTAATACGAAATTATTATTACTATCTTTATTGTGCCCTGTGTATGGATGCATGGTTAGTTTTTCTATAGCTAGTTTCAATGTACCATATTTCTTTAACTCGACTAGTTATGCCCTTAGGGGGGATTGATTCCATTGTGGTTGGTTTGATGTGATTTAATCCTCATAAATGACTTGTGGTAATGTGGATTTCCAAAGATCTAGATAGTAGATGGAATTGTTTGGATATGGATTAATCTAGAGCTAGATATTTGTTTGACAAGTGTGTATATAGATTTCCCTAAATCCATGAATTAGGTTGACATGTGGACACTATGAATTTACCTTAAAGGAATGTGTGAAATTTTTTCCATCTTATGAATGTCCCGAAGGTCTTATTTTTTATTTTATTATAGATAATCCCCATTTTAGGGGTTTAAGGGGAACCCATACATGACCCGTAGGCCCAAGGCACAAGGCCCGACCTGACCCGCAATACATGACCTAAAGACCTAGAGGCATACCATGCCCATTACATGACCCGTAGGCCCAACCCACTAGAACTGCCCCTCCCCCATCTTCTGCATCATTGATCTCCTAGCTCCCCACCTTGAATTGGTGATCAGATAGCACTGCCCCGTAGAAAGCTGCAAGTTGCCTGGTCCTGATGGTGGTTGTCATACCCTCTCATTCTTCCAATCCGATTAGCTCTGCTTATGAGGACTACTACTTTTATTGCTCTGATTCTCTTCTAGTGCCTGCTCTTTGTGAATTGGGATACTCCATGGTCTCTTATGTTAGGTATTCATTGGTGGGGTTATAATTTGTTTAGAATCACACTCTTCACTGGCATCTTGATACACATGCAAATTTAATGAACCTAAATTTAGATAAGGGAAATTGCCATACACCTGGAAGGTGGATCTTAGAGGACATGGGAGAGGTTGGGCTACACTCCAAACTATTTATATAGTGTCTTAATCTTTCTTCTTTAATCTTCATACTTTAGTTGAGCTACCACACTGGGGGTCCATTAGTTAATAGTGTATTACTGCATTCCATTTGTAACTTTTTGACATTATTGTTTTAGTTTTTACTATATAGTTGTATGGTTATTTATTTATGTTTTAATATGTTTCTAACGAACTCTTATTATTATCGAGGGCATAGTATCCCCACAAAACCACTCAATACCTTTTTTCTAGTCAAAAACCTTTTTCATATTAGGAGGTGTGCATGAGGTCATGCAACACTCTATCACAAACGTAGTGATTTGTGTCAGGGTGATACAAGGTATTAGAAGATAGATCTTGTTCTGATCAATTTGATAAAGTTTTTATAGGTATAGGAAGAAAAATTCACCTTCAAATAGATTATTAGTCAAGGAATTATGAGGATTGGAAGACAAGATACCTTAGATAAGGTATATTAATCATACATACAATTTGGGATAAATTTAAGTTTTATTATAACATAATTTCATGAGTATAATAATTATAATATTTTATAGAGACCAATAATTTTAATACATAGATATCACATCTTAATATATGAATATTCATTACATAACATAACTATCCTTTCCATAATTGAATAGGTCATGTTCCATTGGAAACTTGGATACATAAGGAACTATTTCATAAGTGAACTACATCATCTCCTACTAATTTATTCATAACCAGAACCCTTTACAGTCATATCATACATAATATTTTTTCATAACCTGGGGAAATGAAACACTAGAAATGGTGATATATGATGCTCAACAAGGATAAAAAAGGGAGATACATAAGAATAACAAAATAATAATAGTATGAAAACATGAGATTAAAATTCAAAAACTATACCCTTTATATCATAAATCATAATTTTTATTCATGGCATAAAGCTTAACTGGTCATAAGACATGAATCATAAATGAATCAAATAATATGACCCATATGTGAATAACATTAGCATAAGACTTATATTTTTGGTATACACATAAGCATAGAAAATAATTTCCTTAGTATTCAAGACTCATTGCCAAAACAACCACATTGGTTTGGGTTCACTCCCAAAACCATCATAGTAGTTAATCTTCACTGCCAAGACTATCATAGTTTATAGAGTCCCTTGCTGAATGAGGTTCACTCCCCATTATAATATTTTTTACCTTGTCAATTCATAATAACTTAACCCATGGAAAATGTTTGAGTTTAATAAAAAACATTTCATTATAACCATAAACCATCGATAGAAATAATAATAATGGTATAATTGGATAATATACCTATTAAAATTTATGTAACATCTACTAATTTCATCATAGATGTAAAATGATTTAAAAATATCACATTGAACATTTCTTGAGAGAAATACCGATTTCAATTTGAAATCACTTATCTAAAATCTGAAAATTTATAAAATATTAATAAAAACACAATATTTTAAAATAAATATGAAATTATTTATTTAAACATGAAAATCATTTAGTGGTCCTGATGGTGGAAAATTATGTCCATTCCATAACAGTTAAAACAAAGATTCTATTCACATTTTTAGTAAAAAGTCGTAAGAACCCAGTTTGAAAGAAAACATGAATATTTCATTATAATGTATTGAAAGAAGTAAAACATGGGTAAAAATGAATAATAAAAATGATTCGATAGTATTAATGAAATTATTTAAAACATAGACATGGAATAAAACGTATTATCGATCAATGAGGGAAATAAAGTCCATTTTCCAATAAATAA
Source organism: Viscum album (assembly GCA_963277665.1). NCBI lineage: Eukaryota > Viridiplantae > Streptophyta > Magnoliopsida > Santalales > Viscaceae > Viscum > Viscum album. The sequence goes on along the minus strand of OY728155.1, from coordinate 2,134,123,296 downwards.
CTTTTAGTATCTTTAATTTATAAAGAGAAGAAAACAAAAGGATAAAATGTATTATAAATAAGAAACTTAAGTATAATTAATTTCAAAATTTTATTGATATTTAGATAAATAAATTTTATTATCATAACCATAATAAAAAACAATCTTTATAAACAATAAAATTGTAACATAAATCCCTTACCTAATGTATGACTTCCTTCATATCTATTAGAAACTCATTTATAAAAAATATAGACTCATAATAAATCTATTAAAGGACCATAATTATATATATCATACCATATAGTTTTTTATTTATAAATCTTTTATCACTCCTTTATTAATAATTATTTTTTATAGTCACCACTCTAGGTGATAACTACTTCGTTTCTTATGAAAGTTTTTGTTTGATAGTTTTTGTCCTGGTACATTGATAATTATCCCATAAACAATTGAATTTGAATCATGATATAAAATCATATATATTAATTATATAAATATATATATTAATTCATGTAAGTTATATTTATAATAATTAATTACATCTTTCATGAAGATGGTAGATCGTACCTACGCATGAACATTATTTTCATTTTCTGACGGATAAAAAGAAATGAAGGGAAATATTAATTCATATTTATGGAGTCACTATTAAATCATATATATCATATATATTTATTAAATATATCCTTATTATCTTCAATTTAAAGTGAAAATAAAAAATTAATCACATTTCTTCTGGGAGGTTGTAGTCCACACGTACGCACAAGCGACGTTATAATTTTCCAATGGATTGGATGGTAAGAATGTAGATGTGATATAATAATTAAATAAGTATATTTATTTCATAAATATAATATTTATACACTAAATTTATCATTATATCCATATATGAGAGATGGTGATGGAAAACTAATTACATCAATTAGCGATGTGGTAGTCCACAAACACACGATTTATGGTTTCATTTCCCATTAAAGAGAATATGAGATATATATAAGTTATTCCATTAATATAATATCATATTAGTATATATAATATATTGGTGTTATTATTTCATCTTGTTTTAATAATATTTCAATGAGGTAAAAAAATAAATAAAACAAAATGTATGTTTAATAACAACACCTCTTTTTCAAGAAACAACTTTAGGTTTATAACTAAAACATTCATATAATGGGTTTATAATAAAAAATGGAATATATGTGATCTGTATAGATTGAAGAAAAGTATTTGAGTATGTTTTTTCTGAAATAAAATTCTCTTGAAATGTGAATAAGTGAGGGGATAATGTGCCCTTTTATAATTGAGGTGACTCACATACTTCTAATTTTTCTAAGTTTTACTATAATATCAAGTCACTTCCATAGAAAAAATGGTTCCAAGATGGATAATATTATAATTTGATACATTTAGTCCCTAAATATAATAAAAAAATTGTATATAATAAGGTTTTTAATGAATTATAACCCTTATATTTTTAGTTTATCCCCTAGTAAAAATGATTTAACCATAACTATAGTAATTAATTTTTAATATTTTTACTATTCATTATGAACAAAAATAAAGTTGAAATTATTACATAATATTAATTATGATGATTTTAATTATTGAATCCATTTTATCAAATTCAATTCACATAGGTGGTTTAATTTAATTTAAAATTAAACCCTCCTACCTGATGAATAGTTTTTTTCTAAAGAATTCTTTTTATAAGTATAAAAAGAGTTTACATAAAAATTCAAAATAAAATTAATTCCCATGACTTAAATTGTATTAATAATAACTTAATTGAACTAATTTTAACTCTAAAACCATCTTGAAATAATATTTAACTTTTAAAACTCTTTAGAAGATAATAAGATTTTAATAAAAAACTGTATAATTTACTATTCATTGAAAAAAATATGTTTTGAAAATTATCGAATATTCACTCAAAAATAATTTTTACAAGATGATTAAAAAAATTAAGAATATTTTATCAAATAATATTTCTAAAATTTTAAAAATTTAATTATAAATTATTCACAAAAAAAATTATAAAACCATTTTAGAAAAAGATAGTTTTTAATCATAACACTGGATTTATTATTATCTCAAGAAAAGAAAAAAATATTAAATGAAAGTTATTTTTTTTATTGAATTTGTAATATATATAGATTAAATTAAAATAATTAACTAATAGTGATAAAATTAATTTATTAATATAAAAATAGATTACCCATATAAAAAAGTTTTTTAAGAAAACATTTTTGTTCCTTCTAATGATTTTTATTTTCATTTCAAATCAATTGAGAACTAGTGAATTTATATTATACAATTGTAAAGAAAATATTTTAATAATTTATTTATTCATATTCATACCCACAAATATAATTACTTGGTGAAAATTATCATAGTAAATAATAATATTTTAATAGTACATCATGTTTCATTTAAACATGGTGTTATATGTAATAAATAATATCGAAGATTATATTTATTTTTTAAAAAAATAATATTTTAAAAAATCAAAGGGTGTTATGTTATAAACCATTAAAATAAATTTCTCTCTTTAAATTAATTCAATTCAATAAAAAAATGGGTACTTCTCTACTTCATTACATCTTCGGGATCCCACGAAGCTTTCTCAAATATTTGATTCTTCTAGAGAACTTTAACTAGGTGAGCAGTCTCCTTTCATAGAACATTATCTATAGGGTCCCAGATTTATATTTTTTGTTCTTAATATGAAATATCATTCTCCAATATTATAAAATCTATGTTTATTACATTTTATATGCCATGTATGTACTTCCTCCATAGAGATACATGGAACACATTCTGATATTGATAGAGGATTGGTGGAAGTGCCAAGTGAGAAGCTATCATTCCTACTCGATAAAGAATCTCAAAAATGCCAACATACCTAGGGTTAAGTTTTAACTTCATTATTAGTATCATAAAATTACTCCATGGATAAATTCATATAGAAACCTTATTATAAATATTAAATTATATATCATTTTGATGATTATGGGCATAAATATTTCATTGACTCTGAGATACCTTGATGTGATATTGAATGGCTATTCATCTCTCAACAATTTCATTAGAAATATTTAGTCCCAATAACAATATATATCTAATTTAATACTAAAACATTGTATTTAAACACTTCTTTCCATAGATGGATTCTTAAGGATCTATATGGATTCTTGAGTTAAAACTATTATTGAGAGAAAACTCAACTATAGGAAGGTGTTAATCCCAAAAACCTTTTAATAAAAGAGAATGAGATATAAAAATATCCTCTAGTGTTTTAATGGATCTCTTAGACTAACCAAAATTTTGAGGATGATATGAAATACTAAAACGTATCTCTATATAAAGATCCTTCTAAATAATTCTCCAGATCATCCATGAAAACTTCATATCCTGATCAGATATAATATAATGTGGTACTTGATTCAACCTCAACACATTCTTAATATAACATCTTGAAATATAATAAAGGTATAAGTCTTCTAGGATGTAAATTAAGGGTTATATATTTTTAGTTCAATCGAATAAAACCCAAATACCCTTATATCAAATAGATGTTTTGGGGAGTCTAATAAAAAAACCCATGGTGATTTTTTCCCATTTCTATTCTCTTATGGGTAATGGTTGTAAAATCCCATTGGAAATTTTTCACTCAATATTAACTTATTAACATACCATGAAACATGATAAAAACTCTTTAATATATCGCTTCATTCCTTCATCTAAGAAATAATCTTTCAGATCTCTATACATATTCATACTTCTATGAAGAATAGATAATGATTAACTATGAGACTACTATAATAGATCCTTATTTAAAATTGATATGGATGGTAAATTTTAAAATTTTATAAATCTTTTCATTCCATAAATGTCAAGTTTGAACTCAGTGATATTTACCACATTCTTTTATAATTATATAGCTTCCTTTTGTGCCTCTTTAATAATTACATGGATATATGGTTGAAAACTAATTTGAGAAAGATAATATTTCTCCCCATAATTCCTGATTTTAAGACTCGTCCTTTTAAAATCATTAGATATTGGATTTTTTTTATACTCATCCTAGATAATATACCATGATCCTTCTAAGTTAGAGAATCTTCCATCTTTTTCTCTTTCCCAAGGTGATAATGTATTAAGTAGTCATAATATTTAATCATCCCTAAAAATCTTCTATTACACATATTTAACTATTTTTTTGTGAAAGTAATATATAAAATTATATTATCATTTTATATATAATATAATCCTTAAGAAGGATAATTCTTCTATACCTTTAATGAAAAAATTACCGCAAGTAACTCTAAATCATGAGTTGGGTAATTTTTTCTCATGAAACATCTATTATCATGAGGCATACGATATCACTATATCATTATACATAATAATATATCCATGTTCCTTTTTTAATGCATCACAATATATTACAACCCCTTTTCCACTATAGGAAAATATAATCACATATGTGATGACTAAAATTCTCTTTAGTTTCTTGAAATTTTCTTCATTTTCGGTGGTTGAAAGGAACTGAGATACCTTCCATGTTAACTTGGATAGTTGATTGAATATCCATGAGAGAGTTTCCACAAAGCATAGATAATATCTATCCAAACTAAGAAAACTATAGATCTCAGTCATCATGGTTGGTTTGGTCCGACCTCCAATAGATTCCATCATGGATGGGTCTATCGATATACCCTAAATTGAGATTATATGGAACAAAAATGAAGATATTTTTCACAAAAATACACAAATTAAAATTTTCACATACAATTTATCCTTCCTTAGGGTCTTAAGTAAAATAATAAAGTGATCTTCATGATCTTCCCCTTTGAATATATAATAATATCATCTATAAAGACCACCAAAAACTGATCAAGGAAATATCTAAATAATTTATTCATTAAAACCATGAAGATAGTGGATGAATTAGTAAAAATAAACCGAATCACAATATATTCATTGAGTCCACACCGTGTATATATTTCTATCTTGGGTATATCCTACTTTTTGACCATCAATATATGATATCCATAATGAATATCAATATTGTATAAGTATTGAGTTCCATATAGTTGATCAAAAAATTCATTAATATAGGGTAGACAATACTTTTTCTTGATTTTGATTGTGTTTAGTTCCCAATAATTAATATAGGGTCACATAGATCCAACTTTATTCATATAAAAAAGAATAGGTGAACCTGAAGGTTACACACATGGTCAAATAAATTCAATTTTAATATCCTTTTAGTGTTTCTTCTTTAATTACTACAGCACAATCTAGTCCATTCTATATAGAGTCTTAGAAATTGGTGTAGCACTAGTTATGTGTTCTATTGAGAACTAAACTTCATGATTCAAGGGAAGAATATGATACCCTTCTAGAAATACACCAAAAAACCTTTTCACAATAGGAATATCATCTATGTTGAGTTTATCCCCAGCCATATGAGATAAACACCCCTTTTGAATAGGAACAAACACCCGTATAGTGGATGTGATTCCCATAGGATGTTCATATTTATTGTCTCACTGATATAAGATCATAGGTTAGTTCAAAATATCAAATATGAATTAAATTTTATATAAATTTATTTGATATTTACGTAGATAAAGAAAATATGTCCCATTGATAATGTCAAATTCAACTATAGGGATAATAATGAGATTTGTAGGAAGCCCTTTACCAAAAACATCAATCAGAGAATAATCATAGACTTTAAATGTGATCATCATACCCTTCAGGTTTTTTAATGCTAATTAAAAATATAATTATTGGGGTGGCATTTTTATACCCTTAGAAAAAATTTCAGATATAAAATAGTGGGTATATCTATAGTCATATAAGAATTTTCCAGTTCTACAATGGATGGTAAGTGTACCTTTCACCATGTTTTTATCATACCCCTCATTCAAAATAGTGATAACATGAGATTTACCTTAGTCTTTTGGCATAAGTGGTTTTTGACATCAATCATCATCACTAAACGTCATATTTGAGATATGTCTAGTAAAATAACCATAATCCTTGCATTTGAAATAATGGAGCGTGGGTGGTTCATTATGTATATCATTCTATCTATCCAAATCCTTAGATAACTTCTTCCCATTAATTTGGTATTCAATTTCAAGATGTAATTTCTTTCTACTCATAAGACATTTAACATTCCCCTTATTAAAATTTAATCTATGTTTCCTTCTACAATTAAGGAATAAAGTAATTACCATCTTCTTCTGTCCATTATTTTCAAAATTCCATTTGAATTATATATTTCATTTCTTATCAAAACCATGATATTTCATCACTACTCCAATATACATTTCATCCTTAATAGCACATATAATGATTTCTTCATAGATACAAAATCCCCAAATGGATAACACCCTTTATAGAATTGGATGTAATTCACTAAAGAATCAATCAACCTTACTTTCATGTTTGATGATAATACGATAAGTGTACCTCATAAGTCTTATAAAAGTTTTCCTATAGGTACCAAAGGATTCAGCATCCTTCTGATTTTGATTAAATAATTACTAATCTATTTTTTATGAATAATATGTAGAATCTATATATTAAAAAACAATATTTTAAACTCATCACACTCCATGGAGTAAATTTTTTCTTATTAGATGATATTCTTGATTATATTCAAAAATTTATCTCTTTTTCATTCCAAACAATAGACAATCAAAATAACTTTTTCATATTCTGAACACTGAAGAATAAAAAATATCTTTTCAGTGGTACTGATTGATTTCAAAATGACTAGTGGATCAGTGGACCCACTAATAGAAGGTTGATGTTTCCTCATGAGTGACTGAATATAACATTTATACCTCATTTGATAGTTTTTAATCATTGTATGATTCATATTATTGGAAATGTTTCTAAGAATATAATGTTTTTTTCATTCCATGTTCTATAATATTTGGGTTTTCAGAAGGAAAATCAGGTCATTCCTCATCAAATTTAGAATTAAGATTGTTCTTTTAGGTTCAAACAATTGATTAAAACTAAAAAGAATAGCAGGTGTGATGTCACCAAAGTTAAAACATATTTAAAACATTTCTAATCAAAATAAAAATTTATAAAACTCATATCAATGATACATAATTAATTAAAAAGAATATAGTAGTTGTTCAAGATCGATCCCATGGAATTGTTGAATTTAATTTCATTAGGTTTTTAAAAGAACTATGTTATTTAATTTAGTTTTAATAAATATGTGAAGATAATAAAGGAGTATTTTGAGTTTTCAAAATATTTTTGGGAAAATTAAATAAAAATAGAAATGGGAAAAAAATGGTTTGGTTTGAAATTAGATTGGGATGGTGTGTTATGGTTTTCTAGTTTCACGGTTCAGGTTCAATTGGGGGTTTAATAAATAAATTTAGTAATCAATGTTTAGTGTAGGAGTCGAGATGAGGTGGATCCAATGGTCATGTTATCTCATCCTCAATATACAAATTCCCTTATTCCCTTAGTCTGGTAATGTAGAGTTTTTCTCAATTGTGTTAGTCTCGATACCATATTTAAACATGGTTTCCCTAAATAAAATAATATTCGTTTCTCAATTGAGGGTATCGAGTTTTATAATTAAATATTTCCCACTAGATTAATTAATGAAGGGTAATGATTAAATAAAAATAAAGGGTTTGTAATTGGAAGAAAAATCTATATAAAATCAATTATAGGAATAAGAATAAGAAATAGATATAATATCACCTTACCACTTCAGCTACATGACCCTAGAATAATTTTTGATTTACCCCCTCATCATAGTGAATGGAAAGTAAGGAAGAATAATGAAAATAACATATATCATATTGAAAAATGAAGAGAAAATGGTGAAGGACCCTACAGTAGGGAAACTTCTTACTCTAGATTTTGGTCTCTGGTTAAATATTTGGAATTAGGTACATGGTCCTATATTTATAAAACTCTAGGGGTATTTGGTTTCATTTAATTCATTATAAATATGGACCATTATGAGTGGTGGGTTAGCCTCAAATATTTAAGGGTATTTTGGGTTAAAAAATGGCCATTCAATGCATTAAATTCCAAAAAAGGATTTTTTAGCCTTTCCGACACTTTCAAATCATGTAAACTTATTTCACAATGTGAAAGTATCATCCCATCCTATGAATTATTTTTCTACAATTCATATATTGTACTCAGGTGATACCAAGTAATGTTTCACATCTTATAATATTTACACAATGTAAAACATCAATTTCTAGTGCTAGAACATCTGAAATATCGAGATTCTTCACTCTCGACCAATATATACTGTATCTTCAAATATCATGTGTCGTGACATATCGTGAATTTTCTTTTCTCCAAAAATTCTCCTCTTTCAGTTTCATTTCTAATTTTTGGATATATACTTCCATAAATCAAAAAATAAGTTGAAAAGTTCAAATAATTGTAAGTATATCTATTTTATTACATAAATTAATTTATTATAACACCCTAAAATATATCCATGAAATATATTATTCAAATACCCCTACAATTAAATTCATACCTGTTCTCAAGGATGGAATATCAACATAATTCAAAGGTTGTTCACCTTATCATTCATTAAATTTAATGTTAATAAAATAAATTGATTAAATGGGATGTTAAATATTTGGCCATCAAACCTGAAAACACATCAAATCCTCACTTTTCATAGAATCAAATCAATAAAATATTTTACTTTTTATATTTTGAAATATCCTAACAATTTCAATCACATATTTTTATTTTAAAATCTATTATTCTTATGTAATCCATCTGTAATTTTCCTCGAGATCAATTTTTCCTCTCATCATCATAGTAAAATAATAAAAAGGAATTAAAAACATACTCCAAGAACATATCAATTTCCATAGGATTTCAAGGCATCTTGAATCTCCACCAAGTAATGATAAAAATCACAATTAATCATGTGTTATTCACTATTTAGGATATTATTACTCTGAGGCTTCAAGGTAGGTGTGTAATAGTTGTAATAATTAAAACTAGAAAAATATATTTAAATACAAATCATAATTAATGATATAAATAAGATATCAATAAAAATATTCCCAAATAGATTTCATATCTCTCTTCCTCCCAAAAATATCAAAGTAAGATCATCAAAAACATGAGCATAATGAATGGATCATCCTCATTTATCTATTTTCTCCAACTTATTATTTTCCTTTTTTTAATTTTTTTCTAATCTTTCGAAGAATTATTTTATGAAAAATCTTACATCCACTACCTTAATACATATGATCAAAATATCATTAGTCTAGTAATTATGATTTTTGATCCACCTTAAAATCAACACTTTTTTATTCTTTTCTTTTTCTTTTTTTATTCATTTTTAGGAAGTGAGTTGAATAATTGTAAATTATAATGAAAAATATCATGGACTATCCCCAAATCGTAATGATAACCCCACAAAAAATCAAATCAATAAAGTAAATTCTGTCCAATCATGGAAACTATCTCCCCCATAATCATTATTTTAAATATCATGAAATATATTTAGAGGAATATAGAAATGGATAAGATTGTCTTGTAACATGGCTCATTTCCTAACAGGGATATTCACAATTTCTATTAGTCATTAAAATGATTAATTCAAGGTGGTTATAAGGATAAAGGGTTAACAAAATATTCCTAAATCAGATTATGTTGAGATATATCATTGATGAAATGAAAATAATGTTCTAGAAGAGAACATGCAGGAATAACACAAAAAATATGCTATATAAAGAATCGGAAAATTGTTTATAGAGTATATCTCAGGAATGATAATGAAGGGTTTGAGTAATCACTTATTTTAATTCACACAAATAATTAAATAAATTAAAGTAAATATTAAAAATTCAATGTATGATTATACTCAGAAAAATAACATTTATATAAATTATAATAATCCTTTAAGTCATGATTTTTTAAATCATAATCCACATTCCTAACCCTATTAAACCCATTCCCCATTTTTCTCCTTCAGATTTATTAAAAAATGAATTCAAATTCATCACATGGTAATTATCCTAGGTAGTTTATGTCTCCTAGTTTAGTTTAGTAAAGAAAGAATTTAATTTGGGAATGTAATAGTAGTTAAAATCTCTAAATAAATTAAATGTGTCGAATAAATTAGAAAATTTTAAAAAATGAAATTCTTAGTCCCCTTTTATTTATTATAATACATAGGTTTCATGGGTTATTTCATCTTCTAATTCAAGACATGTATTGGTTCATGAAGTATAAATTTTGTAACTTATTCTTGTCATTTCTATTTCTTGATGTTGTCCTTGGTCTTGATGATACTCTAAAAATATAAAATACACATGAATGTAAAGTCCATAACAAATTAATTTTGAAATATATAGGGTTGAGATCATGCGAGCCACTAAAAATGTAAATAAATAATGAAAACACACTAGGGTCTCCACTCATAAACACGTTTGTTTAATGTAATTGTCTTAACTATACCTCCTTTAGATTCAAATCACACGAAAAATGATTGAATAATTTTTACCTTGTTGGGGTCCATAAATGGTCTCAGTTGTGTCCTTTCCATGTAGGTCAATCTCTAACCTTCTTCTATAAATATATTAACTCTTCCTAATGGTAACACTTTCTTTATTTCCATCACGTCAATCCACCATTTCTTCCTTAATCTATATTAATGAAATGGAATTTCATGTACCATCCAAACCAGTTGTCCTTTTAAAAACTAGGTGGATTCGATCTCTCCTCTAGTGTCAGCGGCCTGACATTTCAAATTATTTTACTTCTTCCAAATAGTTTTATTTTTTGGTATCCTCTTGTATAAGATAATATAATTCATTCTATGAAATATATTTAAAAATGGTTTCTTTATATTCTATAAAATTATTTTCTTATCTCACATAAAAATTCTTTATCGTTTGGTGGATATTGAAACTCATTGTTCCAAGAAAACTCTAGATCAGAGTTCTTTACTATGTACATCAATTAGCACACTGAATGTGGGAAAAAATGGATCCCCCATAATGAGTGTATTCCTCTTCTCTTCTATATCCAACAGTAATAAGTCAATAAAAAATTGATTTTTTTTGACTTTGATAAGAACATATTCAATGAGTCCATGAGTGTAATTTAATGTTGAAAATTCCATCTGGAGTGAAACTCTTGTGAGATTTAGTGCCTCTTGTCTAAGACTTTTTTATGTGGTGTAATACATGATATTGATACTGGCATTTAAATCCCGAAATCTTTTTACTAATTTATTAGATCAATAAATTATAGCTATGGAAAATTTACACAAATCTTGTTAATTATTGGGTATGTATTTAGATACCCCTACTGAACACTCCCATGTGAGTATGATGGTGTCAATATATTCTATATTATTATTGTTGGTCACTATCCCTTTCATTAATTTTTTAAATGTTGGTATTTTTATGATATCCACTTCAAATAGGATATTAATATTTAATTTTTTTAATGTTCCATAAATATACCTTTTTGTGTGTCCTTATTTTCCTGGGCCAATCGCTTTAGAAGAAGTCTTTTTTATACTATGATGTTTCTTCTTCAGATTATTTTTCATCAATAGTATGTTGTGGTTCTTATCTCTCACTTGATTTGATATTTTTTTCATCGATTTTACCCTTCAAAGAGAAATGAATTTAAAATATTCATGTGTATTCACCTTAGGTAATCTAGGATGTGTTTCTTGAATCCTATCTCTTAGTTTCTCACAAATTTATAATACTTCGAATTTAGGTCTTTAGAGTGATACCCTCTATCTTTCCATTTCATAATTTATTTCATTGATTACATCCACAGATGTAGTCATGAATGTGGTCAGTGTCTCTTCCAACACATGGACCTGTCTTATTAGTGTGGGAACTTTTTGTACTTGTTACTGGTACCCCTTTTATTTTTTGGGAAGAAGTGGATGAGAAAGTTTTGTGCTAGCTCATCCCTATTCATGATGGAATGCGATGAAATACTTTAAATCTACTCACGATCTCGCTCTCATAAAGTAAATCTAATGAGATTAATCCTTACCACATCACATGAAACATTATGTAGTTGTAATGTGTCACAGATCTCAAGGAATCATCCTAGATCTGCATTTAGATCTTCATGTGGTAATCTAGTAAATTGCATGCTTCTTGAAATAATTTTAAATATTATAGGATTGAACTCAAAGTGATTTTATACTAAGGGAAGTGATTGGATACATAGTTCTAATCCTCTATTCGATGGTCACCCGTATTCTTCAAGCATACGTAGCCTTGAATATCTTTATAGAACTCCTTCAGCTGCTAGATATTTCTCTGCTACCTCAATAGCCATAGTGACTTTTATCTAATACTGTGTTATATGTTGGGATTGGATTCGATGATCTCTTCATATTTTTAGAGCTTTAATTATGAATTAATAATTTTAAATCAGAATATTCCAGTACACAATAATCAAATTTAATAGAGGAAATAAAATAAAATAACAAAATTTAAAATTATCCTAAAAATTAATTAACAATCTCCCTAAAAAATATGTCTAGTTTTGGAGGGCCCAAAGGCAATCCTTATTTCCCCTAATTATGATAAAAATTAAAAATTATAAAAATCATATCAATGATTATTACATAATTAAAATGAATAGAGTTGTAGGTTAATATCGATTGCATAGAGGCGATGAAATTAGTTTAATTAGTTTTTTAATATAATTATTATATTTAATCTAGATTGGAGATAGAGGTGAATAAAAGTAAGGATTAGTCTTGTTTTTTGAAACAGTTTTGGGAAATGTAAAGAATGAGGCAAAGAACAACAAAATTTTTGTTTGAAATTGGATTTGAAAGGAATTCCTAGGTTTTTTAGATTCAAGGTTCAGGAGGAATTGAGTTTTTAGAAGAAGAAAAAAACTGATTTATCCATGTTTGGAATCAGTGTTAAGATTATGCGGATCCAATGGTCATGGTACCCCCTCATTAATAAGGAAATTACCTATTACCTTTGGTCTAGTTATTTATTGTTTTTCCAAATTTAGTTTGTCTTGATACCATATCTAAACCTAGTTACCCTGAATAGAACAATGGTCATGTATAAATTTTGGGTACCCACTTGTGAAATTAAAAGGTTCCTTCTAGATTAATTAATCAATGGTCATGATTAAACAAAATGAAATGGATTGTAATTTGACCAATGAATTATGACAAACTAAATACATGGATATGAATATGAAAAAGGTCCAACATAACCTCCCTTCTTTGGATATATAACACTAGAACAAGGTGGGTTTTATAGAATCATCATAATGATGATGGAGAAAAGGGTAAGGAATTAAATAAATGAAATCATAATGAAAACTAAAGATTAAATGTTGGAATACCCTGCATCAGCGTAGCTTTATGCCCTAGAATTTTTTCTTCAGAAATCTATTTGGAAGTATCATCCTAGACCTCTAGTTATAGATCTCAAGGGGGGTCATGTGGAATTTTATTCATCATTAAAACATACCATTATGAGTGGTAGGTCTCCCTCATAATTTAAATATAAGGTTTGGAAAAAACAATTTTGTTGTGTGGTCCTAAATATTGACAAAGGCTTGTTTTAGATTATGTCTGACACTTTCACATTATGAAAACTTATTTCATGATGTGAAGGAATCAACCCTTCTTCCAAATAATGTTTCCCAACTTCACATCTTATAATCAGGTCATGTCGTTTATTCATTCAAATCATGTAATTTTAACATGACAGGAATCCTCAATTTCCATTGGCTGAACCTATGAAATTTTCTAATTATTTACTCTAATCCTTTATTCATTTCAACTTCTAATATTTGGTGTCACACCATGTCTCTAAGTAACTTTTTTCTCCTCTAATTTACCTATTTTTGTTCCTTTTATGATTATTTGTTGTATCTTTCTATAAATTAAAAAACAATTTATTGAGTACCATGAAATGAAATAATATCAAATATATTTTTCAAATAAATATATTAAAACTCCTTAAAATATATGCATGAAATATATGTATCAGTGAGTAAAAATAATCAGGTTGGGAAACCACATAATCCAAAATAAACTTAAATGGTTTTTAAGTCATGAAAACATATCTTTCTTCTATGACACCGTATGTTTAATAGTGTATAGTCCTAGTTATCATCTATTAAAATACTTCATTAATGTTCACAGTGAAAATATGAATTAACCTATGAATATACCTCCCAAGTTTCAGACTTGGCCCACTATAAGGGAACACTAACCATGCAATAGAATAGTGTATGATATATACTCAAAAAAGTATTTTGAGATTTATAAACCCTAGATGAATCTATTCGAATACCATGTCAAATTTTAGTATCTAGATTTTGATTTTTTTCTAGGAAAACCACAGTCATTTATTTACCATATCGTAGGACATTCTGCTATAAATAGGATTATTCTAAGGGTTCTCACTCAAGTTTTTTCATCATAGTTTCAAAATGTTAACTAAAAAATTCTCTGATAGAAACTATAGTGACCAATACTTTTCATACATAAATATCTCATATTAATAGATAAATATCCAATAAATGAAAAAATGATCCACTCTAGAATCATATAGGATTGTTGCCTTTGGAAAAATGGATTCATAAATAACTGGTTTATAAGTGAACTACATCATCTCCCTAAAAGGTTTTTATAACTAACACCCTTATTATAGAAATCATACATAAAACCTTTTTCCTTAATTTTTGGAAAGTAAACAAAATAAAGAGTTATCTATGATTCTTAGTAAGGGTAAAAAAGGGAGATATATAAACATAAAATGAGAATATGGGTATGTGAACATGAAAATAACATTTTAAACCCATACCCTACATATCATAGTTCATAATAACAAGTCATTTAATAAATCATGATAGCATATAAGACATGAATCATAAAGTAATGAAAGAAAATGAGCCATGATAATATAATATTAGGATATGACTTGGATTTTTTTCATACACATAGGAATATAAAATCATTTCCTTGGTGGTCAAGATTCATTTTCAGGATTATCATAGTGGTTTGAGTTCACCCCCTAAGCCATCATATTAGTCAAGGTTCACATCCAAGATTATCATTGTGGACAATGTCGCTTACCGAAATAGGTTTACTCCTCATTTCAGTCTTATTTGACTCTTGAGAAATCCATCTTTTCCCAATGTATTGGAGGGATATATAATTCCAGGACCACTCATCACATAATTAAAATCAGAAATACGTTTTCTAGAAGATCATAAAACATTAATCATATCATAACACATGAAAAATTATTGGAATTCAAAGAAATTTCATCATATCATTACCCATGTAAAAGAAAGTGGTTCTATAAACATTTAATCAATTAATCATAGAAAAAAATATGAAAAAATTATGGGTTTCATAAAAATATATTCATCAAAATAAAAAAACATATAGTGAAATAATATCAGTGATATCATTGTATTATATCCCTATTCAAACTTATGAAACATCCAAGGATTTCATCCAAAATGAAAAATTCTTTCAAAATATCACCAGAAACATTTATTGAGGAAAATACACATTTCACTTTGAATTCAAATATTTAAAATATAAAAATTTCCAAAATATTAAGGGAAATATTTTTATTTTTAAAAAACCTTGAAATAATATAATGTAAACTTCAAATCATTTAGAATTCATATTTTTACAAAATTAATGTCTTTCCGTACACATTAAAAAAATTATTCCCTTCAAATTTTCTTTAAAAAGTCAAAAGAACCTCATTCAAACAATAAAAATAAAAATAATTTTAAACAATTTTTTAAAAATTAAAAAATGGGTCAAAATGAATGTAAATAACAACTTTATATTGGTAAAAAAATTATTTAAAATGTTTTTAGTAAAATCAGATGTGGAATAAAACATATATTTGATCAGAGAGATAAATAAAGTCAATTTTAAATAAAAAAAATTATTTTGGTTAATTTAGTAGTTAAATAGGGGAAAATAAACGTAAAATATGTTTTCTATATAAGTAACTATAGATTAATAAATTTCATCTTATTATTGAGATGTATATTTATAAATTTCATCATGAAAAGCATAATAAAAAACAATCCTTTAAAATAATGAGATTGTAACATAAATCCCTTACCTGAGGTATGACTCCCTTTATATGAATTCAATACTCTTATATAATAAATATTGATTCATGATACCTATTTTAAATAACCATAACCATATAAATAATTCCATATATTATTTAATTATAACCATTTTATCATGCATTTATTAATAATTCTTTATCAAAGCCACTAGAGATGGGCCCGTAAGGGCGGAGCACCGCTAGGGTTTCTCTCATGCCTCCTTCCCCTTCCCGGATTGGATCTTCTCCTCCTCCATTGCTCAGTGGTTTGAGGTGCTGGTATTTTTGCTGCAGAGGCTCTGTTTTGGCTCGCTGTATGCACACTGGTGTCTGTTTGGAGGCACTGTGTCAAATCAGTGCCTGAGCCCTTGCCATAGTGGTTCAAGAACGACGCCTCGTTCACAGATCTGGGCATTCAGAGGTTTAGTGTAGTCTTCATGGATGTTTCGGAAAGAGGCTACATGACTTTGTTCATGATCGATCCTGTTCAGTTTTGTTCCGGTTTCTCTCAAGTGGGGAGGACGGGATGACGATAGCGATAATGTCGTCTCTTGGAGTTCCGAGGTGATGTGTAAATGGAGACTGTGGCTATGGATGTAGTCATTATTTGGTTTTTAGTGTGTTTATTCATCTAATCTTGGGTTTAGATCCTCTTTCTGTTGTGGTTTTTGGTGTTGGAGTTTGTAATTGTGAGTTGTTTTTTTGCTGTTGGGCGATTCAGATGGGGATGGTAGTGAGCTAGACATTGGTGTCGGCATGCGACGATGACGTCGGGCACCGGTGAAGCTCCCCATTGTTCCAATTGATGAGGATTTTTCAGTTGACTCAGGTGAGTTTCTTGAGGCTTTTTATTTGTGATGTTATAGGTTGTGAACAATCCTGTGCTTCGAGGCCGACGATGTGGGTTCACGGCTCGAGGTGTTGCACGGTTTCCACATGTTTTGATTTGAACTTTTGAATTTTGAATTTTATGCTATGATGTTTCTGTCTTTTTATGGTTTTAATCTCTGGGTCCCGGAGACCCTTAAACAGGCTTTTAGAAAATTGAAAAAATGATTTTCCCCTCATTATTAAAACCACTGTTCTGGGTGATAGTTGCTTCAATTTTCATATAAGTTTTCTTCAGTGGTTTTGGAACGTGTAATTTGATAGTATTTATATAACATAAATAATACTAGTAATAAAATAAATATCATATATTTTAAATATATACATATTTATAGTTATACAAAATATATACATATATATATGAACTGTACCATTCAAGGATACGGTAGGTCGAACCTATGTAAGAATGTTGTTTTCAATTTTTGATAGATGGAATGAAATAAAGGTAAAAATTAATCAATATTTAAATAATAATATATATATCATATATATAATATATATTCATTAAATATTTCTTTATTATCATATATTTAAATCAGAAATGAAAAACGAACACATTGCCTCGTAAAGGTGGAAGTCCACAAGTATGCACATGGGACGTTATCATTTTCAAATGAATTGGACTGTAAGAATATATATATATATTATATTATAATTTAAAAAGTATAAATAGTTCATAAATATTATATATATATCCATAATTATATCAATCTATGAGTGGTGGTGATGGAAAATAATTTATATCAGTTCACAAGGGGGTATTTCCCTATACACACGATCAAAAATTTCTTTCCCAATTTGAGGGAAGAGGAGATAAATATAGGTTATGAAATTAAAAAAATAAATTCTAAATATATTTAATATACTGGTTATATTATTTTTTCATGTTTAAATAATATTTTTATGTGTTATGAGAATAAATAAAACAACATGCATCGTTAATAACTATAACACTTCTTCAGATAACCTCTTTAGGATTGTACTTAAAGCCTTCCTAGTATGCCTTTATAATTTAACCAAGGAATATAGGTCATTGTGAAATTTTTCAGGAAGGTATTTTAGTAGGTAATGTCTAAATAAAATGTATCTTTAAGTTCGAATAAGTGAAGGGATGAGGTTCCCTTTTATAATTGAGGGGAGTGCCACACATTTAATTTTTTAATTTTTTACAATAATGTCAAGTCACTTTGTTGGATAAATAACCCAACATTTTATCATATTAGAATTTTATAAGTTTAGGTTTGAAATAAGTCTATAAAATTATATTATATTACGTTTTAGGTCATTTTAATAGTTTATTTTCAGGTTAACTGTCAGTAAACTAATTTTAACCTTTACAATAATAATTAATTCTTAATATCTTTACAATTCATTATGACACAAAATTATGATGAAAATACTAAATAATAATAAATTTTATTTTTGAAAATATTTAAAACATTTTATCAAATTTAATTTACTTAATTGGATGAATTTTATTTATAATTAAACTTGTAAACCTGATGAGAAGAGGTTTTCCAAAGAAAACATTTTCTTATGTATAGAAAAATTTCATATAAAAAGTCAACATAAAATTGATTAAAATAAAATAAAATGGATCAATAATAATATAATTTTACTAATTTTACTTTTTAAACCCATTTTAAAACAAAATTTTACTTTGTGAATTCTTAAAATGAAAAGGCAATTTTTAATCAAATTATTATTTTTCAATATTTATTAAAAATTAATCTTTTCAGAAAATTACAAAAACTAAATATAGGAAATTTTCTTAAAGATGATTTCACAAATGAATTTTATTTTTTAAAATAAATTATTTAAATTGTAAAAAATTAATTTTAAAATAAGCACACAAAAGGTCAAAAAATCATTTTTTAGAAAAATGATGTTTTAAGTATAATACTGGATTTTTTATTATCAGCTGAATGAAAAAAAATATGTTATGAAAGTTAATTTTGTTATTGAATATACAATATATGAATTAAATTTCAATCATTCACTAGTTGCGATTCATTAAATTTTTTAAGATAAAAACATGTTACTCTCATAAAATTGAATTTCTGAAAAAAAGTCCTTTTACCTTCACATGATTCTTATTTTCATTTACAATTGATTTATAATTGATGAATTTATTTTATATATGCGTAACGCTTATGATTTTCTTAATTTATATATTCTTACTTATAACCACTAATTCAATATGTAGGGGATAACTATCACATTAAATAATAATATTTTAATGCTATATCACCGTTTATTTAAAATCAGTGTTTCCTATAATGCTAGATATCAAAGAAATTGAATTTAATTGAAAAAAAATATTTCATAAAATATTGGGGTTTATATCTTTAGTCAATTAATATTTTCAAAATTTTGATTTATTTTGAATTTTAATTTTGTTCTTTTCTCGATCACATTTTTTTTAATTTTTAACAAACTTAATTTCCATTGTACATACTGATTAAATTTGGTAGAGTTTTATTTTAACTATTTTATTTTTTGATGGATAAATATTTCTCTCTCTAATAAATAGGGGTTTGATCAAAATTTAAAATTTTCCATCAACTCATACCTTAAGGGAGAAATAAACTATAAGTCTAGTTTTTTACTATAATCTACCGCCAACATGTAGTTCTCCTGTATTATATTACTAGGACAACACATGGTATCATAGTAGTTATCAATAGTTACGGACAAAGATATACATAAATATTTTTTTATCATTGTTTTATCAAAATTTGAAATCTCAATTTCTTTACACTAGTAATTAAGTAGATAAAAGTTTTTCTTTGAGGGTAGTAATTCATGTTGAATCTAAAAATAATTTTAATCTAAATCAACTTCTAAAATATAATATAAATGAATATGAGTATTGGAATTATTAAATGGAGTATTTTATTTTAAATATTGATGAGGAGAACTATTTCATGCTGACTCCAAATTATAAAATTTTGGAGAAGATGTTCCAACATTTTTAATAGATGAGAAAATTGAGTTTTAGTATACCTATAATGTAGGAAATATTTTTCCATGTCTGATGATGAGGAACATAAATAGTCAATTATCTTCTTATGAAATAGTAATTATAATTTTGAATAAGTTTAATATTACACACTTTGGAACATCCGTTGTTATTGAAAATAGGATATTTATTCATTATGTAGATTATTAAACTTTTTATTTTCTTCTTAGAGTATTTATTTATCAAATTATTATGAGTATTATCACCACAATAAATTTTATATAATCCCTTGGTGATATGGAATTAGTGGATGACTATCTCTTTGAAAAAATTATTTATATACATCTAAAGGAGAGTGGGTTTAAGCATACTAAGATCGATGATACTACGAAGTTGACTAATCTTTATCTTGATGATTTAATTGGAACTATTATGAAATATTACAGCATATTAAAGAGATATACTATGAAAGAGAAGATAAATAATGGAGTATATTTTATATATACTTCCAAAAATATTGTTTTTGGTTCTATTAATCCTAGAACTAATGTTTTGAAAACATGTATGTATAATTGTAAGCCTCATTTTGATTATCATAATTCTGAGGATACTGAGAATCAATTTTCTTAAATTTTAAAGATAATTAATAAAATTAAAAAAAATAATAACTTCAAATATGAGAATAAAGAATATAGAATACATGAGAAGTGGGATTGTTTTGATGTTACCTATTATGAATTAAAAAAGTTTGGTATATAAGATCTGGTTGTCCAATACTAAAGTAGAAATAATGAAAATATATGATATCTTTTAAAAGTAAATGAAATAAAAGTTTTAAGGTGTCTGAAACCTGGAGAAAAGGTGTTGGAGACAATACTTTTGATAATTCAACAAAAGATAGTGATGTAAGTCAGAAGTTTTTTGTATTCCATACGAATACTCATAATGATAAAATTGCCTCATGTCTAAGGTAACCACTGAATCTATTTTTAATTTAAACGTGAATTCTAATTTTTATTATACTTCTGATGATGACTTCTCATCTTCACCAGTTGATAAAAAAGGTGATTCATCGGAAGATAAGAAATAGTTTCCTACTTATTATAAAATGAATAGTTTTTTTATTTTATATAAAATGAGAGTAAAAAAGTTTAAAAATAACCGTGATTATGGTAAGGATACTATTTATAAGGAAAATAGTAAACTTACTTAAAAAATATATAAATTTTAATGGGAATTAGAGTCTAAAACTTATTTAAGTTTTACTTATTATTGTTGGAAATTAAATTATTCAACTAAAATTTTAATTTAATGGTCTCATAAAATTTGTAGCTAATTTTACTTCTTATGGGGAAAACATTGATAACATCTATAAATCATTATAACCATCCATAAAATCTAATGGAATCATTTATAATTTTTAAAAATCGTAGATTCAATCAAATTTCATTTTTCCAAGAATTATACCCTTTTTCATTAAATAGAAAGGGGAGTTCAATAGATAAGTCACTATTTTCTAAATATAGGTCAATATTCTAGTTTTTAATAACATTTTATTTCAAAAGAGCTTGTAGTTGTTATAAATATGGGTGTTGGATAAGTGTGGGTTCCTAAAATAGTATTTTTTTCTGTTACTAGATCCAAAATATATGGGTACGAAGAATATAGTATTATTAATTTATGGAAAATAAGTAAAGTACCTATATCCAAAAAATTGGTACATGTTTAGTGGTTATTCTTGATATATGATGGGTGTCAATTCCAACTTCCCTAACTTTAAAAATATTGGTAGTGGATGAGCTACAATACATGATAATGCACATGGTGATATTATTAGAACTATTTATGTCTATTTTCCTTGAAAAACATTAATCTCAAATGTTTTTTAAGCTTTATTATCTAAGAAAAAAGTTATAATAATAAGTAAACTATGTGATGAGGGATATATTGTGAACTTCAATAATTTTAATTTTATTATTCAATGTTCAAAGGATAGATTCATTCTTTCTGTTTATAGGCATTATAATGTTAACAAATTATATTTAGCATACCTTAAAAATCAAAATTTACTTTTTTTAGTGTAACCGAAGGCTTATCATGGCTTTAGCATAGAAGGCTAAGTCACTATAAATTTTGTACCTTAAATAAGATCTTAATTAAAGGTTATGATAATTATATACTAGAAATCAAGTTTAAATCATATTTAGTTTGTTATTCTTGTAAATTTGGTAATAAATTTAAGTCTATCTTTAAACATGTTAGTTAAGTCTCTCATTTAGAAGCTTTATGGTTTATACACATGAATTTATTTGGTCAAATACAAACTTGGATCACTGGGTGGAGGTGGTATGTTTAAATTCATGTTAATTATTAAAATAGATTTATTTAGACATATTTTCTACCATGAAAATATAAATCTTTATTTTGTTTTAAAAAAATCATTATTCTATCAAAATTATGAAAAAATTACCATTGATTAACTCCTCGATTGATCATTGTAGAGAATCTAGAAATTATGATTTTGAAAAACATTATTGTAGTAAGGGTATTACTAATGAGTTTTCATTAACAATAACACATCCACAAAATAGTGTTGTTGAAAGAATAAATAATACTCTTTAGAAAAATACTAAAACTATTCTAAGTGAATATTATATTACAAAAAATTTTGGGATGAATCTGTGAGTTATTACAGTTGTATTATAAATTTTATTTTATTATTTTATTCTCTTAATAAATATCCTTATGAGTTTTAGACTAGAATAAAACCAAAATATTCATATTTCAGAGTCTTTTGAGTATAAAGTGTTTATTTTAATCCCTAAAGTT
Organism: Viscum album; assembly: GCA_963277665.1. Lineage (NCBI taxonomy): Eukaryota > Viridiplantae > Streptophyta > Magnoliopsida > Santalales > Viscaceae > Viscum > Viscum album. The sequence continues at coordinate 2,134,100,481 of OY728155.1, read as the reverse complement.
GAACTTCATAAACATGATACCAAGGGTTTTAAGGTAATTTTATTGGGTTTTCTAAGACTAGTAAAGACTATTTAGTGTTTAATAAATTAAATAATATTATTTAGGAAATATGTTATGTAAAATTTGATAAAATTGATCCTTTTGTTTCTGTAAAAAGTAAAAATGTTATTCATGTAGAATTTGGTTTTGAAATTACTTATTTTTATTTACATGTGGTTAAACCAAAACTATTGGTAGTAAATTAACCAAAAGTTATATCAATTTGTTTTCAACATCCACAAACTATTTAAAAAATATATGTAAAACCAATAGTTCAGGATCAACATACATTTTTACCTAGAAAATGGTTAATCTTTAGAAGGTAACCCATTGACATTATCATTGGAGATATAAACCAACTAGTTAAAACAATAAATTCCTAATGAAATCAATGTAAACATATTTCAATCCTATCACAGTTTCAATATAGAATAGTAGATGATGCCTTAGGAGATAAAAATTGGATAATGTCTATACAATAAGATCTTAATAAATTTGAATGAAATCATGTTTATTACCTAGTTGATAGACTTAAAGGTCTTCAAATAAAATTTCTAAAATAGGTATTTTAAAAATATATGTGATGTGAATAAAAATATTACAAGGAATAAAGTGAGGATTTTTGTAATGGGTTATTTTTAGGATGATGGAATTAATTATGGATAAGTTTTCTAATAGTATCTAAAACAGAGTCCATACGAATCATAATATCCTTGTAACACACATGAATTTTACTTTATTATATCTGGATATTAGATTCATTTTATTAATAAATATTTTTAGGAATATGTTTAAATTTAAAAAACCCCAGTTTTAAAGATATTTAATTTATAGAACATTTATATAAACTTACCAATGAACATTATGGACTTAAACAAGCCTGAAGTGCTTTGCATGATAGTTTGACTGAATTTTTACATCAAAATAATCTTTCAAAGGGAAGGAATGATAATACTATTTTTATCAATTTTTTTAAAAAATAATTATTGTTCAAATTTATGTTGATTAAATAATTTTTTTAAATCAATAATATATTTATGATGGTTTTTTAGAACTAATGGAAAGTGAGTTTGAAATTACAACGATGGGTGAAATTAATGTTTTCCTTGTTTTTTAATTTTATAGAAACCAAAAGGATGTATCTTACCTCAATATTATTACATTAGATATTTATTTATAAGATTTTGATTCAATAATACATCTAGTATAAGTAATCAAATTAAGACCTCCATTAAACTAGATCTTCATGAATCCATGATACTTATGGATGAAAAAATTTATAGTGGGATGATCAGATAAGAAAACCTAGTTGACCAGACATTATGATATTTATGTGTCATATTTCAATTTAATATTAAGGAATCACATTTGAAATCAGTTAAGAATTTTTTTTAATATATAGGTATCTCAAGGGGATTAAGTGAGAGATACCTTAAGGGGTGTTTAATTAGGTTATGTAACTCATTCCCAATTTAAAAACATTTCCTTTAAACTCTCATTATCCTAATGATCTTGACAAATTAATTATAATGTACAACACCTTTTCTTTTTTTATTAACTAATATGATTAATTTTCACTTGAATAGCCCTTTACTAAATATTATTTATTGTTACATAGCCCACATAGTCATATTTTGTTATGCAGAATATAAATTAGAAAGGAAAGGAAACACATTGATTTTTTACTTATTTCACCACTATAAAATACTCTAATGAGTATGAGATTGAAAATGTGACAATGCATCAAATCACAAAATCTCACATCTTGGGGGTTTTTCTGGGTATCACCTTCCTAGGCTCGTTTCCTTAATAAAACATCTATATGTTGGATTACTTCCACCTTGGTATAACTTCCATCACACTTTCTCTCTCTTTTCTCACTACTATAAAAAAATATAACAAGTTGGATGATTATAATAAAAATATAAAAAATTGTTCATAGATACACCATTATATATATATGGGTACCTTTAATCTCTACTTTCTCATTCATAGTTTTCATTTAATATCACTATGTGCAACATCTATATTACATGATAGGTCCAGGAACCACCTTTTTCACTTTCCAGAATAATCTTGGAATTCATCATCTTCAACGCAATACAGTGATATCTTATTCTGATTATTATTTTTAAATTTCTCTGGTGAGTTCTAGGTTCTCTTCTTATTTATATTATATACAAAAATAATTCCCCATGGTCTTTAAAATTCATATTTTAAATATTTCACTCTTTTCAAGAAACCATTTCTATAAATACCATAATAAATTTTATAATTCAATAACCCTTAATCCAGTGGATCATATTAGTCTTACTTTTTTTTTTCTCCAGGTGTACAACAAATTTTTTATACAGATTTTTCTCAATTAAAACTGAGTTAATGCCCTAAAATCTTGAGCATAAAATCATTGATTAACTTTCCAAAAGTACCGTAACATCTTGACAATGAAATGGTTCCTACTTTCATGAAATATTAATCCTATTTTATGGATTCACTACTGTATAGGTTCATCCCACACAATGTATGAGGATAGCTCATACAAAACTTGTGGCATGGAATACTTCTTTATGGTTCCACCACCTATTGAATAGATCTAAAAAATGTTTCACAATTAACATCCTCGTAACTATCCCATGATCATGGTATGATATCCTGAAAATTATTTGATTACTGGAAAATCAGTGGTGTAATGTATTTTCTATGTAATGGAAAACTATATAATTATAAATCATTATCTCATCTATGTTTTATGAATTACATTATCTATATTTCAAGGAGTTTCTATGGTGTGGTATCCTATGGACTCAGGGAAAAAAATCATGTCCCCTCCCAGAATAACAATCTCTATATTACAAGATATTTCAATAATGCATATAGCTTATCTTTATGATGAATTTATGTGAGGGGTTACAATTTACATTCTAAAATATCAACCATAAACATTCTGTTATGACCCCTCTATAGCTTTAGACATGCCCTTATGTGGGTTTCAACTGACCTTGACATAGAACATTTCTCCAATATGTAATCTATTGTATACGACATAGGAATCCATTTACTATTATGTAATTTATGAAATTTCTTGATTACATTATCATAGATCAAGGATATGAAATTTATGAATTATGTATAATTACCCTTATATATCTCAGATAATTCATTGATTACTCTTACTAATGTATTGAGTTACCTCAACACAATATCCCCCCTGATCTGACCCCATGTTATATAGTTTGGTCTACTCCTTTACCCTCAAACAATCCCATCATTTCCTTTATGTGAATTTTGGTTTTTCTAGGTTACCCTTACATAATGTGTGATCAAATCTTATACAATGACCCCTCTGACATAGTCCACTTTTTATGGTGATAACCCTCATACAACCTCACCGTATTTCCCCTATGAAAATCTATATTTACATTGGTTCAATTTAAGGACCCAACCATAACATTATATAATCTAGTATATTCATTTCGAATTAGCTTATTTAAATTCCCAATGATCTTTTCAGTTTAGAGTTTTAGAAATTTTCGACATATTTCAAACATATCAATCCATAATCTTAAAAAGTGGATACTACTAAAATAATATCCATTTTCATAATAAATTTTTTTTAATAAAAAATATGAAAAATATTCATAAAAAGTCTTCACAACATTCATCTTAGCTTATCCTTTTCTCTTTGCCATCCTTAAACCATATGAAAAAAATTTTAAAACAAGGGATGAGCACAAAAAACTCAGTAAAGGATGGAAGAAGAAGGATAGAAACTATTAGTACATAAATTCTTATAATCATATGAAATCATTTGCATAAAGACATACTTCTCAACCAATAAGTATCACATAGTTACCTTGTGGAAAAAATGAGATTTACATACAACATAAAAAACATAAAAAATACCATAAATGTAACATGGGTAATTACATAATATTTTAACTCTCACATCTACCATATGATTTGTAACCCTCATGGACACCATATAATGAAACTATCATATCTACCTTATGGTATAACCATCGTAGTTACACTTGAAGTAACCATACGCTATACCTTAAACATAAACATACCCCATGCATTAGAGGGATATTTATATCTCACCAATTATCATAAAAAATTCCTAAGAACCAAAACATAATCATAAAATATAATTACTTACATCATATAAATCATTCCCTTCTAAAAAAACAAAATAATTAAAAGAGCATTTTTAAAGAAAATTCCCTTACAAATATCATATATTAGAAGTAAGAATTGATAAAAAAAGAATGGAATATGGGTAGACACTATACATTTACATAATAAAAAATAATATAAAAAAAATCATTTCAAATATAAACTATGTACCAAATAATCAATAATATAGAATGTTAACCTAAAGAATGGAGACTAGGTTAAGAATTTCTTTACCTCATGTTCATCTTACTTCAAATGTGTTCAAATCTACTATATAATGGTTTTAAAGAGTATTATTAACATATTAAAGGACCAAATTCATATTTATAATTACTTATATTTAATTCCCAAAAGATATCTCCACCAATTTATTAATAATATTTTGTTATTTTCATTGTATCGGGTGCATTTATTTCATGGTTTCCATGGTTGGTTTATTATGGATTCTCTTATCGGGAGGGATTAAAACTATTGAATTTATATTACATGTTATTAATAGACTTATGGAAAAAATAATGGTATTATATATCATATTTTTTATATGTAATGGGGATGAATCATTAGATAAAATATTAGTGATGAATATTACATTATTTTTGGTGAATTTTGATCATTACAAATAACATTTGTTTTATTAATTAATATTTTATATAAAAATTTGTTATAGAACATAATATAACATATAATATTCATAAAAGAATATTATTTAACCATATTAATGGTTTAATTACAGGCCATCAAGGTATTTATGTAAATTGAAAACACATCATCCACAATGTCGGTAAATTGACACATCACATACGATGTTTTTATTTTCAGCATAAAAGTAAGAGGAGGAGAAGTATGCTGATAAAGTTTTACATAAAAATGATAAGATACTAGTACATGTAAGTCAATAGAGTTTTAATGAATTTTCGCTAAGGTATAGGTGAATAGTGTATAAGAAAAGAAAAAAATTGAAAAAAATAAAAGAAAAATAACTAGGATTTTTACCTATTGAATTATATTCCGTGAGAACCTCATTGAGGCCCTTGGTATTAAACTTTTTATGAGAAGAATAGGTCTTAGATGTGGGTGATATTCTTGTTAGGGGATATGGAAAAAATTAAGCAAGATTCAGTGTTTGAGGTGTGAGGGGAAGAGGTGGAGAGGGGAGGTATTTATATTAGAGGGCAGGGGTGTTTTCTCATTATTATATTAATTATTATATTAATTTGGCTGAAGACTATAGTTTTTTAATTGTAATAAAATATATCAAAATAATGTAGGATAGTTTGAGATTTTGTGCTAACATCATCCTTACATCATCTATGAATCAATAAACTGTGTATTTATCTTATATCATAAATTACATTATTTTACTATTGCCCAAAAATTCAAATATTTCAAAAAAATCCAGAAAAATCACCCTATATTTTTTTTGATGAGTAGAATTAAAAAATTTAACTTCACTTTATGAAAATAATTATTTAAATAGGATAAATTTATTCTTTAATTATAATCATAATTTATTTGAAGAATACCAATTTTAAAACTATTGTCGATTTTACAACACATTGAAAAAGTAGTTAAAGACACATAAAATTATATTATAATCATAATAAATCAAAAATAAAATTCATGAATCTATTTTTGAGAATATATTTTCTATTAAATCAATACATTAATTATAAAATTACAATTAAAAATTCATTACTGAAAAAATACCAACACTTAATTAATAATTTTCAAAAAAAATTACTTGTTAAATGAGATAAATGTATCATATTTTCACTTGTAAGGTCGATAATTTTTTTAAACTTTTTTAATTAAAGTTACTATTCTATTGGCCAGACTACTATTCCTAGTGGTCATGTTACTATTCCTAAGGTCATGCTACTATTCCATGAGTTTAAATTACATAATTTCTATAAATTACACTTATTCATTATACATTTATAATGAATTTATCTATTTAATTCCAAAATAAAAAAACTTACTATATATGTACCTAGGTCATTACATTCTCACACCTTCTAGAAATTGTGTCTTCATAATTTTTATTTACTTATTAACTATATGAGGGTACATTTCCCTCATAGCATTTTCAGATTACCATACTGCCTCTTCAACCATGTGGCTTCTATATATAGACTTAACCTAGTTAATCACATTATTTTACTATAATTTCTATCTATAATAAACAATCCAAAGAGTCTTTTCCTCATAAGAAAGGTTCTCTTTGAACTGAACAACTTCTGGGCTCAAAACATGAGATGGAGCTCGCACATACATTCTCAATATCTAAACATGAAAAACATTGTGTACCTGAGATAAACTCGGAGAAAAATATACATGGTAATCTATTGGTCCAACATTATCTTGGATTTTCATATAGACCATTGAAATATGAACTTAGCATTCATTTCTTACCAAAACACGCCACACTTTTACATGGAAATATCCTAATAAAAACATGATCACCTACCTCGAAAGAGATGTATTTCCTCCAGTTATCTGCACAACTTTTCTACCTAATCTGAGTTGTCCTCATATATTTCTAGATCATCATCACTTTCTTAGCCACATACTCAACTAATTATGGTCCCATAAAATTCCTTTCCCTAACTTCATCCCCAAATACTAGACTATGAAACAAATTTCCATATAATTCATCAAGAGGTTCCATCTATTTACTAAAATATAAATTGTTGCTATAAGAAAACTCATCTAAAAAAATATGTTGATCCAAAATTCCCTAGTATTCCATAGAACAAGCTCCAAGAATATCCTATAATGTCTAAATTGATCACCCGATCTGTCCATCAGATTGGGGATGAAAAGCAGTGTCGAAATTTAATTCGGTGCCCAACGACTTCTAAAGGCCTTTCCAAAAGATAAAAGTGAACCTTGGATAAAATCAGATACAATTGAAATATGAACTCCATGTAACCTGAAAGTATCTTTTTGGAACATTCAATAAATCTGATCAAAATACACAGTATCCATAATAGGATGGAAATATGTAGTTTTATCCAGTCAATCATAAAAAAACCAATTTGTTTTATTACTTTAAGAAGACTTCGGTAGTCCCACCAAGAATTCCATGGATATATTTTCCAATTTTAACTCTGAAACAAGAAAAGTTTGAAGCATCCCATTTGGAAGTTGTAGTTTTGGTTTAACCTTTTGATATGTCAGACATTTCATCATAAAATTTTTAATATCTCTTTTCATTCCATCACCCCATTAATACTCTCAAAGGTCTATGTACATATTTTGGCTTCTAGGATGAACTAAAACTAGATAACTATGAGATTAACACAATAATTCATTACTCAACAAGGAATTACAAGGAAAACATAATCTCTTACAAAATATTTAAATACAATCATTATCAACATTAAATTCTAGAAACATACCCATTTTCACCAATTCTACCTTTTTTGTAACTCAGGGTCTTCCTACAACACTTTTTTAATTTGGTATGGGAGAGGTGACTACACTGACACGTAAAACAAAACAAATGATTTTTTGTAACAACAACTTACAATCAAAAATTCCTCAAATCATTAATCAAGTGTCCTTGTTCCAAACACAATATGGTTGGTGATGCATTCTGTATTTGAATCATTGAATCCATCACTTTTTTTTCTTTTACATGATGGTAATTGGTCATCCAATTATAATCCTTTTTTAGGTCAGGACATCTTCTTTTCCACATGATTAATTTATTTTGATTGAATATATACATTATAATTTTTTGGTCAGTATATATTTCACATTTGGATCCATATAAAGGATTCCTCTAAATTTTAGAATAGAAAACCACAGATTCTAATTCCCAACCATGTTTGGGATAATTTGACTCACGAGGTTTTAGTTTCCTTTAAGCATAAGTAATTACATGATCATTTAGCATCATAACACAACCATGTTTCTTCAATTAATCATCATTCTAGATGAAATATTCACTATTTCTAGAAGGCAGGGCCAAAACAAAACAATTAATCAATATCTTCTTCAGTTCCTGAAAGAAAACTTCACATTCTTCTGTCCAAATAAATTTAACCCACTTTTATGTCAAAATATTTATTTGAAAAGATAACCATGAAAAGTGTTTAACAACCAGTCAGTAATAACCTAGTAATCAATGAAAACTATGAATCTCTATAACATTTATAGGTCATGCTCATTCATCAACAAATTTTGTTTTTGTAGGATCAAATATTATTCCATCATTATTTACAATGTCCTCAATAAATTAAATCTGTTGCAACCAAAAATCACATTAGCTAAATTTTCTATATAAATACATTTCCTTAAGAGTTTCCAAGAAAATCCCTAAATGTTTTTCATGATCCTCATAAATTTCAGAAATGACCAAAAATATAATAAAAAAATAAAAACAAACTTATCCAACTATTCCCCTTATATTTTCATAAGATCCATTGATATAGTAGGGAATTTTTCAGACCAAAGGGAGTAAAAACAAACTCATAATTCCCATATATAGTATGAAAAGTTGTTTCGGGATTTCATCATCCTTCACCTTCACCTAATGGTACCCATACCTCAAGTCAATCGTGGAAACATTATGAGCTCCCTAGAGCTGATCAAACAATTTATCGATATGAGGAAAAGGATACATATTCTTAATAGTAAAATTATTTAATGCAATATAATTAATGAAAAGGATTATAGAACCATATTTCTTTTTTACAAACAAAATAGAATCACCCCATGGTGATATTATAGGATGAATGGATCCTTTATCATGTAACTCATGCAAATGATTTTTCAATTCAACAAGTTCCACTTTTCCCATTCTATAAGGTGGTTCTGATATTTTTATAGCATTAAGAACCGTGTAAATTGAAAATTCAACATACCAATTAGGTATAACACCAAGAAGATCATCCAAAAAAGCTAGGTATTCATTTAACACTGGCAAATCATTAGTATGAACAGTTCCCTTATTTTTCAACAATATGAGTAAGATAAATTTCATTTCAATATTTTAACTATTTCTTATCTTATTAATATGATATCAATTGTATTAGTTCATTCTACCATACAAACTAAAAAAATTTCTGAAAAAAAACTTCTTTATCTCAACAATCAATCGTAACATGATAAATAGAAAGCCAATCCATACCCAGAATAATATTAAACTCTACTGAGGGGAAAACAAAAAGGTTTATGGGTAATGTAATTCTAAGGACAAAAATATTAGGATTATTATAATTCCTTTTGGTTTTAATATTTCCCATATGTTTTAACCATATGTTCAAGTCTCATTTATTGAGGTGAAATTTCCAATTTTCCAAAAACAAAATCTCATAAATAAAGGATTTTTTAGACCACATATCAAATAGGACATTAGAAAAATATGATTAAAAAATCAATGTACCTGCTACCAATTCATTGGATAGCCTAAATATTACTAATATAGTCACAAAGGATCTCACCGATCCTTTATAATCATAATGTGGTTTCGTTACATCGTGTAGATCTTTATTTAGGTATGTATTATCATAATGACCCATCACACCACATTTTATACACTTTATAGTATTCTTATAAGAATTAATCTTATGCCCATTTTCTTTACAGTCTCTGGACATATGTCCAAACTTACTAAATTGAAAAAACATCCTAGTTTTCTTCAAGTATTCCCTATGGTACTTTTTACCATACATTTCACAAAATGCAAACAAAAAGATCTTACATTCATATTTCGTTGATTGATTCTTACCCATTCCCTATCATCAGGACCTTTTCTTCTGATTGTTTTTAAAGTACACATTTTCATTGGAAAATTCAATTTATACACTCTCAGCACATCATAAAAGTTTCTCATAACAATTGAATTCATGGGAGACCAATTCCGTTCGATATATTTTCTTTAATACTGAGTAAAAAAAAATTATTTTTCTATCAAGATCCCAAATAAGATTCAGAGCCTAACCTTCCAGTTTGGTAAAGTTTTATTTATGCACAACCACTGAATTCTCCTCTTTTTTTCAATTCATGTAATTTATTTTCTATCCTAAGTCAAACAACCTAATGAAAATATTTTGGAATGATCCTATTCTTAAATTCATCCCATTCTAAGGAATCAATATCCTCGCTATCCCTGATATTATTTACTATTGACCACAACTGTTTAGATTCACCTTCAAAAAAATAAATTGAAAGAATAACCATTTTATTATCTGAATACCCCATAACATTGAATATATTTTCAATCACTTTAATCCATCATTCAGTTTCCACTCAGTCAAAATATCCACTGAAAATATGAGGGTTTTGCCTTATAAAATGTTTCAATGTCACCATGTTCGTTTGTAGAAGCTCTAGTTTTTCAATTTCATGGATTCTGACTCCATTTATAACTTGTATCAATTGAGACATTACTATTTCAAACTATTTGGTTCCAATTCCCACCATTCCTGGTTTTGGATTCATAAAATTATATGCATCTCAGTTTCTTCAAACTCAAGCTTCCCTATTTGATCGAAGGAAAACCATTCTGAAAAAACATATATTAGATGAAGAAATATGGTACTATTCAAATGATATACCATTTATGTGATGCCCTGACCCCAGTTACCCAGAGTCAGTGCATTATTTTAATACATTGGTATGACTACAAGGAATCAAGTCCTGAAGGACTGATCGGTTTAGTAGTCTTGGAAAATAGATTACATACATGAACGTTACATTACACTTTCTATCATACAACACAACATAAATAATCCTTTTTGAATGCCATTATTCCCTTTAGATTAACCCTCATAACAATCATAATACACTTCATGGAAATCCTGGGAAAGTAAAACTAAAAAAGGGGTGATATTAGATGCATAGTATGGGTAAACAATTTAGCGGAAGCTGTAAACATTGAAGGAAAGATGTGTAATAAAAACAACAGCCTTTTAAACATAAACATGAACATTATATGGTAAAAATAAATCAAAAATTACTATATAAACATGCACATGGATATTTTACTAGTCGAATAGTCACATGTAATAGCTATCTTCAAAATAATGGAATGCATAATGCTAGACTTTCATAACCACATAGTCAAGGCCTCGTGCCAAGACTACAAGTATGTTCTTTTCCATGGCCTTGTGCTAAGACACTAGTTTGTCTCATGAGACCTACTGATGCATCGACGAGCTATATCGGGATCAACCCTTCACTTACTAAGTCCATTGCATTCCTCATATGAAAATCTTGAAACCTAACATAAATATTCATATTAAAACTAGCATACAAAATTTCAACAATTCAACCATAAAACATGAATGGTATAAAAATAACACATCCACAGTCAAACATATAATAACTCATTCAATACAATATGGAAGATTTTATTATACTAAATCAACCACAATCAAGAATAATTTCCATTAAAGGATGCTGACATAGTAAAAAATGATCAATAAAATGCTTTGAGAGAAATACCCCTTTTTCATGAAATTGTTTAAAGGTCTCATAATTTATAAAGGAAGTCATTTAGAAGATATTTTGGAATCAAAGTGTACCATACCACATTAAAACTTTTGAAAAGAATTATCATTTCAAAACATTCATGTCCATATAAATAAATCCTTAAAATCATTTTGAAAACATGGACATTAATTAAAAGGGTTCAGAAAGATAAATATTTAAAACATTTAAAATTATAATCTACTTAAATAGACCATCCCATAAAACTTTAAAATATTAATTTTGAAATTTTCTTTTATGAAATATGTGTATCGATGATAAATATGTCCCAAAAAATACTTACACATGAACAATCTCGGATAATAATGAGATTGAGGAAATAACCCTTACCGATTTGGTAACTTACAAAACATAAGACCCATGAAAGAAAGATCATAAAATGAAGATGTAAATACCCATAATTTAATGTATATTAAAAAAATAATACAATAATGGGTAGTAAATACACCACACAAAAGGAAATAGTGGTAATTATAGCATGGACCTCATGGGAATAAAAAGTGAGATGAAAACCCCTTACCTTGTACTTTCCTTTGGTCGAGGGTATGTTTATCATACTGTATAATGACTATTGTATGTTATTAAATTATACCAGAACCATATTAATATTTATTATATCATACATGATTCATTTATGAATTTATACTACCCATTTAATACTTATTTTCATGTAAAATGAACGTTTCGGGTAATAATCACTTTCTTTATCGTAAGTGATTTAACTTGTTATTCTTGATCGTATCATTTAGATAATGATTTAAATACTTCCAGAATATAAACCTTGATCTATATATCAAATATATTTCGAATATAAATATTTATAATAGATATATGTATTAAATGGAAAACACTGTTTATGGAGACGGAAGGTCGTATGTATGCATAAAATTTATTTATGTTTTCTTTTCGTATTGAACGGAAGTAAGTGAATAAGATGTATGTAAGTACATAAATACATACATATAAATATATATATCTCCACTAGAATCATTATTTCATATATTACAGACTTATTAATAATATATATTTTTATAATCATCGATGAATGGTGAACGTGGAAATGAATATCATCGCATTTGTGGAGACAGAAATCCGTACGTACGCACGAGCGAAAATATTGTTATTTTGATATTAAAATAATATATAATTGAATGTTATATAATATATACAAAAACATTATCATGATATATTTACTATTTACATTAGTTATACTCATTATTACACCCATCAAAATGATGATGTTTTTGAATAACAAACATCACCACGACATGGAGACGGTAAGTCGTACGTTCGCACATATGGTGACTTTGTCATTTATAGGATGTTTAGAACAACAGATATAGTTGTACCATTTTTATAATAACATAACAGTATATATAAGATACTGGTGTTATTATTTTTTAATTTAAGCAACAAATAAAGAGGAAGTGGAAGAAGAAAATAACTTCAAAGAGGTAATGAAATATTTATCTCTTCTTTGGGTTCTTCCTTTTCATTTGATAAAAATGGCTCATTAGGTTGGATTTATGATTAAAGAAAGGCCTTTGGTACGAAGGGATGAAATTTGGGAAGAAATTTGGGTAGGGGTTGGTTGAGACAAAATGATTTTAAGGTGTGATTTTGATGGAAGGGGGAGTTCTCTTTTATAAGAGGGGTGAGGGGAACCTTAGGAAAAACATAAAATATTAACTTATAATAAATTCATATTTAGTTTATAATGGATAAAAATTGATTTATTTAGAGGTTAAGGTGGGGATGTGTCTAAATCCACTCAACCAATAGGTTTTAGATAGGTTTGGGTTACTATATCAACCTTATCTTTTAGATTTAACTCTTAGTTAATTAGTTTAACATTTACCATGCCTCTTTATATTTTTATATTATATGGTTAATAAACTCACTATAAACTTCCAAGATAACCCAAAGTGGTTAATTATTGGTATATATATTTTTATCTAATTAATTTGGCCGAACCTTATATTTTTAGGAATATAATATCAATTAATAATATAATATTTGTTTTAAAAACTCTTTTATGTCAATTTTGACACTATTCAATAATTCATTTCTGTTAAAGTCATAAAAACTTTATTAATTATAAATAAATTCATTAAATCAGTTATAAGATGTCATATTAACCTATAATATTAACGTATGGCATCAAAAATTTCAAATCATATTTATTTTGACATTTATAATACCATTTATTTGATTCTTTCATTAATAAGGAAAATACTACATCATCATTGTGTCATAAATAAATTTAATTATTCAATGTCTAAAAAATATAAATAAAATACCATTATGTGGGAAATATATTTAGATTTCTAAATAATATTTATATTCAAAGATATAACATATATAACCCTATGTAATAATTGTTTTACTAAAAGATATATGCTTATGCCATTTTTGTATTTACATTTACTTAATTAATATAAAGTGTCATTATCAAATACAAGTGGCTCCATGGGGTCCCAAATTCAACCCAAGGAAAACCATGGCCAGAAATGTATCAGTCAGTAGGTTTAAGAGATGTGTTAGAGTAATTTAATATTATTATAATATTATTTGTTTACCCTTATTTATCGGATTTACCCTTCAACCATGGTAAATAAAATATTTACCGAAGTAACTATTCAAAATGAATAAAAATAAAATTTACCAATTTAAACAATTTGGAACGCCTGATTCTAAATATGGAATCAATATTTCTAAATTAAAAACATAGAAGTGGTAGAAATTAATTTAAAATTAATTCACGTTGTCAAAACAAAAAGTGTGTTTAAAAAAAATAACTATCAAAAGTTTGACACTTGTTTATGTCCAGTTTAAATGTGAAATTATGTATAATGAACAACATTGGTTATATGATAAAAATATAATCTAATTATACTTTAAAACTACTCAATAGTACAATTTAGTACTATAAAGTATTTTTATTAAAAAAGCTGTTTATAATTAAAATTTAGTATTGTTCACTATTCATCAAAAACTGAATTTTATCAGAAAAACACAAAAAAAATTATCAAAACTAAATTTTTATTTCCCAATTCTAAAGACGAAGTTAATTTTGTCAAATATAATATATAAAAGTGTCAAATATTGGATTTAAAAAAGGTTCACCATAAAAAGGTGGTAAAATTTCAATTTTTTAAAAATACTTCTTTTATCTAGAAAGAATGAATTTGTTCTTAAATTTTGTCTAAGAAACTCATAATATAGATTATAAAATTATAAGGATTATATAAAGTTAAAAATTTAGTTAATAGTATTCATAACCGCTTTTGAACGGCTAGTTTGATAAGTCATGGTGCGCTTGAACTCAGAGTTGCGTGTAGTGAAAGTTACTGAATTACATTGATGAAATAACGTACTAAGAAATCATGGGGCGATGAATTCTCCCCTCCTTCAATAAATTGAGTCCTCGTAATTTGAAATTGTTCTTTAAAAATAAAAGTTTGAAAATAGAAAATACCCTTGTAGAAAACCCACATCAGAAATAGGGTTAATAAAATTTTGTTTTAATAAGAGGGAATGGGAAGAGAAAAATTCACCACCAAATTACGGTTTTGGATAGGAGAAAATCGATGGAAATTATATAAATTTAATTAGAGAAAAAACGTAAATATTTATAGGGACTGATTGAAGTCATCAATCACAAACAAGTGTAAAATTGAGGGCCTCAAAGCCATAAATCTATGATGATTTAAAATATCATTAGATAAACAAAAAATACGGTATTAGGATAACACATTTTTGGTTTTAACATACCTTAACTAAATTTTAAGGATTAATTTCTTCATATAAAAAGAGAAAAAACAATTATACTTGAAAAGTAGAGTTACATCCTTTAAATAATTTCTACCAGAAACTCATCTTTCACTCTAAAAGATAATAGAACATAAAATATTATATTTATCATAATCCTATAGGGTTAAAAAAATGAATTTATAATTCATCTTTTAGACCTTTTATAAAATCCTAAATTATATAATCCAGGAAATCATGTAGGCCAGTGGATGGTGATGCACCCTTGTCGCTCTTCGGTTGCGGGTTTTAGTCTCGCAGCCTTGCCAGACACGACAGGTTGTCACCCAACCTACGAGCTGTACTTTTTATAATAATCCAATAACTAATCTTAATAAACAATTTAACCTTAATAATAATATATAAGGTCAAATATAATCCATTCCAACCTTTATAATTATCTGAAATACTTCTGTCCAAACTCTGAGTACAAAATTTATAAGGAAGGTAAAGATAATGAAGATCCTTTTTCCTCGTAATAACATGTGACTACCTTCATCATGTATTCTTTTAAAACATGATAACACCCTGAATTACCATAAAACGGTATTGATTACATTCATGCTCCCTTATTCCTTATAGAATACTAGATATATTCCTTATATCCGAAAATATCTAATACTCCAACAATGATGAAATAAAAAAACCATTAATTAGTTCCAAGGTAGTCAAGAATATCCAATATAATTTATCCAAATCAACCATCTCTTATTCCAAAATTACTACCTTAGTATCTGGACCAAATTAAGGATTACCTTTCCTTCAACCAGGTATTTTCAAAAAAAAATTAACTTGCTATTGAGTCACTTTTCATAGTACCAAATAATCTCAAATCCTCAATGAAATGGTACTACAGTACAATCCATATTTATTTCCATAATTCATATAACTGGTAAATCATCAATAAAACACTTAAATGACATAATTTTTTAATAACAACATAATAACACTAGTCATTCCTCTTCATATGTGGTAGTATCATAACTTTATTATTATCCAATAGCATTATTTGCGACATACTCTAATGACTAGGACATTGATTTGTGTAGTGTCCCAACTCCTTCTAGATGAAGCATTTTACATTTGAATCCTTTTTCTTAACCTTGAAATCAAGTACTTGGTGTCCTTTTTCTCCACATGTATAACAAACTCTCATTACCTTCAAGAATTTACCAGGGTGTTTCTCCCCACATTTATTACAGGATGGATATTGAACTTTTCCCTTCTTTCCCTTACTTTCATTTCCAAAGTGTTCAGCAGATTTCTTCTTCTCTTTGTTCCCTTCAAATCCAATGGACTCAGAAAATTATTTAATAATATTATTAACACATGATACTATTTCTTCATATGATGAGAATATATGGGGGACTATTTTCCTTTTAAATGTTTCCTTAATAACATGAATGATAAGATCCTTCATACTATTTAGATCATATGTATTGTTGGAATTCTCATTCCTTCTACTGGGCACCATTTCTGAATAATGGCATACATTAGGTCAGTTTTTGAATCACAATTCATAATTACAAACTTTTAAAATACCTAACATAAATTGATCAGTTTATGGATATAATCCATAATCATAAAAAAGTATTCTTTTAGGAAGTATATACCCATAAACCCTTTATAATGGTTTGTAATGAAAATGATAATTATCCTAATCACATCCCCCGAGAGTGTCATAACCAAGATTGCATCAAGGCTTGTTGTTGTGCACCAGTTCCCGTTCGAGTCTAGCTCAAAGTGGTGTTTTTTGGTTTTACCCCTAGGGCCATTTGTGCCCGAGACACCTCTACCAGCTCGTATCCAGAATGGGATGTATTTCCTGGAAAACTCAAAAGATCTCTACATTATCAAAATTCTAGGAAGGTATTCTATACTAATCCTCAAAGTCTATCTTAGGGTAATGTGATCTTATTAGAGTTTATCTAAATCTAGTTTCCAAGGTTTGGACTAAACTTCCTCTGATACCAAATGTAACGCCTCAACCCGAGTTACCCAGAGTTTGTGCATTATTTTAATACATTAGTATGATTACAAGGAATCAAGTCCTAAAGGACCGATCAGTTTAGAAGCCTTGGAAAATAAATTACATACATGAACGTTACATTACACTTTCTAACATACAACACAACATAAATAATTATCTGAGAACACAATTATTCCATTTAGCTTAACCCTGTATAACAATCATAATACACTTCGTGGAATTCCTGGGAAAATATATCATAAAAAAGGCGAGAGCTTAGATGCTCAGTAAGGGTAAATAATTTAGTGGAAGATATAAACATTAAAGGAAAGATTTTTAATAAAAATATAATCCTTTGAAATATAAACATGAATATAATATGGTATAAATAAATCAAACATTACCATATTAACATGCACATAGGTATTCTACTAGTCGAATAATAACATGTAGTAGCTAATTTCATAATGAGGGAATGCATACTGCCAGACTTTCATAACCACATAGTCAAGGCCTTGTGCCAAGACTGCAAATAAATTTGTTTTTATCTAAGGACTTGTGCCAAGACACTAGTTTGTCTCATGAGATCTACCGATGCATCGAGGATCTATAGCTGGCTCCACCCATCACTTACTATGTCTAATTCATTCCTCATATGAAAATGTTGAATCATAACATAAACATTAGTATTAAAACTAGCATATGAAATGTCAAAAATTTAACCATAAACCATGAATGGTATAAAAATAACACATCCACGGTGAAACATAGAATAACTCATTCAATATAGTATGGAAGATTGTATTATTATAAATCAACCTCAATCAAGAATAATTTCCTGTAAAGGAAGCTGACATAGTTGAAAATGATTAGTAAAATGATTTGAGATAATTACCCCTTTTTCATAAAATCGTTTAAAATTCTCACAATTTATAAAGGAAGTAATTTAGATGAGATTTTTGAAAAAAAGTTTCCCATACCGTTGGTCGGAGTAGTTCACTCGAGAGGGGATGGGTGAATTGAGTAACTATAAAAATTTCTGTTAAAAGAATATTATTTTAAATGAAATGGTTTCCCCAAAAATAGATATAGCCCAGTTAATCATGTTTATAATTTTATAAGGGTTTGACTTTTGAAACGACTTCTTAGAAGATTGATTAATTCTCAGTAATCTTAATTTGTATTATTAATATTAATTTTGAAGTTATATTACTATGAAAAATCAGATATAACTTGTTTCCAAGACTAAATATCAATGTGAAAACAATGTTTTTTGGATTATGCAATAAAGTAAAAAAATAAAGAATACTAAAACTAAACAGAACAACGGATATGAAACAAGTGGTTTAGTCTCAAGCCAAGACCTAATCCACTCCACTTGGTGATCACCTTCTAACAAGCAGTTTATATAAATAAACATTTATTCTCACCCTAGATTGGGGTTAACAATAGTCCAATGACTATCCAAGTCACACAGATACCTCTTCCACAATTCTCATGGGTAATCAAAAATAATGACCATGACACACAAGGAACTTTTCCATAGTTTTCGTTGGTAAACAGAAGTTTAAATAGTTTTGTGTAAGGATTTATAAATCCTTCATTTTAGCATAAGAGTTAGTGTGTGTATAGAATATACAGAGTACACACACTGGTCATGATGTAAGTAAAAGAATCAGTAAGAGAGAGTGGATATGAGTTTAGAATGCTCTAGTGATTTGAAGTGAAACTCTGGAATCCTTTGATTAAACAAAAATTATTTTGAGTCCTTCTCTGGTTTTTGTCTTGAAAACAGAGTGTCACGACTGAGATTTTGTTCTTCACGAGTGTTGATAATGTGAAGATGTTCTCTGGATTCTAGTGTACTTCGTATGTTCTTTAGCAGAGTCAGATTGCCTACATGTGACAATGAATTATTTGAAAATCTTGCAAAGTGTTCTTCGTTGTCGTGCTCATAGGCTTTTTTTCTATTCAGTATCACGCTATGTTACTCTTGGGAACTATCCAGTATTTATCTTCGAATGCATGAGTTTTCGCCGACTGGTTCCATGTGTTCTCTACCTCGTACCTCGTACTATGTCTACAAAGAAACATTAATTATTTCAGTGCATTAAAGGAATCTAATATGACCGTTAAAAGTTAAATTGAAAGAGGAAAAAATAGTATAAGAAACGGTGTCACAGTATGTTATGAAAACGGTGTCTCCTTCACGGTGTCTGAGTGTCACGGTGTCTGAGTTTCATGGTGTCTCCTTCACAGTGTCTGAGTGTCACGGTGTCTAAGTGTCACGGTGTCTAAGTGTCATGGTGTCTGAGTGTCACGGTGTCTGAGTTTCACGGTGTCTTGTTCACGGTTTCTTGATTCACGGTGTCTGGAAGATGGTGTCTGGATTTACGGTGTCTGACATACAATGTCAGGCTTCATGGTGTCTGACTTATTGTGTCAAGCTTCACGGTGTCTGGCTTATAGTGTCTGGCTTTACGGTGTCTTGTACTTAGGAAAATAACTATATTCAGACATAAACAGTGATATGCATGAGATGGATAGAGCTTGACTATTATAAAGCATGGTATAACATGATACATAAATACACATGATTGGATATAATTTATAGGATTTAACTTGGTTGAATGAGATTTGGTTCCATTAATGAGATTTGCAATCAATAAAAACATGATTAATACATGAGGACTCCAATAATCTCCCCCTTTTTGATGATCACAAATCATGTACAGATAAAGTGTAAATTAGCTGTAACTAACTATAGAGAAAATGACATATAGAAACTTCTCCACATTTTGAGATTATGAAAAAGTGGAAATAATAGAGGGTAAACAGTGTACATTCCATTAAGAGTAAACACAGTGGAGTACATAATGAAAGTGGAATACAAAAAAAGGGCATCCACATCAAAAAGAAGTAAGCATTGGTCTTCTTCAGGGAGTGGCATTCTCTTTTCCTTTAGCATCAGCAGAAGAGGAGGCCAAAGGGGTAGTGGTTGATGTAGAAGAAGGCAACGACGTGGTAGATAGAGAGGGTAAAGGTAGAACATCAAAGACTGAGGGAGCCAATGTAGGAGTAGTAGAAGATCTAGGCAGTTTCTTATCAAGAATCATAGGCCTGAACTGACTGAGATCTTGGACAAAAGAAATGGTAGTTGAGGAGAAGGTATAAGTGAAAGTAGGCAGCCCAGGTCTGAGAGGTGCAGCTGCTAGAGCAACAATTGCTGTACTCTGGAAATGAAGATATGGTCTCAGGATTTTGATGAATTCTGCAATAATATCTCTACCATAATGCAAGGAATTTTAAAAGTCAACTTTGTTTTCCATAAACTTTTCCAACAATCGGGTAAAATCAGTTATCTCTTGGACTTTAGTTTTGAAGGCTTGAGTCACAGGAGGAATTTGAAGACTCTCTACAAGGTATTTGAAGTGGTTGGTCATATCAGTCATGGAGAAAATTTGGTTCAAATAGATATTCACTTTCTTATAAATCTCATGTTGGGCATCATTTGCAATCTTGGAGTGAATTTTCACAAGGTCAAGAACCCTATCACGGTTCTTGATAAGTTTAGATAAAGAAGCCATATTAAATCCACTAAAAGAATTATGAAGCTATTCTTTGAATATAGATCTAAGAAAAGTATTTTCCAAGGAAGGTGTAGAGGATTGACCAGAGGTATTAGAATCTTTGATGGATGTTGTATGAAATTTTAGCTGATTTAGTACCTTTTTAAGACAAAAAGTGTAATAATATGTGAGTTTATTATGGTTCAACACAATCTCTCTCATGAACTTCAACATTTGTTCATGTCTTTCTGCAATCTTTTCATCAAGGATAGTAGATAAGGGTGAATCTGAGACACAAGATCAAGAGATATTTGAGAAACAGTGGGTTCTAGAGAAGTAGTAGCAGGCTCTGATCTAGAATGCAGCTCTTTCTACATGTCTTTAACCATGCTTCTCAAAGTTGTGACTTCATTACTGAGAAACTTATTTTCAACTCAAACTTCTTTAATCTCATGGAGAATATTAGGTTGTATCTGCCAAATAATATTTTCCACTAATAGTGAGGCATCCCTCTCAGTAAAATTTGTCACAGGATGAGGTTGGGAGTTTATAAGTTTCTCCACTCCAGACAAGAGAGTATCTCCAAATTCCTTCAAAACATCTTTACTAAAAAAGGACAGCTGTTTAGATAAATGTTCAGGTGCAAGAATTGGTATAGGTTCAGGTTCAGGTTCCTTCTCAGGGGAAAAAGTTGTGAAAATTTCAACTGAAACAGGGAAGAGAGATCAAGACCAGTTGCAGTAACCTACTGAGACTCATTTACATCATTGAAACTAGGAAATTTGTACTGAGTGTCCACATGAATTGACTTAGTTAGATGTGAGGCTTCATCAGGAATAATATTTTGGGTTTTCTCCCCCGGAACAGGTGCCTCATTGTCAGGACTAAGAGGCTCAGGAGCTTGGGCTAAATCCACAGTTTCATCTCTACGTTCCTCATTCATTTCTTGTATAGCCAGCTGAAAGGCTATCTCCATCCTCCCTTCAGCAGAGGGTATTATTTCAGGAACATATTGTTCTACAGGGAGTTCTTCCAGATTCGCTTCTTGCACAACAGAGAGTTATTCTACTATAGGCTCTTCGATGGCTTGCTTATCAGATTTTGTGACAACTTATTCTCTTTCAGCCTCATGTTGGATTTCTCAATTGACATCATCTCTAGAGGTATGAACTTCTTCTTCAAGGACAACATGAGGAACAACAATCCTTTTTTCCTCAATAACAACTTCTTCCCTATGTGGTACTTAAACCTATTCTTCCTATTCTTCTGAATACAGAACATGTTCATCCAATTCTAAACCAGGATCAGAAATGTCTTTCTGCATTGATGGATACTCCACAGTATTAAACTTATCATAAATCATATCGTTGTCTTCCAACCATTCCTTTTTCCAAGGATTCCAGTTTATCTTTATTATCCTGATAATTTCTTTAGAGAGATAGTACTCACAGTCCATAAGTAATTCTTCATTAGGTCCAACTACTCCTTTTGCAACAAGCATGACTGATATCAGTCGAGAGTAGAACAGAGAGGTGGATTTCCATGTAACCTTGATCAACTCACACATATGGTGAATGATGTACTTGAACAGGTTGATCTTTTGTCCATTATTTATCAGATGAATCAAAAATACATCTTGATATTTTAACATAGCAAAATCACCTTTTCTTGGACTAACCAGATTTTGACCAAACTTAACCACTAGCCTTGTTTCTCCATCAAGTTCAGTAGTGATGGCCCTTCTCTTGGTGCCATTTCTGGTTAGGGTTTTCAGAACATCTTAAAGATCAAGGAAATCAGTTTTAGGTGGAGGTTCTCTCTGATAATCATCACATATTCCTTCATGAGGTATCCTAAGTCATGCAACCCAAAACCTCGATGAGAAAGAGCATCTTTCGACATTAATCAAGTTTTTCACAACATAACTTTCACCAGAGTAAATAAGGTGAACTGTGTGTAATGGTAGAATTGAGCTACTAGCATAGGATATATTTGTCTATTATCCCTTGAGACCAATTATAACCAGCCTAGATCTTTTAACACTTTCAAATCTATGGATTTTCTAGAAAAAAACCATTCGCGGAAGATTTCTTTCTCTGGTACAACACTGTGATTTACCAGATTCATATTTAATGGTCCTTTAGGCGTCAGCTTAGGTGCAATCTTCTTCTTCTTCGAGCTGCGCTTCTCAGGTGTGGATGAAGATGGTCATTTAATTCTAGGTATCCACTGAATGTTCAAGAGAGATAGAGAGAGAAGGGGTTGCAAGGTTGAAAGGGTTTGAAATGAGAGAAATTCCGAGTGATGAAAAGAGTGAAAATTTTTGTTTTATCATTTAGGAATGCCAAATGTCACAACAATAAAAATGTAGGAAATTAAAAGTGGTGAAATAAAAATTACCACAATATGGGTTTTAAGAAAATTATAAAGAATTTTCACAGTGAGACCGTGAATGGTTGTTACGGTGAGACAATGAGCGGTCATCACGGTTTGATAGTAAGTGGTTATCACGGTGAGACAATAAGTGGTCATCACGGTGAGATAGTGAGTGAATGCCAGTGAGCATTAAAGTGAGATAGTAAATGTCAGTCCGTGAGTAAAAAGTGCTAGTGGTGAGACTGTAATCATGAGAGACAGTAACTGAGAAACTATAATCATGAAACAGTAAAGTATAACATAGTAAAATGTCAAACAGTAAGACAAGTAATATATCTACCTTTTTTATAATGATCTCTCAAAAAGTGATGTCTTACATCAATATATTTTGTCCTTGAATATGAAAGAGTATTTTTTGAGATTTTAATAGCACTGGTGTTGTCAAAATTTATTGGTACATGTCTAAATTGATATCCATAATCTAGTAATGTGTGTTTCATCCATAAAATTTGTGCACAACAACTGCCAGCAGCTATGTATTCAGCTTCTGTAGTAGATAATGCAAAAAAATTTTGTTTCTTACTACACCATGATACTAGTGACTTTCCTAAAAGGTGACATGTTCTAGAGGTTCTCTTTCTATCTTACTTACATCCACCAAAGTCAGCATCAGAATAACTGACTAGTTCAAATGATTGTCATTTAGGATATAACTGTCCTTGATTTGGTGTCTGCTTGAGGTATTTGAAAATTATTTTTATAGCATTTAAATGAGAATCTTTAGGATTTTCTTGAAAACGAGTACACATACACACACTAAACATAATGGCCAGACGACTAGAAGTTAAGTAGAGTAAAATTCCAATCATTCCTCTATAAGTGGTTTGATCAACAGGTTTTCCATCTTCATCAATATCCACCTTACAGGTGGTACTCATGGGAGTGTCACTACTTTTAGTGCTATCCAATCCAAAACGTTTTAGAAGATCTCTAGTGTATTTACATTTATTTAAAACAATTACAACATTATTTTGAATGATTTGAAATCTAGGAAAGAATTTTAGTTGACCCATTATACTCATTTCAAATTCGTTTTGCATCATTTTAGAAAAATCAATACATAATGAATTTTTTAAAGATCCAAAAATAATATCATCTACATAGATTTGAACAACTAAAAAATCATTAGAAATTAATTTTATAAAGAGGGTAGGATTAGCTATTCCTTTTGTAAAACATTTGGAAATAAGAAAAGTACTCAATCTGTCATACCATGCTCTTGGAGCTTGTTTTAAACCATATAAAGATTTTGATAGTTTGAAAATATGATTGGGAAAATGAGGATTTGTAAATCCAGGGGTTGTTCAACAAAGACATGCTTAGCTATATACCCATTTAAGAATGCACTCATAACATCCATTTGGTATAGTTTGAAATTTAGATGTGCAACATAGGCAAGTAGGATTCTGATGGCTTCAAGTCTGGCTAATGGAGAAAAGGTCTCCTCATAGTCAATTCCTTCTTCTTGACTATAACCTTGTGAAACTAATCTATCCTTGTTGCTAACTATATTTCAAGCTTCACCTACCTTATTTTTAAACACTTATTTAGTGCCTATGATGAATGTTCCCTTAGGTCTTTCAACAAGTTTCCAAACATTATTTCTTTCAAACTGATTTAGTTCTTCTTGCATAGCCATTACCCAAAATTCATCATTTATGGAATCATCAATATTTTTAGGTTCAAGTTCTGACAATAAGGCTTGATGTTCAACCTAATTTCTAAGAGAATCTCTAGTGTTTGTTACTTTCACTAAGTCTCCTACAAAAACTTCTAAGGGATGAGTTTTAAGGGTTTTAACCTTTATAGAAAAAGAGGGACTAGTAATTTCATGTTCATAAACATATTCTGGCTCATTATGACTCGATTGAATGGAATTTCCATAATTGGAAGTTTTCAAATATTCTTTCATAGAGGAATTTGAGGAATTTGATTGATGTTCAGATTTGATATATCATCCTCTATATTTTATAGGATGGTTCTAGGCTCATGTGGATCTGTTTCATAAAACATGATATGAACAGATTATTCCACACATTTAGTTCTCTTATTTAATACTCTATAATATTTACTTAATATTGTGTAACCTAGGAAAATTCCTTCATCAATTTTGGCTGAAAATTTGTCCCAATTATCCTTAGTGTTGAGAATAAAGACTTTGCAACCAAAAACTCTAAAGTAATTAACCATAGGCTTCCTATTGTTCCATAGTTCATAGGGTGTATTTTTAAGAATTGGTCTAATTAAGACTCTATTGATTATGTAGCATGTTGTATTAACAACTTCATCCCAAAATTAAATAGGTAAGTCATATTCACTAAGCATTGTTCTAGAAATTTCTTGTAGGGTTCTATTTCTTCATTCTACAACACCATTTTGCGGAGGTGTTCTAGGGGCAGATAAATTGTGAATACAACCATTCTGTGAGTAAAAGGATTCAAACTCTTGATTTTCAAACTCATGAGCATGATCACTCCTTAAGAATTTAATTTTAAGGCCACTAATATTTTCAACAGACATGGCATACTTAGTAAAATAAGAGCATGCTTCACTTTTTTGAGCCATGAAGAAGGTCCATGTATATCTAGAAAAATAATCTACCAAAACATAAACATAGTTCTTTCTATTTAAACTAGAAACTCTAGATGGTCCAAACAAATCTATGTCAACCAATTCGAGAGGTTGAGAAGTAGAAACTTCTTTCTTTGTTTTGAAATATATTTTGTGTTGTTTTCCCTTTGGACAAGGATTACATACTTTTTCATGTGGAAACTCAAGTTTGGGTAAGTACTTAACAACGCCTTTTCTAGTTAGCTTTCGAAGGGAGTGAACATTACAGTGTCCAAGTCTCCTATGCCAGATCCAAGATTCTTTATGAAATACAGTTAAGCATGAAACATTTTGAGAAGAAAAGGAATCTAAATAAATAGAATAAATGTTCTCATTTCTTGATGCAGAGAATACTAATTCATCTTTATAATTAATGACATTACATGCATTATTTTCAAATTTAACAGGATATCCATCATCACATAATTGTGATATACTAAGAAGATTATATTTTAATCCATTAACATAAAGTACATTAGAAATTAATATCGAATTAGTGTTACCATTCTATCCTACGCCAATGATTTTACCTTTGGCGTTGTCACCAAATGTGACATGTCCTCTATATAATTTTATTATGTTCTAGAATCATGAGTATTCTTCTGTCATGTGCCTTGAACATCCACTACCCTAGTACCATAGATTCTTGCAGGAGCACTTTATGAATCTTTCCTATAACATGATCAAGCAAAGACAGATTTTGGTACCCATACTTGTTTGGGTCCAGTAACATTAGTAATAAGTGCTTTAGGAACCCATATTTGTCGAATAGGTTTCCTATAAGAATTATGTAAAGTGTTAAAAAATAAACTATATTTGGTCCACAAAAACATGAAATAGTAGAGTATATATCATGACTTGAGCTAGTTGGGTTGTGTCCAGAACTGAGAACAAAATTATATGTCATAGACTTGGAAACAAACGTCATTATACCAAGGATTCTTTTACCAGTTTGATAACCAATGCTAGTATTGTATTTAGGGGAAAAATTTTTTTAGCATTTGGGTAAGGGTATATTTACCATTAGTAAAATTTTCTAAGTCACTTTTTAGTTGCTCATTATATATTTTTAATTCATTATTTTTTTGAATAGTTGAGAATTTCTCTCTTTTTCATTAGTAAGTTCAGATTTAACATTTACAGTGAGAGCATGTTGTTTCTTCAATGATTTATATTTATCTTTTAATTCATTGCATGTCTCTTCGAGCATGTTGAAATATTCAATCATTTCTTAATTAGTCATATTTGTAGAGTTAATTTCTTCTTCAGAATAGTATGAATTATGTATAGAAGAGTTCAGAGATACCACAGATGTGTTTGTCATAAAACACATATTGGATTTGTTAGCCTGTTCATCATGTGATGTCTCTGAGTCGCTTGAACTGTCCTCAAAGGAACTCCAGGTTGCTTTCATTGCCTTTTTTTACTTCTTGTACTTGTACACATATTTCTTCTTATACTTGAGCTTTAGATAGTCAGCCTTTATATGTCCTTTGCACTTATATTCATAGCATACAATTTAACCAGTTTTGTCATTTCTTTTCCAGTCCTTTTTCCTGTTTACTTTTAGATCATACTTTCCCTTAAAGTTAGGATTTCTGAAAAAGTTATTATTATTTTTTAAAATCATTTGAATCTTCTGGAAAATTGATCCGTCTACTCATCACTGTCAGGTGATGATTGTTCAGTGGTGGAACATTCTACAGAAGCTTCCAGTTTCCCTTTGTCTTTGTGCTTGAAGAAGGTGGTATTGAATGCTACAGATTTCAACATTGGTTCATCCTCCTCTTCTTTGATGACTATCAACTTTTACTCATACATCTTCAGTTTACCAATAAGTTCTTTTACGAGAATCTTTCTGATGTTTCATAATTCTCTAATTGAGACAGTGGTACCCCTCCATCTTTCAGGTAGACATCTAAGGATTCTCATGATCTATTCTTTAGCAGTGACTTCTCTTCTAAAAGAAATCATTGTGTTGACAATCTCATTGAACCTGAGATACATTTCAAAAATAGGTTCATCAGGTTTCATTTTAAAATTATCATATTTTATAGTAAAAGTATTAAGTATCACTTCCTTTACACTATATGTGCCTTCATGTGAGACAGACAAGGTATCCCAAATTTCATGGGTAGTTTTACAAGCAGAAATCCTATTAAATTCTTCATCTCCTAAGGAACAGTACAAAGCATTCATTGCTTTACAATTGTTATTGTAAGAATGTTTTTTAGGTTCATCCCATGTAATTATATCAGTCATAGGATGTTTTTATTAATATATAATGGATAACCAAATTTCACAACTCATACTCTCTAGATGCATTCTCATTTTAATTTTCCATTGACCATAGTTGGTTCCATTGATGAATTGTTGTCTTTTGGTTGCAGAACCTTCCAATATATTGCCCATACTAACAAATCACTATAAAAGTGCTATATATTTAGAATTAATAGAAATTTATAGATCTTTAAAGTACAAATACAATCACAGTTGAGTAAGATTATACAAATTCCTAATAAAGCAAACCTCTGATACCAAATGTTGGTCGGAGTAGTTCACTCCTGAGGGGATGGCTGAATTGAGTAACTATAAAAATTTATGTTAAAAGAATATTATTTTAAATGAAATGGTTTCCCCAAAAATAGATACAACCCAGTTAATCAAGGTTATATTGTTATTAGGGTTTTAATTTTGAAACAACTTCTTAGAAGATTGATTAATTCTCAGTAATATTAATTCGTATTATTAATATTACTTTTGAAGTTATCCTACTAAGACAAATTAGTTATAACTTCTTTCCAAGACTAACTATCAAAGTGAAAATAGTGTTTTCAAGATTATTCAATAAAGTATTAGAACAAGGAAGACTAAAATTAAATAGAACAGCGGATATGAAACAATTGATTTAGTCTCAAGACAAGACCTAATCCACTCCACTTGGTGATCACCTACCACCAAGAAGTTTATATAAATATAATTTGATCCACACCCTGGATCAGGGTTAACAATAGTACACAGACTATCCAGGTCACACAGGGACCTCTTCTATAGTTTTTGTGGGTAAGCAAAAATAATAACAAGGCCACACAGGGACCTCTTCCACAGTTTTTATTGGTAAACAGAAGTATAAATTGTTTTGTTTAAGGATTTATAAATCCTTAAGTTTAGCATAGGATTCAATGTGTGTATGGAATATACAAAGTACACACACAACTCAAAAATTAAGTAAAATAATCACTAGGAGAGAGTAGATATGAGTTTAGAATGCTCTAGCGATTTGAAGTACAGCTTTGGACTCCTTTGATTAAATAGGAATGCTTCTAAGTCCTTCTCTAGTTTTTGTCTTCAAAACAAAGTGTCACGATTCATATTGTGTTGTTCATGAGTGTTGATAATGTGAATATGTTCTCTGGATTCTAGTGTACTTCATATGTTCTTCAGCAGAGTCAAATTTCATGATTGTGACAATGCTTTCTTTGAAAATCTTTCAAAGTGTTCTTCGTGGTCGTGATCACAGGCTTGTTTTCTGTTTAGTGTCGCACTATGTTGCTCTTGGTCACTCTGCAATCTTTATCATCAAATACATGAGTTTTAACCGACAGATTCCATGTGTTCCATACCTTGTACCTCGTACTATGTATAAAAATAAACATTAATTATGTCAGTTCATTAAAGGCATCAAATATGAATGTTAAAAGTTAAATTGAATGACGAAAAAATAGTTTAAGAAACGGTGTCACAGTATGTTATGAAAACAATGTCTCATTCATGGTGTTTGAGTGTCATGGTGTTTGAGTGTCATGGTGTTTGAGTGTCATGGTGTCTCACTCATGGTGTCTAAGTGTCACAGTGTCTATGTGTCACGGTGTCTGAGTGTCACAATGTTTTTTCACGGTGTCTTTCGTCACGGTGTCTGGCTTATGGTGTCCGGCTTCTTGGTGTCTGGCTTACTGTGTCTGGCTTGACGGTGTCTGGCTTATTGTGTCAGGACTCACGGTGTCTGGCTTACTGTGTCTGGCTTCACGGTGTCTTGTACTTAGGAAAATAACTTTATTCATACTTAAACAGTAATATGCATGAAATGGATTGAGCTTAATCATTATAAAGCATGAGAGAACTTGAACCATAAGTATACATGATTGGATATAATTTATAGGAGTTGACTAGATTGAATGAGATTGGCTATCATTAATGAGATTTGTGATCATTAAAACATGATTAATACATGAGGAGTCCAACACATACCACATTAAAACTTTTGAAAATAATTATCATTTCAAAACATTCATGTCAATATAAATAAATCCTTAAAATCATTTTGAAAACATGGGATTTAATTAAAAGGGTTTAGAAAGATAAATATTTAAAACATTTAAAATGATGATCCTATTAAATTAAACCTCCCATAAAACCTAAAAAATTCATTTTGAAATCATTTTTATGAAATATGGTTATTGATGACAAGTATGTCCCATAAAATACTTACACATAAACAATCTCGGATAATAGTGAGATTGAGAAAATAACCCTTACTGATTTGGTAACTTACAAAACATACACCCCATGA
The DNA here is from genome assembly GCA_963277665.1 of Viscum album. Lineage (NCBI taxonomy): Eukaryota > Viridiplantae > Streptophyta > Magnoliopsida > Santalales > Viscaceae > Viscum > Viscum album. Next base: position 2,134,069,802 of record OY728155.1, on the reverse strand, counting down.
AATAAGGATCATAAAATGAAGATTTAAATACCAATTAGTTAAATTATATTACACAAAGAATACAATCATGGGAAGTAAATACACCACACAAAAGGAAATAGTGGTAATTATAACATGGATCTCACGGGAATAAAAAGTGAGACGAAAACCCCTTACGTTGTATTTTCCTTTAGTCAATGGAATGTTTAACCTCTTGTATAAGGACCATTGTATGTTATTAAATTATAAAAGAACTATATTCATATTAATTATATCATAAATGATATATTTAGGACTTTATAATACCCATTTAATAATTATGTTCATGTTAAATTAACTTTTCGGGTAATAATCACTTTCTTTATCATACGTGTTTTAGCTTGTTTTTCTTGATAGTATCATTTAGATAATGATTTAAATACTTCCAGAATATAAAACTTTATTTATTTATTATATATATTTAGAATATTAATATTTATGATAGATATATATATGAAATGTAAAACACCGTTTATGGAGACGGTATGCCGTACGTACGCATAATCACCGTTTCTGTTTTCATATCGTATTGAAAGGAAGTAAGTGAATAAGATATACGTAAGTACATAAATAAATATATATAAATACATATATCTTTAGTAGCATAATTATTTCATATATTACATACTTATTAATAATATATATTTTTATAATAATCGATGAATGGTGAACGGGGAAATGAATTTCATCGCATTCGTGGAGATGGTAATCCGTACGTACGCACGAGCGACATTATCATTATTTTGATATTAAAATAGAATATAATTGGATAGTATATATCATATATAAATAATCATTATCATGTTATATTTATTATTTACATACTTTATACTCATTATTTCCCCCATCCAAATGAGGAAGTGTTTGAATAACAAACATCACCACGACGTCGAGACGGTAAGCCGTACCTACACACGTATGTTGACTTTGTCATTTATAGTATGTATAGAACAATGAATATGGTTGTAAATTTTTTATAAAAACATCAAAATATATATAAGATAGTTTAGTTACTATTTTAGAATGTAAACAAAAAATAAAGAGGAATTGGAAGAAGAAAAGAACTTGAAAGAGGTGATGAAATATTTACCTCTTCTTTGGGTTATTCCTTTTGATTTGATCAAAAGGGATCCTTAGGTTCTCTTTATGACTAAATAAAGACCTATAGGATGAAGGGAGGAATGTTGGTAGGATATTTGGGCTGGGTTTGACCGATCCAAAAGGCATTCAAGGTGTGAATTTGAGGGAAGAGTGAGTGCCCTTTAAAAAGAGGGGTGAGGGGAACCTTAGGATAAACTTAAAATATTAATTTATAATAAATTCATATTAGGTTTATAATGGCTCAAAATTAATTTATTTCTAGGATAAGGTGGTTATGGGTCTAAATCCACTCAACAAGTAGGTTTTAGATAGGTTTGGGTTACTATATTAACCTTATGTTTTGGATTTAACTCTTAGTTAATTAGTTTGACATTTACCATGTCTCTTTGTATTTTTATATTATATGGTTAATAAACATTCTATAAACTTCCAAGAGAACCCCAAGTGGTTAATTATTGATATATATATTCTTATATAATTCATTTGTCTGAACCATAGATATTTTAGAATATAATATCAATTAATAATAGAATATTTTTTCTAAAAACTCTTTTATGTTAATTTTAAAACTATTAAATAATTGATTTTTGTTACAGTCCTAAAAACATTATTAATTCAAAATAAATTCATTTAATAAATTATGAAATTTTATATTAACCTATAAAATTCGTGGATGGCATCAGAACATTCAAATATTATTTATTTTATCATTTATAATACTATTTATTTGATTATTTTATTAATAAAAAAATTCTGCCTCATCATTGTGTCATAAATAAATTTAATTATTCAATGTATAAAAATTATAAATAAAATTCCATTATGTAGGAAATATTTTTATATTTTTCATTAAAATTTATATTAAAATAGATAACATATATAACCATATGTAAAAAATGTATTACTAAAATATATATGCTTATGTCATTTTTGTATTTACATTAACTTAATTAATATAAAGTGTCATTATCACTTAGAAGTGGCTCCATGGGGTCCAAAATCTCACCCATGGATGCCGATGGTCGGAAATGTATCATAAAAAATGGTTAGGACATGTGTTAGGGTAATTTAATATTATTATAATATTATTTCTTAGCTTTATTTTCCAGATTTACCCTTTAACGATGGTAAATAAAATATTTACCAAAGTAATTATTCAAAATGTATAAAAATAAAATTTACCTATTTACACAATTTTAACCTCCTGATTATAAATATGGAATCCATTTTTCAAAATTCAAAACACCTAAGTGTCAGAAATTAATTTTAAATTAATTCTCGTTGTCAAAACAAAAAGCGTGTTTTTAAGAAATAATAACTATCAAAAGTTTGACACTTGTTTATGTCCAGTTTAAATGTGAAATTATGTCCAATGATAAAAATTGTATTAAATGGTAATAATATAATCTAAATATACTTTAAAACTACTCAATAGTATAATTTTGTACTATACATTATTTTGATTGAACAAATTGTTTTTAATTAAAATTTAGTATTTTTCACTATTCATCAAAAACTGAATGTTATCAGAAAAACCCCAAAACGTTATCGAAACTAAATTTTTATTTACCTATTCTAAATAAGAAGTTTATTTTGTAAAATTTAATATATAAAAGTGTCAAATATTGTATTTAAAAAAGGTTCTCCCTTAAAAGGCGATAAAATTGTATTTTTTGGAAAATACTTCTTTTATCTAAGAAAATTAATTTGTTCTTACATTATGTCTAAGAAACTCATAATATGGATTCTAAAATTATAAGGATTATGTAATGTTCAAAATTCCATTAATACTATTCATAACCACTTTTTAATGTTAGTTTGGTAATTCGTGGTGCGCTTGAACTCGGTGTTGCGTGTAGTGCAAGTTATTAAATTACTTTGAAGAAATATGATACTATGAAATATTGGGGTGTTACAATTTCAACACAACATAAGGTAAAAAAATTGAAGTTATTATAATAAAATCATCATATCCCCTGAAGTTATGTAAACTGTGGTCTGATGTGAGTTATAATGACTCGACCTTAACATTAAATATTCTAGTAAATTCTTCAGAATTCACTTCTATACGTTACTCAAAGATATTTTTGGTATAGAGTTTTATAAAGTTAGGAAGAATTTTATAAATGTCAACCCATAATCATACAAAGTGTATTATACTAAAATAATACCAATTTTTTCATAATACAAATGTTTTTAATAAAAAACATGAAAACTATTCATGAAAAGTCTTCCCAACATCCATTTTGGCTTCTCCTTTTCTATTAACTATCCTTAAACCCTATCATTAATATTTTAAAGCCTGGAATGAGAACCAAAATTTCATCAATGGATATAAAAATAAGGATAGAAGCTATATGTATATGAATTATTATAAACATATGAAGTCATTTTCATAAAGAAATACTTCTCACCCAATAAGTATCACATAGTTACATTGTGAAAACTTGATATTTTCATAAAACATAGAAAACATAAAAAATACCATAAAGGTAACTTGTGGAATTAATTAATTAAAATTGTAACCCTCATGGATACATTATTATTTTTGACCCCCATGGATACCTTATAATGTAACCCTCACGACTACTATATGGTGTAACAATCACCGTTACACTTGGAGTAACCATATGACCGACCTCCAAATTATACATACCCAATGTATTAGAGGGAGATATTGTTCTAAAATTTCATCATAAATACTTCCTAATAACGCAAACATAATCATAAAAAATATTACTTACATAATATAAATCATTCCCTTTAAAAAAAGAAATGAAATTAAAAGTTGACTTTTAAAGAAATGTCCCTTACAAATATCAAATATTTGATGTGTGAATTGATAAAAAAATGGAAAATGTGTATAAAATATAAATAAACATTATACAAAATTATATAATAAAAATTATTTTCACAAATAAACTTATTACCAAATAATCAATAAGTTAGAAGGTCAACCCAAATAATAGAAATTGGCTTAAGAATTCCCTAACCTCAGGTTCACCTTACTTCAATCGTGTTCAAAACTCCTATATAATAGTTTTAAATAGTGTTATTATTATGTTATAGGGCCATATTAATAGTTATAATTAAATATATGATACTATCATAACACCTTTTCACCCATATATTAATAATATTTTGTTAATTTTATTGGTTTGGGTGCATTTATTTAATGGTTTCCATGGTTGGTTTATTATGGGTTCTCTTCTTGGAAGGGAGAAAAACTCTAGAATTGAAATTAACATTCATTAATGAAATTAAATAATATAAAATGGTATTAAATATTATTTTTGTTATATTAAATGATAAATAATCACTATATAAAACATTAGTAATGAATGTTAGTTTATTTTGGGGAATTTTAATCATTATGAACTACTTTGGTTTTATTAATTATTATTATGTATAAAAACTTCTTCAAGAACATAATATAACATATAATATGAATAATAAAATATAATTTAACCATATTAATGGTTTATTGACCTTCCTTGAATGCGTTAATGGAAATGTAAAACACAACGTCAACGATGTTGGTAAATCAACACATCACAGACGATGTTTTTTTATTTTTTGAATAAAAGTGAGAAGAGAAGAAGTATGATGATACATTTTTCTATAAACAATATAAAATTCCAGTATTTATAATAAACTGGATTTATCATGCATCTAGGATAACGGGGATGTGAATAGGGTATAATAAATTAAAAATAATTGAAAATAAAATAAAATAGAATGAAAGAGGATTTTTAACTCTTGAATTCTCTTCCTTTAGAACCTCATTAAGGCCCCTGGTTTTTGGATTTTGGTGATACCAGTTGGTATTGGACATGGGGAAGATTATTGGAAGGGGATTTAGGAAAATATTTAGAAATATAAAAGGATTTGAGGTGTTAGGGGAAGAGGTTGTGAGGGGAGGTATTTATAATGGATGAGAGGGGTGTTTTCTCATTACTATATTCAATAGATTATTAATATGTATCAAGACTATTAATAGTTTTAGAATCATCAAAAAATATATTAAAATAATGTGTTATTTTTTGGTATTTTAGTCTTACATCATCCTTACATCATCTATGACTCAATAAATCATGTATTTTTCTAATATAGTAAATCATTGTATTTTACTATTCATAAAATATTCAAGTATTTCAGAAAAATCCCAAAAATTCACCCCAAATTTTTTTCGATGTGTATAATTCAAAAATGAAAAAAATTATAAGAAAATAGAATTCTAAATATTAGAAATATAAATTTTAATCAAAATAATAATTTATTAGAAAACTTATGGTTCTAAAACTATAATCGATTTTATAACACTTTGAAAAATTAATTAAATTATCATAAAACTATATGATAATCCAAAGAGAAAAAGAATAAAAATTCATGAATATATTTTATGAATATATATTTTCTTTTAAATCATGATATTAATTATCATATTGTAATTTAATATTTATGGCTCACAAAATAATGATATTTAATTCGTAATTTCAAAAATAAAATTGGTCATTGATTTAAATATATAATATTTTCACTTATAAGATGGTAAAATTTAATTTATACTTTATCAGATGAGGTTACTATTCTATTATGTAGATTTGTATTCCTAATGGTCATGTTACCGTTCCCAAGGTCATGCTACAATTCCATCATTTTAAAGTCCAAAAATTCTATAAATTCAACTTATTCATTATAAGTTTATAATGAATATAACTATTTAATTACCAAACAAAAAAAATATTATATAAGTACCTATGTACTTACATTCAATATCCCCCATAATATGGCATTTTACTACGGCATAGACAACTACAATCATATAGAGACACAAATATAAAAAATCACAACCTAGTAAATAACCTTATACATTTTGATGTTGGAAAACATTAACTAGAAGAGATAATTATTCATCTCCAATATTCCTACAACACAACCAAAGGTGTTTAAATATATATTCTATCCTCCATAAATATTCCCTTAAAAAGTATTCTCTATGCTCCATTAATTTTTGAAAAATTCAATTTGTTCAATATATGTTATCCTTGTGTTTCCTATAAGAACGATTTCATAAGAATCCTTTGATTATTACTTCATATAAATATAGAATGTATTGTCAATAAGGAAACTTATACCACCTTAAACATATATTATCAACAAATCACATTAGTTTTTTCTTCCAAATATATTTTCCAAAAATCCAACACACACTCATAGGGTTCCAAGAATCCCCCCTTTAATTTTTTTTTAAAATATATCCATTTATTTCCCAACTTTATAAATTAAATCCAAATATTGGAATTCATATAAATTCATCCTCAAATTTTCCTCCCCTCAATGTTTGTGTATTCTAAGAAGTAACTACAATTTTATCTAGGTGAAAACTTCTCCTTTATTATATTAATTTGTAAATAATCTAATAGCTCTTATACAATGAGAAAATATAAGGGATTCATTATGGAATTTTGTTTCCCCTAGGAGGTTAGGGAAAAAATCCTTCCACATTCTCCCCCTTTGTCAATAGTTTCTTATCACCATTTCTTGATACCACTTACAAAACATTCTAGTTACAACTTTCAATTCAAGTAAATCTATAAGCAACCTTTTGTGACGGATTTATAAACTCCAATGTATATAGTGAGTCAATTTACCCCATAGAATTTGGATCTTAAAAAATTTATATAAGAATAATAATCATCAGCTCTGTATTGGAAACAAGAGTCTATTTTAACCTCTATCAATTTACCAATGTCCCTCATTGATACCAATAAGATTACATGAACATAATATTTTTTCTCTCATAAAAAAACTTTTATCTTATCACATATATACCCAACCCATGATATGATAATACTGAAATTATAAAGTGTGAGATACAAACCACATGAATCATCAATTGATTGAATTTTTAAATATCATGTTGGTAATTCTATTTGAATTTCATGTCATAAAAACTCTTACATGGTTTTTTATTCAGGGAAGAAGTTAAAAAAACATTTAAAATTCATAATTGACCCCTCCCCCCATGTTGTAACATCAACTCATGGAATATATTGTTGTGATACATTCCAGCCTGGTTGAAAATAACATTTTTTGGATAGAAAAAAATTATAATCCAAAAAATTAATCATATAATACCATTAGTTAGAAAAAGTTAGAAAATAAATATGATGTTCAACTACGTTGACAATTTATTTTATCAATATTTCCATCTATTTTAGTGGTATTATTACACTAATTAATTTTCCAATTTCACTTGTTATAAGGAAACATTATCATGTCATAATATATTACTATATATATGCCTTTATGTATAATAGTTTATCTACCTTAGTCATTTTCTTAATCAAATTTAGTATGAAACTTCAACCATACATTCAATATCAACATAATACCATTTTAAAACTAAAATAATTCAAATAACTCCAAATATATATAATATACATACTTAAACTAGATCTTATTCCAACTTAATATTTTTTTTACTTTGTGATAAAACTTACCCAATAGATCATGCCCCCCTATGTTATGCACGTCATTAAACAAGTTATAAACATTTAAAGTGTATGGGGAGAGGGGTACCTCAAATTTCCTTGGGATAATGAATGGTATTGGTTAGATTATAACAATCATTCATCTTCCATATTTACATTTCCTTATTTCATATTTAGTGAATGGAATTCCATTAATTCTCTAAGAACTTCTCCATCTCGAATATCTTTTGTAGCTAGTTTCGTAAACCCTTTTTTCAATGGATATTATTTGTGTGAACTCAATTACATGCATTTCTTATTGAATGAGATAATTATTATTCTCCATTAGCTTTGGATTTTCCATAATTATGGAATATATCCCACTTTTTAATGTATTACCTTATATTTTAATATTTAATGGATCTTTCTTCTCACCTATTTCTCTATTGAATTAAATTTACACCAGTCTTCATATCATTACTTAGAGTGTTTTTTGTGAGAACATTAGAGTATTCAAATTACATTATGTTCATGATTTCTAGGTTGAAATTATTCTACCATAGTGGGTTCTTCTTCACATATATCTTTCTCACAGCTGAAGATGTTTCCAACTTTTATTTCCACGATAACCATCTTTCATTAAAAGAGGGATGTTGTGAATATATAGATATTGTTCTTAATATAACAATATTTGTTTCTTATCATTTCATTATCAATCTATAAATCTATTTTCTATCACATTATTCTTATTTCTAAAATAAAAAATTTCCTTATATTCCATGGGAGTGGAGGATATTATTTTGAACTTTCTTCTTTTCTTATTTCTACAATTACTTTCAAAATGCCTATGCTTTTTAATAATAAAACATATACCATAGCATGTGGACTTTATTTGGTCTTTTCATGGTTGATATGTTGGAACCAAATCCACATTAGTATCTTGTGATTCAAAATACATACTCATGATGTTCACACACCTTCAAGAATAGTAGAATTTTTGAGTTACCTTCTTTAATGGATAATTTATTTAAATTTTTTCATGGAACTTATATTGTATTCTAGAGTATAGATCAATATGTATCTCTTTATATTTAGATTTAATATATATATATTCCCTATATTTATTCATATTAAGGCTATCTTTGAGGGTATTTTCATATTCGCATTTGATGGATTTATCCTCTCGATATGTTATTTAATCTCCTCGTCCTTCTTATTCAGTTTTATAACCATTTATTTGAAACATGATGTAGCATACAGTCTAGCATTTATATTATCTTCAATATATAATCAATGTTGGATTATTCTTGGATTCAATTACTTGCTCATGTATTTCTAGTTTTTGAACTCTTACAAAATTTCTTCAATCATGTCACTTTTTTCCTTCATTTCATCCCATTTTTTCTTCATTTCAAACATTAAGGAAACCTCCTATATTTTTATATTTTTTATAGGTATAAATCCTCTACACCTAAAAGATAAAATTTATTCATGAATCCCCATTGATCCACCTCCTCTCATATGGATTGAAACTCTTATTATTGTCTACATGAATACTCACAATGTTGGAAACATGATATTATTTTAACATCATCACCTGATTCTCATATATTTTTCAACTATATAAGAGAGGATGTGTTTTTAGATTCACATTTCTCCCCAAAACCATTGTTAGAATCAGAAAATTAATATTTAGAATTAGGTACCTCAATTTTTAATTTTATCCTCTTGGTGTACATATTATTCGTATTTCCTTTTAATATAAGGAAATTTTAATCTAGATTGTGTTTTCCAACTAAATATTCTAAATCCATCCAAATCACCTTGATAAATATTTAGTGATAAATGTTCTTGTAGATATCTTCTTTGAGAGCACACGTTAATTACTTTTTGACTGAGGCATCAATTTCTAGTTTTATTTGATCCATTTAAAATAAAACTTCATGTTAGTTCAATTGAAAAATACATTCCAAAAAATAGTCATGAGGATCTCAAATAATGTCTTCCATATATTCTATAAACACCCTTTTCCAACTATTGTAATTTTTTTCATCAAACCAAGGTGATTTACCTATGGATTCCATTCCTTAAAAAATGTAGATTAATTTATAGGAAAAAAATAAAACATATCAAACATATTCATTGATACCAATTATTGGTCCCTCAAGGAGATTATGTAAGACATACCCTAAGGGGTGGGGAGTGAATCTGGATATGGAACTCATTACCAATTTAAATACTTTTCCTTAAAACTCTCACTGTCATAATGATATTGACCTTTTAACTATAATAGTCACCTATTTTTCTTATGTGAATTCATTGATCTGATTACAATTTCACTTCACTAAACCATTACCCTATATTATTTATCATTTCATAGCTCACTCAGGAAGATTGTGTCATGCAGAATATAAATGAGAAGCACATCGAACACACAAGTTTTTTTACTTGGTTCACCACTACAGCCTAATATAAGGACAATAAAATTGATAATGTGTTGATGTACTAAATCACTAAACTCACTAAATTGTTTTTTTATACATATATAACACCTAGGATCAGTAACTATACATAAATTTTTAATTTTGGCTTACCACCACCTCAAGATTACTAATCTCACACTTCCTCTCTCTTTGATTATTTCTACAATAAAAGAAAATAAGTTGGATCATAGGCTAATTCCAATCTCACTAATTTTTAATATATAAAACAATATGTGGGAACATGTTCCTTTGATATTCTCTATATCCATCACAACATACTATGAATATCACCAAGAGTAGCATCTATATTCCTTGATAGGTCATGGAACCACCTTCTTCACTTTCAAGAATAATCTAGGAATTCCTTTTCTTTATTACACTGTAGTAATATATAATAATTATTGAATTTTTAAACACATTCTAGAATTTATCCTTATTTATTTGATTGTCACATCCATGACATCTTTTAAATTTATTTTTCATATAATTTCCATTCTTTTTTTGTTTTGGGGGTTTTCCATTCATTTTGGGGGAAATGGAGGGGTTTCAAAATTTGGGTCAAACTGTGAGCCCAATTCTAAATTTAAAAATAAATATTATTTCCTTTATAACTCCTTAATTTTTTAAAATTGTTCATCCATTACACTTCCCACATTTCATCCTATGACCGATACAAATCACCATGTCCATTTAGACCCTTTTTAAACTGATTAGCATTTTGGATTTGAGTGAATTAAGTTGGAATTGGGCCAACCCATGAGCCATTTCCAGTTTTAAATTGTTTTTTAAAATCCTTAACGACATACTCATTTTTTACTATTTTCCCATGATTCCACCTCACACCTAAATCCAAAATCCCCAGACACACCCCTATTATTCATTTTTCCACTTTGGAACTCATTTTCCTCACGGAGTAGGGAAAAACTCATTAGGGTTCCTCAAATTTTCCAGATTCGAGAAGGTAAGTTGATTCTTTCATAAATATTTTAATTTTCACTCTATTTCCCCCATTTTAGTCCCCAATTGACCTTCTCATCCCCAATATAGCCTCCAAATCAGATTTGGTTGCTTGGAGATTCAAATTTTGGTGTATTTGGTTCGTTTGATTCAAGATGTTCCAAGTAAGTGTTTCTTTCCTGGATTTCTTCCACTTCCTTAGGGTTTCATTCACCCTTTATTGAAGTTCCTCATGTCTAGAAGTTGAGGTTAGAAACTAGGGTTTTATTTGGTGTCTTTTTGGTCAAATATTGTTGTCTAGGTCTGGAATTATCTTCCTTGAGGTGCAGTGGCGGTGCGGTTGATGTTTCACACCATGTTTTGAGGGTTTCAACATAAAAGGTAGGTGATTGCATGTGTAATAATTTCTAGATGAGTTAGTTTTATTGAATTACTTATTATTCATGTTCATAATATGATATTTGTGATGTGGAAATTGTTTATGTTGGATTTGGTAAAGAATTTATTTTTATAGATTCATTTTAGGTTAAAATTTGGTGTTTTTCATGTGGAACCCTTTGGGTATTGTTTGGGTGTGTTTTATAACATATGAAATTGGTTTAATAAATCTTGTTTGGGATTAAAATTCTTATTTGGTAGGGTATTGGTGTGACATTAGGTCTTAAAGAGGTTTTTAATGGGTTTACGGTTTAAAACCTTATTGTACTTCTTGAAAGTGATTTTGAAAATGTGTGCTTTTCATGTGGATCTTTTGTGGTATTGTTTGAGGTGTTTGTATAACACTTGGGAGTAGTTTAATAAATATTTTCAGGTATTTAAATTCTGTTTTGAATTTTTATTGGTGTGATTTTTTCCTTGAAATATGGTTTTGAAATGGGTTTTATGTGAAAAGCTTTGGTACACTCTTTAGAATTATTTTATAAATGTTTTGAATGGTTTAATGATTTATTTAAGAGGTGAAACCATTTTGGAAAACTATTTTGGATTGTTTATACTTTTAGATAGACCAATTTAAATGTTAATAGGTCTATCATGTGATGTTTATCCACTTGTAAATGTTTTATAAAAATGATTAATGGAATTACTAAAATGTGAAAGAGGTGTGAACGTGATGTGGGCTGTTTGTGTGGGTACGATGTGAAAAATGGATTTTGTTTATAAAAAGTGTTTTATGAAATGTGTGAGTGGGATTTTATGTGATGTTTATCATATTTTTAGGGACATTATAAAATTTTTAATGGATGTGTTGGATTGTGAATGTTATGCAAAAAGTGTTGTGGGCTATTTTGGTGTGAGTTTGATTTCAAAATGCATTTGAATGAAAAGTGGAATTTGTGACATGTGTGATGTCAATGGGGATGTTTAGTTAATGTGTGATGTTGAAGTGATATTTTCATGTGAAAACTATATTTATTTTCTTTTATAACTTGTTTGAGCACAAGGCGAAGATCTGGGTATCTAGGTGGGTGGACGTGTACTAGTATGCTGAGGAATCCGTGGGGTTTGGCCTCATTTTCACATAGAAAGATTGAAACTTACAACTCTTTCTAAACAACGGAGATGATGATTGGGGACCACTAGATTATGGGTATGTTCCCTACTAGTGTCTCGTGCACGATAACAAATATTTTTTGTGGTTACTCTCACCGAGATACCAAGTACTTGGGACCCACAGCTAGCTAGTGCCTACGGGTTATTTTCTATTGCTTGTGCTCATTAGATCCATTATAATTACCATTGGAATACAGTATATTTGGATGAAAAAACTAATTATCTTTTTAATTTATTTTAAAATTGTTGATTATTTATATTATTCCACTTGAAAAATTATTTTTTTTATGTTTCATCCTTTAGAAATTGTCACTAGAAATTACATGTTTTTGAAAACTTTCATGCTTTTTATCTTTGAATGTTTATCAAATGGAATATATTAGTGGTGGTATACTATTGGGAATTGTCTCACACCCTACTTACACCCTTTGGTGTAAGTAGACTAGGTTATTTTTTTTATCGTAGGTTTGGGTACAACTTTTGTTCCAACAGTTCAGGTTTTCACCGATCATTCATGATGCGGTGTTGTAGAGATAGTTTGAGGGCGATGAATCATGCCATGTTGAGGTTCTTGGGATGTTAATTTTTGGTTTTTACCTTTTTTATAGTATTTTTTAGTTGTTTTGGACTATGTAATTCAGTTCTGAATTTTTGTAAAACATTGTTTGGTTTGAAAAATCCAGATTCGTTTTATTGGATTCATTTGTTGTTTTGTGTTTATAAACTTGGGTAAATCGTTCCCAATTATAATTTTATGATACCCAAGAACTTTTACCAGCCCATGGATATCAGGAACTCCCTTCGGGCCTTGTCCTAGGCCAGTGTTTGTGCCTGTTTCGGTGGTGATCAGATTCGGTTTGTGACAAAATGGTATCAGAGGAGGTTCGCTCTCTTTGGGTCATGTTATTTGGGGAATAGTCAGGATAGTCTGGAGTTAGAATTGTCGGGACTTAGAATTTCGGTTATGAGTAGACTGTCTGATCACCACACCTCATGATGTGATTCAAGTCTCCAGGGTAATTTGGGACCTTTCAGAGTCCTTTGGTTTTATTTGTTTAATGATGATTAGGGGAAATTAAAAGAGAGTTGGGTTAATGGTCTCCGTGAGCTCGTAGGGCCTAACAAGCCATGTGGAGCCAGGGATATTCTCTACAACACACTCTATGATAGTGAAGTTATTGGAAAATGGATACGAACCATATGTTGAAGTCACCCACTGAATATAGTTTTCTCTCACATTATCTTGTGTTCTTTAATTTTGAAATCTTGGAAATTTGGTTTTAAAGTGACTTGGTTTTAAGAAGAGAGAAGTTTTTGGGAAATTATTTTCTAATAAAGAGGGAATGGTTTTATTTATGAAATGGTGGAACTAAATTTTCATAATTATTTTGAAATGAAAAATGGTGTGCTTATACCTCTTTTGAAATCTGGAAATATATTGAAGTTGGTTTTGAATTTTTTTTTCAAATATAGTTTTCTAAAAAATAAAAGGGTATTTCAATAGAATGAGATGTTTTGAAATTTATGTGAATAACATTAAAGTGAGTTATTTTATAAATTTTTGTGTCTTTTTGAAAAGTTTTTTAAGATTTGAATTGGTATTTTAATCTTGTGGTTAGCAGTTTTGAGAAAAAGGATGTGTTGGTTAACCATTTTGGTTTTGAAATGCAGAATGAATTTTTTATTTTAACCTTTGGTATTTTCATGATAGAACACATTCATGGGGTTATATGGGATTATGTATAGTTAATGGAATGAATAAATGAGTTCCAGGACAGATATGAGGAGGGTGCTCGGTGTGTCACAGAAACATCCATGTGTGAGGCCCATGGGGTACCATTGGTGGATACACTAACCGTTGAACCGTTTGTTTTCAAAGAGATGTTTTTAAAGAAAAACATTATGTCTTGTTGAATTATTTAAGATGGTGTGTATTATGTGGTTTTGGAAAATTTTGATGTTGTGGGATGTTTTAAGTCCATGAAACCCTCTTGTTCGAACCGTGTTTTGGGGTTGTTTTTGGACGGTAAGTTGGGTAGAAGGACCGGTTAGTAGTATCTTCTGAGATATGTTTCGGGACACCTTTACGGTGGTTCCCTTCATGTGTTTGTATCTGGTTTGTGGAATTTTTTAACCAATGGAACTACTTGTTTGGGTCCTTGGGTTCTCTCAATGGATAAGTTATGCCCCCATTAAGGGTTAAGGCACAACTGATGTGCAACCCCTATTTTTTGCCATTGGAAAATCCACCAGTTGATCAATATAAGGAAAATTTTATCGATATTTGTTGATTGAGACTACACCCATTCATTTAGTTGATTTTTGGATCCTCTTGTAGTGGGACAGTTATTGTGGAAGGTTGAAAGAGACCATATTTTCTTATGTTGCCTGATTCATCAAAGGTGGAAGTGTTCTGGGGTTGTTAGTGTGGACGAGTGTCTCAATGGTGTTTAAGAGGGCCTCTGGGTTTTCCAAAGTTTCTTTGAAGCTAGAGTTTTTGTTAAACCACCAATTTTGGGATTTTGGTCATGATAGGATATTGTGTCCACTTTTTGGATGTTTTTGTTGTTTAGGGACTTGGTATAAGGTCTTGTTCCATTTATTGTTTCTATAAATCACAAAGGTCCTATTTGGTGATGCATTGTGATGTTGTGTTCTCATTTGACTATAAAGGTGACGGTCGCGCAATCCTATGAGGTTCTCTGTTATGTTGGGAGTTAGTCTCCCTTGGGAAAAACATCAAATCCTACATCTTAGAACAAGTTGTTTATACGTGTCCTACCCTTATGTTGTTTCTCACCAAAAGAAACAAGGTGCGATGTGTTGGAATCTTCTGATCCCTTATTTTAGTGAAATTTCAGGTTTTAGTAAAGTGAGTTATGGAGTGTGTTATGTCTTTGTGAACCCATCGAGGTATGCAGTTTAGTTGTTTGTGGCACTGGAAGAAGAAGTTTCACATAGGGGTTTCCACAGCCTAACTGCGAGGCCGAAGATGCTTCAATATTTTGAGCTCCAACCATAGGTCCCGGAGAGAAGCTGCCACATAGTTAGGGAAACCCCAATGTTGTTTAAACCCTTGTACAAAGTCATATCCTCATTATGAAAGATAGGAATATTTTAAACCTATGGTGTCATCATCTTTATTCTGTTGTTCTCATTCAGTGGAAATAGATGGAGGGACTTGTACCCATGTTATCACCCAATATCTCCCCCCCTTTGGTTTATATTGAGTCTTTGGAGAGTGGATTGAAATTTGTCTAGACAGGCTGAGCACACGGCTTGTGCATGATTAGTAGTAACCAGGTGCTAGGAATCCATACAGAAATAATGATCTACATAGTTAGTGAACAGTTTCCCAAACCGTGTGGACTAATTGTGAATTCTTCCAAAATCATTAAATTTTTGGGCTCTTTTCTTGTCAGCCCATGCCGATCGGGTACGATGGTTGGTTCTTGTGGTGGGGAGACCCACCATGGGAATCATGCATATAATTTTGGAAATTTATAATGGATGTATACCCCTTGTACGAGGGAGTCTGTTCAGGCCTCCCCCTATTAGTGTCCTGATTCTATCTCGGGAAAAATTTAAGTCGTCCCTTATGGTGGGGAGTCCATTTGTGTCTCTTCATACGAGTAACTCATATTTTTTCCCCTTGGTCTTGTCTTGTAAGTTGGTATAATAATTCATAGGTATCTAACTACCTACATCTTCCTTGGGTAAACATTGAGATTGGAGTGTGCCCAATGGTTTATTTATAGTAGGGTAAGTGTAACACTGTTTGATGTTGTTGTTTCTTTAGTTAAATTGATTGAGTTTTGTTCATATTGAGTTTACAGAGTTTTTATTTGACATAAATCCTGAATGTGCTTGATTTTTTCAGGAATGTGGTGCATGTTTGGGTTGTGAGAGTAATCCTTCCATAAATGATCACTGGAGGTGTTTTGGCCTTTGGGGCATAATCTTGGCAAGGAATTACTTCTAGGATTATCTGTTGGGTTTGGTTTTTGTATTTGCCTTGCTGTGGCTTTCGGGAGACAGAAAGTATTATTGTGGGGAGAATTGTCACATCCATGACTACTTTTAAATGTATTTTTCATTTAATTTCCATTATTTTGTTTTGTTTTGGGGTTAATCCATTCATTTAGGTGGAAAATGGAGGGTTTTCAAAATTTGGGCCAAATTGTGAGCCCAATTCCAGACATAAAAATAAATTTATTTCTTTTATAACTCTTTAATTATTAACATTTTTCATCCATTTCACTTCCCACATTTCCTCCTATGTCCTATCCAAATCACCATGTCCATTTAGACCCTTTTTAAACCCATTAGCATTTTGGGTTTGAGTGAATTAATTTGGAATTGGGCCAACACGTGAATCATTTTAATTTTTAAATTATTTTTTTTGAATCATTAATAACATACTCATTTCTTAATGTTTTCCTGTGATTCCACCTCCAAACTGAACCCAAAATTCCCAGCCTCACCCCCATTATTCATATTTCCACTTTGGACCTCATTTTCCTCACGGAGTAGGGAAAAAATTCTTAGGGTTCCTCAAATCATCCAGATTTGAGAAGGTAAGTTGATTATTTCATAAATCATATAATTTTCACTTGTTTTCCCCCATTTCAATCCCCACTTGACCTTATTATCCCCATTAGAGCCTCAAAATCAGGTTTGGTTGCATGGAGATTCATATTTTGGTGTATTTGGTTCGTTTGATTCAACATGTTTCATGTAAGTGTTTCTTTCCTTGATTTCTTCCCCTTCCATAGGGTTTCTATCACCCTTTCTTGAAGTTCCTCATGTCCATAAGTTGAGGTTTGAAAATAGGGTTTTATTTGGTGTCTTTTTGGACAAATATTGTGGTCTAGGGATGGATTTATCTTCCTTGAGGTGCGGCGGTGGTGCGGTTGATGTTTCGCACCATGTTTTGAGGGGTTCAACCTAAAATGTAGGTGATTCCATGTGTAATACTTTCTAGATAAGTTTTTTTAAATTAATTATTATTCATGTTCTTAATATGATGTGTGTGGTGGAAAAACTGTTTATGTCGGATTTGGTAAAGAATTTATTTTTACAGTTTCATTTTAGCTTAAAATTGGGTGTTTTTAATGTGCAACCCTTCGGGTATTGTTTGGGTGTGTTTTATAACATATGAAATTGGTTTAATAAATCTTGTTTGGGATGAAAATTATGATTTGGTAGGGTATTGGTGTTCCATTTGGTCTTAAAGAGGTTTTTAATGTGTTTAAGGAGTAAAACCTTATTGTACTTCTTGAATGTGATTTTGAAAATGTGTGCTTTTCATGTGGATCTTTTGTGGTATTGTTTGAGGTGTTTTTATAACACTTGGCGGTCGTTTAATAAATGTTTTTGGGGAATCCAATTTTGTTTTTAATTTTTATTGGTTTGATTTTTTCCTTGAAATAAGGTTTTGAAATGGGTTATATGTGAAAAGCTTTGGTACACTCTATAGAATTGTTTTGTGAACGTTTTGAATGGTTTAATGATTTATATAAGAGGTGAAACCATATTGGAAATTTTTTTGGGTTGTTTATAATTTCAAATGGACCATTTAAAATGTGAATAGGCCTTTCATGCGATGTTCATCCTCTTGTACATTTTTTATAAAAATGTTTAATGGATTTACTGAAATGTGAAAGAGGTGTGAACGTGATGTGGGCTGTTTGTGTGAGTGCGATGTGAAAAATGGATTTTGTTTATAAAAATGGTTTTATGAAACATGTGAGTGGGATGTTATGTGATGTTTATCATATTTGGAGTGACTTTATAAAATTGTTAAAGGATGTGTTGGATTGTGAAAGTTATGAAAAAAAGTTTGTGGGCTATTTTGGTGTGAGTTTGATTTCAAAATGCATTTGAATGAAAAGTGGAATTTGGGACTTGTATGATGTATATGGGGCTGTTTAGTTAATGTGTGATGTGGAAGTGATATTTTCATTTGAAAACTATATTTCTTTTCTTTTTGAACTTGTTTGAGCAGAAAGGGAAAACCCGGGTATCTAGGTGGGTGGAAGTGTACTAGTATGTTGGTGAATCCGTGAGGTTTGGCCTCAGTTTCACTTAGAAAGATTGGCACATAATACTATTTTTAAAAAATGATGATTATTATTGGGGACCACTACGTTATGGGTATGTTCCCTACTAGTGGCTCGTGCACAAGAACATATATTTTTTGTGGTTAGTCTCACCGAGATACGAGGTACCTGGGACCCACAGCTTGCTAGTTCTTAGGGGTAATTTCCTATTGCTTGTGCTCATTAGATCCATTATACATACTATTGGAATACGGTATATTTGGCTGAAAAAATTCAGCAGCTTTTGAATTTATTTTAAAAGTTTTGATTTTTTAAATTAGCCGATTGGAAAACTTATATTTTTTAAAGTTGCATCTTTTAGAAATTGTAACTTGAAATTACATTTTTTTGAAAACATGCATGCTTTTCATCATTTAATGATTATCACATAGAGTATATTAGTGGTGGTATCCTAATGGGAATTGGATCACACCCTACTTACACCCTTGGGTGTAAGTAGACTTGGTTATTTTTTTTGTCGCAGGTTTGGGTACAACTTTTGTGCTAACAGTTCGGGTTTTCACCAGACATTGATGATGCAGTGTTGTGGAGATGGCTTGAGGGTGATGCCTCATTCCATGTTGAGGTTCTTAGGCTGTTCATTTTTGGTTTTGTATCTTTCTTATAGTTTTTTTGAGTTGTTTTAGACTATGTAATTCGGTTTTGAATTTTTGTAAAACATTGTTTTGTTTGAAAAATAGAGATTCGTTTTATTGGATTCATTTGTTGTTTTATGTTTATAAACTTGGGTAAATTGTTCCCAATTCCCATTTTATGATACCCAGGAACTTGTGCTAGCCCGTGGGGATCAGGAATGCCCTTTGGTCCTTGTCACGGGATGGGTTTTGTGCCATTTTCTATGGTGATCAGATTCGGTTCGTGACATTGATTACAACAAAAATTCATTATACTCTCTGAGAATAACAATTTTAATATCCCTCTATATTCCAGCACCAATTTCCATAATTACTATAGTAATTTTTATAATCCTATTTCCCTCAATTTTATGGATCAACTTAATCCTCCTTTAAATCCACTTATTAAAATTTTTGTAGGTTTACCACACTTTTTTTGATTCAATTTAGTTCCATTAAAGCCGAGTTAAGTCCCAAAAATATGAAGTATAAATTACCTATTTGAATTTATAGAATGACTATAAATGTTTTAATGTGATGTGATATATTCTTTCATGGAATATTCATCCTCCATCATACCTTTACTATGATACAATTTTCCACCACAAAATAAAAAGAGAGCTCAATCAAAAAATTTGAGGTATAATTTTTCCATTTGGTATGATATCTTACTGAAAAGATCCAAAAATATTTCACATTTATATTCTTTAAAACACACTTATTATCGTAGAATTATCTCCTCAAAATTCTTCAATCATTAGACTATCTACGATTTAATATATATACTACACCATGGACACCTATAGAATTAGAAATCATCAACTAATAAACAATTCCTTAATGACCTCCTCCATTTCATAAGTAATTTCTATAGAGTGGTATTCTATAGACATTGAGAAATAAAAGCCAGGAGATCTGCTATAGTAACACTCTCCACATGAAAATATATTTCTATGGTGTAGAATTATTCTATTCAATAATAATTTAGGTGAAGTGGTCAATTTAACCTTATGGAAAATCCATAATGGATTGACCCGTACACCAACTATATATTTTTAGTTTACTCTTATATAGGTCTTAACTAACCCTGAGGTAGCACATTTCTCAGTGGTATAATCACTTATCCATAATGTATGATTACTTTTACCTTTAAATACCATGTTCAGTTTCTAGATGACTTTTATATATATCAAGGATATGACCTTTATGTATTAAACATATTAAACCTTATGCATATCATTTAATTCCTTGATGAACTTTACATAAGGATCAAGTTACCTTAACACAATATCCTCCACTGTGTGTCCAAGATCAGTAGTGTAGTCAGTTCCTCTACCATATTGTAAACACATATTTACCTTTTCATGAACCTCTATTTTTCGGGGTTAACCGTATTCTAGGTTGGATCTACCCAAACACAAATACACTTATGGAATATCCCACTATTCAATGATGATAAACCTCATATAACCTCATCTATTTAACCTTATTCTAATCCATATTTACCTAGATAATCTCTTAAATTATATATAAAACTAAAATCTTATAGAGAGAAAATATGAACTAATCACTTCTTATAGTTCAACTTTAAGTGATGTGACATGGAAATATTTCTTATGTAAATTTGACTTCTTCATCTAAACTAATTATATGATGAAACCATAGGTGTTATAGTGTAGATTATATCATTCATATACATTGCCTTTAGTATCCTTCTCTATTATCTATTAATTTATCATTAAATATAATATATTCACCCTATTCCATCTTTGTAATTCCTATAATTATGAATTCATAAAAACCCTATAAGTATCACTTCAACCAACTCCATCATGTGTTATCAACAAGGCACCTTGGACCAATTTCCACATATATTGAAAAAAACTCACTTTAGTTGGGTCATCTACATATATTATCAATAAATATAACACAAATCCATTAGTATCAAACATGTTATCTTAACGTTACATTCGAACATGGACTATTTTATTCTTATATAAACAATTTTATACATAATAGATACTTAGATTCGGAATTTAGAGTCTCTTCATATTTATTGGGGAACATTTTAAGAAAACATTGCAAACAAATTTTTTTATAGATACTCAATTCACCCCCCTCTTGAGTACTCTACTCCGACCAATAAAGTTGCCTGTCCTAGTTATGCTGTAATTATTATAGGGGTTTTCCCAGTTATGCTAAAATGATTATATAAAGGGATTATCCCAGTTATGGTGAAGTTCTTATTTGTAGGTCTTTTCCTGGTTATGTAATTATATCATGGACATGGGGTTATGGTTGGGATGAATGTGATATATGATCAATGATATCCTAACATGGTTTCGAATTGGGATGTTTATTTTATAGTAATAAATGAACAATTAAGAAATATTTTTATTTCTTTATTAAATGTACATATTATAGACTATTTTTAGACAAAGTAGTGTTGACCTACTATGTTTTACTCACACCATGTTCGAGTTGTCATTTGGTACTCGAGAAGATTACATGGATATTAGTTTGGAAAAGGGAAATTTATTTTATCTATATTAACTTCAGTTTGATATTGAGAAAGTTTCCAACCCAACATTACATTTTTTTATTTTATTTACGTTGTTCTTCCTTTACCTTCAAGTTGTATGTCACACTGCTTTAACTGTTTCCATTACCTTGATATTTATAATTATTGTTTACTTCTGTTGTATAAAAACATAGTAATAGGGGTTATATTCTCACCATTATATTATATACACCCCTATAACATGTATCCATCCTTTTATTGATAGGAAGGTGTTCCCGAGGTCTAGTAACCAATCTAATTTGGCCACCCAAGAGTGTTTTGGATCCAGTAACATCACCAAGTTGTATTAGAGGAGTATGTTTTCTTTTTTCAATTACATACTAATTGGTAATGGTTTAAATAATACTAGGATGTCACTAGAATTAGTAATGATCTTGTTCATGAGATTAGATAACCCATGTACGGTGGGAAATCTGAGTACCCATGGATGAGATTTATGTTCATGATGTCCTCTTGTTTTTGTTGATGTCATTTCACATTGGGTGATTCCCATGTTGTGTGATGTTATAATTTATTGAGATTTATACTCATGGCCCCATATGGCGCGAGATGAGTATGTGTGAATCATGATAGGAATATTGGGATATGTCTTGACATGTATTGTTCCTGATAGGTATATATTTATTTCAAGTGATATATTTGATTATATAAATTGTGAAATGAGATAGATTCTATACATGATAAATGAAATGAATAGAACTACAATGTCATGATAATTCACTTGTAAATCTATGTTTAGAGAAACCATGATACAATGGTTCTCTATTATTATCACCTATTAATGTTTACCTTGTGGTTATCTAGTTTCTTAAAGAGTTAATTTGTCTTGTGGAGAAAATTCCTCCTCATAATATTCGTATTGATCATCAGGAGATTGGCAATCAGCACACTCCTAACATAGCTAGAATTGAGATTCATGTAGCTCTTGAGGATCTGATGGCTATTCATCTCTAAAAAATATTCTTGAGGGCCATGTGATCCAGGTAAATGGAGACTTTTCACACCAAGCATTTGATATTTCATATGAAGAGAGAGTTTCAGCTACAACATCTGCCAATGTTCATTTTGGAGGGATCCCCCCTGCAAGACGAGTTCTGGATTGACTCAGTATAGATGATTTTCATGTATCTAGAGACACCTGAATATAAAAGGGTTAAATGTGATTCATAAATGCTTCGCGGACCTTCCAGTCATTGGTGGAACATTCTATATGACTCTTGAAAAATGAGGAGTAATCCTAGATAGACTTCTCTATGAGATCAGGTCACATGTGTTTGGTTTTTCACCCGATTAGTTTTTCAGATGTGGTGAATCAGGATCACATTATGAAAGGGACTCTTAGAGAGGACCTAAGTAGTAGAAAAGTTAATTCAATAGGGAAAACCTTGAACTCTTCCTCTGGTGAGAATAAATGCCACTATGATAGTTATTTCCATGAAAATAATTAGTAGACTAGTTAAGAAAGAATGTAACAATATCAAGATCATGTTCTGTTATAGTGATATCAGTGTGGAATGTTGGGCCACAGGAGGCCTTAGTTCTCATACCCATATTTAGAGTTCCATGCTTACATTATAATGGGCTACCTATAGAGGTTTTGTAGGGTTATGTAGCAACAAGGTAGTGGTAGTGGATCATGATAGGTACCAAAATCTGAGAAGGATAGAAATTACCCTCTGTAGAGTGAATAACCAAGGGGAGTTAGAATGGATCACATCGTATAGGGGAAAGTCATGTTCAAATTATACAGTCTTCTTTGGAATGTTTGGATGTAGGGCCTTTTACATCAACGATATGATTCTTGTATCCTCTCCCCATGAATGTATTTTTTTTATATAGAGGTATCACATTCATTTCTAAATGGTATTTTTGAAAATTATGTTTTCCTTTTTTAGAAATCTTGGATTATTTTATGACAATCGACACACTGTTGGTAGTGTTATTAGAGAATATCAAAGGATCCAAGCCATGTACTCAGTAAATTAGTGGTTAGCATTTCCCTTAGGAAACATTTGTGCTAGAAATTATAGGCTTAGATATGATTCTTGGTATGAATTGTCATGTTCTATACCAATATCATATAAATATTTATTAGAGGAGAGTTTCCTTTTTATCTATAGATGGGGGGTGAGATATAATCACTTGGGTGAGTGGGATTTTATGGATGGTAGTACATGACCAATTCTGTGATTATTAGATTATCTCATAGACTATATAGAAATCATATTTTGGATGATAGAGGAATGAAATGTGATACATTTCCTCCAGTGGTGGTCCAATTTAAAATACAAATTCTCGATGAGTTCTCTGACTTACAACCCAAGTAAGAGATTGATTTCATGGCCTAGTTGGTGCCACGAGCAGAGTCAGTTTCAATTCCAACATATATAATGAAATAAGAAGATATTTTGGAGATTAAACTATAGTTGGAAGATCTATAATCTAAAATTTTAATATAGTCTATTTTACCTCCATGGGGTTCTCCAGTCTTTTTCTCTGAGAAGATTGATGGGACTTTGCACATATGTGTGGACTACCGAATATTGAATGGAATGATGATCATGAAATGAAATCCTCTTCCATGCATTGATGATCCCTTTGATCAAATAAGAGGTGTTATGATAATCTCCAAGACTGATTTGAGAACAGGGTATCCTCAGTTCTAGTTTAGACCAATATACTTACCTCAAACTTCTTTTAGGAGAAGTTATGGATTCTATGGTTTCATAGAGATTCTACATGGTTTAAAAAATGCACTGGAAATATTCATGGACTTTATGAATAATTATTTTCCTCCTTTTCTAGTCCTGTTTATTGCAGATTTCTAGGATAGAATCTTACAATGATCCCAATCAGTATACAGTTATGCCAAAACATCCTGATATTTTGTTCAGTACATTGAGAGATCATCATTTTTTCAACAAGGTAACCAAATATAGTTTCTATATTGATAAACTGGACTTCTTAGGTTATTCCTCCTTATAGGATAAAGTGTCATTAGACCCAGATAAGGTTATAGGCATGGTATCTTGGAAGAAACCCATGAATTTATTTTAAATTTAGAGTTTTCTGGGATCTGTAGGTTACTATATACATTTTATCATGGAATTCTCTCATCTGGAAGAACTGATGTCAATACTGACCATGAAAATGGGTAAAAAAAAATTGGTTATATACTTATGAGAGATATTTTTAAGAAATGAAGAGAACGTTGAACTCTGAACTTACCCCCACTTTAATTAGTGTAGGTATTTCATACAATATTTATTGGGAAATTCTTGGAGTTGGACTTGTAGCAGTTTTGATGAAGGATGATTGATTGCTTGTTTATGAATCTAGATAGATGATACCACCTGAGAGGAATTATTCTACTCATGATTTGGATTTGTTTGCATTGGTACATTCCTTGAGGTTGTGGAGACATCTTATGGGTGAGATGTTTTTGGTGTACATGGACCACAAGAGCCTCAGGTAAATCTTTTCTCAGTGATACCTGAACCTTCCGAAGAGGAGGCGGACTGAGTATATACCGTATTTGGATATAAAGTTTGCTTACACAATATGTAAAGGAAACATTGTTGGTAATTACATGAGTTTTGAGATGAAGAAATAAATAGTGATAGATTCTTAGGATGAGTTGAATATGATGGAACCCTTTACATACATACAAAAAGATTTTTTTCAGTCCAACAGATGATTATTTCAAAATTTGACATCTTTTATACCAGTGTTTTTTGACTGAATAATGACATAATAGCAATATGATCTAGAGGGATTAGTTTTTAGAGACAACATATATGGGGGGATCCACCATCATGATGGTATCTTGGAAAAGGTAATTCTCTTCTTTTTTGTGGGGTTTTATGGGTTCCTATGGGTATACATGAGTAGATGATGAATGATTTTCATGATTTTAGAAGGGTGGTGAATCTAGGGCTGAAAAGATGTATCAAGATATCTGTAGATAGTACTGGTGGATTGGGATGAAGAAGAAGGTAGCGTGATTTTTGGTGATATGTTTCAAATATTATCATGTGGTAGTAGAGCATCAGAGGATTACACGGCTGTTGTAGTCTCTTCCTATCACATAATAGAAATGGGATGATGTTACAATTGATTTTGGTATAAGGTTTTCTGGGAAACATCATATGAATGTTTCATTATGGTTGATCGTAAATCTACTGATTAAGGTAGAGTAATTATTTTCTATTTAAGACACCTACACTATTTATGATCTGGGTAGTCTCTATGTGTTGTAGATAGTATACTTTCATGGTGTTCTAAGGAGTCTTATTTATGATAGAAGTCCTTATTTTAGATATCAGTTCTAGAAGGGTCTTCATAAGGTTCTGGGATCATAGGTTATACATAGTACAACATATCATTCACAAACTGATGAACAATATAAATTGACTATTCAAATTCAATAGGATATGTTACGAACCTGTGTTTTAGAATTCAGTGGTATTTGGGAGTGGAATTTAGCAATCATTGAGGTATATTATATTAAAATTTTTTGGAATTGATCAAAATGGAACATTTCAAAGACTTTTATATAATTACATACCATTCACCTCATTGGTTGTTTGTGGTAAGTGAGTTAGTGATTATTGGATGTATTCTAATGAAAGAGATTTCTAAGCTGGTTCATTTGATCAAGAAACAGATGGTGACCATGTTAAGTAGGAATACATATTACATTGTACCCTCTGTAGATAGAGGTTGGTCATCATGTTTTTATTTAAGTGTTACCTAGGATGGGGAAATGATGTATGAGGAAATAGGTAAAGATAGAACCAATGTTTTTTAGTCCATTTTGATATATTGGAAAGGATTGGTCCAATGGCACACCGATTATCCCTTCCATAGTGCTATAGCTCCATGAAAAATGTGTTTGATATGTCACATCTTCATAGATATCATTGTATCCCTTCTCATATAGTAGAAATTAATAATTTCATACTTGGTGTAGATGCACCCTTTGAGGATAATATGATGTTTATTGTGGAATGTAGTTATAAGTTTCTCTATGGAAAGACTATACCTCTTGTTAAAGTTTAGTGGTAGTAGGGAATGTTCAAGAGGAGGCCAAGGGATGGAATCAGATATGAAAGTATAGTGGATAGACCTATTCACTGATACCCCATGTTTATTCCTTGAGAAGCTCAAGCATGAGATGTTATATAGTGGGGATGCTGTAAGATCCCATTATTTTTCTAGGTACGCCCCTCATTCTATTTTTGTTGAACCTATTTTGGGGGTTTTCTTCTTATTTATCCTTGGTGGTCAAGTTATTTTGGGGATGGAAAACATTTTCTGGGGAAAATAACCTAATATTTGGGGATATATGTTTTTTTAATTAATGGAGTCCAGATAGAAATCTGATAAAGAAGATGATGAGGGTTATTCATTAGTTTGGAAGGCATCGTTCGTGGTTTGGGATTTTGTATAGAAAATTGTATGAGAGTGATATGCTGGAAATTTACAAACCGAGAACATTTTAAAGAACATGTAAATGATTATTGGATGATTTCATGAGCTTCTTTAGGGAATGAACTAGTTAAATTTCATGGAACAGGTTTATGATGTCTGCATGTTTCCAGAATGACACCATGAATTGGTTTAGGGTCTCAACTGATTACATTCCATGAAATTGTTACATGATGTGTAAATATTTATATACAGACATTGCAGACTGGTTTAATTCATGAAATGATTACATTCCATTAAAATGGTTCACATTGGGTAATGTTCAATCAGGGTTATTTTAACTTGGGGCAACATGTTTTCCAGCATAACCCTTAAATTGAGAAATACATGACGTGAAAGAATTACACAACTTGTATTAAGGATTTAAGGGAATGTTGTGCATGTAATATTTTTCACAATCATGTAAAACCCTCCACTCTCTAGCCACAAGAAAATTCAGGTTTTTTGAAGTGATTTTCACCCTTTTGAAATTCTCCATCAAGCATTTAATCTTCGAGGAGTTGTTTTTCTTAGGTTTTAACCTATCTTTCTATTATTCCCCCTTATAGGGGTGGAATATTTTAACCACTATTGATTTGAGTTTTGATCTTAGAATTTTTCTATCCAAGGTTCTTCTTGGGATCTTATTAACCTTATTTTGTGTGGGAGTTATCTGTTTAATTCATTTCATTGACCGCAGTATAGAGGTAGGTGGCCCAAAACCAAACTCTATCGTTTTTTGGATTATTTAAGTATGTGAAATATTGAAATTATTCTAACATAATGTGCATGGTAATTAGATGAATCATGGGTAATGATAAATCATGTGTTGGATTAAAATTTGGATTCCATTGGATTCAATGGTATTGAAACTTGTCTTGCAGCTATCCGTTGGGTGAGGATACAATTTTATAATAATGAATTGGTTAATTTCTTAATGTATGTTAAGTATGGAATGAGACCTCAGGTGATTACATGTGATATATTCACCTTGAAAAATGGATTATTTGTTTAATTGGAATGACTAGAAATATTTGATATAATATTGTTGTGTGAACATGCATGAAAATGGTTAAAGATCAACTTGATATATGAAAGGGGTAATAGAAAGAAAAATGGTAATTATCTAAATTAAAATGTGTATCCTTTGAGATATAATATTTATTCTTGTTTATATATCTTGGTTTATTATTAAATCATTAAGAGTTATAGTTATTTTTCTGATTATGCTGAAATGATTATATAAAGGGCTTGGCCTGGTTATTTTTTAATGCTTCTATGAAGGGATTGACCTAGTTATGTTGTAATATTTCTAAGTATTGACCGGTTATGCTCAAATTCTTCTATAAATATCTTCGAACAGTTTTTCTAAAAATCCTAAATATAGGGATTTGACTAGTTTTGCGATTATACCATAGACTCATGGTTATGGTTGGCATGGTTGTGCTATATGCTCAACGATATTCTAGAATAGTGTTGAAGAATTTTGGTTATTGTATTGTAATAAATTATTAATTAATAAAACTATTTGTCTCATTATTTAATGAAATTATTATCATACTAGTTTTTTTTGACATGATGGTTTCAAAGTACTGAATTTTACTCATACCCAATCTAAATGTCCATTTGATACCCAAGAATATTACAAGGACGTAGGTATGGACAAGGTAAAGATACCATGTTGTTGATTATTGTGTGTTGGATGGTTTGGAACATGGAGATGGGATAAATGGGGTTTGGGACTTGGGTATTTTTGTTATTTATGTCTACATTGTCTTTTATCTACATTACTTTCTGTTAGATTTTGAGAAACATTTCATCCTAACATTACATTGTTTATTATCTGATTTACATGGTTCTTTCTTTACCTTCATGTTGTTTGTTGCACTATTTCCATTATTTATGACACTCTCTTAGTTATTATTCTTGTTCAATTCCACTATATTATAACTTTTTACCATGGTTTATAGTCTCCCCACTATATTCTTTACACCCCCGCTACTAGTTGTCTACCTCTCACATACAAGGAGGCATGCTTGAGGTCTATTAAACAACTCAATTTGGCCACCTGAGAGAGTACTGGATTAGAGGATGTTACATTATTTCTCTAAAAAATACCATATATGATATTCTCATCTAGTTGTTTTTAGGGTTTAAATTCATTCTCATTATTTCCCCTCTGATTTCATTATAATTCAAATAGAATTATGTTGTTAGGCTTAACCAACAATATCTCTTCTTTTTATCCAACAATAGTTTTCTTAAATATACATGTTTTTTATATTATTTTGTGGATATATGTATCCTTACTTTTATAATTTCTTATTTTAATTTTCTATTTACATTAACTTCCTCTTAGAAAAGTGTAAAATAATTTTTTTAACATTTTCCACAGAGTGAATTTCAACCATTGTTTCCTTCAGTTTTCTTTATAAATATTCCTTTTAATGTTGTCAAAATTCATAAAAACTACTTATTATTAACTTTTTCGTAATCTATGAAAAAATATTTTTGATAAATCATTTCCTCTTAAAATATTAATTTTCAAAAAGTAAAGGATTTTTTTTTTCCAAATAAATTTCTTAATGTAATTCAAAAGTGATTTTTATATATGTTGAAATGTGTTTAATTGTTATTAAGTTTCAGTAGGGATATATTTTTAAAAAATCATCTACTTTTATTCATAATATTAATTATTTATGCCTTGTGTA
Source organism: Viscum album (assembly GCA_963277665.1). Classification (NCBI taxonomy): domain Eukaryota; kingdom Viridiplantae; phylum Streptophyta; class Magnoliopsida; order Santalales; family Viscaceae; genus Viscum; species Viscum album. Next base: position 2,134,039,719 of record OY728155.1, on the reverse strand, counting down.
AATTTTAATGAATATATTTTCTATCTCAAAGGTAATTTATGTTACGGTTGATTTATAAATGTGACCATGACTATATGGAACACATATGACTGGTTTTTAATAATTTGAATGGTGGTATAGAATTAAATATCCCTCTAAACCATTGGGTAAATATTTATATCTCATGAAATGAAATGTAAGGTATTGGGGAGTAAACCTAATCTGCTATGTTTACGGTAATGAGGAGTGAACCTAATATAGTATGTTGTGAGCCACTCTATTAGGTGAAGATGGTCTTGTTATTGATCCTTGAAATAAGAAATTATTTTCTAAGTTAATGTTTATGCTGCATTCCTATGTTATGGTTTATGGATAATACTTATTATCTCATGTTTCTGCATTCTTATACCTAATTTCATAAATTATTCCAAAATAATTATTTCAGGATTCATGATTTATGATCTCGGTTTTATTAGTTATGATTCCCTATTTTATGTTCTTGTACAAATATTATGATATCCTACTCATATGTTCATGTTATTTTCACTTATGAGCTTTGATTGTTATTTCTTATGTTCACCCTTTATGGGCACCAAATTTCACCCTTTCTTATGTTTCCATTCCCTAGGTCATGAAGAAAATAAGAAAATATGATATTTATAGTGGGTTTAAGTATGATAAAATTATATATAATTGCTCACTAGTTTTTTGAATAAGTCATTTAAGTATCTATTATGTAAATACACCAAGACTATATTCCCTAGGGGTTCGATTTATTCTGAGATAAAATGAATATTTATGTGTAATAAAATATTATCTATTTAGGTTATAGTAGATTCATCCCAACATATTTTTATTGATGCCAATGGTTCACATATCAATGTGGGTATTGAATATGAGAACTTCCACCCATTTTTGTGTGTGTGTAAGATCATGGGAAACATGATGTTAAACTGATAGTGGTTGAAAAGAAAGTAAATCCATTGCTGGGTATTAATAAGAAATCATGGAAGATGATGTTTAGGTTTTAGAATGAGAGAGGTATAATGATTGATAGAGAGGAGCCTTTGGGTAGAGGGAAGGATAAATCATTAGGTAGAGAAAAGGAAGAAGTAGCTGATAATGTACCTAAAATATGGGTGAAATTTGAATAAGAGTAAACTCCATGTAGGTAACTTCTAAAATAGGCATTGGAGCCAGAAAAAATTCAAATAATATATATATATATATATATATATTAAATTATCTAACGAAGTAGTGATAGTTCAGGGTAATAATCCTTGAAAATTAATATACCAACATGGATACCGGGTGGATATATCTAAATCAATATTCTACAAGGACTAATGCACGTTCCTAATTTCCCAAGGCTGTCATAATTATCCAATGGTACCAATGGGATTTATAAAAAAATTACCTTTTTTATATAAAAAATAATAAATTTAAGAATGATAAGATAATCCAACTATAAAAAATGATAAAACATACTATAAAAATATACTATTACAAAATAAATTATGTTTACATATCCAATACATAATACTTAAAGATAAAATACACCTCAAAATCCTCATGTCACATAGCCAAACTTTAATTCCACCTCCTTCACAACACTAACCCAATCTATTTAATACATATAGCAGCCCGAGGCATTGAATGAACCTATACTAAAGCCCCAAGAAATACATGTCTAGATACATTAAAAAAGGTTTGTATACAGGGTATGATCTATATCTTAGTAGGATTTTATCAAATATTATATATGTTACCTTTATTTAAAATTACATACATGATTGTTTGATGTATATACCTATATGTGAATGAGATTCTAGAAAGAGCATCATCCTAAACTAGTGCTTATCCCATGATAGTATATTCATAGTCTCATCATGTCTATCCACCCTAGTTAGAGTAAATTCATATTTATAAGGGTTTAAAATAAGGACCTTTTCTATAACCATGATGGGATGTTCTATTAGGTACCCTCCACACACCCAAGTTATTATCTCCATGAATTTTTAAATGATTTAATGTTATATTCCATTCAAAACCATTGATTAATTCACCCCCTTCATTAAAAATTAAATTTATGAAGAAACACTTCAATATAAAAAACATTTTACTTAAAGTACACTTTAAATAAGGGTTGTTCTAATAGTATCTATAAGTTACCAATCATCACTAAAAACATTTATGTTTATTTTTCAAAACACTTAGAATAATATTATGAGTTCATTTCTAAACACTTGTTAAATAAATTCCATGATAATTTCATTAAAAACAACATGATTAATTTCAATGATCTTGTCTTGAGCATCAAAATAAGCATGGTTTCTATTAAGTATTAAATCATGTTATTTTCCATATTATTTGATAAAAAATAATTAATCAATGATATAATTGGAAAAATATCACTAAACATAACACAAATATTATACCACTAAAAAAGTCATTAAAACAAATAATTTATAATAAAATCCCATGAATCCAGTCATTTAAAAATAACCATGAGAAAAATATCTAATATAAATCCCATTTTTTAATAGATAAGTCTCATAGGATTTTCATTAAACACCTACTGAACTAGAAAATAGTGGAGTACTATTTTAAATATAAAAATTAAAGAACCTATGATGAAATATTGATGGAATATATAAAGAGAAAATTAATAGACCAATATTATATAATTCTTAGAAACATATTTTTCTTATAAATTAAATTTCCGAAACACAAGATCCAACATATTTACCAAAGTGAAATTATAAAATCACCTACCCGGATTTAATAAATAAACCATAGTTTAATAAAGAAGAGAACATGGGATTGGTTTATCAATGATTCTCTCACCCCTTTTAGAACCAAAATCCCCATCAAAATTAGGGGTTTTCCATAAAATGGGAAAGACCATGTTTTCATAAACCCTAGTTGAGATGAGAGTGAGAAGGGAGGAACTAGAGTAGTAGATAATTAAGAGTATATAATGAGTGAATCTAAACATAAATACAACCCCTGTAAATCCAATGTGGAAGAATAAATGATTGAATAGAAGAGAGGGAAGAGTAATCCATCCCACATGGAATTGAGCTCCACAATATAAAATATAGAGGGATGGTGTGTGTGATACCGTACTCATTTATATAAAATTATCTTATAATAATAATAATTGGGTAGTGATAATAATGAGTAAACCCCATTCTATAAACATCCAACGAACTAAAAAAATTCATTCTAATAATAATAATTAAAATTATAATTATCAATATCATTATTATAATAATAATTTATTATAAGTGAAAAATTAGGGATATTATAATTATGGAGAAATATGGTAGAAGAATATGAAGCAACAATTCAATGATATTAAGTCATTTAACTTGAAAATAATGAAGGAATTGATAGAACCATCATTTGGTATATAAGGATCATAAAATATTCATTTAACATAGAAAAATATATTTTAAACCTAAAACCCAAGATCTATAATGATATAAACAAGAAACTATCACACTATAAAAAAATTAAGAACCTATATGTTTACCTTACATCATTGAGTAGTTGCAGTATCCATCTTGGATCATGCTTACAAAGATCACCCAGAGGTATCTAAATGAAATCCATAATACATTGTGTATCCCTGGGATATACTAAATCAACCAATACCCAATTATGATTATCCTCTACTTCTGATATGATAATATATTAGGATTTAAAAGTGGTGAAATATTGAGCAATAAGTATGGAAGTATCAACTAGAGGCATGAAAATAATTCAGGAAACACATGACAATGGATTTGGCCTCATTATATATAGCCCTTGGAATGTTTCCAATCTTACCATGAATTTACTAATGTGTTACATAACACATGAGTAAATATCATATGGTTAAAATGGTTTATAATCGTTTATCCTTATTTTTTCATGTATGAATTTATTTTATAAATTCTACTTAGAAACACCCTTTATAATTATAGCCTAGGAAAAATATTATTAAAAAATTAACCATGTAATGTTCATCTAACTTGGTTTATGGTAGGATAATCACAGAAATCATACAATACAATTATATACAAGAAAATGTCTATGATATCAGCATATCACCCTAAACAATTTTCCTAAACAAAAAATATATCATTATTTGGTTACTTCTATATTTTACCAAACAAAATGTTTATATCATACCCTTTGATATAGGCTAAAACACATCACTTGTGTAATGGATTTAGAATATATCACCTTTAATCTCCCACTTTCACTAAATCATCATAGACATTGTACTATTTCACATTATATTTTTTCATAAACAATAACATTTTAAATTAAAACTAAAACTACTTTTGAATATTATATGAAATAATCTAAGGAATCTATCATCAATTCCACCCCATATCACATCATATGCAATTAATTATGAATGATCATTCAAAACTACTTTTGGATAAAACTCTAAAATATTTTATAGATACCTTAGGTGTTAGAAAAAATCCACATTCAATCATATATAGTTTATATACATGGGCCTTTGTAGAATTGAAAAAAAGTATGAATTCCTATGTCGATAAATATATCTCTTTTCATTCACCTTTGTTGACGAGCACATCACATTCCCCTCAACCAAATAGATAATCACTTCATACATATTATCTTGGTATGGTAATAAAAATTCGTAGTCTATCTCAACTATGGTATTAGTTTTCATACGCGTTATACAAGAGGAAAAATTCCATCTTATTTAAGATCTAACTAATTGCATGAACATAAAAATCGCAACTTACCCTTGATTAGATAATCATCATGGATCGCATAAAAAGTATCTAAGTATGAAAGTTATAATTCTAGGAATCATGGAACATTTATGCACTATAGACTCTAAATATGAGCAATTCAACCCTATTATACAAAATATAAAGTGTATGGAACCTTATGTGGTATGCTTTAGGGTTCATCCATCAGAAAAACTATTGTTTCCTCATGATAATATTTTTATCTCAATACAAAAATCATATTCTTGTTAACCTTAACATTTTATCAGAACCAATAATACTACATGAAAAAAATACCTTATGGATAACAAAATGTTTTACATTGAGAGGTTAATTATCATCCAAATACGTGATTCATATATCAATATATACAAATATGATACTAACATGAAATGATAAAAAAAATTATATTCAACCTTTTATAAAGTATGATACATTTTATATTCTTATTCTCATTAAAGATCATTAAAAAAATCATACATATGTTCCTCTCTAACATATCACAGATTATATACTACCCAATCAACCTTATGTTTTCTACACTTTCATGGTGTTTTGTAAAACTCATTCCATATCTATATAATTCTAGCCATGAAACTATGATACAACCTGATAAAACCCTCCCACTATACTCTTTAGTGTGTTACATATATTAAGAAATATAATTTGAATAATAGTGAGACTTAGGAATCAAATTCCCAATGTTCAAATACATAAACAATTATATAAACTTCTTAAAATAAATACATCAAATTATATGTTGTTAATATTTTTTATCCTATTTATAACTCTTTTTATTTATATCATCATTATTCATGGAACCATTTCTATAATATTTTTCTTTGGAAGTGTCATGTCATTTTAATTTTCAACTGGTACAATCCTTTATTTATAAAATTTGAAATTCTATAAGACTAAACATCCCCCCACTAACCTATTAGAAACTATATTCTCTTTATAATTTCATTATAAGATTTACAAACACCTTTATTTTAATGAAATAACCCTTATTTATTTATAGTAGTAATTTCTAAAAAATAAGTTATTATATCTATATCAAATATGGTATTCCATTTATTTGGAATATTTTATGGAAAAAATAGTATTATTTAAAATATACCACAAATGGTGATGAAATCTCAATTCATCATAATTTAATAAACAATATGTCAAACCCTTTTATCCTGGATAACATTTTTGTATCCTTTCATTCTTATCAAAACATGTTATAGAGTCATATGAAACATAATCCATGTGTATTGAATATATCAACTCGTTTTTTTCATAATAGAAATTTAATAGTAAACATTTTATCTTATAATTTAAGAGAAATGGAATGAATATTTACATACTTTACTAAGACCCATTTGTTCTTTATATATTCATTTACATTTAAATATTTTACATAGAATCTCTTTAATATATAACTTAAATAAAAACTAATATATCTATGAATTGTTTCCTAGATTCTAAACTCATGTATACTCACAACATTTATATAGTATATGTTAGATATAACATACCATTCAAAACCAAATAATTAATTTCTGTAACATCAATACCTAATATATTAAATCAATGAGTCTACAAAAAACTTCCTTTGGTATTTTAGAAGATTCCATCCAGTAAAACATTGTCTTCCCTTATTGATAAGTTTGGGATTCAATAACTTTGGTCCTTTTAAGAAACATTGATGAAATTATAAACAAAAGTTTCTTATTCTAGTTTGGAATTTCACATAATTATATTTTAAATGCATCTTCAGAACTTGGAAATCTCATTCCTAGTTCATCTATCATAAAAAATTAGACAATATTGAGTAAAATTTTCCTTTACTCATTCATATTATAAAAATATTTCCATAGCTGAAAGAATAAGATAGATATGCATAATAAGATTTTAAGAATCCTTGAGTGAATCATTATATGCTTCACTTAAGCATCCACATGATCCAATTGTTGAACTAATATAATCTTAACATTATCAATAATGTATTTACATTAACAAAATAAATTTATCTTACATAATAAATTTTCATATGTTACCAGTCTTAAAGTGTTTCTTACATTATGCTTATCCTTTTTAAGGATTATTCTCAAATTTAAGTTAGATGATAAAGATTATATTTCGTTGTAATATTTTTTATTGTATTATAATAATGTTTTGAATATATTTAATATGTATTTTTATTAAAATTTTCCCACTAAAATGATGACCCATTTTGTACTCATCAAATCCATTAGTGGGATAAGAATGACACTTCACTAAGAAATGAGTCCTCTTTTGGAATCCTCTCTATAAGAACCCAGGTTATTAGAAAAGGTCAAAATCCCAACCCTATTTGAATTTTTGACTTGTTTCAGGGAAATATTTTTAAAAGTTGGGGAGTTCATGTAGGTGCGCATGGTTGGAGTACGATCTAAAAAAACTACCCGGACAAGCCGTGCGACGTCTCTGGGTGAGACAGTGGGATCCGCACGGGCAGTGCACGGTTTGTCAAACCATGCGGACAGGACCCGCGAAATCCCTGGGAGAGGTAGTGGCAACATCATAGTTGGCGCACAATTTTCCAAACTGTGCGGGGTAACCATGAGACCACTTAAACATAGGGTTTTTATGTTCTGGGCCACTCGAGATTTCCCATTCTTCTATCTTTTCTTCCTCCCTCTTGTGGCTCGCACGGGGAGAGCCGATCAGAACTTCAAATCATTCCCGGATCTTTATCCGAACTCTTTTTTTATCACATTTTGATCCGTTGGAACCCCCTTGGTAAGGCCTTAATTCTTGTTGAATTGTTTTTCTTGATTTCTGTTCTAGAATGAGTTGTTGGGGTTTGAGCAGTTTTGATTCTTTTGTAGATCTACCACATTTTAGGCCAAATTGGAGGCTGTTATCGGAGGAGTAACATCGTAATAGTACAAGGTGGGTGGTGCATATCTTCTTTTGTGTTTTTTCAGACCATTGGGTGGAGCGGCTTAAAGCGTGTATTGGGGTATTTTGAGATAGAACATAATTTATCTTCAATTTTATATTAAGTTTCTTATATACCTATGTGATACCTTTGGGTATGCCCTTTGTCATATTTTGATTGAGTATGGTTGGGAAGAGGTTGTTTCTCATAGGGGGAATTTTGGTCGGGGTTGCCAAAATGATAATACTTGAATTATATTGGTTTAAATTGTTAGTTTTAGTTATTTAAACATAGATATGAATTGTTTGAGACCTTAGAAACTTCTGTTCTAGTATGGGACATCACATTCATAGTGAAATTAATCAGTTTAGATGGTTTTTTCTGATTATGTGTCCTGTTTAAATGCTATTATATATTTGATGTGTGATATTGCATATGCTGGAACCTTCGGGTTGTGATGGGAATGGACCGGGTTACTTTGGGTGGTTTTGACCACGGGATTTGGAGTCATAGATGTCGGCTTGAGGCAGTATGACTTTTAGGGTTGGCATGGCCTGGGTTACTTGGAAAGTGACGCCATTAGACTTGAGCGGCATGGTCGCAAGGACACGAGGTGTCAGATGCGTGGTGGATTAGGTATTATATTAGTGATTACCTCTCACCCGGAACTTGAGTAGTGTGCACACAGAGATACTATTTTGTGAAGGGGTTTTGAAAATTTGTTTGGGTAGAGGCCCCATAGATGATGTTTATGTACTTTGGTTGGGGGTACTTGTTGTAGGAAGCCACGTGAGAGGTGAGGAGCCTCCAGGGGATAGCTTGAGGCTATTAGGTTGGGGGATGAGGCTCGCCATGATTTTAGGGCAGGTATCGATGTCCCTATGGTTACTTATTTGAGGGCAGATATCGTCATCCCTCTAGTTACTTGATTTGAGGGCAGGTATCTCTGTCCCTCCATATATTTATTTGAGGGAAGACATTGTTGTCCCTATAGTTATTTATTTGAGGGCAGGCGTCACTGTTCCTCCGGGTTACTTCTATGGCATGCCTTTGGGACGTTGGTACTTGAGGCATGAGGTGTCAGGAGATACATGGTGCTGGGTTACTATTCTATGGTGTGCCTTTAGGACGTCGGTACTTGAGACACGCTATGTCAGGGGAACATGGTATCAGGTTACATGACAGAGATTCTGGCGTTGGCCGAAGTAGGTGACACTCTATGGTGGTTGCTGAGCACCTGTGGAATTTGTGTTTATTCGTGTGGGTCGTACTGTTACTGTTTTCTTTATAAATTTATGCCTTCTTAAACATGTATATTAGGTATGAACCATTGGGTGTTATCCTACTGAGATTAGTCTCACACCATTCACGGGCCCTTCAGGATTCGTGCAGACTTTATGGATTCATGTGAAAGAAAAAGGCCATCTTCAGGAGTTGGGATGTATTATCTATTGCATGGAGATGGTATGGCCCTTGAGGTCTTACCTAGCTGGAGTTTACCTTGTTTTTCTTTAATCCTGTATCAACATTCTTTCTTGTTTGTAGCTACTTATGGGTAGCCATTGGCGCCTTTACATATGGATATGTATGACCTGCTTTGGATGAATGTTTTTCTATTTTTTTAGTAGTTACAAGTGGTTTCCAGTATGTTGTTTTGTTTACTTTTTGCTACTGTTGTTATATTTATTGCTTATACTGTTTGTAGATATTGTTTTTTTCTTCCTCTCTGTGTGTCTGGTTCGAGTCTTCTGAGTTGTTTCTTCTACTGCATAACTATTATTATACTCGGACCAGTACCATTTTTATCCTCCAAGAGGGTATGGCCTCCCCATTATACCTAAAAGACCATCACTGCTAGTCGGTATCCTTTGGCGTTCGGGGAGGTGTGCCAAATGTAGTAACACCCGACCCATTTAGCACTGTTCGGGTGGCTGATCTGGTCCGGGTTGTTAAAATGTGGTATCAGAGGAGTTCTTGATAGGGATTCAGTAGTGGTGTTTTGCTGGCTACTAATGAGTTTGAGACTTCTCTTTTATTTCTAATGGTTTTACTATTTGGGATATAGTAGACTAGGGATAGGTTGTTAACTAGAATTGGGGTTTCTATCTTGTGCTTGGGTGCCTACAGCCCCAGGTATGAGGGATGGACCATGTTTCCATGGGTGGGAATTGCTATTTACTTTTTCTCAGATTATAGTTTATATGATTTCTACCTTGGTGGCTCACTGGTGTGTGATGTTATGGATTGTGATATGTGACCCTTAACCTAGTACGGTAAGGTATAATTGGACCTTGGACTGGTATGGAAAGGCTTGTTTTCTTGGATTTTGATAGGCACATTTTTAGGTTATTTCAATTTCATAATTGTACGTATTCTTTGTGATGTGATAATACCTTGTGAATAAAATCAGTTTCCATGCTTTGTATTCTATGAAATGGGAAAAGGTGAAATTCATGATAGAATTTTTTGTTATTGCAATGTGTTATTCCATGCTTTATATATTTGTAGAATTTCATGTGAAAGAGTATTTGGGTCTAGATCTTGTACAAGGAGGAAGATACTATTGGTTGAGGAGATTTTGATCACCAGTATTGGGTGACTCGGTCTTCAGTTTGAGGCAACGTTGGTTGTCGAGACAGGCATGGCTCGAGGTACTTTTGATACTTGTCTCTGTTATGGGTGGGTAAGGAGGCCATAAGGCTGGGATGTCGTCGTCATGTGTTGTAGTGGGGGAGAGTAAGGGTAGTAGTTATGCACTGCCTTTTACTGATTTCTTATCTACGTTGAATATATTGTTATATATATGGGTTGTCTGACCATTTATGGTAGTCAACATGATACTTTTTGGGTGACTCAGATGGAGCATCAGACGGGAGATGATACAGTGCCACAGGTACAGGATCAGGTCCAGGATTCAGTACAGGTAGAGCATGAGCCGTATGTGGAGGCTCATGGACAAGATCAGGTTCATGATCCAATGCTGGAAGAACAACAACCGGGTTTGGTAGTATCTGGACCATGGCTCGACGAAAAGCTCTGAGCTAGCCTAATACGTGTCTTACATGGGATTGACAGAGGAGGTAAATTAGGCTCTCATAGTAGAGGGAAATCAGAGGGATAAGCCCTAGGTTGGGCGGTTACTGCTGAAGGTGATGGTTCAGATAGCATGAAGTGAGGATAGGATGAGTTCCAGCAGGGCAGTCTGGCCAAGGACTCACCTAGACCACCTCGTAGCAGTTCTGTAGTGTTTTTCTTTCAGTGCGGGCAGACAAGACATGTTTGGACTCGGTGCGATAGGCCTCCAAAGCAGTATCAGGACCATGTACAGGTCGGGCATCTTGAGAGGTTCTGCTGGCAGCCTTCTCAGACAGTCGGCAGGTAGGGACCAGGACAGACAGTGGCATCTGGAGTTGGTTCAGGTTTGGTACCAGGAGAGGATAACCAAGTTTCAGCTGTGCACAGAGGACGTGACAGGGAAAACGTTATCCAACTGAGGGGTCAGTGGCCGGTGACTGGAGTAGCACCGCAGGGAGGTCAGGCACCAGGAAATTGTGTTTCAGGCCAAGTGCACACCGTGGAGCTTCCAGAGGTTGACAAGGCTGGTGAGATGACGATAGTTAGAGGTACACATGGGTGCAGTCATGATTTTTTTTTTCTCTTTTGGCATGACCTATAGAGGCATGTCTATTTTGAGTGAACGAGGTGCACAGGATTGTTGTGGACTGACTAGATGCTGGTTAGTGGGATTGGCACCATATCGAGTGTGTGATATATTTATACATATATGTATGAGATGCGTAGAATCAGATGCATCGAGGATGTGGTATACTTTAGGTGCCATGGGAATTAGGGCATCAAGGATGCGGGTTACTTGAGGTTCCATGGGCATTAGGGCATCGAGGATGCGAGTTACTTGAGGTTCCTTGGGCATCGGGGCAATGAGGATGCGAGTTACTTGAGATGCCTTAGGCATCATGGCATCGGGGATGCGGGTTACTTGAGGTGCCTTTGGAATCGGGGCATCGAGGATGTAGGTTACATGGGGTGCTTGACACCAGGATCGTTTTGGGAATCCATGGGATGCATGACCTCGTGAAGGTGGACACTGATGCGGTGAAGAATACGTTTGGGTTTCAGAAACGACACGAGATCACCAATGAGGGGAAGGGGTGACGATGCATCATGAGAGGACTATGAGTCCAGAAACAGGTTAGCGAACCATCACATGTTTTGAGTTTTTTCCGGTTGAGAATGTGTTAGGAAATTCCTAAGGTGGGGAGCCCCTTGAGGAATTTAGCCTGAACCTTGAGACTGGGGAAGTCTGTGTAACTTTGATCAGGGTGGTATGTTCGGTTCCATCTTCAGGTTTTGTTTGATAGCGTGGGGATGAGCTATGTTAAGGTGGGGAGTTTGTAAGAACCTAGGTTATTAGAATGGGTCAAAATCCCAACCCTATTTTAATTTTTGACTTGTTTCGGGGAAAAACATTTAAAATATTGGGAGGTCGTGCAGGTGCGCACTATTGGTGCACTGTCTGATCAAACTGTGTGGACAAGTGGTGCTAATTCTCTTGGTGAGATAGTGGGATCCGAACGGGAGGCGCACAGTTTGTCAAACCATGTGGACAGGCTATGTGAAATCCCTGGGAGAGACAAGGGCAACAGCACGGTTGGCGCACGGTTTGGAAAACCGTGCGGGGAAACCGTGCAACCACTTAAACTTAGTGTTTTTAAGTTCTGGGGCACTTGTGATTTCCCATTCACCTCTATTTTATTCCTCCCACATGTGAATCACATGGGGAGAGCCGGCCAGACCTTCAAATCCCTCCCAGATCATCGTCCGAACTCTGTTTTGATCAGCATTTGATCCGTTGGAACCCCCTATTTAAGGCCTTGATTCATATTGAGTCGTTTTTCTTGATTTCTGTTCTATAATGAGTTGGTGTTTGAGTGATTTTGAATCTTTTGTATATGTACAAAATTTTAGGTCAAATTGGAGGTTTTTATCGATGGAGTAACATCGTACTAGTATGAGGTAGGTGGTGCATATCTTCTTTTGTGTTTTTGTAGACCTTTGGGTGGTGAGGCTTAAAGCACATATTGGGGTATTTTGAGATAGAACCTAATTTATATTCTATTGAATATTAAATTTCTTATAGACCTATGTGATACCTTTGGGTATTCCCTTTGACCTATTTTGATTGATCATGGTTGGGAGAGAGGTCATTTCTCATATAGGGAATTTTAGCTGGGGTTTCCAAAATGATAATACTTGAATTGTATTAGTTTAAATTGTTAGGTTTAGTTATTTAAACCAAGATATGAAATGTTGGAGACCTTAGAGACTTCAGTGCTAGTATGGTACAAAACTTACTTAGTTAAATTCATCTGTTTAGATGGTTTTTCCTGATTATGTGTATTGTTTAAATGTGATTATATATGTGATGTGTGATATTGCATATGCTGGAACCTTTAGGTTGTGATAGGACAGGCATCACTGTTCCTCCGGGTTACTTCTTGGGCGTTCCTTCGGGACGTTGGTACTTGAGGCAGAAGGTGTCACAAGGCACAATGTGACGGGTTACTATTCTACGACATGCCTTTGAGACGTCGGTACTTGTGACACGCAGTGTCTGGGGGAAAATGGTGTCGGGTTACATGATAGAGATTCTGGCGTTGGCTAAAGCCGGTGACACTCCATGGTGGCTGCTGAGAACCAACAGAATTTGTATTTATTCGTGTACATTGTACTATTACTATTTTATTTATAAATACAGGCCTACTAAAACACTTATATTAGGTATGCACCATCGGGTGGTATCCTACTGAGATTTGTCTCAACCCTGCATGGGCCCTTTAGGACGCGTGCAGAATTTATAGATTCACATGCAGAAAAGAGGTTAGCTTCAGGATCTGGGTTGTATTAGCTATTGCATGGAGATGGTATGGACCTTGAGGACTTACCTATCTTGAGTTTACCTTGTTTTTCTATAATCCTGTATCAACATTCTTTCTTTTTTGTAGCTATATATGGTTATCCCTTGGCGCCTTTACCTATGGATATCTATGAACTACTTTGGATGCATGTTTTTCTATTTGTTTAGTAGTTATAGGTGGTTTCCATCATACTGTTGTGTTTACTTTTCACTTTTGTTGTTATATTTATTGCTTCCACTGTTTGTCGATATTGTTTGTGCTTCCGCTCTACGGGTCTGGTTCGAGTCTGCTGAGTTGTTTCTTCCATCATATAACTGTTATTATACTAAGGACACTACCATTATTGTCCTCTGAGAGGGTATAGCCTCCCCACTATACCTAAAAGACCCTCGCTGCTAGTCGGAAACCTTTGTCTTTTAGGGAGGTGCGCCTAAGGTAGTAACACCCGACCCGTTTAGCACTGTTCAGGTGGCTGCTCGGGTCTGGGTCGTTACACTCTCACTATTTATTTTTTAGGTAGGGAATCATCCCAATCATATCATATATGAATCTAATATCTTTTAATGGTAACTATTTATCAAATATATCATATGAATAAACTCAAAACTATTCCCCTAGTATCCTTCTTAATGGTTTCCCAGTTATGTGTAAACCTATTATCATAGTGATTTCTAGTCACCTAAAATTTAGGGTTATCCATTTATACTATTCCTAACAGAAGATAATCAATAGGAAACACTACTTCGGTAGAACCTACCTGGATGATTTATTGCGGTTTGGAAATATTTTTTATGGAATATAAAACATAGTATTTTAAATTGGGATTTTATCTCACCATGTTATCTCATGTATTCTATTTAACATGTATGCATGATTATAATGATATAGTTTTAAATAGAAATTCATTTTATACCAAATAAATATGATAGAATAAAAATTATGTGTAACTGTTTACATTATTCATGGACATGAAATAGTTAAGGAGGAAGATAACTAAATTCAACATCATGCCTAGCATATAACTCATTAGGTGCAAGTATGATAATCTCTAGAAGTATTTTTACCCCCTTTAAACTAAATCATAAAACATAATTCATAATATAAAAAATATATAGATGAATATAGAAGAGAATTATATTTAAATAAATTGAAAATTAACATATTTAAATATGAGATAAACCATTTATGAACAATTCATAAATATGGAAATTTTAATGAATTTAGAATTTAACCATTCATTATAGACATTCCATAATTAAATAAAAATTTGTATTTATTTTCAATATAAACATTTTAATATTTTTCTATATATTATATTTAATTTATGTAAATGATATTAAATGAATTATAAACATTTTATAATCTAATATCTATTATGTTAAGTATTTAAAAAATACAAATATCACGTATTAATTATTTTTTAAAATTTGATCAAATAAACTATCAAAAATAATATTTTATACGGTGTAAATAAGTCCTCAAATAAGGTCTTTAATTTGAAAATATAAATTAATAATTATTAGCAATTCATAATTAAATATAAATTATTTCATATTTTTTGTTATTTTTTTATTTATAAAACCTTTATAAACCACCCTTATAATTTCCATATAAGCATTGTATATCTAAATTTTATGTCATTCCATAAAATTTTGGAAAACTTATTTTAATATTAACAATTAATATTTATTGACATTTTTTCAATAAATGTATCAAAAACATTTATGAAGGGTGGCTAATTGTATGTCATTCCATATAAGCATTTTATAATTATATAATTATAAACAATTTATAATTAATTAATTTACAAACACCTTTATGAATTAATAAATATCACCTAATAAATTTTTCTATAGTTTATAGATAACATGTAAATAATATAATTTTTTAAAAAAATTCTATGTATATCATTTTAAATAATATACACTATATCATATAAAATGATTTAACACATCTTATGTAGGGAGAACCAGTGCACACGAACATGTGTAAGAAAACTTTTTCATTGGAGGACTACGACTTATGATATGAATTAGTGTAAAATTCAACTAGATTAATAGAGACCTATGTAGAATAACTGATCGTCCAAAACTGATTAAACCCAATGCTTACATAGGATAAACCTTGAGGCATTTAGATATCTCATGTAACATTAACTAAGCATGGTGATAACCTATGTAATATTAAAACAATAACTATATGGGATTAATACATGATAAAAAATGTTAGATTTAACTGTGTTGTGGTGGCCTAAATTATATGATTGAGCATATGGCTTACCATATAACACACTCATCATAATAACATAGAAAATTTAATCCTCAGATAATATTAACTAAGTGTCTAATAGTCATGACTTATAAGAAGCTTCTCTGTGGAATTAAACATTTCATTGTATGTGATTTTACAACTTACTATATACCCTATATCATATTGATTTTATAATGCTCTATTTTACAAACACAGAGTAGTTATATTTCTAGATATGAAACCCAATAAATCTAATTCTATGATACTCTAAAAAATGAATGAAATGAACAGTGTCATGACCTATGATATCCTATATCATATTCCACCACCAAAAATCTGTAAAAAACAAATAGTCATATTTTATAATAGAGAGTATTATAGACATTAAATAGTAATATTCTACATTTTAACACATGATTTTTATAATTAAAGGATATGGAAAATCTATGATACCACTGTTAAGTTTCTATGCATTAAATGAAATGCATTTGACATAGTGGAATAAATTACCAACCTGAAAACCAAGATCTATCATGATATAAACCTAAAACCAAGATATTTTATAAAATGAAGAACCCCATTGGGTATATTACATCATTGATCCATTTCTAGTCCATAATTGATAATGGTTGATAAAGATCACTAAGAGGAATCCCAATAACACCACTCATCCATGGTGTATCCATGATTCATACATAATTACTCAATGCTCGATCGAGACTCTCCTCCACCCAAGATATACAGGTATCTCAAGATAGAAAAGGGAGGAAAAAAGAGAGTGGTATGTATATGAGTATTGATAGAAGGCTTGGAACTCCTTAAAGAAACCCATCATAAAGAATTTGGACTTATTATACATAGTTATTAGGATTTTTTTAAGCCAACTGGGCATTTACTCATGCATTAAATAAGTCATGGGTAAATATCACATGGTCAAAATAGTTTGTTACCCTTCATTTTTTAATTTATTTAAGTATTTATCTTATAAATGATACTTCAACACACACTTAATAATTATATCCATGGTGGAATATGATATGTACCTCAACAATTGAACATTCAAATTCCCTGATGTATAGTAGGATAATCACATAAATTATAAAATATTATTCTATACAATGTAGTGTATATGAAATCAATATATTTTACTAAATGATATTCTAAATCAAAACAATATATCATGATTTATTTTTCTAATGTCTTCCATATGATATGTTTCCACCATACACAATAATATAGGACAAATCACATCATATTTGTAAAGAGTTTAAGGTATATCTTTTTCAGTGCTCAACTTCTTACAAAATATGAAACAAATTATGTGGTCAAGGATGATAGAAATAATATGAAGGAGGTTTTTAGATTTATCCATAATCCTTCCATAAAAAGATAAATTTGATCTATGATGATATTCTTATAGATAATCTATTAGATATTGTGAATTCTTAAGAGGATGTTGATGTTTTGGCTTTAAGAAGATCCACTTTAAAAGATAAATCTCATGTAATTTTTTTGGATTTATTACTAGATAATATATACCCTTAGTGAAAGATAAATTAAGATGTTTCTAATTTTCTTTGGTTAGATAAGGTGGAGGAGACACCAATAGAGATTCCCCAACACCTAATAATAAAGTTATCAAAAAAACTAGGAAGACCAAATAGATCTTCTTTCAAGAGTAAAAAAATGGGTAATAATAAGAAAGGAAAATTATTTTAAAATTTAATATTCTATTATGTAATTGTACATGGATAGATAATAATGATATGGGAAGTTCCCTAAAAATGCATTTATTTAAACATAAATTGATATTGATTTAAAATTTTGAACACCTGATTCATTTAGGGGTAGTTTATGAATTAGAGTGGAGTATTTAGCATAACATTTTGTTGATTTTAAAAATTCCAATGCTACTATGAAACCCTATGGGTCATTTTTCATAAAACTAAATAAAATTATTTTTATTAATAGTATTAATATTCATATTTTCACCTGTGATTTTGACTATATTGGTGGATTTCAGAATTTATTATTTTTTTATAAATTAAATAATATCCAGATAGAAAAATTTTATAGTAGAAAATTACTAGTTTGAGATTATGTATTACATATCCTTTAATCATTCTTAGTGAATTTTTTGTCATTAGTATTTGAATAAAAAATTGGTTTTTCTTCTTTTCCCATTTTTAGTAGGGATTTTATGGTATTCATAGAAAAAACAAAATTTTGGAATTAAATATCATTGGGGATGATTTCACCTAGTTTAGTAAACATTACGGTATAATTATATAAATAAATTTGTAAAAAAAATTATTTAATATCTTTTCTATAGGCTTATAAGACTTAGTCAGTATCTCCAATATTTCTAAACTCAATTGTGTTCACCGATCAATATTAGTCTTCCTAATTAACAACATGACTTGATACCCTCTTTCATTTTTGTTCAATAATTATTGGGGTAAGAATGAATATTATAAAAATATTATTAATGAAATAAGAATCTATTCATTATAAAAATGATGCAACTTCATTTCAAATGAATATTAAGTCATCCAAGAATAAGTTTGGAGCATAGTATCTTAAGTAGTTTGGACTACAATATTATTTATTTGTAAGTATCCTAGATGTAAATTAAATTTGATAGTAACATGAATAGATTTCATGATCCGATATTTTAAAATAGGTTTATATTATCACCAAATTGAATTATTTTCACAAAATGAAAGTAGATATCTTGAAGTAATTCTTCATAGTGAAATGGTTATTTGATTTTTATTGAATCTCATTATTCATTAATTTAATTTTAAAATATAAGAAGATCAATAGACCACTTTCTTAGCTCAATGTTGGCGATGATATTGTCTTTAAATGGATACTATTTAATGAACACATTTCTATATATTATCACATTCTCTTCAATGAGGGTGACACTTCTATGCATGAATTAGAAGTTCATATTATTCCTCCCTTGATCCTGGCAGTGGATAATATAAGGCTTGATGAAAACCGTAATTCCATTGAGATCAATTATTCCGTATTTGTTTTAAATCCAAATATTACTTTTGGAAAAAATATATTCTTTAACAGTTTTTATAAGGAATATTATGATATTATTAAACATGGTGTATAAAATCTGGGAGTGTTTTCTTTTGAACCAGAGAACTCCCATGGTGTTTTAACTCTTAATTTCCCAATCTTATTCTTAAAGTGAAGAATATCATTGAAATTAAAAAAATTATTATAATTAATTTTTGTGAATTCAATTCATAAAATTATTAATAATTTCATTACTAATAGACTATATTTTTTCAATAATAATATTATCACTCAAAATGAACTTGGTTTTATCAAAGTTAATAACATTCAATAATAGTTTTATCACATGTTGTGACCTTACCCATCGGGGAATTACCTAGACCATTGGTAAACCCATTGTGACACTGAAACCCACCTCTTATAGGTCAAGGGTTGGATAATGTAATTGATTACATAAAAACATACTAGAGGCCTTGGTCTTAATGTCCCATGGGAGATAAGAACTATATATATAACCAAAAAAATGAACATGCATGATATTAATAACCAGTTGAAATGTAAAACATGTATGAATATACCTTCCTACCATCCAACTATATAGAGAAAAATAATATGGTACAATGGAAAGATTATGATGCCCAAAAAATGAGGTACACACAGGCACAACGACCAGATAAATGGGAGATCACAATGCTACACCATCCTCTTCTCTGAGCATCATTTCAAACAAACCCTATCAGAATCTATCATGCCTTGACTCCACAATCTCTACAAACTCTACTAGATCCATGTCCTAAATATTTATCACTGACCTATACATTATCTTCATTGACACAACATGTTTGTGGAATAATACCCATGTATGGTTGAGTATAGAAATCCCAGAAAGAATCCCTAGATAAAAAAGGGAAACAAGGAAAAATATCATCACATGATTTGGGAAAAACCATATAACCACCCATATAAAGATAATGAAACTCCCAAATCGGAGGAAACATCACAAAAAATCTAGATAGAAATTCCACCCCATTCAATAGGAATACCAGGTTCAACACTATCTTCTTACTCAAGCTCATCATGGTGACACCTGATCCGGTCCCATGCCTTAGGGGAGGAATCCTCCCTACCCAAAATTTGTATCATATATGGAAAAATCCATTAACAAAGAAATATATGACACCACGAAAACACTCTCCACCAATACACCATCAAGAATCTAGAAAGATCCCAAACCAAAGAAGTTTTACTCAACTATAAATTTAAATGTCCTCCCGAAAACCATTTTTGACCCATATGGAGAATAATTGAACCACATACACACCATAATTACTAGAATGAGTTACTATGTAACCCCAATATCACTAAAAAACACAAATAATATTTCTCTAACTCTCTCAATATGTTTAAGAGAAGTATATTCTTTATGCAATCACAAGGGAAATGCATGTCTTGATCAATATATTAACATGATTGGAATACAACATCTCAGACACACCCAAGGGTTAATGGTAAGTATTCATTAGGAGGGAGCCACTGCCTAAACCCACTCTTCTATAGATGATAGATTGAGAGGTAAAAAACTAAATCACCCCATGTTCTACCAGTCACTGTATGCCTAATTTATTAACAGAGTTTAACCATTTCCATCATCGATCCACGTAATACATGGATACCACTTGAGATTCATGCCTCTCTAGTATAGATAACCAGACCTAGGGGTATTGATCTCAGATACCTATCTATCTCTACCAAACAAACATTTCCAACAAAAATTCAATACTAAAACCACACAAGGGAACTCAAACCACACTAATAGGTGAGATAATCTATTTATATAACCATCACTATAGATAGAAGGATATATCACACCTTAAGAGAGGGGGATATAAGTAATCATAGCCTAGAATGGAGGACCCACACCCTACCCAACAAGGGTGATGTGGACTCCATCAATTAAATGGAACTGATAACTCCTCAACCTATCGCATATTCACCGGGAAAGTATTTGAATATATAAAACATTCTACTATATTTATATAGGAATAAAATAAAATAGTTTATTTAAAGGGACTATCAATCATAATCCTTAAATTTTTCTCCAAAATCTCCAACTGTTATAGCTCCTGATTCAATGTAGAATAGAGAATATATTTACAGTCTGAATAAAGATTGGTCACAATGACCATCTTGAACATGGAGTGATGTTCCAACTAATCCATCCTCTAAATATAATACACACTATCTAAAACTACCTTTTTATTTCATATGGAGAAATAATGATTCCTCCATGAGTATCTTACTTGACTAACACCTACCAAACTATTTTACTACAAAGGGGGTGCCTCATATTCCTAGCCGAAGACCAGTGTTCATGACCCTCCATCCACTAAGATGCTCATAAACACCTACAAATCCCAAAGGAAAATAGATCTAGAAACATGTGAGGGTACCATGAATAATGTACAAAAGTTACATCAAATGTTCTATAACCCTTACATATACTATGATCTAATATCTTTTTCTTTCTTCTATTTCCCATGGATTAAGATCCACAACTAACCTGAAAATAACTTACCAAAGACGTCTAATAGATTTAAGGACCTCATTATCAAAATATAGGTGTAAATATACTCATAATAGAGCCCCTTTATGTCCAAAAATAGCTACAAGATGAGAAGAAACATTGACCAAGAAGAATAGGCAATACAATGTGCGTACTGGGGGTACATGATGTGCGAACCCAAACTACCAGCCTTGAAAATGTATCTTTCTCCAACCTAGCATGTACCTCTCCAGTACATAGGGTTTCCTGACCTCAAAATACATGTGGGGTAGATGAGTCCCCAACTATGTACCCTATCTTAGGGAGTGTCTTGTAACTAGACATGATGTGTAAAAGTAACTACCATGTACCTCACATGGGTTGTCTGGATGGGTACATGGCTTAAACCCATGTATTATATCTATTGGTCATACATGTAATTTCCATAATGCTAATATTTAATGTGAAAACTGTCTCCAACCTAACACAAAATGGCCAACCACACAACATGTGTTATTGAGTTCACATGATGTCTAGATGGAATTTTTGGACACAAAACACGGGTGATCTACCCATTTTTTTTTTCAAAACGCATCATGTTAAATCTAAAACCAATGTAATGAAAAGGCATAAGGTGTATATATCCAAATAAAAACAAAAAATAAAAATTGAATCAAAATGTGGTGGAATTGAAAAACACAGAGCCCTACTTCTTGGTAGATTGTTGGATATTTAAGATCATAGAACATGGAATCTTGATTTATGATCGATGCATCCTAATCCATGATCAGATCATCAAAAAATTAAGGATTATCCCTCAATTTCTTCATCACGAACCCATTTCCTTAATATAGAATGGGTGAGGGGTATGGCCTCCCTTGGCTTGGGATAGATATGGGAAAATATAAGGGTTATGTAAAACCCTAATTAATTTAATGGATTACCCATTAAATGGTCCCAATTGAGGCTCAAAAACATAACATAAATTATACATATCCTAGGTAAATTCCCATATACCTAGTTAAAAAATGATTTTAGAAGTTATTTTTAGAGGTTTTTTTGGAGATATTAATGATAAAACCCATAAGAATAATTAATATCTATTTAATATATATTAAATAATCTGAATAAACCATATAAAAAAAATATCTTCAAACTACCACTGTAGGGTAAATACCATAGTCTTCAATCAATAGAACCATCAAAAATCTCATCCATGGTCTCCCACCATGTAAAATGACTATTTTACCCTTTTTAAGGGCCTGTGGCCCTAAAACTCAAAATCACATAAAGGATTCTACATATAAAAACATGGATCGTTATATTATCCCAACCTTAAGGATTTTCAGCCTCATAAAGGAAAAAATAAAGATACCTCTATGAGAATCCCTTGAGCTAACCTCGTATAGAAAAAATTATATCACTACATTAGTTTATCCTTCTTTTGAGGTCCATTTCATTAATAGATCTCGAAATGATCCCACCTAAGATTAAATCCCTTCCTAAAGATTAGTTTGGGAGAAAAATCCTGTAAAATTCTCCATCCTCCATCATTTACCATCCTTGCCCCATTACAATGGAAGATTTTAACCCATGGGAAATTTTCCTTTCACAAACTCACCATGGATTCTCAACAATAACCTTTGGGATCCCCATCAGTCCAATCATGTAATAAATCCAGAAACTAAAGGTATATAATAGATACATTTCATTTAAAAAATCATGTTATTATAGAGTCATACTCCCCACCTTTAAAAGGGGAAACCCTATTATTTTATTATAAAGATAACCATAATGCATTAACAACCAATAATGGGAATCTCAATTGGTCTGCCACACCACACCACAAGATCCTACAACCACTCATAATAAATATAAATAAGAAAAAACTGTAAATTGATCCGGAGTATCTGGGATATATTAATCCTCCCATATTTTTTCATGAACTTCTACATGGATAACATATCTGCACCACCGACCTCTTTTGGGTCCTCATCCATCTTAGATGAATTGATCTATAAAAATTATAACTCAAAACTGAAATTTTCTTGATTTCGAACCCCCATTACCAAAATACAAAAATATTCTACCATAACTAAATTTTCTAAGAGGGCACAAGTAATCTCCACCAAAACAATATGCCACACTACCTAAGAGGGAACATAAAAAAGGTAGATGAAGGAGTTTTGTCATCCCAATACTCGAAACCAACAAACTCACATGGTCTAACAAGTATTAATCCAAATAAAAATATTGTCCCAATGCTAAGGGAATCACAAGGAACTCTAGACATGGCTTCGTTCACTAAAAAATATGAAATAGAAGCATAGAAACTCCTACATCACCTCCTCAAGAACCCTTATAAGAGGCCACATCCATTGATTAATTTATCAACTACTTTATCACATCAAAAACACCACTATGGAAAAAGTGGAATTTAATTTTCCTATAGCTTTAAGACAGATCATCTAATAACTACATCATATAAATCCAAGCTTTTCATCCCATGATGGAAATGGATGAGGCCTCCAATGGATGGTACATCTCAAAAGCTATCTCCCACTCTGGATGAAATTTATCTTGATTTGACCTCCCAAATGAAAAAATACTCACAACACCAGACACTCATTTAAACTCATCTAAGGGTGACCTCCCATCGTCATGAAAACACCACAAAGCTACATCCTGATATGAAATAATTCCCATGTAACTAATTTAAAACATTTTATCTCACCTTCAAAAGAAATGAAGTTAAAGTTCAACCTCCAATGGATTCCTATAACTTCAGAACACTAGTTCAGAGGCCTTATGGGGATCTTAAGCACACTGATCAGTAATGAAAAATCTATAGGAAGGAACATGCAGGTGATGATAAACACACACAATCCATAAAATGGTTGTAGAACCCACCTAATTCATATCAGTTCCTTACTAATATTTCTATCCGTATCCCATACCAAGGAATAATCATCACAAAAATCATTATTTTTCATCTATCTACCTTCAACGAGACAAGGAATCAGTATAGAGGATTCCCCATATGCTCAATGGGATAAGGCATCTATCCAAGTTTCCCATGCCTAGTATCCAACTCATTACACTCATCACATTCCTATCATAATATCCCATTTGGAAGCATCGACTTTAATTAAGGATAAATTTGTACAAAAATTTCAGATAGTCGATCACAACTAAACATCACACTAAGAGAACTTTCATCAATCAATGATCTATGGTGAAGGAACCATGCCTATCAAAGCATATATTTCCTATTCAATGTGATAATAAAGTCACCTATGGCGAATCTCATTCCCAAAATATTGGTGGATGTATCACGCTATAAGGATATAATCGTCATACCATAAATTATGTCAAACATCATCCTCAATAGATGGAAGACCCACTCCCTATCTCATAAGGGGTAATGACCCCACTATAGTATGAGGGACCCACACCTTATTGGGATTAAGGGGATACTGACCTCGTGTCCAAAAAAATGTAAGTTAGCTAAGGTGAAACCAACCCCTTCTATAAAGGAAACACACCCTACCTGCCTAGGAATACTGACTCACATATATAAAATAACCATATCCCATCTCATTACAAACAGTAACTTTTGTAGATGGAGGAACCATACACTATGTTCCAATGAGTACCAAACCATCTCTATATTATGTGTGACCCATTACTTATTAGAATCTAGGGGTGTACCAACCCCATGCCCAAGTGGAGGACCGATACCCCATGAATGGTATACCTTTCCCCTATATCCATGTGCGATAACAAACTACACTCTCATTGGGGGGGGGGGGATTCCTGAACTTATAATATGAGATAAATGATTGGATACTAACTCCCATAGAGGACCCCTAACATATCTAAGCTCTATAGAAAAGTATAATACTGGCCCCATAGATAGAGGTTCCTATAACCTCATGAAAAAATAAGAGTGGGAAATAATGGCCTCATTGGAAGATGATATCAACAATAAAAATATTAAGAGAGATCCTCCTAGAAATATAATATGCATTTGAGTAGTACAGGGGCTCTCACCATCCATATAAGGTCTATTATTCAACTTTAGTTTAATTTTTTTCATAAGGGAAATGAAAATTCTATTTCCATATTTGAAACATCTTGATAGGGAGTCATTCTATGCAATCATAAAATTTATATACTTATACAAGAAGTATGGACCTAAAAAAATATGACCAAAGCTATAAATTCCGAATTTAGACATATGGATTATCATAATTCATTCATAAGAATGCACTGACCATGACACCCAAACTACCTTCCTTGGTCTGACAACTTATCCTATTCACATCAAGCATTATCACCCCATATATCCCAAACCAAACTCACAAGACACCTATCTTAAAATTACATCCCCGTGAAAGACCTTCTCAAATACCCATCTATCAATACCCAATCCACTAAAGCCTCACCTAGACAGGCTGTAGGCTGAGCTTGACACCCCAAGCCTATATCCAACAGGCCAGAGGATGGTGACTAGAACTGAGTAGGAAGAATAACTATATGATAAGAGTTCACCTAAATATCCTATAGGAGAGAAAAACACTAATCTAACTATAAATAATGCAATCAAATTAGATATACATAACCAGTTGAAAGGTAAAAAATGAATGAAAGTATATACTAACCATCTAATTATATACAAAGAAAAATATGGTATAAGGGAACAATTAAAAGGACCAAAAAATGTGATACACGCAACTATAATTTCCAGGTGGAGGAGAGATATCTATGCCAAGTTATCCTCTTCTCTGATGATTATCTTCAACAACCCCCATCAACTCTCCCGTTCCCCATCTCTACTAGATCCACCCTCTCTACTATCTCTTTATACGTAGAATTCATCTCCAACCTATAGAACATCTACATACACACACCATGTATGTGAAACAAGTCAATTTTAGGGGTGATTAATATAATTTTCAATAATATTCCCTAAAAATTGAAGGTCAAAGAGGTTAATGATCATAACACAAGTAGCGGTGAACGTTACAACTTCCCAACACAAGATTATTTATCATATTTTAATCTTATCCATGGTAATAATATTTTTACTCTTGAAGGGTTATAATTTAACTTATTTTAAGGACCCGACCTTAAAACATTACATAATCGTGAATTAAATGAATAATTCACATTGAGAATCATTTCAGGTTTAGATCATTAGAGAATTAGTTCAAAACATATACATCTCAAAAGATGAAAAAGTAGACACTTCGTCTCAGTTTCCATTTTTTCCACATAATAAAAACTCTTTGAAAAAAAATTAGTCATGTCTAGTTCCATGTTTTAGATATCATGACTTCTCCATGATCCCATCCTTGACCCTATTCCACTTTATGTCCTCTGAGAAACATTTCAAAAAACATGGTATGAGCATAAAAAGCTCAGTATGGGATACACGAAGAAGGAAAACTATTAGTTTTTCAAAACAATAAGTAAACCATGAATACTTTATCATAAGTAATAATTTTCACCTTTATGAAGTAGTAAATACTCTTCAATGAATAAACGATCATTTCTTACCCATTTGTAACCAAAATATTACCATAAAACCCATATAAAGAACACATAACATATAAATGTAACTTTGGACATAAACATAGTTCAATGGAATAACCATACGGCCGAATTCCACACATATCACTAAATAGAATAGCCATACAGCTGACATCCATACCCAATACATTGTAGGTTATAATGTAACCACCCATCTTGGTTTATCATGGCACCACCCATCAATTGGTTTATCACGTAACCACCCGTCAAATGTCCATGTACCATTATAAAATCACGACACATACAAAAAATATAAAGGAAAGAAAATATATCAATTAAATATATTGAAAAAACAAATCGATCATCAAAACCATTTTAAATACCAAAATACATAAAAGAGTATATGGTATGTATTTTCATTTTATAATCATTTTGGCTTGTTAAGGAAGCCAAAGATCAAATAATAATCGCGATGGAGGAAAGGTCATTGTCACCGCTTACGTTAAAAGAATAATTCATTTTTTTTATTTAGTAAAACACTTTATAGAAAAATATTCCATTTGAATGAAATAAAAATTCAAAGGTGTTTATTCAGAGTATAAAATAAAGTCAAGTATTAAAACATTATATGCCTCAATGAAAGGAGATGGAGATGAAGTCCCTTACCTCATGTCCGACTTGACCCGTTTGTTCTTTAATCTCCTGAATAATAAATTAAAGTTAATTTATATTTTCTTAAGAACATTTTTCAAGTTTATTATTACTTTTATATCACTTATTACCATGTTATGAACATTATGTAATCATTTAAGTTAATAATAGTCATTTTTTCGATATTTGGTACTTGAGTCAAAAATAAACTTCTTATAATTATATGTTGTTCATGTGGTAAAATATACATTGTCTATAGAATTATATTCATGATGTAGATATCATATATATCATATATATCTAGTATATACTTGTATTTATAATATTACATAAAATTTATAGGTAAGAAATGAACTGCACCGTTCATGGAGACAGTAAGCCATACGTACGTATGAACACTACTTTCATTTCTATTTTGTATTTAATGGAAAAAAATAATAAGGATATAAAGGTATATTATAATTATAATATAATATAATATATAATATCTATAACTCCATCCTTTATACATCCCACATATGGCATTAAAGATTCATATCACTTTGAGGGGGGCGGTAGTCCGCACTTCCTAAAATGAATTTACCGCGTTTACCCATTATGGAAACCATAAAGGAATGCCATAAATGAAAAATACAGAATCATAAGAAAAACATAAAAATAATATATATCATATATAAATACAGTGACATCTTAATGGACACCATGATAGGTGGTATGAGATAATTGAACAATCATCATTTCATGAGGCAGTAGTTCACCATCCACAAAAACACTATGTTGTTCACCCGTAAGATGGAGGTGTGTGTCAGTGTAGCTCGAATAATTCTCATAAAAACATCCTAGTATAATGAATATATGGGTTTGGTTATAAAATAATGGAATAAAAAGAGTTTAGGGGGTTGGAGAAGCAAAATAAAACAAAAGAACTTAAGAGAAGATGTTACCTTTAAATCAGGTAACTCCCTTTGGTTTGAACCAAAAGGGTTTCTTGAAGTGCTTTTTGCACAAGGTAAGGTTTCTAGGATGAAGATCAGGATATTGGGAGCTTATTAGAGTAGAGGTTTTACAATAAAATGGCTTGAGAGGTGTGAGGAATGAGTTAGAAGTGAGGGATTTTTATAATGGAGAGGAGGGGATCTTTAGGAATGTTTGATACAATTATTTTATTATAAAATAATCTTCAGTTTCAAAAGTTCAAATAATCATTAAAAAATAACTGTAGATGACTCATGATCTAAATAAAATAATTAATTAATAATTGGACAGGTTTCAGATATTTTTTTAATATTTATAATCTCATTTATTTAAATTATTCATTAATGAGGTAAATATTGCATTATTATTGTATCACAAATAATTATTTTACATGATGTACCGATTATAAAGAAGAATTTTATTTTGTCAAATATAACATATAAGAGTGAAAAAAACTATATTTAAATAGGGTTTTCCATTAAAAGGTGGTAAATCGACATTTTAAAGAAAATTATGCCTAAAATTAGATTCATTCACATTTTAAGCCTCTAAAATTTATTGGATAAATGTAAAAACATTTAACAAACATGTATAATCATATTGTAGTTAGTTCTATTCATTCCCTCCAATACAATTTATAAACTTAAATTTCCTTTTAAAATAATATTATTATATTATTAGTGTGCAACGTAAGATTTTAAAGAAACCCGTTGTTGCGTATTGGGAAGACTATCGAACATAGCATCCCCTTTAAAGTAAAATTAATATTTAAATCAAAAATATTAATAAATATGAAAATATCAAATTTATCTATTTATCTAGAATGTTACAACCTTCCCCCCTTTTGGGAATTGCATTCTCACGATTTTTATTCACATATCAAATAAGTGGGGGTATTTATCCCTCGTAACATTTCAAGATTCCCACATTGCCTCTTCAACCATATAGTTTTTCCACAAAACCTTTACCTGAAAAATTACCTTATTCCGCAACACTTTCTCTCTACAGTCAAGAATCTGGAGTGGTTGTTCCTTATAAAATAGATTCTCTTCCAACTAAACTATTTATGGGCTCAAAACATGAGATGGGTCTGGAATATACTTTCTCTACATTGAAACATGAAAAACATTGTGTACCTGAGATAAACATGGGGGTAAAGCCACTCTGTACGCAATTGCTCCAACGTTCTCTAGGATTTCATAAGGTCCAATGAACCTTAGACTCAAATTTTCCTTCTTACCAAAATGCATCACACTTTTCCATTGAGCAACTTTGAGAAAGACGTGATCACTTACCTCAAAAGATAGATCCTTCCTCTGATATCCGCATAACTTTTCTGCCTCCTCTGAGATATTCTCATGTTATTCTGAATTAACTGAACTTTTTATGCCATATCTTCTACCAATTCTGGTACCATCAAATTTTTTCACCTACTTCATCCCAAAAAGTTCGATTTTTACAACTCTTTCCATATATTGACTCAAACGGAGCCATCTGTATACTAGATTGAAACTGTTATTATATGAAAATTAAACCAATGAAAGATGTTGGTCCCAAATTCCCTGGTAATCCATCGAGCAAGCACGTAACATATCCTCCAAGGTCTGAATTGTTCGTTCTGACTGCCCATCAGAT
This sequence comes from Viscum album, assembly GCA_963277665.1. NCBI lineage: Eukaryota > Viridiplantae > Streptophyta > Magnoliopsida > Santalales > Viscaceae > Viscum > Viscum album. Next base: position 2,134,009,509 of record OY728155.1, on the reverse strand, counting down.
TGCGGATGAAAAGATATACTAAAATTTAATTCAGTACCCAACAAATTCTGAAGGCCTTTTCAAAAGATAGAAGTAAACCTGGGATCACGATCATATACAGTGGAGAGGGGAATACCATGCAACTTCAAAATCTCTTTAACATACAACTGAGAAAGTTGGTCTAGAAACAACGTATCTAGAATAATAAAGAAGTGAGTAGATTTAGTCAATCGATCAACAATAACCCAGATTTCATTGTTACCTCGAGATGTCTTTGGTAATCCCACAACGAAGTCCGTGGATATATTTTACCATATCCACTCTGGAACCAATAAATATGGAAGCATCCCTTTCAGTAATTGTCACTCTACTTTAACCTACTGACAAGTCAAACACTTCATAGTAAAATCATCAATATCTCTTTTCATTCCATCCCACCAGTAATACTCCTGAAGATCCCAGTACATCATAGTACTGCCAGGATGAACTGAAAATAGGAAACTATGAGCTTCACATAACAAATAATTCTTAAACTATGAATCACAAGGAACACATAATATCTTTCCAAACCTCAAAACACAATCATTATCATTGTTAAATTTAGGAAACGCACCCTTCTGAACCAACTCTACATTTTTCTGCAACTCACTGCCTTCCTTCTGTGCTTGCTTAATTATATCTGAGAGAGATGATTTCACCGACACATGAAACAAAATAGAATAATTTCATACATCAACAACTTCTATTCCAAATTTCATCAAATAAAAAACCAAAGGATCTCATTCCAAACGTAGCATGGTTAATGAAGCATTACTTTTTTGACTCAAAGCATCATCCAATTTATTTTCCTTTCCTGGATGGTAATGGGTCATGCAATCATAATCCTTGATTAATTCTAGCCATCTTTTCTATCTCATGTTAAACTCTTTCTGAGTGAATATATACTTCAAACTTTTGTGATCAGTATATATTACACACTTTACTCCATTCAAATGATGCCTCCAAATTTTTAAAGCCAAAATAACAGCAGCTAATTCCAAATAATCTGTAGGGTAATTTAACTCACAAGTTTTCAACTGACATGAATAATAATCAATTACCTATCATTCTTCATAAGAACACAACCAAGTCCTTTCAACAAAGAATCACTTTAGATAATCAATTCACCATCTATGTAAGGTAATTCCAAAAATATATAATTCACCAATATTCTATTTAATTCATGAAAATAATCATCGCATTCTTTTATCCAGATGAACATAACACCTTTTGGAGTAAATTTAGTCATTGGACTAGATAAAAATGAAAAATTCTTAACAATCCTCCAATAATAACCTGCCAAACCAAGAAAACTATGGATCTTGGTTATATTTATGGGTCCTGGCCATTCTTCAATAACTTTAGTTTTAGAAGGATCAACAGTTATGCCATTTGTGGAAACAGTTTGACCAAGGAAAGAAATTTGTTGTAACCAAAACTCACACTTGATGAATTTTCCATACATTTTATTTTATTTTAAGGTCTTCAAGATAACTATTAAATAACTTTCATGCTCCTCTTTACTTTTGTAAAAAACCAAAATATCAATAATGAACACAACCACAAACTTATCCAAGAACTCATGGAAAATTCTAGTCATAAGATCCCTGAATACAGCAGGTGCATTGGTTAACCCAAAAGGCATAACTACAAATTTATAATGGCCATATCTAGTAGAAAATGTGGTTTTCGAAATGTCTTCTTCCTTTACATTCAACTGATGGTACCCCGACCTCAAGTCAATCTTAAAAAAATATTGAGCTCTCTAGAGATGATCAAACAAGTCATCGATATGAGGCAAATGATACTTGTTCTTAACATTGATGCAATTCAATGCTCTATAATCAATTCAAAGTATCATTGAACCATCTTTCTTTTCAACAAACAAAATAGGATCACCCCATGGTGTTGTGCTAGTTTGAATGAAACCTTTATCTAATAACTCCTGCAATTGATTCTTTAACTCTGAAAGTTCATCTTGAGCCATTCGATAAGGGGGTTTTGAAATTGGATTAGAATCAGGAACTAAGTCAATAGTAAATTCAACATCCCAATCAGGTATAATACCAGGCAACTCATCATGAAAAACATCAAGATACTCATTTACCACTAGAACATCATTAATCTGAACAGTACCTTTTTTTCAACAATATGCACAGGGTAACATTAATTTCCATATTTTACTAGTTTCTCATCAGCCTACTATGTTATCAAAAGTAATGGTTCATTCTTGTACACAAACTGATGATCTTTCTGAAAATAAACCTCATTAGATCTACAATCAATCTTAGAATGATAAACAGAAAGCTAATCCATTCCCAAAATAACATCAAACTCTACTAGAAAAAAAAACAATAATGTTTTTAGGTAGATTTTTTCCGCACCCAATGATAGGAAGGTTCTCATAATTTCTTTTTGTCCCATAATTTAATCCAGGTGTTTTTACAATATGTTCATGATTCATATATCAAGTTGGAATTCCCAATTTACTAGAAAAATTCTCAGAAATGAAAGAGGATGTAGACCGTAAATCAAACAACACTTTCTTATAATCTGAACAAACATTAAGTGTACCTGATACTACTTCATTTTATTTCCCAACATCTACTAAAATAGTTGAAAAGGATTTCACCACCCCTTTTTTCTTATATTCTGGATGATTTTCCTCAATTGAGTTCTACGATGGACACTCATTTTCATAATGACCCCTTTCATTACACTTAAAACATCTTACCGCTAGCTTTTCATTACCTACTTGACCATCTTCCTTATAGTTACGTGAAATATGACCAGAATTACCACTCCAGAAGTACTTTATAGACTTTGATAAACATTCCCCAGGATTCATTTTACCACACTTCTTACAAGATGGATATTTGGTATTCTTACCTCCAGGATTCTATGATGAATTCTTTACATTTCCCTGCCAATTGGACCTCTTATTCTGTTGTTTTTCAAAGAACACATTATCATCAGTAAACACCATTTACACCTTCTTTGAACATCAAAAAAGTTTTCCATAACTTTTGAACTCTCGAGATGCTAATTCTCTTCAATATCGTGGCTTCAATCCTGAATAAAATCGATTTATCTTACTATCAAGATATCGGCTGAAATTTGGTGCATACCTTTCCAGTCGAGTGAACTTTGATTCATAATTATCCACTGAGTCATCCTCCTACCTCATTTCTAGGAATTGTTTTTCCATCCTAAGACGAGCCACCTTAGGAAAATATTTCACAGGAAATATACCTTTGAATTCATCCCAATCAAGATCTTTAATCTCCTCACTATCCCAAAAATATTTTTCACCATCGACCACCACTAATCAGCTTCACCTTCAAAATGGTAAATAGAGAGACTAACCTTTTGATGTTCTGAACACCCCAAGACATCAATAATCTTCTCCAGTGATTTAATCCACCCATCTTCTAGAACATGGTATGATGATCCTCTGAATAACGGGGGATGTTACCTTATGAAATGATCCAATACTGACATGTTACTCTGTGGTTGATCTGGATGATCTCTTGCATGAATACCACCAACATTTATAGCCTGAGTCAGTTGTTCCATCTCTGCAATAAACTATTCAGTTCTGATTCCGACCATCTCAGGTTGCTGATTTGGAATGTTGTTTTCCTCCGGATGTCATCCCAAAATAGCTTCCCTATTTCATCTGTTGGAAACCATTATAAACAAAGAAATATCATAGGTGAAGCAACATGGTCATATTCAAATGATATATCATTTCAATAATACCATAAATTTATTTATGGACATTAATTTAACAATACCCTAACTCCTAAAGTTATCTAAACCGGCCTCTATTACCAACTATAAGGACCCAGCCTTAAAACCTTACATAATCTTGAATTAAATGAATAATTAACATTGAAAATCTTTTTAGGATTCGATATTGTGAGAATTAGGTCATAATATATACATCTCAAAAGATGAAAAAGTTGACACTTCTGCTTAGTTTCCATTTTTTCCCACAAAATAAAAACTCTTTGAAAAAAGAGTCATGTCTAGTTCCATGTTTTAGACAGCATGACTTCTCCATGATCCCATCCTTGACCCTATTCCACTTCATGACCTGTGAAAAACATTTCAAAAACTTGGGATGAGCATAAAAACCTCATTAAGGGATACACGAAGAAGGAAACTATTAGTTTATCAAAACAATAAGTAAACCATGAATACTTTATCATAATTAATACGTTTCACCTTTATGAAGTAGTAAATACTCTTCAATGAATAAAAGATCATTGCTTACCCTTTTGTAACCAAAATTTTACCACAAAACCCTAATAAAGAACACATAACATATAAAGGTAACTTGGGAAATAAACATACTTAAATGGAAAAACCATACGGTCGACTTCCACACATATCACTAAATGGAATAGTCATACGGCCAACTTCCATACCCAATGCATTGGAGGTTATAACGTAACCACCCATCCTGGTTTATCGAGGCACCACTCATCATTTTGATTATCACGTAACCACCCATAAAATGTCCACGTACCATTATAAAATCATAACACATACAACAAATATAAAGGAAGAAAAATATATCACATATATATATTAACATAAAAAATCCATCAGCAAAACAATTTTCAATACCAAAATACATAAAAGAGTATAGGGTATTTATTTTCCTTTTAAAAACATTACGGCTTGTTAAGGAATCCAAAGATCAAATAATACTCACGACAGCAAAAAGGTCGTTGTCACCGCTTACGTTAAAAGAAATATTCCTTTTTTTCGTCTAGTAAAATGATCTTAAGAAAAAGAATACCTTTGAATGAAATGAATATTCAAAGGTCTTTATATAGCATATAAAAGAAAGTCTTGTATCAAAACAAAATATGCCTCAATGAAAGGAGATTGAGACAAAGTCTCTTACCTCGTGTCCGACTTGACCTGTTCATTCTTTAATCGCCTAAATAATAAATTAAAGTTAATTTATATTTTTATAAGAACATTTTTTAAATTTATTATTCTTTTTATATCACTTATTACCATGTTATTTACATTATGTTATAATTTAAGTTAATAATAGTTGTTTTATTCGATATTTTGTACTTGATTCAAAAATAAACTTCTTATAATTACATGTTGTTCATGTGGTAAAATATCCATTATCTCATGAATTATATTCATTATGTAGATATCATATATATCTTATATATCAAGTATATACATGTATTTATAATATTACATAACATTTAGAGGAATGAAATGAACTGCACCATTCATGGAGACAGTAAGGCGTACGTACGCATCAACGCTACTTTCATTTATATTTTGTATTTAATGGAATTAAATCATAATTATATAAAGGTATATTATAATTTTATTATAATATTATATATAATATCTTTTACACCATCCTTTATATGTACCACAAATGACATTAACGATTCATATCACTTTGAGGGGGCGGTAGTCCGCACTTCCTAAAATGAAATTATCGCCTTTACCCATTATGGAACCATAAAAGCATGCCATAAATAAAAAATATAGAAGAATAAGAAAAACATAAACATAAAATATATCACATATAAATACAGAGAAATCTTAATTTCAACCATGAGAGGCAGTAGGAGATAATTGAACAATCATCATTTCGTGAGGCGGAAGTTCGCCATCCATAGAAACATTATGTTCTTCACCCATTAGATGGATGTGTGTGTATGTGTAGCTTTAATCCTTCTCATAACAACATCCTAGTATATTTAATATACTTGTTTTATTATAAAATAATGTAATAAAAATAGTTTAGGGGGTTGTAGAAGCAAAATAAAACAAAAGAACTTAAGAGAAGACATTACCTGTAAATCAGGTAGCTCCCTTTGGTTTGAACCAAAAGTATTTCTTGAAGTGCTTTATGCCTAATTTAAGGCTTCTAGGTTGAAGAGAGGGATCATGGGAGCTTATTCTAGAAGAGGTTGTATGAGCCAAAGGCTTGAGATGTGTGAGGAATGAGTTAGAAGTGAGGGCTTTTTATAAGGGAGAGGAGGGACTCTTTAGGAAAGGTTGAAATAATTATTTTATTATAAAATCATATTTGGTTTCAAAAGGTTAACTAATCATTAAAAACGAATTCAAGATGACTCAAGGTGTAAATAAAATAATCCAACAAGAATTGGATAGGTTTTGGATATTGTTTTAATATTTTTAATCTTATTTAATAAAATCATTTATTAATGACGAAATATTGCATTATTATTGTGTCATACATAATTTAATTTATTTTATGTCCCGATTATAAAGAAGAAATTTATTTTGTCAAATAGAGTATTTAAGAGTGACAAAAAAAAGTTTTAAAGAGGCTTAGTGTAACGACCCAATGTTTTTCAATGGAAATTCCCTTCTCCTAAATATGTCATAATATCACTTGAAAACACATCATAATGAACTACTAAGTTCTATGTGACCTTTAAATATAAGTTTGACAGTTTTGTGTTTGGAATTTCTAAAGTCCATCATGCACGGTTGTAATCAGTAAGTTATTTGGAGTCCGATAAGGAAACGTAATTTTCGGTGAATAGTAACCCACCCTAATGAATAGTAACATTCCCTTATGAAGAGTGATGACTAGTAACCTCACATATGGTAGTATAAAAATAATATTCAAGTTGGAAGTATGATATACCTATATTTTACAATAAGTTAATGAATGTTTCAAAATTGGTTTTGATAATAAATTATTATTTTAATTAAATATTAAAATAATAATATTTAGAAATTTATTTTTGAAAAATGGACTTCATTTTTGGATTCTACACATCGATAAATGGTTAGGGTGAATTTTTGGGATTTTTCTGAAATACATGAATTTCGGATGAATAGTATAATCCAATAATTCACAATAAATGCTAAATAATGGATTAATTGAGTCATCGATGATTATCTGCTGATGTAAGCCCACTTGGTTCTGGATAACATGATAAAATCAGTATTCTTGGTCATGGAATACTTACTATTCCTTTTCTTGTGAAGAAATAAAAAATTAATGATTATAATATTATGCAATCGCTCCCCTCCTCCAATATAAAAACCCCCTTCACTCCCTCTTCTATTCACTCCTCTCAAGCCTTGGGCATTGAAATTATTCTACCCAAATCTCTCCCCAAGGTCCTCCCCCACTTCCAAAAGCTCTCAGCCTCCTCAAAATACCAAAAACTCTCCCCTTAAGAGATTCTCAAAGGAGGATGTCTCAAGAGGTAAATTCATCTTTCCAATCCCTTCATTTCTTTTAAGTTCTCTTTCTATTTGTTTCTTTCCTAAACTCCCTTCACCATAATTGTATGATAAATACAGTAACATACATGTACTAGAATTTATTCATGCGAATGGTATATTTCATTATCTTCTCTCCTTTTCCCATCATTTTTATTTGAATGAAATGAAAGCACCGTTTGAGAGGTGCTAATTTAGCACATTCAAGGACAATAAATATCAATTTCTATTATAATCATTAATTCTGGTAATAAAACCATTTGTGTTATTGTTGAACCTGATTATTATGTATGTAATATATACTAGTTTTGGTTCTGTAATCCTTTTGTACAAATGGTATTAAGTTATAAAGCAAAACATATTCTTTGTAATCAAATCCACCGTTTAACAAAAACGGTTATCACTAAGGTTATGTATATAATAATTTGACTACACACTAAGTAACCTAATTAAAATTAAAACCATGCAGACTCATGGATGTGAACTAAATAATATAACTTCAATTATGGACAACCACTTTCATCTTACTTATAATCCAAACTTGGATATAAGTTAACTAATCTTTTAAAGCCAAGTAAACACAATTAACTGAAAAATGATTTTGATCATTATAATTAATCAAAAAGGATTTTAATGAACTAAAAAGGGTTATAATAAATAAATTAAATGTAGAAGACGTTCTGGACTTAAAAATTAAAAATCCTAAATTTTTTTATTCAGGTCTTTAATAACAAGTGGAGAGCACCAACAAATTTAAGGTAAGGGATTCTCTCCTTTTCACTCTTAATCATGATTGTCCTCTATGCTATGCCATTTTATGGGTAATAATAAATGTTGTGGTATGTTTTTTCACCTCCACCATACTTCCCTCATGATGTATAAGTGATGAGAAACCCCTTTTCTCTCTCATAAAGCCCTCTTGGGTACACCTGACACCATGCTGATAAAATCGTAACGAATTCTACCAGAACCTTCTTTGTTCTTTCGGGTTGCCTTATCTTTCTTTCAAAATGGTGTTATCTTATCTATTTATGTGAATATAATGTATTATGGTTAGTTTTACAGGATTATTATATCATGACCCCTTCATCATATTCTTTCGGGGATATACATGTTTTTGAATGATTCCTTTCTTAGAACTTTCCGATAAGCAAACATGTTTTTAGGGGACTTCTCAAATTTTTACCCAAATTTCAAGTGCAATATATCATATGTTTTAAGACACCATTGTCTTTATAAAATCAGTATTTTTATTATTAAAACATTTTTGGTTCAATTCTAGTTTTATATAAAATAATGTCCTCTTTTCTATTTGAAAATCTCTAGAGTGTTTTCCTTAGAACCGCACAAAAATGTTTTAATTATAATGTTTCTAAAATATATTTATAATATGTTGTCACTTTTATTTTAAACCACATACTATGTTATATGCCAATTTTTCCCTATTTATTTACATTTATTTTCTAATCCTTTCATTCATGGACACTTTTATGATACGCCTATTGGTTATGATTTATGTCATGATTGTGGTACCCAATTCGTTCAATGGGTACCCTTATGTTTTTGTATTGTTGATTATGTCTGATTGTATATGTGGTAAGAATATTTATATGGAAAGAATATTCAGGAAAATGTTGAGAATGGTGCACCCAGATAGCACTTCAATGCATTGGGTAAGGTTAAGTCTCATGAGATGCGATGTGAAACAGGATTGGTGGTTAGCCTTGACCCGTATTGAGATGAGAAACAGGATTGGCGGTTAGCCTTGACCCGTACTAAAGAAATTTTTTATGATTCTTCCACATTTATATGATTCCATGTTAATATTATCCAATTATTATATGATATTATTTCATATGTTCCATGTTTTGGATATTAATATGTCATGCCTCCTAAGTCATGCTCTTAAGATATTTCTTTATGTTCATTAACTTAATGGGATTTTCAGCTCATCCCATTCTTCATGTGTTCCACAGGGCACCCTATACAGATGTAAGGGCTCAAAGGAAGTTAGGAGCTCATTATGGGGATTAAATAAAGAAGTGTTTTTAGCCCCATGTTTTATGTTTTATGTACCTAGTCTTCCAAGACACTGGACTTAACGTTCCTTTTTGTGTACTCTAATGATTAATAATGATTAAAATCATGAAATTTTATATATAAAAGGCCCGGATCACTATAGTTGGTACCAGAGGAAGGTCTAGTTATTTTTGGAGATTAGGAATATATCACCTTAGTGAGAAACTTAAGGATGATCATAGTGTAAGACAACTGTCCTAAATTTTGGTGAGTATAGATTAAGTGGTTTATTAAGAAAATACATCCCTGTCTAGATATGAATAGGTAGAGGTGGCTCTGGCACATATGTATCTAGGGATAAAACCCAAAAACACCACTTTGAGTAAGACTTGAATGGGAACTGGTGCATAACAACGGGCATTTATACACTCTTCGTTATGACACTCCCAGGGGATATGCTTTGGTAGATTCACGAGCTTAGTACAAACCATTATTAAGGGAAAAAAGAAGCCCATAAGAATATAAGTTAAGAAATAGATCGAGGATAACTTGGATATAAACCTAAGAAATCACAAGTCAGGAAATACTTTTTCTTTATAATTTTATACTTTTACGTTAAAAGTTTCCTTTTTATGCTTAATAACTAAGTATTCAAGACCTCTAATTATATATTATTTTTATTAGTTAATGGCAGGAAATAGAAGAACAACTTCCAACAACCAATGTGATAGGCAATGTGATGAATTCCCTAATGATATGCCTGATGTGATAGAAGAGGGTGCTCAAAACATCATGGTAGTACTTGATCAGCTGACTCAAGTTATGAATAATAACATGAATCAGGTGGAACGTCCTCATCCTCCATGGAAAGGGCATGTTTGTGTAGAATCCGTCCTGAGGAAAAGGCCTCCCATGTTTAGTGGATCTTCTGATCCCCTCCTCGTAGAACAATGGATTAACTCCATTAAAAAGATTTTCTCCATCCTCCAGTGGTCGAAAGAAGATAAATTTGTACTAGCTGTCTATCATTTTGATGGGGAAGATGATCAGTGGTGGACACTGATCAAGAATACAAAGTCCCAAGAGGAAATTGATTCCATAGATTGGGAGGAACTAAAGAGGATGTTTTTCAACAAATATTTTCCTCGAAACCTACGTCTCAAGATAGAAAGAGAGTTCCTTGGACTCAAGCAGAAGGAAGATGATACCATCAAGGAATATAAAGTGAACTTTACAAGGCATTCAAGGTACGTCTCTGGCATTTTCATGAACAATGAAAGCATGGTGGATCTCTTCTTTAGTAGACTAAAGCTGAGTCTATGAAAAGCATTGGTGATTCGAGACTTTCACAGTTATGAGGAGATTCTATGTTGTTCCCTCAAGGTGGAAATAAAGATTGGAGACTCTCATTGGTATCATTGGCCTAGTGACAAGAAGCATAAATTGGAAAATGACATGGTTGGTTCATCAAACAAATCTGATGATGGAAAGAGTCCTCACTTTCCCCTTAGAAAAAATTGTTGGAAGAAGAATCATGGTGACTGTCTCAAGAGACCCAAGAATTGCTTCAAGTGAAGAAAGTTTGGTCATATGGCCAAGAACTGACGAAGGTATATGAAAAATCCCACTAATGTGGAAGAAGAAAGGAAGGTTTAGATCAACACTCAGCCTGTAGTGTAGTGTTACAACTACAAGGAGCTTCGGCATTATGCGAACCATTTCCCTAAGCCAAGGGTTGTCGGAGGCAATCAGAAACAACCTCCAAGGAAACAAGGAGGGGATTATGCTATCACTACTGCTGAGGTGGAGCCATAAAATGATGGGGTTATAGGTATGCTTTTTATTCATTCAATAATAGTGAATGTATGATTTGATTATGGTTCTACACATTCTTTCATATCTTGCAAGTTTAGTAGAACTATTCAAACACCACCTCAAAATTTAGAGAACTTATCTATGAGAACATTAAATGGGGAAATTATTGCATCTATTGTTTATAACTCCTCCCCGGTTAATGTTTGCAGACTGAAACTCATAGAAAATATTTTCATACTTCCTTTAGTAGAATTAGACGCTATCTTGGGCATGTATTCGATATCTTTGTACAAGGCCAACATCAATTTTCAGGAAAGGGAGATCACTTTTCACATCCCAAATCATCCTCTGATTCTTTACAAGTGTATGGAGGTAGATTAGACTCCTTTAGAATATTCATCTCATGTTTGGATACTGCTTCCTTGTGAGAAAGCATATCTAGAAAAAATGATTGGGACAAAGGATAGAACCATGCTTGAAGACATGCCCATCATGAGGGATTACACTGATATATTCCCTGATGAGTTTTCTAGTCTTCCTCTTGACCGAGAGGTTGAGTTCTCAATTGAACTTATCCCGAGATCTCTGCCAATATCAAAGACACCTTACAGAATGGCCACCATAGATCTGGAGGAGCTGAAGAAGCAATTACAGGAGAATATGGAGAAGGGTCTTATATGCCCGAGTGCTTCACCGTGGGGTGCGCCAGTCCTCTTAGTCAAGAATGAGGATAGATCAATGTGCCTCTACATTGATTATTGTGAGATCAATAAAATCATGATAAAGAACAAGTATCCCCTTCCCTGAATAGATGCTTTGTTCGATCAGCTTCATGGGGCTAATTATTTCTCTAAGGTGGACCTTCAGTCGGGATATCACCAAATAAAGGTGAGAAAGGAAGATATTCCCAAGACTGCCTTTCGAACAAGGTATGTACACTATAATTTTATAGTGATGCCCTTCAGACTCACTAATTCTCCAAGGATTTTCATGAATTTAATGAATAGAGTATTTAGAGATTACCTCGTCAAATTTTAGATGGTCTTTATTGATGATATTATGATATAATTCAAAAGAAAGGAGGAACATGAGGAGGATTTGAAAATTTTGTTAAAGAAATTGTGAGGGGAGAATATATATGAAAAGTACAGTAAATTTGAGTTCTTGATGGAGGAAGTTTCATTATTGGGGCATGTTATCACTAAGAAAATTATATCTGTGGTCCCTTCCAAGATGAAGGTAATTGAAGAGTGGATGAGTCCAACTTCTGTAATGGAGATCCGCAGCTTTTTGGGTCTAGATGGGTATTATCGATGATTCATGAAGACCATTTCACGATTTTCAAACCCAATTACCAAGATAACACAGAAGGGAGTAAAGTTTTTCTAGACACAGGAATGTGAAAACTGTTTTAAGGAGTTGAAAAAGATGCTTATCACTACACCAGTACTCACACTCCCTTCATGTGGAGAACTCTTTGTGGTGTATAGTGATTCTTCTAAGAAAGGCTTATGTTGTTTGCTAATGAAAAATGATATAGTGATAGCCTATTCGTCAAGGAAGCTGATAATCCATGACCAAAACTATCCTACACATGATCTGGATTTAGCGGCTGTGATCTTTGTGTTGAAAATCTGGAGGCATTTTCTCTATGGGAAAAAATGTGAGATATATACTAACCAAAAAAGTCTCAAATATATATTCACATAAAAATAGATTAATATGAACCCTAAAAGTTGAATAGATCTCATTAAGGATTATGATTTTCAATCCACTACAATCTCGGTAAGGCAATCAAGGTGGTGGATTTTCTAAGTAGAAATGATCCTGCATCATTATCAATGAAGAAAATTGAAAAGGATATGATCTTATATGATTTGAAAAGGATGTACATGGGACTCATTAAGGGAAGAAAATCATCAATCCTTTCTCAAATGATTTCTCAATGATCCCTCTTGAAGAAAATAAAGGATGCTCAAAAAAGATGTAGAAATTTATAAAATGGTGGGAGCTGCCAAAAATGGAAAATCCTCCGATTTCAAAATTGATGAAGAAGGATTTGTAAGATTTGGGACATGATTATATGTACCATCCAATCCAAAGATAAAGAAGGATCTATTGAATTATGCACATAGCTCGACCTTCTCTATCCACCCAGGGTGCACAAAGATGTATTGAGATCTCCGAGAAAACTTTTGGTGGGACAATATGAAAATGGAGATTGGTGAATATACACCAAAGTGCCTCGTATGTTAGTAAGTGAAGGCTGAGAGACAAAAGTCTAAGGGTATTATGAAACCACTACCCATACCATCATGGAAGTGGGAGAACATTACCATGGACTTTGTCACAAGACTTCCAAATACATTTAGAGAAAACATTTCTATATGGGTCACTGTTGATCATCTTATGAAGACATCACACATTATCTTGGTTCGAGATGAATTCTCATTGTATCAACATGCATGGATTTACATAAAAGAAGTGGTAAGTCTGCATGGAGTATCACTATCTATTGTATTCGATTGTGATCCAAGGTTCACCTCGATGTTCTAAAAAATTCTCCAACATTCTCTAAGAACTGAACTAAACTTTAGTATCGCCTATCATTATCAAACTGATGGCCAATCTGAACGAACCATTTATACATTGGAAGACATATTGAGAGCGTGTTCAATGAAATTCAAAGGACTATGGGACCATCATCTTCCACTGGTTGAATTCTCATACAACAAAATTTTCCACTCGATCATCCAAATGGCACCATATGAAGCCCTTTATGAGAGAAGGTGCAGAACACTGCTGTGTTGGGATGAAGTCGGTGAGCGTAAGCTGCTAAGAGCTGAAATGGTCGGAGAAATGGTGGAGAAGGTGAAAACCATTTAGCAGCATATCAAGGTATCCCAAAGTCGACAAAATAGTTATGCAGATAACCGTCGAGGATACCTTGAGTTCAATGTTGGAGACATGGTATTTCTACGCATATCTCCATGGAAGATGGTCATGAGGTTTGGGATGAAAGGGAATTTATGTCTCAGGAACATCGGCCCCTTTGAGATCCTTGATCGAGTTGGAGTTGTGGCCTATCGATAGACACTTCCACCTACCATGTTGAAAGTAAATGATGTCTTTCATGTATCCCTCTAAAGGAAGTACACACCAGACCCTTCACATGGACACTCTTCAGAGGTGGTACAGTTGAAGGATGATCTATCTTATGAGGAGTAGCCAGTGAAGATCATGGATCATAGAGGAAAATTTCTACGAAACAAGACTACTCATTTGTACATAGCACTATGGAGAAACTATAAGTACAAAGAGGCAACATGGGAACTGGAGGAAGAAATTAAGGAAAAGTAACCACACCTGTTTTTGGTTTAGAATGTAAAAAGATATTTCAAGGGTGAAATTTCATACGGGAAGAAGAATATAATGACCCAATGTTTTTCAATGGAAATTACCTTCTCATAAATATGTCACAAAATCACATGAAAAAACAACATAATTAACTACTAAGTGATAAGTGACCTTTAAACATAAGTTTGACACTTTTGTGTTTGGAATATCTAAAATTCGGCATATACAGTTGTAATAAGTATGTTATTTGGAGTCCGATAAGGAAAAATCAATTTTTGTTGAATAGTAAACTACCATAATGAATAGTAACATACACTTATGAATAGTGATGAATAGAAACCTCAACTATAGTAGTATAAAAATAATATTCAAGTTGGAAGTACGATATACCTATATTTTAGAATAAGTTAATGAATGTTTTAAAACTGGTTTTGATAAAAAATTATTATGTTATCTAAATATTAAAATAATCATATTTAGAAATTTATTTTTGAAATATGGACTTAATTTTTTGATTCTACATATCTAAAAACGGTCAAGGTGAATTTTTGGGATTTTTCTGAATTACTTGAATTTCGGATGAATAGTAGAATCCGATAATTCAAAATAAATCCTAAATAATTGATTAATTGAGCCATCGATGATGTTCTACTGATGTAAACCCACTTGGTTAGGGATCACGTGATAAAATAACTATTCTTGGTCATGTAATACTTACTATTTCTTGTATTGTGATGAAATAATACATTAACGATTATAATATTATGAAATCCCTCCTCTCATCCACTTTAAAAACCCCCTTCCCTCCCTCTTCTCTTCTCTCCTCTCAAGCCTTATGCCGTGCCATCATTCTGCCCAAATCTCTCCCCAAGGTCCTCCCCCACATCCAAAATCTCTCATACTCGTCAAAATACCAAAACATCTACCCTTAAGAGGTTCTCAAAGGTGGAAGTCTTTAGAGGTAAATTCCTCCCAATTCCTTAATTTCTTTTAAGTTCTCTTTCTTTTTGTTTGTTTCCTCACCTACCATCATCATAATAGTATGATAAATACAGTAACATAAATGTAGTGGAATGTATTCATGATAATGGGTTATTTAATTATCTTCTCTCCTTTCCCCACCCTTTTTATTTTAAATAAATGGAAGCACCATTTGAGATGTGCTAACTTAGCACATTCAAGGACAACGATTTATCAATTTCTATTATTATTATTAACTCTGGTCATGAAACCATTTTTGTTATGATTGAACCAGATTATTATGAATGTAATATGGCCTATTTTTGGTTATTTAATCCTTTTGTACCAATGGTATTAATTTATAAAGAAAACATGTTCATTGTAATCAAATCCCCCATTTAACAAAAACAGTTATCACTAATGTTATATATATAATAATTTGACTTCACTCTAAGTAACCTAATTAAAATTAAAACCATGTAATCTCATATATGTTAACTAAATAATATAAATTCAATTCTGGAAAACCACTTTCATCTTACTTATAATCCAACATGGATATAAGTGAACAGATCTCTTAAAGCCATGTAAACAAACGAACTCGAAAATGAAATTGAACCTTATAACCAATCAAAAAGAATTTGAATGAAATAAAAGGGTTATAATAAATAAATTACATGTATAATAGGTTCCCGACTTATTAATTAATAATCCTAAATTTTTTTATTCAGGTGTTTAATAACAAGTGGATAACACCAACGGATTTAAGGTAATGGGTTTTCTCCTTTTCACTCTTAATCAAGATTGTCCTCTATGATATGCATTTTTATGAGTAATACTAAATTATGTGGTATGTTTTTTCACCTCCACCATAATTCCCTCATGATTTATAAGTGATTATAAACCCCTTTTCTCTCTCATAAAGCCCCCTTGGGTACCCGACACCATGTCGATAAAATCATAACGAATTCTACCCGAACATTCTTTGTTCTTTCGGGTTCCATTATATTTCTTTCCAAACGGTGTTATCTTATCTTTTTATTTGAATATTATGAATTCTGGTTAGTTTTACAGGATTATTATATCAATACACTTTCATCACATTCTTTTGGAGATATACATTTTTTTTGAAGGATTCCCTCCTTAGAACTTTTCCATAACAAACCTGTTTTAATGGGACTTCCCAAAATTTTACCCAAATTTCAAGTGCACTATATACTCTATTTTAAAGAACCATTGTCTTTATAAAATCAGTATTTTTATTATGAAAACATTTTTGGTTAAATTTTGGTTTTATATAAATGAATTTTCTATTTTCTATTTGAAAATCTCTAAAGTGTTTTCCTTAAAACCGCACAAAAATGTTTTAATGTTAATGTTTCTAAATTGCATTTATAATATGTTGTCACTTATATTTGACACCACATACCATGTTATATTCCTATATTACCCTATTAATGTCCATGTATGTTATAATACTTTCCTTTCATGGACACGTTCATGATACGCTCATTGGTTATGATTTTTGTCATGATTGTGGTACCCAATTCATTCCATGGGCACCCTTATGTTTATGTATGGTTGATTATGTGTGATTTTATATATGGTAAGAATATTTATGTGGAAAAAATATTCAGGAAAATGTTGAGATGGGTGTGTCCAGATAGCTCTCCAATGTATTGGGTAAGGTTAAGTCTCATGAGTTGCGATGTGAAACGGGATTGGCGGTTAACCTTAACCCGTACTGAGATGGGAAACGGGATATCTGGTTAGCCTTAACCCATACTAGTGAAATGTTTTATGATTATGACACATTTATATGATTCCATGTTTATATGATCCCATAATTATATGACATTATTTCATATTTTCCATGTTTTTGATATCAATATGTCATGCCTCCTAACTCATGTTCTTAAGTTGTTTCTTTATGTTCATTCCCTTACTAGGCTTTTCAACTCATCCCTTTGTTCATGTTTTCCCCAGGGTACCCTATGCAGTTGTAAGGGATCAAAGGAAGTTAGGAGATCATTATGGATATTAAATAAAGGATTGTTTTTTAGCCCCATGTTTTATGTTTTATATACCTCTTCTTCCAAGACACTAGACTTAACGATCCTTCTCTTGTACACTGATGATTAATTATTCATAAAATCATGAAATGTTATATGTAAAATGCTCAGGACTCCATAGTTATCCATTAAAAGGTGGTAAATTTACCTTTTAAAGATAATAATGCCTAAAATTAGATTCATTAAAATTTTATGCCTCTAAAATTTATTGGATAAATGTAAAAATATTTAACAAACATGTATAATCATATTGTAGTAAGTTCTATTAATTTCTGCCAATACAATGGATAGACGTTAATTACCATTTAAAATAATATTATTATATTATTAGTGTGCAACATATGATTTCAAAGAAACTTGTTGTTGTGTATTGGGTATGCTATCGAACTTAGCATCCCCTCTAAAGTAAAATTAATATTTAATTCCAAAAATATTAATAAATATGAAAATGTCATATTTCTCTATTTATCTAGGATGTTACACATATAATGTAACTATTTACTCTTAAATTTTAAAATTATCACATTATAGACCATATATTATCATAATTTTTCATTTTCAAGATATTATATTTTTAAAATAATTTAATAAAATATTATTTACATAAAATATCGTTAATGAAATCTTTGATACTATTAATTTAATTTTACTTTTAATTACATCATGAAAAGGATGGAATTTCAGAATTAAACTTTCACACATTCTTAGTAAGTAATAATTTTCAAAATATTTCATGGGAAACAATAATTTGTTCACATAACATCACTTTTAATATTTTTAAAATCATTTATTTTTTAAATAAACTGAATAAATACTATATTAGAATTGCATAAGAATTTAAGGCAATTATTTATTTTCTAAATATTTGAAAGAAATTACCTTCATAAAAAAATTTATATAAAAAATACCCATTTTGAACAAAAATTATACTCTTTTATCCCGTATGTAATAATTACAGAGGTAATAAAGTAAAGAGAATGACATTTTTTAGTTTATCTTTTAATTAAATATTATAAATGTCAACATCAAGTAAAAATAGAACCAAAATGAAAAATAAAATTGAATTATATGGTCCTAGATAAACTAAACTCATAAAATTGGATAAATTAATCTTTTGGGTTGATTTTGAGACCCTATTTTATTAGTTTTAAACTTAATAAACCCATTTTAACTTTACCATGATAATGAAAATTTACTATCATAATTAATAATTATGAAAAAATGTAAAAGTTACATATTTATAAAATTTGGACCACCTAAATCCAAATATAGAATCAATTTTCAATATTAAATTTATAAAAATAGTATAAATTATTTTAACATAGAAAATAAAAAGATAATGAAAAACATTTTTAAGATAAATTTTTTTAAGTATAAAAATGTTTTTATAAAACATTAAAGTATAAAATTCTGTTCAAAGACAATAATTATATTTTTTTATAAAAATTACCTAATTATACTTTAAAACTAATATCAAATATAATTTTAATTCATAAATACTTAAAATTAAAATATATTTTCCAATAAAAAATCAGTATTTTTATCAATTCATTGAAAAGTAAAACCTTTAAGGAAATTGTAAAACAATTCATCAAAAGATTATTTTGATAAGAGGAATTGAAAAATTATATAATTTTATCATATAAAATTTCTGTATGTTCCATAAGATAATTTTTATAGTTTATCATAAATATAAACAAAAAACATCTTTGAAGCATAAGATAAGATTAATAAAAATTCAATTATCATTTCATAGGAATTAATATATAGGTTTTTATTTAGAACATAATATATATATATATATATATATATCATATTTTAGTAAATTTTATTCATACTCACCAACTCAATGGATAGGTAATAATGATAATATTTCATAGTTTGTTTAAAATTGGTGTTGTTTATCTTATAAGAAATTAAACATTGTGTTCTTTTAAAATCGTCGAGTTTAAAATTATTCCCCATTTAATTAATTAAATCCTTTTAATTTGAACTTTTCTCTCTAATCAAGGGTTTTGTATTCGAAAATTCATTTTTTAAACCCACATCATACAAAGGGTTAATGAATCATCCTCATGAAAAGAGGTAATGAAAATAGGAAAGTTATTTGGAATAAAACAAATCTAGGTTTCTAAATGTATAAAAATTAGTGGGAAGTCATAATATATACCAGGAAGGAAAATAAAACATCCATATAATGATTTAGAGTGATAGAGAACATTTATCATAAGAATTTGAATCATAATGAGAAAGTTAATGACCATAAAACCATAAATCAGTGAGGTGTAAAAAGACCACCAATTTATCAAAATTTAAGATAATAGGGAAAAATATTATTTCAAGATCCTTTTCCTAGAGTTGTGGAATTATTTTAGCATATAGACTAAGAAAATAATGAAATATACTTTTATAGAAAGGATAATTTTAACCTTTAATCATTTTCCACCAAAATCAAATCTGTTTCTCCAAACAACAAGTATTTGAGAGGATTATTTTTCTTGAAGAACTAAAATAAAGTTCTAATGGATCGAAAATGTATATCAAGGTATTTCTCCTATAAATAGGCATTATTCAAAACCAAAAAAATGGATAGGATAAGGTAAAATAATTCATGAAATAAATAAACATTTATATGAAAAAATATAATATTAATCTTCAATGAATCAACAATAACACCTAATGTTAAACATATAATATTCTATAAATAACTATGCAGAATACACGATGTTAAAAAAATGAAAAATCAGAGGGGATGAATTCCCATATTTTTCCATGATAAATGTAACATTTTTCTCTAAAATGTACTAAAACAATATTCCCTAATCATATAATCACAAACAATTTATAATCATTTCTTAAATATATTAATTCATCATCAATCCACAATAAAATAATATATAATTCCAAAATGTAATTAAATCGTTACACCTAAGTAAAACCCCATATTACCAAAATTATTTTTATTTACCTTAGTTATAAAATTTTCATAAAATAAAATTAATCATCAGATTTGAAATAAAATAAAATTCATTCAAAACTCGGACATCACCTAGGCTAGAGGTAGGTGATACACCCTTGTCTCACTTCAGTTGTGGGTTAAAGTCCTGTGGTTCTCATATAGTAAGATAATTCCAAAAATGAAATAACCATTATATAAAAAATATAATATTAATCTGCAATTCCTCAATAATAAAACCCAAAGTTCAACTTTGATTATTCCATAATTAACACTATATAATATTCTATGTCTAAAACCCCAAAAATAAAAGGGAACTCATTAACATATTATTTCAAGATCAATATAACATTATTCTTCAAACTATAACCCAAAAAATATATGACATAATCATATAATCCTCAATGTTCTCTAATATTTTTCTAAAAAAACTGAATCATCATAAAGCCACATATTTTAAGTTGCGTTCGAAGTCTCTTTTTATTATGAAATAAAAGACCTCTTTCAAGCTTGTTATAAAGATAGACATTTCATAGACTGTAATCTCAAAGATAAGTGGACCATTATACTATCCTGAAGGGCTAGTGCAACATATTGCTTGTATCACTGCCCGTATCATCGCCTTCTTGCATCATCTATATGTCAATGTCGTCATGCATCAGGCATGCATCACTACCTTTTTCATAAATCTACCTAAGAGGTTTTCTAGTATTTTAACCCCATTCACATTGATGTAGGATTATAGGGTTTAACACATAGGAACTAACCAAACTATAGATAAATACACATAAAAATCATATATACTTCTAAAAGAAAAATCAACCTTTACATCTATGTGAAACCCCATATTACCAATTTTATTTCCATTTAACTTAGTAAAAAAATTATCTAAAAATCAATATATTATTCATATTTTAAATAAAATAAAATTCATAAAAACCAGGTCATCATGTAGGTTATTCGTAGGCTTTTCACCCCTATCACCCATTAGTTGTTGGTTTAAGTCCCATTGCCTTGTTGGATGTGACGTGTAGTCTCCCGACATATGAATTTCCCACATTAAAAAACTATATTAATATAATTCCAATAATTTTCTAAAAAATATATTGAATACATTCAAAAATAACATTAACAATTAATAAATTTTTAACATCGAATGTTATTTCGTACCCTTTATCTTATATATTCAAATATTTAATTGAATTCATCAAAAATATTATCACATGTTATAGAAAAAAATTATATATTTCTCAACCCAGTGAAAAATTTCCAAAAATATCACCAATATCAATGGTAAATAACATTATAATAATATAATACAATGAACTTCCCTAATATTTCATGATTCAAATTTAGATATTAATGTAAAACTTACTCATTAGTTTGACCATAAATATCTTCAAAATATTTTATTGAAAATGAATTAATTTTCAATAAAAAAATATTATTTTTATCCCAATTTCTAATAAAATATAATTATGTTAACATTAGAATAACTAGAAGGGTTATTTAAACATCAATAGACTATTATCCATAAAATCGAGATAAGGTTTTAAATCACTTCAAAACCCCCATCACTTAAATCATTAAAAAGGGGTGTTGATACATTTGAACATACAATCAACCTTAAACTTATAATCTCATGTTGGTATACATAATTTTTATTTTAAACTCAATTAAAAACATATATTCTTGAAAAACTAACACAATCCTTATTCATCAAATAACATCATAGATTCTTGAATATTTTCTATAAATCCAAAAATGAAAAAAAATCATCAAAGATGACCTAATTACTTTTTCATCAAATCATTACCAAATTTATAGGTCACTAATACTATCACATTAATGTAAATCTTCTATTTATCCCAAATAAAATTATCACCATAATAGTAAATCCCCTTTCTCGGTTATCAGAACCATTCAACATATTTTTTCAAATCCTTAATGAAATTTTTTTTGGAACGATTCTTATATATTTCATGGTTCTTATATACAAAATATCATTGATATAATTCTTGAATACAAATACATAAAATACATAAACACTTTAATCCTTGAACTTCAAAGAGTGGCATAGAATTGGTCCTTCTATTAGTCTATGAGTTATCCATTAGATTAGGGAATTGGATTGAATAATTCCCATATCCCCCATACATGATAAATTAAACTCTAAATAGTACCTAAGGATGAAAATTATTTTCCTCCTCTTGATTGTTTCCCAATAATTACTCATTATATTCCTTTTATTTTTACATATAAAATATATTCATGTTCTATTGAGACATTACCTTGAGTTCTTCTTCCCACATTCCCGACATGTATAAAGATGAACATCCATTCCCATATGGTCTTTATGAAAAACCTTCTTTATCTTATTAGGTGTCGTAAGAATCTCACCCAAGTAGAACTTATCAATAATATAATTGGATAGATGATTAGGAAGAATCATAATGTTTTTTATTGTAACTTCCATTTTATATTGTTTCACATCTAGACAACCATTCTGTTATCCATTAGTGTTACCACAAATCCTCCACGTTCTATCCATTAACTAAAACCAAAAAGTATAGTGTGGGAAATAATTATCATAGTGGAAAACCATATAATCTTGAAAAATCATTTATTTTATATCCAAATCATGAAATATTCTTTTAAATCTATGAAACCTTTGGATAAAACTAGTTAATTCGGGATGATAACCAAAAATTTAGGATGTTGTCTTATATTTAGACATGTCCCCAGGGTTCTCATAGATGATTTATCAATCCAGTTTATAAAGGATTACTAAAAATTTCATTGATTTAAACTATAGTGATCAATACATTTCATTATTAGATATCACATCTTAATAGATCAATATTCATTATAGAACATAAAGATCCATTCCAAAATCCTATAAGTTTAGTAAATTTGGAAACGTTGATACATTAAAAACATGTTCATAAGTGAACTAAATTATATCCCACTAAGTTCTTAAGAATTATAACCCATTTTAGACATATCATACTTATTAACTATCATTATATTCTGAGGAAAATAAAAAATGAGAAAGGGTGAGATCATAAACATAGTAAGGGAAAACAATGGATATATCAATGATCACTTGAGAAAAGCATGAGAATATGGGTATGTGAACATGATAATAACATTTGAAAATTATACCCTATATATTATAGATCATAATCTTGTGTCATGACATAAATAATTGAAGTTCATAAAAAACTGAAATATATAGGAATAAAAAAACATATGTCATGAGATAAAAAAATTTTCAAAACATATATGTTTTTGGCATACACATATGAATCAAATATGATTTATATAATATTAAATTCTCACATCCAAGAATATAATAGTTGATTGGATTCACTGTCCAAACCATCATAGTAGTCATGTTTCACTACCAAGACTATTTTAGTAGATAGAGTCCCTTAATGAACTGGGTTCACGCCCCATTCTAGTCCTATTTATCTCATGATATATAAATCATTACCCAATATATTTTAAGGATATATAAATCTGGACCCACCCATGAAATAATGAAAATATTACATATGTGTTTCATAAGATCATACAAAATTCATCTAATCAGAAACCATAAAAATAAATGGGTTTCATGAAAATTTCATCCTAATATTACCCATGGGAATAAAATAGTTCTCATATACATTTTATCACTTAATAATATCATAACCCATGGAAAAGGAATGGGTTACATAAACATCTTATGATCAAAAACATAAACCATATAGTGTAATAATATTAATGGTAAACTTATATCAGATAACCTATAAATAATAAGTTAAATCATGGTTGGTAGTCTATAATTAATAGAAGTATCACTACATGATCAGTAAAAAAATCTTGTGGAAAATATCTTTTACACATTCAAAATATATTTTCAAAATCTAAAAAATACAAAATATTATTACGATAATATTATTTGAAAATATAATTGGAGATTTATAAATGAATCTTTTCATTACTGAGTGGTTCTAATGACAGAAAATTCTATTAATGAAGTATAAGTTAAAATAAAACGTTCACTTTACATTTCTATAAATAGTGAAAAATTACCTCATTCAGAAAATGAAAAGAAGATATATTTAAAACTAGTTTTTAAAAATTAAATCATGGGTAAAAATGATTTAAAAAAATCATTAGATAATATTAAAAAAATTCTTGAAACATTTTAATAAAACATGGTCGTGAAAGAAAAATAATTTTCAACAAAGAGTAAAATAATGTTGATTTTCCTTAAAAAATATATTTTGATCTCTAGAGTACTTAAATATAAGAAAATGAAAGGAAACCATATATTCTTCATTAATAAAAAAGGTATAAGAAAATTAAATATCTTATTAATAGTTGGATCATAAAATTTTATCATCAAAAACTTAATCATAAATGATAATGATAAACAATGAGACTCTAACATAAAACCATAACTGCTTTGGTAATCATTAAATCTTATGACCTATGAAATAATAACTTAAAAAGAAAATTCAAAATTCAAAAATCGTGATCATAATTATAATTATGACAAAACATGCCAAATTTAATTATATACACATCATAAAATAGTATATATTCATGACACATCATTTCTCCCAAAGATGATAATTTGAGACGATAAACTCTTACAATGAGTTCCAAAATCATTAATCCGCTATAACCTCCTATGTAAAAAATTTAATTTTTTTGAATTACTATAAAATAATAATATAAATACTTATAATATCATATTTTATACCTTTATAATATTTAAACACCCATTTATTGAAAATTCCTTATTAAAATCGTCATTTCTGGGTGTTAACTGATTCATTTATCAAGAGTATTTTAATTTAAAGATGAAAATTTTAAACCATATAATATCCCAATTTTTAATTTTTCTGAATTTTTATAATTTTTAAATAATTTAGTAATATTTTATTTCAATAAAATATCATTAATTTCACTTTTTACACTATTCATTTAATTCCTATTTTAAGGACATCATGATAATGATTTAATTAAAATATAATCATTTCACACATTAAGTAATATTTATTTAAAAAATTCATGGGACACACTATTTTTTCCAAATTACATTACTTTTAAAAATTCTTAAATCATTTATTTTTTTCTTGAAAATAGAATAACTATTGAATTAGCGTTGTGTATTCATTTAAGGTAATTATTTACATATTAAATTTTTTAATAAATTACCATTATAAAAAATATTTTTTATTTAAAATAACAATTTTCAACTGAACTTGTACTATTTTTTCCATTATGTAATAATTTACGTGATGTTAAAGTAAAGATAATTACATTTTTGACTTTATCTTTTAGTTAAATATTATAAATTTCATTCTCAAAGGATAATGGTATAAAAATTCCATATATTTGATAATTTTTTGGTATTAGATGAAATAAAATCATAAAATATGATAAATGAAAGTTTTTTGTTGACTTTGAGACTTTATTATATTAGTTTTAACAAAAATTAAACCATTTTACCTTTATTGTGATAATAAAACCTTCATATAGCCTTTATTCATTATAAAAAAAAGTAAAATTGACCAATTTGAAAATTTTATAACTACTATTTCAAAATATTTAATCTATTTTTATATTTTAATAATTATAATGGATAGAAATTAATTTAACAAAAAACCAAAGCACAACAAAAAATCGGTTTTAAGAAAAAAAAATTAAGTATAAAAATGTTTTTACATCAAATTTATGTATAAAATTCATTATAAATAACATAATTAAATACGTAAAAATAAAAATAAATAAATTATATTTCAAAACTATTTCAAAATATAATTTAAATTTTAAATTACTTAAAAAGAAAAAAAATTATCAATAAAAAAATTAGTATTTTTAACTATTCATTGAAAAATATAACCTTTATGAAAATTCTAAAAAATGCATCATGATTATATTTTTATATGATAAATTAAAAATTATATATTTTTTATAATATAAAACTTATATAACTTCTAGAATTTAATTTTATTACGTGCTATAAAAAAACCTCAAAATTATTTTAGAAGTATAAAATGACTTTACAAAATATTCAGTGCTCGTTTCCTACGTATTAATTAATAAATATTTTTTGAATATGTCTTATATATATTATATTTTGTTTAATCCTATTCATACCCTCCAATTCAGTGAATATGTTATATTAATAATATTTTATGGTTCATTTATGCTTGGTGTTGTGTATCTTGTATGTTATTGAGCATAGTGTTTTAAAATCTTAGGGTGTTACAAAGGAATAAAGGTGACCAGTAATTATTAGATAGATATTGGATAGAACAAATCCATTATAGAAGGGAAAATGAGATGGAAATAACAAAATCTCCCCACACTTCACAATTTTCTGTATGCTCGAGCCACCCACAGAGGTCAACCATCACTATCACCAATCTATAAAGTTTGAAACTATCGTGGGAAATCCACACCTCTCTACTACACAAAACCTGAATGAGGGACTAAAAAAACTATACACTGATTCAAATCTTCGAAAAAATCACTAATGACCTCGATCTAACACTGTAACCATTTTTGGGATGCCACACCAAGCTATCAAGGTGGGATCGACTGTGAATATAACAGTCACCACATATGGAAGGGAAACCAATACCTCATGAGAAGGGTATAAAAGAATTCATAGCCTAACAAAGAAAAACCGTGCCCTACCTAGAAGGTGGATATAGAATCCATCATTCTAAATGACTGAATCACTCCTTGATCTTTCATATAGGATCATTAAGAGTTTTGAAATCCAAAAAACAACCCACTATCACCATACATGCTTCAAATATGAAGGTCAGGTGAAGGGGAATGTCGAGGAAGATATAAAAATTATCTACTTATAACATGGTCATAGATTAATATTACACATTGAATAAATAAGATATCTACCATTTTAAAGATGACTAGTTAAGGGGGTCTTCTCGACCAAGAAGTGATGGTCTAATTCCTATATTCTATGAATCCATGCCACAAACACCAAAAAAATCTTCGGGTTGAATGGGGAGAAAAATGGATTCCTACATGTGTCTAAGATATGACTAAAACCAACCATAATATTCTGCTATGAATAGGGTACCTCACACGCCTATTCAAACACTAATTTCGGTGATTCTCCATCCTCTCAGAATCCCAAAACCACCAACTATTCCATCATCATATTTTGAATTATTTAAAATACATATGGTGTTCTATAACTTGTGTCACACGCTACATCAAACATAAACAAACTACAACTTATTAATAAGACATTTTTAATAAATCTATAATTAACTCTAATATGGTGAACCATTAATATTTTTCACTTTTAAATGGTTAATAATTAATATGAGTTAATGTTAAAAAGGTTTTTTTAATAAAATCCATTTTCATTTTATTATATATTTTCTTTAAAAAAGATATAATTAAAAATATTATCATATAAATATGATAAATTTAAATTAATTTTCTTTTTACTCTTAATAAAATTAGTTTAGGTTCCATTTTTAATATTTTTCTAAAATAGTTGTTTTAGGTGAATAGTAAGAAATAGATGTTATTGAAATTGTTTCTATATTAAAAATATATACGTGTAATGTATAATAAACCATTTTAAAATACTATTTATATTTATAAAATCCATGAATATCATTTTGTAAAATCATGTAGTAGATTATGAAAACTATTTTTAACAGTTTCATTAATTAATTTTATGCATGGGGAATTTTTTTTGACTTATTTTAATGTAACATAAATATTATTTAGAAAATTATAATATTATTAATATCATTATATTCAATAAAATATATAATTTTTTTGTTTATGTAAACTTAATGCTTAAAAATACACTTTTTAAAAAAACTGGTTCTTGTGCATTACATGTGATAAGGTTAAAATTAATTTCCCTATAAATAGAAAGTTAATTTTTTAAAATGTTTCTTATATTTTAGATAATAATATTCATATTATTTAATATGTCCAATTTAGTTTTTGAGTTTAAAATATATATTTTTAGGATTGATGCTAATTACAATGATAATAGTGAAACAATTATTTTAAAATTATTGTTTTATTAATATTAATGAATTTATATCAAAGAATTTAAATTAAATTAATTAATATAATTAATATAATATTATCTAAAAAATGCATAAATATATTCAAACTTATTTTTAGGTAATAAACTAAAAATCATTACCTTTAGAAGATAAATAGTTAAAATGGGTTAATGTTTAAAAATAATATTTTTTATAAAATAAGCATTTTTCATATTTTTTATTCTTCTATTAAAATATAAATATTAAAATTCTATAATTATAATTATATAAAATAAACCCCAATTATAATTCCACATATAAAAATTTACTTGATATGTATTTTTTATACATTTTCTAAAATATTGAGTTTTAGTAAAAAATTAAGGTATTTAAAAAAATTACATTTTTTATAATTTTATAATATTTTAGAAAAAAATAGAGGATATAAATAACATTAAAGTAATAAAATATTATACTGAGTAATAAAATTATAATTTTTGAAATATTATTTTCACATTTACAATTTCAGCCAAACATTTTTAGAACTAAATTAAAATAGTACTTTAATATGAATAAAATTGTTTTTCCCTTCTCTTTAAATCCATTATTTTGATGGTGAGGTTCAGTTTTTGATTTCCATGGAATCCTCATAAAGTTTATTAAATTAATAATAAATCAATTAATGTCTCTAAAACAAGAAACCATGATAACATTGTCATATATATTTTAATATCGTAATAAGATTATTTTTTAAAAGAAATATTTTACATGTTTAAGTTTATTTATTTTAAAATTAACTTTACATACATGTAAAAATTTTATTTGATAAAATTTCCCTAAAATTTTAATTCATAAGGTTCAAATTAGATAATCAGATAAATTATAATTTTGGTCATTGAAATTAATTACAAGAGTTAAAATTTGTTACCCCGATAAAAATCAAAAAAATATTTAAATGTCTTTTACTAAGTGTAAAGGAAAAAACATGTCAAAAACATGTCTCAAAATTTATGGTTGAGGTGTTGGTTGACCAAAAATAAACACCATTACTCATTTTTCTCCTTTTTAATCCCTTGAAAATTTGATAGTGAAATTAAATAATTGAAATAGAATGGGTATTTCCAAAACTACTATTCTATTCACTTATAAAAATGTAACAGTTACACCACCATAGGACTCATATATAATTCGAATACCTCATTTAAATTAACCTGTTTTTATCTCTATATAAACCTCTGAAAAGAATATAATCCCTTGGTCACTCATATTTATCCTAATCCCATAAATTTCAAGGGGACTTCCAAGGAAAAATCAAGAATCCGACATAAGTTTTAACCCTTTAAAACGTTTCGTTCATTATTTTAATCCTAAAAATATTTTATTACCATAATATTATGATTATTTAAGTATAATTATTATATTTATATTTTCTTAAATTAATTTTATAACTCTTATTTATTCATTTACATCCATGTAGAAAAACAAATGAGCATCAATCATGTGTTTGCATAGACTACCACCCCCAAAAATAAACAATTTTTTTTGTTTTTATTTTTTTTCCTTATATTTAAAAACATATCCAAATAGATCAAAACATATTATATATATCAGAATATAAGTATTATGATTCTATTATAAATACGTTATTTCAAAATAAATACCTCTATAGCCATACTCACAAACCACGTAAAAACATTTTTAGGTTTGGGCTAGTTTAACCACATATATGAAAAATGCTTTAAAATCAAATAATGGATGAATACAAGAAATTAAATACTGTTATTACTATAGATTAATTATAAAATATTAACAATTTTATGGTTTTCTGAAAATTTATATAAGTTACACTATTTATTATTAATAATTAATCTACGATCACCAAAATTAACGAAATAAGTCGTTATCCATTCAAAATTCACATAACATAACAAAAAGAGATATGAAAAGAAAATAAGAACATTTTAATTCAATATAAGTTATATATTATATAATATTAAATTATATATCAATAATTAACTTTCTATAAAATGATGTGTAATGATATCAAAATTATAAAATATGTGTAAAACAGTTAAATTTATTAACACCCGATGATCTTAATATGATATACCAAATTAATGTACTTATGATAAAAAAACGATAATAATTATTATAAATGGTAAATTATTATGAGTAAGTTTATTTAAAATTATATTAATCAAGTTATGTTTTAATACATGAAGTTAGTGTGTCATCAACTTACCAAGGGAAAATGGCAACAATTTTTCATCTCAAATTCGTCTCTTTGAGATATGTTTAGTATTATACACAAAATTTAATATATGTGGTGTACATACTAATGATTTGAAATAAGATATCATTAATTAAATTTTAGTAATGGTACTTTATGTCCAATTTCAAGCCCTCTCTTTCAAGGGATTTTAATTCGAATGTTTACAATGCCATAAGGGTTTATTTTCTCAAATTTGAATATCTTGAGTCATGTTTAAGATATACACTATGTTTCCTTTTTAACTAGTGTAAATAATTACATATATTTATTCTGATTCATTATTATTTTATATTTCATGATATTCAATGTTCTACTTAAATTGATACCTCTCATGGTATTTTGATTCGAAATTTACAAAGGCTATAAAGGGTTTTCATGACACAGATGATTTCCTATAGACACGGTCACTCTTCATTGACTAATTTCTTTCAATATTTATCTATTACAACCTATGAGTATTTTATGTTGTAATTCCACATTCTTTCTAAGAAATCATGTTTCACACTAAATTATTCTTCCTTCCTTATTCTATTATTTTAAGAAAATGAATTTCTATAAAGAATAATAATCATATTTTTTAAAAGGGTTTTCATCCATATCTATTATTTTACATCCCACCAAGGTTCACCATTATTTAATAGAAAATAAAATTGTATTTATTTAAAATTATACACCCCTTTTATTAATTTTTAGAAATTTTTTTGATCATATTTTTAACAATGTTGGTTGTCAACAATGATACTTAAAAATGTTCAAAAGGTTTTTCCATCATTTCAAAATAAAATGACTATCTTACAATCCACATTTTTTTGTGAATAATTTTATAGATTTTTAAATTTTACATTATGAAAGATTATTTTTTAGAAAAAAAATTTCAAATTATTTTCGCATTCCTTTTTTGAAATCATTAAATATTTTTCTAGTCTCTATTCTTACATATTCTTTTAAAAGTAATAAATTTCAATGTATTTTAACATACCAATTTTTATGAAACCATTATTTTTTTCAAGGACCATGTATTTGAATATATTTACAACAATATTTTCAAAATAATTATATTTTCCTTCAAAAAAATGTTTTTTAAAATAATTTTTACTTCAATGTTTTAAGTTGGTATTATGAAATCTTTTCTGTTTTCATATCTATTTACTATCAATGGTATATCTTTCATAAAGTTATTTTTGATCACCCAATTTATGTTTTTATGATATTATTCATTCTGTAAAATGATATTTTAAATATCTTATGATTTATTAATTTCAGGTTATGTGATGGTTTTGGAAGGTTTAAGAAACCCATTCATTTTCTATGGGTTATTTATGATATGATGATAATTGATTTTAAGTGGCACACACATATATAGATGATTATATATAGTGTCCTATATCACTCTCTAATGTAATGGTTTAGGTTTATATCTCAAGAGATACTTAGAAATGTACATGATGAGTTTGTTCACATGGGCATGGGCGAGGTGTGTTTCCTCCAATTTACATATGTGGACATAATGATTTTGTTCATATAAGCGTGGGAATAATGTGTTTTTTCACACATGAATGTAGATTATGAGATTTATCACATTTCTAAGAGTGTACATAAGTTTTTTTTTCATATATGTGTGTGAATAATGAGTTTTCCCACAATGTTTTTCCTATGATTATGGTTGTGCCACATTTCCGAGATGCTCATCATTTTTTGCTAAATTTTCATGATGCATTTTATTTACATAAAATGCCATGTTTTCATAATTATTCCTTATTTTTAAATAATTCTACACTTTTATGTCATTCTAAATTATTATATTATTATTGAGATTTTGTTGATCTAGGCCATATCTTTTATTCTTCCTTAATGATTTGTTTATGATATTATGTTACTTTAACATTTTTATTGTTACCATATAAGTCCTTTTCATTTTTGTCTTACAATATTTATGTATTCCCCATTTTTTATTTATGTTATGATTGTTATAACCTTATTGAGGGAATGATATCACCCCTTTCTTATGTTTCCAATTCCAAGGTTATGAAGATGATTACATATTGTGAATTATTGAGACTAGCATCTAGACGATCATGATTATGATCAAATGTTCACAAGTGTAGAAAAATAATATGTTTTGAATTTAATTTCCAAGAAACTATGAATTTTTGTCTTTGGATTTTGAAATTTTGTGCGACATTATATTTAAATCCAATGATTAATGATTAATTATGTTAGATTTGGAACGGTCCGCTATATCTAGAATTAGAGAAGGGTTTAGTTATTTTAGATATATGTTTATAATTATTTTGGTCATTAATTTAGTTACCATTGGTATTATGGTCATATAAAATTTTTAAAAATGATAATGTGGAGTCTTAATATAGGATGATATCTTTGAATATTGCTAAAGTATAGAGTGGGTGTTTTTCCCTAGAAATAAATCCACTACTAGAAATTTTATCTATCCCAATGGACCTATACTGATGGTTTGGAAAAATATTTGTATAGGGTACCAATACCAGTGGTCTGAAAAAAAACCATTTGTATTGGTACCTTAGAGAAACCCTAGACTTGTATGTTTTTAAAAACCATTGTCATTGGTACCATGGACACACCATATACCATCAGTTTCAGAAAAAACTGTTTGTATATATGTCCTTTGTAGAGACCATATACTAATGGTTTTCCCAAAACCATTGGTAGAGGTCACTTATATGGACCTATACCCATGGTTTTCGCCAAAAGTTTTGGGATAGTCCACTTATATGGAATTAAACAAACAATTTTGGCCAAAAACATCGGTATAGGTCCATTTTAGATACCATATACTGATGGTTTTTTCAAAACCATTCGTATTGATCAATAAATCAAGGAACCTATACTAACGATTTCCAAAACCGTTTGTATTGACCAATAAAAAAAGTGTTTGAGATCCATTGGTATAGTTACACATAATTATTATGGATTCTATAGTCAAATAACATTAAATACATCAAAAGTTAATATACTTGTATATATATATATGTGTGTGTGTGTGTGAAATTATGTTCATAAGAGTCATATTTTTTTAGTGGTTAGGTCATTGGATTATAAATGGGAGGTGGTGGGATCAAAACCATGTTGATTATTATTTTTACATAACATATACCAAAAGTTTTCAAAAAAATTTGGCATAGGTGTTTCATATGTCCAATACCAATGCCATAATATCCCACATCCTACCAAACCATTGGTATAGGCTATTCCAATGGTTTAGTGACCTATACCAATTGTTCCAAACCATTGGAAAATAGTTTTTTTATTAGTGATCCCTAACTAGATACTTCAAGTGGATGTAGGCTTTGACAGAGATATACCTAGGGATAATAAACCATAAAATGGGTTTTTGGGTATTAAATCAATTTCCACCTAGTTCCAAAAAAGAGGCCAAACTACACACTTGGTTTGACACTCCAAGTTAATATGTATTGGTTTATTATATTATATTTTTGAACCACTATGAATAATTGATTACCTTGTTACTTTGATAAGATCAGGATAACCCAAATTAAAATATCCTAAATCAAACTAATATTGATATAAGTTGAACCAAATGAATAATCAAAAAATAAATAAATGTAAAAGTAAAAAGATTTTTATGGTTGAATTCATTTTTATTTTTATGATAATACCCCCGTATTGTAAATTTTGCATCCCTAATGTTAACCCTTTTGGTTTTTGTAAAGGATGGAACTAGAAGGAACCATAGGTGTGAAGGGTAATGCAGGGATTACCTCAATTAACATACCTTAAAACTAGGAGCTAGAATAATAAACCTTTTGATTATTCAAAACCATATATCATGGAATATGATTGAAAATGTGAACATATTCGATGCACCAGTCACACAAAAGGACATAATGATGGTGTTTCCTGAAAGATCAAGTGATAAATATGTTGACAAAAAAATGTTCAATTTTCTATATGAAAAAAATGTTTGATGAATTTCCAATAGAATTTTTTTCAGGGGACAAAGTGTTGATATACCTATGGAATAGGGGGCCATCAAGAATCATTCCATTATAGGAAAATGAGGTGTTTTGTTAATATGATGAAATAATATTGAACTAATCCAAGGATAACAATAACAATTTAATGATATCTGTGTGGGGAACCTGATAATTATCCATTTAAATGCCCTAATCCAAGGATTTTTAGGATGGTATAAAGCCACAACCTCTTAGAACCTATGATAAAGGAAGTACCTATGTAATGACTATCGATGAATAGGATAGTGATAATTATGTTTCACTTACCCTTCATCCTGAATTAGTGGATGTATTCTTGTTATATCAGCCCAATTATATATAGGGTGTTTTCTAAGAACATCACGCCACTACCCTCAATGATTTTTATTTAAGGAGAAATATTTAGTGGTATTATTATTATGTTTATGGAAACAAAATTTGCGAAAATCATAATATCCTCCTCTAAAAAATTTAATTGATTTTTAAATAGAATTTATATCTTATATTTGAATATACATTAATTTAAATAATAGGAAAAATATATTCTAAATCAAATATGACTGTGTATTAGTGAAATTAATACAATGAACTACCTATGAAAAAAATTGAATCCTCATCATGGGCCTTAATACCTATCAACGAGATACATTTTTTTTTCAAATGGTAGGGGAAAATAAGTGTTTTATAGCCTTCTCCATGACATTTAGTATCATATATTATTGGATATAATATCTTGAGTCATGTCAATATTTTCTCTAGCATTATCTATTTCTGCAATTAAATAAAAACTAAACATACTCATCCAAATATCTTATCATCATAATAACATTATGACTTATGTGTCATTAGTATACTGATATTTTATAATATTAACGTTATAACGCTTATTTTTTATTTCAATCCACTTATAAAAATAAAGGAACGTCTATCGTGCGTGTGAGCGTACTACCACCTCCATGAAGAATATTTTTTCCAATTTTCATTTATTCTTTCATTACAAATCCAAAAATATTCAAATATATTTCACCATTATAAAAACATAAAAAATAATTACAATATTTATCTTTTATAATGATATTATGTCAAAATAAGGACCACTATAACCATACTCACCAATCGATTTAAAGTGTATTCATGTCTAGGTTAGTTTAGCCACATTCATGAATGATGCTTTAAAATAAAATAATTGATGAATATGTGAAACTAAATACTAATATTACTATATGTTAATAATGAAACAAATATAATTTTATAGTTTTTTAAAAGTTATATAAATTCTATAATTTAATATTAACAAATCGTATTTGATTACTAAAATTACCAATATAAGCAGTTATTAATTATATTTTATCATAACATAACCAAAACATGAATAAAATTAAATAAGAACATTTTAAGAAAATATGTGTCAAATATTATATAATATTTAATGATATTCCATTATGAACTTTGTATCAAATTATGTGTAATTATATCAATATTATTAAACATGCACCAAACAGTTAAAGTTATTAACACCCAATAATTGTAATAAAATATAACTAATTAATATTCTCCTGAAAAATTTTATAATTAGGATAATATAAAGGTAATATTTATGATTATGTTTATTTATTGGGATGTTAATTTAGTTAGTCTTTTTTACAAGAATTTAGATTTTCATCAACTAAGAAAGAAAAAAATGTAAGGGTTTCTGGTCTCAAATTCATATATTTGAGACATGTTTAATATCATGAATATAATTTAATTTATTTGGTGTATATACATAATATTTGAGATATAATATAATTAATTATATTTTAATCCTTAAATTTTCAGTTCAATTTAAATCTATATTTTTAAGGTGTTTTGATTTGGATGTTTTTAAAGCCGTAAGGGTTTCTTTTTTTAAATTAGGATCCCATGAGGCTTTTTTGAGATATACACCATGTTTCATTTTGAACGGGGCAAATACATACCTATTTTAATTTTATATTAGGATAATGTTATATTTCAATACATTAAATGTTCTATTTAAGGATATACCTATCATGCGGTCTTGATTAAAAAGGTACAAAGGACGTAAGGAGTATTCAATACTCCAATCATTTCTTTGGCCCTTAATCAATCTTAATTTACTATTATATTTAAATATTGATATATTATAACATATTATGTTTTTATTTTGTATTTCCACCTTATTTTATGTAGAAATCATGTTTCATAGAAAATTTATCTTCCTTTATGATTCTATTGTCTTGTGAAAATGGATTTCTGTTAAGAATAATTCCCATTTAATTAAATAGATTTCCATCCATATCCATGTTTTTACTTGCCACAAATATTCTCATTTATCATGTGTAAAATAATATTTTTATCTCCAATGATCCTTTACCCATTTTTAATTAATTTTAAAATAAATTTTACATAATAATTTTAACAATGTAGGTATCCAACAAGGTTATTTGAAAATATTCAAAAGGGTTTTCAATAAATTCCGATGAAAATGTTTTTACACCCACTCTACATTTTATTTTTATAGTTTTTATGTCTTTATCAAGGTTATATTATTAAATATATTTTTAATGTAAAAATGTTCAATTTATTTTCAGTTTCATTTTTAAAAACATTATATCTTTTTCAAGTTTCATTTATTAATGATTATTTTAAAAGTAAATAGTTATAAATTGTTTTCACATATTTTTTAATGAAATTATATATTTCCAATTAAATTTTATTAGGAACTTTTTATAATATGGATTCGAAAATTCTACTCTTTCCCTTAAAAATGGTATTTGAAAATAATTTTTAATTCAATGTTTGAAAATGATTTTGTGATATCTTTTTTATATCAATTTACCCACTATGGTTTATCAATAATGTGGTGATGAATTCATCACCATATATATGTTTATATAATATGATTCATTTTATAAAATTATATTTTTGATAACTTAAGAATTCCTATGTTCATGATATGTGATGTTTTTGGAAGGTTTAAGAACCTAGTCAAATTCCATGGGTATTAAGATAAAATAATGATTGATTTTAAGTGGTACAAATATGTATGGGTGGTGATATATTAGATCCTATATTAAACTCTAATTCATTGGATTATGTTAATATCTAATGAGATAGTCAATCACATACATGATTAGTTTATTCACACAAGAATGAAATTTTTTGTTTTGCTTCAATTTTCATTTGTGGATATAATGATTTTTTCACATAAGCATGGGAATAATCATTTTGTTCACACAGGTATGAACATGATGTGCTTTCCCATATTTTTAGGTGTGTACATAATGAGTTTGTTCATATAATCAGGTGAATAATGATTTTCCCACACAGGTTTTCATATGTTTTTTATTGTGCCACATTTCCATGTTGTCAATCAATTTATGTTAAATTTCCATGAAATGATATATTTCTATGATTATGATTTATTTTAATTTATTCTACACTTTTATGATATTATGACAAGTAATATGATTATTGAGATTTATTTTGAGCCATGTCATATCTTTTATGCTTCCTTAATAATATTTTTATGATCTTATGTTATGTAATGGACTAGACTTCTCTAGTCCCTTACTTTGTGAAAATATTCTGTTAGAGGTGTTTTTGGGAGTATCATTGACTCATTTTAAGATTTTTCCAAAAAACTAGTTTTTTGTGAGTCATAATCAATGAGTGGAATCGGCGACTCGTTGTCAGTAGGTCAGGCATCGGTTGGTTGGTGTATGTGAGCAGGATGTCGGTAGATCAACATAAGTAGATCACATCAATAGCTCAGTGTCAGCATCTCAGATTTGGTAGATCCAAATCAGTATCTCGTCTTTGGTAGCTCAGTGTTGGTAGCTTGCATCGATATATCAATGTGGCTTGCTCAACATCGATGACTTGATGTCGGTAGGTTGTGTTAGTGACTCACTGTTAGTGAATCTCATCGGTGACTCGCTGTTGGTGACTCGAATCGGTGGGTCATGTTAGTGAATTGTTTTCGGTGACTCACGTCGGTGGGTCACATTAGTGACTCACTGTTAGTGGCTCACACATTAGTGACTCATTCCTATTTTTTCATAGTTTTTTCAGTTTCACCGCTATTACATTTTATTTAACATAAATTGATTTTAAAACCTTCCATGAACATTTTTGAAGCTATTTCCACCTTAATATCCTAATGCACCCCTAGACAATAAAATAGTCAAATTGCGTGGTCTTGACCATGATTCAAATTTTACAAACTTTCAAATTGTCTCTCATCTATTGATATAGGATCTCACTCTTCTAAGTTGAGATCATATATTCCCTGTGTGTTTACGTATTATCTTGGTGTACATAGAGCCTTTCTTCCTCGAGGATTCCCATATGTGATGTAGCCATCAATACAGTTTCCTTAGAGTCTTTAATACTACTCGTTTACCCACTATTTTTGGTTCCTAGAGGAATTTTTTATCATATCTTTTTCTCGGTATGGATCCTTTAGTATTTCTTTATTTTGTATTATGTAGGGTAGGTAAGATACTGTATCATTGTGTTTACAGTTTAATCCCAATGTTACGATGATAATCTAACATGTTATAATGATAATCAGGCTTGTTACGATAATAGGTTTTATTACCTTAGTAATAAATGAGGGATGAGGAAGATGATGATAATGATTATGTTACTTTATCCTTTATCTCTTATCCATGATGTGAATTGCATTGGCGATATGACTTCTAAAAATCATAGTCATTGGAGGTCCCTTTTTGTGCACCAAAATCATGAATATATATTGTTAACCTTTTTTTGGATGGTTTTGAACATGAATACTTGAATAATCATGTATATCCGGTAATTAATTGGATTCCCCAAGATTGAACTTGTTATGTGGTCACCAATGAATAATTAAAGTTGAATTAATGAATAGGTGAAGCTAAATCTTAATAGACTACGAGCATTTGGTGTGGCTATGTGTTGTGTGTGGTTCTGTTCAGCCTTGTGTCTTATACTGGGAGTGTTTGTGTGTATGGGGTGGTAATAGTGGTGTAATGGAATTCCATGTTGAGGTACAGGTTGATTATTTAAGGAATGAACATGTTGTGATGTAGGACTATGTCTGGGCAGCGATTTGACAGTGGGGCTGCAGTTTCAGATTGTGTTAATTTTTTTCATTGGTTGTGGTGTTATTATGATGCAGGGATACTAAGTGTGGTGGTAATGATGTATTTTGGGGGGTTTTATTGTTGATAGGAATTACAAGATTACATTACATATAATAATATAGATGGAAGTGGTTGGACGGGTGTCATAGAAAGGCGAGTGTGCAATGGGTTGTTTTACTTTGGTCCTTCTTCTTAGTGTGTTATGGATTACTATGTGGTTGTTACTTGTACTATGTTTGGTTTTTTCTTGAGTAGGGATTGAATAAATATATGGTTTGTTATATAACGAATGATAGTTGGTTAAATTTATTGAAATGGGGATATGATTTCGGTTTTTGGCTTTCTTGTGTGGTTGTGCATTTAGAGGTAGAAACAAAAGTAGTTTTATGTGTGTTGGTAGTTTGTTTTGAAAAACCATAGGTTGGGATGAGTGTTTGATACCAGTAAAAATATTTTTAGTTCTTTCTGTTTTCTATGAGAACCCTACCAGTGTTTAGAACTACATGATGAAAACCCCCATTTTTATGGTGGAGGGTGTCTTTACTAATATCCTACCGGTAGGATGAATGACTGTTTATTGGAACCTCTCAGCTCCCTTCTCTATGCATTGATTGCCCAAGACTCTTTGGGTAGGTTATGGTGCAGTTTTGATGCCCAGGTGTTTTATGGTGATTTGTGTCCTCGCTGGTGTCTTTAGAAGGTGACATGTTGTGAATTCCCAGGTGTCTTTGGGATGGGGCCCAAGTGTCTGCAGGAAAGAGGAGAAGTGGTTTTGACCCAGATTTTTGTGGGTGGAATGTGATGTGATCTGTGGTCCAGGTGGGTGTGGGAAGGTTTGTGTTGTGGGGATTGTGGAAGAGCGTGGTAGCATTAGAAAGATTTACGTTAGGGTAAAAGGAAGTTACCTAGTGAGAAAGTGGTGTGGGGTACCCAAATATCGATGTTATTATTGCACTACTTTACTTGACTTGAGTTTTTTTGTTGAGCATGACTTTGGTGATGTTTGTGTGGTTAGTATACATTGTTAGGTGATTTTGGATTCAACTATTTTCTCATAGGGGAATTCGTGAGCTTTTACACTTGTTCACAAGTAAATTTGGGTTTTCCCTACTGAGTATACTTGTATGCTCACCATATATATATAAAATTTAATTCAAGTTTCTAGGGGGACTATGTGGACTGTGATGGGATGTAATAACTTAGATTATGTGGATAGTTGTGGTGTCACTACTTAGATTTTAATTTGTTATTTACTTTAGAGTTTTATTGTTATTGTGATATTTTACTCTTGAACATGCATGTGGGGTGTATTTTGGATTTACTTTTATCTTTTGTGTTTGGAGTTTCATGGTATTTAACATCTTATCTATCGATATTGTTCTATAAAAAAGGGAAATGCCTTCCATGTTTTTATGATTATATACCTTTGGTGATAGTCTCCACCCCAGGGATTACAGAAGGTGGGACTTAGGGGTCATTATCTCACTTTTTTCATTTTCATCTGAGGATGGATATCTTTGGTGGGATGGGGTCATGAAAGAATGGTATTAGAGGTAATGGTTGAAGTATAGGGTTGAGTTTGGAGTTATGGACAATGATGATTGCATAGGATTCTATAGAAATGATTTTAGTTGATCTTAGTGTGTGACATAGGCCAGGGAAAACTGGCTATGAAATAGGATTTTAGGTCCCCCCATTATCCGATGCAAGGACTCTAAGACTAACGAATGACCAAGTGAGGATACACCTTCTTCCTGGTAGTGACCTAGGAAAGGTACATGCATCATAATTACATGTGTTCCTATTTCATTTGTTGGGAGTTATGGGGAATTTAATAATAAAAAGTTAAAATGAGTCTTATATGAAATTCCATACAAATGGGGATTATTAATTCCTTATTTACCTTTTCAGCTATGAAACCCAGTCATCAACCACGAGTGGTTAAGGAAGTTGAGGCTTAGTATTCTGATCCGAATGATTGGAGTAGGGTTGATCCATAGGAGGAGGACAAAAAATGGTATAGAAAAATACATGATTTCCAGTGGCAGACTCAGAAAAGTAAGAGGGAATAATTTTGGATATAGAGGCAGAGATCTAGATTGAGGAGCATGAGATAACCTTCTGAATGATCTAGGCTCTAATGGAGTACTGGGTTCCATTGGTGGTTAGACAGATGAGGGGATTTGTGCATCAGTGGTGGACGTTGTACCTAGTGGAGATAAAGGAGGGTGATGTTTTGTGGGATGATTTTGAGAAGGATTTCTGGGGGAATTCCTTTCCTTGACTATGATGTCCAAGAAGAGACAGAAGGTACTTTCCCTACAGCAGGAGTGTATGTCGGTACATGAGTTGGGGATCAAGTTCAAGGACCTCCTTCGCTTTGCTCTGGATCTCATTCTGGATGAGGAGTCTTGTGTGAGATTCTTAGATGAGGCACTTCATCATTCTCATCAGTACACATTTACACCCTTCACCTTCCCAAAATAATTAATGCTCCAAAGGAAGGATGTAGTAATTGAGATAATTCACTCTCTATGAGGTCTACCAAAATAGTGGAGACAGTTGAGTTTTTTAGTGTGTAAGGATATCAGCAAACAGACTTAAGCATTAGGGCCTTCTAGGCTTCTACCAGTGGGGAGTCATCCCTAGTAGTTCTGGTTATATTCTTATGGTCTTCACCATTTTTTTGTGAACAAGGTACCGAGATGTTTCGATTGTGAAGGCCGCATGTATCTTCAGAGTTAGTGCCCATTTCGATCCCTGTATGGTGGACATGGGTAGGTCCAGTGCCCATCTCAACAATAGTTTCTATCTAGGACATTTCTATAGAAGATATAATAGGCTCTCTCTCCAATAATAGGAGACTGAGCTAGTGGAGTCTGACCCCAAGTTTTTTTAGGGACCTTAATCCGAGAATGGTCGGGGTGGCAATCGTCAGCAGAGGGACATAGGAGTTGGGTGTGGTCAGTTACATGTTGCCAAGACAACAGTTCTGATAGGTCCATTGATCGTTCTAGTTACGATCAGTTTGTTCAATTCTCTTATTTGAACTTTTTTTTTATTTTGTAGCTTCATTATATTTTGTTACACTCTCTCTAGCCCATTTTTTGGGACTAGACATAGAGAAACATTCTATTCCCCTAGTTTTGAGGACACTAGTTGGAAGGTAGACCAGCTTGTTTGATGTTTTCCGGGGATATAGACTGATGTTGGGCCTGAATCAATCCAGTGGAGATCTCTCTCTTCTATATATGAAACTATAAGATGTTATCCTAGGAATTTAATGGTTGTTTTACATGAATGCTGTTATAAAATACTTCTGGAGATGATTCGTGTTTTCATATGAGGATGGTCAATGTGTGGATTTCATTGGTGAGCAGAGTTGTGATGTGGGAAATCGATGCATGGAGTCTCTTCTTTCCTTGTTGGCTGAGCTGTCAGTGGGATTAGTGGATATTGAGATGGTAGAGGTTCCAGGATTTTTCAAGGAGTTCTTGGATGTTTTTACTAATGATTTTTTGACCCCACCCCCTTGATGTGACATTTTGATTGGGATAGATTTACAACCCATCCCTAGTCTTATTTCGATGGCACCTTATCGAATGAAACATTCTGATCTTTTGGAGGTGAAAATATAGATTAACGATATGATGAATAATGTATATTTAAAACCTAGTTTTTCATTTTGGGGTTCTTTTGTATTGTTTGAAAAGAAGGTAGATGATGTTATGTGTTTGTGCATAGAAAACTGGAGGTTGAATCATGTTTTGGGAAAGAACCATTACCCTATTCTAAGGATAGATGGTATTTTTTACTAGCTAAGGGGAGAAGGTTGGTTTTCCACAATAAATATATGGATGGGTTTTACCAGTTTAGGGTGAATAAGGGTGACATCTCGAAGATTGAAATTAGGTGCAGTTATGGGCACATTAAGTTCGTTGTCATTTAATTCTGTGTTATGAACACAACAACCATGTTCATTGGGATCATGGACTCTATCTTCTATGATTTACTAGACCGGTTCGTTTTCTTATATATTAATGAAATTCTAATTTACTAGAAGTATTAGTAGGAGCACACTAAACATATCAGGACTATCCTGGAGGTTATTCAACGTCACCATATCTATGGGATTTTTTCCAAGTGCATGCTCTGGATAAGG
Source organism: Viscum album (assembly GCA_963277665.1). Classification (NCBI taxonomy): domain Eukaryota; kingdom Viridiplantae; phylum Streptophyta; class Magnoliopsida; order Santalales; family Viscaceae; genus Viscum; species Viscum album. The sequence continues at coordinate 2,133,965,449 of OY728155.1, read as the reverse complement.
GAGATACACTTCCATAGACATGTGGTATCTCAACAGGGTATAGCAGTGGACCAGTAAAAGGTTGAGGGAGTTGTTTTGTGGGAAGCACCTAAGAACATGGCAGAGGTTAATAGATTACTTGGTCTAGCAGGCTATTACAAAATATTTGTACCAGATTTCTCTCATTTGCATCTCTATTGATGGCTCTAACCAAAAAAGGGACAGGACTTTGTGTGGAGTTAGTAGTGTTCGGTATATTTCAAGTATCTAAAGGAGATGTTGGTATGTGCTCTAATTTCTAGAGGAAGGGGTTATGTTCGAGGTGTTTTGTAATTATTCCCCTTTGGTATTGGGATGTGTTCTGATGCAACAACAAGGAGTGATCTCTTATGGGTCTAGGTAGTTATGTCCCTAGGAAAGTAACTATGCCAACAATGATCTGGAGCTATCAACAGTCATGTCGGTGCTAAAGTTGTGGCGGCATTACCTAATTGGTGAGCACTTTGTGGTCTTCATGGACCACAAGATATTGAGGTATATATTTTCACAGCTTGATATGAATTTGTGATAGAGGAGGTGGATTGAGTTTCTCCATGATTATTAAATTGGGATATCTTACATCTCAGTAAAGGTAAATTTTGTGGCTGATTTGTTGAGCAGGAAGTCATAGAAGGAGGTATTATGGGATTTTTTGGACTCTTGGAATGTGATGGAGGAGTTTTCCACCTTGTACCTAGATGTAGGGGTGGATGGTGGTAGAGGATATCTTTTCCATATGACAGTGTAGTTGTATTAGATGTGGAAAGTGGAGGAATATTAATGGGGAGATTCAAAGGTAGAAGTGATACATGATCACATTGACCAGGGTGAAACTCCAGAAGGATTGTCATATGATGGAAAAAATCTGATGTTGTTCTGTGGGAGGCTAATTGTTCTAGTGTCGATGTGGGAGTGAGTCATCCATGAGTTTTATATCTCACTTTTATTAGTGCATCCAGGGTTTTCTAAGATGTACTATATCTTGAGAGAATCGTTTTATTTTCCCGAGGTTAAGAAAGAAGTGGTAGAGTTTCTTGAAATCACCCGAGTGTTCTAAAAGGTGAAGGTTGAGCATCGTTTACATATTAGTTTGTTTAATCCATTAGATGTCACCAAGAGGAAGTGAGATGAAATCTCGATGGGTTTTGTCATAGGACTACCTAGGGATTAGGGATGATGTGATGCTATCTTGGTGGTGGTGGATGAAATGATGAAATTAGCTCATTTCATAGTTATTAAGGAGTCGAGAATAGTCGATGCCTTAGTTATATTGTATTTGGATGAGGTAGTGTGGTTGCATTGAGATCTTATTTCAATTTTATTAGACTAGGATACATGCTTTACCTCATGAGTTTGGAGGGTATTGTAGAATGATTTTGGGACTATGTTTTGCCTTAGCACTGGCTTCCACCCTTAGAAAGATAGGCAGACATAGCAGACCATCCAGATATGGGAGGACATGCTAAGAGATTGCATCTAGGACATTGATGGATATTAGATGCGATACTTTTACTTGTTTGAGTCACTTAAAATAATAGTTATCACTCTTCCTTTGGAATGGATCTATTCAAAGCCTAGTACGGGAGGCCATGTCATTCACCTTTGTGATGGATAGAGGTTGGGGAGATAGTTTCTCTTAGTTTGGAGATAGTTTAGAGTAAGATAGAGAAAGTTTAGCTCATATGTGAGAGGATGAAGGTATCACAAGGCTGGAATAATTCATATTCTGATTATATGAGGAGGCCCTTGGAGTTTGAGGTTTGAGACCATGTGTTTCTAAATTTTTCCCCTTGACATAGGAAGCAGGGGTTGAATAAGGGGAGTAAGATTTCCCCTAGGTTCATTGGTGTTGGGATGAGTTTGAGAGGTGGAATACCAGCTAGAGTTTCCCCAATAGTTTTATAGGATCCATGATGTATTTCATGTATCTCAGCTTCATCAGTATCTTCACGATGACTCTCATGTAATTGACTAGGGAGACTTTGATATTGAGGATGATGTGATGTTAGTGGAGTGGCCATTAGAGATCTAGGATCATCAGGAGAAGGTGCTTCATGGATGAAACATTCATTTGATTCATGTTTTTTAGAGGCATGGTGGCATCAAAGAGAGTACTTTTGAGTTAGAATCTCAGATGCATACTCAGTACCTAGAGTTGTTTTTGAATTTTCCCTTGTTATTTCTTTCTTTATGTTGTGATGCTTGAATGTCTTTTCTATGAGATTTTTTATTTCCTTGTTCTTTATGGTATGAATAAGTCCTAATGTATAAAAAGGGGAGGACCTAATCCCTAATCAAAATTCATTAAAGTGGATACGATTGAACTTGTGTAGGTGAGTCAGTGCCACCCAAAGCAGATAATATCTTGACATGGAAAAGAGAATTCCCTTATTCATGTGTTTGTGAAGTGTGGATTATGGTTCTTGTGCGGTTTGGATTGTAGTTAGTTGGGATAGTAGATATAAGAAGAGTTGTTCTTGAATTTAGAGGATTCACTTCATCTTTCAAACAACACATGGTGATTTATCCTTGAGAGGTATCTCACAGGGTGGTTTTTCAGACCCCTCTTTCCTCTTGGTTGGGTTTTGAATTCTAGAGGGTGATAATAGTTTGAGAGTTATATGATGTAATGGCCCAGACCTGTATGGTCCATTACTTTATGAAAATACATTGTTAGAGGTGTTCCAGAGAGTCTCGGGGATTCATTTCACGGTTTTTCCAAAACTCCAATTTTGTGTCAGTGTGTCAGGATTGATGAGTGGCATCGATGACTCATTTTTGATCGGTTAGGGAATCAGTAGGTTATCGTTTGTGAGTCAGGCATTAGTGGATTAGCATTGGAAGTGTAGAGACCCGAAGCTTGACGTACATGGACATTACATTGCATTTGCGGAATACTTAGTACATAACAAAAACACACACTAAAGGATCGTAATAATTTAGTGTCTTTGGAAACTCGGAACGTAATCTTCTAATCGTGGTGAAAGTTCTTCAATATCTCCGATAAAGGTCATCCCTTTTTTCTACCTAAAACCTTTCTTTATATCCTGGGGAAAAGAAAACATAAAAGGGTGAGCTCAAATGCTCAGTAAGGGTAAACAAAAGAAAAAATCAATCACATCATATACATAGCTTTTGGAAATCTTAACCTGCAAAAGAGCTCATAATATCATAACATGGGGTAAATCATGGCAGTGAAATGTAATCACAATAATCATAACATAAAACATGGAACTTTGTGGCATACACACATAATCATAGATAATCATTTCTTGTTAGTCATGACTCATTGCCAAGACTATCTTAGTGGACAAAGTCCCTTTCTGAATCGAGCAACCCTCGTTTCAGTCCTGTTTCACTGAACCGGTATAACCTACCATTCCAGCCATGTCTATCTCATGAGATATAAAATCTTTACCCAATGCATTGGAGGGAGATATAGGTCCCACCCATCTCATAATGATACCATTCTTATGTGTGCCATAAAATCATAAATCATACATCATTTCATAACCCATGTAATAAAAATGGGATTCTTAAAACAAATGACATCATAAAACCATTCATATAAGATAAAGGAATTCATAAACATAATTCCATCACAACATAGTCAAATCAATGTAAAAATATGGAAAGAAACATAACCCTTTATTATCTTAGATTGAAAATAATTTTGATAAAACACTTGAAATGAATTCTTGAGGAAAATATCCTTTCTTCTTCAAAATCAATTTCTTTTCATAAAACATCATGCAATTTTAAAAGAAAGATATTTTATAAAAAATAGTCATGAAATCTTTTGGAGGAAGCTTCATGAAAATAAGGCTTTATAAAACCGTAAAAATCCGTTCATGCCGTTTAAGTTAAAAAAAACATTCTTCGTACTTTTGTCGGAAAAGTCAAAAAGTACCTCGTATGAAAAAGCGACAAAAGATTCCTTTCATATTCTTTACTAAAAACTCACCAAAGAGTAAAATTGGATTTAAACTATTGTAAGTGGATGGAAACAATATTACATATTGAAGGAACATGGATGTGGATGATAAAATACACCCCAGTAAATACTTACGAATAAACAATCTCGGATAAAAATGAGATTGTGATATTTCCCTTACCTTATGTTCGACTTGCTTTGTAAGTGTCCAAACCTCCTGTATAATGATTTAAATCATGTTATTGACTTATTCCAGAATCATATTCATTTTTATGATATCATATATGGTTCACTTATTATATTACCCGTTCTTTTGTAAATTCCATGTTAAAGAAGCGTTTTGGGTAAAATCGTTTCATTTATCTTAGGTGTTTTGACTTGTTGTTCTTGACATCACTATTACTTATATCATGATTTACTTACTTCCAGAATATAAAATATGATTTATATATCATATATATTCAGTATATATATATATATAATAGATAGATAAATAAAATGAAAAACACCGTTCATGGAGACGGTAGTCCGTACGTACGCATGAACGCTGTTTTACTTTCCTTATTGTCTTGATATGGAAGTAAGTAGATGACATACATATATATATACATAAATCCAGTAGCTTTATAATGTCATATATTTCATTATTATTTCTTATATATACTTTATAATCATTCTTAAATGGTTAACATGGAGAATGAATCTCATCGCGTCGTGGAGACGGTATTCCGTACGTACGCACGAGCGATGATATCATTTCTATAAATATTGAATTGAATTGGAGTGGATTATACAATATATCAGAATCAATATGATGTTGTAATAACTATGTATAGTTATTCTTTACACCATTATACCCATCCATGTAAGGTGGTGGTGGAAAATAGATTACACCACGGCGTGGAGACGGTATTCCGTACGTACGCACGCGCGGTGATTTCTTTTTCTGTAGGATGGATAGATGGTGAAATAGGGTTGTTTCATACTTATAATAACATATCAGTATATGAGTGATACAGATGTTATTACTTCATAATGAAACAACCTAAGAAGAAGAAGTGGAAGAAGAAATAAAGATGAAAGAATTGGTAACGGTAATTACCTCTTCTTTGAAGTGCCTCTTTGAGACCTCCTCTTAGGGCACTAAAATTGGTCTTTGAGGAAGACCAGAACCTCTAGGATGTTGCTAGGGAAGTGGAGAGGAGAAATTGGTAGGGGTTGGCCGAGCTTGAGTGCTCAAATTGGTGTGAGGAGGAGGGGGAGGAGGTGTCCTTTTATAGGGGAGGAGAGGGGCACCTTAGAAATATCTCAAAATATTATTTTATATTAAAGTAAAAATCGGTTTATAATGGTTCCAAAGGGTCTTATTTCGAAGCTAAAGTGGGGATGGGTCGAAATCCTATCAACCAATAGGATTTAGACAAGTTTAGGGTATTATTTTAACCTTATCAATTAGATTTAACTCTAAGTTAAATAATTTAACTTTTACCGTGTCTTTTTGTTTTCTTTCACTATATGGTTAATAAACATACTATAACATGCCAAACGAACCCCAAATTGTATATTATTAATACATATATCCTTATCTAAGTCATTTGGCCGAACCTTAGATTTTTAGGAATAAAATAACAATTAATAATATAATATTTGATTTAAAAACTATTTTGTGTCAATTTTGACACTATTTGATATATGATTTTTGTGAAAGTCATAACAGAATTATATGTTCGAACCAAGTTGATTAAATCAACACTAATATATCATAGTAACCTATAAAATTAGTGTAATTCATAAAAAGTCTCAAATTACATTTATTTGGGTGTTTATAACATCAATTATGTCAATATTTCATTAACAAGATAATTACTGCATCATCTTTGTGTCATAAATAAATTAAATTATTTGATGTCTAAAAATTACAAATAAAATACCATCATGTAGTAAATCGTTTTATCTTTCTAATGAATATTTACAATCGAATTTATCTTATGTATAACCCCATATTAGAAATGATTTACTTATTAAACTTTGATTTTAACTATTTTAACCCTTCTTTAAATAAATTAATAATAAATGTCCTAATCTAATCCAAGTGGGCCTAAATGGTCATATTTTATTCCTAAGTTTGTTTTTGGTCGAATTACACTTGTCCAATAGAATTAGGACATGTGTTAGGGTAATATTAATATCATATTTACCCTTAGTTACCCTATTTACTATTAACCGTGGTAAAAAAAGTAAAAAGTTACTATTCACCAAAAATTTATTTTCATCTCATTGAACCACATTTTAGTCCTTGATATTAACCGTGTCTCTCGGATTTTTGAAATTCCATTCACAGAAGCGGTAAAATTAAGTTTTATGCAAAATTCAGTTTTTAACCTACCACTTAGTGGTTTCACTATTCATCAAAAATTGAAGTTTTTCAGAAAAATGCCAAAATTTCACCCTAAGCTATAATTGATATTCTGAATTCAAAAATGATTTCTATTTTACAAAATTCCCAACATATAGGTTGCATTAATTAATTTTATAATTAAATCCCGCTGTTAAAACAAATAGCGTGTTTTTTAAGAAACAATATCTATCAAAAGATTGACATTTGATTTTGTCTGGTTTAAATGTGAAATTACAACCAATGACCAACATTGTATTAAATTGTAAAAATATATTCTAAATATACTTTAAAACCACTCAAATTAATGATTTATCACTATTAATTATTTCGATTAAAAAAGTTGTTTTTAATTATAATTTAGTAATTTTCACTATTCATCAGAATATGAAAGTTATCCGAAAAGTACCAAAATTTCACCCTAAGATAATTTCGATATTACGAATCCAAAAATGAATTCCATTTTGAAAAATAAAATTTACAAAATTTCAAAAAGTGGTTATTACTATTCATAACGACTAGTTTTAATAATATCTTAATAGCATATCGTTGTTTAGCGAAACTTGGTGTTGCGTACAACACACTCTATCGTGGAAGGTCGCGATTGCGTGTAATGGAGGGAAAGTCAAGGATGCGTGTTGTGAAAGCTTCTTTTGGTGTAGCGTACAACACAAGACATTAATGAAATTAAAAAGAATATTTTTCATAAAATTTCGGGCTGTTACATTCTACCCCCCTTAAAATGAATTTCGCCCTCGAAATTCGTCGGGGTTATAAATGGTTTACTATTTGAAAGTTTCTTTAATAGAAACCCACATCGTAAAAAGGAATATCAAAACCAATCTTTAAAAACAAAAGTATGAAACGTAACGGTTACCCAAATAAACTAATCATTGGGTTTCCACATAGGTGAAAATATGGATATGGAAGAGAAATCTAACCATCATGTTCTGATGGAGAGTGGTAGAGAACATGGCTATGGAAAATCCAGTAATCACAAATCCATAGATTTGTGATGATATAAGGTACCATCTGATTCATCAGGTATAAGATCACTAGGACAACATTTTTGGTTTTCAAGATCATTTCCCCTAAAGTTGAAAATTTGAATTAGAATAAATACTTACTTTATTTTGGTACAATCTCACTGTTGTTCGTGCTTTGAACAATTTCCACTTCATCTCTTAAATAAATGAAGTTGAATTTGTTATTCGTGAAGTGTTAGCAGATCATGTGATAGAATGACGGGTCATTCCATCTGTCTCAAACAAAAGGTTAGCAAAACTTATATACATTAGTCGATCTATAGTGAGATTAATCATATATGGTTCCTAAAATGGACTTATACTTCATATATCATACTGCTTAATATAATAAAACTAGTTTCTACTAAACAGGGACTTCCTGTAGGCCAGTGGTAGGCGATAAAGGCCAGTCGCACTTCGGTTGTGGGTTCGATTCCCACAGCCTTGTCCGAAGCGATGGGCTGTCGCCCGTCCTGCAGGTTTTCCTTTTTCTAAAACTACATTACTATAACATCACATAAATAATATCAAAAAAAGTTCTATACTTAAACAATACTAACTTATGGTTAACATAATCCATTACAATCTTTAGGCTTATCTAAAATACTTCGGTCCAAGCTCATAGTATAAAGAAAATGATTACTTGAAATGTCGCCAACCAAGCATGTGAATACCATCATTTATCCCCCATATATCTTGTTGGTCACATTCCAATCATGTGAATACTTCAATGATGTATTCTCTTGAAAAAATATGAATACCCATTAAACCTTAGTGAAAACATAAATGCTGTCAAAATTTAACTCTTTCCACATACCAAAATCCAAAAATTCAATATACTCAAACCATGATATAACCTTCTCCTTATATCAGTCATGAGCTCATGAATACTATCTAACATTTTATTTTCTCCTTATCCCTTCATTATGGGCATATCATCTACATTCCAAAAATATCTGAATAACCTTCATGGATACTGGTAACATTAATCATATACTTTCAAAACACAAGGAAAGACAACAGTGTAACAATCCATAGATGTCTCTTTATTCCAAAATTACACATGATAAACATGTAATCATGCCACTACATTCTCAAACCATTGACCGAGCTTCAAAAATTCTTTCATCTCACATATCATTTGTAGTCTCTTCATCATCATCCACATAAATACTACCCATATGACCATACTGATTCTCTTCATGAGTCTTTCCCTTAGGGAATTTGTTTGCATAATGCCCATACATTCCACATTTAAAACACTTAACCATTTTTGATGTCGTAGCAATACCATTATCCTCATCCATGGTGTTAACCGACCATTTTCTTTTGCACTTACTTGCTTTGTGTCCTTCTTTTCCACACCCAACGCATCTTCCAGTTCCCTTGAAACATTCTCCTTGATGCCTCTTCCCACATGAATTACATAGGGAAAATTGAACTTTCTTTCCTCTATGATCATCATGAAACTCCATCTTTATCTTATTAGCCGAGTCAGGAAACTTACCAAATTTTACTTTATTGATCATATTATGAGATTGCTGATTCGGCATAATAATTATGTTTGGACTTCCAAATCCCATTTCATTATGAATAATATCATTCCATTGTCCATCATATCCTCCATTATCGTGAATCATCTTATTTCCATCCATTTTCTAAAACCCAAAAAGAATAGTGTTAGAGGAAAAAATCACAATAAAGGGGGAGTAACTTCAATATCTAACATCTTAGGTTTAATCTAATATCGTTACCATAGTTCTAGGACTATATCCTATACGTATACTTATCCTTAGGGGCATCCCTAGACATACCTTAGAAATATATCTAGGTATCTCACTATCGTTTTCGCATCCTAGTTTCCAAAGGTTGACTAAACCTTTCCTCTGATACCAACTGTAGAGACCCGAAGCTTGACGTACATGGACATTACATTACATTTGCGGAATACTTAGTACATAACAAAAACACACACTAAAGGATCGTAATAGTTTAGTGTCTTTGGAAACTCGGAACGTAATCTTCTAATCGTGGTGAAAGTTCTTCAATATCTCCCATAAAGGTCATCCCTTTTTTCTACCTAAAACCTTTCTTTATATCCTGGGGAAAAGAAAACATAAAAGGGTGAGCTCAAATGCTCAGTAAGGGTAAACAAAAGAAAAAATCAATCACATCATATACATAGCTTTTGGAAATCTTAACCTGCAAAAGAGCTCATAATATCATAACATGGGGTAAATCATGGCAGTGAAATGTAATCACAATAATCATAACTTAAAACATGGAACTTTGTGGCATACACACATAATCATAGATAATCATTTCTTGTTAGTCATGACTCATTGCCAAGACTATCTTAGTGGACAAAGTCCCTTTCTGAATCGAGCAACCCTCGTTTCAGTCCTGTTTCACCGAACCGGTATAACCTACCATTCCAGCCATGTCTATCTCATGAGATATAAAATCTTTAACCAATGCATTGGAGGGAGATATAGGTCCCACCCATCTCATAATGATACCATTCTTATGTGTGCCACAAAATCATAAATCATACATCATTTCATAACCCATGTAATAAAAATGGGATTCTTAAAACAACATGACATCATAAAACCATTCATATAAGATAAAGGAATTCATAAACATAATTCCATCACAACATAGTCAAATCAATGTAAAAATATGGAAAGAAACATAACCCTTTATTATCTTAGATGGAAAATAATTTTGACAAAACACTTGAAATGAATTCTTGAGGAAAATATCCTTTCTTCTTCAAAATCAATTTCTTTTCATAAAACATCATGCAATTTTAAAAGAAAGAGATTTTATTAAAAATAGTCATGAAATCTTTTGGAGGAAGCTTCATGAAAATAAGGCTTTATAAAACCGTAAAAATCCGTTCATGCCGTTTAAGTTAAAAAAAACATTCTTCGTACATTTGTCGGAAAAGTCAAAAAGTACCTCGTATGAAAAAGCGAAAAAAGATTCCTTTCATATTCTTTACTAAAAACTCACCAAAGAGTAAAATTGGATTTAAACTATTGTAAGTGGATGGAAACAATATTACATATTGAAGGAACATGGATGTGGATGATAAAATACACCTCAGTAAATACTTACGAATAAACAATCTCGGATAAAAATGAGATTGTGATATTTCCCTTACCTTATGTCCGACTTGCTTTGTAAGTGTCCAAACCTCCTGTATAATGATTTAAATCATGTTATTGACTTATTCCAGAATCATATTCATTGTTATGATATCATATATGGTTCACTTATTATATTACCCGTTCTTTTGTAAATTCCATGTTAAGGAAGCGTTTTGGGTAAAATCGTTTCATTTATCTTAGGTGTTTTGACTTGTTGTTCTTGACATCACTATTACTTATATCATGATTTAATTACTTCCAGAATATAAAATATGATTTATATATCATATATATTCAGTATATATATATATATAATAGATAGATAAATAAAATGAAAAACACCGTTCATGGAGACGGCAGTCCGTACGTACGCATGAACGCTGTTTTACTTTCCTTATTGTCTTGATATGGAAGTAAATAGATGACATACATATATATATACATAAATCCAGTATCTTTATAATGTCATATATTTCATTATTATTTCTTATATATACTTTATAATCATTCTTAAATGGTTAACATGGAGAATGAATCTCATCGCGTCGTGGAGACGGTATTCCGTACGTACGCACGAGCGATGATATCATTTCTATAAATATTGAATTGAATTGGAGTGGATTATACAATATATCAGAATCAATATGATGTTGTAATAACTATTTATAGTTATTCTTTACACCATTATACCCATCCATGTAAGGTGGTGGTGGAAAATAGATTACACCACGGCGTGGAGACGGTATTCCGTACGTACGCACACGCGGTGATTTCTTTTTCCGTAGGATGGATAGATGGTGAAATAGGGTTGTTTCATACTTATAATAACATATCAGTATATGAGTGATACTGATGTTATTACTTCATAATGAAACAACCTAAGAAGAAGAAGTGGAAGAAGAAATAAAGATGAAAGAATTGGTAACGGTAATTACCTCTTCTTTGAAGTGCCTCTTTGAGACCTCCTCTTAGGGCACTAAAATTGGTCTTTGAGGAAGACCAGAACCTCTAGGATGTTTCTAGGGAAGTGGAGAGGAGAAATTGGCAGGGGTTGGCCGAGCTTGAGTGCTCAAATTGGTGTGAGGAGGAGGGGGAGGAGGTGTCCTTTTATAGGGGAGGAGAGGGGCACCTTAGGAATATCTCAAAATATTATTTTATATTAAAGTAAAAATCGGTTTATAATGGTTCCAAAGGGTCTTATTTCGAAGCTAAAGTGGGGATGGGTCGAAATCCTATCAACCAATAGGATTTAGACAAGTTTAGGGTATTATTTTAACCTTATCAATTAGATTTAACTCTAAGTTAAATAATTTAACTTTTACCGTGTCTTTTTGTTTTCTTTCACTATATGGTTAATAAACATACTATAACATGCCAAACGAACCCCAAATTGTATATTATTAATACATATATCCTTATCTAAGTCATTTGGCCGAACCTTAGATTTTTAGGAATAAAATAACAATTAATAATATAATATTTTATTTAAAAACTATTTTGTGTCAATTTTGACACTATTTGATATATGATTTTTTTGAAAGTCATAACAGAATTATATGTTAGAACCAAGTTGATTAAATCAACACTAATATATCATAGTAACCTATAAAATTAGTGGAATTCATAAAAAGTCTCAAATTACATTTATTTGGGTGTTTATAACATCAATTATGTCAATATTTCATTAACATGATAATTACTGCATCATCTTTGTGTCATAAATAAATTAAATTATTTGATGTCTAAAAATTACAAATAAAATACCATCATGTAGTAAATCGTTTTATCTTTCTAATGAATATTTACAATCGAATTTATCTTATGTATAACCCCATATTAGAAATTATTTACTTATTAAACTTTGATTTTAACTATTTTAACCCTTCTTTAAATAAATTAATAATAAATGTCCTAATCTAATCCAAGTGGGCCTAAATGGTCATATTTTATTCCTAAGTTTGTTTTTGGTCGAATTACACTTGTCCAATAGAATTAGGACATGTGTTAGGGTAATATTAATATCATATTTACCCTTAGTTACCCTATTTACTATTAACCGTGGTAAAAAAAGTAAAAAGTTACTATTCACCAAAAATTTATTTTCATCTCATTGAACCACATTTTAGTCCTTGATATTAACCGTGTCTCTCGGATTTTTGAAATTCCATTCACAGAAGCGGTAAAATTAAGTTTTATGCAAAATTCAGTTTTTAACCTACCACTTAGTGGTTTCACTATTCATCAAAAATTGAAGTTTTTCAGAAAAATGCCAAAATTTCACCCTAAGCTATAATTGATATTCTGAATTCAAAAATGATTTCTATTTTACAAAATTCCCAACATATAAGTTGCATTAATTAATTTTATAATTAAATCCCGCTGTTAAAACAAATAGCGTGTTTTTAAGAAACAATATCTATCAAAAGATTGACATTTGATTTTGTCTGGTTTAAATGTGAAATTACAACCAATGACCAACATTGTATTAAATTGTAAAAATATATTCTAAATATACTTTAAAACCACTCAAATTAATGATTTATCACTATTAATTATTTCGATTAAAAAAGTTGTTTTTAATTATAATTTAGTAATTTTCACTATTCATCAGAATATGAAAGTTATCCGAAAAGTACCAAAATTTCACCCTAAGCTAATTTCGATATTACGAATCCAAAAATGAATTCCATTTTGAAAAATAAAATTTACAAAATTTCAAAAAGTGGTTATTACTATTCATAACGACTAGTTTTAATAATATCTTAATAGCATATCGTTGTTTAGCGAAACTTGGTGTTGCGTACAACACACGCTATCGTGGAAGGTCGCGATTGCGTGTAATGGAGGGAAAGTCAAGGATGCGTGTTGTGAAAGCTTCTTTTGGTGTAGCGTACAACACAAGTCATTAGTGAAATTAAAAAGAATATTTTTCATAAAATTTCGGGCTGTTACAGGAAGGTCTCATCGGTAGCTAAAATTTTATAGCTTGGCATTAGTAGCTAAATGTCACTAGCTCAGCATTGATAGCTCACTTTGGTAGCTCAGTGTTAGTAGCTCAGTGTTGGTAGCTTAGTGTCAGTAGCTCAGTGTTGGTGGCTCAGCATCGGTGACCCCCTATTGGTAGGTGGTGTCAGTGAATCACTATCAGTGAATCACTGTCTGTGACTCCCATCAGTGACTTTTTATCGGTGGCTCGTGTCGGTGGGCCACATCAGCGACTCCCGTTAGAGACTTTCTGTCGGTGACTCACCTCAGTGGGTCACATTGGTGACTCTCTGTCAATAACTAATATCGATGACTCACTATCTGAGACTCACATTGGTGGGTCACATCGATGAATTTCTATAGTTGACTCACCCATAAGTGCATTATTCCCATTTTTTCATATTTTTTCGTGTTTCACCCCTACTACATTTTAATTAAAATAAATTTATTTTAAAACCTTCCATGACCGTTTCTGATGTTTTTTCCACCATAATATCCTAATGAACCCATATAAGTTGACGTAGTCAACCCATGTGGTCTTGAACATGATCTTAATTTTTAAGTACTTTGAAATTGTATCCCTTATTTTGATATAAGATGTATCTCTTCAAATATGAGATGTTATCTTCCCCATGTGTTTCTATTTTCTCTTTGTGCGCCTAAAGACTTTATTCCCTAAGGAGTCTCATCTGTATCATAGCCATCGATCCAGTTTTCCTTGGAGTCTTTACTACTGTTCGTGCACCCCTTGTCTTTGGTGCACATAGAAGTTGTTGATCATCTGTTGTTCTAGTTATGGATCCCATAGTATTTATTTATTATGTATTATGTGGGGTGGGTAATCAAATGTATCATTGTGTTTATGGTTGAATCCCAATGATAAGAAGAATATCTAAATTTTTATAAAGATAATCTAATTTGTTTCAATAATAGGTTTTTTACCTTATTAATAAATTAGGAATGGTGAATATGATGATGATTCTTGTGTTTTTTTATCTATTTTTTTATCCATGTTATGAATTGTGTTTAGTGTATGACTTCTGAAAATAATGGTCATTGGTGGTCTCTGTTTGCGCAACGGACTAATGAATACTTGTTGTTAACTTTATGTTGGATGGAAGTGAACATAAAAAATAAATTAATCATTTATATCTAGTTAATTAAAAGGATTCCCTAGGATTGGACTTATTCTATGGTCACCCCTGAAAAATGAAAGTGGTATTAAATAAGAGGTGCTGGTAAATCTGAATAAACATTGAGTGTTTGGTGTGGATGTGGGTTGTGTGTAGTTATATTTGGCCTTAGGTATTGTGTTGATTTTGTGGTGTTGTGGATGTAGATGTGGCTGTATGTATGGGGTGGTATGGGTGGTGTAATGGAATCTTAGGATGAGGGATCAGTTTATTATGGAATAAATAAAATTTTTATGTGGTGGGAATACATTTAGGAAGTGGATGGGAATCAGGGATATGTTTTAGGTTGTGTTTTGTTTATGTCACTGGGTGTGGTGTTGTTATGTAGCGGGGCTACTGAGTGAGGTTGTGATGAGGTTTCTTGGGGGTTGGATTATTGATTGGAAGGTAATGACATCATTACATTGAATAATGGTTGTGGAAGTAGTTGGATGAGTGTTCAGGAAAGGGGAGGGTGCAGTGGGTTGTTTTAACTTGGTCTTTCATCCTAGTGTATTATGGCTAATTGTTTGGATATTTCTTGTGCTATTTTTGGTATATTATTAGGTAGGTATGGAATGAATAGATGGTTTGTTAAATAAAGAATAAAAGTTGGTTAAATTAATTGGCTAGGGGTTTTGAATTTGGTTTGTGTATAGTTTGTGTGGTTGTGCATTTAAAGGTAGCAGCAAAGGGGGTTTTATGTGGGCTAGTTGTTTATTTTGAAAACCCATAGGATGGTATGAGTGTTTGGTACCTATATAAACTTGTAGTTCATTGTGTTTTCTATGCTCACCCCACCCATGTTGAGCGCTACATTCTGAACACCCCCATTTTTATAGGGGGAGTCTTTACCAACATCCTAGTGGGAAGATGGATAGATGATTATTGTCTCTTCTAAACACCCTCTTCTAGGTATTTTTAGACAAAGAATATTCAGGTAGGTTGTGGTGTAGTTATGGGGACAAGGTGTTTTTGGGCGTGTTGTGTCTTCCCAGGTGTCTTTGGGAGGTGATATGTTGTGCTTTACCAGGTGTCTTTGGGATGAGTCCCAAGTGTCTATGGGTGAGAGGTGATGTTGTTTTGGAACTAGGTGTCTATGAGTGGAATGTGATGTGATTAGTGTCCCAGGTATCTGTGGGAGGGTTTGTGATGCAAGGCTTTCGGAAGATAATTGATGAAACATGACATTTTTCATTAGGGTATGAGCATTTAACTAGTAGGAAAGTGGTGTGGGGTAACCAAATATTGATTTTCATATGACACTACTTTACTTTAATTGTTTTGTTTGGTGAGAATGTATTTGGTGAGGTTGGGGTGGCTAGTATAACTTGTTAGGTACGTTTGGTTTCTGTAGTTTTCTCACAGGGGAATTAGTGTGATTTTCCACTTGTGAATGAGAGACATTTGTTTTTCCATACTGAGTATACTTGTATGATCACCACTAGAATACTAAATTTCATTCAATATTCAAGTGGTACTATGTGTACTATGCTAGGAAGTACTATCTCAAACTTTAGGGATAGTTGTTGTGTTACTACTTAGCTTTTCTTTTGGTATTTACTTTGAAGTTTTGTTGTTCTTATAATAGTTTTCTTTTGAATATGCAAATGAGGTGGATTTTGGATATACTTTTTTATTTAGTGTTTGGATTTAATTGGGATTTATCATCTTATCTCATAATATTATTATATGAAAAGGTAAATTCCTTCCATGTTTGTGGGATTATATACCCTTGGTGCTGGCCACCACCCCAGGGTCTACTAAAGGTGGTACTTAGAGGGGTCATTATCTCTCTTTCTTAATTTTCATCCCCAGAGGTTTATCTTTAGAGGGAGGGGTTCATGACATGTTACTCCCACATGTTCTATGATTATCATCTAAGGTATACTAATCTTTTATTTTAAAATTTATGCCTTCCTTATGTTATCCTTCATGTTATGATTTTATTTACCCTTACTGAGGACCTGATCCCACCCCTTTCTTATGTTTCCAATCCCCACATTATGAATATGGTTATATCTTGTGAGTTATATAGAAAATATTCTATAGGATCATGATTGAGGAAAAATGTTCATTTTTTTATGAAAATAAGATGTTTATATAGCTAATTTCAAAGATAGTAAACCTTTTGGTTTTTGGGTTATGTGACTTTTGTGAGATGTATTATCTAAACAATGACATTAATGAATTATTTAAGTTAATTTTAGATTGTATTTCTATAAAAAACACTATGAGAGTTTAGTTATATTGAAACCTGTGAGATTATAATGTGATATATACAAAAGGGCCCCAAAATGTTCTACAGTCATCACTCCTACTCTGATCCAACATCATGGTCCCAATGCAATTTCAAAAATATTAGGAATTTCAGAAAACCCTAGAACATCTCAAAAAATACAACTGATAGTGAGGAAATCACCTTTTCATTATATATAGAATGATCATTGAAATGGACTCTATTTATGTCCAAAATTGGATACATTGTAAGAAGAAGTGATAACCTAAAAGAAAATGGTAGTACATGTCATATACTAGGGGTACATGCTTTGAACACAAAAACATCAAGACATGGGTTTGTATCTTGGTCATAAATAGTATACACCTCCACAGTACACGGGTTTTCCTTACCCTCAACAACATGTGTGGTAAATGGGTACCTGGACAAGTTTCCTATACTAGGTCTTATCATGTAACCCAACATGGATTGCACGAGTACATTATGTATCCCTTATATGGGTAGTTTTTCCATTCATAGGTTCAGATCCTGTGTTTTGTATCCATGGGTTTTAAATGTCATGTTTAAAAGGATAACGGGACATAAATACATCATCTCCAAACTAAGATACACAGGAAAACTAGTCAATGAGTTTTCTTGATATCAGATGATGTGTAGTCATGATTTCCTAATGTAGAATTCCTCTAATCTACCCAATTCACCGAAAACAAAATATATTTGATCAAAATCTAGATAAAATACAAAAAAGGTTCTATAGATCATATAAAAAATTTCAGAATAATAATGAAATAAAAATGACAAATAATTGAAAAATAATGAATCCTGATACTTGATCCATGCATCCCAATTCGATCTTGGATCATCCTTAGATGAAGGATTCTCCCTCCATCACCACCACTCAATTATATTTCATCAATAAGGAAATTGTGAGTGATGTGGAATCCTTTTAGTATGAGTAGGTAAAAATAGAGTATAGGTTATGATTAATCAAAACCTAAATTAATTAAAAGGATTACCCATTAAATCGGTCTGAAATAGGATTGAAACCCAAATGAAAATTATATATCGATAAGGTAAAACCAACCATTTCAGTTTCAACAAAGGATTAAAAATTTCCAACTACATATTATTTTAGATTATATTAATAATATAACACAATGAAATAATTAATATTTTTTAATATATGTTCATTACTTTGAATAAATCCCCAAATGTGGAATCTAACCAAATTCTTGATTTATGGTAAGAACAACATTCCAGAATCAATGGAACTATAAATTTTTATCTACAATGTCACTATGTAAATTAAAAAGACCATTTTACCCTTTTTAAGTGATTAGGTCCCTAAAAATCAAAATAAATCATATGATTCTACATAGAATACCCTTGATCACTACATCACAACCACAAAGTGTGCCAATATTTTAAATAAATCATCAAGAGGTGGAAAATTGACCTCATGATAGATATTGATAAATCCTTTAACTCCATGATAATTGGTATTATCGATTAATTCCATTAATAGATTAACATTGATAGGTTCCTCATTGAAAAAATTAATTGTCATTTCAAATCTAGAAACATATTTGTAATTCTCAATGGATATATAGAGGGATAATTCTTATATTGGAGAGCATTAACATAAGGTGAAACTATCTCAAATATGATCTCTACAATTTTTAAAGATCATTTGATAATTCATATCAACAAATATCTTAATAAGGGAAGAATCAAAGTATTCTGGGCTAGTGTAGGGGGTTTTGACCCATCTCACCTATAATAAGATGATGAGTTTATTTTATTCACTAGGGGTGACAAAAAATAAGAAGTCTGAATGAATGTTTATATCATAATGATATGGTCTCATGATAAAAAAACAGCTTGGGATATCCTTTTTATACTATATAAAACGGTTTACAGAAGTCAGAAAACAAAACATCATCAATTCCTTAAATATTATAGAATGTTTCCTTTAATTTTCATACATAGTGATGCCTATTTTTTTATATTATACCCAAATATTAACACTTAAATGAAATAATTTATCAAGTCAATATGAATTTAGAAACTTAAAATTGGAGATCTCTTTTAATAAAAAATATAATTAGCCTTTTTAAATTTTTCATTATTTCTACACTTTTCTACTCATTTATAGTATGCAAGTGGCCAATATATTTTATTATGATCTTTAACACCATTATTAAAAAAGTTATTTGGAGTGAGATAATTTTATAGAAGAAATTAGTGATAATAACACTGAAACTATGTTGCAAACGTCTCATTATTACAACAATGGGGGTGATAATTTTTAGACTCTTAATGGTGCACTTCATAACCAATTCACGTGAAATATCACCAATAGAAACACTAAAAGTAAATTTTTTAATATAGTTTACCTAAACGGTTTTAAATGGGTAATTATCATTACATTTACTCATTAATTTATCCTACCTAAAATGGTGATTATATCAAGTTTAAGATTTATTCATGATGGATGGACTCTAATAACTCAACTTCTAAATTTTGGATTGACAATTGGATTGGTTCTATTCTCTATAATTCTATTTATGAATATAAAATTTACATTGATTATTATATCACTATATGGGTTTATATTAATTCTATTTAATATTTAACTCTTAATTTAAGCAAGATCATTCACAATTATCATTTTATTCCTCATCGTGATAATTTGGTTTGGGAACTTGTGAGGTGTTGAGTTTTGATAAATAAACATTATAACATGTTCAAAATTGGATATTTAATTAATGGAATATATTAGGTTAATCACATTCAAAAAGCATAGATTAGACCCTACAGAACATTGTTTATTTGGAGACTAACATATAACAGAATCCATACCAAGTCGTTTATTTAAAAGTTCAGTAACTTATTGTTATCATAATTTGTTTTTTGGTTATGATGAGTCTGAGGAGTAAGATTATATTTTCATTAAATTCCCTTTATCTTCCACTATTTGAAATGAGTTGTCTAACATTTTTTAATTGTGAATTTCATTGAATTATTGTTTGAATGAATTCATTATCTACTAAATATACATTATCATATACAACAATTTATGAAATTTATTCCTTGATTCATGCATTTAAATTCTTTATCTAAATTGGAAAATCAAAAATTGTATTATCTTAAATGGAATGAGAACTTTTATCACTGGAATTCTATCACACCTGGTCTGCATCACTCATGATTTCAATATGATTCAAAATGGATATGTAAACAATACTATACCCGATTTACCTATTCCAAAAGAGATGATATTATAGGTAACTATAATACTTAAAAATTAACAATTAAAATCATCTAACATCCGCCACTAGTTGGATGGATATAGATAAACACCAATAAAGCATTAAACGGAAATCCTTTGGTAGAAGTTTGTGGTGTAGTTTTTCCAAACTTCACCAAATATGTAATCTATTTATTATTTAAGTATCAGGGGATTAATCATGTTATATAAAATGATATAAAGGGTATTATCTCTATGGTTCATTTCATGGAGAAAAATTATCACTTAATTTATTAGTGGATCGTGATTTTATAACAACAATTCAATACATTTGGAATCATCATGTGTATTTTTTATAAGATCACTCCTCTATGAATAATATTCTTGAAAAATCATTCATCAACAAACATGATTTTCACTCATGAATATTGGTAAGATAATGTTTTTGTCAACAGCCTAGATAATACATGTGTGTTTTGTAGTTTTTTTCTTAGATTTATGGCCCCCCTGAGGAACCGGTTAGTATCTATATCCAAGACTATAGTAAACTCCCCATCACGAATCCTTTATAATTTTTTTGTTATTTTATGTTGGGTTATTGGTTTTTCTACCTTGAATAAACAATATTGATTATTTATAAATTTTTTAGGGATGAAATTTCGTTAGAAAATTAAATTTAAGATCCATCTCATTTAGTGAGATCCTATCATTGAGTTGATTAATTTAAGATCCATGTTTGATTGGTAATTCTGACTCATGTTGTGGGTCCCAGGACTGATTATGTAACCTATCACGACAGGACCTGAATAACCTGCAAATCCAGAACTTCATTCAGACATGACATAGCCCGAAGGATGTTCCTCAACTATATGGTATGGAGAATAATTATTTTTCATCATAGATAATCAAGGGGGAAATTTTCACCACCAAAATAAAAAAATAACGGATAAGAAACCAAAAATATTTGGAAATATAGAATATTCATCAAGAGAAAATTATCACAAGGTGGAAAATTACAAAATATGAAATAGAAAAAAATCACAAAATATCATATAAACCATGATATACACATAACATGTGGATCACATACTCTCTTATCACCATAAATTCCCAAAGTCCCACTATCATGAATAACCACTGCCTCCACGTAGTACATATTCTTTTCTTGGACCTAGAAAAATAACGTCCATATACACCAAATGGAATATAAAAATTGTGATAAATAATAGCCCAATATGTAGAAACATAGTTATTTAATAAGTAGTCCATAGAAATTAAACCAAATATGATCAATTTTAAATAAAACATGACATAGAAATATTTTCCAAAATTTATAATAAAACATTAATTTCAAATAATTTCAATTGAAAGTATAAAAAAGGAGTAAATAAGAATTTACATCATAACAGGATGATTATTATCAAAATAAAAATAGGAATAAATAAATAATTTTATAAATTTTTGTGTTTAATTTATTTCTTATCATAGTCCCATCGTTATATGTCTAAGGTTTAGTAGATCAAGGCTCAAGGAACCTCACAAAAATTAGTGAAATACTACTCTAGTTGTGCACACATCCTTAGATCTCATCCCTAGGGGGAATAAGAATCTACCCCAATGAATAAACCACTTACCCTCAATGAATTTTAGTTATAATATTCATCATCATTCCATTTCTAGGAATAGATAATTCATTACTACAATTCTTTTCTTAGATTACCCTCCTAACCACCATGGATACCATGTGCTTTAAAGAAATCAATCATGGGAAAATAATTCATCTCAAATAGTTTTCATCAATTCTTTATTCTAGTATCTTCAAATCATGTTTCACAGATTCCATTTAATTCCAAAAACCAACACAGAAAACATTATCAAAACACATTTCTTTCTAAAGAATTAATTTCATTCAATATCAATAAAACAATCCATTCTATTTTTTTCAAGAATAATAAATAGTCATTATTCGGATAATTAATTTCAATTCAAAATCATTTTTCTAGATATCAAAAATCTATTGAAAAATCCATTTCCAAAGTGGTTAAATCACCCACACCATGCCATTTTAAAAAAATTGTTAGGAGTCTGCATTCATATTTATAAATAAATTGAATATACATTAAAATAAAAAATCATATAAATGATTTCAACTAAAATGGGTCATAGAAATTCAATTGATAAATCATGATCTGGATCCATCAAAAATATATGTATCCATAACCCTCAAAGAAAGAGAGATACAATGAAATAGAATTTCATAATCAAATCATGGTTTCAATTACCAAAAGATATTCAATGTTTCAATAAAAACATAGATCCATTAATATTTATGGTTATAATGGATATGATTTCATTATGATATCCTCTAATGTAGTAGGTATCAAAGTAGATTTGAGGGATGAGTTTAAATTAAATTAAGGGAGGTTTAATTTATAGTTGGCCATTATTCTTCCACTGATTGGATTGTAGTTCAGGGTAGATTTATTGTCCTTATGGATTCCCCATTGAATTTCGAGTGAAAATACCATAGGATTTCACTACATTAAGTATGGAATCAGTTGGATGTTGGTTTGTAACACCTAAAGATTTTGTGAATTATTTTTTTCTAATAATTTATTCTTGTTGATATTTTTTCTTTCACTCAACGATGAAATTAGTTATTCAATATATATTAATGAATTAAGATTGGATTAAGTTATTGAAGTTCCAAGTTAATGTTGAACTAAATGGAATATAATGGTTAGATTTCTTTATACTAAACACTGATGTTAGTTTACATTATATACAAGACAGACTTTCCTTGATGGCATGCATAACATGAAAGACAATGCTTTTCCAAAATAGAAATATATTAGTAAAATATTATATTTGATATTTTAATACTTAACCTATATATTAATTTAGAGTTATTAAATATTATTATCTAACTAAGGAGAACCTATGGTTTACACAAATATAAAATGAATTCATCAGTTAAAATGAACTTGTTGAATATGAAGGGAATACTTTTATAGAAAACAATTTTTATGCCTACAAATAAATTTTATCCTACAAAATTAAATTAATTAAAATTAGAGAGTGAGATAAATGTAATATATTTTATTTTTTCAACCAAATATTTTTTATATTCATCCAATAAATTCTACAAGAATAAGATAAGAACAAACACAATTTTACACATAAAAACCTTTATTTTTATTAACGCACTTTTACCAACTTTTAATGGTGAAACAATTTTAAATCTAAATTTTTGAACTTTTATGAATTTTACATTTCAAAATAAACGTTTATCTTCAAATAAAAACATTAAAGTATTTTTTGGTTGTTTTTTTTGTATTTTTCTGCAAAGATTCATTTTTTAATGAATAGTGAAAAAACACTAAGGTTTAACACAAATCTTCTTTTTCATATTATTTATTTCTAATGTAAAATTATATTTTAATTTATTTTAAAGTATAATTTTATCCATTTTCTATAAATTTATCCAATTTATTTCATTATAATCAATTTCAAATTGAAATTGGTTATAAAAACATGGAAAATATTTTAGTGTTTTTACATTAAAAATATGCTTCATCATCCTATCTGTGAGATTACATTTAAATTAATTTATGTGACTTCAGTGATTGGAATTTTTAAATTCTGATTTTATATTGGTAATAAGAATAATTAATCATGTATAATAATATCAACTTATTTTTTACCAAAAATATTAGTGAAGGTAATTAAAATTAATTAAACGATTAAGGTGAAATTAAGCATAAAAAGGTACTAAAACCTAAACATAAGGCCTAATATGACATGAAAACTTGGGAAAATCCATTTTATAAACATATTTAGACTATATAATCCCTTTTATATACGTTTTACCATTATTGGATCCACATTCAAAAAAAAGTGGGTAGGGTTTTTCTTTTTCCAAAATATTATAAGTGTGCCACTCCTCAATTATAAAATAAATTCCTCTCCTCCCACGTCCAGACACCCCTCAAGACACTTAAGTTAAGAAAATATTTTCCCAATTAATTTCCCAATATCCCTCTCATACACCTTGAGGATTCCCTTTGGGCATAAATCCATCCAAGAAATCCACTTGGTGAAAAACAAAGAGTTACCCAAATAAGAAATGACATCCTTCCTCAAGATCCTTCCTTTTTTTTTTCTTTCAACACCCGCTAAAATATCCTTATTTCATGAAAGTAAAACACCCTTAGTATCAAAAATATAAAAGGATGTTGTTATGATAAGGTTTCTACCTAAAATTACAAACACTTCCATCTAATGGGTAACGAAGATACTATTTTCATGTACAACGAACTACTAGCTCAAGAAATAATGATTGTTCATTTATCCTTTACCGCATTTGATGGTGGACATTAAGATTGAAAAAAATATTTATATATCATATATATTATATTTATAATGTCTTTAGTCATATGTATTTTTTATATATATCTTATACTTATGTTTTCCATCTTGTGTAAATACGATAATTTTGTTTGAGGATGTGTGGACTACCGACCCCTAAAAGTGATATGATTCCTACACACACTATATGGAATATATTAAGGATATATTTAGTGAACATATATGATATAAAAGACATAATAATTCAATTGAAATTATATTATATACATAAATACAAATATTTTATTTACTCTCATTCTTTTAATATGATAATAAATTAGAAACAATGTTCATGCTTGTGTACGACCTACTGTCTCCAGGAACAGTGTATTTCATTTCATAATTCTATATTATATAGATTTTAATAATACACATATAATGAATATAAATTATATTTGTATCCTGGTTTACATTCTGGAAATCATGAATGATGTACCATATATATTAAAAATTAGTACACAAGCAAATAACAAAGAGAATATTACCCGAAGTACAACCTTAACATGAAATTGTTAACAAGTGGGTACTATAAAGTCATAATAAAACCATATATGGTATTATATAAAATAATTTGGTTCGGTAAAATATGTATAATAAACTTACATTTATTATATAGGAGTCTTGAATGGGTACAGTGAGATTCAAGACACAAGGTAATGAAATTTTATCTCACTGTTCATTTCTATGAGATACATTCCTTATTCACCACTCACATATTCTGTTTGGTGTATACAATGCCCGTGAATTTATTTTATTCCTATTATTATTAAATATATAGGAATTTACATAACAATTTATGCTTTTTTTATCTTGGGCTTTAAGTTTCAAATGTTACCAAACTGGTAAAATAATTTTGTCTAAATTTTCCTTCATTGGGAAACATGCAATGTTATACACCTATATCATTATATAAGGTGTATAAACTACCTTTGACATGTCATAAAATGAATCTTCTTATTTTCATGATATTTTAAAGCTCTATGTAATCTCATTTTCCTACATGGGGACTATGATTCAATGTTACCTTGTGGTAAGAGTTTAT
Source organism: Viscum album (assembly GCA_963277665.1). NCBI lineage: Eukaryota > Viridiplantae > Streptophyta > Magnoliopsida > Santalales > Viscaceae > Viscum > Viscum album. The sequence goes on along the minus strand of OY728155.1, from coordinate 2,133,939,827 downwards.
TGAAATAATCTCACCGTTTATCAATATTATTTATGATCATGTTTTCATTAATGAAATATTATGATCCATATTTCAAGAACACTAATGAATTTTCATGTCCTATGGTTATTCTTGATGACTTCATTTATTAGTACCATTTTCCTACTCTTGGGTACTTAAGATAATTAAGAATATTTTTTTAAGAAAATATGACCTCACCTCTCTGTTTGGTTAGAAATCTGTGTTCTTTCAAAACCCTGTTATCCAAAAATAGGATTCTAGGAATATTCACTACGAGAAAAATAGCCTTTTGCAACATGTTATTTGTGATGGGGACATCAATCTGTCACAACTAATTAGTTATTTGCGATGGGAAAAGGGGTCATGTCACAAAAGTTTTGGCGCGGTTTGCACGTCAAACTATGGGAAGGCTATTTGCGACGAGGGGTGCCTCCCCGTAGCAAATAATTGGTGGTGGAAAATATTATTTACGACTGGATATTCCCCCATCGCAAAGAGTGTGTTAAGAGGTCACTATATGTGACAGGTCCCATCGCAAATAACCTTTTGATCATCGACAATAATTAATGTTGCCAAAGGTAATTGCGACAGGACTCTCATTACAAAAAAGCTAACCTATATATACCCTCATCCATTTTTTTCTTTCTTCTTCTTTTTTCCTACATTCTCTCTCTCTCTCTAATCTCTAATTTTAGAGTTAAAATTTCTCTAAATTAAATTCTTTTTTTTCTAACATATTTTGAAGTCATCTACACATATAAGAGATCAAGTTTATAGGTATTTATGTTTTATTTCATTTTTTTAAATAAATTTTAATTATTGTTAATTAGTTGTAATTAAATTAGATTTAGATTATTTTCTTATCAGAATTTATTTGTAGTAATAAATTGAAATTATCAGTACTAATTATTAATAATTATTGGCAATTAGGAATTATTAACGATAATTCGTAATGAATATAAATAATTAGCGGTAATTAGTAATTAGTAGCGATAATTAGCAGTAATTAATAGTATTAATGATAATTAGTAAAAATTAGTGGAAATTAGTAATAATTAGGAATAAATAGAAATAAATATTAAAAAATAGTAATAAATACTAATAATTAGTGATAAATACTAATAATTAGTAACAATTAATACTAATTATTAATAATTACTAATAATTAGTAACAATTAGTAATAAATAGTAATAATTACTAATAAAAATAATAATCACTAATAATTAGTAAAAAATAGTAACAAATACTAATAATTAGTTACAAATAGTAATAATTTCTAATAATTACTAATAATTAGTCATAATTACTAATAAATAGTAATAATTAGAAATAATTGGTAATAAATAGCAATAATTAGTAATAATTAGCAATAATTACAAGTAATTAGCAGTAATTAAAAATAATTAGCAATAAATAGTAATAATTATCAATAAATAGTATTAATTAGGAATAAATAGTAATAATTTGTAAAAAATAGTAATAAATCATAATAATTAGTAATAAATAGAAATAATAAGTAATAAATAATGATAATTAGTAATAAATACGAATAATTAGTAAAATAAATACTAATAATGAGTTATAAATACTTATAATTAGTAAAAATAGTAATAATTAGTAATAATTAATAATAATTAGTAGTAATTAGTAAGTAATAAATACCCCTAATTAGTAATAAATAGTAATAAATAGTAATAAATATTAATAAATAGTAATAAAAAGTAATAATTAGTATTAATAAGTAATAAATACTAATAATTAGTAATAAATATTAATAAATAGTAATAAATAGTAATAAATAGTAAAAAATAGTAATAATTAGTAAAAAATATTAATAATTACTAATAATAAGTAATAAATACTATTAATTAGCAATAAATGCCAATAATTAGTAATAAATGCCAATAATTAGTAATAAATACTAATAATTAGTAATAAATACTAATACTTAGTAATAATTAGTAATAATTAGTAAGAAATAGTAAAAAATAGTAATAAGTTGTAATAAATACTAATAATTAGTAATAATTAGTAATAAATAGTAATAAATACTAAGAATTTGTAATAAATACTAATAATTAGTATTAATTAGTAATAATTAGAAATAATTAGCAATAATTTTTAATAATTAGCAATAATTACAAATTAATTGTAATAATTAGCCATAATTACTATTAATTAGCAATAATTAGTAATAATTACTATTAATTAGCAATAATTAGCAATAATTTCTATTAATTAGCAATAATTACTATTAATTAGCAATAATTACTATTAATAAGCAATAATTACTATTAATTAGAAATAATTATTTATAATTAGAAATAATTACTTTTAATGAGAAATAAATATGAATAATTTGCAATAATTAGTAATAATTAGTACTAACTAGTAATAATTATAAATAATTGACAATAATTAGGAATAATTAGAAATAAATAGCAATAAATAGCAATATATTGCAATAATTAGCAATAAATAGAAATAGTTAGCAACATTTAGCAATAATTAGAAATAATTTGGATTTATTAGTAATAATTATTAATAAACAGTAATAAATAGTAATAAACAGTAAATTTTAGTAATAATTTGCAATAATTAGTATAATTAGAAATAATTAGAACGAATTATAAATAATTACTAATAAGTAAGATTTATTAGTAATAATTTTTAATAAATAGTAATATTTATTAATTAGTAGTAATAAATAGTAATAATTATTAATAATTATTAATAATTAGTAATAAATATTAATAATTAGTAATAATTAGTAATAAATATTAATAATTAGTAATAATTAGTAATAATTAGTAATGAGTAGTAATAATTAGTAATAATTAGTAACAAATTGAAAAAATTAGTAATAAATTGAGAGAATTAGTAATAAATAGGGAAAATTGTAATAAATTATAAGAACATGGAATAATTTCTAGTGGATTGGTGGCACTAATTTTTCTCGATGACTCTTCTCCTTTCAACTCTCACTGACTAAAAAAATTATGAAAAATATGCTCTTACGTATGCACAATATTAGATATGAATTCATAAGAACAAGTTTTTCATAATGTCTTCAGATGGTGATAGGTGGGAGAAGATGATTCATCGATGAAAAGGGGGATATTTTGTCTAATGGTTCATTTTCTTGCATCTTTCTCACATTGAATCACAATTAATAATCTTGTCAGAGGTACGCTTATGAATTCTCGTATGCACGGGAATGGATATGCGTACCTCTGAGAAGCTTCTTCATTGTGATTTTAGTGTCAGAAAGTTGCAAGTAAATGAACTGTCGGACAAAAGAGTAGTTTCCAATCTACTAGAAGTTATGTCACCCGTAATTAGTTGTATTTAGTAAGAAGCAACTGTAATTATATATATCCACTTTTTTGAATAGTGTTTTTCATATATAAAATTATTCAAAAACAATATTGATTTTATATTTTGCAGAAAAATATAGAACAAAAAGTAAAAAACAGTCATTATTAGATGATTTTGCTTGGATGAATCATCATAGAAATCCAAATAGTTCTGTTTTAAATCATGTATATATTAATGGTGTTGATGCTTTATTTTCATTTGAATAATAAAAAATAGAATTTGTTTCAGAAGTCACAATTAAGTGTCCTTGTAAAAAATGTGCTATGATAACATTTGAAACATTTGAAAATGTTGGGGGACATATATTAATTTTTGTTTTTCAACCAGATTATGTTTTTTGGTATCAACACGGTGAATGCAGTTCCAGAGAAGGTACTAAAAATTTTATTTTGGATCAATCACAGTTTTAAAATTTAGTGCATGATGATGTAGGTCCATCTGTTCAACAAAATGAAACTCATGATGATATTGATTTAACTCTTGAGTTGGAACCATCAAAATTTTATGAGTTTTTGAGGTCTGTTGCGGATGCATAATATCCAGATTTCAAGATAATCAAATTAGAAGAAGTTGAATAATTTGTGGCTATTAAATACAATAATGGATTGTCAACCAACTATTTTGATCAGATATTTTCTTTGGTTAAAACACTATTACCTAAAGGAAATGTGTTTTCTAAAAATTACTATGAGAGCAAGAGTCTGGTACGTAATCTAGGCCTTAGTTATCAGAATTTTCATTCATGTTCAAATGATTGCATCTTATATTCTAGTGAAAATGAGTTGTTGGATAGCTGTCCCACATGTGGATAATCGATGTATAATGAATATCAACTGGGGAAGTCTGGATAGATTCCTGTAAAAAAGTTGAGATATTTCTCGCTTACACCCAGGTTGCAATGTTTATTTATGTCTCAAAACACAGCAACAATGATGTCATGCAACATAACCAAGATTTCAACTGGTAAAATCATGAATCGTCCATCTTATCGTGATTCATGGAAACATTTTGACTGGGTACATATTTCTTTTTCTTTATAAGCCTTGAATGTGCGACTAGGAATTTATACTGACAGTTTATATCTGTTTGGTTCTTATAGTAGTTAGTATTCATGTTGTCCTGTCTTTACAACTCTGTAAAATTTACCTCCATGGATGTTGATGAAGGATCCTTATAACTTTTTGACATTATTAATCTGAGGAAAACTAAAAACAAATATTTATGTGTATTTGAAACCATTTATTGATGAGTTAAATTCATTCTGGGGTAATGGTGTTAGTACATATGATGTTGCTGCGAAACAAAATTTCCTACTAAAAGCTCCAATGATGTGGACCATTAGTGACTTCCCCGCATATTGTATGTTATTTGGATGGAGTTCACGTTGTCTAAAATTGTGTCCTTAATGTATGAGATACAAAAAAAGTATTTATTCTCGTCAATGGAAAAAACCTTACTATTTTGACTGTCATCCTAGATATCTTCCAACCGATCATCCTTTTCAGAGGAACAAATCTCATTTCAGAAATGGAACAATTGCAAGTGATGGACCTCCAAACATGATCTCAGGTACAGAGTTAAAATTATTTTTATTTTCATTACCTCCCATCACATTTGGACCAACAATAAACCAACATAAAATTCATGGATTTGGGAAATAACACAGTCAGATAAAACTGATCATTTTTTGGGATATGCAACTTATACACTATACAAAGAGAATAACATATTATTTCATCAGTGGATTGCATATTTGAGACTTCCAGATTCATATGCATCCAATTCGGATATATGGGTTAATAATAGTCATATTATAGGATTAAAAAGTCATGATTTTTATTTTATATTGGAAAGATTTATGTTGATTGGATTAAGATATTTGTTGAATTATATGATTTGGGATTCAATAAAAATAAAAATAAATATTTTTTCCGAGACATTTTCTTGGTGACAACAAACTACAATGCACTAAGAAAACATGAAGAATATTTTTTTGTAATTATATGAAAACTAGAAAAAAAATCTTTCTATCGGATTTTTTTGACTCAATGGAACATTTGATATTACATTTTCCACATGAAGAAAAATATAGAGGTCCATAACAGTTTAGATGGATATACCCACATGAGAGATTCATGAATAAATTAATGAAAAAAGTACGTAACAGAGCATCAATTGATGGCTCAATTGCGGAAGCTCATTTTAAGAGGAAATTTCTTTTTTATTATATCGTTAGTTTGAATCTGAATATACCTAAAAACAAAACCGCATGGGATGGAATGAGGGAAATATTGATGATGAAATGGGAAATAAATTATATGTTTTAATCAGTTAGAGTATGACTTCGGTGGAGTTTATTAATGAAGGCTTTCAGATGATTAACATCATAGAGCTCACATATATGTTCTGCTCAACTGTGGAAAAAATGACATCAGTTGTACTGTGAGTGATTCTATCACTTATTCTATAATTTATTTTATAGTAAGTAAGATTATTTTATTTTTTAGGTTAAATGATAATCATATTAAGAAAAAACATCCAAAAATTACAACAACTTCTTTTGAAGAATGATGATAAAAAAATTTCTCAACGGTTTCAAAAACTAGAAAATAAATTATTGATGCTTTAACATAACAATTATATAAATTATTTATTATATTGATAATTGTTTTAGAAAAATTTAGGTGTCTCAAAATGGTGATAAAATTGATAAAAAACTATGTATATTTAGTAACCCACCATCCAAAATGGTTAAATCCTACAATGCATATGTGGTGAATGGTTTGAAATTTCATACAATTGCATATGGGGAATAAAAAACTCAATGAATAGTAGATTTTTTTGAGAGGATTTCATCATAGAGAAACTGAAGTTGAATTTTACAGCATGCTGGATGAAATTATTGAACATTGTTATCTATGAAAAAATTACCTAAAAATATTTAAATGTCGGTGGTTGGATACTGAGAGAGGCTTGTATGTTCGTCTGACTCATGGAATTATTGATATTAAATCTAAAATTCTTCTTACAGTAAATGAACCACTTTTACTATCTCAATAGGCATATCAAATTTATTCCATATAATATTTTTCTACTTCAAGAGACCTGAGTGATTGGTGGAGGATAATAAAAATTAAATTTCGGGAAAATCATTTTACTCAAAGTGAATGTGGATTCACTAAAGATAATGGAATTGAAAATTTTCAAGAGTCTAATCAAAATCCATCTTTTTTACAAAGAGAAATGAATATCGATGATGGAACCCCAGAATTAAGTGTCAATGGTGATGATGATGTTAATGATGTTATAAATGAATTTGAAATGACATGAGATGATAAAACTGAAACTAATATGGATATTGATGATGCCGAGGAGGAATATGAAGACATTGACATCCTCATATATGAAGATGATGATGAAGGTAAACATTGACATAGTTAAATGTTGGTTATAATCGTAACTAATATATATATATAATAGTTATTTTCAACTATTTTCTAATAACAATCATTTTTTGTTTCAGATGGATGATGATCTATTTCATCCATTGTTGGAGGTGGGGATACCTTCGGTTGTGGAGGATTTGGGATCATCTGACCCTCAGCCTACTGGCGGTTCTATGGGTACGCGGAGGGGGAACATTCTTGCACAATTGATGATTCATGACCCAATTCTTGAGCAAGGTTCACGTCTTGGCTTCAATCTATGCATGTGGAGGTATGATAACTTGTGTATTTTAGTTAGAATTCATTAATTAATTCATATACTAATTATTTGATTATTTGTACATTTTTCACAGTTTTTAGCATATAGTTGTTTGACTAGGGAGCGTTATTTGGCGCAATTTTTTTTCTTCCATGGATCATATGGGAACATATTCCCATTGATGTACATATTGTCATGTTCAATCATTGGCTGATACATAAATAAATAATATTTATTTTGAAATTTATTCAATTAATAACATGATATTATAAATTATTTGTATGGTTTATGGTGCCCCATTGATGATAGCATGCATGACGCTATCCACGCAGAATGGGAGGTATCAATGTGTGATTGTTTCCATCTGTTTTTTCTCATTTTGAGAAGGATAATAATGAAGAAAGTACGAGTGACAGTATTTGATGAGTCGTGTAGAGCCCACTGACTAGAGTACATTTCATCTCATGTTTGGGATGTATTATGTTCATACTGTTTGGGTGGTGGATTTCATAGGAGATATTCATTGGGAAGATAGAACCAGGGGAGAGAGGAGGTGACGCATCAAGCTAGTATTCATACATTTAATACGTATATAGAGCATCTAGTAATTATGTTTTTTAACTGTTATATATAAATTTAAATATAAATAGATTATTTTATATTCATATAGGTAGTCGAGTAGCTAGATATTACGGAGTATAACATTTATCGGAGGATGTATAGTGATCTAGCCTCTTGAGAGATTAGAGGTGATTACCAGTGTCAGATTATGGACAATATTATTTCTTTTTCAATTTTAAAAATTTACTGCATTTAATATTTCAGCTATTTTAATTTCAAATTAGAACTGAACGAGTCATATGAGGCCAAAAACTCTCAGACATAGGCTAAGAGTCAGGTCGAGACGGGTGATCAGACAAGTTCCCACCATTTCGATGAGGAGGAATAGAATCAAGCGACCCAGTATGGCCTCGAGAAAGTCCGAGTATTTGGTATTGACTTTCGATTGACTCCTGGGACTTATTTTGGTACTATTAAAATGTCGGCTTCCAGCTTGGGAGGATCTCATGGAGAGGCATCATCTTTTTGCTCAAAGTATCAGGAGCAGCTGCGAGCTCAGAATGAGATTATAGAGTGTTTGCATAAAAAGAAAGAGGAGATGTGTCTGCTGCAGTAGTAGTAAGAGAAGAAGCATCGATGACACCATTAGTAATACGAGAGGCAGATGCGTTGATGGCAGTAGTAGCATCATGAGCAGATGGAGAACATGCGTCTGACTCGTAGTTTAGGGATGAAGTTTCCTCCACCATCTTCTCTAGCTCCTCCTCCTCTTCTAGAAGACCACCCTAGTGATTTTTTTTCATGATAAAAACATTTGAATTCAATTTTTGTTGTAATATTAACTATTAAAAGTTTCTATCTGTTATATTGGTGTCAATATTGCATAATTAATTTTTTTAAATTTTTTTAATTTATAATATTTTAGAATTTTGTTATTTATTAATAGTGTTATTTTTATAATGTTTTATTATTTTACTAATAATAATAATAATAATATGATTTTATATTTTTTATATTTTTTGTGAAAATTGATAATTTTAACTTTTTTTATTACTTCAATAATATTAATATTATTATTTTTATAAATATTATTATTAATAATAATATTATTATATTATTAGTATTATTTTATTATTAATATCATAATAAGTAAATTTTTTTATATTATTAATATTAGTATTAGTATTATATAATATATTATTATTTATATTAATTGTAGTAATATTATTATTATTTTATAATATTAATTTATCATAATTTTATTGAATATATATTTTTTTATTAAGTATTTACGATGGGACCTTTTTTCATGGGTTCCCATAACAAAATGTTTATATATTTTTTAAATAAGTATTTGCGATGGGAAAACAGTCTTGTCGGAATAGGTTTCTAATGTATAAATGGAGAACTATTTGCAATGGGAAATTTTACCATCGCAAATAGTATTTTTTCTGATGGGCCCATCTTAAAAAAATACTATTTGGGATGCCATTTTCTATGATGGGTTATATACAACCATACCCCGTCGTAAAATATCATTTGCGACAAGATCCCATCATAAATAACCAGTCACAAATACCTGAGATTTTAGTAGTGATTATACTAATCCCATATGACCCTTAAAAGAAATTTTTACCATTTTGTCTTTTACTAATTTTTTTAAAGGAATATTTATGTCGCTTTCCAAACAAGGAATTTTTTAACCATTTAAATGGAAAAATAATGTCCATTTTACCTCATAAAACATGTATGGATTTACCCGTCATCATTTCATTGAAGATTCTTTTACATGTTTCAGGATAATTATTAATAAATTTTTTTAAAATCGATTTTAAAATAATTATATTTCAAATATTTTTTAAACTTTCATTATATTTTTTTTAAATTTATTTTCAAGGAATGTTATTTTCATAATGTTTTCAGGATTATTTTATATGTTTTCAAGAAAAAATAGTGTTCAATATTTTTTCAAGCTCCTCCAAAAGATTTCAAAGGAAAATGTTATTCAAAATGTTTTCAAAGTTTTCTTTATAAGTATTCGAGTTAATTTTCATGAAAATGGTATTAAAAAGCTATTACATTTTAAGAAAAAAAATTTAAAGGAGAAATTATTGTTTCATCAATAAGTCTTATTAAAATATCTTTCGAAATTATTTCCCATCTAATATCAAATACATTGGTGTTACTCATGCCTTTACAGGAAATGATCTAAAGGATACATTCATATTATTTTTCTAAATGGTTTATGTATTGATGAAATGATGTTTATAAAACCTTCTTATTTTCATGGGTTATGATTTTGATGAAATGATTATGAAGCCTGTATCCTTTTCCATAAGTTATGATATGATTTCATGTTTATGATACCAATTTCATTTCATGGGTTATGATATGATTGTTTAATATTTTTTGGAACATGTATGTATGACTTCATTATCAGATGGGTGGGACCTATATCTCCCTCCAATGAATTGGGTAATGAAAAATGTTTTATGAGCTTAAATGGTGCATGGGAGGGCATCCCAAGCCCAAAACTAGAGGGTACATGGGAGGGATTCCCTGGCCAAAAATAAGAGGCTACACAGGAGGAAATCCCAAGCCTAAAAAAAGATGGTACATAAGAGGGAATCCCTGGTCCGAAGCAGGGACACAATTTATTATCCGAAGCCTAACATGTTATAATTCTCTTGGAAGGTAGCCTTGATATGTGGTTGTATATGATTATATATCTGCCACAATTCCATGTATTATTATTATATTATTCTTTCATAGACCATGTTATTTATTTTCTTATGATTTAAATGTTATGAACTAAAAAAATTTATTCCACGATTCGTGTTTAATATTTTTGATATGAAGGGTATGATAGTATAATGATCATGACCATGTTATCATACCCTTATGTTCATGATATGCTTACAAATTTCATTTATATACCCTTTATGAGAACTTGATCTCACCCCTTTATTATGTTTCCCATACCTAGGTTATAAAGAATGGTTTTTATTTAGAAATACTAAGATGGGTTATATTTTTGGACAACATTGATGATATTTCATTGGGTTAGAATATTTGTTTTTCCACTTTTCCAAATTCACTAATCTAATACAGTCATGGGGCATTTGTTTTTGTAATATTTCAAGTATTCATAAACAATTATGCAATGTAAAAGTATGTTAAGACTGTTTTATTATAGTTCATATCACAGCAAAGGTTTTGTTAATATTTTGAAACTCATCTGAGAAAACATTAATGATAACTCTAAGGAAATGTATAAAGATATTGAAAAGTGTAGGAAAATGTCTTGGAATTTTGGTAAAGGATAGACTGAGTCATTTTCAAGATATACATACCTGTATGGATACTACAAGTGGATGTGGCACTAGCATAGATGTACATTGGTGTAAAAACATTAATAAGATGTCCCCGTCCTGACTTGAGGTAGGTTGGTATAAGACAACGAAACTTATTGCACACCTAGATTGACACTCTTGGGTGATTTCATTTGGAATTAAAAAAAACATCATGAACCCTTATAAAGGATTTGAATTTAAGATGGATATTAATAATCTAGGATAAACCAAAGATGTCATCGACTAAAAGGTAGGTGTCATGATTTAGACATCCTATAAGTAATTTTTCATGATTAGGTGGTTTTATTTTATGAAAAATGTTTCTCACCCTTTGCGTTTTGGTTTCAGTAAATAAAGGTAACTAGTAGAAACATGGTTAATGTTGAATGTTTTAGATATAGATATTATGCACATTATGAGAATATATTTCACAAGTTGAAATTTAATAATGAAAATAAAGAATGTAGTATAAGTATTGGTTATACTTATGAAGATAAAGAGACCACAAATGACATGTGAATGTTATGTAATGTTCTTTTTATATTTTTTACATTAATCACAAGAATAATGAATAGATTATGGTTGAGGAATCATAATATATGACTCATATTTCATATAATAGGAAATATGTGTTAAGGAATAAGTTTATGAATCCAAATTAATGGTTTTAATGTTGGATGAATGAAGTACTTATGTTTTTTTGTAATTCAAAGATTATGTCATATAAATCATGAAATATAGAATTGTTTTCAATATAAGTTCTCATTATGTATGGAAATGGATATTTTTAAGGGTGATAATGACTTAGAGAATTTATATTTTTATTAAGTTAAGGTAACCCTTATTCTGATAAAGATATTGTGAAAATTTTGTTTTGTTTGGATAAAGAGATGGTTGATTTGAATAAAGTAAATTGGATAAAACTGATTTCCCTATATTTGATTATATTTTGGTTGAAAAGGTGTTTTATGTCACCGAGGATAATTTTTACAACTTCTTGGATATAAGGATTATACCCAGTAACCTTTAAGAAAAGGAATCATGCATGTTTTCCAAATGTATTTATTGTAATTTCGGTTATAATCATGTTTCAAGAGAATATATGATGGGTTTATTCAAATATTTGGAATGTGATAACCAATAAGATAGTTTATTATATATGGGGTATCAATGTTAATCTAGTTTTGTGATCTTATTTCTAATGTTTTATATTTTCATCGTTCTGAAGGGATATAAGGATAACTATTTATAGAAAGATTAAGTTAATCTTTGGATGATGTTTGTGAGAATAAAGTTTTATCTCACCACATTTGTATTTATAAATTTTGGATAATATATTATAAAAAAATTGTGTTAATGATAAATGATGATAGATAGGATGACATGTCATTGATCTCATGATCTATTAGTGCTTCATAAATGAAAAATTCACCTTCCTTTTTTGGATAAAAAGGTGAAGTTGATCATGGAACAACAAATGGTGAGGTTTTCTGGAAATCATGCAAGTATATCATTTCATGAAAATTGTATAAATTTAGGAAAAAGGATATTTAAACCAAATATTTCATCCTATTACCCCTTTTTTGAGGAATTAGATGATCCCTTAGTCCATCACAAATTTATGGATTTTGATTATCAACATTTTACTGACCTTGTTCTCTATCACTCTCTATTAGAACAGGATGGTTAGATTTTCCTTTTGTGTCAATGTTTTTACATAACACCTATATTATCCCATATGGAAACCCATTTATATGATACATTGGGTAGCCATTATGTTTCTGACTTTCCTTTTTAAAAGAAAGTTTTAGTATTCAATTTTACGAAGTTGGTTTATATGAAAGTAACATTAATGAATTATTACTTATTAACCCAGACTAATATTGAGGGTAGAATTCATTTTATGGGGGGTATAATGTAACACAATGATATTTGGTGAATTATTCTTTTTTGAATTAATTAATTTATTTTTTATATTTTTCATTTCATGGAAATATAATATATATTAAATAACAAAAAAATTATTACATTATATGGAATGATAATTAAATCCTAAACTACATGGAATATAATGGTTTGAATTCTATAAATATAACACTTATGTTAGCTTTCATTACACATAAGACAGACTTTCATCTACGACCTGTGTAACACAAATCCCTTTGGTGTAAACCAAAAGGAGTTAGGCTAATAAGAGGTACTATCCTTCCTAATGCTCCTTTCTTTTATTTAATTTCTCCACCACCTCAAATATATGTATTTTGGGCTTTAATAACAACACAAATATAATAAATATATTATTATTTTTTAATTATAATAATTTTAACTACACTTACACACACTTCTATGTAATGGGTAACGATCAGACTATTTACGTGTACGTCGAACTACAGCCTCACAAAATGTTGATTGTTTATTTTTGATTTACCTCCTCTCATGGTGGAAATTATGATAGACACACAATTTATATATGATATAAATTATATTTATTATTTATTTATTCTTATGTAATTTTAACATTAAAACATACACTTATTCTTTCTATCTTGTGTAAATATAATAACTTGGTTTGAGAAATTGTGGACTATCGCCACCTCGAAGTTATATGATTCGTTCAAAAACTACATGGAATGTATTAAGAATATTTAAACAAAACCAATATGATATTTATTAAATAATAATTATACGATAATGATATTATATATATATACATATAATTCATTTACTCTATTTCAATATGGAAATAAATCATAAACATCATCCATGCGTATGTACGACATACCATCTGCGTGGATGGTGTATTGAATTTCATACTTCTATATTATATATATTATTATAATACATATATAATGAATATAAAATATATTTTTATCATTCTTTACATTATATAAATCATGATATATTTATAAGTTTGAAATATATAACAAATTATGACATGAGTGAAAAATAGAGTGAATATTACCTGAAGCATAACCATAATAGGAAATTGTTAAAAACCAGGTAATATAATGTAATAATAAAACCATATGTGTTATTAGATATAATAATATGGGTATGTAAAATATTAATAATAAACATAAATTTTTTATACATTAGTTTTGAATGAGTACGACGAGATTCAAGACATAAGGTAATGGAATTTCATCTCAGTCTTCATTTTCATGAGATATTTTCCATACTCACCACTCACTTATTTTGTGTGGTGTATATAAATTCAATGAATGTATTTTATCCCTATTATACATAAACCTATGGGTAGTTATATAACAATTTTATGATCTTTCTATCATGGGGATAATGTATCAAAATTTACTAAATCAGTAATTCAATTTTGTCTTAATTATCCTTACTTGAGACACATGATTAGTTTTGATTTATTCATGTATTAGTAAAAACATTCCCCTGATTGGTACTTAAAATATTAATAAAATGTTTTTAATAAAATTTTACCTTACTAATCTCTTCGGTCAGAAATATGTGTTCTTTTGAAACCATTCCTTCAAAAAAGGGATTCCAATAATATTATACTAATATAGTATGACAATTAAAAGAAACTTTTAACCTTTTTTCTTATACAAATGTTTTCAAAGGAATATTTTTTTCTCTTTCCTAACAAATAATTTTTTAAACTTTTTACTGTGAAAAAGGAATACTCCTTTTCGCTAATACGACATATATAGATTTACCTACCATCATTTATTTGATGCTTCCTTTGCATGTTTAGAAGGTTAATTTTTAAGAAAATATTTTAAAAATAAATTTTGAACAAAATGGGTTTCAAGTGTTTTTAAATGTTTCTTTATATGTTTTCAATGTATTTTTCAATAAAAGTGGTTTTAAAAAGTTTTTCATTATTCATATATATATTTTAAAGGAAAACTGTTTTTCAAAAGGTTTTCAAGCTCCACGAAAATTTCTAAAAGGAAAAAATATTTCCAAAGGTTTTCAATTATTCATTTATAATTATTTATTTTTATTTTCATGAAATTTTTTTTTCAAAATGATTTATTTTTTAAGAATAATTTTTCAAAGAAGAAAGGATAATTTCCCTATGATTTCTTTTAAAAGATATTTCAAAATTATTTCCCATATAATATGTCATATGTTAGTATTTCTCATGGCCTTCCATGAAATTATCTAAAGGTTACATTCATATTATTTATCTAAATGGTTTATGTATTGATGACATTATGCAGATAAAAATGCGTCATTTCACAGGTTTTTATTTTGATTAAATGACTATAAATCTTATATAATTTTCTAAAGGATATGATATGATTACATGTTAATGATAACCATTTAATTTCATGGATTATGATATTATTTTTTATGATTTCGTGGCACATTTATGTACAATTTCATTATGAAATGGGTGGGATCTATATCTATCTCTAATTAAATTGGTAATGATAAATGTTTTATAAGATCCAAGGGTGAATGGGAGGGAATCCAAAACACAAAAGAAGATGGTATATGGGAGGACATCCCAAACCCTAAATAAGATGGTACATGGTGTGACATCCAATGGATGAAATAAGAGGGTACATCGAAGGGAATCCCAAGCCTGAATCAATTACACATGTGATTAGACCAAGCCTAACATGTTATAAAGGTCGTGGAATGCTGCCTTGATAGATGGTTTTTATATGCTTATGTGTCTTCCACAATTCCATTTATAATTCTTATATTATGATTTCATGAATCAAGTTATTTATTTCATCATTATTCATTCCTTATTAACTACAAATATTAATTCCACAATTCATGTTTTTGAATTTTGATATGTATGGTATGATCATATAATGATCAGGATCACATTATCATACCCTTATGTTCATGATATGCTTACACATTTCCATTATTTACCCTTACTGAGAATTTGATCTCACCCCTTTCCTTTGTTTCGTATCCCTAGGTTATGAAGAAAGGTTTTTATGTTGAAATACTAAGCGGAAGATATTTTTGGAAAGCATTAATGATATTTCACAAAGTTAGTATATTTTTTATCCATTTTTCTAAAGGTACTAAACTAAAATTTTATTTGGGTGTCTATTTTTTTAATGTTTTAATTATTCTGAAAAATTTATGCAGTGTCAATGTATATTAATACTGGGTTGTTATATGGTTCTCTCCAATGATCTGGTGGACTACCTGTAACTATTTTGGCTATAGGACCATGACAAAACTCGAGCTTAACTTCCATGGATATCTCCCAAATTCATAAACAAGAATCAAATTCATTTCCTTAACCCTTGAAGCACTATAAAAAAAGAAATAACATACAAGAATCATCTTGAAAATAAAGACGATAAAGATAAACCTTGGATCACCCTAGAAATAATGTTTTGGAATGTTATAGTTTTCCCCACCATAAATTATTGTTCACCTAAAAAACATCTTTGAAAAGTCTGGTCCACAAAGAGATGATTCCACTTCTCTATAATCATATCTTATGATCCCATGTCTCATGAGAAACCAAACCATGCTTCCATGGGTCTTAGACTAAAGTAATGAACTTATCCTATAGCATATTCACCTGAGAATCAATATTCCAAACCAACTAAGCAATCATAGTCATATCAAATTCTATATTAAGCTCTTCTCGATTCAAAACATGAGACACCTTTTAAATATAATTCTTGAGTTGCGACATGTGAAATACATTATGGATTGAATTTATCTCTGGTGGGAAATCCACATGATATGTATACCATCCTTTCTCTTTATTACTCATAAATGTTTGATTTATTACATAAGTTTACACTTAATATAACCAAATATATATATATGTATAGTTTCTTTTGGAATTAGGTACATATTATTACATCTTGAACTTGGGATGAAATAATATTATTAAAAAAATTCCTTAGCATGATACAAAAACTTCATGGATTTTAAAACTACATCTGATAACCTAGGGACAAACATAAGAAAGGGGTGACATATAAAGCCTTGTAAGGGAATAAACATGGAATAAGGTATTAAATGATAGAAAAAATAATATAAATATTCCATTAAAGGAGTATGAATCATTAACATGAACAATGAGACATGATATTGCATTATAATCATCATGGAAACATAAGAAGTGTGGAAATATCTTAAAACACCGCATCATAGAAAGAAGTCAAGGCTAAACCATCGAAGACATCATGGTAGAAGAAGTCACATAAAATAATCAAGTCAAATCTCTTTCCAAAAATGACTTATCAAGATACTAAACATTACCCAATTCATTAGAGATCTATATGTTTTCACCTATCATATTCATTTTGGTCTCATACTCAAGTGTGTCACATAGAAACTAAAACATGGATTCAATCATCCCCATAATTTATTCCATGATCACGGTGTTTGGAATAAATACAAGTGCCTAATAAAATTTAGGTGTTCATAATGGTGAAAACCCTTAAGATTAAATTGGTATGCTATTCACTACACAATTGTTTTGGCAAGGAGAATCGCAGTGAAATTTCAGCAGCATAACAATGTGACATTAAGATTCATGAAAATGGATTGATGATAGAAAAGGGGTCTCTAAACACACATAAATAAAATAGGATGTAATGGTACATGAAAAATCATATCCCAAAAATATAAAATTTTAAATATATAGAATTAAATAAAAATGAATCTTAAGTAAAGAATAGAATCCTAACTATATTTGGGCATGGTAATCGATGAACATAAAAGTTCATGGGAGGCTTAATGAGATTGAATGTGGATCTAATAATTTATAAATTAAATGAATATTAATTGGAATATATATGAACATATACCAACATTAGAAAATGTAACTTAAGAGACGTAACATAAAATAAGTTCTTGAATGGAAATGAGAAGAGAGAAATACCTTAATAAATCTCAGTATGGTAACAGGTGCCCATAAAAGTTATTGGGAGGGATTAATGATAGAGAAAATGGTATTTCATAATTTATAAATAAAATGTATAGGATAGTATATAGAAGAACATATACCAAAATGAGTAAATGGTATTATAATTGACAACATAAACGTGGTTCTTGAATAAAAATGAGAGAGCGAGATCCCGTACAAAATTTCTGCATAGTAATGAGTGTACATAAATGATAACGAAAAGAATAATTAGATTTAAATTAAGATATAATTATTTTTATATAAAATTTAATATAAGGGGAATATTTTTGAACATATCCAAACATAATAAAAAGGAAATTTAGATACCTAACAAAAAGACCTTTTTTATAAAAGTAGGAGAGTTGAAGATCCCTTACGGAATTCCATTATAGTAATGGATTAGGCAAGGTTAAAAAAAAGAGAGTATAAATGATCAATCATTAAAATAAAATCAATTTTGAATTAAGTCAATGATTATAAATTAATGAATGTTTAACAAATTGAAATTAAGAAGAAAAATTTCAAATAATGTGCTTGAATTGAAAGGAGGGGAGGAAGGTAATGATCCATTAGTTGATTGTGTGATCCAAATGCATGGGAGTTGATTCATGAGATCTCAAGGGAACCTTTAGAGGTCTTCAGAGAGCAGAGTTCAGAGTATGTTTGGGCTCTAAGGAGTCATAGTGAAGATAAATTGGATCTTTAGTGGGTTTATATAGGAAATGGGAGGGATATCTTTATTATTTAGGTGTTGGACTCTACATAAAAAATAAAAAACCACATACTATCCCATGGGTTTTACAATGGTTTATTCTAAATAGAAGTGGTTATTATTATTTTAAAATTCCAAGGGCTGAAATTAATAATGTAATTCCTTTTCTTAGGTGGAGGTGAGTCACACTCTTAAAGAAATGATTTTAAAACAATGAAATATTTTATATGTTTTTGAGGATTCATAATGGCTATAAAAAATAAATAAAATAAAATGAAAATCAAATTATTTATAATTTAAAAAATTTATTTGGTATTTAATCCCATTTATTGTATTTATTAAATCACATTTGGGTCATTATGATGTCCTAAAACACAAAGTATATTTATACGATATTTATTTTTTACTTGAAAATTCCATTTTCTAAGAAAATTATGGAAAAATAATCATTTGATAATTTAAACATTATTATTCCAAAAAAATATTAATTTTATCTAAATAATTTTCTAAATATGTAAACATTCACTTTTTAAATAATAAGAGACATTTATTGAAAATGATGGGTTTTTTTACAATAATAGTTTTCGAGCACTTATAAAAAATACATTTGACTTCATAAAAATTATATGATAATTTATATTAAAAAAATAATATTAAAATATAATTTATTTCAAAAAAACATTAATTATAAAAAAAATTCTTAATTTAATTTTCATATTTTATAAAAATAAATTTTTGTTTTATGATTACTTATTTTATCAAACTTGTTATAAAATATTTTATAAAGAAAAAATAAGGAATAAATATTATCATTATTTTAATAAAATTTAAATATTAATATTCATACTACTAGAGTTACTTTTTTCTATCCTTTTTAAATTATTTTTACCCTTAGTTCACATATTGTCCTTTTACTGTGGTAATTAATATTTTCTATAAATACTATTTATTTTTTTCAAAAATTACTTTGTCCTTATTAGATAATATTAATTAAGATGATTAAAAATATATAATACAATATGAAAAAAAATTCTTATAGGTGGAATATTTTAATTTCAAATAAAACTCGCAAGCATGATGGAAATGTATTTTTTTGACAAATCCATTTTTCTAAGAAAAGATTATTTTTCATTAACTATATAATTGTTAATATTCATTATATTTATTTATTTTCATAAATAGAGACATGTAATATACAACTTCAATTTTAATAATTTCTCTTAAAGGTTTATTTTAATTAATTATTATGGAAAGAAAATTTTCATTTTAAAATAGTTTTCAAAGAAAAAGCATTTTAAGATTAAAAATAAACTTACACTAAAATCTGATATGATGATTATTTAAAATTTAAATAACTTAATACAGTTAAAGAATACATATGTTGCCTTGAAATAAAATTAAAAATATAATTATACTTCTAAATTAATTAATTTATAAATATAAAAGACAATTTTACAAAATAACTATATTTTCACTGTCCACATAAAAATCTATATTTTCTGAAAATATCCAAAAGTTTACACTATTTTAATTATTATATGAATATTTCCCAAATGGAGTACATTTTATAAAATAAATTTCCCAAATTTTATAGAAAATAAATATAATATATTGTTCGGAAAAAGATTAAATTTCATTTTTGAAGAAAACTTATGAAATGTCATTACCAAAAATTGATTGATTATTTTTTAATCATTTATATATATATAGAGGAAATATATATATTTTATAAATTAGGTAATCCTAATCATATCAATAAATATAATCTAAAGTATAAAATATTCATATTTAAATAATCATTTTTTATTTGGTACGATGTTGTGTATCACATAGGCTATAGATAAAAGTTTTCTCTTTTGAAAACATAGGGCATTATATTATTACCCACATTAATAAATCATTTCCTTACAATTTATAATTGAAATTGCTAATAATTTTTTTGACACTTGAAAAAATATTTATTGAAAATCCACATTTTAAAATGGGTTAGTAAAACATCCTCTTGAATTGTGATAAAGGGAGGTATGAAGGTCATCATATAACTATGCCTCCACATAAGAGAACATTAGTTGGAATTAAAAATAAAGAAATATAAATGAAGGATAAAACCAAATAACTAATTTTGTGCAATAGATATCATGGTCAAGATAAATCCAATTACCCCAAAACCATAAATCTTTGATGGATAAAATGACCATCAATTCATCATAACATGAAAACATTTTTGGTTGGATATTTTATCTCCGGAGTTCAGGAATTACTTTATTATCTAAACAAAGAACATCAAGAAATGTTTTTTCTTTATAATTACAATTAATTTACTCTATAATATCATCTTTTCCTCCAAATTATGAGAAATAAAGTTCATTTTTTAAATACCTAAAGCACAATAATAAAATTCAAACAGATTACATAATACCCAAAATAATAATAATATATCCCATATGTCATTATTAATAAAAAATTATTAGCATAAAGTGAGACAATACCTTTACACATTGGTCTCCACAATTTTACAAAAAACCCCAAAGGTTAAACACAGATCATTCCTTAAATAATAACCCACAA
This sequence comes from Viscum album, assembly GCA_963277665.1. NCBI lineage: Eukaryota > Viridiplantae > Streptophyta > Magnoliopsida > Santalales > Viscaceae > Viscum > Viscum album. The sequence continues at coordinate 2,133,918,672 of OY728155.1, read as the reverse complement.
ATAACACTAATAACCTCAAAATTAAAGAGTGTTTTAACATCAAAGGATGTCGCATATCATTCTTCTTACACATAAAAAAAATTAGTAGAATTCAACTCGAATAATCCTCATGGTTATATATTCTTTAACCTAACCATAATCTCACAAAATATGGTTAATCACATAAAAATAAAAAGATTTTTGCATGTAATATTTTTCTGAAAATATCATACTAAACCTTAATCACATAAATATTCAAAAGTTGTATCAATTATTTTAAACATAAGTTTATCCTTACAAATATCAACCCATGAATCTTTAGATTTGATTCATAATAAATCCCCTATTAAGGATTATCAATCCACAAATCATGTTTTTCCTATAATATCACATTATCACTATATCACTTTTATAGGTTATCGGTAGAATTAAAAATAAATTTCAACTCCTTAAAGAAAACCAACTATGGAAAAATACTTATATGTTTCATTATTATTATATCTAGAATAGAATTGATATAGTAATGTTACTAAATAAATATAAAATACCCCTTTATAAACACATTATTATTTACACTAAAACAATTTCCATAATATAGGTCCTTCCTTAGTACCAAAAATTTTAGATATATTTTCTTTATTATAGTGAAATAATATTTATTCTATATAATATTCACCCTTCATGTAATTTTACTAAATCGAAGATTGATTCATGGTATGAATGATGAAATCCTTCTCCATGTAATTTATATTGGATTTGTAAGAGGAAAAAAATTACATAACATGGATCACACAAAATTACACTAAAGGATGACTAATAATATTTTCATGAAAATTAACACTCACATCAATATGGTATACATTGTTATTTTTTTGATGATTTTAAATCATTTCAGGTGGTGAATTGGTATTATTATAAAACATATAATAATTATTGTCGGGAATGAATTAAAATGAAACATGAAATACACTACTCTAGAGTAATGTTTTCATTTTCATCAGTCAACATGATTCATATCATCATTGGTCATTCCTTTTTCCCTTGTTCCTGGATATTATTAATGCTCATCATGCTTTTCATCCCTTGGAATATAGAATTGGAGTAAATAATGCCCAAATTATCCACATTTATGACATAGAATTATATGTGGATCTATATATTTATATTTATTTTCATCCATCACATTATCTATTTCTCAATGGAAATTGGATACCTTATGCCCCATCATCCCACACATAAAACTTCTCCAAGTCCATTTATGAAAATTCCCTCAGTGCCTCTATCCACACATATTTTATAAAGGAATTTTGTTCCTTTTCCCCTATCACCTTTATCATTTGAACTTCCATAAGATTTCATCTTCTTATTTATTGAATTGTTCGGGAATTAAATAATGTTATAGATTTAATCATGATTTTTGATAAATGGTTTTGCATAATCATAGTACATTATACTTGATCTCCCATATTATTGGGTATCTCATTTGGGAAATCATTAAAATTTCCTTCACATTGGTTTTTTGCTCAATTACACATATTTTCATCCATTGGATAGAATAATGGAAAAACACAATGATGAGTATTTTTAAACACATAAATGGGAATCTAATTAAATAAAAGTGATAAATTATAAATAAAATATATTTCTTTAACTTATGAACTTATAGGATTAAATATATGTTATTCAGGATATATTTTCCAACCTTAACAGTTATGGAAATTTTTAATCTCTTAATAATGGTTCATAATGAGATACTGAATTTACCATAGAATGTCCCCCAGTAGTGTCAAACCAGTTGTGCATTAAGGCCTATTTTACAGTACAGGGTTACCCTACGACGCTCTAAGGACACCATGTTAGAGTTTTTAACCATAGGTACATTTTTTCTAGAACTACGTCCACTTGTAGTGTCCAGATAGGATTTTATTTTCTTGATAAACCATTTAATCTATACTTACAAAAATGTAGGGAAAATTATTTATACGTAGTCTTATCCCTTTGTATTTCACTATATTTTCTATACATGATCCCAGAAATAACAAAAACTTTCATCTAATACCATCTATAACAAACCTAATATTTTTTACACATTAATTTCTGATTTATTACATAATTTTACACTTAATAAAACCTTAAATATCGATAATTTTAGTGTCTTTAGTTATTATGTACATAGAATAACAACACTAAAAAGGGATAGGAAAACATTATTGAAAACTTCCCTAACAAGCTTCTAAAATTACATGTATTTTAAAACTGCACGGGTTAAACTGGGGGAAAACATCAGAAATGGGTGAGATATAAAGTATAGTAATGTAATAAATATCGAATAAGGTGATACATGTTATAAAATATGAAAATAAATGAGGACTAAAAAGAGTTTGAATTATTAAAATGAACAATGAGATAAGATATAACATGATAATCATAAAGGAAACATGGAAAATTGGGAAAACACTTAAAACACTACATCATAAACATAGGTCAAGGATAAAGACACCATGAAATCATTGTGGAAAAATTCCCATAAAGGAATCAGGTTCACTCCCTATCCCAACAAGACATATCATGATACTAAACATTACCCAATGCATTAGAGTGCTATTTCGGTGCACCCATCATATTTATTTTAGTCTCATGCTTATGTGTGCCACATAGATAATAAAACACGAATTCATTCATCATCATAATTTATTACATGATGAAGGAGTATGGAATACATATATGTAAGTACCAAATCAAAAATATATGTTCATAAATCTGATCACCCTTGATAGGATGTGGTTATGATATTCAATAAAAAAAAATTGGCATTGAAAATAATGGTGAAATTTTGTCAGTATAACGATGTCAGTTAATGATTCATAAAATTGGGTTCAGGAGAGAGGGGGTTATAGGATCACATAGAAACCAAATATGAAGTAATAGGGACATGGAAAATAATATCACAACATTGTAAATTTTTTAAATATAAGGTATAATGTAATTAAAAAACATGAATAAAGAAAATAATTATTACTATATTTCGGAATTATAATAGGTGAACAAAAAGGATTATGGGATCCTTAATGAGAGACAAAGGGGTATCTGATCATGTATAAATTATATTGAATATAATGGTAATATGTAATAACATATCCCAAAATAAGAAAATGTAATTTATGTGACATAACAAAAAATAAGTGCTTCAGTTTAAACGAGAACAGAGAAATTCCTTACTAAATTTTGGTAAGGTCACTGGTACACATAAAGGTTCTTGGGAGGGATTTATGAGAGAGAATAGGGTATCTAATCATTTAGACATAAATTGTAAAGTATTTTTAATATGGATAAACATATACCAACATGAAAAAATGGTAATTAAAAGTCACAACATAAAATAGGTTCTTGAATAAAAAGGTAATAGGTAGATCCCTTAAACAATTTTGGCATATTAAGATGTGTCTATGAAGAATCATGGAAGAATTAATGAGAGTTAAAGGAATAAAAAACTATTTTTAAGAAAACTGGAAGCTATGGGGAATATTGAAGAACATATCCCAATATATAATGAAATAAATTCAAAGACATAACAAGAAAAAATTGATTGATAAAAATAGGAGAGTGGAAGATCCCTTACGAAATTTCGGCATACTAATGGCTTAGGTAAGGGTTAAAATGAGATAGGATAAATTATCTATAATTCATATAAAATAGTTTTTACATTAATGTAATGATTATTAAAGAATTATTGTATAAAAAATTTAAAATGAGAAGACTAATTTCAAATACTGTTCTAGAATTTAAAGGAGGAGAGGAAGGTGGGGATCTCTTACATGAGTGTTTGACTTAAAATTATTGGGAGTCGATTCTTGAGAGCATTGGGGAAATTTTGGAGGACTCTAGATAGGGGAGGGAGGAGTATAGACATTTTTGACATAGTTTTAGTGAAGAGAAATGGGATCCTGGGTTGGTTTATATAGTAAATTATGGGGACTTATTTTTTATTTAGGGTTTGGACTCTATATAATAAAATAATGAAAACTAAAAAATATCACGTGGTTTTTTACCCCGGTTTTTACCTAATGGGGGGGGGGGGGGTTATTGTTTTATATGTATATTCACTTAAATTAATAAAATAATTCCCTTGGTTATGTGGAGGTGAGTCATACCCTTAAAGAAATGATTTTAAAACATTAAAACATTTTATAGGTTTTGGAGGATTCATAATGGATATACAGAATAAATAAAATTAAATTAAATTCACATAATTTTAGAGTAAAAACATTGGTTTCGTCTTGGATCCCATTTATAGTAATTATTACATCACTTTTGGGTCATTAGTAATCCATAAAACACAATGTACATTTAAATGATATATAATTTTTAACCAAAAATTTGACTGTCTCAAAAAAAAGATTTACCATTGGATAATTTCAATGTTATTATTCAGAAAGGAATATTTATTTTATTTAAATAATTATATTACTATATGAATTTTCACTTTTAAAATAATAACCCATATTTATTGAAAGTCACAGGTTTTTTGACAATAATAGTTTTTGAACCCTTATAAAAAATACATCCGACTTCATAAAAGTTATATGATCAATTATATTTATTAAAAATAAAAATATTAAAATATAATTTATTTCAAAAATACATTAATTCATCAAATGAAATGCCTTAATTGAAATTTCATATTACATGAATACACAATTTGTGTTTTATCATATATTTTTTATCAAACTTATTACAAAATCATTTATAATGTAAATAAATAAGGAATAAATATAAATAATTTTTTAATGGAATGGAAATACAAATATTCATACAATTATAGTTACTTTTTTCTAGTCTTTGTTTAATTATTTTTACCCTTAATTAACTAATTTTCCATTTACCATGGTAATAAATATTTACTAAATTACGATTCATATTGTTCAAAAATTAATTTGACATTGTTACATAAGATTAGTTAGGATGAATAAAATTTTGTAATAGAGTTTATTAAAATATATTCATAATGATGAATGAATTTAATACAAAATAAATCCCCCAAGCATGATGAAAAGAAGCATTCTGAATAATACATTTTTCATGGAAAAGATGATTCTATATTTACTATATAACTAGAAATATTTATTATATACATTGAAATTAATTAATATATATATGTAATAAAAATAATAATTTAAATCCTTTATCATCATGGGTTTTTAATTAATTATTATTGAGAGAAAATTGTCATTTTAACATAGTTTTCAAAACAAATGAATTTTCAGTTTTAAAATAAACATTAAATAAAATATATTGTAAATATGATATAAAAGGTAATTAATTTATTACAAGTAAATAATACTTATTTTAAATTTAAATAAAATTAAAATGACATTTACACTTTTAAATTAATTAATTGATCTATATAAAATACAATTTTACATAAAAACTATATTTTACCCTATTCCCTGAAAAGTCTATACTTTTTGAAAAAATTAAAATTTTCACCCAAAATTAATTATGATATGATGATTTGAAAAATGGATTTAATTTTGTCAAATAAATTTTATAAATATTATAGAAAATCATTATAATATATTTTTCATAAAAATAAATAAAAATCACTTTTTAAGAAAACATAAAAAAAGTCATTAAAAATTGATTGATTACATTCTAGAAATTTAACAATATAGTTAGGATATATATATATATATATATTATTTTAATTAATCCTGATCATATCCATAAATATTTTAGTGAACTAACCATAGATAGCCCAAGGTTGGTTTTTTCTACTAAATAAGTTGTCATTATTACAAGTAATCAATCCCTAAAGGACTGATCAATTTAGTAGTCTTAGTAAACCATATACATAAATGAGGATTTTATTACCAAGGTATACACTAATTACAACATATTCTTTTTCTTCTAAACAAATAAATATTGACGATGTTCAATAATCCATGTAGTTTATTCCTTTATAACTTTCATAGTATGCTTCTATGACTCCTGTGGAAAATTACATAATAAGGGTGAGATCAAGTTCTCAGTAAGGGTAAAATATAAGAGAGGTAGTAATGAATCAATGTGATCAATCAATATATCAAGCTAGATAATGAACACAAATTCCCTGTAATCAATACACAAATTAAAGTACATAAGAAATACAAAAAGGTAAGAACTAGAATCATATTTCATTCAAATAACTAGATAAGGAAAAATAAATATGGAAATTTATGCCACTAAAACACATTCCATTAATCAATTAAATGAAATTAAATATATCCATAGATATGTCGATGCAAAATATCATAGATGAATAAAAATTTAAACTCATATAAATGTAATTCTTTCTCAATGGAAGTGATGTTAAAGGAACATAAGGACCTATTACCATCAAGATCTTTCTCTGGACAGTTTAAAACTGTAACATCCCGGTTCCGGAATCCACTCAGAGGCACCCCATACCCGGTTGGTCACATGGCCTCAAGCGCATTTCCCCGAACGCCAGAGGCTACCGACTAGTAGTAAGGTCCTTGGGTGTGTTTGTGTGGAAACTATGCCCTCAATGGCAGAGTGCACAATGGAAGAGAAAGAAATAAACAATAGCGGAAACAGTAAACAATCCATACACAAGTAAACAACAGAAGGCTAAAACAATAAACAACTAGAGAAAACATATATATAAATGATTCATGATACATATGTCTTGGAAATCATCCAAACAAGTTACATTGTTGCCAATAAAATATTGAAAACCAATGTGAAAAATAAAGGTAAACAGATAAACTCCTCAGCATCGCAAGCCTCGGCTTGGTCCCATGCTCTCCCGATCCAATGCAATCGAGTACCTGAAGTTGAAGGGCGCTTTCCCTTGTCTATACCTGCAACAGTATAATCTGTTTGGGCCCAAAAGCATGACCTAAATAGGGTGTGAGACGAAATCCCAATTGGAAACCACCTGAAGATCTGTGCCTAACTGTCTTTGAGCATTTGGCAGGTAATAGTACAGTAAGCAATAAACAGTAAATAGGAAACATGATGATACACATAGTAACAATACACAGATCAACAAGCAGCAGTGAAGCAAACAGATAACCACAAATAGGAATCCCTCTGGGACGTACTCACAACCATCCCCTATGGTCCTATCCAAGAAGTACCAACAACCCTCTAGGCAGTACACTCAGCCTAACCCCCCGGGTTTTGTCATACGAAATTATAAGACTCTCTAAGGAAGCACACTCAGTCAATTCCCCTTAATGTCTAAGTTAGTCAGGGACTCTCTGAGGAATATCATGCAGTCTAATCCCCTTATATCTCTAAGGTCTACAGGGACTCTGAAGAATCTCACTCAGTCAATTCCACTTATAGACTTAGGTCTATCACATACTCTCTAAGGAAGCTCACTCAGTCAATTCCTCCTATAGCCGGGAATGGTTTAAGGAAATTCAAAGAAAACACAGATTCTCCAAGGAAGATCACTCGATCTACTCCCACATATTATAAAAATCTCAAGACTCTCTATGTAAGTTCACTCAATCTATCCTCTTATTGTCTATAATATTCAAGACTCTCTAGGAAGCTCACTCGTTCTATCCCCTCTAGTCTATAATTTCCAAGACTCTTTGAGGAATCTCACTCTGTCTATCCGCTTATAGTATAAAACACTATGTAATCATGGCCCCATGCAAGTAAGTGCATTATAATGCTACATGGAAAAAGTAAACCTCTATAGCTACTTGGTTAACCAGTTGACAGCATAGCAAACATGTTAGGGAACAACACTCCACCCTACGGTCACAAGGCATGGAAGAAAGGTATAATGGTCAAAGGCTAAACAAGAAAAAAAGGTCATAAATAGAACAAGGCATGGGAAAAACATCCCATCATATCAATTATCCTAATACATAACCAAATTTCCTCTAAACAAGCATACAATTAAGGCATGAAAACAATAGGGGAAAAATAGTAAACCCGTAACACCCCATTCAAGGGTATTGGTGGAAATTTCAAATAAAACTCAAAGAATTCGAACGAGAAGGCACAAACCACCTACATTGATGATAGTAGATCGATACACTTGAACCACAAGGCTTGAGTCTCCTTAGAACATCATATATCTATGAATACTCACAAAATGTTCAACCCACGATAACATGCAAAAGAAGAGGAATTGGAAAACGATGCTCTAGAAGAAGGAAGATCTTACTGCTGTGGTTTTAATGAAATCGACGGTGGTCGATTCGGGGAATAGATGGAGGATTGCAGGCTCATAGGAGATTCATGGTCGTACATGTTGCTCCATGTCGAAGAAGCTGGAGAAGAAGATAGTTCGGGGGTTAAGACGTGACCCTGGTCCATTTAATGGAATAAAAGTACACAATGTGTACTTTTGTAGTACATGGCGTATACTAGGATTTTATGTACTCTTCTTTATGCGGCCTCCACATCACCCCACATGACCATGTGGGTTGCCTGGACACATCCAGCACACGGCCTCACGCGGCATCGAAGTATATGGTGTGCACTTGAAAATTTTCTAGAAACTACTCTTCTCTCAAAAAAACTAGAAAATATAAAAACATTCTTGAAATGATCATCTGGGTTCTTATAAACTTCCCCCCTTAAATAAATTCATCCACGAATTTCCCTAACGAGGCATGCAAGAAGAAACCTCAAACATCTCCAGCCACTGTGATCGTACATCGGCCTCCCTCTCCCAAGTCTCATCCTCCACTCGCCCGTGCTGCTATAACACCTATACCAGATGGACAGACAGGCCATGGAGAACTTTTATAATGTGATCAACAATTTGGATAGGATACTCCTCAAATGATGCATCTTCTCCGAGCTCAACCTCCTCAGGTTGAAATACATGAGATGGGTCTGAAAAGTAATGCCAGAGATGGGAAACGTGGAAGATGTCATGCATAGACCGATATATCGGAGGTAACTAAAACCTATAGGCAACTGGCCCAACTCTCTCCAACATATCAAATGGCCCAATGTACCTTAGTGAAAGTTTACCCTATCTAGGAATTGTCTTGTGTCCCATCCTCGGTGCGACACGTAAGAAAAACCTGATCCCCAATATCGAACTCCAGAGCTCATCTCCGCTGATCATCATAAGACTTCTGTCGAGACTGTGCCATAATTATCCTCTTCAGAATAAACTCTATCTGCTCTCAGGTCTTCTAAACAAGACAAGGTCTGAGAAAATATCCCTCTCCTACCTCCACCCACCATAAAAGTGATTGGCATAGCCTACCATACAAAGCTTCGTAAGGGGCAATCTAAAAAGTCACCTGAAAACTGTTGTTATAGGCGAACTCCACGAGAGTTATAGGAATCTACCAAGAACCTCCAAAATCTAGAATGAAAACATGATGCATATCCTCAGGAACCTGAATCGTATGATCAGACTGTCCATATGTCTAGGGATGGTATGTTGTACTCAAAAGTACCTGTGTACCAAAAGCCTTATGAAGCCCCTGCCAGAACCGAGAAGTAAAACGTGCATCTCTGTCTGAAACAATGGAGTGTGGAACTCCATATAGATGTAAAATCTCTCGAATGTACTACCAACCCAAATCATCAACACTGAAGGTCTCCTTGATTGAAAAGAAGTATGAAACCTTTGTAAGCCTGTCGATGACAACCCAAACAAAATCATTCTCATGAGGTGACTTCGGAAAACCGGTCACTAAGTCCATCGCGACATCTTTCCACATACACTCTGGAATGGGTAAATGATGAAAAAGACCTACTTGTCACTAATACTGTTCTTCCACCTTCTGACAAGTGGAACACCTCATGTCAAAACCAACAACATCTCTCTTCATAACTGGCCACCAAAACTGGCGGTGTAGATCACGATACATCTTGGTGACACCAGGATGAACTGCCCAAACTGAGGAATGAAAATCCTACATCAGCTCCTCGCGTACGTCTATTGGCACCCAAACATATCCCTAGAAATGCAAGATCTCATAATATCCCATTGTCCATCCATGAAGAGGGTCCTCTACTAACACACTCTCCCATAGGACTAGGCCTTATGAGTCTGATAGCTGCATCATCCGTACCTGATCAAGAAGTGTATAGGTAACAACTAAAGAAGATAGGAAGTTCTACCCCTCTCTGTCGTGCACATCCAAATGCATCTCAGAGAACATGTCCATAAGCTGCCACTCACTGCTGGCCTCCTAAACTGTCTGTATCTGAGTTCTTCTGCTCAATTCATCAGCCACTGCGTTGCCCTTTCCCGGTGTATAGGCAAGTTCAAAGTCAAAGGATTGTATGTACTCGACCCACCTACACTGTCTCAAATTTAGATCATGCTGAGTGAAGATGTACTTGAGACTCTTGTGGTCGTTCAACACCACAAAGTGCTCTCCCAGAAGATAATGTCTCCAATATCGTAAGGCATGAACTACAACTGCCAACTCCAGGTCATGCGTTGGGTAATTCCTCTCTTGTGGCCTCAACTGTCGAGACCCATATGCAACGACTCCATATCCCTACATAAGCACAACTCCCGGCCCAATACCTGAAGCATCACAGTAGAATGTATTATTCTTGCATGGCTCTAGAAAGAATATTATTAGTGCTGACATCAATCTCCCTTTCATCTCCTGAAAGGCTGACGCACAAGAATCAAACCATAAAGACTTTTCCCCTTTCTTATTCAGACCTGTCAGTGGTGCTGTTAGGCATGAAAAGTATTTAATGAAGCACCTGTAGTATCCATATAGCACTAGAAAACTCTTAAACTAAAAGACATTCTTCGGCTACTCCCAGGAAACTACATCTCTCACTTTCTCTGGGTCTACTGATAATCCTATCTCTGATATAAAATGACCCAAGAAGTGAATCCGATCCATCCAAAAGTGGAATTTTGATATCTAAGAATATAACTGATGCTCTCTCAGTGTACTCAGAATGATTTCATGATGGGTAGCATGGTCATGTCGACTGTGAGAGCACACCAAGATATCATCCACCAAAACCACCATGAAGAAATCCAAGTATAGATGGAACACTTGGTTCATCAGTGCCTTGAAAATTAGAGGCGAATTCATGAGACCTAACGACATAACCATATACTTCTATAGACCATACCATCTTCAGAAAGTTGTTAGAGGTATATCAGATGGTCTAACACATAATTGATGATAATCGGATCTCAAGTCAATCTTCAAGAACACTCGGGCTCCTCGAAGCTGATCAAAGAGATGATCAATCCTCAGCAAGGTATATCGGTTATTGACCGTCAACTAGTTTAGCTTTCGATAATCCACACAATGCCTGAGAGTGCCTTATGCTTTTTTTGTAAATAGGACAGGCCAACCCCAAGGAGAAGTACTAGGTCGAATCAAACCCTTTTCCTGAAACTCCTCCAACTTCTTCTTGTGCTCCTATAACTTAGGTTTAGCCATCCTATAAGGAGGAGTGGACATCGGTGCCGCTCCTGGCATGAGCTCAATAAAATAGTCTACCTAACACTCCGAAGGAAAACCTGAAAAGTCCTCCAGAAAGACATCTCTGAAACAATCAACCACTGGAGGAAAGTCTAACTGTGAAGTCCCCTTGTCATCTATATATAGATTAAAAATATGGGATGTAACTCCTAGCCCATGATGCTCGGGTCCTGCTCGACTCACCTGGACATCCCACTCGCCCTTATGAAGAAAGGATCCACCCTTTGGTGATAAAAAAACTCACCCTACCACGATAGAAATCAACGACTACCTGGAAGGGGACTAACCAGTCCATTCCAAGAATGACATCATAGCTCTTCATCTATTGGACATAGAGGTCCCATAAGAAGTGACACCCTGAAACCTCAAGAGAGAACTCTCTCCACTAACATACACTAACTTCTCTAGTCCCCAACATTTTTTCTAGAGTCAATGTATCGGTAGAGGAAAAGATTTAGAGCCCAAGGATCCCAACAACAGAAACAGAGATAAAGCTATGAGTAGCACCAAGGTCCAAAAGTGCTGAAAATAAAACTGATCCTACTATGATCGTACCTCGAACTGTGGAAGGTACGGTATCCTGCTCCAGATGGGTCTGTTCCACAGGGAATGTCTGGCCTGTACCGTGGCCCTATGCCCCTGTCTGACCACTCTGAGCTAATCCACTCTGTTGTCTCTAGTAACCTGGTGAGTGACAACCCCGATCATGACCTCCACCTCGGACGAATGTCCAAAAGAACTCCAGTTCCTAGAATGGTGAGAAACTAGCAATGCATCCCCTGAACGCGGGGTCATAGAAGAACCCCTACAACCAGCTGTAGGTGAGATGATCTAACAAAAATGTTGAAGATGGGCCATATTGTGGCAAGATCGGTGCTCCATCAGGTCTCTCTGGAATTGAGGCCTAGTATGCCCGCTCATCCTGCACTGGTATCATACTACCTGACTGCCCAAAGATACCTTCCACATACTCAGATCTCCCTGAAAAGACTCCCTACAACACTTCCTTCTACCAGTAGGAGGAACACTGACTCTGGATGTTGATCCACTCTAGATCACTACTCCAGAATCCCTCAGATTGCGCTCAGTGATGAGCACCTGGTTGGCGATAGATGATATCGAAGTCAAGCTAAAGATGTTCACTTGTGAGTGGATGTCATGCCTCAGACCATCCTCAAACTTCCTCGCAAGGAACAACTCATCGCCTCTTAGAATAGGCATGAAAGGATACAAATTAGTAAAGTGAGACAAGTAATCCATAACTGAAAGAGTACCCAGCTCCAGACTCATAAACTAATGGGCTCAATCGGCCCTCAAGGTCTCTTGGTATACGTAATCATAGAAGATGCATTGAAACTAATCCCAAGACATACTTTGTTGTCGCCCTGAATATGAGATAACCTCCCACCACCTCTTGGCGGAGTCTCAGAGCATATACATAGCGAGCTTCACCCTCTTCTCTAGAGGTACCTCCAGATGTTCGAAAATTGTCAGTGTGGCCTCTAGCCACGACTCTGCAACCTGAGGTCCTCCATCCCATGAGAATGTAGGTGGATGATTCTGCAGGAAAACCTACATCAACTCTGCCATCGATGGGGCATGAGACGGAACTCCCTAGATGGTCTGCATCATCCTTAGAAAACCTTCCCCGAACTGTGCATCAGTGCCTGCAACTGGTATAACTGTTGGATCCAGGGCTGGTATAGTAGGAGGATCTATAAGAGGTCCCAGATCGACCATATCCGGTGTCTGATCACCATCTGGAAGATGACGTACAACCAAAGGATTTCTTAGAGGCATAGCTTTGAAAGGTCAAAAGCACACCTTAGATCAAGATTTTCAAATAGTGAGAACACAAGAGTATAAGATGGGAAAATGAGAAGGAAACATTCAAGTTTTACAAAACACGACAACACGACATGTATAAAAACAACATGACGTGTTCTTTTAAGGCATTCACATGGGTGTATACCTCCGCCACAAATGGTCATGTAACGCCCCAACCACACAGTGTGTTGTTCCCACACACAATATGTACATGAACTCTATTCCCCTGCCCAAGTCTACTTACACGGCTAACCCACACGGTCCTCTTAATCCTAGACTACAAGACGTGTTCATGAAGGAAACAGCATGTACTAGACCTGATTTCAATGACCCATGTTGTTAGTTACACAGCCGGCTACATGGCTCACTCTTATACGACATGGCCCTATAGAACACGACATGTACTTTAAGATTTTCCACAACCCCATGTTTCTTCCCACAGAGTCAGTGACACAGTTTAAAAACTATACGGCGTGTATTAATAATGTACACACCGTGTATTCTGTGTTTTTCTGGGAAGTAGCTCAGAAACTACTCCGAAGCCCAGAATACACAGAAAACAAGATTTTAGGTGCCAAATTCCGATCAGTGAGGGCCCATACTCCCCACAAATCAAATCATGTAATCTTATACAAGTTATAACAAGGGAACCAGGCAATGCTCCACTAAATTCTGGTTCATGAGGGCCTATAACAGCTGAAGAACCAAAGTTTGGCATCCATTTAAGTAAGGTACTATACAAAAAAATTATCTATCAAACAACAGAGTCTCTATCAAAGAATCTGTCACAACAATATGCGTAATCTACACAATATCTATCACAACAACATGCAATCACTAATGTATCCTTGATGGCATGGAAACAATGAATGGCATGCGATTTCTAATAAGTGCCTATATGATGCATGAGATGGCATACCCTCATCTCATCGGGTTGTGGAAGAAGTATAACCACAATAACAACAACAGTGACATCACAAGGCATGTGAATCACCCAATGGTGAAATCAAATCAACTGTAAAAGTACAAACCAGTAAAACTACAATAAACGAGGTAGTATGTCTTTTCCCTATACATGGGTTAGCTACTCCCATGCATAGCCTATTACCAAGTACATATTCTGACCAATCCCTGGTTATAGGCACCAAACATTTAGTCAATAGAAAATAATTCCTCTGATACAACTTTGTTATGTCCCAGTTCTGGAAGCCACCCAGAGGTGCCCCGTACCCGGTTGGTCACATGGCCTCAAGCGCATTTCCCCGAATGTCAGAGGATGTCGACTAGTAGTGAGGGCCTTGGGTGTGTTAGTGGGGAAAAATTCCCTCATTGGTAGAGTACATAGTGAAAAAAACAATATGGGAAATAGTAAACAATCCATACACAAGTAAACAACGGAACGCTAAAATAATAAACAACTAGAGAAAACATATATATAAATGATGCATGATACATATGTCTAGGAAAGCATCCAAACAAGTAATAATGTTTGAAATACAATAGTGCAATCCAAAGTGCAAAAGAAAGGTAAATACAAAAACACCTCAGCATCGTAAACCTCGGCTTGGTACTATGCTCTCCTTCTCCAATGCAATAAAGTACCTGAAGTCGAAGGGCACTTTCCCATGTCTATACCTGCAACAGTATAATATGTTTGGGCCCAAAACCATGACCCAAACAGGGTGTGAGACTAAATACCAGTAGAAACCACCCAATGATATGTTCCTAACAGTAAGTGAGCATATGGCAGGAAATATTACAGTAAGAAATAAACAGTAAACAGTAAACAAGATGATACACACAGTAATAATCCACAGATCAACAAGTAGTAGTGAAGCAAACAGCTATCCAAAAACAGGAATCCCTCTGGGAAGTACTCGAAACCATCCCCTCTGGTCCTATCCAAGAAGTACCAACAACCCTCTAGGCAGTACACTCAGCCTAACCCCTATGGTTTGGTCCTATGGAGTTATAAGACTCTCTGAGGAAGCACACTCAGTCAATTCCCCTTATAGTCTAAGGTAGTCAGGGACTCTCTGAGGAAGATCATGCAGTATAATCCCATAATAGCCCCATGTTATAGAGACTCTCTGAGGAAGCTCACTCAGTCAATTACTCCTATAGACTTAGTTCTATCACAAACTCTATGAGGAAGCCCACTCAGTTAATTCCTCCTATAGCCTGGAATGGTTTAAGGAAATTCAAACAAAACACAGACTATCCGAGGTAGCTCACTCGGTCTACCCCCACATAGTCTATAAAGCTCAAGACTCTCTGAGGAAGTTCACTCGGTCTACCCTCATGTAGTATATAATATCCAAGACTCTCTGGGAATCTCTCTCGGTCTATCCCCTACAGTCTATAATTTCTATGACTCTCTGAGGAAGCTCACTCGGTCTATCCCTTTATAGTATACAACACCAGGTTCTCATAGACCCATGCAAGTTAGTGCATAATAATGCTATATGGAAAAAGTAATCCTATAGATATACTTGGATAATTAGTCTACAACATATCAAGCATGTCAGAGAACATCACTCCATCCTATGGTCACAAGGCATGGAAATCATGTATAACGACCAAAGTCTAAACAAGACCAAAAGGTCGTAAATAGAAAAGGGCATGGGAAAAACATCCCAGCATATCAATTATCCACATACATAACCATATTACTTCTACACAAGCATACAAGAAAGGCATGAAAACAACAGGGGAAAAACAATAAACCCACAACACCCCGTTCAAGGGTATTGGTGGAAATTTTTCATAAAACTCAAAGACATAGAATGGGAAGGCACAAACC
Source organism: Viscum album (assembly GCA_963277665.1). Classification (NCBI taxonomy): domain Eukaryota; kingdom Viridiplantae; phylum Streptophyta; class Magnoliopsida; order Santalales; family Viscaceae; genus Viscum; species Viscum album. The sequence goes on along the minus strand of OY728155.1, from coordinate 2,133,902,601 downwards.
AACTACCTTGATTCTAGGAGATCAATATACTTGAACCACGAGGCTTTAATCTCCTTAGAATGTCGTAGATCTAAGAAAATGCACAAAACACTCAACACAAGATAACTTGAAAAAGAGAAAGAATTGGAAAATGATACTCTAGAAGAAGGAAGATCTTACCGTTGTGGTTCCAAAACAATAGACAATGATCAATTTAGGGAATATAAGGAGGCGCAGGGGCTCAGAGGAGATTCTTAGCCGTACGAGATGCTCTCGGTCGAAGAAGCTGGAGAATAAAACAGTTCGTTGGTTAAGATGTGACCCCGGTCCATTTAATTAAAAAAAGAGTGTAAACTGTGTGTAATTTTAGAGTACATAGTGTGTACTAGTCCTTTCTATACTATAATTTAAGCAGCCTCCACATCCCCCCCCCACACGACTGTGTTTGTGTCCTAGACACGACCAACACATGGCCTCACGTGGCATCGAAGTACACGGTGTGTACTTCAAAAATTTCCAGAAACTCCTCTTTTCTCAAAAACTCCAGAAAAAAGAAAAACATACCTGAAATGAAAGTCCGGGTTCTTATAAAAACTACATATCTATCCTCCATTTAATTTTCATAATTGGTTTGTCTCGTGAGAACCTATCGATGCATAAGGAGATATATAAAGTTTAGGCTCCACCCATCGCTACATGTCTAAAAAATTATTCATATTGAGTAATAAAAATATATAATATGCCTTATTAGATATCCATATTGAATAAAGAATATATATTTTACAATATTTCCCCAAATAATCAAACAACTATCAAAGTATACATTGTATGTATATAAGTATACTGCATAGGCTATAGTAGTGTCCATGATAATTCAAATGGATAATTTTGGGGAAATTCAATGTTCAATTATCATGAGATATTTAATATTTCAAGAAAAATAAAAAAATAAATCGAGGAAGTTATTGTGAATACATTCCTTGGGAAAATTAGTAATAAACCATCAAGAAGAAAAATAATGATGGTATCAATACAACAAATTCCATGTTGTGTAAAATATATGGTTGTTGTTGTTCATAAAAAAAGTTTAAATTTTAAAAATATAATTTAGGAAAATATAATTTTCTTTTGAAAATATTTTTTAATTTAAAATCTATTTTTAAAAACATTTATATTTAGGCTTTAATGAAATGATGGTGGATAAATCCATATATGTCATATGAGCTAAGAAGAATATTCATTTTGTATAGAAAAAAGGTTAGAAAATTTATCATTTGGAAAGCGTAATGAAGATTCCGTAAAAGATATCGGTATAATAAAAAATGGGAAAATATTTCTTTACCAAATCATTTTAAAATAATTTTTGGAAACATTTTAATAAAACATATTTCCTAGAAGAAAAACGTTTCTACGACTAAAGAGAAAAATACAGTCGAGTTTTCGTAAAAAACATTTTCTAAAATTTTTTGAGTGACGAAGTGTGGGAAATGGGTAATAATAATTTAAAATTTTCATGAATAACCGAAGAATAATGATAGTTATTATTGAACATTGGTTATGTAATTTCCCCGAATGGAAATTCCAATTAATGATCATAAGGAATATTATTGAGTAAAATAATATTGAAACATTCCAAAGTGTCACATACCACTTTGAAATATTTTAAAACATAATCCTCATGAAGTAATAACATTATATGAATGTTTAAAATATAATTAGAGTAAATAGATTCTTGATATATCATGTAAATGGCATTACATACACCATATAAAATAATCTAGGCGCTTAATAAAAATTAATCCTCAATAGAAGGTAAATTAAGCTGAAATTCCCTTACCTCATGTTTCCTTTCAGGTGAACGTACTTTAACATATTGTATAAAACAATTATGTTAATTTTTAGTTTCTTATTAACCTTTTTATTTTTTATTATTACTATTATTTCAATTATTACCATGTTGTGTACAACTACTTAAACAATTATGTTTACATATGGTGTTTTTGACCAAAATCAGTTTATGTGTCAAAACAACTATTGTTGGTCAACTATGGTCAAATGGGTCATTATATAAAATCTAAATAATAATATCCATGAAATAATTATCATATTTTTTAAATCAATTATACTATTAAAATCAATCATTAAAAATGTTTATGAAAAATGAATAAATGTTACAATCATGGACGTGGTAGGTCGTACGTACGTATGAGTAACATTCCCACTTTTAAATGATCATTGTGAAAAGAAGGTATGTAAATAAAATATTTACATAATGATAATTATATAATAAATACCATATTATTTAGTCACATATACTTATATATATAATTAAGTGGTGTAAAATAAATCACATCATGTCGAGGAGGTGGTAGTCCACACGTCCACAAACGACATTATCTCATTTAAAGTGTGTGAAGGGGTAATAAAGAAAATGATATATATATATATATCATATTTACGGAAATATAAATATTTCCTGAATACATTTTTTATGTTTTTTATTTCTATTATTATTAATTATGTCCTTTCATTTATACATTACTTTTATCGTGCAAACGAATCACATCACTTTTAGAAGGCGGTAGTTCACACCTCCTCAAAAAAGATTTTTGTATTTACACAACATGGAAGGAATAAATTTATGTTATAAAAAATTAGAGAAATATAAAACATTATAAATAACATATATATATCACATATATATAAATTTTCTATCATAATGTTCTCCATGAGATACAGTAATGGAAGAATGAACAGTCATCATTTCGTGAGGTTGTAGTTCACCATCCAGAGAAACATTGTGTTTATTACCAATTAGTTGGTGGTGTTTGTAAGTGTAGGTTGAAATCACATAATAAAAACATAATAGTATATTTATGAAATATTTTTTGTTATAAAAGAACATAATAATGATATTTTAGAGGGTGAAAAATGGAATTTAAACTTAAGAGATTGAGAAAAGGAATTACCTTTTAATCAGGTAACTTATTTTTGTTTAAACCAAAAGGATTTGTTGGACGGGTTTCTTCCCAAATGGATTCTTCTAGGTTGAGGATAGAAATTATTTTATACTATTTTTTCAGGTCTTGGATGGACATAAGATGTTTTATAGGTGTGAGGAATGGGTAGAGGTGGTGGCCTTTTATAGTGAAGGAAAGGGCTCACTTGGTATTCTTTGAAACAAATTAGGCATTCACATGTTCTTACCTAAACAAAGTCTTACCAAACCAACAAAAATAAATAATGGATGGATTATGGGAGAACTCTGGACACAAAATTTATGTTATCAAATTTTTAGGTCATTTGGGCCCTTACTTTTAAGGTTTAGTATTTACTATGCATAATTTGGCCTTAACTCTTGTGATAAATTTTAATCACATTTACTAATAATTTTTTTTAAAACACAAAGATGGAATTATTATTAAAAAAATTTAATCCTCTGTAAAATGTTTTATTTTATATTTTCAAAATCTAAATCACAGAAGCGGAAAAATTGAGAATAATGGTAATCTCGCAGACAGATAGATTAAATGGTTTTAGTAGAAATATGTTCAAAAAATTGTCATGTTTTTATATTCAATTTAAATGAAATATTGGTTAGAATGGACTAAATTATATTAATAGAAATATAATTGATCCAAAGTTACATAAGAACATATTTATAATATAATTTATCAATAATAATTATTTAAACAAAAAGGCAATTTTTAACTAAAACACTGTATTTTTTACTATTCAATAAAAAATGAAGTTTCTCTAAAAAAATCCCAAAAATGCATCCTAAGACAATTTATACATTTTTAATTCAAAAATAAATTTTATTTAATCAAATTAAATCTATATGAGGGTCAAAATTAATATTTAAAATGGGTTTTCTCTTAAATGGTGGAAAAATTGTCTTTATAAAAAAATTGGATTTTATTTGAAATATTTGGGGTTGATCTTATCTTCTGATTACCAAATCTATTGGATGAATATAAAAAATAATTTATGGAATATGTAACATATTTATTACATTAATATAAATCACTAATTGTAATTATTTTAATCTATTATGGTAAAACAACCTTGTCAGAAAAAAATAGTTTTCTATAAAAATATTCTTTGAATATTCAAATGGTTCTTATATTAATTTATAATTTATCTGTAAACAATTATTTTACTGTATAAACCATATATTTTAATAAGTTAGTTAATATTATTCATAATAGTTAGTTTATGTTGTATTATATTAATTAATAATGTTTTAATTATAGATTGTTTCTCAGTATGACTTGGTATTGCTTATAGTGTAAGCCATCGAAGAATGTCTCTTTTATGTATAACATAATTTATATAGGAAGGTCGTCATTACGTATAATGCATGTTGACCTAGAGTCATGTTCATTTTAAGGTAACTCTGTATTTCTTGAATTTAAATATATAAAATATATTTTAAATAATAAATATATTATAATTTATACATATATTATATTACATTACACACTTGTTGTCGTGTGTCATACACGTTATCAAATACAAGGTATTTTTACTTTAGTTTTTCAAATATTCACATTCTCCCCACCTTTTTTTAATTTCATACATATAATTTAAAATCAATCATGGTGATATATTTTTTGATACTTCCTATGTTTGAAATCCCACATCTTGAGAATGGATCATAAGTAATATTATATAAAAAAGTTAATTAAAAGTATTAAGGTCACATGGAACACCATGTAACTAGGTATCTATGTAGGAGAACGTCAGTGGAGAGTGGAGAAACAGACATGAAGAAAAAGTGTAAATATTTATAGGGATTGAATGAGGTCATCAATCACATACAACTGATGATCAATGGAAAGTTGAGGGCCTCAAATCCATAAATCATTGATGATTTAAAAAGACATTAGTTTAATTAATGTTTTGGTATTTGGAAAACATTTTTATTTAGAAGTCATTTTCTTAATGTTGGGTTATTATTTTACTGAATAAGAATATAAAAAAATATTCATACATGATAGGTTTCAATATCATATGAACAATCATAACTTTTGGTTATTCTTTGATCAGATTCTAATTCATCCCATTACTCCCAAAAATTAATAACCAACAATGAATTATTTTTACTTCCTGAAGCACTAAAATAATTTTTTAAATGATCATAAGGCCTATAATAGAGTGATAAGTCTTACTATTTGTATTTAACTATCTCCCAAAATAAATATGGATAATAGATTAATTTCTATCAACAAAATTTTTACTACTGGTTCATCATTAATATTTATTCATTAAATTGTTTAACAAAAAAATGAAAATTAACTATTAAATTGTGTAGGTCAGTGGTTGGTATGAAACCCGTTTCATCCTTCATTCATGGGTTTAAGGCCCGCAGCCTTGCCAGATTTAATTGGTTGTCACCCAACTTATATGTTGTCCTTTTCTAAAACAATATTAAAATAATTTCCAAAATATATATGATGGACATCCGTGAAATTAGGTTAATCACTAAATAGAATTTTAACTAAGGTTTTCAATACAACCTCGATACATAAATACTTCATCAACTTATTTTCACATAGATCCTTCCATGGTCTATAGTTTATCCTCAATGATAGGGAATTTAATTGGGTAATTTCCATGTTCCCCACATGTACAACCATATCGGTAAATGATTTTTTATGATGAGCTTTATTTCCTTCCATCGTACTCTTCCCTTTTCATTATCAATATTTTTTCTTATGTTCTTCTTTCGCAAAAATAATGAATTTACTTGTTACATTGAGACATTTTCCAGGGTTTATCCTTACACACTTCTCACATGTTGGTAGTTGAGTCTTCTTTTCAACATAGTCTCTGCCACTCGATATCTTATCATCCCCCATACTTCTCTTCTTTGGTTCATCCAAGAGTTGGTAAAGGTTTATATTGTAAATTTTATTTCCTAAAAACTAATTTGGCATAAACATGATATCCTTCATTCCTATCAACACATCATTTGTTTTCTCATTTAACCATCTTTTCCTTCACAATCGATATTAACTTGAATCCTTTAGGTTCCAGCCATTGATTAAAACCAAAATGAATAGTGTGAGGAATAATATTCATAGAGGGAAAAGTGTGTAATTATAAATAAGATATCTAAATCTTGACACCTTATTTTTTAAAACAACTTATGATTAAACATGATTATTCATTGTCAAAATCCTTTTAAATTTTTCATAATGGTTCATAAAGAAAACATGGATTATCCAAAGTATATCGCATAGGAGTGTCAAACTAGTTGCACAGTAGGCACATGGTCATGTACTAGGTTAACCCAAGTAAAGCCCATAACACCTTGTAAGAGTTGTTACTCCTAGGTACATATATTCTATAACTATTTCCACTTGTAGTATCTAGATTGGGATATATCACACGGAAGACCTAGATAATATATACATTACCAAAATTATAGGGGTTTCATCTATTCCTATCTTCATATGCTACCATAGAGTTATGTTGTCTAATCTAGGTTTTCCTAAATCTAGTTCCCAAGGTTTCTATTAAACTTCCTCTGATACCAACCATAGTGACCCAACCCCAGATATCCCAGTATTAGAGTCTATTACTAAATACATTGGAATGATTATAAGGAATCAATACATGAAGGATTTTTTTATTTAGTAGTCTTGGTAAAATAGATACAAAAATGAGGATTGTATAAAAAATGGATATACTAATTACAACATTTATTTTCTTCTTAACAAATAAACTTTTAGGATGAACTCAAATCCATATAGTATATTCCTTAATCTCATCCATAAAATACTTATTGTAATCCTTGGGAAATTAATATAATAAGGGTGGCGTCAAATGATCAGTAAGAGAAAAATATAGAGGAACCAATACTAATTCAATTAGAATAGTCAATATGGAAAGTTATGTAACTGAAAATGCATTAAAATTAATCAATAAACTTAATAAAAGTACATAATCAATATGAAAAGCTAATAATTTTAAAAAAAATCCATTCAAATGACTATATTAGGAAAAATAATTATGGTATGGTATGATACTAAAACACATTACATTTATCAATGAACTGAAATGAAATACATTCCTATATATGTCGACACAAAATCTCAAGGATGAATAATAACTAATACTAATGAGAGTTAAATAATTTCACAATGGATGTCATGCATAAGGAACATGAGGACCTATTACTATCAAGATATACCCACTCAATAGTTTAAAACTATATATCTATCCTCTGTTTAATTTGCACAACTTATTTTTCTCATTAGAACCTATCGATGCACCAACGAGCTATAAAAATTATGGGATCCACCCGTCACCACATGTCCAAAGAATTCTTCATTTTGGAAAATGAAAATAAATTATATTCCTTATCAAATATCTGTATTGATTAAATAATTTATATTTAACAATATTTCCCCAAATAATCAAACAAATACCAAAGTAGACATCATATATATGTAGGTATATGATTTAGGCTATAGTAATATCCAATATAAATGAAATGGATAATTTTAGAGAAATTCAATTTTCAATTATCCTGAGGGATATAATATTTCAATATGATTAAAAAAATTAATTCAAGGAAGTTAATGTGAATAATATCCTTGGCCAAATCAATTCTAACCCATCCATTAGAAAAATAAGGACAATATCAATACAACAAATACCATGTTGAGTAAAATATAGGGTTGTTGTATTTGATGAAATAAAAGATTAAATTTTAAAAATATTATTGAGGAAAATATCTTTTTCTGTTAAAAATATTTTATAATTGAAAATACCTTTTTAAAAAAATTGAGAATGAGGCTTCAAATAAATGATGGTGGATAAATTTTTACATGCCGTACGAGGTTAAACAAATATTCTTTTTGAACGGAAAAAGGTTATAAAATTCCTCGTTTGGAAAGAGACAAGGTGATTCCATCTCTGAGATTTTTAAAATAAATAAAGGGTAAAAGTTTATTTACCAAATTATTTTAAATTCATTTTTTGAAACATTTTAATATAACAAGTTTTTGATAAGAAAACAAGTTCTATGACTACAGAGAAAAATATTGTTGGGTTTTCTTAAAAAACATTTTCTAAATTGTTTTGATTACTAAAGAGTGGGAAAAGGGTAATAATAATAGAAAATGGTCATGAATAACCAGTGAATAATGAATGGTATTATTGAACAGTGGTTATATAATTTCATTTAATTGAAATTCCAATGAATTATCATTTAGATTAATCTTGAGGAAAATAATCTTAAAGCATTCCAAAGTGTCCCATACCACTTTGAAATATTTTAAAACATAATACTTACGAAGGAATAACCTTATATGAATGTTTAATATATCATTAGAGTAAATATATTTGTTATATAACATTTAAATGGTTGTACATACACCATGTAAAATAAACTTAGTTCATAACAACAATTAAGCCTCAATGGAAGATAAATTGAGACGAAAATCCCTTACCTAGTATTTTATTTTTGGTGAACATCCATTAATTTCCGATATAATAAACATATGTTAATTTTATTTGAACTTTATAAAAATTTTAAAGTTTATATTTACATTTATTTCAATTATTACCATGTTTTCTACTAGAACTTAAACAATTAAGTTCTCATATAGTGTTCTTGACCAAATTTAGTTTTTGTGTCAAAACAACTATTATTGGTCAACTATAGTAAAAGGGGCCATTATATAAAATATCTAGAATAATAACCATGAAATAATTATTATATTTTTAATTCAATTATACTTTAAAAATTAATTATTAAATACAGCTATGAAAAATGAATAAATGTTACAATCATTGAGAGGGTAGACCATACATATGCCTGAGTAACATTCATATTTTTAAATGATCGCTGTGGACAGAAGGTAAGTAACTAAAATATTTACAGAATGATAATTATATAATAAATACCATGTTATTTAATAATATTTACTTATATATATATAAATATAATTTTGTGGTGTAAAAGCAATAACATCAATTCGAGGAGGAGACAATCCACACGTCCACGAACAACGTTATCTATTTTAAAATGTGTGAATGGGTAATAAAGAAAATGATAGATGTATATATATAAATTATATTATATTTCAATAAATATAATTATTTCATGAATATATTATTGATGTTTTTTATTTTAATTATGTTTAATTATGTCCATTCATTTATACATTCCAAGTATCGTGCGAACGAATCACATCAATTGAGGGGGCGGTAATCCACACTTCCTCAAATGAGATTATCATATTTACACAACTTGTAAATTATAAATGATTGTTATAAATTAAAATTATAGAAGTTTAAAACATTATAAATAACATATATATAATATATAAATAGTATTTTCATCATAATGGACACCATGAGAGGCAGTAATGGAAGAATGAACAATCATCGTTTTGTGGGGCAGTAGTTCCCCATCCATTGAAACATTATGTTTGTTAACCATTAGATAGATGTGTGTGTATGTGTAGGTTAAAATCACAACATAACAACATACTAGTATATTGATGGTAATGGTGTTGTTATAAAATAATATTATAGGTATATTTTAGGGGTCATATAATGTAAATGAATTTAGAGAGATTGAGAAAAGACATTTCCTTTTACTTGGGTAACTTCTTTTGGTTTGAACCAAAAGGCTTTTTTGGAAGGGTTTCTGCCGAAAGGGTTGTTTATAAGTATATTTTACGAATAATGGGAGACTATTTGGGTAGATATTTTCCAAACTTAACAGTTTTTAGAGGTGTTTTGAATGGGTTGTGGTGGTGGCCTTTTATAGGGAAGGAAAACGACTCACTTGGAATTCATAGAAACCAATTATGTGTGCACATGTTCTTACCTAACACAAGTCATACAAAAAATACCAATATCAATAATTTATGGTGGATGGGAAAACTCTGGATAGGAAATGAGAGTTGAAAAAGAGTATAGGTCATTTGGGCCCTTACTTTTATGGTTTAGTCCCTAATTAAGCTGAAATTGGCCTTAACTATTGTGATTAATTTTAATCACTATTACTAATTATTTTTGTGAAAAAATTAATTTAATATTATTATACCAAAAATATAATATTTATTATAATTATTTATGTTAGATTTTATAAATTAAAATCATAGAAGAATGAAAATTAATATTAATGCGATCTCATAGACAGACAAATTAACCTGTTATAGTAGAAAAATATTCAAATGATTGTTATGTTTTTATATTCAATTTAAATGTTATATTGATTGTAAAAAATTAATTATGTTAATATGTGTATAATTGATCCAATTTTACTTTTTAAAAATTATAATATAATTTAACATTAATAATTATTTAAATGAAAAGATAGTTTTTAACTAAAACACAGTATTTTTCAGTATTCACTAAAAAATGATGTTTCACAAAAAAAATACAAAAAATTTATGCTATGATAATTTTTACATTATTAGTTAAAAAATAAATCTTTTTTTATCAAATTAAATCAATAAGACTGTCAAAATTAATATTTAAAATGGGTTCACCATTAGAATGCTGTAAAATTAAATTTAAAAAATATAGGTTTTATGTGAAATATTGGGTTTGATCCTATCTTATGATAAAAAATCTATTTGATTATTGTAAAAAATAATTTATTGAATATGTAACATATTTATTACATTAATGTCACTCTTTAATTTCAATTAATTTAATCTATTAGGGTAAATCAGCTTTGGGGAAAATAGTTTTCTGTTAAAATATGATTTTAATATTCAATTGGTTTTTATATTAATTTATAATATATTTGTAACCAATGATTTATTCGTATAACCCATATATTTTCATAAGTTAATACTATTCATATCGTCTATTTTATATCTTATTATATTAAATAATAATGTTTTTCTTATAGATTGTTTCTCAGTAAGACTCGGTATTACATATAGCACAAGCCTTTAAAGATGGTCCCTTTTGTGTGTAACACAAGTTATAGAGGAAGATAATTTTTGGATATGATGTATGCTAACCCAATGTCATGTGAATTACAATCTAACTTGGTGTTTCATGCGTTGAAATATATAGAATTTATTTTAAATTGTAAATATATTATGAATTATATGGATATTATATTACATTACATGCTTGTTTTCACGTTCCATACATGCTATCAAATACAATGTTCTTAATTTAGTTTTTTTCGGTGTCAAAAAATGTAATACAAAGGTTAAAAGAGTCATATTTTAATAATAATCATTATTTTGTTTTGGTGTTGTGTATCGCATAGACTACCAAACTAATATTTCTCATTTGAAAACTCATGTAATTAAAATATGTTACCATCTTAATATACTCAATGATACTAGAAGGTACCACAGATGTTGATTCCAACTTCCCTGGTTTTTCAAACCACCAATAACCCAGTCAAGGAGAGACTCTTAAGAACACCTAGTCACTAATAGTGAACTCCAAACGACATCAATGATGACCCACACACGACTTCTACTGACACTGAGCTATTACCAACCCTTGATGAATTATCTATATCTTCACTGTCTTATCTTGGACAAATCTAGGTCCCACCGAGGAATCTTGACCAATATTCGACAAACAAAGTAGATATTTAAATGGTTGGTTGTACGGATTCGACCCTTGTTTCCTAGGGCCAATGTCTTATTATATTACATTGGCATGATTACAATAAAGTTTTATCCTAAAGGAACGAATAGTTTAGTAGATTTTGGAAACATGATAAATATATAAGTTAAAAATTACACCATGAAATAAAATACAACACTAATTAATTCCATTGGAACCATACATGCCTCCTAGATTATGCCTGCAATTAATTCATAATTTACTTCTTCATGTCCTAGGAAATTGAATCATAATAAATGGGTGAGATCAAATGCTCATTAAGAGTAAGAAATAAAGTAGAAAATAACATAAACATAAACGTTAGGCATGGTGAATAATTGAAAACATTCACATTTACAAATAACAAACTTGAACACATTATAGCTTGAATATGAGCTGAGGAAATAATTCCATAATAAAACATAATAACAGGTAATCTACTAGTTTAATAACCACATGAAATTTCTATTTTAGCTTCATAATAAGGGAAGTACATATTCTTGATATTCTGAAACATATAGTCTAGGCCTCGGAATAGATGTCTAAAAATGATTAAGGCCTTGACCCAAACCATATCCCAAATTGGGCAAGGCCTTGGCCATGTCCAAGTCATTTTGTCTCATAAGACATACCGATTAATAGAGGGGCTATAATGGGACACACCCATCACATAATAATTCCAAGGAATTCCTAAAATGATCATGGATAAACATAAAAAACATATACATTCATATTGAATCTCACTTATGAAATGTAAATAACTTTCCCCTAACATTAAGCTTAAACACTAACCATTCGTAGTAAAATTGGTGAATGGTTTTTGGATAACACATAAGCAATAAAACTAGTCATAAACCATCCAGTTAAATATGGTAGATGAAATTAGAAATGAGTAATCCCAATAATACATAATAATCAACAAGAGTGTTGAAACAGACAAAAATACTCTTATAAAATCATTATGTAATTCTACATATAAATACTATTTTATTTTGAAAAGAATCGTTCTTTTGGAAAATTCCTTGTATAAAATAGAAAATTAAGTTAGAGAGTATTTTCATAATAAAATGAATGATTTTATAAATATAATGGTTTCCCAAAAAATATTATAGAGTTCCATTTAAATTAGGTAATAATTTGAGAAATAATCTTGCCTCGGGCTTGTATTTCGAAAATAATTTTGAATTTTCCTTTTCAAAAGTGTAACTCACCATAAAATAAGGAAGGATTATGGTTGGTAAACATATATTGAACACTAAAACATAATTTATGATGAGTAAATAATTATACATAATAATTTCATTGTGGTAATTATGTCACGACCCGTCCCCTGGGGCTCGTGCCGTGACTACCCCAAGCTCGTATTCCATAGGCCAGGGCCTCGCGACTATCACCAGAAATGTGTATCCCTATAATGGGAAGGTATTTCCTTTAAACATTTACAAACACACAGACTAGAATGCAACAATATGGAACCACAATGTAAACTTATGTAGTAAAAGAGTTCTGAAAGTAAATTGTCTGGAATACAAGCCCAACTAGAAAATTATAAGTACAACTGAAAAGTAAAAAACAACTGAAAGGTGAAAATAATCTCCTAGATCATCCACCACAGATCCTACCTAAAGGGTAGGTACAACTCACAATTTTTATTCCGTGCATTACATCTTGCCAAATGGTCCACCTCCGAGAACCATCCAGTCCTATATCCCTCAGCCTCAATCAATGTTGTATGCCGTCTGTACAAAACACAACATGGTGCAGGTGAATCCTATTCTGGAGTGAGTATAACGATACTCAGTAGGGGCCTCGAGACCTCGTAGGTCTACTAAATTTCCATGAATGAAAAACCACAAAGAAATAATTCAAGTCTACTTAAGGTATATGCCCATACATATACCTAAGTTATCAAGATATACTTATCTCACACATGAGGGAAGAATACCACAAAGGTAACACCACATAGGTAAAAGTACCACCAAGGGTAACGCCAAGAAGATAATACCATGAAGGTAATAGTACCATACAGGTAACACCATGGAGATATCACCTTGAGGGTAAAATTACCACACATGTATCACCACGAAGAGATCACCACGAAGGTAAAAATACTACACAGGTAACACCATGTAGATAACACCACGAAGGTAAAATTACCACACAAGTAACACAATGAAGATATCACCTTGAAGGTAAAAGTAACACACATGTATAACCACGAAGATATAATCAATAATATATAAGTACCACAAAGGTAATGAACTCAGCTCACACAAGTATTAGTGAATTATACAAGTACAGATGATTAGTCACGAAGCAAGATCGTCTTATTCTTTCAAGAGGCACTACTTCTGACCATACGGAGTCTGACCCACACATGATCAATAGGTAACTGACCCCCACTGACCCACAAAGGATCTAATATTCCTAGTATCGATAGGAAAATAACCCCCACTGACCCACACAGGATCTAACCCAAACAGGATCGATAGGTAACTAACCCCCGCAATGACCCATACAGGATCTGACCCACACAAAATTAGTATGCGCTGACCCACACAGGATCATTGAGTGCTGACCCACACAGGATCTGAACCACATAGGATCGGTGCTGACCCACAAAGGATCGCACGATACTAACCTTCATATGATATGTATCCAACCTCTACATCACTGCCACCCACTAGATTCCTCGCACCCGGTACGCTCGAGTTCCGTAGAATCTACCATAGATGCTAGTCGTACCTTGAACTCCACTAATCTCCTCAAAGGAAAAACCCAGAGTACCTCCACATATTAAGGGTTCCAACTTGACAGACAGTGCATCAACATGACGCCCGGTCTGTAATTTATAAGTGTTTTAGCTCTGGGGGCTCGGTTGCATTCGGATTCGATCCAACCAGGTCGTACTACAAATGTCTCCAAAACTCATGTGGAGTATACCAAAATGAATTTTCTTTTTCCAAGTATCTCAACACCGCAGATGTTTCATCAAACGGACGTAGGGATCTCAAGATATGGCCCTTTATGTATTTCTGGGCCCGGGTCCAGTCCGACCCGGTCGGACCGACCCGAACCGACCCGGTCTGGGCTGGTCTACGGCATGATCATCCTGACCCGCAAGGGAGAAGCCCGAAAAAGGATAGGCCCTTAAGGGCGTCCAACAAAGGGAGGCCCGACCGCGTGAGGTGTGGCCCAAAAAGGGCGGCCCGACCGGGTAGGGTGCCGCTCGCGATAGGGCAGACCTGCCACATAGGGCGCGACCTGCGAAACAGTAGCCCACCCACTGTCCACCTGAGCTGGAAAGGGGGGATAGTTTCCCAATGTATCCTGAATGTCTTGGGAAGCCATTTAGTTTTGTGAAATGGCTGTACCGCGTGGGCACTGCCCAGTATCCATGGAACCAGCACAGCGGGTTCCTCTGCCACAGCTTCGGCCACGACTTTTGCTCGTCGGAGGCTCACTGGTCATGCTGCCTTCCCATCTACGGACAGACGATGTGACAACTGACTACTCTGATTGCTATGGCTGACGAGCCATGCCCCCTTGCTCACCAGCGGTGTACGATGGCACGCCGCACATCCTCTGCAGCTGGTCTGTGCAGGCCGTTCTGATGACCGTTGTGACTTTGTTCTGCAGCTTCCTCTTGCAGTGTGCATTGGCGCACACCTTCTTCGTAGTCGGTCAGTGTCACCATGCTGGTGGTATTCCACGGAAAACGCAACAGTGTAGAAAAGTAGCGGTGGGTCAGTGCTGGGTTTTTAGGACCACTCCCTCCACGTTAGCTCGTAACATAAGGTAGGATAAAGGGTTCAATTAATTAAATTAAAATAAATAAGAATTAAACCCCTACCTTGAATCGTTGGAGAGAACTCACGATTGAAGGAGTCTCATTGTTCGTCATCGCCACAACAAGCCGCCCATGATGCCACTCGAACGTCGATCTTCGGTTCGTGGTTTCAGTGTCTCTTGTCACTACTCGCCAGAACCATCTTCAACCTCCAAGGGTCTGGAATCTCGGCACATTACCCACACTTCGTTTCTTGGCGAAGTAGTGCCGGTACCTCCCCCCAAACTCTATATAAATAGGAGAGGGGGAGGGTAATTAAAAACATTGGGAATTAATGGGGGCTCCTTAATTAGGAACCTTTCTAATTCCCAAATTTTGTTGTTACATAAAATTGAACGGTCAATCCATTTATTGGCTTGACACATCGTTGGTCGCACAATACTCTTGTCTGTTGGAGGATAAGAAAGAAAATAAAAAAAATAAAATTAACAAAGTTATTTTAATTATTCTTTTAAAAAGTCCCAAAACAGAAATTTTTATCCATACCTACTCTGGTCAAAGTGAATCATCTCTTAAGTGAATCCAAGTGCTGCGGATTCAATGGTGCCCTCAGATTTTTAATCCGATCAACGGTTAAAAAGTTAGAAAACGCCGTCCGTGCGTTTACTAAACGTACCCGAAAAAAATTTCATATAATTACTAACATTCACCCTCGACTCACGCCAGTCAAGGTTAGGTACTACCTAAGTAGAACACTCCTCAACGAACTCAAAGGTACTCTCTTATTTTCAATCCGAGTTATCGTTTATAAGTTATGGATTTTACAATAAAATAATTGTCACTTAATTATTTTATTCATGGCCAAAAACTAACATTCACTGGTGTCCTGAACTGGCCAATGTTAGTATCATCCTAAATAAAGCATACTCTCACTAGTTCATTGGTGGTCTTAGATTTTCAATCTCAGTTATCAGTCATGATTTATAAGCACTTAAAAAATAATATAATATTATTTTATTATTTTATTTACGATTATTCCAATTTTGGGTTTTCTCATAGGAGGTCTACGATAACTAAAATTAAGTTACTCCTAGGGTAAACCTACCATCCTAAATGCAATGGTTCCCCCATATTTCTAATCCGGACAATAGTTTAAGAGTTATTTTACTTTTTCATGAAAAATGCTTATGCGCACTAATTAAAGCATCACAAAACTTCGACAGATCATTCCAGGCACTCCAGGACTCAGAATCACACGCTGTTGGATTTCACAGTCTTGAAATAATTACATATAAATAAAAAATTATAAAAAAATTCTGGGGCATTAAAAATTAGAAAATAAAAGTAACCCGAATGAAAATGGGGGTTTGGGTGGAAAACCCTTACCTTAAGTCTAAATGTGTTCCTCTCTTGAACTTAAGGTCATGGAATAAAAATTTATACTTATTAATAACATAATTAAAAACCTATTAGACATGTATATTGTTTATCATGATTTTATTAAGTCCATTATGTCCTTATTTATTAGTTATAAGATTGAATTATGTCGTTCTGGAGTGTTAATTTTCTTGATTTTCATAATAGGTTCAGTTGTTTTTATGAAATGAAGTTCATGTGGAATGGATTTAAATCTCCATAATTGAAATTAAATATCATTTCTGAGCATCCATAAGTGTTAATGGTCATTTATATCATTTGGTTACAAGTAACGGGGATGAATCATTAGATGAAGTATTAATGACCACCACTTCGATTATTTTAGCTGTATTTGATTATTATGGACTAGTTTGGTCTTATGATATAATATTATGTACATATACTGGTTCATGAATATTAAATAGGTTATAATACATATATTATAGTCTGTTTAAACCATAAAAATGGTTTCATGACTATTATTGAAAGATAAATTAAAAAATTAAACTTCGTCCTCCACGAATGTTGTAAATTGGAACCTCACAGACGATGAATTCGTTTATAAAATAAAAGAGAGAGATTAAGAATATTTTTTATGGTTATTCCATTAAAAAGATATAATTCTAGTATATAGATCATATTGGAGTAATCATGGTCATTTGGACAGAGGAGGTTATGAGAGAATAAGAAAGGAAGAAAAATTGAAATGAAACTAAATGAAAAAGAAAGATGATTTACCTTTTGTAATAACCTCATTGAGAACCTCCTTTAGGGTAGGGGTTTTGGACTTTTTGAATGACCAAGAGCTTATTGGACATGAGGAGTTACTAGGTAAGGGTAATTTGGCATAAATATGATGAGATTCAAGGCATACAGTAGTGTAGAGAATATGAAGTGGGGGGGGGGGGTTATAGTGGAGGTGAGGAGTGAGTTTTGAATATTCTATTCGGTATTTTATTATTTCTCTCAAGACAACCAATAGTGTTGTTTCATGTGAACCATAATATTAATAAATTAACGGGACTTCAGAAAAAATTTCCTTACATAACTTCTGATGTCAAAAATAGTGTATTTAACTGATAATTTGTATATACAGTATTTTACAGTATTTCACAATTCATCAAAAATTCAAGAATTTCATAAAAATCTAAAAAAATCCCTCCTGACCATTTTTTAACGTGTAGAATTCAAAAATCAACCCCATTTTTCAAAAATAATTTTTGAAATATTATTAAATTAATTTTCAAATAAAATCATAGTAAAGTCAAAAAATAACAATATAAAATGTATAATTAGTTTTATATCACATTGAAAAATTAATTAATATCTCATTATCTTATTACGTTAAGAAAATAAAATAATGTGCTTATTTACTTTTCATAAGGATCATATTACAATTCATAAGGGTATGTTACTATTCACCAGAAATTAAGTTTCTCCTTTCAGACTCCAAATGACTTACTGATCACAATTCCATATGACCATTTTTCAAAATTCAAAACATAGAGGAGGAAAAGTTTTATTTGTCAGCTATATTATAAAATGTGTTGTTTTGTAGGGACTTAATGTTTCATTCATTCAATATTTATTTTCAAAACATTTGGGTGTTACACTGGCCATTAGAGGCCTTAAAACATTCAATTTTAAGAGAAAAATAATAGGTATTATAGTTGTAAATATAAGCTATCTCCAAGTGGAAATCCTATTCTCCTACATATTCAAGGATACAATCACATAGGATTTTTTAATGAATCTATATATCCCATTATTTCTGACCATCCAAATGATTATGGTACATTGTTATCTACTTAACCTAGATTCCCATCACATAATGAAGGCATGTTGAAAACATAGATGTGAACAAATTATCTCAATCAGATGAAATGGTAGACATAACTCCATGCAACCTAAAAACATAATGCACATACATATTTCCAAAATCTTTATCATTGGTTGTATCAAAAAGTGGAATACACTAAACAGATTGGGTCAATCGATCTATCACTAACCAAATAAAATTATTTCATAAAAAGTAAGTGGGACCCCAAAAATTGTTTCCATTAATATCTCATCTAACTTCTATGTTGGAGCATGAAGGGGTTGAAGCAACCCTCAAGGATTATGATGGTTTTCCTTGATCTATTGATAGGTTTAACGTTGGAAAACAAAATGAGAAATATCTTGTTTCATACCTAGAAACTAAAATTAATACCTCATATCATAAAACATCTTATTACTACATGGGTGAACCACCTGCTTTGAATGATGACAATCCCCCATCACATCCCTTATTATAGGTGATAGAATGACTTAACAATTTATAATGTAATGAATTCCCTATAAAGATATAAATCCTTCAAAGATGTTATCCTCGCTATATAAATAATTACAAAAAACATAGTACTCATCCTCAAGTCACTTATCCTAGAGTATGATCTTGAGAAGAGGGGATGTAAATTAAAAAGTTTCTAGAATAAACATGGTATCATCCTCCTGGACTCCCAAATGCATGCAATCAAAAAGTTTCATAAGATAATACTCTTTTGATTATTCCTTCACAGCCTAAGAGGGAAAATTTTTACTAATCATGTCATCTACAATGTTCCCCTTTCAAGAGGTGTATCTAATATAAAATATGAAATACTAAATGTAAACCACCCATCACCTCAACTATAGATTAAAATATTTTGTGAAAATATATAACTCAAGATTTTATTATTTGAGTAAAAGATAAATTTTCCCCAAAAGGTACTGTCATTTTAACATAAGAGTGTGCATCAAAGCTATTTTTCTAGGTCATGTGTGGGATATTTCTTATCATGTAATTGAAATTGATGTGAACCATATGCCATCATGTGATCACCCAATATAAGAGTGTATCCCAATCCCAAACCTAAAGAATCACAATAGAACACATATTCATGCCCATCCCCCAGATGAGTCAACACTTGGGATGAAGTAAAACATCAATTCAACTCGTCAATGTAATTTTAACATTTTGAATCAAAAAATGAACATCATTCCCATTTGAGTGAAAAAATTCGATAGATAATCTAATTTGGAGATATTTTTACAAATCACTGATAATGCCCTGAAAAAAATAGAAAACATTTAATATCAATGAAATTTTGTGGTTACTACCCTAGAATATCGACTTTCACCATCTTAGGATCTACTAATATGATGGTTTCAAAGTCTACATGCCCCAAGAACATCACCTCTCTAATATAGAATTAGAACTTTGTCTACTTTTCATAAAGTCTTTGATTCTTCAAGATTCCAAATACTAATAAAAAATTCAGTACATTATCCCCCTAATATTTTGAATAAACAATTACTTTTTCATGACCCATCCCCTAGGGCCCATGCCATGACTACCCTAAGCCCGCCTCTAATAGGCTAGGGGCTGGAAACTAGTGCCGAGTAGGCATATCCAACAAAAGGGAGGCATTTTACTAAGAACCTGTACACATGCACACAACTCCAAGACATGGGATTTGTAAAGTAAAAACACTATGTAAAGACAAGAATTCATACTACCACAACTGAAAAATTGAGTATAACAGATTGTAAAGCAATAAAGTTCAACCAGGACAGAGTACAATCCCAAAAATTAAAGAAAACAACAAAATATGTCATGAAAATAAGGGTTCTGAAGCTTCTATAGAAAGCTATCGGAAACACCTTAGCCCATATGATCTCACAAGGCACCATATAGTTCTTATCTTGGTCTTGCTCTGCATAGTACTCCATCAAATCATCGGGTGTATGCACAAGACATGATACATTTCAGAAAATCCCGTGCAGGGGTGAGTCAAACAATACTAAGTATGACACCCATAAACCACAAGAAAATATCACAAAACAATGCACATTAATCTCTAAATAGTTATATGCCCATACATACACCAAGGATATCCATATACACTCAAAACTATCTCCAATTAAGAGAAGGTAAGTCACAAACAATCGTAAGTCATAGGAATCTATTCAAAGCATGCTCATTCTAGGAGTCCCACTCCTCGAGAATAGATTCCATCTGTGACTCTTGTAATATGTTTCACTAAACTTGGGCCCCATCCAAAGAGAAAACCTTGGTCAAAGGTCATGAAATATAGATAGGGGATTCCAAAAAATACCGCAAACCCAATCTGTATCACCCCGCACTATAGGATATTCTCATAGAATACCCCAAACCCTATGATGCGGCTCATAACATAGGGTATTATATAGAATACCATGAACCCTATGATATGGCCCACTAGACGGAGGATTAAAGACTTATGCTCGGAGGTCATGTCAATACCCAAAGAACTACATCTTGGGTAATAGAGTACCGCTCCATTCCCAAGGAGGATTTACAACTCTATATAGAACTCATCTCTCTAGGGGATTGACATGAAATTTCATACCAAACCCTCTAGGGAAGAACAAAGGGGATACTCTACACCTATAATGGTCCTTACTAACTGCCCAAAAATCAATATAAAAAATGGACGCCTCATCATGAGGGTCCCAATTCCACAATCAACTCATCAATCAGACTTATGGTTAGAATGTTATGAATATTTTTGAAAAAAGGGGTCGGTGAGGTCCTAGTCCGGTCTGACCCATTCGGACCCACTAGACCTGACCTGGTCCACTCTGGGTGGGCTAGTTTATTTGTCACATTCCTCTGTGTCATGTAGCTGACCCAACCAATCGCTTTTTTGGCACACACCCCGTGGCCTAATTCATGGGTCTAGCTTCTCCCACCGCGGCTCCTTTAATGTGGCGGTTGTTGCAGCAGCTATAGCACACTGCCTCCACTGCCCTGGATCGTGGATGTCATCACCTGACACATGAATGTCCTTTTATGGGCCACCCGACATGCTTTGGTGGTCCTTTATTTGATCCAGATGAGGTTCTGGCATCATCAGGTCATGTTATCTATCTCCTGGGGTTAGAGTCCTCGTTGTGGTCCACCATGGTGAAATTTCATTTGAGCCATAATATCTCCCACACTGCCTTGATCCATTCAGCTTCGTCACCATAATACCATTATCATGTCATGTCCATTCCAGATCTAAGACGTCGGATCGTTTCTGTTGGGCAAAAATCCCTCAAGGTAACATTGCAGTATTTTTGGGTTGATTGTGTTTGTTGACAAAGCAGGTTTCCATGGAGAATTGTCGAGTTCCTGAGAAGTGGTTGACATTATATGTTGACAAAGAACTATGACAAAGAAAAGGACGATCTGGAGGCGGTACAAAAGAGCAGTACAAGGTGGCGTCGTTTCCCAGTGTTTTCCAAATTTATGGGCCTGAAAATTGCCAATGGAAAATGGAGTGATATGTTGTTGGCAAAGGTTGAGGAGAGAGAAATGAAAGAGGTGCGCGGAAACATTAAGCGTGGCGTGCAAAATTAGCGGGTTGCGCGAAATCTTGAAGTGTGGCGCGCAAAACAGCGGGTTGCGCGAAATTGTATTTTGCGCAAAAGATGTTTCAAGGCCGAAAGCTTGAAAATCGGTAAAGGCATGAGGCGCGCGAAATTTTGGAGGCGTGCGCGAAAAATTGAAGTGGCGCGCGAAATAGCGGATGAAGTATTTCGAGCAAAAGATGTTTCGAGGTCCGAAGCTTGGAAAATGGCAAAGGCATGAGGTGCGCGAAATTATGGAGCAGTGCGCGGAAAATGGTTGTGCGCGGAAGATTTGTATTTCGCGATCAAAGCGGATTACGCGCTCAAGGAGGGTTTTTCGCGCGGGGTCGATTTTGCCTATAAATATCAAGTGACCCTCCTTCATTCAATAGAGTTCAAGACATAAAAAATACCCGAGCTCTGGTGCGCGAAATTGAAGTTAGAAAGGGTGTTGCGCGTAAACTTAAAGTTTGCGTGTAAAGTCAGATTGCGCGAAAGCAAAGGCTGCGCAGAAAGTTGGTGATTGGCGCGTAAAAGGAAGATTGCGCAAAAAGTGGATTTTGCGCAAAAGTAGTGAATTGCGCGCAAGGCAGTTTCTAGGCTGCGCGTAATATTTGGAGGTTGTGCGAAAAAGGAATTTCGCGCAAACCATAGAAATTGCGCGCAAGACACCATAAGGGTTGCGCGTAAAAACTAAGGTTTCCCGGTACATCCGGTGCAAAGTGAGATTCATCTGCGGGTGAAAGTTGGACTTCAACAGAGCATCTACATACAGAGGAAGATGCATTCCTTCATGAAAATGAAGAGACCTACAGGTCTATAAACTGTGATTGAATCCCTTCTAAGAGCAGTGAGCTTAGGAAGAGGAAGAAGGTGATCCTCTCCACCGGCAGTGAGCCAGAGAGAGAGAAATAGGGAGTGACCCTTGGGAAACTAGTGAGCTGACCCTAAACCTTGTAAAGGCAGTGAGCCTGGGCATAGAAGTGATCTAGCCCGAACATTTTAATCCACAGCTAGTGAAGTATAGTGGAATTTGGTACGAACCGGCAACTTGTCGGCATATGCTCCTTGGACGTAGCCCTTAGCGGTGAACCAAGTAAAAATCTCTGTGTCAGGCTGTTTACTTTCCTGCATTGCATTCAAAGCATCATCATCAGGTAAAGGAGACAAGTGATCATATTAACCACACAAGTTCAAACAAAGTGGCCCTTGTAACAAAGAGGTCAAGATCCAGTGGGGCAGGAAGAACTTGAAAAAGAATATCCATACCCTGATTCACCCCCCCTCTCAGGGTATATAGGCCCCTATTGGCCCTAACAATTGGTATCAGAGGGATAGGTTGCTTTTATCATATTTGTTTGCTTCGACATAGTGTAGTCGATCTGTGTGGTTGAAGATACATTTTTCTATCATCTCTCAATCTGCCATGGGAAAAGGAAAAGCATCAAAGAAGAATCAGAAGTCAGGTAAATTCCCTCAGTGTGGAAGTGTTTTCGGAAAAAGTGTGATTCAACTAAAAGAATCAAATAGCTTACTGAAGGAAGGTCTGGATGAATCTGATAGGGAAAAGATTGATTCACTCAATCATGATGTTGGAATGAGTGAAGTACATGAGCATCAGAGTGATGCTGAAACAGAAGAAGAAATTGAAGGAAGAATAGACATGCGAGCTGAGTTGGAGGCTGCTCTTGAGGAGATAGATGTCTGGAGAGCAAAAACAAAGAAATCCATCAAAGTTGTTCATGATGCCAAACTCTACATGCAGCAGCAGGAAGAAGAGAAGTCTGAGTTGATGGAAGAAATTGAGAAACTCAAGTTATCAACACAAGAGAACTCAGAATCGGTTAGTGACTATAAGATTAAGATTGAAGAACAGAAAAGGGAGATCGATGGCTTGAACAGAAAAGTGAAAGATCAATTCAAAAGCATCGAAGAACCTGATATTACAATTGACGTTGGAAACACCAAAGAAGTAAAATCTAAAGATATTCGGATCAAAGTATTGGAGATTGAGGTCAACAAGCTAAGAGGCTTAAATCAAAGGCTTATTGACATAGTTACTGAACTAACAGAGAAGAATGATTCTCATGCCAATGAACTACAAAAGATGGCTAAAATGAAACGAAAACAAAAGGCTGATGATTATGAAAAGAATCAAAAGTCAGATGAAGTACAAAATCTGAAATCTAGAAATGATGATCTAGCATCACAGTTGTCTAAAGATGTTCAGAAGAATTGAAGCCTACAACAAGAGAATGAATCTGTCTCTAAATCTGTTTCTGAGGAAAAATTAAAAGTAGTGAAGAAATGTGAAATGGTGGAAAAGCTCGCACAGGAACTAGAAGATGAGTTGAGTAGCAGGAAGCTTCTCAAGAAAGAACTGGATGTCCAACTTGAATCAAGGGAGATGAAGATTAAAAATTTGGAAGAGGATCTAGAATCAGTAAAGAAGGATGTGGAGAAATCCAATGCTAAAGGAATGCCAAAAATGAAGGATGCCTTACACTTGCTATTTGATCATCCTTCGACAAGTGATGATAAAATGAAGAATATGTATGCTCTTTCTGAAGAGAAACAACAGAATATTTTTTCAGCTCAAAGACCAGCATGTTTCAAAAAAGCTGGTATTGGATTTGATGAATCCCCTCCTGTGCATGACAGAAAGAGATCCTTGAACAGTTCTAGAAATGGAAAAGATCCTGCAGGTGCTGGAGATAGGCCTAAAAGGGCAATTACAAAAATAAGTGATGACATGTGCTATTTCTGCGGGATTCACGGCCACACATCAAGCTTCTGTTTAGAGGCTCATGAATACATATCAGGCTGTGAAAATAGAAACTTTGCTGAATCCCAGAATAAGAAGAAGCATACGGAGAAATCAGACAGTAGAGTCTCTCAAAGGAAAGCATTTATAAAATGCTATTACTGTGGAGGAATGGGGCACACCATGAGTATGTGTCAGGAAGCTCAAGAGATCGATGCCAGAAAAAGAAAACAAGTTACATCAACATCTCAACAGAGAAGTGATGAAATGAGGTATGGCTTTAATAGAAAATGTTTCATATGTTCTGATCATGGCCATTTGGCCAGACAGTGCAGCAAGAAGAAAGCAAGGAAGGAAAAAGACCCGAGAAAGAGATTACCAACTCCAGTGGTACATAATGAGAAATTACACACTGGGAGACAAAGTGGTAAGTTTAAAAATAGGCTTAGAGCCTCAGGGGAATCACATGGAGCTGAACGAAAGGTGTATCAGTCACCTCCTCTGTCGTACTCACAACTACTCTCAAGGAGAGAATGTGAACAAACCTGGAAGATTAAGGGGATATCTACTCCAGCTGTGATAAAGAAGAATGAACGTTCAATGGAGGACCCACCACCAATGAAAAATAGGGTGGCGACTCATAAATCTGATAAAAGGCAGATAAACAAAGAATGCATTGAAAAATTTGCAAGTCGTGTGCCACAACAAGCAGTGGAGAAAAGAGAAAGACCCTTGCAATGGTGGAAGAAGCAAGGGATGATGGAAAGAAAGGAGATTCCTGCTCATAGAAATAATAAAGAAAAATGGAATTTTAGTAGAACATCAAAGATGGAAATGTGTACTAGTGGGTTTAAACCCCAAATGGTGAGAAAGGCCAGGCCTACAAAACCTCCATATCATAAAAAGACTCAGCATGTAGGTAATGAATGCTTATTGATATGGCCAGAGCAGTTGAAGTTGGCCAGGCAGCTGGAGGAAGAACGAAAGGAATGTGATGCGCTCCATGAAAAAATCAAAGGGTTCACCCATCAAGATCAACCACTATCCTCATCTTGAGGATTCAAGAAATACCCCTCTCCCTATATATTTAAATTCTATTAACTGATGATTCATGTGTTTCAGGTTTTAGGGAGATACGATCCATGGGGTAGTGGCATCTAAGGATGCGAAGTGGAGAAGTGATTTGCTCTAGAATTTCAATTGATTCAAATCAGGTACTAGAGTTGATAAAGAAAGGGAGCAACAGAGCACAATAGGAAGTGATTGTGTTATTAACTTTATCTCTTGTTTCCTACACCGAGTTTCAACTCCGTAGGCTTAGAGATTTTGTTAATGGATCAAATTTGAGTGGAAGATGAGAACAAATGATGCAGGAGGAAAAGACGTGTTATGGGTCTAAACTGTTGGGCCTAACAACTGGAAGAGTTGCATAACACAGGGGGAGCATTCTATATCCAAATCAGATTCAAGAGCCATCAATGCAATAATTGGATGACTCGGCTCAGGTGTTTCCTATTGAGGGAAGAAAGACACACAGGGAGAAGCAGCAATAACAATGCATTTTGTGCTTATCTATTTTCTCTAACAATATGGTATCAGCTGATTGTTTTCAGGATACCAAGAAGCTGCAAGAGAAAATCAAAGGCTTCTCAACAAAAATTTGAGAAACCTAGCTGAAAGAAATGAAGCCACTGAAAAATGAGTCAGTGAACAACTTCCTGATGGAAGTATTGAGGAAGAAAGCAACATAGGGAGATAAGAAGTGGCTTATGATGATTCAGAAGAAGAAACCAATGATGAACATGAAAGTGTCTAGTTTGTGAGTACAAGGAAGTAAAAATCCTCATCTGCACAACAGTCAAAGAGTTGAGCTGAAATTGACATGCAGAATATCATTGGTGATTAGTTAGCTCTATCTTAGATAAGGAGAATGAAATCACTGCAGAAAACATCTTTTATATCTCAGGTTGAGCCGAAATGCTTTGCTGATGCAACTGAAGATGAAAACTGGGATCATACCATGGATGAAGAGATAGATCAGACTTGAGAAGAATCAGACGTGGGAGATTGTTTCGAGGCTAGATGATAAAAATGTCATCAAGAAAAAATGGGTCTATCAAGACAAGATGAATGAATATGGCATGATGATTCGGAACAAAGCACGACTGATGTGAAAAGGAGACTCCCAGGTAAAGAGTAATCAAAGGATGATGAGGATGGCAAGGCAGTTAATATCACAGAATACAGGCAAATCATTGGAAGTCTGTTGTACTTAACCGCAACAAGGCCTGATATTGTTTTTGCCACATGCCAAGCAGCGAGATATCAGAGTAATCCCAAGGAAAGTCACATGCTTGCAGTGAAAAGAATACTTCGGTATATCAAGGGCACAGTGGACTTCGGCTTGAAATACAACGACAAATCTCAGACAGAGTTATTGGGATATACTGATGCAGACTGGGCCGGTTCAGCAGATGATAGAAAATCAACATCAGGTGGTGCTTTCTATCTTGGTGGATTGTGTATTTCTTGGCTAAGCAAGAAACAAGATTGCATTTCATTGAGCACCGCAGAAGCTGAGTATATTGCAGCCCCTCAAGCATGCACACAGTTATTGTGGATGAAGCAGCAGCTTGAAGATATGGGAGTTGAAGTGAAGTCTCCGATCGGAATCCAGTGCGATAACTCAAGTGCTATAAATCTCAGCAAAAATCCCGTCCATCGTTCAAGGACAAAGCACATTGAGATTAAGTATCATTTTATCAAGGAGAAGGTTGAGCAGGGAATCGTGAAGTTGGAGTATGTGCCTACAGAGCTACAGGTTGCATACATTCTGACAAAGGCCTTACCCAAGGAAGCTTTTGAAAGGCATCGACTAGCTCTGGGAGTTCAGTCGATTCCCCCGCACTTGAAATAGTGTGGATGTGGGTCCCCCACCCCCCCCCCCCCCTCTCCCCGAGGTATGGTGTGTTTTTCCCTACTGTGCTAATGTGTTCTCTACTATGTTACAGACTACAAAGGCGTGACCTTTGGGTTCGTTGACAAAGGGGGAGAAAAGTGTTTGATAATGGGGGAGAAAATAGTGGTTGTTTAAGGGGGAGACAGTGCGAAGATTTGATAAATCATTTTTGATACGGGGAGAAGCTGACAGGTGGAGCAGCCAGAAAGGGGGAGTAATGAGAAAGGGGGAGAATTCTAAATCTGACGATGCTAGAAGTGATCGATCAAATCTTAGAAATCACGACAGCTGAGGATCGTGATAAAAGCAGAACAGTGGTGTTGGAATGGTGTGAGACGGTGTCCAGCTATCAACAATTGGTATCAACTTAAGAATTCACCAATTGGTATCAGTGTGGTTCAACAACTGGTTTTATTTTATGAATTGGTATCAGGGTGGAATCGACAATTGGGGTCTGACATGAAGTGATTCATTGATGAACTTTTCATACTACTCTTGTTTCTCACGCCGAGCATTGCTCATGTGGGCTTAGAGTACGTGTTAAGTGAATCCTTGAACTCTATCAGAATCGCAAGAGGCGAATGGTGGTGGCGGATGGAATAAGACTCAGTGAGGTATCAAAGTGCAGAAGAGTATTCTGAGCAGAGTTGTGAAGAGTTGTCAACAAACCCAAAGGGGGAGATTGTTGGGAAAAAATCCCTCAAGGTAACATTGCAGTATTTTTGGGTTGATTGTGTTTGTTGAAAAAGCAGGTTTCCATGGAGAATTGTCGAGTTCCCGAGAAGTTGTTGACATTATATGTTGACAAAGAACTATGACAAAGAAAAGGACGATCTGGAGGCGGTACAAAAGAGCAGTACAAGGTGGCGTCGTTTCCCAGTGTTTTCCAAATTTATGGGCCTGAAAATTGCCAATGGAAAATGGAGTGATATGTTGTTGGCAAAGGTTGAGGAGAGAGAAATGAAAGAGGTGTGCAGAAACATTAAGCATGGCGCGAAAAATTAGCGGGTTGCGCGAAATTTTATTTCGCGCAAAAGATGTTTCAAGGCCGAAAGCTTGAAAATCGGTAAAGGCATGAGGCACGCGAAATTTTGGAGGCGTGCGCGAAAAATTGAAGTGGCGCGCGAAATAGCGAATGAAGTATTTCGCGCAAAAGATGTTTCGAGGTCTGAAGCTCGGAAAATGGCAAAGGCATGAGGTGCGCGAAATTATGGAGCAGTGCGCGGAAAATGGTTGTGCGCGGAAGATTTGTATTTCGCGATCAAAGCGGATTACGCGCTCAAGGAGGGTTTTTTGCGCGGGGTCGATTTTGCCTATAAATTTCAAGTGACCCTCCTCCATTCAATAGAGTTCAAGACATAGAAAATACCCGAGCTCTGGTGTGCGAAATTGAAGTTAGAAAGGGTGTTGCGCGTAAACTTAAAGTTTGAGCGTAAAGTCAGATTGCGCGAAAGCAAAGGCTGTGCAGAAAGTTGGTGATTGGCGCGTAAAAGGAAGATTGCGCGAAAAGTGGATTTTGTGCAAAAGTAGTGAATTGCGCGCAAGGCAGTTTCTAGGCTGCGCGTAATATTTGGAGGTTGTGCGAAAAAGGAATTTCGTGCAAACCATAGAAATTGCGCGCAAGACACCGTAAGGGTTGCGCGTAAAAACTGAGGTTGCCCGGTACATCTGGTGCAAAGGGAGATTCATCTGCGGGTTAAAGTTGGACTTCAACAGAGCATCTACATACAGAGGAAGATGCATTCCTTCATGAAAATGAAGAGATCTATAGGTCTATAAACTGTGAGTGAATCCCTTCTAAGAGCAGTGAGCTTAGGAAGAGGAAGAAGGTGATCCTCTCCACCGGCAGTGAGCCAGAGAGAGAGAAATAGGGAGTGGCCCTTGGGAAAGCAGTGAGCTGACCCTAAACCTTGTAAAGGCAGTGAGCCTGGGCATATAAGTGATCTAGCCCGAACATTGTAATCCATAGATAGTGAAGTCTAGTGGAATTTGGTACGAACCGGAAACTTGTCGGCGTATGCTCCTTGGATGTATCCCTTAGTGGTGAACCAAGTAAAAATCTCTGTGTCTGCCTGTTTACTTTCCTGCATTGCATTCAAAGCATCATCATCAGGTAAAGGAGACAAGTGATCATAGTAACCACACAAGTTCAAACAAAGTGGCCCTTGTAACAAAGAGGTCAAGATCCAGTGGGGCAGGAAGAACTTGAAAAAGAATATCCATACCCTGATTCACCCCCCCCCCTCTCAGGGTATATAGGCCCCTATTGGCCCTAACAGTTTCACCTAGAAACGGTTGTGCAACGATCAATCATTCATCAACCTATGAAAAATGTGAAGAACATGGTGGAGAAAATAACAATAAGAAACTTGAGGATCATACCTCGACCATTTCTTTATTCTAGAATTGATATGATCCGTTATAAGGATCAAGAAAACGAGGAACAAACCAAAAATCAATCAAATGATCATTATTCCCCAATAAACCATGCAAGGTGAAACCCATCCCGCAAAAATATGCATGATCCGTGAATTGATCAGTTTGTCGATTTATTCATGTTCATCATAGGAATTCAAATATGGGGAAAGGAGGGAATTTAAATAAAAACCCATTCCTTGAGGTATTTTAATTTATCATTGAAAAAGAGATTTGTGTCTTCTCTATTAAATGATCCTCGACCTTTGCTTCATCGGAGCCACCACTCTTCTAATCCAACCTCTGATATTGAATCGACAAATCTATTAGTATTCATCAACGAGAGATTATCTCCATATTTTCTCAAATAATTTCTAGGGTTATGGAAATAACCCTCAAATGATGAAAAAAGTCCCATAAAAATAAAGATTCACGCAGGGTAAAAATTGTTTTTATGTAAAATATATTATTAATGGTTACATCCTGAATTTAAATTTTTCATCTGGCCCATGTCGGACGAAGTTAGGCCCTGCCTAATGAAAATTCAATATTCTAGATACAAACGTTCTTGTGTATTTCTGATCCGAGAAACCTTTGAGGTGTTATTCCACTTTTTCATGAAAAACTATCATGCACACTATTTAAAAACATAACATTTTAGTCGAATCATTCCTAGAACCCTAGGCCTCAAAATCACTCATCATCTTAGTGCCTAGTCTCATAATTTTCCCAATAATTTTCTAATAATATAACTGGAAAAATATGAGTCATTACATTCTCCCAATCTTAAGGCTTTACATCCTCAAAAATCCAAACAAGGTCTACTCAAACAAAAGGTGATAGTACCAACCATGAATCTGATCCTCCTGCTGCCATGTTCTCCTCTTAAGATCCTAGTTCTACATCTGTACATGCACCAATGGAAAAATGTTTCCACAAAGGATCCCTAATCTTCATTGGGTATTTAACCAAAGACACTCCAACATCGATGTCCATCTCATCGTTGATAATAACATGAAAAGGGTTATGTACAAATATCCTTAGTTGAGACACGTGGATGACACAGTGTACCTGGTCGCACTGTGGGTTAGAGCCAAGTAGTATGCTACCTTTCCAACACTAAGTAGAACTTGAAAAAGGGTCTATTATCCTTGGAGATATCTTGACACCTAGGAAAAATCTTTTTAACCCTTGTTGAGGTGAGACCCAAATGAAGACATGATCTCTTCCTCGAACACTGATGGTCTCTACCATCTACCAACACAATACTTTGGATGGACCTATGCATACTTCATCCTTTCTTATATGACCTGCACATTCTCTACAATCTCCTTCAACAATACCTTCAGTAAATGGAATGTAAACCGAGCATCACGAACTGAAAAAATCATCGACGAAACTACACATAGTCAAACTATCTCCTACATGTAGAGGCATCCCATGCCCTATACTAAACTCTTCTCATGGGTAGTTAAGATGTGGGTTGACTCGGTGAGTCAATCAATGATCACCCAGATAGAATCGTGTCTCCTGGACTTATGTTGTAAACCCTTTATGAATTCCATCGATATCCCTTCCCACTTCATTCCTGGTACCCCCAAAAAGAGAAGGAGAAACACACAAAACTGATTCAAATAAGCTTATAACTTTCATATCAATAGTTAAGCCCATATTTAACCTATTCCCTCCCCCCGGTGTCTGCCATGACACCCACATGCATACCGCAAAGCGTCTTTCCACTCTAGGAGTCACTGTTACAACTGTGAATTTTCTTAAAAGAATGATGTGCTCTCAACCTTTTGAATATACTTCAGGGGTAAACCTTATGGACAACTGAGCACATAAGAAATCTTAATCAGTATCACTGAGCTGTGCCTCCTAGATTTATTTAAGAGTAGATGGTTAACAAACAACTACTAGAGATAAGATTATCCATCTGAAACCACGAAATATATTTGAATTGCGAATAAATTCTCTGACACATCACTGAGGAACTGCAAGCTATATCTCTTGCTAAGAGGATCTACTTCCATGTTCCCCTCCCCAAGAGTATAGATAATCTTGATTTCATAACCCTTTAGGAACTCTAGCCATCACCTCTATCTTAAGTTCAATTCATTCTTAGAGAAGATACACTTAAGCCATTTGTGGTTGGAGTAGATGGTAATACGCTATCCCACTGAGTAATGCCACCACATCTTCAAATCTAAGAACACCGCTGCTAACTCTATATCATGGGTCGCGTAATACTTCTCAAACTATCTCAGCTATCATGAGCCATAGTCAGTCACTACTTTCCCCTGCACCAGGTAACATCCCAGTCTGGACCTTGATTAATTTCATAACAGTACATACCCAATTACCTTCTCTGGCAGTCTCAATATGGGGTATCTCATCAGCCTTCGCTTCAGCTCCTGGAAACTCTAATATCACTTCACAGTCCACATGAAGGGTTATCATATCTTTGTCAAATCAGAAAAGGGTGCTTCTTCCCTTCAAAAGTCGGTCACAAACCTCAGATGGTACCCAACCAAGCCAAGGAAAATCCTCACCTCAGTCACACTCCTAGGTGGCTCCTAGGAAAGCTCCGCCTCATTATTTTCATGATCTACCACAACAACAGACACTAAAATCACATGTCCTAGAAAGTGGACCTCTTGAATCCAAAACCGAAACTTCGAGAGCTTCCCATAAAGCCGGTTCTCTTAGAGTGTTTCTAGGACAATCCTCAGGTGTATCTCATGATCCTCCTTATTAATTTATTACACCGGAATGTAATCAATGAAGGCCATGATGATACAATCATGGTATGGTTGATGGATTCTTTTCATGAGTACCATCAACAAAATTGGGGTTTTAGTCTCACTGAAATGTATCGCCCAGTACTCATAGTGGCCATACCGACATCTGAAGGCTTTCTTCAGTACAACCTCATCCTGTACACAATGCTGATTATAGCTAGAGTCAAGGTATATCTTCGAGAACCACTTCGCAACCTTTATCTGAATTCAGGGGGTATTCAATTATTTCTAGTGGATATGTGTTCCTTTAAGTTCACCTGGTTCAGGAATCAGTAATCTATAGACAGTCTCACGCCCCCATATGTCTTCTTGTAAAACAAAACTGGGGCCACCTAGGGCGAGACACTGGGCCTCATAAAGCCCTTTCTTTTCAAATCCTCCAAAAATACCCTTTACTCACAAAGTTCCATGGGATCCATAAGATATGATAGTGCATATATATGTTCCATCCTAGGGTGAATATTCAATGTAAAAGTCAACCTCCCTGGTGGGAGGTAATCTGCGAAAATATTTGGGAAAAATGTTCTTATACTCCACCACCACTTTCGGAAACTGGGTACTCCTCTCATCCACTACACTGAGGGTGAGGCTAGCCAGTGGGTGAAAAATCAGTTTTACCCACCAAAGAGTGAGTCCATTCTGCATTTTCTTTGTTTCCTTTTCACTAATGAGGAAAAACTCGTTTCACCACTTTGGACACACTGAATTATTGGCTTAAAATAGTCAATATGAGTATAAACTGAGGATAACTAGTCCATGCTAAGAATGACGTTGTATTTACTTGATGCCACTACCAAGAGATCCCAACGGAAAATCTTGCCTCTAATAGTTGGTTCACACTATTGGCACCAGTGCATGATCATTGGGTCTCCTCCAGTGACAGTCTCTAAGAATTAGGATCATGTCCATGGTCCAACCAGAATCTCTGATCCCCAAGAAAGGTCCATGGAATGAAGGGAATGATTTGAACATGTGTCTATCAATATAGCAGCCATGATAAAATAGATATAAACCACACATCAAATTATTCCATGAGATCATGGGAGATATGCCTCAACCACATGTAACTATTCCATCCCATGTCCTCTAGCTCACTGAGTATGGTATGAACCACCTAGGGGTGGTGGTTGAATCTTTTCGAAATTTCTACCACCTCTTGATGATCTTTCATCTCCTATACTACATTTTCTACCATGCAGATCTATATACTCCTGATTGTCCATTTCTAACTATTACTTGTTGAAACTCTTAACTAATGGATTGTACACAAAATGGTTTTATCTAGATCCTTAGCATCAGTAGGAATATACAGTGGGATAAAACTAGATCATACATCCCAAAGAACACCTTTTGTGAAGGTCTAATCACTAAATCACCAATCACATATCATATCCATCAAGTACTCGGAATAGTAGTTATGCCTCAAGGAATACCCAGATACCGACAGGTCATATTTTGGAGATTTATAAGCTTCTGGACCCGCATGGCTCTTATCTCATAAGGTGAGAACTCATCTATAAAAAGTTTACCAAACTCTATCCACAAAAGAGTCACTATATCATAAATATTATTATCCAAATCCCATCATCACTATTCTGAGACACTTGGAAGGATTATTACCAGGTCCACCATCTGATTTGCTGATGTCCAAACTAGGTGAAAAACTCAGTCACCACCTCATGTCAGTCCTCAATTGCCCATGTGTTAGGCTCGCCTCCAAAACAGAGGGGTCTCTGATACTGCATCTTATGAAGCGCACATTTCATGTGCATTTCATATGTTGATACTACCGGTACTGTGTGTTGTTCTAAATGTGGTTATATGGCTGATCCACCATCTAGATGTGTTATATCAGGTACAAATCAATGTACTGAGGACTCGTCACCTGATAGATCATCCTCTTATTCACGCAGTGGAATCCTGGATGAATGTCTTTGTGGAGGCACCTTGGAGAAAAACATGATGAACTACAACCAATTGATTATATCTAGAGAGATAACTCAAGATGGACATAGAAATCATTACCCATTCTTATATCATGTATGCATCATTCATTTGTATACAAATAGTGTTTCTATATACCAAGTTGGAAAATAGGTTTTCAGAGTCCTAATGTATGGATAGATTGGCCGCCACACCAACACTGGAGTCCCTGACCAGATAGCCAAACTCGAAGCACTTAACACTATTTCCCCAAGCCAGTCTCATAGACTCTCGTTTCCAATGTAAAACCAAACCTCATTTGATAACACTCTGTCATGACCCATCCCCCAGGGTCCATGTCGTGACTACCCCAAACCTACCTCTGATAGGCCCGAGGTTGGTGACCAGCGTCGAGTAGGCATATCCCACAAAAAGTGAGGAATTTTCCTAAGAACCTGTATACACATGCACAAATCCAAGGCAAGGGTGATGGAAAGTAAAGACACTAAGTAAAGAAAAGCATGCATACTCCCACAAGTTAACAATGGAGTATGATAGATGGTAAAGCAGTAATATACAATAGGTCTAGAATACAACACCATAAAAAAAAGACAAAAACAATGTATATCATGAAAAAAGGGTTTTAAAGATAATATAGAAAGCCTCTAGAAGCACCTTGGGTTGTCAGATCTCATAAGGAACCTTCTGGTCCTAGTCTTTATCCTCCTCTGCATAGGACTTCATCAAAGCAGCAGGCTTGTGCATAAGACATGAAATGTGCAGGAAAATCCCATGTTGGGGTGGTTAAAACAATACTCAATAGGACACCACGAATCCACAAAGGAAAATAAAAAAATAATGAACAGTCAGCTCTATATAGGTACATGCCCATACATACACTAAGGATATCCAAATACAATCAAAACCAGCCATAATGAAGAGAAGTTAAGTCACAATTAATCATCAGTCACATGATTTTACATAACTAATTCTGATTTTGGGAGTCCCACTCCTCAATCCTAGATGTCATCCAAGACTCTTACAAGAGGACCCGCTGAACATGGGCCCCACCCAAAGAAAAAATGGTGGTCAAAGGTCATGACTTATAGATAGGGGATTCTATGTAATACCATGAACCTAAAATGTATTACCCCACACTATATGGGATTCTCATAGAATTCCCCAAACCCTTCAATGCATCTCGTAATTTTGGGGATTCCGAAGAATACCATTAACCCTACGATATGGCCCACTAGATTAGAGATTAACACCCTACACTTTGAGGTCATGTCAATACCCAACTAACTTCATTAACGGTGATAGAGTATCACTCTAGTTCAAAGGTGGATTTAAAACTCTATCTCAAACACATATCTCGAAGGGATTTCCATGCAATGTCGTACCGAACCCTCGTGGGAGGATCCAAGGAGAGACTCTACATGTAACGACCCAATGTTTTTCAATGGAAATTCTTTTCTTCTAAACATGTTATAAAATAACATGAAAATAGAACATAATGAACTACTAAGTTCTAAGTGACCTTTAAACATATTTTTGTGTCTTCTATGTTTGTAATTTCAAAAATCTGATATACACGATTGTAATCAGTAAGTTATTTGAAGTCTAAAAAAAACTTAATTTTTTTGGTGAATAGTAACCTACCCTTATGAAAAGTAACAAAACCTTATGAATATTGATATACCCAAATGATAGGAACTTTAAAATTTATTTTATTAAAATAATATTCAACTGAATGTATGATGTACCTATATTTGAAAATAAGTAAGTAAATGTCTTAAAACTTTGTTTTTAATAACAAATTATGAGTTTATTTAAATATTAATGTAATCATATTCAGATTTGTTTTTTGAAAAATGGACTTCATTTTTGGATTATGAACAATAAAAAATGGATAGGGTTAATCTTTGAGATTTTTCAGAAATACTTGAATTTTTTATTGAATAGTAAAATACATTAATTTACTTTATAAATACACTATAGTGAAAATACACTATTATTGACATAACAAATGATGTATGAACTCAAATATTGATCTCAAATGCATTTATTACTATTATTGGTCATGGAATATTTACTATTCTTTGTCTTTTGATGAAATAATAAATTAATGATTATAATATTATGAAAACCCTCCTCCCCTCCACTATAAATACCACCCATTCATTCCTCTTCTCTTCACTCCTCTCAAGCCTTTTGCCTTGCCAATATTCTCCCCAAATATCTCCCTAAGATCCTCCCCCATGTCTATATTCCCCTAGTATCTTCAATATACCAAAAACTCTCCCCTTAATAGGTTCTAAAAGGAGTAATTATCAAGAGGTCTTTAATAACAAGTGGAGAACACCAACAGATTTAAGGTAAGGGATCTGCTTTATTACACTCTTAATCAAGATTTTCATCTACACTATGACTTTTTATGTATAAAACCAAAAGATGGGGTATGTTTTCACACATACCCCATATATCCCTCATGATGTATAAGTGATGAGAAACCCCCTTTCTCTCTCATCTATCCCTCTTAGGTACACACGACACCATGCAGATAAACCGTAAAGAATTCTACCCGAACCTTCTTTGTTCTTTTGGGTAGCCTTATATTCCTTTATATAAAAAATTATTTATCTTATATGTTGATTTACATATTCTAAATGATTTTTAGTTTTAGAAAATTCATTATGGAGAACCGTTCATCACTCTATTTTGGGGATATACATGTTTTTTAAAAAATTCACTCTTTAGAACATTTCGATGAGCAAACCTGTTTTAAGGGAACTTCCCGAATTTTTTCCCAAAATCAAGTGTACTCTATACAATATTTAATGCCACCATTTTATTTAGAAAATGATTATTTTAATTATTAAAAACATATTTGTTCAATTATGGTTTTATATAAAATATTTTCCTCTTTTCTATTTTAAAAGGTCTATAATATTTTCCTTAAAACCTTACGAAACTATTTCAATACTAATGTTTCTAAAATACATTTATTATATTTTTTCACTTATTTTTGAAACCACGTACCATGCTATATTCCTATTTTACCTAATGGACATCAATTTATGTTCTAATCCCTTTCTTTCATGGACACTTACATGATACGACCATTGGTTATGCTTTATCTCATGATTGTCGTACCCAATTCTTTCCATGGGTGCCCTTATGTTTATTTGTGATTGATTATTTATTATTATTTATGTTACAAGAATATTCATGAAAATGATGAGATGGGTGTGCCCAGATATTCCTCCAATGCATTGGGTAAATTTATGTCTCATGAGACGTGATGCGAAATGGGATTGACGTTTAGTCTTGACCCGTACTAAAATGGGAATCAAGATTGGAAGTTTACCGTGACCCATACTAAAAGGGAAACAAGTTTGGAAGTTATACTTGACCCATACTAAATACATATTTTATTATTCTACCACATTTATATGAGTCCATGATTATATAATTCCATTCTTATATAATACAATTTTATATGTTCCATGGTTTAGATATCATTATATCATTCCTCTTAAATCATGTGATTAAGATGTATCCTTATGATCATTCCCTTACTAGGCTTTTCAGATCATCCCTTTGTTCATGTTCTCCCGAGGGTACCCTATTCAGATGTAAGGGCACAAAGGAAGTTGGTAGCTCTATATGGAGATTGAATAAAGATGAGTTTTTTTAGCCCCATAATTTATGTTTTATGTACCTAGTATTCAAAAACACTAGACATAACGATCCTTGGACTGTACTCTGATTTATAATTATGATTAAAATCATGTAATGTTTTATGTAAAAGGCTTGGGTCGCTATAGTTGGTATCAGACGGTGGTGTAGTTTTTTTTGAGATTAGTAATAGAGAACCTTAGTAATAACCTTAAGTATGAGACTAAGTATATGAAAAAATTCCTAAATAATGGTGAGTGTTGAGTAAGTGTTTTATCAAGAAAATACATCCCTCTATATATATGAGTTGGTAGAGGTAGCTCTCGCATAGATTTTTCTAGGGGTAAAACCCTAAAACACCGATTTGTGCTAGACTCGAACCGGAACTGGTGCACAATAACAGGCCTTGATGCACTATTTTTTATGACACTCCTTGGGGATATGATTTGGTTGATTCATGAGAATAGTACAAACCATTATCAAAGGACAAAAATCACATAATAATATAATTTATAAAATAGATCAAGGATAGCCTATATTTAAACCTAATTAATCAAAAGTTAGGTTATACTTATACTTTATATGTTTATCCTTTTATGTTCAATATTTCATTTTTTATGCTCAATAGCTATGTATTAAAGACCTATAATTATATGTTATTTGTCTTAGTAAATGGAAAGAAATAGAAGAAAACATTACAATAACCAATGTGATATGAAATATGATGATTTCCCTAATGATATGCCTGATATGGAAGGCGCGGGTGCTCAAAACATTATGACATTACTTTTTCAGCTAGCTCGATTTAGGAATAATAAATTGAATCATACGGAATGCTCTCCTTCTCCAAGGAAAGATAAATTTGTCATAGAATACTTCATGCAGAAAATGCATCCCATATTTAATGGATCTTCTGATCCACTACTCACGGAATAATGGATTAACTCCATTAAAATGATATTCCCTATCCTCCAGTGCCCGGAAGAAGCGAAGGTTATACTGGCGGTTAGTCGTTTTTATGGGGAAGTTAACCAGTGGTAGAAACTAAGCAAGAATACAATGTCCCAGGAGAAAATTTATTCCATGGATTGGGAGGAATTCAAGAGGATTCCTTTCAAAAAATATTTTCCTTGAACCCTCCATCTCAAGATAGAAAGAGAGTTCCTCAGACTCAAGAAGAACGAAGATGAGTCCATCAGGGCATATGAAGCTAACTTTATAAGGATTTCAAGGTACACCTCTTTAATTTCCATGAACACTGAAATAATGGTGGATTTATTCTTTAGCAGACTGAAGCTAGGTCTATGAAAAGAGTTAGTGATTAGATACTTTGAAAGTTTTGAGAATATTGTTTGTTATGCCCTGAAGGTGGAAATGGAGATTGGAGACTCTCAGTGGTCTCATGGGCCCAGTGAAAAGAAGAAAAAAATGGAGAACAACATGGGTGGTTCATTAAACAAATCCCATGATGGAAAGAAGATTAACTTTTTCCCTTGTAAAATTTACAGGAAAATGCATCGTGGTAACTATCTTAAGGGAACCAAGAATTTCTTCAAATGTGGAATGTTTGGTCATCTAGTCAATAAATTCCCAAGGGATATGAAAAATCCAACTAATTTCGAAGAAGAAAGGAAGGTTCAGATCAACACTCAGCCTGCAATGCAGTGTTACAACTACAAGGAGCATGGGCATTATTCCATCAATTTCCCTAAGTTGAGGGTTATCATAGGAAATAAGCAACAACCTCTAAGGAAACAAGGAAGGGCTTATTCAATCTCCATTGCTGAGGTGGATTTGGACAATGATGTGGTGACATGAATGATAGTTATTCATTCAATAATATTGAATAGACTATTTTATTATAGTTCTATGCATTCTTTAATATCATGAAAGGTTATTAGAATTATTCAAACACGACCTCAAAATTTGGAAGAAACTTTATCTATGAGAATAGAAAATAGGGAATTTATTTCGGCCGTGGTTTATAAATCCTCCCCAGTTAATGTTTGTGGACTTAACATCCCAGAAAATCAATTCATACTTCCTTTAGTGGAGTTTGATGCTATATTTTGCATGGATTGGATATCTTTATACAAATCCAACACCAACTTCCAGGAAATGGAGATCACTCTTCACATCCAAAATCATCCTCAATTTGTTTACTAGTGTAATTAGGAAGACGTATCTCCTTTAGAATCATCATCTAAAGTGTGGATATTACTGCCTTGTGAGAGGGCATATCTATGTCAAATGATTGAGACAATGGAGATAATCATTCTTGAAGACATGCCCATCACGAGGGATTACACTGATTTATTCCCTAAAGAGTTTCATGGTCTTCCTCCTGACCGAGAGGTTGATATCTCAATTGAACTTATCCCAAGATCTCTTTCCATCTCAAATAATCTTTACAGAATGGCCACCGTATAGCTAGAAGATCTAAAGGAGCAGTTACATGGGAATATTGAGAGGGCTTTTATATGCCCGAGTGCTTCACTGTGGG
Source organism: Viscum album (assembly GCA_963277665.1). NCBI lineage: Eukaryota > Viridiplantae > Streptophyta > Magnoliopsida > Santalales > Viscaceae > Viscum > Viscum album. The sequence goes on along the minus strand of OY728155.1, from coordinate 2,133,861,363 downwards.
GTGTTCCAGTCCTCTTCATCAAGAAGAAGGATGAATTGATGCACCTCTACATTGATTATCATGAGATCAATAAAATCATTATAAAGAACAAGTATCCCTTACCATAGATAGATTACTTGTTCGATCAACTTTTTGGGGCATGTAATTTATCTAAGGTGGACCTTTGGTCTGGATATCACCAATTAAATGTGAGGAAGGAATAAATTCCCATGACTTCTTTCTGAAATAGGTATGGACACTTTGAGTTCATAGTGATTCCTTTTAGACTCACTAATGCTCCAGAAATTTTCATGGATTTAATGAATAGATTCTTTAGAGACTACCTCTACAAATTTGGGGTAGTCTTTATTTATGATATTATGATATACTCTAAGAGAAAGGAGGAACGTGAAGAGAATTTGAATACTCTGTTAAAGACATTGCGAAGGGAGAATTTCAATGAAATGTATAGTAAATGTTAGTTCAGGATGGAGGAAGTATCATTCTTGGGGCATGTTATCCCCAGCAGAGGGATATCTGTGAACCCTTCTAAAACAAAGGAAACTGAAAAGTGGACCTATCCAAATTTTGTAATGGAGATTCATATCTTTTTGGGTCTAGTTTGGTATTATCGATGATTTGTGAAGAACATTTCACAATTTTCAAACTCAATAACCAAGATGATATGGAAGGGAGTAATGTTTTTCTGGACTCAAGAATGTGAAGACAATTTCTCAGAGTTGAAAAAAGAGGATTATCACTACGCTAGTACTCACACACCCTACAAGTGTAAAACTATTTATGGTGTATAGTGATACTTCTAATAATGGGTTAGGTTGTGTACTAATGAAAAATGATAATGTGATAGCCTACGCCTAAAGGAAGCTAAAAATCCACAAGCAAAACTATTCTATGCATGATCTGGAGTTGGCGGCAGTGATCTTTGCGTCGAAAATATGGCTGCATTATCTCTATGGTGAGAAGTTTGAGATATATACAGACCAAAAGAGTCTCAAATATATATTCACACAAAAAGAGATTAATATATTCTAGTGAATATGGATAGATCTCATCACGGATTATGACTTCTCAATCCACTGCCATCCGGGAAAGGCAAATAGGGGGGTAGATGCTCTGAGTAGAAAGGATATGAATATTTATCAATGATAAGAATAGAAAAAAATCTGATCTTTTTAGATTTGAAAAGGATAGAAATGAGAATAATTCAGGTAGGAACATCATAAATCCTTTATCAAGTGATTTATCAACCATCCCTCTTGGAGAAAATAAAGGATTCTCAAAGAAAAGATGTGGAAATTCCGAAAAGGGTGGAAGCTTTCAGAAATGGAAAATCCTCCGATTTTAAAATTGATGAGGAAGGAGTTATAAGATATGGGACACGATTATGTGTACCATCTAATCCTAAGATAAATAATAAGATTCTGAATGATTCACATAGATCAACCTTCTCTATCCACCAAGGGAGCACAAAGATGTATCAAGATATCCGAGAAAACTTTTAGTGGGAGAATATGAAAAAAGAGATTGCTGAATATACATCAATGTTCCTAGTTTGTCAGCAAGTGAAATTTGAGAGGAAGAATTCTAAAGGTATGATAAAACCACTACCGATAATAACATGGAAGTGGGATAACATTACCATGGACTTTTTCACTCAACTTACAAGGACATCTAGAGGAAACAATGCTATATGGGTCGTTGTGGATCATCTTACAAAGATAGCTCAATTTATCGCAATTCGAGAGGACTTCTCATTGTATCAACTTGCATATATTTACATCAAAGAAGTGTTAAGGATTCATGGAGTGCCACTATCTATTTTATCTAATAGTGATCCAAGATTCACCTCAAAGATCTAGAAAAGTCTTCAACATGCTCTAGGCACTGAACTAAACTTTAGTATGGCATATCATCATCAAACTAATAGCCAATCCGAGCAAACTATTCAGACACTAGAAGATATGTTGAGAGCGTGTTCTATGGAATTCAAAGGAGTATGGTACCAACATCTTCCACTAGTTCAATTCTCCTACAACAACAGTTTCCACTCGAGCATCCTAATGGAACCATATAATGCTCTTATTGGGAAAAGGTGCAGAACACTGGCATGTTAGGATGAAGTTGGTGAGCGTAAGCTTCTAGGAACCGAAATGCTCAAAGAAATGGTGGAAAAGGTGAAAACTATTCAATTGTATATCAAGGTTGTCCAAAGTCAATAGAAACATTATACAGAAAATTGTTGATGAGACCTTGAGTTTAAAGTAAGAGACATGGTATTTTTAAAAATATCTCCATGGAAGAAGGTCATGATGTTTGGAAAAAAGCGAAGTTAAGTCCTAGGTACATCACCCCCTTCAAGATCCTTGATCAGGTCAGAGCTGTGGCCTATCTACTGGCACTTCCACCTACAATGTCCAAAGTACATGATGTCTTTCATGTATCTTTATTAAGGAAGTACATACCAAACACTTCACATCTACTCTCTTCATAGGTGGTACAAATGGAGGATGATCTTTCCTATGAGGAGCAACCAGTGAAGATCATGGATCGTAGAGACAAAGTCCTACATAACAAGACTACAAATATGGTCATGGTACTATGAAAAAACCATAAGTATGAAGAGGCGACATGGTAATTGAAGGATTAAATGAAGGAAAAGTACCCCCACCTATTATTGGACTATAATGTAAAATGAAATTTCGAGGGAGAAATTCTTAAAGGTGGAAGAATGTAACGACCCAATGTTTTTTAAAAGAAATTATCTTCTTATAAACGTGTTATAAAATCACATGAAAACACAAAATAATGAACTACGAAGTGATAAGTTACCTTTAAACATAATTTTGTCATTTATGTGTTTTGAATTTCGAAAATATGATATACACAGTTGCAATCAGTATGTTATTTAGAGTCTGATAAGAAAAACATAATTTCATGGGTGAATAGTAACCTATCCTTATGAATAGTAACATACCCTTATTAATAGTGATAAACCATAATGAATAGGGATATAACCTAATGAATATTAACCTTACCTATGATAGTATAAAAATAAAATTCAATTTAATGTATGTTGTACCAATATTTTAGAATAAGTAAATGAATGTTTTAAAAGAGGGTTTTTAATAAAAAATAGGAGTTTAATTAAATATTTAATTTAACATATTTAAAAATTTATTTTTTAAAAATGGACATTATTTTTTGATTATACCTAATGAAAAATGGTTCGGGTGAATTTTTTAGACTTTTATGAAATACTCGAATTTTTTAGTGAATATTAAAATACATTAATTTACCGTATAAACACACTATAGTGAAAATACACAATTCCTGACATCACAAGTGATGTAAGAACAAAAATCTCAAAAATACATGCATTTAAAACTATTATTTGTCTTGGAATACTTATTATTCCTTTTCTTATGAAGAAATACTAAATTAATGATTATAATATTATGAAAACCCTCCTCCCCTCCACTATAAATACCACCCATTCTTACCTCTTTTCTTCACTCCTCTCAAGCCTTGTGTCTTGCCAATATTCTACCCAAATATCTCCCCAAACTCATCCCAAACATCCATAGTCCCCTGTTGTCTTCAATATACCAAAACCTCTCTCCTTAAGTGGTTCTCAAAGGAGGAAGTCTCAAGAGGTCTTTCATAACAAGTGGAGAACACCAACAGATTTAAGGTAAGAGATCCTCTCCATTTCTCTGTTAATCAAGATTGTCCTCTAATGTATACCTTTTTATGTGTAAACCCAAATTATGGGGTATGTTTTTTCACCTCCACCATACATTCCACATGATGTATAAGTGACGAGAAACCCCTTTTCCCTCTTATCAATCCCTTTTAGGTACATCCAACACCATGCCGATAAATTGTAATGAATTCTACCCGAACCTTCTTTATTATTTTAGGTAGCATTATATTTTTTTATATCAAAAATGATTTATCTTATATATTTATGTAAATATTATAAATGTTGTTTATTTTTACAAAATTCATTTATGAATACCCTTTCATCACTCTGTTTTGGGGATATACATGTTTTTTTAAAAGATTCCCTCCTTAGAACATTCCGATGAGCACACATGTTTTAGGGGAACCTCCCAATTTTTACCGAACATCAAGTGTGTTCTATAAATTATTTTAATAAACCATTGTATTAATAAAATCAATATTTTTATCATGAAAACCATCTTGGTTCAATTATTGATTTACATAAAAGATTTTCCTCATTTCTATTTAAAAGGCTCTATAGTAATTTATTTAAAATCGTATAAAAATGTATTAATGATGATGTTTCTAAATTACATTTCTTATATTTCTTCACTTCTGTTTAACACAACATACCATGTTATATTCCTATTTTACCTTACAAATATCCATGTATGCTCTAATCCCTTTCTGTTATGGACACTTTCATGATATGTCCACTGGTTATGCTTTATGTCATGATTGAGGTACCCAATTCTTTACATGGGTACCCTTATGTTAATGTATGGTTGATTATGTATGATTATTTATGTGGAAATAATATTCGTGAAAATGATGCTATGGTTACACCCATATATCCCTACAATGCATTTGGTAATGTTATGTCTCAAGAGATGTGATGTGAAACGGGATTGGCGGTTGGCCTTGACCCATACAAAAGACATGTTTTATGATTATTCCACATTTATATGATTCGATGTTTTTATGATTCGATGTTTTTTTATGATTCCATGTTTATATGACACCGTGCTTATATGATACGATTTTATATGTTCTATGCTTTGAATATCATTATTTCATTCCTCCTAACTCATTTGCTTAATATGTATCCATATTTTCATTCCATTACATGGATTTTAAGCTCATCCATTTGATCATGTGTTCCCCATGGTACCATATACAGATGTAAGGGATCAAAGTTATTTAGGAGATCTTTATAGAGATTAAATAAAGAAGTTCTTTTTCAGTACCATGTTTTATGTTTTGTGTACCTATTGTTTAAAGACACTAGACTTAACGATCCTTGGCTTGTACTCTGATGTATAATTATTCTTAAAATCATGTAATGTTTTATGTAAAAGTCTTGGGTCTATATAATACACCTATACTGATTTATAGTAACATTCAAACAAGCCATCTCAAAATGGGATGCCTCATCGGAAGGGTCCCAAGTCCATAAATGGATCGTCAATACGATTTACGGTTTGAATTTTCCTAGATTTTTTGTAAAAAGGGGCCAGTGGGGTCCTTGTATGGTCCGAACCTGTCGGATAGACCAAAAGCGACCCGACCCAGGGTCCACTAACCCACCAGGTCTGACCTGATCAGTTGGGTTGGCCCAGTCCATTGGGCCCAGCCCGCCCCTACGTGGACAACTGTCAATCTGTCCTAGCAGCTCCAGCCCAACCATCTCAGAGCCGGCCGGTTCGGCTGCCTCATATGTGGAAACCTACCACGTCCGTCCATGTCAATTGGCCAGCTCAGTCAACCATTGTTTCCTCATGCATCCCATGACCTAAGATGTGGGTCCAGATCCTCCCACCGTGGTATGAAGATGTGGCTCCAACAACATGACAACTGCCACTGGAGGGACCTTCCATAGAACAAATGACGTGATACAGGGGTCTGTTATTCGACCCAATAGAGTTTTTGGGATCCTCAGGTTGTGGTCCTCATCGTCTTGTGTTTGAATCCTCCATGCGATCCACCATAGTGCAATGTCGTTCTACTGATGATATCTCCTGAAAAGCCTCGATCCGTTCATGAACGTCTTCGTCGCACCTCTTTCATGTCGTGTCCATTCTAGATTCAATACGTCGGATCATGGCACCAAGAAACGATTACGCAATGATCGATCATTCATCAACCCACAACGAAAGTGAAGAACATGGGGGAGAAAATCACAATAAGAATATCAAGGATCGAATATTGGCCATTTTTTTATGAACATGATCTGATCCATAAGAAGGATCAATAAAATTATGAACAAACCAGAAATAAATCAAACAATAATTAATCCCAAATAGACCGCACAAGGTGAAGCCCATCCTGCAACAATATTCATGATCTATGAATCGATTTGTTCGTCGATCGATTCAAATTAATTGTAGTAATTCAATCTTGGTTAAATGATGGAATTTAAATAACAACCCTTACTTGGAGGTCTTTCAATTCATCATTGACTAAGATATTTGAATCATCACCATTTGTCTATCCTCAATCTTTGATTCATTCAATCCGCCATTATTCCGATCCATGATCCAATCTCACTTTACCAAATCTATTACCAGTCATCATAAAGAGAGTCTATCCACTTTGTCTTAGTGAATTTCTAGGGTTATAGTAGTAACCCAAAAATTCTGAAAAATGTTTCATTAAAATAAATATTCACGTTGCGTCAAAAATATTTTTATTTATAATATTTTATTAATGTTATGTCCAAAATTTAACTTTATTTTCTAGACTGCACTATAAAAAGTTTGACCCTTCCTATAGAAAAGTCACCATTTTTTATGTAATGGTTCCCTCATATTTCTAATCTGAGCACCCATTTAGGCATTATTCCACTTTTTCTGGAAAACCAGTCACACGTTCTATTTAAAAACATATCATTTTTTGTCAGATTATTCCGTTCACCTCAGGCCTCATAACCACATGTCATCCCAACGCCTATTATCATTATTTTCCAATGAATTTTCTAAAAATAGAATTGGAAAATTCCAATTCATTACATCTTCATCCATGTATTCCGTAATGAAGAAGTTTATATACTTCTGAAAAGTCAAATTCATCACTGCCATAGAAATCCTAGGTCAATTGGTTGTGCCAAATAGAAAAATAAGATACTCAATGTGGACATACATTCTCTTGAATGAGCTCTTTAGGATATTAGACTCTTTAATCCTGAGTTGGTGGTAAATAGACCAAATATCAAACACAGAGAACCACATCAACCATTTTAGCTAATAAAAAAATCATAAATGTGGGGAATATATATATATTTTTTAACGAAACCTAATTTAGCATTTGGTAGTCAACCCATAAAAAAGGCTTCCATAATCCTTCTTTGTGAAAAGTACTGGTGCTACCCAAATAAATACACTAGGTAAAATAATCATTTAGATACCAAGTCATCCAATTAATTCTTTAGCTCCATTAGATCAGCAGGTGAAATATGGTTGGAGAAAATAGACACTTCATGAGTTCCGAATACTGTGTCGATAGAGAACCCCACATACCTGTCCAATGAAAAAAATTATGGATACTCCAAAAATATTAGTGGAATTCCACTATAATAGGATTTCAACCGTAGTTTAACATCATCCATGGATATCAACCAACCTTCTATTCCATAGGATTTCTTGCTTAGCTTGGCCTCATGCCAAATTCTCCCTGAAAAACAATTCAATCCCCATTGGGTTCAATAGATTACAATTAATGATAATAATAGTCAATACATAGGGTTTGATAAACCAACTAGTCCATTCTAACAATAATATATATATATTTTATTTCAAGAACCAAAAATTCCCCTATGAAATCAATATCTAATAAAAGAAAGGATAAATTGGGCATTAAGGACCCAACTCTCTATTTTTTTGAGAGGCATTGAAATTCCCGTCATTTATGGAAGGAGCTATGATTTATGTTTTATCATATCCATAATGTGGGTTTATATAGAATAAATGATATTCACTAGTATTAAATAAATAAACCACTATAGATAAAAAAATAGTAATGGAACCTTTCATTTTTCTAGGTTCCACAACAGTTCCCACTGGAGACACATCTATTGTATCACGTGGCTTCACTCTCGATTCTTGTGGCTAGAACCCCATGTTTATTGAAGAATATGATTTCATTATAGAACCTATACATACATAAAAAACCCATTCCACTACATATGGTGGTAAAAATATTGAAAAACCTCTGAAAGTAGACTAAAATCTCATATGAGATACAAATTTTTGATGCCCCTATGAAATAGTTCATGGAGTTCCCTACTTTAACACCCAAGAAACATGTAAGTGGGACTATAGTCAAAACTCTGAAGGATCAAAACCTCCATTTTATACCAATTCTTTCACGACCTAACCTAGATGAACTGGAAAACTAGAAGCCAAGTCAAGCCTGAGATGGTCTAAATGGAATTCCCAATACTCATGGGCTAGCACATAGCATATGGGAATCAAAGAATGTCTGGGGGAATGTCAACATGAATATCCCAGAAAATAGGAGTGGATAAGAAATCATAAATATTTATTATTCCAAAACAATCATCAAGTGAAAAGTTTCATATGGTAGAAAAGTACGAGCCCTCAAATAAAAAAATAATCCCAGAACATCACATAAATCAAGATCTCTTAATAATAGAGGTATCCCAACACCACCTATCACCAATAAATCCCAATGAATTTCTATCAATAATAACTACCATCTCAAAGTGATGATTTCCCTTTTCTTCGGCACAGATAAAGAATGTTTATATACTCCCAACTGCATATGTTGGGTGTGAGTAATACAATATTGGTATGATCCCAAATAGAAATTTCATAATAAACCTAAATAAAATAAACCAAATAATATTAATTTTAAATAATTTAGGGAATGATAATAATTTCCATAGTTTATAACACAACCTTATTTTCAAATAATTTCAATGGAGTTGAAAAAATTGGAACAAAAAATAATTTCCAACAAAATAAGAATGAATCAGCCTCGCAATAAAAACAAGCATGAATAAATCATTTTATAAATATTGGAATGTAATTAATTATTGATTAGAGAACCATGTTTATATATCCCAGGGTTAGTAATATAATGGTTCAAGTATCCTTACACATATTAGTGAATGATGGATTTAGGTGTGCACACATCCCAAGATATCATCACTAGGGTTAATAAGATTCAATCCTAATGAATGAGCCCCAATCCTAAATAAATATTTAGTTAACATTATCATCACTAATCATTTATTTGGTAGATACAGTACATGACTATAGTTCTATTATTAGACTAATCACCTGACCCCCCAAACATAGTTGTTCATCAAGGAAATAAATCAAGAGAAAATCATACATCATCATTAATTTTCATCAATTTATCATTAAAACAACCTCGAAACAAGTTTCAAAATGCAATTTTATTTTAAAGAGAAGAATCATATTGTTTTTTTATCAAAACTAATTTCTTTAAAATTAATTCAACTAATTCAATATCTATAAATCATTTTATTCCTTTTTCTCAATAATCATCAATAAATTCTTTCTTTATATCATCCATATTAATTCAAAATAAATTTTCCATCAATCAACACTTTATTTAAAAATACATTTCTAAATAGGATGTGTCACACACACTATGATATTCGAAAGAGATTATCAATTGTCTCAATTCATTCATTATAAATATATTGATGATCTATTTGAAACCAAAAAAACAATAGCATTCTTAGTTGATAGAAATTATATTTTGAAACCACATACCTAAATCTTGGTATCTTCAACCACCCAATGAGTGATCCAAAAATAGGGAGATATTAAGTTATAAAATCAACCAATAGGGGTCCTAGAAATACAACTAAAAAAAAGATCAAAATCCATTAATGGCATAAGGATCCACAACCCTTAAAGAATGAGAGATGTGAGGAAAGTGATTTTAACAATCAAATCATGGTTAAACTAATGAAAATAAATTAAATGATTTAATTAGAACATCAATCAATAATAACTAATCGATAGAAGTGAAAATATCCCATCAAGAGATCATCTATGGTCATAGGGGTATAAATTGCTTCAAGGGAGGAGATTGATGAAAAATAAATGGAGCTTTTAGGTTATGAAAGTATGATATCTCTAGTAATTAACTCACCTAGATCAGTGTAATAGACTGGTAACTGTATTCCACTAACTAGCCAGGCTGAATTCCTAATCCTGTTAGAACACGACCTAAAATTTCCAAAAATTTTATCAATTAAATATCCCTTATTATAATTATTTCATGTAGTATAAAGAATTTTCATCACATATAAGAACCAAGAGTACATTATTCACATAAATAAATAATGATACATCAGTTAGCAACTAAACCCAGAATAATTCAAATTATTACAATGGGATAAAAAAAGAAAATAAGATATGAAATATATGAAAATTTGGATCTTCTTGATCCACCAGAATGATCTCACTCATGAATAAAGCTATTTAAAAAATAATAATGTTAATAATACAATATTCATTTTGATGATGAATGTATATATAACCTTGACAGAAAATAGAAGTGAATGAAGAATGAATATAATAAGAAACATTTTTTAAAATTAAATAACATATATGACCATTACAGATCAAACTATTAGAATTTTAATAGAAAAACTTGTAAATAAATTTCCATTTCTGATTAAATTCAATGGATTAACTATGTTATGTGTTTATGGAAAACACATGCACTTATTTGTTCAGTTTGGACTATTTTTAGTTATATCAGATTTAAAATACTATTATTCATCATGATCATTGATAATATATCCATTGAACAATGACAATAATATTATTATATATTAAGGTATATGATAAATCTAATTGATACAGACAAAATATGTGATGCGATAAATTGGTAGGATCGCACCCAATAAATCAAATTTATTAGATCTTCAGGGAAATAATATCTTTTAGATTTCTCCTTGACCAATCACAAGATGAGATTAAATAACTAAAGAACAATTAAATTCATTAATGATATAAGTTTAATCTCATCGAGATAACGACCCAAACCATTTTCACTGAACCACCTCAAGAAAATCTCACCATCATGCACGTTACCCTCATGTCTTTAACTGTTGTAATAAAGAGTCATGTAGCATCGCCAAAATAAAATTAATATATGCATATTTTATTTTTGATCAAATAATTACTATATTTATTTCTTATTGGTTTCTAATTTATAAATTATTAAGTAATGAGTTTTATAAAAATTATATTACAATATGAAAAACTCGAATTGTATATTTTTGGGTAATAAGAAAATTCAATTAAGACATCAATTTTAATGAATTACTGCATCTTAAAAATAATTTATATTTCCAAAAAATATTATTATTGAATTAAATTTATTAATTATCGTTGGTAAAAAATATTTATTGGAGTCAAAAAATAATTTTAATGATGGTTAGAAAACTATTATTGTCAAAAAACTTGTATTATTCAATAAACATGGTTTTTAATTTTTAAATATAAATTAACTATATTTAGTTATTTATTTTCTTAAACTAAATATTAGTTGTATATTCAACTCAAAAAAATATCTAATGGTGAATTTTTCATAATTTTATGAGATAGTCAAAATTTCAGGTAAAAATTAAATACGGTATAAATATAAAATATATTTTATGAGATAATAATGTTCTAAAAGTTATGTAATATGATCTATAAAATGTATTAAATTTAAAATATATGTTTTAAATTTAAAATATTTTTTTAATGTTATTATATTAATTTTATAAACCCTTTATGAATCCTCCAAATTTAATATTATGTTTAAGGATTTTAAAATCAATTCTTTGTAAACATGGCTCACTTCAACATAACAATGAGAATTTTTCTAATGTGATATGTTAATAGAATTATATAATAATAATAACAGATACTCTTTTTTAGAACCCATGGTAAATACCTAGTAAGGATTTTGGTTTTGATTACATTATTGTATAGAGTCCAAAACCTAAGTTTGGGAAATAATAAAGAACTCTCCTCTCTTTTTCTATATAACCCGACCAAAGATCCCATTTATATTAACTAAAATACCATTTATAATGGCTTTAATTTTAAATTACATAAATATATCCCATCCAAGGTTCCCCCAAACTTTCAAGAGGCTTCTACCAAGCTTTTGTATACACCATCACAACGTAAGGGATCTTTACCTTCTCCTCCTTTATCAGGAACCTTCTCTACCTAGTTCCTTCAGATTTCCAATTCCTAATTTTGGGTTAGGTTTTAAACATACCAATACTTTAATATTTATATTAAAATGATGATATACCTCTTTAACTCACATTTATCCATTTTATGAATATTTATGTGTTGTCGTTATACTGATGAAATTTCAATTAATTTTTTCATACCAAACGATTGTGAACTGAATTTGCATACCCATTTCCAATTAATGTTATTCAATTATATGTACCTACACTAATTTTATTAGTTAAATTCATGTATTTAAATAAAACTCCTCAATTTTTTTGGTTAATAGTGATGATATACATGCTTACGTTATATGATTTATGTGGCACACTTATGCATGTAGACGATGGGTGTGTCTAGATTGATCTCCAATGCATTGTGTAATGTTTTAATCTCATTATATGCCATGTAAGGTGAACATGAGGTTATAATAAGAAAACAATGTTATGATTTATTTTTTCTTAACCTTGACTTATTTTTATGATTCCAAGATTTATGTTGTTTCAACATTCCCATGTTGCCTTTATGCTATCATGTTATATGATGCCGTATTATTCATGAAAATGATTATCACATATTATGTTACATTTTTATTCTTCTTGGATCACATATATTTCTTTACCATATTCCATTATTTCTTAAATCCATTAATGGGATTTATATCTCAACACTTTCTTATATGTTTCCATATATTATCCCATACTTTTTTTAGAAGGGTCATGTAAATTTAAGTGAATGTTAAGAACATTTTCAATAAATTAATTGTATCAAAATTTTATGATGTTATGTTATATACCTAATCTCCAAAATACAATGTGACTCTCAATATTTTGGGTTTTATTAATGTTTTTTATGCAATAACTCATTAATTTATGTGCATAAAAAACAAAAAATTTCATAGTTGGTATCAAAAGAATGTCTAGTTATTTTTGGAGTTAGGATTATAAAACAATAGTAAAAGTATTAAGTATAACAATGAACATAGAAAAATGATCCTATGAATTTTTTAAATTACAGAATAAGTGGTTTCTATGTAAATACATCTTTGTCTAGATACTACAAGTAGATGTGGTTTTTTCACAGATGTACCTAGGGGTAATAACCTTGAAAACACCATCTTGAGCTAGAATAGGTCAAGAATTTGTGCATGAAAATATACCATTTTCATAGCTAGTTTGACACTATAGGGAATATGATTTGGTAAATTCACAAGTTCATTATGAAATGTTATTATGGTAAAACAGTTATAAAAAGATTATACATTAAGAAATTAATCATGGATAACATAGATTAAAGACAAGAAATTCATATGTTAAGGAATATACATTATTTATGATTAATGCCTTTAATGTTAAAAATTTCCCCATTTAAGTCCCAAGTGTGTAAAATTAAATTTCATGGATGAAATTTCATAATGGGGTAGTAATATAATGAACCATAATTTTATCAATGGAATTTATCTTTTTATAATTATTTCATGTATTATAAAGCACATACATCACTTTGAGATACTGAAAAGACATTATTCTCATAAATAAAGAATGATACATTAGTAATAGACTAAAATAATAAGTGTTGTAAATATTATAATTTGAAAAAAATATAAAATAAGATAAGTTATATATGAAAATTTTGATCTCCTTGATCCACCGTAATGATCTCACTCATGAACAAAGATGTTGAAATAGAACATAATTTTAATAATTCAATATTTATTTTTAAGATGAAAGTATAAATAACTATGAGAGAAAATATAATCGAATGAAGAGTGAATATAATAAGGGGTATTTATAGAAACTATTTTACATATATGACCATCACAAATATAAATGTTATAATTGTTACCCGAACATTTGTAATTAAATTTCTCCATATGATTAAATTAAATGCCTTATTTATGTTATGTGGTAACAAAAAACACATGCGCTATTTTCATCATTTTTTTCTATTATAACTTATATCCTATTTAAAATTTATTTAATCATCTCGATCATTGTTAATATATTCATTTAACAGTGATCATATGTTTAGTACATATTAAGGGTTATGGTAAATCACATATGCATAGACAAATGAATTGATGGCGTCGACTAGTAAGGTTATTCCCTATGAATCTAATATATTGTAGATTACAAGGGAAATCAAATATTTTTTATTTGAACATGATTAATATAAAGATAAAATTAAAAAAACATTGAATGACTGAAATGGTTTATGATATAATCTCAATCTAAGTAAGATAAATACCCAAACCATGTTCATCAAACCACCCCAAGATAATCTTCCTGTCACACACCTTACATTTATAGTGTTTGCTGGTGTAATAAATTTATATGTATAAATACCCTAACAAAAATTATATTTATATTTATTTTCAATAAAATATTTATCATATATATTCTCTATTTTTTAAATTTATATAGTATTAGATAATGACTATAATAAAAATAATATATCAATATGAAAAAAACTTGAATTGTATTTTTGGGTAATATGAAATTTCAATCAAGAAATTATTTTTGAGAAATTATTGAATTTTCAAAATAAATTATATTTTAATATAATATTATTAAAAAAATATTTATTAATAATAGTTTATATTATATTTTTATTGAGTGAAAAAAATTATTTTTATAAGGGTCAAAAAACAATTATTGTAAAAAAACTAGTATTTTTCAATACATTAAGACCTTGAATAAAAAAATTATCATATTTTTATATTTATTTGGATAAAATAAATATTATATTATGATTGATCATGTTAAAATTTTCAAATGGTTAATTGTTTATACTTTTTTGAGACAGCTAAATTTTTTAGTAAAAATTTAGTATGATATAAGTATGTGGTGTGTATTATAACATAATAGTAACCCAAAAGTGAGGTAATATGTGAAATAAAATATTTATACGACCAAATATATTTTTACCTTTTAAAATAATGTTTCATTTAGGTTATTTTATAAATTTTGTAAAACATTTATGAATACTCCAAAACCAATATTATTTTTTAAGGATTTAAAATCAATTATTTGTAAACATGACTCACTTCCACATCAACAAGGCTATTATTTTAATTTGAGAAGTTCATGGAATTATAAAATAATTAAAACGAATCTTATTTTTTCTATACCATGGAAATGAAACATGGTATTTTTTGTGGTTTTGATTAAATTTTAGTATATATTCCAAAACATATGATAAATAAATAGTAAAGAACTCCCCTCCCTTTTCCTACATATACCGACCAAAGATCCAATTTATATTCACTAAGAAAATATGGATCACATTAATACATTGAAATTACCTCAATATATCTATCCCATGGTTACCCCAATGTCTTGAGAAGATCCTCCCAATCTTTTGGAAACACCCTATCAAGGTAAGGGATCCTATCCTTCTCCTATTTATTCAAGAAGCTTCTTTACTTTATGCCTTTCAATTTACAATTACTAATGTTAGTATATACTTTTCCACATCAATGATATTATCATTTTATTTTAAAATAATTAGGTACCCATTTTTCTCTCAATATGTAATTTTTTGAATCTTTAAGTATTGATGTTATTCTGCTGAAACTTCACTGAGACAATTTGTGCCAAATGATTATGAAGTGAATTACTATACCGATTTCAACTAAAGTGTATTAACCTACAATTAATTATACATATTTGGTTGGGAAATTCCATTTATGTTACCCAATATCCTCAATCATGGGGTTAATATAGATGAAACACATTCTTATATTATATGATCTATGTGGCACACTTATGCATGTACATAATGGGTATATCCAGACAGTAATTTATTGCACTGGGTAACCTTTTCACCTCATGATCTGACATGTATGGTGAATAAGAGGTTATCCTAAGCATTATATGTTATTATTTATTAGTTTTTAACATTAAATTGTCCTTATGATTTGATGATATATTTTTTTCTACATTATCATGTTTTCTTTATGCTATAATGTTATATCATGCCTCCTTATTCATGATTATGATTCTCACACTTTATGCAACATTTTTATACCTCATCAATAACATGTATTTCTTTACCCAATTCCATAATTTTATTTATTACCTTGTTAATATTTATACCTCACCCATTTCTTATGTATGTACCCATGTTTATCTAGGTATTTTTAGAAGAGTAGTGTAAATTTAAGGTCATGTTAATGAAGTTTTTAATAATTTCATTGAATAATATTTCTATGATGTTAGGTTATGTATGTAATATCAAAAAGAAAATAGTAATCCAAATCAAATAGGATGTATTATGTGTATTTTTATGTAATAAATCTTGAATTAATGTGTATTAATGAAAAGGGGTTCCATACCACTGAATAGATAGTGGGATTTCGCTGATTATATGATGGATCCAAGAAGATTTCAGGCACCGAAAAATGTGCCACTAGCTGGTTGGTGGAGTTCTGGTACGAACTACCCACTTTTAGCAAGCACCCAGCTAGCTGGTGGGCCTCACTGACAAGCTGGTGGACTTCCTATAGTTATTTTGTCTATAGGACCATGTGCACTCTAGATACAAACTTCAAGGACACCTACAGACTACTCAAACAATTAAAAAACCACTCCCCTAACCATTAGAATACTTGAAGCAACCAGGAACAACATATAATTACCATAAAAATCAAGATGATTAAAATAAACCAATTACCATACCTGAAATCAAGTTTTGGGATGTTACATAACCTCTCGCATCATTGTTTTAATGAATTGTATATTTTCATCTAATAACAGATTTCAAGAAATAAAAATTCAAATTCACTCTATATTTTTGATTTATTATGGTTGTGAATTTTTTTAAAGATTGTAGGTTTGTTTTATGAGGATTTTAGATATTTTACATATTTTTAGTGTCTAGATTGATGATTAGTGAAACATTATAATTTATAAGAAAACTACCCAAATAAATTTTCAGGTAAAACATGGTGGTAACCTTCATTAGAAGAAATTAAATTTTCAGAATGTAAAATAACTAAAGGCATATTTGGGCATGAATGCTCATGTATTCTAACTGACGATTCTACATCAATCAGAAGTCAATTGGAAAATATATTTATTCTGATGATCATGAATATAATTAAAATTTCTAATACCATGTAGTGATACAATATTACATGTGGATTTGATAATGTTATTTGAATTAGTGAGTGGTGATAAACACATGGAGAGTATTTCTGTCAAAAATTTATTTTAAAATAATTGAGATGAATAATATAATTTATTTGAATAATAGGTAGTGTAATAATATAATTCCTCTTTTTTATAAATTTATACTTCATGAGGATATAAAATAAATGTGTTTTAGTGAGGCTTTTGACATCGAAATAATGATAATACATGATTGTGGTTGAACAACTGAATTATGATTAGTACTTGTTATATATGTAGTTAACCAATGCTTCTAAAATTATGGGAATAAACTATGGAGTTATACCTTAATATGTCACTTTGGAGACTATATTGGTTACTTGTGATGACTACATGTTTATAAATCTCATGAGATTTGGTTTCCTAGGTCGAGGATTGTTTTTTAATCATTAGTATGAGTACCTTGAACTTATCATTGTTTAAAGTTGGAAAGTGATGATGAAATCTAGTTGAAAACCAATTTGGTACCCATGTGATATAGTTTACTTACATTTTCATATATTTGTGAATAGTGACTGACATAGTTAACTAGGTAGTTACGTCGACAGGTAAATGTGGTGGATTGTATAGTTTCATAGACCATTCGAACTACTTTATCGAATAGTCATGGGAAATAATGTGATGTGAATTTGTTATTTTGTTTTTTTGTAACATAATATATGGGAGAACCATTCTACTAAAAAATAACCACATAATTATGTCTCTCAAGTGTAAAACAATATTCATCTTTTATGTATAAACTAAATGGTCAGTTTAGTAGAACCTTTCTCACCCTTCAGATTGGTTTAGATTGGATAGAAATTCATTTCAGGTGGCGAAACTGAATGTAGTGTGATTATATATCTTATTAACATGGGGTAAATAGTCATGATGTCATTATTATAATGTGTTGATAACTATATATTAGGTGTTGTGGGAAAACACAGAACTTGTTGGTGGGATTTGGTTTATGAGGCCCATTTATATTTTGATTCTGTGTGTTATATTGAACATATATTTTTATTTAATGACTTATGTTTTTGGTTAGAATGATAACAAAATAATTTTATGAATTATATTTATTAAGGATGAGATGTAGATATATGGAATGAAATTGTCTTATGGATAATATCCAATGAGACTTTAGTATAGTTTAATTCACTAGCTCGTCCTTCAAGTAGTCCAATAATGGATTATTTGGATGGAAAGTACACACATATTTGTTATTATCAAACTAATGTGATTATTATTCATGCATTATATCCACTTGGTTGTTCTCCTTGAGAGGGTAACCAAATATTCATAGTATTTTTCTCAACCCTACTTTTTCATAACATTTTTCTAGATTTATTAGTGGATTTCTTGAGTTATAAGAGATCAATGGTTGAGGTTGATAGAGAAATAGTAGTGATTGATTTTTTTAGGTACCAAAGAGGTACAAAAGTTATTGGGTTGTAATTATATTTTTTGGATTTAGCAGTTGATTTTCCACAATTTTAGTTTATTGCCTTTTTTACAATGATATAATATATTCATGAATTATAAATTCTTAATGACACCAATTGACCATGGATTCCTTGTTTTTCATGTTCTAGTCGTCTTCATTTTATTTTACTATACCCTACAATGTTATATAGTGGGAAATACATCTAATTCAAGATATTTATACCCTCATCGCGAGTTAAAAATTTTTGTCCTATTAGATGTATCTATCTAGGGTAATAATTGGTTCAACCATTGACCCATGTAGTTCTTAATGCAATAAAGTCATGAAAGTGACACAAGAGAGATATATAAATGTGTTTAATACATGTGTATATAATTTTTTATTGAGTATATCATTATATATGGAATTAACATATAAATAAACATATATGGGGTGAGTGAGCACATATACTAGATAACAATACTATGATGATCTTATGAATGAGTGGAATAAATTTAGATATAAAATGATGATTATAATTATGATTAACTATACTGATGAGTGATTCATAATGATATGTGGATTTTAGAATGTTATTTTCAATAATGAGTGGCAATAAACCATTGGGGATATTTTTCTAAAAATGATCCTAAGAGAATTGAGATAAATAATGTAGTTTATTTTAATAATATATTACGTAATTATTCTATCCCTTATGTGGAATCCATGAGGATTTGAAACTAATATGGTTTACTGATGAGTTCATACATGAAGTAATGAAAAATAGTAATTTTTATTGAATCATGAAATTCTGATCAACACTAGTTTGATGTGTTTTAACAAACAATTAAAATAGCATAGAAATAACCTGGAGAATTTTACCCTTATATGTCATTGTGATGAAAATATAGATTAACATTGATAATGATATGATTATAAATCTCCCTAGAGTCTTCTACCAAGGTTGAGGATGGTATCCTGATTATTAGTATGGGTCACATGACCTTGTGATAGTCATTAGTTGGAAAGAGATGATGATGTGAATAGTCATGAAGAGTATTTGAAATTTCATTGGTTATTCATGTGGACAAGTCTAATTGAAAGATTAAATATCTGCAATGATTTATTTACATATTTTATTTGGTAGTTATGTGAACCAATTAACATGGTTGATTATATTGTCATGAGGACTAGTAAAAGTATTTTATTTAATAGTTGTGGGGACTTTTGCAGGAAATATTTTTATTTATATATTACATTAGGAATGGATGTACTATTCTCTTAGAAATCAACCACTAGATTTACTCCCTTATATAGAAAATAAAATTTAGTTCTTGGATGGAATGTTAAATGTGAAATCAGTAGGCCCTAACTCACCCCACTAATTGATTTAGAAGGGATATACATTTATTTTTCAAATGGAAATATAATGTGATGTGATTATGGATCTAGTTGACATGGTACAATTTTTAGTGGTGTGATTATGATTATGGTTTAGTCATTGTATGTTTGGAATTGGGGGAACACATGGAACTAGTTGGTGGGAGTTGGTTTATTAGGGATCTTTTATTTTTTTAAGGCATGTGTTTTATTATACATATGTTGTTATTTGGTGTCACGACCCATCCTCGGGGCCCATGCCGTGACTACCCCAAGCCCGCCTTCCATAGGCCAGGGGCTGGCGACTAGCATCAAGGCGTAAATCACAACAAAAAGAGAAGGCATTACCTTTGAAAAGTAAACAAGCACCACAGAGTAATCAAGCAGAAAAGTAAACACTAAGTAAAAACTATAACAAACTGTGCTAAAAGTAAAAGGGGCCGGAAATACAAGCCCAACTGTAATGTACAACATAAAGGGGAAAACAGCAACTGAAAAGAAAAGATGCAGCGTCGAGCCGTCCTCTGGAAGTCCCACCTGAAGGGTGGGTACAGATAGCCTCCAGTGCTCCTCGGGTCCACCTGACCGCTCCTAGTACGTTCCGCCCAGTGTTCCTCCTCCAGGTACTCTCCTGCTCCGCACGCCTCCACCACGATCAGCGTTGTCCGTCGTCTGTAACTAACACAACGTAGTGCGGGCAAAGCCCATGAAGGGGTGAGTATAAGGTACTCAGTAGGGACCTCGATACCCCCGAAGGTCTCCCGAAATCCACAAAGGATAATCCACAAAGGAAAGATACAATCACGAAGTAACATCTGACATGGCATAGGTATATGCCCATACATTTACCTAAGTCATCAATTCCCGTTCGGCTCCAACGTCCGAGCCCAAGCACAACCCAGTCCACACAGGAAAGCAAACGTATACCCACACAGGATAGCACAACACAATCCACAAAGGAGAGTAAACATTAAATCCACGCACGATAGCTCAACACAATCCACAAAGGAGAGTAAACAGTAAATCCACGTAGGATAGCTCAACACAATCCACAAAGGAGAGTAAACAGTAAATCCACACAGGATAGCTCAACACAATCCACAAAGGAGAGTAAACAGTAAATCTATATAGGATATCTCTACACAATCCACAAAGGAGAGTAAACAGTAAATCCACACAGGATAGCTCAACACAATCCACAAAGGAGAGTAACACAAGATTCAGCTCACACAGGTATACTTCTTCGGATGACGATAAAGATGATCACTGATCCATCTAAGTTGTCGGACCCACAAAGGATCGATAGGTAACTAACCCCCGCAATGACCCACACAGAATCGGGCCCACACAGGACCTGTAGGCGCTGGCTAACACAGAACCGCTGAGCGCTGACCCACACAGGATCGGACCCACACAGTATTGGGCCCACACAGGACCTATAGCGCTGATCCACGTAGGATCGCTGAGTGCAGTAGTTTTCACAGTCCACTGAGGATCTCTGCACAGTCGTCGTCACAGTCCACTGAGGATCTCTACACGGTCGTCGCTGTCGAAGTAGCAGTCGCAGCCAGCACTAGGGTTCCCATACACAACAAGTTCGTTCGGGAGGGTCTGCTCCACGAGCCGAGAGGCTGATACATCAACTGACACAAAGTCCGAAGTTGATGTATCCAAAAGTTCCGTATCACCAA
Organism: Viscum album; assembly: GCA_963277665.1. Classification (NCBI taxonomy): domain Eukaryota; kingdom Viridiplantae; phylum Streptophyta; class Magnoliopsida; order Santalales; family Viscaceae; genus Viscum; species Viscum album. Next base: position 2,133,839,756 of record OY728155.1, on the reverse strand, counting down.
CAGGAACTCAACATCACAGACCGCGCGTCAATCAGACGCCCGTTCTGAGAGTTATTGGCTTTTTCGTTTCAGGGGCCCGGTTGATTTTTAAGGCAAAACCAACCCGACCATACTCCACCTACGTCCAAACCTCGGGTGGAGTGAGCCAAAAGATCCGTCTCCCTTAGAGGAATTCAAAAAAGCCGACGGCACGTCAATCGGACGTCCGTAGCTCAAGATACGAGCGTTTCCGCTCCGAGGGCCCGGTTGGTTTTGTGTACGAACCAACCCGGCTGAACTCAAAGTATTCCGAAACCTTGAGTGCGATATACCGAAATGACCGTCTCGATCCATGGATCGTGTTGCCACTGACGGCGAGGCGTTTGGAGGCCTGTAGCTCAAGTTACGGGCACTTGACCGAAACGGTCCGAAAACCGGGGGTCCGGGCCCGGGCCGACCCGGCCCGACCCCCCTGGGCCAGCCGAACCGGGTCGACCCGGCCGGACCCGGTCCGGCCCGGCCGGTCAGACCGGCCTGGCTCGGCCGGCCCGGCCTGGCTCGGCCGAGCGGCCGAGCGACACGGGGGGGGGGGGGGGGAGCCACCGCCCCCGCGAGACACCCCCGCGGCACCCGCGGGGTGTCGCCCTGGACGACCCAAGCGACACGGGGGGGGAGCCGCCGCCCCCGCGTGACACCCCCGCGGCACCCGCGGGGTGTCTCCCTGGACAGCCGAGCGACACGGGGGGGGGGGGGGGATCCGCTGCCCCCGCGTGATACCCCCGCGATACCCGTGGGGTGTCGTCCTGGACAGCCGGTGGCGCGCTGGGGCGCCGCCGCCTCCGGCCGCTGGAGGCCCACGCCGCCGGCGGCTTCCACGGGCCACCAGAGTCGCTCTGGTGGTCCGTTTTCCTTCCCGTCTGCGCCGTTGTTCCTACCGGGACTCTTTCTTCACTGTGGAACCATCAAACATCCGTTTTGGCACGTTCCGTCATCGCCCGTCAAATCCGCACAACAACGAAGAACGGCGGAAGGTTGTTGGGCCGTGTTCGTTTGGCCCGCACCCTCCGCGTTAGAGATAAACAATGGGAGAAAAATATTCAACACATAGAATCAACAAATTTTAATGGATTAAAATTGTTCTTACTGTCCGGTTCTTCACTTTTAAAAGAAATGATCACGGGAAAAAGGAAATATTCACAACAACCCCTACCTCGTAGTCGTCGTCGCACGCACGTTCTTCGCGGATTTGTTCTTCGCGGAAGGAGGGGATCATCACGTCGTCGTGTAAGGGCGTCGCGTCGTCGCAGAATCCGGCGTTGCTTCGACGAACTCAACGGACCAAGAAACAACAGATTTAATTATAAATAATTAAATCTGTGTTTTCTTAAAAACCACAAAGGAGATTTAAAGAATCACAAACACTCACCTTAACGGAAGATCGAAGGATCTTGTCGTGGTGGAAGGAAAGTCGCTGAAGAACGTCTCGGATGAAGCGTCGTCAAACTCTGAGGGTGACGGCGTTCTTCGCGTTCTTCGCGTTCTTCGCGTTCTTCGTGAAGGAGGATGAAGGCTCAAGAATTCCGTCAAGCCTTTCAACGTGTAATCCTCCAAATGCCGTGTTGGTATTATTTAGTTATTACGCCAACAAACAAAAAAGGTAAGTAACGACCCATCAATTCCTTGAATTAATTCAACGAAATAAACTTCCCATTTAATTCATGAAATAAACCGCCCAATTAAATGATGAGTTATGGATTTAAGAAAACGCGTCAGTTGACTTTTATAATGACGGGTTTTCGCGGGTGCGTTACTTAGCGGAAAGAAACGGCAGAGCTCATGCGGGCCCCACCTTAAAAATATCCTACCAAGGGGGTATGATATTTCTGGATAGCACCCTATCTGTTTTAACTCAGTTTAAGTGGATTTCAAGTGGCTTCAAATGGCTTATGTGAAATAAAATAAATTTTGTCGAACAAATTATTTTATTTCTAATCTTTAAGCCCAAAAAATAAAAAACCACACCCGAGCAAACGCAACTCCGGAAGAGGTGTTTCTAAGAAAATACCGGCGCTGCGATTTCATCGGTACCCTCAGAATTCGATTCCGGGCACCAGTTCTAAAGTTAGAAAAACCCGCTCGTCCGTTCACTGAACGTACCCGAGCCAAACTTCGGAAAATGATTCCGGGCAGACCGGGCCTCAGAATCAGGTGCCGTCAGAAATTGCGTTCATGTAAAATTCCAAAGAAAATTAAGAAAAAAATTTCCTTGAAATTTCTAGGTTTTTACATTACTCCCACCTCAGGACTTTACGTCCCCGTAAAGATACATCATAAACTAGGGAAACAAATGTGGGTACTGAGCACGCATCTGAGCCTCCCACTCCCATGTGCTCTCCTGGAGGTTCCCGTGCTGCCATCTGATGCACACAAGAGGAATCAATCGCCCACGTAGGACTCGCTCTTGTCAATCCTCTATCTCCACTGGGACCTCCGCAAAAGTCTCCCCATCATCCACGTCTAGCTCCCCATGGTCAATGATGTGTGTCGGGTCGTGAACGTATCTCCTCAGCTGAGATACGTGGAAGACATCGTGCACCCGGTGCAACTAAGGTGGTAGAGCCAGGCGATAAGCCACCTCGCCAATCCTGCTGAGGACCTGGAATGGTCCAATGAAGCGTGGAGACAACTTGCTGCCTCGGCCAAATCTCTGCAAACCACGTCGAGGTGAGACACGCAAGAAGACATGGTCGCCATCCTCGAACTCTAGTGGCCTCCGCCTCCTATCAGCATATGACTTCTGCCGGCTCTAAGTTGTCCTCGTCCACTCTTGGATGACCTGGACCTTCTCTGTCATGGGTCGAACCATCTCTGGTCCCAGAAATGCTGACTCCCCAGGGTCTGTCCAGCACAAAGGAGATCTGCAAGGCCTGCTGTACAACGCCTCGTATGGTGTCATCCCGATGGTGGAGTGGTAGCTATTGTTGTATGCGAACTCCACCCAGGGTAGGTGGTCCTCCCAGCTACGACCAAAGTCGAGGACACATGCGCGGAGCGTGTCCTCGAGAGTTTGAATGGTCCTCTCCATCTGACCATCCGTCTGAGGGTGAAAGGAGGTGCTCAGACGTAGTCGCGTCCCGAACACCTCCTGCAACCCCTTCCAAATCCGGGAAGTAAAACGAGTGTTCCGATCCGAGACGATAGTTGATGGCACACCGTGAAGCTGCACAATCTCCTTAATATAGAGACGCCCCAAGCTCTCCACTGAGACCTTCTCTCTGATGGGCAAGAAGTGTGCCGACTTGGTGAGTCGGTCAACAATCACCAAAATGGAGTCGTGACCTCTGGATGTGCGTGGATGTCCAGTCACGAATTCCATAGATATCCCGTCCCACTTCCACTCCGAGACCTCCAAGTGCTGTACCAAGTCTGCTGGTACCTGATGCTCTGCCTTCACCTGCTGGCTGGTGAGGCACCGTGAAACGAACTCTGCCACAACCTTCTTCATGCCCGGCCACAAGTGCTGTCATCTGAGATCCTGGTACATCTTCACCACTCCAGGATGTATCACCAAAGGAGAAGTGTGAAACTCTCTCAGCACCTCCTCTCATAAAGCAACTGGTACCAAGGTATGTCCTCTGAAAAGGATGGCGTGGTCTGCTCCAAAGGACAAGCCATCAGGTGCATGTCCCGAGGATATCTGTGCACGCCGCGTCTCACAGTCATCATCCTCACGCTGTGCCTCTCTGACCTGCTGCAGTAGTGGAGGAGTGACTGTGAGAGACTGAAGGAAGGCTACTCCATCCCTATCCACGAAGGATATCTGCAAAGCGGATAGCTGCTCTGTCGCCTCCTCAAGTAGCTGGATGCCCGTCCTCCTGATGAGGGCATCGGCTACCACATTCCCCTTCCCAGGAGTATAGACTATCTCAAATTCATAGTACTGGAGGAACTCGAGCCATCGTCGCTGTCTCAGGTTCAGGTCCTTCTGTGAGAAGATGTACCAGAGACTCTGGTGGTCAAAAAGACTGTAAAGCGCTCGCCCATCAGATAGTGCCGCCATGTCTTTAGAGAGAAGACCACTGCTGCTAACTCCAGGTCATGGGTAGCTTAGTTCTGCTCATGCGGCCTCAACTGACGTGATCCATAGACAATCACGACCCTCTCCTGCATCAGGACACACCCAAGTCCGGTCCCTAATGCATCGCAGTAGACTACGTATCCAACTCCCTCCTCATGCAACCTCAAGATAGGTGCGCTGGTCAATCTCTGCCTCAGCTCCTGAAAGCTCTGCTGATATCTGTCTGACCACAAAAAGGGTTTCCCCTACTTCTTCAAAGCTAAGAGTGGCACCGCAACTCTGGAAGAAGTCCAACACAAATCTTTTATAGTATCCAGCTAGACCCTAGAAACTCCGCACCTCCGTCACGCTCATGGGTGGATCCCAAGCTAGCACGGCCTCGATCATCGTGGGATCAACAGCAACTCCCGCCTCAGAAATGACGTGCCCCAAGAAGTGGACCTCACGTAACCAGAACTGGCACTTCGAGAGCTTGCCATAAAGCTGGTGCTCTCGGAGTGTGTCTAGTACAACCCGCAAGTGGTAGGCGTGCTCCTCCTCGGTGGTCGAGTACACCAAAATGTCGTCGATGAAGACCACGACAAAATGATCGATATATGGCTGGAAGATCTTGTTCATGAGGATCATGAACACCGCTGGAGCGTTGGTTACGCTGAAAGGCATAACCAAGAACTCATAGTGGCCATACCGACACCTGAAGGCCGTCTTCTGCACGTCCACGTCTCGAACACTAAGCTGATGATAGCCTGAACTGAGGTCTATCTTTGAGAACCACCGTGCTCCCTTGATCTGATCGAAGAGGTCATCAATCCTCGGTAGTGGATACATGTTTTTCAATGTCACCTGGTTAAGGCGACGATAGTCGACACACAGTTGCAAGATCCCATCCACCTTCTTGGCGAACAAAATCGGGGAAACCCAGGGTGAAACACTGGGTCGGATGAACCCCTTTCCCTACAAGTCCTCCAACTGTAACCGCAGCTCTCTAAGCTCAGCGGGGGCCATCCGATATGCTGTAGTGAATATCGAGGCTGTCCCGGGGTACAAATCAATATAAAAGTCTACCTCTCTGCGAGGAGGTATCCATGGAACGTCATCAGGAAAGACGTCTGCATACTGATCCACCACTGCAGGAAAACTAGGACTCCTCACGTCAACAGATCCAAGGATGAGGCTAGCCAACTAATGAGTGATGGGCTGCCCTCTCCTCTGCGTGAGTCTATCTTGTGCTGCGAAGGCTCCCTTCTCGCCGGTGAGGGTGATCCTACTCTCGTCATTGTGTACACATCGCACCTTGTGCCTAAAACAGTCAATCTGAGCATGGACCATAGATAACCAATCCATGCCAAAGATGACGTCGTAAGGCCTCGACGCCACTACAAGAAGATCCCAACTGAAGATATCGCCTCCTAGAGTATGCTCACACTGCCGACACCAGTGCGTAATCGTCGAGTCTGCTCCCGTAGGGGTCTCTAGCCATAATGATCGAGCCAACGGCTCTGTCAGAATCTCTGAGCTCCGAACAAGGGAAGCAGCTATGAAAGAGTGACTCACTCCTATGTCTATAAGACCTACAGAAAGGGTGGAATAGACACATATCGTACCTCGAATCAACTCTGGCGCGCCGTGGTCGTCGGCCTCTACTGCCTGGAGCTGCGCCTGTCTCTGCCCGCCAGCTCCTTGTGGTCGGGGCGGGCCTCCTGGTGGTGGTGGTGGCAGAGCCTCATAGCGTCTCCCACCACCTGCTACTCGGCTAGCTCCTCTGCCTCGTCCGCCTCCTCCCTGCGGACCACCACAGTCGACCCTCTGCCTCTTCCTGGGTGGCCCCTCCACCGTCTTCTGCTCCTTGGTACGATGGGTCGGGCAGTCACGAGCCATGTGGCCCTGCCCGCCGCACGAGTAGCACTGCCTACCTCTCGGAAGACTGGCTCTGCACTGTGTGCACCTCATTGCCGAGCCAGTGTCCTGAGGTCGTCTGCCGGAAGGTCTGGTCTGCCTGGAACCCTGAGTCATCCGTCGGTTACCAGCTGCCGAAGACTCTGCTACCTGCCGCCCTGCGGTAGGTCTCGCTGTGGACTCAACCAAAAAGATCTCGATCAGAAGGGCTCGCTCCAGCACTCCAACCTGGGTCGGGATGCTGAGGGATATCAGCGATGCCCTGATCTCATGTCTCAATCCCTGCTCAAAGGTCCGGGCCCGGAAGAAGGGGTCCCATACCATGTTGGTCAAGTAGCGAGCAAGATCGGTGAACCTCGCCACGTACTGGGCGACCGTCAAGCTGCCCTGCCACAGCTGAAGAAGCTCCTGAATGCGCACCGCTCGGAGGGTGGCCGAGACGAACTTTGAGCGGAAGAGTCTCTCGAAGACTGTCTAGATGAGAGAGGCCTCATCGTACACCTGGAGAATTAGGCTCCACCATCGTCCTGCTGCTGTGTGCAGTAGGCTCGCCGCGAGGATCACCATGAGGTCTGATGGTGTCCTCACTAGCCTTAAAACTTGAACGACCGCCTCCAGCCAGTCCTCGGCTGCCTGGGGGCCATCTCTCCATGAAACCTGGGTGGTCGCTGGCGATGGAACTCGTGCAGAGCTCCGAGGCGACGTGCATTGTCAGCGGTCGGCGCTGGAAGCATCGGGGGCTCGGCAGGTAAAGGTACCGTCGGTGCCTCTACTGTGAACGGGCCCTGTACCGAGGCCTTGTCGCTCGGTGGGCTGTCGTCGTGCTCTACTCTCGGAACCCTAGCTGGCTGCTGTCGTCGGACCATCCTGAAAAGGAAACAAGTGTGCCACGGTCAGAACTATATACCTGGTGAGCTAACACGAGTAATCACAAGGAGAACTTGAAACACACATGCAATTAATGTTTTCGTGCATTAAGTCAGAAATCAGAAGTCAGGATCCTGGTGTACGGATACGTCAGCCACCGCACCAACACTGGACTCCCAAGACTAATAACCACACCCAATATGCTAAACACTATTCCTTCACATAGAATAAAGATCAGAGTCTGCGGTAGAACCAAACTCCTCTGATACCAATTTGTCACGACCCGTCCTCGGGGCCCGTGTCGTGACTACCCCAAGCCCGCCTTCCATAGGCCAGGGGCTGGTGACTAGCACCAAGGCTTAAATACCAACAAAAGGGATTGCATTGCCTTTGAAAAGTAAACAATCACCATAGAGTAAGCAAGATGAAAATTAAACACTAAGTAAAAACTGTAACAAACTGTGCTGAAAGTAAAAGGGGCCGGAAATACAAGCCCAACTGTAAAGTACAACTAAAAGTGGAAAACAACAACTGAAAAGAAAAGCCACAGCGTCAAGCCATCTTCTGGAAGTCCCACCTAAAGGGTGGGTACAGATAGCCTCCACTGCTCCTCGGGTCCACTTGACCGCTCCGAGTACGTTCCGCCCAGTGGTCCGCCTCCAGGTACTCTCATGCTCCGCACGCCTCCACCACGATCAGCGCTGTCCGTCGTCTGCAACCAACACAACGTAGTGTGGGCAAAGCCCGTGCAGGGGTGAGTATAATCTACTCAGTAGGGACCCCGAGACCCCCTAAGGTCTCCCGAAATCCACAAAGGATAACCCACAAAGGAAAGATACAATCACAAAGTAACATCTGACATGACTTAGGTATATGCCCATACATATACCTAAGACATCAATTCCCGTTCGTCTTCAACGTCTGAGCCCAAGCACAACCCAGTCCACACAGGAAAGAAAATATATACCAACACAGGATAACACAACACAATCCACAAAGGAGAGTAAACAGTAAATCCACACAGGATAGCTCAACACAATCCACAAAGGAGAGTAAACAGTAAATCCACGTAGGACAGCTCAACACAATCCACAAAGGAGAGTAAACAGTAAATCCACACAGGATAGATCAACACAATCCACAAAGGAGAGTAAACAGTAAATCCACATAGGATAGCTCAACACAATCCACAAAGGAGAGTAAATAGTAAATCCACATAGGATAGCTCAACACAATCCACAAAGGAGAGTAACACAGGATTCAGCTCACACTGATATACTTCTTCGGATGACGAAAAAGATGATCAATGATCCATCTAAGTCATCGGACCCACAAATGACCGATAGGTAACTAACCCCCACAATGACCCACACAAGATCGGGCCCACACAGGACCTGTAGGCGCTGGCTCACACAGAACCGCTGAGCGCTGGCCCACACAGGATCGGACCCACACAGGATCGGGCCCACACATGACCTGTAGCACTGATCCACGTAGGATCGCTGAGTGCAGTAGTCGTCGCATTCCACTGAGGATCTCTGCACAGTCATCGTTGCAGTCCATTGAGGATCTCTGCATGGTCGTCGCTGTCGAAGTAGCAGTCGCAACCAGCACTAGGGTTCCCGCACATAGTAAGCTCGTTCGGGAGGGTCCGCTCCACGAGCCGAGAGGCTGATACATCAACTGACACAAAGTCCAAAGATGATGTATCCAAAAGTTCCGTATTTCCAACCGGAACTCACTGTCGCAGACGGCGCGTCAATCGGACGCCCGGTCTGAGAGTTATTGGCTTTTTCGTTCCAGGGGCCCGGTTGGGTTTTAAGGAAAAACCAACCCGACCGTACTCCACCTACGTCCAAACCTCGGGCGGGGTGATCCAAAAGATCTGTCTCACTTAGATGAATTCAACAAAGCCGACGGCACGTCAATCGGACGTCCGTAGCTCAAGATATGAGTGTTTCCGCTCCGAGGGCCCGGTTGGTTTCGCGTACGAACCAACCTGGCCGAACGCAAAGTATTTCGAAACCTTGAGTGTGATATACCAAAACGACCGTCTCGATCCAAGGATCGCGTTGCCGCTGACGGCGAGTGGTTTGGAGGCCCGTAGATCATGTTACGGGTATTTGACCGAAACGGTCCGAAAAACGGGGGTCCGGGCCCGGGCCGACCCGGCCTGACCCCCCCTGGGTCGGCCGAACCGGGTCGACCCGGATGGACCGGCCTTGCTCGGCCAGCACAGCCCGGCTCGGCCGAGCGGCCGAGCGACGAGGGGGGGAGCCGCCACCCCCGCGTGACACCCCCGCGGCACCCGCGGGGTGTCGCCCTGGACAGCCGAGCAATGTGGGGGGGGGGGAGCCGCCACCCCCGCGTGACACCCCCACGAGACCCGCGGGGTGTCACCCTGGACAGCCGGTGGTGCTCCGGGGCGCCGCCGCCTCCGGCTGCCAGCAGCTTCTGCGGGCCACCGGAGTCGCTCTGGTGGTCCGTTTTCCTTCCCGTCTACACCGTTGTTCCTCCCGGGACTCGTTCTTCACCGCGGAACCATCAAACATCCGTTGCGGCACGTTCCGTCATCGCCCTTCAAATCCGCACAACAACGAAGAATGGCGGAAGGTTGTCTAGCCGTGTTCGTTTGTCCTGCACCCTCCGCGTTAGAGATAACAATGGGAGAAAAATATCCAACACATGAATCAACAAATTTTAATGGATTAAAATTGTTCTTATTGTCCGGTTCTTCACATTTAAAAGAAACAATCACGGGAAAAAGGAAATATTCACAACAACCCCTACCTCGTAGTCATCTTCGCACGCACGTTCTTCGCGGATTTGTTCATCACGGAAGGAGGGGATCGTCGCGTCGTCGCGGAAGGGCGTCGCGTCATCGCGGAATCCGGCGTTGCTTCGACGAACTCAACGGACCAAGAAACAACAGATTTAATTATAAATAATTAAATCCGTGTTTTGTTAAAACCCACAAAGGATATTTAAAGAATCACAAACACTCACCTTAACAGAAGATCGAAGGATCTTGTCGTGGAAGAAGGAACGTCGCCGAAGAACGTCTCGGATGAAGCGTCGTCAAACTCCGAGGGTGACGGCGTTCTTCGCATTCTTCGCGTTCTTCGCGTTCTTCGTGAAGGAGGATGAAGGCTTAAGAATTCCTTCAAGCCTCTCAACGTGTAATCCTCGAAATGCCATGTTGGTCTTATTTTTTTATTACGCCAACAAATGAAAAAGGTAAGTAAAGACCCATCAATTCGTTGAATTAATTCAACGAATGAAACTGCCCATTTAATTCACAAAATAAACCGCCCAATTAAATTGTGCGTTATGAATTTAAGAAAACGCGTCAGTTGACTTTCATAATGATGGGTTTTCGCGGGTGCGTTACTTAGCGGAAAGAAACGGCGGGGCTCATGTGGGCCCCACCTCACAAATATCCTACCAAGGGGGTAGGATATTTCTGGATAGCACCCCATCCGTTTTAACTCAGTTTAAGTGGCTTTCAAGTGGATTCATGTGGCTTAAGTGAAATAAAATAAAGTTTTTCGAACAAATTATTTTATTTCTAAACTTTAATCCCAAAAAATAAAAACCACACCCGAGAAAACGCAACTCCGGAAGAGGCGTTTCTAAGCAAATACCGGTGCTGCGATTTCATCGGTACCCTCAGAATTCGATTTTGGGCACCGGTTCGAATGTTAGAAAAACCAGCTCGTCCGTTCACTGAACGCACCCGATCCAAACTTCGGAAAATGATTCCGGGCACACCGGGCCTCGGAATCAGGTGCTGTCAGAAACTGTGTTCTTGTAAAATTCCAAAGAAAATTAATAAAAAAATTTCCTTGAAATTTACGGGTCTTTACATTTGGGGAGTGATGATTTTGGATAAATGGGAACAAAATACTCAGATTAAATATATTTATTAAGGATGACACATAGGCTTCTATAATGAAATAGACCTATATATAATATACGATGTAACCTTTGGATTTTAAAACTCACTAGTTGATCATTTTCATTATGTAATCATAGGTTATTTAGTTGGTAAGGATGCACCCATGTATTATGATTATACTACATTTATTTTTATGCGTTGAAAATATTTAATTAGTTTTTCACCCATTTTGGATGGAATAATGAGTATAGTGTTTTTCTCACCATTACATTTATATATAGGATTGTAGGATTTTTTGTTAGAGTTGCTGGGGGATGCCGGCTTGGTGTCCGATGTAGATATCTAGAGTTAAGTATTTTAGGATTTCTTCATTTAACAAATTGGTATACATGTTTTTGGGTTTTAATTACATTTTTATGTTTTAGTACATGTTTTTCCACATTTATAATTACCATGTTTTAAAAAAATAAGTAATTATATTTATACATTTCACATTATTCATGAGAATAGATGATCATGGAATCCTTACTGTTAATGTTTTAGTGTTTTGTATTTGATTTTATAGTATTTTATTGTGTTATATAAATGGTAACACCTCCAATTTGAGAGATGTGTACCCATATTACTAGTTAAAAATACTTTTCCAATTGTAGATGGGCTTCAGGGGTCACACTTGGTTTCTCCACCTTCCCATGTAAGATTTCAGTGGAATAAAATCATGATAGCGACATAATAAGAAGATATCTATAACGGACCAAGTATATTTAATAATATATAAATTTTATAGATTATTAATATTCATTATTATGAATATATATATTTACTTTAAAAATGTATATATGTTTAAATCAGGTATAAAATGATATTATTTTATCAATTATAAGCCTATTATAGATATAAAGATATTGTGTTTACTTTGTGATAGAAAATGGATTTTATTTAAAAGTTCTATAAATTTTTATTAAATTAATTTCTTATTTTGAAACTATTAATATATTTACTTAACATTTCAATAAGCTATAAAATGCTATTCACTTTAATTCATACTTTTATTTATAATGATAAATAATTTTATCATTTTATAGAATAATGATATGGGTTCTCGTTTGAAAACAAATAGGTTTTATTTTAAATAAAACATTTTACATGTATTATATAGTTTTATTTAAAATTTAATATTATAAAATTTTGAACTATAATATGATATGATAAACATTAGTTGCGAATTTAGAAAATCAAAATTGTCTTATGGTGAATTTTGGGAGATTTTTTAAAGGTTGATTTTTAGGTTAATAGTGAAAATACCATTTTTTAAAATATTATAACTTTTATAAAATTATCATGATATATGAATAAAATAAAATTTATGAGCCATTTTTCTCAAAAAAATATTTAGTAAAGTGAAATAATACATTTATATTGTTATGTTGAATCTAGAAATCCTTGCTTGACATTTTGGAATCTATGATATAATGTTTGAATAAAAACTATTTTGGGTTCTTTTCTATTTAAGTATTCAAAAGGTACCATTTAGTTTTTTATTGATTTTAAAGTCAAATAACACTAATTTATTTTCTAATATAATACTAAGTGTACCAATAATAAATGATATACATGATTTGGGTGAAAATTCGTTTTTATCCTAAAAGGATATTTTTATAAAAGTTGTTTTTCATTGTGTTAGGTGTAATTATATTAAAATTTATTTTTACCATATTTATAAATTTAATCTTTTTAATTTTTTAAATAATTTTAATACAATGTTTTAAATTTTTTTAATAAGTTTATTTTCATTTTTTCGTAAAAATATGTTACCTCGGAAAAATTTTACCACAACGATAAATGTTAAAAGAGTAATGTGGGTGGGGGGGGGGGGTTAAACTTAGGGATAAGACACAATTATCAAAAAAACATGTATAATGTGATTTTTTTGAGTTTAATATATATAATAATTATCTTATATTTTAATATTTTCTATTTTTTCTACTTGACTTGATTATGAAATTTATTATATATTAAAAAAATTATTTAGAAGAGTACTGCTCCTCTCACTTACAAAATAATCCCTTCACCACCTCACTTATCCACACAATTAAAGAGCCTTATATCAAAAAATACCTTCAATAATACCTCTTAGAATATCCATACCATGTTTTATAGGTTATGGTCTTCAAAAAATACCAATCTAAAAAGGATTAAGGAGAGGTGTAAAGGAGGATATCAATAGAAGAGGTAATTGTGTTAACCAAGATCTTTAATGTTACATTCTTCCGACACCTCATCCAAATATTCTATAACCTACATAAAATAATTAAATAAATATAATTATTTTTCTAATGTTTTATTATATTTATGTGAAAATATTTATCAACTTCCCATCCATCCATTGGAAAATGAAAATGTTTCTTGTGTTACATGTAGACTAACTCCTCCCTAAACAACATATTTAATTCATCATCACCAACAAACCTAGATAGTTTTAAAACATTAATGAATAAATATGATATTTATAACATGATTAATATTAATTAATGATATCCTAAAAATTATATTAATAATTATATTAATAATATTAATTATAAATGGTTAATATAATTTTAACCGCCTAAAACAGGCGCATTGAGACACTTTGTAAGTAATATCTCCTTACCATTCTCTTTCATTTCATAAATGACTAAGAAAAAATAAATATATGTAATAATATTTAATAATTATAAATTTAAGATGTTTTAAGGATTATATAATCATTAAATATCCAATATAATAATATAATTACAGGGAACAATCATGGTCACATTAAACTGTAAAAAATAAGCTTATCGAGGAATATGCAAGGAAAAGTAATTATATCATGAGATTTATTTTAATAATTTTAACACTATAACATGAAATTAATTTATCATATAGAATCAATAGATATAGAATATGTACCATTACGTTCTTAAAATAGTTGATTTGGATGTTATGAACTGAACGACCCCCAAATGACCAATGTAAACTATATTGATTTAATAAATAAATGAAACATAATAATAAATGGAAATAGAATATTAATATAATAATAATAACGACAAAGTTTAAAAAAATTAAAGAATTAATATAATTTAATCATGCATGTGGTATAACATATTGAGTGAGTTAGAACTCGAGGCAAGGGTTTTTTAAACCTTGTTTTAGATATTTTAAATCATTCCTATCAAATCTCCATTCCAAATCCATATTATTTTTTATGGTTAAAGAATTCTCTTATATATACTCTAATGAATTTAAAAGTCATTTTTATCAATATTTGAATTTATTCATATAAGTTTAAATATGAATATTCTTACATTTTTATATATATTACTTTTAACTTTCTCTATTAAAAGGGCTAAAAGAATGTTTTTTTACTTTTACTACTTGATGAACATTTATTAAATTTATGTTTCTTCATTATTATTAAGATTTATTTATAAGATTCATTGTTTTTTCAAATAATATCCTATTCCAATTATTTTGGAAATTTTTTCATTAAAGTGTTACTGATGGAAAATGCTATTTATTCTAATTTTTACGAGATAAATGGAAGTTTGTTTTTCTTACGGGTTTAAATGTTAGTTTTTATGAGTTTGTTAAGGAAAATTATATATTTCTTATGATGTTTTCATATTATAATATTTGGTAACTATATATGATAATTGGTGAGCCCATTATATCACTCTCTAATTCATTGTATAATGATTTAATATCTTGAGATAATAAGTTATAGTTGACCAAATAGGTTATTCCAATTGAAAGTGTGATTTAAAATATGTGATGAATATAATTCCACAATATACCTTCATGGTTTTCTACGATATTTCTAAGATTTTATGGTTTATTGAACAACTGTGGATTTGAAATGATTTTTTTTGGATTTAAGTATGCATAAGAACTCTAGCAAGGTAAATCATTTATTTATAGAGAAGCATCATGAATAAAGCAAGTGTGTCATAAATGAAATACGAGATTTAATATGAGAACCTATTTTTTGGGATAAAATGTACATTATATGTATGTGTAAATTTTTTAATGTAAATGATTTCTTAATTCATTAAAACTCTAAATCTAAAAGGTAATGGGAATGTTGATAAATGGTATTTTATCTATAAATCATGAAATTAAGTGTTAGATATATACACGATGTTATAGTTGGTGTCAAAGAAAATTTTATATAACTTCAGTGGTTTTTATGTAATCAAATGGGGATGTTTTAAGAGTATTGGATATTATTATTGGTTAAAAATTATATGGTTGATTATATATCGAATGTTATATACACCCTTTTTATGTTTTATTTTAGGGGATTATAAAGTGTTTAATGCTATTTTGTGATATTTTCAATCGATTTTAATAGATGTTTAAGGATTATGTGACCCTTAGGTTTAAAATTTGATTTAGTTGGAATTTTATTTGGATAGATTTTTATCGTTTTTTTGGTAAATAGTCTGAAAGGTATACATAAACATTAGAGTTAATAAAATTATTTGATATTAAATAAATGATAGAGAAAGGATTATTTGATATTGGGAAAATAAGTTGATAAATATAGATAACCATGAGATTTAAGAGTGATCTGGTGGCTATATAGATATATATATTTTATAAGAAGTTCCATATATTTTTGGGAACATTATAAGATTTAGGTGAATGGTAAATTATTTTCTATAATAGGAATTATTTCTAATTTTTTTATATTATTTGACGAATAAATATTTACATAGATTTTTGGAAGAAAATCAGATTCTTTTGTGGTTTTATGTCATTATGATTTAGGTTATTTTAAGAAATGATTATTATATTTTGGATAATATATTATTAATGAATATAAATTTTTTGTATGAAACTTTATGAGAGATTAATATTGCTTGAAGATAAAGTTATGTTAATGTTAGTATAATATTGGCTCAAATATTTATAATTTTTGGGTTTTGATTTTTGTACAGAATATTTTGAGTAGTTTTAGGGTTAATTATTTATGGAATAAGTTATGTATAACATTTCATGCTTTTTTGAGGTTTTTATGATTAATAATTTATTTTTACATATGAAGGTTTATTCATATTGAGTATTAACTTATCTTGTTTTAACCATTTTGGTTTTGGTAAATATATATAAATATAAGAAACTAATTATCATCCTTTTATATTCCTCCTGATATATTATAATTTTATTTTAATGATTAATGAATGAAAAATTAAACATAATAATTTTTTATTAAGAATGTGTTATGAATCAGAGGTGCAAATTGATTTACAACTCGCAACTAAAGCATGAAATTACAGTTATGGGACGTAAAGAGATCAAGTGTGTTTATTTTCTCATATATGGTATGTCGATGGTCAAATAATTCCTTACTATTTACTACAAAGAAGAAAAATATATCATATATTATGTGAAAAACATCACTCATCTATCAAGGTATTCCATAAAAACACATTCACAAGTTTGACTTTAATAAAACTACGAAAATGTGGTTTAAAAAAATTTAAAAAATATTTCTTACCACTATTGTATATTTCTTTTATATTCCACTAAAAATATATTATACTTACCTTTATTTCCTTTTTAGGTCCTATTATTAATGATTAAATTAGAAATTTTGGTTTTTAAGTGCTTGATTACCCATTGAGATGGGTTCTGAATATGTTTTACTTTATTTATATACATTATAAACCACTTCTCATTATGCGTAAGAAAAAACAAAAAGTATCTAATATTTTATGGGGGTAGAATGTGATAACCCCTGTAATTTTAATAATATGTCTCTTTTTTGGTTTAATAATATTTATATTTGTGAATTTTTATATTTACATTAAAAAAATATATATATTTATATTATGTGTCAAATGATATTATATAATCAATTAGACACCAATTATACATTTTAAATTATAAGGTTTACTTTAGGATATAAAATGTTTTTATTTTAAAAGATAAATATGATTTCTTAAAATAATTTCATATCCTGAAACTATTTAAAGAATTATTTAAATATTAATTATTTTATAAAATAATTTAAATCTTAATTAATATTCATATTTATTATGTCAAATAATTTTATCAGTGAATTAAATAATGAAATGTTTTTATCATTTTGAAAAAATATGTGTTTTTTAAATAAAAATGATTCCATTTTTTAAAGAGTTTAATTAAAATTTGAATTTTATAATAATTAGAATCGATAAAATGAACTTATTTTTTTATTCGACAGATAAAAAATTATCATAGAGTGGATTTTGTGTATTTTTATAATGTTATATTTTTAGGTGAACTGCGAAGATATATTTTTTTAAAAATACTCCATATTTTATGATATTATCATGATATATAGATAAATTAGAAATTTATGAAAACATATTCACAACTAAAATTTTATTTAGGAAGGATAAATATTTAATTTTAAGTATTAAGTTGAATTTTCAAACCCATTCTTGACATTATGGAAGCTAAGTTATTTTTGTTTTTAATAAAAAATATATTTTTGGCTTCTTTTCCTAAAATTGGGTATTGAAAATGTACCATTTTGTTTTGTATTGATTTTAAATTCACATAAATCTCTTTTTTATCCAAAAAATAATAAATGTCATGATAATCAGTAATATCTATAATCTCATTGAAAATTCAGTTTTTCCATAGAAAGTTTTTTAAAAAGTACTTTATATTTCTTTAAAAATATTTTTATTAAAATTAATTTTACCACCTATATAAATTTAAAATTTTAATATGGTTTTTAAAATTTTAATTATATGTTTCATATTTTTTGATAAAAAAAATTCATTTTGGTCATAAAAATAAGTTAAAATGTTAAAAGTTTGTCGCCATGATAAAGGTTAAAAGGTTTAAGATGAGGTGGATTAAATTTTGGGATAAGGCTGGAAATATTAAAAAAACATGTATAAATGTGATTTATTGAGTTATTTATCGAACCATTTTATACAATATTCTAAATAAGGTATTTTTATTCCCCTTGACTTGTGTATTATTTTTATTATATATTAATAAAACAAATATTTACAAGTGTGGCACTCCTCTCACTTATAAAAGGAGCCCTTCACCACCTCACTTATCAAAAAACATTTAGAAATGTAACTCATTAAATCTATAAAAATATACCTCTTAAAATATATTCTACACATTCTAGGGTTTTTGGTCTTCCCAAAAGACCAATCTAATAAGGCTGGAGTAGAGTCCCAAAGGAGGATATCTAAGGAAGTATTAATTGTTTTAACAGATGTTATTTAAAGATTATTTCTTCTTCCACATCCTTAAAATCTAAAATAACCATCATAAAATAATGAAATTATTTTAATTGGTTTAATAAAATGTTATTGTATTGATAGATCAACAATTATCTATGACCCTTTCATCAATTGGAAAATGAAAATGTCTCATGTGTTACATTTGGACTACTTACTCCATGAATGAATTATTTCATTTTTCTTCACCTAATTACATTGTTTTTTCTAAAAATTCTGTTAATTAATAAATATGATATTTATAACATGATTAATAGTCTATGGTGGTAAATTAATCCTTATATTATTAATATTAATAATAACTATTCTATTTCATTCGAATCACCTAAAATGGGCTTACAATGAAACTGTTTAACTAATAACTTATTACTATTCTATTTGATTTATATTATTCTTATAAATATTACTGAATATTATTTGTTACATTAATAATATTTATTTTAAATGATTAAATATTTTTTGAAAGCAATATTATTACTACAAAATAATATATCTTACTTATTTTGTCATTGTATCATGTTCTTGTTTGGGTCCGTTTTAGGACCCACCATAATAATGTTATAATTTTTATGTCACAAATGATTATGAATACTTAAATACTATTAAAAGTATTTATTAATGATAAATTTAATATTATTTAATTTGTATATAATGGATAAATATCTATAATAACAATTAAATTAATAGTGAACAAAGATGGTCACTTTAAACGATAAAAAAAGTTTATCATGGAATATTAATGAAAAAATGATTATATTAAAACCTATTGAACTCATTTATTTATATAATGATAAAAAAATTGTACCATAACACATGTATAACTTATTAAAAATATTTATAAAGATTTTTTAATATTATTACGATACCAAATATTTTTTAGAGTTCAAGAATAGAACAACCCTAAAACGACCAATGTGTAATATATCGATTTAGAAAATAAATGAAACATGATAATAAATGAAATAAAACGAATTAGAATAAATTAATAAAAATTAAAAAAGTTATTATGAAAGTAAATAATTTATATAATTTAACTATTCTAGGGGTAGAGAACAAATGAAGTGATTTAGGATAGAGAGTAAGATATTTTTCATTAAATCCTTTTTATAAATGTTTTAAATTTTTCCTCTCAAAAATTTCTCTTCCACATACATATTGTTTTTTGTTCTACAATGTTTTTATCTCAAATTTAATTTTTTAAGGCCATTTACACCTAACTTTTACTTTCTTAATGATGTTTTAACAATGAATTGTTTTGATGTTTTCCATATTGGTCATGTTTTATTTTCTTTTTGAAAGTGTGAAATGAATGTATTATTTATTATTTATCTTTAGATGATATTTTTCTAGAAAAATTTCTATTATTTTTTATTATAATTCCTTTCTAGTTTTACATGGTTTTTTTGATGACATGAAATTTCATAAGTGAAACCCTTTTTAGTTGATAAATTTTCTATTAATTAATGTGGTTATTGGAAGCCTATGCACTACTTTTGTTATTTTGGAACATTATAAAATATATACTATCAGATTAAAAAGATCAATAAAAATTATAAATATTGATAATATAGTCTTTATATAGTGTCTATTAATATTAGAATATATTGAGGTTTATGATAAGCCTAATTTATAAAAAAAGGAAGAAGTGATGACCTCGACCAGTAGAATCGTACCCTATGAAGCCCATTTATCAAAGCTACCAGGGAGATGACATTACTAGGATTTACCCATGACAAAACAAAAATTGATATTCAATACCTGAATCATATGTGATACTATTTAAGGGATAGTTTCAAATTTATCAAGATCACATCACAACCCATGTTCGTCGAACCACCCAATGAAAGAACCCCCATTGAACACCATACCCATTTGGTGTAAGCTGGTGTAATAAGGGGGTTATGTATCTAGAACCTCATAATATAAAGTTTTATATTTTCTTTTATTAAAATAATGATTATATTTATCCACTTGTATTGTTACTTTTGAAAATATTATATAATGACTTCAATAAAAAGTAGATTTTGATATGAAGAAATGAAAATAATATTTTTTAGAAATATAAAGATTCCATTAAAACACTATTTTTATTATATTTTTGAATATTTATAAAATATGTTATTTTCATAAAATATTCTTATTAAATAAAATGTTTATATATATAAAAGATAATTTAATTTAATGAAGTCCAATGTATTTTTTATAACAGTTAAAAAAATATAAATATCATAAAATGAATTATTTTCTAGTAAATACTTATTTTGATTTAGATGTAAAAATTATCATAATTAAAAATTTATTTTGGTAAAATAAATATTATTTTTTAAATAATCACATTGAATTTAGAAAATGGTTAATTTTTCATAATTTTCCAAGATAATCAATTTTTTCGAAAAAAAATTAATATGTTATAAATATATAGTATATATTGTGACATAATAATAGAAAAAAGTAAATTTTTAATTACTATAAAGGTAATATTAGATAAAATATAGATTTAACCTTTAAAATAATATGTTTCTTAGGTTATTTCATTAATTTTGTAGACCTTTAATGAATCTTAAGAAAACGATACTATATTTTAATGTTTTAAAATTAGTTCTTTATGAACATGACTCACTTACACATCATTAATGATATTATTTTCATGTGTTAATTTTTTTAATTATAAAATATTGAAAAAACTCTTATTTGGAAGAAACCATGGGATGGTATTTTTTCCGATTATTTTATTATATAGAGTCCAAAATTGACATTTAGAAATTAATAAATACCACCTCTATTTTTCTATAATACCCATCCAACCCCCACTCCTCTTCACTAAAAACTTTTTTATTGTTAATTTATTCTTAAAATTCCTTTATAAATCTATATCAATGTAATCCCAAGCTCTTACGAAGCTCCTCCCAAGTTTTTAGAAACACCATCTCAAGTTAAGGGATTCTCTTTCTTCTCCTTTTTCTTCATATAATTTCATTATATTATGTCTTTTTTTCCAAATTTTCATGTTGGAATATGTGTTTAAACATCATTTTTCTATATTTATGACTCCTATGTAATGATATACCACATTTAACTCTCATTATGTCTTTTCAAGAGCCTTTATATACACCTGTTATGTAGCTAAAATTATCCTGTGATTTTTAATGCTAAAAAATTGTGTTGTGTTTACCCATACCAATTTCTATGCTAGTTTATTCACCATGATATAAATATATTTAATTCATTTGGGAATCCCATATGTATGACCAAAAATACTTAATACACTTATGCATTGATTATCATGAGCACAAAATGACCACGATAAAGAAAAAGTATCTCAAACATTATTTACTTGTTTGATCAACTACATTGAGCCCAAAACATATCTATGGTGTATATAAATTATGTTTGTAATATATAAATTATTAAGGATTATATCCACTATAATTTATTACGAAAAGGCATGGTCACTACGAGTTTATTGTCAATCTTGTGTTGACACTCTAATCCTCCCAATATCTTCATGGAATTAATGAATAGAGTCTTTGAATATTTCCTTGAAGAAATTAAGGTAGTATTTATAGAAAATATTTTTATCTACTCCAAAATTAAGGTGGAACATTATGAGAATTTTAATATTTTATTGAAGACATAATGAAAGGAAAATTTATATGTTTAGTATAAAAATTGATTGTTTTGGATGGAGAAAGTAACATTATTGGGACATGTTATCACTAGAAATGGGACATCTATGGATCCTTCAAAAATCTAAGAAATTGGAGGATATTATTTTCCAAAATATGTGACAGGTATATATAGTTTCCTTGGATTATTTGGTTAATATCTTCTATTAGTGATACCTTTCGTAGAATTGTGGAGACCACTAACTAATAAAACATGAAAGGGAATGAAGTTTTTCTAGAGAGATGAATGTGAGAAGATATTTAATGAGTTAAAGTGGATCGTAATAATTGATCCTATTCTAAAATTAAAAACTAGTGGTGAATGATTTATTTTATAAAGTTATTCATCCAAAAAATTAATGGGTTGTGTACCCATGTAAGATAAAAAATTGATTAACTATTCCACCCACCAATTAAATATATAAGACCATAACTACCCCATATATGATCCAGAATTGGATGTAGTGATCATCACATTAAATATTTGGAACCATTATCTATACAGAGAGAATTGTGACATATATTTGAATCATAAAATTTAGATGTTTATATTTACACAAAAGGATCTCAATATGAATAAATGATGAAGTTTAAAGATGATAAAGGATTATGATTATTCAATCCATTACCATACAAGGAATATGAAAAAGTGGTATATTCTCTAAGTTAAAATGGTCCCACATCCCTATATATGATGAAGGATTAAAGGGATCCAATAATCTTGGTATGTTCGAGTTGAATGGATGGAGTAGTTCGAATAATGGAACTAGAGACAATTGTTTCCACCCCCTTCCATTCACACTGCACATAGCCTCCTACACCCCCAACCCAATTCCATTCTCTTGAATCCACTGGAAGGGGTTGTGAAGGGGATGAATATTGCGTATAAAAGGGGTTGGTGTGGGGGGGGTTTCTAGTCTATTCTAATGAATGGATGGTGTTGGGGGTACTGGAGGGGCTATGCAGCGTGAATGGAAGGGGGTGGAAAAATCATCTCCAATTTCACTACTTGAACTATTTTTTCCATTCCACTGGAACATGCCAAGAATATTAGATCCCTTTAAACCCTAATCATAGATAGGGATGTGGGACCATTGAAACTCAGATCACATATCTATTTATTCATTTTCATGGGATGGTAATGGAATGAACAATCATAATCCATGACCATCTTTAAACTTCTTCAATGGTTTATATTGAGATCCTTTTGTGTGAATATAAACATCTGAATTTTATAATCCATATATATGTCACACTTCTCTCTGTATAGATAATGGTGCCAAATATTTAATGAGAATATCAATGTAGCCAATTCTTGATCATTTATTGGGTAGTTATGGTCGGGTATATTAAATTTGATGGAGGTATAAAATATCATTTTTTTAACTTACATGGGTACAAAACACATTACTTTTATGGATGCAACACTGTAGATAATAAATCCTTCCCCATTAGGGAGTGATGTGGGAATGGGTTTAATGATTTGGATCCTCTTTAAATAATTAAAAATCTTCTCACATTCATCTCTCTAGAAAAACATCACCCCCTTTTGAGTTTTCTTTGTTGGTGGTCTTTACAATCATGAGAACATTATCAAAAATCAATGATATTACCTAACTAATACAAGGTAACTATAGATCACTATCATAAATTTTTTATTGTAATATGGTTAAATTGCTTATATTTTTTATGTATCCATAGATGATCAATTGTTGGTGATAACATTCCCCAAGAATGTTACTTTATTTATCCAAAATTCAAATTTTTGTATAACACATATACATTTTCTTCTCAAAAGGTCTTCAATACAATATTCAAATTATCTTAATTTTCCTCCTTATATTTGGAGTAGATAAAAATATTGTCTATAAAGACTACCACAATTTTTTTAGGAAATCCCCAACTACTCCATTATTTAATTACATGAAGATAAATGGAGAATTCTGGAGTCAAACTAGCTTGATGATAAACTCGTAATGCCAGTACCTTTTAGTAAAAATGTCTATGGGATATCCTCCTTTAACTTTTCTTCAGAACAACCTGACCAATGTTCCACTATATATAAGCATATATATATATAATAAAATATAAAATATAAAATATAAACATATATATATTATATAATTATATATATATATATAATAAAATATAATCATACATAAAAAATATAATCATATATATATATATGTATATAATATAGACATATAATATGTATCAAATAAAAACATATATATAATAAAAAATAGAAACATATAGATGGGGTGAAATGGGAATATAAGGGGGCGTTAAGGGTTGTACGCGGTAAAGGAGGGGACCTATAGTGAGAATATAAGGGGGGATGTAAACGGGGTCTGGGGTATAAGAGGGGGTCATGCAATGGGAATGGATGGGGTCATGAAGGGGATGGACATTGGGTATAAGAGAGGTTGGGGAGGGGGGTTATACCTGTGGATTCTAGTGAATGGAAAGATATCGGGGGTACAGGAGGGGATGTGCAGCATGAATGGTAGAGGTTAGAAAAAATCATCTCTAATTCCACTGTTTGAACTAGTCCATAAATTCAACTGGAACATGCCATGAATATTGGATCCCTTTAAACCCTCATCTTATATATGGATGTGGGACATTTTTATCTCAGATTATATACCAATTTTTTCATATTCTTAGGATTGTAATGGATTGAACAATAATAATCCTTGATCATCTTTAAACTTCATTTTTTCTTCACATTGAGATCCTTTTTTTGTGAATATAAAATTCTGAATTCTATGATTCGTATATATGTCACACTTCTCTCTGTATAGATAATGGTTCCAAATATTTAATGATAATATCATTGTAACCAATTCTTCATCATGTATTGGATAGTTATGGGAATGTATATTTAATTGCAGGAGGCATAGTTTATCACTTTTTATCTTACATGGGTACACAACCCATTAATTTTTTGGATGCATCACTTTAGATCCTAAATCCTTCATCACTAATGGGTAATGTGGGAATATGTGAAATGATTCTGATCATATTTAAGTCTTTAAAAATCTTTTCACATTTAACTCTATAAAAAAATTCAATCCCTTCCATGTTTTCTTGGTTGGTGGTCTTCACAATCATGAGAAATTTCTCACAAATCGATACCCAAGTAATCTAAGAAAAATATATATCACTATCATAGATTTTGGATTGGAATATCCTTAAATTTCTTATATTTTTGAAGGATCCATATATGTTCCATTTTTGGTGATAACATTCCCCAAGAATGTAAATTTCCCCATCCAATACACACATTTACTATAAAACATGTATAATGATTCGTTTCAGAAGGTCTTCAATATAATATTCAAATTCTCTTCACAGTCCTCCTAAATTTTGGAGTAGATAAAAATACTATCTACAAAGACCACCAAATTTTTTTCAAAGAAATCCCTAAAGACTATATTCATTAATTCCATGAATATATTGGGAGAATTAGTGAGTCAAACTAGTTTGATGATGAAGTCTTAGTACTGGTACCTTTTAGTAAAAAACTCTAGGGGTTATCCTCCTTCATCTTTTCTTGATAACATCACGTCTAATGATCCACTATATATTATCATATGAATATATATTTAAAATAAAATATCAACTTGTATATATAATATAATCACATATATATATATATAATAAAATATAATCATATATGAAAAATATAAACATAAATATATATATCTATAATAAAAACATATATTTTATATCAAATAGAAACATATATATAAAATAATAAAATATAAACATATAGAGGGGGTGAAATGGGAATGGAAGGGGGTGTGAAGGGGGGTATGGGGTAAATGAGTGACCATGTAGTGATAATAGAAGGGGGTGTGAATGGAGTGTGGGGTACACGAGGTGGTTGTGCAATGGGAATGGAAGTGGTTTTGAAGGGGACATACATTGGGTATAAGAGTGGTTGGGGTGGGGTTGGGGGTTGTGCTGGTTGATTATAGTGAATGGAATGGTCCAACAGGGGCTGTGTATCAAGAATTGAAGGGGGTGGAAAAAATCATCTCGAATTATAATGTTTGAACACATCTGTCATTCCAATAGAACATGCCATGTTCTAGTGGACTGGATGACCCATTATAAACCCCTAAACTGGAGATTTTTTTTTCAGGGGGGGTATAGTGTGGTGTTTACATTTTTAAAAAAAAAATAAATATGAATTAAAAAAGTTAAAAATTACCATTTTTTAGAAACATCGATAAATGTGATGTGGTTTACCAAACTTTATGAAATATATCAGTAAATGAGGTGTTTTTAATTAAAGACATTTATAAACATCTTTAGAAAAAATTACAAATTAATTTTTTGAATGTTTGAAAAATGATGTGATATTTACTGATCTTTATAAAAAACCTCATCAAATGAGGATTCTTTAATTATAGACATCTATAGAGGTCACTAATTAGGGAAAAACATTTAGTGTCATTTTTTAGAAATGTGGGTAAATTAATTAGAGAAGTTTATGAATGTCTCTAATTAAAAAAAACAGTAAATTATGTATTTCTATAGATCCAGGGCATGAATCAATGATTCCCATCAAATATAATCTATCATAAGTGTTTCAGAGTATAGTAATAGTCTTGTTGAAAGGGGAAGGTATATACAAAATTTAAGGTACCATTGAATTTTCTCATGTAATGTAGAAGGTTCATACTTTATCAAGATATCACAACTAATCCCAAGTGATGTATGGGCTTCATAAATTTATAGCAATTTAAGTAAAATAATAAAAAACCACTTATATCAACCAATAATCTTGATAATATGAAGAAATAACATTCTCGATGTATTTAAAAGGGTTCTAGTAGAAAAAACGGATTAATCATTAGAGTTTTAACATTAGTTCTTTCATGAAAATATGTAAAACCACACATAATAATGATTTTAACATCATTGATTTAAAAACCCCACATTAAATGATTATCAGGAGTGGTTTTAAAACTGAATCTCAATAAACCATAGTTAAAGCTAAATTCTAAAACTATTTCCTAAAAAACCAATGTTAAAAGTAATTTTTTTATGATGGTTCATCAATAACTGATTTAAAATATCATTTTTAATGTTAGTAATCAATTAATTAAATTAAAACCTTTTAAAAAAAATCATATCTCTCATTTTATCTATTTTTTCTTGATTCTTCAACTCCAATTTTTACGAAAACCAAGGATCCCCAGTTTCTAACCACCCTCCATAATGTGACCCTTGATAAACATGACATAAATAATACATTAATCTCATGATTTTAATAATACATTACCAAAATAGTCTCACATCTAATGTAATGAAAGGTTTAGTGTCTCATTAAAAAATTACCTAAACATCTTAATTTACTAAATTGGTCTAAATTTATCTGTAGGCATGATCTTATATAGAATTTCCTAAATGTATCCAACATGATATAACCATATTTATAATCGGGGGGATGAAAAATATTAGAAAGGGGGATAGCTTAGATGCTCAGTAAGGGAATAATATATCAAAAAGTTCCATATCCTAAACATAATGTAGAATATGAGGGAGATATAAATATCATAATAAATGATCAAAACCCCTTATATTATAATCATAACACATTTTATAGAAACAAACTGGATTAAGTATGACTAATATGAGGAAGAATCGTAGTTCCGTCACCTTGTGTGGCGTCTCCCAGTCCACCACGACTTGCACACACCCTCTCTTGATCCAACCAAATCATGCCATCACCAATTCAGTGCCCAAGGAACTAAACCTTATGCAAAGCACATTTTTAACATAGAGCAGATTTTCCCTTATGATCTGGAATTGGTCATAAAAGACATGAGATGGATCAAAATACATCTCTATAATTTTATAACATATGAGAATTATATAAAAGTGTGTAAAGCATTAAAATAATGAATAGTGATAAAAACTTGGAATTATATGGAAAATGAATCTTAAAATCTTTGTATAAATTATTAAACAACTTGGGAATGTGGTACAACCATAATAATAAGAAATCATATATGATAAAACTCATTATTCCCATGTGTGTGTGAAAAAATAATTATTTTCATTATTGAAAATGTGAGAAAACTCATCATGCCCGTGCCTATGTAAACAAAATCATTATGATCATTCATGAATATATCATGAGATATATTCTAAAAATAATGAATTATATGGTGATATAGTACCACAAACTTCAACATCCAAACATATGTGTTCCACTAAAAATAAATAATTATCATATATTAAAAGACCTATTGATTAAGAATGTGTTTCTTAAATATACAAATGGAAATCATGCACTTTTCATAAAGAACCCATGGAATCAAAATGGTTTTCATAAGACATCATATTGGTATAAAATAACATCATGAATCCAATATTTTTGTACCAAAAACATGATCACCCAAAAATACATATAGAATAAAATAAATTATATTGTGAATCATGGAATATAACTTCAATATAGATAGATCCTTTAAATATATTTCAAATCAAATAATGAAAATTTATTCTTGAGAACATTTTCTATTTATCATTGTAAGAGTTATGGTTATAAGTCTATTTTAAAAATTATGCTTTGTTTATAAGGAAAATGAAATGAAAAACATTCATGAAAATTTATTTGATTAAAAAATTTTTTTTCCCTAAATAAAATGGAGAAAATAATTCAAAATAAATACTCTTGAAATAATGATGTTAAATAAAAAATAGTATAAATAAAATTAAGATGTTTTAGTTACCAAGTCCCTTAGCTTTAACCTCGATTTATATGGTAGTGGTTTAACCTCATATATCATAAATATAAAAAACTTAGTTAACAATTTCATATCCTTATTTATATAAATTTACATTTATTCTCTTCATTTATAATAATTATTTTCATGTATTAGATTGTTGTAATCTCTTTTCAGCATTAGGTGTAAATAATCATGACGATTTTTGAAATGGGTTTGTAAAATCTATTTCAATATTCCCATTAACCTAAAGATCATCATTTTGTAACCCATTAAATGTTATGTAATTGATGTTTTATAAGGTATTATAATTTTATAATTCCATTACTTGTGGGGTTTAGTCATGTTTTGTGAAAATAAAAATGGCGATGAACTAGTTTTTTATTATTTACTGATATCGATGGATTAGCTTATAATGATCGTTAATTTTTATGTTTTTAGAAAATAAAGATATTAAGGATATATATTAAATATATATATATATATATTATAATCCTCAAATATAAACTAAAACCATACATTTTTAAGTGAATTGAAATGAAACTTGTTTATTCATGGAGTTTGTAGTTTGCAAAATGCATGATTCATGTTTCCATTTTTCATAATGGAAAATGGGATAATGTTAATGATTGTACCATAATTATAATAAAATAATCATATAATAATTATACTAATATTATCATTTTATGTTCTTGAAATTAAATTTTTGGAAGAATAAAAATGCATAATCAAAAAGGAAAAAATAAAAAAGGGGGTAGGAAATTATACGCCAGTTATTCGATTATCTCCTCTGTGAATATGACTAAACCATTCAAGTGTAGTTTTTTGAGAATACCAGAACCTAATTAAGTTGGATAATAGTGTTATGAGAGGTTTTTTTTAGTATGGGATAAACTTATGGGGTTTTAGTGTGAGGGGGATTAGGGAGACGAGTTCCTCGTTTATAATATAAAAGGCATGGTATTTTTACAGATACCCAAAATATTTCCATAATGGAAAGTAAATATCAATAAAATTTATTCAAAAATTGAGAAATAATGTACTATGGAAGATATAAGGTCAATACTATCCTCCACCACTCAATTAAAAATATTTTTTTTATCCATTTTATGTCCTTTATCTATTCGTTACTCATCTTTACCATTTGGATTTTCACCACAATAGGTTGTTTTTACCATAGTAATTTATTCTCTATGCCCTAAAATAAAATTCACATTATTATATAATTCAGACATAATGATTCAATCTTTGAAATAAATTTATCTTCATTCAAATTTTAAAAATTATAAAATTAAATTTTGAAATACTATATGTATAATGTATTAATTATTTTTCAAAAATATAACATAAATTATAAAAGGTCAAATATGGATTAATAAATTAAAAAAAATTAATATAAAATTTCATTTATCAGATAAATATTTTCCCTAATAAAAAGATTTTATAAACTTCCAATTCATAAATATATACTAATAATGACATAAAAGTCATGTTATTTGTAAAAATGATATTTTCCACTATACTCCTAAAAAAATTATTTTTTGAAATATTAAAAAAAAATTAATAAAATATTTTCATGAAAAATTCATAAATGGTTTTCATTTTTTAAAATTATCACCAAAATTTTATATTTTTTAATTTTTTAAATGAAAACATAAAATATATGGGAAAATGGTTTTGATAGGAAAATTAATTTTGGTATATTATCTATTCATCAAACCATTTCATATAAATTACCAATTAAACTACATTGAATCAATTATAAATATAAAAATATAGCGTTATTTATAGAAATTAAATTGTATAAAATATATTTCATTAGTTTCTTAGCTACACTTATTGAGAAGATATTAAAAAAGTAATTTATTATTATATATATATATTCATAATTCCATTATAATTATTTATACCTACTAAATATAAAGAAACATTAAAATAGAATATATTTTTTTGGGTTTTGGTGATGTGTGTGGGGAAATCCATCAAACACCATATTTACTTAATGAGGAAAAAATAGAGTGCCACACTTCATCATTATTCCACATATTTTCCTCTCAATTATTTAATTTTTTCTCCATTATATTTTTTTTATTGATTCGGTTTCATTTTATCTCCCTCATCCATTATTCCCACCATATCAACATTCCACTCACCTTATTCAACTTCAACCATCATCATCTTACAATATCAATTTCCAGCCACATTTCTATTTCCTTGGTTGCAATCTATAGTAAATTAACCACTATTGTGGGCCTCTTTATCATGTATCTTCTCTCAAAATATCCAGGTTTTAAAAGTTAATGCTTTTTTATTTTCAACATATTTTTTAAATTAATTATTATTAAAAAATTATATCCATTCACTTAATTTTTTTTATTTATATCTTTATTTGTTATAAATTTTTATTGTTACAATTAATTTTTGGTTATATGTAATTTATGATTATAAATTGTATTTATTTAAAAATTTTAGTTATAATTTTTTATGGTTCTAATTATTTTAATTTTAAGTGTTTGTTTTTATAAATTTCTTGTAGTTATAATTTCTTGTGGTTAAAATTGTTTTCAGTGATAAATTTATTTTCCATTAAAATTTCTTTGTTATATTTATTTATGTTTTTAAGTTATATACATTTTTGTGCTGATTTTTTTGAGTTTAATCCCTATGAGTTATAATTTTTTTGTGTAATATTTTTATTTATTTAATTATTATAAGATTTATTTTAATAAATGTAAATGTTTATAGATTTTGTTTTCTTGTTTTATTATATATAAATATATATATTAATCTCTATTTCATAAATTTGTATATGTTTGTATGTTTCAAATTTATTTTTTTATATACATGTTTAAATATTTATATAATTTAATATATTTTTGAAATTTTTTTATTTTATGTAAGTAATATATAATAATTGGATAAATTCATGAAAACACAATGATGAAAATGAGTAAGGGGTTTATGATTTCTTGATTTTTTATAAAGAAAACTTGAAAATAAAGATCAGATTTTCTATCCATGAACGAAGTGCTTGAATATATGAAAATTAACGTATAGAAAAATCAAATATCATCTTGTTTTCTCTGGTTTTAATATTAACTATAGACATCAGATCTGGAATAGTGAAATAAAAAAATTCAAGAATTAATGATAGTGAAGACATTAAGTCTGAGATAGAGGATCATCTTAAATAATTAATTAATGGTGTATTTGATGAAACCATTGAAAAAATAACAAATTTTTAATGATTAAATGAAAATAGTGTGAAACCAATATTTCAAGGTTGTAATAAATTTATACTATTATTAGATGTACTGAGATTATTTTCCTTGAATGTAGGGAATTTTTAGATTTATAAATGTTTTATTTAATTTTGTAAAATATTAAAAGACCTAGTTTAAGGAGTAAATAGGCTTACCCATTCAAATTAAGAGGAAAAATAGATGTTATTCGCAGTGATCTTAGGATATAAAAAGATACATTCTTTCAATAATGACTATTTTCTATATACGAAGGAATATGAATGTTCATTATAATTTCCTAAATATTGGATATCATCATAAAAAATAGATTAAAAGTGAAATTGTGTTTCATTATTAAAAATAGGCACCAAATATCAAGAGAAATTAACAGAGTATTTTTACTGACCCAAAAAATTTGTATCATATATGAAAAAATCTATCTATATGCTTTACTTAATGGAATCTAAGTCGATCTATTCTTTTGTGAACTATTGCGGTATTTGAGTATCATTTAAAAGCTTAAAAGTTTTTTAGAATTTTTTTGCTCCAAAATTGGAAACATAATAGTCGTAGGGGTGGTTGTGGTGGTCCCTAGTGTAAAACGTACAAGGGGGAAATGGGGTAGTGTTGAACCCTCAAACACTCTGGGGGGAGAGGTGAATCGGGGTGTTAATTATTTCATCAAATGAGACGGATCCATTACCCACATGGGTAGAAACCTCTTAAACATGTCTAATTGAATCCTGTAGTGATCAAACTCCTAGATGAAACAATATAAACATAGCAGAATAATTTTACTTGGCTCACCAATAAGGGATATCCTAATCATAATATTCCAAAAGTGAATTTATTGTACCTAAATCAAAAAAGATTCACTAGGTATTGTAGTTTATAATTTTTCAGATACATTCACTACATACTAGACCCTTATACCGTTAAATAATTTTTGGGATATAAAACGGCCTCCCTTGGATCACTACTACTGAATCCATCCTTCTCAATATATTTGGTGAAGTCTTATTCATTTTATCGAATTAAAGTTTGTGTCAACACATCGGGTAAATAAGTATTTTTCTCTGATTGGCACAAGACTCTACATGCAGCATAGTCCTGAATTAATGTGAATGGATGAACTACTCACTAAAAATCGATGTTCAAAACTATTGTTCATAAATATCTTATCCTTCATGAAACCACCTTCTTATTTCAATGAATCTTCTGCCTTTGTGAACCCACTAACTTTTTTGAAGTTCCAATTATTCATGAAGATCCAAACACTTGTTATGCTCCCATTCTTCATGAAATCCCCTTTCATAAAATTCCTTAATGTCAACCAGTTCATAACAATAATTTTCATTATTATTTTTTTTTCATTTAGATTTACTGATACACAGAAGTTACATTCATGAAAGTAATTTCTTGAAATAAAATCATTTTATAATTTTTAAAATTCTCTATGTGTTTCAAATGATGCGTGTTGCCACCTATTTATAGAAAATTTCTCTTTGAGAAGCTCTCAAGATCAAAACGCAATTTTTATAAACCCATACATTCATTTTCATGGGTATCCTAGTCTTTATGTATCTCTATTGAAATTTACCCTTTCTGAAAGATACACATAGTCATATATATTTCCATCACCCTATAGTGACTCAAATTTTTTTACAAATCCTATTTGGAAAACCTTTAATACTTTGTGAAATCAGACTCTTTCTAGAATCTCAACATCTTCATTGAACTCCAATATTAGGGATACACATTCCTACACTATATATATATGGAATCTATTAGGGAAATCTATATTTCATGATGCTTACTCCTCTTTCCTGATTTTGAGCTCCAAAAATATGGAAAACACTTTAAATGATGTCACCTTAAACCCTGAAGCCATTAGCACCACAATATCCCTTTACATGAAAACATGTCGATCAACCTAGTTCTGTTTGAAAAAAACACAATACAATATGTTTCTAGTTGTGGAAAACCTTGGTTATAATGAGTAGAAAAACCTTGGCCAAGATGTGTCACTTTATAGGTCCTTCAATGGACCACGACTTGGACAACCCAACATGACCATAGTGGAGGCTGTGTTTGAAGTTACCAAGCACGTAGTGGAATCCCAAAAAGTTGGATTTTGAAAATTTAGACTGATGACTGACATGAACTTGTCAACATTAGTGAATTTCTTCCTGATTACTTCCTCAAGATCATGCATGAACGATACTATACACAATATTAAAACTATAAAGTACCTAGTTCGATCTGAATTCATTCTTGAAGTCTGGACATTGTTGGAAATCTATTCTTGAATAATCCAAAGATGAATACCTCTAGATTTTTCACATGTTCTTTAGTAAACTAAGGGAGTTCCGATCTTCAAATTCTAGGTGCTATAGCATAGATCTGACGATGGTTTCAATGCTCTGATGATCACTGTATCACCATTCTTATGATGCCTCAGAGGGAGATTGATTTGATCTCCTGGTTCCCGACCCTCTCTCTCAAGAATGTTTGATTGATAAGTTGAGAGAAAGAGACAATTCATGAACATTCCTCTAAAAATCTCTCTAATCCTTTATTTATATTGTGAAATGGAATTACCTAGAAATGCTATCCTGACCCCCAAATGATTAACACACTATGTAAATATTTTTCTTCCAGTTAAACTAAGTCAAAAATGTCATTTATTATTATTATTATCTCTTTTTCTTGTAATATAATAAATATATCATGTGATAATACTTGATTCATTAACTCATCTCTTACTTCACATAAATATTAAATGAACCAGAAATATTATAAAATAATATTCATTCACTTAATATTTTTTATGTATTTACTTATGAAATTGTAAATAATTTTTTTAAAATAAATTCAATTCCATTTATTCTTAACTTCAAAAATATGAATTTCTTTATTCCTTGGTGATCGTATCTCCTTAGACAAAGCATGGACCCAAGTGATGGTCCCATCTGGTCCAAAACTCCTATTCACCTAAATAGGGAATATTCGTGAATGTGAAATTGTGTGTGACCCTCTAGGACCTTATCTTGATAGTACTAAATAGTATTCACAAACCAAGAGAGGGATCCAACAACCTTCCATGGACCCTAAAGAGATTAGGATTGTCACAACAACACAAACCGACCTACAAACACACACTATGCATTATAATATCTTTGTCATTAATATCTCATAAAGTAGATGCACACCTGTGTCATCACTATATTCATTCTTTATTATTTTTTGGTCCAACTAGTTAGATTTACCTTGGACTACCATAGATGTGTATTTTTCAAGGTATTATAATCATGATCAACATGGTTTGATAGATTTAACTTCCTTGATCTGGAAGAGAAAAATTCATTAGTGACCATTCATCTAATGACATAAAACCAATGGAAACCCTACAAAACCTACCTCACCATGATTTCATTATCATGGTTTTTGCCTTGCATTAAAGTACACGATCAAATGGAACACATTTGGAATGATCTCATGTTCAGAGACCATTACACATTTCCATAGATATGAACATCCAATGACACCTAAAACATGTGGTTTTCCAATTATTGGTTCTATCCTCGCGATCTCACTACAAGTGATCACCCAGTGAGAACTTCATGAGAAGAAGTCTCAATGCTTATGATCCCCCAACACCTGATAGTCAAACATCTAGCATGTGAAGTCAGTAATATGTATCTAGACCATAGAACATTTGATTAATATTTAGGTCAATATACCTCAAGGTTATCATTATAGCAAGGGATATTTTATAACCTTTTGATGCGATAATTAATATATGGAAATTATCATTAAATGGTGGATGTAGAAAATTATACACTATGATACTAAAAATACATCTTGTATAACTAACTGTATACATGATATGGTAATCAAAATCACTGTATAGTTGGGTCTAGTATACCCACTATTTCAACACTCCCACTTTCACTAGAGCCAACTTTATAACGAAACATATTAGCCCTCATAAGATTAAGATCATGCTTCTACTGAGTTATGACTTTAGCTGACGGGACTACCGTGATTCCACATCGTGTCATATATACTATATGAGACTTCATCTCCTTGAGTAAAATACTTCTCAAGAGATGGTATCCCTGAGTATAACCCTTTTTTCCACTGTCACAACATAACATCTTGGATAATAAGAATATTATAATTTACATTATGATAATACATTACAAACTAGGAATGATTCCATGAACTGGAATAAATCGTTTCATTTATTGAATAACATCTTCTTATCTACATCAGAAGATGCAACATACTCAGTAATTGTATATATGTATACCAATGGTTTATATGAGATTTTCTTTCTCAACAATTTATCCTAACTAGAATACTATATCACAAGGGTCTAAGGAAAATTAGTTTCTCCCCATAAAACTAGTATCCTTTCTTTTCCACTTATCAGGTACATATCTTTTGTACTTGCTGAAGTACAATTAGATAGTTCTGATGGATTTACATGATGTACACTTCGATATAAATGATATATTCCTACTATATAGTATATCTGAGAAATATCAATTTTCGTACATATCATGGTATGTGTTATTGATCCATTGCATAAGCGTATGGATTTCAACTCAGTACATTAATCTCCTACCATGTCCCAGACATGTAAAGCAAGAGAGAGATATTACATGTGAAATTTGATCAAATTACTTTTTTGTACTATTCTAGATTGTATTTTTAATTACCATGTCACAATATATAGGACTCAGTAAGTCTAAGAAACCATTATATCTACCTCTGTGAGTCCTATTACCTAGAACACAGGTTGCTACATTACATCAATGATTGTAGAAAATATTATTTCTTTTTGTTCATAACTAACTATAAGACAAATACCTTTTTAAATTTATTGTCAAACATATTTTATTGGAAAACATCGGAACTCCCACTAACCTATGGTAGACACATTGAAAAAATTCATTCCAAATGAATATTCTATGATCATGTTTCTTACTTCAATCCTATACTGGACTTCAGTAACTTGAAACCTTTATTAGTATTATGTGACGTGGCCATCCCTTAATTTTTGTGTCTTATAGACACCGACCATTTTTGGTTCTCATGAAATCTAATTATCAATATAATATGATCATAGAATGTAGTTGTGTAGGGGAAAATTCCAGTAGATATAGTCATAAAAACATTGTTTAACTGATCGATCCTTATTGGTACTACGCCTATACCATCCCTGCATCATCTCGTTTAAATACCCATTGTTGTATTCATAATCAAAATCCCCTTTGGATTGAGATACAAGGAATCTATTATGGAATTTTAATTGATCATTTTAATCTCATCTAATTTCCATATACTATGTTCTTGTAGAAAATATTTTTTTCAAAGATTAATTTATCATAGGCCACAGTGAATTCAAAACCATCATCATGGTTTTATTCTTCCTACGCAATATGTGTCTCTAGAACATTACTATTCCACATGCACTTGTGGAACATGTTCCTATTCCAACTACATGTGCATCTCTAGTATTGTCTAAAACCATGTCAATCTATCCCCAAATATCTTCGAAGAGATGTGCACCCTTATATAGAAATACAGTTTATATCTTGACTACATATTTCTATCATATGGATTTAGGTAATATCATAAATAAATGTTAGGATAATTATTTAGGTACACAATGATTTAAGCTTGGTGCATGTATGTTTATATCTTAATAGAATCTTTTAATATAAAAACGTGTTTTTATTACATAATGGATATCCATCATACTATAAATCATATGATATCTATTATTCATTATAGTTATCATATGGTTATGGTATATCATAGTTATTTTCAATGCACATCATGAAAAATCATGGATGTTTCTGAATTTTCGACATTGATACTCCTTATGTAAAGACCCAGAATTTCCATGTAAATATTTTTTTTATACGGGAATTTTAAAAGTCTGCAAAAATTGACGGCATGGGATTATGAGGCCCGGTGTGCCCAGAATTAATTTCTAAACATTTTTACGGGTACGTTTAGTAAATGTGTGAGCAGGTTTTTTTATCTTTTGAACAGGTGATCAGAATCGAAATCTGAGGGCACCGTTGAATGCGCAATGCCAGTATTCTCTTAAGGAGACCTTCACCACAACCATAGTAGGTCGAGAGTGATGGATAGTTTTTCCCTTTTGTGTAGAAAAATAAAAATAATTTTTTTTTTACATTATTACTTTTTCTCTTGATACCACACATGTGGATGTTATGGAGGTGGGGACCACTGATCCTAAAACCCCTATTTTGAATTCCAAAAGGAGGAGATCACCCGAACCCTCATAATGGGGGAAACCGTTTGAACTCTTATTTAATGGGAGATAACCTTTGGTATCATCCAACATTAATGGTGCCACCTTTCATTAATTAATTATGCCATCAATTAAATGGATAAACATAATTTATTTGGGTTGGTTCCTCATATTGGGTGGGGTAGAAATCGTTGGCGAAATGGAGGAATTGTGATAACTTTGAAGGAACTCTACTCCAACAAAGAACACACCATATCCAATGAAGAATGAGGACGACGCTCGAGCCCAGGATCAGAGGTGTGTGGCGGGCATGACGAACATCGACAACTTTGAATTCTTTCTCACACCAACATCAATGAAACTTTGAGGTAGGGGTCTAATTGTGTATGATTATGGATTACCATGTTCTTCCCCTCTAAAAAAATAACGCGGATCAACACTCTATCTAGTTGATCAGTGGATGATTTTCTTTTTTTGAGTTTGGAAATAATCATTGTCGGAGGTTGTAGGATGGTTGTTTGATTTTTTACCCCTTACATGTTCTTGAAAATTATTCATAAATCAGGGAGAAATTATAGTCGCTTGATACAACACTAATGTGGAGAGTGTAGTCCAAATAAACATGACTCGACCTCTTCGTAATTCTTGTGATTGATTTTTATGTTCGTCGCGATGGAAGATGAGGGCTACCAACACTTATGGGGCATGAGAATGGCGGCGGGCACCACTACCATCCATGTTGAAGGCGACGACACAACCGCGACCGCTCTACCACCCCGTTTCCTCCGCTTCCCCACGGTCTCCACGACCCCCGCGGCCTCCGCCGCCCCGTGGCCTCTGCGCTTCCTCGGGGCTCCTGTGGCCTCCGCGGCCCCTCATGGCCCTCGTGGCCTCCACGCCGCCCCGTGGCTTCTGTGGGCCATGGGCGGCCCAGTGCGGCCTGCGCCTCCCAATATGGGTCGGGCCGGACCAAGCGGGCCATGCCGGACCCAGTGGTTCGGGCCAAACCTAGCAGTCCAGGTTGACCCAAACCGGGTCGGGTCGGCCCAGGCTGGGTCGAACCGGGTCGGACCAGACCCGGGCTAGCTTCGACCCATTTCCGCTCTATTGGCCGTAACTTTGGCACTGGACGTTCATTTGATGAACCGTCTATGGCACTAAAAACCTTTGAGCGAGATGGTCCCTTTGGTATACCCCACTAGAAATTTGAATAAAGTTTGGGTATGATCAGGTTGGATCGATCACGAATCCAACCGGGCCCTCGGCACTAAAAGGCTAATAACTCACAAACCGAGCCTCCGATTGACGCACCGTCTGTTGCGTTGATACCCCTATGACATGGCGGTCCTTTGGGATACATCATCGTGGGACTTCATGGAAGTTGTAGTATTGACCAGTGGCCTTGGGAGTGGATCCTCTCATAGATGATCAAGCTTAATACGGGAACCCTGTAGTTGGATGTAACTTGAGAAAGGGATCCTTCGTGGGTCTATAATTGAGGATCCCACATAGATCCTCTCTAGGAATCCATATGGGTCTACTGTGCTAGGATCTTGTTTGGGTCTTACAACGTGCTGATGAGGTACTAGGATCCTTTGTGGGTTTGAAGATGTACTTAGATTCTCTATGGGTCTCATGATGATTTAGGATCCTTCGTGGGTATGCCTCTTAACTGTGTAAGATGATTCAGTAGTTATATATAATCATCTCTACTACTGTACCTAAGTTATACCTGGTGTGATCTGAGTTCGTACCTATGTGGTACTTACCTTGGTTATAATACCTTGGTGGTATTCTTTTGTGTGGAATACCTATGTGGTAGTTACCTTCGTGGTTTCCCTTCCTTTGTGGAACGGTTAAGCTTTGGGCTAATGAGTTGGGCCTTGTGTTTCTTCATGTTTGATATGGGTTTACATAATAACATAGGTATATTTATGGGTATATACCTAAGTAGGGTTTTCAGTTGTTCTCGTGTTTTATGGTTTATCCTTTGTGGCTTTTGTGAGACCTTTGAGGGTCTCGGGGTCCCTACTTAGTATCGTTATAATCACACATGCACAGGCTATGCCCACACCCTGTTTTTTTTGGTGTAAATGACGGATAAAAATGATTGAGGATGAGGGTACCAGGACTAGAGGTAGCTCTGAGGTGGACCTTAGATGAGGCGTACCGTAGAGACGATCGTTTGAGAGCTGTACCAACCCTTCAAGTAGGATCCTTGGAGGGTGTTCACAGGAGCTATTCCAGTTTACTTGTACTTTCAGTT
The DNA here is from genome assembly GCA_963277665.1 of Viscum album. Taxonomy (NCBI): domain Eukaryota; kingdom Viridiplantae; phylum Streptophyta; class Magnoliopsida; order Santalales; family Viscaceae; genus Viscum; species Viscum album. The sequence continues at coordinate 2,133,799,547 of OY728155.1, read as the reverse complement.
TCTTGTACTTTCTAGTTGGGCTTGTATTCTAGACCCCTTTACTTACTGCACTCAATCTATTTACTATTCAGTTTACTTGAGTTCGTATATTGTTGTGAGCTTGGTTGTGTGTGATACATGTTATAAAGTAAATACCTTCCCATTTTTAAGGAATACGCCTTTGGTGCTATCGTCAGCCCCTGGGCTATGGAAGGTGGGCTTGGGGTAGTCATGCCACGGGACCCGGGGGACGGGTCATGAAAATTTGGTATCAGAGTAGTTGGTTCTAACGTAGAACATAATAATCTGTTATTTCTAATGACAATAGTGTTATGTGTAGTGAATCTGGTTAATAGATTATAGAAGCCAATGTTGGTACGGCGACCGACGTATCCATACACCAGGACTCTAACTTCTGATTTCAAACTCAGTGCACGAAAACACTGATTGTGTGTGTGTTTTGAAAACTTTTGTTGTATTTTCTTGAGTCAGATCACCAGGTATAACTTAATGAGCATGGTTCACCTGTTCCTTATTAGGATTCCACTACGTAGACTGCTAGCTAGGATTCCTGAGTGAGTACACGATGATGGACCACCAAGCGACGAGGCTCTGGTGCAGGGCCCTCTTACTATTTTGGCACCTTCAGGTGGTGTACCAAAAACACCACCACCCGTTGGATAACAGATACCACCAACCACACTAGAAGACAGTGCACGTTGACTGAGGGCGTTTCATGAGTTCCAGAAGCATAGGTCTCTGAGGTTTCGAGGTGATATTGATTTGCACAAAACTGAGGGATGGCTGGAGGTGATTGCTAGAGTTTTCTGCCTAGTTGAGACATTAGTAGAGAAGATGGTGATCTTATCTACTAGTATTTTCTAGTGAGTGACCATGAGGATAGTCTGTATAGTGATGAGACTTAGGTATGTGGACCGTTGCCTGAAATATTATCTTCGGGTAGTGTTTCAGCTATATCACTGCCTATTAGTCAGCAGTTATAACTGGTGGTACCAGTAGAGAAAATATATAGGCTTAGTGCCTTACATGAGTTTCAGCATCAGATACCCCTCAAGTTCTAAGGCTAACCTGACTCGCAGGCGGTTGAGGACTGACTTGAGGTTGTGGCTGAGTGTTCTCTAGAGCTTATACACCTTCGGAGGGATGATATTTTGATATCATAGTATTCATCATGGTGAACCAGGTACTCGATGATTACGATACGATCAATGCTTCAGGGCTCGGACATCCGAGAGAGGTGTGTTTAAGGACATCCGAGCCCAGAATATTCCTCTATGCATACCTAATTATGTTAGGGTTATAGAGAGAGCCTTTTTGTTTTAATGTTCATTGGATAAGAGGATACAACCAATGCATGTTAGCTGTATGAAATAAAGAAACTTGCACCAGTCTCAGAGACTTAGGAATGTAAAATGATTCAGGAAGAAGTGTTAGGGGCAGATGAATCTGCAGTGTAGCAGACGTGGAAGCAGAGCTAGGATAGCAACACGAGGTGGTGTAATTTTAGATATGTTACAACCACCCCCCTTTTTGTGGACCCCACCTGGCTTAGGGAGCTGGAGGAAAGGGGAAGGGAGTAGCTGCATGCGGTCAAGGAGTGTGACCCAAGGGCTCTTGGAATGATTAGAGGTACATTATATGTCTACTTCTAGCTTCCATATAAATAAACATAGGTACTAATCATTCCTTCATTCCATGAATCATGTTCAAGACATACAGTTTTCAATTAAGCCGTTGAATTGACCCTCACATCTGGGGATACCTTTGGGAGGAGACTCGATAATCCCAATTACATCAATGGTATGATTTGACCCTTGAGGTGAGAGCTTCGGTTGGAACCTCTAGGTGGAAGCGTTGAGGCCTTACAACATTAGTTTGGGTATGGACTGGGCATCCACGATTCATACTCAGGTTGACTATATTAGGAGAAAGGGTTGTGGTTTCTCTACAATGTTGGAATGGGGTTTTCCTTGGTTGGAATAAAAGGAAACCTGGTTATCACAGGATAAACTCATGCTTAGGAGGGTGTATCCAATCACTCTTGAGTTGGCCAGACTTACCCTCATGGAAGCATGAGTTTTTGTGTTTTTAGTTCCAAAAAAGAGTGGCAGAGTATGGGGACATCTTTTCAAATGATGTTTCTAGGATTACATTCATGTAGGGAGAGGGAATTTTGGTTTGGCTGGGTACTACTGTAGATTTGTGCCAGATTTCCACAGAGTTGCAGCACCCCTATCAGCATTGACAGAGAAGGGGAAACCCTTCTTGTGGTCGAAGAGATGCTAGCAGAGTTTCCAGGATCTGAGGTAGATGCTGACTAGTTCCCCCATCTTGAGGATTCCAGAGGAGGGCATAGGGTACGTAGTCTACTGCGACACATCAGGGACTGGGCTCAGATATGTATGGATGCAGGATCAAGTACTGATCGTATATGGTTCTCAACAACTAAGAGAGCATGATCAGAACAATGCAACCCATGACCTGGAGTTAGTAGCAGTGGTATTTTCCTTGAAGATGTGGTGACATTACTTGATGGGAGAGTGTTTTATAGTGTACTCGGACCACATGAGTCTCAAGTATATATTCTCTCTGAAGGACTTGAACCTGATACAATGTCATTAGTTTGAGTTCTTCTAGGATTATGACATAGAGATAGTCTATACTTCTAGAAAGGGGAATGTTATAGAAGATGCACTCAGAAGGAGGTCTAATATACAGCTTCTAAGTGAGGCGATGGAGCAGCTGGTCGCTTTGCAGATATCCTTTGTGGATCGATATGGAACGACTTTTCTTCTGTCTCTTATAGTCACTCCCCCACTTCTTCTGTGAGTTAGGGAGGCGTGGCCTGGGGACACTGACTGCGACACTCGACGTGCTCAAATATCCACTGGACAAGAACCTGATGGGTTTTCTGATGGTGGGGAGCTCGTCATTCTTTTCAGATGACATACCATGGTACCAGTGTCACTTTATGGGGAACTGTTGAGGGAGTTCCACACATCCCCTCTAGCGGTACATCTAGTAGTGGTGAAAATGTACCAGGATATTCGATGATAACACTGGTGGATGGGGATGAAGAAAGTAGTAGCAGAGTTTGTCTCTCGGTGCGTCACTTGTCAGCAAGTGAAGGTGGAGCATCAGTTACCAGGAAGCTTGGTTCCGCCTTTAGAGGTCCCAGATTGGATGTGGGATGGGATATCCATATAATTTGTGACTGGACTTCCATGTACACACATATGTCATGATTCTATCTGGGTGATTGTCGATCAACTCACCAAGTAGGCCCACTTCACACCGATCAGAGAGCAGGCCTCAGTAAAGATCTTGGGACGCCTCTATGTGCAGGAGATTGTGAGGATACATAGATTACCATCGATGATTATCTAAAATCATGATACTTGTTTCATTTCCCGGATATGGAAGGGGTTGCAGGAGGCTTTCAGGACACAAAATTGTTTGAGCACCACCATCCATCCCCAGAAGGATGGCCAGACTGAGCAGACCATTCATACCCTCAAGGATATTCTACGTACTTGCATCCTAGACTTTGGTCTCAACTGGGAGGATCACATTCCTTTGGTGGTGTTTTCATAAAACAACAGCTATCACTCCACCATTGGGATGGCACCTTTTGAGGCATTATACAGGTGACCTTACAGATCACCTTTGTGCTAGAATGACTCAGGGGAGTCCGTACTAGTGGGACCATAGATAGTACAGGCTACTGCGGAGAAGGTGAAACTCATCCAGGAGCAGATAAAGACTGTATAGAGTCGGAATAAGTCTTATGCCGGCAAGATATGGAGACCTCTGTAGTTTGAGGATGGCGACTACATCTTTCTATGGGTCTCTCCTCGATGAGGTTTGTGGAGATTTGGCCGAGCCGTCAAGTTATCTCTGAGGTTCATCGGACCCTTCCAAGTTCTTATTAGAGTTGGTGATGTGGCTTACCACATAGCACTTCCCCCTCAGTTGCATTGGATGCACGACGTCTTCCACGTATCCCAGCTGAGGAGATACGTGCACGACCCTTCTCACGTCATTTACCACAGTGAGCTAGACATCGACGATGGGGCGATGTTTACGGAGGTTCCAGTGGAGATTGATGATCGAAAGAAGCGGGTCCTTCGTGAGAGATTGATACCTCTAGTGCGTGTTCGTTGGCAGCATGGAAACCTCCAGGAGATCACATGGGAGCGGGAGGCTCATTTATGTGCTCAGTACCCCCACTTATTCCCTTAGTCTGAGTTATAGATTATGGGGACGCAAATCCCTAGGGAGGGGATAATGTAAAGACCCGGAATTTCCATGTAATGTATTTTTATATATGGGAATTTTATGAGTCTGTGAAAATTTATGGCGTGTGATTCTAAGGCCCGGTGTGCCTGGAATGAACTTCTGAGCTTTTTTAAGGGTACGTTCAGCAAACGTGCGAGTAGGTTTTTATAACATTTGAAACAGTGCTCGAAATTGATATTTGAGGGCACCGTTGAACTCATAGTGCTGTTATTTGCTTAAGGAGACCTTCACCTCGACCGCAATAGGTCGAGGGTGAATGATAGTTTTTCACTTTTTCATAGAAAAAGAAAAATAAAAATTGTCTAAAATTTTTATTTTTACTCTTAAAACCTCCCATGTGGATGTGATGGAGTTGGGGACCACCGAGCCTAAAACCCCCATTATGAATTCAAAAATGTGGGGACCACCCGAACCCTCAAAATGAGAGAAACCTCTTGAACTCCCCTTTAATGGGAGATAACTTTTGGTATCCTCCTTCATTATTGGTGCCACCTTCCATTAATTAATTTTTTCAATTAATTGTTCAAAAAATTAAATTGGTAAACTTAATTTATTTGGTTTGGATCCTCATTTTTTGGTGGGGGGAGAAATCGTTGGAGAAAGTAAGGAATTGGGAGAACTTTGAAGCAACTCAACTCCAACGAAGAACACACTATCTCCAAAGAAGAAAGAGGACGAATCTCGATCCTGGGATCAGTGGCGTGAGGCGAGCGTGATGAACGTTGATATCTTCACATTCATTATCATGCCAACATCAACGAACCTTCAAGTTAGGGTTTTAATTATGTATGATTATGGATTCCCATGTTCATCCCCTCTAAACAAAGAATGCGGATCAAATATCTAACTAATTGATCCGTGGATGATTTTCTTTTTGCGGGTTTAGGAATAATCTTTTCTGGAGGTTGTAGTATGGTTGTTTTAATTTTTCCCCCTTACCCGTTCTTGAAAATTATTCATCAATCAGAGAGAAACTATAGCCACTTTCTACTTCTCTAATGCGGTGAGTGGGGGCCAAACAAACATGGCCCGACCTCTCCACAATTCTTGTGATTAATTGTTGTTTTCTTTGCGATGGAGGAGGATGGCTACCAAAACTGGTGGGGCATGAGAACGGCGGCTGACACCACTGCCGGCCACGATGAAGGCGGCGGCGCAACCATGGCTGCTCCGCTGCACCGCAGCCTCCACCGCCCCACGGCCTCACAACCTTTGTGCCTTCTCGCGACCCGCACAACCTCCATGGCTCCTCGTGACCCCCGCTGCCCTCCACGCCGCCTCACAGCCCCCATGGCCTCCGCATCCCCCCGCGGCCTCTACAGGCCCCAGGCCGCCCAACACGGGCCAGGAGAGCCGTATCGGGCTGGGCCAGACCCAACAGGTCGAGCCTAACCCATCAGGTTAGGTCGACCCGAACAGGGTTGGGTCGGGCCGGGTCAGACCAACCCCGTGCCCTCTTGGATCCATTTTCGCTCTATCAACAATAACTTTAGCACCAGGCGTCTGTTTGAGGAACCGTCTGTAGTGATGGAAACCTTGGAGTGAGATGGTCCCTTTCGTATACTCCACTAGAGATTTTGATAATGTTAGGGTATAGTCGGGTTGGATGGAGCAAGAATCAAACCGGGCCATCGGGACTAAAAGGCTAATAACTCATAGAACGGACGTCTGATTGATGCATCATCTATTGCGTTGAGACCCCTATGATGTGAAGGTCCTTTGAGATACTTATTTGTGGGAATTTTTGGTAGTTGGAGTATCGATCGGTGTCTTGGGGAGCTGATCCTCTTGATGATGAGCAAGAATAGTGTGGGAACCATGTAGCTGGCTGTAACTTGAGAAAGGGATCCTTTGTGGGTATGTAATTGAGGATCCCACATGGATCCTTTCTAGGAATTCATGTGGGTATGGTGTACTAGGATCTTGTATGGGTTTGACGACGTATTGACTAGGTAATAGGTTTTTGTGTGGGTCTGACGATGTACTACGATCCTTTGTGGGTCTAATGATGATTTAAGATCCTTCATGGGTCTATCTCTTAACAGAGTAAGTTTATTCAGTAGTTATATCTAATCATCTCTACTACTGTACCAAAGTTATACCTGGTGTGAGCTGAGTTCATACCTGTGTGGTACTTATCTTTGTGGTAATATCTTTGTGGTATTCCTCTGTGTGGCTTACCTATGTGGTATCTACCTTCGTGGCTTATCTTCCTTTGTGGAATGGTTGAGCATTGGGCTAATGATTTTGGCCTTGTGTTTCCTCATCTTTGAGATTGTTTTACTTGATAACTTAGGTATATGTATGGGCATATACCTAAGTTGGGTTTTTAGTTGTTCTCATGCTTTTTGGTTTATCCTTTGTGGATTTTGTGAGACAATTGATGGTCTCGGGGTCCCTATGTAGTATCCTAATGCTCACCCCAGCACGGGCTATGCCAGCACCTTGTTGTGTTTGGTTCAGATGAAGGATAATGCTGACTGAGGATGATGGTTCTAGGACTAGAGGTATCTCGGAGGTGGACCTTAGACGTGGCGTACCGCAGAGACGATCGTTCGGGAGTTGTACCTACCCTTCAGGTAGGATCCTATGCTGGTGTTCACAAGTGTTGTTCTGGTTTACCTGTACATTCATTTTCTTTTACTTTCCAGTTGGGATTGTATTCTAGCCCCCTTTACTTACTGTACTCACTCTATTTACTATTTAGTTTACTTGAGTTCTTATCATGTTGTGTTCTTGGTTGTGTGTGTTACAGGTTCATATCTTGTTGTGTTCTTGGTTTTGTGTGTTATAGGTTATAAAGGAAATGCCTTCCTAGTTTTCGGGAATACGCCTTCGGTGCTAGTCTCCAGCCCCTGGCCTATGGAAGGCGGGCTTGGGGTAGTCATTGAATGGTCCCTGAGGGGCGGGTTGTGACACCTTACATCATAACTCTATGGTATAAAATGTGTGTTCAGAAGCTTTTATTTGCTAAATGTTGTTGATCAATGTTAACATGTAATAATTTATCATTGATCCTACTCATTAACATCAATTTCATGATGTAGATAAGGTAATATGTGTTTAGGAATTACTCCAGGCTACATTATTATGATCAAAGAATTCTTGTTCAAGATATTCATTGCCATGCCCAACCGAAGCAACTCATTTCTTCTGACTATGCATATACATAATTTTACCATTCTTTAATGAATGAATCTAATGAAGTATATTTGCCGCTAGCTTAAAATTTAGAATAGTTCACTCTAACTTGTTGAAATAATTTCAATATCCTTGTGGATTACCTTTATTTTTAAAGGCTCTCTTCCCCTAAACTATGTATATATGTTGAAATTACCAAAAACAATTAGCTATACCAATCCTAAATACCAAACTAGAAATATCCTTGACATATAATTTATGTTTTCTTGATAATGATTTATCTTTCCACAAATGGGTAAATTATGTCTTACATCTTATATTCCTCAAGATATTTCGAATGATAAATGTATCACAGAACTATAACTAAAGTATTCCTCAACACAAAAAATATTCATTCTGGATCCTAGAATAATGTAATCTTATGTATAAAGGACACGTGGGATTAATTTTATGGCCATACTCAATAAAATTTCTATAAGAATCAATAAGCTTGTAATATAGAAGTACTTCTCACTGCTAACTTAGGAATCAGTATTTCACAGCCTCTTAGAGAATACACCTAACTTCTAATAAAATTTCTATACTTACTTGGTTGCTATAATTAAATATACAAATGTGAAAGGAATTGTGTATCTAATACCTAGGATTTAATATTTAAACATTACATTTATATGATGAATATTAATGAAGAAGAGATAACATTCTACTTTAATTCAAATAAATTCATTTAAATTTCCATAGTTTTATATGATGATATGCAAAGAAAATAACCTATGGTAAAACCTCTTTCATTGAAGGAATTTTCAGATGTAATTTTGGAATTAGTTCTCATTGGCCTTTTTTACATGTTTTTTAATTTTTCACCCTAACAATTAAAGATTGACCTTTATTTTATATTTTTATTCACTTGGAAAACCTTACCTGAATAGGTAATGAATAATTTACTCAATAATTGTCCATTTTATAACCTAAAATGAGACTTGAGTAAAAGGATAAAATTATATGAGAAAGGGATCCATTGAAAGATCATGATCTATCATTCAATTTAAACATGTCAGTGTAACAATCACCCATTCATATCTTGCTTCACTTTCTCATTACGAACATCCCAGAGATGAGACTACATGTTATAACACCAAATCCCTGATGTAGTGACCACAAATTGCATCAGAAGATAATGATAACATTATCACATAACCATCATATTCTCTATACATGATTATCATAAAAGTAATATTACACCCTTGCTTTTTGAGGTGGATTAATGAGTGTTTGGGATACTGGAACCTTGAGTTTCCTATATAATAGTATTATGCACAATCACCCAAACTATTTATGGATACTCTTTATAGTGTCGACATTTACATTGTAAAATTTTTAATATTAACACATTATTACATGTGGTATGACATTCCATTTTTCTACATAAGTAAATTTTTGTAGATTAGTACTTTTATCATGACTACTGGTTTAGATATTTTGATTGATTGATTAAATGTATCCCACTATTTTTTTGAATTTTAGGAACCCTCTATGCTGAACCTGAATATTCTGTTGCTTTAATATTCTAGTGAAAAGGATCCATAAATCTCCCCTAATAGTCTACAACCTGTGGCTATTCCACCACTCTGAGAGGTCAGGGTAGGATGTTGACTGGTCAACCACTTTAACTCGCGGGTCCATGATAAGTTTAGTGAATTCCCAAATTCTATAATAACTTCTTGATTTACCCAACTCTTTCCTCTAAAATGATAGGAATTTAGCTATGTTTATCCATTACAATTTCTTTAGTTAATTCAAACCACCAATATTATATGAACTCCATGGTATTAAGAGGCATCCTCAACTATGGCATGTACAGCACCCCAAACACTCATCTTTGTCCGAATTATAATGATGGAAGACATATTATATTTATTATTTCATTTAGTGTTTTTGTGTTATTAATGTGACTATTGAAATATTTTTTAATATTTAAGAATGTTCTAAGTGATCACACTCACAAATAACTAGGAAATAAATAGAAAAATTCATCACATCACATGTTCATTTTATATTACATGCTTATTTATAATTATATGTGTTTTCCAATTAACAACACTTACCCACAAATAATAAACCATGAAAAAATAAAATGTTGATCGGATCATGAGTTGATTATAATGGTTTATCCATTGAGAGAATAATGGACCAACCTATACCCTAGGGTTTATACCTTGATTCATGTCACTTACGACACTAATTTAAGTGTATGCTCATCTGATACATCCATCTCATATCAAGTGTGTTTCCATAACATGGTGAAAAGTACGTCACTCATCATCTCGTCATTATACAACAGTACTCGCTTACAGGTGAACAGAACTGGGGAGTATAAAATACAAGTCTGATTTGGACACATAAGCCCTTATAAATATGACACTGAGAAGATTCACTTATGACCTTTTAATTAAACAAATTATTATAAAATGTGCAAAAGTAAAATAATTAAATAAAAAGCACCAAACATATATTGGTTTTTGGGGGCTCATGGTGAGACTAATACGAATTAAAATAACATATTAAAATAAATGAAAGAATAAAATTAAACATAAATTACATAATTTTTATGGGAGTTTTTATTAAATTAAAGTTTCACTCTAACTTTAATTCAATAAGATACGATCTATGGTCTTCTTAATTAATTTAATTTTAAAACCAAAAATTAAATTAATAAATTAATTTAATTGAAGACCAAATTAAATTAATTTAATCCATAACCAAAATTTAATATTAATTAATTTGACATTCAGTCAAAACAAAATTATTTATTTTTTTGATTAAATTTAATTAATCGGGCCTTGAAAACCCTGGGAAGGACCTGAGGGGGTCAGACCAAACCCCAAAATTTTCATTCTGGGCTGTGCCGACCCTGCACAAGGAAAATTTGGGTGAGACATGTACGCCTATACCCATTTAGTTCTATGAATATTCTCATGGACCCATTTTGAGTTGGATCGGGTTCAAATGAACTCGTAACAGTGGTAAATTCGGCCGGGGGAGATCTAAATTTGGTCTATTCGGGTGATGTCCAAACTAACGAAGAATGTGGGCGGTGTAGCTAGCAGGTAGGATTTTCGTATAGTCAAGCAGTGTCTATTGGAGATGGATCATCATCATGGGCATTATCTAGGTGGTCATGAAAACCAGAACTAGTTCCCATGGAAGAGAAGGGTCGGCTCACCTAGAGCCCATTGGGGCAGTCAAGGCTTGCAGATCTGGTGTCTCCTACTGAAGGCGTGGAGGTAAAGGGCTGGGGGCCAGTGGTGGTCCACATTGGTCAAGAGGTGGGGCAGCTAGAGAAGACCCACATTTTGGTCTTCTTCCTAATTTTTCAGTGCTTGGAAAAAACATGAAAATCACCTTTGCCTGATATTTCAAAAGTGACGCCCCACTTTCAAAATTCACTTTCATATTTTTTTAAGACATATACATCGTACCTTTTTATTGTCTATCTCGAATGTCCATTTGTCCACAATAGAACAAAAAATTAAAATAATAATTATATTATTATATTATTATAACAAACTCTGGTAAAATAATTGATTAGATGGAGAAAACTATTCTAGCCACCCGTATCCAGTCAGAATATCAAATCAAGTCCAAAAACAGTTTTTCACATCCAAAAACATTGGGACCAGAATGACGTCCTCTATAATATTTAATGAATATTTAGTTTTTGATTGGCTTAAATCTATCACACTTCATTATAATTACAATTGAAGGCATTGGGAACACAGAGCATCCAAAAAACTGTGATTTTAAAAATTTTCATTGATGAGAGACATGAACTTGTAGACGCTAGTGAATCGCTGCACGATTACTCCATTAGGATCACACATGAAAGAGACTAAGCACAATATTAAAACTGTAAAGTATGTGGTTTGTTTTTATTTTTTGGTTGATGTTTTTTCATAGATGGTGATCTCTTGAAGAATATGAATCCAAATTTCTCTAGATTTACCGCAAGTACTTTAGGAAACTGTAGGGAAACGATCGTCGAATTTCATGTGCTTGTGTGGAGATTTGATGATGTCTTCGATGATCTAATGATCACTGCATCACCTTGCTTGTGATCCCTGAGATAGAGCTCAATCCAAGCTCTTAGATCCAGAGCCTCCCTCTCTAGAATGCATGAGAGAGATGTATAGAGAGAGTGGTCATGAATATTCCATGAAAAATCCCTCTTCTCTTATATTTATAGTGTTAAATGGAATTAATCGGAAATTCCAACTAAGCCCCCCGAATTATTAACACACAATATAAATATTATTTTGACTACTAAACTATGTAAAAAATATTAGTCATTAATATTAACATTTTTATTACAATATAACTAATATATTATGTGATAATACTCTAGTCTTTAACTCTGCTCGTACTTCCTGAAAATATTAAATGAACCATATATATTTTAAACTAGTATTCATTCACTTAATATTTTTTTCTATTTACTATTAACTTTTAAATACATTTAATAAATAAATTCAATTCTAGTTATTCTTAACTTGAATAATATGAATTTATTCATTCCCTGGGGATCATACCTTTATAGATAAAGACCAGACCCAAGTAGTGGGGTCCACCATGTCTAAAACACATATTCAACTGAATAGGGAATATTCTGGAATATTCTATTGTGTGTGACCATCTAGGACTTTATCTCGTTATCAGTGAATACTATTCTTATACCAAGAGGGAGATCTAGAAACCCTTCATGCCCCCTAAATAGACAATGATTTTCACAACATCGACAACCAACCAACGAACGTGAACTGTGTAATATAATATCTTTTTCTATAATATCTCTTAATGATGGATGCACACATGTGTCATCGCCCTTTTATTGCTTTATTATTTTTTGATCTAACTAGATGGATTTTCCATGGACTACTATCGCAATGGATTTATCAAGGTATTACCATCCTGATCAGCATGGCCTGAGAAACATAACTTCATTAATCTGGAAGTGAAAAATTATTTCTTGACTATTCAACAAATTTCATGCCACTAATGACACAACAAACACAAACTACCTTTCCCAGATTTCATCATCATGGTTTTATCCTTACATCAAAGTACATGATCAAATGACACACATTGGATATTTTCTCATGTTAGGAGACCATTACACATGTCCATAGATAGGACCAACCAATGACACCTAAAACATGTTGTGTTCATATTGGTGCGTCTATCCACATGATCTCACTACTAGACATCCCCAATTGCGAACTACATGGGAAAAAGACTCAATTCATATGATCCCCAAGTATCTAATATTCAAACATCTACTATGTCCAGACAGTTAGATGTATCTTGACCATATGACCTTTGTTTAAGATTAATTTCATTGTTTTTTGAGGTTATCATTACAACATGAGATCTACTATAACCTTTTGATACAACAATTAATCTACGGACATTATCATTAAATAGTTGAGGTATAAAACACTACACTGTAGTTTTATGAATACATCATATATAACTATCTGTATAAATGATTTGGTAATCAAAAGAACTATATATTTGAGTATAGGTAACCAACTATTTCAACAATGTTTAGGGAAAACAATATAATTTTCAGGGCCATGACATAGCTGCAGACCATGTCAGGGAATGTTCCAGAATAGAATGGCCATGGTGTAGGCCATAGAAATAGCCATTCTATATTTGAAATCGTTTAAATGACCACTTATTCCTTAGATCTACACAAATGAGCTACATTTGGGTATTCAAACTGTTTTTGAGCATAACAAGGGATTGATTAACTCATTTCTCGCTCGTTTTCATCTAATTTAACATCTCAATTATCCTCTCCTCTTGAAGATCTATGATATTGGTATATTTTTTGATTGAGGGATATTTGGTGTTGTGACCTTCATCTGATACCTACTTTCATCCTTTTATTGGATCAATCTTTCATTTCCATTCATCAATATAAGGACTCAGTTCATCCAATATTGTGGGTGTTTTTTTGGGATGTCTTAGTGGGATCCTTTTAGTGAGTAGTCCTTTTTTCTAGCCAATTTATTTTTATTTATTGAACAATCATGGAATGGGGATATTATAGATTAAACATTGTGTTTTCTCTTGTCTAGAGAGGTGCATCATAGATTTTTTGTAATAAATCCTTTCTTGAGGATCAATGGAATTATTCAATGTCTAAGTGGAGTTACTATTAGTGAATCTTATTTGGTGAATATATTATTTCTAGAATTTATATTCATATTTTATAATATCCATATTTAACTCTCATGTGAAACTAGATATGGTTTTTACATTCATTGGGTTTGATGTTTTTTCAATGACAATATTTTTGAAGAACCAAAACATTGACGTCCTTAACCTTGAGGTTGGAAATTCCATTCCATGCAGAGGACTTGTATACATTTCATGAATTGATATTATATATGTATCCTATGAAATTATGTCATGTGACTGATCACATGTTTTTGTATCCAATGAGACTAGGTTTTATGTTTGATCACAACTATGTGTGTATATCTTCTGATAATTAGGCTTATTATACTATATTGTTTCCATCTATGTCATTTATTACTTGAGTGACATTTCATATCTTATGTAATACATGTTGATGTATTTTTTCCTCCATTATCTATTGTTCATTATATTTGGTTCAGTGCATAGCTTGTGGAATACCTATTTTTAGTAACCAAAATTTATGGGTGGTCATTCCTGGCTTAGTCACATCCTTAGAGGGGGAGTGTGCACAAGTTGATGGATTTACTCATAGTCATGAGATTGGGTTGAAATCTGGTATGAGGATTTCTCTAAAGCCATGAATTGGGTTGACATAGACTTGTAATTAAATTTGGAAGGTTCTTATCAATAAATGTGTATGTTTTTTTAAATATGCACATGGGGTTTGTCCTTAAATGCTGAAAGAGTTACTTGGAATGATATAAGTTAAGTGGTACTATAATGATACTCATTCATCATGGAACCAAATCTTGTATAACCGGGGTTCAAGGAAACATGGTTAGTGCACGTTCTCTTGAATTATTAATGTTCATATTCTCATATCAAAATTTACTTATCCACAATTTCATACACTTATATATACATGTAAAATTATGTACATTATATATTGGTGGTTTTCTAATGGGTTTATAATCACACCCTATAAGATAACCTTCATACACATGAATACTTCATAACTGGGGAGCTGACAAAGGGAAAGGGAACTACGAAAGCTTTCTAAGGATCTTAGTGCTGGAAGATGGATGTAATACATGGACATACACCAGTCAACTCTCATTTAACTTTTATATATCAATGATTTATAGTTTTAAATGATGACCTACCACATAGGGTTTATTTTTTTTACTTTAATATCTTGATATGACACTTCACATAAAATTTATTAATCTTTTATTTTATCATTTAATTTAATTTCTTTATATATATATAATTATTTCATCTATTAATGGCTATGATTATTTGGGGTATAATATCCCCATGATACTTTAGACCCTCGGTACTAGTCGGTAGTCTCTTGCATATGGGGAGACAGACATGTCGTTATGTGGATCTCTGGATCAAACCTAGTGGTTTGGGTTGGGGAATTAAAAACATGTGTCAAAGGCACACAGTTTATTTATTTATTTTTGTTATGGTATAAATGATATATGATGTGCGGAACATGAGAAGGGTAGTTTCTATTTTCTTAGATATCTCATGTGTAACAATCCTCCAAGTTATTGATGAAGAAATTTATATTATAATTTTACATGATTTGGGTGTGTTCATGGATCATGAGTTAGCACATAGGATAAAATTACATATGAAGCATTGTTGTATGTTGAATATTATTTCTTAAATTTAATTCCATGATTGTTCTATTTGTTCAATATAGAACTGTATTATCTATTGAGTGATATATCTATATATATTCATACTATTGTGATGTATATGTGTGTCATCAGTTAGATGAAATTGAGAATGCTATTATATTTTGTATACATAAGATTTTGACTAATATGAATGTATAAAAGACTATTACTGAGCCATGTGTAGAACTATAAGGGTTATACCTTGTATATGGGTATCTCCTAGGATATGAATTCTGACAGAATATTCTATTGTGTGCTTTTAAACTACTTATGATCTTGTAAGAATGTTTTTCTATGTGTCCTAACTTTTTGTTTGTATTTAAAAAAAGGCCCCATAGAGGTGGTTAATTTATCTTGATCTGGTTGATGAACTCATTCTATTATAAGCTATGTAAGAGGATTCACCTGCATTTGTCGTACTGGTTTAAGAGGTAAACATGCCCCATACTTGAGTCTAATGAATAACAATGGTTGATTATGCTCAATAATTTTAGCTCCATCATCCACCATTATTCAAGGGTATTGGTGTCCTCCAAGATGCATAGGACTGGATTGATATCATAGTGGCCATCTATTATCTAGTAGAAAATTTTGGTGATATTAAGGTGAGGCTTGCATCATATATACTTTAGGGAAAATCTAAGAGGTAATGGATCATCATGGTATAGGAAGGCATGCATGAGGGTATTTATTGGGAGGCCATAAAATAAATATTCTTTTAGAATTTCTTCACCTGTATAGTGGAGAACGATTGAGATTAGGAGATTATGGATCTTCTGCATTGGAAAATTTTGATTTCTACTAAATCGGATCATTTCATGGATTTTATTTTCTTTTATAGTTTTTTGACTTGGAATGAGGCATAGAAAGCTAGTAATTTTGGGATATGACTTTTTTAGATCTCAGATAATAGGTAAGGGGCTTTGAATTGATGACATATAATCTAGTTCTTCACAAGTACTTTTCTTTTGAGATAAATCTAGAGGAGGAAATTATTTTGGGGTTTCTTTCAGTATATAGTTCATTAAGGCCCAAATTGTTTTAGTGTGACTATTGATGAATCTTCTAGTTGTAGGAAGAAGAAGGTTGAGAAGGAATAGCAGGTGATATGAAGTTAGAGTTGAGTATAGATTACTCTAATTTTCTATGGGAGGATGTTCAATTGGGTTCTATAATTGTGGTTGAAAGGGACACTTTAGTACATCGTTTACAAGGTCACCTACGAAATTTCACCATTTTAGAAAGATAATACATCTTAAGAACTTTTTTTTAACAAACACCATCCTTATTCTAAGAGAACATGTTAGTGTATAGGAAGGGGTCCTTAGTAGAAGACACTTGTACCACGGATGTTGATAACTCAGGCGAGGCATGTACTAGGGACATATAGGATTAGTACGATGGATGAGGTTCCAAACACCAATGGAGTGGGACATTCTATAGTTAAATTTATGGTGTTACTTATGTATCCTCTATATACTACTTTGTTTGATACTATCTCTTCCCGTGCTTTTATATCTACTCATGTTAATGTTGGACTTGACAAACCAGTCATGTATTTTATACGTTTCTTTATCTTGAAACGCCTTTGGAAATGAAATTATACCATCTTCAGTGGTGTCCTGATTGTCCCATATTTTTTGCTAGATACAAACTTATCTTGGAATTCATGATATAAATATGACTTTTTTCAATGTTATATTCATAATGGATAGGTTTAATTGTTATCAAGATCATATCAACTATTATCCAAGGGGTGTTACTTTCGATTCACATAGGGAAGAGAGGTACATATTGATCAGAAAGTGGGATCTCAGAGTAGGATGGATGAGACTTGACCTTAGTTAGATCATAGATATCATTGATTAAGTATAAGTCTTGGCTCTTGTAGTTGAATCAGTAGTGAATCCCACTATCTTTTCTCCCGTGGTGGATCATTATCAGGATGTTTTCACAGATGACTTCTCAGGTATGCCTCTAGATATAGAAATTGAGTTTGAAATTGATCTTGATCTTAGAGAACAACTGATATCCATTCCTCCTTATTTCATGATACCAATTTATTTTATAGAGTTAAATATACATATAAGGGATTTATATGTTATGGGATTTATCAGACCGAGCACATCACCTTAGACTTCTCCGATGTTGTTTACTAGGAAGGTAAATATCCATTTCTGGATATATGAGTACTATAAGAAGCTAAATCAGGTAAGTATATAGAATATGAATTCCTTTCCCGGGATTAATGATCTCTTTGATTAGTTATGGGGATCCCAATGGTTATTTATGATTGATCTTCATGTAGGCTTCCAAGAGTTGTGATCCAAATAAGATGATATTCCCAATATAGAATTTAAGAGTAGATATGGACTCTATGAATACCTCGTCATGAATTTTGGGTTTAAAAATTCTCCAATAGTGTTCATGGATCTCATTAACAATATTTTTTATTCATTTCTTGACTATATCATCATTATGTTCATGGTTGATATTTTGATATATTCCAAGACTTCAAACATTCATTTGAGGGACCTTGAGTTGGTATTGAGTACACTTCAAGAATAGAAGTTATATTCCAAAATCTCATAGTGATACTTTAGGATTCAAGAGGTTTATTTCCTTTTCAATTTAAAATATGAGGTTTGGATATCAGTTTACCTAGAGAACGTTGAGGTTGTGATGTCTTGGGAACATCCTAGGAATGTATCTGATATCAGAAGTTTCATTGGGGTTTTAGGGTACTACCGATGCTTCATCAATGACTTCTGCTATTTGGTAGCACTATAAATAGAGCCACAAAAGGAGATGAATCTTGAGTGGTCAAATTAGTTTGAAGATTTATATATTGATCCAAAGTGGAAATCTATGACATCCCTTATAATGGAATTTATAGAGTGTGGGACTGGAAATGGATTTTACTAAGATTCCTATGTTATTGGTTTTGGAGTTGTACTAGTTCAGATGGATTAGGTAGTTACTTATGGCTCACATCTACTATGAACCTATTATTTGAACCACCAATAACCTGACTTTGAGTTGGTATATATGGTCTATGACTTGAAGTGGTGGTGTCACTATCTCATTGATGAGAGATTTCTTATCTATATACACAATATGAACTTGTAATATATTTTCTCTTAGGGGGGATCTCAATTGGAGGTAGAGGTAATGGGTTGAGTATCTATAGAAATTTTCTTTTGATATATATTATTCATCAGGGAAAGGGAATATCATTATAGATACCCTTAGTCCGAAAATTCATAACACACATGATCTTAGAGGGTGGCCTTCATAAGAGGAATCACGTCTAATGAGGTTTATGGTTTAGTTTCTAATATATTCACAAGAGGATCAAGGCGTGATGGCATGTACACCTTTTCTAATCATTTATTCTATGGTGGACTATGTGAATGTGACCAAATAGTAAGATTCTGAGTGTGTGGTGATGTTGGAATGCTTAGTAGAAGATGATCAAATTCCAGGATTGTCCTTTAGTAATGAAAACATTGTTTATGTTCATGAGAGTTTATTAGTATAATCTTCTATAATATAAGATATAGTTGTATAATATCAAAACTCAAAGTTCATAGTGTATATAAAGATTAATAATATTTACCATGAAATATGAATATAGTTTTGGTGGCCACATATGAAGAAGGATATCACTAGTTTAATTTCATGATGCCTTACCTTCCAAAGGGTAAAGACTAGGCATCAAAATTATGGTGGTTTAATCAATCCAATTATAGTGCCTATATAAAAGTAAGATTACATGATAATAGACTTTTTTTGTGGGTTTAACATGTACCCCAAGTATTTTTGATACCACTCAGATGATATTCAATCATCTAATGAAATAAACACATATCCTTCCAATTCAAGTGAACCTTTTTTTTGATGGGGTTGGGAAGCCAAATGTATGGGAGATTTTATACCTGTATGGATCTCATGTGAGAATCATATCTGAATGAGAGACACATAGAATATTTTTATTTTTTAAAGGCATACAAAAGGCTTTGGCGACTCAGTTTAAGATGTGTACAACATATCATTGACAAAATTATGGATCGTCAGAGGGGATGGTTTTGATCCTTGAGGATATTACTCAATCATGCATCCATGCCATTGGTGGAGCATTAAATGACCACTTAAAAATGGAATAATTTATAAAAAATAATATTTTTCAGGCTTCTATTTTGATGGAACTATTTTAGGATCTCTATGGATGATTATTCACCTCTTCACTATGTTGGTATGGGGTGGGTGATGTAGCAGATGTAGGGTTAAATATAGTACAATAGACCCCCAAGAGAGTTAAATTGATTTAGTAGAAGTTGGTTAACTCTCATAGCTGGAAGTGGTCATATTCCAACCAAATGAAATGGTCTTTGGATTTCATTGTTAGAAACTATGTTTTCTTGTGGGAATAAACATAGTTGGGACATTAATATTTTTGGATGTAGAGAAAGATATCACCATGGTTTATGTGACCATTTAAGATCAATTATTGTTTTAGAGTAGTGTCTTAACAATTTTATATTACTATAAATTATTAAGGAATGAATGATCTATTCAAAATTTCTCAACATCACAATTTCCTGCCAAATTTTGTGTAAGTGGTTGACTATTAGGATGTTGAGTTAGAAGCTGACTCATCTTTTGTGGACTACTAAGTGCAGATTATTGGCTGAAGATAAAAAGTTTTTTGGTGTAATTCTATGCCACCATTTTAGGTGTTATAGTAGCATGGATAGATATATGAGGATAAATGCGTGTGATAGTCTGAAATTAAATCTTACTAGCTGGATTTGTTTGAGAAGGACCATTAGTGATTCTTTTTGTGGATGAGAAGTCCTTAGAGGGGGATATTGCAATGTCCGAGAACTTTGGACTCATATATATAAACTTTTCTGTCCTTTTCATAATGGAATCCAGGTTGATTCATTCTTGGGTGATGTTTAGTGGTATTTAATTTTCTTTAAAAATTTGAAATATGGGTTTTATATGTCTTTGGTCCACAACTGCAAATACCATGGCTGTGGTGGTGGATGTGATACTCCCTTGTGTAAAATAGCCATGTGAAAAATAGTATAGAAAATCCATGGCTATGAAATGGAACTTTTTAGGTCCTTCAATATAAAACAACATGGCCCACCTCCCCATGACCATGGTGAGGGAAAGAAAAATAATATTTTGGGTCATGCCATAGTTGTAAAATTGTGTCAGGGAATATTCAGAAACACCACATCCATATCCATGTTATGGATTCACTACTAGAATTCAGGCCTTTAAAAGTGCTATTAAAATGGATTTATCTATGCTATAGAAGTACTAATAAAGTATGATATGTTAAAAGGTATCTTTGACAACACTCATAAAAATTGATGATAAAGGCCCCATTTAACAGCGCTAAAAAATCACTGATAAAGTCAGACATTATCTATGCTTTTTTAGTGCTAGTAAATGACACCTTTATCAGTATTTTTTAGTAATATTAAGGGACCCCTTTAACAATTCTAAAAATGAACGGATTAACCCCCACTAAAAATGTTTTAATTTTTTTTCACGCACCCCCCTTATCAGCGCTTTAGTTAATCCCACCCCCAGCATGTGCCCATGCCTCTACAGAGTTTCGAACCTAAGACCTCCAGCTTATACACCATTTCCTTTTCCACCCCCCTATACAATTATTTTACATTTTATTATATATATCCATATTTATATATATCTAATTATATATATAAACACATATTTATTAACATATATTTTTTAAAATACATTTTTAATTATATATTTTTTTTAAAATGAATATTAGTTTTTATTTAAGAAATGTTTATATAATGAGAAATATATTTTATATGTAAATATGTTTACTTATTTGTTTATAAAAATAAATTTTTATGTGTGAATATATAAAAAATATGAATATATTTTTATTTATTTGATTTTTAATAATAATGAATTGTGAAAAAGTATTAAATTTTAAAGTCATAATATCAATATGAATGTAATATCTGGGAATGAATTCTATCCCCACTAAAAAAATGTAAAATCACCCCCATAAACGAGGCTCAAAATCAATTTAATGTTTAAATATTGGGTTATGGAGTCTAAAATCTCAATTTTAGAGGCCTTCTGGGAATTATTTCCTCAAAAGAGGTGATTGGGGGATCCCATGGGTCATCAAAGAATAGATCTCATTAAAATCTTCGATTCTATATGTGGTATAGCTAAAATGAACACTCATAGAACAATTTATTGTG
Organism: Viscum album; assembly: GCA_963277665.1. Classification (NCBI taxonomy): domain Eukaryota; kingdom Viridiplantae; phylum Streptophyta; class Magnoliopsida; order Santalales; family Viscaceae; genus Viscum; species Viscum album. The sequence goes on along the minus strand of OY728155.1, from coordinate 2,133,777,946 downwards.
GTTTAAAAGACCATATAATGTGAAAATAGTGGGGCACTATAACTATAAACATAGTTCTGTCCTCGATAAATGTGATCAAAGGTTCCCATGTGTTATTGGGGATAGATATCATCAAAAGCTTCAATTTTATATGTTGTATAGGTGAATGGACACCCAAATCATAAGTTATAGCCGTTTTAATTTTATGAAATTGGGGTACCCTGACTACAAACTCAGTTTTGGAGGCCTTATGGGCCTTTAGGGGGTTGAAAAATAGGACAACACTCTTAGAATTTAGTCTAAACCTCTACGACATAGAGCTCATTCCATGATTCAAATTGATATGAGGTGGAGCCGAAATGGACACTCGAATAAAATGTTATGGAATTTAGAAGTTCACATTCAATTTTTGAAATTTTCAAACTGTAATATTTTTTATTCTATTGATTATCACACTATTTAAATCTCATTTTTTAGCTTATTTCATAATCATTGATTTGACTAGTTGTGGAGATGAATCAGACTCTGGGATTAAAATTTATGGTCTTTTGAGGGGTTTTAGGTTTTCTCAATGTTTGTATGTTTTTAAAGGGTTTCTAGAGTTATTGTCGTTGTTTCATTTTTTTTGAGGTTTTAGGGATTTTATAGAGTTTTAAGCCATTTTAACTAAATATATTATATATTATGTGAAAATTTATATTTATCCATATCTAAAACATATTTAAAAAGTATATATATTATATTTATATTAATAAAAATATATTTATATATTTATATATTAATATATTACTCTTAATGAAATATTTTATTTTGCAATATACCCATTTATCAGTGTTAGTAAAAAAGATTTGATAAAGGGGGTCTTTATCAGCGCTCCCAAAAAAGTGATGATAAAGACCCACCTTTATCATAACTTTCTTGCTATTGTCGATAAAGGCCCCATTTATAAGTGTTCTTTTAGAATCATTGATAAATTCCATTTTTATCAGCACTTTTTTACAAGTACTGATAAAGGTCCTATTTAAAAATCACTTTTTAGTACTGTTAAATACCCCCTTAACAATGATAAAAAATCCTTATGAAAGACCCCAATTAAACTTCACTCTTTCTACCATTTAGAAAGGTAGTTTTTAATATGGATTTTAGATAGCGCTATTAAATCCCATGAACTGGATATTCAATATTTTTTAGTAGTGTGTAGGCTATAGTGATGGTCATGTGGAATTTGAAATGGTAGAAATGACCACTTCCTCCACAGATGTCTATCAATGATCAATGTTTTGGTTTCCACACCATGTTCAAGCATAATTAAAGGAATAATAACTCTTTTCTCACTCTTTTTTATATGATTACACCATTTTATTCTAATCCCCTCTCAAAGAATGGTTCTTTTGAGAGTGTTCTTGAACGAGAGACATTTTTTGTTCTGAACTTCATTCGAGCATGTTTTATTTCTTATTTATATCTACATTTCATTTTCTTTGATCAATTCATGGCCTCAGTTCATCTAACATTTCTTGTTCTTCTATTATGGTACATATCTATGGGTGCCTTTTGATGTGTATTCCATCATCTAGTTGTGTACTTATCATTTCTTAAATGATCATGGAATGAGGAAATTATGGATTAGAATGTGGTTTTTTTAGTTTAGTGATTTTTTTCCCATATTTTGTGTAACAAAATCCTTTTTAAGGATCATTGGAATTCAATTATTCCTCGGTGGATTTTCCCTAAGTGAATCTCTTTTGGAAAATCTATTTCTTCTCAACATGATGTTTAACTCTTAAAATCCATGTTATTAAAATCTCGTGTAAAATTGGAGATGGATACTAGTTTATTTAGGTGTGATCTTATTTCAGGGAAAACTTTATCGAGGAACCTTGACCTTGATTTCAAAAAACCATGAAGTAGGAAGTTCCTTGACATGTGGATTCAATGTATTCATTTTTTTTCTTGATATGATATGTGTATCCCATGAGACTGTATTTGATGTTCGATCACATGTGTGTGCATGTGTAGAATTGTTTACTATGTTTGATGTTTGATCACATATCTGTGTATGTGGGTATTGATACTCATGCTTGTTATGATATATTTTTTCATTATAAGTGGTTTATTAATTAAGTGATATTTCATAACCTATGGAATACTTGTTGAGATATTTAATGTTTCATACTATGTTGTTCCTTATTTTTGGATTGGATCATAATTGGTGGAATCCTTATTTTTAGTATTCAGGTTGATTTGTGGCCCTTATAGACTTATTCACTCCCTTATATGGGGAGTGTGGACCAGGTGATAAATTTTCCCAAAGCCATGTATTAGGTAAACATACTCCTATCCTTAATGGAAGATAGTTCTTTTCATTATAGGTCTATGTTTTCCCTTAAACAATGGCATGATATTTGTTCTTAAATTAAGATATAGTTACATGGAATGATCTATGTCATGTGGTACTACCATGACACTCTTCAAGTATGGTGTTGAATCAGGTGAGGGGGAGATTCATGGAAGCCTGATGAGTACATGTTTTCTTAGTGTATGATTAGTTTCATGCATGTGTACACATTTACTCATCCATCATGTCATAATCATCTATATATATGTTCACTTACATTAAAGATGAATTAGTGGTGTCCTACATGGTTTATCTCACACCTATCATTGGAACCATTATGTTCATGTTGACTTCATGAATAGGGATCTGATGAAGGGTTATGACCCTGTAATAGGTTACTGAGGTTATTGGAGCTTGGTGATGGATTTTGTATCAAGAGTGTCTCCAAATGGATGTCATTGCACTTTTATATTTTTATTCTATCCATTTGTACATGATGACCTACCGTATTGGTGGTTCATTTTCTTACTTATGTATCTTAACATGACAATTTCCTTATTATTTATTCTCATTTTATTATTTTATATCAATTACATAGATTATATATATAAATTTATATATTGATATACATATGATTATAGAATCTAGTAACAGCTATAATTACTAAAGTTAGAGTTTCTCCATGTTACTTTAGACCCTTGACGATAGTCAACATCCTCTTGCATTTGTGGAGGGTTTACGTGAGGTAATTTGGATATCTGGATCAGTCATAATGGTGTGGGTTGGGGTGTTACAATATCCTCCAATAATTCATCATTTTAATCACCTATTTAAAAATTAAAATTATATAGAGAATAGGTTAGAATATTAATGTGGTTATCTCTTATATAATCCTACACCATCATGCTAGTTCACCACAACATAAAATATTTGATAAAAAATTTCATGATTTTTGAAATAATGTAATAAATATATAAATGATAATATTTATAGATAGAAATAATTCATAGAAGGGACTAAATTTACAATATAGTTCATGAATGTTATTTTATTTGATTAAAACTTTTCCCCACATAAATGTATAAAGAGAAAATATTTTTCGATGATCCTAATTATTTTTACAACAAAACAACATAGAAATGTTATTAATATTTATCTATCACCATTGATTGATGAATTTAATGATAAATCGAAGATTTGTGTTACAATTTTTGATTCATGAAAAAAAATATTATATTATTTTATGTGTTATAGTAATTTTCACCATGAATTACATTCATATATTTATAAACTTATCTTGATACAATGTTAAGAGATATAAACCTTTTGCAATTTGTGAATAAGGGGAATCATATCATTTTTTAACTAATGGAAGAAATATAATTTATATGGAAAATTATATATATGTTTGAATGGATAAACCATATATAATATTTAAAAATGAATTTATCTGTTTACACAAGTGTGATTTTTCCTCACAACCATTCCCTATAAGGGCCCAGATTCATCTAGTTTGACCCTTTGCATGTTTCTAAAGCATGTGGTTCTCAAAGGAGTCTTAGATCATAACTAAAGGTGTGTGTATTCTAAAATCTAGATGTCAGTAGAATTCATGATGTGTAAGGGTTTCACATCATAAATGTTTGGTTCACAACATGTGTGAGGATATATCATTGGGTTCTTAAAGACATGAATTAAATCAACGTTAAATAGTTTAAGGTGATTCATTTTTTGAAGGATCATAAAATATGATACATACATGATGTTTAAGGGTTTCACATCATGAAAATATACTGTGTAGTGCACCATTATAAGACACAAAATCTAGGATTTTCTTAAACCTTATTACTCTCTCTTGATTTCCAAGTGATCAGTGGAACACTCTCCACAAGGATTGATTATCAGCTTTCTTTCTTTGATTTGTGGTAATCCAAGGTCCATTCTAACTATTTTCTTATAGTTGTTTTATTCTGATCCCCCTTCTTATTATTTCTATGTGATGGTGGTTTCTCACTTCTATTCCAATATAGTTTAGTTAGTTGTTTTTGGTAGAGCTATGGAATGAAATCCTTGTAGGGATAGATTTATTACAGGATTGGTGATCAGGATCTAAAAGTTTATCCATTCTCATGTGAAGATTGTTGAGTCCTTTTAGGTAGATGATTTTTTTATTTTCTTACCTATTTATGTTCAATTATATAATTTTCATGGTTTATTTGTTTTTGTGGGAATGGAGTTAAACTAATAATAATTTAACATTAAAAATAAATAATTTATTAATAGTAATCGTATGTTGTTGATTTCTGGGTTGATAAGGATTTGCCTCTTTATTTTTCTAGATAGTTTCATATCTATGTTATTCTTTGTAACAAGTCTTATTAAACTATAGATTAACATGTTGTTATTTTTTGAAATTGATGATGATTTTAGAGATATAATTAATTAATTAATTAATTGGATTAATAATTATAGAAGTGTAATGTTGTAACGAATTGTTTAATTAAAGATGGAATAAAAACTGATTATTTAATAATGATAATTAATAGGTACTAATTTTACATTCTTCTTCAATAGTCCATGTGTATTGAGTTTGATGTCATGAGATCTCATTTCTGTGTGAAGACTAGATGCATTGTTTTTGGGGAAAGATTTCTGTGTTGGATATGTTTTCCAATTTTCTATTTTTTTGTATTTTTCTCCAAATGTGATATTTTCTATGGGATGTGATATGGGGAGGCTAGACCCAAATGTGACATATTCTTGGGATGGCTGAGTCTGGGATAGTTGATGTGATGTTGGTGGGGAGGCCAGGATGATGTGGCTGTTGTTGACACTTGGGATGTTGAGGTGCTTCCGGATATGAATGTGGGTTTCAGGGAAGACATTAGTGAAGATAGAGTGAGTTAAATATATGATTACCTATTGATGTTAAACTGATATCTATGATGCTTTCTTATAAATATGGTTAAGGGAATATTGCTAGATTTCTTGTTTTATCTACATTTATTTCCCCACTTCATGAGGTGACAAGATGTGCTTGGTTGCATGTTTCCTCTTGGTAGTATCTTAGGATGGGTTTCCTAGAGTTCCAAGATTATTTAATGATGATAATAATGAATAAATAATTGGTAACTAGTGGGGTTGGTGTTGATGGAGTTAAATTCTAAAAATATGTTAATATTGATAAATCGTGGAGTTGGTTTGGATTATTATTGGAGGTTATAGAATTCAATATGGTGGTTGATGAATTTATATTAAATTAATGATAATGACCAATTTAATGGATAATAAATTAATTAGAAAGAGAAATAAAAATAATTAAATAATTAAACAATATATCTCTTTAAAATTTATTTGTTCTTATATGATATCTAGTCATAACAGTGGAATCTAGGAGTCTGAGTGATGTTAGATACACATGAGTATAAGACAAGGTTATTACCATAGTGTGGTTGTGATATATATTATGTCATGTATATTTTGTTATTTCATATTCTTCTCCACACATTTCGGTTAGGGAGACTGAAACCCAATGGAGTATGGGATGGTGTTTTTCCCAACACCCTGATGGGAGGATGGATGGATGACTACCCCCTTCTTCCCTTTTTGTTTCACTTGGTTGTTACTTGTAATGGTATGCATGGATGTTAGTTTCCCCTAATATGTGTGTATAGGGATTGTTTGGTTTTTTTATTCATACATATGCATACATGGATATAGTATTTAAATAATTATTATAGGTATGATGTGTATAGGTTTTTATGGAACATGATACCATACTCAGTGTATGGGATATAATGGATTCAGGTATCATACCTGATTTATGATACATGTCCTACAATATTGACTGGATCCCATAAACTACTTTGTTACTACATGTGTTGATGTGATATGGGATGATGTTGTGATGTGATGCATGAGGTTCATGTTGTGATGCCTTACTCAGGTGTCTTTGGGATGGATTATTTTGGAGAGAGATTGCTTAAGATATGTGATGTGGCTGGATAGTGGAAAACCAGTGGGAAAGTGGGAGTAAGGTACCCTTAATGTTTCATTATTATATTATATTGTCTTTTTATGTGATAATTGGTGACTGTTATCAATGGTGAGGTTGCTAACTTAGTATACCTATTAAGGAGATGAGTTAGTTTCAGTCTTCTTCATTGTGATTTATCACGATTTATTTATCTTTTTCATGAGAGGCATTGGATAGTATCCTACTGAGTATAATGTTACGATCACCCTATGTATATATATATATACATTCTATTTTTATGAAAGATGAATTAGGTTAGATATCGAGCTGAATATTACTAGCTTCTTTTTTTTGAAGGAGCTGTTTGGGCTTCATGGTCACTACCGTCTTTCCGTTTTGATACTTGAAGTATTCCTTTTAATTGTCATAATACTAAATGAAATTGAATGCATTTACATGTTATTTCCTTATATATATGTCTGAGAAGGTTTTGGTTCATTTATCTTTATTATATCTCTCTTCTACATGTTCTCTTAGAGGCTAAAGCCTCCTTTATGTTTCTTTATTATACCCTAGATGCTAGTTTCCAACCCGAGGCCTATTGGAGGTGGGACTTGTGAAGTAACCATCTAACTTCCCACATTTTCGGACCATGAGGGATAAATATTTTGAGGAGAGGGTCATTATTGAGTAGTATTAGAGGTCCAAGTTGAGGGATATGATGAAGTTTAGAGTTAGACACAAGTGAGAATGTATGGTTTCATTGGGAAATTGTTTCATCAATGTTTATTAAGTGATAAAAAGATGGTATACTAGCCATGACATGAGAATTTAGTCCCCACTGTAATATGATGCATGGAAATTTAATTTTATAAATCCTATAAAATGAAGAGATATTGGTTACGGTGTAGAGACCTAGGAAAGGATCAAGCATTAATATCCTTTGCACCTATGTTTGAAATGGTTAGTCATTGGGATACGTTAAAACATTAAAAATATAATTAAAGAAATAATTTAATATTTTAAAATATTATATATTCATGGTTTTTGAGCTCTAATAGTTTTTTATTTTTGTAGGAATAGATTTATATTGATATCCTCATCAGGTTGATGCTGAAGATTTTCACAAGGATGTGCTAGTAGATCACAATATACTCAAGGTTGATGATGAAAATACTTGTAGGAGGACACTCTAAGAGATTTTTTTCCATATTATAGGGAAGTATGGAGGCTCTATTTCAGATTAATTCATAGAATAATTGTTCGAATAGGTTGAGAGAACTTTCAATTCAATCCGTTCTTGGAAAGTGCACTAGGTTTTTCTAGCTATGATGATTTTGTATAGAGTAGTGAGTATGCGGTGGTTTTTCTTTCTTGGGTATCACAAGGAGTTGGAAGTATCATGGGAGAAGTACCAAGACCAGTTCCTATAATAGTGCCTTTCTTCTTCCACGAAATCTACCAGTAACCAAGATCTACTTACCCTTTTCTAAGGGAGTTAAAGTGTGTGAGAGTTTGGTATCCATTTCAGGACCCTTCTGTGATATTCTTCAAACATATTTTCAGATAAGGAAGATAGGGTGAGGAATTTCGAGGAGGCATTTCACATAGAGACCTAGTTTCAAGTCACCAAATTTATACTGAATACGTATCTTCAGGTGATGGTGATAGAAGAGGTAATTGAGAGGATTAAAGCTAAAACTGGACTGTCTTGAGTGGGTATTCATTGGGATTCTCAGAAAGTAGATATGTGGTGTGAGGTTACCAGTTTTCTTAACCAAAGTGATTTTGGTCAGCCGGGGGTAGGTACTAGCCCCAATCATGTCATTTATCTAAGGTAGATATATCTAAAACATATTTCAAGTGATCAGACATGTGTTTTTATTTTGGAAGATCAGGTCCTTATGGGAAAGTGTGTATGAACTTTCTGAGTAGTTAGTGTGTGCAAGGTATTCAAAATCATGCTCCTTTATTGTGGTAGTTTCATATAAGCAATCAAGAGTAGGTTGTTCCAGTTTTTGACCAGTAGAGAGGAAATGGGGAAGCAAGAGTATAACCCCAAGATTCTCATCATCCCCAAAGAGAAAAGTTCATCCATGGAGGTGGTAATCACCAGGGTTAGAGAGGTAATAAAGTAGACCATGGTTAGCTTCATGATTTACTATTCCTAGCACCGGGTGATCCAGACATTAGACAAGGTACCCATTTATAGATTTTTAAATGGTTATATTGTATCATCCAATCTTAGGTTACACTGAATGGTTCCCCAATTCAGTTCGTTACATAAACTCAAGCATGCCCCCTCATATGCCAGAGGCTATAGACTAGTATTCAGGGTCTGATATATTTCATGGGGATACTATAAACTCATTATAAAAGAAATATAATATCAGAAATCTATATATAAATAGAAAAATAGTAATAAAAATTTCTAATAACTACTAGGCATCACATGAACAATCCCAAAATAGGGTAAATGACCATAAAAAAGAAATAAATATTTCATGCCATATTTTGTCAAATGTCAACTAAAAATAGAAACTAAATACACACTAACTACTCCCAATAGAGTCCTGAAATCATCTATAATTCCCTCATCCATTTTCAATTCTAAATCCAAACTCAGCAATATCAAATAGGGATCTTTCCCTTTTTCTAACATGAAAACATAAATTCTACTTGGTTACCAATCGGTGTCCTATGTAGGGTATGCATAAAAACCTGTATCCCACCACCAATGGTGTTTAAAGCATTATCATGTCTATAAAATTTTGTTCACTTTTATAAATAATAAAAGAAAACAAAATAAAAAAGTAATTTGGTTTCACATTTATAATTATTTAATTAACTACATTGACCCTTGGGTTCATGGTGACACCAATGTCAATCATACATGATTTCGCCATACTGAACTATTAATCATACACCATATGGATTTTACAATTTATTCGTTCAAGGTATTTCATTATTCAAATTCATTCAAATTTCATTTCACTAACTTCAAGCATCATTCTAGGTAATATTGTCATGGATACTTGGAGCATAGATCCAATATCATTATATTGAGTACATAAAGCATCAGTCCATCCCCAATATGACAAGTACTCGGAGAATCATTCTAGAATGAAAATATTGTGTACTTTTAGCATCTATCCAGAACCAATTCACATGCATGCATCAGAGGCCTAGCGCATTAGTCTGGAACCCCAGGGAGGAGGAGCATAATTCCAACACCCACATCTCATTTCTAATATATATATATATATACCATTTTCTAACCCTAGTTAACTTCTTATTAATCATTATCAATATAGTTCACTATTTCATTAATCAAACATAACCATGGTTCTTTACTTTTAACAAAAAAATCATGGGAAATATCATATTAATCCATTTATCATCAACTAATACACAACTAATTAACCATTCAATGTTATGAAAAACAACCCTTTAAATCCCATTGTTAAATCATGCAACTAGGATTTAGTTCAATTGCAAAATACCCAAAATTTTCCTTTTTCATACCATAATTTTCGCTTCAAGGTGTTAGGTCCACTAGGCTAGATACCCTGAGAGGGGGGTGAATCAGGGTATGATAGATTAAAACTACTACCCCTTTTCATCTTGTTTTGATGTTAGACAAAACCCTCTTATCTCTCCTTCCCGATGCAGAGTATCAATAAAACTTAAAGCATGCATAGGACACAATGATTTTTTTACTTGGTTAATCCTCATTGGGCTATGTCCAAGGAGCATACACTGACATTGTGCCGATGTACCAATTCCACTACAAGTGCACTACTGTTTACAAGTTCGAGCTAGATCACTTCTATGCCCAGGCTCACAACCTTTACAATGTTTGGTTTATCTCACTGCCTTCCCAAGGGTCACTCCCTGTTTCTCTCTCACTGGCTCACTACCTATAGAAAGAATAACCTTCTTCCTCTTCCTCTGCTCACTGCACTTGGGAGGGATCCAATCACAGTTTACAGACCTATATGTCTCTTCAATTGCATGAAATAATGCATCTTCAACTGTTGGTAGATGCTCTGTTGAAGTTTAATGTTTATCCATTGATGAATACTGATTTAAAAAAGATGTTCTAGGAAATTTCTAACTTTCACGCCACCCTAGGTTGACTTGTTTACCCCATGTGCAGCCTCTGCCTTCGTTGTGAAAAAACCAACTTGTGTGACACAATTTCACTCCAAAACTTGTGCACCTAAACTTGTGCGCCAAACCATGCACGCCAAAACTTGTGCATCAAAACATGTGTGCCAAAAAGTGTACGGTACACTTGCCCCGCACACTTGCGCGCCCCACTTGCGCATCACTCCCACTTGCGCGATCAGAGATCATATTTTCTCTCAGTGTTGAGCTTGTTATTAAATGAGAATAGTAGACGTCTATTTATAGGAATTTTGATGTATTTCATGCCACATTTGCGTTCCAAACATGCATGTCACACTTTCACGCACTTTATTTCCTTTTTCATATTTGGATATGCTGATCTTTGAAATATGACCTGCGCGCCACACTTGCGTGACATACTTGCGCGACATACTTTCATGCCACACAATCATGCCACACTTTCACGCCTCTTTTTCCATTGTCATATTTCAATATGATGATCTTCAAATATGACTTGCGTGCCCCACTTGCACGCCATACTTGCGCGCTATACATACGCAACAAACTTGCACGCCACTTTTGGACTTGCGCACCAGTTTTCCTTTGCCAAATTTTTGAGGCATACATGTGTTCCACTTGAGGACTTGTGAGCCACTTTTGGACTTGCACCCTACACTAGTGCACCAATTTTGGACTTGTGCGCCACTTTTCCTTTGCCAAATCATTGATGTTCTGATTTCAAAAAATTTCTAGCGTACAACATTAGAACCCTCCTTAACACAAGATCACAACTCCCTTTTCCAAAAACACTTTTCCCCATTCTCCAGTAAAACCCCCTTTGCCAACAGTTTGAGTCTTTGAGACTCACTTTATCAACAAACACAACATGGAGTCCTACACTGTAAACAAACAAAATCATCTCAAAAATACTTCAATGATACCTTGAGTGATTTATTCCCAACAATTTCCCCCTTTGGGTTTGTTGGAAACTCTTATCAAAACAATTCTCCATTCTTTGATACCTAAATAAGGCTTCATTTCATCTTAAGTCACCATTCGCCTCTTTTAATACATATAGAAATCAAAGATTTACTCAACACATACTCTAAGCCCACATGAGCAATGCTTGGCTTGAGAAACAAGAGTATCATGAAAAGTTCATCTATGAGTCACTTCGTGTTAGACACCACTGTTGATAATAACCTGACACCAATTGAAATTTGCAAAACAATCTGATACCAACCACACTTCATCTTTTACCACGATCCTCAGCTATCATGATATCTATTCTTTGATCGATCATGTCTAGCATCGTCTGATTTAAAATGCTCCCACTATCTCATTGCTCTCCCCCTATCTCACTGCTCTAACTGTTAGATTATCCCCATGTATTTGAAAAAGAAAATTTCTCCATTAATTAACCTCAGTTTCTCCCCATTTACGAGTCACTATTTTTTCCCCTTTGTCAACAAACCCAAAATTCACTCCTCCTTGGTCTGAGACATTGGAAAGAACACATATTAGCACGTCAGAGAGAAATAAACCATACCTCATTGAGAGGGGAGTCCCAAATTCAAACTTTTTCAAGTGCGGGGAGTCGAATGAACTCCTAGAGCCAGTCGATGCCTCTAAAAATCTTCCATGGTTAAGGCCATTGTCAGAATGTCTGCAACCTATAGAATTTTAGGCACAAACTACAACATCACAAGACCTTGCTCCACCTTCTCCTTGATGAAATGATATTTGATCTCAATGTTCTTTTTCCTTGAGTGATGAATTGGATTTTTACTCAGATTGATAGAACCAAAGTTTTCACATTGGATTCCGATCGGAGACTTCACTTAAACTCCCATATCATCAAGTTGCTGCTTCATCCACAATAACTGTGTGCATGATGGAGTGGTTACAATATACTCAGCTTCTGCGGTGCTTAATGAAATGAAATCTTGCTTCTTGCTTAGCCAAGTAATAAAATGTCAACCAAGATAGAATGCACCTCTTGGCGTTGATTTCCTGTCATCCGCTGAGCCAGCCCAAGCTGCATTAGTATATCCCAATAACTCTATCTGAGATTTTCTATTATACATCAAGCCGAAGTCCACCATTCATTTTATATAATGAAGTATTATTTTCACTACAAGCATGTAGATTTCCTTGGTACTGATTTAATATTGTGCTTCTTGGCAGGTGGTGATGTAACACCCCGAGATTTTATGAAAAAATATTATTTTTAATTTCACTAATGTCTTGTGTTGTACGCTACACCAAAAGGAGCTTTCACAACACACATCCTTTCCTTGCCTTGCATTACACTCAATCGCGACCTTCCTCGATAGTGTGTGTAGTACGCAATAATGAGTTTCACTAAACAGCAATATGCTATTAAAATATTATTAAAACTAGCTGTTATGAATAGTAATAACCACTTTTTGAAATTTTGTAAATTTTATTTTTCAAAATGGACTTTTTTTTGGATTCGGAGTATCGAATTTAGCCTAAGGTGAAATTTTGGAACTTTTCGGATAACTTTCATATTCTGATGAATAGTGAAAATTACTAAATTATAATTAAAAACAACTTTTTTAATCAAAATAATTAATAGTGAAAAATTATTAATTTGAGTGGTTTTAAAGTATATTTAGAATATATTTTTACAATTTAATACAATGTTGGTCATTGGATGTAATTTCACATTTAAACCAGACATAAACAAGTGTCAATCTTTTGATAGATATTGTTTCTTAAAAACACGCTATTTGTTTTAACATCGGGATTTAATTATAAAATTCATTAATGCAACTTCTATGTCATGAATTTGGTAAAATAGACTTCATTTTTGAATTTGGAATATGAAATATAGCTTAGGATGAAATTTTGGCATTGTTCTGAAAAACATCAATTTTTGATGAATAGTGAAACTACTAAGTGGTAGTTAAAAAAACTGAATTATTCATAAAACTTAATTTTACCGCTTCTGTGAATGGAATTTAAAAAATCCGAGAGGCACGGTTGATGTCGGTAAGTAAAATGTGGTTCAATGAGATGAAAATAATTTTTGGGGAATAGTAACTTTTTACTTTTATTTACCATGGTTAAAAGTAAATAGGGTAATTAAGGGTAAGAATGATAATAATATTACCCTAACACATGTACTAATTCTATTGGACAAGTGTATCTCGACCCAAAACAACTTTAAGTGTAAAATATTATCATTTAGGCCCACTTGGATTAGATTAGGACATTTATTATTAATTTATTTAAAGAAGGGTTAAAATTGTTAAAATCAAAGTTTAATAAGTAAATAATTTTTAATATGGGGTTATACATAAGATAAATTCGACTATAAATATTCATTAAAAAGATAAAATGATTTCCTACATAATGATATTTTATTTATAATTTTTAGACATTAAATAATGTAATTTATTTATGACACAATGATGATGCAGTAATTATCTTATTAATGAAATATTGACATAATTGATGTTATAAACACCAAAATAAATGTAATTTGAGACTTTTTATGAATCCCACTAATTTTCTAGGTTACTATGATATATTAGTGTTGATTTAATCAACTTTTTTCGATCATATAATTCTGTTATGACTTTCACAAAAATCATATATCAAATAGTGTCAAAATTGACACAGAATAGTTTTTAAATCAAATATTATATTATTAATTGTTATTTTATTCCTAAAAATATAAGGATCGGATAAATGACTTAGATAAGGATATATATATTAATAATAAACAATTTGGGGTTCGTTTGGCATGTTATAGTAAGTGTATTAACCATATAGAGAAAGAAAACAAAAAGACACGGTAAAAGTTAAATTATTTAACTTAGAGTTAAATCTAATTGATAAGGTTAAAATAAGACCCTAAACTTGTCTAAATTCTATAGGTTGATAGGATTTCTACCCATCCCCACTTTAGCTTCGAAATAAAACCCTTTTGAACCATTATAAACCGATTTTGACTTAATACAAAATAATATTTTGAGATATTCCTAAGGTGCCCCTCTCCTCCCTTATAAAAGGGCACCTCCTACCCCTCCTCCTCACACCAATTTGAGCACTCAAGCTCAGCCAAACCCTGCCATTTTCTCCTATACACTTACCTAGAATAATCCTAGAGGTCCTGGTCTTCTTCAAAGACCAATCTTAGTTCCCTAAGTGGGGGATTCAAAGAGGCGTTCCAAATAAGAGGTAATATCCATTACCGATCTTTTCAATTTCTTTCTTCTTCAACTTCTTCTTCTTTAGTTGTTTCATGATAAATTAATAACATCAGTATTACTTACATACCGATATGTTATTATAAATATGAAACAACCCTAATTCACCTTTTATCCATCCTACGGAAAAATGAAATCACCGCGCATGCGTACGTACGGAATACCGTCTCCACGCCGCGGTGTAATCTATTTTCCACCATCACCTTACAAGGATGGGTATAATGGTGTAATGAGTAACTAATTATGATTATTATAAATTAATATTGATACTGAAATAATATATATATACTCCAATACAGATCCACGATCATAGGAACGATATCATCACTCGTGCGTACATACGGAATACCGTCTCCACGATGTGATGTGACTCGTTCTACATGATCATCATTACATAGTAATTATATAAACGAATTGAATGAATAAATATGATATATGTTACACTAATACCATTCTGGATATAAGGTATCTATAACCTTAAAATAAGAATAAGAATTTATTCGGCAAAACACGCATAAGAACAAAAGGCAATAAGGACCCGAGTAACAAGTAACAATGAAATATTACTAACAAGAAGCTAAGAATATGACCATATATGATATCATATAAATATGTATGATTATGGAATAAGTCAATAACATTATTTAAACCATTATACCGGAGCTTCGGACACGTACAAAGAAAATCGGACCTAAGGCAAGGGAAATATCACAATCTCATTTTTATCCAAGATTGTTTATACTTTGAAATTTACTGGGTTGTATTTTATCATCCACATCCATGTTTCATCAATATGTAATGTTATTTCCATCCACCTAAAATTTTTTAAATCCAATTTTACCCTTCGGTGAGTTTTTAGTAAAGAATATGAAAGGAATCTTTTGTCGTTTTTTTCGTACGAGGTACTTTTTGACTTTTCCGACAAAAGTACGAAGAATGTTTTTTTAACTTATACGGCATGAATGGATTTTTAAAACATTATTTCCAAGAAGATTCCTTTACAAGTTTTCAAGTTTATTTTTAATCAAATTCATTTAGTTTAGAATTGTATGACATGTTAAGAAAGGAAATGTGTTTTTGAAGTAGAAAGGATATTTTCTTCAAGAATGAAGTTCAAGTGTTTTATCAAAATTATTTTCCATCTAAGATAATAAAGGGTTCTGTTTTTATCCCTATTATTACATTGATTTGATCATGTTGTGATTGAATTATTTTTATGAATTCCTTTATCTTGTATGAATTGTTTTATGATGTCATGATGTTTAAGATTCCCATTTGTATTACATGGGTTATGCAATGATGTATGATTTATGATTTTGTGGAACACATAAGAATGATATCATTATAAGATGGGTGGGACCAATATCTCCCTCCAATGCATTGGGTAATGATTTTATATCTCATGAGATAGACATGGCTGGAATGCTAGGTTATACCGGTTCAGTGAAACAGGACTGAAACGAGGGTGACTCGATTCAGAAAGGGACTTGGTCCACTAAGATAGTATTGGAAATGAGTCTTGACTAACAAGAAATGATTCTCTATGATTATGTGTGTATGCCACAAAGTTTCTGTTTTATGTTATGATTATTGGGATTACATTTCACTTCTATGATTTATCCCGTGTTATGATATTATGAGCTCTCTTTTTTGCAGGTTAAGATTTTCCAAAATCTATGTTCTTATGTATATGATGTGATTGATATTTCTTTTGTTTACCCTTACTGAGAATTTGAGCTCACCCTTTTATGTTTTCTTTTCCCCAGGATATAAAGAAAGGTTTTAGGTATAAAAAAAATAAGATCTTTATGGGAGATTCTGAAGATCTTTCACCACGATTAGAAGATTATATTCCGAGTTTCCAAAGACACTAAACTATTACGGTCTTTGTGTGTGTGTTTTTGTTATGTACTAAGTATTCCGCAGAAGTAATGTAATCTCAATGTATGTCAAGCTTTGGGTCTCTACAGTTGGTATCAGAGGAAAGGTTTAGTCAAACTTTGGAAACTAGGATGCGAAAACGTTAGTGAGATCCCTAGAGATATTTCTAAGGTATGTCTAGGGATGTCCCTAAGGTTAAGTATACGTATGGGTTATAGTACTAGAATTACGCTAACGATCATAGAATTAAACCTAAGATGTTAGATATTGAAGGTACTCCCCATTTATTATGTTGTTTTCCCTAGCATGATTTTAGCCTCTCACACTATTCTTTTTGGGTTTTAGACGATGGCTGGAACCCGAAGGAACCGTGTTGATCAATGCAATGGAAAATGCAATGATTGTCCTCCTGAACAAACAAATGTTATGGGAGATGGAGTGAAAAATCTTATTATTGTACTTACACAAGCTATGAATCATTCTGGACTTCCAAATGAGCAGAGAAGGGAACAATATTCTATTGAGTCCTTCATGAGGCAACGTCCACCTTCTTTCAGTGGGTCTTCTGATCCACTTGTTGCTGAACAATGGATCAGTACCACTGAAAAGATATTTTCTGTTCTTCAATGTTCTGAACATGATAAAGTCATCTTAGCAGTATATCGTTTGGAAGGTGAAGCTGATCAATGGTGGAATCTTATCAAGAATACGAGGACAAGAGATGAAATTGAGTCCATGGAATGGGACGAGTTCAAGAACTTTTTTTTCAGTAAGTACTTCCCTCGTATACTTCGAACGAAGATGGAAAAGGAGTTTCTTGAGCTGAAGCAGAAGGATGATGAATCTGTTGGTATATACGAAGCAAATTTTACAAGACTTACAAGGTATGCATCTGGCATTATCATCCAACCTGAAAGTAAAGTTGATCGATTTTTCAGTGGCTTAAAACAAAGTCTTCGAATTGCATTAGCTATAAGAGACTTCAGTAGATATGAAGAAATTGTGCGTTGTGCTATCAAGGTAGAAATGGAAGTTGGTGTTACATATCCATCTCATGGTTTTGACAAAAAACGAAAGATGGAGTTCAAGGAGAAATCTCAGAATAATGGTGAAAAGAATATGAATGTTTCCTTATGCTCAAAGTGTGGAAAAAAGCATGGTGGAGATTGTCTTAAAGGGACTAGAAAATGTTTTAAGTGTGGAAAAGAAGGTCATCGAGCAGCTGAGTGTCGATGTAATGGAAAAAGGGATTCTAATGATGTGAATAAAGCAAACACTGCAGAGAACGCACAACCAACACTGCAATGCTTCAAGTGCAAGGAAATGGGGCATTTTTCTAATAAATGCCCTAATCCAAGGGTCAGTGATGATCGACATGAGCAACCGCTTAAGGCAAAGGACAAAGGGAATTCACATGTGGTCATTATTGGCAATGTTGAATATGACAACGATGTGGTGAAATGATTAAGTGTTTATGTAATGGGATTCCAAAATAATGTTGTATCATAAAGTATTGGAATATTTATGTATTGGTCTAATGTGGTATTCAAAGTAATTGAGATATTTTTGGAAATAAGATGATATGCGCATAATGAAGGGAAAACGAGAAAATGAAATGTTTAACAGTATTCATGAGCTCATGATTGATATAAGGACTAAGTGATATCATGGTTTCAGTATATAGAATTTTGAGGATTTTGGTATGTGGAAAATGTTAACTTTTAACTGCATTCATGTTTTCACTAAGGTATTCAAGAGAATACATGGTTAAGGACTTTGAATGTAACCAACAAAACATATCTTATGATATATGGGGATCGACGATGGTGTTAAATCTCTGGTAATCGTTTTCACTATGTTATGAGAGTGGACTGCAGTATTATGGATAAGCCTGAAGATTGGAATGGATTATGTTGGATATAAGTTAGTATTGTTTAAGGATATAAGTTTTTTTTGATATTATTGGTATGTTATAGTAATATAGTTTTAGAAAAAGGACAACCTGTAGGATGGGCGACAGCCCATCGCGTCAGACAAGGCTGTGGAAATCGAACCCACAATCGAAGTGCGACTGGCCTTTATCGCCTACCACTGGCCTACAGGAAGTCCCTGTTTAGTAGAAACTAGTTTTATTATATTAAGCAGTATGATATATGAAGTATAAGTCCTTTTTAGGAACCATATATGATTAGTCTCACTATAGATCGACTTATGTATATAATTTTTGGTAACCTTTTGTTTGAGACAGAAGGAATGACCCATCATTCTATCACATGATCTGCTAACACTTCACGAATAACAAATTCAACTTCATTTATATAAGAGATGAAGTGGAAATTGTTCAAGGAACGAACAACAGTGAGATTGTACCAAAATAAAGTAAGTATTTATTCTAATTCAAATTTTCAACTTTAGGGAAATGATCATGAAAACCAAAAATGTTTTCTTAGTGATCTTATACCTGATGAATCAGATGGTACCTTATATCATCACAAATCTATGGATGTGTGATTACTGGCTTTTCCATAGCCATGTTCTCTACCACTCTCCATCATAACATGATGGTCATATTTCTCTTCCATATCCATATTTTCACCTATGTGGAAACCCAGTGATTAGTTTATTTGGGTAACTGTTATGTTTCATACTTTTGTTTTTAAAGACTGGTTTTGGTATTCCTTTTTACGATGTGGGTTTCTATTAATGAAACTTTCGAATAGTAAACCATTTATAACCCCGACGAATTTCGAGGGCAAAATTCATTTTAAGGGGGGTAGAATGTAACACCCCGAGATTTTATGAAAAAATATTATTTTTAATTTCACTAATGTCTTGTGTTGTACGCTACACCAAAAAAAGCTTGCACAACACACATCCTTTCCTTGCCTTGCATTACACGCAATCACGACCTTCCTCGATAGTGTGTGTAGTACGCAATAACGAGTTTCACTAAACATCAATATGCTATTAAAATATTATTAAAACTAGCTGTTATGAATAGTAATAACCACTTTTGAAATTTTTTAAATTTTATTTTTCAAAAAGGACTTTATTTTTGGATTCGGAGTATCGAATTTAGCCTAAGGTGAAATTTTGGTACTTTTCTGATAACATTAATATTCTGATGAATAGTGAAAATTACTAAATTATAATTAAAAACAACTTTTTTAATCATAATAATTAATAGTGATAAATTATTAATTTGAGTGGTTTTAAAGTATATTTAGAATATATTTTTACAATGTAATACAATGTTGGTCATTGGATGTAATTTCACATTTAAACCAGACATAAACAAGTGTCAATCTTTTGATAGATATTGTTTCTTAAAAACACGCTATTTGTTTTAACAACGGGATTTAATTATAAAATTAATTAATGCAACTTCTATGTTATGAATTTGGTAAAATAGACTTCATTTTTGAATTTGGAATATGAAATATAGCTTAGGATGAAATTTTGGCATTGTTCTGAAAAACATCAATTTTTGATGAATAGTGAAACTACTAAGTGGTAGTTAAAAAAACTGAATTTTTCATAAAACTTATTTTTACCGCTTCTGTGAATGGAATTTCAAAAATCCGAGAGACATGGTTGATGTAAGTAAGTAAAATGTGGTTCAATGAGATGAAAATAATTTTTGGTGAATAGTAACTTTTTATTTTTATTTACCATGGTTAAAAGTAAATAGGGTAATTAAGGGTAAGAATGATATTAATATTACCCTAACACATGTCCTAATTCTATTGGACAAGTGTATCTCGACCCAAAACAACCTTAAGTTTAAAATATTATCATTTAGGCCCACTTGGATTAGATTAGGACATTTATTATTAATTTATTTAAAGAAGGGTTAAAATAGTTAAAATCAAAGTTTAATAAGTAAATCATTTTTAATATGGGGTTATACATTAGATAAATTCGACTATAAATATTCATTAGAAATCTAAAATGATTTCCTACATAATGGTATTTTATTTATAATTTTTAGACATTAAATAATTTAATTTATGTATGACACAATGATGATGGAGTAATTATCTTATTAATGAAATATTGAAATAATTGATGTTATAAACACCAAAATAAATGTAATTTGAGACTTTTTATGAATCCCGCTAATTTTCTAGGTTACTATGATATATTATTGTTGATTTAATCGGCTTTTTTCGAACATATAATTCTGTTATGACTTTCACAAAAATCATATATCAAATAATGTCAATATTGACACAAAATAGTTTTTAAATCAAATATTATATTATTAATTGTTATTTTATTCCTAAAAATCTAAGGCTCGGCGAAATGACTTAGATAAGGATATATATATTAATAATAAACAATTTGGGGTTCGTTTGGCATGTTTTAGTAAGTGTATTAACCATATAGTGAAAGACAACAAAAAGACATGGTAAAAGTTAAATTATTTAACTTAGAGTTAAATCTAATTGATATGGTTAAAATAATACCCTAAACTTGTCTAAATCCTATTGGTTGATAAGATATCGACCCATCCCCATTTTAGCTTCGAAATAAGACCCTTTGGAACCATTATAAACCGATTTTGACATTAATATAAAATAATATTTTGAGATATTCCTAAGGTGCCCCTCTCCTCCCTTATAAAAGGGCACCTCCTCCCCCTCCTCCTCACATCAATTGGAGCACTCAAGCTCGGCCAAACCCTGCCATTTTCTCCTCTCCACTTCCCTAGAATAATCCTAGAGGTCCTGGTCTTCTTCAAAGACCAATCTTAGTTCCCTAAGTGGAGGATTCAAAGAGGTGTTCCAAAGAAGAGGTAATATCTATTACCGATCTTTTCAATTTATTTCTTCTTCAACTTCTTCATCTTTAGTTGTTTCATGATAAAGTAATAACATCAGTATTACTTACATACTGATATGTTATTATAAATATGAAACAACCCTAATTCACCTTCTATCCATCCTACAGAAAAATGAAATCACCGCGCATGCGTACGTACGGAATACCATCTCCACGCCGCGGTGTAATCTATTTTCCACCATCACCTTACAAGGATGGGTATAATGGTGTAATGAGTAACTATTTATGATTATTATAAATTAATATTGATACTGAAATAATATATATATACTCCAATACACATCCACGATCATAGGAACGATATCATCACTCGTGCGTACGTACGGAATACCGTCTCCACGATGTGATGCGACTCGTTCTACATGATCATCATTACATAGTAATTATATAAATGAATTGAATGAATAAATATTATATATGTTACACTAATACCATTATGGATATAAGGTATCTATAACCTTAAAATAAGAATAAGAATTTATTCGGCAAAACACGCATAAGAACAAAAGGCAATAAGGACCCGAGTAACAAGTAACAATGAAATATTACTAAAAAGAAGCTAATAATATGACCATATACGATATCATATCAATATGTATGATTCTGGAATAAGTCAATAACATTATTTAAACCATTATACAGGAGCTTCGGACACGTACAAAGCAAATCGGACCTAAGGTAAGGGAAATATCACAATCTCATTTTTATCCGAGATTGTTTATACTTTGAAATTTACTGGGGTGTATTTTATCATCCACATCCATGTTTCATTAATATGTAATGTTATTTCCATCCACCTAAAATTGTTTAAATCCAATTTTACCCTTCGGTGAGTTTTTAGTAAAGAATATGAAAGGAAACTTTTGTCGTTTTTTTCGTACGCGGTACTTTTTGACTTTTCCGACAAAAGTACGAAGAATGTTTTTTTAACTTATACGGCATGAATGGATTTTTAAAAAATTATTTCCAAGAAGATTCCTTTACAAGTTTTCAAGTTTATTTTTAATCAAATTCATTTAGTTTAGAATTGTATGACATGTTAAGAAAGGAAAAGTGTTTTTAAAGTAGAAAGGATATTTTACTCAAGAATGAAGTTCAAGTGTTTTATCAAAATTATTTTCCATCTATGATAATAAAGGGTTTTGTTTTTATCCCTATTATTACATTGATTTGATCATGTTGTGATTGAATTATTTTTATGAATTCCTTTATCTTGTATGAATTGTTTTATGATGTCATGATGTTTAAGATTCCCATTTGTATTACATGGGTTATGCAATGATGTATGATTAATGATTTTGTGGCACACATAAGAATGGTATCATTATAAGATGGGTGGGACCTATATCTCCCTCCAATGTATTGGGTAAAGATTTTATATCTCATGAGATAGACATGGCTGGAATGGTAGGTTATACCGGTTCAGTGAAACCGGGCTGAAACGAGGGTGACTCGATTCAGAAAGGGACTTGGTCCACTAAGATAGTCTTGGAAATGAGTCTTGACTAACAAGAAATGATTCTCTATGATTATGTGTGTATGCCAAAAAGTTTCATGTTTTATGTTATGATTATTGGGATTACATTTCACTTCTATGATTTATCCCATGTTATGATATTATGAGATCTCTTTTTTGCAGGTTAAGATTTCCAAAAGCTATGTTCTTATGTATATGATGTGATTGATATTTCTTTTGTTTACCCTTACTGAGCATTTGAGCTCACCCTTTTATGTTTTATTTTCCCCAGGATATAAAGAAATGTTTTAGGTATAAAAAAAGAAGATCTTTATGGGAGATGTTGGAGATCTTTCACCACGATTAGAAGATTATATTCCGAGTTTCCAAAGACACTAAACTATTACGGTCCTTGTGTGTGTGTTTTTGTTATGTACTAAGTATTCCGAAAAAGTAATGTAATCTCAATGTACGTCATGCTTCGGGTCTCTACAGGTGAAAAAAATATCAGGTCTCGTTGCTGTGATGTACAATATACTCCAAAACACCTACCATTATTCTGTGATATTAAATTCCTTTCCATTATCAACTTTTGAAAATTTCATCTGGGTTGCAACCGGAGTCCTCATCTCCTAGGAATTTTCCATTCCAAATCTTTTCAGAACCTCCTTGGAGTATTTGTATTGAGAAATGAAAGTGTCATTACATATTTGTGTTACCAGATATTATGTAATCGACCTAAACCAACACCATAATCCTTCGATTAATGTTGTTGTTGATGTAGAGATTGTAATCAACTCCACCACGTTGAAATCCAAGCTTCTTTAAATACTGATCCAGTCCTGAGTACCATGCTCTTGGTGCTTGTTTCAACCCATATAGTGCTTTCTTCAACTAAGAAACTTTATTCTCATCTTCATGAATGAGAAAACCATCTGGATAATAGATATACACTTCCTGCTTCAGAACCCCATTTAAGTGTGCACAATTGACATCCATCTGTAAGACTTTGAACTTCTGTTTCACTACAATGGATAGGGATAATATGATAGTCTATTTCCTTGCAACCGGTTCAAATGTATCATCGATATCAATTCCCTATATCTTGGAGTATCCATTGCACACTAGTCGTGCTTTGTTCCAAATCAATGTGCCATCTTCATTCGTCTTGTTGCGATAGACCCATTTAGTCCCGATGACATTCTTATCAGCTGGCCTCAAAACAATTTCTCATGTATGATTATTTTCTGAATCAACATCAACCACTTCTACTCCCCCTTTGTTTCTTTCCTCCTCATAACATTCATCAGAAAATTTCTCACTATTTCATTATTCAGTGCCATCATTTCTTTCAGCTAATTTTCTGAGATTCTTATTGAAATATGGTTTACATTCTCTCACAAATTCTTGGTATCCTGAAAACAGTCAGTTGATACCATATTGTTATAAAAAAATAGATAAGAATGAGATGCATGGATATTTCTTCTTCTCATGAAATATGTCTTCTCTAGATAGACGACACATGATATGAGTCATCCAATTATTACATTAATGCCTCTTTCATCTGTTTTGTTATGGAATGTTATTACAATGTTCTGTAACACTTTCCAGGGTTAGGCCCACCTTTTAGACCCATAAACATTCTTCTACTCTGACATTATTTATTCTCATCTGCCACTCAAAATTGAGCCATTAATATAATATCTAAGCCTACTGATTTGGATCTCGCTGTAAGAAAAAAGAGACAAAGTTAATAACACAATCAATTCATATTGTGCTATGTTTCTCCCTTTCTTCATTACCTTTTGTACCTGTTTTGAGGGAATTGAAGCTCTGGAGCATATCACTTTTCACTCTGCATCTTTAGATTCCACTTCCCCTTGGATCGTATCTCCCTAAAACCCGAAAAACATGAATCATCAGTTAATAGCATTTATATACATAGGGAGAGGGGATCTTCTAGAATCCTCAAGATGAGGATTGAAGTTGATCCTGTGGGGTCAACCATTTGATTCTTTCTTGTAGATTATCACACTCTTTTCTTGCTTCATCTAGCTTCCTAGACAACATCAACTACTCTGGCCATATGACTAAGCATTCATTACCTGCATGATTAGTCTTTTTCTGATACGTAGATTCTGCAGGCCTGACCTTTCTCACCCTTTGGGTTTTAAACTCACTTGTACAAATTTCCATCTTTGATGTTCCACCAAAATTACACTTCATCTGATTCCTTCTTTGAGTAGGAATCTCTCTACTTTTCATCTTCCCCTGCTTCTTCCACCATTGCAGGGATTTTCCACTTTCCTCCACTTCTCTCCGTGGCACACGACATGAAAATTTTGCGATGCATACTTTGTTTATTTTTCTTTTATCATATTTATGAGTCAACACACTATTTTTCATTCGTGGTAGGTCCTCCACTGAATGTACATTCTTCTTACTCACAATTGTAGCATTTCCTCCCTTTTTCTTCCAGATTTTTTCATGTTCTTTCTTAGAGGGGGGTTGTGAGTGTGACAGAGGAGGTGACTGATACACATTTCATTTAGCTCCATGTGATTTTCCTGATTCTCTAAGCCTATTCTTCAAAATTCCACTTTGTCTCCGAGTGTAGAATTTCTCATTATGCTTCACATGAGTCGATAATCTCCTTTCAAGTCCCTTTTCCTTTCCTTTATTATTACTGCAATGTCTTTCCAAATTCATATAATCAGAACATATAAAACATTTTCCATCAAAGGAATATCAAATTTCATCATTTCTATATCGATATTCTGATTCATATTGAGTTCTTCCTCTAACATTGAGCTTCTAATCATCCTGAAACATACTAATGGTTTGTCCAATTCTTTGACAGTAATAGCATCTAATTAATTCCTTCCTCTGAGAAACTCTTCTCTCTGATTTATCATGATACAACTTCTTATTCATAGATTTAGTAAAGTTTCTACTTTCAGAGCCTGAAATTTATTCCTAAGACTCTAAAAAAAGCTTGTTTAATGACCATGAATCAACAAAAATATCACATGCTATCATTGCCTCCCGCAAAATACTTTTTAGGTCTATTTACAGAACCTACAAGGTTCTTCTTATTTCTAGATATTTTAACTTGTCTTTTTATATCATGAATAAGAGTGAGATCATCATATCCAATTCCATATTTTCCCAAAATGGATGGCATTTGGGATGATACAATCCATTCATGCTTCTCCTATAAAGTAGCATATTTGGATTTCATTTCATCATCACCTGCCGAAGGATAATGAAAATTATAAGTGTAAGACATCCTTCAACTTGGGATTCTCGTTGGAGTTAGATTTCTCCATTTCTTTCCTGGAACATTCTATCTCTTCCTCCAGTTGTTGAATCTTTTTATCTCTTGATTCAAGATGAGCATTGAGTTATCTTATGAGATTATTCCAAATACTCATCTCATCTTCCTATTGTCGTGTGATCTTTTCTACTATATAACTTTTCTCCTTTACTTTAATTTTTCTTCTATAATAGAATCATAACTACATGAATTCTATTGTTGTAGCCTTTGATTCTTCTGAACTACTTCATATAGATATGTAGAAAGATCATCATTTCTGGATTTAAAATTTTGAATCCCATCAGAGTTTAGATTCTTTCCCTTGAAATCAGCTTTTGATTTTTATACCACTGTAGATCTCTTTCACAGTTCTTCATCTTGAGAATCATTCTTCTTCTTCCGATCAATATCCACATTAATAAGCCTTTGATTCAATCCTCTTCTCTTTTTGATCTCAGTTTCCAGTTCTTTGATTCAAATACCTTTAGTTTTAATTTCTTCAGTAAATTTTTGATCCAATTCCTTGGTCATGTTGACATCATCTACTAGTGACCTCCTCGAAACTTCATCATCATCAATTCTTTCAGTATCACTTTAAATTTCAAGTACTTCATTCGTTGTTACATCATTATTGAGTGAATCTATCTTTTTCAATCATATTTTCCCAATCCTTCCTTCAGAAAGTTGTTTGATTACTTTAGTTGAATCACAATTTTTCCATAAACACTTCCACAATGTGGAGTACCACCTGAGTTCTGATTATTTATTGATGTTTTTCCCTTTTCCATGGAACACCGAGACAAGACCAGACTGATTTAACTACACAGATCGAGTACACCAAGTTGGGGAAAACAAATCTGATAAAAGAAACCCATCTATGATACAAATTGTTAGGTCTACTAAGCTAGATACCCTGAGAGGGGAGGGGGGTGAATCAGGGTACGACAGATTAAAACAACTTCCCCTTTTGATCTTGTTTTACTGTTAGAGAAACACCTCTTCTCTCTCCTTCCCGATGTAGAGTATGAATAAAACTTAAAAAATTCATAGGAGACAGTGATTTTTACTTGGTTCACCTTCACTGGGATACGTCCATAGATCATACACTGGAAGTGTGTCGATGTACCAATTCAACTATAAGCGCACTGCTATTTTCAAGTTTGGGAAATATCACTTTTATGCCCAGGATCACTGCCTTTACATTGTTAAGGGTTAGCCCACTACTTTTCCATGGGTCACACCTTATTTCCCTCTCACTGTCTCACTTCCTGTAGAAAGAATAACATTCTTCCTCTTCCTCTGCAAACTGCACTTGGAAGGGATCCAATCACATTTTATAGACTTGTAGGTCTATTCATTTTCATGAATGAATTCATCATCAACTGTTGATAGATTCTCTATTGATGTTCAATGTTCATCCACTGATGAATAACACTTTACAACAAGATGTTATAGGCAATTTCTAACTTTCACGCAACCCTCGGTTGACTTGTGTACCTCGTGCACAGCCTCTACCTTCGTTGTGGAAAAACCAACATGCGCGCCACCCCTGCATGCCAAAACTTTTACTGTACACTATCCTCATACACTTTCATGCCCCACTTGCACATCACTCCCACTTCCGTGATCATAGTTCGGATTTTTTCTAAGTGTTGAGCTCGTTAAGAAATGAGAAGAGTAGCCGTCTATTTATAGGAATTTTGAGGACTTTCATGCCATAATTTTGCACCAAACATGCACGCCACACTTTTTCACCTCCTTCATTTCTTTTTCGTATATGGATATGATGATATTTGAAATATGACTTTCACGCCACACTTGCGCGGCATAGTTGTGCGACATACTTGCACACCACACTTGTGCGCCACAATTGCGTGCCTCTTTTTCGTTTGTCATATTTTGTTATGATGATCTTCAAATATGACTTGCATGCCCCAATTTTGTGCCATAATTTCACACCATGCTTGTGTGACATACTTGCACGCCACTTTAGGACTTGCGCACTACACTTGCGAGCCACTTTTGGACTTGCGCTCCACTTTTCCTTTACCAAATCTTTGATGTTCTGATTTCAAAAAATTCATAGAATACAATATTAGAAACCTCCTTACCACAAGATCACAGCTCTTTTTTCCAAAAACACTTTTCCCCATTCTCCAGGAAAACCCCCTTTGTCAACAGTTTGAGTCATTGAGACTCTCTTTGTCAACAAACACAACATGGAGTCTTTCATTGTTAGCAAACAAAATCATCTCAAAAATGCTTCAATGATACCTTGAGGTATTTTTTCCAAAAACAATGAGATTTAGAATGACCCAATGGTTTCCATCATGTATGGTATCATAATATCCAATATATTGAATGAGATCTATGAAGGGTATCACATTTAGGATAATGTTCAATTTACATTTTCTTAATCAAAACATAATTATGGAATAAGTTAATCTAAAAGAAGAATTACATATATGATAAAGGAATCAATAGTTTGGTAAATAACATGTATACCAATTACCATAGGGTCATCTATGAATTATATCCTAACCTCATCTCCTAAATATATGAATAATGGACGAAATCACAATGGCAAGGAAGATTTACGATCAAAAACTAGGATCAAGATATAGTGAAATAAGATTTGTTAATACCTAAGCCTAAACCATAAAAAATAGAGGATGCATCCCTCTATAATGGGAGAAAAATATGGGAGAGAGATGAATATTAAAATAGAAAGATATTTTATACCTAAGAGAGGTTGATTTTATCCAGTAAATCTTCAATTTAAAAAGGAAGGAAATTAAAAATACTCAGAATCCTTTTGGGAGACTCCAAAAGAAAGGTAACCCATATTAGGAAAATTTGGGGAGATTATGGATACAATCCAAGGGTTGAAAAGTTTTTAATTAATTTATTGGGATTTTAAATATTATATGCATGGTTTCCGAGATCGTCATCACCATTAGACAGATCATGCACCCTAATTATGCGCCCTATACAATGCTTCTATTTGGGTTTCACAGTTTTGATGCATGGATACATTAACCATACACCAACCATGAATCACCTTATGATATAAAAGTCTATGTTTTGTATATTCTAGAATCATGGTTTGGAAAAACTATGTTCCCACTCCCAGTAACTCAACATGGGGTGCACCCTTTACTGGATAAAAATACATGTTTTTCCAAAACATGCACCAACTATGAACATCCCCATGTGATTCTAAAATTCTCTAATTTCACCCAAAATAACCCATTGGAAAGGATCAATAAAATTTTGATCAAAAATAGGATAAAATAATTCCTGAAAAGAAGTAAGACACGTCTCAAGAAAGGTCGAGATCTTTCGATATCCCTACCTTATAACATATCATCCTCAAGTTATACTCCCATTCATTACTAACACTTTGAGGCGATATTTTAAGGCCAATGGACCGTCATATCATTTTACCTTTACCATGTTTTATTATGAACACACCCATGTTACCACATCACTTGGAAAAACAACATGGTCTTTCATCGGAAAAAATTCTCACTGTGATCCACAATATGAATCACCATGAAGTTATGACACAAGTAAAACAACATCAATAGAATGTTACCTCTATGTAAGAGCTAATATAAACTCCTCCAATCTGATCCAATCCATAGTCTCAAATGGTTTGATAAACCTGGTAACAAAATTTCTAAGCTTCTGTATCTAATGATGACCTAATATCGGTGAAACTCACAAGAATAAATGTTCTCCCATTGGAAAATAAAGAGGTCAATAGAGTCTATCACCATAGTAATTCTATCTACTTTGTTCTATAGGAATACATTTATGATTCAAATAACCATTTTCTAATGTCTCTATCATAGGAATCAGTTGCAAAAACTCTGACTCACCCACATCCATCCAATATAAGGGTGATCTGTATGGTCTACCATGTAATTTATCATGTGGTGAATTCTGAATAATCTCACAATAACTATTTTTATATGTGAAATCAACCAATGCTAAGTTCTTCTCCCAGACCTACTTAAGTATACAATTCCTACCTGTAACATTTCCTCTAACACTAGAATAGTACAATTGGATTTTACATATTTCTGTGGGTGGAATGTTGTACATAGAAACACGTAATTACTTAGTACTTTCTGTAATAATTTACAAAAGAGTGAAGTAAAACATAGATCAGGATATGAAACTGTACTTCACGAAACCCCATGAAAACTGAATTTCTACTAAACATACTAATCACCCAACCAATCAACCATGTAAGTCTCCCTACTTAGAAATTAATTTGATACTTTCATCAATATATCCATAATTAACCATTTCACATAATTCTTATAAGGTATCCTCATAATACCTACCATGAAATCCATAAAAGCATCATACTACTTCAATTTTGAAATGGGAAATGGTTGTAAAAAACCACCAGGTTTATAATTCCCATCCTTCACCTACTTACAGGTGTTAAATCATTTCACAAAACCTACAATCCCCTTTTTCAGTCATGGATACAAGTATTTTCAAAAAAATTCATAGTACATTTTGGTCAAACCAGGGTACACCGTGAAATTTGATTCATGAAACTCACAGATAATATCTTCTCTCATACAAGTAGGCACAAAAACATGAATCCTAACATTTATGATCTCATACTCATATATAGTCTAATATAGAGGTGGTTCCCAACCTTTAAAACTATCCCTCAACATCAAACACCCAAGATCATCATACTTTATTTCTTAGATCCAGCATAGAAGTGTGGAAAGAAATGATTAGGACACAAGGCTCATCTAGTAAATCCCTCTTAAAACACTTAATACCTATTAGAAAACATGTCCATAGTCTTCCCCTCATAGTTAGACTCCTTGACTACAAAAGTACGTGTCTTTCAGCTTAAATATTAATAAAACTATTTCCCTTCCATAACATATAGGCATGATCAAATTAATATGACTGCATATAATTAACCAAAATCCACTACTAGAGAATATAATCTCACTATGAATATATATACTTTAAAATGTTGTGGCTGGTATACACAATAAACCATTCACCCAATAAGAATTGTGGTGAACACATTAATTCATAGACCACTACGACCAACTAAATATTGTGTGTAGAATAATTACATTCATGTGGCCTAATCTATTGTGATCCATACACCATGACTCAATCACTTAACCTTAACACTACCCAAATTCAAAACTTGGACAAATAAAAAAATAATATATAATCCTCACCAGTCTTGGGTAGGAAAAAAATTGGTGCAATGTCAAAAAACTTCCCCATCTCCTGGAAAACATTTTCACTTTATCTATATTATTAAAACTTCATATACTTATTGAAAAGCATGAAAGTGGCACTGATAAGAGATACAATTCATGTATAAATCTATGATAATAACCCACTAAAACAAAAAATCATCAGATATTAAAAACATTTTTGGGCTTCTCTTAAGAAATAACTTCCTAAACCTTATTTGGGTCCACTGAAACACTATCCTCATAGATGATGTGACCAAGAAATGTACCTTTTAATTCCATTATTGGAATATAGATATCCTAGATATAGACTTTTATCTCTTAGTGTACTCAGGATCTTGTCAATTTGTTTGGAATGTTTATCATGAGTTGTGGAATTCACTAAGATTTCATCCAAAAAACAACTACAAACTAATCTAGGTATGGGTGAATGATTCAGTTCATCAAATACATAAACACATCTAGAGAGTTCCTCATCCCAAATAGAATGATGGGGAACTAATATAATACATAAATGCTTCTAAGAGAAGTATTTGGTATATCAAAAGGTCACACACTCAACTAATAATACCCTGAATTCGATTCAATCTTTGTGAAAGCATAGGAACCAGTCAACTGGTCAAAGAGTTCATTAGTATGTGGAAGATGATAGCCGTTCTTAACTATCATCTGGATCAAATTCCAGTAATTGACACATAAACACAACGTCCTATTAGCCTTCTTAGAAAAAATCTAATGAAACACAATATAACATACTCAACTGGATAAATACCTTACCCATCAATTCTTCCATTGTAGTCTTAATCTCTTGAATTTCTATTGGTGTAATTATATAAGGTGGAATGGAAATAGAGTCATCTCTAGGGATTAGATCAATTATAGACTCAATATCTCTCTTAGGTGGAAGCCTTGAAAATCCCTTAGAATATACATAGTCAAATTGATCTACTATGCATGGAATGTCACGATGCTTCACACCCCCATCATCAAACAAAATAATTATAATCCATGCAGTGAACTCCCCCAATTTTAGATGAACTAACCCTGCACAACTTGCCTATATATACCATTCTCTATGATGAACATATTTTCACCCTAAAGAGATGTAAAGGTTACTCTCCTATGGTAATAATTAAGGTGATATTGGTATGATGCCATCTATTACATACCCAGAATCAAGTCAAAACATGACATATGAAGTATGTATAGATCTTAAAGGAAATTTTAATAACTGACCTCAAGGGAACACCCTTTACATATATATATATACTTCGATCGTGCACCCAACAGTTTATTTTCATGAAAACCCCACACAAAAAATCCACCATCAGTCCCAAAACGTTCACAAAATTAGTAAACAAAAAATAACAAAAGGATCCTATATCAAATAAATTTTTAGAAAGTGTAGAAGATATAATAATTATGTCTCTGATTGTCGACAACCCAGACACACAATTAACAAGTTCAGGCTAAACTATATGCAGTTGAACATACCCATACTATGTTCTCCGGTCTGAGTCCCATATTTTTAACTACTATACTTATATGAGTTCTCTTTCCTTTAATTTCCATGTATACTACCTAAACTAGAATTCCCAGTGGTACTCCCACTTCTATAATTCCTCTGTATCAACCCAGGTCTTCCATCATTTCCAATCTGCTGAGGGTTCCTGAAGAACTTATGTATATACCCCATCTTTCTAAATGAATAGCACTCAATCGATGGTCTGTAATAGTAGCTATGAAAGTGACCTGGCCTATGTAAATGGTGAAAAAACACTAGATTATTTCTCTAAGAAACTTGTCCTTCCCCCTGGTAACTATGTTTTCCACTAATATGGTGAATTTTCTCATAATGATGCTTCTTACCCCCAAAATAATTACTACCTATTTGTCTATAAGAATCCAATGGTCTTAGACTAGAAGCCTCCTTTAGGTTATCTTTAAAAATGATATCCTGATTCACTACCTCATCGACTTCTTTAATAAGAAGATATTTAACTTGGACTTAATCTCATATTAATTTTATCTAAAAAATAGTTTCTCCATAACACCCTCATATCTTACCAACACTAGGATAAGGCATTATAATTCAGTGAAGTTCACAAGATAGAGTCATATAAATCCACAACAAGTTATCTTGTATATATTACCCCATGGTAAAAACCCTGGCACTATCACTACACTCAACCATCCCTAACATGGGCCATAGACCAAAAAGGGTAAATAAATTTCAAATTTATATTGGTTTCCCATTAGACACCTCTTTTTACCATTTAAAATTACCACATTTAACATATTTTAATAATTATAACTTCATTATTATCCATTATTTCTTATAAAATATTAAAATAAATAAGTGTATTTTATTATCCCATAAATCACTTCTAACCTTCTCTTCCATGCATGACTAAAATGATGCATTTCACAAATATCCTTGATTTACTATAATAATTCTTACTTAATCAACTCTCATTCCATACTGGTACATGAGTAAAATCTCAAAAAACAATGACATCACAAAACTAGTGTATCACCACAGGTGATATAACATTCAATGGTAACAGAAAACATCATGAACAACAATTCTACCCTAGGAAAATGGGGTTTCCCTTGCACATAGGTTATCTAGTACCATAACCAAGCTCATGAACAGATCCAACTCATCCTAGTCTCCTATCTACCTTTCCCAAATAGTAAAATGACAAAAAATAAAAAAATTATCTGATACAACTTTGTAGCATCAAGACCTGGGGTCCACATATTGGTTCTTCGAACCAATTTATTACAAGACTTCATGCACACATCCCCATACAATAGAGGCTACCGACTAGTAGCGAGGGTCTAATATGATATAAGGGTAGACTATACCCACTATATCAAAGTAATACAATATCAAAAATCAATATAAAATTTCCCAAATAATAATAACAATAACCAATAAAGAACAATTATCACATGAAGCATCCAAAAATAGGGGAAATGCCCAGAAACAAAAGCAATACATATTTTATTCCATTTAAGTGTCTATTTTAAACTTAAAACCCAAAATCAAGACACATAGACTACTCTCATGTGGGTCCTGAATTTTTTTTTATTTCCTTCATCCATGATACACCTAAAATCTCCAACTATACATCTAACATTAGGATCCTATGCTTATCATGTTTTGAAAACATATAGTCTACTTATGTACCAATCAATGAACTAAGTAGGATGAGAGTACCACTCAGTAGGCCACCACCAATGGTGTCTAAAGAAATATCTAATCTTTATTTTGTCATGTAGTATTATAAATAATAAAACATAACACAATAAAAGTAAAAAAAATTCAAATTTATTATTATTTATTTAACATTATCTATCAGGATCACGGTGAAACCCATTCCAATCATAAATACATTATCCTCTGCTAGAGTCTGAACCATACACCATAGGGATTTAAAAATATTTTCATTCATCAGATTTTATTATTCAAATTTCTTCCAATTTATTTTTGGTACATTGGATCATCAGTCTAGGTACCATTATCATGGATACTTGGAGTATCATTCGAACATCATTATCTCGGGTACTTGGAGAATCAGTAGACAACCAATATCATAAGTACTTAGAGAAACATCCTATAAACATAACCTTGAGTACATGGAGTAACATTTCAACACCAATTCATATGCATATATTAGGGGAATATAGCATTAGTCTAGCACACCACAGATGAGAATGATATGTAAAAAACTCACATCTCATTGTTCACACACACACACACACACATATATATATATATATTAATATCAAGTTTCAACATTAGTGACCTTCTCATCAATCATTCTCAACATGTTGCACCAATTCAGTTATGAAACATAACCACATTTCATTAATTTTAACACAATAAAAAACATGGGAAATACCCCATTAATACAGTTGTCATCAATTTCTACAAAATTCATTAACCCTTTAAAGTTATTCCAAACAACCATTTAAATCAAATTAGTACAAAATACAATAAGGATTTAGTTCAATTAAATAAAACCCAAAATCTCCCCTTTTCATCTAAAAATTATCTTTTCAAGGAAAATTGGTACACCCCATGGGTTCCCATTATTCCCATTCTCATAATATCTAATAGATCAATTAGAATCCATGAATTTTCTCACATTTAGGATAGGGTTCAATTTACTTTTTCTTAATCAAAATACAATTGAGAAATAGGGGAACACAATTACACAATTAAATACATTTGAAAGGCATAAATACTATGAGAAATATCAGTTTGACCATGTACCTCAACTTCATTGATGAATGATCACCAAACCTTAACCCCTAATTTGATGTAGAATAATCAAAATATTAATAATGAATAATATCTAGGATCAAACCATAAGATCACAATTCCATAAATCAAGATAAATTAGAAACTTTATCTAAACCATAATAAATGATATGATTCATCCATCTTCGATAGGAGAGAAATATGGGAGAGATATAAACCTTTAATATGGAAGATATTTCATATCAGTGAGATGCTGATTTCTTCCTCTATATCTTCAATTCCAAAAGAAATGAGTTTTTGAAACATAGGAATCCTTTAAGTAGCCTCAAAACAAAAGGTAAATTATATTAGGATGAGTTTGGGTGATTAAGGATATAAAATCTTGGATTTTGAATTTTTTGTGACATTTTAATGTATTTTATTTATAGCGCAGATGATTTCCTAGACATGCCACATGATTAGAAAAAATGTATGCCCTAACCTTGCACCCTATATAGGGATTTCATTTGGGGTTGAATAGTTTGGAAACATGGTTACTTTAACAGTGTGGTAACCATGAATCACCTCTCTTTCTAAGGTTTCATGTTTTTGGGGAACATGTTTTGGAAAAACTATGTGCCCCTAACTATTTACTAAACATGGGTTGAATGGTTTGCTGGGGAAAACCACATTGCATAACCTAATCATTCACAACCTTATGGGATTCCAAAATTATCTAATTTTTCCAAAAATACAACCCCTATTAAAGGCTCAACCAAAGTATGATCAAATAATGGGTAAATGAATAACTGAAATCATGTATGAAACACATCAATAAAGTTTGGGATCTTACATGAATTTTTTATTTGATTTATCAGAGACACAATCATTTATTTCACCTACCCTCATCCATGCTTGGGGACATGTGGTAGAGAAGATTCTAGTTCCCTTGGTGTTGACCAGAATTGTTGGATGTTTAGATGAATCCTATGAACTATGTTTAGATCATGAGCACGTGATAAGGCAGAACCTCTCTTAGAGAAATTTCTTATGTTTGCGGATACAACCATATGATATTATCCTCAGAATGGATTTTTTAGATTTGGTGCAAGATATTATGGATTTCATGAGGAGGAAGGTTCTGTTATATGATACTGATGGAGATACAGTTTTATTTTTTGGTGAGAGAGACCCTTGGATGGGTCATAGGCATGTTTCACCCTTATCTTTCTTGATGGTCGAGATGTTGATGAGTTTATTAGGGGTTTAGAAGTCAATGTTTCCTAGGGATATAAAATATTACCTTGATTTATTTCCAAAGTAGTTTTATGTGTTATCATTTCAACATGATATTGATTTTGGGATCAATATATAGTTAGTCTTGTCTCATATATCGATGTCTCGATATAGGATTACACCTTCCATGTTGTGAGAGCTATGAGTATAGATCAACGATTTGTTTTAGTTAAGGTTTTCAGCCAATTTTGTTTCCTTTAGGTGAACCGGTTTTTTTCTAATGATAGATAATGGGTGTTTTATTATTTTTATTGATTATCATTGGTTGATCCAAGTTACACTGAAGAACCACTATCCACTTCCATGGATTGATGACTTATTCAATCTGCTAAAGGTAGAATGGTTGTTCTTGAAAATTTATTTCTGGTCAGGATATAATTCGATGCTAGTGATGGATGAGGATATTAGGAAGACTAATTTTCATTGTATTCATGGATTTTTTGTGTTATTTATGAATTAATTTGGTGTGAAGAATGATCCATACATGTTCATGGTGTTAATTAATGCAATGTTAAGAGAGTTATTAGATATGTTTGTGGTGGTTTTCATCAATGTCTTTCTTATGTACTCTATGTCCAAGGAGGATCATGCATTGCATATTCGTATCATATTAAGAGTTTTTAATCATGATAATATTTTTAGGAAGTTGTTGAAGAGTGAGTTTTGGGAATGTGAATTCTGTTTCTTGGGACAATTCATATCCCAAAAGGGATTTACTATGGATCCTTAAAAGATAGAGGTGATTATTTCTTGGGTATCCCCCAAAAAAGTGGTAGATGTATTGAGTTGACTCGGTCATACAAGATATTATAAGAGTTTCATAGCTGATTTTTCTTAGCATGTGACTCCTTTGATAGCCTTGAATTATAAGGATGATATGTTATTTTGGACTGCCCAGTGTCAGGTAACATTTGGGTAATTAAGGATATGTTGGTCATCACTCCATTCCTTTTTTCCTGCATAAGGAGTCATTATGAGTTTTTTTTGTGATTCCTCAGATCATGAATTGTGTTATGTTTTTATACAGCATAGATCACTTATTTCTATAGTTCATAGAATTTACGACCCCATGAGAAAAAGTATCACACCTATGATATGTAGTTAGTGGAGTCTGTGTTTTCATTAACGTTAAGGAGAAATTACCACATCGGTAAGTTTCTTGTAGATTTTATAGACAATAATATCCCTATTTATATCTTCCTAAAATACAACATGAACTTTTGTTATCATCATTGGATGGAATTCTTGTGGGATTATGACTTCAAGATTTCATAAATGCCATGAAATGGAAATATTTTACCCAATACACTGGGCAGGAAGTCATATTTTGATTCCATGAATGATTCTAGAGATTATTATATAGTTATAGAAGAACTCTCAATGATGAATATAGATATGGGAAAGTTTGGAGGCATATGATTACTTTTCCATATGGTTCTATTATCATCTTTTGTGTAGTTGGTTGAATCCCAGCTAGGGGATTATAAGGTGGAGGTCTAGAGGGACTGGTTTTTTTATTCCCCTAATAGTTGGTCTGGTGATATATAACACCAGGTGTTATTCTATGTAAGGATTTTAATTCCTTCAATGATTCATGAGATAGTTCTTTATGAGTTTCTAGTGTGAAATGTATGTAATGATATTTGAGTTATTATTTTTGTTGGCATGGGATGAACTATAGAGTTTCATAGTTTCTTTCACTATGTTTGGTCTGCTTGAAATTGAAGGCTGAGCACAATGTTCCTAGTGGTTTTCTCTAGACAATATATGTTCCCAAGTTAATTGGGAGGACATCTTGATGGACTTTGTTATCAGTTTACTTTAATATCAAGGAGGCTATGATGCTCTATGGGTGAAGGTGGATTATTTTATGAAATAAACCCACTTTATAGTGATCAAGTAGTAAAAATCAGTGGATATTTTGTTAAATAATTATCTTTAAGAGTTTGTGAGACTCCGCAGAGTCTCAATGATGATAATATTTGATCAGGATTTTCATTTTACCTCAATTTTATGAAAAGGTCTCCACCATTATTTTTGATCTCAGTTATTCCTTAGCACTGATTTTCATCTATAGATAGATGGTTACATAAAGTGGACCATCCAAACTATTGAATACATGTTGTACTATTGTGTCTTAGATTTTGGTTGTTCATTGATGTTGAAATTACCCTTGACCGAGTTTTCTTACAATAATAGTTAAAACTCTATCATTGGTATGACACTTTATAATGACTTTTTGGATGAAAATTCCATTCTCCACTATGCTAGGCTTAGGTCAAAGAGGACAAAATTATCAAGCTATAATTGGTGAATAATTCAAAATATATAGTTTAGTTAATTCATGAGATGATGTAGGTGGCATATGATTTTCATAAATCTTATGTTTATCATTGGAGGATACCTTTGGAGTTAGATGTTGGAGATCACAGGTTCCTGATTGCGAATCCTTATCATGGGCAGTGAAGTTTTGTTCATATGAGTGTTCTTTATCCTAGGTTTTTTGAACATTTCAAGGTTTTTGATCATGCCAAATTGATGGAATATCTAATATAACCTCCCCCATATATAGTTATGATACATGGTATTTATAACATTTCATAGCTCCATCATTACCTTCATGATGACTCTCACATCATAGATTGGGGAAGATAAATATTAAAGATGATACGGGCTTCCATGAGTGTCTTGTTGAGATATAGGACCTGAAATATAAGGTGTTTCATGGGTGTGATATTCTCTTCATTTTTGTCTTATGGTGGTACGGTGGCATGGAGGAGAGTACCTGGGAACATGAGTTTCTATTGAACTCTCATTACCCCAGTCTATTTTATGTTTATATATTCTCTTGTAATGTTGGTTGTTTTGTGGATGTTGACCTTTCTAGTTTATAATATCATTCGATGTTGTTTTATTTTTGTAACCTTACTCTCATACGAAAGGTATATCCCTTTGGAGAGTGTTTAAGGGTATGTTGTTTATATTTTGTTTTTCTATGTTGTTCCTCTAATGAGGCGGTTGAGCTCTTAATATGATGCGATTATTGAGAGGTATATCACAGGGTGGATGTTAGGATGAACCCCTTTCATTTTCTATTTGGGTTTGGTTTTGGATTCTTGGGGATGATTTTTTTTTGAGAGGAATATAATGTATATTCTTGAATCTATATAGTCTAACCCTTTACATGTTTCTGAAGCTCTTAGTGCTCATAAGAGGCCTAGATCAGGCCAGGAGGTGTTTGGATGATAAAAGATAGATGTAGGGATAAATAAATAAATATAAGTTATTGAAATCATGAAAGTGCAGTTCTTGGTGTTTTTATGATGGTTCAAAGGGTACTTCATGATGTGAACTAAATCGGGGTTAAATGGTTTAAGGGTATGTTTTTTTGAAGAACAAAAAACATGATACTTACACAACATGAAAGGGTTTCAACCTATCAAAATATGATGTGGAGTGGACCTTTATTAGTCAAATAACATTGAGGATTATCAAACACTATGGTTATATCTTGACTTCCAGGAGATCCCCAACACCCTCTCTAGGAATTTTGGAATCCCTTCATAAGGATTGATTCTCATCCATCTGGCTTTGATCTGTGGTGATATGTGGTATGTTCTACCCCTTCTCTTTAATTTATTCAATTTGGATCCTCCGATTTTTTTATTTATATGTGAGGATGGTTTTTCTCTTTCATTCTAACAATGTGTTCTTGGTTTCTCCTGTTATTTTGTCTCAAAATATTTAGAGGGATGCATATCTTAAAGGATGGGTGATCAGGATCTACAACATTGGCCCATTCTTCTGTGAAGAAACTTGACGCCTTTATGGTAAGAGATTAATTGATTCTTCTTTTTATTTTACACAAATTGTACATTTCTAATGGTTTATCCCTTTAAATAGAAATATAATTATCCTAATATTTATTAGAACACATTTATAAAGCATTGATTTCAATGATCAAATGTTGTTTCTTTCTAACGTGATAATGGGTTGCCTCTTGATTTTATGATTAATGTACTATCTTTGTTATACTTGTTAGCGTGTCTTGTTATGAAATGGAAAAGCATGTTGTTGTTTATGGAAATTGATAAATAATGAAAAGAAAGAATTAAATAATTAATTAGCTTAATAAATAAAGAAGAGGCATGTTTTAATAAATCAGTTAATTGAAGATGAAACAAAAACAAGTTATTTGATAAAGGAAACTGCTTGGGACTGAGTTTCTCTTATGCTAGAGAAAGTCAAGTGCCTTGGGTTGGATATGTGAGAGCTTGTTTGTTTGCAAAGGATGGATAACTTGTTTAATGGCTTATATTTACCTATTTTATTTTATTTTCTTATTTCCAACTATTTTTATGATGTGCTTTATTTTTGATATTTGTAATGTGATTTGATATGGGGAGGGGAATCCCAGATGTGATATGATCTTAGGATGGCAGAGTCTAGGATGGTTGATGTGATATGGACGGGGAGGCTTGAATGATGTTTCAACTGTTGATGTATGTGATGGTGAGATACATCAGGATATGAATACGAGTATTGAAGATGACATTTAAGATGATGGAACTAAATAAAGATGGGATTACTGATTGATGTGATGATGAGAGCTATGATGCTCTATTATAAATTTATTTCATAGTTGATGGCCAGATTTCTTATTTACCTATATTCTATTCCTCTATACTTGAGGCTGCTGGATGTGTTTCATTTCATATTTTCTCTTGGTGGTGTCCTGGTATGGTTTTCTTAGAGAACATATATTATGTAATGAATCTAATATTTAATAAATAATTCTTAACCCATGGGGTTGGTGTAAACAAAATTAAAATACTGAAATTATGTTAATCTTGATTAATGATGGACATAGTTTGGATTATACTTGGAGGGAATGGATTCATGATATAGATTAATGAATGTATCTGGTAATAATAATAATGGTAAATTTAATGTATAAAAAATTAATTAACAAAAAGTTAAGAATTAATTAATGTATCTCTTCTATGTGCATGTTTTCTTATAGGATATCAGGTCTTAAGAGTTAATGTCGGGAGTAAGAATGATGTTATATGAAGTTGAGTATAAGACTAGTTAATGACCATAGTGTGGTTATGAAATATAAATATCAAATATATTATGTGATTTACTACACTTACCCACCCATGTCTGTTAGGGTGAATGATAGTTGGTGGATTATCTGAAGGTGTTTTCCCAAACAACCTAGTGGGAGGAAGGATGGATGACTACCCCCTCTGGCTACACCCTCTTCCCTGGTGATTACTTATGATGGTATACATGAAAGTTAGTTTTGTCATATATGTTTCTAGAGCGATATGATCATTTGTGGTTATTAATAAACATGTATCCCTAGATATAGTATCTAAATGGTTATTATAGGTCCATCATGAATAAGCTATGATAGATTGTGGTACCTTACTTAGTGTATGAGATGTAATATATTGATGTATAATTCCCAATGTATAATGCATGGTGTATGTGTTGTGGTAGATCTAAGAAACTACTTTGTTATGATATAAGGATATATGATATGGGATGATGTGATGGTGTGATTCACATGGTGGATGTTGTGATTCTATGCCAAGGTGTCTTCGGGTTGGGTTATGTTTAGAGAGATTTATTATGATGTGAAACATTTGGGAAAAGTGGAAAACCAATTTGGATGTAGAAGAGGGGTAACCTTGATGTATCATTATTATATTACATCCTATATTATATGTGATACTTGGTGAATGTTATCCATGGTGAGATTGGGAACTTGGTATACTTATTTAGGTGATGAGTTAGTTTCACTATTTTTCATTGTGCTTTAGCATTCTTTCTTTATCATTTTCATGAGAGGATTTGGGGAGTATCCTACCGAGTATATTGTTATTCTCACCCTATATATATATTAACTATATAAAAATTTAGATTAATCAATTTGGATATCGGGTAAGATATTTCTAGCTCATGGCTTGGAAGGAGATGTTTTGGTTTATCGTCGCACTTCTCTTTACCTTTGTGTACTTGTACTTTTTCCTTTCAATTATTATATTAATGTATAAAATTGCATGCTTTCACTTAGAATTTATTTATTTATATGTCTGAGCAGGTTTTTGTTGGTGTATCATTATTATACCTACCTTCCACATGTTATCATATAGTATAATGCCTCCCATATGTATGTTTATTATACCATCAGTACTAGTTTCCAACCTAGGGCATATTGGTGGTGGGACACAGGGAGTCACCATATTATTTCCCTCATTAACATCCTTGAAGGGGTACACTTTTGGGGGTGGGGTAATGACATTGTTAGTTGAAAAATATTATGAAAAAGGTTAAAAAAATGAAGTCAAATTTAGAAAGAAATATAGTTCAGGTCATCAAACAAATATATAGAAGTAATGGTCCATCTTATTTGTGTTAATTTTCTTTATATTTCTATAGGTAAAAAATAACATTAATGTTAAAGATATTAATAAAAATATTATTTTAGTTTTATTAGAACATTTTTAGAGATAAAAGGAAGTATAAAAGATATATTTAATGAAATATTGTACTAAATATCAATGGGAATATATTTGGAGTTAGGTCCCACTATGAAGGTAAAGAGAACATATTTACCTCTAACTTTTCACACATTATGAAAGAGTAAGAAGATAAATTTTTCCCAATGCATGCATGGTATTAAATTACCTAGTGTGTTTTATTCAAATGTATAAAAATTGGTTTTATTTAAGGTATTAATGTTAATAGATATGAAATCTTATGGAAATCATTTTTTATAAGTATGGTGCCATAACATCACATATTGTATTGTCTTTAGACTAGAATCACTTTATTTCCTTACCAAATATATTTTGGTATATAATTTTCAAGAGTTAGGTCATGAAAAATACATAAAAAACCAATATATTACAAGTATACACTTTTATTGAGTATCCATTTTACCCACACAAAAAACCTTTTCAAAGATACATGTTTAATTATCATGAAAAATAATCAT
Organism: Viscum album; assembly: GCA_963277665.1. Taxonomy (NCBI): domain Eukaryota; kingdom Viridiplantae; phylum Streptophyta; class Magnoliopsida; order Santalales; family Viscaceae; genus Viscum; species Viscum album. Next base: position 2,133,733,971 of record OY728155.1, on the reverse strand, counting down.
AAATTTGAACTTGAATTCTTCTTTTTTCTTACCCATACTTAAAACCTATGAAAAAAATTCTAAAATGTTTGATGAGAACAGAAATACCATTAAGGTACATAAAAATCAGAAAGAAACTTACTAGTCTATTTTAAATCCATGATATCAAAAATGGATTTTTCCATTAACATAAAAAACCTTAAGATAAAATAATACATAACATATAAATAAAAATAAATTTTCTTTCCAAATTATTTCATAAAATAGATTATAAAGAAACATAACATAAAAAATAATAATCCAAGGAGTTTCTTAAAAATAAGATATCCCATGAAATACATTTTATTAAAAACACATATTTTTACCCAAAAGGTCATAATCATTCCTTAAAACAAAGTATTATTAGCCTACCTATTGAAATAAAAAAATTTCCATATAAACTCATCATCAAGCATAGAAAAGTCATGTAGGGGAGTTAGGAAATCATATTCATAAAACCCTCATAGAACCATTAAAATTGGAATAATTATATATTTAGATTCTAACATAGTTATTTGGATAACATATTCATTACCCAATGCATTGGAGTGTTATTTGTGTAACACCCTAAAAATTCGATAAGAGTAACCTTTATTCGATATCATGTATGACATGAAACACCATGCCTGTAAGGGAATATAAAATCACAGGACTTTATAATATATTTACTATTTTAAATAAATTAAATATATTTTATACCTTTCAATGTACATGGCACTGAGTGATATTATGTACCACACAATAATTATTTTCTCCAATGGCTTGTGTTACACGCAAGATTGAGTTTTAATGAACAATAATATATTATTAAAAGATTATTATTAATATAATTAGATATAATCTAGTCATTAAATTAGAGATTATTAATATTATTAACTAAATTCAGAAAATAAATGGTTTACACTAATATGAAATTAATTCATTGGATACAAATTAATTAGAAAAAAATATAAGAACCAATTTAATATAAAGGGAATGTTTTTATAAAAAAATAATTTCATGCCCAAAAATCTATTTTATGCTATAGAATTAAATTAATCACAATTAATGAATTAAATTAATGAAATATATATGTTATATATTCAATAAAGAATTTTTTATATTCATCAAATATATTTTATTAGAATACAATAATAACAAACCCAATATGACACATAAAAAACCATTATATTTATAAAGGCACTTTTACAAACTTCTAATGAGGAACATATTTTAAACCCAATTGTTCACATATAAAAATCCTAAATGTCAAAATAAACATAATCCTTGAATTATTAACATAAAAATTAGGCTAGGGTGATCTTTTTATATTTTTCTATGAAGTATCATTGTTTGATGAATAGTTAAAATTACTGGAGTTTAACTCAAAACATATTTTTCATATAATTTATTTGTAAGGTTAAATTATATTTTTTATTGTTTTAAAGATTATTTAGATAAATTTTAAAATAATTGATCCAATTTAGTTCATTGGAATCAATTTAATTTTGAAATTGGATATAAAAATATGGAAAACATTTGAGCTTTTTTATATTAAGAACCCGCTATGTTATCTCATCTATGGGATTAAATGTAAATTAATAAATTTAAAATATGTTATTTTAATTTTGAAAAATGGATTAAATATTTGGAATCAGAATAAAAATTAATTTTTAGTAAGTTCAAATTAGTTTTTGGCCAACAATATTAGTGAATGTGGTTAAAATTAATAACAATGATGGGGAGGGAAATAAGCATAACAGGGGACTAAACCTTAATTGTATGTGCCAAAAAGACATAAAAAATATTAAAAAATACATTGGATATTTATATTTATACTATATAAACCCTTTTATATACTTTATTCCATTTTTTAATCCACTTCCAATGGGGAAATCATGAGTGAAATTCCCTTTTCAAAAAAATTATAAGAGTGCTTCTCCTCCTCCACTATAAAAAGGCTCTCACACCTCCCACTTATTGACACCTCTCAAGACACTTTTTATAGACAATGTTCGGAAAAAATAGATCTTAAAAATTTCTAACATCAACCTATATGCATAAAAATGGTAAAAAATGCATCCATGGAATTCCATTGGTGCAATCCAAAAGGAGTTACCCAACTAGGGGGTGACATCCTTCCTCAAACTCATTAGTTTTATTTATTTCTCCACTCTTTCAATTATTATAAAGACATAATTATATAACACAATAGTATCGTAAATATAATTATTTTTTAGGTTATGGTTTATACCTACACTTACACACACTTCAATCTAATGGGTAATAAACTTACCATTATTGTGTATGATGAACTACCACCTCACAAAATCAAGTTGTTCGTTTTTCATTTACCTTATATCATGGTTGGGAATTATGATGGAAAATATGTTTATATTTGGTATATATACTATATATAATATCTCTATTCATATTTAATTATTATATAACTTATACTATTATTATTTCCTTTTTGTAGGAATACAATAACAGTTTTTGTTGAAGTGTGGACTATCACCTCCCAAAAGCGATGTGATTCATTCACGCTATACATGGAATGTATAAAGAATTTTTTTAATAGAAATATGTAACATATATGACATATATATGACACTATAATTATAATATACATATATATCAATTTTTAGTTCTTTTAATACGACAAATAAATGAGAGTAGCATTCATGTTTATGTACGACCTACCGTCTCTATAAACGATGCATTTCATTTCTTATCTAGATATATTATAGATTATTATAAATATATATAAAATGAATATATAAATAATAGTTTAAATCCTAGAGATGATTAAATATGGATCTATTTAATAATAACAACAAGTAACAAGTAAAAACCTGCTTGAAAGATCAGTAAATTAACACTCAAAATAGTGAAAATATAAAACAATTGTTAAAAAATGGGCAATAAGATGTTATAATAAGAAAATATATGATATTATAAATATTATTATGGATATGGTATTAGGTTTTGAAATTTTTAAAAACATTACATTTTAGGTAAAAGTACTCTCACACAAAAAGGAAACACATGGTAAGTGATTCTTGTCTTAATTCTCTTTCTATAAGGAATACACCATTTTCCCCACATACTTCTTTTTTTGGTGTAATTACTACCAATTTTGATATATTATATCATGAATTATTTCATATTCATGGTATTTGAAACATTAATTTAATTTCATTATTTCAAAAGGATTGAGATTCAAAATTTTCAAAGTTGTATGGGATACTTTGGAATGTTTAGAGATTATTTCCCATAAGAATAATTTGAATGGTATTTCCATTATTTTAGTAATAAATTATTCTTTTGAAACTAATTAATTATATAGGGTGTAAATACTGGCACTTTAATATTTAATATCATTATTCATTCATTCTTCAAGATATTTTTAGTTTTAATTTGAATTATTTCAACTAAGGGGACTTACACATAAATTTATCGAGGTGGAAATGAATATAAAAACATAATTTATTTTTGTTGAGTTATTATACTTCCTCATTGTTCTTAATATTACATGATTAGGTGTAATAACATTTTTATTATCTACTATTTTATTTACAATTTTTTATGTGTATTTATAGTTGATACATATATTCTACTCATTGATTGACTCCCACTTCAACGTAGTAATATTTTCAAGGGTTTACATTATAATCTCAGTTTTTTCAGGATTGTTTACACTTGAATTGAAATCATATGAAATTATTTGATCATATTATAATAAAACCATTAATTTTATTCTGGTATATTTATTGATGGCATTTTCAAAGTAATAGTACCATTTTTTTTACTCTTTTGTACTCAAAATATTTTTAAAAATGGTTTTAAGGAAACCCGACTTTATTTACCTTTTAAGATAAAGAATCAGTTTTTAAATATGAACCCTTTTTATAATTTTTTATAAATTTTTTTTAACCAATCCAAAATGATTTATTAATGAAATTTTTTCTCTTTTTTTTCTTATACCAATGTTTTTAAATTAATCTTCTTGTCTCTTTTTGAATAAGTCATTTTTCTAACCTTTTTACTATAAAAGTTAAATGTCATTTTTATCTCATACAGAATGTTGATATTTTCACATCATCATTTTTTTGAATATTCCATTTCATGTTTAAAAGTTTAATTTTTAAAGAAAATATTTTCAAAAGTGATTCTCAAAGTAATTTTTTTCAATTTTTTTTCAAAAGAAAAGGATATTTTCATCAGGAATGTTTTTAAAATAAATTATTATAGTATTTATATTCATCAATTAGAAAAACAGATTATTTCACTCTATTTGGGATATGTTGTATTGATATCATATTTATTCTTCCCCTGGACAATTTAAGATTAATTTTTACAAGGATATTATTGACATTCACTTACACAATTCCATTTTGTCCCCATTGAAATATTCAATTTCCTATGATCTTTTTACATTGAATTTACGATAAATATCTATTTTTTTTTCTTGGATATGATTATTTTCTAAACCATATACCATTTGTTCATATGGTGTTTTCTTTTATGTTTATATGATTTTTATGGGAATATATTGATAAATCTATATCCTTCATTTAATATGGATATTTAATTAGTCATATTGTTTATTGATTAAATTGATTACTCGATATGAGGAATGTTTTGGTCATGACATGACGGGTGGGGCCTGGAAATTATATAGCCCTTAAATGCACTGACATGTTATAATGAGAAAAATAAGTCGCACATTTTAAAAGGGTTTCTACCTATAGTTTTAACTGTCTAAGGGATGGATCTCGAAAATATATATTTTCATGTTCCTGAAACATGACATAAAATAAATAAAATTACCTTTATTTTGATTCAGTATTTTTTATCTATGATATTTTCACAATGAACATTTTTATGGATTCACATTATTCCAATTTTATTGATTTAATGGATTTTGTCTCAGTTTATTACCATGCCATATTGATCTTTAATTATCAAGTTAATTTAATGGAAAGTGTTTCAAGTTATTACCTTTCCATATTTTTATATATTTTTTCTTAGATTCTTGATACATTGTATGTCTGTTCAGTTATTTACAAAGCAATAATTATTATTCTCATTGATTCATTATTACTTCTGCTATAATTTACCCTTAATAATAATTTGATATCACCCTTATTTTAGTTACTTTCCCTAGGAATCCAAGAAGCATAATATGAATGTTATGTAGTGATATACTAAATGGAATAATGTTATACTAGAAAAAAAATATTATGTTGTAATTATTGTATTCATTTGTAATAATAGACTCATGTGTGTATCTAGCTTAACAAGACTACTAAACAATCTAGTTTTAAGGATTTAATTCCTTATTATTAGTCCAATGTAATCATAATAGGTTGCGAATTTGGTCTCTATGGGATCGGGATGCTACAATTGGTATTAAAGGAAGTTTAATAGAAACCTTGGGAACTGGATATTAGAAAACATAGATTAGAGGACATAACCCAAATATAGAATTTGAGGATAAGTATAGTATAACACCGTATAATTTTTATAATTTTAGATTATGTGGCTAATCCTAAAATATAACCATGTCTGGATACTAAAAGTTGGCATGGTTCTCGAACAGATGTACCTAGGGTTAACAACTCTTACAAGTTGCTTCGGGCCTAACTCGGTGTTACTTGGTACATGAAAATGGGCCTTACTACACACCTATTATGACACTCCCATTAGATATTCTTAGGATAATTCACATATTAGTTACAAAAAAATTTGAAGGGTTTGAATAGATAATTACAATGAATGACCTAGGTTGAACCTGAGGTGCCTTGTATTGAAAATAATGGTCCATGATTTAAACACCATAAAAATCATTATATAGTTTCTCCAACATGATAATTTATGCTGACACTATGGTTTTTGGTTTTAGGAAATTCCTTACTCTATATGATAAAATCTATACCAATGAAGGATCTCTGTGGAAATAAAACTAATGAAGTTATTATGTATTATTATTGTATGGAAAATAATATTTAAAAGTCTAATTAGTGATTAACATGATTTCAAAGATGTCCATCATATTTATTTTTGAAATTATATCGATATTGTTTTTGAAAAGATCAAAATATGTGTCAGGTGAGATCCAATCAAATCTAGACGGTATAAAAGACTTGAACCCATGATCTAATGATGATATGGGTTTGACGCTAACCATTGACCAATGTAATGCCCCAGTTAATATGTAATTGTTTTTAGTTTTAAATTTTGATGAATACATATTAATGATTAAGAATTAATGAATCTTTTTAGTTTAGAGATTAATTTCTTATCCATATTGGATTTGTAAAATATTTAGTTACTAATTGGTAGACGTGTCACATTTTTTGGGGCTTAAGATCTGTTAAATTTATATTATAGTGCTCTGGGTATCAAAGTTAATTTTTTGATACCCATTTATTGAAGTAAGGTATAAATTAAAATATGATTGAAGAAAAACCAAAATATATATTTTTTATATGAAATAAAAACGTATCATGTAAGTTAATTTCCTTAGGGATTAATGGAATTTCCCATCATGAAGAAAATGAACTAAAAAAATATGTCCTAATAGCTTAATTATTTTTGAACCAATTGTTTTCTAAATCATCACAAATTTACAGCTTTGATACCTTCAACTTTCCATTGATAATTTAAATGTTTTTTATTGATGAACTCAATCACTCCCTAAAAATATTTATGAGTTTCCTCCTTGTACGTATATCTACTTTCCAGTAATGATATCCTACTTAGAGACCTAGTTATATGTTATTTCATGTAACATTTATTCTTCAAATTCTCTCTTTCCTAGATGATTTATGACGAATGCTTCTCATGATGTGGGATTAAAAACATAGGAAAAATTAAAAAATTTATCAAAAATATCATATTTTAATTGAATGTAGTCAATTTAATTATGGTGGGTAGAATCTAATTCCCCATAAATTATAAAAGAGTATCTTATATTTGATATCATGAATGACACACAACATCAAGCTTGTAAGGGAATATAATACCCCAACACATTATAATATATTTACTATTTTGAATAAATTAAATATATTTTATAGCTTTCAATGCATGTGTAACTAAGTTATCATATTTCATACACAACAATGTGTTTCTTCAATGGATAACATTATATGCAAGACCGAGTTTTACTAAAAAATAATATATTATTAAAATATTATAATTTAATATAATAGGATATAACCTACCTATTAGATTAATAGTTATGAATTTGATTAAATAACTTATGAAAATATATGCTTTACAAAAATATAAAATCAATTAATTGGTTATAAATTAATAAGATATGAATATAATAACCAATTTAAAATAAAGGGAATGTTTTTATATAAACCTATTTTTATGCCAACAAAGTCATTTTATATTAATAAATAAATTAATTAAAATTAGTTAATGATATTATTTAAATTTATATTTTATATATTCAATAAAATATTTTTGACATTCAACTAATACACTTGAAATACATAAGATAAGAAAACACCCAATTTTACACATAAAAACATATATTTTTATAAAGGTATTTTTACATCCTTTTAATGGTGAACTTATTTTAAATAAAATTTTATTGATATTTTATAAATATTATATGTCAAAATAAACATAATATTTTAAATAGGAATATAATAATTATGTTACCGTAATATTTTAATTATTCATGATGTTTCATTTTTGGACGAATAGTAAAAAATACGGAATTTTAATTCCAAATTCCTTGTTCATCTAATTTATTTATAAGTTTAAATTTTATTTTTTAAAAGTTTAGGTAGAAAAATTATACAAAAATTAATTGAATTTAGGTAATTGGAATCAATATCACTTGAAATTGGATATATAAAACATAGAAAACTTTTGAACATTTTTTACATTAATAAACTATTATGTCATGTCATCTCTATGATTAAATTTAAATTAATATCTACCACTTATATGATTGAAATTTAGAAAAATACATTCAATATTTTCATTATTAAAAATTTATAATTTCTAATAAGTTAATATTATTTTTTTACAAAAAATATTTGTGAATGTGATTAAAATTAATTACAACGATTAGAAGGAAAATTAACTTAACAAGGGACTAAATGATAAACATAAGAGCCAAAATGACATATAAACATGTCCAAAATCTGTTAAATATTCATATTTATACCATAAAATCCCTTTTGTATATTTGTTTTCAATATTGGAGCAACATTCAATGGGAAACAAATGGGTGGAATACCCTTTTCTAAAAAATTACAAGAGTGCCACTCCACCCCCACTATTAATAGACACTTAACTGTCCCACTTACTCACACCAATCTAGAAAATTTGTATTGAAAAAGTTCTACCAAATAGATACTAAAAATCCCTCCCCTTAACTTAGATGCCTAACCTTGGTCATAAAACCATCCTTGGAATCCCTTTGGTGCAAACCAAAAGGAGTTAACTGATTAAAAGGTAACATCCTTACTCAATATTTTTAGTTTTATTTATTTCTATAATCTTTCAATTATTATTATTCCATGATTATTTAACATCACAATTATTCTAAATATATTTATATTTTTTATTTTTAATTGGTTATATATACACTTACACACACTTCCATTTAATGGGTATGAAACTTACAGTTCTTGTGTACTGTGAACTACCGCCTCATAAAATGAAGTTGTTCATTTTTACATTACCACCTTTCATGGTTAGGAATTATGATGGAAAATATATTTATATATTATATATAAATAATATTTATAAATAATTTATTATTATTTAATTATTATATAATACAATCATTTATTATTTACATTTTTTGGTAATACGATAACATTGTTTGTGGAAGTGTGGACTACCACCTCCCTAAAGAGATGCGATTCGTTCACACTATACATAGAATGTTTGAAGGATGGTTTTAATAAAACTATATAAACTATATGACAGATATATGATAATATAATTATAATATATATATATATATATCATTTTATTCTAATTCTTTTAATATGACAGATAAATTAAAGTAGCACTCATGTGTACGTACAATATACCGTCTCGATGAATTGATCATTTCATATCTTATCTCAAAATATTATAGATTATTATATATAAATATATAATAAATCTAAAAAACAAATTTTAAATCATGGAAATTATGAAATAATGGTTGATGTAATAATAACAATAGATAATAAGTAAAAACGTACTCGAAAGGCCAGATAATCAACACTAGATATGTTGAACATAATGAAAGATTATTAGAAAATGGGTAATGAGATATTATAATTATATAATATATGATATTTTAAATATAATTATGGTTCTAGTATTAATTATTATTTTTCCATAAACCATTATACATGAGGTTAATAGATGTTCACACAAAAAGGAAACACAATGTTAGGGATTCTTTTCATGAACCAACCTAAGTCGACCCTGATTCGGTAAGCCAATACAATCCATGGAATGGCCTAAAAAGAATTCAAGATCTCCATAGGCTGAAAACAAGTTATAGGAATCATCAGTGTAACCAAGGGTATGTTTTTTCCAAATATAAATTAATAAATTGAACAGTGGAAAGATAAAAAATTAGCCCTAATAATATAAAAATATCCTAACTGAACATCTTTTTCAAAAATATTGAATATAAAAAACTATAAAGAAAAACTAAAACTGCACTAGATGACCACACATCTCCATATGACCCAATGTTCACTTTACAACATGAAAACCATCCATTTCCCATGGTGATCAATGAAATTATGAGACCTATAACATGAGCTAAAAATAAGAAAGAACTATAGGCATGAGTATTAAAACTCAGTAAGAATTCCCGAAATAATATAATCCCCATGAACTTCCTTAATAAAATAAACACCAACTTCATGTTTTAAATAAAATATATAAAAGTTATATTTTCCATATTTATTACTTATTAAAATAAGGTTTATTTCCATTTTCATTATAAATCCAGGTTCTTTTCTATTCAAGAAACATTTTCATTTTCAAAAGGAAAGTGATAATTACTTTTCAATATGGAACAAGATTATAGAAAACATTTCTACTTTTAAAAATTTTAGCAAACCATTTAAAATCGTCACATCACTTCCCAAAGAAACATAACAAATGATAACACCATAATTATAATATAATAATGAAAATGGAAATAAGCACATAATATTAACCAACCAAGACACCTCAATAATAATTACAATAAACTATGTGCCAAAATTCATAGGTTAACATAGGATCTTGTGAATAATATAGAACAAACTAATACATGTTGAATTATCCTAGAAATCATGCCTCACTAGATAAAATGAAATACACCCAACACTCTTGACCACACCCCACATGGTACTTGTAACATCCCAAGTAAGTAATGAATAATATATATTTTTATCTATGTCTATTAATGAATTAGATAGTGTTTTAGAGTCTTAAAATGAAAATAAATCCAATCTTAAGCATGGAATACACTAATATTTTTTAAAAGATTGTTTTACTACCTTTTGATGGAAAACTATTTTTAAATATATATTTTGAAACATTTATAAGCTATGTTTGTCAAAATAAACTTATTCTTTATTATTGGGACATCAAATTTTACTTTGTGTGAATTTTTGGTATTTTTCTGACAATGTTCATTTTTTAATGAATAGTGAAAAATACTGCATTTTACGTCAAAATTGCTTTTTAATCTAATTTATTTATATGATTAGATTATCTTTTGAATTGGTTTTAAAGATAAATTAGAATATAATTTTACCATTTAATCCAATGGTGGTCATTAGGATTAATTTCACTTTGGAATTGGGCATAAACTAATGCCAAACTTTTCATAGATATTGTTTCAAAAAAACCCGCTATTTGTTTTGACAATGGGAATTATTTTTAAATAAATAATTGAAATTTCTGTGTTTGGAATTTGGTAAAATGGATTAAATATTTGGAATCAGAAGGTCCAAATTATTTAATCAATACTCTTTTGTTTTTTGACATTATTAATAGTAACGACGGTAATTATCTTTAATTATCTTGATTAATGAGTAATCGGGTAGTTAAGGATAATAAAATGATATCATAATAATACAAAGAGACCACAACATGTGTCATAAGGATACTGGTTGTCTCATGGATGACCATGGGATGCATTGTGCCAAACTTGGGGGCCCCATGGAATCACTTTTGTGGAAAGTGACTTGTTATCTTTTTATTATTTTTTAAAGAAAGTAAATATAACAAGAATGTATCACCTGATTAAAACATTTTTAATTTTGTCTAAATAGATGATATTTTAGACTATAAATATTCATTGTAAATCTAAAAATATTCCCTACATCGCAGTATTTTTTTCATAATTTTTAAACTTTAAATAAATTAAATTATTTATGACATCATGATGATGCAGCGATTACCTCATTAATAAAGGATTTAAATAAAATGAAATGATAATGTAAAATCTATGACCTACACATGTCCAAAACCTATTGTATGGGTGAATTTCGAACCCTTATCACCATACCCTCGAATTATATCAATGTGGGACCTTTTGAATCCGAAAATCATTTTCAAATAAAGTAACATTTCTTTACTTTCCAAGAGTGCCCCTCCTCTCCTCTTATAAAAGGCCCCCACCTCTAACTCCTTACCCACACCTCCAAAGCCTTTGGCTCGGCCAAACCCTGCCCATTTTGTCTCTCCACATCCCAATATTACTCCATGAAGCCTCACTTTGGGCAGAAGTCTTCCCAAGGAAGCCTTTGATCTCAAACCAAAGGGAGTTACCCGATTTTAAGGTAATGTCTTCACTTGAGTCCTTTTGTTTTATTTTGCTTCTCCAACCCCCTAAACTCTTTTTATTCATTTCTTTTGTAACAACTCCAGTATCTTCAATATACTGGGATTCTGTTATAAGAAGGATTCAAGCTACACTTACACACACCTACATCTAATGGTTAAATGACATACTGTTTCCGTGGATGGTGAATTTATGCTTCCCGAAACGATGATTGTTCAACATTCTTTTAACACCTTCAAAAGTGGCCATTAATATTTCACTATATTTATATATGATATATAATATGTTTATTTTTTCCTTAATCTTCTGTATTTTTTATTTTGGTCATACCTTTATGGTTTCCATTATGAGTAAACGCGATATCTTCATTTAAGGAAGTGCGGACTACCGCCCCCTCAAAGTGATTTGATTCGTTAAATACCATATGTGGGACGTATAAAGGATGGAACTATTATATAATATATGATATTATACTGGAATTATAATATACCTTTATATCATTATGATTCCATTCTATAAAATACAAAATAGAAATGAAAGTAGCGTTCATGCGTACGTACGGCTTACCGTCTATATGAACGGTGCATTTCATTTCGTACCTATAAATGATTATGTAATATTATAAATGCATGTATATACTGGATATATATGATATATAAATCATGATTATAATTCTGGATATAATGGATACATGAACAACTTGTTATTATGAAGGGTTTATTTTTGACTCATGTACCAATGATCGTTAAAACGACCGTTATTAACTTAAATAATTACATAGTGTTCATGAAATGGAAATAAGTGATATAAAAGGAATAATGAACTTGAAAAAGGTTCTTAAGAAATTAGATATTAACTCAAGTTTATTATTCAGGACATTAAAGAATGATCGAGTCATGTCGGACCCAAGGTATGGGACTTCGTCTCAATCTCCTTTCATTGAGGCATATTTTGTTTTATACACAACCTTATTTTATGCGGTGTATAAACCCCATTGAATTTTACATTTATCCAAAAGGAATCTTTTTTATATGAAGCATTTTATTAAAAGACAAAAGGGAATGTTTTTGTCGTACGTATGTGGCGACAACGACTTCTCCGCCGCCGTGACCGTTATTTGAGTTTTGGCTTCCTCTACAAGCGATACCTTTTTTTAAAAGAAAAATAAATACCATGTTTTAATTTTATTTTATCTTGGTATTGAAAATGGTTTTCACAATGTTTTTATATCAATGTGTTGTATTGATATCTTGTGATTGAAAGGTGGAAATTTTATGTTTTCTTTTATGCATGTTTTATGTGATATGATTATGTTGAGGTTCTTGGGATTTATTATGAAGACGGGTGGTTTCGTGATAAATTAAGGGCGGGTGAGCCCGATATAGCTCTCCAATGCATTGGGTAACGTGAAGGAGTGAAACTTTAAGGTTTCTATGAATAGATTTAGGGAATATACTGTGATGGGTATTCCAAATGTAACCAAGAGGGTTACTCTCTACGTAAGAATGTTATGAATGCCTCAAGTTACCTTTATGTCTTATGATTTCTATGATTTGTTCATGATTTGATGAGGTTTGTTAATGTGCTTATGTTTTATGGGTAAATTATGATTTCATTATTATGTATATATGTACTCATGTTTCCTTTCCATACTTTTATATCCCTTACTGTGATTTTTATGCTCATACTATGTTTTTTTGAAATGTTTTTCACTGGTCAAGGGAAAGGTACATGATATGATGATAGTGTCAAGGATGTGTCAAGAAAGAATCCACATTTTATTTTAAATATGTTTCCATTGATGGGATATAAGAATACTATCTTTATGTAACCACTTTGTTTATATGTGGAATGTAATGCAAGTTTTATGATCTAATTCTCTAAAACTCTAAACCCGAAAAGATCCTCAAATGTGTAATCTTGTAATATCTCAATATTGAGTAAGGTTTAAGGCTGGGGCCTTATTGTTGGTATCAGAGGTCGGTTTAGATAACTTTAGGAGTTAGAATTATATTAAATGATTATCCAAAAATATTTTTTTTATGGTCAAATTGAAGTGATATAGTATTTGAAGATTACCATGTTGATTCATCTAAGACATATTTGTTTAGAATGGTTTTCCGCAGAGGAAACAGGGAAGCAGTGCTAGGAAGGAATGCAGAAGGAAATAACCTTCCGAATCAGCATCTTGAGATGGTCGTAATTGGAACTAAACAGTTTGTTGGAGTAATGGCGCAGTTGACTCAAGCGATAAATGGTGGTGGTATCCATGCACGGGATCATCCAGATCAACCGCAGAGGAACATGTCAGTGGTGGAACATTTCATGAGGCAACATCCCCCATCATTCAGAGGATCATCTGACCCTGTGCTAGCTGAAGGGTGGATTAAAGCAAAGAATAAGATTTTTGATGTCATGGGGTGTTCAGACAATCAAAAGGTTAGTCTTGCTATTTACCGTTTGGAGGTTGAAGCAGATCAGTGGTGGTCGATGGTTAAAAATATCAGGGACGCTGATGAGATTGATGCTCTCGACTGGGATGAATTCAAAGGTATATTTATTGAGAAGTATTTTCCTAAGGCTATTCGACTTAGGATGGAAAAACAATTCCTGGAATTGAGGCAAGAGGAAGACTCAGTGTCTACCTATGAAGAAAGGTTCACTTGATTGGCAAGGTATGCTCCAAATTTTATCCGAGATCTTGATAGAAAATCAATCATTTTTACTCAGGAATAAAGCCAAAATATCGAAGGGCATTAGCTTCTCGTGAGTTTAAAAGTTATGTAAATCTTGTTCTATGTGCTGAGAAGGTGGAAATGGAGTTTTCCAATGACCAAGTGTTCAATAACAACCAAGAGAAGAAGAGACCGAGGTGGCAGGAGAAAGGGAATAATTCGTCAAAAAACAATGATGGTAAGAAATCTAAGTTTCCTGTTTGTGATAAATGTGGAAAAAGTCATGCTGGGGAATGTCTTCTGAATTCTAGAAAGTGCTACTGATGTGGTAAGATGGGACATAAGGCTCGTGATTGCACTGAAAAATATCAAGGTGAAGGTAAGAACAAATTTGATTTACAGTTACTGAAATGTTTTAAGTGCAATGAGATGGGTCACTATGCAAACGAGTGTCCGACAAAGAGCTTGAGTGACGGGAAGCAGTTAGAAAACAAGCAGAAAGGGGTGGTGAAATCCTTTCCAACTACTTCAGCAGATATCGGGCCATCAAATGAAGTTGTATCAGGTACTTTGTTTGTTTTTTAGATTATGCCAGTGGGTTTTTTGATTCAGGGTATATACATTCTTTCATCTATGAAACCTTTTCTAGTAAAATGGGAATACCATCTCAAGAAATGACTCCGGAACTTGTGGTAAAAAACACCTGAGGGAATGTTGAGGCAAAAAGAATTTATAAGAATCTTCCTATCCTTTTCTGTGGAAAGAACCTACGTGCTAAACATATTGTTCTAAATCTAGTAGAGTTTTATGTTATCCTGGGTATGGATTGGGTCTCTATTTACCATGCTAAGATTGAATATAGAGCTAATGAAGTTTTTTTTCAGAAATACTTTCAGTTTGTGTACAAGAATGAACCCTTACTGTTGATAACTTATCAAGAGGCCAAGAAACTTGTAAAAGATGGAAATGAATGTTACCTTGCACACATCGTTGAAAATAAAGGAACTGTTCATATTAATGATGTGCCAGTGGTAAATGAGTATTCTGATGTTTTTCCTGATGAGTTGCCTGGAATAATACCAGATCGGGATGTTAAGTTTACTGTTGACTTAGTTCTTTATGCTAAGACAATTTCAAAACCCCCTTATCGAATGGCTCAAATTGAACTTTTAGAGTTGAAGGAGCAATTGCAAGATTTATTAGACAAAGGTTTCATTCGACCTAGAACATCATCATGGGGTGTTCCTGTTTTATGTGTTAAAATGAAAGATGGTTCAATGAGACTTTTCATTGATTATAGATCCTTGAATAACATCACTGTTATGAACAAATATCCTTTGCCTCATATCGAAGATTTGTTTGATCAGCTCCAGGGAGATCAGTATTTTTCAAAGATTGACTTGAGATTGGGGTACCATCAGCTAAAGGTAAAGGAAGAAGATGTTCCGATGACCGCGTTCCGTACAAGATATGGCCATTATGAATTTGTAGTAATGCCTTTTGGGCTAACCAATGCAGCTGCCGTATTCATGGACTTAATGAATATAATTTTCCATGAGTTCTTGGATAAGTTTGTGGTGGTTTTCATTGATGATATTTTGGTGTTTTCTAAAAGTAAAGAGGAGCATGAAAGACATTTAAGGGTTATCTTTCAAACCTTAAAAGAAAAAAAAATTTATGGGAAATTCAGAAAGTGTGAGTTTTGGTTGCAACATATTTCATTCCTTGGTCACATTGTTTCTAAAGATGGTGTAACTATTGATCCTGTAAAAACAAAAGTTGTGGAAGACTGGCCAAGACCCACAAATGTAACTGAGATTTGTATCTTCTTTGGATTGGAAGGCTATTACCGAAGGTTTGTTTTAAATTTTTCATGGTTATCTAGTCCAATGACTATGCTAACTCGGAAGGGTGTTATGTTTATCTGGACAAAAGAATGTGATGATTGTTTTCAGGAATTAAAATAAAGATTGGTGAATCCTCCAGTTTTGGCACTACCTTCCTGAAATGGTGAGTTTGTTATATACAGTGATGCTTCATTGAAAGGACTTTGTTGCGTCTTAATGAAAAATGATCAGGTAATTGCTTATGCTTCACGACAGTTGAAAACTCATGAAGTAAATTACCCTACATATGATTTGGAATTAGCTGCTGTTGTTTTCACTTTAAAAATTTGGAGGTATCATTTGTATGGAGTAAAGTGTGAAATATATACTGATCACAAAAGTTTAAAGTATATATTCACTCAAAAAGAGTTAAACATGAGAAAGAGGAGATGGCTGGAATTAATCAAGGATTATGATTGAACAATTCATTACCATCCGGGAAAAGAAACTAATGCGGCTAATGCATTGAGTCAAAAAAGTAATGCTTCATTAGAAATGTTTTGTTTGGAACGTGATCCTTTGGTTAAGGATTTGATGAACTTTGGAATAGAAGTTGTTGGTTCAGGATGTTTTTCTGTTTCGTTTCAGGTATTAGTGAGATCATCTCTTTCAGATAGAATCAAGCAAGCATAGAAGCAAGACCGTGAGCTGAGAAAAAGGTAGAGCTGGTTCAGAAAGGTAAGTTTCCTGAATTCAACATTGATGATGATTGAGTTTGGAGATTTGGGAAGAGATTATGTGTGCCTTGTGATTCGCAGTAGAAGAATGAGTTGTTATGTGAGGCTCATAGTTCCCTGTTTTCAGTTCATCCTGGCGGTACTATGATGTATAGAGATCTGTGAGAGTATTACTGGTGGGATGGAATGAAAAGGGATATTGCTGATTTTACTGTGAAGTGTTTGACATGTCAACAGGTTAAATCAGAGCGGCAGTTACTGAAAGGGATGCTTCAGCCTTTACCAGTGCCATAGTGGAAATGGGAGAATATATCCATGGACTTTGTTGTGGGATTACCGAAAACATCTCTAGGTAATAATGCAATCTGGGTTATTGTTGATCGCATGACTAAATCTTCTCATTTCCTTGCTATACGAGATAATTTTTCCCTAGATCAACTTTCTCGTTTGTATCTTAAAGAGATAGTTAGGTTACATGGAGTTCCCCTCTCCATTGTATCTGATCGTGATCCCAAGTACACTTCTAACTTTTGGAAAGGCCTTCAGAAGTCGTTGGGTACTGAATTAAATTTTAGTACAACATTTAATCCTCAATCAGATGGGCAGTCAGAATGAACAATTCATACCTTAGAGGATATGCTACGAGCTTGTTCGATGGATTATCAGGGAAGTTGGGACCAACATCTTTCTTTGGTTGAATTTTCATATAATAACAGTTTTCATTCTATTATACAGATGGCACCATTTGAGGCGTTATATGGGAAGCAGTGTCGAACTCCAGCTTTCTGGGATGAAGTGGGTGAAAGGAAGTTGGTGGGACCAGAATTAGTAGAAGAGATGGCAGAAAAAGTTCAGCTGATTCAGGAACACATGAGAACAGCTCAGAGTAGGCAGAAGAGTTATGCAGACAATAGGAGGAAGTATCTCTCTTTTGAGGTAGGTGATCATGTTTTTCTCAAAGTCTCACCATGGAAAAGTGTGATGCGATTTGGTAAGAAAGGAAAGCTGAGTCCAAGGTTCATTGAAGCATATGAAATTCTGGAGAGAGTTGGATCGGTTGCATACCGGGTGGCTTTACCTCCAAGTTTGTCTCAGGTACACAATGTTTTTCACGTTTCGATGTTGAGAATGTATATGCAAGATCCATCTCATGTTTTGAGTCCAGAGGTAGTTCAGTTGGAAGAGAACCTATCTTATGAGGAACAACTGGTCCAGATTCTTGTCCACAGGGAGAAAGTGTTACGAAATAAGGTGATTAATCAGGTAAAGGTTTTGTGGAAAAACCACATGGTGGAAGAGGCAACATGGGAATCTGAAAATGCAATGAGGGATAAGTAACCTCATTTATTCGATAAGTAAATAAATTGCGGGGACGAAATTTTCTAAAGGGGGGAAGGATGTAACATCCCAAGTAAGTAATTAATAATATATATTTTTGTCTATGTCTATTAATGAATTAGATACTGTTTTAGAGTCTTAAAATGAAAATAAATCCAATCTTAAGCATCGAATACACTAATATTTTTTAAAAGATTATTTTACTACCTTTTAATGGAAAACCATTTTTAAATCTATATTTTGACAATTTTATAAGCTATTTTTGTCAAAATAATCTTATTATTTATGATTGGGACATCAAAATTTACTTTATGTGCATTTTTGGTATTTTTCTGACAATGTTCATTTTTTAATGAATAGTGAAAATTACTGCATTTTACATCAAAACTGCTTTTTAATCTACTTTATTTATATGATTATATTATCTATCTAATTGGTTTTAAAGTTAAATTAGAATATATTTTTACCTTTTAATCCAATGGTGGTCATTTTTCACTTTGGAATTGGGCATAAACTAGTGCCAATCTTTTCATAGATATTGTTTCAAAAAAACCCGCTATTTGTTTTGACAACGGGAATTATTTTTAAATAAATTATTTCAATTTATGTGTTTGGAATTTGGTAAAATGGATTACATATTTGGAATCATAATGTCCAAATTATGTAATCAAGAATATTTTGTTTTTGGACATTATGAGTAGTAACGACATTAATTATCTTTAATTATCTTGATTAATGAGTAATCGGGTAGTTAAGGATAATAAAATGATATCATAATAATACAAAAAGACCACATCATGTGTCCTAAGGCTACTGGTTGTCTCATGGATGACCATGGGATGCCTTGTGGCAAACTTGGGGCCCCAAGGAATCACTTTTGTGGAATGTGACTTGTTATCTTTTTATTTTTTTAAAGAAAGTAAATATAACAAGAATGTATCACCTGATTAAAACATTTTTAATTTTGTCTAAATAGATTATATTTTAGACAATAAATATTCATTGGAAAGATAAAAAGATTTCATACATCATATTATTTTTTTCAAAATTTTTAGACTTTAAATAAATTATATTATTTATGACATCATGATGATGCAGTGATTACCTCATTAATAAAGGATTTAAATAAAATGAAATGATAATGTAAAATATATGACCTACACATGTACAAAACCTATTGGATGGGTGGATTTAGAACCCTTATCACCTTACCCTCGAATTATATCAATGTGGGACCTTTTTAATCCGAAAATCATTTTCAAATAAAGTATCATTTGTTTACTTTCCAAGAGTGCCCCTCCCCTCCTCTTATAAAAGGCCCCCACCTCTACCTCTTTACCCACACTATAAAAGAATTGGCTCGACCCACCCATACCCATTTTGTCTCTCCACATCCCTCTCTTACTCCTTGAAGCCTCACTTTGGGATGAAGTCTTCCCAAGGAAGCCTTTGAGCTCAAATCAAAGGGAGTTACCCGATTTTAAGGTAATGTCTTCACTTGAGTCCTTTTGTTTTATTTTGATTCTCCAACCCCCTAAACTCTTTATATTAATTTCTTTTGTAACAACTACAGTATCTTATATATACTAGGATTTTTTATAAGACGGAATCGAGCTACACTTACACACACCTACATCTAATGGTTAAAGGACATAATGTTTCAGTGGATGGTGAATTTATGCCTCCCGAAACAATGATTGTTCAACATTCTTTTAACACATTCAAAGGTGGAAATTAAGATGTCACTATATTTATATATGATATATAATATGTTTATGTTTTCCTTAATCTTCTATATTTTTCATTTTGGGCATACCTTTATGGTTTCCATTATGAGTAAACGCGATATCTTCATTTATGGAAGTGCGGACTACCGCCCCCTCAAAGTGATTTGATTCGTTAAATACCATTTGTGGGACGTATAAAGGATTGAACTATGATATTATATATGATATTATACTGGAATTATAATATACCTTTATATAATTATGATTCCATTATATAAAATATGAAATAGAAATGAAAGTAGCGTTCATGCGTACGTACGGCTTACCGTCTCCATGAACGGTGCATTTCATTTCTTACCTCTAAATGATTATGTAATATTATAAATGCATGTATATACTGGATATATATGATATATACATCATGATTATAATTCTGGATATAATGGATACATGAAAAACTTGTAATTATAAAGGTATTATTTTTGACTCAAGTACCAATGATCGTTAAAATGACCGTTATTAACTTAAATAATTACGTAGTGTTCATGACATGGAAATAAGTGATATAAAAGGAATAATGAACTTGAAAAAGGTTCTTAAGCAAGTAGATATTAACTCAAGTTTATTATTTAGGACATTAAAGAACAATCGAGTCAAGTCGGACACGAGGTATGGGACTTCGTCTCAATCTCCTTTCATTGAGGCATATTTTGTTTTATACACAACCTTCTTTTATATGGTGTATAAACCCCTTTTAATTTTACGTTTATCCAAGAGGAATATTTTTTATACAAAGAGTTTTACTAAATGACAAAAGGGAATGTTTTTGTCGTACGTATGCGGTGACACCGAATTCTCCGCCGTCGTGACCGTTATTTGTGTTTCGGCTTCCTCTACAAGCCATACCTTTTTTTAAAAAGAAAAATAAATACCATGTTTTAATTTTCTTTTATTTTGGTATTGAAAATGGTTTTCATAATGTTTTTATATGAATGTGTTGTATTGATATATTGTGATTGAAAGGTGGAAATGTTATGTTTCCTTTATACATGTTTTATGTGATACGATTATGTTGAGGTTCTTGGGCATTATTATGAAGACGGGTGGTTCCGTGACAAACTAAGGGCGGGTGAGCCCAATATAGCTCTCCAATGCATTGGGTAATGCGAAGGAGTGAAACGTTAAGGTTTCTCTGAAGAGATTTAGGGAATATACTGTGATGTGTATTCCAAACGTAACCAAGAGGGTTACTCCCTACGTAAGAATGTTATGAATGCCTCAAGTTACCTTTATGTCTTATGATTTCTATGATTTATTCACGGTTTAATGAGGTTTGTTAATTTTATTATGTTTTATGGGTAAAGTATGATTTCATTATTATATATATATGTACCCATGTTTCCTTTCCATACTTTTATATCCCTTACTGAGCTTTTTATGCTCATCCCAAGTTTTTTTGAAATGTTTTTCACAGTTCAAGGGAAAGGTACATGATATGATGATATTGTCAAGGAAGTGTCAAGAAATAATCCACGTTTTATTTTAAATATGTTTCCATTAATGGGAAAGAAGAGTACTATCGTTATGTAACCACTTTGTTTATATGTGGAATGTAATGAAAGTTTTATGATCTAATTCTCTAAAACTATAAACCCAAAAAGATCCTCAATGTGTAATCTTGTAATAACTCAAGATTAAGTAAGGTTTAATGTTGTGGCCTTATAGTACTGACCAAGGGGAACTATCCCATAGCAATAAAAATCAATATATCACCATGTTATGGGCCACTATCTAGTGCGCAACCTAACTAGTGCTGCAATTATTCACATTAAATTGAAAAGTTATGCCAAGTTATCCATGTTATGAGTATATAATAGGGCGAGCTATATTATTCCAACCAAACATCCAATAAAATACACACATATAATATGTTACATAAGAGGCACCACCCAAGTCACACTAAGGATCAATGTCTTTTCCTTACAACACATAAATCATAATGGAGACCACATCAAGGATCTCTAATTTATGAACTAAGTAAATGGGTCTCAAGTATTAAAATGTGATGAAATCTCACCCATTATCATAAACTCACTACATGAATTTTCCAAGGATATTCATCATAATAAATATTTTTCAACTTCTATAAAAGTGCCAAACAGGCCTTATGGTATTCTCACAAAAACTATCACTTATCAAAGAACCCAATCTAATTTTTAAAAAGGTATAAATGAACCATTTTTCAATTAATTATAATTTATAAAACAATTCCTTTTAATAACTCACATATCATTTAAAATCCAAAGTCATTTTCATCAAAATTCCAAATGGGACACAATCCACCGTCCCATGTCAAACCACTATCAAAATCTGAAAGACACACTTCATTCAAACCCAAAACCACTTGTAAACCCTTTAAAGAAACCCAAATAATCATTTCACATGTCAAAAATTTATTAAAAAAACCAAACCACGATAATACATCAAAAATTTATTATAATATCCAATTGGGCATTTTATCAAACACTTATTGTACAACATTGAACAAAAAAATTCTATATACCTCATAATAAGAAATAAACCACCATTTTTTACACAAAAAGAATATTAAAAAGATCAAAAATCATTATTTAGTATATAAGAGAGTTGAGAAAATATCTAAACTGATAAATATTGAATTATAGAGGCAAGTGAAAAGGGAAAATTACCTCAATCTCATGATGCTTCAACAACACACGCCCAAAATCACACAACCCTGGTTAAAAAATCTAATATCTTACAAGAAGAACCTTAAATAAGTGAAATATCAAACATAAACCAATTTAAACATGAAACCTAGGTCTACAAGACTATGTAAGAAGGATATCTCAAGAGAAAATCCATGAAAAAGGAAGAGGGAGAGGATAAGATATGATTACCTTGACAAATCTAGACCAAAACCATGAAGAATCACTATATCCACTCCATGTATAGATGAGGGGAAGATTGTAAAAGGAGGTAAAATCCAATTTGGGTCACATGAACTATTGGAAGAAAAAAATGGGCATTTTGCATTAAAAATAACAAGGGATAGTTTGGAAATTTCACAATTTTTAAGATCTAGGAAACTCGCACAGTTTGGTAAAACGTGTGCCAACCATGCAGGATGGTTTTGCAATGAGATAGTGGATTCCCACATACTTATTGTATGGTTAGTATAACCATATGAATGATGTGATCCCTCAACCAGAATAACTTGATGGCTCGCATAGTTTCTAGGATAAGACTGCACAACCCAAACTGTGCATCGATCGTTTTCCAAAATAAAAACACCCTAAAAAAATAAATTTAAACTCATAACACCCGAAACTCCAGAGAAAAATCCATGGACAAAAGATAAATCAATTATTTTATCAAAGTGACAATTCAGGTGTCATATTTTTCCCTACCATAACACTTTCATCCCCTAGAAATCCATGACATCTTCCAGATGATTGATCAATAAGTAAGGATTTATATAATCGCAAGATCCAACCCATCAAACGAAAAATCTCTCAACCACAACCAATCCAAACTAAAACCTCTTTCCTAAAAAAATAAAGGTTATCAAACTATTACCCAAACAACAATGAGAAAACTAAAGCTACAAACTCCATAACTATGATTCAAAAAAAACTCTTGAGTGCACTCCAAAAAGCCCAACATTTACCAAACTAAAAAGAACATAAAATTAGAAAAAATCAAAAGAATTAATTTTCTACCTGACCATATCTAAAACCAAATTTATCATTCAACATGGGTGGTTTTGATGGACTCTCCAGCGTTGGAAAACAACCAACACTGATTTATCAGACGTGAAATCTCAATAAGTCCCAAGGTGGGTCTCCACACTATTTACGAACTGACCAACATAGGAAACATGACAAAAGCCAACATTGAAAATATCCTTCACACCGATCAAAAAATACACACCATAAGGGGGTAACAAGAGATAAAAAAGGAAACCCTACACTTTCTACATTCCCACAATGAAGAAAAAAGTTAGAATAATGTTCCACAGTCTCTTGGGATTCCTAACTACACGCTAGCATTTCTCTGAGGCCTATGTCTAGAGCCCTAATATTTAAAGCATCTACTACCTCTTAATAAGTAGTTAAAGATCCCTAACCAGAACTCCATAATTCCATTAGAATATGAGTTTTATAATATTCACATTGAACCATTTCCACACAAAATAAAAAACAATAGAAATGATACACACAACAGAACACACCTAAGCTCAAGAGGGTATGAATTTAGAACTCTCAAAAGAAAGACATGCTTCCGTTGTAACATAAGTTTTCAAGAAGGTCCCCAACATAAACCTATACAATTTAAAGAGAAAACACCAAGAAAAAATAGATTCAATCCCAACAAACATAATATAAATAAACACTACAACATAAAGGGACTTTAAACTGAGCCCAAACAGCAGTTTACTCCTATGAACTGGCTTCGAATCGCTTCTTAGAAACACACTGATAAAACCATAGCAAGTGAAATAGGAGTTCACAAGTATGAAAGTTCTTTGGAATATTTTAACATGAATACTTTTTATGACTCTACTTTCTGGACTGATGAGACACCAAGATCCCATGCCCAAAAGAAGCTAATGATAGATATAGAGGCCCTTTAAACCCATGATCAGCACAATTAGCTTCGGGATGCTTCCCAACTCCCTTATAAGAAATCCCCTCAGCACAGCCTGGGACATAAATAGGTAATAATTACCCAAGAACTCCTACCATTACAACATCAACATGATCAACTTGCCTCACCATGTTAGAAAAAGAAGTTAGATTGAACGTCAACAATTTAAACTGAAAATCCAGATGAAGCCCAAACTAAAAATTTTGGCCCTTCATGGAATCCTATACACTATAATATAGAAGGTAAGGGACTATATACATGAATAAATGGATGTAATCCAAAACTGATCTGTAACCCTACTATAAAAAACACATAACCATTACCTTTCTCACCATCAATACCATTGAGAAAATATTCTGGGTGTGAAAAGCCTTGAAGAACACCCATGTAAGATATTCCTAAGGATTGTTCTGATAAACTGACTTTCACCACTTCTAGGTTGGACCTTCAAGAATTAAGGTAGAAAACTTCACCTTAAATAACTCATTTAACTCAAGAAGGCTAAAAATCATTTCTATTTTACTCATTCATTTCATCACTCTGGTAGGATCCACATGACCATAAAAAAGGTTGATTCAACATTCGAAACTAAAGAATGAAATACTTCTATTAGTAAACTATAGGGTTTTCCAATAGTGAAACACCCATGGCCTCACTTAGAATACCCATAAAATTTCATTGGAGGAGAAAACTAGGATTTGAGAAATCCAAGAGCTTAATTAAGAACAACTCCTCAACAAGAGTTATCCAATTTATAACACCACATGGGTAATGCTTACAAAACATGGGAAAATAATTCACACAACTATTAATTTTAAAAACACTATAATTTTCCACATAAAAATTTTTTAAAATAAAAAATATGGTGTAATTATACACTCACCAGTGGTATTCTGTAGAGGCTCAAAAAAATGCTCATTCCCATGATAATCCAATAATATATCAACTCATTCCATACCAAGTACTCATCCAACCACATAATCATATGTCCACTTTCCAAACATATCCATGCATGTGATCACCCATGGAAAATACCAAGGGTCAAAACCAAAAATTCCCATATAAGATTTCACAATTCTTTTCAAAGCTCACTAAACACCAAGCCAACAATCGTTTTCAAATTCAACACATGAATACACTAAATATTATTCAAAACATTTTTTAGTGGCTTAATAATACCATTTTATCAAAAATAATTTGATCAAAACCCATTTTTGCTTTTTTAATATAAGTTACAAAACACTATTTTAAAAAATTCCTATTATCCAAACAAATAATTTCAATAATTCGAGATTTTTATTATAAAAAATCCAATCTCGTCAAAGAATTTTCATTTAATTATATGATAATTTTATAAAAATTAATATTCCACTTTACAAAATAAGAGTTTTTGAAACAATTTTCTGAATTGAGGAAGACCCAAAACAATTAACAAGAAGAATATAGTGTCGATGGGTAACTTGGCCATATGGTTGGAAGCCATAAACCAATCAAACCATTATCACAGAGAGTATTCTAGACCATTTACCCACCTCCACGTAGATTTCCCGGCCCTACAATATCACTATAACCACAATCACAACTTCCTTTTCATATCCCATCACCAAACAACCACAGGATCCAAACAAACAAAGAAACCTGACTTCCCATGGAAACTCATGGTTTGGCCCCGAATGTGTTGGCCAGACACTCCCCTATACTTGAACCCCATGTTCCGACTGTCCTTCTCCATCTAATATGAAATCCTATATAACAAAAGTACACTATAAAAGATATGTTCCTTAAAGAACCAACTTGCTATGATATCATTTTGACATGAACCAACCTATGTCAACCCTGAACTAATCACCTGAGTTGATATGTGGCAAAGAAAGAAGGGTGTTCCCGATCCCCACATGCTGAAAACAAGTTATGGACATCGTCATAGTAATCGAGGGAATGACTTCTCCCATTATAAATAAATAAAATGAATAGTGGAAAGTTAAATCATAGAAAAAATAATATAAAAATATACAAACTGAAAATATTTTAAAACTCAGTAGGTGTGTCTGATCAAATCTATTCAGAATGAACATCCTAAAAAATAAAAGAAAAATAAACTTCAAGTTTTAAATATAATATATAAAATTAAAATTTTCCATATTTATCACTTTTAAAAATTATGATCCATTAACCTTTTCATTCCAAATCCAGGTTATTTTCCATTTATGCAATATTAACAATTTCAAGAGGAAAGTGAAACTTACATTTCAAAATGGGACAAGAGAGTATAAAACATTTATAGTTTAAAAAATTTATCATAAAACATTAAAATAAAATACATAACTTCCCAAAGAAACATACCACATATGAGAACAAAAACATAATCATATAATAATGGAAATGGAAATAAGTACACAAGATTAATCAACTGATAAGTATCCCAATCATCACTATAAAAAACTAAGTGTAAATAGACATAGGTGAACCTATGAGCTCAAAAACAATCAAAAATATATTAATACATGTTGAATAATCCAAGAAAGAATCCTTCACTCTGTAAAATCAAATATTCCAAACACAGTTGGCCACACCACACATGGTACAGACCGAGGGGCACTATCCGATAGTAATAAAACCTCATATATCCATGTGATATGGGAAACTTTCTATTGTTTAGCCTAACTAGTGTAGAAATAGTTATCATAAAATTTAATAGCTATGCTAGGCTATCCATGGAAGGAGTGTATAATAGGTCGATCCAACCAATACTAAATGAGTATACAATCACATACACATATATAACAATTTACACAACAACCATCACCTAAGTCACCAGAAGGATCAATCTCTTTTCCTTACAACACATAAATCACAAAGGTGTCCACACTGAGGATCTCCTATTTCTGCAGTAAGTAATTTGGTCTCAAGGATTACATGGTGAGGACATCTTACCCATTCACATATACTTGGAAATATAATTATCCATGGAGAGTTTTCATAATAAAAATTACCACTACTTTCATAAAATTACTAAACATGACTCAAGTTCTTCTCACCAAAACTACCACTTATCTAAGAACCAAATCACCTTTTCAAAAAGGTATAAATACACCATTTCCACATTTCAATAATTTAAAAATCAAACCCTTTAAACCTCTCACATAACATTTACTATCCGAATTCATTTTCATCAAAATGAAAAATGATTCACAATCGACCATCACATGTCAAACAACATTAAAAATCCAAATACACACTTATATCAAACCCAAACCACTTTGAAACAATTTATAGAAACCCAAGTTATCATTTCATGTATCAAAAAAATTTATTAAATAGAAACCACTCTTAATACATCATAAATATTTAAAAATTCAACTAGGAATATTATCAAACACTTGGTGTGAAATATTGATAAAAACAATGGTATATACTTAATAACAACAAAACCACCATTTTTTCACATGAAAAAACTATTCCAAAGACCAGGAATCATTATTAAGTGTAAAAGGGAGGTACAAAAAGCACGAAACCAATGAATCCTAAATTATAAATGACAGGTGCAAAGGGAAAGTTACAAAAATATCATGACGCTTCAACAACACACACCCAAATTCACCCCATGAATGATTCAATAGACAAGACCTACTAAGAGGTACCTTAAACAAGAAAAAACCAAAATAAACCAATGGTAATATTAACCCTAGGTCTACATGATCATGAGAGAAAGAGATATCAATAGAAAATGAAAGAAAGAGGGAGAAGGAGAGGAGATTAGTGGATTACCATGTGAAATATATCCCAAAACCATGATTAATCTATAGATATACCCCATGGAAGGAGGAGGGGAATCTTTCAAAAGTATGGATAATTCTCATCTGGGTCACAAAATCTAGGGGAAGAATAAAATGGATATTTGTGTTAAAAATCCCGAGGTGGTAGTTTAGGGATTTCAAAAAATTTATGATATGGGCATCTTGAACGGTTTGGCCACATGGGTTTTTAAACCGTGTGCCAACCATGCAAGGTGGTTCTTTCATGAGATAGTGGCTTATCGTATTCTAACCACATGGATTTTATAACAATTTGATGGGTTTTCACCCTCAAGTAGATGTACCACAAGGCCCACATGGTTTTTGGGAGAGGGCCACATGATTTTCCCTGACCATGTGACGAATGTGTGAAAAAAAACACCCCGAAACACAAATTTAAACCCATCACAGTCAAAATTAGAGCACAAAACACAAGTAAAAAATTTAAACTAGAGTAAAGGTGAAAATTAAAATCTGGGTGTGACAATTATTGACTCACATTTATTTATGTGAGGCATACACCATTTTAACCAATTAAATCTTTGTGTGGTGTAATTACTGCCCCTTTTTATATATTCATTCATGAATTATTTATCTTTATGGTATTAACAACTTTAATTTAATTTTATTTTTTCATGATTGTTATGATTCAAATTTTTCAAAGTGTTACGGGACACTGGGGAGTATTTTAACATTATTTTACTTTAGAATAATTTTAACGGTATTTCCATTATTTGATACGTAATTTATTATTGTGAACCAAATTTCTTATATATGGTGTACATAATACCACATTTAATGTAATATCATGATACAATCATTATTCATGATATTTTGAGTTTTAATTTGAATTATTTCATCTACATTGATTTACACATAATGTTACCCAAGTGGAAAATAATTTCATAACCAAGTTTCCTTTCGTTGAGTTTTTTTATATCCCCATTCTTGTTGTTATAAAATTATGTGTTATCACATTGTTACTATCTATTTTTTTATTTCTAATTTCTTTATGTGGATTTACAATTGATAAACACAATATACTCATTGATTGATTCTGACCTCAATGTTATAATCTTTTCAAGGGTTTACATTATAATCTCATTTTGTTTGGGATTATTTTCACAGGATTATTTATCAGAGGAAATTATTTAATCATTTTATAATAAAAACTTTTAATTTTCCTCTTGGATGATTATTCGTAATCATTTCCATATAATAGTACCATTATTGTATTCTTTCGTACTCAAAATGTTTTATAAAATGTTTTCATGAAAACCAGATGTTATTTCCCTCTTTTGTTCTAGAACAAATTTTACTCAAAAACCCTTATTTTTTGAAATGGTTTTAATAAAATGCTTTAACCTTTAAAAAAGTATTTATTAAAGAAATTTTTAACCTTTTTTTAATTTACCAAACTTTTCAAAGGAATCTTCATGTCACATTCTGAACAATGCATTTCTCTGACCTCTTTACCATACAAAAGAAATGTTCTATATACCTCTTATCGAATTTATGAATTCATCCACCATAATTTCTTTAAATCTTCCATTTCATGTTTAAAAGAATAATTTTTAAATAAAATGTTTTCAAAAGATATTTTTCAAAGAAAAGTTTTTTCAAATGTCTTTTCAAGATAAAACGATATTTCCCCAATAATTTTTTTGAAAATATTTTTATAGTATTTCAATTAATCTATTACAAGAATGCTTTATTTTACTCCACTTGGGATATGTTATATTGATACCATATTTATTATTCCTCTTGATGGTTTATGATTTATTTAGTGAACGATACTATTGAAATTCACTTCCTTGATTCCTTTTAGTCCACTTTGAAAAATTCAATTTCCTATGATCATTTGACATTGAATTTATCGTAAATATCCATATCATTTTTCTTGGATATTATTGTTTTCTAAACCATATTCCATTATTCATACATTATTTACTTTGAAACAAATTTAATCATTTGTAGAAAATATTAACAAATCCTTATCCTTTATTGAATATGGATATTTGATAAGGTATATTATTTATTAATGAAATCCAATACTCCACATAATGAATTATTTGGACATAAAGTGATGGGTGGCCCCTATACTTTATATATCCTCTCGATGAATTGATATGTTCTAATGAGAAAAATATGTTTTAAAAATTAAACGGTTTTGTTCTAGTAGTTTTAAACTCCCTATAAGATGGATCCTAACAGTAGATGTTTTCTTATGTCAGAGACATGATGTCCAATAATTACAAATTTCCTTCATTTTGATTCAGTATTTATTATTTATGATATTTTCACTATGAAATAATCTATATAATCATTTCATAATCATTTTATTAATTAAATGTAAAGTTCTTCAGTTTCTTAATTTTCCATATTCAATTTTTTTTATCAATATAATTGTATGAAATTTTTTCCAATTTTTACATTATCGTATTATTTATCCACTTCCTTCTCATTTTGTTAATATATGGAATGCGTGTTCAGTTATTTATCACTAAAAAATTATTATTCTCATTGATTCATTATTTATTACACATAATTTTACCCTTACTAAGACCCTTATTTATATACATTTCCCAAGGAATCCAAGAGGCGTACAATGAAAGACATATAAGGATATAATATATGTATTAATGATATCCTAAAACAGAAAAAATACAATTTAATTATGTATTAATTTATAATACAAGACTCATTCATGTAAATGATTTATCAAGACTACTAAAATCATTGACCCATTTGGATATAATTCCTTGTAATCATGCCAATTTTATGGTAGTATAAACTAGCCCTGTGATATCTAGGGTCGGGTCGCTACAATTTGGGTGCACCACTCATATGAGATATATTGGGATCACCTATCATCATGAGATATATCAAGTTCACTTTTCATCTTGATCTATTTTGGGATCACTTGTTATCAACATCAATTTCAATGGACCATATCATTAATAAAACCCTTTAAAAACTATTTTAAACACATATGAAAATAAAATTTGATATCAAAATAACATTTATTTTAAAAATACATTTTCAAAACATAATTTACCTAGAAAAAGGGAAGGGGTTATTCTTTAATGAAACCATGTAATATTATAATGTATTCCTAAAAAATATTATTTTAATTATTTACATGCCTAAGAAAAATTTTCAACTTCATTATTACTTTAGGTTATTTAATACCATCTTATATAAATTACTTAATCAATAAATTTCATATTATACATTTTGATTATATTTTCCACATATGTCAAAAATGAATTTGGTAGGTCAAATATGGTCAAAGAGTTAATTATTCCATCATATCCAAAATAATAATCGCAAAATAATTATCATTTTTATATTGTAATTATAATTTTTATGATAACCATGAAATACTATTATAAAAACTAAACATCATTACAATAATATAGATGGTAGGTCGTACACACGCATGAGTAATGATTGCATTTTTTAGGATCATTATGGAAAGAATATAGGTATTATATTGTCATTAAATAGTTATCATCAAATAATAAATACCATATTATTATTTTAAATATACTTATATATATCATGAATAGGATATGGTGATGAAAAATGTTATGAGAGTTTCATCGAATGGAACCAAAAACAATGTTTTAATGTAGCAATGGCTTTATGGTACAAGGAATAATCTACACAATATAAAGGTGAGGGTCATCATCTTTTTAACTAGGTGTTGGTGTATATGGATCAATATAAATATAGCATTCCTAGAATACATGAAAATCTCAAGCCTAGATATTATGTCTAGAACCAAATTCTTGCTGATGGACCTTGATAATTTTCTAAATCATATAGATATTTCTCCATAACATGTATCACTCATGATTAATAGGAATAAGTATGGAGGTGTTATTAATACCTCCCCTCAAAGATGATTTATCTAATTGGAACGACCAACTAATATTTTCAATCTACATGTTGATGGTTTTTGTTTATCAGGGAAATGTGAGGTGGAGGATTAGTTCAGAACAAAAGACATTTTACTACCGATCAGGTTAATATCCTCCACACATGGCTCAAAGGGAACTATGCATCAGATTACTTTATTTCCACAATTTCTTAATTCTATCATTTCAATCCTTTTTCCAACATGGGATATCATCAAATTAATTTTTGGAATATTATGAGAGGTGATGATATTAGACCCTATTTTCTATAAACCACCTTGAACCGATTCTATCTCTTTTTGTGTTCCTTTGGCCTTTTGTCTAGTTTAATTAATAAATTCTATTATTATTACGTGGCAATGGTTTCTGGAATGGGGGTGGTTAATTATACTACTATTAATGGGATATTTTCCATGATTTTATGGGTTTAAAAATTTTATTTTAAAATATAAGATATCATTTATCCTTGGTAAAGTAGTAAATATTTCTTTTAATGATCTATGTTGATGACATAAAATCACGTCACTTTGTGGAGGTGGTAGTCCATATGTATGCATGAATGACATTATACTTTTTTAGTGAATAAAAAGGTATGAAAGTAAATGATATATTATATATAAATAATGCTAAATGTTTCATTAATATATTATATATACATTAAATAAATAATTATAATCTATCTTTAGAGTAGGTGATAGAAAACAAATTACATTAGTTCGTGAGGCGGTAGTCCGCGATACACATAAACGATGGTTTTATTTCCAATTTGATGGAAGAGGTGATGGGTATTAGTTACTCCATTGTCGTAATAAACTATTTTTAAATTGAAGATAATGATGTTATTTTTTTACCATGGTTGAGGAATATTTAAAGGAGGTATAATATGATACAAAACAAGAACACATGGTAAATAATAATACATCTTCATCAGATAACCTCTTAAGGTTTAAACCAAAAATGATCATAGGTTGGTTTTCTAAAAAAAGTCTTTAAGACATAGGGAGGGATATTATTGTGGGATTTTGAAAGTTATTTTACAATAGAAAATTCTTTTTATGTGTTAATAAAATAGAAGAGGAGGTGCTATTTTATAAGAGAGGGGAGGGCACTCTTGGAATTTCATAAAGTGTTAAATTAATAAAAATTAATTATCAGATTAAAATGGATTCAAATTGATAATTTTAAAATATTAAATGAATATTATTTTAAATACTATCATCCAATAAAATTTTAATAAGATTATATTATTTTATTATCTTTATCTTTTTTTTCTAACCCTTCATTCACCCTTTTGGAAATTATGGTGATATCAATGTTTTTTACTCTTAAGGGGTTCATATAGTTATTATAAAAGGAAAAAATTCAACTAAATACCCCATGGTAGATATTTTTTACCATATCCTAATAAAGTGTCTGAATATATTATTTTTAGTAATTCTAAACCATTGAATAAAATACCATTTATTATAAAATATCGTTAAGTTTCATTTTTGGAACTATTAATTTTTTTAGACATTGAAAATATCCTAATAGAATAGGGATTCAAATAAAAACATTTAAAACATCTATATCATATTAAATTTTCCAATAAAAGTTATAGAAAACAATAATTCATTCAAATTATATTACTTGTAATATTATTAAAATTATTTATTTTCTTTTCCTTTTAATTAAATAAATACTACATCAGTGTTGTGTAAGAATTTAAGGTAACTATTTAATCATAAGAAATTAGGAATATATTTACATAATAAATGAAAATATTATTTATTTCAAATGAATATTTATATAAAAAAATATAATCTTTTTATCCCTATTATAACAAAATAAATATAATAAAATAATGAGAAAGTCATTTTTCATTTTTCTTTACATAAAATATTACAATGGTAAAAATCATTAAAAAATGTTACTAAAGGACATATATTCATAGTTTGGACGATTATAGATTAAATATATTGATAAAATAAAATTAATTCAAGTGTTAGGGTTACTTTCAAGCTCTTATGACATTTTCTTACCTTAATTAACCAATTTTTCCTTTACTGTGTTAAAACAATTTTCTATGAATAATTTTCATAATGAATAAAAATAAAATGGAAATACTATATAAAATTGAAATTTTTTATTGAAAATATGGAATTAATTTTTCAAAACTGAATTCACATAATTGATAGAATGTATTTTAAAATTAAACTTGCAAAACACTACATATTTTGTTTCTTCAGAAAATTGATTTTAAGAACAAAAAAGGTTTATACTAAATTAAGTTATAAAATTCATTCCTAATTCTATAATTGGAATTTTTTAATCAAAATTAACTAATTAAAAATTTTAAAATATCTAAAATATAAGATTACTTTATAAATAATTTAAAATAAATACAGTTTTCAATAAAAATCATTATTTTTAGTTATTCATTGAAAAATAAATCTTTTTAGAAAATTTTCAAAAAGTTATCCTAAGATAATTTTTAAATGATGAATAAAAAAATTAAATCCATTTTTTCAAACAAAAATTTTATAATTTCAAAATAATGCTTTTATATAAATCTATATAATGCGTGAAAACCTAATTTGGCTAGAGATACAGCTTTTTCCCCTAATGAATATAAATTACATAATATTATTATAGTCAATATAATCGAATAAAGTTTAATTAATAAATATAAAAAAATTATTTATATAAACGTTACCTTTTTTCTTACTTTAATTGATACAATAGATGTAATTAGTTTCACATTAATGCATATTGGAAATACCATATTAGAATGTATATAATTAGGTTTTATTACTTTTTCAATTCCATTTCCATAAAAATCATAGGCACAAATGTTTTAGATGTGTTGGATAATGAATCCATACTCATAATTTTTCAACTATAATTGTATTTTACACGATTCTTTTTTATATTATGTTTTAAAATAAAACTCATTTGGTGAGTTAGATTAGAATGTTTGATCCTGTTTATTTACATTGGATATATCATTTTGAAATGAATATGAAATGTTTGATGGTATATATTAAAAATACATATCGATCAAAGGAATTTATTATTAAGAAATATATATCTATTGAGGTGATTGCATTATTTATTAATTATTTGTATGCAGTGGAGAACATTAGTCTCCTTATATCTCTATATTTGGTAGTTGATAGTGAAGGTAAAAGGATGCATGCATTAATGGTAAAGTTAATTCCATATTATGATGTGGTTATGGTTCATTTATACATTTTTAACAACATTTGAAATGTTTTACACTATATATAATCACATATTTCTTAATTGGAGGTATGATATTGGAAATATAATTAAAAGTGGTTGATGAATGATGAAAAAAATACCTTTGTTTCATGGTTTAAATAGAAATAGGACACTGATTTATCTTTATTATAAACATTGAAATGATTATCAGTGTTACTAAGTTATAATGTGATCACATAATCTAGTTTTAATATTAAATTATATATATATTATGAAAAAAATTAAAAAATTTATGATATTCAAAAATAAATGAAAATTGGTCAATGAATGAACCTAAAAATAATTTTTTCATGGTATAAGGATTATTTCAAATTTACATTATCTAAATTAGAAACATTTAAATGTTTATAATGGTGATAAAATGTTAATATGATAACATGGTCTAGTTTTGATATTAATTTTTACCAATATATCAGAAAAAATAGAATGACAATAGTACTATTCAAAATGGTAGAGTACCAGTAATCACTGAATAATTTGATTCTTCATGTGAAAAAGATAAAAACCCATTTTCTATATAAATAATATATTTTTAGTGGTTTATTATAAATGAGATATTTATTATACAATATTTTGTGTACCAATGTTTTTTTATGTAGGTTTATTAAAAAAAATTTGTCTGATGCATAATGATTATGGATTTTTAATAATATATTTGAAAGTATTTTTTTAAAAAGATGAACTATGTATTATGTAGATGCATGATAAGTAGATAATTGTTTACTTACTCATTTAATGATAAATGTTCTATCATTTTAAAAAGGAAAAAAATTCATTTAGATGGTGGGGATATTGATGATGATATGGAATTCTGTGTGGTTTCTTTATTAAATACATGATTCATTAATGATAATAATGGATGAAATATAGACATCTTCCATGCTATATAGAATGATAAAATTAAAGGGATATGGGAAAAACTATGTTACTCTCTTAATTATTCAAGTAAATTCTTATTTTTTAGAAAATTACACATGAAAAAACTTCATTTTGAACTCGGATTTTTAAATGTATATATATTTATCAATTATATTATTTTTTTATTTTCAAATTTGATATTTATAAATTATAGTTACACTATTTTTGTTTAATAATATTTACATCATTAGTATGTTGTAAAAAATTTCACATGTAATGAAAAAAAATCAAGGAAAATTTTTTATTCTTTGTGTTCAGAAATTCAATTTTATTAAAATACAGTAGTTAAGATAATAGATATAGTTTTATTACGGTTATTTAAAATAAAATTTTATATTTCATAAAATAATTTTATTTTTTATAATATATAAGTATAGAAAATTTCATTACATTTATCTATTTAAATGACACACATAGATGCAGATGAACATTTACCGAGGTATGTGGGAAATTTTTTATATTTATATATATTATATAATTAAATTATCTAATGAAATTGATATTTTTTATCAATTTTTTTTCACTACTACCAGTGAGAATCCAAGGTAATATCCTTCCTTATCTTCTCTAGGAATAATCTATATAGAGTTTGTATATGTTGGATAATATGTTTACAAACAATTTCACTTACTCATGGGGAGTAGAGGATATGAAATGAATTTGATGATAATGATATCCCAATTAGACCATATTTAAATAATTTTAGGAGTCACATGGCTATAAATAACCTTTATGGGATTCACATTTAATATCCTAATCAGAGGAGTATTTACAAGACAATTAAATATCAGTTCTAAGAGTCTGTAATATTAAAATATCTAAACTCATTTATATTTCATTAAATTATTGAAATATCATATATTTGACATGATGTATATTTAATATATTAAATTATATATATAATTCAACTTTCTTGAAATAAAATAAATTCACAATAGGAGGATATCTCTTACTTTATTTATATAAAGATATTTTAAAACAAAACTAACTATTTTTTATGTTTTAGGGGTAAGAATGATTAAAAACCCATTCCTTAAGTGTGGGTTTTTAGATGAATATACATCGGGATTTTTTTTCTAGTCAATGGAATAGAGCCTTTCTAGCATGATAATTATTGTATATAGAATCAATTTCAGAAATAATTTTTTAGCCACTAGATAACTTATTTATTTATACATAGGTAATAGGCCTCTAGGATATCTCACAAATAGATTTAGTTTTAGAATATAAACCCTCACATATTATCATATGGTGGGTATCAATTTCTATTGTGGTAAATTATTACTGAAAAGTTTGGTATATTAATATCCAAATCCATTAATAGTTAAAAACAGATATAGTGTGGCCCTCTATCTCTTTTCACCCTCCATGAAAAATGGGATAGGGAGTATTTTAGTATTAGATTTTTTTTGGATTTCCTAGTATAACATCGAAGGTGATATAATACAAATATGAAATAGCTTCCTTGAGGGATGATATGTGATAGATTAATCCGTCGATACAATATTGAATTAAGTCATCAATATAGTCTATGTTTTCACATTATATAGGATATATGTATCCTATAGAGCCTACCTACCCAGATCCTCTATATCTTTTTTTGACTTGAACTTGCACTGTGAGTTTCATGTTGAGGATCCATATATATATTTTTTAGCTCAAAAAATCATAAATATTTTGGGGATATCATTTACATAATAATTATATACATAAAATACATGAAAGTATAAAAAATAAATGATAATATTGATCTTGCTTCACTAGTGAAATTTTCTACAGAGAATGTGCCCAGAGTTGAAGATAATATAAGTTATTCTTTACTCTGTCCAGTTATCCTTCTTCATCAGATGACATATGAGGCATTTGTTTTTTATTAATTTTTTATTTACTTTTAATTTCAAATTTCTTTTAATGTTTTATTACAATTAATTTATATAGGTATATATAAATAAAACAAATAAGTACAAAATAAATGAAACTAGGAATCAATTCCTTCAAATAATTTTATATTCAATGATGGGATAACAAAATTAACTCATAAATATTTTATGTTGATCTATATTATGAGTTTTCTATGACCACAAATATATATTGTAGGGACTATACATTAAAAATATTTCACAAAGATATCATGGATTCTATTAATGGTGTGGATATTTTCATACCCATTATGTAGTTGTTTCCCATGTAACTAAATTTCAATTTTCAATTTAAATTTATTTAAATTAATATAACTTATAGTGACTTAATTTATAATGTATCACTATAATTTTTTTTTCTAAAATAATGAATCTTTTATTTATGGTCTTATAGATCTAGAATATATTACAATGATTGTTCAATATTCGAGTGATTTTTTTAAAGATAATTATAGAGGTAAATGATTAGAAAACATAGGTACTGTGTATTGTTTTATTGCATTCCTAAATGGGTATGATGAATGTAATATAATAATAAAATAATATTTATTATAATTTAATTAATTATGATTTCTTTATTATATTGGTCATTGTATGTATTTCATATTCAACCCACTTGAATGCAAAACATATTGATTATATTTTTACTCAGTGGAGTTTGAAAATGATTGAGAAAATTTCTAAATTATGAAGTATTATTTTATTCTATTAGTTCTTTAACCATAAATGTTGTATTTTTATAAATTTTATGTTAATTTATATATTAAATTATAGTTCATGGAGCGGTTTTCCCAATTTTCACATATTGATAAAAAAATTAATATTTCAAAGATCACGTAGATAAAATTAATATTTGTTAATATTTGTTTTTTCTTAAATAAATAATGTTTTACATTTTTAAAGTATTGTTTTATAACCTTAGTGTCATCATCAACAATGAGGATTTGAATGTGGCTATTATTTTTTATGATTCATTTATGATATTATCAGGCCTGGAACGATGAAATATTTTGATAAGGTTGGATCTATTAAAAACCTTTCATTTTACACTAACTTGTATTTTTTTCAATTATATAAAATGCACATTTTATCATGTAGTTAATGTTTTAAAAATAGTTTTTTATTTATTGTTTTCTTGTTGTCTACAACCATGTTCTCATGTTTTTTGATTTTTTTATATTGAAATTCATGTTGTAGGTTTATGTTTCTATATATTATAAAATTTTTGTAACTAATTATAATGCTTCAACATCGATTCCTATGAAATTTGTCATTAAATATTACATTAAACGTCAAGTTTCTGAAAAAATACATTTAATGTCTTAAAAAACTATTTTTTATAATTTTAAATGTAAAATTTTTTTAAAACCGATGTTTGTCAATATTTTATAAAATAATTTTGAATGTAGGTAAAAATTTAATTTTTTAATAGTTTCAACATCTGTTTGTTCAAAAACCTATATTGAAACTATGTTTCAATTTCAGTTGTAAATAAAAAACATTAAAAATATACATTATAATATTGAATTAGTCGATGATTATTTTTAAATTCTGTTAAAAATAAAAAAACCAAATTAAAAACCTAACTTCCACTACGGTGAATTCATGCTCCAACAAAAGTTCAATCCTTACAGACATCAAGATCAATATTATAAAGATAAAACATCCTTTAGATCCAACATTAATTTCACAGAATTATAAAAAAATTAATGTTACATGGAATCATAACAT
Organism: Viscum album; assembly: GCA_963277665.1. NCBI lineage: Eukaryota > Viridiplantae > Streptophyta > Magnoliopsida > Santalales > Viscaceae > Viscum > Viscum album. The sequence goes on along the minus strand of OY728155.1, from coordinate 2,133,693,630 downwards.
AAATCATAAGTGTTTCCATAGAGATAAAATTATAATAAACAATTATGTATATAATAATTAAAGCAGATAGGTTATACATCATGAAATAATATTTTCTCTAAATCACTCTAATGGAAAGTCATATCAAGAATAATCTATAGAGTATGTAATATCCATGGTTTACTAATATCTAGAAAACCACGGTGTTAACTATCACACTGTACAATAATAATAAACTAGGTATGTGGTTAGGTATAATTTTGGTCATGATCAAGGAATACACGAGGTAACCAAATTAAAGAATGAAATAAGAAACTATGTTAATTTTTAACAATAATTGAAAAATATATTATATTTTGAATTTTTTTAATATATAAAACATACTCTAAGGTATGCAATCATTCAAGAAAAGGTTTTCATTATTAATAAATGTATTACCATTCATACTTTTACCACATAAAAGAAATGAATTTGATTTACACTGAACTCTATAACTTATCAAAACATATTAGAGAATAAATTTTAATTATAGAATAAGTTTCATAGGATAAAAGAAAAAAATATAGGTTCATTATAAAAAACCCAATATAAGAATTTATGGAGAGGAAAATATTTTCGAGTTTCAAAACATTATGATTTTTTTCAGTAATGAAAAAATTAAGGCAACCAAAACTTTTTACTAATCATATCACTACTTTTTACCTAAATTGTCCTATACATTATCTATCCATTGATGAAAACATTCAACCAAGGTTATGTATGGATAATTGACTTATAACTAATGTAGTTAATATAGGATGTAATTGATCATACAAATAACACATGAAAAAGGCCATAAAATAGAATTATTTAGATAAACATGCTTTCCCCTCTCAAATTTTAGTCTAAGAAGTCACTTCATATATTAAATAAACAATAACTAGTTTGTCACCAATTCTAATAGTATATAATAATATAAATTAAGTGGACGTTCTTAATGGACATGATTTGGTGAGAATGAATTAACATATGACTAATTTTTAAATCATAAATAATAATATACTATCAAGTACAAGGTTACAACAAATAATTTGGTGGTTTGAAATATAAAAAAACTGTAAGGAAATGTTTTAAAATATTATAGATTCTATACATAAAAATGGAATGTCAACAAATAAAAATAATAATTTTCCAACAATAACCCTTCAAAGAGACTTAAAACAGTGTTTAAAATATAGAAAGTGTAAAATAAAAAATTACCCAGGCCCATACAAAAGGTTTCTTCAAAATTTCTGACATGTTAGGAAAAAATATCATTTCAACCCATTATTTTTTAATTTCAAAAATAGATGTTCAAAATATAATGATAATTTAGAAAACAAGTAGAATTAATATTCTATCCATAATTTAATAATTCACCAAAGGGGTTGAGACCATCTATGTTGATCCTAAAGGGTCATTACCAATCCAAATATTCCTTCAGATTCCCATAAAATCATCAAATCATATTTTAATCAATAATGAATTCAAAATAAAAAATCAACATAAGTTTTGAACTATGAAACCTAATGAAAACCAAGGAGAACAACTATGAAGATCCATCACAAATAATAATAAATAAATTACCAAACTCAAACAACCAAATATTATATCTATTCCACCCTAAATCCATAAAAATGTTAAGATAATACATATCTCAATAACCATTTATAAAAAATTATTCAATAAATAGAAAATAACATCTCTCGATCATCTCTATCCATGAACAAAAGAAGAAAATTCATTTCTGATGAAATCCACTATAATATGTTGTAATTTTTCATAGAAACTATAATTGTATTAGGGGTATTAAAAATAAATGGATATAAGTTCTAAGTGACTAAAATATTGTAGTATTAACTTATATTAGTTATGAGAAACCCCTTTAAATCTCCCATTTATCAAATGGAAGGAAATGAATAATATTTACATATGATGATATGAGATAATTGCTTTGATGTCTAAGAATAATGAGGCTATAAGGGTATCAAAAAGAGGACTAAATGTTATTATAATAAAAAAACCAAAAGAAAGTTCCTAAGTGTATTAAGATACCAAGAACCCAATATTGGTAATTGAATCCTAGATGGAACCCTAGCCTAATAGGTCCTCTTCTAATCTCGCTGAGTACCTAGTACCTCCCATTAGGTATTTAGTGACTTCTTTAGTTCTAAAGATCTAATGGAACCCCTTCCTAACCAATATAATACCTCCAAACATTCTATAGAACCTAATACCACAACCAATAATTCATAATGTTTTAATTTAAAACTCTCAAATTGAAATTTGAGTATTAAAATGAAAAAATCCCCCTACGATAGGAATTTTTTTTTAAATTGGACCATGTTTTAATCACTTTAAATTCCATCAAAAATAAAAATTTACCTTTAAATTAATTATCTAATGGTATAAGTTTTCAAAAGAAACACCTTTATTCATTATATAATAGTATAAAGGATACTCAAAATATTAAAACTCATGATTAAATTATTAATAATTTGGATTCATCAAGGGATAAAAGATGGATATCAAATATATAAAATTAATAGATTATAAGGTGGTTTCATGACTATATTTTTTTAATAATTATCTACAAATCTAAATTCAAAATCTCAAAGACTTTACTAGATATCAAGATGAAAAATCATATGTGTATTGTCTAATATTTGTTTTTACAATTTTTATTTATCCTTTTGATATAAAGGAACATTATGGATATAGTATGACTAATAATAGTGGAGTTACTATTGTGGTAGAAGTAATGCATATATCTAGTACCATGGTTAAAATTTAATTTATAATAAATTTTCATACTTTTACATCATGAAAAAATGAGAGTTAGATTATTTGATATTCCATGTGTCAATATTCAGAAGCAAATTGGTTGATAATATGACTATAGTAAATATTGATGAATTAGGATTCACGAAGGTAAATTTTAGTAATAAACGACACACTTATTAACCATTCATAATGATATCATAGGATATAAAAAATATTTTATAAATTATATCCTTTAAATAAAAATTGGTTAATAGGTCTTTTTTTGACTAATACAATCATATAATTGAATAGAAATTCTATTTATGATAATCCTTTCATTTAAAAATCACAATCATTTCATGGTAGTCCCAATATAGATGGTGTGTTTTTTATATAGGGGGCCATAGAAAGGGGATTTGGAAACTTGATAGAGGGGCAAGATCCATTCAATTTTTAAAGAAAAAATTGTAATAATCATGATTCAAGTCTTTAATTAGTTTTTAATATACAATTGGTTTTATTTATGTATGATTTTATCAATACTATATTTATATATTTTAAAATTTGTGTTCTATATATTAAGGTATACAATATATTACACACCTTTTAATGCTACTAATATTTAGGAATAATATAACATTGATTTCCAAAAAAATGAGAAACTATCAGAATGTGAGCTTCAAACAAAAGGCGAGAAATAACCTAAAGGTAAGAAAAATATAAATGTGACAAAAAACCAAATGATGATAAAATTATGAAAAGGGACAAAGATAAATAAATATAAGAGTTATGTCACACAACAGTGTTAACAAAATTAATTTAGTAAATATATAGAGGTTATCAATTCATTATTGGATGGAATATACATAATAAACTAATTTACACAAAAGACCATTTATATTAGTTACATTAGTCTTAGTACTTGAATGCATAGTCCAATTGATATAGAAACACAACATGATTTTTTTTCAAACATTTAAGGCAATAATTTGGAAATATATTATAGTATATTTGTTATATAGTTTATATATTATGTTTTTAAATCAAATAATGAAATGTTGATTTACTCATAATTATCTATCATAAATTATATTTATTATATAATACATTAGGATATAATTCATATTAATGGTTCCTAGAAAGAGTCATGAAAAAGAAACTTTTACCTTATATGTATTCTTATTACACCATTTTTAATACAAACATACAAAATATTACAACTCTCAAAATTGATAGGTTTAGGGCCATGAGAAAATTAGGTTCATATATATAAACACACATATAACATTATAATTTATTAAATTCCACAATCATAGTCCTCATATAGGATTCCACAATATTTTTAATGCATGTGATTACATAGGGACATGCATCAAAGAATGAGTGAGCTAAAAATACCTTTTCAGGTTTGAATAATAATAAGGAACGTGTGACATGAATAATTATGAGTAATTGAGTAAGAATATTAATAATAATATAATCATACTAATGGTATGAAAATCATATGAAATTGGAATTAATTTAAAATTTATATGGAATTCTTCAAATGTATAAAAATGAAACATCATAAGTTAGGACTCACTACCAGGACATCAAAAGATTATAAAAAATATAATTACATCACGTACAGATATAAAATTATAGAAAAAGACAACTCTATCAAGTCTAAACAAAAATATATAATGAGATATAATACTTTACGAAATGAATTTTTGGTCCATATAATTTCTGACCCACTTGTTGTATCATCATATTTTAATAATAATTCATACTAAAAATAATAAAGAACATGTTTTTTATTGATGTCATAAAGCATATTTAAATGGGTATGATTAAAGGATATCAAAATGGTAATTTATTTGGGACAATCAAAGTTATAATCAAGTAAAATTTTATAATATATTAAGATAATAAGAATAAACTTTCTAATAATTAATGAGATGTTTGGAACATAATATCTTTATCAAATTCATTAATGGTAGCTGAGAAATTATACTATGGAAATAAGTTCCTGATTATCCCCAGATTAAGAAAAGGGAAATTTAAATAAAATATATTTATAACTAAATTTAAAATAATCATAGGTAATGTTAGCGAAAGAGAGGATTAATCTACCACAAAATAGTTGATTTCTAGAGTCCCATTACCTCAGATCTTATATTATTTTTTATTTTTTACACCTCATGTATTAAACAATTATGTTTATTATAAATTTAATAAAAAATTATATTACATTAAAATATTTTATTATTGATAAATTTTAGTCATTGTAATTTATTTATTAACATTTTATTGATGATGACATGGTTTGATGGAATTTTTTGAATTATTCTATTTTAAGTTTGATTTCATTGTTTTGATTCATTTTTATTTATCCATAAGTTAAATTACATCATAAAGGATAAAAATAAATAAAATTACATATGTTTATATTATTTATATGTTAAATTAAACATAAATGATGGTAATGATAAGTAATAAATTGAAAATATTTGTATAATCAATAAACTTTCCATTAAAAGGACTTTGTAAATATATGGAGTGATATATAATACATATATCTTATAAATATAATTTAATAACTATATTGTAACATAATAAAAATTACATATATATATATATAATACACACTAACTATCCATATAGGTGGGTATACATACAGAGTTTGAATCATCCTCATATGTGCCTCAACCGACTATTATTGAGGCTTTGTAAAATATATTGTGGGAGATATTATGTCTACATTTATTTTATATTACATTTTTATTACAGATTTATATAATGTATACCATGTTAATATATTAATTAAAAAACTATTTAATGACTGTTTATAAAGGGGTAATGGGAATATATGACTTGGAGATGGAAAAATAAAAGGAAAAAGGAGAAAATTTTCCCCATACTTGAGGTTCTATATTTCCAAGAACATAAATGCCTTAAAGGATTTAGTAAATGTGAGCGCAAGATATCTCTAGATATATAAAAACTCAATGAATAAGAAAATTGAGTAGATAATGGAAATAGAATTTATTTGGGAAGATATTTTCCATGTGGGTTATAGAGGGTTTTTATAATTGAAGGGGTAATGTTTTTTGAGTGAAAATAATAAATAAAATATTATTCCTAGGATAATAATTAAAAAATAGTGCTCCTATTTTAGAATATGAAAATTATTTGATTAAAAAATAAATATTTAATAATTTTATGACATTTTTTAAAAAAAGTGTTTAATTTATAGAAAATAATGGAAGAAAAACACCAAAATTTATTAATGTAATATTTTATCTATTTATACTTTGGAAATTGGGTTATAAGATTTTAAATTGTATTTATTATTTTTTAAACATTATTTATCTTATTAAAATTATTTTTGAACAAGTAAAATATTTTAGAATTTATCAAGTCATTATACATAAATTTAAGTTCATAAATCATGTTGTATTTGAGAAACTACATTTCAACTATTCAACTGAAAATTCTTTTTTTTAGAAAATTACTAAAAAATCACTCTTAGATAAATTTCATATAGTCATTCCAACAATAAAATTTATTTTATCAAAAAAAAATAATAATTTAGGTATTTCTAATATATAATTATTAGTAGAAAAATTATAGTTTTTACAGAATAAGATGAAATAAATCTAACTAAAAATTTAAACATATACCTTATTTATGTTTCTTAATATCAATATTTGTTTTATAAATTTATAATTTTATATTTGCTTAATTTACCTCTTCAGATACACTCTATAAAAATTTCTATTTATGTAATTTATTCATTGAAGACATTTTTTAAAATTTATTTCACCATTCAAATTGTTATGTTACTATTTTAATGGTCAGGATATAATTATGATGATTTTATTATTATTATAATGATTATACTACCATTTCAATTATCATTTTACCTTTATTATTCCTTACCTATTTTATAATTTTAAAGACCTGGAAATTTCAAGGATGTTTTTTTCATAATTTTCATTGTAATTTTAAAAGAACGTAGTTTCTGACGGCACCTGATTCTGAGGCCTGGTGTGCCCAGAATCATTTTCCGATGTTTAGCTCAGGTACGTTCAGTAAACGAACGAGCGGGGTTTCCTAACTTTTGAACTGGTGCTCGAATTCGAAATCTGAGGGCACCGACGAACTCGTAGCACCGGTAATTTCTCAAGAAGACCCCTTTCGGGAGTTGCGTTTTCTCAGGATGAGTTGTTTAAATAAAGTGAGGGATAATAATATAATTGTTTTACAATTATATTTTCTTTTCTTGTTAAGTGGATTATGTATTGTGTCACAACACTTTTCCTCTCTCTTATGTGGTTATAACCTATGTAAGGGAATTAGGGGTGGGACCCACTTGTTGATAACTACCTATGAGAGGATTAAGGTGGGGTGGGGCCCACATGAGCCCAACCCCTCACCTTCCCCTAACGTTCATAACTTTTCCCCTCTTAATTTTGTAACTCTCAAAATGAAACCCCCCCTTTTAAATTAAGTCAACTCATTAATTGAGTAGGTTTTTTAATTAATTAGTTCTTGGATTCATTTGAATTTCAAAGGAATTATTTTGGCTTGTGTGTCAATTAAATAAAACTAAGTCTTGTTTCGTGGGAGGATAGTTGATGGTGCGAAAGGATTTTGGGAGGAAACCTCTACGTTCTGAAGGACGTTCTTCCTCCTTGAAGAATGCGAAAAACGCCCTGTCACCAACGAAGAACGTCGACCTACGACGAAGGACGACGGTGAGAGAAACCTTCCTCAGAGATCGACGACGCGACGCCGTGTACCGCGACGCCAACGACCCACTCCTTCCGCGACGCCTTCTTCCGCAACATTCAATTACTCGACAAACCTTCATACAATGATTACATCAGGTAGGGGTCTCTTTATTTTTGTTCGTGATCTCATCTTTCGCCATTCTTAGTTTCAAATTGGGGTGCCTGTTATCGTAATAATGGGAAGAGGTCAGACCACACGAACATGACCAAACTTCCTCCCCCCTTGTTTGTTTGAATTTGTTGCGGCATGTGAAAGGCAGCACGGTGCCGTTGCACCGTGCGGAAACTATGAAAAAGGGAAAAGAAGCACGGCGCCGTCACGCCACGCCGTTGAAGTCGAACAAGCTACGGCGCTGTCGCGCTGCACCGGAAAACCATGAAGAGGCCGCAGTTTGATTATTTAATCGTTGTGCGCGGATTGATAGGTGACGACAAACGGGGCTGAAAAGTCAATTTGAAGCCTCTGCAGTGAAGGTCGGGTCATGGGATAATCGTTGGCAGAAGCGGTGAGAAAAACGGACCACCGGAGCACATCCGGTGGTCCGTGGAAGGCATCGGCAGTGCGCTGCTGGAACGGAACCGTCGCGGCTCAGGCGCGGCGGCGGGCCGAACCAGAATGGCTTAGCCATTCCGGAGGCGGAGCGGCGCCGCTCAAAGCCGCGCCGGTTGCATCGGCCACGGGGGTTTGTAACCCGCGCACCCGCTGGCCACGCGGGTGTCGCGCTAGCGCCAGTGCCCGGCTGGGCCGCGGCCGGGCCGGGCCGGACCTGGACGCAGTTCGGGTCCGCCCGGTTCGGGCCGACCCAGGGGGTCTTGGGCCGGGTCGAACCGGCCTCGAACCCCATATTTTCGGGCAATTATCGTTCAAATGACCATATCTTGGGCCACATACCTCTGATCGATGCATAGTCAATTGAGATGTGATCCTTTGATCGAGATGGTCGTTTCAGTATATTACACTCAAGGTTTCGGAGAACTTTGAGTATAGTGGGGTTGGTTCGGATAAGAAAACAACCAAGCCCTCAGAGCAGAAATACTTATATCTCGAGCTCCGGATATCCAATTGACTTGTTGTGGACTTTGTTGGTTTCATCTTGATGAGACGGAACTTTTGACATACTTCACCTGTGGTTTGGACGCAGTTGGATAGTGGCAGAGTTGGATTGTACCCGAAATCCTACCGGGCCCCTGGAATGGAAAAGATGATAACATTCAGACCGGATGTCCGTTTGACGAACCGTCAAAGGCGTTGGTGATCACGTTGAGAAAAGGTCCCTATGAGTATACCCTATGAGAGTTCGGGGCACTGTTGTGATACGACCGGGTTGGTTCGATCAGGAAACCAACCTGGCCCCTGGGACGAAAAGGCTAATAACTCACAGACCGGGCGTCCGATTGACGTGCCGTCTGTTGCATTGAGACCCCTATGACGAGGCGGTTCTTTGGGATAATTCTTCGGGGAACTTTGTGATTCTTGGAGTATCGAACAGTAGATCATGGATCGGACCCTCCTGGAGACGAGCGTGCGGAGTACGGAGACGGTGTAGCCAACTGAGACCTGATTACTGCTTGACCGACTCGACTTGGAGTGAGTCGAATAACCCAGTGGATGGAGCACTACTTTGTTTGGGTTCAGATCCATGGTGGACGGAGCACTACTGTGTGACAGTGCAGACCAATGGTACTTATCTGGAGAGTACCTCTGCAGGCTATTAGGGGGTGTGCACTACTGTGTTTGGGTGGCATACCCCGGCGGGAAGAACTACTATGTTTGGGTGACTGACCTGCGGTCCTCGACAGGAGGAGTACCTCAGCAGTCTTAGGTTAGTGAGCAGTACCTCGGAGTTGTGACAGGACCACTGTAAACTCCAGAGACGGGACTCTTCAGCAATTATGGTTTTTTTAATGAAAATCCTTGTTTGAGCTGAGTCTATGACCTATGTGTTTACCTCATGATTGAGATGCGACACTTGATAACTTAGGTATATGTATGGGCATATAACTGGGTGGTGGTTATCTGTTGATTTCATAACCTTTGTGTTTTCTATTGATTGAAATGGGTTACTTGATAACTTATGTATAAGTATGGGCTTATACCTATGTAAGGGTTATCTATTGAGAACCTACTTCGTCGTTATCCTTGTTTGATTTAGTGAGACCTGAAGGGTCTCGGGGTCCCTACTGAGTATCGTATACTCACCCCTGCATGGGCTATGCCCGCACCTCGTTGTTTTGGTTGCAGACGACGGGCAACGCTGACATAGGCTGAGTGATCAAGGACTGGATGGTACCCGGAGGTGGACCACACGACGAGTCAGTATCCGGAGGTGGACTTCATGGCGAGATGACACTCGGAGGAGGTTGATGGGAGAGAGCATTGTGGAGGCTATCTGTACCTACCCTTCAGGTAGGATCCGTGGTGGACGAACCCGGAGCTGTGCTATCTGTACCTACCCTTCAGGTAGAACCGTGGTGGACGATCCAGGAGCTGCGCTATTTGTACCAACCCTTCAGGTAAGAATCAAGGAGGATGACCCAGGAGCTGCTTCCTTTCTTCCAGCTATTTTTCTTTTTCTGCTGTACTCTCGTTCAGTTGTAGCTGTACCTTCAGTTGGGTTTGTATTCTGGACCATTTACTTTTCATCACTTTCTTTTTTACTCAGTGTTTTACTTCCTCTTTTACTCTGTGGTGTTTTGTTTACATTTATAAAGGAAATGCCTTCCAAGTTATCGGGATTTATGCCTTTGGTGCTAATCGTCAGCCCCTGGCCTATGGAAGGCGGGCTTGGGGTAGTCACGACACGGGCCCTGAGGATGGTTCGTGAAAAATTGGTATCAGAGGAGTCGGTTCTACCACATAACTTATAACTCTGATATTTTTTCTTTCTGTGAAGAAATAGTGTTAAGGGCACCGAGTGTGGTTTTCAGTTCAGGGAATCCCGTGTTGGTGCGGGTGACCGACGCATCCATACACCAGGAACTTGACAATTGATTTCCGACTTTGTGAATAAAAACACAAATTTCATGTGAGTTTTCAAATGTATTTCCCATTAAAATAGCTCAACCCAGGTCAACTCACCACGTATAAATCATTTGACTGTGTCACGTATGTTCCTTTCAAGATTCCCTTCCATGGACAATCAGCTAAATCAACGAGAGATGTACTTACTGACAGCCTGCCAAGTGACGAGGCTTTGGTACAGGGGCATCTTGCAGTTGAGGCACCAGTGGAGGCACCAGTGGTACTACCATATGTTGGGCCACCAATGCCACATTCCCCAGCAGTAGGCGATGCACGCCGCTTGAGAATCCTCTACATGTTCCAGCGCCAGAGACCACCCAGGTTCTGGGGAGAGATGGATCCGCAGGCGGCTGAGGATTGGTTGGAGGCTGTGGTGAGAGTCTTCAGGCTAGTGGGGACGCCAGCAGACTTCATGGTGATCTTTGCTGCAAGCCTCCTTCAAGTAGCAGCAGGCAGGTGGTAGAGCCACTTGTTGTAGTTTTGCAATGAGATGACCTTCACATGGGAAGACTTTGAGACCTTCTTCAGGGTGGAGTTCATACTAGCGACTCTACACCCCGAGTGTGTTCAGGAGCTACTACCTTTTCAGCATGTTTTTTGATCAGTAGCCAACTCATTTGTGGGCAGTAGACAGATGATGCAGAGGACCAGGAGGACCAGACTGGAAGTTGGGCGATCTCAGGTTTTAGGATCGGTGGTGCCGGGCACCCAGGGTGGGGTCAGTGCCAGGTGTTCCAGAAACGGACAATGTTAATCATGCAGTAGGAAGGGTCACCTAACACGTGACTATCTGACCCCCCACACAGTTGATCCGCATGCTTTAGAGGAGCCACCGAGGCAGAAGCAGCGGCGGGTGCTTGAGCAATAGACGAGCAGTGGACAGGGAAGTAGAGCTCCGGAAGCAGATAGACAGGAGCGGAACTAGTGGATACATCCCTTGTACTTCTAGTTCCATGTTGTGGTTGTATTCGTGTCTTTTTACTATGAGCTGCAATAATAAAAAGACACTTATCTTTGTGATTTTTTCTTTCCTGTCCTTTTGTTTGGTTGATACTGAGAGGTCCTGGTTTAAACTGTTTACTTGACCCTCACTATTGAGATTTATACTGGAGGAGACCCAGTGACCTCACACTGATGCCGAAAGTGTGGCTCGACCCTTGGAGGCGAGAGTGACGGTTGGATCTCTTGGTAGTAGCGTCGCGACCTTACGACATCATCAATGGCATGAATGCATCATTCATGTTAAGATTGATTGTATTAGGCAATGGGAGTGGTTTATCCAGGGGATGAGACCGAGATTCTCTTTTCGGCGAAGGATAAATCTTAGTATCTCTTACAGATCGTAGGAAAAGAAGGTGCAGATCATCCAGGAGTAGATGAAGACTGCACAGTGGTTTAGAAACAAGAAACTGGTTCTAGTCTCAGAGACTTGGGGGTGCAAATGTTTCATGAAGAGGAAACTTTAAGGAGAGATGAGTCTGCGAAGCAGCATACATGGAGGCAGATCTAGGAGAGAAGCATGAAGTGGTGTACATTTTTTTTAGCATTCTACAACCACCGGCCTTAGTTGTCCCCGCCAGGCTCAGGGAGTTGGAGGGAAGGGGAAGAGTGCGGCTACATGCGGTCAAGGAGTGTGACCCAATAGCTCCACAAATGATTCAAGGTACAGTCTGTGTCCACTACTAGAAACCTTAGTAACAGATGTTGATATGAATCATTCCTTCCTTCCACAAATCTTGTCCCAGACCTAGAGTTTCTGGTATGCCGTAGTCTTGACCCTCACGTCTGGAGATACCTTGAGAGAAGACTCGATAATCACACATATGCTGACAATGTGGTCAGACCCTCGAGGTGAGAGATTCAGTTAGAATCTCATGGTGGAAGCGTCGAGGCCTTACAACGTTGGATTGAGTATAGAATGGGCAGTCACAGTTCATACACAAATTGACGGTATTAGGAAAAACGTTTGTGGTTTAACAACAACTTCGAGATAGGTTTTCCTCGGTCGGAGAAAAGGAAACCCCGGGCAACACCAGTTAAAATCATGCATAGGAGGGTGCAGGCGATCACTCTTGAGTCGTTAAACCTTACCCTCGTCATAGCAGGAGTTTTGAGTTTCATTTCTAAACAGGAATTGGAGGCCTCTTGAGTTCAAGGATGATGATCACGTCCTTATACGGGTCTCACCTCGACGAGGTTTATGGAGATGTGGCCAAGGCGGCAAATTATCTCCGAGGTTCAGTGGACCTTTTCAGGTCCTCAGCAGGGCAGGCGAGGTGTCTTACCGTTTGGCACATCCACCTCAGTTGCACCAGGTGCATGACGACATCCATGTATCTCAACTGAGGAGATACGAGCATGACCCTTTGCATATATTCGACCATGGTGAGCAATACATTGGTGATAGGGTGACATTTGAGGGGTTCCAGTAGGAGTTGAGGATCGACAGGAGCGGTCCTACAGGGATGGTCGATTCCTCTTGTGCACTTTCTCTGGTAGTACGGGAACCACTAGGTGTGCACATGGGAGTGGAAGGCTCAGATGTGTGCTCAGTACCGCTTTTTTATCCCTAGTTTGTTTTAATGCTTTACGAGGACGTAAAGCCCCGAGGTGGGAGTAATGTCAAGACCCAGAAAATTCTCGGAAATTTTTTTCTTAATTTTCTATGGAATTTTACAAGAACTCGGTTTCTGAAGGCACCTGATTCCAAGGCCCAGTGTGCCCGGAATTGTTTTCCAAATATTAGCTCAGGTACCTTTAGTGAACGAACGAGCAAGTTTTCCTTACTTTTGAATCGGTGCTCGGAATCGAAATCTGAGGGTACCGATGAACTCAAGGCGCCAGTAGTGGCTTAAGAAGACCCCTTTTTGGAGTTGTGTTTTCTAGGAATGAGTTGTTTAAATAATGTGAGGGATAATAATATAATTGTTTTACAATTATATTTTCTTTTCTTGTTAAGTGGATTAAGTGTTGTGTCACAACACTTTTCCGCTCACTTATGTGGTTATAACCTATGTAAGGTAGTTATGGATGGGACCCACTTGTTGATAAATACCTTTTAGAGTATTAAGGTGGGGTGGGGCCCACATGAGCCCAACCCCTCACCTTCCCCTAACGTTCATAACTTTTCCCCTCTTAATTTTGTAACTCTCAAAAAGAACCCCCCCTTTAAATAAAGTCAACTCATTAATTGAGTAGGTTTTTAATGTAATTAATTCTTGAATTAGATTGAATTTCAAATGAATTCTTTTGGCTTGTGTGTTAATTAAATAATACTAAGTCTTATTTCATGGGAGGATAGTTGATGGTGCAAATGGATTATGGGAGGAAAGCTCTAAGTTCCGATGGACGTTCTTCCTACTTGAAGAACGCGAAGAACGCACCGTCACCGATGAAGAATGCCGAACTCCGATGAAGGACGACGGTGAGAGACGCCTTCCTTGGAGATCGACAACGTGATGTCGTGTACCGCGACGCCAACAACCCTATTCTTCCACGACACCTTCTTCCGCGACGTTCAATTCTGCGATGAACCTTCGTACAACGATTACATAAGGTAGGGGTTTATTTATTGTTGTTTGTAATCTCATCTGTTTCCATTCTTGGTTTCAAATTGGGATGCCTGTTATCGTAATAATGGGAGGAGGTCGTACCACATGAACACAGCCGACCCTCCTCCCCCTTGTTTGTTTGAATTTGTTGTGGAACGTGAAAGGCAGCACGGTGCCCTTGCACCGCACGGAAACAATGAGAAAGGGCGATGAAGCATGGCACCGTTGCGCCGCGCCGTTGAAGTCGAACAAGCCGCGGTGCCGTCGTGCCGCGCCGAAAAACCACGAAGAGGCCGCGGTTTGATTATTTGATCGTTGTAAGTGTATTGACGGGCGATGACAAACGGGGATGCAAAGTCAATTGGAAGCCTCTGTAGTGATGGTCGGGTCCCGAGAGGACCGTTGGCAGAAGCGGTGAGCAAAACGGACCACCAGAGCGCGTCCGGTGGTCCTTGGAAGGCAAAGACGGTGCGCTGCTGGAACAGAACTGCCGCGTCTCAGCTGCGGTGGTGGGCCGAACCAGAACGACTTATCCGTTCCGGAGGCGGAGCAGCGCAGCTCAAATCCGCGCCGGTCGCATCGACCGTAGGGGTTTGTAACCCCCGCACCCACTGGCCACGCGGGCTCCGCGTCAGCGATAGGTCGGGTCGGGCCGCATCCAAACGGGCCGGACCCGGACCCGGTTTGGGTAGACCCGGTTCGGGCCGACCCAGAGGGTCGCGGGCTGGGTCGGACCGGGCCCAAACCCCCTATTTTCAGGAAATTCCCTTTCAAATTCCCATATCTTGGGCCACGGAACTCCGATCGATGTACCGTCAGTTGCGATGTGATCCTCGGATCGAGTCGGTCGTTTCGGTATTTTACACTCAAGGTTTTGGAGAACTTTGAGTACGGCCAGGTTGGTTCGGATACGAAACCAACCGGGCCCTCGGAGTGGAAATGCTTATATCTTGAGCTCCGAATGTCCAATTGATGTGTCGTCAACATTGATTGTTTTCTCTTGATGAGATGGAACTTTTGACATACTTCGCCCGTGGTTTGGACGCGGTTGGATAGTAGTTGGGTTGGATTGTACCCGAAATCCAATCGGGCCCCTAGAACGGAAAAGCTGATAACATTGAAACCAGACGTCCGTTTGACGAACCATATGTGGCGTTGTTGATCACATTGAGAAATGGTCCCTATGAGTATACCCTATGAGAGTTCGGGGTAGAGCTGTGATACGGCCGGGTTGGTTCGCTCACGAAACCAACCGGGCCCCTAGGATGAAAAGGCTAATAACTCACAGAACGAGCGTCCGATTGATGCGCCGTCTGTTTCATTGAGACCCCTATGACGAGGAGGCCCTTTGGGATACTTCTTAGTGGGACATTGTGATACTTGGAGTATCGACCAATAGATCGTGGAGAGGACCCTCCCGGAGATGAGCGTGCAGAGTATGGAGACCGTGTAGCCGGCTGAGACCTGACGACTGCTTGACCGAATCGCCTTGGAGTGAGTCGACTAGCCCAGTGGATGGAGCAACACATTGTTTGGGTGCAAACCCATGGTGGACGGAGCACTGCTGTGTGACAGTGCAGACCCGCGATACTCGTCCGGAGAGTACCTCTACAGGCTATTAGGGGGTGTGCACTACTGTGTTTGGGTGGCATACCCCGGCGAGAAGCAGTACTGTATTTGGGTGACTAACCCGCGGTACTCGACAGGAGTAGTACCTCAGTTGTCTTAGGTTAGTGAGCAGTACCTCAGAGTCGTGACAGGACCACTGTACACTCCAGAGACGGGGCTCTTCAGCAGTTATAGTTTCCATAATGAAAATCCTGGTTTGAACTGAGTCTATGACCTGTGTGATTATCTCATGATTGAGATGGGTCACTTGATAACTTATGTATATGTATGGGCATATACCTGGGTGGTGTTATCCATTGATTTCATAACCTTTGTGTTTCCTCTTGATTGAGATGGGTTACTTGATAACTTAGGTATACTTATGGGCTTATACCTAGGTAAGGGTTATCTGTTGAGATCTTACTTTGTGGTTATCCTTGTTGGATTTAGTGAGACCATGAGGGTCTCGGGATCCCTACTGAGTATCGTATACTCACCACTACACGGGCTATGCCCGCACCTCATTGTGTTGGTTGCAGACGAGGGGCAGCGCGGACAGAGGCCGAGTGTTCGAGGAATGGATGGTACCCGGAGGTGGACCACACGACGAGTCAGTATCCGGAGGTGGACATCATGGCGAGACGAAACTCGGAGGAGGTTGACGGGTGAGAGCGTTGTGGAGGCTATCTGTACTTACCCTTCAGGTAGGATCTGTGGTGGACGAACCAGGAGTTGCGCTATCTGTACCTACCATTCAGGTAGGACCGTGGTGGACGATCCAAGAGCTGTGCTATCTGTACCTACCCTTTAGGTAGGATCCGAGGAGGATGACCCAGGAGCTGCTTCCTTTCTTCCAGCTGTTTTCCTTTTTCTGTTGTACTCTCGTTCAGTTGTAGCTGTACCTTCTGTTGGGATTTTATTCCAGCCCATTTACTTTTCAGTACTTTCTTTTGTACTTAGTGTTTTACATATGCTTGTACTCTATAGTGTTTTGTTTACTTTTATAAAGGAAATTACTTCCCAGTTATCGGGATTTACGCATTTGGTGCTAGTCGCCAGCCCCTGACCTATGGAAGGTGGGATTTGGGTAGTAACAACACGGGCCCCGAGGATGGGTCGTGATAATTATACATTAATTATTCACTTATTTTTATCATAACGTTCTATATATCTTTTAAAAAATTAAAATCATATTTCTATCATATATATATATATATATAATGTGGCGTTCTTGGGTGTGATTTTTATATTAAACCATGACTCTATAGATTTTTAAATTCTACTTATGTTATTTATTTGTTTTTATACCATTGTAATTTTTTTAATTTTATGAAGTGTATTTATCTGTGGTATGTATTGTTATACCCAAATGAAATAAAGTAATGTCTATTTTTTTATTATGAGTTGAATGTGTTTTATACTATAACATATATGTTAATATAATAGACACAAATATTAAGAAATAATTTTTCATATGTAAATTTCTAGTTCGTCTAATTGTTTTATCCTTTAAAAATTTGACCACGAAATTTTAAATCATATCCTCATTTGAGATTAAATGGGGGTACTTTTGTTTTATTAAATCCTAGGTTCCCATTTTCCTTATTTATAGTTATGATTTCCAAAAACTGTCTTGACAAGTTGATTTTTCTTTTTATGTACAAATTTTTCTCTATAGTCCAAGATCTTCATTAACCTCTCCACATAATAGAGAACATTTTCAAGTTTTCCTAGTGTTGGGTTCAATATATGTGAAGGATCAGGTATATACTTCTTCAGGATAGATAAATGAAGCACAATATAAACTAAATATGGGTTTGGTGGAAGTTCCATTCGATAGGCCACAGATCTTTCATGGGAGATAATCACTATTGGGATAATGAACCTATACATGAGCATTCCCCCCTTTCCAATCTCATGAATCTATTTTAGGGTGACTCTCTAAGGAACACATTTTCTCCAGCATCAAACTTGAAGTTTATAAAATTATTTTTAATAATATCTTCTATCCAATTTTATGAGCTTTAAAATGTTTCTAATTGGATTAAACCTTTTATATTTTCTAATTAATAAGATTGAGTCTTTAAGGTTTCTTTTCAACAAATTCATCTTAGTACATTACAGTTTTCTGCCTCTTTCCATATAGAGGTTAATATGGTTCCATCTAAGTACTTAAGTGGAAACTATTTTTTTATGATAACTCCATCAATAGAGTATGTTAATCTTATCCTACATTTAATTTTATTGAGAAATATCTTATAATATCTTGAAGTATTTGAATAATCCTTTCATATTTAAAATCTATATAGGGATGATATCTCATAATTAATTTCAAATATGTGTTTAGTAAATATTGTAAGATCCACTAGAACATAGAGGTAAAACGTGATTCTTGATAAGATATGATAAAAGTGGAATCCCATGAAACCTCACTAATTCTTTCACATATATTATAAAATTTAATTAGTGATAAATAATATTTAATAATAATTATATGAGAAGTCATGGTAAATCTAATTACCCCAAACCAAATGATTTTATCCTTATATGTATTTTGAAGACCCATGAATCAAACCATGGTAATGTTCTCCCATTATTATAGAGTTATGGTTAATGTTTCATAACCCCCTTGTATTTATTACACTCCTCCATAACATGATGAAATACAACGAAATTTGATGTGTACTATTCAATATTCTTCTTAATGTTTCCCCCCAGAATAATTCTCAAATATCTCATCATATCTTGGTACTTCATTGGTGGATGAAGAAAGATGATCTATTTTCACCCTCTAATATCTCCCTTTTTATCTCTAATTTTGATGAAACATAAGACCTTATTCCAAACTGAATGAAACTATCTTTATCAATGTTGAATTCATAAATCGTCTATTAATTTTTTTCTTTCACCTTTTTGAAGCTATGTATTACATCGTTATACCTTTTTCTATTTTTTCTTGGATATATGGTTGGGTAAATATTTAGTCAAGGAAGGATATCTTCAATTAATTTAATTTTTTAGATCCTTCATTCACAAATATATAAAAAAAATATTTATAAATCTTTATCATCGATATTGTAACCCCCCCCCCCCCCCCGACCCTAGTTACCCAGAGTCGGTGCATTATTACATAACATTGGCATGATCACAAAAAAGATCAAATCTCGAAAGACCGATTGGTTTAGTAGCCTTGGAAACACTAGATATATTCATAAGTTTTACATTACATCATAAAACGAAAAACTACTACAACAACATATTGTCTCCATAATCCACACTCATATCCCCACATAATATCCCTGCAGGTCATTCATAACTTACTTCTTCACTTCGTGGGAAAAATAAAACATAGAAAAGGGGTGAGCTCAAATGCCCAGTAAGGATAACAATATAGCGGAAACTTTCATAAATAAGAATAAACATTTAAGGCAATGTATAACTAAAACAAAAGCCTTTCAAACATGAACTTCCAACATGGTATGGAATAAATAAAATGAAATAATGCCATTTACTAATTCACATGGATATTCTACTAATCGAATAATCACATGCAAAAATCAATAACCACTTTCATAATGTTGGAATGCATAATGCCAGACTATCATAACCACATAGTCAAGGCCTCGTGCCAAGACTAAAAATAAGATTTTGTCAAGGCCTTATTCCAAGACACTAGTTTGTCTCATGAGACCTACCGATGCATCGAGGAGCTATAGTGGGCTCCACCCGTCACATATTAAGTCCAATGCATTCCCATATGAAAAGGTTTAAACATAACATAAACATTCGTATTAAAACTTGAATACGAAATGTCAATACTTTCACCATAAACTATGAATGGTATAAAAATAGCACATCCACATTCAAACATATCACAAAACATTCAATATAATATAGAAGTTTTGTATCATAATAAATCAACTTCAAATAATCTTAAAATCCATCAAAGGATGTTGACATAGATGAAATCAAAATTCTTTTTAAGGAAATATCTCCTTTTATTTTGAAATCATTTAAGATCCATATAAAATAAAACATTTTCTTTGAAAATATTCTTATAATCATGTAAGGAAAGCTTTGAATATTTTATAATGGCGGAAAATAACCGCACCCGCCGTATAAGTTTAAAAAAAACATTCTTATCTTAATTCTGTCGAAAAGGTTAAAAAGAACCTTGTTTGGAAAACGACGGAAAGATTCCATTATAAAACTCTTATAAAAAGTCAAACAAGGGTATAAATGACTTTAACCCATATTCTATTAAATATTAAAAATGTTTTGAAATACATTTTGAAGAAACATGGATGTGGATGATAACGAGATCCCAGTAGATTATTACGTATAAACAACCTCGGATAATGAAGAGATTTTGAAATAACCCTTACCTTGTACATTTCCTTGGTTGGGGTAGGTTAACCTCCTGTATAATGGTGAAATAATTGTTATTAAATTATAAAATAATCATATACATTATTATGATATCATATATGATCTTTTAATATTGATTTGATAATAATATCTTAGTATTATCGTTGTTTCGAGTGTGAACTTACTCATTTTATTTTATATGTTTTGTTACATAAGCCATGTTTGTTGTATCTTATTCATATCCAGAATGATATCAAGTCCTTAAACATCATTTTTACATCATCAAATGATAATTATACTTGAATGGATACGATGGAGAATGAATCTCATCGCGTTCGTGGAGACGGTAGTCCGTACGTACGCACGAGCGACAATATCATTCTTTTGATATTAAAATAATATATAAATGGATGTTATATCATATATACAGAATAATTAACATATAATATTTATTATTTACATGAGTTTCACATCATTATTATACCCATCCAAATAATAATATATTGAATAACAATTACACCACGACGTGGAGACGGTAAGCCGTACGTACGCACGTATGGTGACATGTTATTCAAAGGGTGGATAGAATAATGAATATGGTTGTACCATATTTATAATAACATCACAGTATATGTGAGATACTGGAGTTATTATTTTAGAATGGTAACAACAAAGGAAGAAGAAGTGGAAGAAGAAATGAACTTGGAAAAGGGTGGTGAAATCATTACCTCTTCTTCGGGCTCTTCCTTTTGATTTGATCGAAAGGGCTCCTTAGGTTGGTTTCTGATCAAAATAAGGCCTCTAGGTTGTAGTGAGGGAAGTTGGGAGAGTATTTGGGAATAGTTTGGCCGAACCAAAAGGTTTGAAGGTGTGAAGAAATGAGAAGGAGTGGTCTCCTTTTGTAAGGGAGAGGAGGGGCTCTTTAGGAAAGAGTGAAAGTATTACTTTAGAATATAATTATATTCGGTTTATAATGGTCCAAAAATCATTGAGGTCGAAGATAAGATGACTCATATTCTAAATAACATCAACCAATAAGAATTGGACAGGTTTTAGATAATATTTTAATCATTATAATCTTATTTATTTAAATGATTTATTAATGAGGTAAACATTGCATCATTATTGTGTCAATAATAATTTAAATTATTTGATGTCTAAAAATTATAAATAAAATATAATTATGTTGGAAATCTTTTTATCTTTCTAATGAATATTTATAATAGAAAATCCAACATGTATAACCCTATGTAAAAATTGTTCTTCTAAAAGATGTAAGCTTATGCCATTTTTATTTTTATTTTTACTTTATTAATATAATGTGTCCCTACCACATACAAGTGGCTCTAAGGGGTCCCCAAATCGACCCAAGGATGACCATGGTCGGGTATGTGTCCACCAATAAGGTTAGGACACGTTTTAGGGTAATTTTGTATTATTATTATATTATTTTTTAACCCTTATTTACCGGATTTAACCTTTAACCATGGTAAATAAAATATTTACCGCATTAATTATTCAAAATGTGTAAAAATAAAAGTTACCTATTTACATAATTTGGACATCCTGATTCCAAATATGTAATCCATTTTTCCAAATTCAAAACACAGAAGTGGCAGAAATTAATTTAAAATTAATTCCCGTTGTTAAAATAAAAAGCGTGTTTTTAAAAGATAACTATCAAAAGATTGACACTTGTTTATGTCTGGTTTAATTGTGAAATTATGTCCAATGACCAACATTATATTAAATGGTAAAAATATATTCAAAATAGAATTTAAAACTACTAAAATTCATAATTTATCACTATTAATTATTTTGATTAAAAAAGGTTTTTTTAATTAAAATTTAGTAATTTTCACTATTCATCAAAATATGAAAGTTATCCGAAAAGTACCAAAATTTCACCTTAGGCTAAATTAGATATTTCGAATCCAAAAATGAAGTCAATTTTGAAATATAAAATATATATAATTTTAAAAAGTAGGTATTACTATTCATAATGGCTAGTTTGATTGGTTGTTAGAACTCGGTGTTGCGTACAACACACGCTATCGCATTATTCAAAGAGAAGTGTACCGTAGAAGCTTGGGGTGTTACATTCTCCCCTCCATCAAATAATTTCTTCCTCGAAATTTCTAGAATACTATCGCATGAAACGACTCGGGTGGTTCTTCATCATAAGTTCCTCGGGTTCCCACGTTGCCTCTTCCATCTTATGGTTTCTCCACAAAACTTTTATCAGACGTGTCGTCCGGTTTCTCAGTACTTGTTCTCTCGTATCAAGAATCCTGACAGGCTCTTCACAATAGGAAAGATCAGGTTCCAGTTCTAATTCATCATAGGTGAGTACATGCGTTGGATCAGACATGTATTTCCTCAGCAGAGATACGTTGAACACATCATGAACTTTGGAGAGACTTGGCGATATTTCTATCGGTAAGCTACAACCCCAATTCGTTCTAGAATTTCGAAGGGTCCAATGTACCTGGGACTCAATTTACCTTTCTTACCAAAACGTATGACTCCCTTCCATGGAGATACTTTCAGGAAAACATGATCACCGACTTGAAATTCCAAATCCTTCCTTCGATTATCGGCATAGCTCTTCTGCCTACTTTGGGCTGCTTTGATGTGATTTTGGATTACCTTCACCTTTTCCACCGTTTCCTCCACCAGTTATGGGCCTACAAGTTTTCTTTCACCAACCTCATCCCAACAGGTTGGTGTATGACATCTCTTTTTGTATAACGCTTCATATGGTGCCATCTGAATACTCGAATTGAAGCTATTGTTATAGGAAAATTCTACCAGAGGTAAATATTGATCCCACATACCCTGAAAGTCAAGTGAGCAAGATCTCAACATGTCTTCTAAGGTTTGAATAGTGCATTCTGATTGTCCGTCTGTCTGAGGGTGGTAAGAAGTGCTCAAATGAAGTTCAGTATCTAGGGATTTCTGAAGACTTTTCTAGAATCTTGACGTAAAACGGGGATCACGATCAGAAACAATCGATAGGGGTACTCCATGAAGTCTCACAACTTCATTAATGTATAGTATTGCTAGACGTTCTAGGGGTAGATCTTCTCTTATAGCAAGAAAATGTGTTAACTTGGTAAGACGATCAACAATAACCCATATTGCATCGTTCCTTCTAGGATTCTTTGGTAGCCCCATGACAAAGTCCATCGTAATATTGTCCCATATCCACTCCGGTATGGGAAGAGGTTGCATGACTCCTCCAGGCTGTTGCCTTCCAGCTTTCACTTGTTGACAAACCATACATATTGACACAAAATCAGCAATCTCCCTCTTCATGTTGTCCCACCAAAAATGTTCCTTCAAATCTCTATACATTTTTGTGCTCCCAGGGTGTATAGAGAAATTGGAACTATGAGCATCATCTACAAATTCCCTTTTCAGATCAGGTAAATCGGGAACACAATGTCTCTTCCCGAATTTCAAAATTCCATCTTCATACACAAAGTCTCTCAATCTCCCATCATTCACAGCTTTAATCTTCTTCTGAAATTCTTCATCATTGGTCTGAGAAATCTTAATCCTTTCTAGTAAAGATGGTTTGGCAACCATTTGAAAAAGCATTGATGTTTCACCTTCCCTGGTTATTCACATGTCCATCTTCACTAGATCCATGATAATTGGATCCCTTTCAATTCTCATCATGTTCAAAACTCCATGGTCTTTTCTGCTCAAAGCATCTGCCACCTTGTTTTCTTTCCCCGGGTGGTAGTGTATCAAGAAATCATAATCCTTGAGTAATTCAACCCACCTCCTTTGCCTCATGTTGAGTTCTTTTTGTGAGAAATTATACTTCAAACTCTTGTGATCTGTATAAATCTCACATTTTTCACCATAGAGGTAGTGTCTCCATATCTTCAAAGCAAAGATCACAACTGCTAACTCATGATCATGAGTAGGATAGTTTTGTTCATGAATTTTCAACTGTCGTGATGCATAGGCAATAACTCTATCATTCGGCATAAGGACACAACCAAGTCCTTTCTTTGATGCATCACTATAAATAATGAACCCATCATTCCCCGATGGTAGATTCAATATAGGAGCATTGACTAATATTCTCTTCAGTTCTTCGAAACATTCTTCACACTCTTTTTTCCAAACGAATTTAACCCCTTTTCGTGTGAGCTTCGTTAATGGGTTAGCCAATCGGGCAAAATTCTGGACGAAACGTCGATAATAACCTGCCAAACCAATAAAACTACGTACCTCAGTTATACTCGTAGGTGCTGGCCATTCTTGGATTGCCTTGGTCTTAGAAGGATCGACAGAGATTCCATCTTTAGAGACAATATGGCCAAGAAAAGAAATATCTTGAAGCCAGAATTCACACTTGCTAAACATCCCATATAATTCATGCCTCCTCAGAGTCTTCAAGATAATGCGCAAGTGATTTTCATGATCTTCGTAGGTTTTGGAGTATACCAAGATATCATCAATAAATATCACCACAAATTCATCGAGATACTCCTTCAAAACTCTATTCATCAGATCCATGAATAGAGATGGTGCATTAGTCAATCCAAACGGAATTACAGTAAACTCGTAATGCCCATACCTGGTTCGAAATGCTGTCTTCGGAATGTCTTCCTTCTTCACACACAACTGATGGTATCCAGATCAAATGTCAATCTTTGAAAAGTATTGAGCTCCATGCAGTTGGCCAAATAAATCATCAATGCGAGGTAGGGGATACTTATTCTTTATCATTATAGCATTGATCTCCCTGTAGTCGATACATAACCTCATAGATCCATATTTCTTTTTAACAAAAAGAACAGGGGCTCCCCATGGAGAAACACTAGGGAGAATAAATCCCTTATTACTCAATTCTTGTAGTTGTTTCTTTAGTTCGACTAACTCTACAGTGTCCATTCTATAAGGGGTCTTTGATATAGGCCTTGATCCAGGAATCAAATCAATGGAAAACTCAACTTCTCGTTCTGGAGGATGTCCAGGTAAATCTTCCGGAAATACATCGAAAAATTCTTTCACAACAGGTACATCCTCTATTTGAACATTCCTTTCCTCACCCGCAGTTATTTCATTCTCTTCCTCCCCAATAATTGAATTTAGTTGATCTATTGAGGGTGCATCTAAATAAGAATTAGGTGGTGACGATTCTGCTCTAAAAATAAGGTGTTCCTTATCATTATCATCAAGAATCGTAACCTATTTATTCTTACAATAAATCTTCGCATCATAGTCCGAAAGCCAGTCCATAACGAGGATTATATCAAACTCAATCATAGGTATGATGATGAGATCAGCAGATAAAGAAAATTTATGTGCTCTAATGGGGACTGATTCACAAAACTTTGTTGTAATGATACTTCCCTTAGGAGTTTTAACTAACAACTACCTTATTAAATCAAATTGGAAATATCTAATTTTCTTAGAAAACTGGGAAGATATGAAACAATGCGACGATCCTGAGTCAAATAATGCATTTGCTAAAATTGAGGAAACCATTAAATTACCTGCCACCACGTCTTTTGGAGCTTCTACCTCTGTAGTAGTGATAGCATAAGCTTGGCATTGATCCCTTGGCCTTTTTTGAGGTAAGTTCTCCTGACGCTTAGGACATTCATTTGCATAATGTCCCATCTCCCTGCAATTGTAGCACTGAACGTTGGTGGATTCCTTCTTCCCTTTGCAATCACGAGCTTGGTGGCCTTTTTCACCACACTTGTAACAGACTCCCATTCCCATCAAGCAAGCATCGGGGTGTTTCTTCCCACATTTACCACATGATGGATATTCAACCTTTCCTTTCATACCCTTATTTCCATTCCCAGATTGATCAGCAGGCCTCTTCTTCTCTTGCTTTTCTTTAAAGTCATTAGACTTAGAGAATTCATTTTCGGTCTTGATAGTACATGAGACAATGTCTTCGTACGATGAAAAGGATTGTGAGACTAATGCTCGATGGAGAAATGGTTTTAACCCATCAAAGAAAGGATCAATCTTACTTCCTGGGTAGCGAATATAATCTCCAGCATACCTCGCTAACCTTGTAAAGTTAGCCTCATACTTTGTGACATTCTCATCCTCCTTTTGTCTCAGACTCAGAAATTGCCTTTCCATATCTGCTCGATGGTCGCAAGGAAAGTATTTTTCTAAAAACAGATCATTGAACTCCCTCCATTCCATATTTGATACTTCATCATCTTCCTTCATATTTTGAATCAATGACCACCATTGATCAGCATCTCCAGTGAGGCGGTAAACTTCCATGATAACTTTTTCCCTTTCACTGCTCCCCAAAGCCTGAAATATTTTCTCTAGGGAAAATATCCATTGCTCAGCTACTAAGGGATTTGTATTCCCATTGAACGTTGGTGGTTTTTGCCTCATGAATCGATCTAACATTGATCCTCCACGCTGCGTATTAGGGTGCTCCATACGGGTAAGGTTATTATTCATAACCTGAGTAAGTTGCCCTAGTATGGTGATTAACTGATCGGCACCAGTTGCATCACCAGCCCCACTATAATTATCTTGAGTAGGAGGGAAATCCCTACATGGAGTGCGTGCATTGATACGGTTTCCATTTCTTCCACTAGGAGCCATTTCTAAACAATGGCATAAACTAGATCAGTTTATGAATCAAAATACATAATCCCATACTTATAAAACACTCAACATAAATTGAACTATTTATGGATATAATCCATAATAATAAAAATGTTTTCTTTGAGGAATTATATACTCATAAACCCTTCATAATGATTTGTAAAGAAAATGATAGTTATCCTAAGAATATCCCCCGGGAGTGTCGTAACCAAGAGTGCAGCAAGGCCCGTTGTCGTGCACCAGTTCCCGTTCGAGTCTAGCTCAAAGCGGTGCTTTCGGGTTTTACCCCTAGGTACATCTGTGCCAGAGCCGCCTCTACCTGCTCGTATCCAGACAGGGATGTATTGCTCAGAAAACTCACAAAATCTCTACAATACCAAAATTCTAGGAAGTTCTTCTATACTAATCCTCAAAGTTCATCTTAGGTCTACGTGCTCTAATCAGAGTTTATCTAAATCTAGTTTCCAAGGTTTGTACTAAACTTCCTCTGATACCAACTGTAACGCCCCGACCCTAGTTACCTAGAGTCGGTTCATTATTACATAACATTGGCATGATCACAAGAAAGATCAAATCTCAAAAGACCGATTGGTTTAGTAGCCTTGGAAACACTACATATATTCATAAGTTTTACATTACATCATAAAACGAAAAACTACTACAACAACATATTGTCTTCATAATCCACACTCATATCCCCACATAATATCCCTGCAGGTCATTCATAACTTACTTCTTCACTTCCTGGGAAAAATAAAACATAGAAAAGGGGTGAGCTCAAATTCCCAGTAAGGATAACAATATAGTGGAAACTTTCATAAATAAGAATAAACATTTAAGGCAATGTATAACTAAATCAAAAGCCTTTCAAACATGAACTTTCAACATGGTATGGCATAAATAAAATGAAATAATTCCATTTACTTATTCACATGGATATTCTACTAATCGAATAATCACATGCAAAAATCAATAACCACTTTCATAATGTTGGAATGCATAATGCCAGACTATCATAACCACATAGTCAAGGCCTCGTGCCAAGACTACAAATAAGATTTTGTCAAGGCCTTGTTCCAAGACACTAGTTTGTCTCATGAGACCTACCGATGCATCGAGGAGCTATAGCGGGCTTCACCCGTCACATATTAAGTCCAATGCATTCCCATATGAAAAGGTTTAAACATAACATAAACATTCGTATTAAAACTAGCATACGAAATGTCAATACTTTCACCATAAACTATGAATGGTATAAAAATAGCACATCCATCGTCAAACATATCACAAAACCTTCAATACAATATAGAAGTTTTGTATCATAATAAATCAACTTCAAATAATCTTAAAATCCATCAAAGGATGTTGACATAGATGAAATCAAAATTCTTTTTAATGAAATATCTCCTTTTATTTTGAAATCATTTAAGATCCATATAAAATAAAACATTTTCTTTGAAAATATTCTTATAATCTTGTAAGGAAAGCTTTAAATATTTTATAACGGTGGAAAATAACCGCACCCGCCGTATAAGTTTTTAAAAAAACATTCTTATCTTAATTCTGTCGAAAAGGTTAAAAAGCACCTTGTTTGGAAAACGACGGAAAGATTCCCTTATAAACCTCTTATAAAAAGTCAAACAAGAGTATAAATGACTTTAACCCATATTATTTTAAATATTAAAAATGTTTTGAAATACATTTTGAAGAAACATGGATGTGGATGATAACGAGATCCCAGTAGATTATTACGTATAAACAACCTCAGATAATGAAGAGATTGTGAAATAACCCTTACCTTGTACTTTTCCTTGGTAGGGGTAGGTTAACCTCTTGTATAATGGTTAAATAATTGTTATTATATTATAAAATAATCATATACATTATTATGATATCATATATGATCTTTTAATATTGATTTGATAATAATATCTTAGTATTATCGTTGTTTCGGGTGTGAACTTACTCATTTTCTTTTATATGTTTTGTTAAATAAGCCATGTTTGTTGTATCTTATTCATATCCAGAATGATATCAAGTCCTTAAACATCATTTTTAAATCATCAAATGATAATTATACTTGAATGGATACGATGGAGAATGAATCTCATCGCGTTCGTGGAGACGGTAGTCCGTACGTACGCACGAGCGACAATATCATTCTTTTGATATTAAAATAATATATAAATGGATGTTATATCATATATACAGAATAATTAACATGTTATATTTATTATTTACATGAGTTTCACATCATTATTATACCCATCCAAATAATAATATATTGAATAACAATTACACCACGACGTGGAGACGGTAAGCCGTACGTACGCACGTATGGGGACATTTTATTCAAAGGGTGGATAGAATACTGAATATGGTTGTACCATATTTATAATAACATCACAGTATATGTGAGATACTGTAGTTATTATTTTAGAATGGTAACAACAAAGGAAGAAGAAGTGGTAGAAGAAATGAACTTGAAAAAGGGTGGTGAAATCATTACCTCTTCTTCGGGCTATTC
This sequence comes from Viscum album, assembly GCA_963277665.1. Lineage (NCBI taxonomy): Eukaryota > Viridiplantae > Streptophyta > Magnoliopsida > Santalales > Viscaceae > Viscum > Viscum album. The sequence continues at coordinate 2,133,664,401 of OY728155.1, read as the reverse complement.
CTTTTGATTTGATCAAAAGGGCTCCTTAGGTTGGCTTTCTGATCAAACTAAGGCCTCTAGGTTGTAGTGAGGGATGTTGGGAGAGTATTTGGGCAGAGTTTGGCCGAACCAAAAGGCTTTGAAGGTGTGAAGAAATGATAAGGAGTGGTCTCCTTTTATAAGGGAGAGGTGGGGCTCTTTAGGAAAGAGTGAAAGTATTACTTTATAATATAATTATATTCAGTTTATAATGGTCAAAAAATAATTGAGGTCGAAGATAAGATGACTCATATTCTAAATAACATCAACCAATAAAAATTTGACATGTTTTAGATAATATTTTAATCATTATAATCTTATTTATTTAAATGATTTATTAATGAGGTAAACATTTCATCATTATTGTGTCATTAATAATTTAAATTATTTGATGTCTAAAAATTATAAATAAAATATCATTATGTAGGAAATATTTTTAGATTTCTAATGAATATTTATAATCGAAAATCCAACATGTATAACCCTATGTAAAAATTGTTCTTCTAAAAGATGTAAGCTTATGCCATTTTTATTTTTATTTTAACTTTATTAATATAATGTGTCCCAACCACATACAAGTGGCTCTAAGGGGTCCCCAAATCGACCCAAGGATGCCCATGGTCGGGTATGTGTCCACCAATAAGGTTAGGAGACGTTTTAGTGTAATTTTGTATTATTATAATATTATTTTTTAACCATTATTTACCGGATTTACCCTTTAACCATGGTAAATAAAATATTTACCGCAGTAATTATTCAAAATGTGTAAAAATAAAATTTACCTATTTACATAATTTGGAAATACTGATTCCAAATATGTAATCCATTTTTTCAAATTCAAAACACAGAAGTGGCAGAAATTAATTTAAAATTAATTCCCGTTGCTAAAATAAAAAGCGTGTTTTTAAGAGATAATAACTATCAAAAGATTGACACTTGTTTATGTCTGGTTTAATTGTGAAAATATTTCCAATGACCAACATTATATTAAATGGTAAAAATATATTCTAAATATAATTTAAAACTACTAAAATTCATAATTTATCACTATTAATTATTTTGATTAAAAAAGTTGTTTTTAATTAAAATTTAGTAATTTTCACTATTCACCAAAATATGAAAGTTATCTGAAAAGTACCAAAATTTCACCTTAGGCTAAATTAGATATTCCGAATCCAAAAATGAAGTCCATTTTGAAATATAAAATATATATAATTTTAAAAAGTAGGTATTACTATTCATAACGGCTAGTTTGATTGGTTGTTAGAACTTGGTGTTGCGTACAACACACGCTATCACATTATTCAAAGAGAAGCGTACCGTAGAAGCTTGGGGTGTTACAGATATGATATAAAGTTCCATTCTTATAAGATAATAAACTAACTTATTCACCTTTCTATGATGGTAGTTCGTTAAACAGTCCTTTCCTAAGATTAACTAAAACAATATTTAACTCCATTTGTGTAAATAAATATTTTAAACTCTTTTAATTAAAATATTTGTTACAATTCTCTCCATAGAGATAATTCTGCCATGTTTTAATGGAAATATCATAGAATCATACTTTATACAATGATTTAGGTCATTCTATTCGTGGATCCTAAATATTCATTATGTATAGGATATCATATTATTATTTTTCAGGATTATTCAATTTAATACCTTATTTGAAGGATTATTTTATATTAAAAACCTTTCTTAACATGAGGGTAGTGCATGTAAATGTGTTAAGAACATCCTCTTCTTGATCTCCTTAAATATATCTTCACATTCATGCATCCTGATATACTTTAATACCATTTATATATTAACATTATTATATGTCTATAAAATCCTGATAAATTTCTTAAAATATTTCAATAGTACATAACCATTCTAAAAAATATGGTTCTTCGTGACACTTTTTTATTCTGGGAAATTCTTTAATCCCCTTTTTCATTGATGTTTCTACAGTAATTTATTCAAATGTGATCACATGCCATATGAATGTGACATAATGTATAAAAATAGCAGACATTTTGAACATATCATATAACTTCATATTAAATTATGTAGCACAATCCTTAGATATTCATCATGTTCATCACATCTCTTTGATTATATGATAATATCATTAATAAATACTACTAAAATTTTATCGTGGTACTATCTAAATAATTTATTCGTTATGTACATAAATATGTTTGTAGAGTTTTATAAGTCTAAATGGAATCACTATGAACTCATCGTGTTAATATCTTATAAAGAAAATTTTCTTATAAGTATACTCTATCTTCAACTATTATTGATGATATCCAAAATGAAGATTCAATTGTGAGAATTATTGAGCTCTTTAAATTCAATGAATCAATTCATAAATATGTGGAAGTGGATATAATTTTTTTATAGTGAGATTGATGAGATCTATGTAGTTAATTCAGGGTTATAATTAACCATAATTCTTGTTAATATTTAGAATTGGAATGCCCCATGGTGATACACAATATCATATAAAACCTTTATCAAAATAATATTTTAGTTTCTTTATTTATTCCTATTGTTCTATTAGGGATATTATATATTTGATCTTGGATATCAATGTCTCACGAGTTGTAATTTATATGAAAAACTCGACTTGATGATCTGGGGAAAGAACATGTAACTACTCAGGGAGTATATAAGTATACACCTTTACAATGATATTTTATTTAAGTTTGATTCATTACTTTTTCTCAATCATTTAAGAAATATATATTTATTTATATGGTATCTGTACCCATAAAATTAAAGGTTTTTCTAAAGGAGATTCATAATCTTACTTGTATTTTTATGAGAGGATGGGATGGTACAGTTTATGGAAAGATATTTCATTTATGTAGCATTTGATATGGCCTCCATATAATAATATTTAATCCATGTCTGGTAATGTATTAAATTCCACCAAAGTAAGAATTATATTATTTTATAGAGTAATATTCCTACATAAACTATTTGGATAATATTATAACAATTTTTCTAGGATGATTTCACCATTAGGTGGTTTCAAGGATATATATACTTTAGTGTACTAGGGAGGTGACTTAATATTTCTAGAAAAAATAGAGTATATAGAATAATTATTTGAGCTAGAATCAAATAAAACATTCACTATTACTAAGTGAATAGTTAGTGTATCAATCAAAATTTCATTCTATTAATCAATATCTGTAGTGTTGATGGTAGAAAATTTTACTTTCTTTCTAGGATTGAGTGGTTTTTGATGTTTATTACCCTTTATGACAATTTCTTTGGTGCACTAGTTTACATCGTGATTGTGTTCATTATAGTTATATCATTAAACTATGGTGTGTTCATTATGGGGAGCCATCCTTTCAACTGTCACAATAATTGGATTCTTCATATCCCTTTGATATTGTAGAGAATGATACCCATATTTTTTTCACTTAACTCGTTTCTTTATCTCTTTATATGGATTCCATAGTGATTCTTTCTATATATTTTCCATGTGGGTAGTTGGATGTTATTACCTCCATGTCCTTTATTATATGATCCTCCACCATGAAACTGTATCCTTATTTTATTATCTCCATGTCTATATAGAAATTCATTATACTACATATATAATTTTAGAGAACACCGAAAAACTTCTTATTAACTCCAAAAATCATTAATAACTTGATATTTTAAGTGATGTGTATTTAAAACATAAAATAATCTATCAGTTTTGAAATCATTATTGATAAAAAAAACATGAGGCATAAATTTTAATCCTTATTTAATTCCGTCATATGATGGAATAGATAAATTCTCTTTGATAATAATATCTAGAAACTCTCTCTCAATCTTGGTAAGATGGGTAAAATGTAAATATCTATTGAAAATATTTTATTTAAATTTCAAAAATCCATAGATTCAACCTCAACTTTTGGCTTCGTATTGTCATCATTGTCCTCCATTAATTTGATTATCCTTATAAATGGTATTTTAGAAATGTAACTTTAACCTGATTAGGTAAATGAATCTTGAAAAATAACTTTTACATGGTGATCTCCAATTATTCTCCAACAATTATATTAAAAGATCCTCTAATGGTAGGTTGCATTTATCACATGGACTCAATGGTTAGTTTAACCTTTTTAGGTGTAGGTGGACATTTTATATGTTCAAGGTTATTATTAATAAAATGGGTTTAGTGGTTAGGTATCTGTATAATGTGTTTACTTCCACCTATCATTTTATTTATAATTAGTTTATTTCCATTATTACATTTCCGATCACATTATTTTTTTGGATTTATTCCTCCTCATTCCCATCATTTTCTAAAATAGAAAAACTGGGATCAAAACATAATTGAATAAACTATGGATAAAAAAATTTATAAAAGTAAATTAACTCTATGTTCTTAACATATGAAATTATAATGTTTGATCTAGGTTATATTTTATTATACTAATTACCTAATATACCCTTACCTTATATACAAACATAAAAAATTATTTTTATTACAAACATATATAATAATTACAACTTTGAAAATGGATAGGTTTACTATCTTAGGAAAAGTTGATTCATAAAAAATAAACACGCAAAAAAAAGTAAAACTTTATTCGTATCTATGATCATAATACTATTATAGGATTAAATAACCTTTTTAAATAATATGATTTCTTGGGGACATTCATCGAATAAAGGGTTAACCAAAAAGCCATGTTATGGGAGGAATAATATAATGGAATTGAGACATGAATTAGTATAAGTACATGGGTGAGCATAATAATTATATTAAAATAATAATAATAGGATCATGATCATAATAATATTGAAAAAATTTGAAATAGACATCAAATATCGTACATACATAAAAAATGAAACATCAAAAGTCAAGGCTCACTTCGAGTACATCATCTCAATATGGAAAAACATAACCGCTTCATGTACATCTATAATATTATATACAATGATAAATACCTAAGGTCTAGGAATAAAAAAACAATAGATATAATAATATAACAAATTTGTTATATGGTTCTATAATTTTACGCTCATACATCACATCATAATATACTCATAATCAAGAATTCCATATAGAAATCATACATAAATAAATCATAAAAATATACTAAACCAACGAAAATAGAATGGGCTTCATAATAATATCATTAATCATAGGTCTTTTAAGAATCATGAAGGTTACAAATATGATAAGGTAAAATATTATTTTTGGATGTTAATGGATATTGTAACACCCCGAGCTTCCACGATACGCTTCTCATTCAATAATGTAATAGCTTGCATTGTACGCAACATCGAGTTCTAACACACTACAACTAATCAAAGTAGCCGTTATGAATATTAATAACCACTTTTTAAATTTATAGAAATTTTATATTTCAAAATGGACTTCATTTTTGTATTCCTAATATTGAAATTACCCTATGTTGAATTTTGTGTAATTTTTTGAGAACTTCAAAATTTTTAGGAATAGTGAAAAATACTTAAAACAACTTTTTTAATCAAAATAATTTATAGTGATAAGTTATAATATTGAGTGGTTTTAAAGTATAATTAGAATATATTTTTACCATTTTATCCAATGGTGGTCATTAGAATTAATTTAACATTGAAATTGGACATAAACAATTGCAAATCTTTTGATATAAATTGTTTCTTAAAAACACGCTATTTGTTGTGACATCGGGAATTAATTATAAAATTTATTAATGAAACTTATACGTTTGTAATTTTGTAAAATAGAAATCATTTTTGAATTCGTAATATCAATTATAGCTTAGGGTAAAATTTTGGCATTGTTCTGAGAAACTTCAATTTTTGATGAATAGTGAAACCACTAAGTGGTAGTTAAATTACTGATTTTTCGTTTAAATGAAATATTACCACTTCTGTGATTTGATTTTCAAAAATCCGACATACATGGTTGTCATTAAGAAGTAAAATGTGGTTCAATGAGATTAAAATAATTTTTGGTGAATAGTAACTTTTAAGTTCTTAATCGCGATTAGAGGTAATTAGTGTTGTTTAAGATAAAAACAATGTTTTAATAATATGATATGAGATTGAAACTTGTCCTACTCATATTGGATGGGTCATGGCCGACCAAGACAACCCATGGGTCATCTTGGGCACCCCATGGAGCCACTTTGGTTGGAAAATGACATTAATATATATTTATTTAATGTTAAAATTAAATTGACACAAACATGAGTTGTTTTAATAAAACAGATTTTAATTGGGGTTACAGAAGTCCAAATTTTGACTATAAATATTACTTGGAAATATAAAAAGATTTCCTACATCATAGTATTTTTTTATAATTTTTAGACATTATATACATTAAATTATGTATGACATCATGATGATGCAGCGATGACCTCATTATTTAACGATTTAAATAAAATGAGAAGATAATGTAAATTCCAATGATTACACTTGTCCAAACCCTATTGTATGAGGATATTTCGAAACCTTATCACCTTAGCCTAGAAATATATAAGTGTGGGACGTTTATAATCCTAAAATCATTGTGTAATAATGTAACATTTCTATCTTTCCAAAAGTGCCCCTCCTCTCCACTTATAAAAGGCCCCCACCTCTCCCACCTCATTTACACTTTCAAGCCATTTGGCTCGGCCAACCTCTGCCCAAATACTCTCCCAAATTCCCCCTCTTACTCCTAGAAGCCTCACTTTGGGCAGAACTCTTCCCAAGAAAGCCTTTGGCTCAAATCAAAAAGAGTTACCCAATTTTGAGGTAATGTCTTCTCTAATGTTGTTTTGTTTTATTTTTCTTCTCCAACCCCCTAAACTCTTTTTATTCATTTCTATTGTAACAACACCAGTATCCTCAATATACTATGATGTTGTTATAAGAAGGATTAGAGCTACACTTACACACACCTACATCTAATTTTTAAAGATCATACGGTTTCTGTGGATGGCGAATTTCTGCCTCACGAAACGATGATTGTTCAACACTCATATAACACCTTCAAAGGTGGCCATTAAGATGTCACTATTTTTATATATGATATATAATATGTTTATGTTTTACTTATGCTTCTGTATTTCTCATTTATGGCATACTTTATGATTTCCATTATGGGTAAAACGCGATAATTTCATTTTAGGAAATGCGGACTACCGCCCCCTCAAAGTGATGTGAATCGTTAATACCATATGTGGGATGTATAAAGGATGGAGTAAATGATATTATATATGATATTATACTGGAACTATATTATAACTTTATATAATTATGATTTCATTACATTAAATACGAAATAGAAATGAAAGTAGCGTTCATGCGTACGTACGACTTACCGTCTCCATGAACGGTGCATTTCATTTCTTACCTCTAAATGTTACGTAATATTATGAATGAATGTATATACTGGATATATATAATATATATGATATCTACATCATGAATATAATTCTGGATATAATGGATATTTCACCACATGAACAACTTGTAATTATAAGAAGGTTATTGTTGACACAAGTACCAAAGATCGACAAAACGACCGTTATTAACTTAAATAATTACATAACGTTCATAACATTGTAATAAGTGATATAAAAAGGATAATGAAATTGAAAATGGTTATTAATAAGGTAGATATTAACTCTAGTTTATTATTCAGGAGGTTAAAGAATGGTTGAGTCAAGTCGTACATGAGGTAAGGGAATTTCTTAACCCAACTTCCATTCTTTGGGTTAATCTCATACTTTCAAATTATTTCATTATATTATTATGCCCAATCTTGAATTTGTACTTTCATTATGTGTACATATAGTGAATACACATAATAGATATATTTTATTTAAAATGATCTTTGTAAGGACTTCGTCTCAATCTCCTTTCATTGAGGCATATTTGGCTTTATACACAACTTTCTTTTATACAGCGTATAAACCCCTTTGACTTTTATGTTTATTCAAAAGGAATCTTTTTTATATGAAGCATTTTACTAAACGACAAAAATAGAATGTTTTTCTTTCCGTACTTATGCGGCGACAACGACTTCTCCGCCACCGTGACCATTATTTGAGTTTCGGCTTCCTCTACAAGCCATCATTTTTTTTAATGAAAAATAAATACAAAGTTTTAACTTTCTTTTATTTTGGTATTGAAAATGGTTTTGAAAGAATTTTTATTATATCAATATGTTGTATTGATATCTTTTGATTGAAATTTGGAAATGTTATGTTTCCTTTATGCATGTTTTATGTGATACGATTATGTTATGGTTTATGATATGTTTAAACCTATTCATATGAGGAATGCATTGGACTTAATAAGTGACGGGTGGAGCTCGCTATAGCTCCTCGATGCATCAGCTAGTCTCATGAGACAAACTAGTGTCTTGGCACGAGACCTTGACAAAATCTTATTTGTGGTCTTGGCACGAGGCCTTGGATACGTGGTTATGATAGTCTGGCATTATGCATTCCATCATTATGAAAGTGGTTATTGATATTGCATGTGATTATTCGACCAGTAGAATATCCATGTGAAGAAGTGAATGGAATTATCTCATTTTACTTTTGCCATATTATGTTGAAGTTCAAGTTTAAAAGGCTTTTGTTTTAGTTATACATTGTCTTAAATGTTAATGTTTATTGATGAAAGCTTTCGCTATATTGTTAACCTTACTGAGCATCCGAGCTCACCCCTTTCAATGTTTTAATATTTTCCAGGATGTGAAGAAGTATTTTATGAATGACATGCAGGGATAGTTCGAAGAGGATAGAAGTGTGGACTATGGAGACTATGTTATTATAGTTTTTCACTTTGTGATGTAATGTAACATTTATGAATGTATCTAGTGTTTCCAAGGCTACTAAACTAATCGGTCTTTCGAGACTTGATCTTTTGTGATCATGCCAATGTTACGAAGTAATGCACCGACTCTGGGTAGCTGGGGTCGGGGCGTTACAGATATCATAAAATAAAATATCAATAGTCATATTTAGAAGAAGAATAAACACAATAAGAATTAATGATACGTTTGGAATATAAAAGCGAAATCATAATCATTGATGGTGGTTCGGAAATTATCCCAATAAAATAAGGACATTCATATACATATAAGATAATTAAAAGTTAAATAAATGATATTTATAATGAATCTAAGAAAAATAATATGGGAAATTAAAGGGAGACAAAGATAGAGGATAAACCCAAAAGAGAAGAGTTGTGTTGGAGAGTCCCATCACCTTAGGTCCCATTTTATTTTTTCACAATTACACCCTTGTACAACAAAATTATGAGTATTAAAACTTTTATCTAGAATTATATTACATTCATTTATGTTATTCTTAAAAAATTATAATTATTATAAATATTTTTTGAGCATTTATTTGATTATAAAATTGTTTTATGGAATGTTTGTTTGAATTATTCCATTTTTATATTAATTTATTATTTTAATTAATTTTTATTAATAAATTAGTAAAATTATCTCCATAAGGATAAAAATATATATTTTTATATTATGTATAAGTTATTCTCAACCCCCATGATGTTTTTTATAAATAAAAAATTAAAAAATTCCTCATAGGTAGTAAACTATACATTAAAAATACCTTATCAAAATAGGTAGATATAGATAATTATATACATTATAAATAGTTTATAAAAACAATATATTTATGAAATAAATATTATATAAATATTTATAGTCCGAACTAACCATCCAAGAATGAGGTTATGCATAAATAATTGACATCATTCTCATTGATGTTTATGTTATCCTTTGATAGGACTTCATCAAAAGAGAATAAGAGAGATATTATGTATAAATATATTATAAATAAATTTTTTTCTGAACATTAATATCATTAATATCATGTTATTATGCTAGTTATTTTTTTGGAAGGATTATTTAATAATTTTAAATAAGAAAATAATAATATGATAAGGAAAAATGAAAAGAGAAAAGGGAGAATGTTTAACGCATCCTTGTTGCTTCTCCTTCCAAAAGACCCTTAATTCCTTGAAATCATTGGGTGGGGTGAGACCAGAACATATCATGGAATTTAAGGAGGAATATAATGATTAAACTGAGCTTAGATTTAAAAATGTAATGGATTTAGGAAATAATTTTCCATGGGGGTGAGAGGGGTTATTTATTCTTAATGGGGAGGGTGATTTTGGGTTCAAAAATTTTAAAAACTTATTATTTTATGACTAATACATAAAATAGTGATCTTAATTGAGGATATAAATTGTATTTGATTAATAAAACATATTTTCAAGACATTTTGGCTACTTTAATACTAAATTTTTAAAAATTTATAAAATAAAGAAAGAAAAAAATAATTTTTTTAACAGAATGCTTTATCTTTTTAGATTTTTAAAATTTATTTTTAAGTTTAGAAGTTGAAATTCATATTTATGAATACATTAATTATCTTCTGATGCTTATTTTTATGAAAAAAACATTTCATAACTTATTATATTATTATTACATATATATTATTTCAAAAAAACATGCAGTATCTGAAAAAATGATTTTTTACCATCCACTAGAAATTTCATGTTTTTTTAATATTATTAAAAAATAATTGTTAATAATTTTAATATGATGATTCCAAAAATTAAATTCATTTTATAAAAATAATTTTCTAAATGAGCCAATTTTAATAATTAATTATTAATATTAAAAATTTTATTTTTATTAAATAAGTTAAGAAATTGAATATTAAAATCATACACATATAAATTATTTGAGTTCCCTAATTTGAATAATTATTTTATATTTTGAAAATTGTATATTTAATTTATTTTTAGAAATTATTATTTAAAATTTATTTTATCATTCCAATAGTTAAGTTACTATTCTAACGAAAATGTTACAATTCAAATGGTTAAGTTACTATTCCAATAGTTGAGTTATTTTTATAAGATTCATGTTTCATTTATAAATTCTTTAAATACATCCTATTTCCCTTGATCATCAGTCACCTTGTTTTCCGTTAATGTTATCTGTATATTTTAAAAAAATCTAAATATGTTTTTAATATTTTGTTTTATATTTATAGAATAGTTCACATGTGTGATTTTTCAAGGTGACCATGACCCTTGGATTTTTAAATTCTATGTATTTCATTTATTTATTTTATTTTTACCATTGTAATATTTTTAATTCTATGGAGTGTATTTATTCACTATATATAATGATATATACTAATGAAATAAAATTGTATTGTTTTTCTTAATACATAGTCCATGTGATTTGTTCTATACCTTATAGTAAATAAAACCCACATATTTATTAAGAAAATTTTGTACAAAATGGTATGGGTCATTTATTATATAAAATTGTTAATGCTTCATACTTAAATAAATCTTATAGATGTGTAGTTTAATTTCACACCCCACCCTCGAAATTTATACATACAAATCATTAAACAAGAAACATGAGATTCTTTTATTATCCATAGAGACGAGGATGAATTTATGATATATTGTAATTGATATTATATAATTTGAAATTATAAGTATAATTTACTTTTATTCATAATTCTTAATTTATGAAATGAAAAAAAGTGTAGATAAAAAAACATTGAAACTAATGTACCAATATCATAAAGCAAGTATGGGGTACAATTCACTTGAGAATCATATGATATTCAGTTAATCTTTATAGAAAACACAGATGAGATATAAAACACATAAATAATTATGTGTATATGTTTATATAAATTTTTATTAATTATAATTTAAATCCATTTCCATCCTATATATGTTATAGAAGGAATATCATGTAAATAAAAAGGGAAAATAGTAAATGAAAAGACATGGACAGTTTGATGATCATGTGTATGTATGATGGAATATAAATTTTATCTGATTTAATATATTATGAAAAAAATATGAATATTTATTTTCTTATATTTTTATCTGGTTTATAAAAAATCATCTTCTATAGTTAGAGAAAAACTACTTTCAGTGGATCTTAAGTGTCTGGAAAACTATGATCAGGTGAATGGTACAAGTTTAAGAGTATCACCACCAAAATACGTTATGAAAGAAAGAACACATGTGAATGCTAATAAGAAAATGAATGACATGCCAGATCAATTTGGAAAATTAATGGATTGACATAAAAATAAAAATAATGATATAGATAATTTCTTTTGAATGGATCTGAGAAGAAAATTAGCATAATAGAACCAAAATACGAAGAGTAATACACTCCAAATTTAAAGGATATACATTTACCTTAAGGGTCTAACATATTAAAGGTAATATTGTTTTTAAAAATAATTTATATTAATTGAGAATGAATTAATTATTTTTACTTTTACAGAAATAAAATATTAATAGTTGAAATGTATAGTGACATATATATATAATCAATCACTAATCACCTTGTTTTGAGAGGTACAATGTATAATATCCAAGGCAATATCTTAAAAAATATACAACTGTAACAAAATCAAGTGATATTAGGGATTTATATAGCACATGATCCAAATGTATAACCACCTATTCACCTTTTTGATGTTCACATTCACATAATGAAGCATACTATTTGAACTATCATAGAATTTATATTTATTATTATAAACACACACAGTGTTAAATGGGTATACCATTTATAATTTAATTTAAATGTAAAATCTTTTAAAATCAATGAATGAGGTTTAAACCAATATACGTATTGATATAATAAGAAAAAAAGATGGGTCAAAACAATCTAGAGGATTAACTATTGGACAATAAAATCACTTTGAGGGATCCTTTACTCAACCAATCACTCATCATAATTTATTATATTTATAAGTTTCTATAGATAAAATGATTTTAAATTAGTATACTACATACATTGAAACTAAATGGAAAATATATGGAAAAATCACTCATAACATTATTGTTATTAAGAGTGTAAATGAAATTCTCAAACATGAATGGGTAAGGTCCTCCATTTTTAAAATAAAGTAAAATATAAAATAATTTTCTTTTTCTCTACAATATCAAGGAAAGAAATATAATATAATCATAGAAAAAAAAATTCATTTCTTTACATTAATTACTTATTATTTTTAAATTTTTTAAAAGTCACTGAATAATTGTTCTGGTCAATTTGGATTGTTTAATGATATATTTTATGGTTCCAATACATGAATATCCCAAAAAATGACTAAATATGACATACCTTATGAAAATTAAATGAACATTATTCAATTTTTTTAAAAAACCATCTAATAATATGTTTTATAATATAGTTTAATAAGAACTTTTTAATGTTAATGTGCTTTTAATTTATCATAAAAAATAGTTTGAGAACATTCAATGAAAATAATAATCTTATGAATTTCTATAAATGGATCAATATAAATGTATATATAGAAATATTTTTAAATCAAAACATATATCATAAAAAATTACTTATATTTATCAATGTTTTTATAGTTTCTAAAACAAATGAATGAATAAAATTGTGGTTTTTAATTTTTTATAATTATAATAGATGACATATTCATTGGAAAAATTGGCATCTTTAAATATGTATTTATGAGAGTAAATATAATTTTATTGAAAATATTTATTGTCCTCTTATATGAAGAAATAATTCATTTTTTGATGAGTAAATATATTTTTTAAAGAATTAGTGGAAAACTAAAATAATATTTTGATTATTCATGACACCTTCTCTTTTAAACACAAAAATAAAGCCTCTATTATCAAATTTCACTTTTTTGATCTAGGATTTGAGCCACTATTCCTACTTCGACAATGTCAGACCCACCCTTGAGTTTACATATATTATTTTTGTTAGGCCTGGTTGTTAGTTTGGATCTAGTGTCTTTCAGTGCTCCTTTACCTATAGAGATCCTCATTCCATTCCAGCATGCAACCTTTTAGGAATTTTTAGGATTTATAGATGCTAGGGTTGTGATGGTTCCTCTAAGATCACAACCTCCTACACTTATCTCACTCCATCTAAATTAATTTTCTCAGCCAATTCCTTTACATAAACTCTTTTTGGTGAGATTTCAACCCCCCTCGAATCACTTGTCCTCTCATCCGACCAATTAATTTGGCATCAAAGGTCCATGATTCATTCGATGGGGATCTAACATTGTCTCTATCCATGTGATAACATGATTCTAAAGTGATATATCAAAAATTAAAATTTGGCCTCTTTTGATCCATCTATCCAGCCTCAATTAGTTGGGTTTAAGACATGTTTGTTTTTATAATTTATTTTTCATTTTTATATTTCTATAATAATGAAATAATTGTAAATTGTAATGAAAAATTTATTAATCAAATAATAATATTAATTTTATAAAATTTAATAATCATTTTTAATATTCTTGTATTTATATATTAAAATTCAAGATGTATGGGATGTGAACCCTTCAAAATGATCATCAGTTTCCCAGAATGATTCAGTTATAATCATTTTAGGGAAGGAGAATCCCAGATGTGTACATGGTATTTGTTTTGGGCCTACTACATCTGTAGTCTTTGGATAGTCATCATAAATAATTATTGATACACCCAATGGGGTTTTGAGTAGTTCCCTTGACCAGGAATCACCAAGTGAAATTGAATGTTTTAATGAAAAAGGATTTGAACTAGAATCTAATAGTCAATCATAGGATTAATGGTGATCAAAAATGGAAAATGCTTTAGTTTCTATATTTTATAGGATGGATGGAATAATTCACAAAGAAATTTCTATCCTTATAGCTCATCCTTTTGAGGTAAATTCGAAAGAACCATTTTTCATTCATGAATTTAAAAAGAACTCATTAAATATCCATAAATAAAACTAAAATGACAATTTTATTTTTAAAATACATAATTAAAGTCACACTGACCACATAAAGTTCTATATTGACATGTCTTTTATTCATATACATCAAAAATAAATTATGGTCCGTTATCCTAATGTTTTAGATAAATAAATAACAGTTTTCTTGGTTTCAACTCAATAAATTATTTTAAAGGTACGAAAGCATTTGGAAATGTGTGTTGGGGTGTCAAAACCATTAATAATATTCCATATTTCAATGAAATCAATGGAAAACAACAATAGATTGATTTTTAAAATTTAAGAACTAATGACACATCATTCTATGTTACAATTTTCCATTGATGCCCGTAAATAAGTTTATAGTGTTTAGAACTGTAAAACATGTGTCTAATGGTCAAAACCATAGTAAAAATCATAATATTGACATTAAATCACGGAAGACCCACCTTTGAGTTATTTTTATGTGTACGCATAGAACAAATGTCAATCCGGTATGAGGTGTGGTGAGAATGACTTAGTAAACAATTTATAATGGTATCAGAGCCTTTAAAAACATGTGTCATAGGAGAAGAACTAGGAAAATAATGTCACGTGGTCTTGAAATTATAGAAAAACAACCGTAGATTGATTTTTCAAATATAAGAACTCATAAAAATTCATTCATAGTTAGGGTTTTCTTGGGATGAACATAATTGTGTTTTTAGTATTTTGAAACACTAAAATGTGAATCTAATGGTCAAATCCATAGAACAAAAACTCATATTGATGTGAAATCATGGTAAAACCACAATTGGGTTATTTTTTATATTTACGAGAAGAAAACATGTCAATGTGACATATGGCATGGTCGGAATGACTCAGTAAGTAATTTTTAAGGTTAATAATACCTTTAAAAACATTAGTTGGGGGATCTAAACTAGGAAAAAAATGTCAAATTGTACAAAAAATATATGATTAAAAAATACATTTTTTGTGAAATATATGAAATTATGGAATGAAATTATGTGCTATGGTTTTTCCTGGATGCCCGAATCCACATTTTCGGTGTTTTAAAACACCAAAACGTTTGTGTAATAGTAAAAACAATAGAAAACGACCTCATAGTGACATAAAATCATGGTGAAATCACCATTAAGTTATTTTTGACATTTGAGAATATATAAAACATCAATCCAATATGTGGTGTGGTCTAAATGACTCATTAAACTATTTATAAAGGTACTAAAGATTTTAGAAATGTGTGTCCAGGTCTAAACTAAGAAAAATGCATCATATAGTTCTAAAATTAGGGGAACATTACCATAGATTGATTTGTGAAATACTAGAACCAACATATTTTCATTTAATGTTAATTTTTTTGGGATAGCTATAAACATGTTTTTCGTGTTTTAAAACACTAAAACATGCTTGTAAAAGTCAAAACCGTAGAAAAAAACTCATACTGACAATAAATCATAGGAAATACACTATTGATTTATTTCAGAAATTTACACATAGAAAAAAAATCTATATGATGTGTGGTGTTGACTGAATGACTCGATAGATAGTTTTTAATGGTACTAAAGCCTTTAAAAGCATGAATCATGGGTAAAAACCAATAAAAAAATGTCGTAAGATCATGAAATAATAGGATACTAAATTTTGGATAATTTGAGAAATGTAAGAACTTATAATAGGTCATTTTGAGTAACAATTTTCCAAGAATGACCATAAATACCTTGAGTGTTTTAAAACACCAAAATGAGTGTGTAATTGTCAAAAACCTAAAAAATGACCTCATATTGACTTGAAATAATGAGAAAACATCTGTTGAGTTATTTTTGACATGTTCCCATAGAAAACACATTAATCCGTAGGAAATGTTTTTGGAATGACTCAGTAAATAGTTTTTAAAGGTACCAAAATAATTAAAAATGTGTGTCGGGGTCATAATTAGGAAAAAACGTCATATTCCCGTGAAATAAATAGAAAAAGTCTATAGATTGATTTTATAAATATAGGAATCAATGATGTTTCATTCTATGTTATGGTTTTCTCAGGATTCCTATAACCACATTTTTAGTGTTTTGAAACACTAAAATGTGTATACAATGGTAAACCTGATAAAAGGACCTCATACTGATGTTAAATCTAGGGAAAACCATTGTTGAGATTTTTTTCACATGTATGCATAGAAAACTCATCAATATGACATGCAGTGTGGTCGGAATGTATTAATTAATAATTTTTAATTTTACCAAAGCGTTTAAAAATGTGAGTCTTGGGGTTAAAAGTAGGAAAATGATGCCATATACCCATTAATTAGAAAAAAATAGTAGATTTATTTTTGAAATGTAAAAACTAAAAACATGTTATTCTTAGTTATGATTTTCACGTGAAGCATGTAAATGAATTTTTATTGCTTTAAAACACTAAAATGGGATTTCAATGATCAAAACGATATAGAATAACCTAAAGTTGACGTGAAATAATGAAAAAAACACTATTGTGTTATTTTTCAAATGAATTCATAGAACAAACATCAGTCCAATGTGCAGTGTGCTCAAAATGACATAGTAAAAGTTTTTATAGATTCTAAAGCCTTTAAAAATATGATTCATGTGTAAAAACCAAGAAAATAACAACAGATTTTCATGAAATTAGTGAAAAATGACCGTAGATTGATTTTTAAATTGTAAGAAATGGCAGAATTTCATTTTGATTTATAGTTTTATTAGGATGCATGTAAATACATTTTTACTGTTTTAAAACACTAAAACTTATGTGTAATGGTGGAAACCATAGAAAATGGATATAGATTAACATGAAATAATGGGAATCCCACAATTTAGTTTTTTTACATGAATTCATAAAAAAATGTCATTATGATGTTCAGTGTGGCTGTAATAACTTTGTTAATAGTTTTTAAAGGTACCAATGCTTTTCCAAATGTGCATTGAGGGTAAAAACTATGAAAATGGTGTTGTATAGACCTGAAATCAAAGTAAAAATACTATAGATTTATTTTTCAAATTTATGAATTGATATCACATAATTCTGAGTAAATGTTTTATCATGATTCTAGTAAACACGCTATTTAGTGTTTTAAAACACCAAAATATGCATGTAATGGTAAAAACCATAGAGAACAACCCCAAATTATTGTGAAATAATGAAAAAACTATTTTAATATCATATTACCCACATTAAGGTAATTGACATCAATTTATATGTTTTCCTCTTTAATTGGGTTCATCTTGGGACTCCTAAGGATATAGACCATTTATTGGGTAAAAAAATTAATGTTCAGGGATGTATAATCATATAAATTATTGGAGTCTAAATATAAAGGTGTTGATGGATTTTTAGGGTTCTTCCCATGTTTGGAGAACACACGTGTTTTTTTTGGGTTTTGTTCTAAGTATTCAAAGTTTTTGTAAACTACTGGAAGAATACATGACGTGTAATAGGATCACACAACATGTATCTTATGATGAGTATATTTCATGAACCCGTTACACATAGTGAATTTATTACACTTTGAGTAATTTTAAAAGGTTGTTTTTTTAATAAAAAGGTGATGATTTTTTTCCATTTCAAAGTCTCAAGGATTACATGATGTGTAAAGTTATTAAACACCTGGTAAATGTCAATATGTTGTCCTTTAGGGTGATACTAGATTGATTTTTTTGTTTCATTCATCCATATATCCTTTTTCAATAGACCTAATTCCCCTATTTAGTGATTTTTGGAGTCTCCATTCAATACTTATTGATATATCCCAAAGTTGATCACCTTCTAAGTTGGTTCAGGTCTCTTCAGGTGAGTAAGACTTTTTTCTTCTACATTTATTTTATTTCAATAGTTCCATTACATTACATTATTTTATTTTATTATATGTAGTGATATTTCCTTTTGTTTCTCCATATATCTATTTTGTGATCTTGTTTTAGGGGTTGTTTTCATTTTTGGTTGTGGTGCGGCGACTATGCATTACTGAGGTGTGTTTTTTCCTTTTATATAACAACTATTTTTTTAATTGGGATTATTCTAAGATCTATAGATTGGTTCTAGGGCTGCGGTTGACATCTTTTTATCTTCTTATTGCAGGATCCTTTGTGGGAGTGTTCAACCCTGAGTTTGAAGAATGTGGTTTCCTCTCTAGCCTATGCAAGATGAACAATATTTCTTCTATTTATAATTAATTATTTATAAATAAATTTTCTATGATTATTTTATGTATTTAAATGTATATTTGATAAAATGAGGGTTTTTTATTAGTATTTGTTAAATAGAATGGGATATTTACAAAGAAATGAAATTATTTATGAAATGAAGCACCTAGGAATCCTTGGGTTTGTAGGTGGAAGGTTTATCTTAGGTCCATCATCCATTTTACAATAAAGAGGATTCATCATAGGGAATTCCTCACCTCCATAGGCCTATTGTTGTAGGGACATGTTCTATATATTGTTGGTGTGTTCACTCATGGTGTGTTCCTCTACTTCTGAGGCCTATATTCTAGGGTCTTGTTGTGAACTAGTCATTATTTGTGGTACCAGTGGTCTACCAGCCTAGATTGTGGTGTTATTTGGTGTGATTTACCTTTTGTTATCTCTACACTATTAAGTATTTGATATGCATTCTTATCATTTGATAAATGATAATGAAAATTATTCATGAAAATGATATACCTTCTTTTTTTAGTAATTTTTGGAAAAAGGGAAATGTTTTCCATGCTTTGTTAAAAATGATTAACTTATCATCATGACATGTTTTATTATAAATGATAATACTTGAGTTTTTTGTATATACACTTGTTTTGGAATAGTTAGGTGGGACACTACTAAGTCTGCTAGCTCACACCACATGTATCCCTCCATTGGTGTATAGAGATGATTTTATTTTTCATTTTAGTGAAATGAAAGGAACCATAATGAGGTGGTGATGTTTTCCATCAGCTGAATTGAGTTGTGGGTGGTGATATCCTAGATTTTTGACCACACAACCAAATGGATTAGTTGATTTTCCATTTTTTTCTCCTTTGTGGTTGTACTTGTACTTCGAGATTATTTCTTCTCATTTGTTATTTGGTTTCCGCTGTATTTTTTTAATTATAGAATATGTTTATCTATTATTATATCATTCATATTGTATATTTGTGACTTTTTTTGCTTCATTTTGGATTAAATATTTCCCACTCATTTTTTTCTTGATTCTTGGGTGTTATTTGTTAGCCCATGTGGATTGGAAACACCCTCTGAGTATGTGATGGTGTAGGTCTGATTTAGGTTTGAGCATGCATTTGGGTTTTTTTTAGTTTGGTATCAAATGTGATCTTTCTTCAAGATTTGTTGTATTAGGATGTTATTTATCCTGGAAATGATATATTTCGTACTTGATAGGTATATTGTGATGAGTTCCTGACTAGCTCATTCAGCGATGAGACTCATGTTACCATAGGATGTTGT
This sequence comes from Viscum album, assembly GCA_963277665.1. Classification (NCBI taxonomy): domain Eukaryota; kingdom Viridiplantae; phylum Streptophyta; class Magnoliopsida; order Santalales; family Viscaceae; genus Viscum; species Viscum album. The sequence continues at coordinate 2,133,644,160 of OY728155.1, read as the reverse complement.
TATGTGTGCCTCCTTGTTTGAGTCCATGATGTTAATATATATTTTTTCTTATGTGTATTATAGTTTGAATTAATATTTATCAATTTTATGATCATTAATTTTGTTTTGAAGTGCAATATTATGCCTCTAATATGTGTTCTGTGAGTTTTTCAAGAGGGTGAAACTGATGCACCTCAAGGAAATCCTCCTATGGATCATAATTTTATCAAGGATATCATGCGAGTTTTTCTTGTTATTGATTAGAATGTTTCAAAAGTTGAAATTTAATTTTGTAGGTACAACTAGTAGATACAATAGAGAGGAATCAATCATGATATTTCTTTCATGAGAAGGCACATTCTTTTAAGGGTACAAATGAACCATAAGAGGTAGAGGATGATATGGACAAGATCGTTCAGATCCGTGAATTTTTGGATACACATGAGAGTATCAAGGTAAAGTGTCTGGAATTTAAACTCAAGGTTCACATCAAGATTTTGTGGAATTCAATTGAACAAGTTTATAAACACATTGGATGGGACTGGAAGGGTTTTAAGAATCTCTTCACCGATCATTTTTTTTACCAAAGTAGCTAATGATGACAAAGCCTCTGAATACCCTATATTTTTTGTGGGGATAGCTTGTAGTTTCAGTATATAATAATCTATTATTTGAAATCATTCATTTTTTACTAGAGGTTGTGAAGAATGACTAGTTAAAAGCTCAAAAGTACCTATAGGGTTTGTGATTTAATATTAGATCACAATGTAAGAACCCGGTTCTTATTTTGAGGTACAGGTTTCTTCTCTTCTCCTTTCCTTAATTGTTTTTGAGAAAATAAGGAAAATGGGGAAAATCCTAAATTTTGGGACTACACGTCGTGTACTTTTCCACACGCTATGTACTTTTGGATGTGTGGGATGAGTACACATGGTGTGTAGCAATGTTGATGACTAAGGGTGTAAAAACTGACTATACACCATGTAGTGGTCCTTTACACATCATGTAGTTAGTCGGAAGACGAAACAATAAGGTAGTGGGAGTAGCCGCCAGTTGGGCGACAGTACACGCTGTGTAGTCGGGAATACATGTTCTGTACTCATGTCGACAGATTAATAGTTTGGAGGTGCTGCCAAATGAACAGTTGAATGAAGGAAGTACATGCCGTGTACTCGTAAGTACACATCGTGTACTTTGTTTTTTGCATAAAATGGGCAATAGCGAACCCTGTTCACATGGAAGGCTTTGAACCGGAGGGAGCTTGGGAGGGGATGGCCGAATCTTCAAGGATCTCTATATCAAGCGTTGGGAATCCATTTCCACCTCGGACGATCTTGTTGGAACCACGCGGGTAAGCCCTCCCATCTCCTGGAAAATTTCTTGCCAATTCTTCCTCTAAGAGAAGTTATTTGGGTTTAAGAAAGTTTTCTTTCACCTCAGATCAACCTCGTTATGGGAAAATCCGTGGAACATCATTTGAGTATACTGATCAGGGGGGTTTAAGGTAGGTGGCTTGGTGTTTATTTTCCAAATGTTGTGCGTTTGTGTGTATTTTTGAGATACGTGCCCATGAATGGGGTTTCGTATGGTTGATGACTTGTATAATTAAATACCTAGAATTGTATATGTAATTAAATGTGATAATAAACTGCTGTTTGGGATCGCCGCTTGGATCCAGAACCACCCCGGGGGTGTGTTACTCTGTTTAGCCGTTTGTCCAGGATACCTGAGGGTATGCCTTTATAATAATGAATGCAGAATTGCCTTGAGAGGAATTTCGTTTTGTATTGCATGGATATTTCTTTTTTACATGTCGGGCCTGTCCCGGTTGCTTGTTCAGCCTGATGGTAGTGTTGTGATTAGCCTGTGGTCAGTGTACTACTTAGCCTATGGGAAACATCTTCCGTTCCTCTAGGCAGTTGATTCTGTGCCTGTGGGTGACACCTCATAGGACTGTGGGAAATATCTGTTATGCCTATTGGCCAGATTCCTGTGTTTGGATTCTCTTTACCTGAGGGTAAGGGATTACGCGTCTTAGAACACTGACTAGTTATGTAGAAATCCACTGTGGTGATTTATTAATAATAAATAATGAAATGAATGTTAAATGGAAATATAAATGGTAAGTTAGTTACTTTTGAGTACTGCTTAGTTTATTTCATTTAATTTTTCACACTATTATTGAATGTTTACACACAGTTGAGAACGAGCCTTTGGTGGGTGCCTACAGAGATTATTTCTCACACCCTGTTTGGGTCATGCTTTTTGGAACAAACAGATTATGTTTCTGCAGGTGTCGTTAGGGGATAGAGTCCCTATATAGGTACTTGATTGTTGCTGAGGAGTAGGGGAGCATGGGACCGGGTTAAGGCTCTTGACCCTACTGTTTGTTTTGTTCTGGTTTGCTTTCCCTTACATGTATTGCACTATATTTTTATGTACCATGTTCTGGTTTCTTTCTTAGAATTTGAGGCATGTTGCACCATTTTATATACTAGTTGGTTATATCTACTACAGCTATTTATTTCAGTTTTGTATGGTTTACTGCTTCCTCTTTTCCTGTATGTTTTATTTCATTCCACTGCACTACACTTTGACAAATGAGGGCATAGTTTCCCCACTATCAGACCTAGGCCCTCGCTACTAGTCGGCAGCCTCTGGCATTTGGGTAAATGTTCTTGAGGTCATGTGGCGAACCAGGTTTGGGAAACCTGATGAGTGGCACCCAGAATCAAGATGTTACAAAGTGGTATCAGAGGGATTTCTTTTCTTTGACTTACTATTTGGAGCCTTATTCAGGGATAGGATGGGAACAGTAGTTGGTAATAAGCTTTGGCCGGGCATAACTAACCCGTGTACAGGGAAAACCAATTTACCTCATGCTGCAATTTTTTTGATTATGCAATTTTACAGTTGAATTTATTTTCACGAAAGGGTGACACACTTGTGATTGTGCTTGTTATATTTTATTCATGGGTTCTATTTAGTTGCAACCTGATGAGATGAGGGTATTCCATCTCATGCATCATTTAAGAACATGCTGGAAATTACATTCCATGTATAGCTCTATTCCATGTAGGTGCATTATAAATTGCATGTTGTTGTGATAGTGGTTGTGGTAGAAAAGCATGCTGCTGTGATAGCTGCTTGATAAACACCTAGTTTGTGATAGGGTATTTTTGTATAAATTTTTTAAAATAATGGATGCCAACCATTGTTTTTTGAAGAGTATGTGCCCTCATTGACCGGAATTTGGTGGATCATTAGCTGTTTATTTTGTTAAAACATAGATAAGATGTAAAACTTTGATTTGTGGGGAGTATGGGCCCTCACGGATCGAAATTTGACACTTAGATGTTGTTTTTCAGTATTTTCTGGGTTCCAGAGAAGTTTCTGAGGCATATTATACGAAAAACTAGTATACATGCCGTGTAGTTCCTTAGACACACGCCGTGTGTTCTTCTATTTGGGATGAAAAGAAAAAAAAAATTAGTACATGCCGTGTAGTCTCTTCCCGTGTCACGGCGGGGACACAAGGAAGGGAAATTCTTGGAGTGAACATGTCATGTACTGGATGTACACACCATGTAGTGTTGACCCGGTGTCCGCCCATGTAACTAACAACACGGAAGAGGGAGGCCTTAAGACATACACGCCGTGTCAATGAAAAACACGCCATGTAGTGAGACCTGGGGACCCGACCATGTAACTAACAACACAGGTCGGGGTAATCATTTCGTGTACATGCCATGTTTATATGGAACACGCCGTGTAGTGTGAGCCGTGTATCTGGCCATGTAGCTAACAACACGGGTCGGCGGATCTCGTTTAGAACACACCGTTTACCTGTGGGACACGTCGTGTAGTCTTGTCCGGGGACAGACTGTGTGGGCTTAGCCGTGTGGCTGGGAAAAGGGGTAGTTTACACGCCATGTGCGGGTGTAACACGCCGTGTAGTTTAAGCCGAGTAGTCTCCCATGTCTCAAACGACACAGGCAGTTAGAAATTACACCATACATGCCTTGTAGATTATATACACGCCATGTAGTTTTGTTCAACGGGAGACGTGTGGCTTAGCCATGTTGAAGGACCCGGGCAGGGGAAGGGAAGTCAAGTACACACCATGTAGTCAGTATACACGCCATGTAGTCTTGTTTTGCCAAATTTAAATGACTTCTTCCCTCTTTTCCCCTTTTGGTTCCTTCATTTTCATATTGTGATAATATTGATCTTAGGTGTGAAATTGACCTTGTAGAGTCATGCCACCTAGACAACCATGTGTTGTTCGTCATGAGAGAGGCAATGAATATACCTCAGAGATAGTGGTTCATGGGCTACCAGTGGATCCTTCAGTAGATCCAGATGTGGTGCCGGCTCTTATTCCAGACACAGGCGTGGATGCATAGTTCCGTGAAGGCTTTATGCGGTTCATTCATACCTTTTAGGGAGAACCTCCTGCTACCACATCTATGGCTGAGATGACTCGAATATTCTAGTAGAAGCATCTGCCTACGTTTTCAGGGGATGGAAGACCATAGGCTGCAGAGTCTTGGCTAGGATCGATGCAGACTATTTTTGAGCATCTTGAGACATCTCCAAGGTGGAGGGTCGAGTTTCCGACATACATTCTGCATGATTCCACCAAGAGGTGGTGGGATGTTACCACCCAGACAGAGCATCACAGAGACATGGAATGGGAAGGTTTTCAGGCAGTATTCTATTTTTTCTTCTTCCTAGATATGCCGAGGGAAGATCGAGCTCGAGAGTTCATGAATCTACATCATGGTGCTATGTCAGTGATGGATTATTCTTATTGTTTCACCATGCTTCAGCGTTTTTCACCCCTTCTAGTGGGAGATCGAACATTGAGAGCCAAACGCTTTGAGGATGTTCTTCGATATGAAATCTGAGCACTGTTTAATGTTTTCAGGTTGCTTTTAGTACACGCTATTATGAACCAAGAACAAATTACAGAAAGAAACCTTCGGGAAGCAAGTGGTGTGGTCCAGGGTGGTTCATCACTAGTTTATAGTACTATTTCTACTGGTATGAGGAAGAGTCATATGGACTTCTATTAGGGTGGTAGTACCAGTTAGAAGAATGCTTCAGGTGGCCAGGTCATGTGCTACTAGTGTGGTAGAGAGGGGAACAAGAGGCCATAGTGTCCACGAGACCCAGTGGAGTGCCAAGCTTGCGGCAAGATGGGTCATCTACAGCGTTTCTGTAGGGCGTTTCCCCTAGTGGCAAGTGGTAGGGGTTCTGTGCAGACTCCGTGTGTGGGGACAGGACCAACAACTTCTTACTAGTCGAGGAATTGAAATACGTTAGGGTGTGCAGGCAGAGATGGTGGTCGTGGCCTTGGTAGCCAGACACCAGGATCTTAGAGGAAGTAGGGCGGGACAGCTCAGGGTAGCGAGGCTGTGACGCAGGGCCGCGACACTGGGTAGGCATATGCAGTACAACGGACCCAACAATAGCAGGATCCTGGACCTTCTAGAGTCAGAGGTACTATTCTAGTAGCTTCTGTCTTATCTTCAGTAGTTTTATATATGAGTGCTACACATATTATCATATTTGTACCCATTGTGGAGAGTCTGGGGCTATGTGTTTCTACTTCTTCTGATATCATGATGCTAGACACTCCGTTGGGGAGTAGAACGACTAGTGTGTGTCGGTGCAAGGAGTTCCCCCTTGAGGTTGGTAGTTGTCACTTCCTTTGGGACCTCTATGTCTTAGAGATGATGAGCTATGATTTCATTCTTGGGATGGACTGGTTAGTTCCCTTTCGAGTCTTTATGGATTGCTACCGACGTAGGGTGAGTTTCATGTCACCAGAGGGCAGAGAGTTTATATACAAGGGAGAGTGGGATGTACAGGCGAGTCGAGCTGGACCAAAGCATCATGGGCGAGGTGGTATCATAGCCCAGATTGTGAGCTTATATCTGGATGACCAGGGGACCTGTCAGACGAATTTCCTTTCAGTGATTGATCGTTTCAGGGATTTATTCCCAGAAGAATTTTCAGGTATTCCTCCAGAGCGGGAGGTGGATTTCACTATTGATCTTGTTCCATGAGTAGCATCAGTGTCTGTTCCCCCTTATAGGATGTCCACATATGAGTTACATGAGCTCAGGAGGTATTTAGAGGAGTTACAAGAAAATGGTTTTATCCGACCCAGAACTTCTCCTTGGGGTTCTCCTATCCTTTTTGTGAAGACGGCGGATGGTACCCTCAAGCTCTGTGTGGATTATCGGAAGCTGAACCAGTTGACGGTTAAGAACCGATATCTCTTTCCAAGGATTGATGATCTTTTTAATCAACTTCATGGAGCACGAGTGTTCTCGAAGATTGACATGAGATCTGGATATCATCAGTTGCGCGTTAGACCATCCGATATACCCCTCACAGCTTTCAAGAGCAGTTATAGTCTACACGAGTACTTGGATATGCCGTTCGGACTCACGAACGCGCCAGCTGTTTTCATGGATCTGATGAATCGTGTGTTCCATCCGTATCTGGATTCTTTTGTTGTAGTATTCATGGATGATATCTTGGTGTAATATCACTCTTGACACGACCATGCGACCCATCTTGATATTGTTTTGAGTGCAATAAGAGAGCATCAGCTATATTCTAATCTCTCAAAGTGCCACTTTTGGATAGAGCAGATTCACATCCTGTGTTATATCATCTCAGAGCCAGGAGTTGTAGTAGACCCAGAGAAGGTGAGAGCAATAGTTTCCTGGGAGAAGCCTAAGAACTTTTTTGAGATACATAGTTTCTTAGGGTAGGATGGTTACTACAGACGTTTCATCCAGGACTTCTCCTACTTAGAAGCACCATTGACAGGCTTGACTAAGAAGGGTGTGAAGTTCATTTGGTCAGAATATTGCGAGACAGTCTTTCAGGACCTGAAGGGAAGGTGGACATCAAGACTGATCCTGATACTCCTAGAGAAGGGGAAGAGTTATAGGGTTTACTGTGATGCATCATTGATTGGGATGGGAGCTGTGTTAATACAGGGTGATCAAGTTGTTGAGTACAGGTCTACACAGTTGAGGCCACATGATAGGAATTACCTGACGCATGATCTTGAGATGGCTACAGTTGTGCATGAGTTGCGCGGTTGGAGACATTATCTATTGGGAGAATGTTTTGTGGTTTTCACCGACCAAAAAAGTCTCAAGTATATCTTTACTCAACCTGACTTGAATCTGAGGTAGCGAAGGTGGGTTCAATACCTTTAGTCCTTTGATTTTGAGCTTGCTGAAACACATGGTAATAGTAATACAGTAGCAGATGCACTGAGCAGGAAGACTCAGATACAGGCTGTGCAGGAGGCTAGTGATGAGTGGAAACTTATGGCTTTGTTCTCGGAGATGCATTTGGAGGTGCATGACAGTCAGGGGAAAACTTATCTTTCATCTTTAGCTGTTAACTCTACCCTCCTGGATAGAGTGAGGATGAGACAGCTATCCAATTCAGAAGGCCTTGTTCTACGGGAGTCAGTGGCAAGTGAGGATGCTTCTCTTAGTTGGACGATAGGCATTGATGAAGTTTTGTGTTTCCATGGACGAGTGTGGGTTCTAGGGGATATACGCGAGGAGCTGATACTGGAGATTCATGCTTCTTCTTGGGAAGTTCAACCCGAGGTTACCAAGATGTACCGAGACTTGGGACGTTAGTACGGGTGGCCGGGTATGAAAAGAGAAGTAGCTTGTTTTGTTACGAGGTGTTCCACCTGTCAGCAGGTGATGGCGGAACATCAGAGACCAACTAAACTATTACAGCAGTTACCCATCCCAGAGTGGAAATGGGATGATGTTGCTATGGATTTCGTGACTGGTTTGTCGAGGTCACCTAGAGGTAGTGATGCCATGTGGGTTGTTGTGGACAGACTCACAAAGCTAGATAACATCTTTCCGATCAATGAGACCATCAGTGTTGATGAGCTTAGAAAGTTTTATATCCGAGAGGTCGTACGTCATCATGGGGTTCCTCGTTCTATCGTTTCATATAGGGATGCCCTCTTCTACCTCTCATTTCTGGCAGGGTTTTCAAAGGGAACTGGATACAAAAGTTGTTCTAAGAACAGATTACCATTCTCAGACCTATGGTCAGTTAGAGTGTACAATACAGGTGCTTGAGGACATGTTGCGTGCATACATCATAGCCTTTGGGGCTCTTGGGAGAAGAAAATACCCCTAGTCATGTTTTCCTATAATAATATTTTTCAGGAAACTATTGAGATGACACCTTACGATGCTTTATATGGTAGGCCAGGCCAATCACCTTGTGCTGGTTGGAGGCAGGTGAGCCAGCTTTACTAGGACCACGTCTCATGAAGGAGACTTCTGAGTAGGTCTAGTTGATTGAGAAGTGGATGGCTACTACACAGTCTCTTGAGAAATCTTATGTTGATCACCAAAGATGACATTTGGAGTTCGTTTTCGAGGATCAGGTTTTCCGGAGTGTTTCACTGATGTTGGGACACAAACGGATTAGGATACAGGGTAAACATTCACCGAGGTTTGTAAGGAAATTTGAGATTCTGTACAGAGTCAGGCTGGTTGTCTATTGGTAGCAGTTACCACCGAGGTACTGGGCCATGCACGATGTCTTCCTTGTATCTCAGTTGCACTACTATCATTCAGACCCATCTCACATTTTTCAGCCCGAGGAGGTTGAGATTCAGGTAGATGCATCCTTCGAGGAGCATCTGATTCATATTTTTGATAGGAGCATGAACATTATCCAAGGCCGATCAGTTCCTCTCGTATGGGTGCTTTGGCAGCATGGCCGAGTGCAGGACAAAACCTGGGAGTGGGAGACCGATGTATGTGTTCAGTGGCCGGAACTCTTTACAACTTTATCTTCTCCACCCTTGGAAGGGAAATTTAGGGATGAATTTCTTTAAGGGGGGATATTTGTAAGAACCTGGTTCTAATTTTGAGGCACAGTTTTATTCTTTTATCATTTCCGTAAATGTATTTGAGAAAATAAGGAAAATGGGGAAAATCCTAAATTTTGGGACTACACACCGTGTACTCTTCCACACGCCGTGTACTTTTGGTCGTGTGGGATGAGTACACAATGCGTGTAGCCATTATGAAGACTAAGGGTGTAAAAACCGACTACACGCCATGTAGTGTTCCATTACACACCTTGTAGTCAGTAGGTCGATGAAACAGTAAGGCGGTGGGAGCAGCCGCCAGCTGGGCGACAGTACACAGTGTGTAGTTGGGAATACACGCCGTGTACTCATGTCGACAGATGAATAGTTTGGCAGTGCTGCCAGATGGACAGTTAAATGAAGGAAGTACACACCGTGTACTCGGAAGTACACACCGTGTACATTGTTTTTTTTTTGCTTAAAATGGGCAGTAGCTAACCCTATTCATAGGTAAGGCTTAGAACTGGATGGGAGCTCGGGAAGGGATGTATGAATCTTCGAGGATCTCCAAATTGAGGGTCAAGTATCCATTTCCACCTGAGAAGATCTCGTTGGAACCGTGCGGGTAAGCCCTCTCATCTCCCAGCGTAGTTCTTTCCAATTCTTCCTCTAAGTGAAGTTATTTGGGATTAAGCGAGTTTTCTTTAAAATCAGATCTACCTCGTTCTGGGACGATTCGTGGAACGTCATTCGAGTATACTAATCAGGGGAGTTTGAGGTAGGTGGTGAGGTGTTTATTTTCCATCAATTGTGCGTTTGTGTGTATTTTTGAGATATGCGCCCATGAATGGGGTGTCGTATGGCTGAGACCTTGTTGAATTAAATACCTAGAATTTAATAGGTAATTAAATGTGATAATAAAATGCTGTTTGGGATCGCCACTTCGATCCATATGCTTCTAGTCATTATAATGAAATAATGTTTTTGGTCACATAAGGAATGTAATAAAAACCCTTTAGCACCAAGATCACCTCAATCGGTAACGTGAGGTGGTAGTCCTCGACAGCTACAGTAGAAGGTATACCTCCATTGGATTCTCATGTTCTACCTCCCCTCATACAATTTCCTTGAATCTACTTGGTTTCGATATTTGAATATATATGTGACCACCATAAGCTATACGCAATAACCTATTTATAGAAACATATAAATTTCAATCAATAACAAACACACCTAGAGATTCCCCTTGTTTATTTGGATGGGTGCAATTTTGGTTCAGTGTACCTTCTTGCCACATGCGAAACAAATAGCTTCATATTCCCTTGCCTCCATATTGATATTCCTTTTCTTGGAAGGGTGTGATGAATATTTTTTCTTCAAGATCTTGGAATTCCCTTTCCTCTTATACACCATAAAAAATATGTCTTGTCTTGCTTTATATCTTGGTCCACTTTGAGAATGAGGATATAAAAATCAGATAGAGACTTCTCAATGTTGTTCATATTTAAATTAACAAGAAAAACTACATATTCTCTGAGGGAGTGATGTGAGAATGATATTGGTACCCAATTTTTTTGGGGTGTTTAAACCCTAGATCCTCCAGGTGCTCAATGTATACAATGAACTTGACTACGTGGGGCTCAGCTGGGGAACCCTCTACAAGATTACTTTGAAAGAGTGCCTTGGATGTCTCAAACCTTTCATATCTTTCTCTCTCCTGGTAAATACCATAGAGGTACTCGAGCATGCTATTTTCATCCAGGTTTTTGTGAGACTTCATGATTTCACTTGACATAGATGAAAGTATCAAACATTGATCATGGACTATATTGTTTATATGGTTCACATAGACAAGAATATCCTCATCACTCAACTCTTTTGAAGATGTATTAGGTAATGTTGACTCCATCATGTAAGACTTTCGTTTATGGAGTAGAACAACCAAAATGTGTCTAAACCATTCCAAGAAGTTACTACCAGTGAGTATGTTGTCTTTATCAAGAATTTATCATATGTATAGTGCAGTTGATCCTACCATTTTGTTCTATAATCAAAAGCGAAGATTATTTTTACTTGATTTATTAAATTTAATGGGAAATAATAAATTAATTTTATTATATCTCCCAATATATTATCATGTCCAAATGGCCCTCACCATTGAACTCGGAATGCCTAGATTCTTGGTAATTATAGTTGAAAGGATATATATTCTCCTTCACATAACCCTGTCAAGGGTTGGACAATCTATTTCAAGGTACTTATGTAGGTAGGTCTTTCCCAATTACAGGCTTGCAACCCCTTGATCCATTGACTGGACTCCCCAATCCTGAAATATTAACTTGGATTTCCTTAACACTTGCCTCCAAAATTACACCATTTTAGAAAGGGATACTTGTTTAGATGTAATATGGAAAAGGAAACCCAAAATACTCATAAGGTATTACTATATAAAATTATGTGTCCCAACTAGGTTTTGGATAACACATAGTTTTATTAATTATTTCCCTTAATCAAGTAATTTAAGGCATAGTATGACCTAATATTTTATTGAGGAATTTTTATATCTTATGCATAAATTGCGTATTATAATTATCACAATATTGTTAATATTAAGTGGAACTTTCCTAAATGATTATCCATGTCTTGATAATATTTACATATAAGACTAGTTTATTTTAGATACATCTTGCATGATTTTCTAATTAATTAATTATGTTATCATGACAACACATCCATAATGATAAACCATGCAACTGACAAAAATAAAATAAAGTAAATGGTTTTATCAAGGGATTTTTTAATGGTTAGTTTACCTAGAAGTTGAAAAAATAACCCCGACCTAGGGGAAAACACCTGGAACCATCTGGGGTCATTTTTATAGCTTTCCACCTAACCACCTTTGTATCTTCTAGGATTGTTTTTGTCTTGGATCTAGCATGAACTTCTTCCACTAGCTTTGGAGCTCCATACCTTACATATGCTTTTTAACTCAAATGAAATCGAGGGGTAAAAATGGGGTTTATATAAAATAAACCATGGGAACTCATTACCTACATATTTATGAGGAGAGATAGATCGCAAGAATGTAATCCAATTAAAAGAAACAAATCACATACAAAGTTCTAGTCTTGATCATGATCATCCAAAAACATGCAACAAATTACGAAAATAATAATACAAGAATTAAATACTTTAATATTTCTCATGAAGATAAATCATGATTGAATCGATTAATTATTGTCTTTAATTAATCAATCCTTTTATCTTATTTATTTTTCTAAATTTCTTTGATTTTCTCATCCTTGTTCAAAAATATACCTTGGAGGTAGCCTGGTGGATACCTATTCGAAATTACCCAACATGTATTATATTCATATACAATTTTAATATTCTATCATATGGAATACATGATGGTTCAATGCATAGAGAAACAACTATTAGTACGATTTATACATGATAAGTAGTTCTAAAAAATAAACAAACATTAATGTTTTAACTTTGTGTAATTTGGAAAAGTACACGACATGCAGTTTCGACTAGAAGATGTGTAATGACTTCACCATCTTTCCCGAAGTACATGACTAGGGACTCGACATGTGAGGCGTACCTAGATATTTTGGAGTAAAAAACATGTATAGTGGGATAAAAGTAGGGTTGTCTCCACATTAAATGGCTACCGGTTGGCCTTATCCATGTATGGGATACATGAATTAGCCCCTGACCCGACTAGACTACATTAAGTTTCTAGTGGGCCACACAACATGTAATACGATAAGCACGTGCCAATTTGTCCTAGTCGTACACGCGGTGTAAAGTAAATTAAACCACATGAAATAAATGTATACAGTTTGAGTGATTGAAGAATTACTCCCGATGTGCTGAACATGACTACATGACATATAGTTCAGATTACACGGAGTGTAAGGAAGAGAACATGACGTGAATGTCCGAAAACACCATTTTTTCTTTTGTGTAACCTAGAAAGACTCATCAGTGACTCCCAATGAGTTCCTCACTTTAATATTAATCAAAAAATTATTCATTTCTGTTAGTTATAACAGAAATGAAAGAGGAAGAAAAAATCTCAAAATCTAGATTATAATAATGATTCACCATGAATTGAAAAACTAAATTATTAATTCTCAAATCATCAATGAATTCATTAAATAAATATAAATTTTGATGAAACTCCCTCTAATACCAATTTAAGGATCTAAATGTAGCCCAAGCATGGCAATTGGGAGGACCCAAAATTGATTTTCCGTAATCGATGACTAATCTGGGATCAATAGGATGATAAATTCTAGTTTCCAAATATTAAGATCAAAGATTTAGAAAAAAAGAAGAAAAGGGCTCAAATCCTAGAGAGTGGATATTGAGCATCATTTTTATAAATAATTTAAATAATTTTAGTAGAAATTAAATTCTTGGATCTTCGGTACTTTATTCATTAATTGTGTTGATCATCTGGACTAAACCTTCTAGATTGTCTCATTATTCTTATGAGTATCCAAACCAGAATCCCTCTAGTGGTGATCCACATGTTTTCTGATAACTTCTGATCAACAAAACTCATTCTTGAGTTGCTAGCATGGCAAAGTGAGTGTCTTCTGTCGATCGTTCTTGATCTCCTGTTCTTCAGTCTTAAAGAACATCTCTCATTCTTGATAGGGGAGAGGAGAGGATTCAGGATAGAATTTTTCTGGCTCAACAATTCTCTCCCCACCGACAATTTGGTTCATGTGGAGTAATGGAAGAATATATGTACATGTATATTTAATAATATGGGGTTTTAATTAAAATATTTAATTGTGTAATAGAAATTAAATATATTCATAACCTTATAGAAAATCCAAGATAAATATTAACAATAACAATGCTATTATTCGTGGTGTTCCAACTTGCAAAAAATGGAATCATAAATCAAATTCCAGGCCACATACTGATAAAATAATAATAATTATTTTTTCTTATGCCAAATAGTTAAACAATTATTTACAGTCTTAAACAATTATTTTATTATCTGACCAGCCTTGGTCTGATCAATCTCCACTTCTATTTATTGAAAACCTGAATAAATAAATAAGTATTTACTCTATTAAATAAATATTTTATTTATAAACTAGTAAATAAATATTTTTTAAATGTTCAATAAAATAAATAATTATATTTTAGTTAATTTATGTGATTATTTTAACTTGAATAAAATAATTCCAAAATATTGAGAATAATATTTATTCAATTAATTATATTTAAATAGAATCTATTCAAGACCACAAGAAACACATAGTGTGTAAACCTTTAAGATTATTTCTCATTGACATTATGTGGGCTTGCTTAAAGTCCAGGAGTACTATCTAGAAATGGGTCAAGGCACCAAAAGGAAATAACTCAAAGTTTCAAGAATGATATCCACATACGAACGCTCACTATGAAATATAATCCATTTATCTCAGTATCTCATCAAGCATATTTTATGACAGTGTCATCAACCTATTTACATGATACATCTTTCTTTAACTACATGAAATAAACTCATCGGTACACCATGTCCATGGAATATAAGGTGATAGTTTTTTTTCAATCAAAGGTCCGAGATATCAACATCCATAAATGGAATGGGAAATCCTTACTCGATATATCCATTAATACCATGTCACTCGTGATGCACCAAACATACCCTACTTCATGCCAATATATGTAATTACAGTTTTTATTAGTAAATCCATGTGTTCAAGTCATGACATGCATTCATGATAATATTAAAGTTTAAGGACCATTACACAAACATAGAGATAGGAATATCAGATGACACCAAAACATGTGGAATTTCTACAGGTGGGTTTATTCTTATAACCTCCCATCTTAGAGATTACTAAGTAAAAAATTCATGATAAGAAGTCTCATCTACTTATGAGTACTCACACCTAAAAGTATTTATACTATGTGTCCCATAATATTTTGTCATCCAACTGCAAAACTATATTTAAGTATATTTTTATTTCACTTTAAGGTTCTCATCATACTGGGGAACTGTTATGACAATGTCAATGCGAAAAATACTCTAGGACATTATTACATCTTAGTCAAGTCGAACAATGAAAAATATGTAATAAGATGTTTAATATTTAAACACATTAAATATTCATTTAATCAATGTAAAAAAAGTTGGTTCTAGGAAAATAAATGTAAAAATGTTGATCCAGTAGAGCTGAGATAAATCATGATTTATTTGGATGATCTGGTGAAAAGGGGTTTTTTCGCCCTACTGTTTCCCCTTGGGCAGACCTAGTGTTCTTTTCCAAGAAGGTAGATGGTTCACTCTGATTGTCCACATAATCTCAGATGTTGAACTAAGAAATATTTATGAAAAAGCATCCTTTGCCTTATATAGGTTATTTTCTCAACCAATTAAAGTGGGAAAAGTGGTTTTCTAGGATTTTTTGTCAATAAGATTATCATCAGCTTAGATTTCAGGATTGTGATATACTGAATATGGATTTCAGAAGAATGTATGTCCATTACAAATATCCTGTTATGCTATTTGGTTTGACTAATTCTCCTACAGTTGTAATGGCTTTGATGAATCAAATATTCCATCAGTATTTTAACCCTTTGGTGGTAGTTTTCATCGATGAAATTTTGGTTTACTCGATATCCAATTGTGAGCATGAGTACCAATTGAGGTTGGTTTTAGAAATCCTGGGAAGTCACCATATGTCTGGAAAGATTTTGAATTGAAATTTCTGAATCGAATATGTGATGTTATTAGGTAATGTGTTTTTTGGAAATGTCTTATCATTTTATCCTGATATAGTAAAGGCTATCTTTTCTTGGGAAGATCCATGGTATGTCTTTAAGATTAGAATCTGCCTTGTTCTTAATGGTCATTATAGATAGTTCATCAAGGTTATTTTAAATTAGGCATCACCATTGACTAATATTACCATGAAAGGGGTGAAATTAATTTGGGTTAAAAAGTTATATTCTTCTTTTGACGAGATGAAAGGAATTACGTGATCGAAACCTATTATGATCTTACCTAAGCCCGATAAGGGGTATGAAATTTTCTATGATGCTTTTTGTGTTGGTTTGGGTTTTATTTTAAATGTAGGATGATCACGTGGTGGATTAATGTTCTCTCATATTAGAAAAAATGTGTAGAATTACCCCCACACATGATTTGGATCTTCCAAAATTTATGCATGTGCTTAAGTGTTGGAATCGTTATCTTTTGTGGGAAAGGTTCATATTTTTTATGACCAGAAGAGTCTCAAATGTATATTTTCCCATAATGACTTGAATCTAAGATAGTGAAGATGGGTGGAATACCTTTATATGTTTAACATCAATATCAACTACATGCTAGGGAAGGGAAATGTCATTTAAGACACTCTTAGATGGAAGTTACCATCACAAGCTGTTGTGGAATCGAAGGAAGAGTGGAACTGTATGGTTATTTTAGCTCTATTGCATATAGATGATCAAGAGGTTGTTTCAGACATGGTTTTGAACATTTTTAAATCATATTCATCCCTCCATGAGTCTATCATATATATTTAGAAGATGGATGCTGAGTTCACGAGAATTAGAGAAACCCTATATTATGGGGAGACCGTTTTGTGTTGGTCTCTCTCTTTAGATGGTGTAATTCATTTGGGGACCATATTATTGTACAAACACCATAAAAGAACATATTATTGTTTTCTTTTCATATTTATTTATTGGTTTTTAATTTTTTAATTATGAAGATGTATTATGACATGATATGGTGATTTTAGTGGTTGGGTATGAAGCATTACATTTCTAACTATTTGTCCTATTGTAACACTTGACAATAGATAACCCAAGAGAATTTGAAACCATCATGTTTTCTATAGACTATAAAATTTACTATTTGGAAATAGTACATGGTATATATGGTCTTTATTGATATATAAACAAATAGTCCTAAGGGAGGAATGCTATATGGGTGGTGAATCATCAGTTAATAAAGTCAAATCATTTCATTCCGATCAAAGATAACAAAAAAGTTGACGATCTGGGAAAGATGTATGTGAAAGAAATTATGAGGTTACATTGGGATCTATCATATATTGTTTTAGAAAAGGTTAATATGTTTACTTCATGGTTTAGGAGAAGTTTCAAAGAGGTGATATGGACCTAGGCTATATTGAGTACCACTTATCATCAATAGATAGACGGTATGACATAACATGTTATTAAGATCTTGGAGGATAACCATTGTGAATGTGTCTTGGATTTTGGTTGGTCATGGGATATCCAAGTAGAAATGATTGGGTTTTCATATAATATTAGTTATCATCTATCAATTATAATGGATCCTTTCAAGGATTTTTATGGGAACTCGTACATGTCACCTATTTGTGGGCAAGAGGTGGGTAAATCTTTTTTTAGTGGGATTGATTTTGATTCAAGAGACATTTTAAAAAATTTAGGATATTCATTAGAGTCTAGGTACAATGTAGATTTAGTAGAAATATTATGCATATCAGTAAAATAGACTATTTTAGTTTTCACAGGTGACTGGGTTTTCATGAAAATGTATCCTTTTTGGGTGACTAAATTCTTAAAAATTAGAGAATGTTGGATCTAATATATTTTGGATTGATTGAGGTCACTGAGTATCATGGGAAGTTTTATTATCATTTGGAATACCATATTCAATTGAAATATATTTTTGATGTATTCCATGAATTTCAGCTCATAAAATATCTTCCTAAACCCTCTCATGTTCTGATTTGGGAATAGATCAAGTTAGATCAAGATGTTTCTATTATGGAGAAACTTGTAGAGATCGTGGACTCTCATGTGAAAGTATTTCATGGGAGCTCTATTCCATTGGTCAGAGTGTATAACAACCCATATTTTTTTACATTAAAATTACTTCATTTTGAAGATAAATAATATTATATTTTTACAACACTGGGATACAAAGGTATAGTGTCATAGGAAAATTATAAACAAACATAATATTTACATAACAAAACATGAAAATTATTTAATTCCTTATCCTCTAGATTCTTATTAGCCCTCATTTTATCTTTAGTACAAGTAATCTCCTGGGGATATACATCAACGAAATTGGTGAGATACAATCATATTAAGAGTATAGATAAGAAAATGAATCAATATTACATGGGTGTGAATTATCATTATCATAATAAAATAGGCATGGTATCATCATCAGAGTCATGATAAGAAGCATTAGATAAAGGTGTGGAATGTAGAAATGCATAAAAATTAAACATCATGTCTTACTGGTCAACTACCACACATAGTTATAAAAAAATCTAGAATCATGTTCACACATAACATATGTGAATAATCATAACATCATTATTGTGAGAAAATATAGCATAATTTTATCATATATTACCCATTATCTCATGAGATAAATCAGATTACCCAATGGATTAGAGTGCATTATAATTCCGGGTGCACCCCTCACATCATAACATTTACATAATCATGCATGAAACTCAGAAAATTTGTCAATATTGGACATAAAATAAACAAAGGAAAAAATGGGTTTCATGAGAATAATTTCATGAATAAAAATTGGGTTCCAAAATAAATATTTAATAACATACTTTTTATAAGAATCATCAATCATGAGTGAAAAAGAATCAATCTTAAGTGAAGTAAAATATCTGTTTTTTGATAGAAGAGTTCATTTATAAAAGTATTTAAATTTATCATAAAATTATTTTGGAAGCATGTATCTCCGAGAATAGAAAAGTTAAGTGAAATGAAATTATTTTTGAGTAATACCAAAATAATAACAACACTAAATTTTTTTATGAAAGTGGATTATGCCAAAGAAAGAAAATTGGGTTTGAGAATCCCCTTACCATATGTCTGAATGCTTTATTCCCTTTAATATATTTCATAATAAATTTATATTCATTAATTAATAAATTTAGAACCTATTATACTTGTTTTTTATTCATTATCATTATTTTAGGTTTGTGTGTGGCCATTTTTATCAGTTAAAGTGTTCAATTTCACTGTTTGAGAGTGTTTGTTTTCTTGGATTTTATGATCGGTTCACTTGTATACATGTATAGAAGATCATGTAAAATGTGGATAATTATATAGAATTTATATTCTATATTATTAATTAAATTTCATAAGTATAACTTTTCGTATATATTATTTTGTTTTTAGATATGAGGATGAATTATTAGATAAATATTTAATGATAATCACTTATATTAATTTTGTCAGTTTATAATCACAATGAACTCGTTTTGTTTTATTATATAATATAATGTATATAAGATAGTTACATTACCTAAAAAGGGCTATAACATATATCTTATAATTTTTCGTTCTATAAAATTGTTTTAATACCATCGTTGAAGGCGATAAAGGAAAAATGAAAACATGTCTTCCTTGAAGTTGATAAAGCAACATCTCACAGAAGTCTTTTCCATTTTTAGAATAAATTATAGGGGAGAAGATATTTTATGATAGATTAATACATTTAAATAATAAAATTATACTATATAAGATAATGGAGTTATCATTCCACTTGGATAAGGGGAGATAATGAGAGAATGAGAAAATAAAATAAAATAATATGTAAATAAAAGAAAAAAAGCTTATTTTACCTCTTGATATTTATCATTGAGAACCTACTTAAGGAGATTGATTTTGGTCTTATGTTGAGAAAAAAAGTCTATTGGACATGGGGGAGGTGATTAAGAAGAGTATTGTAAAAAATATGGACATCTTCAAGGCTTTGGAGGTTTGAGGAGATTGGGTGGTGAGGGGTGGTATTTTTAGTGTAGGAGATGGGTGTTTATTGATTATTTTATTCCTTAGATTATTATTATGGCTCAATACTATGAATGTTTTCAACATAATAACTAAATATATTAAAAAAATGAATTTGAGTTCAATATTATGGGATTAAATCATCCATACATAATCTATTACACAATAATTGATGTATTTTCATTATATTGTAAATTATTGTATCTCACTATTCAGAAAAAAACCAAATATTTTGGAAAAATACTTAAAATTCATCCTAACCTCTTTTATATTTTTATAATTAAATAATGGACTCCAAAATATGAAAATAAAATTATAAATATGAGAAAATTAGATTTCAAATAAAATATTTATTTATTTGAAAATAATGATTTCAAATCTGTAACTCATTTTATAATACATGGAAATTTTTTGTAAGGTATCATAAAATTATCATAAAATCATAATACAAAAAAAATAATAAATTATGAATGATTTTTAAAAAAATAAGTTTTATTTTAAGTCATTATATTAATTATGAAATTTTAAATAAATATTTATAACTTAAAAAAATACCAACACTTAATTTATTATTTGTAAAAAAATTATTTACCTATACCATAAATAAATATATAATATTTTCATTCAGAAGATACCTAAATTTTATTTATACGTTAAGAAGTGAGGTCATTGTTCTCTTGTCTAGATTAGAATTCCAATTGGTCACATTACTATTCCAATGGTCATGTTACTGTATAATTAATATAGGTTTCTTAACATCTTGAGATACCACTTATTGCATTAATTTTTCATTTATAATGTTTTTATTGTGTCCTATAAAGGATTTTATGTTATTTATACTATATATAATAATTATAATAAAGTAATTTAAATTGATAAAATTTTAAGTTATTACATTGTTCCCCCTTATGAAATTTAACTCTTGAAATTTTGTTTTACATACTATGGTGAAAATAAGTGAGGGTACTTCTCCATCATCACTTGATCTGGTTCCCATGTTTCCTTTTTTAACTAATGGTTCCACCATAGTACATTGACTAGGTGATTAGTCTTCTTATGTGGAAAATTATCTTTATGGCCCAAGATCTTCATTGGCTACTCCCATTAAGAGATATCATTTTAAAACTATACCACCTCTAGATTCAGTACATGTGATGGATATGGTATGTACCTTCTCAAGAGGGATACATGGAATGCATCGTGTTCTTTAGACACATTACGTGGAAGATCAAGTTGATAGGCCACTGCTCTGACATGATCTAGAATCTCAAAGGGGTTGATGTACCTAGGTACCAGCTTTCATTTATTCCCAAATCTCATGATCCTATAAAATAGAGATATGTGGAGGAATAAAATGTCTCTGATCTCAATCTCTAGGTCTCATCGATGATTGAATGCATGGATCTTTTGTCAACATAGGGCTACCTTTATGTTCTACTGAATGGGTTTTTACCTTTGCCACCATTTTTTTGACAATTTCATTTCCTATCAACTTATGTTAACTGACCTCATCCCAGTGTGTTGGTATTCTACATCTTTTCCCATAAATGGATTAATATAAAGCCATTTGGGTGCTTGAGTTGACACATTTTTTTAAGAGAATTAATCCAGAGTCATATGTTGGTCCAATGATCCACTGAAGTTGATAGAACATGCTCTCAGCATGTGTTCGAGGGTCTGAATATCCTTATCTTATTGTCCATAAGTTTGGGAATGATAACCCATGATAAAGTTTAACTCAGTGTTTAGAGCATGTTGGATTCTTTTCCAGAACATGGAGGACAATCTGAGATCTCATTCAGATACAATCAATAGTGGTACTCCATGAATCCTTACCACTTATCTGATGTATATTTGTGAAAAATGATCTAGTGATAAGTCCTATCAAAATGAGATAAAGTGATTAGTCTTTGTGAGATGATCCACAAAAACCCATATAGAATAGTTTTCTATGGATTTTTTTGGATATCCGATGGAAAGGTTTATGGAAATATTTTCCCATTTATTTATTGGTATGAGTAATGACTGTATCACCCCCTTGAAATTTTTTGATTTCATCCTTCACTTGCTAACATACCAGGATCTTTGATGAATATTTAGTGATCTTATTCTTCCTATTGTCCCACTAATATTTCTATTAGAGATCTTGATATATATTTTTTTCTCTCTTGGTGAAAAAAGAAGGTTGATCAATGTGTGTTACTGAAAATATCTTTCTTTATCTCAACACTGTATGGTACATATATTTTTTGACCCAAATATTACAACTCTTACTGTTTCAATTTTGAACTTTGAGGATTTGTCCTTTCTCATGGCTTCCACCTTTTTCTAAATTTCCACATCATTTATCTGATCATCCATTATTTTATTCATAAGGGATGGTTGGGAAATAATTTTAGAAATAATTAATGATTTTCCTTCTTAATAAATCCAATGATCATCTATTTAAAATCAATGAATATTAGATCCTTCTCAATTGTCATTATTGATATTTTTTCAACATCTTTTCTACTTAGATAATCCTCCACCTTATTTTCCTTACCAATATTATAGTTTATTGAGTAGTCATAGTCCTTAATGTGCTATAACCATATTCTCTATTGCATACTAAGATTATTCTTTGTGAATATATATTTAAGGCTCCTTTGATTATTTTATTTTTCAAACATCTCCCCAACGATATAATGCCGATATATATTCAATGTAAAGATCATAGCTACTAACTCTAGATGATGCATTGGTTAGTTATGCTCTTTAATTTTTAACTTCCTTGAGGTTTAGGATCTCTATTTATCATTTTTCATTAGTAAACTTCCTAATATCTTCTT
This sequence comes from Viscum album, assembly GCA_963277665.1. Classification (NCBI taxonomy): domain Eukaryota; kingdom Viridiplantae; phylum Streptophyta; class Magnoliopsida; order Santalales; family Viscaceae; genus Viscum; species Viscum album. Next base: position 2,133,621,657 of record OY728155.1, on the reverse strand, counting down.
TGAAGCATCATTGTATACCAAAAATAGTTACCCACTTATTAGAAGTGTGAGTACTATCGTGATGATAAGTATCCTTTTTAAAATTTTGAATAAGAATTCATAACATGGTTATAGACAAAATTTTCAACCTTCTAATTCATCTTGGTTAGTGGGTCTAAAAATAAAGATAATTTCTTCCCAAATTTCTGGCAGCACCCAACTAGACGAAGGAAACTAGGTATCTCTATTATAGATGTTGGCCTGGAACATACCTCAAATTACAATATCATGGAAGGTTCCATAGATATTACATTTCTAGTGATAACATTCCCCATGAATTTTACTTTCTCCATTTATAACTAACATTTAATGTAATTTTCATAATGTTTATAACTTCTTAATGTATTTAGAATAGTATTCAAATGCACTTAATGTACCACCTTGATCTTGAAGTATATCAATATATCATCTATAAAGACTTTAAAAAAATATTCAAGGTAACCCTTAAAGACTCTATTCATTATGTCCATGAATATCTTTGTAGCATTAGTGAGTCCAAAATCCATCCCTATGAAATCATAACATCCATAACTTTTTTGGAAGGAAATATTGTGAATATCTTCTTTCCTCGCCATTAATTGGTGATATCCTGACTGAATATCCACTAGAGATAAATAAATGGCCCCACATAGCAGATATAATAAGCAATATATCTATGGAAGAGGGTACTTGTTGTTTAATGTGATTTTTTTAGCTCAGGATAATCAATGTAGTGGTGCATCGATCAATCCTTCTTTTTGATGAAGAGTACTGGTGAACCACATGGTAAACCACTCGAGCATATAAAACCCCTATACAAATTATCATATAGTTTATTATTTAGTTATTTCATATGAAGGGTTTCCATTATGATATGTTTCTATAATATAGAAATAGATCTATAAATAATTTCTATTGGGAACTCAACCTATCGGTCAAAAGAAAGACCAACATTTCTTTAGGGAACACATCAGTATAATCCATCATAATGGGAATGTATTAGATCACGATTATCTCATTTGACTCAATAATTTCATCTAGATATTCGTTCTCAAAAGAAAATAACATCCACACATGATACGATGATCTTGAAGTAGATTAATCCCGAGACATACACTTATACATAATTGGAGGATGCCTCGGGATGTAAAGAGTGATCTCCCTACCTAGATAGATTTTGTTGTATTTGTAAAAATATATCAAATCAATTCCCAATATAAAATAATACTCCACAAAATGAAGTAAGGAAATATTTTTTGGAGGTTCAGTCTAAATTTTTTTAACCTGGAATGAATTATATACTTTGGATAAAGTAATTTCCCCATTTTTTGTTCTCACAGAGAACTCATCCTCCATATTTTGAGGTGGTATTTGAATTGTACTACAAAACATAAAAGATAATAAATAATTTATAGAAATCAAATTGTACCATCACATTACCTGAATGAATAAATATCTTACCTGTCATTAAATCATTATCGAGATCCACCTTAGAAGTAGTGATGGAATAGAATTTCCCTTTCCCCTTTAGCTTTGGTGGCTTCTGATTCTGATTCCCTTGCAGACTCAAGGTTTAGTGAACTATCTTGTATAGTTCTCTTAATCCTTACAATTGAAGCATTAAAACATGTGTGGTGATCTCCATTCATCCATCACATTTTCCAAAGTCAACATGTAACTTCAAAATTCATGAGTTTGTGGACTTCTCTCTCACAATTGATGCATTTCCCTATCCTGTTGAGCTGTTCGCAGGGTGCTTCTTGCCACATTTTTGACATGTGAGTGGTTGAGTTTTCATTTCACATTTACTATTTGATTCTCAAATGTGAAAATTCATCTTTATTTTCCTATCTCTACATCCATGGGACCATTCTTCAAACTCTATCTCCACATTGAGAGAAAATCTAATAACTTCTTCATAATTAGAAAAGTATCAGATATCTAGATCCTTTATAATTTGTGGATTAAAACCACTAAAGAATTTATTTTTTTATATCATTTTTGACAACAAAATTCAATGCATATCTTGAAATCCTTATGAGGTTTTCTTCATCAGTTTTGATATATTCACCTTCCTTTTTCATTAGCTCTGAGAATTTTTTCACGATATTTGTATGAGGATTTTGAGGGAAATAATTGTCATGAAATATTTTCATAAAGTATTCCCACTAAATATCTTCAATTACTTTCTTTATCTCGGTGATCATAATCAATATCCCCTGTTGATCTACCTTTTCATATAAATGTTAAACTACCATAGTCACCTTCTCCATATCAGAATGGTGAAGCCCATAAAATACCTTCTCTATTGGGTTAAACCACAATTTTGCGACCAGTATATTGGAAGTTCTACTAAATGTTTGTGGTTGTTTCCATATAAAAGAATAGATATCATGTTTATTCCTCATATGTGAAGGAGAATGTTCAAAAATAATTTTTTTTAATGTTCATAGAATAAGATAACTGGGTAAGCATCACCAGGAAATTTTGAACTCCACCTACCAAGTAATTGTTGATGTTGTTCGAGAAACCACTAGATTGTCCTTCACATGGAGTTTTGTCCTGGTTTCTCCTCATTCACACAATTTTCTAAAATAGAAACTGTTTGAACAAAATATAATTCAATATTTCAGGGATAAATAATTTATTTCTTTGTTCAGTTAACTCTAAAGGCATATCTTGTGGGATCTATACGATTACCATTTCTCTAAAACAAATACTCTTCGGTGATTACTTATACATAGTCTTATAATAATGGTTTTTAGTAACATTCTATAATTCCAATTCCAGAATAAAATAAACTGTGCTCTAATACAATCTATAGAAACTCTAGTTTTCATACATTACTAATGAATCATTTTGAATATAAAAAATATAATAGTGTTACAAAACCAGGATCCAAAGGTTTAGTGTCTTGGGAAAATTTTGACCAAACATAAAACTTACATAAAAAAACATACAAATTATTTAATTCATACTTCTCTAGATTCATAGTGTCTCTTTTTTTCTCTATAGTACAAGTAATCACCTGAGTATATAAATCAAAGAAAGGGGTGAGCTAAAAGCTCAGTAAAGGAATTGATAGGGAAATGAATCATTATAATATGGGCGACCATAATCATAATCATCATAACCTAATCATGGTATCATCATCATATCCATGATAATAATCAATAGAAAAATGCATGTAATGTCGAAATTAAAAAAAATGTTACATCATTCCTTAGTGGTCAACTACCACACATAGTTGTGAACAAATCTAGCATCGTGTTAATGCATGAAAAATTTGAATAATCATAAAGTAATAATTATAATCAAAATATAGAATCCATTTCATTTATATTTCACATTATTTCATTATATACATCACATTACCTAATGCCTTAGAGTTCTATATAACTCTATTTTAACCCTTCACATCATAATATTAACATAATCTTGCATTCCACATAGAATGTTTATCAGTATTGGACATAAATTACTCATGGAAAGGAATATGTATCATGATCATAAATTAATTAATAATATTTGGGGTTCCAAAATAAAAAATGGAACAATGTACTTGGTATAAGAATCATCAATCATGAATGAAAATGAAACAATCTCTAGAGAAGTAAAAAATCTGTCTTTGGAAAGAATAGTTATTTTTGAAATTTCATCGCATTTAGAAGAAAATTAGTTTGATGGAATTTATATCATATAATAGAAAATTTAAGGTAAAAGAAATTAAATTTTTGTAATATTAAAATAACATCTACATTGAAATTCTATATGATATATGAATAACCCAATGATAGGAAATTGTGTTTGAAAACCCCCTTACCGTAAGCATAAATGATTTCTTCAAATTAGAATCCTATAAAATAAAATTATATTCATTAAATAATAATTAAAAAACCTATTATACAATCATTTTATTCATTATAATTTTATTAATTTCATATATGGCTATTTTGACGAGTTATACTATTCAGTTTCATCAATTGGGAGTGTTCTTTTTCTTGGTTTTCATAGTCAGTTCACATGTATATATGTATGTAAGATTATCTAAAATAGAGATCATTATCAGGAATTGATATTATATTTTATTATTGAAATTCCATAAGTTTAATTGGTATTATAATTTTTTCAAATATGAGGATGAATCATTAGATAAATAGTTATTGATAATCATTTTGATTGATTTTGGGAGTTTTCTATCACAACAGACTCATTTTGTTTTATTGTTTAATAATATGTATATAAGTTAGTTCCATAACACAAAAAATGTTATAAAATAATCTTTACAATCTGTTTCAACCATTAAAATGTTTTTATGACAAGCCATGAAAGTGGAAAAGTAAAGTGAAAACTTCTTATCCTTGAAGGACATAAAACAACACCTCACAAATGATGTTTCATTTTTTAGAATAAAAGGGATACTAAAAGTAATTTAATGATAGATTATTACATTATAAAAAATAAAATTCATGTATATATAATATAATTAAGTTATAATTCCACTTGGATAAGAGGATATTTGGATAGAATAAGAAAATAAAATGAAATGAAAATAAATTAAATGAAATGAAAGTGTATTTTACCTCTTGAGTTATTATCTTTGAGAACATCATTTTGGAGATTGGTTTTGTTCTTTTGATGAGACCAAGGGATCCCTGTAACCTCCCACTAATGTTTTATTAATAACACCCTTTACCTCATCGTGGTTCCCCCTCTTTTGAGATTGGGAAGATACTTATAATGGTGAAGCCATATATTTTCTGGACTTTCAACATTAACCAACCTTTTCTGCTGGGTGCTGGAAGATTTCATGCTGGGTAACTAGGTTACACACCATGTAATTTCTCTGGTTTACAACCTATGAATGGAAATTCATCCTGTGAAATATTACACATCAGGAATGGGAGTTTCACATCATGAATGTTATAAATAAGAGATTTTTAATATGAGGTGATGGGTTTTTCGTCACACTTATCTAGCATGGATTTCACGATGTAAATGGTAGTTTAATACCATGAAGTTCCTTGTCTCCAATTTTAAAACATAATCTTAGAAGGTTTTATCAATACTTTCTTTTCAGACTCTTTCACCCTTGACCTAGGGCCTCTCCGAGGCATTTTTTGGAGACACATCTTCTCCTAGATCAATCCGTTTGGAATTGGATATTCCTTGCGATTGTGGTGAATCTCTTCGGGTAAGATACCATTCATTTTATTCATTACATTTTATCATTGTATCCCATTTAGGTGGAGTCTTTGGATCTTTTGTGTTAAGATGATGTTTCTTCTTGGTTTCTTCTTGATCTGTTGTGAAATTGCACTCAGGAGGCCTTTTCCTTTAGAAGTCTTGATGCAATGGTCATTTGTTCTAGAGGTATATAGGTTTATTACTTTTGGAGACCCCTTGTGTTTGGATTTGGATTAACCATGTTACGTGGATTGGATTATAGGGCCTCATAGTCATCTTTGAGTTATTTGTTATTTCTATATTTCATTTCATGCGTGTGAAACCTGAGATTTGAGGTAGGCAGTTCCATATCTAGCCTATTATAATGGATCTTTTTGTTTTTCTTTACAAACTAATTAATAATGAATGATTGGCATGATTGTTTTTTCTGTATTGAAAAATGTTTTTAATGAAAAGAGGGGTTTCCTTGGTTATTGAAAAATGTAATAGAAATTGGTATTCTAAATGCATTGAAATGAAATTTGAAATTGGTTTGAAATGGTATTCAATGAATTGAAAAGAATTTTGAAAAAGAGAAAACATGTCAACTTGGGTACTTAGGTGGAATGTTTAGATTGTGTCCATAGTCTATTGTTTTTTGATTATCAAAGAGGATTTTCTTGGGGATTTACTCTATATACTAGGCCCATTTTTCTAGTGGAAGGATATTAACATTGTTGGGAGGTTTATGCATGGGGTACAACTATGCTTCCTAGGCCTGTTGTTATAAGTACTCATTTGTGCACTTGATTATTATGGTATTATTAGTCTATGGCCTGGACCTTTAGTGTTCATTGGTGTTTGGATACTTGTGATTCTCATTTTTCTTACCTGGATTTTTCATTTATCCTTGATATGCATGTTTATTCTTGTGAAAAATTATATTGAAAATATTCTATGATATATATATACCTATTTTGTTTAGAACTATAGAAAAAGATAAATGTTGACCATGCTTTCTACAAATATCTTTACTTCTCATTATGCAATTTTTTTACTTAAAATAAGAATACATGAATTTTTATATACAAGATTTTTTTGGAACACGTAGGTTTGATACTATGGATCCTGTTAGCTCCCACCCTGCACACCTCTAGGGAGGTGCGTATACCATTGTTTGTCTTGCAGTGTAAGGAAAATCAAGTTGCCACAATGAGGTGGAGAGGTTTGTTTTAGCTAGTTAGGTAGCTAGTGGCAAGATGGTGGGAGATTCCCATTCCATAATTTGTAGTAGCTATTTGGCATGGGTCTTTATAGATAGACATGACCTTTATAGTTTTTAGCAACTTTTGTAGTTGTATGTTTCTTCTATTTTATTATTATTATGGAATATATATTACTTATACTTCTACTATTTCTTTCTTTCCCTATATATATATATATTCCAAGTTGTTATTCAGGTTGGTTGAAGTAGTTCCCTATATTGTGTTGTTCGATGCATGGGTGCTTGTGCCCAACCCTTGGGGATCGGGAATGCCCTTAGGGTATGTAACATAATGGGTTGGGTGCTGGGTTTGAAGTAATCCCATGTAGGTTTATTATAATTTGGTATCAAAAGAGGTCTCTCCTAAAGAATACTTGTCTTGGGACATCTATTATACTAGAGAGAGGATTATCAGGACTTGAGAGGTATGTTTTGACATGTGTCTGGTCAGCTCTTGTTGTAATGAGGCTCATGTTTCCGTGGGATGTTGGGATATATGTCTATAGTGTTGATTTTTTTTAATCTCAGTTTCTGTTTATGTATTTTTCTAGTTTGAAATGAGATTTTTTATTTTTTTTATCATTCTTTTGTTTCAGTATACATGAGTATGTCTCCAAGATATCTTCCAAGATTTACTCATGAAGGTGTAGATGATGATCCTCAAGGGATCTCACCTATATATTTGAATCTCATTATGACTATCATATAGGTAGTTAGTGAAATCGATCAAGATGTTCCATGAGTTCAGAACACTGTGGTTGAGGTACATCCAGGAGATGAAGGAGATAGAGATCAATCACAGGAGTTCATGTTTGAGAAATCACCATCCTTTAATGGAATGAAAAAACCTCAAGAGGCATAGTAATGGATAGATATGACTGATCAAATCTTCAACTTTATGGAGACACCTGAGAACATCAGGGAGATATGTGAAGCATTCAACCTTGAGGGTTCCGGAAAGCGATGGTGGGATTCTATTGTCCAGGCAGATAGACAAGTGAAATTATATTAGAAGGGTTTCAAAACCATTTTATTCTCACAATTTTGACCAGAGTCGTTGATGATGGGAAATTTGTTGTAGTTATTATCTATACAATAGGGAGAGTGTTTGGTATCACCATAAAGCAATTGTTTTGCTGATATTGTCCGTTTTACATTATACATGGTGAATAATAGCTTGCAGAAGGCTCAAATGTACCTGCAGGGTTTGGGACTGGTTATCAGATCATAGGTGCTTATGTGGATAATTTTTATATATGTGCAGATTATAGATAGATATTTAATGGAATAAATTAATATGGAAAGAATTGTTGGATTAATCACCTATTCTCTTCCATCAGGTGGAAACATCAGTAGCACACATGGGAAGAATAAGAAGTGGAATGATCGCCATAGAAGTGGTGGAGGTGGGTCTCAGTAGAGAGCCTCCTCTGTACCATCTGTTATATCTTTAAATGTGACTCTAACTTGATAACAGTGAGGAAATGGTGGACAACCAAGTCATTATTTTCCAATGCCTGTGAATATGTGAAACAACTATGGGCATCTTGTTCACTTACAACACTTATATCATGTTATGACTATGCCTCATTAGGGATAGGGTTTGTTAGCTCCAAATTATAATGTGGAACATTCAGAAGCTTCATAGATTATAAGTATCTAGACAAAGGCCTCAGGAGTGGTGCTTTTTCATGCAGTAGATGAGTTCTTAGTGGAAGTTGATGTAGGTCTGGCTATTGTGAGAGGTACTATCCTTATTGAATCTTCTGTAGTAATTTCATTATTTCATACCGGTGCCTCCCACTCTTTTTTATATTCACATTTTGTAGATGTTTCTAAAAATCAAACAAAACTTATTTCCTTTTAAATGGAGTTAGAAAAACCTATCAACCAGAAGAAAAGTAAGGGATTTTAGTGACCTTCTTGTTCGTTAATGATTGTTGATGTAGATTTGGTCTAGGATTTTATTATTATTGTTCTGGAACTGTTTGAAATTAGTATTGGTATGGATTGGATTGTCTCTCATTGTCCTGAGGTTGATTTTTATCATCAGCGTGATTTATTTATTTCTGCCGATGGGGTCTCTCATGTGTGTTTGGGGGATTGGGATCCAATATTGGGTTTTGTAGGGCCTCCTTACCTAGAGCATTGGAGTTTTCTATCTACCATTGTATTTGATCTTGATGATTTCTCTCCTATCTTTTATTTTCACATTATTATCCATGACATTTCTGATATTTTAACAAACAATTTCCATAATATTACCCTATAGAAATATTTAGATTTTATGATTGATCTAGTTCCAGGTACGTAGCTGATACAGATACCTTATTATTGTATGACACCATAGGAGAAGAAAGAGTTCAATATTAAGTTGGAAAACCTATTGAAAAATAGTTTTTCTTACCCTAGAATCTCATCCTGGGTAGCCCCTATGCACTTTGTTAAGAAAGAATATGGTTAACATTGTTTATGTGTGGACTATCAAAAGTTTATCCAGGTAATAGCTAAGAATAAATATAATTTTCTTCACATGTATAATCAGTTTGATCAGTTAAAGGGGCGAATTGGTTTTCAAAGATTGACCATTAGTCAGTTTATCATCGGCTTGGAGTTTGGTCATCTAATATACCAAATATAGCCTTTAGGAATAAGTATGTCCATTGTGAATATCTTGTTATGCCTTTTGATTTGACCAACTCTATAGCATTTTTTAATGCCTTGATGAATCAGATATTACATAAATATCTGGAAACTTTTGTGTTAGTGTTCATGGATGATATTATGGTTTATTTGAAATCCAAACGTGAGCATGAGCACCATCTGAGTTTGGTTATTAAAATTTTTATAAGTCACCATTTTTATGGAAATATTTCGAACTACAGTTTCTGGATTTAAGAAGTGATTTTATTGGTGTAGAGAATATATGAGCATGGCTTTTCTGTTTATCTAGAGAAGGTCAAGGTTGTTTTTCATGGAAGGAACCACAAAATTTCTTTAAAATACAAAGAATCCTTGGTCTTGGTAGACAATACTGTTGGTTCATCAAGGATTTATCAAATATGGTGTCACCTTTGAATTCTTTTACAGGAATGCAGTGAAATTTTCATAAGATGTGAATTTTTAGTCTTATTTTGATGAACTAAAATGACGTTGGACATTGGATTCTATTCTAAAATTACATGATCCCAATAAGCAGCATGTGGTGTTTTTTGATGCTTTGGGTGTTGTTTTGGGATGTTTTCTTATACAGGACGACCATGTTGTAGCTTAACAATCTATATAGCTTAAATTACATTAATATAATTAACCCACTCCTGATTTAGAGCTTTCCATAGTCATGCATGCGTTTAAATGTTGGCAGAAATATCTTTTTGGGTAAAGGTTCATGGTTTTCTCAAATCATAAGATTCTCAGTTATATCTTTTATCATAAGGACTTGAATATCAGTAAGAGATGATGGTTATAATACCTTAAAACATTTGAAATTGATATCACCTACACCCAATGGAAGGATATTTTCATTGAAGATTCTCTTATGAGGAAAGTACCATCATAGGAAATTATAGAATCTAAGGAAGAGTGGAACTTTATGGGGATTTCTATTAGTTGCACATTGATGCTCAAGAAGTTGTTTAGGAATGGTTCTGACCAATTTTTATTTATCATCATATCTCCTAGAGTCTATTTTTTCAGATTCAACAGTAGGATGATGAGTTTCATAAGACTCAATAAAGCCTCTATTGTGAGGATATCATTTTTGGTTTGTCTCCTTCTTATGATATTTTGCTTCACTTCGAGAAAAGGATTGTCATCCTAAAATCAATGAGGATTTTAGTCTTGTTTGATTTTCACCAACATTCATGGGGTTTTCGTCTCGTCACTATGAAGATGTTTGATGACATGAAACAACAATTTTGGTGGATGTGTATGAATCATGACATCACGGAGTTTGTATCTCACTATTACACATGCCAATAGATAAAGGTAGATCACTTGAAACCTTATTGGTTTCTTCATCCACTTCTGACACTGGTCTAAGAATGGGATGAGGTTTCTATGGATTTTATATTTGGATTACCATGGACTCCCCAAGGGGGAATATAATCTAGGTGGTTTTTCATCAGTTGATGATGTTCTGTCATTCCATTATGATAACATACACCACTATGTTAGATGATATAGGTAACCTGTATGTGCAAAAGATTCTGAGGTTACATGGGAGTCCATATTCTATTGTTTTTCATAGGGATCATAGGTTTACCACTTGGATGAATCTTCAAGAGGTGATGGGAACGCAGATGAAGTTGAGCACATATTACTATCTATACATAGATGGTCAAAAAAAATCATGTGATTCAGTTACTAGAAGATATGATTTTTGCCTGTGTCTTGGATTTCAAAGTATCACGGGATATCCATCTTGTAATAGTTGAGTTTTCTTATAATAATAGTTATCATTCATTTATAAGAATGTATCCCTTCGATACATTGTATAGTCTCTCGTGTATATCTCCTCTTTTTTGGGATGAGGTGGGTAAATTATATTTAGTTGGACCAATAATGGTTTAGGAAACATCTTTGAAGATTTAGGATATAAAACAATATCTTGTAATATTCTAGAGTTTACATGAATCATATGAGGATTGGAAGCATCGAAATTGGGAGTTTTCCATAGGTGAATCGTTTTTATTGAATGTTTATCCCCAGTTGGGTCACTGTCATATTGGAAAGTAGGGAATGTTGGATTCAAGATATATTGGACCATTTGAGGTAACTGAGTGGGTGAGAAAAGTTTCTTATCAGATTGAATTGATGATTCATCTAACAGATATCCCTGATGTTTTCCACATATCTCATCCCTGGATGTATCAACCTGACCTTGCTCACATTTTGAGTTGGTGTGACATTGATTTAGAGCTTGATGTTTCTATTTTGGAGAAACCAGTTGAGATCATTGAATCTCAAGTGAACGTCATTCATTCTAAGTCTATTTTATTGGTTAGAGTTTTATGGAAATAAGGATAATATTCTCATGAGACTTGGGAATGTGAATCATTTATGTAAGAGTAGTGGCCTCATCTATTTCTAGGGATTACATCTTCCACAAGAATTCATGGGGACTAAAATTCTTTATGGTGGGGAGTTTGTAACATCCTATTACAATTTTATCAGGTATTCCCTAAACCTCATAATGGTTTCCACATCTTCTAAAATTGGGAGGATACCTATAATGGTTGAGTCAGATATTTGTTTGACTTTCAACTTTAAACAATCATTTTTCTATAGGTTGTAGAAATATTTCACGACTTGTGACTGGGATACATTCCATGTAATTTATACTACATAAAATCCATGAAAGAGGATTCACGCTATGAAATATTACACATCATTAATAGTTGTTTGACATCTTGAATGTTTTAAATAAAGGATTTTAATCTATGGAAATGGATTTTTTGGTGTACTTATCCAGCAAGGACTTCAATACATGAATGGGGGTTTCACACCATGGAGCGAGCCCTGTATAGTTTTAAAACAAGTAGTTGGAAGTTTTTCTCAGTCTTTTCATTCTAGAATCCTTCACCCTCAAACTAGGGGCCCTCCAAGGCATTTTCTAGAGACACCGCTCATCCTAGATCATTCTGTTCGGTGTTGGATTTTTGTTGCGGCTGTGGTTTGTCTCTCCAGAAAGTGACCATTCCACTTCTTCATTGATTTTGAATGCGGTATCACATTTAGGTGGAATGTTTGGATTTGTTTAATTAATATGGTGTTTCTTCTTGATTTTTTCTAGATCCATTATGCAATCTCTCTCCGGATGAATATTTTTTTTAGTCATGGTGCAGTGCAGGTTTTTTTATGGTATGTAGGTTTTTTCGTTTCTGCCAACCCCTTGTGTTCATATATGGAAAAACCATGTGATGTGGATTAGATTATAGGGCCTTAATTTTCATCATCGATTTTTTGTTGTTGGTGGATCTTGTTTCAGGCATGTGCTACCCAAGTTTTGAGGTAGGTGGTTCTTTCTCAAGCCTATGATAATAGATCTTTTTGTTTTTCTATAAAAGATGATTCATTATTAAATATTTTATTGATTTTATTGTGTGCGTTGAAAAGATTTTTCAATGATAAATGGGGTTTCCCTAGTTATTTACAATTGGAATGGAAAATGGGTATTTCAAAGCATTGAAATGAACATTGAAATGATTTTGAAATATTATTCAAAACACTGAATTGAATTTTGAAAAAGGGAACATGGTTTTCCTTGGGTACTAAGGTGGAATGTCTAGCTTGGGGACATCATCCATTATTTTGTGATAATGAAGGATGTTTATATTTGGGTTTCCTCTATTTCCTTGACCCATTTTTCTAGGGGACTGATATTCAAATTGTTAGTAGGTTAACTCTTGGGGTACTATTGGCTGGATTACTATTCCTAATATCCACAATACTATTCCAAAGGTAATGTTACATTTCCATTACTATAAGCTTCTTAACTTCTAGAAATACCTCTTAACCCATTAATTTGTCATTTATAATGTTTTTATTGTTTCTTATATGTGATATATTCGATATGTAATAATTATAAGAAGGTATTTTCAATTGATATAAATATGGGTTGTTTCAGAGTGTTAAGGAGACACAAATCAGATTCTTATGATTCTTTGGAGATCGAGTCATTGATGAGTGATAAATTACCTCCCATCTTTATCGAACTTCATTCTTCCACATGAATTATTGGGGATATAAATTCTTTTGGTGGTGATTTTTTAACATCCTGTTAACCAAATTCAGGTAATTCCCTTGATTTTAATTGTTTCCCTATTTAATTGGGTGCTTCTTGGGGCTCCTAATGATGGAGATAATTTTTTGTGTTAAATGAATTAATGTTCAGGTTTATATGTCTATATGAATTTATTGAGTATAGGTATACTAGTGTTAATGGAATTGAAGGGTTCAAACCAATATTAGAGAATTCATGTGTTTATTTAGAGTTTTTGTGTAAGGATCTACAATTTTTGTCGACTGTAGGAGAAATAAACATCGTGTAATGAGAGTAAATAGCAAGTATGTTTTTCGGGACAAATTTCATGAACCTAGTACACAACAATAATGTATTACACACTATAAATATTACACATTGTGTAATGTTAAAAGGTGTTTTTTAATAAAAAATCGATGGGTTTTTTTAAAATATCTGAGTCTCAAGAATTACATGATCCATAAAGGGATTACTAACTATGTAAATACTACGATGTTGGATTTTAGGGTGCCTCTTAAATTATATTTTATTTAATTATTCTATATCTACTTTTGATCTAGACCTAAAACCCTTTTTTGATTATTTTGGGAGTTTCTATTTGATCCAGATTAATCGGTTCGGCGATTAATCACCATTATAGTTAGTTTGTGTCCCTTTAGGTGAGTAACCTTACCAATTATTCATTTCATTATTCACAGCAGTAGTGTTTTTTTCATTATCAAATCTATAAGTTCATTTTGAATCTTCATTTTTTTCTCTGTAGACCCATTGTGCGATCTTATTTCAGGGGTTGTTTTGTTTTTTGGTTGTGTTGTGACAGATGTGCATTCTTGAGGCATGTATTGTTTCCTCTTCTCCCAAAACCTCTGTTAAATTCAATCAACTAATATTTTTATATTTATTTTAGGTCCACCCTTATAATTGTTTTCATATTCTTGTTACAGTATACCTTATGGTCATTTGCGACCCCATGTTTGAGGTAGGTGGTTCAATCTCTATCATGTTTTGGATGAATTGTATTGCTATTGTTTTAATAAATTTATTTATAAATAAATTTGGTGTGATTTTTATGTTTTTGGAATTGGATTTGTGATAAAAGTTGGTTTCACATGTTTTTGGTAAATGAAAATAAAGGTATTTTCAATGAATTGAAATGAATTTTGAAATTCACTATATGAGAATCCTAGAGAATGCAGGTGGATGGTATAACATAGTTCCATCATCCATATTACTATCAGGAGGTTTTCTCATGGGATTTATATTTATTCCATAGTCTTCTTGGTCTTGGTACATTTTCTTAACATTGTTGGTGGGTTCATGCCTGGGGTATTCTTCTACTCCATAGGCTTGTGTTCTAGGGACTTATTATGCACTAGTCATTTATTTTTGTATGAGTAGTCTTCCAGCCTGGGCTATTGAGTTCCTTTGAAAGATTTACATATTATTTAACTTGTACTATTTTAGATTTGATATAAATTCATGTATTTTGATAAATGATAATAGAATTAATGATTGAAATTGATATACATACCTTTTTTTGAAATTGTTAGAAAAGTGAAAACTGCTTTACTACTTATCATGCATAGTTGTTTCTTGAAATGAGCATACTTAAGTTATTTATATAGATGCTTATTATGAAAAACATTGGTGGGACCCTAAATATCATATTATCTCACAAACATCACACCCCTTCAGAGGTATGTATACCTTGTTATGTATTTCAATTCAGGGAAATGAATTGTGTGACTGTGATATGTTGAGTTTTACTGTCAGCTGAGTTGAGTAGCTAGGGGTGATATGGTGGGAGTCTTCCCAAACTATCACATGGATTAGTTGGTTTTCCTATTTCGGTATCCCTTTGTGGTTAAAATTATACTTGGATAGTGTTTCTTCTCCTGATCTATTTAGATTCAGTATCTTCTTTTACTTATGATATATATTTATCTTTTCTTCCCTTTTTCCTATTTTTTTTATATATGTTCCATGTTTTTGCTTTAGTTTGGGTAAAATAATTCTATATGTTTGTTCTGTAATTCCTGAGTGATAGTCTCCATTCCATGGGGATTGATTAATCCATTTTGGTATGTGATTGGTCTATTCGGGTACCCATTTGAGAGAGTATTTGGGTCATTTTTTACCACTAACATTGAGTTATTTTTGACATGTACGCACATAAGACACATCAATATAACATGTGGTGTGGTCAAATAACTTATTAAATAGTTTTTAAAGGTACTAATTCCTTTAAAAACCTGTATTAGGGGGTCCAAAATAAAAATATGATTTTGTATTTCTATGAATTCTAAGGAAAATGACCGAATATTGAATTTTTTAAATTTAGGAACTGATTACACATCATTCCACGATATGGTTTTTCAAGGGTTCCTATAAAATAGTTTTTAGCGTTTTTAAAAAAATAAAAATTGATTATAAGGGTAAAAACCCTATCAAATGGCATCATATTGAAATGAAATCATTAAAAAACCCCATTTTATTATTTTTGAAATGAACACATAGATAACATGTTAATCCAACGTGCAATGCGGTCATAATAACTGGAAAATAGTTTTTAAAGGTATCGATGCCTTTAAAAACATATTGGGGGGGGGGGGGGGTTCTCTAGGAAGATTAATTTGTATTTATAGGAAATCATAGAAAATTGACAATATATTTATTTTTTAAATTTATGAACTGCTAGAACATCATTCCATGTTACAGTTTTTCTAAGGAACCCATAATAACATTTTCAGTGTTTATAAACACTAAAAAATGTGTGTAATGGTAAAACCATTAGAAAAAACCTCATATTAACATTAAATAATGGGGAAAAACTTTTGATTTATTTTTTATATTTATGAATAGAAAAAATGTCAATCTGATGTGCGGCGTGGTGAGAATTACTCGGTAAACAGATTATAAAGCTACCAAATCATTAAAAACATGTGTCGAGGGGTCAAAAACAGAAAAATGATGTCATATTGACATTAATTAAAATTAAAATAATCATATATTTATTTTTGAAATGTATAAACTAATGGCATTTCATTTCATGTTATGGTTTTTCCGAGATTTCTGTAAACACATATTTAGTGTTTTAAAACACTACCATCTATATAACGATAAAAACCATAAAAAACAACCTAATAATGATGTGAAATAGTCAAAAAACTACATTTGAGTTATTTTTTATTTTTATATTCACACTACAGACCAATACAATGTTTGTTGTATTCAAAATAACTTGGTAAAAAATTTTAAAGCTGATGGAACCTTTAATAGCATGTTTCGAGGGTCAAAATAAAGAAAAAAAATCAGATTAAATTTAAATAAGAGGAAAAAATTTTTACGTTAATTTTTTAATTTTAAGAACTGATTACATGTCATTATGAGTTATAGTTTTCCTAGGATTTCTGTAAACACGTTTTCAGTGTTTTAAAAAATACTAAAACTTGCATATAATGGTCAAAACCATATGAAAATACCTTATATTTACATTAAACCCTAGGATAACAACATTTAATTTAATTTTGATGTGTATACGCAGTCAACATGCTAATATGACAAGTGGTTTGGTTGGAATGTCTTTGTAATGATTTTTTTAAAGGTGCCAAATCCTTTAAAAACATGTGTTGGTAGGTCAAAACTAAGAAAAGGATGTCACATTGCTATGAAATAAGTGGAAAATGAGTGAATAGTTATTTTTGAAATGTAGGAACCAATGACATGTCATTCCAAGTTATTGTTTTCCTTGTATTCTTGTAAACCTGTTTTTACTGTTTTAAAACACTAAAACATATGTGTAAATTTTAATATCATATAAAACAACCTCATATTAATTTGAAATCAATGGAAATAGCCATTTAGTTAATTTTTATGGCTACACCTAGAAGGAACATCAATCCAATGTGTTGTGTCGTCATAATTGTTGTGTAAACAATTTTTAAATGTATTAAAGCCTTTTAAAACATGTGTCGTGGGGTCAAAACTAGGGAAACAAGGTCAATTTACATGAAATCAAGGGTCAATGATCTTATAATGTTTTTAAACTTTAGGAACCTAAGAAATGACATTCAGGGTTATGTTTTTCCTTAGATTATAGTTAATTCATTTTAATTTTTTAAAGCACTAAAAAGTTTCTGTAACTGTCCAGACCCTATAAAATGACCTCAAAATTACATTAAATCATGGAAAACCGACCATTGATTTATTTTTGAAAGATAGGACATGATTTCATATAAAATTCCTTAAATTTTTTTTTATTAAATTTCAATCACACCACACATCGATTTTAAAATTAATTTGACTGTTATATACTTATCCATTTTCAATTACAAGTGTTGAATCATAAATTAAACAACTATGTTTAAATTTTCAAAGTGTTTTCATGATATATTATTTGTTTTATGCGAATTTTTTATTAACAATATTATATATTTTATATGAAAAATTTAGAATATATTTTTTGTATTTTCACTTTTTGTATTTCCTTTCATAAATGTTCCAGTTTTTATTATTGGGGATAGATTACAACAATAGTCAAGAGGTTGACCACTATAATCCATGAAATTATTTAGAAGTAATTTGTGATGGTTCTTATTTTTTATGGTATGTATAACTTTTATCAATGATTCTACTATAATTCTGATTTATCATGTTCAGTTTAAATTTATGTCTTTTTTATTGTTGATGAGATAATTCAGAGGCATATGGATGTATTTGAGGTTTTGGAATAAATGTATGTTGGGTGTGGGTTATTTTTTGACATGTTATATATATATATATATATTGATGGCTAGGGTATGAGTTGAAAGATTTTAATAATTGAATGAAGTTATGATTACTGAGGTTATAGTGACTATGGATGTATGTATATATGACTGTGGGTGTATCATGTACATATGATGGTTTTAATATAAATTTATGTATTTATTACATGTTGGGGTTTTTTATATTCATAAAAATATTGTTTAAATATTTTAAAATAATAATAAATTTTATGAAAATGTTTCAACGAAATTTTATAGTAACTAACACTAAATAAATTTCAAACAATTTTAATTAGAAGTTGTTTATGTTAATCACCACTAAACATAACCACCACTAAATATATTAGCTGTGGTTAACATCATTTTATCGATTTTATCTTCAATATATATTTTTAAAAAAAAATTATCGCTAAATAAAATATAAACCAATATAAAATAATCCAAAAACGACACAAACAAAAAAACAATGTTTGAAAAATAATCACTGTTAAATGATTTCCAAACATTAAATATGTTCATGGTTGTGTAATAAATGACTTTGGGTGAGAGAAAATATCCTCCATGTGCTGAGATAAAAATCCATCAGATATATCATAAATTTGTTTTGACGGATGTGTTAGAATACTTAAGGTAGAAAAATACTTCTGGTGAATTTAAGGTGTTTTTTGGATACTCTTTCTTCTACATTAGGCTCATCCCCAATAGAGACTTCATGGACTAATTTCATGGACCCTTTCTAGGATCTTGAGGTAATGAACTCTCTAATATGTACCTAATCTCTTGACCATGATCCTTCAATTGAGAATACACCAGGTGACTATAAACCTTTTCAATATCCTATGACTTCGGTTGGCATGTTCCTTTTCCAAATTTCCTATGATACTAGTATTCAACGACTACCTCATAGAATTTGGAACAAAATACTCTCCCCTAAGATAAGGTGGATCCAACCCCCTCCCATAATTATTTTAGTTTCCTAAAATTGGTTGACAAAAAAATAGATTTTTTCCATAACATTCGAGACCAGAAGAGGAGGGTAAGAAACTTAACCCACAACCACATTGTTGCTGTAAATATATAGAATACTCCTAATCCATTATTTTTCATTTCAAGATATTTTTAGGTTTTTGAGAATTTTTTTAAATTTTATATGTTTTTTATATGATTTTGCAATTTATAAAGTGTTTTAAAATGGTTTAACAAATTATGAAGGTAATATCAATGTTTTAAATGTTTATTTGGAATTTAATTTGGATGTTTTAAAGTAAATTTTCTAAATTTAGAGGTGTTTCATAAATGTAGAATTTATAATAAAACCTTTTATTTTTAGTTTTTCAATTTAAAAAGTTATATTTTCAAAAAACTATTTTTCTTTTCACTTTTTTTGATGTTACATAATATAAATGAGTGTTTTTAATTGCTTCCAAAAGGGTAGAAGTAATTTTATACTTCCTGTGTAAGTTAAGACATGATTTTTATATCATAAGTAAGGGTATGTATTATTTGTTGACAAATTGTATGGGTAACCTATACCTTATATATGTTTTGTAATGGTATTTCCTTGGTTTTATAAAGAAGCACCAAATTTCAATAGTCTGTGTAACAATTTTCATATAAGGGTACTCTATGCATATGTAAAGTTAATGACTTCAATATTTCCCACATGAGGGTAAATCCTAAGGCTGTATAAAGGAAGTTTTCAACACATTTAATGGTATTATAGTTTTAATATTGGCTATGTAAGGGTAAATAAATGCATATATAATGGTCATACTGCATTTCCCTTCACTACATTTGGGTAAAACAAGTTATCCTTACACATATCTATTTTCTAATAAAGGGAAACTAGTTGTGTAAGGGTAAAAATGCATTATAGTTACGTATCTCATGCATCCTAAGTAAGAGTATCAAGATATTCATAAAAACCATGTCTTCTCATTTCCTCCCACGAGTAATACATTTTCAATTTAAATAAGTATAATTTAATGGGAAATCAAGATTTTGTTAATATATTAATAGATCCTAACTGATGAGAGGGGAAAATTAAATGGAAACCATTTAAATAGGAATTAATGTAGATTAAAATATGGGACGTTTGATCGAGTTTCTGAGGTATCCATGGGGGGTATCTATAAATTGTAAAAAAAATTGTTTCTTCCCCTCCTTTGAGTTTCTATTAATTATTCTTGAACAAGGGTGGTCCAAAACTCACCTTCCAGGATCTACTATCCTATTATAAATCCATATTAGGCTCCTCTTACTTCTATTAAGTGTGTATACCCTCTTTCTAGGTCCTATGTTTTCAGGTATCATGTGAAGTATTAATTAAAGTGGTTGGGGATCTATGATTTCTCCATTAATATACTAATAAAGTTCGAAATTATAATGCTTTAGATCCTTTGTTTAAATATATACAACTGACCATAATTCAATAATAATATAGAATAGTAAGTTCATAAATAATAAATTTTTTAGAATCATGAAAATTATAAAATATGAGGATAAATGACATGTTGTGTAATTCTGTTAATGAAATATTATAAACTCTAGATATTTTAATTGGAAGACTGAATTATATAGTATACTTTATCTTCTGATAATATTATAAATCCATGAAATAAAATTATTGTGTTAATATTATATCAAGAAATATAATCTTACTGATGGAAGAAAATGGTTAACATGGTTGTGTTTTTAGAATAAAATTAAATATATTATTTCCTATGAAGGATAAATACTGGTATCATAGAATATAGACATTTCTCCATGAAATTGATATGGTTGATAATAATTTCAACAGTGGATTTAAAGGGGTTTTCACATCCAGTAGGAAGTGTTAATTGATAATATGTATGATTATCAGAAGAAATATGAAGTAAGTATTTTCATGTTGTCAATTTAAGATAATTATACGATAATTACTAAAGAGAGAGAAAAAAATAATGGAATGAAATAGTTTTAAACTGAAATAATAATATTGATGAGAATCATTTTGATAATTCTGGTTATTAAAATATGAAATAGATATTGTCACATGTTATAATTCCATTAAATTATTTAGAAATAAATGTTTCCACTTGTGGAAATATTAATATTCATGTCTGAATATTCTACGATGTCTCACCACCTGCTCTTGAAATGTATATTTTCATTTCCTCTTTATTTTCTAGATAGTGTGATATCTATGTTTATTATTTTTTTATCATGTTACTTATTCTTGGATTGACATGTTTAATTTGATTAAAATTGTTGAAGAACCATGAATCTAGGAGTTCTTATGGTTGTAAATGATAGAAGGAATGATAAATGAGATGTTCTCTTTAATATTAATGAAATATAAGTGATTCTTGAAAGTAGGGTTAATAATTGAAGGCTTGTAATAGATGATGTCTTATGTTACCATAGTCATAACTTTTGATAAACAAATAAGTTAATCCATGATATAAATAAAACTGTATGTTTGAAAAAGATAAATTTTTGGATATTAGTGAACCCATTTTCATGTAAAGGATATATGTATTATTTTTAGAGCCCATATTCCCTATTGAATCTATTGATTTTTTCATTCTCTGTTTACTAAAGATGTGAGTGTTACTATTCAATGTGATGTTATCTCAGAATGACTAATGGTGGAATGGGGTGCCAGTTATAGTGATGATAGATTTTGGAATGACTATGGATGTGATGGTCGCACGATGTTCTAGTGATGCTGATTATATATTCATGGAAGGGATAGTTGATGTGTTAAAATTTGGAATTCTTTCTTGATGGTCGATGACTAGTTTTTATTTATATTATCATTTTCCAACTATGAGAATATGTTTGGAAATATGAACTATGAGTGTAAATTTTATATGGTGTCTTGGTTCAATCATTAAGTAACCAGATGATTATGGAATGAAAATTAAATTAATGGAAGAACAAAGTTTCTTCTTGATAATTTATTTGATGATGACATACTTGAGACTATATGAAAATTATTAATAATACTGGAAGAACGCTTCTTAAAAGGATTAAAATGCTAATATTGGTAATATTTAATTAATGGTTAATAAAGTAATTAAAATTATTATTGACTCTTGTTTGGTTATATGTTACCTAGGCCTCAATAGTGACATACGGGAGTCCAGTATTATGTTAGTGGAAGATGAGTATGAGCCTAAGATGCTGACCATAGTGTGGTTGTGGGATTTTTGTATATCATATATGTTATGTGATTTCATACACCACCCCACCCATTTTAGTAGGGATACTAACACATAGTTGACTCTTAGAGGGTGCTCTCTCTAATATCCAGGTTGGCGAGGAACAAATTGTAACATCCTAGGTAAATAAAGAATATAAAAATTTTATATTTATTAATATTTGTGAATTAATATTAATTATAATTTAAAGTGGATTCTATATTCTATGGTATACCTGATAAGAAACAACGAGTTTCTTTGAAATCTTATGCAGCACACAACATTGAGTTATACTGGAAAAATAATAATATAATATTATTATTTTAAATGGTAGTTAACACGTAGCCATTTTATTGGTAGGAATTAAAATAACTAACTACAATATGATTACACATGTTTGTAAAATGTTTTTACTTTTATCAAATAAATGTTAGAGGCTTACAATGTGAAGGAATCTAATTTTAAGCATAAATACTCTAATATTGTAACATCTCAGGTATATGAAGAATAATAGATTTTCATATTTATTAATATTTTTGAATTTAATATTAATTTTACTTTAAATGTTTTTCTATGTTTGATAGCTTTCTTGATACGCAACAACGTGTTTATTTGAAATCTTATGTTGCACACTAACAATATAATATTATTATATTAAATGGTCGTTAACTCTTAGTCATTGTATTGGTGGGAATAAACAAAAATAACTACAATATGATTATACATGTTTGTTAAATGTATTTACATTAATCTAAAATAGTTAGAGGCTTAAAATGTGAATAAATCTAATTTTAAGCATAATTTACAAGAAAAGGTCAATTAACCACCTTTTAATGCGAACCCACATTAAATATTGTTTTGGTCACTTTAATACATTCTATATGACCAAATAAAACCCTTCTTTAGAATTGGGACATCAAAATTTACTTTTTGTAAATTTTTTGAATTTTTCTGATAAAGTTTATTTTTTTAATGAATAGTGAAAAATATTGTATTTTAATTCAAAACTGTGTTTTAATCAAATTTATTTAAATGGATAGATTGTATTATTAATAGGATTTAAAGTTTAATTAGAATATATTTTTTAAATTAAATATAATTTAGGTCATTGGAATTAATTTAACTTTGAAATTGTACATAAACAAGTGACAATCTTTTGATAGTTATTGTTTCTTAAAAACACGCTATTTGGTTTAACAACGGGAATTAATTTTAAATTAATTTATGATACTTATATGTTTTTAATTTGGAAAAATATAAATCATTTTTTAATTTTGAATATCAAATATATCTCAGGCTGAATTTTTGGTGTTTTTTTTGAAAAACATCAATTTTTTATGAATAGTGAAACCATTTAGTAGTAGTTAAAAAAACCGACATTTTCTTTTAAATGAAATTGTACCGGTTCTGTGGATTGAATTTCTAAAATCCAACATACATGATTTTTATCAAGAAGTATAATGTGTTTCAATAAGATGAAAATAATTTTTGGTGAATAGTAACTTTTGACTTTTATTTACCACGGTTAAAGGTAAATAAGGTAATTCAAGGTTAAAAGAATGTTATAACAATTCAGGATTCACCTTAATACTTGTCCTAACCTTATTGGATGAGTAATGGCTGACCATGGGCATATTTGGGTCTATTTTGGCACTACATGGATCCACTTATTAAAGATAATGACACTTTAGATTAATTAATTTAATGTAAAGGAAAATTGACATAAACAAACAACTTTTAGTAAATTAATTTTTATATGGTATTATAAAAATTATATTTTTGACTATAAATATTCATTGGAAATATGAAAATATTCCTACATCATAGTAGTTTTTTTTAATTATTAGACATCGAAAAAATTATATTATTTTTGACACAATAATGATGCGATGTTTACCTCATTAAAAAATCATTTAAATAAATATGAATATAAATATTAAAATAACATCCATAAATTGTCCAATTCTTATTGGATTATTTTATTTATACCATGTGTCATCTTATTTCTACGATAATGATTTTTGGACCTTTGTAAACCGAATATCATTATATAATAAAATAATATTGTCACACTTTTATAAAGATCCCCTCCTCTCCCTTATAAAAGAAGACCACTTCTAACCAATTCCGCTCACCTCTAAAAATTTTTGGCTCATCCAAACTCTGAAAAATTAAGCTCCCTACATCCCTATACTCTTTCTAGAAGCCTTACATTAGGTATAAGTCACTTCAATATTTCCTTTGGTTCAAACCAAAGGGAGTAATCCAAATTAAAGGTAACCGTTTATCATAAATTGTTTTCTTTTATTTTACTTCTCCAACCCCTAAACTCTTTTTATTACTTTATTTTATAACAAAAAAAGTAACCTAAATATACTAGTATGTTTTTATGAGATGGATTCTAACTACACTTACACACACCTCTATCTAATGGATGAAGAACATAATGTTTCTGTGGATGACAAACTAACGCCTCTTGAAATGATGATTGTTCAAATATCTCCAACTATCTCTCATGGTGTCCATTAAGACAGAACTATATTTATATATTATTTTTATTATGTTTATGTTTTTTATGCTTCTGTAATTTCCATTTATATTTTACCTTTATGGTTTCCATTATGGGTAAACTCGATAATTTCATTTGAGGAAGTGTGGACTACCACCCCCTCAAAGTGATATGACTCGTTCATACCATATGTGGTACGTATAAAGAATAGATTTAATGATATTATTTATGATACAATACTGGAATTATAATACTACTTTGTATCATTAGGTTTTAATTCCATTAAAATAAGAAATAGAAATTAAAGTAGCATTAATGCGTACGTACGACTTACCGTCTCCATGAATGATGCATTTCATTTCTTAACTCCAAATGATATGTACTGTTATAAATATATATATACTGGATATATATGATATATATGATATATAAATAATGAATATAATTATGAATATAATGGACTATTGACCACATGGAAAACTTGTAAATATAAGTTGTTCATTTATTACTCAAGTACCCAATATCGACAAAACGACCATTTTTAAATTAAATGATTACATAATGTTTATAACATGGTAATAATTGATATAAAAGGACTAATAAAATTGAAAAAGGTTCTTAAACAAGGAAAAATTAACTATAGTTTATTATTTAGGAGATTAAAGAATGATCATGTCAAGTCGGACAAGAGGTTAGGGACATCGCCTCAATCTCCTTTCAATGAGGAATATATTAAGTTATAAACAACTATCTTTTATACGGTTTATAAACCCCTTTGACTTTTAATTTTATTCAAATGGAATTTTTTCTCTATGAGTCATTTTCCTTAATGACAAAAAGTATGTTTCTTATTAAGGTATGCGGTGACAAAGACTTTTCCACCGCCGTGAGTATTATTTGATCTTTGGATTCCTTGACAACCTGCAATGTTTTTAAAAGGAAAAAATACCATATACTCTTTTATGTATTTTGGTATTGAAAATGGTTTTGATAATGGATTTTTATGTCAATATATTTAAGTGATATATTGTGATTGAAATGTGGAAATGTTTTCTTTCCTTTATATTTTTTTATGTGTATTAAATTTATAATGGTACTTATACATTTGATGGTTGGTTACGTGATAAACAAAATGATGGGTGGTGTCGTGACAACTAGGATGGATGGTTACACTATATCCTCCAGTGCATTGGGTATGGAAGTTGGTTGTATGGATATTCCATTTAGTGATATGTGTGGAAGTTGACTATATGGTTATTCCATTAAACTATGTTTATGTCCCAAGTTACCTTTATATGTTATGTGTTATTTATATGGGTTTTATGGTAATATTTTGGTTACAAAAGGGTAAGTAATGATATTTTATTCAATGAAGAGTATTTACTACTTTATGAAAGTGAAAAGTATTACTTATGATAATGTATTCATGGTTAACCAGTTTTTTTCAAAAAACTAACAGTTTTCCTTCTTCTTGTATACCTTATTGAGCTTTTTATGCACATCCCATGTTTTTGAAATATTTTTCACAGGACATAATGTGGAATAGGGTCAAGGATGGGATCAAGGGAAAGTCATGTTGTCTTAAACATGGAACAAGACATGACTCTTTTTTCCAAGAGTTCATGTTTTGTAAAAAAATTGAAAACTGTTTAGAAGTGTCTACTTTTTAATCTTTTGAGATGAAATAGTTATGTACTAATTCTCTAAAACACTAAACCTAAAAAGATCCTCAATTTAAATTATTCATATAGTTCAATATTATGTATGGTTTAAGGACGGTTCCTTATAGTTGGTATCAGAGGTCAGTTTAGACAACTTTAGGAGTGAGGGTATTGTTAAATTAACATCCATAAATTAATTTATGTTAACTATATAGAATTTATAGATTTCCATGTTGCTTCACTTACGATATTTCTGTGTTTAGAATGGTTTTCTGTAGAGCAATCATGGCAGCTATGTTCAGATGACATCAGGAGGAATACAACCTTCCAAATCAGCAACCTAAGATGGTCAGAATCGGAACTGAACAGTTTGTTGTAGTGATGGCAAAATTGACTCAAGCTATAAATGGTGGTGGTATCTATATCCGAGATCAGCTAGATCCACTTCAGATGAACATGTTAGTAGTGGATAATTTTATGAGGCAACATCCCCCATCATTCATAGGATCATCTGACCTTGTTCTAGCTGAAGGGTGGATTAAAGCACTGGAAAATATTTTCAATGTCACGGGTTTTTTAGAACATCAAAAGGTTAGTATCGATTTTTACCATTATAAAGGTGAATCTGATTAGTGGTGGTTGATGGTGAAAAATATTAGGGATAGTGAGGAGACTCATTCTCTTGATTGGGATGAATTCAAAGGTATGTTTCTTGAAAAATATTTTCCTAAGGTGGTTCGTCTTAATATGGAAATACAATTCCTAGAATTGATGCAGGAGGATGAATCAGTGGCTACTTATGAAGCCAAGTTTACTCGACTGGCAAGGTATATACCAAATTTCATCTCAGATCATGATAGTAGGATAAATTGATTTTAATCAGGACTGAAGCCACGATATCGAAGAGTGTTAGCCTCTCGTGAGTTCAAAAGTTATCAAAAACTTCTTCGATGTGCAGAGAAGGTGGAAATGGAGTTTTCCGATGATCATGTTTTCTTTGAAAAACAATAGAATAAGAGTTCTACTTGGCAGGAAAAGGGGAATAATTCATTAAAGAATCATGGAGGTAAGAAAAATAAATATCCATCTTGTGAGAAGTGCGGTAAAAATCATATTGGGGAATGTTTATCAAAGTCTGGAATGTGCTTCTGGTGTGGTAATTTTGGTAATATTACTCGTAACTGTAAGAAAGATGATCAAGCAAGAAATGAAAAGTCACCGGTAAGATGTTTTATGTGTAATGAAATGGGTCATTATGCAAATGAGTGTTCAGAGAAGAACTCATCCGAGGGAAAGTAGCTAGACAACCAGCAGAAAGGGGTGGTGAAATCCTTTGCAACTACTTCAGTCAATGTTTGTCCATTAAATGAAGTAGTATCAGGTATACTATTTGTTTATTAAGATTATGCCAACGTTTTTTCTAATTCATGGTCTACACACTCTTTAATTTCTGATAGGTTTTCATGAAAATTGGCAAATACATCTCATGATTTAAATATTAAACTTATGGTAAAAACACATGGAGGAAATGTTGAGACAAAAAGAAATTATAAGAACATTTTTATCCTTTTGTATGGAAAGAACCTACCAGAAAACCTTATTGTTTTGCCTCTAGTAGAGTTTCATGTTATTTTGGTCATGGATTGGATTTTTGTTTATCATTCTATGATGGACTGCATAGCTAAAGAGGTTTCTTTTCAGAAATATTTTCAGTTTGTGTACAATAATGAACCCTTACTTTTGATAACATATCAGGAATCTGAGAAAATATTAAAATATGGAAATGAATGTTAACTTTCACATATTTTTGAAAATAAAGGAACTATTCTGATTAATGATGTGCCAGTAGTAAATGAGTACATTGATGGTTTTCTTGATTAGTTGCCTAGTATAATAGATGATTGGGATGTTGAATTTACTATTGACTTAGTTCCAGATGCTAATCCAATTTCAAAACCTCCTTATTAAATGGCTCAAATTGAAATTTTAGAGTTAAAGAAGTTATTTCAAGACTTATTAGATAATGGTTTCATTCAACATATCACATCACCATGGGGTGATTTTTTATTTTTTGATAAAAAGAAAGATGGTTCAATGAGACTTTTCATTGATTATAGAGCATTGAATAACATCACTGTTAAGAACAAGTATCCTTTTCCTAATATCGATGATTTGTTTGATCAGGTCTAGGGAGCTCAATAATTTTCAAGGAATGATTTGAGGTCGGGGTACCATTAGTTGAAAGTAAAGGAAGCAGACGTTCTGAAGACGACATTTCAAACTAGATATGGACATTATGAATTTATAGTTATGCCTTTTGGTTTCACCAATTAACCTACAGTATTCATGGATCTTATGAATAGAATTTTCCATTAGTTCTTGGATATGTTTTTGGTTTTGTTCATTGATGATATTTTGGTTTATTCAAAAATTAAGGAGGGACATGAAAGTCGTTAAAGGGTTATCTTGCAAACCTTAAAAGAAAGGAAACTATTTGGGAAGTTTATCAAGTGTGAGATTTGGTTAAAAAAAATATCTTTCCTTGGTCACATTGTTTCAAAAAATGGTATAATTTTTGATCCTACAAAAACAAAAGTTGTTAAAGAATGATGAAGACCCACAAATATAACAGATATTTGTAGTTTCCTTGGTTTGGCAGGTTATTACCGGAGGTCTGTTGAATTTTTTTCATGGTTATCTTGTCCAATGACTAAGTTAACTCGAAAAGGTGTTAATTTCATTTGGACAAAATAATGTGATGATTTTTTTCAGGAATTGAAAAGAAGAGTTTTGAATTCTTTAGTTTTAGCACTGCCTTTCAGAAATGGTGAGTTTGTTATCTACAGTGATGCTTTGTTGAAAGGACATGGTTGTGTCCTTATGTAGAATGATTAGGTAATTTCTTATGCTTCACATCAGTTGAAACCCCATGAGTTAAATTATCCTACACATGATTTGGAATTAGATGTTGTTATTTTTGCCTTTAAAATTTGGAGGTATCATTTAATGGAGTGAAGTGTGAAATATATACTTTTCACAAAAGTTAGAAGTATATATTCACTAAAAAAAATTGAACATGAGATAGAGGAGATGGTTGGAATTAATAAAGTATTATGATTGCATGATACTTTAACATCTAGGAAAAGAAAATAGTGTGGCTGATGCTTTGAGTTGAAAAAGTAATGCTTCATTAACTATGTTACGTTTGGAACAAGATCCTTTGGTTTTTGATTTGATAAACATTGACATAGAAATTGTTGGTTCCGAAGATTCTTCTGTTTTTTTCAGGCGTCATTGAAATCATCTCTATCAGAGAGAATAAAGCAAGTGGAAAAAGAAGATAGTGAGTTGTAGAATAAGGTAGAGTTGATTCAGAAGGGTAAGTCGCCTGATTTTAACGTTGACAATGAATGTGTTTTTAGTTTTGGAAAGAGATTATGTGTGCCTTGTGTTTCACAGTCGAAGAATGAGTTGTTATGTGAAGCTCATAGTTCTCTGTTTTCATTTCATCCTGGTCGTACTAAGATGTATAAAGATCTTCAGAAGTATTATTGGTGGAATGGAATGAAAAGTTATATTGCTGAATTTACTATGATGTGTTTGACTTCTCAGTAGGTTAAAGTAGAGCGGTAGTTACCAAAAAGACTACTTCAGTCTTTACTGGTGCCAGAGTGGAAATGGAAAAATATATCCATGGACTTCATTGTGGGATTACCGAAGACATCTCGAGGTAATAATGTAATATGGGTTATTGTTGACTGATTGACTAAATATGCTCATTTACTTCCTTTTCAAGATACTTTGTCTCTAGATCAACTTTCTTGTTTGTATGTTAAAGAGATAGTCAGGTTTCATGGACTTCCCCTCTCCATTTTATCTGATCGTGATCCCGGGTTTACTTCTAACTTTTGGAAAGGCCTTCAGAAGTCGTTGGGAGCTGAATTAAATTTTAGTACACCTTTTCATCTGGAATCAGATGGGCAGTCAGAATGAACAATTCAGACCTTGTAGGATATGATACGTGCTTGTTCATTGTATTATCAAGGAAGTTGGGACCAACATCTTTCTTTGGTTGCATTTTCTTATAATAATAGTATTCATTACAGTATATAGATGGATCCATTTTAGGAATTATATAGAAATCATTTTCGAACTCTACATTTTGCTGATGAAGTAGGTGAAAGGAAGTTGATGGGACCAGAATTATTAGAAGAGATGGAAAAGAAAGCTCAGTTGATTCAAAAGAACATGAGAACAGCTCAGAGCAGACATAAAAGGTTTACAGATAACGGTAGGAAGGATCTTTCTTTTGAGGTGGGGGATCATGTCATTCTTAAAGTTTCTCCATGGAAAAGTGTGATGTGCTTTTTTATGAAGGTAAAGAAGAGGCTGAGGTTTATTGAACCATATAAGAATCTAGAGAAAGCTGGATTAGTTGCGTACATAGTGGCTTTACCTCCATGATTATCTCAGGTATAATTTTTTTTCACATTTAGATGTAGAGAAAGTATATACAAGATCCATCTCATGTTTTGAGCCTAAAGGTAGTTCAGTTTAAAGAGAATCTATCTTATGAAGAATAACTAGTTTAGATTCTTGACCATAGAGAGAATGTGTTGCGGAATAAGGTAATTCAACAGGTAAATTTTTTGTGGAAAAACCATATGGTTGAAGAGGCAAAGTGAGAATCTGAAAATTCTATGAGAGATAAATACCCCCACTTATTTGAAAAGTGAATAAAAATTGTGAGGACACAATTTCCAAAAGGGGGGAAGGATATAACATATCATGTAAATGAAGAATAAGAGACTTTCATATTTTTTAATATTTGGGAATTAAATATTAATTTCAAATTAAAAGGGTTGTTATTTTCGATAGTGTACCCGATACACAACAATGACTTTCTTTGAAATCATATGTTGCACACTAATAATATAATATTATTATTTTAAATGGTTGTTAAGTCCTAGCCGTTGTATTGGAGGTAATGAACAAAACTAACTACAATATGATTATACATGCTTGCTAAATGTATTTACATTAATCTAAAAAAAAT
Organism: Viscum album; assembly: GCA_963277665.1. Lineage (NCBI taxonomy): Eukaryota > Viridiplantae > Streptophyta > Magnoliopsida > Santalales > Viscaceae > Viscum > Viscum album. Next base: position 2,133,590,270 of record OY728155.1, on the reverse strand, counting down.
TAGAGGCTTAAAATGTGAATGAATCTAATTTTAAGAAAAATTTACATTAAAAGGCCGATTTACCACCTTTTAATGGAGAAACCATATTAAATCTTATTTTTGTCACTTTAATACATTCTATATGACCAAATAAAATCCTTCTTTAGAATGGGGACATCAAAATTTACTTTGTGTAAATTTTTTGGAATTTTTCTGATAAAGTTCAATTTTTAACGAATAGTGACAAATATTGTATTTTAATTCAAATCTGTGTTTTAATCTAAGTTATTTATATGGTTAAATTATATTTTTAATAGTTTTTAAAGAATAATGAGAATATATTTTTACCATTTAATCCAATTTTGTTCCTTGGAATTAATTTCACTTTGAAATTGTACATAAACAAGTGTCAATCTTTTGATAGTTATTGTTTCTTAAAAACACGCTATTTCAGTCACCAGGGGATGTTGTAATTTATAGATTGACTTCACTTCCATGTGAGACATGTGGGCAGTAGACCACACGTTGAAATGGATAGAGGTGGAGTAGTTGTTTATTTTATTAATTGAATGTGTTTAGATTATTTATATTTACTGTATTTGATTAAAATTTACAGAATTGTGGAATATATTTTTTTGTGACTGTTTCATTTTGTTGCAACATGCCTCCCTAGAATGCTCCCATGCACCCATGGGAGGAAACTGAAGAGAGTTATCCCACACCGATTGATCAGAGGCTCATGGAGGCTGTGGTTCGGGCTATCCATGCTTTGGGACATGGACTATCTCCTTCTCCTATTCCTATTAAGGCAGAAGATACTGGTCCTAGAAAAGATAAAGTAAAGGAGTTTCTGAAAAACAAGCCTCATACCTTCTGAGGCAGCTCAGAAACCTAGGAAGTAGAGGAATGGCTCGAGAAGATCAAGCGTATGTTTGAGTTCCTAGAAACACATGAAGAGATCAAGGTGAAGTGTATGTCCTTTCTATTGGAGGGTCTCAGTCACAAGTGGTGGGATTCAATGCTTCAGACTGGGAAGAATGAGAAGATGTGCTAGGGAGATTTCAAGGCCTTCATCAATGAACAGTACTTCCCTGAGGTGTTGTCTTATTCTAGGTCTAGAGTGTTCATGGAACTTTTTTAGGGGAATCTTTCTGTGATGGAGCATGCCAACCATTTTGCTGAGTTGGTTCGGTATGCTCCAGAAATTGTCTCTAATGAGCAGGCGAAGGCCCAGAGGTTTGAGAAAGGCTTGTGACTAGAGATAAAATCCCAAGTGTTATTATTTAACATGAGGACCCTTGCTGAGGTCGTAGATCGGGTGTGAATGGTGGATATTTATTGGAAAGGCAGCGCTGGTTTCTATGGGTTAGTATCAGCAGTGGGAAATGGTAGCTCAACAGAGAAGAAAAGGAAGCGGGAGGATCATGTGAAATAAGGAGGTGGCACTTCAGGTCACTCTGCCTGGATATTTTCTTCTGTGGCTTCTGAGGAGAGATTTGTCATGTTCCACCAATTTGGGAAGATCGGGAATATCTAACCATAATTTCCACTTCCTCCGAAGCCTTGTTACCAGTGTGGAGGTATGGGGAATTTTCAGCACTTCTGCGGTGCGGCACGTCCACACCCAAGTGGGTCACGGTCAGTGGATTCAAGAGGAGTGCCAGCACAATCTGAGCCGTCGAGGACTAGGGGATATCGATTTGGCAGTCTTGTTGGTAGGGTTGGATCATCTCTGGGAAGAGACAGTTCAGTGCATAGCCACAGACTAGCGGTCTTCCTTAGGCAGATCCTGGACATCTCCATGCAGTGGATCAGGCACCAGCAGGATCAGAGGCGGGACCGCCGACAGTTCAAGGTACCATTCTGATTGTATCTTCTACATCTTATTCTATTTTTGATACTAGTGCCTCTGTTTCATTTATTTCTGCCCATTTTGTGGACATGCTGAATTTACCAACTGAGTTGATGTCTTTCACGATAGAGTTGGTGACACCTCTAGGAATGAAGAAGGAGCAGGGCCTTAGTTTCCCCTCATGTGCGCTTTCCATTTCAGGGGTTGAGATGGAGTGGGACCTCCTGGTTCTAGATATGGAAATGTTTGACATAATACATGGCATGGATTGGCTAGTACACTTCCAGGCACACATCGATTGCGACAGATGACATGTGAGTTTCACGACATGTGATGGGGGTCGTTATGTTTTTCGTGGAGAATGGGATCCTCAGTCAGGTTGTTTAGAGCCTCCACTCCTAGAGTGGGGAAGTTTTATCTTTGAGTTATCTCCGCTCATGATAAAGGATGGTATTTCCCCTAAATGTGCACATCCTCATGTAGTGAATGTTTTTCCGGAGGTATTCCCAGATGATTTTTTTGGTTTTCCCCCAAAGTGGGGTGTGGATTTTTCGATTGATCTGGCACCGGGAACACAACCAATATCTCTTACCTCTTATCGCATGGCCCCCACCAAGCTTAGGTAATTAAATATAAAATTGGATGACATAGAATCCAAAGGATTCATTCTCCCGAGCGTCTCTCCTTGGGTTGCTCTTGTGTTGTTCACAAAAAAGGTAGATGGATCCCTCCGGTTGTGCATTGACTACTGAAAGCTGAATAATGTAACAATTAAAAAAAATACTATTTTCCAAAAATAGATGATTTGTTTGATCAGTTGAAGGGGGAAAATTGGTTATCAAAGTTAGACCTATGTTCAGTTTATCATAAACTCAGGGTGAAGGAGTCAGATATCCAAAATACAACCTTACAAAGCAGGTACGACAACGTTGAGTATTTGGTCATGCCCTTCGGATTGACCAATTCTCCAGTGGTCTTTATGGAACTTATGAATAAGGTGTTCTATAAGTATCATTATTACTTTTTTTGGTGTTTGTGGATGATATTTTGGTATACTCTAGCTCTGAGGAGGAACACAGACATGACTTGAGGATCGTTTTGGGTACATTACTAGATCACCGGCTCTATGCAAAGTTGTCATAGTGCACATTCTAGACAAGGAAGGTGAGATTTCTGGGGCATGTGATATCGGAACATGTAGTTTCAGTGGACCCTGAGAAAATTAGTGTGTTTATGTCATGGGAGAGTCCATAAAATGTGTTTGAGATCAAGGGTTTCCATGGCCTGGCTGGTTATTACAGGCGATTCGTTCAGGATTTCTCTCGGCTTGCTTCATCGATAACAACGCTCACCCGGAATGGGGTGAAGTTTGTATGGGGTCTAGAATGTCAGGAATCATTCAAGGAGCTAAATAGGTGGTTAAATAATGCCCCCGTACTGATTTTTCCAGAGGTTGGAAAGGGTTATGTGGTCTATTGTGATGGTTCACGTATGGGTCTTGGGTGCGTGCTTATGCAGGATGATCATGTGGTGGTATATGGCTCTTGGAAACTCCTACCACATGAAAAGAACTACCCAACCAATGACTTAGAGTTGGCAGCAGTGATGCATGATTTGAAGAATTGGCGTCACTACCTCTTTGGAGAGAAGTTTGTAGTCTACTCTGATCACAAAATCTTGGACTATATCTTCTCGCAGAAGGACCTCAACATGAGGAAACATCATTGGATAGAGTACTTGCAGTGGTTTGACATTGAAATTGCCTATACCCTAGGAAAGGGTAATGTGGTGGCTGAAACTTTGAGAAGAAGAGTTCCATTGCAGGATTTAAGGAAGTCCAGTGATGAGTGGACTTTGATGGGGCTCTTTTCTCAGATGCATGCGGAGACTAGGGAACACAGTGGAGGGGAATTCTTGGTAAGTGTATAGTTGAATTCTTCTCTATTGGAGTTGATTCAGCGGGAACAGACCAATTATGATCTTTTTCAGAGGTCAAATTAGTTTCTTCATGGTGGGGAGACATCCTCTGATTGATCGTCATCTCCCGAGGGCATCTTGTGCTTCAAAAGCCTTTCAGTAGTGCCGTTATCTCTACGGAAGGTGGTGATGTAGGATAGCCACTGGTCTCAGTGGGCTATCCATACGGGTACCACTAAGATGTATTATAATGTTCATCGACAGTTTTGGTGGCCTGGTATGATATGGGACATAGCAGACTTTGTGTCGAGATGCTACACATGCCAACAGGTGAACGCAGAGTACTAAAGGCCCTCCGGTTTGCTCCAACCACTACCCATTCCTACCTGGAAGTGGGACGAGGTCTCCATGGACTTTATTATTGGCTTTCCTCGTACACCTCGGGGTAAGAATTCCATTTGGGTGGTGATTGATCATATGAAAAAATCAGCCCACTTCATTCAGATAAAAGATAGAACTAATGTGGATGGGTTGGGCCATTTGTATCATTAGGATGTGGTGAGACTCCATGGTGTACCATTAGTATTGGTCTCAGATAGAGACCCTAGATTCACATATCGATTTTGGGAAGGCCTTCAGAAGGCCTTAGGGTCTATGATTATAATGATCACAACATAACATCCTCAGACGGATGGTCAGACAGAGCGGGAAAATCAGATTTTGGAGGACATACTTCGTGCATGTGTCCTAGACTTTAGAGGTTCCTCGGATACCCATTTGGGACTGGTTGAGTTTTCTTAAAGTAACAGTTACCAATCCTCGATTCAAATGGATCCTTTTGAGGAGCTCTATAGTCAGCCTTGTCGGTCCCCCCAATGTCGGACTAAGGTAGGTGAGACCTCACTACTGGGGCCGAGTCTGGTCCAGGAGACAACTGAGAAGGTAAAATTAATCAGGAAACATTTATTAAAAGCCCAGATTCCTCATAAATCATATACTGACCAGAGGCGTCATGACCTAGAGTTTACTGTGGGTGACATGGTATTCTTGAAAGTGGCCCCTCGTCTGGGCCATCGTCGATTGGGGAAGAAAGGTAAGTTGATTCCATGGTATGTCGGGCCCTTTGAGATTACTGAGCATATTGGAAAGGTGGAATACATGTTTTCCTTACCTTCTCAGTTGACATCCATCCATGATGTCTTCCATGTCTCTCCGTTGAAGAAAGACAACCCGGATCCGTCCCATATGCTGAGTTGGGAAGAACTGGAGATAGAGCCTAACTTGTCTATTGTAGAGTAGCTGGTGCAAATAGTGGACTCCCAAGACAAGGTTCTTCGAGGGAAGTCCATTCTGCTGGTTCGGGTTCATTGGCATCATGGTAGTGATACTCCTGAGACATGAGGGTGGAAGCCATGGGTCGAGGAAGAATACCCATTTATGTTTTCAAATCAAGATTCATGTTGACTTTCTAGGGTGGAAAGTCTTTCATGGTGGGAAGAATTGTCACATACATAACATATTTTAAAGGTAAATTTCATTTAATATCAGTTAATTATTTGTTTTAGGGTTTTCCCATTCATTTCTGGAGGAAAGGGTGAGTTTCCATGATTTGGGCCAAATCGAGAGCCCATTTCCAAATTTAAAAACCAATATTGATTATTTTTTAACTATTAATTTTTAAATACTTTTCACCCATTATACTTCTATAATATCCTCCACTGACCTTTTAACACCAAAAATTCATTTTGGACCCCTTAAGAATCCATAACAATGTGGAACTTGGGTTTTTATTTAAGAAATGGGCCAACCCGAAAGCCCATTTTCCAGTTTCAAATTGTTTTTTAAATTTTTTAATATTTTATTAATTATAATGAAGTTTATAGTGCTTCAACCTCCCTCTAAACCATAAAAATCCCAGGTGCTCTCCCATTTCCTTTACCCCCTCCTTAGAGCTATCTGAAATCATGAATTAGTGCAAAACTTCTTAGGATGTCTCAAATCGGCCAGAATGGAAGAGGTAACATCATTTTTTTTAAACTATATCAATTATTACTATTTTCCCTCCATTAAAGATCATAAATGACATCCTAAATTATTTTCCACAAACCCATGAATTTTTTATGTTTTCAAATTAATCTACTATTGTTTTGGAGTGATTACTTCAGAATAAATCATGTAAGTGAGTCCCTTTCTTTCCTCTTTCAAATTGCTTAGGGTTTAATCTATTTTTATTAGGGTTTATTCCATCTTCCTTGAAGTCCCAAATGAACAGGGGGTATGGTTTCAATCCTAAGGTTTATCCATGGGTTTTCTTTTTAAATTCTTGTGGATTTAGGTTTGTTCTAGTTTCTTATTGGTGCGGTGGTGGTGCTAATTATTTTTCGCACGGTGATTCAAGGGTTTTCCTTAATTTGTTAGGTGATTCTATTGTGCATGTAATTTCTATGACTTGTCTTGCTATGTTCATGGTATTTTCATGTGTATTTCATTTGAATGTTTCTGCAAAAAATTGGATTTTGTTATATTTATAAAGAAAATCAATTTTAAGTTCCAATTTTTGGTGAAATTTGTCGGCTTTCATAAATATCATTTATCGGTTCATTTGGGGCTAACCAATAATGATTTAGTGGATTTTATTGAATTGTATTAGGACTAGAAACCATGTTTTTAATGTTTATTATTTTTTTTATTACTTGGAATGTTTTTTTAAATGTTGTTTGGGAAGCAAATGGGATTTAAGTGCCATGTTTGTGTGAAAATGGGGTTTTTTAAAAGATATAACTTCTTGGTACACATAGGGATACCCTAAAACTGAATTTTTGGTTTCATTAAAGGTTATTGAACATAAATTTTGTTTTGTTGACTTAAAAGTGTTCAAATAGTGTTAAAAGTGGATATTTCAAAGAGCAATGGGTGCAAAACAATGGGATATTTTGAGAAGGTGTTTTATTTAAAATCAAAATGTTTTATTGTTTGTTTTAAATGGAATAAATTGTGTATAGTTAATATATTGTTTGTTTGTTACCAGTAGTGTTTTTCTATACGTAAAATGATGTGTTTTTTTTCTAAAATTTTTTGAGCACAAAATGGGGAATCTCGGGTACTTAGGTGGGTGGATATGTACTAGTACGACTAGTGATCCGGATGGGTTGTGTCCCTATTTCACTAAGAAAATGGATAACGGCAACTCTAGCTAAACTATATGGATGATATTTGAGTACCAATAGGTTATGGGTATGTTCCCTACTAGTGGATCATGCACAAGAAAGGATTGTGACTTGGATACTTTACACCGAGGTACGAGGTACATAGGGCCCGAGACTATCTAGTTGCCTAGGGGTGTTACCGGTTTTGGTGCTCATTGTATTTTTGGTATTTAACCTTGTATTGGAGTGTTTTTGGATGAAATTTAAAGTATCTCACATTTCTATTTAAATTTGTGACCATTCTGAAATTTTTATCTGGAAAACTATTATCAATTGAAAGTTTCATTTCTTGGATTTCATCACTGCTTTTCTTTGCATATTAAAACTGCTTGCCTTTTCACATTGTATTGCATTCTATTTGGAATAATTGTGTGGTATCCTATTAGGCTTAGTCTCACACCTTACTTAAACTCCTTGGGAGTACGTAGACTTGGTTATGTTTGACTCAGGTAATGTAAAGGCTATGGTTGATGGTGGGCCAGTGTGTTAATACTCATTCTTGGGGTGGAGTAGTAGAGACGACCTGTGGGTGATGAACCCTAGTCGGGTGGAGTCTTTGGTTCTATCTTGCTGCTATATTTATTTGTATTTGGACCAATTGTAGTGTCTCTAAAAAAAATTATTCAGATCTGGTTTTGTTAATTATTGTTTTGCATGAAAATTTCAGATTCATATTATTGTTTGTTTTTTTATGTTTTATGCTTTCATACTCGGGTAAATCGTTCCCAAAAAATATTTTTTGATACCCGAGAACTTGGGCCAGCCCGTGGGGATAGGTAACGCCCATCGGGTCTTGGCACGTGCTGGGTTTGGTTTCGGTAATAGTTGAGACTAGATTTAATTCATGATAATAAACCCCTTTGACTTTTACTTTTATTCGAATGGAAACTTTTCTCTATGAAGAGTTTTACTAAACGACAAAAGGTATATTTCTTTTTAACGTACTCGGTGACAACGACATTTCTACCACCGCAAGTATTATATTATCTCTATATTCCATAAAAATCTACAATGTTTTTAAAAGGAAAATAAATACCATATACTATTTTACATATTTTAGTATTGAAAATGGTTTTGATAATTGATTTTTATGTCAATATATTTAAGTGATATATTGTGATGGAAATGTGGAAATGTTTTCTTTCCTTTATAATTTTTTGTATGTGTTATGATTTTATAATGGTACTTGGACATTTTATGGGTGGTTATATGATAAAACAAATGACGAGTGTTGCCGTGAAAACCAGGATGTGTGGTTACGTTATAACCTCCAATGCATTGGGTATGGAAGTCGGCCGTATGACTATTCCTTTTAGTGATATGTGGGGAAGTTGACCGTATGGTTATTCTATTTAAGTATGTTTATGTCCCAAGTTACCTTTATATATTATGTGTTATTTAAATAGGTTTTATGGTAATATTTGGTTAAAAAAGGGTAAGTAATGATCTTTCATTCTGTGAAGAGTATTTACCACTTCATAAAGGTGAAAAGAATTACTTATGATAAATTATTCATGGCTTAGCTGTTGTTATGAAAATCAAACAGTTTTCATTCTTTGTGTATCTCTTACTGAGCCTTTTATGCTCATCCCATTTTTTTGAAATGTTTTTCACATGGAATAATGTGGAATATGGTCAAGGATGAGATCATGGAAAAGTCATGCTATCTTAAACATGGAACTAGACATGACTCTTTTTTTCAAGAGTTCATATTTTGTAAAAAAATTGGAAACTGTGTAGAAGTGTCTAATTTTTAATCTTTTGGGATGAAATAGTTATGTCATAATTCACTAAAATTCTAAACCTGAAAATTTCCTCAATGTGAATTATTTATTTAATTCAATATTATGTAAGGTTTAAGGCTGAGTCCTTATAATTATTTTTTAAAAAAGTAAATTTACCTCCTTTTGATGGTGAAACCTTTTTAAATTTAGTTTTTGTCACATTTATATGTTCTATTTTTTAAAATAAAATTCTTTTTTAAAATCGGGACATTAAATTTTACTTTGGATGAAATTTTGGTATTTTTCTGATATAGTACATTTTTTTAATGAATAGTGAATAATACTGCATTTTAATTCTAAAATACTTTTTATTATATTTATTTATATAGTCACATTTATATTTTTATAGGTTTTAAAGTGTAATTGTATTATATTTTTACCATTTAATCCAATTTTGGTCATTTTAAGTAATTTCACTTTGAAATTGGACATAAACAAGTGTTAATCTTTTGATTGTTATTATTTTATTAAAAAAAAATTGATTTAAAAGGAATAATAAACATGAAAAATGTTCTTAAAAATGTATAAATTAACTTTAGTTTATTATTCAGAATATTTAAAGATCAAACGTGTCATGTCAGACATGAGGTAAGGGGTTTTCATCTCACTTTTTATTCCAGTGAGATTCATGCTCAATTTGCCACTATTTCTTTTTTATGCTGTGTATTTACTTCCCATGATTGTATTTATTATGTTATATAATTTAATTTATGGTTATTTACATATTCATTTTATGATCCATATTTCTTGTGGTGTATCTTTCGTAAGTTACCAAATCGGTAAGGGAACCTTTCATCGTACTCTTTTAGGCAAAGACTTCTTTTATGTCATGGTTTTTAATTTCCTTTTTATTTTGTTGGGATAGGTTATTCTATATCATTATTTCTATAAATTTTATGTCCATGTTATGAGATATCCTTTTCTCTCTCATCAAATAATTTTTTGAATTTTAAAGCGATGTTGTTATGTTGTCAAATTTCTATAAGAGAACTTCTTAACCTAATTTTAATTCATTGGGCTAAACATATACTTCTTCATTAGCTCATGATATGAATATGTGTGAATGACATATGACTATTTTACACTTAATATCCACTTATATGGGATGTATTATTATTTGTCACACATAATTATGACATTGATTTGTCCTTAATCTAAGGATATGATCTTTGTAAGGGACTTTGTCTCAATTGACATTCCATTAAGGCTATTTTGTTATTATACAGCGATTCACTTATATATTTTGTATATAAAACCATTTGACATATTATATAATAAATATCCTTATTCTCATGTTATTATAATATTTGATTAATGTTATTCCTCAAATATTTGTATTCAATCATCCCTCATTTGGTTAGGAACACATTAACAAAAATATAATTTTAAATGTTTTAAAGATTTATTCTTATAAATCTTTCTCATTAATGACCATGTTTTAAAAATGGTTTTAAGGATTTATTTTAATGGATGTAAATGTTTTGAAATTAAAATTTCATTCAAAATATTCAATGTGCTATGTGAAACTTTGATTCAAAATTCTCTTTATTAAATGTGTTAAATGGTTTTGAAACTGGTTTGATAAAGCATTGATTATGTCAATATCTTGAAATGATATATTGTGATTGAAATGTGGAAATGTTATCTTCCTTTTATTATTGTTTTATGTGTTATGAATATGTTATGGTTACTGGGAATTGTTTACGTATACAGGTGGTTACGTGATAAACCTAGGGTGGGTGAGACGGATATAGCTCACTAATGCATTGGGTAACGTGACAGAGGTAAATGTTATGTTTCTCCTAATAGATTTATGGAATATAATGTGATGGGTGTTCAAAATGTAACTCCTTTCATAGATTTGAAAGCTACAATGTATGTTTGATATTGATACTAGATGTTACCTTTATGATTTATGATTTCTGTGTCCTATTCATAAATCTTATGATTTCATGTGGTATGTTATGATTGAAAGGTATGGTTTTATTGATTTTTATTTATTTATGGGATATTTTTTCCTTTCCTTATTTTATAACCCTTACTGAGTTTTTTATGCTCATCCCATGTTTTGAAATGATTTTCACAGGACTTAAAGATAAATAGGGTCAAGGATGGGATCAAGGAAAAGTCATAGTGTCTAAAACATAGAACTATACTTGATTCTTTAGGAGATTTTTTATTTTATGGAAAAATAGAAACTGAGTAGAAGTGTATACTTTGTAATATTTGAGATGCAATGTATACTTTATGACCTAATTCTCTAAATCTCTAAAACTGAAAAGATCCTCAATGTGAATTCTTGACATAACTCAAGATTATGTATTGTTTAAGGCCATGGCCTTATAGTTGGTATCAATGGTCAGTTTAGATAACTTTATATGTTAGGCTGTTAATTTAGCATAGGTGATATAACCATACTTTTTATCATATTAGAAAGATTCAAATTTATTATAAATAAATTGGATGAGTTTATGATAACATAAATATCTATATCTTAGTTTTCACCCTCCTCCTAAGATAGTATATGATGATTTTCCAAATATAATAACACTAACCTTTTTGGTTTTATTAAATGGATGGATCTAGCAGGCACCAAAGTAACAATGGAAGTGAAGAAAACTATGACAGTTTTCTGAATGAGAAAATGAATGAAATGGGAGTTTCAATGAAATATCTTGTGGTTTTTCTCAACCAACTATATAGAGTGATGATTGAGCACTTGGAACTTGGTGATTTTTATAAGGAATCGTATATGGGAGAAAAAATTCCCTATAGGAGTTCAATATATAATCACAAAGGAGAGAATATTCAAAAACCAATGTGTCAAGGACGGGGAAAGAAACAGCTAGGAAAATGCTTCAATGGGGCGGAAAAAATCTATAGATGTGGAAATGAACAATATAAAGCAAAAAACTTCCATTGAAAAAGGAAGTATCCAATTGACTATTGGAAAGGGAAATAAGTTCTTTCTGAGGGATCAATTGAGTGTTTTACATGAGGTGTGCAAGGTCATTATACAAACAGATGTCCTACGGAAAAGGTTTGGGAATGGGATCACTAGGATTGTACAAATATATGTTTACCAATACCTAATTCCATTCTAATTGAGGATGAGGAAACTGACAATGACCAATGAAAGGAATGGATTATTTCTTAGCTGATGTTTTGAAATTAATGAATCTTAGGATATGATTCATGATTTTGTTTGTATAAAAGAAGTGTTATAGAATCATTTGAAAAAGAATTGTTAATTGATTTTGAAGAATGTTGAATGATTAAGAAGTCACATTTAAGGTATTTAAGAGTTATGGTAGATTTTAGGATGATGAAATTCTTAAAAGTATTAAGGCCCTTTTAAAGATGGGATTACTTTTAAATACTTTTTATAGTATGTGTAACCCTTAAGTTTATGAGAAAATATTAATCAATAAAGGATTATATCTTCTTGTGAGAACATAATGGATAACCTTAGAGGATCATATGATCTTTTGTTTTTGAGGTGATAAATGGTTATTAATTTTTGGGATGAAAAATGCGAGGTATGAGATAACATTTGTGGTTAAAATATGTTAGGGTTTTTTTGAGGAATTTATCTCATTTCAGGGAATTCTATAAAATTATATATATTTTAAAAAAAGGATGACACACAGATTGTGGGACAACCCGTCGCATCGGAAAAAACTGCTGGAATCGAACCCACAACCAAAGTGTGATTGGGATTTATCACCTACCACTGGAGTACGTGAATTCCCTTGTTAGTATGAATTATTCATATAAGTTAAATGATTTTATTGATCAAGAATAATTTTATTTTGGAGCTTATGTTTTATCAAATGGATATCATTATTTTTAGAAAATGATTTGGTGATTAAGTGATAAAGGTTATTTTGGAAGTAATTTTCTTTTTTTGGGAACACTATATGCCTAAGGAAAATAGAATACTATGGGATTTCTTTTGAAGAGTAATAGAAGAATTTTATTTTGGAAGAATCTATGTTTCTATTGTGGATATATAAAGATTCAGTTTATTAATGGAAATTATTAATATAAGGCCCCAGCCTTAAACCTTACTTAATCTTGAGTTATTACAATATTACACATTGACGATCTTTTTCAAGTTTAGAGTTTTAGAGAATTAGATCATAAATCTTGCATTACATTCCACATTTAAACAAAGTGGTTACATAAAAGATAGTATTCATTTTTTCCATCAACGGAAACATATTTAAAATAAAACATGGATTCTTTCTTGACACTTCCTTGACACTATCATCATATCATGTACCCTTCCCTTGACTGGTGAAAAAAATTTCAAAAACATGGGATGAGCATAAAAATCTCAGTAAGGAATATAAAAATATGGAAAGGAAACATGAGTACATGTATACATAAGAATGAAATCATACTTTACCCATAAAACATAAGCACTTTAACATACCTCATAAAATCATGAATAAATCATAGAAATCATAAGACATAAAAGGTAACATGAGGCATTCATAACATTCTTACATAGGGAGTAACCCTCTTGGTTACGTTTGGAAATCCCACCATAGTATATTCCCTAAATCTCTTCGGGGAAACCTTAACGTTTCACTGCTTCGCGTTACCCAATGCATTGGAGAGCTATATCGGGCTCACCCGCCCTTTTTTCTCACAGAACCACCTGTTTTCATAACAATTCCCAAAACCATAACATAAATGTATCACATAAAACATGCATAACGGAAACATAACATTTCCACATTTCAATCACAGTATAACATTTTATTATATTGAAATAAATCATCCATTAAAAAAGAAACCATTTAAAACATTTAATAAAGAGATTTTTGAATCAAAGTTTCCCATACCACCTTGATGCTTTTAAAATTTTAATCCATTAATATCCATATAAATAAATCCTTAATACCATTTTGAAAACATGGATATTAATAAGAACAAATAATTAAAATATTTAAAGTGATATTTTGGTTAAAGGGGTTCTACCAAAATTATAGACACTTAAATACAATAATTGTGGAATAACATTCAGTCAGAAATTTATAATATCATGAGAATAAATGGATTCATGATATAATATTCCAAAGGACAGTATATACACCATATAAGATTTAATTAGTGCCTAAAAACAATGAAGTCTCAATAGAAATGTAAAATGTGATGAATTCCCTTATAAAGAAGGTATCCTTAAATTAAGGATAAATCAATCTCAAAATTATGTGTGAAAAATATAAATACACCCAATATAAGTGGATATTAAGTGTAAAACAATAAAAGTTCATTTACACATATTCAAAAGATGACATATTCAATAACTACATGTTGAACCCAAAGAAATCAAAATTGGGTTAAAAAGTTCCCTTGGTAAAATTCAACAGCCTAACGGCATCACTTCAAAATTCAGAAAATGAGTTGATGAGAGATAAAAACTGAATCTCATCACATGGACATAAAATTTAAATAAATAAGGATATAGAAGAACATATCCCAGCATAATATTATGTAAATTAAAAGGCGTAACAAAAGAAGTCTTTTAAAAAGAGGAGGGTGAAAGGTTCCCTTACCGATTTGGGTATCTTTCGAAACATACACCCCGTGAAAGAAGGACAATAAAACACTGATTTAAATACTCATAAATGAAATTATATTACAAAATTTGTAAAATAATGGGCAGTACATACACCACTCAGAGTAAATTGTGGAAAACATAGCATAAATCTCACGGAAATAAAAGTGAGATGAAAAATCCCTTACGAAAACTTGGCAGCCTAACGGCGCCACTTAAGACTTCCAAAATGGATTGATGAGAGGAAATAGGGTATCTCATCATATTAACATAAAGTTTTAAGAAAGTGGAATATTAAAGAACATCCCCCAACATAACAAAGAGGAGCTTGAAAGAAGTGACATAAAGGAGAGTACTTAAAAAGAATGAGAGAGGTTGGATCTCTTATGAAAAATTCGGCAGCCTAACAACGCCACTCAATACTTCCAAAATGGAATGATGAGAGAGAATAGGTTCTCTTGACATATGAACATAAAAATTACAGTAATATTAATATAAAATAACATCCCAATCACAAGAAATATGAGCTTAAAAGGAATGACATGAAAGAGTGTACTTAAAAAGAAAGAGAGGAGTAGGATCCCTTACCTCGGGTCCGACTTGACTCGATCATTCTTTAATCTCCTGAATAATAAACTTGAGTTAATTTCTACTTCCTTAAGAACCTTTTTCAAGTTCATTATTCCTTTTATATCACTTATTACCATGTCATGAACACTATGTAATTATTTTAGTTAATAACGGTCGTTTAAACGATCATTGGTACTTGAGTCAAAATATGCTCTTTATAATTACATGTTGTTCATGTATCCATTATATCCATAGTTATAATAATGATTTATATATCATATATATCATATATATCCAGTACATATTCATTTTATACTATTCCATATCATTTGGAGATAAAAACGAAAAGCACCGTTCATGGAGACGGTAGGCCGTACGTACGCATGAACGCTACTTTCATTTTATTCATTCTCATATTAAATAAATGACATATATATATATTATAATTCCACTATAATATTTATTTTATATAGGTCACATATGTTCACTAATTTTATTCTTTATACATTCCATGTATTGCATTTACAAGTCACATCACTTTAGGGGGCGGTAGTCCGCACTTCCTCATGTGAAATTATCGCATTTACACAACATGAAAAGAATAAAGTTATGGTTTAAATATAAAATACAGAAGAATATAGTAAACATAAATACCATATATATCATATATCAAATATAGTTACATCATAATGGCCACCTTTAAAGGTGTTAAAAGAATATTGAACAATCATCGTTTCATGAGGCAGAAAATTGCCAACCACAGAAACAGTATGTTCTTTTGCCAGTAGACGAAGATGTGTGTAAATTTAGCTCGAATAATTCTTATAAAAACATCCTAGTATATTTAAGATACTGGATTTGTTACAAAATAAATTAATAAAAAGAGTTTAGTGGGTTGGAGAAGCAGAATAAAAAAAAGGACTAAAGTGAATAAATTACCTTAAAATCGGGTAACTCCCTTTGGATTGAGCTCAAAGGCTTCCTTGGGAACACTTATGCCCTATGTGTGGCTTCAAGGAGTTAGATAGGTATGTGTAGAGAAAATATGGGCAGGGTTTGTCCGAGCCAAAGGCTTTGGATGTGTGGGTAAGGAGGTAGTGGTGGGGGCCGTTAATAAGAGGAGAGGAGGGGAACTCTTGGAAAGTAAAGAAATGTTACTTTATTTTAGAATGAGTTTCGGATTTTAAGAGTCCCACATTGATTTGTTTCGAGGATAAGTTGATAAGGGTTCGAAATAAACCCATACAATATGTTTTGGACAAGTGTAGGTCTTAGATTTTACATTATCTTTCAATTTTATTTAAATCATTAAATAATAAGGTCATCGCTGCATCATCATGATGTCATAAATAATTTAATTTATTTAATGTATAAAAATTATAAAAAAAATACTATGATGTATTAAATCTTTTTAGATTTCCAATGAATATTTATAGTCCAAAATAGAATTTATGTAGACAATGTTAAAAATATTTTACTTAGGTGATACATTCTTTTTTACATTTAACATTCTTTAAAAATAAAAAGATAAAAAGTCACTTTCTCATAAAATTAATTCCATGGAGCCCCCAAGTTTGGGACAAGGCATCCCATGGTCGGCCATGAGACAACCAGTAGCCTTAGGACACATTTTTTGGTCATTTTGTATTATTATGATATTATCTTATTATCTTTAACTACCCGATTACTCATTAATCAAGATAATTAAAGATAATTACCGTCATTACTATTCATAATGTCCAAAAACAAAAGAGTCTTAATTACATAATTTGGAACTTCTGATTTCAAATATTTAATCCATTTTACAAAATTACAAACACATAAATTTCAATAATTAATTTTAGAAAAACATCCCGTTGACAAAACAAATAGCGGGTTTTTTAGAAACAATATTTATGAAAAGATTGGCACTTGTTTATGCCTAATTCCAAAGTGAAATTAATCCCAATGACCATAATTGAATTACATGGTAAAAATAAATTCTAATTAAACTTTAAAACAAATTAAAAATATAATATAACAATATAATTAAATTATATGAAAAAGCAGTTTTGATGTAAAATGCAGTATTTTTCACTATTCATTGAAAAATGAACATTGTCAGAAAAATACCAAAAATTATCCCAAGGTAAATTTCAAGGTCCCAATAATAAAGAATATGTTTATTTTGAAAAATAGTGCTTATAAAATTTTCAAAAGTTTGATTTAAAAAAGGTTTTCCATCAAAAGGCAGTAAAATAATCTTTTAAAAAATATTAGTGTATTCAATGCTTAAGATTGGATTCCTTTGCATTTTCAGCCTCTAACATTTATTGTAAAAAGTAAAAATATTTGACAAACATATATAATCATTTTTTAGTTAGTTTTGTTCATTCCCGCCATTACAACAGCTAGTCATTAACTACTATTTAAAATAATATTATTTTATTATTAGAGTGCATCGTAAGATTCCCAAGAAACTCGTTGTTGCGTATTGGGTACGCCATCGAACATAGCGTTCCCTTTAAAACATTATTTTTTCCAAAAATGGGGATAAATATAAAAATTTCATATTCTTTATTTACCTGGGGTGTTACATCCTTCCCCCCATTGGGAATTGCGTCCTCACAATTTTTAAAATTGAGCTTGGAAACATCCTTGAACGTCCCACATCGAAACAAGAGTCGGTAAAAAATCACTTTCATATAAAGAAAGATAAGTACAGAGGTCACCCGAGTTAACTCATACTAGGATTCCATGTAGGAAAACATGGACATTGAGGAGAAAACATAGGGTCATGTTTTGATGGAGAGTGATAGTAAACATGTCTAGGAGAAAGTTAACCACAAGAAAATCACAAACTTATGATGGGTTAAACGGTATTCGATTCCTCCATAGGAAAAGTTAATAGACAACATTTTTTTAAGTTACTTTTTATTGAGGAATTTGGTAATAAGGAAACATAATCTCTTATCTTGTTGACTTTCAACTTGTATTAGATTCCTTACACAAACTCATATTTTCTCCAAAAGACGGGTATTTAGGAAGACTTCTTCACATTAAGAGTACTATAATCAAATTCTAGAGAATCACCTAATCCACAAAAGAGAACTATATACTTCCCATTTCCTTAGAATTTAACGAAAACCGAAACCAAAAAGGATAGTACAAGATCAGATAATCCAGAAAAGGATAACCCTTTATAAAAAGAAAATCTATTCTTAATCTCCAAAATTTGTCCAATAAAACCCAAAGTTCAACGAGGACCATTCGATAAACAATTTGTCCATAAAATTATTCAAAGTAAACCAAACTAATATTGAAACCCAAATATTTGAAGGATTTAGTCACATAGTCTTCCAAGTTAAATCGTAACATTTATCGCCAAACAACATCAGTTGCTCTTAAAGTCTCGTATTGAAAATTAATTAGCCTAATCACAAATCCTCCAGGATAGGTTAATAAATTTCCATAGGTAACCCAAAATCAACTTAATTTTAATTCATAAAATCATCTAACTAAAAATAATAATTCAAACTAACCAGGGACTTCACATAGTTCAGTGGTAGGCGATAAATACTAGTCGCACTTTGATTGTGGGTTCGATTCCCGCAGCTTTGTCCGACGCGACGGGTTGTCACACGGTCTGCGTGTTGTCCTTTTTCAGAAACTATATAATTCTTAAAACATTCCCCAAAACGAGATAAAATCTTCAAAAATGATCATAACATATTTTAACATCAAGTTTATCTCATGCCTTTCATTTTCCATCATAACATATAATAACCCATAATTACCTCAAAAGTAAGGATCATATAAACTCTAATGGTTACCTTTATAATTATTACCTGAACTTCAACATCGATTGGTCATCTCGTACATGATGCATTACAGATCATACCAAGGTTCAAGTGGTTGATCATGACTCCTTGGTAGTTGGTTTAGAACAACCAAGAGTTTCCTCATTGAATCCCCCATTTTTATCTAGTATCTTAATCAGAGAACCACCACAGTTTTCTTCAAACCTATTGTCTCTTTGGTGCCTGCTAGATCCATCCATTCACTAAAAACAGAAATGTCAGTGAGAGTATATCAACCAAACCATCATGTACTAATGAGGAAGATAAACACTAAGATATACTTACTCATTCACTTTATCTAAAAACTAGGACTCTTTCTAAAATCCTAGCCAATATGGTAATGTCACTTATGCTTAAAGAATACCCCAACCTCTAAAGTTATCTAAACTGACCTCTGATACCAACTATAAGGTACCAGCCTTAAACCTTACTTAATCTTGAGTTATTATAAGATTACACATTGAGGATCTTTTCAGGTTTAGATTTTTAGAGAATTAGATCATAAAACTTGCATTACATTCCACATTTAAACAAAGTGGTTACATAAAAGATAGTATTAATTTTTCCCATCAACAGAAACATATTTAAAATAAATCATGGATTCTTTCTTGACACTTCCTTGACACTATCATCATATCATGTACCCTTCCCTTGACCTATGAAAAACATTTCAAAAACTTGGGATCAGCATAAAAAGCTCAGTAAGGGATATAAAAATATGGAAAGGAAACATGAGTACATGTATACATGAGATTGAAATCATACTTTACCCATAAAACATAAGCACTTTAACATACCTCATAAAATCATGAATAAATCATAGAAATCATAAGACATAAAAGGTAACTTGAGGCATTCGTAACATTCTTACATAGGGAGTAACCCTCTTGGTTACGTTTGGAATACCCACCACAGTATATTCCATAAATCGCTTCGGATAAACCTTAACGTTTCACTCCTTCGCGTTACCCAATGCATTGGAGAGCTATATCGGGCTCACCTGCCCTTAGTTTATCACGGAACCACCCGTTTTCATAATAATTCCCAATAACCATAACATAAATGTATAACATAAAACATGCACAAAGGAAACCTAACATTTCCACATTTCAATCACAATATAACATTTTATTATATTGAAATAATGAATCCATTCAAAAAGAAACCATTTCTAAAACCATTTAAAACATTTAATAAAGAGATTTTTGAATCAAAGTGTCCCATACCACCTTGAAGCTTTTAAAATTTTAAACCATTAATATACATATAAATAAATCCTTAAAACCATTTTGGAAACATGGATATTAATAAGAACATATAATTAAAACATTTAAAGTGATATTTTGTTTAAAGGGGTTCTACCAAAATTAGAGACACTTGAATACAATAATTGAGGAATAAAATTTATTCAGAACTTTATAATATCATGAGAATAAATGGATTCATGATATTATATTCCAAAGGGCAGTATATACACCCTATAAGAGTTAATTGGTGCATAACAACAATGAAGTCTCAATAGAAATGTCAAATGTGATGAATTCCCTTATAAAAAAGGTATCCTTAAATTAAGGATAAATCAATCTCAAAATTATGTGTGACAAATATAAATACACCCAATATAAGTGGATATTAAGTGTAAAACAATAAAATTTCATTCACACATATTCAAAAGATGACATATTCAATAACTACATGTTGAACCCAAAGAAATCGAAATTGGGTTAAAAAGTTCCCTTGGTAAAATTCGACACCCTAACGGCATCACTTCAAAATTTAGAAAATGAGTTGATGAGAGATAAAAAGGGAATCTCATCATGTGGACATAAAATTTAAATCAATTAGGATATAGAAGAACATATCCCAACATAATATTATGTGAATTAAAATACGTAACAAAAGAAGTCTTTTAAAAAGAGGAGGGTGAATGGTTCCCTTACCGATTTGGGTATCTTTCGAAACATACACCCCGTGAAAGAAGGACAATAAAACATTTATGTAAATACTCATTAATTAAATTATATTACACAATGATTAAAAAAATGGGCAGTAAATACACCACTCAAAGGAAATTGTGGCAAATGTAGCATAAATCTAACGGAAATAAAAGTGAGATGAAAAATCCCTTACGAAAACTTGGCAGCCTAACGGCGCCACTTAAGACATCCAAAATGGATTGACGAGAGGAAATAGGGTCTCTCATCATATTAAAATAAATATTACAGAAAGTGGAATATAAAATTACATCCCCCAACATAACAATGAGGATCTTAAAAGAAGTGACATAAAGGGGAGTACTTAAAAAGAATGAGAGAGGTTGGAACTCTTATGAAAAATTCGGCAGCCTAACGACGCCACTCAAAACTTCCAAAATGAATTGATGAGAGATAATAGGGTCTCTCATCATATGAACATAAAAATTACAGTAAAAGTAATATAAAATAACATCCCAATCACAAGAAAGATGATCTTAAAAGGAATGACATAAAAGAGTGTACTTAAAAAGAAAGAGAGGAGTAGGATCCCTTACCTCGGGTCCGACTTGACTCGATCATTCTTTAATATCCTGAATAATAAACTTGAGTTAATTTATACTTCCTTAAGAACCTTTTTCAAGTTCATTATTCCTTCTATATCACTTATTATCATGTAATGAACACTATGTAATTATTTTAGTTAATAACGGTCGTTTAAACGATCATTGGTACTTGAGTCAAAATATACTCTTTATATTTACAAGTTGTTCATGTATCCATTATATCCATAATTATAATCATGATTTATATATCATATATATCCATTAAATATTCATTTTATTCTATTCTATATCATTTGGAGATAAAAATGAAAAGCACCGTTCATGGAGATGGTAGGCCGTACGTACGCATGAACGCTACTTTCATTTTATTCTTTTCCATATTAAATAATATATATATATATATATATATATATTAATTACAGTATAATATATATGTTATATAGGTCACATATGTTCATTAATTTCATTCTTTATACATTCCATATTTTGCATGTACGAGTCACATCACTTGAGGTGGCGGCAGTCCGCACTTCCTCATATGAAATTATCGCATTTACACAACATGAAAAGAATAAAGTTATGGTTTAAATATAAAATACATAAGAATATAGTAAAAATAAATACCATATGTATCATATATCAAATATAGTGACATCATAATGGCCACCTTTAAAGGTGTTATGAGAATATTGAACAATCATCATTTCGTGAGGCAGAAAATCCCCAACCACAGAAACAGTATGTTCTTTAGCCATTAGACGAAGGTGTGTGTAAGTGTAGCTTGAATAATTCTTATAAAAACATCCTAGTATATTTAATATACTGGATTTGTTACAAAATAAATGAATAAAAATCATTTAGGGGGTTGGAGAAGAAAAATAAAATAAAAGGACTCAAGTGAAGACATTACCATAAATTCGGGTAACTCCCTTTGGATTGAGCTCAAAGGCTTCCTTGGGAAGACTTCTTCCCAATTTGAGGATTCAATGAGTTAGATAGAGATGTGGAGAGAACAAATGGGCAGGGGTTGGCCGAGACAAAGGCTTTGGAAGTGTGGGTATGGAGGTAGGGGTGGGGGCCTTTTATAAGAGGAGAGGAGGGGAAATCTTGGAAAGTAAAAAAATGTTACATTATTTTAGAATGATTTTCGGATTTTAATGGTCCCAAATTGATGTGTTTCGATGATAAGGTGATAAGGGTTTGAAATAAACCCATAAAATAGGTTTTTTACATGTTTAGGTCTTAGATTTTACATTATCTTTCCATTTTATTTAAATCGTTAAATAATGAGTTCATCGCTGCATCATCATGATTTCATATATAATTTAATTTATTTAATGTCTAAAAATTATAAACAAAATACTATGATGTAAGAAATATTTTTATATTTCCAATGAATATTTATAGTCCAAAATATCATTTATGTAGACAATGTTAAAAATATTTTACTTAGGTGATACATTCTTTGTTACATTTAACATTCTTTAAAAATAAAAAGATAAAAAAGTCACTTTCTCACAAAATTAATTCCATGGGGCCCCCAAGTTTGGTATAAGGCATCCCATGGTCGTCCATGAGACAACCAGTATCCTTAGGACACATTTTGTGGTCATTTTTTATTATTATGATATTATGATATTATCTTTAACTACCCGATTACTCATTAATCCAGATAATTAAAGATAATTACCGTCATTACTATTCATAATGTCCAAAAATAAAAGTGTCTTAATTACATAATTTGGACCTTCTGATTACAAATATTTAATCCATTTTACCAAATTCTAAACACATAAATTGCAATAATTAATTTTAAAAAAACTTCTCGTTGTCAAAACAAATAGCGGGTTTTTTAGAAACAATATTTATGAAAAGTTTGGCACTTGTTTATGCCTAATTCCAAAGTGAAATTAATTCCAATGACCATAATTGAATTTCATGGTAAAAATATATTCTAATTACACTTTAAAACAAATTAAAAAGATATTATAACCATATAATTAAATTATATGAAAAAACAGTTTTGATGAAAAATGCAGTATTTTTCACTATTCATTGAAAAATTAACATTGTCAGAAAAATACCAAAAATTAACGCAAGGTATATTTCAATGTACCAATAATAAATAATATGTTTATTTTTAAAAATAGATATTATAAAATTGTCAAAAGTTTGATTTAAAAAAGGTTTTCATCAAAAGGCGGTAAAATAATCTTTTAAAAAATATTAGTGTATTCAATGCTTAAGATTAGATTCCTTTGCATTTTAAGTCTCTAAAAATTATTGTAAAAAGTAAAAATATTTGACAAACATATATAATCATTTTGTAGTTAGTTCTGTTCATTCCCGCCATTACAATGGCTAGGATTTAACTACTATTTAAAATAATATTATTTTATTATTAGAGTGCAACGTAAGATTCCCAAGAAACTCGTTGTTGCGTATTGGGTACGCCATCGAGCATAGAGTTCCCATTAAAACATTATTTTTTCCACAAATAGGGATAAATATAAAAATTTCATATTCTTTATTTACCTGGGGTGTTACAATTAACCTATCATAGAGAATATGTGATAAGGTTAATTACTTTTCAGTTTGAGACTTTAAGAGTAGACGATGTTATTTGGAGACAAATTTTAAGATTTATTATGGAATACTATGTGATTAAATCTTTCTGAGTTTTGGGTTTCAATTTTAGTTTGGATTACATTGAATAATTTTAAGCACAATGTTTTATTGAAGGGTCGTTGTTGAACATAGCGTACTGTTTGTTGAATTTTGGAGATTAGGAATAATATTTCCTTTTATAAAAGATTATCATTTTGGGGATTATCTAATATTATACTAACCATTTTGGATTTGGTTAATGTTTAAAGACATGGGAAACATTTAGTCCATATTTTTTGGATTATTGGATTCTCTAGAAGTTGATTCTAGTTCTTGAGGTGTGAACAAGTAATCTTGAATACTCATCATTTATAGAAAAGATGAGTTTGTGATAGAAATATATCAAAGGATGAAACTGTACTTGAAAGGTATGTATATTTCCTTATATTATTATTCTCTGTAGTAAAATAATTCCTCATATTTATGAAAATTCACTTAAAACAAAAATAACATTATCCGTTTACTTTTCCAACTGGGGAATCAAAGCCCGTTTAACCCATCACAAGTTTATGGTTTTCTTGGAGTTAACTTTTTCATGATCATGTTTTCTATCACTCTCCATCAGAACTTGATACTTTGTTTCTCTTCCATATCTATGTTTTCCCACATTGAATCATAGTATGGGATATCTTGGGATACCTTTTTAATTATTTTCCTTTATTTTAATGTGATAGTTTTATTGAATCTTTTTTCGATGTGGGACTTTTAATGATGTTTCTGAGCCTAATATTAAAATTGTGAGGACGCAATTCCCAAAAGGGGGAAGGATGTATCATCCTAGGTAAATAAAGAATATGAAATTTTCATAATTTTTAATATCTATGAATTAAATTTTAATTTTAATTTCAAGGGGATGCTATGTTCAATGGTGTACCCGATATGCCACAATGGGTTTCTTTGAAATCTTACATAGCACACAACGTTGAGTTATACTGAAAAAATAATAATATAATATTATTATTTTAAATGGTAGTTAACGCATATCCATTGTATTGGAAGGAATGAAAAGAACTGATTGAAATATGATTACACATGCTTGTTAAATGTTTTTACATTTATCCAATAAAAGTTATAGACATAAAATGTGAATGAATCTAATTTTAGGCATAGATACTATAATATTCTTTAAAAAAGTCCATTTATCGCCTTTTGATGGTGAAAAATATTTATATATAGTTTTTTTACTTTTAAATATTCTATTTGACAAAATAAAATTATTATTTAGAATCATGACCCAAAAATTTACTTTGGATGAAATTTTGGTATTTTTTTAATAAAGTTCATTTTTTAAGGAATAATTAAAAATACTGCATTTTAATTCAAAACTGTCTTTTAATCTAATTTGTATATATAGTTAGATTGTTATTTTTGTTGGTTTTAAAGTGTAATTAAAGTATATCGTAACCATTTAATCAAATTTTGTTCATTGTATGTAATTTCTCATTGAAATTAGACATAATAAAGTGACAATCTTTTGATATTTATTATTTCTTAAAAACACTCTTTTTGGTCCTAACAACGAAAATTACTTTTAAATTAATTAATGAAACATATATTTTTTTAATTTGGTAAAATATACATCATTTTTTAATTTAGAATATCAATATTATAATTGGGTGGATTTTTGGTATTTTTCTGAAAACGGGCAATTTTTGATGAATAGTGAAAAACACTAAAAGTGGGTAGAAAAATGACTTTATTCATTTAAATGATATTTTACCGCTTCTCATAATTTAATTTAAAAAATTTGACATACATGGTTGTCATCAATAACTAAAATTTGGTTCAGCAAGATGAAAATTATTTTTGGTGAATAGTAACTTTTGACTTTTATTTACCGTAGTTAAAGGTAAATAGTGTAATTCAAGGTAAAAATAATATTATAATTTTATAAAATTACCTTAACACTTTTCCCAACATTATTGGATGAGTCATGGATGACCAATACAATCCTTCGGTGAGACGTTTGGCCTTTGAAATACATTTGGGTAAGACAATTACATTAATAACTTTTTGTTTAATGTAAAAAAATATCATAAACATGTATTGTATTTGGAAAAACATTTAAATAGGGGGATATAATTGAAATATTTTAATATAAATAGTCATTAAAAATATGAAAATATTTCCTAAATCATGGTAATTTATTTTTAATTTTTGGACATCATATAAATTTATTTATTTACGACACAATGATGATGTAATGATTACCTCATTAATGAATGTTTTAAATAAATGATATTATAAATATTAAAATAAATTTATTTTGAAACTTTTAATGCCATACACTAATTTTATAGATTAGGATGACTTTTTATATTTGAATTAATTAATTTTTTTTGAAAAAATCATGTTGGTTTAGATTTTTTAAAAAGTCATGATATGAATAGTATTTAAATTGACATAAATGAGTTTTAAAAAAAATATATTTTTATTAAATGATATAATAATCATAAAAATCTAAGACTCATACAAATGACTTATATAAGGTATACAATATCATTGATGTACCACTTTTGGTTCTATTGGCATTATATAGTAACTATATTAACCTTATAGAGTGAATACACAAGAAGACATGGTAAGAGTCAAATTATTTAACTAAGGGTTAAAGCTAAATTATAAGATTAAATTTGAAACCAAAACTTTTTTAAAAACTATTGGTTCAGAGTATTTAGAATAATAGTCATATTATCTTTGAATTTAATAAGTTTGGGACCTTTTGAAACCGAAATTCAATTTATAATAAAATAATATTTTAAAACTTTCTTAAAGTGCTTCTCCCCCCTTATAAAAATCCATCACCTCTAACTCATTACTCACACCTCTCAATCCCCTTGGTTCATCCAACCACTAACCAAATAATCTCCCAACATATCTCTATTCCTCCTAGAATCCTTACCTTAGGCATAATGTACTTCAATTAATCCTTTTGGTTTAAACCAAAGGGAGTTACACGATTTAAAGGTAACATATTCACTTAAGTTCTTATCTATTTTTTTAATTCTCCAAACCCTGAACTATTTTTATTCCTTTATTTTATAAAAAAACAGTATACTAAATTTAATAGGTTATTTTTATGAGAATTATTAAATCTAAATCTACACACACCTCTCCATCTAATGGATACAAACATACTGTTTCTAGGGATGAAGAACTACTGCCTCACAAAACAATGATTATTCAACTATCTCCTATCGCATCTCATAGTTTCCATTAAGGTGTAACTACATTTATATATGATATTTATTTTATCTATATTCTTATTTAATTAACTTTTAGAACATTACTTTATGCTTTTCGTGTAATATATTTACGATAATTTCATTTGAGGAAGTGCAGACTACCACCCCCTCAAAGTGATATGGCTCATTCATACCATACATGGTACGTATAAATGGAGCTGTTAATGAACCTATGTAATGTATATAAAATATGATATTATATTGGAATTATAATATACCAATGTATCATTTGGTTTTCATTCCTTTAAAAATGAATGTAGCCTTCATGCGTACGTACGTCTTACCGTCTCCATGAACGGTGCATTTCATTCCTTTATAAATACATATATACTAGATATATATAATTTATGTAATATGTAAATCATTAATATAATTTTGTATATAATGGAATTTTGACCATATGGACAACTTGTAATTATAAGTACCAAATATTAACAAAATGATAGTTATTAACTTAAATGATTATGTAATGATTATAACATGCTAATAAGTGATTTAAAAGGAATAATAAAGTTGAAAAACGTTCTGAAGAAAGTATTAATTAACTTTAGTTTATTATTCAGGATATTTAATGAATTAATGAGTCAAGTTAGACACGAGTTATGGGGTTTTATCTCACTTTTTATTCTAGTGAGATTCATGCTATATTTTCCACTATTTCCTTTTCTGTGGTGTATGTACTGACCATGATTGTTCTATTTGTGTAATATAATTTAATTTATAGTTATTTAAATCTTCATTTTATGATCCTTCCTTCATGGGGTGTATGTCTCGTAAGTTACCGAATCGGTAAGGGAAACTTTCACTGTACTCTTTTAGTCAAAGACTTCTTTTATGTCATGTATTTTAATTTCTTTTTTCCTATGTTGGGAAATGTTATTCTAAAAACATATTGTTGTAAATTTTATGTCCATGTGATTAGAGACACTTTTCTCTCTCATTAACTTATTTTATTAATTTTAAAGAGACATCGTTAGACTGTCTAATTTCTTTAAGATAACTTCTTAACCCTATTTCTATTCTTTGGGTTAAACTTATACTTCTTGATTATGTCATGCTATGAATATGTATGAATGAACTATGACTGATTTACACTTAATATCAACTTATATTGGGTTTATTATTATTTTCACACATAATTATGTCATTTATTTTTCCTTAATATAAGGATTTGATCTTTACAAGGGACTCTGTCTCAATTGACATTCTATTGAGACTTTTTTGTTGATATACAGCTATTCAGTTTTATATTATGTATATATTTCCCTTAGACATATTATATCCTTAATATCTTTATTCTCATGATAATATAAGATTTTATTAATGTTATTCCTCAAATATTTGTATTCAAGCGTCTCTCATTTGGTTAAAAACACTTTAACTAAAATATCGTTTTAAATGTTTTGAAGATTTATCCTCCTAAATCATTCTCATTAATGTGCATGTTTTAAAAATGGGTTTGAGGATTTATTTATATGGATGTGAATGTTTTGAAATTAAAATTTCTTTTAAAATCATTAATGTGGTATGGGACACTTTGATTCAAAAATCTCTTTATTTAATGTTTTAAATGGTTTTGAAAAATGTATGATAAAGAATGGATTTTTTCAATATCTTGAAATGATATATTGTGATTACAATATGTAAATGTTATCTTTCCTTTATTATTGTTTTATGTGTTATGAATATGTTATGGTTATTGGGAATTGTTTACGTATATGGGTGGTTCCATGATATACCTAGGGTGGGTGAACCCGAGATAGCTCTCCAATGCAATGGGTAATATGATGGAGGTAAACATTAATGTTTATCATAATAGATTTAGGAATATACTGTGATGGGTATTCCAAATGTAACTCCCTACTTATCTGTGAATGCTAAAATGTAATTTTGATATGGATTCCACAATTTACCTTTATTATTTATGATTTCTGTGTCCTAGTCATAGATCTTATTATTTCATGAGGAATGCTATGATTGAAAATATGGTTTTATTGATTTGTATTTATTAATGGGTTAATTTTTCTTTTCCTTATTTCATAACCCTTATTGAGCTTTTTTATTCTCATCCCATGTTTTGAAAATGTTTCACAGGACATAATGATGAACAGGGTCAAGGATGGGATCAAGGAAAAGTCATGGTGTCTAAAACATAGAACTATACATGTTTCTTTAAGATTATTTTTATTATATGAAAAAAATAGAAACTGAGTAGAAGTGTCTAATTTGCAATATTTGAGATGTAATGTATATTTTATGAACTAATTATATAAAAATCTAAACCTGAAAAGATCCTCAATGTGAATTCTTGACATAACTCAATATTATGTATTATTTAAGGCTATGGCCTTATAGAGATGATTGACTACCCTCTCTATCCCTCCTCTCTTCTCATGATAGTATAATGTATTAGTACTCACAATGGTTATCTTTCCCTATATATGTGTGTTGAGGGTTCTAATGACTTTTAGTTATTTTAAATAATATTAATTTCCAGATATAGTATCCTTTGGATTATTATACGTATTTCATGTACGGAATGTGGTAGATTAAAGTAAAAAACTAAATTTATTGGCTAGGATTGATTGAGTTTCTATAATTTATCTATAATAAATCACATGCAAGTTGTGGTGGCTTATATAAACTACTCAGTTACTATATGGAGATGTGGTTGGTATAGTGAAATGATGTCATGGATAGAGTGTATGCTTTTGTATTAGTGTCTTCGAGCTGGCATAAATTAGACTAGGTGTATTTGTGATGGATTTTAAGAGAGACATGGGTTGGGACATGAGATGTTGGTTCAAAGAGGTAAACCATTGGGTAATTGGTAGTGAGGTTCCCTCTTTTCTTATTATATTATTTTATCTCTTATATATGACACTCGGTGAGATATAACCATGGTGAGTCTAGGAGATTAATAATAAACATGTTTAGGTGACGATATGGTTTTATTTGTTTGATCACATAAATTTAGTACAATTATTTCTCATTTAGTATGAATGTTTATAAGGATAATCCTAATTAGTATACATGTTATTCTCACCATACATATATATAATATATTTTCAGTTTAGTATGAGATGGTTAGTGAATGAACTAGACTTTTCTTGTATGAAAAGTTGTTTGGGAGATGTTAGAGTTTCATGGTTACTACTGAGGATCTACTTTGTTGTTTTTAGTTGTTAAGATCTATGTAATTTCATTTATTTTTTAGGATTAGTCCTATTTTTTTATTATAAGAAGTTTTGACATGGTTTTTTCTATGTTATATCTCTATGTTCTCATATTTTATAGGGTAATTCATCCCATATGTGTGTATGTAATACCTTTGGTACCTTTTCCTAACTTGTATACTATTGAAGTAAGATTTATGTGTCATTATCTTATTTCTATAATTTCTATCCTATAAGGTATACCTATAGGTGGATGGGGTCTATAAAGAGTGGTATTAGAGGTGATGGGTAAGAGATAGGATGGAGTTTGGAGTTAGGCACTAGAGAGGATGCATGGGCTGGTAGGGAAACAATTTAAATTGAGCTTACTATATATTTTTAAAAAAGGTGATTGGATTGGGAATAAGACTTCACGATCCCCCATCATCTCAAGAAAGGATCCTCAAGTTTACTAGATATTCTAGGTTAAGATATGCTACTTCTCGGTAGAGACATTGGAAAGGATTATGAATCATGCTTGTATGAATCAGTTTTTGAATGGGGTCCACAATGAGGAAAATTTTAAATTAAAGTAACTGATTAATATTAAATAATATCTTCCCAATGTTAGGAGAACGTAAAATGTTTTCTTTTAAAATATTGGCTCCATTTTGTTGTCTCTATCATGTTCATTCCAACGATGTTCAACAAGATGTGTCAGAAAATCCGTGATGCATAGAGGATGAATTTGAAGATGCTCACAATAGGATACCTTGAGTGTTCTATAACTAGCATAAAAAGAATAATATGGGATGTATTGTGGATCATGGTACAATGAGTTGGTTGTTGGTGGTATTGATATTATTTGGGTTCATTTATGCTCGATGGGAGTACTAAGCTTTGTTGGCTGTGATGATGCAGTTTGGATCATATAGACAATAGTGGTTTTAATTACTCAGAGTTTTTGAGGAGTTTTATTTTATGTGGGGGACATTCTGCGGTATGTTTACAGTATACGAATCTTTATTTGACCCCAATAATGGTGTATTTTTATTCAATGATGTTTTCCCAACATTATATGATATATGATCTCTTCTCTTGATTTATGTTGAGGCCTTTAAATTTTTTTTTGAGATGAATATACTTCAATTGTTATCACATTTAAGTGAATGACCATGTTTAACAATATTCGTTGATTTCTAGCCATCTAGAATGAATGTTTCAAATCCTTCTCTTTTACCTGATTGAAACCCACCCAATAAATCTTTGATCTATGACCAGTTGTATCACTTAAGCCTTTATTTTACAACCCAAACCTACCTACCTTCATAGATGGAAATGAAAAATCATTCCTCAGGCCTTTGTTGAGATAGAGATATGGTCCAAGGAAAAACGTTTCTATGAACGTTTTCAAATTTTAATATAACTCTCTCTTCGGATCCTTCTTTTCGTAAAGGGGGTTCATATTTTATTATCTCATGAAGCCCTTTTTCAGTCTGGGGGGGAGGGGTTTCTATCATCATGTGAATCCTATACTCTTATTTCATTCTTGGTGTTGTGGAGTTATGGTATGGGGAAAGGGATTTTTGCATGTTTAACATTGTTTTAATCACTATAATATTAACTTGTTCCATGTTATATGATCCTAGGTTCAAGAAATGTATAATATTGTAAGTTACCTTAAATTGTTTTTTCCTAGTTCTAGATTAATTACTCTCTTTGTTGTGAATTATTTTCATGTATATTGTTGGTTGTTCATGTTGTTTGGTATATGATATGGCAATGGTTAGGTGTTCTTAAATCACTAGAAGAGATTTCTATCATACTGTTTACTTATGTTAGGGATTTAAGAAAATTGACAGGGGACACTTCACATATCATGAGGTGTTATATTTCAGCTTGATTTAAAATAATGTGGGACAATTAGTGCCACCAAAAGTGGATGATATAATGGTACAGTGGATGATTTATTTGAATTTTTACTTGTGATATGTATATTAATCTGTTTTCATGTGATGATAGGGAATTTTATGTGGCATTGATATATAACTCTTGAATGTCATGGCATGAACCTGTTGTAAATGGTAAATAAGGATTGATACATTATATCCTTTTTATCTTTTCGATGAGTGTTCCCCTGGTAAATAAGTTTGTAAAAAAATTTATAACTAGTTCTAAAATTTTATGAGGTGGATAGTTGAAAACCCATTCTTTTTTTTGTGATATATATCACATGTTTATTTGACACTCCTGAAAATTGATTTTAAATGACAATATGTTTTTGATAAAAACCCTTGACTGTGCCTTTTTAAAATTTATTTTTTGATTTATAAAAAATGTTCAATAGTTGACATGATGCTTTGATTTAGTTTTTCAATGAAATAAAATGTAAAGAAATTTTTTATGATCTAAATTAGGATGATTTTAAATGAGAGTCATGGGTATTCAATATAAACTACTTTATGAGATTTTTTAAATGAAATGCAAAGAACTTTGAAACTAAAAACCCTTTTCATAGGCTTTGAAAATATTGTGTTGATGTTTTAAAACAGTGTATTTAAATTAATTATGATTTCTAAAGGCATGAACATGATAAAAAACTATGACATAGTTGTGAATTTGAAATTGGGATTTTGAACTATGAATGATTATTTGAGTTACAAAGAGTGATTTCCTATTATTGAATAATATATATTTATTACTCAGTTTTTACGAAAGTCTTTGGGGAATTTGATGTGATTATGTTATATTATTAGGGAAAGAGAGTTATAGATGTGTAGTTAAAATTCAAAAGTTTCATTATTATTGTATTGTTTGGGATAACATATGGATATGATGATGATATTTGAGTGTATGATCCCCAAACTTTATATTGACGTATCCGGCTTGTTTATTGGTATTATGTTTCCTTTTTTTATTATCGTTTAGTTGAGTATTGTCTTGGTTATGTTTGGGTGAAATTTGGTTGTTTTTGGAGGGGTTTTAGGCAGAGCACAGTTAGCATATGCTTACCCAAACAGTGAACCCTACCACACCAGACCATGAAACCCCATAGAGAGACGGAATGCACATTTGGTGCATGGTTTGTCAAAATTTTCACCCTCTTATGAGTAACTATGCACCCCCACAATAGAGGCACATGGTTAGGGGGCATGGTTTTGCAAACCATGTTCCACTGCCCAGGAAATTGTGCATGTGGGATTTAATCCTATGAAAATTTATTTGAAAATTCCTAAACACCATGGGTTTTACCCTAACTCAATCCAACTCGATCATGAAGGTTTATTCCCATTTTGTGGAGGCTCTCAGATGGATTCTAAGGGCATAAAAACTCAATTCTTAGGGGATCAATGATCTATTTGATATATATTCACCTTTCCTGATATGGGATCTCATCCTAATTGGTTTTCTCACTCTTTAACATATTTATCTCACATAATGAAGGTATTTTTTCCTCTATTCGTAATGGTTATAGATATAGGTTTTGATATATCTAATTTGTTTGATCATGGATCTAGGATTAAGATCAAGATCTATTTCATTGTGGTGCAATTGAACATTCCTCTTCAATTTGGGGATTTTTATTAGAGAGTATCCCTAAAGAATCTTGAGGTATGTGGGCTAAATTAAAAATCCCTTAATCCTGATTTAAATTAAATTTATGTAATTTTTCAATTGAAAATTATATGAATTTGAAATTGAATTTGGAATTTAATTTGATTATCTTGAATTTCCATGTAATAATTGGATGAGCTGAATTTGGGGAAATTTTAATTGGTTGGTTTGGATTATTTATTTGGTAAATTAATTAATTGAATAATGTGATTATGCAATTGACGTGATATTGGGATTGTGGATTTGGATAATTAAATGGGATGGTGTAACTGGTTAATTGTTGTGATATGGATTTAATTGATAATGGAAATAAAGGGATGATTGGCTAAATCTTATTTTTTTAGTGGGTAATTTTATTAAATGTTTACAATAGGTTTAATAATGAAAATTTCAAATTATTCCTCTTGATTGAAAAAAAGAATTATGATTTTTGTGATAAATTTAAAAGGTACATTATAATGATAATTTTTGATAAGAAGGTTAATGACGCACAACCTTGATGTATATGAAATATTTTTTTGTGATATTGTGCTATTTTTGATTTGTGTGTTAGTGAGTGTGAGACATGGACTAAGGATCCAAATGCCCATATGTGATGTTGATGTGCGGGACATTTATTGAGGCTCCAAAAAACCATTTTTGATTGTGAGTATGGGATGAGGACTGAGGATCCAAATACCAATGTGATGTTAATGAATTGTATAGGGACTGAAGCTCTAAATACCCATGTAATATTGAGGTGTGTTATAGGGACATAGGCTCTAAAAGACCCACATTGTTTTCAACACATTGTTCTATACCCATGCTATTGGAATTGGACTATGGTTCCAATTAGTCATGATAATATTTGTATTGAATTGATAAATGCTAACCATGGTATTTTGAAATATGATATCCCTTGGGGATAGTTCCACTTAAGAAAATTTTGAAGTAAGTATTGATGGTTTGGGTGACACCGTGAACATGGAAAAACATGTGGTTAATTAATGAATAATGAAATGTGATAACTATTTAATGAATGAATTTTAATTTATTCTTTATAAAAATACATACAATTTTATTAACAGTTAATTGTTTTATACATTGTTGGTTGTGTCCTAATAGGTTTAACTCACACCCTACTCGGGTTTCTAGATCAATACTCTAGTAGACTTCGTGTTTCAAGACAATATAATGGAAAATCCCTTTTCTAAATGGATGATTCCAGATGGTACATGGATTAGTGAACTAGACACGGTGTTTGGACACACTTAAGAGTGTTAGTGTTCATTTATTTAGGGTTTCAATTAACACTTGACACTTAATTGGCATGAAATATCTCATGGATTGGTTTGGATATTATATTCTTATTTTAGAAATCATGTGATATTTGTTTTGTCTTGTTTTTTGTCATATAATTTTGTTATTCATATTTATTTCTTCTATTGTGATACTTATATAAAGAGGGTTTAGTCTCACATGGCATCTATATTAGACTCTTGATGCTAGTTGATAGCCTCTGGCATATGAGGAGGCATGCTTTAGGTAATGTTACTGACCGGATTGGGGTACTAGTGCATGGAACCCAGTTCGGGACATTAAAAAGTGGGATCATATGGGTTTTATTTTATTTTCTTTTGTCATACTATTTGGTAATGATAGATAGAAGGATAGGAAGATTCAGGTTTTGGACATGAGCTCGTGAATGGGTGTAGCTAAGACATGTATGGGGGAAAACCAAAGTACCCCTAGTGGTATTTTCATTATTATTGTTTTCTATTATGATTGGATGTTATTTCACCTCTCAGGATTCACTTTTTGTGTGATGTGATTAGTATTTCTATGATTTTTTGTGATTTTACACATGGAGAAGTATAGAATGATATTTTAGAATGAATTATATATTATAATAACTCATAAATTATTAAGTAATGCATAATTTTTAGGAATGATATTTTGGTGCTCTGATTCGCTGCGTTTGTGGCCTGATTCACCCTCCAGTGGTTGCATTGTGCAGGCTCTCGGATGTCCCCACCGCTCGCTTCAAGGGTTTCATGGAGGCATGATTTTGGTTCGTTCCAGTTGCCAAGGCCTGAGGTGTCCATCACATTTCATGT
This sequence comes from Viscum album, assembly GCA_963277665.1. NCBI lineage: Eukaryota > Viridiplantae > Streptophyta > Magnoliopsida > Santalales > Viscaceae > Viscum > Viscum album. The sequence continues at coordinate 2,133,554,237 of OY728155.1, read as the reverse complement.
CGGATGTGGGCTGCTGTGAGGATCTGCTCTCTCTACGCAGGATTGAAGGCGATGGTGGGATCTGTGACTCCGGTCTTCTGCGAGGACTTCTTCTAGAAAGATTCAAGAGGTCATCATTTTTCTTGCTCTTCATCTCCGCTTGCTTTTTCTTTTGGGTTGTATGATGGTTTGATGTCTGGTGATCCTTTGTCGGTTCTGGTTGTCCTACTCGAGGGTGTTATTTGATTTTGTCGATGAAATTTGCTGTTAAGACGGGTTGCTAAAGGCGCAGATGCTGAAAAAACTACTTTGATGATGGTTCGGTGGTGGTTCGGTGATGTTGGTCTCATTCTCTGATTTTTGTTTCGATTTGTGTTGTTTGGGTTATCAGTTTTTGGTTGAAAGTTAGACAAAGATAGTCTTCTATAGGTGCTATGGATTTGGATTTGGTGAGGGTTTGAATGTTTCATATGTAATTGGTCTGAGGTTATACTGCAGTCACCTATTTAGTAGGGGTAGAATTTGGTCTGCCTGGTCTTTCTCGCTCTGGTAACTTCGTCACCATTTGGGGATGTGCTATTTTAGGGATCATCTCACTTCACTGGGGGGTTGGACGGAATCCGATTGGAGTCCGATTAGAGTCCACAGACAGGTTTGTGTATTTGGGCTGGTGTCGAAGGTCGCATTGGGGGGCATTTGAGGAGGCCAGTTCTGAAGTTTATCCAGATCTCTAGATGTTTGTTTCCTCTATTTCGTGGTACCTCAGACATTGTTTGGTATCTTCAACTTCATCTGTGATGGTTTTTCAGTTTGAAGGCTTGAATGGATTTCATCCATTGTGTTTGGATAATTTTAAGTAGTAAATTGCTGTATTGGGATGAGGTGAGGTCATGTATGGTTTCTCACTTTTTCTGTAAAAGTGTTTTCATAATAAAAAAAATTCAGTCAGTCATAGTGATTCAATTTTTTCAGGGTGGTAGAAAAGGGGGTATTACGTATTATGGATTCATGTGAATCCAAGAAATGTAATGATGTTGTGAAATGTGTCCTAATATGTGGTTTTTTAATTGTAGACAAAAGCATCCATGATGATGAATGTTTATAGAATGACATGATGTGATGGATGCAAATAAGCCTCCAGTTGTAGAAGAAGATCCACAATTGGTTCCAGGTATAAGAGGGGACGATAAGTCCCTTGAGAACCATTCTTGTTTTGTAAAGATGCTGTAACCACAAGGAATGTGAAATGATTATCCTTTTTTTGTTTATTTTTCCCTTTTTATAGGCATTACGGGCAGTGTGAGTTCCCTAGTTTGCGAACTCAATTAAAGGTTGTGAGTCTTTTGGGTTGTCAGATATTGTTATGAAATGTGAATGTGGTACCCCTTGTGTTGTGGGATCTTACGATTTGTGTTTTGGGCACTATAGTGGGCGTTGAGATCATAGTGTTGATAAGGGAGGGAAATTACCCCTACTATGGGGCCTTGAGTAAATGGTTTCTTGGTATGTTGGACACAATTTTTTTAAAAACTGGGGTAGAATTTATGATCATGAGCATTGAGTTATATGAGGTTTGTTTTTTATTGATTATAGGGAGAGATAATGGAATTTTTTTGACGTGACTATCATTTAGGGAGATAGTTCCATTTGAACTATGTGGGTTACCTTTTAGAGGGTTTTTGCAGATTGAGAGCACCTATAGATGCAAGCTGAATAAGTTCATGTCTAGGATTCAACAGCGGAACAACGAGAGTGTATTCTATCATGGGATTTTCCAAGAGGGATAAGTTGGGAATTTAATGCGTTTGGATATGTGACTGAAGTTGTGAATATGATTTTATGATCTTAGGAAATAGAGAGTTTCCTCAAGGGAGGTTAGACCAACTTTGAAGGTTTTTTGGAATGTAAATCATGGGTGTTTGTTTAAGAGGTTGAATCGATGGGTCATCAGTGCGATAAATTTTGGTAAATGTTTATTGTCAGGCCTTAGTTTATTTCTAAGAGAAGAACTTGAGTTTTGTGGTCGGTTGTAAGGGTAGTTTTGGTAGGAATGATCATTAGAAAACATGGACATGTGATTTTGAGGATGTTTGAAGTAGGAATTGATATTGATTTTGGATGGACAAGGGAAGGGTCATCAAAGCATTGATTGGATATTTTGATAAGGAAGTGTCAACTAGGGTGAGGGGTAGTCACAGTGTTGTTCTTGTTTATACAAATGGTTAGGTTGTTGGAGAGAATTTTTTAAAATAGTTTTTGTTTAATGAGTCTTATAGACCATGATTCGTGATTGGTTATGTGTGCAGTATTTTGGGACTAGATTTTGGGTTTTCTTCCATGGAATCTAGAGTTCAGTTCAATTAATGGTCAGAGGAGGGTGTGTGACCTCGAGGGTTCTAAAGAGGATTGGGTGTTTGGCATGTTCTATGGATTTATGATGCCATGTTATGTGAGGGACCTTTTTTTGGATCGGAGTGGTGAGATCTTTTGTTTCTTTTTTTAGTCTCTAGATTCATGATGGATGAACTCGAGAGGTGGGTGGTGGTAGTTCCAAAAGAATAATTTGTTCAAAACTTCTTGGTAGTGAGATGTGATGTGGTAATTAGTTAGGTTGGAAAGACCACTTGACTTGTGAGTTATGGATGTTGATGTGATGTTATTTGGTAGGGAATCCCAAGATATTTGACAGGTCACGATGCTTCTATAATGGGAGTAAACATCAATGATGGATAAATTGTGATGGTGTTCATCAATTTCATCTTAGAATACTTTTATCATGAGATGATCATGACAAATACCTTGACATTTCTCCATGTATGCTGAGATAGCTATGTATTTATGTCTAGATTCTTAAATGTGTTTTGTTTGGGTATAGGTAATATTGGATGTTTCATTCATGTAAAGGTATATTATGAACTAGATGGTGGGTGGTACACCATCTATAGTCTGCGTATGTAGTTATCAGGATGTGCTAGAGGTTAACAAATTATAAGGGTTCCATTCATCAAAATTGGGAATGGGTAGCAGTTGATGTTTGTTATTTGTCCTTTGAAAATCTAGATGTCCACGTCTATGTTTTAGGGTTCTAATTGAGTTTTAATTAGGGTCCATTATGGCTGGATTTTTTTTGACAATGTGGTGATAACAAAACTCATAAGGTTGGGAGTGAGATGTTAGTCATGGGAATATAAACCTCATGCCAGTGGGTTTGTAGGTGTATGGAACTGACTATGAGTTGGATCTTGTGTCATTGATATACCAATGATTAACTAAATAGGTGCATTTTGAGATTCCATGGGAAAGGAAAAGTGGACCTTGGATGTGGTGATTTTTTAAGTTAAGCGATAGCTTCATCCAAAGTTGGCTCTTAAAAAATATAAGTGATTGTTTCAAAATTTATTAGTGAAGGTAGTATATCCAGATGATGGATTGGGAAGAAGAAGATGATTGATAGTGTAATTTCATTATAGGTCGGTTATAAAATTTAGTAAGTGTACTCAGATGTTGGTGGAGTACTTAAATGATAAGGAGTTGTGGTCAAGTGATGCAGTAATGTGTCAATAGTGTATCATGGGAGTTTCTATAATGGGACAGACAGGGATGGGTCAACATGGTTGGGTAAAAATGAATGGATGTGGTGAATTATAATATACCATGGGATAATTCTTAATTGAATAGTGTATCATGGGTTTGGATGTGATATGTGGAAAGGATTCTAGTGGTCCATAGATTCTGCATGAATAGAAAATGTGTGTCCCTTCAGGGTGGTTCTGAGGGAAGGGCTAGATTCCAATGTTGGATGGAATTCTCATGGATTTTTGGATGTGGTGAGTTAAAAAACACATCGGGTTGGTTATGGAAGTTTTATTTGAGGTTTTAGTTGTCTTATTCGATGAAGAATGTTCCATACTCTGAAATTTAGTGGTTGTGAACTCAATAATATTGTGGGGGAGTATCTTGGTGTTTCAGTTGTGATAATGGGTTTTAGTTTGGGGTTCTTTATAAAGGTACTTATATTAAAGGTTGTTCCTTGATTTTGTATTGGATTTTTAGTTGGGCTGAGGTCATTTAGCCTTAGGACGTGGATTGAAGGCGGTTTAGCTAATTGAAAAATGTATGGCTTCAAATCATATAAGTAGAAGTAATATGCTAATAGACGTTGAAAACCCTGACTGTTTTTATAGGTTGATCATGTTTTCCTTTGGGTGTCACTCAGATTGGGTAACTGTATGATTCAAAGATAGGTAAAGCTATCACCTCGGTTTGATGGAACTTCTGAGGTTGTGGAGATAATCAGGATGATGGAATACCTATTAGAATATCCAGAGTGGTATAGTTCTATGCATGTCATTTTTCATGTTTCTCAACATTTATGGTATCACCTCGACCCTTCTCATGTGATCGATGAGGTTGATTTTGAGCTCAAGACTGATTCACCCTTTTAAGAGCATCCAATATATGTGTTAGATCATAGTGATATTGTGTTTCAGGGAATGACCAGGTCGATATATCGTATATTATGGAAACATGGGTGTGTTTAAGAGGAAAAATGGGAGAGACAAGCTTATGTGCAGGCATAGAATCCAAATATTTTCACCACCAAATCCTAGATATTGATGGGAGTATAACTCAAGGATGAGATGCTTTAAGGGGGAGATTGTAATATCCCAACCTTATCTAATTATAAATTTTGATCATTTGTAGGTATTATTTTTCCTTGTTTTGATTATACTTTGGTTTATGAATTTCATGGCCATATTTGGGTCATATTTGGAATTTTGTGGAGGGATTTTGGGTAGTGTGTGGTTGGCGTGTTGTTTGGGTAAATTTTTCTCCCTACCCCCATCAAACTTTGGAACAAAATAAAGAGATATATTTCATGGTTGGCACATGGGTGTCAAATTGTGAACCATCTTATGAGAAACTGTAAACCCAGATAGGATATTAGGTCACACAATTTGGCAAACTCTATTCCCCTTCCCATGAAACTATACAATCAGGATTTAATCCTCCAAAAAAATTAAAATACTTAAACCCCCATCCTTTACCCTAATTCAACCCCACTCAACTGTAAATGTTTTATAACATTTGTTAGGTTCTCATATGGATTCTAGGGAATTTCAAACCCCATTCCTATAAAATAGTAGATCCATTTTCTAGATCTGCACCACTCATGGTAAGAGATCTTATCCCGATTGGTTTTTTTCTCTCTTTCTCCCATCTTTCTCTCATCTTTTAATGTGGTTTTTCCTCTTCTGTTAAGGGATTTATATTTAATTTTTGGAAAGATATAATACATTTGATATTGGATCTAGATCTATTTTATTATTATATATCAAACCACATATTTTCTTGGGTTCATTCCATCACCTGAACCATTAATACCTGCTTTGGCACCGAGTGGGTTTTTAGAAATATGATGAATTAGAAAGGTAAGGTATAAAGTAACAAAGCTAGAATGGCATGAAAAATATATTCTCAAATGGAAGGTATAAATTTAAAGAATAATTTTCACTATAACAATTACTATAAACTATCATATGGTTTTTGGTAGTGGATGAGCATGAATAGTACAAATATCATCAAATGGATGTGAAATATTCCACTCTAAAAATTGGTTTTTAGGGAGAATTATATATTAAAAGACATGATGATTTTCTCGTATACTATAATGGTTGCATGGTAGGCATATTAAAGAAATCATTATATGGTATGAAAATGGTCCCTCGAGATTTTTATTATAAATTGGATGGTTTTTTAAGGGATATGATGTTTAGAAAAAGTGAAATTTATGGTAACCTTTATGTGAAGATGATTTCAAAAGGTACTATCATAAATATTGTGTGTGTAGATGACATCATATTTGTTGGTGAGAAATATTTTTTCATAGAAGAGTTTTTAAGAAGATGAAAATTAATTTTGATATTTCCATGCCTATTCAGATGACATACCTTCTCAGATTTTTTATTATAAAAAAAATAGAATTAAATATTTCTATCTCAAGAAAATTATACAAATGCATTGATGAAATGGTTTGTAAAGTAACATAAAAAATCATTTTTAAATCCCCTTTCATTTGGAACAAAATTGTGTACGGATGAATCCAAAAGAAGTGTTAACCAAAAAATAATTCTTTAAAATCATTATAAGTATGATTCATTTAACAAAATCAAGGCAAGATATAGCACTTGCAGTAACTCTATGTGATATATTTTAGAGTGATCTTAAAGAGCCTCACATGTTGGTTGTTAAAATAATTCCGAGATACATAATAGAAACTCCGTACTATATAATTATATACAGACAAAGTATAAACATGAATCAATTTGGATTTATAGGTGTAGATTGGGCAGTTGATCATACTAACAGGATATCAACTTCATCTTTAAATTTCTTTCTGGGAGAGGGTTGTGTTAGCCGGTATATCGAGAATCATATTTCAATGTCTCTTAGTAAAAATGAAGCATAATATATAGAAGCCATAGATTCATGTTCAAATATTATTTGGATTCAAGTGTAATTAGAATATTTGAATATTGATAGTGAAAAACTATTTACAATTTATTGTGATAATCCAAGTGTTATAAGGTTTTTCAAAAGACGAGTTTAATATTAAAGTTCTAAACATATCGACATTGGATATATTTTTATAAAAGAGAAGGTGTATGATAGAGAAATCAGTCGTGAACACATTTATACAAAAAATAAGATTGTAAATATCTTCAGCAAAGCAATTCCAGGAGAGTGGTTTATAGAACTAAGGCTGAAACTTCATGTTCAGTCTTCTCCTCTCACTTTAAGACTACCAAGAGGTCTCTAGTTATTCACTATTTTTTTGTTATGAGATAACATGAAGCGGATTAAAGGATAATTATTTTTCATTATAGAGGATATTAAATTCCATGATGATGAAATTGAGTACGATAATTTTTTAAATAGAAAGGAGTGGTGAAAACTATCAAAACTGGATAGCTATATAAAGAACTCCATTTTTGAAAAACCAATTAAATAATGGGTGATTATAATTTTTTTTACATGAATCTCTAATTTTTATGAAATTATGGTAAAATTTGAATATGGGGTACGAAAATAATACTACCATACTCTATTCCTAATTGTATTAAATATAGAAATTAATTAAGAGTTTTGTTTATCAAAATATTCGGGGGGGGGGGGGGTGTTACATGTGTTTTACATGAACTGAATTGACAGTTTTTTGATGCATATGATGGATCCTTTTTTAAGGAATATCTTTACTTTTATCTCCTATGTAAAAAAATATACTTCTAAACAAGATTTCACAGGATTTGTTTTTATGAACAGGATGGAAAACCTTTTTTGTATCTATGTTGTTTTCTAAACTCGGTTAGCCCACATAGTCTTAGAGTTGATCAACTAATAGAACTTTTCTTAGAGAATAATTTCATATCATACCTCTCTAAGAAGTGTTCAAGACACAATATTTTAAGGGAGAAGAAAATTTATTGAGATGAAACATGAGATAAGATTGACCCCACTTACACTTTTTATTATTATTAATTAGTGGTATAAATAGAAAATCCATCCAACCACACATATTTATATTGATATTGATGATTTTTATTTCTAAAAAATTAAAATGGTTATATTGAAGAAACCATGTACTAATGTAATTATTTCATTTTTTAAGGTTCAATGTGTGTTTTTAATGGTGTTTTATGAGTTGATGAAGTAGGGAGTAATGGAAAATTGATAATTCATAGTGAAAATGTGACATTGGATTGTATTGTTCTTGAAAGAAATCATTTACATCGTGTTAAATAAGACCTTGTAGATATTTATTTAGAAGAGGTTTTAAAATATTTCTAGATAAAATATATGTAAATTTTCCATAATAAATATTTAAATATGATGATGGGTTCATTCTTGGCAATTGATAATTCTATGATTTATATTTTTCTTAATTAGTTTTTATGTTTAATAAAACAATTATCCAACCACACCTATCCAACCAAAGGGACCAAAGTCATTGAGTAGGTGGGTAGTAAACCTCTCGCCAATATGGTGCTATGGAAGATGTGTGGTGGGACATGTATAGTCATGAAAGATTTTCCTTACAGTGTTGGTGCACAATGGTTTGGGCTAGTTCTAGTATACAAACATGGGTTGGTGCAACCCATTAGGCATGCAACAAAAGTTACATGTATTTATTTGTAGTCGTTAGATTTAGAAGGTTACAACAACATTTGATTAATATGGTTGCAACCATCTGGATGAATGATCAAGGTGGAACCAAGGAAAAAATCATTGTTCATCCTCCTTTAATGAGTTATTCATATAATAAGGGTTGATCGATGAAGATGATCTGTGCCCTCGAATTCTCTCACAAGATCAACATTCACCATTGTACATTCTATGGTTTTGTAGTGAAGTTATTATACCACTATCGAGCCATGGTGATCATTCCATCATACATGTTATAGAGTTTATCCCATGATCAAGGATGCATTAAAATCCTATGTTTCTGGTTAGATCCATGTTCACATTAAAATATTTATCTAGGAATCTCCCATGCATGAAAAAAATGATTGTGAGCCATGTACACATCTAATAAAGTCGAGTATTATAATGAATTGAAGAGATTTATATATTATTTTATAATATCAAAATTATAAATAAATGCACATAAAATGAAGGAATTATGTTTCATATACCAAAGAAGGAATCCATCTATGCATTTTTTCAAAACACTATTTTTAGAAGAGAATCGCGTAGTCATCTTCCACATAACCAATGTTTCATGTAGCTATCATTACTGAGTGAGGAATATCCTTTTTTTGATATACAAACAATTATGAAATTAATTTACATATTCCTTTTCTATATAAATATTTGCAGAATCAGTCAACACAAATTATTTTATATGTACCAAAATATATCATGTAGCTGAATATATGAATTGAGTTTCATGTAGCTAATTTCTGTGTAGTGATTTTTTTCTTCCACATAGGTTTTTGTAGTTTGTAGTGTGTTGTTTTTCAAAGTGTGATGTTTATATTTGAATATGTAATGATATTTTTCATACAATGTGAATAAATAGAATTAATATCCATGTCATCGGGATATTTAAATGAGAGTGATCTGGGGCATCTAACCAATAAAAACATGGAGTAAGTGAACATTGATACCACACCAAGTTAAAATATTGTATTCTAGTGAAATATATTTTTCATATGTTCAAGAAATGTTGAGTGATTATAAGAGTGGAATGAATAATAATAGGTCAACATAAGTTAATTTCTAATGAATGATAAAACAATTAACCACTAATTCATCCCCCTCTTCTCAATGGTACAACACCTCCTTGAGCACTTTAATATGACATTAATTATCCAACATTATTTTTTGGATTTTTTGACTTCTCAAACCATAGTAAAACAATAAAAAATAAACCAACTAGTTGAGATTATAATGAAAATTTTAGATAATGAGTTCTCAGTTATTTATGACTTGTTGAAATTAACCAAATATCAATATAATTTTCGATAATTTTTCAATGAATGTAGGTGATTTTTTTTAATTATAGTTGGTATTAATCATAATAGTTATGCATTAATTCGTAATATGTTTTTATGTTTAATTTTATCCTTTTAAAATAATATATTATTTGTATGTAAGATATATATAGTTAATTAATTAAATTTATCACATGTCACATAACATTACAATTATTATTAATTTTCATTTCATTATACAAAATTAATAAAATAAGAATAGTTTTTATTATTGATGTCCCTTTGGTATGAGGTTAAGTTGATCCATGGATAAGATTTCTTATGAGTAAGATCCACATTTTATTTTTTGTAATGGTTTTTAGTAAATATCATATATCAATGTAATTTTTAAAGTAACTATATTGAAATTATGCAATTTAAATATATCTATTTTGAAATTCTACACTATAATGATATATTGTTATTATATAAAAAGCAATAAATATTTCAACATAAATTACTTTTTTATTTAACATTGATTGATGTAGTTTTCTATTTTTTCTGCCAAAAACTACAACAACTAATTATGGACTTTATTATCACTAGAATTTGGCCTTGATAAAAGCCTAATTTTATCAGTTCTAAATAGTGACTGATAAATTTTAAACATTATATATGGTAAATGCAGGCATTGATAAAATTCAATATAATTTATTAGAGTTAACATTATCAATGATTTAAAAGAATTGATAAAATATTATTTGAGTACTTTTAATGTCCCTCATTATAGTGGAGATTTTTTTTTTATTTGAAATGTTTGGAATCGAATAACAAAGATGAGGATCTAAATGGTTTTGGACATTACGTGTTTAACAAACACGATCTAATAGGGTTACATTTCTCTAGATATATTAAAAACATTCTAAAACACACATGATTATAGTGGTGGTCTTTTGTTTTTTCTATCTATTATAGTGTCTGATTATATATTTATAGATATTAAAAATTTCAATTATAAAATATTTATTTCATATAATATCAATTGTTTCATCACCTTAAATTAATATATGTTTAACTGTTTGATATTTTTTGTGTTTTTAAAGTAATCATTAGTTTTAGATCCTTTAAATCAAAATATCCAATAACATGCATTAAATTTTGATATTGTTGGGGAAATAACAAAAAATTATTGCATGGATTAGCCAATCATACTCCTCTTATGAAATTTGAATTTTATTATTGAATGAAAAATGTAAAAATATTATGAGATACATGATATCTCATAAGAATTGTCTTTTAATCATAAAAACTCCACCTATTTCTCACTAAAAGTTTTACTCACATTTGAATGAATATTTTACCAAAAGTAATTTAAGATATGAAATAATATTTCTCACAAAAAAATAATTTTTTTCTTTATAGGAAGATGTTGTATGTTTATATAGGAAAATGAGAACCATCCACCATGCTCATTAATTATGAATATATATCTTACAAATATTTCTTCTTTTGTAAAACTAAATTTGTTCATCAATGTGACATACTTAGCTATTTAAGATAAGATATCTATCATTATTTCATTAAATATAATGTAATTAGGTTATCTCAGTAAAATAATGCTTGGAAAAAAAATTAAATCATAGAACTATTCTTCCATTTGAGATTCTGTCCGTCTTCATTTTGAAGTATTTTTATTCCACAATTGCAATAAAAACTTCAAATAATTGAACAACAATAAAAATGAACACCATAGTCAAAAGTTTTAGATGGAGTATTATTAATCCCACAAAGTGTTGGTATCATCAATATTTACATAGAGTTAGATCATCAAAAACCCAAACCATACCATTTTATTTAAAAAAATGACACATCAAAAAATAGGTAATCAATTTCCTTTTCTTGAAAGCATAACTAATTTAGACATTGTTTTTTTTGCGTTTTAAAATGTTGATTTTTTTTAATTTTACTTCATTTTAAAACCACAATTATTCACAGCTAACCATATTTTTTAAAATGAGGGTGAATTAAATAATAAATTAAATGATATTTATTTAAAATATATATATAGTCATGCACACATGCACTAACATACATACACATACATATAAAAAACACAAAAGATAAAACATAATTATAATGAATTAACAATAACTAAATAAATGATCCTTATTAGCCACACACACACATATTAATTTATATAAAAATCTGTATATAAACATATAAATATATAAATTTATAAATATATTAATATTAATATATATATATATAAACATATTTATAATTTTACACATATGACTGTATTATATAACAATAAAAATAAATTATATTTATATAAAATTAATATACACACATATATATAAATATATATAAACAGAAAAACACAAAAGCTAAAACAAAATTATGATTAATTAATAATAACTAAATTACTGATCATTAATATATAATTAATATATACACATATATATAGATAAATCTGTGTATATAAATTTATAAGTATATTTATATTAATATACATATGTTAGTTAAAATATTCATATATATATATATATATAACCATATTTATAGTATTACATATATAATAGTATTATATAACCGTAAAAAAAATTGTTAATATATATATATTTATTTATATTTATATGTACATGTATATTTATATTAATAGACACGCACACACACAGATAGTTATATTTATATAAATTAATTTATATATTAATATATATATTTATGTATATTAATCTATATATCAATATATATCAATATATATAAATAAAATTAAATTTATTAAGGGAACCAGACTAGTGGGGGTGAGAGTAATGTGTGGGTGGATGGGGGGTTATCATACCGATGGACCATACATATTTTTAATCAAAGAAAAACACTTACCTATGCTTCTAAAAAATGAGGGTAAGCATGGGGTGATTTATTATCATTTCATTGACACATGGGAATGTTTAGTTAGAAATACTGCTAAATTACCCAAACCTTTTTTCTAAGTGATTTTATAAAACATTGGTAATAAATTTAGTGACATTTTTAAACACGAGTAAATTCACATCGAAATAATAAAAATTTAATTTGTTATGGTGTGGGTTATGCATGTAAATGCGGATGGATAAAGTAACCATTATCAAATACATCACATACATATATATAAAATATTTTATTATTAATTTTCCATTAGTGATTAGAAAAATTATGACAAAAAATATCAGTTTATTTAAGAGCATGATATGGATCAAAGTATTAATTAATTTTTATAAACATTGAGCCTTATTTAAATGAAAATAAATTATATTATTTATGTATTAATAAATAAATGAGTTTAAAAGTCGTGTTCATGTGTAAAAACATAATTTTTATTTTTTAAATTCACATACATGGATTGATTAATGTTTGAAATATGTTTTTTTGAATCTTTCCATTAATGATAAATACCCATTAGTCATTTTGGTCACTAAAAATATAATAAATATTTTTGTATAATACAGCTATGATCATCCTTATAATAAAGGGAGAGGAAATTAATCAAAACATAATAGAAAGGGACAAACCCATTTAAGCATGTATATCCAATTCAAGAGGCCTTTCTACATACATTAATAGTGTCTATACAAACAGATTAAATACAGGGTCATCGTGTTTCTAGAGAATGGCTAGTGGGGTGTCAAGAAAAATTTCTTCCATATTAGAAATTGTTTAATTGGGATAATATATAATTAGAAAATGATTAATAATATAAGACTATAGTATGTCATAAAATAAAAATATTGCACACAATAACATATTATATGTGTTCCGGTCACCTATATAAGATGCATGGATTTAATTTTTTTAAATTATTGATGACGAATAAATAATGGAAATAGAAATGCAGACATAATAATGTATTTCTAGAAACCCTTTTAGAGTTATGTCACTCCCCATACACAAAATTTCAAGATGAAGTAACAATTTAAATAAGAAATAAAACATGAGAATGGGGACCTTTCATTGACTATAATAAATGATCTAATTCATCATTTATCATTTAATAAAATAAATTATTTAATTTATATAAATGAGTGGAATATGAAAAATCAATACATTAATACCTAAAAGTGATATATTCAAAAACTAAATTCATTCATGTGTAAAATTTATGCTTTTAATTGACACATTTAATTGATGTAATCAAATAAATCAATTAATAAAAATCTAAATATACTATTTAACATTACAAATATATCAATTAAAATATGATAATTTCTATGAATAGTATGAAATATTAAAATTTTAGAAATAATATTTGATAGGGAAATTAGTCAGACAAGTGTCAATAATAATGAATATAAAATGAATAAATAATTTTATAATTATATTAAATAAGATCTGTTATTACATTAATGGTCCAAGCATAAAAAAAAATAAGAAATATAATATTCAAAATTATGTGCTTATAAAATATCATCTAACTAAAAGACGCATTTATAGGTATATTCAAACACAAACTGACCCAATACATCAAGTTAAATAACCAAATCCATATGGATATCAAGAATCTGATAATCTTGAACAATTAATCGTTCGGTTAGTGGATTGGAAAATATAATAATTTTAGGAAGATGTTAAATTTTAGTATGTGACACCTGAAATTTCTAGCAAAATAATCATTTTTATAACAAAATTATTCGAAAAATAATTATTTCAATTTTTTTGAATGAATTTTATAATAGTATTATTGTTACCATATATCACAAGCGGTGTTCATATGTTTTCAATAATAGTTGTATCCTTATAAAAAGATATATACTTTTATTTCATGGTAGTGTTTTTAATAAGTGTGCATTTGAAACTCTTCCAACAAATATTAATTCCCTCCACCCTAAAAAAAATCCATAAGTAGTATATCAATCATAAGAAGACCTAAAAATTCATAGTAAAAAATAACCAAATAGTAGAATTTGATCAACCTTCTTACAAGTCAAACTACTATTTTTAGTTCATAATAAATAACTGGAGGTAATTTTAGCTATTTTATATGAACAAAATTATATATTACTAAATTATATCCCCAAAACATTAACATCAAATGAAATATCATAGAAAATATAAATTTTCAGAATATATAAAATTTTCAGTAGTATAATCATATAAGAAATTTTTTCTCATTTATTTATTCTAAAAAATTGTGATGTATAAATCTACCAATAAATTATGTAAAATTACATGTGGATATTTTTTAATATATATTATTTAATACAACAAATAAATATCTGTTGACCTGTCACAATGAGTTTGGATTCTTAAAAAAAATCCCATGGGTCGTTCATATCATAGTGTTTATTAATATAGTCTCAACAAAAAATTTATCATAATTATTAGACATTAGTATTTTATCTAAATAAACAACATATAATAGTCCAACTATTTTTGAAACAAATTCCAAAAAAAAATATTTTTCCTTGAATACAAATTAATATCAAAGGAATACTTCCAGTCATAAAAATTAAACCAACATGATATTTTTAATAAATTATCTCACAATGTTGTCTCATTAAACCAAAAATATAATCATTAAATAAGAATAACTAATAATAAATCAAAATTCATTATTATAATAGTACAACTAATATGCCTCTACAAAAAAAATTATTTATTTATGATCCAAAATAAGTGTCCCAAATTATAAAATTATAATTCGAGGATGTATGAATTTTATATCACCAAATATATAATACTAAGAGTATTTAATATTTACATAAATTACAAAGTATATACACATCAAATTAATTATAATAATGATCTCATGTTATAATAAATATATTATAACATTATTATGTAGGAATTTTATGATATAATAAAATTTTTACAGATGAGTATTTGATCTTGATATAAATTATAATCATAAAAATCCTCATCATCATAATAATGGTCCCAATTAAATATAAAATTTAAATATTAGGATATATGTTTGTTATGACATAAATAATATAATATTGATAGTGTATTGGAATATAGAAGAAAATAAAAAACAGAAATATACATCATAATAATATCAAGGGTCTGAAAAATATAATAAATAAAATTGAAATGACATGATGTGAAAATATTATGTCACACTACCTTTAACTCCAATATGGTATTTTATAAAAAATGATATAAATTTTAAAACCTAAATATATCAAATAAATAAAAAAAATTATAGTAAAAATAATATATCATTAAGATATACTAATTACTAATGCAATATAGTCACCTAAACAATTATCATATGTAAAATTTTGAATAATTGTGTCTATGATAGGTGAGATAAAAAATATACAAATTATATTATAAAAATTTAAATATGAATAATTAAATTATATAAAACACTGATTTTCATTGATTCCTTAGTCACACACACCTAGATTCGGTGCTAAAACAATCTTTTTTATATAATAGCTTTGATGCCAAATTACACATACCCAACTTACACATATATACTTACAATATTAATAAAAAATATTGAGTCACTTACACACCAAAGACTATTTTAGGGATAGAGTTTAAGATAATTAATAAAAATCCCTCTACCTAACCAATCCCAAGTCTTTATCATCAAATGAAACTTGTTTCCATTATACCAAGAATTTATTATTTCATAATACATCTTTAAAATCTCACAAAAAAATTTTCACACATGACAAATGTTTTTATATATCTTACATAATATAATTATTTAAAACTCATTGAAATGGAAAAATGAAATAGATGATTCATAAGAGAGTGAAATCATCAATAAAATATCATTATCCATGAGATCATATCATAAGAATAAGATATAGGTTTTTTTGGAATAAAACTATGGATAAAAAATCATTTACTTATTTAAGGATCACCGTTAATTATATCATTCCACAATGCACATATTCTCATAGTGGATGGGGTTCACTCCTTATTCCAATAAACATAATGAACATAGTCTTATAGTGGACTGGGTTCAATATGAATTCCCTTTCATATTATATCTTTAGATATAAATATTTACCCAATTAATTTGAGGGATATATAATTCTTAACCCACCTATCACATAAAGAAACACATATATATGTTTTCTATAAGATCATAAAAGCATTCATCATTTCATCATAGCTTTATTAACCTGTGGGGGAGAAACAAGTTTCATAAATAAATCCTTAAATCACCATCATCAAAATAAAACTAGGGAGTGAAATGGGTTGGTATCATAATTTAATATCCCAAATTATTTATTAAAATCTTTAAAGGTTATTTAGAGAGATAAAAAAACATTTATGAAATCATTGGAATTCTTTTTTCAAAAACAAGATGAAATATCTGCTTATCTTTTTAAATTTTAAACACAAAAGATTCCTTAAATAAAGGGGAAAGTATTTTATTTCAAAAACCATGGAAACATATAAATTATGATAAAACATGGATAAAAATATTAAATAATGATTTTTTTCCATTTTTATACAATAAAAAACAATCTTTTTACACTTTTGTAAAGAATTTCATTAGTGAGTCATAAAAAACAATTTAAAATATTAATTTTCATAATTTCTAAAGAACTAAAAATATAGAATAAAATAACTTTATAAAAATATTATGTGAAGATAAAAACATACATTAATTATTTTAAGAAAAAGGATATGGAGGAAAAATATTTCTAAACTAAAACTATAGATGATGTCATATTTTCATAAAAATATTATTCAATACTTTTTGAGTACCAAATAGAAGAGGAATAGAAGAAATACTTGAAAACCATATGAATAAAACTAGGGGAAGAAAATATATTTGTTTTAAAATAGAAATAACATAATATTTTTCCATAATTTAATTTTAAACCTAAACTATCAGGATAAAAGACGAGATTGTTACATAATCCCTTAAAGAATTCTTAACATTTAAATTAAAACAACATGAAAGTTATAACCTTCGATTTTTTAGTTAATCCCCACAACTTTTATGAAAATTATAATAAAATTTGGTCATTGTATGTAGGTACACACAACAAAATAAATAATGTGGTAAGTATAGAATAAATATCAATGAAGAAAAATTGAGATGAGGAAACCCTAACAATATTAGAATATATTGAATCAAAATCCCATGAAGTATATAAACTGAGATGGATATCTAAATAAATTTAAATTTCTGAATTATTGGTAAAATACTATATAGTGTAGTATATACACCACACAATATAAAAACAGTAGTGAATACGACTTGTCTTGAAGAAATAAAAGTGAGATCAGAAACTGTTTCCTTAGCTCTCAAATTCCCTAAAAGAACTTTAATCTATTGTATTATAAATATAATTAAATTAATGACTTATTTAAAACCATATTAATCTATATTAACTTTTTTATTCTTCCATTATAACCATTTAATACACATTTATTAGTTTGGTAACATTTATTTTAACCATCAGATATTAAAAAAATTTATTATTTCATCCACGTTTAATAATGATCAAGTCGAACCTCAATATTTGATAACATTTTTATAATTAACAGATTATTTTAGGTACATTAATAATTTATCCATGATGATTAATAATTTTATAAATTCATTCGGTGATATTTTTATTTAGGATTCTTGAATATGAAATCAATGGTGATCTTGTTTTTGGGTCATTTATCGATATCAACGACTTACATTATAATGAACGCTACTAATTGTATTATCATTATAGAATAATATTCATGAAATATATAAATATTTAATATCATATATATTCATAAAATATATTTTCAAAATTATTCATGTATGGTGATGGTGAAAAATAAATTAAAACACCTTTTGGGTGCAGTTGTCCGCACATACACAAGTGCAATGTTTTCATTTTCTAATGGATAAAAAGAAAGGAATAAAATTTATAATTTATCTTCAAAAAATCATAATTAGATTATAAATTCTTTATATATTAATTAAATACATAACTATAACTTTATATGAGATATGTTGATGAAAAACGGTATACACCATTACATGGAGGTGATAATCTGCACGTATGCATGCACAACACTTATATTTTCCATTTGATGGAAAGAAGGAAATAAGTAGTTGATCTATAAAAATATTAAAATTTTGGTATATTAAATAATTAAATTTCATTATTGTAGGATGGTTATAATAGATTTAATGTAGTTAGTATAATAAATAAACAAAAAAGTATTTGTTTAAGACAAGATCTCCTCCTTTGATATATATTCATTTGTATTAAACCTTAAATATTATAGGATTTAAATTTTTATGATACCAAGACCTATAATACATGGGTATAAAATCATGGAAGTGATTTTGGTAGTTATTGGTCAATATAGTTTTTTTTATAGTGTGTATGAGTGTAGAGAGGTGGTTCCCTTTTAGAAGGGATGAGAGTGCCACTCTTGTAAATAATATGAATTTTTTAATATAATAAATATATTTCTCATGAAAACCGGTTCCCATTTATTCAAAATTATAATTTCAGATAATTTATGGTCTAAATAAACTCATAAAGTGAAATTTTTATAAGTTTATGTGATATTTTATTCCTTATCTCTTACATTAACACCCCATTAACCCATTTAACCATTATTGTGGTAACAAATTTTTTACCATAGTAACTATTCATCATGACTAAAAAAATGAGAAATTCCTTATTAAATCATTTGTGTATGATGATAAATAATATGTAATATATTTTATAAGATAATGTTTTTATAATTTATAAAAATATCTTTTATAATAAGTACGTAAAATATAGAATTGTTTTAAAAAAACACTTTTCAAGCATAAAAATGATTTTATAAAAAAATAATGTATACTGTTGATTATCAAGGAATTAAAAAGATTAATTTTAATAAAATTAATATTGATTTAATTTAAATCCTATGAAAACTAGAATGATCCTTAAAAATAATTTATTAAATGGGAATAACCATAAATTATTTTACTTGAATTAAAAATTAATTATATTTCCAAAATGTTAAACATATACTATTAAGTTATAAATTATATTATTAAATGAATTATTTTACATATTCTATACATATTTTGTCTAGAATAAATGTTTCATAAATTTTCAATTCATTCTAATATCATTGAAATTTCATAAAAGTAATAATATTTGTAAAATCGGTATTTTTCAATATTTAGTAAACAATAAACCAATTGATGAAAAAAATCCTCCTATTAACATTTTACCATTATTAATTAAATAATTAATTTCATTAACTAAAATTTAAATTCTAATAATTATGAAATTAAACGTTTATTTAAACTAAAATATATAAATATATACATGTTTTATAGATAAATGGCCATTTTAAACATTAAGTGTTCTTAACCTTATTTCATATCTTTTACCATTGAGTTTTAGTTGATTTGTTTGAAATATTTATATTAATAATTTATTTATTTTTACCTTTCATTTTAATAAAGTATTTCATACATTATTATGGTTTTTTATATATCAAATTCAATTGAACTAGATATTTTTTTCAAGTAATACATACTAAAATCACAAGGTTCTATAATTTTATTAAATATTTTTTTTATAATTATTTCCATGGTATGTGTGTTCATAATTAAAAACATATAAAAAATTTATATGTTTAAAACTATATTTAATTATACCATATATTTAAAAATGAATAATTTGAAAAAAAATTGACATCATAAAAAAGAAAAAAATCAAGCAAAATTTTTAAAAAAATTAATTTTTAAATCATTTATTTCGATAGAATTGTTTGTTGTGATTGATTAAATTGAAAATAAAAATAAATATTATTTTAGTTTTTTGTTAATTAATTCCATAACCCAAAACCATAATGTCTTTTTGGTTTTCAAAAATTTGAAAAATTATATAAACATATGCAACCAATTTTCATAATTATAATCATTATAGGTGAATTTATAATAATGGAAAATATTAAAAATCACACACACACACACACACACATATATATATTCAATCAATTTCATATATGGATCATGTTTCATAAAAAACCATGTTGATAATTTAAATTAATTTATGAGATGAAAATATTATTCATATATTACCATTAAACATATTTTTTGAAAATAAATCAAACTCTTATGAACATAAATATTTAAAAGTTTTTTTGATAATCTAGATTGAAAATAAATCAATATAATTTTTTTGTGAGAATTTTATTTCCATAGATATCAATCAAATATAATAATATACATGCCTATTAAAATAATAATAATAATAATAATAATAATAATAATATAATCAGTAAAGGAAGAATTTGTTTGATGTCATATTGTAAATTCAAGTGCATGAAAGAAACAAATATTGTAATTAAAATATTCCTCAACAATTTATATGTACATGTATATATGTATATATATTTGTATATATATATATGAAAATAAAATTTTAAAATTGTGACCATGATAGGTGAGATGACAATTTTATAAAATATTACCAAATTATGCTCATTTCATGGGGGAATAATAGAGAGCTCATATCACTATGATGGAGAGATTCTCTCTCATATCGATTATCCTAGAAATATCTATCTAGTGATGTGCACCCCAACTGAAGGAATTTTATAGCATTTTGATTTGTTTACAACATGGGGTCATACACTTTAATGGAATTTCTGATGCGATGGTTCTTTAAAAGGAGACATATTTGGGTTTCCCTGGTTCTGATTGGTAGGTTCCTCTAATAAATGATGAACTGGGGTGTCTGAGGTTGGATCTTGTAGAGAAAGTGTAGAAATCAATCAGTAATAGGAAGACGTGGGTCACCAAGGGAATTGTGTCCTGTGACAAGAGGAATAAGAAGGTGAAGAATGTGAAACAATTCAAGTACTTCAAGGTGATCAGTCGGGTCCATGTGGCCATCTAGATCTCAAGAAAGTTCATGGTTATATTTTTAGAGATGTTGGTGTAGTAGGTGGCTTCAATGTGGCAGCCTATCACTTTGAGGGTGATGTGGGGAACATGTCAGTGACAAATTTGGGACCCATGGGGTGGTGTGGTCTTGTATCTGACACCTTCGGGGGGAACCAAATCTGTCTATCACTAATTATTGATTATGCAGCTCAGGATCATGGTGGATTTAGGTGGTGGGGTGGTCAACATCAGGACGGTTCTTCTGGTCTGTGAGGGATTGGATCCCACCTGACAGCACTGAAGAAAGATCGATGAGGAAGGATGTGGTTTGAGGAGGTTTGGAAGGAAGAGGCATATGGCACTCAAGGAGGGGTGATGGGTGAAATCCACATCGGGATGATAGGCCAGCAAGGTTTTTCGGCGTCTCTTTATGACTGGGACAGGGAGAAGGTGATGAATTTGGGGGAGTAGTAACAATAATGGTTGGAAAGTCTCAGTACACGTCTAATCCTCAGGATACAGTTAAGGTTTGACTCAGTGCATAGTGGGAACCTCAGGTGTGGAGCTTGTGATGCAGACAAACAATAATTATAAGATGTGTCACAAGACATTGGATAAATATGGGGCGACCTTAGATAATGATAGATACAGCGATGAAATGATATTTTTTGGGCTTGATTATGCCATTTATAAGGTGTATTTACAGTTGGACCTCATTTTGGCCGTTATTTTTGGTGTCATTAGATGGTGTTGTCAATGTGGGTTTCAAGGCCATAAAATCTTAGTCTAGGCAATGAAGTTTTTTTGGTGGATGGTTTTTCCACCTTATTTTTTTGGTGGTGAATTTTCCCCATGTTGGGGTTTCAAACGCTATATTTTATTCTTACTAATAAATGTTTGGGCTGAGTACGGTGAGTACCCAAACCTTCCATGTATGCACATTTCTTGATAGTTCAACAAAATAAAAGAGAGGGGATTTTTTATTTAATTGTATTGGTAGGTATCAATAATAATAATATTAATAAATCATAATTTATATCTAAATTCATCTCCTTGAGACAAATTTTTGAGAAATTATAATAATGATTTCCCCAAATTAAATAAGGATTCAAAATATAATATTATGGTATGTTAGATAATAAGAATAGTATACACGTAATAACTTATATATTTGTTTATATGTTTTCTATATTGAATAAATGACCTTATTTTCCTTTCAAATCATGTTGATGAAGAAGTAATGGAATCAAAACATAAGGAATATTGATCTCTATCTAGTAAGCCATTGATGGTTAGTTCACAAACCATACATGAAACATATTTATGGAATAATGATTTAAATAGGAAATACTATATGAGAATTGAGAAATTTTGTTGACTATAATAATTGATCTAATACATCATGTATCCTTTAAAAAAACTCCAATATTTATTGACCATAAATGTTTAACATATAAACCAATGATACATTATATCTTAAATTTTATGTAATACAAAAATCATGTTTGTGTAAAATTGATACATTAAATTAATTTAATCAAGTTAAGTAATTAATTAATTAAAATTGATATTTTATTTTTAATATTCCATCACCTCATCTGATTGGATATGTACAAGAAATTGAAATATAATGATATGGAATATGTTAGCATTGCTATCTACTACCCCACAACAGATTACGTTTGAACCACAACATAAAACATGGTCCACTATTTTAGAGTCAGTACACCATAATGTATTTTTTCAACACAAAAAAGGAACAAATAAAACCTCATGATATTCTTATATTCCTTTATAATTATATCTAATTGGTGGAATCATTATTTTTATGTTTCTATAGGATGTTTGGGGGAACATTTAGTCATATATAGGGGATGATTATGAGGGTTTTGTAATGGAATTTATTCCCAATGTTCCTTAATCTTGGTGATGCGTGAAACTACTTCTAGTTGGGGATATTAATGAAATACACCCTCAATAACTTCCCCAATTTCCTAGGGTCTTCCTCATGGGAGTTTCATTAAGATGAAATATTGGTTGGTCCATTGGTTTGGTATTAAAAGTGAGATAATAATAAATTATAAAATATAGAGAATTAATATATATAGATATAATGTTGAAAAGCACCATAAATTGAAGAGGGGTAGAAAATAATAGAAAAAATATAAGTTGCTTACTATGAATAATGTAGATATATAATTTCTCACTATTATAGGGGGAAACAAAGCTTAAAATGTGTTTCTATTAAATTTTTATTGAAAGCACCTCACTAGTAACACATATAAATGTTATTTATAAGAGAAGATGAAACTAATATTGAATAGAGAAACAACCATGAGAGTAATTTTCCTTTTACATGAAATACCATGACTTTATACATCTTCAATTTATCATCCCTTGGGGGTTTTTTGGTGTTTTACCACAAACCCCAACTATAACCAACTTTCTTATGCCACCCCCTAATATCTGATGATGTAGTCACCAAATCCCCTTACAAATAAATGGAATTGTTTTTATCAATGGAATTAATATTAATCATGATGATATTTCTACAAAAAAAATATTTTTTGAGAGATAATAACATTTCTATACATCTTATCAATCTTTCAAACATTTTTATCACATCTTTGTAGGGAAATTTGGGGATTTACACCATCTGAACACATCTGTTCAAATTTCCTTCATCGAGAAATTTTCTAGGTTTTCATTCATGTAAATTTCTTATATTCCCACCATTCCAGCCCCATTCGTGTAACAGACAAAGATTTTTTGAATTTTTTTTCATATTAATTTATCTTTTTGATATTTTTCATTTCACATGACACTATAAATATTTATTTGTATATATATATATATATATTAAAACACTAAGTTAAACTTTCTATTCAAATGGAAATGACTTGGCTTTAAATCCACACAATACTGACATGGCTTGGAATACCCTTAATATTTATTTGTCTTGCGCTACACACAACATCAACTTGGCGTATATTACATGCAACACTGATGTTTCAAAGAAATATCATTTTATATTTATTCTTATTTAAATAAGATAATAATAACATAGCCATTAAACATAGTATTATGAATAGTAATAAATACATTTAGAATCATGTTTATTTTTTATTTATATAAATAAATCATATTGATAATGCAATATATGATATTTGGTAAATTTGTTTTATGATTAAAAATATTGTTTTCTCAAAGGAACTACTTTTAATGTCCTACTATAAAAAATAATTAATTTTTTTGACACATTTAGAAGTTTAATTTGTTAAAATAAAACTCATTTTTTATTTTATAAGGTCAAAATTATATTAGGACAAATTTTTGGGATATTTTCGGGGAACATCAATTTTTGATGAATAGGGAAAAATACTGCTTTTTGGTTTAAATTTTCGTTTCCTTTAATTAATTATTAATGTAAAAGTGTAATTAAAATTTGTTTTAAGGTTAAATTAGATCAATTATAAATATATTAATATCGTTTATTTCATTATAATGAAATAAAATTAGAAATTTAATATAAAAACATAATAATCTTTTGAAGATTTTTTGTACTTTAAAGACCCGTAATTTCATCTCATCCGTGGGATTAGAAATAATATTAATTTTATCTATTTTATTAAGTGAATTAATAAAAAAACATTCAAAATTATAATAATTATAATATTTTGAGTCTAATTATTTCATGTTGATTTTTTACCAAAATTATTAGTAAAATTGATTAAAATTAATCACAATTATTAAGGTAAAATTATGCTTATTAAGGACTAAACCTTAATCTTATTGGGCTATATGACCTAGGAACTTGTAAAAAACCCATTTTCTATCCCTTTTTCTGCCATAAATAATCAATTATTTATTTTTGTTTATTTGGTATGACTTTTTTTAGGTAATAACATGTGTACACCTAACTTGTTTTAGAAAATTCTAATTGAGTCCTTTTCCTTCATTTTAAAAGGCCACCACCTCTCTCACATACTCACATCTCTCAAAACCTCTTATGTATTGCCATTATCTTCCTAATAAACTTCTAATAAATCCACCAATCCTCAAAAAACCCTTCCCGGGGGTAGAATTAATCCATGGATGATTTTTGGCACAACATAAAAGGATTTTCCTGATTAAGAGGAGATTTGGAAGAGTATGAAGAAAGTAAAGACAAAAGTTAAACAAATTTTATCCCAATTTCTATTTCCATGAGATGCATTCTATGTTATCTACTCTTTCCCTTTGTATGTAGTATGTAATAACCATGATTTTATTTTATATATCATATAGTTAAATTTATGTGTATCCAAATATCCATTTTATTATCATTTTTCTTGGTGTCTATGTTTCAAAAGTTACCAAATCCATAAAATTGTTTTGTCTCAATTTTTCATATTTGGAACTCATGTTTTTTAAACATAGAAACTATTTTTAAAGGTGTATATACTTACATTTTACATGATATATCTTGAATTTATTTATTTCCATTATATTTTAATCTTATTTTAATTTTCCGTTCTTGCATGGAGAATATGATCCCATTATACTAAGTTATAAGATTTTATTGAAGAAATATCATCAATATTTGAGATTTTTTGTGTTTATGATTCCTATGATTAAATATTATGATACATCCATCAAGAACACTCATGATTTTGGTTCTCATGTTTTTATTTCAGATATATCCATATATTAGTAACATTTTTTGCACTCTTTTTTACTAAATATAATGTTTTTAAGTTAAATTTGTCCATCTCTCTCTCTCTGGTCAAAAATACACTAAGTTCAAAAACCATGTTTCCAAAAATTATTTTTAAAAAATTATTTTTTTCAAAAGAAATTTAAAGGCCATTTTCAAGGAAAAAGGTTTTGATTTTTTTTATAGTTTTAAATTCTTCTATTATATGTTTTTAAATCTATTTTAAAAAGAAAAATGTTTTCCAAAATTTTTTATGTTTTCTAACGAGTTTTCAATATATAAAAGTTATTTTCCTTAGGAAATTTTTTTAAAAAGTAATTGAAAATTATTTCCCTTATATGATAACATCAATTGGTGTTACTCATTCCTTTATGAGGAAATTATTCAATGTTTCTATTGATATTACTTCTTCTAATAGATTATGTTTTGATGGCATAATTTCTATGAAACTTATTTCTTTTTATTGGGTTATATTATTTAGAAACCTATTTCTCTTTCACATGTTATATGATATTTAATCTCACTTCTTTTCTCAGATAATTTTCCTGATGAAATAATTATGATACTTGTATCTTTCCACATGTTATGATATGATTTCATGTTATAATAACCATTTTATTTCATGGGTTATGATATGATTATTTATGATTATTTGGAACATATATGTATGATTTCATTATGAGATAGTGGGACCGATATCTCGCTCAAATTCATTGGGTAATGATTTATATATCATCAGATATACATGTCTAGAATGATAAATAAACCAAATTTAGTATTAAATGGATGGAATGGGAAATGAACTCGGTTCAGTAATATATGGTTGAAATGAGGGGTGAAAATAGTTCAATAATATAGGGCTGGAATAAGGGGTGAACTCAATTTTCTAATATAGGGTTGGAAGAAAGTCTAAAATGGTATTAGCAATATATGGTTGGAATGGGATTTGATCCCAGTTTAGTAAAGTACTTTTCCCACTAAGTTGGTCTTAGAAACAATGCCTTGACTTTTGTGGAAATAATTATGTATGGTTATGTGTCTGCAGAAAATCAATGTTTTATTCCTATGTTATGCTTTCATGGATTATGTTCGCTATTTATTTATGATCCATTTCGTATAAATAGCAAGGGCTCATTCCATGATTCAAGTATATAATATTTAATATATAGGGTATAATATTGTTTTTTTATGATCATGTTTTCATAGCCCTATGTGTACAATCATTCTTACACATCTCGTATATTTACCTTTACTGAGCATTTGAGATCATCCCTTTCATATGTTTACTTTCCCCAGGTTATGAAGAAAGGGTTTAGGTTGAAGTACTAAAGGTGGGAATATTTATAGGAGATGTTTAAGATCTTTCACCAGGATATAAATTTTTTTCATGTTTCGACAGACACTAAACTATTATATTTCTCATGAATGAATTTTTTCAATGTATTAAATGTTCTTCTAAAATGATGCAATATTCATGTATGATAAGCCTCAGTAACTATAACTGGAATAAATGGAAAGGTTTTGACATCCTTTGGAAACTATTTTGATAACACCTTAGTTAGATCCATAGGTATATTTCTAAAGATATGTCTAGGAATTTCTATAAGGGTAAGTATAAGGAGGAGTTAAAGTCTAGGAAAATTTCTTTGAATTTTGCTAAAAGATAGAGTAAGTGGATTAATATAAATACATCCCTGTCTAGATACTGTAATTGGATGTGGATCAACCATAGATATACCTAGGGGTAATGAGTCTGACATGATGTTCTAGGCTAGACTCGGGGTAATATGGTACACGAAAATAGGCCTTACTACACCCCTAATTTGAAACTAATGGAGGATATGCTTGGGGAATTCACAAACTATTCACAAACCATATTGAAGTATTTAAATATATGTTGGTTATAAATAACATAGGATGAACCCGGGGTGTCATAGATTAAGGAAGGTGTAAGGTTTTATACATCCTATATGTATATCCTTTCACGACTATGTGGTTTTATGATATAAGAAGTAATTGTAAAACAATGAATTATTTTTTAGTCAACAGCGGGAACCAGAAGGAATTGTATTAAAGATGAATTTGATGGAAGATTTGATTATGATATGTAATCTGGATCATCACTGGAGTGAGTGATGTTGTGATCATGCCTAATCAGTTTTCACAAAACATGATTAACAACATATATTTTCACCAACTCTCTAACTCACCAATGAGGAGAAGGAAGGAATTCACTGAGAGTTAATGTAATGGAGACCATGGAGGAATGAAAATTATATTTCTTCAATGTCAAGAATGTGGAAATAATTACCTCAGTGAATGACTTAAAAAAACAATAAGAGGTTTTTATTATGGAAAAGAGGGAAACAAATCTAGTAACTACAAGGGGAAAATGAACAGTTTGATTAATGAAACATATGCGAATATTGGATTCACTAAGACATAATTTAATCTTACATGTTTTATGTGTGGATTAAATAGTAATTATTCAACTCAATATCCCAATATAAAATCTTCTAAATAGAACTAGTAAGGCAGTGTGAGTAATGGTTACATTGCTGAAGATGATGAGACTATAAATGAAATGTGAAAGGAAAGTGGTATTGTATAATAATATGAAGTATCCTTATTATTTTCATAAGGATGGAGGGGAATAATAAAATATTTTATGTGTTTGTATTAATGAAGAAAGTTATATGAAAGGTGAAATATATAAGGATTGTTTAGTTTATGTTTCTCACTACAGATTTACAAGAACAGGCTGAATGATTCTGATGGAATAGAAAAGTGAAATAATGGAAAGGTTCTTTACATGGAAAACACACGATTAAAGGGAATATAACCCTTAATATATTCCTTATGTTATGATAATGTTGTTTGGATAAAGTTATGTGGGATATTAATAATTAAATTAGACAGTTTTGATTACCATGGAACTAATTAAGGATATTTTGAGAAGTAGTTCATCCTATCATGGATGACATTTAAAACTTGTGGTATTTATGGAATATATCTAGTAATCTATGGAATAATGAATCATTCATGTTTTTGAAAAGGGATTTATGGTAATTATAGTCTTTACCATTTTCCAAGAGAATTTAACATGAGGGTATTCACATGTTTGGAATGTGACAACCAAGAGATACATTGTGATATATTGGGGATATATTTTAAGTTGGTTTCATAACTTTCTATCTATGGGTTTGGATTTTCATATTTTATAAGGGTTATAAGGTTATCCATGCATGAAAAGGATTACGTTAAACATAAGATTAAGTATTTATTTTTGGGATTGTATTTAAAAAACTATTTAAAAGGAGATTTAGTGATTAACCTTATTTTAAAGAAGTCAGTCATAGTTTTGATATTATATTAGTATGGTTTTATAAAATGAATCCTTGTATATCAGGTGAAAATCAATCATGTCCAGAATGGCTGTGACTCTTGAAATCACAACCAATGAATGATAAGGGTTTTGTGACCACCATTGGAATATACGATGTACTGGTTAATGTATATTTATTTTTGATGAAAATTATTTATAATGAAATAGTAGTGTCAATTTATATGATTAGATATATAATGTATTAACCGTTTTCAATTTTAAGAATATTTATAGATAAATTGTCATACATTTCATTCTTTTATGAGCCCTAATATCTACTATGTTTTAATTTTTTCACATCAATCATAAAAAATAATTTCTTGATATCCATTACATGAATTAATGGATGAATTAAAAATTTATAATATAACATGTTGGGAATGATTTTTTATATATAAATATATCAACTAAGTATATTTCCTTATATTCTTGTTCAATACAAGAATTATTAAATTTTAGGATAATGATCAAAATAATATGTGTTGTCCTCATACATTAATTTTATTGAACCAATGTCCTTTTAAATAATCAGATATTTATGACTTTGTGGCCCTCATATTTTTATTGATTATTCACTTGATTCTGATTTATGACCTCAATAACTCCCAATAAATATTTACACTTTTCTTCCATATCTAATATTCAATCAAAAAATTTATTCTCTTTTGTGGAAACTCAGCTATATTTTACTTTGGGTAATCGTTATAGTCCCAACATTACCTTTTAAGGGAAGATTTAGTACTCATTTTAAGATGAGAGTTTCTATGAATGGAACTTCCAAGTATTAAAATATTCATAACCCAAACAAATTTCTAGGGGGAAAATCATTTTAATGGGTTTAGAATGTAACACCCTGATATTTTGTGATTTTTTTCAAATTAATTTAACTTTATCATATTTTTCATTTCACGTTACACTAGAAATATTTATATATATATATATATATTAAAACCCCAATTCAATCATTGATTTTACACAACACTGACATGGATTGAACTACATGAAATATCGAATTGGATTCCACTGCATGCAATACCAAAATGGATTATACTACATGAAATACCAACTTGGATTGTGCTACATGCGACACTGACTTAGCATCTATTACATGAAACACATATGTTTCTATGAGATATCATTTTATAATTATAATTATTTATGTTAGATAATTACAACATAGACAATAAAATTTTAAATAAAAATAATAATAAATACTTTTCAAATACTATTGATAATTTTTTTATATTTGTAAAATATATTAATAATGAAATATCTAATTTTTAGTACTACCCTTTAATGTTTAATAATATAGTTTTCTCGAATGAAATGCTTTTACTGTACTTCTGTAAAAAATAATAAATTTATTTTTAAATTCATATAAAAATTAAATTTTACGAAATAAAAATTAATTTTGAATTTATAATGATGAAATTATCTTATGGTGATTTTTTGGGACTTTTTTGAGAGACTTCATTTGTTTTTGAATTGTGAAAAATGATGCTTTAGGTAAAAACTTCCTCTTTGTTTTAATAATTGTTTGTATTAAATTATACATTAAAATTATTTTAAAGGAAAATTAGATCAAATATACATATATTAATAAAATTTTGGCCATTAGAATAAATTTAACATTAAAATTTAATATAAAAACTTATTAATCTTTTTAAAATTTTCTATTTTAATGACCCGTAATTTCGTCTAGTCTGCAGGATTAGCATTAATCATAATTTTGACGCTTTTGTGAACTGAATTTGGAAAAAAACATAGAAAATTGTAATAAGTGAAATACATATAGTATAATTGTATCATGTTTGTTTTTGACCGCACTATTGAGTAAAGGTGATTAAAATTGTTCACAATAATGAAGGTCAAATTAAGATTAATTAGGGACTAAACCATAATCTTTGGGTCCCAAATGTCCTTGCTACATTTCCAAAACCCATTCGTGCTCCATTCATCAGGCATAAACCTACCATTCTCGATGGTGAGTTTTTTGGTCTGAATTTTTAGGTAAGAACTTGAGTACACCTAACATTCATTAAAAAATTCCATTTAAGTCCTTTTCTTTACCTATAAAAGGCCACAACCTCTCCCTCTTCCCCGGACCACTCAAACCACTTATGATTTTCCAAGATCTACCCAATACACATCCCATAAATCCCCCATTCCTCCTAGAAGTCATCCCTTGGGAAGATAGAAATCTAAGGAAGCCTTTTGGAACATACCCAAAGGATTTACCTGATTAACAGTTGGTTTGAATGTCTATGATGAGAGTCCAAACATAAGGTAAAATAATTTCATCTCACTTTCTATTTCTGTGAGATACATGTTATACTCACCATTTATTCCTTTTTTTTGTTTTATTTAATTCCCATGATTTAATTCTATATATGTTATACATTAATTTAAGGTTATTAAAATGCCTATTTATTTATCATTATTTCATGGGGGATAAGTTTCCAATTTTACCAAATCGGTAAAATAGTTTTGTCTCAATTTTCTTTCCTTGAGGCTCGTGTTTTTTATGGACCAAAACTATTTTTTTGGTTTGTATACTTACTTTTTACATGATATATTATGAATTTACCTCTTTTCAAGAAATTGTATGATTCATGTGATTTCAGTTTCTTACATGGAGAATATGATACCATGTTACGAAGTTATATGAGTTTATTGAAACAATATCATCACATTTGGATATTTTTTATGTTTCTGCTCATTATAATGAAATATTATGATCTATATATCAGTAAAACTCATGACTTTCATTCAAATATTTTTATTCAATAAATATTCATGTATTAATAATATTATTTAACTCTTTGGTACTTAAGATATCATTTTTATGTGAAATATGACAATCTCTCTATCCATTTGGAAATCTATTGTATACAAAAAACCACATTTTCAAGAAAAAATTCAAAAAAAAAATCAAAAATGTTTTCAAATTATATTTGTTTCTCATTTTCCAGGAAAAATTATTTTCAAGAAATTTTATATTTTCTCAATTCTTTCTTTAAATGTTTTTAAATCTATTTTCAATGAAAACTGTTTTCAAAATTATTTTATGTTTTTAAAATCATTCTTAATGAAGAATGGATATTTTACTCAAAAAAATATTTTAAAAGTTCTGTAAAAATTACATCCCATCTAAGATAAAATCCATTGTTGTTACTCATGCCTCTATTATGAAAGTATTCAATGTTTCTATTCATATTATTTCTCTAAATGGGTTATGTTTCGATGGAATGATGTTTATAAAACCCATTTATCTTTCAAAAATTATATTTTTTTGAAACACAATGATCTATCACTGGTTATATGATTTTGATCCCTACTTATTTTCATTGGATATGTTCATGATGAAATTACTATAGAACTGGTATTTTTTCGCAGGTTATTATATGATTAATATTTTATAAAACCCATTTCATCTCATGGGTTATGATATGATTATTTGTGATTTTGTTGAACATGTAAGTATGATTTACTTATTATATGAGTGGGACCTATATGTACCACATGTGCGTTGGATAGAGATTTGTTTCTCATGAGATAGATGTGGATGAAATGAGAATTAAACTCGGTTCAGTATTACATTGATGTAACGAGAAATAAACTCTGTTCAGTAATACATGGATGGAATGAGGGGTGATACTTGTACAAAATTTCCTTTTAACAACACTATAAAATTCCTTTATCAGTGCGAAAAAAAACTGAAAAACAATGTTCGGCTTAAATCCTGAAACTTTTATCAGCGCTAAAAAAGTTCTATTAAATGCCCACTTTAACAGTGCTAAAAAAGATTCATTAAAAGCATCCTTTAAGAACTATTTTTTAGAACTTCTGAAGGACCCATTTGTCTTCACTTTTTTTATAATTGTAAAATTCCCCCATTTATTAGGGTTTTGTTAGCACTCATAATGGCCCCACTAATAATGGGTATATAATTTTTTTTCATGTCCCACCAACCCCAATTTATGAGTGCTTCACAAACCACCCATTTATCAGTTCTTCCCCAAGCCCCTTTATCAGTACTTTAGATAATCCTAGCCTCCCGCATGTGCTAATACCCCCATCGAGTTTCTAACCCTAGACCTTAATGTTATACACCAATGACTTTATCACTCTTCTATATAGTTTGTTTTAGTTTTTGCAATATATCTACAAATTTATATATATTTCCTCACATATTTAGTCTATATATGTTTATATATGTTTATATACTAATAAATATATTTTATATGTAAATATGTTTACATATTTATTTATAAAATTAATTTTTTATGTGTGAATAAATAAAAAATATGTATTTAGTATTATATAGTAGATTATAAAAAA
Organism: Viscum album; assembly: GCA_963277665.1. NCBI lineage: Eukaryota > Viridiplantae > Streptophyta > Magnoliopsida > Santalales > Viscaceae > Viscum > Viscum album. The sequence goes on along the minus strand of OY728155.1, from coordinate 2,133,520,521 downwards.
ATTACATTATATAATGTAACACCCCAGGTAAATAAAGAGTATGAAATTTTCACATTTATCCATATTTTTAAATAAAATATTAATATTACTTTAAAGGGAATGCTATGCTTGATGGTGTACCCAATATGCAATAACAAGTTTCTCTGAAATCTTACGTTGCACTCTAATAGTAAAATAATATTATTTTAAATGGTAGTTAACGCCTAGCCATTGTAATGGAGGGAATGAACAGAAATAACTACAAAATTATTATATATGTTTGTCAAATATTTTTATTTTTTTTCAATAAATGTTAGGGGATTAAAAATGAAAATGAATCCAGTTTTTAAGCGTAAACATTCCTATATTCTTTAAAAGGTCGATTAACCGCCTTTTAATGGCGAACCTCTTTTAAATAAACGTTTTGACAATTTTATAAGAACTATTTTTCAAAATAAACTTATTATTTATGATTGGTACATTGAAATTTACCTTGGGTTAATTTTTTGTATTTTTCTGAAAATGTTCATTTTTCAATGAATAGTGAAAAATACTGCATTTTACATAAAAACTTCTTTTTCATATAATTTAATTATATAGTTATATTATCTTTTTAATTTGTTTTAACGTGTAATTAGAATATATTTTTACCATGTAATTCAATGATGCTCATTTGGAAGAATTCCACTTTGGAATTAGGCATAAACAAGTGCCAAACTTTTCATAAATATTGTTTCTGAAAATCCCGCTATTTGTTTTGACAACGGGATTTTTTTTTTAAATTAATTATTTAAATTTATGTGTTTTGAATTTGGTAAAATTTATTACATATTTGGAATCATAAGGTCCAAATTATGTAATTAAGACTCTGGTTTTTGAACATTATGAATAGTAACGACGGTAATTATCTTTAATTATCTTGATTAATGAGTAATCGGGTAGTTAAAGATAATAAGATAATATCATAATAATAAAAAATTACCAAACATTGTGTCCTAAGGCTACTTGTTGTCTCATGTCCGACCATGGGATGCCTTGTGCCAAACTTGGGGAACCCATGGAATCACTTTTGTGAGAAAGAGACTTTTTATCTTTTTATTTTTAAAGAATGTTAAATGTAACAAAGAATGTATCACCTAAGTAAAATATTTTTAATATTGTCTAAATAAATGATATTTTTGGATATAAATATTAATTTTATATCTAAAACGATTTCCTACATCATAGTATTTTTTCTATAATTTTTAGACATTAAATAAATTAAATTATTTATGACATCATGATGATGCAGCGATGACCTCATTATTTAACGATTTAAATAAAATGGAAATATAATGTCAAATCTAAGACCTAAACATGTCCAAAACCTATTAGATGGATGGATTTCGAACCCTTATCACCTTATCCTCGAAAAAAATCAATGTGGGACCATTAAAATCCGAAACTCATTTGAAAATAATGTTACATTTCATACCTTTCCAAGAGTGCCCCTCCTCTCCTCTTATAAAAGGCCCCCACCCCTACCTCCTTACCCATACTTCTAAAGCCTTTGGCTCGGCCAAAACCTTCCCATTTTGTCTCTCCACATACCTATATAACTCATTGAATCCTAACATTGGGCAGAAGTCTTCCCAAGGAATCCTTTGAGCTCAATCCAAAGGGAGTTACCTTATTTTAAGGTAATGTCTTCACTTGAGTCCTTTTGTTTTATTTTGCTTCTCCAACCCTCTAAACTCTTTTTATTAATTTATTTTGTAACCACTACAGTATCTTAAATATACTAGGATGTTGTTATAAGATTTATTTTAGCTACACTTACACACACCTTCGTCTAATGTCAAAATAACTTACTGTTTCTGTGGTTGGCGATTTTCTGCCTCACGAAACGATGAATGTTCAATATTCTTTTAACACATTTAAAGGTGGCCATTATGGTGTAAATATATTTTATATATGATATATATGGTATTTATGTTTACTATATGCTTCTGTATTTTATATTTAAACCATAACATTATTCTTTTCATGTTGTTTAAATGCGAAAATTTCATATGAGGAAGTGTGGACTACCGCCCCCTCAAGTGATGTGACTCATACATGCAATACATGGAATGTATAAATAATATAATTTATTAACATATGTGACCTATATAACATATATATTATAATGGAATAATAATATATATATATATGTATCATTTATTTAATATGAAAAAGAATAAAATGAAGGTAGCGTTCATGCGTACGTCCGACCTATCGTCTCCATGAACGGTGCTTTTCATTTTTATCTCCAAATGATATGGAATAATATAAAATGAATATTTACTTGATATATATGATATATATGATATATAAATCATTATTATAACTATGGATATAATTGATACATGAACAACATGTAATTATAAAGAGCATATTTTGACTCAAGTACCAATGATCGTTTAAACGACTATTATTAACTAAAATAAATACATAGTGTTAATGACATGGTAATAAGTTATATATAAGGAATAATGAACTTGAAAAAGGATCTTAAGGAAGTATAAATTAACTCAAGTTTATTATTTAGGATATTAAATAACGATCGAGTCAAGTCGGACCCGAGGTAAGGGATCCTACTCCTCTCTTTCTTTTTATGTACACTCTTTTATGTCATTCCTTTTAAGCTCATCATTATTGTGATTGGGATGTTATTTTATATTAATATTACTGTAATTTTTAAGTTCATATTACGAGAGACCCTATTCTATCTCATCAATCCATTTTGGACGTTTTGAGTGGCGCCGTTAGGCTGCCGAATTTTTCATAAGAGATCCAACCCGTCTCTTTCTTTTTAAGTACTCTCCTTTATGTCACTTCTTTTAAGCTCCTCTTTGTTATTTTGGGGGATGTTCTTTTATATTACTATTTCTGTAAAATTTATGTTAATATGATGAGAGACCCTATTTCCTCCCATCAATCCATTTTGGAAGTCTTAAGTGGCGCCGTTAGGCTGCCAAGTTTTCGTAAGGGATTTTTCATCTCACTTTTATTTCTGTGAGATTTATGCAACATTTGCCAAAATTTCCTTTGAGTGGTGTATTTACTTCCAATTATTTTACTCATTGTGTAATATAATTTCATTTATGAGTATTTACATCAATTTTTTATTGTCCTTCTTTCACGGGGTGTATGTTTCGAAAGATATCCAAATCGGTAAGGGAACCTTTCACCATCCTCTTTTTAAAAGACTTATTTTGTTACGTATTTTAATTCATATAATATTATGTTGGGATATGTTCTTCTATATCCTTATTGATTTAAATTTTATGTCCATGTGATGAGATTCCCTTTTTATCTCTCATCAACTCATTTTCGGAATTTTGAAGTGATGCCGTTAGGCTGTCGATTTTTACCAAGGGATCTTTTTAACCCAATTTCGATTTCATTGGGTTCAACATGTAGTTATTGAATATGTCATCTTTTGAATATGTGTGAATGACCTTTTATTGTTTTACAATTAATATCCTCTTATATTGGGTGTATTTATATTTGTCACACATAATTTTGAGATTGATTTATCCTTAATTTAAGGATACCTTTTTTATAAGGGAATTCATCACATTTGACATTTCTATTGACACTTCATTGTTTTTATGCACCAATTCACTCTTATATGGTGTATATACTGTCCTTTGGAATATTATATCATGAATCCATTTATTCTCATGATATTATAAAGTTCTAACTAAATGTTATTCCTCAATTATTTTATTCAAGTGTCTCTAATTTTGGTAGAACCCCTTTAACCAAAATATTGCTTTAAATGTTTTAATTATTTGTTCTTATTAATATCCACATTTTCAAAATGGTATTAAGGATTTATTTTATGGATATTAATGGTTTAAATTTTTAAAATCTTCAAGGTGGTATGGGACACTTTGATTCAAAAATCTCTTTATGAAATGTTTTAAATGGTTTTCGAAATGGTTTCATTTTGAATGGATTCATTATTTCAATATACTAAAATGTTATATTGTGATTGAAATGTGGAAATGTTATGTTTCCTTTATGCATGTTTTATGTGATACTTTTATGATATAGTTCTTGGGCATTATTATGGAAACGGGTGGTTCCATGATAAACGAAGGGCGGGTGAGCCCGATATAGCTCTCCAATGCATTGGGTAACGTGAAGGAGTGAAATGTTAAGGTTTCTCCGATGAGATTTAGGGAATATACTTTGGTGGGTATTCCAAACGTAACAAAGAGGGTTACTCCCTATGTAAGAATGTTATGAATGCCTCATGTTACCTTTTATGTCTTATGATTTCTATGATTTATTCATGATTTTATGTGGTATGTTAAAGTGCTTATGATTTATGGGTAAAGTATGATTTCATTCTTATGTATACATGTACTCATGTTTCCTTTCCATATTTTTATATCCCTTACTGAGATTTTTATGATCATCCCAAGTTTTTGAAATGTTTTTCACAGGTCAAGGGAAGGATACATGATATGATGATAGTGTCAAGAAAGTGTCAAGGAAGAATCCATGTTTTATTTTAAATATGTTTCCGTTGATGGGAAAAATGAATACTATCTTTTATGTAACCACTTTGATTAAATGTGGAATTTTATGAAAGTTTTATGATCTAATTCTCTAAAACTATAAACCTGAAAATATCCTCAATGTGTAATCTTGTAATAACTCAAGATTAAGTAATGTTTAAGGTTGGGGCCTTGTAGTTGGTATCAGAGGTCGGTTTAGAAAACATTAGGGATTAGGAGTTTTTGTTAGACACATGATTAGTCCTTATATCTATTATTTCAGTTAAATCCTTGTTTTATAACTTTTTTTCAGGTCAAGTAAAGTCGGTTACAAATGGAAGGAGAAGGATCTAAAACGACATTCATATCTCTTCTTGATGACATGCTTGCAATAATTATTGCGAAGTCATGTTCAGATGATTGTGAAACTTTTTCTAGTATAAAACTCACTTGCAAGATGTTTTTTGAGATATCAAACACCTCCATTATACCTCGTTATCATCGTGGATCATGTGTTGTTTTTAGACAAATACTATTTTCACAATATTCTCATATTTTCAAGAAAGGTAAATATTATCATGGTATTTTCAAATATTTTACCTTATCACAAGAATTTGAAGCATATTATGATTTTAAAAATTGTGCTGAGGGAGGAGAACCTTTCACAACCTATTTATATTTGATTTTAAAATATAGTCTCTTAGCACATACTTATGGTATTTTAAAAGGAACAATAATCTAATGTTTCAACTCAAATTTTGTCCGACTATTTTATAGAAATCATGTTTTATCAGATGTTTTGGAATTATATGTCATACATGATTATTTTCCAAAACTGTTTTTCTGTGAACACCCATATGACCCATGTTGTACAAGGTGTATTTGGATGGAGGAATAAAATGATTTTGAATGATCTCTAAATCATTGTTGTAATGCATGGGACTTCAACCTACGTGATCAAGATGACAATGAAACCGAGTGGACGCCATGATCAAGGTATGATGTTATTCATTTTGGGAATCGTTTTATTTTATCTTATGGTGGTGAAATAAGACTTCAAGAATTAAGATGTTGAGATTGTAACAAATTTGGATGAAAATGAGAGGTATATGAAAACTATTGAGGTTAAAACATGTTAGGGTTATTTTTGTAGTTTTATAAAAAGGACAACATGCAGACCATGTGACAACCCATCGCGTCGGACAAAGCTGCGGGAATCGAACCCACAACCAAAGTGTGACTGGTATTTATGACCTACCACTGGACTACGTGAAGTCCCTGGTTAGTTTGACTGATTCCTTTTAGTTAGATGATTTTATGAATTAAGAGTATGTTGATTTTGTGTTATCTATGTAAATTTATTAACCTATCATGGAGGATATGTGATTAGGTTAATTACTTTTCAATACGAGACTTTAGGAGAAACTGATGTTGTTTGGAGATAAATGTTACGATTTAACTTGGAAGACTATGTGACTAAATCCTTCAAATATTTGGGTTTCAATATTATATTGGTTTACTTTGAAGAATTTTATGGACAAATTCTTTATTGAATGGTCCTCATTGAACCTTGGGTTTTGTTGGACAAATTTTGGAGATTAAGAATAGATTTTCTTTTTATAAAGGGTTATCCTTTTCTGGATTATCTGATCTTGTACTAAAATTTTTGGTTTGGGTTTTGGTTAAAGTCTAAATACATGGGAATTATATAGTTCTCTTTTTTGGATTAGTTGATTCTCTATAAGTTGATTATAGTACTCTTAATGCGAACAAGTCTTCCTAAATAATCGTCTTTTGGAGAAAATAGGAGTTTGTGTAAGGAATCTAATAAAAGTTGAAAGTCAACAGGATAAGTGATTATGTTTCCTTATTAACAAATTCCTCAATAAAAAGTAACTTAAAACAAAAATGTTGTCTATTAACTTTTCCTACAGAGGAATCTAATACCGTTTAACCCATCACAAGTTTTTGATTTTCTTGTGGTTAACTTTCTCCTAGACATGTTTACTATCACTCTCCATCAGAACATGACCCTATGTTTTCTCCTCTATGTCCATATTTTCCTACATGGAATCCTAGTATGGGTTAACTCAGGTTACCACTGTACTTATCTTTCTTTATATTAAAGTGATTTTTACCGACTCTTGTTCCGATGTGGGAAGTTCAAGGATGTTTCCAAGCTCAATTTTAAAATTGTGAGGATGCAATTCCCAAAAGGGGGGAAGGATGTAACACCCCTGGTAAATAAAGAGTATGACATTTTCACATTTATCCATATTTGTGAATAAAATATTAATATTACTTTAAAGGGAATGCTATGCTCGATGGCGTACCCAATATGCAACAACAAGTTTCTTTGAAATCTTACGTTACACTCTTATAGTAAAATAATATTATTTTAAATGGTAGTTAACGCCTAGCCGTTGTAATGGCGGGAATGAATAGAACTAACTACAAAATGATTATTTATGTTTGTCAAATATTTTTATTTTTATTTCAATAAATGTTAGGGGATTAAAAATGCAAATGAATCCAGTTTTTAAGAGTAAACATTCCAATATTCTTTAAAAGGTCGATTAACCGCCTTTTAATGGAGAACCTCTTTTACATCCACTTTTTGACAATTTTATAAGCTCTATTTTTCAATATAAACATATTATTTATGATTGGGACATTGAATTTTACCTCGGGATAATTTTTGGTATTTTTCTGGCAATGTTCATTTTTCAATGAATAGTGAAAAATACTGCATTTTACATCAAAACTACATTTTCATATAATTTAATTATATGGTTATATTATCTTTTTAATTTTTTTAAAGTGTAATTAGAATATATTTTTACCATGTTATTAAATTATGGTCATTGGGATGAATTTCACTTTGCAAATAGGCATAAACAAGTGCCAAACTTTTCATAAATATTGTTTCTAAAAAACCCGCTATTTGTTTTGACAACGGGAAGTTTTTTTTAAATTAATTATTGAAATTTATGTGTTTGAAATTTGGTAAAATGAATTACATATCTGGAATCAGAATTTCCAAATTATGTAATTAAGACTCTTTTGTTTTTGGACATTATGAATAGTAACGACGATAATTATATTTAATTATCTTGATTAATGAGTAATCCGGTAGTTAAAGATAATAAGATAATATCATAATAATACAAAATGACCAAAAAATGTGTCCTAAGGCTACGGGTTGTCTCATGGCCGACCATGGGATGCCTTGTGCCAAACATGGGGGCCCCATGAATCACTTTTGTGAGAAAGTGACTGTTTATCTTTTTATTTTTAAAGAATGTTAAATGTAACAAAGAATGTATCACCTAAGTAAATTATTTTTAATTTTGTCTACATAAATGATCTTTTAGACTATAAATATTCATTGGAAATATAAAAAGATTTAATACATCATAGTATTTTTTTTATAATTTTTATACATTAAATAAATTAAATTATTTATGACATCATGATGATGCAGCGATGACCTCATTATTTAACGATTTAAATAAAATGGAATAATAATGTAAAATCTAAGACCTAAACATGTCCAAAACCTATTGGATGGATGGATTTAGAACCCTTATAACCTTATCCTCGAAACACATCAATGTGGTACCATTAAAATCCTAAATGCATTTGAAAATAAAGTTACATTTTATACCATTCCAAGAGTGCCCCTCCTCTTCTCTTATAAAAGGCCCCACCCCTACCTCCTTACCCACACTTCCAAAGCCTTTGGCTCGGCCAAACCCTGCCCATTGTGTCTCTTCACATCCCTATATAACTCCTTGAAGCCTCACATTGGGCATAAGTCTTCCCAAGGAAGCCTTTGAACTCAATCCAAAGGCAGTTACCCGATTTTAAGGTAATGTCTTCACTTGAGTCCTTTTGTTTTATTTTGCTTCTCCAGACCCCTAAACTCTATTTATTAATTTATTTTGTAACAAATCCAGTATCTTAAATATACTAGGATGCTGTTATAAGAATTATTTGAGCTAAACTTACACACACCTTCGTCTAATGGCTAAAGAACATACTGTTTCTGTGGTTGGCGATTTTCTGCCTCACGAAACGATGATTGTTCAATATTCTATTAACACCTTTAAAGGTGGAAATTATTATGTCACTATATTTTATATATGATATATATGGTATTTATTTTTACTATATGCTTCTTTATTTTATATTTAAATCATAACTTTATTCTTTTCATGTTGTGTAAATGCGATAATTTCATTTGAGGAAGTGCGGACTACCGCCCCCTCAAGTGATGTGACTCGTACATGCAATACATGGAATGTATAAAGAATGAAATTAATGAACATATGTTACCTATATAACATATATATTATACTAGAATTATAATATATATATATATATCATTTATTTAATAGGAAAAATAATAAAATGAATGTAGCGTTCATGCGTACGTACGGCCTACCGTCTCCATGAACGATGCTTTTCGTTTTTATATCCAAATTATATGAAATAGTATAAAATGAATATTTACTGGATATATATGACATATATGATATATACATCATGATTATAACTATGGATATAATTTATACATGAACAACTTGTAATTATAAAGAGCATATTTTGACTCAAGTACCAATGATCGTTTAAACGACCGTTATTAACTAAAATAATTACATAGTGTTCATGACATGGTAATAAGTGATATAAAAGGAATAATTAACTTGAAAACGGTTCATAAGGAAGTATAAATTAACTCAAGTTTATTATTCAGGAGATTAAAGAATGATCGAGTCAAGTCGGACCCGAGTTAAGGGATCCTACTCCTCTCTTTCATTTTAAGTACAATCTTTTATGTCATTCCTTTTAAGCTCATCTTTCTTCTGATTGGGATGTTATTTTATATTACTATTACTGTAATTTTTGTTTTCATATAATGAGAGAACCTATTCTCTCTCATCAATCCATTTTTTATGTTTTGAGTGGCGCCGTTAGGCTGCCAAATGTTTCATAAGAGATCCAACCTCTCTCTTTCTTTTTAAGTACTCTCCTTTATGTCACTTATTTTAAGCTCTTATTTTTTATGTTGGGGGATGTTATTTTATATTCCTATTTCTGGAAACATTATGTTAATATGATAAGAGAACCTATTTCCTCTCATCAATCCATTTTGGAAGTCTTAAGGGGCGTCGTTAGGCTGCCAAGTTTTCGTAAGGGATTTTTTATCTCACTTTTATTTCGGTGAGATTTATGCTACATTTGCCACAATTTACATTGAGTGGTTTATGTACAGCCCATTATTTTACTCATTGTGTAATATACTCTCATTTATTATTATTTACATCAATGTTGTATTTTCCTTCTTTCACGGGGTGTATGTTTCGAAAGATACCCAAATCGGTAAGGGAACCTTTCACCCTCCTCTTTTTAAAAGAATTCTTTTGTTATGTCTTTTAATTCACATAATATTATGTTGGGAAATGTTATTCTATATCCTTATTGATTTAAATTTTATTTCCATGTGATGATATTCCCTTTTTATCTCTCATCAACTCATTTTCTGAATTTTGAAGTGATGTCGTTAGGCTGTCGAATTATACCAAGGGAACTTTTTAACCCAATTTAGATTTCTTTGGGTTCAACATGTATTTATTGAATATGTAATCTTTTTAATATGTGTGAATGACCTTTTATTTTTTTACACTTAATATCCACTTATAATGGGTGTATTTATATTTGTCAAACATAATTTTGAGATTGATTTATCCTTAATTTAAGGATACCTTCTTTATAAGGGAATTCATCACATTTGACATTTCTATTGAGACTTCATTGTTGTTATGCACCAATTACATATTATATGGTGTATATATTGTCCTTTGGAATATTATATCATGAATCCATTTATTCTCATGATATTATAAAGTTATGACTAAATGTTATTCCTCAATTATTTTATTCAAGTGTCTCTAATTTTGGTAGAACCCCTTTAACCAAAATATCGCTTTAAATGTCTTAATTATTTGTTCTTATTAATATCCACATTTTCAAAATGGTATTAAGGATTTATTTATATGGATATTAATGGTTTGAAATTTTAAAATCTTCAAGGTGGTAAGGGACACTTTGATTCAAAAATCTCATTATTAAATGTTTTAAATGGTTTTCGAAATGGTTTCATTTTGAATGGATTCATTATTTCAATATACTAAAATGTTATATTGTGATTGAAATGTGGAAATGTTATGTTTCCTTTATGCATGTTTTATGTGATACGTTTATGTTATAGTTCTTGGGCATTATTATGGAAACGGGTGGTTCCATGATAAACTAAGGGCGGGTGAGCCCGATATAGCTCTCCAATGCATTGGGTAACGTGAAGGAGTGAAATGTTAAGGTTTCTCCGATGAGATTTAGGGAATATACTGTGGTGGGTATTCCAAACGTAACAAAGAGGGTTACTCCCTATGTAAGAATGTTATGAATGCCTCAAGTTACCTTTTATGTCTTATGATTTCTATGATTTATTCATGATTTTGTGAGGTATGTTAAAGTGCTTATGTTTTATGGGTAAAGTATGATTTCATTCTTATGTATACATGTACTAATGTTTCCCTTCCATATTTTTATATCCCTTACTGAGCTTTTTATGCTCATCCCAAGTTTTTGAAATGTTTTTCATAGGTCAAGGGAAGGGTACATGATATGATGATAGTGTCAAGGAAGTGTCAAGAAAGAATCCATGTTTTAGTCTAAATATGTTTCCGTTGATGGGAAAAATGAATACTATCTTTTATGTAACCACTTTGTTTAAATGTGGAATGTAATGCATGTTTTATGATCTAATTCTCTAAAACTCTAAACCAGAAAAGATCCTCAATGTGTAATCTTGTAATAACTCAAGATTAAGTAAGGTTTAAGGCTGGGGAATTATATATAAAATGATAAAATACTGAATACATAACATAAATATAAATGTAGGCCCTAGTAATAAAATCATTCCCCATTGGAAAGGGAAAAGATACCCTCATAAACAATGTTTAAAATCCATATAAATTTAATAAATGGGATAACCTGACAAAAAACTCGGTATTGGATGTCTTCTAGGCATTTTTTTATTGAAAAATAAACCAAAAGGATGCCTTGTTTTGCAAGCGCATAGAGCTCAATGCATGCTTCAATATGATATGTGTTAGAGAGCAAAAAGACACTCAGATCAAAAGTTATGGTTGTTTGAATATTGAGTTATGTTTTCAAATTATTATAGATATTTTATTATTATTTTACCTTTTTATCTTAAAATTGAAATTAAATGACTATTACTCAGTAATAATAAGATAATTAGTAATTAATAATAGTTTTTATTTTACATTATAAGCCATTTTTAGTAAATATCTTACATATTATGTGTAAAGGCCTATTTTCCTTGTCAAAATCATAGTTTAGAAGATATATATTATATTTATATCAATATAAATATATTTATATATTATATTTAATTAAATATAACTTTTATGATGTGTACTTTATTCAGATCTTATAAAAAAGTGCTGATAAAGGGGGGTCATTATTAGTGCTTCTAAAAATGATTTGATAAAAACTCCCCTTTATCAGATCTTTTTTAAACGTATTGATAAAATAATTCATTTATCAAATATTGTACAACAATAATTGATAAATTCCCCCTTTAATAGTTTCTTTTTAGTGAAGAAAAAGGGGGGATATTTAACAATGTTTTTAGCTAGTTCTTTTAAAGCCCAAGCATTAGATAAACATAGTTTTGTAGTAGTGTGAACTATGTTTAGTAATATAGGATTGGAATGAGGGGTGAACACAGTTATGTAATACTGGGATGGAATGTGGGGTGAACTCAGTTTATTTATACAAGGCAAGAATGGGGTGTGAACTTGATTCCAAAAAGTAATTTATCCAAAAAATATGGTCTTAGCAGCAATTCCTTGACTGCTATGGAAATCATTATATTTGCTTATGTGTATGCCACAATTCAATGTTTTATTCCTATATTACACTTTCATGTCTTATTCTCTTTACTTACTTATGATTAATTTCTCATAAACTACCTTTTCTATGCCATGGTTCATGTATATGATATTTGATATGCAGGGTACGAACTTTTATTTTCATGATAATGTTCTCATACCCCTATTCTCACAACTATATTTATATATATACACCTTATTGACCCTTATTGATCATTTGATCTCACACCATTCTTATGTTTCCTTTCCCCAGGTTATGAAGAAATGTTTTAGGTATATTTACTGAAGGTGAATATATTTATGGGATATGTTGAAGATATTTCATCAAGATAGAATATTTTGTTCCACATTTCCTGACACACTAAACTATTATAGTCCTCGAGCATGTATTTTTGTAATGTAATAAATATTCATGTAGAATGATGTAATATACATGTATGTCAAGCCTGGGTCACTATACATTACATATTAAACAAATTTATATTGAACTCTAATGTGGTCTATCCTAAAATGAATATTTTGATTATTTACAACACACTAACATGATTAAATGTATAATAGATCTACCATCATCTATACCGAAGCACATCTAAAAACCTTCTCATTCAAATCATCTATTTATATTCAAGTATAGATATCGTGTATTCTATTTTCCTAATTGATAAATAACAAAATAACTATATCTTTTAAATTGAGCTCACAAATCTTATTATAATAGTAGGTACATAATATTTAGAATACTTTTGTCAGTCAAAATGAATTTTAATATCTGAATTGATATAATCTATGATAATAAAATATGATCCTCCTCACTATGTCCCAATGTGCTCGTTCAAGTTTTTTCATGTACCAACTAATTTTTGTCCCAAAATATGTAATGTTTGTCATAGTGGAAAGCATAATAAATATAAAACTCCCACTAAAGATGCATCTGATACTAAAAGAATCTCTATCTTCTCTAACTAACTTCCAAGACTCATCATATAGGATAAGTTGAAATTCTTAAAAATAAGGATAAATATTAGAATACAATGTTTTATATTTAATAGTTTTAATGGATTTACTTTAGTAATTTTTATATGAAATGTGTATCATCCCATTTTTATATCTTAGTAAATCTATATTCCAAGAATATTGTATACTGATACTATGTCTTTCATATCAAACGCCCTAGCCAATTGTTCCTTCATCTTATATAACTAAACATCATTTTCATTGGGAAAGAATATGCCATCCACATAAAATATAATAATGATAAGATTGTTACCATATAAACCCTTGAAATATGTACAAATATTTGAACTAAATATATCATACATGGATCAAGATACATGAATCAAATAACCTATACCAATATTTTGGCTTCTTCATGAGACCATACCATGTTTCTCTTAACATATGTTTATTTTTTTCATTTATTTCTTTTGAAAAAAATTCCGGTAGGACCATATAAATATATTTATCAAGATTACCATGGAAAATATCTACTTTTATATTTAGCTACTCTAGATGAAAATTATACCCAAACTACTCAAACAGTCATTAGTCAATCAATATAGTAAAATACTTCATTTAAATCAATAAATTAAATAAAATAATATTCTTTAACCACCGTTGTTTCATGATATTTCCTACTTGTTTTCTATTACGCTTGATATTAAAGGACCATTTTTTCAATAGTTATCCTTCCACGAGGTAATGGAACAAGCTCCAATGTTTAGTTATTATTAAAGGCTTTAAGTTTCTCCTACATCTTGTACATCTATAATGATATATCTTGACTGTTGGTCACCTCCATAGATGATGGTGGCTATAAAACCACTGAAAACAAGTAGTCTAAAATATTTCTCTTAGTGAGACAATATGGGTGCCATATTGGTAATATTTACTCTTGATTTAACAAGAATTGTATAGACTCAACTGTTATATGATCATCATGATCTTGTAATGTTTTTGAGGAAAATTATTGTTCCTTCATCTCATCCACAAAGTTTACTGTATTTATTTATGTATTCTATTGAATCAAATCATTAACAAACATCAACTATACATTGTATTCTGAAGAATGATGTCCCTACCAATGCTATATTTGTGGGTGATGGGTTCCAACAAATAATAAACCCACATATTATCATCGTATCCCAATAATATACATATACTAGATCTCTAATATTGTTTTTATCTTTTTTGGATATAAAATATTGTATATATATAACATTTAGAAATATGTAACAAATAATAGTTAGTTAGATTACATGTACACATCAACATAGTTATTTAAGATCAATAACTATTAAAGAATATTAATTGATCATGTTATAGTAAATATTCATTACATCTACCTAGAATATTTTGGAAACACATGTAGTTATAAACCACACCGATGTTTTATCTAATATGGTTATATGCATTCACTATACTAATCCATTATATTGATGAGTTGTTTCTACAATAACCAAAATTGTGATGGATTCTTATAAATAGAATGTCTTAAACTCATCAATTTTATATTCCACACCATTATCAGTCCTTAAAAACTCGATATTATTTATAGATTCAACATTCTCCCATGCATTGAATGTTGTGAAGACATCAAAAATACCTGATTTTCTCTTGATTGGTTATACCCAAATTAAATAGAATAATCATCATTAAATGATATAAAGTACATTTTGCTTCCTAATTATATAACCGGTTCTTTCCGGATGACAAAATTGATCAACTATTATATCTACATACTACTTTACATTGATTCTATAAACAAAAACTTGTATTGCTTTTTAAAATAATAGAGATTAAAAATTACAATGATATATTTGTAAACATAGAAAATAATTTTTTATCACCAAGAATCTTCAATCCTCATTAGAATATATGTCGATGATTTTGATTCCATGAAATTTTAATGCTTCTATTGTGGTAATATATGTGGAAACCTTCTTTTACTGTATTTATGTTTTTATTATAATATGATACATGTTCTTTGAGATATTTTACATCTTCATATCCACAATTTCACCCTTTATAATCCACATAACTCCATTATTAGTATGATTCTTAGTCCTAATTTCATATAAATATCCAAGATACAATATATTATTCTTTAGGACCATGCCATGGTATGATCCTTGGATAGTTTAAATTATATAATTATAGATATTTAATTTTATGGAATTAACATTAATGATATTTAATGACTGATCCTATACTATTTTATCATTTCATTTTAGAGTAGATTAATATTTTTTATACATTTCCCTTTAAGATTTTATTTTATATGTTTCCCTTAATTTGATTATCCATGTCTTTCTAAGGTGTTTTCTACCTGTAGTAGATGTCACTACTTCCCTAACAAGTAATCACCATTAGATGAAGTTATCACTGGGTTTTCTTGAGATTTTATAAATCATTCTATTTATTCAAATATACATTAATTAAATTCCCCTAATTATTACGATTATAATATGTAATATCATTCTCTTTTATCTTTGATTTTGAATTTCCTTGATCTTGGCTCCCATAGGGACCACACACCCTCCCCCTTACTCTCTCCTTTAAAAAAACCTCCACTCTGTGTGAAGTTATATGATTGCCATAATTTTCATGCACTTATTTTATTCTTTATCAACCATAATTTAAAATTCATTGATTATGAACATATTAATCAGGATATTTTTGGTGGGGTTGATAATTAGCTCATCATACAAATATAAAAGATTTCGGATTAAAAAAATTACATGTTCAGTATCCCCAAATTTGTAGATCATTATCATTTGTAGAGAAAATGATGTATTTTTAGTGGTTATGTGGTTAGTCACCTTTGACCCATATAAATTTAAAACAATTTTGTATTTATCTAATATATATTTTTCATTATTCTATTACTCGGTCTTACAAAATATCACCAAATTATCCCATATTTATTTCATCATAATTTTCACTATAATTCTTTATAGGAATATATTTGAAAGTTGAAATGCATGTTAGTAATAACATTACTATACATGTCAATATATTTCTATGATGTCACACATTCTAGTATTCATATAGTTTATACTTGAAAATTTTCCTTAAACATTACCACTTACATATTAAATTTTGTTGAAGGAAAATTATTCCAATTTTCAATTTTTAATATTTTCACCATCTTGTAATTTTGTTAGTCTAGAAAACCAATAATCTATTATGTACAATTCAAGGGAAGAATATTTCATTAATTTTAGTTTTTAGGAAAAAAATTGATTTTCCTTTAAATATATTAATAAAGATGAGATAAAAATATAGTTTTAAAAACATAAAATTAATGGACACTACATATAATGTTTAATTTACCCTAAAATAAGTATTAGTAAAAAAACATATGAAAATAGAAGGATATCACTAGGGATGATGATGGTGAACAATCTATTACTATTACAAGGATAAAAATTTTAAAAATAATATATGTTGAATAGTTCCAGAAAAACTATCACTAATAACAAATATAAAAAATATATTTGGGAGATGTTGAAATTTATAATGATATGGTGAGACAAACATCGTAGGTCTCTGAAATTTATGGTCAAGACCTTTCTCTAATGCTTCATCAATTTATTTCATTGTTTGTCAGTTTAGTTGTGTTTAGCCACTACCCACAATATCCACCCAACATCTCTTATATGAACCCATTTATAAGGTAGAGTTTCAACACTAAATACACAAATAAAAACTATGATTGTTGTCATTAATGGAAAAAACACTACAACAAAATAGCTTATTAGCGGAGGTTTTTTTAACTGGTGGTGGCTTAAGCCTCTGCAAAATGTTTTTGTGACGGTTTCAAAAAAATGCTCCAAAATCATGTGTTGGAATCCAATGCATAACCGTTTGTTCCATTTAGTGGAGGATCCTGGTAATATTTTTATAAATCATATTTAGTGATTTTTATTACCATTTTCTCAATGTTTTTGTATGTGGAGGAAAAATGATGATTTAGCGGTGATTAAAACCACCTCTAAATTCAAAAAAAATCCCCCACAAAACACTGCTAAACTAATTATATCTTCCACTAAATAATAAAGTGTTTTCTTTAGAATTTGTTTTAACCACTAGAAAAAAAAAGAAAAATACATCATATGGAGGTGTTTTTAATGACTATGAATAAAAATATACCATATATAGTAGTGGTTGAAACAACCACTAAATATTGATTAGCAAAAAAATTCTAGCTGCAGATTCTACTGTCATAGAACTACAGTTAAAAAAATAAAGTTCAATCCAAGTGTATAACCTATTAGTAGCACAAAAAATCCATATCATAAGAACATGAAATCACATATATATAAGAAAAATGGAATCAACTAACAAGTATATTAGTTCTTATCCAACCATAAATTGTTTCAAGTACGTGTTACAAATAATACATCAACAAACCCTATCATTACATAATTTTTAAAAACATCAAAATGGTCACTAATCACTACTAAATGAACACTTCTCATCACCCTCTCCATATCCATACTCATCTCGATCTATACATCCTTTTACCGTCACTTATAATATAATTATATTGATAATTAAAAATTGTTTTATTCTTATATTTAAATATAAAACTAAAAAAAATTTCTGAAATAAAAGATTTTGAAGTTGTGTGATTTACATACTCACCACTTGTCATAAATGCAAAATCAATGGGGATAGATCTGATAATCTTCTAATATAAATCAAACAACACTTTCAATTTCTAAATTTTTTATAAAACATTAGCAATGGGAAAGTGAAAAAACATCTATACAAAGATATTCATTTTTAATTAATTATAATTTAATAATATAATGACATTCAATTACACCATAATGTATTAAAATTAGCTTTATCTATGAATCAAAAATATTATTTTTCCATGATGAAGGCATGTGCCTACAATCATCATAAGTATTTATAAGGGTAACTAGCTCTACCACCAGTTGGCATAGAATCTAGCTAAATAATCCCAAGATGTCATCCATAAGGACCTAATAGTAGTTAAATGGGATGAACTCATTTAGTACGTTTTGATTACAAACATCTCAAATTTTTATATTTTTATATATAGTGGAATTGTTTCCATATTTTATTAAAAAATATTTAGTAGTATAAAAAATTGAAATAACTTTATTCATATTAAAATTTTACTTATAATAGCCACCCACCAATATCCTCATCAAGAACTAGTAGTAGCCTACTACCTCACTACTGATGGTTGACTAGTATCAATATTATGAATACTTTTTGAGAATTCATGTCATTTAATCAAATAAAAGTAACTTTAAAACATATAGTTTAAAAAATACATGAAGAAAAAATTAAAATTGATAACATATGAAAATTAGTAAGAAAAAAAATATACGTAACTATCATAATGAATGACTTCAAAAAATGACATAAGTGGATTATAAATGATTGGATGACTGAACATACAGTCATTTTATCATTCAATCTTGTAATTTTCATTCTCTATAATTACTTCATATACTTGATCCACCCTTGCAAGACTAATATTTTTAGTATCATTATGGAAAAATAATTTTGCTTCTTGCTATTTATAGGATTCAATTTAATAGGTAAAATCATCCACTTACACACCCATATCATATAAGTCTCTTAGTTTTACATGAGGAAATATAATCCATCCATCATCAAAGATATCTTCCACATAATATAACATTGTCGCTTGTGATGATAAAATATATGGATCATGTAATTCATGGCCATCAACATCCATCAAGTGAGAGAAGTTCACAGAAGTAAATTTCAAGGAATATCTTTTCGTACCCCTAATAAAATTCACCAAATTTCATTGGAAAAAAACAACTGAAAAATTCCTTCGGTAGTTTAACTTGATTATATCAGAAAACATTCTATATTATTTCACTTCAGTAAACATAAATATACCACTATTCTATGTTTTCAAATCCTTTATTGATCGACTATTTGAATTTGAAATCCCTTCACATTATAAGCATTGTACATTTTAGCTTGTTTTAGAGGTCCTCGAAAATGTAAGATCAAATCTTCTCAAAAGTTATATAGAGTATTTGTATTCATGATCAACAAAAAATAATATACATTATTCTATTTACAAAATATTTTTTCAACCTAATATCTATATTAAATTCATTATTTACGAACATACACACTGTGAAAAAAATTCTAGAAGCACTTTTTTAACATCTTTTGTTACAACTTTCTCATTTATTTAGAACTTTAATTTATCTTCAGGTTTTTATCCTCAAATATTCAATAAATGAATTTATAATTTTAATATTCAGATGCACATTTCTATGTGTCTATGATAATTCCATTTTTGTCGGTGTAACATTTGAGCTCTTCCCAACTGATCTGCCAATAACAGGAATGATTTTTTATTTCTCATGTAGTTGATATTGAGTCATTGTATCATCAACATGTCCAAATATACTTAATATTATCTCAATATCATCAAATTATTTAAAACAAAAGGTAATACACTCCGTTACAAAATATCCTTCAGAAATAGATCCCTCAGGTTTAGCTTTATTTTTCAAGTATGACATAAAATTCCCAAGATATCTGTAAAAAAAAGAAAAAACATTAGTGTATATTTAATGAAGTGACAATAATTATTTACATAAATGAAGAAAATATAAATAAATTTCCTCTCAATTGGAAAAATCCATCGATGATTTATAGGGCCTCTTAATTTAGATTCCTCAACCAAATGCATAGTTATATGTACTATAATAGTAAAAAAACGGAGGAAAATCATATAAATTGAAAAACATTTCAATGAAAATAACTTATTATGGTTTTCCGACTCAGATGGTTGTAGTGTTTTATAACATTGTTGTTTGAAAAATGTGAAAAGTAGGTGTACAATAGGAGTAACCTTTTTAGGTGATAATGTTCACAATTCCAATGGTAGAAACTATTGTAAAACAATATGTTAATCATGACCTTTTAATCCATGTACCCTATAATGCTTTAAGACTATACACCTTGATAGGTTACTTGAATACCCATAAGATTCCTTGAAATGTTTTAAAATTTTAATGAATGTATCTTTATCCCTATTTTTCATTACAAAAATTGTCGGATCATACATTCCATTATCAAATAGCTAGAGATGACACATTATATTCATTTTTTGTAAGTATTTCTGAGAAATGAGATGATCCTTCGATTTTCCATGACCATTAAGAAATGTGAATATCAATGTGTCACAATCATTCTTCTAAATGTTCATCACATAAAGATTATGCCAAAATAAATTAAATTCCCAAAACAGATGTTTCAAGATTATATTTTTTTTCTTCAATTATTGTGTTCTAAATTCACTTGATGATGATATTCTAAGTCATTTACAACTATAATTCATTTGATACCCCTTCCCAAATTCAATTTCAACATTTCAATGTTGTTCCAATATTTCATTACATGTGAAAAAATTTGGAGGTGGTCTACGATCAATAGAGCCATTTAATTTTGACATGTTCAACCGAAATCTACAAGATGCATCATGAAATATTCAATTAAATCAGAATCACCATTTTATAATATGATGTAGTCAATCTAGATCAATTTAAAAGTTACGAATAGGATAAGAAAATATCATGTAAGTGTTCCAAACAATTAAATTCTCAAGTTGAGGGAAATCACTAATGGTCCACATTAGAAAATCTTTCTATTTTAACATTGTTCTAGAAGATACATCATATGTATCTCCATTGTTTCTCCATAACACCTGTAATTAATTAATTAACGGTTACCTTTATACATTATTATCATTTCTAGGATTCTATTTTCTAGGAATAATCATCTAAATTATAAAAGACATTTGTTGCATACACATCCACATATGATGATTGTATGGGATCCAAACAATCGGCCAAATGATATAACCAGTTCTCAATGTCCCAAATGGGTTGAATCCATTGGTAGACAGTACGAATTGAACAATACTAGGATCATATGAGAAATATTGATTTAATGAATCAAATTTAATTTGCGATTTTGAATCTCTTAGATATTTCATTAACCAATCATTTTTATTACCTATAGATCGTCACATTGTGTGTTAGGTGATTTTTTATGACATGAATAATATTAACAATTGATTATTTAGATGATTTAATGAAAACCCCTTATAGGTGTTTTCCTTCTCTTCTTCTTCATAGTAGCATGTTGATTTAGACATCCAATATCACTCATTGACAACTATCTAGAAGAAGAATTTATTTTTGCAATCCGGTCTGCTTGAATACTCTCCCAAATAAAGCATAAAATCATTGGGACACATGTTTATTTTTGTATAATTCATACTAAGCTTGTAAAAAATGTTTTCCATATCTTAATAAGAATCAAAAATATTTTCTTCAGGAAATGCATCATGAAAAAATTCCAATATTATATAAATAACCTTATTTTTAATTCCACATATGCATTTGATATTTTCCAACATCAATAGAAAAGAATGTTTGGAATATTTAAAATATCCAATATACAAATATTAATTCCCATCATTAATTATACTGTGAAACACACCTATCTACTCAGTGATGTTTTCTCTTACATTAGTCTCCCCAGAATCAAGAGGAGGATCAAATGATATCTGGAAATATTGATCTAGTTTTCCTACTGTCTCAAAAATAGCAGCCTTCACGTTGTAATTTGTATCTCCCTCAACAAGTTATTATGATATGTTTTGATGTTTAATTTCGTGACTCACATTTCTGAATTCATCATTATCAATGTTTTTCATTTCATGGTCCATTTTTGATGAATTTGGGAGCTCATTATGTCAATTGATGTTAGTTCTAAATGTTTATGTAACGTTCAATTCTCTGTTCGAAATCCAATAACAATATTGACAAGTGAATTTCTTCAATATTAAGTGTTCAAAATCATCACCTCTAATTAACCGTATTTTATATTTACATTAAGGACATGGACATATTATTCTCCCATCAACAGATCGATTGGAAATTGAAAAATAAAAAAATATTCCAAACACTTAGCATACTGAGGTGTGTTCCACATTATTATGATTCATCTTTTATCCCTATATATCAAAATGTGCCTACCGATTACTAAAAAAAATTAAAACAGGTAACTATTACTAAATTTGAATACATATATTGCTAATATCTGGTCGTGTGGGGAATGATAATGAAGTGAATAATTATCCTGGTTTGAGAATAGAGAAACCTAACAATAATGGAATGTCAATGATAAGATTACCTTAGAGATTCCATCTTCAAAAAAATCAGGGAATACCTCACATGAGTTAGTGTAGATATCACCTCTTAGAATAGGTATTATATAATGATAGATTCTAAATATTTGTGTTAAAGGTGATATATTGGAATCAAAATGAATCCCATTATTATGGGAATCAATACACACATTGTTATTGATACATAACCCCTTATACAAATTTGCATTATATATTGGAGTGAAAAAGAGAAAGGCATGGATGCTATGGTGAGAGATATGAATGAAAACATCATGGAATTAGAAAATTACTCATTGATATAGTATTAATAGTTATATAAATAGAAGCATTATTTCATATATGACATGATAAATTTGGAAATATCAATGAGAAAACGTGACACATGTCTAATGAACTTGAAATCAATTATAATATAGTACAATTATAATTTTACAAGAATGATCTTCTATACTCGTTTATTCAAGGGGATCAAGTATGGTTGTTAATAACTCCCATGATTCCTCGGTATATAACTAAGATGATGGTGAAAAAATAGAAATACCATGGTCTATACATATGGTCTATAAAAATGAATCACATTCCTTAATTATATTTACTAGATACTATGTCATTCATATCAGTAAAGCATGGTTTCTTACAAAATACAAATCATATGAAACATCATCCAAAGTTTAACTTAAGATTCCATAAAAAAATGGCGTAGATCTATAATTGAAGACTATTACTAAAATTTTTTATGGATCAAACCATATATAAATCTACCACAATTGGGATGCTACAACTACAGTGCAGAGAAATTCAAATAAGGGCTTAGAGGGCTCTAGATCTGAGGGCTCAGGCTGGGGCCCTGCTGGAGAGGGCTCGGACAGTAAGGGATCGACCAGTGAGCACTCGACCAGTTAGGTCTTGGAAGGTTTAGTCCTAAGTTATGTTAGTGAGGGATTCAAAGAGTCATGATATGAGGGGTAGAGATTTGATTGTTAAGGATTTGACTTCTTGGAATCTGTAGATGTCATCTTGGGATTGGAGGGCTCATGCTCGAGATCTAATAGCGATGGCTTTGATATAATGGGTATTGGTGGTGCCAATGGTAGCATAGATAGGGTTCGGGGTCAGGGGAATCACAAAAAAAAAGAAGGATAAATGGAAGAGACAAAGGTAGGGTTGGGGGAAAATTGTGTTTTTATTAAAAACTAAATATTTAGGAACTATGTTTAAAAAACCATCATTAAATAATTGAATTTTTTTATGCGATGGTTTAGTGAACCACTTCTAAAAACCCACTGCTAAATAACAATTTGGTGTAGTGAAAAATGATGTTGGCTAAAAAGAGCTACTGATGAGCAATGCGACACTAATAAAATTATGACTAGATAATGAAGTAGTAGATGTTTAAGTACTGGTACCAATAGAGAAGTTATGAAATTTTATTCACTATATCTAGAACCATTTTATAATAGAGTATGATATAATGGATGGGGATGTTGTGGCATCTTTATTTTTAGGAGGGTGAGGATTGGGAATGAGTTTTTCATGATTGATATGAATCTCATTTTTAATAATAGGTCCATAGTAGGGTTGTTGAACCAAGACAGTGGGGAAATGTGATCAATGACTGATCTAGGTTTGACATTAAGGAAATATTCCAGATTAGTGAAAATAAATTTTTGGTTTACATGATTTTATGTATGAATTGTTTGAGGAAACATTTACATATACCTCAATTTTCATTTTCATCGGAATTGTTGTTTTGTCTATGTATTGACTGTCATTGAATGTAAAATTTAAAATTTAAAATAGTTTTAATTACATCCTATAAGATACTTATTATGTAATTTTATAGAATGACTTACTTTTAAATAAATGGTATATGATATATTATTTTATTTAATAAGGATATCCTTATGGGAACATCTTTATATGATGTGTCTATTATATTTCATATTTGAATAGTTAATGTTGAAAATTTCAATATTGGTTTAAATCATCAAATATTCAAAATTTCATATGATACTTGAGTTAATATTTGATTTTCTAACAAAAAAACACTTGGGAAACCATATAATTCCCTAAAGAGAATACTCTGTCATATGATGTTGTGTGAAAAAATAGGATTAAAATTTTATATAAAACATATGAATTATCAAGGAGTCATCTTGGCCTAGTACTTATCCCCCCTAAACCTTTCCCCCTTTCCCTCTCCCTCTCCCACTCCATCCCTTTTATCTTTAGAGTTTTTATTAATAAAAAAACCTACTTATATGAAAATTTTAAAAAAAATATACGATGACTTTTTTCTTTTATATAATGTATTTTTATATATATTATTCTATTTATGACATTTTAAAGTTACCATAAATGAATTCATATAGAATTTTTATCAAGTCTGTGTTTGTGTATATATATAGGTTATCTACTAAACCTATATATATTATTTTTTAATAAAAAATATATAACAGTAATATTAGGTAATAAACATGTATATTAATATATATAATGATTATTTAATATAAATTCCATATATTTCCCTTTAATTAAATTTTAAAAATTATTTAAACAATTCAAGATATAAAAAAATAAAATAAAAGATATTTGAAAAATCTATTAGAACTCATAGAATAACAAATAAAAAACATTTCAAAAAATTTCTACAATCACTCTTAAATTTTGTATGAAAAAAATAAATGCATAGACAAAAAATTTCTACAGAATAAAAAACAACTAGAAAATGTTTCAAAAAGGTAAAAAATATATTTTACTATTGTTATTTTATTAATAATCTATAGTTTAAGAAAATACTAAATATATTCTTGATGGTTTATAAAACTAAATCTTTTTTTGGTGTCATCATTTAATTAAGAAATTTTTTTCTTGGTCTTTTTTTTATATTTTTTATTTTTAAAATTTTATGATTTTTACGTTAATATAGTGGTGGTTATATATATATATATGATATTTTAAACTAAGATGAGGAAGAGGTGACAATATAAGGACCCAACCTTAAACATTACATAATATTGAATTAAATGAATAATTCACATTGACGATCTTTTCAGGTTTAGAGTTTTAGATAATTAGGACCTAAATATTGCATCTCAAAAGATTAAAAGTTAGAAATATCTACATAGTTTCCATTGTTTTCATAAAATAAAAACACTTGAAAAAAAGAGTCATGTCTAGTTCCATGTTTTAGACAACATGACTTTTCTTTGATCCCATCCTTGACATTATTAATATTTAAGTCCTGTGAAAACATTTCAAAACATGGGATGAGCATAACAAGCTCAATAAGGGTTATAAAACAAAGAATGGAAACATTTTTTCATAAATACATACAAAACACGAACTCTTTTACTTACCTCATGAAATCATAAGATTTATGAATGACACATAGAAATCATTAATCATAAAGTTAACTTGTGAAATCCATGTCATACTTACATTGTAGTTATCACAGCTACATAGGGAGTTACTTTGGAATACCCATCACAGTATATTCCCTAAATCTCTTAGGAGAAACATTCACGTTTTCCACCGTCATGTTACCCAATGCATTGGAGAGCTATCTCGGGCTCACCTGCCTAAGGTTTATCAACGAACAACCCGTATACGAAAATAATTCCCAAGAACCATAACATGATCATAACATATAAAACTTGTATAAAGGAAAGATAATATTTCCACATTGTAATAACAAAATATCATTTCAAGATATTGAAATAATAAATCCATTCTCAAAATCATTTTCAATACCAAAATAAATAAAAAGAGTATATGGTTTTTGTTTTTCCCTTTAAAAAACATTACGCATTTTTAAGGAAGCCAAAGATCAAATAATACTCACGGCGGCGGAAAGGTCATTGTCACCACATACGAAAAAAAAATATTCCTTTTTGTCGTTTAGTAAAATGCTTCATATAAAAATATTCCCTTTGAATAAAATGAAATTTAAAAGGGGTTTATACACTGTATAAAATAATGTCGTGTATAAAACTAAAAATGCCTCAATGAAAAGAGATTGAGAAGAAGTCCCTTACCTCACATCTGACTTGACTCGATCATTATTTAATCTCCTGAATAATACAATAATGTTAATTTTTAATTTCGTAAGAAACTTTTTCAAGTTTATTATTCCTTTTATATCACTTATTACCATGCTATAAACATTATAAAATCATTTAAGTTAATAACGTTCATTTTGTTGATATTTGGTACTTGAGTAAAAATAAACACCTTATATTTACAAGTTGTCCATGTGGTAAGAGGATCACTATATCCAGAATGATATTCATGATTTGGATATCATATATATCATATATATATCATATGTACATGTTTTTATAATAGTACATAACATTTAGAAGTAAGAAATGAAATGCACAGTTCATGGAGACGGTAAGCCATACGTATGCATGAATGCTACTTTCATTTCTATTTCTTATTTTAATGGAAATAAAACATAATTATATATAGTTATATTAAAATTACAGTATAATATCAAATAAAATATCATTAACTCCATCCTTTGTACATCCCACATAAGGCATTAACGAATCAAATCACTTTGAGGGGGTGGTAGTCCGCACTTCCTAAAATGAGATTATCATATTTACCCACTATGGAAACCATAAATCTGTGCTATAAATGGGAAGTACAGAAGCATAAAGAAATAATAAAAATATTATATATCATATATAAATACAGTTCCATCATAATGGCCACCATGAGGGGTGGTAAGATGTAATTGAACAATCATCGTTTCGTGAGGCCTTATTTTTTCATCCGCAGAAACATTATGTTCTTTGTCCATTAGATGGAGGTGTGTGTAAGTGTAGTTCGAATTATTCACATAACAACATACTAGTATATTGAGGATGCTGTTTTTGTTACAAAAGATAGGAATAAAAAGAGTTTAGGGGTTGGATAAGTAAAATAAAAGAAAACAATTTAAGAGAAACCGTTAACTTCAATTTGGGTAACTCCCTTTGGTTTGAAACAAAGGACAACTAGAAGTGTGTTCTGCCTAAAGTGAGGCTTCTAGGAGGAGGAGATGGATGTAAGGAGATTAAGTGGGTAGAGTTTGGATGTGAAAAATGGCTTGATAGGTGAGAGTAATTGGTTATAAGTGGTATACTTTTATAAGGGAGAGGAGGGACTCTTTAGGAAACTGTGAAAGTTTTATTTTATTATATAATGATATTCGGTATCTATAGGTCCAAAAATCATTATAGTCGAAGATAAGATGACTCATGATCAAAATAAATTCATAAAATCAGAATTGGACATGTTTTCGATAATATTTTAATCATTATAATTTTATTTATTTAAATCATTTATTAACGAGGTAAATACTGCAGCATTATTGTGTCATAAATAATTTAATTTATTCGATGTCTAAAAATTAAGAGAAAATACTATCATCTAGTAAATCTTGATAGATTTCCCATGAATATTTAAATTCGAAAATATTTCTAATATATCACCGTATTAAAATTAATTTACTAAATGATTTTTGTTATTGTAATTTTTGTCTTTAAATTAAATTAATTAATCTAAAGTGTCATTATCTTTCAAAAGTGGCTCCATGGGGTCCCAAAATCGACCCAAGGATGAAAATGGTCGGACAATACTCAACCAATAAGGTTAAGACAATATTTAACGTAATTTTGAATTATTAAAATATTTTTTACCCTTGATTTACCCTATTTACCTTTAACCGGAGTAAATAAAAGTCAAAAATTACTATTCACCAAAAATGATTTTCATCTTAATGAACCACATTTTACTTCTTGATAACAACCATGTATGTCAGATTTTTTAAATTCAATTCACCAAAGTGGTAAATTTTCATTTAAATGAAAAATTCAGTTTTTTAACTACCACTAAGTGGTGTCACTATTCATAAAAAATTGATGTTTTTCAGAAAAATACCAAAAATTCAGCCAAAGCTATATTTGATATTCCGAATTCAAAAATTATGATTATTTTAAAAATTAAAAACATATAAGTGGAATTAATTAATTTTAAAATTAATTCACGTTATCAAAACAAATAGCGTGTTTTTAAGAAACAATAACTATCAAAATATTGATACTCGTTTATGTCCAATTTCAAAGTGAAATTAATTCCAATGACCAACATTGAATTAAATGGTTAAAAATATTTTAATTTCAATTTAAAACCAACTAAAAAGATAATCTATCCTTATATATAAATTTTTTTAAAAGGCACTTTTGATTTAAAATATAATATTTTTCACTATTCACTAAAAAAATAAACTTTATCAGAAAAATACCAAAAAATTGCCCAAAGTAAAATTTGATGCCCCCAGTCTAAAGAATGATTTTATTTGGTCAATTGGAATGAATTAAAGTAACCAATACTATATTCAAAGAGGGTTCTCCATTAAATAGTGGTAAATCGTCCATTTAATGTAAATTATGCTTAAAATTAGATTCATTGATATTTTAAGCCTCTAACTTTTTATTGGATAAATGTAAATACATTTAAAAATCATGTATAATAATTTTGTAGTTAGTTTAATTAATTCCCACCAATTCAACGGATATGAGTTAACTAAAATTTAAAATAATAATATTATATTATTAGTCTGCAACCTAAGATTCCAATGAAACCCACTGTTGCGTATCGGGTACGCTATCGAAAATAACAACCCCATTAAAGTAAAATTAATATTTAATTCAAAAATATTAATAAATATGAAATATGTCTTATTCTTTATTTACCTGGGATGGAACATCCTTCCCCCCTTTTGGGAATTGTGTCCTAACTATTTTTATTCACTTATCAAAATAAGTGGGGGTATTTTTCCCACATAGAATTTTCAGATTCCCACATTGCCTCTTCAACCATATGGTATTTCCACAAAAACATTTCCTGGTGAATTACCTTATTCCGCAACACTTGCTCTCTACTGTCAAGAATCCGGACTGGTTTTTCTTCATAAGAGAGATTCTCTTCCAACTGAACTACCTCTAGGCTCAAAACATGAGATGGATCTGGCATATACTTTCTCAACATCGAAACATGAAAAACATTGTGTAGCTAGGATAAACATGGAGGTAAATCCAATCTATACGGAACTGATCTAACTTTCTCTAGAATTTCATAAGGTCCAATGAACCTCAAAGTCAACTTTCCCTTCTTACCAAAACGTATCACACATTTCCATGGAGAAACGTTGAGAAAGACATGATCACCTAACTCAAAGGAAAGATCCTTCCTCCGGTTATCTACATAATTTTTCTGTCTGCTCTGAGGTGTTCTCATGTGCTACTGAATCAACTAAACATTCTCTGCCATCTCTTCTACCAATTCTGATCGTATCAGCTTCCTTTAACCTACTTCAGCCTAGAATTCTGGAGTTCGACAATGCTTTCCATATAATTCCTCAAATAGAGCCATCTGTATACTAGAATTAAAGCTGTTATTATAATAAAATTCAACCAAAGAAAGATGTTGGTCCCAACTTCCCTGGTAATCCATCGAGCAAGCACGTTACATATCCTCCAAGGTCTGAATTTTTTGTTCTAACTTCCCATCTGATTGAGGATGAAAAGCTGTACAAAAATATAATTCAGTACCAAATAACATCTAAAGGCCTTTCCAAAAGTTAGAAGTGAACCTGGGATCACGATAAGATATAATGGAGAGGGGAACTCTATGAAACTTGATTATCTCTTTAACATACAACCGAGCAACTTTATTTAGAGACAAAGTATCTCAAATAGGAAGGAAATGAGAAGATTTAGTCAATCGGTCAAGTATAACCCAGATTTAATTATTACCTCGATATGTATTTGGTAATCCCACAACAAAGTCCATGGATATATTTTCCCATTTACACTCTGGCAACGGTAATGGATGAAGCATTCCTTTCTGTAAATGTCTCCCTTCTTTAACCTGCTGACAAGTCAAACAATTCACAGTAAAATCAGCAATATCTCTTTTCATTCCATCCCACCAGTAATACTTCTAAAGATCACTATACATCTTAGTACTGCCAGGATGAACTGAAAATGGAGAACTATGAGCTTCACATAACAACACATTCTTCAACTGTGAATCACAAGGCACACATAATATATTTCCAAATATCAAAAAACAATCATTATTAACATTAAAATCAGGAAACTTACCCTTCTTAACCAACAAAACCTTTTTCTTTAACTCACAGTCTTCCTTCTATGCTTGTTTATTCTATTTGATAGAGATGATTTCACTAACACCTAAAACAAAACAGAAGAATTTCCTACAACAACAACTTCTATGCCAAAGTTTATCAAATCAAAAACCAAAAGATCTCATTCCAATCGTAACATGGTTAATGAAGTATTAATTTTTCGACTCATATCATCAACCACTTTATTTTCATTCCTCGGATGATAAAGGATCATGCAATCATAATCCTTCATTAATTCCAACCATATCCTCTGTCTCATGATAAATTCTTTCTGAGTAAATATATACTTCAAACTTTTGTGATTATTATATATTTCACACTTCACTCCATACAAATGATGCCTCCAAATTATTAAAGAAAAAACAACAGAAGATAATTCCAAATCATGTATAGGGTAATTTAAGTCATGTGGTTTCATCTGATGTTAAGAATAAGCAATTAACTGATCATTTTTCATTAGGACACATCCCAGTCTATTCAACGAATCATCAATGTAGAAAAAAAACTCACCATTTCTGAAAGGAAGTGCCAAAAATGGAGCATTCACCAATCTTCTTTTCAATTCCTGAAAGAAAACATCGCATTATTTTGTCCAGAAGAACATAACACCTTTTCGAGTTAACTTAGTCATTGGACTAGATAACCGTGAATTTTTTTTAACAAACCTCTGTTAATAACCAGCCAAACCACGAAAACTCCGAATCTTGGTTATATTTGTGGTTCTTGTCCATTCTTCAACAAATTTTGTTTTAGTTGGATCAACAGTTATTCCATTTTCTGAAAAAATGTGACCAGGGAAAGAAATTTTTTGTAACCAAAACTCACACTTGATGAATTTCTCAATTTTTTTCCTTTTATGGATTGAAAGACAACCCTTAAATGACTTTAATTTTCCTCTTTAATTTTGGAATAAACCAAAATATCATCAATGAACACAGCACCAATCTTATCTTCGAAATCATAGAAAATTCTATTCATAATATATATGAATACAGTATGTGCATTGGTTAACCCAGAAGGCATAACTACAAATTCATAATTTCCATATCTAGTACAAAACGCGGTCTTCAGAATGTCTTCTTCCTTTACATTCAATTGATGGTACCCCGACCTCAAGTCATTCTTCGAAAAATACTGGGCTCCCTAGAGCTGATAAAAAAAATCATCGATATGTGGAAAATGATACTTATTCTTAATAGTGATGTTATTCAATGATCTATAATCAATGCAAATTCTCATTGAACCATCTTTCTTTTTAACAAACAAGACATGAGAACCCCATGGTGACGTTCTAGTTCGAATGAAACCTTTATCTAATAACTCCTGCAATTGCTTCTTTAACACAAAATGTTCAATTTGATCCATTTGATAAGGGGGTTTTGAAATTGGATTAGCATCAGGAACTAAGTTAACAGTAAATTCAACTTCTCAATTAGGTATAATAACAGGAAACTCATACGGAAAAACATCAAGGTACTCATTTACCACTAGAACATCATTAATCTGAATACTTTCTTTGTTTTCAACAATATGTGCAAGGTAACATTCATTTCCATCTTTTACTAGTTTCTCAACTTCCTGATATGTTATCAACAACAATGTTTTATTTTTATATAAAAACTGAAACTCATTCTGAAAATAAACCTTTTTACCACTGCAATCAATCTTAGCATGATAAACAGAATGCCAATCAATGCCCAAAATAACATCAAACTCTACTAGAGGCAAAACAATAAGGTTTGTAGGTAGATTCTTTACACAGACATGGAGAGAAATGTTCTTATGTTTTCTTTTTGTCTCAAAATTTCCTCCAGGTATTTTTACCGTATATTATGTATTCATATCTTGAGTTGGAATTACCAATTTACTAGAAAACTTCTCAAAAATGAAAGAGTGTGTAGACCCCGAATCAAACAACCCATTGGCATACTCTGAACAGACAAATAGTGTACCTGATACTACTTAATTTTATGGACCAACATCTATTGAAGTAGTTGAAAAGGATTTCTCCACCCCTTTATGCTTGAAGTATGGATGCTTTACTTTGGATGAGTTCTTTGTTGGAAACACATTTGCATAATGACCCATTTTATTGCACTTAAAACATTTTACTGATTGTAAATCAGATTTTGTCTTACCATTACCATGATCATTTTCAGTTCAATTTCGAGCCTTATGTCCCATTTTACCACAGCGGTAGCACTTACCAGAATTCAAAATAAATTCCCCATCATACCTTTTTCCACAATGTTCAAAAACAGTAAACTTAAGTTTCTTACCATCAGATTTTTTTGAAGACTCTTCCCTTTCACCTTCCACCTCGACGACTTATTCTGTTTTTTGTCAAAGAATACCTGATCATCGGCAGACTCCATTTACACCTTCTCCACACAACGAACAAGTTTTTTATAACTTTTGAACTCATGAGAAGTTAAATCCCTTAGGTACATTGGTTTTAATGATGAGTAAAAATGGTTGATTTTACTATCAAGATCTCGTATGATATTTAGAGCATACCTTGCCAGTCAAGTGAAATTTTCTTCATAAGCAGCCACTGAGTCATCATCCTGCCTCAATTCCAGGAATTGTATTCCATCCTAAGATGAACCACCTTAGGAAAATATTTCTCAAGAAACATACCTTTGAAATCATCCTAATCGAGAGAATCAATCTCCACACAATCCCTCATATTTTTCACTATCGACCACAGCTGATCAGCTTCACCTTCAAAATGTTAAATGACAAGACTAACCTTTTTATGTTCTAAACAACCCATGATATCAAAAATCTTCTCCAATTCTTTAATCCACCCATCAGATAGCAGTGGATCAGATGATCCTCTAAATGATGGGGGATGTTGCCTCATGAAATGCTCTACTACCAACATGTTCCTCTGTGGTAGATCTGGCTGATCTCATATAAGGATACCACCACCATTTATAGAATGAGTCAACTTTTTCATCGCTTCAACAAACTTTTCATCTCCGATTCCGACCATCTCAGGTTGCTGATTTGGAAGGTTGTCTTCCTCCTGATGTTGTCCCAACAATGCTGCCATGTTTCTTCTATGGAAAACCATTATAAACACAAGAAATATCTTACTCCAGAAACATGGTAATATGTAAATACTATATTATTTCAATATTAACATAAATTACTTTATGGGTATTTATTTGAAAATACCATACTCCTAAATTTTTCTAAACCGACCTTTGATACAAACTATAAGGACCCACCCTTAAACAGTACATAATATTGAATTAAATGAAAAATTCACATTGAGGATCTTTTCAGGTTTAGAATTTTAGATAATTAGGACATAGCTATTACATATCAAAAGATTACAAGGTAGACATATCCATATAGTTTCCATTTTTTTCATAAAATAAAAACTCTTGAATAAAAGAGTCATGTCTAGTTCCATGTTTTAGACAGCATGACTTTTCCTTGATCCCATCCTTGACCTTATTCATCTTTAAGTCCTGTGAAAACATTTCAAAACATGGGATGAGCATAAAAAGCTCATTAAGGGTTTTAAAACAAATAATGAAAACATTTGTTCATAAA
Organism: Viscum album; assembly: GCA_963277665.1. NCBI lineage: Eukaryota > Viridiplantae > Streptophyta > Magnoliopsida > Santalales > Viscaceae > Viscum > Viscum album. The sequence continues at coordinate 2,133,486,024 of OY728155.1, read as the reverse complement.
TACATACAAAACATGAACTCTTTTACTTACCTCATGAAATCATAAGATTTATGAACGACACATAGAAATCATTAATCATAAAGTCAACTTGTGGCATCCATATCATAATTACATTGTAGCTATCACAACTACATATACAGTTACTTTGGAATACCCATCATAGTATATTCCCTAAATCTCATAGAAGAAACATTCATGTTTACCTCCGTCATGTTACCCAATGCATTGGAGATCTATCTCGGTCTCACCCGCCATAGGTTTTTCACGGAACCACCCGTATATGTAAATAATTCCCAAGAACCATAACATGATCATAACACATAACACAATCATAAAGGAAAGATAACATTTCCACATTGCAATAAAAAAATATCATTTCAAGGTATTGAAATAATTAATACATTCTCCAAATCATTTTCAATACCAAAATACATAAAAAGATTATATGGTTTTTATTTTTGCTTTTAAAAAACATTACAACTTGTTAGGGAAGCCAAAGATCAAATAATACTCGCGGCGGCAGAAAATTCATTGTCACCGCTTATGTAAAAAAACATTCCTTTTTGTCGTTTTGTAAAATGATTCGTATAAAACGTTTCCCTTCGAATAAAATGTAAATTAAAAGGGGTTTATACACTGTATAAAATAATGTCGTGTATAAAACAAAAAAATCCTCAATGAAAGAAGATTGAGACGAAGTCCCTTACCTCGCGTCCGACATGACTTGATCATTCTTTAATCTCCTGAATAACAAACAAAAGTTAATTTTTACGTTCTTAAAAAACTTTTTCAAGTTTATTATTCCTTTTATATCACTTATTACCTTGTTATAAACATTATGCAATCATTTAAGTTAATAACGTTCATTTTGTCGATATTTGGTACTTGAGTAAAAATAAACACCTTATATTTACAAGTTATCCATGTGGTGAAAGGGTAATTATATCCAGAATTATATTCATGATTTGGATATCATATATATCATATATATCTGGTATATACATGTTTTTATAATAGTACATAACATTTAAATGTATGAAATGAAATGTACCGTTCATGGAGACGGTAAGTTGTACGTACGCATGAAGGCTACTTTCATTTCTATTTCATATTTTAATGGAAATAAAACATAATGATACATAGGAATATTAAAATTATAGTATAATATAACATAAAAAATCGTTAAATCCATCCTTTATTCATCCCACAAAAGGCATTAACGAATCAAATCACTTTGAGGGGGCGGTAGACCACACTTCCTCAAATGAGATTATAGTATTTATCCACTACGGAAACCATAATGGCATGATATAAATGAGAATTATAGAAGAATAGGGAAATAATAAACATAATATATATAATATATAAATACATTTCTATCATAATGTCCACCATGAGAGGTGGTAATATGTAATTGAACAATCATCATTTCTTGAGGCCTTAGTTTTCCATATATAGAAACATTATGTTCATCTTCCATTAGATGGAGGTGTGTGTAAGTGTAATTAGAATTCTTCTCATAACAACATCCTAGTATATTTTGGATACTATTTTTCTTACAAAATATAGGAATAAAAAGTGTTTAGGGATTGGATAAGTATAATAAAAGAAAACAATTTAAGAGAAATTGTTACCTTTAATTTGGGTAACTCCCTTTGGTTTGAACCAAAGGACTTCTTTAAGTCTCTTCTACCTATGGTGAGGCTTCTATTAAGAGGAGAGGGATGTATAGAGCTTAATTGGTTAGAGTTTGGATTAGATAAATGGCTTGATAGGTTTGAGTAATTGGTTAGAAGTGGTCTACTATTATAAGGGAGAGGAGGGGCTCTTTAGGAAAGTGTGAAGTTATTATTTTATTATATAATGATATTCATTTTCTAAAGTTCCAAAAATCATTATAGTCAATGATAAGATTACTAATGGTTGAAAGAAAATCATTTATTCATAATTGTACATGTTTTGGATAATATTTTAATCATTATAATCTTATTTATTTAAATCATATGTTAATGATGTAAATACTGCATAATTATTGTGTCATAAATAATTTAATTTATTCGATTTATAAAATTTTAAAAAAATACTATCATGTATAAAATAATTTTATCTTTCTAAATAATTTTAATAGTCAAAAATATGACTTATATATCGCCATATAAAAATTATGTTATTAAAAGATATTTGTTATTGTCAATTTTGTCTTTACATTAAATTAATTAATCTAATGTGTCATTATCTTTCATAAGTTGCTCCACGGGGTCCCAGAATCGACCCAAGGATTCCCATGGTCGGTCACTACTCAAACAATAAGGTTAGGACAAGTGTTAATGTAATGTTGAATTATTATAATATTTTTTGACATTGAATTACCCAATTTACCTTTAACCGCGGTAAATAAAAGTCAAAAGTTCCTATTCACCAAAATTAATTTTCATTTTAATGAACCACATTTTACTTCATGATAACAACCATGTATGTTGGATTTTTGAAATTCAATTCACAGAAGTGGTAAAATATCATTTAAATGAAGAACTCATTTTTTTAACTACCACTAAGTGTTGTCACTATTCATCAAAAATTGATGTTTTTTAGAAAAATACAAAAAATTACGCCTAAGATAAATTTGATATTCCTAATTCAAAAATGATGTATATTTTTTCAAATTAAAATCATATTAGTGGCATTAATAAATTTTAAAATTAATTCATGTTATCAAAACAAATAGCATGTTTTTATGAAACAATAACTATCAAAAGATTGATACTCATTTATGTCAAATTTCAAAGTGAAATTAATTCCAATGACCAAAATTGAATTAAATAGAAAAAAATATTTTAATTTCACTTTAAAACCAACTAATGTGATAATCTAGCCATATAAATAAATTAGATTAAAAGGCACTTTTGAATTAAAATACAATATTTTTCACTATTCATTAAAAAATGTACTTTATCAGAAAAATACAAAAAATTACCCGAAGTAAAATTTGATGCCCCCAGTATAAACAAGGATTTTATTTGGTAAATTTTAATGTATTAAAGTGTCCAAAACTATATATAAAGAGGGTTCTCCATTAAAAGGCTGTAAATCGTCCTTTTAATGTAAATTATGCTTAAAATTAGATTCATTCATATTTTAAGACTCTAACTTTGTATTGGATAAATGTAAATACATTTAACAATCATGTATAATCATATTGTCGTTAGTTTCATTCATTCCTACCAATACAACAGCTAGGATTTAACTAAAATTTAAAATAATAATATTATATTATCAATGTGCAACGTAAGATTCCAAAGAAACCCGCTGTTGCGTATCGGGTACGCTATCGAACATAGAAACCCCTTTAAAGTAAAATTAATATTTAATTCAAGAATATTAATAAATATGAAATATGTCTTATTCTTCATTTACCTAGGATGTTACAGACGGTAGAGTAAAATGTAATGAAAGGAGAACATGGAGCTTGAGTGCATGATGGATCTTTAATCATTTCCCTCTAATTCTAGATCTTTTGGCGAATCAATCAGTTCCAATTGGTCATAAATAACTCTTCCAACATTCTTCCCCATGTGTGGTGAATTATATTCTTGTGAGGAGCCCTGGTCTGATCCGGAGTTTTTCATATACAATAAAATCTTCTTCAAATCTATCCTTCTTCTAATTTCAGAATCCCTTCCCCTGGAAGAGTGATCAAGAAATAATGGGTTTCTCATTTCTCTGCCAATAAAGAATTTGTTGAGTAAAGGGTTAATGTTTTCGTGCACTCTATTTTTATATGAGTCATAACCACAAAAGGGGAAAATATGTGGATATTAAATGATCTCACGATGAGGACAGTAGTGACCAAGTGATTTGATGACTAGAGAACAACAACCATAGGTAGAGGCTGCTATCATATCATCTTCCCTTATGATAATTGAAAGCGGAAGACATCTACTTTTGGCTACATATCATTGAAACATGGGATTATTAAGATTCATGAATGGTAACATAAATATTATTCAGAAAAAATGATAAACACTCACACTCAGGTATAAATACACATTTTAAGCTTAATTGGTTGTAATGGACCCCCTAAAATCTTTGGGACATTGAGTGCTTTATTGGAAACCCAATGAAATTTGACAAGAAAATGGATAAACCCATATTTAGAAACTATGAAAGGTACATGGTTGAATTTTATATGGCCCATAGACTAGTTTAAGAGGTGGTTTTGATGAGTAGGGATGTTAATATTAATTTAGAGATACACTATGAAAGGAATCAAAAAATATCAGGAGTTGTAAGTTTTTTAGTCATAATGAAGATGATGGAAACATATACAAGAATTTAAATTTTTGTAATTCAATGGGTAATGATGGATCCAAATATCAAAAAACAATTTCAAAATGGATGGAATATCATCCCTCAACATCCAATTAAGTACAATATCTAGAAACATATGCCTATAATGAAAACACCCATTCGGTGATGTGTTATGTTGAATCTATGAGAGTACAAGCTTAAAAAGATGTTATAGAAACCCCTAATGACACTATGGTTCTCCATCAGTCCCATTAGGATGAGGAATGGGAGCTGGATCTTATTTCACTTGCTATCATTTCGGATTTTTATGTAGTGATAAAGTATTTACTTCATCAGATGAGTGCTCTTTTTGATGTTCAACCTCTGAAGGTGGGATCTCAGTTGGAGGATTCTGATCCAATAGAAGTAGGCAGTTATATGAATTCTACTCATATAAATAATACCTCATAGGATGATTGATTTTTTAGGAAACTAGATCTTAAAGATGAAGAGATTCCTCAAGCTAGTATCAACACAGATAAAAAATATGATGTTTTATCTTCTAAAAATGAACATCAACATGAGTTTCACTGTCTGAATTCTTATGAAATCACTCCTAACATTATTTCTACTTTAGACTCTTAAAATTTTATCATAGTGTAGAATTCATATAATCATTTGTGTAAGGATTCCACATCAAGTGGTTCACAAGATAAAACCATATCCTATCCCGATAGTGTTATAAGAACCTTTTATACTTGCACCACCAGGAAGGACATTAAATAGATACCCATTGATGTTCCAAATCTGGGAATTGATATCTCAGAGCATCATTGGGTGTTGAAAAATGATAGTTTCAACCAAATTTCTTTTAATATAAATTCTTGGGTTTCTTCTAATTTTTTAGAGATAAATTACACTATCATGAAGTTATATTTTGTGTATGAATCTGATTCTTATATTAAAATGAGGGTTATTTTGAGGGGACTGGAAACATCCTCAACCAATGCCCCCCAAAACTAGATTCTAATTAGTGATATTAACATTTTCTTAAATCCAAATATTAATACTAGGCATAATTTCAATAAGATATGATACTATTGAGTTTTCATACTGTATTGGACTGAGAATCCTAATTGAAGTTCCCATTCTTAGTTTTAATCAAACATGGAGTAGGTACACAAAATATGGAAGGTAGGCTACTATGTTGGATAAGTTATTTATTTAGGTTGATTATATGAGTGATGTTGTCCAGGTTTTTTTATTCACACTTCCCGTGATTCAATTTGATCATAATCCTATTGTGGATTATTTTTACTTCAAATTAATAAATTCGACCTGTCTTCTGTTAATGCTAAACATTTTTTATCATGTTACCTATAGATGTAGGGAGGTGGTATTGACCAATGGGAAAATGGATTCCCTTGGTGGGCCTCTTTCTCAAAGATATACGAGGATTATTAATGATTCTTAGAATAATCTTAGTCACTACCATATTTCTAGTCAAGACAAATTTGTCCCATTTAGAGATGAAATTCAAGCTCTGTCCATTCTTGATGACCATATTTCCCTTAAAAGAAAGGATTTCGTTAAATTAATATAATTTCAAGTGGCTTAAAGATGGTGATTGGGACTCTAATATTTGAAAATTCTTACAAAAATAAAATAAGGTTAATAGAGGGGTCACCACCTTTATCATAAACAAATCTATATATACTTTAGAGAATGAAATTCTTAATTGGGATATTGAAATTTTTATGGGATGTGCTTAGATAATGGGAGTGATAATACCTCCATGATGATTGGGAATACTTCTCCTATTATTTATGAACTACACAATTCAATGTGAACTCAGTTCCTTATTAAAGAGGATATTATATTATATCAGATCTCACTAAACATTGATAGTGCATCTGGTATTGATGGTTTCACTAATAATTTTCTCTTGTTCTATAGAGACATTATTTAGGATGAGGTCACTATGGAGGCAAGGAAATTTTTCACTCATGGTTCTATGACATATAGGGTTAATAAGTATTTTTTTACCTTATTCCTACGAATTAAAATGAAATTGACACCAAGGATTTTAAACCATATGATATTTGCAATACTGGAACCAAGATCATAAGAAATATTCTTACTGTTAGGTTGGGAAAATTTATTGGTGGATTTATCACAATAAATTTCTTTGGTTTGTTCCTAGAATATATATTCATAATTTTATTTTAAACTACTCATAATGTGTAAATATCCTCACAAAGAAGGTAAAATTCAGGAATTTTTTCCTAAGAATGATATCTTAAATGCTTATGATACAATAAAGTAGAGCATTCATTTTTCTATCCTCAAGAAACAATGTTAGTCTATTATATTCATCAATTGGATTAATACCATGTTTTGAAGTGTTTAAATTAAATTATAATAAATCGATCCCCTAGAGTATTCTTCTATTTCTCTAGAGGTGTGAGATATGGTGGCCCTCTCTTTGGCATTGTCTTTTCTATTTTTGAAGACTATTTGTGAATATTCTTAACATACCATAGATAATATTAGATCTATAGTGTAGTAAAATATGGAAGAAGGTTGTTCAACCCTCACATATTTTCTATCCTAATAACATCCTTCTTTTTGAGAAGGAATAAAAAAACTATTTATTACCAAAAAGTATTTTTTTTTCAATATGAAGATGTTCTATGACTGGTGATTATTTGGAATAAGAATTTTATTTTCTCTGAAATTGTAGTTTTTACCTCCAAAAAATAGGATTTCCAAAATACTTTTAGTCAAGAAGGGGAACCTCCATTTTATCAATCTTAGTGTTCTACATTTGTTGGGTAATTTTAAATGTAGTCATATAGAGAACATATTTTCTAAATTTATTTCTAAAATGGAATCATGTAATGGAAAATCCATGTCTCAATCAGGGAGAATCTGCATGATCAACTTAGTGGTCACCTCTATTTTTTCCTCTAATTTCTGTTTATATAGATGTCCTAATAGTTTCATCAATATGATTCATGTTCTGATAAAAAATCTCATATGTATTGGATCTTTTCATTAGAGGAAACTCATTTCTGTATCCAAGAATCAATGAATTAATCTGACTGATATGGGGGGATTAGGTATCAAATATTTAGGAATATTTAGTTACACTTTTCTCAATAAATTCACATGCAATCTCATTACATAAAATGATAAGTCTTGAGATTTACAATCAAATTGGTTCACTAATAGGATTTTGAATGGGTAGATTTACTATCACTCCACATCAATTTGGCCTTGTATCAAGCATTGTTTACAATAACATTACGAATTTCTCCATGTGAATGGTTTATAGGTACTCAAACATCATTTATTGTGAAAATTTATGGAATGATTGTCCAATAATGGAGGATGTGATTTTCCCTCATTATCTAAAGGGGATTTTATTTTTTTGATGAATTGCAATGTTTCTATTTTGAATGAATCTATTTCGTGTATCATTTTTATGAATATAGAAAGATACAATTATGTTGATACTACAATTCCTGATTAGAATCAGAACAATATGGGTTATTTTAACACGAGGGAGTTATATAGGAGAACATTTGGGAGTGATAGAATTATTCCTATATAGTGATATATTCTGAAGAGTGTATTCATTCCATAGATAATGACTCTATTTCTCTGTAATATATGGAAAAACTAGATTCCATTATCATACCTCCTTTAAAAGATTGGTATACAGTTTTCTCATATCTGCTACCTCTATCTAAGTGATTCTTAGTGTATTAAATATCCATTTTTTATATTCTATTTCATCTTAATTTTATGGGATTATCTATAGGAAATATTTAGAATCACATTTCTTATAGACTACTCCAAAAATCTAATAATAACATTCATCAACTCACAAAACAACGGTAAGGTTCTTGATCATCCTCATTAATGTGTTAGGTTATATAATTTCATATAAATGGAATAAAGGGAATGAGTTAGACTCTATAATTTTAGATACCTCATTGCATGTGGGAACCATAAAAATTAATATTTATTATTTTGATGTCCCAAAAATTCTAATAGGTCCCATTAAAAATGAATACTGCGATATAATTATTTTTTGGATGTTCAGTTTTTTTGGCAGGAAAAAAAACCATTGGTCATGAAATAAATTAAACTTATCACAACAATATGATCATATATTAAAGTGAAGGTTAATAGGTTGGATTTAGGTGCAACAGGGACTTCAGGATATGGCAGAGTCTTCTATACTCAACATGGATTTTTCAAGGACTGCTTCCCTCATTACCCTAGGAATGGTAATGCCTTTGAAGTTGATTTCTGGGATATAATTCATATAATTTTGTATATCGTTATTCATGGTTGGAGAATAATCCAAAAATACAAATTTAGTCATCCAATGAGGCTCTCAAAGTGTGCCCTTTCTATCCACTAATGAAAAGTGATATTTTAGGTTTAAGAATTATTTAGTTTAATTTAAAATTATTAAATAACCCAAAATTTAATGGTTCACATGTTTTAGGTGCACAGTTTGAAAAACCATGTGTGAAACTGGAATGGGTATTTGTAGAAAAGGGGAACCCCCATGGTTTACTCGCATGGTTTGAGTGACTATGTGAAAAACATGCAAATATACCTCCCTCAAAATTGTAGAGATGGATGCATGTCCATTAGGAACAAGTTTCTTTGTTTTTCTAAAATGTTGTGACATATTCATGCTCTCTTCCCTTCCTCATACAGTTTATTACACCATGAATACTTCATCGTACAATTTATACAAACTGTGTGGCAGACTATTTTCCCCCTAAAGCATGGGATCTAGCTCTAAACTTGCTCAGACACCCCCGTCACCTCTATGAACTCAACGAGTATTCACATAGGCCATATTTAAACATTAAAAATGGGAAGGTATTTATACCTCATACAAAAACCTAAGTTCATACAATCTTCCCCATTAAATCCATTCATACCTGAATTTACCTCTAAAGAGTGTTCAGGATTAATTTGAGAAAAATTCCATCCACTAATCACATATGCTTCCCTCCCGCTCCTTTATCTCATGCTGTAAATGGCCATGTTGTCATAACACCTATACTAGAGGAACTATCCACCCTTGGAGAACCATCGTGCTTCTTTAAAGTATATGATTCAGATGCTCCTCCAAGGATGCACCAACCTGTATCTCAAACTCCTCTAGTTGAAAAGAGTGATATGGGTCTAAATGATAATGGTGCATATGAGATATGTGTAATACCTTGTGCATCGATCTATAGCTCTGAGGTAACAAAAACTGATAGGGTACCAACCTTACTATATCCATAATCTCAAATGGACTGACATACTATGGTTAAATCTAACCCTATCTATCGATTCGTCTATGTACCAACAAAGATGAAAAACATAAGAAGAACCCATACCTAACCATAAACACTAGAGGTCATCTGTAGCGATCAGTGTAAGGCTTCTGTAGGGTCTGTGCAGTAGTTATACACTTTTGAATAAACTGGACCTACTCAGAAGTCTCCTATATGAAGTGTGGTCCTAGTAAAGCTACCTCACCTACCTCTAACTTGAACAAGGGTAATCGTTATGGCCCACTATACAAATCCTCAAAAGGTTCCATCTTTATATTCTCCTAATAGCTATTATTAAATGAGAACTCTACTAGGGGAATATGCTTCTCCCAAAAACCCCCATTGTCTAGGATCCATGTTCACAAAATGTTCTCAAGCACCTTTATTGTATTCTCATACTAGCCATCAGTCTGATGGTTGTATGCTCTGCTTAGAAGAACTTGTGTACCCAGCTCCCTTTGTAAAATCGTCCAAAAATGAGACATAAAGCAGTTGTGCCTATCTAAAAAAATAGTGTGAAGATACCTATAGATTCATACTATTTCACGGATGTAAAACATTCTAAGATCATCATCACTAATGGTAACCTTCATTGATACTAAATGATAACACTTTGCGATCCTATAAAAAACTACATCACATCATCACCTCAATGTGACCTCAGTAAACTCATCATGAAATCTATCAAGGCATCATACAATTCAGACTCTATAATTATCATCTTCTATAAAAGTCTTGATGGATATTGATATTCTCCATTAAACCATTTATAGGTGGGACACCTTGTAAACAAACAATATACCTCTCTTTTCATACATGGAAACAAGTACGGATAGTGCAAGACACGGTATTACATGGCGATGTTGGGGAAAACATCCCAAGATGAGGAAAGAAACTCCCACATTAACAACTTGTGTATGTCAACTATAAACCAATCACAATAATGGATACACAAAATATCTTCCTATCTTATTGTTCAACCAGGAGGGGGATCCTCAATTTCCACACTCACCTATAGAACTATGCACTCTTAATCTGATAAATCCATCATCATCACTCTACATCATGGTTGAGTTACCATCTATGGATGAAAGATATGTTTTCCATTATCTGCCATGAACCTCCAAGTTCATCTCAAATAACAATGCCATAAGAATCCATTTGTTGCAACCCTACTGAACATCCTGTATTTCACTCTTCCAACTCAGTGTATCAGACACTGCATTGCACAACCTAGGCATGTAGGAAAACTCAAAGTCAAAAAACTATATGTACTCAACCCATCATCATTATCTCATGTTCATATCATGCATTGTAAATCTGTATTTGAGGGTTTTGGTTTCTCTGTGTACAATACAATTCTCTCCAATGAAGTAATGTCTCCAACAAATCAAATCATGAATGACAGTAGCCAATTTGAGATTTTTTTTCATCAGGTAATTCAGCTCATGTGGCCTCAACTACCTCGACCTATATTCGAAGACTATATCTACCAGGATCAATAATTCTCCATAACCAATAACTAATGCATCATAACACATAGTGCAACTACTTCTCTGCTCTGGAAGTATCGATACTAGTGATGAAGTCAATCTACCTTTCAACTCCTCAAAGGCTATCTCAAAGGAATCTAACCATACAAACCTCAAACACATCATATCTAAGACCTTATGTGGAAATACTAAGAATGAGAAGTCTTGTATGAAATTTAAATAGTAACCATATAGCCCCCAAAATCTCCATATATAAATGTAATTATTTGGATGCTCCCAAGAAATTATAGCTATCCCATTCTATAGATCAGATGATACTCTTCTATCCAAGATGAGGTGACCTAAGAAGTGAATATAATCAATCTAGAAGGGTTACATTTTGTTATTTGCATATAAATAATTCTCTCTTAGTGTATCCAAAATTTTCTCAGTGATGTTTTTCATGATTATGTCAAATGATAGAATACACCAAGATATTTTCCATGAAAACCACCATAAATGAATCTAGATATGGATAGAATACTCGGTTCATTAGTTCCATGATAACTTTTGAAATATTCATGAGACCTAACATCATATCCAGATACTCATATAGACCATAACTGCTACGGAAATCTATAAGAGGTTTGTTTGTAGGTAAAACACATACATGTCGATATCTTTAAATCAAATAAAGTTTTGAGAAAACCCACACTCCTCAAAGCTGATAAGTAATTTTTATCCATGGAGGGGATATCGGTCCTTAACTATTAGACAATTCAGTTTCTATTAATCCCATATTGGACAAAGTGTTCCATTCACCTTTTTGCAAACTGGAGTAGAGAACCCCACATAGATGTAATAGGTAAGATAAACCCTTTTTCCTCCAAATCCTTTAAATGAGTCTTGATTTCATACAACTCAATCATATACATTTTATAAAGAGGAATTTATACCAGTGAATCTCTTATAACTAGATTGATAGAGAACTCAACTTATCTCTCAGGAGGTAAACAAGAATATTCAACCAGGAACATGTCCCTGAAATGATCAACTACTGGAAAAAATTACATATGATTCTATCTATTATCATCTATATAAAAACTATAAATTAGGGTTTTCATCCCACCCATCACATGATGATGTGGTCTAGCTCAAGATTCCTAGATATGCTATTCTCCCTTTTGCATATACATTGAACCCTCTAGTGATGTGAAATTCACCCTCTAGTGATAACAGTAAATATAAGTTCAAAAATATATTATCCATTCCATCATGAGTATGATGTAAAAAACTGTCATCTTAAGGGCATACAGATTGAAAATGACACGACACCCCTGTCCTATAGGGACACTCCTTGCATTGTCATACACCATCCATTCTGTTTCCCAAGAGAGTTTCTATAATTATAATTCTCATGGAAAATAAAAACAATGATCCCAAGTATTTCTAATATAGCTGAATATATAAAACTATATGATTAACCTGTATTAGAAATAAAATATTCAGTAGTATAAGCTTTAGATCATAACTACATATATTATTCAATACACTAATCCTTAGGGGTAGGCTGGATAGAATAGATCTGGCCTGAAATACGGACTTGTGACACAACCTCACTATCCAGTGTAGGCCCACTCTGATATCTTTGTGTAATTGGTGCATTTCTACCTCATCAATGACTAAAAATACCTAAATCTAATTCAAAATAACTGGTCCAAATATCTACCTCAAGTGAAGATGAAAAACACAGTCCTAAACATGGTGTTAGAGCTTACCCCCTACCACTCACTTTTGGAGGTTATGTCCTATAGAAATGCTGCAGATGGCCCATCCTACTGCAATATCAATACATGAATAGGTTTCAGTAGAACTGATTCTTCATGTATCCCCTTATATAACACTTATGGAATAAGACTAATCTATCAGTACTCATATCTAGACTGGTACACATCTCATAAGAATTTTTAAATGGATATTATTTCTGGAATGTAACGCCCCGACCCCAGCTACCCAGAGCCGGTGCATTACTTCGTAACATTGGCATGATCATAAAAGATCAAGTCTCGAAAGACCGATTAGTTTAGTAGCCTAGGAAACACTAGATACATTCGTAAACGTTACATTACATCATAAAGCGAAAAACTACAATAACAAAGTCTTCATAGTCCACACTAATATCCTCTTCTGACTATCCCTGTAGGTCATCCATAAAATACTTCTTCACATCCTGGAAAATATTAAAACATTGAAAGGGGTGAGCTCAGATGCTCAGTAAGGATAACAATATTGCGGAAGCTTTCATAAATAAACATAAACATTTAAGGCAATGTATAACTAAAACAAAAGCCTTTTAAACTTGAACATCAACATAATATGGCAAAAATAAAATGAGATAATGTCATTCACTTCTTCACATGGATATTCTACTGCCGAATAATCACATGCAATATCAATAACCACTTTCATAATGAGGGAATGTATAATGCCGGACATTCTGAAACATTTTGTCATGGCCTCGGCCAAGACGTCTAAAATGATTAAGGCCTCGGCCAAAACCATAAATCAAATTGGGAAAGGGCCTCGGCCAATTCCACGTCTAGTTGTCTCATGAGACCTACCGATGCATCGAGGAGCTATAGCGGGCTCCACCCGTCACTTATTAAGTCCAATACATTCCTCACATGAATAGGTTTAAACATATCATAAACCATAACATAATCGTATCACATAAAACATGCATAAAGGAAACATAACATTTCCACATTTCAATCACAAGATATCAATACAACACATTGTTATAATAGAAACGCTTTCAAAACCATTTTCAATACAAAAATAAAAGAAAGTTAAAACTTTGTATTTATTTTTCATTAAAAAAAATGATGGCTTGTAGAGGAAGCCGAAACTCAAATAATGGTCACGACGGTGGAGAATTCGTTGTCGCCGCATAAGTACGGAAAGAAAAACATTCCCTTTTGTCGTTTAGCAAAACGCTTCATATAAAAAAAGATTCCTTTTGAATAAACGTAAAAGTCAAAGGGGTTTATACACCGTATAAAAGAAATTAGTGTATAAAACAAAATATGTCTCAATGGATGGTGATTGAGATGAAGTCCTTAAAAAGATAATTTTTAAAATAAAATAAATCTATTATGTGTATTCACTATAGGTACACATAAATGAAGTAAAAATAAAAAAAATAGGACATAATAATATCATGACATAATTTGAAAATAGGAGATTAACCCAAAGAATAGAAATTGGGTTAAGAAGTTCCCTTACCTCGTGTCTGACTTGACTCAACCGTTCTTTAACCTCCTGAATAATAAACTAGAGTTAATATATACCTTATTAAGAACCATTTTCAATTTCATTATCCTTATTATATCACTTATTACAATGATATGAACATTATGTAATTATTTAAGTTAATAACGGTCGTTTTGTCGATCTTTGGTAACTTGAGTCAACAATAAACTTCTTATAATTACAAGTTGTTTATGTGGTGAAATATCCATTATATCCAGAATTATATTCATGATTTAGATGTCATATATATCTTATATATCCAGTATATACATTCATTTATAATATTACGTAACATTTAGAGGTAAGAAATGAAATGCACCGTTCATGGAGACGGTAAGCCGTACGTACGCATGAACGCTACTTTCATTTCAATTTCATATTTAATAGAACTAAATCATAATGATATAAATGTATAATATAATTCCAGTATAATATAGTGTATAATACCATTTACTCCATCCTTTATACATCCCACATATGGCATTAACGATTCAAATCACTTTGAGGGGGCGGTAGTCCGCACTTCCTAAAATGAAATTATCGCGTTTTACCCATAATGGAAATCATAAAGTATGCCATAAATAAGAAATACAGAAGCATAAGGAAAACATAAACACATTATATATCATATATAAATATAGTGACACCTTAATGGCCACCTTTGAAGGTGTTATATGAGTGTTGAACAATCATCATTTCGTGAGGCAGAAATTAGCCATCCACAGAAACCGTATGTTATTTAACCATTAGATGTAGGTGTGTGTAAGTGTAGCTCGAATACTTCTTATAACAACATACTAGTATATTGAGGATACTGGTGTTGTTACAAAAGAATTGAATAAAAAGAGTTTAGGGGGTTGGAGAAGATGAATAAAACAAAACAACATTAGAAAAGACATTACCTCAAAATCGGGTAACTCTTTTTGATTTGAGACAAAGGCTTCCTTGGGAAGAGTTCTGCCCAAAGTGAGGCTTCTATGAGTAAGGGAGGAATGTTGGCAGAGTATTTGGGCAGAGGTTGGCCGAGCCAAATGGCTTGAAAGTGTGAATAAGGTGGGAGAGGTGGGGGCCTTTTATAAGTGGAGAGGAGGGGCTCTTTTGGAAAGATTGAAATGTTACATTATTTACACAATGCTTTTCGGATTCTAAAGGTCCCACACTTATATAATTCGAGGCTAAGGTGATAAGGTTTCGAAATATCTTCATACAATAGGCTTTGGACAAGTGTATGCCTTGGATTTTTCATTATCTTCTCATTTTATTTAAATCGTTAAATAATGAGGTCATCGCCACATCATAATTATGTCATAAATAATTTAATTTATTTAATGTCTAAAAATTATAAAACAAATACTATGATGTAGGAAATCTTTTTATCTTTCTAATGAATATTTATAATCAAAATTTGGACTTGTGTAACCCCATGTAAAAATTGTTTTAGTAAAACATTTTATGTTTGTGTCATTTTTTACTTTAACATTAAATAAAGGTATTTATGTCATTTTCTAACTAAAGTGGCTCCATGGGGTCCCCAAGTTGACCCATGGGTTGTCTTGGTCGGCCATGACTCATCCAATAGGAGTAGGACAAGTGTCATGCTCATCTCATATTATAAAAACATTATTTGTACCTTAAACTACACTAATTACCTCTAATCGCGATTAAGAACTTAAAAGTTACTATTCACCAAAAAATTATTTTAATCTCATTGAACCACATTTTACTTCTTAATGACAACCATGTATGTCGGATTTTTGAAAATCAAATCACAGAAGTGGTAATATTTCATTTAAACGAAAAATCAGTTATTTAACTACCACTTAGTGGTTTCACTATTCATCAAAAATTGAAGTTTTTCAGAATAAGGCCAAAATTTCACCCTAAGATATAATTGATATTCCGAATTCAAAAATGATGTCTACTTTAAAAAATTCCAAACATATAAGTTGTATTAATTAATTTTATAATTAATTCCCGCTGTTACAACAAATAACGTGTTTTTAAGAAACAATTTATATCAAAAGATTGGCAATTGTTTATGTCCAATTTCAATGTTAAATTAATTCTAATGACCACCATTGGATAAAATGGTAAAAATATATTCTAATTATACTTTAAAACCACTCAATAGTATAATTTATCACTATGAATTATTTTGATTAAAAAAGTTGTTTTAAGTATTTTTCACTATTCATAAAAATTTTGAAGTTCTCAGAAAATTACAAAAAATTCAACATAGGCTAATTTCAATATTAGGAATACAAAAATGAAGTCCATTTTGGAATATAAAATTTCTATAATTTTAAAAAGTGGTTATTACTATTCATAACGGCTACTTTGATTAGTCGCGGTGTTTTAGAACTCGAACATGCGTACAATGCAAGCTATTGCATTATTGAAAGAGAGGTGTATCGTGGAAGCTCGGGGTGTTACATTCTCCCCTCCTTCAATAAATTGCGTCCTCGCAATTTGAAATTATTCTTTGAAAATAAAAGGTTGAAAAGAGAAAATACCTTTGAGGAAAACCCACATCGGAAATAAGGCAAATAAAATTTAGCCTTAATAAGATGGAAATGGAAATAAGAAAGTCACCACCAAATCATGATCTCGATAAGGAGAACATTGGTGGCAATTAGAGACATATAATTGGAGGAAAAACTTAAATATTTGTAGGGATTGATTGAGGTCATCAATCACAATCAACTGTCAAATTGAGGGCCTCAAAGCCTTCAATCTATGTTGATTTAAAATATCATCAGTTCAACAAAACATAAGTTATTGGGATAACACATTTTTTTTGTTTTAATATCCCTTTACTAAAGTTTAAGAATTAATTTATTCATTGAATAAGAGATAGGTATATATATATATATTTATGCTTGACAATTAGAGTTTCAACCTTCAACTCATCTTTTACTCAAAAAGGTAATAGAACTCAAAAATATTATACTTATCCTAATTGTATAAGGTTCCAAATGTTAACACATACCATTTAGATTAGTAAAATTATTTTGTAATAACCAGGGACTTCTTGTAGGCTAGTGGTAGGAAATAAAGGCCTGTCGCACTATGATTGTGGGTTCGATTCCTACAACTTTGTCCGACGCGACGGGTTATGCCCCACCCTGCAGGTTGTCCTTTTCCTAAAACAATAGTATTATAATATTTCAAAAATAATCTTCAGAAATGTTTTAACCTTAAACAATACTATACAAAGTTCAACTTAATCCATTCCAACCTTTATAGTTATCAAAAATACTTCTGTCCAACTCACAGTCCAGATTTTATGAGGAAGGTAAACATAATGAAGCTACTTTTTTTCTGCGTAACAACATGTGAACATCTTCATCATGTATTTTTAAAACACTGCAACATACTGAATTTCCATAAATCCTTATTGATTACATTCATGATCCCTTATTTCTTATAGAAAACTAGATATACTCCTTCTATCCAAAAATGTATACAAATCATTAATCAGTCTCAAAGATGTTAAGAATATCCAATATAATTTATCCGAATCAATCATCTCTTATTCCAAAATCACTATCTCGGTATCAGAACCATATTATGGTTTATCTTTCTCTCAACCATATATTTTCCAAAAATTTAACCTATTGTGGAGTCACTTTTCTTGGTTCCACACAATCTCAAGTCCTAGATAAAATAGTACTGCAGTACAATCCTTATATACTCCATAATTATCATAACCAGTACATCATTGATACAATACTGAAATTACAAAATTCTTTAATAACAACATAAGAACTCTAAACATTCCTCCTCATTTGTGGTAGTATCATAACTTGATTATTATCCAATAACATCATTTGGGGCATACTCTGACGATTTGGACATTGGTTTGCGTAGTGTCCCCAATCCTTGCAGAAGAAGCATTGTACATTTGAAACCATTTTCTTACCCTTGCAGTCACGCGCTTTGTGTCCTTTTTCTCTACACTTATAACAAACTCCCATTCCCTTTAGGCAAGTTCCATGATGTTTCTTCCCACAATTACCACATATTGGAAAATTCTTCTTTCCACTTATCCATTTATCCATCATTCTCTCTTCCATCCCTTTCGTCTCTTGCTTCATTTCAAAGCCATAGGACTCAGAGAATTCTTTACTTATCTTATTAACACATGATACTATTTCTTCATATGTTGAAAACACATGGGATATTATATCCCTTCTAAATGTTGGCTTAATACCGTGAAAGATATGATCCTTCTTACGCTTTGGATCATACGTATTGCTGGAGTTCACATTCCTTCCACTGGGCACCATTTCTATACAATGGCATAAAATAGGTTAGTTTATGAATCAAAATACATAATTCCATACTTGTAAAACACTTTACATAAATTGAACTATTTATGGATATAATCCATAATCATAAAAAGAAATGTTTTCTTTGAGAAAGTATATACTCATAACCCTTCATAGTGGTTTGTAAAGAAAATGAGAATTATCCTAAGCATATCCCCCGGGAGTGTCGTAACCAAGAGTGCAGCAAGGCCCGTTGTCGTGCACCAGTTCCCGTTCGAGTCTAGCTCAAAGCGGTGTTTTCGGGTTTTACCCCTAGGTACATCTGTGCCAGAGCCGCCTCTACCTGCTCGTATCCATACAGGGATGTATTGCTCGGAAAAGTCATAACATCTCTATAATACCAAAATTCTAGGAAGTTCTTCTATACTAATCCTCAAAGTCTATCTTTGGGCTATGTGCTCTAATCAGAGTTTATCTAAATCTAGCTTCCAAGGTTAGTACTAAACTGCCTCTGATACCAACTGTAACGCCCCGACCCCAGCTACCCAGAGCCGGTGCATTACTTCGTAACATTGGCATGATCATAAAAGATCAAGTCTCGAAAGACCGATTAGTTTAGTAGCCTTGGAAACACTAGATACATTCGTAAACGTTACATTACATCATAAAGCGAAAAACTACAATAACAAAGTCTTCATAGTCCACACTAATATCCTCTTCTGACTATCCCTGTAGGTCATCCATAAAATACTTCTTCACATCCTGTAAAATATTAAAACATTGAAAGGGGTGAGCTCAGATGCTCAGTAAGGATAACAATATTGCGGAAGCTTTCATAAATAAACATAAACATTTAAGGCAATGTATAACTAAAACAAAAGCCTTTTAAACTTGAACATCAACATAATATGGCAAAAATAAAATGAGATAATTTCATTCACTTCTTCACATGAATATTCTACTGGCCGAATAATCACATGCAATATCAATAAACACTTTCATAATGAGGGAATGTATAATGCCGGACATTCTGAAACATTTTGTCAAGGCCTCGGCCAAGACGTCTAAAATGATTAAGGCCTCGGCCAAAACCATAAATCAAATTGGGAAAGGGCCTCGGCCAATTCCACGTCTAGTTGTCTCATGAGACCTACCGATGCATCGAGGAGCTATAGCGGGCTCCACCCGTCACTTATTAAGTCCAATACATTCCTCACATGAATAGGTTTAAACATATCATAAACCATAACATAATCGTATCACATAAAACATGCATAAAGGAAACATAACATTTTTACATTTCAATCACAAGATATCAATACAACACATTGTTATAATAGAAACGCTTTCAAAACCATTTTCAATACAAAAATAAAAGAAAGTTAAAACTTTGTATTTATTTTTCATTACAAAAAATGATGGCTTGTAGAGGAAGCCGAAACTCAAATAATGGTCACGGCGGTGGAGAAGTCGTTGTCGCCGCATAAGTACGGAAAGAAAAACATTCCCTTTTGTCGTTTAGCAAAACGCTTCGTATAAAAAAAGATTCCTTTTGAATAAACGTAAAAGTCAAAGGGGTTTATACACCGTATAAAAGAAATTAGTGTATAAAACAAAATATGTCTCAATGGATGGTGATTGAGATGAAGTCCTTAAAAAGATAATTTTTAAAATAAAATAAATCTATTATGTGTATTCACTATAGGTACACATAAATGAAGTAAAAATAAAAAAAATAGGACATAATAATATCATGACATAATTTGAAAATAGGAGATTAACCCAAAGAATAGAAATTGGGTTAAGAAGTTCCCTTACCTCGTGTCTGACTTGACTCAACCGTTCTTTAACCTCCTGAATAATAAACAAGAGTTAATATATACCATATTAAGAACCATTTTCAATTTCATTATCCTTATTATATCACTTATTACAATGATATGAACATTATGTAATTATTTAAGTTAATAACGGTCGTTTTGTCGATCTTTGGTAACTTGAGTCAACAATAAACTTCTTATAATTACAAGTTGTTTATGTGGTGAAATATCCATTATATCCAGAATTATATTCATGATTTAGATGTAATATATATCTTATATATCCAGTATATACATTCATTTATAATATTACGTAACATTTAGAGGTAAGAAATGAAATGCACCATTCATGGAGACGGTAGGCCGTACGTACGCATGAACGCTACTTTCATTTCAATTTCATATTTAATGGAACTAAATCATAATGATATAAATGTATAATATAATTCCAGTATAATATAGTGTATAATACCATTTACTCCATCCTTTATACATCCCACATATGGCATTAACGATTCAAATCACTTTGAGGGGGCGGTAGTCCGCACTTCCTAAAATGAAATTATCGCGTTTTACCCATAATGGAAATCATAAAGTATGCCATAAATGAGAAATACAGAAGCATAAGGAAAACATAAACACATTATATATCATATATAAATATAGTGACATCTTAATGGCCACCTTTGAAGGTGTTATATGAGTGTTGAACAATCATCATTTCGTGAGGCAGAAATTCGCCATCCACAGAAACCGTATGTTCTTTAACCATTAGATGTAGGTGTGTGTAAGTGTAGCTCGAATACTTCTTATAACAACATACTAGTATATTGAGGATACTGGTGTTGTTACAAAAGAATTGAATAAAAAGATTTTAGGGGGTTGGAGAAGAAAAATAAAACAAAACAACATTAGAAAAGACATTACCTCAAAATCGGGTAACTCTTTTTGATTTGAGCCAAAGGCTTCCTTGGGAAGAGTTCTGCCCAAAGTGAGGCTTCTATGAGTAAGGGAGGAATGTTGGAAGAGTATTTGGGCAGAGGTTGGCCGATCCAAATGGCTTGAAAGTGTGAATAAGGTGGGAGAGGTGGGGGCCTTTTATAAGTGGAGAGGAGGGGCTCTTTTGGAAAGATTGAAATGTTACATTATTTACACAATTCTTTTCGGATTCTAAAGGTCCCACACTTATATAATTCGAGGATAAGGTGATAAGGTTTCGAAATATCTTCATCCAATAGGATTTGGACAAGTGTAAGCCTTGGATTTTTCATTATCTTCTCATTTTATTTAAATCGTTAAATAATGAGGTCATCGCAACATCATAATTATGTCATAAATAATTTAATTTATTTAATGTCTAAAAATTATAAAACAAATACTATGATGTAGGAAATCTTTTTATCTTTCTAATGAATATTTATAATCAAAATTTGGACTTGTGTAACCCCACGTAAAAATTGTTTTAGTAAAAAATTTTATGTTTGTGTCATTTTTTACTTTAACATTAAATAAAGGTATTTATGTCATTTTCTAACTAAAGTGGCTCCATGGGGTCCCCAAGTTGACACATGGGTTGTCTTGGTCGGCCATGACTCATCCAATAGGAGTAGGACAAGTGTCATGCTCATCTCATATTATAAAAACATTATTTGTACCTTAAACTACACTAATTACCTCTAATCGCGATTAAGAACTTAAAAGTTACTATTCACCAAAAAATTATTTTAATCTCATTGAACCACATTTTACTTCTTAATGACAACCATGTATGTCGGATTTTTGAAAATCAAATCACAGAAGTGGTAATATTTCATTTAAACGAAAAATCAGTTATTTAACTACCACTTAGTGGTTTCACTATTCATCAAAAATTGAAGTTTTTCAGAATAAGGCCAAAATTTCACCCTAAGATATAATTGATATTCCGAATTCAAAAATGATGTCTATTTTAAAAAATTCCAAACATATAAGTTGTATTAATTAATTTTATAATTAATTCCCGCTGTTACAACAAATAACGTGTTTTTAAGAAACAATTTATATCAAAAGATTGGCAATTGTTTATGTCCAGTTTCAATGTTAAATTAATTCTAATGACCACCATTGGATAAAATGGTAAAAATATATTCTAATTATACTTTAAAACCACTCAATAGTATAATTTATCACTATGAATTATTTTGATTAAAAAAGTTGTTTTAAGTATTTTTCACTATTCATAAAAATTTTGAAGTTCTCAGAAAATTACAAAAAATTCAACATAGGCTAATTTCAATATTAGGAATACAAAAATGAAGTCCATTTTGAAATATAAAATTTCTATAATTTTAAAAAGTGGTTATTACTATTCATAACGGCTACTTTGATTAGTCGTGGTGTTTTAGAACTCGAACATGCGTACAATGCAAGCTATTGCATTATTGAAAGAGAGGCGTATCGTGGAAGCTCGGGGTGTTACATGGAAGACACTGAACCACTTGGGAGAAGAATATATCACTGCCCTACTCTACACCCATAGATTCTCTTAGGTTCCACTCTATAATTATTTCCTGCTACAAAATTTCTGTTATATAGGTTAACATGAACAAATTTACCTAAGATATAATTTTATTTTAGATACTTTCCTGAAATCATATTTCCCCTAGTAGCTAATCAGTAAGGTACATTGGAGAAAAGAACCGAATCTCTGTAATGCTTGTATATCACTCTATAATAGTCATCACTCCCCAATCCAGAAACATGAATTCACTAGCCCAACCATCCCATAATTTCTTGGGGTAGAAACTATACTAGAACCTGGTTTGGGAATCAGCACAAACCATATCTTGTAGCCTATCATCCTGGTTCATAACATCCCACCATCACTATGCTTCTCCATGAGGAATATAATTCCTGAGATTTAATCTCCACTCCGGAGGTGTCTCAAGGTTATTGAAGATTGGAGAATTAGTATATAGCCATATACTAGAAGCCTATGGGCCGCTATCCCCTGAAAATTTGGGAGGATTATACTACCAAATCACACATGTTATCGCACACATAGACAAGGAAATCTATGGTGCTTCACAATTATTTTCACGAAGTGAAAGAATCACTTATAGAACTATGCCCTGACACTTGTGTCTGGAACAATAGATGGTTCCACAGCTGGCAGTAAAAGAGGATCCACCGATAGCATATAGACCACCACCTTTGGAGTGTGGTTTTCATATCCCACACAATGTAAAATTAGATGCATTCGTGGTGGAATGCATCTCAAATTACAAACACTTTCTTAAAAAAATAATGATATCAATGTTCAAGACTCAAAATCATAGATAGGTGATAACCCTACTAATACTAGGTCAAACCACACATCTTACTCCTAAATCCAGGACTGTAAATAGAAATAGTCACAAACAATAGTAGAAACCCTACCTCTTACCCAATCAAAAGTCAGGTCTATGTCATGTCTTTGTTCATTGTTTCAAGTTTCCATTTACATTCGAATTTTTTCACATTTAAATTCTCATTACTCAATTTTTTTTGATTTTTAATTAATGGTTTAGAAATTTACAATTTATGGGGGCCCATAACATCTCATAAACAAAAATTCATTGCCCATATATCCCATATCATATCAAATTCACATAAATAAGTAAATAAAAAAAGGTGTTTCACATTCCAATCCATATGGTACCATACTTCTTATGTACTGAACGATGATTTCAGTTCCTCTATTAACATAAAACATTTATCACAGTTTTAAGAACATATTTCACAAAACCTATCATAATAACCTACATCATATAATTCATCCTAAATATAATATAAAAATGCATGGAATGTGATTTTTAGAAAGTTACAAAAATAAGGAATGAGATGGAATACCCTCATCTCATTGGGTTACTAGAAAATAGAATCCAAAATTGTACCAATAGTAACATCATAAATCAAGTGCATCACCCAATGGTGGAATGAAATCAACCGTAATTTCCAGAATCTATAAAATAGATGTTTCAATTGAAATAATTTTTTCATTCTCTATATGAGGGGTTGATACTCATAGGTATAGTTTATTACCAAATTACTATTACTTTTTATCCATGTCTACATCTCCAAATATTAATGAAACCCTAAAAATAATGCTCTGATACCACATTATATTGTCCTGAACCTGGATGAAAGTAAAAGGTGCCCGAACCTGGTGCACATTGCCTCAAGATAATCTCCCCAAATTATAGAGGATACCAACTAGTAGTAATGGCCTAGGTGTGTCAGTTGGGAGACTACTCCCATATCTCTAAAGTGTATCACAACAGTAATACAATAACATTCAGGTAGAAGAAGTAGTGATAACAATAAAATAATAAAATAACTAAAGGAATATATAATAATACCAATATGGAATCTCATATACAATGATGATACATGTTATGTGTCTAATAAAGTATCCACAACAAGTACATATAAAATAGTACATTACATGTATAAAAAAAGATTAAAAATGTTTTATCTCGAAATAGCATCATGAGCCTCATCTCAATATTATTCACCCCTTATCCTAAGCATGGCACAAATCAACCCTGGATCAATGGGCACTTTTCCTTATAAATCTATATATCCAAACAGTATATTGAGATAACCAATCACATCCCACATAGTGTGTGATAAAAAATACCATTAATAAATCACCCAATGTTCTATATAATATAGACTATATATTGTAACAAGCTAGTGGTGTGCATGTAAAATAGGTAAGGAGAAGATAAATTTATTGATGCCCATGGAATGTAATAAATACTAGTAATACAACAAAGCCTCAAGTGGCTCCCTAAAAAACAAGTGTTAGATCCTATACAAAGGTAGTTATAAGTAAAATAAAGTAAATGAAATGACCTCTACCTAAAACCATAGAACCATATCATCCACGACCTTAACACACAAACTAAAATGTCAAAACATCCATAATCGATCCGTTCAACCAATAATATTATATATCTCACTATCGTACCATATAACCAATGTGTTAAACCAATGATGATCAAATTAAAGGTGTAGAAGACCAATCCTCATCAATTTGTAGGGAATCTCGATGGAATCTTGGATATGAACTAGTTAGATTCCTAAGAACATGTCATACCGTTCATGTCCAATGTGATTCCAAGAAAGCCAGATCCAAGGGGTAGAAAATCCCGTGGAATCAATACCTAAGGAGTATACACTATCAAAGTTGTCCACTATCATGTCAGGACTGATGTAATAATATCCAAGGAATTTATAGAGTCAATAACCATTTAACACTTTCCATTTCATTCCATATGAGTATATCCACTCATATAACTATTTCATATTCAATTCATCTCATGAGTATTTCCATTCATATATAACATTTTCCAAATAAAACATTCCAGAAATTGAAAATGAAACTAATGAGTATACCCACTCATTTTAAAAAATTAATTTAATTCATTTAATCAATTAAAACATTGGATATAAAATTATAATAAGTCAAGGAGTCCTGACATCTCTTAAATAAGTAATTCAATTCCATTAAAATGTAATTAGGCTTCCTACATCTAGCTGAGCATGAGAAAACACCCATTGGATGGTTCTACTAAGGTATAAAAAGCTAATTTCATAAAGAACAACCCATAGGTGGCCTTGGTTTAGGATATAGTCACCAACACATCACAATTGAGCCTAAGAGAATCTCTAATAGGTTCAATTACATCTAATTCAATGAACCATTTTGAATTCAGGGCCATGTCAGAATGTATGACTGAAGGCACAAAATCATGTAGCCTTTTATAGTTCTAAAACATAAGGAAAATGTGTATACCACCAACCTTGGATCGATGGTTGTTTTTTCATCTAGTATCAACTCATGATTCAACTCATATTATGAAAAATCTAAAGAACATACCATGAATCTGAAATTAGAAAAAATCATCTTGAACATAAATGGCTCAACTGATATCTAGAAGAATTAAGAACCTCTAAAAATTAATTGATTACTCACCAATTTGGATCCAATTAGATTTTACACATTGGAATCAGATATTGGATATGGAAAAATCCTCAAATCCATGCTTAGTAATCAAAGTAGGCTCTCAAAATGTGCCTCTTTTTAGAGTTGAATGAAAGTTATATTTTAGGTTTAAAAAGAATTTAATTTAATTTGAAATATAAAACTACCAAAAATTCAATTGGTTTCATGTTTTTGGTTCATGGGTTGACATACCATGCCCCGAACGTGGATTGGTATCTATTGACAAGGGGCGCATGCACGGTCTGAAGAACTATGTGCAAACCCTAAAAAATTCCTCTGTCAAAGATTCAAGTCTAGTCGTACGACTGGGAAGACTAAGTCACATGGTTTTTTAAGCAATGAATACTATTCCTATTCTACACCCCTTCCTCTCATAGTTTGTTAAACTGTGTGCCCTACCCTGCATAATTTAAACCAATCCTTATATAGTCAATTTTTACCCCAAATCTAGGGTTTGGGGCTCTGATATAGCCGCAAACACCTCAGACACCTCCATTACCTCAAAGGGTATTCACATTAGGACATATTTTACCATTAAAATAGAGAATAAATGTATTTTTACCTCATTTTAAAGCCCATTTTTGTAGACATTTGACCAGGGAATACCTTGATATCCTGTCTCATGATTTAATTTATCTAATCATCATCCTTTCCTTGAAATATTAAATTTTTATGATAATTGGAATTTAAATTTCTTCTAAATACCTATAATATTAGTCATGGACATTCTTATTACTTTATCTATATACCATGTCTATATAAGGTATTTTACTTTGAATGTTATATGATTGACTAGATAAATTTTTACTAACATGTATCCCTTACTGGATTTATAAATTTATTGATAGGGTATATTGTTCATAAATTTAATCTATAATTTGATATATGAGGAATTTATAGGAAATTAAGTCATGGGTGGGGCCTAATTATATACAACCTCTTGATGAATCTGTAGTCTCATGATTTGAATCTATTGGACGACCTTATTTAAATGGTTTTTTGGTGTATACCTACCCATATGTTCTAAACTATCTTGTGAAAGGCCATGAATGTACATTTATCATGATTCCCTAGACCATGACATCCAATAATTAAGAATTTACATCATTAAGAATTAAGCTATTATTATCCATGATAATTACACATTGATATTATATATGGATGCATTTATGTATTGGTTTATTGATTAAATTTCATGTATTTTCAATTATCTACCATTCCATATTATTTATTCCCTATCTAGTCACGATAAGTAAGTTATTTTTTAAATGTAATGTGTTTTTAGATATCTAACATTCTATACATATTATTCTTTATTTATTATGATTTATTTATTTACGATAACTTCCATTGTATGTATCCCTTACAAAGAATTTGAAGTGACCCTTATTTGTGTTATTTTCCTACAAATTCATGAAGCGTACTATAAATTATTTTTAGGACAATGATAGAGGTAATAAAGATATTCTTGAAAAAAAAATTGTTTTAAATTTTGAAAACAAATGAAATATAGAAATCATGTATGTATATAGTTTACCAAGTCTGCTAAACTATCTTGTCCTTTGGGATGCAATTTCCTATATCTTGCACCCACATAATAAAGTATCCTTCATGTCCCTGGGATTATAAAGATGGGTTCTTTACAAACATTGTTCTATGGAATCACATGGTCAAGACCAAGCTTGTAAATTTTCAATTGAGTTAGATGAAACAAATTATGTATAGAACTGAACATTGATGTTAGTGGTAACTAATAAGCCAAATCACTTGAACGATAAATGGTCCAATGTATCATGGGGACAACATTCCTTTCTTACCAAAATAATAATTCTCAAGCATTTTATATATTCTCAAAAATATTGACTAGCTTCCTCAAATTATAATGGTAATCAATGATGATCTTTATATGATTTATGATGACTCTGAGCTGTTTCCATCTTCAATCTGATCATCTGGTTCTTCTCTACTGTCTATTTCACTAGGTGACTTCCAATCAATGAATTAACACATATTTTTATCCAACAAATTGGACAATGATAATTATATTCATACAATTATTAAAAATTAGTCATATTTATCAAGGTCTAAAATCTATTATTGTATGAGAACTCTACTAATTATATTTCATCCTCCCAAGAGAAACAAAAATCTATTACATAAGACCTAACCACATTCTCTAATGTTTATATTATCCTTTCACATTTCCAATTCATTTGATGATGATAATATATGATAAATTTCTTCTAGGTTATGAGGGTTGTATGTAAGGAATTAAAAATAAAATGATATGTAAACATGGGGTCTCTTCTAGATTCAATCATGACTGGAACACTGTAAACCCTTAAAATTTTATTTATTTAGGGATTGAAAAAGTATTCTGTCATATTAGTTTCATGAATAGGGATTTAGTGAGTTGAATTTGTAATCCGATCCTTTATCACCCATATAGAATCATGTTTCAAAGCCATCATTGGAAGTCCTCGAACTAAATCCATGACTATCTACTCCCATTTCCACTCGAGAATCAGTATATACTATAACATACCATCTGGATATTGTTTCTCTTTAATGACCTACTAATATGTGAGCCAACATGAGTCATATTTCAGTAAAACACTTTTTTTGACAACCCATAAATTTTTTTCTTCTAACGATTCATAAATTTTATAAATCCATGGAAGAAAAACTCAACATGAGTGGTGGTACATAATAAGAATCTATTAATAATAAGATTAAGGTAAAAACATTTTATCTATATAATAAAACAATGATCTCCCATCGATCATTCATCCATCAATGGTTTCCCCACAATTGAGTTTTGACTTCATGGTAGCACATGATGTATTATATTTTTAAGAATTACTAAAATGCCTAAACAATTCAGAAATAATAGAAATGGGAATGAAAATTACAAATCTACATTAATTTGTATAATCTAGATGTATATCAGCTATGCATGACATATTATTCCATCACTCTGATACCTATATATCCAACTATGTATATAAATTCCAACTCAAGTCACCTTCTACCAAATTTCCTTTCCCCAATGTATAAAACAAGATGAATTCAAATATTTTATGATATTTCATCCCTCTTTTTTACCTTATGTTAAAATATATTTGTCAAAAAATATCCTCCAAACATTAACGATCTGTATGCAAGATAAATTTCTCACTAAAAAGGCATTGATTCCATGTCTTTAAGAAATGAACTACAAAATTTAACTCTAAAACATGTATTGGGTTGTTATTCTAATGAATATATAATTACTGTGAACCATATTAAATGACATGATAACCTTACACAATAACACATCCCATCCCAGATCCTAGATGATCACAATAGACTACATAACCCTATCAAGAATCTGTAAACATTAAGATATGTGATGATGTAAGTACAACATTATGTTCTTGAAATAATTTCATGCATTCATTGTTTCCTCAGAAAGGAATTCCTTTTCTCTTCAATGTTTTCATCAGTGAAGCTAATCCTGAAAAAACACAGACAAAAAATCATTAGTATCCAACAAAACCAAGGAAAAAATATATATCAAATCAATTATTTGGTGGTTTACAATAGATAGTAGTTTAATCTTTTTACGATCTATAGAAAATCCTTTTCAGAAATGAAATGGATAAGGGAATGTACCTCTTATATAAAAAATCACACTTTGATAACTTATTATAAATGAAATTTTATCAAAATATTCCCAACACTATAGAAAAGTGTTTATCATGATCCACTTTGTCCTAGAATAGTGTAGAATATCATCTACAAACACCACCAAAAATAAAAATTCATACCTCGGAAATATTAGATTTATCAATTCCATAAAGCGATCTATTGTATTCTTAAGACCCAAAGGCAAAACAGAAAAATTATAATAGCCATATATGCTTATGAAATCTATATTCTTACTATCATCCTTCTAAACTCACAGTTGGTAATATCCCAAACATAATTAAATTTTATAAAACCACAAGGAACCCCTCAATTAATAAAATAGATCATTGATTCATTAAAAAGGATACTTATTATTTATGGTAACGTTCATAATATTATGATAATCCACACAAATCCAAAGAGTATTATCCTCTTTCTATAAAAAATGAATCATTACAACCCATGTAGACGTTCTCTATCGAATGAACCATTTTAATTCCAACTATTCCAATGATACTTTCAAATCAACCATTTTGGTTAGTTCTATCTTATAATATGTAAGTGAATGATTATTGGTTTACTATAATAGATTAATCAAAAAATTCACTTTTATTTTGGGTGGAAACCCCAAGAAATTATTTGGAAAAACATCTAAAAATTGGTCAATGATAGTTGGAATATATCTATTTATAATATTATCCATACATTCCAATGTAATCATTTATAACTAATAAGAGATGCTGCTAACCACCAATTCAAAAAGCCTTATTATACTTACCTTTACATACTGATCTCCCATAAAGAGAAACTCGATGCAAATAATAGATGTGAAACTAACCTTTCAGGTATAACATTCAATGTGGTCCTTGAACAATTTCAACCAATCTATACCCAAAATTAAGTCAACTAAATCTGTGCTATTAATAGAGAAACCTCAAAGAAACTCATCTACATCCATAGTTATAAAACAATATTTTTGCATAATGGATTGACACTCCCTTTGTCCAACTGGTGTTTGTTGTTTAAAAATAGAATTAATTTTCTCAATTTTCAAACCCAAATGATTATAAACACGAGAAGTAATAAATTAGTGGGATGAACATGTATCGAACAATGATTTCAAAAGGGTAGAATTAAAAATAATTATACCTCACACCATCGATGGAATTTATTAGTCATCCACGATGACTTTCTCAGATCCATTGAATTTCTTAGCCACTACATTTTTATATTTATTACACTAGTGAGATTACATAGGTAGATGATTAATGGGTTTCCTAAAATCACCTTGGATTGATCAGTTCTGATGATGATAGTTTTTTTTATCTCATCTAGTTGAATCATATGATGAATGAGAAACATGAGATGTATCTCTAACACCACAACATAGAGAACTATGAAAATAATTCTGAATATGTCTGATATAATAAAAATTGTTCCATTCTATAGGTGGTGACATATAGTATCAGTTCATATACTTGAATAAAAATCATTCAAAACATCCAAACTTACATTTTTTCTTAAGGGGAAATTTTTTACTAATTCCATGGCCTGATTCTAATATATCGCACCACTCTAAATGTAGGTATCCCTCTTCCACTTATTCTCACCATTAGGGTTACCACTTATTATTATTGGAATAAATATCCTCCCTATAGACTTATTTTAAGATATATCCTTTTATTATGATGTATCTATATTAAAAAAAATTTTATAGTCCATAATAATTTTTTTTTAATATTTGAGATAATTTCTGGTCTCAATATCAACTAAAAAATATATTCCTTCAAGGAAATACTTGAAGAAACATCTTAAAAACAGATTACAATCATAAATTTATCTATATACTCTACTAATGAGATATTCTCTTGCTTCAAGCTAAGTCCTTTCTTATATTAATTCTGAATGTTTGAGGATAGAACTTTCGTTAATAAAATATTAAAAATAATCCTATATCATTACTTGGTAAACATTATCCTGAACATATAAATCCCACCATTGGAATGATATATTTTCCAACATTACATTCAATTATTCTTATTTCCCAATGAAATAAAATATTGAATTCATCATATCCAACCATATTTGAACATTTTCCAGTTCAAAATCCACAAAAAAGTAGGTCGGTTATTCTTTTGGAATTGAACCGAATAGTCTAGTTGTCAATGATCATCATTCGAATTACCCTTATCCATAGCCTAAATATCCTATATGATTATTTAGAATAGTTTTTTGTTTACATGTGTCTTTAGTGAAACAACATTCTCATGAGCCTCTTATAATTGATTTATATGATGCATATCTAGTACAATTTTATATCACTAGAAAATAAAAACATCATTTAGTCACACACACAATAAATAGAAGGATTATAAATACCAAATCCCTATATTAATAATTTCCACAACCATAATTTTCAAAATATAACAATTAAAAATATATTCAATGATTTTTTATAAGTGATCAAACATATGATGAAAATTATAGTTCTAGTGGGAAGACTTACATTCAATATATGGTATACAAATCTCATCAGCTAAACCCATGAATATTATGTGATAATAATCCTAGAATTAAATCCTGAACGTTTTTCCCTGAACACCCTAGAATGTTGAGGTTCATCATAAATAGTTTAATTATGAATTATTAATCTATATATTTCATGTATTGAAAATCATATATCCTTTCTACCATTATAAGATAAAAATATATCGACCAAGAATAATACCATTTTAAACTCAAGGAATGAAAAATGATGATACAATTTTTAGATCTAGGGATGAAAAAATAAGATACTATATGTAGCATCCTGCCCCTTCTCATTGGATTCAGATATAGATAAAGTGATACTAGCCTTAGGTGAAATCCCTAATACACCAAAGGATGTTAATAAATTCTATGGGATTTAATGAATTTTGGGGGATGATTTTTTCCTTCAAATAAAACATTTTGAAAAAACAAAAACATTCAATATTCAATCCTCTATATTATGCACGGACAACAATATAACCAAAGTAATTCCCAATAGTAAAAAACAATATTAGAGTACCAATGGGAATAAATGAAAAATAAAAAGAAAAAAAACCAAGAGACTCCAAGAACAAAATACACCCAAACTACATAATCCCATGAAATCCCCAAAAAAACTCTATGCTCCAAATCCTCATGATATGCCCACATAATCATGATGCATCTTTACTGAAATATGATACCTTCACATTACCTATGTCTCGACAGATGACATCTATAAACACACCAATGTTCCTATGTTGGTAGTGAGTATAAACTTAGTATAAATTTTACAATGACTTCTCAACTCATTCCACTAGGAAAAACCATATTATAATAATTTATATAAAATAGTTTAAAATAATTATAAATAATTTATATCATTACAAAAAAAAAATCCAATGGAAAAAATTATAATGTTCTAAAACCATTTCATGCAATTTAGAAGGATGATTTCTGTGTCCACACAAACACACACACATACACCCATTAATTATAAGTGGTAATTCAATAATCATGAGAGGTCTCTCATCCATCCATCATGTAATCACTAGGTGGACAATATACTTTATACATAATGGATCATATTCAAAATCCTAGGTCACATCCTTGTACCCTAATGGCACATTCCCCGTATTCATGGTAGCGTCAAAAGCATGAAGACACACTCACCATGTATTCCAAAACCCATTCCAAAACATTTCAAATAAAACCAATTATATCTTGGTAAAATTACATCAAAACACTATTGTTTATAAAAAACTCCATAATTGTAAAACTAACATTTTAAAATTATTAATAATGTGGTTTTTCCCAAATTCCATTCAATTCCTAGCTTTCCAATCCATAAAAATTGGGTTTCCATAAAGAATCAGATATTTTTTCACAATTATTTCAAGAAAATAAGGTCATAAAAACTAATCCTTAAAGTTATATGTCATGTATAGATGAGAGATATTCCACCTACCCCTCAATGGTTGTTAAAAGGAATCATAACACCACAAAACTGTAGATACCGTCTTGAAACTTATGTTTGTTAATTTCAGATATCAAACATGCTTAGATTCCCATAAAAATCAATTATTGATCAATTGTAAGGGTCTACCAAGCCTTTAGAGGGAGAGATGTTCATGATTTTAGATAATTATGCATGTAATGGGGCTTATGAGAGATAATTCAGTTTAGATCCATGATTTTTGGAGTTCCAACAATACACCACATGGTTTAAAGAACATGTTATTCTAATATATCAAGGCCATAACATGCATGGTTGGATCACACAATTATAAAAAATATGCACCCGTTGTAATTTTACCTCTATTTCCAGTTTCACTATTTCCTATGACAACTCGTACAGTTTTCAAAAATTGTACATGAACCGTACACCTCCCTAGTCACTCCCATAAACACTTTCATGGTTTTTATAAGATGGTGCATGGTTTTTAAAAACTATTCAAAACAATTTCACCTCTATAAACACATCAAAAACATGTATAAACATCCCCAAACCTCCAAAAATATCCCAAGTCTTTTTTAATCTCAAAGTACAAAAAATAAAATTACATGAAACCACGGTACTATAATCTCATAGTTCTCGATTTTCCAATCCACTTCAGGATGGTTGTTAAAATTCCAAGAACTTATCAATATCCCTAATTACTTAGGTATCTTAACTATTGAAATTGTATCATTAGAGATGCTAAAAATATTCCCATGATAGGTAAAAATATTTTCATAGGCTTGGGAGTAGATGGTTTTAACCTATTAAAGCCTATGATTGGTGAAAAAAAATATAATGTATCATATGGTGTTATATCCATAAAAAATTCCCCCACGGTTATGTATGAAATAATAATTTTAATATGTTATTTTCGAATTTATGTACAAAGAGGATCCCATGATAAAATTTACTTTTATCTAATTTTTTTGATTGATTAGTTGAATGAATTTTGGATTGAAGCTGTGATGATATTCTTACACTATATTAAAGAAATAATAAATAAAATAATTTCAAAAATACATAAGGAAATGCTATGATCATGTTAGTCCACTTAATTATAATCTTTGCTCATTTTTTTATGTCATGTTCCCCTTAAACATACACTGAACTCGAATATTCATTACTAGTGTTCATGTCAAATGAAGTATGTTTTATCCAATTGATTCTTACCTGAATACATTGAAACCAAATATTTTTGTAACAAATCTAGTTCATAAGGATCAATATATATGTGTTATTTGATTAACTAATACACTAATATCTTTTAACCATATCTTGCTGATTTTGAAACCAGATTAGATAACCCACCAAGATTAATGAATTCCTAATTATAAAAGGATCATTTAGTGATTTAAAATATTTTGAGTGGGTTCAAGTTCATTGATATTTGTTTTTCATTTCACTATTTTTTATTTAATTTATATATTAGGTTATATAGTTTAACTATTATGTGTCTTGTTTACGTATTTAATATTTTATATAACTCATAGTGTTCTATATTTTGGGGAACAAATTTCCCCGAAGAAATGAGAAATGCTGCTTAATAAATATTATTATATTTAACAATCTTATTTTACCTCATTTCATGAGTGGTTCATCAATTATATATGTATATATATTTAATTAATTTTCATTAAAATATATTGGATGTTTATTTTCACATCACGTACAATAATTTAATTATAAAAAAAATAATATACATAACTTACAGAAATATAGTAATCAAATACTGATTGATGAATTTAATTAATTTGATAATGATTAATTTATTAAGGATTGATGTTAAAATTATATTAATTCTAATAGATTTAAATTTTGGATACATAATGTTAATGTGAACTGTGATAAAAATTTAGGTGTCAATTTTCCATCAATTGGTATATATTATTACTATGGTATAATGAAGGGAATCATCACATTTTTCTATGGTAATGAATAGAAGTGTATATTATTAATGTGTGACTAGGTCGATATAGTTCGTGGAAGGTATATTGAAAATTCCCAATTTTTATTATTAAATATTATAAATATGTTATATAAATATATATGAGTTGTAAATGAATACTTTATATTTAGATAAACAGAATAACGTGTATACTTTGTTATCAGGTCAAATAATTTAAACTTGAATGTTATAGTTATTTTTTTAAAAAATAGGATTTGGATAATTATGTATTTTCTGAGAAAACTCTAGACCAAAATATTTTAGTTGTATGAGAAAAATATTTTTCAATGGTTTAGGGAAAACCTTGACGGTGATACAATTGATTTTCAATATTGGAAAAAAGGTTTCTTGTAATTTCTTTATCTTTTATATTTACAATTATTTAAAATTTGTTTAAATTTTAATGATAGTATTATAAAAAGGATGAACTAACATTATTTAAATTTAATAAATTCTAATATGTCACAATGATCATAATCTAGTGGTGGTGGAATGAATGATTTATATTTTATATAAAATTAAAATATATGTGTGTACACAATTGGTCTCTTATTTGTATCCATTTTTTTTAAAAAAAAATCATTAAATGTTTCCATCATTATGTTTTTTTGTTTTTCATGATTATGTTAGTCATCCCCTAAACCTAGGGGCCCTAGTATATTGATTTATATATTGAACTATCATACAAAATTGGAGGCATTATTTGATGACAAATTTTTTTCTTTTGGATAAGGGATGATTTTATTGATTTATCAGATGGAGTGATCATGCAATTTGTTACATAAATATGATACATTCCTTATAATTAACACAATAATGGAAAATTATATAAGTATTTCAAAAAAAAAATATAATTCTATCATGATACAATGTGATAAAACATGAATTATTAACACATCTTTCATGTAATGTCATGAAAAAAATTAAATATATAAAAATTGTGATAATAAAACTCGATGAAAGAAAGGAATATATAATAACTTGAAATACTTAAATCATACTTATTGGGAAATACAACAAATATATGTGGTTTTGGATAACATTTTTGAAGTATATTAATTAAGGAAATCCAAATATGGTAGTAATGGTTGGAATAATATAATTAATACATATTACTTCAAAAAGACAAAACAGTTATAAATAATAGAATAAACAAGGTATATTATTTATAATATATTATTAACGAATGATTCATAATAAAATTAAAAATCAGTAAATAAAGGATTAAATATAAACATTTTAAAAATAATTTTCAATTTTGGTTAAAACCCTTTTGTACAAAAAATATAAACAAATGTAGTTACATATGTAAAATAATTTCAATGTAAGAAGATTTACATTAACGTCTAAATGGGAATATATAATGCTTCTAAAAATTAAAAGAAAAGTATATTAGTATATTGTTTTATATAGAAACTATAAGAGACACAAAATTTCAAAATAGATCAAGTTTATATTCTATACTTATTAAAGGATATAGGAATGATAATTAAAAAGAATCATTTATTTTAAAATTTAATTCCATATTTGAGAATTTATTATAAAATTAATATAACAATTATATTAATAATTTATGTTTTATGAAAACAAAATTAATTCATATTTAATGTATTTAGGATGTCATAATCAAAATATAAACATTATTTTTATTTATAAAATATTAAATAAAGGCTTGGAGTACATATAATTTAAGTTATAAAAAACAAACCTATTCAAAATAATCATTTACATATCTAAAAACTAACCTTTCATCCATTAACCAATCTATTATTGTTTCCAAGGTTTAATTCCATTAAAATAAAAAATAAATCTAGCCTAAAAAAATACAACACATTCCCAACATATCATGGATACTCAAGGATCCTTAAATTTTTTTCTAGATACTTATTCACAAGATACCCATTTTTTATGATATTCTTATATTCATTATAAATTTACCTCTCTAAAATATCATAAAAAAATTCAGTCTATGACACAACTTTGTAATGAACGAACATAAGATACCATTTCATAAAACAAAATTCAAACTGTTACAAGTCCCGAGATGTGTTCTAGAAGACCATAGGAGGGTAAATAGTATGAGGGAGGCAAAAATATTAAATTAAAATTTATTTATTCCTTTTTTATAATTAAATCCATGGTGTTTCAATCAGAAACATAATATATTCCTCCAATAGTCTAGAATGTAATTATTATACAGTGAATAGTTTTGAAAATAAAACATGAAAAGAAAATTGAATAACTCAAAAACAAATTCATAGCCACATAATGTAATAATAATCTAAAATCACAAAAAATATAAAACATAACATCCATTTTTATATATAAAAATCACATTGATTCCAAAAAAAGATAAGATATAATAAAAATATGATGAATCTATTTACAAAATACAAGAAAAATTGAAAACAAATTATTCCACATCACAACCCATATCTATGTCAATGGTCGTAGTCTTCCACTTTTTCATCACCTCTAAAATTTTGACCAAAATATTAAAAGAGACCATTAAATTATATTATTTACTATCATTTAACTATATTTTAAATCAAAATGTCTACATACATCATAGAGAGTATATAAGGCATGAGAAACATATTCCATGTTTGATCCCACTATGTTCTCTATGAAAAAAATAACTATCATATAAACTGTGTTTTACTAGTTTGAACTATAGGTATAAAAAACC
Source organism: Viscum album (assembly GCA_963277665.1). Lineage (NCBI taxonomy): Eukaryota > Viridiplantae > Streptophyta > Magnoliopsida > Santalales > Viscaceae > Viscum > Viscum album. The sequence continues at coordinate 2,133,447,165 of OY728155.1, read as the reverse complement.
ATTTATTTCCTTTATAAAAAAATATATATGAGATAGTACATACATATCCTAAAATGAGTAAATATAAAAAAAGTTATATTTTTCTTAATGATAATGTAAAAAAGGAAAATATATGACAATGTAACATAATAATAATCATATATAAATAGATAAGGAAACATATTAGGGGTAAATTGTGATTAACATTGAAGAACCATGTCCTTGGGGTGTGTTTTTAGAGGACATTCATGTCCACATTATTGGATTAAAGGGATGTTCCTTATCCCTATGTGTTTTTATAATAAGATAATTGTGTCCTTGATCATCATTTTTATTGAAGTTTTTATCCCTCAATGGTATGTCTACGGGATCTCCACATCCACATGGTGTTTATTATACTAGAAATAGTAAAATCCCATTTTTTCACCTAAGTACAAAAATTTATACCCTATGAAATTTTCAATGTAACATGATCAAGATATATAGACACAATAAGGGCTTCACCCATTTCACCAATATGAAATACCCATATAATAACGAAAATTTATACATATAAAATTATATTATAGAAAGTACTTCTATAATTAGGGTGTGAACCAAGTAATAAAAAATATAAAATATGGAAAATACATATAATCATTGCAGAATTAGGAAAAAATAATCATGGAAATTATTTATGAAACATATATAATAATTTAAAAAAATCATTTCATTTAAATTATTTAAAAAATCAAGTTAAATATTTTTATAGGCACCTTATGGAAAACCACTATTTAAAAAAAGACACATGCGCGTTAGGATTAACTAGTTTCCGAACCACTTGAAAGAGATTAAGAACTACATAAGTAAAAATACGGAAAAATTATAAATAATATGTATAGAGATGATATCATTAATGAAATATATTTATAAATAACCATAGACACAAGGTTTAAATATGAAAAGATTTCACAAAGACCCAAAACACATGATTATTTGAATCCATTTACAAAGATTATTTTTTTACAAAATGAGAGGTGTGCATATCCATATACCATTTTTGGAATCCCTAAAGACAAAAACCACATACATAATTTTTTTTTCAATATGGAACCCTCAGCCAATGTGGTCATTAGAAAGAAAGTAAATTGAGAAATATGGATGAATAAGATGAAGAAAATTTATTGAATCCACTTACATGATAAAATAATTGATTTTTAGAGAATAGAAATCAATAAGGAATGAAATTTTGGATGGAGTGAAATGAAATTGACATTGAGAGACCCTTAGAGAATCATTGAGAAATAAATAGAGTAAATGATCCCCCATTTAGTATAGATTTTCTAAAATTAAAATTTTAAGAATTTTAATGGTACAAATGATCTACATTCATGTACAAAAAAATCATTAATAAGATGTACATATAATACTATCTCCAAATTTTAAGCTCACATGCTCTACTTGCATGACTAGGAGACCATGCACCCAAAACATTGAAATCATGGAAATTTATAAAAATTTATTTTTTTAACTCTAAAATTAAAAATATACTGTAAAAGACAAATACTAAAATACGTATAATAAAACAAAATCTTGAGTGTCATAGATATGAACCACATTCCCTCTACCCTTATACATCTCATCCAATCAACTGTATCATTACCTCAACATCATTAGATCAGCACCGTAGTATAACATGGCATATCCTCAAGCCCACACATTCTATATTATATCACTAACAGAGAGTGGCACTAGTAGAAAAATCATTTTTAACGTCGTCAATTTGACGTCGGTTTCTTATAACCTGACGTAAAATATTTTTTCAGATAAGTTTTGGCGTCGGTTTTTTAAAAACCGACGCCAAAAACTAAAAAAAATTAGTTTTGGCGTCAGTTTATTTAAAAACCGACGTGAAAAAATAAAAAAAAAGTTATGACGTCTGTTTTTATGAAAACCGACGCCAAAAATGTAAACAAAAATTACAGTCCTATAGATAATTCCCTAATCTTTGATTTGACTGGTCATGGAGCAAAAACGGAGTTACGGATTAAAAGTTATGGATGTTGGAAGTTGATCTTCTCTAAAAGAAGTGTTAATTAAGTCCAACTTTCAAAGGTCATAACTTTTAATCAGTAACTCCGTTCTAGCTCCACGACCAGTCAAATCGAAGCTTAATAAATTTTCTAACACATGGTAATTTTTTTTTATGTTTTGACGTCGTTTTTCATAAAAACCGATGGCAAAAAAAACTTTTTTGTATTTCGCGTCGGTTTTTAGAAAAACCGACGCCAAAAATATTTTTTTTACTTTTCGTGTCAGTTTTCATAAAAACCGACACCAAATTTGCTTTTTTGTTTTTCGCGTCGGTTTTTTTAAAAACCGACGCGAAAAAAAAATTATTTTTACTTTTCGCCTCGGTTTTTAAAAATAACCGACGCGAAACGTATTTTTTTTATCTTTTTAGCATCGGTTTATTTAAAAACCGACACCAAATAGTATTCACTAATACGCGGGATGAAAATTTCAATTTTTTTCACAATGCGTGTTTAACTTTTTAAAATCCCGCCTATATTTTCATACAACTCAATCGAAAATATTTTCATTTACTATATATAAATCTGTTTGTCCTTCATTTATCATTTTCATCCTTTTCGATTCAATCAAGTTTTCAATGCGGCATCAATCATTAATTTGATTATGGTACGTATTATATTCATTCATTTTCTTTATAATTATTGTCCTTCATTTATAACCAACTCGATTTAATTTCAAATAATGATGATTTACTTTTATTATTGTGTTAAAAATATAAAACGTTTGGATGAAATTTACCAAGCTTTGTGTAAGTTTAATTATCGATCGTCGTTTTTATTATCACATGAGATCTATGCTAAATATAAAAGATATGATGATAAACAACATATCATTTCAATGGAAGATAGAAAAATAATCGAAATGTGTTTGAAGTATTATGTATATTTTATATCATTTGGTGTATGTGATTTTAACATGTGTTCATCTTGTTTTCTTTAAAACATATTGTATCAATCAATACTTTGACATGTTCAACTTCTGACGGCCATAACTTTTGATCCGTAACTCCATTTTAGCTCCACAACCAGTCAAATCGAAGATTAGGAAATGCTTTAAAACATCGAACAATAAAAATTGCTTTTTGGCGTCGGTTATTGTAATGACTGACGCCAAAAATAAGTTTTTTCCATTTACGGCGTCGGTTTTTTTCAAGAACCGATACTGAAACTATTTTTTATACTTTTTGGCGTCGGTTTTTAAGGAAACCGACGCCAAAAATGACGCGGATGAGTTTATTGGGCGTCCGTTTTTTACAAAACCGATGCAAAAAAGCAATTGAAATTTGTTTTTGGCATCGGTTTACAAAAACTGACGTAAAAAGTCATATTTTTTACGTCGGCAACTTCAACGTCGGTTAAAAACCGACGTACAAAATAAAAAAGAAACCGACGTTAAAGACCTTTTTTCTACTAGTGTGGGGAAGGAAGAGTACCTAGCCTTTCATAACACTTCCATATTAGATGTTAGGAAACCCTCTATAACCTATGATCTTATATAGGAAATAATCACATTATAAAAATCAGGTTATTGAGAGGAATATGTAATAAAAAATAAAATGAAAACTAATTCACATAAGACCTCATCAAAAGAGTCCAATCTTAGAAGCAAAAACCTCTCTATTATAACCTAAAATAGCCACTTCATCACTTCTATCTCACATTAATTAATAATACAACTTCTAACCACAACACATAATAATCTTGAAATCACAACACAATAGCACACAACCTCCCATTTCATAATTCATTTCGAATTAACATTTATCAATTACAGTCCATATTAATATCATTGTGACACATTTTAAATAAACCACTACCCAGGAATTACACTCAGTTTAATTTGTAAATTTATATATTTTCTATTTATCAAAATATTAAATTTAAAATCATTAAATTTATTATTTACATCTCCTTTTATCTGTAGAACTACATACAATACCCATAATTCTTTTCATTTATGAAGTAATATTCAATATTCCTAGTAAATAGACCATACATCCAAATTAAACTCTCCCCATCACCACAACAATACATCCACAAAAACATCTTGTTTGATTATTTCACATCATCCCAACCACACATGGACACCACCACTTACATCATTATAATTAAAGAAATAATTCCACAACACAAAAACTAAATAATATTAAAACAAGAACTCCATAGAAACATATAAATTAAATAAATTAAAATTACCGAGTAATATAAGTTTCATATTCTCATTCTCAAATATGTTAAAATATTAATTTTGTTTAGCTAATTTCAATCTTGTTTTAATATAAAACAATCACCTTCATTCTTACTATCATGAAATCAATTATTTGAACATAAAATATAACCCACAATTTGAAGTATTAATGGAAAATATGTAATTGATGCTCGAAAACACTATTCCAAAATTGATATTTTTTTATTATTATCTTCATTATTTTGATTTAAAATATTTACCCAAAGACAAAAAAATAAATATAATTTAATATTTTTATAGAAGACAAATAAGATTAATTTTTAATCCTATACCGTAACTAAAAATTCAATGATCACAACACGAAAAAAAGAAGTAATGAATGATCAACCACTAATAAATTTTGTTAAATTATTCACCAACCAAAAGAATAATAAAAACCCATAATATCCATAAAAGATATTAATAAATATTAATAAATTATATTTCTATAACTGTTAAAATTAGTTCTAAAAATAATGTAAAAAAGAAAAAGGAGAGGAAGCAGACCATCATTCACTATAAATTATATCCCATAAATCCAAGGTATAAAATCCACCAAAGGATATCCTAAGATAATTAATGATAAAATATAGATCACCAATGTTTTAATAAAGGTTATAAGAATTTATGACATTATTTTTGTCACTAATATTTATATAAAATACTAAAAAATATAAAATCATGGTGTGATGGTGTTCATCATTGTGCAATGTGGATCTGGCATGAGAATCACATTCTAATTTTATTTATGTTTTGTTGTAAAAACCTTTTCAATGTTGATAAAAATAAAACAATATTCTAAAGTAGAATTTAGTATGATTCCAAATTTTTTGAATACCTAGTAATCATGACATTAACCATACACCTTCACATATATCCTGACATTCCCCAATATAAAATCGCAAGAAAAATAACCATCATGGTGAAATACTACCAAAAAGAGTGGCAGTAAGATTTCACATACAAATAATTGATAGGTAAACGCATTAATCAACCATTTAGAATCCCACTAAACATTCGAAACTCTAAATCCAGGCCTCAACAAATCGACATACACTGAAAACCAATAGATCATGGTGTAACCTACCCAACCATATTTCCTACGTAAACCAGCTTGCTAAATTAAAGCATAACACCACCATTCATGGAATGATATTGGATTCCATTTGAAATTTTAGATAAAAAATATATTTTTTCATCAAATTCATATAAAATACTTTTAAAAACATCAAATACATTAAAATTTATAGAATTAAAGGATAAAATTGGGCCTTTATATTAGATACCTCTCAAATAATTTATATCCTGATGAACCAAAGCTAAATAACAAATAAAATATAACATGCTTAAAACCAGGAAACACGTGAGATAAATAAAAAACAGGAAAATAATTATCACCAAAATCATAAATACTTTATAAGTAAAAAATGATGATAGTATAAAACAATCTCATCCTAAAAAGAAAATATTTATAATAACATAGAATATTAATAATACTTTTATTAATCATGATATAATGTATTTTACACTATGACAACATGCATCTACAAGACATGAATTAAGATAATAATGAAAAAATTAATTACCTTCACCTAATGATCCTGAATAATAAGATCCCCTCCATGAACATTGTATCTTTTTCAATATCTTTTTCTCCCCGATCAATAACATGAGAGTCATCATTAAGATATTGTGATTCAATAAAAATATCATGAATCTTATCCATCAATGGGGAAATAGCTAATTGATAAGCCACCTCTATGGCATAAAAACACCCCAAAAGTTCTAATAAATTGACGGACAACTTACTACCCAAAATGATCATAAGTTATCTATTTTTAGGAGGAACCTTTATGAATAAATGTTGCCTATCCAAAAACAACATATATATCATACTCTAATCAAAAAAATAACATTTATGATCCTTAGTATACTTCGATAACTAATGAATCACATGAAACTTGTTTTTCATTCATTGAAAAAAATTCTTATCTATGAATCCCTAACTCTCTAACCACAGTCCATGACACTATATATTTGATAGGCCTTATATACAATATCTAGAATAGACCCATGTTAATAGAATATTTTTAACTATTATTATATGACAAATAAGATAAATGGAAATGCTTCACCCATAAACATATAAAATCATGAACACATGAACACAACATGTCCTTTAATATCTAGATTACCCCCAATATGAAAACCCATATGAGGATGAAAATGAGAGGTATGGAATAGAGAATATACAAAATAACATTGTAAAACCTTCTATATGCATGAGATAAAATGAGGATTGTAAGAAAATATTATCATCTTAAAATCCCCATGATGTCTCTCTATCTCATCTATATAAAGGATCGATAGGGAAACCACCAAATTTGACTCCTCAGCTAACATAAAATGAGAAATAATCATCAAACAAATCAAAATCAAAAAGATAAAACAACATATTCTATAAGACTAATGAATTTTTTTTGTAAAATCCATTTAAATGTCCTACGACATCTAATGTGGAACTTCTAATGGATACAATATACATATTAGAAAAAAATTATCAATATTCACACGATGTCACACTAGACACTAATATATAGACCCTACCTCCAATCACATCATCCTTGGACAAAATAATTGAATCATCATCGTATAGAAATTAATGTAAATACTAGGATAGGTTTCCAAATTTGAGCTATAAAACTCATATAGAACCAACTTTACATCAGCAATACAAAGAAAAAATTCCCATATAAAAACACCTGATGTTAGTAATCATACAAAAACCCATTAAGATAATCTACATAGAAAATATTATCTCTCAAAACTTCTAACATAGGATCTCCCTAATATGAATCCTCAACCTAATGCAACAAGGATGGTTGTACTATCATATGGTATAGATAACATCTACTACTGACTATTGGTGTTGATTTTCTAGAAAAAAATATTTATACATTAGATTACATGTGTATTAATTTTTTTAATATTAATAAAACATATTATTATATAAGGTTAACTATTTTGTATGACTTAAAAATTGTAATATCCAAGAGTATATGTCACATTGATATGTTCATACCAGTTTCCATTTAATGAGAACCTTGAAATACAAGAAGAAATTCTTAAATATAGATATATGTTTTGATAACATAATATGGATCGACACATAGAATTTTGAATTTTAGGTGAGAGTACTCTAAGAATATGGGACTTGTTTCCACGAAGTTAACACTTTGTAATCTCAAAGACATGAGATTATGTGAACATACCCAACTATAAGTATTATTTATGTTAATGTGTTATCATATATTACTATCTATGAGTCTGCGTAATGGTTCTAAAACTGTAATAATAATAATAACATTTCTAATTATGAATATCATAATTTTATATACTAACCAAAACCGTGCCTTCATATGTTCATGGGAAATAAGTACATTTTGTGCATTACAAAATACATGTCATTAATTAATAAATCATAGAAGGATTTTACTCTTAAAAATTAAAGTAATTTGATTAATTATCCGATTGATTTAAATAGAACCACCAAATTAAATTCTATATCCATGGTGTAATAATGATTTATTTTAGATATTAAAAGAAAAGTGCATTAACCTCATTGGTTTGGGACACATTTTTTCAAGTAGCTTGATGAGTTATTATGATAAAGGGATTCAATTACAAAGTATGTGTTAGTGTTTATTTGTCGATGTTTTGATTTTTAATTATCTATCTTGGGTGAGGTGACCCATTTTTAGGCAATAATGTTGGAATTTAATAATATCCACCTAATTCCAACATAAAATTAGCCTAGTGGGTCACACACTATATGTGTTTTTGTTGATCTCAAATAAATTATATATACATTTAATTATTTATTTAATAATTATTCTCAACGTTGGAGAAAAAAATTATAAGTTTTATCGATCACAAATATTTATTCACAGGATAGTAATTAATTTATTTAATTATGTTAATAATATATATATGTGATCTAAATGTCCACCCACATTAAATATGGAACATCTAATTGATACAGTAATCCTACTGGAACATAATTATAAAAATTCACATGATGACACACTAGATACTAAGATATGTACCTAAGAACTTAATGTTTAATACCTATCCATAATGAAGGACACCTTATAATATATAACATATTGGAAATACTAGGATATATAACCAAATTTAAGCTATGAACCTCATACAGAACCACCTCTCATATCACTAATAGAAATAACAAATTCCCGTTGAATAACACCCAATTCCAATCATCCTCTAACCACACCTTATGACCATATCCATTTGCAATGTGATCTCCCAAAAACTCCCCCTTAAAATATCCCTACTAACACTCCTCAACCTTATGTAATAAGGATGTGAACATTTTCATCATGTATGGAAAACCCTTAGTACCGAATTACTTTATATGAATATACACATCTAAAATCTCCGCCATTATACATTATAAATATATACACTTACAAGAAACATCTCTACATGTATTCTTGATTGACACATCGACCAATACATTCTCTTTTACCATGGTAATTATTGTTTTTGTGGTCAATATAAAAATATTTGTTTGATTTTTACTAATTGATACATAGTGGCTGGCTTTTGTTATTAATTTGTGGAATAAGTGTATTAAAAAACACATATAGGGTTAAAGAAAAATAGAAAAGTAATAAAAACAGTAATGAGATTTGGGGGTCTCTTATTTTTTTTGAAAAATATCTGTGAATCGAAACAAAATGTTCTGGGGGAGTGAATTTGATTACATGATTCTAAGGTAAAAATAATGAAAAAAGAAGAGTTTTTTTAATAAAATTGTTTAATAAAACATAAATAATCCCCCCCACCATTTAAATTAATTGTTTGTCATTGTAACATTTGTTGAAATTTATTAAATTATGATCACATAATCTTGTTAATCTGAAAAAACTAAGGAAATTGACATGACCACTATATTAAATGTGTATTAAACCAATGTTAACTCAAGATAATCAAATCACAAAACCATTATTTTATTATCATTCCAACAAAATTTTGTGGTAACTGGAAAAATAATGAAACATTTAAACTCTATAAATTTATATTAATTGAGTTTTGGAAATATATATAAAACCTATAATTCATTCCCTATTATACAAGACATTATAATTTCTATTTCTCTCTCATAATTCATACAAATTCAAACTCATATGCTAAGTGTTAAATGATTGAGTTATAATTTTTTAGGGATCAATTCATTGACCATGTATAGATGAATTTAATTAGATCTATGGATTCATAATTATCAACAGAATAAGGGTTCAATTATATTATCTAAAATGAAATTACACATCTATGGTAGGATGGTTCATCATTGATACAATTTTCACAATAATTGGTTTATATTGGTATGACACAATATAATCATAAATATTATATTATAATCTAGAAAAATAAATAAAGAGGTGAAGAAAATAACAAATATTGTTTTGATAAGAATGGGATATTACACTTCATAAAAAAATATTATATAATTATACAGTGAAATCTTCTTGGAAGAGACCCGTGTATGTAATAATTTCTTCTTCTAATGGTTAGATAAGTAGAATAGAACAAAATTCGTTGGATAATAAATACCTAATCAAGGAAACATTTCCTAAAAAGGTTACCAATACAAATTTATAGACATTATAGAAGTATATGGTCACAAAATATGTAAAATTGAAAGTTGAAAATAATGTCATAATGAATCTATATTTCTGTATAGAATCATTCACTCTCAAAAAAAAAATCAAACTAGATTTGTCTTGGGTTGAATGAAATATTTTTATCTGACTGTCCAAACTTGTCTAAAAATATTTTCCCAATATGATTATAGATAAAAAGTCATGGTTTTAACATTGAATTGATATCCAGATTGATGAATCTATTCCAACATTGAATTTATGACCCATGTTCTCTATACAACGAGGTGATCCAACATTACGTCTTCAAATAAAATATATATCTCCAAGGCCATAAAATTATTTCATAAAATTTAAAATTAAATTTTAAAACATATAAAATTTTAGGATAAAAATAATACAGTGTTATTGAAATTGAAAAACTAGAATATATAATAAATATTCAAATTCCTACTCTAATTAATTATTACCATTAAATTATCACTTAATAATCAAAATTTGTGAATTCAATAACTTATTATCAATAAAATTATAAATAATAGCATAGTTTATCATGGGATATAGTATATATAAATTCCATAATAATGTATTAACTCGATCCACCTATATGTGAACTGATTCAATTATTTCTAATAGAAGAAAACCCTTTGGTACTTTTGACCTATGAAGACCATATATCACCCAATAATGGGGTAATTAAAGCATATATTGAAACAAAAAACTACTAATACCAAATCAATATCATTGGTGGAATAATTATATATAGTCCCGGTTCTAGGAGCGCCCAGAGGCACCCCATACTTGGTTGGTCACATGGCCTCAAGAGCATTTCCCTAAATTCCAGAGGCTGCAGACTAGTAGTGAGGGCCCTAGGTGTGATCATGGGGAAACTATGACCTCATTGGTAGAGTAACACAGTGGATGAAAAACACTTGACAGTAGAGAAAGCAGTATAATACCATACAAATGTAAACAATGGAATACTAAAGAAATAAATAATAGAGCTTTTATATAAATTATGCATGATACATATGTCTAGGAATGAATCCAACATGTCACAATGATGGAATACAAAAATAGCCAAAGTAAAAATGAAAAATAGATAAACACATCAGCATTTCAAGCCTCAGCTTGGTCCCATGCTCCCCTACTCCTCATCAATCAAGTACCTGAAGTAGAATGTCACTTTCTATTATCTATACCTTCCGCAATATAATCTGTTGGGTCCCAAAAGAATGACCCAAAGAGGGTGTGAGACTAATCATAGTAGGAAACCACCAGACAATCTGTGCCTAATAGTCAGTGACTATATATGGTAGGAAAAGTAAAAAAGAATAAGTAAACCAGGAAGTACTTAGTAGAAAACATTCATACAGTTCAAATGCAATCAATTACATATATCAAGTAAAAACTAATCAAATTAGTTAAACTTATGAGAGTACTCATAGACTAACCCCTTTGGTTCAACCAAATAAGTACAAGAAACCCTATTGTAAGTGCATGCAGTTTAACCCCTCTTGTTCAGCTTTGGCATAGACTCTCTAAGGAAGAACTCACTATCAATTCCCCCTATAGTCTCGTATCAGTAAATAAAATGTGCTATTGGAAAGAAATTATGTCTCATTCCCCTTGTGACCTACATCTAGGAACTACAGACACTCTGAGGAAGAACTTTCATCAATTACCCCTACGGTCTCGCATCGTAATAGTAAAAACGGACACCCTGGAGAATCCCTCACATCCATTCTCCCATATGGTCTCCTACACCAGGTTCCCACATCCCTATGTATGTAAATCAAGCATATCAATGCGTAGCGGTGAAATTAAACCTCATGAAATACTTGTATAACAATATACAACATATAAACATGTTAGATAATAATTTTACTTCATCCTATCAACACTAGGAATGGAAAGAACAACAGCCAAACATGCTAAGAAATACCAAATGGTTCAAAACAAAACATGCATGGGAAACCACTTCCAAATCATAAAAAACTGCCCTATTCACATTCAATTAACCACTACTCAATCATATAATCATATCAGACCATTAACATTGATAAAACTGTAAACACACAATACCCCTTTCAAGGGTATTGGGCACTTTTTCAGATATAACTCAAAGGCTAACTACAGAATGGCACAAACCACCTACCTCAGCTTTGTAAGATCATTATACATGAACCTAAAGCCTTCAATTTCACAAGATCACCATATATCTACAAAAACGCTAAAAACAATCAACAAAGTATAACTCCTGAAAGACAAGGAATCAGGAAATGAAGCTCTAGAAGAAGAAAGAGCATACTGTGGAGATTCCAACACAATTTATGACGGTCGAATTGGAGAACAGATTCTCGATCAGGGGCTTGGGGAAATATCACGACCATACGAATGCTCTCGGTCGAGTTTGGAGGAGAAGAAGACGTTTCTGCCAAAAAGACGCAACTCTGGTCCCTTTAATGAAAAAAAGAAAGTACACAGGTGCGTACTTTATAAGTTCATGATGTGTAATTTCCCTTATTGGACCCCACATTAGGTGGTCTTCAGGTCACCACACACGTCCGTGTACACGGCCGTGTGTACGACTGTTACACGAACAACACCCGGCTACCCGCAGTATTCGAGTACATGGAATGTACTCATGAAATTTCCAGAAACTCCACTTTTTCTCAAAAACACTAGAAAAAGGAAAACATACTTGAAATGAGGATTCGAGTTCTTAAAAATTATGTCCATGAGTAAATGACTTCCAAGATCCATAATATATCACTTACCTCAATTGAATTAGGCCACAACCCATATTGAGATGAAAAGTGTCACAATTTTTTTAATAATGAACCCCTCTTCTAGAAAATTATAGACATGAGAACTGATCAGCTTCTCTTTTTCGTACTCAAAATACTCTTGAAAATGATATATATATATATAAGAAGGTATGATCTTTCTTGGTCAAGGGTTTCAAGGTGGATAAAATCTATTGAAAATCAAATATGATTCTTTGTTATTGTCATACAAGGTAATGAAATCAATAGAATTCTACAACATTCAAGAGATCCAACCAATAAATAAATTTTTTAATGAATGGGGTTTTAGAGAGATGGGATACCAAGCTTCTCTAAAAATTTTGAGCGTTTGGATATTCTCTGCTCGATTCGTTTGATCTATACCTGCATGAAGGATTTTCTCACGCATGGGAGATTTGAATCCCATCACTTCGCAACTCTTTAGATGTAGGATACACCTAATGAAAAAGATCTTATAGAGTAAAATATAAATGCTGATGTCCCTAATGAATTTATTCACACTCACCCTTTCTCTGGTAGAACTCTGAGGACCTCGTTTCTAGATGCCCTAAAGAGTACATATCTATGAAAATGCAACACGACGAAGCCTCCCCTTTTCAAAAGGCATTATGATGGTGATTTTCTGGTGGAAGCGGACCTAGACGCACTTCAACAGTGCTGAAAATTGTACAAATTCACAATCATGGTTGGCATCACCTACCATAAAGGTGACCATACCTGAACATTACCTGATTTACATTTGTGTATTTCACATTTTTGGATTACATAGAACAGGAAGTTGATTCCAATAGGTAAATGATAATATCACATTTTTTTTTGATATCACACGATGTTCTAGATAATGCATGGAAGATCAGAAACATTAATCTAAAACTGTGTATTCTTAGAATATATGACTAGGACTATGTTTTTAAGCCACACAGATATAGTAATACCATGGAACAAGTCTGGGTTAAACTATATGGCTTGAATTGGTTCTTTTGGCATCCAAAAATACTGAATGATATTGTATCGGGTATTGGACCTCCTATCAAAATTAATCAAAGAACCTTAAATGCCGATCTTGACCTATTTCTGAGATTAATGGTGGAAATTAATCTAGATTCAAATCTTCACAACAAAATTAATTTCAATGAAAATGAGTAAAATATTGAAATCAGAATAGAATATGAAAGAAAACCCCCCTTTTAAGTGATTTACAAGATCATTAGATTGATAATCTCTAATTGTAGGGTGGTTAGGAAAAAAGTAACCCAGCCAATTGAAAATGAATGGAAATAAATAAGGAAAAATAGCGGAGATAAATGTGACATGTTATATATACCCTATCCTCCTAAAAAGAAATATGAAATATGGGTGAAGAAATCACACAACTCGGCACACTTAGAGGATAATTCTGGTATAAGTTGGGTAGATGTTGCTGAAGAGGAAGATAACTCTAATAAATAACAAAGCCTCGTAGAATAAATAAAGAATACATGTTTAGATACTATTAGGCATTCCATCCCTAAACTTGAGATGACCTAAATATGTACCTATCAACCTGAAAAGGTTTTGTTCTCTAATTTTATTATTACTGCTAAACAGACACTATAAATGATGGATAAATCATCTACAATTGAACAAAATAAATGAAATACATATAACACATGAACTATAGATATTCACATAGATGATTTATCAGGATAAACTTCTTTGAAAACTACATATACACATACCTAATAAGATTTTGGTACTAGAGAGATTCAGGGACCCTCCCTCTTGAAGGCCACACCTACTCTAGGGAGGAAGAATGAGACAAAAAATAAAGCAAATGAATTAGGGTATCTTCCCTTTGGTCACTAAATTCATGTTTATAACTCTAAATGTAGGGATACCACTGGAAACCTATTAGACCGAAGGCTATTCAGGAAGTGGCATAGACTGGTACTACTAATACTAATGAAACTATTTCCAAGACCATGGAATATGTAAAACCTAAAAAGGGGAACACACCCTCAGTACATGATTCTATGCAAATACATGTAATATATTACTCTAGTGAGAATATTCAGTGTCTTCCACTTGCTATGGGCACTGTACAGTCCTCTTCCATATATATCTCTAGTGTGGAGGAGTCAAAAAAATCCTCTAATCTCTTGCACTGTCCTACAAAAAGACATAGCTTCTTCAAAGGACCCATGTACCTCTATTCCTCTTCCCCCAAATTTCTCTATTGATATTCTGGATACCACTTTTGTAAAACCTAAGAACCTACCTAATAGTCCAAAGAATGTTTTCACCAAGAAACAACCCTATACTACCAATGTTAGCAAATCCATTGCTCAAACCTTCGAATCTATGGAACCTATACAGGGGAATTCACCCTCGGTACATGATACTATGAAAATGTTGGAAAACAGTAAATCGAATGAGAAGATTTCATGTCTTCCATCTGCTCTAGAAACTATTAAACTTCACACTCCTTTTAATTCTAGTGTGGAGAAGATAATGGTACATTCTAAAATCTCCAGCAATATCATACAACAAGATATATCATCTTAAAAATATCCAGTTACACCCATTCCTCCTGATAACAATATCCTTTTTGATGGTATTCAATCTATAGAAAATGTAGATAGTTTAGAGAACTCTGTAAATTTTATATATAATCAAAATAACATTCCTTTTATAATGTGGTATAAGAATACTACAGACATAGTTCTAAATGATTTATTAAATTAACCTACTAAGGAGAATGTAAAGGTAAAAAATTCAAATATCCCCTTTCATATATTTTAATGAAAAGGAACCTATCACTAATACTAATAATGATCAAATTTTTAGATGGTCTTCTACAAATAAAGGTTCAAGGAAAAATAAAAATGGGAGTTCTAACTCCAAATTCAGTTTTAAATGAAGGTTCTATTTTGGGGTTTTTTGGTAATTCCAACTCTGACATGTTTATTTTTCTAAAACGACTGGTTAAAATTCATCATCATATGTTATTTTCTATTTTTGACCCCAAAATTACTTTCTCCTCCAAATATTCTCATATATGTCAGCATAATTATATTTTTGCTGGGGAAATCACAAATACCTCCAATGTTGAATCTCTTTGGATTTTTTCGCACTCTTATTTATATAATGTTTCTATTTTTAATGTTTCTTATCATATTTTTACTTGCAATTTTAATACTGATGGCACACACTTATTTTTCACTTTTGTTAATGTTAAGAATAGATACTAAGAAAGGATAACTCTTTGGAATGATATTTTAGATCTAGGCTCTAAAATTAATGCCCCTTGGGTTTGTATTGGAGACTTTAATTCCATTATCAACTCAAGTGAGAAAATTGGACCATATCATGATTCTATATCTACGATAGAATTTAAAGCCTTGATCGATGAAAAAAAATCATTGAAATTAATCTAACTGGTGTGAAATTTACTTAGCATAGAAGACATTAAAATTTATTGGTTTCTTGCATGATTGATAGAGCTTTTAAAAATGTCAATTCCTTTGAAAAATGAGACACCATCTCCAAAACCACTCTCAACAAGCTGAACCATCACCCCACCCTGATCAATACCTCTGCTAAAGACATTAAACCCTAGTTACATTTCATATTTAACAATGTGTGGTTACCTAATTTAGATTTAACCAATATCATCCAAAACTTTTGGTAATCCATGTTGCACAAAAATGATTCCTTTTCCTATAATGTCAAATTAAAACATCTCAAACAGACTCTAAAAAGTTAGTGCAGCTCCAAAGAAAAACAAATTAACAATAAAATACTTCTTCTTGAGGAAGAAATAAATGCTCAACAAAACAATAATAGTATATCTAACCTCAACATTGATTCTACTCAAGAAATAAACCTTAAAGTTATACTTAACTCTTTTCTAAGATTTAAATAATATATGAGGAAACAACTATTTAAATAAAAATTCTTATTAAATGGTGAAAAAAATACAATGTTCTATAACTCTCTTCAAAGAATCAAGAAGTCTT
Source organism: Viscum album (assembly GCA_963277665.1). Taxonomy (NCBI): domain Eukaryota; kingdom Viridiplantae; phylum Streptophyta; class Magnoliopsida; order Santalales; family Viscaceae; genus Viscum; species Viscum album. The sequence goes on along the minus strand of OY728155.1, from coordinate 2,133,430,395 downwards.
GAAGGATATTAACATTTCTAAAATATGGGGACAAGCTTCATGAAAATGAATATGAAATTTCTCAACACATATTATCCTACTATAAATTCTTGTTCAGTGGTCCTAAAATCAATAAATAACAACTTTCTAAGGTCATTCTGATGGTGATCATTGATGAGGACAACAATTTCCTACTCACCGCTCCATTAGATCATGAAATCAAAGAAACTATCTTTAGTTTGAATCATGATTGCACTCAGGGTCATGACGACTTAAATAATGGTTTCTTCCATCATTTTTATTATGTGATTCATATTTATGTTTGTAATCTTGTCAAATAATTTTTTCCAATGGTGTGCTTCCTTATGCTCTTAATTACTAGTTTCTCACCTAGATCCCAAAAGTGGATAATGCTTCTGAGATTCAACTATTTATACCCATTTCTATCATTAAAACTCTTTATAAAATCACCACAAATATCATTGAAAATATAAATTAAAATATCACATACAAAATTATCTCCAGCAAATAATTTTTGTTTATTAACGGTTAATACATTTGAGACTGCATATGTCTTGCCTCTGTGTGAGAAAATAATTTGATAATGATAATAGAGGAGGCGATATTTCTAATAAATATGACATCATAAAATCTTTTGACACCATATACTAGAACATTATCTTCAGGGTTCTTCAGGGATTTGGTTTTAGTACCTCATTTATCACTAAAATCGTAACTCTTTTCAAATCGAAATTTGTCTCTATTATAAACAATGGATCTCCCAAGGGAAATTTTATATACCCAAAAGGTGTTAGGAAAGGTGGACCCCTCTCTTGAATTCACTTCTTGGTAGCAGAATACTATATTAGTCGCCTGATAACCCATTTTGTGAACCATAATAAGCTGAAGCCCATCTATGTTTTTAGGATCGTGAATGCTCCCACCCACCTCATTTGTGCTGATGATAACATCATTTTCCATAAAGATGATAAAAATAAAAATAATCTCAAAAACAACAATATCTCACATTGAAGATGTTTGGGGTCAAACCATTTATTGGAAAAAATCATACATCTTCTATGGAAATAATTCTCTTTCTAGCAAAAAATGTAACACCATCAATGACCTTGGTCGGAAAGAAGAAACTCCCCCTTTCACTTATCATAGTGTTCAAATTTTTGGGTTAGGCCTAAGTATAACCATATTGTGACTATATTTGACCATGTTCTAAACTATCTCTCTTCATAGAAAAGAAAACCACTATTGATTTTAGGTCATACTTTATTTGTCAAATCCACCATTGTCTCCAAGATGGTCTACTCCATAATGGTTTATAAATGACCTGTTGGTCTTATCAAAAAATGAACACCGCAATGATGAACATCATTTAGATTGGTAGTACTCTAGAAATAATTCTTCTAAATGTCCCCTGGTCAACTTGTTGCAAACCTATTGAAAAAGTTGGTATCAGTATAGAAAATATAACGTACCTTAACAAATCCCTTCATGCTCGTCTTACTTGGAAATTTCTTAAAAATACATCAAAATCTATTTCATTCCTCAAAAAAATATTTCTTGAAAAACATAATATGGGAAAATATAATTTCATTAACTATTCTATTTGTCCATCCAACAAACAATATTTCTCCAATATTATGAATAATTCAAGATGGATGGTCTTGAGAGATTCCACCATGAAATTATTGATGGATAACTAGACTGGAACGACCTTAATTTATATGATATCTCTTCATCAAAACCATAAGAATATCAACTTCCCTATTTGGGAAATTCTTAACTCTCAACATGATCACCTCCTTGATACTATTCTAAATGTCATTGATAACTACATTTTATCTAACACTAATGATTTTTCAATTTGGTATCTTTCTCACAATGGTATGCTTAATTCTAAAAAATTATACAAAAAATATTTTTGTAACTCTGAGAGTTATTATTGTTGGAAGAAACATTTCAAAAATACATGGATCAAACCTTAAATATTCAATATCCTATGGAGTCTTACTCACAATAGGGTCCTCATAGAGACTTTCTTTCAATTATTTAGAATCCAGCTTTTCTCTAAGTGCAAGATCTGTAATCAACACAGAGAATATAATAACCATCTTTTTTCTTTCATGTGACACTTCTTCTGCTCACTGGAACTATATTATTTACATTTTTTATTTCAGATGGTTAATTCTTAACCCCGTAAAACCTCAACATAAGAACTGTGCAGCAATGGATGGTTCTCATCAAATCAAGAATCTTTTCGTAACTATAGTTGCTGAGCTCCATAATTTGATCTGATATGATCGAAATGCTATTATTCATTACAATTAATCACCCAATAAAAATATAGTAAGAATGTGAATCCTTATTTCCATAAATGTTGCTGATTAGATGAAAAAGGATCATTATCATAACATTGTTCATGGATTTGGAATACCACGACGCCTTTGGATTAAAGAGAATTTCTGTCAACCCCGTTGCACTTTGGATGTTTTTTTGGAGAGCTCCTCTTATTGGATGGATCAAAAATAATATTTATGGCACCTCCAATGAAAATACGGGTCTTGCAGGATGTGGTGTTATCTTCAAGAATCACCGCAGTTAGATACCTAGTTGCTTCACGGGTAGATGTGGCATTACCACCTCTCTTGAATATGAGATGATGAGTTTAATAAATGCTATTTCCTTCTCTAACTGCTTTTGATGGTACAATCTCTAGATCAAAAGTGACTCAAAAACTATCATGAAAGCTATTTGGAATGGAATAACTCATATTTGATGTCCAGTTACTATTCATTGGATTGATTGCACCCATTTGATTAATGATCTCAACATTATCATCAAACATGTTAATCTAGAATCGAACACTATTACAGATGGTCAGGCCAACATGGGATTAAATAAAGAAATTACCTGGTTCGAATAACACCCTACTAATCTTATTCCCTTACATGAAAAATATTGTTAAATGATCCCATATTTTAGAGTCCTATAAACACTCTTTTTAATATTAATTGTTCTTTTTTCATTTTAGGCCAAGGCATCATCCTTAAAAAATGATTTAATCTTTAACGGATTTACTAATACTCAATATTGTGATATGACATGTCCCAATAAGTAAACATCATTAATCAAAAACTTTTATTTTGAATGATTCCCATATAATAGTGGCCATTGGAGGAATTCCATGATAGTAATTAGACGATCATTACTATCCTTCTAGGACTTTAAATATATGATAATGTCATCAATAAACACAACCACAAAATGATTTGGGAATTTTAAAAAATATTGAATGAATAAAGTCTATGAAAATAACTACGGTGTTTATGTCAATTAGTCACATAACCACGTACTCAAAGATCCCCTAAAAACCCTAAAATAATTATTCAAAATGACTTCCTTCATCTCCCTCATATGATGATAACACGACCACAGATTGATCTTAGAAAACCACCCAGACCCCTTCCATGAATTTAATAAATTTTATACCTTGGGGAGAGGATAATACTTCTTTACATTATAATTATTCAGCCACGGATAATTTATGCATAACCATAGACTATCATATACTTTTTTTTATAGAGAACACTAGACCCCCTATAAAGATACTTTATGGATGAAGAATGAAATATAAAATAAATCATCTAATTGGATCCATAAATATCACAAATCTAAAGCCATAATCCAAAATAAGAAATCAAACATACATATATAGTAGTTTGTAACACTATCATAAACATGATGTCATATATAGAGGGTAACATCACAACATAATTGGTAAAAACAACATGAAAATCGTCCAAAAATATTAGAAACACCATTGACTAATCATCAACTAAACTCAACATCAACTCCACCAACTATGAACAAAGAGCCTTTATAAACCTATGATATATTCGATGATCCTTCTCACTGACAAAACATAGTATGGTGTCCTTCCATATCGATTAAATCTTGTTTTCATTGTATGAAATTGAAGTGCAATGTGTTGCATTTGTTGTCAATGAGGCATGAAGTTGTCTTGGAATGAATGGAAGTCAGGGAATGTCAAGATGTGAATGCCAAAGGTAGTGTTGGTGGTGAAGGAGAATGGCCATAGTACTAAGATGCATGTCACTTAGGAGATTCACTAAGTGACATAGGAGCTGATGGTTGAAACATTCTCTAAGAACATCAGACGATTGTTGAACTGATCTTTAAAGTTCCAAGAACTTGTATCAACTGGATACAATGTCACAATAAGCTTTAGAAGACCATGCATTGTATTGAAAATGCATGAGAAGAGGAAGATGATCCATCCACACCTCCTAAGTGGATGAAGTGAGCTGAAGAAGTCCATGCACTATTACTTAGTGCATGAGAATTAGAAGAAGCCCCAATTGATCTCTGATTAGATCAATGAAGCACTTTGAATAATTTAAGTGATTCAGGAGTTCGGTTGAAGATGAAGAACCTTCAAGAATTTCCATTCCTAAGTGATGAACATTTGTTTAAGAAGTATGGAGGAATTCTAAGAAGAAGAAGAATAGAGATGGGAAGAAGATGGCTTGGAATGTGGCATTTGGCTTGAACTTATGGAAGAACTTTGTATTTGACAAAGTATTATTCTTTACTTTGCCAAAAACTTGGCCACCAAGGAGGCCAGCCGAGGGTCATCACCCAAGGCACTTGTGGGACTCAAGGTCACCACGCCCATGGGGAACCCTCAAGGCCAGGGCAGCAACCTTGAGGCATGGGGCGCACCCAAGGACACCGCATGGGCGCCTGGGGCACGCCCGGAGGAGCGCAGGGGGCCGTGTATAAGCCCCCGAGGGCACGCGGTGGTGAAACCCGCGCGCCGGAGGAGCATAGTGGGCGCTAGGAGCGCGCCCGCAGGAGCAAAGGGTGGGCGCAAGAGCGCGCCCGCTAAAGAACTTGGTGCGGGGCGGCACCGAGAGGGGAGGAGATTCAACTGGCAGGTTGAGGGAGCGCCAGGCTTATAAAGCGCGGAAAAACCGGCCGCGGATTCGATGTGGGACGCGCATTTTTCCCGCGGAAGAGATCCTGGCCGTCCGAGCCATCGCGCGCTTGATCTGCGCCGCACGATTCATCCGCCGCGAGGCGATCTGATCTAGGCCGTCCGAAATCAATTGAATCAACGCATCCAACGGCCCAACGCTCGTCCTCTTCCCCGAGCTCGGCAGAGGCCTCCCCGCACATTCCCGCGAGCCTCCTTCGAACCAGGCGCCTCCCGAATGAAGATTTTGAGATCCCGGCCACCATTGCCGAAGATGAAGTGTCCGTTGAGTTCGTCTCCTCAAACCGAATCCATACATGCTTTAAAAAGAGCTTGCATGCTACCAGTGGAGAAATTTGATGTCGGCCGAGGCAAGCAAAGCTGCCAAGGCCACGTGGTTCGTGTTTTGCATGGGATGGCCAAAACAGAGGCCATGCATTCGTTCGAAAACGCATGCACATGGAGAAAACTGAAAAAAAAAAAGAACCCGTGTGAAACAGAGGATAAAAATAAGGATTTGGAAAGATTTTGAAGATCCGAAGATTTCGGGGTTTTGAAAGATATCTCTCCGCAGAAGACCGAGGCCCTCTTCGCCTATAAAAGAAGATCCCAAGGCTCCAAAGAAGCTTGCTGAAACCTTGAGGAGTCCCGCGTGCACCTTGTGCCTCGCGAAGCCGAAGCCCCGCGCAAATACCATTTGCGCGGCTGAGTCCCTTTCGCGCACTCCTTGCGTGAATGAAGAAAGGGGAAGACCCCTGCGTGCTAATCCTTGCACGGCAGGAAGAACCCGGGGCCGCGACACTCTGCGCGCCCACGGTTGAAGCCCGAGGTGCTTTGCACCCGAGGTCTTGCACGCCCTTGTGCCGTGCTCCTTGCGCGCTCGAAGGCTTGCACACCCGCGGCTTGTGCCTTGCACTTGCGCGCCTTGTGGCTTGCGCGACCCACGGCCAGTGGAATTAGCGCGGCTGTGAAGTGAAGGGGGCCGCACCCCTTTGCGCAAGTTGGGCAGTAGGTGTGAACAAGAAGACCCGAGGCCTTGCCTCTTGTGTGTGCACAGTAAAGAAGGAAGAAGGCCGAGCCCTTGCACCCTTTGAGTGCCAAGTGAAGAAGAAGAGACCCTACGGGCAGTGTATGTGCAAGAAGAAAGAATAGAAGGCCAAGGCCTTTGTGCCTTGTGTGCAAAAAGAAGGGAAAGGCCGTAGCCTTGTGCAAACAAGAAGAACTACACCAAGATTTGCTTGTGTGCACCAAGTGAAGACCACAACAAAGAAGAACACATATTGTGTGTGTGTGCAAGAGGAAGAAACAAGTTGTGTGTTCTAGACAAGAAGAGGCTGAACCTTAGTGTGTACAAAGTGATGTGCACACTTTGAAGAAGAACAAGACCCACACTAAAGTAGAACACACTCTAAGTGTGTAAGAAAATTGAATAAAGTGTGTGAAGATTGTGGAGAAGGTGTGTGCTTAAAGTGACTACACCCTTTGTGGGTTTACTTCACCAGGAAGAAAAGAAGGGGAGTGCATGCATGCATGCATGCACGTGCACACGTGAACAGTGCTAAATCAGTGGTGTGAATCTGAGGAGTCCAAGACTTGAAGATCTTGAAGAGTTTCCATGCACTCAGTGCATGATGTTGAAGTGAACTGAGACTGAGCCAGACTGAAGTTGAAGAGAATGGTTGTCTGAGTTTTCAGTGGATTGAGAAGATCCTGATCATCACAAGTGATCAGAGGTACAAAGCAAGGCCAACAGTCTTTATCCCAGACTGCTGAAGTTACTTGAAGAACTTAAAGTGAAGAAGTGCTACTCGTGTGACTCGAGGAGCCAGAAGAAGACCCTGTGGGACTCAGGGAGAAGAAGTCTTCAGTGGGATTCTGGAGCAGGCCAGTGGGACTCTGGTAACACTGTGGGACGCAGTATAAAGACCCTCCTGTGGGACTCATGAGAGATACAGTGGGACTCTGTATCGACCATTGTAATTTTAACAGGTTATAATGGAGAATCCATGCTGAGAGAGCATGTCAAGGATGTAGGCCTTTGGTGCCGAACCTTGTAAATCCTTGTGTCCAGTACCATTACATTTACTGCATCATTCGTGGAAAGGTGAGAGATACAAGAAGAGTGGATCGAGGCTTTAACCAGCCATAGAGGTTTAATTGATTAAGGAATCAATTAGTAAAAAGTTTTAAGGGATCACTGATTCACCCCCTCCCCCTCTCAGTGATTCACACTGATCTGGGCACTTCAATTGGTATCAGAGGGAGGTTACCTCTAAAAGATCCAAGGGAGTCTATATGGAGTGCAGATTTGAGGAAATGAAAGAACAGCCTCAAATGGAGATATCTGCCAAGACTCTGAAAAACAGAATGAAGAAACAGGCAAAGAAGATGAGGAAGAAGGTTGCTGCAATCAGAGAAACTCCTTCTATGGAAAGAAATGTGAAAGTCACATCAGATGACAATTCCTTTTATCATTCTTCTGATGAAGCCTGCTCTAGCTGTGATGAAGATGGAAGAAACAATGATCTTCTAAATGCAATCAAATATCTTCAGAAGAGAGTCCCCAAGGAAATTGCAATGTGTATAGCTACAGGCCTCCTTGATCTTCAAGAAGAAAAATTACAGCTAGAAGATGAAGCCAATTCTCTAGAAGTCCAATTGGCAAAAAGGGTTGGCATAACCAACACTCTCAGAAAGCTGGTGAATGCCAAGGATGAAACTGTTTCCCTTTGCAATGAAAGATATGAAGATACCTATGAAGAATTGCAGAGGAGCACTTCTGAGAAAGAAATATTTTTGATAATGATCAAAGATGTTTTCCGTGCACTGGAAAAGAGACACAGAGTTTCAATGGTTGTCAAAGATGCTCAACTTGAAGACAAAGCAAAAATGGTGAAGGAGCTTGACAATTCATTGCAAGAAATGAAGAAGGTGCATGAAGATCAGATGAAACAGCTGGAAGAAAATTGGGAAGGAAGGCTAAGAACTGTTGAGGATGAGAAGAACTCCCTTAACATGAAATGTCTAGAACTAGAGGTGATATTGAAAAATCTGGAATCACCCAAAGCTGAATCCTCCCAGTCAGCTGAAAGCAGAAATGTTGCTACACAAGTGTTCTTTGAGCAGGATGATTCTAAGAGAAAGACATCCTCTAATAAAAGTGCAACATCTTCTAGAAAGAAGGTACCATCCATACCATCTTGTACTAATGCTTCTAATTGTGTTTCCACAAAAAGTGCAGGATGGAAGAATGAATCCAAAAAAGTATGGATGAAGACATTAAAGAAGCAGAGCTCTCTTGAAGCAGCACAAAAAATCAAGAAAACTACCCTACAATCAGAAGGACTGAAAAGGTCAAGATTCGTGGGACAATGCTGGTGTTGTAACAAGTATGGGCATTGTGCAAAGGATTGTTGGTACAATCCACTGAATTCCAAAGCAAAGAGGAAGCCCATGCCTAGGGGGAGCAAGCCAGAAGAAAAGAAGCAGCATCCACAGGTCCGGAGACATCTGTTTACTGCTAACAGATTTGGATTACTTGACAACATCTGGGATGGTTGCAAAAGTGGTCAAAATGATACATGTCAATCTCCAACTGTATTCAAAGATGAAAAGAAGAGAAGTTCACTGAACCTGGCTAAAAAGGAATCCTTGGGAAGCAAGAAGAAGAAAGTGGAAGATGCTCCCAAGAAGAGTTTGAAGAATGAAGAGAAGTCCTTGGAATTGAAATCCAAGAAGGGTGATGCATCCAGAAGGACCACCAAGAAATGCTTCTACTGTGGAAAGAAAGGACACATCATGGACCTTTGTAAAGAAGCCATGAAACTAAAGAGAAGCAGACTGAACTCCAAAAGACAATCAATCCAGAAGAAGAAGGGATTGATTGAAAATAAGTTGCCTAAGAGAGTTAGCTTTGCAGCATCCAAAGAACCATGTGGAACTTCCAGAACTGAGGCCACACTTCCAAATGATTTACTAGTCATATGGCCAAGTCAGTTGCAACTTTCCAGAGAACTGCAAAGAGCTGAAGATGAAGCTCTGGCAACTGCTAAAGCAAAAAGGAAGAAGAAGGTTTCACATGAAGATGTTTTGAGAACCACACCAGCACAATCATCAATGAAGATCAAATGTGCAAGTGTGAAGAATGGTGAAAATGGGACATCTCGGTTGAGAGAATCTTCTCAACCTTGTTGTTCACATTGATGAACCAAGGAGGTTCCATCTTATTCCCTTATACTATTGGTATTTACATGTGCTAACATTGTAGGGAATTGAAGATGATGATCATTCTCAGCTGGAGGATGGTTTGGATTGAATGGAGTGCACCCATTGAGGGGGAGCCAATCTGTAGAAGATGGGATTCTGAGATTTAATACCATCTTGAGAAAAGTGAAGGTATTCCAATCATAATTTCATCCCTTGTTTCTTAATTGAGTTTATCTTGTCAATTAAGGGGGAGTATGGATTGAAGACAAATAGATGAAAGGGGGAGCTTTATCTTTGCACCTGAACATTCTAATGTGTTTTGTGAAGTATGTGCAGGATTTAGCAATTCATTGTTATATCTGGAAAGAATTTCAACCCCTAAGCATGATCTCACATGTTTACAGTGAATGTGGATAGCTTTGAATTCCTTGGTCATATCACTCTTGTTTTCTACACTGGGTTAGCCCAAGTAGACTTAGAGCTGATTTACTAAAGGTTCTTTGCTAAAGAGAACATGTGACATCATCCCTCTCCTAGTGTTTTTCAAGAAGATACTTTTCAATGGGAGGAAGATTTTTCTGGAAGAGAACCACACCACACCTTTGCATTTGATTGCCAATAAGGGGGAGAAAATATTGGCACACATATTGACCCATTCATATGTGCTGAAGTGGTGTATTGACAACAAATACAAAGGGGGAGATTGAAGTGCAATGTGTTGCATTTGTTGTCAATGAGGCATGAAGTTGTCTTGGAATGAATGGAAGTCAGGGAATGTCAAGATGTGAATGCCAAAGGTAGTGTTGGTGGTGAAGGTGAATGGCCATAGTACTAAGATGCATGTCACTTAGGAGATTCACTAAGTGACATAGGAGATGATGGTTGAAACATTCTCTAAGAACATCAGACGATTGTTGAACTGATCTTTAAAGTTCCAAGAACTTGTATCAACTGGATACAATGTCACAACAAGCTTTAGAAGACCATGCATTGTATTGACAATGCATGAGAAGAGGAAGATGATCCATCCACACCTCCTAAGTGGATGAAGTGAGCTGAAGAATTCCATGCACTATTACTTAGTGCATGAGAATTAGAAGAAGCCCCAATTGATCTCTGATTAGATCAATGAAGCACTTTGAATAATTTAAGTGATTCAGGAGTTCGGTTGAAGATGAAGAACCTTCAAGAATTTCCATTCCTAAGTGATGAACATTTGTTTAAGAAGCATGGAGGAATTCTAAGAAGAAGAAGAATAGAGATGGGAAGAAGATGGCTTGGAATGTGGCATTTGGCTTGAACTTATGGAAGAACTTTGTATTTGACAAAGTATTATTCTTTACTTTGCCAAAAACTTGGCCACCAAGGAGGCCAGCCGAGGGTCATCACCCAAGGCACTTGTGGGACTCAAGGTCACCACGCCCATGGGGAACCCTCAAGGCCAGGGCAGCAACCTTGAGGCATGGGGCGCACCCAAGGACACCGCATGGGCGCCTGGGGCACGCCCGGAGGAGCGCAGGGGGCCGTGTATAAGCCCCCGAGGGCACGCGGTGGTGAAACCCGCGTGCCGGAGGAGCATAGTGGGCGCTAGGAGCGCGCCCGCAGGAGCAAAGGGTGGGCGCAAGAGCGCGCCCGCTAAAGAACTCGGTGCGGGGCGGCACCGAGAGGGGAGGAGATTCAACTGGCAGGTTGAGGGAGCGCCAGGCTTATAAAGCACGGAAAAACCGGCCGCGGATTCGATGTGGGACGCGCATTTTTCCCGCGGAAGAGATCCTGGCCGTCCGAGCCATCGCGCGCTTGATCTGCGCCGCACGATTCATCCGCGGCGAGGCGATCTGATCTAGGCCGTCCGAAATCAATTGAATCAACGCATCCAACGGCCCAGCGCTCGTCCTCTTCCCCGAGCTCGGCAGAGGCCTCCCCGCACATTCCCGCGAGCCTCCTTCGAACCAGGCGCCTCCCGAATGAAGATTTTGAGATCCCGGCCACCATTGCCGAAGATGAAGTGTCCGTTGAGTTCGTCTCCTCAAACCGAATCCATAAATGCTTTAAAAAGAGCTTGCATGCTACCAGTGGAGAAATTTGATGTCGGCCGAGGCAAGCAAAGCTGCCAAGGCCACGTGGTTCGTGTTTTGCATGGGATGGCCAAAACAGAGGCCATGCATTCGTTCGAAAACGCATGCACGTGGAGAAAACTGAAAAAATAAAGAACCCGCGTGAAACAGAGGATAAAAATAAAGATTTGGAAAGATTTTGAAGATCCGAAGATTTCGGGGTTTTGAAAGATATCTCTCCGCAGAAGACCGAGGCCCTCTTCGCCTATAAAAGAAGAGCCCAAGGCTCCAAAGAAGCTTGCTGAAACCTTGAGGAGTCCCGCGTGCACCTTGTGCCTCGCGAAGCCAAAGCCCCGCGCAAATACCATTTGCGCGGCTGAGTCCCTTTCGCGCACTCCTTGCGTGAATGAAGAAAGGGGAAGACCCCTGCGCGCTAATCCTTGCGCGGCAGGAAGAACCCGGGGCCGCGACACTCTGCGCGCCCACGGTTGAAGCCCGAGGTGCTTTGCACCTGAGGTCTTGCACGCCCTTGTGCCGTGCTCCTTGCGCGCTCGAAGGCTTGCACACCCGCGGCTTGTGCCTTGCACTTGCGCGCCTTGTGGCTTGCGCGACCCACGACCAGTGGAATTAGCGCGGCTGTGAAGTGAAGGGGGCCGCACCCCTTTGCGCAAGTTGGGCAGTAGGTGGGAACAAGAAGACCCGAGGCCTTGCCTCTTGTGTGTGCACAGTAAAGAAGGAAGAATGCCGAGCCCTTGCACCCTTTGAGTGCCAAGTGAAGAAGAAGAGACCCTACGGGCAGTGTATGTGCAAGAAGAAAGAATAGAAGGCCAAGGCCTTTGTGCCTTGTGTGCAAAAAGAAGGGAAAGGACGTAGCCTTGTGCAAACAAGAAGAACTACACCAAGATTTGCTTGTGTGCACCAAGTGAAGACCACAACAAAGAAGAACACATATTGTGTGTGTGTGCAAGAGGAAGAAACAAGTTGTGTGTTCTAGACAAGAAGAGGCCGAACCTTAGTGTGTACAAAGTGATGTGCACACTTTGAAGAAGAACAAGACCCACACTAAAGTAGAACACACTCTAAGTGTGTAAGAAAATTGAATAAAGTGTGTGAAGATTGTGGAGAAGGTGTGTGCTTAAAGTGACTACACCCTTTGTGGGTTTATTGCACCAGGAAGAAAAGAAGGGGAGTGCATGCATGCATGCATGCACGTGCACACGTGAACAGTGCTAAATCAGTGGTGTGCATCTGAGGAGTCCAAGACTTGAAGATCTTGAAGAGTTTCCATGCACTCAGTGCATGATGTTGAAGTGAACTGAGACTGAGCCAGACTGAAGTTGAAGAGAATGGTTGTCTGAGTTTTCAGTGGATTGAGAAGATCCTGATCATCACAAGTGATCAGAGGTACAGAGCAAGGCCAACAGTCTTTATCCCAGACTGCTGAAGTTACTTGAAGAACTTAAAGTGAAGAAGTGCTACTCGTGTGACTCGAGGAGCCAGAAGAAGACCCTGTGGGACTCAGAGAGAAGAAGTCTTCAGTGGGATTCTGGAGCAGGCCAGTGGGACTCTGGTAACACTGTGGGACGCAGTATAAAGACCCTCCTGTGGGACTCATGAGAGATACAGTGGGACTCTGTATCGACCATTGTAATTTTAACAGGTTATAATGGAGAATCCATGCTGAGAGAGCATGGCAAGGATGTAGGCCTTTGGTGCCGAACCTTGTAAATCCTTGTGTCCAGTACCTTTACATTTACTGCATCATTCGTGGAAAGGTGAGAGATACAAGAAGAGTGGATCGAGGCTTTAACCAGCCATAGAGGTTTAATTGATTAAGGAATCAATTAGTAAAAAGTTTTAAGGGATCACTGATTCACCCCCTCCCCCTCTCAGTGATTCACACTGATCTGGGCACTTCAATTGGTATCAGAGGGAGGTTACCTCTAAAAGATCCAAGGGAGTCTATATGGAGTGCAGATTTGAGGAAATGAAAGAACAGCCTCAAATGGAGATATCTGCCAAGACTCTGAAAAACAGAATGAAGAAACATGCAAAGAAGATGAGGAAGAAGGTTTTTGCAATCAGAGAAACTCCTTCTATGGAAAGAAATGTGAAAGTCACATCAGATGACAATTCCTTTTATCATTCTTCTGATGAAGCCTGCTCTAGCTGTGATGAAGATGGAAGAAACAATGATCTTCTAAATGCAATCAAATATCTTCAGAAGAGAGTCCCCAAGGAAATTGCAATGTGTATAGCTACAGGCCTCCTTGATCTTCAAGAAGAAAAATTACAGCTAGAAGATGAAGCCAATTCTCTAGAAGTTCAATTGGCAAAAAGGGTTGGCATAACCAACACTCTCAGAAAGCTGGTGAATGCCAAGGATGAAACTGTTTCCCTTTGCAATGAAAGATATGAAGATACCTATGAAGAATTGCAGAGGAGCACTTCTGAGAAAGAAATATTTTTGATAATGATCAAAGATGTTTTCCGTGCACTGGAAAAGAGACACAGAGTTTCAATGGTTGTCAAAGATGCTCAACTTGAAGACAAAGCAAAAATGGTGAAGGAGCTTGACAATTCATTGCAAGAAATGAAGAAGGTGCATGAAGATCAGATGAAACAGCTGGAAGAAAATTGGGAAGGAAGGCTAAGAACTGTTGAGGATGAGAAGAACTCCCTTAACATGAAATGTCTAGAACTAGAGGTGATATTGAAAAATCTGGAATCACCCAAAGCTGAATCCTCCCAGTCAGCTGAAAGCAGAAATGTTGCTACAGAAGTGTGCTTTGAGCAGGATGATTCTAAGAGAAAGACATCCTCTAATAAAAGTGCAACATCTTCTAGAAAGAAGGTACCATCCATACCATCTTGTACTAATGCTTCTAATTGTGTTTCCACAAAAAGTGCAGGATGGAAGAATGAATCCAAAAAAGTATGGATGAAGACATTAAAGAAGCAGAGCTCTCTTGAAGCAGCACAAAAAATCAAGAAAACTACCCTACAATCAGAAGGACTGAAAAGGTCAAGATTCGTGGGACAATGCTGGTGTTGTAACAAGTATGGGCATTGTGCAAAGGATTGTTGGTACAATCCACTGAATGCCAAAGCACAGAGGAAGCCCATGCCTAGGGGGAGAAAGCCAGAAGAAAAGAAGCAGCATCCACAGGTCCAGAGACATCTGTTTACTGCTAACAGATTTGGATTACTTGACAACATCTGGGATGGTTGCAAAAGTGGTCAAAATGATACATGTCAATCTCCAACTGTATTCAAAGATGAAAAGAAGAGAAGTTCACTGAACCTGGCTAAAAAGGAATCCTTGGGAAGCAAGAAGAAGAAAGTGGAAGATGCTCCCAAGAAGAGTTTGAAGAATGAAGAGAAGTCCTTGGAATTGAAATCCAAGAAGGGTGATGCATCCAGAAGGACCACCAAGAAATGCTTCTACTGTGTAAAGAAAGGACACATCATGGACCTTTGTAAAGAAGCCATGAAACTAAAGAGAAGCAGACTGAACTCCAAAATACAATCAATCCAGAAGAAGAAGGGATTGATTGAAAATAAGTTGCCTAAGAGAGGTAGCTTTGCAGCATCCAAAGAACCATGTGGAACTTCCAGAACTGAGGCCACACTTCCAAATGATTTACTAGTCATATGGCCAAGTCAGTTGCAACTTTCCAGAGAACTGCAAAGAGCTGAAGATGAAGCTCTGGCAACTGCTAAAGCAAAAAGGAAGAAGTAGGTTTCACATGAAGATGTTTTGAGAACCACACCAGCACAATCATCAATGAAGATCAAATGTGCAAGTGTGAAGAATGGTGAAAATGGGACATCTCGGTTGAGAGAATCTTCTCAACCTTGTTGTTCACATTGATGAACCAAGGAGGTTCCATCTTATTCCCTTATACTATTGGTATTTACATGTGCTAACATTGTAGGGAATTGAAGATGATGATCATTCTCAGCTGGAGGATGGTTTGGATTGAATGGAGTGCACCCCTTGAGGGGGAGCCAATCTGTAGAAGATGGGATTCTGAGATTTAATACCATCTTGAGAAAAGTGAAGGTATTCCAATCATAATTTCATCCCTTGTTTCTTAATTGAGTTTATCTTGTCAATTAAGGGGGAGTATGGATTGAAGACAAATAGATGAAAGGGGGAGCTTTATCTTTGCACCTGAACATTCTAATGTGTTTTGTGAAGTATGTGCAGGATTTAGCAATTCATTGTTATATCTGGAAAGAATTTCAACCCCTAAGCATGATCTCACATGTTTACAGTGAATGTGGATAGCTTTGAATTCCTTGGTCATATCACTCTTGTTTTCTACACCGGGTTAGCCCAAGTAGACTTAGAGCTGATTTACTAAAGGTTCTTTGCTAAAGAGAACATGTGACATCATCCCTCTCCTAGTGTTTTTCAAGAAGATACTTTTCAATGGGAGGAAGATTTTTCTGGAAGAGAACCACACCACACCTTTGCATTTGATTGCCAATAAGGGGGAGAAAATATTGGCACACATATTGACCCATTCATATGTGCTGAAGTGGTGTATTGACAACAAATACAAAGGGGGAGATTGAAGTGCAATGTGTTGCATTTGTTGTCAATGAGGCATGAAGTTGTCTTGGAATGAATGGAAGTCAAGGAATGTCAAGATGTGAATGCCAAAGGTAGTGTTGGTGGTGAAGGAGAATGGCCATAGTACTAAGATGCATGTCACTTATGAGATTCACTAAGTGACATAGGAGCTGATGGTTGAAACATTCTCTAAGAACATCAGACGATTGTTGAACTGATCTTTAAAGTTCCAAGAACTTGTATCAACTGGATACAATGTCACAACAAGCTTTAGAAGACCATGCATTGTATTGACAATGCATGAGAAGAGGAAGATGATCCATCCACACCTCCTAAGTGGATGAAGTGAGCTGAAGAAGTCCATGCACTATTACTTAGTGCATGAGAATTAGAAGAAGCCCCAATTGATCTCTGATTAGATCAATGAAGCACTTTGAATAATTTAAGTGATTCAGGAGTTCGGTTGAAGATGAAGAACCTTCAAGAATTTCCATTCCTAAGTGATGAACATTTGTTTAAGAAGTATGGAGGAATTCTAAGAAGAAGAAGAATAGAGATTGGAAGAAGATGGCTTGGAATGTGGCATTTGGCTTGAACTTATGGAAGAACTTTGTATTTGACAAAGTATTATTCTTTACTTTGCCAAAAACTTGGCCACCAAGGAGGCCAGCCGAGGGTCATCACCCAAGGCACTTGTGGGACTCAAGGTCACCACGCCCATGGGGAACCCTCAAGGCCAGGGCAGCAACCTTGAGGCATGGGGCGCACCCAAGGACACCGCATGGGCGCCTGGGGCACGCCCGGAGGAGCGCAGGGGGCCGTGTATAAGCCCCCGAGGGCACGCGGTGGTGAAACCCGCGTGCCGGAGGAGCATAGTGGGCGCTAGGAGCGCGCCCGCAGGAGCAAAGGGTGGGCGCAAGAGCGCGCCCGCTAAAGAACTCGGTGCGGGGCGGCACCGAGAGGGGAGGAGATTCAACTGGCAGGTTGAGGGAGCGCCAGGCTTATAAAGCGCGGAAAAACCGGCCGCGGATTCGATGTGGGACGCGCATTTTTCCCGCGGAAGAGATCCTGGCCGTCCGAGCCATC
Source organism: Viscum album (assembly GCA_963277665.1). Taxonomy (NCBI): domain Eukaryota; kingdom Viridiplantae; phylum Streptophyta; class Magnoliopsida; order Santalales; family Viscaceae; genus Viscum; species Viscum album. Next base: position 2,133,413,477 of record OY728155.1, on the reverse strand, counting down.
GCGCGCTTGATCTGCGCCGCACGATTCATCCGCGGCGAGGCGATATGATCTAGGCCGTCCGAAATCAATTGAATCAACGCATCCAACGGCCCAGCGCTCGTCCTCTTCCCCGAGCTCGGCAGAGGCCTCCCCGCACATTCCCGCGAGCCTCCTTCGAACCAGGCGCCTCCCGAATGAAGATTTTGAGATCCCGGCCACCATTGCCGAAGATGAAGTGTCCGTTGAGTTCGTCTCCTCAAACCGAATCCATACATGCTTTAAAAAGAGCTTGCATGCTACCAGTGGAGAAATTTGATGTCGGCCGAGGCAAGCAAAGCTGCCAAGGCCACATGGTTCGTGTTTTGCATGGGATGGCCAAAACAGAGGCCATGCATTCGTTCGAAAACGCATGCACGTGGAGAAAACTGAAAAAATAAAGAACCCGCGTGAAACAGAGGATAAAAATAAAGATTTGGAAAGATTTTGAAGATCCGAAGATTTCGGGGTTTTGAAAGATATCTCTCCGCAGAAGACCGAGGCCCTCTTCGCCTATAAAAGAAGAGCCCAAGGCTCCAAAGAAGCTTGCTGAAACCTTGAGGAGTCCCGCGTGCACCTTGTGCCTCGCGAAGCCGAAGCCCCGCGCAAATACCATTTGCACGGATGAGTCCCTTTCGCGCACTCCTTGCGTGAAAGAAGAAAGGGGAAGACCCCTGCGCGCTAATCCTTGCGCGGCAGGAAGAACCCGGGGCCGCGACACTCTGCGCGCCCACGGTTGAAGCCCGAGGTGCTTTGCACCCGAGGTCTTGCACGCCCTTGTGCCGTGCTCCTTGCGCGCTCGAAGGCTTGCACACCCGCGGCTTGTGCCTTGCACTTGCGCGCCTTGTGGCTTGCGCGACCCACGGCCAGTGGAATTAGCGCGGCTGTGAAGTGAAGGGGGGCCGCACCCCTTTGCGCAAGTTGGGCAGTAGGTGTGAACAAGAAGACCCGAGGCCTTGCCTCTTGTGTGTGCACAGTAAAGAAGGAAGAAGGCCGAGACCTTGCACCCTTTGAGTGCCAAGTGAAGAAGAAGAGACCCTACGGGCAGTGTATGTGCAAGAAGAAAGAATAGAAGGCCAAGGCCTTTGTGCCTTGTGTGCAAAAAGAAGGGAAAGGCCGTAGCCTTGTGCAAACAAGAAGAACTACACCAAGATTTGCTTGTGTGCACCAAGTGAAGACCACAACAAAGAAGAACACATATTGTGTGTGTGCGCAAGAGGAAGAAACAAGTTGTGTGTGCTAGACAAGAAGAGGCCGAACCTTAGTGTGTACAAAGTGATGTGCACACTTTGAAGAAGAACAAGACCCACACTAAAGTAGAACACACTCTAAGTGTGTAAGAAAATTGAATAAAGTGTGTGAAGATTGTGGAGAAGGTGTGTGCTTAAAGTGACTACACCCTTTGTGGGTTTACTGCACCAGGAAGAAAAGAAGGGGAGTGAATCCATGTATGCATGCACGTGCACACGTGAACAGTGCTAAATCAGTGGTGTGCATCTGAGGAGTCCAAGACTTGAAGATCTTGAAGAGTTGCCATGCACTCAGTGCATGATGTTGAAGTGAACTGAGACTGAGCCAGACTGAAGTTGAAGAGAATGGTTGTCTGAGTTTTTAGTGGATTGAGAAGATCCTGATCATCACAAGTGATCAGAGGTACAGAGCAAGGCCAGCAGTCTTTATCCCAGACTGCTGAAGTTACTTGAAGAACTTAAAGTGAAGAAGTGCTACTTGTGTGACTCGAGGAGCCAGAAGAAGACCCTGTGGGACTCAGGGAGAAGAAGTCTTCAGTGGGATTCTGGAGCAGGCCAGTGGGACTCTGGTAACACTGTGGGACGCAGTATAAAGACCCTCCTGTGGGACTCAGGAGAGATACAGTGGGACTCTGTATCGACCATTGTAATTTTAACAGGTTATAATGGAGAATCCATGCTGAGAGAGCATGGCAAGGATGTAGGCCTTTGGTGCCGAACCTTGTAAATCCTTGTGTCCAGTACCTTTACATTTACTGCATCATTCGTGGAAAGGTGAGAGATACAAGAAGAGTGGATCGAGGCTTTAACCAGCCATAGAGGTTTAATTGATTAAGGAATCAATTAGTAAAAAGTTTTAAGGGATCACTGATTCACCCCCTCCCCCTCTCAGTGATTCACACTGATCTGGGCACTTCAGAAATAAATAAAAACATGAACATATTACTACTAATCTATTCAGATAATAACACCATGTAGTTGTATATGAAATATGAAAAAAAACTGTGAACTATATATGCTACCCCATAATCAATTCACATCCCTAAAATACCAAAACAAATATAAAATTAACTCAAACTAGAATAACCAATACTAAGGGAATTAGAAGTATATCCATATTATATCAAATATATTAGACTATCATAGGCCCTATGAAGGGGCAGAAACTCATAAATAAATCATAAATTATGAAAAATTAAATGATAAATATATCATATATTAGAACACTTTTATCCTTCTCCGCGATAGAGCACTATGGGATACATGTAACCACACCATATTACTATGACTCACTAATCCTGATGGAAAGCACCTCAATGATCATTCTTTTCCATATTCCCATTAATATGAGGAGCAACATGAGTTTTTCATATACTGAACCATATCCTCTTTTTTATGAGAAAATATCAGGGCCCTACTACTGTTGATTCTTTTTTAGATGGAATTACTACTGAGGCTATATCAAAAAATGACCACTACTACCATGTTGAAAAATATATAATTCCAGGAACTGGAATTTCCAATGGAATTTTCCTTCGAAAGAATGTACATCCACACTACAACTCTTAGTAGAGGACTTAGAAATTAATTATCTATAGATTTCGGAAGAAGAGACATGGGGTTGACTCTATACTAATCAAGAACATGACTTCCTATACAACTACGTTCCTTTATCTATAGTCCTACTCTATGGGACGTTATGATGAATTATTTATTAAGAGGAAATGGACTCTTTTAAAGCCTTATCTATCAAATCTATCATATACAACACTTTTAGATAAACTAATATTGCAAAAGGGGTGATCTTGAACTATATCATAAAGTGTTACACCTCCTTGAAATTTTACACCCATGACTTCTCATCAAAGAATGGATTGGGGGAAAATAAAATAAGATGAATAAAATAGTATCATATCTCCCTCAAAACATACTCCCCACATGAATAGGAGAAAATTCTTTTTCCTTATTACATTGGTGCTGAATAATGGAAATCAACATGAAACTGCTTTTAAAAACATTACTAATATACTTGAAACTCTTCATGATCACTAAGAAATAGAATCCATCACTGATATAATTTCATTATTTATGTGGAACATACTTAAAAAATATTTATGTCCTTAAACAACCTATATATAACCTAATTGAACATAGTCCCTTCATAATATATATATATATATAATGATTAAAAACACGACTAGAATTACTATAATAATCATTATACATAGGTCCAACCCTCTTATTATAGACTCAAGTGTCAAACCACATGTGCCTAATCTTCACCAAAAACGAATTCATTATACTATTAATTTATATAAAGAATTTAATAATGAACCCCTAAGCCAACGACTTAATTTAATTTAATCAATTTCATTTTTTTCCTAACATTTTTACAATTCAAATTAATGTATAAAAAAATAAAATGAATATACAACATCAAGGTATCTACCCAATATTCAATATCGTATCACTTAGTATGTTCAGTGAGTTCATAATTGATATGTTGGATCATATGGGGCCATAAACACTTGTTCCCTAACTAGTATCCCTTTCCTATATTACAAATTCACTAAAGAAATAATATCTCTATTCCAAAACTAGGGATTCTTTAAAAGATAATAACTCCACCTCTATTCTAACTCTCATCCATGGAATTGATATCAATATTTTTTTCTCTTTACTCAATAAATTCCCTCCCTCTCTAGTATTAAGGTTGATGGTTACCCCATAAGCCTACATCAAATAGGCATTCAGTTGGGTACTTTCACCGAGGGCATGCAATTCACATATAACATGATTTTTACCCATAAATCCTTGAAAAATATAAGGAAACAACCAATAGACACCTTATCCTATAAAATGATAACAATACCATAGTGTATATAAGGAAATACGTAAAAATGTTCTTTTAAATAAATATGAAAACTGAAAATCCTGCCAAAGAGACTCTATGAACACTTATAAACATTGATGTTTATATTGATCTAGTAATTATTATCACAATTGCTAACTACCTCATTAATATATGTAAGAACAACATACATATATATATGGTTGATTATACAAGTATAAATAATATAATATTCCAAAAACTCTCTTGGGAAAATGTCGAATAAGAATAATAAATCCTTAGTAAATAAACACGGAAACCTACTTGTTAATAGTACCAGGTCATCTACTAGCCATCCTCACCGAGGCCCACTCACAAAATCTTTATATAAATAGAGTAGTGTAGTAATAAATAAATTTTATGATGTAAATTTTCCCCATATTCACTACCTCATTAGACATGTGAATTTACAAACCTAACAACTTATATCCAGAAAGTCCTATTCCTTTTACATACACATACCATATAATAGCCTAACATGAACAACTACATAGCTATATCCACATACCATATCATCATGGTTAAATATCATATCTCATTCATATGAAAAAAACATTATACTTCATATCACTTTCTAATATTGAATATAAACATAATGGAGATAAACTATGTGCCACTCCAAAATTATATCTCTACTAGTAAAAAAACATCATTTCCTAATCACCATCACATCAACACCAAATCGCAACATTTACTAACCTCAATATATCATAGAGTATAATATACGAGGAAGATATAGAGAGGATGGGAGAGTATTTATACATCTGCATAATCTATATCGTTGATGTTGGGAAATAAATTTCAAATTCAATATCTCAAATTTCCATAGAACACATATCCCAAATCAGGAGGTGGTACGTAAGAAAGAATAGAAAGTATAATGACTATATAATAGAAAACATTTCCATAATAAGGCTCCAATATAAGATTGAACACCATCAATACTAAAATTTATAATAATTACATTATCACATCCATCCAAAATCATTGGTTTCATTCACCTATAACTATAACACATACTAGTTCTACAATCAGAACATAAAAACCTATAGAAAATCCAATTTCAAAATTAATTCTTAATTCACATTTACCAATTACCATAAAATTTATATTCAATATTACACATTTAATTCAATCCATTACCCAATAATACAACACAATTTAATTCACATATTCATGCAATTTTTATCACTACTTTGACTATTTCATACCAATTATTTTATTATTTCCTACCCCTTTTATTTATATGTAAAAATACCATAACAATATCTCTCTTCATTTATGAAGAAATATAACATATTCTAGATAACTAAAATACATAATAACATCTACCTATCCACATCACCATAATAATATATCCAAAAAATAATCTCATTCATTAAATTTTCTTCAAGACAGTCACATAAAGACACTACTATTTACACTATAATAATTCAATAATAAATTGAAAGGGTAGTTTTTTAAAAATATCAAAACAATGTCATAATTGAATAATGATACCATTAAAATTATAAAATATTAATAAATAATAATGAACGAGTTCTTATTCTTCCTTCTTATTTCCATATTTAATTGTTTATCAAATTTAAAAGAGGTATCAACACATAAATATAAATATAATTTATTAAATATTTTAACGCGTAAATTAACTAAAAAACAATAAAAAATATAGATATAAAAGGAAAATAGATAAGTAATTATTAATAAAAATATCCCCACCATTTATTCGTTCTAGAATTATTATTATAATTGGGTAAATATCAACCCTTTACCTAATTAAAAACCAAGCATGATAATTTAATATTTTAAAAGTAAGTAAATCAGATAATTTTCAAATCCCCGACCTCAACTAGTGTTTCAGAAATCAGAACACAAAACCCAGAATAAATCATCAATCAACCACTTTAAATATCGAAATAATTCTCTACAAAACATAATCATGATAATTTCCCATCTATCCAATGAGAAAACATCATTGAATCCAAATTTCCTCAATAACCATTTCGTTAATAAGTTTATGTAAATATTAAGGATAAATGAAAAATTAGAGGAACAGAACCATGATTTAGAGAGAATTTTATCCAAAAAATCCAAGACCAAATATTCACCGATGGATGACCACAAGTTTCCATAGGTTAATAATAGGGAATATAAGGTTAAAAGAGTTTTGAATGAATTAAATAAAATTCAATACTCACCTAAAATTATATTAAATTCATGGAAATTTAAAATCAAAATGTGATAGGGATTATCTCAGTTTAATAAGGGCCTGATATGATAATAAAAGTGTGATATCCCTAGTTATTGGGTTTATAAATCATTTCTATAATGATGAAAACAATGATGATAATAGTTTTGTAGGTATATCCACGCTCTAATAGTTTAATAATCTTTAATCATTCCATGAACCTCGTACCTCCACCCTGAAACCTACATCTCTTTAACATATACCACTATGTGAAAATAACTATTATTTTCCAATGTTTTCAAAATAGTGGCACTAGATTTCATGACCATAGTATCAAGTGAGAAATGCATTCCATCCAAACTCAATATAGAAATCCACAATATAATAACCAAAACTAAACTATATGAAATTACACTAAACATTCATAACTAAATATCCACAACATTACATATCTTCTCATGTTATAAACCCCCAAATCATAAATCATTCAAGTCAACCATATTATCTAGATCATAAAAAGAACGAAATAATGGAACAAAAAAACAATTTGTGGTGTGAAATTATCATGAAGGTAGAATTTCAACTAACACTTCACATTTCTTCCACTTACATACTTTGAACATCCTCTCAATGCCCACAATACCTAAAAAATATGATGTAAATGATTAAGAGGAATCATGACCCCTAAAAAAGTCAAAAACATATCTATATTTATTAAAAAATATATTGATAGTGAAAAAATTTAATATACAATAACTTGAAATATTAATTTCATATTTTATTGGGAATTGATTTTGGTTAACATATGTAATAATCCTTAAAAATACCTTTTATACTTCAAAATATATGTTTGTAAACATTATTAATGTTTTTTAAATATAATGGAAGTAAAATTTTCATATATTACTCGATTATAAATATAGTGGTGGGTTCAGGCCACCTAACTCTTTAACACACCTATGAGTTTTCAAACACCCACCAATCTGAATGCGACTATTTAAAATTTATTAAACCTAAATAAATTTCATTTCTGTCCTCAATAATAAAATACATAATCCATGTCACACCCTGACCATTGAAATCTTTTATAAATAAATAACTTATTAATTATTTAATTATTTATTTAAGTGGATCCGGTTTTAATTTTGAGAATTTCCAACATTTTAAAAATATTTTTCATGTCTCATGGTTGGCCAAACCATTCCACCATCATGTAAGAAGGGTAAGTATTTTAATAGAACCATTTTTCATGGTCGGGGAATGGTTTTTCTAACCGTTCTAGGCAACCAGTTAAATTATATTGTGTCACCAATAAAAAGTTCATGATTTACAAACAGTTTGGGTAAACCGTGCAACAACTGTCTGATTCACCAAGTCTTTAATCATTAATATTTTTATCTTTTTACCTTAAATATTTTAAACTCCTCAATCGGCCTCTTCCCGTCCTCCCCGATCACTGGATATAACTCCATTCCAATGTAGAAGATTGCACAACCCCCCTCTTCCTCACCCCTAAATTATTATATTTTTAGTCCCTGAATGTGTATATTTAAGTTGGATTTCTACATGAGAGGGTTCCCAATCACCTTGTACTCCTCTTTTAACTTATCGATTTTCATTTTCATTTTCCCCTTTCTACATGCTTGATTCTCTTGAACCCTATGTGCGCCAAAGATCTAATTTTTCTTGATTTTGGATTCCTTGGGAGTGATATATCCTTTTTAGTATATCTTTAAATCATTATATAATGTTTTGGACCTCCACCATTGAAAACAGAAAAATCTAGGATGGTTGCCCCATCTTTACGCCTTTAAATTCTAGAACACATTATTGTGTGTTCAATAAATATATGTTTTTGATATTTATTGATAATATCAATATCTCTATAAACCAATTTGATATGAAAACCATGTTTAACTTGTTTTCAACCATATGAAATTTATTTTTCATTATAAATGTTTGATTTAAAATTATTCAAATTTTTTTCCAGATTAAGTGTTCAATGGATTGAATGAATATTTTTAATAACACATTTTGGTGTTTAAATTTTTTTATTTCCAAAAAAAATTATCAATTAATTATTATTATTTTTGTGTAATTTTATGAAATTCTATTAAAATCAATTAAAAATATTAATTGTTTAAAAATTTGATTCTAAATAAAATTTAGTCTTTTGAATTCCTTTTCATGTGTTTCCCATTATGCTATTTTTTATAGGATAATATATATATATATATATATATATATATTTGTGTGTGTGTATACCGATTTACATGAGAGTTTGTGAATTGATGCACTAAGATACCTATGTGTCTGTGTGTATTTTTAAATTTATGTGATTATAATAATGTAGTGAAACATCGGTAATTTTGTCCTAGTATTCACACATAGATTTCAAATAATATTTTAGTGATTTTTTAAAAAGGATTATAAAGTATTATTGAAAATTTTTATTAGTATTAGTGTCTTGATTTATCTGAAATTGAAATCTTATAGGGTATTTTTTAGGAGAATTGGATAGGTGACATGAATTATTCCATGTTTGTTTATGTATTTCTGATGTTGATGGTATTTATGGAATTTCTTGTTGATGTGGTATGTTATTTCTTGTGATAAATGGTATTTAAACCTAATAGGAAGACTAGGTTCATAGTTAATAAATCCTAGTTCTATCAATGTTATATTAATCAAAATCTTCAGAGTGATGTTAATGTGATGCTCCCACTAGCTTGTGACTTTATACTATTTACAATAATTTAGGGTTTTCCTAATTATTGATGTTAGTTCTAGGATTCCCATAGCCTTAGTGACCCTTAGGATGTTTCTAACATGATTCTTGTTTTAAATAATTTATTATTTGAGATCTTCTTCATTTTGTTTCTCTCTATACTACCTTTGATTTGTAATTATTTTAATATTCATTACTCAATTTTCAAATTTTTTAAAACATATTTCATGAGGGTAATAAAAAATATATTTCAAAGTAGTTAAAAAGCTATATTTAAAAATTATCATTTTAATTGATGTTGGTATCACCCTTATGGATAAGTTTCAATTGTCTATTTTCAATTAAAAAAACAAAAATAAAGGTTTTTTTGAGAAACAATTTTGTATTTTATGTGATTAATTTTTGGAAAAACTATTTTTAATTATTGTATTTCAATCTATAATTGAATGGATCCTTTATTTAAATAATATACTTTGATTGTTGTTTCCTTTGTCATGCCTACTACTCTTATTTCTCATATGTATCATATCATTTATTTTATTGGTTATGTTATTCGTTTACTGCACATAGAGAGTTAATATTTTAGTATTAGATGGTGACTAATAGTGTTTAAGGGAGGTATATTAGTTTTTAGGTAGTTTTTATTTATCACATCAACCAAATATCTCTTTCCCTCTTACTTTCTCTAGTGGAACATTATATATATGGAGGCTCAATAATGTCAAATAATGGTGACTGTTGACATTGGTGAGAGAGTTTGGAGTGATAAGAGTGATTGATTTGTTATAATTATTTTGATTTCTTTATATCAATTTCATTTAGATATATGATTTTTAATGGACATTCAACGTTTATATAGGACATGTAAAATTTTTATTTAATATTATGATGATTGTTTTGGAAAAAATAATTCCCATTGAGTTTTATTTGATTCCATGGAACTTGATGCCTCCTTGAGGTGATCAGGAATGAGGCTTGTAGATACTGAATGCTAAATCAGTTATCCAATAGAGGGGGAAATCATGTTAGTATATGAAAAATTGTATCAAATCCTTAGTTCCTTAAGTATTAATAGGCTTTTCAAGTATCCATTATTTTTTATTCGTTTATTATAAGGATATATGATCACCGGGTCTAATGAGGTGGATCATGGGTTAGTGTTTGATCGCCACCACTCACGAAAAAACATGACTCACCCTTGGATTTTGAGATTTAGATAATAATTTTGAACATTTTTTAACTCTTATAAAATTAAATTAATTTTAATTAATGTTATTTTGAATTAAATTTAATTTTTTTTGACTAATTAATTGATTTATTTTGTTTTTTGGATTAAACCGTTATTGATCCATGGATACACAGTGAGCTAACATGACATTGTAACCCATGTGGATCCCACATACATGGTTCTATGTTTCTCTCAGTGACAGTTGTTTAGTTCACAAATATTACACCAATACAAGTTTCTAATTCATAAATTATCACTATCCCCATTTAGGTTGGCCATAAGTTGAGTAATATTGAGTATTTGGGGTTTTATTATGGGTTTGATAAAGAGTTATTTAGGTTTCAAAATAGTTTTTACATAAAACTTGTGATTTTAAAATAAAATCATGTACATGGATATTGATTTAAAAATAGCATGATTTTATGTGGTTAAAATTATCTTTTAAATTATAAATTGCGCTTGTGATGTTTAATCATTTTACAAATGGGGTTTAATGGTTTTTGTAAAAAAAACTTTTTTAAAAGGAATGTAAAATATATTTTCAAAATTCATAAATAGTTTTTCTAAAACAATTTTAAAAAAATTGTGGTTCTGTGTATTTGTAAAATGAAATCATTAATATAAAATGATTTAAACTCTATTAATAAATGAAATACCATATTTTTTAAAAAAATTAATGGTTATTTTTAAAATTGTAGTTAGAGTAGTGTCTTTTCAAGTAATATTTGTAAATTGAAATTGATTGAGATATTTTTTAAAATTAGTTTTTGGAAGATGTTTTAAGTAGTGGATGAAATGTTTTAAAGGATTGTTTGTATTTTAAAATGATTTTTAATATTTCATTTCTCAAGTAGATTTTTCTAAATTGGAAAATAAGTAATTTCTATAAAAGGTATATGTTTTTGTTGAGTTGTTTTTTGTAACACCCTAATATTTTGGTGATTTTTTTCAAAATATTATAATCTTTTGATATTGTTAACTTCATGAAACACTGAAAATAGATATTCACTAAGTCGAACATTTCTTTAACATAGATATGACTTGGTATATGTTACACATAATCCCAACTTGGACTATGATACACATAACAACAAGGTTATCATACATTACATGAAATATTGACCTTCCTCGAAGACTTGCGTAACATTGAAGACAGAGTGTAACATAACTATAATATATTATTAAAAATATTATTATAATGGAATATAAACTAGCCATTGTGTTTATGGATATTTATAGTATTAACTAGAGTATGAAAATTTGTGGTGTATACAAATATAATATGAATTCATAGGTTTCCAATTAATGAATATGAAAACCAATTTAATATAAAGGAAACTATTTTCATAGTCACAATGATATTTTAACCAAGTAAATTAAACAAATTACATTTATTAAGTGTAATTAATTTAATACAAATGTAATATATTCAATAAAATATTTTTTATATTCATACAAAAGATTCGATAGCCATAAGATACTAACAAACCAAATTTTATGCATAAAAACCAATTTTTATTATATAAATGTACTTTTACAGACTTTAAATGGGGAACCATTTTTAAATCCAAAGATTTTATTTTTTAGAGATTTAATATGTAAAAATAAACTTTATATTTTTTATAGAAACATAAAAATTAGGTTACGATAAATTTTTTTTATTTTTATGTAAGGTTTCATCTTTTAATGAATTGTAAAAAATACTGGATTTCAATTCAAAAAATATTTTTCATCTAATTTATTTACAAGGATAAATTAGATTTATAATTTTTTTAATAGTTTAGTTATATAATATTTTTACCAATTAATCTAATTTACGTCATTGGTACCAATTTCACATTAAAATTGGATATCAAATCTCATCAAATTTTTAGACATTTTTACTTTAAACCCCCATAGTGTTTTCCCATCAACAAGATTAATTTTAAATTAATTTCTACCACTTATGTTATTATAATTTGAAAAAATGGATTCCATGTATATAATAATCCTAAATTATAATTTAAAATAAGTTCAACATTTTTTTTGATGAAAATGATTAGTAAAGGTGATTAAAATTAATCATAGTGGTTATGGCCAAATTAAGCTTAATTAGGTACTAAACATTTTATTTAAGGGCTAAAACAACCTAGAAACACTTAAAAACCCCCTTTTATATCTATATTTAGACCCTATAATAATTTTTATAGGGATTGGTCCATTATTGTATCCACATGCAAAATGAAAATCGTGAGTAGAATTCTCTCTTCAAATATTTACTAGAGTACCACTCATCCAAAATTATAAAAGGCCACCACCTCTACTCATTCATCACACCTCTCAACCCTTTTAAGTTAGTAAAATATATACCCAATTAACCTCCCAAAAATATTACCATCTATATTGAATCCTTCCGTTGGTCCTAAATCTTCTCAACGAAGCCTTTTGGAAAAAATCAAAAGGAGTTACCCAATTAAGAGGAAACATATTCTCTCATGATCCTTTCCATTATATCCCCTCTTTGTGTACTACACTCTATTTATTAAATTATTTTGTAAAAAAAACTAGTATCACACATATAATGTGAATTTTTCATGGATATTTTTAACTACATGTACACTCACCTCCATTTAATGGATATTGAACATACTGTTTCTCTGCATGGTGATCTAATACCTCATGAAACAATAATTGTTCATTTCCCCTTTACCACCAATCATTGAGGAAATTATGATGGAAAATATATTTATGTTAGTCTTATATTATATTTATTATGTCTTCAAGATTTTTTATTCCTTTTACAAAACTCATATATTTACATTCAATTTGGTGTTAATACGATAATCTCGTTTGAGGAAGTGTGGACTACAGACCCCTCAATGTGATGGGATTCGTTCACACACCACATGGACTGTATTAAGGATGGGTATAGAAAAATTATATGATATATATTATATAGTAATTATACTTGAATAATTATATATATATACACTTAAATAAATATACATATGTCATTTACATACTTTCTTTCAATATGACAGTAAGAACAAAAAGAACATTCATGTGTACATATGGCTTAAGGCCTCTATGAACGGTGTATTCCATTTCATAATTTTTTAAGATATAGATTATTATAATATAAATATAATTTATATAACTAATATTTATATCATTTTATAAATTATAGCATCATTATATATGTATAAGGATCGATGAGACAATAAAATAAGATGCATGTGAAGAACAAAGAGAATATTACCCGAAGTGAAACCTTAACATATGATCATTAGTAAGTGGGTAATATAAGACCATAATAAAACAATATATGTTTATAAATATAATAATATAATTATTTAAAATATGTATAATCAAATTGTATTTATTATATATGAGGCTTGTATCAGAATGGATAGAGTCAAGACACAAGGTAAGGGGATTTCATCTCACTTTTCAGTTTTGTGTGATAAATATTATGTTCGACACTCATTAATTTTGGGTGGTGTATGTTTTGACCATGATTGTATTATATGTATATTTGAATTTAATTTATGTGTAGTCACATTCCCATTTTATGATCTTTATTTAATGGGTTTTAAATTTCAAAAGTTACCAAATCGGTAAAATAGTTTTGTCTCAATTTCCTTTTGTTGAGAATCATGTTTTGTTATGAACCCAAACTCATTTTCTAGGTGTATATAGATCATTTTTAGATGTTATATCAATAAACTCATGATTATAATGATTTATTATGTATCATTTAATTTACATTTCTTACATGCAGATTTTGATGCCATGTTACCAAGTTATAAGAGTTTATTGAGACAACATAATAAAATTTCGATATTTTTTATGTTCATGATTAATTCGATGAAATAAAATGATACATATCTCAAGAAATTCATGAATTTTATTCTCCTATGTTATTCTTACAACATTAATGTATTGGTACCATTTTTTAATCTTTGTTGCGAAAAATAGTTAATAATGTTTTTTTAAGAAAGTCCGACATTACCCTCTTTTCGTGTGGAAATCGTCGTTTTCTAAAATGGGTTTTTAAGAATATTATTATAGTATATTATAATATTTAAATGAAATATTTACCATTTTTTTCATTTACTAATATATTTAAATTAATATTCTTGTATCTTTCCGAGAAAGGAACTTTTCTAACCATTTTTACTGAAAAAATGAACATTATTTGGACCCCATACGACATGTACAGATTTACCTATCGTCATTTCTTCAGAACTACATTTTATTTTTTAAAAGGTTAATATTTTAGAGTTTTTTTAATATAAATCCAAAAGAAAATTGTTTTTAAATTTTTTAAACTTATTTTATATTTTTTCATGATAAATGGTTTTGAAAACATTTTCAAGCTTCATTTCAAATTTTTCAATAAAAATGGTTTTCAAAACCTTTTCATGCTTCTTTTAAAAGATTTCATGAAAAAAAAATTCAAAAAATTTTCAAACATGTTTTATATGTTTTTGAGAAAAATGTTTTTAAAGTCATTTTCAATATTCCTTTATCTCTTTTCTAGAAAAATAGGTTTTAAAACATTTTAAAGCTTTTCTTATATGTTTTCATGTACAATGGTTTCCAAAGTGTTTTCAAGACCTATTTATAAGTTTTCAAATATTTTTGAAGAAACATATTTTAAAAATATTTTTAAGATTATTTTATAATATTTCAAGTAAAAACATTTCCAAAATTATCTCATTCCTTCATTATAAGTTTACAATGTATTTTCTATGAAAAATATTATGAAATTTTTATATTTTTTTAAAGAACCATTTTTCAATCAGGAAATAGTATTTTCCTCAAGAAAAGTTTTTAAAAGATATTTCAAAATTATTTTCCATATTTGATGACCTCTATTAATGTTACTAATTCCAATATAAATGTTTTATTCATATCCTTTCTATGAATGGGTTATACTTAATGTCATGGTCTTTATGAAACCTATTTCTCCTTCATGGGTTATTATATATGAAATCTATTACTCATTCACGTGTTATGATTATGATGAAATGATTATGAAAACATTAATTTTTCAATAGTTTGTGATATGATTATATTTTATGATACCCATTTCATTTCATGGGTTATGATATGACTACTTATGATATTGTGGAACATGTATGTCTGATTTCATTATTGTGATGGGTTGGACATGTATATCACTCCAATGCATTATGTAATGATTTATATCTCATGAGATAAACTAACATGGTATTGGGAGTGGACCTTTAATACTATTATGGCTATAGGAGTGAACAATGACTACTGACATGGTATGAGGAGTGAACTCATGCTACTATGATGGCCATGGGAGTGAACCATTTCTACTATGATGGAATAGGGAGGGTACTCATACAATGAATATGGTCTTGGTAGTGATTCCTTGGACACTATGGATGTAATTATATGTGTATCTGTTTTCAACATATCCATGTCGTATTACTGTGTTATGCTTTCATGGATTATTATCTTTATTTAATATGATTAATTTGTTATAAAAAAAATATTTAAGAAATGATTTTTTATGATTTTAATATAAACGATATAATATTTTATTTTTAGGATCATGTTCTCATACCCTTATACTCATGTTTATTCTTACATGTATTCATTGTTTACCCTTACTTAAAATTTTAGGTCACCCCTTTTATGTTTCCTTTCCACTAAGATATGATGATATTTACTCTACTTGATATGAATAATAATGGTGCTAGTCAAGTAGAACCTCGTGGTAGATGATGTAGCTCACATATGTACTGGTGTTTATGTTTCCAATTTTCCAATGGCACTATAATAACTAGGGACTTTGGGAGTCTGTTTTTATAATGTTTAAGTATTACGAAAAAGTTATGTAATGTTAATGTTTTGAAAAGAGAGGTTTGATATATTTTTTTTGGATTTTATATATTCCTTATGATGGAAATATTTGATTTGTATTTGAAAATATTGAATGGATTGGTTTATCTTTTATATTATTTTTAGTATTCTATAAGAAATTATCAATAAATGTATGATGGGTGGCCCCTAAGATATATCATTACTTTGTATAGGTGAAGATTAGTTTTAGGTCTTGGTAATGCTTTTTTTAGTATTCTATGCATTGAGTTAGTAAAAAAGATGCCTTTGAAAAATTTTTGAATTAATATTTATTTGGTTATTCCATTTATTATTCCTTGGGATGTGCTAATAGTTTCAGTGACTACCTTTTTTTGATTTTATCGATTTATTTGAGTTTTCATTACATCATTTTTGGTGGGGAGTCTCGGGTGAGTGTTTGGGTGACTGGGATGGGTGCTTTGTCTCTTGATCTATTTTATTCCCCGTGGTATTGTGTCTTTTGAGTTAATCTAATGTTATCATACCATGTCTCACGAAAATATTCCTTATTGATTTTGTACGATTGTTTTTTCTTAATTCACTCTTAGTTGGTTCTTGTCTACCTTTATGATTGGGTTTTCCCAATAATATTCATTATATGTGGTAGAACATACATGTATTTAGTCCTAAAATATTAATTGAGGTTGGTTGGTAGTGCCTCCATTTAATACATCATGAGAATTTAGTGACTGGTTTTGTGGATTGTTAGATGGTGGTGGTTTCTCATAGGAGCCTTACGTCCTCTTTATCCATTATAATCTCTTTGAGCATTTCTAAATACTTTATTTGAGTTTTTTCTTAGGGATACTAAAAACCTAATCTATTTTGGATATAATTTTATCATCTTTATGGAATTATTTATAAGGTGCAATGTTTTGAGATTATTGTTATGTTCCATGTATTAGAGAGGGTAGGTTGTGTTTTGTGGGACCGATTCCAATTGACTAACTTTGATTAACTAGAAATAATATATGGTGTGGAGAAAAAATATGGATTTTAGTTTTATATTCCTCCATTTTTGAATTATTTCCATCAATTATTTTCTTAGATCCATTATTTCTAGGGATCTTCATTGGGTTGGGATCATTTTTATATAGCTACAATTCTAATCTAAAAGGGTGTTGAAATACCTCATGTTTTCAAACTCTATATTATCCACATGAATTTTAGTGACTTTATGGGGGAAGAAAGGGTCATGTTGTAGAGAATTTTAAAACCACGACACTTAAAATGTTCTATAAATAATTAATTAATCATTTATGTTATTATTTTAGAGGATTCAGTTAATATTATATGAAATTATAAAAATTTAAAAACAGTTGTCATGTTGAATGATTTGATCAAATATATTTCCAAATCATGTATAGTCACACATGAAGGGTCTCTATTTTAATAGATCAATTTAAAAAAATTAGTGGACAATATGTATAACCATGATATCCAACTATGTGAATGAATTTATATTACTAGTATAGGGTGCATGATTGGTTCATAGTTTGGATAGATTATGAATCAACCATGCGATTCACCCAATATTCAAAAATTGGAATTTTACATTTTCTGTTAAATGTGTTAACCCTTATATCATTTACCTACATTCCACATCATTCACTCAATACAAAGATATTCCTATGGAGGAGCATGTATAATCCCATCTTCCTCCCCTTTTCTTCACTTATATGTCCAATCCTTTCTTGTGTGTTTTAAAGGTTGATTCCTCTAGGTTAGGGTTCCCTTTTTCTTTATTCTCCTATTTTCTATTCTCTCTATTCTTTTCTTTCTCCCATTACTATATGCATGATTGGGACAAACTATAGGTGGTTTTGAGATTTTATTTTTACTAGTTTTTGATTCCTAGGGTGAGATATCATCCTTCAGGGTATTCCAATCATCATTATTTATGGCTTTGGACCCTTCATATAAAATTTAGTGGGTTTTAGGTAGCCTTTACCATGGTTTAGACATTAAATTTTGGAAAGATATATTTCTTATTATTTAAATATATGTTTTTGTTAATTATTTATAAAATTAATTGTATCTATCAACCTATTTGATATGTAAATCAGGTTTTACTTGGTTTCCATCAAATGAGATGGAATTTTCTTTAATAATGTATGATTTAAAACCATTTAGAATCCAGATTTCATATAACATGATCTACGGATCACCCTGATGATTTTTAATCATAATTTTTTTTTCAAAAAATGTTTTGGATTTAAAAAAGGATTTCTCAATTGATTCTTAGTTTCACTTTAAATTTTATCTAATTAAATGACATTCCCAGTAAAAGATTAAATATTTCAAAATTTAGTTGTAAATAAAAATTTGGGTTTACGTATATGTTTCCCATTGTATTATTATATATGGGAATACATATATATATATATATATATGTGTGTGTGTGTGTGTGTATTTGTTTGTACTAATTCACATGAGACTGTGTAAATTAATGCATTAAGAGTCATATGTGTGTTTATATATGTGTGTGATAATGTTTGGGAGAATAAATATGGATATAGAAATTTGGAATTTAGTCTTAGTATTCATACATTTTTTTCATGTTATTTTTTATTATATTTTTCAAAATAATTATAAGGTTTGGTTACCAACCATTAGTGTTGATAGATTTTATATGGTCAGGAATTTTTTGACCTTTCATGGTGATGTAGTATATTATTTATTTTAGCTATTGTTATTAAAACATCATGGGAAACCTAGGATCTTATGTAGTAGATCCTTGTTTGGAATAGGTTCTATAAGGCCCCAGCCTTAAACCTTACTTAATCTTGAGTTATTACAATATTACACATTGAGGATCTTTTCGGGTTTAGAGTTTTAGAGAATTAGATCATAAAACTTGCATTACATTCCACATATAAACTAAGTGGTTACATAAAGATAGTATTCTTCATTCCCATCAAAGGAACATATTTAAAATAAACATGGATTCTTTCTTGACACTTCCTTGACACTATCATCATATCATGTACCTTTCCCTTGACCTGTGAAAAAACATTTCAAAAAACTTGGGATGAGCATAAAAAACTCAGTAAGGGATATAAAAATATGGAAAGGAACCATGGGTACATATATACATAAGGATGAGATCATAATTTACCCATCAAACATAAGCACTTTAACATAACTCATCAAATCATGAATAAATCAAAGAAATCATAAGACATAAAGGTAACTTGAGGCATTCATAACATTCTTAAATAGGGAGTAAACCTCTTGGTTACGTTTGGAATACCCATCACAGTATATTCCCTAAATCTCTTCGGAGAAACCTTAACGTTTCACTCCTTCGCGTTACCCAATGCATTAGAGAGCTATATCGGGCTCACCCACCCTTATTTTATCACAGAACCACCCGTTTTCATAATAATGCCCAAGAACCTCAACATAATCATATCACATAAAACATGCATAAAGGAAACATAACATTCCCACCTTTCAATCACAAGATATCAATACAACACATTGATATATAAAACATTATGAAAACCATTTTTGATACCAAAATAAAAGAAAAGTAAAACATGGTATTTATTTTTCTTTTAAAAAGAAGATATGGCTTGTAGAGGAAGCCAGAACTCAAATAACGGTCACAACGGCAGAGAAGTCATTGTCACCGCATACGTACGACATAAACATTACCTTTTGTCATTTAGTAAACGCTTTGTATAAAAAAGATTTCTTTTGAATAAACGTAAAAGTCAAAGGGGTTTATACACCGTATAAAAGAAGGTTGTGTATAAAACAAAATATGCCTCAACGAAAGGAGATTGAGAAGAAGTCACATACCTCGTATCCGACTTGACCTGACCGTTCATTAATCATCTGAATAATAAACTTGAGTTATTATCTACTTTCTTAAGAACCTTTTTCAAGTTCATTTTTCCTTTTATACTATATCATGAACATCATGTAATCATTTATGTTAATAATGTTCATTTTGTCGGTATTTGGTTCTTAAGTCAAAAATAGACTTCTTACACTTACATGTTGTTAATTTGGTCAAAGGTTCGTTATATCCAGAATAATATTAATGATTTGAATAAAATATATATCATATATATTCATCATATACATGTATTTATAATATTACATCACAATTAGTGGTAAGAAATGAAATGCATCGTTCATGGAGACGGTAAGCCGTACGTACGCATGAACGCTACAACCATTTCTATTTCGTATTTTTTGGAATGGAATCATAATGATCAGATTATATTATAATTACAGTATAATAACATATATAATATCATTATCTTTATCCTTTACACATCCCACATATGGTATTAACGAATCAAATCACTTTCAGGGGGCGGTAGTCCGCACTTCCTAAAAAAATGATATCGTGTTTACCCATAATGGAAACCATAATGGTATGCCATAAATGAAAAATACAGAAGCTTAAGGAAATAATAAACATATTATATATCATATATAAAAATAGTGACATCATAATGGCCACATTTGAAGGTGTTAAATGAGTATTGAACAATCATCGTTTCGGGAGACAGAATTTTGCCATCCACGGAAACCGTATGTTCTTTAACCATTTGATGTATTTTTGTGAGAGTTTAGCTCGAATAAATCTTATAACAACATCCTAGTATATTGAAGATACTTGTGTTGTTACAAAAGAAGTAAATAAAAAGAGTTTAGGGGGTTGGATAAGCAAAATAAAACAAATGAACATGAGAGAATCAATTACCTTTAAAAGTGTAACTCCTTTTGATTTGAGCCTAAAGGCTTCCTTTGAAAGGATTATGCCCAAAGGGAATCCTCTAGGATGAGGAGAGGGATTTGGAGAGTGTAAATGGGTAGGGGTTGGCCGAGCCAAAGGCTTGAGGAGTATGTGAAATGAGGAAGAGGTGGGCGTCTTTTATAAGAGGAGAGGAGGGGCACTTTTGGAAATCATGAAACTATTATTTTATTTTCAAAAGTGTTTCTAATTTCTAAGGTCCCACATTGACATATTTTGAAGATAAGATGATAAGGCTTTTAAATATACCCATCCAATAGTTCTTGGACAAGTGTAGGTCTTAGATATTACATTATCTTTCCATTTTATTTTAATCGTTAAATAATGAGATCATCACTGCATCATCATGATGTCATAAATAAATTAATATATTTAATGTAAAAAAATTATAATAAAAATACTATGATGTAGTAAATATTTTTAGATTTATAATGAATATTTATAGTCAAAAATATTATTAGTATAACCCCTTCTAAAAATTGTTTTAGTAAAACAATTTATGTCAGTGTCATTTTCACCTTTATTTAAAAAAAGGCATTAAAGTAATTATCTCACCCAAGTGGCTCCATAGGGTCCCCTAAATCGACCCATGGGTTGTCTTGGTCGGCCTTGACTCATCCAATAGGGGTAGGACCAGTGTCATGGTGTTTTCACATTTTTATAATATCATTTTTACCTTAAATTACACTAATTACCTCTAATCGCGATTAATGAAAAAAAAGTTACTATTCACCAAAAAATTATTTTCATCCCATTGAACCACATTTTACATAATAATGACAACCATGTATGTCGTATTTTCAAAATTCAATACACATTAGTGGTAAACTTTCATTTAATTGAAAAATCAGTTTGCTTGATTACCACTTAGTGGTTTCACTATTCATCAAAAATTGGAGTTTTTCAAAAAAATACCAAAACTTCACTCTAAGCTATATTTGATATTCTGAATTCAAAAATGAAGTCTATTTTACAAAATTAAAAACATATAAGTCACATTAATTAATTTAATAATTAATTCCCGTTGTCAGAGCAAATAGCGTGTTTTTATGAAACAAAAAGTATCAAAAGATTAACACCAGTTTAAGTCCAATTTCATAGTGAAATTGATTCCAATGACCACCATTGGATTAAATGGTAAAAATATATTCTAATTTCACTTCAAAACCAATTGAAAAGATAATCTAATCATATAAATAAATTAGATTAAAAAGTAGTTTTGATGTAAAATGCAGTATTTTTCACTATTCATTAAAAAATGAACATTGTCAGAAAAATACCAAAAATTAACATAAAGTAAATTTTGATGTCCCAATAATAAAGAATAAGTTTATTTTGACAAACATAGTTTATAAAATTGTCAAAAGATATATTTAAAAAGGGTTTTCCATCATAAGGCAATAAAACAATCTTTTAAGAATATTAGTGTATTCCATGCTTAAGATTGGATTTATTTTCATTTTAAGCCTCTAAAACACTATCTAATTCATTAATAGACATAGATAAAAATATCTACTGTTAATTACTTACTTGGGATGTTGCATCCTTCCCCCCTTTTGAAAATTGCGTCCCCTCAATTTATTTACTTATCGAATAAATGGGGGTACTTATCCCTCATTGTATTTTCAGATTCCCATGTTGCCTCTCCCATCATGTGGTTTTTCCACAAAACCATTACCTGCTTAATCACCTTATTCCGTATCACTTACTCCTTGTGGTCATGAATTTGGACCGGTTGTTCCTCATAAGATAGGTTCTCTTCCAGCTGAACTACCTCTGGACTCAAAACATGAGATGGATCTGGCATATACTTTCTCAACATCGAAAAGTGAAAAACATTGTGTACCTGAAATAAACTCAGAGGTAAAGCTACTCAGTAAGAAACTAATCCAACTCTCTCAAGAATTTCA
The DNA here is from genome assembly GCA_963277665.1 of Viscum album. NCBI lineage: Eukaryota > Viridiplantae > Streptophyta > Magnoliopsida > Santalales > Viscaceae > Viscum > Viscum album. Next base: position 2,133,390,614 of record OY728155.1, on the reverse strand, counting down.
TATGGTCCAATAAACCTTGGACTCAGATTTCCTTTCTTACCAAATCTCATCACACTTTTCCAAGGAGAAACCTTGAGAAAAACATGATCACCTACCTCAAAAGATAGATCCTTCCTCTAGTTATCCGCATAACTCTTCTGCCTGCTCTGAGCTGTTCTCATGTGCTTCTAAATCTGCTGAACTTTTTCTGCCATCTCTTCTACCAATTCTGGTCCCATCAACTTCCTTTCACCCACTTCATCCCAAAAAGCTGGAGTTCGACACCACTTCCCATATAATGCCTGAAATGGTGCCATCTGTATACTGGAATGAAAACTGTTATTATATGAAAATTCAACCAATGAAATATGTTAGTCCCAACTTCCCTGATAATCCATAGAGCAATAATGTAGCATATCCTCCAAGGTCTGAATTGTTCATTCTGACTGCCCATCTGATTGAGGATAAAAAGTTGTACTAAAATTTAATTCAGTACCCAACGACTTCTGAAGCCCTTTCCAAAATTTAGAAGTGAACCTAGGATCACGATCAGATACAATGGAGAGAGGAACTCCATGTAACATGACTATCTCTTTAAGATACAAACGGGAATGTTGATCTAGGGAAAAAGTATCTCGTATAGCAAGGAAATGAGCAGATTTAGTCAAGTGATCAACAATAACCTAGATTTCATTATTACCTTGAGATGTCTTTTGTAATCCCACAAAAAAAGTCCATGGATATATTCTCCCATTTCCACTCTGGAACTGGTAAAGGCCGATGCATCCCTTTCGGTAACTGCCGCTCTGCTTTAACTTGTTGACATGTCAAACACTTCACAGTAAAATCAGCAATATCTCTTTTCATTCTATCCCACCAGTAATACTCCCGCATATCTCTGTACATCTTAGTACTGCCAGGATGAACTGAAAACGGAGAACTATGAGCTTCATATAACAACTCTCTCTTCAACTGTGAATCACAAGGCACACAAAATCTCTTCCCAAATCTCAAAATGAAATCATTATCAATGTTGAATTCAGGCAACTTACCTTTCTGAACCAGCTGTACCTTTTTCTGCAACTCACTGTCTTGCTTCTGTGCTTGCTTGATTCTATCTGATAGAGATGATCTCACTGATACCTGAAACAAAACAGAAGAACTTCCTGCACCAACAACTTCTATGCCAAAGTTCATCAAATCCTTAACCAAAGGATCACGTTCCAAACGCAACATTGCTAATAAAGCATTACTTCTTTGACTCAATGAATCAGCCACTTTATTTGCTTTTCCCAGATGGTAATGAATTGTACAATCATAATCCTTGATTAATTCTAGCCATCTCCTTTTTCTCATGTTCAATTCTTTCTGATTGAATATATACTTTAAACTTTTGTGATCGGTATATATTTCACACTTTACTCCATACAAATGATGCCTCCAAATTTTTAAAGCAAAAACAATAGCAGCTAATTCCAAATCATGTGTAGGGTAATTTACCTCATGAGTTTTCAACTGTCATGAAGCATAAGCAATTACCTGATCATTCTGCATTAGGATGCAACCAAGTCCTTTCAATGAAGCATCACTGTAGATAACAATCTCACCATTCCTGGAAGGTAGTGCCAAAACTGGAGCATTCACCAATCTTCTTTTCAATTCCTGAAAACAATCATCACATTCTTTTGTCCAGATAAACTTAACACCCTTCCGAGTTAGCTTAGTCATTGGACTAGATAACCGTGAAAAATTTCTAACAAACCTTCAGTAATAGCCTGCCAAACCAAGAAAACTACGAATCTCGATTACATTTGTGGGGCTTGGCCATTCCTTAACAACCATTGTTTTTGCAGGATCAATGGTTATCCCATCTTTAGAAACAATGTGACCAAGGAAAGAAATTTGTTGCAACCAAAACTCACACTTTCTGAATTTTCCATACAATTTATTTTTTTTAAGGTTTGCAAGATAACCCTTAAATGTCTTTCATGTTCCTCTTTACTTTTAGAAAACACCAAAATATCATTAATGAAAACCACAAAAAACTTATCCAAGAACTCATGGAAAATTCTATTCATTAAGTCCATGAATACAGCAGGTGGAATGGTTTGCCCAAAAGGCATTACTACAAATTCATAATGGTCATATCTTGTACGGAACGTGGTCTTAGGATAAAATTTGGAGCATACCTTGCCAATCGAGTGAACCTTTCTTCATAGGTAGGCACTGAGTCTTCCTCTTGCCTCAATTCCAAGAATTGTTTTTCCATAATAAGTATAACAGCCTTAGGAAAATACTTTTCAAGAAACATACCTTTGAATTCATCCCAGTCGAGAGCATCAATCTCATCAGCATCCCTGATATTTTTAACCGTCAACCACCATTGATCTGATTCACCCCCCAAATGGTAAATAGCAAGACTAACCTTTTGATTGTCTGAACACCCCATGACATCAAAAATCTTCTCCAGTTCTTTAATACACCCTTCATCTAGCACATGATCAGATGATCCTCTGAATGATGGGGGATGTTGCCTCATGAAATGTTCCACCACTGACATGTTCCTCTGCGGTTGATCTGGCTGATCTCGTGTATGGATACCACCGCCATTTATCACTTGAGTGAACTGCGCCATTACTGCAACAAACTGTTCAGTTCCAATTCCAACCATCTCAGGATGCTGATTCGGAAGGTTATTTCCTTCTGTATGCGTTCCTAGCACTGCTTCCCTGTTTCCTTTTCGGAAAACCATTCGGAACAAACATGTCTTAGATGAAGCAACATGGTAATCTTCAAATACTATATCATTCCAAAAAAAATATTTTTGGATAATCATTTAATAGAATTATAACTCCTAAAGTTATCTAAACCGACCTCTGATACCAACTATAAGGCCCCAGCCTTAAACCTTACTTGATCTTGAGTTATTACAAGATTACACATTGGGGATATTTTAGGGTTTAGAGTTTTAGAGAATTAGATCATAAAACTTTCATTACATTCCACATATAAACAAAGTGGTTACATAAAGATAGTATTCTTCATTCCCATAAATGGAAACATATTTAAAATAAACATGGATTCTTTCTTGACACTTTCTTGACACTATCATCATATCATGTACCTTTCCCTTGACCTGTGAAAAAACATTTCAAAAAACTTGGGATGAGCATAAAAAGCTCAGTAAGGGATATAAAAATATGGAAAGGAACCATGGGTACATATATACATAAGGATGAGATCATAATTTACCCATAAAACATAAGCACTATAACATAACTCATCAAATCACGAATAAATCGTAGAAATCATAAGACATAAAGGTAACTTGAGGCATTCATAACATTCTTACATAGGGAGTAACCCTCTTGGTTACGTTTGGAATACCCATCACATTATATTCCCTAAATATCTTGGGAGAAAACATAACATTTCACTCCTTCGCGTTACCCAATGCATTGGAGAGCTATATCGGGTTCACCCGCCCTTAGTTTATCACGGATCCACCCGTTTTCATAATAATGCCCAAGAACCTCAATATAATCATATCACATAAAACATGCATAAAGGAAACATAACATTCCCACCTTTCAATCACAAGATATCAATACAACACATTGATATATAAAACATTATGAAAACCATTTTCGATACCAAAATAAAAGAAAAGTAAAACATGGTATTTATTTTTCTTTTAAAAAGAAGGTATGGCTTGTAGAGGAATCTGAAACTCAAATAACGGCCAGGACGGCGGAGAATTCATTGTCGCCGCATACGTACGACAAAAACATTCCCTTTTGTCGTTTAGTAAACGCTTCGTATAAAAAAGATTCCTTTTGAATAAACGTAAAAGTGAAATTGGTTTATACACCGTATAAAAGAAGGTTGTCTATAAAACAAAATATGCTTCAACGAAAGGAGATTGAGACGAAGTCCCATACCTCGTATCCGACTTGACCCGACCGTTCTTTAATCTCATTAATAATAAACTTGAGTTAATATCTACTTGCTTAATAACCTTTTGCATGTTCATTTTTCCTTTTATACTATATTATGAACATCATGTAATCATTTAAGTTAATAATGTTCATTTTGTGGGTATTTGGTTCTTAAGTCAAAAATAGAATTCTTACACTTACATGTTGTTAATTTGGTCAATGGTTCGTTATATCCAGAATGATATTAATAATTTGGATAACATATATATCATATATATTCATCATATACATGTATTTATAATATTACATCACATTTAGAGGTATGAAATGAAATGCACCGTTCATGGAGACGGTAAGACATACGTACGCATGAACGCTACTTCCATTTCTATTTCGTATTTTTTGGAATGGAATCATAATGATATAAGAGTATATTATAATTAAAGTATAATAACATATATAATATCATTAACTTTATCCTTTACACATCCCACATATGGTATTAACGAATCAAATCACTTTCAGGGGGCCGTAGTCCACACTTCCTAAAACGAAGATATCGTGTTTACCCATAATGGAAACAATAATGGTATTCCATAAATGAAAAATACAAAAGCTTAAGGAAAGAATAAACATATTATATATCATATATAAAAATAGTGAAATCATAATTTCCACCTTTGAAGGTGTTAAATGAGTATTGAACAATCATCGTTTCGGGAGGTAGACTTTCTCCATCCACGGAAACCGTATGTTCTTTAACCATTTGATGTAGTTTTGTGAGCGTGTAGCTCGAATAAATATTATAACAACATCCTAGTATATTGAAGATACTGGTGATGTTACAAAAGAAGTAAATAAAAAGAGTTTAGGGGGTTGGAGAAGCAAAATAAAACAAATGAAAATGAGAGAATCAATTAACTTTAAAAATGTAACTCCTTTTGATTTGAGCCTAAAGGATTCCTTTGAAAGGATTATGCCCAAAGGGAATCCTCTAGGACGAGTAGAGGGATGTGGAGAGAGTAAATGGGAAGGGTTTGGCCGAGTCAAAGGCTTGAGGAGTGTGTGAAATGTGGTAGAGGTGGGGGCCTTTTATAAAAGGAGAGGAGGGGCACTTTTGGAAATCATGAAACTATTATTTTATTTTCTAAAGTGTTTCGAATTTCTAAGGTCCCACATTAACATATTTCGAAGATAAGATGATAATGCGTCGAAATATACCCATCCAATAGTTTTTGGACAATTTTAGGTCTTAGATATTACATTATCTTTCCATTTTATTTTAATCGTTAAATAATGAGGTCATCGATGCATCATCATTATGTCATAAATAAATTAATTTATTTAATGTCTAAAAATTATAACAAAAATACTATGAAGTAGGAAATATTTTGAGCTTTCTAATTAATATTTATAGTCAAAAATATGATTAGTATAACCCCTTTTAAAAATTATTTTATTAAAACAATTTATGTCAGTGTCATTTTCACCTTTATTTAAAAAAAGGCATTAAAGTCATTATCTCACCCAAGTGGCTTCATGGGGTCCCTTAAATCGACCCATGGGTTGTCTTGGTCGGCCTTGACTCGTCCAATAGGGTAAGTACAAGTTTCATGGTGTTTTCACATTTTTATAATATCATTTTTACCTTAAATTACACCAATTACCTATAATCGTGATTAATGAAAAAAAGTTACTATTCACCAAAAAAATTATTTTCATCCCATTGAACCACATTTTACATACTAATGACAACCATGTATGTCGGATTTTCAAAATTCAATACACATTAGTGGTAAACTTTCATTTAACTGAAAAATCAGTTTGCTTGATTACCACTTAGTGGTTTCACTATTCATCAAAAATTGGAGTTTTTCAGAAAAATACCAAAACATCACCCAAAGCTATATTTGATATTCTGAATTCAAAAATGAAGTCTATTTTACAAAATTCAAAACATATAAGTCACATTAATTAATTTAATAAATAAGTCCCATTGTCAGAGCAAATAGCGTGTTTTTATGAAACAATAATTATCAAAAGATTGACACTAGTTTAAGTCCAATTTCTAAGTGAAATTGATTCCAATGACCACCATTGGATTAAATGGTAAAAATATATTCTAATTTCACTTCAAAACCAATTCAAAAGATAATATAATCATATAAATAAATTAGATTAAAAAGCAGTTTTGATGTAAAATGCAGTATTTTTCACTATTCATTAAAAAATGAACATTGTCAGAAAAATACCAAAAATTTACACAAAGTAAATTTTGATGTCCCAATCATAAAAAATAAGTTTATTTTGACAAACATAGTTTATAAAATTGTCAAAAGATAGATTTAAAAAGGGTTTTCCATCATAAGGCAGTAAAATAATCTTTTAAGAATATTAGTGTATTCCATGCTTAAGATTGGATTTATTTTCATTTTAAGCCTCTAAAACACTATCTAATTCATTAATAGACATAGATAAAAATATCTATTATTCATTACTTACTTGGGATGTTACAGGCTCCCTTCCACTATATATTCCTAGTAAAGTAAATAAGATTGTCCCACTAGCTAGTAGTGTGATACTCTTTCCATTAATTAAGGTGTTACCTAATTAGTGATGTTAGTTATAGGTTTCCCCTATCCTTTTTGGAAGTTATGGTGTTTCCGTAAATATTCTCATTTTAAATAATTTAATTTAGGATATCTCCTTCATTTTTATTTACTCTATACTACCTTTGATTTATTTCATTTGTATTATTCATTGAGAAATATTCATCTTTAGTGGAGAATCATTCTAGAGGATACTAAAAATAATATTTCAAATTTGTTTAAAATGTATAATTTAAATTAGTTTTTTATTAAAAATTCCCTTGGTCCTATGGGGTTTTTTCAACTGATTGTTTTTATTTAAATATTATACAAATAAGGGTTAAAAAACAATTGTAAATTTTATGAGATTATTCATAGAAAAAATAATTGTAATTAAAGTATTTCAAACTAGAATTAAATTGATCCTTTATTTAAATGTTATAATTAGGGTTTAGTTCCCTTTATCATGAATATTGATCTTATTTATCATGCCTATCAAATCATTTTATTTACAGTTTTTTGATCACTGTTTACCATTATTGGAGCATTAAAAATTCATTTTTAAATGGTGACTCCTGGAGTAACATGGATGCATTCCAATTATTTTATTTTATATATTTTTTCTTTATCTCATTTTCTAAAAAATAATATACATTTTACTTTAATCGACAATGCATTATATTTGTGGAGGAAAGATAAAAGAATATAGTGGCAGGTTTTTTCTAAAGGTGATGATGTTTTTAATGTGCATAGAGATTTATTTGTTACAATTATTTTTATTACTTTAGCTCTATTTAATTTTTACTATTTTAAATGGTGTCGATTTTCTAAATAAATATGGGTCATGATGAAAATTATTTTAATTTTTAATGGATTAAATTTATTTTATTTGAGATAAATCATTCAAATCGATTTTTATCTGATGTTGTCGTGATTTATGCAACCTTAGGGTGACCAGGAATGTGCCTCAAGGATGTTGAATTCCATATTGAATATCTGATGGAGGGGTTACTTGAGATGGTTTTTTACAATCCATGAATAATAAAATTTAATAAAAACCAAAGAAAACAGCCATTAATGTAATCTATGGATCAATTAAGTCCAAATATACAATTTTTAACTACATTAACAACATTAATTTTAATTAATATCCCATGGAAATATATGACATCACATGAAGCATAAAAATTGACTCCAAACCATGGAAAATTAATTGAGGATAATTTAATACATCCTTGGCACATAAAAATAATTTAAATACATAAATATCCTACTATAAAATCCCACATTGACAAAAAAGCATAGGAAACATGAGGGTAGTGTGTAGGAAAATTTTATCTCAATCAAATTTGTGGTTAAATATATGAAACTAACCCTCATTTTTCTTATTTAGAAATGTAGAAGATAATCCCAAACCCATTGATTTATTTCACCATACATTAATGAAATCAATCCTCAATTCCATAATTTCAAAAATCCAAAACAGAGATGAAAATTGTGGAATGACCCACACTGAGTGCTCAAACATATTTTAGGAATCCATGATTTATGGGTGGAGAGTCGAAAGTGATATATAAAGAGTGTATGAGTATTTATGGCCACCTTTACCTCATACACAATACTCCTCAACAAGGCCGAAATACCAGGGTGTTTCTCTAATTTTGGTCGATTTTCATCCCCACAATTATTTTCATCGTATTTAATTTTACTATCATTATATTATATTAATTATATTTCATATTTTTTGTATATTTTAACTTAATAAAATCATTATAAATTATAATATTTCATACTTTTGTATTTATTATAACATTATAATAGTAATAATAATAAAAATCATAGTAATTAAAATATAAATGTTTATATATCATATCATTAATAACAATAACTATAATAATTTCTTTACACATTTTTTAATATTATAATAATGATAATAATATACTGAAGGAACTCATATAACAAAATAAATTTTAATAATGAAATTAACAACACACATAGATGGTATAAGTATTTCATGTGATTAAATAATATTACACATAAAAATAGTATATTTTTTTCATAATAATATTAATAATAATAATGACACACACAAACACACACACACATTTCATTAATAAATAATAATAATTATGATAAGAAAAATATATATATACCTCAAAATATAATAGTATAAATGGAATATATGTATATTTATCAATTATTTATATCACATATAATGATGATATCCCAATAGAACCTTAACATATTAATTATAAATAAAGGATAATACTAATTAATTTATAAAATATATTAATAAAAATAAAAATATAAAATGTCATATAAAGATAATTATTTTTATCTCCAATATCTATCACCTGATATATCAACAAAAGTTAGAAAATAATAACATTTTTTTAATAAACACTTGATTTTTAGCTATTTAAATAACCATTTAAAAACAAAGATATATTTTAGTTACATATATTAAATTTCAACTTCATAGTAATAATAAACTTCCCCACCTTAAATTTTTAAATAATCAAGATATTAAAAATTTATACCAAATCTACTAGGAAACTAGTACCCCAACACTAGATACCTATCAATATTCCTACACCACCCTCAATATAGAAACCATTATTCAGTAATCAATGAGCCCATAAATAGTACTCGGTGTCATATAAAACAACATTATATAAATAACACCTCCTGTTACCTTTCTTGGACATACACTCTACCATTAAAACATTTAATTATATATAAAACCATCCACAAATTCATCATCCAATATTGAGATGTATTTTCAAGGTTTTATGTGAAAAATGTGCATACATTTTACAAAGTTAAATTTTAATTTAAACATAAATTGATATAAATTGGATATGAATAACTAGAAACTCTCCACCAGGTTGCTAATCCTATTTTATAATTATAACACATATCTTATTGACGAATATCTATCTATCTCAATAATTAGTTTAAAACAAAAAATCTAAATATTTACTTTAATATCCCACCACACTTTTGATGTACTATTTCTAAAATAAAAATATAACACTAGAGACTACATAATATTTATAGAAAAAGGATACCCTAATTTACCTAAACCTTCACACCATAAAAACTACGTAATTTTTAACATATAGTTCCACCACCAAATGTATAGTATACGAAAACCATTAAACACGTTATCCATGATTATATTTATTTCAATATTCATAATTCATTTACACTTTTACAAAAATATATTTTATCCAAACTAATTTATTTTGAAATTCTATTTTGAAAGAAAACCACCTCATTTTTTTCTTTCTAATAAATATCCATTTTTAAATTGAAAGAACATTTTAAAATCCCCTCACCATTTCAAACAAGATCCAAACAAATCCTCTATTTTTTTAAAATGTTTTTTACAAATAAGATAACCACCAATGACATTAAAAAAAGTATAATTATGTCAAAAAAGAAGGAAACATCAACACTAAGAATTAAAAATATTTATATACAACTATTCTCACAAATTATAGATTAAAAAAACATTGCACTAATAGTTTAAATATTAAAATGATGAAGCAATATATGGAATAAAACACTAAATATGTGAAATTAATAACCACAATATAAAAAATACACGAGTGACTCTAATTTGATGAATACAAACTAAAAAGGTATTAATAAAAATGATAATTAATTTATTACTTATTTTTAATTCTCTAAAATCATTAACATCTAATAATCAAAACATATAAATTATGACCGTATACTAATATGAAACTATATATCTTATATATAAACCCATATAAAATCTTGCTGCACGACGAGGACTATTTCACATTAAAATTATAAATATATAATAATCATGTTATTTAAATAGAATCTCTACATTTCCCTATAAATAAACTCAATTAATAGAAATTATTTGGTTACTAAAGATTCATATATAATGTGGATAATAGAGACTTCTCATGGGTTACATCTTAGGTCACTATAATACAATTATCATATACCTGAAAATACATAAAAACAAAATGTTTTCTTATGATGCCACTTATAATGTTACAGATCTAGATCCATAAAAATTTTAGTAACATGGTCATTACCAACTCCATGAGTGTTCTTAAATTTCTTTGGTTTGGTTATTAAACACATGGCTCTTGATTTATACTTGGTGAATTGTTTTCTAAAAAAATTGTATATTATATAAAAAATGGACACCATCAAAAAATCCTATTATCCAGGTCTGTACATTGGAATATAAAAAACCCATGAAGAAAAACAAGTATGAAAGAGGTCATCCTATAATATTGAATATATAAGTATACATCCAAAATGATACATAAACTATAATATAGTAATAACATAATAATAATAAAACAATGGTCATAAACTGAAAGAGGTTTATAAATAAACCATATGAAAATATCTAAGTATACTGATGTTCCTAGAAAAATCATTCCAAACATGGACTATATGGTTAAATTTTTTCTTGTAAAAATATCTTGTTAATATGTATATCACTCCTAGGAATTATAAAATGTATCATTTAGCTACCAAAACATGGTTTATACCATGAATTATTATATGTTAAGAAATATATCTATCAAATTTCCTATGTAGATTGAGATCATATAGACTTGATTGTCCACCACTAACAATGCCTAAACCCACATGTTAAATATATATATCTGGTTCATGGGGGTAAAATTACATTCAAACGCATAGACACACCACACATATAGTCTAGAAAGTCTTTCCATATCCCCATATGAGATATCCAACCTATCAAGCCATATTTATTTCGAACATGTTTTGTTGTCCTAGTGGGAATAATGCCCACAATATGGCCCAAAATTCCAATGCAACATCATACCTGCATCATCCTGACTATGTCACTAGGGTCACATCATGCCTTTATTACCACCTGCCTACATCATCACCTTCTTGCATCATCATTTGTGTCACTTCCTACATAGTACAATAATATTACATGAACCCACCCAGATTTGAACCTAATTCTGATGCATAATTATGGGAAGCCTTTACCACCTAGGTAAGCACCCAAATGTAAAAAAACCCACAATTTAAATAATTTGGTTCATGAATCAAAATGATTCTATACATCTATATATGAAATTAAAAAATATATCAAACTATCTTTTGTCAAATCACGATATCTACGACAAATGAAGTTAGTTAAATTATCAATAATATTTACCACAAGTAACTTTTTATAATGGGATGATCCATACCTGTATATACCTACTTCAAAAATAACCCAGAATAGATGGAAAAATAAATATCTATGTTATTTTATTAATCTCATTCAAAAGGAAACCTTTTTATGTATAAAGTATATAGAAAATATAATGGAACACATTTTCATAAAATAGGGGAAGGGTTATAAGAAATCAAATTTATTATAAATCACAATCAATATATAATGGATCATCTGTTATAGTAGATATACTTACTTATGTTGTATATAAAGATAAGATAAACCTTTCTACATAATTATTTTAATATAGAATTAGTTACATAATTAGTTAACACTAAAAACAATTTCATTATGATACTATTTAATTCAACATGAATTCATAACACATCTGATAATAAGTTCAATGAATAGAGTGAAATATGGAGAAAATTATGATATAATGAATAAAGAAACAAGGCATAGAGAATTTCATTACATTATCAAAACATACTAATTGGTAAAGAAAAAAATAACTTAGGGTTATAATAAAATAACTAATTGATATTAATTTATCCATGTCAAATAGGGAACTAATGGTTGGAATAATATTATTAAATCCTACTACTTATTCTTAGAAAACATGAAAATATTAATAGCATAAACTAGTGTTAATATATGGAATTATATAAAGAAAACATATTTCAACCAATAATTATAATAATCATGTTATCTATATTATTTAATTAAAAAATAAAAATAAAATTTTTATCTTAGGTGTCATAACTTTTGTCAATATATTTTTAAAAAATAGAATAAAAAATCAATATTTTTTAATTAAGAAAAATTCCCTTAGAACCATAATAAAAAAGATATATTTTTCATAAATAATAAAATTTATATCAAATAAGGTTATGGTTTCATAAAAAACCCTATCATGTCCTTATAATTTATTCAAAATCCAATTTTATATTCGCTATTTTTTAAAGCTAATGTTTTTGTGTTATTTTCCCACAATGACTTATTCTAAGTATATTGAATTTTATATATCACCACACGATCATTTTTTTACATTCACTTACTAGATGTTTTGTTTTTTCTATTTTAGTGTTGTCTTAACTTATGAATAATATTCTTCGATGGCTGGATTCTGAATTATATAGTTTATACAACATTGTGAAGAGATCTGAACAATAACAAAATAAATATAGAGTTAAAGATTATATGTATTTATAAGTCTAAAAAAAATTTACTTTACTATTAGGGAATTTTTCAGTAAGAATTATAAATTTAGGTAACATATTTGAGAAATAGATATATAATGAGAACTTTATCAATAACTATTTTCAATCTCTTGGTGATTTTATAGGTTCTATTTGTAATTATGTTCTTCGTGATTCTTTGATATTATATCCATGTGAAATTGTTTGTAATCACTCTATGATTTTTTATTTTAATACTTTTCTTATTATACATTGTGATTGATAAGGTAGATACTAATCTACATTCTTGAAATGTTTTTTTATGAATTATAGGGACAATAATTTCATCCAATAATATGACCAAAGAAGTTCTTGGGGTTATAGCTTGTTGTTTCTGACATCTATTGATGCTGTTAGGGTTAATAATTTTATCATTTGATCATATAAATGAATAATATTCTTGTTTATAAGAATTTATGTCCCCTTGATCAGGGTACCAATCCTCCCACATCTTTGGATTAGAAGAGAATAGTTCATTTGGATGAGATTGTTGATATCCTTTCATAATATATTTTGATGGACTTTACAAATTTTCATCTAAAACATCATTTCATTGTTTAAAATAATATTTTTAGTATAAATATTTTTATATTTACCTTATTAAAGTGTTAAATTATGATCTATTTTATTCTCAGTTTTTGTTATTGTTTTTTCTACTCTAATTATATTGGAATTGTAACATTTAGACAACTTATCATCTTGAGAGGGGAAAAATTTATGTTTTTGTCAAACTCCATTTCAACCCCTATCTTGAGGATTCTCTCTCTACAGAATGTGTTCTTTGTCAATTCTAGTATCTATATTTTTCTATTATATTTGGAATCAAGATATTTTCCTTTTCCTTAAACCTACATATATTAGAGGAATTTTTTTGTAGCTTTTTAGACATAACATTATATAAATTTAATAAGATTTAACCAATATTTTATGTTGATGATTATAATTATTAGAGAGAAAAAATGAATATGTTCATTATTAACACTAGTGTAGAAAATTATCATATGACATTTGGGAATTATAATATTACATAACAAGAAATTTATAATTTTACTCATACAATAAATTTAAAAATCAAACTAACTATAAATCTTAAAATAATATATGTTGTTTGATGATACAAAATATTTACAATCATATATCATTATTTTGGATTTCAAACAATACTTAGAGAATGTAGTATATTACACACTTTTGTACTTATAATTTTTTATATAATAAATGGGATATATTTCATGTGGATTATATTCTTTTTTATTTTCTTCCATGAAAATTAGTTTCATAAAGAATCAGATGTTTTATAACTCTAATGAATTGTTTGAAATAACATGATTAGAGGGAGATAATAGAGGAACAACTTATGGTGAATGTTATTGAGATACTTACAAAGGGGTGAGAATCTAGGAGAATGAATATTTATTATACAATATTTTTAACTAAGACGAGTCATGATTATCTTATTAGATTTTTGATGATATATGAGTATATAGTGAAGTGAGATACAGAGAAGGAGAAATGAAATAATGGCGGTGTTGTGTTTTCTTCTATCGGTTCATAAGATACTAAATTTATATTATGAACATCAAAGAGGTTTTCTAACTACTTTTCATATGGTTGTAATTAAAAACTCAATAAATGGGAATCTTCTAAAATTTTTAGGACTATGAACAATATTATTGTGTAGAAAAATTTTATGAGAATGATTAAAGACACGGACATGATACTTATAAGAGGAAAGATAAGAAAAATGACCCTTAAGATTATATTTTCAACTAATTTAAGAAACTAGGAAATATAATACTAGATTTTCCAAATTTTAATAAGAACAATGGATATTATATTAGATCCTTGAAATGTAATGTAGATAAAATTTTAAAGGTGATATACACCTAAAGTGTTATTGAAGGTCCCAAATTTTGAAATTTCATTAGAAAATAATGATAATATAAAGATGGACTATTTTTATATGAATTGTTTTCAAAATAAATAATGATTTATAGATAAAGTAACTAATAATTCACTTATGAATTCATATTTAGACTCTACATGTTATTATTCTTCTGATTATGATTATGATACTCTATCATTTTAAGAAATGCAAGAATACGTAAAAAATCTAAAGAAGATATATAAAAATTTTAAGGAATCTTATGATTAGACTAATGAAGATATTTTTATGTATGATGATAGAATATATAAGATTACTATGATCTAGATATTAAATAAATTTATTTTTCAACTAGTGATGATTTGAATAAAGTTGTTAAACATAAGTCCAAAGTTGGAAGTTTGAAGAAGTTTCTATATAATTATACTTTTCAAAGGGGGAGTTTTGATAATATTCTAAGATATTTGAAACCATAAGTAATATATTCAAAAATGTAGTTATAATTCTTATATAGAGTCACATTTATAGTGTAAATATTTCATTTCAAAAGAGTGCACCATTTTTCAGTATGTTTAAAACTATATTTCATAGAAATAATAATTTTTCATTGATGAGAATAATAATTTTAGAACATATAGAGATTATATTTATAATGGAATGGAATATTTTCAACACTATATTGTTATATTAATGTGGGTGTTAATGATTTGTACTTATATTATAATATCAAAACATGTTTAGGTACCAAATTTTTAGTTTCATTGATTTTTATATAAAATATTTAGTACCATAAAACGAAATACTTTGTACTTATAAAGTGTTTATTCCCAAAAAATGACTAAAAATAATTAAAAAATTAAAAAAAATACAAAAATTAAAGGATGTACATCTTACATTTTCTGAAAATGTGAAATTAAAAATTATCAGAATTGGTGATGTTAATTTTCATGGTGAAGCTTTAATTTTAAGGATCTTTATACACTATGACTAAATCGCATCCTTATTCATATAATTAAATTATATTATGAATTTTATTAGATGAACTCTAGGAATTAAATATATACCATTACATATTTAAAAAGATTTCACACCTTATATTACGATAAGAATTATAATGTTCATACTTTTGAGCTAAAATAAATTAATTTCTAGAACTTCCCTTGACTCATTTTGATTGAGGATATGAATTCGTCTTGGCATAAAATGTTTGGATACTAAAATTTTCAAAAATTTTATAATATTTAGAAGATAAGAGTTATAATATATCTTCTAAAAATATAATTTAATTACTCTATATTTTATACCCTTTCTAATATGATAAGAAACATAATAAAATATTTATAAATACTTTTGAAGTCACAAATTTCTAAATATTCAATTTATTACACATATACCTTTTTGGACCATGAAAAATTGTGAGAAGTTGTGGAGAACACTATGTGTTTGTATTAACTAATAATTTCACACAGTATACATGAGTTTATATTCATTCCATTAAAATCAAAATCACTATTTTTTTAAAGGTTTTATACACATGTTTGAAATGTGAAAAAAATTCATATCTTCACTATTCATAGTGATAATTGTTGGGAGTTTTGGAATTATGATTTCGAAACTTTTTTTAGTGATAAAAATATTGATCGTAAATTTTTAGCACCGATAACTCAAAAAAATCATGTTAATAGAAAGGATGAAAAGAATACTCTCATATATTTCCTAGTATATATTTTGTAGATATTTTATTACTATGAATTGTTTGTTTGAATTTATTAATTGTTACTATTACACAATAAATGATATTCTATTTTATAAACCATATTTTATTTGACCTAGTTTTAAATAAATCCCTTAGGAAATGTAAAGTGGAAGGAAGAAACAAATTAGCCACCTTTTAGTTTTTTATGAAATGTTTTCATCTGGAATTCTAAAGATAATTTTCATAGATTTTATCTAAATGTTGATTAAGTAATTTTTCATTATTACTATATAACATGTAAGTGTTATAATGTTTTTGAAAAATAGAAACATAACATTAATGAATTGATACATGTTGTTCTTAATGGATGCGGTCCTTATTTGAGGTTAAAACATAGAAACCATGATATTAATACAATTGTTTTTAAACATCTACTGATTCCGTTCTGAAAGATGAACCACATGCGCTTGTAGGTATCATTCCAGAACCCAGTTTAATAGAATAAAGTCATTAATAGATGAGAAACAACCTTAAATTTTACCATTACACAAAATGATCATATGGAACCATCCCATATATAATATAATTAGTTATGAAGATCGAATACTTATGATCATAAGTGATTTATGGAATGAGTGTGGGAAACATAATTTCTTATCTGAATTTTAACCTAAAATGATAGTTTATTCCATGTGTTATGAAGGTTGGATCATTATTATTTAGAAATAGCATGATCTATTTGAACAAAACAAATTTTGAAATTCGGTTAAATATCATTATCATATATTCTTTGTAAGAGTGAAATGGGTCATTCAAAATTAGTGTGATGGAAATGGACCAATTTTTCAGAATAAATCCAAATTTTTTGTTATTGGTTAATATAATGTAGAGGGAATATAATATGAAAATCTATTTCTCTAGTACCCAAAATCAAATATATCAACATTTTTTTAGATTTCATTACTCATTTGAATTGTAATCAATTTCCAATGAATGGAAATGGTGATTACCATAATTTTTTCTTCAAGAGGTGCTTTATATTGAACACACTCAAGGTTTTAAAGATACTAACCATCCAGAACAAGTTTTTAAACACAATAAGGTACTTCATGGGAATAAATAACCCATGAAAATATGTAATAATAAATCAATATATTTTTTATTAAAAACTAATATTTTAAATAGAAAAAATATCATATTCAATTTGTTAATAATTTTTAATTACATCATAATATAATAAATCACTAGAAATGATATTATTTTCATTTCAACCAAAAAAATAAATTCAGATATTTTTTCAAAACTTATGAAAATTTAATCTTACTTGAGTATGATAGGAGAATATAAATTCTTTCTTTAATTATAAATAACACAAAAATTGGAAGAAAATTACTTAACCAAACATAATTATATTATATATTTACATTAAAAAATTTCATTGATAATTTTTTTATTTTAAGTACCGCAATTAAAATATCATGTAAACATGATCTTGGTGAATTTGAGAAATTGATAGATCAAAAATATTATTGGGAGATGATTGGAAGTTTAGTATTCATTGAAAATTACTCAAATAGACATTAGTGACTCGATGTTATTATGTGTGATATTATTAGATGATCCAATGAGTATTATATTTCGGTAGTGAAACTTATATTATGCTACTATAAAGAAAATTTCCACTATAAGCTATTTTATTCTTCTAGAAAAAACTTTACAATTATGAGTTATTTAAATTAATTTTTCAGATTTCATAGGATGGATATGGAGAGTAATTATAAAACATTTCTTTTCTGTGGTTAATCCTTAGTTTCATCATCCAAAAATAGTAATTTTTTTCACCTCTCACTATTGGAGGTTAATATATAGTAGCTAGATGTTTTTATTCCCAATTATTGTGGATGTATCATAGAATAAATTTTTTTAATGTGTTCTACACATACTCATATTATTTGTGATAGTAAAATTAAAATTTATTAAACTAATAATCTGGAACAACACTTATAAACTAAAAAACATTATACAAGACACCATTTCCTCTTGGACCACATATAAAGAAGAAATTATTAATGATTTTATCATAAATAATGATAAACATATAGATATATTTACAAAACCATTACATTTTGAAAGATTATAATACCTTAAATAAATATGAGTATGATTAGTGTTAAGAGATCATTTTATACATTGTGTTTTATATCCTATTCAAATTGAAAAAAACTTTTAGAATGGTGGGAAATTATTTATTTATAGATATTTATGCTAAATATTTGTAAATATACTAAATATATTTTGGAATAGGTTTAAATCAAATTTAAATGTTATATCTTAATAATTTTCCAAAATGAAACCATATATAAGTATTTTTGTCAATGTACATCGTGGTTGTTCTCTTTTAAAAGGAGATTTTACTCTATACTTTTTATTCTATGTAATTAATCATTATACCCCTCTCATAAAAATTTATAATTTACACATATATATGATTATTGTTTTTTTACATTATTCTTATGTATACATGTATGTTTTTAATTTAATCATATGTATTCTTATTGATTTTTGGTTTCCCATTACATACTATAAAATTTTACTCTTACGTACTCCTTATTTTTTGAATACTCTAACATTCTATTAATGTGTTTCGTATTCTCTTTTAACTAAAACTACATGATTTTGACATTAATCTTACACTTATTACATCATTATTACTTATGATGAACTCTCATGGTTTTCTTTTTCTAGTTTTTCATTTGGTTTCTTTTATTTTTTATAATCCCATTAGAGGAGTAGTTAAAAGGAATATTTTGGTGAGAAATAAGAAGGTATATTTTGTACTAGAATATTTATAATGTAAATAGAATTAATTTCAAGGGGGAAATGTTTCCAAATATTCATTGTCATATCCCAATGGGGAGTAAATTTTATAAATTTTATATAGAGCCTTAAAAATTTCATCATTTCATTTCATTCTACCTATATTATAGATCCAGGCGCACACAAATAGACTCGGTGCTAAAAAATAATCTTTTCTTTTTTAGTAATTGATATTGATAAATGTGACCAAGTTTTATGTAACACCTTTTATGGATTTCAGGTATTCCTAAACACCTATTTTTGAACATTATTTGGTTGGGTTTTGTTTGGGGTTAATTATGGTGAAATTTTAATGTTTTGGAAAATTCCAAGGCCATTGAATTTTTAGAACACGATTGGTGTGTGGATTTCCAAACTATGTGTCCTATAAGGAGAAATTATAGAAATTGGGAAGTGGGATTCACATAGATTGTGCATGATATACCAAATTGTTCCCTATATATGCAGAAACCATGCATATCATTTATAACAGGTAAAAAACTTGTGCATGGTTTGACTAAACTATGTTCGTCTACCCAAGAAACCATGGGTACATATTTTCCTTAATCCTAATTTTTAATTAAATATTCTCGAACATCCATTTAGTTAACTAAAAGTCCTTCTTCTAACCAAACTGATTTCCCCCATCCCTAGAGCTCCCTAGAAGAGCACATGGACCTTTGGACCCCTCCTAAAAGAAGATCAAAGCTTGGAGAACAGCGGTCGATATTCTCATGTTTAGTTTTCTCCCCCTGTTCTTAATATCACACCGTCTCTCTTCTCCTACATCGGAATCCATGAATCCCCGTATTTATTGGTGGATATAAAACTAACTATTTTGGATCAAAACCCTATTTTGATTCATAGATATTCATTTTCATCATTCGTCGTTGGATTTTTCCTATTACAGGGTTATGATATGAGATCTATTGATCCTAATGTGGGTGGTTTTTTTGGGATGCCCAATTTAATTTAACCTAAAATTATTTTTTTAATTTATTTATTTAATTAAATGAATCTAATTAATTTTGATTATATGGATTTTAATTGGTTTTCATAAATATTCAACCCATTGGATTTGTGGTTTTAAAAGCTGGTTTTGGAATAAAATTAGAAAACCTACAATTACACTAAATTAGGGTATGTTTAAATAAATTTTTCATATTTAAGTTATGAATTTTATGGAAATTGTCTCAATTTAAATTTAGGACTTAATTGTGGAAAAATGAATTTTGATGGAAATTTTTGAAATCCCCCAATTCACTTGAATTGGGGGTTTGTTATGAAATTTATGAAATTTTGTAAGAAATTAATGTTTTAATTTTAATTTGTGAGTGTGGATTATAAAATGACAGGAATTGGTTTCAAATAATTATTTATGAAAAATATCTTAAAATGTTTTGATGGAAACCTTAGGGTTTTATCTTTTGGAAAGTAATGTTTTTTTGTTAAAAACCCATTACGTTTTCTAAAGGGAAAATTGGAATATTTTAAATAAAGAAAGGGATTAATTAAATTTTTATCAGTCGTGAAATAAATTCCCCATCGTTGTTTTTTACTAGATATCATGAAATACTTAAGAATTTATCGAGTTATTTTGGGTGCCACTTTATGACTTACAATATTCTAAAACATCATATATGTACATCGCATCACATAGGTAATGGTGATGAGTCTCCTTTTCCTTAGGTCCAAAGGGGAGTATGTACATATTTTCCATTTCATAGTGTCGGGTCCCTATAGAATGAAACTATCGTACTTATGAGGCATAAAACCTTTTTCACTTGTTTTTATTTAAAATGTATTTATATGCGATATTTTTAAACAACTATACCTTCCACATGAATTAAAATAAACAGTTTTATATAAAAATTCTTATTTAATCCATTTTCTGAAAAGTTCCATTTGAGTAAATCATTCTTTTTTTAATGGAATGTTACACCATTTGAAATGTATCTCCATCATTTGAAATGTGAAGCATGATTTGATAAATTATTCCATCTTTTGAATTGTAAAGCATGATTCGTTTAAATATTATTTTGATATACTTGACCTGATTACTTGAAAACTGAATGAAAATTCTTGGTTGGTTTGATATTTTCATCATGTTATGGAATCTGTGGTGGAATCTTATTGTGATTTTCCTCACACCCTACTTGTTCCTTCGGGTGTTTTTATATTATCTCCTTCTAAGTTTGATCAAGGGAAAGGTTTCACTATGAGGTGGTTCTAGCAGTTTGACTGTGGACATGGTGATTTGTGTCTGAGTTAGGTCTTGGGAAATTTTTCCTTTTTTATGGTACCTGGTTATTTTAATTGGGTTGTTATACATATTTGAATTCTGGTACATTATACCCAGTGGATTTTATTTTGATATTCATATTATCTTGTTTCGTTTACTTCGGTAATGTTTGTTGTAAAACTATTCCCACTTCAATTCTTTTATGATGAAAGGTGCAACTAGTGAACCTGTGGGGATCAGAAATTCCCTTTGGGATATGTTGGGACCAGAACATTTTTTGGGTTACCATGGAACCCAAGATGGTTAATGAGAAAGGAGTATCAATGAGAGGTTGGGCTTTTGTCTTGAAGTTAGTATAAATTTGTGAAATATTTTCAAGAAATAGGAGGTATTTGCGATTGAGTTCATTGTCAACTCTCCCCATAATTAATATAATTTCATAAGTGGTGGTTATGGAAAGACGTAATGTGGATTAGTTATAGACGTTTCACTATTTTTATTTAGATATAGTGAAATAAGAAGCCTTGATTGTTATATCTATTGGGATTAATTTCCCTTATTTATCTTTTTGGGTGTTATATGATGTCTTCATGATTTTCTGCCGATGTTTTGTATCATCATTCCTATGAAAATATGTGTTTATAAGGTCCAATAGTAAGATACTGATGAACCTCAATTAGTGAACACTATTGTAGATCTGAATCTGGTTGAGGTGATCGAGCACACTGTCCAAGCTATAGGATAAGTACCACATCTAGTTCCTATTTAGGCCTTATATATGGAACCTCATATGGATATTTTGAAGAATTGTTCTCAATAATTCCTTCACCTGAATGTAACACTATTTAAAGGATTAAATGATCCTCAAGAGGTTGATCAATGTTCGATCACGATGGAGCATTTTTTTGGGTTCATGGACACACATGAAGAAATCAATGTGAAGTGTTCCACCTTTTTTATGGAAGGGCTGAGTAAGAGATGGTGGGACAAGATGGTAATGGAAATTAATCATGATGGATTAGAGTGGAATTAATTCAAGGGTCTATTCCCCAACCAGTTCTATCATGATTCCATTTTGTAAGCCATTTCCCATGAGTTTTTCAAACTTGATCAAGCTGATAGGACCATGAATGAATATGAATACTGTTTGCTGATCTTGTTTAGTTTTCACTTGATATAGTAGGGAATGAGAGTCTTAAAGATTATCCATTCAAGATTAATCTTCTTTAGTATATTACTTCTTTAGTTTTATTACTAAATATTCTTTCTTATGTTGCTATTCTAGATAGGGAAATGATGGTCAAGATGGACTTGACAAAAATGTCAGGATTATTGTGAGTTTCTTTCTGTACCAGTGGAAATTTGAATTACACTAATGGAAAGAGGAAGAATGATGATTCACATGTTAGTTCTCAATTGGATGGTTTTTCTAAACCTCCTAAAATTCTAATTAGATTTCCTTTGGTTTATTACAGGTGTGTAAATATAGGAAATTAAAAGAGTGATTTCACTATGGAAACCAAGATCAATGGAACCTACAGACTCTTGAGGCACTTGTAGAGTTTCTTCCATGTTTATTCCACTCTACGCGGTGGAACATGATCATTAGATCCTTCTAAATATTTTGCGCAAGTAGATTCGTCACATGAAAAAGGGTTCAAAAAACACACATCTATAATGAAGATTTTTCATGTAGTGGAAAAGTCTATAGAGGAAGCTGATACTGGTCCAGTGACTATGAGAGGTACCATTACTAAAGATTTGTTAGTAGTGACTACTTTATTTGATACTCATGCATCTGATTAATTCATTTCAACCTATGTTGTTATTCATCTAAATCTTCACATGGATATTTTTTCTTGTACAATGGATATTACTACACAGCTTGATACGAAGAGACAGAAGGGTCTCCATTGTCCCACATATGTTTTCTCTCTGTTTGATGTCAAGATTTATTGTATCATTTTTGTTATCAAAATGAAATCTCTTGAATTCATACTTTATATGAATTGTATTATTTCCATCAAAGCCCATATTGATTTTTATCTTCGAGAGGTCTCCTTTACTACACGTAGTGGTGTGTGTCCCGTCTTCCAAAGAGAATTGGGTCCATGGTTTACTAGAGAAAAAAAAATTATCCATATTTGGGGAATGAAATATCTATGTTTTCCTTTGTCTTGGATTAGGAATTATTGAGAAATAATCTCCCTCTAGGGGTCATCATGTTTCCCAACATGTTTCCTTCTAACATCTTCCTCCCCCACCCCCTGATAAGGGACGTTGAGTTTTCATTTGACATAATTCATGATACTCAACCAGTATCTATCCCCTCATACAATATTGAACCATATGAATGGAATGATCTGAATTCTGAGTTAGACTATCTTCTTGAGAAAGGATTTATACACCTTAGTGTGTCACCTTGGGTGGTGCCAGTTCTCTTGGTTATGAATTCTAATTGTAAAATTTTCCATTGTGATCATTACCATAACTAATCCAAGTTATTGTGAAGAAAAATTATCTTCTAAAATGAATTGGTGGTCTGTTTGATTATTTGAAATGGTTGAAGTGGTTTTCAAAGGCTGGAATTTGGTCTGGTTACCATCTGTTGATGATAAAATAATTTGAAATTCGAAAAACCGCCTTTTGGAGTAGGTATAATCATTATGAGTAACATGTGACTCATTCTGGTCTAAAAAATTCTCCTTAAATCATTATAGAATTAATGAATATTATTTTCCATGAGTATCTATATACCGTTTTGGTGGTATTGTGGGATGACATCCTCGTTTACTCTATGTTAGAGGAGGATCATGTGCAAAATCTATGAACAGTTCTAACTTTTCATTGAAATAAAAAAATTTATGCCATGCTTTTGAAATGTGACTTCTAGATTCAGAGATTGATATTATTAGCAGTCATAGTGTTTAAATTTTTTATATTATTTGATGATAAAAAGTAAAAATTTGTAACAACATGGGAGAATCCACGTAATATTTTTTGGATTCATAGCTTCATGGTTTCAGGAAGATATTATCACTAATTCATTAAGGACTTATCAAATTTGTCTTATCCGATGAATTCTCTAACTAAAAAGGGATTATTGTTTGCTGGTAATGGCAAAAATCATGTTTCTTTTGTTTAGAATGAATCAAATTTGGACTATGGTTCCGGTGTTGACTCTTCTAGAGGCTTTGTAGGGAAATGTGGCTTGTTGTGATGCATCTGGTTCATGATAGGGTTGTGTTATTATGCAGGGTGATCTTATAGGTGCTTATTGATATCATATTCTTATGACACACAAGAATAATTATCCGACCCATGACCTCAAACTTGTAGTTGTGATACACACACATAAGATTTCAGGGTTTTACCATTATTGATAAATGTTTACCCTGTTTTATGACCACAAGATATTGAGCTATATCTTATCCAAAAATTATTTGAATCTCCTCTGAAGGTAGTAGATGGAATACCTATAATCATTTGATTTTGAAATCGCCTATACCCCAGGTAAAGGGAATGTTTTTACAGTTTCATTTAGAAGGAAAATTATGATCTAGACTTTGAAAGAATCATCAGAAGAGTGGAACTTGATGGATCTCTACACAGTTTCATATTCGAGTATAAGAAATCTAGGCTAAGGTTTCCTTGGACATCATTCAGTTGACATCCTCTCTTCTGGAAATTATTCTTCTGAATTAGAAGATCAAGGATGAGTTTTGTAGCTTTAGAGACTCTATTTATAGTGGGGATACAGTTTTCCAGTGGTCATTTACCAAAGATTTAATTCTATTATATCAAAATCTATTTGTGTAACTATCTTTAGTAAAGAAAGATTTGATGGGGGTAGTCTTAATTCCTTATGTGGTTTTCACAGAAGAACCACTAAGATGATATATGACATACTGTGGTATTTTTAGTGTCTAGGTATAAGATGGGAAATTATTGATTTTGTCTCTTATTTCTATACGTTCCAACAGGTGAATGATGAGCACTCGAAACCATCAAGTAAGCTTTATCCACTTTCAGTACCTATATATAAGTGGGATGCGGTCTCTATATACATTTTGTTTGGATTTCCATATAACCTGATAAATTAGAATGCGATATGGGTTGTGACTGATTGACTAGTTAAATTGGATCCCTTTATTCCCATTCATGAAACAAACAATGTTGAGGAGTTAGGAAATACCTATGTGAAATAGATTATTTCTTTTCATAGATTTTTTTTGCTATATTTTATGCAAGAGATTACTAGTTCAGTTATCTCTTTCAAAGATGCCTTTAGGAGGCATTTGTATCTAATATACATTTGAGTACGGATTACTATGTACAAATGGATGGATAGACATATATATCTATACATATTCATGATCATGTTCTCCTCTCTTTTGTTCTCAACATTGGTAGAGCTTAGGATGATCATATCAGTTTGGTTGAGTGTCTTATAACAATACTTACCAGTATGTGATCAAAATGGATTCTTTTGAGGCCTTGTATGCCTGGCCTTTTGGATGTTCATTATTTTGGTCATAGATTGGTAAAAGTTCCTTGGTTATAATGTGATTGGTCTAAGAGATGATAGAAAAGATTCCGTTAATTCATCGGATAATTTTGATGGCACGTAGCTGATATAAATTTTATGGTGATCATCACCTAAAACATTTTTAATAATTAGTTGGTGACCAAGTGTCCATGAATATTTCACCTTAGTTGGATAATTGACGGTTTGGGAGGAAAGGTAATATTGACCCTTATTTTGTGGGACCTTTTTAGGTTGATGATAAGGTAAGGGAAGTTTCCTATCTTATTTAACATCCACCATATAGAACACTGATACATACCTCGTTTCGTGTATCTCATCTTTGAATGTATCTGTCTAATCAATATCATGTTTAGAGATGGAGTGATCATGAGGTCAAACATGATTTATCTATGGTGACACAGAGTGTAGGGATATTTGATTCTGAAACCAAGGAAAAATTTGTGAGAGGGATATTCCTTTGGCTATTGTGTTATGGAAGCATGGATCTGATTCTCATGTAATATAGGAGGGGGAGGCACTGATGAGAGATAAGTAGCCTTATCTTTTTGACATGGAATCTTCATCATAGGATTTATAGGGATAAAATGTTTTTATGGTCGGGAGGTCGCAACATTTTTTTACTGTTGTTAGGTATTCCTAATCCCCTCCTTTTGAAATTTCTTTTCTTTTATTTCATTGGGGATTGATTCAGGTGAAATTTTAATGTTTGTGTAAATTTATCAAATATTGCACAGTTGGCGCACAATTTTCCAAACTGTGTGCCCTCTCAAGAAAAATTGTGTAAATTTGACTATGGGATTTGAATGGTTTTCCAAACCATGTGCCCTCTTTAGATAAATTGTGTGACCAATTTATAACATGATCAATGATTGTTCATTAGTTGACTAAACCATGCACCTCTTCCTAGGAAAATGTGTGTATGGGTTTTCCTTAATCCAAATTTTAATTAGAAATTTCAAAACTCCACCCCCATTTATTTCCATGATGGACCTCCTTCAACCCAAAAAAACTTCATCCATCCATGGACTTCCCACGAAGTGTACATGGACCCTAAAATACCTCTTAAAACAAGATCAAATAATGGTGAATGACAGTAGATCCTATCACTATTAGTTTTTCCTCATGCTCGTAATCTCTTTTTGTTTCTCTTCTCCTCCATAGGGTTCTGTGGATCTCTATATTGATTTTTAGATCTATAACGACTATTTTGGATCCAAATAGAGCTATGGTTACTGGATCATCATTTTCTTCATTTCCCATTGAAGATTGTTATTTATATCATTGTGATTTGAGATTCATTGATTCCAAGGTAGGTGGTTCCGTTATGATGCCAAATTTTCAATAACCTTAAATTTCATTTTTTTTAATTAATTTTTTTTTGAATTAAAGACAATTAATTTATTTTGATGATATAATTTTCAATTGGTAGTTGTAAAAACACATTCTCATTGTATTATGGGTTTTAAAAATATGTTTTTAGAAAGAATTTAAAAACACCCAATTCCATTGAATTGGTGTATGTTCATGGAAATTTATGAGATTTAAGTTGTTGAATTTAAATTTTAGATTTTATGGAAATTATTTAAATTGATATTTTGGATTTAATTTTGAAAAAATGGACTTGTTGGAACATTGTGAAAAAACCCAATTCCATTGAATTGAGGTTTTGCTTAAAAATTGATAGAAATAGTTTGGAAATTAAATAAACTATTTTAATTTTTGAAAGTTGGTAGTGATGTTGCATGAATTGGATTAAACTCCATATGTATGAAAACTAGATTTTTTTATGGAAACCTTAGGGTTTCATCTTTTTTAAAAGTCATTTTTTGATAAAAAACCCATTATGGTTTTTAAAGGAAAAATTTTTATATTTGAAATGGAGAATGTAATTAATTCAAAATTAAGTTGTCTTGAAATAATTTTTACATATTAGTTTTTTATTAAATCCATGAAAGACTTAGGTAGTTTGTTTGAAATTTTTGGTGGTACATTATGACTTAGAACTTATTAAAACTTCATATTAACACATAAAATCCCTTAGGAAATGGTGATGAGTCCCCATTACCTTAGGTTGTAAAGACCCCAAACTCAAACAACCACCCATATAGTGTTATTGGGCTGGGATTCATTGAGCTTAGGTGCACCTCCCCAAATTCCAATGGTTGAAGACTAGCAGCGACGGAGTAAACATGTATTGTGGGGAGTATATGCATTATTAGAATAGATAAAAAACTGGTCAAAGTATAATAATAACACATGTAGTAGAAATGAATGACTCAGTAGACTCAAACTATACCGAAAAAGGGGAAGCACAAAAATATTAAATAAATATTTGAAGCAATATAGAAACAGCTAGATCAAAAATTAAACAGAATAGTATGATAAACACCATTTCTAACTACTACTAAAATAACAAGGAATATATCCCTAACATGTCATCAATTTCAATATAAAAAGGGTGATCATGGAAAACCACTATAGATTTTTATAAATAAGAATCCTAATACAGTAAATAAATCTAAACTAAATTAAAGCACAGGATATGCATGACCTCAATGTCCATGACAATCTCCATACCAAAAATTACTAAAACCCAACTCTTGAAGCTTATCTTTTAGCAATATGTAAATTTATAAAGTATTCATGCATCTAGAAGGGATCGTGTATGGTTTGAGATAAATCTTAGTTGGATTCCACCCAATGGTGCATATTGAGCATAAGTGTTTAAGAAGACAAACATTTCTAAGAATGGTAAATAGTAAAATGTAATAACAAACACAACCTCCACTGGTGCTCAACATATACCAGGGAGTGTCACCTACTTTGACCAACACTGAGATCTCAGAATCCAATAGAGTCCTTAGCCTATGGCCCAATGTGCCCCTATAGTCAAAATTCCTTGTGAACCATCAGGTTCCACCTCAATCACATTTCTCGACACCACATGCCTCTTAACATCTCGTGTCTCAAAGAACAAATGTCCCGATGACACACCAAATAATAGTATCCAAGTCCAATGGACCCTGAACCTAAGATCACTCTATCCCATGGCCTGAATATCAGAAGAACTTAAATGTATATCCTTAAATATATATATACATATATATATATATATATCTTGGACCTCAAACTCAATCACAATGAGTCTCATCCCCAAACCCAATATCCTTATCACTATCCATTGAAGGCTCCTCACTTTCTACATGGATTTCTACGACAAGCACCCATAAACCAAAAATACTTAAACCGAAACTATTAGTGGCCTCTAAACACAGAAGTTTTCATAACCGCCTCATCACAATGTCTACCTGTGTGTACATGAATCAACAGTTCTTTAGCCACCACGAGTGAGAAAAAATCACCAAATAAGAATCAAAGCCACGCCATCTCTAGCGCCTCATACCCCAATGACAATTTAGCTCAAATCTGATATCCAGGCCATCCATGTATCTTTGGCCTTATCCAACATGAAAGTCTCACAACCTGAAACCAACGTCCATAATGCCCAATCCCATGGTAAAAAACACACAAGAAAATCTGGGCCACATCCAACATCAGGTCAATCCCGTCACAAAACCAAGGGTGTCAGCATATGTAATTCTAGTCATTACATATATATAATTACATTTAAACAGTTGTAAAAATGAATTTTAATTTATTCAATTAAAAATTCACTAGCCTTTAGAAATGACATAACATCACTGAGGTGTTGAATGCCTCTAACTATAATAATCAATCTTAAACATTTTACAAATACTAGTTTAAAACACAGAAAAACAATTATAACCACTATGGAACCAGAGTCCAAGTAACCCAAGGAGCAATGACCTCTCACCCAATCTCACTCAATCAATTCAGGTATAATGAAATCCCAACGTAATCCCACATGTCTAATAATCATTTGAAGATTTAATAGTATATATAATGGGGTCTCACCCAAAATACTCAAATTTGTGCTAAAAATCACATCACCCAATGTTCCGAAAAAACACAAAACAAAGTATGCACCACCTTCATCATAATTGTATGACACTCCTCATCTAGAATCATCCTCTAATTATGCCTAGAATGGAGTTTATCTACACATAAAAAATAACTGGCCAAGCTTTGATAATTAGTTCGATAGAAGAATTCATGAAGAACGGTTCAATAAGAATTGTGGATTCACTGATGGGATTCAAACACTTATGATAGAGTTTGAATCAGAATTCAACCAGAAAATCGGGATGGAAATCCTCCTACAACACTGCTTTTTGAGAAACGGGGGTGAGGGATTTTTTCCGTTTATCAAAAATGAGGTTGCTTCCATTTTTATCAAAATCAAAAAATAGAAAAGTACATGTCATGTACTAATAAATACATAGAGTGTGTATGCCTGGTCTACTTTTTTTTCTGACTTCAACTTATATTCCATACCTAGGTCTGTCAACATCCATTACAGGACATGTACTGGTAATTACCTAGTGTGTAATTTGATGTTTCTCTCTTCCTTGCTGACATCTTTACTTGGAATTTATGACCATTACATGGTCACACCATTACATGACGTGTACCTGGATTACATGGTGTGTAACCCCAAGTCATGTCATGTAATAGTCCAACAGTATGTACTCAACCTGTTTTCTTCTTTTTCTTAAGTACGACCCTATAAAATTCACGTACATCACAGGAAGAAATGGGTTCTTACAAAATTCCCCCCTTAAAGAAATTCATCGATAAGTTTACCTTCCAAGGGTGAAAAAGATACATTCTAGAGAAACTCTGGCACAAAGTTCAAGTCAATCAAGGATTAATTAGCCATTTCATAACCTATGGTCCTCCTATGATTCATCGTCACAACTGCACCTCATCAGGTCCTCCCGTTTCACTTAAAAAACCTAATAATATCCCGAACCATATCAGTTCCTACCTCGATCCCATGAAATACATGGAACAGTGAGACCCCTCCTCCATGGATTCTCAAAATACATCTAGTGCCTTTCACCTCAATCACAACTGTATCATGGATGCACTGATTCCCAAGGTACCTCAAGAAACAACATCCCTTGGATTCCCCGATGCCCAAGGCACCCAATGTAACCCACATTCCTAAGATGCCTTGACACCGAAGCACCTAAAAACATGAATCCAATGATGGTACTAATTCCAAGCAACTTATATATATAAATATATATAATAAGGCACCCCTACTGATGCCACCCACTGACCAGTGTTTGGTACGTCCATAAACATCCTTTTCACCTCATGAACTAAAAATGAACAAGCTGAAACAGACCATTACAAAATGAACATGCCTCAATAGGCCATTCCAAAAATAAAGAAGGAAAAAGTAATTGTAAGACCTGCATCATACTGCTGACCATCATCATCTCACCAACTTTCTCAACCCCTAGAAGCTCCAAAACATGTACCTTTCTCGACACATGATTGCTTGATGCATGTCCTCCATACGATAATACACCAGACAACATCCACTAACCCCATGTCTAGGTCCCACTATCACTAACACATCCTCCACATGTAGATTAATCTCAACTACCCTCTCATGGTACCAATCTTGAACCGATCTTTAAAGATTGTGGCTACCTTGGTCCCTTCCCATCGGCTATCTATGAAGGATTACTATAGAACCTCTCATTATTTCCAACCTTTCCACATGCCGGAAACTTCTTTGTAGGCTGATCACACTGAGTCTGGACATGACCTGACTTCCCACATTGAATGAAAATCACTCTTGAACTACCATGAGATGGCCTAGCTGTGTCCTTGGCCTGACCACCATAATAGAACTCCACTCGACCTTGTTTCCCGCCATCTGAACTATCACCTGAAGCTACCACACAACCCATGTGAGGCTTGTCCATCAGGTTACCATTGACTATGAGAACATGATTCACTACCAATAAGAATGAGTTCAACCTAAAGATGTTTACAAGAACCCATATGGAGTGACGTAATCCATCTTCAAAGCAGCTCACCCTCGGGATGTCATCACTTACAATACCAGGTGCGAAGTTAGATAACTCAGTGAAAGTATCTACAATGTCCATGATAAACATGTGAAACAACTAAAGGATTAAGAACTCCTGATCTATATCATCCCTCAGCATCTCAAGGAAAATGTTCTCAAAGAATCTGTCTATGATGTCTTTCCAGTCCATTACCTCGTGTCTGCAAGCCAGAACGTGCACAACCCAATAGTTATTTGCCCATCCTCTAATCATATATGTCGCCAACTTGATCCTACACCCTGGATACATCTCAAGTTACTTGAATACCATCTTCATGCATTCTATCTAGTTATTGGAAATCTGTGGGACACCCTCAACCAGATTGAAACTGCTGGTTCTTTGAATAGAACTCTCGCGTTAGATACACCATCAATGTATTTTCTCCCAGAGAACCTCTATTAATACCTTGAAAAAATCATTCTAAGATAGATCAAAGCTATTTTTCGATCCATGGCCCAAACACTATTAAACATTAAAGCTGCCCTACCAGTAGAGGATCATTAACCAAATCCTTCCCCAGAGCAAGAACATGTGGCTCATTCTCTACAAGCCCCTTAGGGGTCTAAAATTTATCGTGAACGTACAACACTATACCATCACCATCCTAACACTCCATCTGGGAAATACAAGAGGAACCCACTGAATACCATAGATGGTTAGACATCCAATATATATAATAATACAAATAACACAGATATGGAATGTAGTAAAAAGTAATCGCATACTTAATACCCTACCTCTTCCCCACTGCGACAATTCCCCACAACATCCTGGCCTCATGTAATACTTACCCACCCTAAAAATATCCATTTATCACAATATCCATGGGCCATTCCCATCCTGATAACCCACGTTGTCTCAATTATATGACCAATTTTCTGAATCCTGGTGATTAATATCCCATCAACCATATTACCTTTATAGTTCTATAAGATCTGGGCACATTCCTATGACACATTCAATTTTACATAAATATAAATCATGTCATATCAAATTTCATGAAACATGTAATTCTATCAAAAAAATATTTTTTTCACATGGAAATAGACATATATCACATGGTACTATCAATTCAAAAAGCAAACATGCATATATGAAATTAAAATACCCTAAAAATCTGTTTACCAAAATACAAGAAACCACGCCCTACATTTTTGGGACAAGGTATAATTATCCCTTACTTCTTTGGGTCAAGGGTCACATATCACAATAAGTAATCATCACAACCAGGTGAGCCTCCAAGGTGGAAACCATATAAACTATAATTTGAGAAAAAGAAATATAAATTCCCACCCATGGTATCTTGGTCCATCCCTTGTACCTGGGGCTGCATGCGCCCAATCAGAAGCACTTAACCTAGTTCCAATCACAATCTATATCTATTTTACCATATCCCAAATTGTAAACCAACATAAAAGATTGGATGTATCAATATCATTAGTTTTCAGTCAATAAATTATACTAAATCCTAGTCAAAACTCCTTTGATATGACATTGTAACATCCCCAACCTTGAGCAGCCACCTGAAGAGTGCTATCGGGCTGGGTGTCACTGACCTTTGGCACGAATCCACAGAAGCCAAAGGCTACTGACTAGCTACGATGGTGTAAATAGTTATATTGGGGAGGGTATACCATTTCGGAATAGATAATACACTATTCCGAGTATAATCACAACACATGATGCAGATATAAATGGATGAGTAGACTCCAACTAGAACTGCAAAGCGGGAGCACATCAAAATTTAATAAACTGCGAAAGTGATATGGAAACAGCTGCAATGGAAAGTAAAAAACAACATCATGCTAAAAAACACTTGTAACCACTGCTGAGACAAACAAAGAATGCATCCATAGAAGTTCATCCATGTCAATATAAGAAGGTCACCCATGGTTAACCACTATAGTTACTTATAAATAAGAATGAAAATACAGTAAATAAAGATATACAAAGGCAATACTCCAGAAAGGCATGATGTCAAAGTCTATACAATTTTCCATGCCAAACACTAATACAATCCAGCTCTTAAAGCTGATCCTTTACCCATATGTATATCCAAAAAGTATACATGAATCTTGAAGGGCCCATGTAAGGCGTGAGATGAATCTCAGTAGGAAACCACCTAATGGTGCATACCAAGTATACGTGTTTGAGAGTAGAAACATTTCTAAAAAGTAAAAAATACGATGCAATAATAAACAATACCTCCACTAGTTCTTAGAATCTACCAGGGAGTGTCACCTACTTCGGCCAATATCAGTTTCTCATAATCCAAGAGAGTTTTTTTCATGGCCCAAGGTACCGTTGTAGTCACAAGTCTAGGTGAAACCCCAAGTTCTAACTCAATCACATTTCCTGGCACCACGTGCCTCCTGAAACAACATGTCTCAAAGTACCTATGTATTAAAGGCATGCAAAACAATTGTATCTTGATCCCAAGGACCCATGCTCATAATATCACATTGTCCCCTAGAATTACAATTGGGGGAAATATGTTTTTCTTCAAATATATATAACATAGCCCATGGCCTCAATCACGGAGAGCCTTATCCCCCAACCTGATAGCCTCATTGTTATCCACTGAAGGCTCCTTACCTTTCATGTGACATTATTGTTTAAGAATCCCTAATCCAGAAATACCTAAACAATAGAAATTTGGGGCCTCTACCCACACGAGTGTTCAAAACCACCTCATCACGTAGAATACCTACGTTCACATGACTCAATCAACACTTTGGTCAACATGATAGAGTGGTAGTCACAAAATAAGAACCAAACACACAATATTTCTAGCTTCTCATGCCCCTGGGACCATGTCACTTAATTCCAATTTTCATTTCATCTATGTATCACGAGCCTTTCCCAACCTAACAATCACACTACCTCAAGCCAACATCCAAGATGCCCAATCCAAAATTCAAAATCACCAAATAAAATCTAGTCCCCGAACCACCTCGGGTGAATCCTATCACAATCCCAAGGGTGTAAGAATATGTAATCACAATCACTACATATATATAATCACATTGAAACACTTATAAATAGAATATTCAATTTAAACAGTTTTAAATTAACTACCTTTCTGTTATACATTAGCAGCACTAAGGTCTTGAAGGAATATAACTAGCTTAATCAAGCTTAAATAGTTTATAAATACTACATTAAAACAAAGAAAAACAATTTTTCCCATTCTGGCACCCCAACCAAAATAACCCAAAGAGCAATGACCTCTCACCCGACCTCACTCAAACAATTCAGTTATAGGAAATTCCCAATAAAATCCCATTGGTCTCATAATCAAATCAATGTGAAACAAAAAATTATAAAGGGATCTTCGTCAAAATACCCAAAAAGCACATCAAAGTCTGCGCCACCCAAAAGTACACAAAAACCCAAAATAAGGTATGCCGCATATACCTCATACTTGTAAGACTCTCCACATCCAGAGTCAGCCTCTAATTCATCCTAGAATGGAGTAGATCTATATAACGAGCATAAATGATCAAGATTCAATAACTAGGTCAAGAGAATAAATCACGAATAATAGTTTAGGAGGAATCAATGACTCATCAATGAGATTATCATGCATCTAATGGTGTTCAAAATAGAGATCAAATGAATAATTTGGAGGGAAATCCTCTTCCGACACTGCTGTTCAAGAACCATGGGTCATGGGTTTTGTTTGTCTTACAAAAATGAGGCTAATGGTCATTTTAATAAAAAAGAAAGGAAACAACCTACCATGTACTAACAAATAAATTGTGTCTATATGACTGATCCTATTTTTCTACCAACTTCCACTTACAGGTCATACCTATGTATATCGAAATCCATTACACAATGTGTAATAGTAATTACACACCATGTACATGGATAGTTTTCTCTTCCCTGATGACATCCTTACACGCCATGTACAACCATTACACAACCAAACCATTACACCACATGTACTTGGATTACGTGGTATGTAGGCCCAAGTCATGTCATGTAATAGTCTAGCAGCTAGTACTCAGAATGATTTCCTCCATTTAATATGTACTACCCTAAAAAAATAATTGTACCTCAAAAGAAGAACTGGGTTCTTACATATGCCCAAAGGGGAATATGTACATATTTATCATTTCATAGTGTTGAGTCCCTATAGCCTAAAACTATCATACTTATCAGGCATTTGACCATGTTTCTCCCTTTTTTTATTTCAAATGTATTTATATTCCATAGTTGTAAACTGTTTTACATTCCCTGTGAATTTATATAAAATATTTTATATAAAAGATCTTATTTATGTGTTTTTTTTGAAAACATCCATTTGGGTAAAAACCCCTTTGATTAAAAAAATTCCATCATTTGAAGTGTATTTACATCATTAAAAATTTGAAGCATGATTTTATAAATTATTTACATCTTTTGAATTATAAATAATGATTTGTTTAAATATTATTTTGAAATTCCAAACCTATTTACATGAAAATTAAAAGCAAGTGCTTATGTAATTTGACATTGGTATCTTGTTTTGGAATCTTTGGAAAAATCGTACTGGGCTTTGGCTCACACCCTACTTTTACCTTTAGGCGTTTTTATATTATCTCATTCGAGGTTTGATCATGGTAAAGGGATCACATTGTGTTGGTTCTAGCTATTTAACTGCAAACTTGTTGAGTTGCGTCTGAGTTGGGATATGGGCAGTTTTTCATGTTTTTTGGTACATGGTAGTCGGATATGGGTTATTCTACCCATTTGAATACTGGTACATTACTCCAAATGGATTTTCATTTTATATTTATACTATAATTTTTATTTTACTTCGATAATATTTTTGTAAAACCCATTCCCACTTTCATTATTTTATGATGCTAGATGCTAGTCACCGACCCATGGGGATCGAAAATACCCTTAATGCTATGTCCAAACCATCTTTGTTATCAAGTTACCATGGTACTTGGGCTGGTTCTGGACATTCTTTTTTCAAAAAACATACAACATAAAATATAAAAGGATGACCACTATCACACCCAAGGACCTTTTAGGTCTAAATTTTAAGAGAATTAGGTCAAAATATTATATAATAACAACCATGTATTTATTTTGAGTATTTTTACCACTATAACAAGATTTTATTATTCCACATTATGTACTCAAAATCACCCATAAAATTAGTCTCACATGAACCCTTTCAAATAATAATTAATTTAAATCATTCTTCAAAACCCTAGGAAATGTAAAAAAAATAAGGGTGAACTCAAATGCACTGTATGGGTAAATATAAGCACTAAAAATTGAATTCCACCAGTTATCATATGATGATCATAAGGGTATAATGAAATAATCAAAGTGCATGAGTATATAATAAGAGAATTCATACCCACAAAAACATGGATCATAAATCATGTTCCATGGAATAAATCTTTAACATAAAACTAATAAAATATAACTAGATAATCATGATTCAT
This sequence comes from Viscum album, assembly GCA_963277665.1. Lineage (NCBI taxonomy): Eukaryota > Viridiplantae > Streptophyta > Magnoliopsida > Santalales > Viscaceae > Viscum > Viscum album. Next base: position 2,133,352,988 of record OY728155.1, on the reverse strand, counting down.
ATGAAACCAATCCTTGAGAAAATAACCCACTAAAAAGAGTATGAATAATAGGGAATATTTGTGGAATCACGAAAAATTATCTTTATCATATAATTTTTCTTACATTAAAAATAATAGGATCCAAATTTAATCCATATGAGAAATCTTCCTTGATAGATGTATCCTTTTAACTTTAAAGAAAAAGTACATTACCCCATGCATTAGAGAGAAATATCATGATCACATAATGTATAAAACATATCCATAAAGACCATAATTAAAAATAATATCCAAAAACCAAACATGAATATATAAGATGGAATATTTTATTTTCATCACCAATCCTTTGAAAACAACATACATTCCTTTATATCCTTATTTACCACTAAAAACTAACAATTTTTATGATAATATATTTTAAAAAATATTCATCGGCCATACAGATAAAACAAACTAGTGTATCATAAAATCATATTCCTAGTTAAGTAGAGGAATCATTAAATGATGTTTATATAGATTTAAAATAACATTTAAAACATTTACTTGATGGTCAGGGAAAATATCCATTTATTTTGGAAATATTTTATAAATATTTCCAAAATATTTTGAAAAATATTTTATTTGAAAATAAACATGAAAAATAATAAATTATTCTTAAAATCCAATAATTTTCATGACATAGTGAAAATATATTTATACATTAATCATTAAAAATAGCATTTTATTCAATGTTTTTCAAAGAGAGTCAAACTCGACCCATATAGAAAACATTAAGAAGTTTCATTTTTAAAACATTTTAAAAGAAGGTCAAATAACATGGAAAATAACTTTATTAAATAATTTATGTTTATAAAATAATATTATTGAAAAATATTAACAATTTTGAAGAATAAATTGGTAAAATTTATTTAAAAACATTAAAATAATGTTTTTAAAGAAAAGCACTTCTTGGGAATTTTTATACAAAAAACTATTTGAAAGAAACAACATATAAAGATATATAAAATTCTAGGAGTATATAGATTTCCATGTTAGTATATGTTAGGAGTTAGAATATACACCACATATATTAATATAGATTCATTAATCAAAACATGTTCCCAAGAATGAAGTTTTTGATAAGAAATCCATGTAGCATTGGTAATGCTTGAATAAAATAAATTGAATGAAAGAACATAAGATGATTCTATAAAATCTAAAATTTACATTAAATAATTTTTTAATTCACAGTCATTTGGTAGTAAATAAACAATTTAAAATAAAAAATAGTACATAACATGTATTATGTTTCAACGAATTGAAATTGAGACAATGAAAACCCTTGCAACTTTTATAACATTTGAAAAAATTTATAATGAATTAGATAAATTAAATTGAAATTTAAATGTAATGATAAAAGAGTCATACATTATATAATATCTCAGTAGGAAAAACATAAAACATAAAAAATAAGTAGGTACTTATTAGAAGACATGTCTCAATGAAACAATATTGAGATGGATAATTATCCAAAAGACTGTATCATTAATGTTAGAATCAATAAATAAACTGATTAGGTGTAAAAATTGTAAAATAATAAAACAACTAAAAATAAAATATAATATAATAAGATGTGATTTTAAACAAAACCTTGCCATAACATATTTAATAAATATGTGATATAACACAATGAAAGGGAATTGAGTTATGAAACCCCTTACCTCGAGTATGACCTTGTTATGTATGCCCTTTAAATCCTACATAATATAATTACAATAAATATTTTACTATTCAATAGCCTTTTAAAGGTTTATTAATTTACCATTAAACAATTTATTTAATTTATTTTAATGAAATATTTAATTACATAATTGGTTAAGTCCACATGATGTATTTTGAGGAAGTTCGATTCATAATTTCTAGACATCTTTGGTTTGTTGTTGATAGTCATAGAGATCATTATTAAATTACCTCCAAAATAATATTAATGGAATACTTATAATTTTAATACATTAATTATAATTTTATAACCATATATAAATGATTTTTCTAAACATAAATCACATTACAATAATGAGACGGTAGTCCGTACAAACACATGAGTAATGTTTCTATTTTACAAAAAAACATGAGGTAAAGAAGGTAAGTATAATTTTATATTTATAGAATGATAATGATATAATAAATATAATATTACCTCTTTAAATACACTTATATATTCCATCCATGTGAGGTTTTTATGAAAATTTTATTACATCTCTTCGTGGAGGTGGTAATCCACACGTACACACGAACGACGTTATCATTTCTCAATAGATGGAATGGTAAGAAAATATACGGTATAATATATTTAAATAATATAAAATATTTCATTATTATGATATATATACTTTAAATCCATCATTATAACGATATGTGATCAGCTGTGGTGAAAAACTAATTAGGTCGGTTAATGAGATGATATTCCTCCATACACACGAATGATGGTTTCATATTACATTTTATAGAAGGGGATATAGATAAAGATTTTAAAATAAACATAATAACTTATAAATAAATGGTATATAATTTATATATTATATATTAATGTTTATAATAGGTTTTAAGGAGATAAAATAAGAAAACACACTTAGTGAAGTCCTTTATTTCATTTAGAAAATCCTCCCAGGTTTACACCGTTGGAATTCAAAAATGGGTATTATGATCAATATAGGGATGATAATAGGTGGTGAGGTATTTTAGTAAGTTATTTTTATAGGTATTTTCTAATATAAGAGGTCATTTAAGTGTCTGGAAAATAGAAGAGGGTGTTCCCTTTTATATGTTAGGGAGAGAAATCACTAGGAATTTTAAAAAAATATTTTAATATCGTTAAGTCATTTTCATGGAAAAGTGTCCCATAAAAAATATTGAGAATAAGTTGATAAATTTTGAAAAAAATTCAACCAATAAAAACTAATTTGATATTTGGTGGCCTTATCACTTTTTTTTAACCTACGTTCAGCCGATTTTCCCTCTTACCATAGCGATACAATTTTTGTTACCAAAGTTACTATTCATAATGACCAAAAACAAAATTTCCAACAACAAAATATTTACAAGTCATTATTAAAAATATGAAATTATTTTTATCAAATTAAACTTTTATAGTTAGATGAACTTATTTTTAAATAAGTGAGTAAAATTAAAAGAAAATTCATATTTAGAAAAATGAATTTTTAAGCATAAAACACAGTTGACTTTCATCCCATGTCTTATAAAAAATAGTATGTCATTTAAAATATTTTTTGAATATGTAGAAAAAAATTTAATTAAAAAGATTAATAAAAATAAATAAAAATAATTTATTGAGATAAACACACATTTCTCACATTTTTTTTACTCAAAAAATTCATGTTTATAAGACACAAAATGAACATTTATTAATATGAAGTTTAATATTGATTCATTTATGATTAATAAAATTATTTCAAATTCAATTATACTTATTTTACTTTTGGATCCAGAAAGAAAAATACTGGGACTTATCACATACTTGATTTAAATAAAAAAATTGACAGTGTTGCGAAATTTTATATTTTCACTGTACAATAATAAAACAATCTTTTATGAAATATATCAATAAATTCACCCCAATATTATTTCGATATACGGATTTAAAAAAAATACTCAGTACACAAAATATAATTCCTAAAATTTATATAAATTATTTATAATATTCACTCAAAAAATGTAATAAAAAATATTTATGAAAATACATATTTTGAAGCATAAGAAGACTTCACTAAAATATAGAGTTCTTATTTACTTTTAATGAATCAATACATTTGTATTAAGTTTGTTCATTATATATAAATTTTATAATTTTTCTATTCTTATTCATATTTATGAATTAAATGGTCATGTTATGTTGATTATATGTAAATAATAATATTTCTTTGATAGTTTAACCTTAGTTTCATATGTCTTATACATTATCGAACAAATTGGTGTTTTTATGATAAATGGTGTTATATTGTACACCATTTAAATAATTATATGATTTTAATTTTAACTTTCTCTCTGTAATCAAGGTAATACATTTGGAAATAATTTTTTGGAAAACCCACATCATAAAAAGGGTTAATAAAAATTCTATTTGAAAAGAGGAAAAAAGAAATATGAAGTTCATCTGGAATGAAACATAACTTGGTTTAGAAAATTTAGAAAAGTTTTGGGAGGAAAAAATATGGATGTGGGGGGAGGAATTAATTTCCAAATTATGATGGAGAGTGCTATAGAAAATTGATCTCAAGAAAATGAATGATCATGTTAAAGTTAATGACCACAAAACCATAATCTAATGAGGTGTAAAAAATGCCACCAATTCATTAGAAATGAAAGAAATATGATAAAATTTTTATTTATAGAACTTTTTCATAGAGTTGCGGAATTACTTTACCATATATAATAAGAACATAAGAAAATTTACTTCCATGATTTATTTGATTTCACTAGTACAATTTCATCCTTTGGTTGGTCTTTGATCAAATTCCACTTCTATGGCATATCATATTCCCCAAAATGAGTATTAAAGATGTAATATTCATGAAGAATGAATAAAAATAAAAATATAATAGATATTATAATATGAAAAATGATTACAAGTTAGTCCTAATATCTTTCAAAAATATCTTGAACTGAAATGTCTGGAATCAGGTAAGATAATATAAAAAAATTATAAACCTTCATTTAAATCCAAAATTTACACAATATAGTAAAAGGATAAACTTATATCATTCTATTAATAAATATCCATACATCCTAAATAATCTTAATAACCTAAAAAATAAATAATTTTTAAACCTTAATATTTATATCATACCCTTCATCTTACATACCAAAAAAATAATAACATTCATCCCAAATAATCCTTCATATTACACCTAAGGGTTACATATACCTCAACCCAATTTAACAGATCCCCAAATTTCATTAATCACCTTAAAATTCCATAATTTCAATCCAAAAGGCATATTTATGCCGTTGAACATATGAATAATCATAAACATATAAATCCATGACGGTATCCAAAAATATTAAGTTAACCTGACATGAAATCATAATGATATCAAATGTTTCCTAAATGATTCTCTAATTCCAAATATATCATACCCAAACATACACACCTAAATTTATTTGTAAAATATAATCTTTACTTTTTATACTTTTTTAATAATAAAAATGACCCAATTATAAAAATAAAAAAATAGAATATGAAATTAAAAATTTATATCCCTTGCACCACCAAATAAATTTTAGTTTTAGAGATTTATATAATTAGTAAAAACACTTACAAAATAACACCCATGTCTTGTAGTGAGCATTTACCCACATCACAAAGCTTTTCTTATTCCACATTATATCTTCAAAATGTTGCATAAAATTATTCATACATGAATCCTTTTTATACCCAATTCATTGAACATAATTATTCATAACTTTATGAATTGAAATACAATTTTAAGGGTGGGATCAAAAAATCTTTAAATGAAAATATAATAATTAAGAATTAAAGGTCATTAGTGATCATAATATGAGCATAAGGGTATGATGAAATAATCAAAGTTAATCACTATAAAATTAGAGAATTCATAGCCATCATATTGTGGGTCATAAATTATGATACAAGTCTGTTGATGCTCCTTTCATCAGAAAGTCTAAAGAATGGAAAAGGGGAATATCATAGCTCAAATAAATTCAACCTTTGGACAAATATAAAAAATTGGAAAAGGAAGGAATAAGAAGAACATAGCGCAAAGGTCACACAATTTCTACCATGGTCGTGAAAGTACACTTGTGCTCCACCTAATGTTCTCCCATATGACATGAGCTCCATTTTTGAAAACCGCCCGGGGTCCTCTCCATCCTATAATTACCCCCGGTGGGCCCCCCATTTGAGGAAGAAATTTTCCAGAATTTAGATATAGAGATCTGAACGCCCAAGTCTCTTTTTCAAGTCTTCCTAAAACTTATAAGGTAATTATTTACCTAGAATGGAAGGTCAAAACTAGAGGAATAAGGTCTAAGTGTTAGAAATCACTAACACCTACATACCTAAATGTATTGACCTTAAGGGAAATGAAAAAACTTGCACGCCTCCTTACCTATTCATTGAAACTTGTGTGCCACTATTCTGGAAGTACCTCAGGATGATTCTAAAGGCTTTGGTCAAGAATCACCCAAATATTACTCTACTGGGCAAGGATCGCGCAAGTACCAATGAGCCGCGTAGTTATACCTGCGCGACCAATACTTGCCCGCCCATGCAGTACCTGCGGGTCTGCCAAGACTTGCATGCCCCTTTTTTGGGTTCCCTTCCTGCCCATTTAAACCCTATTATGCCATTCCACCTCTCCTATTCAAGCTTCAGTCTTAAAGACACTCTTCAAATCCATTTATGGAATGTTTTCTTGATTGAATTCATTATCTGAAAGGATCACCGTGGAACATCTCTCAAAACATAGTGATTTTCACATCATTATGTCACTAAAGTTAGAGAGTTCATTCATTCAACCTCATCCTTTAAGATGATCGAATCCTTAACTTGGGCCTCCTTTTCAGGAGTAAGCCCCAGTCCAAATCCTCATTAATTTGGGAATCCTCCTTAGGAGTAAGCCCCAAGTCCTCTAACCTAGGCCTTCTTTTCAGGGATAATCCCTAGTCGTAATTCCACAAATATGGGCATCCTCTTTAAGAGTAAGCCCCAAGTCCCTTAATTTTAAAATCGCTTTAACCTGGGCCTCCTCCTTAGGAATAAACCCATGTCTTAAATTTCTCTTAACCAGTCATAATTTCTTTTGATCTGGGCTTCCTTCTCAGGAGTAAAAACACATTAATAAGCCTCCTCCTAACTTGGGAATATTCCTTAGGAGTAATCCCCAAGATTAGAGTATCCAAATCTCCATGAAGCACATATACCTTTATGGACCCTGTTCATGGATTTATTCCTTGAAGTAAATCTTAATCCTCATCTATTTGGGAAGTCAGACATACATATGCCCCACATCATTGCATGACACAATTGTCTGGTTTCACCAATACATATTGTTTCTCACACCGAGCATTACTCACGTGAGCATAGAGTGTAAAATTAATCATGACATATTTATTTGAGCCATAAATCATGCATAAACATCATACTCCTTTACATGAACTACGTGGTTTTTGATTTATTTTCCAAAAAAAAGGATACGTAGGTATCCCATCGGCAGGTATGATCCCAACTGTGAAATAATCCATGTCCTCCTGAATGAAAATAAACTTCAAGTGCCCCCCTGAGTGGATTTAAAACCAGTATGGTCATAATAATGACCAAGAGTGTTTTATGTATTTAAGGATACCATCAATGAAGAATCTCTAAAAAATATAGATGATTCTTTATCGATGAAGAACCTAGAATACATATAAAAGATTCTCTAAATTTTGTTCATATCAATCATTGATTGTCATATTTATAGGAAATCACATTTTATACCTGGTAATGTAATAAGGATTCACGAACATAACTTAAATCAATAAATAGAGTCCCAGAGTAGACAATAATTCTCCTCAAAAAGGTGTGATGAGTCCGACCTCCCATCCTATCGAACAATGCAAATTCCTAAGCCTCATCAGTATACAACTAATTAGCACATACCTTTGGAAAGTAGGTCCAAATGGATATGGAATCATTGGATGATTCCGGTTCTACGAACAATCCCATTTGAAATCTTTTGGAATTTTTGACCCTTCAATAAATGAGGTCATCCCAAAATCTAGAGGAAAAAAAATGGTGAACATGACATAAATCCTTAGACATGTTAAAATGATGCTTTAATTATTTTTTAGGACCCTATTTTAACTTAATGAGAGGTCCAACAAAGCAATCAGTGACATATTTTCTCATCCAAAAGATGTGGTGGCCGGACTTATCTTGATTATGTATGTTATATCAAACAGACACTCTTTTCCAAGATCTTCTACATTTTCAGAATGGATTCTCTTAAGTTCACATCTGTGAATATCTCTGATGTGAAAACTACTACTGCAAATGCCACTACAGCTACCCCTACTGGATCATCGTCCTCTCTGAGGAAGACATCACTTACTCAGTGTCTTCAATGTTTGGTATAAAATGCACTTGTTAAGGATTACCATAAAAACGGTACCATTCCAACTCTGGAGGCTGCTCGACAATCCCTACAAGTGAACAATTCACCCTGGTCGTCCGGACAGCGACGACCCGTGATCAAGAAGTAGATGATTTTAACTAACATCTCCAACCGTTTCGGGTCGTTATCCCCAGAACTAAATCACCATTCCATCCCATATTCTGGGGAGGTGAATGAGCAGGTCCCTCAGGGCCTTAATTAAAGGAATAAGGAGTCCTTCCCTAGGGCTCCCATCAACAATCACCACCAGAATTATGCGGCAGTGCACCCTCAACATGATAAGAGTATCAACTCCAGGCATTCAGCTCAGGTTCCTCGAACCCGAGCAGTCAAGATGAATCACCAGAGACGAAATCCGGTCAACAGTGAGTAGGTTCTCATCTCTTCTATCTCCGGAGAAGTCCACCAACCTAACTTGGTGGAAAACAATGAGCAGACACATACACCCGTCCGTTTTAATTTCGCTGTCTAGCAGACTCGTCTGGCAGCATCACATCAATCCCACCAGGCAATTCTGGCAGAGTCCTATAGGAAGGAACATACACCTATTTATATGTCATCATCTAGTCAGCGGGCTCTCCTGACTACATATGATGGATCTCTTAAAACCAAGTTCGGCGAAGTATAATTAACAGGCACAGACACCTGCTAGTATTGATCAAGCCTACCAACAGTCTCACTTGGTAGCACTCAGAGAAGTCAGTCGGAATGCTCTGGCGACAAATAGGAGGCATACGCAACTCTCTACCCCCACACTTGAGTACTGTCAGGATTCACTGAAATGAAAAGGAGGAAAAGAGCAGGCACACACACCTACTCAAAGCATGTAATGGACATATATCCACATTCCAACAGCAGAAGTCACCAAACATATTCTATCAATGGTGAAAGAGCAGAAGAAAATCCATTCTCATATTCTGGATGCTTTCCAGGACATTATAACAACTTCAGCAACATCTAAGGGAAATACACATAAATATATCCATACCTGTGGAGTGACAAATAAACAGTTCACTCCGAAACACACACACACATCTGTTCCTGTCCAAGAGGGTTGTGGGGCGTATTCCCCCATATCATACAAACAACCAAGTTAGAAAAATACACCTGAGTTGAGTAGAGATTGTCAGCCTAACCAGGACATCTATCCTGATCAGGAACATACACCTTCTTAGAGTAGCCACTTTCATCGATAAGTGGTTTCCAAGGCAAGTAAAAAAGGCGTCTAAGAAGAATACATGCCCAGCACAGTCAAGAGATCAAGAGCCATTCTCTAACAAGGCATTGCTCGATGCTGGCTTTCTTGAATCCCTCAGACAATTATCTATTGGAATCCCAGATTCTACTCCCTCATTTCCCAATAGTGGGAACATTAATTCAGAAGGTCTTCAAATGACACTTCCTCATTAAGGCTTGCTTCATGACAGTTCAGTCGATCTTGAAGTTTCATCTTCAGATGAGACCTACAATAACCCTCTATGTAGCCAGAAGACCAAGGAGCAAGAGATATCATCTTTTTCTGTACCCCACCATGGTGGTCCACCCCATGATGATGAATTTCGTTGCAAAGGTCCTCTCCACAATGGGTATTCATATTTCCTGTAAAATGATCCAGTGGACAATGTAGTTCCAAGAAACCCCTCTTATCTTGAGGCACTTGCAAATGAAAAACCAATCATTTCTGATGCTTTATCGCTAGCAGGTGAAATACTTTCTCAACAAGAAGACATACCAGGGTGTAGTTTGTTCTCCAAACCACCCCTAAGTCATGAATCTTCAAGTTTGATCATTGATTTCTCTACTAATCTTGTTGAATCCAACAAAGCAACAAGTAAACACCAGCTCTGGTCAAATAAGGTATAATAATATTCATTGAATGATAAAGAGGAAATGATTAACATGAGAAAACAACTGGTGAAGGGGGATGTGCAAGTCATGTTTTGGCCTCTGGCTGACTCTCAGTATGACATTCCAAAGATGTTGATGGATGATGGAATTCTTGATATTCTCTTTAACATAGGGAAAAATCTTTGTCAGTTGAAAAATAAAGTATTATATTATGATGAATATGAAAATCATCTTAATATAATATAAGGGTTACAACATCAGATTGATTTGGAATCTCTATCAGTCTCTCAATATCTGATGGCTAAAAAGTAGTAAAGATCCATTCAATGTTCATTCCTTGGCGCACTAAGATGTTTGCGCCAGTTAATTGGCAATGCCCCATCTGGTATTCATTTTAGAGTATGGGATGTTCGTGGAGCACTACAATTCACTGTACTCTCCAGTCAGAAAAGCCCACCGAAAATGGTCTCATTCAATGTTATTGCTCGTGGCTAGCCACAGTCAATTGGTTTTGTTTGTAAGAAAAATATTTCTCAAGAACAGGCTTCAACTAGTTCCTATCAAAATAAATAATACAGAGAACATGTTGTTGAATTAAACCTTCATCAAGAAAACGGGAATATTGAATAGGCCTCTCGTAAGGAGCAAGTACTTCATCAAGTGACAGAAGTGTTGGAAATCATCCAACAGTCTTTTGAACCGGGTGATAAAAGTTGATATCTATTAATGCATCCAGATAATTTCTGGACCAAGGTCCGCAAGATTAGGAGAGATTTTAAGAAAGTCTCAGACATAGCATGTCAAGAGCCACCCCAGCTTTCCATACTGGGGACTGTTTTAACCCAACCCTCGGAATGAACAAATAGGATTCGTGGAGTCGAGAAAAGGCAGCGGGAACAGCCCTAGTCTACCGGACTGGGGACTTTTTCAAATCATCAATCCCCTCCTCAATGAAAGTCGGTTTTCTCTTGATTTTGGAAGAAGCCATAAGAGGAAAGAGGATCCAAATTATCAGGAGATTCTCTCACAATTACAGTTTTCCAAGTAGTTCCTGAGGGGTCAAATCAACAAAATGTAATGTCTCACTAGGGGCATGGTAGAATACAATATCATAGAAATGCTGATAGAAAATATGTGATGCGTTATGCATCAATTAATTTCATGAATTCTGTTGTTGCTGATCCACCAGATGAATCTCACTCAGAGGGTTCAGATGATGATGTTCCTGCTCAAGAAGTTGTACACACAGACACAAATGAAGAAGGTGTGCGAACACGAAATCAAAGGATTACTCAGAACCTAGGTAATCCTTCAGGTAATCTACTTCCCCCTCTACGAAAGGGAGCCAATAAGGGGAAGGTAAAGAATCGGGTTACATATCCTTTCTCTGGAGAAGGCCAATAGCTATCACTAGAGAAAAGGTTTTCACAACAAGAGGAAGAAATGAAGGAATTGAGAAGATTGAATGCAAAACTACTTCTGGGTAGTCTTTTTCCTAAGAGTGCTGGAGTCAGTCAGCCAATGGAGTTTTTTGAAGTTGCTAAGATTGATCAAGAATATCCTCCTCCATCAATACACCCTCACATGTCTAATCCTACGAATCAAGTACAAAAACAATTGGTGGTGCTACCATCAGTTCCCGTACTAGCCACCACATCTGTACCAGCTCCAGTTATTGCACCTTCCCACGTCCAAGTTCAAATGGATGTTTCTCAAAAGTTAATAACAACCATTGAGTCATTAACATCTTGGTTAGAGACTATGGAAGCGGAGTGTGAACAGGTTCAACCAGAAAGAGAGATTTCCTAGAATGCGTAGATTCAAACCTTCCCCCATCAAGTTATGGGAACCATGTATTCCCTATTTTCAATGGATCAGGTGATCCTGAACTGCATTTGACGCGTTACATGTCTTGTTGCGGTCCTACGATGGAGACTCCAAAACAGCAAGAAGAAGTGAAACTCAGATGCTTCGTGCGAACCATTTGAGGACCATCTTTTGTTTGGTACAAAATCTTGAAATCTCGGTCAATTACTGGGTGGGAAGATCTGTGCAAAAAATTCATTCTTCAGTTCAGCTCAACATTTCCAAAGAAAACAGTTTTTGATCATACAAACTGTAAGAAAAGGGAGAATGAATGGGTCTAATATTTGATTTCTCGCTGGAAGGGATTAACATATTCCCTAAGCTTAGCACTCCCTCAGGAAAAACTGTTTCCAATCTGTGTGGAAAATCTGCGTGACGAATTACACACACCGCTGATCCCTGTGAAATATACAGGAGGGTTTCTAGACCTGACTTCAATCGCTCAACCGATTGAATATTCTCTTATAAAGACTATGGATAAGGCTCATATAATTCCATCAGCTCCAGGAAGGAGAATGGGTAATGCAGAGACTGCTAAAGTTATGCTTAAACAAGCACCTGTACCTTCTTCTACTTCAAAACCTTCATTATCTCGAAGGGATCCACCTCTTGGGCACCTACAACAAAGGCCATTTCGTCAAGATGATCAAAGAGATCAATGACGAAAACAATTTTTGGATCTGAAGAGAAAAACATACTCTTTCAGAAATTAACAAGTTCCTAGTTACTTCATTTTGGCTTTGGAAAATAATTTGGTTCAATTTCCAAGGCCCAAAAGGCCAAACAAGGAAGGAGATGAAGACCATCCCAATCATTTACCCTTTCATCAAATGTTGGGGCATCCCATCCAAGAGTGTTTTGTCTTCAAATATCTCCTGAAAAAGATGATTGACTTGGGAAATGTCAAATTAAAATGTTCTTCAGCTTAGGTAGCATGTGTTACTACTATAGTTCTAGAAGAGGAAGGCGAATGGTATGAAGTCAAAAGAAAAAATGCGCAAAAATATGATGATTGGATGGTCAGAAAAATGATCAAACGATCACTTTCTATTCTACGATTGCAATTCAAGAAACCAATTGTGCCTTCTGCCATGAATGCCGCAGGAAAACCCTATTCATCAGAGGGAAAATACTCAAAGAAGTGGTATGATTCAAAGAAATAAATAGAATCAGAAGAAGATGAGTATGTGTCAAAGCCTAAGTTGTCTTTGACTCTGGTAGACTTCATGCCATCTACTTCAAATTCACAGGAACTGCCCCACCAAACGGCTTATCCTAAACATGCTAATCAGACATACTCTTCATCGGATGAAGAGTTGATTTTCGGTTCTGTTAATATGATTAAATTAATAGATCCACATTCCAGTCGCTGTTTCAATTTTGATGATCCGTAATTCCCTATATCAAATAAATGAATCAGAAGAAGTTATAGAGGATTAGGATATAGAGTAAGACATAGATCTTTCAGAGACCACTATTCCAATTTTGTCCCTGCTAGAACCGTGTATGTGGCAGAAACTCGTGGTAGAGCCCTTCGATGAGCTCAATAAGAAAAAGCATGTTCGTCCACACAAGGAAGACTCTTCCCTAGCATAATTATTCTGGATGATCAGTTGAAGCTTCCATCATCTTCCTCTATTTATGTAAATAAACCTAATCGGTCTAATCTTCCAAATCCAGGAGTATTACCAACTCCTATCCAGGTACAAGATGCATCAAATTCCAAAGCATCAAATTCCAAGGCACCGGCTAAACCACATGCTCCTGTTGGGGAACACAGACCTTTGGATCAAAAGAATGATATATTGAAACACCTGGCCCAAGCACCGACCATGTTTTTAATTATGGATGCCTTGAATTTATCAAAGGATCTTCAGGAGGCACTCATTGATGCTTTTTCAAGTCCTCAGGAGTTTGAGACTGAAATTGCTGCAGCTGAAGTCTACCATGTAGAGAATAATCCTACAGAATGCCATAGAGTAATATCGATTACTAATGAAGATGAATATGATGGTGTTCATGGACATATTATACATTTGTACTTATTTGGCAAGGTCAATGGCGTAGACATCCGAAGAGCCTTCATGGATAATGGTTCAGGAGTCATCCTCATGCGCATTCGTACACTTCATCGATTGGGAGTCGCAGAATCTGATTAATTTCCTTCTACCTTGATGTTACAAGGATATGATAAAAATGAACAAGAACCACTGGGTGATATTACACTCAGAACTCAGTTTGAAGATCTTGTGTCCAATTCATATTTCATGGTTGTTGATCAAGACTCGGCCTTCAACATCTTGCTTGGAAGACCCTGGCAACATCGGCATGTGATTATCCCTTCATCATACCATCAATTTCTCATGTTTTGTTTCGATGGTGAAGTTGGGAAATTATATGGTGATAATTCCCCATTCAAGACATGTGAATCTCAATACATTGAGGCCAAATTCTACAACATGAAGGGAAAAGAGGTATCCACAACAAAAGAGGTTACCAAAGTTAATGCTCTGTATGGTTTGGAAAAGATTCCTGTAAAACCATTAGCACATGTGAGTAAAAATTATGTGTTGCCTATCAGTCAAATTGACAAGATAGACCCAAATGAAAATACACTTATAAAAAGATCCATAATGTTAATTAAAGAAATCGAGCCAGACAACATGGGATAAATTGGTGATCAATGAAGAAATGACGAAAGCTCCAATGGAGATGTCTTCATTTCATCTGCTGAAATCCAGCAAGTCTATACATTGCCAGTCATGCCTGGGCAAGTTATAGCACTGTCAGAGGTAAAAGATGATGTCGATTCTCAATCCATCATCTCCTCTTTATTACCCAAAGAAGACCTTTAATCATCAATCGGGTCGGAAATGGAAGCTTCTTCTTCAAGATGTGCAAATTTTGACATTTCTTCTGATCATGAAAATTCTGCTTCATCATCTACTATGAAAGTAGAAACAGAAGAAGTAACAAATGTTGAAGAAGAAGAGGAAGATCTCAGAGATGCTTCTCTGTCATTTGAAGAGGGTATCTCTACCACTGTGGATGAACTTAGAGAAATCAATATCGGTACAAAAGAAGATCCACGCCCCACTTTAATCAGTGCGGCCATGACTCATGAAGAGAAAGAGACGTATATTTCATTTTTAATGAAAAATAGAGATATATTTTCTTGGAACTATACAGAGATACTAGGGCTTGATACGGATGTTTCCACTCATTTTTTGGGTTTCCAAATAGAACATCGAGGAATCAAACAAGATGCTAGAAGAACACACCCAACCTATGCTTCCAAAATTGAGGCTAACGTGGATAATCTCATCAAAGCTAATTTCGTCAGAGAAGTTCAATATCCCAAGTGGTTGGATAATATTGTCCCAGTAAAAAAGAAGAATGGGAAAATTTGAGTTTTCATTGATTTTAGAGATCTTAATCAGCATTTTCCTAAGGATGATTTTCCAGTTCTAATTATAGAACTCTTGATTAATGTGACAACTAGCTAGGAAGCGCTTTCCTTCATGGATGGATATTTTGGATATAATCAAATCAGGATGGCTCCATAAGATGAATAATCTATAGCCTTTAGAGCCCCTCAGGGTGTGTTTTCCTCTCGGGTAATTCCCTTTCGACCTAAAGAATGGAGGCACAACATACCAGCGTGCCATGCATCGTATCTTCAAACCCTTTCGGGGAAAGTTTGTTGAATGTTATGTGGATGATTTGGTGGTCAAATAAAAACAACGTTCTAATGACTTGTCTGATTTGGAAGTCATATTCTGTAAACATTGGAAACATAATTTGAAGATGAACCCCTTAAAATGTTCTTTTGGGGTAACCTCAGGGAAATTTCTCGGCATTATTGTACCACATCGTGGTATCGAAGTCGATCCTGAGAAGACAAAGACAATCCTTAGTATGAAACCTCCTCAAAATTTGAAAGAATTGAGAGGAATTCAAGGAAAATTAGCCTATATTCGGCGTTTTATCACCAATTTGGCAGGAAAATGTTTACCCTTCACCAAATTGATGAAGAAGGGAGTCACATACCAGTGGACTGATGAATGTCAAGAAGCATTTGATATTCTCAAGAAATACCTCTTAAGTACACCGGTACTTATGCCACCTGTTGAAGGAAGGCCCCTTATCCTCTATGTGACAGCTCTTGAGTGATCATTGGGTGCCTTTATTGCTATGAAGAATGATGCTGGGAATGAAAACAGCTTCTACTAACTCAGTCAAACTATACTTAAAGCAGAAAACCGATATTCAAATTTTGATAAGTGTTGTCTGGCATTAATCATTGTAGTTCAGAAGTTGAGAAACTACCTGCAACATCAAGAGTTCCAATTGGTATCTCCCAATAACCCACTCAAATTCATCCTTAGTCGTCCAATGCTTAGAGGACGTCTGGCAAGGTTGGAAGTTATCTTCCAGCAATTTGATATTCAATATGTGTCTCAAAAGGAAATAAAGGGCCAAGCTCTGGTGGATTTCCTTGCTGAACACCCTTCAGTGGAAGACACATCTTCAGATATTGAACTTCTTAATGAGGAAGTCTTCTCTATTTAGGATAGAACTCAGACATGGGATATGTACTTTGATGGTGCTTCTAGAAGTCTAACAGGGAGGAAAATGGAAAATCCCAAATTCATCAAAGTTGGCTTAGGGATTGTACTCATTTTTTCAGAAATGGCAAAGTTACCTTATTCCTTAAATTTGTGGGAAGGTGGTACAAATAATATGCAGAATACCAAGCTCTCATTGCAGGATTGGAGTTGGCGCTTCAAGCACAAGTGAATCACTTAAAGGTGAAAGGTGATTCAGACCTGGTAATAAAACAAGTCAATGGAAATTATGCAATCAGAAAAGAAGAACTAATTCTTTTGTATGATTACATCAGAGAGTTAATGGTGGAGTTTCCTTCGAAAACAACATTTTGTTATGTCCCAAGATCACAAAATACCCAAGCTGATGCGCTGGCTAATATTTCCACAACTCTGGAAGATCCAAATCAGGATGAGAAAACTATCAGTATTGCCCACCGTTGTACAATTTCACCTTATGTTTGAATTAGAACAGAGGAAATCAATGAAATTAGTACCATCTTGAACCATACAGTCACACTATGGGATGGAAGACACCTATCAAGAAATACATTAAAAATGGAACACTTCCATCTGATAGAGATGAGAAAGAATGAATCTGGCGACATGTGGTCCACTTTACTCTTAATGATGGCCCAGATCACCTACAGAAAATTATCAACAAGTGTAGTTTTGATGGACTTCTTTTCAGATGCATTGATGGTAAAGAGACAATGGCTGTCATGAAAGAAGTGCATGTAGGAATCTGTGGTGCCCACCAGTCTGGACATAGACTCTCTGATCAGATTTGAAGTCTTGGATACTTTTGGCCTTCAATGATACAAGATTGTGTTGATTTTACAATGAAGTGTCATTCATTCCAAGTGCATGCCAACATCATTCATCAACCTCCAGAGTTGATTCATATAGCTAAATACTCGTGGCCATTTTTCACATGGGGAATGGATGTGGTGGGATATTACCCTTTAGCTACATCCATGAAGTTTAAGTATATTCTTACTGCTACTGATTTCTTTTTCAAATGCGCAGAGGAAGTACCTCTCATGGAAGTTTGTTCTAAAAGAATTAATAGCTTCATCAAGTCTAACATCATTAACTGATTTGGTATCCCTCATACCATATTGACGGAAAATGTCACCAACTTCTGTTCATCTGAGGTGAAGAAGTTGTATCAAGAATAGAACATCAAATCCAATCAGTCATCTCATAATCATGCAGTGGACAATGGCCAGATAGAATATTTCAACAAGACTCTGTCATATATACTGCAAAAGATGGTGGATAAAGATAAGAATTCATGGCATGATAAACTCTTTCATGATTTATGGGCTTATCAGACCACCACCCACACTACAACACGGTCAACCCCATAATCATTGGTATATGGAACAGAAGCAGTCTTTCCAATTGAGGTTCAACTACCCTCTATTAGGGTATCCATTTGTGATCATTCATCCACATATGAACAATCTCAATAGTTATAGGTTGAATTAGAAGATTTAGATGAGAAAATATTGTGCACTCTGCACAACTTGGAAGTCTATCAGAATCGAATAGCACGAGCTTTCAACAAAAAAGTTCGTCTTCATTCATTCATTCAGGGAGAATTGGTATTAGTTCTCAGAACTCCAATGATACCAGGAAATAGTCCTCCGAAGCTTGATCCAAGATGGGAAGGACCTTATTCAATACATAATGTCTATTCCAATAGAGCATATTCATTAATCTCAATGGATAGAGAACTCACCACAACTCCAACCAATGTCAGATTTATAAATAAGTATTTTGTATAAACACAAAATACACCATCCACGGTCCATACATATGACCATAAACTATTTGTATAACTTTCTTCCCACACGACGTTAAACTGCGACATCCTAACTACATGAAGCTAAACTGTACAGAAGTCCCTTACATATAGTAAGGCGTTAAAATGCATAATCCTAAGTCCATACATATGACCTTAAACTATTTGTATTAATTTTGTCCCACAAGACGTTAAACTGCGGCGTCCTAACTACATGACACTAAACTGCATAGAAGTCCCTTATGTCTAGCAAGACGTTAAACTACATCATCCACAGTCCACGCATATGACTCTAAAATATTTTCATTTCTTTCATCCCACACGACGTTAAACTGTGAAAAAGTTCCCTAATTTATCCAACATGACGTTAAACTGTGTCCCCTTCATCGTCTTTGCTATATGACATTAAACTATACAGTAATGGTCCATACAAATGACCTAAAACTATTTGAAATTTTTTCCAACATGAAATTAATCTATGAAAAATTCCTTAATATGTCCAACATGACGTTAAAATTTGTCCTCTTTTGTCATTACTGCATGAAATTAAACTGAACAGTCCTCTTTTTGTCCACCATGATGTTAAACTGTGTTGTCCCCATCGTCCTAACTACATGACGCTAAACTATACAGAATGTCATTTGATACGTCCTACATGACATTAAACTGTAGTTTGTCCCTACTACATGACACTAAACTGTTCAGCACCAATAGTCCTAACTGCAAGTATTTAAACTGCATAGTCCCTTATTATGTCCTACATGACATTAAACTGTGCGTTGTTAAGGTTGTTGTTACCTCTTGTTTCTCACACCGAGTATGACTCACATGATCTTAGAGTAAATTTCAACCATAACACCCTATCTGGGCCGCTAGCCACACGTATGTCCCAACATTATTTTTTAGGTCGTTGTCCACAAGAACAACTTGATCATTAATTCATTCTTTAACTGAACTACGCAGACTTTGATCCTTGCCTTCCAGGATAGGTACGTAGGCAAACACCCAAGGTTAAAGCCCAAATCCAATCTCTTCACATCGGTTCACCTCCATCTCATACGATGTTGCTTCATGAAACCGTCCCCAGAATCAATATCTTTACATTGGTTCACTTTCGCCATTGCTATATGATGTTAAACTGTACAACATTGTTTTTCATGTACGACAATAAAATACAATATTCTTTGATACTCTCACCTAGGAGGGAATCAGTATTTACATTCATTTTTCAATCATGTTTCATTCCAAAAACTATGTTCATACATGGCAATGCCCGAACCTTTTATCTTGGGTTAAGCCATCGTGGCACTAAATTACCCTTTCACCCTTCACATGTACACACCAAATTTGTATAGAGGGTATTTCTAGAACTATGTGGGCTTGATTCTCATCCGTACGGGATACGTAGGAACGTTCCAGTGTCCCTCGAATCCAGCCCCAAGACTTTTCGGCCTAACCCCAAATTCCACTTTCAGTTCCTTGGCTGAAAAGTCCCCATGAAACCACATACTGTTTATTTCTTATAACTGGTCCAATCACTATGACACTAAACTAGGATCTCCAATATTTTCATCCCTCACGATGTTAAAATGTAGTTTAAGAACTATGTATGGCTTGATTCCCATCCTTATTGGATACGTAGTGAAGTCCAACATTTCAATTAAGGATCCATCCACAACATTATTATGGTTATCATTGATCCGTGTATCTCTACATACATTCGACAATACCCATATTTATGTGTCATAATACTAATCTTGAATACTTCTATATCTTCGTAACCCTTTTATTGAATTCTGGTCAGAAAATGTCCAATTTTTGAGAATTATTTTGCTTGACCATGCAGCATGTTCCCTTAGGTGGCCTTGCATAAACAATCTACATAACAGACGTGTCATCCAAAAGATGCTATTATTTGACTATGCAGCCAATGCCCTTAAGCGGCCTTTCATAATTCAACCCCCTAACGGGGTTTTCAGATACTGGTAACTTCATTCTTGGGAAGAAAGCCTCTTTTTTCCTTATTGGTCTTATCAAAAAAATATGTAAGTATCCGAAAAAAATAGTTATCCTTAACATATTTATTTCATGTTATTTTTCATGATCTAAAAGTATTCAAGTCTATGGTAAATATTTTCTTTCCCTAAGTTTGGGTCAGACCTTCGTAGGAGTAACATTCATCTAATTCTTAGACAAACCTTTTTGGAAATATCTTCACAATATTCAAGTACCTATCTCCATACAACAAACTCTATACTTTAGAAAAGTTGAATCCCTATAAACATTCACTGGATTCTTAGTAGTAGAAAAGATAATTTCTGAGAGTTCTTTTGCCTGACTATGCACACATTCCCTTAGGCATCCTTGCATAAACAGTCTACATAACGGATCTGTCGGCCAAAAGATTCTATTATTTGACGATGCAGCCAATGCTCTTAGGTGGCCCTGCATACTTCAACCCCCTAATAGGTTTGTTAAATAATAGTAACTTCATTCTTGGGAACTACTTCTTATAATGCCTTTTAGAACTTTTTTATATCATTCCTCAGATTCAAATTTTCTTAAGTCATAGTTTACATATTTTCCCTCATACTTGAGTGTGGTAAAATATTTTCAAATAAGTTGTAAAGTAATTGAGTGAATTCTAATTCATTTGGTCAAAGCTATTTCGACATTAAACATAGGTCTTTTTATGTCCGACATGCATGACTTAAAACTTCCAATAAGAGAATGAAAATACAAATGATTGATGATGAAAGTGTTTTTCATTGATGCACAAGAGTTAGAAGGACATCCATATATTTGATTCTATTCTCTTTTTCAAGAATTACAAAAGTCTTTCAACATAACTCATCATTTGATTTTTGATATCCCAAGCATCATCAGAAATCACCTAAAATTCATTCATTCAACTGGATACAACAAGAGATGCAGTGATACTAGCTCTTCTTGGAACAATTGTAGAAGAATGTTCTTGAGTGCGGTTTGAGAAAATTTTCTACTAATCAAATAGTGGATCTGTTTCTGTCCCATAGACTTCGAAGATGGATACATGGATTTCAGAATGGAGAATTGGAAGTAAAGAGCCATTTGGAGAGATTACTCTTTTCAGATATTTCTCTAATATCATGATAGTCTTTTCTCCACCAACCAACAGCGGAAAACATATCAGCCCGTGGGTTTTCCATTTTCATATCGGCAAGGAAATGTCATGAAGAATGAATCTGATAGTTCACACCATTGATGATTCTCTTAATGCACAACATAACCAAAATAAAGGAGTATCCATGTGGCTACATCTCGGGCATATGATTCTTCATCTCAGGGAAGTTGACATGATACATCTTCAAGTACATGGCTAATTCTGGGAGAGTACTTTCACAGGGGGAATAATAATCATGGCCAACGATGTCCATCATCTCATCAATTCTTTTTCTCTCCAGTTCATCAGCCATTCCGATTCTCTTTAGAGCCATTTGATCTGCACAAAAGTTGAATAATTAACTAATATAGTATGTCAATTTTTCATAAAATTTGTGAAGGATTTGAAGAAATTTTCTATGTCATTAAGGCACGCAAGTCCCATAGTTGGCACGCATGTATCCTTCGGTCGCGCAAGTATTGGGCTCGCAGGTTTCACTGCGCAAGTCTAAATACCTTAATAGCTGCGTGACACAAGAAACTGAAGCATGACGAAAGAAGTAAGAAGCACGGACAAGAGAGATCTGGGAGTCAAATTGCGCACCGAGATCAAAAAACAAGCAAGAGCCGGGTGGTTTGTGCGAAGTGAGGCCCACTATTTATAGACAAGGCCGTACCCCTGCACGCCAGACCCTGCGCGCCCGAAGCTCATTTGTGCGCCATACCCTGTGCGCCCCAATTTTCTTTTGATTATCAATTTTCTCAGAGTCAAATCTTCATTTCCTTTGGAACCAACTCTAAGGAGGGGACTTTTGTTGACGCTCCTTTCATCACAGAGTCTAATGATTGGAAAAGGGGAATATCGTAGCTCAAAGTAATTCAACCTTTGGATAAATATCAAAAATTGAAAAAGGAAGGAATATGAAGAACATTACGCAAAGGTCACACAAGTTCTACCACGGTCGCGCAAGTAAACTTGCGCGCCCTTTTTGAAAACCATCACGGGTCCACTCCAGCCTATAAATACCCCCGGTGGGCACCCCATTTGAGGAGGATTTTTTCCAGAATTCAGATATAGAGATCTGAATGCCCAAGTCTCTTCTTCAAGTCTTCCAAACACTTATAAGTTAATTCTTTACCTATAATGGAAGGTCTAAACAAGAGGAACAAGGTCTAAGAGTTAGAAATCACTAACACTTGCACGCCAATTTTTTTTCCCTTAAGGGAAATGAACACACTTGCATGCCTACAAACCTATTCATTGAAACTTGCACACCACTCTTTTGGAAGTACCTCAGGATGATTTAAAGGCTTTGGTCAAGAATCGCGCAAGTATTACTCTACTGGGAAAGGATATCACAAGTACCCATGAGCCGCACAGGTATACCTGCACGACCAATACATTCACACCCACGTAGTACCTGCGCGCCTGCCAGGACATGCAAGCCCCTTTTTTTGGGTGCCCCTCCTGCCCATTTAACCCCTCTTATGTCATTCCACCTCTATTATTCAAGATTCAGTCTTCAAGACACTCTTCAAATCTATTTATGGAATGTTTTATTGAATGACTTCTTTATCTGAAAGGAACTCCGTGGAACATCTCTAAAAAATCAGCAATTTTCACATCATTATGTCACTAAAGTTAGAGAGTTCATTCATTCAACCTCATCCTTTATGATGAGAGAATCCTTAACTTGGGACTCCTTTTCAGGAGTAAGCCCCAGTCCATATCCTCCTTAATTTGGGAATCCTCCTTAGGAGTAATCCCCAAGTCCTCTAACATGGGCCTTCTTTTTAGGAATAATCCCTAGTCATAATTCCCCAAATATGGGCATCCTCTTTAAGAGTAAGCCCCAAGTCCCTTAATTTTCAAATCCCTTTATCCTGGGACCCCTCCTTAGGAATAAACCCCAGTCTTAAATTTCTCTTAACTAGTCATAATTCCTTTTGATCTGGGCTTCCTTCATAGGAGTAAAAACCCAATCATAAGTCTCCTCTTAACTCAGGCATCTTCCTTTAGAGTAAGCCCCAAGATTAGAGTATCCAAATCTCCATGTATAACATATACCATTATGGACCCAGTTCATCGATTTCATCCTTGAAGTAAATCTTAATCCTCATCTATTTTGGCAGTCATACATACATAAGCCCTATATCATTGCATTGCAACATTGTCTGGTTTCACCAATACCTCTTGTTTCTCACACCGAGCATGACTCACATGAGCTTAGAGTGTAAAAGTCATCAAGACATCTTTCCTTGAGCCATAAATCATGTATAAACATCATACACCTTTACTTGAACTACGTGGGATCTGATTCCTTTTGCAAAAAAAATGATACGTAGGTAGCACATCAGCGGGTATGATCCCAACTATGAAATAATTCATGTCCTCCTAAATGACAATAAACTTCAAGTGCCCCACTAAGTGGCTTTAAAACCAGTATGGTCATCATAATGACCAAGATACTTTCATGTATTTAAGGACACCATCAACTAAGAATGTCTATCAAATATAGATGATTCTCTATCAATGAAGAACCTCAAATACATATAAATGATTCTCTAAATTTTCTTCATATCAATCATTGATTGTCAGATTTAAAGGAAATCACATTTTATACCTGGTAATGTAATAAGGATTCACGAACATAATGTAAATCTATAAAGAGTGTCCTAGAGTAGACAATAATTCCCCTCAAAAAGGTGTGATGAGTCCGACCTCCCATCCTCTCGACCAATGAAAATTCCTAAGCCTCATCAATCCACAACTAATGACCACCTACATTTGGAAAGTAGGTCCAAATGGATATAGAATCATTGGATGTTTCCAGTTCTACGAAAAAACCAGTATGAAACCGATTGGAATGTTTGAACCTTAAATCAATGAGGACATCCCCAATTCTAGAGGAAACAATGTCATAAATCTATAACATTATATGAGAGTTATAATTCAATAATCACGAGCCATGTGAAAATATATTATGGTAAAATTACAAATTAAAACTCATAGAATTCATGGGGAAAACGTGTAGGTATATTGGAACATTATCTATATTACTTGTGTTTACTCAAGTTAAAAATAACCAGATCCAAATTAAATATATAGTAGAATCCACTCTAGTTATCTCCCTGCATATTTCCTTTAAATTCAAGATATGTTTCCAAATGAATTCCAGAGCTTTATAAAGATCATGTGACATATATTATATATCAGTATCCCCCATGATCATCAATATTGTTCATGTATCATACATGAATATTTCACACATAACCTTTCACTTTCATCATCCATATTTATACAACATCATTCATTCCTTTATATATTAATTTATCTTTGAAAGAAAACAGGTTTCATGAAAATATATCTTTAAAATAATCATCATAATACATCTATAAAAATAAGATAAATAGGATAATACGATCATATTTCCATTGAAGAAAACAAATTTCAAGATCTTGGGTTTTCCTTTGAGGAATGTATAATTTTTTTGGTGTAAATTAATTTTTACTGCCTATTCTGAGTACCCAATGTGACCACAAGTGTATCAGGGGTGTCCAGTGATTGATCAAAGTCTAGAGCCCAAATTTTTTGAAATACAAGGCCAACTAAATGATTAGAATAAACTATGTGGGGAAGGTCACATGATTACTTCTTATCGTGGGATGTGATCTTTGCCTCTTCTATGAGGCTCATTGTTTAAGAAATCACTATGCATGGGTGCGCAAGACTGTGTGAGGGGAACTATAGTTTATAGAAGAGGGTGACACATTATTTGTGTGTAGACAATTAATTCTTAATAAAATTACAATTTTAAACATAAAATTTATTAAAACCTAAAACACTTTTATTTTCTCCTCACTTAGATGAAAAATAACATTTTGGAGTTCCTTTGAAGGCCCTTTGATATTCTGTTTACACTTCCTCTCCATCTGAACTCAGAATTAAACATTGTCACAATCATTGGAATCATGTTGATAAGTTCTTCGATAATATTGTGTTTTTATTAATTTTACATGGTGTCTATGGCATTATTTTAATTCAAGATAATAGGATAAATTATTAGGTTCATTATTATTTCTTCATTTTCACTCTATACGGACCAAATCATAGATTATTATTAGATGAGTGCTCTACTACAGACCTATACTAATTGGTATATATCTTTCCCTTCGGGGTTTGTGTTTTATAGAGAATGGCTCTTTAGTGATTCATGTTTTAATTTTCATTAGAAGCCCTAAAATTAATTGGATTGTTTAATTGAACATATAAAAACCTATTAGGTATTCCCACTAGTTTATTTGAGATTATTGGTGGTTTTTCCCCATCCTAGGCCACCCATGGGGTGAGGATTTATAGTTTTCCATTTTGTTGTATTACACATGGGGTGTGTGATCTTTCCAAGTAAGAGTAAAACCATATTAATTTTATGAGAATTCAATTGATATTATTTGGAGAAGGTTTTCCTCTTTTTTCCCTGTGATATAATGATGTGATTTTTAAACATTTAAATTAAAATTGATTATATGAGTTGGATGAAATCATGGAATGTAATTGGATGTGAAATGTATATTGAAATTAATGAGATGATTTTAAATGGTAGTGGATTCCTTATTTAGTATAACTTGGAACCTGATTCCATTAGATTCCCTGGATTCTTCTCCAATATATTTTATTTATAGTACTGGAAACCTTTAACATGTTTTCTCCATGGGTATTGATTTCGTAGGATTACTTGGGCCTTAATACCCTTTCGATCCTAATTTTTTGCGATCAAATCAGACATGGTCTATCGAATTTCTCTTTGGAACCCACCCAAGTCTTATCTGAGACTCCCTTGTGATTCTTCTGGGACTCTATGGGGATGCGTTGGTCTTATAAACTTTGAATATATACCTTCTTATTTTGACAATATTTATTACATGGAGAGTCCATTGTTAATGAAAATTTTATATGGAATGTCCATGAAAATTGATATATGATGGGTTATACAACATAGAAGTGGTAGTGGTTTTACACATGGTTGTATGAAATGACCATGGTGGATGATTTTTTTATTATTATAGATAACCCTGATATTGGTGTTTAGATCGAGTGGGTAAACTGGATAGTATCACTTAATTATTTTTGTTTTGTTTTAGCCATTGTTTATGGGATCCGAAATATCTTTTTTAGGGATCCATGTATGGATATATAGTTTCACTTTATATTTATTGATTTTTCAATGTTAATTTCACATCTATTACTACATTTTTGGTTGTATATATTTTACATTTCTTAGCTGGTTATACACTACCTGGGTTTGTTATAGACACCATTAGTGGTGTCCAAAGAAGTGTTATCTCACACTTTGTTTAGACCATCATTGGGTACCCAGGTAGACTTTATGGTTGTAGCTAAGGATCTGGGCAAACATCCATATTACGATGCTTGATTTGTTCTATGCTCAGGAGCAAGGGATCATAGGATTGAGATGAGGATCGTAATTCTAGCTTGGATATGTATTTTAGGTATTTTGTAATTTTGATATAGGTATTATACTATATTCTTGTATACTGTTTTTTTAACATTGCAGAGATATGAAATGACAAATAATTTTATACGAGAATAATTTTGGAATTTTTTATATACACCTCTCATGGATTTTATCTCTATTCTGGTTGATTTATTTCGTTATCTATTGAATGATATGTCTACTACCACTGTGATACACTCTTACATGAGATCATAGTTTCCCCATATACACACCATATCCCATCACTGCTAGTTAATTGCCTCTAGCATTAGGGATGTTGTGCTTGGGGACATGTGACCCACTAGCTTGTGAAACCATTTAGTGGAATCTAGGTTTGGATGTTACATAAATCATTTTAATATGTTTTATAGACTAAAATACCATTAAAATATATTTAAATTAATTCTAGGAAAATAATGGATGAAACCATTTTATTTTGGTAATATTTTATAAAAATTTCCAGAATTTGGGAAGAATTTTTCCTTTGAAAATAACCATCTGAACAGATAAACTAATACTGAAATAAAATAATGTTTCGAATGGTTTTGAAATCAATTCATGACATAAATTGTAAAAATAAATATTACTTTGAGACTTTTGTAAAGAGAATAAAAATTTTTCTATAAGGAAAACATTATGATATTTCATTTTTAATTTTATTTATAAGAATTTAAAAGATCATAGATAAGAAATTTAGGAAATATTTTAGTTTTACAAAAGAACTATAGTGAAGAATATTTCTAATTTGGTGGAAGAGTTTTTTTAAAAGCGTTGAAAATAACATTTTTGATGAAAAAACATTTTTCATCCATTTGAAATTTAAAACCATTTAAAATAAATAATATAAGAAGGAACATAAAAAATCTTGAGTATAGAAAAGATCAATTATATTGTTGAACTCCTCATGTTTTAATCATGTTTTAATGATCACAAATCCTCTTCATTCTGTAAAACCTATTAATCATGTGTAATCTATCTCAAATGATGTGAACAGATTATTAATATCTCTATTCCTTAAATAAAACTTTTCATGATCTTAATTTCTATACATTATGTTTACTTATTTAATACTATATTTAATTTACTTTATAATGATTTATTTGATAAATTAATAACTCTAATCCATTATATGAATGTCACTGTTTAGTCAGAATACATATATTTGGATAAATCTAAGACACGGTGACCATCCAGACACTGTGACTATCCAGAAACTGTGACTATCCAGACACGATGACCATCCATACACCATGACCATATAGACACTATGACCATCCAAAAACTATGAACATAGAGACACCATAAACATCTAGACATCGTGACCATCCAGACACCGTGACCATCCAAACACCATGACCATCCAGAAACCATTTCAAGGAGACACCATTTCATGGAGACACCATTTACATAAAGACCGTGACACTGTTTCTTAATCTGTTTTTCAGTTTTCAATTTAATTTCTAACTGTCATATATGAAATCATTAAATTCACTCACATAATTAATTTTTCTTTGTATCCATATCATATGACAGTACGAGGTATGAGGTGAAGAATACATGCATCTTGTCGGCTCCAACACAAGTTATCTAGAATAAAAGAGAAGTGTGGCCTAGAAATAAGAGACAATGTAGTAACAAAGTACACATGATATTTATTGAAAACAAGAACCGACACATGCATCTCAATATTCCATAAGAACTCACAAATCATTCTTGAATCAGAAATCTGGACAACATAATCAGAATTGTCAAGCGCATCTTCGCACTGACAATAACACGAAGAACATGAGCTAGAGCAAGATGACATACGATACTCTGTTTTCTACAAGAGGACTCTATTTTTGCATCTTCTTCATCCTAGAAGTGTAGACCTGAATGGACTAACACTCAGAGCACTTCAAAATCAATCTTATCATTTTTTCTCTATTGTGTATCATTTTTATTATCTTTTGAGCAGTGTGTGTATCTGTATTAAACACTCAATTCATTATACATTTAACTAAAGGATACATGATATCCTCTCACTTACATCAGTTTACACATGTGTATTCCCACATATAAGTGTGGATGTAGTCCTTGTGTGACTTGTTAGTTTTTACCCATGAAAATTTGTTGAAGTGGTCATGTGACCTGGACAGTATTGTGTGATGTTGTTAACCCTGATCTAGGGTGTGGATCAAGTTTATTTATATATAATTCTTGGTGGAAGGTGATCACCAAGTGGAGTGGATTAGGTCTTGACTTGAGATGGAACCACTTTTTTTAATCCGTTGTGCTATTTACTTTAGTTGTCTCTGTATTACTATTTAATTCATAATTTACTAAATTAACATTGATAGTTAATCTTGGAAAGAGGTTATAATTATATTTAATTACCATAAAAGCTTAAAAAGTAATGTTAATAACTAATATTAATATTAGTGAGAATTAATCAATCTTATAAGAAGTTATTTAAACATCCAAACATTCATAAAAGTATAACCTTGATTAACTGGGTTGTATTTAACTATTATTAGGGAAGCTTTTTTGGAAAAATTTTAAACAGAAATTTTGAATAGATACTCAATTCACCTCCCTCTTGAGTACTCTACTCCAACCAAAATTTGGTACCATAGGATATTTATTAAGACTCTGTTTTTGACCCTATATAACTATGATTGTAGTTTTACTTTAAAGATATGTAAATTTCATTCAATTCTAATATTTTAGATCCTTCAATTTATTTATTCATCATGGATAATAGATTTCAAGGTGATGTGACAAACATACCACCATTCTTTAATAGAATGAATTATGATGTTTTTGGTGTTTTTACTGGGGCGCGAGCATCTGTCTGTGAGGACGCACAGCTGTTGCCCCGCATTCCCGCTATGCAATAATGGGCGACATCCATTCCACATTCAGGGAATTTTTATCCTTAATAGAAACGGGATAATGGGATGTCAGTTCTTCCTTCTGTGGATTCCTCCTCAGAATTCATCACCTAGTCTGGGTCTCCCTTATAGATTAAGTCGTGGTTCATGAATCTCAATCCCAGTGACATATCTTCAGTGATTCCGGTTAATTAAACTACTTTTGTCAGGACATTCCATGGGGTCCTAACATGGTAGCAACCTTTGGTCGGAGTAGAAGACAACATCATGCATGTCGGGGAATCTCTGGATGTGTGGACATTGGGGAGCCTGTATTCTTCCTCATAGGAGGGTATCTCAATAGTACAGAACCCCAAGCATCCCATGTTTAATGTCACAACCAAACTTCATAAATAATTTATATTTTATTAATTCTTGGCCATGGTTCTCTCTCCAAGGTCTGAGCTGGGTCCTGGATCAAAAATTGATGACGTTTAATGTTTTTACTGGGTTTTGGACCCATGCACGGTCACCCCACGTTTGGAGGTAGCAGCGCAACCAGCCCTAGTGTTGTGCAATTTCTTGACATCATCATTATTATTATTATTATTATTATTTTATTATAATTATTCTATATATTATTATTTTTATTATTATTTTAATTACAATTTTAATGGTTAATAAATTCTATTAATTTTAACTTTATTATTTTTAATTTTATTATTTTTATTCTGGTATTATTATTAGTATTATTTTTTAATTTCTATTTTTATAATTCTTTTTTAGATTGTATAATTATTAATATTTTATTATAATAAAATGAAAAAATAGAGAACTAACCTAACCCTATTACCTAGTAGCACACCCCCCTTCCTTTCCACGCCACGACCGTACCCCTCCTCCCCCTTCCCAGACTGAGTGCACCATGTCTTCCCCTCGCTACCCTTATCCCTTGCACCTCTGGGCAGCAAGCCAAGCCCCAGCCCCTTGCATCGCCACTCCCCCTGTTTGATGTAGCCGATCAACCCACCTCTCCCGACCAAGCCCACACACAGCACTTACATGGCCTTATCCTCCATTCTCCAGCACGATGTACATCTGCTCTCCCTACGGAACGCCCTGCACCTCCTTCCCTTTGCGCCTTAGTGGCTCCCGCACCCTTGCCCTCGGCCCGAATGGCCACCACCTCAGCCCGCCTACCCAGATCCTCCCCGGAGCGCTGTCCACACACCGCACCCCCTTATCATCTGCCCAGCCTCTTACAGCTGCCTCTGATGCCCCACTGCTCACCTCCGCCTCCACCGCAGCTCCAATAACTTAGAGACCCCCCCTCTGACAGTGACGACCCGCACCCCCTTCCCTATTCCCTCCGTGCTCCAGCTCCCTCGATGTCGTTCCGACACCCTCAAACCCCATCCGCCCTCTGTGGTTGCTACAGGACATCGACCTCACCCTGCTTTTGTTTTCGGCCTCTCTTGTCCGAGCCAGCATCTCATAGGCCAGCCTTGTGCCGCCTCGCCCCTGCGCGAACCAGCTTCCCAACTGACTAGCTTGCCAACAGTGTCCCCTAATTGGCGTGCAACCCCCTAGTGGACTCCCTCCCTGGTGAACATAACCCTCCTCTGGCGAACCATTCCGGTGCAGCCTCCCCTCCGGGTTTAAATAAAATTCTAAAGTGTGAAATAGAGGTGTGAATGGTGTTTCACGCCATGTTCGAGGTCTTCTTCATCGATTGAGGTGATTTTCCCCATTGTACAAATATTCATAATTTAGTATTTACTTGTTTCATGTTTTTCACGTTGTCTATGATAATTAATTGGTGGCTTGTGATGCTATTAAAATTTTATTATAACCTTTTAACTAATTTAATTAATATTATATGTGGTGCGGATTGTGTTTTGGGAGTATATTGAGGTGCGCTTGATATCAAAGGTAGAATTTTGGTTTACAGTTTTTAAAACGGTGTGTGCATGGTTTCAAAATGGGTTTTAAGAGTGTTAAAAAGGTGTGAAATGTTCGTTACCATTGTTTTGGCATGCGTGTGTGATGAAATATATTTTCTATTAGAAATGGTGTTTTTTTTCATTTTGGTTTTGTTTTGGGTTATTTTATATATGTGTTTAATCAATTTTTTATTGGGTGTGAATTATATTTTTATGGTGGTGAACATGTTTAAATGTGGAAAACATAATTTTTAATTGAATGCAGTGATGTTTTTTGTGTGAAAATGGGTGCATTATTTTATGAAATGTTTTATGGGTTGGTTGTTAGTTGGGGGACATATTTTGGGTGTGATGATGTTTTGTGTTTTATTTTAAAGTGTTTTGTTATGTGAAACTGGGTATGTTTTGATATGAACATTGGTTTCACCTTTTGTGGATGTTTTATAAATTATTCTAATGGTTTATTACTTTAATAATGTGTTGTGTATGATGTCTATAAAGTGGTTGGTGTGTCTAAAGGTCGTAATTAGATTCTAATAAAGAGATTGGTTGTTTTTTCATAAGTGTTCTGATGTGATATTTTCAAAACATATTGATCTTGTTATTTTGTGTTGATTGTTTTAAGTCCGTGTTTATTTGTTTTAGTTGATTGTACTGTTGTTGCAACGTGTTGGTGAGGAAACCCACGATACTATGATCATCGGTGTGTGCATGATTGCACACCTTTGCGAGGAGTGTCATGTTGTTGTGTTTGAGATACGAGTTGAAGTAGATCCCCCACTACACCCACCTTTAGATTTAGAATTTATTAATTTCTTAATGTTTTATTAATTTTAATAAATATAAAATAATATAATATAATTAATTTTTATATGATTATTTGGTGTAGATATAGTTGTTTATTTTATACGCGATACTTGGAATTTTTTCTTGACGAACGAACACCCAGTAGTGATGGAATGCCCTTTTGGCTTTTAAGCATAATTCACAGAATTTAAAATGTAGTTTTGGAATAAATTATAAATGATTTATTCTAAATAAGTGTTTTTGGTTTTCTTGAGAAATGTTTCTTTTTGAATAAAAATGAAGTTTTATTAAATAGTGGTTTGATATGTGAATAAATGTGTTGGTTTCATTTTGAGAAACAGTTATAGGGCTGGTTGGAACTTTTAAAATGGTTCGGAAATGATTTTGATGAATGTGCCTCGGGATGGGTACAGCTAAAGGCCTATTTGGCTCTTTAATAAAATAAATTATTTTGGAAAACCAACTCACGAGTGATCTTTGGTGTGTGTTGATTGCATGAGCTCTATTTGATGTTTGTGAATCATGGATGATTGAATTTAATTATCGACGCACCCCTTTTTATTGTATGTGTTGACATGAGAACCTGGTATAGTGAGTGAATCTTCTGAGAATGATTAGTGCACTAGTTTAGATTACGCACTGGCTAGTGCCCCCATAGCATGGGAATACTGAGTTATTGCTGCTATGGGGATAAGGACCCTCGGTTAGTCCATGTTGGGATATGATGAGAATTAGGGAATTATGATGTCATCGAGTTAGGGCATGCCTTCAGGATGAGTCACATGTATGGTATGTTCTGGATTGTTCACGAACTCTTTGGTTCGACCCATGTTTGCTTTATTGTTTATTTTAATGTGGCGGATGATTGAGAGGTCTAGTTCGGTTACTGGCCCATGTGTGATACTTTTATTTTCCATTCCCCTTAGTGTGTGTTGTGTGTTGTTTGTGGTTGTCCCCTTTGACTAAAAACTAAAATTTGAATTTCTCACTTGTTCATAGAAATGTTTTAAAATGAAATGCACATGTTCCTTTTAAACAATAAACTTGTTTTTAAATTAAAATGGGAAATGGGATGTTACTTGTCTTAGAAATGGAAGTGTGTGTGTGGAAACCAATATTTTGTATAATTTAGTTCAAACCTGGAATTGATAAATTCTTTATTTAAAGGTAGTGCATTAGGAATAGTTTAATGGGCTCGCCTACTGAGTTTTAATAATCACGCCTATAGTGTTTTTCTGTTTTTAGTTTTGTTACTGGTTTGAATTGAGGTTGCTCGCCATGGGAGAGAGTTGGTTGTGGACTGGTGAGCGACTCTCGGAGTCGCGATAAGTTTTGGTCATGGTCAGGTTAGTTGGTTTTTATTGACCATTTTTTCTTTTCGTGTTGTTTACTTGGTGTTATTCTACTTTTTCTACTGCATTAATTTTCTTTCATTTATGGTACAAATCATTCGTTGTTGTTTAGTTCTGATGCTAGACACTAGTTTCCATCCCCTGGGGATCGGTAAGGCCCCTCGGGCCATGTCGTGGACCGGATTGGGTGACCGAATCAGGGTCGACCCAGGTTGGTTCGTTACAAAATGGTATCAGAGGTGGCCATTTTTTTTTGGGAGTCTAGTAGATAGAGATTAGGATTGTTGGGACTCGAGAGGTAAGTAGGGGAAGGGTGTCATGAAACCTCGCATGTTCTGTACCTCGAGTCGCCAAAGATAGTCTGAGAATCGAGTTTTTGGTTCGGTTTGGTTTATTTTGGACTGAGGGATGACACCATATTTAATCTGATGTTACATCGTGATCTCACAAGGAATAATGACCCATGTGGAGTCCGCGTACAATATTTGAATTCCTCCAAGTTGTTGACGCTTACTTGGGGCATGGCCCACTACCATGTCGCCAGGTTAAGTGTGACCTCTAGTCCCTCACTCCGGTGGTTTGATGCATGATGAGTGTCATTTCCATTATGGTTGTTGTAAGTGCATTTTTGGAAATGAAAAAGGGTTTTTGAAAATGGGACTGATTTCTTTTAAATGACTATAAATTTATAAAATGTGTTTTAAAACTGAATGCTCTTGGAATAAAAATCTGGTTTTTGCTTGGAAATTGGTCGAGAATAGTTTTGGGTGAAACCACATGTTCTCCTTATGAATTTTTTCACATGTGAGAGGATGTGTGGAAAGTGTGTGTTGGTGTGTATGAATTAATGTGGATTAATACATGTGAAACGGTTCATGGGATTTCTTGGGTGTGTTTGAAATTAAATGCTTGAGCTTGTTTTCTAAATTGGTTGTTAAAGAGGAAAATGGGTTTGAAAAGTGATTTTTTTTTTGAAAAGTGGATTTGGTATCTGAAAAGTGGTCTTGAAATAAATAATTTTTGAAATAAAAAAGGGTGCCTTTCTAATCTAAAATGGAATGAGAATTTTGGACAGGGAATTGTGGGTTGTGTTTGTGGTTGTTTTGTTTTTTTGAGCAGGTTGTTTTTGGATTAGGGTGCTTTATTGATATTGCTTTGATTGATATCAGTTTTGGATTGGTGTTTTATATGTTGTTTAGAAATGTAGCCCAGAAAGATCCCCAGAGTTTTGATGAGTTATTCCATGTTTTTGGTCTTTCTCGGACATTGTCTATCTTTCATGGTGATTGGAGTCTATTAGAGATAGTGTAGTGGCTTGATGAGGTCGAGCACATCTTCGGGTTATTGGGAACTCCCGAAGTTATTAGAGAGCATGCCATTTTGGGTCTGTTCGAAAGTCTAGCTCAAGAAGAGTAGGTGTTGTTCGCCCCGCCATCACTGAAGGTTGGGATATCCTGGGATTTCATTAAATTTGTCTACGTCTGATAGTTTATACTTATATAGTGGATGATGAAGAATGTGGAAGAGCTCATCCGTACTCAATAAGGCCAAAAAATAGGGAAAACACGTGTTGACAATTTCAAGGAACTTTTTTCATTCTCTGGAGGTAGCGTTCCAAGATTTGATGAAGACTCATCCCCTCTAGGGGCCCTTATTTTGAGATTTTGGTACATGAGGTGTTTTTAGATGAGTTGGTATCCGGAGCATAGACTGATGGCAATCCACCGTATCTAGTTTCTTGTGAAGGTCCCCCATCTGGTGAGAAGAGTTTGTTATATGGATCTGTTTCTAAAGAGTCCTATGTAGTGGTTACAGAATCCAGTTCGACGAACCGTTCAGTGGTGTGCCCTCAGTGTGGCTGGTATGGGAAGGTGAAGCTGTCATGTCGCATCCCTACAAAGAATCGTCATCATTACGATTGACTGGGTCATTTAGGCAATTTCTGCAGGGAGCATCGCTTGAAGAATATGTTTTGACTGGAGAAATTCAACTGCCTGACTATGAGGCAGAAGATGCTTCAGCCATCAGAGCCCCTACCACAGGTCTTGGGGTGAAGCTCGCATGCAGTTAGGAGTTTTTGGGTATGTGAAGCCTCGTCTTGGGTTTTGTGTTCTGTGGTGGCAGTGGAATATTTAAAATCATTTCGTTCTTGTTATTATACTATTAATTTTTTTACGTTGTTGTCAGTCATTTTCTTCATCGTGGAGTTATAATAGACATGTTCTTTAGAAATCCAATAGTTCTGTTTGTCTGATCATGGTTTTATGAATCATGTTTTTTTAAAATTGTGTTTGACCCTAGCATATTTTGGTCTTGGTTTAGCGGCGTTCGTTTGGTGATGTATGTGCCTGCGGAGGAGTCATGGATTACAGTTATGCTCTAGATTACTGCTAGGATTTTGTTCTATTTGGAGGTTATTCTATAATGTTGAGAGTTCCCGTGTTTCCCCCACTCCCGGGGTGGTATGTTTGGGTGTTAAAATTCCCACATTGTTTGAGTTCTTGTGGTGGGGAGAACCCTCTCGTGTCCTCCCATTTTCTTATGTTTTGGGTTTTTTTTCATTAAGCATGGATTCTAGTTTTGTCTATCATTCGGCTGGGTGTCATTATGGGGGTATAAAGTGTCTGCGGTGGGGATAATTTTCACACCTAGACATCTTAATTGATTTATATTTTATTAATTCTTTTCCTGGGTTTTCTCTCCAAGGTCTGAGCTGGGTCCCAGAACAAAAATTTTTGACGTCTAATGTTTTTACTTGGTTTCAGACCCATGCACGGTCACCCCATGTTTGGCAGTAGCAACAAAACTGGCCCTAGTGTCGTGCAATTGATTATAATAATAAGTATTATTATTATTATTATTATTATTTTATTATAATTATTCTATATATTATTATTTTGGTTATTATTTTAATTACTATTTTAATTGTTAATAAAATTTATTAATAATATCTTTTTTCGTATTAATTTTATTATTATTA
The DNA here is from genome assembly GCA_963277665.1 of Viscum album. Lineage (NCBI taxonomy): Eukaryota > Viridiplantae > Streptophyta > Magnoliopsida > Santalales > Viscaceae > Viscum > Viscum album. Next base: position 2,133,316,116 of record OY728155.1, on the reverse strand, counting down.
TTATTCTAGAATTATTATTAGTATTTTTATTTAACTTATATTTTTATTATTCTATTTCAGATTACATTATTATTATTATTTTATTACAATAAAATGAAAAAAAGAGAACTATCCTAACCCGAATACCCGGCGGCGCACCCCCATTTCTTTTCCCTGTTGCCATCGTACCCCTCCTTCCCCTTCCCAGACCACTCGCACAAGGTCTCCCCCTTGCTACCCTTATCCCTTGAGCCTCTGAACAGAAATCCAAGCCCCATCTCCAAGCATCAACACTCCCCCGGTTTGAAGGATCCTATCAGCCCACCTCTCCCGACCTAGCCCACAAGCAGCACCCGCAAGGCCTTCTCCTCCCTTCTCTGGCGCGCTGTACATCTTCCCTCCCTAAGGAACGCCATGCAACTCTGGCCCTTTGCGCCTCAGCGGCTCCCGCACCCCTACCCTTGCCCCGACTGGCGCCCACCTCAGCCCCCCCTACCCGGCTCCTCCCCAGTGCGCCGTCTGCACCCCACGCCCACTCAGCACATGGCAAGCCTCCTACAGCCGGCTCATGCGCCCCATTGTTCACCTCTGCCTCCATCACACCTCCACCCACCAGGAGACCTCCCCCCCCCTCTCCAGCAATGGCGACCCACGCCCCCTTCCCTACTGCCTCTGTGCTCCGGCTCCCTCGGCACCGTGCTGACACGCTCAATCCCCAGCGGCCCTCTGCGGTTGCTCCAGGACCACAGCCTCGCCCCGCTCCTATTTTTGGTCTCTCCCGTCCTAGCCAGCACACCTCTAGCTGCCCTTGTGCCACCTCGCCCCTGCGCGAACCCGCAACCAAACTGACCAGCCAGCCAACAATGCACCCTAATTGGTGCACGACCCCTCGGTGGTCTCCCTCTCCGGCACACAAAACCCTCCTCTGGCGAACCTTGCTGGTGCGGCCTCCCCTCCGAGTTTAATTAAAATTCTAAAATTTGCAACTGAGGTGCGAATAGTATTTCACACCACTTTCGGGGTCTTCTTCATCGATTGTGTTTTGTTTCCCCTTTGTACAAATCTTCATGATTTAGTATTCACTTTTTTTTATGTTTTATGATTTGTCATTGATAATTAATTGGTGGCTTACAATGTTATTAAAATGGTTTTATAACCTTTTAAATTGTTTAAAAAATATTATATGTGGTGCAAATTCTATTTTGGGAGTAATTTCAGGCGCACATGATTTCAAAGGTACACTTTTGGTTTACAGTTTTTAAAGCGGTGTGTGGATGGTTTCAAAATGGGTTTTGAGAGTGTTTGGAAGGTGTGAAATTCACTTTATAATTGTTTTGACATGCGTGTGTGATGAAATCGTATTTTCTATTAGAAATGGTGCGTTTTTTCTTTTTGGTTTTGTTTTGGGTTATTTTATAGAAGCGCTTAATCAATTGTTTATTGGGTGTGAATTATATTTTTAATGTGGCGAACATGTTTAAGTGTTGAGACCATAATTTTTAATTGAAAGCGGTGATGTTTTGTGTGTGAAAACGGGTGTGTTATTGTATAAAATGTTTATGGGTTGGTTTTTTGGTGTGTGACATGTTCTGGGTGTGATGATGTTGTGTGTTTTATTTTAAATTATTTTCTTATGTGAAACTGAGTATCTTTTGATGTGAACCTTGGTTTCACATTTTCTTGATGTTTTATAAATTATTCAAATGGTTTATTACTTTAATCATGTGGTGTTTATGATGTATGTAAAGTGGTTTTTGTGTCTAAAGTTTGTAATAGGATTCTAATAAATAGATTGGTAGTGTTTTGATACGTGTTTTGTTGTGATTATTTCAAATCATGTTGAGCTAGTTATTTTGAGTTGATTGTTTGTTTGGATCGTTTTAAGTCCATTTTTATATGTTTTAGTTGTTTTTACGGTTGTTTCAGCGTGTTGGTGAGGAAACCCACGATACTATGATCATTGGTGTGTGTGTACTTGTACACCATTGCGAGGTGTGTTTCATCGTCATGTTCGAGCTGCAATTTGAGGTTGGTCCCCCACTAAACTCACCTTTAGATTTAGAATTTATTAATTTATTGATGTATTATTAATTTTAATAAATAAAAATAATATAATTTATATTATTTTTATATGATTATTTGTTGTAGAATGATCCGTTTATTTTGTACACGACACTCAGCATATTTTCTATACAAATGGAAACCCATTAGTGAAATAATGCCCTTTTGGATTTCAAGCATAATTCACAAAATTTAAAATATATTTTTTGCATAAATGATATATGATTTCTTCTAAATCAGTGTTTTGGGTTTTCTAGAGAAATGTTCCTTTTTTCTGAAAAATGATGTTTTATTAAATAGTGGTTTGACATGTGAAAAATGTGTTGGTTTCATTTTGAGAAACACTTAGAGGCCCCATTGGAACTCCTAAAATGGTTTTGAAATGATTTTGAAGAATGTACCTCAGGATGGGTATAGCTAAAGGCATGTTTGGCACTTTAATAAAATAATTTATTTTGGAAAACCCACTCACGGGTGATATTTAGTGTGCTTGGAATGTGTGAGCTGTATTTGATGTTTGTGAATCGTGACTTATTGACCTTCATTGTTGACACACCCCTTTTTATTGTATGTGTTAACATGGGAACCTGGAATAGTGAGTGAATCTTCTTAGAACGATTTCTGCACTAGTTTAGATTACACACTGGCTATTGGACCTATAGTAGGGGAATATAGAGTTATTGCCACTATGGGGATTTGGCCCCTCAGTTAGGCCATGTAGGTCTATACCGAACGTTAGGGCATTATAACGTTATCAAGCGAGGGAATGCCTTCAAGATGAGTCACATGTATGGTATGTTCTGGATTTTTCATGGGATCCTAGGTTCGACCCATGTTTCCTTTAGTGTTTATTTTTATGGGGAGGATGATTGAGAGGTCTTGATAAGTTTCTGGCCCATGTGTGCCACTTTTCTTTTTCATTTACCATAGTGTGTGTTCTGTGTTGTGTGTGGTTTTCCCCTTTGACTAAAAACTAAAATTTGAAATTCTAACATGTTCTTAGAAATGTTTTAAAATGCAATGCACCTATTTCTTTCAATCAATAAACTTGTTTTTAAATTAAAAAGGGCAATGGACTGTTACTTGTCTTAGAAATGGAAGTGTGTGTGTGGAAACCAATATTTTGTATAATTTAGTTCAAACCTGGAATTGATAAATTCTTTATTTAAGGGTAGTGCATTGGGAAAAGTTTTTTGAGTACACATACTGAGTTTTAATACTCATGACTATAGTGTTTTCTTGTTTTTAGTTTTGTTACATGTTTTACTTGAGCATGATCGTTGTGGGCGAGAGTTGGTTATGGACTGGTGAGAAACTCTCGGAGTCACAAGGAGTATTTGTCGTGGTCAGGTTAATTGGTTTTTGTAGATCATTCTTTATTTTGTTTTGTTTACTTGGCCTTATTCTACTTTTTCCGCTGCTTTACTTGTCTTTCATTTATCGGGAAAATTGTTCCCTCTTGTTTAGTTTTGATGTCCCAAACTAGTTACCAGCCAATGGGGATCGGGAACGCCCCTCGGGCTATGTCGCGGACTGGATTGGGTGACCGGTTTAGGGTCAACCCGGGTTCGTTTATGACATTGAATCCAGGGAATCATATGTTATAGGAATGTCTCTGAGGTTTTCCTTAGCTTCCCATTCTTAACACAGGGTATACTGTGAGTTTATATTCTAGTAGAGATGGATCTGACTGATCATAACACTGACTAGAGTGGATCAGATAGGTGTAACTCCTTGAGGGAACACCAATGTTGGGTCTAACGGATGGTTCATTACCTGATCACTACCTGGATTAGTGAGGAGGTGGATTGGAATGATTATGTTGGGATGTGGCGGCCTGGGTAAGAATCCATATGGATTATGGGGAGTTTAATGAAGTGGAGGGAGGATGAGATGGAATCGTCGTGTGGATGACAGTGATGTTGGGCTTGAGTCTCGATGAGACTTCTAATGTATCATCGTGGTAGGGAATCAATGTCCACGTAGATCGGTGGGACGATGGGACACTTGATGAGGTGGCCCGTGAGAATGGACGCATGGATGCGATCAGGAGGAAATCGAAACTCAAGGATGGGGCATAATCTTCCCAAAACACATAGGCTCGAGGGAGAGATTAGGATTGGACATGAGTGATGGTCTTAAGCCTTAGGGAGGCTTTCTACATATCCTCGTGGCAGGGAATCAAGGACCACATATTTCAAATGGTGGGAACCAATGTGAAGGGGGTCGGAGTGACCAATGGGTGGTGGGATTTAACCTGAGGGAGGCTTCCTACATACCCTGCCTTTGCAAGGATCAAATACCATGTAGTTTAGGAATGGGTGTGGCATCAGGAAACCGATGTGAAGGTGGACCTGGGATCCACTGGTGGTTGGGTTTGAACCTTAGGGAGGCCTCCTACGTACCCTGCCTTGACAGGGATCAAAGTCTTCATAGTTCGGGTGGCGACGTCAGCGATCATACGTGATGGTGAAACTGGGATCCACTGGTTATTGGGCTTGAACCTCAGGGAGGCTTCCTATGTACCATGCCTTGACATGGATCAATGTCCTTGTAGTTCAGGATGGGTGTGGGGCTTACACTCTAGGCTTCCCAAGGTTGATGCGGCTAACCGACGTGAAGGGGGTCAGAATGACCAGTGGATGGTGGGCTTGAACCTCAGGGAGGCTTCCTACGTACCATTCCTTAACATGGATCAATGTACTCATAGTTCCGAATGGTGTGGGGCTTATAGTCTGAGGTGGGCCATGGTGTTGGTTAACCGACGTGATGGTCGTAAAAACAGAGTGGTGGGCTTGAAACTTGTGGAGGAAACCTATGTACCATGCCTTGACATAGATCAACGTCCTCATAGTTTGGGATAGTATGGGGCTTACACTCTAAGGCGGCCCAAGGTGTTGGTTAACCAACATGATAGTCGGAACAACCGAGTGGTGGGATTGATCCTCGTAAAGGCTTCCTACGTAACATGCCTTGACATGGATCAATTTTCTTTGTAGTTCGGGATGGTGTGAGTCTTACACTCTGAGGCGACCCAAGGTGTTGGTGAATCAATGTGATGGTCAGAACAACTGAGGGGTGGGCTTGAACTTCATAAAGTCTTCCTACGTACCATGTCATGACATGGATCAATGTCCTCGTAGTTTAGGATGGTGTGGGGCTTACACTTTGAGGCATCCCAAGGTGTTGGTGAACCGAAGTGATGGTCGGAACGACCAGGTGGTGGGTTTGAACATTGTTAAGGCTTCCTACGTACCATTCCTTGACATTGATCAAAGTCCTCGTAGTTCAAGATGGTGTGGGGCTTACACTCTGAGGCGGCCCAAGGTGTTGACAGGGTCGGTGCTTGCTCTATGCTCCTGTGAGTCATGCTCGGTGTGAGAAACAAGAGATAGTAGAGACCTGACGATCACGTTGAGAAAGGTGCGTCCGTGATAAGTGGAGTGGGGCTTATGTGTGGAGCGGCCCAAAGAGGAAATAGGGAATTATGCGTGGTTAGAAGCCGAAGAATTTGGGGATTAATCTAGGTTGAGGGCCTACTGCTGCTATGGAACGACAATGGTGGATTGGGCTTACGCAGGGAAGCTGCCTTGGTGCCGCTGTGGAGTAGAAATGGTGAATGGGGCTTAAGTAAGGAAGCTGCCCTTGTGCCGCTATGGTGTGGAAATGGTGGATGGGGCTTACGCAAGGAAGCTGCCCGGGTGCCGCAATTTAGAAGCAATGGTGGATGGGGCTTACACAAGAAAGCTACCCATGTGCATCTATGGAGCAACAATGTTAGATAGGTCTTACGCAAGGAAGCATTCTGTGTGCCACTATGGAGCGGCAATGGTGAATGGGGCTTATGCAAGGAAGCTACCTGGGTTCCGTTGTAGAGCAATAATCGTGGATAGGGTTTACGCAAGGAAGATGACTGTGTTCCATTATGGAGCGACAATGATGGATGGGGCTTACGTAAGGATGCTTCTCGGGTGCCGCCGTGGAGCGAAAATCGTGAATGGGGATTACGCAAGGAAGATTCCCATAATTTCTTCCTCATGTCTGGCCATGAGGGTATCCTAACCCAATGGTGGGTTGAGGCCTTCACCTATGCGCTGGTGCACAAGAGGGATAATGCCAAGGGGCGTCAGAATCCGTCCGAAAAAATGGATATGAAAGTGTGAATCACATGCGCAACATTCAGATCACGGTGAGGGTGGCGTGATGATGGAGGATAACTATTGACCGTGTTCGAAAGACAACATCCATATCATGTTAGCCTGAAATGGGGACAAACAAATGAGGGTCAACTGTTGACCATGTTTTATACACAGGAACTGACTCAATGTGTTTTCCAAAGTCTTCCGGGGAATTGGCCCATGATGTTAGATGATGCATCTGGATGGGACCAGACCGTTAGGGGGTCCCTTCAGACATGGAAGAGGATGATGATCCTAATGAAGGACACACAATGCATGAATTGGAGTGATGGAATGTTTGAACGGATTCCAACGCTCTTGAAATTATTCCATTGTAATCATGGCATTAGGCATCTCTTGGTTAGAGCATAATTCATCTCTTGTTAGGAGAAAGAGGCATCCTTTGTTTGTAAGATAGGGTTCACTACATTTTAAATTCAAATAGAGAGGACTGTTGGTATCTCATGTTTGGAGCATAAGGGATCTCTTATTTGGAGCAAGAGGCATCCTATATTGAATGATAAATAATGCTACAGTTTAAAGTCATGTATTTAAGACAATTAGAATCTTATTCTTGGTGCACAAGGCATCCATTATATTGAGTAAGAGGCATCCTATATTTTTCATATAGGGTTCACAACAGTTTAGAGTCATATAGATATGACTATTAGGCATAAGGAGCCAAGAAATGGATAGTGTAGGGACTTACGCAAGGGAGGACCTTTCTGGTTCAACCTGGCATATGAGCCAAGTGATAGGGTTAGGATGAGTTACCTGAGGAATGGTTCGACTCAATGTACTCAGAGAATTGATGATGAGAATCTCATCTCATGACATGGGAATTCAACCAAGAGTAATATGTAAACTCAAGGTGTTTCATGGTGTGTGGAGGAGTCTCTCAATTAATAGTATTCCATAAGTGGAAGGTGGGTGTGTATAAGGGAACAATGGAAAATGAGGATGTCCCAACCCAAAAAGCTCGCAGATCATGGTCTCATGGAGCACGGACTCGCGGAGCAGCAACACGAAGGAAGTTTCTCACAAAGCAGGGGCTCGCGGAGACACTTCATGAAAGAAAGTAGAGCTCCACGAACCGAGAGATCGGCTGCCCAAGGGGTGGAGTGGACGTCCAGAGAAGTGGGGGGGGGGTGAGCTAGGTATTTATAGGAAAGGAGCACCGTGAAGCAAAGATCACTCAGTGCGAAGATGGATCTTGCTCTGTAGAGGATCGCGTACATCCAATGTGGTCACAGAGCACCCTGCATCCTTTCTTCATGACAGGTCTTCGGGGCGGGTCATGAATGTCAGATCTCTTGGCGGAGCAATACTTTCTCCGTGCTTCACGGTTGGTTCGCGAATGTCAAATTTGTTCATGGAGCACACCACCTCATTACTTTGCGGTGGCGCTTCACGATCGCGAAGGGGGCTTCGTGAATGGGCTTCGCGGACCAATTTTCCATCACAACATCAAATGTTCACAACTCCTACTCCGTAACATCATTCAGGCCCTACGACATACCAAATAGAATCTTGTGAAAATGGCAATATTCTTGGATCATCTCTTGAAGCAGTTTGAAAATTTATGTGATGTGTTTTCCAGTGTTAACATATGCTCAATTGAAAATTAAAATTAAAATGCATTTAGAAATTATGAGTTTCAAAATTTGGTCATCGGTTATAGTTGAATATAATATTCCGGCTATTGATAGAATCACATGGGATAACACTACTAAAACTGACTAAAATAACAATTTTAAAGAAATGAATTTTTTATACTTCCCAGTAGGAGATGAAGAATTTAATAGAATATCTACATGTGAAACTGCCCATGAAATATGGGATACCTTGTCTGTTTCACATGAGGGAACTTCAAGTGTGCAAGAAATGAGACTTCATACTTATAAAATAACTCATTGGAAAAATAATGATGTATTAAGATGATATGAAAGTTAACAAGGAAGAGTAGGATGGGCCCAACATAAAATCTGTTGCATTCTAGACCACCACCTCTAAACACAGTGAGAAAGGGAAATTGGATGTTTCTGTAGAAAGTACCAGGAGTGAAAAATCATCACATGATAGTGATGAGGAGATGGATCAAGTAGCTAGAAGGTTTAACAGATTTTACAAAAAGTGGAAATTTTTTATAAAGCCTAACTTCAAGGGAAAATTTGATCAGAAAGGAAGTTTGAATAAAGATTGGAAAATAAGTGACTAGTCTGATTAGATTGTTTGCTATGAATGAAAGAAAAAAGGTCATATCAAGGCTGAATGTCCCACGCTCAAGTAAAAAAATACGAGTACAAAGATAGAATGTATAAAAAATTGAAAGCAACGTGGTGTTCTTCTGAGGACAATTCAAGTTACTTAGAATCATCACATGATGAACAAGCTAACAAATCCAATATGTGTTTTATGACAAACACATCTGAGGTAACACTGGAATCTCATGTACACAATTAATACTATTCTATAGATGAGAGTGACTCTAAAACAATGTCTAATGATGAAATTTCTGAATACTATAATATGCTAGAAGGGACATGCAATAAACGAAAAGATAAATACAAGTCTTTAAAGAAACATTATGTTGTTACCTCAACTGTTAAAACTGAACTCACTATATAAAGGGAGAAAAATGATTAATTAATCAAAGTGAACAATAAACTAAAAATATCTAATGAGAAATTAAAAAAAATACTTAAAAACATAAACCAATGGAAAAAATTCCCTTACTAAAATTATTGGTAAACAAATTGATCCAAAATATACTACTGGTTATGGCTATCAACCTAGAAAATAAATTTCTGACGAACTAATTTCATTTATAAATCTAAGACATACAAATTTACTCTCATTTCTAGAAAACATTCAACTAGTTCATGTTATGACACACTCTCTACTGTTTCAAGATTTTCTGGACCAATGAGTGTTTATTTTTCAAATTCTATACATATTTCTTATAGGAAACATATTTGGAAAATATGAGTTTCTAAGGCACTTATCACTAATATTGCTGGACCCATAAAATTGTGGGCACCAAAATTTGTGTTTATTTGACTATTTTGTAGGAAATATTCTTTAAGAGTTCCTGTAAAATATTATGGTACTGGGATAGTGGGTGTTAAATACATATTATAAGAGACTACTAATTCTTAAATAATTTAATAAAAATTGATGGAGGACATTCCACCATTGGTGACAATTCCAAAGGAATGATTATTTTCCTTGGCCAAATTGGTAACTATAACTCAGTTTTGATTTCAAATGTACTTTTTGTTGGTGGGTTAAAATATAAACAACATAGTATGTCACAATTATGAGATGATGGGTTTCATGTTAAATTCAAAAATGATGCTTTTAATGTTTTTAATTCTAAAAATGAATTAGTGTTTTGTACATTAAGAAATGAAAACGTTAATTCTTTTAACATAGATTCTTTAGCATCTCAAAATGATTCATGTTAAAGTGTGTTTCAAAAAGAATATTAGCTTTGGCATAAGAGACTAGGACCCTGTAACAATCACTCCATTAGAAAGATTACTAGAAAATTCCAAGTCAAAGACCAACCTAAACATGAGTTTTCAAATGATAAAGTGTGTAATCCGTGTCAAAAGGGAAAGCAACAGAAAAAATATTTTAAACCAAAGAAATAATTTTCAGCTTCTCAACCTCTCTAATTGGTTCACATGGATTTGTTTAGACCATCTAGATTTTCTAGTTTAAATTGGAATCACATTGTTTATGTTCTTGTAGATGAATTTTCTAGATATATATGGACTTTATAACTGGATCACAAAAGTGAAGGATTCTCTCATTTTAACAAATACAAAAAAACTATAGAAAATCATAGTGGATATAAAATTAAATCCTTAATAAGTGATGATGGCTATGAGTTTGAAAATAAAGAGTTTGAATCATTTTTCTCACAAAATGGCTATAGTAATAATTTCTCTTCCCCTAGAAAACCTCAACAGAATGGTGTTGTAGATTGAGGAAATAGATCCCTACCAGATATTATTATAAACATTCTTAGTGAATATTAATTACCTATTGACTTTTGGGATGAAGTTGTAAATACAACATACTACATAATCAATAGAGTATTGATTCGACCTATCATTAAAAAATCCATTTGAGTTGCGGAACAATAGAAAACCCAAAGTTAGCTAATTTAAAGGATTTGGTTGCAATGTCTACATCCTTAATACTATAGACAATCTTGAAAAATTTTCATCCAAGATTGATGAAGGAATCTTCTTAGGATATTCAATTTCTAGTAAATCCTATAATGTAATTAATAAAAGAACAAAATGTGTGAAAAAATATGTCCATATCAAATTTGATGAAACAAATCCACATGAGCCTAAGACCACTCTAGAGAACTTGGAGGATGATGTATCAAATCATGGAATTAATCCAAGATCCATTAACCATCCTGTAAAGGAATCTGTGACAACTTCCTATTCTGGAAATTCATTAGATTCTAGTCACAATGAACCATATCCTGTTGAAGAACCTAAAATCACCAGTACTTCTTTTTCTAGAGCTACTAGAATTCTTAAGAACCATCCCTTAGATTCTTTTGTAGGAGACTTAGAGAAAGGAACTCAAACTAAATATTCTCTTAGAAATCAGGTTGAACATCAAGTCTTCTTGTCTCAAATAAAACCTAACAACATTAATGATGATATCAATGATGAATTTTGGGTGATGGATATGAAAGAAGAACATAATTAGTTCGAAAGGAACAAATATTGGAAACTTTTTGAATGACCCAATGACACATTCACCATAGGTAATAAATGGGTGTTTAGAAATAAGGTAAATGAAGATGGTAATATAGTTAGAAACAATGATAAATGTGTTGCACAAGGCTATAGTCAAGAAGAAGGAATTGACTATGAAGAGACCTTTTCACCACTAGCTAGACATGAAGCCAACAGAATTATGCTTCCTAATGTAGCACATTAGAATTTCAAACTATATCAAATGGATGTCAAAAGTGAATTTCTAAATGGGTATATAGTTAAGGATGTATTTGTTGAGAATCCCCCTGGATTTACATACACTCATTTTCCAAATTATGTTTTTAAATTTTCAAAAGATTTATAAGGTCTAAAATAAACTCCAAGAGCATAGAATGATAGATTAAGCACTTTTCTTATTTCAAAATGATTTACAAAAGAAATAGCTAATACTAACCTTTTTATGAAACATATTTTCAATGATGTTTTAGTAGTTTAAATTTATGTAGATGACATTATATTTGGATCTCCAAAAAATTATTTATGTGTATAATTTTCAAAAATGATGAAAAAAGAATTTCAATTGAGTTTAATGGGTTAAATAAATATCTTTCTTGGATTTCAAATCTTTTAAAATTTTGACGGTATTATTTAAAATCAATGAAAATATACAAAAGATATTCTAAAACATTTTGGATTGGATAACACTAAAAGTTGTTAGACTCCAAGGATTACTTCTTGTAAGTTGGATCTTGATGAAGGCGGAAAATCTGATGATCAATCCACTTACAAAGGAATGATTGGAAGTTTAATCTACATAACAGCTAGCTGACTAGACATTATTTTTAGTGTGTGTATGTGTGCTCGGTTTCCAGAAAATCTTAAGGAATCTCATTTAAATTCTATTAAGATAATTTTCAAAGGCCTCAAACATACACCCAATCTAGTATTGTTCTATCCCATAATAAAATAATTTGAGTTAGTGAGTTATTCTGATGCTGACTTCAGCGGCTATAAGTTTGGTAGAAAAATCAACTCTAGAACATATCACTTTTTAGGAAATTCACTAGTATCATGGTGTAGTAATAAACACAAATCTATTGCATTATCTTCCGCAGAAGCAGAATACATAGCTGCTAGAAGATATTGTGCACAAATTTGGTGGATTTAACACACATTACTAGATTATGGATATCAATTCAGTCATGTAACTCAAAATATTGAAAATACAAGTGCTATTAACATCTAAAAAATCATATTTCACACTCTATGACAAAACATATTGATGTAAGAAATCAAATTTTGAGAGATCATTATCAAAAAGGTAATATCACTTTGGAATTCCTTGGAACTAAATATCATCTTGCTGATATATTCACCAAACCACTGAATTATAAAATAATAGATTACATAATAAATGAACAGGGTATGATAAATCTTAAGTAGTTATCTAATTGTTTCATATATTATTATTTTATATCTTACTGTTTCATATCTTACTGTTTCATATCTTACAGTTTCATATCTTACTATTTTATATATTACTGTTTCACACTTTACGGTTTCACAAATCACTATATTGAGATTACTATTCTACTCTAACAGTTCAAGAATTTTACTATCTCAATACCTTCTATTTCATGTTTACAGTCTCAAACAGTTACTATTACTTGGTTAACATCTGACAATTACTGTCTCAAACAATACGGTCACACAATTTAGAGATCACACTATTACAGTCTCACCGTGAACACTTGTTACTGTCTCACTGTGAATGATTTTTACGGTCTCACTATAAATATTATTTATTGATTTGTTTATAAATTATAACACATATCGCAGTAATTTATAGTTTTATTCTTTTTTTTTTACTTTCCGGCGTTTTTGATCTCGCGGCACTTGATATATCAAAAGGATAAAATAAAAGGAGTTTCACTCGTTCTTCACCTGATCTCTCTTCTCTTCTCCTAAACTGTAACCCCTCTTTCAACTGTTCTCTCTTTCGAACCATTGATGAATGCACATGATGAAATGACCTTCATCGTCAACTCCTGTGAAGTGCATCATAGAGAGTAAGTTGAAAATATCGCCTAAGTTTTCACCCAAGGGCACTCTGAATCGTAACCTAGTGAATATATAAGTGGTACCACTACTAGAAATGTGAGTATTAGCGACCGCCAAAAGCGGTCGCTAATGCTCTTTAGAGACCGCCATGCGACCGCTTTTGGCGGTCGCAGTTGCTCGGTCGGTATTGCTCAATAGCGACCGCCATTGGCGGTCGCTAAAACTCTCTTCGGAAACCGCCAGCTATTTGTTGTCGAATGTATGCTGGGGAACGCGCGGCGTGTAGAGGAGGGACCCGAGCTTGGGTCGACGGCCATGGAAGAACCACGGTGGCCGGAGGAACTGTCGATGGTGACGTTGGGGTATGAATAGTATTGGTCGACTGTCATGGGCGACACGTACCAGCAGAGCGTTGGTAGGGGCGACGGGAGGTGGCCGGCTGGCGGTGATGGGGGTGACTTGTGGTGGCGGAGCGGCGGCAGGAGGTGGCGCCGCTGTTGCAGCAGGTGACAACGAGGAAGACAACACGGGGCGGGAAAAATCCCGCCATTTAGTTTTCCATTTTAGCGACCGCCTTTGGCGGTCGCTAATATTATCAGTAGCGACCGCCAATGGCGGTCGCCCGCTACCCTATGCGCAAAAACTGAAAAATGTAGTAGTGTACCTAAGAATGATATATTCCCTAAGTGGATTCTATCAAGAATTCCTTTAGTGTTGAATGTTCTAATAGAGAAAGGATGGATAGATTTTTTTTACAAAAGAATATAGGCCTATTTTTTCGAAGCTGGGTGCCTATTTTTACCAGTATGTTCAATTTTCTATTGATTCAGAAGATGGGTTTGTCGTGCGAAGTTGGATCAATGATGAGATTTGTACCTTCTCTTCAAGGTTATGGGTTTCATGGCTTAGGATACCTCATGAGGGTATTTTTGAGGACTACGAGAGAGGCCTCCACCTCTGAGATAATTCATTGTATTGGAAGAAGATTTGGGAAATTTAACTTGGAATGAAACCAAGAGGAGAGAAATAGCTGCCAAGCTAGATGGTGAATCTAAGCTTCTGTTTATGTTTGATCAAAATTTGGTTAGTCCCAGAAAAGATTATTTTGATGTACACAAATATCAGGATGTATTTTTGATACATCTAATGAATAATGGACATAAGATAAATCTTTGTATATATGACATACACCATATGTGTGAATTGATCAAAACCACCTCCAATTCAACATCCCTATTTTATTCAAAGCATATATTAGGTATGCTTTATGCAAAGGAATTGGTTGGACCATATGAAGAATTCATAAAGGAATATGAGTTCTGTCTTTCAAAGGTTATTGTAAAGAAAGTGAAAATCAATTGGAATCCATGGAGGAAAGCATGGGTGGAAGATAATGATAGTGTTTATGAAAAGATTAACCTTGTGTAACACCCATCATGACCAATGGATGTCTATGATAATGGTTTGGATCTAGATGATATTGTTGAAAATTCTGATGTAGAAGAAGAAGAAGAGGTTGTTGTACCTTCAAAAGAAACTGTTATTGATGAGGAAGACAATAAACCTTCTCTTCAAATATAAATTGAAAAAGAGGTGCATGTTCCTTAAAAGGTTATTGATCAGGAAGAACAACATTCTTCAACAGTAGAATATGTTGCTAAGGTGAGTGGAAACAAAGTTGTAGAATAGAATACAGAAGAATACATTCCTGTTATGCAAGAAGTTTTCCTCGAAGAACTTTTATAAGAACCCTCTATTCCTGAATTTATTCCTTCTACTAAAGAGAGAATGGAGAAAACCTTTCAATTAGCTAAAAAGGAAATGGATGGGAAATGTATGGATGAATTCATGGAAATATATCAAGGATCCAAATCTCTCAATCTTGAGAGATATGCACCTATTAAGGGGGAGAAGACCCCCAATCTGGAAGCTTTTGAGGTTCATAATCCGGTTGATGTAATCTCAATGGATACATGGTATAAATTTCTCAGATAATTTGATGTAACTGATTCACATGAAGTCGCAATCAATAGACATGATATGTCTACTATGTTTCAGTTGAAATAAGTTTCTGATGTTGTTCCTACAAATGAACTTGAGCCTCTATCAGTTCCTATTTTCAAACCTTCACAAGAAACTCTAAACATGGTGAATCAGGATTATCTAAAAGCTTTTGGAGCTACCCCGTTGGCTGGAGTTGAAATGCTTATGAATACCCAACCAGATCGTGTAACCAATCTAAGTGAACGAGATGCTTCAATATAGTTGGAAAAGGTTATATGGCATATTCAACTAAATATGCTTCATGATATTCATGAAGTAATAGTTAATAATAATATTTTCATTGATGAAGTAAAAACTCTAAGAGGTATGGGTGACGAAATGCAAAGATTGATAACCTCGAGACCAAAAACTGCTTCTCATACTATTGAGGATATTGTTACTCATACCCCATAAGAAGTAGCCTCACTGATTCAACCTCATTTAACTTCTTTATCTAAGAAGGTAGCTAAATGAAACAAGAATATTGTTCTAGAGATTCATTAGCTTGTTATAAGACATAAGAAGTTAACTGATGAGTATAATGGTTGTATCTAGAAAGTTATGAATCAAATGAAATCCCTTAATTCAGTTGTCACTACTTCTCGTACTTCTTGAAAATCATCTCAACCTTCTTTAGAAAGTGATCTTCTTCGAACAGATGTAAAAGAATAATTTGATGTTGTGCTTAGTGGTTTTGACAATGACTCTCTATCTAATGTTATCAAGAACAATGACCAAGTTCTTGATTTGTGGACAATCCATTCCAAAATTACCAATGATTTTCAACAAGAAATTGCTAATAAAGTGTACTTATACATCAATCGAATCTTCTCAAAGAATGACATGAAATCGCACTTCTAATATCTTGTGGAAAATTTGAGTATAATCCCTATAACTTATGATTTCAAAACTCATGTTTGAAAGCGGAAATATTTAACTCCTTTGCTGGATAAGTTTATAGAGAACAAGGATGACTTAGAAAAGGCTATGAAATATGATGGTGAAATCATTGCTGACATCATCAAACTTTTTCGGCCTTATCTTCATGTTCAGAGTACATCCATTGTGCCTCCTGCAGCTGAACCCCTAAGATATGGTTTCCCTTCCTTTTCCTCTGAAACCCATGCCTCTAAATATCTGTCTGCCTCTCAGGCTCTGAGTTTGATCCAGCCTGTAATCCTTGATGGACGACTTCCACGGTCTTTTACTACCACTAACTCGGGCCCTTCTGATTTTTAAGGACTCCATTTACCTTCTCTATCCACTAGTTCACTCCCTTCTTCCACTTAAACCTCTGCTCTTATGTATTATTTTTTCTAATGATGCTGCCAAAGGAAAAGAGAAGACTATCCAGTGCTGAAGAAAAACGTTTCCTATCTTTTTATGGGGATGTTTTATGTATTTTTGTTCCTTATTGTTTGTACTGACACTTTTTATAAATCTAACGCATTTTCCACTTCCCTTGTCTACTTCTTATTTAATATATTTGATAATCCCAAAAGGGGGAAATCTATATTCTCTATGCACACTAAATAATAGACACATTCTCTAAGAACAAATCTCTCACTCACATGATTTGTGATCAACAAAAGGGGGAGATTGTTGGACTCCTCATGTGTTAATCATGTTTTAATGATCACAAATCCATTTCATCCTATAAAACCTATTAATCCTATTTAATTTGAATCAAATGATGTGTAAAAATGGTTAATATTTATATGCTTTAAATAAACCTATCCAAGATCTTAATTGCTATACATTAAGTTTAGTTTTTGAATAATATATTTAATTATCTTTATAATGATTTATTTGATAAATGATAAAGTCTAATCCATCATATGAATATCACTGTTTATGTATGAATAAAAATATCTGGGTAAGTCTGAGACACCGTGACCATCCAAAAACCATGACCATCTAGACACCGTGACCATCCAGACATTGTGACTATCCAGACACCATTTCAAGGTGACATTGTTTCATGGAGACACCATTTACAGACAGACTGTGACACCATTTCTTAGATTGTTTTTTCAGTTTTCAATTTAATTTATAATGGTCATATTTGAATCCTTTAAATGCACTGACATAATTAATATTTATCTGTTTCCACATCATATGATAGTACGAGGTATGAGGTGTAGAATATATGCATCCTTTCAGATCCAACACATGAACTCTTGAATAAAAGATATGTGTGGCCAAGAAACAAGAGAGAGTGTAATACTGAAGTACACACGAGCTTTCTTGACAACAAGAACTGACACATGAAACACAACATTCTGGAAGAACACACGAAGCATTATTGAATCAACAAGGTGGACACCATAGATCAGAATCGTCAAGCACATGTTCATACTAACAACACCATGAAGAACAACAGCCAGGTCAAGATGACTTACGATACTCTATTTTCCACAAGAATACTCGATTTATATATTTACTTCATCCCATAAGTCAATTTTTTCATGGACTAACAGTCAGATAAATTCTAACTCTAACTCATCATTTTTTCTCTGTTGTGTATCATTTTTCTTACCTTACAAGCAGTGTGTGTATCTGTATTAAACACGCACTATCTCCTACATCATACTGAAAGATACAAGATATCATTTCTCTTACATCCTTTTACACATGTGTATCCCCATAGATATGTGTGGAATAATTCCCTATGTAACTTGTTAGTTTTTAACCCCAAAATACTATGGAAGAGGTCGTGTGACCTGGACAGTCTAGTGGGATGATGTTGACCCTAATCCAGGGTGTGGATCCAGTTTATTTATATAAACTTCTTGGTGGTAGGTGATCACAAAGTGAAGTGGATTAAATCTTGGCTTGAGACCAAACCCCTTTTTTATCCGCTATTCAATTTAATTTAGTTGTCTATGTTTTACTGTTTAATTCAGAATTCACAGAATTTACTTTGATAGTTAATCTTGGAAAGAAGTTTTAATTGTATTTCCTTATTATAATAGCTTCAAAATTAATGTTAATAAATAAAATTAATATTACTGATAATTAATAAATCTTTTAACAAGTTGTTTAAATAGTCAAAATTTCATAATAGTGTAACATTTATTAACTGGGCTCTATTTAACTATTATTGGGGAACCGTTTTATTAATAATTTTAAACAGTAATTTTGAATAGATACTCGATTCACACCCCTGTTGAGTACTCTACTCCGACCAACAGATATAATATGTCAAGAGAAAATGTGTACACCATATAAATTAATATTGGTGTATCAATAAGAACCTACCACAAATAAGGATATTTAAGACGACAAACCATTTCATCCTAGGTAATTATTCAATCAAAAATCCATTGAATGAGGGAACATAACAAGATTATGTAAAACCAATGAATTCCATTAAATAATTTCTAGAATAAAATTCATTATATAGTAAGTACACCATAAAATATAAAACATAGTTCATAACATGAATAATGTCTCAAATAATTGAAATTGAGATCATTAAAACCAATGAAACATTTACATCATTTTAATCAATGTCTCATGAAATAGAGAAATTAAAAGGAACGTAAAATATCATTATTAAAGACTCATTCATGATATATTATGTTATTTGATCAAGTAATATAATATCTTAATAGGAAAAATATAAAACATATAAAATGAAGTATGGTCATATTATAAGACATGTATCAAAGAAACAATATTTAGACGAATAACCCTTATAAAGATCATATCATTGATGTTAGAATTTACAATTAAAGTGATTATAATAAATAATTGATAATATTTTTTTAAATAAATCATAATGAAACTAGTGGTCATTTAGTATATAATAATGGAATAACATAGTCAATGAATAACTGATATAACCGAATAAAAGTGAACTATGTTATGAAAACCCTTAACTTGTGTCCCAACTTGCTATGTACATACTTTAAATCCTATATAATAAACATATATTAATTATTTTTTCAAATTAAGAAAGTTTAACTGGTTTATTAATTTATAATTAAACCATTTATTTATTTTTTTTATGAAATATTTAATTACTGAATCTTTTAAGTCCACATGGAGTGTTTTGAGGAAGTTCGATACATATTTATAAAACAAATTCAATTTGTTAACCATGGTTTAATAGGTCATTATTCCATAAAATACAAAATAATTATGATGAAAAATTTATAAATTTTATACATTTGTTAACAAAATATTAATGGTTGTTATGAAAAACTAATTATATTATAATATAAGGATGGTGGCCCACATGTACGCATGAGTTACATTTCCACATTTAATATAAAATGAGGGAAAGAAGGTAAATATTATTTTATACATATATAATGATTATTATATGATAAATTTCTAATAATATCTTTAACAAAACTTATATATTCTATCTATTTAATCAAGTGATGAAAATGGAATCACATAACTTCATGTAGGTTGTAATATTCAAGCACACATAAACAATGTTACCCATTTCAATCGAAGGAAAGGTAAGAAAATATATGTTATATTATCTTTAAATAATGTTGATTATGAAATTAATATAATATATATACATTAAATCCATTATTAAAACCAGTAGTGAGTGAAGATGATGGGAAAAAATTACATATCTTTGCGAGGCAATGGTCCACAGTGCACATGAATGTTTGGTTCATTTCCCATTTGATGGAATATGAGATGGATTGTGGTTATGAAATAAAAAAAGATAAAATATTATTATATGGGATATAATGATTAATTATATTGGAATTTATGATAGAGGTTTCATAGATATAGATGAATAAATAAAATAAAAACACTAAGTTAAGTTCTTTTCTTCTTTGGATAACCTCCTTAATCTTAAGCTTTTCTTTATAAAATGGGTATTATAATCAAAAGAAAGCCTCAAGAATTTTGTAAGTTATTTTAGGAAGGGATTTTGGTAGGTGTTTTATGTTATAATATTTTCTTTAATTATGGATAAATAAGAAGATTTGGTGTCCATTTATAAGTGGGAGAGATGCCACATGTGAAATGTTTCAAAATATTTAAATATCATTATTTCATTTTTATGGAACAATATCCCATAAAAAATAAAATTATAGAAAAATAATATAAGGGTTTATATATCTTAGTCTAATAATAATTAATATTAATTCTTTTCCTTATCAATTTTTTGTAGTGTAGGAAAATCTGACTCACCCTTTTACCGTTGTGAGATATTTTTTAACGAAGTTACCATTCACATTGACCAAAAATAAAATTTCCCTCATTAAAAAATTTCTATAATTTAAATATATAATATTTAGGTAAGTGCATTAAATGAATGAAATATGATTTTTAGAAATATAAATTTATAACCATGAAATGGAATTTATTTTTACTCCTAACCTAGTAAAAAGCATCAAATGAAAGTTAAAATATTTTTTTCAACACATAACACATAAATAAAATTTTAAATATTTTTTAAAAAATTTATTATATGTTATTGTGATGAATACAGATTTATCATATAAAAACAATTAATAAAAAAATATTATTTAACCAAAAAAATGAACTTATACCAAAATCAAGTCTAATATTGATTGCATTTTCTTTAATTAGATTGTGTAAGATTATATGAGTAATATTTTATTTTAGTTTTAAAATAAGAACATAATAGAACATTAATATTATTTTTTTAATGAAAATAAATGGCTCTTCTAGATAAATCAGTATTTTTCACTATTCATAGAAATATAAGTGTTTTTTGAAAAAAAGCATAACTTAATTTTTTTTTAATTATTCAAATAATAATATTGAATTAATAATAAATTCCTAGAAATGTATAATTTAATTATAATAATAACTCACAATAATAAATAATTATTTTTTATAAAGAAAATGTATTTTGAAGCATAAAATGACTTCACTAAAAAAATATGAGTTCTTATTTACTAATGGTTAATTAATAACTTTTTATTTAGTATGATAATTTTATATATGATTTAAAAATTGATTATTTATATTCATATCATCTAATTCAATGTCTAGTTTATAATGATCTTATTTCAAAAAGTAATATTTTGTTATTCATTTAAGCTCGATGTTGCGTGTCATATATGCTATGAAACAAAGTTTTCTTTTAAAAACTATGGGTGTTACAAACTATTTTTCGGTTTCTTAATTATAAAAAAATGTAGAAAATATTGATTCATTTTTCTAAAATGGCTTATTTTAGATTCTTTTCTATGAAAAATCAAAACACACTCCTTGATTTACATTCACCTACCTGAATTTTGTTTGTTCTATTTTTGTACAGTCTTATCTTATGAATTATATCTTATAGTGAGATGATTTTGAACCATGTAATTTCTAGAACATCATGAAGAAAAATTAACTACATTAAATTTTTGATATAGGTAAATATTCAAGGTTGGTTATAATTCTTAACGAACTACGAGTTTCTGATTTTATAGTATGTTACACCAACACTTATAAATTCAGACTGAGGTTTCAAGGAAATAATATTGAGCTATACAATTATCAATAGATCTGATCACTATCTCAATACATGGAGAGCTTCAATTTTTAATTTTATGTTATTTTAAAGACTCTATAAATGAGTAATTTATTATAAAATCTATAATAATTATTATTGTAATCATTTACTTTTGTTCCTATGTGATCGATGAGAATTTTGATAAAAGAATCGATGTGATTTTAAACATTTAGTTCAGCGATGATCAGAGATAAGACATATTTCTGATCCAATGATTGAAGAGGATCTCAGGGATTGGGTTTTTTATCAAAATTTAATGAATAGTTCTTTTTGGGACTTGTATCATTAGATCAAATATATCGATGATGTTTTAGGGTATTAGAGAATGTATCACATGGATCAGGGAACTCTTCCTCATTCTATATTCGATGAAAATTGAATATTTCCTTTAGTTAAGAATATTTATTTCGTTTGATAATATATTTTAAAAGAGTATATGAATTTTTCTTATAGAACTCCATTACATTGTGTCTATTTTTTATTGTTCTTATTATGGTCAGTTCAATTAGCAGGATTAAGTGTTAACTTCCGAGTTGTCTAATTTTGACTAATTTATTACTTTTCATTAATCTAATGAATTATGAATTTTTTTACATTTGTAATACTTATATATTTGTGTGGAAATGTTTTTAAAATTTACTTAAACATTAATTCTCCCCCATATTTAGGATACCACATCTGAGGTACCAAATATAAATTATTGTTACAAAATTAAGTTTAGTTTGAATTTCAATTTCATTTTGGATAACTCATTAATAGTTTAAATAATTATTCTATCCATATTTTATCTTTTAAAAAACCTACTCAAGTTTTGTTTAATTTAATTAATATGATAAAAACTAAATTAAATTCCATAATATTTCTTTTATAATCTTCAATGATCATAACTAGGATATATAATACACATTATACAAAAAAACTAATTTGAAATAAATGAAAATATTAATAAACAACTATGTTTTACATATAATATCCAAATAACATTTCATCAGTAGCTCATGGAATGAATTGATTCCAATGAAAGAATTTTAACAACTCAAAATAGACATTAATATTCATCATGTTCATGAAAGGAATTTAGTGAAACTAATATGAAAACTAAATATCCTTAAATATCATTAATGAACCAATCATCTTCAATTTTTCATTTAAGAGTAAAAAATTCATAACACATATCAAAAAGATTATTGATAATATTTTTACAAATAACAAAATGAATTCAATAAATAAAAATATTAAAATGTTATATAATATTTATAAATAAAACAATTTTTGATAATCTAATATATAATCCATAGAAATAACTTTTATACTTGATAAAAGAAATATTTAAATGTTAAATATGTTTAGGAAAAATAAAACCAATCACATTTTTAGGAATTTTATGATTAAAAAGAAGATAAATGGTACAGACAAGCTACCCATTTAATTAATCAATGATTTCATATATATTGGTCAATACTAAAGAGGCTATCTAAAATTTATTATTCCTAAGAAATTAATTATTTCTATTTTTCACAGAAAAAAAATAATCCAAGAATCCACAAAAATTATAAAAATACAGGAATAATATTTTTAAAGACTCTCGATATCAGTTTATCCAAATGATTTTATTTTTAACATTCTATCAAAATCATATCTAATTAAAATTATAGGGATAAAGGTGGTAGATTTTATATAATTTAAATTAATACTAAAATGAAACTAAATTAATTAAAAATAATAATTCATTTTATAGAATCAAAATTATTAAAATCTCTAGTTAAGTATATTGAAGATCCGATTATTTCAAAAAAAAAAATTTGAATTCTTAGGGATGAGAAAATAAAAAGGGATTTGAAATAACATTTTACATAATGTAACACCATAAGATTTTATAATGACTATTTTTTTATGTCTTATGTTATATGCAAAACCAAAGGAATCTTTCACTACACACAACAGTGGCTTGGCTTGCGTTACACGCAAGAGCAACTTTCCTCGATAGCTTGCGTTGTACGCAATATCGTGTTTCCATAAAAACAATATGTTATTAAAATATCCTATAAACTTTCCATTATAAATAGTATTAACTGAATTTCGAATTTTATAACATTACAATTCATCTTACACATTTTCTAGAATGAGGTATGAAAAAAAATCAAATTTTCAGATAAAACAACTATTTTTAAAAAAATGTCGTTTTGCCGCCTTTTGATGGCGCACCCAATTTAAATCTAATTTTTTTAGAAATTTATAATTTCAATTTTTTAAAATAAACATCTTCTTTTGAATCAGGGTAAAAAATTTAAATTGGGTAAACTTTTGATATTTTTTCTGACAACGTTCTTATTTTGATGAATAGTAAAAACACGCTAAATTTTTCTTAAAAAACACTTTTTTCATCAAGATAATTTATATGGTTAAATGATAAAATTTAATAGTATTGAATTATAAATAGAATATATTTTTACCATTTAATATGATTTTTTTCATTAGAATTAATTTTACATTGAATTCATAGGTAAAAACATTTCAATCTTTTGAAATATTTTAACTTTTAAAACTCGTTTTCTTAACAACAGTTTAATTTTAAGTTAATTACTGCAACTTCTGTGTTTTGAATTTTAAAAAATTAATTCAATATTTGGATTTAGTGGGTAAAAATTATGTTAACAGGTTACTTATTTTTTTTGATATTATGAATAGTAACTACGATAATTTTTGTTTACTACAGTTAAAGGAAAATTGGGTAAATAAGGGTAAACATAAGATTATAAAATTACCCTAACACCTGCCAAAATTCTACTTGATGAATTGAAGTAGACCCATATCACCTAAGGATCGTAATATATTCGTTTCATGGATTATTGACCATAAAAATGATATATTTTTAATTAAAACCAAAGAAAGTGACAACATGACACTCTCTTATATCTTTTAAGTATAATAATTTTAATTTTGTGATAAACATTATAAAACCTCAAACATGATTAGTATACAAAATTCAAATAATATTATACACATCCTTTGAATTTATTTATAATTTTTAGGGATTAAATAATTATCATTAATGGTGACACAATAGTGATGTTGAAATTATTTTATTGATTGAAATATCAAATAAATGGTTTTAAAAATATTAAAATAAATATTATATGAACTAATTAATTTTGTCCAAAAATTTTCAAAATGAATATGACATGTTAGGAGTCTATTAAATATTTTGGTTCAAATATTTCCTCTTTGTGGATTTTATTTAAATTCAAATAAATGAATAGTGTCAAAATTGACCCTATAGTTATTTTATAAAAATAACATATTATAAAATTGTTCAAAAATAAAAAAAATATTTAACAATTGTAAATTGAAATTTATATGGTCGAAAATGTCATAAATTATACAATTATGGAAAATTAACAATAAATATGTAATTATTTATAATAATTTAGAATTTAGAATTTTATTACCCCAAATAAAAATAAATAGATTAAATAAGGATAAATCAGGATGATAAGGTTTAAAATAATTTCACATGTATAACTTTTATTGGTTGATGAGATTACAAGAATCTCTCATCTAATATTCAAATTGAGTCATTTTTTTGGGTTATTAAGTGGGGTTCGAATTTATTATAAATTAATATTTCTTATGTTTCCAAAGGTGCCCCTCTCCTACATTATAAAAGGGAACCTCCTCCTTCTTCTCTTCACATATTTATACCTTCATGCTCATCCAAGCCATGTAAATTTGTATTATCCACTTCCCTAGAAACCTACTTGAGGTATTGGTGTTCTTCAAAGATGAACATTAGTGCCCTAATAAGAAGTTTAGAAGAGGTGCGTCGAAGAAGAGGTAATATCCTTTACCAATCATTTAAAATTTATTTCGTCTATTACTTATTATTCATTATTTTTTTCATCATAAATTAATAACATAAGTATCACTAAAATAATGATATGTTTTTATAAATATGAAACAACCCCATTTCACCTTCTATCCATCCTACAGAAAATGAAACCATTGTGCGTACGTACGTACAGAATACCGTCTCCATGTCATGGTGTAATCTATTTTTCAACCACCACCATACTTAGATGGGTATAATGGTGTAAAGAATAACTATATATGATTATTATAACATGATACTAATTCTGAGATATTCTATCATCCACTCCAATACCATTTAATAATTATCGGAACAATATCGTCGCTCGTGCGTACGTACGGCTTACCGTCTCCACATTGCAATGTGATTCGTTCATCATGATATTCATTGAACCATCATTATATAAAAGAATTTAATGAATAAATATGATATATCTTATACTAATACCATTCTATAAATGATGTAACTATAACCTAAAATGAGGAATAATAATTTATTCGACAAAACACACATTTGAACATAAAGCATTGAACACCCGAATAACAAGTATCAATGAAATATTACTAATAAGAAGATAAGAATATGACCATATATGATATCATAACAATGAATATGATTCTGGAATAAGTCAATGAAATTACTTAAATCATTATACAGGAGGTTCATATACGTACAAAGCATAGCATGCCAAAGGTAAGGGAAAATCTCACAATCTCAATTTTTATCCGAGATTTTTTATACTTCGTTATTTACTGGGGAATATTTATCATCCACATAAATGTTTCCTCAATATGTAATATTATCCCCCTAAAATTTTTTAGATCCAATTTTACCTATTGGGTTATTTTTAGTAAAATATATGAAAGGAATCTTTTTTCCTTTTCTGTACGAGACACTTTTTGACTTTTCCTACCAATGTATGAGAAGAATGTTTTTTAACATATAATACATGAACATATTTTAACAATTTAATAGTGAATTATTTCTATGAATCCTAATATTTATTTTACTTGTTTATTTTCAATTAAATTCTTTTCTTTTATTATTTCACGACATTTTGAGAAAAGATGATGATTTTCAAGAAGAATGGATATTTTCTTCATGATTTCATTTAAATTTTTTTATCAAAATTATTTTCCATGTTTGATAATATAGGGTTATATTTATATATTTATTATTACACATATTTTATTATGTTATGGTGGATTTATTTTTATGAAGTCCATTTATATTATATGGATTATGTTATCGTGGAATGACGGTAAAAATCCCATTTTTATTACATGGGTTATGCTATGATGTATGATTTTTGATTTTGTGGAATGAATAAGAAAGGTTTCATTATGAAATGGGTGGGACCTATATCTCCCCCCAATTAATTGGGTAAAGATTTATATCTCATGAGATATAAAAGGCTGGAACGATTAGTTAATCCAGTTCAGTGATACAGGACTGGAACGAGGAGTGAACTGGGTTCAGTAATGGACTTTGTCTGCTATGATGGTATTGACAATGTGTCTTGACTAATATGAATTTATTTTCTATGATTATTTGTGTATGCCACAAAGTTGCATGTTTTATGTTATTATTATTGGGATAACATTTCACTACTATGATTTATCCCATTTCATGATATTATGATCTCTTTTGCAGGTTAAGATTATCAAAATGTTATGTTCTTATGAATATAATATGATTGATATTTCCTTTGTTTAACTTTACTGAGCTTTTGAGATCACCCTTTTGTATGTTTTCTTTTCCCCAAGTCAGGAAGGAGGGAATTAAGTAGGATATTCCAATAGGGACTCTAGATATGATGAAATAAGCGGGAGAAAATGTAGATGATTTATGAACCAGTTGTTTATGTTTCCTAGTTTCTAAATACACTATACCTATACAAGCCTATAATGGTTTTGTTATGTTTTGTAATAAGTATGCTTTAATTCTAAAGTAATAAAAATGTATGTAAATTATGGGTCATTATAGTTGGTATCAGAGGAAAGGTATAGTCAACCTTTGGAAACTAGGAATTGAAAGCCTTAGTAGGAACCCTAAGGATATGTCTAAGCATAGAACACAATATTAGTGTTTTATAAATGGCCATTAATAACCTATGATAAGTCCTAAAGATTGAAATTTTATCTTGATTATGTGGTTTTTGTGTTATGATTAGTGTTTCTCACACTATGCTTCTTGGTTTTAGTCAATGGACGGAACCAGAAGGAACCGTGTTAATGAAGAATGCGACGAGCAATGCAATGAATGTCCCCCTGAGCAACCAAATGTTATGGGAGCTAGAATGAAAAATCTTTTAGCCATTCTCACACAACTTTTTCAAGATATGAACCATGCATGTCTTCCAAATGAGAAAAGGAGGGAGCAACATTATATTGAATCCTTTATGAGGTTGTGTCAACCTTCATTCAGTGAGTCTTCTAATCCATTAGTGCCTGAAAAATGGATTTGTACCACTGAAAAGATATTTTTAGTCCATCAATGTTATGAACATGACAAAGTCGTCATAGTAGTATATCATTTAGAAGGTGAAGCTGATCAATGGTGGAATATTGTCAAGAATACAAGACAAAGGGATGAAATTGATCCCATGGATTGGGACGAGTTTAAGAACTTATTTTTCAATAAGTACATCCCTCGTATTCTTTGAAAAAGGATGGAGAAGGAGTTTCTTGAACTGAAGTAAAAGGTTGATGGATTGGTTGGTACCTACGAGGCAAATTTTATAAGACTTGCAAGGTATGATTCTGGGATAATTATCAAATTTGACAGTAAGATCGATCAATTCATTAGTGGTTTAAAATCAAGTCTTCAAAGGGAATTATCCATAAGGGACTTCAATAGATACAAGGAAATTGTTCGATGTTCCCTCATGGTTGAGATGGAGATTGGAGTAACCTATAAGTCATATGGGTTTGATAAGAAGAGGAAAATGAAATTCAAAGGAAAATTTAAAGACCACACTAAAAAGAAGATATGTTTTATCTTATGCTCAATGTGTGGAAAGAAACATGGAGGGAATTGTCTTAAATGGACAATAAAATGTTTTAAATGTGGAAAAGAAGTTCATCAGTCAATTGAATGCTGCAGTGATTAGAAAAAGATTTCTAGTGATGTGAACAAAGAAAAGGATACATAGAATGCACCTCCTACACTTCAATGATTCAAGTGCAAGTAAATGGGTAATTATTCCAATCAGTGACCTAATCCACGGGTTATTGATGATGATCGACATCAAAAAACTCTTAAGTAAAAAGAAAAGGGAAAGTCACATGAAATTTATATCAGCGTTGTGGAGTACGATAATGAAGTGGTGAAATGTACAATTACAATCCACTCTAAAGTAGAAAATGTTTTATTCAATTATGAATCCATCCACTCTTTTATTTCTAAATAATTTTCTAAGGGTATCATCATACTACCCCAACAATTAGATGTAGAGTTAGTTGTGATAACTCCTAATGGAACAATAGTCGCATCAAAAGTTTAAAATTCTTCTCCGATTGATGTTATTGGGAAAGTGCTTCCTGCAAATCTTCTGATCCTTCCTATAGTGGAATTTGATGTGATTCATGGCATGTATTGTCTTTATTTATGTCGAGCTCATATCAATTGACAAAGAAGGGAAGTCACATTTCATATTCCTGATCAATATATGATCATGTATCGATGCAAGGATGAACATAACCTTCCAATGGGAATTTCATCCATTTTATGGGTCTTGATTCCAATAAATTAAGGTTATTTATTTCAAATGGTCAGAGAGAAACTCACTATTAAGTATATTCCCATTGTACAGGATTTTGATGATTTCTTTCTAGAAGAATTACCAGGTCTTCTACCAAATCTTCAAGTTGAGTTTTCAATAGAACTCGTATCAGGTTCTATGCCCATTTAAAAGATACCATAAATAATGGCCCCAATTTAGTTGCAATAATTGAAGAAGGAAGTCCAATAGAATATTGATAAGGGATTCATATGCCCTAGTGCATCACCTTGGGGAGCACCTGTTCTCTTTGTTATAAATAAAGATGGATCAATGAGTCTCTGCATTGATTATCGAGAACATAACAAGATCACTATCAAGAAAAAATATCCTCTCCCACGCTTTGATGACTTATTTGAGCAACTACGCAGAGCTCAATACTTTTAAAAGATTTATATTTGTTCAGGGTATCGTAAATTAAGGGTCAAGAGGGAGGATATACCAAATAAGACTTTCCATACAAGGTATGGACACTATGAATTTATAGTGATAACATTTTTTCTCCCTAATGCCCCAGCTATTTCATGGATCTAATGAATAGATTCTTTAGAGACTATCTGGATCATTTTTTAGTTGTCTTTATAGACGATATCTGGTCTATTCAAAGAGGAAGGAAGAACATGAAGATCACTTGATAATTATATTAAAGACCCTAGGAAAGGATAATATTTATTCCAAATTTATCAAGTGTGAATTATGGCTTTAAAAAGATTCATTTTGGGTCACATAATATTCTAAGAGGGGATATCTGTGTATCCAGCAAAAATGGTGGTTATCGAAAGATGGTCGAGACCAACTACAGTAACTGAGATCCGAAGTTTTCATGGTTTGGCTAAATATTATCGACATTTTGTGAATTATTTTTCATGACTATCTAATACACTCACCTGGTTGATTCGAAAAGGAGTTAAGTTCGTTTGTACAGAGGAGTGTGAAGAGAATTTCAAGGAGATAAAAAGAAGGTTATCAAGTGCACATGTAGTCACACTGCCTTGTAGTGTAGAAGGTTTGTGATCTATAATGATGCACCAAAGAAGGTATTGTGGTGTGTTCTCATGAAAAATGATATGGTGATAGATTATGCCTCATGACATTTGAAAATCCATGAGAAAAATTACCCAACTCATGATTTGATTTATCTATGGTAATTTTTTCATTAAATATTTGAAGGCGTTATCTTTATGGTGAAAGGTCTGATATTTATACTGATCATAAAAGTTTAAAATATATTTTCACAGAAAAGGAGATGAATATGAGCCAAATATGATGGTTGGAGGTGATTAAGGATTATGGCTGGTCAATTCATTATCACCCTAGGAAAGAAAATAAGGTGGAAGATGCATTAAGTCGACAAGACCATGCTAATTTATCCATGATGAGGATCACAAAAGATCCAATATTTATGTATTGACAAAGGATGGATCTGGAAATTATAATAGAAAGGGGAAAATTATATATTTCTCAAATAAATATTCAACTATCTATACATGTGAAGTTTAATGAGGCACAAAAAGAAGATGCAGAGTTACAAAATAAGGTGAGAAATGTTCCTGAATTCTACATAGATTATGATGAAATAATAAGGTTTAGGAATTGGGTTTGTGTTCCTCCCATCCCAGAATTAATAATGGAAATATTGGATGAGGCGCATAGTTCTTCATTCTCTATTTACCCTAGAAGTACAAAGATGTATAGGGACATGTAAGAGTACATCTAGTGGGATGGCATGAAAAAAGATGTTCCTGAATATGTATCTCGATTCTTGGTTTGTCAGCAAGTTAAAGTTGAGAGACAGAAGTATAAGGGGATGTTACAACGATTACCCATAACAAAATGTAAATAGGAAAACATCACTATGAACTTTGTCACTAGACTTCCTAAAACATCCAGAGGCAATAATGCTATCTGGGTTATCTTTTATTGTCTTAAAAAGTTGGCACACTTCATTTCTATTAGATATGATTTCACTCTTGATCAGCTTTCCAGGATATATGTAAAGTAAGTGGTAATATTGAATGGAGTACCACTTTTCATTATATCTGATTGGGATCTGAGGTTTAACTCAATGTTTTGGCGAAGTCTTCAGCATACTCTGGATACAGAGTTGGGTTTC
The DNA here is from genome assembly GCA_963277665.1 of Viscum album. Lineage (NCBI taxonomy): Eukaryota > Viridiplantae > Streptophyta > Magnoliopsida > Santalales > Viscaceae > Viscum > Viscum album. The sequence continues at coordinate 2,133,284,773 of OY728155.1, read as the reverse complement.
ATTACTACTTATCATCCTCAGATAGACGGTCAATCTGATAAGACAATTTATACTTTGGAAGACATGTTGATAGCTTTCTATATTGATTTCAAAGGAGGTTGGGATCAAAATATACCTTTGGTTGTTTTTTTGTGATAATATCTTTCAATCCAGTATTCAGATTTCTCTTTATGAAGCTCTCTATGGAAATAAATACAGAACTCCAACTTTATAGGATGAAGATGGGGAATGAAAGCTTTTAAGAACTAATATTGTTGATGATATGGAAGAAAAGGGCAGATCTATTCAACAACACATAAGAGCATATCAACATCAATAAAAAAGTTATACCGACAACCAAAGAAAAGACCAAGAGTTTGATGTGGGTGATAAAGTATTCTTACGAATATCTCGTTAGAAAAGAGTAATGATATTTGGAAAGAAGGGCATGATGAGACCAAGGTATATTGGTCCTTTTGAAATACTAGATCATGTTGGGAAGGATTCTTACCGATTGGCGCTTCCACCAAATCTCTCTCAAGTTCATGATGTGTTCCACGTATCTCTCCTAAGAAGGTATATACCTAATCCTTCACATGTACTATGCTCAGAAGTGGTATAGCTGGAGCAATATCTTTCTTATATAGAAAATCTGATAGAGATTCTGGATCATACCAAATATGTTCTATGAAATAACACCACTCACTTGGTTAATGTTTTATAGAGGCACCACCAATTAGACGAAGCTACATGGGAACTTGAGGATATGATGAGGGAGAGGTATCTCATCACTTTGTTAAGAAGTGACAAATTTCGAGGGTGAAATTCATATTAAGGGGGGTAGAATGTAACACCTTGAGATTTTATGAGGAATATTTTTTTATGTCTTATGTCATACGAAACACTAAATGGATCTTTCACTACACACAACAGTGTCTTGGCCTGGTTTACAAGCAAGCGAAACCTTCCTCGATAGCTTGCGTTGTACGCAATATCGAGTTTCACTAAACAAAAATATGTTATTAAAATATTATTTAAACTAGCTGTTATAAATAGTATTAACTAAATTTTAAATTTTATAACATTATAATTCATCTTAAACATTTTCTAGAATGAGGTATGAAAACAAAATCAATATTTTGAATAAAAGAATTATTTTCAAAAAAATCCCGTTTTACCACCTTTTGATGGTGAACCCATTTTAAATGTAATTTTTTACTTGTTTATATGTTAAAATTTTCAAAATAAACCTCTTCTTTTGAATCAGGATATAAAAATTTTCATTTGAAATTTTTTTATATTTCTCCTACAACGTTCTTATTTTGATGAATAGTAAAAACTCGATAAATTTGTCTTAAAGACAACTTTTTTCATCAAGATAATTTATAAGGTCAAATGATAAAATTTAATACTTTTAAATTATAAATATAATATATTTTTACCATTTAATATAATTTTTATCATTATCTTTCATTTACATTTCATTCATTGGTAAAAACACTTCAATCTTTGGAGATATTTTAACTTTTAAAAATCATTTTCTTAACAACGAGATTAATTTTAAATTAATTACTGCAACTTTTTTGTTTTGAATTTTAAAAAATTAATTCGATATTTGGATTTAGTGGGTCCAAATTATGTTAATAGGTTATGTTTTTTTTTTGAGATTATGAATAGTAACTACGATAATTTTTATTTACTATAGTTAAATGTAAATCCGGTAATTAAGGGTAAAAATAAGATTATAAAATTACCCAAAAACCTACCAAAATAATATTGGATGAATAAAAGTCGACCCATATCACCTAAGGGTCAGAATATATTATTTTCATGGATTATTGTCCATGAAAATGATATATTTATAATTGAAACCAAAGAAAGTGAAAACATGTCACTCCCTTATATCTTATAAGTTTAATAATTTTAATTTAGTGATAATCATTATTAAAATTATAACATAAATAGTCTCCAAAAAGCTAATAAAATTATTTAAATCATGTGAATTTGTTTAGAATTTTTAGGGATTAAATAAATATCATCAATGATGACACAATAGTGTTGTTGAAATTATTTTATTGATTGAAATATCAAATAAATGGTTTTAAAAATATTAAAATCAATATTATATGAAGGAATTAATGTTATAAACAAATTTTCTAGATGAATATGACATGTTATGAGTCTATTAAATATTTTTTTCGAATATATTCTCTATGTGTATTTTATTTAAATTCAAATAAACGAATGTTTTCAAAATTGACACTATTGTTATTTTATATAAATAACATATTATAAAATTGTTTAAAAATCAAAAAATATTTAAAATTATAAATTTTAATTTATATGGTATAAAATGTCATAAATTATAAAATAATGGAAAATTCACAACACATATGTAATTATTTATAACAATTTAAAATTTAGAATATTTTTACCACAAATAAAATTAAATAGACTAAATAATGATAAATAAGGTTGATAATGTTTAAAATAAATTTCCAATATGTCCAAATATTTTTAGTAGATGAGATTACAATAATATATCATCTCATTTTTAAACTGAGTCATTTTTTGAGGGTTTTTATGTGGGGTTTTAATTTATTATAAATTAATATTTCTTATGATTCCCATGGTTCCCCTCTCCTTCCTTATAAAATGGAACATACTCCCTGTCCTCTTCACAATATTTTTAGCCTCCAAGATCAACCAAAACTGGTCCATTTCACTTCTCCACTTCCATAGAAACATACTTGATATCCTGGTCTTCTTCAAAGACAAACATTAGTTCCCTAATAAGAGGTTTAGAAGAGGCGTGTCGAAAAAGAGGTAATATCCTTTACCAATCCTTTCTAATTTATTTAATGATCTACTTCTTCTTATTTATTTGTTTCATCATAAATTAATAACATCAGTAGCAATACTATACCTATATGTTATTATAAATATGAAACAACCCCATTTCAACTTCTATCCATTATACGGAAAACAAAACTACTGCGCATGGGTACGCACGGAATACCGTCTCCAGTCCGTGGTGTAATCTGTTTTTCCACAACCACCATACTTGGTTGGGTATAATGGTGTAAAGAACAATAATATATGTTTATTATCACATAATACTGATTATGATATATTCTATCATCCACTCCAATACCATTTAATAATTATGGGAACGATATCGTCGCTCGTGTGTACGTACGACTTACCGTCTGCACGGTGTGATGTGATTTGTTCTACATGATCTTCATTAAACCAGGATTATATAAACAAATTGATGAATAAATATGATATATATTATAATAATACCATTCTGTAAATTATGTAACTATAACATAAAAATAGGAATAATAATTTATTCGACAAAACACACATAAGAACATAAATCAATGAACACCCGAATAATAACTAGCAATGAAATATTACAAATAAGAATATAAGAATATGACCATATATGATATAATAACAATGAATATTATTATTGAATAAGTCAATGAAATTATTTAAATTATTATACAGGAGGTTAGTATATGTACAATGAATATCAGACCTAAGGTATGGGAAAATCTCACAATCTCAATTTTTATCCGAGATTGTTTATACTTCTCTATTTACTGGGGAATATTTATCATCTAGATAAATGTTTCCAAAATATGTAATATTATCTACCTATAATTATATGAACGATTGTCGTTTTCTTTATGAGATACTTTTTGACTTTTCCGTTCAAAGTACGAGAAGAATGTTTTTCTAACTTATACGGAATGAAGGTATTTTTACACTTTAATAGAGAATTATTTCTATGAATATTTATTTATATTTTTTCATGTTTATTTTCAATTAACTTATTTTATTTTAATATTTCACAATATTTTGAGATAATAAGATGATTTCCAAGAAGAAAGGATTTTTGTTCAAGAATCCTTTCCAAGTGGTTTATCAAAATTATTTTCCACCTAAGATAATATTGGGTTCCCTTTATACCCCTATTATTAGTTGTATTTGATTATGTTTTGATGGAATTATTTTTATGAAGTCCTTTTATCTTATATGGATTATGTTATGGTGGAAAGATGTTCAAAAATCCAATTTTTATTACATGGGTTATGCTATGATGTATGATTTATGATTTTGTGGAACAAATAATAGTGGTTTCATTATGAGATGGGTGGGACCTATATATCCCTCCAATGAATTGGGTAAAGATTTATATCTCATGAGATAGACAGGGCTTGAATGGCAAGTCAATCCACTTTAGTGATACAGGACTGGAACGAGGAGTGAACTCGGTTCAGTAATGGACTTTGTCTGCTATGATGGTCTTGGAAATGTGTCTTGACTAATATGATATGATTTTCTTTGATTATATGTGTATTACACAAAGTTTCATGTTTTATGTAATGATTATTGGGATTACATTTCAGTACAATGATTTATCAAATGTCATGAAATTATGATCTCTTTTGTAGGATAAGATTTTCAAAATGTAATGTTCTTATGAATATTATATGATTGATATTTCCTTTGTTTACCATTACTATTCATTTGAACTCACCATTTTATAGGTTTTATTTTCCCCTGGTCAGGAAGTATGGTATTAAGTAGGATATTCCAAAATGGACTTTAGATATGATGAAATAAGAAGGAGACAATGTAGATGATTTACGAACCAGTTGTTTATGTTTCCCAATTTCTAAAGACACTATACCTATACAGTCTTATCATGGTATTGTTATATGTTGTAATAAGTATGATTCAATTCTGATGTAATAACAATATATGTATAGTATGGGCCATTATATTTAAAGTCATAAAATCATCATCATTTATAATCTTCTAAACATATATAAGATAATACATAACCCTCATATTTATTCATCCATACAATAATGTAATTAATGCTAAAATATATCATTCCAATTTTCAAAAACATAGAGGTGGAATGAGAATTACCTCTCTATAATGATTTTACCATGTTACAAACATCCTATATTAATGATAGGTGAGAAGAAGATTTAAAATAATTATAAGAGGATGAAAAAATAACCCCAATTCCCACTACCATATTTTTAATAATAGTAATTAATATTATATAATATTGTCAAATTAATTTTTGGTCAAAATTAATAGTAAAAATAGAAAAAATTAATTGTCACCTTTATGGTTAAAATGGGTGTTATATGGGGTTAAATTAAAAAGATAAGGGTTAAAATGACAAAAATAGTTATGAAAATACAATTTTATGGTGATATTTGGACCTTATATTATATAAGGATTTAGAATTATCCATTTTATATCCTATTAGATTGTGTAAAAGGTGAGTATAACATTTAATTTTCAAAAATATCATGTGTTTGATTTCCCTCACTTATAAAGGTCCCCCCATATCCGATCCTTTTTAAACATAAAAAATACTTTTTTCCAACCAATACATATCCAAAAACTTTATTTAGTTCCATCCATACATCTTAGATGGTTTTTGATGCTAACTTAAGGTGGTTGTCCGAAGAAGAGGTATCATTCATAACCGAGTAGTTTTATTTTATCTCTACATCCACCTCCTTTGACTCTTATTCAATTACGAATAGATATTAATATAAGTATCTACTATTAAATAATATATTATTATTTTAATGTAAAAACTTATATCCATCTTCTCCTCTATCAAATTGGAAACCAAACTATTGATCATGTGAACATCGTACTACTTCCACACGAACTGATGTAATTTTTTTCCATCACCACCTATCATTATAGTATATAATGGTTCATTTTACATATTTATATAATATTAATTTAATAAACATACTTTTATAATTACAATACCACATCTATCTTCTTACCTTCAAATCTATTAGAAAATAATAACATCACTCATGCGTACATGTGGACTACCATCTCCCCGAAGCGTTGTGAATTTTTTTTCATTTTACATTAAAATGGATGGTAATAAGGATATTTTAAGGAAATATGTATGATATTTATGGTTTAAAAGAGATTTTGTAAAGTTTAATTAATATTTACCTTTCTTTTGTTCCATCCATCAAGAAAATGGATCCATCGTTCCTGTGTTTGTATAACATACCGTCTTAATGAACAATGTAATTCATTTTCATTCTATAAAATTAATGGATTACTATAAAAACATATATAATGAAAATATATTATATTTATATAATGTTAAAAATTATGTATTTTTTAGAACCATGATTAATATAAAATGACCATAAATACCAAAACAAAAAAATCCTAAAAAACAACATAGTTATTACTCGAAATGCGATTTTCATAGGGAATTGTTATTAACTGAGTAACAAAATTTTATAAGTAAATAATATATTGAATTATATATTTGATAATGGTTCTGTAATAAATATATAATAAAACAATATTTATTTTAAAAGTGGTTTGAATTAGTATTAAGAAAGTTAAGACACGAGGTAATGGATTTAGTCTCACATTAATTTCTGGGAGACCAATGTAAGATTCACCACATGTTTTTTTATATAATTAACCTTTGAAAAGATACATCATGAATATAATTGTTTTCATGATATATAATGTTTTATTTTATATTATTATTTATTGTGTCTTATGATTCAAATGTGACAAAAGTGTTAGGGTATTTTCATAAAATTTTTCTTTCTATGAGTCACATACTATATTGACCACTTATTTATTTTTTCAATTGTACATAAATACTATGAATGTATTTCATGATTCATTTCATGAATATTATGGGATAAAAATGTCTTTCATAGGTTCTTTGCTTGATAAGTAATATTATACCAATGTTAAAAAAGTTGTAATATTATTATATTACTATCCAATCATTTATCAAGACTATTTATGTTTATGTTTATGATGATGAATTCATATGATCTACATATAGATAAACTCATGAATTTCTTTCCAACCTGTTTAATTATATAGAATTCATGTTTTTCTATTACTTCCTCTCTTGAAGGATTAATGTCACCAAAAAAATCTTTTTATGAAAAATTGACTTTATTTATTTATTAGGTTGAAAATCCTTGTTGTTCCATATCTATGTTTTAAAAATATGTTTTAGAAAAAGTTTTTAATATTTTATAATGATTTTAAAATTAATTTTTACCCATGTTTTACTTTTTATCATATGTTTTAAAAATAATCTTTTCATCTTTTTAGAGATAAGGAACTTTTGGCGTTTTACTAAATATGATAAAATAATCTTGGTTTCAACATATAATGTATGAATTGTAATTTTGACCATCTTGATTTCTCGATGATTTAAATCTTAATTTACATGTTTATAAGGCTATTTTCAAAGAAATAGTTTTATTTACTATTTATAAAGAAATTATATTTTAAATAATTTATTTCAAAATGGAAAGGATATTTTATTCAAAAAATGATACAAGTTAACATTTAAAATTACTTTCCATCTAATATGTATTCCTTTAATGTTTCATAACATTTATTCCAAATATAATCCAAGTATACCACCCTTATTATTATATTTTTATTGTTTATGTTTATTAGAAATGGATATTTATGAAACACATTTCTTCTCTAGGGGCTATGCTGTGAGGAAATAATGAAATATTACGAACGCCATTGCTTTTCATTATGTTATGCATTAATGAAATTTTTATGTAACCCATTTCTTTTAATGTGATCTGATATTATCAATGTTTTATGATCTTGTGGAAAGAAATATAAGATTTTCATTATTTTATGGGTGGGACACATATCTCCATCCAATACATTAGGTAAATATTGGTATCTCATGAGATAAATAGAGTTGGAATTTAGAGTGAAAAAAATTAAATAAGGGGAATTATCCACTATGATAGTCTTTAGAGTTATCGTTAACAACCATGACGGTTTTAAGAGTGAACCCAATTCACTATGATAGACCGGATAATGAGAGTTTACTTATAATGAAATGATTTTATATTCTTATGTGCATTCCATATGTCTATTTCTTATACCAATGCTACGATCCCATGGATTGTGTTATTTGATTCCATTATGAATCATGTATTATCAAGGAACAATATTTATTCCAAAACTCAAGGTTATGATCTTTGATAAGTCGGGTATGATTTTAAAATATTATGTTTATTTTATCATACCTTTATTCCCATTTTATTATTGCGTGATCACCGATATATCGATTTTTTACCCTTACTAAGCATTATATATCAACCTTTATTATGTTTGTTTTCCTCCAAACATGATGAATGGTTTTATTCATGATATTTATAAGAAGTGTTATAGTTATGAGAAACTAAGTGGGAGAAGATTTGAAACTCTTATGAACGGTTTTTTCTATTTTCTAGTTTATAACGGAACAAGACCTAAAATATGTTGTCATGGATCATTATATTATGAAATGTATATTCATATAATTAGAAGTAATATCTATGTATGAGAAGTGTAGGTGTCTATAAAGATTAATTTATACCATTACACACTTGATTGAGGGTATCAATGATGGTTTTCAGGGTGATATTAAATTATCATCAAGTTCAAGAAATATTTTAACTGATCTATGCATAATGTGATAAATTAAAAAATTAGAATCCATAAATAAAAACTCAATCCAATTGAAGAATTAATTAGGGGATAGAGCAAGAATTATGGAATGTTCTTAATATTTTTTTCAAGGCTAACGAGGAGTGAAATTAGTTGGTAGAGCATATACATGCTTACTGAGTTAGATATTTTTTTTAAAGATGAGACAGGGGCTGGTTTCCCAACCCATATCGATGTAGATCTTATAAAAAATAATAAAGAGTTACAAGGTAGTGTCGAGGTGTAATGATGCTACAACAACAGAAAATGAAAGCATTTACATGGAGATAGAAGAAAAAACATGTACCGATTATAAATAGACAAACTGTATGTCTTCAAGAAAGTCTATATCTCTTTATTTTGATGTACATAAGCTGTAAACACTTTATAGAAAGTACAAATCATCATAACAGGAAGGAACAACATAAAGCAGAAATTATAAAAGGGAATCATCTGTTTAGAAATCCAGAATTCTAGCCCATGTGGCATGTCAACAAGAGGTCAGGAATATTCTGCCTACTATTGATACATACCAGCATTAAGTATTTCTTTTTTGTTACCCATTTTGTGTAGGTAATGCACTAAAACTAGAAAAAACCTTTTAAAATCTAGGTCAAGCACCCAACAAGGAGCATAGTCCAATTCCTAGTAGCAGCCATCAATTGGCGTTTTAATTTTCTAGATCATGTTAGATGAATATAAATCCCAAAACCGCTTCAATGATTGTTATCTTCTACCAAGAATGATTAGCACCAGATCATTAAATCATTTTCAAGAAAATCAGTACATCAATTCTAAATTTAGAATACCCTGCAATGCAGTCCTCATATTGGGAATAACCGAGAATCTCCAAAATTTTCAAACATCACACATCACCCAATAAGAGATTTCAATAAGAACACAACACATCACTCCCAAGTTATAGATTTGAAGTTAAAATCTGGGGTTTTTTATGCTCATTCAATATCCTAATAAACATACGTTTTCTAATTTCAAGGTATTTCTTAGCAGGAATGTTACCATCTTGATATTTCTTGAAAATTATTGTGTCTTGTTCATCCATCCAGTCAAAAGATGCATCTCCCACATCCTCTTTATTTCAATAGGCATCTATATATACAAGATTTTTTTTGCCTTTATTGTTTTCATCATCTGAATCAGAGATCACGATCTGTTGACCAACCACAGTTGGGAGTGAGGTCTCCTTCCTAGTGGTTTCCATAGATCTTGTGACAATTGTTATTTTATGTTGATAATAGTCCTTGCACTTCCTTTTTTTCTAGGATTTGTGGTAATGAGGCCATCGACGTCTACCATTGGTTTTTTCCCTTTCATAGAACTCGATTTTAGGAAGTCTTACTCAATTTTATTAGGTTGATCATCAACCTCTAGTAAGGATTCACTATAACCAGAGAGATCACCTTGCTCCATTCATCTTAATTCTTGTGATTCAGGGTGATTCTCCTGCTCCTCTACTGAGGGAGGAGGATCATTGCTAATTGTAGCATGAGGCAGAGAATCTGATAAACCTGATGCTTCTGTAGAATGTCATGCTGGTTGAGAAAGATGAGTATTGGATACTAAAATCTCATTGATCACATCAAATTTCTTCTCTCCAATAATAGAAAGGCAATAAGAAACTTGAATAACATTTCCTTTATCAGTTCATGGATTCATATTACCTTTTTAAACCCAAGTTACATTCTTGGGATTAGTACGTGTGATCATGCCATAACATACTTCTTGGTAATTCCCAAACATAATGAAAGAATGATAATAATCATGTATTCTTTCATAAAGAAAATCTTGGAAGAAACTAAACTCACTATTCAGAATCAAAACTTGGTTAGGAAGATTTTTAGAGACATATATTTCAATACAGATTCTAGAAACTGATGGTCTTGCAAGATTCCTCATCGCTAAATCCAACTTCAAAGGGTTTTAAATAACCATGGAAATCTGAAACAATGCTTAATGTTTAAGGAAGTGGAGTTTCAGTCCTAGGAATCTGATCCATATCTGAACAATGGGAGGATTAGAAAAAGGATTGAAATCCATGGTCCATTTGAGAACTTTCATAGAACAGCCCCCAAAAGACCACAACCTCCTCTCCCAATGTCTATAATAGTCTCTCTCGAAGGAAAATTGAAAAATAAAATTCAAAGAATTTAAAAGTATGAGATAAAAACCCAAAAATCCAATAATTTTAGGATCATTTCATAAGAATTTCAATGACAGCCTGCTGTAAATAAAAATTCAAACAAGTACAAATCATAAATCCAATGTAAGAAGGGCTACCTCGTTTGAGGAGAAAGAAATCGCCAACTGACCACGATGACGAAAGTGTTTAGGGTTGATGGGAATATAATGCACCATGACATAATTAGCTCTAGAATCGATGTAATATGACCTTCCAACAACCATATCTGCAAAGGTTCTCAGTGCTGGAGTAGTGTTTCTTGTTGGAGTGGGGTTTCGCTCTAGGGTAGGGGCCCGTGCTTGAGCGAACATCTCTTGTGAAATAGTTCATAAACCATCTCTTGCTATGTTAGATATGATCTATCTTATTAGGCATCATTAATAATTTTTTAAAGGGGATAATTACTTCAAGTGGATGACCACAAGGAAGGGAGCCAAAAACATTTCATGCACTTCCACCTGGAAAATATAGCTATAAAAAAATTAGATAAAACCTATGATGAAATATGTCAATATATATTTTAACTATGGTAGATCAAAGGGGTTGGATATCCATAATTCATTCACTAAGAGAACATAGTAGAGGAGAAGATTGAGTTTGTTATAGAAATTTTACCATGAGCTAGAGCTTGTGAAATGAGAATATCTCACTAGAGAAGTTTTTTATTCTTATTATTTTTTTGATTTTTAATATTTTATTTTTGGAATGTGTGTACTCTATTTCCGTAGGGGATTCCAACTATAATGACTTGAGACATTTCAATATGTCATTATTCATTTAATATAATAATTTCACTATAATTTTAGTTTAACATGATTCATTCATTCATTAAGAGTATAAACACACACTAATATAATGACTAAGGCGGGATGATGTTGAATTTATATACCCTTGATATATTACAAATGTATTGTAAACATGAAATGTAATATGTATCTCTTATTTATTCCTAACAAAATAATTCTATAGTTTTGATTAAGATATCTAAAAAAATAAAGATCATTGTCCTTTATCTTAATGTATTATTACATATTCTTATAGGAATTGTAATAATTGTGTATAACTTGAATAACATCAAATAACATCTTTAATCCATTAAAAATATTTCATATACCCAAATTTCATCAATTGTGTAACTGTTCATTCTCTACTATTGTATCACTTAAAATTTTCTTCCAATGCCTTCAAAAAAACTTTTCTTTACCTTTAAATACAACCAATATTCATTTCCTATCATTTTCTATTTATTTTTTTATTCTGTAATTGTTTTGTCCAAACATTTATTTCATTCCTTCCATTTGTATGTGACACCCAATCATCACATTACTAGGTAGTTATTGTTGGGTAAACCAAATAATTATTTTGACTCAGCGCTTGTTAATAAACTATCACCCTATGATATTTTGGAAAAATTTTCTGGAAAGTCATGTGAAACCAAATAAAACATCATTCAAGTGATTAAATATTATAAAAATTGAATGATTCTAAATATAATTTAGTAAAAAGAACATATTAAAAAATAGTTCACAATTTCCTCAGGGATGTCGTGTGTTTCATAAAATCCACAAATTTTGAATATAAATTCACAAAAAGAATCTAACTCATAACCTAAAACACACATTACGAAAATCAATAAATATTTTCCTATATATAGAAATAATAAGATAGAAATAAATTTTTTGAAAATATGGAAGTTGGAAGAATTAAAAATTCTAATGAAAACCATTACTAGAACTTTTTAGGACCCTTTGTTCTATCCCCTGAGAGACTTATACATATGAATTTTTAAATTCTCATAGTATTTATAAATCCTCCATTGATTAGGATATCCCCTATGTCTTGAAATTATGTGATAAAATTTCCTCATCATTCAATGATGTCCTTATTAAATGGATTTCTATTAGATGATTAATTATATTACATTAGAGACATTTATAGTTATGTCCATAAATTAACACTAAAAGGAATGAGTAAAGAGATGAGGTTAAAAGTGATTCATTTTTGTCTGAAGACTTGGGATGAGAGCTAGTTTCAAAACCTGGATAACAAAATATTTAACAAAAAGGATGAGCTGGTTAATTCTTTTTTGTCTAAATTCTACCCCAAAAACACTACAGTTGTAGTGAGTCATGAAATCAATGATTTTGTTAAGTATGAGGTAGAATTATTTAAATCATTAAATGGATATGTTTATAGTCTTCAAATACAGTAACCAAATCACCAATTGACTCCCCATATTTTGATTAATACCTTTTATAATACCCCCATAATATATAAAAAGAGTTCACTTGATCAATATCATGTTCGAGATTTCTTTGATATGATCACTAATAAACATAATTAGACCATTGATAAAATTTCCCAAAAATCAGAGTAAAGATTCTCTATGAGGTGAGTCATTCATAGGGTTTAATGAAGCACCCCAGTTTCATTCGTTAATGGTTGAACACATAGGGAACAATGTAACCAATGTAGAATGTATGATCATATTCATCATTGTTGTCGCAATAGTGGTATCCATATACAACTTGGTTATAGTAATTAAATTGATGATTATACATCTATAAATCATGTTTTAATGATCCATTAATTAACTAATAAAATTCTAGATAGAAAATAACCCATATCTTTAATGGAAAAAATGAGGTGTTTTGAAACAATATATGTTCACTATATTCCCTTCATTGCTTAAGACATAGTTTCATAAACAATATTGGGATGAGACGTCTATGTCACAAAATAATCAAGAGGGAATGCTAACTCATGTTATTAATAAGCTAGAGTTACAAGGGGCTATGTTGAGGGATACTTCGGATTATTAAGAGGATAAATATAGGGATGAATTGTATTAAAAAAATATGACTTGGATTATAAAATGGATAACCTACTTAACCAAATGGGTTTGATAAAATGATATATTGGTGGTAGAGCCAAGTTTAATCTTCTTGACATAAAAAACAAAAATAGAGGGAAAATAAAATGGATCTCACTAACATATCATGGTTAAAAACTCAAGAACATGTTAGGGAACAACCATGGGATGATAAAAATGATGACAAAGCTGATTCTGTTAATGAAAAAAACAGAAGTCCCAAAAAAGGAAATATTTATAGTATGGTCCATTAGGAACAGCATGATGAAACTTCACATAAATAATAAAATAAAAAAATGAAATGGTAATTATTTAAATAATGTGATAATAAGGTGATGTTTGAAGAGAATGATAGTGTTCTACCTATACTACCACATTAGGCCCCTCCCATAAATTTTTCACATAGGATAAAAAGTATGGAATATAATTATCTTATGTTTATTCAAATGTTTTTGTTATGTAATATCAATATGCATTTTTTAGAATACATAAATAAAAATTCCTCATAAATTAATCTCTTAAAATCATTTAATACCACAAATGGGATTACAGTGGGAGTTGAATGATTAATTTGAATTCAGATTTTAGTGATATTTTTCAAAATAATTTCTATCCAAAAATGAAACACACCAGTTTAGTTTTTATCACTTTTTTAATGGGAGTAAGTGTGGATATTAGGTTCATGTTTGATCTAGGATATATCATTAACCTTATTTTATATTACTTGTTAAATAATATAGGAATTAGGGATCTAAAATAGATATTTGTGTCAACACAATTTTCTTATATGTCTCTTAACTATCATAATGGAAGGGTAGATGATCTATTAGTTGGTATTGGAAAATATAATTTCCTTACAAACTTCCTCATTATTGAGATGATGTGTGAAAATAAATTAACAAATATTTTAGGAAGTCCATTCTAATTAAATACTTCAGATTCCATTTATTTATCGAAGGGTAATATATCCCTTTAAGTTAATGAGGATCAGGAGCAATTTCATGTTTTTAATGATTATCCTAGTTTTTAAGATGATAAAAGTTATTGAGGATGTATCTAGATCTAAATCTAAGAGGGAGACCACCATACTTTTTAGTATTTTATCAAAAAATTAGTTAATAAGTATTTTGTATATTTTTTTTAATCTGAATCTATAATAGAACATGAAGGGATATGGATGTTTGAGATCCAAATTGGAATATACAATTATAATGACCATAAATTGGTCCATCCAAATTGAAGCATTCTATATGAATGTGTTTCTCATGCGGGTGTTCAAAGTTTACAAACCTCTGATGTACGCAACCCTAATATTAGTTTTAGTTCATTAAACCAAATCAGTGGTTTGTGTGGTTTTTTTATTTACTCATTTGAGAATGATTTTTTCATTGTATGGAAAGATAATGTTGTTACTCCTTCCCATATTGACTTTAAAAATGATTTTTATCAATTTTAAGAATCTGTGATGGGATAATTTTTGTACATTTTACTAGAAGTGGACATCAGTTCTATCCACACATCATTCAATAACATGTATAATGAAATTTCTCTCTGTAATATTAGGTAATTAATATGTCATAGTTAAGAGATTTCCTATATTTCATGTAAGACTGTTGAATATGAGAGTGATTCTACAAGTTCCCTAGGGTTTTCTAGGGACGACGTCTCCTCCTCAGAGTTCTGGGTCTGCGGTGACACGTTCTCCACTCTTGATTCTACGTGACGTGGTGGATCTACAGCGTTTTTCGGTTTTTTTGTTTCCTGTCTTATGTGTCGTTACTCAACCATCCGTGGAGCACACTTTGCTTCCGTCGGCCTCCAAGAGTCCCCGCCTGTTCCAGGAAATTTCTCTGGGAATTGAAGGGAATCAGACCTCCTTCCCTGCTGCTCTTCCCCCTGGCACTATCCCGAGCTTCAAGGGGACCGTACCTTCCTCCCCGACACCGTCATCCCCATCATCGCCAGATCCTCTCACAATTTACCTTTCCTTTTGGCCACCATTATTTCTTTGTGAAGACAATGGACGATTTGAGGATGGGTTCTGACTTCCACGCTTGGGAGATGACTTCGCCGATCTAGGGTTTGTCTTTTGAAGCACCATTCGAACGATTCCCCATGAAGAGGTCGATTCTCGCTTTGAGAAGAAGCCGCGAAGAGTCTGGATTCACAACGCAGCTGCTGCGAAGAAGCCGATTGGCGAAGAGCCTGGAATCACGAGGCACCAGCGGAAAAGTAGTCTTGAACTACGAAGCACTGGCTGTGAAGGTCCGCAGGATTGGTGTGTGCACATTGTATTCGCTTCGTGACAAATCTGTCGTGAAGGGCGGTGGTAACAGGAGCACATTTTTCTGGTTTTCGAAGTGTCTGTGTCGAGGCCGAGTTGCGTTTACCAGCTGCAAAGGTCAGCGGTGTTAAGAGATCTCTCAGTGGTGAAGCCGCATAGGCCCCCTGTTGTGAGTTGATCCACAAAGATTGGGGGGTGTGCGGCGTGGGTCTCGGGCATGACCAATTTTTGGTGGTTTGAATTCCTTGGCTTGGGGGCTGTCACAGGTGGGAATACTATGCAAGGAAGACCACACAAAGAGTTGTGAGAAGGTTTCCGGTCTAGAGACCCCTTGGTTGGACTGGGTCCTTGGATGTGAAGGTGGATTGTGATCGGAAAGGGTGCTGGCCCTTCTGGAGGATTGTGTACACACCGTTTTACTGGCGTTATGGAAGCCGACTTGATGAATCAGTGGAAGGGGCTGACCCTAACAGACAAAGAAAAATAGGTGATCGATGAACTAAGAAACGAAGACCCACTCTCGAAAAAGAGAATTTCTCTACTTGTTGGAATGTTCGTGGAAAACATTTCCGTTAATCAGGGGGCTCTCAAAAACACTCTCCGGTCCATCTGGAATCTTGATGTAGGAGTGGCTATTCGGGAGGCGGGGACTAATCGCATCATCTATGAGTATTTTAACAGGAGAGACAGGGAAAGAATCTTGTGTGGCAGACCTTGGTCCTTCGATAATAAACTCCTCCTCATTAAAGTGTTCAAAGGGGGAGATGATATCCAGAGAGTGACCTTAACCCGCCCCCCCCTTCTGGATACGAGTTAAAGGAATCCCATTCCACGAGAGAACGAAACGCATTATGAGGTAAATTGGGGACAGTCTAGGCCACTTTATATAATGGGATGGCTCAGACCCAATACAATGGGGCCCTGAGGTTCGGATCAAGGATGATATTGAGGTGTTAGAACACCTGATGAGGGGAATGTTCCTGAATGTCGAAGACACAAACACCTGGATTTCACTTGAATTTGAGAAGATCCCACTCTTCTGCTTTTTTTGTGGTCGTCTTGGCCACCCAGAAAAAATGTGTACCTCAAAACCTAAGAGTGGGTCACGTGACATCACCCTCCAATATAACCCTTGGCTCTGTCCAAAAATGAATAAAACTTCTTTCATCCTGGAGACGGAAAAACAAAAGGACTGTGACCCTCTAACGATGGGACACACCAGTCTGGGGGATCATACACATGGACAAGACATTTTTCCAGGACCCCCAGATTTCTCTAAAGTGGACCATCCCACCAAGTGAGAAGCTGGTGTTCATCCTGACCACTTCAAGGACAAAACCCAACCATCCACATAGTCGGGGATGAGGAAAAAAGATCTACCAAGAAAATTCTCAATGCCAATGCAGATGCAATTCGAGCCACCAGACCCGTATTTACATCCACAATCGCCCGTAATTAATAAATCACAAATGGAGGACCATGGAATGAAGAGAACTCCAATGCTGGGCCCACACACCCGTAACACGTGGAAAAGGGTGCTTCGTGGAGGAAGCAATGGTCGCATGAAAGACCCTAACCCCAGGGTTCAGAAATGACAAACTGAAACATACCAACCGGGGAGGAATCTCACCAAAAGAAGGAAAATTACAAGTGATGAAATGAGTCTGGAAGAACCAATGGCGGCGGAGGGCGAGACCCAGTCCTTCCTAGAGAAATGACTGAGTTATGAAAGAACTGTCAGGGGCTTGGAAACCCACGAACGGTTCGCATGCTTCAGCGCAATTGTGCTCAAAGTCACCCAGATGTGTTTTTCCAGTCTAAAACTGTACTAGAAAACAAGGACACCAAAGTTATTGCCCTGAAGTGTGGCTTCCAAGGCTACTTTCTGGTTCCCATAAAAGGCCATTCTGGGGGCCTCTACCTCCTCTGGAAGGACAATTTTGATGTTAAAATTGTGTCTTTCTCCATGCACCACATGGCAGAAACTATTCAAATGGACATGCACCCACCCTGGGCCTTTGTGGGATTATATGGCTGGCCATCCCTTTCCGATAAGGGTAAGTCATGGGACCTTATCTGCAAGTTGCAGCATGATTTACCTAGCCCTATTCTTTTCAGAGGTAATTTCAATGGGATCATGTACCACATGGAAAAGAGAGGCAGGAGTTTGTGTCACTCAACCTCTATGTCTAACTTCAATGACACAGTCACTAAGGTGAACATGGTTTATCTGGTGTTCATAGGTAACCCTTTCACATGGTTCCATGGCTGTACTGAAGGTACTCGTATTGCTGAACGTCTTGATCATTTTCTGGGTTCTACTGACTGGATAAATCTGTTTAACATGTTTCATGTTGGCCACTCAACCCTTAACGATTCGGATCACTGCCCAATTCACATTGATTGTTTGCAAGGTGAATGAAATTGACAACTCAGTAGACCCTTCAGGTTTGAGAGATTCTGGAAAAAAGAACAGGAATGTGAAGAGGTGGTCCGATCATGTTGGAAGAGTTCCCATGATTATGTTGGACTCAACCTCCAACAGGATGCTTCCAATCTGAGATTTTGGAGCAACAATAAATTCCACCAACCAGATAGGCATTGTGATACCCTTGAACGGAAGTTCCACAACTTGCTCGGGCAACCCCCATCCAATAGTAACATCTCCAGGATTGGAGCCACTCAAAGAGAGTTGAATGGGGACCTTCTTTTTAAGGAAAGCTTTTGGGCTATGCGGGTGCGTGAAATCCATATTAAAGAGGGAAATGCTAATAAAATATATTTCCACCTGAAAACGTCATCTAGGTGCCGAAAAAACTCTATCAGGAGCCTTTCATAACCTGATGGAAGAAAAGTCTCTGACATTTGCGGCATTCACGAAGCTTTGGTTGGCTACATCTAGAACCTCTTCCCCATAGGGACTCATTTCATGGCTGCTGATGCTGAAGAATGCATCAGACTCGTGATCACCAAGGAGATCAACCGACATCTCAAAAAAGATGTGACGAATGATGAGATACACCGGGAATTGAAGCATATCCACCCCCACTAAGGCCCCGGGACCGGATGGTTTCCAAGCCCTATTTTTTAAACAATACTGGCACATTATAGGTCCCGACATCAACAAAATGATAAAAATCATCTGGACAGGGAATAGAAGCATGTCCACCATCAATGAAACTATCCTCGTCCTCATCCCCAAAATCAAAAAACCCCAGGAAATCCCTGATTTCAGACCGATTAGTCTCTGTAATGTCTCGTATAAGATCTTCTCAAAAAATCCTTGTCAATTGGCTGCGTCCTTGGATTCCTGATATTATTACCAAATACCAGAGCGCCTTCGTAGCCAAGAGGTTGATTAGGGGTAATGCTATTGTGTCCCATGATGTGTTCCACTCTAGGAAAACACGTTCCACTGCAAAAAGAGGAACCATGGCCTAGAAACTGGATATGACCAAAGCCTATGATAATGTGGAATGATAGATCCATAGAGCTGTGATGCTGAGAATGGGCTTCTGCACTAAATAGATAGAAATTTTCATGGACTGCATCTCGACCGTATCTTTCAGAATCAAGGTTAATGGGGAGCTTACTAAGAGATTCACCCCATCTCATGGCCTGGCCAAGGAGATCCTCTCTCCCCTTTTCTCTTCATTTTGGTGCCTGAAGTTTTCTCTATCCTCATTTCCTAGGATGCATCATCTAAGACTATTCATGGTGCAATGGTCTGCGGTGAGAGCCCACAAGTGTCACATCTCTTCTTCGCGGACGACTGCCTCATTTTCTCCAGAGCCACTGTTAATGAATGTCGGGTGATCAGCCATGCAATCCGGCAATATGAGCGAGCGACCATTCAATTTGATTATCACGTCAAATCAGAAATCTCCTTCAGTAGAGGGGTGCCTCTTGAAAATAGAGCTGATCTTTGTGCTTCAGCATGCATGAATCTGGTCTAAAAACACTAG
This sequence comes from Viscum album, assembly GCA_963277665.1. Taxonomy (NCBI): domain Eukaryota; kingdom Viridiplantae; phylum Streptophyta; class Magnoliopsida; order Santalales; family Viscaceae; genus Viscum; species Viscum album. The sequence goes on along the minus strand of OY728155.1, from coordinate 2,133,264,914 downwards.
AAGTATCTCGGGCTTCCTATGGGGATTGGCCGGTCCAAAAAAGAAATCTTTGCAACACTTGTGGACAGGAATGAGAAAAAAATTCAAGGCTAGACTCCAAATAAAATCTCCATATCCTGAAAGGGAACCCTCATTAAAGCTGTCATTCAGGCTATCCCTAGCTACATTATGTCGATGTTTAAGCTCACTAAATCCATCATAAAACTGATCCACTCACATACTGCCAACTTCTGGTGGGGGAAAAATGAATGAAGAAATCGACCACACTGGTTGGGCTGGGTGAAGCTTTGCAAGCCAAATTCGGAGGTAGGGATGGTATTCTGAAATCTTCTTCTGTTCAATGACACTCTGTTGGCCAAGCAAGGATGGAGCCTCCATAACTGTCCATCGTCATTATGTGCACGAATTCTCCGGGCCAAGTACTTCCCCCACATGGACTTCCGTGGTTCCTCTCTTGGCCCCCGCCCTAGCTTCCTCTAGAGAAGTTTTTGGGGGCCCCGAACTGTCCTGGAAAAAGGACTGGGATGGAGGATTGGAAATGGCTCTTCTGTCAACATATGGACCGATCCCTATCTCTTCGATAAGGATGGTTTTCGGGCCACATCCACCACCCAACCTAGTCTGGAAGATGCCACAATAAACTGCATCTTTTCAGACCAGGGCCTGGGATGGTGTGTGGAAAAAAATCCAGGAATGGTTTAATGAAAGAGACCAAAGTATTATCCTGAGCATCCCCTAGGTCCTTAATGTAGGCCCCGACCATCTTTTTTGGACCAATGATTCTTCAAGCGAGTACACGGTGAGATCCGGGTACAGACTGGCTCTTGGCATTCACTCTGGTGACCAAGATGGGGGACCATGGAAAGTGCGTTGGAATCTCAACATCCCACAAAAAATACGCCAATTTTGGTGTCAGGTGTGCACGGTAACCCTTCCTACCTTGAGACTCCTTGTTTTCCGACATATGGCCAATCCTGATTCATTCCCCTTCTGCCCAAATATTCCTGAAATTCCTTGGCACGCCATCATGTACTGCCCGAGTGCCAAGGAAATTTGGAATAAATGGGGCTCGGCTTCGGATGCTTCACCGCACATTGCCTCTGACCTCCCTGATCTTCTAATGCACTTGTGCTCCACTATTTCATCAGCTAATGCAAGCGCTCGTTGCACCCTATCCTGGATCATTTTGGTTTGGTGCAACGATTCAATTTTCCACCATGTCCATCAGCCCCCCGAGTTCTGGATTGAATAAGCCACTTCATGGATTGAGGGATGGAAGGACCGCATTGGACACCTCTTTCCAGGTGCTTCCCCCTCATGCCCCTCTCATTGGACCCCCCTCCCAAAGGAATGAAGTCTTAAGATCAACATGGAAGATTCTCTCCCCATGGATGGGCCCGTTGCTCTCAGCCTCCTGGATCGAAATGATATGGGGCAGATCATTGCAGAAAAATATGAACCACATCATGCCTTCTGGGAACATGCAGTTGATGAGGCATCTGCCATTCTTGTAGGGATGATCCTAGCTTTGGAATGTTTATGGGATGATATCATCATTGAGTCGAACTGCCTTTCGGTTATCAATGCCATTCACCACAATGACACTGGACTTCAGGCCTTTGGCTTCATCGTCAGGAGAATCTGCTTGCTGCACCAAAGCTTCTCTTGTTGCACCTTCTCCTTTACCAAAAGGGAAGGAAATAATGCATCCCATCAACTGGCGGCCTCAGGTCCCTTCGAGGTCAACCAGCTATGGCTGGACAACTTCCCTTCTTGGATCTTCTAATGTACTGCTGCTGATATTCATCATTAATATTATCCTTCTTTAAAAAAAAGTGTAATCGGATTTTAGAGAATATATTTAGTCCCCCTCATAGAAATTATGATCTTATTTATTTCATGTTCTATTTTTAGGAAACCTATTTTTCATTAGTTATTGTTGGTGGGAGGCTTAGTCACATGCCTCTAAAATATGTAGGGAGAGTTTTACTAGAAGATGGTGTTTTGGAAGCTTGTGTGTCTGATATTTTGAGATACCTTGGAAACATTTAAAAATAAATATTTAACTACAATTATTTAAGTAAATAATAACTATTTATAGAAGATATATAGAATTTTAAGAGGGTAATTTTGGTTAATGTCATAAATGTTAGTGTTATATGGGAAGAAACCCATGATTTCTTAATGTTTTTAATTTAAGTATTATTTTAATAAATATTTCTCTCCTGATTGTGTATGGTCCTAAATTAGTGAACCAATTTTTATGAGTTATAACTGAAAATTCTTACTTATGCTAGTTTTTTTAAAAGTGATATGGTCAAATGACTATGTGGTGAAGGTATTTTGCAATTGGTGTAGTAAACATGAGCTAGTTGATGTGTAGTTGATCAAATGATTATAAGATTATGGAATAATCAATTTTTCGATGTGATTAACAATAGAATAGTCATTTTGATCTTCAATGACATAAGGAAAGTCTAGTTAGAGTGACCTAGAAAAAAACCCTCAACTCCAACTACTGTTAATTTAAAATAATAGGAATTCCTTTTGATCTGTTGATTTGGAAGGAAATTGAACTTGAAACCAGTGAATATTTTTAATGGATGTAGTAGGATACATTTGATGTGAATCTATAAGAAAATATTCTATGTCTTGAGAGTAATTTTATTAATTTCTTCATTTTTAATTATTCATGTTATATTTTAATGTTTCTTCTAGTTTCATGGAATTATATTACTGAAATTTATTGCTAAAGTTATGTCATACATGTGGAAATCTATGTTATATTCCTCTTGGATGTTATTTTTATTCAAATTTACATTGTGTTATGATGCAACCGTCTTCATTATTTTTGTCCATTTTGAAAATCACTCATCAACCCACTTGTAACATGAAGTGTTTGTTTTATTTTTGTGATGTAATGTTAGGTAGTGTCTGGTTGGAATATTATTCATGATTCTTATTTTTTTCTTGGTTGATGTCTATGTTGAAGAATTATTTTTGATCTCACATGTTACCTCTAAATTTGATCTTTTTCTACGTTCTGTTTCTAAATATTTTTAAACATTACTCTTTTGTAATTTTTCTTAATTTTAGATTCATATTTGGCGATAAATATGTGTTCTATGATTTGGGTATGGGTATTTTATGAGCCAAACAATAATTCAACGTTCACCCTTCAATACCCTATACTTTTTTTTAAAATAATGGATTTTCATGTTTCTCTTAATCATTTTCAGTAGATAATTTTTTTCATAAAATTTAATGTTTTGATTCAATTTTTGGGATTTTAATCAATATGAACTCATGGATTTAATTATGAAACACACTAAAATTTTAAAATATGAACATCATATTCCATTATGTTTGTGAAATTCAACACTAAACATAGAATGAAATATAAATTACCTATAAATTAACATATATTTACTATTTTAAATAAATTAAATGTATTCTATATATTTTAATTCACAATTCTATGTTAAATTTGGTTTCAAACAACAATGATTTTCTTTGATAACATGCATTACATACAAGAGCAAGTTTTATTGAATACTTTTAATATCATTATTTGAAATGAAAATTATCAATAAGACATTAAATTAGTGTCTATGATTAGAATTTAATAACTTATGAAAATATATGGTTTATTATAATATAAAATAAAATAACTGGGTACCAATTAATTATAAATAAAAAAGAAAAAACAATTGAATATAAAGAAAATCTTTTTATAAAAAAACTATTATATGCGCCAAAAGATTTTTATATTAATAAATTAAATAATCTAGTAAAAGTGGATGATCATAATGAAATTTATATATTATATATTCAATAATTTTTTTTATTTTCATCCAAGATATGATATAAACTATTATATGAACAAATATAATTTTATGCATAAAAAGATTTATTTTTCAAAAGGCAGTTTTCTCAACATTTGATGGAATAGTTATTTTAAAAATAAATTTTAAAACATTTATAAATTATATTTTAAAATAAAAATTAATTTTTGATATAATAATGTCAAAATTATCTTATGATGAATATTTGGTATTTTTATGAGAAGTTTCAATTTTGACATATAATGAATAATACTGAATTTTAGATGAAAAATGAATTCTCATATAAATAATATATAATGTTATATTATATTTTAAATAATATTTAAAGTAAAATTTGATAAATTAGAAATATCTTAATCCAATTTATTTCACTTTAATTATTTTATATTGAATTTAGATATAAAAACATTGTGAAATTTTGAACATTTTCACTTAAAAAACTCATTTCTTCATCTTTTCTACAGGTTTAATTTTAAATTAAATTTTAACACATATAAGTATAGAATTTAGAAAAAATTAATATTTTTAATCATAATAATTTCTAATTTCTAATAATTACAAAATAAATTTTTAACAAAAGGATTCATTAATGAAGTTAAAATTAGTTAGGGTGATTAAGATAAAAATGAGTTTACAAAGGGACTAAAATTTAAATCCAAGGGAACAAATTACCTATAAACTTTTCCAAAACCCTTTATATGAAATAATTATGAACTTTTAATTATATAATACAGTTTTGTTCAGTTTTTGAGTAACTTAGATGGAAAAAATGTGGGTGGAAATCATTTTTTGAAAAATTTACAAGTTTTCATCTCACCGAACTTATAAAAGTCCTTCCCCTCTCCACCTTATTCAAAACACTCAAGAAATATTTGTTTGGACAATAACTAACCAAATAACTCCCAAAAATACCTCGCCTCATTGTAGAATAATTATCAAGGGAATAAATCCAACTTAAGAAGTCATTAGTGAAAACCTAATGAGGATAACCTAAGAATATGTAATGTTTCTCTAAAATCTTTTTTATTTTATTTCCATATCCACATATTTGAATGATTTTTATATAATTATTATAGGATAACATAATTATATTAAATATACTTATATTATTTCATATGGATTGTTCTATCTAAAACTATACACACTTCCATCAAATGTGTTATGAAATCGTTGTCTATATATATGATGAATTAATACCTCACGAACCGATATCGTTCATTTTTCCAATACCACCTTTAAAGGTTGGAAATAAAAATGAAAATAATGTATATATATGATATATATTATAATTATAATTTCTTTATTCATATTTAATTATAATATAACACATAATTTTAGGCTTTACATTTTTTGGGAATACAATAACTTTGTTTGTGTGTATGGAAGACCACTATCTTGCGAAGCAATTTGATTCGTTAATGATTTAAAAGGAATGTATTAAGGATGGTTTTAATAAAATATGTGATATATAGGACGTAATAATGACACTGTATATATATATATCATTTTCATATCATTATTTGAACATGAATAGAAAATTAAAACAACATTTATGCGTACATACGATGTATTGTATCCATGAATAATGAATTTCATTTCCTACCACAAAATTTAATGGATTACTATAAATAAATATATAATAAATATATATGATATAATAATAATGGTTTATGTTATGTGCATGATTAAATAATGATCCATGTAATATGAACATGAAAATAAAAAGTTATAACATACTCAAAGAACAAGGAAATTGACACTTGAAACAATGAAAATAATGAAAGGATATTAATAAAAGTGTGATAAAATGATATAAAAGGACTATATATGATATTATTAATATTAATATGGTTATGGTATAAGTTAATAAGATTTTTAAAACCATTTCACAGGATGTGAAAGAGTGTTTTACCTAAATGGATTGCAATGTAATGGATTTCGTCTGAATTTACATTCCATTGATACTTATTTGTTATTATCAACCAATTCACCATTATGTGGTGCACATAATAACACTTTGACATTTAATATCATGAATAATTAATTAGTAATAGTATTTTAGGTTTATATTTTGATTATCTCACCCATGGGGATTTGACATGAAATTTACCAAATGGTAAAACTTATTGTGCAATCTCACTTTATTTTGTGTTGGTTAACATTATCTTGAAATAATCACTTTAATATAATTACTTTTTATTTGAAATTAAATTTATCCTAAACATATATATTATTATGTAATGTAAATGATTATTTCCTAAACCATATATTATTTTTTAATATATTGTTTACTTTGAAAGATATATCCTAGTTCAAAAAATGTTGAAAAATCTGTATTATTTACTCAATACAGATATTTGATGATATTCCATATTATTAAATTGATTATTAAATATTTTTGAAAATCATTATACTTGAATACATGGATGGGGCCCAGTTAATGATATCCCATCAATGCATTACTAATCACATTAGATGAATCAATTGGTCAAATCAGAAGAGTTTTTACCCTATATTTTTAAACTTCATTGAGAATAGATCATGATGGTAATGGTTCCACATACATGGGTAATAATTATTCTATTAATTAATAATTTCCTGCATTTATATTTTAGATATTATTATCCATGATATTTTCTCTATGAAAATATATATAAATTCATTTCATTCTCAGCTTATTGATTAAATTACATGTGTGTTTAGTTATTAACCTTTCCAAATATATTATATCTTATCTAGTTATCTAAATGGCATGTGTGTTCTGTTATTTTCATCTCCATATTGATTATTCCATATATATTTATATAAATGGTATATGTGTTCAGTTATTTACCTCTATATTTTTATTATTTATCATTGATTCATGATAGATTCCCTTATACTTAACCCTTATTGAGCATTTGATATCACCCATATTTTTTTCCTTTCCACAAGATATGAAGATGAATTATTGGAATGAGTTTCTAGAATGAAGATATTTTACATGTTCTAGGATTTATTTTGTTTTCCCAATGTAATATGGGTATCATGTTTATAATCTGGTTTTCTAAAACTGTTAAATTGTTCGGTCCTTTAAGATTTGAATCTTGTTTCTATTCTAATGTAATAATGCAAAGCACCTACTTCAATCTTCTAGGGTTGTGCTCGTTATATTTTGTATCAAATAATGTGTAGTATAAACCATGAAAACTATATTTAGGAAAAAATATATTATTTTAAATAATACTATGATATACTCTGAAGATAATTATAGAAGAACATCCCAAATAAACCATTATTATGATTATGAGATTAGTTACACATAATTTTTTCAATTTATGTATTTTCATTCACTAGTTTTTCAATTATTCAATATGTTTCATAATGATATGATATTTTATAGTGTACATAATCATGTAGAAACGGTGCATAGTATAAGGAATTGGAGTCTCACTAATACACATTTTCAAAAGAGTATTAATGATCATCTATTTTATGGGATTAAGTGAATATTTAGAAGGGAACTAGTATCTAAAACAATATCATCATATGAAGACATATTATAATGTACAAAAAAGATATATAAATAATTATCTATGTATTGGGAATAATGTGAAGAAGATGGAATTTGGAAAAAATATAGATAAAGGGATGAAGGTAAATAAATAATTTCTATATGTGATAATTGTAGAAAGAAACACACTGATTCTTGTATAAATTGATTGGGAGTTTACTGCATGTGTGGATAGAAATAAAACCATGATTTGTTTGTAAGGTAATTTAAAAGGTTTCCACTATATAATCCTTCAACTATAGATATATTGGAAACTACACAAATGTATTTCCCAAGCATCAAGAGTATATAACTCAGAAGAAGCTAATGGATCATGGACAAGCTTATGAAACTACCATAGATCATGAGGAGTGTCTAATATTATTATGATTGGATTAAATAATTATTTCATTTGAGTATTAATGATGTACTATTTATAATACTTATGAAATGTATAAGGATTTTAATGCAGTAATTTTTTATTATAGATTTGAAATAATATGTTGAATAGTCTCGATCACCAAGAGAAAATAATTCAATGGAATGTTGAACTTCATGGAAACCACATGACTGAAGAAATTATAACCCTTAATATGTTTATTATGTTGCGGTATGTTTTATTTAAGGATTTGAAATAAAATGTCGAATAATATCTATCACAAAGAGAAAATAATTCAATGGAAAGTTGAACATCTTGGAAAACACATGATTGAAGAAATTATAAACCTTAATATGTTCCTAATGTTGAGATAATGATGTTAGGATAAATGGATGATTAATATGGATATATTAAATTTTATATTAATGAGTACCATTGAACTAATTAAGGATTTATTAGATAAGAGGTTATTCCACCATTAATGCAGTCTACAATATTTTTGGTTTTATTTCATATATCTGATAACATATTTTATACATAAGAAAAAAATAGAGCATTCATGTTTTTAATGATGTTTTTTGGTAATTAAAATTATTACAATTTTTTAAGAGAATACATGATAAAGGTTTTCACATGTTTGGTTTTTGAAAATTAATAAACACTTCATTTTGAATAAGGAGTATAATATTTATTTACTAACCTTCCTTATAAATTTGGCCAGGAATATATTGGATGCTATTTAAGGTTAAATATTAATGGAATAGATTAATTTGAACATCAAGTGTTATTTGATAAATTTTACTAACCATTTTGGTTTTAATAATGATAGGAGAAATATATTTTTACTCTTTTATAGATCATGTGATATGTTAAAGGGTTATTTTAGTGCTTATAGAATAAAAGTTAATTTATGTATATTTATTCTTTAAAGTAATAAATGAACTTTAAATTGATCAAATTTCAACTAAAATATTAATTTTTTATTATTAATAATATAAATTTAATTATATTCTTAGACAATAAAAAATACTAATCTTTAGGAGAAGAGTGTTAAAACAAAAATGTTATCTTATTAAATTCATTTCTAGTGAAGTGATTGTCTTTTTGATCATCAATGATTTATGGTTTTGTGCCTCTTAACATTCCATTAATAATCCACTTTTTTGTGATCAATGACCCCAATATGTGTCTATTAATATTTCCACTTTTCCACCATGATGATATCTTAACCTGACATGAATTTTCTTCTACATAGAAACAAAATTATGTGTTATTCTAGATGAATTATGTACTTCCATATCTCTCTTATTCTGAGGATATTTTATTGAAAATTTTATGATGTGGGGGGTTTTTAGGAATTGAATTTTCAAAAATAAAACCCTAAATTACTACTATATTGTTTCAATTATAAGGATAATATTTATTTAAGATGGGCAAGATGTTAAACAATAAAATTATAAAATACGAATATCATATTCAATTGTGTTTTTGACATGAAACGCCCATCATAGAAAAAAGTATAACATCTTGATAAATTGAGATATATTAAATATTTTTAATATATTAGTACTATTACAAATATTTCAATTGATTTGAAAATGATTTATCTTGTGTCACATGCAACAATGATTTTCATCAATAACTTTCATTACACGCAAGACCATGTTTTACAAAATACAATTAATATTAAGATTTAAAATGAAAATAATAACATAATTATCAAATTGATAGTAATGAATATTAATAACTTAATTAGGAAAATATTTTTGTTAACAAATAAATAAAATTTAATAAAATTACCAATTAATTATAAATGAAAATAAAAACAAAATTCAATATATATAGAAAATTATTTTATAAAAAACAATATTTTAGGCACCAAAGGTGTTTTATATTAATAAATTTGATTAATTACGTTTATTGTATAATCTAAATGAAATGTATATTTTATATATTAAATAAATTGGTTTTATATTCATCCAATAGTTATTACAGTTATAAGATAAGAACAAGTCAAATTTTATATATATAAAATATATTTTTTTAATTACAGTTTTCTCTCCATTTGAGGGTTAACTTTATTTTTAAAAAATAAACTTTTATAAATTTAATTTGATAAAATATACTTATTTTTTGAAATATTAGTTTTAAAATTATATTAGGGAGAATTTTTGGGATTTTTTCTGAGAAGTTTCATTTTTTATTGAATTGTAAAATTACTGAATTTTAATTGAAAATTAAAATTTCATATAAATAATATAAATTGTAAATTATATTCAAAATTTTATTTACAGTAAAAGAGTATAATTTATATATCTATTAATAAAATTTATGTAACTTGAATCATTTTTATATTGAATTTAGATAAAAAAAATTAGAAAACCTTTTAACATTGTTCCGTTGAATACATGTTTTCTCATCCTGACATTAGGATTAATTTTAAATTTATTTTTTACAATTATATTAATTGAATTTAGAAAAATGAATTAAATATTTGGAATCAAAATAATTTATAATTTAAAATAATTCCAACTTAATTTTTGACCAAAATGATTTGTAAAAACAGTTAAAATTAATTACAGTGATTAAGAGAAAAATAAGTTTACCGAGGGACTAAACAATAAACATAAGGGTAAAAACGACCTCTAACTTATATAAAACCCATTATATGTCCCCATTTAGACCTCATAACTTATATAATATGTGTTTTAATTAATTTATCCACTTGAAATTGAAAAAAGTTTTTGGAATTACCTCGTAAAAAAATTTACATGTTTTCCACCCACCACACATATTAAAGGCCTCCCCATATCCTCCTTCTTCACACTTCTCAACACACTTTTGTTATTACAAGACCTTCCATAATCACACCCAAAATTACTTAAAATTATCCTATAATCCTTATATTTGGAATAAATATAACTTAGTAATGAATTACTATAAACTTAAGGAGGATACTGAAAGAAGTGGAATTGTTTTTCTAAAAGCATTTTTATTCAATTTCTTTCTCCACCTCCCTCAATTATTTTTATTAAATGATTATATAATAACATAAATATCCTTAATATACTTATATTTTATTATATAAAGGTTATTTACAATGACTTCAAACACTTTCATCAAATGTGTTATGAAATCATCATTCGTTTGTAGGGAAGACTACCACCTCAAAAACTGATGTGGTTTGTTTTTCCATTACCAAATTTCATGGTTGGGAGTAATGATAGAGATAATATTTATAAATGATATATATTATATTTTTAATTTATTTATGATTACTTAATTATTATATGACACATTCTTTCATGCTTATTTTGGGAATATGATAAAGTCATTCATGTGTATGGAAGATTACCACCTCACGAAGCGATGTGATTCATTCATGCTTTACATGAAATGTATTAAGGTTTGTTTTCATAAAAATATGTTATATATATGACATAATAATGAAATTGGAATGATAACATAAATATATATGTATATAATTTACATTTATTTATTTTAATATGACATGAAAATGGAAACTGTGTTCAAGCGTGCGTACGACCTATCATCTCTATAAATAGTGTATTTTATTTCCAATCACTAAATGTTATGGATTAATATAAGTAGATAAATAAAAACTATTTTTTATTTTTAAATATTTTTTATATTCATTAAATGATTAAATTGTGATCTAAATAATAGGGAAAAAATAACAAGTCCAAACATACTGAAAAAACAAGGTAATTAACACTTGTAAAAATGAAAACAGTGATAGGATATTAAAACAAAGGTGATACGATGACATAAAAGGAAAATATATGATATTAAAAATATTAATATAGTTCCTTTATAATTTATTAACATGATTAAAACTATTTTACATGAGTTTAAAGGATTTTCATCCAAAATGGAGTGCAAGGTATGGGATTTCATCAAAATTTACATTATATTGAGAGTTATTTGTTATATATAATAAAATTCACCTTTATGTGGTGTACATACTAAAAAATTGACATTTAATATCATGAATACTTCATTATTCGTGGTATTTTATTTTTTTAATTTGAATTATCTCACCATAGGGTATTTTAATTGAATGTTACAAAATGTGAAAAGTTATTGGTCAATCTCACTTTATTTTATTATAGCCAACTTTCTCTTGAAATAATAACTTTATTTTAATATTATTTCATTTATAATTAAATTTATATTAAGTATACATATTATTGTGTATTTAAAATGATTAATTCATTGACTTTATATAGTTTTACATACATTTTCTAATTTTAATGATTGTGTTTAATTAAGGAAATGTTAATAAATTCATATTATTTACTCAATAAAAATATTTCATGATAAATTACATTATTAAATAAACAATTATTATATGGGTGATGGCTCATTAATGATATTCCATTAATGTAATGGTAGTTTCAGAAGAAAAATTAGTTGGAAAAATTAGATGGGTTTTTAACCACTAGTTTTAAAATATCATGAGAATAGATCCTAATAGTAATGAACCAAGATGGGATGCCATCCAACCCGACACCCAAACCAGTCCATGGAATGACCCAAAGGGTGTTCCTGATCCCCATGTGATGGGAAATACTGAATAACATAAATATAATCACATTGGGAGTGAGTTTTTTGCAAAAAACCATTATCAAAAAAAGAAACTAAAAAAACTGAGCACATTAAAATAACCAAAAAATGATCATTAATAAATACTCAAACTGATCCAGATAAGAAATGAAACAAAATCAATTGAATACTAAAAATGAAAAACTAATCAAAAGTGATAACAACCTGATCTCCACATGAACTCATGGTCACAACCGTTCACAAGACAGACTAGATATGCATGCAACAGAACCAAAAACTCACACCAAAAAAACAAATTTGTTCTACTATCACCGATTGAAACAAGTAGGGTGTGAGCATATAATAGATAACTAGGAAACCACCACATAACCTACACATTTCCTTTCCCAAAATATCCCACCAATATTAGTTTAAAATAAATACATATATAAAATTTTGTTTTTATCATTTTAATAAACCAACTTAGGTTACCTTTTTAAAACATTACTCACCACATCTCCATTTTCAAAATGATTTTCCGTTATAAAACCCAAACCCAAAAAATCCAAACAAAGAAATAACAAGGTACTATGAAAATAAACAAGAATATATAGATAGTAATCTATTGTAATTTTCTATTCATTCCTAGAGTCATCCCTAGACAAACTCGGGTCGGACTCACCTGACGACATATGGTGAAACTCCATTGTCAATAACCAACTAGTTGTTCTAACTACCAACCAGTGGAACATACCACCAAGCCTCTAAAACATCCAAGGGGTGCTCATCCTTTTATTCAAGATTAATTAGAAACCATCACTTGACCCTACAAAGATACATTAGGAAACTCTTGGTAATAATATATGGTGAAAAGGGGAGGGCCTCCCGTACGTGACTCACCTAACCTACCAACACTACATTTTCCTACCCCATGAAACAAGTCCACCTATTTGATAATCAAATCTTCGGAAATCATCTATATGGGTTCCCATATTTTAAAAAACCATTCAAAAGATCTACGCGAGCCATCACATCACATGATCTTTCCAAACATTTCTGAAAACTTGTTGACATTTATACCAGGCATTTGTGTTTTAAAAATGAAAACTTATTTCCAAACACTATAAATTTCCAACCTGGACTTTACTATTTAAAAAGCCATCTGTTTCTGGAATATTTACATACCATAAAATCAAAATGTTCCAAATAGGCTTTTATATTAGATCCTTTATCATACCATATCACACAACGCCAAATAGACCATTTTTTAAAGAAAACATTTAAAGTCACAGTTTAAATCACTTGATATAACACATTAATATTTGGATATAAATTAATTATTTTCGAAATAATGGGGAGAGGTAATAATTGATAAACCTTAAGAAAAACTGAAGTTCAAGGAAAACATCATTTTTAAGTCTCATGTTAATTTGATTGCACATCCATGTGTGCACCACTTATATCCTTAGATGTTACAATATCTAATAACACCCATTAGGTATCTATATAAAAACATAAAAACTTTTTTTTTCAGAATCACCACTTGATTTAAAACCAAACTCAACAATTTCACATAATTGAAAAATTGAATACAAGCATTTAAAAACTAAGTGATAATTTCCAAAAACATCACCACAAACCATCATGCCTTAAATTGGCATCTAAATCACACACAACAAGACTAGTATATCATCTCAACCAAGATATAAAGATATAAAAAAGGCCAAATTCCAAACAAGTTATTAAGTTCATATCATTAAAAAATAGACATTTTGTCAAATACTTTTAGAGAATATGTTTGTAGGCATAAACATATGAATCCTTTTAAAAACAAAATTTCCCACCGAACTACCTACACCAAGCCATCACTATAATCATCACAAACACATCATAGGAATGTGGAACATATTTATAAATTATTTGGAAACATGGAATCATCAATAGGTTGTTCACGAAAGGAAAATAATGGAAACATATATCTCAATGTCATGTGAATGCAATAAAACATCAGTAGGAAGAATAATACACCTCAAAAGAGGATGAATAGATGATAATATTAAAGAAATGAACCAAAATAATCCAACAATAGCCCTTTTTTTCTCAAAAGATATATCCCACCAAGAAAAACCAAGAACATGAGTGATAAGGGAGATGGAAAGGGAAATCAACTAAAAATTAATGGAATCTCACCTTTGGACCTTCTAGGGGATATAAAAATGGAAGGAGAGTAAGAGGGGAGGAGTTTTGAAGAACACATAGTGTGAATATGTTTAAAATTGAGGATGAATCACAATTTAGGGTTAAAAATACAGAGGGGAAAACTTGGAATTTCAAATTTTAAAAAATATAGGAATCTCTCACGGTTTGTCGACACGGTTTGACAAATGATGAGAAAACCGTGCGGTAGCCACTGTCCAAATGGATAGAACCACTTTCATGATTTAATCATGGTTTACAAAATGATGTTCAACCCATGCGAATTACCATTAAACACAAAAACCATCTTTATTTTTATATAGGAAAGGATTCATGGTTTACCAAAACTGAGCACTAATTGTATGTAGGAAAAAACTCTCCCGAGATGTCCAAAATTAAGAACTTTAAACTATGGATCATCCCGAACCGCAACTAGAAAGATAAAAGGACAATAAAAGAATAAAAAAAAAATTAAAATGGTCTTGTTGTGACAATTCTCCCAACCACAAAGAATTTCATCCCTAAGAATTTCAACCAGTGGAGAGGTAAACAAAACTTGATTTGATGCTCGATCAAAATTGAAAGAAACCACAAATCTCGGGGAGACCTCTACCTCTACAAGTCAAACCAAACCAATTCTAGAGGCAACTATAGCACAAAGAACCTGATGAGAACATGAAAGGGTTCTCCCCATTATATGAACTCAACTGAAATGACTATAAAAATGGGTAACTCATAACATGAGCTAACCCTACTTCTACATATTAACATAGAAACACCCCCACCATGACTAGGAACTCCCAACCTGAACTTATCTATATTTCTAACACAAGATAAACAATACTACCACCAAAACTAGAAACATCCCACCAAAAATAAACCCCCAATTGTAGGGGAAACCCATAAAAGAAACTCAAACAAAATAAAAAACTAGGACCACAATCCATCAATTCCACAAAACTCAAGAATCTTCAAATGAGAAAAGATAAAATTGAGACCAACCCACAAAAAGGATAATAACAATCAGAGAAGACGAAAAAATTCAATAATCAACATTCATATAAAACCAACTAATCATATTATGATAGGAAAATTCAATCAATATTTTATAATGAAATAATGAAATTTTAATTTTAGAAAAAAAAACAATGAAACTTTGAATTTGTCCACCTTAACAAGGGATGCGATGTTGGGCCAAGGTTCCCCACACACCCCATTAATTCTTGACAGCATGTCAGATTCTCTTCAGGGTATATGGCTAGAGCCCTAATGGTTGAATCATATACTACTTCATAGCTAGAAGACAACATCCTCTGATCAAGACCTATTTATTTGGAAATGATTCTTACAAAACTTCTCTAGATGACCCAAACAACAAAAATAGTGACCAAAGAGTAGAGGATTATGAAAATATGGATTTGAATGCTCAAACCAAACAGAATGTTGGATCACAGGTGAATGGTATGCCAAGATGGAATAAAAAACCAATTAATGTGACTTCTTAAGGATAGGTTCCACTGGCATACACTCATTGCCATGTGGGAAACCATATAGAAACTCTCTGCACTATGAAAATCAAATCAACTATAAAGGCTTCATCCGCTAAATTCTCAAAACGATGTTCCTTGGAGGAGAGGGATAAATCATTAATATTTGGAACATGATCTACTATGAGAAGATAACATTTCAATAGATTCTGCAATGATATCTCTGGAGAGAAAGAATTTTGCTCCTCTAAATGCTTATCAAAATCCATCATTATTTGTTGACCCTATTGAACATTCATGAGATCTTGGAGATTCTTGATTTTTACCTCTTATGGTATAAACCATATGATAAAAAATACCTTACAATTACAACATCAACCTAACCTATATAGATGATAGAGTGAAAATCTTCCATTCATCCAAAGATGGACCCTCAAAGAAACCCAAGGCAACCCAGAATGTAATAGTTTTTGGGGTTCCCAACAATCTAATGTCATTATCAACATCCTCAAGCTATTACATGTCCCCCAATGGACCTTGAACACCATGAAAGATAGAAAACAACTGATAATAACTAGAAAATGGGTGACACTCACTAAAAAAATTGGGGACCATTCTTGGGGGGGCATATTCTAAAAAACCCAGGGAACACATAACCAAAACCAGCATCAAACCAAATCACAATCGAAAAGAACATCCTAATCCAATAAAATATGATTAAAATCCAAACATATAAAAGAACAAAAAAAACTTCTTTCAAAAACCACAATCTCATATAAAATTCAAAACTACCTTTTTTTAAGGAAATTATCCAAACACCAGAGACACCTTTCACAAAACAAGAACCCACTTTTCATAGAAAAACCAACCTCAAAACTATTTTAATTATAAATACTCACCCATAGAGTACTATAAAAAATTGAATTGGATTTTATCCACTTCCAATTATTCTATGAAAATGTGAAAACATGAACCCCATAAATACCCACACATATGTGAACATACACAAGGAATATTAAGCGTTACACAATCCGTTCCACTATCAAACCAAAAAATCACCAAAACATTTTTCAAATTCTAAATCACATTATTTCAAAAAAACCATTCATTAAAATCTGAAACCATTAAAAGAAAATAATTTATATTTCAAAAATCATTTTCATTTGAAAATCCCACTCACACCAATAGGAACCAATGAAAAACACATTTCACACCAAACTACCAGAATGGGGAACCAGTGGTCAGGAAAAACCTAGAAACATGGATAATGGGCCATACCCTAAGTATGAAATAACCACTATGTGGACCTTGAACTATATACATGGACTTCACATGGTTCACTAATCCTTGTGAGATCACAAAATGACACCTGATCACTTTCATTGTCACTTCCCACCCAAAAAAAATACAAAAACCAAAGCAAGTCTCAAAACCTGGACTAACCCTTGAAACTGAAGGATCAGAACAAACAAGAGTTCACAACATTCTTCCCATAACTACCTATCGAGACTTGATTGTCCAAATATATGATCTACCTAACAACCAAAATAATTATGAACCTTTCATGCTACCATTTCATCATGGACCAAGTCAGGATACTATTCAACCCGACACCCAACCCGATTTGTGGCATGGACCGAAGGGCATTACCAATCCCCATGGGTTGAAACAAGTTCTAGGAATCAAGGTATTTACCATGGGAATGAATATTTCCCAATAAAGAAGGATCGGATAAATAATCTTAAAAAAGTGGCCACACATCAATAATCCATCACTAATTATAAATAAATTCACAAACAGACCCAAAAAAAATACAACTGAAAAAACTAAATACTATATAAGAAAAAAACTAAACCAAACCAAGGAAAATCTGATCTCTACATGAAATAATGGCCACCAACACCCATAAAACTATCCTTTTCCACGAGAACCCAAACCAGACACCTTCGTCTACAAAATAACTCGGGTCTATCGACACCGAATGGAATATGTATGATGTGAGTATATAACTGCTCTGTAGGAAACCACCACAAAATCCACAAATTGCCTTTTCTAAATATCCAACAAATAATATTTTTAAATAAATGAATATATAAAAATAGTTTTTTCTCATTTTAATAAACCAATACACTGTCCTTTTTTTAAAATAATACACACCACATATTAATTTCAAAATAATATACCATTATAAAACCAAAACCCCAAAAAAAATAACATTGGGATACACGGAAAATAAAGAAGAATTTATATATATTAATAATGATAATTTTCTAATAATCCATATGATGATATATAGAGATAATCGGGTCACACTCATCTATCGGCATATTTTGCATCTCCATAGTCAATAACCAACTGGCCGTTCTAACTAACAACTAGTGGCACAACCCACCTGACATCTAAAACATCCTAGAGGGTACTAATCCATCTAGTCAGGATGGATAATAAAATTTCACATGACCCACTAAATATTCCCAACATATACATGTCAATAGTATGTTTTTAAAGGAGTAGGCCCTCACATGAGCGACTCAACATACTTTCTCTATAGCACTTGCGAACCCTAAGAATCAACACCACCTATGCGATAACCCACTCTCGATAAATCCTCCATAGGGGTTCCAATCATTTAACAATCCTATAAAATGTTACAACTACGTTTTCACGTCACATGATCTTTCAAAAAATTTCAAAAAATATTCTTAGATACCAACCAAAAATTTTTATTTCCCCAGACACAATTTATTTCCAAAAACTATAAAATGAAAAATGGGCCTTTACCCTTTCAAACTCATTATGTTTCTAAGACTCTTTATATACCACATCCAAAATCCACGTTAAAACATATCATAACTTTATAAGGTTACAAATAGGTTTTTATACCATATCCTTCATCAAAACATAGCACAAGATTCCAAAAATGCATTTTTGAAGAATACATTTGATTTTCCATTTCAGTTAGTTTAAAGTAAAACTTTACCTTTTGGAGATAAAGGAACTAATTTAGGAAGAAGGGGGATAGGTAATAAGTGATAAAAGTTTTCAAAAAATGAATTTCAAGGAAAACATAATTTTGAAGTGTCATCTTCATTTGAGTGATTATCCATGTGTCCACCCAGTGCAGCCATGTATGTTCCAACATCCAATTACACCCAGTAAGTATCTATGTAAACACCCAAATACCATTTTTTAGAATCACCTATTTTTTTGAAATTAAACACAATAAATTAGTAGTCACAACAGTGAAAAAAGCATTTAAAAACTGATCGATCCTTTCCAAACATTCACTAAAAACAATCAATACAAATTGTGGCATTAAAATCACACAAATAATGCCTAATAAAGCATCTCAACCAAGTAAAAAAATATAAAAATATAAAAATATCAGAACAATAAATTGATTTCATTTCCAGAAAATAATAGACTTTTTCTCAAACACTTTGATTTCATATGATTATATCCATAAACATATAAATTCGTTGAAAACCCATTTTTTACCAAACTACCAACATCAAACCATCTCTATAATCAACATCATCATATCATATGCATAGAAAACACATTTAAAAATTAATTGGAAACCAAAACGTGTGAATGGGTTGTGTTAGAATGGAAAATAACGGAAAACCTACCCCAATGGCATGTGAATTAATCAAAATATAGGGAGTAGGAATAATACGCCCCAAAAGATGATAAGAACACCCTAACATCAAATAAAATAACCAAAATCATCCAACCATAACTCTAGGGTTTTGAAAAGGGAGAAATTCTATTTAGAAACACTATGATCATGAGAGAGAAGGGAGAGGAAGGAGGATATTGATAAAAACCAAAGGATTCTCACCTTGGGACCTTCAAGGGGATTTAAAATGTAAGAAGATTAATGGATTGGTTTAGAGGACCCCTTAGTGATTGAAGGTTGAACAAGGGAGAAGAATCCCAATTTATGGTTAAAATATGGAAGGGGAAACATGGAATTTATAATCTTAGATAATCTGGGTAGATCGCATGGTTCTTCCACAAGGTTTGACAACCCGTGTGTAAACTGTGTTGTGTCCAATGTCAAAATAGATAGAACCTATTTCACAGTTGCTGCATGGTTTCTAAAACAATAAAAATAATTCACCTTACCCCAAGACCCCAAAACCATCCACACAGTTACTTAGGAAAGTCTACACAGTTTACCCAAACCATGTGCTAACCATTTACTACCCAAAAACTAACTAAAGACATCCAAAATTAAAAAAATTTAATCTAGGATCAACCCAAACCTCAACAAAAAAATCCAAATCTGATAGATAATAAAATAAAATAATTCCTAAATTCATGGTGTGATAAAGATGGTAAAGGTTCCGTGTACCTTGAAAACATAGCATCAAATAATTATGAATTAACTTTATTTATATTTCAGTTATTATTTTCCATGATATTTTCACTAAGAAAAAATATTTGGATTCATTTCATTTGAATCTTATTGATTAAATGGTATGTTAGTTTAGTTATTTACCTTTCCATTTTGATTATGCCTTAAAAATTTATCTAATTGGAATGTGTGTTTGTTTATTTACCTTGAAATATTTGTTATGTCTTATATAATTATATAAGTGGAACGTTTGTTTAGTTATTTACATTTTCATATTGATTATTCCGTATCTAGTTATATAAAAGCAATATGGGTTCAGTTATTTACATTCCCATAATCATTATTCGTTATTGATTCCTGATCACTTCCATTGTACTTAACCCTTAATGAGAGTTTGAGCTCCCCAATATTTTGATTCCTTTCCCCGGGATATGAAGATTAATTCTTGAAATGAGTTTCAAGGATGAAGATATTTTACCTTTTTATGCTTTATTTTATTTTTCGAATGTAATATGGATATCATATTTGTAATATGGGTTTTCCAAAACTATAAAATGATTGGTTATTTTGTATTTTAATATTCTATATATATCAATATAATAATTTAGGGCTACAACTATGGTCTTCTAGGGTTAGGTTCATTACAAATTGGGTAAATCATTTTTTTCTAGTTTTGAAAAATGGATTTATGATAAAAATTTGGATAATTTTATACAATAATCATTAATCTTGAACATTATAATTTTATTTAAGCTAATTAGATATGTATAAAAATGGATTATGAAATTAAATTCTTAATACATGATAAAATTCATTACATTTTTCTTTATTCTTTATCCATTTAATCTTGGTTATGTTATTTATTTTACTAATAAATTTTCATTCTGCCCCATCCAACATAGTGTAAATTTATTATGATCTCTTAAATTATGTTTCATTGTATCTTATATATAAAGAGATGTTTTTTACATTATGTTGGAGTCAAATTGGTGTTTACAAAACTCTGTTTCATATTTTTAATTTTAAGCATTTTTTTAAAATAATAACCAATTTTTCGCTAAGAAAATTTAATTTGAGAAGGTAATAAGACTTTATACTTGGGAGAATCCATGACAAAAAATCATTTTGAATTTAAATTATTTATGAAATTTTAGTTTTTCCATATTCATATTTATTTTCAACTATTTAATATAGCTAAATTTTTCCTCAAGGAATTTATTTTGATATGTATGTAGGAATTTTATGTGGATTTCACATTTGTATTTTTTTAATAATTTTGATAATTTTTTTTATTATCAATAATTTATTTTAATATAATTTTTTAGATTAATTGAAATTTGTTTTATCATTTTATTAAATCTATAAATTTTATTTCTAAATTTTTATCTAATTTTTAAATTTTAGTTTTCTAGTTAACATATTGTTGAATGAGTAAAATATTATAAAAATTTATTTTTATGCTTGTTTTATGTTTGAAATATTGACAGTAATTAATAAAATATTTTATTTATTTAGTTTATTTTTTAAAATGGTTATTCTATATGGTATAATTTAATATTAGTATTTAGTAAATTTATTAGATCTTTTCCTTGTTTTTTTAATTATTTAATTCGTATATTTAATTTAATTTAATTTAATTTTTTCGTGTTTTTTATTTTGAATTTAATTTAATGATTTTTTATTTTTATTTTCTTCATGTGAGATCATCTAAGTGACCTAAGGTTACTCCTTGGGTCATTATACCGACTCCAAGAGGAGATGCCAAGTGATAGTACCCTAAAAGTTCAACAAAGTTGTGAAGTAACTAAGCTTATTCATGGTCGGTCAAGTGATTGTGAGAAACCTACCATACAATAGCCCAAATTACCACATGCTCAGATAGCATGTGGCTAAAACATCAACATAAAATGACCACATGTATAATCCATGATGACCTAAGTTACAATGGGTGAAGATGATAACATAATACATTGAGAAACAAACAAATCAGGTGACCATAACCATGGTCACCAAACTGAACTAACCTATAAATGAAGCAACCATATGATAAAACATAAAGTTACCATGCTGACTACGAAAGTAGATTCTATGGTGAATCAGTCATTTAGGTGACCAGAAGATGATAACCTTTAGAGATCTATGGATTTTCCTAGTCAATCCTTGATTTGAAGAAGATTAATCAATGACCGAGTCATCTTTTGAGACCTTGATGAATGATGAATCTAATTCCCAGATGAATAGGCCCATTTTTTGCTTAAGTTTTGATTTCACACAACAATTGTTACAAAAAACAAAAAGAGGATGAACGTTTGATATCAAATGAAATATTGGTGTAACTGAGCCTCACTGGTTTCCAGATCATCATCGAATAGTTCATTGTGAGGTGTGATTCATCATGGATGAGGGACAAACTATGTTAAGGGATATGATATTTCATTGTTAATGAAATGAAAGTAGTTACAAGATTGAATTCATGTAACATATTCATACATATTCATTGATGAAGTAACCACAAATAAGAATTTATTTGAATATTAGAGATTAGGTTGTTTAAACTGGATCAAAAAAGAAAAAATTGTTGACTTGGTTCCAAAAAGTTTCAATATTGTGTCTAAAAAATGAAGATGACCGGGAATTGATTATCTCAGGAGCAAGTAATTATTTGTCGGAGAGATATACATGTAGAATGTTCATGGAAACAGACATGTGATGTTTCTATTGAGTTAGTTTTGGGTCCCATGTTTTCACTGCACTGAACTAAGGAACCCCTTGTTAATGAACCTGATCATGTCCTATTAATGAATTAATGTTGCGATTTCCACATGAATTTGTTCCAAAAATAAAAACCAGATGAGAATTTTCATCCATTCAAGATAAGTTAATCAGAATATGTTAACTTAATAAATTATTTAACATGGAATATGAACATTATTTCATGTCAAACTCACTCAATCTTGATAGAGGATGATAAGAGATTGAGAGAATTTGGGTCGGAGTGGTGGAAGCATTTACGATAATATTATTGTGGTCAAAATTAGTATGTGGGTTTTGAATAAATGAAGGTTAGTAAATTTAAATGATGTAATAAAATAATAATAAAATAAATAGGATCACATGAACTTGATAAAAATGTCTAGTGATGTGAAAGGGTAAAAATTTTGAGATATCAAAGTCAGGATGAAGGTAGAAACATGCACACTTGCACATGGGTATCGATGAAGGATTTTTCAAAGAGATATAGAATTATAATTATTTTTACAAAGGATTTTAACTATGATATTCATGAAACCCTAAATTCAAAAATTATAATCCATTAATAGGATCTCGATCCAGTTTAAATAAGTCAATAGAGGATCATGAAAGAGTTATGGGATGCTTTGGGAATTTTATTTCAAGGTAAATTTGTTCTGAAGTTATTTGGGAGAGTTTCTATATACATACTATTATTTAGATGATCCATATTCACACAAAACATAAAAAAAGTGGTTAAATGGGATAATTACTCTGTATGGATGGTCACAATAAAGAGAACTGATATATTGTCAGATGATACATTTAGACAATGTGGCAGTGAGATAATTATTGACACCATAAGATCAAATATCTCAAAATAGTTTTTTTAATAAGTGAGATCAAAGGGGTGAGGAATCCCCCATACAACAAAATACATTTTTTTATTTTAAAAAAACACAATTTCATTTATTGGGAGCCTCACAATAAATAGATATAAATTTTAATTATCATCTACAATAAACACCATATAGCATACAAAACCCAAAAGCCACATTAAAATTTTAAAATTAAATTCCAAAAATTGGGAAGAACAAAATTATGAAATAGTTTTCCTCCTGAGAAAGCCACCATATAGGAATCATGTCACATCACCATCATCATCACATAACCATCCTATCATATCATAATGTTTTCATCATCAAAGACAACCTGCATCATCTCCAAATTCCGGTGAGAACCGATCAAAGCTCATCACATTTCCGATTCAATCCATCATGACATACCATCATTACAAAACTAATTCAAACATTAAAAAACCTCATCATCATAGAAATGGTGTAGACAAATCTAGTGGCATCCACTGTTACTAGCCTTCAAACCCAAAAAAGAAAAAATGACTAAAAAATAGTGGATCAGTTTGGCTGAACCCGGAGATGGAGCAGAATCCACTATGAGAGAGACAACTTGGAGTGCCAATGAGTACTCGAAATCAAATCCCAAAACACTGTAGAAACCACTAAAAATATAAAAATAGGATAGAATGGTTGAATCTTGTGCCAAGGGAAGAGAAAATAACATACTTTGTCCTTGATAGGGAGCTTATCTCCATGGATACACAATGCCAATAGTTTCCACAACATTTAGAAATGCACATCACCAAAATCAGAAACACAGATCAAAATCATCTCCCAACAATCAACAATTCTGGGGTGTTCAAGGAAAAACTAACCAACAATCCTTCATCGCTGCTTATGGGGAAGGAATAAATAAATAAATTCCGATCAACACAAGTGGTGGCCTATTGTGGTAGCGCTAGCACTATCGACCAATGAACAGCTGGACCGAAAGAACTATGAAACCTTCACACCAGATCTGACCTGGAGAGGCACCTAGGATCAAGGGTTCATAGATATGGTTTGAGTAGCCAAGGAAATCAATGCCACACCCTTTATTATGATCACCCACTTACACCAATAAAGAAAATAGTCAAAGGTAAAATAACAATGCACCAGTGATAAGGAATCAAGAGAGAAGGGGGAATGGAGGATCAGGTATGATGGAAAAAAGAATAAGGGGGAGAGGGAGGAACTGGAGAATTAAATCCCCAACCTATTTAACATCATCACTAAGGGAATCCACCATTCATTCATCAAGATCACTCAATAGTGGGGAACACTGATCAGGGAGAAGAACCTAGACTAGGAGATAGATCATGAGAATTCATAGTATTTCATTGGGGTTTTTTCTGTTATCTTTTTTTATCACATTTTGGTCATTTATTTTGCAATTATGTGTACTTAATTTCATTAAGGGGTTCTATTTTTATTGAATTGAAACATTAAAATATGTCTTGTTTCTATTAATAGAACCATTTTAGTGAAATTTTAGTTCAATATTCCTTTTTTAATTCATAATTATTATCAAAATACTCTACTCTAAATATTTATAAGTAACAAAGGTATATTATAAACATTTTATCATCAAATAAATTACCCATGATTTGAAAAAAATATGCATCTCTTCACTAAAATGATCAAATTAATTCTAGAGTTTTAATCAAGAGATAAAAAAAAAGAATCATTGATGATTTATATTTTACATTGACTAAGAATCAATGGATCATCAAGAATTTCTATAGGCTCTATAAAAACTATGATTATCACGAATTGGAATAGATAACATGTTTAATAAGCTCAAAATATTTCAAATCCCATAATATCATCAATAGTTTATGTGTTATTTTTATTCTTTTGTATCTCTTCAATTTTTATTCCACTTCATTCACACACACTTTTCTACATCATTGACTAAAAAATGTCTAGATTTCTAATAATTTTTGTTTTTTTCGACTGTTTTTTAATTATTTTTTAAATCATTCATTTATAGCATTATTAGTGGATAAAACACCTTCTAATAAATGTAATAGGTAGTTATAGTAGAGTTAAATAATTAATTAATTTTCCTTGATGCTATTGAACAACCTAGCCCACCATGATGAAGCTTTCCAAATATTGGACATTGAAGAAACCACATTTTAATGAATTTATTATCCCCTGTATTATGATATAAAAATATAAAAATGAACTGTGCTTATAAGGATTCATTAAAGTTACCTTGATTTATTATATCCATTCATCAATCTCTGATATCTTTATAATAAGTAGTCAAGGAAATAGTTGAAATTACCCTTTAAAAATGATCCCACTCCAAATAAAGTTTCTCAAAATAAATTTTTTATTTTGATTAATATTGAATTACATCTATACACCATATGTGACAAAAATAATTAAGGTATCACAATACATATGAAAAGGGAAATTTTATATGTAAGAGATAAATACATTCCCTTCAATATACTCAAATGATCTTTAATATATCAAGAAATGTCATGGAAAAGTGAGATACTAGATATACCCAAAAATCGGGGAGTAATATCATATGTAAATGGGAGATAACATTATTTGATATTCAAATTATTCATGTTGTGTCTGTTTATCTGTATATTTATATCATTACTAATGAAAAATAATGATTTAGTTGAGTTGTTGAATTCATTATATATTTCCCCATAATGTTCCATGAAATACATCAATGCTTAATTGATTCCCACTATTCCTTGGTATAAAAACATAGATCATGAAACTACCAAAAGAGTGATGGTGCTTTAAAACCCCCTCATCTTGAATTAGACTGATCAGTTTTTTCTCATCTAGTATGAGAATCAATCTACTAAGTTAATCCTCAATTGTAAAAAAGGGTATATGAGATAATGAAGCCCAAAAATAACACCAATGGATCTAGAGATATAAACCTATAGGGTAATAGCCACAAGGATGGATTATTTGATATATTTATGATATTCATAAAAATAATGAAAATATTAAAAAATATAATTTTTTAAAGGATATAAAACATGAGATCCAAATTGGTAGTGTAATTTTTTTTCATGA
This sequence comes from Viscum album, assembly GCA_963277665.1. Lineage (NCBI taxonomy): Eukaryota > Viridiplantae > Streptophyta > Magnoliopsida > Santalales > Viscaceae > Viscum > Viscum album. The sequence continues at coordinate 2,133,237,863 of OY728155.1, read as the reverse complement.
AATCTAAATTTAGTTAAATAATAACACCTCTAATAGGTTCCCACAATAGAGTAATAAACTAAGTGGTGGTAGTAAAATATTATTCAATCTTTTTACCATAAAAACCCATGATGATGTCAAAAAAACTACCAATGAATGTATATATTTTATTATCCAAAATTTTATTCATAAGTTTGTAAACCCTATGACAAGGGACTATATGTATGTATCTAAAAAGAGTATTAGTAGAATCAACCTATTACAGGAGGTCTATGAACTGAGAGTTGATAAAATATTTTATAATTAAATTTTTAATTAAAATTAAAATTATCATTAAATGGTACTTATTAACAATATCCCAAAAATATTTGAAGAGAATGTAAGTGAATCTATATGGGTTAGGAGAAATAAATAAATTAATAATAAAAATAGAATACATGCCGTAATCAATGTTAGTAATTTGAGTTATAAAATTATTATCAACTTTATCAATGACCCTTGGAATGAAATCCATCACGTTACAAACATTCACAATTTACTTTATATTAAATAGAATCTTTTAATATCCAACAATGTGCTCCGTGATATCATCCATCCTAGAGATAAGCATATTTTAATTCCTTAAATTAGTTATTATCTTATTTTATTTCATAACATTATGAATATTATTAAAACATTATGTGTTATTATCCCATTACTTCAATCATATACTGTCGAAATTCTATTTGTTAATGGCAAGTCTTATTTTAATATTGAAATTTATCTATGAATAAAAATAAACCTCCTTATTGAATATATATAAGTTAAAGTAAACATAATTAATCATTTTCGTCTATTCAAGATTTTTTTCTAGAGAATTTATTTCCAATTCTGGGTTACTGAACGTATATTTACTCTATGTTATGATCATAGAATTCTAATTATTGAATTTAAAACAAATGCATACAAATATTTTTACAAATAATTTTCTTCCATATATCATAGAAAGTATTCGCACAATTTTGGTGTCTGACATAAGAATGATTAAATCTAAAATGAAATCAAAAAACTTCTTTCTCCTTGTAAAGGGTATCAATAATGGGATTATAATTCACATTTATCTTTATAAAAATAATTGTATTGAATTTCATCCCATTATTTAAGAGACTAAAAATTATTAAACAATTTATCGTTATTACTAGACACCACATTATTAGATGTGATCCTATACCTATGTTATTTATCACTGTGTTGGTAATCCTTTAATCAATCACTAAAATCAATGCTATCTTGAAATTAGCTTCTATAAATATCTAAATCTTTTATACCCATATTTTCATTCCTGTTCCAAACCACATTGAGTTCACCCAAGAGATACTAGAGGCCCTAAACTTGAGATTTATGGTATCAAATTTCCACCCAAAGGCTCAATCTATATTAGTATTCATTCAAAAAATAAAAAAAAAGAACATAGTAAGGTAATACCTTCAAATATTACTTTTTAACTGAATATATTTTTTCTAACATATATGACAATATATGAAGTCACCTTGGCGAACACAAGCACCCAAATAGCTTACATTACTAAATAATACAAATTAACCCCTATATTTTTATAACCTTAATACATGAACTAATGAGAGTGTTAAATTAGTTTAAAATTACTAATCAATAACATGACAATGTTTTAAAATGTGGTTTTTAATAGTATTGATAGTTTATGAGAAGGATATCCCACCCAAATTATGGTAATGGACATTAATTTTTTTCCAATTCATTTATTTTTTCTTATGGAAATAAGATTGTGAATATTTTTCTCTAGTTAGTCACTTAAGACTATACATTTTTATTTTTTTTATATAAGTGATTATAAATGTTTCACATACATTATGTTGTCATAATTATCCTTCTTTGATTTACATAATGATTTAATAACATTTTAAAAAATACCCCTTGGTCGAAATTTAACCATCAATATCTGAATTTCCACCAGGTTTTACTTTATTTTGAAACCCCACTTTCTAAATAGTTATCTACGTATCTATATCGACATTGACTATATGAAACACATAAAAGTTCATTAATTCAATAATTCCTTTACATACTTTTATTGAATATGACAATACAAGTACATATGAATTTTATTTAACAAGATGACTATTTTAGTTAGTTTCTCTATATAGGATTACAATCTAGTGAATTTGAGTTTGAGATATAGTTCGTGAAAATAATGTGATTTGAGGTTTCATTCCAGGTGAGTTTTTTATAGATAATGAAGTGTTTTAGATGCACAAATTGAATTCAATAATGTATTTAATGATCTATTGAATTCATTGGATGATGGAGGTTTCTAGTTCCAAGGATTGTAAAATCTAGATATTGGAGGTGAGTACATAAGTATAAATTTAAAATTCACATATCAAAATTAATAATAGCTAATTCTCTAAAATATAGTGATCATTTTGAAGTCTACAACATCTTTTTCTATTGATTTATTCCAATTATATGCTTCTTCCTTCTTATTGATTATCTAAAATCTTCATTGAGTGATTCTTTTCTTGTAAATATTTTACCATTTTATTCTAATAATTTTTTATTATCATGTTAATTGGGGGGCTTCTAATGTGTGAAAATTGGATTTTTCCAATGATGTTCATCAAGGGGATTATTGTTATTTGACATAGACTATTTTCATCAGGTTGATGTTGATATTCCAGGGCTAGTAATCTAATAGAAACAGTGGAATTAAAAAACATTCCATCTATTTAATTTTTGTGTCTCTAAAATTTATTATCGAGGAAATTTTTGGATAGGAACCTAGATGCCAAGATTCTGGTCAATGACCCCCTTAATTATTTGTGTTAATGTGAATACCTCCCTAATTATATGATATTACATTTTAATAATATCCCTTAAATAACTGCTAACCAATACTCTATATATTTTTCCAATAATTCTTCTTGGGTTATAAGTTTTATTACTTTTTTATTTCAAATTTATTCAACTTTTTTAACAATTGTTTAATTTACACTGTATTTAGTTACTCTAATTTGTATGTTTATCTGAATTGTGAAACTATATGTGAAAATAAATCATTAGTGGGTTATAATTCTATAGTTTAGTTTCCTTAAAAATTTAAACCCATATATAATTTAACTACCATTTAAATTTTACAAAAAAATTGGTATCAAATAAGGTATTTATATTTCTAGCAGAATCTGTTATTCTTTAGAATTTTCATTGATTTATCAAAATATCAAATATAGTTTTCTTACAATAATCAATTTGTATTGACTTTTTAGTAAATAGATTTTTATTTTAACATTAGAGAATCTTAATCCTAGACAACCACTAATATTTGATAGTATAGACTATGAATATTATAGAAACCAAATAAATAATTTTGTAATCAAGATTGGCATGGATCATTTTTTTATGATGAATAAAAATTACTATATGGTAGATATAGTGTGTTTAATTTTACTAACGGTGAATATATTAAATATCAATAAAATTATAGTGTCTTAAACAGATTAAATTGTTCCATGAATTAAAATATATGTTAAAACTTTTCTTTACATGTAATTATTCATTGAATATGGAAAATCATTGAATTTAATTATCTTAGAAAATCTAAGTTTATTGAAATTAATAAATAAATGTTGATGTATGATTATTAAGAATTTTAATTGATACATGGAGATTCTATAACACTAATGTTTCATACAAATATAATAGTTGACAATTGGATTCAATCACATGATGATAATGTGTTTTTTGATGACCAAAAAGTGGATAAAATAATTGATATACTTTCAGAGGAGTGGGAATTTAATTGAAAAAATAGATACAAAATTATGAACCCATTGGAGTGGAATATTTATGATATTATTGGATTTTTAATTCAATATGAAAATCAATTTAAGATAGATATGGAATAGAGAAAATAAATAATGGGGTATCTTTTTCTTCTACTTCCTATATTATTACATCAAGTATAATTAATTTTTGAGTTAACATATTAATGGATATGAATTCAAAGAAAAAATGTTGGAATCATTATAATCACATTAATTATGATGACATTATGGATGAAAAAGATCAACTTTTAAGAAGAATGGAAAAAATATTAGGAATAAAATGTCTATTATTATTATAGAAATGATCTCGAGGACATGCATAAAAAATATTTTTCAATTTATTTTTTATAAATATAAGAAGAATATTCATATTATAACAGAATATATAATATTTAATGGGACGAAAATAAAATACATGGGATATTTTAAAAAAATATAAAGTAAAATATTGAAATCATTGGACACTTAGAGAACACAATATGGAGACACAACATCTAGTAGTTCCAGAAAAGGTTGATATGAAGGTGGAAATAGTTTTGGATTTTAGGATTATATTCCTAATAATGAGAAATGTCTTATGGATATAGTGACTGCTGCTTCTATTACTAATTTATGTTTCAATTATAATTTTCATGGTTCTTCCAATAGTTAATATAGTTTTTTATCTTAAGAAGACAAAAAATATACTTTATTGGAAGATGAGGAATATATTCCAAAATTTAATATAATTACGTGATATACTGATCATATAGAAATAGAAAATACTATGTTAATGGATGAATTTTATTTTACTAAGTTAGATCTTGCTAAACAGAATTATCATATTTCAATACCAACTTACAATTTTTATAATATTTCAACAGAATAATATTTTAAATCTAGTTCGAGTTCAATATCTAATGATCTCAATAATATTTTGAACTAAACTATGAAATCAATGGTTTTAAAAATATATTAAATTTTACATTCAATATAGATTATTATAAAAAGTTATTGATGTAGTAGAAACCATCAACAATATATTTCATAATTGGATTTATGATCTAACAATAACATTTCTTTTTCAAATTACAATGTTCTAGAAATTTAACCTTTTTGTACAAAATGTCAGAAAAGATCACTAGAAAAATAAATGTTCTTTAATTATAGTTCAACATTTTTTATTTAATAATGATTATATTTCCAAATATATTATAGCTGTATAACATATAATTGTTTTAAACGTGTGAGTTCATGAGTATTTCATTACTAATATAACTGGACCAAAGAATGTTTTGGAACTATGAACATAGTGTTTATACTTTTTAAGAAAAAGGATGAGCCCCATAAGTAGGAAATTTTTTTGCCTAAAATAATGATATTTCTCAAGATATGATAAGAGAAAAATATAATTTTTATAATTTTTAATTATTGAGTTGTGTAATAGTTCCTTTGGGTAAGAATTCACAGGTTAAGATATGCATTACTCATAACTTCTCTACATAAATAAAATATCAATAAAATTATGTGGTCGAATAAATTAATATAAATTTTCAATAAATTACTTTAACATTATCAGCTGAATATTCAATTTATATGATTTTTTGGGGAAAATATATGAATAATTGGAGGTATGGAATAATCCTACATTCAATATCTAGATATGTTAAACTAATTAAGTTATATAGAGAAAAAATAATAATGGGGAGGCTAAAAAGGTTTCTTAGTGAGCCACTAAAACCGTGTTGAAACAAAACTACAGTGGATCTTATGAATAGAGGGTTAGAAGAGGATGTGACACTATCCATGATGAACGAGGGTTTATAGTGATGGATTTTATTACATAAACCAAATCTATTAAATAAATTATATTACTCTCCTTATGTTTTATCAACAATATTAGGATATATAAAGAATAAATATATTCTTACATGGTGAAATTTTTTAATTTAGTATCATTCCCCAATGAACTAAATTATTGCTTATTATATTAGAGTATGTATGTGTATTCTAACTTTGGTGAAAATTTCTCAAACGTTGGGGCAGCGGAATTGGAAAGATATAATATATCCTCTGGGGGAGATAATATAATCATATTATCAATTACTCTTATACTAGGATTTCACCCCCAAAATACATGAACAGTGATAGAGAGTAATCCTTGGGGATCCTTTATTTAAGGCCAGATTGATACATGAGTTGGCGGTACTTTCTACATTATAAAAATTTTAATTTTTAGAAACTTTTTTACATAACCCTTTTCCAAATTAAATACCTTATGATTTTCAAAAAAAACAAAAGCACTCATACTTCAATGTATTTGGAAATATTTTTTACATTTTAAACACTAAATGTTATCGTTAAAAATGATTTCCCAAGGGTGATGCAAGTGTCCTTTTTAGTTATTCTATTACTAGTATAGCCGATAGAGTTTTTAATAATGAAAATAATGTTATTTAGGAAATATTTCTTGTAAAATTTTATTAAACATTTCCTTTTTATTTGATGAAACTCATACCTACTGGAAATGGAGGATATAACAATGGTTCTAAACCGTTGGTATAGGATGGAAAACCGTTGGTATATTCTATACCAATGGTTGTCCAAATTGTAGGGAAGTAAGGCATGGGGAATGATCTATACCAACGGTTTGAACTAAACTTGGTGAATTGCCCACTCTATGTCGTGATTTGCCAACGTTTCTTGTTGAACAGTTGGTATATGTTTACCGAATGGTTTTGGGAATTCTATGATTTTGATATTATACCAACAGTTTACAACCATTGGTATAGTTTTTTTACCAACGGTTTCAATGAAACCATTGGAATATGTTCAATAAAAAATACTATACAAATTGTTAAAAACCGTTGGTATAATTCTCCTCAAAGTATACCAACGGTTGTAAACCGTTGGTATTGTGTATTTCTAGAATTGTTGCACAGCAGCCCCTCCTATGCATACACCTGCATACAAAACAGCAATTAAAACAGTGAAAACATAAAACAACAAAAAAGACCACCTCTTTGATTAGATACATGGTGAATAATTACCCATTTGAATCTTCATATGACAACAATCATTAAATATATTTGAATAAGAGTTTCAATAACTCAAATATTATTTACACCCATTTCAATATTCATATGACAACCACTTTTCTAATATATGGTGAAAATGTATTTTCTTAGGAGTCTCATCACTTGTGACTCCATAAGTGCCACATCGGGCCTCAAATTGAGTTGGTGATGACTGGTACACGTCACATATGATCCATGATTAATTTTCCTAAAGTTTCTACACAATCAAAATCAGTTTGATCGGTTTGGCATATGTACGTAAAATATTGTCCATTTTGAACAAAAGAGAGGCAATTTGGGTGGTCATGGCCCCACGGTGACTCCAATTGAGGTGGGGTTGACTCATACACATCACATATGACCCATGGATCGTTTTCCTAATGTTTCAACAGAATCCGAAGGCGTTTGGTCCGTTTCCCGTATGTCAATTGTTGATATCACTTACAATTTAGTCCATTTTAACAAAAGAGAGACAGTTTGAGTGGTACCAGCCACACCGAGGCTCGGATTGAGGCGGAGTTGGCTCTTACACGTCAAATATGACCCATGGATCGTTTTCCTAATGTTTCAATAGAATCCGAAGGCGTTTGGTTGGTTTGGCATATGTCAGTTGTTGTTTTCACTTAAAATTAAGTCCATTTTAAACAAAAGAGAGACACTTTGAGTGGTGACGGCCACACCGGGCCTCGTATTGAGGAAGGATTGACTCGTACACGTCAAAAATTATCCATGGATCGTTTTCCTAATCTTTCGACACAATCAGAATTTGTTTGATCGGTTTGGCGTATGTACATAAAATATTGTCCATTTTTAACATAAGAGAGACTATTTGGGTGGTGTCGGCCATACCGCCCCCCGGATTGAGGCGAGATTGACTCTTACACATCACATATGACCCATGGATCGTTTTACTAAAGTGTCAATAGAATCCGAAGGCGTTTGGTTGATTTCCTGTATGACAGTTGTTGATTTCATTTACAATTTAGTCCATTTTCAACAAAAGAGAGACTGTTTGAGTGGTCCCAGCCACACAGTGGCTCGAATTGAGGTGGAGTTGACTCGTTCATGTTGCATATGACCCATGGATCGTTTTACTAATGTTTCAACAGAATCCGAAGGTGTTTGGTCTGTTTGGATTATGTTAGTTGTTGTTTTCACTAAAAATTAAGTTCATTTTAAACAAAAGAGAGTCACTTTGAGTGGTGTCGGCCACACCGTGCTTCAGATTGAGGCGGGGTTGACTCATACACGTCAGACATAATCCATGGATCATTTTCCTAAAGTTTCAATAGAATCAGAATCCGTTTGATTGGTTTGGTGTATGTACATAATGTATTGCCCATTTTGAACAAAAGAGAGGTAGTCAGGGTGGTCTCGGCCACATGGTACCTTGGATTGAGGCGGGGTTGACTTGTACACATAACATATGACCCATTGATCGTTTTCCTAAAGTTTCAACAGAATCCGAAGGTGTTTGGTAGGTTTCTTGTATGTCATTTGTTGATATCACTTACAATTTAGTCCATTTTGAACAAAAGAGTGATAGTTTGTGTGGTCTCGGCCACACCGCCGATCAGATTGAGGCAGGGTTGACTCGTACTCATCAAATATGACCCATGGATCATTTTACGAATGTTTAAATATAATCCGAAGGCGTTTGGTTGGTTTGGCGTATGTCCGTTGTTGTTTTCACTTAAAATTAAGTCCATTTTAAATAAAACAAAGGCACATTGAGTGGTTTCGGCCACACCGAGCCTCCGATTGAGGCGGGGTTTACTCATAAACATCAAATATGACACATGGATCGTTTTCCAAAATTATCACTAGAATCCGTATGTGTTTGGCTAGTTTTCCGTATGTCAGTTGTTGTTTTCACTTAAAATTAAGTACATTTCAAAAAAAGTGAGGCACTTTGAGTGGTGTCAGCCACACTGGGCCTCATATTGAGGCGAGGTTAAATCGTACACATCAAATATGAGCCAAGGATCATTGTCCTATTGTTTCAAAACATTCCGAATCCGTTTGATCGGTTTGACATATATACGTAAAATATTGTCCATTTGGAACAAAAGAGAGGTAGTTTAGGTGGTCCCGGCACCACGGTGCCTCAGATTGTGGAGAAGTTGACATTTACACGTCACATATGACTCATGGATTATTTTCCTAAAGTTTCAACAGAATCCGAAGCGTTTGGTCGGTTTCCCGTATGTCAGTTGTTGATTTCACTTGCAATTTAGTCCATTTTAAACAAAAGAGAGACTGTTTTAGTGGTCCCGGTCACACCGCAACTCGGATTGAGGCGGGGTTGACTCGTACACATCACATATTACCCATGGATCATTTTACTAACATTTCAATAGAATCAGAAGTAGTTTGGTCAGTTTGGCGTATGTCAGTTGTTGTTTTCATTTACAATTTAGTCCATTTTCATCAAAAGAGAGACAATTTTAGTGGTCTCGACCACACCGCAGCTCGGATTGAAACAAGGTTGACTCTAAGACGTCACATCTGACCCATGGATCGTTTTCCTAAAGTTTCAATAGAATATGAAGGCGTTTGGTTGGTTTGACGTATGTTAGTTGTTGTTTTCACTTAAAATTAATTTCATTTTAAACAAAAGAGAGAAACTTTGAGTGGTGTCGGCCACACCGGGCCTCATATTGAGGCGGGGCTGACTTGTACACATCACATATGAAAAATGGATCATTTTGCTAACGTTTCAACATAATCAGAATCCGTTTGATCGGTTTGGCGTATGTACGTAAAATATTGTCCATTTTGAACAAAAGAGAGACATTTTTGGTGGTCCCGTCCACACGGAGCCTCAGATTGAGGCGGGGTTGACTCGTACACATAACATATGACCAATGAATCTTTGTCCTAAAGTTTCAACATAATCCGAATGCGTTTGGTAGGTTTCACTTATGTCAGTTGTTGATTTCACATACATTTTAGTCCATTTTGAACAAAAGAGAGACAATTTGAGTGGTCTCGGCCACACCGTAGCTCAGATTGAGGCAGGGTTGACTCGTACAGGTCAAATTTGACTCATGGATTGTTTTCCATAAGTTTCAATATAATTCGAATGTGTTTGGTTGGTTTGGTGTATGTCAGTTGTTGTTTTCAGTTAAAATTAAGTCTATTTTTAACAAAATAGAGGAACTTTGAGTGGTTTCGGCCACACCGGGCCTCGGATTGAGGTGGGGTTGACTCTTACACATCAAATATGAGTCATGGATTGTTGTTCAAAAGTATCCACACAATCAGAATCGGTTTGATCGGTTTGACGTATGTATGAAAAATATTGTCCATTTTAAACATAAGAGAGATAGTTTGGGTGGTGTCAGCCACACCGCGCCTCGGATTGAGGAGGGATTGACTCTTACATATGACATATGTCCCATGGATCGTTCTGCTAAAGTTTAAATAGATTTGGAACGCATTTGGTCAGTTTCCCGTATGACAGTTGTTGTTTTCACTTACAATTTAGTCCATTTTCAACAAAAGACTGGCAATTTGGGTGGTCCCGTCCCCACAGTGCCTCGGATTGAGGTGGGATTGACTCGTACACATCACATATGACCCATGGATCTTTTTTCTAATGTTTCAATAGAATCTGTAGGCGATTGGTCAGTTTTCCGTATGACAGTTGTTGTTTTCACTTAAAATTAAGTACATTTTAATAAAGAGGTACTTTGAGTAGTGTCGGCCACACCAAGCCTCGTATTGAGGCAGGGTTAACTCGTACACATGACATTTTACTCATGTATTGTTTTCCTTAAGTTTCAATATAATAAAAATGCGTTTAGTCTGTTTGTTGAATGTCAGTTGTTGATTTCACATAAAATTAAGTCCATTTTTAACAAAACAGAGGCACTTTGAGTGGAGTCGGCCACACCGGGACTCGAATTGAGGCGGGTTTGACTTTTACACATCACATATGATTCATGGATCGTTGTGAAAAAGTATCAACACAATCAGAATCCATTTGATCTGTTTGGCGTATGTTCGTAAAATATTGTCCATTTTAAACAAAAGATGGACAGTTTGGGTGGTTTCGGCCACACCGTGCCTTGGATTGAGGCGGTGTTGACTCATACACGTCACATATGACCCATGTATCATTTTACTAATGTTTAAACAGATTTGGAATGCATTTGGTTGGTTTTCCATATGTCAGTTGTTATTTTCACTTAAAATTAAAGTCATTTTGAACAAAGAAGATACATTTTGAATGGTACCATCCTCACTGCACCTTGGATTGAGGTGGGGTTGACTTTTACAAGTCACATATGACCCATGGATCGTTTTACTATAGTATCAACATAATCCAAAAGCGTTTGGTCAGTTTACCGTATGTTAGTTGTTGATTTCACTTAAAATTAAGTCCATTTTTATCAAAATAGAGGAATTTTGAGTGGTGTCGGCCACACCAAACCTTTTATTGAGGTGAAGTTGACTCATACACGTACCATTTGACTCATGGATCGTTTTTCTTTAAGTTTCAATAGAATACAAATGTGTTTGGTTGGTTTTCCTTATGTCAGTTGTTGATTTCAGTTAAAATTAAGTCCATTTTTAACAAAATAGAGGTACTTTGAGTGGTACCGGCCACAACGTGTCTCGAATTGAGGCGGGGATTACTCATACACATCACATATGAGTCATGGATCATTGTTAAAAGTTATCAACACAATCAGATGCTGTTTTATTGGATTGGTGTATGTACGTAAAATATTGTCCATTTTAAACAAAATACATACACTTGGAGTGATACCAGCCACACCGTGGATCGGATTGAGGTGGAGTTTACTTTTACATGTCACATATGATCCATGGATCGTTTTCCTAAAGTTTCAACACAATCTAAAGGTGTTTGGTCGGTTTCCCATATGTCAGTTGTTGATTTCACTTAAAAAAAAGACAATTTTGAACATAAGAGAGGTAGTTTGAGTGATCCTGGCCACACCGTGCATTTTATTAAGGCGAGGTTGACTTATACACGTCAAATTTGACCCATGAATTGTTTACCATATGTTTCAATAGAATTCGAATGTGTTTGGTTGGAGGGGAAGGGTCTAGTCGGGTACGTAGAGATGCTCGTCTACCTCTGGTACGAACCTCCCTCGTACCATCAGCCGAAGAACTGAAAGAATGGAATAATGAAAAGTGCACATACTTTTGTACCTGTAAAATCTACACATAGACAGCACATAGCCTCATCATGTCATAAAAAATAACACCAAGGATCAGAAAAAATAGAAGCAGTCATGCAGAGTAATGACAACTGCACATACAGATCAGAAGCAGCTAAAAAATTGTTGCATACATGCCATGTTTATTTCCTAAAATAGGGTAAAAAATCAAAATGATGAAACTCTAGAATATGGGTTGCCTCCCAGGAAGCGCTATGTTTTATGACTTCATCCAGATGGATGGACACTGGTCAATCTTCTTGGTCCATCAACTCAGAACTCCTCTGCCTCTTACAAGAACTGTTATCCGTTTCATCAAGCTCACATGGATGCTTAGTGGGATTGATCACTTCAGGAGCTTAGCGGGTGTGAATCTGGTGTGGAAGTAGGAGAATCTGGCTCTCGTCATCAGCTAGACGTTGAGTGGGATTGATCACTTCAGGAGCGTAGCGGGCATGAATTTGGTGTGGAGGTAAGAGAATCTGGCACTCGTCATCAGTCAGACGTTGAGTCACCCATCGTGCGAGGTCAGATGGAGACGGGACGTGCACATCGATGATCATGGAAGATGCAGATAAGCTAGAAATTATTGGTTAAGATGCATCCACAAATAGATTCATTTTTATATATTATAACCTTTATAAATGTTTGTCCCATTTTTACAAACAATAAATGTGTGAAAATTGTGAAAAATAACTTATCGAATATTTAAAAATGGATTTACTCATGGATATGATGCATAATATCTCAAATATTCCTCATTGGATCCCAATTTGAAATTTTAATCCATTATCAAATGTCTTATATCAATTTATTTTTATTTGGATCATTAAGGTTGAACGCTTTTTGTAAAATCTAGCCAAGGGAGGATACACTAGTGACTTGGAATACAATTGGATATTATGTGGTGAAAACCACGATATAAGCATTTTTTAGGATATTATTGATGTGGTTTGAGGATTAATCTATCTTTTTAGAGAAAATCCATCATGTCCAAGTTTGGTGGTCAATGTTTTGAAGTGGGGGGGTATTTGGTGGTTGAGGAGGGGGTGAGGGGGATGTCCAAGGTCTAGGAGGAGGGGTGGGGGTTGTCCAGGGTCTAGGAAGGGGGGTAGGGGGTTGTCTAGGGTCAAGGAGAAGGGGAGAAGTGGTTGTCCATGGTCCAGGAAGGAGGGGGGGTTGTCCAGGGTCCATCGAGGAGGGGGGCTATCCAAGGTCTAGGGTGGAGGGTGGGGGGCTTCATAGGGTCCAGGAAGGAAGGGGGACTATACAAGGTCCTAGGAGGAGGGTGGAGGGGGGTTGTCTAGGGTCCAGGAGGGGGGATGTCCATGTTTCAGGAAAGAGGGGGGCCAAGATGTCCATGTTCCAGAAGGGGGGACTGTCCAGGGTCCAAGAGGGGGGGTGTCTAGGGTCCATGAGGAGTGGGGGCTCTGTTAAAGGGAGGAAATCCCCAAATAATTCATTGATAATTAACTAAACATAATCCAAAAAACATCACAATTCCAATCCATCACCCAACCAACATCCAATTCATCCTCAATATCACTAACCTTCACATCCCATAAACAATACAACCTAGTTTATAACAAATCAAAACAGAAAACAAAAATAATAGATGGAAAACATTAAAACTAAGGTAGTACTTACATATTTAGAGGGTATAACTACAAATTTTTTTGACTTAATATGGATCTATGAGTGGAACGAGTTTTTGAGTACTTGTATAGAGTGATCTGAGACGTTTAGGTCAAATCACAATAGAAAATAAAAAAAATAGATGAAGAACATTAGAACATACAGATTTGATGTGTAGAATAGAAAAATTGTTTGATTGAAGAGGATGGATGGAGTTTCATAGACTGGGGAACGAGAGTGCATCGGGAGAGCTTCAATTTAGGGCTCCAGTCGAGCGGAGGGGGACTGCAATCGACCGAAGGGGCTACTGGATTTAGGGTAAAACTTTCCCAACGGTTTATAAAAACCGTTGGAAATGTATGTTTACCTAAGTCCTATACCAACAGTTTTTTTAAACCATTGGTATAGATTCCAACATATACCAACAGTTAGTGTATAACCATTGGTAAAAGTCTCTTAATGGAGCCATATACCAACGGTTTTATAAACCGTTGGTAAAAATCTTCATAAAATCCTCTATGCCAATGGTTTTCTTAAAACCGTTGGTATACATAACCATTCCCAACGGTTTGATAAACCATTGGGATATAAGCGTTGGTAAAAATGGTATTTCCAGTAGTGCATGTATGTCAATCCTTTATGTGGTATTATTGAAATTGATTCTATTAGTTACTGAAATCCAATCCTAAACAACATATAGTATATCCAATGGAAGTTATAAAAAAATAATTTTAATTTTTATATGTTAATTAAATAGAATAAATACAACAATTTATTAAGGAATACTATTCTTTTAATACAAGTAAAAATTATTTTTAAGTAATAATCTCGTTAATAACACAGTTGGTGATGAAGATCAACTTATTAAAACTCATATTTACTTAAAAAGGTGTGTGAAAATCTTACATTACACTCTCAATTTGATCATAACATGGTAGAATATTACTTGAATGATTCAACTTTGATAAAGTCCAAGAAATAAGTGATTAATTAAATAAAATGAATTTTATTTTTTAAATTTGTTGAATGTAGTAATGAAATTCTTGAAATAGAAGTAAAATGGATCTTTCAATTTTTTTTATAAAAATGAATCAATTATAAGGAAAAATAAAGGAAAATTTTTAAGGGTTATTTTAAGGAATAATAATTTTATTATTGATGGAAATGTTCACTGTTATTTAGGTTTGAGTTTAATTTCATCCTATTAACCTTTATAATATATCAAAACATTAATTTATTCCAAATAGATGTTAAAAGTAATTTTCCTAATGAATACGTTCCAGATGATGTTTATGTTCAAAAAACGCTAGTTTGGTAGATCTTAAATTTCAATAGAATACATATAGACTTACAAAATCACTCTATAAATTTTAACATGATTTAAGATCTGGATATTTTAGATTTAATGGATTTTGAATTAATAATAATTTTGTTAATGGAATGAAAATTTGGAATATATTTATATTGAATGTTTTTAATGGAATCATTTTTTTAAATATATATCTATGAAATAATTTTTAGTTAAATATAAAATATATTTTTTAATATTTTTTGTATTGTATAAGAATTGAGTTTAAAATGTTCATTATGGGCAAGAAGAAAAATTTCCTTGGTTTTCAAATTTCTCAAAAACTAGAAAGAAATATTTTAACTCATCATAGATTTATTAGAGATATATTAAACTGTTTTGGTTTTAGAAAATATTCAAGTATAATTACTCTAATAACAACAACTATTAAACTAAACATTAATTAATTTAAAAAAACTAGATTACCAAAAAGTATATATTGGTATGATTAATCTTTTAATAAAACTAATAGTTAGTCAATCATATATTATTTTTTTTGTTCTTGATGAAGATATTTTGATAAAAGAAAAGTAAAAACATTCAAAACTAGTTAAATATGTTTTCATTATCTCAATGGTATTTTAGAACTTTTCCTTTTTAATTATTGGAGAACTAATTTTATACGTAAGAGTTAATCAGATGATGATTTAAGAGGTTGAAGGTTAGAAAAGAAGAGTACTATTATAACATGTCATTTTTAGATGAAAATTTTGTTTCGTAGTCAAAAATGAAGAAACAATGGGTATAAATTTCAAATACTAAAGCTGATTATTTGGAAACTGGAAGTTATTGCACTCATGTGTTGTGAATGCAAAACACATTCATAGATTTTTATTTGAGTTTCACATAAAATCCAATTATTTGTGACATAAAAAGAGATATTAGTTTATCAAGAGACTCAAAACATCCCTAATTTTAAAATCACATTGATATATGAATTGATTTCCTATAGGATGAAACAAAAAAAGAAGATATAGAAGCACTATAGATCAACTAGTTGATATTTTTATGAATCCTTTACATTCTGATAGACATGAATATGTTAAAAATATGTTATGTATGATCAGTACCAATTTTTCATTACATCTATCTTCTATTATTATTATTTTTTAACAATGAAAAAATAGTCAAAAAGGGGGTGGACATTTAAAAAAGTATCTATCCCATTATAATGGTTATTTTTTCATACTAATTTTAATCATCCAGAATTAAATTCAATGGATGTTTCTTTTTTTACAATATTATATTATAAAATATTCATTTCATTGATAAATAATTCCTTAAATGTTTCTTAACATTCTATATATGATCTTATATGAAATTATATATATGATCTAATATAAAAATTAGATTTCACATTCCCCTAAAATAGATATATTTTCACAACATCTTTAATTTTTTCATCTAATAACTTCGTACATATAATATGGAGCAATTTTATATGTTCTAATTATTAAAATTTTGATAATTATTAAATCCATGATTTTTTTATAATCATAAAATTTTCAACTAAATTGATATTTTCATATATATTTATGACCTCCCAGAAAGAGAGAATTGTTCAATAAGTTTTCTATAGAAGTTTACATCCCTACATTAGTAGATAAGAATTTATGCTTTAAAAATTTTCATGTGACCATCTCTATAAGAAGAATATCCCTCATAAGTATCTAGAGATAATATCCAGAACATTCAACCATCTCAATATTTTCATCTATAGATTTAGTTATTGATCCTCATTGTGCCATCTGGCAATTTCAGTTTATTAAATCTTTTTTAAATAAATTATAGAAAACAAGTCTCGAAAACTCAAACCATTATCGAGGTACATTTTATTTAGTATAATAAATCAACTCTTACCTTGAAACAAGAACATCTTTTAATGGGAGTCTAAAACTAGTTAAAATAAAATGAACCTTTTAAAATTCATCCATAATAAAAGTTAATAGGCTCCAATAAACATAAGAGTAGAAAGTTGGTGGCCTACTTCATTTTGATCCATCGTGAGTAGGAACCCTGCAAAGATATCAATGGTAAGAATAGAAAGAAGAATACAAATAAGGATCATCATTAAAATCAATGAAAATTGAAATACGGAGAGTTTTATTTATTAAAATGACTTTTACATAAGTCATTTATTGGTTAAGTGATACAACGAGTGATGATTTACAATGGTTTCTTTTTTTAAATAGATTTTATAGTGGAAAGAAAACAAAAATATAGACATTATTATCTTTTTGATAATATATATATAAGTTATGATTAAATGTTTTTAAATACACTGGTTAGTATATAATTATATTTTATGATACAAATACAAAAAGTATAATATTTATAAATAATATAAAATTAAAAATTTGAGTATAATATAAATAATTTTGTAGATAGTTAAAATTTAATTCAAGAAAGTAATTTTGTAGATTTTTCATAACAATTGGATAAAATATAATATTAAATTATAAGAAAATTGTGTTAAAAAATAAAAGAAAAAACAGAACATATATAGATATATATAAGTCATATTCTTTTAACATGTATATAATAATTTTATTTATAATTAAAACTTTTATAGATTAAACAAATTACAACTTTCATGACCCAATGTTCAAGCCCACAACCCTAATGTGGGGAGAAGGATCAACCAATAGGGTAAGGCCAGCCCAAGCATCACACATGTGGCATGTGCAGTGAGCGCCTAATGGACGGTCATGGGTATAATGCCTACATAGTGTATAGTGTTCTCAGAGACATGAAAGGGGCCATCCAGGTCAGCCCATCCCTATGTAGGTATGTATTAAGTGTCCAGGTGATGGTGTTGGTACGTTGAAATAATGTGTTGGTGCCATAATTTGTAATATACAGAAGTGCTCATTCAATGTAACTTACAATGTGGGATGACGAGCACATGTTACTATTTTCCAACTTAAAAACACATGTTTATAATGCAGAAATATGATAACTTTCATTCACACCATGTAATCGTCTTGAGAATATTCTTCCTATACATGCCAGAATGAAGCCTCACTATAACCTTCTTCATCATATTCTATCCATGATGCCCAAATTTTTATTTTTCTTATTCTCTATATAAATAAAGATATCACTCATGGGTATGACCTACACAAAATACATTTTGAATCCCCCTACCCTTTATAGTCATTTCAATTGGATATAAGTATGTGACCCTTGAATAACCCAAAAATGTATTATACCATCTTTTTTATTGGGGCCACAATAATAAATGATGAAGATTTATCATTTTCAATGGTCCCTTATCAAAAATTATTTTTCAGGACATAATAAATGAGTAAAACAAATAATGAAAAAAATTCAAATATTAAACCCTAGTTTCACCGGTTCAATATTGATATGGATATATATTAATAAAAAAATAAAAAAAATGGTTTTTAACCATGGATCTTCATTTTCCCATTTTAAATCCCTTATTTTGTCTCTTTATAATTGGTTTTTATCATACACATGTGATGAAAATTATATTCATAAATATTTGTGAAACTATCAAATAATTTAAACCCCTATCATGCTTCGTAAGACTTAGATTCATGAAAGCATTGATCCTATAAGGTTTATATTCTTCATTGAAAATTGGATATAAGAAATAACTCAACAATAGTACATTTTATCATTTTCACCATAGATACATTCAAATTCTACTTGATAGCATTTTGACTCCAATATATTTGGACCTTCCTCTCCGAGTGACTGAAAAACCTACATGATTCAATCTTCATATCTCCCCTTTAACTAATGATGCCATTACCAACTTTGGCAGTGAACTGTAGACTTATCTACCTCATTTTTATTCTAAATTCTTTGTAGTTTAGTATTAATTTAAAATTACTATAGCTATATTTTTTAAAAACTCCTCTATTTCTATGAATTTAAAAAACATTTTTTATGATTTTAGGTTTTGTTTCAAAACCCTATTTATACAAAGGGATTATTTATAATTATTATATGTCCATGTAAAGACAATATTTTATATATATGTCTATTTATTTATGAAATTACATGTATGGGAAATTATTATTTTTGAACCCCCAATATTACAAATTAAGTCATTCCTTTTGAAAGGAAAATATATTTCCTTAATTCAAGGGTGAATATAAAATGACAATGTTTATCATTTTATGTTCATTTATTTCAAATGAATTATTTAGATTTTTTAAGTGGAATTTTAATTTTTTACATTTATTGTATTAAATTTTTCTACCTTTTAAATAGATTTCATTCATGAATGTAGATATGGAAAATAAATAAATATTATTAACATTCAATGCATATTAATAGAAGTAATTGATTTAATTTCAATATCTAATTTGTTTGTGAATACTACATTTGAGTTTATGATTTTTTCTAAAATTATGGATCTATACTAAACCTTATTGTGTTTCTATAAGACATATTTTTCTAATTTTTAGAAGATAAAAAACTCATTTCTTGGAAAATAATTTATTTCAGTTTTGAATGGTTTTTAATTGATTTTAAATGAGAGAGGATGACTAGTAAAAAGTTATTTCTTTAAATAAAACATTACAATCTAGGTATAAAATGAGATGGTATGGAATTAAAAGTGAAACCAAAACATTAAGAGGATGTTTTCACAAATATGATACTGTTAGTGGCCTCATGTTCTTCTTTATGATTACCTAGTACTATTTTAATATATAAAAAATATTATTTTTAAAATATTTTTATTGATAAATACAAATTTTTTTAAAGGTTAATTATTTTGAAATTTAATGGGCTTTCAATATATAATATATTATAATAGTTTTTTGAAAACAAATTTCTTATGTATTTTTCATAAAAACCAAAATTTTATTCATTGGGGAAATTTTATTTATTATTTCAAATTCATATTGATCAATACAAGTTTTTTTCACTATAATATTCCATATTATGAATGAATTTTGTTTTATTTAAGGATATTGTTTCAGTGAATCCAAATAGTTGTTTCAATTAAAAATTTTGTAAACTGTAATATATTCTATAGAATTTTACTAATTCTCCAAAACCAAAACAAAAAATATCCTCATGTGTTTGAACAATTGTATATATATCAGTTACATTTTATGAAAAAATATTGTATTTTTATCATTAGATCTAGAAGCTTGGGTATCAGGAATTCATACTCATTTATGTTATGATTTTATGTTTTTTATTTATAAAATCTTATAAAATCACATGTCCATTTTTTTGTGAGGATATTATTAAATATATTTTTATTATTGTTAATATTATTTTTTTTGGTTTGTTTGGATTTGTATTTGAAAATCATAAAGGGGGGAATATTTTGTAAATAAATTTTTTTTAAAAGATATATTTTTCAAGGGGTTATATTGGGTGAGAGAAATGTTCAAAATTTTTATGTTTTATGTTATTGTTATTTTTAAAAGGGGAATTTTTTGAACTGGCCAAATTGAGACCAACTAGCCATTGGTAGTATTATAATGACCTCCTAGACCTACCATTAATAGGTTAGAAGCTGAAGACTAGCATCTAATTGGCATATCACACACATGGGATGTCTTATCAAACATTATATGTGTACACACTAAGACCATTACAACATTATAATGAGGGAATATAAACAAATAAAACTATAAATTCTTGTATGAAATTTATCCAACATAAAAGTACATAAAAATATTGAAAATGTGAAAAGGGGATAAATACAAGACCACTAAACTGCAAAAGAACCCATCCTACTGACAATCAGGGGGTATCTACCAAAAAAAACTTGTGGATACATATGTGTTCCATCTAGTGAAACTAAACTCCACCTGCTCTCGGTCTACCAAGGTCTCAAACAAACGTTACGACATCTTCATAAGACACAACATGTTTGGGATGTTCTTATTCAAGGGTAAGTATAAACATACCCAGTCTGAAAACCAAAAAACAACCCAAAACAATGCATCAATGATTGAAGTTAGCTCATCACCATGTCTACATGTTAATTACAATATATGATAACAAACATATTAAAACCAAAAACCAAATATTCTTGAAGGTAGAGACTATGTCTCATAGAGAGGTCATGTTATCACTATTATACTAGGATACAACTAGAGGCTAACAATTAATAGTTATTCGGCAGACAAAAATTCACTAGTATTTATATGAATGATGATACTAATTTGAGATTTTATAATCATTAGTTATTTTAATGGATAATCATTACTGAAATTGAGATGTCTCAAATGTGATACTCACTTAATCAGATTACAGCCTTCCGTAAGACACCAGATGTTGATACATAAATAGGGGTTCACACCAAGGGATAAGGGGTTTACCTGAACCAAAATTAAAATAACCTTCTAGATGGGGGAGCACACCCAGTTATTTCAGTCATGTGAATCTGAACCATACCTAGGAATGAAGATAGTGGGAATTAGGATACAACCTCGGGCATCAAGAAGGGATATTTACTCTAACCCGTCAAAGGGAACTTGTCCAATGATCTTAAAAATATAATTCATTGATGAATAAAAGTGTGAAATGGGAAAACATTCATTGAAACAATAGAAGTATGGAACACACCCATTGATATCTGTTTAGGTAACACACCAATTCTTATAGCATAATTTATCTGAGAATAACAAGGGAACCAACATTCCCTTTAAGGAGTAAACCATATGTCATATGGGGATACAAAATATTTCTATCTAAGTATGGAACTTCCCATATCTCACTAACTCATATAGAGTATATTTATCATTATATATGTTGTGCACACTTGGGGTACAGGGTGTATAGTGGTTTCCTAACACTAGGTTTGTGTTTTATGTTCATTCCCATGTACTCAACTCATGTTTGTGTACTATGGTTTTTCATGGCTACAATGGTGATGCCCATATACATTGGACACACATGTTTACATTAATCATTCCAATTTTCATTGCCATGAACTTTACAAAGTACATGGTGTGTTCCCAACACACACAGTGTGTGGGGTTATATGGCCTCCAAGGTGTGTACTTCTTGTACACACCGAGCTGTTCTCCAAGGGTTGCGTGGGATGTGATCCATCAGACATGATGCGTGAGATTTCACGGTATCCTGAGAATATACACCATTTACATGTTGAGAAAGATTGATAATGGTCACACACCATGTGACATTTAACTCAATGTTTAAACCCTATCCACTGCGTAGAGGGAACTACATGATGGGTGCTTCATTATTTTATCAAAATTATAGTTCATCATGATACTTTTATCAGCCTACTAGTTCCATTTCTCCATCTACAAATCATTACCATAAAAATATAGATCTATGTAGACCATCGCTTTAAATTTTCTAGTCTCTAGTTGATGGACACATGTTTATCATAAAATTCATGTCGTATCCATCTTAATGTACCCATAGGTTATAATTATAGGGGGCTTCACCATCCCCAAAATCATCAAATCATCCTCATCGCTGGTGTCCAGATTTTGGCCACCCAATTGGTATTAAGAAAATTCACCATAACATTTCTTCATCAAAATCCAAAACTATGAATGAAGGACACCTAATCTAGTCTTTGATATTCTTCCAAGATCCATTTTTAGCACATCATTCCTCATCCATTTTTTGATGCCAAAAGTAAACCTACATAAATGATATGTTGAGACAAAGATAAATTGAGAAACAATAAGTTTCTAGGTATTTTTCATACCACTAGTCCAGCAGAACACCTAAAATGGATGCATGAATAATTTGGGGATAATCACATGAAAAATGTGAAGAAGGAACATTGGATATTGTTTAGGTTGGCCTAAATCCATTGAAGGAGAAAATTTTGAATGCAGAGAAACAAAAAATGATATACTAAATATTATCAATTACTAAACCAAAGAAGATAAAATCCACTTGTAAATAAAAACATCAACCCATGAATTAATGTGATAAAGTGATTAATCTATATTCAATAAGGGATAATAAACAATATGGATTTATCCACACACAAAAACATCCTACCTTGTGTTTGGACTAATCACTAGCAAAGAACCTTTCTACATCATTATCATTAGATTTGTCCCAGAGAACCACTATTAATGAATATTATAACAATACCTGATCCATGGTCTAATGATAATCTTCCAACATACTCTTCACATGATCTCGGAATCCTCTAATTCCCTCTTGGCTTATACAACTAACCCTAGGAAATTCAACACAATAGTTTTTAAATTGATGAGTATCAACTTCTTACATGTTATAAATAATAAAATAATAATTAAATTAATTTATTTATTAACCTACACACATCTACTATTAACCCAAATTCATGACTCACTTATGGTTTATATCGTGCCTAGGGTAAAACTCACATTCCATATTTAATGGAAGTCTCATGGTTTCCAGTTGGAACATGGTTTAGGTTATGATCAATTATTATAAAAAACTGCCTGCATGAAATATATTATATGTAATTTTTTTTAATATATGCACCTCCAGGATTTGTAGGTCCAAAAATTATTTTACAACTCTATACACAACTATGGAAATATTCTTTAAAATATTCCAAGGTATTACACAATGTTTTTGGTGTCATTTCTTTCTCCCCACCATCATGTACTTTCATCTCAAATAGTAAATAACTTTTATGATAGGTGATGATTCTATGTTCTCATTTGGATCTCACACTCCCTAGAGATCTCCTAGAGGTTCTCATGCCACCAACAAGCACACACCCAAGGAAAACACTCACCCAAGAAGGGTATGACTATCAGTTCTCAAAAACCACTTAGAAACTTTTAAGGAAACTCCACCTTTGAGGTCGCTCTTACCCTGGTCTACATCATAAAATTGGTCATGCACATATATCCTCATTGAGATACATGGAAATCATTGGCACTAAGTATAACTGTTGTTGTAGGGATAAGTGTCATGCCACATCGCTATGCCAACATCGTACATATAAAAGGGATTTGAACCTCCGAGATAACATCCCTCCCCAAATAAATAACCATATTCCACAAATATGTGAGATCTATTCAAACACTAGATATCTATTTAAAGTCAAAAGTCCTACTTCAATCAACTAAAAAGGATACAATATGGCTCTGTAAAGTCCTCATCCACACCTAGAATGAATACACCTTTACAAATATAAATATCTCCAACTCTAGGACTATAAGAACCATTACCAGAGCTATGAAAAGTATGTATGTGACCTATAGGGTCTCCAAAACATGTTCCTGAATGGTGACACATTAATGTTATATGCTCCTCCAAGATATGACCAAAACCAACATGAAAATTTAATGCATGTTCCCTATAACCTGAATGGTTCACTTTTAATGACCATATTTCTAGGGATAGAAACACAACTCTAAATTAAAATTGTGGCCTATAGTCCTCTTGGATTATTTCTATAATTGGGATGTGAAGTGAGCATCACAATTTAAAATAATAATCGAGGGAACTCTATGATGTTATACCACCTCCATCATATAGAGTCCCAAATATTCTACTTTGTTTCACTCTTGGGTGGATAGTTAGGGAGACAATTTGTCAAGTCATTCTATGATCACTTAGAAAGAATTGTGACCTCCCACTGATCATGGAATCCCCATCATGTGAACCAAAAATATATCATTCCATTTATACTTTCATATGAACACCTCAGACTCCACCTATTTATAAGATACACAAAAAATTTATACTCACCAATATTGTTAAAAAAATTTGGCCTCCCAACATTATTAAAAATGATCCTAGTATATCCTCACCTCTCATAGATGTAACACTAAGGGAAAGAATGAAACCTCCTTAGCACCTCATATTGTATCATGACTAGTGTGATAATATATTCTTAAAAAAGGATTATCTTCTCCCCACCTTTATATAATCCATTAGGAACATGTACAGTTGATATCAAGTCAAATAAGTTGTCATAATCGATATCCTTAATTTATGCTTCTCTGAAGTGCTGAAGAAGAAAAGGGGTCGCAATCATCAATGGTAGTAATTATATAATGTCCTTATCCTTTAGGGCCAACTACCAAGAGACCAACTTCTTTATCACCTAACTCAACAATAGTTAATGGAAGGCCTTACTATGAGTATATACTACTATAGAAATTCTATTGGGAGCCTCCCATAATATAATTCCCTCAACCTTAATTGTTTCTACTATCAGTCTCATTACAGAGAATACATTTTCAAAGAAGTTTACTTTCAGAAACATGAACTTAAACTTTGATATACTACCTTAAATATGATACTCTTGAAGCATGTCCTGATCCAACAAGAAATGAATAGAGTTATCCTCTATTAATTTTGGGTTCACAAAGGCATAATTGATTAAAACTATCATGAAATGATCAAATTTAGATTTTTAGATCCATTTCACATGTTCCCCAACCACCATTGAGGGTTTCAACACATCAAAAGGTATCATTATTAGTTTAATATAGTTGTATAAGGATTATAAGTCCACTATTAGTACATCATCCACTTAGACCTAGAGCTAGGGATAACCCATTCGGAGGCCAAAATCCACGAACCACTTCACCCCTAACCACTTTTTGACGAATTAATAATTCATAAAGGATGGATACTTCTTTCTGATAGTCACCTAATTCAAGAGATGTTATTCTACAAATAACCCTAAGCATTCATCTGGATTATTGGAGAGTAACATTGGGATTCATATGGAAATACATTAGGTATAAAAAATCCCTTTATCTAAATATATCTCCATCCACACAATTAACATTCATAGCTACATGGAATCATACGATATGATAGTGTGAATATTCAGACATCCTTAGGTGAAGGACTATGCAAAAAAAAAACATTCAATGGGGTGGTATGATTAGACTATCCTTAGAGAATACATCCTCATACTCCTCTAACACCATAAAAATTGAGCTCTTGTATATTTCATTACTCCAAGGGTCATTCTAGAAAACTGATAAGAAATTATCTTTATCCTCCACCCAAGTGCTCATCATGCTTTCCTATTATTATATTTCACCAATGAAGGAAACCTTAGACCCTCTAACTTAGATATAATGAAACAATCACTGGTAATAATCAAATAATAATGGATTGTATTCAACTAATCCATATCGAGGAAATCATTATAGGGTCTCACTATCACTAAATAAATATTCCATATGAATATCTATCTCCTCTTAGAGGTATATCACACGGTCAGTAAAATTGTGTAATTATTGAAACCCCTATATAGGATCTTCCAGAAATAATGGTCAATATAAATGGATCTACTGGAATCACTAATTCATGAAAAAGAGATGAATTTAGTGGAATGGATTGTGAATTTGTACCAAAACTATAGGTGGAGTGGAGAAGACACATATCATACCATGAACCGCACTTAAAGCCTTATAGACATTAGAGATACTTCTAGATGTTAGCCTTTCCCCTTTCAAAATTTTCTCTACAAACAGGGATCCTTCAAACACCTTATCACCCCAATATGACCTCAAACATACATGTTAAAGGAAATAATCCACTACACCTTGTCATTAAACAATTTTGATGGAACTGACTCTCCAAAAAAAATTTAAATCACGTAACAAGAACATGTATGTGTGGTGGAAATATAATTCATATTTTTAAATGGAATGTCACTTAAAAATCATGAACATCATTGACATGAAAAATTATCACCTATAGGACCACCATCAATAGGGTTCCTAAGAAATTGGAACACTCAATCTGCTAGCTTGAGCTAATCCTATAATGCCCAAGTGGGTAGTCCTCCTCACCATGAAACCTAGGTTATAACTATATATGAACTCATGAAAAAAATAAACATAGGTTCACTCTCTTATTTTAATATACAAACTGACTTCATCATGGAATAATATGAAGCATCCACCAAATCTACCAGATATGGTTCAACATATAGCTCAACGGGTGGAGAAACAACATGTTATCCACCCCGAGGAACCGCCTCCTTCACAGTTCTCAAACTAGAGCCTCATTGAATATAATATCAAAATTATAATCCTACTATGAAATCCAATTCAGATTTTATTATAGAGGAATGAAACGATATCTAAGATGAACCATTGTTAAATAAGCTTATATGGGGAGCTGAATTAAAAAGGAGAAGGAAACCAAAAATCATTACTATATGATTCATGTAAAATGTTTTTTGTACAACCAATAATTACATGTTATGATTAAAATGGTAAGCTATTAGATTATTGGTTAATGGATTCATTTTTCACACACCAATACCTGGGTCCCTATCTTAAAATTGAACCTGATACAATTTAACACTATTTACCTTGTTCCCAAACCAAACCCGACAATTGAAAAATATCTAAACAATAGTTTTAATATGATCTTCAATGATACAACTCTATCATGAATAAACTAAACATGGACTACTTGGATGGTGGTAAGATGAGAATTAAACCACAATACCACCTCTAAGAAGACATGGGATGGTGACTAGATCTGAGTCAGTATATCACACACATAGAAAACCTTAGCCTAAAGTATTTGTACACATGTACACATCTTAATACACCCATGTAATATGGAAATATTAACAACTCAAACTCTAAATGAATGTATAAAATAAACCCCGCACCAGATTACATCAATTATAAAAAAGGAAAAAGTGATAAATATAATCCCAAAAACTAAAAAATAACCCAAACTCTTGCCAATAAATGACTAGCTATCCAAAATCAGCTCTTGGATCCATTTGGGAACTGTCTAGAACAACTAAGATACACCTACTCTAGTTCTACCATGAAACACAATGAATTATTTTTCATCTATATAGGACATTACATGTATTAGTAGAGACCATGTAAGGGTGAGTATAAACATTCACAATATGACACTTCGAAATCACCAAAAACAAAGCATTAAAGATGGAAGTTGGATCATCACCATGAAGACATGTAAATTAGATTGTGATACAATAACCATAATTATATAAATACCCATATATGATCGAAGGTAGTCTCCAAGTGTCAAGGTGAGGCCATGTTCTCACTACCAAGATATAAATACTCTAGAGTCTCATAAGTGAAACTCATTTGGGAGAACACACTCCATGAGTATTGTTATCACTGATAAGTCTCATAAGAGAGCACATAATCAGAAGAAAATTTTATGAATATTCACTAAGGAAACTAATAGGGGTCATCTAATATACTCAATCAATAAGAGTCTAACCTTCCAAAGAAAACAAATATCGACAAACAGATTAGGGATCACACATAGGGATTATGGGGTATAACTGAACCTAGCAAAAAATAAATAGTTAGATAGGGGATCACACGTGTAGATTCTTGTCATGTGATTCCTAAAACTACCTAGGGAAGAAGATGATGGGATTGTGGATACAAACCCTTAGCCTCATGGAGGGAATCCTTCTCATGACCATCAAGTTGATCTTGTTGAATTATCTAAACAATATGTCGCACTGAACCCTCATGGTGGTGAACTAAGAAAACACACCCTAAAGAAACATAAAGATGCAACAAACATACTAATATAGATCTAGGGAACACACCCATGATCACACCAAGAATTAATTAAGAATAATAATGGCTCAAATGTTCCCTTTAAGAAGTACACGACGTGTCCCATGGGGGTACATGACATGTCTATTTGAGTATGGAACTACCTATGTCTAGCTGACTCACATAGAATATATTTTTCCATATTCAAAACATGTCCAATAGGGTTACATGGAATATAGAGGTCTTCCAGCACTCAATTTTTATTGCCTACTTTATCGCTTGTACTCATCTCATGCCCACGTACTATGGTCGCCCTAGTGTATACTAGTCATTCATTTGTACACTTTCTACGATCATGCCAATGTCCACACACTTTTTGTATTACATTTTTTCTTCCCATCTACACATAGAATGTGGGGTTACATGGATTATTGGGCACATAATTCCTATAAACACTGATATATTTGTCAGGATTTATACAACATGTGATGCATCACACATGGTGTGTGAGGTAACATGGTCTCTTAGGTATGTAATCCATGTACATGCGAAGATGACTGGCTAAGGGTCACATCACATGTGATTAAATGACACTATGTTTTATATTTAGATCAATGGATAAACTCCAACCATTATTAAAAATGAACTACATGGTATATTATCTTAGGGAATACAGTGCATTGTTCATAATTTTACATAAATTTTATTTTATCATGCAGCTTTTCTCGCACCACAAGTTCCTTATCTCTATCCATAAATTAAAGCCATGATACTATAGATCTGTGGTGACGAGACCACTAATGCCACTGCTTTCCAGTTTCCATCCTCCCATTTTTTAGAAAATTTTAGCATTCTCATCATGATGAATCCATAGGGTACAACTTGTGATAACTCCACTGTTCACATCACCATAGGATCATCCTCACCCTTGGTGGGTGTATTCCTAACACCCAATTTCTATGTGTATAATCCTCCATCACATCGTATTACAAATTATTGAACCCATGAAAGAAGAAGACATGATTGTTTCTTTGATACATGTCCAATATCCATCTATAACGCATCATAACTCAACTATGATTATGATCCCAAAATTATACCAACAGAAACAATCAGTAGAGGTAAATATCTATTTTTCCATGATTCATTTTTTAGGTATTTATTGAACCAATAGTCAAACCGAAATCCAATGATGAACACATGATGATAATGGGGAGAAAAGTACCAAATTGAAATAGATCAATGAAGATAATACATTATTTAGGATGGCCTAAATCTATTGATAGAGAAAACATCTAATAAAGATAAATAAAGGATTTAAAAAATATTATAAAATCCTAAGATAATAATGATAAAAACCAATTTAAAATTTTAATATCCACCAGAAAATTATTCGAATAAAGGGATTAATTCATGTTCGATAATGAAAAATCAAAAAAAAGGTTTAATACAAAAATACTCCTCCCTTGAGTTTGGATCAATCAATTACATAGAATTTTTCTACATCATTTTCTTTAGAGAGATCAAAAGGATCCTTCTTTGAAGAGGATCCTCATGGTACCCAATTCTCAATATTATGATCATATTCCATTGATCTCTCTACCTAAGCTCTCCATAATCATTTTTCCTCTAGGGTTATGAAGATAACCCTATTGAATTCAACATAATAGGGATTAAATAGAGGATGATTTGGTTCAGGCCATGTAAGAAATAATAAATTAATTAGTTTATTTTCTAAATCCACACATGTCTACTATTTAACCAAACAATAAATTGCATAAGATTTATGTCAAACCTAGGGTAATACTAGTATTGTATATTTAATGGTGGACTTATAATTCCCATCCATAAAAATTCTTGAGAGATTTTCCAATACATTAAAAAAATCTGTACACAATATATATTATAATTAATATTTTTTAATTTATTCTCAATGAGCCTATCTGGGCCCCAAAATTCTATGATTACTCTACACTCAACTCTATAAATACTCAATAAAATATTCTAAGGTTCTGCATGGGAATTTTTGAATCACTATAGAAATCATTTAAATAAATGTTATGTTTGAAAAAATAAATTTGTTTTGGTCTAATGAATTTTCTCTATGAATTATCATGAATGTTATAATAAAAAATTAGAGAAATCAATACTCCGTTTGAATCAATTTATGTTATTTATTTGTAAATTCATTAATATTTTAATATTTATTTTCATTTCTTGATCATTTTAAATGCGTGGATATTTTTTAGTCAATGGATCCTTTTCATTATTTTTTAGTAAATTATAATACTATTAAGTATAATGTTTATTTAAATTCAATTTTTTATTTAGTTTTGTCGTATGTGATAAAAATATATCAAAATTAAATTAATTGAATTTTTTTTGAGAAATAAATTGTGAAAATCCAATGATATCAGGTTTTATGATAGATCAATTTCTCCAGATGATGGAGCATTGTAGTAGTGTTGATTGGCTTCATCAAAAGAAGTAGTTCTTTGTTGAATCCATCAAAAGATAAGGGTTGGTGCTTCCAATTGCATTATGAAATTACCTGAGGTTTTGCAAACCAAACCATTAGAGTTTTGTCTATAAATAAAATGCATTGCTTCATAAATCAATAAAAATGAAACATTGAACACAGAGATATAGAAATCATTTTGAATTCGAGAAATTATAATTGTATTATTTTTCTTTATAAAGGTTGATCTATGAGCGCTGCTAAGGGAGGAATTTTTTGAAATGATCTTAGAATGATCTTGAAATTATTTATTTTAATATTTTATTTATTGACGATATTAAGGTCTATATAAATTTTTTTTGGATTATGTTGATCGAGGTACTTCGGATGCTTTGAAGAAAGCTTATTCTATCATGTTGATGATCCGATTTTAGTGGTATGAATATACTGCCTAACTGGGTGTCAAGGAAACTTCATGGTGGTTGAATCTTGTTTTTTCATCTATGTAATGTAAAGAATATTCTAGGATATGAATGGGGTTAGTTATATTAAATATATATACACCCTTTCCACTTTGGGTTAAAGTGAATATCTACCTGATTGGTGGGTGTTTTCTTTTAATAATATCCTTTAAAGATGTTCTTTCTTTCTTAACAAGTACTCTACTCCATGTATTAAATTCTATCATGCTTACATGTTTTATAAATTCCATATATTTATACTGTATTTACAGGGTATTTATATATATATCAATATCTGCAATTTTTATTTAGACTTATTTTTATGTTTATTAGAATATTTTAACTACCAATGAACTGAGAAATTTTGTTAGAAAAATATATTATATTCGAGTTTTTTCTTACAATTCAACCCAATTATAGTTTAATTGCCATTTATATGTGGGAAAAGAGTATATACCTTCTATAAAGGATTATAGAATTGATAACCATTTGTTTCTTGGATCTTTTCATCTTCCACGAAGCCACTCTATATTTTACCCCATAGGATTTCATCATTCTTAGTTTAGTGATCCGAGTTATCATTGATTCATTTTTTATCCTTATGATTATCAACCCCAATGTCATTTGAGGTGTTATTGTTCACCACACATATAATATAATTCAACCTATCCTTACTAATAGACCTCCCATCAATATATGATGATTATGGATTCTATTAAGAAAGTCTACCCCAATGAGGAATAAATGGATATATTTTTTCAAAGGTACTCTCTTTTATTGCATGATTTTGTTCCACCTTCCAAGCCTCCCTCGGAATTAATTCCTCCAATATCTTTAGTTTCACCTTTCATACATTCATATAGTAAGTGGAATCACTCCAATATATCTTTTTGAAATCAGAAAAGGAATAAAAACTCAAATTACACATTTATCTTATCATGATTAAAAATAAGAACAACTCTTATAGGAAAGAGGGTTTAAATATTCATATCCATAATTACGATATCATAGTATCACAATATTCTATTTATACTATTATCATCCATATTTAGGGATGTACTAATACCCAAATCAATATCATTTTAAATCATTGAGTGTTAAAAACCACAGCTATGGTAATAAATCCTCACCCAAATATCTGTATTAGTGTTCTTATGGGTGAAGATCAAAATTAATATCCAAGATGTATATTCTGAATCCCCATGGATTGAGAAATTAAAAAACTATTTTCCATATAGTATAAATTTTAACTGCTATTATTGTGGGGGGAAAATCCCTTAAGGCGTCCAATCAGTATGTTATGGGAGTGATTGTGTTTTTTGACAAATCCAGATAACCACAAATAAGTATGGTTGGTGTTTTTTTGAAAGCATGTATTTAAGGTTTCACAATTTACCAGTGTCTTAAAAAATTTTGGGCCTCAAAATCGAATAGTTTTTTTTTGGAAAATGACATTTTTTATCATAAGAGTGAATGGTACAATGAGTTGTGAAGAAAATCTGCAAAATGAGGGAACCACATACCTCAGAATATAGACTGCGTAACATGTCGAGGAACGGTTCGCGACACCCTAGTGAGTGACAGGAATGGTACGAATAATGGTTTGTGGTGAAGGGTGTATTATATGTTGAAGGAGTGATGGTTTATAGGATGGAGGATGATAACGGCGGTGTGTAGAGGCAAAGTAAGTATGCATAATGAAGTGGAAAATGGTTTTCTAAATGGGTTCGGTTCACGGAGAGATAAGTGGTATGCAGAGAAAGGTGTAATGATTCATGATTTGGAAAATATTAAATTAGTGATTTTTTTGGATATAATTTTATATATAATGATCTATAATTAAAATATTAAAGATAATTTGAATATCATAAGAGTAAATCACTTTCTTTGGGATTTTGATTATGTCTGAAAGTGTCTTGTATTGAAGCAATTACACTAATGGTTTTTGAGGGAAAATATATCCCAAAAAGGAAATGGTACATCAATGAATAAGGCTTAGTACTAGGGGAGTATTTGAAGGAGAAGTGTTTTGAGGGAATAAAATTCGTAAAGGGTGAAGTTGTTTGCAAAATCAAATATATGAAATATTTTTGTGGGACATTTTTGGATGCAAAGGAATAATTTTAGTAGAAGAAGAATGTGGTACACGGATGGGGATTTTTGGTACGTGGAAGAGATGGTAGTCCAGAAATAGAGAATAGTTCACTAGTCGTGGGTGAATTGCAGAAGCAGATCCGATATACGGACGCTATACACAAACACATTATGCAAAGGTAGTTCGCAGAGGTAGAACATAGAGGCAGTACATGGAATGGAGGAAGGAGTATGCAAAAGTAGTAGCTACGGTATGTGGAGGATTAAATCAATGTAGGAAACCCACTATATTTTATGTGCAATTTCATGGTGGTTTAAAAAACTCTAGATGAATCTTAAAAAAACATTAAATTAGTTTTTGAATGTAATTTTCATTACCTAACAGTACCGGGGAAGGAAAACTTCATCTGTTGGTGAAAAAGGAACTTCAATGGAGCGTCTACCTATAAATGAAGAGGTATGTATTCCTGAAAATGAAAGTAAATAAATTTCCATAAATTGAGTTTGACCTAAAGGTTTATAAATGGTGAGTGGATTCCTTTCCATGAGTAGTGAGAGAAAGGAGAAGAAGACAACAACCCTTTCCAGTGGCAGTGAACCCGATAAAGAGGCATATGGTCTGACCCATGTTAATGTATTGAGCAGACAATAAATATTGTAAAGGCTATGATACTGGGCATAGATGATCTAGATAGAACCTTTTAATCATTATTGGAAGTTAGACTTAGTGATATTGGCACATCGGTACACCACTTTTGTATTCTACTAGGATGTATCCCAGTGAGGGTTAGCTAAAAAAATCTATGTATCCTTCTGATTTCATTACTAATTTACTTTTAGTGCATCATCAGTAGATAAATTTAAGAAGGATATTAACATTAAGGATTATATCAAGGGACCCTTTTAATTAAGAGGTCAAGATCCAGTGGGGTAGAATTAACTTTATAAATAATATCCATACCCTGTTTCCCCCCAACATAGGGTACTCTAGGCCCCTTTTGCAACTAACAATTGTAATCAGATGGAAGGGTTATTTTATCAGATTTGTTTTCCCTAACTTGGTTCATTATATTTTTGAAGTTAAATATTCAAACTAATGTTATCTTATTGTCTCATAGAAACGGGAAAGACTTAAAAGAAAAATATTATGTCAAGTTGTATTCCTCATTGTGAATGTGTTTATAGAAAAAGAATGATTCAGTTTACAAAATATAATAGGTTAGTAAAGAAAGGATTGGATGAATAAGACAAGTAAATGATAGACTCATTCGATTATGTTGTAGAAATATCTGAAGAACATGACATACCATATGATGTTGAAAGTACTGATTATGAAGAAACTCAAAGAAGGCCAATAGCCGAAGCATTCCATGAATCAATGGAATTGGATAAAAAATTTAAAGATGAAACTAATACTACAGATATCTGGTTCCAAGAACTAGGAATTGAATTCAATAAGATAACAGGATTGAATCAATGGATTCTTGATGTGGACATTAATCTAAGGGATAAGAATTATTTCAATGATAAATAACAATAAAATATGACCATAATGATAGAAAAACCGAAAGCTATTGAAAAAGAAATCTAATTATAAGTCATATGAAATTAAGAATCTAAACCCCAGAAGTGATGACCTTGCAACATAGCTATCTTAATTAGTTCAAAATAACTGAAGGCTACAACAAAATAGTTCATGTTTTAATGATTCTTTTGATCATGAATAACATAAAATAAGGGAGCAAAGAGACATGGTGGATAAGAACACACATGAATTGGAATATGATATTTGTAGAAGGAAGGATCTCAAGAGGGAACATAATTCTTAAATTAAATCGATCAATATTTTAAAAATTGTATATAATGTCAATTTTTTTTTTAATTTTGATGTCATTTTTTAACCGAAATTGTATATGATGATGTAAAAATAAAACCATTGACGTCAGTTTTTGTAAACTGATACTAGAAAGGAATCACATTTGTTTTTTAGCATCAGTTTTGTAAAAAAAGATGTTGATAAAACCCATTGATATAATTTTTGGTGTCATTTTTCTTAAAAAAATGCCTAGAAGTTAAAAAATGGTTTTGGCATCTGATAAAAAAAATGATTCCATAAATGAAATAATTTGTATTTGGAACCTTTTCTTTACAAAAACCGATGAAAAAAAGTAAATTATTTATTTATTTATTCTAGAAAAATTCCCAAGGTCAAATTGACAGGTTGTGGAGAAAAAATGATGTTACACATCAATGTTATGGACGTCGAAAGATAGACTTGTCAAAGATTCGATTGAAACTGCTTGTTTCAATGAAAACATTATAAACATGAATTAGAATCACATACACCAAAAGAAGTAATATAAATATAATATTTCAAACATATTTCTATGGGTTTATAAGTTTCCATTTAAACGATATATTTTTTATCATTATATCTCTTATATTTAGGATAACACTCATGCAGTAATGAAAACATTGATTGATAATTAAATTTACACCATGGTTGGTAAATCTCATCTAAATGTTTTATATTTATTACTCAATCATAAGAATAAATCATCATTATAAGGAAGCTAATCAATTTTTTTTAGAAATGAAGAAAAATAATAATAATGAAAATAAATGATTAGAATAGCAACTATGTTCAAATTAAGGATTGAAGCCATGTTATTACCATGATTTAATTGAAGATGATGAAAATGATGAAGGAAGGAGAAAATGGATTTATTTTTTATAAATGAAATTATTTTCGATAGTGTAGTATGAAAATATAGTCAGGACTTTAAAATGTTAAATGCGCAATGTGAAAAAATATGAAATACTACTCCCACGTATTGGGGAATACTATTTGGTAATATTTTTGTTTAAAACTAATGATAAAGATTATTTAAGATAGTCTTTTGGTGTCATTGTTTTACAAAACTAACACCAAAATTATAAATCAATATCATTTATGCCGTCAATTTATTTAAAAAGTGACACTAAAAAGTAAAACAAAAATCACATTATTTATATTAAAACCGATATGAAAAAGTTAAAAAAATTATTTTTGGCATTGGTTTTTAAATAAACCGACCATATTTAAAAAAAAAACCTTTTTGCATCGATTTTTTAAATAATGATTCCAAATAGTAAAAAAAAGTTTTGGGGTTGATTTAAAAAAATTGATTCAAAAACTAAAAAAAAACTTCCACAGTTGTTTTCATAAAAACCAATGAAAAATCTTTTACAAAAAATATATAGTAGTTTAGATAATTTCTTAAGCTTTTATTTTACTAGTCATGGAGCTAAAATAGAGTTAAAAACTAAAAGTAATGTTCTTTGAATGATGGAATTCTATAAAAATTATCTTAGAAAATATCAAAAACCGAAAACCATCACTTACAAAACATAACTCCATTTTTTGTTTCATTGACAATCAAATCTAAGCTTATGAAACAATATAAAACATAGTAAAAAATTCATAAAATTTGTCATCTTTTTTTAGAAGAACTAATGCTGAAAATAATTTTTTCCCTTTTGGAGTCCGTTATTAAAAATCACAAAGTTGAAAAGTCTAAAAAAAAAATTTATGTCATTTTATAAGAAACCAACATCAAATTTTCAATGCTAAAATCCTTTTTTCTACTAGTTAAGGTATATGAATATTCAAAAATTGGGAGAAGAGACGAAATCATTAATTAAATAATAGGAGAAATCAAATGTAAAAGAAAAGACTAAAATTAATGATACATTTTATTTACTATTTTATTATAATTCAGTTGGTGATAATGAAGTGAAAAGTATATATGCTATTTCTGATGATAAACAAGAACATATTTTCTCATCTCAAAGGCCATACAGTTTGGTAAAATCTTTTATTGGATATGATGATTCCACTCTCATGCCTGATACGAAAATAGTTGTGAAAAGTTCCCAAGCTAAGAAAAACCCATATAAGTGTTTGAGATAGATCTGAAGTGGTTTTTATAGGAATAAGTGATAACATGTGTTATTTTTGTGCGACACATGGTCATAACTTAGCTATTTTTTTGTGGTTATGGAATATATTTTAAGCTGTGAGGAGATAAATATTTCAAAATCAAATAATGAGAAGAAGAATCTTGAGAAATATGAAATATGATTCTCTCAGAAGATAGTATTCATGAAGTTCTTCTATTGTGGAAGAATGTGACACAACATGAGTATGTTCTAGGAAGCTCAAGAGATCAATGTTAGAAGAAGAACTCAAGTGGTATCTATACCACTACTAAGAAATGATGAAATGTGGTATGCCTTTGATGGAAGATATTTTATATATTCTAATCATGTGAATTTAGAAATACATTATTGAAAGAAGAAATTGAGGAAGGAATAAGAACCCAAAAGTATATCCCCAACACATGCAATGTATAACAGAAAAGCCTATACTGGAAGACAACATGGTGACCTGAAAAATATTTATACATCCTTAAGAGAATCATAAGGAGTTAAATGAAAGCTATATGAATCATGTCCTCTGTTACACTCACAAAAATTCTCTTAGAATTGATGTGAAAAAACCAGTAAGAACACGGGGATATCCACTCCAGTTGTGAGTAAAAATAATGTAAAATCAGAGGAATACTCTATCTCAAAAAGAATGGGTGGAATGACTCGAAAAACTGATAAAAGAAAAATGAATAAATAATTTCTTGGAAAATACACATGTCATTCCACATTCTTATAAGTGAATGAACTAAAAAGATCCCTCCAAAGGATGAAGAAGCAATATTAGATGAATTTTGGAGATATTCTTACTCATAGAAAAAATCATGAGAAATTGAAAGTTAGGGGAACATCAATGAGGAAAATGTGTACTAGAGGGAAAAAACCACCAATTGGGAACATGGGAAAGCCTACATAAACTATATATCAGAAAAATTATAAGCATGTGGGTAAAAAAATGTCTAGGCATATGGATATAACAATTGAACATGGCTAGGTAGTTGGAACAGTCAATGAAAGAGTACAATGCTTTGTATGAAAATAAAATAGGGTTGATCATTCGAGATCGACCAAAATATTTTCCTTGAAGATTCTAGAGTATACCATATCTCTATGTGTCTAAATTCTATTTACCGATGTTCATGTATTTTAGGTTTTTTGGGTAATACAGCCCATGGGGAAGTTGGATAAGATGGTACATTGTGGTGACATCATGTGCTTGAGAATAACAACTGATTCAAATCAGTTACCATATTTGAGGAATAAATCAAGAATAATTACTTGAAAGGAAATGATTATTTATTTTTTTGTAAGATGAGAAGAAGTGATTGAGTGAAATGGAAACTAATAGTGTTATTAAATATATCTCTTGTTTCCTATACTGAGTTCCAACTTAGTAGGATTAGAGGATTTTTTGATGACTCACTGCTAAGATTCATTTGTGATGAAATTATACAAGAGAAGTCAAATGGTTGTTGCTATAAAAAATTGTGCCTAACAATTGAAGGAGTTTCATATCATAGGGGGCATTCTAACTCTTAAGCAGATGAAATATATTAATGGTATATTTCAAATTAAAAGTCTCAATTGGAACTAAAGATCTTTTAAATCAACAATTAGACTATTTTAGTGGTTACAAGTTACTTTGTATATATAACCATTGGAATCATTCCCCATATCAGTTAAATATTTCTTAGGATACTATGAAGCTTCAAGATATCATCCACAACGTTTAACAAGATGTAGGGTGATGAGGAGGTCGGAAATACAATGGAAAGTATAAGTATAATATGTTGATTTATATAAAGGTAACGATGATGTGAATAAGAAATTCAATTATATATCATCTACAAAGCCAAAAATTTGGGATGAAATTGATTGATAGAAAATCATTGGTGATCAGAAAATGTCAGTACATACAATAAAGGATGAAAACTATACAAAAAAATATATTCTAATCATAGGTAGAGCCAAAATATTTTTAGGAATCCACTAAAAGAATCAAAAAGTGGTAAATTGTTTTATAACAAAGAGAAAATAATGTCATCGGGACTAAATACGTCTTTCATAATAAGATAAATGAATATGCTGTGGTTATTTGAAGTAGATCCTGACTATTCTGAAAAGGCTTCTCCTAGATAGAACATGTTGATGTCGATGAAACATTTTCACATGTTATAAGGCATGATACAATCTGATTATTCTTTGTAATAGTAATGTAATGAAAACTCAAGACCAAATGGCCCGAAGTCCTTAATTTTTATTGATTTTTGATAACTCCCTTTCAAGGTTTTTCATATGGATGTCAAGCCAGCATTTCTAAATGAAATCTCAAAGAATATGATTATATTGAGATTCATGATTGATTTATCATTCATGAAGATGAGAATAGAGTTTTCAAATAAATAAGGAGTTATATGGTTTAAAGAAAGCACCATGAACAAGATATTCAAGGCTAGATCAATTCTTGAAGAAACTTGTTTTTTATGGTGGAGTTGATTACAGTGTTGATTTCGACAATATCATTAATCAGATGATGATTGTGTTGGTAACACAAGGAAATAATGGCACATAAATTTCTCAATCTAAATATTACAATGATGTTTTGAGAAGGTTTAGAATAGTAAATTCCAATGAGATGTAGTCTCTAGTTGCTACCGGTTGAAACTATCATGGGACGATGATGGAAAGACAGTTACTAACAC
Source organism: Viscum album (assembly GCA_963277665.1). Lineage (NCBI taxonomy): Eukaryota > Viridiplantae > Streptophyta > Magnoliopsida > Santalales > Viscaceae > Viscum > Viscum album. The sequence continues at coordinate 2,133,197,652 of OY728155.1, read as the reverse complement.
AGAATATAGGAAAATCATTAGAAGTATATTGTACATTATAGTGAAAGGGCTTGATATTGTATTGTTACATACTAAGTAGGAGATATCAAAGAAATCCCAAAGAGATCCACATTATTACAGTGAAAGTAATACTTTGGAATAACATTGGAATAATGGATTTCAGTTTAATGTATAATGAAAAATCTCAACCAGAGCTATTGGGATATACAAATACATATTTTGTCAGTTTTACAAATGATAAATAGTCAATGTTAGGTGGTTCATTTTATCTAGGAAGGTTTTTTATTTCCTGGCTATGAAAAAAGAAATATTATATCTCATTAAGAACCATAGAAGCTGAATACATTGTTGATACCCAAGCATGCACACAATTATCCTGGATGATGCAGCATTCTCCGGATAATGGAGTTGAAGTCAAATATACTATCAGAATTCATTATGATAATTCTAGTGATATAAATATCATAAAAAATCCAGTCCATCACACCTGGATAAATATGAAATCATATATAATTTTTTCAATGAGAAGGTGAATCAAGGGCCTATGAAGTTGTAGTATGTGCCTACAGAATAACAAGTTTTAGAAATTCATATGAATTCCTTACCAAAAGAAATGTTTAAATGTAATCGACTAGATCATAGAGTCCATTCAACTGCCCACACTTGAAGAAGTGTGGATGTGGAACACCCTCTCCCTGAGTAAAGGTTTTCCTTTCCCTAATGTACTCATATGCCTCCATTATATTGTTGTAGACAACCTTGAAATTCCCTTTTGGTTCGTTGAAAAAGGGGGAAAAGCGTAGCTCTTCCAAGGGGAGAAAAGACACAGGGAGAAACTGTTAAGAGGAGTGGTGAGATAGAGGTGGTTGAAGCTGATTTGAATCTGTTTGGAGAAGTGGAAAGATATGGGAAGCATTAAATATAATGATGCTAGAAGTGATCGATCCAAGATTACATATCACGATAGTAGGGGTTTGTGATGACATAATTTGTTTGGTTCCAATAATTGGTGTCGGGAATGAAGTGATTCATTGATGAACTTTTCATACTAATCTTGTTTCTCATACCGAGCATGGCATATGTGGGATTAGAGTTTGTGTTGAGTAAATCATTGATTTATTTACCTAATTAATAGAAACGAATGTTGCTGGATGATAGATGGAGCCTTAATGATGAATCAAAATGTGAATAATTATTAAGAATTTTTTTCAACAAACCCTAAGGGGGAGATCGTTGGATAATAAATCCATTAATTTGTATTCTCAGTATATTTTTTATGTTATTTTATATTTTTGAAAATGTCAGATTATGTGAAGGAGCGTGGTTAGTGTTTACTAGAAGAAGGTTTTTAAGGATGCACCATTTTCTAGTGTTTATTAAATTTATGGGACCCAAAATTGAGAATTTGTCTTTGAAAAAAATGTATTTAATCTTTAGAGTGAATTTTATGAACAACTATGAAGAAATCGATAAAATAACTGAACTACGTACCTCAAAACATAGACCGTATACCATGTCCAAGAATGGTTCCCGACCACGTACTGAGTAGTAGGAAAGGTACGCGGAACAATTTGCATTGAAGGGTGTGTGATATGTATAAGGCATGACGGTTTAAGGGATGGTGGAAGAGAATGGAATTGTATATGAGCAAAGCCAGCATGCAGACTGCAGTGGAAAATGGTTTGTAGAATCGGTGGAGTTCACGGTGAGAGAAGTGGTATGTAGAGAAGGGTGTACTAAATCGGGATTTAGTAAATATTGAATTAGATATTTTTGTGGATATCTTTTCCTATATAAGGATCACTAATCATAAGATTAAATAGTGAGAGAATATCATTTTAGAATATCTCCTTACTGTAGGAATTCATATCTGTCTGAAAGTTGTTCGTGTGGAAGGAATTACAGCAATGGCTTTTATGAAAAACTATATCCTGTAAAGGATGTGGTACACAGAGGAAGAAGGCATTGTATATAGTATTGTCTCTGATGGAGAAGTGTTCTAAGAGAAGAAATTCCAAAAAGGGTGACGTTGTTCACAAAACAAATTCTATGAATGTTTTCATTTGGGGATTGTAGGATGTAATGGAAGAACATTCGCAATGAAGAATTTGGTATGCGGAGGGTGAGATTTGGTACGTGGAAGAAATGGCTGTCTCTAAATACATAAAAATTCATAGCAATGAGGCGATTTTTAGAATTACAGACTGTATGTGGATGTGGTAGATAGACACATTATTCCAAGGTAGTTCGCAGAGGTGGAACATAAAGGCAGTACGTAGAATGGAGGAAGCGGTACGTGCAAGCAGCGACAGTAGTACGCAGAGGAGGAAATATGCATATGAAACCCACTACACAGTACATGGAATAGAAAGGTGGTTCTCAAAACACTCAAAAAAGCTTGAAAAATATTTAAATCAATTTTACAAAAATATTTTTTAGTATCTAATAGTACCTGGGAAGGCAGACTACATCTTCAGGTGAAAAATAAACTTCAATAGAGCATTTACATAGTGTTGAAGATGTGTGTATTCATGGAAATTAAGATACATACATTTCCATACAATTTTTGTTACCTATAAATCTATAAACTATGATTGGATTCTTTTCTAAGAGTAGTGAGTCAAGGAAGAGGAAGTCAACGACCCTTTCCACCAACAGTGAGCTAGAGAAACATACTTAGGGAGTAATCATTGGGAATGCATTAAGAAGACCCTAAATATTATAAAGGTAGTGATCTTGGGAATAGAATATCTAGCTCAAACCTTGTAATCATTATTTGTAGTGAGCATTAGGAAATTTTTGTACATCGACACATCATATTTGTATACTTTTTGGACGTTGCCGAGTGAGGGTGAACCAAGTAAAAATCGTTGTGCCCTTGTGATTACTTTAATAATTTACTTTCAGTGCCTCATTATATGATAAAGTTGGAAAGGGAATTTACATTATGTACCATAAAAAGTGACCCCTGTAATGAAGAGGTCATGATCTAGTGGGGCAGGATGAACATTGAAAATAATATTCATTACCCGATTCACCCCCTCAGGTTATTTTAGGCCCCTTTTAGAGCTAACAAATATTTTTTATATGTTCTTTATTTATTATATACTATATTTATTAACCTCATTCACACGTAATAGGAAATTAAAATTACCATGAAACACCTTATTAAAATAATTTAATATGATGTGGATCATCCATAAGAAACTTAAAAAATAAGTAAGCATCATCTAAATAAAATAAATAAATAAATAGTTTTTTATAAAATGATATTTTTAAATTTATAACATATATTTATTTTTTAAAAATAATTAGTTATATATTGATTAATCTCAAGGGTATGAAGGTAAATAATTAATGAGATGTGATGAAAATGATAAAATGATAAAATGATAAAAGAGATATTTTTCAATGAACTATATTTTAAAAGTGATGTGTATTTTAAATAGTGAATAAACATTGTACTCAATAGATTATTCTAGTAATATTTACTACATTAAAATAATAAATTAACACACATTTATATGAAAATTTGTTATTAAATAAGACTCATAAAATTTAAGGTATAAAATTTTATTCTCCAATAAAATTAGTTTTTTATTATATTTTTTACATTCATTTAATGATGTATTTAAAATTTTTAAATTTAAATATGACGATATTAATTTTTTTTTAATTCAGTGTTAAAATATTATATTGGTTTGAATTTTTTATATATTTCTATAAATATTGATCTTTAGGTGAGTAGTAAAAAATTACATTTTTTTCAAATACACTAGCTTTTAAACTAAGTATTCCCTTAATACTTATAAAAAATTTTCATGACCTATTTTGTTAAGGATTAAAATGTTTCATTTTTTTGAAAAATAATATATTCAATTTAGACAATTTTTGTTTAGAATTTTGAAACATGGGTAATATTTATTTTATGAAAACATGTTTTGGTTAGTTTAGTTTAATTATGTTTTCGCAATGTGTGATTTAATATTTTCATGATTTGAAATAAAAAAATCTCTTTTTTTGTGTTAAAATAATCTAATTAATGTCATGTAAATCAATAGCATTGACTATTTTATCCTAAAAATTATTTTTTAAAAAATAAATACAAATTTTCAACATATAGTATTAACCTGTTTTATTCTCTTATATTAAATTTAAATTTTTTAAAAATTATTAGTTTTATTTGATAGAATGGATTCCATATATAAAATAATAATTTCCCAATTTTTTGATTTGTTTCTTTTAATTTTTATTTATAAAAATTAGTTATCAGGGTTAACAAAGTAGTTACCACAATATTGGTAATTTAGGAAAATAAGACTTTAAGAAAGTGTAATGGACATACAACATGATAAAAACATGTCCTTAAATGACTTTTTGAGTTATGGATTTTCCAAACCTTACCTCCAATCCATTATTTTCCACAATTGATTCCACCATAAATTTAAATAATTTGTTCCTTTTATATTAATAAGTTATATTTATTAAAAAAATTCCCCCTTCACTTATAAATGGGATCTTCCACACCCATTCAAAAAAACTATAAAATTATATTATAACCTGAACCCCTACCCTTTTTCATTCCCCTATATCCCTATCCAATGTTGGGAGGCCAATTGATATGAAAAAAATCCCTAAATCCTAAATTTTCAATAGGTACTCTTAGAGGAGTTTCAAATTCTCAACGAGTGTGCTAATAATTTATTGCCTTTTCTATTCTCTATATATCTCCTCAAATATATTTTAATGTTATAATATAGTGAAATTAGTAATGTTAATATATTAAATTCTTATTATGTAGAATTTATAACCATTATGATGGGTGGCCAAATTTTCAAATTTTTTTGACTGATATTCATTTAAAATGACTCGTTACATCATCCAATTCCTGAGTAAAATAGTTTTATTTTTGACTTTTTGATAATCTAATTTTTTGGAAATTTATTTTAACATACATTTTTAGTGAAATACATACTTTTCTGAATTAACATATTTTATATATTAATTTCAAGATTTTAGTTTTAATTGATTATTTGATTCATTCTAGATTTGAGATTCTTAGATTGATTTATTTGTGAGCGATAACTCATTCAATAATTTTTTAAATTAAATGGAATCCACAAATTTTCATTGAAATTTTAATTGAAATTATGTATTCTTGTAATGAAAAATTATATTAAAGAGTAAAAATTTAATTATGATAATTTTGTTATTTAATTGATTGATTAAATAACTTTTAAATAAATTGTTTATTGGGGGAAATTAAAATTTTAATTTGTTTTATAGTATTTGAATTTAATCCTACACATAGAAAAACAATTTATGTGCATGGGGAAGGTCACTCAAATTTTAGAAAATCCTAGATCAACTATGAATTTTCTTCATACAATACATCTAGCCATTGAAATAATGAAAAGGGATGGATCAACCACAATCCAAAATCTAACCGACCATAAGTAATCCAGTGAATTCAACCGAATATTTTAAACAGTTCTAGAAATGGACTTTATTATTGTGGAGTGACCATTTTTTAGTTATAAAACGATCAACTACACCCATGGAGTGTGGCTATTATAGAAATATTGGGAAAATTCATTCATCGATTTCATGTAAAAATTGATTGACTAAAACCACAAATATGGAAAAGCCCTCAATCTTTCGCACATCTAAAAATATTAACCAATACTATTATATGGTATCAATAGTGTAAAAACAAAAAAAAATTGACAAAGGGACCTACCACACCCCAAAAAATTGAATATATGGGATCACACCACTTCTCACGATTGATCTTCCCAATCAAACTCATATCCATCTTGTGAAAATTGAGATATAAAACAATATATTTTGATGGGATGATACCAAAAAACTCACTAAAACTGAAAAGTTAATTTCTAAGGATCCCCTAATATCCTAATAGACAGCTCAGAAGAAGAATAAAACTGCAGATTAAGCTTGTAGAAAAGTTGCAACACAATCTGGATGAAAAAGGAGAATCCCATATTCCCAGAATATTCTAGCAGATAACAAACACCAGATTCATGTAATTTCACACATATTTTCTAAAGAAAAACCCACACCACCATACTGCACTGGCTAATCCACTATTGAAAAACCACACTTTCTAATGACCTAAATAATTCATACCCAAAGAACCCAAAATATTGAATTAGAAAAAGATCCATGCTTACTATTGGGAAAATAGAAGTCGAGCCTGCTAAGAGTGGTGATATAAGTAGACTACCAGGTGCAATAGATGGATGTCACGTGCTTACCATCATTGTTGGATATCTAAGGTGTAGAGGAATGGATAACACACCATCAAAACTATTTGAAACCATGTAGTATTGATCTATTCAGGCCAACTTATTGCATAGTCACTTGACAATACCCTCCTCTAGGAGTTGAACTGGAGTGAATACCTCCCAGAGATGAAGTGATGAATGATGATTCTAGAGAAACACTAGTCTTTCACTAAAGTTGCGGAGAATAATTTTTTTCCCTCACCAATCCTAAATGAATCATTATAGAGCTAGATCAAGGAAAGAGAACAATTTACTAAAAAATATTTGATTTTCTTGATTCAGAAAAGTCTAAAATGTTGATCTATGGATGTGGTAGTAATCAATGTAATGAATGTGGGATTTTAATTTCTGTAATGAATCATGAGTGACAGGTTTTTTCAAGAAACTAACCTAATTAAAGTCATGAAGTAAGGATGAAAGATTGAATGACTGGGAGAATATTCTCTTCTATTTTGAAAAATAGAATTCCTATGGCTGTTCTTTTCAAACCCTCAATACCAAGAAACCACCAACCCCACAAAGGGACCACTCCACAAAGGTGATGCCCCAATCGAGAAATAGTAGTTTCTAGATGAGATAACATAGTTTCCCAGAGGATGACAACCCATGTAGATATGATCTACAAGAAATCTATGTGACATGGACATGTGGATTGTGCCACATGTTTTCCATCGACCATAAGACTGGGTGACCCTGCAAGACGAGTGAATCATGGGGGAGATGATCACCTTGAAAGTGGACTCCCCAGATTTGAACCTTGAACCTCCCAATGATCGAATGATTTAGGCTCCTCACCATTACCACCACACTACCTCCAAAGTGGAACTAGGATCATATCAACATAAAAAAAGAAACTGTTTATTAGAAAGGGGGCTTTGGAAATCAAGAAAAAAATGATAATTTCATACCTTTCTTGGGGTTTTTATCCTTGTTCGTCCTCTTTTTTATTCTCATGTGATGGAATAATAGACTAGTAGTGGTAAAAACGAGGAGATATCACATTTCCAAGATATGAATTTTGGTGTTCAATATAAAAATTCTCTTGTATTTAATTCTATGGGTGTATTTTTATGCATATATTTGAGAATATTGTTATTTTTAGTCACATTTACATATATCGTACCTTATTTCATTGGTGGTACACACATGCCACATAATAATTTCTTAACTATGTACAATAGTTATCAGTGGGATCAACCAACAGATATTGATGTTTTTCAATCACTATATTAGGTAAGGACCTATAATACAATGATTAATTTTTTTTGTTCAAAACAAAATTTTTTGGTCATGGATAATCATGCAGATATTATTTTATTAGAGAATGACTGAGAAAAATTTTGAATAATGATTCATGGGAAAGAGAGGAGTGTAATCCAATGTTAGATTACTATTCTTTTATGAGATGAATTTTACAACAATTAATCTCATCTATTATTTTCAAATTTTTAACCCATTAAACACGATTTTAATACATCCACAATAACATCTTCTCTAGAGACCACATGAGTCGCATTTTATTTAATTTTTGTCTAGTTCAATTTTTTTACTATGTGCCCTATGATAGGTTCACATCAAAGATAAAACAATTTCTAGGAATACCAGTGTGTTAGTATTTTAATTTTTTTTAAATGATAATAATCAGATATAGTTCTTTCATCTTCATTGGTTCTAATCCTTATGTTGAGAGAACTATGCCCATTAGACTTTGAACTCCAAAATTCACTGAACAGGAGGAAAGAAAGTATGTCAACATTCTATTGGAAAAATTTTGTCTTATGTTTCTTCTTCCATAAGGGTTATATTAGGTAGCGAAATGATGAAATATAATCTTTATCAAGTGAATAAGAATTTGAGAGAAATTTATACACCAAATTTCATCATCAATAAGGGATAGTTAAAATTAAATGATGTATAAGATGATGAAATAAAAATGGAGTGATATGTAATCACCCTAAATTTTATGGGTTGTTATGTGAATACCCCATCAATCATTTATCATAATTTAAATAAGTATGCATTGGATTCATAATAAGGGGAGTTATAGAGGCTCAAATCATTCAGAAGGATTTCATATACATTCTTAATTGGGCATCCATGAAGTGTCTATAGAACATGAATCCTAGAGATTTCATCTTATTCGATGAGTTATAGTTGGCTTTCCTCATGAAATTATTCTCTAGTTCATGGAGTTGACAACAACAAAGGGAGACTTTTGGAGTCAAACATGTAGTTGGGGGAAATATAAATTGGTTTTAGAAAGGTTTAAGAAACCGAATACATCCTCCCCACATAATCCCTATAAAGAACATCATTTATTGGTATTCTATTACTAATGATTTATAGAAAATGTCCAGTATCTACTTAACTCATCTTCTCGAGGAGCATTAATTAAAAATTTCTAAGTTGAATTTGTAGAACTAATTGAGAGAATATCTCAAAATTCCCAACAATTTAGAATGATATCTGCAAATAGAGGAGAATATGAGGTAAAAATTACTAAATTACCTTTATTAGAAAATAAAATTGAATAATTAACCTCTATTGTGAGATAGATAACTATGGAAGAAGTGTAAGAGTCATCACTCATGACCCCCATGGGTTTTCTATCTCTAATACTCCTTGGATCATTTCATCGATGGATTACCTCAAGTTCAAGGGACTGAAATCTATGATTCCATTTTTAAAGGAAATTACATAACTGACCTAGTAGAAAAAAATATTTAATGGTTTATCCATGACTCAATTTGGAGCGAGGAGTTAACAAAATTAAATTCCACTAATACACCATGTATTCCAGTATGCTTCTCAACTTCCATTCCAACACCATCCATCCTAGATACAATGTTTCCCACCATCCAAAATATATCAGTAAGTACAAACATAGGATCCTTCCATGAATAACATGTTAATGTAGATAATAAAATACCAAAATAGTCAACAAACCACCCTCAATTCACATGGATCAGAGTTTAATGAACTGAAAGAACAATTCAACTAGCACATGACATCCCTCAATAATATGCCAAATCAAAGCTCAAGTAATCTTCCTTCTTAAATAATTAAAAACCACATAGGAAATTTTGGTGCTACCACTTTAATGAGTTGAATGGATATGGTAAATGGTGAAGTAGAACCCCTGAAGATTGATGCTGGATGCAAAAAACAATAAGTACCTACTGAATAATCCTATAAATGTACCCAATGAGGATGCTGTAAAATAACCATCAATGAAAGAAATATGAAAATCCTAAAAAGGTTATCCACATAAAAAATTACATCACATCACTGAAATGATTCAATAACCCATGAAAACCATTTATGATTCACTAAAATAGGAGATTTGGGAGGTGTTTAAAAAATTAGAGACTAAAATTCCTTCACTAAAGTCCATATTCCAAATCCCAAAGTATGAAAATTTCATTAAATACATGTGCAGCAATAGAAAGATATTGAGGGGAAATAAATAAGTGATATTAGGTAAAAAATCTTTCCCCATATTACCCCTTGGATTCATAAGAAACAATAAGATTCAAATAATTTATCAATCTACTTCACCATCTGAAATTATAATTTCCCCAACAATTTGTGTAATTTAGGCACACCAATAAATGTGATCCCATCTCTAATTTATAAATATTTATATATTTTTGAACATAAACCCACCCATGTAGTTTTAAAAATCACCAATCAATCCACTACCCACCCAGTATGTGTTCTTAATGATGTTATGGTAAGTGTAAAAGTATATATATTACCTACCAAATTATATATTCTCAACATGGAATAATGAAAAGGTAAATAACACTCTCCAATAATTCTAGTTAGAGAATTCATAATGTCCACTGAAACAATAAATATTTCAATTAAGGCACACATTTCATGACATTTTGTGAGGAAACCATGTATTTGAACATCCTTGACTCAATAAAGCACCTATACGTAGATAAAAATGATTTTATATTAAAAATTTTTGAATTATAATACTATTCCAGGGAGAAGTTTGAAATTTTCATTGATATAGTCTACGTAGAAGAAGATTTTTAAGCACACAACTATTTGATGAATTTTTTTTTGAAAATTATCGTAGGCTGGAGATGGTTTTGAAGTATTCAACACTTTGAAGAAATATGAAATTTATTTTTATTTGTTAAAAAATTATGCCAATAATATTTATGTATTATATGTTCAGGTTTTCAAGATGGAGAACTTCCAAATAAAATCATATTTGGGAAAATTTCTAAAATTTTATCATATTTTATTCCAAGAAAAATAAATTTTTTTAAAGGAAAATGAGAAACTATCTTCTATAATATCAAAAAATTTATATCTTATACAATAAAACCAACTGTTGAAAATTTTAATACATAATTCTCGGGTAATAGTCCAGTTATTAGGATAAATCCTAATGATTAACCCTTCCACCTTTATAAATATGATTTTATTGGAATATGAATCCAACCCAATGATAAAACCTAAAAAAAGGACAAACATGACCCTTTTGGAAGTAGTAAAAAAGGGGTATAAAGATATTTAGGAGATAGAATAATCTACCTTATCTAAGACTCTCAATGTATGAGTCCCACCCAAATCTTCTAAAAAACTAGTCTCACAATTTTGAAAACAGAGAACAATGATTTAGGGCCCAAATGAATTTATAATAGAAGGATAGTTTTCATATATTATAGGATATTGAAACATGTTACCAGAAAATACCATTTCTCCTTTATATTTGGGGACCAAATGTTATAAAGGCTAGTTGGGAAAGGTCACTACTACTTCCGTATTGTATTTATTATGCATTTTCAGTTTTCAAGTGCTCTAGATGGCCACGACAATACCACCTTCATATGTCCCTTTGGTATTTTTTACAAGAGAAGAATGACTTTCACTATTTTCAATGCCCCAACGACCTTTCAACACTATTTAGTAAGTATTTTCACAAACTTAATATAACATTCCTGGGGGTACTTCATGATTACTTTATTGTATGTTTAAATTATTTTCAAAGCTATCTAGAATGTCTTTCAAATGTTTTTAAAATATGAAGTGAGAGAAAACTTGTTTTAAATATTGAAAATTTTTAATTTATGGTAGAAAAAAATTCCGGCCATTAAATTTTTAAAGATGAAATTGAATTATATAAAGTAAAAGATAATGTTATTTGCACACCACCTCGTGCCACCATAGTGACACATTTTAGATCCATCCTTATCCATTCTTTATTTTATAAATTTTTTATTAAAGTACATAATAAAATAGATTTTCCTCTCACTAACCTGATCAAGAAGGAATATGATTTCATTTTTGAGTACTCATTCATAATTGATATTGATAGGATGGAAGATTTATTGAAAAATTTACACATTATCTATCCACCAAACTAGAGTTACCCCTTTGAAATTCTGTCTGATAATTCCAACATAGATATAGGAACAGTGATTTCCCAAAAATATTGATTATCTTCCAAAAGTGATAACATAAATTTCATTAACCATAGACACTAAGTATATTAACTATGAAATAATATAGAATTGTGTTTTTTTATAGTTTTTCCTGCTGAAAAATCTCATTGTTGTCTTTTAGGGAGTAAAGTAAGTGTTTTTTTCTAACCACACATCATTAAGGTATTTTTTCAAGAATGATGATGAAAATACTAGATTAGTGAGATGGATGTTGTTGGTGCAAGATTTTGACCTAGATATTGTGGGTAAGAATATATGTGAAAACGTTGTGGTGGATTAAATAATCCAACTACCACACAGTAATGATGTTGAACCAATACCCAATACCAATATAGATGATTTATCCCATGGTGAGAAACTATACAACCTCACCTTAGTTCCCTAGTACTCTGAAATAGTGAATTATCTAGTCATAAAAAGTTAAAATATTTATTTTATAAATATCATATTGATAAATTAAATTCATAACAAAAATATTATATCTATGAGGATCATTAATTATAGAATATTTGAAATGAACAAGTCCTTAGAAGGTGCATCCCTCAAGAGAAAATGAACTATGTGCATTATTTTTTCCTTATAATTTCTTGTGGAGGCCATTTTGGAACTCAAAAGACCACTAAAAAATTTTAATACATAGATTTTTCTAGAACTAAATATTAAAAATTCACATCACTTTTTAAAAAAATGTCCCAACTATTATTTCACATGAGCAATATTCAACATCTGGTGAATTCAATTCATCTTCCCATTTAATTTTTCATTTGGATTTTATTATTATTTTTACTCATGGAATATGTTTCGGAGTTTATTGATGATAAATATACTAGAACTGATGAATCATGAACTATGAATGAATTTTTAAAATCAAACATTTTTCGTAGGTTTGGAATACCACAATCTATAATCAATGACAAAACACCCCACATATATAATAATAACATAGATGTACTCATGCAGAAATATTTAGTTGAACATAAAATTTTTACTGCCTACCACTATAGAAAAATGGACAGGCTGTAGTTTCTAACTAATATTTCAAAAGAAATTTAGATAAAAAAGTGAAACCCAACCACATAGACTATAGTAAGAAATTAATGTATGCACTGTAGGAATAAAAAACAACTTTAAACCCACCTTAGGAATGATACTTTATAGAATTGTTTATGGTAAACTTTCTATATTTCTATTCAGATAGAGCACAAACCCTACTAGAATATCCCAAAACCGAACCTCTAGTTTAGGAAAGATATATAATAGTGTAAGCAACAGATGATGGAGATTAAGGTGATGAGGATGGACACATATAATAACTCACAGCCTACATGGAAATAACCAAATCTTTTCATGATATGTCGATATAAAGAATATAATTCCACAATGGAAAAAGTGTTGTTATTTTCTTTAAGGATCAATCTCTTCCTTGGTAAGCTTTTTCCCAAGTGGACTAGTCCATACACATCAAATAATAATTTTAATTTTGATGCAATTGAGATTCAAGAAGAATATTCAAAGTAAAAATTAATGGTGAATGGAAAATAATTTAAAAAGTACGAGGATGATTTCTAAAAATAACTGGAGGTTGAGTCTAGAATCCTCCTGGAATCTTTTGAATATAGCACCACCAGGTTGTCACTTTCCATCATATTGTTGTAAATTATTACTTTATTATTAATTAATTTTTTCGAAAAAATGCATGCTAACATTCATGTGGAATTATGTTTGATCCATGTATTAAGGAGACGGAAAAAGTAGTTTTTGAATTAAATACCGTTTTATTTTTTTATATTTTAAAAATAAGAATTTGTACATAGTTTCTATTAGTTTATGTATTTTGTATGTAAATTAATAAAATGTAAAATAATTTAATAGATAAATAAAAATTAAACCTCAAAGTTCCCTACATAGTTTTAAAATACCTTTCTGAGTCATGGAATTCATTGGGACAGAAAGTGTAAGTCCTAAATTATTACATAGTAAAATTAGTCACCCTTTTTATGGAAATTTGATTTCATAATTGAGAAATGGTGTGTCAGTGAAAATATTTGTTTGGAATAAATATTTTTAATTTAATTCCCATGAATTATTTACTTAATATGAGTTAAATTTACTTCTATAAAAAAAATTGGTATAAAATTGAAATTAAATTGATATAAGTTTATTGAACATATAATTAATTGGGAAATTGGGATTACATGATGAATCTTTGAGATAATGGTACTAAGTGTGTGAGTATCCCTATATAAAACATTCAATATGTACATTTTCACCGTGCTCTACACATACATGGATGAGAAAAATTTAAAAAATATTGAAGTTATCACATGTAAAAATAGAAATCCTTTAGGTTAGGGGAATACTAAATCCATGAAGGGGAAAATTAAATCATGAAACAATTCATTTGAGTTGTAAAAATGAAGTGGGATATTGAAATATGGTCTAAGAAATATAGGAGTAAAGGTTAAATGGATGTGTTTCTTGTTAAAACTATGATTCAATATATATATCATTTGATCCACTCCTAGACTTGAACCTTGATTGAATTAAATTGACAAATGGATTGAAATAATAAAAGAGTCATAATAAAATAAACATTAGATGAATATGTAACCTATTTATATCATTTATTGTAAATTTAAATCCATACATGATGCATTTTTTTCATTTGAATAAATAAAATTCAATGATAAAAGTGTCTGGGTGTGAAATATTTATTGTGTAGTGGAGTGATTCTAGCCTTAAATTTGAAAATAAATCTTATATTAATTAAAAATAAACCCTTAATTCATCCAATTTACAAAGTGAAATCGTTCATTTTGTGACTTTAGTTTTTTAAATTTTTTGTAAAAATTCTTCAATATTGATTTTTAATGGAAGACATTATTTTTTTAATTATCAGATATGTAAAACATTTATTTTGAAATTTTAATTTGAATTGATTTCTTGATTCATTCTAAAACTATCCTTATTAGATAGATTAACGTTTTAGCATCAACTATTTCTAGTTTTTTAAAATTAAATGGGATCCACAAATTGATTGTGAAGTATTAATTAAAATTTTTATTCTTGAAATGAATAATTTTATTATAGAGTGAAAATTTAATGATGATAGTTTTATGATTTAATTAATTTATTTAATGATTGATAATTTATTTTTTAAATGATGAAATTATAATTATATTTTGTTTTATTATTATTTTTATTTAATCATAAATTAAGAAAAATAAATTTCTAGGTTGGTCACTCTAATTTTTGAAATTGAATGGATTGGCCACGACTTCTATTCTTATGGTTGATCTCGCCACTAAAAAATGGGAGAAGGATAAATCTACCCCACCACAAAATCAAGAGATCAGAAGTGTGCCAGTAGCCATAACAAATTTTTTTGGAATTGTCCAGAAGTTACTATGCCTATTTTGGAGTGACCGGATAAAGTGATATTCAAGTTAACATGGATTTTGTTTTCAAACTGATGTATCGAAATTTTCTATGAATATTGTTCATGGGAGAAATATTTTGTGAAGGAAATCATCGACCTCATGGAAAAAATAAATTGACCTCAACCACAAAAATGATAAAGGCATAGTTATTTTGTATAGAAAAAAAGAATCGACCATGAATTTTATATATAATCAACCCAAAAAACCAGAAACTGACAATGTTAGGGATTTAATTCACCTAAAAAACATAGAAGACAAGTGAATGAAGCCATTATTTTGATCTATCGTCTCGATCAATAGTTCCAACCTATTACACCAACTAATATCTGAAACCAAAGAATGAAATGGTGATGATAATTAACAACTCATCGACTCTAACCTGTTTTATGATGAGGATAAACAAACCACCAACTAATAGCTTAAAATAAAAACATACTCACTGATCATTCTTGAATAAAACATGTTTCTAGATATGGAAGAAAAAGTTAATTCCTACATTACCAAATGTTTCTAACAATGAATAAACTCCTGATGCTCTTTGTATTATGCCTACCTACAAAAAAACCCAACACCACCACGAATACCTTGCCATGACATCATTGATAAACCTTAAATTCCAAAATCTTGAACAATGCATTCCCAAAGAACCCAAAATATAGAATCATCCAATGAACCATGCTCATAATTGTGAATATATAAGATGATCCTGCAAAGTGTGATGACTTAAGTATACTAGTAAGAACCTTCTTTGGAATTCAAATACTCACTATTGGTTCTAGATCTTCAAGGTGATGAGGCTAGAAGAATGTTCCATCACCACCATTGGAAATAATTTATTTCATATCTAGTCATGTCACCCTATTGCATCATCATTTAAAGAAACCGTAACATATGATTTGATTGGGAGATTAATATAATGAGAGACGAAGTGGGAAAACAATTCTAGGATATCGAAAAATATTATAGGGTGTATCTATTTTAAAATAAAACAACCCCACCGATCGAGTAGCATACCTCATTCGAAGAAATTTATATGAAACACCACTAGAATGGATGGGGAACCTAAAATAAACAAGCCTACTAGAGAATCCACACTATTTAATATTGATAAATCACTAATAAGTTCTTATACTGAATTACGAATGAAAACTCATTCTGAAGGGGTAAATAACTTATAAACCATATGATAAATCGAGAAGAAATTCATGTTTCCAACACCACTAATATAGAAAATAGGGAAAATAAAAATAAAAATATTTCATGACGAAATAATAGAATAATTTGGTGAAATCTAGCCACATTATATACTTTATGTTTTACTATCTAGACACTTGTCTAGTACTGAGGCCCAACAATCGTGACCCAATCCTACTATAATAAATCATAAATAATAATTTATGTCTATGGACCAAGCACATGTTTGAAATCCTAATGTGATGTTATGGAAATGACTGTATACAAATAAATCAATGATGAAATGAATAAGTTATCTTTAATTCGTCCTGAAGAAGTACATATCTTGATAATGGGATGATATCCCTTTATTAAAAAAATCCAAGTACACTAATTCATATAAATCGTGACTATCAAGTTGTGCATGTGAAAACAATCATAGAAATAGAACTGGGATAAAAATTTGATGAATGTATTCCTATAATGTAGTAGGTATATAAGGGATAATAACTAGAATCATATCTATTTAAAATGTATAACTATTCACTAGAAAGTGGTCTTAGGCGAACAAGAAAAAAAGTGTTGTTGCAGCTTTTATTACAATACTATTCATTCATCTTCCTCTGGTTTACAATCCTATGAAGGAATAATAGCACAATAGTTTCTGACAGAAGGATATATCTTCCACCACTATCATTAATTTTTTTCCAGTAAAACATTATTATCCTTCTAATTTTATAGACGTGTTTAGATGCACTGCTTTCAAGAGATTCTTTTTTGTCATTGAATTTACAAATATGTTCCCTTCTTTTCTTGGTTTAACAAATAGTATTGTTTGGAAACCCATAAATACATTTTATATTTAATAGTGGAATGAACCAAGAGTGACTTGTGGAACCGAATCACGAGGATATGTGAGGATTGGGAATAGAATGATTATTGCATTTTTTATTCCAAACTGATATTTCTAGGAAAATCTAATCAAGAGGATTTCCTTTGAGTATAGATTGAATGACAATAAGAAATGAATAATGATTCATGGTAAAGTGAGGAGAGTAATCAAAGTTTATAAAAAAATGTATTTAATCATTTTATTTTATACCAATCAATCCCATCAACTATTTTTAAATTTTGAAGACATTAAACATGATTTTAACACATCCACAACACTCTCTTCTCTAAAGACAACCCAAGTCCTACATTAATTTTTTTATCAGGTTAAATATTTTTTCTAGATTCCATATTATGGAAACAAATTAAATTATCTACACATTCCCCATCCATTGAAAACGGATAACTTCATTAATGCATATGTGAGAAATATAGCATCCTTGAAGTGAGATATTTTATTTTTCATAATATTCATACATGTATGGCTCAAAATAGTGTATTTAATAAATAAATATTTTTATTTATAACAAATTTAACATTATTAAATGAAAAAAATATTTACTAACTTTATCTTACTCTCAAAAAACCCATCAATGTGTTCGTGCAGACAACCACCTCCATAGAGCGATGTATTATATGTGTAATTAATACACAACATAAATGGATATAAGAATAAAATTAATGAATAAAATTTATATTATTATTTAAATATTATTTTATTATTAGTTCTTGTAAATTAATATTAATATATATATCATTACTATAAGATACCATATATTTTTTTATTAAATATTTCCCAAAAGTGAGCTCATTACTGATTTCATCTTCAGAAATATTAAATAATAATATCTATGAGTGAAACCAAGTATTTTTAAATCATTATGGAAAATATATCTCAGTACCATAAATAATATAATAATAATGAAATTTTTATCACTGATGGAGGATTGACATTTAAACTTTAAGAAATGCATGAAACAATCAAATTGCTAACATCTGATGATGAAAATAAATTACGATTGACTAATAAATTTATAATAAATAATTATAAATTATAATTATATAGGGTAATATATATGATTAATTTTATAAAATATGTTATTAATATGGTTATATTTTTTATATAAGAGTATAATAATATTTTTTAGAAGATGTGAGTAAATGGTTTGGGTTTTTTCTTGAGTCAAAATTATTTTTATTTAACTATAGTTTAATAAGATAGTTTTTTATTCAATTATTATATTATAATTCATTTATTTCCATGATAATTACATTGATTGAATTTTCTCTTTACAAAGGTTCAGGATTTTAAGATAAATTCCAATCCCTTAAAAATGATCTTGATTCTTCCATATCCTTACTCACTATCTCATTCAATGTTCATCTTTCTTCTATTGAAATATAAATATATTTTATTCTTTGTGATTCTAATATTTACCCTTACTTTTCACATATGCATTTTTATTACATAAAATGTGGGTTTTAATGAAGGTATCCTTTAAAAATAATTACAATGATTATCTTTTACCTATCATACATTTAATCATCCACTCCATATTTCCTCTAGATTACCTTTATGTCATTTTTAAGGCTCCATTACATAAGATTAATTTTAAAAGTAATTTTTTTTAAAAATTTTATATTTATATTTTTGAAAATGACTATCAAAGTGGAATGTGACTTTTTTTGACAATTTTACTTTTTTTCTCAAAAAATTATTTTATGGTTTTAATTTCATTTTCTTCTTTATGTCAAAATTAAATATCTCCTTAAAAATTATATATTTTGAATCACCCTCTAAATTACATATAAATACATCTTATGAGGGAATAATATTTTTTTTGAATCAATAATTAATTTTTATGAAGGCATATTATTTGATAAAATTTAATAAATGTTACAAATCCCATTTTATTCCATGAGTTATTTATGATATGAATAATTAATAATTTCAAGTGGATGGAATATTTATGGATGATTGATGGATGGGGTCTTATATCACCCTTAAACGTGTTGGTTAAAATTTTATATCTCATGAGATATGTATATGAAGATGAAATTAATTTTTACCACCATCCATGGCATTGAGTGAGTTACTCATAAAGGTGATGTTCCATATGCTAATGTGTGTGACATAGTTTCTTTTTATGGTATGTTTAAATGAAAATAAAATTTTTATATCATATTCCTATGAATATGTTCTATTTATCATGAATATTATCTCACACTCCCATTACTTGGTAAAATTTTGTCCATTTGAGGTTTTATATCCTTTTATTATTACTTATGTATAACCATTACCATTCCATTATATTTTTAATAAGATAATTCTCCCCTTGTTATGTTTCTCAGATTATTATGATCTATCTCTTTGATTACCCATTGATGAGTTATTACATTATTGATCATTTATTATCTCCACATTATTATGTTTAATTTCCTACATTATGAATATCAGTATAACATATGA
The DNA here is from genome assembly GCA_963277665.1 of Viscum album. Lineage (NCBI taxonomy): Eukaryota > Viridiplantae > Streptophyta > Magnoliopsida > Santalales > Viscaceae > Viscum > Viscum album. The sequence continues at coordinate 2,133,177,908 of OY728155.1, read as the reverse complement.
TAATTCTAAAAGGGAGTATAATGTGGCTTAATTATGAATGAATATTCATAGGTGATATAAAATAAGCTTCTTATGTAGCTAGTCATCAAGGACACTAAACCTATAGGTTTTGGGATTGTGATATTATTTGTGAATTATAATGTTTAACTTGTGCAATTGTTATAAAAATAAATACATGTTGATCATGGGTCAAATCTGGTGGTATCAAAGAATGGTTTATTTATTTTTGATAATTAGTTTAGTTATATTTGGGAATTAGGATGAGAAAAAAATTTCGAGTACCACAAGGATATTCCAACATATAGGATATCATTCTAAAATTTTGTTAAATTTGGGATTTCATGGATTCATGTCAATGAAATATTTTACTGGATACTATATTTTGATGAAAGATCTCAAAAATATGTACCTAGTAGAAGTAACACAAAAAATAGAATATTGGGTATTACCCAATCATAAATTGGGTCCTGACAAAGAGTCCTAACTTCACAAAAAATTGGACACTCTTAGTTGATATTATTGAGTGATTCACATATTAATTATGAACCATTATGAATGATCTATATCAAATTTAATATGTAATATGTAATTATTTAGGAGAAAAAACCTAACAAGATGATGACCATGGTGAACCAAGGTTAAATTGGAAAAATTATATGTTCATCCAATTATATCATAGTTTAACTAGAGGTATCATAAATGAATGCGGCATAGAAGAAGACAATGAGAAATAATTTTTAATTTTAATATGATAATTAATAAGAATTTATTAGATATTATCATATTAATTATTGTATAAATATATTTATTGTAAATATAATCATAAAAATATTTTCTTCGAAAGGTATGTCCATATAAACTCTTATAAATAAATAATGTAGCATATTTTGTACATCTTTTTGAGATAATGGAAAAATCTCAATAGAAGAATAATATTTGTGAAATGACGAGTCTCTTAGTATCAATTATTATCAGGATGATATCTCCGTATAATATATATATTTTTTTTCATATAAAACCCTTATCTTCTTTCATTAGAGAATGATAATTAAAATTAAGAAGTCAAAATGTATTTAATGGGGGGGGGGGAATGCAATGCATTGACATTATAAACAATATTTTCAATTAGTTAAATTTTATATTGAATAACCTAATTCACATGAAACAGAAAAATAAAATGAACCATGAAACACTTTATTAAAATAATTCAATGGGATGTGAAAGATCAATAAGTAAGTTATAACAACAATAATGCCACAAGTAAATTAAAACATAACAAAGTGATTTATTATAAAACAATTTTTTACATTCATTAAATATTATTAATATTTTTAATTAATTTTTTCATTGTTGAATTAATTGATCATTTTAAAGACAAATAATGAATGAAATGTTATTTTAAATATTTAAACAATAAAAGAGATATTTTTTAATGAATAATTTCTTAAATAGTGATCTTTATTTTATATAATAAATTATAATTATCCATTATAAATGATGAATTTAATAATATGTAATATTTTAGACAATTATATTAACACTCATTTAATTATAAATTATTCTGAAGTGATACTATGAACATTTAAAATTTAATATCTTTTTTATATGAAAATAGTTATTATTTTTATTTTATATTTCCATGTAAAATATGAGATTTTAAATTTAATAAATTTAATTTGATGAAATGAACCTAATTTTTATACTTAGGTTGAAAAAATTATCTTAGGCTGAAATTTTGGGATTTTTTTTTGAATAGATTGATTTTTAATTAAATATTATAAAATAATATTTCATAGAAATTTGTATGTTTTTAAACTAGGTACTAATTTAAAACATATATGATAATTTTCATGAATAAGAAATATATTTGAGGTGTAAAATGATTAAATTAATATAAATACTATATTGAATTTTTTAAACCCATGTTTAACATTTTGAAACAGAAGTAATATATATTTTAGTAAAATCAACTTCTGATGTATTTCTTTTAATTATTGTTTCTCATCATAGAATTTAGTTATGGATTGAATTAAAATAATTTTTTATATTATACAATTTAATTTATTTTAAATCAACATCATATATACTTGTTTACTAAATAATATACGATGCATAAAAACACTTTTGTTCTAAAAAATTGGATTTATGCATTATGTAAACTGATATTAAAATCAAATTTTCTTCCATTCTAATTTTTTTTGATAAAATGATTTTAATATTTGAAATATTAATTTCCAAATTAGAAAATAATGGTATTATCATGATTTATCATAAGAATAATTTATGGATGATAAAAATGTAATTACAATAATAAATGTAAACGAATGAAAAAAGATTTTATCCATTGGTAAAAGTCTTAAAAAATTAAAAACAAAATTTAAAAGACTGTTTCAGGTGTGTTATGTAGACAAATTACCTCAAATTAATTATTTTTTACTTTTGAATCAGCTTTCCAAGTGAAACATTTCTAAATTTTTTATTAAGTTCTTATATTCAATAAATTGAAATCCCCATCATTTATAAAAGGTTCCTTCCATCACCCCATCAAGGGTACTGTACAATTTTCTTTCCTCTTGAAACTATACACTTTTTTTACTTTCTTTGGAGTCCACTCTTATGTTTGGGTGTCCCATGAACTATTTAAAATCCCCAAGTCCACTATTTTTCAAGAGGTACTCTAAGAGGAGGTTTGAACTCCCAATGTGAGTACTAATCAGTTCTTACATTTTTTTATCTTTATTTAATAAGAAATGTATTTTCAACTATAATTTAATGAAATATATATTAATAATGTAATTATTTTTTAATATGTTAATTAAATAACCATTATCTACCCTTTCCCCATATAAAAATTACAATTTCATTAGTTTATACATGCGGAATACCGCCTCACAGAAGAGACATGTCTCACCTTTCATACCAACATTTCATGGAATCCTATAAAAGGGATATTTAATGAATAAATATTTTATATTTAAAATGTGTAATATTATTAAAATATAATCCATTTTCTAATTTTATATGATTATAATAAAAAATAAAATATTACTCGTGTGTACATGTGGACTACCTTCTCTATGAAATGATATATTTATTTTTTCCATCACCACTCTACATAGATGATTTTAAGAAAACAATTAATGAATAAATATTATATTATTATTTAAATAATTTTTTTGGGTAAGGAAATTTTAATATTTTATACTTAATTAAAAATGTCCCTATCATTTGTTAAAATTTTACCAAAAAAAGATCATCACTCATTTCCACTATAGAAATCATAAAAAAGGCCTCATCAACTGAGTATATGACTTTATAAATTATTATGGAAAATATTCCACAATACCATAAATAATATTGGAATTATGAACATAGTATCAAATAAAGAAGATCAACATTGACACATAAAATCATGCACTAAACAATAGAATTGCTAACATGTTATGATTAAAATAAATAAATAACTAAAATATAAATTTATAATATATAATTGTAAATAAAAAGAATAATTATATTTTTTATACAAGAGGATAGAGATATTTCATAGAAGTTGTGAGTAAAATGTAATGGGCTTTTTTGACTCATCTTATTTATTCAGACATAATTATTTCTCTTTAACTGTGGTTTTAAAGGATATATTTTTATTCAATGATGATATTATAATGTATATACTACTTTTATTTGGGAATATTTTTTGATATATTCCTTTCTTCAAAAATGTTGATCATATAGAGAATAATTATCTTCCTTTACAAATGTTCACTTTCTTCCCTAACCATATTGACACTTCCTGTGAATTATCTCCATTCGTATTTTGAGATCCAAATATGATTTATTTCTAGTGATCATTAAATTATTCAAATTTTCAAATAAAATATTTAATACTCTGTTTAAAATTTTGGTTTTAAAAAAGTTATTTTAAAAAATTATTGAAAATGATTTCGTTTCCTGATCATTAATTTTTCCTTCCAAACCATATTCCTTATGGATAAAATTTATATCATTTTTATATCTTCATTATTAATGATTATTTTTTAAATAAAATCAATTAACAAATTCACATTAAATTATTGGAAGTGAATTTGAAAGTGTCTTGAAACCATGTATTTTTTGATAACGTTAAAAACATTTTAAAAGAAATATTTTACGATTTCACTTCCATTTTTCTATTTATCTCAAAATGATGTATCTACTTGGAAAGTTATTTTTCATGGATTATTATTTAAATTCCATATCAAATCCTTTTTTTGGGTTATTTAATTTTTTTTTAAATAGAACAATCTAATTCTTGGATACATTTTATGTGATACAATATTAGAAATGTTGTGAAACCTAATTTATCTCCATCTATTTTTTAGCATATGATAATTTATTTATTTCAAGTGGAAGACATATATATGAATAATTGGTGGGGTAATATATCTCCTTCCAATGCATTGGTTAATATTGTATATTTTTTAAGATATGTATACAAGGGTGAAATAATGTTTTCCCTACAAGCATGGGTGGAAATTAGTTACTCACAATGGTGATGTTCTTAGAGCTTATATTTATTCTATAGTTCATTATTATTACATGTTTCCATGAAATGGAGAATTTTAATGTAATGTTTTTATTATTATACTTCATCGATTATGTATATTATCTCACTCTATTATATCATGGATCATAATTTTTCATTTTAGATTACATTTTCTTATATCATGACTTCTGAATAAACCTTATTGTTCGAAGATATTTTTAATAATATATTTCTCCGATGATAAAGTTTTCTCATATGATTATGATTTAACCCTACACTGACTTGATGACTATTTTTCCCTAACTGAGAGCTTTATCTCATCACTTTCTTATGTTTCCAATCCATATTTTTTAAAGATGTTTACAACTTATGAAAAATATAGTAGGGAGTGTAGTTCTGATCAATTATAGAGGTTTTTTCACAAGTGTTGTAAAATACATTTTTGAAGTAGCATGTCCTCAAATAAAATAAACATTTGGGTTTTAGGGTTATGAGGTAATTTATGAGATTAATTGTTTAACTTATATAATTAACGTAATATATGTATATATATTCTTATCTTTTTTCACCCCATGATTTCTCATTTGTATATTGAATAAAATTCCATTATATCCCTTACTAATGATAATAATTTTCCAATTATTAAAACCCAAAATGTGAGATAATATGAACATTAGGTCATCTAAAATCCATGTCTTGAATCCTATTATTATTATTAGATGTCCTTTTAGAGAGAATTTCAGTGATTGAAATATCTATATGATCACCTTTGGAATCATAGTAATAGATAAAAATAATTATTCAAATATTGGTAATGTTTTATTCCTATATTTCATGATAGGTAATCCCTTTACCCAATTAGAAACTTTTGTTGAAGGCCAAACAAAAATAAATCGCCTTAAAGATTTGTCTTATTATTTTCCATTAATAGTAATCTACTATAACTATGTATATAAATTAGTGACTGAATATGATTCATTGATGTTGACAGATAAAAATTATTATCAAGTATGTTGTTGAATGAAAATATATTTTTTAGGTTTTTTGGATGTTTTTGGAAATATTAATCACACACTAATAATAATCCTTTTAAATAGATGTGTATTAAATTTTGTATAATTTCATATGACTAGTTTTTATCACAAATGAAAATAAAAATAAAAATTTATAGATGTTCCTGGTTGGAATTCCCAAATATGTCAAATAGAGGAATTACTATTTTAAAGTCTATATTTTTGCACAATATATAGTTGCAAAAATATTACTTTGTATTGTAAAAAAAATTCATCAGTTTTGTGATCATTAAAATTTTAAATAGGTTGTCTTGGTGAAAAATTCATAGTTTCACACAACTTTGAGTCATGTAATCGATCATTTAGATTTCTATGAAAATCCATAGTTTCTTGGATGTGAAATAATTGCATGAAACCCACCCAAAGAACTCTAAATATTATATCCTGTATCAATTTTAATGTCTAGGAATTGGGTACATTGAATATACTCTCTGAATTCCTGAAAGAGTGTGTTTTAAAGTTCACACAACTCATCCACTACCATAGATGAAAAATTCATGAATTCCATTATTCCACACATTACATATACTATAAATATTTTTCTTTTGAAAAACAATGTCTATAATCCAAATTTTCTTTCCTCCAGTAACCAAATAATCTTTCTTGAATGTAAATGGATTGTGGCTCCCACATCCACCAAATTTGGATTCTTTGATGCTAGCTATATGTGAAGAACTTGAATTGTTATCCCATTATTGGACATCCATCATTTATGTCTTATTCATACCCTTTATGATCATTAGTATAACCTGAGAAACCCTTAAGCTAGTCCCACACATACTCTTGATAATTTTTAGTGACACCCGGGTATCCCTAACATAATTTACACACTCTTTAGTGTTTCTTTTAAGAAACATATTTGGAAGAACCAATGTGTATATATTCATCTGTCACATTTCCTAACCCCCTTTTCAATACATTAATATCCTTGACACATGACATTAAATTTTACCCTACCCTATGTAATGAGAATTAGATGCCTTGGGTGATAATCCTAATATTCACAATGTGAAAATTACAGGATGTGTTTTTTGATTAATATAATATGAGTCATGTGATGACCTTTAGATTACCCCACCGCTCTTGTTATCTCACACCTAAGAATATCACATATCCATTATACTCTTTAGTTGAAACACCATATGATTTTTGACTATATTGTTTTTAAAAAATATTTATTTGTTTGATAGCTTAGATGCACAAAACAAAAAATTTATGTGAATAATATTGTATAGAAATATATAATTGAAGAATTTTTATATTTCTAAAATGAAATTGATAAAATATATGACTTTCTAAAAAGTGTAAAATTTACTTAATGATGTATCATTAATTTAGGAGAAATTATTTTGAATTAGTTTGTTGAATTACGAATTTTATAAAATTTAGTACTTTTGATGAATGATATCAATAAAATTTATTGATAAATTGAAGTATTAATTAATAAAATCTATTAATTTTATCAAAAAATGTTAAATAATTATAATAAATACTGGGTTAATAATTCTTTGTTAAATGAAAATGTTTCATTTAAATGTGTGGTTTTATTTAAAAAGTTTTTCCTTCAAAATGTTATTAGTTTTTGTCTGAGTATTCAAAATGTGGCATATTATTGATTATAATTGTGGAAACATATATTATCATTCATACAAAAATTATATATTTTTTATAAATGAATATGAAATCATTTTAAGGTGAAATATATATTTTCTATAAAACTATATTTATGTGTGATATGAATTTAATTTTAATATCTTAAATTAATCACTATTGATAATGGTTTTAATAAAATGTGTATATAAAGTATTTAGTAATATTTTATAATATTCATATAATTGTTCTTACTATCAAATGAATTATAATAAAATCATTATTTATGCTAAATGATAATTTTTTTCTAAAATAGGATTTCACACTTTTTTGTGAAGATATTAGAATTCATTTCAACTACTTTTAGAAATATAATCTGGTAAAATGGTTTGAATCTTTAGAATCATCATTCTCAATTGTTTTAAAATATTAATTTCATTTATGGTCATAAAAATATTTCAACATCACAAAAAGATATGTTTTAATGATAAGGGTTAAATTCAGTATGAATTTATATTATTTTAAAGTTAAAGGTACTGAAAAGGGTGGAAATCCCCTCAAATAAAAAATGATTCCTAATATCCATACGTATTCAAAAACATTATATACCATATATCAACCAAATATATTCCACAATAACTTCCCAATTATCCTACACATGTCCTAGGAGGCTCATGGTTTAATGGAAATGAGGATACATGTGGAAAATGTAATTGTCCTAACCAAGTTATTTCACTATTATTTCTTCTTAAACCTCATACGAATCTGTTATATCCATTCTAATATGTTTAAATTATTTCCATAAATATACATAAATGTCATCATGTTGTTGAAATAACCATTATCTACTTAATACTTTTCTAATGTAAAATTAAATCATCCCTCATCATACTTGCAGACTACCTCCTCCCTAAATCCACCTATCTCATTTTTCAGCACCACCTATAATGGATGGTTATATATATATATGATATAATAGTGATTTTTTAAGATAAATTATTTTTTACCTTTCTTTATTTACATTTATTAAAAAATTAAAAACAAATCACCCATGCGTACATATAAACTGATGCCTCTATAATGTAATACATTTTTCATGACAACCATACATATTGGGTTCTAATAGTGTATATTATGAATAGATATGATATTTTTAACTTTATTATAATTATGGATATGATTAAAACATGACTATGGTGGAAGGATCCTATGCACCAAATGAAAATATACGTGGTAAGAAGAACAGTTTCTACCAGAATATTGATTTTCATGAAGAATTGTTAATAAATTATTAATTATAAATAAAAATGGGTTGATTAATATAATAATAGTTTGAATATTATTTTTGTATATATGTATAATAAGTATAAATTATTATATATGATTTTATACAACATACAATGAAATTCAGGACTTGAGTTAAAGGTTTATTATAAAATATCATCATTTATGAAGATTGTTTAGGCCTTCATTTAAATTAAGGAAATTATATGATTTTTATCTCATGAAACCTATATATTTACTTATACAATTTTTTATGTTTTAAATTATTCTTTCCATACCCCCTTCTTTTTACTTAAAAGACTAAAAGAATTTTTTTAGAATAGTTGATCTTATTTATCCAATTTGGTTGGGAATATTTCCCTTTCATATAAATTTCCTTAAAAATGTTTTCATGAAAGTTATTAACTAATTTTAATTTATTTTTAAATATATTTTAATTTATTTACAAAATCATTAAATTAATATTCTTGATATTTTTTTAATGGTTTATTATTTACTTTCATTACAAAAGTTTGAAAAAAATAGTTTTGAAATGTTTACGACATGAATGAATTTTCCCACCATCATATACTTTATTTATCATGAATATTTCCTTACATGTTTCAATGAATTTACAAAGAAAATAATATTCCCACATTTTGTATTCTTTTGTTATGAGAAGTTACAAAATGAAAATTATATTTCTTCATTTGTTTCAAAGAATCCTTCCAATTCAAATATATATATTATTTTTTTCTAGATAACATACTTTAAGGATTATTATTATTAATTAAGGATATGACATTTAGATACCATACATTTACTTTTTAAATTTTTTATGATAATGATTATTTAATGATATTTCATGAAGTATATTTCTTTATCATGGTTTAACTAAAAAATAATAGACAGACCAATTCACTAATGTTCATATGGAATATAAATGAATGGTTTACTATTACATGATAGGTGGGTCCATTATATACATAAAATTAATTGGGAAATATTTTATATCTATTTTAATTAAATGTTAAATATGTTGTTATCACAAGAAATTCAGGGTAAATGAGTTATTTTCCCATGCCTAAGAGGGTATACAAGTAATTATCCTAAGCCCATGAAATTTCATAGGTGGTTATCCCAAGTCTGTTATGTGGTGAATGTCTTAGTGGGTAGCATTAACATATTATTTATATTCTTAATTGTATTCCAAAAAAAAATATTTCTTATTATTTTGATATTATCTCCAGGATGATGATTTATTATTGATGATCCGTAAATCTTAATAATCGTTCCTTTTTATGGAAAATCCTTATGCCATGACTCATGATTTATAGTATATGACTCATTATGTATTATCTAATAAGTTATGGTCATTTTATCAAATCATTAAGATTATATTAAACTTAATTGTAATCATCAATTAATATCCCTAATTTTTACCATTAAATAGAATCATATCCCACCCTGTCATATATATTTATTTGCATAGGGTGTGAAGAAATGTTTTATGTATGAAATTTATAATAATGTTACTATGTGAGGAGAAAAATTTAGGATATATTGAAGATAATTCATGAAATAATATGATTATATATCAATTATTCAAATACACTAAACCTTTATAGTTATCATGTTTGTATTATTATGGCATGTATTGAATATTTATCTGAAATGGTATAGTATTTATATAAGTGATGCTTAGTTCCCCTCAATTGGTATCAAAGCGAGGTTCATTTATTTTTGGGGATTAGGTTATTATAAAATAATATTATGAAAACCTATCGTTAAATAAACTGATATAGGTTGATCATAAGGTTACATAAGTTGATAACATGGTGTACAACTTTATGAAATATTAATAATTAATTTCATTCTTGTATGATTGATAAAATATAATTATTGATGCTAGATATTCACAGTAACCATTTTTGTGACTAAATAATGATAATATAAATCAAATGGAGAAACATAAGATTATTAATCCATCATGGCCATTAAATGTATTATATATTTTTATAAATACTATTTAATATTTTAGGAATATAATAAAAGTACCACATATCTACGTCAAAATTTATATATTTATATATTTGAGAAAACTCAAAATGGTATGATTATTCCATATGAAGTCAATATATCTAATCTGATAAAAGATTTTAGAAATTGTTTCCCAGAAAATTATATTATTTTACCATTATTAGAATTTTCTATGATTTTGGGAATGGATAAACTCTCTATATATAGTGACTAAATAAATTACTCTGGAAAGGAAGTCGCATTTGATATTAAAAATTATCTTATGACCATCTATCGATGATGAGATGAAATTGAACATCCATTGAAAATTAAATCCATTATATTGATCCTAATTCAAATTAATGTGGGGTACTTATCTAAAATTGTGTGTAGAAACTAAAAATTTAAGATATACCTGTTTTTTGAGAATATAAAGATATAATTCCTAGAGAGTTTCATATCCATACATCGAATCATAAAGATGAGTTTTTAATAGAAATCATATATGGATCTATAACTATTTTAATGTCAGTAAATATAATGGATTCACTTGATTCATATGAAATGAAGAAGAAACTATATATGAATATTGAAAACTAATTCATATATTATATTGCATCTGTATGGGGTGAACCTACTATTTTTGTTAACAATAAATATGGGAAAATGTGTCATTTCATTGATTATCAAGAAATTAAAATATCATTATCAAGAATAAGTGTCATTTACCCTATATTGATGAATTTTTGGATGAATAGTGTGGAGCTCAATACCTCTCCAAGTTTGGTGTTCGATCAGTATATCACTAGATAAGGTTCAAATAAGAATGTACCGCAAATAAATACTTTTTACAAGGTATGAACACTATTAATTTATAGTTATCCTAGTTTTTTACATACCATTGACTTCTCTATCCTTATATATCTATTTACTATGGTATTTAGATTTTACTGAGATATAATTGTTGTCAGTTTATAGATTAAATTATAATATATTATAAGATAAAAGGATATCATAAAGATAATTTGACTATTGATTTTATGACCTTGAGAATGGATAATCTATTTTACAAATAAATAATGTGTTAATTATGGATGTAAAAAATATCATTCATGGGTCATGTAACTGTATGAGTGGAAAAATTTATGAATACTTCAATTATGGAAGATATTATAAAATTTCACAGACTAAACACTATGGCTGAGATTTGTAGTTTTATTATATTGGAAGGATACTATCGATGCTTTGTGATAAATTTGTCATGGAAATTATATCTAGTATATATGTATAAACTTATTGGAGCCATGTTAATTTTTATACATTAATATAAAGAACATTTCATGGATATAAATTGATTTTTTTTTTGTGAACCTATTCATATACTACCCTATAGTATAGAGGGGTTTTTGAAATATAAAGATTTATCATGTATATCAATGGTATGCGTTCTCATACATAATTACATGGTATTTGTGTATTCCTCACGACAATTGAAGGTTCACAAGAAAAATTTACCAACTCATGATTTAGAACTGCTAGTGGTAATTTTTTTTGAAAATATAGATGTGTCATCTCTATGTAGAAACATGTGATATATATATTAATTATTAAATGTTTATGTATATATTAACATGGAAAAGGTTTTATATGTACCAATGGATATGGTTATAGTTGATAAATGATTATATATAATGAGTAATTTACCACCATAGGAAGGTAAAATAGGTTATTGACTTTCTATGTTGGAAGGATCATGATAGATTTTCCATGATGATGATTGGAGGAGATCAAATACTTTTAGACTTATTAATGATAGACTATGAAAACATGATGTAATGAGAGAAATCATATCTAACTCAAATATATGATCAAATATCAATACATGTGAATATTATATAGGAATAGAAGGAGTATTTTTAATTGGAAAAGAATGTAAATAATGTTCTAAAAATCAATTGTGACCATGATTGGATGATAAGATTCATGAACCATATATTTTTCCCTAATATAATAGAAATGAAGATGAATATATTTTATGGATCACATAAATCATCATTATCTATTAATCATGGAAGTAAAAATATATGCAGAGATCATAAAGATATTTTTTTATGGGTCAACATGAAAATGTATATTTCAGAGTATGTGTCTTGAAGTGTGGTATATAAAAAAGTTAAAGATTAATTTATGAAGTATAATGGGATATTGAAAAATATACCTATGCCTCTATAGAACTTGGAAAACATAAAAAAAGATTTATTTATAGGAATCCCCATAACATCTAAAGGCAATAACACTATTTTGTTTACAGTCGAATGGCATCATAATTTGGAACCTTTTATTACTATTAGGGAATATTTAATTCTTGATCAAATTTCCGTGATATACATTAATGAAGTGGTAAGGATTCATGGAGTTCCACTCTTAATTTTATCTAATTGAGATTCTAGGTCTAATTTGAACTTACAGAGAAGTATTAAATAATTATTGAATATAGTGGTAATCTTTAACACTACATATCATCAACAAAAATATGGTACTTATGATAGGAATATTAAAAACCTAGAAGAAATGTTGAGATTTTGAGTTATGTATTTCAAATTTGGTTAGGATTAAAACATTCCTCTAATTACAATTGCATAAAAAAAATATTTCAATTTCATATTCAAATGGATCCTTATGAATCCCTACATGGGAATAAGATAATAATTCCAACATCATATGAATTATTTAGAGAACAAAAACTATTCTGATCGATGATAGCTGAGGAAATGTTAGAGAGGGTTATATCCATTCAATAACACATTTTAAATTTCAAATGTAATAGAAAACAAATATAATCAATCAAAAGAGAGATATAATGTTTAAATTTGGTGAAAAGGTATTCACATAAATATCTCATTGGAAGAATGTCATAAGATTTTTAAATAATGGAAAGGCAAGATTTATATATATCACTCTCTATGAGATTCTTGATCATATCGGGCTTGTAGCATATCTCTTGGAACTTCCACCAACCCTGTCTCAGGTTTATATTTTTTTCCAGATAGTTTTTTAAGGATGTAAATTCTTGCTCCTTCACAAGTACAAAACTCATAGGTTTTATAAATAGAGAACACTCTTTCATATGAGTAATAACTAGTGGAGATATTTTATTTTTGAGATAGAGTGTTATGGAACAAAAAAACCCACATGGTCACATTTTATTAAAAAACATAAATTTGAGGAAGATTCCTGGGGGTCCAAGGATGTAATGATGAATGTTTATCCTCATCTACTTTCATTAGAATAGGGTATTTTTTGGTGAATTTCATTTCAGGGTTTTTGAATGAAACACCCTATGATTTTAGAATTTATTATCACTAATAAATTATATTTTTGGATTGTTTTGATGCCCAAAATAGCAAACATAAGTGAATAATAATTTATTAAAATATATAATGAATAATTTTGTAGTATATTCAAATGAAATTTAATATTTAAAAGAGTTTTTTTAAAAAAATAATCTTTTAGAAATACAAGTAATTATTAAGAACCAATTTTAAATTATTTTGTTGAGTTATGTATTTTTTTAAATTTTTTACATTTGAAGAATCATATAAATAAAAATTATAGATAAATTTAATTAATAATTAATAAATTTAGTAACATATATCCATAAAATGGTTAAATAATGATAATGAGTATTAGTCTAATCAATCTTGGTTAAATGGAAATGTTTTGTTTAAAAAAATAGTTTTATTTATATATGTTCTTATTTGAAAGATAATTTACCATATTTTTTTAATAAACATATAGAAGAGTATTTTATACACATGTATAAAAAAAAATATTATTCCTACACTTTTTATATATATTTTATGAATTATGATAAAATCATTTTTAGGTAAAAAATATATATTTTTTAATGAAAACCATTTTTTATTTGTACAATGTATTATATCGTAATAAATTAAATTAATAATTATTTAGAAATTAATGAAATGTTTAGATAATATATTCAATCCTAAAAATTATCATTCAGTAATTAGTTGTTACTTGTCAAAGAATGAGAAAACAAATCAATATTGTGCTTAGATATTTATTTTTTCTAAAAATGAATTTTACGCACTTTATCATTAAATATTTGAATTAATATCTACTGGAGTCAGAAATAAAATATTATATAAGGGATTTAAAATTAAATATAATCATAAAATATTTTTAAAGGATAAATTTCATTTTTGGTCATAAAAATATGTTACCAGGGTAAAAATTTAAGTTATCCCTATAAGCGTTAAAATGTGGTTAAACTAATGGATACAGATTTTAATATCAAAAATAAATAAATTTAATTTGTTGATTGGATAAAAGTATCTTTGAAATTGAGATTATTTATTTCCATTGTCCCTTGATATTGACTTTATATTATTTTAATGTTAATCATATTTACAAGGGTACTACTCCGATCACTTAAAAAATGGAATCTTATATCCTCACTTATTCACACACATTGAGAAACATAAATCAACAAAGATCTACCACAACCACTTCCTAACTACCATAAACACATCTTAGAGGTATTTTTATCACTAAAATTATAATCATGGAAGGTGTAATGTGTAAGAAAAATGTGGATAATTGAGGTAGAGGTAATTATCTTAACCTAGTTCATTCATGTTTATTTCTTCTACCACCACTTATAAATATATTATTTATATCTTAATATAATTAAATTAGGAACATATATATACTAAAGTGTTAATATGTTGATGTAATAACTATTTTATACTTATCATCCATCCAATAAAAAAAATGAAATTATCACTCATGCATGCTTGTAGACTACTGTATCTATGTAGCGATGTGTCCAATTTTTCATATCCACCTATTATTAATGGTTATACAGATAAATTTAATAAATATATATATGAGATATTTTTATTTAACTATGATATTTTTATTTAACTATGATTTTGTAATTATAAATTATTATTTACACTCTTTTGTATCTATCAAATTGAAAAATTAAAACATCACCTATGAGTATGTGCAGACTAATTCCTCCACAAAGTGATTTAATTAATTTTTCATCAATGTATTTCATGTAAGGTTATAAAGTATATATAATTAATAAATATTATATTTTTGATATGACTAATATTTCGGAGATGATTAAACCATGAAAAAGGTTTATGTAACATTATCATCGAACAAAATTATACATGGAAAACATAACATTTCACACCAAAATATTATTTCTAATTAGTAATTGAAAATAATGGGATGATTAGATATTATAAGGGAATGATATATAGTAATATGAGTAAGTATATGGTTCTTTTATATATGTATAATAAGTCTAAACTTATTAATCAAGAGGATAGATCACGTAAGAAGAAATTCGAAACTTGGGCAAGGGTTTACTTCACAATATTAGTATTTTATTGGGATGGTTTATGATTCAATTTACATTGAGAAAATTGGGTAAGAATATGATATTATAGAATATATTTTACATAAAATATATTTTAAGTGATTGATTGATTTCTTGACACACAACACTAAGCTTAAAACATACCATAATATTTTATAACCTTGCCATTAAATTGGAGAGTATGAATAAAATTATCCACATTATGATATATATATATATATATATAATTTGAAATTAATTAAAATGTGTTTATTAATTCCAAATACTTAAGTACTTATTTTTTAGTAATGTCATTTTATGCATCAAAAAATATGTTTACTTCAAAAATTGTTTTTTATTTCATTTTGTGCACAAATATTATAATTAATTTATACCATTTTTGGAAACATTATTTGATAAAAATAATATAATTTTTCAAATTGTAAATTATATTTTATCTTAGGATAAATTTCGATGATATTTATGAAAATATTTATTTTATGTGAATAGTGAAAACAAAAATTTTTCATAAGTGATTATTTTAATTAAAACAAATAATTTAAAAGAAAAATTATGTTTTTAATATGATATTAATGTAAAATATGTCCCATTTAATCAAAGATAATAAAATTAAATAATTTTTAATAATTATTATACTTTATTTTTTTATAAGTTAATATTTGGCCTTAAAACAAATATTTCAAAAATAATTTTTTATTGTAATTTATATATTTATATTAAAATTTATTTTTTTGAATTATAGATATTTAATCCTTAAATATATTTCATATTTTTATCTGTGATGTTTAAATCTTTTAAATAGGTGCCTTTGATTTTTGGTCATCATTAATAATAACTATGGTAAATTTTTGTTACCTTGTTAAGGGTATAATGGGAAAAACCTGGTTAAAACTATAGGATAAAGCTGAAAAATATATAAAATAATTTAATTTATTTAATTGGATAAGTTACTTTCTACTTTATAAATATTATATTTGTATTTTGGCAATTTATTTCAACTTATTTTATAATAACCTTAATTTTTTTAAAGAGAATAATTGATACGAAATTTCACTATATTAATTTTAATATCTATAACATTATTCATTAGAATAATAGTGTTTATTTATAGTTTTAAATATTCATTTGAATGATGATTTAGTTTTTACCGTGTCAATTTTTTCAATTTTTATTGTAGGAATAATCAACATAAATTATTACACAACACATACATAGAGCATGTTTTAGTAATTGGGATATAAAATAAATGATATTTAAAATATAAAAAAACGAGTAAGAATTATTATGTTCCATGAATTCTGTGAATAAATTAAACATACTTGTGGAATTTTAAAAATTTATTTTTTAATTGAATTACTTTATATATATCTTTATTGTCAAACTATGCGAATAGTCCTAAATATGACTTTTGTATATTTTTTTATATAATAATTTATTAACAGATTTAAAATTCGTAAAAAATTAAATTTATCCAACTGAATGGTATATTTTTTAGAATATAAACCATTTCCCACTTTTGGGTCATATATAATTTTATAATGACTGTCCTTACACCTAATGAGTAAACACCATTAATAATTTCGTAATCATCAAAAGGGTTAATAAGGGTTCAAACTATGATACATAGATTAAAATATCACATAAAATGTCTAAATTTTATTATATGAGTGTATTTAGACTGATACTCCTCCTTGATTACGAATATATCAACTTTGTTCCCAATTCACATGAAAAATAAATTATCATATTTAATTATTTTATGTAATTCTATGTGTGTCATTTCCTTCACTATAAATGAACACCACCTCTCCTCAATTCCTCACACCACTTTAAGCCACTTATGTCAACCAAACCCTTAAAAAATTATTTAAAATATTTATTTATCTTATATAGGTGATGGTATCATAAAAATAATATCCCTAGGTCGCTCAGGAAGAAATCCAGAGGAGTTTATTCAAAGTGGAGGTAATTGTTTTAATCGATATCATTTATTTGACCACTTGATTAACCACATTAATTTATATACTCAATATTAAAATATAAAAAAATATTATAAAATAATATGTTGTTGTAATGTCCCGGACCCGGGTGCTACGCAACGGGTGCCCCGAGCCCGGTTCGCCACGTGACCTCAAGCGCATTTCCCCAAACGCCAGAGGCTGCCGACTAGTAGCGAGGGCCTGGGTCTGATAGTGGGGAAATTATGCCCTTGGTTGTCAAAGTGTAGCGCAGCGGAATACCAAAATAAACATTCAACAACAGCGGAAGTAGTAAACATACACAACTGAAATAACTACAGCAGTGGATATAACCAACAGTCTATAAGTGATGATGCTACATTTTTTCATGTTATAGGAAAACAGCCAGAACATGTTATACATCAATACAGTATAGCAAAAAATAGAGTACAACAAAGAAAGTAAAATAGCTAGCAGCAACATCGCGAGCCTAGGCTCGGTCCCATGCCCTCCTACTCCTCAGCAACAGTCAAGTACCTGTATAGGGACTCTTTCCCTTATCTACACCTGCAGCAACGTAATCTTTTTGGGCCGAAAAGTGTTACCCAAATAGGGTGTGAAAAATATATCTCAGTAGGCACCCACCAAAGGCTCGTGCCCAACTGCGTGTAATCATGCAACAACAGTGTGCAATAGTAAAATGCAATAAAGTAAGCAGTACTAAATAGTAACTAACATAACAATTAAATTTCCATTTTATTATTCATTTCATTCGTTAAATTCAGTATCATTCTGTGCTTAACATCACCAAGCCCCCAGGCCAACCATTATCTCGCCCTCAGGCTAATATAGTGAACCACGCCCTCAGGCTATACAGAATCTCGCCCTCAGGAATTGAAACAGAATTCTCTCCCTCAGGCATACAAAGTGTCTCCCTCAGGCACAGATGTCAAGCCCTCAGGCACGAAAGGTTGCCCTCGGGCGAAGTAGAACGTCGCCCTCAGGCTAATACAGTCACGCCCTCAGGCTAATCGCAACAATGCCCTCAGGCTAATACAATCACGCCCTCAGGCTAAACAGGTAACCGGACAATGCCCAACATATCAAAATGCAGTAAACAAGCAATTCCTATCAAGGAAATTCTACAGTTACTAAATTTAAGGCATACCCTCGGGTATCCTTGCCAAACGGCTAAACAGAGGAACACACCCCTCCAGATGGACTTGGATCCAAGCAATGATCCCAAACATCATTTTATTATCACAATTTAATCACCTATGCAATTCTAGGCATTAAATATAGCAACGACCTTATCCACATGACACCCTAACATGGGTTTGTGGCATGAAAACGCAAAAAAACGCACGACAGTTGGAAAAATAACACCAAGCCACCTACCTTATATGCCAATGAATGATATACACGAACGCTGACTCCAGAAACTCCCATGAACTGCGTAGATCTGACGAAGAACAAAACCCATTAAAACATAAATAAGTTACATTAGAAGAATAATTGGTAAAAACGATACCAGGAGAGGAGAGGGATTACTCGTGCGGTTCCAACGAGATGGTCCGAAGCCGAATCCGATTCCAGACGAACGCCCAGTGGATCTTCAAAGATCTGGCCTCTTCCTTTCGCTCCAAAACGGCTCAAGTGCCTCCTCTGCCAAATGAGGAGGCTACTTCCTGTTTTAAGATGAAAAAAGTACACGGCGTGTACTTCAAAGTACACGGTGTGTACTTATTTCATTTCACTTTTCATTTGGCGGCAGCACTACACTGTTCATCTACCGACAAGAGTACACGTCATGTACTCCCAAGTACCTGATGTGTATTGCCACCCAGCTGGCGGCGAAACCACCTCCTTACTTTTTAACCTTCCGACTGACTACACGGCGTGTAAAAGGACCACTATACAGTGTGTAGTCAGTTCCTACACCCTTTTTCGCCGGCGAGGCTACACGCCCTGTGTACTTATCCCAACACGGCCAAAAGTACACGACGTGTGGAAAAAATACACGGAGTGTAGTTTCAAAAAAATTAGCATTCTTTTCCATTTTCCATATTTTCTCAAAAACAGTTAAGGAAAAGGAAAAAGAAGAAACTCGTACCTCAAAGATAAGAACCGGGTTCTTACAAACTTCCCCCCCTTATAGCAATTCGTCCCCGAATTTCCCTTCCCAGGGTGGCAAAGATAAAGTTCAGAACAGATCTGACCACTGATCATGTATGTCGGCCTCCCGCTCCCGGGTCTTGTCCTGCAGTCGGCCATGCTGCTATAGCACCTGTATGAGAGGAACTGACTGGCCTCAGAGAACCTTTGTGCTCCTGTCAACGATACGGATCAGATGCTCCACAAAGGACACATCATGATGAAGATCAACCTCCTCTGGCTGAAAGGTGTGAGATGGGTCAGAATGTTAGCGACTCAACTGAGACACGTGGAAGACGTCGTTCATGGCTCGATACCGCTGTAGTAACTGCAACCGATAGGCAACCAGCACGACTCTTTCCAGAATCTCAAATGGTCCCACATACCTCGGTGAAAGCTTACCCTATCTCTTGATTCGTTTGTGTCCTAGCC
The DNA here is from genome assembly GCA_963277665.1 of Viscum album. Classification (NCBI taxonomy): domain Eukaryota; kingdom Viridiplantae; phylum Streptophyta; class Magnoliopsida; order Santalales; family Viscaceae; genus Viscum; species Viscum album. Next base: position 2,133,157,481 of record OY728155.1, on the reverse strand, counting down.
TCGGCGAAACACGCAAGAAAACCTGTTCCCCGACCACGAACTCTAAAATTCTTCTGCAGCGATCAACATAAGACTTCTGATGAGACTGCGCGGTAGCCATCCGCTTCAGAATTAACTGGACCTGCTCAGATGTCTCCTGCACGAACTGTGGTCCCAGTAAAGCTACCACACCTGCCTCTAACCAGAACAACGGTGATCGACATGGCCTACCATATAAAGCCTCGTATGGTTCCATCTCAATAGTTTCCTGAAAAATATTGTTATATGCAAACACGACTAAGGGTATATGATTATCCCAAGAGCCACCAAAGTCTAGGACGCATGCGCGCAGCATGTCCTCTAGCACCTGTATTGTCCGCTCTGACTGGCCATCTGTCTGAGGGTGGTATGATGTGCTCCAAAGCACCTGTGTACCCAACACCCTCTGAAAACTCTGCCAGAAATGAGACGTGAAGCGGGTGTCTCTATCTGAAACGATAGAATGAGGGACCCCACGCAGACGTACGATCTCTCGGATATACAACCTTCCGAGCTCGTTCACACCAAAGGTCTCCTTAATCGACAAGAAGCGAGCTACCTTCGTAAGTCTGTCCACAACAACCCATACGACATCATTTACTCGAGGTGACCATTGAAATCCTATCACAAAATCCATCGCGACATCATCCCATTTCCACTCCGGAATGGGCAACTGCTGTAACAGCTTAGCTGGTCTCTGATGCTATTCCTTCACCTACTGATAGGTGGAACACCTCGTAACAAAACCAGATATCTCTCTCTTCATACCCGGCCACCAGTACTGACGTCTCAAGTCTCGGTACATCCTGGTGTCAAAAAGGTGCACCTTTCTTTTCAGAAGCCTACCTGATTAGAACTCCACAGTTAAGCGTGCTTGTCCTGGAGTAGTGATCAGGATGGGTTACCTCTTGGAATGTTTCCCAGGGTGTGTGTGAGTGAGGACAAAACACACTACAATGGGCAAGTGTTGGCATGTGGGGACTTTCATTAGTCAGATGACCTGTTTAGGCATGTGGGTAGAACCTAGGGTGGGCCCCATGTGTCTGCGGGGAAACTGGTGGTACCTAGTAGGCCAGGACCCGACGCTCATGTTAAGGCGGGGTGGTTGTGCTGTCACCGGGGCCCGGTTGTCACATTTGGTATCAGAGGAGGAACCCAGTATTAAGTGTGCGGTGCACTACCTGGGTTGAGATGTAGGGCCCAAAACGAGGGCATTGTGCTCTAAAGGGGGGGTGATTGTAACATCCCCAAATGATAAAGGGATAAATTATTAAATGATATGACTCATGCCGACAAGGTGCACCTTCCTTTTCAGGATCCTGCCTGATTATAACTCCACAGTTAAGCGTTCTTGTCCTGGAGTAGTGATCGGGATGGGTGACCTCCTGGGAAGTTTCCCAGGGTGTGTGTGAATGAGGACAAAGCACACTAGAAAGGACAAGTGTTGGAATGTGGGGACTATCATTAGTCAGATGACCTGTTCAGGCATGTGGGTAGACCCTAGGGTGGGCCCCATATGTTTGGGGGGCAAGTGGTGGTACCTGGTAGGCCAGGACCCAACGACCATGATAAGGCGGGTGGTTGTGCTGTCACTGGGGCCCGGTTTTCACAATTGTTTCCCAGGGTGTGTGTGAATGAGGACAAAGCACACTATAAAGGACAAGTGTTGGCATGTGGGGACTATCATTAGTCAGATGACCTGTTCAGACATGTGGGTAGACCCTAGGGTGGGCCCCATGTGTTTGGGGGGCAAGTGGTGGTACCTGGTAGGCCAGGACCCAATGACCATGATAAGGCGGGTGGATGTGCTGTCACTGGGGCCCGGTTTTCACAATTGTTATATTAATGGAATAAAAATTATCCACATACTTTTTATCAAACAGAAAATGAATGTATCGCTCGTCTATATATGTGGACTATTTCCTCCACGTAGCAATTTGATTCTTTTTTCATCACCAAATTTCATGTTTTCATATTCTGATGGATCAAAATTTTATATATTTCATATAATAAATAATTACCCTTTTTAAAATATAATGTATTATATACATTCTTACCTTCCCTTCCTTTTGGAAGTGACAATGTCTCTCATGAATATATGTGGAAAGGACAAGTGTTTTCATGTGGGGACTATCATTAGTTAGATGACCCGTTCAGGCATATGGGTAGACCCTAGGGTGGGCCCCATGTGATTGCGGGGCAATTGGTGGTACCTAGTAGGACAGGACCCGACGGCCATGTTATGTGGGGGTGGTTGTGCTGTCACTGGGGCCCGGTTTTCACAGTTGTAATATTAATGGAATAAAAATTATCCATATACATAATATCAAATAGAAAATGAATGTATCTCTCGTCTGTACATGTGGACTATTTCCTCCACGTAGCGTCTTGATTCATTTTTCATCACCAAATTTCATGTTTTCTTATTCTGATGGATCAAAATTTTATATATTTCATATAATAAATAATTACCCTTGTTTAATTATAATGTATTATATACATTCTTACCTTCCCTTCCTTTTGGATGTGATAATGTCTCTCATGCATACGTGTGGGATACCACCTTCACAAAGGGATGTGATCGATTTGTCATTTATTATTTACACGGATGGTAATAAGGATATATTTAATGAATTTATATGATATTTATGATATATTAATGATTCTATAAAATTGTTTTACTATTTCTCTTTTATTTCACTATTGGAAAAAAGTCTATACAAATTGTTTGGAACAGATGATATATGTTATACCAATTGTTTGGCTGGCCGTTGGATTATCTAGAATTAGATCCGAACTATACAAATAGTTTCAAAACTATTGGTATAGGTAATATGAAATGCCTATACCAACAATTTTCCAAACCATTGGAATAGCTAATTTATAAAAAAACTCGATTGGTTTTGATCCCCGTACATCAGATCCATATTTCAAAGACTTAACCACTAAGACATAATATTTTTTATACATAATATGATAAATATGATTATGTATATTTATATGTAAATTGATTTTAATGTGTTCAATTTCATTCGATTAACAATTATTTAAAAATAAAAATACCTATAGAAATTGTTTTCCAAACTGTTGGTATAGGTCTATAGATTTTGGGGAACTATACTATCGGGTTTGAAAACATTATTGGTATAAAGTCTTTAAATGGAGTATATATAAATAGTTTTATAGAAAATTTTGGTTTATCCATCACCTATACCAATATATTTTACAAAACCATTTGTATAGGTCTCGTTTCTAGAAGTGTTTGTTCCATCTATAAAAAAATTGAAACATTACTAATGCTTTCATATAGACTACCAACTCCACAAAGTGATGTAATTCATTTGTCAAAATCACTTTATATGATTGATTGTGAATGTGTATATTTTTAATAAATATGATAATTATATCATGATTATGATTCTCGAGATGGTGATGACATGATCAAGGAATACATACTAAAACAGATGAATAAAAAAATGATTTGAATATATACCATTTTTCACACAAATGCTTATTCTAAAAAAGAAATTGTTAGTAAAATTATACTTGGAAAATATAAAGGAATGATAAAATGTATTTTTTTTATCAATATAGTTATATGAAATCTATATAATTAATTTATAATTATTATACATGACAATTGAATGTGTGTGATGCATGACAAGACATGAGATAAGATTTTCTCATATCAGTTTAATTACCGTGAAACAAATGCCATATTGTTAACTTTTATTTCATATGGTGTATACACTTCTCATATTATATGATATTTCATGAATCCATTTATATAAATGTTATTTAATATTTTGTTTTAATTTATTAATTTTATAGGGGCTATATTTCAAAAGTTAACATACCAATAAGGGTTAATGTTACTATATTATTTTTTTCAATAATGTCTATGGTAAATTTTAGTTGATGAAAAAAATATGGATATTATCTTATAAGCTACATATATATTATTATCCTATTGTTTTTTCTGTGATTATTATGTATTAGTACTATTTTTTTCTCTTTGGTACTTAAAATTTTCGAAAGCATATTTGTAATGAAAAGTTAAAAAAATTTATTTTTGATGAATGGAGTATTGATTATATGTCCATGATATAGAAAATTATTTTATATAAGTTTTTCCTATATCTAAATTGTTTTAAAAAGGTCATTATCATTACATTTTAAATTATTTCAAAATGATTAAATAGAATATTTTTAATAAAAAGTTTTCCAAATAAGTTGTTTTTGAAATTTTAGAAAAGTGTGAAAGTAATATTCTATTTTAACATATATGATATGATATTATGATATGGAGAATGTTTTATGATTTTTTGGAACAAATTTTTTTTAATTTCATTATTTTATGTGTGGTCTTAGAATTATATAGCCATCTAATTCATTCTGTAAAGAATGATATCTCATGAGATAATATGGAATTCAATGGGGAGCAATCCCAGTTCAATAAATAACTCTATCCACTATGATTGTGGAATATCTTTTGATTTTAAAAGGATGATAATATTTGATAATACACATTATACGCAACACTGAGTTTAAACGAACCCCAAAATATTATTATTTAAATATGGCTATTATAACCTAGTGATTGAATTGGTGTGTATGAATAGGATCAACTGAATTATGAAATATATGAAAATTCCCTAATCAATTCAAATTTTTTTATTTATATATATGAAATGAGCACCCAATTTTTAGTAAAGTGGTTTTCTTCTTGAAACATATGTTTTGTACAAAAAATAATTTTATTGAATTTATTTAGTGCATAATATAAATAATTTTTGTAAAATTTTTAAATTTAATTTTATAAGATAAATATCAATTTGAAATAATAATATTAAAATTAGCCTGTGTTTAAAATTTTTTAATTTATAAAAAAAAATTTATTTTTAAAATTAATAGTGAAAAATATAGATTTTTATTGAAATTTATATTTAATTTTAGATCATTGAAATAGTAAAATTCAATTTTGGATTAAATTTAAAACTTAATTATATTATTTCTATTTAAATTTATCAAATTGTGGTAATTTTAATGAATGTGACAATTTAATATAAATAAAAACAATTTTATATAAAAAATGAAAATTTCTGAAAAACCATTTTTTATCAATTATTTCAGGCTTAATTTTTAATTAAATTCCATCAATTTTATTTAATTTTTTTAAAATTGATTCTATAGATGGAATCAGTAAGCCCAAATTTTGTAAATAGGTCACCTTTATTTCTTGTCAACATGAATAATAACCTTTGTAATTTTTATTACCATGATAAAGGGTAAATCAGTTATTTGAGGTTAGAAATAAAATGATAAGGATGAAAATATTACCCAAAAACATTCATACATTTTATTTTATGGGTATAAATCATTTATAATCATAAAAAATTATAAAATATGTCATTTATTTATAAATTGGACATGATTTTGACATTTTAAATATTTTAGTGAATATAAATAATAAATATTTATACTGTGGCATTAAATAAAATATGGATCAATAGTGTATTTTTTTCAGTTATAAATAGTATTTTTAATTATATATAATTTTTTATCATCAATTTTTTTATTTTCAGTAGATAAATAACTTTCTTAAATGCTTATGAAATACTAGCACAATGCTTGTGAAAGTAGTAAAAAATCATTAAAATTAATGTGAAAAATGTAAAAAAAACTATTTGAATGATGATATATCTAAAGTGTTTTTTAATATAAATATGAAATATTATTTATTTGTTTTTGAATTTTATTCTAATTTAATTATTTTAATGTATTTTTAAAAGACAATTTAAAAGAATTGTTCCAAAATTGAAATTAAAGTTATTTTATAATAAATAATATTTTTTAAATGATTTGAAATTTATAAAAATATTAACTTTTATAAAATGAATGGAATATGTTTTATAACATCAAACATGGCCTATTTATGTGTAATTTTTTGTACCTATATTATCCCCTTAATTTTAAAACATATTGAAATCACTATAATTTTCCAAAGGGTTAATGAATGGTTAAAACAAAAATATAAAGGTAAACCATGGGATCCAAAAAAGAATAAATTTTATCATATTAGATGATATAAACTAATATTTATATTGTATTTTGATATTATAAATTTTAAGCAATTATCAACTAAAAATAAATATAGAAAATTTAAGGTTTTAGGAAATTCCAAAAGTCCCCATCTCATTTCTTATAAAAGGGAACCTATTCTTCGCATTTCATCACACATAAATATAAATTATTTGTACAATACCTACCCAAATAACATAATAACATCCCTACCCATATTCTGGAGCTATTTTTTGGAAGAATACCAACCCTGAACTGCATAAGGTGTAAAGTAGTAGGGGTTGTTTAATGTCATGACCCGTCCTCGGGGGCCGTGCCGTGACTACTCCAAGCCCGCCTTCCATAGGCCAGCGGCTGGCGACTAGCACCAAGGCATAAATCCCATCAAAAGGGAAGGAATTGCCTTTGAAAAGTAAACAAGCACCACAGAGTAAGAAAGAGGAAAAGTAAACACTAAGTAAAAACTGTAACAAGCTGTGCTGAAAGTAATGGGGCCGGAAATACAAGCCCAACTGTAAAGTACAACTGAAAGGGAAAAACAAAAACTGAATAGAAAAGCCGCAGCGTCGAGCCGTCCTCTGAAGGTCCCACATGATGGGTGGGTACAGATAGACTCCAAAGCTCCTCGGTCCAGCCGTCTGCTCCGAGTACGTCCCGCCCAGTGGTCCACCTCCAGGTACCGTCCTGCCCCGCAAGCCTCCACCACGATCAGTGCTGTCCGTCGTCTGCAACCAACACAACGAAATGCGGGCATAGCCCATGCAGGGGTGAGTATAAGCTACTCAGTAGGGACCCCGAGACCCCCGAAGGTCTCCCAGAATCCACAAAGGATAACCACAAAGGAAATATACAATCACGAAGTAACGTCTGACACTGCTTAGGTATATGCCCATACATATACCTAAGTCATCAATTCCGGCTCAGCTCCAACGTCCGAGCTCAAGCACAACCCAGTCCACATAGGAAAGCAAAACGTATACCCACACAGGGTAGCACAACACAATCCACAAAAGAGAGTAAAAGTAATCCACATAGGATAGCTCAACACAATCCACAAAGGAGAGTAAAACAGTAAATCCACACAGGATAGCTCAACACAATCCACAAAGGAGAGTAACACAGGATTCAACTCACACAGAAATACTTTTTCGGATGACGATAATGATTATCACTGATCCATCCAAGTCGTTGGACCCATAGAGGATCGATAGGTACTAACCCCTGCAATGACCCACACTGGATCGGGCCCACACAGGACATGTAGCACTGATCCATGTAGGATCGCTGAGTGCAGTAGTCGTCGCAGTCCACTGAGCATCTCTTCAAAGTCGTCGTTGTAGTCCAGTAAGGATCTCTGCACGGTCGTTGCTGTCGAAGTAGCAGTCGCAGCCAGCTCTAGGGTTCCCGCATACAGCAAGCTCATTCGGGAGGGTCCGCTCCACGAGCTGAGAGGCTGATACATCAACTGACACAATGTCCGAAGTTGATGTATCCAAAAGTTCCGTATCGTCAACAGGAACTCAACGTCGCAGACGGCGCGTCAATCGAACGCCCGGTCTGAGAGATATTGGATTTTTCGTCCCAGGGTCCTGGTTGGTTTTTAAGGCAAAACCAACCCGACTGTACTCCACATGCATCAAAACCTCAGGCGGAGTGAGAAAAAAGATCCGTCTCACTTAGTGAAATTCAACGAAGTCGACGACACATCAATTGGACGTCCGTAGCTCAAGATATGAGCGTTTCCGCTCCGAAGGCCCGGTTGGTTTCGTGTACGAACCAACACGGCCGAACCCAAGTATTCTGAAACCTTGAGTGCGATATACCAAAACCACCGTCTCAATCCAAGGATCGCGTTTCCGCTGACGGCGTGTCGTTTGGAGGCCCGTAGCTCAAGTTACGGGCAAAACACCGAAAACGGTGCTAAGACGGGGGGTCCGGGCCCGGGCCGACCCGGCCCGACCCCCCCTGGGTCGGCCGACCGGGTCGACCCGACCCGGTCCAACCCGGCCGGACCCGGTCCGGCCCGGCCTGGCTCGGCTCGGCCGAGCGGCCGAGCAGCTGGACGCCGCGAGGCGCCGCCCCCGCGGTTTGGACGTGTCGCGGCCCCGCGTGGGGCTGCATTGGTTCAATCGAACGCGGCATGTCGCCGCGTCCCGTGCGGGCGAGCCGGACCCACGTAGCCGCGGGTCCGCTGGCCGGCGCCGCCTCCGGCTTCCAGCGCTGCCGGCCGCTTTCGCGGGCCACTGTAGTTGCTCTGGTGGTCCGTTTTCCTTCCCGTCTGCGTCGTTGCCCCTCCCGGGTTCCGTTCTTCACTGTGGGATCATTAAATCGACCTTGCGTCACGATTTACCGTCGCCCGTCAAATCCGCACAACCACGAAGAACGACGGAGGGTTGTTAGGCCATGTTCGTTTGGACCATACCCTCCACGTTAGATAAAAACAACGGGAGAAATTATGCAACACATGAAAAAAAAAATTTAATAAATTAAAATTGTTCATATGTATCCAGTTCTTTAATTTTTTTAAAGAAACGTTCACGGGAATATAAAATATTCACAACAACCCCTACCTCGTCAATTCTTCGCTCGCGGGTTCTTCACGGAATTGGTCACCACGGAAGGAGTCGATCATCGCGTTGTCGCGGTATCCGGTGTCGCGTTGTCACGGAAGGGTGTCGCGTCGAAGAACTCCGAGGTTCAAGAACAAAAATATTTAATTAATAATAATTAAATCCTTCTTGAGTAAAAAACCACAAAGGAAAAATTAAAAGAAAATCCGAGATCTCTTACCTCAAACAGAAGTTAAAAGATTTTTGTCGCGGAGGAAGGAACGCCACAGAAAAACGTCACGGGAGAGGAAACGTCGGCATCGCGGCACACGGTGTCGCGTCGTCGATTTCCACGGGTTCGGCGTTCTTCGTCGGAGGCCAGCGTTCTTCACGTTCTTCACGTTCTTCACTTTGTTCGCTAAGAAGGGTGAATGAACAAGAATTCTTTCAAAGCCTCTCAACGCGTAATCCACCAAATGTTGTGTTGGTCTTGTTTTATTATAACGCCAACAAATGAAAAAGAGGTAAGTAACGACCCATAAATTCGCAGAATTAATTCAACAAAAGAAACTACCCATTTAATTTACGAATAAAATCACCCAATTAAATGGTGCGTTAAGATTTTAAGAAAACACGTCAGTTGAATTTCATAATGACGGGTTTTAGCGGGTGCGTTCTTTAGCAAAAAAGAAACGGCGGGGCTCGTTCGGGCCCCACCTCACAAATATCCTACCAAGGGGGTAGGATATTTTTGGATAGTACCCTATCCGTTTCAACTCAGTTTAAGTGGATATCAAGTGGCTTCAAGTGGCTTAAGTGAAATAAAATAAAGTTTGTCAAACAATTTATTTTATTTCTTACCTTTAAGCCCAAAAATTAAAACCACACCCGAGCAAACGCAACTCCAGAAGAGGCGTTTCTAAGCAAATACCGGCGCTACGATTCCATCGGTGCCCTCGGAATTCGATTCCGGGCACCGGTTCAAATGTTAGAAAAAACCCGCTCGTCCATTCACTGAACGTACCCGAGCCAAACTTCGGAAAATGATTCCGGGCACACCGGGCCTCGGAATCCGGTGCTGTCAGAAACTGCGCTCTTGTAAAATTCCAAAGAAAATTTTAAAAAAAATTACTTTAAATTTACGGGTCTTTACATTACTCCCACCTCAGGGCTTTACGTCCCCGTAAAGATACATCATAACTAGGGAAACATATGTGGGTACTGAGCACACATCTAAGCCTCCCGCTCCCAAGTGCTCTCCTGGAGGTTCCTGTACTGCCATCTGATGCGCACAAGAGGAATCGATCGCCCACGTAGGACCCGCTCCTGTCGATCCTCTATCTCCACCAGGACCTCCCTAAAAGTCGCCCCATCATCCACGTCTAGCTCCCCATGGTCAATGATGTGCGTCAGGTTGTGCACGTATCTCCTCAGCTGAGATACGTGGAAGACGTCGTGCACACGGTGCAACTGAGGTGGTAGATCCAGGCGATAAGCCATCTCGCCAATCCTGCTTAGGACCTGGAAAGGTCCGATGAAGCGAGGAGATAAATTTCCGCCTCGTCCAAATCTCCGCAAACCACGTCGAGGAGAGACACGCAAGAAGATGTGGTCGCAATCCTCGAACTCTAGTGGCCTCCGCCTTCTGTCAGAATAAGACTTTTACCAGCTCTGAGCTGTCCTCATCCGCTCCTGGATGACCTGGACCTTCTCTGTCGTGGCCCGGACAATCTCTGGTCCCACAAGTGCTGAATCCCCAGGGTCTGTCCATCACAAATGAGATCTGCAAGGTCTGCCGTACAAATCCTCGTATGGTGCCATCCCGATGGTGGACTGGTAGCGGTTGTTATACGCGAACTCCACCAACGGTAGGTGGTCCTCCCAGCTACGACCAAAGTCGAGGACACATGCGCGGAGCATGTCCTCGAGAGTCTGAATGGTCCTCTCCGTCTGACCATCCGTCTGAGGGTGAAAGGCGGTGCTCAGTTGTTTGCACGTCCCGAACACCTCCTACAACCCCTTCCAATGCTGGGAAGTAAAAAGAGCGTCCCGATCGGAGACGATAGAAGATGGCACACCGTGAAGTCGTACAACATCCTGAACATAGAGATGCCCCAAGATCTCCACCGAGCCCTTCTCTCTGATGGGCAAGAATTTTTCTGACTTGGTGAGTCGGTCAACAATCACCCAAATGGAGTCGTGACCTCTGGAAGTGCGTGGAAGTCCAGTCACGAAGTCCATAGATATCCCGTCCCACTTCCACTCCGGGACCTTCAAGGGAAGTACCAAGCCTACTGGTACCTGATGCTATGCCTTCACCTGTCGGCAGCTGAGGCACAGTGAAACGAACTCTGCCACAGCCTTCTTCATGCCCGACCACCAGTGTAGTCGTCTGAGATCCTGGTACATCTTCGCCACTTCAGGATGTACCGCCAAAGGAGAAGTTTGAAACTCTCTCAGCACCTCCTCTCATAAAGCGACTGGTACCAAGGTACGTCCTCGGAAAAGGACGTCGTGCTCTGATCCAATGGAGAAACCATCAGGTGCCTGTCCCAAGGATATCTGTGCACGCCACATCTCACAGTCGGCATCCCCACACTGTGCCTCTCTGACCAGCTGCAGAAGTGATGTAGAGACTATGAGAGACTGAAGGAAGGCTGCTCCGTCCCAATCCAAGAAGGATATCTACAAAGCGGCTAGCTGCTCTGTCGCCTCCTCAAGTAGCTGGATGTCTGTCCTCCTACTGAGGGCATCGGCTACCACGTTCCCCTTCCCAGGAGTATAGACTATCTCAAAGTCATAGTCCTGGAGGAACTCGAGCCATCTTCGCTGTCTCAGGTTCAGGTCCTTCTGCGAGAAGATGTACCTGAGACTCTGGTGGTCAGAAAAGACTGTAAAGTGCTCGCCCATCAGATAGTGCGGCCATGTCTTCAGAGCGAAGACCACTGCTGCTAACTCCAGGTCATGGGTAGCATAGTTCTGCTCATGCGGCCTCAACTGACGTGATCCATAGGAAATCACGGCCCGCTCCTGCATCAGGACACACCCGAGTCCGGTCCCTGATGCATCGCAGTAGACTACGTATCCAACTCCCTCCTCAGGCAACCTCAAGATAGGTGCACTGGTCAATCTCTGTCTGAGCTCCTGAAAGCTCTGCTGACATCTGTCTGACCACACAAAGGGTTTCCCCTTCTTCGTTAAAGCTGAGAGTGGCACCACAACTATGGATAAGTCTGGAACAAATCTCCGATAGTATCAGGCTAGACCCAAGAAACTCCGCACCTCTGTCACGCTCCTGGGTGGCTCCCAAGCTAGCACTGCCTCGATCTTCGTGGGATCCACTGCAACTCCCGCCTAAGAAATGACGTACCCTAAGAAGTGGACCTCGCGTAACCAGAACTGGCACTTCGAGAGCTTTCCATAAATCTGGTTCTCTTGGACTGTGTCTAGTATAACCTGCAAGTGGTAGGCATGCTCCTCCTTCGTGGTCGAGTACACCAAAATGTCGTCGATGAAGACTACGACAAATCGATCGAGGTATGGCTGGAATATACTGTTCATGAGGCACATGAACACTGATGGAGCGTTGGTTACGCCAAAAGGCATAACCATGAACTCATAGTGGCCATACCGACACCTGAAGGCTGTCTTCTGCACGTCCTCATCTCGAACTCTGAGCTGATGATAGCCTGACCTGAGGTCTATCTTCGAGAACCACCGTGCTCCCTTGAGCTGATCAAAGAGGTCATCAATCCTCGGTAGCAGATACTTGTTCCTCACTGTCACCTGGTTTAGGCGATGATAGTGGACACACAGTCGCAAGCTCCTGTCTGCCTTCTTGGCAAACAAAATCGGGGAAGCCCAGGGTGAAACACTGGGTAGGATGAACCCCTTGCCCTGAAAGTCCTCCAACTATACTCGTAGCTCTCGAAGCTCAGCGGGGGCCATCCGATATGCTGGAGTGGATATCGGGGCTGTCCCAGGGTACAGATCAATGTAAAATTCTACCTCTCTGTGAGGAGGTAGCCCTGGAACGTCATCGGGAAAGACGTCCACGTACTGATCCACCACTGCAGGAAAACTAGGACTCTGCACGTCAACTGCTCCAAGGATGAGACTAGCCAACTAATGAGTGATGGGATGTCCGCTACTCTACGAGAGTCCCTCCTGTGCTACAAAGGCTCCCTTCTTGCCAGTGAAGGTGAACCTGCTCCCGTCGGTGCGCACACATCATACCTTGCGCCTAAAATAGTCAATCTGATCATGTACTGTAGATAAACAATCCATGCCCAAGATGATGTCGTAAGGCCTCGACGCCGCTACAAGAAGATCCCAGCAGAAGCTATTTCCTCCTAGAGTAATCTCACACTGCCGGCACCAGTGTGTAATCGTCGAGTCTACTCCCGTAGGGGTCTCTATCCGTAAGGATCGAGCCAATGGATCTGTCGGAATCTCCGAGCTTAGAACAAGGGCGGTGGCTTTGAAAGTGTGACTCGCTCCTGTGTCTATATGAACTGCAGCAAGGGTAGAATAGACACAGATCGTACCTCGAATCATCTCTAGTGCGTCGTGGTCATAGGCCTCCGCTGCCTGGAGCTGTGCCTGTCTCTGCCCGCCAGCTCCCTGTGGTCGAGGCGGGCCTCCTGGTGGTGGTGGTGGGAGAGCCTCAAAGCGTCGCCCACCACCTGCTACTCGACCAGCTCATCTGCCTCGTCCGCCTCCTCCCTGCGGACCACCACGGTCGACCCTCTGCCTCTGCCTGGGTGGCCCCTTCACCGTCTGCTGCTCCTCGGTACGGCGGGTCGGGCAGTCACGAGCCATGTGGCCCTGCCCGCCGCAGTTGTAGCACTGCATGCCTCTCGGAAGACTGGCTTTGCGCTGTATGCCCTGAACTGCTAAGCCAGTGTCTCGAGGTTGTCTGCCGGAAGGTCTGGTCTACCTGGAACCCTGAGTCATCCATCGGCTACCTGCTGCCAAAGACTCTGCTACCTGACGCCCTATAGTAGGTCTCGCTTTGGACTCATCCAGAAATCTCTCGATCATAGGGGCTCACTCTAGCACTCCCGCCTGGGTCGGGATGCTGAGGGAGATCAACAATTCCCTGATCTCGTGTCTCAAACCCTGCTCAAAGGTCTGTGCCCGGAAGAATGGGTCCCGTACCATGTCGGTCGAGTAGCGAGAAAGATCAGTAAACCTCGCCGCGTACTGGGCGACCTTCAAGCTTCCCTGCCACAGCTGAAGAAGCTCTTGAATGCGCACCGCATGGAGGGTGGTCGGGAAAAACTCTGAGCGGAAGAGGCTCTAGAAGTCCGTCCAAAGAAGAGAGTCCTAATCGTGTACCTGGAGCATCAATCTCCACCATTGTCCTGCTGCTGCGTGTAGTAGGCTCGCCGCGAGGATCACCATGAGGTCTGCTGGTGTCCTCACTAGCCTGAAAACTCGAACGACCGCCTCCAGCCAGTCCTTGGCTGCCTCGGGGTCCATCTCCCCACAAAACCTGGGTGGTCGCTGGCGCTGGAACTCATGCAGACCTCCGAGGCGACGTGCATCATCAGTGGTCGGTGCTGGAAGCATCGGGGGCTCGGCGGGTAAACGTACCGTCGGGGCCTCTGCTGTCAACGAGCCCTGTACCGAGGCCTCGTCGTTCGGCGGGCTATCGTCAAGCTCTAATCTCGGAACCCTAGTTGGCTGCCGTCATGGGTCCATCCTGAAAAGGAAAGAAGTGTGCCACGATCAGAACATTATACCTGGTGAGCTGACACAAGTAATCATAAAGAAAACGTGAAACACATATGCAATCAATGTTTTCATGCATTAAGTCGGAAATCAGAAGTCAGGGTCCTGATGTACGGATACGTCGGCCGCCACACCAACACTGGACTCCCTGGACTGATAACCACACTCAATATGCTAAACAATATTGCTTCACATAGAAGAAAGATCAGAGTCTGCGGTAGAACCGACCGCCTCTGATAACAATTTTTCATGACCCATCCTCAGGGCCCATGCCGTGACTACCCCAAGCCCGCTTTCCATAGGACAGGGGATGGGGACTAGCACCAAGGCGTAAATCCCAACAAAAGGGAAGGCATTGCCTTTGAAAAGTAAACAAGCACCAAAGAGTAAGCAAGAGGAAATGTAAACAATATGTAAAAACATTAACAAGATGTGTTGAAAGTAAAGGGGCCGGAAATACAAGCCCAACTGTAAAGTACAACTGAAAGGGAAAAACAGAAACTGAAAAGAAAAGCCGCAGAGTCGAGCCGTTCTCTGAAGGTCCCACTTGATGGGTGGGTACAGATAGCCTCCACAGCTCCTCGGTCCAGCCGTCCGCTCCGAGTACATCCCGCCCAGTGGTCCACCTCCAGGTACCGTCCTGCCCCGCAAGCCTCCACCACGATCAGTGCTTTCCGTCGTCTGCAACCAACACAACAAAGTGCAGGCATAGCCCGTGCAGGGGTGAGTTTAAGCTACTCAGTAGGGACCCCGAGACCCCCGAAGGTCTCCCAAAATCCACAAAGGATAACCACAAAGGAAAGATACAATCAAGATGTAACGTCCGACGCTGCTTAGGTATATTCCCATACATATACATAAGTCATCAATTCCCGCTCGGCTCCAACGTCCAAGCTCAAGCACAACCCAGTCCACACAGGAAATCAAAACGTATACCCACACAGGATAGCACAACACAATCCAAAAAGGAGAGTAAAAGTAATCCACATAGGATATCTCAACACAATCCACAAAGGAGAGTAAAATAGTAAATCCACACAGGATAGCTCAACACAATCCACAAAGGAGAGTAACACAGGATTCAGCTCACACAGGTATACTTCTCCGGATGATGATAAAGATGATCACTGATCCATATAAGTCGTCGGACCCACAATGGATTGATAGGTACTAACCCCCGCGAAGACCCACATAGGATCGAGCCAACACAGGACTTGTACGCGCTGTCTGACACAGAACTGTTGAGCGATGACCCACATAGGATTGGACTCACAAAGGATTGGGCCCACACATGACCTGTAGCACTGATCCATGTAGGATCGCTGAGTGCAGTAGTCGTCGCAGTCCACTGAGGATCTCTGCAAAGTCGTCGTCGCAGTCCACTGAGGATCTCTGCACGGTCGTCGCTGTCGAAGTAGCCGTCGCAGCCAGCTCTAGGGTTCCCGCACACAACAAGCTCGTTAGGGAGGGTCCGCTCCATGAGCCAAGAGCCTGATACATCAACTGACACAATGTCCGAATTTGATGTATCCAAAAGTTCCGTATCGTCAACAGGAACACAACGTCGCAGACGGCGCGTCAATCGGATGTCCGGTCTGAGAGATATTGGCTTTTTCGTCTAGGGGCCCGGTTGGTTTTTAAGGCAAAACCAACCTGACCGTACTCCACCTGCGTCCAAAACTTGGGCGGAGTGAGCCAAAAGATCCGTCTCATTTAGAGGAATTCAACGAAGTTTATGGCATATCAATCGGACGTCCGTAGCTCAAGATATGAGTGTTTCCGCTCCGAAGGCCCGGTTGGTTTCGTGTACGAACCAACCCAGCCAAACTCAAAGTATTCCAAAACCTTGAGTGCGATATACAGAAACGACTGTCTCGATCCAAGGATCGCATTTCCGCTAACGGCGCGTCGTTCAGAGTCTCGTAGCTCATGTTACAGGAAAAAGACTGAAAATGGTCCGAAGATGGGGGGTCCGGGCCTGGGCCGACCCGGCCCGACCCCCCCATGGGTCGGCCGAACCGGGTCGACCCGACACGGTCCAACTTGGTCGGACCGGCCTGGCTTGGCTCGGCCGAGCGGCCGAGCAGCTGGACGTCGCCCCCGCGGTTTGGAGGTGCCGCGGCCCCGCGTGGGGCCGCGTTGGTTCAATCGGACGCAACATGTCGCCGCGTCCCGTGCGGGCGAGTCGGACCCACGTGGCCGCGGGTCCGCCCGCCGCCAGCCGCTTCCGCGGGCCACCGGAGTTGCTCCGGTGGTCCGTTTTCCTTCCCGTCTGCGCCGTTTCTCCTCCCGGGTTCCGTTCTTCACTGCGGGATCATCAAATCGGGCTTGGTCACGATTTACCGTTACCCGTCAAATCTGCACAACCACGAAGAATGGCCGAGGGTTTGCGGCCCGTGTTCGTTTGGCCCGCACCCTCCACGTTAGATAAAAACAATGGGAGAAATTATGCAACACATGAAACAACAATTTTAATAAATTAAAATTGTTCATATTTATCCGGTTCTTTAATTTTTTTAAAGAAACGTTCATGAGAATATAAAATATTCACAACAACCCCTACCTCGTCAAGTCATTGCTCGCGGGTTCTTCGCGGCATTGGTCGCCGCGGAAGGAGGCGATCGTCGTGTTGTCACGGTATTCGGCATCGCGTCGTCGTGGAAGGGTGTCGCGTCGACGAACTCCGAGGTTCGAGAACAAAAATATTTAATTAATAATAATTAAATCCTTCTTTAGTCAAAAACCACAAAGGAAAAATTAAATGAAAATCCGAGATCTCTTACCTCAAATAGATGATCGAAGATTTTCGTTGTGGAGGAAGGAACGCCGCAGAAGAACGTCGCGGGAGAGGAAATGTTGGTGTCGCGGCACACGGCGTCGCGTCGTCGATTTCCGCGGGTTCGGCGTTCTTCGTCGGAGGCCAGCGTTCTTCGCGTTCTTCGCGTTCTTCACGTTCTTCGCGTTCTTCGCGTTCTTCACGTAGAAGGGTGATGGCACAAAAATTCTGTCAAAGCCTCTCAATGTGTAATCCTCCAAATGTCGTGTTGGTCTTATTTTATTATAACGCCAACAAACAAAAAAGAGGTAAGTAACGACCCATTAATTCACAGAATTAATTCAACGAAAGAAATTGCCCATTTAATTTACAAATAAAACCGCGCAATTAAATGGTGCGTTAAGATTTTAAGAAAACACGTCAGTTGACTTTCATAATGACGGGTTTTCGCGGGTGCGTTACTTAGCAGAAAAGAAACGACGGGGCTCGTGCGGGCCCTACCTCACAAATATCCTACCAAGAGGGTATGATATTTTTGGTTAGTACCCTATCTGTTTCAACTCAGTTTAAGTGTCTTTCAAGTGGCTTCAAGTGGTTTAAGTGAAATAAAATAAAGTTTGTCGAACAATTTATTTTATTTCTTAACTTTAAGCCCAAAAATTAAAAACCAAACCTGGGCAAACGCAACTCCGGAAGAGGCATTTCTAATCAAATACCGGTGCTACGATTCCATCAGTGCCCTCAGAATTCGATTCCGGGCACCGGTTCAAAAGGTAGAAAAACCGGCTCGTCCGTTCACTGAACGTACCTGAGCCAAACTTCGGAAAATTATTCCGGGCACACTGGGCCTCAGAATCAGGTGCCATCAGAAACTGCGCTCTTGTAAAATTCCAAAGAAAATTATGAAAAAAATTTCCTTTAAATTTACGGGTCTTTACATTTAAGTTAGTGGTATATTTCATAAAATAGGTGTTTTTAATTTATTCTTCAATGTCCATTAAATATTTAACAAAAATAATTTGTTAAAATATAAGTATATAACATATACAAGGATTTTTTTGGTAGTTTAATAACCAATATCCATCTCCAACCTCCATCAAATTGAAATTGAATTCACATTTCTTGTGTAAGGAAGACTATTACCTCACTGACTGATTTATTTCATTTTCCATCACCACCTATCATGGATTGTTATAATTATGGATTTAATGTGTGTATATATATATATATTATTAATTAAATATATATCATTATTAAAATATTATATATCATATAATTTCATACCTTCTAATCCATTGATTAAAGATAACTTCATTCGTGCGTACATGTGGACTACCACCTCAATGAGGTAATGTGATTCATTTTTCATCATCAAATAAAATGATTTATGTATATAATTTTTTAAAAAATAATAATAATATATTTATGATATGATTATAATTATTTAAATATAAAATAATAATTACATTATTTCTGTAATTTTTTTTAAAAAAAATTGAAACTCTACTCATGTGTACTTACAGACCACCGTATCCATGATTGTAACGAAGTTAATTTTTCATAACCATATTTCAAGATTATTTTTAAAATTATTAATTATGTATTAAAATTAAAATTTTTACTTGATTATTATTGTAGATATGATGGAACAATGAACCATTCTAATCATGGTCAACAAACTGAAGCTATTTTGGAATTAAAGACCAAACATTGTAAATATACCCAATATAGACTGAACTGATTATGTAATTACCTATATCATTTAGGTGAATTAAAAAAATTGTTTGTTAAATTAAAAAAAATTTAAAATATTCTAAAATAAGTAAATAATTGAAATATGTTTATAATATATGAGTTAAAGGGAATACAGATAAATTAAGGACTTGAGGTAAGATATTTTTTCTCTATTTTATTTCATTGAGTCATATTTTAATTTTATGAAAATAATTTATTTTATAAGATTTATATACTCAAAATTTTTCATTTTATGTAAATATTGTAATAATTTTCATGATATTTTATGATTCATTTTATGTTATCTTTTCATGGGTCTTATGATTGAAATGTTATCAAAGTGGAAAATATTTTATGTTACAATCTATTTTTTTGGGATTATTTATGTTCAAGGTTACGTAGGGGAAAATAATATGATCTTATTTTAAAGAATCACATATTTTTTTATTCTACTCTTGTTTAAAATGTGGATTAAAATTAAAATTTTAATTTCTTCCATTATTGAGTGAATAAAATTCATGAAAGATGTTTGTTTGTGATACAAATATCATGTATTCTCTGAGACCAAGAATCATTATATTACATATACAAGTTTTTTAAAGTGTCTAAAAAATTTCATTTATAAACAGAAATACCTTCCTAAATCTGTTTCACATTGTCCTTTATATTCTATTAAAATATTTTAAAACATAAATTTAGTAACATTTTATAAATAGAACACTTTTGACTAACTTTATAAAATGTTTTAAAAGAATTTTTATTTTTAACATTTACAACATGAATGGATTTTCCAATTATTAGGGACATTATTTGACTTTAATATTACTTTATATTTTCAAATGATTATTTTCAATGAAAATGATTTTAAAAATATTTTATGAGATTTTAGTTTTTAAATGTTATTTTGAAAATGAACGGGGTATTTTGTTGATGATTTATTAATGTGATATTTTAATGGTGTCTCCAATCATCATTTCAAACAACCCTTGATTTTACATATTCAATAATGGGTTTATTTTTAAATAATACCATCAATATTATTTATTTGGACGGATTATTATTATTTTCATATATATTCTTGTAAATAATATCTTTTCTATGAGTCAATATAGTTATGAAGGTAATAAATGTTTTTTCTATAAGTTTTATGAAGAAATTATTGCTCTATGTAGTTTTTTAATGTTATGGTTCATGGAACATTTTTAGGATGATGTGTAGATTCATTATAATCCAAGGACGGGAGGGGGGGTCTGTGATAGCCCTCCAATGCATTTGGAATGATTTTTGTTGGAAGTTCATCATGACAGTTATTCCAATTTCAATTCTGACAATAATTACAGGTTCACCAATGATAGTTACTCAAAGTGATCCTATTATTTTTATTCTTGGCATAACCATCAGGGTTACTCCACTTCTAACCATGATGGTTATTCCATATATAAGAGTGATATGAAAATATTCCAGGATAACAACAACTTTTATTTATGCTTGCTATGGGTTATAAAGTTTTCACTAATTAAGATTGACATCACATAGATCATGATTATTTATTCCAATTAATATTTACTATGATAAATCATTATTCCATGTATAATGATTAATGATATTGTATTCATGGGTATGAAATTCCATTATTTTATTCTCATAGACTAAGATTATGTCATTACACCCTTATTCTAAACATAATCTCACTGATGGAATTTAATTATTGGTAATTATATTTACAATTAATATGAATTGGGTCAAAAAATTACTATATTTCATATTACTAATATTATGAATTGTGGTGATAAATTATTTGAGTATAAAAATATTTCATATGTGATGAAATTTGCGAAAGATAATGAAGAATTTTTATGGATTATGAAAATATGGGTATAGTGTAAACACACTCTCTTGAAGTCGTGAGTATTGATTAAATAAGTGTTTTCCCAATTCAATAAAACATTATAGCTAAAAGGTTCTTAGGAATGTAAGTGAACCAATATTTTGTTTTGAATTTTTAATTTTTTGATAAAAAAATAGGGTCACATTTGTCATTATCAAATCTAGAAATGAAATATTTTGGAGTTCAACATTGGATCTGGGAGTGTAGGTTTGAGGCTCTACAGTTAGTATCAAAGCAAGGCTTAGATAAATTTGGTTATTAGGATGTTTGCAGGTGAGGTAAAATGATGAGTTATGAATACAATCATGGATCTAAAAATTTAATTTTTATTATAAATTAAATTTCGTTGACGCAACTATTGAGGTTTTATGTAATGAAATTTTTATCTTATATAGACATTTTGGGAGGTATTTTATTGGGATGAGGTATATGTAACCCTCTGGTTTAATGGGAATTATTATTTATGAAATAATACCTTTACATTCATGGATATAATTTTATTATAATTGGTGAAATTTAGTGATTACAATATCTTTTATATTGAGGTAATTATGTCTTATTAAAATAATGGAACATATGATATAACTAACTATGGGTTTGAAAGCTAATTTAATGAATATGTGACTAATTAATAAGTTCGTTATTTGGGAGAACATTACACGATTAATGTGAATATATAATATGATATTTTATTTGAGTAATAAATATTTAATTATCTTTTTGAATAATTTTAATACGACTCTTGGTAATGAATGTTACTTATGAAAATTATTATCATATTTCGGAGATTATATGATTTGTACATATACATTTAGGTATAAGAGTTTAAGAATTAATGTTATAATATGGATATAAATGTTAAATTTATATTGGTATTATATATTATCAAATCACCATAATCATTGAGTTTCAATCTCAGACTAGAATATTTATAGAATAACAGTTTTGAGCTGTGGGTATTGTTGGTGAGAGTTTGGAGAATAATGGTGTATTTATTCATCTGAAGGATTATTCTTTTTATGAATTATCTTCTATTCTGAAAAATATTTTGAATTTGGTTAAATTATAGAGATAGTAGTAGTAACTTGTTATCTTTTTAAGGATTATGATATCTATTAGAAGTTTATATTTGTGTTTCAAGAAACCAAAAATTTCATTTTTAATACTCATCTTTTAGAGAAAAAGATGTGATTGTGATGGAAATTGACTAAAGGATGAAATTATACTTATCAAATAAGTATATTTAGATATTCTCTAAAAAATATTTAAATGATTGTGAAATTTGTTTATCCTTTTAACTTCATTTCTGATGAATTTATGGTCCTTTTCATACCATTTTGGGTTATAGTTTTTTGGTTGTTGAGTTTCTTGTGATCATTCATGTTCTTGTGATAAATGATCTATGTCACTCTATATCATTATTTAGAAAATTTGATTTTATTACATGATTAGATTTTCCACTAATTTTAGACTATTTGGTAACCAAGAATGTGATATTTTAAATGACGTACATCTTTCCCTTTATCTATTTTTAAGATTATGATTTATTTTCATTTCTTATGATGTGGGATTTGAAAAAAGGTATTTTAAAATGTAAAACCATTTCTTACTGAGAAAAACTTCAAATTAAAAGGACCTAATTTATTAAAGTGGAATAATTTAATATCCAAATATTTTAAAAGTAAGACTATGTTTGATAGTGTAAAAAAATACCAATCATCGAGCTCAAATTAACTGTGAAATATTATTATTAAAATATGACCATTATAACCTAACCATTGAATTGGTGGGTATGAATAGGATGAACCAAATTATGAAATATCTAAAATAGTAATCAATATAAATGTATTGATTTTTTATTTGGAAATAAGAAATCAATTTTTAGTAAATATAATCTATTCTTGAAAGATACATTTTCATAAAAATGTGTTTTATTTTTTTAATGAGAAAATAATATAATTATATTTTTAACGTTTTGAAATTTTATTTTATAATATAAATACCATTTTTAAGTCATAATATTAATATTTTCCTATGGAAAGCTTTTTTAATTTTTCATAAATTGATTTGATTTTTCAATGAATTGTAAAAAACATAGGATTTTTATTGAGAATTATAATTTCTTTTAATGTTATTATATTATAAAATTAAATTTTGGATTAGTTTGAAAATGGAATTATTTAAATTGGATTTAATATTATAAAATTATTGAATTTGGAATGAATTTTATTCTTTAATTTGGTATAAAAACTATTATATAATAAAAAAATGAATTTTTGATAACCCATTTTTCATTGTGTTTTTATTGTTAAATATTAAACTAAATTTTGAAAATTTTGTGTGTTGATTTATAAATATTGATTCCATATTTTGAATTATGAGGTACAAATTTAGTAAATTTTTCTCTTTTATTTTTGGACAATCTGAATAGAAACTTTAATAATTTTTGTTACAATAGTAAAGGGTAAATCTTGTAATTAAGGTTAAAAATAAAAAGATATAAAATTTAAAACTGATCATAAAACAATACATACTTTTATTATATGATTATAGCTCATACATAATCATCCAAAATTATAATATATTTCTTTTTTCCAATTTGGAAATAATTTTAATCATTAGATTATTTAAGTTAATATAAAGCCAAAAATGTCACACTCTTACTTTTAATAACTATAATATTTTTAAAAATTTTATATGTAGTGAATATGTTTGATTATAAATAGTCATTTGAAATATGATTTATTTTTTTATAGTTTTAATTTCTTATAATCTTCTATGAAGGAATAATTTCCTTAAATTCTTATGTAACACTAACATGGTGATTGTGCAAAGAACAAAAAATCAATAAAATGATTTTCAAAACTCCAAGGATAATATTATTTATTTAATTTTTTATGTTAAAATATTTTTTTTGAAAAAAAAACATATTATAGAGGTGTATATGCTTTATATTAAAATTTAATTTTCTTCATGTTGTTTTGAAAGTAAAATTAAATAAATAATTATATAATTAATATTAATATTATTTTATAAAAAATAATAATTTATTAAATGATTTAAAATTTTTAAAATATTATATGTTTCAAGTGAATTTTAAATGGTTTATAAAATCAATCATGGTCTATTTATGGGAAATTTGTCTTATTGTAACTATCATAACCCCTAAAGATAAAGAAATATTGATATCACCGTAATTGTCAAATAGGAAAAAAAAGGTTAAAAAAATATAAGAGAAAAAATAATATTCCAAAATTCCCAATTTTTATTGGATGAGTGAATTAAGACTTATATTATCTCCTAAATTTACAATTTGGAGTCATTTGAGCATCAAAATTAATTTATATTAATTTCATTATATTATGAAATTCCAAAAGATCCCCTCACCTGTTTTATAAATGGGAACCTCTTCTTCTCATTTTTTCCCACCTCAAGAACCATTTGGTTTGAACAATATTAAACCAAACCACATAATATAATTTCATCCCAAATTATAATGGTTATTTTTTGGTTTTAATATCAAACATAGAGGGATTAAGTTGTAAATCAAAGGAGGTCATCTTAAGAAGAGGAATAGTTCTTAACTAAAATTGTCATTTTATTTATCTTTCACCTCCATAAAATATCCCCAAACCATGATAATATAATAACATCAGTATATAACATATAATATAATTATAATATGTTATTTAAATAACCTATATCAAACTCTAGCCTCAATAAAATGGGAAATAAATTCATCCTATGTGTGGATGGAATACTACCGCCTTACGAATCGATTTAATTGTTTTCCATTACCACATCTCATTGATGGTTATAATGAAGGATTTTATGTGTTTTAATGATATTAATTAAACATTTATCATTATTTAAAGATAATTTAACATACATTTTCTTACCTTTAAATCTATTAATTAATGATAACATCGTTCGAGTGTACGTGTGGACTACTACCTCCACAAGTTTATGTGATTTATTTTTCATCACTAAATCACATGGATGATATTAATAAGTATATTAAAAGATAAAATATGAAATTTATTATATAACTATCATTATATAAGGATAAAATAATACTTAACATCCTTCCATAATGATCATTTAAAATTTGTAAATGTTGTCACACGTTTGTAGGACCTACTGCCTCCATTAATGTAACATCTATAATTTTTCAAAAAAATAATTAAATATTGGGTTTATAAGAATTATTTATGAATTAAATTTAAAAAATATTTCATTATAATTTTTCAGAAGAAGATGAAACAATGAACCCTCTTTACCACAATCAACACACTGAAGTTATTTTGAAATTATAGACTGAACATTCTCAGTGTACCTTACGTAGACTTAAATGATTAAGTAACTAACTATTTCGAGAATATAAATGAAAAATGGTTTAATGATAAATTTATAAACCTTTATAATGTTATTAAACAAGTAAATAATTAATATAATTTAAGTATATAGGTTTCAAAGGGAATACATGGATGTTGTGGAATAGAGGTAAGGGATGACATCTCAAGCTCCTTTCACATAAGAATATTCTAATCTTATGAACCTATAATATTTTATGTGGTGAATATAATACCTCTTTGAAGTTTTATATCAATTCCTTCCTTATGATAATGATATTTAATATTTATTTTATGTTATTGTTTTCACAGGGATGATGATTCAAAAGTTACCAAAATGACAAACATTTTTTTGTTACAATCACTTTTATTTTCGAGAATTTTTATTTTCAAGGTTTCATGGGGGGAAATAATATTATATTATTTTCATGAAACACATAGAATTTATTCACCTATATTTATGAATTTTATTTTATGTTTAATTTTTATTTCCTCCCTTGTTGGTTGAATAAACATCAAGAAATATGTTTGTAATTGATATTGATCTTGTATCTTCTCTTAAACCAGGATTGTTTCTCTTTCATATCCATGTTTTATAAAATAGTTTAAAAAATATTTTCTCAAAATATGAATTATTTTCTAAAACTATTCAATATGGTCCTCAATCTTCTTTTAAATATTTTTAAAATGTAAATTTATTAACATTTAACAAATTGGTCACTTTTTCCCCCTTTATAAAATGTTTGAAAATAATGTTTATTTGTAACATATAAAACATGAACAAATTTAACCAAAACCATAAACAAATTTTTTTAATATTAATTTATAAATTTCAAATTATATTTTAATATAAATGGATTTTCAGAATATTTTATGAAATTTTAGTTGTGGAACGTTATTTTTAATGTGAAAAAGATATTTTACCCATGAATATTTATCATGATTTTGTAATTCAATTTATCTTCATCAATGCAAAAATTACTTGGTGATTATTATGATCCAATTGGGATATTTTTTAATAACACCATCCTCATTATCTATCTATACGAATCATGATTTATTTAAGATATTGTCATTGAACCCATTAAATTTCCATGTGTTAATCAACTTATAAAAGGAATAAAGGTTATTTAAACGAGTTTTATGATGAAATGAATGGTATATATACTTTTTTCATGTTATTGTTCTTATAAATTATAATATAATGTGTGGTTCTATTATGAACTATGTATAGGTGGGTTCATGATATCCCTAAAATTCAATGGGTATGATTTATTTTTGAATTTTTCTGTGATGGTTATTCATTGTATAACCATGATTGTTATTTCATGTGTATCTATGATAATTAATCTAAGTGTAAATTTAATTATTATTCAATGTGTAACAATGGGTGTTACTCCACATATAACATAGAAGGTTATTCCATATTTATGTGTGTTTTGAAAATGATACAAGATTCCAATACATGTTCTTTTCAATTTTTATGGGATATAAATGTTTCCTCTGATCAAGATTGACCTAAAAAGGCTCATTATTATTGATTCTAGTGACTATTTCCTCTATTAAATATCCATTCCCTATTTTTTTGATGATATACCTAACAATGGGTACTAATTTACCTTATTTTATTCTCATGCACTATGAATATATCTGCATGCCCTTACTCACATCTTACTCTCACTGATAAAATTCAATTCTTAATGATTATGTATACCCATATTGAGCATTAGATATCATCCTTCTTATATTCCCTTTGTGAAGCCAAAAAAATACTCTTTTGGGTTTAGCTAAAAAAATTATGTATATTTTTTTTATAAAAAATAACTAAAAAATAACAAACATTTAATAGATACCTGGAACTTTTCTGGTCTACATTTTTATGAATTTGATATATAAATTATGACCTAACAAAACTGTAAAAAATAAGTCAAATTAAAAAGAAAAGTCTTTGCATATGATAACTCCTCAAAGAAATTATACTCAACCAGTGTAAATAAATACTAAACACATGGTGAGTTTCAATTGTCTTATTAATGGGTTTTAAAACCAAGTAATCATAAATATTTATCTTAATAATTCATTTAATATTTTTATATAAAATATCAATTTATATATTTGAGAGAGATATATATATATTCTTTTCGAAATAATTTATGAAAATACTTATCATTTATTTCAAAACTATTCTTTGGAAATTATTTGGATTTATCCTTGAATATCTTCGAAAAATAATAATATATTTATAGATTATACAAATACTCAACATATCTTATATAACCTATTAGGCAACCAAGAAATATCACATGTAGTAAATCATCCCCTCGAGGAAGTGAGTTTAATTTCCACTCATTTATATTTCCTTTGACACACATGTTTGACTTTTAATTTTTTATGAAAATATTTTTCTGAAGATCTATTTTTCACATAAATAACCCATAAAAACCTTTTAAACTCTTAAAAAATCACATAAACTATTTTCAAATATAAAAAAAATTCATAAAAACTACACTTTATCATAATCAATTTTTCTTATAACCCATTTTAAATATTGGATAAATCGATGTACGTAATTATATCATAAGCATGAAGTAAACTATAAATTAAGATAAATAGTATATTATTAATTCATGGAATGTAAATGTTATTCACAATGCATGGTTGTGAATATATGTAGATGCAATGTCCAATAATTTCAATTCACAAACCATTATAATATGATTAGTTTTCTATGAACAATATTTTAGAAATAAAAACTGTACAAATAGTAATGTTTAGAAGATATCATATTATTATTATTATTCCTTAAAAGATTAATTTTTAAAATTATAACACAATTAATTTTGTAATTATAATATTTTGTGAAGATAAAATTATTCTCATATATAAATAATAATATAATTATTTTTTCATGAAAAAAAAATTTATAAAACTTATTTTTATAAGATAGTTTTCACTAAATAAAGGGATTACGTAAGAATTCAATAATAAATATAATAATATCCAACATATATAATTAAAAATTAAAAATTTGAAACTTATATATATAACATATAATATCATAATAAATTCTTATTTAAATAACAGTTCAATAAAAAAAATAAACCCAATACATGATTAGAAAAATAAAACTAGAAAGAAGATGAAGTTGATAATAATTTTTATAGATGTATATAAAACTAATTTGAAATAAATAAAATCTTATATATATATATAACTGAGAATTTGAAATAAAATAAAATATCCCCAAAAAAATTATAAATTCATGTTAAAACATAAATTGAATGATTTAAAATTAAATCAGTCTCTTATCAAGTAAAATTTTTAATTATGTATAGTTTTTGAAATAAATCCCTTTGAATGAAAATTTTATATATAAAATCATTTTTCCTTACCTCATGAAATTTTAACCTGTATCACTTCTTCCCACTCCAGAAGAATGCATAAAAAAGTGCCGAAAACAACATATTTGGTGCATCGCTCAAGAATGGTGTCAAACACACCAAGTAGTGATTATAGTAGTTTAGCTAGTTGAAAAAATGATTCTAATAGGAAGTGCATAATGAAAACCCCTATTTAAATACACCAATTCATTTTTTGATAATATTTATATAAATAATATTGAGCAGAAGTGTAATTGAGATGTTATCAAAACAAAACAGTAAACCATCCAAAGTATTCTATCGAACAATGGTGAAGAGAAAAATAACCATTATAGGCTGAATTGAGGTGAAAATAAATGAGTAAAATATTGAATTAATATGACTAATAAATATTGATTGAATAGTTCTATGAATGTCTTGTCAAGAAGGATTTTATCTCATCCAAATCAGTAAAACAAAACAAGGAAACCCCAAAAAAAGATTGAAAAAGAAAATTTAATATTTCCACAATAGGGAAATCAGAATCATTCATGTTATAAATGAAGAAAAAAAACAATTTCTGGATGAATAGTCCTATGAAAAAAACCACAACAAGATTCATCACCTAGAAAAAAATAAACTCCAACATATCTCATATCTGAAGACCATAAACAAATCCCCTACATTTTTGATAACCAAAAACTCAACTAAGATTGTATTTCTATCATTGTTGCTCAGAAACAAAACCCTTCAATCATTTTCGTACCATACTTGATGGAAGTTGAACTCTTTCGATGCCATATCAAACATCAAAAGCCCTAACTTCCAACTATTAGACTCCTCACCGATGTCTCGGTCTCCCACGATCGAAACCCCCATGGTTCCTTTTCTCGAACCCACATATTCCTCTCCCTCACACTGTGTTTGGTGAGATTTTAGTAAAAGAAAAGAAATGATTTGATATTTTATAGAAGAAAATAAAAGAAAATAAAAGATTCCTATTTCTCTCCTTCTGTTTGTATCAATAACATAGTAAATTAAAAGAAATGATTTGGTTTTCTATCCATCTTGTTTGGTGAATCTTTTTAATATAAAAGAAAAGAAATTTTATTGTGATACATGTAGAAAATAGGGATAAAATTGTAATTTTAATATATTAACAACCCTCAGCCATCATTTCTCTCCAAATCATCCCAATTTTGATGTTATTTAAATACAATAGCATGGGAGAAATCTATTTCTCTCAATTTCTCCCCTAATCATTTCTCTCCCCTTAAAATTATCTCACCAAACATGAGAAACCAATTTCCCCTCTCCTCCAAATTTAAATTTTTTATTAATCCATTTTGAGGAAAAATGGGAAACCGAAGTTCACAGACAAGACCACTACATGATAAAAGATCTCACAAAATTATTAAACAAGAGACTTAGATTAATCGAGTTATCTAACCTATAAAGTTTCCAATGAAGCAGACTAACTTGGGGTTTTGGGTCCTCTCTTATTAGCTCTTCAATGTGGGTAAGCATCCTCTCCATTTTCTGGATGAATTCCTCTGAGTTGATTATGCTCTAGTTGAAGCCCCGGGCCAGAATTTCGTCTTGTTTGTCTATCCACATCTCTTGCACCTCGTTGGCGTCAACATGAAACCTTCTTTCATAAATTAATTTTATCTCCTCTTCTAAGACATTGGGACAGACATCTTTGTCTAACATTTCTTCCTTTGAGTGTAGAATCAAAATCAAACACTCCATAGGCTCTTCACTTTACCCTTTCATTATTGCTTTTCTCCCATTGTTCTTCTCCTTCTTGGTCAACCTTGTCTCCATCGGCATTGGAAAATGGGAGTAATACTTGCGTCCCTTTGGTTTTTTCCCTTGAATCACTATGCATTTCCCAGAATCTCGAACTCCTTTTCTCCCTTTCTTCCTTAGAGGGCTGTGAGGCCCTTTCCCTAGAACACATTCCATGCTATCCACCGAGAGTTGACTGTAGATTTCATCTTATGAAACCTCTTCCTCTTGAGTCAAGGGGGATTCCTAAACCTCTGAGCCCTCAATGAAGTTCCCTATCTTAATCCCTGGTCCTGCTTTGATGCCCCTCTTCTTGCTCGGAGACTCCTCCTTTCCTGCTTTGTTCCCCCATCCATTTTTCTTACCCCCATTTCTAGCCTTTGGTACTGGGTTATCACCAAGTGTGTTAGGGTCTAAGGACCCCAAAACAGACACTCCATTCTGTATTTTTTGTCCACTTTGTGTCCCTGATTTAACCAGAATGCCAGTATCCTGCAACATATCTTACCCAGAGATATGATCATATCCTAATCCCATGAACTTCAGGTGGTTGTTATTGACCTTCCATCCCTGACCACGGAAACCACCGATATCCTGGGCATCCCCTACAGTCCCTTCCCTCTAACCATTTTAATCTGGTATACCCACTGCCTTCGCATGATTTCCACCTCCCTACACAGCCTTCTTGCCGCCGTCCTATACTGGAGTAATTCTCAAATCCTCTTTGAGGAAAGAAAAAACATATACTACCAGCAGACCAGCCAACTTCAACTTCACATGTTTCTCTGTCTCCGATGGAACCACAGACTGATCCTCCTGGGAGCTAGACTCCACTCCTGAATAATCCTGTTGCATGACCGATTCCACTACCTTTGAAGCATCACTGCTCACCTTCTCACGCTCGCCCATGGCAGTAAAATCCTGGGCTTGTTAGCCTACAGGTTGCGCCTACACTTCATTCACCTTGTATGGACATACCAGTGGATGCGACTGGGGGTTCTGGTCCTCCCAGTGCTTGGATGAAATAGAGTACAAGGCCACTGGCATAGCAGTAGTAGGAGCAGACGGCACCTCCATGGACCTCTATTTGCATGATCATTCGACAGGGAAACCACCCCCACCCTCAACCTGTACAGTGACACCTTCATCTGTCGCTGGACATTCCACCGAGACCATCGCCAATGACCTCTTACGACACTCCTCGAAACAGTGAACCTGACTATTGCAGAAGGAACAGAATGACGATCATGATTCATAGAGAATATTTTGAGCATACCTGTATTTTCCCTCAACCATGATCCAAACCCTATAGGGGGGAGGCCGGGAGAGATCCATTTAGATGAAAATACGTTCCACTATCGGGTGCAGCATGGCATCGGTCCGCCGATCATCACAATGTAAACGACCAATTGAATTACCTATTGATCATAGGAGAGCCGGATTTTGGAATGGTAGTGGTAAGCCTGGAAGCGGTATCCAGATTTCTGAAGAAGAGGAGTCATGATTAATGTGCACGTCAAACGTCCCGGGATGTAGGTGGAACTGAAACCCTCTAAAGGATCTTCTTGCACGAGACCACGCCACAGCCAAATCATCCTCATCAGCGAGGCAAATTAGAAATTGACACGGCCCAAGAAGACCCACAACCACACGATGACCAAACCCCCATGCCTCGGGAACATACCTTTCGAACAATTCCACTAAAGATTGTCGATGAACAAACATAGCAATCAGAGACGTGGAAAGAAGTGAGGAAGCTTCAGAGAATTCCAGGGAAGAAACTGGAATCGCCGGATGGCCATTGAAGATTCCCGAGACCTTCTGAGCAACCACTATGATGGAGAAGAGAGAGCGTCGCACTGGAGGAAAACCCCCATGCGAGAGATCCTGCTCCTCCCCCTGAGGAGGACGGGCCGTCGCCGCTACCATGAAACCTAAGGAATCACCCCCCGAGAGGGTTTAGAGCGGGACCTCGCCCGATAAAGGGATGCAAATGTCAATCGTACTTCCCCTCTCAATACCGTTTCTTTTCTCTCTATATCATCCCTTCCAAACTAGCCCTCAATTATCACGACCGAACTACACCCCCATACCCTAGATATTCAACACACACCCCCTTTTCCCTTAACAAAATTTCTTAATTTTTTTAATCACTTTATCGTTTTTATTAATTTGTATTTTATTTTATTATTTTTTCATTTAATTTTTTTACACATATGAAATTTTAATTAGATAATACAATTATATGTATAATTTTAACATTAAAAAAATTATATTTTCATATTTATATATAATCAAAATTCATTGGTTTATAAAACAAAATTTATAATAGTAAAAGTTTTATAATATATTTGTAATTTAGAATTCAATAATATTAATATTAATTTCATATATATATATATATCATATTTTTGAAACATAAAAAAACAATTTATTATATTCGTATATTAATTCCTTATTTCAGATTTTTAGATTTTAATAATTTATACCATAGTTAGTATATTAATTAGATTCAATCATAAAAGATTATATTAAAATATTAATATTTATATTTTACATACAGATAATTTATAACTACCATAATTTATCATATTATATATTAATAAATAAGAATAATTACAACAGTCATTATTTATATGAAATATGTTGTCTTAAAACATATAAATTCATTTATTTAAAATATTTTATTAAATATTATTTTGATAAAAATTAATTTTGTTTTTAAAATTATATTATTTATTGAATAAAATTAAATCATATAAATCGAATAATATAAAACAATATCTTTTTTTGAATACTAATTTTAAATTAAATTTACAAATATAAATTTTAATTACAATTAAGTAATATATAATTATTAATATTTAAATTAATTGATAATCAGATTAATTATAACACTTAATTTATATTATTATTTTTTCATAATATAGAATATTTCAAATTATAAAACAAGAAATTAGGATGTTACATCCTCTACCCGAGGTTATGATGAATGCTGATAATTGATTTGATTTTATAAAGGTTTTATATGTGAATAAATTTATAAGATATTTTATAGACATAATATTGAATATGAAAATCTATGAATAATTTTAAAATACTCTTTTGAGGTTATAAGTGTTTTTCTTGTAAGAGTTTTTCCTAATTATCTAAAACTCTAATCCTAAAAGGTTTTAGGTATATAAGTAGCCCAATATTTTGTTTTAATGTGGTATGTTTTGGAGTAATAAATTGTGTCACATTTATTTATATTAATTCAATAGATGTAAAGTTCTTGTTTTTTCCTGAGATCCAAGAGTGTGAGTTCGAGGATTTATAAACATTCTTTAGAGTGAACCTTGATTGGGAAAATTTAATTTCCTTTGAATGTATAGGGCCCTGATATGGGTGGGGGTATGGTGAATCATTGGAAAATATTTATTATTTTATTTCTCATTAAAGTAATAACTAAAATTTGTTAATATTTTGATCCACTCATATTTATAACTCAACCTCACTCATATGAAAAGATAAAAAATAAAGCAAAGAACAACAGTTTTTATAAGTTTATTTCCCAATTTGGATACCCATTGATGACTATGTCGACACACTTCAACCAATGGATATCCACTATATAATGAAATTAATAGAAATTATAAAACTATTATAAATAACCGTCTGTATCTTGACATAAATTTATACTAGATCCTCTCACTTATATGGTTTTATTATAATTCAGAGAAAAAAAACAAAATAAGAACATTGAATTTATTATGTAATAACTCTCTAAAGATATTATATATCTATTTGAAATCAACTTGTCACACCTATATCTGGTGAACCTTAGTCTCCTCCTGATATGTCTCCATTTAGTGCACCTCAACTTAGTGCACCTCATTATAATGCACTATATTTACTAAATTATTTCAAGTAGCTCTGATCAATACATATTCTTCAACCAAGTGATTACATTTGAAATTACTTACACTAAAAAAATTATCAATTACACTATGTAGAAATAATAACTTCTCAATGATCCAAAACCCATTTATGTAGGAATTTTCCCTCTAAAGGTCAAGGTAGAGGCAGAAACTCTAATTTCTGATTCACCCCTCAACTCAATTTTCATTTGACCACCTTCAATCCCTCTGAAACATTAGATCTAATTTTTTGGAATATATTTCACAAATCATATCATTAATTATCCTATTCAAATAATCCTTAAATATATGATAGATTTTTAAATTTCACTTGAATATATTAACATCATCACAATTATAAGCTTTATAAAGTTTTTGTAATATTATTCAAGGATCGGCCTAGATTTTCTCCATATAATAACGTTAACGTGGATTCCTCATTATGGAATTACCAAAACACTTATCTATATGATCATATTATTTTGATAATCTCATTATGAAAAACTTAGTTTTTCTTAAACTGACAGACTTTTCATTTCTCAGTCCGATGACATAAAAAATATCTATCTGAAGACATCAAATTTTTCTGAATTATACTTTTATTTAAGATGATCCCAATGAATTATTTCTAGTAAAAATTATTCATAATTTCATCTGGTAGAAATATATTTCTCAGTTCAGTATCCTTTATCAAATCAACTTGATTTTCTAGACTATGTCTCAAGACATCATCAAAACTTCACTATGTTTGTTTCATTAATGCACATTTCATTGGTTCATGTAGCAATTTATCTATTTGGTCATTCTAAAACCTTCATTATTACGTATATGATTTAACCATTCACGTTTAATTAATAATTTTATATGAAATCATTATTTTTAACATCCTCAAATCATATATTGATCATTTTACAATCTGAAATCCTCTCCTTGACATAGACTTTGTGAAATTATCTGTATTTTGTCTTTTTTTTGTAATTTACTCATGTATGAAATCACCAAAAGGAACCCTTTACTTGATAAAAATATATTTAATATGAATGTTATTTAATTTGAAATGTTTTACAGGATTTTTTGAGAGAACAATGGAACAATGACTATCACAAAGAATGTTCAATGATTTTTTATCATTGACCAACAAATCTTCAAGATTAAATATCAACCACATCATATTTGTATGTACATGGGTGGGGGTTATATATTCTACTTCCACTACACATAAAGTAAAATAACATTTTTTTTACTATTCCATCTCACACTACTTTTTCCCAAGAATAAATTTCAAAGTAATGTTAATTTTTGATCATTGAAATATGAATCACAATCAATATTAATGAAACCTTAAAAAGATAAATTATTAATATATCTATAAATTAGGATAGAGTTTCATATTAAATTATAATATATAATAATTATATTTTCTATAAATTTGGAATGATTAATTCAGATCACATTTTTTCATTCAAACATTGTCATAATATATGAAATATCTAGTCATAAAGTAGTAAAATAAAATAGAATTTAGTTCCACTACTAGAATTCTTGATGATTTACACTTATTCTAGTTTCATTTTTACTTGTATTTATTCTAATATATATTGTTTTAAACACATTAATTTAATATTCCATGGAAAACACTTTTAGAAACTCCTTAGAGTAATATTATTATAAGAGGAAGATATATCTTCTTTTTAAGAAATAAGTTAAAATCTCAAATCATTGACACATCATAGCTCCAATTAATTTATTTAACAAATTATTCTAAATTTTTTCCCTATCACTTTTAAAAAAAATATCATGAAAAAAAAAACAATGTGAATTAGGGTACCTATATTCATGTCTCTCACATATATGTTTCTATCAAAATTTCCTTTAGAATAGATCAACTACATTATGAAAATATCATGCTTCAAATATTGGGCACTATAAACCTATTTCAACCCATATAAACATTTATTCAGTTGAAACTACATGGTTCCATAATTATCAAGTATAAAACCACTAGGTTACTCAATATAAACATCTTCA
The DNA here is from genome assembly GCA_963277665.1 of Viscum album. Lineage (NCBI taxonomy): Eukaryota > Viridiplantae > Streptophyta > Magnoliopsida > Santalales > Viscaceae > Viscum > Viscum album. Next base: position 2,133,121,270 of record OY728155.1, on the reverse strand, counting down.
GTAATTTTTATATCCAATAATGATTATCTAACATCCATCTCAAGGAATTTATAATTTTGGTGAGTGAAAAAAAGTAAAAAAATATTTATTGTTTCAAGACATAAAACAATGGAATATGTATTAATTTTGAATTATCATATTTTGATATTATATCATTTTTATAAACATTAATTACATTACACAAATACATGACTAGGGATAGTAAATGTTTAGTGAGTTTCGAAACATGGAAATACAAAAAAACGGGTTCATGTGAAAATAATATCATCATCAACTAAATTATTCAACACTTGTATCCTTATTATAAATATCATATATGATAAATTTTTTCATTACCTATATAAAGGAATCATAATAAATGGCGAGCTTTGATTATTAGTATGGGTAATCATGGGAGATTTGAAAGCATATGGACCTAATGGCATGAGAACATAAGCATAACATTTAGAAACCATACGATGCATATTAAATATCCTAATATAGAGTTATGTAATAAAGATTGTAAGTTCATAAGACATAAATAATAATATATTCCAAGAAAATTATCCATGATATAATTACATTAATTTTATTTATAGATATTTTGAATATAAAAAAGAATCGAAAAATCATTTCCAGAGTAGTCAATGATCACTTCCAAGACTAACCTAGTAGAATTGTTTCACTCCACAAAACATCATATCCATCAAGGTTTAATCCCTAGACCATAAAAATAGGCAAAGTAGCTTACAAAAAAATGTTAACACTATATTACAGTCCATTACAACACATGAGAAATAAATCGTTACCCAATGCATTGGAGAGATATATGTGTCCCTCCCATCACAGAATGAATATCAAACATATGTGTGCCACAAATTCACTATATCATAATCCCTGAAAAAAATGGGATATATAAGAATTTCATCATATAAAAACATATGAAAAAGATATATGTTTGAAAATAATTTCATCATTTCATCATTGCATAATTAGTGGAGAAAAATTAGGGTTCTAAAAAATGTTATCATTATATAAACCATATTAGAGAAATGAGTTTCATAGACATATTGTCAACATAAACTATTCAAATAAATATTAAGGATAGTACCCTTAGTTTATATCCCATGAAATTAATAAATTAAATCAATGTATTTCATCTTTAATGGATAATTATTTTGGAAGATAATTCACATGGAACGTTTCTTGAAGAAGATAAATTTTCATTGAAAATAAATTTTTAAAAATAAAAACTCATAAAATATTTTGTAAATATTTTTCATTTAAAATAAAACTGAAAGAATATAATTTTTTATTTAAATAAAATAATTCCAATGACAGAATAAAATTCCATTCATTCTATACACGTTAAAAGAGAGATTCCTTCCACATTTTGGTTAAAATCCAGAAATATGTTTTTTAGAAAATGACATGAAGAATCTATTAAAAAAATATTTTTTAAAATTTAATAATAATTTGTGAAAATTACATAAAAAATTATTCTAAATAACTTTGACAACATATTTGAATTTGTTTTTAGAAAACGTGATTTTTGGAGGAAAATGTGTTTTTGACCAAAGAGAAAAATAATGAAGATTGTTTTTTGAAAATATTTTTCTTGAACATGAGAGTACATGATAAGTGGAAAATTAAGCAAAAATAAGTGTTCTACATAAATAAAAAAATATTATAAAATAAGTGGGTCTATTTAGAGTTAGTTTATAATATTTCATCATAAAAAATACAATCATATACAATACTCATAAATGATTAGTCTGCAGAATACAATATTTATATATTATATAACATGGGATTGTAAGCCCATTGAAGGAAAAACATTTAATGAAAATTAAAATATTATTATATTAAATAAATTCATGATATTTCATGTCAAAGGGGATGTATATCCTCATAAAATAATATAGGTTCATAACATATCATTTGTCTAATGGAATGTGTATTGAGAAAAAATCCATTACCTCATGTATGAAATTAAATCCTACATGTTCAAACTTCATGTATGAAAATTTGAACATATTAATAAATCTATGAAGGAAAAATAATCACATATATCAAACCATATATTACATTCTTATGATAATTTTTAAACGTTTGTTAATAATTTCTTGTTAAAGTAACATTTCCTGAAATAACTACATAGTTTTTCATGTGTGTTTTGATTTATTATTTTTTATTCCTATAAGATTTACCATGGATCTATAATATATATAGTGTTATAAATTTTAAAAAAATCATATAAATAAATTATATATATTTTTAGATTAATCCATAAATGTTAGAGACAGAAAATGAAATTCAATGTTCATGGAGATGGTAGACAGTACGTACACATGAAAAATGTTTCCATTTTCTCAAAGGATTCAAATAAAGAACATTAAATAATATAATAACATTAAAAAATAATTTATATGTAATTTATATCACATATATTAATTAAAATAATCATTTTTTACCGTCCATGTAATGTGTGAATGAAATACATCGCAATAGGAGGTAGTAGTGCATCGTACACACAAGCAAAATTATTGAATTCACATAGAATCTAAAGTATGAATTTATGTGTGATATAGTAGTTATATAAGTATAATAATTTCATAAATATCATATATTAACTTTTAATACATTACTATAACCATCCATTAGATATGGGAGTGGAAAAATTAATGACATTATTTCGTGAAGCAATAGTCTGTTGTATACGGGAATGATGATTTTGCAACCCATTTGATGGAAGCGGGGTAGATTATAGGTCATTAACTTAACATAAAAACATATAATTATATGTACGATTATATTTTTATTATATCATAAACTTTTAATAATAATTTAATGTGGTGGGGAAAGAAATAAAACAAAAACACTCCTTAAGAATGTAACCTCTTGTTCCGGTAACCCTTATATGTTTTCACCAAATAATTCATCAGTTGTATTTTATCCCAAACTAAGCATTATAGGATGGGAGAGAGGAATTTAGGATGTAATTTTAGAAGGTATTGTCTTAAAAAAAATCTTTTAATGTGTTAAGTATAGTGGAGAGTGGTGACAATTTATAACTGAGGAGACTGACACAATTATAAACTTTTTAAAACAAATAGTTTCACCCATAATTTTCTCATTCAAATAGGATAAAAAATTAAATAAAATTGAGAAATAGAAAATTTAAGGAATAAATAGTTAAAAAAATATATGTTAGACATGTTCTAGTTCATTTTAATCATTATATTATTTTTCTAACCCTCAGTAAACAAATTTTTACCCTAATAGTGATAATTAATTTTTAATGTTACACTTTTAAACTTGGTAAAATATTAATTTGATATTATTTTATAATATAAATTATAGTGATTCCATATATTCAATCCATTCTTAAAAAATAAATTCTATAAATGGATAATTTTAATTTATAATTAATCCAACAAGCAGGACGATAAAACGAGTTTTCAAAGGGAATTTATTCAAAAATTTTAAAAGGATTTTATAACGAAATTTACAATAATAGTGATTTAAATTATGTAAGTTGTATTAAATGATATTTAATTGAACTAAATTTAATTTAAAAAACAATTAAAATTTAATTTTAACTTTATAAAAAATTTAAATGGAAATGTACTTTTCAAAAAAAATTATTTTTCATTATTAATAAAAAAATCGTACTTTTTAGAGGATTCATAAAAATTAACCTCATTATAATTTCTATTTTTGATTTTAAATACGAGTTTTATATTATCAAAAAAATTCCATAAAATTTTAATATTTTAATTTTATTATATTTTACAAAATAAAATTTCTGAAAAATAGTATTTTCGAAACATATAAATGTTTAATGAAAAAGCTAATTATTTTTTTATCAATATGTTTCCATTATAATAAAATTTATAATGAATAATTTAAAAATGAGTTATTATTATTCATATCCCAAATTTTAATGTATTGGTTATAATTTTCACGTTAGAATAATATTAATAATATATCGAGGTTTTTCTAAAACTCAGTATAAGGCCCCAGCCTTAAACCTTACTTAATCTAGAGTTATTACAAGATTAATCCTTGAGGATATTTTCAGGTTTAGAGTTTTAGAGAATTAGATCATAAAACATGCATTATTTTCCACATTTAAACAAAGTGGTTACATAAAAGATAGTATTCATTTTTCCCTTTAATGGAAACCTATTTAAAATAAAACATGGATTCTTTCTTGACACTTTCTATACACTATAATCATATCATGTACCTTTCCCTTGACCTGTGAAAAACATTTCAAAAACATGGGATGAGCATAAAAAGCTCAGTAAGGGATATAAAAATATGGAAAGGAAACATGGTTACATATATATATAATAATGAAATCATACTTTACCCATAAAACATAATCACTTTAAAATACCTCATAAAATCATGAATAAATCATAGAAATCATAAGACATAATGGTAACTTGAGGCATTCATAACATTCTTACATAGGGAGTAACCCTCTTGGTTACGATTGGAATACCCATCATAGTATATTCCCTAAATCACTTTGGAAAAACCTTAATGTTTCACTCCATCGCGTTACCCAATGAATTGGTGAGCTATATCAGGCTCTCCTGCCCTTAGTTTATCACGGAACCACCCGTATTCATAATAATTCCCAAGAACCTCAACATAATTGTATCACATAAAACATGCATAAATGAAACAAAACATTTCCACCTTTCAATCACAAGATATCAATACAACACATTGATATAAAAACATTATGAAAACCATTTTCAATACCAAAATAAAATAAAAGTAAAACATGGTATTTATTTTTATTTAAAAAAAGGTATGGCTTGTAGAGGAAGCCAAAACTCACATAATGGTCACGACGGCGAAGAAGTCATCGTCGCCACATACGTACAACAAAAACATTCCCTTTTGTCGTTTAGTAAAACGCTTCATATAAAAATGATTCCTTTTGAATAAACATAAAATTCAAAGGGGTTTATACACTGTATAAAAGAAGGTTGTGTATAAAACAAAATATTCCTCAATGAAAGGAGATTGAGATGAAGTCCCATACCTCGGGTCCGACTTGACTTGGTCATTATTTAATATCCTAAATAATAAACTTGAGTTAATTTCTACTTGTTTAAGAACCTTTTTCAAGTTCATTATTCCTTTTATATCACTTATTTCAATGTCATGAACACTATGTAATTATTTAAGTTAATAACGGTCGTTTTAACGATCATTGGTACATGAGTCAAAAATAACCCCTTTATAATTACAAGTTGTTCATGTATCCATTATATCCAGGATGGTACTCATGATGTAGATATCATATATATCATATATATCCAGTACCTTAATGCATTTATAATATTATAAAACATTTAGAGGTATGAAATGAAATGCACCGTTCATGGAGACGGTAAGCCGTACGTACGCATGAATGCTACTTCCATTTCTATCTCGTATTTTATGAAATGGAAGCATAATGAAATAAAGGTATATTATAATTCCAGTGTAATATCATATATAATATCATAACTCCATCCTTTATACGTCCCACATATGGTATTAACGAATCAAATCACTTTGAGGGGGGCGGTAGTCCGCACTTCGTTAAATGAAGATATCGCGTTAATCCATAATGGAAACCATAAAAGTATGCCAAAACTGAAAAATAAATAAGCTTAAGGAAAACATAAACATATTATATATCATATATAAATATAGTTTCATATTAATGGCCACCTTTGAAGGTGTTAAAAGAATGTTGAACAATCATCATTTCGGGAGGCATAAATTCACCATCCACGGAAACAGTATATTCTTTAACCATTAGATGGACGTGTGTGTAAGTGCAGCTCGAATCCTTCTTATAACAACATCCTAGTATATTTAAGATACTGGAGTTGTTACCAAAGAATTTAATAAAAAGAGTTTAGGGGGTTGGATATGAAAAATAAAACAAAAGGACTCAAGTGAAGACATTACCTTAAAATCGGGTAACTCCCTTTGGTTTGATATCAAAGGCTTCCTTGAGAAGACTTCTGCCCAAACTGAGGCTTCAAGGAGTATGAGATGGATGTGGAGAGAGAAAATGAGCAGGGTTTGGCCGAGCCAAAGGCTTTGGAAGTGTGGGTAAGGAGGTAGAGGTGGGGGCCTTTTATAAAGGAGAGGAGGGGAACTCTTGGAAAGTAAAGAAATGTCACTTTATTTTAAAATGTGTTTCGGATTCAAAAGGTCCTACATTGATATAATTAAAGTATAAGGTGATAAGGGTTCTAAATATACCCATAAACTAGGTTTTGGACATGTGTAGGTCATAGATTTTACATTATCTTTTCATTTTATTTAAATCCGTTATTAATGTGGTAATCACTGCATCATCATGATGTCATAAATAATTTAATAAATTTTATGTCTAAAAATTATAAAAAAAATATCATGACGTAGGAACTCTTTTTATATTTCTAATGATTATTTATAGTAAAAAATCTGACTTGTATAACCCCATTTAATAATTGTTTTAGTAAAACAGCTCATGTTTGTGTCATTTTTACTTTAACATTAAATAAAAAGGTTTTTATGTCATTTCCCAACCAAAGTTGCTCCATGGAGTCCCCAAGTTGACCCATGGATTTTATTAGTCGGCCATGACACATCCAATGAGGGTAGGACATGTGTAAAGCTCATCTCATATTATTAAAACATTATTTTTACCTTAAACTACACTAATTACCTCTAATCGCGGTTAAGAACTTAAAAGATACTATTCAACAAAAAATTATTTTAATCTCATTGAACCACTTTTTACTTCTTAATGACAACCATGTATGTCGGATTTTTGAAAATCAAATCATAGAAGTGGCAATGTTTCATTTAATCGAAAAATCAGTTTCTTTAACTACCACTTAGTGGTTTCACTATTCATCAAAAATTGATGTTTTTCAGAAAAATTCCAAAACTTCACCCTAAGCTATATTTGATATTCTGAATTCAAAAATGATGTCTATTTTTAAAAATTCAAAACATATAAGATTCATTAGTTAATTTAATATTTAATTCCCGTTGTCATGACAAATAGCGTGATTTTATGAAACAATAAGTATCAAAAGATTGACACTAGTTTAAGCCCAATTTCAAAGTAAAATTGATTCCAATGACCACCATTGGATTAAATGGTAAAAATATATTTTAATTTTACTTTAAAACAAATTAAAAATATAATCTAATCATATAAATAAATTATATTAAAAAGTGGTTTTGAATTAAAATACAACATTTTTCTCTATTAATTAAACAAATGAACTTTATCGGAAAAATACCAAAAATTCACAAAAAGTAAATTTTGATGTCAAAATCATAGAGAATAAGTTTATTTTGACAAAAATAGCTTATAAAATTGTCAAAAGATATATTTAAAAATGGTTTTCCATTAAAAGGCAGTAAAACAATCTTTTAAAAATATTAGTGTATTCCATGCTTAAGAGTGGATTTACTTTCATTTTAAGCCTCTAAAACACTATCTAATTAATTAATAGGCATAGATAAAAATATCTATTATTAATTACTTACTTGGGATTTTACAATAAGTTCCATGTGTAACACAAGTTTAACACAATGTTGAGTGTAATGAATGATTATATTATTGTAGTGTGTAATGAAACAGATCATTGAAATTTAATTTATTTAAGAAATAATAATTCATAAACAATGAAGGTGTAATTTTATACCAATCATTATATGAATTTCATCCTAAAAATTCATCACATTGATATAAAAAATGAGGATACTTCTACTCATCACGTTCTAACGCACCTTCCAAAAACTAGTGGTTCTTCCATTAAACGTTTACCATGTGAGAGGTCTTGATTCTTAGAAACACCTTGTAACCAACTTCAAATTTTTTATCATGTTGGTAATTGTCATCATATATTTTATTCCAACTCCTAGCTTCAATGATATCTTGCGGAATAGATCACGAATTCCTTACTAGTTCATCAACTATCTTTGGTCCTGTAATGACTCGCCTATTTTCATTGGCTTGAGAGTACAACAAGTCATTACTAAGCCTTAAGGGACATCCCCAAGATGCAAAAGGATGGAAATAAATGCCAAATGGTTTCAAATAAAATTGTGGTATTATTTACCCTTTATGGAATAAACCAATAAATCAAAAAACTCTCACCAAACCATTCACTAAATAATGCATGGAAAAAAGAAACACAACTAAAAAACATCATGTATCTCAAAACCACATCACAGTGTTCAAAAACGGAATACGAACAAGTATCAAAGTACATAGAGGATAAAAAAATGACTCTCAAGAGACCAAAAGACTCGATGCTCTACAATCTCTATGCTCCACAATCATCAAACACCTAAATATCACGAGGTAGTGCCAAAAATGTGGGAAACGATACCTTTACACATATCCCAGAAGATAGTATCAGCAAAAGCACGAATGTTCAAAAGAAGGTTTTAGTATAAAACTCAGTAGGTTTTCCCCAATGACATCCCTACTCATGCTACTAGGAGAGAATAATTATCCACATTTATATAAAATAAGTAATATATTTTTTACCAAAAATAGTTCATAGAGAGATATAAATATGTTTACAAAACCATTCAAAACCTAGTAAAAAAAATATTAATAAAATTTCGAGAAAGTTATCTTCCCATGAAAAAACTAATCAATCATTAAAAATAATTCTTCTTATCACTTTGAATACCCCTTCCATAGTTCACAACACACGCACACATGTATGCTTCATTTAACAGTTCCAAAATCATGAGTGGTCTCTCGTCAAATTACCTTGTATCCCATTGACACATGCCCCAATTCCAGGGTCATGTCCCCTATACCCCAATGTTACTCATCCCTTATTAATGTCCCATGATGTATGAAGTCACACAAAAACCATTTATGAAAAATCGCCTCATTAGCAAAATAAACCACTTCAATAAAACAAAACTTTTATTATAAACAATAGCACAACCAATTTAAAGGAACATTTCATTTCAAAAATAAATTTCCTTTTATTGAAAACAACTAATCCCATTTTTGTTCCACCAATCCGTAAAAACCACTTTTTAAAATCCATGTTTTATAACCAATAACCAAATAACTCATTCAAAATCCCCAATTTTTCAGATTTCACCACCATCACTCATGAGGGTTTCCAACAAGTGTTAAAAAAACTAATAAAAAAATTTAAATCAAGAAATTAATTTTCTATTTATCCCAATTAATTACAATAAATGAATTTGATAAAGAATCCATCTACCTCGAAGGTTTTGAGAAGAACCCCAAAGAATGAAGAACACACAAGAAAATCGAGTTGATTCTCCAAGATCCCGCATTAGATATCTTCTCCTAGGAAGATCATGACAAAATATTATCATATTTGGCATCAAAACACATATATTTAACCGTAATAGGTGTAGATTTATGATACCAATAGAATAGGAGATGTTGATCTATGAAACCGATCATGAAAAAAGAAGAACAATCACATAGCTCATAAATCTGGCTTTTATTCACTGAGGGAGGCCTTCAGATCACCTTCAAACTAATGGGAGAACTATTTTTGGACTTAGTATAATAAAAATCATGATTTAGGGTTAGGTTGGGTAAAAAATGATGGAGTTATGAAAAAAATTATTGAGATCATATTTTTAAGGATCTCATTATGACTTTGTGCACGGTTTGACGGCATAGTTAGGAAAACCACGCACTAACCGTGTGATAGTGACTTCCCGAACATATTCTACGTCCATGGTCTCCCAAAGCATTCTCCAAATGTTCTGGAGCTACTACCTCAAGAGGACTACAATTCACAGTTTGGCATCAAAGTTAGGCAAACTGTGTGCCACCCGTGTGACTTCAACTTCCCCCCAAAACACTTCCAAGTTTATCCCAACTATCCCATCCATCACCCTTACACTTTATAACCATAAAAATAATCAAGTAAAGGTTATATAATTTAAACACATGGTAATAAATTCTCCCCACCAGTGGTCTTTCCATACTCATAAATTATAAATCCCTCAGCCATCTGAATGACTTCCGGCCATTTCTCATTCAACTCCTTCAAGTATTCTCATGTCTCTTCTTGAATTTGACGTTGATTTCATAAAACCAACACTAAAATAAATATTTTTCTACACATTAAATTATCATTCCTATTCAAAATTGATATCAGGATATGTATCAACGAAGAATAAAACTCTTGGTCATTGTGATCCTATCTGATCACGTGGTTAGGATTATGCTGATACTTTTTCAACTGAGATACATGGAACACATTATGCACCAAACTATACTATGGTCATAATAACAACCAATATTCTACCTCTATGACCCATTCCAGTATCTAAAAAGGGCCAATTTTCCTATGAGATATCTTTCTCTACTTCCTGAAATGGATATGTACAAGCCTTGGAGAGATCCTCATGAAAACATGATCACCCATGGTAAATGAAAATTGCCTTCGACAGTGATCCTCATAAGATTTATGACAAATATGAGCTGTCTCCATCCTCTTTTTAAACAACTATATCTTCTCTGTTGTTTCCTAGACAACAATCGGCCTAACTAGTGACGTTTCAACCTTTTCCACGCAGCATAGTGGAGAACGACAAGGAAACCTATACAGTTCTTGAATGGGAGCCATATGTATCGAGTCTTGATATCTATTATTGTATTATAAATCCACTATGGGTAGATGATCCTCCCATGAGCCATCGAAATTCACTATACAAGCATGGAAGCATGTCTTCCGATGTCTGTGTCATCTTCTTAGACTGGCTATCTATCTATGGACTATACACCGTGCCCATAGTTAACTATGTCCCAAGGTCTTTCTATAAGGATTTTTAGAAACACGACGTGAACTTATGATCTCAGTCTGAGACAATATAAATCGGTATGACATTTTTCTTTTCAATTTCAGGGGTATAGATTTTTGATAGATCCTATATCATATTATTTTCATGAATATGGGTTAAATGGGCCAACTGTTAAGACGATCCACTATCACCCAAATGGAATCATGTTTGTGGACTTTTATTGGAAGACCTATAAAAAAATACTTCACTATATTCTCCCATTTCTACACTATGATAAGTAAAGATGACAACATACCTATAAGTATATGATTCCCTACTTTAACCTGCTAACAAATTAAGCATCATAAGATGAACACAACCACATTTCTTTTCATGCCTCTCCAACAAAGCTAGGCCTTCAATGCCTTATTCATATTCAGTGTACCTTAACACAAAGAAAATATTTAATGGAAGTATGTTTGAATGAGTTGTTCCTGAAAATCCATAGGTACAACCATCCGATCTCTAAAGATCAAAATTGAACTCTCATAAAGATTCCAGCCTTCAATGGTCTCCCCAACATTGAGTTTTGAAATCACAACCAAAAATTATGCATTAGATGTTTTTTCCTCTATGAAAATATTTACAAAATCAGGATCAAGAATAGATAAAAATAATACAGCAACATTACATCAGCCTTCACATTCCATATACATATTGGCTATGACCAATATCAACTGCCATTCATCTGAAGATTCATTATCCAATGGGCATATGATGTTTTTTCAATACAACTTCCCCCGAATTCCCTTTTCCTGGTTATACATAAATTCAATGTCAAATGTTTGGAGACACCCCATCATAATCCATTATGTCTTATTCAAATATCACTATTAGAAAATTTGTTTTATGCTTGTGTGGTCCAGGAACATGGTAAATTTATCACCAAATATTTAATGTCTCAATGTTTTCAAAGCATAGACGACTAAAGCTAACTCAAAATCACATGTTGGTTAATTATTCTCATGAACCCTCAATTTCCTTGAACCATAAGAATCCACATGGTCACTTTAAATGAAAACACATCCTAGACTTGATCACGAAGCATCAAAGTACACGACATACCCCAGTCCTGATTCGAGAAAAATCAAGATACATGGAGATGTAAAATGACCATTGAGTTCTTAGAAAGACTTATGGAATTCCTCTATCCATTGAAATGGAGAATTACTCTTTTTTAGAGTTTTCATTAGCGAGACAGTCATGAGATATCACATAAAAAGCGTATGCAGTAACCAGCTAGGCTAATAAAACTTCATATATTAAAGGAATTGTTCAATGATTGACATTAGATAACAACTTCTATATTTTATGGATCAACAGAAACAAATATCTTGGAAATGATATCTCCTATAGAATGTACTTATTTTATCCAAAAATCACACTTTAATAATTAGGTATACAAATAGTTGTCTCTCATGATATGTAACAATATTTCCAAGTGTTCCACATTGTCATCCCTTGTCTTTGAATACACTAATATGTCATCCACAAACACCACAATAATAGAATCCATGTATCTCTAAAATATTCAATTCATAAAATCCATAAATACCATTGTTGGATTCATTAGACTGAAAGGAATGACAATATATTCATAGTGTCCATATCTACTTATTAAAGCTGTCATTGGTATATCTTCCTTCCGAACATGTAATTGGTGATATCCAGATAGCAAGTTAATCATGGAGAACTACTTAGCTACCTTTAATTGATCGATCAGATCATCAATTCATGGAAGTGGATATCTATTCATTATCGTAACTTGGTTGAGCTTACAATAATCAACACATAGCCAAATAGTTCAATCTTCCGTATTCATGATCAAAACTGGTGCTGCCCACATAGACATACTTGGTCGAATGAAACCCTTTTTTTTCTAGATCCTCTAACTATAATTTCAATTTCCATAACTCTGCTGGTTCCATCCTCTAAGATAGAAGGGAAATATGAATATTCCTCGAAAGAAGTTCAATCATTATCTTCATTTCCCATATAGGTGGAGAACCTGAGAATTTGTCTATTAATACATCTAGAAATTTATCCATAACTGCTGTAAAATTAATTCCCCCAATTTCATCCATTGATTCCGAATTCAATTGCATAAACTGGTAAGAGATCATTCACACAGTTGGTGCCAACATGTTCTTTTCACCTTTCATTACAATCCTTTCTCCTCGGACGATATTTTTGGTGTCATCCTCAGTTATGAAACTAAATTTTCTCTTAGAACAGTCGATGTGAGCCAAGCATGTTGTCAACCAATCCATACCATGGATTACATCATAAATATCCATGTCTAACATTACGAAGTCCCATTTCAGCTCAACTCCATCATCAGTAATAGGACATTCTGTACACACAAAGGCTTGACATTCTCTTTCCCCAAGAAAATTTTTAGTTTCAAAACAGAAGGAATCATTTCAAAAATTAAGCATATAAAATCAACAACATTAGTATCAATAAAAGAATGTGATGTAGTAGTATTGAAGATCACTCGAACAATGGAAGAAGTCAAATGAGTCATACCTCTCACCATTGATGGTCCAACCTGATAATTGACACTCATCAGCTCATATCCATACAATGAATTCATTGTTACACTATTCTTATTATTTCATTGTTGATATTTCAATGGTTGATGATTCATGGTGTTCCTATAATCACCATGGGTAACTCTGCTATTCTACTGAGACTGATTCTTCTGTCCTCTCCCTATCGAAGCATATGATGCTTCCATCCCTTGAGAAGTGTCTCAAACACTAGACCTGGGAGCACTACAACAATATTACTGAATATTTCCCATATGTTTTTATTAATGTATTGACCTAGGTTGTGTTTTACACTATCAATTTATGTGGTCAATAAAACCACATTGAAAGAAACCTAGTTTGCTTGGGGGTCATGGAGGAAGGTTCACTAATCCAGCCATTTGGTTCGTATTTCTACTTCCACATGGATATTGTTCTCACTTTTCTGGATAATTCTAGTGTTTGATCTCCCACCATTCCCTGGGTGTATCGTCATACCTCCTCCCATCAAATCCAAAGTATCACATTCATCCATAGTTTCTCTGTTCACCATCTTTGCATAATCAGTAATACAAAGCACCATAATTTTTGATCGATTCTCTTACTATAGTCCTGATTCAAAGATGTGTGTGTTCAATGATTCACTAGCTACAACTTTTGGTGCAAAGAGAATTAAATTCATGAACATAGATGTATACTCTGTGACATAGATACTCTCTTGATTTAGCCTTTAGAAGTATGTTTTTTATGGATCATGAACATGTTAGGATAGAATTGTTTGTTGAAAAACTTCTCAAAATCCTCCCATGTAAGACCTTCATCTAATTTCACCTGCACCACTAAATTACACTACTAGAGTGAATGATCCTCGAGCATATATGTTCTCATCATGAACTTTAGCTCTATTAGTGTGCTGATTAATTCAACGATACGATTAATCCTACTGATCCACACCTCTTCCTTCTCAGGTTCAACATCACCTCAAAATTTAGGTGGATTCTGCTTCATGAAATGGATAGTATGATCCACGTGCCTTTGAGAATTCATCTAGTTCCCCGTATCCATAGCTTAAAAATCATGGACAATACTCTGTACCAAATCATTGTTTACCCATGGTTCTGGTACAACCACATTCTCCACTGCTTCATCTGGATTCTTTGGACGATGCCTACCGGGTTCCATTTTCTAAACCAACAACAAACCCTATCAATATCGCTCTCTAGACATTGATGACTTATCATTTCAAATTATATCACATCAATTATAACATCATTATATTCCAAAAAAATATTTTCCATGTCCAACCATTTTTGAAAACATTCTACATGCTTTTTGAAAATATTACCATTTTTAAAATACTATAATCATTCCCTTTTTCAAAATCTTTCATTTGAAAATCAATTTCATACTTTATAAAAAATCCACACTTTTTCACAACATGAATCATTCCTCAAAATGATGTATACACTCTTAGAGGGAATTCATTCCTCTATAATGCATTTTATGCTAATCTCATTGGGTAAAACTATGACACTGACATTTCCATCATTCTAAATGTTTCTCCAAAACACATACATACCCAAATCCGTGGTAACTTGATGGTCAGCATAAAAATGTTAGCTAAATCTTTTTATAGTATACATTTCATGTTCCAAAATTCCTACTATGGTCTAATATTTTATCCCCAAGATTTGAAAAGAAGGAATTTCAACTTCAAGACCGTGAAAAATGATGACCACATGTTAGGAAAAGACTAAACAAAATGATAAAATTTGTACCTCAAAAGAAGTACCAAAATAATTACATTTTTAATGACCCACCAATTATCCTTGGATTGAGAGTACAATGGGTCATTAATGGGACTTAAATGACATCCCAAAGATGAAAAATTCTGGCAATAAATGCAGATGGGTTTCAAATACATGTGTGGGATGATTTAACCATTACAGAATAATCCAATAAAACAAAAAACCATCACCAAACCATTCAATAAATGATGCATGAAAAAAAATAAAATATAAACAACATCATGTATCTCAAAACCACATCAAAGTTTGACACAACATAAGTATGAAAAGTATCAAATTACATAGCTTATAAACAACCAAAGACTCTCAAGAGAACACAAGAATTCATGTTCTATAAAGACAATTCTCCACAATCACCGAACAACCTATGTATCATGAGGATGTGCTAAAAACATGGGATACATTACCTTTGCCCGTGTACCGGAGGATAGCATATGAAAAAGCTCCAAAGTGCCAAAGAAAGGGTGAGTATAAAACTCAGTAGGTTTTCCACAATGAATTCCATACTCATTCCACTAGGATAGAAAAGTTATAACATTTATATACAATATGTTATATAAAACAATTTACCAAAACAGTTTATACCCAAATATAAACATGTTCAAAAAAACAATTCACAACCAAGTGAAATCAAAACTAAATGAAACCAATTTACAACATGTTATATTTCAGAGAAATAACTAATCAAAGAATTAAACGTATTATTCTTATCATTTTTCATACCAATTACATTATTCAGAACACACCCACACATGCATGCTTCATTTGACAGTTCCATACTAATGAGCGACCTCTCATCTAATTACCTTGTGTCCCAATGACTGACTCCCTCAATCCAGGGTAACATCCCTTATTCTCAAATTGTACTTGTTCCTTTTTATGGGACCAATATACATGAACCCACACCTACAACATTTATACCAAATGGTCCCATTACTAAAATAAACCACTTAAATAAAACTAAACATGTATTGAAAACCAAAGAACAACCAATTTCAAGGAACATTTCATTTCAGTAAAACATTACCTTTTATTGAAAACATACAATCCCATTTATGTTCCAACAATATTGAAAAAACCCAATTTTAATATCTACATTTTAAAACCAAGAACCAAAGAACTCATTCAAAATCCACAATTTTCTAGATTTCACAACCATTACTCAAGAAGGTTTCCAACATGTGTTCAAAAAACAAATCACAATCAATTCAACACCACATGTTCAATTTTAAATCATTCCAATCAGTTATACTGTGTGATGTTGAGAAGTAATCTTACTACGTATAAGGTTTTGACAAGAACCCCAATGAATGATGAATTCAGAAGAAAACTGGGTCAATTATCCAATAACCTTACTTAGATCACTTCTCCTAGAAAGATCAAGACCAGATATCAGCATATTTTTTATCCAGACACCTAGATCTACCCATAATGGGTGTAGATCTAAGAAACCAAGGGAATTGGAGAAGTAGATCTAAGTAGATATAAGAAACTTGTCAAGAATGAAGAATAATGATCACATACCTCAATAATATGGATATGATTCACTAAGGGAATCCTTCAGATCAATATAGACTGATAATAGAACCTTATTTTTTTCATTAGGAGAAGAAAAATCCATAGCGGGGGCTAGTTTGGGTAAAACAACATGGAGTTATCAGAAAATGAGTGAGATATTATTTTTAAGGATCTCATTCTATCTCCACGCACAATTTGACCACACGGTTAGGA
The DNA here is from genome assembly GCA_963277665.1 of Viscum album. Classification (NCBI taxonomy): domain Eukaryota; kingdom Viridiplantae; phylum Streptophyta; class Magnoliopsida; order Santalales; family Viscaceae; genus Viscum; species Viscum album. The sequence goes on along the minus strand of OY728155.1, from coordinate 2,133,104,337 downwards.
AAACCATGCCGTAGCCACTTCCCGCACGGATTCCCCTTACATAGTATCCCAAACTATGATCCAATTATTTTGGAGCTACTACCTCAAGATGAATAATGAATGTGGTTTGGCCGTACAATTAGGTAAATTGTGCACTGCCTATACGACTTCAATTTGTCACCCAAAACACTTCCAAATTACCCCTAACATTCCCATCTATAACCCTTAAAATTTAAAACCATTAAAAGAATCATGTAAGTGATACATAATAGAAATCAGGTGTACTACAAATATCCATAGATTTATTTTTTTACCTCTATTCCAGCACGATGTAGTTCAGAATTTATATCCACAAATGGATTTATAAAGATCCATATGAATGAATGTGCGAAAGATATTATTATAATAAAACTCAATTAGAGGAAGGTGTTGTTCTCAAACACATTTTAAGTTCAAATAACAAGATTTCAACATACCAACTAAGGATTGAATTATTCTATCCCATATTCTTCAGCATGATGTGTATTGTTGAAAATAAACTTTGTATCAAATGTCTAATGAATAATTCTATAGAACATTAAGGTATGCCTCAAATCCTGAATATACATAGTGAAATGTTGTACACCATGCATCCTTACCACTTATATAATATATACCCTCTAAATACAATCAAGAGGGATATATTATTTGATAACGATGATGTGTGCTAACATTGTTAAGAAATCGAGTACAAACCATATAGCATTGTTCCATTTATATATTTTTTGGAGTCCAAAGAAAAAATATCCTTACCACTATTTTTCAATTTCTAATCTGATATAAGAAATAGATGTAAGAACCCATTATACTTTTTTCACTCATCCTTAGGTTGCTGAAAAAACATGCATCATGATAAAAACTATGTTATATCTCTCTTTATTCTATCCCACCATAAGTATTCATTGAAATATCTATACATAATTATACATCTTAGATTAATAGAGAATTAATACCCACATGCTTCATCTAACAAATTATTCATAAAATCTGGTATGGATTGATTGAATACATGGTTCCTAATCCTTATCATTTCGTCATTATCAAGGTTAAACTCAAGAATATGTATAAGCTTCTTCTTCACCAAAACATCTTCCTTATATGCCTCTTTTTTTACTTATATTGTTTTTTGATCATTTAATTGAACAAGATAATATTTATCCTATTCATTTAGGATTTACATATTAATCCTTTTAAAATACCAAAATTTTGGATCATTTTATTCTCCTCGTCATGGATAAGATAACATGTTCATTTTGACTCAAGACATCACCCACATTGTTCAATTTCATAGGATGATAATGTATTAAGCAGTCATAATATTTATTCATCTCTAACCATTTTCTTTTACACCTATTAATCTCCTTCCTTGTGAATATATACTCTAATTTTTTTTGATCTGCATACATATCAAACTTTTTCAATTATGACATTGCATTCATATATTAAATGTAAAAATTTCAACAACTAACTATAATCATGCGTTGGTTAATTCTTCCAAGGAAGCTTCAATTTCCCTCAGACATAAGGTATAAACATTTCATTCAGCTTGACAACGCATCCTAATGTTTTCTTGGATTCTTAACTATATAGTATAAACCCCTATCCATTATAGCATAATGTAAGCATATGTGGGTTGTATAATCTTCTATCCATTTTCATGAAATTTTCCTCACATTCATCTATCCATATAATCCTTCATCCCTTAATAGTTAACATTGTGATTTGATTAGATTTTCAGGATACATTATACAAGAAACCTCAAAAATATCCATATCATCCAAGAAAAACATGCATTATAATCATTATGGATGGTTTATTACAACATTCAATAACCTCTGTATTTTTTTGGATCTTTATATATACCCTCAATTGTGACTACATGGACCAAAAATGATCCCTTTTGCAGTGAAAATTAAAATTTTGTATATTTTTCATATAATATATCCTTCCATAGGTTCATCAGTAAAATAATAAAGAGATATTAATTATACTCATTACCATTTTAATAGATAATATTATCTTCTATTATGACTACATGAAAATGATCAAGGTAATCTCTAAAGACTCCAATGATTAAATCCATGATAATACAAGGGGAATTAGAATGACTGAATGAAATAACAATATTTTAATAATGTTTATACAATGTAAAAATTGATGTATTATGTATATCAAACTTATCGAACCTCAATTGATGATAACTATAATGAAGTTAAATCATGGAAAAGTATTGAGATCCATGTAATTTATCAAATAGGTCATAAAAATGGGCTCTATGATTATTATTCTTAATCATTATCTTGTTCATCTCATGATAATAAATATATATTCTCCTCAATATATCATTATTTTTATAAATAAAATATGATGCATGACATGGTGACAAATTTGGATGAATGAATCCCTTTTTAAGGTTCTCCTGGAGGTAAATTGTTTATTTTTGAAACACAATATGGGTCATTATGTATAGAGTTATGTAAATTGGTATTGTATTAGATATGGGTTCTATTTATAAATCAACTTCATGTTTTTGTGGAAGGTTAAGAAAATCTTCTTTAATGATATAAGAATAATCTCACACAATTGGAACATCATCAATGTTGAGTTTCTCCCCAACCATCTGAGAAAACACCCATCATGAATATGATTCAATACCCATATGATGGATGTGATTTCTATTAGAATTATATATTTATTATCGAACTGATAGATGTTTATATGTTGTTTTGTAATATCAAATGTGACATACATTAGTCAGTCAATTATGTATGATTTATATAGGGAAAACCAATCTATGACTAAGATAATTTCAAATTCAACCAGAGAATGAATGAAAAGATTCTTAGAAAGAACATTCCTACCAACATAAACCAAATAGTAATCATTGACTTGAGATGTGATCATCATACCATTATAGTGTTTTATTTTTAATTCTATATCTAATTTTATGGGTGTAAAATTGGTACCCATAGAAAAGTCTTCAAATATGAAATAATGGGTCGATCTAGTGTCAAATAAGACACTATAAGTTATGGAGTGGATTGTAAGTGTACATTTCATCATGCCTCTATTGTACCCCTCGTTAGATATAGTGATCTCATGGAATTTAACTTTATCTGTCAGCTTAAGAGGTTGCAGATGTTCATGGTCATCACCAACCTTCATATTTGGGTACTAGTTATCATAATGGTGATACTCATGACAATTGAAATATTGGAGTGTGTGTGGTTCATTCTATGTATCTTTCTCTATAATCACATCCTTAGAAAACTTTTTCCCACCACATGATCAATCAACTACTTGATAAAGTCACCTTCCACACTTAAAACATTTACTAGTATCATTATAATAATTTCCTCTATGTTTATTCCAACACATTGAACATAAAGGAAAGATAATACTCTTATATCCATGTTTTTTAGATTTTCCTTTGAATTCAATTTTTCTCTTCTTATCAAAACCATAATAGTGATATATAAATTCAATATTTGATTCCACCTTTATAGCAAACCAAATAATATCTTCATTGATACTGAATTATCTTATGGATAATTCCCTTTAGAGACATGGTTTTGAGACACTGAATAATTGAAAAATGTTACCTTCAGGTTGGATGGTAATAAAATAAACATTGCTCACAAGTATTGTAAGTGTTTTCTAATAGGTTCTAATAGAAGCATAATTCTCTTACTTTATCTCAAAAAACTACTTCTCAATCATTGTACAAATATTATTAAGAAAGTAATTATTATAAAATATGTACTTAAACTTATCCCAATAAATTAATTCAATTTCATCATATTTCATCATATTATTGACATTATTATACCTTTAATTTTTTTCACCTTCCAAATGGTAGATAGACAGATAAACTTTTTCATTTTCTGAATAGTATAAAATGGAAAATATATATTTCTTGGTGCAGATCAATTGTTCAAAAACAATTATATCATAATACCCATTAAATGAACGTGGATGTTTCCTCATAAAGTAATTAATTAAATGTTATTTCAATATTTGTTCATCTGTCAGTCCAGTAGGATTCATAAATATGAATGTTGTGTGAGAATGACAATGGAATTTTTCATTCCAGCTTCCATAATGTTTGGATACTCGGGAGGAAAATAATTTCATTTTACATCACACTAATCATTAACAATGTTCTATCATGTTACATCCATTGACTAAAACAAAAAGGCATAGTTTAAGAAACAATAATCATACTGGGGAACAACATAATCATGAAAAAATGAATTATAGGATGTCTAAATTGTAAAACCTTATTTTAGTCTATGAACCCTTAGGTTTAAACTAGGTCATTAAATGTCATTTTACAAATCCCTCATGAAGGTTAATAATGAGTTTGTGAATTTCCAACACACATCCCTTGGGTGTGTCAAACTTGGTGTGCAAAAATCCCATTATCGTATTGATGATTGTGTCAATATCAATATACCTATTTCCGAGTAATTACAACTAGGTACCTCTGTACTAGATCCACATCTACATGTAGTATCTTGAATGAGATTCAATTTCTTAGTAGTCACTCAGTATATCCTTTACTAAAATTACATGTCATTTTCTAATACATTGACTCGTATCAAGACTTATACGTATAAAAATCCTTCAAAATATTGTTAATGTTTTCTAATCCTAGTTTCCAAAGGTTAACTAATCCTATATTTTGATAACATCTCAAGAGTCCCCAACTTATCATACATATATATTACATCATTTTTATGAAAATTTATTACATTACACAAAAAAACGCTTGAGAATAATAAATTTATAGTGCCTTTGGAAACTTGGAAACACAAACAAATTGTTCATAGGTAAACTACATATTGTCCCACTACATTATTGATATCTAAAATAATTATATAAATAACATAAATAATATACTTTTCATCAACCTGGGAAAGGAAACATAAGACATGCTGAGCTCAGATGCTAAGTATGGGAAAAAAGGGAGACACACAAGGATAACATGAACATAAGGAACTCATAACATGATTATAACATTTGAAAAACACACCACACATATAAAAATAATAATATAGAGTTATTTAATAAATATCACAATTTTAAAATACATGAATCAAAATAGAATAAATTAACATGATCCATGATGGAGGAACAATTGAATAAGATATGTATATTTTCATATACATAAGCATAGAAAGTCATTTCTATATTAGTTGAGGCTCACTCCCAAGGCTATCAGAAAAGAATTATTTCCCTCAAAACCCATTATAGTAGTCAAGGTTCACTACAACGGATATAATTATGGACAAGGTGCTTTTCTATATTGGGTTTACTCTCCATTATTTTCCTGTCTATCTCATTAGATATAAATATTTACCAGATGCATTGGAGGGAGTTATTGGTCCCACCTGTCACATAATGAAAATCATACATACGAGCCCCAAAATGTCATAAAAAATTTATCATATCATAAACCATGAAATGATATGGTATTCATAAAAATATTATCATATCAAATTTTGTGGAAAATATAATGGTTTCACAATAATTTCATAGTTGCATGACCCATGTAGAAAGCATAAGGTTTCATAAAAATTTTATCATAGTATAACTAGTGGAAGAGAAGAAGATTTCATAAACATCATTATATAATAAACCATTAACATAAATAATATTAATGGTATATTTGGTTCATATCCCCAGTAAAAAATAAATTACATCATGAAATGTCATGTAATATGAAGAATGATTTAGAAAGATAAACCACATAGAATGTTTCTTGAGAAGATATATTATATGTGAAAAGAAATTTATAAAACTAAAAATCAAAAAATATTTTTGTAGTATATTTATTTAAAAATAAACTCAAAAAAATATAATGGAAAACTTAATGAAAATAATGGACATGATGATAGAAACTTCTGTTCATGTTATATTCATTAAAACATGGATTCCTTTCACATTTTTTGTAAAAGAAAAACATTCATTGTGTGAAAAAAGACATTAATATTGTATTAATTTTATTGTATATAGTAAAACATGTGTAAAAATGTCTTTAAGAAATAATTTGAATAGTTTTATCTCAATTTTTGGTTTTTAGACATTGTTTTAGATGAAAGAGAGTTTTTCAATAAAGAGAGAAATAATGATAATTCATGTTAAAAAAATATTTTGATTTCCTGAGTATGTTAAGAGATGAAAATAAATGACAAAATATTATTCTCCAGAAATAAGCCTTGTAGAATAAAATAAAATGGTTTATTGAGGGGTTGATTATAATATATTTTCATCAGAAACATAATCATAAACAATGCCAATAAACGATGAGATTGTTAAATAAAATCCTTACAAATATGGTATCTTTGAATTGTAATCACTATGAGTGAATAAAATTAAATGAAACATAAAATATAATTAGAATAAATAAATTAATGATATTACATGTCAAATGGTTTGTATATACACCTCATAAAATTAGATAGTTTCATAATATAACATATGTCTCAGGGAAAGAAATTTGATACAAACATTCTCTTACCTTAAGTCTTGAATTCCTTAGTACACATCCATATGTCATTTATAATAAATATAATATTGGTATAAATATATCAATGAACCATAATAATATATATCATACCATATATAAATTTCTTTTGACCTTTTATTTCATTTTTATTAATAATTCCCTGTTAAATTCTCATGTCATGCCAGAACTATTTTTTTCATGTATTTTTTGATTTGTTATTTTTTTTGTCATGTTAGTTTTATTTGGTTTGAATAATCTCCCTTTATTTAAACATTATATAAAAATAATATATATTTAGTATAATTTGTTTATAGTAATCCATAAGATTTAGAGACCGAAAATGCAATACATCGGTCATGGAGATGATAAGCCACACGTTTTCCTGAAAAATGTTTCAATTATCCCAATAGATTGAATGAAAGTTATATAAATAATATATTAAAGGTAATAATTCATCTTTATTTCATCTTTATCACATATTTTGACTAATACAAATGTTTTCCCTTTCATGTAATGCATAAATGAATCACATCACTTTATGAGATGGTAGATTGTCGTACACATGAGTGACATTGTCACATTCCCATAGAATTAATGTATGAAGGTATAAAAAATATAAAAATTAAATAAGCATAATAATATTATAAATATAATATATAAATATTTAATCTATAATTATAACTATCTATGATAGATGGTAATGGAAAAATGAATGATATCAGTTCATGAGGAGGTAGTCTACCACACACACGAATGATGATTTGTTAACCCATTTGATGGAAGTGGGGATGGTTATAGATCATCAAAACAACATAAAAAATCTAATTATATTTAAGATACATAGGTTATTGTAAAATATTTTTTAGTAAAATTTTTACGAGGTAGAGTAAGAAATAAAATATAAATGCCCATTGAAGAACATTACCACATTTTCGAGTAACCTCTTTTAGTTTTCCCAAAAAGCCTTCAATGGTTGGATTTATTCCAGAACTAAGTATTATAGGATGAGAGTAGGGATCATGGTATGTAATTTTGTCATGTATTTTGGAAGAAAATCCTTTAATGTGTGAATAACTGAGGATAAGTGGTGGACTTTTATTATTGAGGCGAGTAGAACACTTATAATTGTTTGAAAAGAAAAAGCTATAACCATGTTTTTTTCATATAAAAATGAAAAAATTGAGTATTTAAGATACTTATACATGATAAAGTCTAAATATTTATATTAAATATATTTTATAAAAATAGTTAGGATATTTTGACTCTTGTATCTTTTGTTTAACCCCTGATAACCACATTTTTACATTACATAGTAATTAATTTTTACTGTTTTCACTATTCATTTGGTTAAAAAAGTAATGTTACACTATTTTATTATATATATAATTCTGATTCAAAATATGGAATCCAATTTTACAAATTCAATTCTTAGAAGTGGAAAAAATAATTCAAAATTAATCTCGTAGATGAGATAAGAAATTAGGTTTTCAATGAGAAAATGTTTAAAAGATTATAAAATTTTTATATCAAAATTAAAAATGAGAATGCTTGAAATTACCTACATTAAAATAATATATATATATATATATATATTTGAACTAATATTAATTTAAAACCTAAATAAAATATAATTTTAACGTTAAACATAATTTAAATGAAAATGTAGTTTATAATTAAAATTCAGTATTTTTCACTACTCATCAAAATATTATTATTTTCATAAATTTTTAAAAAATTCACCCATTGATAATTTTTCTATGATGATCTAAAATATGAATTTTTTTATTAAATAAAATTTTAGAGTTTTTTTTTAAAAAAAAATTTATTATTGTTCAAAAAAGCATTTCTTTGAAAGAATAGTATTTTCAAATCATATGACGACTTTATTAAAAAATTAATTACTTTTTAATAATTTTTTTTATATAAAACCATTATAATTAATACTTAAAATTTCATTATTATTATTCATATATATGTTTAATTAAAAGGTTATAGTGGTCACATTTGAATAATGATAATAATATTTCATGGTTTTTTTAAAACTCTTTGTCACATATAAAACAAGCTGAAATTAGTTTTTCATATATTTCAATATTAACTCAGTGTTTCATATAATGAAATATATCAATGAAATTTAACTTATTCAAAAAATAATTCATAAAAACATGGTGTGTTATAGAAAAACATTCTAAAAAATCAATACCTTTCGCCTATTAATAACAATTGAAAAGTCGTTATTCTTTATTTCTTGAAATTTATCCCAACCCATTGAGATTATTTTTGAAAAAAAAATTTTAATATAAAATTATTCCATTTTAGTTGAGGAAATAATCCCCATGTGTTATTTGTATCAATTTTTTCTAACTCTTTATAAATATATTTCAATAATTGTTTATGCTAAATTGATTTAGAAACAGATTGTGGTTGAATATATGAGAGAAGTGAAAATTTATTTTCAAACCTCAGTTTTTATATGGTCTAAACTTTATCTTCCTCATTTCCAATGAAATTATATTATTCAATTTGTTTTTTAGATTCCAAAGAATTTGGGTTTTCCTTTTGGTCTTACATTCCATATCACAAGACTGATCATAATCTACTTATACAAGACTAGGCTCAACATCATATTCCAAATCATTAACATAAATGAAATTCATTATTCATTCACTCATTATTCCTTCCACATCAAATTTTTAATCTTTTTTTAATGTTGAAAAGTTTTTAATTACTTTTACATAAACACAATCAACTAACTTATGATGTCATTTAATCAAGTACTTGTATATTTTTCTGTTGGATGATTATATCATGAAAACAACTCTTCTAATTTTTCATCAAACATTACTAAATATATATCTTGATCTATATTATGAAAGGAATCCCAAAAAACATAAATTATTTCATTGTAGGATTTATCTTATACCACATTTCAGAGGGTTTTATTATTGATTCCATTTAAAGGAAACATTTTTTATAACATGTAAAACTATACGTATAGCATCACTATATAATAATTTTAATGTTAATATTCAGTAAGAATACATCATACATTATCAACTAAAAATCTATTTTTCATTTCCAATAATATTTTTTAGGTTTTTAGGAAGAAAATTATTGGTGTTTTATTTCAGGTTTTTTAAGAAGGATCCAAAAGAGTTTGTGCTCCTTTTCATTATCTTTTCCCAAATCCAATATATACACACACATCTCTTTCTCAACATCCCATATGAAAATACCTAAAACATATAAAGCCTCTTATTTAATTTTCATTACATTTCTCATTTGATATAAATAATAAATGAATGTAATAAGCTATAAATCACCATTTATTGGTAGATGACTCATCATCCCACATATATCTTAGTGTACGAGGTCAAATGGTCTATTGGACCGCAATTTCAATTTATTATGTCTTCTAATAACAATCCATACTTTTTAGAAAGTTGTAGAAATGGGATAATATTTCGTCATAAAATGTGGGAATTATCTTAGAGTATATTCCATTGAAATTATTGTCACACTCTTCTTTGCATGATACAGATGTCATCTATGCCACAACTTGTATTCATAATCAATAATCAAATAGAATGAAGTACTAGAATCCTTAATTTGAAGTATATGGACTCTATTTCATTACCCACTAGTTAATTTTTTTCCATTTTTATATCATCAGAAAAAATATAAATATTTTTCAAAATATAATTTCCTTACCATCTTCACAAAGTTGGATAATACTCAGTATGTTGTGCTTGATCCCACTAATTAAGAGAACTGAATTTGACATTATCTTTTGAGATTCAATCTCACCCATAACAATTACTATTTTTTATAATTAAATATTATTTAAAATGGTAACTTATCATACCTCATGTTCTAATTTTTTTTTCCAATTTTTACATCAGCAGTCATATGTGAGGAAGAACAAATGAAAATAATTATTGGTTTATTCATTTTTCTGGCATTTATAGTAGTATCAAAAAAAATGTTTTGTCTTTAATTTTATTTTTTCCAACATATTTTTATTTTCTTTTTTATTTAATTTCCTCCAATTTATTTTTTACACAATTATAATCATAGTGAGATGGTTGGATACACCTTCCTTAAATATTCCCCATTAAATCAAATCAGATATTTTCTGAGATCTTTCTAACTCCCAATTAATTTATTGTTGTTCCTTCCTAAAATTTGGAGAGTTACCTTCATGTATTCCTACATTTCACCCACTTAATAATTTCCTACTCTGAGGGAGATACATTTTGTTCCAAAAATTTATTCCTTGTGCTTTTATGTCCCGCAAATGTTACACCCCAAAAATTCTAAACGAATAACTATTTATTTGATAATGTGTATGAAACACAACACACAGAATAGAAAGGAATATAAAAAAGTGATAATTTATGTCATATTTACTATTTTATATAAATTAAATATATTATATATCTTTCAATTCATGATATATTGAGTCATCTTGGATCGAAGACAATGAGTTTCTTCGATAGACTGCATTACACTCAGGATTGTGTTTTAATGAATATTATTAATATTATTATTTAAAATGAAAATTATCTAATTTGAAGTTATGTTTTTGGATATAAAGAGGATTAAATAAATTATGATAATATGTGATGGAATTCATTGGTTTATAAATTATCTGAAATAAATATAAAAACAGATTTAATACAAAGGAAATTATTTTATAAAAAACTATTTTATACCCAAAATGTGTCTTATGTTAAGAAATTAAATTAATTACCAATAGTAGATGACATTAATGAAATTTATATATTATATATTAAATCAAAATTTTTTACATTAATTCAATATATTTGATCAGATTTTGATAAGAACAAATCCATTTTTATATAAAGGCAGTATTTTTCTAAAGATATTTTTCCACGTTTTAATAGGGAACATGTTTTGAAAATAAATTTGGACACTTTTATAAATTTTATTTGAAAAAATAAAATTCATTTTCAAAAATTATTTTCAAAATTTTCGTAGGTTTATTTTTTGTTATATTTATAAGAGGACTTATTTTTACGCATTAGTGAGAAATAATGTATTTCAATTGAAAACTGTTATTTCATCTAAATAATATATAATGTCAAATTATATTTTTACTGATTTTAAAATAAAAATTGGTCAATTATAAATATATTAACCAAATTTAGATCATTTTAATCAATTTTATATTTCAATTGGATATAAAAACATTGTAATCCTTTTAACATTTTCACATTAAAAACTTGTGTTCTCGTCCCATTTGTGAGACTAATTTTAAATTAATTTCTAAACTTATGTCGTTTCTTTTTTCAAAATGTATTCCATATTTTTATTCAGAATAATTTATACTGTCTTATAATTCAAACATATTGTTTACTGATGTGATTAATGAAGGTAGTTAACATTATTTACAACGATTAATAGAAAAATGATTTTACAAGGAGACTAAACATTATACTTAAGGGTACAAATGACCTAAAAATTTGTCCAAACCCCATTTGATGGAATTATTCAGAACACAAAACATCTAAGATCTAATATGGCGCATTATTTTATTCATATTAAGTGTAAAAAAATTTGGGAATTCAATGTTTCGTAAATTTAAATGATATCTACTCCCCCACTTATAAACGGCCTCCCCCCCTTCTTCATCTATTCACAGATCTCAAGACCATTCAATTGACGAAGACCATACCAAATAATTTATTCACTTCCACACAATCATACTATAAGCATTATAATTTAATTAAATTCACATTTGGATGGAATTTGAAAAATCTTAAGGTGGCTACCCGAAGGAGATGTGATGTTTTTCTAAAAGTGTTTTTATTTTATTTCCTTATCCACCATCCCAATTCATAAAATATCATGATTATATAAGAAAATAAGTATTTTGAATATACTGTAATGTTATTATGATATGGTTAGGACCTAAAACCACACACACTTCCATTAAATGAGTAATGTCATAATTATTCTTATGTATGACTAACTACCTCCTCAGGAACCGATGCAATTCATTTTTAAATTACAAAATTAAATGGTTGGGAATAATGATAACAATACAATAAATATATGAAATTTATGATTTCTTTATGCTTTGGAAAATTTTATATAACACATACCTTCATTATCTCCATTTTTGTGGGAGTATGATAACGTTGCTTGTGTGTACGATGGACTACCGTCACCGGAAGTGATGTGACTCATTCACACATAACATGGAAAGTATTATGTATGAGTTAAAAAAATATTTTCTATATATAAAATAAAATAATACATTAATGAAAATATATATATGATTTACTTATTTATATTAGAATGTGAAAAGAAAACAAGAACAACATTTATGCGTATGTATGACCTACCGTGTCCATGATTGATGTATTTCATTTCCTATTACCAAATTTAATGGATTAAAATAAATAAATACATAATAAATATGTATGGTATTAAAATAATGTTTTAAATTATTTATATTTTTAAATCATGATATATGTAATAGGAACAAAAAAATTCAACATATACTTGAAAAAATAAGCAATTAACACCTGAAATGATGATAATACTGTAATATTACCAATGAATGGGTAATAATATATTTTAAGATAATAATATAAGATATAATAAATATGAATATGGTTTTTAATATTTTAATTGTGACATATCAAACTTTTCTTCCACTCAAGGGTACCCCGAGCCCAGTTGGCCACATGGCCTCAAGTACGCCTCCCCATATGCTAGAGTTTGATAACTAGCGTGAGGGCCTAGGGTGTATTCGTGGGGAGACTATGAACTCTTTACAAGAGTTTAGAATATAATATATATAATAATAGGAAAATAGTGGATCAAATATAAAAAATTAATAAGTATCATAATATAATAATAACCACCCAAGAATGAAATAATTGTCAATAGTTGGAAATTGAATCATATACAAAATATTGTGATAATACCTATCATGTATCTAAAAAATTGGAAACCGAGTATACAAGGAAGACTGAAAAACATGATTTACAAAATAAATTAAAATTATCCAAAAACAGTCCAACGTATCAAGCACATGGTTTATCAACTACTGCAAAAATCCATCCTAATTGATGAAAGAATTACTAGGTGTATAAAGATGGACACTTACCCATATCAACATCGTCTTATATATAATCTTCCCTGGTACCATCAATGACCTGAATAGGGTGTGAGATAAATCTCAACAGGACACCACTAATGGTGTCTATACCATCCAGTCTGAGAAATAAAAACTGATAGTGTCAAGGTACATGTAAATTTATAGGAGTAAAATAATATAAATACCCTAATACCAACGTAAGCATAAACTAGTGTCTAAAAATGTAATAATTTAATTAATTATGATATAATTTATAATATTTTATGTAAGAGGATCCAAGTCATGAAAAATAAATCATATGATAGTAATAATATATTATCCAAGTTAATAACCAATGAATCCTTTATGATGATAATAATAAAGGTGATTCATGTTAATAACCAAGGAATCCTTGACCATAAGGGTGGATCCAACTCAGTAATAATCTATATCATGTCTATAAGGTTTCAAAGTGTAATCCAAAGGAAATATCCCAAGGTATTCCTCCTTAATATGATTCTAACATAGTCCAAGGATCTTATCTATGGTAAATGGGTTAATCAATGACTAGGAATAATGTTCGAATCTACTGATCCACTTATCCGTAGACGTCATACTAGATCCAAGGTGTGTATCCAAGAAATTATAACATCTGAATGATAATGTATGGTTCCTACGATATCAAGATAAGAATCCAAATATATAGATGTACCATGTTTAAAGTTGGGTATCTCTCTTGCAACCCATAATCCTTGAATCATAAAGGTATTCATGGAGTGCAGAAGACATTCCCTCAGGAATCCGAGGCTGACACAAGTCAGACCAATCATGTAGAGATGAAAAAGTCCATATGAAATATAACCTCATACTAAATTCAGTAATTATTATAGGACATCTAACAATTTTTCCATTTAATAAGTCAATTAGTTCATTCCATACATTTAATTACTGTGAAAAGGCTAATAGGACAAGAAATCTTTTCTTTCATTTCATATTTTATTATTATGTTATTTCCATTGACATTCATAATCATGATAATGTATCCTAAGGATAAACAACCAATTTCCATTCAATCATAATTACTAGATGAATATATATATATATATATATAATTTCCATTTACCATTTAAATATTCTTTTAGTTGATTTAAATACATACCGTATAAGGTTCAAGTGATACTATGATGTAATAGTCATTAAAAATTTGTTCATTTAATTATAACACTTAAATTTATGAAGTTCAAGTCAAGGAACACTCAAAAAATGGTGAATATTTTCATATCAAAGAAATAAGAGGAATAAATAATGAAGGGTCCCTAAATGGGGTGGTTAGTGTTGAGTTATTAACACCATCATTGAGATATATTTGTATATAGAGGGCTATAGAATACAAGCATGACATATAAAATAGACAAGAAAATCCCCCAATGATATTACCATGCACACAATTTCAACAATTAATAAAATAGAGATACTAGATGGATAAGTCATATCCCACCTATCTTAAACTCATAGAACTCTCATCATCTTGTTTCATCCTTTTGTCTAGCCTAGATCGGAAAAAATGGATGATTAGATCAACACCTTGAAAATAAGGTATATGATCCTACATCTATGAAACTGCATCAATTGGAATTGAAACAAAAAAAATTCAATAGAAATAAAGATCATATTAGTGGGCATCCAATAAGATAGAAGGATATAAAATTAGAGTCCGAATAGAGTAGTAGTACTAGAACCTAGATCACAGCTCCATTGGTGATCTTGCATGATAGATGGAGGAGGTGAGGGCTTATATCCAAAAATGGGATACCTTGAATCTTTTAAAAAAACTCCTCTATTATTTTCATGAAATATAAATAAATTACATGTCATGTATATTTTTGAGTTTTCCACCATAGGAATAACCCTATAAATGATTTCAAATATCCTTCCTTGGTCATTACACCTCGTTTAATGAATACATTCCATGTATTCTAAGTACACAACATGTAATTATTCCTCAGTCATCCTACAAACCTACTTCCTCTTTTTTTCCAAAACTACCCCATCAACCCATGACCTGACATTAAGGTCTAATTAAAAAAATAGAAATCAAATAGGTTTAAAAATGAAATAAAAAGGATTCTTACCTCATAGAAATACTAGGTTCTTGCAGTCTTCCCCCCTTAATAGAACCTGTCCCCAAGTTCACCATCCAAGGGTGGAGGAACACTATTTGATAATAAATTAGGCCATTAGGTACATTATTTGGCCTCCTCGAGCCAGGTCTCATCCGATACATGGTTGTGCTACCATATCATTGATAATAAAGGGACAAACCCTCATTTGATTCCCTTCAATATCTGGTCAATGTTTTTTATAGGGTATTCATCAAAAAAATCATCAGTATCTAACTCAAATTACCAAGGAGAAAAACTATGTGATGTGTTGGCATGATAATAGTGAAACAATGAAATAGGGAAGACATCATACTTGGCATGAAACATTGGAGTTTACTATAACCGATATGATACGATCTTGGCCCAATCTAGAAACTCAAACAGCCCAACAAAGTGAGAATTTTTTTCCCTTGCCTACGTATCCATCTACTCCCAACCCTTGGAAATACCTTCTGAAAAAATGATCACCACACTCATAATATATAGGTCATTGATAGTTATCAACAAGATATTTCTTTCTAGAATGATAGTTGTAAATACACTTCTTGATTTTCTAAACCTGCTCTAATGTCCCATGATCAAGAGATGACCTAGTAGTGTTGCCTCTCTTGACTATAAATAGAGTATGAGTGAACATAACAACCTCCCATACAAATAATTACACAGATCAATATGCATTTTTACCTTAAATCTATTATTATATGTAATATTCATTAGAGAGACATTATTCTCTCAAGTACCACAAAAGTCAAGGATGATTTCCCACAACATTTCCTCTATCACATGTATTATCTATTCCAACTATCCATTGGTCTTAGGGAAAAAAATCATGCTCAAAAGTTCATATGTACCCATATATTTATGAAACCCCTTCTAGAAACATGATGTGAAGTGAGAAAACCTAACTGAATTGATAGTGTAATGGACCCCATATAAATATATTATCTCAATGACAAATAACCTACCTATATAATCAAGTGAGAAAGTCTCCCAAATAGAAAGGAAGTGGGATTATTTTGTCAGTCTGTCAATGAGTACCAAAACAATGTTTCTACCTTAAGGTGACCTCAGTCTAATATATAGGATGTACATAGAAACATCTTCCCATTTTCATTTCAGGATAAGAAGTGGTTGTTACAATCCAGCAATCCACTATTTCTCCATCATCACCTACTAATTGGTGATACACCTAGTGATAAAATCCACTATCTGACATTTAATCGTATGCCAGAAATTCTGGAATCACAAATCTCAATACAACTTTGAGATTCTTCAATAAAATTCCCACTAAGATGTTTTTTAATCTTTCATCAGTTCCACTCTCCTTGTAGGAACCGAGACCCGTCAATTTATATGTAGGATATAATTTCCTTGTACAAACTAATATAAATGAATTTACTCAGTAGAAATAATATCCTAGAGAACCAATCCTTAACGATCTGAAAACCTTCAATTATTCACCCTCTCAATGAGGGAAGATGTAAGTACCAAGGTTATTACACAAGAATAATCATTACTCTCTTGAAATTGTAGATGTAACTCATAAAATATGGCCATCAATTTTCATTCTTCACTGGCTTATTTTAAATAATGCGACTGAGTTTTAAAACTTAGTTCATCGAATACCACATTTACATTTCTGAGATTATATTCATTCTCAAAATCAAAGGACTGAAGATATTTGTACCATCTTCATTATCTAAGTTTGATATCACTTTTTGTAAATATATATAATATGATCTTGTGTTCTAAATACCCCATAATGAACTCACCCAATAGATAGTGTATTCATCAACGTAAGACATGAAAAATTTATGCATGATAATGTTCGTTCATTGGGTGGATTATCCCATGAGGAAATAACTATAGATATTTGTATGTAATTACTCGATCCATCTGCATCAGCACTCAACCTAGTATGACGTCTGATGCATCACCAAAAACTATATATCCTCAACCATGCTCTTGCAGAATTAGAATAGGTGTCAAAACAAGATTTACTTTTAACTAATACATGACTTTATCACACTTTTTTAATCAAATGAACATAACAACGTTAATTTCAAGAATATTAAGATGTGGACCAAGATATTATAAATTTTGTATGAAATTCTTTTAGTATCCAGCCATTCCCAAGAAACTCTATATATAAAACACATTCTTCTGATGATCCCATGTAACCACAACAATCAACTTATTTTGGTCAATATATACTCTTGATTATGAAATAATATGAACTATGAAGTTAAATTTTTACATCCATAAATGGAAGTTAGCATGCTTGGGATAAAGATGATGCTATCTCAGTGCATTCAAAATGATCTCAAGATCTATATCATGGTTTCTATGAGACTGATAACAAACTAGGATGGTTTCCACAAAGACCACAACAAATAAATCCATATAGGGGTGTAAAACCCTATTCATCAAATCCATTAAAATAGTGGGTGTCATCATAAGACGAGATGACATAATGAGATACTCATACAGACAATACTTAATATGAAAAGTTGTACAAGGAATGTCTCAAGTCTTGAATCATAGATGATGATAACCCAATATCAGGTTGATCTTAGAAACCACCCGAGCTCCTTAGAGCTAGTCAAGGAGATAAGATATATGGGGAAATGGATTTTTTTAATTAGAAATAGTATCATTCAATCATCTATAATTGAGACATAAATGAAGGGTCCCATCTACCACCTTGGAAGAATGTACGAGTGAAACCCATTAATAAGTACTAGTCCATATAAAATATTAAGATTTTAGAACCTATAACTATCATTTGAGCTACTTGAGCTCAGTATGTTCCATACTTTAAGAAATAATACACACGAGATCTACTTATTATTTGATATCTATTGTTAATTATATATCACATTTAGTAGGTAAGTCAAAAAAATCATTAAGAAAACGTCACTGAAATGATCTACTACTTGAGGGAATTAAGCATGTTGTAAATCCCAATCCTCTATGAAGAGATGTAAAATATAATAGGCCACTCCTCTTGGACCACGATGCTCTGCTCTAGATCTACCAACTGGGACATTCCAATCAGCCATGTGGATATAACTGCTACCATTTGGTGAGGCAAATAACACCCTTCAACAATAGTAGTCTACAAAGGCATGATATGGAACCAACCAATCCATATGAATAATGACATTTAATCGCATCATCTCAATAATAAATAGATCCTATAAGAAGGGGTAACTGCCTTCCTGAAGGGGACAGTCCCTGCACTGGGATATTCCCTCGGACCATACACCCAACATTGTTTCCATTATAATCAGACCATAGTAATACTAATTCTCCGGCCCTATAAATTACATAGTTGATAAAGATATAAAGGGTTTTGAATCACCAATATCAAATAAAGAACATAAAATAGTGGAGTCCACTAGAACAGTAAACCATTATATTGATGGTCCCCCACTCTTATACTTGGGTATCTGTTGCAATTCATTTAGATGGCCTGATTAGTGACCCTAGGTTGTAGATGGACTACCATGAGAAAGTCAGCATTACTGATGTGAATAATTACATGTGTTTTTTCCAAGAACATGAACTCCTCCTCGACTATTCTTTATAGTGTTACATTGTCTCCCCTCCTAACATGACGAAAATGATCCTAGCCCTGATTTTGGAACACATGCAGAACTCTTCCACTCAAAAAAGAAGGAATGATCTAAAATATTCTTTGAAGCTTTCCAACACAAAAAAAATTACAATACTATAGAAGGTCCATATCACACCGAGACTTCATATACCTCTATAGTCTACACTTATGGCATATAATATATATTCTAGTATGCTAACTCTTGCCACCACTTCTCTCTCGTGAAACCTCAAGGGAACTCTTCCTACTACCAGAATAACTACAAGATGACCTCAACACATATTCTCTATTACTAGTATTATGACCATCAATTAGGTTTTGCTCAGTGATAACATCACGATTAATGATCTTATAAAATGTAGGTAGGAGAAAAACATTCACTTGAGTTTATAGGGAACATTAGATCCCATCATCAAAACATCTAGAATTCAATAGCTCATCACTGGATAAAATCATTGAAAAGAGTTGTAACTCATTTAAGTGCACTAAATAGTCCATGGATGACATATCAACCTTGTCTAGGTGCGTGAACAATATGGCTCGGTGAGTTCTCATCATTTGAGGAAAGAGCAGATCATAGAAGGCAGTCTAGAAGTCATCATAGACTACTCCATAATGACGACATTCCTAGGTAATCACTTCACAATAATGATTGGATGAATAAAATAACATATAGGTGGAAATCATGACCATATAATCTATAAGTATATCTGGATTCTCAAATATAGATAAGATGGATTATAGCCAAGACACATCATCCTAGGGGATTCCAGCACCTGCAAATATAGGAGGATGTTGTTTCTAGAATTCATGGGTCAGATCAGCCATCATAGGTTCATGTTTTGGAACACCCTACATGGAATTAATCAAATGTAGAAAAACCTCATGAAGCTCATAATCAGTTCACAAATCATATAAAATAGGTGGTTCCACAAGTGGAAATCCTAGTTGTAAGACTACTGGATTAGGGTCCACCATCTCCAGAGATTGTTCATCACCACCCTCTCTATGTACGATGTGAGGATGTCATGGTGGAATAGGTCTAAAAATTCTAAGAATGTACCTCAGAATAGTATTTAAGAGATAATATAAGGATGATACGAAGTAGATAAAATGTATATGGGCTCAGTACCCATGGTATTACCCCAACTACCCACTTATAAGGCCATGTATTGATAAGTCCTTAAGATCAATTTATAGGGGCTCCAGTAATTAAAAGGAACTATCACACTTTTCCTCTTTATTTAGTGGCTTCCATTTTACTTTTTTGATAATTCAAGATTCTCATTTTATTTTTTAATTTTAGTATACATATCTCTAGGTTTGAATAAAATGGATCACCATTCCTAGTGAATAAGGTCCTATAAAACATATCACTAAAAGATACACCCATTTATTTTAATCAAACCGATCTAAATTCTTTCTTATAATGTAATTGGTAATATATAATGGCTTGACTTGAAAAATTACCCATTCCAACCCATGAGGTCCTATACACATCATGAATTGAAATTTGAAATCACTAAATCACAACCAAATAGAAAACCATGCAACCTAATGTAATATGTTAGCAGCACATTAAAAAACAACAACCATGGTTCACTCAAAAATCCATGTTAAAAGAAGTACATATAGTAGTGAAATTAACCAATATGTCATGGAATATGAATTATAAGTTCCTATAATGACTTATTTAACAATTTTTATTTACCTCATCTCATCAGGAAAAGGTGAAAATGAAATAATCAACCAAAATAATAATAATAAAAATAATCCAAGTGATCCACTAAATGGTTAAAGGATATAAACACTAATAGGAAAAAATAGCACATTAATTCTTATTATAGGAGATTAGTATTTCCCCTGAACATGGGTTAGAAATGACCAATTACAGATTATAACCAAGTTCCAAATCATTCCAAATATCATGTTTACTGTACAAAAATTGTAAATAATGAATGAAACCCTTCTGATCTACTTTGTTACATCCCAAACCAAAATGATAAACGTTCCTAATGAATGGTAGGCCCCATGGCCTTAAACAAGCTTCTTTGTATGCTAGAGGTTGCTGACTAGTAGTGAGGGCCTAGTGTGAGTCCCTGGGGATACTTTTCCCTCATAACCAGAGTGTACCACAATAGGTATATAATAATAGGAAAATAACAGAAATAGTATAATAGATGAATAAGAATTGATATACAGGAATAATCATACATGAACAAAATAATAGTAAAAATATTGAAATATAATGATAAAAAATGATTATAATTCATGTCACGTGTCTTAAAAACAAAAAAAATGTATACATGGCAGTAGGAATAACATTTTATACGAAATAAACAAAAATCATCTAAAAACTATCCAACATCCCAAAAACTAGACAAGTCATTAGCTACAAATTTCCATCATAATGAATGAATGAAATATCAGGTTTCTAATGTGGGATGATTCCCCTTTTCAAAATATGCATACATATAATTATGTGGGGTACCATCGTTGTCCCAGATAGGGTGTGATATACATCTCAGTAGGTTTCATGACCCATCCTTTGGGATCCATGCCGTGACTACCCCAAGAGAACCTCCCAAAGGTCATAGGATGGTGACTAGCACCAAATGAAATAACCTACAAGTGGGAGGAATTTTCCAAGTACCTATGCACATGCACACTCACAAACCCAACCCACAAAGATGAAATAGAAAACAAGTATGCCACTAAGACAACCACTCAGTGTATAAAGTACAAGGTGAAAGTGAAGGGGAACAGAATACAAGCCAAATAATGACAAGTTTAAAATAAGAAGGTTCAACCACCTCGTTAAATCCATCTGTAGAAAAGACTACCTAAAGGATAAGTGTAGAGTACCTATAGAAAGCCGTAGGAGTACACCTCACCTATCTGATCTCACTGGGCATTACCTGGTCCTAGACCACAAAGGTATTCATCAACTTTTCATTCATTTACATATGACACGACATGTTCGAGCGGAGTCTGTGTATGGTTGAGTAACACAATACTCACTAGGGACATTAAACCATAAAGAAAGGCCACAATGGAAAAGTACACAAGAAGAAATGGACAACCCATGAATGTATACCTTAAAATATATAAATCAGGATTATCAGTCATAAAGTTGATCAATTTTTATTGACAAGGGACTCATCCTCGATGAGTCGTTGAAGCTTAGTGGGCCATTGAGGTCCACTCATCTATCGAGCCACTAAGGTCTGCTCAACACTTCATTCTCATCACAGCCAGTTATAGGATTCTCACATGTAGCCTGCTTAATTCTATGAGAATTTAATCTTCAATCCATCAATAATATCTCAACCTAGACGGAAACTCACATGGATTATTTCAAAAGGACTGCCTCATAGCAAGATTCCCAACATCGAAAATATATCATCAATCGGACATACAGATTGCAACTTATGATTTTTTATTGAAAAGGGGATGGTTGGGTCCGGGATCAGGTCTGACCTAGTAAGACCAAACCGACTTGACCTGTCTATGGGTCTATTGAAATGGATAGAGTCATACCCAACCAGATCTGACGTAGCCCATTGGACTTAGCATGAACTGACTAGGCTGCGGGTCTGGACCATTGGGAGGGATAACTTGTCTCACTTGTATGTGGAGGCGGTCACCACATCCACTTCATGTTAATGAAGTGAAGTTTCCACATCACGACCCCCTGGGTCCCTAAGGGGCCCTCCTGTCGCAGTCCCGCTGGACTGCGGTTCTCCCGTCGTGCGACACGACTCAATGACACCTCTTTAGAGAACCTATTGCCAGCCGTTGCCAGTGGCCCTTGTCCACTACCCCACGAACGATGCTGCGGGGACCCACACCACCATGTCACACCATTGGTGTGCATTGACAGGTCCTTACACGAGCCACCAGAATTGCTCTGGTTGTCCGTTCTATGATCTGTCAGTGCCTTTATAATTATCATGTTGCCACCGTCCCTCCTACCACCTCAATGTGATATTGCTATCAATCTAGGGGTTCAGTCATTAAATATACACAATCAACCATAACAGATGAATCTGGTCCTTGAACGTGTCATCCCAATTACTCCATGATAGAATTTTTTTAAAAATTGTGGAAGTCTATGTTTCTATCAACTCTAACCCCGAATCTAAAACCCATGATCATGAAACACCCCCAGTAAGAATAGAAGACCCACGGATCAACCTATTCGTGGGTGGATTCGTGTTATTTGTTCAGAAATAAAGAACAGAGAAACAAATTCAACCAGAACAAACCCCTACATGATTAGTGGAATATTCATTGGCAATGATTGGCATCACTTTGTTCAATGCTCCTCAATCCATCATTGGTGGTCATTCATTTGTCTCCATTCCCCAATTCCAAATATCCCAGGGTTTAATGGGTTTCTAGAGAGTTCCAATGATTTATGTCAATCAATCCATTAAATATATAAACCACATTTTTTATGATTTCATTGTAGTGTCGTTACACTATTCAATTAAAGAAAAACCATTTCAGATACGTTGAAATGAATTTAAAATTAAAATTAAAATAAACATGATGTTTAGTTTTTTCCCTTAAGAAATTATATTAATAAAAAATATTAGAAATTCCATGAACTAACTTTTCCCCCCAACCTGCGTCGGCCAAGGTTAAGTCCATTCATAGCTAAATTCGTCATTCTGGATGCAACGATGCCCTCATATTTTCAATTCGGGTACCCATTTAGAAGTTCCCAGAACTACTCATATGTTCTATTTTAAATAAATATAAAAAAAATTACATGAAATTCATGGACTTTACATTACCCCCCTCCCCCTACCATGAGGGATTTACGTTCTTATAAGCCAAAACATGGGATAAAAAACAAATGGGGGTACTGATAATGAATTGGTTCTTCCTACTCCCATGTTCTCTCATAGAGATTCATGTGATGTTACCAAACTTGCTCCAAAGGATATCACAATTCACGAAGGATTGACTCTTATCGATCCTCAATATTTAGTAATAACTCTTCAAATGTTTCCCCATCATCAATGTACAACATTAACTAGATGTAGATGTGTGATGGGTCATCCCCTTATTTCAATAGCTGTCATACATGGAAGTCATTATGCACCTTCTGCATATGTGGGGGGAGATCTAGTTGGTATGCCAACTCACCCCCTCTACACAGAATCTGAAAATGTCCAATGAATCTCTGAGACAACATGCCGCCTCAGAAAAATCTATGCAATCTCACCAATCCCCGTTGAGGTGAGACATAGAGGAACACATGGTCTCCGACTAAGAACTCAAAAATCCTCCATATCATGTCAATGTAATATTTATTTCGGTTGTGTGTAGTCCTCATATGCTCTTGGATGACCTACACCTTTTCTGTGGTAGCCTGTACCAACTCTGGACTCATGAGTACAGACTTACCTAGGTCTTTACGGCATTACGATGATCTGTATTGTCACTTGTAAAGTGCCTCAAACGGTTCCATATCATTGGTGAATTGGTATCTTTTTTGTACGCAAACTCCAAAATTGGCAGGTGATCCTCGAAATTTTCCCTAAAGTCCAAGATTCAAGAATGATGCACGTCCTCTAAAACCAAGATAGTCCTCTTCGTCTAACCATCCTTGTGGGAGGGAAAATCTGGGCTCAAATGAAGTTGTGTTCTGAGAAACTCATATAACCCCTTTCTCAACAGGGATGTAACTTTTTTCTCGTTCTAATAATATCGTTTATGGTACCCCATGGAGTTGAAATCTCTCTGACATATAGAGGCATCACAATCCCTATACTAAACCCTACTCCCTGATGGGTAGGAATTGGGCCGACATGGTGAGCCAGTTAAAAATCACCCAGATGGTATCATGAGCCTTTTTTTTACAGGGTAAACCTATCATAAAGTCCATCGATATATAATCTCACTTCCACTCCAGCAACTCAAGTGGATGATTCAATCCTCTAAGAACCCGAGGCTCCTCTTTCACTTGCTGAAAAGTAAGGAACTATGAAATGGAATCTACCAGCTCCTTATTTATCCCTAGCCACCAGTATTGAAATTAGAGGTCGTGGTATATCTTCACCACTCCCAGATGTACCACGATATGGGAGGTGTGAAACTCATTCATAAAATCTTCAAGTGACACCACTAGAACAAAAGTGCATCCAGGTAAAAGGATTATGTTCTCCCTACTTATCGAATACCATGAGGAGTTTGTCCTAATGATAACTTAGCACGACGGGTCTCTTAGTCATCATCCACAAGATGTTCCTCCCAAACTCTCCAAATGAGTGGGGGAGTGATAGTCATGGAATCAGGATAAGATACTCTATCATCATCTATGAATGATATCTGCATCGTGACTAACTGCTCTGACACCTCACTAAGTAATTTCAAACCATATATCCCGATGAGTTCATATACTGCCACTTTACCCTTCCCAGAAGTAAAGAATATCCCGAATTTAATGTCCTAGAGGAACTCTAGCCATCACCACTACCTCATGTTCTGGTCCTTCTGTGACAAGATATACCAGAGACTTTTTTGGTCAGAGAAGATGGTAATGTAATTACCAATAATGTAGTGCCTCCAAATATTAAAATAAAATACCACTGCTTCTAGGTCCAGGTCATGGGTCAGATAGTTATTCTTGTGCCGCCTCAGCTACCGTGAGCCATAGAGGATCACTACATTATCCTGCATTAGGACACAACACACTCTAGTCCCTGATGCATCACAAGAAAATTAAATAGCCAATGCCCTCCTCTAGTAGTTTCAAGATAGGGGATGTTGTTATTCTCTACCTCACCTCCTAGAAACTATGTAGGCACATCTCTATCCACAAAAGGGGGTTTCCTTCTATTTCAAAGCTGATAATAGTGCTGATACACTAGAAATGTTGTTAATGAACCTTTGGTAGTACCCAAACAAACTTAAGAAACTTTTTACCTCAATCATGCTCTTACATGGCTCCCAAGAAAGCACCGCTTCTAACATTACTGAATCCACTACAACTCCAGCCTCTGAAATGACATTTCCTAGGAAGTCCACATCCCAAATTCATAATTGAAACTTCAAGAACATCCATTAATGCTGGATCTTTTAGAGTGTATCCCGGACTATCTGAAGGTGTGTATAGTGATCCTCCTTGGATGTTGAGTACACCAGGATGTCATCAATGAATACCATGATAAACCAGTCAAGGTAAGGCTATAAGATCCGGTTCATGAGTCCCATCAACACAATTGGGTCACTAGTCATGCCAAAAGTCATCCCGAAGAACTCATAATGGCTATATCGGCGTCTAAAAGAAGTCTTCGGTACATCCTCATCCCATAGTTGAAGTTGAAGATAGACTAATCTGAGGTTTATATTCGATAAAAAGCTTTCTGCCGTTAGCTAATAAATGAGATAATCAATTTTAGAAAATGGATTCTTGTTTTCATGGTCTCCTGGTTTTGGTAATGGATGTCCACATACAACCTCAAACTTCCATCTTCCTTCGTGGCAAACAAAACTGGGGCTGCCCACAGTGAAATGATGGGTCTTATAAAGCCCTTATCCTGAAAATATTCCAGATGCACCGTCAAATCTCATAGATTTGTGGGGCCATCTGATATGTTGGCATGGATATCAGTGTCATCCTAGGGTATATATTATTGTATATGTCTACACCTCTACGAGGAGGTAATCATGGATGATCTTCTGCAAAGTTGCCTTCATACTCATCCACTACTATAGGAAAGTGAGTAATCTTATTGTATAGTGAAACAAGGGTGAGGATATCCAACTTGTGAGTGATTGGATGCACCTGCCTTTGAGTAAGTCCATAATTTTATACAAGTTCTCCATTCTCGCCGGTGAAGGAAAAATTTCCCCATATTCATGGACACACCACACTCCGCGCCTAAAAGAGTTGATCTGAGCATGAACTATCGATAACCTGTCCATACAGAAGATGAAATCATAAGGCCTCGTTATAACGACCCATACTTTACATAAATTGTTATTACTTCAGAACTGAAGCACACTTATTACAACATATAACAAAACCAGGAAAAGACCGTATAGGTATAGTGTCTTTAGAAACTGGGAAACATAAACAACTGGTTCATAAAGCGTCTACAATGTCTCACATTAATTTCATCATATCTATATTTCCTTTTGGCATATCATACTTAATAACCTTCTTCTTGACCTGTGGAAGGTAAACATACAAAAGGGTGAGCTCAAATGCTCAGTAAGGTAAAACAAAAGAAATATCAATCACATTATATACATAAGAACATAACTTTTGGAAATCTTAACCAGCAAAAGAAATCATAATTTCATAACATGGGATAAATCATAGTAGTGAAATGTAATCCCAATAATCATAACTTAAAACATGAAACTTTGTGTAATACACACATAATCATAGATAATTATTTCTTATTAGTCAAGGCTCATTGCCAAGTCTATCTTAGTGGACAAATTCCATTTCTGAACCGAGTTCACTCCTCGTTTCAGTCCTGTTTCACTGAACCGGTTTAACCTTCCGTTCCAGCCATGTTTATCTCATGAGATATAAAATCTTTACCCAATGCATTGGAGGGAGATATAGGTCCCACCCATCTCATAATGATACCATTCTTATGTGTGCCACAAAATCATAAATCATACATCGTTGCATAACCCATGTAATAAAAATGGGAATCTTAAACATCGTGGCATCATAAAAAAATTCATATAAGATAAAGGAATTATTAAATATAATTCCATCACAACATAATCAAATCAAATCAATGTAATAATATGGATAGAAACAGAACCCTTATTATCATAGATGGAAATTTTTTTTGATAAAACACTTGAACTCCATTCTTGAGGAAAATATCCTTTCTACTTCAAAAACATTTTTCCTTTCTTAACATGTCATACAATTCTAAACTAAAAGAAGTAGATTAAAAATAAACTTGAAAACTTGTAAAGTAAGCTTCTTGGAAATAATGTTTTAAAATTCCATTCATTCCGTATAAGTTAAAAAACATTCTTCTCATACTTTTGTCGGAATAGTCAAAAAGTACCTCGTACGAAAAACGACAAAATATTCCTATCATATATTTTAATAAAAAATCACCGAAGGGTAAAATTGTATTTAAAAAATTGTAGGTGGATGGAAATAATATTACATATTGAGGAAACATGTATGTGGATGATAAAATACACCCCAGTAAATTTCAAAGTATAGACAATCTCGGATAAAAATGAGATTTGCAAAATTATCCCTTACCTTAGGTCTGATTTGCTTCATAAGTGTCCGAACCTCCTGTATAATGATTTAAATCATGTTATTGACTTATTCCAGAATCATACTTATTTTTATGATATCATATATGGTCATATTTTTAGCTTCTTATTAGTAATATTTCATTACAACTTGTTATCCGGGTGTTTATTACTTTTTGTTCTTATGTGTGTTTTGTCGAATAAATTCTTATTCTTCTCTTTAGGTTATAGATACCTCATTTCCAGAATTTTATTATTGTAATATATATCATATTCATTCATTCAATTCATTTATATAATCATTATGCAATGAAGATCATGTAGAACGAGTCGCATCACATCGTGGAGACGGTATTTCGTACGTACGCACGAGCGATGATATCATTCCCATGATAATGGAATTGTATTGGAGTGTATGTACACTATTTCAGAATAAATATCACTTTAAAATAATCATATATAGTCATTATTTACACCATTATACCCATCCAAGTAAGGTGGTGGTGGAAAATAGATTACACCACGGCGTAGAGACGGGTATTCCGTACGTTCGTACGCGCGGTGATTTCATATTTCGTAGGTTGGATAGATGGTGAAATAGGGTTGTTTCATACTTATAATAAAATATCGGTATATGATTGATACTGATGTTATTACTTCATAATGAAACAACTAAATAATAATAAGGGGAAGAAGAAATAAAGATGAAAGAATCGGTAACGGACATTACATCTTTTTTGAAGTGCTTCCCTTGAGACCTCCTTTTAGGGTACTATAATATGTCTCTGAAGAAGACCAAGACCTCTAGGATGTCTCTAGGGATGTGGAGAGGAGAAAGCGCCAGGGGTTGTCCGAGCTTGAATGCTCAATGTGGTGTGAGGAAGAGGGGGAGGAGGTGCCCTTTTATAAGGGAGGAGAGGGGCTTCTTTCGGAAAACTAAAAATATTATATTATTATAAAGTCATGATCGGTTATAAATAGCTCCAAATTGATTTATTTAGATGATAAGGTGGGGATGGGTCTAAATCCTCTAATAAAATATAATTTAGACAAGCTTAGGTTCCTATTTTAACCTTATCATTTAGATTTAACATTAAGTTAAATAATTTTACTTTTACCGTGTCTTCTTCTGTTCTTATACTATAAGGTTAATAAACATACTATAACAAGACAAAAGAACCCCAAGTTGTTTTTTATTAATATATATAACCTTATATAAGTCATTTGGCCGAACCTTAGATTTTTTATGAATAAAATAACAATTAATAATATAATATTTATTTTAAAAACTTTTTTATGTCAATTTTGACACTATTTAGTAATTGATTTTTTTGAAAATCATAACAGAATGATTAGTTCTAAAATAATTAATTAAATCAATACTAAAATGTCATGTTAACCTATAAAATTAGTGGAATTCATTAAAAGTCTCAAATTAAATTTAGTTTGGTATTTATAACATCAATTATGTCAATATTTCATTAATAAGATAATTATTGCGTCATCATTCTTTCATAAATAAATTAAATTAATTAATATCTAAAAATTACAAATAAAATACGATTATGTAGGAAATCTTTTTATCTTTATAATGAATATTTATAGTCGAATTTATCTTATGTATATCCTTATATGTAAAATTATTTACTTATTAATCTTTGATTTTAACTATTTTAACCCTTCTTTAAATAAATTAATAATAAATGTCCAAATCTAATACAAGTGGGCCTAAATGGTCATATTTTATTTCTAAGGTTGTTTTTGGTCGAATTACACTTATCCAATAGAATTAATACATGTGTTAGCGTAATAATAATATCATTTTTACCTTAGTTACCCTATTTACTTTAAACTGTGGTAAATAAAAGTAAAAAGTTACTAATCACCAAAAATTATTTTCATCTCATTGAACCACATTTTACTTACTGACATCAACCATGTCTCTCGGATTTTTTAAATTCCACTCACAGAAGCGGTAAAATTAAGTTTTATGAAAAATTCAGTTTTTTTAACTACCACTTAGTGGTTTCACTATTCATCAAAAATTGAATGTTTTCAGAAATATACCTTAATTTTACCCTAGGCTAATTTCGATATTCCGAATCAAAAAATGAAGTCCATTTTGAAAAATAAAATTTATAAAATTTCAAAAAATGGTTATTAATATTCATAACAGCTAGTTTTAATAATATTTTAATAGCATATCATTGTTTAGTGAAACTCGGTATTGCGTATGATGCAAGCAATCGAGGAAGGTCACGTTTGCGTGTAAAGAAAGTAATGCTAGTGTTGTGTGTAGTGAAAGATTCCTTTTATGATTTATAAAAACAAAAATATTTCTCATAAAATTCTCGGGTGTTACATTCTACCTTCCATAAAATGAATTTCTCCCTCGAAATTCGTCACTTTGTAACAAACAGATGAGGATACCTCTCCTGCATCATATCCTGAAGCTCCCATGTAGCTTCTTCTAATTGGTGGTTCATCCATAAAACTTTCACCAATCAAGTTGTCTTGTTTCGTAGGACTTTTTCTCTACAATCCATAATATCTATTGGCTGTTCTTCATAAGAAAGATCTTCCTCTAGAGGTACAACTTCTGAGCTGAGTACATGTGAAGGATCAAGTATGTACTTTCTCAGGAGAGATACATGGAACACATCATGAAATTGAGAGGGATTCGGTGGAATTTCCAATCGGTAAGATACCTTCCCAACAAGATCCATTATTTCGAATGGACCGATATATCTAGGGCTCAACTTCCCCTTCTTTCCAAATCTCATGACCCTCTTCCAGGGAGATATTCGTAAGAACACTTTATCACCCACTTCAAACTCTAGGTCTTTTCTTCAGTTGTCGGTATAATGTTTCTGTCGACTCTGAGATGCTCTTATGTGTTGTTGAATATATCTGACCTTTTCTACCATTTCATCAACGAGATCGGGTCCTAATAGCATTCTTTCCCCAACTTCATCCCATAAAGTTGGAGTCCTGCATTTATTTCCATAGAGAGCTTCATAAGGAGCCATCTGAATACTGGAGTGAAAGCTATTATTATAAGAAAACTCCACCAAAGGTAGGTGTTGATCCCAACCTACTTTTAAATACATAGAGAAAGTTCTAAACATATCTTCTAGAGTTTGAATTGTTCTCTCAGACTGACCGTCTGTCTGAGGATGATAAGCAGTGCTGAAACTCAACTCTGTATCTAGAGTATTCTGAAGACTTCGCCAGAACATTGAGGTAAACCTCGGATCCCGATCAGATATAATAGAATGTGGTACTCCATGCAATCTTACCACTTCCTTCACATATATCCTGGCGAGCTGATCCAGAGAGAAATCCTCTCTAATAGCGATGAAGTGTGCAGACTTTGTAAGACGATCAACTATGACCCAGATAGCATTATTGCCTTTGGATGTTTTAGGAATTCCAGTGACAAAGTCCATTGTGATGTTTTCCCATTTCCATTCGGGTATGGGTAATGGTTGTAACATCCCCTTAGACTTCTTTCTCTCAGCTTTAACTTGATGACAAACCAAGCATCGAGAGACATGTTCAACAACATCTCTTTTCATGCCATCCCACCAGAAGTACTCTTTCAGGTCCCTATACATCTTCGCGCATCCAGGATGAATGAAGAATTAAGAACTATGAGTCACATCCAGCAGCTCCTTCTTTAATTCAGGGATGGGAGGAACACAAACCTGATTCCTGAACTTTATTATCCCATCATAATCAAGGTTGAATTCAAGAACATTTCTCACCTTCTTTTGTAACTCGACATCTTCTTTCTGTTCCTCTTTAATCTTCACATTTATAGATGGTTGAACATTCATTTCAGAAAGATACGATTTTCCTCTTTCATTATAATTCCAAGATCCATCCATTGTAAATCCATAAATATTGGATCTTTTGTGATCCTCATCATGGATAAACTGGCATGGTCTTGTTGACTTAATGCATCTGCCACCTTGTTTTCTTTCCCTGGGTGGTAATGGATTGAGCAGTCGTAATCCTTAATCAGGTCCAACCATCTAGTTTGGCGCATATTCATCTCCTTTTGTGTGAAAATGTACATTAAACTTTTATGATCAGTATAAATGTCACACCGCTCTCCATAAAGTTAATGCCTCTAAATATTTAATGCAAAGATTATCGCAGCTAACTCCAAATCATGAGTTGGGTAATTTTTCTCATCTATTTTCAATTATCGTGAGGCATATGCTATCACCATATCATTTTTCATAAGAACAAACCCCAATCCCTTCTTGGATGCATCACTGTAGATCACAAAACTTTCTCCACTACAAGGCAGTGTGAGCACAGTTGCACTGGATAACCTTCTTTTAAACTCCTTGAAATTCTCTTCACATTCCTCCATCCAAATAAACATAACTCCTTTCCGAATCAACATGGTGAGTGGATTAGATAATCGTGAAAAATCATTCACAAAATGTCGTTAATATCCAGCCAAACCAAGAAATCTTAGGATCTTAGTTACTGTTGTTGGTCTCGACCATCTTTCGATAACCTCTGTTTGTGCTGGATCCACAGATATCCCCTCTTTAGAGATTATGTGACCCAAAAATGAATCTTTTTTAAGCCAAAATTCACAATTGATAAATTTGGCATAAAGCTTCTCCTTTCTCATGGTCTTAAATATAATTCTCAAGTGATCTTAATGTTCTTCCTTTCTCTTTGAATAGACAAGAATATCGTCAATAAAGACTACCACAAACTAATCAAGATAGTCTCTAAAGACTCTATTCATATGATCCATGAAGATAGCAGGGGGATTAGTAAGACCAAAGGGCATCACTATAAATTCATAGTGTCCATACCTTGTACGGAAATCCGTCTTTGGTATATCCTCCCTTTTGACCCTTAATTGATGATACCCTGAACGGAGTTCAATCTTAGAAAAGTATTGATCTCCACGTAGTTGGTCAAATAAGTCATCAATGCATGAGAGGTGATATTTGTTCTTAATAGTGATTGTGTTAAGTTCTCGATAATCAATGCATATTCTCATTGATCTATCTTTCTTCTTAACAAACAGAATAGGTGCTCCCCAAGGTGACGCACTAGGGTGTATGAACCCCTTATCAAGATTCTCTTGGAGTTGGTTCTTCAATTCATGCAACTCAATTGGGGCCATTCTATAAGTTGTATTTGAAATAGGAAAAGCACACGGTACGAGTTCTATTGAAAACTCAACTTCATGATTTGGTGGAAGACCCAGTAATTCCTCCGGAAAGATATCATCAAACTCTCGTACAATGGGAATATTCTCAATCGTGAGTTCTCACCAACCATTTGAGATAAATAACCTTCTTTTAGTGGAATCAAGACCCATATGATGGAAGAAATTTCCACTGGAAGGTTATGTTCATCCATGAATTGATAAACGATCATAGATTGATCTGGAATAAGAAATGTGACTTCCCTTCTTTGGGAATTGATATGAGCTCCATATAAAGAAATCCAATCCATGCCATGAATCACATCAAATTCCACTATAGGGATGATCACATGATTTGCAGGAAGCACTTTCCCACAAAATCGATCAGAGATGAATTATAAACTTTTGATGAGACTGTTGTTCCATTAGGGGTTGTCACAGCTAACTCAACATCTAATTGTTGAGCTAATATGGTGATATCCTTTGAAAATTATTCGTAAATAAAAGAGTGGGTGGATCCAGAATCAAATAAAACATTTGCTACTTTAGAGTGTATGGTAAGTGTACCTTTCACCACATCTTTATCATACTCCACATCCCTGATAGAAATTGCATGTGACTTTCCTTTGTCATTAGCCTTAATAGTTTTTTGACGTCGACCATCATCATAAACCCTTGGATTTGGGCATTGATTAGCATAATGCCCCATCTCCTTTCACTTGAAACATTGATGTTTAGTAGGTTCAATCTGTGTATCCCTTCCTTTTTTGCATCATTAGACATCTTATTCCCATCATTGCGGCATTCAAATTCCCTAGGACCTTCCTTTCCACATTTGAAACATTTACTTGTCCCTTTAAGAAAACTCCCTCCATGTTTCTTTCCACACATTGAGCATAAGGGAAAGCTCATCTTCTTTTTAGTGTGCCCTTTAGATTTTCCTTTGAATTCCATTTTCCTCTTCTTATCAAACCCATATGACTGATGAGTTACTCCAATCTCCATCTTGACATTGAGAGCACATCGAATGATTTCCTCGTAGCTATTGAATTCCATTATGGATAACGCCCTTCGAAGACTTTGTTTTAAGCCACTAAATAATCGATCGATCTTACTCTCAGGTTGGATAATAATACCAGAAGCGTAAATTTCAAGTATTGTAAAATTTGATTCATAGGTACCAACAGATTCATCATCCTTTTGCTTTAGTTCAAGAAACTCCTTCTCCATCTTTGTTCGGAGAATACGAGGGAAGTAATTATTGAAAAATATGTTATTGAACTCGTCCCATTCCATGGACTCAATTTCATCCCTTTGCCTTGTATTCTTAATAAGATTCCACCATTGATCAGCATCACCTTACAAACGATACACTGATAAGATGACTTTATCATGTTCATAACATTGAAGAAATGAAAATATCTTTTTAGTAGTACTAATCCATTGTTCAGAAACTAATGGATTAGTAGACCCGCTGAATGAAGGTGGACGCTGTCTCATAAAGGATTCAACAGAATGTTGCTCCTTCCTTTGCTCGTTTGGAAGTCCTGCATGATTCATATCTTGAGAAAGTTGTGTGAGCATGGCTACATGATTTTTCATTCCAGCTCCCATAACGTTTGGTTGCTCAGGGAGACAATCATTTCATTGCCCGTCGCATTCTGCATTAACATTGTTCCTTCGGGTTCCAACCATTGACTAAAACCAAGAATAATAGTGTGAGCAACACTAATTATAATAGGAAAACCACATAATCAAGAATAAAATTTCACACTTAGGGTCTTATCCTAGGTTATTCATGACCATTTCTAAAACACTAAGATTGTGTTCTATGCTTAGGCTTATCCTTAGGATTCTTACTAAGGCATTCACATCCTAGTTTCCAATGGTTGACTATACCTTTACTCTGATACCAACTATATCGACTCATACTTTACATACATTGTTATTACTTCAGAATTGAAGAACACTTATTACAACATATAACAAAACCAGGAAATGACCGTATAGGTATAGTGTCTTTAGAAACTGGGAATCATAAACAACTGGTTCATAAAGTGTCTACACTGTCTCCCATTTATTTCATCATATCTATAGTCACTTTTGGAATATCTTACTTAATAACCTTCTTCCTGACTTGGGGAAAGAAAACCTACAAAAGTGTGATCTCAAATTATCAGTAAGGGTAAACAAAAGAAATATCAATCACATCATATATATAAGAACATAACTTTTGGAAATATTAACCTGCAAAAGAAATCATAATTTGATAACATGGGATAAATCATAGTAGTGAAATGTAATCCCAATAATCATAAAATAAAACATTAAACTTTGTGGCATACAAACATAATCATAGAGAATCATTTCTTATTATTCAAGGCTCATTTCCAAGACTATCTTAGTGGACAAAGTCCATTTCTAAACCGTGTTCACTCCTCATTTCAGTCCTGTTTCACTGAACCGGTTTAACCTGCCGTTCCAGCCATGTCTATCTCATGAGATATAAAATCTTTACCTAATGCATTGGAGGGAGATATAGGTCCCACCCATCTCATAATGATACCATTCTTATGTGTTCCACAAAATCATAAATCATACATCATTGCATAACCCATGTAATAAAAATGAGAATCATTACCATCATGACATCATAAAACAATTCATATAAGATAAAGGAATTCATAAATATAATCCCATCACAACATAATCAAATAAAATAAATGTAATAATAGGGATAGGAACCGAACCCTTTATTATCATAGATGGAAAATAATTTTGATACAACACTTGAACTCCATTCTTGAGGAAAATATCATTTCTACTTCAAAAACACTTTCCCTTTCTTAACATGTCATAAAATTCTAAACTAAAATAAGTTGATTAAAAATAAACATGAAAACATGTAAAGGAAGCTTCTTGGAAATAATGTTTTAAAAATCCATTCACGCCATATAAGTTAAAGAAAAACATTCTTCTCGTACTTTTTTCGGAATAGTCAAAAACTACCTCGTACGAAAAATGACAAAAGATTCCTTTCATATATTATACTAAAAACTCACCGAAGGGTAAAATTGGATTTAAAAAATTTTATGTGGATGGAAATAATATTTCATATTGAGGAAACATGGATGTGGATGATAAAATACTACCCAATAAATTTCAATGTATCAACAATCTTGGATAAAAATCAGATTTGCAAAATTATCCCTTACCATAGGTCCGATTTTCTTCGTAAGTGTCCAAAACTCTTGTATAATGATTTAAATAATGTTATTTACTTATTAAAGAATCATAATTATTTTTATGAGATCATATATGGTCATATTATTAGCTTCTTGTTAGTAATATTTCAATAAAACTTGTTATTCAGGTGTTTATTACTTTTTGTTCTTATGCGTGTTTTGTTGAATAAATTATTATTCTTCTCTTTAGGTTATAGATACCTCATTTACAGAATATTAATAGTGTAATATATATAATATTAATTCATTCAATTAATTTATATAATCATTATGAAATGAAGATCATGTAGAACGAGTGGCATCACATCGTGGAGACGGTATTCCGTACGTACGCACGAGCGATGATACCGTTTCCATGATCATAGAATTTAATTGGAGTGTATGTATACTATTTCAGAATCAATATCACTTTAAAATAATAATATATAGTCATTATTTACACCATTATACCCATCCAAGTAATGTGGTGGTGGAAAATAGATTACACCACGGCGTGGAGACAGTATTCTGTACGTACGCACACGCGGTGATTTCATTTTCCGTAGGATGGATAGATGGTGAAATAGGGTTGTTTCATACTTATAATAACATATCATTATATGAGTGATACTGATGTTATTATTTCATAATGTAACAACTAAAGAAGAAGAAGTGGAAGAAGAAATAAATATGAAAGAATCGCTAACGGACATTACCTCTTCTTTGAAGTGTTTCCTTTGAGACCTCCTTTTAGGGCACTAAAATTGGTCTTTGAAGAAGAAAATGACCTCTAGGATGTATCTAGGGAAGTGTAGAGGAGAATTTGGCAGGGGTTGGAGGAGCATGAAGGCTCAAGGTGGTGTGAGGAAGAGGGGGAGGTGGTGCCCTTTTATAAGGGAGGAGAGGGGCTCCTTTGGGAAAACTAAAAATATTATTTTATTATAAAGTCAAGATCGGTTTTAAATAGATCCAAATTGATTTATTTTGAATATAAGGTGGGGATGGGTCGAAATACTCTCATATTATAGAATTTAGACAAGTTTAGGTTCCTATTGTAACCTTATAATTTAGATTTAACATTAAGTTAAATAATTTTACTTTTACCGTGTCTTCCTGTGTTCTTATACTATAAGGTTAAGAAACATACTATAACATACCAAACGAACCCCAAGTTGTTTATTATTAATATATATAACGTTATCTAAGTCATTTGGCAGAACCTTAGATTTTTAGGAATAAAACAACAATTAATAATATAATATTTGTTTTAATAACTATTTTATGTCAATTTTGACACTATTTAGTAATTGATTTTTGAGAAAATCATAACCGAATGATTAGTTTGAGAAAATTAAATTAAATCAATACTAAAATGTCATATTAACCTAGAAAATTAGTGTAATTCATAAAAAGTGTCAAATTACAATTATTTTGGTATTTATAACATCAATTATGTCAATATCTCATTAATAAGATAATTACTGCATCATATTTGTGTCAGAAATAAATTAAATTATTTAATGTCTAAAAATTAAAAATAAAATACCATTATGTAGGAAAAATTTTTATATTTCTAATCAATGTTAATAGTCGAATTTATCTTATGTATAACCTTATATTAAAAATTATTTAGTTATTAAACTATGATTTTAACTATTTTAACCCTTCATTAAATAAATTAATAATAAATGTCCTAATCTAATCCAAATGGGCATAAATGGTCATATTTTATTTCTAATGTAGTTTTTGGTCGAATTACCCTTATCCAATAGAATTAATACATGTGTTAGGGTAATCCTAATATCATTTTTACCCTTAATCACCCTATTTACTTTTAACCGTGGTAAATAAAAGTAATAAGTTACTATTCACCAAAAATTATTTTCATCTCATTGAACCACATTTTACTTACTGACATCATCAGTGTCTCTTAGATTTAAGAAATTCCACTCACAAAAGCGGTAAAATTATGTTTTATGAAAAATTCATTTTTTTAACTACTACTTAGTGGTTTCACTATTCATCAAAAATTCAATGTTTTCAAAAAAAATACCAAAATTTCACCCTAGGATAATTTCGATATTCCGAATCCAAAAATGAAGTCCATTTTAAAAAAGAAAATTTATAAAATTTCCAAAAGTGGTTATTACTATTCATAATGGCTAGTTTTAATAATATTTTAATAGCATATCACTGTTTAGTGAAACTCGGTATTGCATACGATGCAAGCTATCAAAGAAGGTCGAGATTGAAGGTAAGAAAAGCCAAGATAGTGTTGTCTGTAGTGAAAGATTCCTTTTATGATTTTTAAAAACAAAAATATTTCTCATAAAAGTCTCAGGTGTTACACTCGTCATCACTGATAAGAGATCCTAGATGAAGCCTCAATCTCCTAGAGCATGCTCACACTAATATAACTAGTGTGTAATCGTGAAATCCCCTCACATAGAAGTATCTAACTTTAAGCATCGAGCCTACGATTCCACCATAACATTTGAGCACTGAATGGGGTCCATGGAAAGGAAAGAGTGACCAACACCTGTATCTATAAGAATTTATGATAAGGTGGAGAAGATACAAATCATACCACTAATCATCTCTAGAGTACCATGGTCATATGACTTCATCTCTTGAAGCTGGCCTCACCCATGTCCACCATCTCCCGGAGCCCATGGTAGACCACCTGGGGGTGGTGGTGGTAGCACCTCAAATAACCTTCATCCACATACTTCTTTGTTAGTTTCTCTACCACATCCTCCACCATGCAGACCACCTTGCTGAAACCTCTACCTCTACCTCTGCCTCTGCGGTCCCTG
Source organism: Viscum album (assembly GCA_963277665.1). NCBI lineage: Eukaryota > Viridiplantae > Streptophyta > Magnoliopsida > Santalales > Viscaceae > Viscum > Viscum album. The sequence continues at coordinate 2,133,064,433 of OY728155.1, read as the reverse complement.
AACCATTTTCTTGTCATCTGCGTGGTGATTCGGGAAGTCACGGACCACGTACCCCTTCCCTCTGCATGATTAGTGCATCCTTCCCCTCTAATGATTTCCTCCTCCCAGGGATCTTGACCAATGATCCTACATTCTAGGCCCCCACCCCCCAAAATTTCTGGACCACATGGGTCCCTATGCCTACTACCAGCGACCCAGAGATGAAGACTCCACTACCCGAGGTCTACTGATATCTCCAGGTACTGGGGACTCCACTTTAAGGAAACTCTTCATGAGCAGGGCTCACTCCAGTATCCCATCTTGAGTAGGAATTTAAGCAATACCGTTGATTCCCTAATCTCTTGGCGTAGGCCCTTCCAAAAAATATAGATCCCTAAATAATGAGTCTGGAACCATGTTCGTGGATTAGAATGATAGATCTTTGAATATTGCTGAGTACTTCTCTACTATCATGCCACCCTGCTGTAGGTGTAGTAGCTCTTATATGCATACTGAGCACAACAATGATAGAAGTAACTCCTATTTGAAGAAGTTGTCATAGTCTGTCCGGGTGAGGGTCACCTCATCACGCATCTGGATCATCAATATCCACCATATCCCTACTTATCCTTGAGGAGGTCCTGTGACTATGTTTTTAATCTTGTCGAGAGGCATCCTCACTAGTCGAAAGGCTCGCGTAACCACCTATAGCCAATCATATGCCACCTGAGGGTCAGTCTCAACCATAAACCTGGGAGGTCACTACCTCTGGAACTCAGGTATGTCACCGATCCTATATGCACCCTCTACTAGTATCACTAATAGTAAATGATGAAAAACTGGTGGTCGTAACACTAGCAAACCTATAGTTGGTTCTTTCTCTAGTACCAGTCCCAATAAAAATGACTCATTGTTAGGAGTACCATCCTTGTGGTTGTGGATTGGAATCCTCAATGGATTTCTATGCTGCCTCATCCTAAAACAGGTCACGATGAACCATGGTCAATAGGTTATACCTAGTGAGATAACTCTAAATCAAGAATTAAATGAGAACACCCTCAATTCCTATTTGATGCATCCTACCAGTTTTTTCATGTATCGTTTTGAAAAGAAGAATTTAGGGTCTTGGTGTATAGATACATCGATCACCACACCAACAATGGACTCCCCGAGCCTAAATGTCTAACTCAAAACATTTAACACTATTTCCTCGAAAACAAAACAATAGAATCTCGAACATTAATGTAGGACCAAACTAATTTGATTCCAATTTGTCAGGACCCATCCCTTGCGGCCCATTATATGAATACCCTAAGCCCGCAACCCAGAGGAGAGGGGCTCGAGACTAGCGCCAGAGGAAATAACCTGCAAGTGGGAGGATTTTTCATAGTACCGGTACACACCCACACTTACAACCCCAACCCACAAATATGAAAAGGAAAACATGTATGCTATTAAGAGAACAACTAAAATTATAAAGTAAAAGTTGAAAGTGAATGAGACCATATGACAATACCAATAAAGACATGTTGAAAAAAAATAATGTAAAATGGTATCTCTATATACATCCAGAGAAAACTATACCTGAAGGGTAGGTTTATAGTAGTTTATGATATCCATAAGAGTATGCATCGCCTGTCTGATATCAGTGGGCACCGCCTGGTCATGGGCCACCAAGGTCTCCATCAATGCGTCACTTTTATTTCTAAGACACAACACGTGTAGGTGAATACTATGCTGGGGTGGGAAACACAATACTTATTAAGGAACCCAGCCCACAAAGAAAGACCATAAAGAAAAATTACACATGATGGAATGAAAAAATCACACAGGTATATCTTATAATATTGATAGAGGGATTACCAGTCATAAATCTAAAAAATTTCTATTGTTTAGGGACTCATCCACCATGAGTTGTTCAATTTTTTCGGGCCATTATGGTCTACTCATCTGTCGGGCCACTGAGGTCCACTTAGCTACTCGCCTACCGGTCCACACAGGCCCGCAAAACTATTAATCTTCCTCGCCACTGAGGTCCGCTCGACTTCTCGTCTTCCGCGCGACACAGGTCTGCATTAATATTCATCTGACAGGACACTGAGAATCACTTGACTACTCATCTTTGGGACACATAGGTCCTCATGGCTACTCGTATTCCATGCCAATGAGGTATTCTCAACACTTCCTTCTTGTCACATCCAGGTACATGATTGCCCTCATAGTACGCTTGATTCTAGGAGAATATAATCCTCAAGAAATCAGTTATATATCATCCTCGATGGAAAATCAATTTGATTATTTCAAAATAAAATCCTCATCTCATGGGTCCCAATGCCAGAAAAAGATTTTCAATCAAACTTACAGTTAGTGAGTTATAAATGTTTTATTGAAAAGGGGTTGGCTGTGTCCGGGTCCTACCTAGTCGGGCCAACCCAACACTGGTCAGACCTAACCCGAATGCAACATTGCCCTATTTTTTCATTTTTCATCGACTAGGTCTATCCTAGATAGACATGGCCACAGGTCCATGCCATTGGGCATGGAGTCTTGTCTCGCCCAAACATGACAGTAGTCACCACATCCTCTCCTTGTAAACGCGGAGAATTCGCTGTGTGATTGCCCCCTAGGTCGCCGTGTCGATGGAGACCCCGCTATTGGCCATTGATGGTGGCCCTCATCCACTACCCTACATCTGATTTCGTGGGGACCACCACCATTGTACGCCACCTCACACACGCGTCCACTGCCAGTGTCGGCACACTGGTGGGTCCTTCCACGGCCCACCCGACATTCTGCGATGGTTCGTTTTAAATTCGACGAGTGCCTTTGAAAGTATCTGGTATTATCTATCCTTGACACATCCCCAAGGTTATATTGTCATATATTTGTGGGTTTAGTCACAAATTACACATGAATGCTCATAACGAAGGAATCAGGTCCATGTTCAAGTTGCCCTTATTCCTCTGCGTAAGAGATTTAAAACAAAATTGGGGAAGACTAATATTATATCAAGACTAACCCGGAATTTAAACCCTATGATCATGAATCCCAATCACAATAAAAAACAATCCATTGATAAACATGTTCATGGATTTATCCAAGTTCATTATTTAAAAATAAATAATGGGGGAAGAAATTCAATGAGAACAAAACCATACCTAATTAGTGAATCGTTCGTTGGTGAAGATTGGCATTGATGCATTCTTCTGTCCACAATTAATCATTAGAGACCATTTATTGGTATTCGTTCTCCAAATCCAAATCTCCAAGAATTTATATTTATTCTCCAACATTCCAACAATTGATCTTGTTCAATCCATTAAAGATAGAAAAAGCATTATGTTTCATTATGTTGCAGAGTCATTACACTGTTTCATTTATGAAATAGCATTTTGATTACATTTCATTGAAACACCATTACATTGAAATGAATTTGAAATTAAAAATAAAATAAAATTGATATTTACTTTCTTTTCCCATATGAATTTATTTTCATATATTTATTAAAAATTTGGAAAACATACTCTATCCCTTGACCCGCGTCGGTCGAGAATAATTCCATTCATAGGTAAATTCGTCATTCCAGATGCAACAATGACCTTATATTTTTAATCCAAGCACCCATTTAGATGTTTCCAAAACTGCATATTTTTTCTATTTTTAATAATCATAAAATATTACAAGGAATTCTTGGAAATTACAGCAATCCACTACCAATAGAGTCTATACTATCTACTCTCAGATATATAAACTAGCAGATTTTAGGTATATGTAAATGTAAAGCAGTACAGCAATGTAAATACCCCTGATACATTATTTTTCCTCAGCTAGTGTCTGAACATGTAACAATTTAATTAATTATGATCCAATTAATAATAATTTATGTAATAGTATCCAATTAATGGATAAGGCATCCTATGATAATAATAGTAAGATCAGATACAAGGTAATAATGAAAGAATCCTTTATGATGATAAAAATGAAGATGATATGGTAAAAACCATGGAATCCAAGATGTCAGGGGTCGATGAAACTCAATAATAATCTATAGCCTATCCATAAGGGTTATGGGTGTAATACAAGGGGAATCACCCATGAAATTAAACTGTTAAAGAATTCTAACTAAGTATAAGGATCATATAAAATGTAAAATGGCAAAAGACATGTCTCGGCCCAGTGGGTGTATCAATGGTTCCACATGTTTGTAGACATAAATATATATCGAATGAGTGTATCCAAGGAATCCTAATATATTAATGATAATGGATGGATCCTACAGCGTTAATCTAGACACCCAAAAATAGACAAGGACCAGATTCCATCGTGGGTATCCCCCTTTTCAATTTTCATCCCTGAATTGGAAGTAAGACATCGGAGGGAACAAGTCCTTCTAATAGAAATCTAATGATTTCCTAAGACTAAACACTATTTTAAGGATTATTTTTATCACCTTATACTTAATACACTAATTAATTTATTCCATGTAATACTCCATTCTTTTAATAAGTCAATTAATTCGTTCCATACCCCTCATTAGTGTGACATGGCTGAAAGGAGATGAAATCGTGTATTTTAATTATCATTTAATTATTAGGTTCTTTCATTTACCATTCATCCACATGACAAGGTCGGACAAGGAATATAAACCAATTACAATTCAATCATTGTTACTAGGCCTAGTGATATACAAAATAATATTTTTCATTTACCATATAATGATTCATTTAGTAAATTTAAACACTTAACATAGAAGGATAAAGTGATAATATGATGTAATATCCATTAATAGTTCATTTATTTAATTATAATAACTACCATTACAAAGTTGAAGCAAAAACATATCCAATCAATGGCACACATCATTATATCAAAGACATAAGAGGCATAAACAATAAAGGAACCCTCATTGGGGTGGTCGTTGTTGAGGTATTACCTCCAATGGTGTGATATGCATGTATAGAAAGGGCTCTAAAATACAATCATAAATAATATTAGCAGTCTATATGAATTAAATAGGAAACACCTGATGAAATTGGAGTATGAAAAATGTTGGTAGTTTATAAAATGACGTGACTTGAGGGATGAGTAATAGGCCACCTGCCATAATCCATTAAAACTATCATAATCTATTATTATCCTTTATTTTGACTTATATTAGATTAAAATAGAATAATAGATCAACACCGTGAAAATAGGGAATATGAACCTATATCTATATAACTTCCTTGAGGAGAAGGGATATGAAGAAAAACTCAATAAGAATTAATATCTTATCAGTGTGCATCCAATGAGATAGAAGGATCTGAAATTTGAGTTCAGATAAATAAGTCGTATTAGAACTTATATGTGGCCTCGATGGGTTCTCATGCATGAGATAGGGAGGAGGTGAGGGATTTTACTCAGATAATAGGAGGCTCGACCTTTTTTTGAAAAACTTCCTTGAGCATTTATATAGTGTGTAAATTATTTACTAATCATGTAATGATTTGGATTTTCAACAATCAAAATAAACATATACATGACAGGAAATGGAATTACCAGGTCATTAGAATTCATGTAATGACTACATGTTTTTTATTCCAATTACACAGTGTGTAATTACTCTATAGTTAACCTACAACCCTCCTGATGATTCTTTTTCGAAACTACCCAACTATACCACAACACGAATTTAGTGTCTAATATAAAATGGAAATTATGAAGGGTTAAATCAGAAACATTGATCCATAGGTCATTGAAAAATTGGGTTCATACATTAATAACATGTTTAAGACCATTAAACAGGAGGTGAAATCACGTACGACGAAAATGAGAGTGTGTTGCATGGTATTTTCATTGTAATTTCGTTTTATTGAGGAATTTTATTATTTATACACTTAATTAATTTTAAATGGTGCATATACAACCCTTTGAAATTTAATATCATGAATACATCATTCTATATGGTATTTTAATTTTATATTTGAATTATTTCATCTAATGGAATTTGAATTAAATGTTACCAAATAATAAATAATTTCATTACTCGTTTCATTTTAATAGGGTTATATTACTTCCTCATTGTCATTAATATTATTATATTATATTTTTAATCAATTTTGAATATATATTATTTTATAGAAACTTATTTTATGTCAATTTATAGTTGATATACATAATCGATTAATTGGTAGATTATCAGTTCAATGATATGATCTTTTGCAAGGGTTTACATCTCAATATTATTTTATTCATGTTTGGTTACACATGAATTTCAATTAAATTAAATTATTTGATTATTTTTTTTAATAATACCTTTAATTTTCAACTCCTATGGTTATTCATGATTATTTTTGATTAATTGTACAATTTTTCACTCTTTGGTACTTAAACGGTTATAGAAAATGTTTTTAGGAAAAACCATATTCATTTCTCTCTTTGGATGGAAATTTGTTTAATCTCAAAACCATATGTTTCTAAAAATGCAATTAATTTTTTTAACCTTTTCAAAATGAATTATTATAGACCTTTTTACCTAATTTTTATTTTGAAAATGTTTTCAATGGAATATTATTGTCTCTTTATAAAAAATGTCAATTTTCTATCATTTTTATAATGAAAATGGAATGTTATTTCATGATGTATGACATGTATGGAATTACCAACCATCTTTTCTTGGAATCATACTTTTTATGTTCATAATGTAATTTTTGATTAATTTTTTTTAGAATGTGATTTTCAAGGAAATGGATTTTCAAATATTTTTTCAAAGTGAAAAATCATATTTTCTAGAAGAATGTCTTCAAAGATATTTTTAGATCTTCAATGAAAAAACCCATTTTTATTTCTTAAATGGGTATTTTTCATATTGATACCATCCTTATTATTCTTCTATATTGAATAGGATTATTTTCACCAATGATAGTATTTAAATTCAATTCTTTGAAACATTTTTGTAATCATTAACATACCATTAAATTATTCCATTTCCAGTGACCGTTGACCATTAATTTTCCACAAAATATCCACATTATTTATCATAGATATGATTATTTCCTAAACCATATACCATTTTTTCATACATTTTTTACTTTAACAATTACTTTAATATTTATGTAAATATTGATAAATCCTTATTCTTTAGGTAATAAAGATATTTGAAAAGGAACATTGTTTATGAATTAAATTGATTATTGGATATATGAGGAATGTATTAGAATTCTATGAAATGTTTTATGTTATATGTAAAGTATGCCCCTAAATGCATCGGTAGTATCATGGGATAAATCAGGTGACTAGACTCAGCTAAATGAGTTTCTAGGAATCAGTTTTATATAATATTATAAAAGTTCAAGATAGTAAGGGCTCCATTTACCTGGGTAACATGGTGTCCGATAATTAATAATTTAATCATTCATATTCGATTATTATTATACGTGGTATTTTCACTATAAAAAATTGATGGATGCATTTCATTCTCATTTTATTAATAAAATGGAATGTTTCATTAGTTATTTACCTTTCCATATTGATTATTCCTTATCTAGTTCTTTAAATGGCATGTGTTCTAAATTATTTACCTTAATATATTTATTATTCCTTAACTAGTAATTTAAATGTCACTCATTTTTAGTTATTTGAATTTTCATATTGATTATTCATTATTTATTCATGATAAAAGATGTAGTACTTAACCCTTAATAAGAATTTGAGCATACACATATTTTGTTTAAAATCACTAGTATTCCATAAAGATTACTATGTTTAATATACATGGATTATCTATAAGGAATAAAGTTATTTTAAAAAAATGATTTAATTTGGAATTTCAAATATAATGTAAGACTCATGTTTTATCTAGTTTACAAATACTAGAAAATTGATCAGTCCTTTGTGATGTAATGCCTTGTATCTTATGCCAATGTATTGGTAGAAGGAACTGGCTTTTGAATTTTTGCTTCAGGGATTCTATAGGTGGTATTCTAGGAAGCTTAGTCGAATCCATGGAAACTAGATTTCAGAAAAACTAGATTAGAAAACATAACCCTATGATTGACTTTGAGGATATGTTTAGAAAAACATGATACTGTTTTGGTAAGGAATATATTATGTTGTATTTTCATGTAGTAAATCCATATCTAGATAGTATCATGAGTTTATTATTTTATGATATAAGACAAGTCCAAAAACATAAACACCTCTTTTTAGGTTTTATGTGGTTGTAGTATACTAATATTGTGGTAGTTTTTTGAAATTTATTTCAATGATATGTTTTAGTATAAAAGATATTTGGGGAATGATTCCTTTAAATTTTAAAACCATAATTATAAGGGAATTGATATCCTTTACGGTTAATATGATTATTAATTACATTATATTAATGGTTAAAAAATAATTTTATACTTTGTAAAAAAATATGTTTAAAAAGATAAAAAAAGGTTATATAATTACTACTTTTAATCCAAGGATATATATTTTATTTATTTTGGGAACGTTATTCTAATTATATTAATTTTTTTAGAATAAAAAACCTAAAATCATGATGACAACACATCATGTCCATAAAGGGGGTCTGTATTGAACACCTTACTGAATAATGATAAGGGTTTCATGCATACCACTAGCCTATATGATGTACAGGTTAATTTTTCATTATTTGTAGTAAAAAAATCAGATAAATAAACATTACTGATGAAATGATAGTCTAAATATTTGGGTTTTCAGATTAATATATCAACCATACGGTTTCTGAAAAATAAATAGAGGAAAAAAAATAATTCTAATATTTGTATGGATTTATTAAAAGTGAATTAAAATGATTTATATATAAAGAAAATTATTATCATTATAATTATTTCTTTTAATAAGTGTTAAATTTGAAATTAATAAAAACACAACTGAAGGATTATTTTTTTAAATAAAAATATATTAGTTAATAATATTTACTTATATAAACAGATAGTAAAAAAATTCCAAAACATTTAAAAAGGGATCATGAAATGATATGTTATTTTAATACCATCACTTATGATGATATCAATGACCTTTTCACATTTATTAAATTTATGGTTTAGATTCCCTAAAATATCCATTTATCATTCAATTGTCTTTGATCAATGTCCTCAATAACTATCAATAAATGTATATGACTTTCCTAAATATATATAACTTCACATTCCACTGATTGTCTCATACATGTAAACAAAGTTATGGGTTATTTAATTTGACTTTTGGACTTCTCATTATCTCTTATTGAGAATATATTTTAGTAACTATTTTAAGATGTGGGATTTTAAAAATTATTTCTAAAATTTCATACCCTTGGATTCCAATATCTATTTTATACTGGGATGATTCAACTTGTTTAAGGTGGGGATAATGCACTCCCCTGGAAATTCTAAAAGAATAACATTTTCTTTGATCGCGTGGTTGAAAATAATTACAATCATATAAAGGAATATAAAATCATGATACAGTATGAAAAAATTACTATTTTAAATAAATTAAATATATTATAGAGGTTTAAATGAATATAACACTATGTTATATTGCATCTTATCCCATAAATATCTTCTTTGAAAGATTGCATTACACACAATTCTGAGTTTTAAGGAATATTATTAATATTAATATTTTAAATGATAATTATCTCATAGAAATTAAATTTAGGATTTAAATAGGATTAGAAAACATAAAAAAATACAAGGTTTAACTCATTGTATACCAATTAATTATAAATTAATTTATAATCCAATTGAATATAATGGAACTGTTTTAAAAAAGAATCCATTTTTTTGCACAATAGGTGTTCTATCGTGTTGAAATTTATTAATTACTATTATTTGATTATATTGATGAAATTTATATATTATATATTAAATAAAATTTTTTTATATTCATCCAATAAATTTTATATACACAATATAATAACTAATCTAATTTTAAGCATAAAAAGTTGTATTTTTCTAAATGTAGTTTTTCTGACCTTTAATGGTACAGTTAACATAAAATGAAATATTGAAAAAAATTTAAACTATATTTTAAAAAATAAACATCATTTTTAATATAATAATGTTAAAATTAGCACATGTTCAATTTTTGGTACTTTTTTTTGAGAAGATTCATTTTTAATGAATAGTAAAAAATTCTGAATTTTGATGGAAAACTTATTTTTTTGTATAAATAATTTATAATGTTAAATTATATTTTCTATTGGTCTTAATGTTATAATAGATCAATAATAAATCTATTAATATAATTTAGTTGATTTTAATCAATTTCATATTGAAATTGGATATAAAAAGTTGTCAACATTTGAATGCTTTCAATTTAAAAACATGCTTTCTCCGGATGTCTGCAAAATTAATTTTAAATTCATTTTTCAAATTATATTGATTGAATTTAGAAAAATTGATTCCATATGATTAATCATAATAATTTATAATTTCTAATTAGTACAACTTATTCTTTTACAAATGTGGTTAGTGAAAGAAATTAAAATTAATTATAATGATTTAGAGAAAAACAACATTACTAAGGGACTAAACATTAAAAATAAGTGGCCAAGTGACATAGGAACTTATAAAAAACCCATTAGATGAAAAACTTATACCTTATAACATAAATAATTTATTTTTATTCCTTATTTTATCCATATTTCATTTAAAAACCATGGGTGAATTTTAGTCTTTAAAAATATTAATAGATTTCCAATCATCCCACTTATAAAAGGTTCCCCTCTCCTCCTCTATTCACACCTCTCAAAACCATTTTCACATGAAATACCTTCCTAAATAACTATTCAGATACCCTAAACTCATCCTTATGAATTATATTTGAAAAAAACAAACTTAAGAATACATTAGTGTAAACCTAAGGAGGATACCCGGAGAAGATGTATTGTTTTTCTAAAAAAGTTTTATTTTTATTTCCTTCTCTATATATTTAATTTCTTTTTATATAAATATTATATAGTAAAACAAGGAAATTAAATATAATAATTACCTAAAACAACACACACACTTCCATCAAATGGGTTATAAAATCATAGTTTGCGTGTATGGGGAATTACTGCCTTGTAAACTACTATCGTTCATTTTTCCATTACCACATTTGAAGGTTTGGAATAATGATAGAAGTACTATTTATATATATTATATTTACGATTTTTGTGATTTATTTATTCTTATGTAATTATTATATTAGACATACCAACGTGATTTTTTATTTTGTGGGAATATGATATTGTTTCTCATGTATACAGTGGACTTCCACCTTGTAAAGCGATTGATTCATTCATGAATTACACAGAACGTTTTAAGTAATAATTTAACTAAAAAATGTGATATATATGAAAAAATGTACATGGAAATTAGAAAATATTTATATTGAAATTATGTTTGTTGCATTCAATATGACAAGAAAAGTTACACAACATTAATGTGTGTGTATGACCAATCATCTTCATGAATTGTGTATTTCATTTCCCATAACCAAATTTTATGGATTAATATAAATATGTATATAATAAATAAATATGACATTCAAATAATGTTTTTAATTCTTGAGGTTATCAATCCATGATCTTTTGAAGAGAAACAAAACAAATATAAAGTCAAAACATACTCTGAAAACAAGGCAATCAACACTAAAGATGATAAAAATAAAGAAATATTATTAAGTAACAAGTAATAATATGTTATAAAATGATAATATATGATAACATATATATTAATATTGTTTGATATTAATTTAATAAATTTTTAAAACCACAATACAGGAGGATAAAGAATGTACAACCAAAAGAAAAGTGTAAGGAAAGATATTTTCAACTCAATTTCATTTTACTGAGTCATTTTATAATGTTATGCACCTAATTAATTTTATATATTTGATATAATGTTATATTTCATGTAATATCATGAATAAATAATTATTCAAGGTATTTCATCTATGGAAATTTTAATTAAAAGATACCAAATTGTAAATAATTTCACAACTCAATTCTGTTTTATTTGGTTATATTACTTCCAAGTTGTTGTTAATATTATAAGATAATCTGTTTAATGAATTTTTAATATCTATTTCTATATTTAGACTTTTTTTTGGATTTTTATTTGATAGAAATAATCGACTAATTGGTTGATTAGCATGTCAATGTTATGATATTTGCAATGACATACTTCAAAATCTAATTTTATTTGGTAATGTTTACACATGAATTTCAAGTGTAGAAAATAATTTTATAGCTTTTTAATTAATAATTTAATTTTATTCTCCTCTGGTTATTGATGATTTGTTTTCGGTAACAGTACCATTTTCCCTTCATTGGTATATAGTTTTTTTAGATAATTTTTAAAAAAATACCAAATTCATTTATCTATTTGGTATCTAATATATTTTCTCTTAAAACAATATTTTTCTAAAAATGCCTTCAAAATAATTTTACTGTTTTCCATAATGATTTATTAATGACATTTTTATGAATTTTTTATTTTAAATTGTCTATTCAAAGTAATAATACATCGAATTTTTAAATAAGGAACTTTTCTATACTTTTAACAATGAAAAAGGAATGTTGTTTTACCTTTTATAACATGTATGTAATTAATCACTGTCATTTCTCTAAATCTTCAAATGAATGTTTATAAATATATTAATTTAAAGAATCTATTTAAAATTTATTTTCAAATAAAATGATTTTTTTTAATATAAAAGGATATTTTTCACAAGAATATTTTTGAGTATATTTTTATTTCATCAATGACAACATCTATTATTCTTACTCCAATGGTTATATGTTATATTTATACCATCCTTATTCATCCTTGTATGGATTATTATTATTTTAAACAATTAATGTTTTTAATTTCACTTCCTTGAATATTTTTTATAGTAAATAACTTTCCCTTGAGTTATTCACATTCTAGTGACCATAGAACATTAAATTAACTTCAAATATCCACATTATATTTCATGGATATGATTATTACCTAAACCATATTCTATATTTGAATATATATATTACTTTTATTGCTAGTTTTTTAATTTGGGGAGGTATAGATAAATCCATATTCATTTCTCAATATAGATGTTTGGTAAGGAACAATTGTTTTTGAATTAAATCGATTATTTGATATTGGAGGTATTATTTGAAATTTCGTTACATTGTTTGGGGACCATTTAAATTAATCCCTTTAATGCAAAAGTGTTATCATGGGATGAATTATTAGGCTAGCCTCAGATAAATGAGTTTCCACCGATCTATTTTAAAATATCTTATGAATGGTTTTGATGGTAAAGTATCCATGTACCTATGAAACATAGAGTCTAATAGTTATTTATTGATTCATTCATGTTATGTCATTATTATCCATGATATTTTCACTATAGAAAAAGATATGGATTCAATTCATTTTAATTTTATTGAATAAATTACATGTGTTTTAATTTATTTACCATTCTTATTGATTATGACGTATCTAATTATATTAATGGCATGTGTATTCAATTATTTGAATGTCCATATTGATTATTCATTTTCGAGTTATTTAAATTTAATATTCATTAACTTATTTAACTTTCCATATTTTTTTTCATTATCGATTCATGATAGCTTCTATTATTCTTATTCCTTACTGATAATTTAAGATCACCCTTATTTTATTTTGTTTCCCATGGAATCCATGAAATTTACTATTACCAATATATAGGTAGTCATTATAAGGAATAATGTTATTTTCAAAAAAAAATATGTTCTAATTTGTTCGTCACAAATGTAATGTAAGACCCATGTATGTATCAGGTTTACTAAGACTATTAAACATTTCAGTCATTTGGGTAGATATTCCTTATATATTACACATATGTAATGGCAGTAGGAACTAGATTCATTCTTTTGGGGTTAGGGTCTTTATAGTTAATATTATATTATGTTTAATAGAATCCTTGAAACTATATTTTTTAAAAAATAGATTATAAAACACATCCATATGATACACTTTAAGGATAAGTATAGAATAACATGTTAATGTATTGGTAAGATATTGATTATGTGGTCTTTTTTAGGAATACAATTCAATCTTGATAGTATCATGGGTTTTTGATTTTTAATATTGAAGATACATTCGAAGACATAAACAACATTTTTTTAGGTTCTATGTGATGGGTTTTAACAAATATTAAGGAGTTTTTGGAGAATTATTTTTCAAAAATATATTTTAGTAGAAACTTTATTTTGAAGAATAATGACTTTACATTTTATAAAAATAATTTTAAAGGTATTGATATCATTTAGGGTTAATATGATCAATAGTGACATTGGAATAATGGTCAAATATTATTATTGTAATTTTTCACAAAATATAAATTGTATTGAAAACATCAATAAAAATGTTATTTAATGACTAGTTTCAGTTAAAATATTTATATATTATTTATTTTGGAAATTTTATTATAATTATATTAAGATTTTCTTAGAATAATCAAAACATGAATGTGGGATGAAGACCCATCATGTCCCAAACAGAGTGGGGGCCTGAACCCATGATTTAAGGATGATAAGGGTTTCATTGCTACTTCTTTCCTACATTATTTCCTAGTTAATGTGTCATTGTTTTTAATTAAAATATGTGATGAATAAAAATTAATGATGAAGAGGTAATGTTAATTTTTTGGTTTAGATATTAATTTATCAATCATATTTGAATTGGAAAATATTTATTGATAGATAAAAAAACATGTCACTCTTTTATAGATACGGTAAAAGATAATTTTATTGATTCGGACATAGTGAAATTCATTTTTGGATATATATTTCATTTAATAAGTGATTAATTAGAAATTTAGAAAAGAAAAAACAATATATGAAACTATTTTTATGAAATAAAATCATATCAAGTATTTATATTTCCATAAATTTTTAGATATTATAATAATTCTTCAATTTTATAAAAAGGATATTGAAATAAAATGTTATTAAATTACCATAATTTCTGATGATATAAGTGAACTTTTCACACCTATTATATTTAGGGTTTGTTCTCATCAAAATTACATTGATCATTCAATTTTTTGTGATCAATGAACTCAATCACTCTCTATAAATATTTATGCTTTTCCACTATGTTGATATCTTTAATTTCCACTATTGTTATCATAATTTGAATCAAAGCTATGTATTTTTTAGGTGACCTTTTTGACTATCCATTATATATTATTATGAGATATTTTATTAAATCTTTTAGGAAGTGTTAATTTAAAAAAATCAATTTAGTTGTTTCGTACCCTTCGATTCTTTGACCATGATTAAATTGCAAGGAAATTTTTAATTAATGTGGGAAGAGTGTGACACTAAGAAAAATCTAAAAGAATAAAATTTTATTCAATAGAGTGTGTGAAATGAGTTAGTAAGAGTAGAAAGGAAAATAAAATCTTGATACATTATGATATATTTAATGTTTTAAATAAATTTAGTCTATTCCATAGCTTTCAATGAATGAAATGATATGTTATCCAGCATCGTACGTAAAAAATAATTTCTTCGATAGTCTACGTTACAAACAAGACTGAGTTTTTATGAATGACATTAATAGTATTATTACAAATTAAAATTATATCATTACTGTTAAAATGGTAGTAAAAAGTAAGATTAATTTTTTAAAAAAAATATATGATCTAATTCATTATTTACCAATTAATTTGAATTTAAATTAAAAACCAATTGAAAAGATATTTTTTATTAAATAATTATTATTTATAAAATATATTTTGAAATGGATTTATATTAAAAATAGATCAATTATATTTCTATTAATACAATTTATGTCATTATAATAAATTTCATATTGAAATTGGATTTAAAAGTTTTGAAATCCTTTGAACATTTTCACTTTAATAACCAACTTTCATGTCGCATCAATGAGATTAATTTTATATTAATTTAGTCCACTTATATATTATAAATTTAGAAAAAAAGATTCCATATTCGGAATAGTAATAATTTATATTGTATAATATATCTAAATGAATATTTTACCAATGTGATATGTGAATGATGTTAAATACACTTACAAAAATTAAAAGAAAAACAAATTTAGTAAGTGACTAATCATTAAACAAAAGTGTCCAAATGACATAGAAGCTTGTTCAAATACAATTGGATATAAATATTTTGACATTATACGTTATAGGTTTGATTTTGTTTCATTATTGGTTGTAATTTACATGTTGAAAACGTGGATAGAATTCAGTATTTCAAAAATATACTAGTTTTCCACTCACCCCACTTATAAAATCCCACCTTATCCTCATATCTTGACACATATCAAGCAGTTGGGCCTAAAAAATAACAGAAAAAATTACTTATCCAAACAACTAAACTAATCACATGGTCCATATATTCATAATAAATCAATATTAAGAATTAATTAGTGAAAACGTAAGGAGGATACCCGAGGAATAGTTAATGTTTTTCTAAAAGGGATATTATTTTATTTATTTATAAATCTACTTAATTTATTATTATATATTTATTATATATTATCATCCAAATATAAAATATAAATATACATTTTTTATAATTTTATAACATAAAACCACACACACTTTCATTAAATGGGTTATGAAATAATCTTTTGTGTATACGGTGGACTACCACCTCACGAACTTATGTTGTACATTTCCACTACCACCTTTTAAGGTTATCCATAATTATGGATGTAATATTTATATATGATATATATGATATTTACTGTGTATTTATTCTCTTTTTATTTTTATATAACTAATACATTCATTCTTTTCATTTTGGGTTTATACGACAACATCGCTTGTGTGTACAACATATTAACTCCTCACAAAGCAATGTGATTCATTAACGATTTAGATGAAATATTTTAAGGATGGGTTAAAGAAAAATATTTGATATATATGGAATAAAATGGTTTCTATAATGTTAATATATATATATATATCAATTTATTTTCTTTCTTTTAAAAGGATAAGAAAATTGAAATAGTGTTCATGCATACATATAACCTACTATCTCCTAGAAAAGAGTATTTCATTTCCCATTATATAATGTTATTGAATTCCACAATAAATATATATATTACATATATATATATATGACATTTTCATCATTTTTTAAATTATGGATACAATTAAATAATTAAATAAGTAATAGGAACAAAAAATAACATGTCAAAATATACTCGAAAAAATGGGACAATTAACACCTGATACGATGAAAGTAATGAAATATTTTTAATAAAAGGGTAATAATATTTTATTAAAATATCATATATGATATCAAAACTAATAATATGGTTTTATAAAAAGTTAATAACATGATTAAAAAAACTATAAATGAGATTAATGAATCTACTATAAAAAAGAAATTGTGACGTAAGGGATTTTCGTCATAATTTAATTTGGTCGAGGAATTATAATGTTATGAAACTAATTACATCTATAAGGTGTATATATTACCACATGACATGTAATATAATTAATACTTCATTCATCATGTTATTTATTGTTACAACTTTAAATATATAACTTATGGTTATTTGAATTATAATTTTCCAAGGGGTAATAAATATTATAACACAATTCCTTTTCATTAGGTAATATTTTTTCCAAGATGTCATTAATACTCAATGATTATGTGTGTAATTAATTTTGAATAACTATTTTTTATTTCCACGTGTTTTATTTTTATTTAATGTTGATACTCATAATTTATTCATCGGTTGATTCTCACCCCAACCTTATAATTATTATAGGGGTTTACATCAAAATCTTATTTTATTTAGGATTTTTTACAATTTAATTTTGATTGAAGGATGTTATTTTATCTTCTTTTTAAAAAAGTTTTAATTTTTATCTCTATTGGTTATTAAAAATTATTCTCATGTAATAGTACCATTTTTAACTCATTGGTACTTAAAATGTTTTTAATTTTTTTTAAGAAAACCCAACATCATGTCTCTCATCTATCAAAAATCATTTTTTTTCTCAAAACCATGTTTTTATTAAAATATTTTCAATTTTTTCCAAAATTTAAAGATTATTAATTAAATACATTTTAACACATAGTTCTTTTACAAATGTTTTCAAAGGAATCTTCTAGTTTCTTTCTGAACTATTTCCTTTTCTTAAAATTTTACAATACAAAATGAATGTTGTATTACATTCCATGAAACTTAAATAATTAACAACCATACTTTCCTTGAAGAATAAATTTCATGTTTATGAATATATTTTCTAAGAAAAATATTTTAAAATTGAATTTCAATGAAAAGGTTTCTCAAAAGGTTTTCAAAATGAAAAGGTTCTTTTCCTCAATAATGCTTTTAAAGATCTTTTTATTTCATCAACAACTTTAACATTTGTTCTTACTTCAAAGGGTATAATTAATATTGATACCATACTTATTATTCATATGGATGTATTATGATTAATTTCACCAAAGATAGTATTAAAATTAACTTCCTTGAATTATTTTTGTAGTCATTCACTTCCCATTGATTTTTTCACTTTATAGTGACCACTAAACATTATATTTACCCTGGTTATCCATATTATTTATCATTGTTATGATTATTTAATAAAATTTATAACATTATTACATATGGTGTTTACTTTGGTAGTTAATTGGTTATTTGGAAAAATATTGATAAATTTATTTTTCTTACTCAATACAAGTATTTGATAAGTCACATTGCTTTTGAATAAAATCAATAATTCAGTATTTTAGGAATTCATTAGACTGGTATGTCATAGGATGGGGAATATTTAATGTAATACCCTTGATTCATCCGTAGTCTCATGGGACACATTATTTGGATAACCTCAGCTAAATGGGATTATACCCATCTGTTTTAAACCATCTTGTGAATGGTTATGATGGTAAGGGTTCCATGGGCATGGGAAACATGGTGTCCCACAATCATAAATTTATTCATTCATATTCCGTTATTTGGAAACTTAACATAAAAAATCTCACCAAATATGTTTTTATAAATAGTTAATCCATTATTTTTATTTTAAAAACAAATTTGAATCAACCATTGTATTTTTGAAATAGGAAAATTAATTCCAATAACATGGTGATTTTATAAGAATTTATAAAAGTGTTGGATTTAATCTCCTTTTATGTAGTCTAATAGTCTTAGTATTAACCTCTAATAAAACTATTTGCATAAAAAAGGACCAATTCTATGAAAATCATACGAGGACCTTAATAATGATATTTTTTGTGTTGTATGGACTCTTAATAGTTTTTTTGTTAGTCCTTTGATATATCTACAAAAATAATGATTAGAAAGTTCACATTTTCACCTAATAAATCATATTTGAGATATTTTGGTTGTGGTTTTATCTATAACATTGACAAAAAATTTTCTAAAGGTAATAAAGACTTATGTTTCTATTAAACAATGATTTTATATCCCAATTAATTATAAAATTGAAAATTATTTAGATTCAAATTAAGGAAGAAAAGATTTTCAGTTTTATGTTTACTAGTGTGATTTTTTGAAGAATTAAAAAAATTTAATGAAAATTCATGATATGATTTTTTAGTAGTGGGTTTTATTTTTTAAACAATCCCAAAACTACTTTAACATGTATATTTATCATTTTTTCAAGAAAAAACCTATATGGATTAAAATGTTTCAAAATTATAAAAATATGATCGAAAATGGGAGTAATATTATATTTGAAAATGTAGGTTCCCATGAAATCATTTTTATAGATTTAGAATTTTTAAAAGTGATTTAACATCCAAAAAAATTATATTATTTGAAAAATAAAATATATTCTATATTTTTATAATATTAAATAAATTTAAAAAATTTAGATAAATGCTTTTTATAATTAGAGTCTTTATAAACATTAGTTTCGATATTCAAACACTCTTGATATTCATCCATTTTAGTGTCATTTAAATATATTATAGTAAAAGGAAAATATTCATTTTCAAAAAAGAATTACAGAATTATTAAAAGTTATGTCATGAAACAAATCACTAGAAAACTTATTAAAAATTTTTATGTAAGAAGATTAATGATCTTTCATTTGGTGTTCTATGGACTGGAAAATAAGGAAGTGAGATACTTCTCTTTTAAAATCATGTGACATGTTTCTTCATTGAATATTAATTATGGACATAGAACTTTTCAAAATAAATCCCCAATGAATGACTGGTGAATTTTTATTATAGCTATCATTATCTATATCTGGAATATACAAATCCATAGTTTCAATCACATCTCTTACTAGATCCCAAACTACCTCAATAACACTAGATGGCATCGTTATAAATTGGTTTGATTGTTGATTGAAAATTATACAAGTTTTTAGTTCCCTAACCTATATAGTAAACAAAATGGGGAATGATATTAATTTATTATTATATTTAATGAATGGAATCATTGAATTCACATATTATAATGGTGTAATTAATGATAAAATTTACTGGATCCTCACATTAGACAGAAAAGTCATGTTGGAACATGGAAGAATAGTTCCTCTCAAAATTGACATTATATCCTTTATAGAAGTTATTTTTATAATAAAAAGTACCTTAAACATATTCAGTATACATTGGGTTCTATTTTAAAACATCAAGAAATTATATATTGACATGAAATTTCCTAAAATTATCTAAAACATCTCTCTGTAATAAATAATCATTATTTTTCATTACTCATGGGTTATATCTCGAGTAACGTAGTGGGATTTTTACTCTTCTATTCCATTTTGAAAACAGTTTTGTATAAGAATAATATACCATCATCTTTTTCCATTTTTCAATATTTAATGGTTCTATGAAGAATTGATTCTTTTATTATAAATAATTTTCCTTCAAAATAGGTTCTAAATTTTCAGTAGATTCTCTAAAGACTGACATTCCATAAAATGGTCTAAAATAGGTTATATTTTTTGGAATTATATTTTACATGATATATTGAAACTCTAGTTTGAAATTCTCATTTTTTTTCATCATAATGAAACTCATATGTTCAAAAATTAAATTAAATTTTCTTTCCCTTTCTCCTCTTAATTCACTTGATGTTGTGAAAATAAACCTCCATTAATTTGATTTCCAATAATATCACCATCAGTGTCTAGTTGGTCCATTTGATTCATTAAAAATATTTACCTTTTGTTTTTATTATCTCCAATTTTTTTAAGGTTGTTTTTGTATTTTTTAATAGGTTGGACATGAAGGAAATTTCATCCGGAATGAGCATTGGATTTCTCATTTAAGTATCTGGATTGAAATTATTTTACTCACCTTGAATGATATATTTTTATTAGTGATTCCATCTATCTCTATTTTTAGACTGATTATAATATCCTTGATTGAAATTGTGGTTGTCTTGAAAATATCTTCATTGGTTAAATTGAAAATGAAATCTAAAAAAAAATTATATTTTAAAAAGTATCTTGCAATTATGAAAATTAATCACTAAAATGATTATTCCAAGAACTAATTATATATTGAAAATACAGTTTAAAACAAGATTCAGATTTGGATAATAAGGGGAAGTGTTAAAAAACACCATATTCCTAACCATAGTGGTAATATAATTTTTTTGACTCAAAATCATGATATTATTGAATGTTGTAGTGTTAATTTCTTGAGAATATTTTTTATAAAGTCAATAAATTATTTTAAATAGTTTAGAATTTTATTGCATGATTTCTTTTAAGGTCCAAAAATCAATTGATGTTTTTTTCTACTAAAGATACTCCTTCAACCACATATATAATAATCATATTAGTAATACATAACCCATCATAAAAATATTGAATTAATATTTATTCACAAATTTTATGGAAGGTTATGTTAAATAAAAATATTTTTAATCATTGATAGTATTCATGAAAGTTTTTCTCATTGATTTTTTGGTATTCTGTAGACTTCATTCCTAATGGAAGCCATTTTTGAAGTATCTAAATTTTTTTCTAAAAAATATTCTTTAATTCATCATGTTATATAATAAAAGTGAAATGTAAATTTGAAAATATTTCCTTATAAAATTATTCTATTGAAAAAAAATATTTGTTTAATTTATTCTCCTTTGAATCCTTGTGGTTTTATGTGGCCCCAAATGTAATTAAACTGTGGAATCTGTTTTTGTGGATTTTCACCTTGAAACTTATTGAATTTTAGAAGTTGATGAAAAAATATTATTTAAATTTATAGTGTAACACAATAATATTTTAATGTGTATTTGTTTCGAATAAATTAATTATTTTGGATGGATTTTGGTACATGGTATCCAAATTTTTTAAAATGATAACATTTTGTTCGATAGCCTATACAACAGACATCTCTAAATTTTATAGCACCGTAAAATTATATACCATTACAGAATAGAACCTAAATTAATATGTGTGAACAATACTAACAAAATTATTATAATTATATAATTTATAAATTTAAAACTTAATTAAATTTATATTTAATTATTATTAATAACATAACAATCATTTGAAAGAAAAAGAAATGTTTTTTGGAAAACTGTATTTCTCAAAAAAGATATTTTATTGAGGTTTGAAATAAAAATTTAAAATTAATTCCTAAAAATATTAAAACAATTATTTGAGAAAATAAACTCCATTTTTAAAATATACAATCAAAAACTATCTTTTTTTAATGTTTTGAGAAATTTATCAGAAGATTAATATTTTGTTGAATAGTGAAAATACTTATTTTTTATTAAAAAATTTCCTCTCATTTAAATTATTGAAAAATATATATTATTTATTTAGTTGGTATTAAATTTTAATTAGTAAAATTATATTAAATAATAACTAATTTGGGTAATTTAAATAAATTTCATATTTAATTATGATCTACACACTTTTTAAACGTTTGAATGTTTTCTTTTGAAGAATAGATTTTTCGACACGTCAACATGTTTAATTTAAAATAGTATTCTTCTGATTGTGTGAATTGTATTTGGAAAAATGAATTAAATATTTTAAATAATAATATTTTATATTATATAATAAGTTCAAATGTATTTTTCACCGTAACGAATAATAAAAATAGAAAATATAAGTTAACACGGTTAAGATGCAAATGTGTTTACTAGGTGGTTAAACAAAGAAGATAATGGTTAAAAGTGATATAAAACATTTCCAATTCAAAATATATGGACATATATAGGAATTTAAAACTATAATGTTCAATAATGACACATTTTTTATCCCTGCGAAATGTGAGAAAAGTGGGTACACTTTATTCTATTAAAAATTTCTATGTCTCATATCCCTCACTTATAAAAGTGCACCTCTCTCCTCACAAGTTAACTCAGAAAAAACCATTTTTTTAAAAAAATAAATTCTTTTCTCCTTTCCAAAAATTTCAAACTATTTGGTTTTACCATAGATCTTGCCTATGAAGGATTTTGGAGAAAACCTAAAGATATTTTCTGATAAAGAGGTCACATTCTTAATCGAGTGTTTTTATTTTGTTTTATTTCATTTACCACATAAAAATAATATTAAATAAATATAATGTAATAAAACTATTATATTCTATATATGTTTTTGTCACTATGTTAATGGCATAATATAAATCTATATCCACATTCATCAAATAGAAAATGAAATCGTTGATCGTGTGTACGGAGGAATACCACCTCGCGAACCTATATAATTTATCTTTCATCTCCAACTTTAAAGGATATAAATATTAAAGAATTTAACATATTTATATATTATTTATGAAATTATTATAATTCTTTAATTAAGATATAACTTATAATTTTTTTACATTCCTTTCAATGGGGTGATACAATAGCGTCACTTGTGTGTACGAAGGACTATCGCCTTGCGAAGCGACGTGATTCATTTTTAACTAACACATTACATGGAATATATTAATGTTAAATTTAGTGTTTATAGGTGATACTTATAAACTAAAAATAATTCCATATATATAACATGACATCTAAATTCTTACCTTCTATTCAGTTGGAAAAACATAATGATTGTCTTGCGTACATGTGGACTGTCGCCTCCACGTAGCGATGTAAATGTTTTTCATTATATTTTTATGTGGATGGTAATAAGGATAAATTTCATTAATATTAATTAATTATATATATATATATAATTATTCATGAAATATTAAATAATATTTATTTTACTTTTTTTCTGTCAATCAAGAAAATAGAAATATTGTTCATGCATATGTACGACTAACCATCTCCATAAACATTGGAATTCATTTTCTATCATTAAATTTTATGGATTAATATAAACACATATATAACAAATATAAAAGATATTTTTATAATTTTTTATATTTTTGAGATGATATAACCATGATCAAAGTAAAATGATCGAAAATACTAATTCAATACATACATGAAAAACGATGCAGTTATTACATCAAACACAATTTTAACAAGGAATTGTTAATAAAAGTATAGTCAAAGGTAACAAATAAATAATAAATTGTATGATATAAATAACTATGGTACCATATAATATGTATTCTAATCCTACATTTATTATACAGGAGGTACATATATATATGATGGAAATCATTCCCGAGGTAAGGTATTTTGTCACCATTTCATTTCATTGGGTCATGTTGTAATGTTATTAAGCTAATTTCTATATATGGTGGATACACATTAACTTTTAAATGAAATATAATGAAAAATTCCTAATTTATGGTATTATATATTTCAATTTATATTATTTCACCCAATGGGATTTGACTTTAATGTTCCCAAGTTGTAATAAATTTAATAACTCAATTTCTTTTCATTGGATTATATTACTTCTTAATAATATTTCATAATATAACATTATATGTGTAATAAATTTTGAAATTATTATATTGTATTTCCACTCATTTTTGGTAGATTTATATTTTACACACATAATCACATCTATTAGTAATTCTCACTTCAAATTGATTGTTTATGTTTGAATTTCCATTGAAGGAAAATATTTGATCATTTTTAATAAAAACATTTACATTTATTATACATTGGTTATTAATGATTTTTTCTTGAAATATTGTCATTTTCCTATTTGTTTTTGTTTCAAATGAGTTAGAAAATGGTTTTTATAAAATAAGACTTCATTTCTCTATTTGGTCGAATGTAATTTATCTTCAAAATAAATATTTTCTAAAAATGTTTTTAGTTTTTTTGTTGATTGTTTAAATATTTTTTTCCAATAAATTTATTTTTAATAAAAGTTAAAATTTGAATTCATTTTCTGAAAGGGTAATTTATAAATATTCTTTGAGAAATGTGAATGGAATATTTTTTAAACATACTCACATGAATAAAACCATCCCTAACTATGAACACTTATTGATTTAATGATTATTATACTTGATTAAAATGATTTTTTTAATAAAATGCATTACCTTATTTTATGTATTTATTAATTTCTTTAAAAGTTATTTTCAATGTGAAAGGTAATTTTCCTCTAGAATATTTTTAAATATATTTTTAATCTATTACTATATATCAATGAAAATAACCCATCATTTTTTATATACAACATTAGAGATATTTTATAATAATTCCATGATTATTATTTCTCAGGATTGTTTATGATTAATTTTTCTAGGTAAGGTATTGACATCTTGTTTCTTGATTAATTTTAGAAATAATGAACTATAAATTGAAGTATTAATATTATTATGATTGTTGGATTTTATATTTCTACTAAATACCCATAATATTTTTCTGATATAATCTTATTATATAAAAAATCTTTCATTTATATATATATATATTGTATTTTATTGTGAATGTTATTTGATTGAATGATGAAACTATTCACAATTAGTATTCCTTACTCAATACAGATTTTATTTATAATTCATATTATTCGTAAATAAAAGCACACATATTATATACAAGGAATTTATTGGAAATGTAGTTATGGGTGGGACACTATTACAAATATCCCCTTGATGTATCAATTTTATCATGGGATTAATTGGTTGGCAAGAATTATTTAAATGGATTTATAAATTACACATATACATCATCTTTAAACATTCTTGTGAAAGGTCTTGACAATATAAGTTTCAAGATTCATGAGATAATACTGTTAATAATTAAAAATTTACTTCATCAATAATTTTCTTATAAATTTACATGATATTTTCTCCTTGATTTAACTATGGATGCATTTAATTTTTGGTTTATTAATTAAATTAAATGAGTTTTCAGTTATTTACCATTCTATATTGATTATACCTCATATAATCATGATTGTTGAATTATTGAATAAATGTTACATGTGTTAAAATATTTAATTTTCAATATTGATTATTCCTTATTTATTATTCTGTAGTTATTCATGATAGATGTTGTTGTACATAACCCTTTCTGAGCATTTGAGATCACCCTTATTTTGTTTTATTTCCTATGAATATATTATGTGTACAATTAATTATATGAAAGTATATTCTAGACGGAAAAATTTTATTCATAAAAAATGATTTAAATTTCTTATTAAAATATAATATAAGATTCATTTATGTTTGTAGATTAATAAGACTACGAGAATATTCTATCCGTTGTGATGTGATATATTGTGTCTTGGTCCAATGTAATAAAGTAACCACAAACTCTGGGCTACTATGGGTGGGTTATTTATAGTTCATATAGAAGAAATTTTAGCCGAAACCATGGGAACTAGATTTAGTAAAAAAAATCCCAGGAAACATAAACTAATGATAGATGTTGAGGATTAATATAGAAAAAAATACTACTGTTATGGAAGGGAAATTATTATGTGATTTTTTTGAAAATACATCACTTTTTGGAAACTAAAAGTGGATTCCAATCTAAAACCTATGTACCTAAGGGTAATTAATCTAAAAAAGGTTTGTTAGGTTTGAATAAAGTATTACCTGGTACACAAAAATAGACCTTACTAAGCACCTAGCTTGATACATCCAGGTTATATACTTTGGATAATTCATATTTTATTTACAAACCATTATTAAGGAATAAAAATTATTATTAAAATGAATGAAATTGGTTAAATCAAATTTCAATTATATTGAAAATAATCTGTCATTATTTAAACATATTTTTTATTATTATATAGTGTTCCTACTATGATTATTATTTCTCACAAAATTGTTTTTAGTTTTATTAAATGGATGGAACCCTATAGAATCAAGTTAATATTCAATATGAAGGGAAATGTAGTGACTGTTCAAAACCAAATGGGATGTTTCATGGAGTGAAGTATGACATGATTATTACTAATTAGTTATCAAAAAACATGAGTAAAAACCTATAACATAACCAACTCATGGAATCACTAATGAAAATAAGGATGGAGTTCACTAAGAGATCAAGTCATAGAGACTATAAAATAAATAAGTCTTGATTTACACCATCTCAGAAATTTAAAAATAGCCACCAATGAAAGTTACTTAATAGAATTAGAAATTTTTTTGTGGGGAAAATATGGGAATAAATCAATGAATTACTAATGAAAAATAAAGAGTTCGATGGAAGGAAATTGATTTCATCATACAAATCCATTTATAGATTGTTCTCTTAAATGCTAGGAACCTTGGAATTATCTATGTTAATTATCTCGTATAATTATTAACCCATACACCAAGAAAGGATCAATATTGAAATAATATAATTAAAGTATTAATGTGTTGGGGTTTATGAATTAAATTTTAGAAGTATTATTACCAATGGGGTTTTGTTTATAAGAATTGTGAAACAGGTAAGGATTATGTTACATTTTAAAATCACATATGACTTTATTGACCTAATAGTTATGTATACATCTTGGGATTATGAATTTAAGGTTGATCAACGTTTTATTGTCTTAAAAACACATTTTTGGGTTTATATGATGGGATTATACCAATATTAAGGATAATTTGTGAGAAATTTATAGTAATAAAACACATTGATTATGTATGTTTCATAGTTAAAATAACTTATTTGAAGAAGATTTAAATTACATTTTATAGGAATATGTATAAAGTTACTGGAAAACGTTAGTACTTATCTTTTCTTTTCTATGATATTATTATGGTATATTACACATTGGAAACATTATATGACTTATATTAATATAGATTTATAAAATGGATAACCTACATACTGGGTGATAAACAATCGCATCCGAAAAGGTTTAGGGGATTGAACCCACAATCAAAGGGAGACAAGGGTAGATCGCATACCACTAGCGTACATGAAGTACTAGATAGTATGATTTTTTTTAAAAAATTACTGATAGATACTTAAGGAATGTATTAGGTTGAATTTTGGGTGTAACTATTGAGTTTTTTGAGATTAATAAACTATATTGGACAATTTTTATATCCATTTTTGTTTTGGTATATATTTAGAGACATATATAAGGAATTACCAAACGATTATGGAATTTAGGATATATTAAAAGTTCATTTTAGTGGTTCAGGAATAAAAATTAATTTTGAATATTCATTCTTGAAGTGATAAGTAATGTGGATATAGATAAAAGTGCACCAAAAAATTATTAAATTGTACTTATGAAATTGGAAGATACAAGGATATTATATTTCATTATATTCTTAGAATGTAAAAAAACACTCACTATTATAATATGTATATTGAAAAAAAAGTATTCATCCTATTACCTAAATATTAGTTGAATCAATGATCATTTAAGTCATTATATTTTAATGGTTTTATGATAATTAACTTTATCATGATCCTTCACTTTATTGTGATCAATGATCACTAGCTCCCTCCATCATTATTTAGGCATTACATTTTGCTTCCATGTATATATCTTCACTTCCCTCCTATGTTATCATACATGAAACCTAATTATGTTTTATTATAGATGAATGTTTTAATTTAATTTCATTATTTTAATAAGGTGTTTTGTGAGCCATTTTTAAAATGACTTTTTTCAATAAAAGAATTTTTAAATTTCAAACCCTTATTTTATAAATTCGAGAACAAATTGAGAGGAATCAGTTTATTGAATGTGAGAAGCATATAGAACCCCATGATGTTTATATATATTTCATTTAAAAAAATTAATATCATAATTTTATTATAGTACATTCAACCCCTATATTTTAAAATAAGAAAATAAGGTTCGATAACATTTACAATATGCAACCTAATGTTTAAGAGGATCATGAAATAGTATATCATTATAACATATTCGTTAAATTGGTGGGTAGATATAATTCTTACTAAATTTCAAAAATAATATTTTTTATAAATCTGTAAAATAAATTCAATTTATATATACTAACTGGGAATAAAATAATAATAATTTAAAAGAAAAAAAATGTTTTCTGAAAAAATATATTTTTATAAAAGGAGGATTCATTTTGGTTTTCATAGATAATTTAAATTTAATTTTAATACATTTAGAAAATTTATTTAAAAAAAATTATTTTTGAAATGTAACTGTAAAAATTATATTTGGGTTAATTGTTGAGAATTTTATTAAAATATTAATTTTTTATGAATAGTGAAGACACAAATTTTTTTGAAACCTACTTTTCAATTAAATTATTTAAAAAGTTAAATTTCATTTTTAATTTGTTTGATTGAAAAATTAATACAATAATATAACAATTTGACTAATTTATTTCACTAAAATCAATTTCATATATAATTCTAGTATATATTTTTTAAACATTTCAATTTTTTTGACAAAATTGTTTTTTTGACACAAGGACAAGTTTAATTTTAAATGTGATTCTTCTAAATATGTTAATTAAATTTATAAAAATGTTTTCAATGTTTGGAATATTAATATGTTATATTATATAATATGGTTAACCTAATTCTTTACCATAAACAATAGTGAAAACAATATAGATTAATTAAAATTATTATGGTTAAAATGGGTTTACCAGGAGTTAATCTAAGAAGATAAGGGTTAAAATGTCATAATTCTTGTAAAATACATATTTTATAGAAGATATTTAGACCTTATAAAATCTAAGGTAATATTGTGACCCATTTACGAGCCTTTTGGAATATGAAAAATCATGGGTACACTTTATTCTCATAAAAATTACAAGTGCGTCCTCTCCACCACTTATAAAAGGCCACCCCTATCTTATCAATTTAACACTTACAAGAAACGTTTTTGGATTATACATTCCCAAATTCCTTAAATACATATGAAAACATCTTATAGGACTTTATTTTGATAAAAAATCCATCTGAGAAATGTTTTTGTTTGAAAACCTAATGATTTTTTCTAAAGAGGAGGTGATGTTCTTAAATGAGCATTTCTAATTAATTTCTTCTTCCAACAGCTTGAAATATTATTCAATAATGGTAATATAACAAAAATATAATATTGAATATACTGAGATTTTATTATGTTAATGTAATAAACTATATCCATATCCACATACATCAAATGTAAAATGAAACCACTTACTCTGTATATGATAAACTACATCCTCGTGAACCATTGTAATTTGTTATCTATGGCCACCTATCAAGGATAGATATAAAATAAGACCCCGAACATAAAAATTACATATTATAGTTATTTCAACTAGATGTCACTTCATTACATTAACAATGATATATTTAGTTTATAGTTTTAGAATGTTATGAAATAAATCATGCATTTCAACCCACAAGCATACGAAGTCGGTGCCATTAAATCAGTATCCATTTCATCCAAAAAATAAAATTTTGATCACTAAAACAACATGATTTTATTGAAAAATCTTCATAACATTTACCATAAAATCCGCCTTTCTGTTATAGATCCTTATAACCTATGAAAATCATTAAAAAACATGCTATGATCATAAAAAATCCCAATAATGGATATAAAATTAAGAAGTTCACATTATTCCATGAATACATACGAAATTATTAAATCATTTTCACAAAGACTTACTTCTCACTGATAAATAATCATATACTTAAATTTTGAACATGAGATTTCCATAAATCATAGAAGATTCAAATAAATCATATGGGTATCCAATGGGATTAATTAATTAATTTTTTAACCCTCATGGGTACCTTATGATTTGTAACCCTCATGGCTACCTTACAATGTAACCCTCATGGCTACCTTATGGTGTAACCGTTATAGTTACACTTGGATTTAACATACTACAGACCTAAAAATTACACAAAATCAATGAATTTGTGGGAGATATAGGTCCCACCATTCATCATAAACAATTCCAAAGAACCAGAAACAAAATCAGAATACATTAATAATTGAATAAAAATATTCTATCTGAATTTTCTAAAACATAATTTTAAATGAAGGTTTTAAAATAAAAGGCCCTTAAAAATGTCATATAATTTATGTGAGAATTAATTGAGTATATGGAATATGTTTATATATTGTATAAAAAAATAATTATATATAATATACAAAAAAATCCTCACTCATAAAATTTCAATAACACATAATTAATGAAGTATATGGTTAACACAAAGAATGGAAATTGTGTACATAATTCCCTTACCTCTACATTTTCTTACTTGAAGCTTGCTTAAATATCATATTTATAGTTTAAAATAGTGTTATTATGATTTTAAAGAAACATATTCAGGTTTATAACACTTTATTTAATAATTTTAAAACAACATTACACCCAATATGTAATAATATTTTCTTTTTTCCATTGTTTCAGGTGCATTATTTACATGATTTACAGGATCGGTTCATAATGAATTTTCTTGTTGAATAGAAGAGAAAGTCACGAAGTGGAATTAAGTGGTTTTAATATGTTTCCAAAACATTAAATTAATCTATAAATAATTATGTATTTATTTTTTAAGGATAAATCATTCGATAAATCATTAGATAAATCATTAGATAAATCATTAGTATTATCTGTCTAGATCATTTTGGCTATTCTTTGATTATCGCAAAGTAGTTTTATTAGGTAACATAATATTATGTATATATGTTAACTCCATAACATTAAAGAGGATATATAATAAATTTTTAAAAATCTTTCAACCATTAAAATAGATTTATAACCTGATTTGATAGAATTGATGGAAATTGAAAACATATCGTCCACAATTTTGGTAAATCGGCACATCCCGGACTGTGTTTTTATTTTTAGAATATGAGGATGAGGAGAGGAAGAATGACGATGATTTTTTACATAAACATATTGAAATCTAGAATATATAAGATTACTAATCTTTCATTCCTCTTGGATAAAGTGATGAGATGGGAATATATTAAAATAAAAGGAATTGAAATGAAAACATAAGAAAATGAAAGAGGATTCTTACCTCTTAATATCTTCTCCTTGAGATCCTCCTACTGGATTTTGGTTTTTTCCTTTTAATGAGACCAGTAGGTCTTGGACTTGTGGAAGAGCCTTGCGAAGAGGATTTGGTATTATTTATACATTTATAAAATCTTGATAGGTGTGAGAGGAAGAGGGGGGTTAGGGTGTTATTTATATTGGAGGATAAGAGGTGTTTTCTATTACTTTAATCACTAATTTAATATTTTTCCTCAAGAAAAAAATATTCTTGATTCATGTGACCCTTTATAGTAAATATATAATGTCTGTTTTAACCAAGGGTACATAAATTTTCCATGACTCTAGAAATAGTGTACCTAACTAATATTTCATATATTGGTATATCACAATATTTTACTATTCATAAAAAAATAAGAATTTTAGAAAAATCCCAAAATTTTTCCCAGACCAATTTTCAACTTGTAGAATTCAAAATTTAACTCCAAAATTTTAAAATAATTTTCTAAAAATGATTCTTTTATTTTTAAATAGAATCATAGTTTAATAAAAAAATAATAAATATAAAACTATAACTCATTTTATATCACATCGAAAAATTAATCAAGATGTCATTACCATAAAATCATATAAAAATAAAATAAAAATATAATTTAATATTAATAATGGTCATATAATTATTCATAATACTATTTATATGTGTATCTAACTATTCACAAAAAAAGGAAGTCGGTTTTATCATACTCCAAATAACATGCTTATCAAAACCACAAATATACGTTTTTAAAAATTAAAATAATAGAAGAGAATATTTTTTTAATGGATAGTTTATAACTGTATCTATAAAAAATAGTGACATTATGTTGAGACTTAGTGTTTCATTCATTTCATTAAATTTATTTATAAAAACATGGGCTGTTACTTTCACCCCACCATATATAAATTACATCTACAAATTTTTTTATATAATTATTAAACTTGATAGGGTACATTTACTACATAGATTTTCTAGATTCCCATGTTTCTTCTTCAACCACATGGTTTCTACACAAAACCTTTACCCGGTGGATTACCTTATTCCACAATACTTGTTATCTTTGATATAGAATATGAACAAGTTTCTCTTCATAAGAAATAATCTTCAATATGAAATGCTTCTTTCATCAAAGCATGAGATAAATCTAGAGCATGGATTCTGAACATCGAAAAATGGAAAACATTTTATACCTAATATAAACTCAGTGGAAAAGCTACTCGGTAGGAAACTGTTCTAAAATTATCCAATTTTTAATATGTTCCAATAAACCATGAACATATAATTCCATTATTACCAAAACACATAACACTTTTCCATTATGAGATTCTATGAAAAACCTGCTCACATATCATGAGAGAAAAGTATTTACTCATGTTATCTCCATAACATTTATTCCTTCTCAGATCTTTCCTCATTTGTTGCTAAATAATTTACACTTTATTAGCCACATCCTCTAGATGTTCTTGTCCAATCAACTTCTTTTCACAATCTTCATACCAAAATGATGGAGTTCAACACCGCATCCTATATAATGCCTCAAAAGGTACCATATTTTTACGGGAATAAAAACTATTTTTGTATGAAAATTCAACTAAAGAAATTTGTTGATCCCTACTTCCCTAGTAATCCATTGAACAAGATCAAAACATATCCTCCAAAGTTGGACGCATCCGTTATGATAGCCCATCTGATTGGGGATGAAAAGGCATAATAAAATTTAATTCTATTCCTAGCAGATTTTGATGGCCTTTCCATAAGATAAAAATGAAATTGGGGTCAAAGTTAGATAAAATGGAAATTGGAATTCCATGTAATCAAAAATATATTTTAGGTATATTACAGAAAGTTGGTCTAGAGGCACAATATCTCAAATAGGAAGGAAATGATCAGATTCCGTTAGTCGATCAATAATAACAATGATTCCATTGTTTCCTCAAGAAATCTTTGGTCACCCCACAATGATGTACATGGATATATTTTCCTATTTACACTATAGAACATGTAAAGGATGAAGCATCCCCTCTGGTAACAACCACCCTTTTTTATCTTATTGACATGTAAACCATTTCACATTAAAGTATAAAATATCTATTTTCATTCCATCACACAAGTAATATTCTCAATGGACCCTGTACATCTTTGTTATACCTATATGAATAGAAAACTAAGAACTGTGAGCTTCTCAAAAAAATTATTTCTTTATTTTTGAATCACAAGTAATACATTATCACTTCCCAAATCTCAAAACAAAATCTTTATCAGGGTTAAATTCTGTCAACACACTCATTTCAACTTATTTTACCTGTTTTGTAGCTCACGATCTTCATTATGCGCTTTCTTAATTCTATCTGAAAATGATGATTGTGATGATAATTAAAACAAAAATATAGAAATATGCTGCATTAATAAAATCCATGAAAAATTTCATCAAATCACTAATCATGCGGTCATCTTCCAATTGTAACATGGTTAATGATTCATGATGTTTTCGACCCAAGGAATCTGCCACTTTGTTTTCTTTTCCCATATTGTAATTGATCATGAAATTATAATACTTTATTAATTCTAGCCATCTTATCTTCCTCATTTTTTGTTCCTTCTAATTTAATATATACATCAGTTTTTTATGGTTGGTAAATATTTCATATTTACCTCCATATAAATGATTCCTCCAAATTTTCTAATCAAAAACAACAACTACTAATTCCCAATCACATGTGGGATAAATTAACTCATGGTGTTTTAGTTTTCTTGAATTTTAGGAAATTACCTAATCATTATACATCTAAATGCAACCATGTCCCCTTAATAAAGCATCACTTTCAATGAAAATTTCACCATTTTTGAAGGTAGGGTCAATACTAGAGCATTCACCAAAATTCTGTTCAATTATTGAAAACAAACATCGCATTATTCCATAGATGAAAATTTGACCAATTTTCATGTTAACATAGTTTGTTGGCTAGGTAACTGTGCAATGCTTTTCAAAAAAGAAAATATGGGTTTTACCAACCAATATAAGAAAACTACAAATATCGGTAACATTTGATGGTCTTGTCCAGTCAACAATCAAATTTTTTTGGTCGGATCAACTGTTATTCCATAAATATTTACAATATTCATGAGAAAAGAAACCTTTTTCCACCAAAATTCACACTTTAGGAATTTTTTATATAGTTTCATTTCTTTTTAGGTTTTCAAAAGAACCGTTATATATTTTCCACGATCCACTTTACTCATAGGATATATGAGAATGTCATCAATAAACAAAGCCACAAAATTATCCAAGAAGTTGTGAAATATTATATTCATAATATCCATGAATAAATAAGCATCAATAGTTAACAAAAACCTCATGGAAAAAAATTTATAATTCCCATATCTAGTGTAGAACACAGTCTTCTGGATGTCTTCTTCCATTACTTTCAACTAATGGTACCTTCAAAAAAATCTGTGCTCCCTGGAGCTGACCAAGAAATAATTGATATGAGGAAAATGATACTTATTTATAAAAGTGATGTTATTCAGGGTTCTTTAATCAATTAAAAATCTCATTTTACCATATTTCATCTTAACAAACAAGTCAGAATCACCCCATAGTGAAGTTCTAGGTTAGATGAAGCCTTTATCTAATAATTCAGGAAAACAATTTTCAATTCTAAAAGTTCCTGTTGAGCCATTTGATAAGGGGGTTTTGAAATTATCTGATAATCCAGAACTAATACATTTGTAAATTTAACCCCCTTATTAGGTATAAAACTATGTAACTCATAAATAATCACATCATCATATACATTTATCACCAGATCATAATTAATATGAACATATTCCTTCTTTTGAAAAATACGGACATGATAAAATTCATTTACATCTTTTATAAGTTTATCATATTCCTAATTTTTTATCAATTTTATGGGCTCATTCTTCTATACTAACTTAAACTCTTTCTGAAAAACAACTTCTTTAGCTCTATAATCAATTATAGCATGATAAACAGAAAGATAATCCATACACAAAATGACATCAAACACAACTGAGGGAAAAAAATATTTTTAGGTAAAGTCTTTCCACAGACCATAATGGAATGACCCCTTGTTTTACCCATTGTATTCCCATTTTCTCTAATATTACCCCTTGTATTTTTAACAATAAATTATGGTCTCATTTGTTTATGTGATATTTCCAATTCACCAAAATAAAATCTGAAATAAATGATTTTGTAGACCCATTATAAAACAAAACGTTAGAAAAATATGAATGAATATACAAAGTACTTGATACAACTTCATTGGATGGTCCTACGTCTAATGATATAGTGACAAAGGATCTCACTACTCCTTTCAATATTTAATATTTTTTCTTTGCATCATTCAAATCTTTCTTTAGGAAGGCATTTTTATAATGAAACATGTCACCAAATTTAAATCAATTTACAATTGTTTTTATTAGGATGGTCTTAGTATCATTTTAATTACAATCTCAGGCCATATGACCAAACATACAACGGTGAAAACACTTCACAGTTTTGTAAATATATTCCCCAGGGTTCTTTTTTCCCCACTTTTCACAAATTGGAATCTGAACATTGTTCCCATCATATTTCATTGATTGATTCTTATCCATCACATACCATCTTCACTGCTTCATATTTTTGAATTAAAGGAACATGTGGTAAAAAAACATCATTTTTAATCTCTCCACACATCTTACTATTTTATCATAAATTTTTAACTGCCGAAAATCCAATTCCCTTCAATATATTTGCTTCAATCCTGATTAAAAAAAATTATTTTTCAATCAAGATCCAAAATAAGATTTGTAGAATACCTCATGAGTTAGGTGAAGTTTTCTTCATACATGTTCACTTAATATCCCTCTTTCTTTATTTCAAGCCACTAATTATACATACTATATAAAACAACATTTGGAAAATATTTTTCAATGAAAATGCATTTTAATTCATCCGAATATAATGCATAAAACTTCCCTATATAACTGATATTATTGACCATTTACCTCCGATGATCAGCTTCATCTTCAAACAAATAAATGTAACAACAAAATTTTTGATTATATGAACATTACATAATATCTAATATCATTGCAAGGGATTTAATCAACCCTTCACCCGATACTGGGTTAGAAGATCAACGGAATGTAGGAGGGTGATGGATCATAAATTGTTCAACTTTCATAATGTTCCTTTGTGGAAGCTCTAGTTGTTCTCTTTCATGGTGGCCACTGGAATATATTTCCTATTTCAGATGATCCATTATTGTCAGAAACTGCTCAGTTCCAATTCCCACCATTCCAATTTGTGGATTCAGAATGACATCATCATATGGATTCCTTCCATCTTCAAATTCCCTATTTCATTTTTGAAAAACAATTTTGAACATTCATATTTTAGATGAAGCAACATGGTAATATTTAAATGATATACCACTTCAACATAAACATAATGTAAAAATAATTTATGGTATTCTATAAAAATCATACTAACTCCTAATGTTATTGAAACTATTCTATGTACTAACTATAAGGCCCCAACCATACAATTTACATATTTTAATTATTTCATCAAGATTTCACTTCTTTACATCCCGAAATATCATTTTAGTTTAGAGTTTTAGAATGATAATACATAAATCATACATATAAACATATATGTAATCAAAATGGGTTCCATTAAATTAGAATCCATTTCTTCCAAAACATAAAATCTTAAACACAAAACAACAACATCAGTTCTTTGAAAATATTCATAACATTTAACTGAACATAATTATTTATCACAAACATACTTAGAACCTATTAAAATTATTTTAAAACATGGTATGTGCATAAAAGTTTCATTAATGGATATAACAAGATGGAAATAATTTTTTTTCCATGAATACTTACAAACACATGAAATCATTTCTACAATGACATACTTATCACCCATGACGAATTACAAAATTACTTTGTGTGACATGAGATTTACATAAATAATAGAAAATATAAATAGAGTATAAGGGTATCATAGGTTATTATTTACATAATTTTGTATCCATCAGGGCTATATTATGACTTGTTACCCTTGTGGCTACCTAAAAATGTGACCCTCATGGCTACCTTATGGTGTAACCATCACAGTTACACATGAAGTAACCATATGATCGACCTCTAACATACACATACCCATTGAATTGGGGGGGAGATATTGGTGAAACCCTTAATCATAATCAATTCCCAAGAATGAAAATATAATCCTAAAACATGAATAATTTCATGAGAATTTAAATCAAGAAACAATTTTGGGTAAAATAATTTTAAATCATTTATATGTTCAAAACAATATTTAGTATATATGGTTTTTTCCAAAATACTATATATAGGGTTATTTAAAGGGTGTATCAATATATTGATTGTTTAAAAATACTAACATGAATGAGGCGACTAGATAGAAGGTGAGTTTGAATAAATTGTCAAATTAGAAGATGGGTCTAAAATACGTGATATGTAATTTATTTAATATCTTATAAGAGTAATAATAAAGACACATATAGTAATTATAAATTCATATCTTCATATATCTAGGTCACAGATGAGATAAATCAAAATCCATTTATCTGGGTGTCGGGTTATCATAAATGTGCAGATATTATTTTATTACCTCAAACACTAGGAACACACACACATATATATCTACCTATTATATATGGGAATAAATTTATATATACTAGACTAGTATATGGCATTTTTGGTGATGCAAGATAAAATATTGTGTCATAATGGTTTGAATATTGAGATAATGAAAATTTAATCTACTGTGAATTTCAAGAGGCAAATTTAAACTCAAGTATTTTCAGTTTTATAGAAGAAAATCTCAATTAAAGGATTTTCAGTAATCTATGTGAATAATCTAAAATCCAATAATTTAGGTTTTTTGTTGAAAATTTTGACTCGCATATTTTTTCCTTATAATGATTCATTCCCATGTATGGAAACATAAAATATAAAAAAATCATAATCACGATTTGAATAGAAGTATGATTAATGAATGTGTAACCCTTGAAATATTTCAATATAATAAAATGATTTGGTTATAGAAATGGAAAATCATAATATAAATATTTTCTAAGTCAATTATAAATAATGAAATATAGGAAATAGTTTCCCATTGGTAATAGAAAAACATCTCTTACACCATCAAGCCATAGTATATTAGGATAAAGGTGGAGTTTATCTAGAACGAAAAACAAGAATTACTGGTTATTGAGTATCTCGCATGAAATTTTTTCATTTTCCAATAATTGATATTGAGGGTTCCTTTCAGATAACTCAACGACCATATTAAAAACTACAATGAAAATGAAAACAAAGAGGATAATCTTGAGTCATTGTTTTTGTGATGTGACATGGTTTGTGGCCTGGTTCATATGGGTGGGCCATGGTTGGGAGGCCCAGGTGTGTATAAGAGAGCTGTGATGCTTTTCTTTTTCCCAGGCTGTGTGACTAGCTATGTGGCCCAGGTGTGTGCGGGGGGGGGGGGGGGGGTTGTGGTGTAGTGATTATGGAATAGTGGGAGTGCCATGATGTTTTCTGTTAGGGATTGGGTTTATCCAATTAGTGGGAAAGTGGTGTCATGTACCCTATCATCAATGTGCTCTATATTACTTTACTTGAATTGCGTTATTTTTTAAGCATGCATTTGGCGATGTTTGGTTGGCTAGTATACCTTGATAGGTGATTTTTGTTTCTACTTTTTTCTCTACGGGATAATATTACACTTATCCCCTTATGAACAAGAGACATTAGTTTTTCCCTACTGAGTATACTTGTATTCTCCCCTTTATACAGAAAACCATTTTCAATTTTCCATGAGGAATATGGGGACCGTATTGGGTATTAGTATCCCAAATGTTGGGATAATTTTCATGACACTTCATATCCTTGTTATTTTGATAAATACTTTGTATATTTATTGTATTTGTCAATGTTTTATTCAAAAACATGAATGTGGGATGGATTTTTGGTTTTCCATTATATATAGTGTCTTAGAGTTGTTTATAGGTTGGTATCTCTTATCTCCTAATCATGGTTAATATAAAAAGGGTAATGATTCCCATTTTGTGATATTTGTATACCATTGGTGCTGGTGTCGACCCCATGACCTACTGGAGTCTGGAATTGGGGTTCAAGATCTCTATTTCTCCATTTACAACTCATGAGGGGAATATATGGAGGGAGGGGGGTCATGATAGAATGGTATTTGAGGTTGATGGTTGAGAGATAGGAATAAGTTTGGAGTTAAGCATAATGATGATTTCATGGGTTCGTAAGGAAATAATGTTAGTTCATATTGTTATGAGAGATAATCTAGGGAATACTATCTATGAAATGGGATTTTATCCACCACCCCCCCCCCCCCCGTGATCCGATACAAGGACTATGAGCCTACCGAACAAGCAAGTGAGGATACAGTTTTTGGAGGATAGATACCCTAGGAAAGATACATGCATATTTATTTCTAGTGTTCTTGTATAAATTGGTCTCTTAAAGAAATTTGGAATAAAGAAAAATAAAATGACTTAAAATGAACATTTAAAAATTACATACTACTCAAGATTAAGAATTCGTTGATTACTTTTCTGCAATAGAACATGGTCATCATCTGCATTTAGTATAAGAAATGGAGGCTTAGTATGATGAGTTGGTATATCAATAGTGGTGTGACTTAGTGGAGGAGGATAAATAGTAGCATAAAACAATACGTGATTTCCAAAAATAGACTTAGGGGAAGTAAAAAAGGATGCATATCAGAAATAGAGAAATCAAGTGGGTTCGAGGCATTTGTGATCACCTTTAGCTTGATTTGGGCTCTGACAAAGTACTAAGTAACCTTGTTAGTGAGGTAGATTAAGGAAGATATGAATAAATGGAGGATGCTTTACCTGGGGGAGATGAAGAAGAATGATGTTCTGTGGTTCGATTTTGTGAAAGTGGTCCAAGTAGAATTCCATTATTTAACTATTAATTCAATTAAGAGGTAATATTTTCTCTCCCTCCAGTTGGAGAGTATGTGTTTGTGATAGATGGGGTTAAAATTCATGGATATCTATCATTTTTCTCAAGATCTCTTTTTAGATAAGGAGTGTCATGAGAGATTCCTATAGGAGGCACTTCATCCTTCTCTATAGTATGCAGTTACTCCATTTACCTTACCGACATACTTGGAGGTCCATAATAAAGCAGTTTTAGGTGAGTGGATTCACTCTTGAGGAGGTATACCATGAGAGGGGAGTCACCATAGTTCTTCAAAGTGTATAGTTATCAACATTAGGTCTCAGGTGCCAGAGCCTTCGAGGTTCTGATTGACAGGGAGGCGACCTCGTCATTTTTTGTTTCAAACTTATGGTCATCGTGCTTATCATGTGGAACTATGTATAGTGTGTTTATCTGTGGAGTCCATGGGAATCATTAGTGTTAGTTCATGATATCCTCTGATGCTCAGTATGGTGGTATAAGGCTGGTTTAGTACCAACCTCAATAGTAGTTCTTGGCAAGAACATTTTAGTTGAAGAAAAAATATGATCATGCTCCCCTAAGGGGATATGGAGAAGTTGGGGTCTAACATTAGGATATTCCATAAGGATATCAACCTAAGCATGGTCATTGGGGATGTCTCCAACATTTGGGTGGGGGAGCTGGTCATGGTCAGTTTCATGGAATAGAGGCATCTATTATAGCACAACCAATAATTATTAAGGACATGATCATCCTATTTAGTACTCTTGCTTGTGGTTGGTCTGATTAGAGTGATTCACACTACTTTTTTTCACCAATCATATCCCATTATATTTCACAATAAATAGATAGGCTTCTCATCCCCTTGGTGTTGAGTACCCTAGTAGGAGGTCAAACCAGCAAGTTTAGTGTGTGCTGGGGATGTAAACTGATGATGGGACTAAATCAATCCTAAGGGGAACTTTTATTTCTATAGATGAATCCATACAATTTCATTCTCGACATTGACTAATTGTATTCCATTCATTACATTATCATTTTATTCCAGAATAGATTTGTCTTCTCTAATATGGATGGTCGGTGTGTGGTTTTTTTCAGAGACCAGAGATCTTATGTGGGATGTTAGTGCATAGTGCCTTTATTTTCTTTGTTGGATGAGATCTTAGTGGGTTTAGTAGATACTAGAATGGTGGAAGTTCCCAGCGTATTTGGAGAGTTTTTGGATGTATTTCTCGAGGATTTTATGACATTACCCCCTCGATGTGATGTTGAGTTTGAGATAGATATGTAGCCCGGTGCCACTCTTATTTTTATGGATCAATATCGGATGGAATCTTATTAGTTGAGGGAGTTTTATATTCATGTGGAAGATATGATGCAGATGGGTTTATTCTGACCCATTATGTTGCCATGGAGTGCACTATGGATCCAATTTCTGGAGGAAAGAGTGATGAAGAGTTGTTTTAGGATTATTCTCTTCTGGGATTATGATGCATGTTGATTAAATAATAGGGAGTGGTATCTTGTGGTTCATGGTTGTTATGTACCCACAAACATAATATTCCACCCATGATCTATATCTATCATCACTCTAGTTTGCACTGATGTTGTTGTTACATAACCTCATTGGAGAGTGATTTGTGGTCTTCACATATCACAAGAGCATGAGGTATATCTTTTCCCAGTGATATCGAAACATGAGTAAGCAGAGGTGGATAGAGATTCTCCAGGACTATTAATTCTAAATATACTACACCTTAGGAAATGGAAATTTCATGGATGATGCTTTGAGAAAGAATTCTCAAAAGGACGTAGTTCAAGAATATGTGGATTATTGGAAGGTGATGGAGGAGTTGTCTATCTTCCACTAAGATGATGGAATGGATGGAAGTAGAGGCTATAAATTTTTGATGATGGTGTAGCAGACTCTGATGTAGCAGGTTGATGAGTCTCAGTGTGGAGACTCGGAGGTAGGGGTGATGCGTGACCATGTTGGATAGGGTGTTACTCCAGAGGGATAGTCAGAGGATGGCCAGAATCAGATGATATTCCGTGAGAGGTTTTTTTCTAGCAGTTATGTGTGATAGAGTTCTCCATTAGATTTATATCTCAACCTTACTGTT
Source organism: Viscum album (assembly GCA_963277665.1). NCBI lineage: Eukaryota > Viridiplantae > Streptophyta > Magnoliopsida > Santalales > Viscaceae > Viscum > Viscum album. The sequence goes on along the minus strand of OY728155.1, from coordinate 2,133,021,040 downwards.
ACACATAGTAATTTCAATGAAGTACCATGGCTTGATTGAATAATTTTGGTGTCTGGGGATGAAACTTGCAGAGGCAGAGTTTATGGTGAAGTGCTTAGCACGCCTGTAGTTGAGTGCTCATCACCATGTACCAGGTGGTTTGTTGCATTCCTTAAATGTCCCTGAGTGGAAGTGGGATTAGATATTGATGGATTTTGTCATAGGTTTACTTGAAGTCTTAGGGAGGCTATGATGCAATATAGGTTTTGATGGACCAGATGATGAAATCACCTAACTTCTTAGCGATCGAGGAGTTGGGCATCGCGGATGCCTTGGAAAAGAGGTATGAGGATGAGGTAGTATGAATGCCCAGTGTTTTGAGAACCATCATCTTAGATCATGATACACATTCAACCTTGATATTTTTTAGTATATTTTATCATTCATTTTGTAACTTATTTATCCCTCAACACTGCCTTCCACCCTTGGATAGATTGGAAGATAGAGAGGACTATCCAGATGTTGGAGGTCATGTTCTGATCATGCGTATTGAACTTATGGGGATATTGGGTATGACACATTACATTGGTATAGTTTTCTAAGACAATAGCTATCAATATCCCATTATCATGGATCTATTTCAATCATATTATGGGTGACCTTGTCGTTCACCTTTGTACTGGAAAGAGGTTGGGGAAGCAACAGTTCATCATCATGAAGTATTTCATAGTATGATAGAGACGGTTAATATTGTCCATGAGTGGATGGAAGAGGCATAAGACTGGTATAAGTTGTATGAAAATCATAAGAGGAGTCCCTTTTTGTTATATTCTAGGTAACATGTGTTCTTAATGGTTTCCCCTCGACGTGGAAAGCAGTGGTTTCAATTAGAATTAAAGATTTCTCCAAGGGTTATTGGACCCTTTTAGGTGTTAAGGAGAGTTGGTGAGGTGAGATCACATTTATCATTTCCACCTATTTTGAAGATGATCCACGACGTCTTTCTTATCTCTTAGATTCACGAGTATCTTCACAAATACTCCCATGTCATCGACTTGGGAGTGTTGGATATCAAATATGAATCATCTTACATGGAGTGACTTATAGAGATCGAGAATCTTAGGGAGATAGTACCGGGTGGCTAGACCAGTACTTTGGTTAGAGTTTTTTGGTGACGTGGTGTGTTGTAGGAGAGTACTTGGGAAAGGGAGATACAAATGCAGGCCAAGTACCCAGTCTTTCTCTATGTTTTCCTTGTTTTTTTTCCATTTTAATGTAAGGAATGAACCTTGTTTGATATGAGATAATTTTATTCCTTGTTCCATAATGTGTGATGAATTCCTAACATGTGGTAAGGGGAGGAACGAATTCCTAATCGAGATACATTAATTGAGATGTGATTAGACCTATGTGGGAAAGTCAGTGTCACAAAGAATAGATAATATATTGACATTGATGGAGTTATTAAATGATTTTTGTATTTAGGATCGTGAGGTTTTTATATCTATGTGGTGTGACATTTAGTTGGTTGGGATGGAATATATAGGAGGTGTTCTGGGATATTGACATTTCACACGAGACTTCAAATAATTTGGGGGCACTTAATCATTGAACTTCAATATCAGTAGTAGTGTTTCAATTATAGTATGACTCATGGGAGGTATCTTACGTGGTGGTTGTTCAGACCCCAAATTATTATTGATTGGTTTTGAATATTCAAGGGAGATAGTAGTGGGAGAGATATATGACTTAATGGACCAAACCACCCCTATCCATTATATTGTCAAAATCCAATTTTTGAGGTATTTTGGTGATAATGGTGACTCATTTCCAGAGTTCTCCAAAATTCTAGTTTTCCCATGGGTAGGTAACATAACACATGATTTATGTTGGTGACTCGAAATGGTGACACACTAGTGGTGGGGAATGATGGTGAGTCTTATATAGGTACGTTCAATCAGTTGGTGGCATCTGTAGGTGGCGTCGGGAGGTTGCATCGATAGGTGGCATTGTTGAGTCACGATGGTGACATACTAACAGTAGGTCATGTCGGTGACTCATCCAATGGTGAGTCAGCCAATGGGGACTCATCCATTGGTGGCTCAACCATAGGTGACTTGCGTTGGTGGCTTAACCAGTGGTGAGTAATTTCCAACAGTTTTTCAAAATACCAGTTTTTTTTCAATTTTTCTAGATTCAACCGTTTTGTGTTTTATTTGATGTAGAATGAGTTTAAAACCATGTTTGAGTGTTTTTTAAGACATTTTAAATGTGGTAAAAATATATCTTTTATTTTCGAATTCTCATGAGGCTTCATGTTAGTCAAAATGTGTGGTAATGATCAACTTTTAATGGGGAGTTCAAAACGGTTTCATATTCCACGAGTCTCGTATCTGGTCCATAAATGCCAAAATCCTTTCCGTCGTTTATTTATTCTATTTTTAATCGTTCCCAAGAATCCATGAACCCAAATTCCTTGAATGATTCTGTGTTTTTAGTTTTCCCCTTGGATCGAGTCTCCCAGAAGGTTCCTCCTACTGCTTGTACACCCCATGTTTTATTGCTAGGAGGAGTTGGAGATTGTCAGTTCTTTTATGTAGGGATTAATTCCTCTCTTTTAATTTTCATATCATGTAGGGTAGATGTATTAATATTCTCCTGTGAAGATATCATAATTATGAATAAATTTAGATAATCATGTAATTTTAATATTGATATACATGGGATGGGGAAAAGTGATGCATGTCTTTATTTTTCAGTTACTAAAAGTGTGATCTATATAGGGTATATGCCTACATAAAATCATAGTCATTGGTGGTATTTTTTTTCACACATGTGATGGATTGTGGATGTTTATTATTTATTCTATGTGAATGACCATATTAATACTAAATTGGTTAACCAAATATATTTTTTTAAATAAATAGTTTCCTTAGGATCGAACATTCTCTATGATAACCCATGAATTATCAAAGTGGAATTAATGAATGTTTGTTTTCTAAAAATAATACACTCGGATTTGTGGTTTGGTCATGGGATATGTGTGTCTTTTTTATATATCGATCCTTGTGTGGTCTTGTGGTTGAAATCATGACTACGGTTGATGTGATACAGGCGGTGAAATGGTATCCTAGGTTGAAATATTATTTTATTGTGGAATAGAAGGGTAGTTTTCAAGAAGAAAGAATTCATGTTCAGGTTTTTCAATGTTTATGTTACTATGTGTGATGGATTTGGTTTTTTTATAAAGTAGGTATTTTGGGTTTGGTAGTGAAGAGATGTGCTATGGAGTTTGACTATGATTTGGGGTTTGTTTATTGATACAATAGATTGGTAAGAATGAAATTGATGAATGGTGATGGTAGTGGTCTTTATGGGTGATAAACAGAGTAGAAATTTGAAGTGAGTTGCCTTACTATGGTTATTTTTCCCTCTGTCCAGTCTATGATATGTGGATTATTGCATGTTGTGATTGGTAGTTTCCAATATATGAATTGAATTGATAAATGGTATGCATAATAATGATTGATAATTGGTTAAATGAGTTCGCTGAGGGTACGTTTGAGTTGTGTCCTATTTTTAATGGATTTCATTTATCATATTATGAAGTGATTATTTTTTGTGTCAAATAATGAATTTGACATTCTAGCAGAGTTGGTAGTAGAATAGGTTGGATGATTGTTTGATTGAGAAACCATATGTTGGGCTTGTGTGTCTGACACTATATATAAGTAACTGTATTTTCCTATACACACCCCAACCTCATTGATCATAATGTGTTGAACACCACCATTGTCATTGGGGAGGGAGTTTTTCCAAAACATCCTAGTGGGAGGATGGATTTCTGGCCACTCTCTCTTCCCAGTTCCCTCTTCCCCGCGATGATATCCCTATATTCGTCAGGAATGTAGTGGTTTTTGAGCCCCATGTGTGTTCTTGCGAGTTGTGTTTTCCCAAGTGTCTTCAAGATTAGATGAGTTTTGGGTTCCCATGCGTCTTCTATAAGAGGTGAATTGTGTATTCTTATGTGTTTTTGGGAGATGATGTTATATGCGTCCTAGGTGTCTTCTAGAGAGACATGGTTGTGAGTCCCAAGTGTGTGTGAGAAAGACGTGATAAGTTTCATTTTCCCATGTTGTTTGACTAGCTATGAGGCCTAGGTGTGCGCAGATGGGTTTTGATGTGGTACTTTCAGAAGTGGTTGGAGTTCCATGATGTTTTTAGTTAGGGTGTGAGAGCATCTAATCATCAAGAAATTGGCACAGGGTACCATATAATCAATGTGATATAGATTACTTTTCATGACTTTTTTAATTTGGTGAGGATTCTAATGGTGAGGTTAGGGTGGCTATTATACCTTGTTAGGTTCTTGTGGTTTATTCTGTTTTCTCACGAAGGAATTAGTATGATTCTCCACTTGTACTAGAGATACATTGGTATTTTACCTACTTAGTATACATTATGGTCACCCTACATACAGAAAACTATTTTGAGATTTCAAGGAGGAGTATGGAGACCATACTGGGAATTAGGGTTTTAGATGTTTGGATATTTGTCATGTCGATGCATAGATTTATTGTCTTGGCACATACTATAGAGTTTTATTGTAACTCCCCGACCCTAGTTACCTAGAGTCGGTGCATTATTACATAACATGGGCATGATCACAAGAAATATCAAATCTCGAAAGATCGATTGGTTTAGTAGCATTGAAAACACTAGATATATTCATAAGTCTTACATTACATCATAAAATGAAAAACTACTAAAACAACATATTGTCCCCATAATCCACACTCATATCCCCACATAATATCCCTGCAGGTCATTCATAATTTACTTCTTCACTTCCTGGAATAAATAAAACAGAGAAAAGGGGTGAGCTCAAATGCCCAGAAAGGATAACAATATAGCGGAAACATTCATAAATAAGAATAAACATTTAAGGCAATGTATAACTAAAACAAAAGCCTTTCAAACTTGAACTTTCAACATGGTATGGAATAAATAAAATGAAATAATTCCATTTACTTATTCACATGTATATTCTACTAATCGAATAATCACATGAAAAATCAATAACCACCTTCATAATGATGGAATGCATAATGCCAGAATATCATAACAACATAGCTAAGGCCTCGTGCCAAGACTACAAATAAGATTTTGTCATGGCCTTGTGCCAAGACACTAGTTTGTCTCATGAGACCTACCGATGCATCGAGGAGCTATAGCGGGCTCCACCCGTCACATATTAAGTCCAATGCATTCCCATATGAAAAGGATTAAACATAACATAAAAATTTGTATTAAAACTAGCATACGAAATGTCAATAATTTCACCATAAACTATGAATGGTATAAAAATAGCACATCCACAGTCAAACATATCACAAAACCTTCAATACAATATATAAGTTTTGTATCATAATAAATCAACTTCAAATAAGCGTAAAATCCATCAAAGGATGTTGACATAGATGAAATCAAAACTCTTTTTAGCGAAATATCTCTTTTATTTTTTTGAAATCATTAAAGAGCCATATAAAATAAAACATTTTCTTTGAAAATATTCTTATAAGCATGTAAGGAAAGCTTTGAAGATTTTATAACAGCGTAAAATAGCCGCACCCGCTGTATAAGTTAAAAAAAACATTCTTACCTTAATTCTGTCGAGAAGGTTAAAAAGGACCTTGTTTAGAAAATGAGGGAAAGATTATTTTATAAACCTCTAAAAGTAAAACAAGGGTATAAATGACTTTAACCCATATTCTTGTAAATAAGAAAATTGTTTTGAAATACATTTTTAAGAAAACATGGATGTGGATGATAAAGAGATCCCAGTAGATTATTACGTATAAACAACTTCGGATAATGAAGAGATTGTGAAATAACCCTTACCAATTTGGTAACTTATGAAACATACAAACCATGAAAGAGGTATCATACAATGAATATGTAAATACACATAAATTAGAGTGTATTACACAAAGAATATAATTATGGGCAGTACATACACCATACAAAATGTGATGGTGGCAATATGGCATGAATCTCACGGGAATAAGGAGTGAGATGAAAACCCCTTACCTTGTACTTTTCCTTGGTTGGGGTAGGTTAACCTCATGTATAATGGTGAAATAATTGTTATTAAATTATTCAAGAATCAATTATATTAATATGATATCATATATGATCTTTTAACATTAATTTGTTAATAATATCTTTTAATTATCATCGTTTAGGGTGTTAACTTCTTCATTTTCTTTTATATGTTTTGTTACATAAGCCATGTTTGTTATCGATACGTTGTATCTTATTCATATCCAGAATGATATCAAGTCCTTAAAATCATTTTTAAATCATCAAATGATAATTATACTTTAATGGATATGATGGAGAATGAATCTCATCGCGTTCGTGTAGACGATAGTCCGTACGCACGCACGAGCGACAATATCATTCTTTTGATATTAAAATAATATATAAATGGTCCTTATATCATATATACATAATCATTAACATGTTATATTTATTATTTACATGAGTTACATATCATTATTATACCCATCCAAATAATAATATATTGAATAACAATTACACCACGACGTGGAGATGGTAAGCCGTACGTACGCACGTATGGTGACATGTTATTCAAAGGGTGGATAGAATACTGCATATGGTTGTACCATATTTATAATAACATCACAGTATATATGTGATACTGGAGTTATTATTTTAGAATGGTAATAACAAGTGAAGAAGAAGTGGAAGAAGAAATGAACTTGGAAAAAGGGTGGTGAAATCATTACCTCTTCTTTGGGTTCTTCCTTTTGATTTGATCAAAAGGGCTACTTAGGTTGGCTTTCTGATCAAACTAAGGCCTCTAGGTTGTATTGAGGGAAGTTGGGAGAGTATTTGGGCAGAGTTTGGCCGAACCAAAAGGCTTTGAAGGTGTGAAGAAATGAGAAGGAGGAGTGCCCTTTTATAAGAGGGGTGAGGGGCACCTTTGGAAAAGCTAGAGATATTAGTTTATAATAAATAAATATTCGGTTTCCAATGGCTACAAAGTTGACTATTAAAAGGTTAAGGTGGGGATGGGTCTAAAACAACTCAACCAACAGAATTTAGATAGGTTTGGGTACTTATATTAACCTTATCTTTAAGTATTAACTCTAAGTTAATTAGTTTCACTTTTACAATGTCTCTTTGTATTTTTATATAATATGGTTAATAAACTAACTATATACATCCAAGAGACCCCCAAGTGGTCCATTAATGATGAACCTATCATGATATAAGTCTCTTGGCCGAACCTTATATTTTTAGGAATTTAATATCAATTAATAATATAATATTTGTTTTAAGAACTCTTTTATGTCAATTTTGACACTATTCAATAGTTGATTTTTTTGAAACTCATAACAGATTGATTACTTCGAACAAAGTAATTTAAATCACTCCTAATATATCATATTATCCTAGAAAATTAGTTTAATTCATTAAAAGTTTATATTATATTTATTTGGGTATTTATAATATCAATTAATTTAATTTTTCACCATTTTAGTAATTACTGCATCATCATTGTGTCATAAATAAAATAAATTATTTAATGTCTAAAATTAATAAATAAAATATAATTATGTAGGAAATCGTTTTATAGTTCTAATTAATATTTATAATATAAAATACAACATATATAACCCTATGTAATAATTGTTTTTCTAAAAGATATATGCTTGTGTCATTTTTGTATTCATTTTAACTTAATTAAAATAAAGTTTCCCTATCACCTAAAAGTGGAACCATGGGGTCCCCAAATCGACCCAAAGATGCCTATGGTCGAACATGTATCAACAAATAAGGCTTGGACACTTTTTAGGGTAATTTAGGATTATTATAATATTATTTTTTTAACCCTTATTTATCAGATTTACCCTTAACCATGGTAAATAAAATATTTACCACAGTAATTATTCAAAATGTCTAAGAATAAAAGTTACCTATTTACACAATTTGGACATCCTGATTCCAAATATGGAACCCATTTTTCTAAATTCAAAACACAGAAGTGGCAGAAATTAATTTAAAATTAATTCCCGCTGTCAAAATAAAAAGCGTGTTTTTAAGAGATAATAACTATCAAAAGATTGACACTTGTTTATGTTCGGTTTAATTGTAAAATTATGTCCAATGACCAAAATTATATTAAATGGTAAAAATATATTCTAAATATACTTTAAAACCACTCAAATTCATAATTTATCACTATTAATTATTTTGATTAAAAAAGTTGTTTTTAATTAAAATTTATTAATTTTCACTATTCATGAAAATATGAAAGTTATCCGAAAAGTACCAAAATTTCACCTTAGGGTAAATTTGACACTACAAATCCAAAAATGAAGTCAATTTTGAAATATTAAATATATATAATTTCAAAAAGTAGGTATTACTATTCATAACGGCTAGTTTGATCGGTTGTGGTGTGTGTTAAAACTCGAAGTTGCGTACAACACACGCTACTGTATTATTCAAAGGAAAGCGTACCGTGGAAGCTTGGGATGTTTCATTATAATTTTTTTTATGTCCCCATTTAGTCAAAAAGTTTAAAATATTTTATTTAAAAAGGGTTCACTATTAAAAGTTGATAAAAGTGCAATACTGAAAATGAATTTGTTCTTGCATTATATCTAAGAAACTCATAATATGGATTCTAAAATTATAAGGATTATATAATGTTTAAAATTTAGATAATACTATTCATAACCTCTTTTGAATGGCTTATTTTTGTATGTCATGGTGTGATTGAACTCGGTGTTGCGTGTAGTGCATGTTATTGAATTATTTTGAAGAAATAACACACTATGAAATCTTGGGGTGTTACATTCTCCCCTCCTTCAATAAATCGCGTCCTCGCAATTTGAAATTGTTCTTCAAAAATAAAATTTTGAAAATAGAAAATATATTTGTGGGAAAACCCACATAGGAAATTGGGTTACTAAAATTTAGTCTTAATATGAGGAAAAGAGAAATGAAAGGGTCACCACCAAATTATGATCTTGATTAGGAGAACATTAGTGGAAATTAGAGACATATAATTGGAAGAAAAACGTAAATATTTATAGGTAGTGATTGAGGTCATCAATCAAAAACAAGTATAAAATTGAGGTCCTTAAACTCATCAATCTATGATGATTTGAAATACCATCGGTTCAACAAAACATAGGGTATTAGTATGACACATTTTTGACATTTCAAAATATCTTAGTTGAAATCCCACATAGAAAAATGAATTAATGAGGCCTCTATTTAAAACAAAGAGTGGAAAGTTTGAAGATTACCGAAAATAACACATACTAGGGTTCCATGTAAGAAAATATGGATATGGAAGAGAAATCTAACCATCAATTATCTGATGGAGAGTGGTAGAGAACATGGATATGAAAAGGCCAAAAATCCGAAAGCCATAAACTAGTGATGATTTAAGGTACCATCTAGGACAACATTTTTGTTCTAAGTTCCTTTTATTAATGTTGAGGAATTTATTTATGAGATTGGTTAAGATCATAAGGAGATATACTTACTTTATAATTAGAGTTTTATCCATTAATAAATTTCTACCAAAAACTCATCTTTCACTCTAAAAGATAATAGAATGTATTTTTTTTTCTATTTATACTATTCGTACAGGGTTCCAAAATAAATGAATTTATAATTCATCTACCAGATCTTTTAAAAAAACTACATTATTTAATCCAGGACATCTCGTGGGCAAGTGGTAGGTGATACACCCTTGTCGCCCTTCTGTTGCGGGTTCAAATCTCACAGCCTTGCCGGACGCGACAGGTTGGTGCCCGACCTCCGGGTTGTCCTTTTATGGCAATCCAAAATAATCCAAACTAGAACTATCCAAAATACTTCTGTCCAAACTCACAGTCCAACATTTATAAGGAAGGTAAACATAATGTAGATCCTTTTTACCCCATAATAGAATATGAATACCTTCATCATGTATTCTTTTAATACACTGAAACATCCTTAATTACCATATTCCTTATTGATTACATTCATTCTCCCTTATTCCATATAGAATGCTGGATATACTTCATCAATCCAAAAATGTTTTAAACCCCAACAATGATGGAATATACAAATCATTAATCAGTTCCAAGGTAGTCAAGAATATACAATATAATTTATCCAAAACAATCATGTATTATTCCAAAATCACTACCTCGGTATCAGAACTATATTATGGTTTATCATTCTCTCAACCATATATTTTCCAAAAATTTATCCTGCTATTGAGTCACTTTTCTTTGTTCCAAACAATCTCAAGTCCTTAATGAAATATTACTGTAGTACAATCCTTATATACTCCATAATTATTATAACAAGTACATTGTTGATACAACACTCAATTGACATAATCAACATAAGAACTCTAATCATTCCTCTTCATCTGTGGTAGTATCATAACTTGATTATTATCCAATAGCATCATTTGCGGCATAGTTTGATGACTGGGAAATAAGTTCGCGTAGTGTCCAAACTCCTTGCAAATAAAGAATTGTACATTTGAAACCATTTTCTTACCCTTGCAGTCACATACTTTGTGCCCTTTTCCTCCAAACTTATAAAAAAATCTCATTCCTTTCAGGCAAGTTCCAGGGTGTTTCTTCCCACAGTTATCACATATGGGAAAATTCATCTTTTTCCTCTTCCCTTTATCCATCTTTCTCTCTTCCATCCTTTTCTTCTCTTGCTTCCCTTCAAATCCATAGGACTCGGTAAACTCTTTACTTATCTTATCAACATATGATATTATTTCTTCATATGATGATAATACATGCGAGACAATTTCTCTTATAAATTCTGGCTTAAGAACATGAAATATATGATCCTTCTTTCACTTTGTATCATGTGCATTTCTGGAGTTCTCATTCCTTCTACTAGGCGCCATTTCTAAACAATGGCATAAACTAGATCAGTTTATGAATCAAAATACATAATCCCATACTTATAAAACACTTAACATAAATTGAACTATTTATGGATATAATCCATAATCATAAAAATGTTTTCTTTGAGTAATTATATACACATAAACCCTTCATAATGATTTGTAAAGAAAATGAGAGTTATCCTAAGCATATCCCCTGGGAGTGTCGTAACCAAGAGTGCAGCAAGGCCCGTTGTCGTGCACCAGTTCCCGTTCGAGTCTAGCTCAAAGCGGTGTTTTCGGGTTTTACCCCTAGGTACACCTGTGCCAGAGCCACCTCTACCTGCTCGTATCCAGATAGGGATGTATTTCTCGGAAAACTCACAAAATCTATACAATACCAAAATTCTATGAAGTTCTTCTATACTAATCCTCAAAGTTCATCTTAGATCTACGTGCTCTAATTAGAGTTTATCTAAATCTAGCTTCCAAGGTTTGTACTAAACTTCCTCTGATACCAACTGTAACGCCCCGACCCTAGTTACCCAGAGTCGGTTTATTATTACATAACATTGGCATGATCACAAGAAAGATCAAATCTCGAAAGATCGATTGGTTTAGTAGCCTAGGAAACACTAGATATATTCATAAGTCTTACCTTACATCATAAAATGAAAAACTACTACAACAACATATTGTCTCCATAATCCACACTCATATCCCCACATAATATCCCTGCAGGTAATTCATAATTTACTTCTTCACTTCCTGGGATAAATAAAACATAGAAAAGGGGTGAGCTCAAAGGCCCAATCAGGATAACAATATAGCAGAAACATTCATAAATAAGAATAAACATTTAAGGCAATGTATAACTAAAACAAAAGCCTTTCAAACTTGAACTTTCAATTTGGTATGGCATAAATAAAATGAAATAATGTCATTTACATATTCACATGGATATTCTACTAATCGAATAATCACATGAAAAATCAATAACCACTTTCATAATGATGGAATGCATAATGCCAGACTATCATAACCACATAGCCAAGGCCTCGTGCCAAGACTAAAAATAAGATTTTGTCAAGGCCTTGTGCCAAGACACTAGTTTGTCTCATGAGACCTACCGATGCATCGAGGAGCTATAGCGGGCTCCACCCGTCACATATTAAGTCCAATGCATTCCCATATGAAAGGGTTTAAACATAAAATAAACATTCGTATTAAAACTAGCATACGAAATGCCAATAATTTCACCATAAACTATGAATGGTATAAAAATAGCACATCCACAGTCAAACATATCACAAAACCTTCAATACAATATAGAAGTTTTGTATCATAATAAATGACTTTCAAATAAGCGTAAAATCCATCAAAGGATGTTGACATAGATGAAATCAAAACTCTTTTTAGAGAATTTCTCTTTTATTTTTTTCAAATCATTTAAGATCCATATAAAATAAAACATTTTCTTTGAAAATATTCTTATAATCTTGTAAGGAAAGCTTTGAAGATTTTATAACAGCGTAAAATAGCCGCACCCACTGTATAAGTTAAAAAAACATTCTTACCTTAATTCTGTCGAAAAGGTTAAAAAGGAACTTGTTTTGAAAACGACGGAAAGATTCCTTTATAAACCTCTAAAAGTCAAACAAGGGTATAAATGACTTTAACCCATATTCTTGTAAATAATAAAATTGTTTTGAAATACATTTTTAAGAAAACATGGATGTGGATGATAAAGAGATCCCAGTAGATTATTACGTATAAACAACCTCGGATAATGAAGAGATTGTGAAATAACCCTTACCAATTTGGTAACTTATGAAACATACAACCCATGAAAGAGGTATCATACAATGAATATGTAAATACACATAAATTAGAGTGTATTACACAAAGAATATAATTATGGGCAGTACATACATCATACAAAAGGTGATGGTGGCAATATGGCATGAATCTCACGGGAATAAGGAGTGAGATGAAAACCTCTTACCTTGTACTTTTCCTTGGTTGGGGTAGGTTAACCTCCTGTATAATGGTGAAATAATTGTTATTAAATTATTCAAGAATCAATTATATTAATATGATATCATATTTGATCTTTTAACATTAATTTTTTAATAATATCTTTTAATTATCATCGTTTAGGGTGTTAACTTACTCATTTTCTTTTATATGTTTTGTTACATAAGCCATGTTTGTTATCGATACGTTGTATCTTATTCATATCCAGAATGATATAAAGTCCTTAAAATCATTTTTAAATCATCAAATGATAATTATACTTTAATGGATACGATGGAGAATGAATCTCATCGCGTTCGTGGAGACGGTAGTCCGTACGTACGCACGAGCGACAATATCATTCTTTTGATATTAAAATAATATATAAATGGTTGTTATATCATATATACATAATCATTAACATGTTATATTTATTATTTACATGAGTTACATATCATTATTATACCCATCCAAATAATAATATATTGAATAACAATTACACCACGACGTGGAGACGGTAAGCCGTACGTATGCACGTATGGTGACATGTTATTCAAAGGGTGGATAGAATACTGCATATGGTTGTACCATATTTATAATAACATCACAATATATATTTGATACTGTATTTATTATTTTAGAATGGTAATAACAAATGAAGAAGAAGTGGAAGAAGAAATGAACTTGGAAAAAGGGTGGTGAAATCATTACCTCTTCTTTGGGTTCTTCCTTTTGATTTGATCAAAAGGGCTACTTAGGTTGGCTTTCTGATCAAACTAAGGCCTCTAGGTTGTATTGAGGGAAGTTGGGAGAGTATTTGGGCAGAGTTTGGCCGAACCAAAAGGCTTTGAAGGTGTGAAGAAATGAGAAGGAGGAGTGCCCTTTTATAAGAGGGGTGAGGGGCACCTTTGGAAAAGCTAGAGATATTAGTTTATAATAAATTAATATTCGGTTTCCAATGGCTACAAATTTTATTATTCAAAGGTTAAGGTGGGGATGGGTCGAAGAAAACTCAACCAATAGAATATAGACAGGTTTGGGTACTTATATTAACCTTATCTTTAAGTATTAACTCTAAGTTAATTAGTTTCACTTTTACAATGTCTCTTTGTATTTTTATATAATATGGTTAATAAACTTACTATATACATCCAAGCGACCCCCAAGTGGTCCATTAATGATGAACCTATCATGATATAAGTCTCTTGGCCGAACCTTAGATTTTTAGGAATTTAATATCAACTAATAATATAATATTTGTTTTAAAAACTCTTTTATGTCAATTTTGACACTATTCAATAGTTGATTTTTTTGAAACTCATAACAGATTGATTACTTCTAAAAAAGTAAATTAAATCAATCCTAATATATCATATTATCCTAGAAAATTAGTTTAATTCATTAAAAGTTTATATTATATTTATTTGGGTATTTATAATATCAATTAATTTAATTTTTCACTATTTTAGTAATTACTGCATCATTATTGTGTCATAAATAAAATAAATTATATAATGTCTAAAAATTATAAATAAACTATCATTATGTAGGAAATCGTTTTATCGTTCTAATGAATATTTATAATCTAAAATCCAACATATATAACCCTATGTAATAATTGTTTTTCTAAAAGATATATGCTTGTGTCATTTTTGTATTCATTTTAACTTAATTAAAATAAAGTGTCCCTATCACCTACAAGTGGCACCATGGGGTACCCAAATCGACCCAAAGATGCCTATGGTCGAAAATGTATCAAAACATAAGGCTAGGACACGTTTTAGGGTAATTTATTATTATTATAATATTATTTTTTAACCCTTATTTATCAGATTTACCCTTAACCATGGAAAATAAAATATTTACCACAGTAATTATTCAAAATGTCTAAGAATAAAAGTTACCTATTTACAAAATTTGGACATCCTGATTACAAATATGGAACCCATTTTTCTAAATTCAAAACACAGAAGTGGCAGAAATTAATTTAAAATTAATTCCCGCTGTCAAAACAAAAAGCGTGTTTTTAAGAGATAATAACTATCAAAAGATTGACACTTGTTTATGTTCGGTTTAATTGTAAAATTATGTCCAATGACCAAAATTATATTAAATGGTAAAAATATATTCTAAATATATATTAAAACCACTGAAATTCATAATTTATCACTATTAATTATTTTGATTAAAAAAGTTGTTTTTAATTAAAATTTAGTAATTTTCACTATTCATCAAAATATGAAAGTTATCCGAAAAGTACCAAAATTTCACCTTAGGGTGAATTCGACACTACAAATCCAAAAATGAAGTCAATTTTGAAATATAAAATATATATAATTTGAAAAAGTGGGTAATACTATTCATAACGGCTAGTTTGATCGGTTGTGGTGTGTGTTAAAACTCGAAGTTGCGTACAACACACGCTACTGTATTATTCAAAGGAAAGTATACCGTGGAAGCATGGGATGTTTCATTATAAATTTTTTTATGTCCCCATTTAGTCAAAAAGTTTAAAATATTGTATTTAAAAAGGGTTCACTATTAAAAGTTGATAAAAGTGCAATACTGAAAATGAATTTGTTCTTGCATTATATCTAAGAAACTCATAATATGGATTCTAAAATTATAAGGATTATATAAAGTTTAAAATTTAGATAATACTATTCATAACCTATTTTGAATGGCTTTTTTTTGTATGTCATGGTGTGATTGAACTCGGTGGTGCGTGTAGTGCAAGTTATTGAATTATTTTGAAATAATAACACACTATGAAATCTTGGGGTGTTACATTCTCCCCTCCTTCAATAAATCGCGTCCTCGCAATTTGAAATTGTTCTTAGAAAATAAAAGGTAGAAAATAGAAAATATATTTTTGGGAAAACCCACATCGGAAATTGGGCTACTAAAATTTATTCTTAATATGAGGAAAAGAGAAATGAAAGGGTCACCACCAAATTATGATCTCGATTAGGAGAACATTGGTGGCAATTAGAGACATATAATTGGAAGAAAAATGTAAATATTTATAGGTAGTGATTGAGGTCATCAATCACAAACAAGTATAAAATTGAGGTCCTTAAACTCATCAATCTATGATGATTTGAAATACCATCGGTTCAACAAAACATAGGGTATTAGTATAACACATTTTTGATGTTTCAAAATATCTTAGTTGAAATCCCACATAGAAAAATGAATTAATGAGGCCTCTATTTAAAACAAAGAGTGGAAAGTTTGAAGATTACCGAAAATAACACATAATAGGGTTCCATGTAGGAAAATATGGATATGGAAGAGAAATCTAACCATCAATTATCTGATGGAGAGTGGTAGAGAACATGGCTATGAAAAGGACAAAAATACGAAAGCCATAAATTAGTGATGATTTAAGGTACCATCTAGGACAACATTTTTTTTCTAAGTTCCTTTTATTAATGTTGAGGAATTTATTTATGAGATTGGTTAAGATCATAAGGAGATATACTTACTTTATAATTAGAGTTTTATCCATTAATAAATTTCTACCACAAACTCATCTTTCACTCTAAAAGATAATAGAATGTATTTTTTTTCTATTTATACTATTCGTACAGGGTTCCAAAATAAATGAATTTATAATTCATCTACCATATCTTTTAAAAAAACTAAATTATTTAATCCAGAAAATCTCGTGGGCCAGTGGTAGGTGATACACCCTTGTCGCCCTTCGGTTGCGGGTTCAAGTCTCACAGCCCTGTCGGACGCGACGGGTTGCCACCCGACCTCCGGGTTGTCCTTTTATGGCAATCCAAAATAATCCAAACTAGAACTATCCAAAATACTTCTATCCAAACTCACATTCCAACATTTATAAGGAAGGTAAACATAATGTAGATCCTTTTTACCCCGTAATATCATATGAATACCTTCATCATGTATTCTTTTAATACACTGAAACATCCTTAATTACCATATTCCTTATTGATTACATTCATTCTCCCTTATTCCATATAGAATGCTGGATATACTTCATCAATCTAAAAATGTTTTAAACCCCAACAATGATGGAATATACAAATCATTAATCAGTTCCAAGGTAGTCAAGAATATCCAATATAATTTATCCAAAACAATCATTTATTATTCCAAAATCACTACCTCAGTATTAGAACTATATTATGGTTTATCATTCTCTCAACCATATATTTTCCAAAAATTTATCATGCTATTGAGTCACTTTTCTTTGTTCCACACAATCTCAAGTCCTTAATGAAATATTACTGTAGTACAATCCTTATATACTCCATAATTATTATAACAAGTACATTGTTGATACAACACTCAATTGACATAATCAACATAAGAACTCTAATCATTCCTCTTCATCTGTGGTAGTATCATAACTTGATTATCATCCAACAGCATCATTTGCGGCATAGTTTGATGACTGGGACATAAGTTCGCGTAGTGTCCAAACTCCTTGCAAATAAAGAATTGTACATTTGAAACCATTTTCTTACCCTTGCAGTCACATAATTTGTGCCCTTTTCCTCCACACTTATAAAAAACTCTCATTCCTTTCAGGCAAGTTCCAGGGTGTTTCTTCCCACTATTATCACATATGGGAAAATTCATCTTTTTCCTCTTCCCTTTATCAATCTTTCTCTCCTCCATCCTTTTCTTCTCTTACTTCCCTTCAAATCCATAGGACTCAGTAAACTCATTACTTATCTTATCAACATATGATATTATTTCTTCATATGATGATAATACATGCGAGACTATTTCTCTTATAAATTCTGGCTTAAGAACATGAAATATATGAACCTTCTTTCTCTTTGTATCATGTGCATTTCTGGAGTTCTCATTCCTTCTACTAGGCGCCATTTCTAAACAATGGCATAAACTAGATCAGTTTATGAATCAAAATACATAATCCCATACTTATAAAACACTTAACATAAATTGAACTATTTATGGATATAATCCATAATCATAAAAATGTTTTCTTTGAGGAATTATATACTCATAAACCCATCATAATGATTTGTAAAGAAAATGAGAGTTATCCTAAGCATATCCCCCGGGAGTGTCGTAACCAAGAGTGCAGCAAGGCCCGTTGTCGTGCACCAGTTCCCGTTCGAGTCTAGCTCAAAGCGGTGTTTTTGGGTTTTACCCCTAGGTACATCTGTGCCAGAGCCGCCTCTACCTGCTCGTATCCAGACAGGGATGTATTGCTCGGAAAACTCACAAAATCTCTACAATACCAAAATTCTATGAAGTTCTTCTATACTAATCCTCAAAATTCATCTTAGATCTACGTGCTCTAATCAGAGTTTATCTAAATCTAGTTTCCAAGGTTTGTACTAAACTTCCTCTGATACCAACTGTAACGCCCCGACCCTAGTTACCTAGTGTCGGTGCATTATTACATAACATTGGCATGATCACAAGAAATATCAAATCTCGAAAGATCGATTGGTTTAGTAGCCTTGGAAACACTATATATATTCATAAGTCTTACATTACATCATAAAATGAAAAACTACTACAACAACATATTGTCTCCATAATCCACACTCATATCCCCACATAATATCCCTGCAGGTCATTCATAATTTACTTCTTCACTTCCTGGGATAAATAAAACATAGAAAAGGGGTGAGCTCAAATGCCCTGTAAGAATAACAATATAGCGGAATCATTCATAAATAAGAATAAACATTTAAGGCAATGTATAACTAAAACAAAAGCCTTTCAAACTTGAACTTTGAACATGGTATGGCATAAATAAAATGAAATAATTCCATTTACATATTCACATGGATATTCTACTAATCGAATAATCACATGAAAAATCAATAACCACCTTCATAATGATGGAATGCATAATGCCAGACTATCATAACAACATAGCCAAGGCCTCGTGCCAAGACTAAAAATAAGATTTTGTCAAGGCCTTGTTCCAAGACACTAGTTTGTCTCATGAGACCTACCGATGCATCGAGGAGCTATAGCGGGCTCCACCCGTCACATATTAAGTCCAATGCATTCCCATATGAAAAGGTTTAAACATAACATAAACATTCGTATTAAAACTAGCATACGAAATGTCAATAATTTCACCATAAACTATGAATGGTATAAAAATAGCACATCCAAAGTCAAACATATCACAAAACCTTCAATACAATATTGAAGTTTTTTATCATAATAAATCAACTTCAAATAAGCGTAAAATCCATCAAAGGATGTTGACATAGATGAAATCAAAACTCTTTTTAGAGAAATATCTCTTTTATTTTTTTGAAATCATTTAAGATCCATACAAAATAAAACATTTTCTTTGAAAATATTCTTATAATCTTTTAAGGAAAGCTTTGAAGATTTTATAACAGCGTAAAATAGCCGCACCCGCTGTATAAGTTAAAAAAACATTCTTACCTTAATTCTGTCGAAAAGGTTAAAAAGGAACTTGTTTTGAAAACGACGGAAAGATTCATTTATAAAACTCTAAAAGTCAAACAAGGGTATAAATGACTTTAACCCATATTCTTGTAAATAATAAAATTATTTTGAAATACATTTTTAAGAAAACATGGATGTGGATGATAAAGAGATCGCAGTAGATTATTACGTATAAACAACCTCAGATAATGAAGAGATTGTGAAATAACCCTTACCAATTTGGTAACTTATGAAACATACAACCCATGAAAGAGGTATCATACAATGAATATGTAAATACACATAAATTAGAGTGTATTACACAAAGAATATAATTATGGGCAGTACATACACCACACAAAAGGTGACAGTGGCAATATGGCATGAATCTCACGGGAATAAGGAGTGAGATGAAAACCCCTTACCTTGTACTTTTCCTTGGA
Source organism: Viscum album (assembly GCA_963277665.1). Classification (NCBI taxonomy): domain Eukaryota; kingdom Viridiplantae; phylum Streptophyta; class Magnoliopsida; order Santalales; family Viscaceae; genus Viscum; species Viscum album. The sequence goes on along the minus strand of OY728155.1, from coordinate 2,133,001,228 downwards.
TGGGGTAGGTTAACCTCATGTATAATGGTGAAATAATTGTTATTAAATTATTCAAGAATCATATATATTAACATGATATCATATATGATCTTCTAACATTAATTTGTTAATAATATCTTTTAATTATCATCCTTTAGGGTGTTAACTTACTCATTTTCTTTTATTTGTTTTGTTACATAATACATGTTTGTTATCGATACGTTGTATCTTATTCATAACCAGAATGATATCAAGTCCTTAAAATCATTTTTAAATCATCAAATGATAATTATACTTTAATGGATACGATGGAGAATGAATCTCATCGCGTTCGTGGAGACGGTAGTCCGTACGTACACACGAGCGACAATATCATTCTTTTGATATTAAAATAATATATAAATGGTTGTTATATCATATATACATAATCATTAACATGTTATATTTATTATTTACATGAGTTACATATCATTATTATACCCATCCAAATAATAATATATTGAATAACAATTACACCACGACGTGGAGACGGTAAGCCGTACGTACGCACGTATGATGACATGTTATTCAAAGGGTTGATAGAATACTGAATATGGTTGTACCATATTTATAATAACATCACAGTATATATGTGATACTGGAGTTATTATTTTATAATGGTAATAACAAATGAAGAAGAAGTGGAAGAAGAAATGAACTTGGAAAAAGGGTGGTGAAATCATTACCTCTTCTTTGGGTTCTTCCTTTTGATTTGATCAAAAGGGCTCCTTAGGTTGGATTTCTGATCAAACTAATGCCTCTATGATGTATTGAGGGAAGTTGGGAGAGTATTTGGGCAGAGTTTGGATGAACCAAAATTCTTTGAAGGTGTGAAGAAATGAGAAGGAGGAGTGCCCTTTTATAAGAGGGGTGATGGGAACCTTTGGAAAAGCTAGAGATATTAGTTTATAATAAATTAATATTTGGTTTCCAATGGCTCAAAAGTTGACTATTAAAAGTTTAAGGTGGGGATGGGTCGAAAATAACTCAACCAATAGAATTTAGACAGGTTTGGGTACTTATATTAACCTTATCTTTAAGTATTAACTCTAAGTTAATAAGTTTCACTTTTACAATGTCTCTTTGTATTTTTATATAATATGGTTAATAAAATTACTATATACATCCAAGCGACCCCCAAGTGGTCCATTAATGATGAAACTATCATGATATAAGTCTCTTGGCCGAACCTTAGATTTTTAGGAATTTAATATCAATTAATAATATAATATTTGTTTTAAGAACACTTTTATGTCAATTTTGACACTATTCAATAGTTGATTTTTTTGAAACTCATAACAGATTGATTACTTAGAAAAAAGTAAATTAAATAAATACTAATATATCATATTATCCTAGAAAATTAGTTTAATTCATTAAAAGTTTCATATTATATTTATTTAGGTATTTATAATATCAATTAATTTAATTTTTCACTATTTTAGTAATTACTGCATCATCATTGTGTCATAAATAAAATAAATTATTTAATGTCTAAAAATTATAAATAAAATATAATTATGTAGGAAATAGTTTTATCTTTCTAATGAATATTTATAATCTAAAATCAAACATATATAACCCTATGTAATAATTGTTTGTCTAAAAGATATATGCTTGTGTCATTTTTGTATTCATTTTAACTTAATTAAACTAAAGTGTCCCTATCACCTACAAGTGGCACCATGGGGTCCCCAAATCGACCCAAAGATGCCTATGGTCGAACATGTATCAACCAATAAGGCTAGGACACGTTTTAGGGTAATTTAGTATTATTATAATATTAGTTTTTTAACCCTTATTTACCAGATTTACCCTTAACTATGGTAAATAAAATATTTACCACAGTAATTATTCAAAATGTCTAAGAATAAAAGTTACCTATTTACAAAATTTGGACATCCTGATTCCAAATATGGAACCCATTTTTCTAAATTCAGAACACAGAAGTGGCAGAAATTAATTTAAAATTAATTCCCGCTGTCAAAACAAAAAGCGTGTTTTTAAGAGATAATAACTATCAAAAGATTGACACTTGTTTATGTTCTGTTTAATTGTAAAATTATGTCCAATGACCAAAATTATATTAAATGGTAAAAATATATTCTAAATATACTTTAAAACCACTAAAATTCATAATTTATCACTATTAATTATTTTGATTAAAAAAGTTGTTTTTAATTAAAATTTAGTAATTTTCACTATTCATCAAAATATGAAAGTTATCCGAAAAGTACCAAAATTTCACCTTAGGTAAATTCGACACTAAGAATCCAAAAATGAAGTCAATTTTGAATTATAAAATATATATAATTTCAAAACGTAGTTATTACTATTCATAACGGCTAGTTTGATCGGTTGTGGTGTGTGTTAAAACTCGAAGTTGTGTACAACACACACTACTGTATTATTCAAAGGAAAGCGTACCGTGGAAGAATGGGATGTTTCATTATAAATTTTTTTATGCCCACATTTAGTCAAAAAGTTTAAAATATTGTGTTTAAAATGGGTTCACTATTAAAAGCTGATAAAAGTGCAATACTGAAAATGAATTTGTTCTTGCATTATATCTAAGAAACTCATAATATGGATTCTAAAATTATAAGTATTATATAAAGTTTAAAATTTAGATAATACTATTAATAACCTCTTTTTAATGGCTTTTTTTTTTTGTAATTCATGGTGTGATTGAACTCGGTGTTGCGTGTAGTGGAAGTTATTGAATTATTTTGAAGAAATAACACACTATGAAATCTTGGGGTGTTACATTTATTTTATTTCACATGGTTTTATTTAAAAACACACACATGGAATGGATTTTTGGTTTCCCTTTATATATATTGTGTCCTGGTGTTGTTTTGATATTGGTACATCATATCTATTGTCCTAGATAACTATAAGATGAGAAATTTCTTTGAATTTATGATATTTATATAACCTTGGTGATGGTCTCCAGCCCAGGGCCTACTAGAGGCGGGACTCGGGGGTCATCATCTCTCTTTCTTCATTTTCATTTCAAGAGGGGCTTCTTTTGAGGGAGCGGGAAATGAAAATTTATGAATACAGAAGAAAAAATAATATAACAATAAAAGGGTAAAATAAAAAATAATGATTTGCAATAAGCCAAATGATATAAATAATTTGGTTTGGGATTTAGTTTTTTTTGATTATTTAGAAACATTAAAAAATGTTATAAACATAAAATATGATAGAATTGATGAACTATTGTGTACTCCTACTCCCTATGCGTCATGCGTAGTCTTCCTCTAATTAGACATGGATTCTTAATGAAATTTTAATGAACGAACATTTTAATTTTTTTTTATATAAGAAGTCATTATCTAAGAGGAATTTGTTTTATATATAGATTTAGGTTTTTTATTTATTATAAAAATAAATTAAATCCAAAAAAAATTTGATGGAATTATTTTTTTGGTCTAAAAATATTTATTCAACACTATCTCAAATTAATAAAACTATTTGGAGTAATAAGTCCCATATCTTCTTAATTTACAATAAATCTTTTCCAAATATATTTTTAGTGGAATAAATATCATCTTTTGATAATAAAATAATACTGAATATCCTTGCATTAGGATATATCCATAATCATTTTACATCTATTTAATTTTCTATTTACTAGTATAGTCATCATATAATGTAATAATCTTATAATAATTTTTTCAATATATTATATTATTTCATCCAATTTGGATTCAATATTACAAAAAATATTATAAAACATTCCCACAAAAAAGTTATTTTTTCCCTTCTCTTTCATAATACATTCGTCTATTTTCATGTCCCTATATGACATGAAATCATCATCCTGAACATATCTAGAAGGTTTTTATATAAAATGAGTGTTAAAATAGCCACTGGATCAGTGTCTTGACATATAACTATAACCATATACATTATTATTTTAAGGGAACTATAAATTTCACCTTCCTTATGTGAAACTTACCCAAAATATGATTTATATTCTATGAAATATTTTTATTGAATTTATTAAAAATATTTTTGTCCTCGTCTATTCGTAATTCAAAATATGAAATTAAAGGAGCTTTCCATTTCATTAAAAACTACTAGTAACATGATATTATCTTGGATTTTTTATTAATTATTCATTAATGATTGAAAAACTATTTTAAACCATTGAAACAACCTATTATTAACTTATTTTAGATCATTATAAACTACTATCTTAACTTTTTTGGCCTCAAAGATCAACCCTTATTGAATTCATGAAATGTACCCCTGAGTCAATGAGAGTAACTATAAAGAATAAATAAAATTATTCTTCATGTCTAATGGTTATGAAAGGGACTCCAAGTGATCTTTTATATATTTTATTTATTTCAATATATAATATTTACTAACTAATTCAATATGTTAATTTTATTTTCATAATTTCAAATCTCATGTTTAGAATATACTTAATCAAAAAAAATTCAAAACCATTAGAGAACTATGTTCTTTAAAAAAAATTATAAATAAAATTAGTGTTCAAATATTTTAATTGATATTTTAATTCTTTTAGTGTAGTCTTTAACATAGTTATCTATCAATTTAGCTAATTAAACTCAAAAAATACTCCAATAGAAGTGAAATATATACGCTCATAAAAACATGATGAACCTTATTTTTATTAGAATAATGAGATAAAATTTCCACACCTCCATAAACATCAATAGGTGATGCTATATAATAATTTAATATCCTATAAATATAATCATATTCAACATTATCTATGAAATATTTTTTAGGACAAGGGTTAATCTAGTAATTAGACTCTCCAACTATTATATATTATCCCACTAACCCATGTACATCAAAAAATCAAGTTTATAGAATTTCTATCTTAGTATAAGTTGGTACCCTAAATAATTTAGCTTCTATATAACCAGGGAAAAATAATTGACTATAAAAAAACCCCATTTTAATTCTGGATAAGTAAAAAAATTAACCAAATTCATCCATTGTATGCTCTCTATAAAAAAATATAGATTTCTTTATCTTCAATCACTTCTCTCTCCTACCTACCATTATTTCATTGAAAACAAGATTTTTTAAGGAAACGTTGAATTCACAAAAAATTTTTCTTAAGAATCTAGAAGATAAAGTATTATTATGGTTACAATTAAAAGTTTCAATTTTAATTGGATCTACCTCATACTTATCCAACAAGAGTCAAAAAATTTCCATAGCGATAATAATTAATAATATTTCTCACATTGAATTGGTGGTGAAATCACCTCAGAATATATCTTGATATATAAATATTATTATAATTTAAAAATATGTAGAAAATGTATAAAAAAATTACATTCTCAAACTCACATTTTCTTTTGGTGACTAAAATTGAAAATTTAATTAAGATACTATGTAAATTGGAAAAAACGGATTATTGAGGCATAAAATAGTGAATCCTGAGAGAATACCCTCTAGAAATGTGCACACATTTTGTAAGGAGGGATCCTATAATAAAAAAATATTAAATAACTATCATGGGACGATTTAAAAACAAGAAATACAACCTCTTTATTTCCCTCATTCCATGTGTGGATAATATTAGTGCTATTTTTGATGTGTCTGTTTCTCATTCAATCATAGTGTGTAATGTTCTCTGGGAAGGATGTAAGAAAATGTAGATAATTATAAATTAATTGGGTTTTAGTTTCTAACATTTCCATCTATGTATTATAAGAACTACATAGCCCCCAAATTGTTAATAAATAATTGGACTCTACCTTGAGAGAGCCATCATTCCCATAGGTTGTTAAGAAAGAAATAAGAAATGAGCCACTGTTTTTACAAAAAATACTACTAACCCACATTGAATCCATAATAAATGACACATTTGTGTTAAAATTGATATTAGAACTAGGTGGGATCTATTGGATCCAGTGACGATGGGAAGGATTGAGGGAAGGAGTGGGGGAAATCTCAGTGACCATGAGGAAACAAAGAGAGGGTGAAAAATCCCAATCCTTAAAAAACCACACTAGATATATAAATAATATTATAGTTCTAAAATTATGTCCATCTTTAAAATTTTAATCCCTTTTAAGAATGATTGATTTCTCACCATCGAATTTCAATAAAACACTGTAATAAAATTATTAGTTCACTCTTTTCTCTCATAATATTTATTTCCCAACCCTTGAATATAATAATAAATAAAATTTATACTCATAACATCCTGATAAAAAATTATAGTGAAACATTCCAAAGAAATCCACATGTTTCTCACCCATTGAATTTAAAAGAAGATGTTACGCAACTACTCAACATTGTTTTTTCTACAATAGTTTCTCCTGTTGGATTGATTTATATCCACGGATATAATATTATCATCCCCCGAAATGTCATGGTTTCTAACACTCCATACAAGGAAAATGTACATGGTAGGGATGTATTTTGTCACCAGAGCTTATCCCCCATCTATCCACCTAGACCAATTGTAACAACACCATACAAAAATCAATAAAAAATATTTTTGGATAACTAACCAGTAAAAATGAAAATATCTTGATCCGATGACAATATATTGATCCCAGAGATGGAACATTGACTTAATCCAAGATGGAATGGATAAACATCAGGTGCCTTATTTTCATCTTAAAAGACATATCCAGGGTAAGAAATCATGGGAAACTAAGTTTGAGGCCAACCCCATTATGATTCAATAATTTTATGTCACCCCGACAGATAATCAATTGCACAAGTTTCTCAAGGGATGAGATGAGATAATGTATATCTCACTATAGTATAGATAACCTTCCCATTTAATTCCCCATATATTCCCCACACATTGAGATGATGAACCTTCCCCACATGTTCTGACCTTCTATAACCTCCCATGAAAATTCAGCATCAAAGGCATCCATCATACTGGTGATTCTCTTTACAATAATCACTCCATCCTTGTACAACCATTCTATACTATCTAATGATTCCCATTAATGTTTCCTTTGAAATTATATTCCTCAATATATTCATTAATATGGGTTTCAATACCAATTATTATGGACTTCATCACATTGAGGGATGAGAGAGAATTTATCAAGGTAGAAGAAAGGACCTGATTAACCAGTGTGATTCAACCTCAAATGATAAAATGTGGATCTTAAAATTATTAATTAAGATAGTTATCCTAGAAAGCACCTTATCAAAAAGGTGAATATGATTCCAGAACATGAAAATCAGAACTCTACGATAATCTATGGGAATGTTCCTCCTATGGATACCTAGGGTTATTTTAAATGAACTCAGCCTCATGCTTCAAAATAGACTATATATAATGTTTATTCTCTTCTCCTTGAAAATTATTTTTCTCTCTACACTAAAAATAATTTTCAATGGCATTTTTTATTAAAAAAATATAATTATTTATTCCATTTATAAAATTGATTATGTTATCCAAAAACATGTGGTGTGATTTTTGGTGAAAAATATATATGCCCTAAAAATAAGTTAACACGACATGATAGATGCCCCTGATGATTAAATTTCTGTCTTTATTCTGAAAGTGGATGATCAATCTATGTGATAATGGATCTCATATTCCATGTCCACTAATATATATGATGAAACATTAATTCTTTCCGATGAACATGATGGACATCCATAGAGAGATGAATCATTTAAATAAGAGATCAACCAACCATCTTGTGAAGCCCATGAAAGTGTCAGAATTTAACATGGACAAATATTTTATCCAATAAAAATATTTATCCATAACCAATTTGATTGAAACAATAGAAAATAGAACCCATTAATTTAAATCACTGGTCATCTCTTTTTGCACACCAATGGATCCCTGGATTGAACTTCCCTTTGTGAAGCTACACAGCTCATCCAAGACCTAATGATGTTGGTTATGGGATAGACTCCTTCTGGTAATAAAAAGAAACACTATTTATGGGAAATTATAGAAGTTTATTGGTTTAAAAAGATTAAATGAAAAAGGGTTTTTGAATTTTAGAGTGAGAACCAGTGAGATGGATCTTTCCATGCACATATAATTTATCATCCCTTAAAATCATCTTGTACAACCTCTATAAAATTTTTTCGTAATTTGGTCCTAGGATGAAATTTAGAAATCCCCTAGGAATACATCTAGGCCTGGAGAGTTGGATGATTCAATAGAAAGGACTACATCATGAATCTATTGTTCACCCAGAACAAACTCAATGATAGAATTAAATCTAGTGACACTACATTGTGGATGGATTTGAATATATATACATGACCATATAGGCACCCTCTAAGCATGAGAGGGTTTAGACCATCAATAAGTGATGTAAAACACGATATAAACATATCTCCCACCTAATCCTGATCCAATGTATAATTTCTTTCCTCCTAAAGAATACTAGTCCTAATGATCCATCATTTTTCCTTAATACAGTTTTGGAAATAAAACATGTTTTTATCAATTTATTTAATTCATTTAACTACAGACTACTCATTATCCAATTGATCAGGAACCATGAGTCGGTACACTAGTGTGTTCTTTATTTGGTTATTGTCATTGATGAAATACTCACCCCATTTATTCTTAATCATAAATTCTAACTGATCAATCTCCTATTTTCATTTCTCTAGGTATTTAATTTTATAAGGATGGTTTTTATCCCATTTAAAAATATTTTATTCGACAAAACATAGTTTAATATTGAGAATAATCCATTGACATCCTAGAACTAGATTATTTGATGACGATTACACGTATCAGTTATATTCTTGTTGGATTCTCCAACCGTGGGAGAAGAAGAAACACTCACTACTAACATTCCTGGGAGGCATATCAACAAGGAGAAGAGTTTGTTACGAAAGGTCCTTGAAAATGTGGGTAACCTTGATGTTAGGTAAGGAAGAGATGGAATGAACTTTAGTACGGAGGCCATGAAGCTGAAACATGGTGCAAAAAATTTCTTTATGATTGTTTCCCCATGTCTAGAAATATACCATGTAGCCCAAATCCATAAGACTTGTACGAGATAAAAACATAGACAATACATGACCTTCCTTTCTCTTTGAATGATCTAATATAATGTCAATGTAATATCTAACAATCCATTGCAACACACATACATCACATGAAGAACAATCATGTTATTGGGATTCATTGTCTTGAGCATCAATTTTAATATATAAAAATGTGATGCGGAAGCTGTGTGTTCCTATATGGATTTAAAAAAATAACCAGACTTGAAGCATACATGAAATTGACAATGATATTTGGTTTCTAGAAAAAACCCAATATGTTGGTATTGTGAACTAATGTGCATGAATATTCAGAACTTTATATTGTGAGTGATAACTGATTTCATGGAATATTGATGTTTGGGACCCTTCATATCAATGAGTAAAGACTGATAATCAATTTTTTTTATAGATTTTCAAAAAGCCGGTTTGAGGGTAGTCGGTTCCCATACTGCCCGGTTTGAGGAAAACCGTGAACCACACCCAAATTCAAACAATTACAGCGATAAACAGATTCAAATTTCAAACATCAGGTCCAACCACGTGTCCCACCTCGAGCCCCGGGCCCGTCACGCGACTGCATGCCACTCTGACACCTCGACACGCGCCACCAAGCGATGTCACCTCGAGCCGTACCATCGCCTCGAAACGCGCCTCATGTCGCCGGCGAGACACGCCAGAATGACTACTGATTCACCACCGGTGACCGTACCCACCGTCGACTGTCATTGTCTACCGTCGGTCGTCGTCATCACTAACATCTCAGCGTCCATCGACATCAGCGGAACAAACATCAACGGCGCAAACCAGATAACATCGGAGGAAGCTGAAGAGAAACCATCACAACATACAGAAACATCCACGCACTCAAAATCACCATCCTCAAAACAAAGATGGATAGAATCATCCCATGCTCATGAAGACGCATGGACCTCAAAAACCGCGGCCTGAAGCCGCCATGAAGACTGGATATTACATAGTTAATGAGAAAAGAAGTTCAAATTAACCCATGAATGAAGGACACATGCATTAAAACTAATAAAGGAACCCATTAATGGAGGGATAGTCATGGATTATCAAATAACTATGGTACTGAAATATGGGAGATTTTTATAGAAGCAAAAATCTGAGTTAGGACCTAATTCACATAGAACTAGGTGGTGAAGATTAGATAAAAAGAGAATGATTGAGGTCTTCTGCTTCCATGATCTCCTTTGAGGAATCATCTAAAGATAATAAAATGTTGTATATGATGAGAGGGATGGATCTTGAAGGTTTGAGATCACCCACTTATTAGAAACATGTAGAAGGGGAAAATTATCTTCCATAAACCTACCTATGCGGGGTAAAAAAGAGTTGGAGGTATTACTACCAAAGGGAAGACCCCAAGGATGTTATGGAACTAGATCCATGCATGAAATATTGCTTGTAAAGGAAGATATGGGAGAGGGGGTAGCTGATATTGATGGAATGAAATGAAAGGACCTCCTATGCAATCCAATGGAAGAGGGACCATAAGAGATTTTCAAAGAACAATAGAAACAGAAGGATGAGGTAGGGTTGGAAGAGGGATAACTAAGACATCATGAGAAACCTCTTTTAGATAAAGAGAATAGGGGGAGCATTTAGATTGGATCAATATCTAAGGGGGAAGTGGGTGCGATACATACCTTATACAATTTGAGATAAAGTTCCCTAGAAGAACAAATTTCATGATAAATTACATCCAAGAGGAAGGAAAAATATTCTTCCACTAGGAAATATATTCACCCACTTTGAGGAGAATGCACTCTGGAATATTTGAAGAATGACCCAAATCCAGATAGATCATAGACACAAAGGTTTCGAGTGGCTTATAAGTACAGTACTTCACACACATGAAGGATCCAAAAATATCTCCAAGGGACTAGATAAAATAGATTTGTTGGAATGGATAGGGGAGAATAGGTTAATCAAGGAAAAAAACTACATAGGGAGAATCACTATCAGAGTAAACCACAACCAACCACCTAAATAATTGGAAGTCCCATTTTCTGTATGATATTCAATCCTACAATGGGGATTATAAAAAAACCTCCATAGAAGAAAAAATCATGTAGAATGATTTTTAGTTTTAAATTAAGATCAATGTTGGACCACGCATAATCTAAGAAGAAATGTGGTTATGAAAATAGGTATGTAGGGTTCGTTCATGTCCAAAATGTGCTAGTAATGTCTACTGGTGAAGAAGATAGACCGCCTCTAATTCTTTATCCCAAAATTATCGAACTGTTGATCCCTCCCTAAATCAGGGATTAATTTTCCCTAGTGAGATTTTGGAAAAAGAGTAAAACCATCATAAAAGGAGTGGTTTTCCACAATAGGATATCCTTCAAATCATTTATCAATATCTTCTTGGAAAATGATATAAAAAAATATAGAACTTAATATCCATTGATTTCACATCACCATAATCTATTAGAGATTAATTGAATGAGGAATGACCACTATAGATACTAGAAATAGATTTCCCAGTATTAAAACATTCAATAAAACATCTAACCATTTACCTTTGACAAAACTGAATCTATAAAATACGTTATGGTAATGATTGTATGAGGATATAACTCTTATTCTTGACTTTAAAAAACAATACCACACATCATTTATTAAAAAAATAATTCCTATCATGTTATATAACATATTTTATAGAAACATACTAATTCAATTAAAACATGTCAAATCAACAACTCCCTCAAATAATATTCTACTTTCAAAACCGTCAAGACTAGGATTATTTAAACTACTAAAGGATCCATCATATGATCTATTCAATTTTCCCATGAAAAGTACATTGATAACATTTAAAATGACAGTGGATTGTAATTCAGAGAGAAAAAATAGTAATGTTTATAAGATATTTAGTGTTTTTAGCTATAAAATAATTGATCAAATAAATATATTATTTTAAATGGATGGAAAAAATTCACATGATTTAATGCTGAAAGGTAGAATTATATATGAAAAAAAGAAATATTAAGTGTAATTAAAAAAATTTGCTAATATAAATCAATTATTTAATTTTGTATATTAAGATACATAATATTACAAGATCCATACATAAAGGTAAACAAATACGACCCGATAAAATGTAAAATTCAATACATAGAAAAAAAACATCAGAAAACAAGAAATATCATAAAATTCAATAATAAATTAGACATGTTTAAACTCAAAAAACCTTACTTTCTCTTAGTAAAATATAAATTAATAAAGACAATGGGAATATTGAATATATATACCATCTAGTGTTCAACATCAATAAATTCACGAGATATATCACCATTATAAGTACGATTTATTAAAAATTGTTGCTTAAAAACAATATGGTCGGTCATCTAATGGATTATCTTTTTTTTGAATTTTGTATAACACTAATGTGATCACAATTGGAAATATCATATGAAAAATTAAATCCCAAATATTTTAAGGTTTTTTTATTCCACAAAAAGTGTAAATAACTACTAACAACAATATATTCATCCGTATATATATATATAGAAATTCAATGTTTTTTCTCTTTAAACAAGAAACTAAGTATCTTACCCTGAAGTGGATGGTTACTCTTTATATCAGGTATGCAATCCCAAATTCCATAATTATAATATTAAATAAAATAAAATCTTAATGATCTTAAAAATAATAAATATGGATATAGAAACCTATTTATATACACTATTTGAAGTTATCTTTGTAGAAATTCCTTATGATATATTTTTGAATAAATAAAAATTCATACAAAAAATATGATGTTTTGTTTATTATAAGTTATATATAAAACACCAAATTATCCTTTTATTTAACCATTTTTATACTTGTTTCATATATTCATCCATATCACGATTAATATTATAACTCATATAAATTTCATATGATATAATATTTTTATATTCAAACCTTTTCGGTTTTTCATGTATTATTTTTTTTGTTTTACATATTAAAATTAAATTTTTAAAAGAACTAAAAATATGAAAGACAATAAACTCAGTCAACGTGATCATTTAAATTTCATTTTTTACATGAATTTTGGGAATTCATTACACAATTTTTGGTTTGATAAAACGAAAAATCACATTATTTACGTATATTTAATCAAGAAAAATATATTCACATTATATTATCTTAAAAAGTGTTGTATCTTCAAAGTATAGATGACAATAATTTGATAATATAAAATAAATATATCACTCAAATTAAGTTATGTGTTTTTATTGAAGACCATATAGTGATTTGGTGAATTTAAAAATTGTATTTTGGAAATTTACATTTTCAAAACTAAGAGGTTGCCCAATATATAATTCCCCCAAATAGAAATATTTAGAAAATAATATTTAATAAACCTATAGAATTTTAATTTTCATAGTGGATGTATAGGATATTATAATTCAAATGGATTATAATCAATCTATAGGTGTAATATGTTCCTCATAATATATACCTTCCTGGGGATTTAAATGTTTTCCATTAATCTAGAGTTATTTCAAGTGATCAACCCTTGGTGTATTTTATTGTTTTTATAAACAAATATTGAATATATAATAGTGTAACTATAGGGTCTCTTAACTAATTATTAAATTTTGTTCATCTTCTACTAGTTTAACTCTTTTTCGTGGATAAAACTAATCATTCATCAATCAAGTCTTCCTATATGGTTTTAGGATTAATAAGTGACATTGAAGAAGAAATTTTTTCCACATATCTAAGTGTATAATGATAGATTCTAAGGGATCATCATTTATAGTTATAGGATATCTAGGAAACAAACTCTATATGTTATCAGTTTATAACCTTTCAAAATTATTTTATGTCTGAATTTTTTTTCTTATTCATGATTTTTAGTGCCAATATGTATATCATGTTTCACGTTATTCCTAGAATAATCGAGGCCAAAAATGTAATTTTTTTAATTAGTAAAGGGATTATATTGATAAAAAATTCATATGAATTGATTCTTTAACTACAATTGATTTTTTTAAAACATTAAATAAATTTGGAAGTAGTATAATAACCAATTATGATACCTTCATTAGAATGTGGATTAAATTTACAAAAAATTTTGGTGTTGATGATGCAATTATTGAATTTATAAAAATTTTACTATCCAAATTTTTGATTTTATTACTCTATTAATCAAATGAATTTTTTTAAAATATGTTATATTATAAATTTTTTTATTAAATTGAAGTATTTATTAATATTTTCTTCATAAAAACTATTAGGAATACAAGACTCACATTACGTGGTTTTAAAAATATTATGCAATGTTCCATTTCTATTTTTAATAACTGCATTGTATTGAGGTTTTCTAGGGATACAATATTTGTAATTTATAAAAAGATTTGAAAAAAATTGATTTCATTATATCTAAATTATCATTTATGTTTACTTCTAAATGAAATTGTTTTGACATTTTTTCTTTTTAAAATAAATTGTATAAATCCTTGAAGATAACACAATCATCTCTTTTAATCCTTAAAATGTACGCACATGTAAAAATTGAAAGTAAAAAAACTAAACATTTTTCACCATGGATAGTTACTTTAGATGGTCCAAAATATACACGATGATAAGTTTCAAATGTCTCTATGTAGAAACCCAATCATTTAACATAAAACAATATTTGTATTTTATTCAAAATTTTTATACCTCACAAAGCATCTTTTCATTAATCATTATGTATTGAAAATTATAAATAAAAATCGTCTAAAATTAAATCATCATGGAATAATCATTAACATTTATATTTTTTATATTCCAAATAAATGATTCATTAGTTTTAGCATTAATTTTTTTTATATTTCATCAACCCAAATAATGATCTAAATCATATAAATTTTTACTTCTCGGTGATGTAAATATAAGAATTATACCCCTAAAACATAACATACATTGTTAGATAAAAAAATTTCACAACCTTCATCAAAAGTTGTAAAATAATAATTTAGTTGCGCTTTAACTTTTCATTATAATTTAATATATGTATTTGAACCAATTCTAGATTTCAAATAGTTCCAACTCTAATTAAATTTACTCCAGTATTATTTAAAACTTAGATGATACCTCTATGAATCATGGGCAAGGAACTAAAATTTGAGATGTATCCATTCATATTTATTGATCATCCACTATCAATAAACAATTTCAAGTTGAAATTTCTATAGAACCGTACATATCAAAATTTAAAACGAATATATTTTTTAGTTTACAAAAACTCTTGGGTATAATAATGTTATCAAATAAAGACTTATATAACAATATCTATTTTATAGAAGTATAAATTATAGGATATATTAAAAAATGTTTTTTGAAAAAACAATCATTCTTAATATATTGATATTATGAAAAAATATATTTTTATCATAATTCTGATTAATACCATAGTAAAAACATAAAATATCATACAAGATAATTCTATTTGAATATGAGAAAAAATAATTCTTATATAACCTTAGCACTAATCCATTACATGTAACTACAAATATACATTCATTTCATTTTTCTTTACCAAGGATATTGTTAAGTAAGTAATTCATTATTGTAAAAATAATAGTAGCCAATTTTCTGGAATTAAAATTATCAAATTAATTATCAAATCAACTATCATTCAAGAGATAACATTACAAAACTTTACAATATTTAAATTTTAATCCTATGAACTGTATAAAAAAATCTTTTTCAAAAATAATAGAATTAGAATATTTCTATATATGGATATGAATTTTAATTAAGGTATCACATTTTACTTATATAATAGAATAATATTCCGAGACCGATGTATGGTAGAAGATGGATTTATCCTCTTTATTCTTGGCTATATTAAATATATTATCTTACTAGTTTGATTTCATAGCTTTAAAATTAAAATTAATAGTCACTATAATCCTTAGAATCACTCTATTAAACCTTTATATGTCATTTAATCTTTTTCTTGTATTATAATTTTATATAATTTTATTTTTTATATTTATTCATGTATTTTTATTGAGGATGGGTTAGTTTTATATGTCCACATTTCTGAAATTGATATCATATCACTTCCTTTTAAAATTCATCATTGTTCATTAATATATTAACGGTACGTTAAAATACTTTTCTTCTATTAAAAAAATTAATGTATATTCATACTAATTTTAAAATTTCATCCATTAAATTTTAACATCATGATTATACTTTATCAGATGGATCATGAAATGATTTATTAGTGTTGTTTTCAACCTTATAAGTAGAAACTTTCAAAAACTAATTATACATTTTGACTGAATTTGGATCATCATCTTTAATTATAATTGCAGCTTCATACATCATGATTTTTACAAATATACTTCCCATTTTTAACTATTCAGTAGGTATAAACTATCTAATTGATGTAGACATCCCACTCTATTTTTTATGTAGAAGTATAATAATTTTCACGGTTTGATTTTTTTTGGCAATACAGTTAAATAAAAGAAATATTTATCTCATTTTTAGTGGGTTCTTTATATATTTTAATTCTACATTCTCAATCAAGAATCAATAAATTATGAAAATTGTCTTTTTATTATTATACCTTCATATTTTATAAAACATCAGTTCCTTAAAAAAATTGTGATTGTTTCCCATATATCATGATCTGTAGAGCATTAATAAACTCATTGAACTCGTGTTTTTCTAATCCATGAAATGATATAATTAATTTCTTTTGAGTTTGAAATATAATATTACCAATTAATAAAACTTCATAACTCAATTTAATCAACATGAATATTACAATGATTCACCTCTGTCATGTAATATTTCAAACAAAGATACAGAAAATATAAAATAAATATTGATTTCCAAAGGCCTAAATTATCAATATTGAAATAATTTTGATCTTCCAATAAATATAACATCTCTTGGGTAACTATTATCGTAATTATAGATTGATATTGACTATAAAATATAATATGGAGAGGAATCAAATGTTTTTTTGATACCTAGTACAGTCAATGTACTATTATAAAATGACTCAATAGGGGTATTATGGTCAACTATACCATCAACTAATGCATGTTTGGTGATTATTATTTAGATACACTTAGAAGGGATCACATAATTGAGAGAAAGAAGCTGAAAATTATTCTCTATGTTACATGGACATTTACCAAGATATTTATTACAATAATTATACTCAATATCACTCCCACACTTATTTCAATAAATATACACATATAATTTTTCCTGAAAGATAAATAAATTGAATATATTTGAATGAAAAATATTGTGATATTTAGGAACTAACATATGATTGAATTTCTACATAGAATGTTTATTTATCCAATTTTTAACTCAGTAAAAATTTTATTAACTCTAGTACATGTCATCTTGAATTCACATCAATTTCTATATTATTTTCTCTTTCTTTTGAAAAATACATTATAAGAAAATTTAAATTTAGAATAATTAAAGTCATAACAAGTAATTTTTTAATCGTCCAATCACATATATCTTATTTTTATCAGGTGAATATGAGGTAGATATAATATTAACGATAAAATTGGTTAAAATTATCCATTTCATTACCATAAAAATATGTATCTGTATAACAATTGAAATCATGATTGGAATTCCTCAAAATCAAAAAATCTCACTCATACCTCATAAATGATCAATAACAACAAAAATATTAAAATAAAATAAATACTCTCCCATAAATCAACGATGAATAAGAAAATTTAAAAATATTTGGATTTTAATACATAAATGTAATGGATTCATTAAATGAAAATAAAAAAATAGTATAAAATGAAAAATACATAAATGAATCTTTTCAAAATGAATCAAGGTAAACTCTAACTTCACTGTGATATGTAATTGTAATATTCTTAGAAAAAATGAATATGTAAGGTCATTTACATAAAAAATCAATACGTAAGGGTTATTCTCTTAGATATAATCAATATAAAATAGTAATTTCATTATATATAAATATGATATATGACTCATCTCATTATATCAAAATAATTATGTATGAGTCATCTCATTATATAAAAATAAAAACATAAGTTTAATAACATGTTATGTAAAGGTTCAACACGTTTCCAAATCTCCCATGTTCTCAATATGAATGAGGAAATATTCTTAATACCTAGGAGTACATACATTTAAAAATATCTTACCAAATAAAACACATAATAGTAAAATTTTATCCACACTATAATATATAAAGGTATTATTTTAATATGTCAGTATATTGTACATTATATATTTTCATAATAACATTTCAAATAATTATTGTCCTCCAAATGAGAAATATATAATATGTAAAGGCACATTGCAATAATTTTTATTCCTATACTTAGTAAATTTAAATAATTAAAAAAACAATCTTTAAACATATAAATACAATAAGAAACAAATTTTGAAGGATTTTACCAAAATAAAATAAGTCAATACTAAACCAAAAAAATTGTTATGACAATCAATAAATATAATATATTTAGATATCCAACTTTTAATTATATATCCATAAGGGAAGAGGTAACCCAAGGTTAATGATGAATCCCATACCAGTGTGGGAAACCCCAAAAGGTAGGAAATAAGGATTCAATGTATGTTAATACTATTAGTATTAGAGGTGGAAAATATTTAAATCCACACATTTGTAACTAATAGTGAGGTGGCACACATGGTGGTATTATGATGATCAAACCAACATGAATGATAAAAACCAAGATAGTATAACCCACCTTGGGTATATAATAGTGTAGATAGATTATATATATATTTTTATCATAGAAAAATATTTATCATTTTTTAACATTATAAGATTCAATGTAAATTCGGTTCATTGATCCCCTCATCAGAAACATATATCATAGATATGAGAAAAAGGAAATAAATTAAGAGATACAATAAATAAGGGATAATATGAAAAATCATATATTAATTTTTAGGATCTAAAGACTAAATTATAATTTTGAATTATAGGACATGGATATGATATCCCTACATCACTACATAATGGTGGAAAAAAGGAATCCTGACACATGCTGTTCTTGATATTAGATTTTGCTATCTCGGAATAGGGATATTGGAGGAAGCCAACATAAAATGACTTACCATATACTACTATGGTGTGGAATACTATAAATTGGGATATTTTTTGATGGACTTGGGATGATATATCAATGAATAACTACTTTCCTTGTGATATTTCGTTTCAAAACATATAATTTTCTTGTAAATGGGATCTTTTTTTAATGATTATGTCAACCATGATATTAGGGAACACATGTTTTTTCATATAAGGAACATAAATTATGAATATGAAATCATAAATATAAAAATATCTTATATATGGTGGGTTCCATAGTTTTAGTATAAATGTAAATGACCAATCCTACCAGATTAAAGACTTCTGGGATGGACCATACAAAGTATTGTTTATGGGAATTTGGTAAGGACCATGTGTTGTACAGTTTAAGGTCATATGACTAGGACATTAAGTAATGAAATTTGAGGTCTTATGATGAAGACCACCATCTTTTTATATGAATACTAAAGAATCATGACTTTTTATTAGAGAGTGTAGGAAATTAATCCATGTAAGATGTGTCTCATGATTCTACAACTCTATTAGTCCATCATATTCGTGGTTTTAGTGAAAATAATTAATGAAGAAACATTATTTGTTTTTTTCATAAAAAATAATAGTTGGGATATAATTGGGATTATGTTTCAAAACTACCTCTTCAAGCCTTTTAATTTCTTATAGAGCAATAAAATTATTATTAAATGAATAGAATATGTAAAAATAAACTTACTATGGAATAATGGAAGAAAAGGTTTTTCTTATTTCACTGATATGAAGCTTAACCATAATCTACTGTACACATTGTGTTTTTTATTTCCAACTTATCAATAGGTGAAGTGATGGTTTTGGTTATGATGAATCTATAATCACCTTATCTATAAACTCATTAAGAAAGTCCTTAAATATGAATCATGGATGATAAAAGGAGGCAGTGACGTAGGTATGATTTAGGAATGCAATTATTCAATCATTATACATTTAGTATGATTCAACCATGACATTGCATATGTCCTGTAGGCCATGTAAATGGATTCATACCCACTGGGCCTTATGGCCATGTACTGAATGAATAAGGCATTAAGGGTGGGTTATCCCTGGGGGGGGGGGGCTATGGACCGCCTTTCCACCCAAAGTGTTTGTCTTTAATTTAATTCTACCCCGATGAAAATAATATATATATACTCTAAAAATATTTCGTAGTGGTAATAATTAGCAAGTTATCACAATTCAATATCCTTTCGTCTCTTGATCCTTGTGAGATAAAATAATATTTTTCCATATATAGGAGAATTAATCATTAATATTATTTAGTTAGAATGAATATACATTTTTATACCCTTTTTAGGTTGGCAAAAGTTTTCCCAATTTATTCCATACAATCCTTGATCAACATAGGAACAGAAAAAAAATGCTAGATCTTTGTGGCAGTTCATTAATCTTAATAAATTTAAGAGTAAATGTTTAAGCTATTGCTGATGGATAAATCTAGGGTGATACCACATTTCTTGTGAGATTCAATAGATTTTAGGGCCATGTGGTGGTCCCTGATGGATATCATGGTTTGTAATGCACAATATTAGGGGGAAATAATATTGAAATTCTCCTATCCATTTTAGATAGGGAAAATCTCTGCCAGAAGTACAATCATTATAGGAGGAGGTAAATTCACCTTAGGGAAAACATCCCTAATTATTAACTAGGGATTTGTTCTCACAAATTGGATGATCATGTATTAGTTTTGATATTTAAAGTGTGGATTTAGTCTAAAAATAATTATGAAGGGTAATTATTTCATAAATAACCTATGCAATTAAATTCCAAAGGTATTATCTTTCTCACTACAATTGGGTGATCTATTCTCCAATTGAAACGTATTTTATAGCTTTCATTGGTTATTGGGTGGAAAAAATGATACAAATGTTTCCGTTACTAATGGAATAAATACTGGTGTATAATGGATGTTTATATAGGATACATAAGGAATGGATTTTCCTTTTAAAACTGTAAACATTTTCATTCTTCACATATTATTGAACATGTGATATTTTAAAAATATGAATCATCATTAAACATATCATTTTGACATGGAATTATTATTTATTTTCATTTTTATAAAGACCTTATTCAGAGAAATGGGGTGCATATCTGAACTCCCTCTTGGAAGATACCAGGTAAGAAAAGACATAGGATATCATTTTTTAGTGATATATTTCCCATTTCACATGTCCATTAACTGGATAAAATCAATGGGGGTCAACTGGTTCTCCTCGTTAGCATATATTCCTTGTTGGTAGGATAGTTAATACATTCTCAATGACATGATAATTTATTCTATAAGAGTTTGTAATCATTTATGAATTTTTAGGGGATCCTCTTAATATTTGTCTTTCCGGTACTAAGGATTAGAATCTTTTGAGATTTAGAATTAGAAAGTCTATAATTGGAGTAATAGATGGAATTGTTCTTATGAATGGTTGATTCATCCATGCATTGGTTGTTTAATGTGCATTATTCACCATCCTCTTGGTTATATAGTCATTAATAATCTTCCGAACACTATATAGGGATTTTCCCCATTCTTCACTCTCTTAAGAGAGAATGGACGAAACACATGTTTCATGTACCCCAGTACTATCCAAAATTTATTGAATTATAATGACTAATTTTTATAGAAAATAATTGAAAATAATTAGTTCTTAAGTTATATATATTTATATATGATGGTAAATATAGTAAAATAGGTGACCATTATATCCATATTTATATAGGATCGTGATTTCTAGGAATGTGATTATGTTATCCTAGAGGTATGGGTTAAATTACTCTTCAACAAGATCAATATTGATTAAAAAAATATAATTACATATTTAATGTCATATCACGTTAGTATATATATATTATTGTATTTGGTGGAACATTGTATACATAAAATTTTCCAGAATTATATTGTTGTGGTAGTGGTGTTTGAAGAGATTCCAACCTAGTTCATTGAATGGAATCTTCAATTTTTTTTCCTAATGTAAAAATTTATCATAACCCATGCTAGTATTTTATTGGATAACCATGCTATTCAACTCACCCTATAGATTTTCTATAGAGATATGTAGAAATTCTTTATGGGGAAGCTGTGTTTCCATGGATAATTACAACCCATAACTTATAAAAATGAAATATATGGATCCAACATTATATTTATTTTTATAAATATTGTGGTCTCCTATGAAATTTTTCATAATTGAATAGATGAATTGGTAGAGTAATTTCTAATGATGATCATTCTAGATTTCAATGACTAAGTGGAATGTATTTCATAGAAAACAAATTTGGTGATTCCTTATACTACATGCATTATATATGCTCATTTTACTCTTTATTTTCAATGATTTACAAAATTAGGCCACATTGGGATGTAAATAGGGTGTGATACTACTATTGTTCACTACAATTGAATATTGGGAAGTTTATATTCATAAATTTGGGCATAGGCCTCAAATCCAACCATTTAGGATATGAATTTCAATTATGCTATACCATTACTTATTATCATTCCATTACATATATCTAAGTAGTAATATAATATAATTATTATTATAATACTACCATAAAATATGAAATGTGTGTTGTAATATTTACCCAAAATTCAGAATTTCAAGCTTGTTTGAACTTGTGGTTTGTGAAACACATGTGTTATTATTTAATGAATTTTCTAGGGCTGGAAAATGATTTTTATATAGTGGAGAAAACTATTGATAATAAGATAATGATGAATTCAAATGAATCAATTGATATTATATTAAGGTGATATATTTTATTCATCCTATATTTATAGAGTGAGTAATATCCTCCAATATTTGTTTTTTAGTTGAAGGAGGAATGGAAACATTACAAAATCAGTGGGATTATTTCAAAAAATGAAATTTTTCATTGATATATCTTAAATTTACTTTTATTAAAATCAACTATTAAATTTTTTATTCTACTAATATGGATGAGAAATCAATGGATTAAATTTGGGATGTATATGTGGAAACATATTTTCCTATTATTTGGAACTATACCTTATTGTGGTTCTCAATCGAATATTTATAATGCATTCAAAATATATGGAATTCTGTTGATGTCAAGTATGTAATACTTATTCACGTACCTTTTTTTATAGGGAATTCACTTTTAATCCAACATTTTTATCATTTTTTTAATAATATCATTTTATGATCACCAGTTAGGATTTTAGAGATGAAATTTGTTGATGTGAAACCTATGATAGAAAAAAAATATTTCCTTTAAGGAGGTATATTCTTTATTTAGGAATGTTATTTCCCAATGTATGATATTGGGGATGGTTGTGGGTTTAAAACTGCACTGACCCTATGCCCAAGGGTTTCCCTAGAGTTATAATATTCATAATGACCAGACAATTTACTTCTCTTGTTCGTACTATAACGAGTGTTCACTATGGTGTGATAACACTAGAAAGAAATCTATATCATATAACACTATTCCTAATTAGTGAGAGTTATATTAAATCCATTACCAAGAACATATTTTATTATGATTAACAAAAGTAGATAATAGTGATTTATAATTGGCCTCATGCTACTATTGTGATATGAAGATGGTCCTTATGTATATTGGTAGGAGCTAAGATGTACACCAGATCACGAGTTGTAATGGTTGATTAATCTAAGGGGTATACCCTTATAGATACCTAAATCAATATTATTATGGATTAAAGTATCTTAGTGACTTCCTGAGGAATCCATCTATTATGGAAATAACGATTATAGAACTTATTGTTTGTAATCCTAACGAGTTTCTCTAGTTTAATTTTATTGGATTAAGAGATTTACTCCTTACCATTTTCAATATATGAAATGTATTATACATCATGCAATATGGAGAGATTCTTAATGTTTTTTTTACGTGTCTTTCCCACCCCTATTATTTTTTCAATTTATGGTCAACCTCAGTGTTCTAAACATTCCCAAATATTTATAATATATTCGTAGGGTTAGAGAAATCACTTCAAAACAAGTATCAATACACTATTTCCAAAATAATTTGGAATAGTAAGTGATTGGTGGGTGATATCATGAATTTATTCCTCTGAGAGGAGGTATTTATAACCTAACTGTGGAATTAAATCATCGTATATTATATTAATAATTCATAAACACCATTTTTACTATTTTATTGTCTATATAATAGTTAGAGGAATTGATCTGTAATGATATGTTCATTTTATTTTCCATTTCAATTATTAATGAGAAATTAAAATCACTTTAGTGAAATATCAAAAATTAGAAAGAATTGTCACTCATCTTCTATAATAAGTACACAATTTATTATTGGGATAACAATTTTTATTTATCCAATTCATTTTTGTTTTTATTTATTTTGGATAGGGGACCACATTCCAAAAGATTGAGGTTACTAAATACAGCCAATGAGACTGCAAATTTGACATCTAGGTATAGATGAATGAATGTTCTCTCACTATGTGGTGGATTATATTACATATCTTGGGACTCTCTTATATTTTTAATAAATGTAAATTAATCCATTATCAATAATAATTATCATTAACCTTTGGTGATATTGATTAACTGAAAAATTTCATCTAAGAGGTCATTGAACATAAGAATTGCATTATATCAAATTTTACCCAAGTGTTGGTTTAATCTATAGTTTAAATCCATATTGTTGGGTATTATAATGTTTATCACCATATAGAGAGGAATTATAATACTATTAAATGAGGTTGTAGGTGTTGGGGAGTTGGTACTATGATCATTAAAATGTATTTGTATGTATCCTAGTGAAGGTAGTCAACACCATTTTTAATCAATTACATTTAATAAGGCATGTTAAGACTTTTAAAGTCATTTGATAAGGAAAATAGATGTGAATTTTATTATCTTACTTCTATTAACAAATGTATTATTTATAATTTCCCACATTAGTTACATCTTATAATAATTTAGAGTCATAATAAGTACATTTATTGGGTAAAGAGACCAATAAATTATTATTGTATGACTTAGAATGAATCCTTATTTCAATTTTAGCCTCATATATGAATCAAATGATATAATTTTTGGGAACCAAGAGGATATTCTTAACTGAAGGAATTTTATGAAACATTGAAGGAATCTTGGATCAAGGAATTTGAGATAACTAAGATGACTAACAGAATATTGTGAATTTTTTAAAACTAATAAGATTATATCAAACTAAAAAATTGGTGGAAGCCAATTATAGTAGCTAAAAATATATTGTTTGAAGAAATAGAGATAATTATATTTACACATCATATTTAAGGAAACCACGAGGTAGATCTAAACTCATTGTGTCGTTACATAGATATTATGACCTAAAAACCTTGATATGAACATTTTCTTAAAATATATTAACCTTAAAATAACAATATCTTAATGTGAGATTTTACATTGGTAGAAACGTGTGTTATAATATTCTAGAGATTCATAAGGAGAGATAATGGATTTAAAAATGGGGCTTCAGATATAATGAAATTGATCAGTTGGTATTTTTATATTTTAAGGGGTTATGATTTTTAAATTTTTTAGAGGAGAAGTAATTTCAACCAAGGTACAGAATAATGATTTGAAAGATTAAACCTCTGAAGGATGGTCTTGTAAATTATGTATGAATATTCAATAGTGGCCTAAGTAGTCATATGAATGAAAAAAGAAAAATTTTATGGTTTTAGGATTATAACATTTTACTATAGTCCCGCTGAATAGCTCTTAGATACACTGTTATTATAATTGGTCTACTATGATCAATTTTAGTTCATGATGCTAGGTGGATAGATGAGGGTTTTATATGATGTTTTTTAAATGGAGTTAAAATAGTCATTTTCCCCTTTTCCATTAATACCTTTGAAAATTATATCCAGCTAAATTTTACCCAGAAGATTCACTAAAAGCTTCATCGTCCTCTTATCTTCTTCTATGGTGGGATTGTCCTTTTTTCATGTGAAAATTGTGTGTTTCACCAGTGTTGGAGATCCTATGGTGGATCTAACCACTCATATACCATCATATTTAGTTTCATTTAATTTTAATAATGTTTTCCTCCTGATTTATCTAATATTATCTATTTTCAGGTCATTTTTTGGTTTCTCATTTTCTCTCGACTAGGGATGAGATAGTAGTTAATAATTGACTTGTGTACTTATATAATAATAATGTATTTGGTATTTAATCATGACCCATATTCTCTCTATTTTTTCAAGAAGATTAATTTTGAGGAAAGATGATCATGTAATTCTAAAACATCATTTTAATTAAGTATATTAATATGAGTTTATATATTTAAATTCAACCATTTAAATATGCCTTGAAATTTTTTAAAAAGGTAATCCCAAGTAGAATTTTTAGTAGTGAAAAAAATCAAAATATAGATTGATGTCATTCAGGGATTTTTTTTATCTAAATGGTTTAATGAAATTTTTTTGATTGAATAAATGTTTATGAAATATAATTTTACTACAATCAATAATTGTAAATGACTTTTAGATTTCTTTTTAAATATATTTAAATGATAAGAAGTGACTTCATATTGATGTTCCATGTTTCTATATGGAGTTAGTAAATTGAAACATTAAATACCTTGTATATATTGAAATTAGAGTTTTCAATTTTTAAATGGAAAACGTGATTTTAAATCATTTTCTTTTGTAACTCCAAAGATTAAAGAATATGATATGTTATGTGATGAGATTATATTTTGACCCAGATATCATTATCATCGTGGTTCCACTTTTTATTCATCGAGAAAAGGTACAAGTAGAGATTGAAATCTTGGGCCTAATGAGGCTTTATGTACTGTTGGATGAGGGAATCCCCTTTAATCAAATACACTCCCTCACATTTAACGAATGATATGTAGGAAATGAAATTGACTTCCAAGGCTTGATCATTCGGGGAAGTAAGGTGGTCCACTACTTTATTCACATATCACTAGGTGTGGGAGACCTTTATATTACTGAGGAGGAGAGATCTGCATTTCATGATGATGTAATAGATCAACCATGGAGTAAGGACATTACCCTATAAGGAGTCATGAATGGTAAAGATTCCATTTACACCTGGGAAATGTGGATGTTCATCTGGATGCACATATTGATCCCAGTCAAAAACACTTTTGCATCAGCCTATAAGAAGTTTCCACTGTAATAATAAGACTTCAAATTCAGTACAACACTCCCCATATGGTCCAACATGACCCCTCCTCTATGTGTGAAACCCTCTATGCAAGAGTTATCTGTGTTTAGCTTGAAACCATCCACATTAAGAATCCACCGTACCCACTTTCCATGTATCTTAGAACTTGGGGGAACATGCAGTGAACTGAGAGAGTGGGCATTCTTCCAGTTACTGAATGGGGTCACCAGGTCCACCAGCAGGCTCTATGGTATCATGATGGTGGAGAACCCTGTTGATAGAAACCCCTCATATATAGAACACTTTCTTTCTTCCCATAATCAGTAGCAGCCTGCATTGATTATTACAGAACATGCAATTATATACAAACCCAGATATAGGGTAAATGATAATTCATTGTTATGAAAGGGTGCGATCAGTTATAGTGATAGTTGTTATCTTGTTGTTTGAATTGAATTATTAAGAAAAATAATTGAATAAATATAGTGATAATAATATATATAAAAGGATTAATCCTTGATAGAATATGAATGTAACCATATTTAATCAATACATGTAATGTGGGAAATGTTGTTAAATTTTGAACAGACTAAAGGAAAACATAGTGAAATTATTTGAAGGAAATTAATGAGTGGTAATTGATTTTTTCCAATATAAATCAATTTTATTAGTGTAATTACTTGGGTGTAATCACATGGATTTAGTTTTGGTTTTGAAATGGATTGAATGACTTGAGAGTGTATGGATTCCATTAGGGTACTTACTTGCATGCAATGTGGGGATCCCTCATAGGACTCAAGGATGTACAATACTAAGGAATTATATAATCTACCAGGGTTTCCTCACTTATTCACCACAATAAATTAATTGGAGTGGCTCCTAGATATATTTAGGTGATGTATCACATATTTGAATCCATGTATGAATATTGTTGGGTAACCTTGTGAAATCCATGTAATGATTTTTATGTATTTGACATGATTATATGATATGAAATTACATGGTTTAAAAGTAGTATTACAATAAATATTTATACTCTAAATAAATAGTGAATTTGGTTCCTTGAATTAAGATTAAATAATTCTATGGTAGGATTCAGTACATTCACATATATTGTGATGAAAAAAATATCATGGATGAATGCAGAAGACTATTAATAAAATAGATGTATTGGAATTTCTTTTGGGTCCATTTGAGATTCATTTGTGTCTTCATGGATATGATTTCTTTGGCTATACAACTTGGAACCAACTAGGTATTAGGTGCACAATCTACCTATTAAATTAAATTTGACACTAGCCAATGTTGGTAGGTCTGACCTCAAGTGTCCTTATGGATCCTATGATCATAAGATTTGTTTTATTAATTTATTTTTATTATTTGTTAAATTGTAATTAATAGATATTCTATACTCACTTGTAATATGGAATTCATATTTTATAGACACCATTGGTCATGGGATACTGCGTTATACTATATCAATCCATATTATTCAAACATAAATAGTATATCATATAAGTGAAATTATTCTTTTAATCTCAATACTATCTATCATGGAACTATAATGGATTGGTGTCCTTGGGAACATGGATATGTAAAAAAATGGTACATAAAAAATCTATATCTCTTCTCATTGTTTTCATCACCAAAAAACCCTTCTTAGACATAACAATTGAAAATCCATTCTATATAACCCGCGGAAGGTAAACATAAGAAAGGGTGAGCTCAGATTTTCCATAAGGGTAAACATATGATATATCAATAAATAATCAGAAGTGAACATAATATTATGATAATTATATGAGAACATAAATGTAACATTATAATTTCATACTCATCAATTATTATATCATAATAGTGAATCATGAAATAATGATTTATCAATTAAAATATATAATTCATAATAGTGAAAAATCATCAATAATCAATCATAATCCAAGAGAAAATATCATATGAATAATAAATAAATTTTCGGCATAAAAATAATCATATAAAATCATTTCTTTAGCCAATGATCAATTCTAATAAAATCATATTGGATTTGGTTCATTGCCCATTCAATTAGTTTTTTAGTAATTGATTACAATGAAAAATATATTAATAGAAAATGTACCATACTTAACTATGTTCACTCCATATTTGAGTCCAAATTATCTCATGATATATCACTATTTAACAAATTAATTTAAGTTTTATATGATTATAATCCCACCCCTCACATAAATAAAACCACAGTTACGTGTCCTATAAGATCAATAATCAATTATCATATCATCATATATTAACCTCTTGGAAGTATATTGGTTTCATTAAATTTTCATAATCATAATCATAATCCTTAGATTGAAATAATAAATATGGTATCATTGTATCATATCTCTAGTAAATCACATGAAACATCAATATATGTTTTTTTATAAAAAATTTTAAAATATCAATGAAACATATCTTGGGGAAGATACCATTTTCATGAAATCACTTATTTTGAATCTAACAAAATAAGAAATAGTAAGGAACCAATTTTATTTAAAAAAATAATAAAATTATTCTTATAAATTATTCATTTATTAAAAAGTATTCATTTTGTAAGGGGAATCCTTTCATCCAGTGTATGTTAAAATAATCATTTCACATTTCTGTAAAAAATCAATAGTAAAATATATGGAAAATGATATAATGGTTCCTTATAATCCTTGATAAGTAATGTAAAATATTGTAAAAAATTAATAAATTTTTTTAGAATATTAAAATTATTATTGAAGAAATTGTAATGAGAATATGGACGTTGAAGAAATGATTCCAAACCTAAGTAAAAAACAATGTTAGTTTTCCATTGAAACATTATTTCAGTCACTTGAGTACTTAAAGATATTAAAATTAAAGGATAACATGAAATATCATTATCAAACCATATGATATGGAAATAAATAATATTTGGTGGAGGTATATCATTCAATTTATCCAATGGAAAGGCTTAAATAATCCTTCTAAAATGAGATTATAATATAAAACCCATTTCTTAATTCCATAAAACATCATAAGAACTCAAAAATATTCTATGATAATTTTCAATTTAATTATATAAATATAAGAAAACCATAATAATACCTATAATACCATAATTTTCTTAATTATAACATCTTATCACCCATTCATTTACAACTATTCTTTATCACCATTATTTCAAGAGTTAATTCCTTCATTTTTTATATATGTTTTAATTTAGAACATATATTCCTTGTACTAAGATCATGGTTTAATTATCTCTATAATATTAATATTTAATTATATATAATATATATTTATTATAAACATATTTATAACTATTCATATAATGTGATGATGAAAAATCACTTACAATACTACCTGGAGATGGTAGTCTGTAGGTACGAATTAATGATATTTCCATTTTTTGAGAGCTATAATGAAATAAAGTTAAATATTAATTAACATTTGTAGTGTAATTATTATATAAAAAATATCAAATATTTAATTTAAATATTTCATAATAAACCCATAAAAAATATGGGGATGAAAAATGAGTCATATAACTACATGGAAGTGATACTCCATGTGTATGCCTGAGCGATACTTTCATCTCCCATTTAATAGTGAAGAGGTGGTAAGAGTTCGTAAAATAATAATACAATTATATTATTATATTTCTAAAATTATATTAATCATTTATTATGGATAAAATATTCTTTGATGATTTATAAGAAGATATAAAATTGAATCAGAATTTTTAAGTTCTATACATATTATTTGAGAGTCTTCCTTTAGATTGATGAATAATCCTTTATATATTCTTCTTAAGGGAAAAAATACTCTCTAGTATAAGGGTAGGGATTTTAGGAAGGGTTTTTCAAAGAGTAATATTCATTATTAGATGATAAAATGGTGTGAGTTATGGGGGAGAAGAGGCAACATTTTAATGTGATTGGAGAGAAATATATAAGATTTCTAAAAATATTGATATGATAAAATGTAAATTTCATTATAAAGTGTATAAAAATATCTATATATTAGAATTAAATATAATATAATGATTAAATATCTTAGAAAAATAAAGATTTTATAGATTTATGTTCAAATACAAACCTTATATCCTGCTTCAACTTTCCAGTAAACATGTTTTATCTTTTATTATGGAAATGATATGTAATTTCTTCAACTACTCAGTATGAGAAAAAATTAAGTAAGTCCTATTAATGATTTATTAATAACAATTACTCAATATATTTAATATATTTTAATATATTAAATTTCTATAAGTGGAAGAATTTATTTTTAAATAAGAACACAACGAGCATTGAAAATCGGTTTTAGAAGAATGAATCTTTATGCATAAAACATAATGTATTTACATTACATTCAATGTAAAAAACATAAAATTAATTGTACGTGATAGTTTTCGTAGGGAAAAAATTTACCTTTTCTCCAAATTTCATAACCTTCTTATATTGTGAAATGTTTTGGAAAACATCTCACTAACATCTATTTATAGATATCATTGATTATTGTTAGAATATCACTTTAGTAAATTGTGAGCTACCATGATGTGCTACTGAATGACACTAATATTATCTTACATATCCTTATATAGATCGGGTACCAATAGTTTTATTTCTCTAGATACATTCTAGAATATCACATTTATACAACCCTTTCAATATAGTGCTTCATGAGTGGAAATATTATTTTCTAAGTGAAATATTTTTTTGTAATAAAACTACACTAGAGGGAGGTGTTGATCCCAAACACATTTGAAATCTAGTGAATATGATCTAAACATATATTCCAGGGTTTTAATAGTCCTATTAGACGAATCATCTATCTGATGATGATAAGATGTACTGTAATGAATCTCTATATGTAGATCTTGATGAATACTTCTCCATAAAAACAAGGTAAAACATTAGATCATGATTAGTTACAATATAATGTGGTACACCTTGTAACCTTAAAACTAATTTAATATATATCCTAGAATATTGATCAATATAAAAATATTATTAGATAGAAATTAAATTTTATTCGTTTTTTATATGATCAAATACAACCCAAATAGAAGTATTGCCTTATGATGTTTTTAGGAGTCCAATAATGAAATCCATGGTGATGTTTTCCAATTCTTATTCATGTATGTGTAATGGTCGTGACATCACATTATACATTAGTCACATAATATTAACATTATAACTTACGAAATAATGAGATACATACTCCACAATATATGACTTCTTGTTTTCCCACCATATTTGATCTTTTATATATCTATACATATTTGTACATCTAATACGATTAGTTAATGATGAGATATGAACATCCCACAATAGCACCATATTTATGTCTAGTTTTACAGAAACCATAATCCATTCCTTAACCCTATCATTCGATCAAAATCATAGATAAAATCTATAAAATTTATCACCTTCCTTTGCATATTTACATTATAAATTTGTTCCTCTTAAATCATTACATGGATGGATGGTTGGACACTAATTTGGGAAAGATATTAGTTCCCCCTTTCATTCAATATTTAGAGTTCAATCCTTTATTAATCAATAAATATTGTACCTTTCATGATCCATTTCATAGATAAGTATTCACAATTATTTTGACTAAATAATCCATCCACCATTTTCTATTAACTAGGGTGGTAATTTATTTAATAGATATAATAATTAATAAATTCTAAAAATCCACTATGATACATACTTAATTATTTTCGGGTGAATATACATTATGGTTTTGTGATTTTTATATATGAAAAAATTTCTCTGTAATAATAATACATCCAAATATATAATTAAAAGATTATTGATGTTTACTCTAATTAATTATTTAGGTTATCATTATTATGATCCTTCAATTAGTGTGACTAGTAATCTATCACAATATGATTCCCCATAATAACACACCCCTCATTTTTCTATGGAAAACTATAAATCACAAACCCATTTCAAAAACAATATAGTGAGGGAACAAGTGATCTAACAATAATTCTCTTCAGTTCCTTGAAATATTCTTTAAATTCATCATTAGAAGGGATCTTAACACCATTCTATGAAAACATGGGGAGTGTATTAGATTACCATAAGAAATCCTACATAAATTATTGTTAATAAATCTCCAATAAAATAACAGAGTTCTCTTTCATAGTGGTTGGTTTGGGAAAATTTTCAATAACTTATATCATTGATGGATCCACTTATATACCCACTATTGAGATTATATGTCAAAAAAATAAAACTTTTTAAATACAAAATTAACAATGGATATATTGTATATTCAATTTATTATTCTATAGCATATTTAGTACAATTATCAATCTATCTACATTACCTCCATTTCTATTGGAATATATATGTATATTTTCTATAAATAATACCAAAACCTAATTAAGGTAATCCCCAAAGACAATATTTAATAAATCAACGATGGTATATGGAAAGACAATAAATTCATAGTGTCTACACCATGTTCAGAAGACTATCTTAGGTATATATTTAATTTTGAAAATAAATTTATAGCATCCAGATGAAAGATATATTTTGGAAATATATTGAGATCCTCATAATTGATTAAATATAACATCAATACCGATAAGAAGATACTTATTAGAGATCACAATCTTGTTATTTTACAAATAATCTAAACAAATATAAATTGATACATATTCCATATTAATGAAATGAATTAGTTCATTCCAAGGTAATTAACTTGGCCAAATGAATCCCTCGTCAATATTCTCCTTGAGTTTTTTCATTAATTACAACAACTTAATTAGGGAGATTCTATAACGAGACTTTCAAAAAAGTTTACCATCAGGTATGAGTTCTATTGAAAACATAACTTCATAATTCAGAGTAATCCGAGGTAACTATTCTATAAATAAATCAACATACTCCCCATATAATTGGCATATATTCAATATTGTGTTTATCCCCAAACACATGGGATAAATACTTCTTTGAAGAAGAATCATGACCCATGAAAAAATGTAATTTTCATTGGATGTTTACATTTATATTCTAACTGATAGAAAAAAAACGTTAGTTCATAATATCAAATGTGGCATCCCTTCCTCAATGATTTAGATGGGATTCAAATATATAAAACTAGTTTATTCCCAGAATCACATTAAATTTATCTATATGAATAATACACAAATTTTAAAGATAATATTCCTACAAAATTTAATTTTTGTTGATTTATTATCATCAGATAAGATCATTTTACCATTAATATTTTTTACTATTATTTCAACAAGTCATTTGGGTGTTAATTTGATACCCTTGATACAATTTTTTCAAATATAAAAGTATGTGTAAAAAATAATCATATAACACATTAACTGTTCTAAAGTGGATGGTAAGAGTACCTTTTATCACATCATTAATGAACCACACATTCTCAATAGTAATTAAATGAGATTTCACATTGTCTATGGGATTAAGAGTTTCTAACAGAAATAATTATAATTAAACATTATATTGGAGAACTAATTAACACAATGAAAATACTCATTGAAATTATGGAATTAGAGTGAAACTGGTGCATTAAATAAATATTTCTCTAAATTTTCATAATTTGATAACTTATTCCCATTACATTGACATCTTATTTCCTGATGACATTATTTTACAAACATAAAAAATATTTACTAGTACCTTTAAGTCAATTTCCTCTATTATTCTAGCCACACTTCTGACATTAAAATTACTCATCATTTTCCCTCCATAGTTTTTATTATAATATGTTTTGAATTGCATCATTATTCTCCTATTAGAAGATTGATTTTTATGGGGGAGTCCAATATACATTTCCACATTTATAGCACATAAAATTATTTCTTAATAGTACAAATGTATCTTATGGTTAACTGTTGTGCATTGTGTTGTATTTGTTATCAATAAGGTGTCAAGGATTGAGTGGATGATAAGGAGTGTCAATATGTGAATGAAAAAGGAGGTGATGGTGATGGTGATGTTGTCAATAAGATGTCAAGTATTGAATGGATGACAAGGAGTGTCAATATGTTAATGACAAAGGAAGTAATGGTGATGTTGATTATTGGAGAATGACCATGGTACTAAGAAGCATGTCACTTAGGAGACTCACTAAGTGACATAGGAGGTAATGTTAGAAACACTCTCCATACTAAATTAGATGATTCTAGAGCTGATCTTAAGTTCAATGAACTTGTATCATGAAGATACAATGTCAAAACATTGTCAGAAGTCCATGCATTGCCTTCATAATACATGAGGAGATAATGAAGTGCCATCCACTATCACTAAGTGGCTGAGGAATGATGAAGGGATCCATCCGCAACCTCCAAGTGGATGAAGTGAATAAATGAACCATCCACAGCTACTATGTGGATGAAGTGGTTTGAAGAAGACCATGCACTATCTCTTAGTGCATGAGGATTTGAAGATGATCCAACCTAATCTATGATTGGATCAATGAAGAACAATAATGATCAAGTGATTTATGATTAATTATTGATGAATATAGTTGAGAGATCCTTGGGAATTATATTGTTTAATAGAAGAATAAGAAGAGATGTTGAAGAATTTATATGGAGTTCTTAAGAAAATGAAGAGGAGAAGAAGTAAGGTTTGGAATTTTTGTACTTGGTTAATTTTCTTTTATACAGAGTAAAAACTATGTACTTGAACAAAAAATAAGCAAACCAAGGAGGCCAGTCGAGGTCCCTCACCTCAAGCACTTGCGGGACCTGAGGGTCAACCGTTCTCAAGGGAAGTCCTCAAGGCCCAGGCCTCCCCAAGGCATGGTGCGTTCCGTTTGTAAGCCTGATGGTTCCACACGGTGATGAACCCGTGTAGCATGGGCGCTAGAGTGCGCCCAGAGGAGCATAGTGGGTGCTGAAGCGCGCCCGTAGAGAACCTGTGCGGGGTGGCACCTGAGGTGAAGAGGAGAATTCTGAACTAAGGATGGGAGGAACTGGTTGTTAAAACACGCAAAAACCGCGACGCGTTTCGATGTGGGAAAAGTTTTTAACGACGCGGATCTAATCCAAGACGCTCATCTGATTGCATGTCTGATCACTACCGTCCATCTCATCTATGGCGCTGGGTTCTAATCATGGCCGTCCACATTCATTTAACGCAGATCCAACGGTGATGGAGTCATCTCCTACCTCTCACCTAGCTGAGGACTCCCCGCGATGCCTCCCGCGAAGCAGAGCCACCAGAGAAAGGTAGAAGGAGCCCCCGACCGCATCTGATGAAGTTGAAGCCTCTGTTGTGTTCGTCTCCATTTTTTGAACACATGAATGCGTTAAAAGTCGCATGCATGCAACGGGATGAATAAGTTTGAAGGAACTCGAGGAAAATGAAGTTACCGAGGGTGCAATGCCCATTCAATGAATGAAGAAAAACTTCGCATGTGTTTATAAACGCATGTACGTGATGCACACACCAAGAACGAAGGATCTCGTGGTTGAAAAAGAAAAAGGAAATAACAGGGATTTCCAGGATATCTATTCCGTATTTGAAGATTTGAAAACGCCACTGATCTTGGGCATTCAAAGATTTGAATCTCGCGGTTCTGCTCACACTCTTTTCCTACAAAAGTAGAATCCCAAACCACGAAGATGTTGCTGATCATCTGAGAGAAGATCCGCGAAGCTCTGAGCAACGCGATGAAAAACTCCGCACACCACTTGTGTGGTAGAGCAGCACGGAGCCACCCGAGGCTTCGAGAGAACATTTTGCGCAACCCTTGCACGAAAGAAGTAAGGAGGAGGCCTCCTTGCACGATAGGGAATAATCTGGGCCTTGCGCACCTGCTCCCCGCAACACTTGCGCGGTAGCAAGTGGCCACACCCCGCTCACCCTCTATGCCCGTGAATTTGCGTGGCTGGAGGAATTCATCGCGCAACCTGTGAGGTAGGAGGGAGCTGCCGCACCTACACGACAGATGGAGTTTCTTTGTCATTCGCGCGGTAGAAGCTGCCACACCCTGCGCGGTTGAAGGAAAGAGTTGGCCACATCCTTGCACGCCCTCCATTTAAGTGGTGCGGAAGTGGAAGGCCACACCCACTAGGGTGTTTTTGTGTGTGCACGAGTTGATGAAGGAAGTATACACACCTCTCGAGTGAGTGTGTGAACATAAGAAGAGTTGGCCCAAAGTATCACACGTGTGGGTGAATGTTGCATGCAAGTGCATTCCCAATACCCTACGGGTTGTGTATGCTAAACAAGTGAAGTGGCCACTACCTTAGTGTGTGCACAAGTGGATTGTGCACACTTTGAAGAAGAATAAATTAAGAATCGTTTGTGTGTGTGCAAAAGGAGAGGAAGGCTACACCATCTTTGAGTGTGTGTGTGAAAATAAACAAGAAGGATGAAGCCTTAGTGTGTGCACAAGTGAAGAAGGCCATACCTTTTGTGTGTGCCCAAGTGAATGAAGAAGATACATGCATGTACATGCATGTATGAATTAGTGAACAAGTGGGTGAACACCTTGAGAAGAAAAAGAGAAGGAGAAATTCACACTAAATAACAACACAAAATTTGGTGTGGGTGAGAATGAAAAAATAGTGTGACTCCAAGAAGAAGGTGTGTGTGCTAATGGAAATTACACCCTTTGAGGGTTAATCACACCAAGAAGAAAAGGGGAGATCATGCTTGCATGCATGAACATGCACAAAAAAACAATGTTTAAATCATTCTGTGTGAATTTGAGAAGTCCGAGAACAAAGGTTGTTGATAAAATTTGAGATTCCATGCAAGTCATGCATGAAGATTGTGAAGCCATGAAAACATCGCATGAAGATTCAGAGATTCCATGCACTCAGTACATGAAGTTGAATTATAGGGATATTGAAGCGTGACTAAAGTTAAAGACATCATTTATCTGAGTTTTCTCAGTAGTTGAGAAGACCAAGAATATTGAGTGGGCATACTCAGTGCCGGAACGTAATTTTCCAATAAATATTCTTGAAGACAAAGGTCGGGTCATCCTTAGAAGGATGAGATAAAGCTCGAGCAAAGAAGAGAAGTCCTAATCACGAAAAGGGATCAGAAGAAGTGAGCAAGGCCATTAGACCTTATCCAAGGCTATTGAAGACTCTTGAAAAGCATCAAATGAAGAAGAGCTACTCGTGTGACTCGTGGAGCGAGGAGAAGACCCCCTGTGAGACTCAGGGTGGATAAGTCTTCGGTGGAAGCTGAAGTAGGCCAGTGGGACTCTGGTAACACTGTGGGATGCATTATAAAGAACCTCTTGTGGGACTCAGGAGAGATACAGTTTGACTCTATATCGACTATTGTAATTACTAACCGAATTATAGTGGAGAAACCATGATGGGGCATTTAACCAACATGGAAAGGATGTAGGACTTTGGAGCTGAACCTTGTAAATCCTTGTGTCTTGTGCCTTTACATTTATTGCATCACTCGAGGAAAGGATGATAGATACAAGAAGAGTGTATTGAGGCCTTAACAAGCCATATAGGTTTAATTGATAGAGAATAAATTAGTGAAAATTTTAAAAGGATCAATGATTCACCCCCTCCCCCTCTCAGTGATCACACTGATCCGGACACTTCAATAATGCCATTCAGAAAGATAGTACCAATTCACTAAAAATTTATCAATTTTATTTTCTAGTTCAATAATATTACCCAAAGGTAACCTCACAAGTCTTTTTTAATATTCTTCACTAGAACTAATAGATTAATCATTTATATTTCTGTGATTATGTAATTCCTTCCATATTTTCATAGTAAAAATATGAGGAAAATAATTATTTAACTATGATCTTATAAATAATCCCTCTATTTGGAGTCAATTTCTTGTCATTTCCTTGTATTCATGATAATGTTCCACTATGTATATGATTTACCTACCAAATGATAAATATATAAGATATAATTTTATTGTTATGAACACTCGAAAATGGAAAATAACTTTTTAGTGGTACTTTTCCATTTATTAACAATTAGGGAATCTTGAGAACTACTAATGGAAAGTAGTCATTTCCCTATGAATTAATACATAGTAAAATTTTCATTTATTTCTTATTTGGAAGCACAACATGATTTGTGGATTAATAAAGTTGTGTAATCATAACACCAAGATCATAAATTATAGCTCTTAAATCATTTGGTAACCTAGGGGACAATCATTTCATTTTTCATCACATTCATTATTATAATGGTTCCTTTAGTTCCAACAATATACCAAAACAAATATTAATGGTATGGGAAATAATAATCATAGTTGGAAATAATATAATTAAGAAAACCATTTATATGATTTCAAAATTATGATACCATATTTTCAATATATGACACCTTAAGTCTAACCAAGTTTATCAATGGACATTGGCTATTAATTTCCATCATAATCAATGTTAAATGAAATGTTAATTTACCTAATAATATACCTTGGGGGTATAAAATAATGTTTTTGGTAATAAACGATAGACCATGCAACGGAATAATGGTTGATATATACTCATCCAGTTATTTTTTGATCTACCACCCCTGGATACATATTTACCAAATCCATGTCTAATAATAGTATCTGAATACGGTTATATTTTATTATGTCAAACACAACCATTTATTTACTATGAAACATTATTTTATCCTATACTTGGGCTTATCATTGGGGTTCTCAATAAAATTTCCTCATCCTAGTTTCCAAATATTGTTAGATAGTTCTGT
The DNA here is from genome assembly GCA_963277665.1 of Viscum album. Taxonomy (NCBI): domain Eukaryota; kingdom Viridiplantae; phylum Streptophyta; class Magnoliopsida; order Santalales; family Viscaceae; genus Viscum; species Viscum album. Next base: position 2,132,961,222 of record OY728155.1, on the reverse strand, counting down.
AATACCAACTATATCCACCTATAATTTTTATACATTAATACTAAATCTTGTTAGAATAAATTTATATTACATACCAATAATATCTATGCTGAAAATATATATTTTTATTGTCTTTAGAGGCATTGGATATATAAATAAATGGTAGATAAACAATCTATGTCATTTCCCATTAGGTTTTTCACAACTAGAAGTCGTCTTATTAGTAACATATTTTAAAAAATTACCACAATGAATATAAACATAATTAAAAGTGAGATTAGATTCATAGAAAGGGTAAAAATAGGAGATATTAATCAATTATAATAAGTTAGAAAAAGATAAGAATAAGGGTATGAGAACAAGTTCTTAACACCGGAAGATCATACCCACTAATTCATCGATCATAATACTGAAAAATAGGAAAAAGTTTTATCAATCTAAATACACAGTACATAATATTTTGTAGTCATAAATAACAAATAATGTGCTGTGAAAAAATATCATAATTATACGAAATAATTTTGTGGTATAAAAATAAGCAAATAAAATCATTTACTTAGGCAAGTATCACTTCAAACACTTCCATAGTGGATGGGGTATGCTCCCAATTCTAATATATTCATATTCATGGTTCACACCCATGAATATCTTATTAGTGAATATACCTTATTGAAATAAGTTCACTCCCTATTACAATACTTATTATCTTATGAGTTATACTTATTTTCCTAATTCATTGGATGTATATATAATTCAATTCCCACCCATCACATAATGAAAACCATATATATATATATATATATATATATATATATTTCTATGTGTGTAACAAGAACATAAAACATTAATAATGTCATCAATTCAAAACCCATGGGAATGTTGTGAGTTATTTAAAAGATTAATAACAATAATATTATTCAATAGAAGGAAATAATAAATATGGTAACATTGGATAAGATACCTTATAAATTATATATATTATAAAATAATTTTTTATGGATAAAAATACCTTCAAAATATAACTACAACATTTCTTTTGGAAAATTATCTTTTCATTTGAACAGACATATTTATAATTTAAAGTTTTAAAAAAATATTTAGGAAAACTATTTCTTTTAAATAAATAAAACCTTACAAATAAATCATTAAAGAAAAATGTAATTTAGGATGGTTGGTTAATAATATCATATAGTGTATGTTAAAAATAATCCTTACATATTTTGGGTAAAATGAAAAAAGTACCATTCATAGAAATTTGTTATATGTTTCCATATAAAACGTAGAAAATAAAAAAATACAGTAAAAAATATTTTAAAAATTTGTTTTTATTTATAAATAAAATATTTAAAACATTTAATTAAATATACTTGGAATAAAATATTCCCAACTGAATGAAAAAAATGGGTTGTTTTCCTTAGAAAATTTAATTTTGTTTCTTGAGTAATTAATGATAGAAAAATGAAATAAAAATATTAAATCAAAAGAAATAAATATATGATAATGAAAGAGATAATATTTCTTAGAATAATATTATACAATTTTATCGTTATAAAATATAGGAATTAATAATCCAAATGAAAATGATACTGTATCATAAAACCCTTACCTCAGACTCTCTTTCTTCTTAAGAACTCTAAACTCAATTATAATAAATTTAAATTATATTTTACTTCTATTTCATAAACATAATCATTCCTATAATACTATAAATGGTTTAAATAAAATAACTTATCACCCTTTATTTAATAATCTTTCATTATTACAATGTTTTTAGGAGTTAAGAACTATATTTTTTTGTATGTTTTAGCTCTAATGTTAGGATCCTTGTACATTGATCATGTTTTCATCATATAAAAAATTTAAATCACGATATATATATCATATTTATTAATTCAGTATATATTTAAATCCATTCATGTAATGTGATGATGAAAAGTTAATTACATCACAATGTGTAGATAATAGATCTTATGTATACATGGGTGATGTATATATTTTGCAGTGAATAGAAAAATGAAGAAAGGAAAATATTAATTATGTAATAAAAAATCATAATTAAATCATATATATCATATATTTACATTAAATCTAACATAATAATATCTCAACAAATATTGCGAGTGAAAATAAATCCAATCGATACATGGAGATGGTAGTCCACACATACGCCCGAGCGATACTTTCATCCACCATTTTAAGGAAAAATATGGTAAAATGGTTTTAAATAAAAATATTACTACTTAGTATATTAATGATACTAGATTCATAATGTTTTCACGGATAAAAAATTATATATTAAGAGGAAGAATAAATAAAATTTATAGAGTTTGGTTAAGATATATACATATTCTTTGAGAGAGATCATTTGGTTTACTCCTTAACCTATGAATGATTGGTTTTAGGATAACAACATAATATATAAGAGTCGAGAAAGGATTTTATATAGGATTTATATTATGTATTTTATTATAGATAAGGATCATGTAGTTAAAATAATGAAGGGTAAGAGGTTCCCTTTTATAAGTTAGTGGATGGACGCACATGAAATTTCATAAAAGATTTCAAGGATATAATATTATTCTCATGGGAAAGTAGATTAAAATAGATAGGTATTATAAGTAAGGATAATATATAATTCAAATACATTATAATAATAACAATTTTATTGGTTTTCATAGAAATACTACACTTATCTCTTAGTTGAACACCATAGTAAACCTATATTAGCCATAATTGTGGTAACACAATTTTTCTATTTTTACTAGTCAATATGACCAAATTCTATGTTGAACATATTATATTATAATAATTTGGTTGAATAAAAATATGGAACACATTTTAACATATTCAAAATCTATGTGTCTATGAATTTAATTTTAATTAAGTGAACAACCTAGAATGAAAACCCCTTTTAGTAGAATGAATCATCAAGAAAAAAACAATATTTACTTACATAAAATTGGTTTGAAAACCATAAAATAAATGTCAAAATATAAAAATATAAATATAATATATTCTTTTAATTGTAAAAATTTAATAAATAGACATTAATTTAATTATTTTTTTGAAAAAAAATTCCATGCATGAAAATTGCTTTTTGAAAAATGTGTTTTCAAGCCATAAGAAGATCTTAAATACAACGAAAATTATAATGATGAATATTATGTAAATAATTATATTACTTATATTTAAATGTTAATCATGTATAGAAAAAATTAAATGAAAAAAATTATAATTTTACTAGAAAATAAATGATTGTTTCTAGGAAAATTGAAATTTTTCACTATTTAGTGAAAAATAAATCTTGTCAGAAAAATTATAAACAATAACTCTACAATAATATTGAATTTAATATTTATGATACTATAATACTTTCTTCAAATAAATTTACAAAAATGGTATAAAATAATTATTAATTTTGAATGATGAAATTGTGTTTAAAACTTTTTTTGAAGAAAACATATTATTAATGAGTAAAATTACATTACTAAAAATAATGTACCTATTTATTTCGAATTAATAAATACATTTTCATTGTTAAAATTTTTTTACCTTGTTTTTAATATTGTTTTTATTCATTTTAATATATTCCAATTTAATAGTTAGGATATATTGGTTTTCTATATCAGGGTTCATATAGACCCGTGGTTGTGTGGAAGGAAAACTATTAATACTTCATGATTTATTCCAAATTTAGTGTATATATATATATAGTCATGGGATGTTACATGTACTCGTTATCTACATTGTACAACATTGAACGTGAGTAATATAGAATACTACTATATATTTTTAGGTTACCAACTTAGGTGAAGGGCCATGTTGATTAATGATTCAATAGTCATGGTAGAGTAGATTATGGTTGACAAGACCAAGACAGAAACATAACCTATTTGAGATGAGTTATTAGTATAAATTTATTAGATATTTTTTATTATTTTATTTTTATGAAACTCTATTAAAATTTTAATATTATAATTAATATCCATTATTTTTATAGCAAGTGATATTATACATAATTATTGGAACATTCTAGTTTTGTCTTCAATGGTTAATTTGAATGGTTTATGTGTTTTCTATTATTTTTTCTTCTTTGACAACTCATACATAAGGGTATAGTCTTTTAATAATAATATTATAGACACTATCAGCCATTACATATCCATTTTTATGTCGGGAGGAGAAATTGAGGCTATGTTTTACCACTGGTATTGCTACAGTTCATAGTAAGTAGGGGAAATGTGTTACAATTGACACCTATAGAAATAAAATTTGGGAATGGATGTACCCTAGTTGAAATATTATGAAAATTTGAACTATTTAACATAGGGAAATCCACACACAATGAAAAAATAATTAATAATATTATTTACTATTTTACGAAAGATAATGGTTTCATATGGGGTAATAGAGGATTTAGGCTTTCCACTATATAAATTGTATATTGTTGAAAGTCCTCAATAAATAATTTATTTATGACCCTACCCAAATGGTTTTATATAGAAATTACAATTAATAAAATAGTTAGAGGACCGAATACTATGATATTATTTCATGGGGTTTCCCCAACCTCTTGAGAAACTGATTTTCAATCTACCCATAGTAGCTTACCAACAAGAATATCTCATGAAGTATCAATAACAAATAATACGATTTATTGAATTCTGGGTCAATGAAAATTCCATGTAACATAAAAGGTGCACTATAATTTTTAATTATGTTAAAATAATTATAACCACTCAATATAAGATTTTCTTAACTTATATTATATAAAAATGTTCTTAAACATGTAGTAATTTGGTATTGTAACACCATGACATCTTAAAATATTTTTTCTTTTATGGAAACATTGTATGAATATCATATTCTACATGCAACACTGAATAAAAAATTATTGACATATAATATAACTATTATTCCAAAAATAATATGTAAAATAATACATCTTTTAAATAATAGGAAATTTACCCATTAAAAATTCAATTATATGTAGGATATATATAATTAATATCATTTAATAATTAAAAGTATTATTCATTATAAAGTAACTATTTAATGTATTAATAAATTAAATGAACCACTATAAAATGATTATTATTATAATATTTAATATAAATATTCCTAATATATTAATATTAATTAAATGAGATATTAGTTTGAAATATTATTGTGAACACATAATGTTTAAGAAAGACTTTTTTAGTAAAAGTCTTTTTTTTGTATTTCAAAATTTTATATAAAATAAAAAATTTTAAAATTTTAAAATATGAATTTTTGAAAGTCAACTTAAAGTTTGAATTTCACATATGAAAACTATCCTTATGTGGGGTTTTTATATTTCTCTGAAATATTTGAGTTTTTGTAGAAGAGTGAAAGATACAATTTTAAATAAAATATTAGCACTTATGACACTATTTAAAAAGTAAATATAACATACAAATATATAAATAATTCATGATCAATGAAATATTTAGTGTGTAAATATATACACTAATAAATAGTATTATGTATTCATAAAAAATATGTTTATCCTTTTATTAAATCAATTAATATTTTCCAATAAAATGAACTATTATGGTATTTTATTTTAAATAAATACTATTTTGGTAAAAAAAAATTAAACATATTTGAAAAATAGATAATTGTTTATAATGAATAAATTAATTCCATGAAAATAAATAACATAGGTAATAGTATCTTACATATAAAATTTAATATTAAAAATACACTTTATCAAAATACAAGATTTTACGGGTTATATGGGTTAATGATAAAATATAGTATTCTTATACGTATAAGTTTTATATGTTAAAACTAATTTAATAATTTGAATAAGTATAAAAAAATTATCTAATAAGTTCCAATTTAAATTTCTCATTAAAATTAAATTCGTTTGTCAAAATCCAGTTACAATGTTAAAATTAAAAATGTTAAATGTAAAAATTTGATGATCAAAGGATATTAAAAAAAAAATTAAAATGATTTTTTAGGGTATGAACAAAATTAAATCATCCCTCCAGTCCATTATTTTCATTTTTGGATGATTACTAAAATATTAAACATGTTATATTTTTATATTAAGATGAATTTTTTACAAATATTCCATTCTCTCTACTTAATAAAGGGCTCACACACCTTCACTTCATAAACACTCCCGAATTTTGAATTCTTATTTAAAACAATACCATTTTCATTCCCATTTAGTAATATTTAACATTGATTATCTTATATTAAAAATAATTTATCCTAATACATGCATTTACAAGTAGTCATGCAATGGAGAATAAAAGTTCTCAATGAGTTTTACGTTTCATTATAGAAGTCATGAATTACCAAAAAAGTTTCATAGTCTCATTCTCAAGTCTATGAAGTGTATTTGATTTTAAAACCCAAATTTAAATTATATGGTGTATTAAAATTTCAATTTCATTAAATTATAATGAATATCATCCAGTTCAGGATATTATAATGTTCATTTCATGGTATTCCTATTATTTTCATTGATTAAAATGTTACAACTACTGTAAATGTTTATTGTAAATTAACTCTTTTGATTGAGTTAAAATTATCAATCTTGAAATTAATTCCCCAATAATGGTTTATTCCAACATAATATTTTATTTATAATTACTATCTCCACCCATTTATTGAGAATAAAATTTTAATCCTTATATTTTTCTTGCTGGATCTCTTTCTAAAATGTATATCATTGTTAAGAATAATTCACATTCCCTTTAATGAAGGTTTCCCAAAATCTTCATATTTTATATTCCTAAAAATATTTTCCTCAATAATTGAAACCAAATATCATGTTATCCCATATGTCCTAAATATTTTCCTTCTTCTATTTTTATTTTTTTACTCTTTTTTATAATGTGGGTTTTAAATATTGATATATTAAAATATTAAAATGTTTTTCCATATTTTAAAAGCAATGTTTTTTATATTCCTCTCTAAATTTATTTAGATAACCATTATGTATTTTCCAGGATATAATATTGATTTTTAATTTTCAAAATAAAGTTTTTTTAATGAATTCACTCCACCATTTTGAAACCATTATTTCAATTTCAAGTGTCATTTTCCCGATATTTATAAAAAGTAAATGTTTTCAAAATGATATCACATAATCATTTTAAGAAATTTTCTGAATGTTATTTTCTTCATTATTGAGGTTTATTTCTATATATTTATTTTTAAAATTCCTTATTTTAATCTTTTAAAAATTTACCATTATGATGTGATATATAACATCCTCACTTATTGTAGTGTTGAAACATTTTTATAAAATTTCATTTCATATTTTGAAACCATTTTACTATTTATATACAAATGAAATATTTTTATTGAAGATATTTTTAAGAAACAACCTATAAATGATTTAATTAAATAATTTTTATGGGTCGATCAATTTTATAAATAAAACATTTTCATTCTTAAACTCAATTCTAGTGATGCAGTCACAAAATTTTATAAAATCATTTTTTCATTTTGTGGGTAATTTTTGATATGGTGGACGATTATTTTCATGTTGAAAAATGTAGTAATTATTGATGGTTTGGTAATGATAAATAACTGAGAAATTTTTTTTAATAATGACTTGAGATGAGTGGGGTACTATATTTCCCCACAATTCATTAGTTACGGTTTCATATCTAATATGATAATAATTTTTTTGTGTATATTTATAGTTTAAATATGGTCAAAAGTATTTGCATGAGTATAATCGTTGTTTAGCAATTATCACAAGTTTGATAAAGGGTATAATTTTTATATATATTCTCACATGGGTATATAACAATATTAATAATGTTAAACGTTGTTCACAAGATTTTTCGTGTAGATGATCACATTTTTTTACCTTTAAAATGACAGGATTTATAGTACTTATACCACATTTCTATATCATATTCCTATGATTATTCACAATTGTTCAATTTGATTACCTCGTAATCATATTCCATGATTAAGTTTTATCATTTGACATTACATGTCCTTCTATAATGCCTTATATTGAACTCTTATTGTTGATTGCTAATTTAAAAATATATTTATCCCCTACTCATGTTTTATAATATTCTCAAGATTTAATCATTGACGAAATATTTATGGGGTTTTCCCTTACAATGTATTCAATATCACCCCTTTCTTTTTTTCCTTTTCCCAAAAGAAAATTTTTATGGGAATATATTTAGAATAAAGATTTATATATAGGTTATTTGTGGAAGATGTTGATGATATAAAATTGATATATTAGTATAATGGAACAAACATCAGTATTTATGAGTAACACATGGGTTATAATACTCAATGACACATAACATTCCATTCATATGTTTCTTTTATTATATATGGGATGTAAATATTTTATTTTAGAAATGATGTAAGTGAAATTTTTGTTTACCTTGGGCCACTATATTTGGTATTACTATACGATGTATTAATTTATAGATATTTTTTTAGTTATATTTTGATATTATAATTAGGTATGTCTTGTATAAAACATGGTGATAAGAATACAAGATATGTAAAAGTATCTAATAATATACCATTTTTTAGTAAAGTAATGATTGTGTGGTGATCATTGAAATTCTATCAATATTAAGATAATATAAAATAAATTTGTCCTTAATCATATACACCTAGGAGTATCATCTTCAAAAAGAATAATTGAGTATCAACTCAATCTTCACAATGGTTCATGGTGAGTGGTCTTAAGACAACACAAATTGCTAGACACCCTAGGAGGATATTCATTGGTTAATAATATTCTATTTAACAAACTATCTTAAAAAATTAAATATATTAGAAATAAATAATGACTTATTTTATAAAACCTAATAGTAATATGAGAAAGGATACCATATATTTAACTAAATGAGTTTTAAGTTGATCCAATTATATCAATTTTGAATTGAATGTATCCTAAGATAAAATTATGGTGTATTATATAAGAAATATCATGACTGAGTATTCATATTCAAGTGAAAATTTACTCTTAACTGATTGGAATGTATCATAACATTCTTAGTTGTATTATTTGGTTGTAAACGTGATAATGAAAATGACGAAATGAAATTAACATCTATAAAAACTCATAATGAGGCATATATGTGATAAATATTTTCCAATACTATCAATGTTTAGTGTGGATATACTAGTAGTTGATGTAATTTATATTGATAAATTATATTTATCCTTTAGTTACCAATGATTAAAAATTTTAGAATAATTTTTTATAGTGGGAGAATATAAAACCATAGGATTATGGAACATGTTTTCCATTGAGCATACATTTTATAAATTGCTTATTTTTCATGAAAAAATAACCTAAAATGATCTTATATATATTAGATGATTACTATTAAGAAATTTTAAGAATCATAGATCCTGTAATAAATAAAATATAATTATTTAATAAAAAATTAAAATATTTGTATGATATATATAATTAAAATGATTTAATATTTAATGAGATTATTCATTCTCATGTAACTATTTAATGAAATAATTAATTAAACAAAACATTTTTAAATGATTTTTATTATATCATGTAACATTTTAGGTAAAAAAATATGTTAACATTATTTAAATTAGAATTTAGTGTGAAATTATATTGATGGAACATAATTTTTATGAAGGCCAATTTTTAATAAAAAATGTTTAATTTATATTTTGAATTTTCAAATAAAAGTTTAATTTTTTAATTTAAAAAATTTAATTTCAGAAATTTAAATAAATTTTTCTGATTTAGAATATATATTATACTAATTTGATATTTTGATATTTATTTAAAAAAACTAAATTTGAGCTGAATTATGGAAAATATAGTTTTTACTAAATTATTAGCGTTTATGATTATATAAAAATGTCAGTATAACATAAAAATGTATAAAATTAATTTTATAATTAAAGATGTATTTAATTTTTAGTAATTTATATTTATGAATAGTATTATAAATTTATTAATCCTATGTGAAATGTTTTATTTTCATAAGTTATAGTTTCCGATAAAATAAACCATTTTTCACATGACTTTTAAACTAATGTTTTTTTTGATGTTTTTTTAATTCTTTGAAATAAAAATAACATTGATTTATTTTTTAATAAACCCATTTATATAATAAAAATAATATCAATTTATAATTTTATCATAAACCTAAATTTTAATTTCACGAATACACATTTTATAAAAATGAGTCTATACGCATTACATGTACAAATACAAAAATTTACATTTATTAAAAACATAAAATTTACCAGATAAAATAGATTATATATTTGGGAATATTTGCTCCAAATAATGAAATAAAGTCCATGTTAGTTTTAGGTATTAAAATAAAATTACATAGGTAAAAATTAGTTTTCACTATAAAATCAAAAATTATAGAAGTGAATATTCATAGATTAAAATACTCAATAACTATTTTAAAACATTTGTGGAAATTAATTTTTTAGGGATTCATGATCTTATATCAACCCCAATCGATGATTTTTAATTGATGATTCTTCATGGCATTTGAAACAAATAATTTATTTTTATTAAGTTGAGATACTTATAGAAATATCATTATCATCATCAGGTCCATTTTTATTGAAGGAACAATGGAATTAATAAGAAAGCACACCTGGCTTATGGAGGCTTGAAATAGTTCAGGTTGAGAGAATCCCATAGAATTAAATACACACCCTCAGGGATAAAGAAATATATTTTAGGAGAACAAATAACATCAAGGGATTGTTCAGCTTGGGAGGCTAGAAGATCCACTAATTTATTTCCTTGTTGAGAGGTGTGAGTGACCTTTATTCCATTATTGTGAAGACATCTGCATTTCTTGATAATATAAAGGATCCACCATGGGGTATGGATTTTACATTTTTTGGAGTTGTGGATGATCATTGTGTCTGTCTTCAATTGGGATAATGTTATATTATTCTGAACGCACATGTTAATCCCAGTCAACAACGCATTGGCCTCCACCTATATACTTGTTAAATATCTATAGTGGGACTTAAAATCCAAAACAAGACTCCCCCTATGATCCAGAATGACCCCTCCTCCTTGAGCTATAACTTCTTTTATAGAACCATCTGTATTCATCTTGAATCCATTCTTGGGGGGGGGAGCCAACACACCCACTGGCCCTGTGACTTGGTGCAAGAAGAATGGGCCATAGTAGATGGAACTCCGAGTGACCTTAGAGAAGGCGTTTCTTTCTAGTTTTTGATGAAGGGTACCAGATCTTCTTGCATGCTTCAAATACATGAAATGATGGACCTCCTTGTAGAGGGAAGCCCCTTGTATCTCGCCTGGTTCCTCTCATTCCATGAGAACGAGCACCTTTCATTGAGAATTATTAAACAAGTAGTTCTTTCCGTTCCTGCATTGTCTGTCCCTTGAAACCATCTATCCAAGAGTGTATCATTTCGATGATTCTGAGAAACATTTTCTATAAAGTCACTTAAAAAAAAGATTGTTTGTGCCCACTCCCCCTCAATGATGATGATATTTGCATCCTCCTTGAAATTATTTCTACAACATTGACAACAAGATGTGATGCTGATACCCATCTTTTTAAAGTTGTCGTTAGAAGGAATGGTGTGGTTTCTGATCCACCAGATATGGAAGCAGTATTTAGAAGGGATCACGTTGCACTACACATATTTTCTCCATCTATCGCTTTGAGACTGATGAGTAGAAATCCTTTGATAGTCCTGGCATTAAAATTCCCAATGTATGAAGGAGAAAATACGTGTCTATCATGATCCTAGTTGGTGATTACAAGATTGAAAGATTATTTATTGTTATCATCTAAGGCCATAATAAAAAAGTTATGGTAACAAATCACTTCCTTGAAGGATATGGTATGGGATGGGCAGCCCAGATACCCTATCACTGCACCAGCCTAATCATCGGACTAGAATTCGATGTTCCCCTCACCAACTATACATTGTGAATTTTATTTAAGGGTTGGGATGTTGGAGATGATCGATGACAATAGATGATATATGTTCACATTTCTGTTGATCACTTTACCTCCTAGTTTTCAGGACATAGTCTTATCCCATAACGTTCTCCCTTAAATTGTTTCCCACTCTAACTTTTCAGGCATGCATTGAATGGTACAATCTAAACTCTTCACATTGATACCTCCCGCCTGCATGGGCATGGCCATTCATCCCCATGAGACCAAATTTATTTTTCTTATAGAAGAAACATCCCATATGAAACCTTCCAATATTCTATCGATTGATCTGATAACCCCCTTTTCAATATTAGTGGATTCCATTCCATGAAATGGGATTGATAATAGTACAATATTAACTAAAGCGATGTGACCCCTAAAATATAGAAGGTTATTATTGTAGTTTAGTGAACAACTCGTGGTATTACTCACCACCTGATCAAAGTCCCTGATGCACATTCTTCCATTTGAGGCCAGATTAACCTTGTATTCCAAAGGAAATTGGCCTCGTTGCACTCCCAACCTACTGATAAGGTACTCATCTCTCCTAGCCTCACAATTTATTGAGATGTAAAACATTCTTATTTCTTTATTTATGTCTTGGCCACTCATGTAGAATTATTTATAAATAATTCTATTTATCTCCCGGATCGATCTAGTAACTGAATTCATGAATATTATTGAATCATTAGAAAACATCATATGTGAAATTGATGGGAGGCTTTGTTTCCCACTATAGTATAGGATTCCTCCATCCAGAATCCCTCTGTTAAACCATTGACTTAGATCATCCAACACTAAGACAAATAAGATTTGGAAAATTAGATCTCCTTGGCACAACACCCTTATAGCCTTGAAAAACCCTTATTATCTACCCATGAAAGAAACTAAAATCCATATAGAACTGAAGCATCGAAGGAGAATGTCACATGGATACATAGAGAACACCGTGTGAATCAATACTCTATTAACAAAACCACATTAAATCATATCACATTCCTTTGTCATGTCTAGTTTTATGATCATATTTGACCTGTTATACTTGATGAAAATATCCTCAGTCATATCTGAGGTGAGATCCATCACACCTTGTATTTATCGGCCTTTCAAAAAGTTGTGCTGCATGAGGGAGATGCACTGGGTGAATAAATCAGAAAGCCTATGGTTAATGATACAAGCCAAAATCTTGTGTGGATGGTCACATAGACTTACAAGTCTATAATGAGATATGGAGGATGGATCATTAATATTCATAAGAAGTACCATGGATGTTACAAAAGACACCCGAGGGACACCTCCTCCCCAAATGAAGTCTTGAATAGAACCAATGATATCACCTTTTATCATTTCCCATGAGCCCCCTTAGAAAGATCTTGGAAATTTATCTTGACCCAGAGCACTCTATGGATTATGATTCATCATGGATTCATAAATTTCTTCCTACCCAAGATTACATACCATGGATTCATTGATTTGATCAGTTACAATGTTCTACGACTACCACAAATAATCCACACCCCTGTCGGGTAGCCTTCTGGCATTGAAGTGTCAGGCCCAACCAGTAGGTCTCTAAAATGGAATGTTCCATCCCTCCTATCACATGTTTTTCCCCTATATAAGATCCATCCTACAACTCAATATTTGTTTTTAAGGGCCGCCTTATATCTTTTATGCATGAATGAAAATATCTAGTGTTTTTGTCTCCCTCTCTTAACCATTTCATCTTTGAGATCTGCCTGGCCTTTCTCTCTTCTGAGAGGAGCATATTATCCATATCTTTCTTCTTATCCAGGAGCATTGAAATTTTTTTGTCCTACATCTCCTCCAAACAAGTATCCAGGCTCTCTATAACTCACTTCAAGTCCTCCATGAAGGTCCACCAGTGTTGGATTCCTTTCCCAATGGTGCAATCTGTATTTGGGCAACCTCAACTTATTATGCAAGGATACCCATGTATGACCTCGAACTCATTCCTACCAAGACACCCTAACTAAATCCTTTTATCATGTGTTCTCACTCCACTGACTAAAAAACCTGAAGATATCATGGTTGGACTGATTGGGGAAAATGATAGAATCAATACAGAGTGATCAGAGACACCATAAACCATATGATTAACCTTCACATTGGGAATCATAGAGAAGATGTGAATATTTGTGAGACAATGATCTAGAAGGCTCCAACAATTGTTGTTCCCCCATTGATCATTGCACCAGTTGAATCTATCTCTTGAGTATCCCATATCCATTAATCACATGCCCACTATGAACTAATAATAATTTTACATACTAGCCAACCTGAGGAAAGAACCCCACATGTTTCTTCTCATATGGATCCATAATTTCATCGAAGTCTCCCCCTATTATCCAAGGGAGACCCCATGGGTTGAAGACAGAATGTTATTTCCATAATACCTCCCTCCTTTGGATATCATAGCTAGCATAAATGACTAACATGAGTAAAACACCAATATCACTAGTTATTTTAATGGTAATATATTTCTTCCTAAACTAAACTAGGTTCGTTGATATGTCCTTTTTCCAGAATATCCAAATGTATACATTATCGAGGGCAGTATGCATGAATTTGAAAATTTTGAACCTATGATGGAACTCACTTATCTTGTTAGTTTGTTGACTGTATGTTAGAATTGTAACCAACATTACCATGTTATTCTTGGATTCTGATGCTATGTAGTCTATTTTTACCCACTCCACCAAGCCACGAGAATTCAATATGAGGATGGGTATTATTGGTAAAGGTAAGGCCTAGATTCGACCCCCAGGCGACGGGGTATCTATGTGATAGAATGGGATGAAATCCTATGATAACATTACCTTGGATCCTGATCTAGTACACATTCATGAGTTGTGTTCTGGAGGACCTGGTGAAGAAGAAATTTGGTGTGTTATGATCTTGGATGACTTTCCCTTCCCTACTCATAGTGGTTTCTTATATGAGAAACATAACCCTAGAACATCTCCATCGAAAAATTATGATAGAAAGTAAGGATGGGGAAATCCATTATCATCCTTGGACCCAACAACGATTATATATAGAAGAGAAAGAACCTCCTTGACACTACTCACCTAGGTCTGGACCCATTTTTCGAACTTGAAGTCTGCATAGGAACTTCGATGGAGAGAGGAGGAAGGTCCAGAAGATAGGAAGCTAAACTTAGGAACCATTCCAAAAGGCCCCCTTCCAAAAACCACTGGAAAGCTATGAATATACTCCCCAAGACATTATGAAGCACTAGACAGGAAAAATACATACCTGATAGGGGCTATTATTTTCTTAAGATAAACTCCCTCACAACTGGAAAAGATGGAAATCCTCTATGTCTGAGGGAGCTGAAGCTATGCAATCATAATCACACGGGTTTTCCATATGTTATTCTTGGTCATGCTAACACCTGGGCCCCGTAAACGAATGACGAAGAGTCATCCTCACTAGGTATGCACGAGATTCAGGACACTGAGATTTCAGTCCTTATTTCCTACAATTTTCAATACAGTGACCTTGTAGGTGGTAGGCTAACCATTACCTTGGAAAAATTGGGAAAACAACATCCAACATACACTTAAACTAGTCAAGAAGATTCAGAGAAATCTTCTTAGATATGCAAAGATATATATCAACTCGAAAAAAATATAGGAATTAAAACTACAATGATAGGACTATAATTCCCCTTGTGGACTTCCATGGACCAAACATAAAAGATGAAGAACCACCATCTCCATGGATGAGGGGTTAATAACCACACCTTAATGAAATCATATATTGACGTAAAGACCAATAAAAATGATTTATGATGAATAACAGAGATGCACATAGGAGCAGAAAACCCCCAAGATTCCACAATGATCTTAAAACCTAAGATAGACAGTTTTTAATTTCCAAAATGATCTAATAGGGTCTTTTTCAGGATGGAAATTGCGTCTGCTATGGTGGTAGATGAGATCTCCATCGATACCTGATTTCCATACTAAGAAATTGAAGGGAATATAGGACCCGCTTCCATGAATCAAGGCTCCTGGTAGGTGAATGACTATCCACACATAGTATCCTTGAAGGAAAACTCCTTGCCTCGGTCCTTTGGGAAGTGTTATGGAGTCCCTCATAGAGACAATGAGCATTAATCTCGAAAAAGAGAGACTGGATAAAAGGTTTCAGCAGTTTAAAACACCAGCATCGAGCGGGCCGCTGGAGGAATAATAGTCAAAAGAATTTGAAAAACTCCTCACACATGAGGAACAATTTGGAGAACTATGAGAGGATCCATTTACCCAATTATTATAAATTACATAGATCAATAATATCATTATCATTATATAAAAAAGGGGCATTGCACCACCCATTCAAGTCCACTAAAAAAGGTTATTTTCCTCATAAAACTTTGAAATTATACATACACTAGTATTATATTTCAAATACATTATCTTTTGTTTATAATAATTTATTACAATACATAAATTTTTAATAATTCCTTCAAGGGAGAACTCAATTACTCAATGATATTTATGTGTTTTAGTGGTAGAAACGAATTAAGGTAAGGGTTTCATTATCTCATTTTAAAATTAATGAGAATTATTTTATATTGAACACCTTAATTTATCTTATATGTATTATTCATTACCCCATTTCCTTAAATTACAGTGAATATATTTTGTTTCATGACATTTGAATGTCCATTCCATGTTATCATTTTTATATTTTTTTATTCTTATTTGACCATTTCAATTAATGGTTTTTAAACTCAAGTCCATTATTTAAGATATAATTAATATTCTTGAACTTATTTCACATAATATTGTTTTCTTCCACCTTAATATTTTATTTTATGGTATTTTACCTTACTCTCTATGGAAAATCAATTTTTAATCCAAATATTTTACCTTGATGAATCTCATCCCAAAAAAGTATATCATTCTTAATAATAATTTGGAACAACTTTAATTACAGTTTCACCTACTTATCTATATTTTAATTTCCTACCAATTTTAACATTTATAATATTTAACTTAATTATGTTATATCACACATGAACTCTATATTTTACTTCTCCTATATTTAATGGACGTTTTTGTAATCATTTTACAATGCGGGTTTTAAATAATGACATTTAAACATATCAAAATATTTCTCCATCAATTCAAAATTATTTTATTTAATGATTCCTATTAATATTTTTCAAAAAATTATGTTGTTTATAAGTCTACATTTTGAAGATATTTATTTTGAAAAATGTATAAATTAGGAAAATAGTTTTACCTCATGTTTCAAAAAACATTATTGTTTTTTCATGGAAATATTTTTTTTTCATTCTAAATATTGATTTCGAAAATGTTTTGTTTTAAATTTATCAATAGTTACCATTCCATAGTGACCTGAAGCATCATCACTTGTGAAAAATTTAAAATAATTATCTGAATCTTGTTTTCTTATTTTACTACAATTTAATAATATATGTACAAAGGCCATATTTCCATGGAAGTTACATTTCATGAACCACCTTCGAAATATTCATATGAAATTATTATTTTGGGGTGACTGATTTTTTGGGTATCAACCATTTACATTATTTTAGTCAATTTTTTTGAAACATTTGGAAGTGTTGTTAACCCCATTTTTCTTTTCATTGGTTCTTTATGAAATTATGGGTTATTTTTTTTAAAGATGAACAAATATATATTAATTATTGATTGTTTAGGCCTAATAAATTCTGATGAAAATTTGGGCCTGATAAAAACATGAGATGGTGGTGTTGACTAAATTCATTGGATGTTTTGGATTTTATAAAGCCTAGAGATGATTTGTATTTCATAAAACACTAAGACAAGTTGAGTTCTATATCACCCTAAAATACTTTGGATAAGGTTTTATATATATTAATATAATTTTTTTTGTTTGGGTATAATTATTGTTTAGATATATTTTAAAAGGTTGTGTATGAGTATAACTGAAGTTTAGAAAAGACCACAAGGTTATGCATGGGTATGATTGTAGTTTATCTTTTCTAAAATGTTGTGAATTAGTTTAATTTTGGTAATCTACTCTCACAATAATTTTTGTGGTTATTACAACATTTTTCTTTATTTTCGATGTCACTAGTTACTATACTTATTTCAATTTTCAATTTTATATGTCTATAATTACAATTTGTGATTCAAGTTTATTATATTACACTCTTATTTCAATATTTTGTTTTCATTTGAGATTAATTTTCCTTCTATAATGATGTATAGTGAAATATTATTATTCTATATCATTTAACAATAAAATTCCCTCTGGTTCTGATTTCTAATATTCTTATGTTATAATGTTTAAATTTTTTTACTTTACTAATCATTCAAGATCATCTATATTCTTTGTTTCCAATTCCCTAGTATACTGACACTAGGAATATATTTTGAAGGAAGTTTAATGTAAATGTGATTTTTGGTAGATATTGAAGAAATAAAATGAAAATATTAGAATAGTGGAAAAAATCTATTTTTTATGAGAATGGAATGGGTCTTATTCTTAAAAGTCATTGAACCTTCCAATCTTAGGATGATGTGAGTATTTTTGATGTGTAATTTTAATATTATTGAAATGTTTTAAAATAATGTTATGGTTATCTTGGTTTCTTATAAGAATACACATTAAATATAATATTATGAATATGGGTATGTTTAAGATTATCATTATAGATTCTGAAAATTCTTCTTGGTTTCATAAGTTTAAGGTTTTTACATAGAAATATTGTTTTAGAAATTAAAATAATGGGTTGACAATATAAATGGATGGTGAGGAAAAAGGACAACTATATTTTGGTTGTATATGAAAATCTTTAAATTATATATCATACATAAATAATGAATAAATTCATACTAAATAAAAATTATGATTCCCCATAAAATTATTTTGTATCCCATATAATTTATTCATGTTATAAAATCATTGATTATGATATAAATAATTCATACTTTGACTGATAATAAATTTATACCGGATTGTTTGTTTTGGCTTTAACAGATATGAAATTGAATCCTATGAAATTATCTACACCCTAGTGATGGTGGTAATAAATACAATGTGCTTTTTTGGGATAAAATTTTCCTAGAGATTATAAAAATTGGTTTCAATGTTTTTGCATCCATTTATTAAAAAATGGATGAAATACATGAGTTACTTCAAGTGGGAGGCCCTCGTCACCTCGTAACTGAGATTTTTGAACTATTAATGGATATATATACATTAGAGAGTGATTAGGGATGTGTCACATGGAGATACACATTCCATATTATTCATGTATAAAGATTATTTTCTTCCCCATACTGCATTTTATTATCTATGTGATGGTTTTATCATGTCGAATATGGTAAATTTTATGGTAGAAATTTATCAGTTCCAATACCCCTATAGGGTTATTTCTCCAAATTTGGATTATTTTCAACCCCTCACCAGTTTAGTATAATCTTTTTTAATAATCTTATATTTTATTATTTATAAGACACCGATTATATAAATATTACAAGTTAATAAAATTATTGTTTATAATAATATTGAATACTCATATAACTATTATATCTTGATAATAATAAAAAAGATAAAATTTATAATATATATCAAATCATTTGTAATAATTATAATTCTAGTATTAATAATAATTTCATTACTCATATTTTATGAATAAAAATAATGGTATTAGTAAAAATAGTATGAAATATGATATATATCACAATATAATTCTAATAATTTCATTAATAATAAATGTATGTGGAATATATATTTCATATAATTTAATAATAATACATGTAATAAAAATACATATATTTATCATTATAATAACAATGTTGATAATAATATATGTATTTCGTAACATAAAAATGATAACAATGATGATAATTAGGATACATATATAACTTATATAAAAATAATAGAGCTCATATATACACATATTCATAAATTAATAGTATAATATATTATGATCATATATCAAAAACAACATAATTATTTAGTGGTACATTTATGAAAATAAATATTAATTGATACAGTAAATTTATAGAAATAGTAATTTTAAACATTCTTTTAAGAAAATTAATATTTTATGTCTAACATATATAACCCACTACTTAACCATTAATGAAAATAATTTTTCTAATATATATTTTCTTTATATTCTTATAATAATATTGAAATACCAAGAAATGTTTTTGTCAAATATAATAAATTTACATTTATTATAATTAATACTAAAGTGTTTATTGAAAAATATTAAAATATATAAGATAGAATCAGAATAATTCACCCAATACATATTGGCTACTTTGTACCCCACCACTGAGTAACTGGCCATCATCCATGAGAACACTTTCCACTCCCATTGTTACCATGTATCTAGTAAGAACCAACCAGCTATGAAGTACCATATACAACAACATTATTAATATAAAACCACCTTTCATATTTGAAAATCCTACAATCTATCAACAAAAAATCTAAAAAAACATAAAACTATCAATTAATTAATCCTCCATTATTGATTTCCATTTTCAAAGTTCAATGTACAGAACAATACATGTTTTAATAAATTAAATTTCTTATTTTATTAGAAAATTTAAAATATATTTGTTATAAATATTATACATGTAACTACAATATATTTTTCATATAATCCATTTAATTATGATATATACCATATATTTCCTTCATTATCAATTCAAATTCTATTCTCTCAAGGTTCTCTATACTCCACGTACAAATTACATATCTTATTTCTATTGTTTTTTTTTATTTTTCGTAATTTTCTAAATGATTATAATATTTATTAGAGACCATAATCCATTGAATAATGTGTATTTTTATTTATTTACATTTTTTTATTTTACAATTATATTTATATTTTTCTAATGGAATATATTCATACTTCCATTGTAATGTTATATTATAAAAAAAATAATGTTTCACTATTTAAGTGTCACCTTTTAAAATTAGTATTACTATTTTGTACAAAATTAAATAATATATTTAGAAACATTTATATTTTGAATTATACTAATTAATTTTTAAATATGTGTATTAATTACTTTTTATTTCATGAAAATAAGAAAAAAAAATTAATTTAATAAAACCATATACATTTTAAGATAAAATTATATATATATATATATAATGAAAATATGGGATATTATAACATTAACTCGTAGGCCTTGAAAATTAGTAAAATAGTTTATGGGGTCATTATATAGTAATAGCATCTCATACCCCCCACATATTATTATTTGAGGTCTAACTGTAGCACTAATGAACCCATCCCTCTTGATGTTTTATATAAGGTCACAATATTACCCAACAACCCCATATTCACTTTTTATAATAATTAGGGTCATGGTATAACACAAATATACCATCTTCTATCAATGTTTTTAATACATTTATGATATAACACTATATCCCCCTTTATTCTTGCTATGGAAACATGATTCAAAATATAAGAAAATCAGTCCTTCTCTACCCTAGAATAACAATCCTTTGCCCATCAACCTCTATAAGTATAAACTAATTATATCACATTTCACTAATTTACTACCTTGTAAAATTAAACTCCACTAACATTATATCATTTCCATATGGAAGCCCACACGCTATCATGATATCAATATACCCTCTTATTGACAGTGTCATAATGAGATAGAATCCATTATAAACATTAAATACATTATCACACCTAACTTAATTATAGATTTTATCCATTTTCATTATTTGAAAAATATTTTAAATTATTAGTATGTCAAGGTAACACTATCAAATATCTCTAGACAAAAACTATGTTTAGTTGATCGTGAATCACTCGGATTCATCCAACAATGGGTGAATAACTATATTATATCTCCATTCTAGTTTATAAATGAAATAATAATGGAATACTATTCAGTTAAATTATAAAATATTTCATCATAGTACTCAAATACAAATAAAGGACAGTGTGGGCCACATCATAACACATATAACATTTAATTCACAATTTATTCGAAAGCACACTCCCCCTTTGGCAATCTATTTAATAATTTACCAATTCATTCCATCAAATACATATAAAAAAATAATTCATATAAATATAATTCATAACACTATAAATTATAATCATATTAATTATATGTCATAATGACATATAATATTAACTAAAACTAAACTAATAGACAACATATTTAATAAAAAAGTAGTGAAATATTGTCAATGAAAAAAAAACATCCCTATTAAATAACTACGAGACAAGCATAATATTATTTCATCATTTGGTGCCCCAAAGATTGGTTCTTCTACTATAGAATTACCATCATAAAGTAAGAGTATATTATAATATTATTTACAATACCCCATACAATAATAATTAAATTTTATTTTTAATTTCTTATAAATTCGTTTATGGATCTACTATGTGGAATTATCACTGTGCTGTTGAAAATAAATTCAAATAGTAAAAAATATATGTTTTATTCATTTTATTATTTATAAATTATTTAATACGTTTCATATAACATATTTATCCATTGTAACAAAATTTTTGTTATCTTCAAAATTGTTCAAAAGGATATTTCATTTCAAATTATGTAAAAATGACTTGGTCGTGACATAGTGACCACATTTGACTGCTTATAGCACATAAATTTATTTATAAACTTATTCATCATCGACATACCCATTTAGGAATAATTGTTTTAAATTACAACACCCTATCATATATGGACACCCAAAAATAGTGAAAATTGGTGAAAATATTCTGAAACACCTATATTGGACATAAATCATAGACCATATTTCCAATACTATTGATGGAATATTTTTGATTGATATAGATATTATGAATCTATCCAAAAAACCTAAAATTCTATTTTACACATAATGAATGAAAAATATGGATGCACACTGTGTAACCACTGGGTTAAACTCTTTCCCTCTACCATGATCCTACTTTCATAGTCAAATTATGTTCTTTTCCATCAATGAATTTATGGTGAAAGGGAGAGCGTAAGGACTGGAGGACATAAATGGAGAAAGAAACCCCCTAATTTTCTACCTAACTGACTATTTAAATACCCCGATTAAAATTTAATTCAAATGATAAGAATAATAATTTGAAATAATCTGAGGCCTGAGCTAAATTACTAATTAATATATCAATAATTTTTTTAAATGAAAATCAATTTTATTCGTTAATTAATGACTTCAAAATAACATTAACCAATTGAGAAAATGTTGACTACATGAATAGTTTCCAAAAATAAAACCTTTAAATTCTCTAGTTATGTATAAATAAAATAACCCATAAAAACATATCCAATTTAACATTTATTTAAATTAGTCGATGAAGCACCAATTTTAATCTTTAATAATCGAGTTGAATATTTTAATGTTATACTAGTTTTTCAAGTAGGCTAAGTATTCACCATGAAAAATTGGGGATAATTCCTCTATACATAGACCACCATTTTTGTAAATATACAATCATGATAGTAATAAAACCATAAACATATTTTAATCCAACTCCCACATCATCAATTAATGGTAGGACTGAAACATTGATCTATCATCCATCTAGTATAACATTATCAACAACATTTTTTTTAATCCAATATTCCATCATTATTAAAAGACTACCTAATGAGGTAAAGGATATGTCAAAAATAAGAATGCATTATACATGAAAGGTAAAATTCCAAAAAAAAACAATTAGTCTTAAATGAAAACTAGAATAAATCAATATAATGATATTCAAGGGAAATCTGTATTTTATATAGAAATCCACGAATAATTTGTATTTGTATATCAATAGAGAACAAAAAACCCAAATGATCAAGTAAAAACAGACATATACATTTTAGGGTACAATTTCTAATAGTTTGGATTCCACAGCCCAAAAAAATATACAAAACTACTAAAATATGAGAACCTTGGAAATATCATATTATTAATAAATGTTATTTACGTTGATCAACATTTTTGCGAATGTCAAATAAGAACACCAAAAAATGAAAATATATCCTATAGATTCCAAACCTACTAAATAAAAAATTAATTTTTCAAAATCATATTATATTGATAAATAGATCATGAAAGAAATTAATTCAATCTTTATAGATCCATTATATCAAGAATTATATCTTCTATTCATGAAAATAAACTGTAAATCGCAATAAAAAACTGAATATTGGTTTGATACAACTATCAATTTAATAAAAATACATCCATTAAAATAGAATATGCACCAAAATTTTATATTTTGTATCATAATAGTAAATCCAAATAATATAGAATCAGTCTGGAATGTGTGAACTATAACACGCCAAGTTTCCATTGTACACTTCTCTTTGAATAATACAATTGTGTGTGTTGTACGCAACTTCGAGTTCTAACACACCACAACCAATCAAAATTTCCGTTATAAATTGTAATACCCACTTTTGGAAATTATATAAATTTTATCTTTTAAAATGGACTTCATTTTTGGATTCAGAATATTGAAACTAGCCTTGGATGATTTTTTGGTATTATTCTGAGAACTTCCAATTTTTTATGAATAGTAAAAAATACTAACTTTAACTAAAAACAACTTTTTTAATAAAAATAATTTATAGTGATAAATTGTACTATTGAGTGGTTTTAAAGTATAAATATAATATATTTTTACCATTTAATTCAATGTGGGTCATTGGACGTAACTTCACATTTAAACTAGACATAAACAAGTGTCAATCTTTTGATGGTTATTATTTCCTAAAACACGCTTTTTTGTTTTAACAACAGGAAAAAATTTTAAATTAATTTCTTCCACTTATCTATTTTGAATTTATAAAAATGGATTTTATATTACCATCAAGAGTTCCAAATATTTAAATAGGTAAATTTTATTTTAAGAATAATTACTTCGGTAATTATTTTATTTAACATGGTTAAAGGGTAAATCCGGTAAATAAGGGTAAAAAGATAATAAAATAATAATATTAAATTACCCTAACACGTGTACTAACCCTATTGGATTATATATGTCCAACCATGGGAATCTGTGGGTCGATTTTGGAACCCCATGGAGCCACATGTATGTGATAATGACACTTTATATTAATTAAGTTAAAGAAAATACAAAAAATGGCATAAACATATATCTTTTAGAAATTTTTTTTACATAGAGTAATATATGTTATACTTTCGAATATAAATATTCATTAGAAATAAAAAACAATTTCATCCATAATAGTAGTTTATTTATAATATTTAGACATTGAATAATTAAATATATTTATGATACAATTATGATGCAATATTTTCACTATTAATGGAAGAATCAAATAAATGGTATTATAAATGTAACAATAAATAAAATTTGAATTTTTTGATGCCATCAAAGAATTATCTTGGAAAATATGACATGTTATGATTGATAAATTATTTTAGTTAGAAAAAGTAATTTTTATTGGACTGTATCAAAAATAAATTATTAAATAGTGTCAAAATTAACATAAAAGAATTTGTAAAACAAATATTATATTATTAATTTAGATAATACTTCTAAAAATATAAGGTTCTTCCAAAAGACTTATATAATTATTGGTGTATCATTAATGAACCACTTGGAATTCTCATGGAGGTATATAATAATTTTATTAACCATATAATATTAAAATACAAAGAGATATGGTAAATGTGAAACTATTTGACTAAGAGTTAAATCTAAAGGTTAAGGTAAATATTTTGACCCAAACCTGTCTAAAAACTATTTTTTGAGAGGTTTTCGACCCACCCCCAACTTATCCTTTTAATAATATATTTTTTAGACATTAAAAACAGAAAATAAATTAATAATAAAATAATATTTTGTGTTTTTCCTATGGTGGATCTCACCCCTCTTATAAAAGGGCACTTCCCCTTCTCTGCAATTCACACATTCAAAGCCTTTTTTCGGCAAAACACTGCCCAAATATCCTATAAACATCCCTCAGATAGACATAGAGGCCTTACATTAGTTAGGAAGCCATATTGAGGAGCCCTTTTGATCAAATAAAAACAAATAACCCGAAGAACCGGTAAATATTGCATCACCTCTATCAAGTACCTTTCATCTTCCACTTCCTCTTTCTTTGTTGTTTCCATTATAAAATAATAAATGCAGTATCTTCTATATACTGTGATGTTATTATAAATATGGTAAAACCATATTCATCATTCTATCCATCCTTTGAATGACATGTAACCATGCATGCATACGTACGGCTTACCGTCTCCACGTCGTGGAGTAATTGTTATTGAATACATTATTATTTGGATGGGTATACTAAGGAGTATAAATGATTTAAATTATAAATATAAAATTATAATGATTCTGTATATATGATATATCATTCAATTATATATGATTTTAATATCAAAAGAATGATATTGTCGCTCGTGCGTACGAACGGACTACCGTCTCCACGAACGCGATGAGATTCATTACCCATTGTATCCATTCAAGGATAATTTTCATTGATGATTTAAAATAACCTTTAATGACATCATATCATTTTTTATTAATAATATAAAACCTAAATATAACAAAAACATATTATGTATCAAAACACATAACAGAAAATGAGTAAGTTAACACTTAAAACGACGATAATACTAAAATATTATTAACAAAGAAATGTTAAAAAATCATATATGATATAATATTAATGTATATTATTATTGTATAAATTAATAAAAAAGATTTAACTATTATACAAGAGCATAACCTACCATCGACCAAGTAATGGTACAAGGTATGGGTTAATTTTAAATTCTCTTCATTATCCAAGGTTTTTTTATGTAAATATCTATTGTGACCTATTTATTATCCTCATTGATGTTTCTTAATAATATATTTCAAAACATTATTACTATTTTATAGAATATTGGTTAAAGTCATTTATACCATTTTTTGACTATTTTTAAGATGTTTATAAATGAATATTTACGTCGTTTTACAAACAAGGTACTTTTTAACCTTTTCGAAAAAAATTAAGGTAAAATGTCTTTTTTAACTTATATAACAGGTGCGGTTCTTTATCACTATTATAAAATAATCGAAGCTTCCCTTAAAATCTTATGAGAATACTTTCCAAGTAAATGTTTCCTTTTATAATTATGTGACTTTGAAATGATTTAAAAAAAATATTTCTCTCAAATAGTTTTTATTTCATCTATGTATACATCCTTTTATAGATTTAAAGCTTATTTAATGTTGATTTATTATGATTCAAAACTTCCATATTGTATTGAAGTTTTTGGGATTTTTTTTACTGTGGATGTGTTATTTTTATACCATTCATTGTTTATGGAGAAAGTACTGACATTTCATATGCATGTTTTAATACTAATGTTTATGTTATGTTAAAAACTATTCATTTGTGGAATTCATTGAACTTAGTATGGGACAGGTGGAGCCATCTATAGCTCCTCGATGAATCAGTAGGTCTCATGAGACAAAATCGTGTCTTGGCATAATGCCCTGAAAAAATCTTATTTGTTGTCTTCGCACAAGGAATTGACTATATGGTTATGATAGTCAAGCATTATGCATTCCATCATTATGAATGTGGTTATTAACATTGCATGTGATTATTCGACTAGTAGGATATCCATGTGAATAATTAAATGGAATTATTTTATTTTATTTTTTCCATATTATGAAGATGTTCATGTTTTAAAGGATTTTGTTTTAGTTATACATTTCCATAAATGATTATTCTTATTCATGAATGATTTTTCTATATTATTATCCTTTCTGAGCATTTGAGCTCACCCCATTCTATGTTTTATTTTTCCCAGGATGTGAAATGTATTTTATGACTGACCCGCCGGGATAGTCTGAGTGGATATGAGTGTGTACTATGGAGAAAAGCTTGTTGTGTTTTTTTATGATGTAATGTAAGACTTTTGAATGTATCTAGTGTTTCCAATGCTACTAAACTAATCACACTTTCGAGACATGATATTTTGTGATCATGCCAATGTTATGTAATAATGCACCGACTCTGGGTAACTGGGGTCGGGGCGTTAAAGTTGGTATCATAGGAAGTTTATTACAAACCTTAGAAGCAAGATTTATATAAACTTTAATTAGATCACATAGCCCTTTGATAGATGTTAGGGATTATTATAGAATAACATACGAGAATTTTTGTATTGTAGAGATTTTGTGAGTTTTTCAAGCATTACATCCTGGTCTGGATATGAGCAGGTATAGGCGACTCTCGCATAGAAGTACCTAGGGGTAAAACCCAAAAACACCGCTTTGAACTAGACTTGAATGGGAACTGGTGCAGGAAAACGGGCCTTGATGCACTCTTGGTTACGACACTCTAGGGGGATATGCTTAGGACAATTATCATTTTCATTATAAACCATTATGAAGGGTTTGTGAGTATATACTTCCTCAAAGAAAACATTTTTTTATTATGGATTATATGCATAAATAGTTAAATTTT
Source organism: Viscum album (assembly GCA_963277665.1). NCBI lineage: Eukaryota > Viridiplantae > Streptophyta > Magnoliopsida > Santalales > Viscaceae > Viscum > Viscum album. Next base: position 2,132,932,784 of record OY728155.1, on the reverse strand, counting down.
TATTAAGTGTTTTACAAGTATAAAATTATGTATTTAGATTCATAAATTGATCGAGTTTATGACATTTTTTATAAATGGAACCTATTGGAAGGAATGGAAACTTTATCAATTCACGCACTCCATGAAGGGATTGACCTCCTGCTCAAGATAATTATAGTGGAGCTGGTGATGCAATTGGTGTTGATAGCTAATCACCATACTGGGAAAACTCACTCAGGTTATGAATAATATCCTTACCCATATAGAGAACCCTAATCCACAGCATGGAGGATCAATGTTAGATATCTTCATGAGGTAACAACCACCAACATTAAATGGGAGTACAAATCAATTATTAGGTGAGAAATTGATAAATTTCGTAGAGAGAATATTCCATACCTTGGGGAGTAGTGAATGGGAAAATGTTATCATGGCGGTTTACCGCCTCACTGGATATGCTGATCAAAGGTTTTCATTGATTAAAAACACAAAATAAGATGATTAAGTATCAAATATGGAATGGAGGGAGTTTAAATAGCTTTTATTAGAAAATACTTTCCTCATGACCATCGATCAGAAATGGAAAGGCAATTTCTAAGTCTAAGGAAAAAAGAAGATGATAATGTCTAAATGTATGAAGCCAACATTACAAGGCTAAAAAGTCTTGCTAAAGATTATATACATAACCCAAGAAGTAATATTGATCATTTCTTTGATGGATTAAAACCATTTCTCTGTCGAGCATTAGTCTCAAAATCCTTCTCATCATATGAAGATATTTTCTCATGTGCTATCAAGACACAAAAAAAATTCTCTATGTATTATGACTTTAAAAAAATCAAGAGAAGAAGAGATCTGTTGATCACTCTGGAAATGGAAATAAGGGTATGAAGGGAAAATGTGAATATCTATACTACAATAAATGTGATAAGAAACACCTTGGTACTATCGTGATGGGAATGGGAGTTTGTTACAAGTGTGGTGAAAAGGCCACCAAGCTCGTGATTTCAATGGGAAGAAAGAAGCTATCGATGTTCAATGTTACTATTGCAGGGAGATGGGATATTATGCAAATAAATTTCCTAAGAATCAGGGGAACACACCTTAGAAATGGCCAAGGGATCAAGGACAAGCTTTTTCTATCACTACTGCTGAGGTTGAAACTCTGAAAGATGTGGTGGCAGGAAATTTAATGGTTTCCTCATGTTTATCCAATGCATTATTTAATTCTGGATCATCGCATTGTTTCATATCTTTCTATTTTTCTACGAAAATAAGATATTTCCAATTTTATTTAACAAGGGAGTTGTCAGTTAAAGCTCTTAAGGGAATTATCATTGCAACAATGTTTTGTAAATTAGTCCCTATTAGAGAATAAAAATGTTGTTTATCTGTTGATCTCATCATCATACCCATGATTGAATTTTATATAATACTTTGTATGGATTGTCTTTAAGATAAAAAAGTGAAGATTTATTGTAAGAATAAGGAGGTTGAAATTTTTTATGATGATGATAAAGAACACCTTATCTTTAGTGAAGAATCATTACCACCTAATACTTATCTTGATCCACCCCCAGTATCTCAAATAAATTAAATTATTGTGTAGGAAGAAAATGAAATAACTCTGGGTGAGTAAAGGAATGTTAAAATAGAGGATATACCTATTTTAATATAATATGATGATGTATTTCAAGAATATTTATCTGGACATCCTCCAGAATGAGAAATTGAGTTTTCCTTTGATTTAATTCCTGGATCAAGGCCTATATTGAAGACCCTTATAGAATGGACACTTTGGAATTAGTGGAACTAAAGAAACAACCATAGGAATTGAGTAATAAATGATTTATTAGCCCAAGTGTTTCTACATGGGGATCCCCTATTCTTTTTGTTAAATAGAAAGATGGATTTATGAGGTTCTGGATTGATTACACCGAGATCAATGCTATAACAATAATGAACAAGTGTCCCCTACCTTGAATTGATGATTTATTCGACCAACTTCATGGAGCACAACACTTTTCAAAGATTGACCTTCTATCTGGATATCATTAGTTGTGTGTGAAGAAGGAAGACATTCCAAAGATAGCAATTCTAACTAGGTACGTGCATTACGAGTTTGCAGAAATGCCGTTTGGGATGACTAATGCACCCTCTATTTTCATGGATGTAATAAACAGGTATTTCAAAGAATATCTTGATAAATTTTTAGTGATATTTATTGATGATATCCTTGTATACTCCAAAAGCTATGTGGATCATGAAAATGACTTGCACATTATTCTAAAGGCTCATAGAAGACAGGAATTATATGGGAAGTTTAGCAAGTGTGAATTCTGGATTCAAGAGATTTCGATTCTTGACCATATTGTCTCTAAGGATGGAATCTATTGTGATCCTTCTAAGACAAGGGAAATACAATAATTTCTAGCAGCAATGAGTATAACTGAGGTATGCAATTTTATTTGTTTAGCAGGTTATTATCGATGTTTCGTCCAGAATTTTGTCCAGTTCACTAACCCATTAACAAAGCTTATGTGATAAGGGGTTAAATTTGTTTGGGCAAAAAATTGTAAATAATGTTTTGATGAACTGAAGAGATTATTAGTAAATGCTTTTATATTGACACTACCATCTAGTAATAATGGGTTTGTTATTTATATTCATTCTTTAAAGAAAGAGCTTGGTTGTGTCCTTATACAGAATGATAAGGTTATTGCATATGCATCACGCCAACTAAAAGTTCACGAGAAAAACTATCCTACTCATGATATTGAGTTAGTAGTTGTGAGGTTTTCTTTGAATATATGGAGACATTATCTCAATGGTAAAATATGTGATATATATACTGATCATAAGAGTTTGAAGTATATTTTTTCACAAAAAGAACATAACAAGAGGAAAAAGAAATGACTTGAACTACTCAAGGATTATGATTGCACTATAAACTACCACCTGTGGAAAGAAAATAAGGTGAAAGATGCTTTGAGAAGAAAGGATCATGGGTTATTGAACAAAATGAGAGTTGAAACGGATACAATTTTCATGGATCTAGTAAAGTTTTATATGGGAAAAACCATGGAAGGTTAAACATTGATACTTTTTCAAATGGTTTCCAAACCATATTTACTATAAAAGATAAATAGTTCTTAGACCGATGATGAAAAATTTCAAAAGAAGATTAAAGTTGTGAAAGATGGGAGATTGAGTGACTTTGATTATGAAGATGGAATTTTGAAATTTGGGAAGAGAAATTTTGTTCCCGATATACCAGATCTAAAAAGGGAACTTTTGGATGATGATCATAGATCCAATTTATCTATACAACCTCGTAGCACTAAAATTTTTAGAGATCTGAATGGACATTTTTGGACGTACAACCTGAAGGGGGATATTTCTGATTTTGTGTCAGATGTAAGGTTTGTCAACAAGTGAAATTTGGAAGGCAACAGCCTAGAGAAGTCATGAAACATCTTCCTATACCTGAGTGGAAATGTGATAATATTATGAATGACTTTTTCATGTCACTACCAAAGACTCAAAGAAGGAATGATGCATTATGGGTCATTATTGATTGTCTAACCAAGTTAGCACATTTTCTTTCTATAAGATATGATCTAATTCTTGGTCGTCTAGAAATAATATACATTAATGAAGTTGTGAGACTTCATGGAGTACCTTTATTAGTTGTTACTGATCGTGATCCACGTTTTACCTCAAGATTCTGGATGAGTCTTCCGAAGGCCTTGGATACTGAACTTCATTTGAGCACTACCTACAACCCTCAAATATATGGACAATCAGAACAGACTATTCAAACATTAAAAGACATGTTGAAATCTTTCTCACTTGACATTCAGGGTATGTGGTATCAATATTTGTATCTGGTAGAATTTTTCTATAAAAATAGCTTCTATTCAAGTATTTAGATGGAACCATATGAAGTATTATACGGAAAGAGATGTCACACATCAACTTGTTTGGATGATGTTGGTGAAACAAAATGTGTAGGCCCAGAACTGGAGGATGAAATGATGGAAAAGGTAAAGGTTATCCAAAACCACATCAAAAAGCTCAAAGTAGTCAGAAGAGATATGCCGATAACATAAGGAAGGATTTGGAATTTCAGGTAGGAGATCATGTTTTGTTGAAGGTTTCTCCATGGAGGGGAGTTATACATTTCGGTATGAAAGGTTAATTAAGTCCCAGGTACACAAGACCTTTTGAAATTATAGAACGAATTGGGGATGTAGCTTACCGTCTAGCAATGCCACCAAGTATTTCCAAAGTTCACAATGTGTTCCACGTATCACTATTGAGAAAATACATGCCTGATCCAAAACATGTACGCGCCTATGATGAATTAGAACTATAACATGATATGTCTTATTGAGAAGATCCCTTCAGGATTCTTTATATTAGAGAACAAGTTCTAAGAAACCGGATGACTTGTCTGGAAAACGTTCTATGGAAAAACCATTAGATTGAAGAGGCAACGTGGGAACCTGAGGAAATTATGATGATGAACCACCTGAGTATTTTTATGCAATAATAATCTAGAAATTTCGTGGACAAAATTATTTGAAGAAGGAGAGAATGTAACACCCCCGGCTTCCATGGTACACTTCTCTTTGAATAATAATATAGCGTGTATTGTACGCAACTTCGAGTGTTAACACAGCACAACCAATCAAACTAGTCGTTATGAACAGTAATACCAACATTTTTGAAATTATATAACTTTTATCTTTTAAAATAGTCTTCATTTTTGTATTCTGAATATTTAAATTAGCATAGGAGAATTTTTTGGTATTTTTCTGAGAACTTATAATTTTTTATGAATAGTGATGAATACTAAACATTATTTAAAACAACTTTTTTAATCAAAATAATTTATAGTGATAAATTATACTATTTATAGGTTTTAATATAAAATTAGAATATATTTTTCCCATTTAATCCAATGTTGGTCATTGGACGAAATTTCACATTTAAACTAGACATAAACAAGTGTCAATCTTTTGATGCTTATTATTTCTTAAAAATAGGCTTTTTGTTTTAACCACGGGAATTAATTTGAAATCAATTTATGCCACTTCTGTGTTTTGAATTCGGAGAAATGGATTTCATATTTAGAATTAGTAGGTTAAAATTTTTTAAATAGGTAACATTTATTTTTAGAATAATTACTTCGGTAAATATTTTATTTAAGATGGTTAAATGGTAAATCCGGTAAATAATGGTAAAAAATCATAAAATTATAATATTAAATTACCCTAACAAATGTGATAACCCTATTTTATGATAAATTTCCGACCATGGGAATTGTGGGTCGATTTTGGGACCACATGGAGTTACTTTTAAGTGATATTGAAATTTTATATTAATTAAGATAAAATAAATACAAAAAAGACATAAGCATATATATTATAGGAATAAAATCTTTACATAGGGTTATATATTTTATAATTTATACTATAATTATTAATAAGAATTCTAAAATGATTACCTACATAATGGTTTTTTATTTATAATTTTTAGACATTGAATAATTAAATTTATTTATGACACAATAATGATGCAATATTTTCCTTATTAATGAAATAATCTAATAAATAATATTATAAATGTTTCAATAAATATAATTTGAATTTTTTGATACTGTACATGAATTTTCATAGTTAATATGACATGTTATTATTGATTAAATGAATTTATTTTTAATTAATAATGTTTTTAGGACTTTAACAAAAATCAAATATTAAACAGTTTCAAAATTGATATAAAGGAATTTTTAAAATAAATATTATATTATTAATTTATATAATATTCCTAAAAATATAAGTATAGGAAAAAATATATAAATAAATATAGGTGTATCATTAATGAACCACTTGGGGCTTGGTTGGAGGTAAATCGTACGCTTATTAACCATATAATATAGAAATACAAAGAGACATGGTAAATGTCAAACTACTTAACTAAGAGATAAATATAAATATTAAGGTTTAAATAGTTACCCAAACCTGTCTGAAACCTCTTGGATGAGATGTTTTAGACACATTCCCCCTTATCCTTTAAATAATTTAATTTTGAACGATTAGAACCCAAAAGGAATTTATTATAAAATAATATTTTATGTTTTTCCTAAGGTGCCCCTCACCCCTCTTATAAAAGGGAACTTCCCCTTCTCTCAAATTCACACATTAAAATCCTTTTGGATTTTCCAAAACCTGATCGAATATCATCCCAACTTCCCTCACTTTGACGTAGAGGCTTTTATTTAGACATAAATCCAACCTAAGAATGCCTTTTGATCAAATCAAAAAGATGAACTTGAAGAAGATGTAATATTTCATCACCTCTTTTAAGTTCCTTTCTCAATCGACTTCGTCTTTATTTGTTGTTTCCATTATAAAATAAAAATTTAAGTATCTTATATATAATGGGATGTTATTATAAATATGGTACAACCATATTCATCATTCTATCCATCTTTTAAATGACCTATCACCATACGTGCTTATGTACGGCTTACCGTCTGCACGTCGTGGTGTAATTGTTATTCAATACATTACTATTTGGATGAGTATAATAATGAGTATAAATTATGTAAATAATAAATATAAAATTATAATTATTCGGTATATATGATATATCATTCAATTATATATGATTTTAATATCAATAGAATGATATTATTGCTTGTGCGTATGTATGGACTACCATCTCCACGAACGAGATGCGATTAATTCCCCATCGTATCCATTCAAGTCTAATTTTCATTGATTATTAAAAATAATTTTTAAGGGATTGATATCATTTTGGATATGAATAATATAAAACCTACCCATAACAAACATAGATTATGTAACAAAACATAAAATAGAAAACGAGTAAGTTAACACCCGAAACGATGATAATACTAGAATATTATTAACAATTAAATGTTAAAAGATCATATATGATATCATATTAATGTTTATGATTCTTGTATAATTTATTAATAATTATTTAACTATTATACAAGAGGTTAACCTACCCTCGACCAACGAAAGGTACAATGTAAGGGTTAATTTCACAATCTCTTCATTATCCGAGGTTATTTTTATGTAATTATCTACTGGGGCATCTTTATCATCCACATCCAGGTTTCTTAAAAATATATTTCAAATCATTCTTAATAGTTTATAAACTATGGGTTAATTCTATGTATAATTTCTATTGAATTTTTATAAGATGTTTATAAAGAAATCTTTCCGTCGTCTTCCAAAAAATGTACTTTTTAACCGTTTTGACAAAATTATGGTAAGAATGTATTTTTTATCTTATATGGTGGGTGTGACTATTTTCCACCTTTATGAAATTGTCAAAGCTTCCATTACAAGCTTATAATAATATTTTAAAAGTAAATGTTTTCTTTTATAATTATGTGACTTTTAAATGATTTCAAGAATAGATATCTATCTCAAATAGTTTTGATTTCATCTATGTCAACATCCATTGATGGATTTTAAACTTATTTGATGTTGATTTATTATGATACCAAACATCCATATTGTATTGAAGGATTTGTGATATGTTTGAATATGGTTGTGTTTTTTTATACCATTCATGGTTTATGGAGAAATTATTGACATTTCATATGCTAGTTTTAATACGAATTTTTGTGTTATGATTAAACCTGTTTATATATGAATGCATGGGATTTTATAAGTGATGGGCAGAGCCCGCTATGGCTCCTCGACGCATAGGTAGGTCTCATGAGACAAAATAGTGTCTTGGAACAAGTCCTTAACAATATCTTATTTGTAGTATTGGAACAAGGCCTTGACTATGTGGTTATGATAGTCTGGCATTATGTATTCCATCATTATGAAAGTGGTTATTGATATTGCATGTGATTATTTGACTGGTAAAATATCCATGTGAATAAGTAAATTGAATTTTTTCATTTCATTTTTTTTATATTATGATGAAATTCAAGTTTAAAAGGATTATGTTTTAGTTATACATTTCCATAAATATTTATTCTAATTCTTGAAAGTTTCCACTATATTGTTATCCTTACTGATCATATGAGCTCACCCAATTCTATGTATTATTTTTCCCATGATGTGAAGAAGAATTTTATGACTAACCCATAGGGATAGTCTGAGGGGATATGAGTGTGGACTATAGATACTATGTTGTTTAAGTTTTCTATTTTATGATGTAATGTAAGACTTATGAATGTATCTAGTGTTTCCAAGGCTACTAAACTAATATCTCTTTGGAGACATTATTTTTTCTGATCACGCCAATTTTATGTAACAATGCACTGACTCTGGATAACTGGGGTCGGGGTGTTACATGAAGACCCTTCAAATATTAGATAATATGATTTGAAAACCATAAAAAACACTTCATCCAATAATTATAACTTTTTCATGAACATAATATTAACCAATCCACTCATAGGGGATTCATAGGAGCCAAATATTTTATCACACATTTTTCCTAAGCTGAAAACCCCCATAAATGTCTAGTCAAAAGTAAAATAAATTAAAATAAAAAAACTTATTATTATTATTCCTAAAATAAAATTTCTTCTGAATTATCATTTTATTTTTTAATTTAATATCTCTAAATACAAAAAGGACCACAAAAAAGGATTGATAAAAATGATTAATAAAGGAAATAATTTTAATTATACCACATGGATTCAAATAAAATCCCTACAAACAAGTAAGAGATAAAAAATAGTTCTATTGTGAAATAACATAGTTTCCAATCAAATGTAGTAATAGAAAATGAAATTCTACAACAATAGGATATTTGGAATTTCTAAATTATGAATAAAATAAAATTATAATTCAATTTTGTTTATAAAATAATATATCTTGTTTATCTGTATTTAGCCATTAATATATCACCATATAAATATATCTCGAGAATAGACAGATCATGTTCTTGAATTGAAGGGTATATCTAATCACAAATACCTAAATTTTTTGAATATTTTTAAGTGTGATTATATCCTCCACACTTTCTTAATTATAGGATGAGGTTCGTTACTCCAATAAATCTAGTAGATTGCGTATTTCCTTTTTCTCATTAATAATTATCCCATAGGATATTATAATAATAATTCACTTAAAATTATATTAATTTTCACACTTCCTTATTTTCCTTGGGTGTGGTGGAATTAATCCATATGAGTTTAACATAGTTTTATTACATTTTTCATCACTTGATTAAAAATATTATTTTTCAATATTTTGTAATAATTCAAATGTTTCCTTAATTTTTTCCACATATTCCCTATAAGAATCTTGATCCTCAATATGATTGGGGGATAAAATCCAATATTTTCAAAGGGATAGTCTATAAAATATTTCCCATAATTTGTGGTTTTCATGGGTTCCTATAAAATCTCATTTCCTTCATTCCCATTTAGATGTTGAGATATCATAACATACTCCACCAATATAGAATTATTCTCTTCCCTAGGAGATATTTATGGTTTTGTAGTCTTTTTTTTCAATTTATATGTAATGATCATAGATTGAAGATTGTATTAATTCAATTGCCCAATAACCTGCTTAATATGTTGTTTTCCATTATCAAATCAGGGGGATTTCATAGTAATTATGACCAACCATTAGGCCTAATTCGTCTTGAAGAATTATTTCCAATAGACTAATATTGATGGAAAAAGTTAAATATATACAATAAAAATTATATAATATCCACATAAACTATATTATATTATAATCCATAGTCAATTTTTTAATCCAGATCACTAATGGTAATGTATTTGAGTTAATATTTTTGAAAGTACAAGTAATGGATTGTCTTGATCAGAAAATGTTTCCAATAAAATATTGAAAATAATACCATTGAGTCTAGAAACTGAAAAAAGATATATTAGTTTGAAGATCCACAATTTTTTAGGAGAAGGATAATCCAAAACATCCATATTGGATTATATTCCCCCAACATCATCAGATAATGATGTATTAGGGTTTATACTATCAATAATAATAAAATAAAAAATAAAAATAAACATTATAATAAAATTATTTATAATAACAAAAATATTATTATTATAATTAAATTATATTTTGACAACAAAATTCAGAGTGGAAATCAACGAGATCCTTTTAGATTGTTGTGTAAATTTTTTAAACCTACTATGTTCTTAATAGATGTAGAAGACTATAACCATAATGAATGGTCCATTACATAAATGATGATAATATACATTTATAAATAAAATAAACTACCTACATCTCCCCTTCTTATTTCATCGATGGATTTTTTTTCACATCTTTTATTAATTGAGAAGGGTTTCTACTGAAATATTAGTGGAAAATTTCCCATTTTCACCAGTATATATGTTTATATGAACACCGATACCATTAGAATTTATTTAGTCAATTTGTTTTTCTGAGCATATAGAGTGAAACATAATTATCCAATATAACATTTCCAATTACCATATATAATCATATAATAAAACAAGACTTTTATCTAGAAGACACAAAAAACATTTTACAAATCCGACATAATACTAATTCCTAAACATCAGTCACTAATGACAAAATAACATATCTGTTCTACAATTTCTATAAAATGAGAAGAGAAATATAAAAAATTATATATATAAAATTCCATCCATATGAACATTCCTTTTTTAAATTTTTATAATTCCTCAAAAAAATTAGAATGTTTTTATTTTTTTAAAACTATATTTCATTTTGTACTATGCACTACAATAGAATATTTTCCACAATCTGAATAATAATTTCATTTGTTTTTCTAATATCCTTCAATAAAATTTCAATTTCCCAATAGGCATTAAGTGTTTAAATAATACGATTAAAATGATACTTCTCACCACTACTAAAAATTTCACTCTTCATTCCATAGGTAAAACATTTCGAAAAACCTTGATGAAATCAATAATTTTTAATATGATCAAATTCATATATATGAATTTATGTGAAGGTCAAATGCTACTTATATAATATTCAAAATATAACTTTTCATGAACATTGAAACTAATTAAAAATTACCCACAGGTTGTTAACCTATATGTTTACCATGAATTTTACATAGTCACCATCAATCCCATGATATCTATAAAGGGTATTACAAAATATGTTTGAAAAATTCCAAACTCCCATTTCCAGAGTGTTTTTCATAAGTAATTTATCCATTTTAATAGCATTTTTATCAAAAATCTAACTTCTTTTTATGACGTGCAACAATATCAATATATAATTCAGCTATAATCTTGATATTATTATGATACCTTATTTTTTACAATTAACGCAGGTTTTTCTATATCCTTGGAATAACCTACTTACACCCATGATGCGAAAAGAAAATACAAAAAAGATTCTAAATTCAAGTATACACAATATTTATATAATTTAAAAAGTATGTTTGACTATATATATGTTACTATTTCTATTCACTAATCCCATTTTGTTAATATCATGAAAAAAATTCTTCCTATAAAAAGGGAATATTTGGCTACATTCATTCGTCAATGTACTTATGGTAATTTCATAATTTATTAAAACCACTTTTATAGGATAAATAATATTATCTTGGCATTATGTACTATCACATCATGCATAAATAAATATTATACTATTAATTCTATTGGGGAATCATCACAATTAAATATTACCATAACCATAACCAATCATAATATTTTATACTAACCTTTACAAAGTGACTTTTTTCTACTAAATACTATTTAATAAATCAACGTATAGAAGTATGTTTTCGAATTATGTGGAATAATGGATTTTCAAACAGAATTTTCCACTCTAATGGTCTTCAATTAATTTTTTAAAAATTTAATTCTATTTTAAAAAATGTATTTTAGAATGATTATCTATTATACCTCCAAATCAATTTTTTCTTTATCCTATAGGCCTAAATTGATTTTCTCTTCCACAATGGTTGATTTAAAAAATAATTGAGTAGATCAACCAATATGAAAACACAATCAACCATTACTAATTGATGTTTGTTATAATCTAATTAATTTTTATTGAAAATTTAAATTCAAATTCATACTATATATAATGTATTCTCACATTGAACACATATTTTACAAGTTTCCTAGATCGAAGAAATTTTTTTTGGATGAATATCCATGAAACCACCATAGTATTATAATCTGTCTAAATCACTCAAATATAACTAATCATGACGATTGAAGCACAAACCTATGGGGGTTCACCAAAATAAGAACTATTATTCTTTTTTATAAGACAAAAACATCATTGATCATAATAATAATCATGACATAATATATTATAATAGAGGCCTCCTTGAAAATAACATACTAATTTATCACCTATTGGATATGCAATTTTTAATTGATCATAGAAATGAATTTTTTAGACAACTTCGAATTGCCTTACTAAATAATTTATTTAAACATGAATCTCAAAAATCCTTAAAATTATAATAATTAACATAAGAAATATAATATAAATACTACCATATAAAATATTTTCCTCATAAAATGTAATAATTATTATAACTTATATTTTTTATGTAATTATCATCATAAAATAAATTTATAACATGTTTTACAAGTAATGTCATCATTTATAAAATTATATTTTCAATTTAAATCTAAATAATTTCAAATAAAATACATTATAATAATATATTAAAAATACTTTATATACATTCAAATTATTAAAAAAAACTTTTTATTTTAAAATATGATTAATTTTTTATTTTCAATACAAAACATTAGTAATCACTATTAATTTAGAATATCCTATATAGAATTAAACCATGTCAAATTGATAGTACCATACCAATAATTTAATTTAATTATTTATTTTTTTTTAAATTATTATAATCACATATAAATCATGTAATCATATATAAAAAATTTAATAATAGAATATTTTTAATTTTGAGTACAATTGAATTTGTAAACCCAATATATTAAAGATATTAATGTTAAAAAAAATTTCACTAATAAGTAAATATGAAGGAATCATTTATTTATCTATAAAATTAAATTAAAGATGGATATTTTCATATTTTATTCAATCTCAAAATTGATATTCATGGATCATTCATGGTTAGAACAAAATTAGGGGGTGGAATCATTTTGTGAATTTTCTTAATCCTCTTGTAATCTAATTTTTATAAGTAAATTTATCTTTATATTTTCACTAATAAAAAAGAAAAGGAACACACCATCTTTGTTTTGGATTTACATAGTTGTTCTAAAATATCTTAATATTTTATGTATTTTGATGATTCATAAAATGCCTTTTTTATAGTAATGAGTTATCTTATGTTTTCTAATATTTTATTACCAACATTTATTAAAGTTATACATGGTTTTTGGAATAAATTTCAATATAATTTATCTTACATGGATAATTAATCAATGTAATATATCCTGTAAGAATAATGAAAATCATATAATCTATGATGTTATCCAGTTTTTAGTTGATTTTTATTTATAAAATTTCAAGATTATCTTAATTTTAAGAGAATTCTATTACATAGAAAATTCCATACTTAAGATGAAATATAAAGTATGTGATAAAGGATTTTATATTATGAAAGCTCAACATAAAATATTATTATTCTACATAAATGAATAATTATGTGGATGTTAATGAAAATTAAAGAAGTCATTTATCATACCAGTATTAAATATTATCTTTTTATGAATATGATGAATGAATTACTATATCAAAAATGAAAATCCATAGTATATATCTTCTGTGTCAATGAAGTCAATATATTTTTCATCATATGAAGATGCATGGAGAATTTTCATATAATAACAATAATTCCACATATTTATCTCAAGAAGATAAAGTTAAATTATTAAGGATCATTAGTATAATACTACTTAAATTCAAAGTGACTTTTCAATATGTCAAATTATGATTTTATATTCATTATAAAAGGAGTTGATTAAACTAGGAAATATTGGTTTGTAAAAAGAATATTTTTTCCTAGGAATGTAAAAATACAATAATGAAGTTTTCTTCTATCTAAACTATGTAAGTTCATTCCATATTTTTAAATTAATGAAGCATTCTAATTAAGAGTAAATAAATTAATTTTTTTCAATAGGATTATCCAATCAACCATTAGGATTATCAAGTGTTCTTCTGTTCAAATTCAAAATAGGAGATACAAACAGAAGAGCTTTTCGCTACATGAAAAAACAAATACATAATCATGGGATGATTCTTTTTTCATAAAACACATTATATAATATACATAAATCTTTATTTATAGTTTTTATGGTTACAAGATAATAATTTTCAATAAAATAACCTCCATAGATATTCTTTGAAGATACTCGTCTTCATTAGGTGTTTATTTTTCTTCTTTTGGGTTCTTCTTGAAATTGTGGTCTTAATTAGGTAAACTCTCATTATTCAATCATATTGTTTGAATCGAGTATGGAGTGTATATAGTGTATAAGAGTGTGTTCTTCATAATATATTTAGTGATCCAAAAAAATATTCGAACTTTTAACCAAGTAATGGTTGCTACACTAAAGAGATCACTCCCTTGGAAAGAAATTTTTTCTACTGAAATCACTAAGATCATAGTGTTTAGTATTGGTGGAGTCAACTATGGGATATCTATTCCCCAAACCCTTATAAATATCATGTGTTTTATATTTTTATTATAGATTATATATCAATTTATTCTTTTTATATGATAATTTCAAAATATTAAAAACATTAAATGATGGCGATTTTAAGCAATGAAAATTCCAAGATAACAATTCACCCCCATCATGAGAATTATTAAATTCATTCCTTGAACAAATGTGACCTCTTGAGACTAGTTTAGTTTAGAGCAACAAGAACCAGTTTACTATATGGCCTTAGGAATTCCTCCCCATATTCCATATTCTTCCTTCTAGTAGTGAGGGAATATGGTGTAACTATGGAGAGACAATGCCCTCTAATTAGAGTAATGTACATGGGTGATATATAGTGAAACAATATATGGAATACTTATAACATAGAATAATAATGTATTGGATATAATAAGAACTATCCATGTGATATTAACAAACCTAATAAATATTGACTATATCATATACCAAATGATGATGGTATCTATCTGCAAAAGGAAAGCAGATATACATGGATGGAAGAAAATAATACAATATATTATATAAAAATGAATAAAAGAATAAAAAAATATTAATGCATCCCAATCACTATCCCAGTCATCCCCAACCATTCTCCCATCATAAATCAAGCATGTTAGAATTCCAATTTTAGAGAGTTTCCCATGACGACACATGAAATCAAAAAATCTTACTGGTTTCCAATAGTATCCTAGATGGGGTGTTAGATAAATCTTAGTAGGCCACCACAAAAACAAATTTAATAAAAATACAGTCTGTGAATATAAACTATATAGGGTGTGTATATATATATATGTTAATAAGAACAAAATAAATAACACATACCTAATTCAGCCTCAACTTATGACTAATCATGTAAAAATGAAATTCTATAAATTAAGATTCGATTTATATAAATGGATCATATATGGTTTTAAAAAAAACTATATATAATAATAATAATAAATGAGGATCCATGGTGAAACCCAGGATTCAATGACATTGGGGGTTAGGCCAACTCATAGTATCAACTCTTTCATTCTGGAAATAAGGGAATACTTTTAATCCAAGGGGTACACCCCAGACATTCAACTGTAAAAGAGTCTAATTGATTCCACAGAGCACGTCTATAGAAATCAAGGGCTAAACATGACCTGGCCCAATGGGATGAGTCTATGACACTGCAAATATGAAGACATCAATCTATATCTTTAGAGTATATCTAATATATTCTAATATATAAAAAATAGGGAAGTAAATCTTTATAACAACACCAAGTAATTCATCTAAAAATAGAAAAACTAGATTTCATGTTGGGTATCCCCCTACAATCAGATAAATGAATTAGAATTGTGTCCTATGAGTGCTCAAGAAATTCACTCAGGAATCCAAGGCTAGCCCATATCTAATAATTCATATAAATATGAAAATAGTCCAAATAAATAGGAAACTGATACTCATTCATTATATAAAATATGTAATCATAGACATGAAATACTCATGACAAATAATCATTTGATAGGTTCATTCTAATACCTTTCATTAACATGACACAATTAATTAAGGAAATGAACCAAATATAAATTCAATTATGTTATCCATGTCCATGTGATGTATATATATATATTATCTATATAATAATTTATGATTAATTCATGAAACTAAAAACAAAACTTATTAAAGGTTAATTATTACAAACCAGAATGGTGTTCCAAATAATAATAATATGGGATACCAAGGGATAAATAAAGAAAACACTAAATGACTAGTCCTTATTGAGTTGTAGACATAAAATGGTGTCAACTATGTCAATATGATCCACAACTGACAATTTATAATAATATATTGAACAATATTTCATTATGGGGAAACTCTTGATGAAACTGGTGTGAACACAACATAAATTTTTAAATATGGTGAGACATTAAGGGATGATTCATAGACTACCTCCATTATGCATGTAGTAGTTTCCTCATCCAATATCGATCATTAAATTAGCATGTAATGAAAGAAAATAGATGAAAAGATGAACTCCCTAAAAACATGGAATATGAGTATTCACCAAAATAGAATCATCGATAGTGTAAAGATTGGTGAAAGGTTCCTAAGGATTTAATCACTTACCAAGAGGATTTTAGTGATATAATCAGATCTCGTTTCCAAGTTTGGATGGATAAATTATGAAAAAACCTATGTGGAAGGGGATTTATGGATTAAATGGGATAAGGATGGATATATTTTTTTTCTATGGAAATAATAAATTAGGAGGAGGGTTCAAATATATAATCTTTTAAGGGATAGTTGGTCATTTTACCCAACCTGTAGTAACCCTACCCTTGTAAGCTCAGAGTCAGTGTCTACAACCATTATAGAGGCATGATTACGAGGAATAAATTATTGAAGGACCGAATAGTTTAAAATTTTTTGTACTATATATATATATACTTGATCATTTTATTTCAAATGAATACACTAATTATTGACATGTTTTTTTCTTTTGAGAATAATAAATTTATTAAATTTAAGATATCCTTGAATAGATTTCATAGTTCACTTTAGGTAATCAAATTGAAGGGAATCATAATAAAGATGAGAAGAAATTATTAGTATGTGAAAATACAATGAAATAAATAATGAATAAACGATCATAATCATTATGGAAAGTTAAATATATTAACAAACTTTCCATGTAATCAATAAATTGGGAATGAATTGCAAAAACAATATGAAAAGGTAAATGACTAAAAACATGACATTTAATTAAATGGATAAGGAATAAAAAATATGGGAAGATATGAATCTAAAAACACATTCTATTTAATCAATAAACTAAGAATGAAATGAATATATAAATTTTTTTATAGCAAAAATATCCTATATAATAAACACAAAATCAAAATAAAGTTATTTCATAATTATTGGACATCATGTCTTAGCATAAGAAAATTTATATAACAAATATAAATCTTTCATAGAGTTTAAAAACATAGGAAGAAACCAATTTTATTTGTGAAACTAAGTTTTCTCAATAGAACCTATCGATGCATAAGGGGATATCTAAATTCTGGGCCCCACCCATCACTGCATTTCCAAAGCATTCTTAACATCGAGTATTCAATTTAATTAATAAATAACATGCCTTATAAATTACACATATTGATTGGGGTTAAAGATTTATCAATATCTACATAGTAAATCAAGAAACATTCAATTTAAAAAATTTAAGAAAAAATGGTATACAGTTTTAGAAACGAAAATATCCATTGTAAATGATATGAATAAATAGTGTAAATTCAATGCCAAATTTTCATATGAAATTTAATACATCAAGGGGACTCATAAAAGAAATCAAGTAAGTCAGTTTCAATAATAAACTTGGGAATTTCAATCATAAACTATCCGTATGAAGAATAAGGATGGTATCAATACAACATTTCCCAAGTTCAGTAAAATTAACAGTTTTTTTCATTGACTAATAGAAATATTACAAAAAGTTATTTTGAAAATATCACATGGAAAATATCCTATTTATTTTTGAAAACATTTTGAAAATATTTTTCTTTGATATTAAATTTTTTAAAAAAAAATTTCTATAAAATTATACTTTCAAATATATAGGGGTAGCTTCAAATAAATGATAATAGGTAAATCCGTACAAGTCATAGAAGGTAAAAATAACATTTATTTTTTATTGTAAAAAGGTTTGAAAATTGTATTTTTTGGAAAATGGAATGAATAATACATTGAAAATGTTTGTAGAATAATAAAAGGGTAAAAATGGAATAAATAAATAATTATAGAAATTATAAAAACATTTTTGAAATAATTTTTAGAAAACATAGGTTTTTAGAAGAAAATTTGTTCTTTGACTAAGGAGATAAATTACTTTAGTTTTTCTTAAAAACATTTTATAATACATTTTGAGTTCCCAAGAAGGGAAAATAGTAATATTGAATTGAAATGTTCATGAATTACCATAAGAAATAAACTTTATAGATTTATTAAATAATGATAAAATATATTTCTCTAATTGATATTAATTGGGAAACAATCCCAAAAAAGTTGAGTTTGAAAAGTAAACACTTGGAAAGACCATAACGCTGAGGTGAGAATAATTCAATGAATAGTTTATGTGTGTCAAATTTAAATAAACATAAGAAAAGTGGAAATAAAAAATATATATATAGTAAAAATTTATTGAACATATAATCTTATAATACTAATGACAATGAGAAATAAATATAACATAATGAATATGAAACAAGATATGGAATTTGTTACCACTTGGTAAATTTTAATTAAAATACCATCAAAATAAATAATTCAAATTGAAAATAAAATTACATGAAGTTAAAATTATCCATGATATAATATATCAAATAGTTATTAGATACACTACACAAAATAAGTATGTGGTGATATGATATTAATCTATCAAATGTAAAAATTGAGATGAAAATACATTAACTATTATTTAATTTACAGTGAACACACATTAACCTTATCTATAACGGGTTTAATCATGTTATTAAATTATAATTAAAGAATAATTATATTTAAAATATCAAATATTAACTTCTTATAAAGTCATATTACTCGTTGTATAACAATCAGTTATTATTTTTTCAATTTCCGGTGTTAATTACGTAGTTTTTCTAATATGTTTTGACTTCTTACTTGTTGATAAAATAATATAGATCATAAAATAATCATATAAAAAATTTAAAACATGATTTTAAAATAATATATATTTATTATATATGCATTTATAATAATCCATAATATCTGGACATAGAAAATGAAATGTGCCTTTCAGGGAGACGATAGACCCATACATACACATGAAGGCTTGTTCCATTTCTATTTCATATTTTAAAAGCAATTGATATATATATATATATATTATAATTATATTATCATATTTATATCATATGTGTGAAATTAATTTATTAAAACCATCCATAATATATTCCTTGTATAGTGTAAATTAATCACATCGCTTTGAGGTAGCGATAGTCCACACATCCAAATATGATGTTATTGTATTCCAGAAAAATAGAATGCATGAAGATATGTGTCATTTAAGAATTAAAATGTATTAATAATTTATAAATATAAGATATAACATATAAAAACAACGTTTATATCATAACTACCAACATGATATGTTGTAAAGGAAGAACAAACAATTATCGTTTCACGAGGTGGTAGTCTATTATACACACAAACGATTACTTCATTACTAATTATAAGGAATTGTGAGTAATTGTAGGTATAACAATATGAATAAATACTTTTTATTATACCTAGGATACATATTTTGTCATATAATCCTTAACTAGTGTGATTATATTGGGTGGAGAATGAAATAAAATAAATGTGATCAGTGAAGAAAGATGCCTTTTTTGGGTAACTTATTTTGGTTTATACCAAAAGACTTCCTTGTATGATTTATTCCTAGTGTGAGGATTATATGAATAAGATATGTAAGTTAGATGATTATTTTGGAATATTTTATATTATCCAAATGGATTTATATTTTTCAATAGGTGGTAGGGTTTAATACCTTTTTATAGTGGAGGAGTGATATTCTTGTATATTTTTGAGAAAGGAATTCCAACTAGGTTTTTCCAACGTAATGAGGATCCCATAATGAACCAAATTATAGGAAATGGAGAATCTGTACAAAATATTAACATAAAATTTATTCTATAAAAGTGTGTAGATCATTTTTCCCTTATGATTATGTTTTAGTCGTTTGTTACGCTAATTTTTCTCTTAACCACTATAATTAGTTATAATTATTATCACTGATATTGTTTTTTCAAAAAATATATTTTTATTACAATAAATTATAAATTATTACTAATAAAAATAATTAATTCATTTTTAAAATTTAAAATCATAGATCGGTATAAATAAATTTTAATAACAAAAGATGGGATGATCTACCAGGTTTTTGAAGAAAAAATGTTCAAAATGTTGAGATATTTTTATATATATTTTCAAATCCAAATTGAATAAAATAAAATTAATTTTATTTCGTGATATAAAATATTTATAATTAAACTTTATAACTATTTAAAAAATAATTTATCGTGTAAATAAATTATAAAAAACTAGTTTGGAATAAAAATCCATTATTTTCATTATTCATCAAAAAATAGAACTTCATAGAAAAATAAGGAAAATTCGTCCTATGATAATTTTTATGTCCTAAATTATTAAATTTTGTTTATTTTGCAGTATAAAATCAAAAAAAAAATCAAAAAAAATTCAATTCATATTGGTTCTCCAATAAAAGGCTATAAAATTTCTTTTTTGAAAAAATATAAATTTTAATCATAAAAGTAGATTTATTATTATCTTATGATTACCAATCCTATAGGATGAATATCAAGAATATTTTTTTGGATGTATAATATTTCTAATTAATTAATATCATTCACTAATTGTAATTAATTTAATTTATTAGGATAAAATTACTTTATGACCATAAAACCACTTTCATTATATTCAATTTGTTTTTATATTAATTTTAAATTAATTGTTAACCGATGAATTCCTTTTAGCTTTGTGTAAACCGTAAATCTTTAAAATTTAGATAATCATATTCATAAATTCTAATTTAATGTCTAGTTTGTATCTTATTATATTATGAAATAGTTTTTTAAAAAATATTATTATTAGGTAAAATGTGATCTTACGTGTAATGGATGTCATTGAAGGAAGTCATTATTATGTGTGATCCAAGCTTACTCAATATATCACATGAATTGAAAGAAATAGCATATGTTGAATTTATTTAAAATATTAAATATATGATAACGTCTCGGGATATTATATTCCATTACAGACTTGGTATCACATGTCATAAACACAATCAAATGAAAGTATACGCTATTTGAATTTTTAGGGTGTTACATTCTCCCAACTTTAAACTCATTGGATCCTCACAATTTAAACTGAATTTATGAAATCTAGTTTTGACATTTGAAAATTTATTTTGTGAATTCCCACCTTGTGAGTACAGTTAATAAAATATCCATTTAATAAGAGAGTATAATATGTATAAAGGTCACATGGAATATGTTTTTACTAGTTTTATATGTAGAAAAACATTAATGGAATGTGAAAAAATAAACTGAGGGGAAAAGATTAAATATTTATAGTGAGCGATTGAGGTCATCAATCACAAACAAGTGAATTATTAGTTGAATTTTGAGGGACTCAATGCTATAAATATATGATGGATTAAAAGACAATCAATTCAAAAAAATTAATGTATTACGTCAATAAATTCTTGATCATTTTCCAAATGTTAAAAAATTATTTTACTACTTATGAATATAATGAATTATACATACCTGATAGATTTCAATTTAATGTGAAAATTTACATCTTTTCGGTGTACTTAGATCAAATTATTATTATTCCCTTACTCTATGAAATTAATATCCTAGAATGAAACACTTTTTATGTTGGACAAAAATCTTCTTTTGAGGGATCTCAATAACCATAAAAAATAATTATCTTAAATCTCTAACTATTTCTATAGACTAATATGTTTATGAAATTAATCTTTAAACCAAAAAGTAACACTAATGATTTATCATTAATATTTATTCCTCAAATTGTTTAACTATAAATAATTACACATTAACAAGGGTATCAGGAAGGAAAGTGGTAGGAAAGAAACCCTTATCATCCTTCTATAATGGGTTCAGGTCAAATGACATTGCTATATTTAATCGGTTATCACCCAAAATACATGTTTTTCAATTTTGAATCCATATTAATAAAATTTCAAATTTAAATAGGAATGGAATCCTTGAAATTTTATTATTAACTAGGCTTTTCAAAAAGGTTTCCAATACAACCCCAATACAAAAATACTTCATAATTTTTTTTCACATGTTTCCTTTATTATTGGAGAGTTTATCCTTTAAAATATTTCATTGACTTTGGTAATTCCCATGTTCCCCTAATTTAATGAAACAAACCATAAACATATCCTTATGATGAAAATTTTCTTCCATCCATGGTATCCTTAATTTTTCATCATCAATTCTTTACTTCATGTTCGTATTTTCCACATGTAAAGTACATATATATTCCATTAATACATTTTCACGGGTTTTCCCTTCCACATTTCATTCATGATGGATATAAATTCTTTTTTCTCCAAGGTCTCAATGACTCGAGCTCTTATAAAACATTATACTTCACATTTTTTGTGATTTTCAGAGTTGGGTATGGTATTTTTTATAATCATATTTCTAGAAAACTAATTAATCAAGAAAACAACATCTTTCAATCCTATAAAATTTTTTTTTGGTTTCTCATTTTCCCCACCTTTTATTTCATGTTCAATGTAATCATGACATCTTTTTGGTTCCATCTATTTACCAAAACCAAAAATCATAGTGTGAACAAATATTATAATACTAAAAAACCATATATATATTTTCAAGGTATCTAAATCTTGACACATTAATATTTATCTAATACAGCATAGGTTTAACCTAGGTAATTCATTGTAATTATATATTCAAGTCCTTCATAATGGTTTGTAAATAAAATGTGAATTAACCTAAGAATAACACCAGGGAGTGTCAAATCATGTGCTCAGTAAATACCATTTTCATATACTAGGTTACACTTGTGTTAATATCGATGCACATTATTGGAGTTGTTACCCCTGGGAATATATGTTACAGAACCACATCCAGTTGTAGTATCCAAATAGAGATGTATTTCTAGAAAAAACACCTATTCACAATCTAATGAAAACATTATGATGTTATTGAATAAGTTATCTCAATTTATAACATAGGTTTATGTTCTCTAATCAATGATTCCAAAAATCATGTTTTCATGGTTTATAGTAAAACTTCTCTAATACCAACTACAATAACGCTACCCTAGTAAGCCTAGAGTATAAGGACCCAGCCTTAAACATTTATTATTATTGAATTAAATGAATAGTTTACATAGAGGATCTTTTCAGGTATAGAGTTTTAGAGATCTAGTACATATCTGTTATATCTCAAAAGATTACAAAGTTGACACTTCTACTATGTTTCCATAAAATAAAAACTCATAAAAAAACTTGTCTAGTTCTATGTTTTAGATAGCATGATGTTTTCTTGTTCCCATCCATGACCATATTCCACATTAAGTCTTGTGAAAAACATTTCAAAAAATCATGGGGTGAGTATAAAAAGCTCAGTAAGGGATACACAAAGAAGGATAACTGTTAGTTTTTTAAAACAACAAGTAAACCATGAATACTTTATCAATGTAATACTTTTCACCTTTATGAAGCAGAAAATACTATTCATTGAATAAAAGATCATTACTTACCCTTTTGTAACAAAAATATTTCTATAAAACCCATATAAAGTACACATAACATATGAAGGTAACTTGGGACATAAACATTCTTAAATGGAATAACCATACGGTCGACATCCACACAATACACTTAATGGAATAGCCATACGGCTGACTTACATACCCAATGCATTGGAGGTTATAACGTAACCACCCGTCCTAGTATTCACGGCAGCACCCGTCATATGTTTTATCGTGTAACCACCTGTCGAATGTCCAAGTACCATTATAAAATCATAATACATAAAACAAAAATAATGGGAAGAAAACATTTCCACATTTCAAACACAATATATCACTTAAATATATTGACATAACAAATCCATTATAAAAAAAACTTCAATACCAAAATACATAAAAGGGTATATGATATTTATTTCATTTTGAAAACATTATGACTTGTTGAGGAAGCTAAAGACCAAATAATACTCGCGGCGGTGGAAAAGGTCATTTTCACCAAGTACGTTAAAAGAAACATTCCTTTTTGTTATTTTTTAAAACGCTTTTTATAAAAATATTCCTTTTGGAAAAAATTAATGGTCAAAGGGGTTTATACACCATATAAAATAATGTCTTGTATTAGAACAATATATTCCTCAATGAAAGGAGATTGAGTCGAAGTCCCTTACAAAGACGGTATCCTTGGATTAATGATAAATCAATTACAAAATTATGTGTGACAAAAGAATACACCAAATATAAGTGGATATTAAGTGTAAAACAATCAGATTTCATTCACACATATTCATAGAACGACATATTCAAGGTGTACAAGTTTATCCCAAAGAATCAAAATTGGGTTAAGAAGTTCCCTTACAAAAAAATATGACAGCCTAACGACATCACTTCAAAATTCATAAAATGTGTTGATTAGAGATAATAATGGTATCTCATCACTTAGAAATAATATTTACATCAATAAGGATATAGAAGAACATATCCCAACATTAAAATATGTAAATTAAATGACCCAAAAAAATAATTCTTTTAAAAAGAGGTGGGTGAAAGGGTCCCTTACCGACTTGTGTATCTTTAGAAACATACACCCCATGAAAGAAGGAAAATACAAAATTGATGTAAATACTTATAAAATAAATTATATTACACAAAGAATAGAATAATGGTTAGTACATATACCACTCAACACAAATGGTGGAAAATGTAGCATAAATCTCAAGGGAATCAAAGTGAGATGAAAAATCCCTTACGAAAACTCGACATCCTAATGGCGCCACTTACAAATTCCAAAAATGGATTGATGAGATCAAATAGGGTCGCTCATCATATTAATATAAAATGTAAATCAAGATGAATATAAAATAACATCCCCCCAACATAACAAATAGGATCTTAAAATAGGTGACATAAAGGAGAGTACTTAAAAAGAATGAGAGAGGTGGGATCTCTTACGAAAATTTGGCAGTGTAACGGCACCACTCAAAACATCCAAAATGGATTGATGAGAGAAAATAGGGTCTGTCATCATATTAACATAAAAATGTACTTTATGAGTAATATAAAATAACATCTCAATCATAATAAATATGATCTTAAAAGGAATGACATAAAATATTGTACTTAAAAAGAAATAGTGGGTTAGGATCCCTTAACTCATGTCCGACTTGTCTTGTTCGTTTATTTATATTCCTACATAATAAACATTGGTAAATTTATAATTTCATAATTACCTCCTTTAAAGATTATTATTCAGTTCATATCACATGTTATAATGTTATAATAAGTGTTTAATAATGTCAGTTCATATCAGATGTTTTTGTCGATGTTTGGTACATGAGTAAAAAATGATCTTGTTTGAAAATGATTGCCCATGTAGTTATAATTAAATAATTTCCAGAATAGTATTAATGATTAAAATATCATATGTATCTAGTAAATATTCATTTTATACTATTCCATGACATTTGAAGATAAAAAATGAAAAGCACCGTTCATGGAGATGGTAGGCCGTACGTACGCATGAACACTACTTTCATTTTTTTGTAATATTAATGGAATTAAAAATAAAAGAGATATATATATTATAATTCCAGTATAATATATATGTTATATAGGTCACATATGTTCATTAATTTCATTATTTATACATTCAATGTATTTCATGAATGAGTCACATCACTTGAGGGGGCGGTAGTCCACACTTCTTCATATGAAATTATCGCATGTGCACAACATGAAAAGAACAAATGTATGTTTTAAATATAAAATAAAGAAGAATATAGTAAACATATATACCATATATATATTATATAAAATACAGTGACATCATAATGGCAACCTTTAAAGGTGTTAAAAGAATATTGAACAATCATCGTTTTGTGAGGCCAAAAATCGCCAACCACATAAACAATATGTTCTTTAACCATTAGACAAAGGTGTGTGTAGGTGTAGCTCTAATAATTCTCAAAAAACATCCTATTATATTGTATATACTGGTGTTTTAAAATATAAAGGAATAAAAATAGTTTAGAGGGTTGGAGAAGCAAAATAAAACATAAGAACACAAGAGAGGTCACTACCATTAAATCAGATAACTCTTTTTGATTTGATCTCAAAGGCTTCCATGAAAAGACTTCTCCCCAATGTGAGGATACTAGGTGTAATAGATGGATGTGGAGAGACAAAATGGGCATGTTTTTGCCGAGAAAAAGGCTTGAGAGGTGTGGGTAAGGTGGTAGAGGTGGGGGCTTTAATAAAAGGAGAGGAGGGGCACTCTTGGAAAGTTATAAAAGGTTAATTTATTATAAAATGAGTATCGCTTTTTAAAGGTCCCAAAATTATATATTTCGAGTATAAGGTTATAAGAGTTCTAAATAAACCCGTAAAATAGGTTTTTGATAGGTTTACGCCTTAGATTTTACATTATCTTTTCATTTTATTTAAATCGTTAAATAATGAGGTAATCACTACATCATCATGGTGTCTAAAATAATTTAATTTATTTAATGTCTAAAAATTATAAAAAAATATCATGATGTAGGAAATATTTTTAAATTTCTAATGAATATTTATAGTCAAAAATATTACTTGTATTACCCCATTTAAAAAAAAATTCAGTAAAACAACACATGTTTGTGACATTTTTATTTCAACATTAAATAAAAAGTTATTAATGTAATTTTCCTACGAAAATGGCTCCATGAGGTCCCCAAGATGACCAATGGGTTGTCTTGGTCGGTCATGACACATCCAATAAGTGTAGTACATGTGTCAAGGTCATTTCATATTATTAAAACATTCTTTTTACCTTAAATTACACTAATTGCCTCTAATCGCGATTAAAAACATAAAAGTTACTATTCACCAAAAAATTATATTAGTCTCATTAAACCACATTTTACTTCTTAATGAAAACCATGTCTGCCAGATTTGTAAAATTCAAAACATAGAGGTGGTAAAATTTCATTTAAATGAAAAATCCGTTTTTTTAAGTACCACTTAGTGGTTTCACTATTCATCAAAAATTGATGTTTTTCAGAAAAATACAAAAAAATAACCCTAAGATATATTTGATATTCCGAATCTAAAAATGATGACTATTTTACAAAATTCAAAACATATAAGTTACATTAATTAATTTAATAATTAACTCCCGCTGTCAGAATAGATAACGTGTTTTTATGAAACAATATATATCAAAAGATTAACACTAGTTAAAGTCCAATTTCAAAGTGAAATTAATCCCAATGACCCCTATTGGATTAAATGGTAAAAATATATTCTAATTTCACTTTAAAACCAATTCAAAAGATAATATAATAATATAAATAAATTATATTAAAAAGAGGTTTTGAATTAAAATACAACATTTTCATTATTCATTAAAAAATGAACTTTATCGAAAAAGTACGAAAAATTTACACAAAGTAAATTTTAATGTCCCGATTCTAAAGAAGAATTTTATTTTGTCAAGTATAACACATAGAATTTTCAAAAGGTTGATTTAAAAGTAGTTCTCCATCAAAAGGTGGTTAATCGACCTTTTAAAGAATATTAGAATGTTTACTTTTAAAATTGGATTCATTCACATTTTTAATCCACTAAAATTTATTATAAAAATAAAAATATTTGACAAACATATATAATTATTTTTTAGTTAGTTCTGTTCATTCACATCATTACAACGGCTAGGTGTTAACTACCATTTAAAATAAAATTATTTTATTATTAGAGTCCAACGTAAGATTTCAAAGGAACTCATTGTTGCGTATTGGGTAAGCCATCAAGCATAGAATTTCCATTAAATTAATATTAACATTTTATTCACAAATAGGGATAAATATAAAAATTTCATATTATTTATTTACCTGGGGTGTTGCATCCTTGCCCCATTTTGGGAATTGTGTCCTCACAATTTTAAAATTGGGATCGAAAACATCATTTAGAGTCCCACATCAGATTAAGAGTCGGTAAAACAAAAACATTAAAAGAAAGAAAGAGAAGTACACAGGTCACCCGAGTTAACCCATTCTAGGATTCCATGTAGGAAAACATGGATATGGAAGAAAAAGAAAAGGGTCATGTTCTGAGGGAGAGTGACAAAAAACATGTTTAAGAGAAAGTTGACAACAAGAAAATAACAAACTAGTGGTGGGTTAAACAGTATTCGATTCCCCGGGAGGAAACTTTTATAGAAAAG
The DNA here is from genome assembly GCA_963277665.1 of Viscum album. Classification (NCBI taxonomy): domain Eukaryota; kingdom Viridiplantae; phylum Streptophyta; class Magnoliopsida; order Santalales; family Viscaceae; genus Viscum; species Viscum album. Next base: position 2,132,904,105 of record OY728155.1, on the reverse strand, counting down.
AATTTTGTTTTAAGTTACTTTTCATTCAAGAATTTATTTTTGATCTTAAGGAAACATACTTACTTGTCATGTTTACTTTCATCTTTTACTATACTTCTTACACAAACTCATACTTTCTCCAAAAGACGAGTATTTAAGAATACTTGTTCACATTAAGACTACTATAATAAACTTCTTGAGAATCACCTAGTCCACAAAAGAGAACTATATATTTCCCATATCATTAGACCCTTACCAAAACCAAAATTTTTAGAACAATATCAGATAATCATGAAAAGGATAACCATTTATAGAAAGAAAATATATTCTTAATCTCCAATATTTGTCCAACAAAACCCAAAGTTCAATGAGGACCATTCGATAAACAATTTTTCCATAAAATTCTTCATAGTGAACCAAACTAAGATTGAAATCCAAATATTTTAAGGATTTAGTCACATAGTCATCCAAGGTACAAATTAACACTTATCTCCAAATAACATCTGTTGCTCTAAAAGTCTCATATTGAAAAGTAATTAACCTAATCACATATCCTCCATGATAGGTTAATAATTTCTATACATAACCCAAAATCAACTTACTCTTAATTAATAAAATCATATAACTAAAAAGAATAATCCATACTAACCAGGGACATCACATAGTCCAGTGGTAGGTCATAAATACCAGACACACTTTGGTTTTTGGTTTGATTCCCACAGCTTTGTCTGACGTGACTGTTTGTCACACGGTCTGCGTGTTGTCCTTTTTATAAAACTCAAAAAATAACCCTAACATGTTTTAACCTCAATAGTTTTCTTATAACTTTCATTTTCATCCAAATTCATTACGATCTCAACATATTAATTCTTGAAATCTTATTTCACCAACATAAAATAAAACATTTCCCAAAATGAATAACATCATACCTTGATCATGGTGTCTACTCAGTTTCATCGTCATCTTGTTCACGTAGGTAGATGTCATATTCATTACAACAATGATTTATAGATCCTTCAAAATCATTTGCAACCTCCATTCAAATACACCTTTTATAACATGGGTCATATGGGTGTTCACAGAAAAACAGTTTTGGAAAATAATAATGTATGACATATAATTCAAAAACATCTGATAAAAAATGATTTCTATAAAATTGTCAGAGAGAATTTGAGTTGAAATATTCTATTATTGGTCCCTTTAAAATACCATAAGTATGTGTTGAGAGACTATATTTTAAAAGAAAATATAAATAGGTTGTGCAAGGGTCTCCTTCCTTAGAACCATTTTTAAAATCATAATATGCTTCAAATTCTTGTGATAATGTAAAATATTTTAAAATACCTTGATAATATTTAACTTTCTTGAAAATATGATAATATTGTTAAAATAATATTTTCCTAAATAAAACCCATGATCCATGATGATAACAAGGTATAATGGAGGTGTTTGATATCTCAAACAACTGCTGACAAGTGAGTTGTATGCTAGAAAAAGTTTCAAAATCATCCGAACATGACTTTGAAATAATTATTGAATTTAATGAATAATTCACATAGAGGATCCTTTCAGGTTTAGTGTTTTAGAGAATTAGGACATAACTATTACATCTCAAAAGATTACAAAGTAGACACTTCTAATAAGTTTCCATAAAATAAAAATTATTATAAAGAAATGTGTCTAGTTCCATGTTTTAGATAGCATTACATTTCCTTGTTCCCATAATTGACCCTATTCCACATTAAGTCCTGTGAAAAACATTTCAAAAAAGAACTTGCGGTGAGCATAAAAATCATAGTAAGGGATACACAAAGAATGATAACTGTTACTTTTTCAAAACAATAAGTAAACCATTTAAACATTATCAAAGTAATAATTTTCACCTTTATGAAGAAAAAAATACCCTTCATTGAATAAAATATCCTTACTTACCCTTTTTAACCAAAATATTACCATAAAACCCATATAAAGTACACATAACATATAAATTTAACTTGGAACATAAACATACTTAAATGTAATAACCATATGGTCGACTTCCACACATACCACTTAATGGAATAGCCATACGGCCGACTTCCATACCCAATGAATTTGAGGTTATAACATAACCACCCATCCTGGTATTCACGACACCACCCATCATATGGTTTATCACGTAACCACACGTCAAATGTCCAAGTACCATTATAAAATCATAATACATAATAAAAAAATAATGGAATGAAAAAATTTCCACATTTAAAACAAAATATATCCCTTAAATATATTCACATAAAAAATCCATTATAAAAAACCATTTTCAATACCAAAATACATAAAAGTGTATATGGTATTTATTTCATTTAAAAAACATTACGCCTTGTTGAGGAAGAGAAAGACCAAATAATACTCGCGGGGGCGGAAAAGGTCGTTGTCACCGCCTACTTTGAAAGAAACATTGATTTTTGTCATTTTGTAAAATGCTTCATAGAAAATGATTCCTTTTGTATAAAATTAAAGTTCAAAGGGGTTTATATAACTTAAATCATAATTCTGTGTGTAGTAAAAAATTGGAATTTTAAATTAATAAAACAATTGAATCTTAGATTTTTCATATTGTAATTGGTAATTTTAATGTATAATCATTGGGAAAATTTTCATAGATTAATTTAATTTCAAAATTACCTCAACTTTAACTAAAAATGAGATACTAAGTGACGCATTCCATATAGAGAAGCAATAGAAGTCATATTTTAAATTAATAATGTGGTTTATATAAATTTTACTATAGAGTATATCCACATGGATTTGTTTGGTCCATCTAGAATAGCAAGGCTAAGAGTATTAGATTTTTTTATGTGTTAGTTGATGATTTATCTATATTTACTTATGTTTTTTTGAGTCTTATGAGTGAATGTTATTATATTTTATATGTTATTTTAAATAGGTTATAAAAGATAAGGATTCCAAAATTATTACATTGAGATTTTACCATGGAGGATAATTTGAAAATAGTGTGTTTAATTATTATTTTTCTAAAAATGAAATCAAAAATAAAATCCAACAACATACAATAGAACAGAATTGTTTTGTTGAAAGGAAGAATAGAAATATGCAAGAAAAATCTAGGACTATGTTATGTGAATATAATCCACCAACTTAATTTTTGGATGAATCTATAAATACTATATTTTATGATTTTAATAGAGTTATAAATAGTCTTATATAGAAAAAACAGACTATGTATTGTGGAAAAATATAAAATAAAATGTTGGATGCTTTAAAGTATTTGGAAAAGACTTTATCATTTTTAACTCCAAGTGAGATAATGAAAAATTTGATCCCAATTATAATGTTGGAATCATTCTTTATTATTCTACCAAATACAAGGATTATAGATTCTTTAATAAAATTTTATAGAAAGTTAACGAATCAAATCATGTGAAATTTAATGAAATTGATTCATTTGATCCAAAAATAAATCATGTTTATTAGTTGTTTTTTTCTTTTGAAAATATGTGACCTAATGTATAATTAACAATAGAATGGATGATGATTTTGAACTTTATTTTCATTATCCTTATCTTGAAAATATAGATAATAGAGATCCAGAAATTGTGCTACCTAAAATTTCTAGTACCTTGAAGAAACATCCTTTAGATTTAGTTATAGGAATATTAGATTATGGAATTAGTATAATAAGGTGTATCAGAACTCATGTAGAGTTTTATAACTTTTTATCTCCACCAGAACATAGAACCATAGAAGATGACTTATATTAATATGTTTGGGTTTTTTAAATTAGAATTGAAATAAAATAGTTCAAAATGAACACAGTATGTGAATTGGTTGATAAACCATCTGATTACCCTATTATAAGAACAACTTGATTTTTAAAAAATTGAAATGATGATCATTGTGGGATCACTATGAATATTACTAGATTAGTTGTAAAAGGCTATAACCAATAATATGGGATAATCTATGATGTAAAATTCATGCCCAAGCTAGAAAAAAAATGTATTAGGACTTTCCAAGAATATTCAACACATATAAACTCCGAATTATTTAAAATGGAAGTGAAATATGTTGTTTTGTATGGTTTTCTTATGGATGAATGTTACGTTAAAGAAATAAAAGTTTCTAAAAATACCCAATTTCAAAACTCATTTTTCAAACATACCAAATCTCTATAGGGCCTCACATATGTACCTAAATCTTGGTATAAGTGTTTGAATTATTTTATTATATTAAAATTATTTTTAATAGGAATGACATATCTTATACTTTTTATAAAAATTTCATCTTCAAATATTTTTCTATTTCGAATATACTATGGGGTTGTGATTTTTTATTCCAAAAATACAAAAGTACTAAATGATATGACAATATAATGATAAATGAATCTGAAATGAGAATTATGGGTGAGTTAACATTTTTTAGTATTTCAAAATTTTCAAATATTATTTGGGAATGTACTAAATTAAATAGGATATATACTAGACTTGCGTGAGACCATTGGAATCCAAAATAAAATGTACGTGTAACTACTATGAATTCTAATGAAATAAATTGATTTTTCTGATGTCGGTGATCCTTTTTATAATTATTTACAAGAGGAATAATCTATAAATAACCGTATTGAACATCTATTAGATAAGAAAATTAGATTGTAGTGATCTTATTTTTTATATTCTAGGAAAACCCCAAGGAGACTCATTTGAAATCCACTAGATGTATTTTATTTTATTTAAAAGGAATATTTTATCTGACTTTATTATTTCAAAAAACCTCATATTCACATTTTATATCATGTTATGATGCTAACATTGGTGGATGTAGACTAGATTAGAAGAGATCCTCGAGAACCTATAACTTCATAGGTAAATCCAATATATCCAAGTGTATTAAGAAATAACTTGAGTTTCATTATCTACAAGCGATGCAGATTACATAAATTTTGGTATTTAATTTTCATATGTTTTTCTATTTAAACACACCTAAATAAATTTGGGATTTGATTTTAATCATTTTCCAATCAAATGTTAAAACTCTAGTACTATCAACATTTCCAAAAATATAATAAATCATTAATGAAAAATACACATTTATCAAAGGAATAATTCATTAAGAGATCATTAAAAATAACATGATATATTTTTAGAATTTTGTTGAACCAAAATAAAATATTTTTAATTTTTAGAAAGTAAATGACTTTTGATTTATTTTATTTTATTAAATATGAATTAAAATTATTTAATTTTATTTTATTTGTAGTCTATTTATTTATTTATTTATTTATGGATGATATGAATTTTTATTTACTCTATTCGGATATATTATTTTTTAGATTTTTTCATATGATAGTATGATATATATCCTCTTATTACAATGATTACCTTTTGAATAACTATATAAGACCCATTGTTATCACCAAACAATGAAAATAATTTATTCCTTTATTCTAAACATTTATGAGTCTCAAATCTATCTTCCATTATTCTATAACCGTCATTAAACATGAAAAAATGAACCTAAAAAACATTCATCCTTCAATAAGAGGAAATACGAATAGATCATAGAGTTCTTCTAGTTACTAAAAATGATCGAGGTCAATGTGTAATGTGATGAATGAGAAGTATATCATTTTCTTTATTGTTAAATAGAATAGGTATGATGTAATAAGGATAATTAATTGTTAATGTTTAGAAATATCTTTTATGAGAATATAATGAATGAATTCTTTGGAAGAGAAGTTTTTTATTTTTATAAAAAAGTTTTATTTATTTTGAATATTTTAAAGATGTTGTGATGTTTATCATGAATTAGAATTCTTTATAAATATATTTTGTAGGGATGTCATGTGGTTTGATATCTTTTGATAAAGTTAGTTTCAATTTCAATACATATCTATTTGTTTTGGATATAGTTAGTCTTCCCAATATTATGAAATATCTATTAAGAAATATATATTTTTAAAAAAAAATTTGTGAAGGACCTTGATTTAGAAAGGAATTTACATTTATAATTTAAACTATAATTAATTTTTAAATGAAATTGTGAGTTGGAAAAATTTATTTTAAAGTCGTTATGTTTTTGTACATATTTTTGATTGAAAAGTGAGTAAATTTGTATTGGTATATTTTGGGATATATTTACCACATTAAAAACAAGATATATAACATTTATCACTTTGGGATGATTATAACATTGGTGTTTATAGAGGATAGTTTACTTCTAGAAGAAACCATAGGTACATGTTGTCATGGCTAAACACATTTCAGTTTTGGAATATTATATTGAAGTGGTGTTTTATAGATTTTATCATCATTGAATATATTACTAGTTAGAAAAAAATGTATATGTTTAATCAAACCCTGATCATGTTGAGGTTGATTCATATCATGCGACCATTGTAGTTGGGGTTTTTATAAAAGTTTCTTCAATTTTTCATATATGGGATTCATTGGATTTTGTACCCTTTCTAATCAATGATGATTAATTCACATGGTCAAATTTGATGAAACATATCTAGATTATGATAGACCTGAGGGAACTACCCAATAAGTGTAATATGATATGCATCAGGTTTTTATTGATATTCCTTCTCTTTTTACTTCTCTATCACAAATATTTCCCATTTCATTCACCAAAAATATCTAGGCATCATCCATTTTTTGTTTGTTAGTATTGTTCACAAAAGCACCATCTCTAAGGAAATATTATTTTTTATAATGATCCATGATTGAAGTAAATGGAAATTACATTAATTTTTCGGAATAATTAAAACATTAAAAAACCCAAAGACTATATTAGTTTAGTGTCTTTTGAAACTGGGAAACATTAATAATACATTCATAAAACACATACATCATCTCCATTTTTATACTTCATCACTAGAACCCCTTTTTGACATATCATACTTAATACCCTTCTTAAAACCTTTTGGAAAAGAAAAATAAAAATGGGTGAGTGCATATACTTTTTTTAGGTAATCAATGGCGATATTTAAACACAAACATAAGCATAAAGGTTATGATAATGTGATAATAACATTAAAAGATCATTCCCTTAACATTAGTGTAAAACATGAATCATTAGGAAAATCAAGGATCATAATAAATAAGATCATAACTTTAACCTAAGAAATCTAATTTTTTCATACACATAATATTATATCTTTTTGAACATATATAAATAAATAATAGGTTCACTCATTAAATTAAAGACATGAAATTCACACCTTGCATAAAAATCTGGACGTGTAAACCAGGTAAACATATAAAATTGTGAACATGAAATTAGGTTCATGAATAACATACATACATGATGAGTTATCCATCATTACCCAATACACTAGAGTGAGATATATGTTCCAACCATCATATAATAAAAACATTCTTACGTGTTCCAAAAAAATCATAGCATTACCCATGAAATATAATGGGGTTCTTAAACATCATTCCACCATTACATAATCCCAATAAAATACAATTCCATAATTAAAATAGTAAAAAAATAGTAGGAATAAGGAAATAAACATAACCATATTTAAAGAGTGTCATATTATATGGAAAATTATTTTGATAAAATATATGAAATTAATTATTGAGGAAAATATCATTTCTTCTTAAAAAATGATTTCTTTTCTGAAAATGCCGTAAAATTTTAAAATTAAATAAAATAATTTAAATTAAACATGAAATATTTTAAATTAATATTTGGAAATAATCCATTATTAAAGCATAAAAAACTGTTCATGTCATAAAATTTAGATAAATATTATCCGCATACATTTTCGGTAAATTTCAAAAATTACCTCATATTAGAAAGCAAAAAAAGACTCCTTTCATAACTATTGATAAAAATTCAGAAATGGGTAAAATTTACTTCAAAAGGCTATAGAGTAATATTATATAATAAATAATTAGGAATAATGTACATGTATAGTGAATATACCCTAATAAATACTTATTTATAATCAATCTCATAAAATAATGAAAATTAAAAATTATCCCTTACAAATTATAACATTTCTAATCATATGCCTCAATAAAATAAGGAAAACTATATACATAATAAAATATCATAACCTTTACAATATGAATAATAAAACATTAATTTTAAGAATAAAAACCACATAAAATAAATAGGTGGTGTATAAAAAATATTCCCCACATGAATAAAAGCGAGACAAAATAATCCCTTACCATAGGTGCGATATCCTTCGTATGTATTATCACTTACTCTAAAATGAGTTACTTGATGTTATTTACATATTATATAATCACAATAATATTTATGATGTCATATATGATTATATTATCATATGTTTGTTAGTAAATTTCATTATTACTCATTATTCAGATATTAACTGCTTTATGTTCTAATGCATGTTTTCTCAGATATGTTCATATTTCAATTATTAATTTATAGTTATATCATTTAAATAATGATATTAGTATGATATATATCATATATATTCATTCCATTTCTGTTTCATTTATATAATTCTGTTTCAATGAAGATCATGTAGAATGAATCACATCGCACTGTGGTGACGGTAGACTATACATACGCTCGAGCGACGACATCATTCACTAAATGGTTAAATGGTAAAAAATATGATTATTTATTAAATATAAATAATAATTATCTTGTTGTATTAATTATTTATATCCATTATAATTATCATTATACCCATACAAATAAAGTATTGTTGATTACCAAATTATAGCACGACGTGGAGATGGTAAGCCATACATACACACACAAGGTGATATTGTTATTTGTAGGATGGCTAAAAAGAGATATAAGGTTGTACCATAACTATAATAGAATATAATAATATATAAGATATTTTATTTCTTACTTTATTATGGAAAAAACATAAGAAGAATAAGTATAAGACAAAAGAATTTTGAAAGCGGTGATAAAACAATTGCCTCTTTTTGGAGTATCTCATTTTCATTTGCACAAAAGGTATCCCTATGATGGATTTATGCCCAATGTGTGAAATATAGAATGAAATTAGGGATTATGTGAGAGTAAGTGGGAAGGTTATGGCCAAGAAAAACGTCTTTATAGGCATGATTAAAATATAAGGAGAAGATCCCATTTATTGTAAATGTGAGGGGACATTAAGAAAGTTTTGAAATATTAATTTATTACATATTAATTTTCTATATCTAATGGTCTGAAACTCACTTATATATAATATGAGATAATTTTAGGTTGAATAAAATCATCCAATAAATTTTAAACAAGTATATAATTTGTTTAACCATTATCTTTTTTGATTATCCATTATTTTAACCTTTTTAATCTTACCGTGATATCATGCTATTTACACATTGTGTGTTAAAGTAAATATCATAACATATAAAATGACAAAAAAATTGAAATTTAGGACATATTAGAACATATAATAACTATTTGTTTGAATCTTATATTTTTAAGAATTTTATATAATTTAATAAAAAATTATAAATTTTATGTTATGAACTATGTCAATTTTGACACTATTCATATTTGAGTTTTTTATAAAAATTAATAAAAAATGATAAATTATAACTAACTATATTAAATATTTCTAAATATGTCATATTAATCCATGAAATTCATTTATGAAATAAATTATTCCATATAAGTTTTATTTTAATATTTATAATATCATTTATTTGACATTTCTCTTAATAACATAATTATTAAATGACTCTTGTGTCAATATTTATGGTAATTATTTAATCTCTTATAATAAGTAGTAATTTTATATAAATTATATAATTTCATTTTTTTCTGGAGACTAATTATTTTTGATATTTCATCATGTCAGTCACTATATTAAAATTATTACACTCATAATATCTAAGAGAGTGTCATGTTATCAGATTCTTTTGTTTTAATAATAATTACATTACATTCTGGGAAAAAATTCCATTAATTTAATAAATAGAAACCCTTGTGAGATATATTTAAACTTTTATTATCCAATAGGGGTTAGAACAATGTTATGGTAATTTTTTTGTCCTTATCATATTATTTGTTACCTTAATTTACATAATATACCATTATCCACTGTAAATAAAAATGATCGTAGTTGCTATTCATTGTGTACAAAAATAAAATGGAAATATTTAAATAACTTGGTTATATTGATTCAAAATATTGAATCCATTTTTTCAAATTTAAAACCAAAAAATGAAATAAATTTATTAAAAATTAATCCTTGTTGTCAAAATGATAAAACATGTTTTTTAAAAGTAAAAACCATTAAAATATTGATATACGTTTATATCTAATTTCAATGTAAAATTACATAAAATGAACAAATTTGGTTTAAATGATAAAAATTAACCTAATTATAATTTAAAACTAAATAAAAGGATAATCTTTCCGTATATATTAATCAGATGAAAATGTAGTTTTGAAGTAAAATGTAGTATTTTTCAATATTAATTAAAAAATGAATATTATCAAAATATACAAAAAATCTAACCAAAATAAATATTTATATCCTTATTCCAAATAATAAGGTCATTTTGTCAGAAATATCTTATAATAGTGTAAAAAACTAGATTTAAAATGGAATCCGCATCAAAATACAATAAATATGCATTTTTAGAAAAATTATGGTTTTTAGAATGACGTTAATATTATTCACACCCTCCATTATAATTAATAGGTTATAATATTTTGTTATCACTTATACTTGGTCTTTTGTTAAATGAATTATATCAAAATAACACGATGTTGTGTGTAACATAAGAAAAGAATAGTGTAGCGTATACAGAAAGCTAATACAGTGTTGAATATACCGCAAGCTAATCATAGTGTAGTGTAAAACAAAAGTAATCTATGAAATTAAAAATAATCTATCTGAAAAAATCACAGGGTGACACATTCTACCCCTAATGGAATGAATTTTCCCTCTAAATCCATTGGGGTTATAAAATTTTTACTACGTGTATGTTTCCTTCATTGAAACCCACATCGTAAAATGGAATACTAAAATAAAATTTTAAAACGGAAATGTAGAAACATAATGGTTATTCAAAGTAATACATAATTTGGAATCAACATGTGAAGACATATGGGGAAAGTGAAAATATGGATAAGAATAAAAATCTAACCATCATGTTTTGATGTAGAGTGATAGAGAAAAATATTAGATGAATAATTATAATCAGAAATCCATAAATCTTCAATTATTTTAGGCACTATCTAATTTATTAGATAAAAAATTTATAGTATAAAATTTATGGTTTCAATATCCTTTTTGTTAATTCTGATGAATTTTACATGAGAAGAAATACTTACCTAATTTTTGAAAAATATCACCATTGGTCATTCCTTGAAAAAATTCCACTTCATCTATTATTTGATGAAATGACGTTGAATTATTCATTACTGACGTGTTAACAAATCATCATATTCATAAGTAGAATGATATTTCATTACATCTATCTCAATAAAATGGTTACAAAAGGTTATCAAATATGCATAAGTCCACCTATGGTGAGATAAGATGTTATTCTAAATAACATCATTCGATGTTTAACATATACTTATATAAATTAAAAACATTACAATCCATATAAAATCAGTTAATACAAAACTATAGAGAAAGGTTCACTTACTCATATTATCATTTATCCACCATATATTTTAAGGTATCTCTAATTAGTAACATTCCAGAAGTGTGAAAACATTTATCATATGTTCTCTTGAGTGATGGTAACAACTTGAATTATCATATATCCTTATTAAAAAATGAATGTTTCCTTTTCCTAAAACATTGTTGATTATTACATATGTCCCCAAAATTCTTATACTTCATCCATGATAGCATAAACATCTTGTCAACAAGACCATAATTTGTTCCCAAGAAACTATCATCATTGAATTTACTTATTCAAATCCAACATATATTTATCCAAACATCAATATATTATCCTAAGGGACATATTAAAGGTAAATTTTTTTAATAATGTGTTCTAAAATTATATCAAATTACGCTTTTATGACATATCTTACATAATAACATTCTTAAAATCCTGGTGAAAAGAAACATAAAAATAAGTGAGATAAGATTCTGAAGAATAGTAAACAAGGGTTATATATAAACACAAACATGAGCATAATGGTTATGAGAACATTGTCATAACATTAGAAGATCATGCCCAACATATCAATGGAAAACAAAGATCATAAACAAAATCAATGATTATAATACATAGAATCATAAATGTAACATCATTAATGAATTTGTGGCATACACATAATATTATAACTTTGTGAGAATGTATAAATAGTAACGAGTTCACTCATTAAATTAAGGACATGAAACGAGGTCGTTGCATAAACATATGGACAAGGAAACCAGGTCCACTCATAAAATTGTGAACATGAAATCAGGTTCATGCATAAAATAAATACCTCATGAGTTATCCATATTTACCCACGACACTGGAGGGAGATATTGGTCCCACTCATCTTATAATTAAAGCACTCCTATGTGTTCCACAAAAACATAAATCCTAGCATAAACTATGAAATAAAATGGGTTTTATTAAACATCACTCCATCATAATATGATCAATTATAATATCATTAAATCATTAACATAATACAATCATAGTAATAAGAGGGATATTAACACAACCCTAGTAATATAGAATCATATTAGAATAAAAAATAATTCTGATAAAAACATGAAATTAATTCAAGAGGAAAATATATTATCTTCTTCAAAAATATTTTCTTTTCTAAAAATTCCATGAATGTTTAAAAGACAATAATTTAATTGAAAATAAACATTAAATATTGTAAAGTAATCATTCTGTAAAGAATCTATTGCTAAATAATAAAAATCTATTCATTCTGTATATGGTAAAAAAATATCATCTTCGTACTTTTGCTGGAAAAGTCAAAAAGCACCTCATATTTGAAAGCAAAAAAAGATTCCTTTCAAACCGCTTAATAAAAATTATGTAAAGGGTAAAATAGACTGGAAACAATTGTAGAATAATATAAATAATATTACATAATAAATAATTAAGAAATACAGACATGGATGATAAATATATTCTAGTAAATACTTACGTATATACAATCTCATAAAATAATGAGATTGAAAAATTATCTTGTACTAATTATAATCAATAGAATAATATGCCTCATAAAATAAATAATATTATATAAATAATTAAATATCATAATTTTTATAATTAGAATCATAAAATATTCTTGGGAATTATAAAAACCACCTTAAATAATTAGGTGGTGTATAAGGCATATGCCCCCATAGGATTAAATGTGAGAAAAAAAATATTCCATTACCATAGGAATGATATACTTCGAATGTCTCAGCACAACATATATAATGAGTTACATAATTTTACTGAGATATTCTATAATAATAATAACTCTATTATATCATATGTGATTATATTATCATCTGGTTGTTAGTAACAATTCATGGTCACTTGTTATTCAGATATTAACAACTTTGTATTCTTATGCATGTTTTGTTGGATAAGTCTATGTTCCACTTCATAGGTTGTGGTTATATAAATTACAAAATGATATTAGTATAAAATGTAACATAATTATTCATTCCATTCATGTCCCATGTATTTAATCTTGGTTTAATAGAAATCATGTGGAATGAATCTCAGTACATCGTCTAGATGGTAGGTCATACTTACACATGAGCGACTATATCAATCACTTAATGGTTAAATGGAATATAATTGGATGTTATATTATTTATACATAATAATTATCATGTGTTATTCATTATTTACATCCATTATTATTTCAATTATACCCATCCAAATAAATTATTGTTGAATAAAAAATTACACCGCAGTGTGGAGATTGCATGTCGTACGTACAACTGCATGGTGATATTGATATTCATAGAATGGATAAATGGAGTTATATGGTTGTCCCATATTTTTAATATCATCTCATAGTGTATAATAGAAAATATTTATTTCTATAGTATGGAAAAAAGATAAGATAATAAATTTTAAGAATATAATAATTTTGAAAAATGTGATAAAAAAATTACCTTGCTTTCTAGTATCACCTATTTTCTTTAACAAAAGGTCTCCTTATGATCGATTTATGCCTAATGTGTGACCTAAAAGATGATGTAATGGAATTTGGGAGAAGAAATTGTTAGGTTATGGGTGAGAAAAATGGCTTAAGAGGAGGGATTAAAAGAGGAGATCCCTTTTAATGGAGAGGTGAGGGGCACTTTAAGAATGTTTTGAATTATTAATTTATTATTAATTTATTTTCTATTTAAAATGGTCCCTATCACATTAATTTATCAGATAAAATAATTTTGGGTTAAAATAATTTAATTTAATAATTTCTAGACCATGGTAGAATATTTTTAGTCCTTATCTATTTTGTTTATCCCTTATTTTACTCTTTTAATCTTACGGAAATATCATGTTATGTACACTTTGTGTGTTAAAGTAATTATCTTAAGAAATGAAACAACAAAAATGTAATATTTATGGAATATTAGCACTTATATTAACCATATGGTTTAATATTAGGTTTTAATTTTTTTTTATAAAATTTTAAATACTTTTTCATATTATATGTTATGAATTATGTAAAGATTGACACTATTCATACATGATTTTTTTTATAAATTCATAAAAACACGATTACCTCAAAAATAATACATTAAATAATTCATAACATTTTATTTTCACTAATAATGTTCATGGTTTTTATAAATTATGTCATAAAAGTTTTATTTTAATATTTACAATATCATTTATTTGATATTTCTCTTAATAAAATAATTATTATATCTTTATTGTGTCAATATTTATTATAATAATTAAATCTCTAAAAATTAAAAATAAATTAACATTACTTAGATAATTTTATTAAATTTCTACTGACAACATTTTGTGATGTTTCATCGTGTTTATCACTATATGACAATTATTATACATATATGAGATAAGATAGTGACATGTTGTCACTTTCTTTTGTTTTAATAATAATTACTTAATTTTCTTAAAAAAAGTCTTATAAATTTACTAATTAATATACTTAGGTTATAGGGTTATATTTTTATTCATCTAATAGTATTTGTTAAGGTGTTAGGGTAATTTGTTAGTACTTATCATATTGTTTCTTACCTTATTTTACTCGATTTACCAATAAACGTGGAATATAAAAATTACTGTAGCTTCTATTGATCATCTCCAAAAATAAAAGGGAACTATTTAAATATATTTTTACTAATTATTAAAAATGCGGAATGCATTTATATAAAATTTAAAACATAGAATTTAAAGAAATTAATTACAAAATATTCCCCATTGTCAAAATGAGAAAACACGTTTTTTAAAAGTTAAAACCATCAACAGATTGACCTTAGTTTATATCTAATTTCAATGTGAAATTGCATTAAATGACTAATTTTGAAATAAATTATAAAAAATAATATAATTATACATTAAAACTAGTTAAAATGATAACCCTTTGTATAAATAAATCAGATGAAAAGCTATTTTTAAATTAAAATGTAGTATTTTTCACTATTCTTAAAAAATTTATTAGTATTTGAAAAATACCAAAAATTGAACCAAATTAAATTTTCATGTCCTTATTAAAATTAATAAGTTTATTTTATCATATAACCCTAATAATATTTTAAAAAAATATATTTAAAATGGGTTCTCTATCAAAATGCGTTAAAACTGCATTTTTGAAAAACACTGATTTTATCTGTAAAAATGAATTTTCTCTTATATAAAGTCTAGAAAACAAATAAGATGAATTTAAATATTAAATTGAATATATAAATTATAAATTTCACTAATAAAATCCTTAATGTTTTTTTAATTTGTTTATATATTCACATAGTTTCATTTAATATTGTTTTCGAAAGGAAGTTAATACTATTCATACCCGCCATGATAATGAAGAGGTAATAATATTTAGTTAACACTTAAAATAAATATTAAATGAAATTAATTATATCAAAATATCTTTTAATTGTGAGTAAAAAAACCAAGAATAGAGTTTTATATACTACAAGATAATACGGTGTTGCGTATAGCGCAAGAAAATCATGGTGTAGCGTACAATATAAGACATCAAAGAAATTAAAAAGAATATACTTTATAAAATCTCAGGGTGTCATATTTATACATTTATTTTACATGTATCATTCAATTAAGACAATTTATATAGTTAATAAATAATATATTCATTGTTTTTATAGTTTTGTTTTGGGTTTTCATGAAGAGGAATCAAAATAAGTTTATGAAGCTAATTTAGTGTAAGCTAAGATGATAATGAGGTGATAATTATTAGAAAATTTTCAATTTGAAGAGTTTATATATGTTTAGAAAATTTTCATGTTGAATAAATTCTAAAACATTATGAGAATCATGAGGTATTAGTTACTCAACAAGTAACATATCATAATTTGGTTGATATAGATGATTGTAGTTCGTAAATACCTATATTTGAAATTTGAACTATTGATAAATGATTTTATTAGGATTATGGATCTGGTTTTTGAAATTAATCTATTGAATAATGATATTATAGAGTCTCTTATAATGGTTAGGACCCTATGATGAAATTCAGTTTCAAGGGTGGATGTAGATATCCACTATAAGATAATACGAAGTATGTTTTATTACATCAAATGGATACCTATAGAATAGCTCAATTTTGATTCCATGAATAATTTTTATGAGATAAAAATTGTGATCCAATCTGTATTGAAAAAATGTTCAAGGGATAATTTTATGGATTCATAAAAATAAGGATATTTGGATCAAATTATGATGAAAACTAAGATGGAAACCTTATTTCAATAATTATATACATTAAATGATAGAGTATCCTATGTTAAGTGAAAATTACATTCACCTAATATCTTACAAGTTGTATAGAGATATATGTTAGATGAGATTTATAATCTTTTAGTCATTAATCAAAACTAATTCACTAATGCAGATTAGTATTAGAAGGGATCAGTACTGTACTTAAGAAATATGCTCTATTGAAAAAGGAATCATCTGTTTGATCCAAGAAGAATGTGATACTATTTATTATAAGACATTAAAAAATAATCATATCTTTATCTAATAAAATTTATATTATGGAAAAAGTATTTGTAGTCCCACATTAGTTATGCATACATTCAATGATTTCTTTTTATAAGAATATGATGAATTTTCCAAACTAATGGAGCATTAGGCAACCTCTAAGGGTAATGTAGTTGTTTTATCATGAGTTGTTTTCTAGACCACTAAATGTTTCAATGAGCTTCTTGGATCATAGATTAAGAGGTTTTGAAACAATTAATCCTAATTTGATCAATGAAGTATGATATGTAACAATATTTTGGAAACATTAATAAGAAGTCATTGAATGTTTTCAAAACCTTGATTAGATATTGAATGGATGACATTTTCAAAATTATCAACACATGTGTGGATGTGTTTTTTCACTTGTGAGAAATATGTTCTCTTACTCCTACCATTAAAATTATTTATTCTTCCATCTCATATTAGTTAAAATAAATATGTGATCCTATAAAATTTTACTCTAAGGAAAATCTAAATTATTGTGATAACACCTTGACAATCATTCCTACTGCATCAACCAATATTTTATTCTCAACCCCCACTCATTTTGATGCTTCTCAAGACAATGACAATTGTTCCCCTTTCATGCACAACAAGAACCTGCACGTATTGTCATATATTATTCTTTAATACAAATGAATATATGTTCTTATAAGATTTTTATATAACAATGTTTTTACACTTTCATGTTATTTATTATGATCAAATATTTCATGAAAATATTTTTTGTGTATAATTATATAAATTATCTAAAATATTAGTGGATTGTTATGAATCAGTAAAACCTAAATTATGTTTCGTTTTACAATTGAAAACATCATATAAATTCGACATAATAGTCAGATTATTTACTCCTTGTAATAATCAATTTAGGAAATCTTCATCTTCATTTAAATCT
This sequence comes from Viscum album, assembly GCA_963277665.1. Classification (NCBI taxonomy): domain Eukaryota; kingdom Viridiplantae; phylum Streptophyta; class Magnoliopsida; order Santalales; family Viscaceae; genus Viscum; species Viscum album. The sequence continues at coordinate 2,132,886,099 of OY728155.1, read as the reverse complement.
GGCATTAAATATATGAATTTTGTTCAATTGATTTTTATGTATAGGCATGGTGATGTGGAATCACGTTATTTATGTGGAAATCTCTCATATAAACACTACATTATTCAATTTCATGTTAATTCCTTTGATTTTATTAAGTATCATGACCAGGTATTTGATCATGATGTTTTATCAATGAAGAACATAACACTTTCAACAGTTGAGTTTATTATGATTTTAATAATTATAGTCATTATAAATATTTCTTATTATTCTATAGTTCCTAAAAAGATATATGGGGTTTTTAAATATCACCATATGATGTTTTTATTATTCACTTTTAACTTACATAGATGAAATAGTGTATATAGCTTCCAAAAATCCCATGAGTTTCTCAAATATCATATAGAGAACAAAATTGTAAATTGTGAAGAGAAACATGTATTCCATTTCAATTTTATGATACATTCAACTTAGATGTCCTATGAAAAAAACTGAATAACCTTAATGATATTAAAATTCATAACCATGTGAAAATTTCCATTATAATTTCATAAATATTCTACTTCATAGATCAATTTTCTTATACATCCTTACTATTGGAAATTTTCCATTATAAAATCTCTATTATCTAGCTATGTATTAATTGTAATATAGTATTATCTAAAATTTATAATCAATTAAAAACAATTTGAATTCACCATGATTCGTCATCAAACAACACAACTCATCAAGAAAAACATTATTTATTGCATCAATAAAGACTTTAAACAATACATTGATATCAAGTCAACCACATTTCATTAACTATAAGAATAATCACAACCAATCATGATGATTATCCACACTTAAAAGTCTGTATTGACCATATTAATGGACAAAACATGGGGCACAATTGACTATATACATTTTTCTTTCTTAGTTTTGAAATTCAATACATTAGGCATTTCAAAGTTAGGAATCCTCAAACAATCATAGGGAATTATTTACTGTGAAAATTTATATTGAAAACATCATTTTATGAAATCTTCAGAAATTATCCGATAGAGGGATAGGAGAATCATTATTTGAACTTCTTCACATACATGGAAAAATATTTCTTCTATAATCATTCATAAAAATCACTTCATCTTCATTAGTATATGTCTTTAACATTATGAGTAATTCATAAAATGATAGATTCAACAATTATTGACAAAATATATGAAACCATACTTAATAAGAACTAAAAATTATACAAATTGGATTTTTTGTCATCCCACTTCTGGGAAATAATGGAAAATATAGTAACCTTCATAGATTTATAAACATCTTGATTGTAATGATATAATTAATCAATCAACTCTATGTATATATTAGTTATCTATTTTTCTGAAAAAAGTGTGACTAGTTCAATAATATATATAATCCATAAAACCACACACCAGAGTCCTCTAAAATATTCATTCATGCACAAAAACTATGTGAAGTAAAAGATTAGACAAATTAATTCCAACATAGATCAACAAATACATTAAAAAACACTCCAATAGTGGAATCATCATTCTCCATAATATAAAACATATCATAAAAAAATTTAAACATGATAGAGGATAAAACTATGAACAATGACATACCTCAATGATAGTGGGTTGGATGCTCTCCTATATAGAGCCATAGTCTATTGAACTGTTCATTTCGGAGAGGTTTTTTATGAATTACTGCAATATTTTATTTATATTGAACACATTTCAGAATTATAATATCATCATAAACATTCAACTTTTGAAAATGTTACTTTATCTCAATGTGATTTTACAAAGGGCACTAAACTGAATTTTTGTATAGGTTTACAGAACCTTAATGCTCACATTACAAAATAGGAGGATATGTTTCATTATTCTTAGATACACATCAAGCATAAAATGCTAAGCATGTAGATCCCACTTCAAAACATGGAGATCTTTCTTATATTAAATACAATGTTTCTAACTAAAAATTGAATAAAAACTCAAGTAGTTCAATGCACTCTACCTCATAAACCCACCAATTATAATGGAGGATTTTAAATCAAACTGAAGTATTTTGAAACTTCCCTAAACTAATTTTGTATGTAATATTCTGATAAACTCTTGTATAGCCACTGCGGATAAGGTTTTATAAGAGTAAACCCCTCTAATGTGTATATATCCCTTAAATATAAGCATCCCTTGTTTCTATCCACTTCACTATTCTCATAAATATTTTATCTGAAAAGCCATATGGATCAAATAACATTATTTTAAATGGGTATATGAACATTCTTCCATGTTTCATTATTTTCAATATGGTCCAGTTTTTCTTTCATGACATATATCCACTCATTAAGTTCAAAAGATCTTTAAATTTTTGAATGTTAAGCATTAAAAAATATATATAATTGACAGTTTCCAATATATTCACTCTCAATATCTATATTAATTTTATCAATATTGATCAGTTTCCTCTACCATGTAATTGTCTCTATAGATATAATTGTTTAACTTAATCACTAATATGTATAGAATCATTTTCATCATATTGAATCTATGCGTTTTTGTATATATTATTTAACTAGTTTTCAAATGAAATCATCATCCACATATTACACAATGATACTATTACATGTTCTCTCTTCATTTTACCAAATTTTGATATCATCACTATTAGTAATTATTATTTATTTAATTTATAATATTTTGATGATTTTATATTTGATGTATACAAAATAATGCATCCTATTTCATCCATATAATCAATATTTTTACCAATTTGGTATTTTTTCCTTGTCAATAATGAATTTGATACAAAATAACATAATAATTAGTTGTATTTATTTTGGTGAACATATAATATAATTTCACAACTGATCTTGTTCATAAGTGAAATTTTTTCAAAATTATTGCAGCAATTAATGATGCTTGTAAATAGTAACACCTCATGGGGTCCTGTTTTTCTAGTAGATTTATAGACATATTAATAAGAAATATTTTCTTCCTTTTAGTCAATCTATTCTATAAGTTGTATATAGTGAATTTTATCCTTGTTTGATGATATATTCGATTGTATATTCAATGAACCATGATTTTTATTTTCTACACTTACTACCAGATCTAAATACTTTTTATGTTCAAGCTTGGTTTGTAATATAAATGTTTTCAAAAGATATTGAATTTTTCTAAGGTATATGATTTTTGGAACATGAAAATGTTGTATGTCATACTTATAAAATGAACTATGAATATGATGAAATATATTTCTCATCATATTGAATTATTATTCATAGTACCACACACATCATGAGTGAATCATTTAAAGAGTTCTAAAGTTTGACTTTCAACTCTCTTATGTTTTTTGTTCAACATTTTACTCATTGTTCACTCCTCACATAATGTGATGGTGTTTTTTTAAGTATTTAAAAAATTCCCACAACTTCTTCTTAGATCAGATTATTTATATTACTTTTTCCAATGTGATAATAATTCAATATCATAACTCATTTTATTTAATTTTATTTAGGTAAATCCTATATCTATTTCTATAACATGAAACATAATTATTGGGGTTCCCAAAAACCTTATAACAACATCCACATTTTCATTATTTTGATAGGAAATCCATATTTCTTGGAAATAACCTCATTTATTATGTCCCAAATTTGTGATACACTCAATAATTAATTACTCAGTCCAACAACATAAAAAAACTATTCGGATCAATTTGATTTTTCCCAATGTAAGACATTCCAATATTATTGATCTTCAATGATCTATCATTACCAAATTTTACATATCCTATTTTTTATTTCTCAACATTATTAATAATTTTTAGATCACCAAGAATTTTAAATTAACATCCAAAATCCACAATCAATTATATCTCATATTTACATTCATTAAAAGAATCTACATGTACATTTTCACATTTCCAAACCAGACCATGATTCTAGTTATTACCAAAACACTTATGTATATTCATCCAAGTTGAGTAAAAAACACATACATATTAGTTGTGTCCTTCTAGGTCACACACTACATACACTTCTTATTGGATTACAAATTTATTTATCGTGTACAATTTCTTATAAGGATGTTGAGATATTTTCTATATTATCATCTTTTTCTATTGTCTCCCACTTAATTCTTGATCTATTAAATGATTAGGTAAATATATATTATGATAGTAGTAGTATGACTTATAACTGAGCCATCCAATTATCTATATATTACTATAAAAGAATTTATTCAGATAAAAATTACATTATTGAATGAGTTTTTGTTTTCTTCTAAATTCTTCCCTTAGGTAAATAAATTTATCAAATATGTTTTGTGGAATTATTCTATGAACATTTTTTTATTAATATAAACCCATTTTTTAAATTATTAATTAGATATTTGAGAATATTTTCCGTTATCTGTATGACTCTTCGTAGAGCTATATAGAAGTATTTAGTTGTTATTTTTTGTATAAATTGTTCAAATCTGAAATATATCATCAATAGACTTCCCCATTTCATATCTCAAATATTTTTTGAGTAGCTACGTGATATAGGTAGCTAAAAAACATTCTTCTAAATATCAAATGTCTATGTTCTTATTGAATTTATTTAATTCATCATGGTTCATTTTTTATATATTCTACCTTATGATTTTATCAATTTCATTATAGCTAAAGACACTTTGTGATTAATGTATTTAATAACAAATAAATTTTTTTAAATACCAATATTATATATCTCAATTTCATTTAAAAGATGTTATTTTTCTTCTTGAAGTTGGTTTTTAATGTATAATCCTTATTTCACCTGAGTTCTTTCTTCTATCAGCATTCAAATTTATTTTAAACACATATTGATATAGATTCTAATATTTTGTTATTTAGTAATGTCTCTTTCCTCCAAGACATAATAACAGTTTTATTGAGAGAATAATTTATGAAAACTAATTTTTCCACATTTTTCACTATGAGACACACCATCATCAATTTATAATGATTTTATTTTGAATGATATAGGAGAAATAATCCTCTTTTATTTTGATTGAGAATATAATGGATCTTGTAGTGGGGTTGGGGGTTCTAGAAGATTCCTTATTTTTATCTTATCATCAAAAAATAATAGAAAATTTTGGAGAAAAATAAAAAAAATTCTTCAATTGAATAAGTAGATTTCTATTTCACTTGTGTACTTATATATTATAGATCTTATAAAATATAAAAACATCGGAGAAAGAGTTTGTGCATAATATTCCATATTTTTTAATTCAAATAGATGCCATATTTTTCTTCATTATTTATATGTTTTAGTGATTTAAAATAAATTTAATTTCATTAGGGTCTTTCTTCTTAAGAGTATGACCAATTCTTATTTTATGATTTATGAGAGTATTGTGGAGTTAATTTATGGTAATGTCCTTGAGATATCAATATTATAGGTAGGATTTCATCAAAACAAAATATATATTTTAGGATTCTAATTATATTTTTCACCACAAAAATGTATTACAATGTTTCACTAAATAGTTTCATAATACTGAAAATCAAATTTACCTAAGTAATAAATTCATCAATAGTTTATCCTCCATTATTCTAATATTCTCAAAATGATGCTGATTAATTTGAATATTTTATTCTTTCCTATTTTTGATTACATTATAAATTTTATGAAGATTCATCTGAATGGATTTATTGTTACTCTATCCCAAAACAATTCATAGCTCTATATTTGATAAGTTTGATAAGAAATCATTCTTGGTTGTCCTATAATTTTTAATGCTTCTTTTTTCTATTGGGTTCCATGTAGAGAATTAATATGATACAGAAAATAAATATTGAATGAAATCATAAACATAAATCCCTCAAGGGAGAATGTAGGGTGTCATAAATCCATTATATAAATGAAATAAATTTATATAAAGCATTGGAATTTTACAATTTTTGATTTGAATGTTGATCCATAATAGGTTTTATAGATATATTAAAGAGTTGGACTTGATCTAATATCAATTGATGTATCACTCAGGGGTGATACACATTGAAGGTGAAGTGAGGTTAATAAGTGTGTACAATAACTGAAATCCTCTTTTTCTCCCATGAGTATTAAAAAATTATATCTCTAGATTCCCACTTTTGAAAAAGATAAATGACATTTCATGTTTTTAATGAGGTTTATATCCTTTATAGAAAAATGTAACCCTTGTGTTTCATGGATGATATCCCCCACATATAGTTCCATTTTTAATATCAAAAGGAACTAGAGAAATGTTATCACATGTAAAATCTTATTTTTTCAATTCTATTATTTATATTTTAATGTTGCGTTTTAGCTGACGTTTATAAAGGTTATTTATAAATAATTACGTCAATTTTGGTTTTAATAAAATCAAATTCAAAAAATGAACATAAAACTAATGTAAATGGTTAATTAAATAAATTATTTTTTAAACTGAAATGGAAAACACATGTCCACGCCAGTTTTAACGTAAAACTGACATGAAAAATATTGAAGGTATATTTGAACATAGATTTTTAGTAAAACTGATGTTGAAAATAAAATTTTTAACATGAAAAAAGGACAAAAGAATTTCAAAATAACTAATTATATTAAAACATTATTGAAATTTTAAAAATAGCTTATACAATTTTATAATGGTTAATACATAAAACCAATATTGAAAGCATTTAATTATATCATAGATGGAATGTTCAAAAAACGAACATTAAAAGTAAAATATTTTTTATTCGACATCTGTATATAAAAATACTATATGGAAATTTATGTTTTTTTAAAAAATATATACTAAATTGCTTACAAAAAATTGGAATCCTACAAAAAAACAAATATTAGAGATACATAAAGGAAATGATTGATTACATTGTATTATAAAATTGAAATTTTAAAACATAAATCAAGAAAATGATTTCATAGATAATAATTTTTTAAACTGAAATAGAAATACGTACCCGAGAATTTATAATTTAATCATACTTGGTTGTACTTGAGGGATTCCTTGGAAACCTATAGGTTGATAAATCTTTACAATAATTTTGAAATCGAATTATTTATTTTGAATCCATACATATTTGAAACTAACAGATATATGCCAAATATTATAAACAAACTAAAAATAATAAATTTAATGCTGATTCTAGAAAGAATAAATTCAGAAATATAAATTTATAATATAAAAATAGAAAAAAGTAAAATAAAAATAGTTTAAAATGAAACCATCCTAAATGAACCTTCTTAAGTAAAAATTATTATTAATGAGAAACATTATTACTAAAAGAAAAACAATGATCAATAATAATTTTATAACAGAAAATTAATTCATATTAATAGAAAATTGAAATTATGAATCCCAAAAAAACTACATCCCCTTTTATATAAAATAAATTTTAAAATTCATTCAAACTAAATATCAAATCATTCAAATATTTTATGAAATAAATGAAGTATATTTTAAATACTAGGGACTTACTATTAACATTATATTTAAAATAAGTATCAAATTAATAATTATGAACCTATTTTTATTCAAAACATTCTATAAATAAGAAATGTATATATGATATTAAAAAAATTACACATATATAAAAATCCAATCAATTTAACCCAACCAATAATAAAATTATAATTGAAAATATTTTTTATTTATCATTATAAATTAACTATTAACTCCACCAATATGATTATATATTATGAAAATTAGTTCATAAATTTTTATAAAATGAAGTGTATTTTGAAATTAGAACCCAAATATTTGTTAAATTTATTTATAAAATGTAATAATTTAAGAAGATTTTATGTTTTTCAACTTGGAATTTATAAACTATTATCAATACAAAGATGAATAGCTTTTTATAGTATTTGTGTATTAAATTAAATGTTAAACTATACAACCGCCAATAAAATCATGTTTTCTAAATCACCCACTTTTATAATCCTGAAAATTTAGTACCATTTCCAAAAATCACTCACTAAAAAATTTATAATTTAAAAAAACCTGAATACTAAAATTAAATATTATTATTACTATCCTTATAAAGTTCATGAATTGTCTTAGTTCTGATTATATAAAACAAGAATCCTAAAACAAAAAAAATTGTCATTACACCATTTATTTTTAACAATGAAACTATGGTTATGAAACAATAACATGAAAATAAAAAAACACTTATATACATGAAAAACATGATCTGTTATAAAATATATTTACCAATAGTTTCACATTGATGTATTTATTTGGATTGTATATTGAAAATTAATCAGTGTTAAATTTTTTCCATAATCTGTGTTTGGATTTATCAATTATAAATAAATATATAACCAATAATAATTAAAAACAAATAACTTATAAAATTTAATAAAACATAATTTTAAAATAGTTTTTTAAAAATGTACATACTCTGCCTAATACACTAATGTAAAGAAAAGCACAATACCATATGATTAAACATAATATAAAAAATAAAATTAAAAAAATAATATGTATAACGGATAATTTATTTATTTTTAATTAAAAATTTCATACAATAAACATATAAAACATATAAAAACAAACGAAATATACACACAATACAAAAGAAATTGTATAATTACTCATTTTTAAACATAATTTAAAATAAACATTTATATTAATTTTAAATTTTACCTAACATAAAGAATAGTTTGAAAATTAGAATCCTATAAAAACAAAGAGTGTTTACCAACATTATGAAAAAACTATAGTCTATTAACCGTTATTTTAAATGTTTGATAAAAGAGGTATATTTATAATTTAAATTTTAACCATTAATAAAAACAACATGGAAAAAAATTTTGAAGATAAGTAAGTTATAAAATTTTTACTAATTAAACCATATTGAAAATCTATAGTAAAAAAGAATTTTATAATATTTAAAAAATGGATATTATCATATAAAAACTAAAATAATTAATATAACTATCCCAGATCAAATTCAATCGTTATACCTATTTCTATTATCTGAAACATGATTAGTAAAAAAATATATTCGTCCATTTCTTTTTGAATATGAGATTATGTTTAGTAAGAACTAACATGGAAATAAAAACACATATCATCAAATTTATAATAGATTTATCAATAATTTCAAGTAATTGAATTTTTTTATCTTTTGTATTGTCAAATGATCATCATTGAACTTTTTCAATGAATTATACTTTATTATATAAATTATCTAAACACATATGAAAAATAATAATTAAGGATAAATAACTTATAAAAAAGAATAGAACATAATTTTTTAAAAAATTTCAAAAATATTTATCTAATCATCATAATATATGAACATATATAAATAAAACACCTATAAAATCAAAAAAATACAAACTAAAAGAAGAAAATATTTGTATAAATACTCATTTCGTTATCATTAATTAAAAGAGACATACCTAAAACCTCCAAAACCTATTAAAAATTAATATAAAAACTTTAATCTAAAATAAATTGAATAATTACTCATTTTTTAAACATTAACTAAAATAGACATACTATAGAATTTAAAGACTTTTTTAGTATAGATATTTTTTTCATAAATATATTAACCATTATACAGAAGGAAAAAAACCTATAAAGTATATAATATACAAAATTAAAAATAAAATTATTTTCTAGATAATTATATTTCGATCATTAAATAAAAAAGGCATTCCTGACAATTTAAATCTCAATAAAAGATAAATAACAATTTTCAAACAAAATTTGAAGATGGTTATTTTCATCTTTTTTTTAAAAATAAGAATAAATGAAAATACAAAATAGAATTTAATGTTAAAATATTTAAAAAAAAGTATTTTGATATAAATCATAAATTAATAAATATAACTAACCTTATGAAATTATTTCATTGATCAAATTTTGATTATCTCATTCATGAATCTAATCACATAATTACTACAATCCATCCTTCCTTTATGATAATTAAAATTTGGATATGGAACAGTAAATTGAAAATAGAAAACACACAGATTAAAATAACTAAATATTATATAATATAAAATATCATTACCATTACATCCACTAATTGAATAGTATTTGGATCTCTTATCGATAAGTGATCTTTTTTAAAAAAATTCAATAACCTACATTTTCAAATAAATCATCAAAAAAACAATTATATTTAATAATAATTAAAAATAAAAACTCATAAATAATAATAAAACATACTTTTCTAACAGTTCACTAAATTTTTTATGAACACCATCTCATAAAAAGAAAAACCAATATAATGTGCATTGATTTTTTAGAATACGAATTACATCCAATGACCACTACAATATACAATGTTTTTAATTAATGAAATTATAATTAATATTAATTTATAATTATTATAGTGTTCATACACATCAAAGAATTAAAAAATATCACCCATTCTCCTAATTTTATAGTATCTCAGATATATATTCAACTCTAATAAGAGTTTTCACATATTTCATAGTTGTTGAAATGAATTATGGATATATAAGGCCATACACACCAGAGATATCATCTTGAATAAGAAGTGTGTGAAGATACCTTGTTAATTATGTAATATAGTATGTCATTTGAAATCATTATTTTTAAATGAAAGAAAAATGGTAATATAAATTTATATACAAGGAAAACAATTGTAAACAAAATAATGATAAGATCGTAATCAATAACAATATCCAAGATATCATTTAATATTCTCAAATGATACCCTCTACCAAATATACAAGATTCCATCTGAAATTCATAAATATTATCCAAGAAATAGAAACATGGGACAATATTTGCATCCCACCATAAACCTAATAAGTATCTAAAATTGATGGTGATTTAAATTTTGTTTCTATTTTACTAATTCTTATTATTTATGAAGTTATTTTATAAATTAAATGTTAGAAACCCTCATAACTAATTTTCCTTCTAATGTTGATTATATTTAAAAAGAAACTCATACCTCATATGTTAGATAATGAAGAAGGTTTTCCATCCAAAGAAATAATTTGCACATAAAATCAACACATCTAGTAAAATCCTAGGTAGGAAATGGTTTTAGACTAGTTGGATCAATAATAACATGTAATGATATTCATACATAACACAACTACATAGGATAATGATTTACATATTCCAAAAAAATGAATGAATTCATATGCTATAAAACATACATAGGGATCTCTATCATAGAACTCACTATATATGGTTGGTCTGAATAGGGATTTGGATGATTTCAGAGGGTATGCTCAATATGAAATGCCAGATTGGTAGGACAAACAAGCTCCATACGATGTGAAGTCTGAAAAATATGGAGAAGATATGATTTTCTCATCAATTGTTCAAACACAGATTGTAAAAGTTTTTGAATTTTATCAACCACATAACATTTGTAGAATATCAGCCACACTTTTAAGGAATCCATTTTACGTTATCTTCATTTAATGTATTGATGACAAAAAAATTATTTACATTAACAACCACCTTATATCCTCTTATGTAGTTTGGATGATCAAGATTTCCTAGATCTGGAGCTACAATGTCCATACTACCATCAGAAATAATCATCCCATGCATCTCGTTCCCCTTATGGTCATCCTAAAATTAATAACTAAAATGGTATATTAGTTATTTTAATTTTAAAAAAAAATAATGGAAAATAAAAATTATATTATTATAATTCTATTACGCACATTCTATGATTTCAATGTAAGATAATTTTTGTTCTTATTTTTCTTTCCTTCTTTCCTTGAAATGTGTGGGAGATGGATAACCGAACAATACTTATTCTAAAAAACTTCTAGATTATGGTCCTAATTCATCAAAATTATCTCCATTTATTTCTTCCTCCAATAAATTATACCCTCCATGTGATAAAGTATGTGGGTATATGTTCTTTAACTAGATATATTGATGAGATCTATTGGAGGCCTACTATATAATAATTGGTTAATAAGTAATCTTGTAATATAAAAGAAAGTGTACAATATGAATTAATTATCATACCATAAATTCCTCATCATATCAAATGAAGAAAATTTTTATCCATATATCTACATCTAAAAACCAATTATTGAGGAATTATTTTTCATTTTTTAACATCACAAAAACATAATTTTTTTCAGTTTTGTTTTGAAATAGGTCCATGGAAACATAGCTTTGATATATATATTTTATTAATTTCATTAATTTCGTCAAAATAAAATGTCATTTGTAAATTATTAAATGAATTATGTGTCACTTAAAATATAAAACATTCTAAAAATGAGATAAAAATAAATAAATTGATATATTTTACCATTATGGACTCCATCACCTTTTTATTCACCATATTTTTGATGAAAAAACAATTATGAAATAAATTGATAATCCTAAAATTACTCTAAATGGTTATATAACTAGTAAATTGTGTTGTAATTGAGCCAGTTGGGTTAATATAATAATCAAAATTATTTTTTATTCTCTATTTCTATAAGCATGTGATAGTTTTGGTAAATATGTAATCCCACAATTAAAAACATGGTAAATATATTTCCCTATATAAGAATAAGAAGAATCTTATATAGGAGGCCCCTTCATAGTAGGTGAATAGATAATACTGAAATTATTTTTTGTTAATTAAAAGTATTATTTATGTAAATAATAATATTATTTAATATTTTATAATTTGAAAAATATATATACCTTTTTAAATGTTCATGTTTATCTATGTATATCATTAAAATAAAAAAATGAAATAAATTTTTTTTCTAGTGAATATTGTTAGAAATTTGAATATTTAAAAATAATTGTTAAAAAATAAGTAAGTAAAAAATCAATTTCACACTTGTCTATGCTACAAAGATGAAAAAAATGATGTCATGATTCTTAAAAAATTAACTTTCATGACAAACTATTATATATCAACATTAATTATAAAATCAAAGAACCATTTATAAATTTAAATATGATAATTAAAAAAATACTATTTTTATATGAATAAATTCAACAAGTGATAACCATTAATAAAAATCAATCAATCTTAAATTACTATAAATCTAGTTAAATTGAAATAATGTGACTCAAAATTTAGACTAATAAAATTACTATATATACAAATTACATCCAACACATTTCTTTGATATATTAGTTGGGTTCTTATCTTTTTCACTCAAAAATCATTACTTTAGCGATGACCATTACCTTAATTTTTTGAATGGTACTCCTATAATCATATTTGATTCTTTAAAATATTTATCAATTAATATAAAAACCATATCATTTGATCAGATTAAGAGAAAATCCCCACAACAACAATTTCATTATTTTTGATGTAGGCATATATATAACGACTTTCTCTTCAAACTATGAAACAAATGTATATTTGTACTCAATAATTATCCAATTTTAATTTATTTTATGATATAATACCTTTAATTTTGAATTGTGAAATGACATATATGGTTGAACCAAATTTATTTTTAAAAGTTATAAATGTTTCTGCATCGATTTATCTTGTTGAATAAACAATACCATTAATCCTTGGATCCCTCTACATTCACTATCTATTTCCATTTGTCTATACATTGGATGAAAATTATGTTTTAATTCAAAAAATAATTAGTATAACACTCAATAACCTCTTCAAATTCATATTTTTTATATTATATGCCTCTAATCTATTTGTATTTTTAACACATAACTTCAAAAATTTTATATTATTTTCAAAACAATACATCCAATGTAAATAAATAGTCTCATATATTCTTATCTCATTCACCAAATGAATCAATAGTTAATATATTATATCAAAAAATGTTGGTGGGGAAATACCTTTCTAGTTGAAAAATTATATGTTCCAATTCATTCTCCAATAAGCCTATAAAATTTTGATTAGGAAATTTTCTATAAATGGATTTGAAAAAAATTACTTAACTAGATGAAAGTAATTTTAATAGGTGATGAAAATATACCAGGAAGTGTGATTGGTAGTATTTTCTTCAAAAATACATAACAATAATTATATTTCATATAAATTAATTTATATTCCTTCATTGAAATATAATTCATCACAATTGAAGAATATACATTTGGTACTTTAATACCACGAAGACACTGAAAATAATTCATCTTCTCACAATCTATTAATGTGTAAAAATCAATAGGTAAATATGTTCTATTTCAATTTATTATGTAATCCAAACCCAAATGTATTCCCATTTATATAATGTCCAATATAGCATGAAATAAATCTTTTTATAGACTTTTATGTATAGGAATGTTTCAATCAAAATATCACAAATTTTTTTCACAACATGCATAACATCAGTGTTAATTTCTATCTTTAACAATATTTGACAATGTAAATAAAAAAAGATAGACTATTTCTTCAAGATATTATTTGTATAATTAGAATATCATTTATTCCCTGATGCTAAATATATATTTTTCAACTTTTTATAATATTATTCCCCTTAAAATGTTTTTGGTGGAATATTATATTTTTATAAACCATTAAATAATTTTTTCAATCTATGATAAGGATGATCAATTTACCTAAATCATTAATGTTTCATGTACACTATCTTTTTTTCATTCTAAAATTTATAATATGAATTATCTAATGCAGAAATTGTAATTTATTTATTTACCTTAACACAATATACGGATAATTTTTCATATGTAGGATAGTCATTTTAAGTGAACATTATCATGACCTGCAAAAGAAAATACACTTTATTATATGAAACAAAAATTGTAAAACATTTCTCTCGATGAAGGATTAAATCATCAATCAGTGGTATAAGATACACATCAGTATTATTTACCGGTTGTTTGGACTAGAAATCATCACGATCATCATTAAATGTTTATTATTCATATATATATATATGTTGGTAAAGGCTATAAAAACAAAAAAATAAGACACAAACTATATTTCATACTTTGTCTGTTACATAGATTCATTCCATCTATTCACAGTCATATTATGATATTTCTAACTTCACAAGGAAAATAATTTTTTTATCAAATCTATTCCACTATGGCGAATCACCAGGTTGACGTATGTTACCATCAAACATGGGATCATTTTTATTCTATCTTAACCCTTTTCATCAATTTAATTTTAAAATAGATGTTTTCAAGGAAGAATTATTATAATGTACCAAATTTAATTAGAATTAGTTTTTATTATAACACCAGAGAACGAATCAAAGTAGAACTATTGAAGTGTATAAAATTTATTTAGAAGGAGATTTAATGCCATAACCTATGAATGGATCATTGGTTAATTTTTAATATACCTTACAACGTGATGTCTACTATTTAAAACATTTTTATAAAAATTCATATTCATTAATATAACAAACACAATAATTTTGGAAATAGTATATAATTTTATTCCCCATTTCCATTGGAAATAATATATTATATACCTCATAATTAGAATTTGGAATCCCATTTCCTTATAAAATAATCTCTTTTAAAAGAGAAATAATGTTATAGAAATTTTAATCACTTATACCATTTCATGATTTCAATATAACAAATATTGGAAATATTGATAAGAGTATATATTTAGTGTAACATGAGAATATTATATTCTCATAATCCCTATACAATCGTTAAATAATATTTTTTTACGGTTTTAATTCCTACATCATTAATTAACTCATTAATATGGTCCTTTGTCTCATTCTGAATATTTTCATCAATATTAGATATTGAATTTTCCTTTACTTCACCATGCTTGATTCAATGTTTATAATTACAGATAAAACCATATAAAATGATATGAACCTTTATTTCTATTGAATTCAAATTTCTCATATTCGTAGACATCAGTCGAGGATATGAAATCAGAATTTTGTTTCGATGATTTCATTTAGAAACGTTCTAGAAATTATCAAATAATTTATCATATTTCCCAGTTGTTCTTCAAAAACTATTCCATTTTTTTCATTAAATACAAACAATTAAAATATAAGAGATCAATATTTTAAAACATATAGAAATTTAAAAATATATAAAAACAATAAAATTTCCAACATAAAATCATGTAATAAATAAATAAATTTTTGATATCAAATCGATCATAACAAAAAATTACAAAAAAAAAATATTATATATAATTTATCATTGAAAATGTGAAAAAATTATACCTAATTTATCTCAAAATATGTATACAAATTTTTACATAAACAATTTATAAATAATTTATTATTAAAATTTAATAACAACTAATAAAAACAAATATATATTTAAATCATGAAATGTATAGTAATAAATCAAATTATCATAGAAAATAATTATCATTAGAAACAATTATTAGAAAAAAATTATACATAATTTATGTTATAGAAAATTATCACAAAAATTAATTGAACATAAAAAATGAACATATAAACAGAATTTCAACATAACTTCAGAATCACGAACAATTTTACAAAAAATTATAAAAGTTGTTTTAAATTTTTTTTTACAAATATAACTCAAAAATAATTATCATAACATTTTCACAAAATATTATACAAATAACTCTACATAAATAACAAATAAAAGTATAAAAAAGTAATTAAAATAATCTTACAAACAATTATTATAAAAAACAACAATCATAAAAAATATTAAAACAAAAAAACATATAATAACTTATAAAAAAATAAAATAACAAACAATTATACAAAAAAAAATTTCAAATAAATATATATGAATTTGAGATTGATAATACAAATTCCTCCCAAAATCAAATAAACTCAATCAAAGTCGAAGTAGAGTGAATAATGAAATATTAATGAAAAATTATTGGAACGAAAATGTAAATCTAACGACAACTTTCAATTGTGGTTTCACGTTGATCATAATAGCTTGATGTTCATGGAAAAAGAATAAAGTAATGAAGATACATGAGAAATATTGTAAAAAGTGGATGAAAATCAACATCAAGTGAGAATGGAAGGCCATTGATGGTCATTAAAATATTTTTGTGTTGTAGTCACTCTAGAGTGAGTAGATAGAAGGTTACTATCCAAATAATAAATAAAAATATGATGAGAATATAATTCAGGAGAGAATAGAAGGTGGTTGAAGTTTTCAGTTCCATATTTTGTCTAAAGATGGCCAAGAGAGGGTTTTTGATAGGGTTTTATGAGAAAGAAATTTTATTTGATTGAGTTGTAAGTATAATTTTTAAACTATTTTTAACGCATATTTTTCTAGAAAATAATGCTAGAGATTAGCTTAAATCAATATGTAACAGTCAATTTTTTTTTAAAAAAAAAGTGTTAAATGTTATTTTAATTATTTGGGAAATCAGTTGTAATAAAACTTGATATTGAAAATATATTTTAATCCATTTTATCCTCAATTTTTATAAAAACCTATGTTAAAATATACATCAATTAATTTTTTTCATCAATTTTAATGATACAGGTCATTAAAATTTCCAACATAATATATTTTACCTCGTTTTATAAAAAACTGATGTCAAAATAACAATATTAAAGAACCCAATTCTATAAGTATATGACCTAGAAAAATTAATGTTGTTGATACCAACCAGTAAAAATTTCAACAAAAATATGAATGAATCTCAATGTATAATGATATATAAAAAAGATTGGAGTCTCCACCTAGACTCCACATAATATGATATTCTTCCTAATTCATGCATAAAAACATATTTGGGCTATTCTTGTATTTTAATCATTGATATATCAGTGTATATATTAATATTATTGAATTATTATAGAGTCTAATTTTTTATATCTTTGTATTATATCACCAAATGTTTCATTTGAATCATTTACATATTCAGTTAATGAATTCCCCTCAAATACTAGTGTCACTAAAGGAATCCATTAAACACAAATCATTGATCCTTTCTCAATATATGACATTATTTAAATTAGGATAAATACTTAACTTGTTTTCTCCTTGTAATATTCAGATTATTACGTTCTTCCTCTTTATTTAAATATTCCAATAAATCTATACTTTTAGATCACATTATATTTCCAATTAGGCATGGTGGTGTGAAAATCACATTCTATATGAGAAGAACTCTCTCAGTGAAACCAACTTATTCCTCATCTAGTTTATCCACTTTTCTGTAAGGAATAATCTTGATCATGTGTTTGATCATTATGTTAGATCCCTGAATAATATCACACTATAAATTTTTCAGTTATTCTCCTTTTATTCAGAATATTTATTCAAAATACTTATCAAATTTTTAGGGTTCTAAAAACTAACATGGTTTCTTCTAATATCACTATATGATGTTTTTAGTCACTTTTTACATATGTAGATGATATTTTGTTCACAATTCCAAAATATCCACTTATATTTTTATATATTGTGTCGGTAACAAAAAATGTCATATATGAAGAAGAACACATATGACATTTAATTTTTCCAATTCCAAAATATCAATTTTCCTATATCCAATAAAAAATATCATATGATATCTCAAAATTCTTATAAAAATGATATTTTTCCTTCACATTTCTAAAAGTTTCACCATTATAGATTAATTATGTTATCCAGCCTCACCATAGGATATTTTATTCATCAAATCTATAACATTTAGAACATGCTTAATGATATTATGGGATATTACAAACTGAATTAAATCAATTATATACCATATGAATTAAATCCTAAATTTTATTAAAACAACACAAGTCATAATCAAAATATCAATGTCATAGATCGACCATTCACTTAGACTACATCTAATCTTGTCATGGATCATGCTATATAGAAATCATGAATAACAACAAAAAAATGTGATGATTGATTTCATGTACTATGATGGTTCCTCTATAAGTTTGGGTAGACCATTGGGTATAATTGAAAGTATGAACATTTGGTAATTTCTTATACTCAAAATTATATACTTCAAATATTTTGAACCGAGGTATCCAAAAAAATTCTCAAAAAATTTAAAACACTATAAACTCATTCTAAAAAAGTCATTTTAGAATTACCCAGAACATCACCATATAGTGGGATGAAACCTTCATGCATTATCCTTACTCACATACACATAAACATTAATATTCTAGAATTTTTCATATAAAACACTTACATGTCATTATTACATTTATTTGAAATAAATATTCTTACATAAAATGTCATACATGCCATATTGTTTCTGATGCTTTTGATGGGGCCACGCACATCCGTCTGCGTAGGAGGACGCGCTGCATTGTAGCCCCGTATTCCCGCTTTTCAAAGGTGGGCGGCATTCGCTCCTCATTCAGGGACGTCTGCTCCTTGATCGAAACGGGATGATGGGATGTCGGTTCTTCCTTCCATGGATTCCTCCTCAGAACTCATCACCATGTCCAAGTCTCCCTCATAGATTTAAAATGTTTTTCGTGAAACTCTTCCCAGTGCCATGTCTCCATGGACTCTGTTTAATTACACTACTTCTGTTGGGACATTCCAAAGGGTCCGGTTAGGGCAGCAACCTTCAGTTGGGGGAGTAGTCACGTCGAGGAATCAATAAGATGTCTGGATACTAGGGAACTGGCGTGTCTATCTTTTGTCCCTTGTCATGGGGCTTCTTGAGAGAATGGAAGCCTGAGGCATCCCACATCGAGTGCGGGGAATTAATTACATAGACATATATCTAAGGCTTTCCTCAGCTTCTTGTGTTTAACACATGGTATGC
Source organism: Viscum album (assembly GCA_963277665.1). NCBI lineage: Eukaryota > Viridiplantae > Streptophyta > Magnoliopsida > Santalales > Viscaceae > Viscum > Viscum album. The sequence goes on along the minus strand of OY728155.1, from coordinate 2,132,866,482 downwards.
CGCAGGTTTAACGTCCAGCGGAGACAGATCAGCTCAATCAGAGCATTAGCTAGAATAGTTCGGATTGAGGAGTTTCCCTTGAAGGGGTGCCAATACCGGGACCAGCCCATGGGCATCTACGAAGAGGAGTGGAATGGTATGATCTTTCCGGGATATGGATGTCCGGGTGAGAATCAGTATGGGTGATGGAGAGTTGAATGAAGTGGAGGGGGAATGATACGGGACCATCGCAAGGGCAATAGTAAAGTTGTGCTTGAGTCTCGAAGAGACCTCCTACATATCCCCGTGGCCGGGAATCAAAGTCCGCGTAGTTTGGGATGGTTCCGGTGGACCGACGTGAAGGTGGACCTTGTTTCGATGGATGTCATCAGCGAACCAACGTGAAGGTGAACCCGGGGGTCCACTAGTGGTGGGCTTGAACCTCATGGAGGCTTCCTACGTATCATTCCTTGACATGGATCAAAGACCTTGTAGTACAAATGGATTTGCAGTTTAATGTCATGCGGGACAAGGGCATACAGTTTAACGTCGTGCTAGAAAACGGTATAATGTTTAACTTCATGATGGACGAGGGAATTTCCATGGACGATGCTCACTCTAAGCCCACGTGAGTCACACTCGGTGTGAGAAACAAGAGGCAGCAAGGACCTGACGATCACATCACGAAGGGTGCGTCTGTGAGAAGTGAAGAGGGGCTTACGCGTTAGGTGGCCCATGGTGCTGGGACTAACTCCAAGATGGAGGCCCGAATTGTGGCAAAGCGCAGCGAAAGAGGGATTTGGGACCAATGATGGGAGGTGCCTCGTTCCCTATCGTGCCCTCCACTAACCTTGGCAGTGGGGAAATACGGAGGTGCATGGGTGCTACCTTCCACAAGAGGGGATTGGGGCTTACACCAATGTGGTTTCCCTTCTCCCATGGACATATGCTACTCCTAGAAAGAGGATATCATCCCTTGTGGAGGGGTGACCACGTCTCTGTGTATACGGGTGGCGTAAAAAATGTTCGAGCTGGGGGGACCATGTGTGTGAGGTACGGGGTCATATCACTGTTTAACATCATGTGTTGAGGATGTTGTGCTTGGAAGTTTAATGTCCTACAGCTCGGACAAGGATGGTTTACTCCACACCCCTAGGACTTATATAATCGACACCCTTTGCTTCTTGTGGGAGGGAAGGTACTAGTAAGGTCGTGGTAAAAGGGGGACACGGAGAGAACCATCAAGGGGTCCACATTAGTGTGGCTATGCGAAGAAGCAATAGCCGTTAGCGTTCCTATTCAAAGAAGCATTAGGTGATGAAACACTACGAGTGGTGTTGTATGTGGGACTTTGAAATTACATCGTGCAAACCTGGAGGGTCGCACGGGGAGAGGAATTTCCAAGAAGAGGATGGTGCTTAGCGATGTGAGGTGCCTTGGCCTTAGCATGGGGTAGAAGTGTGAGTGGAGAGTGCTTATCGAAGTGGAATAGTATTCGCGGAGAACTTCCTCACGAAAAGTAGGTGCCTCGCGAAGCAAGGTACTGCGAAGCAGTGTGCTTCGTGATGTGTAGCGATCCTGCCTAGAATGGGGATCACTAGTAAAGGATGGATGTTTAACGAAGCCTAAATGCTCCACGGCTGCCCGTGTTCCCTTGGGAATCCCCCTCCTTCGCGATTTCCCGTGAGCTTCATGATGGGCATCCCTCTCAGAAGAGGGGCTCAAAACGAGACAAAGCGAAGGCTTTACGTAAAGTAGAAGTACCTCGCAGAGCTCATGATTATCGGGGCAAAGGGTGCTTCACGATTCGGGAGTGTAGAATCCGAAAGGTTGGATTTTCCATCCTCCTATACTCAGTGGGACCCTTGTATTTATAGGCAAAGGGCTCCATGATGCAGAACACACGCGCCGCCTCTAGTGCTTCATGGCGGGCTCGCGAACGTCAGGCCATTCACGGAGAGGTACCACCTCCGGTGCTACGCGGCGAGCTCGTGCATGTCAGGCCGTTCGCGGAGAGGTACCGCCTCTTGTGCTTCGCAGTGGGCTCGCGAATGTTAGGCCGTTTGCGGAGAGGTACCGACTCTGGTGCTTTGTGGCGGGCTCGCGAACGTCAGCCCATTCGCAGAGAGGGATCGCGATGCTCGGGGGTGCTTCGGGTCGGTGCTTCGCGCGGCAGCGTGCGGGGCATCTTTTTCTTCCATTCCATTCATGCAATATTCTGGTGCCATCAAATGCCCCCCCCCCTCATACATGGATCAGTGGAGGGATGAAGGGTCTAAGTCTGAGGGAAAATCCCAAAACGTTTTGGCGGTTCGCGAGGAGACATCGCGAAGGGGGCCCGCGGTGTTGACCGCGGCCACAGGATTCAGACGCGCCGTGATGCTCCGCGCGGGCAGGGCGGGCCACGAAGCTCCGGGGTCGCCGCCTATAAATAGTGGGCTGACCCCGTATCAGTTTGAGAGGTAGTTCTGTTGCCTCCAGCGGCTGACCATGCAGGTCTACTGAGAAGTGTGTCACGAGGAGCAGTCCTGTGTGATGAGGCATCTGTGGCTCATGTTCACATGGGAAGATGGGAAGATGCGAATTGCATTGCCTCCATCCACTGCAAATTTTGTTTTTGTGAGGGAGTATGCAATTAGTTGGGAGGATGCTTACCCAGGGGGGATACTGAAGCATCCAACTATTCGGGTTGGTGATGGTGGGCCTCATCTATCCCGAGGTCGTGGTCGGAGGGTAGCTAGGGCCTCTCGCGGTGGCGGGGCTGCCGTGGCGGCGAGACCCGCACCAGCCGAGGGTGTGGCAGAAGCAGCGGATCTGGTGATTCCGGAAGAGCAGGGCCATCCGGAGGGGCGGCCACCGAGGATATTTCGTAGGATATCCACTCAGGCTCCGGGGAAGCTGCTACGTCATATCGACATGGCAAAGGATGTCGTCTTCCCGGAGGCCTGGGACATTTGGGATGTCAACCGGAAATTCCTTAGTCCACCCGAGTTATGGGCACACTTGAATCACCTCGGGATGGAGTAACCGGGCATAGGCCCAGTCTGGGCTGGTTTTATGGCATCTCTGGCGGAGGCAGAACAATATTTGGATGAGCTAGAGGATTACGTTCACTCCAGTGGTGTCCCTCGCCCAATGAAAGACCGGGTGAGGGTACTGCTAGATCGAACGCCCCCCCCCCCCCCCCACAGTTGTCAGCCGCCGATCTAAGGAGAGCTTCCCCCTGCTGGAAGAATCAGAGTACTCCTCTCGGGAGGATGAGGCTGGAGGAGGGAGTCCGTTGGAGGAGAGTGAGGCCTAAGATCAAGGATCAGGTTCCGAAGATTTCGCAGAGGCTCCCGAGGTAGCATTCCGAACTTCTTTCTTTATGGTCCATGCTTGGGCCATTTTGGACTTCTCACCGATGTTTGATCCATGCAGGAGGAACTTGTATGCATGCCTCGTTCTCGCCCCTCGGCAGGTGATGATATAGGACCTTCAGAACCCGCACCTATGGCTGCGTCCAGTTCCGCGTCTTGTGGGACCAGAGCACCCGAGGTGGCTCCTCCGAAATCTCTAGACCTTCCAACAGTATACAGAGGGCCTCGCCTCAGGGTCCTGTCAGTATTGGATCAAGTGCAGCACTAGGAGGTCCATCTCTGTATGTTTTCTCTACCGGTATCCTTGTCGTCATATGTAGACTATGCAAACTAATGTTTATGTCCCTCTCTGTCGTACAGTTCTCCGACTAGCGTGGGATGCTGCGGAAAGGATTGTCGGGATGTCTGGTAGCATCTCTCCTAGGGGCGTGCCGGTGATGGTGGTGATAGTCCCCCCATCCCCCTGAGCTGCAACACACATCGTCACTGGCGGGAGCACCAGCAGGGTCGGGCCCGAGGTCATTGAGGTGGAATCCGATGAAGAGGATCGATCCGCCAGTCCCAGTCCTATCGCGCCTGCTTTGGTGCCAGATGTCGCGCCGGATTCAATGCTAGATTCATATCCTGCCGAGGACTTCCTGCGGGCGTATCCTGCATATGAGCCTACCAATTGCATAGACTGGGACAAAACGGCTTCCGACAAGGAAGACAGCAGCATAGTATGCTGCCGGTCATTGAAGCTAATCAAGAGCTTCACCAAGGAAACCCCCCAAGTGCAATGGCTGGACGAAATGGACAGACTTCGCTCGCGGCTGCGCGAACTGTGCGATGGGGGAGTAGATTCCCAACGTCCTCAAGCGCTCGTCCGAGATCGTATGGCTGAGAAGATCCGGGAGCATGATCATGGTCTCAGCGTGGGCTGACAGCAGAGGAAGTCGACCAACATCAAGAAGCTCCAGGAGGCTGAATGTGAGGTCCAATAGCTGCAAACCCAGGCAGATGAGCACTCAGCCTCTCTTAATGCACAATCTGAGCTGATCTCACGGTTGAAGGCCCAGGTGGGAGAGGCAGAGGAGTATATGAAGAAGGCTTCTGGAAAGATGGCTACCATTTGGGCTGGGGTAGAGAGGGCCAGAGCCAAGGTTGATGAACTGGAACCTGCCTCTACTGAGGAAGATCTGGAGTTGAGTCAGCAGCAGCAAGTCTTGGACACCACAAGCCGAAGGGTGGCGGAGCTGCAACTCTCTTTTGACGGGGTCAACCCGTCTATGGGGGGAGTCGACCCCCCGAGTACTGTAACAAACTAAAAACCATTCATTGGTACTTTCGCAATTCAATTTCTTCAATTGCTTTGAATTCCGGAGCATGCATGATTTCCACTATTTGAATCGGTTCATTACAACCCTATAATGTTTGTGGGAAATTCAGCGATAATTCCTCAAGATCACGTGGGTCAAGCCCGATGTGAGAAACATGAGATAGTTTCCTTCTCGTCCCACCTAACATAAGAGTGGAGACCATGCTCCGGTCATCCGAGATTTGGATTACCAGTACGGATTTCAGAAAGATGGGAGAGGCTTGGCCGGAGAAGGAATTTCTCAAAATAGCTGAATTATCATTTATTTAGCGTGCCCTCATGCATGAACGATGCAACGCCAGGGGCACTGAAATCGGTCCGAACAGACCGAAATAGGAAGCGTGAATTACGATGCCCAAGATTCGGAGCACTGTGGGGATGGCATGAAAATAAAGGACAACCGTTAACCATGGAGGAGAAGCAGTATCCTTACCGCATTAGCCTGAAATGGGGACAAAAAATGAGGGTCAACCATTGGCCATGTTCGAAATACGGGAGCATGTCACAAATTTTTTCGGTCAATCTTTCAGGACTTTGACCCAGGACAGTTGGCGGACCCTGGTTCGAGCATCCATACTGTTAGGGGGTCCCTCCAAACATGACCAGTCTTCCGAAACATTGGCCCAGGATGGTAGGTGATCCGATAAGGCATGAGACCAAGCCGTTAGGGGGTCCCTTCATACATTAAAGGGGACGAGGGTCCGAATAAGGGGTAAAAAAAGCGTGGAATATGGAGTGATGGTTTGTCCCAACAGAATCCGACACTTATGTAGTTACACCACCGTGGTGGGAGTACGCCAGATGGGTGTGTTGGTTTGTTCATGGATCCTCCCTTCTTTGGGACATGGCCTCTCTAGCGATGGGTCCACCCAGGGGGGTCGGAATGGGGAAGGATGGGATTATTGATTTCTATGGGCTGGACCCTAGGAAAAATTCTAGGGTGTCACTACGTATCCCATGAGGATGGGAATCAATCCATACGTAGTTCTGGAAGCTTAGTTTAACGTCATGCAGGACGATGAGACACCTGGCCGTGTTGGTACACATCCTGCCAAAACTACAAAGCCCACGTGAGTCATGCTCGGTGTGGGAAACAAGAAGTGGTGGGACTTTCCCGACACAGAAAAGGGAAGGTTAGGGTGGAGAGACGATTGATGAATACCTACCCCATGATACTAACACGCCCATGTGGCGCACTTAGATGCGCGAAGAGATAGAGCTGAATATGTTGGAATTCCACTTGTACATGAGGAAGTGGAAATGTGTGAATCATGATGCACGAGACCTGGATCACAATGAAGGCGGTGTGACGATAGAGGATAATTGTTAACCATGGAAAAAACGCAACGTCCATATAGTGTTATCCTAGAATGGGTACAAATAAATGAGTTTTGACCATTGACCATGTTCGAATCACGGGACTATGTCGCAAATGTTATCAAAGATCTTTCGGGACGTTGGCCCAAAACGATTGGAGGGCCCTTAGGTATAGCATCCATGGAGAGACCATAAGACTAGTATCCATGTCGTCTAAGGGTCCTTTTGGATGTGGACAAGGATGAGGATCCAAATAGCGAGCTCACGAAGCTTGGTCATGGGACAAGGGGAATGTCCCCATGAAAATTCCACACATCGGGATATTTGTCAAAACACATCTGAATACGACAATGAGGCATATTAGATAGAGGGAGAAGAGTTCTTTTCAATAGGGAGATCTTAGTTTAGTGTCATAGAATTCAGACCAAAGGGCGGGAGGAAACATGGAAGGCACACGGTGGGGTATCCCAGACACCTGACATGAATGGGAACCAGTGGTTCTGATCATCATGTGCTTCTCTGACAATTTCAGGTTGAGGGACCATAAACGAGAGTTGAGCTGTGCCCAAAGAAAAATTCAAAGGCCTTCCTACATAACCCATGAGGATGGGGATCAAGCTGAACATAGTTCTTGAGGGAGTCATAGTTTATGGTCTTAGAACTCGGACCATGAATGGGTAAGGGGAGCAGGGGACATATAGGAAGGTGGTTACCAAACCCGACATGAATGAGGACCTAATCCCTACATACCATGAGTTCTCTGAGGAAATGCTCGAGTCAAGGGACTGAACACGAAGGTTAGGTTTGGCCTGCGGGGAAGTTCTCGGGCTCTCCTATGTATCCCATGTGGATGAGAATCAGGCCATACTTAGTTCTACAATGTGGCACAGTAGGGTACCAGTGCATGGGAAAAAGAGGAGTGCGGGTGTGTCCCTTGCACTAAAAGAAGCAGAATTTGGTAAATATTGTTTGTCCTTTAAGGTGAGTGGTTTTTTTTGTGAAGCGACAGGCCTAGGGTAGAAGGTCCTGGTGTCCCCGCAAGAATTACATGTGATAGGAATTTCCAAATGGCATGGCACGTGACCAAAACCCAACGTGATGTACTCTACAACGAGGTCATCAAAACGCAGTGCCGTTTTTCATCGTGTGGCCAGGATGATAATGTCACAGTTTAGGGTCATGTGATAGGACCAAGCATGCATTTTAACGTCCTGTAGCGCAGACGTAGCATAGGCGATGCTAGGCAGGCAGTGTGCATAGTGTCATGAAACACGATTGATGGATACATGATCCCACATCACACTATATCTGACTCCAAGTGGGAGACCTCAGGCTGAGGGGCGTATATAGAGGTAAGAAGTGAATAGAGGGGGTAGAGACTAGCTCACTAAATGTGATGGACCCAAAGACAAGGCGTCCGGGTGGTCTTACGCATCCCATGTGGATGGGAATCAAGCTGAACGTAGTTCTAGATGGATCTTATTTTATGGTCTTAGAGCTTGGACCATGAATGGTGAAAACATCCCGAGTAATTGCAGATGTCAACCCAATCACTAAGACAACGTGAGTTAAACTCGGTGTGGGAAACAAGGGGGGAATCCTTATCGCAATACGTGGGGCGTCCATCAAAGGGGAGTCAGCAGAGATCCCCGAAGGACACCTTTGACACGGCTTGTTCCCCCAACGCGTAGACGTGCACGGAGGAATAATACAAAGAATTTCGAGACTCTACTTGGACATGGTGAGACTGGAGAAGGATGTGAATCGTGTAACCGAAATTTTGGGCTTAATGGGGTTGGCGTGGTGATAGAAGAAAATTGTTAACCATTGCGGAAAAAATAGCCTCCATATCGCGTTAGCCTGAGGTGGGAACAACAAACGAGCATCGACCGCTGACCGTATTCGCAAAGCTGGATTTTATCGATTTGTTGTCTGAAACCCTCGGGGGCGTTGGCCCGTAATGGTAGGAGAGTTCTTGGGCGTAGTATCCAGGACGTTCTTGGGGGTCCCTCCAAGTGTGAAAGATGATTGAAGCCCTGATGTAGGGATACACAGAGCCTGTAAAGTGGGTGTGGACGTGTCCAAGTAAAGTTTGGCATTCCAGGTAATAAACCAGAGTACCCTTAGGTACATTGGTGAACCACTGAAAATGGTCGAAGGAATAGATCAGGAGGGAGAGGTACATGGAGTGGTCATTACAGGACTGAGGTGAATGAGGAAATAATCCCATACCACGCCATATACACCCCTCGTGGAATAAGGGTAGGCCAAGGAGCCATGATGGGATGGAGATTCCCAAGAGATGGGGCTAGACCCAAAGCTTAGTCATTCGGGTGGTCCTACGTATCCCATAAGGATGGGAATCAAGCCACACGTAGTTCAAGAAGATACCCATGGGTAAGGATACCCTAACGAGGATTTGTACGATGCGGAGAGTATCCTGACATGAATGGGGACGTAATCCCGCACCACAACGCACAATCTTGTGGGAAAAAACCTGGGCCCGGGGGCCCGGCAAGGCCAAGGGGTCGGAGGCTGGGCCTCGGTCAGGAAGGCCTGACAAGATCGCAGTTTAACGTCTTGCAATGAGGATGAGGGTTGGGGAATAAGATTCCCTAGATAGAGGAGGTGTATGGTACACTGAAAAAACTGACGTGAATGTGGACATAATCTTTCACCACACCATACACTCCAGGTAAGAGCATGGGCTAGGGCCCGAAAAGGAAAAGGGGCCTGAGGCTAGGCATCAGTGAGGGAGGCATGAGGCTAGGCCTCGGTCAGGACGGCCTGACTATCTTGAAGTTTAACGTCTTGCAGCAAGGACGGGGAAAGAGATAATTGTATCTCGTCCGGGAATCTATATGGCATGGAAAGTAACCTGACATGAAATAGGATGTAATCCTACACCATGCCGTACATTCCTTATAAGAGAATTGGGGTTGTGGGCCCGACGGCTGGCACCACCCGGAGGGAAGTTTGTCGCTTCAGGATGGGGCAGAACGAGTTACTGCACTCAATGTATGGGCCATCTCAGGGTGGACCCGAGGATCCAGGACATTGTTGACCATGTTCGAAACACATCGTTCCTATGGTGACCTGATATGGGAGAAACAAATGAGCGTCGACTATTGAAAAAATTCGCAACGCGGGACTTGTATCAGCTTGTTGCTTGGAAACCCTCGGGGGCGTTAGCCCGTATCGGTAGGAGAGCCCTTGGGCGTAGTATCCATTCCGTTCTTGGGGGTCCCTCCGGGTGTAAAAAATGATGGAATCCCAGTCAAGGAGTGGGTGAATCATAGATGTATCCATATAAAAAAGAGGTGAACATCGTCAGGGGGGACGTGTAGCCGGGTCGAGGCACGCTCGATGTGAGTTGGGGAAAAAGTGTGCACCCTGCCATATGTCTTGACCCAAGGGGATGATTTTGGATTTTGGGCTGGGCCAACGGACAAAATGTTCGGGCATTCCTACGTATCCCATTAATATGGGAATCAAGCCATATGTAGTTCGTGAAGACCAGGCAGTTTAACGTCATGCGGTGAGGACGTGGGAGGATAGAAGAACAAGAGTGGGTACATGGTGAAACCCTTACAATCCTTGTATGAGCAGGGCTGTATGAGCGGGGATAATAAAGCCTATTCCTCGCTATGAAAGGACCCTCCAAGGAAACTATTCCCAGGGGGGATAGTGGGAGAGAATAGCTACGGGCTGGGCTCAAGACGAGGTGTCTGAGCGTTCCTATGTATCCCATTAAGATGGGAATCAATCCACACGTAGTTCTTGAAGCACAGTTTAACGTTGTTCTGGATGAGAAACATGTCTCAACTGGGTATATGTACGGTATGGTGGGTACCTCGATGTGAATGAGGATGTAATCCCACACCACATCGTACAATCCCATAAGAGAGTCCGAGTCGATGAAGGCCAAGGGGCCTGAGGCTACGCATTGGTCAGGGAAGCATGAATGGCTTGCAGTTTAACGTCTTGCAGTAAGTACGGGGGATGGGGGCCCGAGGGGGCCAAGGGGCCTGAGGCTGAGACTCGATCAGGAAGGCCTGGCTGGCTTGCAGTTTAACATCTTGCAGTAAGGACGAGGGGAGATCTTAGTTTAAGGTCATAGAGCTCGGACCATTTTGCATTTTATCGTCCTGCAGGACGACGATGGAGTTTAAGGTCATGCAGGACCATACAGTTTAAGGCTGTTTTGGACCATACAATTTAAGGTCGTGTTGGACCATATAGGATCAGGAGATGTACTGCTTGAGGAACCTGGCATTGGTGGGAGGAGCTACGCGCTCACCATCCCTGGTCACCAAGGAGTACACCCCATTGGGGTAAACCATATTGATGATATATGTCCCTTCCCATTTGGGTTCTAGATTGGGCGGTTTCCTACCAGGGATCATTGGCGCTTGAAGGGCCAGCACTAGGATTCCCTATATAAAAGAATAGAGGCGAACCTTCTTGTTAAAGGCCCTCACTATCTTATTTTGATTCCTTTCTAGATTGTGCAGGGCACGAAGCCGGTTGTCATCCAGTGCTTCTAATTCAGCTAGACGTATTTCAGCCACCTCATCTGGTGCCTGTTGGTCATAAACTACAGTGTGTAACGATGGCAGCTGGATCTCAATGGGTAGGATGGCCTCAGCCCCATACACCAGGGAATATGGAGTCACCTGGGTAGAGTTGCGAGTCATCGTCCGATAAGCCCAGAGGGCGTTGGGGAGCTTGTCTGGCCAACCTTTCTTTTTCTGACCAACCATCTTCTGCAGAATGTTAGAGAGGGTTCTGTTGAGCACCTCAATCTGTCCATTTGCTCGCGCGTGATAACGGGAGGTATGGTTCAAACGGATGTTGTACTTGGCGTACAATTTCTTCAACTCAGCTCCTCAGAAGTTGGTGCCATTATTGGTGAGGACAATGTGAGGGACCCCAAACCGGTGGATAATATTGGAGCTCACAAAGTCGACGATGGAACGAGACTTGACCACTTTGATTAGAACTACCTCTTCCCACTTGGAAAATAAATCTGTAGTAGTGAGGATGAACCTACACTGGCGAGCTGTTTCCAGTGGATATGGCCCCACTACATCAAGTCCCCATATCGCAAATGGCCAAGAGTACTTGGTGGGGTGGAGGGGCTCCAGTGGCTGATGAAGGAAGTTGCCATGAACTTGGAAAACCTGGCATCTCTTGGCATACTCGATACAATCGTGGATCATAGTGGGCCAGCAGTACCCCATCCTCCGGATTTGATGGGACAACTTTGGCCCAGCTTGATGGGAACCATAGGAATCGGCGTGGACCTCTTTCATAACATGAGGAAGCTCTACTCCTTGAATGAAATGGAGGAGGATGCTATCGAAGCTCTTCTTATAAAGGATCTGTTCAGGACTGGGGCCGCTCTGGATGGTAAATTGTATCTTGCAGCACCAGATTCAATCGCGCTCGGCTCGGTCGTCTGGGAGGTGACCATTTTGGAGATACTCGACAAAAGGTGCCCTCCAGTCGGGAGCATCCTCGGCCGCTGTTTCTGACGAACCCAGGACCCCTGACGTAGCGAGTATGGCAGTGAGATGAATTACCCATGTGCTGTCATTGTCTTCTTGGGTGATGGGGGCGATGACTCTCCGGTGTGCCACATGTATAATCAAATAATCTTTCTCAGGTTCCGCGAGTAACATAGCTAAGCCGACCAAAGCGTCATCTCGACCATTCTGTGATGGAGGGACATGGGTGACCTCTGGCCAAGTGGAGAACTGGGCCATTAGGAGGAGGGAGAACTCCAGCAATGGCATAAGCTTTGGCTTCTTAACGACATAATTTCCATTGACCTTCTTGATTAACAGCTCGGAATCTCGTTTCACGTGTAGATGGGGCACGTCGATCACAAGGGCTAACTCGAGGCCGTTGATGAGAGCCTGGTACTCTGCCTCGTTGTTGGTACAACCTTCTGACAACAGGAACGAGTATGGTAGGACGGCTTGCGCCGGGGTAATTAAGATGATACACAGGCCCACTCTGTTGAGCATAGGATCATTGAGCCTCCTACAGGTGGGGCTCCGGGAGGCACCATCGAAGTGCATTTTCCAACATGGGACGACAAGATCGACTAAGGGGATCATCTGATCAGGAAAATCCAGGTCCAGGGATTGATCTGTGGAAGTTGGATGGGCAGCTAAAAAGTCGGCCAACGCCTGTCCTTTAATGGACTTATAAGGTACGAACCTGATATCAAACTACTAGAGAATCACCACCCACCGTGCTAGTCGGCCAGTCAACATGGGGAGGTTCAGGATGTACTTCAGTGGGTCTACCCAAGAGACCAATTTTACCTCATGGTGCTTCAGGTAATGCCGCAACTTCTGTCGGAAAAGATGAGCGCAAGGCAGCTCTTTTCGATAGGGGAGTATCTGACGTCCGTATTGAGAAGCATGAAGCTAAGATAGTAGAGACTGTTCTTAGTACCCTCATTATTCTTCTGGGTGAGAAGTGCACTGAGGTACCGTTCTTGGGAGGTCATGTAAAGGACCAGGGACATTCCAGAAATAGGTGGCATCAAACCCGGAGGTTGTAGCAGATACTGCTTGATTTCCTTGATGGCGGTCCGACACACTTCATCCTGTTCGTAAGTGGCACATTTATTCATGAGCCGGGAATATGGCTTACACTTTCCGACCAGATTCGTGATGAATCGGCGTATATAGGCTAAGGGGCCTTGGAGACCTCGAAGTTCTCAAATATTTCTTGGGGGAGGCATTTGGCTGAGGGCCTTGATCTTCTCTTGGTCAATTTCAATACCTCGGTATCTAACAACAAAGCCAAGAAACTTCCTAGAGGTGACCCCGAAGGCACACATCAACAGGTTCATCTTCATGTGACGGGAACGGAGGATACCGAACACTTTCTCAAGGTCTTTGAGATGGTTCTGGCATTGGCACGATTTGACCACTAGGTCATCCACGTAGCATTCCACCAGCATCCTGAGAATCGGCCTGAATATGCGATTCATGGCTGTCTGATAAGTGGAACTTGCATTTTTCTGGCCGAAGGGCATAACCTGGTAACAAAATGTACCTTGGGGGCCCTAAAGGCAGTTGAATCCTCGTTCTTAGGGGCCATTCAGATCTGTTTGTACATGTAATACCCATCCATGAAAGAGAGGGCTTGGAACCTGGCCATAGCATCAATTAATAACTCGGTCACTGGGAAGGGAAAGTCATCCTTTGGGCAGTGGCGATTGAGGTCACCGAAGTCGATGCAGACCCTGATTCGCCCATTCTTCTTCCTAACCGGCACAATGTTGGCAAACCACATGGGGTAATGGACTTCCTTAATGAAGTTGAATTTTCTATTCTTTTCAACTTTGGCCTCAACCATAGCATCGTGAGAAGGGTGCATCTTTCTGGGGGGCTGCTTAAACCCGCGATGGTTTGACAGGAGGCCTAGGAGGTGAATGACTATATGGGGATCTAGTAGTAGAATTTCATTGTAACTCTAGGCAAACACATCACGATGTCGCTTGAGAAAGTCTACGTACCTCTGCTGCTCCTCGTGGGACATAGCTGCACTGATCAATTTGGGTCTCGGATCTGCCTCGCTACCAAGGTTCACCTGTACCAGTTCATCAACTGTGGTAGAGACGCCTTCCTCGAAGGCAGAGGGAGCATCCTCTTGATCTTCCTCTCCACCCGTGGAGGGGTTCCCCGCAATGGGAGCTATTTCTACGCTATCACAGCCTGACGGGAAGCTGGTGCTGGCTCGGGCAGCAGTGGTCATCGTATCAGGAGTCCCACTCGCCACTGAGACCACGTCAATGAAGGTATTCGAGCCTATCCCATCTGGCCTTCGGCCTAAGGGTCCATGTTTGATGAAATCAAAGAAGTGGTGACGTGTCAGACTGAGTCGGTTGATTCCAAACCAGTGGAAGAGACACATAGGGCGTACCGTCGTTGTCATGATCTTGACATTCCGGTACCGCACAGGGGTAGGAGGATCCGGGATCACCTGATCCTGGTTGGTGTAGGAGTACGAGGTGATTTTCCGCCGTCTCTTGGACATGGGATCATGCCTTCCTTTCATACAAGATATAACAAAACATTGCCCCATGTCGGGGGTCGTGGCCTCCAATCGGTGTATCGGGAGGTTGTAGGCGTCATCCATGCTTGCCCAGGGATCACTTCTGACCAGGGCGGGTTCATCCTCACTAGGATTTTCGTATCCTTACTCTTGTAATAATCAGCATCTAGATAGAGGGCCTCACAAGAGGCGAAAGGAGATGCATCTCCTTGGAGCACGCCTACTCGACCATTGAGGGAGTATTTGAGGAACTGGTGATACGACGAAGGGACTGTTGCGTGCAGATGGAGCCATGGCCTACCCATCATCACATTGTAGGCAGTGTCCTGAGAGATGACCATGAACTCGGTGCTGGAAATTAAGCCACTGAACTGAGCCGTCAGGAGGATCTTTCCAACTGGGGTTTGCTCGGTCCTGTCGTATCCCTGGTTTCTGAGGTCATAGGGAGTTAAATCATCTTCAGACAGACCCATCATTCGCAGTGTCCGAGTCGGGATTAGGTTGATTCCGGAACCCCTGTCAATGAGGTAGCAGTGGAAATCCACGCCATTGAAGTGGCAAGTTATGTACAATGGAAGAATATACCCCTGTATAGGAGGGTCTTCATCTTCACTGGAGAATGAGATAACCACCTGACATTCGGTGTTCTCAATTGTCTCGACATGGAAGGCTTCTACAACCGCTACCTCCGTCTCAAATTGGAGGGGGAACCTTAGGGCCTCAGAAATTTAGTCGCACATTTTAGACGATAGGAGAAGGGCCACAAGGATAGAAAGCCTTGCCGAAATACCGGCTAGGTGCTTCAGGACATCATACTTTCATTCCAAATGCGAGCCTCTAATTATAGGAGGTCGTTCTGCAGTTGGGGCATAGAAGTTCATGCCGGTTGAACTGGAGGTTCGATAGTGCTGGGCACATCCCGTTGCCTACTAGTTGAAGCCTGGAGAGTAGTTGTCAGACCAGGATCAGACATCAGAGACTGGCCCGTAGCTTGGAAAGACTGACTGTGGTATGGATGAGGCAGTCCTGCCTGATCTAGTAGCACAAACGGTGGTGGAGGTGGAGTTGAGGGCGTCATATGGGTATGTACGTGCTGAGCTCTGTGTTGAGCCTGCTATCTGGTTTCAGTCGCATGCACATCCTGACTGAAAGTGCCCACTGATGTGCCTCAACGATCGACTTGGTTCAGGTTCTGCTGACGTTGACATCGGCTGGAAACGTTAGGGGGGTTTGCCTGGCGTTCCCCCTCGTCGGAGGTCATATAGGGCTTTACCAGTTCGACGATGTTAACAGAAGCGTACCCCTGGCTGTCGCTCGATGAGTCATCCACCACCGGGCGGATTCTTGGAGGAATCCCCATTTCAGGGGGCATAAAGTCACCAAGAGTGTGGGATGACGATGACACCAGTGGAGCACGTTGTTTCTTCTTGCGTCGTCGCTGCTTGCCCTTTTGGGAAGAGGTCGACTGTGAAGGCGATGCAGAGGTACTGGCTACTTCTTCTGAAGGTTTCAGCTGCTTTAGGCATTCCCGGATGATACCATGGGTGCGAGAGACATATTTTCGAGCCATCCAGTTGTCATATTTCTGGGACCCACGGATTGGAACCTACTGCCACTCGCCTTCACTGTCGCTACCAATCTTTGACCCTACAAAGACACCTGCTACTTGGGTTGGTGTCGGGCCCAACTTGACTATGTTGTTGTTGACCTGGTCTTGAAGCCAGTATTTAGACACATAGCATTTCTTGAGGGTGTTCCCAAGAATCCGATGATAAGGACAGTAGATGGGGTAATCGGTAAGATTCACCTCCACCGGCCTCATACACTCGGGTAGGCGCACAATCTCTTATTATAGAGCACTTCTGAAGTAACCAGGGACCTGAATCTCATTGAACGAATAAGTCTGGTTCCTTTTTTTCGGATTTGGGGCCTTGGGGCCCTGGCCCTGACGAGGGGCCGGAGGGGCCTGCCAAGGAGGCATCGCCTGATTGTCTCGCCTAGGTGGGGGTCGCACATTGCGCGGGGGAACAATAAATATTTTCAGGTACCCTAGTACAATGGATTTTTGAGAAGGTTGTCAGATAACATCCTTACATGCTACCACCAATAGTGTATGTAGATAATTCTAGAATGTGAATATAAGGTACAAAAGTGTTCAATTATAATGAATAAAAATAATTATGAATAAATAAATACCAGTCTGCTCAGCTTTTAGTAGGACTCGAAGATAACTCTATCAACTTTAGATAATTTCGAAAATGGGTTTCTGATTAGTAACAATATATATAGAAATAATATATATTGTATATTTATATATTTCATCTAAATATATGCTAAGTACATACATAAGTAAGTATCCATGTACATGGAATATAGGTCCTGGTTGGATTGGGGCATAACTCGAGCATCAGTAACAAAATCTAAATGATCATATAACCTTTGGAAAAGGGTAAAATCCCTAAATCTCATAATTAATTATAGACATCAAGCTCTACACTAGAGATGGTGGGTGTGTCATCAGGCCAACACCTGAAACAATGGACATGGTGTATCATTCCCTCCATCCTAATCGTGACAATAGAGTGAGACGTCATGCTAAACACCCGATGTAAGGGTGCATGAATCTTCTTTCCCAACATAACATTTATCAAATTTCCACATCCAATATCAAAGGAGTAATCATATTTAAATCATTATCCATGAGGGATTACATATAACACTTTTTGGTTATTTAAGACCAATATAACCAATGTGGTTACATTTATTTATATTCTCAATATTCGTTAGTATTTAATGATATATAATGGTGTGGTTTTACCACCCAATTCAAATCCATATAATTCAAAACATAAAATTTAAACACCCCATTAATTTTGAAAGGAAATGATTTATATTATCAGGTTATGCTAGACCACATAAAAGTTGGTTGGTTTTTGAAGCCATTTTTTAAAAGGAAGGTCATTCACCCATATTCAACCAATTTAAGAATTCCATTTTTAGATATGTAATGATTACTCTATTTATCAGTAAATCACTATATAGGAATAAAAAATCAATTCCATAAGGCCCTGAAAGATGTAAATCATTGATCATAACTTTTAGTTTAGATGAAAACAAACCTCATATGTGGGGTTTTATTAGAAAACATTAAATTATTTACAAACAATACGATTAGAACAACTAATCATCACATTCAAGAGGTATAACTCAATTGACCAAAATTATTATTATATAAATCTAAAAACATGGAAAAAATAATTACAATGTTAAATATAGAACATAAGAGTTTCTATCATTAATTGAGAAATTTTTTATATGGGGAAATCCCATTTATGATCAAATACGAATGCGTAGATGGAATTATAGGATTTTAAACAATTACATAAAAGATTAAAAAACACGGAACACCTATAAGTGTTTCTAGAATTGATTTTGACATCCTATAATTACACATAGAGGTTAAAAGGGGGTTATACATCATACATATAACAATTTATTAATGATGAAATAATTTTTGGGTGACACACAAAAAATTACTGGGAGTGGTGAAATAGAATTATGTATAAATCAATAGAAACAAGTGGAAGGAGTTGTTGAACACCTACCTCATTCTTAGGATGATCTACATGTCTAATATTGTTGTTTGATTTGATCTAGTTTGTAAGAAAATAAGAAAATGGAAAAAATCACTAAAAATAGAGAGAATTTTCATGCAAAAAAACAATGGAACAAATAAGAAGATAAACATAAAAATAAAGAAAGAGGTGTTCAGATCTGACCTATAGTTGTCTCACACTTTCAACGGTGTTCAAATCAGAGTCCAGATCTATGAGATATCATGATTCTTAGGAGTATGAGAATGAGAGATCCATGTAATGATAAAGTGAGTTGTTGTCTTTCGTGTAGAAGATGATAAATAGGGGTTTTTATATTGGGATCCTTATTTTAGTTTCAGTAATTTTCTCACAAAATAGGTGGAACCTAGTTTTTCTACATTTTTTAGACAAACGATACAAAAACTATGCTATCATCAATTTTTATGGAGGGACAATACACATTTATGATGCATGGTGTCCATAAATATAAAAACATCATGAATAATACCACTATCCCAGATATCTAAAATATCACATGGTCTTCAACCATAAGTTCAAGGTTACTGAAAGATCATGCGACCCCTTCTACTCAAAAAGTTCCCTGCAATGATTCCCTATATGTTTAGTACTAACCGTGTAACATATGATTTTTTCCCATTTTTCTAGAATTGTGGGTTCCAAACAAATCTCATGCACTCCTAGGACCTCCCATAGGCTATAGTGAACATTTAACAATATTTAAACAAGTATTTAAACTAAAATTAAAATAACTTGTACATTTTTGAAATGATTTTTCATTACAACCTCCCCTCCTTAGAAATTTTCATCCCCGAGAAGCCTTGAAAAAAAAAAACAAAAACATTAACTGATCTATACTATTTGTGAGGTCTCTTTAAAAATGTCACATTTTGTTCCCAAAAAACTAATGTAAATCCAAGAAATACTTATTTTTATGACATTTATTCTTACAAAACCTAATCCAATGCACATTTTCATACTAAAACACAGAAACATTGTTTACCCAACCTAATTTTTTTAAAGAAACTATCACAAAATCATTTATTTAAGAATTTTGATAATGGTTCTCTACATAATAGGTTATCTAATTTAATAAAAAATATTTAACCATGGTACAACCCACCATTATAAATTACATACAAAGCCTCTCTTTAAGTGTTCTAAAGATGATCCTGGAACTATTTTGAATTGGTCAAATAATAAATTCTCCATCGACCTCATTTACCTAGGTGAAGAAAATTTTCCATAAAAAGTTCCAAAAAACAAATAAAACACTAATCTCCACAAAACGATAAGAAAGAAAATTTCTCCACTGACTATATCCCTTAAGAACAAAGGAAATAATTCTATCCACATCATGCTTACCTTTCAAAAAAAGTCCGACTTAAACTATTAGAGTCTTACAAACTAAAACACAAATCATTCATCAAAGGAAACTCATGTTTATCACAATAGAATTTCCATATTCACACACATCAATTTTAGTGATGTTCTTTCATCAAACCATGACATGGAAATTTAATATGTCATGCCTCATCTTGATCAATGATATAACCCAAATCCAGCCCACATGAGTATTCACCCTTTAAACATCAACTATGATCCCAATAACAATTCAAGGATAACCTTGGAATCATTCAAAAAGAGTCCATGGAACTAACCCAATTTAGTACATACCCATTGTTTAATAGTGATTCATTGGTACAAGGCCAATATTTCTACATCAGATCTTTTAATAAGACTGTATCAACATCCTCTTGATGATCAAGTTAGGGTAAAACAGATGATGTCTAAGAACCAGTCTAAGGAATTTCTATAAGGGAACCTAGGTATCACATTGGAGTAAACAATACTAAATAAAAACCTTTTATCCATCATGAAACTCTAATAAAAAAATTTATTTAAACAATAGTTTATTTGAAATATTTGTCTCGATGTATAACTGATTCTATCTTAGTGAATCAATCATGACCTCATGATATGGTACATGATCATTACTAACTAAGAGCACACTAAAAGGATAACAATAATTCCCAAAATGTTTAATACAATTCTATCATATTCAAAAATAATTTCTCTTTATAGTTTCCAACAAACTATAACCAACTATTGGAAAAACACTAGTTGTACAAATACTAGACAATTTCTTGGTTAATACTCGACTTCACTTGTCGAGGCACCCTCAACCTGACCTGAGTGATTTTATCCTACCAACGAATCCTGGGGTTTCCCAATCATAAATAATGAATTATATCCAAGAACAAAGGCATTTATCAATAGTTGTATACACATCCAAGTATATAAATTTTATGATGCCGAGAGAGCATTGACATGTTACGAGACTCATTAGCCTCCCATGAATTCAAAAAACGCATTGACCATTTTCATACAGTCTTCCATGATTCTATCCATTCTACCTAGAATGATAGAAATTTACTATAACCAACATGGTTCTCCCCACCATAGGAGTTTCTTATTTATTGATATTAGTGATTTACTATATACTAATTGGCGTGGTAGGTCATATTACCCTTAAAGGCATGAGTGAATATTCTCCTAGTCATAATGAAAAATGTATAATAGATTTATCCTAGATTCTTATTTCCCCATATATCTATGTATATGGATTCATACTACCATGATATTATATAATTAGTATGAAACACCCTCGATAATATCCATATGATATCCACCTTACAAATCAATGTGATAGGTGGACCATATAATAGATTTTCCAAGATTCTTAGTGCCCCGTATTTTCATTAACATTGATAACAATATAAAATTTATTTTATAAGTAAGGAGAATAAAGGGTTACATTACCTACAAAACAACAGAACATTACCTAGGAATATCTACCCTTCCATAACTGAGCATCACATGATGCCCATACCAAAAACAAGGGTCAACGATACAATAACCACCAATCCAAAAAAGGGTTCCATTTAAGAGTTAAAATTCCTAATAGGGATTATAATACAGAAAGGTTACCATATATTAAAAAACTCACAACACATACCATATAATTTAATCTCTATGGGTGGTAACTATGTCAGGATGGCCCCATAAAAAAGAATATGTGAAAAACTGATCCCTAGGTCACCACCAAGAGATTTCACTAGGAACTACACCTGTCACTTAATACCGTTCAAAAAATCAAAAACACCTACATAAAGTGCTCATGTTTATATTCCAAGGTTTCTCAAAGAGATGTCTAAACTATTCTTACATGAGAATTAAAACTAAGGATACCACATATGGTTCCATTTTATGTCATTAAATTGATTAACAATTAATCAGTAAACATTTAATGTATTTAACTCAGAACATCACGTAACAATTATAAAACCAAATAACCAGGTACCTGGTCTAACTAATTCATCATGGAAAAAAAGTAAATCTTATAAAATATCAATTTTAATCATTAATCATTTATTGAAATCAGACCCAGATTATGGAAATTTTAATTTAATTTCCTTTTTGACATAATAGATATGGTCACCTATGAGGGTCACATTAAGACAACAATGGTTCATCAGAATGAAACCCAACTGTATTTGTTTAGTTACCAATGTTTGAAAACAGTCATAGTGTGTTATCTCATAAGAAACATTCTTTAAAATAAATAATTGGTTAAAGTTATTCATATAAGATGTTATTACCACGTATCTTCATCCCCATTTTATAAATCCACAATCATTATAGTGGTAACCATTAAAAATATATCATTTTTAATTTCTCTAAATAAGACTTACCTAATATTCTTAAATAACATAACCAACCATCTAGGGCTGATTCATGTAAGATGTATTTATGGAACCAAATCATTTCCAGTAAAAATTAATCATATTTTATGTTTATAACCATTTCAAAATATATCATGGTTATATACGATGATTTCATTATATCAGGCCACCTCCCCAAATCTATAAATCACAGACACACATAACATATTTGAATTTGGATCCCACTAATCAAATCCAATTCACATTAAAATTTGAACTTTATCATTTTTCAAATTTTAACATTGGTCTCTAGATATAGAAAAAGCACAAAATATGGGTCAATCATATAGGATATCGTTCCCAAATTTACAAGGAACCCATACATAGGTCACATCATTAAAATTATATGGAATCCTACAAATAAAACTATATGGAATTCCATATGCATTGCATGTGAACCGCTATGTTCAAAAAATGATGCATGTAATTATACTTAAATTCCAAACATAGACAAGGAAAATATACAGTAAAATTCATAAATATATATCTAGTTGATGTTACAATTATCATTCATGTTAATATAATAATCAACTATAATAATGAAGAATATTAACTAGAATCTCATCCCAAACCACATTGACTTTTCCATGCGGGTTGGTTGACCACTCCCAGATGCGACTATTTACTATGAGTCGACACAACCGCAGTATGATTTCTACCAGTTCCAAATAGTAATACAAAGGAAAAAAATAATGCTCTAATACACCTTTGTAATACCACAATTCTTCTAACCATTAATCTAAAAGACAGACCACTCACAAAAAGGCATCAATGTGCCACCCAATATACTAGAGGTTTTTGACTAGTAGTAAGGGTCTATGTAAGTACTAGTGGGGAGACTATACCCACATGATCAGAGTAGAACAATGGTATATCAAAAAAATTATAATAATATATAAGTAGTAAAAAATAAAATATAGAGCAGCAGAATAATAATATCAACACAATAAAAATGGAAAATGATAATATACAACAATTCATTAATGTGTAGATGATGATACAAAAATAAAATGTCAACTGATATAAAAAACATTATATATACAAATACAAGTATAATACAAATTATATTTTTTAATTTGGACAACTTTTACAAGGAATGTGATACCCCTTACTATTAAAATAGATCAAGTAGAAAAATATAAAACTATCTTATGAAAGAAAAGTCTAATATTGTTGGAATCACATTCCCTAAACAATTTATAGGAAAGTAATCTACCTAGATGTCTGTATCATCCTGTAAGATATCTTTATAATGAAATGGTAGATATTTCAAATCTAGTAAGTACTCTTGTTTATTAATCTTCCACATGATGAAGCATCTAACTAATATATGTCCTTTCTTGTAAATCCACTCACCTAGCTCCCTGGTAGTATCACCTTGCTTTGGTATGCTAGTGCAATGGATGCCCATGTAGGGTGTGAGATAAAATCCTAGTTGTCCACTAACAATGGTGTCCAATCCAAATTCTAATACATAAATAAATGGTTCAAAAATGTACAGGTAGAAAAAAATTATGAATAAAAAAATAATAGTCGGCTCATGTTCCAATAATATACTATGTTGACTCTACCTACATTGGCTAATGGATGGAATGGTTTTCTGATAAGTAACTATTTATATATTTACAATATATATGTGATATAGTTTTAAATTTCATCAACCTATATGAAGAAAGTACGTTCGGATGTAAATATACATATACCAAGAATAATTGGTTCTAGATGGAACATGGGATAAGTCGGCCATCAATAACTAGTCTATATGAGACTATAAGCTCAATAATAGGGTAGAATCCATACATATAACAAATAATTAGATACATCATTATCATCCCTTTATATGGTGGGTGTCTTTTCATGAAAACACCTACAACAATGGAATTGATGAGTCATTCCTACCATCAAAATAGTGCTAGTTGTGTGAGACGTCATGTTGAAGACTTGATATAATGAGAGCATGAATCATCAATCCCAAAATAACCCATTCCATCATCCCACAACCTATATCAAAGGTGTAATAATATTTATATTATTATCTATGAGGCATTACCTATCATTTTTATTTATTAATCCTACCAAAAATAACCAAGGGTGTAACATTTATTATAATTCACATAAGTCATTTCTATTTAAATATATAAAGTGACATGGTTGTACCACCTAATTCAAATAAGTATAATTCAAACCATATAATTTAATCACACCATTATTTTATCAAGGAATTGATATCTCAAATAAATTTATGCCAACCCACATAGAATTTGGTCTGTCTTTGAAACAATTAGTCTCAAGGAAGGCCATTAAACATATTCAATCAATTAGAAAAAGCCATTGCTTTATAAATTAATAGTCTATTTTGTATTTAAAACAAATAGTCACAAGGTAGGCCATGCCCCCATGTTAAATCCATTTATGAATACCACTTGGTTCTATGTACTAATCCATCCATTTATTTAGAAATAACCATAAGGGCATAGGACAAACCAATTCTATAAGGCCATGGAAGATGTAAATCACTAATCACCACTTTTAGTTTAGAGGGAATCAAACCTCATTAGAGGGGTTTTATTAAAAAACATGACATTATAAACAAAAACATCAATTAGCCCAACTATGAATCACATTCATGATTCAAAATTTAATTCACCAAAAGTCTAAATTTAGAATTCTATAAAACATGGAAAAAATAACTAGGTTCAACATGGAACATATGAGGTGATATCACAAATTCAAAAATTTCCTATAAGGTTAAATCCCATTTATCATCCAATAAAAGTATTTATAGGGAATTTTTTTCTTTTAAAAAATTTGTTAAATGATGAAAAATAACATGGAACACCCAAAGGGGTTCCTATAATTTAGTTTTACACCCTCTAAATATATAGTGAGGCTTAAAGGGTGCACTAGATCATGCTTGTAACAATTTAGAACTGAAGAACACATTTTTGGGCGATGCATGGAAAACACTATCTTGAAACATAAGATAAATATTAATTAATCAATTGAAACATGGGGATAGAGCTACATGAAAACTAACTCATTCTTTGTATTATATAATCATCCAATATATAGAATTGATTTGGGATTTTTTGGAAGAAAATGAAGAAAAAGTAGCACACCATGAAAATAGGGTGACTGAGATCACACCGAAATAGTGAAACCGAATAGAAGATAAACATTCAAAGTATGAAAGATGATTTATATCCTATCTCTAGCTATCAATGTAGAGACTCCAATTATTCTCTAATTTATTCTAATAAATTAATAGGGATGATACTGAGACCGTGTGCAGAGACGACAAGAGATTATGAGGCATGGCGTTCTCAGAATAAATTTTTTAATAAATCCCCATTATTTAAAATTAAAATGATCAATGGATAAATTTGAATTTTTATAACACCCAAATTTGTCCCTGGATCAAAACTCTGATGTTACTATTTCATATCGAATAATGGATTTACTATTGTCATAGCCTCACAACATCTAACATGGGCTAGATGAAAATGTTATATTTTAGACATAAATGTCATTAAAAATATTTTAATAAAAGTAGTTTTTCGATAGAGTGAATATTTTGTTTCCCTTTTATTATACTTAGATGTAGGGATCCTAGGATACAATCAATTACCAACAGATCTTTCCTTAGAGCTCTGGGAGAGGAATTATTGGGAGGAGGCATTGGAAACTGATGAATAAGGATGCAAGGATTGGGATCACTCGAAGACGAATCGACGAATGATGAATGTGAATGTTCATCATCGACTGATCCAACCCACAGTTAGGGAATTTTTTTGATTAAATTTCTATTTCACCATTTCTAAATCTACGTGACGAATGTGGGTGAATTGATGAACGAATCGATTCATGTATTGTGTGTATTGTTCCAGGATTGGTTTGATTCTAAGATAATCCGAGGAAAATTGGATCAATGTTGAACCTATAATTATAATTGATTATTATGTATTCGTACCTATATTATAACTTGGATGGATGAAGTCTAATATGTAAAATGACAGATCCAACCACCTCAGGTGTTCATGTGAAATCATTCCTCCAATGTTCTTTGATTTATCGATCTTCCTCAACACAGCAATCTGAGAAAGAATCCAAAATTAAAACTGCGAGCAGAGACCGCGACCAATCAGGCAATGCTAGCGGCAGACGTATGTCGCGGCAGGAGGCCATGACAGTATAGGTTCATGGCTAAACAACTATGATAGTTCAAGAGGAAGCATGTGCTGGTGGCACACCACGACGAAGGAGGAGGGATGCAGCTCGACGACCATGGTGGTGCGGGGGGGGGGGGGGTGCTGCAACACACCAAGGCTACAAAAGATACTCACGGCTATGCTGTTGTTAGTGAATAAACCCCACCAGCAATGGCCGACTGTGATCATTGTCGCAAAAATCTCAGTTCCACTTCACGCGCCTGATGCCGCAGGTGGTTTAGAGATGTGGCGCCTTTCATGTATTAAGAGGACCAGACCAGACCGTTCCAACGGTCCGTGATGAATAGGCAGTCTGAGCTGACCCTGTGGGTCAGCTCGGACCCAACAGACTGAGACAGACCCTGGTTAGACCAAATTAGGACCCAATCGAACCCTTTTCACAAAAAGGGTCATAATATTCTATCCTTAAGTCCGATTGTTGAGCCTTTTGAGGCGTTTGGTCCCTCTCATCAATGAAGATATTTTGATATGGATTTTTTGGTTTTTATCAAAGTCATATATAGGTGTTTAGTCCCTCCTTGGTTTTTTCCTCGATGATTTGGTATGACAGTGAATGGAAATCCCCTCGCGAGATGAGTCCCAAATAGAGTTGTAAATAATCTATGGGATTAGAGTGATAATATATCAAATCAGATAGATTTACTTGGGTATTAACATGACATCCGAGTGTAGGTAGTTAAACTCTATCTAGTGTGTTGTATCGTAGTTTTTGAGGTATTCTTTAGAATCCCTTACATTACAAGAAGCACCATAGGGTATCTGGTATTATATAAGAATCCCCTATGGTGTGGGGTAATAGAGATTTGGTTCATTTTATTCTCCTAGTTGAATCCCCTATCTGTATATTATGACCCTTGAAATGCATTTTCTCTTTGGGAAGGGCACAAGTTACTAGAATCTTGTGAAAAAATTAGTTGTGACATATCTTTCTACTATGTGGTTGGTATTTGGGTATATCTATATATCATTTGTATAGTTATTGGTGTATACCTATGTAGACATGAATGTGAATTATCATGTGTTTCTTTATTTGTGGTTTCTGGGTGTCCTACTGAATATTGGGTTACTCACCCATGTAACATCTTTTCTCACACGTTGTGTATTTTCTGATGTTGACGGATATTACAACATGGTCCTAGGTGGAGGAAGACTAGGGACATGACCCGACGGTGCCTTGTGAGATCATACGGGATGAGGCGTTCCTGAAAACTTACTACTACATCTTCTATGCCCTCATTAACCGGTCGTTCTTTTGGGTTGTTTTTTATTTTCTGGCTTTTATTCTAGCCTGATTTGTAGTAATTCAATTTAATTTGTTGTTGAAAACTAGTTATATTACTGTTGTGGTTATTCGTTGGAATACATGGTGTTTGTGTTTCCCTTTACTTTTAAATTTTTGGGCTTGGAGACATGTGTGTGTGTGTACAAGTACATAGAATAAGGCCTCACATTGGTGATATATGCCTACTTGGTGCTAGTCACCATCCACTAGTTTATTAGAGGTTGTAATGAGGTGGTAACAACATGGGCCCCCCATGGGATAGGTCGTGAAAATACAATGCTTCTGACCACGTTTAAATTGGTGACCGGAGCTATGAGATATCATGATCCCTAAGAAGAGTTTCTTCAGAGCTCAATGGAGGGAGAGGGGGAGTTGTTGTAAGCATTGGAGAAGAATAATAGTATTGGTTTAGATATTTATATCATTAATAGAATATTAGTAATTTTCCAAAAATAGGAGGCTCATGGTTTTCCCAAACCTTACATAAATCGTTATCCCTTCACTATCTAAGGAGGGGCCCGACATAATTATGACACATGATATCCCTAATCATGTGAAAACTATGAAAATAACCAATGTACATGTTTTATGAAATCTTCAACATTTTTCCCTAGATTCAAACATTTAAAGAAAAAATTAACATCCCAAGCTGATAAAAAATTGACCCCTGAAGTTACCCTACACAGTTAGTACAAACCATGCGACTACCTTGCAGCTTACCCTTTTTCCAATTTTCCAGAACTACGGGCATTGAAAAATCCCTAGGTGCAACTGGGAGCATTCATAGGATTTAGTGCACATTTACAAATATTCAAACAATGATTTAGACTGAAAACCCAACAATCCATAACTTCCCAAAAATAAGGGTCGTTATGAGAACCATTTTGGTTCCGTGTTTTAGAATATTAGGACAAAATCCGATATAAACAATTCCCATGTCATTGTGTAATCATTTACCCTACTTAACACATCTTATATTGTTTCACATAAATCATAATCATCATCTATATTTACTACTTTGTATAAATGATTCAATAAAAATAATTTCTTAATAACAAATAGAAAAGGAAACATAAGATGGGTGGGATCAAATTTTAAGGGTAAACATAATCATTAATAATTGAATTTTATCCCTGAAAATAATAAGATCATAATGGTATATTGGCCCAATGATATTTCATAAATAAATCATAAAATAACACATACCCATCAAGGACCAAATCATCAATCATGATTTAAGGAATACGAATTTAACAAAAACAAGAGTAATAAGAATCTATAAACATAATACACTTGATATTAATCTTGATCAAAGGAAAATATATAAACCAATCATACGCATTGAAAAAAAACTTGGTTTCCTAGAACACAATATTGATTGAACACTTATATAAAACATAAAAATATAATAACTATATGATTGAATTATAATATATGTCTATAAAAAATATATTCATTAACCAATGAAATAGAGCCCTATATGGGTGCACCCATTGTTTAAGTTATAACTAGCTCAATTGAATCTATCCGGACATTCCCTTCATATAAGCTATAATGATCTCTCCCAAAACTATATGGGTGAAACTATCATACAAGATATAATGGGCTCACTCGATTCTATCTGGGTGAAATCATCATATATAATGACCAAGAACTATAAAATGAATAAATTAAATAAATATTTCATCATAAAATTCATAGAAACATTCAATATATCTTTTATAACATGAGTAACTACTTGAAAAAAAGTGGTTTAATGTCAATCACATTGAAACATGATTAAAACATTGAAATGAAGTCAGTTCCACAACAATATCTCTGAAATAATCGTAATCCATTTAGTGAATGATTGAGGATGATATCATTAAAAATTATCCCAATCAGACCTGTGTAACAATAAGGGTTGTTGACATTGATAAATAGAGGGACCATGAAAATATCATTAATGAGTTTATATAAAATTAACATTTTCAATCAAAAAAATCACTTTTAAAAAACTAATAATTCAAAAACAATTTTTAAAATACATTTCGTTGAAAACAACCATGGATACTATAATGCAACCCTAAAAATAATTTTCATCGTTTGTTTATGAAAATATCATTTATGCCATAATTTTTTTTAAAATTAAATTTATTTTTTGAAAATAAATTTTTTTTAAAATAACTTTGA
Organism: Viscum album; assembly: GCA_963277665.1. Taxonomy (NCBI): domain Eukaryota; kingdom Viridiplantae; phylum Streptophyta; class Magnoliopsida; order Santalales; family Viscaceae; genus Viscum; species Viscum album. Next base: position 2,132,837,309 of record OY728155.1, on the reverse strand, counting down.
AAAACTATAATAGATGATTCAATGATCATAATAGCCATGATGGGGGGATATTCGATTCATGTCATTAAAAAACATCCTTTCACATATTTCGTAAATGAAAAAGAGGAATTGTTATTGAAAATGACATGGTGACTTATTTTATATTTTAAAAAAGACATAAAACATGGTAAAAATTTCATTAAAAATTAATTTGAAATAGTGATAAAAATTGTTTTGAAAACATTCTTAGGAACCAAAATTGTTTAATAAAAAAGATTTTCTACTAGAAATATGATTTTTCTTAAATACATTATTTTTGAACTCTTGAGAAAATTAATAGATGAAAAGGTAGGGAAACATTTATTCAAATGATATAATCTTATGAGAAGACAATTCTTCAGTATATTTAGTGATGTATGATAATATTCTATCATCATAATCATAATTATACACAATCTCAATAAATGATGAGATTTTAACATAAAATATTTACATGTTTGGTAACATTGGAACATAAGAACCATGATAGAATATAATTAAATGAAACAAATAATATCATGATAGTAAATTAATTGATGATATAAATTTTCAAATAGGATGTATATACAATTTCTACAATAAGATAACTGCATAATATAACCATATGTCTCAATGAAAGGAAATTGAGATAAAAATTCTGTACCGATTTGGTAACATTGAACCATAAACTAAATTAAAGAGAGATTATATAATGTACATATAAATTTAAATAATTTCATTTAGACTAATAATATAATACATTAATTTCAATTATATATGACACACAAAATAAACACATGGTGAATATGGAATGTGTCTTACAAAACAAAAAGAATGAGACGTAAATCCCTCACCACATTAGTAATCATTTAGATCATAAGAGCCAATAAAGTATAAAATAAAATGAAACAATAAGTATGAAGAAAATAATTATTTTGATGATATAACATGTCAAATGTTTTGTGCAAAAAATACAAAATCTAAAAATGTGGTTAATTTACATATGCCTCCCACAAATAAAATAGATACTAGAAATATATTGCGTCATGATTTTTTTTGGATGTACATTAATTAACATCTATTATGGTGGCTCTAAACATGTTAATAATTTATTAAATAACAATATTAACATTTATTATATCATATATGATCCTTTTCTAGCATATCATTACCCTTTTTATAATAATGTTTCATTATTTTCATTTTTTATAGTGTTAATTGCCTTGTTTTTTCAGTTCATGATTTGTAATGAATGTTCTTGTTCATGTTCTTATAATATAGTTATATCAACTCCAAAATAATAATAATTACATATAATATAAAATTAATACATAAATTATAATTTATAATACCAATTATGAATTAATATTTCTAAAAATGAAGTATGTTATGATCATGGAGATGGTAGCACATATATACACATGAGTAACATTTCCATTTTTTAATGATCGTTATGGAAATGTGGTATGTAATATTTTTTAATTAAATAATTATGATAATATCATATATAAAATTTTATTTCTTTTAATATTACTATGTATTCCATCCATGTAGCATGGTAATAGAAGAGAAATTTACATATCTTTGTGAAGGCATTAGTCCACGCATATATGAACACTTTTATAAAATTTCAGTGATTGGAAAGGTAAGAATTAAAATGATATATAATATTTTTAGAATGATAAATATTTAATTAATATTATAACTATTTCATGTATAACACATATACTCATCAAATTCATCTTTATTACATTCTATGTAAATCTTTAGGAAAAAAGAATCTAACTGCAAAGCGATGTGGTAGTCCACAATATACACATGCCACGTTATCATATCACCTAATGAAGGGAAAGAAAAAAGTTATAAAGGATATAATGAATTAATAGGTAAAATTATATTTATAAACATAATATATATACAAATACTTTATATACATTATAATACCAAACCATGACAGGTCGTAATGGGAAAAATGAATGATGTCGGTTCACGAGGCTGTAGTATGCCATACACAGGAATGACGATTTCATAACCCATGTTATGGAATAAGATAATGATTCAGGTTATGTAATAAATATAATTAAAAAAATATTTTTAATCTAATGAGGTTAATATATAATCATGGTTTAAAAATATTTTATGGATGTGGAGGAATAAAGAAACCAAATACGCTTGTTGTAAAATGTCCCCTCTTCTTTGGGTAACATCATTGGGGTTTCTTTAAAGGCCTTATTTAGCATGATCTATACCCACAGTAAGTCTTCTAGGAGTATAGGATAAAATTATACACATTATTTGGGAAGGTATTTTCATTACCAATATGTTTTTTTGTGTCAATACAAGTGGATAGTGGGAGTCCATTTATAAGTGAGGTGAGTGGCACAATTGTAATTTTAAAAAAAAGGAATTACAAAAATGTTTTTACATTTTAAAAGGATCCAATAGTGAACCATTACTGATGAAATAATTTATAAGGTGTATATATTAGTAGGTAATATAATGTACAAAATATTTTGGGTCATTTTAACAATTATATTTTTTGTTTAACAAATGATAAACCAATTTTTCTTAACTGTGATAAATTATATTTTCTGTTTTCACAATTAATTTCTGTCAAAAAATAATTTGAACTTATTGAGAAATATAAATTATGAATTTTTTAAATATCGAATCCTTTTTTCAAAATTCAATACATAAAAGTAGAAACTATTAATTTAAAATTAATCCCACAGACGCAAAGTAAAAGTGGGTTTTCGAAGAGAAAATATTAAAATGTTTACATGGTTTTTATATCAAATTTCCAGATTTAATTAATTTAATTTAATTTAGGATAATAAATAAAATATTTTTACTAATATTTATTTAAAAAAAAAATTATTTATCATTATAAATTATTTAAATTAAAAGGAATCTTTCTATTAAAATGTATTATTTTTTCACTATTCATAAAAAATACCCTTTTCCTAAAATTATCTTAAATTAACACAAATATAAAAATGAAATTAGTATATAAAAAATTTACTTTATTTATTCAAATATATTTTTTAAAATTAAAATAAATTAAATTTAAAACCAAAATTGATGACAAAATTAAAAATTGGGTTTTCTAGAAGTGTATTTTTTTCCATGAACAAGTTGATTTTATACCAACTCTATATATAATCATATTAATTTAATGAATATAAATAAAATTTTAATCAGATATAATCTATCTATTTCACTTAAATCATTCTTCGTTATCCATTGTTTTAATTAAATAAAACAGACAATCATTATTTACATTAAATTAGTTTTAAGAATGAAAACCTTTTAATCAGAAAATAACTTGTACTAAAATACCATCATAATGACTGGAATAAATTAAGTGGATTAAATATAAAATAATAATACTAATTATTCTAAAAATTATTTTCAGAACAGAATTTTAATTTTATAATATTTAATTTATTGAAAACAAATGGCATTTTATCAAAAATTGGAATTTATTCACTATTCACTAAAAACCCACATTTTACTAAAAATACAAAAAATGAAGACAAAATAAATATTTATATTCTAATATAAAAATGATTTTATTTTTAAAAATTGATTTTATTAAATAATCTAAAAAATAATTACAATATTTTTTTCCTAAATACTCATTCAAACTCATTTTTGAAGAAAATATCTTTTTGAAGAATACAATTACCAATATAAAAATTGATTGATTATTTACTTAAAGTTTAACAATAATTTATATTGGGAAAGTAATATATTAGGATATACAACATATCATAGTTAATACCATTCATACTCACTAATTTAATATCTAGGTTATAACAGTTCTATATATGATGGGTCGTTTAAGCTTAGTGTTGCATTTCAAATACATTATTGAACCTAAAACTATAGGGGTTGTCTATACGACAATCTATCAAACATATTAATTTTTTTAAAATAAATATATCATAATGAATCTAGGAGTTACATTCTTGTTTAAGATTAGTGTTGAGTGTCGTTTAAGCTGTCGAACATAATTTTATTCTTTTAAAATCATGGGGTGTTACATCTACCCCCATTTATTAAATTGCATATATGTAATTTGAACAGAATCTTATTAAACAAGGGATGGACATTTGAATAATTTTTTTTAAACCTACATCATAAAAAACATAATAACATATCTTCCAGATAAATGTGAATTGGAAGTATGTGGATTATCTAAAATAATTTTTCCTAGTTTTCCATATAGGAGAACAAAGGTGGGATGTGAATATTTGGTTGTGGATGAAAATAATGTAAAATTATAGAAAGTTGTTGAGTTTATTGATCATAAATTAGTGAATGGTAAATGTAAATTCCATGGTCTCAAAAAAATTATTTTTTAATGACATAAAAGACTATATGATTGAACAAATATGAATGTAATATGATGATATTTTTATTTCAAGATCGTTTTCTAATGTTTAGGAATAATTTCAACATATAAACTGAAAAGATAGATAAATATACTTACTTTAGATGTATAATTTAAACCTAATGAAAATTTCCACTAGAATATATTCCATTTCACAAAATTAATAGCATTCAAAATAATTTTTTCATGCATGAAGAACTAAAAATCATATTTTATTGAATTATATACAAATAAAAAAGATAGAAATATATTCAACATGTATTTTTACATTATAAAGGATCAAAATGGTTATCACGTGCACTAGAAAATATTTAACTTCATCCAATAGGGTTATATGTGTTGGTAAAGTTACATTTTCTCTTTTTAAACATTTTACAAACATATATGACCCTATCAGTAAATTTTCATTAAAATCATTGTATCTAAATTTTATTATGACATATAAAATAGTTATTTTTCTATTATAAAAATACCAACCGAAAATATATATGTTATTAAAGTGTTTTGAAACATATTCATAGAAATTGATTCCATTAGTAAAAATATTACCAACATATAATATCTATTTATAAGTTAAATTTAAATAAAAACTATAAATTTTTATTGCTAGTATTATTTCGTATGAAATTTTTTAATTTATTATATATAATATATCTATTTTAATTATAAAATAGAAGCCTCTTTTCACATATGTTTAATCCTTCAAAAATATCAACTATATTAATAGAATTTAATAAAAATTGAATCAATTCATAGATGATGTTTCTCGATAAATAAAAAGATAATAACAACACAAATACCATGGTCCCATATAACCCCCAACCCTTCAAAGTCTATGTCGTGTCTTGACATAAATTCACTAGAGCACACCTTTTAAAAAAATCCTTCCTTTAAATATTTTTCATCACCATCATGTAGTCATATATGATCCTGATATTTTTTTAGATGTCTCAGGCTTGTTTACGTGTACACTTTTTTCCTTATTTTGGGTAATTTTCATTTTGGTTTTCCGAAGGGATGAATTTGGGTGGAAGTTGTGAATTTTGGAAGGAGGTTGGAACTCACACAGTTGGGGCACAATTCTCCCAAACTATACGCCCCGACCCAACAATCTGTGAAAACCCTAAAAGATAGGATATTCATAGTTACAATACAATTATTCAATCTATTCACCGTAAAATTAGAAACGGTGAACCCCCTAAAGAGGTGAACTGTTTGGAAGACTGTGCAGCCATGCCTAGAAAACTGTGTGTGTAGTTGTAATTTAAATGGAAATTACATATTAAAATATACGACCCTAATATTTACCCCCAATCAAACCCCCATTCATACCTTAAAGATTTATCTCAATTTTATAGTCCCCCATATTGACTCTTAAGGGTCTCGACCTTTGTTCTTGGTGATTTAAATTATTGATCAAATAAATGAACCCTCCCTAGTAAGAGAATCTCTTCACAATCAGTTTTCTAATAAAATTCATATTATTCTTAAATTCTTGAATGTATATTTATCCTCTGTTAATTCTACATCTAAATCTACGTTTTTTATATCATGATTTATTTGATTTTAGATTTAGGTTTTATATCTAGATCAAGTTTTTCATCTCATTTATGATTAATCAAATTCAAATTTTCAATTATATAATTGGAGAGTGTTCATCATAAAACATGAAGTAGGTGGTCTATAATTCAATTCCCAATTTCTTGATTTAAATTATCTTTATGTAATTATAAAAATTTAATTTAGATTATTATCAATTGAGTTTCGTAGAGAAAATTAATTAATTTCGTGAATGAATTGATTGATATAATTGTGATGTAGTCAATATTGGGGTTGTGAAATGAAAAAAAAATTAATTATTCAATTAATTATGGCGTTATTTTTATTATTTAACATGATCAATTAATTGAAGAATCAATTAATTTTAAAAGTTTGGATTTGGAAAATTATTAATTTAAAATAATTAATTGTGCGATTAATTATATAGAGATTGAGATTAATGAAATTGAATAATTAATTTTTGAATTAATTATTGTTATAGTGTAATTATTGAGTTGGAATAATTAATATTTTAATTAATTATTAGAGGTTGTAGTGATTAAGAAATCATTTGAGATGATTAACTAATTGTTTAATTAATTAAAAGGATTGATGTTACAAACAAATTATTTAATTTGTAATATAATTGATGTAATTAATTAACATTTGAATTTAATAATGGAATGATGATAGTATTTAGTTGTTTTATTTGATTATTTAATTAAGGAATTAACTAATTATTATACTATGGTTATGAAATAATTATTTTAACAATGGCATTAAATTATGAAATAATGAATGGTAACAAATGAATTATGTCATGTATTATGAAATCTGAATGGTAGTAATGGAATTCAATTATGAAATATTGTATGGTAACAATGGAATTCAGTAATGTAATATTAAATATGAATGGTTACAACAAAATTCAATTAATAAATGATGAATTGTAACAAAGATATTTTTTCATGTATTACGAAATATGAACGGTAAATATAGAATTCTATTATTAATAATTATTCATAACAATGTAATTTAGTCACCTATTATGAAATATGAATTGTAACAATTTAATTTAGGTATACGATATGGTTTGGGTGTCCTTAAGAACTCAAGGATATTATGTGGTTAAATAAATAGTATTTGAATTACTGTAACCTATTTATGTTACTGCATTTATTTTATTCTCTATATAGTTTCATACACCATTTTTGTATATTTTTTTAGATGTCGTTTGCGGTGGCCTTATAATTTTTACTCACACCCTACTCGGGTTGGCTGATCAGTACCCAAATTTACTTCTTATTTGTGGTATAAGATATGGGAAAAGGCCCTATGTTAGATGGATGAACTGGGATGGAGTATGGATGATGGACCTTCGGTGTTTTGGGACCCTCTTAGGAATTGTCAGTGTCTTTACTTTTGTGTTTTCATTTTGAAACATAACATGTATTTTAGAATGGAACATATACTATTCAGTTTTGATATTTTATTTCTTGTTTTGGTCATCTTTTCATACTGGTATTTTCCTTGTTATAGTTATATGTCATTTGGTTATTAATTATTTATTTTTGATATGGTATTACTTTTATGATGTTGGTATAGTATCCCCATGATTGAAATTAGACCCTGGTTTCTAGTCAATAGCCTCTAGCATTGTGGGAGGAAAGCCTGAGGTCATATAGTGAACTCGATCGGGGCTCCAGTGTGAGGAACCTTTGTTAGGATGTTACAATGTGGTATCATAGACTAGTTTTCTTTTATTTTTTTGCACTACTATCTTGGAAATGATAACTGTTTACTAATAAGAGTCGGGCCATGGTTACGAGGTCATTAATTTGAGTATCTAACCCATGTATTTGAGATAACCCAAGTACATGGGATGATATTGTTGTTATTGGTATTTTATATTATAGTTTAATATTATTCCACCTTGGGTGACGCCCTTGTTTTGTGATGTGATAATTATTGTTGATATTTTTTGAGATTTGATTCATGGATCAAATGTGAATGATAGTAGAGTATGAATATATCATTCTATGAACTTCAAAATTTTTTGACATGCATAACATTAGGCATTCCTGAGAAAAGAGTTTTTGGTTGGGTTTATGTACACGAAGTATTTTTCCTTTCTGGTGAAATTTAATTAAAAATGTGACAAATGGGAATTGATAATTGTAAAATGATTCAAGATGATAATAACAGTTTTCTAATGAAAAACATGAATATTAGTATTATTTTTCCCTTTGTTAACCTTGAACATGAGGTGGGATGGTTCGGGGTAGTGATTGCACCTTAATTTTTACAGTGTAGTGATGGTTTTGGGAAAAAAGACTTTTTGTGCGTTTTTGTGATGTCCACTTATGTAAACTAAATAAAGTGGTTTTATGTGGCATGATATATGTGTTTGTAATTTTAGATATATTCTTTAAAGAAAATAATTATATATTGGATGATTGGTGTACATGTCTAGAGATGCTCCTCTTTTAGTGGAACATGAGGCACTAGTAGAGCTATGTGATGAATTCATAAAAATATTCTAAGAGAACATTGTTCACATCATGATATTCATGGGGAGAAAAATAATGCATGTTTTGAGAATCATGTTTGATCTAATGATGGAATTATATTTGTATCCCCCTCAAAATTTTACTAGAGAGGGTGGACCTAAAGTAGTTGAAATCTGGTTCGAGTCAATCCAAACTATACTTGACCATCTAGAGAATCTTTTTGAGAAGAGATTCAAATTAAATGCATGCTTGTTATGAGGTCAAGAAATGTGTTTGTAAGATATATAAAACTGTTATGGAAAACTAGAAGATTTGGAATAAATGGTCTTTGAAGAGAAGTTCTTGGATCAATTTTTTCCCGAGTCACTCAAGCAATAGAGAGTAGCTATGTTCCTAAGACTTAATTAGGGAAATATGCATATGATAGACTACATTATAATCTTAATATATTTAACATCCTTTGTTCTGGTGTTGGAAGGTAATGATTTTATTGTAGCAAGGTATTTTTAGGATGGGATGAAATGTGAAATTACATCCCTAGTGAATTTCATTTGGATAAAGAATTTCGTAGTAGTGGTGAATCAAGAACTCATATTTGAGGGGAACCTAAAAAAGGCATCTAGTAGAGGAAAAATGGTTTCATCTAGAAAGTGAAGGGGTATGATTTCCAGGAATAGGAAGCATCGTTAAAAGAATGTTAGCAAGGGATGTGGAAATAAAACTGGCCCACCAGAGGTGTTAGTTACACTGGACCGTTCTGGAGTTATCTTTCACCAGTGCGGTAGGATGGGCCACTATCATAGACATTGTACCGAGCACCAATAGAGTGTTGATAGTTCCGAAGGATGGGTCATCTACATAGGTTATGTAGGAACTTGTGCCAGATAAGTAGTCATTGAAGAGCTGGATAGAACAAGTGTATTGTAAGGGGATCTTCTACACCATATCAGCCTATAAAATTGAGTTCTACTAGCCGTGTTAGTAGAGGAAGTTGGCGATGTGATTTTAGGAAAGAGAGCCAATTTTAGAAGAGTGGTTTGTCATATGGGACTCAAATTAAATCATAATGAAGTGGGGAATGACAGTTATATATAATTCAACATACTCCGTTGGATAGAGAGGATATACTATTTATAGTAATAGGTTCTATTTTTGTAGATTCTACACTAGATATTTCCTTATTCTATACTAGGTCCTATAATTCCATTATTTGTTCAAATTATTTTAATGTGTTTGATCCTGGTGGAAGAGATCATGAGGAGGGTGTTGATGATAGACACACCATTGGGAGAATGGTTAAGAGACATTTTCTTCTCCAATGGGTGTTCTCTCAATCTTGGAGAGTACCGTTTTCTTTGCGATCTATATATTTTTGACATGAAAAGTTTTGAACTAATTATGTGTATGGAATGTCTAGTAGCATACAGAGGCCACATAGGCAGTTCTAAAAGGGTATTGAATTTCACATCTCCTGATGGTGACAAGTATATTCACTATGGAGAGTGGGATGTCAAGGAAGGATGTACAGGGCAAGTTCACCAGCAATTGTTGGAGATTATCGACCCTGTCTCTTGTCTTTTATCGATGAAGGAGGAGTGATTCATGATGTATTTCCAATAGTTGTGGGGAACATTCAGGAAATGTTTCATAAATATTTCTCAAGGATTCCACATGAGGGAGATAAAGAATTTATAATTGAGTTCTTACCATGGCATGCACCAGTTTATATTACACCCTACTAAATAGAACCACTAGATCATCATGATATTATATCTCAACTAGAAAACATAGAGGATGAAATATTTATCTTTCCAAGTTCATCATCTTGGGGTTCTCTTGTGTTGTATACAAAGAAGGATGATGAGATTTTATGCTAGATTGTCAATTATTGGATTGTGAACCAGATGATAGTGAAGGAAATACTCATCTTCCTGATCTATTTGACCATTTTATAGGATCTTAGGAATTTTACAAGATCAACATGAGATAATGGTATCATAATTTTATAGTTTGAAATTTTGATATATCAAGGGATTCAGTAAAATATATGTACGCCATATATGTGTTTGTTATGATGTCATCTGTGTTGATGAACAGACCACCAGGGTCTATGGAATTTATTAACCGAATATTCCATCTATATGTGGACCAGTATTTTTGTGTGTTTTTGGATGATATTTCGGTTTACTCTAAGAAACATGGTGATCAGAAAAAACATTTTCACATTGTCCCGAGTACACTAAGAGAGCAGTGACTATACACAAAATATCTATGTGTCACATTTGTTTTTATCAAGTGAACTTATTGGGTCACATCCTCACTATGAAAAGTTTTTCAATGGATCCAGATAAAGAACATACAGTGGTTTCTTTGGAACAACCAATGAATTTTTTAATATCCACATCTTTCTGTAGTGGGCTGGATGTTATCAGAGAATCATATAAGAATTTTTCCAATTGAAAGTGACACATTATGTATTTTCTAATAAGGGAGTATAGTTTTAATGGTTCGATGAATTTGAGAATACCTTTTAGGAGCTAAAAAAGTAGTTTAAATTACCACCAATTTTGATCCTACCTATGCCATGTGAAGAGTACACTGTGTTTTTTTATTCTTCTAGGATAATTCTAAAATTAGTGATGATGAAAAAATATAAATTTATGAATTATGGGTATTGGAATTTTAGGCCACACTAATGGAACTACCCTACACATGACCTCATGTTGGATGCCGCAATTTATACATTAATGTGACGGAGGTATAACATGTTGGGAGATAATTTTATTGTGTATACAGATCAATAGAGCTTAAAGTATATATTTCCACCATGATATTTTAATATCTGACAATGATAGTGGGTTGATTATAAGAATTAATTTTATTTTGATCTAGAATATACGAACAAAAAGGGAATTAGTGTGGCTGAAACATTGGGTAGGAAAACATATAATCAGGCAGTTCACAAATCTAGTACAGAGTGGAAGATGATGTCATTACTGGTTGAGATTCATAATGTGGTTTAGGAGAGTCAGGATTAGATTACTCTAATATCAATTCCATTATATTATACACTTATTAACAGCATTAATGATAGTTAGTATTAGGAAACATAGTGGTTTATCTTGCGGAGAATCCATTAAGGTGGGGAGTCACCTTCTGATTGGGGAATAGATAAGAATGAGATCATCTATGTACTGAATCAGGTTGTTTTACCTACGAGCATGTGGGAGGAGATGACATGTAAGTTTCATTCCATGAATTGGGTAGCACATCTAGGTGTTAGCAACATGTGCCATTATCTACATCAATTATTCTGGTGGCCAAATATGAAAATGGAGATACAAGGTTTGATGGAACAATTTTACACCTATCAGTTGGTGAAGGCCGAGAATCAACAAAATGGTGGGTTGATAAAATTGTTTCACATTCGTGAATATAATTGGGATGTCAAGAACATGTATGTTGTGTTGAATCTCCCACGTATTCATTAGAAGAATTAATTTATTTTAGTTATTTTTGGTATTTAGACAAAGGTATCACATTTCATAGTAATTCAAGATACATTCTTAGTGAAGTATTTGATAGAGTTTAATGGTTGGGAGATAGTCAATCTACATGGGGTTCCAAAAACCATTGTTTCAGATCATGAATCACAATTTACTTCAAGCTTCTGGTTGGTCCTATAGAAGGCATTTGGATCAAAGGTTCTATTATGTAATAATTTCCACCCATAGAAATATGGGAATTCATAGTGCACTATACAGTTTTTTGAGGGTATGTTGTGAGAATGTATTCAATAATTTAGTGGGTCTTGGGAGAAACACAAATATTTAGTGAATTTTTATATATAAATAGTTTGAATAAAATGATATAGATGGAACCATATGGGTCACATTATGGTAGTCCATGAAGATCACCTCTATACTGGATGGAGGTGGGTGAGTCAAAGTTATTGCAATCGAGTCTTGTAAAAGACACATTAGAGTATGTTCAACTAATTAAAAATTGTACAGATACAACTCAAAGTAGATAGAAGTCATATAACAATAGAATTAGATGAAACTTAGTGTCTATAATGGGTTATCTTGTATTCCTTAAAATGACACCAAGATTGCATCACAATATAGTACATTGGTAGGAAATTATGGAACCCAGAATTTTTGGAGCATTTGATGTTGTGGAAAAAATTAGATTTATCGTGTTCCGACTGGATCTCCCACAGAGGTAATATGTTATGCATTTCAGGTGCTGTAACTATGGTGGTATCACCATGAACATAATCATTGGTCTAATGTGGGTGATATTGAGATTGAGATATATTCTTCCTTTAAAGAGAATCTGATACGTGTGTTGGATCAGAGTGACTTGGTTTTGTGGGAGATGATCGTACTAATAGTTCATGTATTATGGGAACATGGGTGGGTTAAGGAGCAAACATGGGAGGTAATAGTGGAAATGCTGGATCAGTGGCCCTATCTAGTTGACATAGAATCTTAGAGATTCATTGGATCATAGCTCGAGGATGAGCAATAATAAGGTGGGGAGATTATAAGATACAGACCTTTTTGGAGATGTCTCGATCTCTTTTAGAGGTAATTTATTTCCTTTCTTAGTACATTTCATTTGGGATTTACCGTGATAAGTATTTGGGTGAATGTTGATTAATTCGGAAGGATGATGGCATTCTCATGGTTGGTGCACTATTTTCCCAAACCGTGTACTAAAAAATGCAACCCTAGAAATAGATGGTTTGCATTATTTGGGATTGTATTATCAAATCATGAACCCTAAAAGGAGAAATAATGCACCCCTCAAACGAAGTTTATGGTTAAGGTGAAGAATATGAAAATACTTTTTCCACATCCATGACATATTTATAAAGGTATTTTTTTCATTTAATTATTATTATTTATTTTTTGTGGGGATTTCCAATGTATTTTTTGAGGAAAGGTTGATTTTTAATGACTTGGGAAAAACCGTGATCCCATTTCAAGATTTAAAAATAAATTTTTTTTCGTTTATAACACTTTCATTTATCAAAATTTTACACCTATTCTACTTCCCAATTAGCATTACATAGTATTTTAAAACCACCATATCCATTTGGACCTCATAGAAATCCATTATCATGATGGATTTGGGTTTTTTATTCTGGTGTTGGGCTAGCCCAAAATCCAATTTCTAGCTTTAAATTGTTTTTTAATTATTTAAAATCTCATTTCATTTTTAAGGGTTTTCGAGGATTCCAACTCTCACCCGAGCCCACATACCCAAGGTGTGGTCCCATGCTTGCCTCCCCCTATTTGGATCTCATATTTAACTCGAATTAGGGGAACAATATCTGGATTTATCAAATCATATAAATTGGAAGAGGTAAATTTCTTCATTAATAACTCCTACAATTTTTTCCTTTTCCCCTTTATTTAATTTCATCAATGACCTAATCATCCTTATTAGAACCTTAATTTAATTTTTTTCAAAATGTAAATTCTTCTATGGGTGTGTTTGCGGAGTTTTTTTCAGGATCTCTCAGTTATGTGAGTTCCCTCTCGCGTTCCACCCATTTCCATTAGGTTTTTTCCACTTTTCTTGAGGTTCTAAAATTTCAAGTAGCTAGGGATCATACCTAGGGTTTGATTTTGTGTACTTTTGATGAAATATTGAGGATTATGACTTGATTTCACTTTATGCTGCGGCGGTGGTTTGATTGATGTTTCACACAATGGTTTGGAGTTTTGGCAGAAATTATAAGAGGTTCCATGTGTAAGAATCCTAATATTAGATAAATTTGATTCTTTTATATTTATCACATGTTATTATTACATTATTTTAGGCATGTGAACCATTTTTTATAGTATTGATTATGCTTTTAGTTTCAAAAATTCTTTTTTTAAAATTTTTGTTTTTAGGTGTATATTTTATGGTATTATTCAGGGTAATTTTATAACACTTGAGAGTGGTTTTGTAAATATTTATAGGGATGATATTTATATTTTTTATTGTTATTGGTGTGATTTTGGCCTAGAAAGAGGGTTTGAAAAACTGTTTTTTCTGAAAAAAAAACATGTTTATACCCCTTCCCAATTTTTTAAAAAAATTGTAAATGATTTATTGAGTTAATCATTGTGGGAAAGGACTTATATGTACTATTTTACTAAGTGTGTTCCCATAAGATGTGGTTTTTAAAGGGAATGTGGTGATTTAATATGTCAAACATTTTTTGAATGTATCATAAATTGGAATTTTTTTTATAAAATTTCAAGAATGGAGTGAAACATGTTTTTGGGATGTTTTGGGTGAGTATGATGTCTAAATTGATTTTTTTTGCAAAAGGAGTATTACGTGACATGTGTGTGGGCTGTTTGGTGGGTGTGTGATGTGAAATTGGTATTTTCATGTGAAAATTATATTTCATTGCTTGTTGAACATGTTTGAGCACAAGACGGATACCTGGGTATCTAGGTGGGTAGACGTATACTAGTATGGTATTGATCTAGGGAGTATTGACTCCAAATTCATATAGCAAGTCTAATGATGACAACACTAACTAAACTATGATGATTATTATGTTGATGATGTTCGGGAACCACATGTTTATGGGTATTCTCCTTCCTAGTGGATCATGTGCATGAGAAGAGATATTGTGATGTTTACATTCACAAAGATACGAGTTACCAGGGACACACAGTGTGCTACTGACTTGGGGTTGTTTCCCATTTCTTTTGATCATTTGATACATTATGCATACCATCAGTATATAGTATGTTCAGCTAGAAAAGTCAGTAGCTTTCACATTCTATTTAAAAGTACAGACTCCTTAAAGTAGCCCACATGAAATCTGTTTTAATTTAAATTTCCATCTATTTAAAATTCTTATTAACATTACATATCTATGAAAAATTGCAATATTATCCTTTTAATGTTTATCACATAGAAAATTTTAGTGTTTTAATCTTACTGGACTTTGTCTCATACCCTACTTATACTTTTAGGTGTATGTATACTTGGTTATTTTGTCTTAGGTTTGGGAAAGGATTTTAGTGATAATTGTTCGAGTTTCTATCTATCCTTCTTGGTGTACTGTCGTGGGGATGGATTAAGGGTGGTTCCTCTTTCCATGAGTATGTTCTTGGGATCTACATTTTGGGTTTTTTCATTTGTTATAGTCTTTTATAATTGTATTAATTTATTTCATTCAATTCTGAATTTTTGTAAAAAATGGCTTGTTTTTAAAAATTCTGTTTTCTTATATTGGATTTGTTGGTTGTTTTATGTTTAAAAACTCGGGTAAATAATTCCCAATTTCTATTTTGTGATACCTGGGATCTTCTACCAGACTATGGGGATTGGGAACGCCCTTAGGGGCTTTCCATGGGCTAGGTTGTGTGACAGTTTGGAGGGCAACCAGATTCGGTTCACAATAAAATGGTATCAAAGGAGGTTATGATCGATCTGTTTGCATTATGTTACCAGGGAAGAGTTGGGATAGTCCTGAGCTAGGATATTCAAGACCTTACATTCCAGATATGGGTAGTGTGCTTAGACATCACCCCTTATGATGGTATTTGAGTCACTGGGGGATTTTGTGATTTATCTGAGCCCTTTTGGGTTCTTGGTTTCATGATGATTATGGGAAATGAAAAGAGCATTGTGTCAATGGTCTCAGTGAGCTTGCAGGTCCTGCAAAGCCATGTGGAGCCAGTGATATTTCCATAGAACACACCCTATGATTGTGAATTGATTGTCATATGGCTGCCAACCATATGTCCAAGTCACCCACAAAAACTACTTTCCCTCGAATTTTCTTGTGTCCATTCATTTTGAAATATTGGATGTTTGGTTTTATATAAAAAATGACATGGTTTTAAGAAGAGAAAAGTTTTTGTGAAATGATTTTCAATTAAAGAGGGAAATTTTTGATTTGTAAAATTATATAACTGAATTTTTAGAATTATTTTGAAATGGAAAATGGTGTGTTTACACCTCTTTTAATAGAAGGAAATTATGTTAAAGTTGGTTTTGAAATAGTTTTTCTAATAAGGATTTATAAACTACTGAAAGGTTTTTTAATGGGATGAAATGTTATGGAGGTCACGTTAGGATTTTGTAAATGGATTTTGATTTTGTAACTAGAGATCATTTGAAAATATTTATGAAATTTTAAAAAAAATTAAATTTAGAAGTGTTGTGTTAACAATTTAATAAGGATTTATGAAATAGTTTTTTGTCATGAAAGTAGAAGTGATTTTAAAAGGTCTGAAATGTTTTGAAATTAGTGTACATGAATTTAAGGTGGATTTTATTAAATGATTTGTGATCTTGTGAAAAGTTTTATGAATCATTGGATGATTTTTTAAACAAGAAGATATGAGTTTTTCAATGAATTTGTGCGGATCAAATGGTGTTTCTCAAAAAATAGAGAGTCTTTAGAAAGTGGTTGAGATGTTTTGAAATTGATGTGAATATAATTAAAGTTAGTTTCCATTTTAATTATTGTGAATTTATGAAATGTTTCATAAAATATGAATTTGTATTTTGATTTTGTGGTTAGCAGTCTTGAGAAAAAAAACTAAGTATTTGTTGAATGTTTGTGTTATGAAAATTTGATTTTTTTTCGTTTAACCTTTGGTATTTCTCTAAAAGACAACATTCATGGGGTTATATGTGATGATGTATGGTTAATGGCATGAATGGATAAGTTCCTGGATGTATATAAGGAGGGTTTCTGGTGTGGCATGGAAACATGCATGTTTGTGGACCATGGGGTAAAATTTGTGGATATGCTAACTGCTGAACCCTTTATTTCCAAAGTGATGATTTTAATGAAAAACATGATGCCTTGATGAATTTTATTTGATAATTTGTGTTATGGGTTTTTTATAAATGATGTCATTATGGGATTATTTGAGTCCCAAAACCCATCTTGTTTGAACAGTGTTTTGGGTTTCTATTTCTTGGGTAAGAAGGGATGAAGGGATGGTTTGTGGTCTCCGTGTTAAAAAGGTTTTGAGATGCCATTAAAATGGTTCCCTTAATGTGTTTGGATCTGGTTTGGGGCACGTTTTTACCAATGGACCCACCTAGTTGGGTCATTTGGTTCTCTTGTTGGGTAAGGTACACCCCCACATAGAGTTATTGAATGACTAAAGTGCAGCCCAGATTGTTTCGCCATTGGAAGATAATCTTGTTGATCAATATAATGATTCTTTTTCTCAAGATTTTTATATTGAGTCTACACCATTTCCATTATTTTTTTGGGATCCACTTGTATCGAGATAGTGCTTATTTAAGGTGGAAAGAGACATTAGTTTTTTAAGTTACCTGATTCATCGAATGTGGAGGTGGTCTGGGGTTGTTAGTTTGGATGGTCTCTAAGAGTTCCTCTAGGCCAATTGTAGTCTCATAGAAGTAGGGGTTCACGTTAAACCACCAGTGTGGGAAATATGGTCCAGAGAGGCTGTTATGGCCACATTATAGAATTGTATGATGTTTGGGAACATTGCCTTAAGTCCCTCTCAATGTAATGATTCTATCGGTCACAATTTTCATGCTCAGTGACTCCTTGTGATGTTAGGTGCCCATTTTACTTTAAATGCGATGTTGTACAATATTTTATGAGTCCTTAATTTTTTAGAAGTGTGTCTCATTTTGGGAAATATCAACAACCTTTTTTAGAGGATGGTGTTTCTATATATCATTATCTACTTTTGTTTCTCATCTGAAGAAATCAAGGGGTTATGTGTGTGCATCTTCTATGCCCTTGTTTTAGAAAAATGTCAGGTTTTTGATGACTGAGTTTTTGAGTGCCTTATGTCTTGGTGAATCCATCTGTGATTGTAGTGTAGTTTCATGTAGCTCATAAGGAAGAAGTTCCATTCAGGGGTTTCAAATCCTAACTGGGAGGGCGAAGATGCTTCAATACTTTGAGCTCCAGCCCTATGTCCCAGAGAGAATCTGACGTTAGTCAGGGGAAATCCCAGGGTCGTTCAAACCCATATACAAATCCTTATCCTCATTCTTAATTATGGGAGTAGTTTAAACCTCTTGTTTTATAATCTTTACTTTTTTGTTTTCATTCGACGGAAAGAGGTGGGAGGACCTCGTGTCTAAGTTACCACTCAATATCATTCTTTCCCCCTATGGGAGTTTTTTGAGAGAGTTTTTACCTTTTTCTAGGAAGGTTGAGAGCACGGTGAGTAGTATCCATGTGCCAAAAAACCATGCATGTAGAAGGATCCCTATGGTTCGAACATGATTTCCAAAACCATGCGGACTAACCATGCAGTCATCCAAAACTCTTTAAATTTTTGGGTTGTTTTGTGCAGGCCCGTGTTGGTTGGTTATTATGGTTTGTTCTTATGGTAGGGAGACCCAATAGTAGTATTATGTGAATTATTTTTGAATGGTCTAATGGAATTATACCCCATGTAATGGGGAGTCCATTCGGGTCCCCCATGTTAGTGTCTGAATTCTATCTCAAGAAAAATTTAGGTTCTCTTATGGTGGGGAGCCGATTTCTGACCCCCATACTAGAAACACTGGTTTTTTCTTGGTTTGGAATTTGTGGTAGGTAGTCTCGTTCATAGATATCTAACTACCGACATATTCCTTGAGAAATCGTTGGGATTGGAGAGTGCCCAATGCTTTTGTTAAAGTAAGATATGTGTAACCTTGTTCGATGTTGTTGTTCATTGCGTAAATTGTTTGAGTCTTGTTCAGATAGTGTCTGAGGTTTTTTCTTTTCGGTAAAAGTCTAAATGTTCTTAAATGTTTCAAAAAAGTGGTGTAAGTTTTTGTTTTTTATATTATTCCATCCTTAATTGATCATTGGAGGTGTTTTTTCTTTTATGGATAAAAATGGAAAATGAGTCCATTTCAACCATTTCATTGGGTTTGGTTTTTTTGTTTGGCCTTCTTGTGGATTTCTGAGGGTAGAATGATTTATGGTGGGGAGAATTGTCACATCCATGTCATATTTTAAAGGTATTTTATTCATATACTTTCAATTTTTTCATTGTTGTGGGGGTTTACCATACATTTTTGGAGGAAAGGGCGAGTTTTCATGATTTGGACCAAACCGTGAGCCCATTTCCAGATTTAAAAACCAATTTTGTTTTTTATACCTCCTTAATTTTTCAACATTTTACACCCCTTCTAATTCACAATTTTCATCCCTTAGTATATTAAAACTATCAAATCCTTTGGAGCACATAGGAATCTATAATCATGATGGATTTGGGTTTTTTAATAAGGTGTCGGGCCAGCCCGAAATCCCATTTCCTGATTTAAATTTTTTTATTTCGTAATATCTCATTCCATTTATAAGGTTTTTCGATTATTAAAACTCTCAACCAGGATGACATACCCAATGAATGCACTCATGCTCTCCTACCGCAATTTGGAGCTCATATTCATTGAGAATTAGGGGGAATCATTTATGGGCTTCTCAAATCATCCAGATTTGAAGAGGTAAATTGTTTCTTTCATAATGCCATTAATTTTTTATCTTTTCACTCCATTTTAGTTCTCACATGTCCTAATCACCCTTATTCTTACCTAAATTTAATTTTTTTTATGTTTTTAAATTCATCTACTGGTGTCTTTTGGGCATTTTAATCAAGATCTCTCAATTATGTGACTTTCCTCTAATTTTACTCCCATTTGCTTTGGAATCCTTCCACTTTTCATAGGTTTTTAAAATTTATAGATGCTGGGGTTTATACCTGGGGTTCGATATTTGGTCTTTTTTCTAAAATCATGTGGATTATGTGTTGATTCCATTTCCATATAGTGCGGTGGGGGTGTGATTGATGTCTTGCACAACAGATTTTGAGTTTATGGAAGAAATGGTATGTGCTTATGTGTGTAAGCATCCTAAGATTAGTTATCTTTGATTCAATAATATTTCTTGCACATTATTACTACATTATGTTTGGTGCGTGTACAATATTGTGTAGTATTGATTAAGAATTTAGTTTCAATGATTTATATTTGTTTGAAAATGATTGTTTTTCATTTGTCTTTTTTGTGGCATTATTCGAGGTAATTTTATAACACATGAGAGTGGTTTAATAAAATTTTTAAAGATGCCAATTCTATTTTGGATTAGTATATTTTCCATTTTGGCCTGGAAAGAGGATTTGGAAATGGGTTTCCTGAGAAAAACATGGATATACCCTTAGGGATTATTTTATGAAAATTTTAAATCATTTATTGAGTTAAATAATTTGGGAAACAGATGTATATTGTAACTGCTTGACCCCAGTTAAGCAGAGTTTGTAAAGACTTGGAAATTTCATGGACTTTTTTTTTCATAAAGACTTTTAAATTTTATGAGTATGTGGCTTTTAAAGGCACATGATTTTGAGGCTCGGTGTGCCTGGAATCAATTTCCAAATTTATCTCTGGTACGTTCAGTAAAATAACGAGCTAGATTTTTTATCTTTTGAACTGGTGTTTGGAATTGAAATCTGAGGGCACCAATGAACTCACAGTTCCAGATATTTCTTATGGGGACATTTACTGCAGCTGTGTTTTAAGCGGGTTAGGAATTATTATTTGGGGTATAATTAAAGAACTAAATAAAATTGTTTGTACAATTTAATTCTATATATAAGGAGGTAAATTCCTCCCATGAGAAGTTGTTGGTGGGGCCCACACACAGCCAACTTCCCATGTGTGGATAATTGAAAGGTGGGGCCCATACGAGCCCAAACCTTTCACCTCCCCCTAGACTCTTTAAACCTCATTAAACCCCCCCATTAAACTCCCATTTTAATGTTGACAACTCTCCAATTTATGAGACCTCTCACCTCCTCCTCTCTCCCTCATTAACTTTGGCCAACACACCTTATTTAATTAATGGAACCTATTAAATTAATTAATTAAGAGATGAAAATTTTGAATGTCTTGGAATGTTTAATTAAAATAAGGTGAAAACTTAATTTTATTAGGGTTGGAAGTTGTTTTGTTGGGGGAAACTTCTTGGGAGAGAGATATTGTGAAGAAAGAGGAGAATTTATCCTTTGTCAAAGAACGAAATCTCCATCCCTGAAGAACTACAATGCACCTTCCATTCTCTTCTCTGCGACAAGAGGGGAGACACCGCTTCCTCCTTGGGCGTACTCTGATGACATCCACAAATCCTCACCCCACGACGTCATCTTCTACGATGCTGACATTCGTCATAAATTGTTGAGGTAGGGGGTTTGATTAATTTATTTAAAATAAATTACTCCCTAGTTCTCGTTGTATTCAACTGAATGCCTTGGTCTATTGGTACCGCTTACGCGGAGGGCGCGGGCCGAACGAACACGGATCAACAACCCTCAGTTTGAACTTATTTATTATTATTATAATTGGAAACCGAAGGCGGAGGAGGCACGATGACGTCGCGTCGTGCCGAGTACGCGGCGAATGAAGCTAGTGCCTTCGTGCCGGCTATACGGGTGCAATAGCGGCCTGCAAGGAAGGCCACATCGGCTGTAGAACCGGCCGACCCATCGGCTGACCTGGTGAAGGGAAGTCACGGTGCCAGGAGGGTGCCTCCTAGAAAACCGGTTGGCCCGTCGGCCGGTTGGATGGAGCCGGACCACAGAGCCAGGAGGGAGACGCTTTGAAGAAATCTGCGGTGCGTCGTGCGGGCCGCGTGTGCCAGAAGGCCGACCGTGTGCACTAGAATGCCAGCCGGCCTAGCCGGTCGTTCGAAAAGCTGGGGGGCCGTGCCCCCCTCGGAATCGCTCGACCTTTAGGCCTTGCCAACTGGGCCACGCGCCCAACCGGGCTGTGGCTGGCCGAGTCGGGACGCGCCGGGCCGGGTCGGGCCGTGCGCTTCAGGCCAAGATGAGTTTTTCCTTTTGACCGGTCTGACACCCCTGCCGGGTCGGACCCGTCAAACTGGGTTAACCCGACCTGTCGGCCCACTGGGCTAAACGGTTCGGGCCCGTTATTCACTTAAACGTGAATAAATTAATGATTGTGCATCCGATCAACACGTCATCTATGGCACTGAGACTTTTTCAATGAGATGGTCCTTTTGTGATACTCTAAGTGAGTTTTGAATAGATTTGGTAAATAGATGTGTTTCGAACGATCATATTTCCAACTGGGCCCCTGGAACAGAAAATCCAATATCTCTCAGACCGGGCGTTTGTTTGATGTTCCGTCTGTCGTGTTGGGTTCCTTTTGATGAGAAGGAACTTTGGGATATATCAACTCCAGTATTCTTGACAGTTGTTATATCGAAACCCCATTAATAAAGGATCGGTCCCTCCCGGAATTGAGTACTCTATATGTGGAATCCATATAGCTGGTTGCATCTACGACGACTAGCATGTTAGGATCCTCTGTGGGTCTGACAACGATGACGATTGTACTTGGATCATATATGGGTTTGGTAGCGAGGATGATTGTACTTGGATCCTCCGGGGGTTCGACAGCGATCACAACTATACATGGATCTTACATAGGTTCGGCAGCGAGGGTTACTGTACTTTGATCCTACGTGGGTTCGACAGCGATGACTTTTGTACTAGGATCCTACATGGTTTCGGAAGAGGAGATAATTCAGAAGCTACATCTAATCATCTCCCCCTTATTCCTGAACAGTATACCTGCGTGATCTGAGTCTTGAATTTCAATCATTATCATTGGGGTGATTGACTTCTTTCCTGTGTGGACTGGTTGTTCTTAGGCTCGGATGTTGCAGTCGTACTGATATTGATGACTTAGGTATATTTATGTTAATATACCTAAGTAGAGTTGTTTGATACTTCATTTTTGTATCTTTCCTTTGTGGTTTAACCTTTGGGGATTCTGGGAGACCTTCAGGGGTCTCGGGTCCCTACTGATTATCGTTATACTCACCCCTGCACTGGAATTTCCTGCACTACATTATGTTGGTTGCAGACAACAGTCAACACTGATTGTGGTCGAGGCTTGTGGAGCTAGACGGTACCCGGATATGGACCACCTGGCGGGACATACCCGGAGTGGACGGACGCACCCGAGGTACCTAAGAGACTATCTGTACCCATCCTTTAAGTGGGATTCCCGAAGGATGACTCAGTGGTTGTTCCATTAATTTTCATTTATTGTACTTTCTTTCTCAGTTGTAATGTACTATTTGTTGGGTTTGTATACTGGCCCATTTACTTTTCAGCACTTACTTTTTTACTCAGTTTACTTTGTGTTTACTCTAGCTTGTGTACTATATTGTGTTTGTTTACTTTTATAAAGGAAAACCCTTCCCTTTTATCTGGATTTACGCCTTTGGTGCTAGTTGCCAGCCCCTGGCCTATGGAAGGAGGTATTGGGGTAGTCATGGAATGGGCCCTAATGACGGGTCATGAAAAATTGGTATCAGAGGAGATGGTTGTACCACAGAACTCAGGACTCTGATAATTTCTTCTCTATTAAGGAATAGTGTTAATAATATTGAGTGTGGTTTTCAGTCCAGGGAGTCCAGTGTTGGTGCGGCGGCCTACGTATCCATACAACATGACCTTGATTTTTGATTTCCGACTCAGTGCTCGAAAACACTAATTGCATGTGTGTTTAAAAATTTTTCATTTTGATTACTTTTTGTCAGTTCACCAGGTATATTGTACTAACTATGGCGCACTTGTTTCTTCTCAAGATGGCCCTACAAAGGCAGCCAGTTAGGGTTCCTAGTTACGTGCGGGATGGCAGCCCACCGAGCGATGAGGCCTCGGTGCCGGTCCCCATTGCAGTAGAGGCAACATCGGTACCACTACCAGCTGGGCATCCGATACCACCAGCCCCAGCATCAGAGAGTGCACGCCTCATGAGTGCGTTGTACGAGTTTCAGCAATAGAGGCTGCCCAGGTTCCATGAAGAGATGGGTCCTCAGGAAGCTGAGGATTGGATGCAGGCTATCGTTAGAGTCTTTATATTGGTAGGGACACCAACATACCTTATGGTGATCCTTTTCATGATTATCTAGCACGTAGTAGAAGGTAGATGGTGGATCCGGATGCTCCAGGGGTACGACGAGGCATCTCTACTTTGGACGGATATCGAGAGCCTCTTCCTCATGGAGTTTTTTCCAGACACCCTCCATGAAGTGCGCATCCAGGAGTTACTACAGTTGCGGCAGGGCAGCATGACAGTAGCCCAGTACTCGGTGAGATTTACCGACCACTTGCGCTACTCCACGGACATGGTACGAGACACATTCTTTCGGGCCTGGACCTTCGAGTAGGGACTGATCCATGCGATTAGGGCTCCGATGATCTCCCTCAGCATTCCGATGCAGGCATGAGTGCTGGATCGATCCCTTCTTGTGGATAGCTTTCTTGCTGAGCCTATGCCAGCAGCGAGTCCTATCATAGGGCAACACATAGCGGAGTCTTCTTCACTCGGCAGTAGACATATGTCACAGAGGTCCAAGAAGACTAGGCCATTAGGTGGGTGACCTCAGGATACTGGTCTGGATGTGCGGGGCACACGCAGCAGAGCCAGTCATATGAGATTCAGGCAGTGATATGCATGATGCGGGTAGGGCCACATGGCTCGGGGCTACCCGACCCACCATGCAGAGGAGAATCAGACAGTAGAGGGACCTCCCAGGAAGAGGCAGAGGTTTGAACATGGAAGTCTGTAGGGAGCAGGTGGACGAGGCATAGGATTTGGCCAAGTAATGGGTAGTGGATGATGCATCAAGGCTTTACCACCAAAACCACTAGGAGCACCACCCCGACCATAGAGATTTGGAAGAAATGGGCAAGCTCAACTCCAGGAAGTCGAGGCCTATAAACACGACGCACCTGAGATGATTCGAAGTACTATCTGTGTCTACACCACTCGTGATATAGTTCTTATCGACACATGAGTGAGTCATTCTTTAATTTTCGCTTCCCTTGTTCTTATGACTAGAGACTCCTACGGGAGAAGACTCGACAATTACGCACTGGTTCCAGCAGTGTGAGATTACTCTAGGAGGGGAGTGCTTCGGCTGGGATCTTCTTGTAGCGGCATCGAGGCCTTACGTCATCATCTTGGGAATGGATTTGTTATCTATAGTCCATGATCAGATCGACTGTATTAGGCGCAAAGTGCAGTGTGTCTGCACAGATGGGAGCATGTTCACCTTCACCAGCGAGAAGGGAGCCCTTGCAATGCCGGATAGACTTGCGCAGAGGAGAGGGCAGTCGATCACCCGTCAGTTGGCTAGTCTCATCCTAGGAGTATTTGATGTGCGAGTTCCGAGTTTTCCTAATGTGGTGGATCAGTATGCAGTCATTTTTTATGACATTCTAGGACTACCTCCTCACAGAGAGGTATACTTCTACATAGACATGTACCCCGTGGGAGCACCGATATCTACTCCAACATATCGGATGGCTCCCACCGAGCTTCGTGGGATGCGGGTATAGCTGGAGGACTTATAGAGAATGGGATTACTCCGACCTAGTGTTTCACCCTGGGATTATCCGATTATGTTCGCCAAGAAGGCAGATGGGAGCTTATGACTATGTGTCAACTATCGTTGCCTAAATCAGGGGACCATAATGAACAAGTACCCGCTCCCAAGGATTGACAACCTCTTTGATAAGCTCAAGGGATCACGATGGTTCTCGAAGATAGACCTCAGTTCAGGAAATCTCAACACAGCGTTCGAGACGAGGATGTGCAGACGACATTCAGGTGTTAGTATGGCCACTAAGAGTTCTTGGTTAATCCCTTCGGCGTAACAAATACACCAGAATTGTTCATGAGTCTCATGAACATGATATTCTAGGCTTACCTCGATCATTTTGTCATAGTCTTCATCGATGACATACTAATTTACTCGACTACTGAGGAGAAGCACGCCTACCACATACGGGTTTTACTAGAAATACATCGAGAACACTAGCTTTATGGTATGCTCTCAATGTGCTAGTTTTGGATTCGAGAGGTTCACTTCTTGGGGCATGTCATCTTGGAGGCAGGAGTTTCTATGGATCCTACGAAGATCGAGGTAGAACTAGATTGGGAGCCACCTAGGAGTGTGACGGAGGTGCGGAGTTTCCAAGGTCTTGCTGGGTACTATTGGAGATTTGTGTCAGACTTCTCCAGAGTTAGAGCACTACTTTCAGCTTTGATGAAGAAGAGTAAACCATTAGTGTGTTCAGATAGATGTCTGTAAAGATTTCAAGAGCTGAGACAGAGATTGACCAGTGCACCCATATTGAGGCTACTGGAGGAGGGCGTAGGGTACGTTGTTTTCTGCGATGCATCAGGGACCAGAATCGGGTGTGTCCTTATGAAGTAGCAGGCAGTGATCGCCTATGGTTCACGATAGTTGTTTCATCATTAGAATAACTACTCTACCCATTTCCTTGAGTTAAAAATAGTGGTCTTCACCTTGATGATGTGGCAGAACTATCTGATAGGCGAGCGCTTTGCAGTCTACTCTGACCACCAGAGTCACAGGTATATCTTCTCTTAGAAGGACCTGAACCTGAGACAACATCAATGGCTCAAGTTCCTCCAGGACTATGACATTGAGATAGTCTATACTCCTATGAAATGGAACGTTGTGGCTGATGCTCTCAGTAGGAGATCAGACATTCATCTATTTGGATAGGTGGCAAAGAAGTTATCCACTATGCAAATGTCCTTTGTAGATAGTGATGGGGAAGCCTTTCTAAAATCTCTCACAGTCACTCCTCCACTTCTTCAGTGGTTCAGGGAGGCAAAACATGGGGATGTTGATTGTGAGATGTGACGTCCTCAGATTTCAACAGGGAAGGAAC
Organism: Viscum album; assembly: GCA_963277665.1. Taxonomy (NCBI): domain Eukaryota; kingdom Viridiplantae; phylum Streptophyta; class Magnoliopsida; order Santalales; family Viscaceae; genus Viscum; species Viscum album. Next base: position 2,132,810,106 of record OY728155.1, on the reverse strand, counting down.
CTCATGGATTTTCTAAAGTAGGAGAGCGCGTCATCCTCTTCAGGGGACATACCATAGTACCAGTTGCACTGCAGGAGGAAGTGCTAAGGGAGTTTCACAATTCACTTCCAGCGGTACATCCTGGAGTGTTGAAGATGTACTGGGACCATAGACGACAACACCGGTGGATGAGTATGAATAAGGATGTAGCAGAGTTCGTTTCAGGATGCCCCACTTTCCAGAAAGTGAAGGCAGAGCACTAGGTACTAGTAGGATTGGTACAACCCTTAGAGGATCCGTAGTGGAAATGGGATGGGATATCCATGGATTTTTTGACGGGCCTCCCATGTACTTCTAGATGACACGACTCAATCTGGGTGATCATCGACCGACTCACCAAGTCGGCTCACTTCGTACTGATCAGAGAGCAGGGCTCAATAGAGAGCTTGAGAAGCCTCTATGTTCAGGAGATCGTATGGCTTCATGGTGTGCCATCGTCTATCATCTCCAATCGAGACGCTCACTTTACTTCCCAGATTTGGAAGGGATTTCATGTGGTTTTTGGGATGCATCTATGCTTGAGAACCGCCTTTCATCCTCAGAAGGATGGCCAAATGGAGAGGACCATTCAGTCATTCGAGGACATGCTCCGTGCATGTATCCTTGTCTCTGGTCGCAGCTGGGAGGATCGCCTACCCTTGGTGGAGTTTGCGTACAACAACAGATACCACTCCACCATCGAGATGCCACCTTACGAGGAACTATACGGCCAACCTTGCAGATCACCTTTGTGATGGACTGAACCTGGGGAGTCATCACTCATAGGACAATAGATGGTTCAAGCTACGATGGACAAGGTGCATATCATCCAGGAGAAGATGAGGACTGCACAGAGTAGACAGAAGTCCAATGCTGATAGGAGGCGGAGACCACTAGAGTTCAAGGATGATGACCACATTTTCAAAAGGGTATCACCTCGACATGTATTACAGAGATTTTTCTGGGTTTTCAAGTTATCTCTGCACTTCAACAGACCATTCTAGTTCCTCAGTAGGGTATGCGAGGTGGCCAGCTACCTAGCCCTTCCACCTCAGTTGCACCGGGTGCATGATGTCTTCCATGTATCTCAGTCGAGGAGATACGTGCATGACCCGAATCACATCACTGATCATGGGGAGCTAGACGTTGATGATGGGGAAAAATTTGCGGAGGTCCCAGTGGAGATCTAGGATCGATAGTACTGGGTCCCACGTGGACGGTCGATTCCTCTTGTGTGTATTACTTGAAAGCACAGAAACCTCCAAAAGGGCACATGGTAGTGGGAGATTCAAATGAGTGCTCAATACCCTCTTTTTTCCCCTATTTTATGTTGTAGATTTATGGGAACGCAAATACCTGAGGTTGGAGTAATGTAAAGACCCATAAATTTCAAGGAACTTTTTTTCTTAAATACTTTGGAATTTCACGAGTATGTGGCTTCTAACGACACTTGATTCTGAGGCCTGGTGTGCCCAGAATCAATTTACGAAGTTTATCTTGGGTACGTTCAGTAAACGAACGAGCAGGTTTTTTTATATTTTGAAACGGTGTTTGGAATTGGAATCTGAGGGCACCGATAAACTCACACCACTAGTAATTGCTTAAGGAGACCTTTACCGCATTTGTGTTTTTTGCGGGTTGATAATTATTATTTGGGGTTTAATTAATGAAGTAAATAAAATTTTTCTGTACAATTTTATTCTATATATAAGGAGGTTAATTCCTCACATGGGAAGTTGTTGGTGGGGCCCAAACCCACCTAACATCCTATGTGTGGATAATTGAATGGTGGGGCACCCACGAGCCCCAACCTTTCAACTCCCCCTAAACTCCTTAACCCTTTTCAATCCCCCCATTAAACTCCCATTTTAATGTTGACAACTCTCCCATTTATGAGACCTATCACCTCCTCCTCTCCCCCTCTTTATCTTTTTCCAACACACCTTATTTAATTAAAGGAATATATTCAATTAATTAATTAAGAGATTCAAATTTTGAATGGATGTTCATGTTTAATTAAAATAAAATGAAACCTTATTTTAATTGGGGTTGGCACTTGTTTTGTTGGGGGAAACTTCTTAGGATTGAGCTATTGTGAAGAAAGAGGGGAATTTCTCCTTTTTCGAAGAACGAAGTATCCTTCCATGAAGAATGAAAACACACCTTCCATTCTCTTCTCCATGACAAGAGAGGAGATGTCACTTCTTCCTCGGGCAGACTCCAACGACTTCCACAAATCCTCATCTCGCAATGCCATCTTCTGCGACGCCGACGTTCATCATCAATTGTTGAGGTAGAGGGTTTGATTAATTTATTTAAAATAAATTACTCCCTCGTTCTCGTTGTATTCATGTGGATGCCTTGGCCTATGGCTACCGCATACACCGAGGGTGTGGGCTGAACGAACACGGCCCAACAACCCTCTGTTTAAACTTATTTATTATTCATAGAAATGGAAACCGAATGCGGAGGAGGCACGACGCCATCGCGTCATACTGGGTACGGTGCCGACTGTGTAGGAGGAACTGCGGCCCCCTACGCGGGCTGCTTCAGTGGTAGAACAGGCTGACCCGTTGAACGACCGGGTGAAGGGAAGTCGCGGCGCCAGGAGGGCGCCGCGCTGGAAAACCGGCTGGCTGGGCGGAGCCGGACCGTGATGATAGAAGGGCGTCATCCTGAAAAAATCCACGGCCCACCGTGGGGGATGCGTGCACAAGAAGGCTAGCCGGCCTATCCTGCCTGTTTGGACAGCTGGTAGGCTATGCCCCCCTTAGAACTGATTGGCCTTTGGGCAGAGCAGCTCGGCTAGCCAGGCAGCGTGCCCAGTTTGGCTCGGCAGGCTGTGCTGGACCCCGCCCCGCAGGGTCGGGCCGCGCCCCGCCGGGCCGGGCCGTTCCACTTTGGGCCGGTCCGTGTCACTCCCTTAGAGCCAATCTGCATTTTTCCATGAAACCAGTCCGACACCCCTTCCAGGTCGGACCCGTCAAACTAGGTTAACCTGACCCTTCGACCCACTGGGCGAAACGGGTCGGGCCCGTTATTCACATAAACGTGAATAACTTAAAGACCGCACCTCCAATCGATGCACCATCTGTGGAAATGAGACTCTTTGGACGATATGGTATTTTTGTGACATTCTAAGTGTGTTTTGGACATCTTTGGTAAACATCCGGGTTTGGAACGAGCATTTTTTCAAACGGGCCCGTCGATCAGAAAATCCATTATCTATCAGACCAGGCGTCCGATTGACACGCCGTCTGTCGCATTGGGTTTATTTTGATGAGACGAAACATTGGGATACATCAAATCCGAACATCATGACAATTTATGTATTGAACCCCTTTTAATCAAGTAGTGGACCCTCCCGTAATCGAGTACGATGTGTGCGGAAACCCAAGAGTTGGCTACGACTACGATGACTACCGTGCTGGGATCCTCTGTGGGTTCGACGATGATGATTAATGTATGTGGGTCCTCTGTCGGATCGACATCGAGGACGACTGTGTTTGGATCCTCCGTGGGATCAGCAGCGAGGATGACTGTACTTGGATCCTACATGGGTTCGACAGTGAGGGTTATTGTACTTGGATCAAATGTGGGTTCGGCTGCGATGACTTCTGTATGAGGATTTTACATGGGTGCAGAAGAGGAGATGATTCAAAAGCTAAATATAATCATTTCCTCACTTCTTCGTGAATATTATACCTATGTGAGATGAATCATGACATTCAATCATTATCATTGGGGTGATTGACTTCATTCCATTGTGGACTGGATGTGCTTAGGCTTGGATGTTGGAGCCATACTGAGATTGATGTCATAGGTATATGTCTGGGCATATACCAAAGTAGTGTTGGTTGATACATAGTGTTTGTATCTTTCCTTTGTGGTTTAAAATTTTTGGATTTTGGGAGACCATCAAGGGTCTCGTGGTCCCTACTGAGTATCATTATACTCACCCATGAACGGGCACTACCCGCACTACGTTGTGTTGGTTGCAGACGATGGATATCACTGATCGTGGTCGTGGCTTGTGGACATGGATGGTACCCGGAGGTGGACCACCTAGCCGGACATACACGGAGAGAACAGACGGGCCTGAGGTACCGACATGACTACATGTACCCACCCTTCAGGTGGGATTCCCGAAGGATGACTCAGTGGTTGCTGCTTTAATTTTCAGCTATTGTACTTTCTCTTTCAGTTGTACTGTACTATCAGTTAGGTTTGTACACTGGCCCATTTACTTTTCATCTCTTACTTTTCTACTCAGTTTACATTGTGTTTACTCCATCTTGCGTACTCTATTTTGTTTGTTTAATTTTATAAATTCAAAGCCTTCCCTTTTATCGGGATTTACGCCTTTGGTGCAAGTCGCCAGCCCCTGGCCTATGGAAGGCTGGCTTGGGGTAGTCACGACCCAGGCCCCGAGGATAGGTTGTGATAGATTTGGTGCATTATTTTAAAACATTGGTATGATTATAATGAATCAAGTCCCAAAGGACATTTCAGTTTAGTAGTTTTGGATGATAGATTACATACATTAACATTACATTTCACATTCTAAAATAAAACACAACATAAATAATCTTTCGAGAACTCCATTATTCTCCTTGCATAACCCTTCATAACAATCATAATAAATGTCTGGGAATCCTGTGAAAATAAAACATAATAAAGCGGTGAGCTCAGATTATCAGTAAGGATAAACAATATAGTGGAAGCTAACATAAATAATTATAAACTTTTATGGAAAGGTATAAAATTGAGACACAATCCATTTAAACATAAACATCAACATTATATGGAAAGGATTAATCAAATAATTCCATTTACTTATTCACAGGGAAATTATACTAGTCGAATAATCACATTTATCATTAATTACTAGTCTCATAATGATGGAATTCATAATGTCGGACATCTTAAAAACAAAGTAAAGGCCTCATGCCAAGACCATAAATATGAATTTTGTTAAGGACTTGTCCCAAGAGAGTAGTTTGTTCCATGAAACCTACTGATGTATCAAAGAGTTATAGCAGCCTCCACCTGTCACTTACTATGTCCAATGCATTCCTCGTATAAAAAGGGGGAAACATAGCATAAAAATTCATATTAAAACATGAATATGAAATGTAAATACATTAACCATAAATTATGAGGGGTATAAAAATTAACACATCCATAATAAAACATATCATAATTTATTCAATATAGTATGGAAGATTGTATTTAAGAAAATCAACCTCAATCAATAATAATATTTAGAAAAAGGATGTTGACATAGTAAAAAATGATCAGTAAAACTCTTTGTCAAAAGTATCCCTTTTCATGAAATCATTTAAAAGTCTCAAAATTTATAAAAGAATTCATTTAAAAGTGATTTTTGAATCAAACTATCCCATACCACATTGAAACTTAATAATTTAATTAACATTTTAAAAAAATGATGTCCATATAAATAAGTCTTTAAAATCAATTTGAAAATATGAACATTAATTAAAATGATTTAGAAAAAATAAATCTTTAAAACATTTTAAATTATGATATTGTTAAATATATCCTTCCATAAAACCTTAAAATATTCATTTTGAAAACTATTTTATTAAATATGGACATGGATGATAAATATGTCCCAGTAAATACATACACATAAATGATCTCAGTTAATAATGAGTTTGAAAATTAAACCTTACCGTTACTTTTCATTTAGTTGAGGGTATGTTTAACCTCATGTATAATGAAAATAATATGTTATTAAATTATAGAAAAACCATATTAATATTTATTATATCATATATGATTCATTTCTAACTTTATACTACCAATTTAATAATAATTTCTATGTTTAAGAAACATTTTGGGTAATAATCGCTTTCTTTACTGTACGTGTTTTAAATTATTTATCTTGATAATATCATATATATCATGATTTAAATACACCATGAATTTGAAACATGATTTATATATCATATATATTCAGAATATAATAATTTATAATAGATATATATATGAAATTGAAACACCATTCATGGAGATGGTAGTTTGTACATAGGCATGAATGTTGTTTCTGTTTTCTTATCATATTGTATTGATCTATGTAAAGAAGATATGATTATCTACATAAATATATACTATTATAGTATAAATATTATTTAATATACCTAAAAATTAATAAATATATATATATTTATAAAAATTCTTGAATGGTCATTGTTGATGATGAATCTCATTGTGTCGTGGAGATAGTAAGACTTATGTACGTATGAGCGGAAAATCATTCTATTGATGGTTAAACAGTGTTTAATTCGATGTTTTAATATATATACCGAATCATTACAATTTTATATTAATTATTTAAATTAATTATACTCATTATTATACCCATCCAAATATTTTAGTGTTGAATAAAAAATTACACCAAAACGTGGAGACGGTAAGACGTATATACGCACGTATGGCGACTTTTTCATTCATAGGATCCATTGAAAAATTAATATTGTTGTTGCATATTTATAATAACATATCATTATGTATAAGGTACCAGATTTATTATTTTATTATGGAAATAAAAATGAATTAGGAAGTGGTAAAAGAAATGAACTTTGGAAGAGGTGATGAAATAAATACCTCTTTTTGGGTGCTTCTATTAGATTTGAAGAAAAGGTCTCCTTAAGTTATATTTATGAACAAATTAAGGCCTCTAGGTTTAAGTTAGGGTAGTTGGTATGATATTTGATTAGGGTTTGGATGAGCCAAATGTATTTGGAGGAGTGAATTTATGGGAAGGATAAGTACCTATTTATAAGAGAGGTGAGGGGCACATTAGGAAAGGCATGAAATATTAATTTATTATAAAATCATTTTCAGTTTCTAATAGCTAAAAATGGATTTATTTCAAGGATAAGGTGGTTATGTGTCTAAATCCTCTCAACCAATTGGTTTTAGATATGTTTAGGTCATCATATTAACCTTATCATTTAGATTTTACCATTAATTATATAGTTTAACACATACCATATCTTCTTGTATTTTAATAACTCGTGGTTAATATACTTACTATAAGTTTCCAAATGAACCTAAAGTAGATCATTTATAGATTTTTAACACTATACATGTTAGTTGTAAGAACCTTATATTTTTATAACTTTTATATTATTTAATAAAATAGAATTTATTCTAAAATATCATTAATGTCAATTTTGTTACTATTTAATACATTATTTCTGTAAAAGTCATAAAAACATAATTCATTCAAAAAAAAAATACATTGAATCAATAATAACACGTCATAGTCATCTGTAAATTTATTTAATGGAATAAACAGTATAAAATTACATTTATTTTAATATTTATAATATCATTTGTTTTAATCATTTATTTATAATGTAATTTCTACATCATCATTGTCTAATAAATAAATTTATTTATTTAAAGTAAAAAAATTATAAATAAAATAAAATGATCTAGGAAATATTATTAAATTTATAATGAATATTTATATTTTAATTTAATTTATGAATAACCCTATATTAAAAATTATTTATTCATTAAAATTTTAATTTAACAATTTTAACCCTTCTTTATATAAAATATAATAAATGTTTTAATCTAATCCAAGTGAATTAAAAAGGATAATATTTGTTTCCAAATGGTGATTTTGGTTGAGAAACACTCATCCAATAGAATTAGTACATGTGTTGGGGTAATTTTATATTATTATAATAGTATTTTTACCTTTAATTACTCTATTTACTTTTAATGTGGTAAACAAAATTCAAAAGTCACAATTCACCAAAAATTATTTGCATCCTATTGAACCACATTATACTTACTGATGTCTACCATGTTTCTCATTTTTTTGAGATTAAATTCACAGAAGTGGAAATATTATGTTTTATACAAATTTTCAAAAGTGCATAGATGGTGGGTAAATGTGCCTAGAAGATGGGTACAGGATGTTAAAAAGGTTCAATAAATATTTATATATCTAATATTATTATAAAATAAATTCAATGACATACACTGTACTAATATATGTATTATTTATATATTTTGACATTAAGATAAATTTTTAATAAAAAATAATATTTTAAATGAAAATGTCGGTTTCTATGTACTATGCAATATTTTTCACTATTCATCAAAAATGTATTCATTTCATAAAATTACATAAAATTAACTCTATGCTAATTTTGATATTCCAAATTCAAAACTAAATTCCATTTTAGAAAATTAAATTTGTAAGTGTGTATAAAATTAATTTTTCTATTTTTTATAAAGGACATAAAAAGTAGTTCTTTTAAGAAAATTGCTTTTTTATATATGAAAGTATTTTAATAAAACTTATACATGTCATTATAAATATATTATATTTATGTGAAAACATTATAAATAAAATTTAAAAAATATATGTCACTATTCATATTACCATATTTAATATTTAAATAAATATATCATTTAAATAATTATAATACTAATGTGTTCTTTCATAGAAACTCAATCTTGCATATAACACATGTCTAGTCAGTGTCATGTGCAATATTAGCTATTAAATTACTTTAAATAGATATCGTAGAATGAAATATTGGGGTGGTACATACATGAACTTTTTTGGTGAGTGTGTTCACCTAAGATGGGTATTTGAAAGGTAATATGGTAATTTAAGATGTAAAAAATTTTAGAATGTTTTATAAATTCCTGAAATGTTTTATCAAATAACAAGAAAGGCGTGAAGCATTTTTGTGGGATTTTTTGTGTGAGTATGATTTGAAAAATTATTTTTTTTGCAAAAGGTGTATCATGTGACATGTGTGTGGGATGTTTGGTGGGTGTGTTATGTGGAAGTGGAAAATTCATGTGAAATTTATATTTCATGTCTTGTTGAACTTGTTTGAGCACAAGATTGAATCCTGGGTATCTAGGTGGGTGGAAATGTACTAGTATGCTAGTGATAGAATGGGGATTGGCTCCGGATTCACGTAGCAACATTGAAGAAGAAAACACTAAATTAAATATGATGATATTTATGATGATGATATTGGGGATCCAATATGTTTTGGTAATACTCCTTAATAGTGGCTCAAGTGCATGAGAGAAGATATTGTGATGGTTATTTTCCCTGAGATACGAGTTACCTAGGACCCACAGCGATCTAGTGACTAGGGGATATTTCTCGTTTCTTGTGATGAATAGATAACTTATTCGTACTGTCGGCATACAGTATGTTTGGCATGAAAATTCAGAAACTTTGTAATTCTATTTAAAAGTGTTGATTCCTTAATGTAGAAAACTTGAAAACTATTTTTATTTAAGGTTTCATATCTTTAAAATTATTATCATAATTTCCTATTTATGAAAACATGGAAGATTTTAGTTTTTGATTGTTTATCACATGGAATCATTTAGAGATAGAATCCTACTGGGATTTTTCTCAAATACTACTTACACCATTGGCTGTATGTAGACCATGTTATTTTGTTGCAGGTTTGGGTAAAGCTTTTAGTGTCAATGGTTCGGGTTTCCATCAGTCCTTCTTGGTGCAGTTTCATGGAGATGGATTGAGGGTGGTTCCTTTTAACATGATGTGGTTCTTGGGATATCCATTATGAGTTTATTCCATTATTATAGTCTTTTTGAATTGTTTAATTTTTTTTAATTAATTTCTGAATTTTAGTAAAAGATGGATTGTTTTGAAAAATCTAGATTTTTTATGTTGAATTTTTTTGTTGTTTTATGTTTATAAACATGGGTAAATATTTCCCAAATTCCATTTTATGATACCTGGGATCTTTTACCAGCCCATGGGGATTGAGAACACCTTTCTAACCATGCCACATGCCGGATCGGGTTCTAGTTCTGATGGAAACCAGATTCAGTTCATGACACTATGCTCCACAGCCTTGCAAACTGGGAGTACAAATTTTATTAATATGAACATTAGTTTTGAAAATATCATTACACCTAAATTAAACCTATATAGACACTTAATCCTCCCTAATTATTCCTCTTTATTTTAGATCCTCCTAGATGGATTCCTAGTGTTATCGACTTCTGTTAATGGTGATTCACAATTATTATTGTAGATCTGCACCTTCCTCATTAAGTGAATCCCATACCGACTGGTTTTCTTATCTCTTTCTTGTTATACTCTAATCCTTGAGAGGATTTTTATCCCTTTTTGATTCTAGATTTTGGTCTGGGTTTGTTAAAACGTGATTAGTTGGATCATGGATCTGGGTTTCATATCTATATCACGTAATTTTACACATTCTTGATCAATCATCTTAAAATTGGGGATCCTATCATTTGGGAGCATTTATCTACAATAATTATGTAGGTGGTCTATAATTCAAATTCAAAATTCTTGATTTCAATTATTTATATATAATTTTATAATTTCTTTTACATTATTAGAAATTGAGTTTCTTATATAAAATAAATTAATTTGGTGAATTAGTTAATGGAGGGAATTATGAAATTTTGAATATTGAGTTTGTGACTTGAAATAAATAATTATTGAATTAATTAAGGGATTATTGAGAATGATGAACTTGATTAATTAAATGGTGAATTACTTAATGAGAATGGTTGTGATTAAGAAATTTATTAATTCAAATTGATAAATTTTTAAATTAATTATGGGGAGATTTAGAATATTTAAAAAGAATAAATAATTTTTGAATTAATTATTGTTATTGTAAAATTATTGAGTTGGATAATTAATTATTTAATTAATTATTGGAGATTTTTATGATTCTGAAATCGATTGAAATGGTTAATTAATTAATTGGATTGATGTGATAATCTAATTATTTAATTTTTAATAGAAATTTCATGATTAAGTAATTGTTTAACAAATTAATGGATGGATTCAAAATTTCAATTATTGTATTTGAATGAATAATTTTTAAATTTATTAATTACAATATCGTGATTATGAAATATGAATGGTAACAATTAAGTTAAATTATGAAATGATGAATTGTAAAAATGGAATATAGTCACATGTTAGGAAATATGAATGGTAAAAATGGAATTAATTTATAGAATGAGGAATGGTAATAATGGAATTCTTATATGTACAATGAAACATGAATAATAAATATAATATTCAATTCTGAAATATTGAATGGTAACAACGAAAATCAGTCATATATTATGATATATGACTACAAAAAATGGAATAAAATAATTACAGCATGAATGTGAACAATAGAATTCAGTATTATATTATAAACTATTAATGGTAAAAATTGAATTCAGATATAAGATATGTTTTGGGATTCCTTAGGAACCCAGGGGTGTTATGTGGAAAATTAATGTGTAATTGAAAAAAAAATATAATCTTTTTACCTTATTGATTGAATTTTATTATTTATAAAACAGTGTACTCTATTTTGATTTGATATTGTCTTAGATGTCATTGGTGGTGGCCTACTGAGTTGTAATCACTCACTACCCGGGCTACCTGATCTGTACACAAATAGACTTCATGTTTTTAGGATATGATTATGGAAAATTCCAGGAGTCAGATGGATGATATGTGATGGAGCATGGATTGGGGAACCAATCATGGTTCAATACCAACTTGGGAGTCATCAATATCTTTACTTTTGAATTTTCATTTTGACTCTTAGCACATATTTTAGCATGAGATATCAACTATTCAGATCTAATATTGTATATCATGTTTTGGAAATGATGTGATACTGGTATTGTTCTAGTCATTGTTATATGTAATTTAGTTATTGATTGTTTATTTGAACAGTGGTATTACTCTGATAATGGGGGTATAGTCTCTCCATGAAAGAAATCAGACACTTTATGCTAGTTGGTAGCTTGTAGCATATGGGGAGGCGCGCATGAGGTCATGTTTTGAACCGGATCAGGTGAGTGGTGTGTGGAACCCTTTTTAAGACATTATAAAGACCCACGAGAAGAATCATATCCAATGCAGCTCTAGTAATAGTGGGGAATATCATGTTATTATTATAAAAATCCCTTCTACTCCATGATCTTCATCACATACAACCATGGAGAATTACAAAAAATCATTACAAAATATGTGCATAATTGAAAAAAATTCAAATAGATGAATATGTAAAAAATTTAACAACATACAATGATAATTTTTCACCATCCCTATTAACATCTCAATGATAGATTGTCCAAATGAATCAAATCTAGACATTGTTTCTCAAAATAAGTTCCTAACAAGATCCCAAACAGTACATTGTTTCAAAATATAATTTTCACCTTAACTACACAGTGATAAAATTGATTTATTTTTTAGGTCTTATAATTCACACTAGAAAAAACAAAGAAAAATTCTCCTAAAATAAAATCAATTTTTTATTTCAGTTTAACATACCCATTAATCCACATTTTAAAAATTCCAATTTCATTTTAACATTAAACACAACATATACTATAATTTTTCAACCAAACGAACCATTCTGAGTTGTTTTTAGAAATCATATCCATCATTAGTATAAGTTAATTTTTTAAATGTGTTCAAAATGAAACTTGATCATCAAAAATACATTATGAAGGCTTTGAAAAAAACATAGTATTTAAAAAAACAAATAAAATATTAAATGCATATCAGTTTTCCAGTATTTCATAATAAGGAACATGTTATTTTGAATAAAAAAATCCCATCAGAGTTTGTTATAAAATTAGATGTTTGTGTGTGTAATTTCATTACAAGTCACTAATCATTTCTATTTCAAATTTCAATTTTAAGTAGTCATATACTAAAAAAAATTACCAATTTTAGTCGTGTTACCCAGTAGGCGTCTACTAATATAGGTTATTATTAATATTTTGACCATATATTTCACATGTTATGTAGTATGATATTATAATATTTTAATAGATATATATTTATTTACATATCCATTAATAAAAAGACATATTTTCATGTTATGTAGTATCATATTATAATATTTTAATACATATCTATTTATTAACATATCCATTAATAAAAAGACATATTTTCATGTTATATAGTATATGTCTGTGTGTGTAATAGTAGAAGAGTCTATAATCATTCTATGTGAAACAAAAATAATCATTAGAAAATATCTTTTGACAAAAAAACAGCTTCATATATTAAAATATTGACAACAAATTAGATTCAAAATATACCAATCAATTTAAAATTTGATTAATATGATGAGACACTTGACAATATGATGACAATAAACATGTAGAGACCCAATCTTGATGTATATTTACATTACATTACTTTTGCAGAATACTTAATACATGAAACAAATTGACATCCAATGATTGTATCAGTTTAGTTTCTTAGCAAACTCGGAACACAATCTTCTAATAATGGTGAAAGATCTTCACCATCTCCCATAAAGATCTCCCCCTTTGGTTTTCCTACATAAAAAAATTCTCTATATCCTGGGGAAAATAAAAAATTAAAATGGTGAGCTCAAATCCTCAGTATGGGTAAACATGGAGAAAAAAAAACAAAAACATTTGAATGTAAAAACATGATCATAAAGTTTAAACATAAAAATCATGAGTCACGAAAAAAATCATGGTAGTGTATAAAGCCTAGATCATAAAGGAACATTAACCATGATAGAATAAAATTGGCATAAAACATGTAATTGTGGAAAAATAATAATCACATAATATTATTTCCATAGTAGCCACGACATTACTTCTAAGACCATCATAGTGGACAAAGTCCCTTACTGAACTGGGTTTACATATCGTTACATCCCTATGTTACAAAACAATATTTACTTTCCATTCCAGACATGTCTATATCATGAGATATAAATCATTACCCAGGGAATTAGAGGGAGATATGTCCCCCATCTCATAATGAAATCATTCTTACATGTGCCGCAAAACAAAAATCATTCATCATAGCATAACCCAAGAAATAAAATGGGTTTTCTTTAACATAATTCCATCATAACAGTTACATATAAAATAAAATTCCATAATTAACACAATAAAATCATAGTAATAATTGGGATAAAACATAATACTATTGAAATACTGTCATCTCATATGGAATATTATTTTGATAAACAACTTGAACATATTTCTTGAGTAAAATATTATTTCTTCCAAAAAATTATTTTCTTTTCTCAACATTCCATGAAATATTAAATGAGAACAGTTTAGTTGAAAATAAAATTGAATTACTGTTTAAGAATATTCATTGAAATAATTCATAAATAATATATAAAAATACATTCATGTTGTAGAAGATAATAAACATTCTCCTCGTACTTTTATTAGAAAGGTCAAAAAGTACCTTGTATTGTAAATAAATGAAAAAGTCTTTCCATACCTTGTAGTAATAATCAAAAAAAGTTAAAAATGAATTTAATCATACTGAAAATAATAGTAGAAATTTTATGAAAATAAATTTACAAAACACGTACATGGATAATAAATATAATCCCAGTAAATACATACATATAAGAAATCATGGATAAACATGAATTTGAAAAATTATCCCATACTTTAGGTCTGATTTCATTTGTATGTGCTAAAAACTCCTGTATAGTGGGTTCAAACATATTATTAACATGTATCAAAACCATAATAATATTTTTGATATCATATATGAATCACCTATAACATTATATTACCCATTTATTTGTCAATTCCATGTTATATAAAAGTTTTGGGTATTAATCATTACATTTATAGTGCCTTTTTGGACTTGTTAATCGTTACTTGATTACATATATGATGATTTAATTACTTCCAGAATGTAAAACATGACTTATATAAATATTATATATTCTGTATATATATAAACATATATAATAAATAGATAAATTAAATGGAATACACCGTTCATAGAGATGGTAGGCCATATATATGAAAAACACTATTTTTGTTTCGGTATTGAATTGCATGGAATTAAATAAATGACATATATATATATATTTATAATATAATTATTATGTCATATATTTCATTATTATTTATTATATATACTTTATAATCATTCTATAATGGTTAACATGGAGAACTAATCTCATCGTGTCATGGAGATGATAAGCCGTACATAAGCACAAGCAATGATATCATTCCCATAATTGTTGAATGGTAATAAAGTGAATGGTGTATAATATATTATAATTATTATAATGTTATAATAAAAATATATAGTTATTACATCCACCATTGTACCCATCCATGTATGGTGGTGGTGAAAAACAGATTAAACCACGACGTAGAGACGATAATCCGTACGTACACATATGCAGTGATTTTGTTTTTTGTAGGATGGATAGAAGGTGAAATTGGTTTGTTTCATATTTATAATAACATATAAGAATATTATTGTTACTGATATTATTACATTATAATGAAACAACTAAATAAGAGTAAATAAATGTAGAAATAAATTGGAAAGAATCGGTAGAAGAGACTACCTCTTCCTCGACGTTCCTCCTTTAAATTTCCTCTTAGGGCACTAGAGTTGGAATTTTGAGAATACAATCACATATATAATGCTTATATGGAAGTTTAGAAGAGAAATTGGTAGGGTGTGGCTGAGCTTGAAGGCTCAAAATTGTGTGAAGAGGAGAGGGAGGAGGTTCCATTTTATAAGAGAGTAGAAAGCCACTTTAAGAAACTTTTCTAAATATCAATTTATTATAAATTAATTTTTGACTAAAAATATTCCAAAAATTATTTAATTAGAGCCTAAATTTTTTTTGGTTGAAATACCCATCATCCAATTTTTTTTTTGCAATGTTTTGAATATTTTTTGAATCCTTTCTTTTTGTTTTTACCCTTATTTTACACTTTAAATCTTATAGTGGTATAATGTAATTTACACATTGATTGATAATTTAATTACTATATTATTTCCAATGACCCAAAATAAGTAATTTATGACATATATGGACTTATATTGACTAGTTGGCCAAATCCTGGAATTTAATGAATTTAATATCATTTAATAAACTATTCTATGTTTTGTGTTATGAATTGGGTCAATTTTGGACACTATTCAAAATTAAATTTTTAAAAAATCATAATAACATTATTACATATAAAATAAGTCATTAACTATAAGATGATATGTCAATCTCATCCATAAAATTCATGGATGACATCAAAATAACTAAATTATATTTTTTTAATAATTAAAAATTCATTTAGTTGAATCGCTAATTAATGAGGTAATCACTACATCATATTTGTGTCATAAATAAACTATTTATCTTATCTATAAAAATTATAAATAAAATACCATTATATAAGAAATATTTTTATCTTTATAATTAATATTTATAATCATATATTCTAGTCATATAACCCTATATTAATATTGATTTAGTAAAAGATATAAGTTTAGGTTATAATTATCATTAAATTAAATTAATTATTATAAAATGTCATTTTCACATCCAAGTGAATCCATGGGGTCCCAAAATCGACAAAATGATAACCATGGTCAGACATATCTCATCAAATTGAATTAATGGAATGTGTTAGGGTAGTTAAATATTATTATTTTTACCCTTATTTATAAGATTTACCATTTAACCATGCTAAATAAAATAATTACTAACGTTACTATTCATAAACTAGATTTGAAATTTAGCGTATTTTTACTATTCATCAAAATATGGAAGTAATCGGAAAAAATATAAATAATTTATCCAAAGTAAATTTCTATGTCTCTCTTCCAAATGATAATGTTATCTAATCAAATAGAACTAGTAAAACTGTCAAAAGTAGATTTAAAATCGGGGCACCATCAACAGGCAGTAAAACTGCATTTTTTTGAAAAATACTTCTTTAATCTGAAAAAATGATTTCATTCTCATATCATGTGAAAAATTAATTATAATGTTATATAAAATAAAAAATTTGATGAATGTTATTCATAATATCTTATTTATATAAAATTTCAATAATATATCATTGTCTAGTGAAACTTGGTATTGTGTGAAACACAAGCTATCAAGAAAGGTCACTATTGTGTGTAACGCAAGATATGTTAGTGTTGTGTGTAGTGAAAACATCCTTTGGTGTTGTGTATAACATAATAAAAAAATAGTTCATTTATACATTGAAAAAAATCTATACATGGTGTTTTGTGAAATACATTTTATCAAAAGAACTTGAAATTAAGTGCAACATATGCCATATATATTGTTGCATATACTCCAACCAACATAGTTTTGTGTATAGAGTAAGATAATATTGGTTTAGAGTACAAAAACATAAATCAATGAAATTGAAAATAATGTTTCTCAAAAAATCTTGGGTTGTTACATTCTACCCCCCCAAAAAACGAATTTTTCCCTCGATATTTATCGGGGATATAACTGTTTTTCAATATGAATGTTTCCTTCATGGAATCCCACATCGTAAAAATGAATACTAAGATAGATTTTTAAAAACATAATGTTTGAAAAGTAATGGTTAGCCAATTTAACTCATCACTAGGTTTCCACTTATGAGAACATAGGTGGTAAGTGAAAACCTGGATAAATAAGAGAAATCTAACCATATATTTCTAATGGATAGTGATAGGGAATAAGGTTTGGGGAATGTTAAATAATAGAAATCCATAAATCTGTGATGATTTAAGGGACTATATTATTAATTGAATAAGAGGGTACTAGGATAACATATTTGGTTTTCAAGATCATTCCCCTAAGGTTGGAGAATATTTTCATAAGGATAAATACTTACTCGATTTTAGTTTAATATCAACATTGGTCATTCCCTAAACAATTTCCACATCATCTCTTATTTAAAGAAATGAAGTTTAAATTTTCATTCGTGAACTGTTGTAAGATCATACAATATAATGATAGGTCATTCCCTCTACCTCAACAAAGAGGTTAGAATAGATTAAACATGCATAAGTCTGCCTATATAGATATAATACATTAATCTAAAAAATATCAACCAGAACATAAATTATAATATCCATAAATGGATAACATTACAATCCTTCAAAAAAATGAAATTTTAAAAAATTAGAAGGAGGTAAACTAAATCTACTTAACATATTTCTCTTCTATCTCATTTGGCAGTTCTTGGTGGTCACATTCCAAACATCTAAATACCTCAATTCATGTATTCTCTTGCAATATGACAATAACATAAATTACCATAGAACCTTAGCAAAAACATAAATGTTGACAAAATTAACACTTTTTTCACACCAAATATACCAAAAATTCTATATACTCAAACCATGATATCACATTGTAATTTTATCAGTAATGAGCTTATTAATACTATCAAACATATTATTTTCTTATTATATATACATTATGCACATATCATATTCTTTCCAAAAATATTTCAATCACTTTTAATGGTTACCAGTACCATATAATTATGGGAAACCATAATAGACCAATACCTAGATATTCCAATATTCCATAATACTCTAAATGAGTTTACATAACACTATTTTGAAATCTGTTTACATAAACACTTAATCATTCCACAACATCATTGTCAAAAACTCAAAATCTCCAATAGTGATCCCATGCAACATCCCTTTGTCTTTATTCCTTAAGAGGTTTTTGATGTTGATAATCATTAATCCTTGGAATAGAACATTGGTTAGAATCATTACCCATTTCCTTTCACATATAGAATTGAAGTGTTCGTGGTGGGTTCTTTATAGTATTTTTCCCATTCACATCATTTGAAACTTTTTTCCCATTACTTTGACACTCAAGAGCTCAACGAACATATTCTCTACACTTGAAACATTTTCTAGTTCCTTTAAGACTATCTCTACTATGCTTCTTTACACACTTTGAGCACAAGAAAAAAATTATATTCTTTTCACCTTTGTTGTGAGATTTTCCCTTGAACTATATCATTTGTTCCTTGTCAATCCCATGATAGGTATATGTAACACCATCTTCTAGTTCTACCTTGATATCACAGCGCACAATATTTTCATAGCTACTGATGTCTCTTATAGATAATTCTGTTAAAAGAATTGGTTTTAACCCAATAAATAATTGATCATATTTACTTTCATGTTTGAGGATAACAAAAGAATCATACCTTTGAAGTCTTGTCAAATTTTTCTCTTATGTTCCAATAGATTCATCATCCTTTTGAATAAGCTCAAGGATCTCATTGTCCATCTTTTTTTGAAGAATATTATTCATGTTCTTATTGGAAGAGAAGTTCGTGAACTCATCTCATTCCATGGAATCAATTTCATCTTGCTTCATTGTATTCTTAATTAGAGTCGACCACTATTATGCTTCACCTTTTAAATGATAGAAGACCAAAAAAACCTTTTCATGTTCCATGAAAAGAAGCATGTAAATTATTTTTTCAATGGTACTGATCCATTTTTTAGAAATAAGTGGATCATATGACCAACCGAATGATGGTGGATGTTTCCTCATGAATGACTCCATAGAATGCTGTTCATGTATCTGCAAATTTGGGAGTCTAAAATGATTCGTATCTTTTATAAGTATATAAATAAAATTTTTCATTCCATCTACCAAAAAATTTGGTTGTTCAAGAGGGAAATAATTTCATTTCCCAGTTCATTGATCATTAACATGGTTCCTTCGTGTTCTAGCCATCATCTAAAACACAAAAAATAATAGTGTGAGAGGAAAACCATATACTCGGAAAACAACATAGTCAAGGTGGAGTAACATAAATCTCTAACATGTTTGGTTTAATACTAGTTTATTCATAATCATTTACATAATTTTATGACAATAGCCTATACATATACATAAACTTAGGGACATCCATAAACATAAATTATAAATTTCTCTAGGGATATCAATAAAGTTTATACATCCGAGTTTCCATAGTTTAACTAAAACATCAATCTAATACCAACTATAGAGACCCAAGAATAATGTATATGTGAATTACATTACTTTTTTGGAATAATTAATACATGACAAAATCAGACGCCAAAGACGATATTAGTTTAATGTGTTTGGAAACTCATAACACAATCTTCTAATCATGTTGAATGATCTTCAACATCTCACATAATGATCTTTCCGTTTTTTTCTATGTAAAACCATTCTTTATATCCTGAGGAAAAGAAAATATTAAAATGGGGAGCTCAAATTCATACTACATGTAACCATGGAAAAAATAAAACAAACAATAAACATTTTAACGTAAAAAATGAACATAAAGTTTAAACATCAAAATCATGTGTCAAGAAATAAATCATGGCAGTTCATATGGCATAGATCAAAAAGAACCATTAACCATGATAGAATAGAACTAGCAAGAAGTATTTAATTATGGAAAAATAATAAGAACATAATATGATTTCTATAGTAGCCAATGAATTGCTTCCAAGACCATCATAGTGGACGATGTCAATTACTGAGTTGGGTTTACATGCCATTCGAGCCCTAGATTACTGAACCAAATTTACATGTCATTACATCCATGTCAATCTCATGAGATATAAATCTTTTCCAAATTAAATTGAGGGAGATATAGGTCCCAAACATATCTTAATGAAATCATTCTTATATAGTCCACAAAACATAATTCATTCACCATAGAATAACCCAAGAAATCAATTGGGTTTTCTTAAACATCATTCCATCATAAAATTTCCATATAAAAAACCATTACATAATTTAAACAATAAAATAATAGTAACAATAGGTATCGAAAAATAAAAAAATTTAAATAGTTTCATCTTAGATGGAAATTAATTTTTATATACAACATGAACTTATATATGGAGGAAAATATCAATTTTTCATAAAAAAAATCTTTTCTGAAAATGAAAAAAAGTTAAAAGAAAAGAATTTAGTTGAATATAAAAATGAAATAATTTAGAGGAATATTAATGTAAATAAGGTTTTCAGAAGACATAAAAATCCATTAATTCCATATAAGTTAAAAAAACATTGTCCTCCTTCATTTACCAGAAAGTTCAAAATGTATATCGTATGGTAACCAAAAGAAAGATTCCTTCCATGCCTATAGTAAAAGTCAAAAAGGGTAAATAGGAATTTAAACAAAAAATAAAGAATATTAAACATTTTATGAACAAATTTTTTAAAAAACATGGACATCGATGATAAATATAATCCTAGTAGATTCTTACGTATAAGGAGTCTCAGATATAAAATGAGATTTTAAAAATTATCCCTTAACCTTAGATAAATTTTCATCTGTATGTGTCTGGAAAACCTATATAATTCGTTTAAACTGATAATTAGATTGTAACATAACCATAATTATATTTTTGATATCATATATCATTCACTTACAACATTATATTACTCGTTTATGTGTAAATTCCGTGTTAAAGCAGCATTTGGGTTATAATCGTTTCATTTATCGTACACGTTTCGAATTTTTATTCATCATTTAATTAAATAGAAAACAATTTACTTACATTAGGAACGTTAAAAATGATTTAAATGTATCTTATATAATCATTATATATATAATAGCTAAATAAATGGAATGTAATACACCGTTCATGGATATGGTAGGTCGTACATACGCATGAATGCTATTTTCCTTTCCTTATTGAATTGGATGGAAGTAAGTTAAGGACACACACACACACACACACACACACATATATATATATATATATATATCTAGTATCATTTTTATTTCATAAATTTCATGATTATTTATTATATATACAATATAATAATTTTTCAAAGGTTAACATGGACAATGAATATAATCGTGTCGTGAAGACGGTAAGCCGTTTGTACGAACGAATGATGATATTGTTCTCATAATTATAGAATGGTATTGAAGTGGATGGTGTATAATATATTATAGTTAGTATAATTTTATAATAATCATATATAGTTATTACTTCCACCATTATACACATCCAGGTAAGGTGGTGGTGAAAAACACGTTACACCACGGTGTGGAGACGGTAATCTGTATGTACCCACGCGTGATGATTTCATTTTTCATAGGATGGATAGAAAGTTAAATAGGGTTGTTTCATATTTAAAATAACATATAATTATATTATTTATAGTGATTTTATTACTTAATAATGAAACAACTAATGAAAAGTGTGTAGAAGAAGAAATAAATTTGAATGAATCGGTAGAAGATATTTCCTCTTCCTCGAAGTGCCTCCTGTAAATTTTATCTTAGGGCAATAGAGTTGGTATTTTGAGAAGACCAGAACATATATAATGTAAATAAATATGTTGATATGATAAATGGGTAGGTTTTGGCTGATCATGAATGCTCAAAATGTAGTGAAGAGGATATGGAGGATTTTCCCTTTTATAAGATAGGAGAGGGGAACTTTAAGAAACTATTAAAAATATTAATTTATTATAAATTAAATTTAGACTATAAATCACAAAAAACTTATAAAAATTAGAATAAAAGATTATTTTTCTTCGAAGAACCATCATAAAATAATTTTTTATCGTGTTATGAATATTTTTTTATCCTTATGTTTTTGGTTTTACCGTTATTTTACCGTTTTTAATCTTATCGTTATATCATGTAGTTTTCAAAATCTTGGTTAATTTATTTCCTTATCATGTCAAAAGACAATGAAAAGTTCATTATGGCATATTTGTAAATTTATTAACCATTTCTCACAATCCCATAATTTTTAGAATTTCATTTCATTTAATAAACTATTTAATGTGTTAAGTTGTGATTTCTTTCAATTTTGGTCACTATTCATACATTGGATTTTAAAAATTGATAAAAATTTGATTACATAAAAAATAAGGCATTAAATGAAATATAATATGTTAATTTATTCCAAAAAATCGATGTATGACATCAAAATAACCAAATTATATTTGTTTTAATATTTATAAATTCATTTATTTGAATCATTCATTAATGAGGTAATCACTACATCATATTTGTGTCCGAAATAAAACTATTTATATAATCTCTAAAAATTATAAATAAAAAAACATGATGTAGTAAATCCTATTATATTTATAATGAGTATTTATAATCATATATATAAGTTATATAACCCTATATTAAAATCGTTTTAGTAAAAGATATATGTTTCAGTTATAATTATCATTACATTAAATTTTTTATTATAAAATGTCATTTTCACATTCATGTAAATCCATGGCATCCCAGAATCGAACCAAGGATTCCGATGGTCGGATACATCTCATCAAATAGAATTAGGTCATGTGTTAGTATAGTTAAATATTATTATAATATTATTTGTTTTCCCTTAATTGCCATATTTACTCTTTAACCATGGTAAATTAAATAATTACTGACGTTAATATTCATAATGTAGAAAAATAAAAAGTACCTATTTATAAAATTTGAACCATATGATTTTAAAGATGGATTTAATTTTTCTAAATTAAAAACATAGAATTTTTAGTAATTAATTTAAAATTAACCTCATAGTCGAAAATATGGGTTTTTTTAAAACATTTCAAAAGATTAAAATGATTTTATATATGAATTCAATGTAAAATTAATATATCTAACATTAATAGTATTAAACTATAAAAATATATTACCTTTATTCTTTAAGACCATTAAATTATATATTTTAACCATATATTTTTTTGGATGATTTTTTTTTCAATTATAATTTAGCATATTTTCACAATTCATCAAAATATTAAAGTCATCAAAAAAAATTAAAAATTTATCAAAAGTAAATTTTTATGCCCCACTTTCAAATAAGAATTTTGTCTCATCAAATATAACTTATTAAAGTGTAAAAACCTATATTTAAAATGGTTCTCCATCAACAGGTAGTGAAACTATTTTTTTAATACATCATTTTTCTGAAAAATTGATTTTGTCCTCATATCATGTGTATGATTAATTATAATATTATAAAAAAAATCAAAATGTGGTTAATACTATTCATAACGGCTATTTTATATAATATTTTAATAATATATCATTGTTTAGTGAATCTCGATATCGCATACAATGCATGCTATTGAGGAAGGCCACTCTTGCGTGTAGTGCAAGCTAAGTCAGTGATGTGTGTAGTAAAAGCTTCTTTTGGTGTTTTGTATAACATTATAAAAACATAGGTCATTTATACATTGAATAATGTCTATACTCAGTGTTGTGTGAAATCAATTTTATCAAAAGAAATCGAAATTGAGTGAAACAAAAGCCATGTATATGGTTGTATATACTACAAGCTAATACGGTATTGTGTATAGAACAATCTAATATTTGTGTAGAGTACAACAGAAGACATCAAGGAAATTAAAAAGAATCTATCTCATAAAATCATTGGGTGTAATAAAGGATACTTATTTTATCATCATCAAATGAGGGTTGAGATTTTTTTTCAAACAATATTGACAAGAAACTATTTATTTATAGAGCTATCTTCTTTCATGGTTTCACAAACTCAATTTTACAAAAAATTCTATTATTGGATAGAGAAAAAATTATGTAAAACCCAACTAGTAAACCCATATTTTAAATATATTTTAGCTGAAACCCTGAAAATATCATACTTTTTTGACCAGTAGAGTTTAGGGTGTACAATTAAAGGCATTTATCATTGATTTTAACACCACATAAAAAACACATAAATACAATTAAAAACTATTAAACCTATACACCATAAATTATTACTTAATAATCAAAAATTATAGTCCAAATAGACATGTAAATGAGAATGAAATAGGACCCATTCTTTCCAACGAATTCTAAAGAAATTGGACTCATGAATTTAAACCTAATAAGATTGAGTATGATTCCCAATGAGCCTTATTGAATAGCCCGGCGTTGAGTGAGGTAATGAAGGCAAACCCAATCAAGTAAGTTCTAATTTATTCAAATCTATAATGTAACTATTTTATGAAAAGAATTAAAGAATTAATATAACTAATATATCTAAATAATATTACTAATGTATTGTTCATATAATATTATTCATCTATAAATTTTTGAAATATGGTTAGAATGAATGAGTAACTAAGTAGTTTACATGAATAATCCCTAAAAAGTGAAAATTTATAGATCTTATCATACCATCATTATAGATAAACATACAAAAAATACTTTAAAAATAATTAAAGTATCATCAAATATAAGTACTACCAAATATTTTATAACTCATTATGCCCAAACCCCTGTAATTGTGTTATTTACCACATGTATATTTTTATTAATGGCCAACCAAAGAAGTCTTATTAGGATGTTCCATATGAAAATACAACAAAAACAATGAGCAGTCAATGAAGAAAAAATGGAAACCTAGTCTCTTGTAACAATCCATGACTCCCTAGTTAGCCAAGTAGCTTGAGAATAAGATAAATGGACTATCCCTAGGATGGATCGTCCTCATGCTAGTGGAGTGATTTTTCACTATAATTCCCCACCATGGAGAATCTCCACATAAAAAACTACCCTGATGAATATATTGAGCATATTGAACAGTGATTAATTAAATTAAAACCTCCAATCCAAATATTCTAGGTTTAAACACTATTGAAATACTATGATAGTTAGTGAATAAAGACATTTGAAAAAGCATATGGAATATTCTTCTTTGAATTATTCCCTATGGAAATATAGATCACAGTACTCTTTCTCAACATTATAAGACGATTCAAATTTTTTTGTGGAACATGGTTTTTATGAATCCCTAAATCCATTTATTAGGCTATGGAAGAGGAGGGACTTCCTTAACTTTTGGTATCATAAAAATAAAAATATATTCCAAGATATCAAGAATACCTTTTTAATAGAAAGAATCCTTTAATTTAGTTAAAAATAAAGTATTTCATAAATATATTACTTGTACCAATAGATAAAATATGAAATTAAAATTACCAATTTGTATTTCTATAGATTCTAGAAATATATTATGAATAATATAAAATTTTTCTTCTTGAATTAGAGTATCTGGACACCATTACTAGTTACAATATACATGTCACTAGTAGAAGTGAGCTACACCACATCAAATATTTTAATCATAGACCAATCCCAATAATGTGAATCCTTTTGCATCGTATTTCATTTAGTTAGTGAAATGAAAACAAACCTTTTTCTTCCAAATGTAAGGAATATAAATAATATACTCACCTATATAAATTTTTTCAATTGATCTAGAAAGGCACAAGGACACCATGATGGAAGTAAAACTACACATTCACAAAAATGATATCTAGAATCATATTTAGATAAATCAATTGATATTTGGGATTACTAGAAATAGATCAACGATGGAATGTGATATTGATATTATATATATTATGATTGATTAAATAAATAATAATTTTCACATGTTATGTTTCTATATAAGTATATGTATTATGTATTTTGATTAATAACTTTTTAGTAATGATGAGATAAAGATTAGATAGTTCTTACTTTGTGATGATTAAAAAATACAACAGTTTAGATTCCAAAATAGATATATTTATATTTATTAATATGATAATATGTTGATAAACATCTATAATATTGTGAATTATAAACATATATCATAGTTGGATGTTTCTATTTATTAATTGATCCACCACATACATAGAACATTTTAATTAAACATTGGTAGTAGAAAAATTTGGAATGGGTTAATTTTCATAGTGTTTTCTTCAATAAATAAATGCTTCAATGGAGAATGAATGTGATTGTTTATTAATTACATTTCACTCAATAAATTCATGCACATATTTGTGGTTATAATTAGTGATGTCATTTTTTGGGTTCTATTTAATTTTAGACACACACAAAACAAATTCATATAGATTATTCTATTAACAATTTAGGTAAAAATGTTGATATAGGAATGTTCCATTGTGTAGGTGAGTGGGTAGGTGAATTATGTTAAGGTTATAGTGATGGGTTTTATTTGTTATTGAATATTTGGTGGGTTATATATTTTATGTTTTAATATGTTTTCATTGATATTATAAATGATCAACCCACTATACAATATTTGTTGGAATATATGCCTACAAAATCCCCATTGGATTCATTTTATACTAAATGGAGTTTGTATTTAATTACAATTGACATACTACTACTATTTTTTATTGATACACCCTAACATTATTCTTTTTATAGATTTTTCATTTTTTATTTCATATTTATTTACATGATAGAGAGGGTATATTTCCCCAAATAGGTTAAACGTACCCTTTCAACTATAAAAAACATATAGTTCAACGGTAGGTTCAGCTAATCCATGTATAAATATAGCTTGGACCATACAAATAGTGACCAGAACGATGATATATAATAGAAATATTATTCTGAACAACATTATATAAGAAAATATATTTCATTGTTAATCAATGATTCTATCCAACACACATTAATATAAATATATAGTAAAAGATAACCATTCCTAAACTTACAAAGATTGTTATTCAAAATGATAACCCATCATAGAACTAAAAAATAATTTATAAATAAAAACCTTTCGAATCCTAATAAAACATTCCTTTCCTATTTATTAAAGAAGATATATTTCTCAATTAATCCTAGTCTCCAATACAAATGTTGGGTTCATAAATAACACTTTCATGTAACAAGTGTTATATTAATTATATTTATTATGTAAAATTAATTATTAAAATACTAAATGATTATTCAATGAAGTAGTAATTTACTTTTTTATATTATAATTATCAAAAACAATTTTTTTCATTTAAAATGACTTTCAAAAGACACATCTTAGTCATTTTACATGCAATTGGATTAAGTAAAATCACGACCCACTAGTATATTATTCATGATAACCTAAACCATATTCCTTAGGAGATTTTAAATTTTATCACTAACTAATGTTCAGAAATATATATTTAAAGCTAAAAGAAACCTGAATTGATATATAATGGAGGTTGTTGTGATTTTTTTACAATAACCCAACCATTGATTACTTGAAAACCAAACCAAAAATCAATTATAAAATAATATATATCAGAATAGAATTAAAATATAATCAATTTAAATTCATTCAATTTATTTTGATTATAAATAATTTAGAAATTCAAATTTAGGTCACAGAAATATAGAAATGATATTTCAACCTAAAAAAAGGACCATAAGGACTATGATTTTCATTATAATGGAAAAATAATTTCAGTACCATTATGCCTTTTAATTATAGATGTATTTTTTGAAAATTGTTGAACACAAATTTATGTCAATAAATGTACTAATATAATACAAAAATAAAACAAAATTTTAGTAATAAGGAATAAAACGCACTGTCTTAAAATCCATCACAATCAAATAATGTTCTATTAATAGATAAACCCTCCCAATCCTAAATCACCATCGATTCTCATTTCAAAAATCAAATAAAACCTTCTCCTGTGAAAAATTACCTAAAATTAATGTGGCGGAGGAATATAATCCTGAGAGAAATAAGATGAATCATGTTCATATGGTTAGATTCCATTCCATTTTCCAAAATAGTTTTTTCTTTAAACTTATTTTCATTGGGTGATCCATCGACTACCAGAAATTGTTTTGCACGGTTACTAGAATAACGATGCTATCTAATAGCTTCCACTATGGAGAGGAAAATCAATAACATGTGGAGGGAAAACAGTGTAAAGGAGGAAAATGTAAAGATGTCTAGCATATGCAGTTAGGTGATAATGTGGGGTTGATGGATGTGTGTGTTAAAGATTTATGACATTAAATTTCTTTTTTAAAATAATGGGATAATATTTATTGATGTTAAATAATTATAATTTCCTTTTTGTTTTATAAATATAAGTTTTTAAATTATTTCTTATAGATTTAATAATTATGTATACTTTTTGATAGATGATAAATTTTCATAAATATAATTTATGGATTATTTATTCACCACAAATAATTTTGATAAAATTTAAAATAAATTCAGTATTATTTTTCTAGGATGGATAATATTAAAAATATTATAATAAAATATTTTAATCACTTATCAATAATAATATATTTATATATTTTTGTATTTTTGTATTTATATATTTATATTTATAAAAATTTAAGTAAATTTTTTATGTTATCTATAATATTATTCTTTGTTTAAGTATATATGATGAATAATGTGTTTGTTCTCACAAATTAATAAATATATAATTAAATTAATTTTATAAATTTTTTATTATTAAATAATTTATTCAAACGTAATAATTTTACAGTTAAATATTTGTTTTTAATAATAATAATAAATAACAATAGATTTTTTATTGGTTAATTATTTTTTGGTATTAATATGATGAAACAACAGATTTAATTTTCTGTAAAATATTTAATGGTATTTAATAGTTAATATCAATGGATATATCTATTAGTAAAAATAATTGTTGGTATGTATAATTGAAACCAGCAAAACAAAATATCTATTAGAACTGAATGTTTTTTGTAGAATATATAATATATGTTATTAATGTTCTATTTGTATAGATTATTTATTTATTTATGGTATGATAATTCTCTAAACGAGTTATCCTTTACATGATGAAATAATACATAAATCTCTAAAATTAAATAGTAATACCCTCAATTCATAATAATTCATTCCTAAAAAATCATCATTAAATAGTGTTTTACCGGAAAATACTTTTTCATACCATTCATCTTTGTAACCCAAAATATAGAAATATTATTTTTTTGAAATAACATTAATCACATAGTCACCAACTCACTTTTCAGTCCCACAGTACTCTATAAATAAAAAGTTTCCCTCCCATAATTACATCAATATCTAAGACCATATAAATCCTAAATGTCATCAATAAATTAAATATTATTTAAAAAAATGTACATGTTTTATTCACATTAAACTAATGAATTTCATATAATTCAACCAAAAAATATCTCATAATGTGTCATTAATCTCAATAATATATCATCAATTTAAATAGAAAAAGGGTTATCTAAGACTTGAGATTATACTCATCCTTAATATTATAGTCCTATAATTGTATCGATAAAACTAAATATAAACTCACACGCTAAAATCCTAATATTAATTTTTATTTATTCCTTTCCTCTAATAACAACTTCAACTACTCAAAACCCAATCTCTTGGATCTAGTGATGAAATAAAAATAAATAAATTTCCAGATATGATACTAATAATTGTGAACCAATTTTTTCAATTCAAACAAAAAAACATCAAAAACCAAAGATTGGATAAATAACACTCTCAAGAACCTTTTAGGTAAAAAGTTTTACTTAATTTGGATGTACCCTTAAAAAATAAAT
Source organism: Viscum album (assembly GCA_963277665.1). NCBI lineage: Eukaryota > Viridiplantae > Streptophyta > Magnoliopsida > Santalales > Viscaceae > Viscum > Viscum album. The sequence continues at coordinate 2,132,779,902 of OY728155.1, read as the reverse complement.
ACCCATGTTGTGAAATGATAAATTCTCACACATAACCCAAATTTTCATATTTAAAATTAATTTCTATCATTTTTTAATTGAATGAAATTATAGAGTAAATTAATTAAATGTCATTTTTTGATAATATGAGGAAAATGACTCAAAATAAGGGTGAGATGAAGTGATCGTTAAGGGTAATCATAAGCATTAATATATGAATTTCATCGATGGACAGAAGAAGCGAATAAGGTCATGATAACATAATTAATGTGCATTATAAAATCAAAAAATAAAACATACCCATAAATTAGAAAATCGTTAATCAAGAGACATTGAATAATAGTTTCAAGAAAAGAAAGAGTTAGTAGAATGGATAATCTAGATCCATGTGATATTAATCTTGATTAATGGGAACACTATAACCCATATAATGTATAGATAAAACATGTTGTTGTGTTGTGAAATAAAATTCATATAACACTTGTAGAACCCTTATAGAACCCTTATAAATGGAAAAACTTCATGGTTGACTTCTAATATAATTATACATAGAACATAATGATTACCTAATTCAGTGGATAACTATTTTGGTTAACCCATAATTTAATCTATAATTGTCTTAACTCACACTATCTAAGTGCACCCACTATATAAGATGTAATGGACTCAGCCAACACTAGCATGGTGAATAAATTTAATAATTTATAGTTGCTGCAAACATTTCTACATAGGCACAACCATCATGTACAATATACATGAAAAAAACATGAATACATCCATAGATATTTCATTATAATACTCATTAAAACAATCATTATTCATTTAGTAACATGATAAACCCATGGAAAAGAAATCTATTTCATGTCAAACACTTTAAAAAAACATTAATCCATGGAAAATAAATGGGTTCCATAACAATATATTTTAAATATGATTAACCCAAGGGAAAGAAAGTGGTTTCACGAAAATCTCCTTAAAATAATCTAAATCAACCTGGAGAAAAAATGAGTATGGTATCATTATAAAATATCATATTTGTAGTATTAGTATCAAAATGGTTTATTGATATTAATTATTGTAGATACCATTAAGTTATCATTAGTGAAATTTGGAGGAAAATAACAATTTAATTTTGAAAAAAAAACATTTTTAAAATAATAAATTCACAAAATATTATGCCAATACTTTTCTAAGAAGAAAACATGAAAACATATAAAGAGATATTCAAATATAATTTATTTTTTTTTTGATAAAAGTATCCTTTCCAATTTGAAAACAGTTTTTATTTTTTCTGAAATTCCATTACTTCTAAAATGAAACTGAAAAATTATAATATAATATTCAATAAAAATAATTTTCATTATAGTGGGAAATTCCATTCCATATAAATAAGAATATTTCGTTCACATTTTTGATCAAACAGAAATGAGAAATGTTTTCTTAAAACTGCAAGAAGATTCATCATAAAATATATTCTAAAAATTGGAACATGGTTAAAATTTTAATTAAAAATTTTATTAAAAAAAGTAAATTCATTTTGGGAACATTTTTACAAAATATTGTTTTGGATGAAAAATGTGATTTGACCAAAATGATGATTTTCTGTAAAATATTATTTCGAAATCTTAGGTACATAAAGAGAGGGAAATGAGGGAATAATTGTATTCTCCTAAAACAAATAGAGGTGATGAAACTTTTGGATTATTTTTAGAGATTAATATTTAGAATCTAACATCAGAAGCATAATCATAAATAATCCTGATAAAATTTTGGGAATGTAACAAAAAATATTTACCAATTTGGAAACTGGAATCAAAATCACAATGAAGGAATATAATTAAATTAAACTAAATAATCAGGAGGATAAATAAATTCATGATCTTAAATATCCACCAGGATTTATATAAATCTTTTATAAAAATATAATAGCATAACATAACCACATATCTAAATGAAGGCAAATTTAGAAAGAAAAATCCCTTTGTGATTTTATAACATTTGACCCATAAAACCCCTGAAAAATAGATATTAAATTGTATATGTAAATGATAATAAATTTAAATATAAGAGTCATACAATATGTCCATGTTCATTATATACAACATATAAAATAAACACATGGTAAATATGTCATGTGAATCTATGAAAAATAAAAGTTGGATAGAAATCCCTAACAACTTTGGTAATCATTTGGATCAGAAGACCAAATAATTAAAATCTTAAAAGTAAACATTATGTATCATTAAAATGAAGAATTCCGAATATGATATTTGAAATGTGAAGTATTTACACCACACAAAATAAATGATTTGTGAATTTTTATGTCTCCCAAAAATATATTAGAGACTAGAAATCTCATATCTCGTGATTTCTTTTTATTTAAAATTATTTAAAATTATTTATAAATATTTGAAACTTGTTATAAAATTATTTCATAAAAATATTAAAATTTATAATATCATATATGATCCTTTTATAACATCTGTTCACATGTTTTCTAATAATAAATAAAAATTTTCATTGATTTGGGTTTTAATTGTCTTGTTTTCTCATTCGTGCATTGTTATGAATGTTTTGATTCTTATTCATATAATGTAGTTCTATGATCTCTATAACTATAAAATTTAAATAATAATCATATTTATGAATTAATTATACTTTTAATACTAATTATTAATGTTTTTTTTTGAAAAATGAAGTGTGTTGTGATCATAGATATGGTAGGTCATACTTACACATGAGAAACATTTCCATTTATCAATGACAATTATAGGAATTTGGAAAGTAATATTTTTTTCATTAAAAAATGATAGAAATAATATAAATAAAATTTAATTTCTTTAAATATAACAATATATATCATCCATGTAGCTCAATGATAAAATAAAGTGTCGCATATTTTTTTGAAGGTGGTAGAACATATGTACATGAACGACATTATCATTTTTTGTGAGTGAAATGGAAATAAAGATATTGTTATACTAAATTTCTATACTGATAAATATTTCACTAATAACATAATTATATGATTATTATCACATATGTTCAATAAAACTATCCTTATTTTCATCCATGTAAAGCATTAGTGAAAAAAGTCACATCCCTTCGTGAGGCAGTAGTGCCATTCATGCACGAGCGATGTTATCGTATCCCAAATAGAGTGTAATTTAATAATGTATATATGATATAGTTTCTCCATGTGAATAATTATGTTATAAATATAACACATATACTTTATATATCTCATCATACCTATCCTCGATAGGTTTTACTTGAAAAATGAATGAAACCTGTTTGGGAGACGGTAGTCAGTTGTACACATGAATGATGATTTCACAACTCATTTAATGGAAGAAGTGAATGATTTAGTCTAATCCATTAATATAATAATATATAAGTATTTTTAATATAATTTGGTTATTATATCGGAAATTTTTAAGTATAATATTCGAGTATAAAAATAAAATAAACCATTTTGATGATGATCTTCTTCGGGTAACATCTTTTGGTTTTCACCAATGGAATTCCATTGTTGGATTTATTCACAAAATAATTCATCTAGGATGATTTTATTGAATTATATATGTTATTTTGTGATGTATTTTCATATAAAAAGTGGTTTCATGGTGTGATGAGAGGAGGATAGGGGGTAGCCTTTTATAAGTGAGTAGAGTGGAACACTTGTAATTTAAAAAATAGAATTCCATATATATTTTTTTCATGTAAATAGGACACAATAATGAACCCCTATTGAAAAAATGATCAAAAAGTTCTAAATATTTCCATAAAATATATATCGGAAATATTTTTTAATCATTTAAACCCTTATGATTTTAGTTTAACCACATGAAAAACACATTTTTACCTTATTTACAGTAATTAAAATTTATTTTTTCACTATTCATTTTGGTAAAAAATTAAGTTTGAATTATATATATAATTTTTTTTGTAAATATGGTATCCATTTCCAAAATTCAATTCACATAAGTGGCATAGTTTACTTGAAAATAAATCTCATAGATGCGATGTGAAGGATGGTTTTCAAAAAGATAAATTTCAAATGTTTACAAGTATTTTTTATCAAATTTCTATACGAAATTTATTTAAACGAACTGAATTATAATAATAGACATATAATTTAACTAAATATACTTTAAAACTAATTAAAATTATATTTTAAAATTATAAATAATTTTAATTAAAATGTTGTTTTCTATTAAAACTCAATAATTTTCTCAACATATCAAAATATTAATCATTTTAGAAAAATCCAAGAATTCAATCTAATATAATTTTTAAATGATTAGTTCAATAATTAATTTTTTTTTAAAAAATTTTCTAAATGTTTCAAATGATATATTTCAAAAACTCACAGACATGATGTAAATGAGGAATTTTGAGAATTGATTATTCTCAAGCCCAAAATAATTTTTCATTAATTATTTATATAATAAAACAGTATATGTTAACAAAAATTACAGTTAAACGACATATAATATATTAATATAATTTAATAACTTCATATTATGTAATATTTTAATTAATTAAAATAGAAAAAAATTATGTATGTAAAGGGAGTTCTGCGGCTAGTTTCATTATTTATATTAGTATAAGATCCCTCCCCACCAATTAAAACTCTTTTATACGTAGCAATTATCTATGATTGAATCATTTCATTCCCCATTGATGTTGTGTTTCTCTTAATAAAAATTCATTTTTAGCATAAAATATTCTTTTATTCATTAATGAAACTTATAGAAAACAATTATGATGATTCAAATTTAATTAATATAACTAAATATGGATTAAAAATTATAATTATTATTGAATTAATTTTAAGAAAATAATTTTACTTATAAAATACTTATTTTTTCGAAAAAATACTAATTTTTAATAAATTGGAACTTTTTTACTATTCATTAAAATTCAATATTTTCTGATGAATCCCAAAAATTTCAGTCAAAATAAATTTTGATATTCTGATTTCAAAAATGAATTTAATATTATCAAATAAATTTTACTTATTTTCCAAGAATGTATTATATCTATATATATATTAACGAAAATAAATAAAAATAATTTTTGAAGAGAACATTCTTTTGATGAATAAAATTATTGTACTATAATTTTTGATTGATTATTTATAAAAAAATTATAAATTATTTATTTTGATTATGGAATGTATATATTTATACAAATATTTTATAATGTAGTAAACAACACTCATACCCACCAATATAATGGCTTGGTTATAGTGGTTATATATAGCATCATCCTTTTATGTTATTTGTTGCACATCGAATGTGATATCAAATGTTTTAATCTTGGGGTTTCATGTACTGCAAGCCATCGAATATATTAAAATTATTGAAAAATAAATATATCATAATGTATTAGATAATTTACATCATCATCTAATCATTGTGTTGTATGTATTTAATGATATCAAACTTAATTTTATTCTTTTAAAATATAAAGTTGTTACATTTTACGTAATGAAACATCCCAATCCATTATTTGATGTGTCATTATAATACACAAGACTCTATTGTAGTCGTTAAACACCACATCGTGAACTATCACTTGATGCACTCTCTAATGAGCCATGAGTCATAAGTATTTTCAAAAGATAAATTTATAATATTTAAAATTTAATATTAATAAAATTAAGTTCATTTTTTGATTCATCATAATTTTATTATCGTAATTTGAATTTTATGTTTTTTATATAAAAATTGATATTTATGCATGAAAATAAAAAAATTCGTATTCCCATCACATGTTAAATATATTTAGTAAAATGAAATATATATTTATAATTAGTAGATCCATATTATTTAACTATTCCAATGTTTGTTTAAGTAATCAAAATTGAATTACTTATGATAAATTCAAATAACCATACTAAAAGATAAATTTTTGTTTTCAAATAATTAATTTTACAAGAGTGACATTATTTGTCTATAAATAAATTATATTATTTATTGGTAAAAAATACTATAATATTATTCTTAAACACAACATAAAAATATCAGAAATATAATTAAATTAATAATTAATATAAAAAAATATTACAAAACATCTAAAATATAATAATACACTTTTTATAAAAACAGTTCTTCATATATATTAGTTTTTAATAAGGAAGATAATTTTGTCATATTTAGAAATTTAGTTAGGTTAAATTGATCACTAATTTTATTCTACCCATAGATATTTGGTGATGAAGGTAATTTTATATTTTTATTAATAAAATAATTATCATTGTTTATTTTTAAACAAGATTAACATGGGTAAAAAGTTTAAATGAGTAATGTAGAGTTTTTATTAATTAATTGTTTGCATAAACCTTCTAGAAAAGATTTTTAATAAATAAAGTCATACCCAAATGTTATACAGACCACTTATCTACCTAATTTATCAAACCCACACCCATTTGATTCCATTCCGATGACTTAGAAATCATTACTATCCATGAAAAAGAACATTTTAAATCTATAAAATAGACCTCTTACCTCTTCTTCAAAAACACACTAAATTTTTTGTTTCTCATTAATATCCTCCCAAATTTATTCTCTTAACGTCCCCTTTTCTCTCTCATAATCCCTTAACCACATGATATTATCCCATTCTTTTCCATCATAAGGAATTCTCCATGGGAAACCCAAAGTACTCAACATAAATTTAATATTTTCATTAACATAGTTTCCCTTTGTCATTACATTTGAAATTTATTATTCCAAATATTATATGATTTATTTAATATATATAATATTGTTTTTTTACTATTGAAATAAAAACTAACTATCATTTTTCCTTTACCATTAAAAAATGAAACTACTTTTCAAGTACCGTGTACACCACTGCCTCTATGATGTAACATGTTGAATTTTACTTTGTATCCTAACAAGGATGTATATAAGGATGATATCAATGGATTAATATATTTTTTAATATCATTAATTTAATTGTATGATAAATTATAGAACATATTATTTATATGATCAATATACTGTCATTACTAATTTAATCGATTAATATTAGTACATTAAAAGGATAATCATTTATTCAATTTGTTTAATGTTTTCATTTCCATTAAATGTCTTTATTATTATATAAAATTTTATATTTGATATTAAAAACACTAAATAAGAAAAATATAATTCTTATATATTTATATTACAACAAAACCACCTCAAAATCATTCATTAAATTATGTAATGTCTATGTTTTGTTTGGTTTAACCACCTATATGAAAAATTAAAATAAATAATTATCGTTAATATTGGAATTTTAATGTCATTTATTTTATAACTAACAATAAAATTAACTTTTTTATTTTATTTATTTAAAAAAAATGTTAAAACAAGAATATTTCATATTCTGTTTTTATGTAATTAATAATAAGAATGAGTTTTTTAGAAATATTTTTAAATAACTAACATAAATTCTATCAAAGATTGAATCTTTAACATTATTTATTCATATAACTAATGTTATAAGTGAAAATTTTGATAAGGTTCCAAGGAGGTTTTAATTTATATATAATTTTCCTCTCAACATTTAAAATCCCTCCTAAAATTTATGAGCTAATAAATTTTTTTCCCAGAAATAAATATATTTTTTCATCCTCTATTTTTCAGAACATTGGATCTAGTCAGACATTAATCTATAACTTCATTCTAATAATAATTCATTCAATGATTTTTCTATGATTTTATTAATTATTACCTAGATATTTTATTATTTTTATATTTTATAAACTATATTATAATTTTGATGATTAATTTTTAGATACAAAATTATTATTATGTTTGAGTAAAAAATATGAATCATCAACATGAGATTTAAAATTTTCTGTTTAAAATCCCTCCCATGAAACAATTTTTGTTTCTTATTGAGTTCTTTCCCTGATTGAAAATGATTAAGGGAATCACCACAATCATAGAATTGAAGTCGAATATTTATCTTGTGTTTCCCTCACCGAAGTTTTTGTTGTTCTTCTCTTGGGTGATTCCATTCTCATCGCTTAGCCTTTGTTTATTCCATCATTCAACCAGAGTATCTTACCTCCTCCTCCTCTACCTTTTCTGCCTTTCCTATCATACTAGGACCCCATATTGTTAAAATATGTTGGAGCTCAAGAAGTATTGGGATGTTGATAGTGGAGTTCTGGTATAGATCATCAGCTTCTTGGGTGTTGGTTTGGTATTGTCCATTTTAGCAGGTTTTGACTCCTCTTTTTTTCCAGATCCACATACTTGGCTTGATTGGTGCTTTAATTACCTTTGGTGGTCAAAATGAAAATTATCAAGAAGGTTTCCTACTCTTGATGATAGTTTTGGGTGAAAGATCTCTTTGGATGATCAACATCATTTTACCCTAAGTACTTATGTGCCTCTCTGAGTTGTATCTGGAGTAGAGGTAAGTACATTGTTTTTGGATTTTTAGTTTAATGTTTGAAGAGAATCATGTCGCTGGAGTTGGAGAGTTTTTGACTTGTTTGGTTCAGTTTTATTTTTTTGTTTTCTTTGGTGTTATGTTATGAATTTACTTGGTAGTGGAGATGGTTTTTGGTGATCAGGTGCCTTAAGTCCTGATTTAATCAATTAAGATGACGTCCTTGATGACGTCGTTGATGAACATCGATGACAGTTTGGTGTTGTCTATTTCAACTTGTGGTGGTGGACTCCGGTGAAGATGGAGAGGTAATGGGATGATAGTGATGAATTGTAGATGACATGTGACATTACTCGATGCAATCTATGATGTTTCCTCAATGGGCTAGTAGGACTTTCAGGACTTTCAGTGACGATGGTTTATATTCTAAAATAGTTGTGTTATTATTAACTTAGAATGTTGATTTGGTTCAATTTTATTATTTTGATATTTTAAACCTATAATGTTTGTTTTTAGGGTGTGACTGGATGTTGAATGATTTTTTTGGTTCCCACATACACTCAACATGTATTGTCAAAAAAATAAAATAAAATATATTGTGGAATTCGATGCATTATGATTATGTTTCTTTTATTAATTTAGTCTTAAATTTTAATATTTTATCTATATTGTATTATATTATAATGGATTTTTATGTGTTGATATATAAAATTTTTTGAAACTTTCATGACTAGTTAATATTATAATCGATGTATAAAATGGATTATAATGAGTGTTTTCTTTATAACCGATGATATAATCCAATTTTTATGTCTATAATAAAAATAACCAATGATGAATGTATTTTGAATTTTTAAAATAATTTTCTAATTGGTTATTAAAATCTTATATTAAATAAATTTTGAATATATTTGTTTATAATTACCTCTATTAAAAAACACTGGTTAATAACACAAAAACATATATGTAAAAAATGAGTTTATAATAGTGAATACTATAGATTTTTTACATAAATTACTATGGGAAAATAATTTATGGTATATATGATATAAATTACAAAATATTTTTTCTTAGTTCCTGAGATATTAAATTAATAATTGATTCATTTATTAGAAACAGAAATCGATCATCAACAATAACCAAAACAAGCCTGTTATTGATTTCAACTTCAATGATAAAGAAAAAGTACTCAAAAATAGAATTTCAAAAATCATAAATAATTATAAATTATCCCTAATATTAACATCAGAGGTCTAGCTATTTATTAATTTAAATTATGGATGAATGCTGACAACAATATTATGGAACTAGTATAAATGGTCAAAACTATAATAACATGAGGTAGAAAATCGGTAGAATTAACGTAGATATTCACTATTTATGAAGAGAGTGAATAAAAATGTATTTTATTAAGGTTATAAATTAAGTTATTTTGATAGATATGTTTTGTATATAGTTGGTTAAAGTATATTCTTGGATGTTTGGATACGAGCTAAGGGATTTTCATCACTAATTTGTCACTTAAGTATATGTTTTTTGTTATAAACCTAACATCATTTATGTGGAACATATAAATCATATTTGAGAGGTTTTACCATGAAATTATTTTATTTATATCATTTAAATATTGATTTTTTCTTTATATTTAAAGTGGTTTTGATTAAATTTCTACAAAATCTATATGTGTGTATTTTCAATCTTAATTTTATTTCTTTTGGACTCATGTAATTTTCACTACAAATTTAATTTTTTGTTGTGCCGAAATTACTATTGAATACTTTTTTCCAATTTTATAATGTAAATTATTTGATTTAAAAGTCAATATTTTTATCCCTCTATAATATTATTTTTATTGAATAGTTACCAAAAAATATTGTAAAACTCAATATTTGGCTTCTGGAAAACCCATATGATGTTTTGGTAAAGTAAAACTGTATCAAATTTCCTAGTATATAAATCATTATCTAGATAATGGAATGTGGATGCGTATGTGGTTGTGGAAAAATTCACCTTCATTTAATCACCCCTAAAAAATGTTGGTCCATCATTAACTCCATCATCACCCTAATTCATAATGAGTAGGTCTAAGACTGAATACATAGAGTGACACTCCTAGGGGATATTATGTGGAATATTAACATGATCGTAATTAACCATAATGGAAGGTTTTTTCTACCATTTCCCTAGTATCATTCCAATAAAAACTATTAACCCCAATTATTATCTTCCATGGATAACATATCTCATTAACAGTACCCTACCACTATATTTATTTGGTAAGGTACCTTCAGGTTCTTTTCAAAATAAATCATAACTTCTATGTTGATTAATGGATTTTCTCATAAAAATAAAAAATATTTTCTTCAATGGGTAAGTATTTGATATACATGTTTATCATTATTCTATTAAAAATCAATTAAATTACTGAGAGGATCCTTAAGACATGGTTTGAAGTTGCCTGATTCACTCTTATGGTGAATGAAATGAACAAAATTAGTAACAAATTGGGCCTGTATATATGTAAACCCTCGATATATCAGTAGGTCATAAAAGACAAAAAAATTTGTGATTTTGTGAATAACTCTCCCCATTTTTGGACATTTTCATATTATAAAGTCATGATTTTTTTTTAAATTTGAAATGATGGATTCAACCATTATGAGATCAATTATTATTATACATGTTTTAATTTATTTACCTAGATATATAATTACCTCCATTTTAGTTTATTATGGATTCATGTTTTTAATTTATTTCTCCCATACCACTTATTTCATGTCTATGTTATGTATGAGTCCAATATATGCTACTAATTAATAGGTATTTGAAATCACAATTATTTGTTTTCAATTCTCAATGAAACTATTAGGAGGAATAGGTGTAATTTATTGGGATTTTGGTGGAAGGTCTAATAATGTTTCCCCAATATGTTCATGTTATACGTGATGTCTTTTATTATAATATATATATATCTAGTATAGAAAGACTACTTAACTATTATATATTTCAAGATCTCTTGTATTATGTACCAACAATGTAATATACCAACTAACTCAATGCTTTGGGAGTTTGGGATGTTACAATTTATATTAGATTAGGTTAATTTGGAACCCTATAGTCTATATTTTAGAGAACCTAGTTTGATATTAAATGTTCCATAAAAAACATCATGATTTCGTGGGAAGACTCCGGGAAATATAAGTGGAATTTCACATTATAATTGAATATAATAATCTAATTAGGTGTATCCCATTATATAATGACTGTAACTAACATATGTAATATAAACTGTATCAAACATGATAGTCAATGAAGGAATATTCCCCATGAACATTTAAATGATTTTGGTGTTGAGGAAACTAGTTTGTTTCTATATTAGAGAATTTTACCCATGTTATGAAAACTAATCTCACTTTTATAAACCAAACTACTAATCAAAAATATAGTGTAACTATTTTGGATCACTTCACGCGACAACATCCTCAATCATTTAGTTGAAATAATAATATAGTAGTTGATTAAAAATGTATCATGTCACTTTAAAAGATATGAATTTCTTTGGGAAGTAGTGAAAAGAAAAAATTCATCATCAAATTATATCAATTGAATTGATATATACAACAATGGTGACCTATAATTAAAAAAATAGAGTGTAAGATGAGAAATAACACATGTTCTATGGAACATTTGAGGTGGTTTCCTATGAAAAAGTATTTTCAACGTGAGAAAAGTGTTAAAATAGAATAAAAATTTATCAATATATGACAAATAGAGGAGGAATATTAAAATTATTATATGTATATCGTTATAATGTTATCTAGAAATCCTAAAAACTATTTATGTATACTAGAATGAAATATTGTTTATTTATTTGACGAGTTAAAGCTGAGAATTTAATTGGTGTTGGTTTCTTAGATCATTCCATCATATGAGGATATTGAATCAAGTTATACTACGATAGAAAAGGATTTCTCTAGGATGTAAATATTATTTGGAGGTGTGGAGAAGAAGATGTTAACTCTTCATAATTGGATGAATAAATAGAAAAATAAGAAGAAATAAATTATTGAATTTACAACATGTGAAAACTATGGGAAGAATCACACTTGTTCTTAAAAAAGGGAACTTGAGTTTTTTACGTGGTGAAAAAGGATATATATATATATCATGAATTTACATTAAATAAAAAATATATTTATAACCAATGAATTAGTAGTTCATAGAAGGGCATTATAAAAACAAATATTCCAAATTCTTAGAGAATTTACCTCAAAATGGTAAAGGGATAAAGGCCTAACTTATGTGATTAACAAATCTGAAGATGATGTTAACAATGAAATGGTGCTTATTACATTGATATTTTCATCAAATATAGACACTGTTTTATTTTATTATGGATATTAAAAGTATTTTATATCATCCATGTTTTCGAAAAACATTATATATCTCATTAGAACATTATATAGCGAGTAATAAATTAAGACCCCGATTAAGAATCTTGTAGCAAAAAATATGTGTTAGGAATACACAATTATTATGCATGAGAATGACCTATTTTAAAACATTTGTATTAAACAGATGGTTTAATTTTATACAAACAATGATATAGATTTTATTTCAATGATAAATTCAAAAAATTATTTGAATGATATAGAGATTATGATTCACAATGATCAAGTGGATTATAGTGTCTTTAGAGATGAAACATTGTCATCTATATAATTCAATATTCCTCTCACAATATATATCATTAATTAAATTTTTGTTAAATAATTATATCAATCATTATTTTATGGGTGAGGATGGTTTATAAATAATAGAGTATGTACCCATGGTAAAAAATTTCATTGTTGTTGTTCCAGAAATGATACATTTTTATCCACTACAGCACAATATCGATTTCCCAACTGAAATAATTTATAATATGGAAATATGTCTATAAACATTAAATAATGAATTCATTATATTTATAGGAAACATTATAGGTGTTTTATGATAATTAATTTATATTACATATAATTTTATTGTGGTGACCTCCTATTATATTTATAAAAAATATGGATGGCTCTTCATTATTGTGCCTCAATAAAAGGGAGATGAATTCCATTCATATAATGAATAAGTATAATTTACCATGAATTGATGAATTATTTTATCTACTATAAGGAGTTAAATAAATTTTAAATATTGATCTTCTTTGAGGTTATCTTCATTTATGGTTGAAGAAGCATGATATACTGAATATGTTATATCAAAAAAGGTATATACCTTATGAGATTATAGTAAATAATTTTGGATAGAATATTATTACTTATTTAATTACAAATATGTTTGAAAATGTATCAATTCATTATATTTATACGTGAGTTATGAAGACCATGTGATTTATCTACAGATAATTATGTATATCCCTAAAAAATTAATTATATTGGAAATACAGGAAATGTGAAATTTTGTTTAATGATGTTTCATTTCATGGCCATATTGTCTCTAATGATGAAATATATTTTCACCCTCCAATGAAAACGATGGTGAATGCATGACTTGTACTAATGAACATAAAAATATATGATGTTTCCTTGATTTTCATGGTCACTATAGGCTGTTTGTTCAACATTTTTCTGGGTTGGCCAACAAGATAACCAAGTTAACATGTAAATGGTTTAAATTAAAATGATTAAGATAATATGAGAAATATACTAAAGTCATGAATTGGATAAAGATTAATTCATAAGTATTAAATCTACCATCAGGTAAGGAATGATTTCAAATGTATGGTGATTCATAATAGAAATGACCTGGTACTATCATTGTATAGAATAATATGTTGATTTCCTATGAGTCAAGATGATTTAAAATACATGAATCGAATAGTATAAGACCTTAAATAGAGCAAATATCCATAATAATTTATTTTAATACATAGAGACCCCACATAGGTGAAATAATATTATATATTTATATATGGACCTCGAGAGTTTGAATTATATATTCTCTCCAATTTAGAGCAACACTAAGAAAATAATACGGTAGGAACTACTCATGGTCTATGATTTCTCGATACAATACCCCATTGGGAAGGAAAAAAATGAGTTGTATGATTTTAGTATGAGGGATGATAGATTTTATCCATGATTTGGATCAACAATTATCTTATATGAAAAGATTTTATAATGATATATAGTGTGATTTATAGCTAGGGGCTATCATTCCTTTTTTATGATATAGTTATTCAATACTTATATGAAATTATAGAGAATCTCTGATTTAATTATAATGACTTAAAAATGAATATTTCTATATTAAATGTTGAGAAATTTACATACTTCATCTATAGATATGGATTTATGATGTTTAGGAAGAGATTATGAGTTCCATCCATGAATGTGTTGAAGTGGGAAGTTCTAAATAAAGAACATAGCTCAAATTTCATTGTAAACAATGTTAGAATAATGATGTATATGGATTTAAGTTAAAATTTATAGTGGGGTGGTATGAAACATGAAATTTTAGTCTATGTGTCCATATTATTAGTGTTATAATTAGTAAAGAATGAAAGTCAACATCCTAAGGGGTTTATGAATCGCCTACCTATTACTTACATGGAATTGGGAAATTTTTTAGATGGGATATGTCACTGGATACCCATAGAATCAATGAAATAATGATGTTATATGGTCCATCAATGTTTATAATACTATTTTTTTCTCATTTCTTAGCTTGGTGATACAATTTATCCCATATATACCATTCTAAACATTATATCATTGAATTCATAAGGCTTTATTTGGAACAAATATCGATTGTATTTGATAATGATGCCTATTTTATATCTAAATTATTGGATTTTCATCAATGGTATCTTCATACTGAGATACATTTATGCCTTACCAATATTACCAAGACAGATGGGAAATAAAAAACAGACTATCTAGAGCATATAATATATGTTAAGACCATATTATGCATACTTAAATTGTATGTGATATCAATATCTACCGTTGGTTGAATTTGAATACAATAATAGATTCCACTCAAGCTTCCTGATGGAACCATACAAAGCATTATATGGAAAAATTATCATACTCCAACATGTTTGGAAGAAGTTAGAGAAAGAAAGATAGTTTTCCATGTGCTTGTAGGGGAGACAACTATTAAAGTACGAACTATTCACAATCATATTAAAGAATCCTATAGTAGAAAAAATATATATGATGAAAACATAAGGACAAGCATGGAATTTCTTATTTGGGATCTTTTATTATAAAAGGTTTCACCATGGAAGTGATATTAATCACAATGTATAATAAAAATATTGAAATAAGAGAATGGATTTTTGGTGTAGATTTATGATTATTTATGTCATCTATGCATTATAAAGTATAATATGTGTTCTATGATTCCTTCTGATAAACTACATGCTTAATACACACATGTGATTACATAGAGGGAATAGAGTTAGAGCCTTATTTTTTTTATAATGAAGAACATTTATATATTATTGACACTAGAATATAATCATTTCTGATTCAGAAAAATTGATCACCAAAATCCTGTCAGATAAATGATAAATTAGAAGTACAAAATGTGGACCTTGAATAAGCTATCAAGAATTAATATCCACATTTTTCAAATAGATAATATATAACCCAATCTCAGGGAAGAAACTATATAATGTGGGGGAGAAGGTAATACTTGGTACACTATAATAGTAGGTAAAAACCATATCATGAACAATCACACAATTCACTATCCTATGATCTATTATTTATAAGTATATTAATATTTATAACAATTTAATGTTAAAATTTTATTTTTTCAATATGTAATTCAATTTTTAATTCATATAAATATATTACCTTAAGATCAATTTTTGTACTTTTTTTAAGAAAGGTGTTTATGTCCGCAAATAAAAATATTCATTTTCTATAAACAAGTTAATTATATTTGATAAAATTGATTTCAAATTTAGAATCAGTTATAAAAAATTAATTTAGAATTCCAATATTATTTTATGTCATCAAAAATAAATTACATAAAATTGTGATTAATTACCATAAGAAAAGTAGAATGGTTGTTTTAAATTATTTATTTTCTATGATTTATATAATTTATATTTATATATATAATAGATTAATTTAATTAAAAAGATGATTAAAATATAAGGTTCAAACATAAACAAATATAAAAATTCATCTATTTAGTATTTAATGGGTAATATGAATAAAAAACACTAAATATAATATTTTTTTATATAACAATATATGTTCCTATATATTATAATGTAATTTAAAAGGTAAATTTATATTATTTACAAATATAATTATTTTAAATGGACCTAAAATTTGAGATTAAACATGTTAAAATTTTATAATATGTTTCATCTTATATTTTTAGTAATACAATAATTTTAATGGATAATTTTTACTTCTGATTAATAAAGGTAAAATGGGTTATGTTGGAATCTAAAATTTTAAGTTATTAACTGGTAAAACACACATTCTTCAATTAATTTTTAGTTTTGAAAAATGTATATGAATTTCTCACTTACCATTTCTTTGAAAAAATTTACAAAAAAACCTAACACCCATGTGACTCTATTCATAACTCTTAACAATTTTTATCTTCCATTAAATTCCCCGTTTTCACCTCTAAAAGGGGTCTCTATCCATTTCATAAATATCACTATAAAAAATAATTTCCCTTTAGGTAACTCTTACATATTTTATTACTAAACAATACCCCTTCACACAAATATTCTTCTTATCATAGATGGTTATTATAAACCAATATTTTTCAAGGTATCCTCTTGGAGACACCCAATGTTCTCATCCTAAGATTAATGTTTTACTTACCTTATTTTATATCTAACATTAAAATTGATATTTATTTTATAAATATTATATAATTAATATTGTATTTTTATTATTCAAAATGATTTTATATTTTTAAAATAATTAAAAAATATGTATTTTATAGAGACTTATACTTTTCATACAAATATGTTACAACTTAATAGATTAATAGTAATTATATAACATTATAATACATTCCAAATTAATATATGTTTGGTGTATTTGTAGACCCGGATACAAAACCAAAAGTTTTATAAGAGTTACAAATTATCGACAACAATGTTCTTCAAATCTGGTAACCTTATTATAATTATTATACGTAAAAATTTTCATCATATTTTGGGGTATAGAAACATAAGAATTTGTGAGATTAGATGACATACATGGGTAAACACAGGATGTATTAATGATCACTTAAAAATAATATGAGAAACATTGTATGAGAATATAGGATTAACATTTTAAACCCAAACCCTATAAATCAAATATCATAATATTGGGTAATGAAATATTTCTTTTAAATTAATAATACATGAATTATAAAAGAATTTAGAAACATGGTCCATGAGAACATAACGTTGTCATAAGACTTATGTTTTTGCCACAGACATAAGCATGGGAAATCATTTCCTTGCTCATAGATCACATATAATACTATCAAAAAAGATTGGTTTCATCCCCCATTCCATCATATCCTTATCCAAGGTTCACACACAATATTATCAAATTGTAAAGAGTACCATATTAAAATGAGTCCAATACCCCATCAAATCATTAAAATATCACAAGATTCCATTTTTTCAGTTAATAATAGGGTTATCTAATTCTAGGAAAACCCATCATATAATCATAATATATTAATATATTTTTCACAAGATTATAAAAAATCATCATATATTATAACCGAAGGAGAATAAATAGGTTTCATAAACATTTCATTAATTTATAATAGAATAACTCATAGAAAATAAATTGGTTTTAAAATTATCTCATCATCATAATCATAATACATCCAAAGAATGAATAAGTATGAAATAATATGTTTGTATGACAAGTTAATAATATGTATCATCACATGATGTTATTATAAATGAAAATTAATTTACAATATTAATTGGATTTTTTTAGGAAATTTCCATTTTCATTTTGAAATAAATTTTTTTAAAAAAAATTATTCACATTATTATGGAAAAAAATTCAAAAAGAACCAGGATATTATGTTAATTAATCTTTAATGCATTGTTATATTTTGAAGATAGGAAATTCTTCCCTTGCATTGTATGTAAAAACAATGATTCCTTTCACATTTTCGGTAACAAGTCAAAAGTATATCATTAAGAAAAAGAAAACGTAACCCCATTTCCAACATTTTTAAAAAGTAAAAAATTGGATATAATTAATTTAAAAAATAAATGGAGATGAATAAAAAAATTATCTATTTTATTTTACAAAACATAGATGTAGAAGAAAATGGGTTTTCAACCAATGAAATAATAAATGTTGTTTTTCCATAAAAATGTGTGTTTCGACTCTTGATTTATTAATGAGAGGAAAATAAAAGGAAAACAAATAATCTACCAAAATATATATAAGATAAGAAAATTAATTTTATTCTTGAGAAATAGGTTATAAAATTTCATCAACTGAATCTTGATCATAAATAATTGTGATAAAAAATATGATTATGGCATTTATCCCTTACATCTTTCATATCATTTTAATTTATATCTCATGAAATATATAGAGTTATATTTAGTTTTATATCCTCCTAATTTTCTTGGGAATACACAAGAAATAAATTCTTGGGCTGTATATATTTCATATAAAATAAAAAAGTGGGGAATAACACATGAATCACACAAAAATAAAAGTGAGACAAAAAACCCTTACTACATTGGTGAAATTTTAATCGTAAACCCCTTAAAATAATATCATAAAATGAAAAATTAAATATCCTTATAAAAATAAGATTAACAATATAATGTTTAAAATGAAATATATATACAAATCGTAAAAGAAGAAGTGTGAATAACAAAACATATGTCCCAAAGAAAATAATTTGAGATGATAAACCCTTAACTCACGTTCAACTTGTTTTAAAATTTCAATAACAAAATGTATAATAAATTTATATTTATTATTGATATATAAAATAAAAAATTATATTATTATAATATCATATATGATCAAATTATAAAATTTAAATACCCATTTTTAATATCTTTCTATTATAATAAACATTTTTTGTGTCATCTATTACATTTTTAAAGATAATTTCAGTTCAGTAGTTCAGGACCATAAACTATGATCATGGTTCCATAACATCTATAGTGGTAATAATTATATTAATATAACATATCTTTAAATGTATACCATAATCCAGAAATGTTACAATGGGAGTAATTCATGACTCTGATTACAGAGATGTTTGACCTTATATATGCTTGAAAGTTGTTTCCAATTTTTAGTAGCTGGAATGAAAGGAAGGTATATATAATTAAACATTATATAATTATAATTATATTATATATATTATTTATATTTATTTAACATATCCTTATTATAATCCATGAAAATATGAATAGAATAATGATTCACATCAGTTCGTAGAGGTGGTAGTCCACACATACACACGAGTGACATTATCATTTTCCATTGAACTGTAATGTAAAATGTAGAAATAATATAATAATTATAGAAAAATAAATGTCTATATAATTTTAATATATAAATGTTAAAACCATAATAACAATGATCCATGAATGATGGTGATTTAAATTAAAATGTATCCAATCACGGTGGCATAAGTCCATACATATATATGACCGATAATTTCACTTCCAATTTGTTGGAATATAGGGTACATATTGGTTGTTTCTTAACAAATATAACATATAATTATTTTTGGATATATAATATAATTTTTAATTATTATTTTCAAATATTTATTGGATTTGTAAGAATAAATAATTTAAAAGAGGTTGGGTAAAATGGTTATATATTCTTTAATAGTCCTACATTAGATCCATTCTTAAGGGGCCATGAAATGGTATTTTAAGAATCCCATGACTTATAATCCATCAAAAAATAAGTTTATAAGAGCAATGATAATTATTTGGTAGATCAATGAGGCTGATTTTGGGATAAATATTAGAAATGATTGTTGTCCTTTTATATGCGGGGGAGAGGATGCAAATGGAATTTCATAATAGAACGAAATATAACAAAGTTCTTTTATTTTAAAATGATTAAAAATGAATAGATATTCTATTTTTATGGGATAAATTTTAAATATGTCTATATAATTTGTTTTAGAAATTTTTATTTTAAATTCTTACCGCATCTCTTAGTTTAAGTCCCATGGTAAACCGGTTTTATCCTTAACCATAGTAAAGAATTTTTAAATAGTTTCTGATTCATGATAAAAAAATTTAGTTTACAATGTTATACAATATTAAATATTTTAATTATAAATATTGAATATATTTTTCCAAATTAGATCTAAATATTTGGAATAATTTATTTTTAAACTGAACCTAGTAAATGAAATGAAAATCTGTTTCCAAAAGAAAATGTTTTATTAAGTGTATCTTTTTATCAAACATCAAAATAAAACTGATTCCAATGTCAAAAATTGAATTATTAATAATATAATATTATTTATTATTATTTAATAAAACATTATATCAATATATATATTTAAAATTTATTTAAATGGAAAGGTTTGTCTAAATAAAAATCACTATTTTTTACAATTCTTTGAAAACCAATCTTTTCGGAAAATTATAAAAAATTAAATCTAAGATAATTATGAAAAGAATATATAATTTTTTTTATTATTTTCATATAAATTAACATAAATGGTTTAAAATAAATTTTAATATAAGTTCATAAAACACAACCAAAATTAGTTTGAAGAAAAATGTATTTCAATGCATAAAAATCAACTAATATCAAAACCATAAATATTGATGATTCAAGTTGAATTATGTATATTTTTATAAATAAAATGTATAATATTTAATTAAATAAAAATTTAAAAATATAATATATATATTTTTTAATTTCTTAATTTAATTAAAATAAATGTTAATTAAAATATCATTACTTTTTTCTATTCACAAACATGTAAAATTTATCAAAAAAATCTCCAAATTTAAAACAATGTTAATATTATGATGATGGTTTCAAAAAAGATTTTAATTTTATAAAAAAACCTTCTAATAGTGTTGTAATTTAACTAAAATATCCATGCACAAAATTCAATAAATATGACTTTTCAATAAAATGGAATTTTGGAGCATTAAATGACATCAATAATAAATGAATACCATGTTATCAAGAAAAAATCAATAATTATTTTATTGAGTTAGGACTTTATGAATTTATTACTTAATTATTTTACTCCTATTTGTACCTATAAATTTAATGATTAGGTTATAACCTCATAAATATTACGATTCATGTATACCTGAGGATGTGTGCTTCACAAGTTATCTAAGAAATTAAATTTATATGATGGGAAATATATCTAAAATATTGGGGTGTCATATTATCCACCATTATATTAATTTCATCCTCAAAATTTTATCTTATTCAGAAAAGGTTTGATATTGAAAATACCTTTGTTAAAATCCCACATCATTGATAGGATAATAAAACATCCTTTAGAATAGAAAATTGTGACACATAATTGTTTCCTGAATTAACACATTATCAGAATCCCTGATAAGGAGAACATTGATGTGATGTTAAAATATAAACATGGGGGTGTAATAATATCATCCACGAAATAACAGAGGGTGATATCGAACATGATTATGAGAATTTCAATGAACACAAACCCAAATATCATTGAGGGGATAAAAGACTATCAATTAATTATAAATTGAGGTAAATGGATAAAATTATTATTTCTAGACCATTTCTATATTTTGAGGGGTCCTATTACTATCATGGTATTAGATATTAGAAATTAAAATGACTTGATGTATTTCCTTTTCATAATAACAATATAATCCATTGGTTGTGATTCGATCTATTTTCACTTCAACTCTTAATCTAGGAAATGAATATTTAAGATAATTATTTCATTATCAAATCACTAAAATTAACACTTAATGGATCATAAGACCCATACAATAAAGAAAAGGAAAAACGTCATCTTAATATATATTCCAAAAAGTTGATAATAGATTGTTTTCCAATATGAATAAATATAATAAATTAATCTCTAAAACATCAATAATAACTCCCAAAGTTAAATATAACCCACTCCATAAATAGTTATCCTTACAAATTCTCAATAATAAGTCCGAACAAATTCAAAATCCAAAAATTCATATAAAAGGTCAATATGATTCTAAAATGAACATAACAGTAATCACTAAAATAACATAAAGTATCTATTAATATCATACAAAGTATTTGTGAATACATTAATCATATATTTTCAAAATGACATGCTAATAACCGGAATCACCATAAATCATTTATAATAGAATACATGATTCCAAATAATTAACTCTCTCATTATTCCGTAGATTTTGAAATATATTACATACGTCCAAATATTTTCTAAAAATCATCAAAGATACAATAAATAACTTTTTCATAAAATCCCTTTTAAATTCCAATGTCAATAATACTATCTCATTTACTTTTTCAATATCAATATTCTCATTATTTTAACTAAACATTGTTATCTCGACATCATGATCACCTTATGGGTTATATTTTAATCAATAATTTTCTTCCATAAAAGTTTATCTTACCATTAAATAATTTGTCTAGGTCAATAATAACTTTCACACATGCCTATAAATCATTAATGAAAAACACCAATAGAACAAAAAATATATGTTTATTGATTCTTATCAGTATAATATCACTAATAAAACAAAAAAAACATAATTTTTGAATCCCATTACATAAAAAACTAAATCCTTCCACTTCAATGATTGACATATCATTTTTCCTTCCTTCATCTAGGAGATAAACCTTAGATCGGGGCATTGACTCAGATAATACCCACATTCACAATGCAAATGACATTGAACTATAAATGGTACCCTATGATGAAAATTATATCCCTCCATATAATTCACCATTTTTACTTGGGAATTAATTCATACTTTCCCTTATTTTTCCCACATAATCCATCGTGAGGATCCACTAATACATTTCCCTAAGTTATATTTACTACATACTCAACATGTAGGAAGCCCAATATTCTTCCCTATATGGTCTTTATGAAACTTCATTTTCCTATTGCTATGTTTCTCAAGAAACATTTCAATGATGATATTGTGAATCATATAATGAGATAAAAAATTAGGCATTATCACAATGTTTCACATTTTGGCTCTCATTTAATGTGCATTCTCTTGTGGTATATCATTCCAATTCCTTTAAAATTATGTATTAAAAAAATTCCTATTTTATATGTCCATTTAATAAGACAAAAAATCCTAGATTGGGAATCAATATTAATTTTTGTAAACCAAATTTTCATAAAAAATCATATATAGGATATCTAAATCATGAAACCTTATTTTCATCATATTACACATTAGGCTTAAATTAGGCCATCCAAGGTCAGCATATTTTCAAAAACATCATAATGGTTTATAAAGTAACTTTGAATTATCCAAATTATATTCATTGGGTGTACCAAACTAGGATCATAGTATGGTCACACTCACCATGCATGCGGATGATGGATTATATATACTATATTGACTCTCTTCACGGTAATTACCCCTGGCTGAATCCATTCTAAAACCACATCCACTTGTAGTATCCATATAGGGATATAATTCTGGGAAAAAAACAATACATTCCTTATAACAACATTGTATTTTTTCATAAAATAAGGTGATACTAAGGCTTCATAGTGCGGTTTTTAGATACTTATTTCCTAGGAAAACAAAACCATTACATGGTACAAAATATTGTGACCCATACATTTCATAAACAAATGTAACATAAAAATAGATTTATATTCAATACATTCCATTTTTATCCATGATAGAATCATTTTAATTTTATGTATTTGGAGATCAGGATGCATAAATATATTATTCATAATAGATCAACAATATCTTTGATTAAGTTATTTATAACTACAACCATTAATTTCTATATCATATTTAAAAACATTTTTCATTTCATGGGAACAAAATCATAAAAAAGTGGTAGATAGAATGCCCATTATGTGTAAATAAGGGAGATAACAATGGAAAACTAAACATCACATGATTATAAGGGTATGATAACATGTGATTAACATTTAAATATAATACCTTGTATATCAATGATCATAATCTTGAGTAATGGCATAATGTTAGTTAATTAAAAATACATTAATATAAAATACTAAACAAACATGATCCAGGAGAGAATAACATTTTCATAAGGAATAATTTTTTGTAATACACATAAGAATAGAAAATAATTTCCATAGTGAAGTCTCACTGCCAAAACTATGATAGTGGATTGGGTTAACAAACCATTCCATCATATTCATAATCTAGGTTTTCCCCCAAGACTATCATAGTAGATAAAGCCCAATACCGAACTAGGTTCACTCCCCATTCAAGACCTTGTTATCTCAGAAGGTATCAATCCATATAGATAAAAATATAAAAGAATTTAATTCTAGGAAAACATTTCACATTATCACAATTATTTTATATAAGTTCTATAATTTTATAAAATATTTTTCATATATCACAACCCATGGAAAATAATGAGGATTTATAATAATTTCATTACATCATCATAGAAACCCCATGAAAAAATATAGGTTTCATAAACATAACATTTTCTTAATCATAAACTATATAGTGAAAAAATAAGAAGGGTATCATTAGATTATATTCCCAATAATAATTTTTATATTCAATTGATGTTATCATAAATGAAAATCCTAGTAAAATATTACATGGAAAACTAATTCATGAAAACGCCCTTTCCATTTAGAAATACCATCATTAAAATATAATTATTTGAAAAATTTTATGGAAAAAAAATTTATTGAAAAGAATAATGTAAACATTTATTTTAATATTCAAATAATTGATCGGTCAGGATGGACAGAAATTACAACCACGCCGTGTATCTGATAAAATATTCCATTCACATTTTCAGTAAAAAGTAAAAAATACCGCAACAAGAAAATAAAAATAAGATTCCATTTAAACATTTTTTTTATAAAATAAAATATGTGTAAAAATTAATTAAAAAAATAATTTTATATTAGTAAAAAAGTTCCTGAATTTTTTTTACAAAATATTGATATAGAAGAGAAATTATATTCGACTAAAGAGATATATAATGTTGGTTTTCCTTAAAAACATAATTTAAATATATTTTTTACATAAATAGAGTTAAATTAATAGAAAGCATCTAATATATAAAAAATATAGAGTATAATAAAATTAAATTTATTATTGAGAGACATGATACAAAATTCTATCATCGAAAAAAATGATCATAAATAATCCTGATAAATAATGAGATTGTAACATAAATCCATTACAACATTGGTTACATTCGAATAAAATGATTATTAAATATATATCCTTATATATATATTAATAATTATCATGATAATAATCCTAGAATACATTCATGGGTAGTATATTCACCACCTAATAGAAATAATTGATCAATATATCTTGTGTCTCTAAAAAATTAATGAGATATGAAAATAACATTTTACTTTCGAAAATTTTGAATCGTAATCCCATTGAAAAAATAAAATAAAATGAATGATTAATTATAATTATTAGTATGATAATTATCATTTACCAAGTATAAATGACTATATACTCCTCAAAATTGAATATAGTTGTATAACATATCATATGTCCCAAAGAAGATGATTTGAGACGATAAACCCTTTCTTTAAGTTAGAAAAAATTAGAAATCCCACTAACCCTACTTATATAAAATTTTATATTATTATAATTATATATATATAATATAAATACTTATAATATCATATATTACTCACTCATATCATTTCGACACTATTTTAGTAAGAATTACTTATTAAAAATAAATTTTTCCAAATGTTAGTTGTTTCTTTTTTTCCGGGGAAATTATGTTTTGTAGTTTCGATCCATGGACATTGATCATGGTTAAATCATATACAAAATATTAATCATGATATAAATACAATTTATTTATTTATTTATGGATTTAGATACATAAATAATAGGTAGATATAAAAATTCAATTTCATCCTTTATAGAGATGGTAGGTTGTATGTTTGTATGAATGTTATTTCCATTTTTTTATAGATGGAAATAAATAAAGGTAATTAATAATTAAATATTATATTATAATAATTTTTTCATATATATCATATATTTAAATTTCATCTATTTATATTACTATACATGTAAAATGAAAATGAAAAATAAACTACATCATTTCGAGGAGATGGTAATCCACATATAAAGAGGATATACATTATCATTTCCTAAAAAAATTGAATGTAAGAAGGAAGATTTGATATTGTCATTAACGTTGAATAATTATTTCATTAATTAAATATATAAATTTTAAAACCATAATAATTATCCATCGATGGATTATGGTGATGGAAATTAATTTTATCGCTATGTGGATGCAGTAGTCCACACGTGTGCATGAACAATACATTCAATTACCATTTGATAGAATAAAGAATGGATAATAGTGGTTCCATATTCAAAATAAAAATATATTATATTTAATATAATAAAATTAATATATTATGATTAATACAAAATATGTAGATGAGGTGGGAGAATAAATAATTTGAAGAGGTTGGGCAAAAGGACTACCACTTCTTTGGAAGGCCGACTTTGGATCCTTTTAAAGGACCCTTAGAAGGGTATTTGAATAAAAAACAATAATTAATAGATATTGAAGTTTTGATGAAAATTTTTAATGGGTTATTTGATCTAGATGCATAAATGTGGTGTAAATAGGATAAATAAGGTGTTTCATTTTATATGTGGTGGAGAGGATAAACATGGAATATATTGAATGATTAAAACATTACAATATAATATTGTATAAACATTACTATTAATGGTTGTATAATTTTTTTGGGATATAATAATATTGAAAAATAGATATATAATAGTATTTATATTACTTTAATTTCATTTATTACAGTTATTTCTTGCTTTAAATGATGATTAACCTCTTATAGCATTAACCGCAATAAGGAATTCTTACCTCAATTAATATTTATGATGTCGAAAAATAAGGTTTATACTATTTTATAATTCTAATAATATTTATTCTAAATATTGAATCCTTTTTTATTTAACTTTTTTATGTAACCAAAATAAATTTATAATTAAACATGCAAAATGTGATGAAATGTTGTTTTCTAATAAAAATATTTTCTAAACATTGAAAAGTGTTTATATGAAAAATTAAAAAAATTAAAATGAATGAAGTTAGTTTATTAAAATTAAAATTAAAATAATGATACTTTTAAAAAAATGACAATAAATTTATCTTTCTGTATTCTTTAAAAGGGAATCTTGGTTTCAATAAAAATCATTTTTTTTCTTTATTCTTCGAAAAATAAAGCATTTTAGAAAATTCAAAAAACATCAATCTAAGGTTATTTTGACATGAAGATTAAAAAAAACTGATTTTATAATGTAATTATTTTTATAAAATTTTAAGAAATGTATTTTAATATAAGTTCATTGAACTTAGCAAATACATTTTCTAGAAAAAATTTATTTTAAGCATACAAATTGATTTATAAAAAAATCATGAATATTTATGATCGAAATGGAATTAATTAAATTCTTTAAAATAACATGGGTGATATGTAAATTCCGGGGAAGTAAAATTTATAATGGTATTTTTAAATTAAATTATTTAATGAAACAAAATCGGTGTATTTGTAAAATATGTATTTTTTACTATTCACTAGAAACCCAATTATTTCGAAAAAACCCCAAAATATCATCCTATGTTAATTTTTATATAATTATTTCAGAAATGATGCTAATTTTAAAAATAATACTTATATATTACTTAGAAACTAATTATAATTTACGCAAAATAATGAAAAAAAACCACTTTTGAAGAAAATAAATTTTTAAAGAATAAATTGAATTCGCTAAAAACATGTGTTATTATTTTGAATGCATTAATGAAAAATTTTAATTGAGTTGGGAAATTATAAATTTAATCATATGTTTACCTATAAATTAAATGGATATCTTATAATTATTATACCCCCACTAGTTTTTTTTGAAATATGTTTTTCGAATAAATTTAATTTTTTCAACAGCTAAGATTACATGTTGCATCGAATTTTTAAAAACCATTAAAAATTAATAATATTGTTAGTAAAAAACAATTATTAGCTCGATATAAAAAATTGAAAAATTAATAACAATAGCGAAAATTAAAAAATTTATTATTATTTTATATAAAAACAATTTATTAGAAATAGTGTAATTAATTTTTAATAGTCTTTATATGCCCTAAAAATATATTTTCTTAGAATGTATTTATATATCTTTTTATAAAAAATTAAAATAGAACTAATCCTAATGACAAATTTAGAAAATAATTTTTAAATAATTAAATTCCTTTTTATAATCCATTTGTTAAAATTAATAGAGGATGAAATTTTGAGATTTTTTAGAAAAAATAAAATTTTAAATGAATAGTTAAAAATACGTATTTTTATTGAAAAATGAAATTTCAAATAAAATTTATACACTGATTTATTTTGATTTAAATTTTTTTTAAATGTATCTTTTTCACAATTATATTATAATTAATACAATATAGGTCATTATAAAAGAAATTTATTGAATTTTGATATGATAACATATTAAAATTTTCATTTTTTCTCTTTAAAAAATGTCATTTTCATTGTGTCTGTTGATTTCATTTTAAATTATATTTTATTAATTGATTTAAGGGAATTTTATAAAATTAATTCCATATTTTTAATTATAATAATATTTATTATCTAATAAAGTAATCAATAGTAAAAATAGTAAAAAATAATTACCATGGTTATAGTTAAAATAGGTTTACATGGGGATAAACTAGAAAGATAAGGAGTAAAAGTCATGTAATCATTTAAAAACCCCATTACATGACAATATTTAGACCTTATAACCTTTTAGGTTATGTAATAACCCATTTTTGTGCCTTTTCTCATTTGAAAAATGTGGGAAAACATTACTCTTTTCCAAAATGTCATATGGGTCCTCTCCCCCTCTTATAAAAGGCTACCTACTCTCCTCCCATATTCACACATCCAAAAAAATTCGTTTAATTAAATAAATATCCAAATAAATTCATTAATTCCATATTTATATACTATCTTAATTATGTTAATTAAGAAACCCCCTAGGATGGATATAGGTGTACACTTCTAGATGCTCTTCGAAGAAGTTGAAAAATTCATGAACTTTTATTTTTTGGTATATTTCTTCTTCCTCTTTACTATAATATTATTAAATTATGATGATATAATAAAACAATTAGATATAATATAAATTTATTTTGTTATGTTAATTTCATAACCTATATCAATTTTTACTTCCATCAAATGGGAAACAAAACTATCGATCATGTGTGCAATGTACTACCGCCTCCTGAACCAGTGTAATTAATTTTCAATAACCACAACATAATGATAATTATAATGATTTATTATTTTTTATATATTATATTTATGATATAATCATACTTATGCAATTTTAATACCAAATTAAACTTTATACCTTCCATCCCATCTAAAAGAAATAACGTCGCATGTGTTTATGGTAGCCTACCACCTTGAGAATAAATATGGTGTGCTTTTAATTATTTTACATTGATAATGATATGGATAAAGTAAATAAATATATATGAAAATTTTAACATAATTATAGTTATGGAATTATCATATCACATACAAATTCTTACTTTTTATTTTGTAGAGATATCATAATATCAGTCGTGTGTACGACAACCTATGTCTTCCCAATGATATGTGATTCTTTTTTCACTTATGATTTACATGGATTGTAATAAGTTTAAATTTGATTATTATTTGTTATATTTATGAAATTATAATCACTTTTAGGAATTAATATTTTGATTATATTCCTTTCATTCCATCCATTTAGAAAATGGAAACAATGTTCGTGTGAACATATGAACAACCATATCCAAGAACGGTGTAACTCATTTTCCATCTATAAAATTTATACACATATATAATGAATACATACTATTTTTATACCATAGTTATCATTATATATATGATGTAACAATGATAACAGTAAATATATCTAAAATACCAAATCAAAAGCAACATGATAAAATCATTTATTACCAGAAACACGATTTAACAAGAAATTGAAAATAAATGTGTGATAATTGGTTTAAGTAAATAATATATGGTATGATAAATATGATTATGGTTCAGAAATAAGTATATAATAAATCTAAATTTATTATAAAGGATTTTATAACATTTACTAAGGATATCATGAAATAATACAATGAATTTTCAACTAAATTTATTTTTTGTGAGACACATGCCATATTCACCACATGATTCTTTTATATGTTTTCTAGACTTAATATGAATTAAATTTATGATCCTTATCATGATTATTATTTTTATTTACAATATATGTTTGAGAAAATCCCTTTTATGGGGTTTTTGGTCCAAAAGATACCTAAGTGTTAAGGGATTGTTTTTCTCACTTTATCATTCTTGGGGAATAAGTTACATTATGAACTTATGTTCTCTTCTGAGGTGTATATAAATCACCTTTCACATGTTATATAGTGAAGTTAATTATTATCTTGGTATTTAACTTTTTATATAATGTTAATTTTTTATGGGGCTTCTGATTCAAAATATACTAATGTGGTAAAGATCTTTGTTAGAATCTCATTATCTATTAAGATTATTTATTATAGTGAATTTGATGATGAAATATTATTGAATATTGATAAAAAAATTATGAATTGTGTTACGATCTAGTTATTTATTAATAATACATTTTTTTCTATTTATTTACCTCCCTTTATGTACTAAATAATCCAAAAAAAGTTTTTTTAATGAAAATTGACATTATTTATCTAATTGGTAAAATACACCTTTTCTTACATATTCATGTTTTCTAAACAAATTTTTAATAATGTGTTAATGTTCTTATATATTTGTTTAAATTTATTTTTACCCATTTGACATTTTTATTATTTTAAGGAAATCTTCATGTCATTTTATACATAAGACTTATTTGGTATTGACCAAAATTATGAAAGGAATGTTTTATTAAAATTTAACACCTAAAATTAATTTCCTACCATCACAACCACACAATGTTCTAAATATTCTTTTAAATTTTTCCTAGGTTATTTTTAGTTAAAATAATTTTTAAATTTATTTATTTTTTAAATTTTATTTTCATATTTTAAAGGTTAGTTTCCATTTTTTAATTTTCTAAATGATATTTAAATATGGCATTATATTATTGTAGGGATATTTAAAAATAAAATGATTTTTCAAAATGTTTTGTGAAATTTTTGTTTCAAAAATATTACCTTTCAAATGAAAACAATATTTTCCTTAATACATGCTCCCAGTGACCTATAAAAATAATATCATATATACGATGATATCCATTGATATTACTTATCCATTACTAGGTATATGAACAATTAATACCATCCTTATTATTTATCTAGGTGTTTTATCTTTATAATGATATTATTTCCATGAAACACATTCTATTTCAATGGGGTTTTTTATGATGAAATGATGGAATTGTTAGGAAACCCAATTATTTTTATTGGTTCAGATATGATGAATTTTTTATGAACTTAGGGAATATATATGTTGGGATTTTTTATGTGAATGTGGTTAAATTATAAACAAGGATTGTGGCTATATTATAACAAATGATGATGGTGTTGTTATAACAAGGGATGTTGGAAAAATAATAACAAATGATAGTCGTAGAGTTTTAAACAAGGATAATGGTCACAATATAACCAAGGGTTAGTGGGACATATATGTCCTTCCATTGTATTAGGTATTTATATTTTATTTATGGGCCTGGATCCATGTTCACATTTTATGAAGAAACTTGATTTAATGTTCATAGGTTTTTTGTGGACCTGTATTCATATCCATAGGATTTTATGATGTTCTGATTTTGTTTGCATAAAAAATAAGTTAAAATTATTCTATTTATTCGTGTTAACAATGTCATAAGTTTATGTGTATGACCAAAATCTATATATTATGTGATGGTTATACTCTTATAGATTATCTAATTTGATTCATGTATGCTTTATTTGTTATGAACTACTATAATTTATTCCATGAATGATTTTAATGATATATTATATATAGCGTATGTTTTTTAAAATTTATTTTCATGTTATCATATCATTATTCACATTTTATTATTATTTAATCATTGACATCTCCATTTTTACCATTATCAAGTATTTTCGCTCACCATTTAATATGTTATATTCTCCAAGTTATAAATAAATTTATTATATATGATATGACTATAGAGGGTGTTATTTATAATGAACTTAGTTGATCATTATGTTCTGTGATACATAGTTATCTATTAATATATATTATTTATGTATTATAATTCTGGTTAATTATAGTTGGTATCAAAAAAATGTTGAGTTTACCTTTGGGAAAAGCGATGCGAAAAATATGGTGACATCACTAGGAATATATCTATGGATAAGTATAAAGATAATTATAAATATAGTAAAATATCATGGAATATTGTTGATGGATAGAGTTAGTGGTTTCCATTAAATTTCATCCATATCATGAGACTACATCTCGATGTGGTTCTTGATCAAATGTACATATGGGTAATAAATTTAAAAAAGGAATATTATTCTTGAATAAAGTGTTTAATATTACAAAAATATAGGCCTTAATTGAAACATTATTTGACATTCCCAAGGAATATGAATTGGATAATAAAAAACTATTTATGAATCAACAGGAATGATATAAATAAACACAATAAATGACCTTGGTTAGGAATAAGTTTTTATATATTTAAAACAAGGTCTAATTATTTAAATATCCTTTAACTTATTTTACATTATTATGTGGTTTAAAAATATGATTATTGTATCTTACACTATATTTTTGGATTTATTCAATGGATAGAACCAAAATAAACTATGTTAATTCTGACTGTGAAAATCAATTCAATGATTTACCTCCTGAACAAAAAAAATCTAATTAGAGATGGAATGAAAAATAAAATTGTTATGATCACTAAACATTACCAATCTATGAATCCTAATGTATTTAAAAATAATAAAAGGATGGGACAAAATTCCATTGAGTCCCTCATGAGTAAATATCCATAGTTATTTAGTGGCTCTACTGATCCACTACTTGATCAGTAATTGATTAATACCATTAAAGTGATATTATATATTCTCCATAGTTTGGATCTTGAAAAATTCATATTTTCTATCTATCATTTGGAAATTGAAGCACACCAACGGATAAATATTATCAATAATACAAAGAATGAATATGATATTGAAACTATATAGTATGATTATTTTAATATATGATTTTTTACGAAGTACTTTACTTTTTTTAAAAAAAATAGATAAGTAATTTAATGAGATAAAACATAGGGATGATAATTTTGATTTTACATATGAGTCCAATATTATAAGACATGTGAGGTACATTTTTTGTATTTTTATCCAACATGAAACTAAGGATAATTGATTCTTCATTCTATTAAAACCAAGAAAACGAATGGGGTTATCCATAAGTTACTTCAGTTTCTATGAATCTTTCATTTGATGTACTATAAAGGTAGAAATGGTGACTCATTTTCTCATCAATATCATTGCATTGATAAGTTATGAAATATAGAATTTAGTGTACACTCTAAAAACCATGGATATAATAAGATGACTTTATCTTTCTGGTTTAATTGTGGATGGAAACAAGATGAAATTTTTTTAAGGGGACTAATAAATTTTTTAAGTGTGAAAGGAAAGGTAATTGAATAGATGAATTCAAAAGGGATGTGAAGACAGTAGATAATGATGTTATTACATGGAATTACTAATTTAATACACAACCCACATATCAATTCATCACATGAAATGACTTTTTTCATCATAGAAATGAATTCTATAATCCAGTGGATAATGAGGATAATTAGACACAAAATACTCTTAAGAAAATGGATAAAAGGTAATCTTATGAAATCACAATAGTTGAAGTGATTCATGATAATTAGGAAACCATTATCCTACTCTCTATATTTGGTAGCATCATGTTGATGTTTTTTTGAATGATCCATGTGAAAATATTATCATTCATCTATTAGTGAAATATTATGTGATCTTTAGAATTGATTATCTCACTCTACATGGAATCTATAATAATGAATTAAAATATGATATTATATCAAGGAAAGAATGAACCCAAGATTAAAATGTAATTTTTTACATAAGATAAGATATTATTTAAGGAATAAAGGGTGAATTTTAATTTGGATCAATATATATCTCCATGAAATATTAAATTAAGACTTATGAACGACATTATGTGTTTATTTGTTCATGGTTGATCATAATTTCAATGACATATACACCCATTTTTAGGCTTCATATGATGTTTTTTATCAATATTAACTATATTTTGGGAGACATTTATGGAAATATGTTATAAGTCGGTTCGTACTTGGAGGTATGAGTTCCTATTTTTCATCTTTTGAGTTGTGTTAGAGAAAACAAGGGAAATTTTGGAAAATTAAAGGAATCATGGGTCACATGCCATGTAATTCTATGCACACAGCATGTTATATTATCATTTGTGAAGTGAATACATTGTTTGTGGGAATGTCGACATAGAAAATATGAAAATTAAACTACAAACAATGTACTTCCTCGTAGACGTCGTGTAGTCATGTCGGTAGATCCTAGAAAGTATGTTAGCGGAATTCAACTCCGAAATAGACAATTAAATGATATATATGCAATTTATTTTATATTACATGTCTTGTAGTTTATGTTTTTATCATAAAACATGTATTAACCTCACTTTTTATCATTTTGGATAGAGGAGGCACCAGGTTCGTGAGGCAGTAGTACTGGAGGGGATTTGGTTCCCGATTCAGTATCCGAAATCCGTTTTGATTGTCATCAGTCTTGTTAGAACCCAATTGGTTAGGGATATTTTAATATTGTGCCATTATTGATGTTATTTTTTTCTCAAATAATTTAATTAAGTTTCAGTGGATATCCTTGTTTCTTAGATCTATACAATTCTTGCTTGAATTAGAAGACCTGATAGACTTGGAGAGTCATACTATGAGGAGGTGGGTGGTCTTTTTATTAATATTTAATATAAAGTTGTTTATAAATGATTTTTTTTCACACACCCATTTTTGGGTGTCATTCTTTAGATAACTTGACTATTGTTAATTCACAATGATGCTTAGTTTATTAATTATATGAGTTGAAGCATGTTGAGACTGCCAATTTTGATTAAGGGCAACCTGTGGGTGTGCTTCGCTTAGATAATTGTTGTTGGGAATTTTGTATTAGGATAATAGTTATTA
Source organism: Viscum album (assembly GCA_963277665.1). Classification (NCBI taxonomy): domain Eukaryota; kingdom Viridiplantae; phylum Streptophyta; class Magnoliopsida; order Santalales; family Viscaceae; genus Viscum; species Viscum album. The sequence continues at coordinate 2,132,744,033 of OY728155.1, read as the reverse complement.
TGCCTCTTTTTTCCCTATTATGGTTTTTCATAAATGAATTGGTTAATTAAATTTTTACTATTGTGAATTTAATCATAGTTAACCATATAATAGTGTAGAGAATCCATCGGTTTCCTTATGCTGAATTGTTTATATGTCTGGCTTGGCCCTATTGAATTATTCTTCATATGGGAAGAGATTTCTCATGCCTGTGGGAAAGGTTGCATATACCTGTGTGCTATGTTTTGTTATGATTGTGGGAAATTTCTTATAGGAAAGGATTATTTATGTTTATGGACTACCTGAGGGAGTTTTTTTTAACTGTGGTTTATCTATTTTAATGGCTTATGACTTGTTTGCCAAGCGAAATCACAAGATTGGATTTGATTGTCATTTTACTCTGTAGATTTCCTATTGAGGTATCTACTATGTTTTCATGAATAGTGGATTGACTGGCATTGTCTAGATCCCAAGAAACTATGATTTGATGTAATTGAATTTCATAATAAACGTGAACAGTATAAATGGGACAATACTAGTAGGATTTTTGACCATTGATTACTTTCTAGTTTAATTCGTTCATTATCAAACAACACTATTTTACATACACACCGACAGATTACCACACACCTTTGGTGGTTTCCTATTGGGACTTATTTCTCAAACACTATTTGGGCCATGTTTTCCCCCAAATAAACTATATTTCTACTGGTCTTGATAGAAGAAATACACCTTATATAGGTATTTGATTGATTATTAGGATCATGAAAGCATGAAATCAATTCGAGGCATGCGATATTGTTGTGTTTATTTTTGTATTTTCTTCAAGTTAGTATTGTATTGTGCTTGATAGAAGTGTATTATTTCTTCACTTCTTTCTTATAACATGTGACATGATGAATCATTATGATATTTTATACTTTTTGGTTACCTTTACCTTTTAGTAATCTATCATTTACATCAGTTTAATATAGTTTTCATCTTAAAATATTGTTATTATTTATTCCTCTCTTACACTCTTCTATTGATGGAATATTTTCCCCACTATCACACCCTCAAACCTCACTGTTAGTCTGTAGCCTCTGGCAGTTATGGAAATTCCCTTGAGGCCATGTGGCTATTTCGGAATGGGGTGCCTTTTAGTGGCTACCAAATCCTGGACGTTACAAAGTTGCAACAGAGGAGTTTATTTTTTTTGTTTTACTATTTGAAGATGATATAAACGATATGGAATTTGGTAATTAGATTTTCCCATTAGTGGCTACAATGTGTATAGGGAAAATCCAAATTTACGCGAATTAATTTGTGATTTTGGATTTTGATCTATTATAGTTGATTCGATTTCACTGTTGAGTAACAAAAAATTTTGTACACTTATTATTGATGGTATTATGGTTCTACATTGTTAAAACTCGATGATCTATGTGATTTTCATCTCATGAATCATATAAGAAATTTTTAGAAATTAAATTCCATGCATACACGCCTTTCCATTTAGGGGTCATTATTGATTCATGTTGTTCTGATAGTACAATAATAGATATTTATGCTATTTTTATAGGTGATTTGGTACGCACTAAGGTTTGTATTGGATAGACTCAAAACCTTTGTCTCTGAGGTATATGGGCCTCATTGGATTGGAATTTTTTGGATCTTGATTCATCTATTTTATATAAAATTGTGTTATGTTATGATATTAATGGGTTCCAAAAATTGATTCACGCGGAGTATGAGCCATCACGGATCAGAATTTGGCATACCATGAATTATTTTTGAAATAATAGGGGATATGGAGAATTTTTTGAGGCCTCATATCTAGAATCCTAGAAAACACTACATGCGGTCCTATGAAAACATGCTATGTGTTCTTCCTAATTCGGGAATAATATATTTTCTAAATACATTTTGTATACTCTATCTACGTTCCGTTTAGTATATGATATTGTAACGGGCCATATGATAGAAAACATGGGCTATTAAGTTTTGATCATAACATTCGATGTACTTTCCTTACAAACCATGTAGAAATACCAAGATGTAATTTTGTAGACCTGGTCGTGTGGGAGTACATGGCCAAGAGGAATGAACTATGTACACGCCGTGTGCGCGTGGAACATATCATGTAGCTAGGGTTTATTCACACCCAGGTCGGTGGTAGAACACGACCATGTGACATCATAAGTGTACACATCATGTGTTATTTCTAAACTCTATGTAGTCCATTTTTTGTCAAACATTGAGTGCCATTTCTTGTTTTGTTTTGGCACTTCAGAATGGAAAACCTTGATGATGAGATGGAACTAAAGAGTTTTCTTGACCTTAAAGTGTCATTCCACCAGGACGATGAAAAGTTGTACTCTGGGAGAGTGGTGATGATCATACCCCCGATATGGTAGGACATGGGATACCAATGAATCCTCTTATTGTGATAGGTGTCGGACCAATTTTTATACCGGACACCGGTGCTGATGGACAGTTCCATGATTGTTTTGGGAGGTTCATGCAGACCTTTCTGGGAGAACCGTAGGCCTCCAAATCGATAGAAGAGTTGACACATTTATTCCTATGGTACAATATTCTTACATTTCTAGTGGGTGGAGGACCACAGGCTTCAGAATAATGGATTGAATCGGTGATGACTATCTTCGATCATCTAGAGACTCATATTGATTGGATGTTCATGCTCGCGACATATATGTTGTCTGATTCTTCCAAGATATAGTGGGATGCTAACACTAAATATGGAATCATCGAGATATTACTTGGGAAGTCTTTTGGGAAGCCTTTTATTACTATTATTTTTCCAAGACACTAAGGACTGACGGAAACAAAGAGTTCATACACCTGGAGAAGGGAGGACTATCAGTTATGGACTATTCTACTCGGGTTACTAAGATATGGAAATTCTCACATATTCTAATGGGTGATGATGTATTAGAAGCTAGATGATTTGAGGATGGTCTCAGGTTCAATATCTGATCACAAGTTAATTCTTATAGGTTTCCTTATGCCTCTACTGTTTTGAATGAGGAACTACTCACCAAGCGCAATCTGTGGGAAGCAGGTGATGTGAGCTAGGGTGGTTCGACCCTAGTTTCTAGTATTGTATCAACCAATTTGAGGAAGTTTCATATAGAGTTCACTAACAGAGATAGTAGTTCCAAATCATTTTCTATGGTGGCCATGTGATGTGGTATTAGTGCATAATGGTTGGATATAAGAGACCTTAGTGCCCATGGAATCCAGTTGAGTGCCGAGATTGTGGTAGGATGGGACATATATAACAATACAACATGTAATTTTGACTACTAGCTAGTGAGATAGGTTCTATAGACACTAAACATCCCGAAGCAGGGTCAGAAGCTTTTCACCAGTCTGGAAACTGGAATACATCAGTGGCCTTCAGGCCAAGGTGGTGGTCATAGTTGTGGTAGTCAGACCCCAGGATCTCAGCGATAGAAGTGCGGGTCAGCTTAGGATATCTGAGAATTCTCTCAGGGATAGAGTTCATGTTAGACTCATGCAGTGCAATAGACCCAGCATGGTAAGGATCTCAGACATCAATTATCAGAGGTACTATCCTAGTCACCTCCTTCATATCATTTTCACTTTTTTATATTAGTGTTACACATAGATTTTAATCTATGAACATTGTGGAAAGCCTTGGGATATGTGTTTATAATTATTATGATTCTATAAATCTAGAAACTCCATTAGGGATTAGAAAAATAGGTGTGTGATTGCTCAGGGAGATGCCTCTTGAGATTGGTGGGCATCATTTTCCATTGGACCTCTATGTCTTAGAGATGATAGGCTTTGATGTCATTGTCAGAATGGACTAGTTTGTTACTTTTTTATCCCTTGTTGATTTCTATCATCGTAATTTGAGTTTCATAGCCTTAGTGGGAAGATATTTTGTACATAATGGTGAAGGGGACGTCCAGGAGAGAAGAGTTGGACTCGAGCATTGTGGGTTAGGTGGGATGACCGCCCATATTGTGAGTTTATATCTGGATGACTGGGGAACATGTATGACATATTTCCCTCTAGTGGTAGATCATTTGAAGGATATTGTCATAGAATAATTCTCAGGCTTAACTCTAGTTATAAAGGTGGAGTTCTCTATCTATCATGTTCCAGGAGTTGCACCTGTATCCATTCCTACATGCATGATGTCTTTGAAGGAGTTGTAAGATCTTAATAGGTAGTTGGAATATTAAAAAGCTAATGGTTTTATCCAACCTATTACTTCTCCTTTGGGTTTACCAGAACTTTTCACAAAAAAATCCAAATAGTACCCATATGTTATGTTTGGACTATCGAAAGATGAACTATTTGACTCTTAAAAACTGATATCCCTTTCCACGGATAGATGAAATATTTGATCATCCTCGTGGAGATACAGTGTTATTAAAGATTTAATTGAGGTTAGGATATCACTAGGTACGTGTTCAACCTACAGAAATACTACGTACTACATTTCATAGTAGGTATGGTGTATTTCAGTACCTTTTTATATTGTTTGGTCTCACAAACTCGCCACCAGTTATTATATCGATGATGAACTCCGTGTTCCTTCTTTACCAAGATTCATTTGTCATGCTTTTTGTGTAACATATCGTGGTGTATTCTCATTATCAACACGACATTTCCAAGAATGTTGATATTGTTTTGAATACACATAGAGAGAATCAATTATATTCTAAGCTCACATAATTCCTCTCTTGGAAGGATCAAATTCGCTTCTTGGGTCACGACATCTCAAACACTAGAGTATCAGTGGACCCAGATAGAGTTAGAGAAGTAGTGACCTAGGAGCATCCCATGAACTCTTTTTAGGTATGGAGTTTGTTGTGGATATCTGGATTCTAGATAAAATTTATATAGTATATCTCACTCTTAGCAGTGCCAGTGATGCGCTTGAAAAAATATATGTGATGTTTGAGTGGCAAGATTCATCTAATGAAAACTTTTATGATTTGAAGGGACATTTTACATCAGAGATAATGTTGATATTTCTAGAACCAAAAAATAGGTAAACAGTGTACTGTGATGAATTAGGTATTGTGCTGGGAGCAGTTCTTATGTAGGGGATCCAGTTATTTCATACGAGTCTCGGTAGTTGAGGCCACATGAGAGGAATTACCTGATTAATGATCTCGAGATAGCTTTATTTTTTCATGATTTGCGTTGTTGGGGACATTATTGACTGGGAAAGCATTGTTTTGTTGTACACTAAAATAAAGTCTCAAATACATATTTACACAGTGTGATTTGAATCCGAGATAGTGAATTATTGTGTAATTCCTTCAGTCATTTGATTTTGATCTTGCCTATATTCCTGGAAGAGGTAATGCTGTGGCTGATACACTGGGGAGGATGGATCAGATACATGTAGTAGAGGAGGAAAGTTGTGAGTGGATGCTTATGTATTTTTCCCCCTAAGATGAATTTAGAGTTTCATGACAGTCATGGAAAAATTTATCATTCATCTTTAGATGTTACCTCTAGCCTACTATACATGGTGAGGATGAGGATGTTATTAGAATATGAGGGCATTGTTCTACATGAGAGTGTGGTTGGAGAGGACCATCCTCCTCGAGGGAGGATTGGTGGGGATGAAGTTCTATGTTTCCATGGAAATTTGTGTGTTAAAGAGGATAATCAAAAGTAGCTGATGTGGGAGTTTTATGCATCAGCATAGGTATTGAATCACAGAGTCACCAAGATGTATTGTGACTTTCACCATTAGAACAAGTTGCTAGGTATGAAGCGGGAATTAGCTGGGTTTTTTACAACATGTTCCACTTATTAGAATCTGAAAGAGGAACATCAATGACCATCTAGGATTTTAATGTAGGTACCTATATCATAGTGGAAATTAGATGTTGTCGTGATGGATTTCATGATGTGGTTATTGAGGTCACCTATAGGTAATGATGTTGTCTGTGTAGTAGTTGATAGGCTTACTAAGTTCACTGACATCTTTCCAATCAGAGAGACCTTTAGTGTTGATTAGAATGGAAAGTTGTATATCCATGAGGTGGTAAGACATCATGGAGTCCCACATTCTATCGTTTCAGATAGGGAAGATTGATTAATATCTCGTTTCTAGAAGAGTTTTCACAGTGAAATTGGTACAAAGGCTATTCTAACCATAGCATACCACACTCATGTGGATGGCTGGTCAGAGGGTATGATAAAGGTTATAGAGTACATGTTGCATGCATGTTTCCCAGACTTTGGGGGCTCTAGGGAAAATCATATTTCCCTAGTCATGTTATCCTAAAATAAAAAATTTCGGGAAATGATATATATGGAACCTTATAAGTCTTTATAGGGTAGGCCATGTCGTTATCCCATATTCTAGTTATGGGAAGGTGAGGTAGCCTTACCGATACCACGTATCATGGAGGAGACTTCTATGTAGGTCCACATGATTCAGAGATAGATGGATAATGCACTGTCACATCAGATATCATACACTGATTGCCAGAGATTCCCTTTTGATGGTCAATATTAGGGATTGAGTTTTCATTCATGTCGCATTGAGGTTATGAATCAATAGGATCATGATATAGGGTAAGATTTCACCAAGATATTTAATACCATTTGAGATTCAGGAGTGTGTCGGGTCGGTTTCCTATCAGTTATAGCTACCTTAGAGGTAACTAATCCATGCACGAAGTCTTCCACATATCTCAGTTGTGCTGCTATCACTCATACATGTCTCATGTTCTTTCATCCTGAGGATGTTGAGCTTCAGGTTGACTCTTTCTTTGAGGAGAATATGATCTGTAAAGTTGACAGGTGCATAAAGGATCTCCAAGGCTGGTCATTTCCCCTCGTATCGGTGCTATGGAAGTATAGTTGAGTTCATGATGACACTTGGGAGAGGCAGACCGACATACATGCCCAGTGGTAAGATTTATTCTCAGATATTCTGTCACCACACTAGGAAGGCCAATTTGAGGATGAATTGATTTATGGGTGGAATTTTTTAAGAACTCTAATCTTACTTGGAGGTATGAGTTTCTTTTATTCTATTTCCATTGAGCTGTTTTGGGAAGACATGGTATATTTGGGAAAAGTAAATAAATATAGGGGTTACATGCCATATAATACTAAGCACATGTTGTGTAGTATTCCCATGTGTGAAGGGAATACATGGAATGTGGGAATGTCAAAAAGTAAAAGAGGAAAAACAAACTGCACACCATATACTACCTATTAAAGGCCACGCAGTCATGTTGGCAGGTCCTATAAAGTATTTCAGTAGAAGTTAGATGCCAAATGAACAATTAAATGATATATATGTTCTTTATTTGGGATTAAATGCCGTGCAATTTATGTTTTTCACTCAAAACAGATTGTAACCTTTTTTCTATCATTTTGGACAGAGAAGGCACCAGGTTCACGAGGTTGTAGCGGCCAAGGGGGATTTTTTTCTATTTTAGCATCTGAACTCCATTTCGATCACCGAAAGTGTTGTTTGATCCCAATCGGTGAGTACTAAATTACCCTTGGTCCATTCATGATGATTTTTTTCTCAAATAAGTTATTTAAGGTTGATTGAATATCCCTGTTTAGTATATCAATACAATTATATATTGAATTAAAAGTCAAGGTTGGATGACAAGAGTCGTACAACAATAAGGTAGGGGTATCATGTTTAATGCTTAATGTCTTGTTGTTTATATGTGTCGTTGTGACGCGCACCCATGTTTAAGGTGTCGTTTTATGTAGTCTTTGACTATTGATAATTCCTAAGGATGTATATTTCATTAAATATATGAATGGAATCATGATGAGACAACTAGTTTTGTTTAAGGGCCACCCCGTGGGTGTGTTTCCCTTGGATAACTGTTGTTGGGCCTTTTGTTTTTGGATAACCATGGTTATGACTCCTTTTTCCCTATAATGGGTTTTGGAAATTAATTAGTTAATTAATTGATTATTAATGTGAATTTCTTCCTAGTTAATGATGTAATAGTGTAAATATTGAATGTGTTTAATTATGTTGAATTGGTTATATGTCAGGCTTGGACATGTTGAATTATTTTTCCATTAGGAAGAGATTTTTCATGTCTGTGGGAGATTTCTTGTATACATGTGGGATACATTTTTTTATTCATGTGGTAAATTTCAGGTGGGAAATTTCATGTGGGAAAGGATTTTTTATGTATGTGGGCTGCCTGAGGGAAACGTTTTTAACTGATGTTAGACTATTGTAATGACATATGACACATCTGTCAATCTAAAGAACAAGATTGGATTAGATTTGAATTTTACATGATAGATTATCTACTAAGGTATCTGTTGCGTCAACATGAATAGGCGGTTGACTGCATGTGGCCGGATCCCAATAACATATGATTCGATATAATTGAATTTCATAGTGAACACGAATGGTATAAAATGATCAAGACATGAATGATTGATTACTTTTGAGTAAATCCTAGTTTAACTCTTTCATTATAAAAAAAATTCTGAATATACTCATTGAATGATTGGAACCATCCGTTGATTGTTCCTACTCGTATTTATTTCTCACAACCTATTTGGGACATGTTTTGGGGCCCAAACAAACTATATTGTTGTAGGTGTCAATAGGGGAAATACATCTTATATAGGTACTTGATTTCTAGTTAGGAGCATGCGAGAAAGGTACCAAGAGACGTTTTATGATCCTGCAATGTTTATTTTTGGATTGTTTCACCTTAGTATTGTATTTTACTTGATTAAAATTTATCCTATTTTTTATTCTTTATTAGAACTTGTGACATGATGAACTATTATGAAATTATGTGCCTTCTAGTTATCTTTATCTTTCAGTCATCCATTGTTTACTTCAGTTTCATGCTGTTAACTACTTCCTCTATTGTTCTTATTTATTCCTCTTTGTTACACTCTACTAATGAGAAAATTGTTTCCCTACTATCATATCATAGGCCCTCGATGTTAGTCAGAAACCTCTTCCATTGAGGGGAATTTGATTTAGGCAATGTGGCCAACCAGGTAGGGGGCACCTTTTAGTGGATTCCAGATCTGAGTTGTTACAAAATAGAACCATTTCATTTTATTTATTTTTTATTGGAAACAATTATTTGATGTGGAATACCTTAAAATTTTTGTTTTATATGATTAAAGTTGTTGGGAACCATTAGGTTTCATCTTATTTTTCATATTATGGTAATTGTGGTTTATAAAAATTTTATAATTTTTTAGAAATTATATTAATATAGTTTTGCAAAGGGATAACATAGAAGTCATGAAACAACCTTTCTCAACCAGGAAGGTCAAAGGGCATGAACCCATAACTGAAGGAAAAAAATGTAATATCTCATACCTCTAGCCTATTTGAAAGTGTATTTATTTTGGTAATACCAAAAGTAATATGATGAAGAGGATGTATATCAATGAATTTAATATTAGGAAGTTAATATTAAGAGACAAAAATTCTACAGGAATTCTACATACATTATCCATAAAATAATGTAAATGATAAAAAATCGTTGGGGATCTTATCATCACCCCCCAATTGAAATTGAACATTTCTCTATGGGTTGTAGTAGAACACCTTAAAAAGTTACAAAACATCATCACATTCAATGAATATTTTTCTGTTTATTAGATTTCCTTGATATACATTAATGAAATGTTATGGTTATATAGAGTACCATATTCAGTTATGTATAATTGGAATATGATGTTTACCTCAATGATGCAGTGATTTATTTATCCACATGTTCATATAGAGATGAGTTTCATCTCTGTGTATAATTTTCAAATCGATGACCATCCTGAGAGAGTAATTCAAACCATATAAGATATTCTATGTTCATATTCTATGTATTTTAATATTGGTTGGGATCAACACTATCATCTAGCTAAATTTTTATACCATGGCTGTTTTCATTAAATAATTAATATTTATCCTTATAAATCCCTCTATGGAATGATGTATATAAATCTTTTATATTGAAATGAAGTTGAATGAAAAATCTATTAGGGAATGATCAAGCTGATAAAATTATAGATAAGGTTAGTGACACTCAATAAAACATAAGTGCATGACATATTTTACACAAAAAATTATGTATATAAACATTGACACAATCTAAAATTTTAATTTTGTGATAATTTGTTTTTAGTAATTTCTCCATGGAAGAAATGTGGATAAACTAAGCCATCACTATATTATTACCCTTGAAATTCTTAATCTTAACAGAGTCATATCTTATCATTTTTTTTGTTCCACCAAACCTCTCCCACGTTCATGAAGTTTTTCATGTATCTCTCATGAGGAAGTATATAACTAATTCATAAAATATAATTAACTAATAAGTTATATATCTAGATCATAATGTGTATTATGAGGAAGAACTAGTGTATATTGTATGTTATGAAGATAATTTCCTATGAAACGAGATTAGTCACTTAGTTAATGTTTTATAGTGAAACTAATAGATCGAGGAAGCTACATTGGAACATGGGGATGGAATTAGGTAATGGTGACCTCAATATATTAAACTATATAAAAAATTATGAAGGAGAAATTATGTTTAAGGGAAATAATTTAGCACCTACTTTTTTTATGAAATATATTTTTCAAAAAACATTTAATTTCATTAATATCTTGTGTTACAAGCAAAAACATGCTTTAATGAAACATGGAAAAATATTGAATATTAAAATTTAAAAACTACTATTATTACCTAGAATAAAAAATGGTTTCATAATTGTAATAATTTTTTCAAAAAATTTATTATTATGGTTTTATGTTGAGAAATTTTATTTATAAAAAGAACATAAATTGTAGTAACATCTTTCTATGATTCAAATAATACTTCTTATAAAAAAATTATTTATTTTTATTTTGGGTAATCAAATAAAAAAATTAGTTTTTGAATATTTGAGAAAATAAATATAAAAAAAATAAAATCATTTTTTGAGTCAAAATTTCCAAAATATATTAGGGATTATTGAAATGATTATTTTTTTGATGAATACTGAAAAATACCGGTTTTTATTGAAAACTATATTTTTATTTATAGGATTTATAAGAATAAATTTAATTTTAATTTTTTTATGAAATTTTAAATTATCTCATTAATAACATAAAAAATTATATATAGTTCATAGAAATAATTTTTAATTTAATTTGGATAGTGTGTCTTTTTTAAAAAATAAAGATTATATTTTTTGAAAACCTCTTTTTCATCACCTATATGGGTTGAATTTTAAATTAAAATATTTTACTTATGAGAATGGAATTTATAAAAATTGATTAAATATTTATAATAATAAAAATAAATATTATCTGGAAAGGTCTTATTATTTTTTTACCATAATGATCTGTAAAAAATACATATTTATTAGTGTGGTTCAATAAGGACCTGGCGTTAAAAAATTACATAATCATGAATTAAATGAATAATTCATATTGAGGATATTTTCAAGTTTAGTGTTTTAGAGATTTAGGCCATAACTATTACATTACATCTCAAAATTTACAAAGTAGACGCTTTTAATCAGTTTCCATTTTTTTCACCAAATAAATAATCTCTAAAAAAGATTCATGTCTATTTACGTGTTTTAGACATCAATACTTTTCTTTGATCCCTTCCTTGACCCTATTCATCTTTAATTCCAGTGAAAAAACATTTCAAAACAAGGGATGAGCATAAAAAGCTCAGTAAGGGTTATAAAATAAAGAATGAAAACATTAGTCCATCAATACATACAAATCAATGAAAACATGATTTTCAATATTTAGATAGGGATGAAGATTATATTTTGATAGGGATGAATATTATCTTTGAGGTTCATTGAAACTTTCCAAATACGAATTATGTTTTCTGAGGTGGTGTTATTATTATACATACTAGTAATGATAGAAAGAGTTTACATTTCCTTCCATGTGTGATAGGTGTGGAGGAACATTCCCGACTCATTTCATGTTATTAATTTGGTAGATATAGAAATCCTGTATGGGTATAACTTTTTCAAAGTACACAGTGGAGATCAAGGATAAGAATAAGAAAATACCTTGTGGTGAGAATTTACCTTGGTTTGTGTTTGGTGAAAGTATAAGAATATTCAATATATCACCTAGGAGCCGATGGCCTCGTTGTGAGGTCAGATGCCACATATTTTGAAGTAGTGCTTTTCTCCTTCCATGATGAAAATACCTATAGTGGGTATCATGTAAAGTCTTATTTTTTCGATGTAAATCTTTGAAATTTTTCTACCAACATTTTTGTAGTTGGGCGCTAAGACAGAATGAGATTATTAGGGCCATTGAGCTCAGTTTTGATATTATTAAAATAAAACTTATATTAATATGAAACATGAAAATATTTCTTAAAATAGTATAAGAACACCAAGAAATACCATCACATTAGAAATTCGAGACCACCATTGAGTTTGTAACATTTCTTTACCCTAGTTGTGATGTTATCCTTATGTACATCTATTGTTAGACTTGATCTCCATCCTGAACTGATAAATAATTTGGTAAATAATTTTTTTATATAATGTTTTTGTTAAATAAAAAATATATATATCATCAATAAATATTCTATTATAATCAATTAATAGTATTATCCATATAACATTAAAAAGTGATAGAGTGCATTGGAGGAGATCATTACTGGATGACAATATATTAGAGGATCAAAACTATAACGTAATTATCTTTTATTCCAATAGAATTTATCGATAATGATAATGACTAATGAAGGGTCTTTATTAACCAATAAACAATATTAATTAAACTTTGGATGTTTCTTTTTGATTAATCCATTTTTGGTTATCCCATGGTAAATTTCTATCAATTATACTAACATAAGTTGATTCATGCATCAATGATTTATTTAAGGACAATTTATATATTTATTGTTTATTGATAATTCAATCATCACTCTATAAACAATGAAATGTTTCAGAAAAATAATGTTATCATTTTCTCCTCATTTATTGTTTTTTTATTCCACCCCCATTTTGTTTCACAATTCATCACTAGTATTTCCTTGGTCAGTGGTTCAATAAAATACCCTATATCCAATGTTTAACGATGGTTATTTTACATAATGACTCATTACCATGGGAGTGTTTCATGATAAAAGGTCTAATCAAGATATGATGATTGAGTATGGTCAATGGTGTATATTATTGGAAACTATTTTCTTGTAGTTCCTAGTTTTACAAGTGACAATGGTGCGGTGTGACAATGATAAAGATCGACGGTGTGACTTATGAGTATTTTGATGATTGAATTATAATCAATGAAGATGAAGTATCATGTTGAAGGAATTAGTTGATTTACATTTTCATGATTGATGGTGGTGGAAATATAATCAGGATATATTTGAAAGAGGCCTTGGGATTCAAAAAGTACCGCATTACACAACTTTTAATCCAGAGAAACATATTGTGTGGGATTTCTAGTTGTGATGATAGTGTTTCAATTGAATGTGAATGCTCACACACCATTTGGTCCCCAACATGATCAATGTGAAGAAATATAGGTGGATCTATGTGTATCATGAATGATATTTGACCACAAACATGGCTAGGCACAAAAGAACAATTAGAATACATGGGTCATGGCATGATTCTAAGACATGTACCAAAACAGGCGAATGACCTCAGCACACACGACTTCATCCAATGTAGATGGGAACACCTATTTGAACATGGGAACTAGTTTCAATCATTTTGACAACCATCTAGGCCTATACATGACATGTACCCCTCAAGAACATGCCGTGAATATGGAGTTTTACATGCTTTATGAGATGGTGGGACAAGGGAAACTTCATGTATCCATAGTACATATCATTTAATTACTCTAGGGTATTTTTGAATCTTTATATCTTCATTATAGACTAGGTTTAGTTGATTATGGTTACTTGGTCCATATCTATGAGGTTAAATCGTGACATTACATCCCCATCACTGGATTATGATCCTCCCTATAGGTTCTAAGCCGTATAGAGTTTGTGTTATCCCTCAATGGGTCCTGGGTTTAGATCCCCTATCATATCATTCCTAGGGGGTACTCATGTTACTAGATTGACCACTATTCGTAGGGAATTGATCCCCGATCCGGAAAATTGATCTAATCGGGTTGGTGGAACCCCCCAATTATCCTTTGTGTGATCCCTTATCTTCATATCATTATCATCGAAGATAATGTGAAAAAATTATTTTCATGGCTAGATGAGAACAAACACTCAAATGTGTCTCATCAGTGAAAATATACCTCATGGAGTGAGTAATCTCAGAATGATAGATACCTAGAATAATTAATATGAATACCATGGCTGGTAAATTTTATAAAGACATACTTGTGAATAATTACCAGTTTGGAGTATATATGGGGTTTTATTATCTCAATGTCTCCTATCACATTGGCATATTTATTTATTTACATGATAACAACTGTTAAGGATTTATGCTTAGTGATTTTGGGGTTTCATTATGAGTATTCTTATACTCACCCTTACATGGTATTTTTTAACACATATATTGTCATATATAGAGTTTAGACCTTTAGAAAATGTCCTGGGAGGATGAATATTAGGTAGATCCTAGATTCAACTAGACATACCAACGTTTGAACAAGTGTTTCATTTGACATTAGGACGCTCCTTCTATGATGGATGAACTTATTTGCAGATTTGGGATAGATTTTATTTGACCACTTTATCATGTTCCATTACATACTGTCATAATGTGACGTCATATAGATGACATGAAATAATTTATGATATCATTTGTTTTCACGTTGTCAACATTATGTGGGATTAGACATGTGTGTTTGTTTGTGTTATTAAATGGACATAAGATAATGCCTCTTATATAGGGGATATAACTTCTTTGAGCTATTATCTACCCCACAGTTTATTGGGAATAATATTGGTGTGGTCGTACTCAACTTATAAAAACCAATTTGGGCCTTAGTGGTTCAGGTCATGAATTTTAATGAGATCATTATTTATTCACATTGTTGATATAATTTATTAATTTATGTCTTTGTTATATCCTCAGTTTTCACCCTATTTTTTTATCCAGATCAATGTTCAATCTTTTAAAATTATTGATCCCCTCATATTTGATCAATCGTGTAATCAATATGAGGAAGAGGAGAATTATTATTGATTCTATGTTTTGTAAAGTTCATAATAATCCCTATTGATGAACATTGATCCATATTTATTCTAAATATGGAGGACCGGTATACCCCTTTGTGGAGCACTTTGGAATTAAAAATCTATTAGACTATTTTGGGGTTAATTATTCAATTAATACATCTCAATTAGGTTCATTCTATAAGGATTATTTAATATAGTTGTAGCACCATATATGAGCCTATTGGAATCTCAATATCATGATAGAGGGGAATATTAGACAAAACATCTATAAATACATTGAAATATACTTGGGAAATATAAATGTCATAAGTATCAGGTTTCCCCCAACCATTTAGGGATGATATAGATAATGTATAGGTAACAACTCCTACACATGGTAAGTAACTTATATTTGGATTTAAAAGACATAATTTCATAAATATATGATCCTCGGTTGATTTGGAATAAAAAATGTGATGTCTATATCTAAAAAAATTATATTGGTAGAGAGAAACAATTTATTCCCAAAATCATATCAAATTAAAATTAAGCAAGGATTATAAAACATTTATAATTCTCATTCCCACAAACTACAATTGATGAATAGTTATAGACTTGGAATCAAATAATCACACAATCATTGGTTTTCTACAATAATACAACATATTGGGGTTGAGGTGGTAATTTGATGATCTTAGAAAACGTTTTAGAAATATTATAGTTTTGGGGAAAATAATCAAATAATATATTCTCAGTTTTTGAGAGGAAGATTTGTGGACCTTTAAAAAATTACTTTCCATGACCCCTTTTCATGGAAGTGATTCTATAATCCTTAAATTTATCCATCTTCTTTAAATGATTTTTTGTTAGATAATCATCAATATCTCAATGAATAGTACACTTGTTTTTTTAATGTTATCAATTTTTATAATTGAATAATTAGTGTGTTGTCAATGCATTAGGTTAATAATTCATTACATCAATTTATTTATTTTTACATTTTTTATAAATTTATAATTATGGAATTTGATGGCCCTCTTCACACTTAAAGAATTTACGTTTAACGTTGAGTAAACTACCCAATATTATTTTCCCATATTTTTGGGAACCAATAAGTTTATGATTCATTCCCAAATTGGTTTTACTGTTATAGTTTTAAATAAATGTAATTCATCATTTATTTTCAATTAAAACATAAAAATAATTGGAGTATCCAATTTATAATTCCACCATGTGTGAACATTGAAAATTTTCATCTAAGATAAAAAACACCATTAATCTAACACTTTTATGAAACTTAGTAGTGAGGAATGAAATAAATTATAATATTTTCATTGATTTCCAAGGATAAAACCACCTGATACCTTGAATTTATTACAATGAATTTTTCATAGGAAGTAATGGATTCATCAACTATTAGTTTTAGAATTATTAATTATTTCTCTATCTTATGTATAAAATATTGAGTAAATAATAATTGAAAAATAAATTCATAAAATTCTCATATTCAATTAAATTTATTTATATAACTTGCCATATGTTATTTATTATGTCCCACCATTGATGTTTGGGTCTATAAAAATGACACACTTCTTAAAAAAATTAATTTTATTTGTACTAGACCCAAAATATCTTTTCTATTTTGTTGTACCAATACTAAAAAATTAGTGGATTGGAAGACCCACTAAATGAAATTGGTCATTATCACTTGATGGAAAATATGAAGAGTTTTTTCATTATTTGAGTGTTTTGGAGTTAAAATGATTCATACTATTGTTCAAAAATTGGGATAGTTGGGTGAGTATAACATTGATTTTTTTTCATTATAGATCTGATACTATTTGGGTTCTCATTAATAAAATCATTGTATTATACATAAAAATCATCGGTACCCTAATTAATCATAGTTATATCCATTGACAAATACCAAACTGGTTAGTGAGAGTGTCAATATATAATAATTATATTATGAAATCATATGATAAGGAAAAAATATCCTATAATTCCAATTATTATGACACATTCATTTAAACTAATGTCATTTTAGGATTATCCTACAACACTTCTGGTTCAACATAGCTTATTTTAGATTCTATCATCTTATTCTACATAACATAATACCCATAATTAACAAAACTCCACTATAATACCAACTTAGAAGTCTCAAACATATCATAAATATATATTACATCACATTACATCAATATGTATTACATATCAAAATAAATCACTCCACAAAACCTATAATATTATTTTCATCGGTGATTAGATACATGAATACCTTTTTTAAAAAAAATTATCTCACTCATATATTATCCAAATGTGATTCGTTTCTACATATATCATATATAATACTCTTATCCCTATCCTTGGAAATGTATACTTAAGAAAGGGTTAGCTCAAATGGTCCACAATGTTATGAATAAGAGATAATAGTCAATGATCATAAGTAGGAATAAGTTGAGAATATGGACATGCAAAAATAATAAATATTACAACAAATAACAAAATATAATCATACGAAATAAAACATAGATCATAATCCACGTTTCATGGAATATAAATTTTGGCATTTCATAAGACATGAATCATAGGTGTGTGGAAACATTTGTCAATAATCGTGATCAACAAGAATAAGTCAGTGGTTTGTTTTATAATAGAAAGGCATTGAATAATAATTTACGACATAGGTAATCTTATAAATTAATTAAATTATTCATGGACTGCTATTGAAACAATCATCACATAGCAGCAAAAGGCCTATAGTGGATTTGGATAACACTAGTTACCTTTATACATTAATGAATCTTTCTTACTTCCTCATCTCTTTTATATCACATAATGAGATATAAATATTTACTAAGTGGATTATTAATATAAATATTTTTAGTTTCAAAAATATATTAATGTTAACCATGGATATGTGTGCCTTATTAACCTGAAAAAATTATAATTATATTATAGTTTAGTTGACTTGTTGAATGGAAAATTGATTCATGAAAACATCCCCAGTACACGATCCTAATACATAAAGGGAATACATGTGGATAGTTTTTTTAGAAAATATCTCCAGGTAAGCATAAAAACTATTAATGTATGTTGAAAGAGAAGAAAAATAATTTTATAATAACATTATAAAAATATTATTAAATGTAAGAAGAAATACTCATTAGTTATTTTATAGCTTTTAATTTTTAATGAAAATAATTTATTTGATTAATTAGAATACAAATAATGATAGAAAACAATAAAAATTTATAATGTAATATTTTTAATTAAATATTAAGGAATGTGGAGGGAATATTCTTTCATTTATAATTTTTTATAAATTAATTGAATTTTAACTTTTTTAATTAAGGTTAGAGTAAATAGAAAATGCATCTGGTAGAAAAAAAATATAAAGAGATTAAACTCGTTATTAAAAAATTAATTTAATGGAAAATATAAAATTCCCATAATTAATAAATATAATTATAGAGGTAGAAATTTATACAAAAAAATAATGAATATAATAATATGGGAGAAATATACCCAATAGAAAATAGGAGATACGTCTGGCTCAACATACTTTCATAATATTAGTTGAAGTGTCATAAAAATGAAGGTTACATAGTAACAATACATTAAAACCTAAAAATATCAATAGTATGAGAAATAAAATATTTTTATAGATAAATAATATTTAATTATTATAATTATGAATTTAAATGTGGATTGTATATATTTCAATGTCACATAAGAAAATAAGAATTATGGATTTGGTAACAATTGATTGAAATTTTCATTTAAGTTATAAATTTAAATGGATATTTAAATACCAGTAATAAAAATAAAACAATTGTAAAACATTTCCACTATAAAATTTATACATGATATAATTGAAAATATGTGGATAATACCAAACATGGGTCACTGAAGGAAATCCTATATGAGAAGCCCATACATTATACTTCGACTATGTCATAAGGGTTCCTAATACCCATATTATGAAAACAGTTTTAATATTAATAATTTTCAAAAAGATCATCATATTAATTTTACTTAATACAATTCATCTATAATTTTTATTACATATATATTAATTTTATATATATATAACACCTCTTATAGTATTAAATGATCTATTTTTCAAACATGATTTGGTTTGGTGGTTGGGGACATTGATCCTTGATCAAAGGTTAATACCCTCCAAATTTTTTGTTAATATTTAGTGTATTTTTCTAATATAGTTCTTTACTAGAATATTAATTTTGTGGAAATTATACTCATGGTTTTCATGGAGTTCAGAAAAACATCCATATTCCTAAATTTTTATTGAATAAAAAGAACTATTTTTATTTACACAAAAAACAATATATATTATCATTAAAGAATAATTAAAAAAATATTAAAGTCACTAATATTATTTATTATTTATATTATTTATGTTTTATTATTAATTATTGTTATAAACATTATAACAGTATTTATGTTAGTATTAAAACCGAGAAAAACAATATCACTCCATCATGATTGAATGAAGAAGAACTTTTTATTGTAAAAAATTAATATATGTTTTAATGAATATTAAGAGTTTTCAAAAAAATTATGAACTTGTTAAATAATTTATTTATTTTTTCAATAGCCATATGTTCAAATACCATATGTATAAAGGTCATATTAAATGACTCTATATATCTTTAATTATATCTCTAGTATATTTTATCTGATTCATTTACTTCATTATCAAAATTTATATTGTATTTATAATGTTTTTATTTCTTTCCATCATTATAAATTGATGAATTAT
The DNA here is from genome assembly GCA_963277665.1 of Viscum album. Taxonomy (NCBI): domain Eukaryota; kingdom Viridiplantae; phylum Streptophyta; class Magnoliopsida; order Santalales; family Viscaceae; genus Viscum; species Viscum album. The sequence goes on along the minus strand of OY728155.1, from coordinate 2,132,724,125 downwards.
TTTCAATGAAGGCCATATGGATATGGGTTTCATGTATGTGTTTCATTGATTTACATTTAATTTTATTACACATATAAATTATTAATGACGTTTTAACTTGTATTATAATAATATATTAATGTTAAAATTGTAAAGAAATATTTTATCTCATAAAATATTTCATTTCTCATTTTAGATCTATATTTTGTGTGAAATAATCTATTCCACCTAATATTTATTTAAAGGATAATGCCTACTAAAATATACAAGTAATACATCATACCCAAAATAGACATCAAAATTACAAAATTATTGTATGTAATAATATGAAGAAAAGTAATATTTATTGGTTAGTATTATGTATTATGTCTTTCCTTAAAATACATTCAATGACTATAACCACACTAAAATAATAACCACATATATCATTACCTAAAGATGGGTAAAATACATATTCACTTATGTTTTGGATAGCTTTGGAATTTCAACCATCATATAACTATTTTGGTTAGGGGTCATGCCAATCATATTAAATTTGAATCATAGATAGTTGAGTAGATAACTCTTTTTCAGAATCCATGATTTAGAAAAAAGTAAACCATATTCCTTTGGCATTGAAATAGAATTACGATTTCCCTTACAAGTGGAACCCAAGGATCAAATGTGGATATCGTTACCTAATCATATTAGGGTCACCCATACATAGTATTAATTAAAAAATATTGTCCAAGAGAACCCATGTTTTTGAGGACCTACCTGGTTGGATGACAGATGTCTTTACATTTGTTTTCAATAGAATTAATCTCACACATAGTAATTAATGGATATTTAATTAAAATATATTCAAAAATATAAAAAAATATTATTAAATTCAAAACAATTTCATCATATTAAATATTTATCATTTCATGTTTCGTTACATTGTGTGTGCATTATTTTACTGATTTTGTTTTTGAATCCCTATTCTATCCACCAAATCGATATGGTCAAACCATATTATTGTGTAACTACATTCACAACTCAGTATTTTTGTCACTCATAAAAAATATTATATATATATATATTATCAATTATAAAAATAAAATCCATGTATATGGTATATAAAATATTCATTTAATGGTTAATAATTATATGATATTAATAATAACTATGTGAGTGAGACTTGATTTATTTATATAAAACCCCTAATTTTCTAGAAACTTAATAACCCTCAAGTCATATGAGAAGTTTGGATCAATGATCCACTATATATGGACAATTTACTTATAAAGGATTTTAGTTCAATCATAATTATATATCTTAAAATAGAAAAACTAAATTCAATGATTACATTTATGATAACAACTAGAATACTTATCAAAGCCTAGGTAGATGAAAAATAAATTGTATATTGTCAAATCTATAATATAATTCTTGGACTTAAAATTTATGAGATGAAATGTATAAAATAAACTAATACATTCATAATATGAAAAGTTTACAAAAATTTTGTGAACATGATTATTTATAAGGGATAGATAACTATAAAAAAATATTTATTTAATTATCATGACAGAATTATGATCCTTAAATATTTTTTTAGGCTTTAATGTTTTCTATATTGAAGTCTTAAAACTAATATTTTATGAAAATATTATTTAACATAATTATTTTAGAAAGGACATTAATATTTTTAATATTCTCATTATATTATATTTTATAGTAGATAGAGGTCATTCTATATCCTAATGTGAGATTGGGTTCATCATTCATGATTACCACAATCATGGGCTTTCATTCATAATTAATGAAATTTTTTATGCATCTATTATGAAATTATTATCTATTAAAAATACTATAATTTAAGTGATATCTTATGATATCTCTTATAATAGCATACAATATAGAACAAAACCATAATATTTCAATGTATCATATCTTATAAAATAAATAATAGATAACCTATGACTAAGAAAAAATTGTACAACACATTATTATTTCCTATTTCATTAAACCATGTAGAGTTATACAACGAAAATTATTCTTCCATATCATATCATGTTCAATGTTGTGTAAAAACCCCAACTAAATACTTATTCCATCATCATTAAATCAATATAAATACTAGTAATTCAAGATAAACATGCATACAGAGTTCAATTTATTATCAATCTATACCGAATTCAATTGAGTAAATACTATAATAATCATCGATTGATATATAATAGACTCTCACATCCACAAGGATGTACATTGGACTCAAGAATCCTCAAATGTTATGAGATGACCCTGTATACTCTAAAATCATGTAATCACCTTCATAGATGTAGAAAAACGGATATCCAAGAAGGGATAGTGATTCAACTATAAATAAGATGGTTAATAGACAAATATATTCAGATACACATAGAAATATATATAGGAGGAGCCTTTCCATTATATTGGCTCCCTTTATTCAATAAAGTGAGTAATGGGTTTGCTTCTAACACTTAGTAGTCAACCTGCAATATAATAACATAGTGATGTTAGGTATCATCTAATTATTAAATTCTGTAATGAGATTTTATTCTATAATTGAGTTATCCTAATGATTCGTAAAGAAGCAAATATTTTTTGGGAATACATGGAAAATACCAAAAACCTAACAACCCATATCATAAACCAACAATACTATAATATCATATTAAAGAATCATATCTACTAAATTAATGAAAAGGGTATTTCATAGCCTAAAAGATTTTTCACATGCATACTTGTACTTATTAAATTGATATTTCATGCACTATGAATCATCATATTTTACTATTTTTAAAAGAATAAAAACACTAGTTTGTGATTATATTCCACTATACCATGATTTTATTAAATTTATTGGACATGTATAAAATTACTCATCATTTTTTATATTATATTAATAAAATCATAAACCCCACAACAACATTCAGAATCCCATAACATGGTTTTATTTATCCTTAATCTAGTATAAATTGATATTAAATTGATATTTTCACAATTAAAAAGGTCCATTCCACCATATTTGATATATTATTTATAAGTTTCATTCTCGTTCCATTAATAATCCAACAGAGATCTAGTCATCAATTAAGAATGATTATTTATTGAATTAATTTAATATAAGTTATATAGTACAAAAACATATCTTGCTAAAATTAGTATTTTGATGTAAATAATATTATCCTAATATGAAATGTAAACACATAAAACATTATCCAATTTTGTACTAAAGGGTTAGCTGATGACTCATAAATATTTATTATTAACTTGAGTATATAAAATATCATAAATTTCGATCAATAGGATTTTGATTTATATTATTTCAAGAATCCAAAAGAATTTTTTGAGTGGATGATGAATGAGTTAAATGATATCAATTATGATTTTTTATAAATTGACCATCTTCACTAATTTTGTTGAATAAATATCAATATTTTTTCTACATTTCTTCTTCAATAATGAATATTAAAATTTTACATAATTTAATCTATAACCCTCTTCAAAAAATCTTCCCAATCAAAATAAACATATAAATTTTCATAAATCACTATTTAAAATGAATGTCTCTTTCTTTATAATGCAAATAAATTATCCTTTACTATATGACCCTTGAGTGTCCAAAAATTGTAATAACAACTCATGTATATCCTTTAACTTGTCAGAATATAAATATCTCTTAACAAGAAACTTATTCTCCCACAAAAATTAAATAATTAATATTTAATTCTATGTCAAATAAAATATTCTATAACCAAGATTAATGTTTAATATTCCATGATAGAATACAATTTCTACATTTCCCCTTCAGTGAATGGAATTATAAAATTTATTAAATGGATACATAAAAATGGTAACTGAGTTTATTCTATCAATTTTTACTAAGATTATTTTATTTATAGTTGAATCATTGATCATTAACTAATATAAAAAATAGAATAATACATAAGAAAATACGTCAATTATCCCTATAAATTACAACCTTCAATCATTACTTTCCCAGTATCATTACTTTATGAAATAATATGATGATAGAGAAAACTAAATATTATCTTTATGGATTTATTGTTATTATATATGAAATATTATACTCATAATCTTCATAATAATTAACATAATCATTCACAACCTCATATGTAACCATTTACATAATTGAATTGTGGAATTAAAATTCACAAACATAACATTCAAATTATACTTTGTGAAATACCATTGGTGTTTTAACCATTATATCACTATGTAATAATAATAAAATATAAGAATTATTTATGTATACTGGCAGTATATTTAAAATAGTTCAATGGGGAACTAATCATATAACATCATTATATGATTTTGAAAAGGATACCTTTAAAATATCTATATTAATTAAACAATGATTCATCAGAGTTCCATAGATACATAACTACAAGTATATATAATAATATATATTCAACTAAATAGATTTTTTAGTATATCTGGATTAAATATGAAGAGAAAAAATGTCTTCCTTTGATGAAAAAAGGTTACTATAAGTCTTATAGATGGTCATTGGAACTTCGATAGCCAAATATTGAATCTTTTCTTCCTTATTATTATTTTATTATAGTCCATCCACAATCAACCTTGATTGACTCTAATGAATAATATTTATAATACCAATAAAAAAAGTTTTATTTATCAAACTTAATTAAATAATTCAATTTTATCATGAAATGGAAACAAAGGAAAATATCAACAATTTATGTATCTTCCAATTCAATCGCTTTAAGAAATATAACTACAAATCATTCCTATATTAAATAAACCTATACTATTTATGGTCATAAAACACCCATTTTTAGTTCAGCCTATTTATAATAAAATATTTTCATAAAATGGTCATGAACGTTTTTGGATTATCTCTGTAAACGCTCTCTCACCAATGGTTTTATGTGGTTTCATTATGAAACAATAATAATAGTCCCCATTAATCAATTTTTTCTCTCCCATATAGCATTATACATATCATCCTTAACTATCTCTTGGATTCTAATTATGGTTATTTGTAATAATTTTTCCACCATAGGGTTTATTTACCTTATCTCATTCATGACTTTGTTTATTATTTCTTGTGTTTATCTTTGAAAAAATCCAAACACATTAATGAAATATCCCTTTGATATGACTCATGTCAACAAGGTGCACCTTCCTTTTCAGGAGCCTGTCTGATTAGAACTCCACAGTTAAGCATGCTTGGCCTGGAGTATTGATTAGGATGGGTGAATTTCTAGGAAGTTTCCCTGGGTGTGTGTGAGTGAGGAAAAAACACACTGGAAAGGACATGTGTTGGCATGTGGGGACAATCATTAGTCAGATGACCCGTTCAGGCACGTGGGTGAACCCAGGGGTAGGCCCCACATATCTGCGGGGAAACAAGTGGTACCTGGCAGGCCAGGACCCGACGACCATGTTAAGGCGGGGTGTCTGTGCTATCATCGGGACCTAGTTGTCACAGAAGAACTCCAATTTTATTCTTCAAATTCAATTCTCTAAAAAAGTAGGGTTTTCACCTTTTACATTAAAAATTAAATTTTATCCATTTTAGAAAATTTATTTAAATAATTTATGTAAATAAATAGTATATATTTTAAAAATATGAATATCAATATTAAAATAGTTTAAAATTTTGTGACCTTAATGAAAAATTTAATTTTTCAATGTAAAGTGAAAAATACATATTTTTAACTAAAAACTTGCTCTTCGTTTAATTTAATTATAAATTTAAAGTATAATTTAAAATTTCATTATAGTAAAATTATTTCAATTATAAATATATTAATATAATTAATTTTATTGGAATAAAATTCATATTTAAATTGGATTTAGAGGCTTTGTACACTTTTGAACTTTTTCTCCTTAAAAACATACTCCCCCATCGCATCTAATGGTTTAATTTATGTTAAATATATAATCTTATGTGAATAGAATGTTGAAAAGTTTATTTAATATTTGGAATCATAATAAAATATATCATCTAATATGGTTAAATTAATTTTTTACAATAATGATCAGTGAAAATAGATAAAATTAATTACTACGATTAAGGATAAAATTGGGTTATGCTAATTACATCTGTTTGTATTAAAATTAATTGTAATCATATATATGATTTATATTTACTGAAATTATGTTTATATTTTGAATCATTATTTCTATATTTTATAATATATAAAATATTAATTATATTCCTCAAGGGTAAATTACCAATGAAAAAAAAGATACAAGTTGTTGTGGTAAAAACTAAATGGGTGCAATTGAGTAAACATAATGACTAAGGAAAAACATGATAAAAAATGTGTTTATTTTGTGTTTTGGAGGTTTTTTTAGAACTTATAATTCATAAAATCTGTTAAATATCTTTTTTAGGAACATTTGTTATGAGTGACTTCCCAATTGTGAATACTTTTCAGTATTTACAAAAATTTCACCCAACATCAACTGGAAATGTGTAGTCAAAAATCTCACTTATATACAATTATAATATCATTTGGATCAACCAAAACCTTCCAAAGTCACATAAAAATCGATCTAAACACATCATGTAATCATTAATTTAGAGATAAATCATACCTAGAAGGGATTTAGTTTAATCATTAGGAGGATACCTAAAAAAGATGAAACATTCATCAATAAGAAATTTTGTTTTATATCATCATACACCACATTAATGTATTATTATACCATGATAATATAATAAGATTAGTATATAAAATATAATTAAATGTTTTTTTATTTTAATTTAATGATAAAAAACCATCTCCAAATCAAATAAATTGTTTATGAAATCATGGTTTGTGGGTACTGCGGACTACCACCTCACAAACCGATGTCTTCTATTTTTCCATTACCACCTATAACGATTCAAAAAAATGATTAATTTATTGATAATATATTATATTTATGAGGTTATTATCAATATATAATTTTTATATCCCAAATAACTTAATTATTTCCATTTTAATGAAATAAATTAGTGTTACTCATGTGTACGGAAGACTACTGCCTCACCAAGTAATGGGATTCATTCATGATTTACATTAAAAGTATTAATGATGTTCCTAATAAAAATAAGTGATATATAAAAAATAAAATTTATTTTTTTAATTTTAATATAACATTAACCATTTCTTATTTTAATCTAATAAGAAAATTGAAACAATATACATGTGCACGCACGACATACCATCACCATAAACGATGCATTTCATGTTCTGTCACTAAATTTTATTGATTAATATGAATACATATATAATGAATATATATGAGGATTATTTTTTGTTTAACATTATTGATATTATGGAACCATGAAATGATTAAGAGTACCAGTAATAAAAAATAAAAACATTTATATAAAACAAAGAGTATTATTCTTAAAATGTAATTTTTAATAGAATTTTTAATCAAATGGTAATAAAAAGACATATGAAAATCATATATAGTACAATAAATGTAAATTTATTATTCTGTAAATAATTTATAATAAACTTATATTTTATATAACGGATGCTTGATTGTGTACAATTAAACTAATATATAAGGTAAGGGATTTCCATATCATTCTTTAATTTTATGATACAGAAACAACATTTTCCACCTATTAATTTTATGTGAGTAATTTACGTATAATTAATATATTTATTATTATTTTACATTAAATTATCATAATTATAGTATCCAATGTATGATATCTATTTCATGTTATTTAATGTTCAAAAGATACCAAGTCATTAAGGGATTTTTGTCTCAATTATCCTTTTTGGAGGCATATGTTATGTAATCCTCATATATTTTTTATGAGATGTGTATAAGGTCCATTTGAAATTTAAAATCATGAATTTTTTTTCCCGAATGATATTTTGAATTTTAATTTTATTTTATCAATTAATGTGTATTATATTTTAAGGTTACCAAATTCATATTGTTATCAAGTAACAACCTATTTTTTTATGAGTATTGTTTATGATTACGTATCCAATGATGAAATTTCATGATCTTCCTCTAAATATTTTTTCATGAATTCTATTCTATTCTATTTATTCATTATATATTTATGTAATAGTAATGTTTTTACACACATTATTACTTAATATAATTTTTGAATTCTTTTAAGGAAATCGAATTTTATATTTCTATTTGGTTGGAAATATATTTTCATTAAAATCCAATTTATAAACAATTATGTTTAGATAATATTTTATTATTATGAATACATTTTTTAAAATAATTTTTATCCATGTTTTAATTAATAAGTTTTTTTTAAATTAATCTCATTGTCATTTTCCAAATAATTCCCATTTTGATTTTATGAAAAAAAGTGAAAGGACTATTTGGGATCAAAATTAATGGATTCACCAAATTCAAGACCATTACATGATGTGAAGCATAAATTATATGTTCTAATGTTTATTTTAAAATAAAAATAATTTCAAAATATTTTAATTTTATAAAATTTATTTTCAAAGAAAAAAGAAATTTTTTCAAGAAATATTTTATATAAATTTTATAGATTATTTTAATATTTTTAAACATTAAATTCAATGAAAAATATTTTCAAAATATTTTATGTTATAAAAAGGGATTTTAAAATAATTTTTATTTTTGAAATTAATCATTGAAAGTGATTTTTATTCAAAATCCATCTCCATCTAATATAAAATCTTCTGAGGATACTTATGATTTAATTTTGATATGATCCATTGATAGCATTATTCTTCTTTACCTGAATAGTCTATGTTATTGATGAAATAATTATTAAGAAACCATTTTTTATTACATGGGATATAAAATGATAAAACTATTTGGAAACATTATTCTTTTCCTATGAGTATTTTTATGATTGAACAAAAATTGATAATGAAAATGATTTCAATTCCACAATTTACGATAGGATTAAATTTTTATTAAAAAAATTTCATTTCATGGGTTTGGAAATGATGAATTTTTATGATATTGTGGCATACATATTTTTTATTTTCATTATGTGATGGTGGTTATGTTATATGAAATAATGATGGTTATGTTATAGCCAAGTATGGTGGTTATGATATAACCAAAGAAGGGTGGGGCCTATATCTCCCTAAAATTAATAAGGTAAGGATTTAAATATTATGAGATAGACAAGACTTGAATTGGGTGTGAAACTAGTTCTGTAAGGGAATTTGTTTTCTATGATGGTCTTATTGGTGAACCATGAATGCTACAATGGTTTAAGAAGTAGACCCATTGCAACTTGAGGAATGGGATTCCACTGGGGATGGTGTTCTGTCCCTCCCAGGAGGTGTATCCTCCCATTGTGTCCCTGATATTTTTTTAAACTATGCATGGTATACTAAGGAAATGATAATCTACGTTTCTATGTATAATAATATTCTATGTCATATGCCAATTTTATGCTCTAAGGGGACACATTAATTGATTTCTTTATGATTCAGGTCATATGAAATATCAATATTTATTCATTCCCCAGGATAACGATATTTCATATATAGGGTATGGTTTTAATATGTAATACTCATTTATCATGAACTTATGTTCAATATATTCTTATATATCTCCATTGATTGCCCTTTTTAGCAGATGAGATCACTATTTTTGGTGATTCATTTCCCTAGTTTATGAATAAATGTTTTTGTAGGATATATTTTTGTAGGGTACTGAAGGGGAATATTTTCTATAGAGACATCGAATACATTCAATAAATGAAGATTATGTGTTCCATGTTTGAGAATGCACTAAAATATTATGATCCTTAGAAGGGTGATTATGTAATGTGTTTAATATTCATTTAAAAATCGTTATTATCTATGAATAAACATACTAGTTTAGTATAGTTGGTATCATAGGAATATTTTTGAAAACCTATAGTGATTAGGATGAGAAAAAATTAGTGAAATCACTATGGATATTTCTATGGATATATTAAGGGATGACACTAAGGATAATTCTAAGGATGTGTCAACGTATATAAAATTGTCCTAGAATTTAGGTAAAGAATAATTCAAGTTGCATGAAAGGAATTACGTCCCTATCTAGAAACTACAAGTAGAATTGGGTCAGGAAGAGATGTACCAAGGGGTAATAAATCATAAAAGGGTTCATTGAGCTATACTTGAACATCACTTAGTGCATGAAAATAGGCATTGCTGCAAACATTGTTTGAAACACTTGGGTGATAGGATTTGAAAATTCACAAACTCTTTAGGAACCACTAGGAAAGATTTAAATATATAAAGACTATCATTATCATAAGATAATACTATGGTGTAATGGAATATAAATAAGTATTTATGATTTATAATCAAAATTCATGTTATAATTATTTAGTTTTCCTTTATAATTAGTGAATATGAATATATATTTTTTTGGTGTTTGTCAATGGAGGGAACCCAAATGAACCGGGTAACCATTGAATATGATAGAAAATTTTCTAATGAGCATCCAATTAGGATTATAAAAATATTTAAGGATATTGTGATTATTCATAATCAGTTACTAAAGAAGAAGATTGAAAACATGCATCTTAACAAACTCTAGGACTCACCAAAAAAGATAAGGATATTTTTCACAAATAATTTGGGTAGTATAAACCATATAGGAATGAATAAATATTTTCTCATATGTTAATAATGTGGGATGAAAGACTCAGGGGGATGTCTCAGAGGGATGAGAAGATGTTTTTGGTGTGGGAAATAAGGTAATAATTCAAGAAAGTAAAAGGGAGAAATAAAATGTTTTGTTAATTAAATTGATGACAATAACTGTTTCACTACAATATCATTGATTATTAAATTACTAAAATTTATAATGTTTGGGAATTATATATGTCGACTTTATAAGGGGAATTTTTGTGATGTTAATCAACAAGGTTATATGAGTTATGGTTTTTCTGTAACTGATGACCAAATTATGAATGATATATGAATGTAAATAGGTAATGAGGAATAATTTGATGAATCCTAGTTAATTGGGTAAGGATTTTTTGGAATTATCGAAGTATTAATTTTCTATAATTAAAATATTATGTTATATATATCATGAAATATATAAGGATTTTTCATCAAAAGTGTTTCATTAAGGATATGAAAAATATTCATTCAATATTTTTAATGATCATCAAATTTGATTTAATGGAATGGTAATAGTTTATGGAATACAACTGATTAAGGTAAATTACCTCTTATTATATATCCAATGGTGAGAAAATAGTGTTTAGTTTGGATAAAGAGATGATTTATATGGATAACATAAATTGGGTAGTGTTGATGACCTAGTAACTAATAATGGATTTATTGAAAAAGTGGTTTATTTTATCCTTGATGGATTTTGTAGTTTTTTTTATTTCAGGAATATATAAAATAATCTATGTTTTATGAAAGGAATCGGGAATAATTAAAGTTCTAAATAATGTCATATGGTAATTTAGGTTGTTACAATGTTCCAAGAGAATACATGAAGAAGGTATTAACATGTTAGGTGTGTGATAATCAAGGTCTAATTTATGCTATATGGGATATTATTGTCATGTTAATTTTTATAAATTTAGTAACCTTTTTTATTTATTTACTTATTTTTGGTAGGGTTACGTGGTTAACCATTTATGAAATAGTATAATTTTAACATCAGATGTGTTTTTAGAGATTAATGTATTACTTAACCATATGATGAATTATCAATATTATATAACCATTTGAAATTTTTTTTTAATAAAGATATAATGAAATATATTTTTGTTATAGGTTTTATTCATTTCTTCAGACATGAAAAATTCAACTCTTTGGGTAAGAGATGAAGTTGAAATTGATCAAAGAACAACCAATGAATGAAATCTTGACTATAAAATAAATTGATATGATGTAATTAATTTTTCATGTGTTCTTAGAAATTATGGAAAAGAAACTCCCCAAGTTTATGAAAAAGGATATTAAAACAATAATTTTATCCTAGTACCTTCATTTCCAATGTATCTAATATTTTAAAAAATAATAATCATATATTTAATGTTTTATGGTCAATAAACTTCTATAGATCACAAAAATTAATCTGATCAATGGTATCTATCACCTTATAAAAATATTTTTTATTTTCTTCCATGTCATAATAATTACATTCCACTGATTTTCTTCATTTTGGAAACCCAGTTATGATTTATTTAGTCAAAATCTACGCTTCTAACATTCCCTTTTACGGTGTATTTTGTTACTTGATTTTATGATGTGGGTTTCTATACTATAATTTTCAAAAGATAAAACATTTAATATAAACTACTAAATTATTATAATATATGTTTCAATCATATATATATAATTAAATATTTTGTGACTAATGAATTAGAAATGAGAATATTAACCTCATGAAAATAATGAAAATCATTTTATAAACTACAATTTCTATGTCAAAAAATATAGTTTAACTAAATAAATTAATCAAATCACTTTTTCTGAGTAAGTTTAATTAACTTTATATATTAAAAATTCAATAAAAGTATTAAAATTGATCATACACGATTTCTAAATAATATATAAGAATAAATCTAATTTTATGCTTTAAAATGCCTTTTTATTTAATTTATTTATAAAGGTAATTATAATTTTCTATAAGAGTTAAATTAAATTTTTTAAAATTATAAATATATTAATATAATTTATTTAATTGGAATAATTTCTATATTGAAATTAGATTTGAAAAAATTTAAACAAATTGAGCATTTTCTCTATAAAAACCATCTCTATTGTCATGTCTATGTGATTAATTTGAAATTAGATTTTGAAACTTATATAAATGGAATTTGGAAAATTGGATTTAATATTTGGAATAATAATAGATGATATTATAAAATAAGTATAACATAATTTTTTTACCACATTTATTTGTGAATGTAGTTAAAATTAATTACTGTGATGATGGTTAAAACTGGGTTTTACGCATTACATGCGTTTATATTGAAAATAATTTTAAACACATAGGTGTTTTTTATTTAATTAATTTTATTTCATATATAGTGTAATTAAGAATAAATTATAAGATAAATATGTTTTTATTTATATTCTTAATATATAAATTACATGTGTTAATAAGAAGACAAATGTTAAATTTGTAAAAACAAAAAGGGTAAAATTGAATAAACCTAATGACTAATTAGAGACATAAAAAAATGTGTTTATTTTGATTTTTTTAGGTTTTAATTGACCATATCATCCAAAAAATATATTAATGATCTATTTTCTTATTCACTTGAGGTAATAGTGACCTCCCAATTGAGAATATCTTTAGTTATTTATAAAAACATCTACCTCTACTCAATTATAAGATGGCACTCACTTCTCTCACTTATTTACACTGATAAAGAGAATTTATTTAACAAAAAAACCCAATATGATTTAAAAAGTTCCATAATATCATCATATAAGCCTAATTTTGGACATAAAGCCACTCTATGAAGGATTTAGTGCCAACTAACAAGGGATTCTAGAAGAAGAGGTAACATTTATCTAAAATATTTTTTTATTTATTCCTCAAAATCATTCGATTATTATTATATAATTATGATATAAAAATAGAATTTCCATGTACTAAGAAGTTTTTATGTTAATGGTGACACCTACAACTATCTCCACATCCATGAAGTTGGTCATGAAATCATCATTCATGTGTAAGGCACATAAATGCCTCACTAACTGACATCATTTGTTCATTACAACCTCTAATGGCTGGAAATAATTATGGAAATTTATTTATATAATATATTTATGATATTTTTATTATTCATGAATTTTTATATCATGCATACCTTCATTATTTTCATTTTTTGGGAATATGATAACATCACTGGTCTTTACAGAGGACTACCACCTTACAAAGTGATATAATTTATTCACGCATTACATGGAAGATATTATGGAATGGTGTAAAGATAATATTTGATATATATATATATCCTCTAAATTATAGTATAATTTTAATATATCATAAAATATTCTATCTTTTAACATGATAAAAAATGGAATCCAAATTTGTGCATATGTATGACCTATCATCACCTTGCACGGTGTATTCATTGTCTTATAACTAAATTCTATGGATTAATTTTAAAAAATACATATCATGGTTATATCATGGTTACAATTGAAGATATTATAGAACCATGATTAGTGTAATAGGGATAAAAAACAAAAGTCAAAACATATCAAAAAACAATGCATGTATTACCTGAAACGTAACATTAATATGGAATTATTAATAACATGGTAATAAATGGTCATAAAAAAGAATATATCATATGATATATATATTAATTATTTTTTAATATTTTCCTAATACATTAATATTTATTATAAAGTATATTTGGTTGTGTGTGATGGAAGTGATGATCTAAGGTATGGGATTTTCGTCTCACGTTTTACTTATTGGATACAAATACACTATTCACCACCTATTTATTTTATTTGTGGAATATATTACCAATTAATTTATTTAATGATTACTATACTTATAATTATTTTAATTTACATATATATTATATGATCTCTATTTCATGGGGATTATTGTTTAATAGTTACCAAACTGATAAGGGATTTGTGTCTCAATTTTTCTTCATTGAGAGAGATGTAATGTTATTCACCTATATTATTTTATGGGGTGTTTACACAAACCATTTGACTAGTAATATCAAGGAATTTTTATTATAGTTATTTTTTAAATTTGATTTATATTTTATCATTTCATGGGGATTATGATTTAAGGTTTCCAATGTTTCAAGGGTTTGAAGTTACAATCTCATAGTTTATCTGGTTTTTATGATCAAGTATACAATGTTGAAATCATATTAATTAACTTTCAATAATTATAATTTAGATTCTTCTACTATTTTAATTCATTATATATTCATGTAATAGTAACATTTTTCAACACTTAAATTCATTAAACAACTAATAAAATGTATTTAAGAAAATATTACTTGATATATGTAAGGAGTAGAAAATCTATTTTCATCAAAAACCACATATTCTAAAAATATTTCCATGAAATGATTTATTAATATCATGAGTTAAAATCATAGTAATTTTTACTGATGATTTAATTTTTACAAAAATTAAATAAATAAATATTCATGTCAATTTTCAAATAGTTTCTGTTTTGATTTTACCAAAAATTTAAAAAGAATCTATTTTGTATAGAATGAAGTGAATTTACTCTATCATGACCATTACTTTATTTGAAGTTTCCATAAAAAATCTTAAAGATTAAATTAAAATAATAGTAATTTTTTAATTTTATTTTCAAATAATAAAATATATTTTACTCAAGAAAAATTTTAAATTATTTTTAATGCTTATAATAAAAGTATTCAATGTTACTTTAAACGCAAAGTATTTTGAAAATAATTTTAGTCTTAAATAGGGATTTTAAAATAAAGGTTAATTTTTTAGGAAACATTCCATCTGATTTTTTTTATAATAATTTTCCATAAAATATGAAATAATTTAAAATTTCTTATGCTTTACTAGGGATATTATAAAATGATTTAATTCTTTTTATTTTTCCAAATGGTTTGTGTTTGGGATAACGTAATGTTTATGAACACATTTTCTCTTCCATGGTTTATACCATGATAAATTATTAGGATACCTACTTCTTTTATTATAGTTCTTTATATGATGAAACTTTGAATTGATCGTGGAAAATGATTATTGTTCACTAGATATATTCAGTTTAATTTTTAATGAAACAAATTTCATTTCATTTTTTGACATGATTAATGTTCTATTGTCTTGTCACACACATACGTTTGATTTTAATTATTTTATAACAATTATGTTATTACCATTAATTGTAGTTATGTTATAACCATGGATGGTTATTATGTTATATCCATATAGGGGTGGGACATATATCTCTTTCAAATACATTCGGTAAAGATTTGTATCTCATGATATTGACATGACTTGAATGGTTAGTGAAATAGATTCTATAAGGGAATTTTTATTCTATGACGGTCTTGTGATTAATACTAGACTACTAAGACAATTTCAGGGGGAACCTATTATACTATGAGGAAAGGGTTTCATCTTGGTAATGTGGGGTTTTCTGTTCAGGATGTATTGCCACCCACGGAGTTCCCGAAGACGTTATTTCACTAATACGTGAAAAATATAGAAATGAGTGTATATTACTCTATATAAGAACAAATTACATGTATTCTACAAATGTTATTCACTCAGGGGACACATTCATTGATTTCCTTATGATTGAGTTCATATGAACTTCCAATATTTAGTCACGACGCAAGATTATGATCTTTTATATGCATGGTATATTTTTAAACTGTTATGATCATGTTCTCGTAACATTATTCTCAATTTATAGTTACATATATCTATCATTTACAATTATTAAGCATCTTAGATAACCCTTTCTTGTGGTTCCTTTCCCTAGGTTACGAAGAAATGTTTATGTGAGGAATGATTGTGGAACGTTCTAAAATGGAATATGTTTATGGGAGACATTGAATATCATTCTCCTAATTAAGAAGACTGTGTTCCATGTTTCCAAAGGAACTAAAATGTTATATTCCTCACGGATGTGTACATGTAATTTATTGATTATTCATCTTAAAATATGTAATATCTATGTTTTAAAATCCTAAGTCATTATTTTTTTCTGGTATAAGATTCATTTTCTCTAGTTATGATAGTTTATTCATTTGAGCAATATCCTCAACAATGATGGAGTCCCCATTTTTGAAAGTGAATAATTCACTTATGGTTTGGGTTAGTATGTTCAATACTATTTTGGCCTGCATTTCACTAGTCGTGTTTATTTTTTTTTATTTTTATATATTGGGAGAAGATTGAGGCTGTTTAGTGAGATAGACCATTTTATGTGGTCTCTGACAACACATATGGTTTAATGTTTTTAAAATAATAAAAAAAATTCAGTCAAATTTTTTTTTAATCCAATCCACCTTTATTTCAAACATCATCAAACATAGAAGTGCCTATGTATTATGCAATTCTCACTCTACATGAGTATAATATTTATAGGAAATATTATTGAATATTTATCACATTAATTTCCATTATATGAACATAAAAACACTTCCAATTATATATTCTCATAAAAATATGTTCTTACTATGTGGGAAACCCATTAACTCAAAAAAAATATAGAAATTTGTATACAAAAAAAACAATACCAAAAAACTATACTCACAACATACCAAATTTTTTAAAACATATAAATATATAACAATAATTAATAATATATATACCCCTTCTCTATCTATATTAAGGAAAAAATATATATCTTTTTAATTGTTTTTATATCTACTCATTTTAAAATACATATTCAAAGAAAAAGTGGAAGAGGTTATAGAAACATCATCCATTAGAATTGAAAATTTTTAGGTTTCATTATCATATTTAATCATAGTTACTGACACTATTCATTAGGTGTTCGTATGATAAATATATATTCATCTTATTTTTTATACTTATAATATCAATCTCTTGGATACTTTTATTCATTTTAAAAAATCACAATATATATATTTTTTGTAGACTCTCTCCCTTATAATATTAATTAACATAATTGACGAATCATGCATCAAATACCTTTATCTAAAAATATTATTTGACCCTTATAAATTATTTATCAAAATTGATACACATATTAAAAGAATTAATTATTTATGATTTAATTAATTATTCTTCCTCCCTGGTCAATCATGAGGATTCCATCTTTCATAAGAATCAATCCTAGAATACCTTATAATTTAGACCATTTTCCAAGGTGAAAAATGATGTAATGGATAAAAACAATATCCTTTATATTTGATGAATTTATTTCATTCATTATTAATCACTATATATGGTTGAATCATTCTAATTTTTAGTAATTATCTAATTAATAATAGTTAATTAAAATTTATCACTCTATCAAATAATTTCATTCATCTTCATTATCTACATTAGAAATAATTATTTTCATACATTATCATTAAATGAATATTCCATCACTTTTAAATTTTTAGTTTTAATAACCTTTCCAAATTTGTTATTGTAGATAGACCATTATGATTATATTTTATCCATGTAAAATGATATTATCTCTTATTTGATAAAACATACAAAAATTTTACCCTTCATATTAAAGTTACAATGTATAACAAAAAAAAATATTATCTTGTTATAGTAATGAAAAATAATTTATATTTTCTACCCATATCAATAAATTATTATATCTAATGTGATGATTCCTTCCAAAACACATGTCATTGTCCGCTAACATATCAAAAGAAAATTCATTTTTTTGATCCACATACGAAAAATATAGTGCCTCTATTCCACTGTTGTATCTTTCAAAAAAATCTATATTTCCATATTTTCTCATTAAATTTATATATTGAAATATCTCTTCTTTCTCTTCATTGTAAATATATGAAACAAAAAGTAGGTTTTGTTTTAAATAAAAAAATGTTATCAATATTTGATATCATGTTCATATCTCAAATATGCATTGTGCTAGTGCATTTTATATTGAAATTTTGATAATTATTTTGACCAAGAATTGGGTGGCCTAGAATTTGATTCAGAAATACTATCTTGGATAGTTTCCATTGGAAATTATTCAGGGAACTAGAAACAACCAACTATTCCCACATCTGTAATGAGGTATGATCCTACTTCCCAATGGAATTTTTCATTGGGTTCCATAACATTGGTTCCTAGGAAAAAAAATTGGTTGATATGGTGGGAGGATAGGCTCATGAAACACTCTTGGCGGGGGGTATTGCCTAACTTTGGTCTCTTTTAATGATTTATGTCATGTTCTTGAATCTTAAATGGATCATGATAGAAGACTTGTTACCCGAATATTTATATATCTATTATTGACAATTGATATGAATATATATTCATATTAGAGGATTAATTTTGATCTCAGTTGTTCTCCACCAATGACACTGTGTGTTTGTGTCTGAGTATCTTTATAACATTACTCATTATTAATTAGTGATTCTAAATTTATGATTGTTGTGTTTTAAAGTCAACAATTTTTTAAAACATGAATTAATTATCATCTAGGATGAAAATCAGTATTTATGGAATCAATATTGAACAAATGGATGAGATTTCCATATATTAATGAAAACTGATTCATAGCCCACATTGTTTGATGACACCTAATGTTAAAATAAATACCTTTTTGATGCTATGTAGTGAGGTCAAATCCATGAAATTCAATATCATCGAGTTATGAAGACTAAGAAAATTATTCCTAGAAATGGGTGGTGTGGGGATTATTCATGAGTAGCCCTTTCTTGTTGATCTTTCATTATGTTTAATCATGTGAGGATTTATTCATGTCAGAATGAGTATTATTCCCTGAATATGGAGCCAATCAGGAGAATTTCCCAAGGAGGATTCTCTAGTTCGACTCAGAAGGAATATAGAAATCTAGTTCAGGGTTTGATTCTATCAAGAATATTTCTTAATAAGATATTTAATGTAGGGAATATATCCCAAATTTATGAGATTTATAGAAACAAGGGAGTATAGATATGATAGGGATGCATATAAATGATCACATGAGGTATATTTCCTCATAAAGATGAAAACCAATGGTTAATGTTGTCGATGTTGAACCACATGAAGAATTTGTCATATCCCATCAAGGTAATAATAAAATCCTATATAGTTAAATTGTCAAATTTTACGGTTTTCTGTAATGACTATAAAATGTAGTTTAATATCTCATAGGAAGGGAATTGTTTCATATTTTATCTTTGTTTGATTAGGATGTATATGGGGAAGATTAAATTTTGGATATGGAGATCAAGCCGTAAATAATAATCCTATATACCCTATAAATGATGGAATATTTGGCCACAAAATTCAGATGATGATGCTTTTAATGATATAAATGATTCATAAATAGATGTTTCAGTGGCACTAATTAAATTGAGCAACACTAATATATTCTATTGTGAGTATGGTCCGTTGATGGAATGGAAAATATAATGGGGACTTACACCAAAAGAGGAGGGACATAATAGATATATTTTTAATATTATAATTAAATTATAATTCATGATATCTAACCCCACACAATTAATTCTTTGTGTGAGAAATAAGAGATAATATAATGGCAAAAAATCATGAGGTAAAAATATTGTGTTTGAACATGAATGACCTATTGTGGCTTATCTAAGAGAAATATTAAAATATAATTATTTGTATCACGAATAGTAGGGATTTATGAGTGAAAGTATGAGATTTCAAAACGAATATTGTAATGTGAAAGTGGTATGGGCGAATCAAGGTCTTCACTGGGAGTATGGATGTGTAAAGGACCCATGGAAATATATTTAAGATGTAGATTTGTCCATACAAATGTGTTATACATATCAAGAATAAAATAGGAATCAATGTCCTCATAGATCAAAAATTTTCCACTCAATGGTGTGTAAGTATAGATAACCACACTCAAGAAGATTATTTCCTTAGAGAATATGAATCATTAGAATATTGTGGACTTATAGAAAGTTAGATTCCCATGAGAGATATAAAATTGTCGGGAGAGGATATGATACATGGATAGAAGGATTATGTGGATAATTTTTATCTAGGAAACACATTAATGTAATAATGTTATTCCCTAATTTAAACGAGGTGGGAGTCTTGTGATCACATTTTGGATTTGGTGTCACACAGTCACTTAAAAGTCACTAACATAATCAATCACATGACACTACAACCTGCCTAGGATATCATAACATGATCATGTTAGTGATAGTTAATCATGTGATCATGTAACCAAGGGTTTATCCAACACTTGGATATTGTGTAAGTGGTCACGTGGACACTGCTTTCATGAATGGTTCATGCAATTAGAAAAAAATATCCCATTTATATAAAATTTATTCAAATTTGCCCATTAAATTTTCCATGATAACAGCTTTGAAGTCATGATCTTCTGTTTTCACCACATTAATTATTATCTATGCACCAAATTTAGAAATAACGTTTTTATACATATTTTTTTGATGTGAATTTTATCAGTTTTGTACCATATATATCTTCACCGCTCATGATGGGTGTTCTAGGTGGATATATTTAATGTTCAATAATTATGTTTGTGTATGTCATCATTGTCTAGTTCAATACATGTGAACATGTCACATCTCAATGATGTTTTCTTCTTGGTGAGGCACATGAAACACATTTATAAAAAAGGATTTCTTTAATAGAAAACCTTCTATAAATTTTTCACCTGAACCACTCGATGTTAGGTGATCACATGACTCCAGGGGAAATCATATGACGAAAAATGAACGAATTAGGATAATATCATCAACATCCATGGTCACATGAATTCATTGTAATTTTTTTTATTATGTATCTATATAATCACATTAACAACAATTACCACATGAATGACCCATAATTGATATCCTTTTGAAACCCATAGGATTACCATAAATGCATAGAGAAGGCTGATTGATATAATCGTCTGAATCATAGGGTTACATGATCGCATAAAATGATCACATGGCCCTCAAGAGGTCATAATACCAAATTATATATTTCATATTATAAGTTCCTTTGTTCCAAAACAGAACCCATATTTTTGGAATTCCTACTAACTAATATTTCTATTGTTTATCTTGTGGGTGTAAATAAATTCTCTCTCACAAATAATGTACATAAGGATTGGTTTGTCATCCTTTAAAGAATTTAATTAAAACATGAGTCTCTAGGATTCATAATTTATTTTAATATTATAGGACAATCATTGAATTCTATAAATCACCCTATAAATAGGAGGTTGAGGGGAAGGCTTCAACTGTTATGAAATATAGTTTTGATAACTCCCTAGTTGATTTCCCTTTTGTTATTGTATCTTTTAATCCCCCAGCATGATAATACATAAAGTCAACGATCATGTGAATCTATTGTGTACTACGTTCCATGTAACAGAATCACGATAAATCATCACCAAACCAATAAATTATAAATCACTTGGAATATAGATCACTCATATTTATAATTTTCATGAAGATTTCGGATTTCATTATCATTATGAGATATAGTAACATTTCATAGATTATGCTATCAAAAGACACTGCTATGATCAAATATTCCTATAACTACATATGGGTCTTATGATTAATATGATGTTGTATGAGTCACACAATATCTTATTATTCAAGGCCATTTTTAATATAATATCTTCAAATTTCATAGTTAAACTGAATTCCACATTTATTTTGATATATATTTCTTTATGGATAGAGTTTGTGGCCCATGAAACTACCATGGTAGATTTTTTGGATGTTGACCAATTCATAGTTGTTGGGTTCACTCAAAAGTATCATACAATCTTGATAGTGATCAGTATATTGAATTAATAATTATTTTCCTAGTAGTCATTATACTTGTATGGTCTTCTGACTTATTCTCTAGTCTCACCACCTTGGGAAGGGATAGTGCATCCCTATTGAATCACCAAGACTCAAAACACATTTAGGGAGAATATCACTTATGTGGTTGATTAAATCCTCAAATTATTCCTCTTTTAAATTAATTATTGGATGCTTTTGGTAATGGATTTTGAAGAGGTATGAATTTGTATTGACCCAAAAAGTCTAAAATTTTAGATCAATAATGTGGAAATCCATGACAAATCTTATATTTGGTGGTTGTCTTGTTGGTAAACCTAATACGGTGGATGTTTTAAAATAGACTATGGATAACTATTTTTGGTCTATTATATGGCCATATAGTTTATATTTTATAAGAATAAAATAATATGGATTGATTTTTTTTGAGTTTAACATACCCTATAGTACATAAAATAAGGTATTATATAAGACCAATTAGAAGATGGGGTATATACACAAATGTATTCCATAAGATGAATAATGTAGTTGACATGATTCATTGGGATGTCAAAATGAGCTGTAGTGCACTGATTTTTTTGACATGTATGATGAGCTTATTCAACACCCATCTTACTATGAATATATAGAATAGAATCATCCCATCATAAATTATCTTATTGACCATGTTATGAAGCCCAAATAAAAAAAATTATATCTAGGGTAAGGTATCTTTTTCCCGAAGTTGGATGAATTATTCATCATGAATTCTAGACATGATCCTCAATCCATGGAGCCTATAGATTCCCCATTGTGATAATATAATGAGAAAAATGGTTCCTACTATAAAATAATATAAGAGTTCCAATTACATGATTTAGGATGGCTAGTCACCTCCCAATGACATGTCATCATTTAGCTAAACAATTTCTTAGTGGGATACCAGAGTAGTTAATAATTATTAGTGTGGTAAATGTGCGGAGTAAAAGTATCCACCATTATAATGGTAGTATAATTGGTGGGTGGATTAAATATAATCTTGGATGATACCACATAGTCAATGTTGTAGCTTTAACATCAAAACAACAATAGGGGAAGGCACTACATATAATATATGGCCCCATATAATTTGTGTGGTGTTGGATGGGGCCCAAATGGGAGGTTATGAGTTTTTGAACACTTAGACCATTATAACATCCATTCAAATCATTTCTTCATAGAATTAGTGGGTTCATGAATTACACATTAGTTAATTGGGATATAAATATCTGGAAAAATTGGAATAATTAATATTTTTTCAAAAAAAATGGGGTGTCAACATGTGTAATATTAAATAATGAGAAGATTGAACCTAAATCTTATGCTTATGTAGTATCCATTCATGATGGTTCCTTATCCATATTGAATAAGGACAACATATTTTATATGCGGTGAACTATGTATCAGGTCATATAGAAATTTTAGTGAATTTAGTCACAATTCCATGATACTCACCATGATCATTTAGAAAGTCATCCAATAGTGGATCCCTAATTATATATGATTTTTCCCTTTTTGAAACATCATTTGTAGTGACCTTACACTTAGTTAGTATTTTTGGTGTACTTTCTATGTCTTATATCAATTACAGAGTCTAGATGTATCTGAACAGTTATTTGGAAATGTTAGAGATAAATTATATTGATCAACCGATGGTGGCCATGGGTGAGGTTGCATGAGATCCAATGGAATAAAAATTATTGAGGCCCGTATAAAAACAATCTTCAATTAAACCTAATACTTTGAAGATTCCAAAGGAAAAAATGACATGAATTAAGTCAAATCCATCATTGTGCTAGGTGCCGAGGGTGTAGAAATAATGGAAAGGGTGTTTGTTATGGAATAACCTATTAGTGAGTCAAATATTATTTCTATGGTGAATTTTCCTAACATATTCTTAAGTGGGATAACTATAGGATGAATATATTAAAAATCTAGGTGTGGGAATTATTGTTTCTGGTAGAGGTCAATGGAAAGGTTTTCAAGAATTTCATAATTTTTAAAGGCATCACCTTATAATAATTTCCTTCTATGCAAAATGTATTACTCAAGTGACTCAATATAGTGATTCATCTCACTGATGTATAGGTTCATTACATGTACTAAATTTAGTGTATGATGATTCCCAACACAATTATATCTGGTGAATATAAGGGATTCCAATATGAATTCAGTGTAAAGGTATGATAAATTTAACCATTACATGTATATTATTTGTTTATTAATAGAGTTTTTCTAAATTTTTTCCTCTTGGATATTATAAGAGTTATGATAAATTTGGACACTACTCACCAAACCAATATATTCACTGAGGTGCATGACAATCAAGGATGGTTTAGATAGTGATCGAGAGGCTAATAACTAGTTCTATCTTAGAAAACTATATCTCATGATGTAGGTAATTTTCTATCCACATAGCACACTATTTTTCACTCCACCAGTTCCCCATTTGAATCCTCATATTCCATTATCCTCATTTTTTCCTTCATGAGATATAAATAAGAATAGAAAAAAGGAATGTCTGTCAATGAAGAAACCTTACCTTGAGTAATGAAATTATTATTTTACATTGACTAATTTTCTATAAGTATTACTTCAATAGATTTTATGCACCTATTTATAGTTATAGGTTCTCATGTATTCCCTTTATGTACATATAAATCTGTGGTTTATAATTACAAAACCATCATTCCTCCAAACGGACCTGAGACATTGGACACGATCTATAGAGAGGAAGATGTTAAAATGTTCTAGTCAATGTTGGGCATGTTGTATTATGTGGATGCACTAGTTATTATTCCATTTGAATTGACATTTGCGAGTGCACTATTTTAAACTCATGATATAGGTATCTATTATTATTTTTAAATTTTCATGATGGATGATAAACTGGGTGTATATAATTATTTCAAATGAATTATAACACTCCTCTAAAATTGAATACACCATTAGGTCTCTATCATGTTTTATATCTTTTATTTTATCATTTATCTTTTTCAATGTGACAAATAGAAAACCTCAATAAAAGAGACTTTGTCTATGTGTAGAGGCCATTTTTTATAGTATTCCATCACTATAACCCCTCAAGTCATGTTTGAGGTGAAAAATGAATAATTTTCAATAGATGATGGATTTATATTTTTAGCAGTTAACATAATTATTAGTTTTTAAAAACATTATTTTTTTTAATATTAAACATTGTGCTTTATCATGACATATCTACCTTAGAGATCAAAGGTCCTAGATCCTTCTATTTCATGGTCTCATAACACATTAATGGCCAAGATATAGCGTTGCATTGTAATGATACAACCAATGTGTGTGGATATGATTCCATGTATTAATAAACATGTCTAAGAATATATCCCTGTTTTTGGACTAGAACTAAGTACATTATCAATACTCATAAAATTTTATTAGCTAATGTGATGGTGACTCAAGGGGGGATATCGAGAGTCATATCATTAAGGTCCCCTTTATAGTAATCACAAATATTTTATGCAACCATTACTTTTGGATCAAAACCCATTCCAATATAGGGATGAAAAATCAATCACACTATGCTAGGATGAAGTAGGTTGTCTACATGAGGTAGATAGAGAGGTACCTCTAACTGAGAGTATCAATAGAAGAGGTCTCGACATCAAACATTCAGTATCACAATAAGTCCTTAAGAGAAGCCTCCAGGTGTGTGATAAAGTATCATAAGATTATTGAGGTGATATAAGATTCTACATTCGATGGTGGTACTGGGGTATAGGAATAATGATATGTTCAGAGGTATAGACAATAATAGTATATTAGATTTTCCAATCCAAAGTAACCATGTGGTAGAAATGGTGGAGCTCAAGTGGTATTCCAGTCTTTTTCATCATTTTAATTTTAGTGCCCTTATTTTATTTATGGGATTATTGGTGAGACCACTGGCTATGTAGATTCCTCCTTCTTTTGTATTGTAAATAAAATTAATATCTTAACTCCAAGGATTTTTGTTGAGATTTATTCATATTATTTTTTCTAAATACATGGAATATTCATTTCATTTGACATATAAGTCACTGAGATGAATTAAAAATATTAAAATATATTAATTCAATCAATTTTAGAATCTATAAACTTATGGACATAGTGAATTCCTCTCAGGAATGGATCATAGAATAATTATAGTATAAACACTATCATTAACGATGTAGATATAGTCCATTAAAAATAATAATAGATTTTGTTTGGTATGATCACCACATAGATGGGGTGATTGAACCTTTTCATATTCATTCATCCAAAAGAATATAACATCACTATTTATAGTTCTATATATTAGTCCCCACAAAAATATTTTCATTTTTGGTTTACTTCACTTAAGATTTCTAATGATTCTTGCAATGAACGGTTTATGGGATATGGACATGACTTTTACCTTTCCATAAAATTTCATAATTTCAAGATAACTGTATTTATTCCTATTTAATTTTCATTCAGTTCTATATTTTCCAAGATCATGTGAAGTGCATGTCTAGTGAGCAAAGAGTCAAATTTTTCCCAAACCATCATATATGGGGTTTTATCCTAGAGAACAGTACATATCATTCAATGAGTAGTTCAATGTTATGAATCCAAATACGATGGTTTTCCTATATTTAAGCTTTAACATCGTTGACACCATAATTCTCACATATATGGGGATATAGGTTAGTTTATATGTTGATGTAATTTATGATCATGTATCTTGAATCATATGTTATTTTAGTTTAATTTCATATATCATGGAACACGTGTCATTGTAGTTTAAGGTCACAATTCTTTGAATCATATGATTGTATAGTTTAAGTTAATATATCTTAGACTATATTATATGACTACATCATGAATAGTGGACTCATGGTAATAGTCAACCATGTCTCAAGGATCATTAATTAGGGTAATGAGATGAGAGAAAAAAGATGAGAATGATAACAAATCACAGAGGGGTAATGAGTCACACTATAATGTTGGGAGGGAATTTAGGGATCATATTCCCTTTTTTAAAGGTAAATATTCCTTTGATCAATAATCTAAGGGATCATATGTTTTTGTTTTGTGATTATTTGAAAAGTTAAAAATATCCCCTTGATGTCGAATATAATCCTCACGAGGGTATATGGATGATTTAATTGGGGGACTCATATGCTTATGAAATGAAATGGGTAATGAAGTATGAACATTAAAGAATTTTATTGAAACCCTACACTCATTTATCAAAGATGAGTCTCTAAGAACGATTTTAATACCCAACATCATTACATAAATTTTTTTTATCCAAGATATGTTATAATACCCAACATCCTTGCTTCAAAGCTGAGTACTCAAGAATGGTTCTAGAACTCAACATCCTCCCATCTAGTATTATTATTAAATAAGGGTTTTGGCACCCATCATTATTTCTTCATGAACTCTTATGGTATATTGTGATGTAATGTCAAGTATTTCAGATCTACTTGGATAATAGTTTATGTTTTTTTCTAAATAATATCTCAACTATAATTAACAAAGTATGATGATATGGTGTATAACTATTAAGGATGATCATGAATAAAAATGGGGTGTAGAGTTCTTATAAAATGTTTTTAGGGATCATATGGATCATAGATCACTTTTTGCAGTGTATAGACACCTCTTGTTGGATGGTATGTTGCTCATATATAGTGGATAGTAGTTTAAATGCATATTAAAATATAGATTCCTTTAAATGTGATTACAATCTTTTCCAAGAGTTGTGAAGGTATCGTGACAGTTATATTTATTGGAAAATATAGTATTTTCTAGAGAAAAGTATATCGAAGATGGTTCTAGAACCCAATAGATAGTTCATAAGGTAGAGGGAATTGAATTTTTTTTTGAAGGAATAGAAAATAAATAGTATAAAAAACCTCAGAAAAGGGGGAGTTTAGTTTATGGTTGTAAATATTGGACAATATATCAAACAGTTTTAGGTCATGTGATGAGGACAACAAATTTTTTTAATAATAGGTTATAGAACCTTTACTTCAATAATGATTATGGTATATGTTGATGTAATTTCAAGGATGTTGAATCACCTTGAATAGGTGTATTTTGGGTTTCATAAATCATGAATCAAAGAGTTTGAAATTAGTGAATAGATATGTGATAAACATAACAAGGATATATGCAAATCACACAAGGGTGATGAGTTTTTCTATAATTGTTTTTGCGCTCCTAAGTATTAGACATCCATTTTTATAAAGATAATACACCTATGGTTGTAATGATAGGGGAAAATATATAGGACCATGATTCATTCATGCATAATCAAATAGAGCTTCACATATAACTGATTATTATATTTTCTATGGGTTTTCATAGGGTTTTAATGATTAAATATCCAGATAAAAGAAGAGTGTTATAGAGAAATCACTATCCAATGATGCTTTTGGTTACCTATAAAATATTTTTCTAGGTACTCTATTTGTCATCAGGGAAAAGGGAATTAGTAAATCAATAATCTATATTTTTTCTAGAATGGAAGGGACCAACAATATTAGCTTCTATTTTTTCTATGTTCATGAGATAACCTCTATGAGCTTTTCAGGTTTTTATTTATTCTCTTATATTTTTCTTGTACACTTGTTGGGTGATTGTTAGCGACCAATGAATTGACCTTTTCTGATAGTATAATTTTTGTGATATTAGTCAGACAATTTTTATGACTATATCACTAAGACATTAGAACCTTTTGATTTGGACCATCAACAACTAGAGTTAAAGGTCATAAAACATTGAGGGAAGTTAAAATAATTTATTGTCATGATGTGTGGACTATTGATGAAGGACATGTGAAACCCAACAATCTATGTCATAATCATAATATTTATAATACTACAACATCCATTTTAATGGGAGGTGATGGTGTTTTATATAATAAATCATTTTCCCAAATCACAAATATTTTCATGAGATTAATATACAAAGTATGAAAACCATGAATCATAGAAGAATTATGACCTCTATTGTCATTTTTAATGGATAATAGGGATCATATGACCTTTTATCTAGGAGAAAAAGCCTCTAGGTGATAGTATATGGGCTCATATGTAATAAAAAAATATGGATTATACATTAATAGTCAATGAGAGAGTCCATTGAATCTAGATAAGTCCATTAGAAAGGGTCATGGAATGTATGCAGTTATTTGAGACACCAAATACATGATGTATAATTTATGGAATTATGTTCTTTGAATATGATGGATGTATCCTAGATGTTTTTTGACCAAGGTAGGCTATATTAGTCCAATGATAAAGAGTGGTAATTGAGAAGGTCCTATTCAGTTTAATGTTTAGTAATGAGTTTGTATTTATAATTTAGTTTCATGGCACATGATAAGGGATTAGGTTTTCTATAGTTTAGGGTCATATGATAAGGACCATATTCTGTGCTGTTTAATGTCATGTAGTTGGGATGAGAATGGGGTAATATTCTTCCATTTTATATGGATATGGAAAGATATCCATATTTAGGGTCCCCATACATAGATCCATCTCATATTCATGAAGAGTGGGCCTCTTCTAGTGGACCACTATTGAGTAGTTTAGGTTATCCTAAGGAAGACCATTGATGTCCGACAACTTATTTATAAATAAATATATTAATCCCAATTGGTTAAAAAACCAAGACCACTATTATAACACGATCCATAACCAATGTGAGAAATAATTGGTGTTCAGAGAATAATTCACACTGTGTTGGTTTGGGGTTGATGAATAAGAGGTAAAAGAAATATAGGAAATTTCTTATCATGGAGCAGGTATATAGATGAGAGAACCCATGTGGAGGAATCATATATTGGTCTAGTTCATATGTATATTGATACCCTTTACTCTTATCTTATTTTTCATTTATTTTTTCTATGTAAGAGACAAACAAAACATTTCATACTATTATGAATAGATGAGGCCTATTTTGAATAATGGTTGATTTTATCATGTACCATAATGAGTTGAGGGAATGTTTTGTTTATAGGGGTAGGGACATCGAATTACCAATTTTTATCTATTAAGGATCATCATCAATATATAAATAGATTTTATTTCATGAAAAAAATGAATGTAGACTGATCTCATTCATAGAGGGATAAGTGGAATTTATTGAGATGGAAGTTGTGTCTAAGAAGGGATATTCAATAGTAACTAAGTATCCTACAAACATACGAATCAGAAAACAAAAATGTTTTACATTATTAGACATATACACTAATCTGTATGATATATAGTGGATGTGATACACTTATGTTTAATATAAATGTGGGACCTAAGATAAAAAAATATTTGTGTCACTATGTATCTATTAATAATTGGAATCGAGAATCCCATAATTGTTTAATGGATCCCTATATAGATTAATATCTTTAGAAGGGAGAGGGAAGTTTTTATCAAGTGATACATATTATTTGTATGGATTCCACCACTAATATTTGGCTCATATATATAGATTATGTCTTAATATCTTCATTAGTGAATTTCTATTAGGGAAATGATGTATCAATAATATTGTTCAAAAATATTTTATTGGATGTTTGTTTTTATAAATTGTTCACTCATCTTAGGATATTAGATCCGAGAATAACTATGTTTCTTGTGTTAATAGGGATAAATTCATAACATGTTTATCAATCCCCTATGAAAGTATGACTCATATGAACCGGAAATTAAGAGGCGTTTTACCATAGCACATAGACTTTTAGTGACTTGGTAGAGGCCAACACACACCATTAAAAGGGGTCTCATCAATATTTTTTTTTTTGATGATGATATATGAGATTAGAGGAATGAAGCTAGTCTGCCCAATAAATATTTTCTTCATATTAATTGAAGAAATATGGTATAATTATTTAGCGCATTTCTTCTAGGATATTGATAGAGAAAATAGGTATTACTATATAACCATTAAGGATAGTAAATGAGGAATTCATAGTTCTTGATGAAAACATACCCTATATAGATCTTGATTATATGATATGGTAAAGGGACATATTTATCCTAATAAAGAATCTTCCACACATTATCCTTATTTATGATCTCCATCCTCTAAATATTATTTAAGTCAATGGGCTCTCAAATTAGGAGTGGCTTTCATTTTCGTGAGAATCCATCGTTTTTATAAAAATAAGTATGAGTGATTTTAATAAGTTACAATAACCAAGGAAGTTTATGATAGTGATGAACCTATGTCAAGGACTGGGATAGTAAAATTAGAAATCAATATATTTCATGAATATATATGAATCAACCCACAATCTATTCTCGTATATAAATTCCACTACGTAGATCAGACTCTTATAAAGGGAGGGGTTTGTTTTGCTTTGACATCATGTATAATACTTGGATCTTTCATTCCAGAATATTTATATATATTGTATTAATAGGAATCATTCCATGCATAGTTCTTGAGGTAAAGGTCCCCTACATTGATTTGGATCACATGTATGAGAATGGACATTTCAGTCCAATAAAGGATACATAATCATGATAACTTGTGTTGAAATCACCTGTGTAGTTCTAGATTATACATATGTGGGGGATGGTTATGTTTTAATTAAGAGGATAATGGTCATATATTTATTATAGGGCATATAAATCATTATGTACCTAATAAAAATAGAAATTTGGACTACATGTCATTCTATTATAGGAGAATTCCTTACATATATCAAACACATATGCTGTTAAAAGGGGGAATTAATTATATAAGGAATTGGATGACTTTATGATAAACAGTTATACATAGATATAGTTCTAATATTGTAGGAGAAGAGGCCACATGTTTCGATCCGATCGGATCTATTTAGAGTCATTCATGATGGACTTACACCTTGTAGTTAAACATAATGTGTTGGGGATGATGATCAGGTAGTGTAAGGTCATACTTTGTGGGTGTGGGTGCTATTCAGTTTAATGTCTTGACACCAGGTATAAAATAATACATATTTTAATGTATTTATTCATGGTTTGTGTATTCATTTGGCAATCATATAATGGATTTTTTCGTAAAATATTGTTTGTGGAGGGCATGATGTGTTCCCCATTTATTTCAGCTAAGGAGTATGATCCCAATTAATAGACCTTATATAAGGCCCTTCTAAATTTTGTTTTAGCTTTAGAGGATTCATCCCTGGTATCATCATGGTTTTTGGGAATTATTAATATTTTCATTGAAGGAATGAGTACATGTAAATTTTTTTTGATGGACCTCTCAATATTATTTTGATGGGTTTCTAGGTTATGCAATTTATACAACCTCCTCTCTTCGATTCATTCTAACTCATCGAGTCACATATATAATTTTTCAACATCTTAGAGATTACCATATATAGTGATGCAAAGATATTGAAATTGATCCTTATTGGGGTATACTACCTCCTTCCCAAATATAAGTGAAAATAGGGTGGCATCTGTAACTGTGCATGACATGGTACTATAGGGACACAAGGCACACTATGGTTTGTATGAAAGACATTTCTTTTCATTATCTCTTATAATATATGGTATATTTGATAATGGATTGTTTATTTACCCAATGTACATAATTTCCACTTTTAGATAATGAGAAAAATAATTGTATTGAATTTTATACTCATTTAATTACCTTTTCAACTTGGAATAATATAATTTAGAGTAGTTTTCTATCAAAATTGTATCAAGGAAAACAAATTTATTTATTATTTTGGAAATTATGAAGTTGATGATGTCATTAATATCGTCCTCTTTTAGGGGTATGACCTCTTCCCATTTAGAAAAAAATTAAATCGTTGTAATAATGTATTTAAAATACACCACTTTAGCTATGGGATATAGTCCCATAACATCCATTCCCCATAAGGAAAATGACTAGTAGTTTTTAACAATATCAAACAATTCCAAAATTTTATGGATAATGATATCATATATTTGATATGTTTGAAACATTATTTTGAATTAAAAAAATCATATATCATTTCTATTCATAAATAAATAAACCTACTAATTTAGTTGTAGAGCATGGTTCTTGACTGTAGGGCACCACAAGAGATTATATGGGAATATAACATTATGGTGATGGTATCTCCTTTTATAATGCATATAAGGATTAATTTTTCAAATCATTATTTATAGATGAGTTTCTGTTCATTCATCATGTCATAAAGGGTGATATTTACTACTCAAAATTATATATATTCATTTCTACCTAGTTCTAATAGAAGGGTCTGATCATAGATGCAGTTCACTATAGGGATCGTCAATCCAATATCAGATGTTAGCTCATCAAAAATTAAGTAAATGATAATAAAGAAATAAGAGCGGAGGAAGAACTATCACAAGTATCAATAAAGATAAGAAACCACAAAAGAAATCAAAAAACAATATGTCGTCAAACAAAGTAAAATAAATGGAACTAATGAGGGAAGGCCATCAGATGGGAGGAATAGGGAGGGGAGAGGGAGTAAATGGGGAGATGGTGATGAGGATAATGCACAAACCTCCCCCCCTTTGATTCTCTACTAGAGAAGGAACCATAACCCAAATGGGGGAAAGTAATATATCACTCATGTTATCAATTCAAATTACATTCTTGACAATGTAGGCTACATTCAGGACCACACTATCTATGTTCTAGATAATAAAAAAAAATTCATTCCTAAAAAATCGATCATGTGTTCTATTTAGAAAAAGAATCCTTTTGGGGACTACTTCAATTCCTCCAAAAACCATTCATTATCTAAAATAAATCTTTCAGAGTCATAAAACATATTTTATTGAGCCAAAAATGGATTGTAGACATACAAAAAATTATTATCAAACACCGTCCATGAGAACCTTGGTATAAACTTTAACCCTATTTATGTTTTTTTAGAAACCAAAAGGGACATTTCATACTACACAACCATCATAATGAACCAGAATAGTTCATATATCACTCTATGTTTACATGATTAAATATTATTATTGAAAATAATATTTCAAGGTAGTATCCAATCCCACATGTCAAACTTGTACACTAGTCGTCTTCATACCATGTACTCCATCTAAATTATACAGTCTCTACATTGACACCACTTGTTAAAAAAACATATGTCTCCCCCATATACATGATTCCACTAAATTTCACTCTCATTTCCACTAATTGAAAATAATACCAATGATAAGAGGTAATTTGGTTTGATTTCAGCATAACACACCATATGGAACATATCATCCAATAAACCTTCATCAACTTGTAAAGAGTTATAAAAATTGAAAACATCAATAGAGGGGTACTTTGGGACCTTACTATTCTAATAATGTTTGTTAAACATAATGGTTTAATTGTTACTTCTCAAAAAAAGTATAGTCAATAGTTTGGTCATGATATTTTCAATATGCTCATTAGTTCAATTATACTCTAGTGTGTTCATTCCTCATTCTAAATATTCCATAATAATGTGATGGAATGATTTTATATTTCTTGTGTGGGAGTGATGAATAAGAAATTTGTGATCTCAATTACACACATTTTTTAATAATTGATCACTTTATGTTAATTCATATATTCCCTGATATGTTCTAAATGATTTCTCATCTAGAATATTTAAGTTAATGTCTTATTACAGAGATATATTCTACTTCTTCTATACTTAGTGATGTTTTTTATTATTTATTATTTATACATTAAACAAATTTACTATTAATAATGAAAGAACGCCGCCTTTATATTTTTACTGTACCACATCTCAATCCCAATACAGACAATAAAAAAGATAATATATGATTTTTTTTCATAAATAAAATACCAATGAATTCACTGTTTGTAGCTTAGATGTACACCATGATTCATTTAACTACTTTGATATTACCTTATTTTGGTTTAATATGGAAGCATAATACAAAACATGTTACAATGATGATATCTGGTCATGTTTTATTTAAATAATGTTTTTTTTAATAATCCACCACTATAAAGAATCATCCAAACTTTTCCCATCCTCATGATCCCCATGATTTTTTCAAAATGTAATTAGATTCAACCTCAGTTTGGAATCATACATTTTGAAGTTATTTTTTAGTTATTTGGACTAATTTTCATATGAGATAGAATTGTATTCCATATTTTGTATCACCTATATCCTTGAAAAGTAACATGAGTTCACAATTAAAACAATTTTAAATTTTTATTTCATGTGGTGTGAAAACTAATAAAAATATATCTTCTTTATTTCACAAAATATAATTTCATCTACATATATAAGCACTATTATATACACTTATGTGGATTTATACATATAATAATTATGACCGAGAATAGATCATTTAAATTTTAGAATATGAAAATACAAATAGAGTTATGTATAACATGCTTTTGGTGCTTGATTTATACCATATTGATATTTCTCCAATTTGGATATCTCCATTTCAACATCACCATTTTACAATCCCTCTGGTTATTCTATGTAATAATATTATTTGATAACAATATTTGATATTTTTATTAATACATCCACATGATAAACATTTTATTCTATATAAAATAGCTAAAAAGAGCAGAATTGGTATTATTCATGCTACAAGAGAAAAATTATCACCAATATGAACATATTGAATCATTATATAGATCATAGAAAACATGAATTAATTCTTTTTGATTAAATTTCCATGATCGTAAAATTGGTTTTTATATATCCACTTTCTTCCAATAAAATTGTGACTTTTTATGTTTTCATCAAGATCCCATGTCTGGTTTATATCAATTTGATCCAATTATTCATTCATGGATTTATCTTGTGATCAATCATTAATTATTTCATTAAATGATATTCAATCTAATATTTAGGATAGATCCAAATGATCAACATTTCTCGTTGTATATTTTGGGATAGATCTATCTCGAATTATATTAGAAGGATTGACCTCTATACTCTTATTTCTTAGATGAGATACACATTACTTTTCTTCATTATTGAATTTAATTTTCAACATATCATTAAAATCATTCCCATCCAAAAAAACTATTTATAACACCTAATGATCCACTAACATAATTTTTCCTCTTTCTTTTCATTAAAAATATCATTATTTCTTCCACTGTTATTCTTCACATATTTTTATCAAATGAATTTGATGTCACTTGTTTCATAAATTCTATATACCATATTGTTTTATTTTTTTAGTCCATAGTCTTTGTAGAGTATCCCAGAAATACTCCTTCATTTTAATCATCACCACACATTCCTGAATTTGATTATTTGATTTATATATAAGAATTAGTTTCTATTCTGTATCGGTAAAGGATAACACCATAAATGGAGGGTGAATTATAGAAGATATGTTACTTTGGTGATTCATTCTTGTCAGTGGATACTGTTCTATAACCTTGAGAAACACTTAAATTTCTATCTATAATTCTTCTTAAAAAATATAAAATATGTACATGTGATGTGAGGTTTTTTCGTGGTTCACCCCAACTATGATGGTCCAAGAAACCTGTATGATATTTTCCTGTGCACCATATTACTAAAGCTAACAAATTAGATGGGACTCACTAAACCTTATTGTCACTACAAAAAACATAGGAAGAACTAACTACTCTTATTTGACATGGAAATCACTGCTCAATTTTTTGAAACATTCATTCCTCACATGATGATGATTGAAACATCCACTAATGATGGTTTTTCTATTTATAAAAAATAATTTTTTACTTATATTTAGAATAATAATCATAGAGAAACATAATTTCTCATCCTACACCAATCGATATAAAATCTTGAGAGACCATCTCAAAACACTTCTTCTATAAATATACCATTATTCTATTCTAAATTACTATAATTATCTATTTATCTTCTTTTTAGTATAAATCCAATAATCATGATTGATTATTATATCCCCATTATATTCTATCTTCTCACTATGTTTTTTGGGTCATCATGCACCATAAAATATGAATTAAACATGGGCGATTTCAACCAATAACACCCCCTAAATAAAAATATTTATTAGAGTAAAACATCTTGGCTATCACAAGGGAACATATTCTCTGGAGTAGTATTACCCATTTAAGATATTATAGGACCTATAAATCCTTACCTTGAAAAACCATATTTTATTTTTATCTCCATATGGAATGGTTTTTAGTGTTGTTGCATCTTGTTCTTCAATTGACTATATCAACTTTTCTGAAGAAATATCTCCATTTTTACTCCTTCTCTCAAGATATTAACAATATGTCAGTAATATAATGGCAAAATTATAAATGTTGAACCCCAAATAATTGTGTAGTGGTCTTATGTATGAATGTTTAGATCCCCAGACATATGTTCTTCTAAACACAACCCTACATTATGTAAGGAACAATTGTAGTGCTGATTCATTCACACCCAAAGGGACTATGACGTAACCATACTTTTTATTGTGAGGGTACATAAAAATGAATAGATGAATCTAAATTATTCTTTCATTACATTACATCTTGGGTGCTCTAAAAATGACATAGCCTCCACTCATAGGCCTCCCTTATGATGTAGTAATGGTTACTATGGAATATACAAATGCAAATTTACTTATTATGGAATAGTGAATGTGATGAGACATGAACTTTTTCAGAGAACTATTTCCCCTATTTATTCTCCTTATCAACATACAAAATCCATTCAAACTTATATTTGGTTTTTTTAACAACATCACCCTTTTTTTCAAACGAATCACTAAACAGTCTAACACCATTCCAAACGTATATTGAATATAAAAAAATATTCATTTTAGTCCCATATAATCAATACATTCTATGAGAAACAAGAATTCAATGGAACCTATAAATCATTTTAAGAACCACATATCCTCAAATTCTGGACTAAAATACTATAAACCTTTTATGCTAAATTTTTCTCTCCACCTTTATTCAATAAAAATAGGATATTTTATACCAATCTAGAAATTAACCCATAGAGATCACTTATATTGAAAGTTAATAGGTTATGGTTATATAGGAAAAAAAATCAAGAAAGGAAACATATATTATTGGAAAAATAATCAATGAGTATTTGGGGTCCATTATAAAACCAATTAAGTGGAAAAATGTTGTTAGACTACATGATGAAACTTATTCCTCCCAAATATAATTTTTTGTACTTCCATTATCAACATATCTTTTATGTGACCTTATGTTGAAACAAATTACAATACCATAACTCCTTTCACCACATTATTATTTATGAAATTTTATTTGATCTTAATGTGCTTGGTAAAATAATATTGGACATGAATTTTACTATGACTAATTGCACCTCATATATAACATGTAATGGAATTGGAGAAATAAGTTCATCACCCACAACATCATGGTTTCGTTTTATCCATATTAATTGGGTGCATTCTTGAGTGGATGCAATGCGCTCAGCCTCCAGAGTTCTCAATGATATGAAATCATACTTTTTCAATTTCTATGATATAAATGAAATTTCATGAAAAAAATTACCACAATAAGTTAATTTTGGGTCATATACTAAACATTCCCAATATGAAATAGCGAATCTCATTATGTTATGCCACACATCATTGTGATATGACATACCATATTCTATTGTATGATGAATATATCGAAGAATTTTTTTAACACCCTTCATCTAAACCACATTAGTATCACTCAAAATTTTAGAAGATTGAATACTATAAAATAATATATTCCATTAAGAGGAATTAAAATGCAGTGAAACCCCATTGATTTTCTAATACATGGTCATACCATCCATGTTTTCAATCCCATATTTTGATAATTTCAATATGGTTTCTATCATAGATTATATGTGTAATGACTCCTCCATATAGAATATTCTTATGAATTAATTAGAATATTTGGTTTGTGAGATAAATATCCCATCCTATTGTATGATGAATATATAAAAGAATTGTTTTAACAAGCTTCATATGAACCAAATTAGTATCATTCTAAAATTTAGAATTTTGAAAAATATAAAATCATATATCCCATTGAGAGGAATTAAAATGCAGTGAAACCACATTGATTTTCTAATACAGGGTCAAATCATCCATGTTTTCTATCCCGTCTTTTGATAATTTCAATCTGGTATCTATCTTAGTTTATATGTGTCATGTGTCCTCCATATGGATTATTCTTATGAATTAACTAGAATATTTGGTTTGTGAGATCAATATCCTATCCTATAATTGGTTAAGGTTAAAGACAAGGAGTAATGAAATGTCACCAAATAAAAACTTCTCAAATTTTCTCATCACATGTATTAAAAACTGCTTGCATTGGTTGTCATTTGATACATAAAAAATAATATCATCAACATAGATAAGTACTGTAAACTAATATTAATTTTCCTTTTTAATATAGAGGATATAATAAAATACTCAAATATAAATATCATAGGTGTGGGGAATGGGTTGTATAAATAATACTCTATAATGTATGCTAATTTTGAGGTTCACAAACACCCTTCCTTATTTTCTAATAAAGTTATGTTAATTACATTTTACAAGAATTTATATCATATTTTAAGGAATTTAGAAATTCGGTAATGATTCTAGAAACATTTTTTTCATCCCAACCTACCATTATACTAAAGAAAAGTGTTCGGTTCATCATCCTTATGTTCAAACAACTTAAACACATATGTATCAACAACACTACATTGGAGTCAAGATTTACTATTTTCAACCCTATGTTTGGGAAGTTGAACATATGACTAATCAATTTTACAATCAGGATTTTGTGATTAAAAGGATGAAGGTATAGAGCATCATCCTTGTGTTATTTTTTGAACTCCACGCTACATAATGGAACCCTATTCTATGCAAAGTAACATAATGCAATTAAAAGAACCTTGTGCTACACAAAAAACCATACGATATGTAATGTATCTTTATCTTGACCGATGAGTAATGATGATGTATATTCAGTAACAGATTTTTCCCAGAATCATGGATCATGAGACTATTATATATCCAGAAATGTACATCAGGATTCAACTTTTGAATAAGATTATATTTAATTTATCTTAGATTAAGATTCATTATATAAATCACAGCTACCAACTAGATGCAAAGATGGGATATTACCCATATGGTAGTATTAGTTCATTTGTTTCTTAGTACAAAAGAGAATATTGGGAATGTAACACTTTTGGATTTCATAGTACATTATCTCTTAAAGGTAATTCAATAGCTTGCGATACACGTAACACTTCATTCAATCGCATAACTACCTCTCAATCTAGCCATTCAAAAAGGTTACATGAATAGTATAAACCACATTTTATATTTTATTAATATCATCTATAATTTTAACATTCATCTTTTGTGTTTCTTAGAAATAATATATAAACAAATACAATTTTCATATAAAATAAGTGTCTTACAAAAAATACAATTTCATCGGCTTTTAATGTAGAACCCTTTTAAAATCCAATATTTGACACTTTTATATATTAAATTTGAAAAAATAAAATTGATATTTAGAAATGGGACACAAAAATTTATCTTGGTTAAATTTTTGGTACTTTTTTGATAACATTCATATTTTTATGGGGACTAGGATCAATCTGGAATCCAGGTGTATTTGCGACAGTAACCAGTAAGAAGAATCCTCATCTCACATTTTTTCGATGGGGACTGGGTATTCTGAATTTGGAGCCCCTTTGGTGATTTCATAGGATTTCAAGATGAAAGGATTTCTGATTCCACCTTCTTAGAACACTGGTTTCGAGGAGCGGAGAATAACAAACATGAGTGGAAGGCCAAAACATTTATTCTTGATGTATGGTGTTGTAATATCTGGATAGCTAGGAACAAAACATGGAATGAGGGATTCATCTCTTCATAGAAAACCTGAGATTTTCTCACCAAAAGTATACTTCTTGACCTCTATTGATACTTCAAACATTGGGTTGAAGCTCCTTCTCTTAGGACACAGATGGATTCACGTGTCCCCACAACCCCAGATTCCAATGCTCAGTAGGGCAAGTGGATCTGCTATTATCCTCAATGGTTGGGACCCAAACTGAATATAGATGGATCATGTATTTCATGTATTATGAGGGTTGGTGGCATTGCTTGAGATTCCTAGGACAGAAGAACATTTCTCTCGCTGCGGTGGAAACTGGTTCTAAAATCATTCACAACTCTTTGAGTGACTTTAACTCCAAACCATGGAATGTTGAATACATGAAACACAAATGGAAAAGACTCATCAATGTTCACATGGATTTTCTCCATAAGTATCGAGTGGGAAAACAAGTGGCAGATTTTCTAGCCTCCAAGGGCACTCATGACAGGCCGGTCACTTTCTTTCTTGCTTTGCATTCCCTTCCTCCCAAGGGAATTCATTTGGTCCAAGGGGATTACCATGGGCTTCATTTCATTAGGACCCCTTAGTCCCTTAATACACATATGTTTTTTACAATAAAAATTAATTTTCAGT
Source organism: Viscum album (assembly GCA_963277665.1). Classification (NCBI taxonomy): domain Eukaryota; kingdom Viridiplantae; phylum Streptophyta; class Magnoliopsida; order Santalales; family Viscaceae; genus Viscum; species Viscum album. The sequence continues at coordinate 2,132,682,271 of OY728155.1, read as the reverse complement.
AATATTTATATGAATAGTGAAAAACACTAAAATTTAATAAAAAAAATTTTTTACCCAAAATTATTTATAGTGTTAAATTATACATGTGAGAGGTTTTAATGTATAATTTTATTATATTTTAATAATTTAATATAAATCAGTTCATTGGAAGTACTTTTAGATTTAAATTGGACATAAAAACATACCAATCTATTGATAGTTTTTACTTCTCAAAAACCCACATTCTGGTTTTGACAACGAGAATTAATTTTTGATTAATTAATGGAACATCTATTAATTGAATTATGTAAAATAGAAATCATTTTTTAATTCGTAATATCAAAATTATTCTAGGATTATTTTTTTGTATTTTTCTGAAAACATTCAATCTTTTATAAAAATTGAAAAACACTGTGTTATTGTTATAACTGGTTTTTTATATAAATAAGTATTTTTAAATTTAAATTTATTTTAAAGTCAAAATAGATACATAATACCTATATCAATCCAATTTAATTTATTGGAGTCATTTTATAATACGAATAGATATATAAAATTAAATTGAATTGTTTAATGTATTTTACCTACCTTCTAGGAACATTTTCAAATTTGCATAAAAAATAATTTCACTGCTTCTGTGAATTGAATTTCAAAAATCTGAGAGACACGGTTGAAATTAGTAAGAAAATTTAGGTTCAATTGGATGAAAATAATTTTTAGTGAATAGTATGTTTTAAATCTTAATTTCCATGGTTAAAAATAAATTGGGAAATTAAAGGTAAAAATGATATTATAATTACCCTAACACATGTCGTAATTCTATTGGATATTTTTTTTTGACCAAAATCATCCTAATGAAAAAAATAAGATCATTTGGATCCATTTTGGTAAGATATGGACAGTTATTATATTTTATTTAAAGAAGTATTAAAAGTGTTAAATTCAACATTTAATAACTAATTTTTTTAATATAGGGTTACACTTAAGATAAATCAACTATAAATGCTAATTGAAAAAATAAAAATATTTCCTACGTCATGGAATTTTATTTATAAATTTTAGACAGTAAATAATTAAATTTATTTGTGAAACAAAATTGATGCAGTAATTACATTATTAGTGAATGATTAAAATAATTGATGTTATAAATATTAAAATAAATGAAAATTGAAACTTTTGATGCCATACAAGAACTTTCTAGGTGAATATTACATGTTAGGGTTGATTTAATATATTTTTTTCAATGTAATCAGGTTTTTTATGACTTTCAAAAAAATGAAATATTATATAGTGTTAAAATTGACATAAATGAGCTTTTAAAACAAATACAATATTATTAAATGATATAATATTACTAAAAATATAATATTATGAAAAAAGGAATTATATAATGTTATATATGTCATTAGTGAACCACATGAGGTTTTATTGTAATTTTATTGTAATTTTATTAACCATATATTATAAAAATACAAGGATACATGGTAAATGTCAAACTATTTTAAAATGACATAAATCTTAACGATAAGGTTAATATGGTGACCTAAACCTGTATAAAACATATTTTATGAGAGTATATATAACCATAAACACCTTTTCCTCGAAATAATGCCTTTTTACACATTATAAACCGAAAATGAATTTATAATAAAATAATATTTCTTGCTTTTCCTAAAGTGAACCTCACCTCTCTTAGAAATGGTTACTTTTCCTTTTATCAAAAGCACACCTCCTTATCAATTTGGCTCGGCCAAACCATCCTCAAATATCCTCCCAACTACACTCAATTCAACTTAGAGGCCTTATTTTGATCATAAATCCAACCTAATGAGCCATTTTGTTCAAATCAAAAGGAAGCACCCAAAAAAGAGGTAGTTATTTCATCACCGGTTTGAAAGTTATTTTCTTCTTCCACTTCCCCTTTATTTGTTGTTTCCATACCAAAATAATTAATCTTGTAGATTCTATATACTAATATGTTATTATAAATATTTTACAACTATATTCATTATTCTATCCATCCCATTAATGCCAAATTCACATGAAGTGTTTATGTACGGCTTACCATCTCCGCGTCATGGGGTAGTTTTTTATTCAAAACATAAATATTTATATGGGTATAATAAAAGGTCTAATTGATGTGTGTAATAAATATAAAATTTAAATGATTATTTATATACAATATACCATCAAATTAAAGACAATTTCACCATCAATAGAATGACATCCTCACTCGTGTGTACGTATGGCTTACCGTCTCCATGACACGATGAGGTTCATTTCCAAATTCAACATTCAAAGATGATTATAAAATATATATTTTTAATAAGTATGCAATATATTACATAATAATGCTACTGTAATTATATATATATGTATATGTATATATGTGTGTATTAACATATATCTCATTCACTTACTTCCGTTAAATACGGTATGAAAATGGAAACAACGTTTATTTGTACGTACGGCCTACCATATCCATAAATACTGTTTTCCATTTAATATATATATCTATTATACATATTAAATTCTGAATATATATGATAGATAAATAATTTTTTATTCTTTGAAGCAATTAAGACATGATATAATTGATAATATCAAGAATGTCAATTTAAAACAGAAATGATAATGAAAGAAATTATTAACTGAAATGTAATTTTAATATTGAAATTATTATTAAATGGGTAATATAAATCCATTAACGAATGATTTATGATATCATAAATATGAATATGGTTCTGGTATAATTTAATAACATACTATTGTAATTATACAAGAGGTTAAGCGTATCGTCGATCAAAGGAAGGTACAAGGTAATGGTTAATTCCCCAATCTCATTATTATCTGAGATTGTTTATGTGTAAGTATTTAATCAGAAATTTTTATCATCCAAGTCCATGATTCATCAAAATGTTTTCAAATTGAATAATTTATGGTTTTGTGGAAGGGATTCATTATCATGGTCAGAATTTTAAATTTTTTAATGATTTATTATTCTAAACCTTTTTAATCAATGCCCAGGTATTTAAAATGATTTTAAGGATTTTTTTTATTATAATTGTTTTAAAATGTTAATTACATTAAAATGCTTCAAAGTGGTATGGGAAACTTCGATTCAAAAATCTATTTAAATCAACTTCTTCTACAAAGGTGTTACATTTAAATGATTTCATAAGAATGGATAATTCTCTCAAAGGGTTTTACTGATCATTTCCAACTATGCCAACATCCTTTACTAGATATTATTCAAGATTGTGGTTGATTTTTTATAATTCAATATTCCATATTTTATTGATGAGTTATGATATGTTTTACAGTGGATGTGCTATTTTTATACCATTCATGGTTTATGGTTAAAGTATTGACATTTTGTATACTAGTTTTAATATGAATATTTATGTTATGTTTCAAAATTTTTATATGGGGAATTAATAGGACTTAGTAAGTGATGGTTGGAGCCCGTTAAAGCACCTCAATGCTATTGTAGGTCTCAAGAGACAAAAAAGTGTCTTCGAGCAAGGCCATGACAAAATATTATTTGTAGTATTGGCACGAGGCCAATACAATGTGGTTATGATTTTCATAATTATACATTCTATCATTATGAAATTGAATATTGATATTACATGTGATTACTCGAATAGTAGAATGTACATGTGAATAATTAAATGAAATTATTATATTTATATTTTCCATCTAATGCTTCACTTTAGGATTAAAGTGCTTGTGTTTTAGTATTAAAATTTCCTTAAATTTTTATTATTATTTAAGATAGTTTCCGCTATATTGTATCTTTACTGAGAATCTTAGATCACCCACATCTTAGGTTTTATTTTTCCCAAGATGTGTAGAAGTATATTATGATGGACCTGCAATGATAGGATATGGGATATGAGTTTGTTGAAAGGAGACACAACATTTTTTTGTTTCATAATGTAATATAAAACTTATGTATATATCTAGTATTTCCAAGGAGACTAAAATGATCAGTCATTCAGGACATGATCCCTTGTGATAATGAAAATGTTATGTAATAAGGCACCGACTCTGGGTAACTAGGTTCAGGGAGTAATAGTTGGTATCAGTGTATGTTTAGTAATAACCATGGAAACTAGATTAAAAAAACTCATATTATAGAACATTTCCCTTATAAATATATTGAGGATTATTATAGAAGAACATCCAAAAATTTTGGTAGTGTAAATATTATGTGGGTTTTCCTAGAAAATACATCTCTACCTGGATACGAGAAGGTAGAGCCAGCTCTAGAACAGATGTACCTAGGAGTGAAAAATATAACAAGGATTCTCAGGATGGACCTGGGGAATCTTGTTTCATGACAACGTGCCTTGCGGCACTTTTTGTTATGACACTCCGATGGGATATGATTTTGATAATTCCCATTTTTTTTACAAACCATTATGAAGGATGTATGAGTAAATATTCCAGCAAAGAAACCATATTTTTATTATGATACTGGATGTGTGAAAATATTCAATTAAGGTTGATAATTTTTCTAGTTTTTGGATTATTCAATATGATATGATCTAACTTAGTGTATGTAATCATTTAGAAATAGTTCATAGTAGAAGGAATGAGAACAATAACAATACGTATGATCCAAAGAGTCAGATGGATCATATCTTTCATGGTCATAAGCCTGCATTTAGAAGGGAAATAGTTTCCCACGTATTTCCATCATATGAAAAAATAGTATCATGTGTTAATAAGATAAGTAATGAATTCACGATGTGCTATGTCTTTGAAGGGAAATAAGAGAAGAAGATGATTGAAGTGAAAAAATATAGATAAAGGGAAGAAGGGAAATAAGGATTTTCCCACATGTGATAAATGTGGAAAGAATCGCCATGGTAAATGCCTGAAGAGAATGAGATTTATTTATAAGTGCGGAGAAAAAAAACTTTTTTTGTGATTGTATGGGTAAGAAATAGGTTTCAAATGTATAATGCTTCATCTTAAATGATTTGGGTCACTACATGAATCAATGTCCCAATCATCGTAGTATACTCCAAATGATGTTATTTTATAATAATCAAGTTATAATAATACCACAAATAAAGAGGAATGATTAGTGTTCTTATGTTGTAATCAAATAAATATGCTAGTGAGTGTTGTATCAATGACGTACTAGTTATATGAATTATGGAAATAAATATGGATTGTAATGCTATACAATTTTATTGAGGATTTGAGATTATACGGTATTACGAAAAGTAAATAAAAACATGTTAAATTTTTTGTAAAATACATGGTTGAAGGAAATATAACCCTTAATATGGTCTTGATACTGAAGTAGTTATTTTGGAAAAATAGATGGTTGATTTGGATAAATTATATTGGATATTCTTGACTTCCTTGGAACAGAATAATGTTTTTTTATTCCATCATTGTTGGAGTAATCAAAAATTTTGGATATAAGTAATATATCTAGTATTATATAAGGAATAAGGGGGAAGGAATGTAATCAATAAGGTTTTATTGTAATTTATATTTTTACCATGTTTTAAGAGAATACATGATAAAGGCACTCACATGTTATTATGTGGCAAAACGAGATCTTCATTATGTTATGTTGACATTCCTTATAAATTTTTGGAATATGAGTTTGCAAACAAGTATTATGTATAACTATAAATATTGGAATGGAATAAGTTGTACATTTAATGCTATGGATTAAGGTTAAAACATTTTTAAAGATAATTTTTGTATTTTTTGTAAAAAGGAAAACCCAAAGGTTGGGAAACAACCCGTCACGTCTGACAAGGCTATGAGACTTTAACCCATAAATGAGTGGTGACGAGGGTGCATCACCTACCACTGGCCTAGGTGATGTATTGGTTTGTATAATGAGGTTATTTTAAAATTTTATGATAGATGAATTATAAATTCATTTTTATTTTAACCCTATACAATTAGGTTTAATAGAATATTTTTGAATTCTATTGTCTTTTAGAGAGAAAGATGAGTTTGTGGTAGAAATTAGTTAGTAAATGGAACTGTACTTTTCAAGTATTCTTTTTTTCTTATTCTATAAATAAATTAATTCAACATTTGGAAAATGATATCAAAACCAAAATTTTAAAATCTTAATACATTAGGTTTTGTTAAACCGATGTTATTTTTTATGGATTTGAGGCCATCAATATTCTATTTATTGTTAACTTTTTTTGGGTGATTGATGACCTCAATGACTCCCTATAAATATTTTTGTTTCTCCTCCAATTATTTGTCTATAATTTCTACTAATGTTCTCTTATTCGAAACTGTAATTTGGTGGTGACTTTTTCATTTACCTTTCCATCTTATTAATACTAAAATTTTTGTAACCCTATTATCGATGTGGGTTATCCACAAAGGTATTTTATATTTAAAAATTTTAGATTTTGAATAACAAATGAAAATTGTGAGGATTCAATTTATTGAAAGAGGGGAGGATTTAAAACCCCCAGATTTCATAGTACGTTATCTCTTTAATGTAAATTAATAGCTTCTGTTACACACAACACCGAGTTCAAGCGCATCATAACCTATCAAACTAGCCATTTTAAAACTGGTTATGAATAGTATTTTCCACATTTTATATTTTATATATATCCTATATAATTTTAACATTAATCTGTTGTGTTTCATAGACATAATATATGAACAAATTCAATTTTTTAGAAAAATGTAGTGTCTTTCAAAAAATAAAATTTTACCACCTTTTAATGGAGAACAATTTTTTAAATCCAATATTTTACACTTTTATATATTTAATGTATCAAAATACAATTATTCTTTAGAAACGCGACAAAAAAATTTATTTTGGTTAAATTTTTGGTATTTTTCTCATAACATTCGCATTTTGATGAATAGTGAAAAATAATAAATTTTTAATTTAAAACTACTTTTTTACAAAAAATAATTTATAGTGTTAAATTATACATTTGATTTGTTTTAAAGTATCATTAGATTATATATTTATCATTTAATATAATTTAGGTCATTGGAAGTAATTTTAAATTTAAATTGGACGTAAAAACATATTAATCTTTTGATTGTTTTTAATTCTCAAAAACCTGCATTCTGGTTTTGACAACAAAAATTAATTTTAGATTAATTAATGAAAATTATATGTTTTGAATTTGGAAAAATAGAATTGATTTTGGAATTTTGAATATCGAAATTACCTTTAGGTGTTATTTTTTTTTTCTAGAAACATTCAATTTTTCATGAATAGTAAAAAACTATGTTATTGTTTAAAACAGAATTTTTATTGAAATATTTATATTTTAATTTTTATTTATTTTAATGTCAAAATTGATACATAATACTTATATTAATACAATTTAATTAATTAGAGTCATTTTATAATAAGATTATATATATATATATAATTTTGTTGAATATTTTAACGTCTTTTACCCACCTTCTAGGAACTTTTGCAAATTTTCATAAAACAAAATTTCACTACATCTATTTATTGAATTTTTAAAATCCGAGAGACACATTTGACTTCAGTACGTCAAATGTTGTTCAATAGGATGCAAATATTTTTTGATGAACAGTAACTCTAAATTTTATTTACCAAAGTTAAATGTAAATAGGGTAATTAAAGGTAAAAATGATATTACAATTAACCTAACACATGTCTTAATTCTATTACATAAGTGTTTTTTGACCAAAATAAACCTTAGGAAAGAAATAAGACCATTTTCATCCATTTGGGTTAGATTAGGACATTTATTGTATTTTATTCAAAGAAGAGTTAAAAGTGTTAAATTCAATGTTTAATAACTGAACAATTTTTAATACAAGGTTATACATAAGATAAATTAGTCTATAAATATTCATTATAAATATTATAATATTTCATACATCATGGTATTTTATTTATAATTTTGAGACATTAAATAACTAAATTTATTTGTGACACAAAGATGATGTCGTAATTACCTTATTATTTAATGATTAAAATAAATGATGTTATAAATATTAAAATAAATGTAAATTGAAACTTTTGGTGCCATCCACGAATTATCAGAGTAAATATGACATTTAGAGTTTATAAATGTATTTATTTTGATGTAATCATGTTTTTATGACCTTCACAAAAACCAATTACTAAATAGTGCTAAAATTAACTTAAATGAGTTCTTAAAACAAATACCATATTGTCAAATGATATAATGTTGCTAAAAATATAATATTCTTCCAAAAGACTTATATAATGTTATATATGTAATTAATTAACCACTAATGGTTTTTTGACATTTTATAGTATGTTTATTAACTATATAATATAAAAATACAAGGATTCCTGGTAATGTTAAACTATTTAACCAAGAGTTAAATCTATAAGATAAGGTTAATATGGTGACCTAAACATGTCTAAAAAATATTGGTTGAGATGATTTCAACCCATCCCAAGCTTATCATTGATATTAATACTTTTTGATCCATTATAAACTGAAAATGATTTTATAATAAAATAATATTTCAAGCTTTTCCTAAAGTGACCCTCACCTCTCTTATAAAAGGATACATCCCCTTCTCTCAAAACAACATCTCCAAATCCATTTGTCTCATCAAAATACTGCTCAAATATCATCCAACATACCCTCAATTAAACATATATGCCTTAAATTTTATGACTCAAAAGATATCTTTTGACTTTTATGTCTTGTTTTGGAAATCACAAATGTATTCATACAAGGTTATCTAACTGACTATGCAGATCGTACTGACTATGCTTATCTTACTATGTAAAATGTAATGACTCTATCAGTCGTACTGAATCTGTCAATCGTACTGAATCTATCAACCATACTGACTTTGTCAATTGTACTGACTCTGTCAATCATACTGACACTGTCAATCATACTAACTATGTCAATCGTACAGACTCTGTCAATCGTACTGACTCTGTCAATCGTACTAACACTTTCAACTGTACTGACTTTTTTTCATCATACTCACTTTTTATCATATCAATACATTACACTAAGTAATATTTATAGTACTCATATTTTAATCACAAGATTGTTTTTATCCATTATCAACACATTCCAATGGTACTAATGATTATCATATTCATATATCTTTGTTTCAACCATAACAATGTTGCAGAGATAGTTACAAACTAATCCAAATGTTGTTATGTTTTCTGTTTCAATATGACCGTTATAATTCTAGGTGTCCAAGTCCCTCCGAGTTTTCAAGAGATATTTGACCGTTGGAGGAAATGTGACTGTTGGAACCTGAGGCCTATAAATAGGAGGTAATTTGGCGTTGAGAAGAACAACTGAGAGACTTTGATCATTCTTTCCTACTATCTTGTTCTAGAGAGGGATGATGTGACTCCTCTCTTGGTTCATGATAATTCCTTGAAATAACAAAATGGGAACAACTCTTTCTTAGTTTTTGTATTTCAAAAAGTGATTTGTTTTGATTTGTGTGACCTATGAGGTGATAACAATCCCGGGCTACCGAGGATAGGCAGACGGTGCTACCGATCATCGTATCGAGGGCTTGTAGGGATATCAAGACAGATGTACCGATCATTGTATCGAGTTCTTGCGAGGATAAAAATACAGATGTATAGCTCATTGTATCTATGGCTTACCAAGGTGGTGGTTAGACAGACCTCTTATCCTAGGAGAAAGGATACCCTTCTCTTTGGGATAAAAGAATTGTAATACTTTTACATTTCCGCTGCTGTTTGTTTTAGAAATGGAAATGTATTGTTTCTTTTCTTCATTTCATATTCGTTTTTAATTGTTTCAATTACAAGTATACTGTTTCATATTGTATTGATAGATTCTATACAATTTATGATACAATCCTTCACTATTGTATTAATTTGATTATTATATTCATTTTTGATAAAATTTCTTTACACTTCTTATAGTATTACATTATATCATACCTTTATACTCAATTCAATTATAGTTAATTGTATTTTTTTTGAATTGTATTAGTTTAAAATAATTTAAATTAATTTTCTTAAGTGTTTAAACATAATGTTTTTAGACCTATAATTCACCCCCTCTTGTATTGTTCCATCTAATATACATATATATCTATATATCAATCCAAAAATTGGTATTAGAGGAGGTTTCCATTGATTTTTTTTCTAGATCTATTTCTCTCTTTTAAAATTATATTTCAACTATTTACTGCACTAACATGTGGAGTGGAAAAGATTTTGTTTTATTTGATGGGAAGATTGAATATTGGATCAATTGACAATATAAATCCAACTAGACCACCTATCATTGATGTGAATTATTATTTGTACTGGGGATATAGAATGAAGACATTTTTTACCAATACTAGTGTAGATCATTTTATTATGCTTATTATAGGTTACAAAATTCATGACAAAGAAGTCAGTACATTCACTAGTAAAAAAATAAAGAATATCAACTAAATTACAAGGTACACGATACTTTGTTATGTTCTATGACCATGAATATATATATCAAGATATCATCTTGTGAAGAAGAAAATTATATTCGGAAGAAATTTGATGTCACACATTTTGGTACATCTAAGGTTATAGAATCAAGAAGAGAAATGCCTCGACCTGAGTATCATGGTTTCTTTTTTCATATGGAGAGCCAGTATGTAATGTGAAATAATGATTCATGACAATTGAAAACAGTTTAAAATCTATGGGAGAAAAATGTCTATATGATGAAGCTCTTGTTGATAAAATTATTGATTTAATTCCAAACGAATGGGAGTAAAAAAGGACAGCTATTGATGAAAATAGAAAAGTTTCTCAGATTACTCTTGATGAAATCTTTGGAACACTTCTACAGCAGGAGACAAGAATGAAGATAGATGCTGATTTCAATAAAAAAAATGGAAATGGGAGTGTATCTTTTACTACTACATATAAAGCCAAAACACCTGAAAGAATAACAGGATCCAATGTGAAGATGGTTGTTTTATCATAATCAAGTGATTGTGATCATTCAGATATTGGGTTGGCCAATCTTGCTCGAATGATGAAAAATATAGTGGGAAATAAATACATCCAATAGAGATTTAAAAAGAAAGATATAATGGATAAGACTTTGTAATACGTAACTTATTATGAATGTAAGAATTTAGTTCATATAAGTCTTGATAGTCCTTTGTTGGAGAGAAAAGATAGAAAGAAGATATTATTTTACAATTCCTCAGAACGCACGAACAACTTGCTGACATTTTTACAAAACCATTACCTTCTGATAGATTTCAGTTTATAAAATAGAATGTTGGAATGATTACATTAAATTAATCATTTATGTCAACTTCATGTTTTACACTTTTCATTACATTAAACTCCTCTTAAAATGGGGAGAACATTTTTTTCATCTTCACCCTATATATTTCGTAAAAATATTCCTTCTTTATTAGTTTTTTTATTTCTCATTATCATTTTGACTATATGATTATTGTTTTAATCATATACCATCTTGTCTTCTGGACTATCATATTAATTTTTTATCCTTCAGCACGTCAACCTATGGTAATAGCTTTGCTTTCCATCGGCACGTCACCCTATGGTAACAACATTGTCTTCCATCGGCACATCACCCTATGGTAACAAATTTGTTTTCCAATGGCACATCAACCTATGGTAACAACTTTTTTTCCATCGACACATCAACCTATGATAAAAACATTGTTTTCCATTAGCACGTCAACCTATGGTAACACCTTTGTTTTCCCTCAGCACATCAACCTATGGTAACAATTTTTTTCCCATCAGCATATCAACCTATGGTAATGAATTTGTTTTACATCAGCTTGACATCCTATGGTAGTGGCTTTGTTTTCTATTGGCTTGACAACCTATGGTAATGAATTTGTTTTCCATCTACTTGACAACATATGGTAATGAGTTTGTTTTCCATCGGCTTAAAAACCTTTGGTAATGACTTTATTTTTCATCGACTTAACAACCTATGGTAATGAGTTTGTTCGCCATTGGGATGACATCCTATGGTAATGACATTGTTTTCCATCAGCTTAACAACCTATGTTAATGACTTTGTTTTTCATCGACATAACAACCTATGGTAATGAGTTTTTTTTCCATCGGCCTCACAACCTATGGTAATGTCATTGTTTTCCATCAGCTTGACAACCTATTGTAATGACTTTGTTTTCCATCAACTTGAAATCCTATGGTAATGAATTTGATTTCCATCAGTCTCTCAACTTATCATATTTGTTCTCCTCATATGCTTGTATTTTCTTTCACTATGTTAATACTAATAAAACCAAAAATTTACTTAAAATCTCTAATAGGTACATTCTTTCCTTACATTGTATTGTTTTTCTTTATTTTTATTGTTTCTTGTTTTTTTAATAGAATCCCTTTAAATCCTATCAGTTGATTTTTTCCTTTAAATCTCAACTGTAGAAGATAAATGGTTATCCTTTTTTCACCAATAAATATACTCCCCTTCACATACCCACACCTGTTTTTCAGATCTCATGGAAAAGTTGTGCCCCTTTGTTTTAAGACATCATACGATCTTCCATTTGCTGCATCTATATGTCTCAGTCCTCTGCCAACGCTAATGCCAAAATGTCTTATAAAAATTTTTAGGTAAAATAATATTAAGAGAAATGTTAGTTTCTTGGGAATTATTTTTCACACATGATTCAAAAATCAGATGTATTATCTTGTTTCAAGGCTGAGAACATCATTGTTTTTCAAAAACTGTATCTCAAGATCCAGTTTTTTTTGAAGAAGTTAGTCTACTCTACAAAACAGTGTCTTTTGACATAAATATGACAATCAACATTGCTGTGTATGATGGAAAAATCTCAATGTTTGTGAAACAAGCATCCCACTTTCTAAATGTCTCAAAAGAAGTTTATTCTTTTTATCCATCTCACAAACTACCAGTGGAAGTTGGTACATTTAAAAAATAAAGTAGTGACAATCTGTTAGTTCTTACAAATGAAAAGATGAGAAAAATATCTCATTTATATCCAGATAATAGGTTCATTGTGCATTGGATGCAAGGTTTTCTGATCCCAAGGAAAGGGGATAGATAAACTCTTAATGACTCTGATATTTTTATGCTATACTATCTTTTATACATGAGAAAGGTAAATGTCATGGGGTAAATTTTCGAAATAGTCATGAATGTCACGACATGAGAAATCAAGTCCCATTTGATTATGTATCCCTCTGTTCTTACAATGTTAATTCTTAAGAGCTTGATGTTTTGTAATATTCATTTGAAGGAGAAATAAAAAGAGCTGAAGCCTTCCTAGATAGGTAAGAATACGTTGAAGGAGTTGTATGTTTGATTTGATGAAAACTAAAAGCTTTTTTTCAAATATGTAGAGGATAAATAGGAAGAAAATCAATCGACACCAAATCAATCATCACCTTTTCTAATAAAAGATAATCCAACTGCTATTGTTACTCAAAAGTCAGATCTGCAAATCAGTTCTAATCCAAAGATAAAACCTAAATACAGCAAGTGAGTTGTGTCCATGTGGAGGAAAGATAGAGAACAAAGAAAAGAAGTTGATCTTAATTTCGGTCTTGATCCATCTGAAGCTTTTGCTAAGAGTATAAGGGTAGAAGATACTCTTCATGATGAAAAACAAGACTCTTTTGAAATGGAATTCTCAAGACTTCGTTGTTTCTACGATTATGAAAATGGTTGAGGAGGATAGTGCTCATCTAACAGAAGAAGGGCATCAATATCCTATCGTACATAGTCTTCCAGGGAAAGATAAAGGAAATCTTTTTGAAATAAGTACATGAAGTTGAGGAAGTTGAAGAAGAGGGAGAATATTTTCTTTTTTAATTTCTTCAGAGTTCAAAAACGTGTAGAGAAGAATCGTTTCAAAAAAAAGTGAAGGTATTCAATAGTTTCCCCATGTCAATCAAGCACCAGTTGAATATCTTAAAACACCAGATAGAATTCCTTCCCAAGTAAATCAAGGTGCTCAATCTTCTCATACCGAAAAGGTAATCTTTATCATTGAAAAAGTGGAAGAAGAAAGAATGGAAAATGAAAAATAAAAAGGAAAACATCCAGTTTAAGACTCAATCCGATCAAATAAAATGGGTTCATATGATGAGGATACAGATTCAGAACACACAATTTCTCTCAAGAAGAGTGATTACATTATTCATGTTTTGAGAAAGATTCATAATACCATTCCTTATTTTACTAGACATGATTGTAAAATTGATTTCATTACTCCCAATAAAAGGAAGAATTTTGGTTTTGTAAGAGAACTGAGAAAGAGAGTATTGTGAATTGAAGCTGATATAAAAGTACTATCTGAATGTCCGACTGCTCATAAGAAGGCTTGCAATACAATGACTAAGTGGTCATACAAAATAGAAAGCTCAGTGAATGATCATGAAAAATAAATTAAAGGCATAAACAGGCTTTCAAATGATCTTGATATTTCTTACAATAAACATGACAAATAAACCATTGAAGGGATATATTATATGTCAAAAACTCATGGAGCCGATATTTCATCAATGAAACAGCTGCAAGAGAGAATGGATGCTTTTCAAACAGTGTTTTTGATGGTTTCATCGTTCAAATATGAAATAGTTATGATGAAGAAACAAAATTATGTGCTATCTAAAGATAATAAGAATTTTCAAAACAGAATTGACACTCTTGAAGAAGTAATTAGAGTCCAAGAAGTGATTATCAAGAATCAGGATCAGATTTGTTTCGATCAACAAGAGCTTCTCAAATATCAGGGTGACTCTATCTCTGAAGGCAGGAAAGAAATCAAAAAGATAAAATCATATCTTCATGAGATGATCAAGAAAGAAAAGGAAATAGAAAACAAATGAGTGTTGTTTGTATATTTTATTGCTCATTTTCTATAATACTAAAGTCTTTTTTTATCTCAATAAGATTTATTTTACCTTTCCCATTGCCTTGTATTTCTTTTATAACTCTTTCAAGAAACTCAATATTACCCCATTTTTTTGTAAACCACAAAGGGGAAGAATGTTTTATAAGGGTATAATGTTTTAATAAAACACATCTAAATCATGGAAAATCGACGAATACAATCCTTAAGAAAGTAAATACCTAAGGGGGAGTTAGTTTTATTCAATTTATTATTCAAAAGAGTTTCCAATAACTCGGGGGGAGATAAGTTTTTCTTTTTTTATCTTTTTGTTTTGTGCTTTCCAGAAAGAGAGAGATTTTTGAGTCAAAAGTTCTTTTTAGACTATTATGTCTTGTTTTGGAAATCACAAATGTATTCATACATGCTTATCATACTGAAAATGCTAATTGTACTGACTATGCTTATCGTACTATGTCACTCGTTCTGACTCTGTCAATCGTACTAACTCTATCAATCATACTGACTCTGTCAACCATACTGACTCTGTCAATCGAACTTACTCTGTCAATCGTACTGACTCTGTCTATCATAATGACTATTTTAATCGTACTAACTCTGTCAATTGCACTGATTCTGTAAATCGTACTGACTATTTCAATCGTACTAACTTTTGTGCATCATGCACACTTTGTATCATAACAATAAATTACACTAAGTAATACTTATAACCCATATATTTATCACATGCTTGTTTTTATCCTTTATCAACACATGTCAATCGTACTCATGTTTATCATCATCATATATCTTTTGTTTTAACCAAAAAGATGTCGTAGATTTATTTACAAGCTAATCAAAATGTTGTCATGTATTTTGTTTCAATATGACCATTATAAGGACATGTGTCCATGTCCCTCCGAGTTTTCCGAAAAAATATTACCGTTGGAGGTAATGTGACCATTGGAACCTGAGAACTATAAATAGGAGGTCATTAGAAGCTGAGAAGAACAACTGAGAGACTTTGATCATTATTTTCTGTTATCAAGATCAAGAGAGTGATCTTGTGAATTATCTCTTGCTTCATGTGAAAGCCTTGAAATTATAAAACATGAACGCCTCATTCTTAGTTTTTGTATTTCAATATGTTCTTTGTTTAGCCTTGTTCCACTGATCAGGTGATAACGATTGAGGGTTGCTGAGGATAGGCAGACGGTGAAACCAATCATCAAATTGAGGGCTTGTGGGGATAACAAGACATACGCACCAATCATTGTATCGAGGGATTGTGGGGATAACGAGACTGACGTACTGATCATTGTATCGAGGTCTTACCAAGGTGGTGGTAAGACATACCTCTTATCCTATGTGAAAGGATACCCTTATATTTGGGATAAAAGAATTCTAATACTTTTACTATTCCGGTACTTTTTGTTTTTGAAAGGGAATTGTATTGTTTCTTTTCTTCATTTCATATTCATTTGTAATTGTTTCAATTACAAGTATACTGTTTCATATTTTATTGATAGATTTTATACGCTTTATGGTAGAATCCTTCACTATTTTATTAACTTTAATTACCAAATGTACCCTTTATCATGGTAAAAAAATTACTAAAATTAATACTCATATTGAGAAAAAAAATAAAAAAAATAACATATTTAGACATATGGAATCCAATTATAGATTTTTATTTAAATTTCAAAAAAATAAATGGTATAAATTTATTTCAAATGAAACTAGAAAAACTCAACAAAAAATAATCTTTCAATCAAATGTGTTTATAAGTGTAAAAAAATTTATACCAATTTCTATAGTGAAATTGATATCAATAAAATTAATAAGAGTATTAATTATTATCAATAATTAATTTTACTTATAAATATTTATATAATAATTTTGAAAATTTCAAATGGTCTAAAGATGTAGTTTACTAACAAATATATATTTTTAACTACTCATTAGAAAATTAATCTTTTAAACAAAATATAAAAAATTCAACAGAACCAAAATTTTCATTGATAATTTAAGAAAAATTAATTTTATTAAATGAATTTTTAAATTTATAAATAATTAATTATATTTACTTTCTCATTTCGAAGAGATTAGAATTATTTTTTAGGGAATCATATTATCGAGGAATTAGATGACATTGCTAAAAAAGTAATGTTTATTTTCAAATAATAAATATGGGTTGAATATGATATTAAAATTTATTTCATAATATGGTTATTCATATTAATTGACACAAATTTGAATACCATGTTATAAAGGCCATATTTGAAAAATTATATTTTATTCTTTCTTAAAACAGAGTGTTGTGTTTTCTATAATTTACCGATCATAGTATTCTTTAAAAACCAATAAATATTACATAGATAATTCAATGTATAATTTATAATGTTATACTATATTATGTTTCATTTAGAATAAAGGATTAATTTCTCAAAATAAATAAAGGAAATTCAATTTATTTAAAGTGATGTATTTCATTAAATATTGGGTTGTTACATTATCTTTAAACATAAATAAATTTCACCCTCACAATTTTATTTTGATCATCAATGATTTAATATTTCAAAACACATTTTTTAATGATCACATCATAAAGAGAGATAATGAATCATCCTTAAGATAGAAAAATTAACAAATATAATGGTTAATAAAAAAACACATAATCATTTTCCCTATAATTTGAACAATTATGGGATGTTAAAATATACACAGGGAGGATAATACAAGAATCCAAGGTCAATTAGTCTATAATAGAGGAAATGGTTATGATAATGTTAATAATTTCGAAATAATAAATCATTAAGGGGTTAAAATAATATCAATTCACAGAAAATGAAGTTTAAATGATAGTATTTTAATTTGATGAACCTTTTCCTATGGTTGATTAAATCTATTACAATGATGACTAAAAAAATGAGAAATCACACATACTTTAATTATTTTCATTTCATAAGAAAAATTACATCCCTTGGTTTTTATTTTATCAATTTAAACTTCAACTCTTATATAATGTAATGAATATTCAGTATGAATTTTTCATTATTTATATGATAAAATTAATATTTAATGTTTCATAATATCTTAAAAATAATGACTATCATTTCCTCCAATCTCTAGATATTTAAAAAATATATTTACTAACACGTGATATTCAATATGGGAAAATATAATATAATAATATAGGGAACCTCAATAATAAACTCTAATGTTCAACATAATCCATTACATAAATACATAACCTTAAAAACATTAAAAAATATATCATAAAAAATTCAAAATATCATCCTTTTAAAGGAATGTCACTATATGTCCAAAATAAATATATCATTATTCCCTTAATTAAATAAAGTAGAAAATAAAACCACATACCAAATATATGAATACCTTGTTCATATATTTTCATAAAATATGGTACTAACCTAATTAAATATAAATCCATAATAAAGGCATAAATTCTTATAAAAAATAATTATTTACTTATTCATTTTACTTCATTATGTATTAAAATGATATAAACTTAATCAAATGTGACATTTATTTTTTTAGAAATCACTTATGAGTTACAATGTTACTAATATCATCCATTTAATTTTTATATATAATTCATATATTTATTTAATTAAAAATTACCATATCAAAATCAGTATCATAATATTTGTTATAGTTTCCTCAATAATGTGTTTTCTTTAAAATATCACCATACCGTTATATAATTTTTGTACGTTAGCAGTTATGTTCAACATATTGCTATAAGTTAATAATGTCCAAATTCAAAAGAAAAATCCTTTTTTGTTTTATTATTCATGAAAATACAATATCATAGATAAGATACTTATATTAAAAAATTATTTAATTTAAATATATATACAGTTCATTCATTCAACATAAATTATTAGAATAGAATATGTTTTTCTTTGGTATAGGTTGTAACCCATGGATGAGGGCATTGACTTGAATAATTCACATATTCCCCATTCATGATTCATTGAACTATAAATTTATAATTATGAGGAAATTTATATCACTAAAAAAATTCATTTTTCCTCATAAATTACTTTACCTATTCCACTATTCTCCATACATAAATCATCTTTTTTCCCTCTATGAAATTTTCTTGAGTGACTTTCCCACATACTCAACCTATTGGAAAGCTGAATGTTTTTTGTCTATGGTTATAATGAAACTCCATTTTAATCTTATTAGTTTCATTATGAATCTTTTTATGTTGACATTTTAAATTAGACAATGAGATACAAGATTATTTAAAAAAACACAGTTTCTCATTTTATCTCTCAGTTTATATGGTTTCCTATGAGTAATATCATTCACTTGTTTCTCACACATAGTGTTAATATAATTCCTTATACTCCAAATAATTGTGGAAAAAATATAGTTTCCTCAATAATAATAATTTTGAGATACCAAAAAATAATAAAAAATAATTTTTTAGATATCTAAATCGTAACACCTTCTTTTCTTCCAATGAAACTATAAATTCAACCTAGCTCATCAATGGTAATCATCAATTCAAATACTTCATAATGGTTTGTAAATAAAATTTAAATTAATATATTCTTATCCCTCATGACTGTCAAACCACGTTAACATTAAGGTAATAGTAACGATGCACCTAGATTATGGATGATATATAATCAACCAACATATTTTGGTTTTATTACTCCAAGATTCATCTACACAAAACCCATATCTACATATAGTATATAGGTATGTGTAATTTCTGGAAAAAAATAACTCTTTTCATTACCATAAAATATAATGTTCTCATATCCATTATATTATCCTCGATGTTCTCACTAAAATTTTATCATCCTAGTTTTCTATGACACCCAATTATTTTGTAAAATTTGTTTTCTTCTAAATCCATTGAAAATTTTCATTTCACACAACCCTGAATTTTCCCTTTGTTATATGAAAGAATTATTTTGGGCCATCATTATATGCAACATAATGTCAATATTTTACAACATGAAATATTAATATTATCTTTTCCTACACATAACACTATTACATGCTTGTATTAATCACAATATTGAGTCCCCCAGACAGCTTGCATAACATGCAAGATAATGATTTACAAAACTACAATATACAATTAAGGGTGTTGTTAAAATATTAGTATCATTAACACCTAGAAATTGAAATAAATATTCAAAATAATATTATATGAATTTTCAAAAATATTATTTAAATATTAAAATAAAATGATTCATTTGTTTTTTAATTAGTTAAATATTAATGAAAGAATTATTGGAAAATGATAAATTTCATTTTGTATGAAAATATATTTCTCCATAAAACTAAGCTAAATATTTTTCATTAATTTATTCAATAAAATTTATATATTATATATTAAATTTTTTTATACTCAACCAATATATTTTAAGGGTAGGAGATACAAAAAAATCCAATTTTCTGAATTAATTGAAGTTTTCTTCAAAATAGATATTTTACTGCCCTTAAATAGAGAATACATTTTAAATATGAATTTTGACACTTAAAAATTTTACTTTTCAAAATAAACATCATTTTTAAAATAGGGACACAAAAATTATCTTACGGTGACTTTTTGGTATTTTTCATTGAGGTTTCATTTTCTGAAGAATATGTGAAAATACTGAATTTTAATTAGAAAATATTTTTTAGTCTAATTTATTTACAAAGTAAAAATATTTTTTTTATTGGATTAAAATATAAATTATTTAATTTAAAAATAAAATAATCAAATTTAGGACAATGTAATTAATTTTAATTTGAAATTTAATATAAAAAACATAGTAAACATTTGAATGTATTTACATTAAAAACCCGCATTTCTTTCCGTCTACGAGAAAAAATTTAAATTAATTTATTTTACATCGATGATTGTAATTTGGAAAAATAGTTTTCATATTCTTAATAATCATAATTTCTAATTTCTAATTAATTCAATTTTTTTTACAAAAACATATTAGTAAACGTGATTAAAATTTATTACCGCGATTGAGATAATGTTAAGCTTAATATGGGAGAAAACTATATACATAAGAGCCAATATGTCCTTGAATATTATCCAAAATATATTTATGGTCATATATAAACCCTATTGTCACTATTATATAATTGGGTAAATTATTGGAGCCACATGACATAGAGAAAATGTGGGTGGAATTATCTATCAAAAAAATTAAAAATAATGACCCTCCACCTCAACTATATAGATGCACTCACACCTTCCACATAGTCATACCTATCAAAGGATTTTTCCCAAGAAAATTATACAAAAATAATCCCCTAAAATCCCATAATTACCCCTTAAGTCCACCCTTTGTGCCTAAATCCATCGAGGTATTCACTTAAGTGTAAAATAGAAGGGCTTACCCAAAGAAGAGGTAACATCCTCTCTCAAGATCCCTTCTATTATTTTCATTGTCCAACACCTCAATTATTATTATTAAATAATTTTTAATAACATAACTATAATAAATATAATTATATTTTTTATTCAGTTTTTTCTACCTGAACATACACACAATTTCATCTAATTTCAAACGAACATATGATTGTTTTGTATGGCGAACTACCACCTCAACAAAAAATTTTGTTCCTATTTTCTTTTGCACCTCTCATTGGTGGAAATTATGATGGATACTATGTTTTATATTATAAATGTTTTATTTATCAAGTATTTATTCTTATTTAATTATTATATAAAACATACCTTTAAGCTTTCCATTTTTTGAAAATATGATAACTTATTTTGTTGATGTTTGGACCCTCGCATTCTCAAAGCGATGTGATTTATTCACACAAAACATGGAATTTATTAAGAATGGGTTTAGTAAAATTAAATTATATGTATGACATAATAATGATAATGGTATGATAATATATATATTAACCTGCATTTCAATTAGTTTATCTCTTTTAGTACAATAATATAATGGAAGCAACATTTCTACATATGTACGACCGACCATCTCCAGGAACGATGTATTTAATTTCATAATTATATATTCAATATATTTTTATAATATAAATATATTTAATATAAATTATATTTATATCGTGGTTTACATTATGGAAACCATGATATACTTATAAGGAAAAAATATGTATCAAGTTAAGGAGTATGAAAAAAAACAAAGAGGGAATTACTAGAAATGTAACCTTAACATGGAAGTTTTAATAAGTGGGTGATATAAATTAATATATGGTATTATATATAATTATATCGTTCTATTTTATATTTATAATAAATTTATATTTCTTGTATAGTATGTTTGAATGAGTACAATGATAGTCAATACATATGGTATTTGATTTCTAGTCTCACATTAATTTTCGAGAGGCATTTTCTTTATTCACAATTCATTCCATTTGTGTTGTATATACTAGACATGAATGTATTACATGATTAATATCATTAAAATTATTATTACTTAAATATTTATTTTAATTTCACTCTTTCATTAGTTTTTTTTCAATTCAGAAGTTACCAACTCAGTACGGTAGTTCTTGTCACAAAATTTCTTCATTGAGACTCATGTTTTTTTATACACCTATACACTTTCTTGAGGTGTATATTCGTAAATTTTTAATGTGATATAATTAATGTTATTATTTTAATGATATTATATGATTAATTTTATTTCATTTTCTTACATGAGGAGTGTGATTGAATGTTACCAACTAGTAAGATTCTATTGAAATAATTTTTCATTTATCATGATTATTTATGATTATTTTCTCATTGATGGGATCTTATAATACATATCTCAATAACACACATTATTTCTCTCCAAATCTAGTTATTCATGATAAATTATAATATTAGTACTATTTTTTTCACTCTATTGAAAATAATATAATATAGAACGTTTTTTTAAGAAAGTATGAATTTACCTTTGTCTTCAGCCATAAATTTGTGTCCCTTCAAATCCATTCCTTCAAAATATGATTCCAAAATTAGTATAATATTATTCAATGACATTTAAATGAAAATTTTAAAAACTTTTTAGTTGAAAAAAAGGGATTTCAAAATGGAATAATCGTCTCATTTTTCATTCAAGGAACATTTGTAAACATATACGGTGAAAATGGAATATTTGGCATGTAATGATTTATCAAATTACATGAACATAATTTCCTAGAAGCTTAGTTTGAATGGTTAAAATTTAAAATTTTAATAAATAATTATTATCCAAATATTCTTCACATTAACTATTTTCAATGTATTTTTATTGAAATTGTTTTAAATATGTTTTCAAACTTTCCTTAT
The DNA here is from genome assembly GCA_963277665.1 of Viscum album. NCBI lineage: Eukaryota > Viridiplantae > Streptophyta > Magnoliopsida > Santalales > Viscaceae > Viscum > Viscum album. Next base: position 2,132,659,140 of record OY728155.1, on the reverse strand, counting down.
AAGTATTTAAAGTATTATCAATGAAATGGTTTTAAAAATGTTTTCAATGTTTCTATATATGTTTTTAAAGAAAAACAATATTAAAAAATGTTTCCAATTTTCCTTTGTAAATTTTCAAATAAAATGGGTTTCAAAATAATTTGAAGTTTTTTTATAAGTTTCCAATAAAAGCGGATTTCAAAATTCCTTCAATCGACTTTTATATGTTTTCAAAAAAAAATTCCAAATGTTTTCAATATTAGTTTATATTTTATCAAAGAAAAATTGTTTTCATAATGTTTCAAAAATTCTTTTATATGTTTTAAATATTTTTTTTTCAAATATTTTTCATGATTTTTAATTAGATTTCAAGGACAGAGGTATTAAAAATGATTTCAATATTTTTTTAAACATTTTCATAGAAAAAGGTTTTCAAATAATTTTATATAATTTTTCAATGCTATTATAAATGAAAATGGATGTCATCATGTTTTGTAGCATCCCTTCCTTTTTTAAATAAAATGTTTTATACAATAAATATTGTTTTAAAAAATAATTTTCGAAGAAAAATGTATATTTCCCGCAAGAAATGATTTTAAATGATCATTCCAAATCATTTTCCATCTAATATGACATCTTTTAGCATTACTCATGACCTTATGGGAAATTATCCAAAGGTTCCATCTATATTCTTTCTCTAAATGGTTTATCTTTTCATGGCACAGTTTTTATGAAAACTGTTTCTCATTCATTGGTAATATTTCTATGAAAATGATTTATATTTCATGTGTTATATGTTTTTTAGACCAATTTCACATTCATGGGTTATATTATTATGATACATTTTTATTTTCAGGGGTTATGATTTGATGAATGAATATGAATTCTATCTCTTTTCCACATGTTATTATCTGATTACATGTTTATGATTCACATATCATTTCTCATGTTAGGATATTATTGTGTATGATGTTTTGGAACATGTATGTATTATATTATTTTGAGGTGGGTTGGAATTATGTATTCGTCCAATGAATTGGGTAAATATTATAACTCTTAAGATAATGATGAGAATCATGTTGATGTTCTTGATCCACTGTGGAATATGGGGAAACATGATGCATTATGGGATGATGGGGAAACCGATTAATCAATGGGGAGATGGGGAAACCCAATACACTATGGGAAGATATGTAAAACTTATCCACTATGGGAATATGGGGAAACTGTATCCACAATGGGAAGACTTGGAATCCTAATCCACTACAGAATGATGGGGAAAAATGTTCCACAATAGGAATATGGGGAATCCTATTCCACTATGGGAAGATGTGGAAACCTTATCCAATGTGGGAAGATATTGAAACCTAATAAATTAAAAAAGAGGATTGCGATTATGAATGGTGGTTTCTCCCACCCATTAGGTGTAGTTTCCATGATTTTCCCTGATAATTTCTTTTAATGAGGCTTTTCTTATAAGGACTATCATTATATATTTATGTTTATTCCACAATTCCATGTCTTAATAATTTGTTATTCTTTCATGGATTATACTCTTGATTTCCTTAAAATTACTTCCGTATGAAATAGTATATGTTATTCTATGATTCATTTTTACAGTATCTAAAATGTAGGGTATGATATTATAATATTATGATCACATTCTCATATTCTTTTTCCCATGTATACACTTAAAAATCCCCATTATTAACCCTTATTGGTTATATAATCTCACCACTTTCTATGTTTTTTTCTAGGTTATAAAAATATATTTTCTTTATGATATGTTTCTATGTGATATTAGTCATGTAACAATTAGTGGGAGATATTTTTTTATCACTCAAATACCAGGGTCTATATTTTAAAATTTCCAAAGGGACTAATCTAATACGGTTTATTGGAATCTATCTATGTAATGTTATAAGTATTCCCCAAAAATATGTAATGTTTATATATGGAATGCTTAGTTTTTATAGTTGTTAGCATAAAAATGTTTAATAAACCATTGGAATCTAGGATTATAAACATTTTGTGATATCCCAAGGGTAATTTCTAAGGATATTTCTAAAAATTTGTATAAGGATGAATCTATGGATAAGGAAAATATCATTGATCTTTGGTAAAGGATAGAGATAGTAGATTCCAATAAATAAAATGTTTTTTTGTATACTATAAGTGGATGTGATTATGGAACAAATATTACAATGAATAAATATGGCGATACGATGTTTTGTTCTTGACTCAAGTGTGACAACTGGGCCCCGGTGACATCACAACTGCCCCGCCTTAACATGGTCGTCGGGTCCAGGCCCACCAGGTACCACCAGTTGCCCTGCAGACATGTGGGGCCCACCCCAAGGTCCACCAACATGCCTGAACGGGTCATATTACTAATGATTGTCCCCATAGGCCAAAACTTGTCATTTCCAGTGTGCTTTGTCCTCACTCACACACACCCTGGGAAACATTCCAGAAGGTCACCCATCCTGATCACTACTCCAGGCCAAGCACTCTTAATTGTGGAGTTATAATCAGGTTGGATCCCGAAAAGGAATGTTCACATTGTTGACATGAGTCATACCATTTAGTCATTTAACCGTTTATCATTTGAGAGTGTTACATTCACCCCCCTTTAGAGCACAACGCCCTCAATGTGGGCCCTACATCTCAACCCAGGCAGTACACCGCGCACTTAAGGACGAGTTCCTCCTCTGATACCAAATGTGACAAATGGGACCCGGTGACAGCACAACCACCCCGCCTTAACATGGTCTTCGGGTCCTGGCCCACCAGGTACCACCAGTTGCCCCGCAGACATGTGGGGCCCACCCCAGGGTCCACCAACATGCCTGAACCGGTCATATGACAAATGATTGTCCCCACAGGACAACACATGTCCTTTCTAGTGTGCTTTGTCCTCACTCACACACACCCTGGGAAACTTCCCAGAAGGTCACCCATCCTGATCAATACTCCAGGACAAGCACACTTAACTGTGGAGTTCTAATCAGGTTGGCTCCTGAAAAAGAAGGTTCACATTGTTGACATGAGTCATATCATTTAATCATTTAACCCTTTATCAAATGTGGGTGTTACATTCACCCCCCCCCCCTTTAGAGCACACCGCCATCGTTTTGGGCCCTACATCTCAACCCCGGCCGTACACCGCGCACATAAGGCTGGGTTCCTCCTCTGATACCAAAAGTGACAACTGGGCCCCAGTGACAACCCAACCACCCCTTCTTAACATGGTCGTCGGGTCCTGGCCCACTAGGTAGCACAAGTTGCCACGAAGTCATGTGGGGCACACCCCAGGGTCCACCCACATGCCTGAACGGGTCATATGACTAATGATTGTCCCCACAAGCCAACACATGTCATTTTCAGGGTCCTTTTTCCTCACTCACACACACCCTGGGAAACATCCCAAAAGGTCACTCATCTTGATCACTACTCCGGGCCAAGCATGCTTAACTGTGGAGTTTTAATCAGGTAGGCTCCTAAAAAGGAAGGTTCACCTTGTTGACACGAGTCATATCATTTAGTCATTTAACCCTTTATCATTTGAGGGTGTTACACAAGTGTAACCTAGTACACTACAACATGTGTTACTATCAACCTAGTTTTGAACTCATGGGGGATATGCTTTGTGAATTAATAAACAAATAATAATAAATAATTGATGATTTATATAGAATATTATTATTAATTAATTTTTATAATCCTAAGGTGTAATAGATTAAAAAAGTAGGTTTAATTATTTAGATATCATATATTTAATTTTCCATAAATATGTGGTTTTAATCTATATATGTTTTCATCACCCTATGCATTTTTATTTTATTAAAAATAGATTACTATAAGGATTTGAGTTAGCATTGAATGTTTTAGATTTTTAAATCATGTTAATGATGTAATTCAATTTTAAAAGTGAAAAACCCATTATGATAATCAGGATGGTCCACGAGTATATGATATAATGATGATGATAATGATATTATAATTGACATATGAAAGGTTTGGTTTGTTCTTCCAGGTTTATTTAAATTATACATAGATACATGATTGGATTGAGGTTGAGGAACCATGAGACATGATTAATATTTCATATTATAGGAAATGGATATTAAGGTATAATATGTTGAATCCCAACAAATATTTTAGGAATAAATTTGGATGATTAAAGTGTATATTTTTTGGAAATCAATGATTATGTTTTATGAATGATGAAATATATAATTTTTTTGAATGTATTTTGTCAATTATAATTTAATAGGATATGTTGAATGGTGATGAAGACATAAGAAATTTATTTAATAGAAATGTGGTATATTAAAATAAGGTAATGTATCTATTAATGTGTTCAATTTTTTGATACAATTGTGTTTATCATAGATAAAAAGATGATTGATTTGGGTAAAATAAATTAGATAGTAAATATAAACTCATAACTTATAGAGTATTTTTTTGGAAAAGTTTTATATATCCTCATGGATGTAGTTTACAATTTCTTTGATTTATAGAATATATCCATCAATATTTAGAATAAGGGAGCATACAGGTTTTCCATATGGATTTATGGTAATTTTGGTTATTATCAAGTTTCAAAATAATATATTATGATGGAATTATCATTTTTGGAATGTGACAATCAAGAGATACTTTTTGATATATGGGGGATTAATTTTAATCTGATTTCATGAACTTATTTATAATTATTTGTATTTTCAACTATTGAAGGGGTTATAATTTTAAATATTCATGGATGGTTTATATAAAACATTGGATAAAGTTTTTTAGATTAATGTATTACCTCAGAACATGAGGATTTATGCTTATTGGATAACATGTTCTAACCAATTTGTCTTGATGGTAACTAAAGATAGATGTGAATACTTTTCATGGATCTCATGATATGTTAGTACTTAATGAATGAAAAATTCACATTTATATCTCAGAGAAAGAGTTGAATTGGAAATATAGGAATGCACAACAAAAGTGTGATATAGTTAATATTAAAAAGAATTAATCAAGTATGTATATAATCTTGTGAATGTTCATAAACACTAAGGAAAAGGACCTTGATAGAAAATATCATAGTACCTTCATTTCATATGAACCAATGATCCACATAGATAATCACAAATTTATATATTTTTTTATTGTTATATTTATACTAAACATGTCTTTTATCACTCTTAAAAAATACCTGATTGGTTAATTTCCCTTTCATATCCATGTTTTAACATCCCACATATGTTCACTTACGTGTGGAACAATTGAAATGTTACAATGGGTGTTAGTAATCATTCCAAAATTCCCTTTTGAAAGAAATTTTTATTGTGCGTTTTTACGATGTGAATTTTAATGAACGGAAATTCAATGTATTAAACCTTTAATATCCAAGATGAATTTATAGGTTGAAATTCATATCAGGGGGTAAAATTTAATACCTTAAGATATTGTTAATTTTTTTGAATCTTTTTTAATATTATTCATTTCACGTAACACTTAATACACCTTCAGTTATAAAAAATAACTATGTGTGGATTGTGTATAAGAAATCCAATTAAATATTACTGAACACACAATTATTATATTATAATGTATTACACACAACACTATGTTTATCTTCTGTGAAAAACAATACCTAATCACTTTGATAGGTTGTGTAACAGGAAACACCAAGTTTTAAAAACCTCAAATATATTATTAGTAATGTTATTAAAATTTTAGTATCATTGTCACATTTTTTTAGTATAAATTTAAAATAAGATTAAATAAATTATGAAAATATTATTTAATCATGTATATAAAATTAATCCTTCAATTGGAAATAAGTTATAAATGAATGTAACAACTATTTTAGAATGAAAAAATTCATTTTCTAAGAAATTTTTTTTATAAAATTAAACACAACAATTTTGATGAATTTTATCAATTAAAATTAAATATTATGTATTCAATCAATTTTTTTGATTCTAATCCTATAGATTTGATAGTAATTTGATAATAATAAATCAAATTTTATGAATAAGAAGATATTTGTTTTTCAAAAATGGTAATTTTTTCACCCTTTTAGTGGAGAACAAATTTTATATATGATCTTTGAAAATTTTATAGATTTTATATGTCAAAATATTTTTTACATTTTTAATATGAATATAAATATTTCCTTTGGTTGATCTTTTTTTATTTTACCATGAGATTTAACTTTTTGATAAATAATGAAAAATACTAAATTTTTTTTAAAAAATACTTTTTGTCTTACAATATAGAAGGTAAAATTATGTGTTTTGTAGTTTTGAGATTAAATTATAAAAATTAAAAAAAAAATTAATCCAAATTAATACATTTGAATCAATTTTACTTTGAAATTTGATACAAAAACCATACCAAACATTTACCTATTTTTATAATAAAAACATGCATTGTCGTCCCATGTGCGGGATTAACTTTTGAATAATATATTATAATTCTGTCATATTAATTTGTAAAAATGGATTCCATATTTGTAACCATATTAATTTATAATTTTCTTAACATAGTTTATTTACCAAAAAAAATTAATGAATATAATTAAAATTAATTACAGTGATTACGCTAAAATTATGCTTTACAGGGGACTAAACCTAAGACTTAATTGCCAAAATGTTCTAAAAAATATTACAAAATCCATTTTATTGAAATATTTAGAGATTTTATTTCCATTTATATAATTTCATCCATTATTTTATCCACTTGACATAGGAAAAATGTGGGTGGAATTCCTTTTCATAATATTTAGAAGAATACGACTCCTCTACCACTGTAAAAATAAACTCACCCTCCCCCATATTAAAATCTACAAATTCCTTTGGATCACCCAAAATATGATCCAATAAGCTCCTAAAATCACTAAAACACTCCTTGAATCCTACCTTTTTAATGAAATTTAAACAAGGAATCCCTTTTGTGCAATGGAAAAGGAGTTACCCAAAGAATATGTAACATCCTTCTTTAAAATCCATTTTTTTAATTTATTACTCCAACCCCAAAATAATTCTTATAACATAGTTATATAAACATAATTATTCCTAATTTACAGATACTTTATTATTATAAGGTTTCCACCTTCAATTATACCAACATTCATCTAATGGGTAACGAACTGACAGTTTTTTTCTATGAAGAACAACTACAACACAAAATGATTCTGCAGTTTTTCATTTACCAGATCCCATTGGTGGGATTTATGATTAAAACTATAATTACTTATTCTATATTTTATATTAATGATTAATTTATTATTATTTAATTATTATTTAAAAAATACATCTTTTCTTTCCATTTTTTGTAAATACAATAACATCGTTTGTGGAAGTGTAGACTACCACCTTCTCAAAGTGATGGGATTCATTCACACATTACATGGAATGTGTTAAGAATGTTTTTAGTGATATTATATGATATATATCAAAAAATAATTCAATTTTAATTATATTATATATATATAAATTTATTTAATTTACTTACATTCTTTCAAAATGATAATAAAACATAAACAATGTTCAGGCGTACATACGACCTACCATCTCCATGAATGGTGTATTAAACTAAAAACTTATATGTTATATATATAGTAATATAATACATATATATTTAATATAATTGATATTTATATCATCATATATATTCATTAAATCATGACATAAATATAAAAAAAAAGTGACAAATTTAGACAGATGTGACAAATAATGGAGATATTACATCAAACATAACATTAACACGAAAGTGATAATAGGTGGGTTGTATAATGATATATATTTTTTTATATAAAAATATGTTAATTTTTATATGTATAATAAAAATATATTTATTATAAATGACTATGGAATGAGTATAATGAGATTTAAGACATAAGGTAACAGATTTCTAGTCTCAATTTAATTTCTGCAACACTTATGTTTTATTCACCATTAAATCTATTTTGTAGTGTATATAATTATAAGTCATGTATTCTATGATTATAATACTTAAATTTATTATTATTTTCATATTCATTTTATGGTATCACATTATTGTGGTTTTAGCATACAATTGTTACAAAATCCCTATGATTTTTTGGTCTCAACATTCCTTCTTTGAGAAACATGTTTTTTATAATCCTATATTGTTTTATATGGCTTATATAATATTATTTGACATGTTATATAAATAATTTACATATATTAATGATATTTTAAGATTTATTTAATTCAATTTTATGAAATTCGGAGTGTGATTAAATGGAACCAAATGGTAAGAGTCTATTGAACGAATTTGATTGTTTAGAAATATTGTCTATTTTTATGATTCCATTGATGAAATAATATGACACAATCTAATTATATTTATTCTCATTTGTTAAATCATTATATCTTCATGAATTGGTTCAATTATTCTACTCTTTGGTAGATAATAAAATTTAGAAAGTGTTTTTATGAATTTCTGACCTTACCTCTCTATTCCGTTGGAAATCTAAGTTCCATCAAAACTAGGTTTTAAAAAAATGTTTTAAAAAATAATATATTAATCTACGATGATATTTAAAATACAATTTTAACAATGGTTTAACTTTTACACAATAGTATTTAAAAAATAATAATATTCTTTTCATTTTTTGATCAAGGAACATTTCTAAAATTTAATGGTGAAAAAGGAATGTTATGAAGGAATGGATTTATATTCCTCTATAATCGTCACATATTTGATGATTCCATTGAATGATTAATTTTTTTTAATAAAATAAATTCAATAATATTCCAGATATTCATTATATTCAATGTATTATCAAATGAATTTTTTTAAAATGTTTTCCAACATCCATTATAATCATTCAAAGTAACATAAATTAAATCGTTTTCAAAACAATTTTATGATTTATTTATAAATTTTCAGGGAAATTGGTTTTAAAAATCTTTTCATGTGTCATTTATATGTTTCAAATGAAATTATTTTCAAAATGTTTACATGTTTCTTTTATAAAATTTCATATAAATAGTTTTCAAAATTCATTCAAGAATATTCTATATGTTTTCATGGGAAAAAGATTCAAAAAAATTTCAACATTCATTTATATATTTCGAAGGAAAATTTCTTTCAAAATTTTCTCATGCTTCATTTATATGATTTCAATTAAAATATTCTTCTAAATTTTTTTAATATTATTTTATAAGTTTTCACGGAAAATGTTTTTCAGACACTTTTTAAAAACTCTTTTACAAGTTTTCATGGAAAATGGTTTTCCTATTTTTTTAAAAGGAAACATTATATTTTTTTTCAAACCATTATCAAAGAAAAAAATTATACATTTTTTCAATAATCCATAATATGTTTTCAAGGTAAATGGTTTTCAAACTGATTTTGGTTTAATTTTTTATTTATAAAAAATGATATTACCTTAAAAAATATTTTAACGGATCGTTCAAAGTTATTTTCATCTTAGATATCTTTAGATTATGTTACTCTTTCACTTCAAGGAAATAAACCAAATAGTCCATCTGTATTAGTTCTTTTATTGGTTTCTATTTTTATGGAATTATTTCTTGGAAACTCCATTATCTACCATGGGTTATATGTTTATGAAACCCATTTCTTTTTCACTGGTTACATGTTTATGAAACATATTTTATTTAAGAGGTTATATTCTTATAAAACCTAGTTCATTTCTTGGGTTAGGATTTGATTAAATGATTATGAAAATGTATTTTTTTTCTATAGGTTATTATTGGATTACATGTTTATGATATTCATTTCAATTTCATGTGTTATGATATGATTTCTTATGATATTGTTGAATAGGTATGTATGATTTCATTATGAACTGGGTGAGAACAAAATCTCCCTCAAATTAATTGGGTAAATACTTACATCTCATGAGATAATAATGAGAATCAAGTTGATGGGATTGATCAACTATGGATGATTGGGACACCCAATACACTATGGGAAGATGGGGAAACTTGATCAACTATAATATATTGGGGAAACTCGATCCATTATGGGAAGATGGGGAAACCTGATACATAATTGGAAGATGGGGAAACCTGATCCACTATGGGAAGATGGGGAAACCAGATCCACTATGGGAATATGGGGAAATGTGATCAACTATTGGAATATGGGGAAACCTGATTAACTATGTGAATATGGGGAAACTAAATCCCTTAAAAAGAAAGGACTCTGGTTGGGGATGAAGTTACATGTTTATGTGTATGCCAAATTCCATGCCTTAATACTATGTTATGCTTTCATGTCTTATTCTATTTATTTATTATATGATTCATTCCATATTAACATCTAAACATTATCCATGATTCATGATTGTGATATCTAATATTCAGGGTATTATCTTTTGATGTTACGCTCACATTATCATTCCCTTAGGCTCATGTTTGTGCTTATATATCAATATTTTTTACCATTAGTAAGCAGATGTGGTACCCCTATTTATGATTCCTTCATAATTTATGAATATATTTTTTATGAATGATATAAATAATATGGGTTCTTGTATCACTAATAGAAATTTTGGATATAGGCCTAGTTTCGAACAATGGATATATGATACAACCACGATTTAATCAACAGTGGCTGGTATTGGTGTGGATATAGGGAATGGCCTATATACAAGGATTGATTCCTTGGCGAAATTCTTATATACACTATTTGAAATCATGGTAGAAGATGAAGGGACACAGGGTTTATAGAAAATTTTTAAAATCAGGGCTATATGCCTTTACATTTCAACCCCCCTGCATTCTCCTTGAAGTATCCCCACCATACCCCCCCACCACCATTACCCATATAGCCCCCCTGAAAATACCCTCCTCCACTACACCTTATATATCTCCCACCCTTACATGGATAGCCCCCCCCCCCACTCCCCTTGCAGACCTCCTTACACGAAGAAAGACCCCCTCTAATACCCCCCTTGACTTCCCCCTCCTTGGATAGACCCCACACATCCTTAATGGATAGACCCCACTCCTTCTTCGAATGACACCCCCATCCTAGACATACCCCCTTCCTAGACACCCCCCATCCTGTAAAGACTCCCCTTTTCATAGATAGACCCCCTTCCTTGAAAGACCCCCTCTTGGACCGACCCCCCTCCAGGACATACCTCCCCTCCTTAGACACACCCCCTCCCTGGACATACACCAACCCCCTCCCTAGAGAGACCCACTTCACACCCCCCATCCCCAAGAAAACCCCTCATGCACCACCCCCCTACACACCCCCATCTTCCTAAAGACCCCCCCCCCACTATACCCCTACCCCCATGCAGACCCAACTTGTACCCCCATCCACACCCTCCCCTCCTTCCTAGACATACCTCCACTACAACACCTCTTTCCCCCAAACCAGAAGACGCAAATTAAGAGAAATAAACATGTGAAGAGCTCAATAGCTAAATCACATAAACTAAATAATCATAACACCCCCTCCTATTCTCTCATGTACCATATTATTATGGAACAAAAAAACTGAAATTTTATCACTATAAACTATGAAAATTAATATATACATGAATTTTGATGTATATAAAGAAACTACCAGAAAAATCAGTAACCTATACATCATGTTGAAATGAATATTCATAATTGTAAATAATTATAAAAAAATAGAACACAAATAGTATAAATATTATCCTAATAGAGAAGATATTTTTGGTGAAGATAACAAGTTATTGAAACACTTTTATTTCATAAATGGGGATGTTATGGAAAATAGTTACATTAACCATTGTGTTTTGAATAGTACATATGAAAACCACTGAGTTCTATGAATATATTGTATGTATGACCCTTTTTATTTGTGTAAAGAATAGTCTATCAGAAAATAACTATTCATGATTTAGTTCTTATATATAAATTTATATATTAACGCTAAAATAAATAAATGTTGAATGTAATTGGTCATTGGAACAACGAGAACTATGAATAGTCACTCATTAAAGACCATATATTTTTTTTTGAATTTTTCTTTAAATAAAATTGGATATCATTAATAAATGTGTAACTATTTTCATGGATAATTTCATATGTCATGTGTGAAAGGGTATTTTGAAAATCATTGAGAACCAAACCATACATATTGCAATGTAGAGATATTTATGCCTTTCCAAGGAATATGTGACGAAGTGTTATCCCAATGTTATTAGCATGTAAAAGAAAAAAATTATAGAGTGTCCCTATGGGTGAAGAGTGATAAAACCCTATATCCTAGACACCCTCATGGAAACCCCCTCCCTCTTGGACAGCCCAACTCCTGGAAAACCCCCCTCAGGGACACCCCCTATCCTAGACACACCCCTCCTAGACAGACCCTCCCCCTAGACACCCACACCTAGACAACCCCCCCCCCCTCTCGGACAAACCCTTCATCCTAGACACCCCCTCCAGGACACCCCCTTCCCCCACCCACCCCCTAGATACCCCACCTAGAAAACCCCTCTCTCATGGACACCCCATGGACTCACCCTCCCTCGTAGACTCTCCATTCTATCGAGAACACCCCCCTCAACAATCCCCCAGCCCTGAACCCCTCCCCCCCACAAACACACACAGATGCACCAGTCCTGGACCCCCTCCCTCTAAAAAGTTACCCCTTTACCCCATGCACCCAAAACAGATAAAAAAAGAACCAGTCATGAATAAACAACACATGAATAGACAAAAAATAAGACCCATTTAAATATAGTAATTTGTATGGTTTAAGAAAGAAACACTACAAAATTATATTTTTAGTAGTCCAAAGAACAAATAAATTACGAAATGAATGAATATATAAAAATACTCATAAAAAAATTAGATAATGTAAAAAAATATAATTTTAACACTCCTAAAATAATTGAATATTTAGATATAAGATAATGATATAAATAACTTGTTTTTCAATTTTAACTAACCCTATAAATGAAACACCAATAAAAATTAATCAACAAATTTTTCTTTAAACATTAGCAGTTAATATAGAGGAATAAACATAATACAATGATCGAATGTGATAAATCTGTAATGAGAGGCCAATCCTTTGTAATTAAATTTAGTTTAAAAAATGTATGAAACTATTAAAAATTATATTAACTCATAAAATAATCAATTGACATGTGTTACACAAACCAAAAATTTGATCTACCCAATAGTTTTTATAGTAGAATCTTCTATAGCATGAGAATCATTTGAAATAGCACCCACAAAAATTTGTTGTGATGCCCTTCATCATCATCATCATAACATATAATCTAATATGTTTGTTTAAGCATCCAATTATTTTGAAAAATAATTTAAAAATACAATAAATTATCTGATAATGTGAATGAAATATTTTAGTTTCTTGAAATTGTATAATATGATATTTCAACAGTTCAAAATATACATTAAATGTGTAAAACAATTTCATAAAACAATTTTTTTATTCTAATTCACAATATATATTAAGTGTTGATGTTTCCATTTAAAAAAATGCACCTAGATTCATGATTACTAATGTTTTTATGGAATATAAATTTAATAATATGGGATTATCAATTATTCATATGACATAAAAATTGTAGGAATGTTTTCACCAGATGTTAAAATAATTAAAATATTGTTGGAACTATTTTTCTCTCTTCTGGGATTACATTAACCAACCCCAACCAGAATGATGTATATTATTTTTCAACAAAAATAAACTAAATGCCCATATGTTTTGGAAATAGTTCGTGGCAAAAGAACTCAGTTGTGAGGAAGAACATGAAACATGAAAACCCTCAATCAGAATAATCACTTATTGAAAAGGTCTTAAACCTTCAAATCATAATCCTAATCCCATGTAAAAGTATGTTTTCATGTAGGTTGGAAGTGACACCAATGAAAGAGTATACTAAAAATTATAATTTTCATAATATTCGTCCCTCTAACTGTAATAAAAATCCTTGTAATGGTCATATATGAATATCCATACAATTTGAAGCAAATATTTAGGCTTTACATGAACATTTTCAAGAATAAAAATCTCGAAATTTAGAATTCACTACAAGAAAAATTATATATCTTAGAGAAATTAAACTTAATATGGCACAAAAAATTATAGTAATGTGATTTATAAAACTTACACATAATGTTTTTCGGGAATTACTTGGATCTTCAGTGTCCTCGAAGTAGTAAGACCACTTTATGTGAAAGACGTCATTGATCACTGTATTGAAATGAATCCTATAAGATTCCCTCCCCCCTTCCACCCTCCCTTTGAGTATTCCCTCCCCCCTACTATCCCCCATTTCCAGTTCCAGTCCCTAATAGTAACACCTCTTCATGTTCCACCCCCTGTCTATAAGGTCCCGGCCTTAAACCTTACTTAATATTGAATTAAATAAATAATTCACATTGAGGATCTTTTCAGGTTTAGAGTTTTAGAGAATTAGAACAGAACTATTACATATCAAAATATTACAAAGTAGACACTTCTACTATGTTTCCATAATAAAAAAAACTCTTAAAAAGAAACATGTCTAGTTCCCTGTTTTATATAGCATTACATTCCCTTGATCCCATCCTTGACCTTATTCCACATTAAGTCCTGTGAAAAACATTTCAAAAAAACCTGGGGTGAGCATAAAAAGCTCAGTAAGGGATACACAAAGAATGAAAACTGTTAGTTTTTCAAAACAACAAGTAAACCATGTATATTATATAAAAATAATACTTTTCACCTTCATGAAGTAGTAAAAACTCTTCACTGAAAAAAAATATCATTACTTACCTTTTTGTAACCAAAGGACTACCATAAAACCAATATAAAGAACACATAACATATATAAAGGTAACATGGGAAATAAACATAATTAAGTGGAATAACCATACGGTCGACTTACAGACATATCACTTAATGGAATAGCCATACGGCCAATTTCCATACATACTTAATGGAATAGCCATACGGCCGACTTCCATACCCAATGCATTGGAGGTTATAATGTAACCACCCGTCCACGTATTCACAGCACCACCCGTCATATGGTTTTTGACGTAACCACCCGTAAAATGTCCAAGTACCATCATTACACATAAAATATTGAATATATAAACATTTCAATAACAAAATTTCATTTGCAATCACAATATGTAATTCCCAGATATTGAATTAATCAATCTATTTTCAAAAACCATTTAAAAGATATTTTTGAATTAAAGTGTCCACCACTTTGAAGATTTTAATGGAATTATAATTTTAAAACATTAATGTCCATATAAATAAATACTGAAAACCATTTTGAAAACATGGACATTAAAGATAAAGATTTAGAATAATAAATCTTTAAAACATTTAAAACGATATTTTTGTTAAATAGTTTTTAACAAAATGAGAGACTCTTGAATACAAATAATAGCGGAATAACATTTAATCCGAAATTTATAATATCATGAGAATAACGGGATTCATGATATAATATGTCAAAGGACAGTATACACACCATATAAGAGGGAATTGGTGCATAACAATGATGATGTCTCAAAAGAAATGTAAAATGGGATGAAATCCATTATAAAGAAGGTATCCTTAAATTAAGGATAAGTCAATCTCATAATCATGTGTAACAAATATAAATACACCCAATATAAGTGGATATTAAGTTTAAAACAATAAAAGTTTATTCACACATATTCAATGGATGACACATTCAATAACTACATGTTGAACCCAAAGAAATCTAAATTGGGTTAAGAAGTTCCCTTGATAAAATTCGACATCCTAACGGTGTCACATAAAATTTTACAAAAAGGGTTGATGAGAGAGATAAAGGGGATCTCATCACATGGACATAAAATTTACATAAATAAGAATATATAAGAACATATCCCAACATAATAGTATGTGAATTAAAAGACATAACAAAAGAAGTCTTTTAAAAAAAAGAAGGGTGAAAGGTCCCCTTACCGAGTTGGGTAACTTTCGAAACATACCCCCCATGAAAAAAGGGTCTTAAAATGAAGATTTGAATACCCATAAATGAAATCATACTACACAATGTGTACAATAATGGGCAGTACATAAACCACTCAAAGGAAATTGTGGCAAATGTAGCATAAATTTCACGAGAATAAAAGTAAGATGAAAAATCCCTTACGAAAACTCGGCAGCCTAACGGCGCCACATAAAACATACAAAAATGGATTGATGAGATCAAATATGGTATCTAATCATATTAAAATAAAGTTTATAGAAATAGGAATATAAAATAACATCCCCCGACATAACAAAGTGGAGCTTAAAAGAAGTTACATAAAGGAGAGTACTTAAAAAGAAAGAGATAGGATAGATCTCTTACGAAAATTTGGCAGCCTAACAGCGCCACTCAAAACTTCCAAAATGGATTGATGAGAGAGAATAGGGTATCTCATCACATGAACATAAAAATTACAGTAATATTAATATAAAATAAAATCCCAATAAATAGAATTATGATCTTTAAAAGGAATGACATAAAAAAGTGTACTTAAAAAGAAAGAGAAGAGTAGGATCCCTTTCCTCGGGTCCGACTTGACTCGATCGTTCTTTAACGTCCTGAATAATAAAGTTGAGGTAATTTATATTTTCTTAAGAACCTTTTAAATGTTCATTATTCATTTTATATCACTTATTTCCATGTTATAAACATTATGCAATCATTTAAGTTAATAACGTTTGTTTTGTCGATATTTGGTTCTTAAGTCGAAAGTGGACTTCTTACAATTACATGTTGTTCGTGTGGTCAAAGGTTCTTTATATCCAGAATGAAATTCCTGAATTGGATGTCATATATATCATATATATCTAGAATATACATGTATTTATAATATCACATAATCATTTAGAGTTATGAAATGAAATGCATCGTTCATGGAGACGGTAAGCCGTACGTACGCATGAACGCTACTTTCATTTCTATCTCATACTTTAATGGAAAGAAATAATAATGATATAGAGGTATATAATAATTCTAGTATAAAATCATATATAATAACATTAAATCCATCATTTATACATCCCACCTATGGAATTAATGAATCACATCACTTTGAGGGGAAGGTAGTCCGCACTTCCTAAAATGAAGATATCATGTATACCCATAATAGAAGTCCTAAAGGTAAGCCACAAATGAAATATACAGAAGCTTAAGTAAAAAATAAAAATATTATATATCATATATAAATATAGTTACATCTTAATGGAAACCTTTGAAGGTGTTAAAAAAATGTTGAACAATCATCGTTTCGGGAGGTATAAATTCGCCATCCACGGAAACAGTATGTTCGTTAACCATTAGATGTAGGTGTGTGTAAGTTTAGCTCGAATCCATATTATAACAACATCCTAGTATATTTAGGATACTGGAGTTGTTAAAAAATGAATGAATAAAAATATTTTAGGGGGTTGGCGAAGCAGAATAAAAAAAAGAACTCAAAAGAAGACATTAACTTAAAATCGGGTAACTCCCATTGGTTTGAGATCAAAGGCTTCCTTGGGAAGACTTCTGCCCAAAGTGAGGCTTCAATGAGTAAGAGAGGGAATTGGAGATACAAAATGGGCAGCGGTTGGCCGAGACAAAGGCTTTGGGAGTGTGGGTAAGGAGGTAGAGGTGGGGGCCTTTTATAAGAGGAGAGGAGGGGCACTCTTGGAAGGTAAAGAAAAGTCACTTTATTTTAAAATGGTATTCGGATTTAAGAGGTCCCACATTGATGTGTTTCGAGTATAAAGTGATAAGGGTTATAAATACACTCATCCAATAGGTTTTGGACATGTATAGGTCTTAGATATTACATTATCTTTCCATTTTATTTAAATTGTTAAATAATGAGGTCATCTCTACATTATCATGATGTCATAAATAAATTAATTTATTTAATGTCTAAAAATTATAAAAAAACTACTATAATGTAGGAAATAGTTTTATATTTACAATTAATATTTATAGTCAAAAATCTGATTTGTATAACCACATGTAAAAATTGTTTTAGTAAAACATTTCATGTTTGTCTCATTTTTTAATTTAACTTTAAATAAAAAGATATTAATGTAATTTCCAACCAAAGTGGCTTCATGGGGTCCCCAAGTTGACCCATGGGTTTTCGTGGTCGGACATGACACATCCAATGAGGTTAGGACATGTGTCAAGTTCATTTCATATTATTAAAACATTATTCTTACCTTAAACTACACTAATTACCTCTAATCGCGATTAAAAACATAATAAGTTACTATTAACCAAAAAATTATTTTTATCCCATTGAACCACATTTTACATTTTAATGACAACCATGTATGTCGGATTTTTTAAATTCAAAACACAAAGATGGCAAAATATCATTTAAACGGAAAATCAGTTTTTATAAGTACCACTTAGTGGTTTCACTATTCATCAAAATTGATGTTTTTCAGAAAAAACCAAAAAATTCACCCCAATCTATATTTGATATTCTAAAATCAAAAATGAAGTCTATTTTAAAAAATTCAAAACATATAAGTCACATTAATTAATTTAATAATTAATTCCCACTGTCAGAGCAAATAGCGTGTTTTTATGAAACAATAAGTATCAAAAGATTGACACTAGTTTAAGTCTGATTTCAAATTGAAATTAATTCCAACGACCACTATTGGATTTAATGGTAAAAATATATTCTAATTTCACTTTAAAACCAATTCAAAATATAATCTAATCATATAAATAAATTAGATTAAAAATAGGTTTTGAATTAAAATACAACATTTTACACTATTCATTAAAAAATGAACTTTATCGGAAAGATACCAAAAATTTAAACAAAGTAAATTTTGATGTCCCAATTAGTAAGAATTGTTTTATTTGTTCCAATAGAATGTATAATAGTGAACAAAACTATATTTAATGACGGTTCTCCATCAAAAGGCGATAAGTGAACCTTTAGTGAAAACTAGGGCATATACGCCTAAAATTGTATTATTTCCGTATTTTAAGCCTTTATCTTTTATTGGATAAATGTAAAAACATTTAAAAACATATATAATCATATTTTAGTTATATCTATCCATTCCCGCCAATACAACGTCTACATGTTAACTACCATTTAAAATAATTTTATTTTATTATTAGAGTGCAACGTAAGATTCCCAAGAAACTCGTTGTTACGTGTTGGGTACGCCATCGAGCATAGCATCCCCTTTAAAGTCATATTAATATTTTATTCACAAATATGGATAAATATGAAAATTTCATATTCGTTATTTACCTGGGGTGTTACATCCTTTCCCCTTTTGGGAATTGCGTCCTCGCAATTCTTAAAATTGATCTTGGAAACATCCTTGAAAGTCCCACATTAGAACAAGAGTTTGTAAAACAATCACTTTAAAAGAATGGGAGAGAAGTAAAAAAGGTCACCCGAGTTTACCCATACTAGGATTCCAAGTATGAAAATATGGACATGGAAGAGAAAACAAAGGGCCATGTTCTGATGGAGAGTGATAGTAAACATGTCTAGGAGAAAGTTAACCATAAGAAAATCACAAACATGTGATGGGTTAAACCGTATTCGATTCCCCAGTAGGAAAAGTTAGTAGACAACATTTTTGTTTTAAGTTACATTTTATTGAGGAATTTATTCATAAGGAAACATAATCTCTTATCATGTTGACTTTCATCTTTTACTAGATTCCTTAATCAAACTCATATTTTTTTCCAAAAGACGAGTATTTAGGGAGACTTGTTCGCATTAAGAGTAATATAATCAACATTTAGAGAGTCACCTAATCCACAAAAGAGAACTATATACTTCCCATGTCTTTAGACTTTAACCAAAACCAAAACCAAAAAGGTTAGTACAAGATCATATAATCCAGAAAAGGATAACCCTTTATAAAAAGAAAATCTATTCTTAATCTTCAAAATTTGTACAACAAAACCCAAAGTTCAATGAGGACCATTCTATAATCAATTTGTCCATAAAATTATTCAAAGTAATCTAAACTAAGATTTAAACCCAAATATTTGAAGGATTTAGTCACATAGTCTTCCAAGTTAAATCGTAACATTTATCTCCAAACAACATCAGTTGCTCCTAAAGTCTCGTATTGAAAAGTAATTAACCTAATCACATATCCTCCATGATAGGTTATTAATTTTCATAAATAACCCAAAATAAACATATTCTTGATTCCTAAAATCATCTAACTAAAAAGAATCAGTCAAACTAACCAGGGACTTCACGAAGTCCAGTGGTAGGCGATAAATACCAGTCACACTTTGGTTGTGGGTTCGATTCCCGCAGCTTTGTCCGACGCGACAGATAATCACATGGTCTGTGTGTTGTCCTTTTTCCAAAACTGTATAATTCTCAAAACATTCCCCAAAAAGGGATTAAATCATCAAAAATAACCATAACAAAATTTAACCTCAATTTTATCTCATGCCTTTCACTTCAATCATAACGTATAGTAACCCATAATTACCTCAAAAGTAAAAAACATATAAACCCAAATTGTTCTTTAAAACTATGTCCACAAAAGAAAAGATAACTATTCCTTGAATAAAATTTGCCTATATTAAACATCAGGGTTACACATAATATAAAAAGTCTTCTAATGTAAGCCCATCATCAAAAGAGACTTAATACTCTTAAGAATTTTACCATAACTCTTAAAGCCCTTATATGTTGACATCATACTCATTCAAAATTCTTCATGATCCATTAACCATTCCTTTCAAACTTATTCTGAAATACCTCATTCCTAAAAACAAAATCATGAATCATATCCTAAGATTCCAAAATAAGAAAACAATAGTCATGAAATAATACATACCTTTGATTGGTCATTGTCAGTTTCTTCATCCTCAATCAGAATGGCATTAGGTATTGGTAAACGAACATTTGTACGCTCTTGGTGACCCCATTCACGAAACTTCTTCATAGGACATGTGTTTGCATAATGACCATGAACACCACATTTAAAACATTCAATTGATCCCTCAGAAAGAACTTCTTTCCCTTTCCTCGAGTCAACTGGATGCTTCCTTTTTCCATGGCAGGTTCTTGCTTTATGACCATCATTTCCACAACTATAGCATATTTATGTCCCTTTGAAACATTTTCCTAGGTGTTTCTTTCCACATCTTTTCCACATAGGTTTTTTAACACACATACCTTTATGATTATTACTTGTTGTTCCGTAGGGATTTGTTTCTCGCATATATGATGCCTTATATAAATCACCAAGGTTTAGGTGGTCAATCATGACTCCAGATTGTTGGATGAGGATAAACACAAGAGTTCTCATTGCAGCTCCCTTGTCATTCAGCTTCTCGCTTATAAAACTGTCACAGTTTCCTTCACATCCACTGTTACTTTGGTGCCTGCTAGATCCAGCCATTTACTAAAACAAAAAAGGGTCAGTGTGAGTATATCAACAAAACCATCATGTACTAATGAGGAAGATATACTTACTCATTCACTTTATCTAAAAACTATGACTCTTTCTGAAATGCTAACCATTATGGTAATGTCCCTTATGCATAGAGAATACCCTAACCTCTAAAGTTATCTAAACCGACCTTTGATACCAACTATAAGGCCCCGGCCTTAAACCTTACTTAATATTGAATTAAATGAATAATTCCCATTGAGGATATTTTCAGATTTAGAGTTTTATAGAATTAGAATATAACTATTACATCTCAAAAGATTACAAAGTAGACACTTCTACTAAGTTTCCATAATAAAAAAACTCTTAAAAAGAAACATGTCTAGTTTAATGTTTTATATAGCATGGCATTCCCTTGATCCCATCCTTGACCTTATTCCACATTAAGTCCTGTGAAAAAAATTTCAAAAAAATTTGTGGTGAGCATAAAAAGCTTATTAAGGGATACACAACGAATGAAAACTATTAGTTTTTCAAAACAACAAGTAAACCATGTATACTTTATCAAAGTAATACTTTTCACCTTCATGAAGTAGCAAAAACTCTTCACTGAAAAAAAATATCATCCCTTACCTTTTTGTAACCAAAGGACTACCAAAAAACCCATATAAGGAACACATAACATATATAAAGGTAACATGGGACATAAACATACTTAAGTGGAATAACCATACGGTCTACTTCCACACATATCACTTAATGGAATAGTCATACGGCCAGTTTCCATACATACTTAATGGAATAACCATACGGTCGACTTCCATACCCAATGCGTTGGATGTTATAACGTATCCACCCGTCCTGGTATTCACGGCACCACCCGTCATATTTTTTATCACGTAACCTCCCGTAAAATGTCCAAGTACCATCATTACACATAAAATATTGAAAATATAAACATTTCAATAAAAAAATTTCAATTTCAATCACAATAAGTAATTCCCAGATATTGAATTAATCAATCTATTTTCAAAAACCATTTAAAAGATATTTTTGAATCAAAGTGTCCCATACCACATTGAAGATTTTAATGGAATTATAATTTTGAAACATTAATGTAAATATAAATAAATACAGAAAACCATTTTGAAAACATTGACATTAAATATAAATATTTAGAATAATAAATATTTAAAACATTTAAAACGATGTTTTTGTTAAATAGTTTTTAACAAAATGAGAGACTCTTGAATACAAATAATAGCAGAATAACATTTAATCCGAACATTATAATATCATGAGAATAGTGGGATTCATGATATAATATGTCAAATGATAGTATACACACCATATAAGAGGGAATTGGTGCACAACAACGATGATGTCTCAAAAGAAATGTAAAATGAGATGAAGTCCATTATAAAGAAGGTATCCTTAAATTAACGATAAGTCAATCTCATAATCATGTGTGAAAAATATAAATACACCCAATATATATGGATATTAAGTGAAAAACAATCAATGGTTATTCACACATTTTCAAACGATGACACATTCAATAACTACCTGTTGAACCCAAATAAATCGAAATTGGGTTAAGAAGTTCCCTTGATAAAATTCGACAACCTAACGGCGTCACATAAAATTTTACAAAAAGGGTTGATGAGAGAGATAAAGGGGATCTCATCATTTGGAAATAAAATTTACATAAATAAGGATATAGAAGAACATGTCCCAACATAATAGTATGTGAATTAAAAGACATAATAAAAGAAGTCTTTTAAAAAAAAGGAGGGTGAAAGGTCCCCTTACCAAGTTAGGTAACTTTCGAAACGTACACCCCAAGCAAGAAGGGTCTTACAATGAAGATGTGAATACCCATAAATGAAATTATTATACACAATGTGTATAATAATGGTCACTACATACACCACTCAAAGGAAATTGTGGCAAATGTAGCATAAATCTCATGGGAATAAAAGTGAGATGAAAAATCCCTTACGAAAACTCGGCAGCCTAACGGTGCCACATAAAACTTAAAAAAATGGATTGTTGAGATCAAATAGGGTATCTCATCATATTAACATAAAGTTTATAGAAAGAGGAATATAAAAGATCATCCCCAAACATAACAAAGTGGAGATTAAAAGAAGTGACATAATGGAGAGTACTTAAAAAGAAAGAGATAGGTTAGATCTCTTACGAAAATTCGGCAGCCTAACGGCGCCACTCAAAACATCCAAAATGGATTGATGAGAGAGAATAGGGTCTCTCATCACATGAAAATAAAAATTACAGTAAGATTAATATAAAAGAACATCCCAATAACAAGAAATATGAGCTTTAAAAGGAATGACATAAAAGAGTGTACTTATAAAGAAAGAGAAGTGTAGGATCCCTTACCTCAGGTCTGACTTGACTCGATCGTTCTTTAACGTCCTGAATAATAAACTTGAGTTAATTTATATTTTCATAATAACCTTTTTCAAGTTCATTATTCCTTTTATATCACTTATTTCCATGTAATAAACATTATGTAATCATTTAAGTTAATAATGTTTGTTTTGCCAATATTTGGTTCTTAAGTCGAAAGTGGACTTCTTACAATTACATGTTGTTCGTGTGGTCAAAGGTACTTTATATCCAAAATGAAATTCCTGATTTGGATATCATATGTATCATATATATCTAGAATACAAATGTATTTATAATATCACATAATCATTTAGAGGTAAGAAATGAAATGCACCGTTCATGGAGACGGTAAGCCGTACGTGCGCATGAACGCTACTTTCATTTCTATCTCATACATTAATGTAAAGAAATAATAATGATATAGAGTTATATAATAATTACAGTATAACATAATATATAATAACATTAAATACATCCTTTATACATCCCACGTATGGCATTAACGAATCACATCACTTTGAGGGGGCGGTAGTCCGCACATCCTAAAATGAAGATATCGCGTATACCCATAATGGAAGCCATAAAGGTAATCCACAAATGAAAAATAAATAAGATTAAGTAAAACATAAACATATTATATCTCATATATAAATATAGTGACATCTTAATGGGAACCTTTGAAGGTGTTAAAAGAATGTTGAACAATCATCGTTTCGGGAGGTATAAATTCACCATCCACGGAAACAGTATGATCGTTAACCATTAGATGTAGGTGTGTGTAAGTGTATCTTGAATCCTTATTATAACAAAATACTAGTATATTGAGGATACTGGAGTTGTTACAAAAGAAAAGAATAAAAATAGTTTAGGGGGTTGGAGAATCAAAATAAAAAAAAGGACTCAAAAGAAGACATTACCTTAAAATCGGGTAAATCCCCTTGGTTTGAGCTCAAAGTCTTCCTTGGGAAGACTTCTGCCCAAAGTGAGGCTTCAAGGAGTAATAGAGGGAAGTGGAGAGACAATATGGGCAGGTTTTGGCCGAGCTAAAGGCTTTGTGAGTGTGGGTAAGGAGGTAGAGTTTGGGGCCTTTTATAAGAGGAGAGGAGGGGAACTCTTGGAAGGTAAAGAAAAGTCACATTATTTTAAAATGGTATTCAGATTTAAGAGGTCCCACATTGATGTGTTTCGAATTTAAGGTGATAAGGGTTCTAAATCCACTAATACAATAGGTTTTTGACATGTGTAGTTCTTAGATATTACATTATCATTCCATTTTATTTAAATTGTTAAATAATTAGGTCATCGCTGCATCATCATGATGTCATAAATAATTTAATTTATATAATGTCTAAAAATTATAACAAAAATAATATAATGTATGAAATATTGTTAGCTTTCCAAATAATATTTATAGTCAAAAATATGATTTTTCTAACCCCATGTAATAATTGTTTTAGTAAAACATTTCATGTTTGTCTCATTTTTACTTTAACTTCAAATAAAAAGATATTAATGTCATTTTCCATCCAAAGTGGCTTCATGGGGTCCCCAAGTTGACCCAGAAGGTTGTCTTGGTCGGCCATGACTCATCCAATGAGGTTAGGACATGTTTCAAGTTCATTTAATATTATTCAAACATTATTCTTACCTTCAACTACACTAATTACCTCTAATCGCGATTAAAAACATAATTAGTTACTATTCACCAAAAAATTATTTTTATCCCATTGAACCACATTTTACATCTTAATGACAAACATGTATGTTGGATTTTTGAAATTCAAAACAAAAAGATTTAAAGTTTTCATTTAAATGGACAAATCAGTTTTATATGTACCACTTAGTGGTTTCACTATTCATCAAAAATTGAAGTTTTTCAGAAAAAACCCAAAAATTCACCCTAAGCTATATTTGATATTCTGAATTCAAAAATGAAGTATATTTTACAAAATTCAAAACATATAAGTCACATTAATTAATTTAATAATTAATTCCCGCTGTCAGAGCAAATAGCGTGTTTTTATGAAACAATAAGTATCAAAAGATTGACACTAGTTTAAGTTTGATTTCAAATTTAAATTAATTCCAACGACCACTATTGGATTTAATGGTAAAAATATATTCTAATTTCACATTAAAACCAATTCAAAATATAATCTAATCACATAAATAAATTAGATTAAAAAGATGTTTTGAATTAAAATACAACATTTTACACTATTCATTAAAAAAATGAACTTTATCGGAAAGATACCAAAAATTTACACAAAGTAAATTTTGATGTCCCAATTCTTAAGAAGAGTTTTATTTGGTCCAATAGAATGTATAAGAGTGAACAAAACTATATTTAATGATGGTTCGCCATCAAAAGAATATAAGTGAACCTTTAGTGAAAACTAAGACATATACGCCTAAAATTGAATTATTTCTGTATTTTATTCCTTTATCATTTATTGGATAAATGTGAAAACATTTAAAAACACATACAATCATATTTTAGTTATATCTATCCATTCCCTCCAATACAACGGCTACATGTTAACTACCATTTAAAATAATATTATTTTATTATTAGAGTACAACTTAAGATTCCCAAGAAACTCGTTGTTGCGTGTCCGGTACGCCATCGAGCATAGCGTCCCCTTTAAAGTCATATTAATATTTTATTCACAAATATGGATAAATATCAAAATGTCATATTCTTTATTTACCTGGGGTGTTACACTGTCATCCCCCATACTAGTAATAAAATGGAAAAAACATATATTTTTATCAAATCCCTAGAGACTACCATATGAGGTGCATGAGAATGAGTTCACCTAAAGAAGAAATTTAAAATATAATACAAATCTGGGGGAGAAACTAGAATTTTAATGGAAAAAGAATCATAAAAAAAATGTTAAAGTGGACTACATACCATAAGAGGTGTGCTAGACGATGTAGAGAGGCCACTTGAGAGAAACATTAGCGAGTAGGTATAATGGCCACGTCGACGGAAAATAAAATTAAATATAATAATAATAAAACATAAATAGTATATAACCAAACATACATAATAATTATATAAATCAATATATGTTAAAACAGATAGAGACACCACAATATAATTCAATATTACAATAATCAAACATTACCACATAATTAAATTCAACAATAATAACATTACAAAAATAAAATTTATATCAATAGTGAGTCTCAATATCTGTATCATTAGAATTAGGATATCCCTTATCCACGTCTCCTACAGAAACACAACCACCGCCTCTCACACCACCAACATCATCATCTACATCAGCATCAGTGCCGACACCAGCACCGACAAAGACACTAGCACTTGGTCTAGATCATGCTCTATTAGAAGAATATATATAAGAAGAACACATAGAAATCAAACAAGTATCAAAAATTTCAGCTACTTCTAGTGGAAGTGTAGCAGAAAGGGAAGGCATAATTTTCATCATATTTTTAGTTATCACCTTTTCTGATTTTTGAGATACTTTTTTGATTTCAGCTTTCTCTTGTTTCTACTATGACCAAACCAGGATTGGTACTCAATGAGACTTAGTCTAAACTCCCCTATCAAGAGGGTACAATCTTTTTTCCATGTAAAAAATGAACTCTACCCTCACGCCCATCTCCTAGCACATAATGTAGATGATCGTTCGGGCCCAAATTGTCATGTTATTCCTTTACCAATTAATCCAAAAAAAATGTTGATTGATATATATCATAAATTAAAATTTTAAATAATATAATGAAATAAATTCAGTAAAAATAAAACAAATTTAAATATACAGACAATTACCTTCATAGTGTTGGTATTTTTCACATTACCATCTTTATTTTTTCTGTTTGTACAAAACAAAGTATATCAAGGAATGGTCCCCTAGATATTCCATGCCTTTTTAAAGAAAAAACAATGATATAAATCAAAATTGGAAGTAAAAATAGTAAACTAAACCAAGATAAATTTTTTAAATGTTAAATTATATATATTTTGCCATGATGTCGGAGTGATGTGTGTCCATGAGTATAAATATGTTTCATTTCACTCTTATTTCTTTTATTTATTTCAGACATAACCTATAAATAAATAATTATATAATATTATTAACATAAATAAAACATATAATTAAAAATTAATTGTTTTTTCAAATAAATAAATGAATATATATATATAACAAATACCATAAACTCTAGACTCTTCGAACAACCGATCATACCTTAGTATTGTGATAATGGGCCATCATGAATAAACGGTACATCTTCATACTCTGTACTAACTCCCTTTTTCAAACCAAGATATAAGTAATACTTGTATGCTCACCACATTTCACCTAAATCCATTAAACTTGCAGCCTTTGGATTTTTTCCATCAACAAAATTATATTGAGGATGAAATAGAAAAAATATTTATTATAACAATTTTATAAATTAATATATATTAAATGGTGATTAACATTACTTACCCATATCTCCACCCATGCATTGTTCTTTATTTCATCTCCAACTTCCCTCCAACTTATGATTTGAAACGAAATGATATTACTCTGTCTATCAGGTGTTCTATAATTATTTTATAGTATATACAATTTTTTAAAGAATAACATTGTCCTCATTTTATTCAACCATGATTTTCATGTGTTGATTCCAATCTTCTATCATTTTCGTGTGGCCTTGTCATTCGGTAGAGGCTAGAGAAAATCATGAAAAATAATAATAAAGTAAAATAATATATATGATTTTATCATTAATCACTAACAGTAATTGTTAAACTTATACTAGTATATGAGGGATATGATGACCCCTAATGTTTTGTGTCTTCATGGGGAGTATCCTCTATGGTAATTGGGATATATACAGTAGGAGTAATCTATATTGTAGAATACGATAAGTTTAATTATGGAGGGATAAAAACTGATGGATAACCCTGTACAGATGTGGGTAGAGATGGATATAGATATAGTTGCTGGATATATGGGGTCACAATACCATATCTTATGGGTGGTGGGAAAGTAATGTAAGGATGGATGTTTTTATGGAGACTACTATCTGATGTGGGTACATGAAGAAAGGGATATGGAAATGGTGGGTATAGGTAATATGTAGGAGGCATAATGGGAGGATGACCTCATGGTGACTCAATCGGCATAGTAGTAGGATGAATTATAGAATTTTTAGCCCCATCATTCTATCAAACATAGTAGCATAATCCAACCTTATCCATGTTTATTTAGCCTAAAATAACATAGAAAATAATATAAAATAAACTATAAAAAGATAAAAAATTGAAAGACAAAAATATTCAAATATAATTTGTACTTATAGTGTTTTCTATAGGAGACATACATTGTTCATTTATCTAAATAATTATATTTATTATAGTTTCATCATAATCAAGAAATTTTGATGTGGAAATATAAAATAATATTCTGAAATAAATAGAAATAATGAAAAATTATAAATAATATAGTTATATCATAAAACAAAGAGATACAGTTTGATGAGTTCTATTTATATTAAAAAAAATATTAAGACTTTTCTATGATCAAGAATTACTAAATATGTGATTATGTATAAATTGGTTAGAATATTAATAGTTTTATAAAAAAAATAGTATAATATATAGTATTTAATTTGATATCCTCTATGAATGTTTAAATAACACATACAATATTACGATAATATTAGGTAAATACATACAATTTTGTCAATGCTATATGTTCTATATGACAATTTTTTATTCACAATCTATTCTACTAATTGATTCTTCAATGTCATTAAATGAAACATTAAAATAAATATAGACATGTTCATCCAAAATATCATTTTCATCTATGTCATCATCAAAATTATCTCTAGGAATGAAATCAACAATAACACCAAATTTTTGTTCTAATGGGTCATTTACATAAACCACATGTCTAGCTTGTGATGCAAGAATATAAGGTTCATTATTATGAAGTTTTTTGGATCATATTAATAACTCTAAATCCTCAGTTTTTAATAAAAATTCATTGTCATGTCATTAAATCAAACCACTTTCATTTCATCATTGTGACACGACCATGTGCATAGTAATTTAAAAAAATGATTCATTCAACAACACCGAAATATGACATATTTTATGATCAAGGATGAATATTTGATGTACTCATATAAAAATCTATTTTGGTGCATATCATTACACCATTATGTTAGGATTCCATTTTTTCATATCCATTTAGAACAAATTTAAATCCATTGACAACAATTTCCTTACAATCACATACCTCATCGTTTTGACAAAAGGAAAACACTCTTACTTCATCTGATATTCATTCATTGGTAGAGTTAAATCCTAAAGTATACCCACATTGAATATTAAATAGAGACATTTGATTTTTTGATACGAAAAGAAATCTAATACTATTGACTTGAACCAAGATGAAAATTCATTACAGTGAAACAATTGCTTCCTTTTAATAGATAATGAGTGATGTATATTTTTTATAATTTATAAATGTTTTCTACATATATGAATTATTTAAAGTGTCCGAACATATGATGATATCACACAATGAAAAAAATGAATATTTAATAGTTTAAAGACTTACTATAATCATCAAGCACATTACAGTTGTATAATACTGTATGATGTTCAATTTCATACTCGTCCCTACCTAATGTACACGACATGTATGATCCAGATATCCACTCTATTTGGGGAAGTGAAGAAAATTCAGGCTGAATGTGTTCACATTGCCCATATTCATTTCTCATTAGTCAATTATACCACATAGTGATGTTACCATGTACGATGAATAAAAAACCATGAATTATTGTGCTTAATAACATTTCATAAAAGTGCCTTGGGTATGATATGTAATTCTCACATTAGATTTCAATATAAACACCATTATTTAAAAAGGATTCATCCACCAACTCGAAACAATACCAAAAAAAGAAAATATATGGGAAGATGCACAGCCAGATGTAACATACATGTGAAAAATGACAGTTGGAAAATATTCTCCATGTTGCAATGAATAATTAGTGCATCTCCCTTAAAATTTCAAAATATTGTTCTTCTTAGTTTTTTGGAACAATGGTCCTGATAAAAATGACCTAACATAATCACAGCCACTATATCATTATGTGAAAGTAAGTGTTGAATGTCATTAAAATCAACTCATGTAACAAGACATGGTAATCATGTGTTTTAAAAAATTTTAGTTCCACATCATGTGTATTCACCCTTTTCAAAATATTACTTGAATAACCATCTATAACCATCAAACATTCCATGAACTGGAGAAATTTTTTATTCTGTACATTTTTCATCGAATAATTGTAAAAAAGAATATTCCTCTTATTTTGGAAAATTAACTCATGATGGAGCCTCTCCCTTATACCCCAATACATCAAAACAAAATGAGACTGAAAATAATCATTTTTATCTTTTGAAATTTAAAATAGTAGCAAGTATCATCTAAAAAATGATTTTTTCAATATTCATGACATACTAATAATGAAACACTAAATTTGATTTCCAATAATTAAACTCCAAGAATATTCTTTTCCTTCTCTAATTCCTATTTGAATTTGAATTAACATGCTCTCACTTTCTAATATTTTATTCAACTTTTCCAAGAAAAAATTCAAAACTTCAAGTTCATTAAAAATATCATTTCTTGAGCTTAGTTGGGGTGTATCATCTATTTCAACATAATTATAAACATTTCTCAGATTATTCATGTATATATGATCCATCAGTAGAAAATGTCGATTCCTTTTGATGTTCAAAGTTCGTCAAAAATTTATTCTTCGAGAACATGATTTTTCAGAAAAATAGGGCAGGATAATTTCCCTGTAGTACTCCAACTAGACTTCATTTTTATGAAAAGAAATCATTTATCATCCATAATATAGGTGCACGAAACATAATTTACTCTTTCATGAATGCATCATATTCTTGTTCATCAACAACTAAATCTCCTTTAACACCTCTATTAATTGCTGTAAGTATATATAAATATCATTTCTAGGATCACTAGGTCCAGTTACCAATATACCCATGATAGTAAAAGTCTTTTTCATAGAAAACCTTGAAGGGAAATTATAAATATGAATGAGAACATTCCATGTACTGTGTGCTGTATGCATTTGAAAAAATGGGTTGAAACCATCACAAGATAATCCCAATCTTACATTTTGTGGGATAGCTACAAAATCAGGATGTAAAATATCCAATTTCATCCAAGAAAAACTTTCTACAGGTTTCACTATTTCATCATTGTCATTATTTCTTTCATCTTATTCCATCTCATGTTCCTTTCAATTTGTTTTAACATAAAAGGTTTTTGACACCTTGGAATTCAATGGAAGTGCCATACCACTTTCTCTAGTATGTGATATTGATTTCTATCTTTATTATTCTTCCTCCTTGATGTGCCACACTATTTTAAATAACTAAACTCTTCAATTTTCATATAGAATAGACACCAATATTTGGGGAAAGATTGAATCTTAATAGATGAAAATCCATATTTTTCAACCAAATTAGATTACATGTAATAATATTTTGGAATAGATGTATCATAAGGAAGTAAATCGTTAATAAATGTAAGGATGTAGGTGGTCATAGTATTACTAAATCCATTCATTATTTTCCCATGATATAATCACATTAAAAACATTTGTTTTCTCATTTTCCATATACTTGATACACTAAGTAATTTGCATCATCCATCACCTTTTTAACACTATCAACATCGTAATCTTGATAATTAGACAAAATCTATGTTCTTGTATTTATTTCACCATTCACATGACTATATGGGGAGGTTGATTTAGAAACAAAATGAAATTGATTAGAAATCATATTTTTCATATGAATCCTTTATGCTGAATCGATGTCATTCACCACTTGATATTTTTCTTCAATTAGATATCACATATGATATTTTTTTTGGAAAAATTATTTAGTAATATGGTAACTCAATTACTTATGAGTTAATAATCATCTTCCAACATAATCAGAACATAGGAATGGAATCCATCGGCCATCTAAATCATTAGTGAATGAAAAGACCAAAAAATACTGTAACTTCGTCTGAAATCCTTTATTGATCTGATAAACATTGTACATCCAGTATATATCCATTTCGAGGCATAAAAACATCCATTAAATAAATAATCTATAAAATAACTGAACATTATATGTATTGTTTCATAAGATAATAAATAACAATCAATAACATGTTAATAAAAAAATAATTACATATATAATCATTTAAGGAATTCATAAATGTTCTAAATTATGAAAAATCTTGAATTGTCATACATAAGTTCAACAAAATATGATTTATAATAGAAACAATAGCTTATATGAAATCTAAAATATAATAATAATCAATTCCCAAAAATGTTTGGATGGTTTCAAAATGAGTTATGATGTTTTATATTATTTCTAAAATGATTTATTGAAATTTATAGATATTTTTAAACTAAAATGCATAGCATATAACATAGTGTTTATAAGTAAAGTGAAATAATAATAATAAAATTTTCACAACCATGGGTACTACACAACCACACAAATGCGACTATACATACTTTATCAATTTTTATGATCTGTCATAACATCTCACGAGGAAACCAACTCAAAATCATGTCTAATGTCAGAACCCATCATTATAATGAACATTTAGAGTATAATTACTATTATATGGAAAATTAATCCCCAAATAATATCCAAAATTATTTTTCATGACTAATTAGGTGATTCTTCATGAATTGTTTTTAGATCTGGATTTTGAGCATTTTAACATCACCATTAGATTGTTTAAGATGTTTATTAGGGACCTATTACTTTTTTCAGTGATATGTCAGATATATGATAAGGTTTAAGGGACCCATATATTTTTCAGGTCAATACCATATAAAATCATTAGTCCTTATGGTGTAGCATATCGTGTCATTCTATTCTCAATTTTATGGTAGGAAAGATACAGAATATTATAAAAGGTTTAAAAAATGGGTTTATGACCGGGAGACTACCATAAATATTCTAGGGTTAGTAGATTGGATGTCTCCAAGGAGGCTATATAATAAGGTTCCCCTTGGAGAGTTGATGTGTCATGTTACATAGTTCGACATCAGGGTGGTGATCGAATAAAAAATCACATCTCTCTAGGGTAGGGGATACATGGTGGAGGGCCTTGGGAGGTAATAAATTTTGTTTTCTCCTATGGTTGATTGTAAAATGGATCCTTATTCCACCCCATAGACTGATACTATTATAAGAACGCACATCACAGCACATGTGGTCCTATTATAAGGTGTCATCTATTTGTTGTTTATTTGCTAAAAACTCATTATTTCATGCTTGGTCTCCATTTTATTTTAGTGTGATAGGGTAATAGAGATATGTATATTTGGTCATACATCTTTCCATATACATCCTTATTCAATACCCACAATGTACTGAAATCATTTTTCATTACTAAGGTGATTTATGTTGTGTTCTTATATTTTTATATTTATTCTTTCTTTATATTGGTGCCTTATGATGTCGATGTGATCTTAGGATATCTATTTTTAATAATTGCATTATAACGTAGGGGAATTATGATAGGGGAATGGGTATTTAATGTTTCTTCTCTAGAGAAGGTCTGGAAATGTAAAACACGCATTATTGGTTGCAGTTTTTAGGATATAACATCACCATGGATTTTTCATGAATATATACATCTTCCTATTAGTTAAAAATAATATTATATTTAATTATTTAGGTTTTATAGACTAATATGTAAGTACATATATTAATAATAAAATTTATGAATTTTAAAATATTTTAATGGAGTATGTGTGTTACAATAGAATATATATAATTTCACTATTTCTTTTTGTTAAACCAAAATTAGTTTTAGAAAATAAACTACGCCTTAAATTTTTTTTTAAATTTTAATTGAATAAATATTTATATTTTATTCCATGGGAAAAGAAGAAGTGAAATTATTTATATGTAAAATAACATTGTATCTACTATTGAAATTGTAAAAAATTTAATTATGTTCAAATGCATTTTCATCATTCACTAGTTTCTATATAAACGCAATATAATTATTTTTTTTATAATGGTTTTATCAAAAATAGAAATCATTATTTATCATCCACTGGTTATCATTCAAACATAGAAATAGTGATTTTTTATGTTTGTTTAAATAGAATTACAAAAAATAGTCTTTAAAATATACAATATCAGAAATAGTTATCAAACACACGTAGAAAAAAACATTAAATAAGTTTTTACATTGATTTTTTTATTACATTAAACTCTACATGATTGTTACAATTGAGATACAATGATATTAAACCATTTCTAATTTTACCATGATATTTTATGTTTTATATCAAATGTAATTAAATTTATAATAATGCTATGGGAATATTAATTGATATGTAATTAGTTTATAATTATATCCAGTTTTAAAAATTACATAGCAAAATTGTATTAGAAATAATAGAAAACTATAAAAGAAATACTAAATGACAAAAAATATAGTGCCAATGTTTAATGGATATGTTTAAATAGAAAACTAGAAATACATAATGATATGGACTTCATTTTTGAAAAATAACACAAGTCTACTTTGTTTATTAATAGAAATGTTTTATAACCTTGTCAACTTTATTTGAAATAATTTATAATTGAACTAATGTATGAATTAAAATTCATTAAACACCTATATAATATTATAATTTCTATTATATTCTAGTGAAAAATATATATAGTGATGTTAAAAAACACTGAAGATCTTTTTCTGATGTTAGTTGTTTGTGAACTCGTATTAAAAGAAACACCCTATATGGAAATAAATGAAAAATAAGTCAGGTAAAAATTGTCATATATTTATGTTTTCATTATATCAATGATAATAATTAGAAATTAATAATCTATACAATGTAATAATGTAATTTTATAAGGAGGTTTCACATTCATTTGGTTTAAGAAGTTTTTGAAATATATATTTTCTTGTATACTTTCCAATTGTAAGTGAATGTTAATAGTATTTTGTTCAAATTTTTAGTGTTTATTTGTAATTTGGTGTTTGTTAATATTCACACTAGTGTTTTAAAAGGCATGCAACACAATATGGTGCAAATACCTCTTGGGGATGTGGTGTGAGGCATGGTGCAAGGTTCAATTAAGGAGCATAAATATGTAAATAATTATATATAATTTTTTTTAAAAATTATATTTAAAAATAAAAAAATTTAACAAGAAATAACCAAATTAGTAATTAAATAATAAATAATTAGAACGTAAACATCAAAATCATGGTGCATCATGACCGGTTGCGCAACCTGTTTTATAATTTTATGTTAGGTTTTTTATTAATATATAAAATTTTATATTTAATATAAATAAGATTTTATAGTATATTTTATGTTTTTTATTTACATATTAAATGTTGCATTTAATAGAAATAAGTCATTCCTTCCCTGAATACCTGGTTCATTCATCCTTCCCTTATATTTATAATCACCCTTACACTTGATTTCCAATATCCTTCCCAACCACCCCCAATTTCTAGCATCCTACCCAACCACTTCTGATTTCCACAGTGTCTGATGATTTCCCTCACCCACCCACCCCGTTTATAACCATGATATCGGACAATCTCCCTCAATACCAGTGACCTTGGATTTGATTCCATCCTATCTACCATGATCTCTGCCGCCACCCCCAATATTTTCACTCAAACCTAGTCTCTGTCGTTACCACTCTTCTATAAAATAACATCATCCACAATCCTAGTGTCCACCTGTTCACCTTACGATGCCTTTCACTTTTCTTTCCTTATGGTTTGGAACCATAGCCACATGCCTAAGTGAGGTCACACCTCCTCAACAGTATTAAGGTTCAGTAATTGCGCCTAGCCCCACGTCACTCCATGGCGTAGTGAGGGGAGTGCATTTAACATTTATTTTCAACACTGATTATTATTGTTTTATATTTTAATACATTAATGTCAATTTGAAACCAAAAATCATTATTATTCTATAGTATAGAGATATAATTTTTATAGATATTTTAATTTTGTTAATATATTAGAGGAACATTAGTTACCTACATGAATTAAAAAAATAATTACTATAATTCTATTTTTGATATGAATTTCTTGTCCCTCTGGTTAAAAATTATAATATAGATATATCATTTGTCATCATTGATTAACATATCCACTTAGAATCTAGAAAAATATATGATATATTTAATTAAGAATTTAACTTTTAATGAATACAAATCTATATATTTAATAGGTGAAACTAACCCAGAATAGAATATGTAAGTAAAAAATAATAGAAATTTAAACTTTAGAAACAAAAAAATAATTTCTAAATGACATTTTGGAAGTACACCTATGATTTTACCTTATAAACTTTTAAGATTTATATGAAAAAAGTATACAATAACACTTATTGAGAAATCTTAAAAAAATATTCTAATCATTAAATATTAGATAACTAGAAATTTCATATGTTGAACAAAATCCCCAAAATGAAAACTCCCACCATTTATTTTATCCACACATTGGATGAAACCAACCCATTAATTCATCATTCTAGGTCAAAATATATTGATATATTCACTCAATAGTAAAAGGAATTTAATGTGAAATAACTGAATGTAATGGAATTATATGAATAAAACAACAAAACATTTCAAAATTATAACTGCAATCAGTATAATTGATGTACAACTCCCCATGGAATATAACTACTGTGTCGGGGAATAGAGTCACAAAGAGGTCATGAGGGTGAAGGAAGGTTTCTACCGAGAGGTCGCTACTAAGAGGAGAGGTTTCCACTGAGAGATAATGGAGAGATGGTGGCAGAGGGCTGCCCATAGGAGAGGTTCCCACCGAGAAGAGACACGAGGGTCCAGGAGGGTCGCCACTAAGAGTTTGTCACCGAGAGGAGAGGTTGCCACCTAGATAGGAGGTCATGAGGGTGGAGGAGGGACACCAAGTGGAGTGCTTCCACTGAGAATAGAGAGCCCCAAATAGGAGAGGTAGAAAGAGTATAGTTGGGGTTGAGGAGAAGATAAATCCTTGTGCGATGGATTGACCCATATATCCATGGGTTTAATTAAAAATGTGGCTATAAACAAAGCTATAGATATGGATCAAAGAACCATGGCTATAGATATGTGGCTATAGACCATTTTTATAGTAGGGTCTTTTAGAATGTTGTGGGAGATAATTTATCTCTCTCATGTAACAATGTTTACATTTCCACATTTCTAAAGGAACTAAACTAATAGAGGCTTTGATAATTTTTTGCATAATGTTGTATTTCTTCCGAAAAGATGATTTAATGACAATGTATGTTATCCTTGGGGAATTATATTTTCTATAATAACTATAATTTTCTATGTTACCAAATATAGATACCATTAATTTTCCAAGATAGATATTGCATTTTAATATATGAATATTCATTAAATAACACTATTATCCATGTTAGAATCATACATGTTTTGTTTATTTAGAATGTTGTATTCATAAAAACATATTCATAGTAGATCTACATCATCTCGCACTAATTTCATCATTACTACAATCCTCCATAAACATATCATACATAAAAATATTCTTCCATGATTTTTTAGTGGCAAGATAATAAATTTTGATCATAAATGATTAGTGATGAACAAAAAGCGAGATAACTATGTTCACTTAAACAAAACACGATAATAAGTGTTTTAGAATAAGAGATTATAATTTGAAAACCATACACTTCATATCGAAGATCAAAAACATCATCCATGGAAAAAATCTAGGTAGTTCAGTACACATGACTCGTAATGGAAACAAGGATCCCAAGACAAGAGATCATAACAATAACATAATACATAAGTTCATATCATACACATAAGTTGGTAAAAACAATTACTTAGTATATTATTCCTTCAAATACTATCAAAATGTATTTTGATTACTCCCTATTCCAATAAATTTATGGTAAATTCTAACTAACAAAAATATCATGGTGGATATAGTCCCTTACACTACTATGTTCACTCCCCATTATAGTCATTATAATCTCATGAGATATCAATGTTTTCGCAATTAATTGGAGGGATATATAATTCCAAAACCATACATTAAAAAATTATAACCATATATATATTTTTTATAACATTATAATATATTTATCATATCACCATATCATACCCATTGTAAAGGAAATATATTTAACAAGACTTTCATCATTTAATATAACATAACCCACAGACATTATATTGGATTGAAAAATTATTCCTCATAATATAATGAACCCACTAAACGAAATGTGTTTCCTTGAATCATCCTAAAGTTAGCATAATCTAAATACATCAATGTAATTAAATATAACATTATATATTGATCATATCACCAATAAACCATAAGTAACATCCATTATATTATCAAAGATAAAGAATAATTCAAAATAATTCTGGATCATAACATGAGTAAAATACTGTTTTGCTATGAAATTAATTACATAAATGCTAAAAACATCTCAAATGTTATGGAAACTATTTTATTTTAAATTAACCATGAAAATTTAAAATTTATTCTTCAAATCATTTATTGTTCAGGATGGTAAGAAATTTTGTTCTTATTGTATTCATTAAAACAAATATTTCATTCACATTTTTAGTAAAAAATAGAAAATACCTCATTCAAGAAAAAATTTATATTCATTTTAATATATTTTTAAAAAATTCAATCATGGGTTAAAATGAATTTATAAAATAATTTTATAATAAATTCATGTGGAAGAAAATGTATTTTTTACCAAATATAGAAATAATATCAAATTTCCATCAAAATGTTCATTAAGTATCCTATGTCCTTAAATAGTAGAAAATTAATGGAAAATATAAAATATATATAATAAAATATATTAGGATAATATTGATTGGATTATTGAGATATAGGTTATTAACATTCATCATAGGAATCTTGATCATTAAAAATCCCCATAAATAATGAAATTTTAATATAAATCCTATACAACATTGGTAATATTTGAATAAAAACCAATGAAATATAGAAACTTATATGTATATTTAAATCCCTATAGTCTACATGGGAATCATTATAAATGAAATTCATGTTTATTGTAAACAAAAATCAAATAAACAGGGGTCTATTATAGTATGCATCTTACAAAAACAATTGAGTTTAAAATCCCGTATTACATTGTTAACATTTGTATCATAACCCACCAGAAGGAATAATAAAAAAATAGAAATTATAGATCATTATAATAAGTGTATTCATTATATTACATGTCAAAATGATTATGTATACACCTTATAATGAAATATAGGTTTATAACATAACATATTCGCCAAATAAGATTGCTTGAGATGGTAAACCCTTAATTCAAGTACAAATTGCTTCAAAATCACTCTAACCACCTATATTATAAAATTAGTTTTTTAATAATTATATTTAATAATTATTATCACACTTATAATATAATATATGATAATTTTATATTTTATAAACACCCAT
Organism: Viscum album; assembly: GCA_963277665.1. Classification (NCBI taxonomy): domain Eukaryota; kingdom Viridiplantae; phylum Streptophyta; class Magnoliopsida; order Santalales; family Viscaceae; genus Viscum; species Viscum album. The sequence goes on along the minus strand of OY728155.1, from coordinate 2,132,618,803 downwards.
TAATTGATGATTACTTATTAAAATTATTATTGCTTGGGTGTTAACTATTTCATTTATCATAGAAATTTTGATATGGTTGTTCCATCCCTTGTATATTGATCATGGTTAAATAATATATATTTATATAATAATAATATTATTATATATATATTTTCATTATGAAAATATTTATAGTCATCTCTAATTTGTAGAGATAGAAAAAAATAACCTTTTCTTGGAGAAAGTAGGTCATACAAACACACAGACAGTATTTTAAATATTCAATAGATGGAATGAAAAAAGGAAAATAATAATTCAAATTTATTTAATAGTTATTATATAATATTTATAATATATATTAATATAATATATCTTTATTACCATCCTTGTAAATAAAAAATGAAAAATTAATCACATTGATTCGTTGTGGCGATAATCTACACATATGCATGAGTGATGTTATCATTTTCCAACAGATTAGGATGATGGATAGTACATATTATATAATAATTAAAAAATAATTATTAATTCATAAATATAAAATATTAATTTTAAACCCATCATAATAACCATGAATGAATGATGGTGATGGAAAATGAATTGTATCATCTTGTGGAGGGAGTAGTCCACATGCACACACTAGTGATATTTTCACTTCCAAATTAATGGAATAGAGGATGGAAATTTTTGGTTCCATAATAAAAGTAAATTTTAAGTATATTAAATATTTTTATATTTTTATTTAATGACTAGTAAAATACATTTATAGGATTTGGATGATGAAATAAACTGAAAGAGGTCTGGTAAAATTATTAACTCTTTTTGGGTAGGCCTCCTTTATATGCATTTTAAAGTCCATCAGAATGGTATTTAAAGAATTTATATATATTTAATTCCATTATAGGTAATTTAATATGATAATTGGGACTGTTTTGGTTTATATATATCCCAAAATTGTGTAATTAAGATAAAAGAGTGGTGTCATATTTTAACCGAGGGAGAGGGCACAAATTGAATATCATTACAGACTTAAATATAATAAATCATATTCAATTAATATGATTCCAAAAATATTGTTATTATAAGGTTTAAGAGGATAATATTGATGTATGGGAAACATATAGGATTCATACAAGTCAAAATGGAAATAATATGCTTATTTTTATGTTTAACACCATTAATTCATGTTTTAACCTTAACCTTGGTAATGAACATTTACTATAGTTAGTATTAATGATGAAAAAAATTACATATAACATAATATATAATTTTAATTAAGGTGATTACATATATTAAATCTATTTTAAAAAATTCAATTCACATATGTTTAAGATGTATAATCAAATAAAACCTATAAAATGTGATGAGAAATGATTATAGAAGGAATTTTTATTCTCAAGAAATTATTTTTATATCATATATCAACATAAAACTGACTACAATGTCCTACATTAGATTAAAAATAATATATGTTAACAAGTTGTACATTTAAAATCATTTCCAAGAAATCTGATCATTGTAGATTCATTTACCTAAATTGACGTTTTTAATAAAAATTTATGTTTTTCACTACTCAAAGAAGAATCAATATTTCATGAAAATTTGAAAAAATTTAATCTAAGATAATTTTAAACATGATGAATTAAAAATTTATGTTCAGTTATTAAAATAAAATTTATAAAATATGAAAAGATAAATTTTTATAGAATGGCATAAAAATTAATTTAAGACGGTTTCTAGAAAAAATGTTTTTTAACAAAAAAAAATGATCTTCCAATAAAATAATTAATATTTCTAATTCAAATCGTCATAATTATTTTTTATCAGAGACTAATAAATCATATGTACCATCCTTAATAAATCAAAAATATAATGGGACTTCTAAAATAAATAAATAATTAATTAAATTGGTTTATCTAAAAAATCAGTCTTTTCATTGTTTACAAAAAAAAATTATTTCATTAATATTACAAAATTTTAACATATATGGTTTTTTATATTTCGATTTCAAAATTTATTTTATTTTTATTACATAAAATATATCAATGTTTTCAAAACTATTTATAATTACCTCAAAAAAATTTCGAAAAAAATACTTTTGATGAAAATGTATTTTTGAATCATAAAAATACTACAAAAAAATATATTTCTTCATTATGAAAAATTAATCAATACTTTTGGATTGATAAATATCATTATAAATTTATTTAATAATATTTTTTCTCATATTCATACTTATCAATTCAATTGTTAGGATATAATGGTATACTATGTTATGGTTCATTTTGACTTGAGGTTGCATGTATCACAATATATAAAATAAAATAAGGTTATTTGATGGAAAATATATCATAAAATATCAGGGTATTAAAAAAATATGATACACATGTATATTTCATTAGTTATAGTATGATGAAATCATGAAATATTTATGAAACTCATTTATTTTCTAAGGGATGTGCTTTGACAAAATACTTATGAAATCTGTTTAATTTGAACTGGTTATGATATGATGATATGTTGAATGATTTATGATCAGGTTGAATAAATAATTAAGGTTTTAATTATGTTATGAGTGGGATCATAAATATATGTCCTTCCAATGCATTTGGTGAAGTTGTAAATCTCATGACATAAAAAGGAATCGAATATAGAATACAATATTCCGTAAAGGGATCTGTCCAATTTTATTTTAGTGGGAGTGACACTTGAATAAGTATATAATGAAATGGAGAGTGAAAAAATCCACAATGATAATATTTGAAGTAATAATTCACAAAAATAAACAATATTTTATGATTTTTTGTATAAAATAAGTTTTTTTCTATGTTTATGCTCTCATGGATTATGTTATATGATTTCTCCTAGATTTATGACTTTTCAACTGTAAATATTTAAACCCCGAATCATTATTGTTATATTTTATTTATTGGGAATGATTTTTAAATTTTAAGCTCATGTTTTTATACCATTATGACCAAGTTATGTTTATGTGGTCATTTTTGTCCTCTTTCTATAACCACACCGTGCATTTGATCTCACCCTTTTTGTGTTTTCTTTTACGAGGTTATGAATAATGGTTTTAAGTATGATATGCCTAAAAATGGTTCTAGCTATAATGAACTTATTATGAGATTATGAAGATCTATTAGTAACTTTTTTTTATGTATCCAATTTTCCAAGGACTCTAAGACTATTTGATTTTGACATGGATCGAATTGTTATGTATTGAATATACTTATATTGATATGTAATATCTATATTTAAAATGTATAAGTCACTATAGCTGGTATTAGAGTATGATTTCGATACTTTTTAAAACTAGAATGAGAAAAAATTAGTGAGAAACCTATGTATAATATTTTGAATACGATGTAACCATATATTACATTAAAAGAAATTTGTTATTTTTTATATACAAATACATATATGTATACTATAAGTGGTTATGGATTTCATATATAAGAATATAGGGTTAATGACCTTGAATATAATTTGATGAGTATATCTCATCCATAATTCCAGTGCATGATGGGTGTGTCATTACAATGCACCTGGTTTGACACTCTAGGGTGTAGAATTTTGATAAATTGCATTTATTTATGAATTATTGTTATGGATATGGATAAAATATAACTATGAATGACCTAGTTAAACCTATGGTGTAATATATTGAAAACAAGGTTAATGATTTATACATCCAAATAAATGTTTTTCTAATATTACCTATTATGTTTTATTCTCACAATAACCGTATTGTTTTTAATATGGTAACCAACATAAAATAATGAATTGGAGGTTGTAATAGGGATTAAGAAATATTGAAGTACCCTCATTGATATTTTTGGTGTGAACATATTTATATCAAAACATTTCTTAAGGAATATAAATTCATATCTTCAATTACAGGTTTTTAATTAGTTGTAAAAAACATTATTCGTATTTTTATTTCCTCTATAGACAATGATTCGTTAGTGATTGATGTTTGTGGGAATGTGATTCCTAATAATGTAGTTATTTTAAATCATATTTAATTTTATATAATCCTATGCATGAATTTTGTTTCTTAACATATATTCGATCTCAATTATAGATGACATGAAGTCATGTTTTATAGTATGAAAAAAATGAAGATCCTTTATCAATGTGGTAATAACTATGTACATACGACTGAAATTAAATCCATTATATATGTCTTCATTCCTATTAAAAATTTTCTCCTACGGTTTGGGATAAAATCAACATCGATGATATACCTACATTATATGTGTTTTTTGATGTTTTGAAGAATATTTCTGTAGTCATATTCCAACTAAAAAATTTAGTTTTTAATAGAACAAACTCATAGAGATACACATATTTAAAATAATCCATATAGAATTTGCCCCTATTGAGTTACGAGAATTTATAAAAAATGAGGATAATCTTGATGAAGGAATCATTTGGCCAAGTGTGCCACCATAGGGGGAAATTATTATTTTTGACATGAATGAATGTGGATCAATTCTTTTCTACTTTTATTATCAAGAACATATGAACATACCGATAAATAATATATATCATCTTCCCTATAGTGGTGAATTGTTTGATCAACTATGTAGGCTAAATATTTTTTATGATTGACTATCATTCTGGATTTCATGAATTGGTTGTCAAGGAGGAGTATAAACCCAACAAATCATTTCATATAAGGTATGAATACTATAAATTTATAGTGATTACATTTAGTATTACTAATTATCCCACAATTTTCATTGATATAATGAATATATTATTTAGATATTACCTTGATCAGTATTTTGAAGTCTTTAATATGTTATATTCCTATAAAGTTAAATATAAATGAAGAGTGTAAAGATCACTTTAGAATTGTGTAAAAAACCTATAGAAGGTGAAGAAATAATAAAAAAATTCTAGGTGTTAGTTTTTGATAAAATAATATTCATTTGTGGATCCGATAATTTCAAGGGAGGGTATATATATGGATCCATCAAAGATTAATGTTTTTATAATTATCCAAGACCAACCATGGTGACTCGGATATTTAGTTTTCTAGGTTTGGATGTATATTATTTATGAATTATGTATAATACCATAGGGATATCTAACACACATTACATTTAAATATGAAAGAGGCCAATTTCATTTTAAATAATTAAGGTGTGGAAATTTTCAAGGAACTGAAGAGATGTTTTGTTAGATAACACGTTCTTGCACTACCCTATACTAGAGAAGGAATTTTTATCTAAATTGATGCATCAGGTAAGGTAATAAAATTAATATTCATATATAATAATATAGGGACATCTTATGCCCTATGAAAATTGATGTATCATGAGAAAAATTAGACAACTTCTGATTTTTAGATACATTTAGTATGTTTTCCATTAAATATAATGAGGAACTATTTTTTAAAAAAATTATTATATATATATATTCATCATAAAATTTTAAAACAAATATTCTCTAATAAAGAGTTGAATATAAGCTATAGAATGTGGTTGGAGTTGAATAATTATTATTTATACTCATTAAATTTCCACCTTGGAAAGGGAAAAAGGTGGATGATACTTTTACTAGAAAGGAATGTTATTTATTATATATGATAAGGATCACAAAAAATCCAATATTTCAAGATGTACCAATGATGAATATGTAATTCATGATAGAAGGGTAAAAATATTATCTTTTTCAAATGAGTGTTCAACCATATTTACATTTGATGAATGGAAAGGTAAAGAAGGTTGATGTATAGATTAAAAATAATGTGGGTAATGTTCCTATATTAAACCTATATTATGAAGGAATGATAAGGTTTAGGTACCTTCCATGTTTCCCATCTATACCATTTTTGAAGTAATTATTTTATTATTCCCATAGTTCATCATTATATATTCATCATATATGTATGAAGATGTATTTATAATTGAAAGAATATTTATTATTGGAAAAAATTGAAAGAGATATTATAGGCTATATATCATGTATCTTTTTATATCAGTATATTAAGAATGAGAGAAATATTTATAAGGGTATGTCACAACTATTATACATATAATAATGGAAAAGGGAAAACATCACCATACAGTTTTTCATCGGAAGCCCCAAAATAAATAAAAGCTATAATTATAGTTTGGTTCTCACTGATTTCATTATTAAGTTAGCAAACTTAATTTATAGTAGGGATTAATTATCTCTTTACCATCATCCTATAATATACATTAACATAGTGGTAAAGTTCTATGTAGTACTATATATTATTGTATCTGATCAGGATCCAATTATTACCTTGATGTTCTTGTGATGTATTCAACATGATCTTGATTTAGATTTAGATTAATGTATAGCTTATCATCCTCAGACATATGTCGAGAAAAAGAGAACTGTTAAAACCCAAAAATAGATATTGAGGTCATGTTCTATAGATTTCAATGTTTTTTGGGATCCACACCTTCTTCTAGTTGAGTTTTCCTTCAACAATAGATTTCACTCAATCATTCAAATGGATCTTATTGGAGTCCTCATGTGTTAATCATATTTTAATGATCACAAATCTCTTTACTGTTAATTAATCTCGATCTTCATTTCACATCTTGCTAATTCTCTTCAATCTAAATAATATCTACACATCATGGTTTTATAATAACAAAGCTTATGGATGTTAATTACTCACTTTATTATTTACAAGTCTTATGCATGATCACAATTCTCACATATATTATCACACATTTACACTTATGATTCACATTCTATTACTTCTTAATGATTAACCTTAATCCATATTCTGCATATCACTATATTAGTCCAAATACAGATATTTGTCTAATTAAGGACTCACCGTGACCAGACACCGTAACCAGACACCGTAACCAGACACCGTGACCAGAAACCGTGATCAGACATCGTGACCAGACTCCGTGAAGGACTCATCGTGAATGACTCACCGTGAAGCTCACACCGTGAAGCTCATACCGTGAAGGACACACCGTGAAGCTCATACCGTGAACCACATACCGTGAAGAAGACACCGTTTCCATAATCACTATCACACCGTTTCTTATGTTTTTGTCAATATTATTTAAATAATGCTAACGGTCATATTTGTTGTTTTTAATGAAATTAATGTTATTTAATGATAGTTGTTTGAATGTTAGGAAACTGTATCTCGTACCTATGAAAAGGGAATCATTCCTACTGCCAGAACTTGTGGAATATAAGAAAGACTGAGGTGTAGTACACGTGCAAAAGGAACAAGTAAGAAGCATTAAGCAACAAGCAACAACACGAAGAACATACATACATCTGAGTGCGCTGTGTTGAACGAGAATAATAATCTTGAACAAGAAGAATATTGCAAGACTGAAAAATAACTCTCATGAGTGAAATCCAATACTGCTGAAGAACACACGACGAATCAAGAGATCTTTCTCACTCCTGAAGAAGACAAGCTGAACTACGACACTCTGTTTTTCAACAGAAAAACCAGAGAAGGACTCAAAAGAATTTATGTTGAATCCAATGAGTCTAGAGCTACATTGATAATCACTAGAGCATTATAAACTCTCATCTATCTTCTCTACATGATTTATTTATTAACTTTCGAGCAGTGTGGTGTACTCTTTATATCTTTACACACACTGTCTCCTGAACTGAATTGGAGGATATCAAAATCCTCACTCAAATTATCTTTACTTCTGTTTACCCACATCAATTGTGGAAGATTTCCTTGTGTGACCTGGTCATTGTTTTGTCTCCCACGAAGAACTGTGGTAGAGGTCCCTGAGTGGCCTGGACAGTTTTTGTAAAACTGTTGTTAACCCCAATCCAGGGTGTGGATCAAATTTATATATCTTTATGAGGACTATGTCCCGCTTGATACTGAACCACTTGTTCTATCTAATGTGCATCTTTTATTTTAGTTTAAAGTATACTATATATATCTTATTTATTCCGCTTCTATTACTCTGAAATACAAAACTATTCTGAAGATACTCTGATAGTTAAATTAGAAGGTGTTTACACTTTTTTTAAATCAATAAGTTAGCTTCAAAAGTTTGTTTGATCTTGTGGTTAAATTAACTGAGACCTAATCAATCATTTTCAAGCTAAGTGAACATTTTCAATCTATATAAATTCACTACAGTTTAACTTATTCTATAAATTGGGGGATTTTAACTAGACAATATTTTGACAAAAATTTTAATTGGAACTCAATTCACCCCCTCTTGAGTGTCCACTCTAACCAAAAGATCCTTATGATGTTATCTATGTATAAAATTTTATAAATCTAATTTTTTGGGAAGATTTTATATAAGAAAATATATTAGGACATGATTATGTTGTGGAAATAGTAGATAAAGTCATATCTATTTAGTAGCACATCCAGGAAGCTCATAGTTGAGCAAAATGTTATGCTAAAAATAATTAGAGAAATATGGAATAAAAATTATGTTAAAATGAATTCCTATAAATAAATGATTTAATTAGGGTTATCATATTCATAAGGAATGGAATGGATATCTCTATGTATATCAACCACTTCAAAATTCTTGATCGAGTTGAGATGATATCTTATCTCATTACACTTCCACCGAACCTCTCTCAATTTTAATACATTTTTCATTTAGTTATCCTAAGCAAATACACACCTAATCCTCCACATGAACTAAAATTATATGTTGTACAAATAGATCAAGAAATTACTTTATAAAAAAATTAGTATAAATCTTTTATCCTAGAGGGAAAGTGTTATGGAATAAGACTACTCACTTGGTTATTGTTATCTAGAGGAATATTAAATTCTATGAATCAAAATGGGAAACTATAAATGTGAATAGATGTAGATATCCTAATTTTATATATATAAGTAAGGTAATTATAATTGTGAAAATAATTTTAATGGGTTATATCAAAACACCGCATGATTTCAGGGCATATTTCTCTTTAAATAAATTATAATTCATTGATAGTTTCTGATACACACAACCCAGAGTCTAAATAAACTGTAATATATTATAACATTATAAAAAAGAAAATAAATAGGTTGAATTAATTGTAATTTACATATTTAAATAATTAATTTAATTCTTTTATACAAATATAATGTATTGATAAATAAGCACATAAATTTTAGTAAAATCATTTTATTATTTAAAACTATATTTTCCCTCAAGAATGGTTTATATAGATTTTTCATCTGAATATAATATTATAAATTTCACATAATTTAATAAAATTAATTTTAAAAAATTTAAATATTTTTTAAAATCATAATTTCAATCTTATAATAGAGTGAATTATTGATATTTTTATGAAAAGAATGATTTTTTATGAATAGTAAAAAATACTGATTTTTATTGAAAACTCCATTTTCATTTAATACATTTAAAAAGAGATAAATTTTTAAAATTATTTTCAAAGTATAATTGGTTCAAAAATATTATTATGTAAAAAATTTAGTCTATTTAAATCAATTTTATAATTTTAATGTAAAAACTTTTTTTACATAAGGAAACATTTTCTTTTGAAGAGCTAATTTTGCTGTGTTTTGAATGTTTAAATTTAAATTGAATTACACAGTTTATGTGATTTGAGTATAGTAAATTTTATTAAAAATTATTAATTATAATAAATAATATTATTTATTATGGGAAACTAATTTATTAGTTCTAAATACTAATAAGAACATAAAAAATTTACTTTTTTTAAGATTAATATAGGATAACTAGGGATGAAACAAAAATATGTGTCTAGGTTTTTGGAATTAAAATGATATATATTTTATTTTATGGATTATTTAAGCATTTTATTATACCATCATCATATATATATATACACATTTGGAATAATGTGTCTTATTAATGGTATTATAATATTTTAAGATATTCCAAGTATGTCGTCTCCCCTACTTATATAAAAACTCCTTTACTTTATCTTCATTATACCTCATTTTGCCATATATCATGATCAATACCTACCGAATTATCGTAAAAACATTCCTATTTTCCCTGAACACTCTAATATTATACAGTTGGAAATATCCTTATCATGGTCACTAGTTGATGAATCTATCCAATCATCTTTTTATCCTGCTCTCCAGCTATCTTGATCTATTAGATTAACCATAATGACATAAACTACCCCACTAATATCCTATAAGGAAATTGTTTCAGTATTTTATCCATCAATAACTATATACATGAGATCATACTCTATATGATTCATGATGTTTCCTCTACATAATAAATTCAGTTGACCCCAAGTAAATAAAAATTGTTCCTCAAATTAGCTTCTATTATCACCTATGTAGACATATCTGTCAGATTCGGCTTCCCTAAAACCTTATGAATCTCCAACACTATATCTTCTATTATATATTGAATTAATTATATTTTCTTTTTATATGTTACATTATTACATGAAACAATAGATTAAGAGAAATATGAATGACACCATAACTCTCACAGAATAAAACCCATCTATCTGATCACTTTTTGATTTCATTCATCAATCACATCAACTATACTATATTTTTCCCTATATTAGTTGTTGAAATATAATCTTATTTTGTGATATATTAATTAACAACATCCTAAAACACATATATCCATCTTAAAAGTTTTCTATAAAAATTAATTATAAAACCTATAAGACATTTCCATGTGTCTATATCTCCAATAAAATCTACATCAATAAAACCTTTTATACAATAAGAATAAATGAATAAATCATCATCCTCTAACACCATCATGTATTGAATGATCCCTTTCCCAGATTCCTTATGTTTTCTTCTAGGATATGATATGAAATAGATAAAAATACATCTATAAAATAAATTACATGTTGTGTTCAAACAGAATAATGCATAAAACCTAAAACAACTAAATAAAAGAAACATTACCTATTTTATGAACATATAAATCTATTTATGGTGCATGTGCATTAGAGAGATTTAGTTTTGTATAAATGGGGGTCAAATAGTTTTAAAACATTTCATTATGAGTCTTTTGATAAAATGTCGTATGAACTAATATTTGGGAAAAAACCAAAGAACCTAATTTTCTATACCTATAAATTCTCAACCCCATTATCTTCTTACCTTGTATAATATTTTTCATCTCAACCCCTCTTGATAGATTCTTCTTTCATTTCAAAATTTTATGGATCTCATCAAAAGAAATAAATATATAATCCATATAAAAAAAATTATAAAATATATTCTAGTATCACTTTTATTCATGTAAAAATGACCTTAATTTTATCAACAATAACATTCCTCAACCATGAATGTTTAAAAAATATTATTAAATTATTTTTTATCTCATTGAACCCATAAATACATCCTTTAAAATAAAAAATTAAATACACCACCCAATGACTTTATAACCATTGGGATAAACTGTAGAATTTTTTTCATCTAAAGCCTCATGATGAAATGTGATCATTACATCTATCAAATCCAAGTTTATATTATCAAACAAAATAATGTTCATGTGTATCAAAATGTTTTTGTTCATTACCACTGGTGAAAATATTTCCGAAATGTATATTCATACCATTCCATTTAAACTCATCACCTCTAACATTTATTTTTCCATATTACGTCCAACATCTTGAACATTCAAATTAAAAAATAATTTGAATTTAGGAGATATTTTTTATTCGAGTAGTTCAGCCAAATCTAAAGGAATTTTTATATTTAAGTAACTCTTTTACTCTTTCATGGTTGAGTCACTCTATTTCAATAACTTGATAGTAGTTGGCTCTTACAAACATTATAATTAACTTATATATTTTAGAAATTGAAAACTCATATCGTCCCCAACCCCTTGAATATGTTTTTACATACAAATGGATCACCTCATCACAAATTCGGGTCTTTTAGTTCAAACCCATATATCTAATATTAATCGATACTCAATTAATCCTCTTGATATTTTCAATCAAAAAATTTTCCATTTATTAGTGATCATTTCAATCATCCTTTTTCAATAAATAGTTTATCTAGTTATTTTGTATCTAGATGCCTACCTGTAGGAGTACCAACCTTTTCTGTTTCCATTTAAATTTCCAATATGAATATCTAGCTAGTAAAATTGATCCAATACCCCTAAAAATATATATTCTATATATCTATATATTATTTATCCACATAGTTTTGATCATTATACAAATGTTTTTTCATACAAAACAACAAATAAAATTATGATGAATTAGTTCTTTTCATTATCCTGAAGCTGATTACAAAAAAACTCATCATCATAACTATAGATACCCAATATTGATGTACATAGAAATTAATTTTATTTTTTGGAATACATAATACATAAAACAAGAATATGTCCAACTATCATATTATTTTAGTGTCTTTGGAAACATAGAACATCATCCTCTAATAATGGTGAATGATCTTCATCATCTCCCAAAAATATCATTCCATTTTGTTTTCCTACCTAAAATGTTTATTTATATCTTGGAAAAAAGATAAAATATAGAGGGTGATATCAAATTATCAATAAAGGTAAACATGGAGAACATAAAACAAACCATAAACATTTGATCGTAAAAACACGAACATAAAGTTTAAGCATCAAAATCATGGAAATAAATCCTAGCAGTACATAAGGCATGATCGTAAAAGAAAATTAACAATGAAAGATATCATTAGAATAAAACATGTAAATGTGGAAAACTAATAATATGATAATATGATTTTCAAAGTAGCAAAGGCATTTCTTCAAAGAGCTTTATAGTGGAAAAAGTCCATTATTAAACTGTGATTACTTGTTGTTCAAGCCATGTATTACTGAACTGGATTTACTTTCCATTAAATTCATGTCCATATAATGAGATATAAGCCTTTTCCCAATGACTTATAGAGAGATATAGGTCCCTAACATCTCATAATGAAATAATTATTATATGTGATGAAAAACAAAAATCATTCATCACAACATAACCCGTGAAATGAAATGGGATTCTTAAACATCATTTATTCATAACATAATCCATAAAAAAAATATACTTAATAAAAATTAATCCATAATTAACACAACAAACTCAAATTTATAATAAGGTTAGAAACATAACCTTATTCCATCTTAGAAAGAAAATAATTTTGATAAACCACTTGAAAATAGTTCATGAGGAAAATATCCTTTCTTCTTTAAAAAAAAATTCATTTTCTCAAAATTCCACCCAATTTCAAAAAAAAAATGAATTCAGATGAAAATAAACTTAAAATATTGTAGACAAAGCTTTGTGAAAATAAAGTGTCATGAAATCATAAAAATCCATTAATTCCATATATGTTAAAAAAATAATTATACTGTTCTTCTGTCGGAAAAGTCCCAAATACCTCAACTTGTAAACAAAAGAATGATTACTTACAAACCATTTCGTAAAAGTAAAAATAGGTAAAAGATAGTTTAAGAATATATATATTAACAATAAATATTTTACGAGTTCTTTTTAGAAAACATGGATAAGGGTGATAAATATATCCTTAGTATATACTTACCTAAAATAAATCTAAAAAAAATGAGATTGAAAAAATATCCCATACATTTGGTCTAATTTCTTTTGTATGGATCCAAAAGTCATGTATTGTTGGTTTAAAAATATTATTAACTTTTAAAAAAACCATAATAATATTTATGATATCATATATGATTCACTTACGACATTATATCACCCATTGATATGTCAAATTCCATGTTATGGTAATGTTTTGTGAAATAATCGTTTTATTTATCGTACGTGTTGTGAATTATTATTATTGATATGATTTCTTATATCATGATTCAAATACTTCCAGAATCTAAAAAATGATTTATAAATTATATATATTCATTATATATATAGTATATGTAAAATAAATGGAATACACCATCCATGTATATGGTAGGTCGTACGTACACTGGAACCCTGTTTTCGTTTCCTTATTAAAATGAATAGAAGTAACTAAATGAAATATACATACATAAATTAATCTAGTAGAATTATTATGTCATATATTTCATGATTACTTATTATATATACTTATTAATCTTTCTTGTATTGTTAACATGGAGAATAAATCCCATCACGTCATGGAGACGATAAGCTGTACGTACGCACGAGCGACGATATCACTACATTATTTGATGTATTATATTGAAGTGGATAGTGTATAATATATCATAATTAGTATAATATTATAATAATCATATATTTTTATTATTTATACCATTATACCCATCTAATTAAGGTGGTGGAGAAAAACACATTACACTAAAACATTGAGATGGTAATTTGTACGTACGCACACATGGTGATTTCATTTTTCCTAGGATTGATAGAATGTGAAATATAGTATTTTAATATTTTTAATAAAATATAATTACATTATTGATTCAATTTTATTACATTATAATTAAAAAACTAAATAAGATAATGTATAAGAAAAAATAAATATGAAATAATCGGTATAAGAGATTACCTCTTCCTCGACGCGCCTCTATTAAATTTCTTCTTAGGGAACTAGGGATGGTCTTTTGAGAAGACCAAAAACTCTAGAATGTAAATAGGGAATTTGAAAAGAAAAATGGTCATGGTTCGGTCAAGAATGGAGGCCCAAAACGAAGTGAAGAGAAGATGTAGGAGGTTCCCTTTTATAAGAGAGGAGGGGAACTTTAGGAAACTCACAAAATATTAATTAATTATAAATTTTTTTTTTATTAAAAATTTTCCAAATATTATTTTATTAGAATAATATATGATTTTAGTTTGAATAACTATCATCTAATAATTTTTAAACAGGTTTTGACTATTTTTATCTATATATTTTTTGTTTAACCCTTATTTTACGCTTTTGAAATGTACCGTGATATCATGTTATTTAAATATTGTGGGAAATCATAATTATTATATAATGTCAAATGACATAGAGAAAGTTATATATGACATTTTTTGACTTATATTAACCATTTTGATGAATCTTAGAATTTTACGAATTTAATATCACTTAATAAACTATTATATGTTTTATGTTATGAATTATGTCGATTTTGGATACTATTCATACATGAATTTTTAAAAAAAATAATAAAATAGTATTCATTAAAAAAACTCCATAAAGAATCTATAATAAGACAATATCATCTACAAAATTCATGTATGGAATCAAAAAATTCCAATTAAATTATTTTTAGTATTTTAATTTCATTTATTTAATTATTTCATTAATGTGGTAATAAATACATAATAATTGTGTCATAAATATATTTATTAATTTGGTGTCTAAAAATTATAAATAAATTAACATTATTTAGGAAGTATTTTTTTATTTGTTATGAATATTTACAGACATAGTGATCAGTTATATAATCCTATATTAAAATCTACTTATTAAAATATATATGTTTAGGTTATAATTATATTATATATTCTTAGAGAATGTCATTTTCACATCCATGTGAATACATGGAATCCAAAAATACACTGAAGGATGCCCATGGTTGGAAATATCTCATCCAATAAGATTAATAGATGTGGTTGGGTCATTTAATATTATTATTATTTTATTTGTTTACCCATATTTTCCAGATTTTCCCTTTTAACCATGGTAAATAAAATAATTATTGATGTTACTATTCTAATTCTAAAAATAAAAGGTACCAATTAAAAAAATTTGTACATTATTATTTCAAATATAAAACCCAATTTTTCAAATTAAAAATAAAGAAGTTTCAATAATTAATTTTAAATTAATTTCTGTTTAAAAAACGAAAAATTGGATTTTTAAGAAGTAATCACTATCAAAAGATTGACATGTGTTTTTGTGCAATTTAAAATTTAAATTAACTCCAATGACCAATTTTGGATTATGTGATATAAAAATAATCCAATTACACTTTCAAATTTATTGAAAAGATAATGTAATTATATAAATAGTTTAGTTAAAATTCAATTTCCAATTCAAATATAGTATTTTTTTTAACTATTCATTAAAATTTTAATTTTATTATAAAAATGGATAATATTCAATAATAGTAAATTTTAATATCCCGCGTCAAAATAAGAAGTGAATTTTTTAAAAATTGTACTTATTAATGTGTCAAAAACTAGATTTAAAATGGGTGCACAATGAAAAGGCAGTAAAATTGCATTTTTATAAAAAAACATCTTTTATCTGAAATTTTTTTTTTCTCATATCTTGTTCTAGAAAATTCAAAGGATGATTTATAATGATATATAATATTCTAAATGTGGTTAATAAACTTCATAATGCCTATTTTATGTCCCATTAAATAATAATATTTTAATAATATATCGTCGTTTAGAGAAACTCGGTATCGCTTACAATGCAAGCTATCAAGGAAGGTCACTATTGTGTGTAATGCAAGCCATGTTAGTGTTGTGTGTAGTGAAATATTCCTTGTTTGTTTCATATAACATAATCCAAACTATGTTTATTTATACCTTGAAAATAATATATACTCTGTGTTGGGTGAAATGAGTTCTATCAATGTAATTTGAAATTTTGTATAACACATGCCAATAATAGTGTTCTTTATATTGCAAGATAATACAGTGTTATGTATATCACAAGCTAATCTTCTTATAGTGTAAAACACAAGTCATCAAATACATTAAAAATATATATCTCATAAAATCATAGGTAGTTACATTCTACTGCCTCAAAATGAATTTCCCCCTCAAAATTCATCGGGGTTATAAATTTTTTTCTACTTGATAGTTTATTTCATGGAAACCCACATCGTAAAAAGGGATACTAAATAATAATTTTAAAAAGAAATGTTATAAATATTATGGTTACCCAATGTAACTCATCATTGGGATTCCACATAAGAGAACATTGGTGGTAAGTAAAGAAGTGGATATGGAAGAAAAATCTAACCGTCATGTTCTCGTGGTTAATGGTAAGGAATAAGGTTTCTAGAAAGTTAACTACAAAAAGCCATAAAGATTATATGATTGAAGGGATAATCTGTATCACCTGATAATAAATTACTGGGAAACAAATTTTGGTTCTGAAGATCCTTTTCTTAAAGTTGAATATTTTTGTAGGAGAACAAATACATTCATGATTTTGGTACAATCTCACCATTGTTTGTTCCTTGAATAATTTTGAATTCATATCTTATTTAAACAAATGAAGTTGAAATTTTCATTCTTGATGTGTTAATAGATCTTGTGATAGAGTGATAGGTCATTAAATCTATCTCCATAACAAAATGGTTTTCACAAGTTATCAAATATACATAAGTCCATCTATTTTGAGATTAATCATATAGGGTTCCAAAAATGAACTTATACTGAATCTATAATACAACTTAAATAAAACAAAACGAATTTATACTAACCACAAACTTCATGTATGCCAGCGGTAGGTGATAAAGGCCTGTCACACTTCAATTGTGTGTTCGATTCTTGCATCCTTGTCCGACGTGATGCGTTTTCAC
This sequence comes from Viscum album, assembly GCA_963277665.1. Lineage (NCBI taxonomy): Eukaryota > Viridiplantae > Streptophyta > Magnoliopsida > Santalales > Viscaceae > Viscum > Viscum album. Next base: position 2,132,601,359 of record OY728155.1, on the reverse strand, counting down.
TCTTCCTATGGGTTGTCATTTTTATAAAACTATTCTATTATAACATTCCAGAAAAAAATTAGGCTTAGAAAAAAATATCTATTTTCCAACATAATCCATTCCAACCTTTAGGATTATCAAAAATAATTCTCTCCAAACTCACAGTACAAAATAAACTATTGCAATAAAGGTCATATAAGAATCATGTGAATTCCCTAATTTATCCCCCATATATCAGAAGATATGTCTTGTTAGTCACATTCCAAACATTTTAATGGATTCGTCATTTTTTCTCTTGAGTCAGGGTAATAACCTAAATTACCATATATCATTATTGAAAAAATTAATGATTTCTTATTCCAAAACATATTGGATATGTTATTTATGTCCAAAAAATTGGTATACTTCATCTGTGGCAACATAACCTACATGTCAACCAGTTCATTACTAGTTCCAAGGTAACTAATATCATCCATCATATCTTTATAAAAATATCATTATCTCAACATCATTCCCATTTAATGGTTATCCATCCCTTATTTACTTTTTTATCAATTATATATATTCAACATATTCTTGAAAATCCATAGAGAAAAACATAAACTAATAATTATTATGTAATTCACTATTCATCATTCGTGGATTCAAATAAATAAATAATTAAATCACTCCACTTAAATGTTAGGAATTAAATAGGTCATTGCTAGTCTTATATGAATATTTTTATGTCTAAAAATTAATGTGGGTAATTCCCAAGTTTTCCACAGATGAGACATTGAATTCCATAAAAATTCGTCACATTGTGACCCTTTTTCCCACAAAGATAACATTTTCCCATCCATTTGATATATTCCTCAAGGTTCTTCCTCTTTTCCTCTTGACATGTAGGAATGTGATTATTATATCATCTATGCTTCAAAAAGTTCAGCTTCATCTTATTTGATGTGTTTGTAATTTCACCAGAGGTCAAATTGTTAATCATATATCGCGTTAGGTAAGTCTTTATAATCATAATTTCTTTCTCTATTATTTTTACCCAATTTATTTTCTCATAATCGATATATTTTCCATCATAATAAATATTAATCCAGTTAATTATGGTGTCCTCCATTAACAAAAAACAAAAAACACGGGGTGAGAAAAACATCTCATAGAAGAAATCAACATAATCAAGGGGGAGTAATTTCAATCTCTAACATCATTGTTTTAATCATAGGTTATTCATGATCCTTAACATAAATCTAAGATACTAACCTATATTTATACTTATCCATAGGGACATCCCTAGACGTATCTATAGAAATATCTCTAAGGATCTCACTAAAATTTTCACATCCTAGTTTCCAAAGGATGACTAAATATTCACTCTGATACCAACTGTAGTGACCCATGATTGATGTATGTGGACATTACATTTCAAATGATGAATAATCAATACTTGGAAGAAATATACACCAAAAGATAATATTATTTTAGTGTCTTTGGAAATTTAGAACAAAAGCATCTAATCATGGTGAAAGATCATCAACATCTCCCATAAAGATCTTCCCCTTTTGTTCTACAACCTAAAAATATTCATTATATCCTATGGAAATGAAAAAATAGAAAGGTTGTTCTCAAATTATCAGTAAGCGTAAACATGGATAACATAAAAAAACCATAAACTTTTAAATATAAAAACATGAACATAATGTTTAAACATCTAAATCAGGAGTCATGAAATAAATCGTGGCAGTTAGTAAAAAATGGATCATAAAATAACATTAACGAAGACAAAATATCATTGGTATAAAAAATATATTCTTTAAAACTAATAATCTCACAATTGTATTACTATAGAAGCCATGGAACAGCTTCCAAGACCATCATACCTGACATAGTCTATTAATGAACTGGGTTTACTTGTCATTCCAGCCATGTATTACTGGAAAATATTTACATTCTATTTCATTAATTTTTGTCTCATGATATATAAATATTAACCTAATTTATTTGAGGGAGATATAAGTCCCACCCATGTCATAATGAAATCATTCTAACATGTTCCCCAAAAACATAAATCCTTCATCATAGCATAACACGTGAAATAAAATGGGATTCTAAAATATTATTTCTTCATAACATAATCCATATAAGATAAATGGACTTAATAAAAATAATTCCATCATAAAAACAATCAAATAAAAGTAATAATAAGGATAGAAACATAAAATTATGTAATTTAATATGGAAAATAGTTTTGATAATCCACTTGAACATAGTTCTTGAAGAATATATCATTTTTCTTCAAAAACATTTCCATTTCTCAGAATGATACAAAATTTTTAAATAAAGAAATTTAGTTGAAAATAAACTTTAAATACTGTATAAAAATAATTATTAAAATAAATTTTTGTGAAACCATAAAAATCCATTCATCTCGTATAGTTTAAAAAACATTCTCCTCGAAATTTTGTAGGAAATGTAAAAAAATACCTCATATGGTAGGCAGAAGAAAGATTACTTCAAGACTATTAATAAAATTCTAAATGGGTAACAGTTAATTTAAATTTATATAGAATAATTCTAAAACATTATTGAAAACATATTTATAATACATGGATATGGATGATAAATATATCCCATGTATATACTTACGTATAAACAATCTTATATAAATATGAGATTGCAAAATTATCCCTTACCTTAGTTTTGAATTCTACCCTATGAGTCCAAAACTATAGTATAGTGGGTTTAAACAAATTATTAACTTTTAAAATAACTATAAAAATATTAATGATATCTTATAAGATTCACTTACAACTTTATAATACCCATTCATTTGTCAATTCCAAGTTAAAACAATGTTTTGGGTAATAATTGTTTTATTTATCGTAGATGTTTTGAATCATTATTCTTTATATTATTACCTATATTATGATTTAATTACTTAAAGAATGTAAAACATGATTTATATGTTATATATATTTATTATAAAATATATATATATAACATAGAAAAAAGGAATGGAATACACCATTCACAGAGACGGCATGTCGGGCATATGCATGGACACTGCTTTTTTTCCTTATTAAATTGATTGGAAGTAAGTAAATTAAATATACATATATAAATAAAGATAATAGATTTAATATGTCATGTATTTCTTGATTATTTATGATATATACTTTATAAAAATTCATGTATTGTTAACAAGGATAATGAATCTCATCACGTCATGGAGACAGTTAGCCGTACGTACGCACGAGCGATGATTTCTTTCCCACAGTTCCTGAATGTTATTGAAGTAGATAGTGTACACTATCTCAGAATTAGTATCAGGTTATATTAACCATATATAGTTATTATTTTTGCCATTATACCCATCTAACTAAGGTGGTGGTGAAAACCAGATTACACCACAGCGTGAGGATGGAAAGCTATTTGTACGCAAGCATGGTGATTTAATTTTTAGTAGGATATATATAATGTGAAATAGGGATGTTTAATATTTATAAAAACATAAAATTAAATTATTGATACTGATGTTATTAATTTATAATTAAACAACTCAAGAAGAGTAAGTAAAAGAAGAAAAAAAGTGAATGAATCGGTAGAAGAGATTACCTCTTCCTAGACATGCCTCCTTTAAATTTCCTCTTCGTACACTCGTTATGGTATTTTGAAAAGACTAGAATATATATAATTTAAATAGGGATGTTGAGAAGTGAAATAGTGTAGGGTTTGGCCAATCTTGAAGGCTCAAAATGGATCGAATATGAGATGGAGGAGGTGCCCTTTTATAAAAGAGGATGGCATACTTAAGGAAACGCAAAAAATATTAAATTATTATATATTAAATTTAAATTAAAAAGGTCCTAATCATAGTTAAATAAAATATAATATGATTTTGGTTCTAATCCAAATCATCCAATAATTTTTAGACATTTTTTCAATAATCTTTTTATCCTTATCGGTTTGGTTTAACCATTATTTTACCCTTATGAATCTTAACGTGATATCATGGTATTTACACAATGTAGGTTAACATAATTACCATATCATTTCAAACAACCCAAAAAAAGTTATTTACAAAATTTTTGGACATATATTAACCATTTAGAGAATATTATATTTTTAGTAATTTAATATCATTTAATAAACATTGTTATGTTTAAGTTATGAATTATGTCAATTTTGGATACTATTCATACATGAATTTTTTTTAAAATTCATAAAAACCTTATTCCTTCTAAAAAATGGATTTAACAATCCCTAATATGTCAATTTCATCAATAAAATTCTTGGATGGCATCAAAATAATGAAATTAAATTTATTTCAATATTTATAAATTCATTTATTTGAATCTTTTATTAATGAGGTAATCACTAAATCATAATTGTGTCATAAATAAATTTATTTTTTTGATCTATAAAAATTATAAATTATATACCATTATGTAGGAAATATTTTTACCTTTCTAATGAATATTTATATACATCGATATTAGTTATATAATCCTATATAAAATCGATTTAGTAAAAGATATATGTTAAGGTTATAATTATCATTACTTTAAATTATTTTATATAAAAAGTCATTTTAAAATCCCTGTGAATCGGTGGGGTTGCAAAATCAACCAAAGGATTACCATGGTTGTAAATTATTAATAAAATATGATTAGGAAATGTTTTAGGGTAGTTTAAAATTATTATAATTTTAAATATTTACCCCAATTTACCATATTTACTCTATTAACAATGGTAAATAAAATAATTATGAGAGTCACAATTCATAATGTCTAGAAATAAAAGTTACATATTTAAAAAATTTGAACCTTCTGATTCTAAATATTTAATAAATTTATCCAAATTAAAAATACATATGTTTTAGTAATTAATTTAAAATTAATTCTCACTGTCGAAAAAAATAGTTTTTATTAAATAATAACTATCAAAAGATTGACATGTGTTTATATCCAATTTAAAATTAAAATTATATCCAATGACAAAAATTGGATTATATTATAGAAATATGATCCAAATTACACTTTAAATAAAATTCAAAATATAATCAAACTATATTATAAAATTAGATAAAAATGCAGTTTCAATTTAAAATGTTGTATTTTACAAAATTAATTAAAATTTTAACTTTATTAGAAAAATACCAAAAATTCAAAAAATGTAATTTTTTATGTCCCTATTATAAATAAGATGTTTATTTGTATCAAATTGAGCATATAAATGTTTATAAAACTACACTTAAAATCGGTGTTCCATCAAAAGGATGTAAAACTATATTTTTTTAAAAATACATATTTTATCCAAATAATTAATTGTTTCCTCATATCTAGTTCTAGAAAACGTGTAATATGAATGATAATGTTATATAAAATAAAAAATTTTTGTTAATACTATTCATAACAGCTAGTTTATATCCAATTAAATAATAATATTTTAATAATATATCATTGTTTAGTGAAACCTGGTATGGCGTATAATGCAAGTAATCGAGGAAGGTAACTCTTACATGTAATGAAATCTATGTTAGTGTTGCGTGTAGTGAATGTTTCCTTTGGTGTTTCATATAATATAATCCAAACATAGTTCATATATAAATTGAAAAAAATTCTATACTTAGTGTTGCGTGAAATGAATTCTATTAAAGGAACATGAAATTATGTACAACACAAGACAATAATAGTATTATATATAATATAAGCTAACAAGGTGTTGCATATAGTGCAAGCTAATATTTCTATAGTGTAAAACAGAAGTTATCAATGACATTAAAATAATATATCTCATAAAATCTCTGGGTGATACAATAAATGACAAGAAAAACACATTGAATTTTTCCTATAAATTATCCATATATTAATCATTTATAAAAAAATATGGGATTATATTTAATGACTATGTTATTCTATTTAAGACATTGGATTTTTCTGTGAAATAGTTATAGATAAGAGTAGAGTCTAAGTGAAAATCATTTTTCCGAGTGGGCTCAGTATTGATATATTAGAAATAATAAATATTTTATTAAATTGGAGTTAATTTTATATGACTTGATGTAATAACTCTCAAGTGGAGTCTTAGATCAAATATATGAGGAAAATTTTGATTTCAGAACATGAATTTAACCCAAGGTGTGACAAGGCTGGTCAGCCTCAAATGTTTTGTGGAAGCTGACCATTGGAGGGTGCATTGAATAATTAATTTAATTATATTTAATTATTAACCCTAAACCTAAATAATCTTCTATAAATAGAAATTATTATATAACACTAAATATATCCACATAAATCATGTATAATTAGAGGAGATATTATTTTTTTAGAGGATCCAGACTGAGGATTGATGATTAGTAGATCATGGTGAACTATAAGATGGAGGGAGAACAAAACATATCATCTTCTCCATAAATGAAAAACAGATTATTCATCAATTATCATTATTTAAATGATGTAGGTTATTTTCATTGTGTTTTAATTCATTTATAATGTTGATATGAAATAAAATTAATAATTTTCTAAATTATTTCATGGATCCATATTTGTTGGGTTGTCCAATATTTGATAATAGTTCCTAGATCATGGAATTTTAGATTTATTTTATTATTATTGATTGGATAAACCCATTTGTTGGATTAGGTCTTGAATAGAAAAATGATAATTACCATTAATCTATACTCAATTTTTGATATATTAATTTCTTCTTCTTTTCTTAGAATTCATTATAGGAAATATGCCAACCCATGATTCTATGATATCTAGGTATATAAATCATTGTGCGTTCATTTTTGGAATAATAGATCATGATCAAGAGATCATATCTAGATTTTCGAGATGTGATTGAGGTGTGACTGTGACTTTGGGAACATTAAATTAGATTTATTATAAGTGGACTTCAATTTGGTTTGACATTATATTCCTGAAGAAGAAAAAAATTAATGTTTCTTATCAAAGGGTGGTTGTAATTCATCCACTAGTGATGATGGAATGTAATGTTGGGGAATATGGTAGGGTTTCCAAGACATGGGATGGTTGGTTTATATATTTGGAATGTTGTTTTGTTATTATTGTTCTTAATAATAAAAATGATATATAAAAATGAATCCTCTAATAAATAAAAGGGGAGGTGTGGACACCATTTGGTGTGTTGTAGATGAGTAAGAGGGGGTTTCCTATATATTCCTGAATAGATGTCTTTTTTCAACATTTTTACCTTATTAATGATAATAAAGTTAAAATAATATATACTGAAGGAACTGGGTATCATATTTTGAAGAGGGGTGATATGACATGGATTTAAACCCTTTTGAAAAATGTTCTATTATGAAAATATGAAACATTATTCAAATTATTTTTGTTCTATAATATTTTTTCTGATTAATAAGATTTTATGAAGTAAGATTGAGGATTGGTATAAGGAATTGTGAGCACATTTTGGATACTTTAGATTAAATACCAATGTTGGTTACCTAATTTAGGCATGTTTCTCGTACCCATGAAGCACTTGTCGTACATGATATGATGAATTACATTTTATTCACTAAGATTTTATTTTGGCCTTTTGAATATAATATCCTAAGTGTTATTTCTAAATTATAATAGTGGACTTGTATGTTCCTTCTTTTATAGATCATTTTAGTTACATATCACTGACTTATTTATTAAATCATTAGACCATCATCGAGGCCCACACATTCATCAAGATTATTTCAAATTCAGATTTGGTCTAGTAAATAGCCTATCCTAAGAAATTTTATATATTGAATTTGATGATTGAATTTTATTTTACATCAATGATATAATGACAGGTTATTAAAGTGGGTATCTTTATTAATTAATGTATAACCACAATAAGTTAGAGTTTTTTCCTTTGTCTATCCCTATGAGGGTACAACATGGAATTATGTTATGAGAACTCAATTGTGATTATCTATATTATATAAGTTATAGAAGTAGTTTTTGGTATCATCCAACTATCCAGCGGGTGTTTTCCATCACACCTTTATTATTCCTTAGTGGAGTTAATGGAAACATTTTTAAATACACTACATGGGTGGTCATCCCCCATCTTGTATTATACATTAGACGTGGTGTTGGTGTCCCTAAGTGATCAAAGGAATGATCCCCTATCTGGTAGTTGATATATTTGGAGTTACAATTAGTACTTATTTATTTATTCCAAATAAGTGTGATCTCTCAATGGTGCACCATCAATGATAACATTTCCCGTCGACTGTGATTTCCCAGATGAGATATATCTTGAATCCTTAAGAAAAATACTATGAATAGAAATTTGGTTGTGATATATTTGAGATAAAGTTCCCTTCTTAAATATATCATGTATTAGCTTATTGTTATAATTCTATTTCACATTTCTATTTGAATTAACTTCATGGTTGAACTAAACCTTTTATTGATGCATTACGTTTTGTGATTTTGAGGTGTCATATTGGGTATTGTTATACTCACCCATTTATGGGATCTACTAACACATTCCATGTATTAAAAAAATGATATACCTTTTTTATACTATTTATTAGTATCTATAAAATTCCTTCAATAATGATATTAATTGAACAAGGTTCTTACCAAAAGATTCAATTTATAGTAGTCCCCTAATTTTATGCAAGATAGAATTATTTTTATTGTTGGTTGGCTTGTATTTGTCCCATTATTTTTTAAATGCATCTATTTTTCTCCAATTGTGGGATATAGATGTTTTAATTAATAAGGTATCTACTATATTTTTAAATTTCTTCATTTCATTGTATTAGGATTTGTGTGAATGTGAACAGGTACACTAGGTTAATGCCTCCCATTTGTCTGATATTCCTAATCAATACTAGTTTTTCACCTATCCTAATTGAAGAATGCTTGGATTTGTCACATGTGGATAACCATTATCTAGGTGGAACCCAATTGGATATGTCGGGATAGAGTAGAATTTGAAAAGTTGATTCTACCATAGGCATATGTTTTATATATTTCCAAGCTCTGAGGATTTGGTTTTGGATTTATGGGAACTATGTTAATTTGTTTCAAGTACAGCTCTCAGGATTGTGTGTTGTAACACCCCGACCCCAGTTACCCAGAGTCGGTGCATTATTACATAACATTGTCATTATCACAAGAATGACCAAGTCTCGAAAGACCGATTAGTTTGGTATCCTTGGAAACACTAGATATATTCATAAGTCTTACATTACATCATAAAAATGAAAACTACAACAACATCTTTTCTTCATAGTCCACACTCATATCCCCACATACTATCCCTACAGGTCATTAAAAAATTACTTCTTCACATCCTGGGAAAGTAAAACATAGAAGAAGGGGTGATATCAAATGCTCAGTAAGGATAACAATATAGCGGATACTTTCATAAATAAGAATAAACATTTAAGGAAATGTATAACTAAAACAAAAACTTTTTAAACTTGAACTTCAATATAGTATGGAAAAAATAAAATGAAATAATTCCATTTACTTATTCACATGGATATTCTACTAACCAAATAATCACATGTAATATCAATAACTACTTTCATAATGATGGAATGCATAATGCCAGACTATCATAACCACATAGCCAAGGTCTCGTGCCAAGACTACAAATAAGATTTTGTCAAGGCCTTATGCCGAGACACTAGTTTGTCTCAGGAGACCGATTGATGCATCGATGAGCTATAGCGGGCTCCAACCGTCACATATTATGTCCAATTCATTGCTCATATGAACAAGTTTAAATATACCATAAACATTCGTATTAAAAATAGCATACTAAATGTCAATAATTTCTTCAAAAACTATGAATGGTATAAAAATAACACATCCACAGTCAAACATATCACAAACCCATCAATACAATATGGAAGTATTTTATCATAATAAACCAACTTCAATTAAACTTAAAATCAATAAAAGGATGTTGACATAGATGAAATAAAAACTCTTTTTAAAGAAATATAAATTTCTATTTTGAAATTATTTAAGAGTCTTATATTTATAAAAAAAAATTTTTTTTTGAAAATATTCTTTCAAGCTTGTAAGGGAAGCTTCAATTATTTTATAACGGTGGAAAATATCTGCACCCGCTGTATAAGTTAAAAAACATTCTTTCCTTTATTTTGTCGAAAAGATTAAAAAGCACCATGTTTGGAAAACGACGGAATGATTCCATTATAAACCTCTTATAAAAAGTCAAACAAGGGTATAAGTGACTCTAACCCATATTTTAGTAAATATTAAAAAAAATTGAAATAAATTTTTTAAGAAACATTGATGTGGATGATAAAGAAGTCCCAGTAGATTATTACGTATAAACAACCTCAGATAATTAAGAGATTGTGAAATAAACCCTTACCTTGTACTTTTCCTTGATTGGAGGTAGGTTAACCTCCTGTATAATGGTGAAATAATTTTTATTAAATTATAAAAGAATCATATACATTAATATGATATCATATAAGATTTTTTAACATTGATTTTTTAATAATATATTAGTATTATCGTTGTTTCGGGTGTTAACTTAATCGTTTTCTTTTATATGTTTTGTTATGTAGGTCATGTTTTTCATGGATAGGATGTATCTTACTCATATTCAGAATTATATAAAGTCCTTAAACATTATTTTTAAATGATAAAATGATATTTAGACTTTAATGGATACTATGGATAATAAATCTCATCGCGTTCGTGGAGACGGTAGTTCGTACGTACACACGAGCGATAATATCATTCTTTTGATGTTAAAATAATATATAATTGGATGGTATATCATATATAAAGAATCATTATCATGCTATATATATTATTTACATGAATTACACATCATTATTACACCCATCCAAATAATAATTTATTGAATAACAATTACACCACGATGTGGAGACGGTAAGCCGTACGTACGCACGTATGGTGACATGTTATTAAAAGGATGGATACAATACTGAAATCTAGTGGTATAATGTTTATAATAACATAAAATTATATAAAATATAGTGGAGTTATTATTTTATAATGGTAATAACAAAGAAAGAATAAGTGGAAGAAGAAAGGAACTTGAAAAAGGGTGGTGAAATCATTACCTCTTCTTCGAATTCTTCGTTTTGATTTGATCAAAAGGGCTCATTAAGTTGGATTTATAACTAAAGTAAGGACACTAGGATGAAGTGAGGGAAGTTTAGAGAGTATTTGGCTAGAGGTTGGCCAAACCAAAAGGCTTTTACAGTGTGAGTTAATGAGAAGGGGGGTGCCCATTTATAAGATGGGTGAGGGGCACCTTTGGAAAAGCTAGAAATATTATTTTATAATAAATTAATATTCGGTTTCTAATGGCTGCAAAGTGGATTATATAAATTTTATGGTCAGTATGGGTAAAAAAACACTCAACCAATAGAATTTAGATAGGTTTGGGTTACTATATTAACATTATCATTAAGTATTACCTCTTAGTTAATTAGTTTCACTTTTACAATGTCTCTTTGTATTTTTATATTATATGGTTAATAAACATACTATATACATCCAAGAGACCCCCAAGTGGTCCATTAATGATACAACTATCATTATATAAGTCTTTTTTGCCGAACTTTATATTTTTAAGAATTTTAAATCAATTAATAATATAATATTTGTTTTAAAAACACTTTTAGGTTAATTTTGACACTATTCAATAATTGATTTTTGTAAAACTCATAACAGAATTATTACTTCAAAAAAAATTAATTAAATCAATACTAACATGTCATATTAACTTTTAAAATTAGTTTAATTCATAAAAAGTCTCAAATTATATTTATTTTGGTTTTTATAATATCAATTATTCTAATTTTTTATTAATTAGGTAATTACTGCATCATCATTGTGTCATAAATAAATTAAATTGATTAATGTCTAAAATTATAAATAAAATATCTTTATGTAGGAAATATTTTTATATTTCTAATGAATATTTATTGTTGAAAATCCAACATATATAACCCTATGTAAAAATTGTTTTGCTAAAATATATATGCTTATGTCATTTTTGTATTTATTTTAACTTAATTAATATAAAGTGTCATTATCACCTAAAAGTGGCTCTATGGGGTCCAAAAATCGACCAGAATATGACCATGGTCGGAAATGTATCAACCAATAAGATTAGGACACGTTATAGGGTAATTTAGTATTATTATCATATTATTTTCTAACCCTTATTTACCGGATTTACCTTTTAACCATGTTAAATAAAATATTTACCGAAGTAATTATTCAAAATGTCTAAAAATAAAAGTTACCTATTTAAACAATTTTAAGATCCTGATTCAAAATATGGAATCCATTTTTCCAAATTAAAAACACAGAAGTGGCAGAAATTTTTTTAATATTAATTCTCATTGTGAAAACAAAAAAGAGTATTTTTAAGAGATAATAACTATCAAAAGATTGACACTTGTTAATGTCCGGTATAATTTTAAAATTATGTACAATGACAAAAATTATATTAAATGGTAAAAATATATTATAAATATACTTTAAATCCACTCAATATTAGAATTTATCACTATAAATTATTTTGATTAAAAAAGTTGTTTTTAAGTATTTTTCCCTATTCATAAAAATTGGAAGTTCTCAGAAAAATACCAAAAACTAAAATTGGGATTATTTCGATATTCTGAATCCAAAAATGAAGTCCATTTTGAAATATAAAATATAAATAATCTAAAAAAGTAGGTTTTACTATTCATAACAGCTAGTTTGATTGGTTGTGGTGTGTTAGAACTCAATGTTGCGTACATGACACGCTATCACATTATTCAAAGTGAAGCTTACCGTAGAAGCTTGGGGTGTTACGTTCTCCTCTCCTTCAAATAATTTCATCCTAGAAATTTATAGAATACTACCACATGAAAATACTCGGGTGGTTCTTCATCATAATTTCCTCAGGTTCCCACATTGCCTCTTCTATCTTATGGTTTCCCCACAAGACTTTTACCAGACGATTCTTCCGGTTTCTCAGTACTCATTCTCTCGTATCAAGAATCCTGATAGGATCTTCACAATAAGACAGATCAGGTTCTAGATTTAACTATTCGTAAGTGAGTACATGCATTGGGTCAGACATGTATTTCCTCAACTGTGATACATGCAACACATCGTGAACTTTGGAGAGACTTGGCGGCATTGCCAATCGGTATGCTATAGCCCCAATTCGTTCTAGAATTTCGAAAGGTCCGATGTACCTAGGACTCAATTTACCTTTCTTACCAAAACGTATGACTCCCTTCCATGGAGATACCTTCAGTAAAACATGATCACTGACTTGAAATTCCAAAACCCTCCCTTCAATTATCGGCATATTTCTTCTGCCTTCTTTGAGCTGCTTTGATGTGATTTTGGATTACCTTCACCTTTTCCATCGTTTCCTCCACCAGTTATGGACCTATATGTTTTCTTTCACTAATGTGATCCCAACAGGTTGGTGTGCGACATCTCTTTCCATATAATGTTTCATATAGTGCCATCTCAATACTCGAATGGAAGCTATTGTTATATGGAAATTCTACCAAAGGTAAATATTGATCCCACATACCCTGAAAGTCAAGTGAGCAAGATCTCAACATGTCTTCTAAGGTTTGAATAGTCCGTTCTGATTGTCTGTCTGTTTGAGGGTGGTAGACAGTGCTCAACTGAAGTTCAGTATCAAGGGATTTCTGAAGACACTTCCAGAATCATGAAGTAAAATGGGGATCACGATCAGAAACAATCGATTGGGGTACTCCATGAAGTCTCACAACTTCATTAATATATAGTCTTTCTAGAAGTTCCAGTGGTAGATTTTCTCTTATAACAAGAAAATGTGCTGACTTGGTAAGACGATCAACAATAACCCATATTGCATCGTTCCTTCTAGGAGTATTTGGTTGCCCCATGAAAAAGTCCATCGTAATATTGTCCCATTTGCACTCCTGTATGGGAAGAGGTTGCATGACTCCTCCAAGTTTTTTCCTTCCAGCTTTCACTTGTTGACAAACCATACATCTTGACACAAAATCAGATATCTCCCTTTTCATGTTGTCCAACCAAAAATGATCCTTCAAATCTCTATACATTTTTGTGCTCCCAGGGTGTATAGAGAAATTGGAACTATGAGCCTCATCTAGCAATTCCCTTTTTAGATCATGTATATCGGGAACCCAAATTCTCTTCCTGAATTTCAAAATTCCTTCTTCATAGACAAAGTCTCTCAATCTCCCATCATTCACAGCATTAATATTATTTTGAAATTATTCATCATCAGTCTCAGATCTCTTAATCATTTCTAGTAAAGATGGTTTGGAAAACATTTGAAAAATCATTCATGTTTCACCTTCCCCAGTTATTCCAATGTCTATCTTCACTAGATCCATGAAAATTGGATCCCTTTTAGTCCTCATGTTGTTTAAAACTCCATGATCTTTTCTGCTCAAAGCATCCTCCACCTTGTTTTCTTTCCCCAGGTGGTAGTGTATCGTACAATCATAATCCTTGAGTAATTCAAGCGATCTCCTTTGCCTCATGTTGATTTCTTTTTGTGATAAAATATAATTCAAACTCTTGTGATCAGTATAAATCTCACATTATTCACCATAGAGGTAGTTCCTCCTTATCTTCAATGGAAAGATCACAGCTTCTAACTCATGATCCTGAGTAGGATAGTTTTTTTCATGAGTTTTCAACTGTCGTGATGCATAGGCAATAACCCTATCATTCTGCATAAGGACACAACCAAGACCTTTCTTCGATATATCACTATAAATAATGAACCCATCATTCCTCGATGGTAGAGTCAATATAATATCATTGACTAATCTTCTCTTTAGTTTATGAAAACATTATTCACACTCTTTTTTCCAAACAAATATAACTCCTTTACGTGTGATCTTTGTTAATGGGTTAGCCAATCGGGAATAATTCTGGACGTAACATCGATAATAACCTTTTAAACCAATAAAAATACGTACCTAAATTATACTCATAGGTGCTGGACATTCTTGGATTGCCTTGGTCTTATAAGGATCAATAGAGATTCCATCTTTAGAGACAATATGGCCAAGAAAAGAAATCTCCTGATGCCATAATTCACACTTGATAAACTTCCCATATAATTCATGTCTTCTCAGAGTCTTTAAAATAATGGACAAGTGATTTTCATGATCTTCGTAGATTTTGGAGTATACCAAGATATCATCAATAAATACCACCACAAATTCATCGAGATATTCCTTGAAAACTCTATTCATCAGATCCATGAATACAGAGGGCGCATTAGTCAATCCCAAAGGCATTACTGTAAACTTGTATTGCCCGTACCTGGTTCGAAATGTTGTCTTAGGAATGTCTTCCTTCTTCACACACAACTGATGGTATCCAGATCGAAGGTAAATCTTTAAAAAGTATTGAGCTCCATGCAGGTGGTCAGATAAATCATCAATATGAGGTAGGTGATACTTGTTATTTATTGTTATAGCATTGATCTCCCTGTAGTCGAGACATAACCTCATAGATCCATCTTTATTTTTAACAAAAAGAACAGGGGCTCCCCATGGAGAAACACTAGGGTGAATAAAAACCTTATTACTCAATTCCTCTAGTTGTTTCTTTAGTTCGACTAATTCCACAGTGTCCATTCTATAAGGGGTATTCGATATAGGCCTTGATCTAGGAATTATATCAATGGAAAACTCAAGTTCTCATTCTGGAGGATGTCCAGGTAAATCTTCCAGAAATACATCTACATATTCATTCACAATAGGTACATCCTCTATTCGAACATTCCTTTACTCACCCACAGTCATTTCATTCTCTTCCTCCCCAATAATTGAATTTAGTTGAGCTACTGGGGGTGGATTTATATAAGAATTCGGTGGTTACGATTATTCTCTAATGATAAGGTATTCTTTATCATCATCATCAAGAATCGTAACCTCTTTCTTCTTACAATAAATCTTCACATCATAGTACGAAAGCCAGACCATACCGAGGATTATATCAAACTCAATCATAGGTATGACTATGAGATCAGCAGATAAAGAACATTTATGAGCTATAATGGGGACTGATTCATAAAATATTATTGCAATGATACTTCCCTTAGGATATTTTACTGACAACTCCCTTGTTAAATCAAATTGGAAATATCTAATTTTCTTAGAAAACTGGGAAGATATGAAACAATGCGATGATCTAGAATCAAATAATGCATTTTCTAAACTTGAGGAAACAATTAAATTACTTGCCACCACATCTTTCGGAGCTTCTACCTCAGCAGTAGTGATAGCATAAGCTTGTCCTCGATCCCTTTTCCTTTTCTGAGGTAAGTTCCCCTGACGCATAGGACATTCATTTCAATAATGTACCATCTCCCTACAATTTTATCAATGAACATTGGTAGCTTCCTTCTTCCCTTTGCAATCACGAGCTTGGTGGCCTTTTTCGCCACACTTGTAATAGACACCCATTCCCTTTAAGCAAGTGCCGGGGTGTTTCTTCACACATTTACCACAGGATGGATATTCAACCTTTCCCTGCTTCCCCTTATTTCCATTCCCAGATTGATCAGAAGATCTCTTCTTCTCTTGCATTTCTTTAAAGTAATAAGACTTAGATAATTCCTTTTCGGTCTTGATAGCACATGAGAAAATTTCTTCGTACGATGAGAAGGATTGTGAGAGTAATGCTCGAGAGAGAAATGGTTTTAACCTATCAAAGAAAAAATCAATATTACTTCTTGGTTTACGTATATAATCTTCAGCATAACTTTCTATCCTTGTAAATTTATCCTAATACTTTGCGACATTCTCATCCTCCTTTTGTCTCAGACTCATAAATTGCTTTTCCATATCTGCTCGATGGTGACGAGGAATGTATTTTTCTAAAAACATATATTTGAACTCCCTCCATTCCATATTTGATACTTCATCATCTTCCACTGTATTTTGAATCAATGACCACCATTGATCAACATCTTCAGTGAGGTGGTAAACGGCCATGATAACTTTTTCCATTTCACTACTCCCCAATGCCTGAAATATTTTATCTAGGGAATTTATCCATTTCTCTACTACTAAGGGATTCGTACTCCCACTGAATGTTGGTGGTTGTTTCCTCATGAATAGATCTAACATTGATCCTCCACGCTGTGGATCAGGGTGCTCCATATGGGTAAGGTTATTATTCATAACCTGAGTGAGTTGTCCCAGTATGGTGATTGGCTAATCAGCACCAATTGCATCACTAGCTCCACTATTATTATCTTGAGCAAGAGGTAAATCCGAACATAGAGTGCGTGCATTGATACAGTTTCCATTTCTTCCACTAGGCACCATTTCTAAACAATGGCATAAAATAGATCAGTTTATGAATCAAAATACATAATTACATTCTTATAAAACACATAACATAAATTGAACTATTTACGGATATAATCCATAATCATAAAAAAAATTTCTTTGAGGAAGTATATACTCATAAACCCTTCATAATGATTTGTCAAGAAAATGAGAGTTATCCTAAGCATATCGCCCGGGAGTGTCATAACCAAGAGTGCAGCAAGGCCTGTTGTCGTGCACCAGCTCCCGTTCCAGTCTAGCTCAAAGAGGTGTTTTCGGGTTTTACCCCTAGGTACATCTGTGCCATTGCTGCCTCTACATGCTCATATCCAGACATGGATGTATTGCTCGGAAAAATCACAAAATCACTACAATACTAAAATTCTTGGATGTTCTTCTATACTAATCCTCAAAGTCCATCTTAGGTCTATGTGATCTAATCAAAGATTATTTAAATCTAGTTTCCAAGGTTTTTACTAAAATTCCTCTAATACCAACTATAACGCCCCAACCCCATTTACCCAGAGTCGGTGCATTATTACATAACATTGGCATGATCAGAAGAAAGATCAAGTCTCTAAAGACTGATTAGTTTAGTAGCCTTGGAAACAATAGATATATTTATAAGTCTTACATTACATCATAAAAATGAAAACTACAAAAACATATTTTATTAATAGTCCACACTCATATCCCCACATACTCTCCCTACAGGTCATTCATAAATTACTTCTTCACATCCTGGGAAAATAAAACATTGAAAAAGGGGTGAGCTCAAATTCCTAGTAAGGATAACAATATAGTATATACTTTCTTAAACAAGAATAAACATTTAAGGCAATGTATAACTAAAACAAAACCTTTTAAACTTGAACATCAACATAGTATGTAAAAATTAAAAGGAAATAATTCCATTTACTTGTTCACATGGATATTCTACTAATCGAATAATCACATGCAATATCAATAACCACTTTCATAATGATGGAATTCATAATGCCAGAATATCATAACCACATATCCATGGCCTCGTGCCAAGACTACAAATAAGATTTCTTCAAGGACATGTGCCAAAACATTAGTATTTCTCATGAGACATACTGATGCATCGAGGTTCTATAGCAGGCTCCACCCATCACATATTAAGTCCACTGCATTCCTCATATGAACAGGATTAAACATAACATGAACATTCGTATTAAAACTAGCATACAAAATGTCAATACTTTCTTCATAAACTAAGAATGGTATAAAAATAACACATCCACAGTCAAACATATCACAAAACCATCAATAAAATATGGAAGTATTGTATCATAATAAACCAACATTAAATAATCTTAAAATCCATCAAAGGATGTTGATATAGATGAAATCAAAACTCTTTTTAATGAAATATCTATTTCTATTTTGAAATCATTTAAGAGTCATATATTTATAAAATAAAACATTTTCTTTGAAAATATTCTTATAATATTGTAAGGTAATCTTCAACGATTTTATAACGGTGGAAAATAGATTCACCCGCCGTATAAGTTAAAAAAACATTCTTTCCTTAATTCTGTCGAAAAGGTTAAAAAGCACCTTGATTGGAAAACGACCGAATGATTCCTTTATAAACCAATTATAAAAAGTCAAAAAAGGGTATAAATTACATTAACCCATATTCTAGTAAATATTAAAAAAAATTGAAATACATTTTTTATGAATCATGGATGTGGATGATAAAGATGTCCAATTAGATTATTACTTATAAACAACCTCAGATAATGAAGAGATTGCGAAATAAACCCTTACCTTGTACATTTACATGATTTGGGGTAGGTTAACTTCCTATATAATGGTGAACTAATATTTGTTAAATTATAAAAGAATCATATACATTAATATGATATCATATATGATCTTTTAACTCTGATTTGTTAATAATATCTTAGTATTTTCATTGTTTCAGGTGTTTACTTACTCGTTTCCTTTTATATGTTTTGTTACCTAAGATGTGTTTGTCATGGATAGGATGTATCTTATTCGTATTCATAATGAAATCAAGTCCTTAAACATTTTATTTAAATCATCAAATAATATTTATACTTGAATGGATACGATGGAGAATGAACCTCATCGAGTTCGTGGAGACGGTAGTCCGTACGTACGCACGAGTGACAATATCATTCTTTTGATATTAAAATAATACTTAAATGGATTTTATATCATATATACAGAATAATTATTATGTTATATTTATTATTTACATGAATTACACATCATTATTATACCCATCCAAATAATAATTTATTGAATAAAAATTACACCACGACGTGGAGACGGTAAGTCGTACGTACGGACGTATGGTGACATGTTATTCAAAGGATGGATATAATACATAAATCTGGTTGAAAAATGTTTATAATATCATCAAATTATATATAATATACTTGATTTATTATTTTATAATGGTAATAAAAAGAAAGAAGAATTGGAACAAGAAAGGAACTTGAAAAAGGGTGGTGAAATCATTACCTCTTCTTCTGGTTCTTCCTTTTGATTTGATCAAAAGGGGTCCATAAGTTGGCTTTATGACTAAATGAAGGCCTATAGGATTAAGTGTGGGAAGTTTAATGAGTATTTTGGCAGAGGTTGTCTGAACCAAAAGGCTTTGAAGGTGTGAGTTAATGAGAAGGGGGAGTGCCCTTTTATAAGAGGGGTGAGGGGCACCTTTGGAAAAGCTAGAAATATTATTTTATAATAAATTCATATTTGGTTTCAAATGGCTCCAAAGTGGATTATTTAAAGTTTACGGTTGGGATGGGTCGAAGACCACTCAAATAATAGAATTTAGACAGGTTTGGGTTACTATATTAACCTTATCTTTAAGTAGTAACTCTTAGTTAATTAGTTTCACTTTTACAATGTCTCTTTGTATTTTTATATTATATGGTTAATAAACATACTATATACATCCAAGCATCCCCCATGTGGTCCAATAATAATACACATATCATTATGTAAATCTTTGGGCTGAACCTTAGATTTTTAGGAATTTAATAACAATTAATAATATAATATTTATTTAAAAACTCTTTTATGTCAATTTTGACAATATTCAATAATTGATTTTTGTAAAAATCATTACAGAATGATTACATCGAAAAAAGCTAATTCAATCAATACTAACATTTCATATTAACCTAGAAAATTAGTTTAATTCATATAAAGTCTCAAATTATATTTATTTTTGTATTTATAATATCAATTATTCTAATTTTTTATTAATTAGGTAATTACTGCATCATTATTGTGTCATAAATAAATTAAATAATTTAATTTCTAAAAATTATAAATATAATATAATTACGTAGTAAATCTTTTTATATTTCTAATGAATATTTATAGTCGAAAATCCAACAATATAACCCTATGTAAAAATTATGTTTCTAAGAGATATATGCTTATGTCATTTTTCTATTTATTTTAACTTAATTAATATAAAGTTTTATTGTCACTTACAAGTGGCACAATGGGGTCCACAAATCTACCCAAAGAAGCCCATGGTCGGAAATTTATCAACCAATAAGGTTAGGACACGATTTAGGGTAATTTAGTATTATTATAATTTTATTTTTTTAATCCTTATTTACCGGATTTACCTTTTAACCATGGTAAATGAAATATTTATCGAAATAATTATTCAAAATTTCTAAAAATAACAGTTAACTATTTACACAATTTGAACATCCTAATTTCAAATATAGAATACATTTTTCCAAATTCATAAAAAAGAAGTGGCAGCAATTAATTTAAAATTAATTCCCGTTGTTAAAACAAAAATCGTATTTTTAAGAGATAATAACTATCAAAAGATTGACACTTGTTTATGTCTGGTTTAATTATTAAATTATATACAATGACCAAAATTGTATTAAATGGTAAAAATATATTATAAATATACTTTAAAACCAATCAATATTATAATTTACCACTATAAATTATTTTGATTAAAAAAGTTGTTTTTAGGTATTTTTCACTATTCATAAAAATTGGAAGTTATCAGAAAAATACAAAAAATTCAAATTAGGATAATTTCAATATTTTGAATCCAAAAATGATGTCCATTTTGAAATATAAAATATATATAATTTCAAAAATTATGTATTACTATTCATAACGGCTAGTTCGATTGGTTGAGGTGTGTTAGAACTCGATGTTGCGTACAACACACGTTATCACATTATTCAAAGAGAAGCGTACTAGAGAAGCTTGGAGTGTCACATGTGTTGAGTGTTGGTGCAATTTCCTATGTATCTTTTCACTAGGACCCTAATAAAATAAATCTATACTTGGTATATATAGTCACTAGTTGTATGTAAAATATTAGAACATATATCATATAAGAATACATTGTGGTTTCTATATTCTTGTTGAGTCATCTCCCAATATATAATCATTGAAAATTGTATGTCTTGAAAAAATTCAAGATTTCTCTATGATGATTGAATATTAGTATTTTTATAGAGACTCATGATGATTAATAATGGAGTGACGAGGAATTAATTCAGGTACCCATTCATAAGGTGTGCCCACTTGGTGTGCAGAGAGTATTAACACTATCAACTGAGTGGTTATTATATCCTTCATTGGATATGATGGATGATCAATAAAATTATGGTAAAAATATAGAACCATCTATTTAAGGTGATGATACATATAAGATCATTATTTAATGTTAGATTTAGTGAGATTAACAACAAAGGAATCAAGAAGATCTATATCCTTGAGAAGAAGAGCATTAGCTCGAGGTAGTGGCATGGGTTTTCCTATTTTTCAAACCATGATCAATAATATGTTTGTCTTGGAGAACAGTCTTTATCCTTGAGAATTAGTTCATTCTTGTGGCACTGGTAGAGGAGAAAATTATTCTTTATCAATGTTGTGTGTTGTTACATTTGAGACTGACACCTGTCTATGATGATCCATAACCCCATCTCACGTGTCATGGGATTAGTGTGGGATACTGGTCTGAATATCCCACTTGAATAGGACCCCCCATGATTATGTTCCCAGTGGAGAGGATTCTCTATTGAGTATGGGGAATCAGTTGGGATCAATGTTAGTGATTTATTACATGGTTCTGAGACTTTAAGAATGAGGCACACATCCCCCACTATGACTATTTCTTATGATGCAATCCAAATTTTTATGGGTGAGATAGTGCCACCCAAATTCAATAGTATAAAGGTGTGCTATATGATTTATTCTGACTTATGTTTTAGAGATGTTTTCATTTTATGGTGTCTAATATACCCCTATCATTGATGAATATGGCATGGGATAATTGGTTTCACGAAGAAGAGTGGTGTTACCTAAAGAATCTGAGTGAGTTTTAAGTATGAAATGTGTATTTTATACCCTATTTTTTGTTTAGGTACATGGTCACAAACCAAATTTCAATAGATGTATTCTTTTTGAGGACTAGTGATACAAGTGGGACCTTTTAGCTCAACCTTTATGTCCATTGGATCCTTTAAACATGATTTGTGATTGATAAATTTTACTAAACATGTGACAAGTTTCTGAGATGAGAGAGTCACTCACATGGAATCATTCTATAGCAGGGGTAAGTCAATAATATGTTTTCCACACTCTAGATAGGTTTCCTACTATCCATCCCAATATAACTATTAATAGTGGGTTTCATTTTTCTTGAGATATTGGGATGGTATTTTTTTCTTCGATGAGAAGAAGTCATAGGTCGTGCTAGATAATCCCACATGTATATTGATACAAATGTTTTATCAATTTCATAATATCAGCCATTAAGCTATAAATGATATGAGTTTTCATTTTCTTATAGTGTTGAAGGATTGTAATGATGTCTCCCTTGAGTATGTTCTAGGCTTATCTCCTTAAATAATTTTTTCTATCTTCCTAGAATTTTATATGGGATGGATCAATATTTTTTACAGAATATGTGATGGCCCCATTGAGTAATGATATTTGAAGGTTTGGTTTTTGGATATAAAAAGATAAGCCTTAATAATTCTTATTTTTTATTTCCATGGATTTTCCAATTTTTTCTCCTAGGAAGAATATGAATGATTATGTGTAGGTGAGGACTAATGTTCCCTTAACTAACTGACAATAAGGAATGGGTATCCAACCCTGGGAAATGATTCCTTCTTCGATCAGTGGTTATAAATGAAGTGGTTCTCAATGTTTTACCTCATGATTTATTATCACCAGATCTATGTTTGTAATGAGGTTATCCAAATGTGTATTTACAATTCCTCTATGGATTATTTGTGTTCATGGTGATACCCTTCAATGTGTTCAACGCCAAATTTGAGTGTGTGGGACTTATAATTGAGATATCTATATCTTCTTGGATTTATCACGATAGTTTTATTTAAGAAAATAATTTGTTAATATATTTTTGAAGTGGATTATGAGATACACTTAATGGTGGTTTATAACATTCTCTATGATATCTAGATCTATTGAGATATCTTATGGAATTAATTTCTTGTTTCTAAGTCCCACATCTTGGTATATATCTTCCCAATCATGGGAGTGATAGTTTACCCAAAAAACACTGAGGTAGTTCAATCCATATAACCACCATTGGGAATTACCATTGTAGAATTTGATCATAGTGATTTTTTCACACCACTATTTTGAGCATTTTGTTATAGAAATTAACCACTAGAAGTTATCCCTTAATGGTGTGGATGGTGAAAATTCTCTCCAATCAGTGGTTGTTACCCCTCTAGTTCATTAGGGATATAGAGAGAAAAAAATTATGATATAATTTTTGAGACATTATGTGAATGAAAATCCACTATACATGTTCTGGATGGATTTTCTAATGGATGGGCCCTTGTCATCCTTGTATGATCATAGAAAGTGACAGTAGTATTACTTAATATGAGGTGAGGAAGATATTTCTTTCACTTAGTGGTATATCTCAGTGTAGAGAGGATATACCAGGATCTTTTTTCACTATTTTGGAGGCCAAGTATGTTCTATAATGACTCCTAGTTTAACTCTTGACTTACTTCCTAGCGATTGGTGAAGGCTAAGGGGCCCGAATAAAAGTAAAAATGATATCATAGATTTGTTGTTTCTGTATATGAGATTCCATGATCTGTGAAAGGTTGTGACATGGTCAAAGAAATCATAGAGAAATTTATCAAGTTGTTCCACTCCTTAACCATCTAATAATAGACCATAATGATGATTTTGGGATTCCAATTCAGGAAGGATGTAATCCAAAATCATGGAATTCATTTGATGATATTTTTAGAAAAATATTCCCACATCATATCATGATTATGAATAGGTTTTTAGAGGGAATTGGGGATATAATGAAATTGATAATTACCTTTTTGATGTATTAAGTTTGTTAGGTAAGGTGTAAAATTTAGTTTATTGGGAACATGATTCTGGTTTTTCATGTAATTATTTATCCATGGTTATAAGGGTCATATACTATCACGGATGGTTATCTCTCTTCATAGTTACCATGGCACCATCAGTATAACATCATTTGAGGTTATATATTAACACTATAAATTTTACATATGTACTTGTTATATCCACTAGGAGTAAATACTAGGGGGTCTATATATGGTGATAGCGATGGTTGTAAAATGTTCAATTCATCTAGGTATGGATGAGAATTTCCCCACGATGATGGTGGCCTTTATATTTTGGTGTCGCTATCTTATATTACAAGAGATATCAACTTATATAGGATCATGTGTATTTTTCTTGGGTGATAAGTCATAGTTCTGGATTATTGTCCCTATTATCAATCGTGGTGTAGCATTTGGATACATTAAATTGAAAAATATATCATGAATTAATGAATTTTCATTGCAATTATTTATCATAATTTCATTTGGTGTATTGTTATCAGAATAGAATTGTAATGAACTTTATGCCTTCAATATAAGGATAATTGTAGCAACCCAAGGTGATCGACACTATTATATTAAACCATTACTTTATAATTCATATTATTTGACATTTATTCATATAATTCCATTATTTCTAATATGAATTAGAGAATAAGAAAAATAGTTAATGACCTCTTACCATTAATATCTCATATCTAATTCACTTTAATCATTGAAAATGGGTTTTATAAGGAGAGAAGATGGTAAAAATATCCTACATGGGTCCTCAAAATTGAGATCTGAGGTCAACAGGAGAGAAATGAGGGTAATTTATCTTATATGGTATAATAATCTGATTTTTGTATGATTACCATTTTTTCTCATGGTTAGGTTGAAATTTTTAAAAAACCATGTTCCAATAGTGTATATTTATGTGGTCAATACTTATGTTCACACAAATATACGAAAAGATTTTGAATAACATACATTAACCATGTGAAAAAAAATCAATCCCTAAAATTGAATGTTCAAATATTTTTTTGTGTTTTTTTACATAAAATGAACCAACTCTGTTCTTACCTAGTAACGCCCAGGTTCCCTTATTGAATTTCTTTGAGAATAATAATTTTTTACCTTACACATTCCAAAACCTTACTTCTTAAAAAAAATTCCAAAGCGGAATAAAACAATCTACAAACTCCCAAAATTTTTCTGAATCATAACATAACATCAAAATTCTTCATAAAAGTGTGTATTATTTCAAACTATGTATGATACATGAAAAGAAGATTATAATTTTTGATTTCAGGATTAAATATGAAACATTCACACCTATAAATACAAATTCATACTGTATGATACTTTATGTGGAATACATAGTGGTATATACAGCACTAAAATATCCTTAAGTTCCTTATGAGAATATTATAAATATTGATATAGAATCCAACTCATACAAAATTAAGAATTTTCTCATAAAATCAAATAATTCATGATGAACATCAGTTACATATAACCTAAATTTTAATTTTTAATTATTAATTATAATTTAATAACATATAATTTATGAAGCCAATTAAAAATAATTATAATTTTTATAATTCTATTTTTATAACAATAAATTTAATAACATGATACATTTTATTTTCATAAATTACTTTTTCAATACTTAATGAAACTTTACATAAGTTTGTGTTTATATAAATACCATGTGATATAGAAATAGATTTTCATTATGTTTGGAGCACTTCTAGGGTTTTATTAAGTTAATTTCATATATATATATATACATATATCTGGACACATCTCTGCATGACCATCTAATAAAACAATATAACTAAATTATGTTAGTGAGATATCAATATTTGAATTAATGCATGAATAATGTTGAGACATGATTATCATATTCAGAATTTCCGACATAATGAAAAAATATTCAAATTATTTTACACAAAAACAAATAATGTTATTTTGTTAATAACATATGTTTTCTATTTAGAATGTTTATATTCTCATTATCATCATCATTATTGTATTATTTCGTTTAAATATATTATTTTCTAATAAAATTATTTACATTACTTTCTTATGAAAATATCATTAACCTTTTATAAATTTTTGGAAATTCACATTACATTTTCACAATTTATAACACATTATTTATAATTTTTTAGTCCTCTCTAAGTTCGTACATGCCCCCACGATTCTGATTATGATATATTACTTCCATATTTGAAATCTAATATAGAAAAACCTATTTTTTTCTAGGAAATAATATCAATTTTCAATATTGGGAATATTTAAAAAATATATTATTTTATCTATATATTATGTTGTATCCTATGTGTTTAGATAAATATGATAGTTAAAAATATATTCATTAAATTTTACCACTATCTAAGGATTTAATATGATTTCCATCCTATTTTAAAAAGTATCATTATTATACTATTTATACTATATAAGAATAGTTTTATCTTTATATTAATATCAATTATGCTATAGAGTTTTATTAATTTTAAACTAGGTGTATTAGAACCATTATATAATTTCATTATTAATATAACTTCATTAACAAAAAAACATCTCTCATTATTAAAGAGAAGTTAAATTTAAATAAACTTCCCTTTTTCAAATTCATTTGACACAAAATTATTCAATTTCATTTAATGTTGTGATTCAGCAAAAAAATGCTTCATCATATGAATGACAAGTAACATGTAAAATAATTTTTTACTTAAATTTTAATTCCATTAAAATTATAATATTTTAAAAAAATTAATATATTCTCCTTTACTAATCTAGATTACAATATTAATTCCTATATCCCAAATATGTGATCTAGAATATCTATGGTGTTTTTCAATACCCTTAGTAAACTGAAGATATTTTCATCATATAGAACCATTTACCAACCTTAATTACAATACTTATACCTTTAAGTAAATGAGGATGACTAATTTATATATACCACCACCACTTTATATATTAATCATTTCCCATTTATAATAGTTCACATAGAAATATATACCATTCATGACAAGAAATTATCATATATACTTAATACATTGAGAAATTACAATAAACATTTCTTAAATTCATTCAAATTATTTGAAAATTTCTAATGAAAATTATTGAATGTATACCTTGAAAAAATACTTAATTGAATCCTTCAACCTCTCATGATTTTTCATTCCCAATCATGATTAATATACAAGAAGATACAATAATTACTACGGTCATCATGAATATATTTCTTCACAAATACCTAGAAACAGAAAGTGGTAAAATTAAAAAAAAAATTAACTCAAGATGCTATTGTTACAAAAAATATTTTTTTCCCTTATATAAGTACATTTATTATTTTTCACTTCAATTTTTATAATTTTCATATATGAATTTATTATCACATCAGTATTAATATCATTTTAATTTTTATTTATGTTGATAAAATTTTATTTATAATAGAGTCTATCATATAACGAATATAACATTTTACATTTATTTAATAGGGGTAATATAAATAATCTCCTATAAAAAAATAAAAAAAATTAAATTTTCATTAAATTATTTAGTTGGATAGGATTAATATTTTACTAATCATGGGTATGATTAGAAATTTTACCATTAAAAATATGTCTAGGAAGATAATAATATCAGATTGAAATCATGGATAGTTGAGATGGTAACTCATTATCTTTTTCATCAATTAGATTAACTCAATATTATATCACTTATGACATAAGTTTACATTAGTTCCTCTGTAATGTATAACCTATATAAAACATAAAAGAGGAACATATTCCTATTAGGTGAACTTGTTAATTTATTTCCATACATATAATAATCAAGGGGTTCCCAATTTTTTCAAGAACCGCCTTAATAGATGATTGTGGATTTGATCTTTGTTTTATAGTTGTCGAATTTGAAAAATCATATTTCTAAGGGTTCCTAGAATATCATCAAGACATAGAGTCCATTGATGAGCCTCATTAACTCTAATAACTATTACATCCACTTCCTTATAAAATTTAATGGTTATATCTCTTATATTTCCTACAACTTCATTGTTCCATGGTATTCACATTTTGTTGGATACAGGGTTGAATTCTTCATTTTCTTATATGTGCTTAGATTCAATCCTAAAGAGGAACATCTATTTCCAATTATCTTTGATTCCAACATCAATGTAGTTATTTTGGTGCATTCATTGGTACTTCTAGCCCCATGAGTGTAGTAATTTTATTCAAAATCCTAGAAGTGTTTTTATAATCACAAATCTATTCATTAAGTAAATTCCCTAGTTTTTGTGTCAAAGGGGATCCATAAGTGGATATTTCTGTCCAAATAGGTAATATTGAATTTGGATTTTCCCCATTATCTAAAATAGCCTACACTCTGTCATCATGTTGTAATGATCTAAACCACATTTTGATTTTCTCTATTATCATTCAATGGTACTATGGGATTTTGGTGGTTATAATGTTGGTAGAAAAATAATCTTCATTGGGTTTATATACATATATAATTTATTTTTTATATTTTTTGATCACTTTATAGGCATGTGAAGATATTATTTGATATGATAGATCTAATCCAAAGGCATTAATTCATATATTTTTTGGAATAAATCCTTCAAAATAATTACAAACATTATTCTAACTATTTTTTGGATATATTTTGTTCTAGGAAGCATGCTAATTTCTTATCCTCTTATGGTTCATTAGTGTTAGCTACGGTGGAGGTTATATAATATTTTTTCATTAATCATTCCAAGAATGGATATTTTTTTTCTGTATTTGGATATTTTTCACTTCTATCATTGATGGATTTATGAAGGATATTATGTAATTAATTCCAATCAATATTGTTTTTTTTTTGTATTTTCCAAAAAAATCTATGGAAATTGTTGTTCATTGCACTATATTTCTAGATTGATGGTTTTCTACTTGATGATGATAGTGTGCATGATTTATTCATTGATTAAATATAGACTATGATTTCATATTTAAATATCCCAATATTTTGATATGTATATTTGTATTATGAATTTGGGTGTTTTTGGTTGGGTTTTTTTACTGGGTTCGACTAAATAATGAATGGATATCTTGAGAAAATAACAAAAAAGGGTAGTGGCATGTTTAAATATTTTCAATGATTTAATGTAATAATATTATCTCATGTATTAATACATGTAATAATTATTCTATTTATTTAGTTTTGAAACCCTATTATCTCCAAAAAAATCAAAATGATGAAATCATATTGATATGTAAATTTTACACATCTAATGAACAGGATAGAGTAAAGGTAGAAGAAAATTATTTCCATTAGTTTATGTATCACACAACTCTATTAAAGTATATATGACAATTGGATGATATTGTTTAAGATTTTATACTAAATCATAAATTGTTTTTGCATTATATCATTTATATTTACAAATATTCCATGAAATAATTTAAATAAATGATTAATATAAAAAAATAGGCTTGATAGATAAAATTAATATCAATTCATAGATAAATAATTATTTTATAATTTTTCAATGTATTTTTAAAATTACATATTGACCTTAATAAATAATTATATATTTGTTTCGATTTTTAACTCCTTTATATCAACATTTATATTCCATTTAACATAATCATATGGAATATAAAATAAAAACATTATATATTTTAATTATTCATATATCATGTGAATATTTAGAATATTATAACATTAATGTTATTTAAAACATGATAATATCTAATATCAACACTCTTTTTGATATGTTAAAAATATATTTCTCAAATAAGGGCTTTGATATAATCATTTAAAAGTAATAATTATTATCATTTCATAAATATAAAAATAAAATCTTCTATATCATTCATTATTTTGAATTTTTAAAACCCTTTAAAAAGCTTACTAATAATTTGATAAAATATTTATTATTAATAATTAATAATATGGATATTTATTTAATAATGTTTTAAAAACATTTAATAATTAACGATAAAATATTATAGTTATTTAATATATAAACACAATTATAATATAATAAAATATCCTAAAAAACTTTTTTCACAATTTAGAAACATTTTTAAATTATGGGTTTCAATTCATTGTTGATATTTATAGAAATGGAAATTTTCAGGCATATCATATTTTGTGAATTAAACCATATAAAAATAAAGTATTTAGAACAAAATCAATAATGGATCTTATGAGTAGTGAACTAAAACATAAGATTTATATTTCTAAGTTATCGGTTGTAATATGTACCTTATGTATTATCAAATTTAGTATTAAATACTTTTTTGATGAAGAATAACACTATTATTAGTTAAGATTAGTCCATATCATATGTTATTATTTACCATAAAACAAATTATTATATTTTATCTCTTATTAAAATATCTCATATTGGAAAAGGTTATCATCATCATAGGTATTGATAACACATTTCATAACACATGGAATAGTGAATCTTTGATTCCACTGGTGGGTATGAATAATGTTATCCTTTAACCGGATATGGTTTTTTTGTTTTCAATCATATTCATGGTAGAGATCCCATTAAAACTGACAATATAGTCTTCCATATATGTTATATCCACATATTAAACTGAATCAAAAAAATCATTGGAGGGGTTCATTGTACAACTCATGGTATACTAGTACCTATTAATGGATATATTGGAAGGTGAAAGAGTGATTTTAAAGGCATAACCCAAAAGAAAATTCTTCTGAACTCTTGAACTAATACCAACAGAATGAATGTTTTATATCCAATGTGGGGATCCTTGAGTTTCAACACATTTACTAATACATTTATAACATAACAGAAAATGGAATTTTAGTTATTGCTCGTTATAAACCTTCTGGCATGAAAAATAAAAAATTAATTTAAAATTTTGAAACATAAAGTTTAACTCATGTGGTAGATATTAAAATATGGACTAGTAATATATATTTTTCCTAGTCATTTACATGGAAAATATTAATTACAAAATAAAAATAAAAATATATTATGATATCCACTTTTAATACACTATATGTAGCTAAAGGAGTTTCATGAGATCATATATCATGTCTTCTGATTGACCATTTACTGTGGAAAGTTATATTCCTTAGTTTCCACTATGTCATTCCATATGACATAAAGATATCATATATTAAGATACCAATCTAATCACAATTTTTTTTATAAGATTTTAATTAGATATCCATAAATTATGTTTAGTGATACTAAATATATAGTCTCTACAAGTAAATTATAGGCTCCCATAGTAAATCCAAATCCAGTTGAAAATAGCGATTTAGCGTCCCAACATGGGTACCACAAACCAATTCCTTAAGTCGATTGGTGATATAACCTTCGGTGAAACTCCCCATAATCCATAGGTTGTTAACTAGCAGCGAGGTCTAATGTCCGTTATAGGGATACTATACCCTCTTTTAAAAGAGAAATACAACATTATAAAATAAGAAACAACTAAATAGTATAATAAAATTTCATAACTATATTTATATTGTATTACAAGATGTCCAAAACTAGAAAAATTCAATTTCAAAATTCAATAGTAGATATGTCATGCTATCTTACGTACCAAGTGTCAAAATGAAAACAAAAAATAAATAAAGACACCTACTCCACAAGGTATCTGACAACATGTCTAGTTCCCTCATCATTCCCATCCAAATAAACCCTCTAACATAAGGACTTTTCCCTTATCCATTCATCTAATCATGTATCCTATTCATGTACCGATCAGGCCACCCGAGTGGGGTGTTAGTACAACTCATTAGACCACCACCAAAAATGTCTAAAACAATAACTATTCAAAAAGTGTATTCAATTCTACAATGAATAAAATATAATAAATAATGTAAAAAAATTTATTTACTAAATTACTTTGTATCTAACCACATAACACTCGAGTTCCTATTGACATCCGAACTCTCAATAACTTATTAATCTCATATTTGAGTCTAAACTATTCCCAAGGGGTATCATATATCTTAATAACATTGTAAGGATTCATTATCATAATTCATATATGAATTTGCACATTAAAATTCATTATCACAAAAAATCCCCACTAATTTTTTCACTAATTGATTAATCCAATTCATTCAAATGTATAACCACAACAAACATTTAATCAATTAAACAAATTAATTAATACATTTTAATAAATTCCATAATCACAAAAATTATCAAATAATTATTTCAACTATTAATCATCCCAATTCCATAATAAAAATATGTCAATAATTAATTCAACAATTAAATATTCCAAATTTCAAAATAATAATATTCCATTAAATAATTCATTAATTAATTAATCCACCTCAATTTCAGTAATATATTCAATAATTTTTTAATCCAAATCATAATATTAATAATTCAATTACAAATTCAATAGATAATTATTCCCACTTTCATAAAATCTCAATATCATGAAAATTATTTCATCAATTAATTAATCACATTAATTACCACAATTAATTCCTCCATTCATTGATCAAGTTAATCCAATTAATTAATTAATTAATTAAATTCAATCAACATCGCGATAAAAAATATCTCCCTTAATTAATTATAAAATTAAATATTTTAATTCAACAGATTTAAAATAACAATATGAATATTCCACAATTAATTATTAAATTTCAAATATCTCAATATCACAAAATTTTAATCAACAAATAATTATTCAAAATCACAATATCATAATATCAACTATTCCAATTAATTCATTCAATAATTAATTAATCATTCAAATCCCGTTAATTAACTCAATAATTAATTAATCATATCAAATTCATTAATTAATTTAATAATTGATTAATAATATCATCCTCATTACTAATTCAACAATTTAACTATCACTTCAATACCCTTAATTTATTCCCAAATTAATTATGAAAAAATCCAATTATTTAATTAGCCAATTAATTGATAAATATCCACAACCCAGCATCCTATAAATAATTCAGTAATTAATTATTCAATCATCCCAAATCCTAAAATGTAACTCCTCGACCCTATTTACCTAGTGTCAGTGCATTATTACATATCATTGGAATGATCACAAGGGATCATGTCCTGAAAGACCGATCAGTTTAGTACACATGGAATTACTATAAACAAACACAAGTTTTTCCTTACATTATGAAATAAAAAACAACATTGAGTCTCCTTTAATCACACTCATATCCCATATTCTATCCATACAGTTCTATCATAATATAATTCTACACATCCTGGGAAAAATAAAATATAAAAAAGGGGTAGCTCGGATTCTCAGTAAGGATAACAATATAGTGGAAACTATCATAAATAAAAATAAACATTTAAGGAAAATTATATGACTGAAAAACAAGCCTTTTAAATATAAACACAAGTGTAATATGGAACAAATAAATCAAATAATTCAATTTACTTATTCACATGGATATTCTAATAGTCAAATGATCTCATGTCATATCAATATCCAATTTCATAGTGATGGAATCCATAATGTCAGACATCATAACCACATAGTCAAGGCCTCATGCCAAGACTACAAATACTATTTCGCCATGGCCTTATGCCAAAAACTAGTTTGTCTAATGAGTCCTACCGATGAATCGAGGAGCTATAGCAGGCTCCACTCATCACATACTATGTCCAATTCTTTCCTCATATTAAAAGGTTGAAACATAATATAAATATCCGTATTAAAACTAGCATACGAAATGTCAATAATTTAACCGTAAACCATGAATGGTATAACAATTACACATCCACAATCAAACATAACACAAAAACGTCAATATAATATGTAATATTTTATCATAATAAATCTACCTCAAACAAGCATAAAATCCATCAAAGGATGTTGACATATATGAAATCAAGAATATTTTCAGAGAAATATCACTTTCTATTTTGAAATAATTTAAAAGTCACATAATTATAAAAGAAAACCGTTGTTTTGAAAATATTCATATAATCATGTAATGGATGATTTTAAGGTTTTATAACTATGGAAAATAGCCACACCCACCGTATAATTAAAAAAACATTCTTACCTTTATTTCTCAAAAAGGTCATAAAGTTCTTAGTTTGGAAAACTATGGAACGATTCCTTTCAAAATATTTTAAAAAATTTCAAAAAAGGGAATAAATGAATTTAACCCATTTTATAGGAAATAATAATATATTTTTGAATACATTATTAAAAATCACAGATGTGATTGATAATGAAGTCCTAGTAGATACTTACATATAAACCACCTGGGATAAGTAATGAGATTGTACAATTAACCCTCACCTTGTAATTTTCTTAGTCTAGGATACGTTAAACTCTTGTATAATAGTTTAATAAGTGTTATTAAATTATAAAAGAACCCCAAAAAATTATATGATATCATATATGATTCTTTAATATTTTCATTGTTAATGATATTTCAGTAGTATCATCATTTCAGGTGTTAACTAATTCATTTTCCTTTATCTGTTTTTTTAAATAAGCCAGGTTTGTTATGGATAGGATGTATTTGATTCATATAAAAAATTATTTTATGTTCTTCAAAATTATTTTTAAATCATAAAATGTAATTTTTTCTTGAATGGTTACGATGGTGAATGAATCTCCTCGTGTTTGCGGAGACGGTAATCCGTACGTACACAAGAGAGACAATATCATTCTATTGATGGTGAAATCATATGTAAGTGGATGTTATATCATATATATAGAATCACTAACATGTTATATTTATTTTTTACAGAAATTATACTCATTATTATACCCTTCCAAATAATGAATTGTTGAATAAAAAACTACATTATGACGTAGAGACAGTATGCCATACATGCACATGTATGGTGACATTTTCATTTATAGGATGGATAGAATAATGAATATTGTTGTACCATATTTATTATAACGTCATATTATTTAGAATTTACTGGAGTTATTATCTTGTAATAGAAACAACATGGAAAGAGGATGTGGAATAATAAAAGAACTTTGAAAGAGTTGATGAAATAATTACCTCTTCTTCATTGCTTAATTTTGATTTGATCAAAAGTGCTCATTAGGTTGGATTTATGATAAAAGTATGGCCTCATGTTTGAAGTGAGGGTAGTTGGGAGGATATTCGATTAGGGTTTGGTCGAGCCAAATGGCAATGGAGGTGTGATTTTGGGAGAAAGGGAAGTGTTGTTTTAGAAGAGAGTTGATAGTCAAATTAAGAAAAGTTTGAAATATAATTTTATTATAAAATCATTATCAATTTATAATTTCTCCAAGATAATTTATTTCTATGATAAGGTGGGGATGGGTGGAAACAACTCAACCAGTAGTTTTTAGACAAGATTTGGTCACATTATTAACTTTATATTTTAGATTTAACTCTTGGTTAAATAGTTTAACATTTAACATGTATCCTAGTATTTTTAGATTATATGGTTAATAAACATACTATAAAATTCCAATAAAATCTCAAGTAGATCATTAATGACATATATTACATTATATAAGTACTTTTACTAATATTATTATTTTAGGAATAGTATACCATTTAATAATATAGTATTTGTTTTGAAAACTTATTTATGTCATTTTTAACACTATTAAGTATTTGGTTTTATTTAATTTATAAAAACATGATTAATTCAAAAAAATACACTAAATCTACCCTAAACTGTTATATGCACCTATAAGAATCGTTAATGTCATCAAAGGATTCAATTTATATTTATTTTAATACTTATAACATCAATTAGTTTAATCATTCATTAATATGGTAAGTACTACATCATCTTTGTGTCGAAAATAAATTTAAATATTTATTCTATAAAAACTATATATAAAATAACATGATTTAGGAAAACATTTCACATTTTTAATGAATATTTGTTGTCGAATTTATATTACGTGTAACCCTATAATAAAAAAAATTAGTTATTAAATGTTTAATTTAACAATTTTAACTCTTCTTTAAATAAAATATTACAAATTTAATAATATAAACCAAATGGATCAAAATGATCTTATTTTTCTCCTAAGGTTAATTTTGGTATTAAAACACTTATAAAATAGAATTAGTTCATGTGTTAGTGAAATTATAATATCATTTTTAACATTAATTACCCTATTTACTTTCAACTGTGATTAATAAAATTCAAAATATACAATTTACCAAAATTTATTTTCATCATATTGAACCAAATTTTACTTAATAATCTCAACCATGTCTCTCTTATTTTTAAAATTCAATTCATGTATGCGGTAAAATTATTTTTTATACAAATTTGCTAACGTGCCTAGAAGGTGGGTAAACGACGTTAAAAAGTTCAATAAACTTTTATATGTCTAATCTTATTATAAGACGTCTCCATTGAATTAAATTGAATTAATATTGGTATTATGTACATATTTTTATATAAAATAAATTTAAATTAAATAAATAATTCTAAAAATTCGGTTTTATACAATAACGCAGTGTTTTTCACTATTCATTAAAAATTTAATGTTTCATAAAAATACAAAAAATTACCCAAAGATAATTTATATATTACAATATTAAAAATTATTACTATATTACCAAATTACAAAAATATATTATTCATTGATTAATCAAAAATAAATTTCCATCGTTAAAACCAGAAAGTGGGTTTTTGAGAAGTAAAAATTATCAGAGGATTGTTATGTGTTTATGACCAATTAAAAGGTGAATTTACATCCAATGACCTAAATTATGTCAAATGATTAATATATAATATAATTATACATTAAAACCACTCAAATGTATAATTTGACACTATTAATTATTTTTATTAAAAAATTTATTTTTATTTAAAATTTAGTATTTTTCACTATTCATCAAAATTTGAAAGTTATCAGAAAAGTAAAAAAATATAACCAAACTAAATTTTTATGACCTTTTTCTAAAGAATAATTTTATTTTTTCATTTTTAATAAATAAAAGTTTCAAAAAATGGATTTAAGAAGGGTTCACCATTAAATGGAGGTAAAATTGATTTTTTTTAAAGACACTTATTTTATCTAAAAAATTGAATTTGTGTGTATATTATGACTATGAAAAACAAAATATGAATGTTAAAATTATATATTATATATATATAATTAAAAATATTGTTAACACTATTCATAATTTTTTTTTAAAATTGCTAGTTTGATAGTTCTTGATGCGCTTGAACTCAGTGTTGCGTGTAGTGCAAGATATTGAATGGATTGAAATAGATAACGTACTATGAAATCATGGGGTGTTACGTTATCCCCTAATTCAATAAATTCTGTCCTATAAATTTGAAATTGTTCTTCAAAAATAAAAGGATAAAAATAAAAAAATACCTTTGTGGATAACTCACATCAGAAATAGGGTTACAAAAATTTATTCATAATAAGAGGGAAAAGGAAATGAAAAATTCAACACAAAATTTGGGTTTTTAATAAGAAAACATTGGTTGAAGTTATAGAAAACTAATAGGATTAAAAACATAAATATTTTTAGGGAGTGGTTGAGGTCATCAATCACAAACAAGTGAATAATTAAGGGAAAACTGAGGACCTCAAAGCCGTAAAAATATCATTGGATTAACAAAACCTCAGGTATTAGGATAACAATTTTTTGGTTTTGAGAAAATTTACCTTATGATTAAGAATTAATTTCTTTATAAAATTAGAAAAAAAATAACTGACTAGTAGAGATCCATCCATTAACAAATTTATACCACAAACTCATCATCTTCTTCAAATGATAATAGAGTACAAAATTATTCTATTAAACCTAATCGTATAGGTTTTTAAAAAAATGAATTTATAATTCATAGGTAATACCATTTAAAAAAACTACATTATACAAACTAAGTCTACACATATCCTAGTGGTAGGTGATTCAACCATTTCTCTCTTCGGTTGGGGTTTCATCTCTCATGGTCTTTCCAGATGCGATAGGATGTCATCCGACCTTCGGGTTTCCCTTTTTATAAAAATAAAAAAATAATCTTAAGAAAAGTTTTAACCTTATTCTACACTATCCAATAACCACATTAATCCATTCAAATCATTAGACTTGTCCCAAAAACTTGTGTCCAAACTCATAGGCCAAAAATTTTAATGTAAGTTCAATATAACATAATAAAGATCTCTTTTTACCACATAATAACATATGATTACCTTCATCATGTATTCTCATAAGACATGGTAACAGCCTTAATTAACATAAAAACTTATTGATTACATTAATGCTCCCTTATTCTTTATAGAACACTAGATATATTCCTTATATCCAAAAATATTGAATTATCCAATAATGATGGAATAAACCAACAAATAATCAGTTCCATGTTAGTCAAGAATATCCAATATATTTTATCCAAATCAACTATATCTTATTCCAAATTCAATTTTTTAGTATTACGACCGTATTATGGTTTATCGTTCCTTTAACCATATATTTTCCAATATTTTTACACGGTATAGATTCAATTTTCTCAGTGCCATATAATCTCAAATCCTCAATAAAATTGTACTTTAGTATAATCTTTATTTATTTCCATAATTCATATAACCAGTAAATCATTGATAAAACACTCAAATGACATAATCCTTTAATTACAAAAAAAGAACTCTAATCATTCCTCTTCATCTACGGTAGTTTCATAACATGATTATTATCCAATAGCATCATTTGTGGTATACTCTGATGATTGGAGAATTGATTCCCATAGTAACCCAACTCCTTGCAAATGAAGTATTATTCATTTGCAAAATTTTTCATACCCTTAAAATAACAAACAATGATTCATTTTTCTCTACACTTATAACAAACTACCATTCACTATCTGAATTTACCAATGTGATTCTTTCTAGAGTTTTCACATTTGGGAAAATCCTTCATTTCCCTCTTCCCTTTATCCATCTTTTCCTCTGACATCATATTCTTCTCTTATTTCCCATCAAAGCCATTATAATCATAGAATTCATTACTTATCTTATTAACACATGATACTATTTCTTCGTATGATGAGAATATGTGGGAAACTATTTCACTTCTAAATTATGGTTTTATACCATGAATTAATTTATATTTCTGACTATTTGGATCATGCATATTGTCAGAGTTCTCATTCCTTCAACTTGGTTCCATTTATAAATGACAACATTAACTAGGTTAGATCATATCATACAATATAATCCAAAAACCAGAAAAAATTATCAACATTAATTGATTATTTGGACGCATGTAGTATCATAATCATAAAAATGGTTTCTATTCTTGAATATTTACTCATAAATCCTTCATAATGGTTTTTAAATGAAATGTGAATTATCCAAAGCATACGCCATGGGAGTATCGTAACCAGGAGTGAAGCAAGGCCCATTGTCGTTTACCCGGATACCCCGAGTCAATACTGAAATTCCTTGTCAGAATTTTCACTCCTCGGTACATTTGTTCCAGAGCCACCACTACCTTCTCGTATACATAAAGGGATGTATTTTCTTATTAAACCTACATAATATTTAAACTAAATTTTTTTTTGGATGTTTTCTATTCTATTCCTCAAAGTCTATCTTAGGGTAATGTTCCTTAATCAGATTTTTTCAAAATATAGTTTCCAAGGTTTGTAATAAACTCCCTCTAATACCAAATATAACTACTTGACACTAGTTACACAGAGTCAGTGCATTATTACATAACATTAGAATGATCACAAGGGATAAAGTCCCGAATAACAATAATTGTAGTATCCTTGGAGTTACTAGATACATACATAAGTTTTACATTGAATTATGAAATAAAAAAACATTGTGTCTCCTTTGAACACACTCATATCCCATAGCCTTTCCCTACAGTTCAATCATAATATAAATTTTCACATCCTGGGAAAAATAAATCATAAAATAGTGGTGAGGACAGAAGCTCAGAAAGGATAACAATATTGTGGAAAATATCATAAATAAGCATAAATATTTAAGGAAATGTATAAGATAAAAACACATGCATTTTAATAATAAATTTACGCATAATTTGGAATAGACAAATGTAATAATTTCATTTTATTATTCACATGTATATTCTACTCGTCTAATAATCACATGTAATATCAATAGCCAATTTTATAATGATGGAATGCATATTCTCGGTCATCATAACCACATATTTAAGGCCTTGTGCCAATACTACAAATAAAATTTTTCCAATCCTTGTTCCAATACACTAGTTTGTTTCATGAGACCTACCAATGCATCGATGTGCTATAGTGGGCTCTACCCGTCACGTACTAAGTCTAATGAATATCTCATATGAAAAGGTTAAAACATAATATAAACATTCATAATATAATTAGCATAAAAAATGTCAGTACATTAACCATAAATCATGAATGGTATAAAAATAACACATCCATAAATTACCTTGTTTGGAAAACATCAAAAATATTCATTTAAAAATATTTTATAAAATTTAAAAAAGTTTGTAATGGAATTTAACCAATATTTTAGGAAATATTAAAAAAATTGAAATAGATTATTAAGAAACAAATACGTGAATGATAAAAAAGTCCTAGTAGATACTTACGTATAAACATCCTCCGAAAAATAAATAGATTGTAAAATTAACCCCTACTTTGTACTTTTCCTTATTCTATGGTAAGTTGACCTCTTATATAATAGTTATATAATTTTTATTAAATTATACAAGAACCATATACATAAATATGATTTCATATATGATCTTTTAATATTTCTCTGTTAATGATATTTCAGTAGTCTTATTGTTTCGGGTGTTAACTGATTCATTTTACATTATATGTTTTGTTCTGTAAGCCATGTATGATATGGATAGGATGTATTTGATTTATATCCAGAATGATATTATGTTCTTGAAAAAAAAAATAATCATAAAAGGAACTTTATTATTGAATTGTTATGATGGGGAATTGATCTCATCGCGTTCGTGGAGACGGTAATCCGTACGTTCACACAAGCGATGATGTAATTAATTGATGGTGAAATTGTATCTAAATGGATGGCATATCATATATAAATAATCATTAACAAGTAATATTTATTATATACATTAATTATACTAATTATTATACATATCAAAATAATGAAGTGTTGAATAACAAACTACACGACGACGTA
This sequence comes from Viscum album, assembly GCA_963277665.1. Taxonomy (NCBI): domain Eukaryota; kingdom Viridiplantae; phylum Streptophyta; class Magnoliopsida; order Santalales; family Viscaceae; genus Viscum; species Viscum album. The sequence continues at coordinate 2,132,559,480 of OY728155.1, read as the reverse complement.
GAGACAGTAAGCCGTTTGTACGCACGTATAGTGACATTGTCATTCATAAGTTGGATAGAATAATTAATATGGTTGTACCATATATATAATAACATCATTGTATGTATAATGTAATGAAGGTATTATTTTGGTATGGAAATCAAAAGAAAGATGGAGTGGAAGAAGAAAACAAAATTGAAATAGGTGATGAAATAATTATCTCTTCTCCGGGTGCTTCCTTTTGATTTGATCAAATGGGATCTATAAGTTAAATTTCAGATCAATGTAAGGCCTTTAAGTTGAAGTGAGGTTAGTTTGGATGATATTTGAGTAGGTTTTGGTCCATTCAAATGGCATTGGAGGTGTGATTTTGTGGGAAGGGGAAGTATCCTTTTAAAAGAGAGGTGAGAGTCACTTTAAGAAATGTTTGAAATATTATTTAATTATAAATAATTTCCTGATTATAATGAGTCCAAAAGGATTTATTTCGTTGATTAGGTTGTAATTGGTATAATTCCTCTCAAATAATTGGTTTATACATGTTTAGGTCACCGTATTAACCATATCTTTTAGGTTTAACTCCTGGTTAAATAGTTTAACATTTACCTTGTATCCTTGTATTTTTATATTATATTACATAACAATTTACTATAAAATTCCATGAAATCATAAAGTAGTAAATTAAGGACACATATAAAATTATATATGTCATTTCTATGAATAATATACTTTTAGGAATATTATATCTTTTAATAATATTGTATTTGTTAAAAAAACTCATTTATGTCAATTTTAACACTATTTAGTATTTGGTTTTTAAGAAAGCAATAACATCTTGAATAATTATAAAAAATACATTTAATCATCCCTAACATGTAATATTCACCTATAATATTCTTGGATTGCATCAAAAGTTTCAATTTAAATTTATTTTAATATTTATAACATCAATTATTTTAATCATTCATTAATAGCGTAATTACTGCATCATCTTTGTGTGACAAATAAATTTAATTATTTAATGTATAAAAATTATAAATAAAATTCCATGATCTATAAAATTTTATTATATTTATAATTTATATTTATAGTCTAATTTATCTTATGTGTAACCCTATATTAAAATTTTTAATAGTTATTAAACTTTTAATTTAACACTTTTAACTATTCTTTAAATAAAATATAATAAATGTCCTAATCTCACCCAAATGGATCAAATGGATCATATTTTTTTCTTACGGTTATTTTTAGTTTCAGAAAAATTATCCAATAGAATTAGGAGATATTTTAGGGTAATTATAAAATAATTTTTATCTTTAATTACTCTATTTACTTTTAAGCGTGGTAAATAAAATCCAAAAGTTACTATTCACCAAAAATAATTTTCATCCTATTGATCAATATTTTACTTACTGATGTAAACTGTTCCTCTCATATTTTTTAAATTAAATTCCCATAAGCGGTAAAATTAAATTTTATGTAGATTTTCTAATGTGTGTAGAAGATGGGTAAAAGACGTTAAAAGGTTTAATAAAATTTTATATATCTAATCATATTTAAAAAATAACTCAATGTTTCAACTATTCATCAAAAATTAAAATTTTTCAGAAAAATTCCAAAAAATTACCCAAACCTAATTCTTATATTGAAAATTAAAAAATTTGTGTCTATTTTACCAAATTAAAGACATAAATTTTTTATTAATTAATATAAAATTATTTCCACTTGTCAAAACCAGAAAGTGGGTTTTTGGGAAGTATAAACTATCAAAAGATTGATGTGTTTTTAAGTCCAATTTAAATGTCAAATTACTTCCAATGACCTACATTATATTAAATGATAAAAATATAATATAATGATTTTTTAAAACCACTCAAATTTATAATTTAACAATATAAATTATTTCAATTAAAAAAGTGGTTTTTAATTAAAATTTAGAATTTTTCTCTATTCATCATAATATGGATGTTATTAGAAAATTACAAAAAAATCAACCAAACTTACTTCTTATGTCCAGTTTCTAAATAATCCTTTTATTTTGTCAAATTAAAAATATAAATGTTTCGAATATTAGATTTAAAAAGGGTTCTCCATTAAAAGGTGATTAATTTTTATTTTTTAAAAGACACTTCATTTATCTGAGAAATTGATTTTTTTCTATATATAATGTCTAAGAAACACAAAAGATGATTGTTAAAATTATATAGGATATATATAAAATTACCAATGTTGCTAATACTATTCATAACTTATTTTTAAATGGATAGTTTTATAGGTCATGATGTGCTTGAAATCGGTGATGCGTGTTGTGTAAGATATTGAATTACTTTAAAGAGATAACGTACTATGAAATCCAGGGGTGTTACATTCTCACCTCCATCAATAAATTTTGTACACTCAATTTGAAATTTTTATTCAAAAAAAATGATGAAAGTAAAAAATACCTTTGTGGATAACCCACATTGAAAATATGGTTACTAAAATTTAGTTGTAATAAAATGGAAATGGAAATGAAAAAGTCACCACCAAATTTGGATTTTGAATAAGAAAAAATTGGTGGAAATTATAGACACATAATTGGAAGGAAAAAATAATATTGATAGGGAGTGATTGAGTTCATCAATCACAAAAAAATGAACAATAAAAGGAAAATTGAGTTCCTCAAAGCCATAAAAATATTATCGGTTTAACAAAACCTATGGAATTAGGATACAAATTTTTTGGTTTTGAGATCATTTCCCAAATGTTTATGAATTAGTTTTTTCATCTAATAAGAAGAAGAAAAAGAATTCTTGACACCTAGAGTTCCATCCATTAAGTAATTTCTACCCCAAACTCATCTTTACCTCCAAAATATAATAAAATTCAAAAATATTCTATTAAACCCAATCGTATGAGGTTTAAAAAAAATGAATTTAAAATTCATTTTTCATAACATTTTAAAAAAACTAAATTATAAAAAAATTACCACAGGTAGGCCAGTGGTAGGTGATGAACCCTTATCGCCCCTCGTTTCCGTGTTTAAGTCTCACGGACTTGTTGGACGTGACGAGTTGGCGCCTAATCATTGGGTTTTCCTTTTTATAAAAAATTACAAAATAATCTTAAGAAATGTTTTATCCTTATACCATAGTATTCAATGACAAACATAATCAATTCCAATCTTTAGAATTATCCAAAATACGTGTGCCCAAACTCATAGTCCAAAATTTATATGGAAGGTGAACATAACATAATAATGATCGATTTTTTCCATATAATAACATATGAGCACCTTTATAATGTATTCTCTTATGACATGGTAACACCCTAAATTACCATAAAACCTTATTGATTACATTCATGATCCCTTATTTCTTATAGAATACTGAAAATATTCTTTATATCCAAAAAAATTGAATACTCCAACAATTATGGAATAAACAAACCATTAACCAGTTCAATGGTAGTAAATAATATCCAATATTATTTATCCAAATAAACCATTATTTATTCCAAAATCACTACCTCAGTATCCAAAACATATTATGGTTTATCTTTTCTTCAACCATGTATTTTCTAAAAATTTTAACATGTTGTTGTTTCACTTTTCTTAGTACCATATAATCTCAAATTTTCAATGAAATATTGCGACAATATAATCCTTATATATTTCCATAATTAATATAACTGGTACATCATTGATACAAAACTCAAATGACATAATCCTTTAATAACAACCAAAGAACACTAATTATTCCTCTTCATCTACAGTATTATCATAACTTGATTATTATCTAATAGCATCTTTTGGGTTATACTCTGATGATTGGTACATTGATTCACATAGTGACCCAACTCCTTTTAAATGAAGCATTATACATTTTAAACATATTCCATACCCTTAAAATCATAAAATTGGATTTATTTTTCTCTACACTTATAACAAACTCCCATTCTATTCAAGCATTTACCACAGTGATTCTTTCAACATTGATCATATGTGGGAAAATCTATCTTTCCCTTATTCCCATTATCTATCATTTTCATTACCATCCTCTTCTTACCTTTTTCTATTCAAAGACTTATAAATCAGATAATTCCTTACTTATCTTTTTAACACATGATACTATTTCTTCGTATGATGAGAATACATGGGAAACTATTTCCCTTATACGTGATGGATTAATACCATAAAATATATGATCCTTATGACTCTTTGGATCATGCGTATTGTTGGTGTTCTCATTGTTACTACAAGGTTCCATTTCTAATTGAAGACATTGATTATGTTATATCATATCATACTATATAATCCATAGACTAAAAAAATTCTCAACATTAATTGAATATTTTAACACATCAAGTATCATAATCATAAAAATGGTTTCTTTGCTGGCATAGTAACTCATAAATCCTACATATTGGTTTTTAAATAAAATGTGAATTCTCCTAAGCATATCCCTCAAGATTTTCTTAACCAAGAGTGAATCAAGGCCCATTTTTATGTACTAGTCCACTCCAAGTCAAGTTCTAAACTCCTTATTAGAGTTTTCACTCTTAGTTACATCTATGCCAGAGCATCCTCTACCTGATCGTATCTAGACATGGATTTTTTTTCATAGAAAACCCACTTAATATTTACACTAAAAAATTTTCTGGATTTTTGTCTATACTAATCCTAAAAGTATATGTTAGGTTAATGTTATATAATCAGAGGTTTTCTAAATCTAGTTTCCTAGTTTTTTATAAAACATTCTTTATTACCAACTATAACTCCCTGACCCTAGTTACCCAGTTTCGGTATATTATTACATAACATTGGAATAATCATAGGGGATCATGTCCCGAAAGACTGATCAGTATAATATTCTTGGAAGAACTAGATACATACATAAGTTATAAATTAATTTATGAAATAAAAAAACATTATGTCTCCATTGAACACACTCGTATCCCATATCATATCCCTATAGGTCCATCATAATACACTTCTTCACATCCTGGGAAAAATAAAACATAATAAAGGACTAAGATCAGATGCTTAGTAAGGATAAAAATATAGCTAAAACTATCATAAATAAGTATAAACATTTAAGGAAATGTATAAGACTAAAATAGAATACTTTTAAACATAATATTAAGAATAATATGGAAACGATAAATCATATAATTCCATTTACTTGTTCACATGGATATTTAACTAGTAGAATAATCACATGTAATATCAATATTCAATTTCATAATGATGGAATGCATAATGATGGACATCATAACCACATAGTCAAGGCCTCATACCAAGACTAAAAATAAAATTTTGTCAAGGCCTCATGCCACGACACTAGTTTGTCTCATTAGACATACTGATGAATCAAGGAGTTATAGCGAGCTCCACCCATCACTAACTAAGTCCAATTCATTCCTCATATGAAAAGGATTAAATATAATATAAAAATTTATATTAAAACTAGCATGTGAAATTTCAATACATTAACCATAAACCATGAATGGGATAAAACTAACACATCCACATTTATACATACCACAAAACCTTCAATACAAAATGGAATGTTGTATCATAATAAATCAACTTCAAACAAGTGTAAATTACATTAATGGATGTCTACATAGATGAAATCCAAAAAATTTGATAAAAATATCTCTTTCTATTTTGGAATCATTTAAAAGTCACATAATTATAAAAGAAAAAATTTATTTTGAAGAAATTCTTATAATATTGTATGGGAAGCTTCGAATGTTTTATAACAGCGTAAAATATCTGCTCCCGCCATATAAGCTTAAAAATCATTCTTACCTTAATATTTCGAAAAGGAAATAAAATACCATTTTTAGACAACGATGGAAATATTCCTTTAAAAGAAATTAATATAAAGTAAAAAAAGGAATAACTTACATGAAGAAATATTCTAGGAAATATTAAATATGTTTTGAAATATATTATTAAGATACATAGATTTCAATGATAAACAATTCTCAGTAGATACATACGTATAAACAACCTCGGCTAAATAATGAGATTGTAAAATTATCCCTTACATTATAATTTTACTTAGTTGATGGTACCTTAACCTTCTATATAATAGTTAAATATTTTTTATTTAAATTATGAATGAAAAAAATACATAAATATGATATCTTTTATGATCTTATAATATTTATTTGTTAATGATATTTCAAGAGTATCATCGTTTCGAGTGTTAACTGATTTGTTATCCTTAATAATTTTTCTTTCATAAGTCATACTTTTATGGATAAGATATACTTCATTCATTTATAGATTAATATTATGTTCCTAAAAATTATTTTTTAATCGTAAAATAAAATTTATTCTTCAATGATTATGATGGGGAATGAATCTCATCACGTTCATGGAGATAGTAATTTGTATGTACACACGACCAATAATATCATTCTATTGATGGTTAAATCATATATAATTGGATGGTATATCATATATAAAAAATAACCAACATTTTATATTTATTATATAAATAAATTATACTCATTATTATACTCATCTAATTAATGAACTGTGGAATAACAAACTACACCAAGACATCGTGACGGTAAGTCGTACATACGAACGTATGGTGACTCTGTCATTCATAGGACAGAAAAAATAATGAATTTGATTGTACCATATTTATAATAATATCACAGTATGTTGTAGGTACTAGATTTATTATTTTGTTATAGAAACAACAAATAAAGAGGAAGTGGAAGAAGAAAATAACTTTTAAATAGGGGATTAAATAATTTCCTCTTATTCAAGTGCTTCCATTTGATTTGATCAAAAGGGGTCCTTATGTTGTAATTATGATCAATGTAAGGCCTTTAAATTTAAGTAAGGGTTTTTGTGAGTATATATGAGTATGCTTTTTTCCCAAACAAATGGCATTGGAGGTGTGATTTTTAGAGAAGGGAAAGTACACTTTTATAAGAGAGGTGAGAGTCACTTTAGGAAAAGCTTGAAATATTATTTTATTATAAAATCATTTTCAGTTTAATGTTTTTCTAAAAGAATTAATTTCAATGATAAGGTGGGTATTAGTCTAAATACTCTCAACTAATAGGTTTTAGACATGTTAAGATCACCATATTAACCTTATCTTTTTAAATTTAACTCTTTGTTAAATAGTTTATCATCTAACATGTATCATTTTATTTTCATATTAAATGGTTAATAAAATTACTATAAAATTTCATGAAAACTGTAAGTGTTTCATTAATGAAATATACAAAATAATATAATTATTTTGGAAGAATATTTTACTTTTATGAGTATTATATCATTTTATAATATAGTATTTTTTAAAAACCCATTTATTTAAATTTAAACACTATTTAGTATTTGGTATTTGTAAAAGTCATATAAACTTTATTAATTCGAAAAAAATTCATTTAATCAACCCTAATATGTCATATTCACTTATTAAATTCATGTATGGAATCAAAAGTTTCAATTTAAATTTATTTTAATATTTAGAACATCAATTATTTTAATCATTCACTAATAAGGAATTTACCGCATCATCATTGGATCACAAATAAATTTTATTATTTAGTGTCTAAAATTTATTAATAAAATACTATGATATATGAAATCTTTTTAAATTTCTATGGAATATTTATATTCTAATTTGTCTTTTTAGTAACCCTAAGTTAAAAAATTGTTTATTTATTAAACATTGAAATACCCCCTTTAAACTTTTCATTAAATAAAATATTATAAATTACCTAATCTAACCCAAATGTATCAAAAGGATCTTATTCTTTTCCTAAGGTTATATTTGGTCGAAAAAAACTTATACAATAGAATTAGGGAATGTGTTAGGATAATTATAATATGATTTTTACCTTTAATTACCCTATTTTCTTTTAACCGTGCTAAATGTAATCCAAAAGTTACATTTGACCAAAAATTATTTTCATCCTATTAAAACACATTATATATACTGATGTCAGCCATGCCTCTCAGATTTTTTCAATTCAATTCATAGAAGTGGTAAAATTACATTTTATGGAAATTTGCTAACGTGACTAGAAGGTGGGTAGAAGAGGTTAAAAAGTTCAATAAAATTATATATATATAATATTATTATAAAATGAATCCAATGAATTACAGTGAACTAATACAGGAATTATGTTTCTATTGTGTTTTAAAAAAATTAATTAAAATAAATAATGATAAAAAGTAGATTTTAAACAATAATGTAGTGTTTTACACTATTCATCAAAAATTGAATGTTTTTTTTAAAAATATCAAAAATTCATCGAAATATTATTTTTGATATTAAAAATTATTAATTGATCTCTATTTTACCATAATAAATACTTATAATTTTAATTAATTAATCTAAAATTAATTCAAATTATCAAAACTATAAAGTGGGTTTTTGAGAAGTAAAAACTATCAAAATATTGATATGTGTCTATGTCGAATTTGAATGTAAAATTACTTCCAATGACCTAGATTATATTAAATTATAATATATATAATATAATGATACTTTGAAACTACTCAATTTTATAATTCAACAATATAAATTATTTAGATTAAAAATGTTGTTTTTAATTAAAATTTAGTATTTTTAACTATTTATCAAAATATGAAATTTATCCAAAAATTACAAAAAATTTAACCAAACTACATTTTTATTTCCCATTTCTAAAGTATCAATTTACTTTGTCAAATTGAATATATAAAAATGTCAAATATTGGATTTAAAACCGTTTCTCCATTAAATGGTTGTAAAATTGTATTTCTTTTAAAGACACTTCTTTTATCTGAAAATTATAATTTGTCTGTATATTATGATTATGAAACAAAAAACATAAATGTTAAAATTATATAGAATACATAAAATTCAAAAAAAATTAATATTATTCATATCATCTTTTTAAATGGCTAGTTTGATATGTCATGACGCACTTGAACTCAGTGTTTCATATAGCGCAATCAATTAAATTACTTAAAAGAGATAACATACATTGAAATCTTGGGGTGTTACATAATATCCCAAATTTCAAAATACCTTAATAAAATAATTGACCAAATTAATAAATTCATTTAAGGAACTCAATTGCTTATAATATAATAGAAAATCCTATAATGACATATACATAATTGAAATCAAGACAAAAGGATCATAATTTCTACCTCCTACCTAATGTTTGATAATAAACTGTGACAAAAAAATCTCAATTTGAACGGAACAATGGAAATCACGAAGAAGAATACGATTCATATATGAATCCTTTATCCATAATAATAAAATGAATATACAACAATGATAGATCTAGTTACAAAAATCCAATATCTAGATCCCCAAATTAATATTTAGAACAAATAAATCATTTGATAACTTCCCTTAAGAAATGATGAAAGAATAAAAGAAGAATGAGAAAACAATTATGTTGGAATATATTACTTAGAGAGGTGTAGATCAATAATCTAGGTTCTGAATCTCTATGAACAGAGTTCAGGGTCCATATAAATTTATCGAGAATCATTCAAAAATTAGTGTAATAGGTAATGTTAGAGTTGGGTATAATATGGGGGTTTATGATATTTTAAAATCAATTTTTGTAACTTTCATTTTCGCATGCATGGTTTGCTGGGTTAAGTTACATGTTTAGTACTAAACATGCACCTAACCATTTTCCTAGTTACACACTTAGAATGCTCACATAGTTTAAACATCTCAAAACCATATGACCACCTCTCATATTTTTTGACGATGAAAAACCCATGTGAAAACCATCCGGTAAACATGAAACCCTTGAATAATTCTTTTAACCACGCACAAACCATTCAAAGACCATGTTCAAACCATGAAGCCCCATGAAAAAATAACCCTGTATAGACGATGCACAAACCATGATCAAACCATGCGACCCCTAACACAATTTTTTTAACCCTACACAAACTTTTCACAAACCATGTGAAAACCAGGCAAGAACCATGAAACCACATGTACACTTTATTTGTCCATGTGCGAACCATGTGAAAAAATCTGAAAATCCTCTTTTCCTCCTCACATTTCACAAATTTCTACAAAAATGCACCCCAATAAAGATGCATACATGTTATACTCAAAATGAGGAAAAAGAATACATGTAAAGGTGCCCAAAACATCTCTAGAAAAGGCTCAAGATCTTACAATATCCATATCTTATAAAAATTATTCTTAAGATGTACTCTTAATTATATATAAGATTTCGTGTCAAATTAATAAATCCATTGATCCCACATATATTATTCTCTCTCCCATGCTTCTTCCTACACAAGTCTATGCTTCCACAATAAATGAACTAAAAAAATATTTTATTTCCGCGCAATACATTCTTATTTTCATCTAACACATGTATCAGAAGCTCCTCAAAGGATGCATTGGTATGAAGATTATATTCTATAACATACCTGAAACATTTACAAACTCAATGTTCCCAATTACCAAAATAACACTATACAACATTGGTCCTCTTCCATTCCATCTATAAACTCCTAGAAAGGATGTGCATACAATATATTTAGGACCATAATGGACTTTCTGATAGGAATTAAACCATTATACATACATTTTATTCATTGAGATTCTAATTCCACCACATCCAAACCATGGTCTTTCTACACATAACTACCATAGAAACATATCTCTCCACATTTAGAGAGACATTATCACCACATTTTCATGAATCAAAACCAATATTTCCAAAAATTCAAGAACATGTTAAATACTAAAACATGGACATGGACTTCTAAAGATTTATAGCTAAATGAAACAACATAAACTATTACTTATTTCAATCATCTGAGTGAGGAACACACAGTTCCATCGACCTATAACCCATACTACTAATTTCTTCTCTAAACATTAAAAGGAATTCCTTCCACCTTGAAGATCCATGCATACCACTTCAAAAGCACTTCCTCTAAGAGGAAGCAAAAAAACATAAAAAAGTATTCTGATATCTAGTCTTAAGTCTAGAACATCATAATCATTCCTATTATAATGTCAAGGTAGTGTAGATTATGTTCAAAAATTAAATTTACACATAAAAATTATTCAGTTAACACCAACAAAAAACATCCATCACCAATGTTTAATCCCACTATGAAACCCCAAAATTACTTGATAAGTCTTTTTCCCCAAACCCCATCACATAGTCGAAACAAAGGTGGCATAACTACCCTTAAACATCCAACATATAGGCCATGTATGAAAAATGGAAAACAAATTATCATAATTAATGTGTCATTGAACAACCATTTATTCCATTCTTGCATCTTTTTTACAATTTTCAAGTTCATATTAGGAATTTTTTTCTTTTAAAACACACAATAAATGAAAAAAATCAGGTTCACCAACATACCGAAAAACCATTTTCCCAAGGACTTATAAAATTATGGATGAGAAAAAATAATATTGAGGGTCCCTAATGTTGCATGAAATCTCAAATCTCTTACTATACCAGACCAAAAGTGAAATCTCAATGAAACACAGATGAAATAATCACATAACACAACTACTTTATCAAACTAAGGTGATATAATATCAACTATGACTGAAAATTCCTATATCATCATCCCCACCCTGGGTACATAGGTTTACCCCATAAATGGGTTAGCTACTCCCATGCATGAGCTCATATCCAGGTCTTAAATATTTCTATTATATTTTCTACCTTTCAAAATAGTAGGAAAAAAAGAAAAGAAACAAAACAACGTCATGATACAAGTTTGTAACATCTAGGTTTAAGAGAATCACACTAGTGTCCCAATCTGATTGGTCAGATGACCTCAAGCGTACCACACCATTTAGGAAAGGTTACTGACTAGCATTGAGGGTATAATACAGAAAAAAGGGTGACTATACCCTTTTTTAGAGTAATACACCAGTGGGAAAAAATCAAAAATAATATAAAAAAATATGAACATAACCAAGAAAGTAATGTATCACAAGATAGCCCAAGATGGTAAAAATAAATTTCAAAACTGAATAGTAGATATGGAATAAGAAATCATGTTCCATGATTCCAAATTAAAAACCCAATGAAAAAAAGAACATTATAAACTCTTCCATGCAAGAATAGATAGAGAGTCTGATTCCCTCATCATCCTCCATACAGATTATCCCTCTAAAGCATGGTATTTTCTCCCAACCAATCATGAAATCATTTAATCTATTATGTAACTGATTAGTTTTCCTGGGTATGGTGTGAGTAAAAATCAGTGTGCCACCACCAACAGTGTCTAAGACATTACCCAGTCAAAATGTGTATTCAGTTGTGTAATGAATAAAATAAAAGATGAAAAGTAAATGGTTTTTATTTATTCAATTACTATTTATTTGACCACATAACACACGGGTCCAAAGGATACAAGAACATTGAATACCTATTTTGGCTCATTCCATAGTTTGAATTATCCCCAAGGGATATAATACAACTGAATGACATTATTTCGATTATTTATCCCAATTCATATCTAAATGTCGATGTTACAATTCATTATCAAAAAAAATACTTATTAATTAATTTACTCATTAATTATTCCAACTCATTCAAATATTTATTCATAATAAATAATTAATTAAATTATCAATTAAATATTCCATTTAAATAAATTCCATAATTAAAATAATTCCCAATTAATTATTTCAACTATTAATTATCCCAATTACAAAATCATGATATCTCTATAATTAATTAAAAAATTAATTATTCCAAATTTTACAATAAAAATAGTAAATTAATTAATTAATCAACGAATTTATTCTAGAAAACTCCATTAACTAATTCAATAATTAATTAATCACATCAGTTCCATTAATCCATTGAAATATTAATTTAATGAAAATACCAATTTCAATGCTCCAATAATTAATTCAATAATTATTTATTCCTACATTCATACAATTGCAAAACCCTGATAATTAATTAATTAATTAATTAATCACACCAATCCATGTAATTAATTGACCAATTAATTGATCACATTAACCTCATTAACTAATTCAACAATTATTTAATGAAATTAAATAAACATACCAATCAAAAAATATCATTGAATTATTTCTACATTTAATTATTATAATTCATGAACTTTACTATAATAATAATTCCTTCAACAATTGATTATTCGATTTTAACAATCTCAATATCACTATATTTAACTCAAAAATTAATTATACTAAACCCGGATTTCATAATCCCAACCAATATTATTAATTAATTCATCAATTAATTATTCATCTCAATCCCATTAATTAAATCATCATTTAATTAATCATATCAATATCATTAATTAACATGGTAATTAATTAAATATCTCAAGCTCAATACTAATTAAAAAATTTGTTCATCACATGAATCAACTTAATTAGTTCATAAATTATTTAAGAAAACCAATCCATTTAATTAATTCAATCGATCAATAATTAATATCAAAAATTAATATCCAATATTTCAAAATATTTATTATTCAAGAATCCACAATCTTGGTGTCCCCATTTATAAAATCCATTGATCAATTAATCTTCCAAATTAATTAATTCTATTGAAGAACATAATTTCTAATAATCTAATAGAAAATCCAATAATTATATACATGTAATTAAAATCAATGCATTAGGATTTGGATTTAGACCACCTAATTCACATTTGATGATGAACAATATCAAATAGAAATCCCCAATTTTAATAGAACAACCAAATTCATTATGAAGAACATGATCGTTATTTGAAACCTAGATCCAAAATCAAACAAAACAAGATCCAATAATACATGAATTAGACACAAAAATAATGAACTAGATCCAACATATATGAATATGGATAATACCAAACATAGGATAACTTCTCTTAAATAATGATAGAAAATTCAGAAAATAATGGGAAAACAATTGGGATTGGAATATCATACTAGGAAAGGTGTTGATCTATAATTCGGGCTTCAAATCACTAAGAACCGATGTCAGGAGCCTTAGAAATTCATCTGGGAGCCTCCAAAAAATTGATTTTTATAGGTTATGTTTTAGTTGGCACCAATTTGGGGTTCATATGGGGGTTTAGGGTATTTTTTAACCAAATTTTCCTACATTACATTTCATGTGCACTATTTGGTGGGTGAAGTAGAATGGTTAGTACTAACCATACACCGGAACATGTACATTGTAGCAGATATAGGCTTCACATTTAGTTCAACCATGCGCAAACCATGCAAACCATGCGACCCCATTGAATTTTTTTGACAATTCACAAACCATGTAAAAACCATGAAACCCCTTTCATAATTTTATTTACCATATAGAAACAATGCTCAAAACATGCAACACCATGCACACATTTTTTAACCAAGTGAAAACTTGGAACAAACAATGTGCAAACAATGAAACCCCTAGCACACTTTTTTTAACCACGTGAAAACTATACAGAATCCATGTAACACCTTGTACTCTTTTTTTACCCGTGCACTAACCATGTGCAAAACATGCAAATCCTCTCCTACAATAATAAATTTTAAAATTTCTTTTCAAACACACACAAATCAAGACCCATACAACTTATACTCAAAATAATGAAAAATAATACCTGTGGAAAATATCGAGATATCTCTAAAAAATTCTCAAGGTCATCCAATATCCCAACTTATAACAGCATATCCTCAAGCAGTACTCCCAAGAACCCCTATGATTTCGAGTCTAAATGATCAATAAACTAATCCCACATATCTGCTTCTCTCTCCATGGTTTATTCTTACATATATCCAGGTTTCCAAAATACATGAACTAACATAACATATTTTTTTATTCTCAATATTTTCTCACTGTGATCTAACACATGTAACATCTTCCCTTTAAAGGACACATCGGTCTCAAGATCGACTTCCATAATATACCTACCATGAATCCCAAATCATTGTTCCCCACACCCATAGGAACACCTTCTGACAGTGGAACTTACTAATTCCATTAAATCCACTACAAATATTACATACATCCATAGCCTTTATATTCAACATGGCCGTTCCTTGAAGAATTTGAACATGCACCTTACAAGTTCCTCATTGGAATTCAGATTCCACCACTTTCAACCCACGGTCTTCCTCGACACACATAATACTGACACATGAATCCCCACCATTTGAGAATATTTATCATATTTTTTTAAAGTACATCAAATAAATGGCACATTATTCAATAACAAGTTATACCCTAATATATAGATGTGGCCTACTAGCCATTCACATGAAAATAACACCACATCAACTGTTACATATTCCCAGCTTTTGGGTCTAGAACCCACGAAATTCATCATCTATTAGACAATACTGAGAAGTTATTATATAATAGTTATATGGTGTTCCATCCACCTTCCAACTACGAAAACTCCTCTTTATAAGATAAATCACTAAGTTGACCCATATCAAATCAAAACACATTAATATACCTAGGAGTAAGGACATAGCATTTTCAATACACCCATTATGATTTCAAGGAAGTGTAAATGATCATCACTAATTAAAATTATTCTTATGAATTTGATGGTTAACACTAACACCAATGATCTATCACTGATGTTACCTCCCACTTAAGAACCACCAAATTACATTACATGAATTTTTCCCCAAACCCCAAATTATGATAAAAACCGAGGTTCTTTCACTACCCATCACTATCCAACATATAGGTCATGATTAAAAAAGTGTATGATAATTATCATCATTCATGATTAAATATAAATCCATTTATTCATGTATGACATCACATTTAAAATTTTCATGTTCATATTGGGCACTTTTTCATTTTAAACACAAAAGAAAAGAAAAATGTTTCATGTTTAGAAACATACCCAAAACATATTTCTCTATGTGTGCCTAAAATGATGCATTTCACAAAATAATCTGGAGTTCCTTAAATGATGAATGAGAACAAAAATATGACATAAAACCAGTCCATTTGTGAAATATCAGAGAAAATCAAAATCATTAATCACATCACACAACAAATGTGTCACCCAAGTTGAAATAATATCAGTTGTAACAAAAAAATCCAACAATATAAATCCCACCATGATTACTTGGTTTTACGCTATATGTGGTTAAGATACTAACATGCATGAGCTCATAAACAAGTCCTAACATGTCCTAATATTCTTTCTACGTTTTCAAAATATTAATAAAAAATAAAAGAAAATAAAATAGTTCTAGGACACCACATTGTAATTTTCCGGCCTATGTTTCATGCGTCGGGGCCCCAAGAGGTTCGGTCACATGACCTCAAGAGAACTGACCTATACACTAGAGGGAGAAGACTATATTTTAAGTTCTAATATCAATCATGTGGAGATATACCCTCTTTTTCTCATATTAATACAACAAAATAAATAAATAAAAAGTAATAGAAAAAAGATTTAACCATAACTAGTGCAATATTGTATCACAGGATCAACAAAACTGAAAAAATACAAGTTTAAATATGAACAGTAGATATTCATTGTTAATGTATGTGCCATGCTTCAAAATGAAATCCCAAAATAAATAATAAAATAGAAAAATCCCCCATGCCAGAACCAATAACAATTATGGTTTACATATCATTATTCATCCAAATCAGTACTATAATAGAGGTTCGTTTCCCTTAACCTATCACACAATCATGTAATATGTAGGGGTACAAATCATGTGGCTGGATTAGGTTCTCAGAACAACTTTTTTGGACACTACCAATGATGTCTAAAATAATATCCATTAAAATAGTATATTTTGTTGTATAACGAATAAATATGAGGAATAAAGTAAATAATTTATATTTATTCATAGACTCTTTATTTAACCACATAAAACCAAGTTTCTAAGGTACACCCAAACTCTCCATACATGCTTTAGTTAATACCAAATTCTGATGTATCCCCAAGGTATATAATATAGTTGAATTCCATTGTTATCATTCATTCTAACAATTTAAATATGAATGTACATGTAACCATTCATTGTCACAATAATCTTCATTAATCAATTCACCAATTAATTAATGAATTTTATTAAATTTTATATTCACAAAAAAACTATTAATTAATACTATAATTAATTAATTCATTTTAATAAATTCCATAATAAAAAAATTCTAAAATAATTTATTCACCAATTAATTATCCTGATTCCACAATCACAATATAACAATATCACAGTAACTAATTCAACAATTAATTATTCCCCATTTTGAAATCACAATATTCCATTAATTAATTAATCCATATCAATTCCATTAATTAACTAAAAAATTAATTAATCACATCAATTCCATTAATCCATTACACATTTATATTATTCCCAATAAAAATATTGAAACTCCAATAATTAATACAATAATTAATTATTACAACTTTCATATAATTTCAATATTTGAATAATTAATTAAGAAATAAATTTATAACATCAATAGCTATAATTAATTATGTAGTATAAAATGGTCTTTATGTTTGGCATTTTTCTAAAAATTCTAACATCAAGTTTTTACCTCTTTTAAAACGCCTTCATAAAAATAGTAATTTTGGAATTGGTTTGTATAAAACGAAACCAAAAAGGAATAAATTTTTTTGTCGGAATTGTTTTTTTACAAAATCAACACCATAAATACACATTGGTATCATTTTTTTGTTTTTATAATGAAACAGACAAAAAAAAGTTAAAAAAACCAATATTTTTGGTGATGATTTAAATACAGGACACAAAATAGTTGAAAAATAATTTATAGCCTGGGGTTTTAATTTTTTTTTTCTATTAATCAAAAAATATTTTTAATATGTTTCAGTTCATTTCGTAAGATTTTATTTTACTGGTCGTGAAGCTAAAATGGAGTTACGGATCAATATTTATGCTCATGAGAAGTTATACTTCTCAATGTTTTGATAGATACAACTCATTTCAATTAAAACATTAGAAATGTGAATGAAAATTACATAAACCAATTTAAATATAATAAATATAAGGATTATAACATATGTCAATTGTTTAAGGAGTTTCCATCAAAATGATATGTTGTTTATCATCATATCACATATTTTAGGGTAGAGATCTTTCAGAAATAAAAACAGTGATCAGTAATGAATTTTTCACCTTAGTTGGTAAATCCCTTCTAGATGTTTTATATTCGCAACGTGATAATATGAATAAATCATCACTATAAGGATGATTATTTATATGTATAGATACAATGGGAAATGGTTATAAATAATTTAAATTATTAGAATAGATATCATGATCAAATCATCGAATGAAGACAGATTGAAAATTTTATCGAATTGAAGAGGTCAAAAAAGATCAATGAAATTCTATTTTTTTATTATTATTTTCAGTTTTTGTAAAAAAAAATAAAAAAATTATTTTTTTTACTTTTTGACATTTGTTTCATTAAAAACAGATGAAAAAATTGATACTTATGGGTATTTGTGTTATCGTCTTCATAAAATAATGATACAAAAAACCAATTTAAATCCTCATTGGTGTCTAATTTAATCATGATCGATGAAAAATAGTATATGAAAATATCTCTTAAAGAAGTATATCTTTCAAAGGACATAACATCTAATCTGTAACTCAAATTTTTCTCAAAGACTAGTAAAATTAATGATTATGAAATGATAAAAAACATAGTAATTTGTTTGATTATTGGCGTTGGTTTCTCTACAAACCAACACAAAAAATAATATCATTAATTTTTAGCATCATTTTTTTTAAA
Source organism: Viscum album (assembly GCA_963277665.1). NCBI lineage: Eukaryota > Viridiplantae > Streptophyta > Magnoliopsida > Santalales > Viscaceae > Viscum > Viscum album. Next base: position 2,132,540,758 of record OY728155.1, on the reverse strand, counting down.
TATGATGACAAATAATGATTTTAATCTTGTGTATTTCATCGTCATAAAAAATGGATGCCAAATAGTCTCTTCAAATATATTTTCATCAGTATATAATAAATCGATGTCATATTTTTAATGTTAAAATATATTTTTCTACAAGTGAATCACCAATTAATCAATCACATAAATCCCATTAATTAATTCCAAAATTAGATAATCAAATTCAATCAATATACCAATCAAATTATTCTCCTTTAATGAACTATACAATTATTTATTAAAAATTCAACTAATTCAATATAAAAAAAGATTAATTAAACAATTGTCTATCCAATTTTAAGAATCTCAATATCACTATAATTAATTCAATAATTAATTATTCGAAATAACAATTTCATAATCCCAAGAATTCCCATTAATTTAATTATTAATTAATTAATAATCTCAATCCCATTAAAAAATTACACAGTTAACTAATCATCTCAATCTCGTTAATTAACGTAATAATTAATTATTCATCTCAACCTCATTAGTAATTCAAGAGTTAGTTCATTATACCAGTCCCCTAAATTAATTCCATAATTAATTAAGAAAATCAATATCATTAATTAATTCACTGATTAATTAATTAGTAGACACAACTCAATATCCCATACGAATTCAAAAATTCATTAGTCATGAATACGTAATCTCAATGCCCCCAATTTCATAATCCCTTTCTCAATTAATATACCAAATTAATTCATTAATTTTAGGAACAAAAATTCTAATCATCTAATAGAAAATCCTACAATTACATACATATAATTGAAATAAAGACATGTGTGTTTTAATTTAGACCACCTACATCTTGTTTGATGATGAAAAATTACCCACAGAAATCCCCAATTTGAATAGAATAACCAAAATCACAATAACAAACATGGTCTAGATCTAAAACCAGGATCCAAAATTAAAGAAAACAAGTTCCAAAAATCCTAGTTCTAGATCAAACATTACTAGATATATATATCCCCAAAAAAAGGATCTAAATCTAAAAAAATAGAGGATAACAACCCTTAAACAACCATAGAATAACAAAAGATGAACGAGAAAACTTTTGGTATTAGAATCTCTTCAAAATAGTGTCACAGAACATCAATTTGGGATTTCAATCATAAATAAATGAGTTCTATAGCCATATGAATTCATCCAAGAGCCCCAATAATGAATGGAAAGGGTGATTGTGGATTTGGGTATGATTTTTGTGTTTACATGTGGGTTCAAGAGATTTCAAAATCATTTTTCGTAATATTAGTTTTCATGTGCATGGATTGATGGGTGATGTCACACTGGTAGTAATAACCATTTGGATAACTAGGAACCTAGTTTCACACTTAGTCTACAAACTTAGTTTAGTCATGAACTTCCAAAGAGACAATTTAACAATTTGTTTAAGCTGGTCCAAACAATGTGCACACCTTGAAACCCCTTTCTCAATTCTCTATATGATGCCCCCCCCCCCCTTCAGAGTTTGGTTTACCATGTGCAAACCTTGTAAAAACCATGAAATCCCTTTCACACATATTTATCCATGCACATACAATGTGAAAAATATGAAACCCCCTACAAACATTTCTTAACCATCAAAAAACCATGTGAAACCCATGTAAAAACCATGAAAATACTCTCTATCCAAAATTGTCCATTTTCTACCCAAACACACCCAGATCAAGAGCCGTAAAATTATTTAATAAGTAAATTAAAAATAATACCAAAAATTTAGCATGATACATATCCATAAAATGGTTAGGATCATACATGGGATGTTCCCCAGACCACCTATTACGACACTGACCAACTTTTGGTCTGTGCACTCTTGGGATTGGCTGTTACAAGATGATATCAGATATCAATTTTAGTTAGTTTAATTTAAATGAATTAGTAGATAATGATTAAAATAATTGATTATTTGGATTTATAATGGCCATGTGTGTCATGTACTCTTTTGTTGTGGATGCCTATGTTTCTTGGGGTGCATGATTTTTATTCATTGATTTTCATTATTGTGGTTGATATGTTTATTCATGTACTATAGTCGACATAAGGATTTTATTTATATATTAACTCTTGAACTATGTTGAAATATGGTGGGAGACCATACATAATTCCAAGCATGTATTGATACTTTTACATGTACATGAATTGTTACCCGAATAAAAATAATTTTAACCGGGAGAAATTGTTATAGAAAAATTATATGAAAAAATAAATTTTAGATAAACACTATTTGAAATGAGTTTATAATTAATTATAAAATAAAATAGATATTATATGATTATTTCCTAAATTACATATTTGTGGAATATTAATTAATGAAAATTGTTGTGTTAAATTTCATGGGTTATTTTTGTTTTACAATATTTTTAAAATAATAAATGGAATCCCATTAGTGGGTATGTCGTGATAGTTGATCCCTTATATCATGATGGGATATTTTTTTTCAGGGATGTGGCTGGTGTCATTATCGGATGGATGAGTTCGATATATCCACATTAGTTTACTTTGACGACATAAAAATTCATTCATTGTAGAGATATAAGTCCCTCTATTATGATATGAGTTTATAGTATGGTGAGTTAGTAGTATTTATCGATTTTTAGTTTCTTATGAGTTGGGATTAACTGGGTATTAGTTATAATGATTTTATTTTAGGGTAGTAGACCATGTATTGTAGTTATAGTTTTTTTATATATTGTTTGTATTTGTGTAATACCCTTAGGAAGTTAAAATGTATATGAATGCATGCCTATGTAGTATTGTTACATCCATGGATATTGATGCCTACTCAAGTGTTATTTTGGATGGTTTGTAATGGTTTCATATTAATTAGTGGTTGTGTTATCTATGGATATTATTGAGTAGATATTAATTACTAGACCAAAAATCATTGGTTAATGAGTCTTATATCATATATTTGATTTAAGAGAATGTGTCCTTTCATGCATGAATATTGTTTATGTTTGGAGCCACTATCTTATATCCAGGACATAGATTAACATGTCCTTTCTTACATGAATGTTTTTTTGATTAGAGCCACTAAAAAATAAATCATAAAAGGGTAAATAATATATTTAATAGTAACCCATGATTTTTTACTACATAATTACCTAGATGACGTTTAAAGACTATATTGATAGATGCAGAATATTTAATAGAATATTCATTTTTTAGGGATTTGTACATCAAAGATAAGGATGTTGTATTTTTAATTATTTAATTTCATAGGTGATGAATTGTAATGGTGGAGTAAAAATGGATTGATTGATGTGATGTCATGGATTAAATTATATTCTCTATTTGGGAGAGGATTTAACAAGACTCTATGTATTAGGGGATCATTTCAGAGTTCTAGGAGCTGTAGTAGAGTGAAAGCTCTATAATAGTTTTTTAATCTAATGTGTAGATATTGTTTCATTTCATTTTTCCCATGAAAATTAAAGATTTTATAATGGCACGGTATCATGAAAATTTTCTTATGTGATCATTAATAGAATGAGTAGTTTCTACCAACTCTAAAACCTATAATGAATTTTTCCACAAGGATCTCATTGTTTTAGAAGAGAATTAATTCTATTATGATGTATAAAAGAGAAGGACTACATTTAGTTAGAGGTTCTGTTCTTCCAAAATAAATTGATGTGTTAATTGTAAATTCATCTGGAAGAGAACTAGATCGCCTCCATATCAAAAGGGGAAGTGTATTATGGTTTCTTATCTCTATCACAAAGATGGAAATGTGTGGTCATTGTGTCATATGGTATTCTTACACTTGTCATGAACCCTCTAAATATCTGTTTGATGTTGGGTTTAATGTGTGTTCAGAAACCTGGTGGTTTCTTGAGTAAATAGGTTTATTGAAATTCTTAGGGCCATGCTATTGTATAGTGATACACTTGTACTATGATTGATTATATCTGTGGGTATATGATATGCGATGGTATAAACAATCTTATGATGGAGAGATACATACCCATTTCATGTTGAGTGATATCCATATCAATAGATTATTCATAGTATGATAGTTATAGATATAATGATCCTAGTTGATGATTGTATATATTCAGTATTTTTTTCAATGGTGGAGATTTTATGGATCATGTTTGGTTCAAGGACCATAACATATATATAGATTCATATTTTCTGTTTTGTAATATTAATAAATTTATAAGATGAAAAAGAGTGTGTTATGGTCAATAGGACTAGTGAATATCAGGAGTTTCAGTTATCTCAATCTGATGGAGGTGTATGGTTTTAGTCTAGTATTTACCCTTGTTAAATCTCATATTTGGTTTTTTCGAAGACAATGTATGAGAGAAATGGTAAAAAAAACCCATGTAGTTAGGTATAATGAGATTGTTTTTACGTTAGATTTGTTTCCTTTGAAATGTTTTCAATATATTAAGGATATATTATCATTTTTTGTAGAAAATATCATTGGATATATTGGTCATTATGTTGAAAACCCAATATTCAATTAGGAATCAAGTAAGTGCAGTGGAACAATACTGTTAATGATGAATTTGGAAACATGGTATTGTTGTGGATTCCTCTATGATTAGAATATCTATTATGGGATATTTTTAATAACTCATACTATTATATGTTGGGAGACTTATAAATTGCATTATACACAGATGTAATTGAAAATTTTGGTGGTTTTGGAATGTAGAATCCCTTGGAATAAGGGATTATTAAGGATTATTTAATAAATTTAACACAATATTTTAGAGTTGGATAGTGTTTGAATGGGACTCATGTGAGGATTTAAGGGGGATGTTAATTGAAAAACCCTATATATGCTACATTATACCCCCTTTAGAATATTAGTTGGGTGCTTCTTGAATATAAGTTGGTTTGAGAATGGTATAATAGAAACTTCAAGTCGAGTAAAAGATAACTAAATTTTCAATTTCCAAATTTTTTATTTTTTTATTTTTTTAATTAGATATTTTTTAATATAAATGAAAAGGAAAATCCACTTGGATTTTGATGAATCTGTAGCACTTTCTATTATACCTCACAGACTCAAATAACTACACTTTCAAGGGAATTGAATCACAATATCTTGATAATTAATTGATGCAACTGATGTAGGATCTCTCTATCATCATGGTTGTTGTAAGACCACGGGTCTCACTGGTTATTAAGTAAATGTTTCCACAATTTTTTTAAAAATCTATTTTCTAACCAATTTACCTGATTTATCGAGTTTATGTGAATGGATATGAATTGATTCATTATATGTGATGATTTAATGCCTATAAGACAGAGTTTGGCGATTACTTTCATAATTTACTTTTTGTTACGTCTATGTATGTGATATACATGACTATATATTGGGTTTTGGGTTTGGAAATTATTTAAATTGTCCAATAAAATTATAAATTTTATTAATGCTAAAAAAATTATTATTATAGGTTAGAAGACTATCTATATATGGTTATATTATTTAAAATTTCAAGGAAGAAATATATCTTATGTGAACGGCCTGGAGTTTCATGTGTTGGACCTAGAAATGGTATTATACTATGTAGTACATTTTTAAAGTTTTATTATGTGTTTTATTGGTGTATTATTAGGTTATACATGTACTTATCACCTCAAATAGAGGTTTTGATATGTGTAAAACCATAAAAAGTATGTGGGAAAGGTTTTGGTTCACTATATAGACATTGGATACCACATGTAAAATATATAGTTTTATAATCTGGTTTCTTAGTACTAAATCCTATCTTACGATAGATATATAGTACTTTAATTAATTGGCACTCATAAGTTATTTGTGAGACTAAATGGATCAAGGAATTAGTATATTAAAATAGTGAGAATTGTTACGGTTAATGTACACAATTATAACGATGATACCTAAGGGTAGTTTAATATGTGAGTTTCATTAGGTTACCACTTGATACCAAAAGTGTATTGAGAGCGATTATTTTCATGTAAATTTTGTTTTGTGGAAAACTTATGGCTAGGTCATAGTGGGTCCTTCATTAGTTCAATTGTAGAATTAGTGTATGGGAAGGTATTACAATATAACCACGCTATCTTTTGGGGAACATAAATGGGTTGGAGGGTAGTGGTTATATATTGGTGATGGTATTTGAGGTTTTTTTATATTTATATTAGGTTATATGGGATAGTGTACTCTATGTGCTGGTTGAAATAAGTTAGTGTATCCACATATACAAGAGTTTTGGGATTGTGGTTAGAATATTTACTAAGAGATTGGTATCATCATTGGGGGTTTTTTGGCTAACGATAATATATAAGATGGATCTTTACATCAACGATGATCAAGATAGGTTATATTTAGGTTGTTCAAGTGTTTTCACATAGTAGCTTGGAAGGTATGGAGATGTTTCCATCATAGAAATTGGGTATCCAATATGTATACCATGTGTTTCTTGTTAGTTTATCGTAATTTTTCCATTGGGAAATAAATGATAAAGCTACATAATTGAGATCCAATGATTGGGGTGTACTGTTACACCACCCAGGTTATCATGCTTCATTATTTATTTGAAGGTCAATGAATGTGTTAAGTATTCCCCAATATCTATTCACAAGAATCTCATAATTCTTCACCTTACTCAGATGTGTTTCATGTATTATCCTCTAGGGATGTGAATTAATTTCCATCCAATGGTTGATTTGGTCCATATACATACTCATACGCCCGTCATCTAAATAATAAAGATGATTCCCATTTAATCTATAGTACGATGACTTCAGTTTTTTCAATTTTACCCAAAGGGATTCTTATAATATATGGAATTGATACACACTATTCATTCCTTATCATTACATTTGAATATGGGATTCCTATACATAGGGTTTGATATATTACATCATAATGAAATTAATTTCTAATTTTATTTGGATAGGATAAACATGGTTTCTAGTGTATAATAAATAATATGGGTTTAGATATCTTTTTATCCTAGATAACACTCAATAAACTGATGTGATTTTCTATATACTATTTTTCCTAGTTTATGAAATTTTTTAGGTAGATCCATAAGAAACATATTTTTATGTATATATGGAACCCCGTTGGAAAATAACTAATGAATTTTATTCTCACACACTACACATGAACGTTGGGTTGTATAAAGGCCCATATTGTTTTCTTCTAGGTGAAAAATTATATAAGGGGTATAGTATGAGTAGTTATATTGGTGTTGGGAGATTTAATGAAGTTCGAACATGGGATATATGGTTTTGTCAATATAGTTACTTTTTTTTACATTGATTATTTTTCACTCATTTATAATAATGGGAAATCCATGGATGCATGTATGTATGATAGAATGGGGGGAAATGAATATAGTATGTTGATATTACACTTTGTATAATGATATCACATAACTGTAATTCTTTTTATTTACTCTGATGTTTTATGGTTACTTTTTTATTTATATGTAATTTTATATAATGATTTTAATATTATTGTATCCCCAAATTTTTTGTGGAATCTATATGGTAGATAATAGACCTTAACATTAGGGGATTTGTTTATGGGGTTTGGGGGCAACACACACCCACTAACTATTTGGTTTGGACTAGTCATGGGATTTAGATTGTCATATCAGTGGTCTCAATGACATTTAATTTCCCCCTCACATCTCATTACTAAAAATAGGATCAATATATATCATTATTATCCACTACATATTACGGTGGAAATAATGGTTATGACACGACATAATATGGTCCTCTTAACTCTATGTTAAAACTGGTGTCACAACATAACACAATACACCCATCAAATCTCAGAGTCATTGTAAGGGTAATGGTGTAACATAGTAAATCGCTCTCCCTTCAGATATATAATGTATATCTTGATGAACCATAATCACCCATTCTATAAAAAATGTGACACATGTTACATTGGTGTCATTAAATTTTGTACAAATATAACTCACCACAATGGCTTATAACCATGTCAAACAATATTCACCTATCACTATCTCAAATCAATTTTCATATCCTTTCCTCATAAAGTCTTGTCACTATACCAATGGAAAGTAGTTATCATTATGAAGTAATCCCTCATCTACCATGAGTGTGTGATATTTGAAAACCTATGTTACTCTCTCATGGAGAATATTTCAAAGATCCACCATAATTAACCAATATTTTTTGAGGTTATAATCAATTATACGACCCTCCATATGCTGAGTGAAAATCACTCGATGTCAACAGACCATTAGTGGATAAGATTAAAAAATATCCAATAAATGAGATAGAAAAAATAATAATGAAAAAATATTATATAAAATGATAAAAACAATGTAAAATCAATGAAGTTCAATCCATGTAAAGAAACAATCCTCATGCAATGAAATATCTCACAAAATAATGACAATGGTTTCCAACAATCATTCTTATATAGAATTTTTATTTTATCCATTATGATTTTGTTTTCTCATTTATATAAAACATAAGTATCAATATTTTAACACACATTGATTTTAAAATAGGAACATAATGTTTGATAATATATATGACAAAAAAACATCCATATTAGATGATAATATAATGCCTTAAGGCTTATTGATATATTTATTTGTATATAAATTAAATCTATTATGAGGATTTTAATGCATGTAACACCGTGTTTGAATGAGATTTTATAGTCTATTAAGATATTATTATGTCCATCATAACATAGTTTTTATGTTAGAAGGTATTAATATTCAAAACTAAATCCTGAAAAATATATTTTTTTCAAATGTGTAAAATAAATTAAATGGTTATCTATTGACTATAAACAAAACAAGAACTGTTTCAATGAAAAATAAATTCTAAAAATATTATTTTTTCTAAAAGGTGGTCATGTCATACCATATGCACATTATTTAAAATTTATTTTTCTCAAATATTTTTGACATAAATAAAATTAAAATTTGTAATTTACATTTAAAAAGTTTCTTTGTGTGGTTATTTATTTTTCTGATGGTATTAAATTATTGATGAGTGCTGAAAATTAATTATTTTTATTGAATTCCATATTTAGTCTAAATTATTTTAATTAAATTTGTATATATTAAAATTCATTGAATTATATGATAACTTAACTAATTTTAGTCATTCATATCATTTTTATATTTAATATTTTATATTAAAACATTCTATACTTAGGAGGGTTTACTCTTTGGAAAACTGCCATTTCATCATGTTTGTGGTTTAATTTTAAATTTAATAATTATACTTTATTCAATTAAATTTGTAATAATGGATTATATATTTATAATTATAATAATTTATACAATATAATAATTTTACTATAATATTTTACAATAATTAATTTTGAAAATCGTTGAAACACTTATTACTATGATAAAAGTAAAAACGGGTTCACCAGTGGGATAGTCTATGAATTTAAGGGTTAAAATGATCTAAAAAATTTTCACCACCCATTAAATAGACATATTTCAACCCTATAATATCTAAGATTCTTAAATTTACAATTATTTTTGATTTTTTAATGATAAAAATTTGGGTATCATAATATAATTTCGTAAATTCCATTTCTGTACACCCCCTGTTATAATAGGATACCCCTCGTCAATACTATTAACATATAAAAAACTAATTGGTTTGGGTAATACCTACACAAATCCATTAATTAATTCCATCCTTGTATCCTATATACCTATTTTTGTTATGAATTTTTCATAATATGGATTTTATTATTAACTTAAATGTGATCATTGAAGAAGAGGTAAAATTCTCAAACATGTTTATTTGTTTTATTTCATCCTCTACATCCTTAAGAGAATTAACTACTATGATAATATAAAAATATAAATATCCTTTATAGGATGAGCTTATATTATTTTAGTTTAATAACAAAAATATATAACCACTTCCATCAAATGGTTAAGGAAAACATCCAACGTGTGTATGGAAGACTACTGCCCTGAGAGACAATGCAGTCCATTTTCCATCACAACCATTAATTTATTGATATAATGATATATTAAACTTATTTAAATGATATTTTAAAAAAACTACACTTATTTATTTATCATGTTACATATACCTTCTTACATTCCATATCAATAATGTTCTATTCTCTTCCATCTATGGCTTTGGAAATTTTCTTACTAAATTTTTACAGTTAGGTGTTGAGACGATGACATATTCCGAGGCTTTGTGACCATGGAATTAATTTATAAAAAATATAAATTATGTTAATATCGTTGGTTCATATTTTTCTGGAAAAATTTATATCTAACTCCAAATAGGGTCTCACGAAAAAATATGAGACCATTGTTGACTTCAGAATTCATGGTATACCCTAGGTGTTACATAATCATTGTTGGTGCAATGTGATTTTTAAATGTTATATCATGGGTGAAAATAATAAAATAAAATAAATTGATTAAATTATTTTGTTATTTTGTCTTATAAACCAAGAATTCTCTATTTAAAAATGTATTTGAGTAATCCCAAAGGTTATCCGCATAACCTTTGAATTAATAGGATTTATTGGAGAGGAGTCATTGGAGGAACATTGGTAGATACCATTGGACTATGATTAGATCATGGATCATGAACCAACATAGCTTATGGGTCTTTTAAATAAAATTGATGTGTGGTCATTCATCATTATTCATTTATCCAAATCAATAAAAAAAATTTATTTAGTTTATTTATCCTCATTTTTTATCCCATGATAGACATGGATTAATTAACTAAATGATTTCCTTGTGGATTGATTTTTTTGTGGGAATGGGTTTATTTTAAGTGTTTTTGGATTGTTATTATCATTTTTAACATTTATATTTATACATATTAGTTCATATTTTTAATTGAAATAGATTTAGGTAATCTCAAAAAATTGATGAGGTTCATTACTAATTACTTTTTTATGGATTTATCTTCCTGTTCTGCATGAATTTTTAGTTTTCCATTACATAGTCCTGAGATATGATATGTACTCTGTGGAAAATCCTTTCATATTCATAAATATTATTGAAGGATCATTAGAATGTGTTTTTGATGGATCATATACCTCATGATTTTGATATATGATGACTAAAGTAGATCCACATATGAATAGGTGATACACTGTCCAAGTATGACATGAAACACTGGCACGTCATGTTGACTATGGTTCATAAGCTCTAAATATGGCTGGATTTTTACTATCAGTGGTTAGGAGGTCCAGTCAGCCTCAAATCGTTAACATACGGTGAAATCCAAGGAAAAATACATTATCGATTTTTGGGAGAAAAAAATTGAGAATTTCCATAGTTTCTGTGAAAATCTAGACTGCATGATGTGTATTCCTATTAAAACATGTAATTTATCCCTTAGATACCACAATAGGGATTCAGCATGTATAATTGTACCAAATTTAATGTGACACATTTCATTATACATGTAACCATTAGCTGACTAGCTTCATGTGTACTAATATCACACACATATGAGGCTACAAAGAATTACACACGGTGTGGACCATTCCATACCTCCTGTATACCCTCAGAAGAGGCTCGACATGTGCATGAAACCCAATACTTTTTCTGGTCCTATACGCCATATATGGTGATCCACATTCAATTTAGTTAAGGAATGTACATGGGAACTATTAGCCTATATGTCTGGTTCCAGCCTCAACACCAACACACCGTTTAACATAGGAAAACAATATGTATTATGGAAAATTGAAATCCATGTGAGAATAGGAAACAGGTAGTTCCAGGATTAGTGATACATTTTGTATACCCTATGTGACATGCCACGTACTCTATTGAGTAATGGTTTAGTTCAACCTTCTTCTCAAGTTAGCTCTATTATAAGATTTTGTGAGCTTCCTTGGGATATTGTCGATCAATTGTATTCCCCTAGTCCATTCCAATGAGGGTCAGTGTGGCATTATTTTCCTATCATTGAAGGGGACACTTATATAGAATCATGAAGACCAGTGTAGTATGGTTGAGATTCCATATATTGTTATGAATTTTCTCAGTCCTTTTTGATAGATATATTAGTGGAATAGAGATTATATCCCTCTATGTGTCGATGGGAAATTCTCATATCCTTCTTGTTTCCTTAGATAGGGTATTTTGGAATTTTAATTACCCTTATATACATGGGAATCAATCCCCTATATTGGAGGTTGTTTTCAAAAGGGGATGGTGTCCCCACATTGATCTCTGGTCATTGAACCCCTATCAGTGTATCAATATATGGTCATTATGATGGGTTACTAGTCTGATGGAGTGTATATTTTGGATGAACCCTCTCAGTTTTTTTGTGATTATTCTTGGCTAGACAAGTCGAGTTTGACCTCTTAGATATGTTCCTTCAATTGTAATATAGCTCATGGAGTGAGATCACCTTGGTGAGGATTAACATGAAACCTCATAGAGAATCTATGTATGGAAGTGGTTAATACCATTGATACTCAGTTTAATTTATGATTATATCTAGATTTGTAATTATATATATATCATATTATGATTAACATGCCTTATGATGAGTTGAATACCCTTGTTACATTATTCATAGTGATTTTAGGGTGTCTAAATGGGTATTATTATACTCACCCCTACATGGTATGTTTCTATACATGTTATATCTTATGAAGATGATTGTTCTTTTATATATTTCATAGAGGACTAGGTGAATGTGAAATTTATTATTCCATCATAGACCATGGTGTATACTATTGCTTATTTGAAAACATTCTCCGCTTGAGAAGTCCAAATATTATTTTTCTAGTAATGGGTGGGCTTTCATTTCCCCCATTTTATGATTTACAGTAATTTATTTCAAACTCTGATTGTGGGATAAAAAAATATATACATTCATTATTATCAGTTGTTTTACATTTTATCACTTTATGGTCATGGAGATGTTTGTGTGTGTATTGGTACCTTTGGCTAAAGCCAACTATGTGTTTGATATGCCTTCGTGGCACTAGTCGTCATCCCTTGGAATATTGTAAGTGGGCTTATGGTACTTACTACTCAGATCCCAGTGGGCTAGGTCATGAAATAATGATATTAGAGGGGGACCCAGCCTGAAGTGTGACGACGCTGCCTAGGTTTATGAAAAGATATTGGAGTTTACTTTTTTCTATCTATGTAGTTTGGTTTGGTTACTATATAAACAATGTTAATGTATTTTTTGACTGAATCTTAGCATAAGGTGTCTATTTTTGGTGTGGTGACCAAGGTATCCATTTCCCAAGACCCTAAAAACATCCTTATTGACTCGGTACATGTAGGAACTTGTTAAATGGAAAACGTTGGTACATGTATTATATTGTAATGGGTTGTAATTTTTTATGTCCTTCTTGAGTTAGCTAACAATATATACTCATTGACAATCGTATGAATTGTCTAATTTACTAATTTATTGACAATGAAATACAGAGAGGTTTCAAAAGTAGTGCTGAGAGTTTTAAATTATGAGTGATGATGTATACATGGATTAGTTTAGTCATGAGGTAGGTTTTCTTCTAAGTGGACGGTTGGAAATTCTTCCACCTATTAAGTATCATATATAACCACCTCCAAGGATAAAGGTGAATTAATATTTCCAAAATTATTTTTGGATGGTTCTATTTTTCAAAATTATGATGCATAGGGTTGTAGTGTTTATTGTGAGATTTTGAATAAGGGATCATCGAGGATGAAAAACTAGTAGGATCCATCAACTACATCTTTATGATTCAATCTACAAAATAGAAGGTCTCATTAGATATGTTCTAGAGAAATCAATTCTACAAGGCCAACATGTTTCTATGACTTTAATGGTATATGAAATATTCTGTGTTATTTTCAAACACATTATTCTACAGTTAGAGAGATAGTTGAAAAATCAACAAGGCAGAGGCATTAGCTAGAGAAACGTGTTTGGTGGCACGAAGAACATGATAGAGGAGCTAAGGGAGTAGTATCATGTGGGAATCTCTTATGTTTGATACTACCACCACCACCCATAGCTGTACTACTCTAGGCTCATTCTGATGGTGGTAAGAATATTTGAATGTTATTGGTATTGTGGTTTCGTCACACAAAGTATTTAAGAGTGTTTTAAAGTATGATATGTATTGTCTCTAATTTTGTTGTTGTCCTATTAGTAAAATGAATGAGCCACTATTTTACTCCATTGTTCGATTTATTTTATATAGAGATGTGTGGTGTCCTGATGGACATGTTCTTGTGATGTTTTACATGACATTGTTCATGAAATGAGGAAGAGAAATTACCGCAATTATATATGTTCTTCAGACATGATCCAAAACCGTGTGTGCTAATCAATGTCTCCAAAAGAGTATAGTGTCTATGTGTGTTGGATTGGTTCCATTGACTAGATATTATTATTTTTATAAGTTGTCCCATTAAGCCCAGATTATGTCAAATACTATGGAAATGGAAGTAAAGACATCCATGTAATATGATATCATAGAGGCTATGAGTGTGGTCTGATGTACAACATGTGTATTCACTACCCCACTGTCTTTTTTCACATGTAGTTGCGATAGACTTATCCTTGAGAAGATCACATACTACAGACCTATTGGGATAAGTGGATCCTATTTTCATAACTGTTATCTTTTAGTATTATGTATAGAGGCTTACTAGTTACACACTTCAACCGATATTTTAACCAGAATCTAAGAGGAGGGAGAGTGTGTCATAGGGAATATGTTCATAGTGGTTGTGAGACCCTATGACGTTTTCTCCAAAATGGGCTAGTTCCCTACAATCATTTCTCATTTTTCATACAAGTAATAGTATATGTTCTTTCATCTTTTTGGGATGGATTGTACTCCCTTGATAAAGGGTGATACAAGGAAGAGAAAGATGAGCTCATGTGCATGTGGTTACAACCTTCTTCTTATCAGTTGTCTAGTGAAATCATTGGAGATGTAGATTCCATGAGATATTTATTTTCCATCATTGGTGGTGGAGTATGAAGATGTATTAATTATGGATGTTTCAAGTTTATCTCTACAACAATAGTTAGGATTTAAAAAAGACTGGCACTGAGTATTGCCCCTGATTTTTGTGATAGTAAATAAGATGCTACTAGTTGATACTTGTGGGAGGAATGTTATGTTTTTCTTTATTATCGAATGTGGTTTTCTAAGACAATGTGTATTCACTTGGGTGGCCTAGTTTTAGTTTTCCTATGATGTGGATATGTTCATGATGTAGGGTGTGTATTTCTCTCACCATGACTAGATAACTGGAGGGAAATTCAAAATCCTAATAATTGATGGTGTTTTTGAACATTGGTTTGGGATTAAGTGATTCACATTTTTTTACCACAAGATAGTTTATCATCGACTCTAGTTTCGGAGCATTATATACTAGAAGTGGCTTTCCAAAGACACTGTTTTTGTTTTGAGTTTGTGATGATACCCTTGGTGAGTTATACACCATGGAAAAATATTTAAACCTACTGAATGAATCCTTTAATCTTATTAAATATTTTCATGGTATTATTATTCCATCGCAGCAATATGTACATAGATTCCATGTTGGACCATATGAGACACTTGGGGGAGGTGTGGTTTACCTCTAGTTGATATTTGATACACCATCACTTTTTTAGATATCCAGGGAGGTAAAATTCTGGGATTTCGATTTTCAGGTGTTATGTGACACAATATCCACTAGATATGTTCCATATGGATTCCATAATGGATTTAATCTTGTCATATATATTCAAGTATGAATAGTTACAATAGTCACATTGTTTAATAAGTTTTTAAGGATTGTGTTTTTTTCTTATCATTATATCTGGTGGAGGTTAGGACATACTGGGATCTCTTGGGATTGGTTGGTGAGTCGATCGAGTTGCAACATGTTTTCAAAATTAATTAATTTCTCACCGTTCTATGTGTAATTACAAAGAGATATTTTTAGTGATTTTGGGGAACCACTTCATGATTGGTGTAATAATACATCATGGAATTCTCGTAATGATCAATACCAAGTGTGATACATAATTCAAAACATGATTAAATAGAGGATGTAAGAAACCATTGGAGACTCAGTTAGAGTTGAAATTAGTTTATTACCCCTATCATATAACTATTTAAAGTGAACAATTTATTTTTTTTGAACATGATTTGGTTTTCATGTCGGTTTTGAGACATAAATTGAAGGATCATCTACTATCACTGGGGTTTGTGTATCATGATGATTACCACCACATCACTGAAGTAGAGCCTTTTTGATTCTTGGTAAGAGAGACCATTAAGGACACTATTATATTGGTAAAACCATTGGGTAGTAATTATTTATCCCAAGTTCAGGTTCTAGTGTTTGTTGTAATGGGGTGTAGTTCGTACTAGAGAGGATGATGACATACAGGTAAATGTAACCAGTTCATTATGGACTAATTATATGGGTATTTTTATTTATAGAGTCACAGATTTTTATCCAGCGTGATAGGCTATCAGTAAGGTTCATAGGACCTTTATTTTTCTCCCTCTTATGTTGGAGAAACAAGGTGGTGTATGACATAACCCAAATATAGAAGAAGTTTTGGTTTCCTGATGTTCTCTTATTTTCACAGCAGAGTTGGCATGTGTATGACACATTGTATGATATCAACATTGTCAAGCGATCCATGAGGGTAGATGTTTCTTTTTCATGAATTTTGATGTGTTAATAATATGTATATAATGACCCTTCATGGTAAATGTTTATCCATGGGTATTTTTTTTGACAACATAAGAAACCATTTAGAAAACGTTTGGGGTTTGGAGACCTAGTTGATTGTTCTGTATCCCCAACATTTATTCAAGTTCATTTCAAGGATGAAAATCATTGAAAAGGGAATCATCTAATGTTCTTTTTTATTCCATGTATGACTTTCGAATGCTTTTTTAATATTTCAGTAGATTCGTATTAGGTTGACAAGTGATTCTAAAGACTAGTGACCTGGAAATATATTTTTTGAATTATATCAAATATATTAACCTCACACAAGAACATATTTTTTGAAAAAGGGGAACAAACCAAAAAGAGTCTTAGATTGGAAATCTGAGATAGTCATTGATTTAAAAATTTGGAGTATACCCGAGTTGTGACATAATCCATTTCGGAGTTAGGAATTTTGGAAAAGTTCTATCTTGGGTGAATTTTTTTTTGATAAATTTATTAATTTCATTCAATGCAGTAACCTATAACCATATATTTAAATAAATTCATAGATATAACCTAATTACTAGGGTTATATAAATAACATATGGATTAAAATGAGCATTTGGGGAGGATCCATTTGAGGATAGTATGCAGATAATGCTGGATCGAGGTTAGATCAAGGATCTGTGACAATGCATCTTTTTGATGCAATCAATGAAAATGTAGTTTGATTATTATTACTTAGTGTTTGAGGAAAATTGAGGTGGGGTGTCATTTAGGATTTGTCCTCATTTTATATCCCATGATGACCATAATTCAATCAACTTGTAGACTGATTCATGGAACCATCATTTTACGTTTAGGGGTTTATTTTCAAGATTTAATAAAAATTATTATTATTTTGTTCAATGAGGATTATAATTGTTAGTTCATCATTTTAATTGAAATGGATTTAGGTTAACATTAATTATGGATGAGTCTCATTACTAGTTTATTTTTTTTTCTATCCCCATTCTAGAAGCGTTCACCACTGTAATTTACTTTTGCATATGATTTTACCAGTGCCCAATGAACTATCATTACACATTTGAACTTTGGAACAAATAACCAATACCATATATTTACGATGTATATTTGTTGTAGCAGGTGACGTATATGATAGAGACAGTATATCAAAAAATATACTAGAGATTCATGATACCATTTCTGTGGGCGGCTCTGATGAGGTGTGATGGAGGTGATCCCCAAGAACTAGGTATGAGTATGTTCCGTCTATTAGATGTAATGATTTTCCTTAACATCATATTCATGACATTCAGAGTTATTTGGGGATAAATTTTAATTTGGGGATTTTTGGGAGAGGATATGTGGGAATTTAAATGGGTTCTACAAAAATATAGAACCCTAAATTTTTTTCCTATGAACACATTCCTTGTAATACATTCTATGAAGTTCTAGGGTTTCATCTTGGAGAAAATTGTAACATTCCCTATGACACATTTTACACCGAATGTTCCACTTATCCGACTAGATTGGATTATATAGGTATTAAATTACATTGAGTCTTGGTGATTTTACCCGTCATGAGTTACATGCCACACACCATGTATACCATGGTAGGTGGCATAACATGTATTGGGATTACAAACCCAGAAGATCATGTGGACCCACACAACGTGTATGTTGACCCACATACAGTGTACTTAAGGTAAGTACATAGTAATTTATAGGCTAGATGTTACGTGACATCCCAGACACCAATAAACACTGTAACATATAGATGCACTGTGTATTGTGGAAAATTAATGTTGTGTGAGGAGACATGGGAAATGATACGCTTAGTGAGACATTCCCTATAACCGTATGGGAAATCTTTTATACCATTAATTATGGGTTTGATTAATCCTTCTTCTAACCTATTATTAATTTTTATCTTCTTAATGTTTCCCTGGACTAGTATCAACTATGTGTGCACCCTCAATCCATTTCATTGAGGGATTTATGTGGCCAAATGTTCCTATCATGGTTGGCGATACAACTACATATTATAATTGTCCAGTGTAGTGTGGTCATGATTCCTTATTCTGGGGTGATGTTTTTTAGTTCTCATTGATCAATATCTCAACATCTTGTGGAATGTATTCCAATAAGAGGCCATGATTGATCCACATATAATGTATTTTTTCTTAGACAAGGATTTTCCGAATTACTGTGTCCAATATTTAGATTTGCGGTGATCCCCTATGTAGAAGGATATTACCATTAGAGACTTGTATCCACACATTATGACCTGAGGAGTGACCCCTATCTATGAATCAATATCTAATCTTTCAAATGTGGTATTTTTCAAATCGAGTGTCTATATCAGATAAACCTTATATATTTATTTTGTGATTCATATTTTCTATACATGATGATTGTGACCTATGGGATGAGTTTTTTAGTTGCAGTATAGCTCATTGAGTGAGATATCAAAGATGGGAATTACTTGGAAACCTCATACTGGATCTATAGAAAGAAGTGATTGAGACCATTAAGGATATGAGTTATTTAGGATTTTATATAAATGATTTATTGTATGTCTCAAATTAGAATTGACATATAATATTATGATCTTGCTACACATGATGCTTTATGCTTAGTGGTTTTGGGGTTTCCTAGTAGTTATTGATATACTCACCCATGCATGTTCTCATCTAGCACATGTTATGTGTTATGCATATGATGGATCCTTTTTGGAGTCCTTGCAGGACTCTGAGAATGTGGAGTTTAGTTGAACTTGATACCTGAATTGTATACCAGTTTTGCATCTAACAATAGTCCCATCCCGAGTCAGTGTAGGATCCAAAAAACTAAACATGTGATAAAATAACGGTCCCATGAACTTTTCTAATTAAAATGATAAATATAATGAAGAAAATGATGGAAATATTCAAAGGGATAAAGATTTGAAGGTTATATTTGTCACGCATTTCACAAATATCTTTGTGGATTGCCTCTACACATGGAATGTTTCTACTTCGTGATGAACAATGTGAAAAAAATAGTTCATGGGATGAGAATGACCATTGGATCCCATGAATGAGACCAAATTTATTTGTGGGGCTAGACAGTGTCTTCCTCCACCAGGAATGATAATCCCCATGAACTAAATCATTTAAGGGGAAGTTGGTACCATCATTGTTCAAAAATGAACCCAAGTCAATTATGAGGCTAGTCAGTGATTTCGGCGACCACATACAATGGCCCCCATTATGAACGAACACTCCTTGATGACTAAATATTTTGTCTTCTAGGTAATTCTACATGAGATCCCGCAAAAGAAATTCTATGGAATTACAAATATCAGTGACCATGCTGGCCTTTTGTCCCCCTTCTATTCAATTTAAAGACCTCTATGGGGTTGGAAGAGTGGACCATGGGACTAACAAGAAGAGATCCAATGGAGACATTTGGGGAGGATATGAAAAAGGTGGAGCCTCTGAAACAGATAATGAGATATCTGTCAAATCCCTCAGGTAAAACATCCTATACATAGAAGTTAAGAGGAAATAATAAATCATCCATGTATCCAAAAACTCAATACCCCTTGACAGAAAACCATCCATAGGGTGTAAAATGGATGGCCCCTTATGCTATGTGGGTGGAATCCTGACCCGTGTAGAGTAATTATATAAAGGGGTTACTCATCCCACCTAGAATCATGCTCCCCAAACAGAACCTGAACCCATTAAGAAATTTCCAATATGTGTAGAACTTAGGTCTACATAGCATAATGCTAATTGGATGGTTCCATTACCCACATAACAACTTTCTATGTAGAGGGAACCCCATCCGACTTAAGAACCTACAAAATATAATGGGGAATCCTAGGGATTTATGCAGTCTACCTCTGATCACCCTATTACAACACCTCATTGGGACCCATATCACCACCTCAATGAACTAGTATTGTGGTGTCAGGATGAGGAATGTTCCAAAGATGCGTGACAAGTATGATTATATCATCATACACATATGATTATACATTCAAGTATAAATACCAGTGGTTAAAGGAGTCACGTGTGTAACCTCCACAACACGGAAGACCCTCTAACTGACTTCAGGTTTATATTTCCATGGTAATCAGGGTTCTGATCATAGATTTCTCATGTGAACCATTCTATCCTGGGCAGTGAAGGTATGGATCACCCTTCCCTTCCACTCAACATGGAATGTTATCCACCCTCAGAACCAATTTAATAGCATCCCTCGAGAAGTAATTCCATAGACATTCAGTTGGGAGGTAGCTGTTCTTATCCTCTTTGCCTTATCCTGGGACCCTTCCTGATGGATCACTAAATGCGACTATCCCAGTTTCAAAAATAATAGATGAAATGGGAATTCTCATCACCCTTCACCCCTCCCATTGGGCCTCATCACAACATCCACTAGACGATACAGTGGAATCATGGAATCTTTGTATCTACAACTTCCTCTTATTTATCACACTATGCATAACTTGCATGGGAATAAAGGTTTGTAAATACCAATAAATCCACATAATCAATAACCTATGAGTTCTTGCCTCTTACATGTGTATTCCCCAATCACATGATCTATGGTTCTTATCCCTAGATATAAGCCCCAGCCTGTTTTCAAATGGGTAGTTTCTATTCACAAGCCCCTATACTTTGTGATATCACCTCGGTGTGGAAGAATAAACCTTTTCCACCCATTTTTTCTCACACTGAGAACAACCCTTGTGGGATTAGGAGTTTTGGCAGGGGATTTACCATCGGATCAAGCCTTGTAAATATTCACCAAGGGTTCCATGATCTGGGTAGTAGGACCTTAAAAGGTACACCAATTTTCATTACATCATGATGTAAAATAGCACAGATCCTTGAAGACAATCTTTAATTTTTATGGGTTATCTATTGTCTCTCCTAGATTAAATTAAGTTGCATGGTATCTCAATAAATATGTGTGGATTGATTCTCATTTTTATGAAATACATAGTGACATGTTGTCCTTTTTCCCAAGTCTTATATATGGAAAAAATGTCCATATCTCCTGTATGAAAATAAATATCGACATCAGAGATTTTATGTTTGGGTTCTTATTTCTTGTATATATCAAGGAAATAGAACTGAACCCACAATATATGAGTCATATATATGTAAATAATATCATTCTGCATGTCTAATTTCAAACTAAATGTTTGTTACATACTTGAAAACCATTCTTCCATTCATTACACTCTAAGCCCTAGGCAATTTTATGTCCCCATAAACCCCTTGGTCACCCGAAATGGAGGGTTTTTTCTTGAGGACCCATTTGTTTGAATATAAAAAATATGCACTAGATTTATCTTCATAAAATTACCACAAAAAATTTGTATCAACAGAATGAAAATTAGTCTTGAATAGAGGCTTTTCCACCTCCTTATTCCCCAATGGAATCAATTCCCCATCTCATTTCTTCTAATTAAAGAAACTTTGGAGTCATGGTGTAAAGTGTCTTTTCCCCTCATATCGGATTCATGTCAGAACATCCCTTCAGATGATCCTCCAATTAATCTTGGTTTCCATGATATATGGTCCTAGATGTACAACCTAAATCTATATGAATCCAATCCATCCTGGCCACATGATTTTAAACTCCATTACTAAATTCCAAGTCACATGATGCAAAATTGATTGATTTATATGACTATGTGTTTATTGATTTCTTCCACCATAGGGTAAATTGTATCAACAAAATATCCAATCATGGGTCCATCCATAAGATAAATAAAAAATGCCCTTTCCATGTGCATGGGTCAGATCTGTGCGAGGAACCGTATATAAACTACATATGGTCTAATTCACACCTTGATGGGATATATAGTGAATGCTGGATCAAATATCCCAGTATGGTTACAAAAAAATTCCCCACTCTCACATATGTGATATAGATCTTCATTGGAGAGTCCAATATGAGCCTCACTCCCATTCATGTGAGCTTGTATTAAATAGAAAAATACCTTTTCCCCCATGAAATAGTTTAATCAATGCCTAGGGAAACCATTAAAGAAATATGATTGGATTCATTCTTGTAATCACAAGATATGTAGTGCCACACAGATCCTCAATACTATTTCCATCCATGAAGTATAAAATGATTCCCCTTTTAGTTCTGTGTATTTTTTAGACTAGAACAAGAATTTTCGATCCGAGAACTATGTATGGATTGAATATCATTTTGTGAAGATACATAGTGAATTCTAGACCTCATATCCCAGACCTAGTCATATCAAAAAACTAATTCCTACTTATGGGTCATACATGCATAAGGAAAACTTTTCAACCAATTCCTATTAAATCTTGACATAAAATGCTCATTTCATATTCATCCACCCTTCTTTCATAAACCAAACTCGATGTCAGGAATGGTACAAATCCATATAACCCTCATTGAACATTAGAATTGGTCAGTAAATGTCTTGAGGAAACCTCCATCTGACTATGAACAATATTACCTAGATGGATCTGCATAAGTTTCCCACAAATAGGTCTATCAACCAAAGGAAAAATCATATTCTTGAGAGTCTTCTCCAACCATTATACATCCTAATGACATTTATGTCCCACATCACTACAAATATTCTGAAAACCAGTAGATTAAATCTTAGAAGTTCCTCCCACATGCCTAGAGATGATATAACTATAATGTCTCAGATATTCCCAATTTTTAGATCTTATTTGGGAAAATGTCAAGACAAGGCACTGAGATGGTGGGTAATTCTAATGCCTAGTGTTCTAGAAATAATTCATTAATAAAATTTATGTTTTCAATTGAATGGGAGTGATGTTTCTATGAAAAATTTTAATAACAATTAAAAAAGTTCCCAAATCAAAAATACATTGGAATTATTGAGATCCAAATGGTGGTTTTACCCTAGGTGCGACATAGGTTTGGTCGACACCGGTCATCTATATAAAAATTCACCGATGACGTAACGATAAATAAAATTATTCAAATAAAATTATTTTTTATTTAAGTTAATGTATCTCATAAACATTAACTCTGATTGAAAATATGAGACCAACATTGGGTAAAAAATTGGTTTTTTTCCCTAGGTGCGACATAACATTAGTCAGCGTGGGTCATCTGTGGAAAACCTAGAAAATGAGGTAATTGATATTATATAATTTAAAGATAACTTACTTTTTATAATGCATCAATGATTTCCTTTAAATGAATACTTTTAATAAAATACCATGGTTAGGTGCATAATCTTGGGAACATTAGATATTAAATAGGTAGAGATAAGAGCGTTTTACCTTGTCGAATGATGACTAGATTATGGATCAATGATTGACGTGAAATGAAATAAATAGATCTATCCAAAAATCACAACCCAACATCAGTATTCATCGATTATAGAACCCAACCAAGTATGGTTTGTTATTTGGCTTTTTTTTCCTCATTTCTAAATTCACCAATGAGCATGGACCAAAAATTGAATAGGTTGATCCATGGTTCAATATTCATGGAGGATGGGTATTTTTTGTGGGAATATTATTGGGGATTGATTGACAGAGATTTTCCTTGTTTCTTATTCTTTCTAAAATGAATGAAATAAGAATGATAAAAATAGAGGTTGAGGCTAAATACTTTAGTGTTCATATTGATTTTATCTTCCATTGTTCTTAGCAGTCTTAGCCTTTGGAACCTCTTTGTCATGGATTGAATTTTTGGGAGGCTCTGAACACAATCAGACCCCCATATTAGTGGAAAGATGGGATATAGTCCTGATTGATATAGGACATGAACTGAGGATCGTAAAAGTGGCCCATTAAATTATAGAATTGATTTTTAATAAAAAAAAATTCATAATTTTATACCACTATTGAATCGTCTAGTAAATAATTTAATGGGAATACACATCCATTGGTAGCTATTAAATCGATATGTTTTTTATAGAATATATTTCTCATGCTAAGTAGTAATAAAATAGGGTATACTTTCATAGCTTTATTTCATCTCTAAGGATATCCAAATTTATAGTGGTCCTTGATTAATACATATAATGATAATATAAAATATAATTCATGTAATGGTTGGATTTTAATTTACTCTTCTTGGAAAAGTATTTACCTCACAAGAAACCATTGGATATGTAGGGATAATTCCAAAGTTTGAGAACAAACAAGATGAGAATTACGCTATGTATGAATCCAACATTAAATGGTTAGAAAGGAATGATAAAAACAATGTATATAATAAAAATATAATGTTTCACCATTTCATTTAGGATATTTATGAAAATCATAAAATATAACTAGTACCCAAGAACATCATCATCATATGGTGACATATTATCATGTTCTATCACGATAGGGATGAAATTGTCTATGTCATATAAAATTTAATTAAATTAAGTTGATAATATGAATAAAGTGAAAAATGATAGATAATGGTAAGAGGGGAAAGAAGGATTTTATATCATGTGATAATTTTGGAAAGAAATACCCTCATACTTGATTAATGGAATGGGAGTTTACATTGAGTTTGGAGAGAAAGGAAGTCATGCTCATTATTTAAAAGGAATGAAATAAGTTTAGAATGTTCAATTATTTCACTATAAAGATATAAGGATATATGAAAATTAATTTCCCATACATCAAGGAAATATATTCTAGTTAAAACTGAGGGATCAAGGATAAACATTTCCCATTAATATAACCAATGTGGAATTATTAAAGAGATTACATTTGGATTCAAAAAATATATTGTAAAAGAATTTTATAAATTATATTCTCAATATTATATTTATTAAATCTATACGGATTTTAATATTGTAAAATTTCTTTATGGATTCAAAATCAAATGATAAATAGTACCTATAACTAAGAAATCGATTCAGTGTCAAGTTAATCTTTTTGAAAAACACAAAATTGATGTAATATAACCCTCAATATTTTCATGATGATGAGATAATAAATGTAAATATAAATTTATGGTATATTGTTGAAACATTGATATTGGTTAGTGATTTGATTGTTTATGTTATCTTATTAGAGTTATTTACATGATTGGATTTGGGGATTTTATTCGAAAATATTTTATTTCAATTTTTTTATCATTAATGTTTTAATTTTGTTTTTATGGCGATAATGTAAATCACATATTTTTAATATGATGTTAATTGAAACATTATATTATCTTGGGATATAACGTCTATTTGTTTACCTTCCTTAAAAATTAGTGGACATTAAATTTGTAAGAAAAATAATTTTTGTGGGTCTTATGGTTAACTATACCTGGAATAGATTAAGTTGAACATTGGGTTTTATTGGATAATTTGTGAGAAGAATTTTGTTTTTGGAAAATATCTTGGGATATGATTAATGGTTTGTCATTATACAGTTCTTCTAAATGTTCTATAATCATAAAAACTAATTTTTGATATTCATTTAATAGAGAAAAAATGAAGTGGGAATTTATTGATGTGAAACCGAAATTAGAAATGTTTCTTATAAAATAGAATGATATCAAGTAAATATATTTCAATATGTTCTATATCTATATGATAAAAGAATTAATCAACTCTAATATAGGGATATTTGATGAGAAATTTTATTCTAATACATTAATTTATGTTGAAAGTTATTTCCTTTTCATTCATCAAAATATTAAGTCTTTTTTGTTTTTAAATTTTCATGATAATTCACTTTTTTATGATCAATGATCTCTTCCACTCCCCATTATTATTTATATTTTTCTACAATGTCTATATCATTACCTCCCACTAATTTTCTCTTATTTTCAAACCTAGATTTTTATATTTCATATGAACATTAAAATTACTTTAATATCTTTTCAAGAGGATGTTTATTAACACATTTTACTAAGAGGAGCTTCAAGAATTTTACTTTTTAAAATCGTACCCCAGATTACTCAAGTCAAGATTGAATTATGGGGACACAATTTTTCTGGGGGGGGGGGTATAATGTAACACCCTGATATTTTAAAAATAGATTTCATATTCGATATTATATATTACATACAAAACTGATCTCATATGATACTATAACACCAAGATAATTTAGGATATCATTCATTAGAAATAAATTCAATCTATTTGATAGCATGAAATCCCCAAAACATTATGTACAAATGACATACGATGCTATATTAAAATATCATTATGACCATTATATCCTAGACGTTATATTAACATGGATGAATTGTACTAACTAAATTATGAAAATTATATGTTCTAATCATGTATAATATAATTTAAATACTTATCTACTAATTTTACATATAATAATAACCATTTAAAATAATTTGTAATGGTTTTAGAAAAATTTTTTTTATTAAAAGTGGTATAAAAAAGATTTAAGCACATAATTTAAAATAAATTTTTACAATTTTGTAAAAAATTATTTAAAAAATTATTTAAAAAATTATTTAAAAAATAAAAAATATATTTTTATATATTTCTTCAAAATTATATTTTGATGATGTTTTTGGATTATTTAGAAAATTTAAATTTTTTCATGAATACTGAAAAACTGAATATATAGAATATTGCATATTCATTAAAAATATTAACAAAATTAAAATATATTTTGAATTGGTTATAGTGAAATATTAGTTAAATTATATTGAAACATAAATAATTTATTTCATTATAATCAATTTCATACTAAATATTTATATTTAAATATTCTATACTTATGAGAGTTTTCCCTTTAAAAAAATATTCATTCCTCATATTTTTTATTTAATTTTAAATTTAAAATTTCCAATTATAAGAATAGAATTTAAAAAATTGAGTTAATAATTGAAATCAAAGTAATTTATATTATATAATATGGTAAAACTAATTTTTTACAAAAAAATAATATTGAATATTGTAAAAATTGTTTCACCATGATTACGGTAATGGTTGGTTTTTTGAGGGGGCTAAACTTCTGAGATAAGTTTTATAATGAAATTAAAATTTTTGAACAACCATTTTATCGACATATTTGGAACCAATAGTTTCTATGTATTGAAAATAATTTTTTTAAATTCTCTGCACCATAAAAATTTGGGTATCACTTTTTATTTTAAAAAATCCCATGAGTGTTCTCTACCACACTAATAAAATGCCACCCTCACTCCTCTCCTCTTCACACATATACACAATTTGGATCATAAAATACATTCGAAAATACATTTCCTACGTCCCTGAACATATCATAGACACCATATTTTTATTAGGAACCCCTCTTATGAATATTTTATGTACATATCTAAATAGGGACACTCAAGAAGAGGTGAACTTCATAAACATGTGTAAGTTTTTTATTTATTCTTCCAACTCAATAAAACCATCATAAATTATAATAATTTTAAATTACCATTATATTTTATATAATTGTATTCAATTATGTTAATTTAATAACCTGTATCCGTCTATACTTCCATGAAAAGGGGAACAAAAACACTCAATCATGTGTATTGAGGACTACTACCACACAAACTTATATAATTCATTTTCCATCATCATATTTCATGAATGGATATAATAATATATATGGTTTTCATATATATTTTCTGAATTTATTATACATATTTAATTGTGGTTTAACCTATACCATTTTACTTTCCATTTCATGGGTGATATAATGATTTCGCTCGTGTGTATAGCGGACTACCGCCATGCGAAGCGATGTGATTAATTTTTCACTTACAATTTACATGAAAATTGTGTAAGGATACACTTATTTAATATATGTCATATTTATTATATACATATACTTTAAGAAATATAATACCGCATCTAACATCATACCTCAAATCTATTTAAAAACAATAATGTTGATCATGCATACGTGTGGAAAACCATCTCCATATAGTGATGTGAACTTTTTTATTTATATTTTCAAATGGATTTTAATAAAGGAGGATTTTTTTAAAAAATTATATGTATAACATAATAATTTTTTATTATCCATTTGTTCCATCCATCGATAAAATTTGAAAAAATGATGATACATATGTATGCCCTACTGTCTTCATCAAATGGTGTTATTAATTTTATAAATACAACATTAATATATTAATATAAATATATATAATGAATATATATGATATTTATATGTTGAATAAAAGTGTGTATATATTGTAACAATGATCAAATTAAAAGGATCAAAATTAAAAAACTAAAACATACATGAAAAATGATGAAATTATAACTTCAAATAGTTATTTTAACAATGAGTTTTTAAAAAATGAGTTATAAAATAATTTAATTGAATAATATATCAAATTAGATATATGATAATGGATCATTAATATATTCCGATTAAATCTGTATTTTTTTTCAAAAAGTTCAGACACATACAAAAGAAGTCAAACCTGCGGTATGTGTTCCTCATCTCACTTTTACTTCCATGAGATATATGCCATATCCACCACATGATTCTTTTTTGTGTATATTATACTGAGTATACTAATTTATATAATTAATATCCATATATTCATGGTATTTTATGTTTTATTTGAAATTATTTATTTTTTGGGCTCACGATTCTGATGTTACCGTAGTGGTAAGGGTGTATTTCATAGTCACATCACTCTTAGGGTTTTTTTAAGTATCCCATAGGTTAATAATAAGATATTTCAATTTAAAATTCAATATATATCCTTAACAATTATTAATTCCAGATCATTATAATTTTATAGTACAATTATTTCAAGATTTGGTACTTAAAAATATTAATTTTTTTAAAAGATACAAACCTTATTTATATCCTCATATGAAAATCGCTTTTCATCAAATTCCATGTTTTCTAAAAATTATTTAAAATATGTTTTTATCTTTTTATAATGGATTTCATAATGAATTTTTTTACACATTTTTACTTTTTATTATATTTTTTAAGGAATAATCATATTTTATTTAAAAAATGTCTCATTTGGAATTTACAAAAAAAATATGAAGTAGATATTTTGTTCATGTGTATGAAATGAACACAAATTCTCACCAGCATGAAAACCCAATGTTTTAACATTTTTTTTAATGATTTGATAAAATATTTTCAAGCATAATCATTTTCAAAATATTTTGACATATTTTTTTTAAAAATATTTTCAATGGGTAATTATTATATTCCACAAAGATGATTTTGATGACGTTTTGATTATATATTTATTTTTCAATGAATGAAATAATTTACTATAAATATGATCCACTGATTATATGTTGTGTTCATATGATTATAATTATTTATTTTGATGATTTATGATATGTTTGAAAATGGTTTTACAATTTTATTACCATTCTGATTTTATTCTAGATTGTCTATGATTATGTTTACTTGATTTTGGTGAGTATTAAAAACATATATATTATATTTAAAATGAAAATGTTTATGTTGGATATGTTTCATCACTTCATATATAGATTTTATCAGAATTAGTTTGTAATTTTTTCGTCCCAATTATATATAGGCCCTTGATAAATCAATATGTCTAGTGAGACGAATTAGTTGGGAACATTATATGGGTTCCTAGACACATATTTAAACTATAATTGACATGCCTTCACAATGTGAGATGTCCACAATTTATCATTCCTTAATTATGTGATCAATTATGAGTGTATTTTATAATTATATTAATAATAATATAATTGGATAATTTTATAGCTCGTGTGATTACTTATTTGTATTTATATGATCATAATTTATTTATCCCATATTATGGTATTTTTATTGATTAAATTTCACATGATTTAGTTATTTACATTGACATATTTATTATTCTAGTTTATTAATGATTGATTTTACTATACACTAACCCTTAATTATAATCAATGATCACACCTTTCTTGTCTTCTATTTCTCTATTATAACAAGGAGAGTATTATGATTGATATGAAGGGATATGTTGAGGGTGTAATGTCCCAAATTTAACCAGGGTACATACCAATTAATTTTTAGTCAAATTCCTTAATGTGACCTAGGGATCAGGCTTGAGCAATCTGTTGTAGGTACTGAACATTAAATAAACATTTTATCATGGTTGCGTAGGATTATGCAAAATAATACACCATTCCATGGTGAAATGTTTCAGGTTAAAAGTAATTACAAGAATAATAATAAATAAATAGAATTTAATGATATTAAAAAATGAGAAAGTAATAAATAAATTGGTTAGAAGAAAAGTGAAAATAATAAAAAATGGGTTTAACCTATTATTATTATTATTATTCATTTTCTTCATTCCTTTTTTTATTTTTTCTATATTTTTTTCATTTTATTTTTTTCTCTCTCACATATTTCATTCCTTTATTTATTGATTTTTTCTCATCCTCTGTTCTCTCTCTCCTCATCTGAGTCACCCCCCTTCCAAGTGGTTCTCCAACCACTTCTCTACTTCGGAAGCCCACTATACCTCTGATTCATCTTTGATTTCAACTCTATCATAATCATTGTGAATCTCTCGGTAAGGATTATCATTGCAAGAATTATCTTTTTGTTTCATCCTCACTTTATCGTGCAATCTATCAATGAATGTTTTTACCCAATATTTGTTTTTTGTTAAATCCTATGATTTCATCCATTTTAGGTCAAATGAAATATTGTTGCAGGATGTGGGCTATACTATGACTACGAGGTTGGGTGAATATGTTATTTATCATTGTTTTGTTGCTTCATTAAATTCTCACCATTGTGTCTCTTTTCGGTGCCTAATAATAAATTCCAAATAATGTTTATTAACATAATTAAATTATTTTTCATTGATCCTTGTGACCTATTTTTAATATGAACCCCTTATTAGGTTGTTTTCATTATGTTGGACAACCCTTTGGGTGTTCCGGCATAATAGGCCTATTTACCTATGGTCTGGATTCTTTAAATTATCATTTACATGTGAAGGGTTGATTATAAGTGATAGTATTTTAATTTGAATAAATTATTTAGGATAAATCCTAAACCATGAATTTTGTTTCACATTGAATTTTTCCTCCCTAAATAATTATTTAGGTATGTATTTTTGTTATTTTCTATTTTTAAATTTGTTGCCTCTATATATAATGACAAAATTCCAGTTTTTTTTAATATTATATTATTATTATTATTAGGTGTGACTATTAGTCATGAACAACTAGTAATCACATGGAATTAAATGGGCAATTAATGGGTTGGAATCATGAATGATTTTTCTATGATATATATGTATCTCATTTTGTTTCAAATGAAATCAGGTTAGGGATAAAAAGTGGGTCCCATATTATGAATCCACATTTGAACTCTCTATTCTCAATAGGTTACCACACAATGCACTATGGAAGTTATGTTCTAGGATTCCAAAAAATGGATTTCCTAGAGTATTTATAATATTATTGGCTGATACTGGTTTACTAAGGGGAAGATAAGGATGGACCCTTTAGAAATATGGTCACAACGACCCCCAGTAGATACTTGGTCCTTTATGTATGATACCCCTGACAGGATTCATAGTTACCATACCATGAGCTATACATCGACATTCGAAAGGATCACATTGTATGGACTCGTGGCATTGGATATAATTTAATATATGTTAAATAGTTTTCCCTTAGAGACGAATTCAAAATCCAATACTAAAATTTCCAATTTTATTATAAATTCTTGATATATTTTATTGATACTTTATTGAGTTTTATAATGATTTGTGAAACATCCCTTGTTCCCTTATTGTTCCTGGTGATGATTGTTGGATTTGACTCCAAGCCAATGTACTTGTTTGGGGGTATTACCTTTTCTTGGTTCTATCATGTTACTTAGGCCTTGCTATATATATGATACATTACTATTTATCTCATTAGAAATCTAAAACTCACCAAAGTAAGTGGTATGTGGTATCTATCTTCTTAAAAACATGATCCATGTGATAGTTATTTTTATTCATTTAAATTATTTTCATTTATTATAGATTAAACACTGATATTTTTCAATAGCATGAAACATAATGGTGTAGACACCGTGGGTGCTAGAATATTGATATTATTTCTCACACCATACTTGGTCACCATTTGGTAGCCATGAAAACTTTATGTTTATGGGTATGGATACATGGAATCATGCCTCTTTCGATGTTTGATTGCTTTTCTGTTTTTGATGGAGGTTGGGAGGCATAGAACTGACCCTATGCTCATGATTCCATGTCATACTTTTTAGTATTTTAGTATTTTATTGTTAGAATCAATCAAATTCTTGTACCCTATAAACATTTCTATTTATTTATCAAATATTTACATCATCATGGTATCTTTTATAACTATTCATATTTTGGAGTTATTGCTTATTTTTTTATGTCATTTCTATGCTTCTGCAGCTCTTAGATTTTTCTCTATGGTTCCTATACTTGTTAAATATATTTTTTAGCAATGTAATACCTTATACTATGAGGTAATAGTCTCCCCATGATCTTATCCAATTCCCTCGATGCTAGTTGGAAGCCTATAGAATTTGGGGGGATGTGCTTGAGGCCTTGTGGCCCATCATCTCGGGGCCGAGTTTAGTGGTACTTGAGTATGGATGTTAAAAAGTGGTATCAAATGAGTTATTTTTTCATTTTGTTATATTTTTTGTGTTAGATAGGGGACTTGGATATAGGAATTTGGAATTTACCATGTGTTTGGAAGTAGATAACCCATGTATAGGTTAAACCCAAGTTTCTTGGGTTGGGGATTTGAGTTATTGATTCAACCATTAATTGTTGATACAACTTCACCATTGGGTGACAATGTTGTTTTTTTTTCTGTTACTGGAATCAGTGTTATTTAGATGATGATTTTGACTATTAAAACTTGATGACCTGAGGGAAATTCATTTTATATGAATAATATTAGGCACCTTAGGGATTAAAATGACAATCATGTTTCCACCCCATATCTACATTAAACATGTATCTGCCAATTTAAATATGAGTTCTATTGTGTTTAGTTTCAATATATTATAGTAATTATTTTTTGTAATTGTGAAGTGCATATGTGTGATAGAGATATATCTAATAACTCTTCGATTTCTATCTAGACCCAACTCATATAGTGGGATGCATGTTATGTAATACTTAGAGGCATGTCATGTACCTACCCTCATTACATAAATTCCTAACATGATATGCCATGTTCAGGGAGTCCTTGGTCATTACCTTTTATTACTACTCTATTTCTGTATTTTCTCATATTCCATAGAATCTCATCTAAGGTCTGTGTTTGAAAATTTTAAAATAATTCTATTGTGGCGTCTTTTTTATTTACCCCGTGGGAGTAGAGATGAGCACTTTTCAATGTTTGTGGCTCCGTAAACACCTAAAGTCCCATTTGTAGTCCCTCCTATGGTACATCCTTTTGAAATTACATTGGTAAATGACACCCAGTTGAGGGATAATATTCTCTGTTACACCCCAAGATTTCATAGTGTGTTATCTTTTCAAAATAATTCAATAACTTGCACTACACGCAACACTGAGTTCAAGCGCACCATGACATACCAAACAAGCCGTTCAAAAGAGGTTATGAATAGTATTAACCAAATTTTAAACTTTATATAATCCTTATAATTCTACAACCCATATTATGAGTTTCTTAGACATAATGTAAGAACAAATTAATTTTTTTAGATAAAATAAGTATTTTTCAAAAAATGCACAGTTACCAACTGTTAATAGTGAACCCCTTTTTTTAAATCCAATATTTTAAACTTTTATACATTCAATTTGACAAAATAAATTTATTCTTTAGAATGGGAACATCAAAAATTTACAAAGTAACACCACAAGCTTCCACGGTACGCTTCTCTTTGAATAATACAGTAGCATGTGTTGTACGCAACTTCATGTTCTAACACGCACTACAACCAATCAAACTTGCCATTATGAATAGTAATGCCTAATTTTTGAAATTTTATAAATTTTATCTATCAAAATGGACTTCATTTTTGTATTCTGAGTATCGAATTTAGCCTAAGGTGAAATTTTGGTACTTTTTGGATAACTTTCATATTTTGATGAATAGTTTAAATTACTAAATTTTAATTAAAAACAACTTTCTAAATCGAAATAATTAATAGCGATAAATTATGAATTTTTGTGGTTTTAATGTATATTTAGAATATATTTTTACCATTTAATACAATTTTAGTCATTTTACATAATTTTACAATTAAACCTGTCATAAACAAGTGTCAATATTTTGATAGTTATTATCTCTTAAAAACACACTTTTTGTTTTAACAACGAGAATTAATTTTAAATTAATTTCTACCACTTATGTGTTTTGAATTTGAAAAAATGTATCCCATATTTGAAATCAGTATGTTGGAATTGTGTAAATAGGTAACATTTATTTTTAGACATTTTGAATAACTACTTCGGTAAATATATTATTTACCATGGTTAAAGGGTAAATCCTGTAAATATGGGTTAATAAAATAATATTATAATAATAAAAAATTACCCTAAAACGTGTCCTAACCTTAGTTGTTAATACATTTCATACCATGGGAATATTTGGGTTGATTTTGGGACCCCATGGAGCCACTTGTAAGTGATAGGGACACTTTATTTTAATTATGTTAAAATAAATACAAAAATGACATAAGCATATATCTTTTAAAAAAACAATTATTACATAGAGTTATATATGTTGTATTTTCAACTATAAATATTAATTAGAAATATAAAACGATTTACTACATAATGTTATTTTATTTATAATTTTTAGACATTTAATAAGTTTATTTATATATGACACAATGGTGATGCAGTAATTACCTAATTAAGGAAAAATTAGAATAATTGATATTATAAATACCCAAATAAATGTAATTTTAGACTTTTTATAAATACCAATAATTTTTTAGGTTAATAAGACATTTTCTAATTGATTTAATTAACTTTTTTCGAAGTAATCATTCTGTTATAATTTTTTAAAAAATCAATTATTGAATAGTGTCAAAATTGACATAAAAGAGATTTTAAAAAAAATATTATATTATTAATTGATATTAAATTCCTAAAAATCAAAGGTTCATAAAAGAGACATATATCATGATATATATATCATTAATGGACCACATGGGGTCTCTTGTATGTATATAGTAAGTTTATTAACCAAATAATATAAAAATACAAAGAGACATTGTAAAAGTGAAACTAAATAACTAAGAGTTAATACATAAATATAAGGTTAATATATTGACCCAAACCTGTCTAAATTCAATTGGTTGAGTGGTTTTAGACACATAACCTCCTCAACCTTTAAATAATCCACTTTGGAGCCATTAGAAACCGAATATGATTTTATTATAAAATAATATTTCTATCTTTTCCAAAGGTGCCTCTAACCCCTCTTATAAAAGGGTACTCCCCCTTCTCATTAATTCACACCGTGAAAGGATTTTGTTTCAGACAAACGCTGCACCAATACACTCTAAACGTCCCTCACTACAACCTATATTCTTTATATTGTTCAAAAATCCAACCTATGGATCCATTTTGAACAAATCAAAAGGAAGAACCCGAAAAAGAGGTAATGTTTTCACCACACTTTTTCAAGTTCCTTTCATCTTTCACTTCTTCATTCTTTGTTATTACCATTATAAAATAATAAATACATTATATTATATAAAATATGATGTTATTATAAACATTTTACA
Source organism: Viscum album (assembly GCA_963277665.1). Lineage (NCBI taxonomy): Eukaryota > Viridiplantae > Streptophyta > Magnoliopsida > Santalales > Viscaceae > Viscum > Viscum album. The sequence continues at coordinate 2,132,504,433 of OY728155.1, read as the reverse complement.
ACCATATTTCAGTATTCTATCCATCCTTTGAATAACATGTCACCATACGTGCGTACATACGGGTTACCGTCTCCAAGTCATGGTGTAATTGTTATTCAATAAATTATTATTTTGATGGGTATAATAATGATGTTTAAATAATGTAAATAATAAATATAACATGATAATTATTCTGTATATATGATATAGCCTCCAATTATATATTATTTTAATATCAAAATAATTATATTTCCGCTCGTGCGTACGTACGGACTACCGTCTCCACAAACGTGATGAGATTCATTCTCCATCGTATCCATTCAAGTATAATTCTCATTTGATGATTAATAATAGTATCTAAAGACTTGATATCATTCTGGATATGATTAAGATAAAACCTATCCATTACAAACACGGCTTACGTAACAACACTTATAAAAGAAAACGAGTAAGTTAACACCCGAAACAACGACAATAGTAAGATATTATTAACAAATCAATGTTAAAAGATCATATATGATATCATATTAATGTATATGATTAATTTACGATTTAATAAAAATTATTTCACCATTATATAGGAGGTTATCCTACCCCAACCAAGGAAATGTACAATGTAAGGGTTTATTTCTCAATCATTTCATTATCCGAGGTTGTTTATACGTAATAATCTATTCAGATCTCTTTATCATCCACATCCATGTTTCTTAAAAATGTTTTTCAAAACATTATTACTATTTTACAGAATATGGGTTAAAGTCATTTATACCCTTGTTTTACTTTTTATAAGAAGTTTATAAAAGAAATATTTCTGTTGTTTTCCAAACAAGGTCCTTTTTAACCATTTCGACAGAATTAAGGTAAGAATGTCTTTTTTTAACTTATACGGTAGGTGCGGCTATTTTCCATCGTTATAAAATCGTTGATGTTTTCTTTACAAGATTATAAGAATATTTTCAAAGAAAATATTTTATTTTATATGACTCTTAAATGATTTCAAAATAGAAAGATATATTTCTCTAAAAAAAGTTTTGATTTCATCTATGTCAACATCCTTTGATGGATTTTATGTTTAATTAGAGTTAATTTATTATGATAAAAAACTTCTATATTGTAGTGAAGGTTTTTTGAGATGTTTGACTGTGGATGTGTTATTTTTATACAATTCATGTTTTATGGATGAAGTATTTACATTTTGTATGCTATTTTTAATACGAATGTTTATGTTATGTTTAAACCTGTTCATATGAGGAATGCATTGGACTTAATATGTGACAGGTGGAGCCCACTATAGCTCCTCAATGCATCGGTAGGTCTCATGAGACAAACTAGTGTCTTGTAACAAGGCCTTGAAAAAATCTTATTTGTAGTCTTGGCATGAGGCCTTGGCTATGTGGTTATAATAGTCTGGCATTATGCATTCCATCATTATGAAGGTGGTTATTGATATTGCATATGAATATTTTATTAGTAGAATATCTATGTGAATAAGTAGATGACATTATTTCATTTTATTTTTGCCATACTATGTTGAAGTTCAGTTTAAAAGGCTTTTGTTTTAGTTATACATTTCCTTAAATGTTTATTCTTGTTTATGAATGTTTTCACTATATTTTTGTCCTTAATGGGCATTTGATCTCACCCCTTTTCTATGTTTTATTTTTCCCAGGATGTGAAAAGTAATTTATGAATGACCTGCAGGGATAGTATGAGGGGATAAGAGTGTGGATTATGGAGACTATATTGTTGTAGTTTTTATTTTATGATGTAATGTAAAACTTTATGAATATATCTAGTGTTTCCAAAGCTACTAAACGAATCGGTATATCTATATTTGGTCTTTCTTGTGATCATGCCAATGTTTTGTAATAATTCACCGACTCTGGGTAACGAGGGTCGGGGCGTTACAGTTGGTATCAGAGTATGTTTAGTACAAACCATGGAAGCTAGATTTAGATAATCTCTGATTAGAGAACATAGAACTAAGATGGACTTTGAGTATTAGTATAGAATAACTTCCTAGAATTTTGGTATTGTATAGATTTTGTCAGTTTTCCAAGAAATATATCCTTGTCTGGATACGAGCAGGTAGAGGCGGCTCTGGAACAGATGTATCTAGGGGTAAAACCCGAAATCACCGCTTTTAGCTAGACTCGAACGGGAACTGGTGCACGGAAACAGGCCTTGATGCACTCATGGTTACAACACTCCCGGGAGATATGCTTAAGATAACTCTCATTTTATTTACAAATCATTATGAAGGGTTTATGAGTATATACTACCTCAAAGAACACATTTTTATGATTATGGATTATATCCATAAATAGTTCAATTTATGTTAAGTGTTTTACAGGTATAGTGTCACATAAAAGACATATTTCAAAGGTATTTTTCATTTAATTTACATCATTTCTTTGTTTTGGGGGTTTCCATAGGTTTTAGGGGGGGATATATGAGTATTCATGAATTGGGCCAAACCGTGAGCCCAATTCCAGATTAAAAAATAAATTTTCTATCTTTTATAACGTTTTTATTTTTCAACATTTTTCATACATTCCAATTCCTACTTGACCTTACCTAACCTATTAAAACCACCATGGTAATTTGGAGCTTTTATAAATCCATAATCAGGGTTTATTTGGGGTTTTATCTAAGGGGTTGGGCCTGCCCGAAAGCTCAATTCGTGTTTTAAAAATAAATTTTGATTATGTTATAACTTATACAATTTTTGGGATTTTTCGGTGATTCTCAAGTGGAGACCAAGACCACTGAACCCAACTGCGTGACCATTCTCCCCCTCCCCTTTTTGGAGCTCTGGTTAATCACGATTTGGTGCCGAACTTCATAGGCTTCCTCAAATCGTCCAGATTTGAAGAGGTAAGTTCATTCCTTCATAACTCTCTCAATTCATACTCTTTTCCCCCATTCAAATTACTAAATGATCTCCTTATCCTAGTCTAACCTCCCTTGATGGTTTGAGTATTTTTAAAATCATCTACTGGTATTTTTGGGGTCAATTTATACAAGATATTTTAAGTAAGTTGTTCTTCTTTTTTCTTCTTTCTGTTTGTTTAGGGCTACATCCAATGTACTTAGGGTTTCATCCCTTATCATTGAGGTTCCTATTGTCCAAAAAGTAGGGTTTCAAAATCAGGGTTTTATCTTGTGTTTCATGGTCTGAAATGCTTGTCTTAGGCTTTTATTACCTTCCATGAGGTGCGGTGGTGGTGCGATTGAGTTTTCGCACAATGGATTCAAGGGTTTCCTTGGTTTTGGTAGGTGATTCCATTGTGTATGCAGTTTTTGTGAATTGGATACTATATTATGGTATTTTCAGGCTTATTGAATTTTATTATTTCTGAAAAAAAATAGTTTTAGTGGTGTTTATATTTCAAATGAATCTTAAATGCAAATTTCATGTGAAATTGGGTGTTTTTAAATAAATGTTTTATTAGTTTATTTGGGGCTACCCTCTAAGTAATTAGTTGATTTTAATGAACTATAATAGGACTGAAATAATGTTTTGATGATTGTCCTGTGTGTTTGTTTCATTGAAAGTTGGTTTTAATGGTGTTTGTGAAACACATGAATTCTTATGAGCCGTGTTGTGTAAAAATGGAGGTTTTACAATGATTTCACTTCTTTAACCATATGAGGCTTCCATAAAAATGATTTTTTGTTTTAATTTAAATGTATTTGGATGCCCTTTATGTTTTGGTAATTCAAAAATGTGCACATAGTGTGCAATTGGTGCTCTCAAGGTGTTTGTTTTGTGCAAAACACTACGTGATTTTAAGGAATTGTTTTATTAAAAATCAAAGTGTTTTATTGTGTGTTTTATGTGGTATAAAATCGTGATAGATAGTGTATTAATTGTGTGTGACCATTAGTGGTGTTTTATTTGAAAATGGATTTATGTTGCATGCTGAAATGTTATGAGCACAAAACGGGATGCCCGGGTACTTAGGTGGGCAGATTTGTACTAGTACGGCTAGTGGACCGGATGGGTGTTGTCCCTATTTCACCTACCATTTGGATAACGACAACTCTAACTAAACTATGTGGATGATTATTGGAAAACACTATGTTGTGGGTATGTTCCCTACTAGTGGCTCATGCACGAGAGTGGATTTTACTATGGTTTCATTACACCGATGTACGAGGTATATAGGGCCCGAGACAATCTAGTGCCTAGGGGTGTTCCTAGTTTGTTGCTCACTGGATTTTTAGTATTCACCCTTGTATTTGGGTGTTTTTTTCAGTACTTTACATTATATATAATTTCCATTTAGATATGTTAACATTCTGGAAATTCTAGTTTGAAAACGTTTTTTAAAATGAAAGTTGCATTTCTTGGAATTTCATCGTCGTTTTTCTTTACGAATTAAATATTTTTGATTCTTCACCTTATATTGCATGCACTTTGGAATCATTGGGTGGTATCCTATAGGTCTTAGTCTCATGCCCTACTTACACCCCTTGGGTGTAAGTAGACTTTGTTATGTTTTATTCAGGTAAATGAAAGGATAAGGGTGATGGCGGTTCAGGGTGTTAGTTCCCATCCTTGGTGCGAAGTTCGGGAGATACCTTGGGGGCGATGACCCCTAGTCGTGTGGAGTCCTTGGAGCTGTCTTGATGCTATAATTATTTCTATTTGGACCAATCGTATTATCTTTAATCTAATTTACTCAGTTCTGGTTTTTACTTAAGTCTTGTTTGGCTCAAAAATTCCAGATCTATATTATGGATTTTTTTTAATATTTTATGCTTTCATACTCAGGTAAATAATTCCCAAACATAAATAAATGATTCCCGGGATCATGTTCCAGCCCGTGGGGATAGGGAATTCCCTTCAGGTCATGTCACGGGCTGGGTTTGGTTCCAGTTGTGGGGGCAACCAAATTCGTTTCGTGACAAAATGGTATCAGATGAGGTTCACTCCTTGGGTCATGTTATTTGGGGAAGAGTCAGCATAGTCTGGAGTTAGGATTTTCGAGAGTTGAAATTTCAGTCATGGGTAGTGTGCCTGGCCCGCACACCTCATGACGGGATTCAAGTCACCATGGGAAGTATGGATTTATCTGAGTCATTTGGTTTTCTTGGTTTAATGATAACTATGGGAAATGGAAAGAGAGTTGGGAGAATAATCTCAGTGAGCTCACAGGGCCTGGCAAGCCATGTGGAGCCGTGGATATTTCCCTACAGTACTCTCTGTGACGGTGAAGTGATTGGAATATGGCTACCAAGCATATGTCCAAGTCACCCCCCGAAACTAGTTTCCTCTCACATTGTCTTGTGTCTGTTTGTTTTGGAATCTTGGAAACATGGTTTTTTTAAGAAAAAAAATTACTTCACTTTAAGGAGTGTGAATTTTGGTGCTGTTATTTTATAGTAAAGTGAAAATGGTTTTATTTAAAGTCTATAAATGAAATCTTAGAATTATTTCAAAAGGGTAAATTATGTGTTTACACCTCTTTTGAAAGTATGAGCTGTGTTAATTGGTGTTTTGAAAATATGTTTCTAGTGGAATTTTTTTTAACCGTGGAAAAGTGTTTTAGATTAAATAATGTGTTCTAGAATTTTTATGTAGGGGTTGAAGATGGATTTTGGGTTTGGTGACTACTGAAAATTTGAAAAAAAAATTATGAACATTTAGAACCTTGTCTTGAAATGAGAAGAGTTGAGTTCTTAATTAAATGGAGATTTATGAAATGGTGTTTTTCATGAAATTAGAAGTGTTTTGAAATGGATAGAAATGTTTTGAATTTTTTTTATAGGAATGAATATGTGATTTTATTTAATTATTCATTCTTTTCTAAATTGGTTTGTGAGATGAAAAATTGTGTTTTGATATTATGGTAAGTTCTTTTGAGAAAGGAAAATTATGGTTAAAAATTTGATTTTAAAAAGGGGAAAGGTTTGATTTTTGGTATTTTGTATTCTAAAGGGTGACCACATGCATAGGTTTATCTGGGAATATGGATGGATATGATGTGGGTTCTTAGTGTGGCATGTAAACATGCATGTGTGAGACTCATGAGATACCATCGGTATATGTGCAACCAACCACCACTGTTTTTTTTAATTATGTTTTTGAAGGAAAGTGTTGTGTTTTGATAATATTTGGTTGGGAGGTATGGATTATGTGTTATCAGGATTATTATTGTGGGGTGTTTTGACTTTAATAACCCCTCTTGTTTGAACGTTGTTTTGGATTTTTGTTTCATTGGTAAGTTGGAATGAAGTGTTGGTCTGTGGTTTCTTTTGAGGAAAAGTTTGGGAGGGCAATGTGCTGGCATCCCTCATGTGTTCGGTTCAGGTTTGTGGTCTGCTATGACCAAATGACTAGATCGGTTGGGTCCTTGGGTTTTCTTGTAGGCTAGGGTACACCCTCATAAAGTGTTAATGTATGATTCATGTTTGGAATATGTTGATTCACCGTTGGATGATCCTCCATTAGATGATCCTCCAGTTGATCAACATAAGGACTTTATTCTTGAGGTTTGGAGATTGAGATTACCCCTCTTCTTTAGCAATTATGTGGATCCCCCTGTAGTGGGAGAGTGGTTGTGGGAGGTTCAAAAAGACCTTAGTCTCTTATGTTTCCTATGTTGTCTAAGGTCAATGAAGTTCAGGGTTGTCAGTGTAGAATGATGTCTTAAAGGGCCTCTGGGTCTTTTATCAGTCTCAATGAAGCATGATTTCATGTTAGGCCACCAGTGGGAAAGATCTGGCCAAGAGTGGATATTACGGACACATGTTGGAATCATGTGTTGTTTGGGACTCAGTACAAGGTCCCTCTCCTTGTGTTTTCTTTTTTCCACAATGGTTATGTTTGGTGATTCCTTGCGATGTCATGTGTTTATTTGACTATAAGGGTGAAGATTGTGCAATCTTATGAGAGTCACTTTTTTTTGTTGGATGTGTGTCTCCCTATAGGAAATTCTAAATCCTATTTTATAGAGAAATGTGTTTCTATATGTCCTTTCATTCTGCTATTTAGAATTCGAAGAGAAAAGGGGCGATGTGTGTGCATCCTCTATGTTTTATTGGTAAAATGATGTGTTGGGGAAAAGTGGGTTTGAAGTTTGTCATGTCTCAATGAGACCATCTGAGATTACAGTATAATAGTTTTTGGAAGTAGAATAAGATGTTCAGTTTAGGGGTTTCCAAATCCTAACTATGAGGCTGAAGATGGTTCAATCCATTTATCTCGAGCCATAGACCCTGGAGATAAGCTGGCGCGTAGTTAGTGGAAATCCTAGAGTCATTCAAACTTTTGGTCAATGTCATATCCTTAAGATGAAATATAAGAATATTTTAAACCTATGGTGTCATCATCTTATTCCAATTTCTCACATTTTGTGGAAAGATGTGTGATTACCTTTTTCCCATGTCATACCCTGAGTTGTTTTTTCCCCTTTGGGTTCCCTTGTGTTTTTGGAGAAAAGTTTAAAATTTGGGTTAGGCAGGTTGAAGTGCATAGTTTGTGCGTGGTTAGCAGTAACCATGTGCCAACCCAGGGGACCGTGTGATAAGAGATAGTAGCTACCGCATGGTCTCCACACATCCATGATCATTGGCCAAGGAAACTGTGTGGAGTTTCCTCTTTGGACGGAATGATCCGCATAGTTAACTCATTGTTTCCCAAACTGTGTGAACCAACCGTGCGGCCATGCCAGATCCTTAAAATTCTGTTGCTTTTTTGTTGTTATCCCAAAATAGTTGGTTAATATGGTTGGGATTTGATTTGGGTATAACCACAAAGGGTCTCATGTAAGTTTCATTGGATGAATTATGATATTAATCTACCCCTAATGCGGGGAAGTCCGTTCGAGGCACCCTGTTATTGTCATGATTTTGTCTTAAGGAAAGTTTTGTTTGTTATTATGGTGGGGAGACCCATCATGGGTATCATGTGTGTTTTCTTTGAAAATTAATAATGTTATTTTACCCCTTATGATTGGGATACCATTCTTTCCTTCCCCAATTGTAATCCTTATTCTGTCTTAGAAATTGAGTTGTCCCTAGTGGTTGGTTGTATAGATTAGGTCACCCCGTACTAGTGACTCAGTTTTATCCTTGTTGTCTTCTAGGTAAGGGGTAGTATCGTTCAAGTCTATCAATCCACAAATTTTTTACTTGGGAAAATTTGGGATTGGAGAACACTAAATGGTTTTGTTTACGTAAATTTGTGTTAGCGTTATTTGAGTTCGTTCTTCATTTCAAGTGGATTGCTTGAGTGTCGTCTTATAGTGTTTGAGGTGTTTTGTTTTGGGATGTGTTTTGAATGTGATTCATAATTTTAAGTAAATGGGGTTATTTTTGTTTGTAGATAGTATTATCTACCTTTGTTTGATGAACTGGAAATGTTCATCCTTTTTGAAGCGGGTGAAAACATGGCAAGGAAGTTTTTCTTGATCTATCGTTTCGGCTTTGCTTTTGCATCTGGTCTAATTGTGGCATTCTGGGGGCAGAATGCTTTATGGTGGGGAGAATTGTCACATACAAGACATATTTTAATGTTATCTTTCATTTATGTTACATCCTTTCTTTGTTTTTTGGGTTTCCCTAGGTTTTAGGGGGAATATATGAGTATTCATGATTTGGGCCAAACCGTGAGCCAAATTCCAGATTAAAAAAGAAATTTTTTTATCTTTTATAACATTTTAATTTTTCAACATTTTTCATGCATTCAAATTCCTGCGTGACCTCCCCTAACCTATTAACACCACCAAGGTAATTTAGAGCTTTTAGAAATCCATAAACATGGATTATTTGGGTTTTTATCTAAGGGGTTGGGCCTGCCCAAAAGCCCAATTCCTATTTTAAAAATAAATTTTGATTATGTTATAACATAGTCAATTTTTGGGATTCTTAGGTGATTCCAAGTGGATCCCAAACCCACTGAAAACAATCACACGACCATTCTCTCCCCCCTATTTGGAGCTCTGGTTAATGGAGATTTGGTGCCGAACTTCATTGGCTTCCTCAAATCATCCAGATTTGAAGAGGTAAGTTCATTCCTTCATAACTCTCTCAATTTTTACTATTTTCTCCCATTGAAATTCTTAAATGATCTCCTTATCCTAGTTCGAACCTACCTTGAAGGTTCGAGTATTTTTAAAATCATCTACTTGTATTTTTTGGGGCGATTTCTACAAGATATTTTAAGTAAGTTGTTCTTCTTATTTCTTCTTTCAATTTTTAGGGTTACATCCAATGTACTTAGGGTTTCTTCCATTATAATTGAGGATCCTAATGTCCGGAAAGTAGGGTTTAAAAATCAGGGTTTTATCTTGTGTTTCATGGTCTTAAATTCTGGTTTTAGGTCTGGTTTACCTTCCTTGAGGTGCGGCGGTGGTGCGTTTGAGTTTTTGCACAAAGGATTCAAGGGTTTCCTTGGTTTTGGTAGGTGATTCCACTGTGTATGATGTTTTTGTGAATTTTATACTATTTTTATGGTATTTTAATGCTTATTGAATTTTATTATTTCTGAAAAAAATAGTTTTAGTGGTGTTTGTATTTCAAATGAATCTTAAATGCCGATTTCATGTTAAATTGGGTTTTTTTTATAGAAATGTTATATTAGTTTATTTGGGGCTTCCCTATAAGTAATTAGTTGATTTTAATGAACTGTAATAGGACTGAAAATAATGTTTTTATGATTTTCCCATGTTTTTGTTTCTTTGAAAGTTGATTTTAATGGTGTTTGTGAAACACATGAATTTCTATGAGCCGTGTTGTGTAAAAATGGAGGTTTTACAATGATGTCACTTCTTGAACCATACGAGGCTTCCCTGAAAATTATTTTTTGTTTGAATTTAAATGTATTGGGATGCCCTTTATATTTTGGTAATTCAAAAATGTGCACATAGTGTGAAATTGGTGCTCTCAAGGTGTTTTTTTGTGCAAAACACTACGTGATTTTGAGGAATTGTTTTATTAAAAATGAAAGTGTTTTATTCTTTGTTTTTAGTGGTAAAAAATTGTTATAGACACTATATTGATTGTGTGTGAACATTAGTGGTGTTTTATTTGAAAATGGATTTATGTTGCATGATGAAATATTTTTAGCACAAAAGGGGAAGCCCAAGTACTTATGTGGGCGGATTTGTACTAGTACGACTAGTGGACCGGATGGGTGTTGTCCCTGTTTCACCTAGAATTTGGATAAAGACATCTCTAAATATACTATGTGTATGATGATTTGAAACCACTATGTTTTGGGTATGTTCCCTACTAGTGGCTCATCCACGAGAGTGGATTTCACTATGGTTGCTTTACACTGAGGTACGAGGTACATAGGGCCCGAGACAACCTAGTGCCTAGGGGTGTTCCTAGTTTGTTGGTCACTGGATTTTTAGTATTAACCCTTGTATATGGGTGTTTTTTTAGTACATTACAGTATTTATCATTTCAATTTAGATATGTTAACATTCTGGAAATTCTAGTTTGAAAACTTTTTTTTAAATGAAAGTTCAATTTCTGGGAATTTCATCGTTGTTTTTCCTTACGAATTAAAACTGTTTGCTTCTTCACCTTATATTGCATGCACTTTGGAATCATTGGGTGGTATCATATTGGGCCTAGGATCACACCCTAATTATACCCCTTGGGTGTAAGTAGGCTTTGTTATGTTTTATTCAGGTAAAGGAAAGGCTAAAGGTGATGGCGGTTCCGGGTGTTAGTTCCCATCCTTGGTGCAGAGTTCTGGAGATACCTTGGGGGCGATGAACCCTAGTCGTGTGGAGTCCTTGGGGCCGTCTCGATGCTATAATTATTTTTATTTGGACTAATTGTATTATCTTTAAACTAATGCAATCCGTTCTAGTTTTTACTTAAGTCTTGTTTTGCTCAAAAATTTCAGATTTATTTTATGGATTGTTTTTAATGATTTATGCTTTCATACTCGGGTAAATCATTCCAAAACAAAAATAAATGATACTCGGGAACTCTTGCCAGCCCGTGGGGATAGGGAACGCCCTTCGGGTCATGTCATGGGTTGGGTTTGGTGCCGGTTGTGGCGGCAACCAGATTCGGTTCGGGGCATATGGAATTATGTTTTTTGATTCATAAACTGATCTAGTTTATGACATTGATTAGAAATGGTGCCCAATAGACGGAATGAGAACTCCAACAATACACATGATCCAAAGAGTAAGGAGGATAAAATATTTCATGGACTTAATCCAGAATTTAGAAGGGAAATACTCTCCCATGTATTATCATCATATGAAGAAATAGTATCATGTGTTGATAAGATAAGTAAAAAATTATCGGAGTCCTATGGCATTGAAGAGAAGCCAGAGAAGCAAAGGATGGTAGAGAGAATGACAGATAAAACGAATGAGGTAAAGAAGGATTTTCCCATATCTGATAATTGTGGAAAGAATCACCTTGGAAAATTCTTGAAGGGAATGGGAGTATGTTATAAGTTTGGAGAAAAAGAACACAATGTATTTGACTGCAAGGGTAAAAAATGGTTTCAAATGTACAATGCTTCATTTGCAAGGAGATTGGACACTATGTGATCCTACGTCCCAGTAATCAAACTATTCCGAAAATGATGCTATTGGATAATAATCATGTTATGATACTACCACAGATGAAGAGGAATGATTAGAGTTCTTATGTTGATTATGTCATTTGAGTGTTGTATCAACAATGTACATGTAATAATAATTATGGAGTATATAAGGATAGTACTGCGGTACAATTTCATTAAGGACTTGAGATTGTGTAGAACAAAGATAAGTGACTCAATAGAAGGTTAAATTTTTGGAAAATATATGGTTGCTTGAATGATAAACCATAATATGGTTCTGATACCGTGGTAGTGATTTTAGAATAACACATGATTGATTTGGATAAATTTTATTGTATATTCTTGATTACCTTGAAAGTAATTAATGATTTTTATATTCCATCATTGTTGGGTTTACAACATTTTTGGATTGAAAGAGTATATCCATCATTCTTCTAGGGATAAGGGATCATGAATGTAATCAATAAGGTTTTATGGTAATTCAGGATGTTGTAGTGATTTAAAAAAAATACATGATGAAGGTGTTCACATGTTATTACGCGGAAGAAAGGATCATCATTTTGTTTACATTCATTATAAAGTTTGGACTAAAGTATTTTGGATAGTTCTAGTTTGGATTATTTTTGGATTTCCATAAAAGGACAACCTGGAGGTCGGGCGGCAACCCGTCGCATCTGGAAAGGCCGCGAGACTTGAACAAACAACCGAAGGGCAACACGGGTGTATCACCTACCACTGACCCACGTGATGTCCTGGATTAAATAATGTAGTTTTTTTATAAGATCTGGTAGATGAATTATAAATTATATTTTTTAAACCCTATACGAATAGGATAAATACAATATAATTTTTAAGTTCTATTATCTTTTAGAGTGAAAGATGAGTTTGTGGTAGAAATTAGTTAAAGGATGGAACTCTACTTGTCAAGAATATAGTTTTCTTATTCTCTTATTCTATGATGAAATTATTTATTATACTTTATTTAAGTAATCCTAAAACCAAAAATGTGTTATTGTAATACCCTATGTTTTGTTGAACTGATGGTATTTCAAATCATCATAGATTGATGAATTTAAGGACCTCAATTTTACCCTTGTTTGTGATTGATGACCAAAATCACTACATATAAATATTTACATTTTCCCTCCAATTATATGTCTCTAATTTCCACCAATATTCTCCGAATAGAGATCATAATTTGGTGGTGACCCTTTTATTTCTCTTTTCCTCTTATTAAGACTAAATTTTATGAGCCCAATTTTCGATTTAGGTTTTCCCACTAAGATATTTTCTATATTCAACATTTTATTTTCAAAGAACAATTTCAAATTGCGAGGACACAATTTATTGAAGGAGGGGAGAATGTAACACCCCATGATTTCATAGTGTGTTATTTATTCAAAATAATTCAATAACTTGCACTACACGCAAAACCGAGTTCAAGCGCACCATGACTTACCAAACCAGCCGTTCAAAAGAGGTTATGAATAGTATTAACCAAATTTTAAAATTTATATAATCCTTAAAATTTTAGAATCCATATTATGAGTTTCTTAGACATAATGTAAGAACAAATTCATTTTTTTCAGATAAAAGAAGTATTTTTCAACAAATACACTTTTACTATCTTTTAATAGTGAAACCCTTTTTTTAATCCAATATTTTAAACTTTTATATATACTATTTGATTAAATAAATGTATTCATTATAATTATTACATAAAAAATTTACAAGGTAACACCCCAAGCTTCCACGATACGCTTCTCTTTGAATAATACAGTAGCGTGTGTGGAACACAACTTTGAGTTCTAACACACACTACAACCAATCAAACTAGCCATTATGAATAGTAATACCAACTTTTTAAATTTTTATAAATTTTATCTCTCAAAATGGACTTCATTTTTGTATTTGTAGTATCGAATTTATCCTAAGGTTAAATTTTGGAACTTTTCGGATAGCTTTAATATTTTGATGTATAGTGAAAATTACTAAATTTTAATTAAAAACAACTTTTTAAATAGAAATAATTAATAGTGATAAATTATGAATTTTTTTGGTTTAAAAATATATTTATAATAAGTTTTTAACATTTAATACAATTCTGGTCATTGTACATAATTTCACAATTAAACCGGACATAAACAAGTGTCAATCTTTTCATAGTTATTATCTCTTAAAAAGACTCTTTTTGTTTTAACAACGGGAATTAATTTTAAATTAATTTATGCCACTTCTATATTTTGAATTTACAAAAAAGTATCCCATATTTTGAATAAGGATGTTCAAATTGTTTAAATAGATAACTTTTAATTTTAGACAATTTGAATAATTACTTCGGTAATATTTTATTTACCATGGTTAAAGGGTAAATCTGGTAACTATGGGTTAAGAAATTAATATTATAATAATAAAAAATTACCCTAAAATGTGTTCTAACCTTATTTTTTGTTACATGTCCGACCATGGGCATCTTGAAGTCGATTTTGGGACCCCATTGAGCCACATGTAAGTGATAGGGACACTTTATTTTAATTAAGTTAAAATAAATACAAAAATTACATAAGAATATATCTTTTAGGAAAAAAAATTTACATAGGGTTATATATCATTTATTTTCAACTATAAATATTTATTAGAAAGATAAAAATATTTCCTACATAATGATATTTTATTTATAATTTTTAGACATAAAAATTAGTTAATTTATATATGACACAATGGTGATGAAGTAATTACCTAATTCATGAAAAATTAGATTAATTTATATTATAAATACCCAAATAAATGTAATTTTAAACTTTTAATAAATACCAATAATTTTATAGGTTAATATGACATGTTAGTATTGATTTAATTAATTTTTTTCGAAGTAATAAGTCTGTTAGGATTTTTACAAAAATCAATTATTGAATATTGTCATAATTGACATAAAAGTGTTTTTAAAAGAAATATTATATAATTAATTGATATTAAATTCCTAAAAATATATTTTTCTGACAAGAGACTTATATCATGATATTTGTATCATTAATGGACCACTTGGGGGTCTCTTGGATGTATATACTATGTTTATTAACCAAATAATATAAAAATACAAAGAGACATTGTAAAAGTGAACCTAATTAACTTAGAGTTAATACTCAAAGATAAGGTTAATATACTGACCCAAACCGGTATAAATAATATTGGCTGAGTGGTTTTAGACCCATACCGACCATAAAATTTAAATAATTCACTTTTGAGCCATTATAAACCGAATATGAATTTACTATAAAATAATATTTCTAGCTTTTCCAAAGGTTCCCCTCACCCCTCTTATAAATGTGTACTCCCCCTTCTCATTAATTCACACCTTAAAAGCCATTTGGTTCGGCCATACCCTGCCCAAATACTCTCTCAACTTCCCTCAATACAACGTAGAGGCTTTAGTTTGATCAGAAAGACATCCTAAGGAGCCCTTTTGATCAAATCAAAAGGAAGAACCCGAAGAAGAGGTAATGTAATCACCATCAAGTTCTTTTCTTCTTCTAATTATTATTTCTATGTTATTACCATTCTAAAATAATAACTCCAGTATATTATATATAAATTGATGTTATTATAAACATGGAACAACCATATTTCATAATTTTATCCATCCTTTTAATAACATTTCACCATACATGCGTACGTACGGCTTACCGACTCCACGTCGTGGTGTAATTGTTATTCAATAAATTATTATTTGGATGGGTATAATAATGTTGTTTAATTCATGTAAATAATAAATTTAACATGATAATTATTTTGTATATGTTATATACCATCCAATTATATATTATTTTAATATCAAAAGAATGATATTGTCATTCGTGCGTACGTATGGACTACCGTCTCCACGAACGTGATGAGATTCATTCTCCATCGTATCCATTCAAATATAATTCTCATTTGATGATTTATAATAGTATATAAGGACTTGATATAAATCTGGATATGATTGATATACAACCTATCCATGACAAACACGGCTCACATAACAAAACATATAAAAGAAAACGAGTAAGTTAACACCCAAAACAACGATAATACTAATATATTATTAACAAATCAACGTTAAAAGATCATATATGATATCATATTAATTTATATTATTGTTGTATAATTTAATAACAATTATTTCACCATTATACAGGAGGTTAACCTCCCCACCCAAAGAAAAGTACAAGTTAAGGGTTTATTTCGCAATCTCTTCATTATCTGAGGTTGTTTACACGTAATAATCTACTGGGATCTCTTTATCTTCCACATAAATATTTCTTAAAAATGTTTTTCAAAACATTATTTCTATTTTACAGAATATGGGTTAATGTCATTTATACCATATTTTGACTTTTTATAAGAAGTTTATAAAGGAATCATTCTGTCGTTTTCCAAACAAGGTCCTTTTTAACCTTTTCGACAAAATTAATGTAAGAATGCCTTTTTTTTATCTTATACGGTGGGTGTGTCTATTTTCTGCCATTATAAAATCATTGAAGTTTACCTTAAAATCTTATAAGAATATTTTCAAAGAAAATGTTTTATTTTATATGACTCTTAATTTATTTCAAAATAGAAAGGGATATTTCTCTCAAAAGAGTTTTGATTTCATCTATGTCAACATCCTTTGATGGATTTTAAGTTTAATTAGAGTTGATTTATTATGATACATAACTTTTATATTGTATTTAATGTTTTTTGATATATTTGACAATGGGTGTGTTATTTGTATACCATTAATTGTTTATGTATTAAGTATTTACATTTCGTATGCTAGTTTTAATAGGAATTTTTATGTTATGTTTAAACATGTTCATATGAGGAATGCATTAGACTTAATATATGATAGGTGGAGCCCGCTATAGCTCCTCGACGCATCGGTAGGTCTCATGAGACAAACTAGTGTCTTGGCACAAGGCCATGACAAAATGTTATTTGTATTCTTGTCACGAGGCCTTGGCTATGTGGTTATGATAGTCTGGCATTATGCATTCCATCATTATGAAAATGGTTATTGATATTCCATGTGAATATTCGATTAGTAGAATATCCATGTGAATAAGTAAATGGCATTATTTCATTTTATTTTTGACATTCTATGTTAATGTTCAAGTTTAAAAGTCTTTTGTTTTAGTTATACATTGCCTCAAATGTTTATTCTTATTTATGAAATTTTATGCAATATTTTTATCCTTACTGGGAATTTGAGCTCACCCTTTTTCTATGTTTTATTTTTCCCAGGATGTGAACAAGTAATTTATGAATGGCCTGCAGGGATAGTATGGGGGGATAAGAGTGTGGACTATGGAGACTATATTTTTGTAGTTTTCATTTTATGATGTAATGTAAAACTTTATGAATATATCTACTGTTTCCACAGCTACTAAATGAATCGGTCTTTCAAGATTTGATATTTCTTGTGATCATGCCAATGTTATTTAATAATGCATCGACTCTGGGTAACTGGGGTCGGGGAGTTACATTATTAGGTTCCTAAAGTCAGTTCAGTTTGTTCCCAAGCCTTTTATGAATATGAAAAAACTTACATGAGGCTTTCGGTAGTAGCGTCCACCCACTTTCATGGTAGATGATGGTCCCAATGCTGTAGAGTCATGGATAGAAGATATAAAATCCATCATCTACCATCTTGAGAAAATTTTTTGGTGAGGGTATAACTTTCTATCCATATGCTTTGTGAGTTTGAAAATCATTGGTGGGATGTAATTTCTCAGGAAGAACAACCCAGAGACTTGTTTTGGGGAGACTTCCAGACAAACATCAATGATCACATCTTTTTGTAGACTCCGAGGGAAATAGTTATAGAGATATCACACATCTTTATTTGTCCTATATGATAGTGTTATATTATTCTAATTTCTTCACTGAGCTCCATCGTTTTCTCCATTTATGATAGGTGATGTATATATGACTGCGAGGAGCATTGATTTTGTAATTTGAGATTATATCTTCTCATAGGTGAACATATTTCATTTTTTCCCATTATAGTGATCATGAATCATCCCCAAATTATGAAATGAAATCTCAAAGAAGTTGATCCTATAAGCTAGAGTGGTTCAGTTTTGAGGCTAGGTGATGGTTATCCAGGAAATAAGAAGCATCATTTCAATTGTGCATGTGGGAGAAATTCAAGCCAAATGAAACGTACATATAATACTATAATAATTCCTCATTACAGAAGGGTTTTCCATAAGAATCCCCAGTTCCCAATGAACTTGATGGAGTGCCAAAATTGTAGCATGATGGGTCACCTTTATAATTTTCTTCATTCTTATCCTTCAGCATCTAGTGGCAGGGGATCATTCTAGAGCCTCAATCAGGTACGACATCAAAGAATCAATGTTAGGATGTCAGTTTAATTTCCACCAACCAATCAGGTTGAGGAAGTGGAGGTTTTGGTTGAGGATGTCATGTTTTAGAACACTAGAGTCAGTAGAGTGGACCTTCTTAGGCTAGTCAAGAAGCATCTCAGTCTGACGTTCAATCAATATGTATGCAGTGCATCCAATGCTATTGGAGAAGCATCCAAGGTCCTCTACCATTATAGGTACTATCTGTGTATCCCTTAATTTATTTTCATACCTTTTTAATGAATATTCGTCACAGTATTTTATATGGTTGTGATTTTTGAGAGTTTGGGACTTTCCATTGATTACATCTGTGGCGTTATGTCTCTCAACACTCCATTTGGGGTCAGAACATAGGGTGTACACTAGTGCCAAGAGAGCCCGGTTGAGATAGGTGAGTATAGTTTTCTCTAGAATATCTTCACCCTCAATATGAAAATCTTTTATGTTATTTTCACTATGGACTGGATCATTCTTTATAATTACCAACTGAATTTCTATCACTGTCGTGTATCCTTCACAACACCTAAGGGAATCACATATATACAAAAGGTAAAATGATATATCTAGGTAGATTGACCTATATCCAACCATTATGGGCTATGATAAGTGATATCTCAATTATAAATTCTCTTTATGAGTGAATGGGGAACCCAATTATTTGAATTCACTCCCATTGTTGATCTTTTTAGGTATATTTTACTAGATGACTTCTCCATCTTACATGCTATGTGGGAAGTGGAGTTCCCTATTGAGCTTGTTATAAGTGAAGCACTAGTGTCTCTTCCTCCTTCTAGGATGGAAAAAAAGATCAATAGGAACTGAAGAAACATTTTGAATATATTGATTCTGACACTTTTATCAAACCTAATACATCCTTGTGAAGTTCACTAGTAGTTTTACCCAATACAGAAGATAGTACCGCATGATTTTTGTGTGGACTATCGTCTACTCAAGATGCTTACTATAAAAAATTGATATCTATTTCCTCATATAGATGACCAATTCGACCATCTCTGAGGAGAAATTATTTTTACCAATTTCAATTTTTGGTCAGGCTATTATCAAATTCATGTACGAACATTGAATATACAATAATAAAATATTCTAAAGCAGGTACATATTGTTTGTGTTTGGGTTTATGTCATTTGATCTGATGAATGTGCCATCAGTTTTCTTGGCTTTGATGAATCAGGTTTTCCACCAGTACCTTGATTCCTTTGTGGTAGTCTTCATTGAAAACATCTTGGTGTACTCGCACTCTAGACACGACTATTCAACCCATCTTGAGATTGTGATGACTACACTAAGAGAAAACTAGTTATATGAGAATCTTAGTAAATTCCATTTTTGGATTATTAAGGTTTATTTCTTGGGTCATATCATAACTGAGACATGCATATTCGTTAACAAAGAAAATGTGAGCATAGTAGTTTCATGGGAACAACCTCCATATTTTTTTAAATACATAGATTCTTGGGGCGTGAAATATATTAAAATAATTTCATCTAGGATATTTTCTACACAGATGTTCCTCTTATGGATCTGACTAATAATTTTGTCACGTTCATAATATCAAAAGGCTCTATGAAATAATTTCATGAGTTAATGGAATGACTCACATCATCCCCAATCCTATTTCTGCTTGATCATGGAAGAAGTTATACATTTCACTATAATTCTACATGAGTAGGACTGAGTGTATTTACGATGTAGGGTGATCAATTTGGGATATTGGATCACCAAAAAAGATGCTTCATGATCAAAACTATCATACTCACAACCTAAAATTAGTAGTTTATGTTCATGATCTCCATTGTTGGAGACACTAATTATTGGGAGAGAGGTTCATTATTCACACGATTCATAAATTAAAGAAATATATATCCACACAAAGAGAAATGACATGGAGGTTGTGCATTTTTGTCAAATACCAGCAATCGTTCAACTTTGAGTAGGATTATACCCATGGTTAGGGTAATTTTTTGGCTGACACTTTAAGTTGAAAAATAAAAACAAAATCTATCCATGAAACTAGAAGTGAGTGGAAGATGATGGATTTCTTTGGAATGAATATAGAGGATCAAGATTAGTGTAGAAAACAAGTTCTAACAGAAATTTTAGTGCTTTACTCTATTTCAGTGTGAGTCTATGCGAAATAGTTATCTGATCCAGAGGTGTACATTTTGAGGTAGAGCATCACAGGAGATAAATCACCTTTAATATGGGTTATTGGTAGAAGAAAAACTCTTCTCTGCAGTGGCCATGTATGGGTGCCTTATGGTATCTAAGAAGACTAAATATGGGAATATCATTCCTCTGTTTGACTAGTTCTTCCTATACATACAATGATGTATAGAGATATTCATCATTTGTATTGGTGGGATTGTCTGTAGAAGAAAATAGTTGGTTTCATTACCTAGTTCTCCACATGTAAACAGATGAATGTAGAGCACTAACAACCTAATAGACTCCTACATCCTATGTTCATTTTATAGTAGAAATGGAATGACATAATAATGGATTTCATTATAGGCTTTTTGAGATCTACTTGAGGCAACGATGCAGTATGGGTGATCATATATAGGTTGAAAAAAGTCATTCACTTCCAAATCTATCCATGATACCTTTTCTATTTATGATTTTTAGAGTATTTATATTGGTTAGACATTATGACTATATTGAATTACCCACTCTATCATGTTAGAAAAAGATGACTGCTATATACTGTGATTCTAGATAGGGTGGCAGAAGGCACTGGGTTCACATTTTCTTCTGAGTACTGCATATCACCCCCATACTGATGGGTCATTCAAGGAGACCATTCGGGTGTTAGAGGAAATATTACTGTCATGTATCCATGATTTTGGCTACTCTTGGGAGAAAAATATTCCTCTAGTTGAATTATCATTTAATAAAAGCTTATATGAAACAATTAAAATGGTACTATGTGATGCCATCTATGGTAGACCATGTCTTTCACGTTTATGCTGGCTCGAGGAAGATAAGGCATCACTTCTGGGTCATCAACTTTTTCAGCTATCTTTTGGGCATGTCCAGTAGATTCAAAACCATATGCCAAAATATCATTCCAGATATAAGTATTATAATAATTGACATTGTAGACCATAATAGTTTGAGTTGGAATAACACATCTTTCTGTACGTTTCACCAAGGATGGGGAATAAGTGAATCAGGAGGGAAGGGAAGTTATCATTGAGATATATCAGCTCATTCAAGATAGTGGAGAGAGTTGGGATGATGGGATATAATTTCCTATTAACTCTAAGGTACCATGCTATGCATGATGTCTTTCAAGTATCTCAGCTTCAATGGTATCATCTAGTCTTGTCTCATTCCTTTAGTCTAGATGACATCTTGCTTGAAGAGAATGCATTATTTGAGGAGAGTCTGATTCGTATCTTTGATCGTATCATTAAGGCTATCTGAGTTAGGTCAATTCCTCTAGTTTTGGTTCTATGGGAGCATATATGTGTTCATGTTGAGATATGGTAGTGGGATATTGAGGTGCATGCTCAATGTTTGCAACATTTCTCAGACGACATTCCCCTATCATTAAAAGGGAAAATCGAGGAATGGTTGTCTTATGGTGGAGAGGTTGTAACATAACCGATTTAAACGAGGTATAGACCATTTAATTTTTAGTCCAATTTCTTAAAAAGTCTTTGATAACATGTATGTTTTTCTTGTTTTAGGTCTCGAACGGCAAAATTAACTAACATGATTAAATGAAATAAAATAAATAAAAATAATTAAAAATAAATGAAAAATAAATAAAAATAACTAATAAAATAAAAACATATTACAGGAAAAGTGAAAATAATTTAAAATGGGCCCAACCAATTTTTTTTTCTTTTCTCCTTCATTTTTTTATACTATTTTTTTATTTATTTATTAAATTTATTTTTATTTTTTATATCCCCTATTATAATCCTTTTTTCTGCTCCTCTCTTCACTCTCTCTCCTCCTGTGCATCATCCCCCCCTCTCTATGTGGTGCACCCCCCCCCCCTTATTCACTTCAAAAGCCGAATTCACCTCTGATTATTCTATGATTTCAACACCATTATAAGTGTAGTGAAGCTCTAGGTATGACTTATCATCTAAATCAACTATTTTTGGTTTTAATAATCCCTTCATCAAATAATCCTTCATGATAGGTTTTTACCAAAAATTGGGGTTTTCTTAATTCCTTTGATTTCTTCTGTTTTAGGTCAAATCAAAGGTTGGTGGGAGACGTGGGGTATACTATGACTATGTGGTAGGGTGAATATTTTTTCCCCTATTTTCATTTACTTGTTCAATTCACATAATTGTGCTACTCACCAATGGCTACTAACGAATACCAAATAATATTTATTAATTTAATTAAACTATTTTGTCTTGATCCTTGTATCATTTGATTAAGGTGAACCCCTTACTATGCAGTTTTCATGCAGTTGAAAACCTATTTGGGTGTACCAACATAATAGGATTATTTTACTTTTCCTTGAATCTTTAAATTATCATTTACATGTTCATTTTCGATAATTTGGGTTGAAGTTTTAAATTGAATAAACTATTTATGATCAATAAAAAACCATGAAATTAGTTATCTTTTTAATTTTTCTTGCATAAATAATTGCTTTGATAAGTTTTTTAATTATTTTATATTAATAAATTTTTTTCTTCTAAATGTAATTATAATATGAAACTTTTTTATAATAATGTGTTATTATTATTAGTTATGACTATTAGGCTTGAATAATAGTCAGCACATCGAATTAAATGGTTAATTAAAGGGTTACAATCATGAATTATTTTCCATTGATATATATGTCTCTCATGATATTTTAAATGAAATTGGGATGTGGAGGGAATGTAGGTCACGTATTTGGAATCACTATGATCGATAGGTTACCGCACAACACACTGTGAATGTGATGTTTTAGGCTCACTTGGAAAGGGATTTACCACTTATTTTTACTATACTATTAGTTGATTCCAGTTCTGTAAGGGTAAGGTGAGGACACACTCATTGGGAATATTTCTATTCCGAGCCTCAGTTGATACTCATTCCCTATGTGAAATACATGGTACATAATCATAATTACTATATCATGAGAGATACTTGGACTTTCAAATGTATCTTGTTTGATGATATTGTGGAATTGGATATTCTTGAGTGGATGTACCAAAGATATCCATAGGTATGGCTCATAATCCACCTCTAAAATTGTAAATATTAATATAAATAATTGAGATGCCTTTATTGATACTACATTGATTTTCCATATGGTTTGTGATATATATATTATGCCTTTAGTGTTCCTGGTGTTGATATATGGATTAGACCCCATGAAAAATAACAAGTTTGGGGGTATGCCCTTTTCTTTGGTCTGTCAAGTTACTTAGGCCTTACTATATATATTATGCTTTACTAGGTATCTAATAAATATTTTTAATCACTTCAAATATGGTTTTATTATATGGGTTTACACATTGAAACCCAAAAAAAGATACAATAATTTTTATTCATTGAAATTTATTGCATTTATTATATAGGGAACACTGATAGTTATCTAAAACATGAAACAGAATGGTTTAAACACCGTGTGTTTTAGAATTCTGAGATTACAAATCAAACACTACTCAGGAACCATTTGGTACTTGTGTAGACTTAATTTTCACATGTTTGGATATAGGGAATCATTCCTCTCCCAATGCATGATTAGTTTTTTGTTTCGGATCGATCTTGGGGTAGGGGAGGAAGACTCTGCTAAAGATGGTGTGTCACAGTTTTCCATATTTTTGGCAGTATTTGTTAGAATGTAGCCTATTTTTATACCATGTCCCACTGTATGTCTATTTATCATACATTGATATCATTATGTTATCTATTATAACTTTTCTTATTCCGCAGTTATTATGTGTTTTTTAGTTCATTTATCTACTTCTTTTACTATTTCTTTTTCTCAATTCTATTTCTACTTGTTATATTTTTTGTACCATTGTGTAACAACTTATCCTATAAGGGAATAGTATCCCCACAGACGTACCCAGGGCCCTTCCACCTTGTAGGAATCCTCTATCATTTTTGGATATATTCTTAACGTCTTATCGACCACATTCTTAGGGCCTAGTTCTGTGGTACTCAAGGAAGAATGCTACAAAGTTGAATAAAGGAATTCAAAAAGAAAAAAAATCTATTTTATTTGCAGAATATAATATGAATTTAAAATATATATCTAATTTACTAATACTACTAAACTATTTGGACCTTACGAATGAAATACATTTTATCTTGGGAAAATGTAATAAAGTTGACACTAATTATGGGTTCCCGGATTCGTGGTCATTACAAACATCCATATAGTTTATTACCCTAGTATATACAATTAATATATAATATCAATATATATTCTTATTAAACATAGAAAAAATAACAGTAACTATGAAATATAATATATATATAATTGTTAATATCAAACAATTTATAAAGACATTATCCTTGTTAAATAGTGACACAACCACTATTGTGACAATACCTCATCAATATCTCTAATAATATTTATTTCATATCTAATAAAACCATCATAGTAAAACCATATACTATTATCAAAATTATGACATTCCATACTTTTAAAATATAGTTTATCTTTTTCATAATAAAAAATTTCCATTATAAGCATTTTGAAAGATAAATAAAGATCCATCTAAAAATTTTTTTATATGTGGTGGAATTTCTATTTTTTCAAATATTAATTTGTAGAATTTTTAAATTGTTTTCTATTTACATAGATTATACTGACATGCATATTTACTTTTAATTTTTATGAAAAAAATGACTTTGATTTCATTATTAGGGAATATAAAAATTACAAAATCTTGATATATTACTCAATTTCCCCCCTTAAACACAAAAAATATGTTAAATTTATTAAAAAACCAATGGAAGTATTTTTCCCCCTAGTATTTTATAAAAAAATAATTGTAAAGTAACTCTTGAATAAAGTATAAACCACTGAAATGGTTATGTCCATAAATATAGAATATCTATCATTTTATATTCATTGAATTATCTATATTTAATATATTTTATTATATAATTTCTAATGAGTATAGACAAAGAATAAAAATTATATTTAATTGCTTAAATAAAAAAGATAAAGTAGCACACTATGAAACCATATAATGAAATATTTTAGGTTGTCAAAGACTAATAATATTAAATTATTCATTATTCCAAAATTTGGTATAATAATTAAAAAGGGAGAAGTGAAACAAGTTAAGAGAGAGGGAGAGGGATTATATTTCTCTTATTATGCATCTCCACCATAATGTATAACTCCACATATAATCTAATAAACAAATAATAAAAAATAAATAGTTATAAAAAATTCAATATTGAAATATATGTATAATCCAATAAATATATATATATATTTGAAATTATACATTGAATAATAGTAATATTGTTATTATGAAAAATCATATATTTTAAAAATACATTATATAAAACAATTAATCAAATATTATGGATATATTTGACATCGAATGGGATTAATTTTTATATAGTCTTGAAATGAAGATATGAATTTTGTGAAATGGTAACAAAAACATATAAGAGACATATCAAAAATTTATTAGGATATAATGAAAAATGATTTTGAAATTATATAATGATAGTATAAGGTTTAATGTATAAAATAATAGCATTTAATTTAAACGTTCTTCCACAATTTTTTAAGATGTCATAAACTAAACAAACATCATACCATCTTTGACTTGTAGGAGTTTTTATTAATGATATATATTATATTGTGATTTTTTTATTAATTTAGTACTAGATTATTTAATGATTCCTAGGATCATAATGATTATCAAATCACTAATGGTATAATATCATTCTCTTATAACAATAATGATAAAATTTCTCTCACATATGTTTCAATAGCAATCAAATCCAATAATTTATCTATATTCTCTCAATTGACTATGCTCTAAGACTGAATAGAATTACTAGAAACATAATTTTTCAATTCCAAGAGGTTATCAAATTGAATTATGAATACACTATTAAATATTTTTTAGGTATATTTCATTTACAAAGAATAAATTTACAATTTTTTATCTACTTTCAAAATATATAAATATTTTTAATTTAAAACATCATTCTAATTTTATATTTTAGTAAAATAAAAAGTTTATATGAATAACACCTCTGAATAAGATTATTATATTTTTTGAATAATGTAGTATGTTATAATAAATATGTGTTTTTAAAAGAAATAAATATATACAAATGTTTCATTACATCCTTGAAATGTTTTAACATAAATAAAAATATATTATTAGTAGAAACATTTTTATCGAGTTAGAAATCATAACGGATTTTAATATAAATAAATATTATTTATAAATAAATTGCATAAATCTGTTTTAATCATCTAATATATTTTCTAATGGGTTAATGGTACTATTAATAACATAATAAATTTCCATTCATGTATGTGGTTCACAAAATTTCTATTTTTTTTACGCTAATCATTTCAGATAATGTAATCATCTCTCCTTATTTTTATTTTGTATTATAGAGTATTACCTAGGTGGATATATATTCAAAACGATTAATGAATGTAAACTTATGAGTATTCATATTGGAAGTGTTTTTTCATCCGCTCTATAATTTTTCAATAATAATTATTAAATCTTTTCCTTTATGTAGGTGCCAAATATTTTGATGACTATATTTCTATTTCATTCAATTGTAAAGGGATTGTTGGATAACCTATTAATTAAGGAATATAATTTTTATTTTATATTTATTATTGTAAATATGACAGGAAACATCAAATATTTTCTGGAAAGAATAAAATCATCTTCAAATATGGTATTAAGAATTATAAGGTTCAGCAAAAAATTTTAGGTGGAATACTCTTTCAAGGAATACAAAACGACTCTAAAAATTTAAAATATTTCAAATATATTAAGTAGAAACTCCATTATTGGAATATAATTCCCTTTCCATTGTAGGAATATAAGTACCCAATAAATTGTTTAAAATTAATTTTATTGTTAAACAGGCCTATATAAATCATTAGAATGTAATTTTGAATGGGTTTTAGTTAATTTAAATTGTCTTAGAAGGTTCTGAAATGATTTCATTGGAGTCGGAATAGGTATGAAATTAATACTTTTTGTTGAATATTAGAATGATCATAGAATTATAAGTTTTTTAATGTTTATTCGAATGTAATAGGGAACATGTTATTGTTCAAAAACATTGTAATACCGATTCAGTAGTGTGCATGTTTGACACAACAAAACAGAATTTTTGGACCTCATTTATTTGAATAGGGATGGAAACCTCAACCATGTGGGTAGAATTATCAATAGTTATCATGTATATTTGTTCATCCATGTAAATTTAACCATGTTATTTGATTTGGCAACCTTATTCACTACCACCTTCATATGAAACAACAAATTCTCAATTTCTTAGGTTGACATTTTCTTGACCTATTATTCTCATGTGATGGTACCTACACACTCTATTTCTATATGAAAACTACTTCCACAACTCTTCTCACTCACCAATATCGATTTCCTAGGTCACTATTAAATTTTTCCTTACATGCCTAGCATCCATGCACCCTGGTTGACATATTGTTGCAAAAACAAACTCAATGAATCTATTTTTTACACTTCTAGTCCCATGATGGGAGACACCCATGTGTGAAAAAAAATCGATCTCCTTACACCCATGTATTTTAGTACCTCATTCCCAAGCCTTATAGCTCTATTCTGGTGACATTTTAAAAAATATACCTAGAAAAATAAATGTAAGTAATAAAAAATTTATTGAATTATGGATTTACCACTAAAATATTTTTTATGAATCAACCTATTCTCATATTCACCAATATTATAGTGAAGGATCCCAGATTTGAAAATACACTATGGAGCCACATGAAATAAACATACATAGATTCCCTTATACTAGAAAACTATTTACTAAGCCTACCACATGGGAGACCACTTATCCCTGACATTAATAAATCACATATTCACCCAAACCACCTCATATGATGAGCCACCACCCATGCCTCTATAAATAAGTAATACATTTCTCGGGCCAACTAATAAATTTAAAAATTATCCCCACATTGTGACTATGGTGAAATTTACCCCTATATTTTTTATGGATACCACCTTTACCTACCTCCGGATTTGGAGAACAGTTTACCCAACTCAATTATAAGGTTTCATTTTGTCCAACTACCCTATATTAGGGAACCAGATCACCCAAGTAACCACATGAGATAACCATCATCTACAACCTCAAATATAACATACCTTCACATTATTCTAGGGAATGGAACTCCCCTACCCACATGTATGACCATATTATTTATTAACTTTTCTATATGGGAGACAACTTATCATCTCACCCTCCACATGTATCTAGAATTTATTTACTTGGTCATGAAAAATACGATGAATCCTGTCAATCAGTTATTCCATAAAAGGTGGGAATTTTTCACTGGTCCCCCCTAACAGATATAAACTCATGAGATTTACCATAATATATACCATTGATAATGAAGTTTCGTATCATGAGTAATATAGTGAATCATCTATTGGGCCATTCTACCCATCTTGGTTACCATGTGTCAAGTTGGAAACCACATTAGACTATTCAGTGAGTTGGGGTCCAAAAATATGGCCCTCTAGTAAGGTTGAATCCCCAATCCATCGTCAAATGGTAGCATATTTATAGTCCCAAACTCCTTCCTCATTTGTATATATCCCTCATCGGTGTAGAAATATTTCTGAGTTAAAATACTAAATTAATTGGATAAAAATGTACATATGTGTTGTACATATATAATACCATCACAAATACATTATTATTCTTAGTTTCTCAATGGTCTCTTTCTAGGTGTAAGCCCCAGATTATATCTCATTGGGATGTATTCTTTGGGAGACCATTCATACTCTCTTATCTAACTATCAGTCAATAGGAAGTGGATTCATACATTGTCCTCTTGGTTAAGTGTAATCCCAAATTAATCCCTCATTTATTATATCCTAATTATTAGCTATTACTGATCCATATTCATTCATTGTTATTCCATTTGTGAGGAATAATTCATCATGTCAATGACATATCCTCTAGGAATTTTTTCACCAATTGTCACATTCCCTATTGGAAATTGTTCTATGATGGTACATATTCCCTAGTCAAAAATCATACTTTATCATATTTTGTTACCAATAACCATAATTAATTCCAATGTGTATTAGAGTGAAAATTCACTAATCAATATATTATTTCTGCCAATTTCGTGATGCATAAGTCCTTACCATTAGATAAAAAATTGCATGTGATAGTGCTATTGTATAACCTTAATCACTAAAATGTGAACAACGAGGGATTGATTAACAAAACTAGAATACTTAGGATTCCTCCTTGAGGTTAAATACAAAAATCTCATTGGTCATGGATGAAAAACCAAAAATTAAATTTCATTGGTCCTTATCACATGACCATTAAAGGTATGATGCCTTGCATTAAGTGTCACAAAACTATATAGGTTTTGATTTCCGTCATAATGATATATAGGAATATTCTCTCACATACCATGACTTAACACCAAAACAACAACCAACTCCCAAGATGGAGATAAATTATATAGATAGCAATTTTTTTCCTTTCAAACATGGTTAAATCACCAATTAAGAAGAGGAAGACGAAGAACCAACAATATTTAAAAAAATGTTCAAATAAACATGTGATTTGGAATGATAACATATATGGTGGTAACCATTTCTATACTATTATTTAGTAGGGATCAAAATTCATATTATAAATCTATATCAAAGAACTATAGTAGGTAATAAATCCAACTTAAAGGGTGAGATGAGCCAGAACTCCCTTCCATTTGACTACGGTGCATCTGAAGTGTCATTGGTAATTCCCCAATGAACACCTACAATTGCATTTAAGTTCAATGTTTTCTTAAAATAATTTTGGATCTATTGTTTATTAGAAACAAATTTTCCACTTTTACATCCTCATTCCTTCGGAAAAAAAAGTGTGGGTTAGAGATTTCCATGTATTGGGCACCACATTTATTTTTCAAAAAAAATGGTGACCCTGATTTGAATCCATGGATCATGATGGTGACTGATCAACCATGAAATTAATTTTCATACTAAATTAATGGGTTTCATGGTTTTGGTTGTTTATAACTATATGACTTTTAGTGACTTCAAAAAATGCCATATATATCCTTCAAATCAGACTAGAATCATTTACCCATAGCTCATCTTATGTTAGCCTTAAAGTATGAACTGAAACTCAATATGGAGATTCTCAGGCTAAAAATACTCCCCAGGAGAGTTTCTAAACATATTCCTTGATAGTAATGGTGGTTTAATTACTTCCACCATATTGGATGTCATTTCTGACCTAACCTCTCCAAAATAAGGTGGTGAATTAGCTGATCCAGAACTACCATCTCAAGGGAAACACACAAACCTAGAGATAGAATGTGAGATTATCCAATAGGTCATTCTCTTATGAATTTCTTATAAATAATGAGATATATAAAACCACATGTCCCATATCAACATTTTAAATAATTTTATGCTACATTACATAGAGTTTGAAAATTTTCATTTCTCTTAACTTTGGGAGGTGGAGGAGGATAGAGTGAAAAATCATATTGCTCTGTTAGAGAAGCTTTGGAGTACTCCTTTGGGTCATTATTGATTTCCACAATTTATGAACATAAATTCATAGGAATATTTGTTTGGATATCTTGAGAGATATGAAAAACCTAGTATCCCAAAACAGTGGATATATAAGTTATATTCGAATGTGGAAGATAGTCAAACCCAGGGAACATTCCAATATTTCCATTTTAAATGAAAAATAACATCAGCTAATACATGCAATGATTTAATAGTAGTTATATGTTCCTCATCACACTTAACATTCCTTCCAGTATATACTTTAAAATTTCAAAATTACATGGCTTCTAATCATTGTAGGAATCATAGGGAAATCCCCTATCCTTATTTTGTCTTATGAATCATATTAGCATAATGTAGCGTCTAGTGAATATATGTGATATATCTTTCCTGCACCTCACAAGTCACCCAATATATCATGGTAATGAAGTGTAAAACATGTATACATATAATGGTCTCCATCAAGGGGTATACACAAATTCCTTATATCCCTAACATGAATGGATCCTGTTGTAATATCCCGAAGATAACTATAGAGGGGTCACATGTTCTTACTTTCAATAAATAGGATCTTTCGAATAACTTATTGAAAATAATTGGTCAAGGGTGGGATTATATCATTAATACTACTAGAGTTCACTGGTATATAAACACAATAATAATATGGAACACTTAAATCATTATCTTTATTATACGAGCTCATCAGTATATCACTTTACTATCTTTAAAGAAATCTCAAATCCCTATGCCCATTAGAATTTATGAAAAACATGTGATTGAAATATAATAAGATCATTGTTTTATCATTTACAAAATATATGATTCCCAATGGAATATTATCATTTCCCCCATTAACGAATAATCCCTTGTTGACAACCTCGCCATGGAAAAATTTTGACATTCCTTAATAGTGAATAAAGTTAAAAAATGGGTTCATATATACATTATTAATGGTGATTTTAAATCACATAGTCATATTATAGGAGTATATAAAGAATAAATTTTCATATTACATTAATAGTTATGTAGTCCCCTAAGATGGATTATATGAATAAATTGTTTTACACATAATACATGAGTCCAATAATGATTGAGGTATAGAACTAGGTCACCTAGCCACGATGATCCATAATTCCTCATCATTAGAAATATACAACCCAGGAACATGACCATATAAATACCCATGTCATTTTTGACTTTATTGATTTCATTCAGTAATTTTTCTGACCCCCATGAATCTATTGAATCCATATGAATGGGAAAATGCATCGATTTTCTTATAAGTACTCTATATGATAAAAATATTAGTAACATTGGAGGTCGACCCCCGAGTAGTAACCATGGAGTTCCTCGAATGGTACACTATGTGGATTTCCTCTCCCAAAATGTATAACAATATTAAAAAAAAATCCATTAATTACCCATTAATAGCATGCAACCTTATAGGTTTTTCCTATGGAATCTAGTGCACTAACCATGGAGGTTATTCCCATCGTATGAATTTTTAATGTAAAATCCACATTGACATTTAATCTCATCATGAAGGTCTTATATTTGTAGAATCCAATCCTATAATTCCAATATATTGATAGGAAATTGAGATTGTGATGCCGGATACTATAAGTGTTATATCACAAACCGAATAAATCACATCATAGATGAAGGAATGTTATAGTAAAATGTAACCAAACATACCTACCATGGTTCACTTACCAATCAATAAAAATAAATAGATCTTAAATGAACAAACTCACATTGAATATGAATTTTTCAACTGACCACTATGTGTAGATCATTTTGATGAATACCACATTGACGATGAGTAACATTACATTATTATAAAGAATGAATTGTCCAATAATAATATATCAGTCATTTTTTGGACTATTTCATTCTATAGTGTGACATTCCAGAATTGTTAAAAGATTAAATTTTTTCATAACAATTCTAGAACCTATGGGAGTCACTCTAATATCTAAATATAATATGTATATATTATAGATAGTACCCTATTCACATCGTGGTGGTGATTGGGATATTTCATCAAGTTGATTTTTCTTCCTTCTCAATGGATCATAACCCCGAAATGGTGAATTTGTTTGAACGTGTTCAATAAGAATATGTAAATATCATAATGGTGCCTTAACCAATGATTATAGAAACATCACTAAAGATTCATGGGGTGGATATATTATGGGGATCTACACATCACTCTTCGAACATGTCATTTAAGATCATCATCAATCACAACATGTAACTTAATCACCTTCAGGTAGGTCTTAAACCCAAGAAATGCATATCGTAGTGGTTATATCGAATGAAACCCTACTACATTCAAGGTCTAAAAGTTTCATATTCAGTAGTAATGATTCAAATATTGATTCATGAATATATATTATAAAAAAATTAACATACCATCCCAATTAAGGAAATACTAGCCTATAACCATAAATAATCCCTCAATGGTTAGAATCCATCAACCATTAATGGTCTTACATATACCTTAAAAATTGCTAGAGGAATGAGAATGAAAGGTCACCATAACTGTTTTCCTCATGGTAGTACTTGAGAAACCCAAGACCACAGTCTTCAATCATTTTTAATTCCTCCACCCTCGATTTGATCATAAATTTTTTTAGTGGCTCTGTGATGTTGGGATAGTGAAGCCATGTCAAACCCAACCAATAGGGATTGTAGAATTATTACCCCCTCCTCTTGAGAGGAAATTTATATTCCCCAGATTGGCCTCCACATCACCAGGGAATCCCAATTCATTTCTCCATAATCATGATGTATCTCTTTTATTAGATTAACATTCAATAAGAGCTACAAGAGGAACTCTCATAGTCACCTCCATTTAAGAATTTGAGATGAATTTTTATAAGTGAAATGATCGAAAATGGTCCACTGGGAATGTGAATTCCATGGAGGATTTTGATTTATGCCTCAATGAATATTCAAAGGGTAAAAATATTTCTACACATTTGAGGATGAGGAAGATAGTATTCCAATTTTGATTTATTTATTAGTTAATTTCATTGTCATTGATATTAAAAAGTAACACTGAGTAATTATATAACATGGACAGAAATAATTATGACATCTTTTTGAAATTTTATATGTACCCATGTCTACAAATAGAGATTTTGTAATTATAATTAAATGCATGCTAATAATCTTATAGTTTATCCGAATTTTCATATAAATCTTGATCATTATAAAGTAACCAATGAGAATGGAAAATGGAAATTTATGTTTAAAAATAACCTAACACCTGTAGGGGAAGGACCTATTTATATTGCGGAATTCTCTTCTAGATGTAAAGATGAGATAGAGGATATAAGGTAGCTAAGAATTGGATTAATCAAAAGAAATATTCTCACTAACTAAAATTCATCTAGGGGGTAATGTCCCAAAATTAGTTTATATCCAATAAAAACAAACTTAGCAACTTATAATAGCGTATTCCAACCCCTAACTAGATAAAAAACCTTACAATCAATTAATATCAACATAGTGGTCGATTATTAAGAGTTTCTACCACTATAGAAAAACTATGATGATTTTAGGAACTATGCCTTAGAATAGAACCGAAATGATATAAACAATTGGAATATTCATGTCATTGTCCATTCAAATCGTAGAATATAAATAATGGTGTCGGTAAATTAGGTGATTACTAATTTTCAAATTTACTCCCTGATTGTGATCTTATTATATATTTTAGGAGGATAACTTTTATACATCCCTCACAATCACTCATAAATGATAAAATCAATAAATAATCAAAATAAAATTCTTTATCTTCTGTACCCAAAGGAGATTATTTATGGATCATAAAAGGAAATGTACCTATATACAAGAGAAAATAAACATAATTCATCTATCTTTGTTACAGAATAAAGTGTCCACACTAAACATCTAGATCCATTATCAACACCATTTCATTAAGAAACAACTTCTATTATTCATGGTGAGGAACCCTCTACTCTTCATATGATATACTTCTCTTTAATAAAACTTGAATAAGAAAATAACACTAAATTGGTGTATCACTTCAGGACATGCTTGATGTATTTCCAATAAGTTAGTGAATACTTGTATAACCACGTTATTTTTAAATATTAGTTTCTAGAATCTCTGAGTGGAATTCTATTCTTATTTT
This sequence comes from Viscum album, assembly GCA_963277665.1. NCBI lineage: Eukaryota > Viridiplantae > Streptophyta > Magnoliopsida > Santalales > Viscaceae > Viscum > Viscum album. The sequence goes on along the minus strand of OY728155.1, from coordinate 2,132,469,591 downwards.
TGATAATGAATTGGAATCACCATCTTACAATTCTGGTAATAATTGATATAAATACTTTTCATTTATATGTCTCCACTTTTTACTATAAGGAACATTATTTCTTTGGTTTTTTTATATCTATGTACCCACGATATCCTTCTCTATGAAAATTTATTTATTTTCTCTGTTTCATACATTTTTCCATATTTTTAGTAAAACAATATGTTTATAGTGGAATATGAATCATCCATGTTTGGTAACATTATTATCAACAATTTTTAACTGAAATTGAATTTCAAAAAACTATTATGAAAATTGGATCCATAATCATTGTCCAGGCCCACTTTTAAAAATTAATCTCACAACTCTCTAACAAATGATCTATCTCACCATCTACATATTCCATGACACAGAACATGTGATCAAAACCATGTCACATAATAAACATTATTCTCCCATAAAATAATATAAACAATACAATTTTATCCTACCTTGATATGTGTCTTGGTATTATCTAGATTAAGTTTATTGATTCCTTAATCATATATTTTTACTAACAAAAATTCACATTATTGATAATGGGTGATTTTTAGAAAATAAACAATGGGGTGATCCTTATGTGCATATATACTTATGATTAATCTTATGATCGTTTATTAAAACAACTAGAATCATGATTCTGAAAAACCATCTTTACATAGAACCTAGATGACCCTTATTCAAAACTAATAATATGCTAATGCAGACATGATGATTATTACATGAATTGAAATAATGATTATGCATAACCAAATGATCAATACATAGTGTCTATATATTTTTTACATAGAGAAAATTTATGAATATATTGTTCCATTATCCTTATGAAAACTTGGATTCATTCATATGAAAATTTTTATGTGGTTTCTACAGAGAATAATTATTTATACACACATATGTTAGCAATCCAAACATTGTTGTTTTCCACAAATTCCTCCAAAAACTTATCCATATAGTTTAAGACATTCCCAAATTCCCTTGAATATATAACCAAAACTATATTCCACATATTCAATTCAATATTATTAAAAACCACTCCTTCCCAGATGGTATGAACTTACCACTTTAAAATCAAATACATAAAATACTAACTTCATATTTATTCTAAAAAAACTATCCAAAACACAATCAGATAATTTTTCTTATAAAAACATTCCCCTTTTTTTAAAAACATTATAGTAAGTTGAAAAGATAATCTCTTAAAATATTTAGAAATAAAAACATCGTTCTAACGATCTATACTGTTAATCTAACAATTACATTCTTGATAGATCATTTGGGTGGGGGTGAATCAATAATCATAATTTATTTTTATGTTTCATTTTAGTAAAACATTTCCACCTAGTAAGATGACTAATATTCACTATCTATGAACATCCAATCACATAATATCAACTAGATAAAAGGAATTTAGAATGTTCAAATCTCAAAATAGATGGATAATGCTTATTTTTATTTGGAATTGAAGAATATCACAGTAGCCACTAAAATGGACTTATCAATTCACAAGAGAACAGTTTATCCTTGAACTCATGGTTCATGTATCCCAATAAAACATAGGTGAATATTTAACACATGTTTATTAAACAAATTTAAAATGATAATTAATATTTTTAATATCTAATGATATATTCATGAAATACCCCACTATTGAGTTTTTTTGTCTTATGTTCTTCTTCTGATTCCCCTTTAAGATACCAAGTCACTTATTCCATTTGTATTCACAACAAATAAAAAAAATTTCTCTTCTATTAGATTTATTATTAATAATATAATTGAGATAAACATTGAATATATTATATTTAATTAATCACAAAATTCTATTTCATTCTTCTATACACTATAAATATGTATCTAGAAAAACAATAAAAAGGCCAAAAATTCGCATTCAAATTTCGAATTTGATTTTGATTTTCAAAATAATTGAACCAAAATTTAACAACAATTACTTTAAATTAATCCATTTTATAACATATAATAACCCATTTATAAATGTTGAATTTAAATTACATTGTTGATAGATTTTAAGAGTCTCCTGATCCACATAAAGATTTGTGTAATCAAGTCGAATATAAATAATAATTTTCACCAAACAGTTTTTATCACCATGGTGCATTATACCCTATATTGGTCCAACTAAACTGAACTACATTTTAAACCACATATAAATTAATTGAAAATTTCCATTCTTCCTCATGAACATTTCAAATAATGATTGTGTTTAAACACTACAACATATGGTATGACATATTTCAACTAGTTTCAAACCCCTATCTACTACTAGACAAAATTCATCACAATTACCACCTGGAAATTTCATAACAAAATCAAGACAATATATTTTATATACATGAATCTATTTTTTACACTGAGATACACTATGGAATGTGGATCCCTATTTTTTACCAAAAAAAATGACCCATCTTTTATTCTTTCATTGAATGACACCTTGATTAATCTTCTTTTACTCATAATATCACTATGGATTGGAACATTTTAGTGATACCTATTTTAACTCATAGTACACATACAAATCATAAAACTAACACATTGACACTAATGGTATTTCCATGATTTATTTTTTTGGTTGGATAAGAACACAAATTAAAAAGACTTGAAATTACCATTTTGAGAAACTCTATATGTTTTTATGGAAATAAAAGAACTCCCGGTCACCATGGTTTCACTATATGGAATTAGAAGTGTTGAAAATTTTATACATGAATAACTCCTAGATTAAAACATGTTTAAAAATTCGTATATCTCATTTAGATAATAAATTTTCCATAAAATATAAATGAAAAACACATTTTTGTGAACTTCTATGATGGAATAATGTATACTACAACTTCCAACACATCTATCTAGAATTAAAGCTTATTCCATGATCTAAAAATAATTACCAAACATCATAATGAACATCACATCATGTGAATCATTATAAACACACATTTTGGAATTTAATTTTTGTGTTGATAAAAAACCGAAATACCAATCCAATCCACTCCAATATAATCTTCACATTGTTAAATGTGATCTCAATAGTATCCACCATTGGATTTTGTTGACAATAATATCATGTAAATAACATACAAACTAAAATATCTTATTAATGAATCATTGTTAAATAACTTTATTCCTCAGTGAGTGAACATGGTGTTGAAAACATGAACCATTAATAATAAAACTAATGTGTCTATAAAAATAGGGATTTACATTGTTGTTTCATTAACCTCATCAAAATTCACTCTCTGGATTCAGATGAAGGAAAGGACATTGCATGAAAATTAATCTAGTAAAGAATAACTTATATTCCAATCAATACATCAAGATACCCATAATTATAATAAAATACACTGATAGAATATATGACAAACAAATTATGACATGAACATAAATAAACTATGAAAATTGTTCACACATGAAGAAATGATAAATTTACAACTATGCCCTTTTAATAAAAATCTCTAAACATATTCTACATTGTAATATAGAAATACCCATAATGGTAACACATATAAATGGATTCCACCCTAATAATTTATTTTCTCCCATTACAAAAAATTAAGATAAACACAAAAGGAATTTTATGTTGTCTTGTAACACTCCAATATTTTATGGTATATGTCTTCTTAAAAATATTTAATTCATTCATATGTTAACATTCAACAAATGAACTATGTAATACTATTAAATATTAACATGACCGTTGGAATAGTAATGTAACCATTTGGAAAAGTAATGTTTCCATTAGAATAATAACATCTCCTATAAAATAATAAATAAAATTTAGGTATCTCATAAATGAAATAACGATATATTTGAATCATATAATATGTAAATAAATTTTTTAGAAAATATAAATTAAGTGTTTGTTTATTCTAAAACATAAATGTTTATTTACAATTTTATAGTTAATATAATAATTTAAAAGTAAATTTAATTTCATAAAGTATATTCATAAATTATTATTTATTTGAATTATATTTTTAATATAGTATTATGCATAATAATTAATTTTTCAAAGTTATGAAAAATCTGTTCTAATGTTAAAATCTATATTTTTTTAAAAACAATGATTTTATTGAAAATTAAATATTTTCTATTTTGTAAATTTTATTCATTAAAGGAAGTATATTTTTTAAATCTTCATGTTGATAAATGATTAAGTTTAATTCTTTGGTTTTTTTCTAAAATAGTTGAGGTTTTTATGAATTGTGAAATATAGTAATTTATTGTATTTATCATTATACATAAATAAATGATTTATTAAGTTATAGATGATGTATAAATGTAGTAAGAACCCATTTCTTTGAACTAAAATGATATATTTACTTTACATTGTCACAATAATAGATACTATTTAATTTCTTGAGCCATAATAATATTCTAATTAATAAAATAATCAAAAAACACTCCTCTATTTTGCTATAAATACCACACCTCACCACCAATTTTACTGAAATTATATAAGCTGATAATATTATTATATTATACCCAATTACTCTCCCAAACCTCTTTATCATTTTCTATTCCCTAAGGTATCTCCAAAATTCCATTTCCAAGTACCTTCAAGAGGTTCTCATGTATACAACACTCAAGAGGTAACCCCCCCCCCCTCTTTCTCTTTTAATTATTTTATTTTCTTATCCTTACCTTACTTGAACTATCCAAAGTGGAATGGTAACTCTAGTATCAAAAAAATACTTCAATTTTATTTTGTAAAAGGAATACATATCATTAAGTTTCCTCTCGTCTAATTTTATGCTAAAAATAAAATATCATCTGTGAGGTGTCCGTTCACCAGTATTGTGAAGAATGAGTTTTCATTTTTCTTTACCACCTTCAAGGCAAGTCATAAAACCATTATTATCATTTAATAATATTTTATATAAAAATTATAGTTTATAAATTTTTTGGAAATAATATTCAATCATAATATTAAATAAAACAAAACAAGTTTTTGATTTTGGAAAAAAAATCCATAATAGATTAAGAATTTTTTATAAAGATTTTATCTAATGTATCATCCACATAATATATAAGAAAATGATATATGTCACAATTTAAACTTCTATAAGTTTATTAATAATAAATAATTTAACTTATATTTAATTTATTCCCATTTTATATTAACTCACATCCTTATATATAGGGTAACTGACCATAAAAAAAAGTAACAAACGCTCTCGGAACAACAAAATTACGCATTATAAATCATAAGAACATCCATAAACGAACATAATAAAATAATAGTAATTCTACAATAGGTTTAAGAAGTTATTAATTAAGTAATTAATGGATACAATTTGATTATGCAGGATACTAAGTTCATGTATAGAATGATTTCTTGCATAAGGTAATTGTTTCTTATATCGCCATTATTTCTATGATATATAAATTATTCACCACTTATTTATTGTGTGTGATGTATATATACTTCAATTTGATATATCATAACAATAATATATTTATCTTTATCGTATTAAATATTTCATTTATTGATAATTAATATTATGCGGATACAATTTGACAATTATCAACGTATTAAGGAAATCTTAAACTAATGTACATTCTTAGGGTCTAACATATCCTAAAATGATAATATAATGATATGATTATATTTCATATGAATTTTGAATATCATAATTTTCATTCAAACTACTTTTATGAGGATTCATAAATAAATAAATTTTATTTAAATTTGTTTTTTTCTAACAACTTCTATAAAAAATACTCAATCACATGTTTTCATTCTAAAAAATTCTAAAAACATTTTTTATTTTGTATGGAATTAGAATATTTTACCACATTTATTCACATTATTGTGTTGAGGAATATTATTCATTTTTACAAGGTTATTTTCAAATAAAATGTTTTCTTTTATAATTATTTTTTAAAATAAATGTTTTCAAAGTAATGTGGTATTGATATTATAGAATTTTCAATGATTTTGTTATGGTATTTCAATCAATGTAAAAAACCTCAGTTAAATATTACGATTAATTGAGGTTGATCCCTTATGATAAAATCTATCATATTTTACTAAATGGATTATGATCATTTGACTAGGGATGCACTATTTGTATACCCTTATCTATATTAGTATGGATAGTTTATGATTATGTTTACTGAATGGGGAAATTAGTTACATTTTATATGCTAGTTTAAATAAGAATGTTTATGTTGATAAAATTACACACCTTTTATATGAAGAATGAATTGATGTTATTATGTTTTAAGTGTGCCATGACCCCCTCCCTACATGGTGTACCTCTCCTGGGCAGGAAATGTGAGAAGGGACATAGTGACCTCTGAGTCCCACCTCCAGTTGGCCCCGGGTTGGCAACTAGCCTTAAGGGTATAATAAACACACAAATGGGAGGCTTTACCATCAATGAAAACAAAATAGAAATAGAGAGATAATACAGACACCTACAAACTCCAACACATACTGAAATATAAAATAAATCTTATGTACACATATATAATGTCATGCAAACCTATTACAAATTAATGGAAGAACTGTCTGTAGAAAAGGAAAGTAAAAAAACAATAATCATGAAGCCCGAACAACTCTTATAACCCCAAGATTATAGTAACCATCCTGATCTCCAACCTACTTAATGTGACCTGAAAAAACATTTTATATATACATTGGGTGAGTATAATAGTATAATCAGTAGGATTATCCCTGAAGCCTCTCATGAAAAATTAAAGAATGTATGCTAAAGCACAATGAACAACAAGTGAAACTAACTCATCACCTAAACATGCATACTGTTTTCCCAGCCTCACCATGGATACACTCATCGTTCATCATATAGAATAGTATATAATATAAATAAGAATATCCATGGTACCCTGCTACTACTTCCCCACTGGTTTGACGCTTTTCACTAATGTCACACTTTTTAAGAAATGGAGAAGGCCACTCCTTCACTAAATTTAATGAAGAGACCACAACCTCCATCAAGTTTGAACATCCATTTTTTAGAAGGTTATGCCTGATGGTTTATAGTAAAGTAGGGGACTAATTTATTCTAAAAACGAGTATATATAAATATATATTATTTTCAAATTTTAATTTAACTTGGATCAAATCTATAAGTACGCATATATATATATATATATATTATTTTCAATATAATGTTTTCAAGCATATATTATATGAATGTATAGTTTTCAAGTTATTTATGATAATATTTAAATCCATGTTAGAGGATATTCTCTTATTACTTTCTAAAAATTATTTTGTATATGACTTATTTCAAACACTAATATTATTTATTTCAATTATTCGATAGATATTATTATTTTCATAATTATTATTATGTAATTATGGTTGTAAATACATTTTCTTGTAAATATTTCATGAATTTAAATAATATATATATATATATATATATTAATAGAATTATTTTATGAGTATTTTAATTTCAAAATTACTATTATTTTATGTTTGAATGACCCATAGCTTCACACCATTATTTTATGTTATTGTATTTTATGAGACAAAGGGTGTGTTACAAGAGTTTAAATAGTTTTATACCTTTGATGTGTGTTTGTATCCATATACATATATATATAATTAATTAATTAATTATCTTTGAATGATATGAAATAATTAATATTTAATATGAATGAAAATTCATCTTAAATCTAAGTTATGATCTTGCTCAATTTGATAATTTATAAAAGTATGCATGGTTGAAATGTTTTTTTTAAATGTGTCGCATATTATGAATTTTTGGTCATTTTTATTCATATTATTAATTTATCCTACATAAATTATATATTTATTAATTTATGTTTATAGTAATTTAAAACTACTATTAATTTATGTGAAGAATTTATACATTTACACAATCATTTTATTCATAAAATCTACTGATGAAATAATTATTTAATATCTTTATTTATGGTTGAGTTTTATATAATAATATTTATCAGTTCGTACACTTTTACAATAAATTGTATGTCATGATATTATGAATGAATTTTTAAATACATGGGTAAGTATTTTTTTTATTAACATTACTTAAAATGGCTAATTGTTCTGATTTATTGATGTAATAAATCTCACAGGTTATTTCTAATAAATGTAAATATTTATATATATATATATAATTAGGTAAATTTATTAAAGAATTTTTTAAATAAAAAACTCTAGTGAAAAATATATATGTATGTAATGATCAAAATCTTGTTATAAAAATTTGAACTTGAAATTGGTAAACATGAAATAGAAATAGGGAGTGAACTCATTCCTAAGGAATGTGGGTATCCCCAGATAGCCTTCAATGTTTCATATGGCCACATGGTTTTAAAAAAAATTATATTAATTTTTGAAAAACTGCTCGATTATTTTAAATCATTTTCAAAAAGTAAGTATTTTAAAAATGTATTGCAGTAAATTTAATGGAATAAGTATTTTCACAGGAATTTTCAAATCATGTTTTCAATGTATTTTCAAAATTGTTTTCAGAAAGATATTAAATTTTGAAAAATGTTTTCAAAATTATCTTCCCAAAGTAAAATTATTTTTGAAAAGGTATTTTCAAAAGTTATCTTCAAAATTTAGTTTTTAATAGCCTGTTAAAATCCCCTTACCATGGAATTTTTATTTTCTTATGTTTATATAAATTTATTTCTAGATCATTTAGTGGTTATATGGAGTATTACATCATTAAGGATATATCACAAGAAAATTTCAATCAATTTATTTTTGTTTTTTGTTTTATCATTGGTAATTAGAAATAGTTATCATTTTAATCCAAAGAAAATACCAAAAAATATATATGTAGATGTAAATGTATGCATATTGTTTTGTAAATTTTATTAAAAAAATTATACAACATTTTATATAATGGATTTGAATGTGTGGGTCTTGGGGAATCAAATATATACTCATAAACAAGGGTTTTATCAAGGATCGAACTATTACAGGTGAATAAAAATGTTTTTTGTTAGTATGGGAGTGGAAAATGATAATCCAAAAGGACCACTGATGGTCCAATGCCTTTTGTGAGGGGAATAAAGTAATTATTTATGTAAATTATATAAACCATTGATAAAGCAAGACGATGAGCATCAGTAAACTCCAAAACCAAGAGAAAAAATAAATATTATTTAACTTAGTACTCCCTAATTTTATCTTCATTTTCTAGGTATATGTGCCATCCAATATATAGTTGTAATAGTGTTATCACAATTCGATTCATGGATCTATTGTTTATATAAGAAGATTTATAACATTAATAAACCGCAACTATTAAGATATGATTATTTAAGAAATATTTTGTATGCATAATTATTTTATTATATATTGAATCATAGATTACTTTTCCTTTTAAAAATATTATTATCCTTCTAATAAATTTAATATTATTTGAGTGGTGTTCTAGTTCCCTCCACTTTGTGAAAAAATTATTTGAAATAAGAGAAACATATTTCATATTACACAATAATATTCTATAAAAAGAAAATAATATACCCCCACTATAAAAAATTATCAAAAATGGGTTATTATAACAAACAACGGTTGCTTATTTTCTCAAATAGATGGATAAAAATTCAATGTTAAATATAATACTATTATATAGAAATACATTATTTCCTAATTTTTAATGGTTAATATCATTTAAGAAATTGTATATTAATTCACCTATATAATTTAGATTTCTATAGTTACATATGTATGTATGTGATAATTAAAATTAGTGGGACATAATTTATTTTGGTATGGAGAATGTCACACTATGGATTTTCTGATCCTTTATTCTTTTTATTATTACAATATATTTATTTATTTATTTACATATTTATTTATTTATTTAATATCATAGAATGATTCTATTTTATTTTAAATTATTTAATCATTAATATAAAATTTGACCTATAGGATATCTACAAAACTAAAGACATTTTTCTCAATAATTAGTTGGACATTACAAGAAAATAATACAAAACATATTAATTTTCATGATTTATTATTTCTCACTATGGATGATGTACATCAATTTAATGTTCATAAATCTATATGGGATAATAGATAAAAATGAATAAATCTATGTGAATTAGAAATATCCTATGTTATATTCATCCATGTTGATCATGAATAGATAAAACACTTATAATGAGGAAGAGAAACATAGATAGAAAAATAATTATGAAAAATCAATAATATGAAAACATAATTGTTCCTTGAGAAGTGAATTTTGGGTGAGAAAATTATCTAATAAGTCTATATATAGGAATGAAATATTTTGATTAAAAATATTTATTTTTTAAATATGGTCACTATAAATATTTTCCTTGAAAATATAGTGAAGTCCATATATCAAATAAGAAAAGTAATTTCTTGTCATTTTTAGTGTATAATTTTACATTATATAACTGAAAATAAAAAAATATGATATATGTAACAGACCAAGTAATTAATGAATAATATATATTTTTATCTATGTCTATTAATGATTAAGATAGTGTTTTAGTGGCTTAAAATGAAAATAAATACAATCTTATGCATGGAATACACTAATATTCTTAAAAGATTATTTAACTGCCTTTTGATGGAAAACCCTTTTTAAATCTATCTTTTGACAATTTTATAAGCTATTTTTGTCAAAATAAACTTATTATTTATGATTGGGACATCAATATTTACTTTGTGTGAATTTTTGGTATTTTTCCGATAAAGATCATTTTTTAATGAATAGTGAAAAATGTTGTGTTTTAATTCAAAACCTATTTTTAATATAACTATTTATATGATTAGATTATCTTTTTAATTGGTTTTGAAGTGAAATTAGAATATATTTTTACCATTTTATCCAATGGTGGTCATTGGAATCAATTTCACTTTGAAATTGGACTTAAACTAGTGTCAATCTTTTGATACTTATTGTTTCATAAAAACACGCTATTTTTCCTGACAGTGGGAATTAGTTATTAAATTAATTAATTCAACTTAAATGTTTTGAATTTTGTAAAATAGATATCATTTTTGAATTCATAATATTAAATATAGCTTAGGGTTATGTTTTGGTATCTTTCTGAAAAACTTCTATTTTTGATGAATAGTGAAACCACTAAGTGGTAGTTAAAGAAACTGATTTTTCGTTTAAATGAAACTTTGCCACTTTTGTTATTTGATTTTCAAAAAATCTGACATACATGTATGTCATTAAGAAGTAAAATGTTGTTCAATGTGATTAATTTTTTTTGCTGAATAGTAACTTTTAAGTTCTTAATCGCGATTAGTGGTAATTAGTGTAGTTTAAGGTAAAAATAATGTTTTAATAATATTAGATGATCTTGACACATGTCCTACCCTCATTGGATGTGTCATGGCCGACCAATACAATCCATGGGTCAACTTGGGGACCCCATGGAGCCACATTGGTTGAGAAATTACATAAATAACTTTTTATTTAATGTTAAAGTAAAAATGACACAAACATTAGATGTTTTACTAAAACAATTTTTAAATGGGGTTACACAAGTCAGATTTTTGATTATAAATAGTAATTGGAAAGATAAAAATATTTCCTACATCATTGTATTTTTTTTATAATTTTTGGACTTTAAATAAATTAATGTATATATGACATCATGATGATGCAGCGATTACCTCATTAATAAAAGATTTAAATAAAATGGAAAGATAATGTAAACTCTAAGACCTACACATGTTCAAAACCTGTTGGGTGGGTATATTTGGAATCCATATCACCTTATCCTCGAATTATATCAATGTGGGACATCTTAAATCCGAATGCAATTTTAAAATAAAGTGACTTTTCTTTACATTCCAAGAGTGCCCCTCCTCTCCTCTTATAAAGGCCCCCACCTCTACCTCCTCACCCACACTTCCAAAGCCATTGGCTCGTCCAAACCCTGCTCATTTTGTCTCTCCACTTCCCTCTATTACTCCTTGAATCCTCACTTTGGGAATAAGTCTTCCCAAGGAATCCTTTGAGCTCAAACCAAAGGGAGTTACCCGATTTTAAGGTAATGTCTTCACTTGAGTCCTTTTGTTTAATGTTGCTTCTCCAGCCCCCTAAACTCATTTTATTCATTTCTTTTTTAAAAACTACAGTATCATAAATATACTAGGATGTTTTTATAAAAATTATTCTAGGTACACTTACACACACCTACATCTAATGGTTAAAGGACATACTGTTTCCGTGGATGGTGAATTTATGCCTCCCGAAATGATGATTGTTCAACATTAATTTAACACCTTCAAAGGGGGCCATTAAGGTGTCACTATATTTATATATGATATATAATATGTTTATTTTTTCCTTAAGCTTTTATATTTTTCATTTTGGGTATACATTTATGGTTTCCATTATAGGTAAACGCGACATCTTCATTTAAGGAAGTGCGGACTACTGCCCCCTCAATGTGATTTGATTCATTAAATACCATATGTGGGACGTATAAAGGATGGAACTATGATATTATATATGATATTATACTATAATTATAATATACCTTTATATCATTATGATTCCATTCTATAAAATACGAAATAGAAATGAAAGTAGCGTTCATGCGTACGTACGGCTTACCGTCTCCATGAACGGTGCATTTTATTTGTTACCTCTAAATGATTACGTTATATTATAAATGCATGCATATATTGGATATATATGAAATATATGATATCTTCATAATTAATACCATTCTGGATATAATGGGTACATGAACAACTTGTAATTATAATGGTCTTATTTTTTACTCGAGTACCAATGATGGTTAAAATGACCGTTATTAACATAAATAACTACATAGTGTTCATGACATGGAAATAAGTGATATAAAAGGAATAATGAACTTGAAAAAGGCTCTTAAACAAGTAGAAATTAACTCATGTTTATTATTCAGGAGATTAAAGAACGACCGAGTCAAGTCGGACCCGAGGTATGAGACTTCGTCTCAATCTCCTTTCATTGAGGCATATTTTGTTTTATACAAAACCATCTTTTATAAGGTGTATAAACCCCTTTTACTTTTACGTTTATTCAAAAGGAATATTTTTTATACGAAGCGTTTACTAAATGACAAAAGGGAATGTTTTTGTCATACGTATACGGCGAAAATGACTTCTCCACCACCGTGACCATTATTTGAGTTTCGGATTCCTCTACAAGCCATACATTTTAAAAAAAATAAAAATAAATACCATGTTTTAATTTTATTTTATTTTGGTACTGAAAATTGTTTTCATAATGTTTTTATATCAATGTGTTTTATTGATATCTTGTGATTGAAAGGTGGAAATGTTATGTTTCCTTTATGCATGTTTTATGTGATACGATTATGTTGAGGTTCTTGGGAATTATTATGAAGACGGGTTGTTCCGTGATAGATTAAGGGCGGGTGAGCCTGATATAGCTCTCCAATGCATTGGGTAACCCGAAGGAGTGAAACGTTAACGTTTCTCCGGAGAGATTTATGGAATATGCTGTGATGGGTATTCCAAACATAACCAAGAGGGTTACTCCCTACGTAAGAATGTTATGAATGCCTCAAGTTACCTTTATGTCTTCAGATTTATATGATTTATTCATGATTTGATGAGGAATGTTAATGTGATTATGTTTTATGGGTAAAGTATGATTTCATTCTTATGTATATATGTACCCATGTTTCCTTTCAATATTGTTATATCCCTTACTGAGGTTTTTATGCTCATCCATGTTTTTTTGAATTGTTTTTCACGGGTCAAGGGAAAGGTACATGATATGATGATAGTGTCAAGGAAGTGTCAAGAAAGAATCCATGTTTTATTTTAAATATGTTTCCATTGACGGGAAAGAAGAATATTATCTTTATGTAACCACTTTGTTTATATGTGGAATGTAATTCATGTTTTATGATCAAATTCTCTAAAACTCTAAACCCAAAAATATCCTCAATGTGTAATCTTGTAATAACTCAAGATTAAGTAAGGTTTAAGGTTGGGGCTTTATAGTTGGTATCAGAGGTCAGTTTAGATAACTTTAGGAGTTACAATTCAATTAAATGATTATCCAAAAATATTTTTTTTAAGTGATGTAGCATTTGAAGATTACCATGCTGCTTCATCTAAGACATGTTTGTTTAAAATGGTTTTCCGTAGAGGAAACATGGAAGCAGTGCTAGGAAGGAATGCATAAGGAAATAACCTTCTGAATCAGCATCCTCAGATGGTCGGAATTGGAACTGAACATTTTGTTGCAGTAATGGCGCAATTGACTCAAGCGATAAATGGTGGTGGTAACCATGCACGAGATTAGCTAGATCAACCGCATAGGAACATGTCCGTGGTGGAACATTTCATGAGGAAACATGCCCCATCATTCAGAGGATCATCTGACCCTGTGTTATCTGAAGGGTGGATTAAAGCACTGTAGAAGATTTTCGATGTCATGGGGAGTTCATAAAATCAAAAGGATAGTCTTGCTATTTACCGTTTGGAGGGTGAGGTATATCAGTGGTGGTCTATGGTTAAAAATACTAGGGACGCCGATGAGATTGATGCTCTTGACTAGGATGAATTCAAAGGTATGTTTCTTGAAAAATATTTTCCTAGGGCTGTTCGACTTTGGATGGAAAAAAAAATCTTGGAATTGAGGCAAGAGGAAGACTCAGTGGCTTCCTATGAAGAGAGGTTCACTCGATTGTCAAGGTATGCTCAAAATTTTATCTGAGTCCTTGATAGTAAAATCAATTGTTTTTACTCAGGATTAAAGCCAAAATATCGAAGGGCATTAGCTTATCATGAGTTTAAAAGTTATTAAAATCTTGTTCGATGTGCTGAGAAGGTGGAAATGGAGTTTTCCGATGATCAAGTGTTCTATAACAACCAAAAGAAGAAGAGACCGAGGTGGCAAGAGAAGGAAATAATTCTTCAAAAAATTTGATGGTAAGAAAACTACATTTCCAGGTTCTGATAAATGTGGTAAAAGGCATGTTGGGGAATGTATTTTGAATTCTGGAAAGTGCTACCGATGTGGTAAGATGGGACATAAGGCTCGTGATTGCACTGAAAAAGATCAAGGTGATGGTAAGTCCAAATTTTATATACAGTTAGTGAAATGTTTTAAGTGCAATGAGATGGGTCACTATGAAAACGAGTGTCCGACAAAGAGCTCGAGTGATGGGAATTAGATAGACTACAAGCAGAAAGGGGTGGTGAAATCTTTTGCAACTACTTTAGCAGATGTTGGGCCATCAAATGAAGTTGTATCAGGTACATTGTTTGTTTTTTCAGATTATGCCAGTGTGTTATTTGATTCAGGGTATACACATTCTATCATCTCTGAAAACTTTTCTAGTAAAATGGGAATACCATCTCAAGAAATGACTCCTAAACTTTTGGTAAAAACTCCTGGGGGAAATATTGAGGAAAAAATAATTTATAAGAATCTTCCTATCCTTATATGGGGAAAGAACCTACTTTCAAACCTTATTGTTCAACCTCTAGTAGAGTTTGATGTTATCCTGGGTATAGATTGGCTCTCTATTTACCAAGCTAAGATTTACTGTATAGATAAAAAAGTTTCTTTTCAGAAAGACTTTCAGTTTGTGTAAAATAATGAACCCTTACTATTGATAACATATCAAGAGGTCGAGAAACTTATAAAAGATGGAAATGAATGTTACCTTGCACACATCGTTGAAAATAAAGGAATTGTTCAGATTAATGATGTGCCAATGGTAAATTAGTATCCTGATGTTTTTTCGTGATGAGTTTCTCGGAATAATACCAGATCGGGAAGTTCAATTTACTGTTGACTTAGTTCCTGATGCTAAGCCAATTTCAAAACCCCCTTATCGAATGGCTCAAATTGAACGTTTAGAGTTTAAGGAGAAATAGAAATATTTATTAGAGAAAGGTTTCATTCGACCTAGCACATCACCATGGGGTGATCCTATTTTATTTGTTAAAAAAAGATGGTTCAATGAGACTTTGCATTGATTATAGAGCCTTGAATAACATCACTGTTAAGAACAAATATCCTTTGCCTCATATCGATGATTTGTTTGATCAGCTCCAGGGAGCTCAGTATTTTTCAAAGATTGACTTGAGATCGGGGTACCATCAGCTGAAGGTAAAGGAAGTAGATGTTCCGAAGACTACGTTTCGTACAAGATATGGCCATTATGAATTTGTAGTAATGCCTTTTGGGCTAACCAATTCACCTTCTGTATTCATGGAATTAATGAATAGAATTTTCCGTGAGTTCTTGGATAACATTGTTGTGGTTTTCATTGATGATATTTTTTTTTGTTTTCTAAAAGTAAAGAGTAGAATTAATGACATTTAATGTTTATCTTGCAAACCGTAAAAGAAAATAAACTGAATTGAAAATTTAGCAAGTTAGAGTTTTGGTTGCAACAAATTTCTTTCCTTGGTCGCATTGTTTCTAAATATGGGATAACTGTTGATCCTGCAAAAACAAAATTTGTGGAAGACTGGCCAAGACCCACAAATGTAACTGAGATTCATAGATTCCTTGGTTTGGCAGGCTATTACTGAAGGTTTGTTAGAAATTTTTCACGGTTATCTAGTCCAATGACTAAGCTAACTCGGAAGGTTGTTAAGTTTATCTGGACAAAAGAATGTGATGATTGTTTTCAGGAATTGAAAAGAAGATTGGTGAAAGCTCCAGTTTTGGCACTTCCTTCCAGGAATGGTGAGTTTGTTATATACAGTGATGCTTCATTGAAAGGACATGGTTGTGTCCTATTGCAGAATGATCATGTAATTTCTTATGCTTCACGACAGTTGAAAACTCATGAGGTAAATTACCCTACACATGATTTGGAATTAGCTGCTGTTGTTTTTGCTTTAAAAATTTGGAGGCATCATTTTTATGGAGTAATGTGTGAAATATATACTGATCACAAAAGTTTAAAGTATATATTCACTCAGAAAGAGTTAAACATGAGATAGAGGAGATGGCTGGAATTAATCAAGGATTATGATTGTACAATTCATTACCATCCGGGAAAAGCAAATAAAGTGGCTGATGCTTTGAGTCGAAAAAGTAATGCTTCATTAACAATGTTGCGTTTGGAACATGATCCTTTGGTTACGGATTTGATGAACATTGGCATAGATGTTTTGGCGCAGGATGTTCTTCAATTGTGTTTCAGGTATCAGTGAGATCATCTCTATCAGATAGAATCAAAATAAGACAGAAGCAAGACAGTGAGTTGCAGAAAAAGGTAGAGCTGGTTCAGAAAGGTAAGTTTCCTGAATTCAACATTGATAATGATTGTGTTTTGAGATTTGGGAAGAGATTGTGTGTGCCTTGTGATTCACAGATGATAAGATAGTTGTAATGTGAAGCTCATAGTTCTCTGTTTTTAGTTCATCCTGGGAGTACTAAGATGTACAGTGATCTACAGGAGTATTATTGGTGGGATGGAATGAAAAGAGATATTTCTGATTTTACTGTGAAGTGTTTGACATGTCAACAGGTTAAAGCAGAGCGGCAGTTACCAAAATGGGTGCTTCAGCCTTTACCAGTGCCAGAGTGGAAATGGGAGAATATATCCATGGACTTTGTTGTGGGATTATAGAAGACATCTCGACGTAATAATGCAATCTGGGTTATTGTTGATCGCTTGACAAAATCTTCTCATTTACTTACTATACGAGATACCTTTTCCCTAGTTCAACATTCCCGTTTGTATCTTAATGTGATATTCAGGTTACATGGAGTTCCTATCTCCATTGTATCTGAACGTGATCTCAGGTTCACTTCTAACTTTTAGAAAGGCCTTCAGAAGTCATTGGGTACTGAATTAAATTTTAGTACAGCTTTTCATCCTCAATCCGATGGGCAGTCAGAACAAACAATTCAGACCTTGGAGGATATGCCACGAGCTTGTTCGATGGGTTATCAGGGAAGTTGTGACCAACATCATTCTTTGGATGAATTTTCATATAATAACAGTTTTCATTCCAGTATACAGATGGCACCATTTGAGGCATTATATGGGAAGCGGTGTCGAACTCCAGCTTTCTGGGATGAAGTGGGTGAAAGATGTTTATGGGACCAGAATTGGTAGAAGAGTTGGAAGAAAAAGTTCAGCTGCTACAGAAACACATGACAACAGCTCAGGGTAGGCAGAAGAGTTATGCGGACAACAGGAGGAAGGATCTCTCTTTTGAGGTAGGTGATCATGTTTTTCTCAAAGTATCACCATGGAAAAGTGTGATGCAGTTTGGTAAGAAAGGAAAGCTGAGTCCAAGGTTCATTGGACCATATGAAATTCTGGAGAGAGTTGGATATGTTTCTTACCGAGTGTCTTTACCTCCGAGTTTATCTCAGGTACACAATGTTTTTCATGTTTCGACGCTGAGAAAGTACATGCCAGATCCATCTCATGTTTTGAGTCCAGAGGTAGTTCAGCTGGAAGAGAACATATCTTATTAGGAACAAACGGTCCAGATTCTTGACCACAGGGAGAAAGTGTTACGAAATAAGGTGATTAATCAGGTAAAGGTTTTGTGGAAAAACCACATGATGGAAGAGGAAACATGGGAATCTGAAAATGCAATGAGGGATAAGTACCCCCATTTATTCGATATGTAAATAAATTGCAGGGACACAATTTTCTAAATGGGGGAAGGATGTAACATCCCAAGTATGTAATTAATAATAGGTATTTTTATCTATGTCTATTAATGATTAAGATAGTGTTTTAGAGGCTTAAAATGAAAGTAAATACAATCTTATGCATGGAATACACTAATCTCCTTAAAAGATTGTTTTACTACATTTTGATGGAAAACCCTTTTTAAATCTATCTTTTGAAAATTTTATAATCTATTTTTGTCAAAAATAAACTTATTATTTATGATTGGGACATCAAAATTTAGTTTGTGTGAATTTTTGGTATTTTTCCGATAAAGTTCATTTTTTAATGAATAGTGAAAAATGTTATATTTTAATTCAAAACCTCTTTTTAATATAATTTATTTATATGATTATATTATCTTTTGAATTGGTTTTGAAGTGAAATTAGAATATATTTTTACCATTTTATCCAATGGTGGTCATTGAAATCAATTTCACTTTGAAATTGGACTTAAACTAGTGTCAATCTTTTGATACTTATTGTTTCATAAAAACACGCTATTTGTCATGACAACGGGAATTAGTTATTAAATTAATTAATGAAACTTACATGTTTTTAATTTTTTAAAATAGACATCATTTTTGAATTCTGAATATCAAATATAGCTTAGGGTGATGTTTTGGTATCTTTCTGAAAAACTTTAATTTTTGAAGAATAGTGAATCCACTATGTGGTAGTTAAAGAAACTGATTTTTCATTTAAATGAAACTTTGCCACTTCTGTGATTTGATTTTCAAAAATCCGACATACATGGTTGTCATTAAGAAGTTAAATGTGGTTCAATGAGATTAAAATAATTTTTTGGTGAACAGTAACTTTTAAGTTCTTAATCGCGATTAGTGGTAATTATTGTAGTTTAAGGTAAAAATAAAGTTTTAATAATATGAGATGAGCTTGACACATATCCTACCCTCATTGTATGTGTCATGGCCGACCAATAAAATCCATGGGTCAACTTGGGGACCCCATGGAGTCACTTTGGTTGGGAAATGACATAAATAACTTTTTATTTAATGTTAAAGTAAAAATGACACAAACTTGAGATGTTTTACTAAAACAATATTTACATGGGGTTATACAAGTCATATTTTTGATTATAAATATTCATTAGAAATCTAAAAATATTTCCTACATCATTGTTGTTTTTTTATAATTTTTATACTTTAAGTAAATTAAATTATTTATGACATCATGATGATGCAGCGATTACCTCATTAATAAAGGATTTAAATAAAATGGAAAGATAATGTAAAATCTAAGACCTACACATGTCCAAAACCTATTTGGTGGGTATATTTAGAACCCTTATCACCTTAGCCTCTAATTATATCAATTTTGGACCTCTTAAATCCGAATTCCATTTTAAAATAAAGTGAGTTTTCTTTACTTTCCAAGAGTGCCCCTCCTCTCCTCTTATAAAAGGCCCCCACCTCTACCTCCTTACCCACACATCCAAAGCCTTTGGCTCGGCCAAAACCTACTCACTTTGTCTCTCCACTTCCCTATATTACTCCTTGAAACCTCACATTGGGCATAAGTCATCACAAGGAATCCTTTGAGCTCAAACCAAAGGGAGTTACCCGATTTTAAGGTAATGTCTTCACTTGAGTCCTTTTGTTTTATTTTGCTTCTCCAACCCCCTAAAATCTTTTCATTCATTTATTTTGTAACAACTATAGTATATTAAATATACTAGGATGTTTTTATAAGAAGGATTCTAGCTACACTTACACACACCTACATCTAATGGTTAAAGGAGATATTGTTTCCGTGGATGGTGAATTTATGCCTCCCGAAACAATGATTGTTCAACATTCTTTTAACACCTTCAAAGGTGGCCATTAAGATGTCACTATATTTATATATGATATATAATATGTTTATGTTATCCTTATGCTTCTGTATTTTTTTTTTGGTCATACCATTATGGTTTCCATTATGGGTAAACGCGATATCTTCATTTAAGGAAGTGCGGACTACCGCCCCCTCAAAGTGATTTGATTTGTTAAATACCATATGTGGGATATATAAAGGATGGAACTATGATATTACATATGATATTATACTGGAATTATAATATACCTTTATATCATTATGATTCCATTCTATAAAATACGAAATAGAAATGAAAGTAGAATTAATGCGTACGTACGGCTTACCATCTCCATGAACGGTGCATTTCATTTCTTACCTCTAAATGATTATGTAATATTATAAATGCATGAATGTACTGGATATATATGACATAAATGATATCTACATCATGAATAACATTCTGGATATAATGGGTACATGAACAACTTGTAATTATAAAGGGCTTATTTTTTACTCAAGTACCAATGATCGTTAAAACGACTGTTATTAACTAAAATAATTACATAGTGTTCATGACATGGAAATAAGTGATATAAAAGAAATAATGAAATTGAAAATGGTTCTTAAAAAAGTATAAATCAACTCAAGTTTATTATTCAGGAGATTAAAGAACGACTGAGTCAAGTCGGACCCGAGGTATGGTACTTCGTCTCAATCTCCTTTCATGGAGGCATATTTTGTTTTATACAAAACCTTCTTTTATATGGTGTATAAACCCCTTTGACTTTTACATTTATTCAAAAGGAATATTTTTTATACGAAACGTTTACTAAATGACAAAAGGGAATGTTTTTGTCGTACGTATGCGGCGACAACAACTTCTCTGCCGCCGTGACAATTATTTTAGTTTCAGAATCCTCTACAAGCCATACATTTTTTTTAAAAAGAAAAATAAATACCATGTTTTACTTTTCTTTTATTTTTCTACTGAAAATTGTTTTCATAATGTTTTTACATAAATTTGTTGTATTTATATCTTTTGATTGAAAGGTGGAAATGTTATGTTTCCTTTATGCATGTTTTATGTGATACGATTATGTTGAGGTTCTTGGGTATTATTATGAAGACGAGTGGTTCCGTGATAGACTAAGGGCAGGTGAGCCCGATATAGCTCTCCAATGCATTGGGTAACGTGAAGGAGTGAAACGTTAAGGTTTCTCCAAAGAGATTTAGGGAATATACTATGATGGGTATTCCAAACGTAACAAAGAGGGTTACTCCCTACATAAGAATGTTATGAATGCCTCAAGTTACCTTTATGTATTATGATTTCTATTATTTATTCATGATTTGATGAGGTATGTTAATGTGATTATGTTTTATGGGTAATGTATGATTTCATTCTTATATATATATGTACCCATGTTTCCTATCCATATTTTTATATCCCTTACTGAGATTTTTATGCTCATCCCAAGTTTTTTTTGAAATGTTTTCCACAGGTCAAGGGAAAGGTACATGATATGATGATAGTGTCAAGGAAGTGTCAAGAAAGAATCCATGTTTTATTTTAAATATGTTTCCATTGATGGGAAAGAAGAATATTATCTTTATGTAACCACTTTGTTTAAATGAGGAATGTAATTCAAGTTTTATGATCTAATTCTCTAAAACTCTAAACCCGAAAAGATCCTCAATGTGTAATCTTGTAATAACTCAAGATTAAGTAAGGTTTAAGGTTGTGGCCTTATAATATATATATGTATATTAATGTGTTACATATAAATATTTCTGATAATATTATTAACAAATTATAATGTTTATATGTATGATTCAAGTAATTTTTTTCATGTCATGGCAGTAGAAAAATTAAGGATTATAATATAAATAAATAATATTAATGGTATTTGTTTAAGTGTTATTACTATATGTGTAATATTTATTTTTTTCCCCAAATAATTGTTTAGTAATGTATTGAATTCCCTATACTAATAGATTAAATTGAAATTTCGTTAAAAAATTAAATATATGATCAAATATATTGAATTTCATGAAATTAGAAATCAATATGACATTATAATAAGAACCCTTTTTGTTTTAAAACCCCCACTATTCGAAAACATACCGATACCAACATTTTGGAATCCTGGGAAAATTCTATACCCACGGTTCAATAAAGTGTGGGATACCAAGGCATTAAGATAGATCTATGAAAATAGGTTAATATAAACATTGGGTATAGCCCGAGATAATTCCATAATACACACAGTTGTAAATAAATTGAATGTTTATAGTGATACACACTATTTACAAAACTATGGGTATTTCTTATCATAGTTGACACAACATACCCACGATTCAATGAACCATGGGTATATGTCCTTCCCAAGGAAAAGTATAACCATCATTCATTCCTTGCATCCTTCTCCTATATAAAATGAAAACTAGTTATGGGAAGTACAATCTATTCAGAATCTTATTCCTAAAACTCATTAAAAAATCACATGAAATGATTGAAATGGATAATTCAAATTATGGAAATTATCAAATCAAAGTGCTGAATATGTATAGCATGAGGAATCAAATAATTTATAGTTATTATTTATTGAAAATTATGAATAATGCCATAGGAAAAAACTTAATACAAAAACAATTTCATGATCTATCACTACATTATATGGTAAAACATACCAACTGAAAAAGAAGGCAATAAAAAATCATCCACCCCCTCCTCACTGGAAGCTAACCCACCCTCACCCTCGCTTCTCCCCATCCACATAAAACCCCCTCCCCCACCATCCCCCCACCCAGCTCCCCCCTCTACCTAGAAACCTATAACCCCACCTTCTCTCAAGCCACCCAACACCCACCCCCCTTGATGTAGAGATTAGCCATCCTAGGTGAAACTCAGAACATTTTTCAATAATAACTTAGATGAAATGGTCAGTAGGAGAAAAATCATCATTCAAATTAAAAATAAATTAAAAGAATACTATTTAATGACATTCAAATTAGTACAATTTTCATGGTAGTTCACTATTTATGGTTATATGAGAACACCCTTGGACTATGCCATTAGTCTTTGATCATTATATAGGTAACCTATTGTTTTTATATGTAGATGATAAGGAATAATTCCATATATAGTCCCTAAAGCTGAACCATTCACCAAGTGATTTACTAGACTGTTTATCCTCATTAAACACATATTAAGATTACATGAGATCTCATGAATCCAATTATAATTATCCCAATTTAACATAAGGGTCACCTACCTTATGAACATAATTATTATAAAAATTACTAATAAATCCAATCAATTGGACCCCACATACCTCGCCAATGTTGTGGAAATGACATATTTCTTAAAATATGAACATATAATATCACTATATAATATTCCTATATCTAGATACCCTCCATGGTTTCCCAATGAATTCCAACCAATGACCTTAATCTAAATGGTGACACAATGAAAATCTAAAATTTAAGGAAATGACAACATAATATTTTCGATGAAATTAATAGGGTATAAATATTACCCAAAGGTATTTTTCCCTATTGGATACCTTTTTTAATACCATACCCACTTACCCCTTATCATATATAACACAAGACATGAAAACACATATAAAATGAAATAAATAATATGGACCACTTTCCTTATAACAATTTACATTTTATCAAGATCCATCTAGTTATCCTCAATGCACAGGAGTTCCTATATCATTAAAGAGGTCTCATAATTAATTATGTAATAAATAAATAAAAAATATAAAATCAGTATAATCAAGGTAAATATCATCTTGAAGAACAAAAATTATGTAATCCTTCTCATTAGGGTATGGATGGATCATAGAATACTCTACCCCCTATTAGAAAAAACCTCAAATTTCTTTTCTTGTTCTTCTATAAAATTAAACTCAAATTGGTTAAAATAAAAATCTAAATCCATAGTGACATACATTAACTGAAATATTGTGAATAAACATTGATTCACTGAGACTCCTCTAGACCAAAAAATGAGATTTGGTTTAAACATGCATAATTTTTTCAAATAACATGAAATTAATTCTAACACCCAAACTCTAATGTTTGGTACCTTTGTGAACTAGATATATATTAAAACATAATCCTATAAAATATAATGATATAATTCATTTTATACCCCTTATTATCTAATAAAAATCTATTCCATTTCTACAATCACACAGGTAAATGGGTAAAAACAAGAAATTAATGAGAAAAGGTTATACTTAAGGTGTAAAATATTATCATTGAGTCATAATGAATTTTATAATAGATCCTAAAAATGTGAGATAGATTATAATAGAAAAATGGAATAGATGTGGGGAATTGTTAACAATAGATCCAAAGCTGAGGGAATGAAACTATATTCCCTCCATATGTGCCTTCAGCCTTGGTGTTATTGAATTCATTCTCTGTTTCTTTACTATGAAAATTTTACATAAGTGATACATAAAACACATTTAAAAACAAATACTCAAAGATCAATGCCAAGGGATATTCTTTCTTATGTTGTTATTTTTTTACTTTGGTTATTATTTTTGAAGAGCCATTTTAGTGAGTTTTTCCATGATATCTTCAATGTGATGAATGGTAAAAAGTAATCTGAGGATGGGAATAATGCATAAACCGGTTAAAATAAGTGAAACCTCCCAAAGCTACAACACCCTACCCATGAATCGTATCCAAATATAATCCGTCTGGAGACCACAAAACAAAATAATTAGTCAAAAACTACAAAAAAGTATCCAATATAAATCCGGACAACAAACACATACCATTATGGCATAAATGAACATGCACTCACTTGTACAAGAAGCACAAAAGAAAAACATGCATTACCTGGGATTTTTAAATAGGTTCTGGATTCAACTATCTTGAATCATTATATAGAACATTTGTATCAGAACCAACATAAATGAAAAATTATTCGTTATCGTTTTCATCAATAAGACAATACATGATATTTTCCTGTGATAATGTACATGGAAAATATATCTAAATAACTTGAACATGCAAAGGTAAAATAAACAAGAAAAATCTATGTTGAGAAAAGTAAATCAAGTTTGAGAGGAAGTTCAAGGGTGGTTGAGTAATAAAATAGCATTAAAATATGCATAATTGATGGAGATAAATGATTATTTAACAATAAAACCCAAACAAAAGATCAAAATCCTTCATACCTACCATAAAAATCCAACCTTAAAATAATAAATCAACTCATCCATAAAAGGTTGAAACTCCATGATAAAAAAAACCTTATAAGTTAGATCTGTAGTCATTAGAAGAAACTTTTAGAAACTCTAAAATACAAAAATTAGGCCCGAGGCACATCATAAATGAAAGATTTATAAGTGATAGGACTTCCCAAAGAACAAAACGCATGTAATAAATGAAAACACATGTCAGGTGTTAAAGATCAATGCGGATCTTCTAATAAGAATTCAATAGCATCTCTCTAGTGAATGAAAAAAAAAGAAACCAAAGGTGGGATACAACAAGTCATCACCAAAATCATAAATGTAAATTCCTTAAGTTAGTAGTCTTTATAAAAATTGGGATGTTTATGAAAAAAAAATCCTATGTTTCCTCTCTTAAATATGAATAAGAATTAGATATGAGTAACCATTCATAAAATATGAATAGTTAACCTGTGGAATCCAAAAAATTATCAAAAAACAAATAATCTAGCAAGAACATCATCAGGGAGGTAATTTTTAAATACTCTACGCAAACATATAGAAAACCCATTACCCAATGAAAAGGTTGAGAAGTATATGTCAAACTTCTCCCAATTTTACCTACTTCCATTATGACACTTAGAAACATCAAATGAATTCCATCAAGTAGGAAGATAATGATCCAAAAAAACAATAAGTTCCCATCATAGTAATACTCCAGACAAAGTCAGCCACCACATAAAAAACTTAAGGAGAAATGAAAAATTAGGGTCCTCTGAGGAGACCACTGGAAGTCACTGTGTAGAAAAAATCATCAATAAAAACATACTATTAATGCTCTGGATCAGGTGAATAGTCATTCCCAAGACACCTAAAACATCCCTTATATCCTCACCCATTATCCCCATACAAAAACCCCTCTCCCTTCCCCCAGCCACTTGTAGTATCCCCCCTCCCCCAATCCCCTACTACATCCCTCCATACCCAATGCATATACCTCCCCTCCCTCCACCTAGCCACCTCTTGCCCCACCCATCAGCCCCTACAGGACCCCCCCCCCCATATCCACAACCACATGCTACCCCCACCCTATTCTCCCCAAACACATGCATCCCCCCTTCTTCCTCCACTCATCACCCCCTTCTCCCCAGACAACTGTAGCCCCCTCCCTCCACAATCCACCCACCTTCTCCCCAGTCACTTGAAGACCCCCACCTCCTCATTCATGCATCACCCTCCCCCACCCTCCCCACTAGAGGCCTCCCCTCCCTCCACCAACCCCCACCCCTACCACCAAAATCGTGTTCTATATTTCATATCATTTAAACAAAAAATTCAATATTATTTAAATTTATTCAAGGATTATAATATATGAAATTATCAATTTATACATTTAGAGGATACACACTTGGTCATATTATGGAATGCTTACTACAAAGAAATAAAAAAATCAATTGAATCCCATTAATTCTAATATTTTTCATAAATTAGAATCATAAAATTCTATTAAATTTTTAAATGAAAATCATGATAAATAATTTAAAAGATGAAAGATGAAATAAAAAAACACACTTTCATGATGTATGGAATGTAAACATAGTCTGAAGCCCATGAACCTAGCTTATTTTACTTATTGGTCCATATTTTAATTTCATTCAAAGGTGTAATTATACAAAAAATAGAGGATAAATCAATTCCAAAACATAAATTATACTTTCCAATAATTTCTTGTCAAATAAAGGTTTATTAAAAAAATATTGGCTAGACACTTTTTCATACATACATATTGATTTTTGAAAATCATATATCCTATCTTCCTTTAATGCCCAAATTAAATAAATTAAAATTGAGATCTGATATCATATTAGAAATAAATAATGCATGATTCCCTAGAAAAAAAATACTATGGCCAGTCTGTTTTAATTCATGAATTGAATTCCAAATTCACATGGGTTGAAAATTAGTTCCTTGTAATCAATGATATTACTATGTTAATTATTCTTCCCAATAAATCCTACAAGACTATATTAACAAATAAGCTAAAATGACCTGAAAATATTTTTCTAATCAAACACCCATATAAGTTAAAAAATAATATCCACAATAGTATGAAAACAAATCCATTACATTTACAATTTTATAAAATAATATAAATATATATGAAAATATGTTATTTGATAAAAAGGGAAAATGTATGGTAAACCATTAATGTTATATAAATTATGTGTTAGCTAAAAGTCAAAATGAAAAATAATTTAAAAATACAACTACCAACCTCAATCTTATATGATGTCTCACTCACACCAAATCACATCCAGTAAACCCAAACACAAATAGCATGAATACCCACCAACCCTGAGGGGTGCCTTTACATTAAAATTATTAGACATAATAAGGTGTAGATAAATCTAATGGATATATATATATAACGAATAAAAATTATTGCATAATC
The DNA here is from genome assembly GCA_963277665.1 of Viscum album. NCBI lineage: Eukaryota > Viridiplantae > Streptophyta > Magnoliopsida > Santalales > Viscaceae > Viscum > Viscum album. Next base: position 2,132,441,445 of record OY728155.1, on the reverse strand, counting down.
CCATCAAGTTTCTAATGATCAACCATTCATAGGACACATTCACAACAATGTCAAATTAATCATTCTCGTCGATACAATAATTAAATTCAAGTAGTCAAAGTACTTGTAAAATTCTCCATTATAAGTCAAAAATGGTGGGGAATAATATCCCCTCATCACCAATATCCCTATCCTTATACCCATTCCCATCACCATCCTCATCAATAACATCATCATCAGCCTCATCAACAATAGTAGTATCAATGACATCCTCAACACCAAAAGCTCTTTCACAACCACCATCATAAAAAAGATGAACCATAGTGGAATCACCCAACACATCATTTAAAGATTTCATTGATTCCATATATTATTGAAAAGTAGTGGGGTCCTTTTGAGGATGTGACTGACTCAAATCCAATATGTCCTAACGAGATCAGAGGTTATCTTTTCTCTTCTCCTTGATATTCAGAAGAATTTCAAGGAACATTTCACATATAATTTTCTCAATATGAATTATGCCTAAATATTTATGTATCTAACATGTATACCAATATGGAAACTGAAAAAATACTCATCTTTTTATAATTTTGTGTGTATTCAATGTAAGAATTCTTCCTCTTTTTAGATTTGAACATATCGTTCCCTAATGAAAAACTGAAATCATTAAATTCATTATGCACATCAATTACTGAAATATATTGAGGTGGTTGTTCAGTTTCCATAGTATTATCAAACCTCCAAATATTCTTCATGTATTGATGATCCATTCTAATGTATAATTTACGTCCCATGAAATTCAAACTATGAAGATATTTAATCCTTTTGGATGGATTATTATTCATACAAATGGGAAATTATAGTTTTCCCTTCACGATCCACCCATACATCATTACATAAGTAGTTAAATCATTTATGGTCCACAAAATGGCAACACGCAACAAAAACATTTCTTTTATGAAGCATCAAATGTCCCCAAACAAATATCCAATGGTTTTTTAAAATCGCTTATTATTGGTTGCAAGTAACCATATAAGTCATTACCGGGATCAGAAGGCCTATATATAAATATACTCAATAAAGTGATTGGTTTTTTCATACACATCCCCAAAGGAAGATTATAAATATGAATAAAATCTGGCCACATGTAGTGAGCAGTATGCACCTGAACAAATGGGTTAAAATGATCACATGATAGACCCAACATAAAATTATGCACCTTTGCTGCCAAGTCAAGAATTTCTACATCAATTTTATGCCAGGTTATTCCATCTGTAGGATTAACCAAATAATAATTAAAATTAATTATATTATCATCATTCCATCGCATATTGGATGCAATTTCTACATACATGACAATATTTTCAGGTCTTTGAATCAATGGAAAGGGACACATGACTTTATGTGGAACACGTGATGGGGTTATATTTTCATTTATCATCCATCGAGATATACCACATTCATTATAGTGATTAGAGTCAGTTTTATCCTCCCAAAATAAACTACAATCATTCAAAAAAGCATAGAATTTATTAATAGAAAACCCATGTTGCTTAATTAACTCCCAAGCCTTATAATGATTTGAGGGTATATCTGCACCATTAGGACGAAAGTTCTTCAAAAATGTAAGAAAATAATCAATGAAGGTACTATAAATTCCATACATTTTTTCCCCAAGAGATAACAGCATTAAAAATTCCATATTGGTTATTTTAGTACATTCCTATTATACTGGAGTCCTATCATAATCCAATAAGTTTTCTACTCTCTCAACATCATCATGTTCTTTATTTTCCACATGTATATTAATATCATTTCCTTCAAACACTGGCATACTATCTATCTAAGAATTATCCAAAAATGGAAAAAACAAAAATATCAAATTCACCATGTCACTTATTTCATTTCATTCATGAAAAATGGAAGATTGAGTAATCTATCCATATTGATACAAAAAATGTTTTTTTGAAATCAAAATTTTAATATATGGTATCTCACTTCTTCCTAGCATAACCATAGTCTTACAACACATTTATTTAAAAGAAAATTTATACAACCTCCATATAAAGAAAATTTAAATTAAAAAAATTAAAACTTCTCAAATTATTTTGAAACATGGTTGAAATCAGATTAGTACGATATATGCAGCTTCAATCCATTATATAATAGGGAAAATAAGTTAGCTTCCCATCAATAATATAGACCATAATTAAAAAAGGGATATGTACTATATTAAATAAAACTATTAGAAAATAAAAACATAATCGTTAAATCTAATTCATATTTTTATTGTAAGTATCGTATTTCTTTTTAATAATTTCAAAACATCTAGTTTTAATGATAAATTTTTTACGTCTTTCTTATAAAGGGATGATCAGTGAGGTAAACCATATTGGTTCAATGAAGTTTAGATGCCTATGATATAGTGGTATGTGTCATTAATGTTGAAGAATACTATGATTATGTTATCGTCCCATTTGTTGATAGAATCTAACATAAAACCCCATTTTATATCCTTTAAAACATAAAAGTATTAATTATTATAGTCATTAAACCAATGGAGTTATTTTTATTGATCCATTATTAGGTCATGAATTCCACCTAAAATCACATCCAAAACTAAAATGTGAACCAAGGGTCATGTTATGAATTTACCATATATAGTACCTCATTTAATTAGAAAATATAATATAATTATAAGCATTAATATCCATCTACTAAACACTAATCTTGTATATTATGGTAGTGGGGTGACATTGTATAATTTTATGATCCACTAGAGGTGTTTCTCCACTGAAAAGATGGGGCAATTTATTAAGTTTATATTTTTATAAATTTTTATTTATATTGAAAGTTTCCAATTGATTAGACATTGAAATAGGATAATATTCATTGTTAATATTTATAATATTCATGGGATTAATTATTCATAAAGAGTATTTTAATGAATTTTTCACATTGAACATTATTTTAAATTATGATTGTAATTATTTGTTAATGTGCACTATTACTAGGTACATATTTGAACACATCCTAATATAAAAAATGGCCTTCATTTTCTTTTAATATTTTACTATAATTTCTCTCATTCTATAAGGAACAATTTATGTTTTTGGAGCACTAGAAGATTCACATTATAAGACCACCAAGTTGGCCTTGAACCAACAATGTTCCCGGAAATGTAAACTGGATATCATCCCAATAAAGAGACTATATCAGAAAAGAAACAAGGCCAATGATTCTCAAATGTTAACTGAAGATATATGAAATCAATGATAACATTTCATACAATAGTTACATTATCTAATTTGGATGTTTTAATAGAGTTCCTAGCAACCCAATTTAGAGATAAAAATCTGGTCTAGATTATGTGGCCCAAAAAAACATCCCACCATTTCGATAATATCCCACAAACCAAAATTAAATTTGGGCTTACAAGCGGTTAAGAGAAATACATAGATCCATTTTTTTCAAATATGGACCTCTCTAACATAGCCATATAGAAGGTCATTTTGATGTTTCTGTTCGGTGGATGCAAGTTTCCTTCCACTTCGTGTCAATGGTAGAAAAGTATAAGTTCCACATATTTTCCACCACCCTAATCCTACCATGATAAAGTGGGATGACAGTAACTATTGGTGTCTCGACTCAAGGCTCCTAAAATTTCTATTTAAGGTCATGGTGTTGGAGAATTTATTCATCTTGGGTGCTTTGTTTCATTGTAGTATTATGGTGCCAATTTGTGTTTTTATTCGCATTTATTTCTCATGTAAGTTTTTAAATTAACCTTGGTTTCTTAAAAAATGTATTCCTTTCCTATTAGTATTTTATTCTCTATATCACATTGAGACCATTTCGTCAAGGGCTGAATTTATACACACCATACCCTGTAAAATTTATCACATAATGGTGGAGTGATCAATATATTTTTGTTTTTAGATCTTTAATTCCACACTTGTAAGCATATTGTCTTCTTCTATTAATAGTATGTCATTAATGGAGGGATAACCCATTTATGGGTTGATACAATGGATTATCAAGGGGCTGGAATGGATTTTATTTATCACACCATTAAATTCCAATCACTTATTTTAATTGGGAATTTTATTTGGAAATTTTAAAACATCTAAGTCCTTGTGGGATTTTTAGGCCACACAATTCAAGTGCTAATTCTAACCTTTACCTTAGAGTTCTCATAAATATGATCTTCTAAGATAGTTTATTAGTATTATGATGTGTTGGTATTAAACCATTAATTGATCAAGTTGTTTTATTTTATTATGAACACTTCTCATATATAAGAAATTAAAATTGTTAAAAAGGAATTAATCCAATCCACACCAAGTGATATCCTAGGACCACACATTCTATTAATTTAAATTCTCATAAACCTATTAGTGTTCATATTAATCCCATCTAAAATCAACCAATGATGGCAACATCATATCCAAAAATAATCCATGCAATGTACATCTCTATAAGTTTCTTCTTATGACTTTGAGGATTCGACAACCCTAGAAAAACTACAAGAGAATGCTAAAACCTATAATTTTGGGTAAATTTGGGTGAGAAAAAATTTTGTCACTGTTTCTAGGACCCATGTATGTACCTTAGACACTCATCATCATTTCTCATCTCAAATTCTCTTATCTCATCTGATTTCTCTTCTCTCTTCCCCTTTCTACTTGTGTCTATCTAAAGAATCTCAAAGACTCATTTCCAAATACATCCAATGGAGTATCATCAACAATATCGCTTCATAAACCCATGTTGTAATCAAATAAAAATAAAAAATTGGGAATCCATGAACCTTTAGAATTTCTCAGAAAAATCCTGGTATGATTAGCCCTCACAGGGTGACATTTATAATAAATGTAATGATGAACATTTTGAAGATCAATTTCCATACCTCTCAAAGATGATTGAATATATCGGTCCTATCAAAGTAAAAGATGTAAAAACTCATTTCCATATTACTCCCCAACAAATTATTGAAACATTTTGTGAGAAAAAGGATAAAATGAATTTGGAAGTTTCATCCTTGAGAGTTGAACTACAATGCTTTGAAACAGTTATAGAACCCAATCCCACCCATGTTTTCCCCACCTTAACATTGATGGTAGAATATTTTCTCCCAAAAAACTCTCTGGAATTTATTGAAGAACCATCCTTTGGATTTGGGATAGATGAAGAAGATAAAAGATTTATTAAAGGGTCTTAAAATCAAGTGGAAATTGATTTTTTCGATTCAAAAGAGGAGAATTTTACATCATGGATTGAGTCTCATGAATATAACATCATTGATGATTTTTAAAAAACAACAATATTTAATCCATTAAGTGAAATAAAAAAACATGATTCCATACCCATTCCTAACACTTATCTATAAAATTTTATGGTTTAATATTCTATTACAAAGGAACCAATTCTATTGAGAAATTTTGAAAATAAAACTAATTTCAATTCCGGGTTCGAACATATGTCTGAAAGTGTTATCCTACCTTAACTTAAACATATATCCATTCCATCCTCCCAATTTTTTTATTCATTAATAATATCCAAAAACTTCTTTTTTCATTGTTTCTTCTCTTTGTACAAATTAAATAGGAATGATCCATGATGTCTTATGCAAGACTAGATAAGAATCTAGATCCACTATTTCTGAAATTCCATGGATTTACCAATTCATTTTAGAACATAGATTTGTGAATGAAATAAATTATAAAAATAAAATCAATAGCAATCTAGTATAATTTGTGAATCATATGGTTTTTAAAATGGTTAAAATTAGTATTGGCTATGTTGGGGTGTTCATATCGAGCTAACGACATTAAACAAAAGTGGTCCACAAGAGGGAACCATCGGTTTTCTTGTTTCCAATATTTGTGAATCATAGTTATTTTTTTAATGAATCATTTTCATATTTAAAAAAATACACTATTAACATGTTAATATATTATGAGTATGGATGGGTATGAAAGGGGAGTTCCATATTCATCCGTGTCATCTGGTGTGATATTGAGTAATACCATACTAAGAAATTTAGAAAGAAAGCAATGTATCATCAGTTCATTTTTTATATGTTTTTAGGTTAAAATAAAAATACAAAAAGAATAATAATATTTATTAAAAATTAAAATGACTTGTCTTAGTTCATGGGTAAAACCCATTCACAATGGGTGAAGCCACTGGAACTCAAACCCGGGTCTAAAGGGAGAGAGGGGAACGTGCATACCACTGCCCTACGGCTTATAGTGCTTCATTATTCTATAATTTTTTTAATTATACTTATATTTAACTATTTTTTATATAAATGTTTATATATATATAGATTGTTGTTTTCTTTTCCACTAGGGAACCTTATGAGTGAAATCGATATTAAGGGATTAAATGGATGCAACACGAAATTCAACTTCAACCACCAATTGAACACATTCCATGATCCTCATTTTCAATTTCGTTTTAAACTCCCCTTAACTATCTCCAACCAATTATAAATATTCTTTTCTTCAAACATTGGGTACAATTTTATTTTATGTTTGTGGGAGATGAAATAAAAAATTGATTTTGAAAAAAAAATTTGGAATATACAAATTCATGGAAGGAAAACTTGGAACATGATAATACACATTTCATACATTGAAATTGAATATGAAAATATTTTTGCGTTCCTTGATTATGATATCAATGAAATTTTAATTTCATGTGCATAGATTTTTGAAAGTATGGCTGTCTAATTTGATATTTCATCATGTATATTTTCATTCAAATAAAAAATAGATCACAATGCATGTCCATTGGATAATGGGGTATTATTTTGAGTTCATGGGGTCCCCAAAATAAATAGCATAGGTTTGGTAGTAATTATAGTTTTAATATGATTATTCAATAAAAAATAAAAAAAACCATAAATTTGCACTTAGATAATTGAAATTACCTAATGCGTGGCTTTCAAAAAATGGGGATCGTGACTCCATAGTTGTCTGGACCAGATTTAGTAATTTTATCTAAATTTGTTATTATTTGACTTTCTTTTTGACTAAGCTAACTCAAGATGATTCTCGGGTATGTGGGATTTACTGGGTGCCCTAATGTCTTTAAGCCTGGGAGTCATCGGTAAAGTTCACTACATGTGTTGACTCTTTTGAGTGCAATTTCAATTACCATGGAAATGTTTCAAAAAATTTAATACACATCTTAATATTGAAATTTGATTCCACCTAGGACTTCCTTTATTTGCCCCTTGAATAATGATGAACATCAATGTCTATTATGATACACACCACATCATAATGGTTAGTTGATATTGGATGAAATATGACGATGATTTTGAAAAAAGGAATGAAATTTGTATTGGGATCTACTTATGACACAATATTGTTTTAAAAGATTTTTATGGGTTTCATAGTCATTTGGTATAAGGGTTTTTGGTGATCATTGTGTATTAAAATGTTATTTTTCAAAAAGGAAATTTGAATATCATATTTTTGAGATACATTTTTCTTTTGACTAGAGAAAATCATGTTGGGGGTGATTATCCACTGAAATAGGATAATATTCATTTTTAATATTTATTATATTTATGAGATTATTTATTCATAAACACCATTTCAGTTCATTTTACACTTTGATCATTATTTCACATTATGATTGTAATTCATTGTTAATGTTCACTATTACATGGTAAATATTTGAACAAATCCTAAAATAAAAAATGGCCATGATTTTATTTTATTATTTTATTTTCATGTCTCCCATGCTATAAGGAACAATTAATTTTTTTGGAGCAACAGAAGATTCACATTAGAAGACAACCAATGTTCTCCTCAAACCAAAATTTTTTTGGGAAAACTAAATGGACAACAACAGAATAAAGAGACTGTAATGGCCAAGATACAAGCCAAATGATTATACAACATTAACTTAAGATAGAGTAAATCATGAATCACATTTAATTTAACATTTAAAAGGGATAATTAGTATTCTTTAAAGGAGTTCTAGGCATCCCAATTTGGAGATAAAATTCTGGGCCAGATTCCACAGCCCAAAAAACAGACCACCATTTCAATAATATCTCTCCACCCAAAATTATATTTTTGGATTAGATTGTACAAGAGATTAGGAGGCATCTGGTGCGCCATTTTCTTCCTGCATGGTCAACTCTAATTCTTCCATCTAGAAGGTCATGTCGATGTGTATGTTCGTTGGATGCATGTTTCCGTCCACTTTGGGTAAATGGTCAAAAAGTCTCAGTTCCACAAGCATTACCCCACTGTAAGACTAACATACTCAAGTGGGATGAATTTCACAATTGGAGGCTTGACCCATAGATCTTAAAATTCCAATTTACGACAGTGGTGTCAGAAGATTTATTCATCTTTTGTGCGTGGTTTAATTGTATTGTTATGCTGCAGCTTTATGTTTGTAATCACACTTCTCTCTCAAGTACATTGTTCAATTAAACATAGGTTCTTAATAAAATTTATTAATTTAATCTTATTATGTTATTATCTATATGATTTTGATACCTTTTCTTCATGGTGTTAATTTATTCACACCATACCTTGTGAAATTTATCAAATAACAATGGGTTGATTTTTGTTTTTACATTTTAATTCCACCCTCATAAGTCTACTTTATACTTTTATTGAGAACTTGTTATTAATGGAGGGATAACCATTTTATGGGGTTTTCCAAGGGAGTATCAAGGGGATGGATTGGATATTATTTATCACACCCTTAAATTCTAATCACATATTTTAATTGATAATTTTATATGACGATTTTCAATCTTCCACATCCTTGTTGAATTTTAAGGTCACACACTTCAAGTGAAAATAAAAACCTTTACCATAGATTGCTCAAATATATGATCCTCTAAGTGTAACGGTAATTAGTATTATGGTGTGTTGGTATTAAAGCAATCAGTTATGAAGTTGTTTGATCTTCTTATGAGACCATATCAGATATAATAAATTGAAATCGTTAAAAAGGTACTCATCCAATCCACCCAAAGGGATAACCTAGGATGAAATAATTATCTTAATTTTAATTCCCATATAATTGTTAGTGTTTATCTTAAACCCATCAAAAATCAACCCATGTTGGCCACATCATATCCAGAAACAGTCCACATAATGTAAATTTCAATAGGTTTCTTCTTAAGTATTTGAGGATTTGAAAACCCATGATAAACTAGAAGCGACCGCTTAAACCTAAGATATTTGGTTAATTTGGGAGAGACCACTATAGAAAAAATATTATGATCTAAACCAATTTTTTAAAAAAATATCGTTAACCGAAAGTATTAAAAATTAATAAAACAGGTACATAATATTATTACATTCTTTAGTCTCAAAACTAGAAAACTCCTTACTATGATTGGTATGATGAAACAATCATAGATTCTCCAATATAATCATAATCAGTTATTCCATTCCATATTCTCTAGAATTTAGAAGATTGTACTTATCTATCCTCTAAGATGAACTAAGTATCATGTGCTCAACTATTCAGGATTTTTTACATGGGATAATTTCATTATAAATCAAAATCTGTAAAATATCACTAAATTAGATATTATTCAATGTCTAGAAATTCATAACACATCAAATTTATGATTTTAATATAGTTAATGAAATTAAAATCACATAAATTATATGATACATTCATAGAATATGTTTCTTATCTCATTTTGTTGGTTCAATAATTTTAATCTTTATGAACATTTGTTTTAATAATAAATTAAATGGAGATAATTATTCTTAATCAATATTGATATAAAACAAAACTTGAATGGAAATTTCAAACAACACACACATCACACACACAGACACACATATATATTACGATGGAAAATAATTTTTCAAAATGAATCCTTCCCATGGTCTTGTTATTTTGTTGAACAAATCAACATAGAGAAAATATTAAAATACATTCTTATTAATCACATGTCTAAAAAAGTTTGATCACCTTTACCAAGAGTTAATGCCATATTTATTAGGTACTTTGCATCAAGATATCACATTATAATTCAATAAAATATGGTTTACCATTCAAAGGTATGTGAATCCAAAAATAACATCACGTTTATCTATAAACCAATTTCCCTTCACAAACATAATGTACATATTTTATCTGTTTTTATTAGATAATATTTTCATTTGAAAATCATAACACTCTATTCACATTCCAACTACATCCAAAATGCATCATTGTTATGACTAATTCTACAAATATAATATTATTAATTTTTTTATGAGATCCTAATGATTTCAGATAGAATATGATATTCATTATGAAACTAGAAACATATCATATATTGTTCACCAAAATCACAAAGAAACCATGTTCTTGTTGTATATTTTATGTGAAATTCCATACATTTATATCTAAAAACACAAAAATGATAACTATTTTTATGTTTTGAGAAAACCAAAATTAGTCCGATATCAATGATAAATGTAACAATATTAAATTATACAAATCGAATCAAAAAACCTCAAACTAAACTAGAATCAATTAATCATACGAAAAGAAGGATAATTGACTCATTGTCAAAGAAAATCCAGATCATAAAAACAACCAATATTAGACGAGGATGATCGATCAAAGGGGATGCATGATCTTGGGGGGGGTGCTCAACCATATGGGATGTTCAAAATATTAAAAGGGGTTGTTTGAAATAGGGTGGTTTTGCACCGGGTGAGGGAACACTCATCCTTGGGGGGATGGATGACCTATGAGGGGATACTCAACCAAAAGAGGAAGGGGTGATGCGCGCCGACCAGAGGAGGAGGTGAAGTGTGGATTTTTATCCACCGAATGATGAGATGGGGCATTGGGTGAGGGAAGAACTAGGGGGAATGGACCTATAGGGAGTCCTTCCTGATGACTGGGGGAGGATGGGTGGGGAAAAAATAATCACCCCTTTATACCAACTATTGAGTAAAAAACATTGGCATAGATTTTCCATACCCTTGGTTCATTGAAATCCATTGTTATAGGCAATCCCTAATAAGGCTATACCCATAGTTTACAAAACCGTGGGTATAGCTCCATGGGGTTAGCCCCTCATTCAAGTAGTGCCCATTTATTTATAAATACATTTTTATTATATTTCGATTCTCATTTTAAAGTTAAATTTATGAGTTTTTTATCCTTAATTAAATTAATTTAAAATATTTATTTGTACTTTTAACTTCAAGAATAATATACATTGAAAAATTATTATTTTTTAAAAAAATGATTTTGTGGTGAATAGTGTAATTTATGGATTTTATGACTTATATGATATTATTAGTATAGAGTTTTTTATTTTAAAATAATTGAAATTTTTTTAATACTTAAAATTTCATTCATAAGTTTGTTCAAAATTTTTGTAATGTTTATTTCAATTTATAAACCCATTTTAATATATTAAAAATTTTGAGATATTTTTATTTTAAAAAACAAACACTATAAATTTAATATTTCAAAATTTATTTTTATCACATTAAATATTAAATAAAAAATATGGATTTAAAATTTGGAATCATTAGGTAAAAATTATATAATATTTTCAATTTTATATATGGGAATTATTGTCAAAATACCAAGGTAAAAACTAGTTGACTTGTTGAAATACTACACGGTAAAAATGATTAACCTAAGAGTTAAAGGGAAAAATGTGTTAAAAACATGTTTTATTTCAATGGTTTATGTATTTATAGACCTTATTTATTCTCATTGATATTATTTCTGATTTTTTTATCCATTTTCCTTGATATTTACATTCAATTATTGGAACATTTTGGGTATTCATAAAATGGTCACTCTATTTAACATTAAAAGGGGATATCATTTCCTCTCATCCCCTAACACTGAAAAAAAATTATTTTGGACCAAAATAATCCCAAAAATATAGTCAAGAATATCATTCCAGTTGAATATGTTCTTATATCATGAAAATAACATCCTTCAAATTGTTAACTCCCTTCTCTAAGAAGAATACTAACGTAGTGAGGTATATATTTATCAACAATCCTTCCTCTTTCCTTTATTTAATAATTACATATTTTTAATAATATTTATTTACATTATCAAAAAATGATAAAATTAGTATCCTTTTTATAATGATATTTTATTATAATTATGTTATTATATTTAACCACCTTCCCATTTATCTCAATGAAAACTCAAAAACACATTTATTTGTCAACGAACTATCACCTCCACAAAACATCCTGTTTAATTTTACATAATTTTATATCAAAGATAATAATGTGAATTATTTTTATGTATAAATATTATATTTATACTATTAAAATGATTTTGTATGAAAAAACAAGGATCATATTAATTATTTGATCAACAAATGATTATTCTAATTTTAGTCATTTAAAATTACCATACTGAGGAGAAAATATTTAAATCAAATTCTATCATAGTTTAATTTCAATTAATTATTATTTTCCATTATTTATAATTATAATATATATATAATGAAATTTAAATGATATCATTATTATACTTGTGTAATGATATTATAACTAAATCACCTCATTATATTAAATAATCATGATCTGTTCATTTCCATTTTGGTATTACCACCGAATTGAATAATGTTATGAAATTGTATCATTGATTATTATGAAAAAATAATTAAATATAGAATATGGTATAGATATGTAAAAATTTTATATATTGATTTGAAAATTATATATGAATATTTAACTCATTAAATAAATAAACAACATCCATATGATAAAAATCACTAGAAAATATTTTTTCCTAGTTTCATCTTCATATTAAGAGATTAATGTACTCATCAAATAAAATATATTATTCATAAATAAATATAATGAATAAGTTATAATAAATTTAATGAAATTGGAAGGGTAAAATATGTATAGGAACAAATAACAACACCACTATTAGGAAACTAATTAAATACGATAAAAATTTTCCACACCTATAAAAATAATAGGTAACAACTAACTACAATAAGTGTTGAAAATAATTCAAAATAATTTTTAAAAATGATTATGTTTAATAAATGTTCTATAAAATAGTTTAATAATATATTTATGTTTTTTATATAGGATCTTATATTGTATTTGACTTTGAAGGGAAACAAATTATGGTTTTTTTGTCTAAAATTTAATTTCACCAGACTTATTTTTCATTTTGTTCTATAATACCTATAATATTTCATGAATGTAACATAATGTATTCATTTTACCATAGTCATATGGTGCAATGAAAAATATAACATACTATATTTCACTAGACATAAATTCAAAATAAACCCAACATGAAAGTGTTTTTGATTAAAACATTAGTCAAACAGTAAGGGTTTTGTTGCCAATTTTATTTAAAAATAATATTTTTTGAAACATAATCCATCTTGGAATTAATTTTATTATTTACGAAAACTCTCAATATTTCAATTTTTATTTATGGGATTTTATATTTCCCCTTAATATTTTACATCCCCTAACTCATATATATCCTGATGATTTTCTTTTATGTGAAATTGATACCATATCTCTGTTCAACTGAGAAACCACTCTCTTATCCTAGTCATAATTCTTTTGATGGTTTTAAAAAATTTACATATCTATAAAAAATAATTGATTGAGTTAATTTACTACTAGTTTATTTTAACATCTTGATATTTTATGGTATTTCATTTTTTATATTCAATTTATTTGGCAACATTGGTTTCACACAACACCAAGCATAAACAAAAAATGATATAAAAATAAATATCATTATTTTAAAACATATTTTATAACATAGTCCTTAAATTTACTATTATAAATAGTATTAACATAATTATTAAATTAATATATTATATGTTTAAACAATTTATTTGGAATTCATTAAAATTATTTTATTGATATAAGATAAGAATTAATCTAATTTTACAGAAAAAATATAATATTTTTTAAACACTTTTTAAACAACTTTTAATGGAGAAGAAGTATTAAATATAAATTTTTTATTTTTTATAAATTATATTGAAAAAATTAAACAAAATTTATGTGTAATGACAATATTCGCATAGGGTGAATGTTTGGTATTTTTCTGAATATTTTTATTTAAAATGAATAATTTAAAAATATCAATTTTTATAAAACATTAAATTTCAATATATTAATAGTATTATTATTATTTTAATGTTAAACTCACATATTAATGTATAAATAAAATTTTTGCATCTTATAAATGGTAATATTTTATTATTATATTATAGTGTAAGGAAATAAATTTTTAAAATTTTTTAATTAAGTGATGATATTTCTATAAACCATAATTGTTTATTTTCAAATTTAAAATTAATATAATGGATTAAAAGATGATTTATTTTCAAAAAAATTAATAAAAAATTTAAAATTCGTTCTACTTGGATTATAATACTATTTTATAGAACCTTACTTATTTTTTCAATGTTTTATAAAATCAATTTAAATTTAAATATTTGTATTTAAAACGTAAATGATGATGTTATTTAAATTTTTATTTATCCAATTTAAACTTTTATTAATAATATAGTTGTAATTTTTGAATTCTATACTTTGGAAAATGGTTTTCTTGAATTTTTTGTATTTTTATAAAATATTTGTAATTTTTGGTGAATAGTTAAATATAATAATTTAATGTGTTTAATAAATAATGAATTATGGAGTAATAGATGATGAATAAATGATGTATGAACAAAATCTCAAACTATCCATTAGTATTTTAACATATTTAGTGATAATGATAAATATAATAACAGTCTTGAGACTACATAATAAAAAAATTGAATAAAATATTCAAAAGACACCCCTCTCCGCTAATATAAATACCACTATTCTCTACCTCTTCTCATGACACTTATATGGCCTTTAATCTTGAAAAATTTATAAACAATCATCATCCCAGGAATTTTCCCCATATCCATAATGTTCTAGTATCAATGAAAGTCCAAATAAAATCCAATGATGATCTCATGGGGAAGAATTCAATAGGTAAAATCCTCTTTTAGTTTCATTATTTTCTTTTCAATTTAAATTGTTTTCATATAATATTACCACCTCATTTATCTAAACAGTCATGATAAATACAGTATATTATATATATATCATAATTTTATTATGTTTATTTAATATCGACCATCTTGACTTTTTACATCATCATTTTATTTTAAAAATGAAAACATCATCCATGAGGTGCCAATTTACCACCATTATTAAGGATAACTTTTTGTTTTCTAATTATACCTTCAAGGATAGTAATAAATCCAATTAATACTTAAAAACGACCATAATATATTTATTATAACATATTTAATGTTTTGTAACATATATATATATATAGAATAATTCATACACAAAACAAGCACGTGATAATCCTAGAACTGATAAAATAATCTAAACATTCATCACTAACATCTTATCTAATGATTCATCCTCACCCAAAATAACAAAATGGAATATATAACCATTTAATATAATGTAATATCATTAATAACATATAATTTAAATTCTTAATTACTATTTTCCTGTTAAATTATATTCCGTATGCGTATAAAATTAATCTAATCATGAAAACCAAGGAAAAAAAACTACCGAACAACGAAATGTAATCTTATAAATTATCAAAGGACCATAAATTAACTTAATTAAATTATACCAATAAATATATATAATAGGTTATAAATTATATTATTGATTAATATAATTTCATTATCTAGAATATTAATATTGTGTGAAGAATATATTTCAACACAAGGTAAGGGATTCCTCATGTCACTTTTATTTCGCTGAGGTATGCCTTGTTGACAACTTATATATTTTTTGTGGTGTAGTTATAAATCCAATTGTTTTGTAATATCATTAGATACATTATGTTAATGTTATTAAACGTTTCATTTTTTGGTTAATAATTTTATGAGGCATATGTCTCAATTATTTACAAAGTGGTAAGGGATTCTTCCATTACCTATATTTTTTCTTCAGTTTACTCTTTCTCACTCTTTATCCCAATGTAATTATTATTTTTTATATACTACTTATAAACTTTTTCTATGTTTCACAAATCATGTTTCAAAACTATTTCATATTTCTTTGATGGTAAATACATGAGTTTATAACCTTCCATTCTTAGTTCATCTTGATAAGAATTCTCGATTTATGGGAAATTCCTAATTTCAAATCTATTTTAAATTAAACTCCATAATAAATTTTAAGAATCCATTAAATTTCTAGAATTATTAATTTTATCATGGAAATCATTCTTGGTAAATTTCTGGTATTATTTATTCAATTATGAATTTCTTATTTTTAAGAATCTTGAACTTCACCAAAATGTTTTATTTATAATGATTCTTAAACACTATTTTTACATGTTTTCACTTCTTTTGGATATAATTTATTCCTACAAAATAATTTATTTTTATTTCCCTTCTCTTTTTTTTCTTGTTTACTGTATGATTATTATAAAAAATAAGAGTGATAATGCAAAAAACACTTCTTTTCAAAGAAAAAGGGTTTTCTCTCATGAATTTCTCAATGATTTTCTTAGATTACATTAATATATGATTATGATTCAAATATTTAAAATTCATATAGGAAAAATTGATAAAAAGTTATTTTTTAGTATATGATGAATGAATTGGACTTAGTACATAATAGTTGGGGCCTGCTATAGCCCCTTGATACATCGGTATATATAATGAGACAAAATAGACCTGTTTTTGGCCAAGGCCTTACCCATTTATGTAGAATTCTTGGTCGAGGACTTGATGGAAGATTTATGGTGTACGAAATTAATTTTTCCCTTATTATGATATTATTAATTGATAATTAATGTGATTATTGGAATATTAGAATATCCATGGTTACATTTCCTTCTCATGTGAATATTTGTGAAATTATTTAATAATTTGTTATTCATTCTATATTATTATGATGATTTTTCGTTAAT
This sequence comes from Viscum album, assembly GCA_963277665.1. Classification (NCBI taxonomy): domain Eukaryota; kingdom Viridiplantae; phylum Streptophyta; class Magnoliopsida; order Santalales; family Viscaceae; genus Viscum; species Viscum album. Next base: position 2,132,424,513 of record OY728155.1, on the reverse strand, counting down.
GGAATGTTTTTTAGAAATTTATCATGCCTTACTATTTATGCATGATTCCATTGTATTTATTACTTCTATTGAGAATATAATATCACCACATTATTATGTTTTATTTTTCACTGGGATGCAAATATGTATTTTATGAATGACATCCAGGGATAATATAGGAGTTTATGGATGTTTCCAATGCGGTTGATATGTTTTTTCATTCATGTTGTAATGTAAAAGTTATTTTTATATATGTTTTTAATGACACCAAACTATAAAACCCTTCAAGATGTGGCTTAATTTTTTATTATACCAATTTAATAAATTAGCGCACTAGCTTTGGGGTACTAGGGTTGGGGTCTCTACAGTTTGTATCATAGAAAGATTAGTAGCGACTTTGGAATCAACATTATTTGAACAAAGACTTGGGAACATAACCCTAAGATAGTATATGAGTAAAATCATAAAACAAAATCCTATTATTTTGATAAGGTATATATTGTTTATGTACTCCTATAAATACATCCATCTTTGGATATTACAAGTGGACGTGGTTATAGTAGAGATGCACCTATGAGTAATAACTAAAACAATATGTGTTGGGTATGACTAGGCGTAATTTGGTTCCTGATAATGAACCTTACTATCCACCTAGTTTGACACTCCTAGGGGATATGCTTAGGATAATTCACATTTTCATTACAAATAATTATGATGGATTTAATAGTAAATAAGTTACCGATGAAACCGTAAATATGATTATGATATTTTCAACGAATAAATTTTTAAATTTATATTAGGTATTTCACTTATTTTGGTATATTTCATTGTGTTTCATAATAAAATGATCTAATATAGTTTATCAAATTGTTTTTAAATGGTTCTTGAAAAATAAATGGGAACTACAAAAAATAAAATAATCCAAAGAGTTAGAATGTCCATTTATTTAATGGGATTAACCGAGTATTTTGAATGGAAGTTGACTCCAAAGTATTCTCATAATATTTAGAAATAATAACTTTTTATAATAATATAGATAAATAAATATACAGTCTTATGCATTAAAAATAATATTGTGAAGAAGGGGAATTTGGGGAAAATGATAGATAAATTGAAGAAGGTAAAGATGTATTTTCCCACATGTGATAATTTTGGTAAGAAAGAACATGGTATATGGAAAATAGGAAAAAATTATTATTATTGTGTATAGAAGAATTCCACTATGCTCATGATTGTATGTAAATGAATGATCTTTCTAATGGTCATTTATTTAAGAATAAGGACATGGGACACAATGTAAATCATTATCTCAAGTGTCAAAGGAATATACACAAATGGGGATAATAGATCACTATCAAGATTATTCTAGTACCATAGAAGAAGAGTTATGATTGATATGATTGTGTTTGGATTCCATAAATACGTTATTTGAGTGTTATATCAAAAATTACATTATTATATGAATAATGAGATATATAAGTATTGTACTACATTAATTTATCTTTAATAAATTGGAAGCATGTAAGGAATTACACCAGTAATAACGAGAAGCGATTCTAATGTATGTTGACCTTATTGAATACACATGAATTTGGAAATATAACCGTAAATATGTGATTTATTTTTGAGATAATATTAAATAGATTTTTTTGGATTTTATTGGTGTTCTTTAAGGAGATTATTGACCAAATAGTTTATAAATTATAGAATTAATAGATTTTTGGATTTACGGACAACAGGAGATATTATTTTTGGAAGCATGCATATTTCATAATGTTGTAATAGAGATTAAGGTTATCATATATTTTTAATGCGGTATTAGGAGGTACATTATTTGGAAAATATTATTTCATGTTTATTTCTTGGCCTTCTAAATTTTTTGTCATTGGATGTGTATAGACATGCTTTAGATGAGCCTTACGATTAACTACATATAGAATGGATCAAATTTACCTTTTGAAATTATTTTCCTCTAATAGAATATGACAAATCAATTGGTTTAATTAAATGTTTAATTGTATAATGAATGACTTAAGGACTATATTATTTGTTAAAACTACCCGAGGCAGGAAACATTCACCATGAACATTCATTTATTGGTGTAAGGGATTATGTGATAAAAGATGGAAACACAAAAAAATGTTTATATTATGACTATAAAATGGAAATGAATCATTAATGTTTATCTTTAAAAGTTGTTTTCTGGATAGTAAATTAAACCCAAATATTTTTTAAAAGGATTTTACAACAAAAACAAAAATTTACATTTCATTCTAAATAATCATTGGAATTTTAACCCATCAAAAGACTTATAGTTTTGGGATGGTTATCTTTATAATTACCATGTTCTTTATCACTCTCACTAAAAAATTTATAGTCTTATTTTCCCTTCCCGATCCAGGTTACTACTTTCCAATAATGATTTCCTACCCAAATTCCTAGTTTTTTTTGTGACCTCCTCTTTTTAATCTTATTGTTATCTAGTGGATATTTTATTAACCCTATTTCTTATATGGGTTTCCAACAAAAAAGTTTTGAAATATTAAACTTTAAATTAAGAAGTACAATTTTAATTTGTAAGGATTAAATTTATTATGGTAGGGGAGAATGTAACACCCCATGATTTTATGGAATGAATCTTTTTTAATTTAGTTTCTTCAACATAATAGGTTTCACAAAACACCAATCTTAAATGAACAATAATATAAAATTAAATATCATAATTTTTAAAGACCATTATAACCTAATCTATAAATTTCTGGGACTAAATAGTATTAAAAAAATTATAAAATTAATGTATCATATATTTAATAATTTTTTTTGACATTCATACAAATGTTTTTAGAGATATAATATAAGATTAAATCAAAATTTACAGTTAAAAGACCATTTTTTTAAAATGAATCTTACAGCCTTTTAATGGATAAATTGTATTAAAAACAATTAACCTTTTACAAAAATTATTAAAAAAATAAGCTTCAATTTTGAAATCATGACGTCAAAATTTTTTTAGAGTGAAATTTTGGTAATTTTCTGAAAAAAGTTATTTTTAGGTGAATAAATAAAACATACATATTTCTATGAATCAATCACTTTCATTTTATTAATATCCTATTTTTTATTTTAATAGTAAAATAGCCTATGGAATTATAAATTAATTTTATGAATCTTAAAAATCGTAATATGACATAATTATATCACAATATAAGTAAATAAATGTTTTAGAAATTATTAATTAAATGTTGTTATTTTTATAAAACATAAATGATTATTTTTAGTTTTATAATATATATAATTATTTAAACAAATAATAAATTTTAAAAAAATTAGTGACTTTTTTTCTTATGATTATATGATAATTTAATAATACATTGATTTATTTTTCAACAGTTTTATGAAATTAGATATAATTTAAAAATCTGAATTTTACATGTAAATGATGATTATAATTAAAAATTAAATTTATCATCTTTATAAAATTATTTTAATAAAATTCTGGTGATATTTTAATTCTACTCATAAAAATAAATTCAAGGTAATGTTTTTATATTTTTCTAAAAAAGTTGAAGTTTTGGTGAATAGTGAAATACGTTAGTTTACTGTATTTTATAAATACATCAATTATTGAATCATAAATTATGTATGGATGATGTAAGAATATAACATATAAATATCCTTCATTATTTTAATATATGTAGAGATAATGCTAATACTATTCACAGTCTTGAACACAAATAAGAAAAAAATTCATAAAATATTCAAAAATCACATCACTCCTCCACTATAAATACCACCACTCTTCACCTCTTATCCTCACACCTCTTATGTCATTAATCTTGTTAAAATTTTACCCAATACTATTCCCAAGAATATTCCACACATATGTAATGTTCTAGTCTCAAAAAATGTATAAAACTAATTTCTCCAAGGGTTATCTCATAGAGGATAATTCAAGAGGTAAAATCCTCTTTCACATTCTGTATTTTTCTTTCACTTTATATTATTTTCTTATAATATCCTCACATATGTTTTTCAAGAAAATGAATAATAACTCCAATATATTATATATAATATTTTTTTATTATATTAATGGAAAATACACCATCATGATCTTTCTCCTCTTCCTTTTATTCATGAAATTAAATTATCTTTTGTGGGGTACCAATTTATCACCATCATTAATGATGATTTTTTTTCAATTCTCCCTTTAAGGATGATCATAAAACTATTTTTATGGATATAAAAAACAATAATGTGTGTAATAAAACTTATTTATTTTCATAAAACTGTTATATATACATAATATTAATTCATAACACAAAACTAGCGTGTGATAATTGAACAACTGCAAAAAAATCTAAAGGATCATCACTAATGCCTTATCTAATGATTCATCGTCACCAAAATTTTAAAAAAAAAGTAACAATATATCCATTTAAAAATCTGTAATATCATTTATAACACAAAATTTTAATTATATAAAACCATATTCATTTTATATGAACTTCCATATGTGTGTTAATTCAAAATGATAATGAAAACCATGGAAAATAACACTCATGAATGATGAAATTTAGTTTTATAACTGATCAAAAAATCCATAATTGAACATAAAAAATATAATTAAATATACACATGTTTAATAGGTTCTAAATTAAATTATCAATGAATCTAATTTCAATATCTAGGACCCTAAGATCAAGTACAGTACGCATTTGTACATTAGGTAAGGGTTTTCTCTTCTCACTTTTACTTCGGTGAGATAAGCCTTATTCATCACTTATATCTTCTATTTGGTGTATGTATACATACAATTGGTGTATCATATCATGTGTTACATTATCATAATGTAATTAAATATTTCATTTTATGATTATTAATTTTATGGTGTATCTGATTCGATTGATTACAATGTTTTAATGGATTATTATAAAACCTCTATTTTTTATTCGGGTTACACTTTTTCTCTCATTACCCCAATGTAATTATTCATTATTTTAATATACTTTTTCTAAATTCGGATAATATGTTCCAAACTCTTGTATCCCTATTATTTCATCCTTATTTTATGGGAAATACATGATTTTATAACGTTCCCTTCCAAATTTGTCCCCATAAGGAAGCCTGATTTATGAGAACTATCTGATTTCTCACCATCATTCATGTTCACTCCATATTATATTTTAATACACCATTAATTTTCTAAAATCAAAAAATTTATCATGAAAAAATGTTCAGGGTTCATTTTTGGTTTTTTACAAATAAAATTATACATTTCTATTTTAAAAAATCTTCAACCATTCTAAAATGTTTTATTTCTAATGTTTTTTAAAACATATTTTATCATTTTTGAAAATTTATATGGAAATAATTTATTCATAAAACATAATTTAATTTTACATACCTTTTATTATCATGAATATACATGTTTGTAATTTTATTGTTGTGAAAAAGAAAAATTATTATCCAAATAACACTTCTTTTAAAAGATAATGGTATATCTATCATGAATTTATCAATGATTTTATTATTTTATATAATCTATTATTATGAATAAAATATTCTAAATTTGTGGTGGAAAAATTTATTTAGATATATATTTTCAACATATGATGAATTAATTTGACTTAGTAATTGATGATTGGGGCTCGTTATATCCCCTCACTTCATCGGTAGGTCTCATGAGATAGACCTGATATGGTTTCTTCCGAGGCCTTACCCATTTATGTAGATTTTTTTGATTAGTAATGTATGGTATGTTTATAGTTTTAAAAATTAATAATTCCCTCCTTAAGATATTAATATTTGATAATTTATGTTTTTACTTATTCACCATGAATTATTAATTATGTTAGCTTTTGTGGTATTTCTTACCCTTACTGAGTAAATATGATCACCCCTTTCATATGTTTTATTTTCCCAAATGTTACATAGATGTGTTTTATGAATGACTTATTTGGATAATCTTGGAGTTTATGGATATTTCCAATAGAGTTTCTATGTTTCTTATTTTCTTTCATGTTTTAATTTAGAACATTATGTTGTATCTGGTTTTCCATAGCAACAAAACTATATAGACCTTCAGGATGTGACTTCCTTGTTTATTATACCAATGTAATAAAATAAGGTTCTGACATCGAGATACATGGTTTGGGATTTTTACATTTATTTTCCAATTGAAATTTTATAAAAATTCAACGTCTTCTATATAGGTCATTTTCATGAAATTGTAAAAATAATCTATTTTTATGTTTTCATTGTTATCACCTCATTCCACCTTCATGGTAATTTTTTATGATACATTTTTTCAAATTATTAATGGATTTTTTAGTTGAAAATATTATTCTATATTATTATGTAAAAAAGTATATTAAATATTTCAAATTGATCATGGGTGTTTGTTATTTCAAATGATTCGGATTTTTCTAAATTATTGACTGATTTATATATCCCTTATATAAAAAACATAAATAACATTGTCTTTATTGTTATTATTTAATGGTATTTACCTAGAATGATACATAATTACATTGGGTACCCATATATTTTACATTAGTTTATCATTTTATGATTATTTATGTAATTAAAAATGATTTCCTTTTTTGTCCATGTGAAACCCATTTTCCATCCATGGGTTCTTCAAATGTGTTGAATGAAATCCATGTAATTTCTATTCGTTATTTATTCTATAAAATTTGATTAATATAAATTATAATGTTTTATAAAACCTTCCTTATTTCCATCAGTTCATTATGATTTGATAATTCAATGATTTTTCGATGAGAACTCGTAATATTTTATTAATAATTAGTGGGGTCTTATATCATCATCTTATTCATTGGATTAATGTTTATATATAATTAGATAAGTATCATTGTGTATATTTTAGTTACTCTAAATCACGGAAACTAATGGTGATTCTCATTAATCTAATGATCCCAAAACTAATGTTTGTGTTAAATTTAAATGGTGTTTCATAATTTTATTATTATTATCAAGGTAGTGTTAATATCTCATGGATTTTGTTTGTTGAATAATGATTCCACATTCTACTGATTCATTTATGATTTTGTTCCATCCCGTATTCCATGATTTATGATCTATTATTTTTTGGGTATGGATATTTATTTCATATTGATAATACACATATGCTCATATTATGATCTCCTGTGATATTCAATTGTTATTTCTCATGATTATAATTAATAAGAATTTATTATCATCCATTTTTATGTTTCTATTTCCCTGGGTTATGAAGATTATTATAACATATATAAAACATAGTAGGATTATATTATCACTCGATGATGGTGAAATGTTCAAAAGGGTTGTAAAATATGTTTGATATGTAGATATCCTTCTAAGTAACTATCCCTTTTGTTCTTGGACTTTTGGGGTCATTTTTGATATGTAATGTTTGACTTATGGAAATTTTGTAAAATAAAGGCTTTTGTATCATAGGTTACTATACTGAATATCACAATATTTAATCACAAGTGATTCTCATTCTCATTCTAGATTTTAGATTCTACAATGAAGTCATCATTTAATATAAAGAAAAATATTATCATGATAGTGATGGTATACTATATTCATGAGATAAAAACAATATAAGGTGGATTAGTCAATATAAAGGGAATTTTCAAAAACACAAAATATACATACCTAATATGAAATATTTTCAAAATAATTTCATCCCTCCTCATTACTAATTGATGTTAATTATATTAATGATCATTATTTTTAAAAAATAAAATCATTTAATTTGATCAAATAAGTAATCGATGCATCCAAAAATATAATTATTCATTATAATAAAGATATTTATCTATCTATAATTGATGACACACCATAGATATCCATCTTAAAAAAACTAAATTGGGGCCCCTTGGGGAACCACTACATACTATAAACCACTTTTCAAACAAATTTCACTATTATTTATTTACATGTACTAGTTATATCTCATTAATTTTATATATAGTCTTTTATATAGTTTTTTCATTTGAGATTATATTAATAACATTGTGATAATCAATCCCAATTGTATGTATCGTTATGCCTTCTATAAATACATTAGTTTATTTGTCTAAATTAACCACATACCTTATCCATGGGATGTATTTCCCAACCAATGATTGTGTTTTCTCTTCTTATTCATCCAATATTCCATTAATTTTTGTAATTAGAGGAGGTCTATAAAATATTTATATAATGAAATTTATCCCTAAAAAATATTGTATTCACATCCCCCTTTATAAATAACAATCACGTTCTATTAAAAATAAACAGTTAGAATATACAATGAAAGCATATATATAATAATCATTATATGAAAATCAATGATAGGTGTGGAAATGAACTTTGTAGTTAGGGAATATCTATTCCTTTGAATATGGACTGCTCAATATATACTTGTTGCAATAACATTAAAATAAATTATTGTGGTTCTAAACCCATTACATAGAGTTGTATTGGGGTATTTAATACATTTTGAAGTTATTAAATCTATAAAAGGGTGATGATATTTGATATCCAATAAAAAAGTTGTCTAACACTGATTGTATGGTCAAAGTACCTATTATCATGTCATTTTTATTTCTAAATTCAGTTCTAAAAATAACATAATCTTATTCTTACTTCATTTTTCATTTCCCAGATAAATTCCTTGGACACTTAGAGCATTCATTTGAATTGATTCACATCTAATTATATTTAAAAATTGATAATTGGTGGTTTCTTTCATTCTATTTATATTATTAGCTTGAAATACTTTATATCCACATGACCATTAAAAAGGGTTCAAAAATGAAAATTCCCCACACGTCAAGTGCCCATCAATTGTGATCTTATGATTTCTTGGCTACTTCTATGGTGGAGAATTTTATTCTGGGGAGAGCATGCAGTGTTGATCCTTCTTAGGCTTCTTTTTTCCCAAATCCATTATTGGTTCCATGACTGTCCCCTCGAATCGTCCCATCAACCAGTGACTTCCCAATATTCTAGATATGTATCTTTCCCCAAGATGTTCGAATCTAATCGAGGGTTGTCTCTTGGAGGAACTGTCAACGAACGATCTATCACTTGTGTCATATTATCACTCTCTTTAAATTGTTACTAGATTTGGCAAGGCTAAACCTTACATCACTTTCATAAGGGGGTATTTGAATTCATTTGTTATTATCTATTCAGTATCAGTTTTGGTGCAATCATGATATTCCTTATATATCCATCATTTAAATGGATATGATTTTTTTTCTATACTATCCCCAAGATGATTGTAGGTCCAGCTCTTGGAATTCCACCGTTTATTATTGGTCTCAGGATGTGCAAATTGTTAAGAAGTTGAGAAGGGTTATAGTATTGGTTCATATTTTGGGGCATCACTCCCTCATCACAACCCTTCTATCCGGGTATCTATCAGATATTCTTGGGGAATATTCTTGTGTCTAGATGAGAACAGTTGTTGTCTACAAGCCATGTCGAACCCCTGAATCTGCATCGATCTACACATGGTGATTAATATTTCTTCTTGTATTTTGATAAGGGTAGGTCACAACTTCTCTTGGTTGAAATAGTTGGGGATATGCTTCCGAAGAAACAATCATCAATATTTCTTTGGAAGATCCCCCATAACATTAGTATCTAGAATTGGGAAGTCCAGGAACCCTAGCCGTAAAACCAAATCATCCGTTCATTTGGTTCTGGTCCTCCCAATCCCATCATTCACAACAATGAACATAAGGACATGAAAAAAAAATTCATGCAAGAACATATTCCAAATCATTTCATAATGGGGTTACATGTTTCAGACATTCATCTTACATCCACAAGAGAAAGATGACATCACTTTCATTCAATGAGAAGAAACATCAATGTTACAATAATACCCATCATTCTTAACTCAACCAATATCACCATAAGATCTACTACCAATATCATTCAGTCGTCACATATTATGGATCCCCCCTTCTGGTCTCTACCATTGTGGGTCTTGACCTCCGACGTCGGATCTTGTACCTTCATCTCTTTTTGTGCACAAAGTTGGGTTCACTGGAAGGGGATCCACCCTCCGCCTTGATTAGTCTTTTTCATCCCCTCGTTTTTTGTACTCAACAACTTTAGCTACATAAATTTATATAGACCCTAAGTCCATATATCAATTTAATGTAGTCAACATTAGGTTGTTCATAAATTATACTTGATAATTAAATTTCCATTAATATTGGTAGAATCTCCTCTATTAATGTTGAGATAAATATCTTCACTAATGATTTTTTCTCTCTCCAATAAATGGTATAGACCCAAATTATTTATTTCTTGATAATAATATTCACAAGTTGATTCCAAAAATCTCCCATGTGAATATTATTCTCATGATCTCCCTAATGTCATAATTGGTCTAGCTTCGAGTGATCATTCTTTGGTTGTGCCTACATGTTTCTCAACTCTATGATGCTTCAATCTTCGACGTTCTAACTAAAGTGCTTCCTCTTCAGTATTCAAGAACAAAGATAAGATCGCTACACAGTCTATGTGAAACTCATCTTAATTCCACCATGGAATATTTATCCAAATCCATCATGAACAAGTTGACATCCTAGGATTTTTTTGAAATTCCCAACAGTATGGTGCACTGTGCACCATGTCCATGGGCCCACTCTGTTGGACTTCTTGGACTTTTCAAAAAACACTACTACTTAGTTTCTACACCACCTAAGTGATTTTTGTTACACCAAAATATAGAAACACCATCTGAACTGACCTTTATCTTATAACCATAGCTTTAGAATAGTATGATTTCATCGGCATGATGAACTCCCACTGAAACATCCTTCCGTGAAACCATAGAAATAGGGTCCTTTTCTCCCACTTCTTCTATCCTAGTTCCAAATCGTTGATATCCCACCTTCACCATATAAGGTCATCCCATTTCCCTATTGATCCACTAAAATATCATTGTCATAGAGACCAAAACTAGAAAAAAATTCCCTTCTTCATCCGCAACATCATCCAGAACAAGGGAACTGCCCGAATCTTCCACTTACTTGAATTAAAAACCTAAAATTCATCAAACATATCCATACCCATGTGCTTGATATCATGGTATTCATGTTTTTTTTACATTCCATAATTTTAGATTCCTTCCACCAAGCTCCAAATTTCACCCATTGAATGGAACATGCCTCATGACACCTGAGAACAAGAAAAAATTCTATATTCTAGAAACACTGATAATTCCACTACCATATTTTGATGACATTCTTGCATATTCTTGATAGACAACCTAACATGAGGAACCCCAGAAGACTACAACAGTGCTCAGAATTTCACCAAAAATGAAACATGCCTCAGGAATCATGTTGGTCAATCAGACTTTTTTGTATCCCAAAGACAACTCTTGAACCGATGTTATCATCCAATAACATATTTTGAGTCATTTATAAGATACTCCCCAAGATTTCTGCTACCATGCTCTTCAAATTAACATGCCAACTTAATATGATATCACTTTTTGGGGATCAGAAGCCGAAGAAAAAAATGCGGAACTTACTCCGGACGATCCCACATGACTTTAGTATCCGGAACTGTGAAGTCCAGGCACCCCCACTACTACACCATGTCATCCTTCCATCGAATTCCGGTCCTCCCAAGGTTTTCATTCACAACAATGAAAAAAAATCTCATGAGAAGAAAAAACAAACGAAGGCGTAATGTACAAAACATTTCACAATGTGATTACATGGTTCTAAGATTTTTCATATATTTATGGGAGAAGTTCAACAACACATTCATTCAATGATGAGAAAAATCAAGATTACAAGAATTTCCATCATTCAAAACTAATCTAAGATCACTGGAAGATGTGTTGACAACATCATTCAGTCCTCGCTTCTTCTAGATCCCTATATATTTTATCCTCCCTTTAAGGGCTTGTGTTAGGTCCGCAAGGCTGAATACCCTGAGAGGGAGGTGAAACAGGGAATGACTAATTTAAAATTAAAGAATGTTCTAATATTGTTTCACTGTTAAGAAAAACACACTTCTCTATCTCTCTCTCTCCTATTGCACGATATAAGTAGAAAGTAAATCAAGCACAGGACACATCAATTTTACTTAACATACCGCAAAGGGCTACGTCCAAGGGGCATAAGCTGACATGTTGTCGGTCGTACAATATTTTTAATAAAACATCACTAATTGTAGAAAACAATGTTTGGGAATAGTCACTATATCCCAGGATCACTGCCTTTACAATGTTTAGGGTTATCTCACTGCTTTCCCAAGGGTTACTCTATGTTTCTCTCTCTCTGTCTCACTGTAGGTGGAGAGGATCTACTTCTTCCTCTTCCATCGCTCACTAATCTGGAAAGGATCCACTCACAGTTTATAGACCTGTAGGTCTTTTAATTTTCATGAAGTATTGCATCTTCCCTTGTATGTAGATTCTCTATTGAAGCCCAACTTTCACCTGTAGATGAATCTCACTTTTCACCAAAGGTATCAGGAGATATTTCTGCTTCCACACGGCCCGAGAATATCCCCATGGAATCAACCTTTGTTGGTGCGCATGTATACCCCGGTGTGCAAGTATCGGCGCGCAAGTCACAACAGGCACAAATGTCCTCCTCAGACACTTGCGCGACACAAGCTTCCTCAACTCCAAACTTGCGCGACTCTCTTCCTTTTATGCCCAAACCAAAATTTTCGTTCAAATACCAACCGGAGTGCAACTTCTCATACTGGCGCACAACTCCTCACACTGGCACGCGACTACACCAGCGCGACTACACACCACCTGCGCGACCACCACACCTGCGCATCGGGAAATCTAATTTCTCAAATTTTTGAACTCCGTTGTGAAATGAGGAGGGGTGGTACAGTATTTATAGAAAATTTGACCACCCTGTGCGATGATGTGCATGTCAACCCTCAGCGCACAATTATCAGGGGAATGATCTGTTCCCCTGCAAGTCACTTGCGCGACCCAATTAAAAACTTGCACGAACCTCTTTCCTTTACCATATTTTGATCTTCTGATATTGAAAAACCATAGGTGTACAAGTTCTCAAGCTCCCAATGCATCGGTGTGAAAGTCTCTTTCACAGCACGCAAGTCACTTGCGCGACACCACCAATACTTGCGCGACACTTATCCCTCTGCCAAATTTTGATGATCTGATATTGAAAAACATACGGAATGCAAGTTTCCAAGCCTGCAAGTACAAGGTTTGCAAGTCCCTTTTCCAAAAACCACTTTTATACATTTGATGATTTTCAGGCCCAAAAATTTGGCAAACACTGGAAAACGGAACCACCTTGTATCTGTTCTTTTTGTACTGCATCCAAATCATCCATTCATTTGTTGGCGTTCTTGAATAAAACATTGATCATTTAACCACAACTCTTGAACTCGACATTCCTCCATGAAATCCCCATTTTCAACAAGTTTGTATGATATGGTTTTCTTTACCAACAATCACAGCACTGTTGTCCACTTTTTCAACAAACACAATCACCTCAAAAATGCTTCAATGATACCTTGAGATATTTTTGTCCAAAAATTTCCCCATTTGGGTTTATTGAAAAATCTTCTATAAAAAGATACATCATTGATTCTTCATCCACCATTCACCTCATTTCGATTCTTATAGTGATCAAGGATTTACTCAATAGATACTCTAAGACCACATGAGCAATGCTTGGAGTGAGAAAAAAGAGTAAATGAATAGTTTATCAATGAATCACATCATCTCTGAAATCCACTGTTGACATCAAAATGATACCAATTTTTACCAAACTGATACAAATTGTTGGAAATATTCTTACCACATTCCAACATCTCTCCTTTTCTTTTATCATGATCCTCAGCTGTTGTGATATCTATTCTTTGATTGATCACTTCTAGCATCGTATGATTTAATACTCTCCCCATTTCTTTTCACAGCTTCAACTCTTTCCAACTTCAAAACCACTATAGCCTTATTTCCTGTGTTGTCCAAGCTAAGCTCTGGCTAAGAACATTCAAATAGATTCATGTCCCCCTATCTGGCTGCTCCAACTGTCAGTTTCTCCCCTTATCTATCGATATTTCACAAATAGACACATTGTCTCCTACTTTGTCAACGAACCCAAAGGTTACTCCTTTGCAGTCTGTAACAGAGTAGAGAACACATATAAGAACATTAGGGAATACACATCATAACTCGGGGAGATGGGGTGGGTTCCACATCCACACTATTTCATGTGTAGAGAGTCGACTGAACTCCCAGAGCCAGTCGATGCCGCTCAAAAGCTTCCTTGGGTAAGGCCTTCGTCAGAATGTCTGCAACCTGTAGCTCTGTAGGCACATACTCCAACTTCACAATTTCATACTCAACCTTCTCCTTGATAAAATGATATTTGATCTCAATGTTCTTGTTTCTTGAGTGACGAACGAGATTTTTTCTATGATTGATAGCACTTGAGTTATCACACTGTATTCTGATCAGAGAAATAACTTCATCTCCCATATCTTCAAGATGCTGCTTCATCCACAATAACTATGTGCATGCTTGAGTTGCCACAATATACTCAGATTCTGCAGTGCTTAATGATATGCAATAATTCTTCTTTCTTAGCCATGAAGTACACAATCCACCAAGATAGAATGCACCTCCTAACGTTGATTTTCTGTCATCTCCTGATCTGGCCCAGTCTGCATCAGTATATCCCAATAACTCTGTCAAATATTTTTCATTATATGTTATGCTAAAATCCACCATTCCCTTGATATACCGAACTATTCTTTTCACTGAAAGTATGTGACTTTCCTTGGTATTACTCTAATATCTCGCAGCTTGGCATGTGGTGAAAGCAATATCAGGCCTTGTTGCGGTCAAGTACAAAAAATATCCATTTATTTGCCTATATTCTGTGATATTAACTGCCTTTCCATCCTCATATTTCGATAATTTTATCCAGGTAGAAACCAAATTCTTCATCTCCTTGGAATTTTCCATTCCAAATCTTCTCAGAACCTCCTTAGCATACTTTTATTTATAAATTAATGTTCCATTACTTCCTTGTGTCACTTGAAGACCATGGAAGAACATTAGCTCTCCAATCATTGATATTTCAAACTCATTTTTCATGAATTCAGAAAACTATCTACATTGAGCTTCATCTGATCAACCAAATATTATGTCATCGACATAAACCATCACCATCATACTTTTATTACAATTGTTGTTGAAATAGAGATTGTAAAAAACTCCCCCTCACTGGAAACCAAGATTCTTCATGTACTAATCAAGCCTTGAGTACCATGATAATGTTTCTTGTTTCAGCCCATATAATTCCTTCTTCAGCCTACAAACTTTGTTCTCATGCTCATGAATGAAAAAACCATCTAGTTACTAAATATACACCTCCTCTTCCAGAAC
Source organism: Viscum album (assembly GCA_963277665.1). Taxonomy (NCBI): domain Eukaryota; kingdom Viridiplantae; phylum Streptophyta; class Magnoliopsida; order Santalales; family Viscaceae; genus Viscum; species Viscum album. The sequence continues at coordinate 2,132,409,110 of OY728155.1, read as the reverse complement.
ACCATTCAAGAATGTGGATTTGACATCCATCTGGAACACTTTGAACTTTCTTTGCACTTCTATGGAAAATATAATCTGATTGTCTCCAGCCTTGAAACTGGTGCAAATGCCTCATCAACATCTATTCCCTCTATCTTGGAGTATCCCTTGCACACTAGTCGTGATTTGTTCTGAATAATTGTTCCATCTTCACTAATCTTGTTGTGATGGACCAATTTAGTCTTGATTACATTCTTGTATGTCGGCCTCGAAACTGTCTCCCTTGTCTGGTTCATCTCAATCGGATCAAGCTCTTCATTCATAGCCGGAACCCAGTTTTCATCATCATCTGCATCAGAAAAACACTTCATCTCAACCTGAGATAAAAACAATGTTTACAGTAATGACTTCATTATTCGAGGTTGAACTAGATCTTTTTGATCACATATGATATTCCGCCTATCAATTTCATCTTTACTCTTTGGATTCCTTGTAGACATAGACTTGACACTTTCTTGTTCATCATCACTATCTTTTTCTGAGTCATCTTCTTCCACTTCTACTCCCCCTGTGTTGCTGACCTCATCATCACTTTTATCCAAACACTGTTCACTTGGTCATTGAGTATTCTGTTCATTTTCAATAATAGTGACATCGTTGCACTCAACAATTTTTCCCATCCTTTTGTTAATGCATTTATATGATTTTCTTTTCCCTGAGTAGCCATGGAATATCCCCTCATCTCCTTGTGACTCAAACATCCTATTATTTTCTTTGTTTAGAATGGAAAACTTACTTCCAAAGATTCAAAAGTATTTCAATGTTGTATTTTTTCTGTTCAACATTTCATATGGAGTCTTCCCTTGCATCGGACACAATAGAGACCTGTTCGAAATATAGACCGATGTCAAAACTGCTTCCTTAAAAAATTTCTCTGGTAGGTCCTTTTCAATAAGCATTGCTATGGAAAATTTTTTGACGATCCGATTTCCTCTTTCAATAACTCCATTCTGTTGGGGAGTTCTTAATAATGAATCTTGATGTCTTATCCTGTGTTTCTTGAGATATTCTTCAACATCACTGTTTGTGAATTCTGTCCCGTTATCTGTAAAAAATTTCAAAATTTTCTGCCCAAGAATCTTTTCTGATTCCTTCATGTATTGTTTTATGCAACTGAACACCTCTATCTTATGGGTAATGACAAATAACCATGACATTCTTCAATAATAATCAATGAAAAGAACATAGTACCTTTTCCCATTTATATCTCATGGTGAGATAGGTCCACTAACATCAGCATGCCCCAATTCGAGCACTCTAGTATATTTTTGTTCCTTTGGCATGTATGTCATTCTGATGGTCTTCCCTTGTTTTCAAGCATCACACATATGAGTGCGATCACGTGATAGTTTGGGAAGGTCTCTACCAGCATCACATTTTACCAGATTTTCCATAGATGGTTGACATAGGTGACCAAGTCTCTTATGCAACAGCTGGTTTTCTTCCTCTCTGGATAAAAGGCACATATCTTCTTCCCCACTTACAAGTTAAAGATTTCCCTTTGTCCTTTTTTGTTGTAGAACAACTGCTTCATATTTTTCTTTCACAACACAGATCTTCTTGGTAAATCGGTTAGAGTGCCCAAAGTCAATAGTTGACTGACACTGAGCAAGTTATGACTAAGACCCTCTACTACCAAGACATCAGCACATCTCATTTATTTTCCCCCAAACAATGATTTCCATAAGCCAACAATCATCAGGCCTTCATTGTTTCCATATTTGAAAACTCTTTCTTTGTCATATTTTAGGCATGTAACAAGATCCTTATTAACATTCATGTTTGATGTGCAACCACTGTCAAGGATCCACACACCAGATCAATCTGATGCTTCAAAGAAAATCTCTTCCACCATGGCCTTCTCATTTTTATTCTTCTTGGCCCGTCCTTTTTCCTTCACACTCGGCATGTAATAAGGCTTCTGTTCTTTCTCAGAGTATAATGGACCAACTTCATCTTGAAGAGCCGAAAATCTATTCTACATTTTAACTCACCTATTGGTTTATTGATCTACTGCCTGTGTACATTTTGATTTTTCATTGGAAAATTTCTCTGAATGTTCGATGTGAAGTACCTAGAAATGTTCCCAAATCATCCACACCAAAAACAGTGTCATTCGAAATATGTTATGGAAAACTATTATTTGGTTGGCTTCCACCACTGTTCTTGTTCCCTTCTATTTCTCTTGGATATGGAAACCACATACTATGAATTTCCCATATTCCCACAACAATAACACCTGATATAAGTTTCATTTATTTGTGTTAATTTAGAACAACGATTTTCCCTTTGGGATCTCCGAATATTCTGATTTTTCATTGATCCCAAATCAACCTGCAATTTTGGGACGGGGGCTTACGGTCTGAACTCAATTATCAAAAATTTTTGTTTCTGATTAAGCCCTGAAACAACCTTAACTTCTGATATCAATTGCTTCTTCTTCCCTAGTGAACTACTAGGCTCCTCTTTCATCTTTTTAGTCTTCGTAACAACCTGCCTTCCCAGTAATGTGTTAGGAATCAATGGTTTTTCTTGGTCATTGACTTTTCACTGCAGACCGACAACTTCCTCTTCAAGCTCTTCGATACCCTTTCCATGATGTTTCAATTGTTCATTTAAGCCATCGATCTCCCTTTTCTGTTCTTTAATCTTGATCTTATGCTCATCAACCATTTCTGTTCTCTCTGGACATGAAGACTTAGGGTCTTTTATTTCATTTACAATCTCGGACTTCTCGTCTCCTTGTTGTTGCATGTAGAGTTTTGAATCATGTACAACCTTGTTGGCTTTCTTTGTTTTTTCTCTCCAAACATCTATCTCTTCAATAGATTCTTCCAATTCAGCTTCCATGTCAACTCTAACTTCAATTTATTCTTCTTCTTCAACAGGGTCAGTTTCTTCTTTTTCTTGAACACTACTGACAACAACCACTATTACATTTTTTCCATGATCGTTACAATTTTCAAACTCCTCAACCTCTTCATCCTCAGACTCATATGAACTGTCTATTTCTTGTGAAAGAAGATTCTTCTTCTTGAAGAAATTTCACTTGAATTGTTTCTTCCCTTTCACAATTGCTGAAGTCTTCTTCTTGGGAATTTCTACTTCATCATCATCATTATCATTATCTTGAAATGTATTGTGGCACCTTGCTGCAATATGAACAACCATTCCACATCAAAATCATGCTAGTTAATGTTTCCCTTGAAACATTATTTTCCTCTTTGCAGATTTGAAGAAAGTAATGACATCACCTCATATGTATCTTCTTCTTCCTAAGAATCTTCAATGCTGAGATTCTTCATGGCCTTAAATGCCATCTCATTGGATTTCCCCTTTTACACAGCCTCGTTGTCATCATTCCTCATCTCGTATGCAACCAAGGTACTATAGAAATTGTTCAATGTCATCTATTTGGGAACATTATCTTCTAGTACTAAAACATTTGGATTGAACTGAGGTGGAAGCTTCCTCAATATGCACTTTACGGTCTTTATGTCTTCAATGACTTCACTAAGTCCTCGCATATATTCCACAACAATATCTACCCTATCAAATAATGAATCAACAGACTCATTTGGGTTCAAATTCAGATCTTCATACTTATTCGACAGAACTTGTAGCTTTGCCTCTCTAACCTTTGTATCTCCTTCATATATATTCAATAGTGTTTCCCACATGGCATTTGACGTTTTTCATGAAATTGCCATTGTGTATATGGGATTGGAAAGGGATCCCCCTAAGGCATTGATTTCTTTTGAATCAAAATCCAACTCTCTATGCTCAGCTTCTGATAATACACCACTATTAATATCAGCTTTGATACAATACATAGCTGCTCAAAACACATCCATTCCCAAAGATCAAAAATATTGCTGCATCGATTCTTCCATATCTGTAAATTACATCCTTCGATGATCAGAAACCCTTTATGATTAGTGACTTACATTGAGAGACGAAAAAATATCAACCTTTCCCTCTGATACCAATTTTTAGGTCCACAAGGCTGAATACCATGAGAGGGGGGTGAATCAGGGTATGACTAATTTAAAATTAAAGGCCATTCTAATCTTGTTTCGCTGTTAAGAAAAACACACTTCTCTCTCCCTATCATGTTGCATAATATAAAAAGAAAGTAAATCAAGCATAGGAAACATCAATTTTACTTGGTTCACAGCTATGGGCTACGTCCGAGGAGTATACGCCAATAGGTTATCGGTTGTACCAAATTCAACTAAACTTCACAAGTTGTGGATAACACGGTTTGGGCACAGTCACTATGTCTCAGGATCACTAACTTTACAATGTTTAGGGTCAACTCACTACGTTCCCAAGGGTCACTCCCTGTTTCTCACTCTCTAGATCACTTCCAGTGGAGAGGATCACCTTCATCCTCTTCTGTCGCTCACTGCTCTAGAAAGGATCCGCTCACAGTTTATACACCAGTAGGTAGCTTAATTTTCATGAAGTATTGCATCATCCTCTGAATGTAGATGATCAATTGAAGCCCAACATTCACTCATAGATGAATCTCACTTTTCATCGAAGGTATCGGGAAAACATTTAGATTCCATGAAGCCCGAGAATATGGATGGGGAATCAACCTTAGTTGGCACGCAAGTCTACCTCGGCGCGCAAGTATCGGCATGTAAGTCACAACTGGCGCGCACGTACTCCTCAGACAGTTGCGCGACACAATATTATTCAACTCCAAACTTGTGCGAATCTATTCCTTTTATTCCATAAAAAACATTGGAGTGAAACTACCAACTAGCGTGAATCTTCTGACACTAGCGCGCAATTCCTCACACCGGCGGGCAACTACACCTGTGCGACCACACACCACCTGCGCGACCACCACACCTACGTGTTGGGATCTCTGATTTCTCAAATTTTTGAACTAAGTTGAGAAATTTGGAGGGGTGGTCCAATATTTATAGGCAATTTGACCACCCTACTTGATGGCGCACATATCAACCCTCAACGTGCAAGTCTCGGCGCGCAGGTATCTTCCCATGTAAGTCACTTGCGCGACACAATTCAAAACATGAGTGAACCTCTTTCCATTTCCATATTTTCATCTTCTGATCTTGAAAAACCATAGGCGTGCATGTTTTCAAGCTTCCATGGCATTGGCGCACAATTCTCTTTCACAGTGCGCAAGTCACTTGCGTGACACCACCAATACTTGCGCAAAACTTATCCCTTTGCCATATTTTGATGATCTGATCTTGAAAAACATATGCGGCACAAGTTTCCAATCCTTCAAGTACATGGCACGCATGTCCCTTTTCCAAACACTGGAAAACAGCGCCACCTTGTATTTGTTCTATTTGTACCGCCTCTAGATCATTCATTCCTTTGTTGACGTTCTGGAATCAAACATTGATCGTTTAACCATAGCTCTTGAACTCGACATTCCACCATTAAATCCCATTTATCTACAAGTTTGTATGACATGGTTTTCTTTATCATCAATCACATCACAGTTTTACACTTTGTCAACAAACACAATCACCTCAAAAATGCTTCAATATGTATTGATAGAATTTTTTCCCAACACCTCGCCCTCAACCTTTGGCTATGGTGTCTTTGGCTCATTTTGTGTTCCTGGGTTGGAGTCCCCAAATGAGGATCCACCCTTTTCCTTGGTCAGAAATTTTCTTTGGCTCCTTAGATGTACTCATCAAATTTCACTACATCTATTTATATAGACCACAAGTCAATATGTCCAATTAATGTCGTCAATATGAACTTTTCAATCAATTAATATTGATAATTACCTCTCCCTTAAGGATGGGAGAAACTCCCCTATTAATTCTGATTCAAATCTATCCATTAATTATTTTATCTCTCTCCAATAAATGGTATCGACCCGGATAAATTATGTCTTGAGAATGATATTCACAATTTACGTTCAACAGAAATTGTTCTTCTATCACATCTTTTCCCAGTTCAGTAGAGTCTTTAGTATGAAAGGTCATTCTGAGGACTAATGTAGAAGTGTTTGTATTGGTTTGAAGGTGACCATTTCAGTTAGAGAACCCTCCTACTCAACTCATTTGGGTTTTGAGAAAGGTGATCTCACACGACCATGTGTTTATATAGGGGAAAATGTGGAGGAGCATATGTGTGTTCCTACATTTTTAAATCAATACAATGGTGATGTGGCTTCTCCCATATCATTTTTTTCAAATTTTAAGAGATACTATCATGTTCCTAACAACTGATCTGACAGTCTAGTTGATCCTTTACCTGTCATTCCCATCTTTTCCTCTACTAGGGGCGGGAAGTATTTTCTATAATCCTTTATCCCCTACCAAGAACCAATTTCCACTATTTTTTAAATTCCATTTTTTATAGATATCATTTCCTGGAACTTCTTTTATACCTTCATTTTACATGTAATCATCTAGCGAGTAAAAATTAAATATGAGTTCACTATTGCTCTCAGTCGAACCCTCCTTCTCTCCAGTACGTTTCAATTTTGTTTAGATGGAGGCCTCTGTCTTGAATGTCCTTGAGGATGTGATGAATTTTTTTTTGTATCTAGAGCCTCATTAGAGAAGTTTTTGATTGTATCCATGTTCCCTGATAGTGATCCCCCATTGTAAACTTCTCCATTAGTTACTTCTCAAATCTGGTTTGTAGTGATTGGTGAGGTAGATTATAATGTTTTGGATCAAGTATATTTAGCTATTAAACATGGGTCCTTATCAGCTGTAGGTTTATAGGTAGTAAAAAATAGTTTTGTTACTAGAGAAACTGATAGGTAAGCTTATTCTTTATGTAAATATTCGATGTTCAGTTCCTTAGGCCACAAGGCCACTCCCTCTCTTGTTTGATGTTTTTTTGCTTATCATATGTAGTTATCTAGGTCTGGGGGATTGAGTGTAATTTTCCCTCATCAACTCAGTGTATCATCATCTAAATGTGTCTTTGTAATTTTCTTTGGAACCCCAAAAAATGCAGGTCATATTTAATCATTTTATAAAATCTTGGGCTTCAACAACTATATGCTTGATAGTACTTAAAATAGAATTATCTAGATAATTTGGAAAGAAATAATCATTGTAGAACATATCGAGGCCACTTCCTAGTTTATTTATTAAAATATTACTAATGAAGTAAATGAATTATTCTTTTATTTTATCTTTACTAGCTATAATGTCACAGAATGAACCAATTTATGGAACTAGCTTTATGCTTTCAAGTCTAGATGACTTCCCTGGTTTTTCAAAAGACACATCAATAATGTGATTGAATATTATAAGAAAATGTATAAGTATTTTTATTTGGTAATGGAATATATGATTTCATATATTTCATAGAATCAAATGCACTGATTGATATAGGGTTTTAAGGGAAAAAATTTACATGGTGAAGCAATCGTCAAGGTCATTAAAGATTTGGAGTAGACATCATCAACACCCTTTGTAACTACAAGGCTTTGATTCATTTACTCTGCATTCAGTCATTCACTTGAAAATTTCCTTATTCATATGATCTTCCATTCTTGTATCACTCAATAAGATATTTTTTAGGGGTATGTGATTCTTTAATTCACCGAACCGGGACACGACGAATGGTTTTATGATAAATATTAAATATTATTGTGTATGAATCGAAAGAGGAATGGATTGGACCTGTCAAACCAAGTGGTTTAAGTTATTTAAAAGTGACATTATGGACTGGTTACAAGTGGTCAACAATCATGATAGCTGTTTGGAGGAGTTGATAAATGATATTGACCAGTTCTAGGTTTTTCTTCTTGATGTCTTGGCTGAATCTAGTTTTTCCATACATGTTGATAAGAAGAAATTACTTATAGAGAAGCTGTAGGAGGTGGAATTAATTGGTTGGAAAAATCACGATTTATCACGCATAATGAGAGGTAATGAAATTCCACTTATTTTCCAGTATCCTTGAAAGAAAAAATTGTGAATAAAGGGGATCAACCATAAATTAAAATATTTGTCTTATTACTCAAATGTGGAATTTCTTTGAATTTTTTCTATGTATTTTTTTTGAAGGAATCCTAGAAAAACCAAATATCTTTAATGAATACAGACGTATCAAACAATGGGGAGAAGAGTATTTTATGAATTTCTTCCCAGGATTAGTGAATGATAGGGAAAATAATTCCTTGATGGGATTACTTAAGTAAGAAGAGGTGAATGATGTTGTCTTTAGTATGAATCAAGAGGGCTCCCCCCATCCTAGTGGATTCCTATTTTCCTTATTTACATAATCATATGATATTATTAATGTTTTAGTGGGGGAGGCGGTGGAGGATTTTTTAGTGGTTGTTCACATTACCAACCCGTTAGTGCTTCAAATGTTGTGCTTGTTCCTAACGTCAAATACCCAACTTCATTAAATCAATTTAGTTAAAATATTCTATGAAACATCACTTATAAAATTCATACTACTATTTTAAATAGGTGTATTTGTAGGGTAATTCAAAAATGTATCTAAAAATAACATCATGGTTTTTTTCCGGGAAGAATAATCAAAGGGGTTATTGGAATTTCCAATTAAATAGTTGATGAAAATAACAAAAATTTAATTGGTTCAAATATAATGATTGATGTTCATGTGCACAAGGGTTATGAAAAAATGGAATAGAGATTCATCATAATTTTTATTTTGAAGATCAGATTCTAAGAGTGGTTTTTTGACTTATGTTTCATGTGTTATACCTATCTATGGATCACCATATCGTTAATGGAAAATAATATTACGTTTTTTAAATCAACCCATGGGGTTACGAAAAGTGATCCTTTGTCTCTAACTCTATTTATCATTGAACATTAGGTGATTTTGAGAAATATTCAACCAAAATGTGTGGATGGAATGATTTGTCCATAGAAAAATAGATCCCCAAATGGTATTGTATCTCACCTCATTTTTGTAAATGATTTATTATCATTCATTAATTGTAGTAATAAGGACATTTTTCGGTTCAATAAAACCATTTCATTTTATGGAAAGTTCATTGGAAATAAAAGCATTAATTAGAGGAATAATAGTGTGTTAATATATAAAAAATGTCTAGGAAGTAAAATCAATGATATTCAATCCAAGATGGGAATACAATGGAGGAAAATTGTGATAGTTTACCTCGTTTCTCCCATATCCAATGGTAGATTTTAAAATATTCATTTCAAATATATCATCAATAAAATTATTTTTATAATTACTAACTAGAAGAATATGTTCCTTAAATTTGGTTGAAGAATAATTTTGGTTGATAGTGTTCTTACTTAAATCCAAATTAATGTTCTATCTATCATTATGTGACCAATGGGAGCGATAAATTATTTATAAAATATCTTTTTAGAATTCATTTTAGATTTTAATCAATCTGGCTGGTTTCATTAGGATTCAGGGAAATTAATTGAAATGATGTTGGATGAAGGGGGTATTGGATTATGTAATTTGCAAAAAACCATACATGAAATGAAATATTGATTGGATTTGTATTTTTTTAGGGGAAACATATATGGGATAAGTTCAGGATCAAGAGATACAGGTATGACTAGAAGTACTAGTCGTTTTAATCCAAGAGGATTTCATGCCTTTCTCAATGCATGGTTGAATGAATTGGGGTAATGCAGGGTGATGTGAACTTGATTGTTGGGAGGGGAAATATTATTTTTTGAAAAATTAATAGGGCTGGTGAATTTCATTTCTTTTGCGAGTCTATACGCCAACCATATCAGTCATGGAAGTTTTCTTGCATTCGGCTTTTCTAGAATCCATTATGAACTGTGATCAGATAAGAACTTATGAGAACATCATATTGGTTTATGAAGTTGATAGGTTTATTATTACAACTTCTAGTTTAATTAGTATTTCTCATCGTACTTTCTAGAATCTTGTGCATACACATTTTGGTATCAATACTGTAGGATTGGTATAGAGTAAGAGGTTTCCAACCTCTGATACCAATTGTAGGATCGAAATAGTGATGTAGATGCTCAATATAAAATAGGGGGGTGAATTGTATACTTTAAAAATTCCTTTGGAACCATTAAAGTTAGTTAAGAATAACTATGTTTTCCTTAAGCAAAGGAAAAGTCTATGTTTAACAAAGTTAACCTAAGAAAATTCACAACACCTCTTAACACCGAATGCAAACTAGGAAAGAGATTCCGAATGAGGGTTCCGGATATATGGTTCCAGAAATTTAAACTTAACAAAAGATTACACTATGAGATTCTACCTTAAAGCGTATAGAATCTAAATGAAACAGAGTAAAAATAAGAAAGTATAAGAAGGTTATACTTTCCTTATATTACAAAATGCAGCGGAATAAAAAAAGTAGTAAAACTACTAGTAACAAGATATATGTCTTTTAACCCAAAGAGAAGGGTATCCAACAACCTTGGATAAAGGTCCCTTGATTTATACATTCAAGCAAGTCTGTCTTACCCACACCAGGGTAAGCCCTCGATACGAAGATCGGAGTCTCTGTCTTGTTATCCCCGCAAGACCTCAACTTCAAGGTAGTTGTCCACCTCTGTCTTCCTCAGCAAAAAAGTCCTCGAACTTCAAGGTAGTCGGCACCTCTATCTTCCTATCCCCGGAATCCCTCGAATGTAATCACCAACATTCGGAGTCGCACAAAGCTATGAGAGTTAATAAGAGTCACTCTCTCTAGAATTCACTTCAACAGCATGTATGCACAAAACCAAGTTGTTCATCTGTCATCAGTTCAGCACTGAGCTCTTTCAAATGAGCTCCTATTTATAGGTAAGGTCGGCTCCTTCTCCAACGGTCATATTTTCCTTAAAGATCGGAGGGACCTGTACACGTGTCACTTAGACAACGGTTAGTTTATAACAAAATAGACGACATCGATTTATAACAAAACAAGTGTAACAGAATGTAAGACATCGTTTTAATTATGACTCAATGGTTCGTAATGAATGCTTCGGAGTAAAGGTTCAGAGTGTAATGAAAATAATAAGAGTAGACAAAATTTTAGATGTGTAAGCAATATAAAAGTTCGGAGTTTAACAAAGATATTTTTCGGAGTCTTAATTAATTCAGAGTGTATAAAACAAAGATACTCAAATTCTGTTTAATAGGTGAATTCAGAATGAGAATTAGGAATAGGAATTCGTCATCATAAATTGTAATGAGAATTCGTCAACAGAATTTGTAATGAGAATTCTTCATTGGAATTCTTAATGGGAATTCGGAATAAGATTTCTTCATTAGAATTCTTAATAAGAATTCTTCTTCAGAATTCGTATCCTGAATCTGGAATAGAACTTAGTCAGAGTTCATATCCGGAATTCTGAATGAAACTTCCTTATAGTTCTTATCCAGAATCCGAATCCTAAAACAGAATGCTTTATATCAAAGTTTCAATGATTCCGAGAAAATAGAAATGAATCCGAATTTCATACTTAAGAAAAATATGGATGAAAATAAGATAAGGATAAATTTTCTTATGAAAGAGAATTTCCATATAAAAGCAATTTTTCTTAAGAAAGAAACTTTTCTTATAAAAGCAATTTTCCTTAAAGATAAGGTGATTGTGATTTTCAAAACAAGAAGGAATGGAAAATTCATAAGGAAAACCTTATTGACTAAACAATCTCCCCCTTTTTGGAAAGCACAAACATCCTTACGAAAAAGAAATTCTAAGAAGAAAGAAAAACACTAAGGCTTATCTCCCTTTGCTTTAAGGATATTGATGAATATGACTAACTCCCCCTTAGGCTTTGAAACTCTAAGGATCGTATTCAGATTTCCGGAGTGATAAATAAGAAGGTCTTCTTTAATGAAAAAGCTCCCCCTTAAACAAACTCTAATTAGCATTTTTCTTTTTCTTAAGGATCTTTTTCTTCTCCCCCTTTGATAAACTATTATTAGAGTTTTTCTTTTTCTTAAGGATCTTTTCCTTCTCTGCCTTTGTGATTTTCAAAAAGAATTAGAGGGAAGGGAAAAAAATAACAAAGTACCTGAAATATTAGTAATGACAACAAAAGAAACGAGAGGCACAAATTTCATTAGATTTGAAATCTCAACAACAAAGAAAAAATTACAACAAAAAGATCATATTTGGTTATTTCGGATCTTTTTCCTTTGACATGAGCCCCTTTAGAATAGTCTTGATCTTCTTCAGGTCTTTATGATCTTCTTCAGCTTGCTTCTCTAAGACAACTATTCTTTCGGATTGAGCTTCAATTTTTTCTTCCTGGGCTTTCATCTTTTCTTCCTGAGCTTTAATCTTTTCTTCCTGAGACTTCATCCTTTCTTAAAAATCAATCCGATGATCCCTTTCAAACATCCAGTTTTGAGAAACGGAATTCATCTTCCCATTAAAATCTCTCACTTCTTGAATTCGGAAGTTCTTTTCTTCTATCAACTTCTTTTCGAAGGATTCAGTTAACTCATTTATCATCTTGTCCTCAGTTTCAAAAGAATATTTAACCTTGTGTTGAAACTCATCGAATAACCTCATCTCTTCAACAGTCTTCTTCGACCAATTTTTCATCCTCTTGCAATATTTTCTATGAGCTTCGTAGCCAACGAAAAACGTTTTGAATTGAGCCTCTATTTCAACACACTTGTCCATAACCATAGATACGGAGTCAGTTTTCTGATTCAAAGCATGTTGGAGCATCTGGCATCTTGAATCAATACTTGAGAAGGTCGGAATTGTTACCACCAACTTCTTGAAGGACTGAACAACAAATTCATGCCCCACCAAAGATGACTCCGAATCTGAAACTTTTCTTGGAGAAATTTCTTCTTCAACAAGTTCAAGCTTTCTCTTTGAAGAGCTACCAACTTCCTTCCTCTACCTCACTTCTGAGCTCTGAGTATTGGCAAGAATTTTCTTTCCCTTGTCTTTTTCCGGAATTAAATCATGTTCCGGAGTTCTCTTCTCACTATCAGAAACTTGAACAGCATTATCATCTTCATCAGCGACTTCCTGAACACGAACCCCTACGATTTCCTTCTGAGAAACATCAATTAAAAGATGTTCTTCTTCTCCATGATAAGTAACTTCTTCTTATCCTTTCTCTTCTTCCATTGCTGGAGTTACTAGTTTTGAAGATTCAGCTTCTGAAGTTCGGAGTGATAAGTGTTCCGAAGGTGTCCCCTTGTAATCATCTACTTGTTTCAGCACATCTCTGGTTTCACCACTTCCTTCAACACCATGTTCTACTTGTTCCACTTGCTCAACTAGCTCTGCTTCCTCAGTATTCTTAGCAATAGCTTCATCCGGAGCAACGAGATTTCTTCCTGGAGTCTCAGGTAGAGATTCCAATGAGAAAGATCTTGGAACTGGAATAGTTGCTGAAACCATTTCATTGAATTTTAACAAAGCCTGAGCTACCTCAGCCTCATACATCTTCTTCTTGAGCATCTTTTTCTTTGTTTGTTTTTCAAGCTCATCAACAGTTTTCTCCTTCATGGTCTTAGCCTCCTCAGGGTCCAATCTGAACTGCGGATCCCCTTCTTTCCTTTTTTCTTTATCTGCTCTCCACTTTGTAACAACCTCATCAGGATAGGCTATCTTCTTCTTTGGTTTTGGAGGTGTGGAATGGACTTCCTTAGACATAGGATTCTCTGCTTGTACTTCCACTTCTTTCATCTTTCTCTTCCTTACTAGCTTAGACGATTCCGGTTCAGCAGCCTTCGGAGCCGTTTCTTATTGATTTGGAAAATCGAAGAACTCACCAGTTTCCTTGTTGAAGGCCACATCCATCCTCTTAAGAGTACCATCGCTGACCAGCATGATCTTGAAAACTCTTGGCTTATATTTTCAAGCCTCCTTGAAAGACTCAAGGCACCGAACAATCAACTTGGAGACGATTGCTAGATACATAATAATCTGAGCTCTCAGATTTCCTTTCTTCAAATTTTCAATAGTAATAAGAATGTGCTTCATCAAGTTAAACTTCCTTAGATTTATCATGAAATCTAAGATATAGATCTCAATTTTCTTCAATCTATATTTATCACCTTTCCTCGGTATGATAAGCTCTTGTACCCATAACTCCAGAATCTGGACATTTGTAGATAAACTGGAAATCTTCGGAGCCTTGTCATCAGCCAGTCCGAGAGTTTCTAAGGCTTTTTCCTTGTCGAAGCTACCCTTAGAGTCCGGAAACACATGCGAAATAAATTCGGATTCTCCTTCATAAGTCAGTCCTACCATGATTGCAGCCTTGGTGTGAGAAAGCTTGTAAGTCTTGCCATAAGACTTAAAAGAGAACATTTCCCTATTATCTTCCTTAAAGAAGGAAACTGATTCATAGAACTCAACAAGTAATTCTGAATACACTTCATCTTTGTTCCCAGTTTTTGACACCGCAACATCTTCCCAGCCATTCAACTTAATGTTCTTTGAAATAAGGGAATCATAGTTGTTGAAGAAATCCGGATGAACTAACCTTTCTCTGTAAACTAACCATTACGAAATAGGCTTAGTGGATGACATTTCTTGAGACGCTAACTCCGCAGACATTCGGATCTGTAATCCTCTGAGAAGTTCGAAATGGAGAAATCTGAGGTTCAGAATGGTCTTAAAACAGAGGGGAAGAGCTTCGGGACGTGAGAGCTTGAAATTAATGTGGGACAAGTAGTTGATTCCCCTTTATATAGGCAATGAGATGACAGTTCACCTTCCACAGTTGATCTAACGGTTGGAATAAGCTGAGATCAGATCTGACGGTTGAAAGCTTGAATCCAATATTTTAGAGGTTTTTATTAAAACAAGGAATTTAAGAAAACTATAATCCAAAAACATAATACAAGAAAATGACAGCAAGCAAAATATGACTATGAAAACTTAAGTAAGGTAATCATACCTTTCGGATTGGATTAGGAGGATTATTCGTAATGAGTAATATAACAAAGTCTAAAAAAACTTTATTATGAGAAGACATATTTCGCAAAAAATTTACTATGGAAAATAAACTTAGTACGAAAAACTCATTACAGAACATTCATTATGGAAAACTCAGTATGAAAAACAAACTTAGTAAGGGAAAAAATCAGTACGAAAAACATAGTACGAAAAATACATTACGAAGAATTTAGTATGAAAATTCCTTTATGAAAATTCTAGTACGCAAATTTTCTATTCCGGAAATTTTCAATACGAACACTTCCATTCCAGAAGTCTTCTGTACGAACATTTCCATTATAGAAGAATTGTAGTTCCAGAAGTCTCCATTCCGGAAATCTTCGTTCCGAAAAGTTTGAAAACAAATTTTGAAAAACTTTGTTAAACAAACAATCAAATGTACTCCCCCTATGAAAAGGAGTTTATTACTATAAGGAGATTTTTTTCAACAGAAAGTTAATTAAGAAAAATTACCTTACGGTTATCATTCCTAACTTCTGTTTAATATATTCAAATCTATCAGAAGGAAAATATTTTTGTGAAAATATCACCACGTTGTTCTTGCGTTCTGAAAAAATGAAGAATAATATCTCCTTTTAGTTTTGATAATTTTTTCAAAAAAACATTTGTTACCAGTCATGTGCTGGGAACATCCACTATCCATGTACCATGTATAGTTGCTGGTACTCTCTTTGTTTTCCTGAAATTAATAAGAAAATTAGATTTTCAGAATCCAAACTAGTTTGGATCCGAGATTTCCAGGAAATAAAATTTTAGGAACCCACATCTTCTTAGAAAAGTAAGATTTGTGAAATCCTAGAGATTGGATTTTGTTTAAAGAACAATTCTTTGCCCAGTGACCACCACATTGAAACTTAGTACAAAATGGGGCACTTTGAGGAACAAAATAATTGTTACTAAAAATAGGTTTTCCATGGGTATAACCAAATCCGGATTTATTTCTTAAATGTCGTATTTGGGAATACATCTTATCAAAATTTTCTTTACCATGGGTAATGTTTGATAAACACTTCTTTAAGGAAAGAATTTCAGACTTGAGTTTTACAACCAAGTTTTTATCCTCAAAATCATTAGTTTTAGAACTAGAGTTTGGCTCGAAAACATTTTTCTTAGAAATTAATTTTTCTAATTCTTTAGAAAGTTTGTTCTTCTCAGAACTTACTTCCTCAAGATTTTTTGAAATATTTTCAAGATTAGCATTTTTCTTATCAAGATCTTTAGAAAGATCTGATATCTATTTTGTAAGAATAGAATTTATAGAGTTTTCCTTATCAAGTTTCTTATTGAGTTTGGAATTCTCAATTTCAAGAAGTTCAGCAAACCTAGAGACTTATTCATAAGTGGGTAATGTATTTTCTTCATCAGAAGAGTTATAATACTTACTATCATTATAATTTAAAGAAACATTGGTCAATGATTCAGCATTTCGTACCATAGCCATAAGACAATGATTAGCAATAGGTAATCTGGCTATAACACCAAGATTATTTTGTCCTGAAGATTCATAATCAGAAGATTTATCTCAAGAGTCACTACCACTGGCACTCCAGGAGTCATTAGCTTTCAGAACATTCTTATCTTTGGCTTTATAATACTTATTTCTGTTCCTGTCTGAATGTCATTCTTTTCTTTCTTTCTTTTTGAGCATAGGGCAATCTGGTCTAATATGTCCAGCTCTTTTACATTCATAACAAGTAGCTTCTCTATCTTTCTTATCTTTCCATTCCTTTTTCTTATACCTAGATTGAAAATTTCTCTGGCCGGCTATCTTGTTCATCCTTCGAGCAAGATTTGCTAATTCATTTTCTGAGACTTCACTCTCACTAGATTCGGATTGGAAAATAACATTCTTAGACTTGGATCTGGTTACTCTCTTAGGAGTCTTAGCTTTCATCTGATTTGAAGTTGTAGTAAAAGCAATAGTACCATTTCCATTTTTCTTCTTGATGTTGTCTGCATCTCTCTTCATTCTGGTTTCATGTTGTAGAAGAGTTCCAAATAATTCATCAAGAGTAATTTGAGTGACCTTCCTATTCTCATCTATAGCTGTTCTCTTGGATTCCCACTCATTGGGCATAATATCAATTATCTCTTCCACAAGAGCTTCATCGTCTAAACCTTTTTCTCCCATAGATTGTAGACTGTTGACGATAGTCATAAATCTCTGTTGGACTTTACAGATAGGTTCTCCATAAGAAAAATTGAAGCCATGATATTCATCTCTAAGCATAGCTCTTCTAGTCTCAATCACTTTAGAAGTCCCAAAGTGTGTAACCTCTAACTTCTTCCATATACAGTTAGATGATTCACAAGAAGAAATTTGGCTATATATATTTATGGTCATTGAACATAGTAAAGTGTTGCGTACATTATAGTTTAGTTGATATTCTTTCTTTTCTTGATTAGTAAAAGATCTGACTTCCTTGTCAGGAATTTTGTAATCACCAGTAAGCATAACAAAGTTGTCTACTCCAGTATTGATAACAAAAGTCTTCATTCGATCTCTCCAGTATTCATAGTCATTACCATCAAATATAGGTGGTCTTGTAGGATTCAGATTATCAATTGATCCAACATTGATTCCTACCATACTTAAAATAACTATGCACACAAACTTGTTAGTAGCAAAAGTTTGTAATAACAAAGTTCGGAATGGGAAATGTTTCGGAATGGGAAAATTAGGAATGATAAAAGTGAGCAAGAAAAACTTGTATGTGAGTACAAGTATTTCAGAGACCTGCTCTGATACCAATTGTAGGATTGGTATAGAGTAAGAGGTTTCCAACCTCTGATACCAATTGTAGGATCGAAATAGTGATGTAGATGCTCAATATACAAAAGGGGGGTGAATTGTATAATTTAAAAATTCTTTTGGAACCTTTAAAGTTAGTTAAGAATAACTATGTTTTACTTAAGCAAAGGAAAAGGCTATGTTTAACAAAGTTAAACTAAGAAAATTCACAACACCTCTTAACACCGAATGCAAACTAGGAAAGAGATTCCGAATGAGGGTTCCGGAAATATGGTTCCGGAAATTTAAACTTAACAAAAGATTACACTATGAGATTCTACCTTAAAGCGTATAGAATCAAAATGAAACAGAGTACAAATAAGGAAGTATAAGAAAGTTATACTTTCCTTATATGACAAAATGCAGCGGAATAAAAACAAGTAGTAAAACTACTAGTAACAAGATATATGTCTTTTAACCCAAAGAGAAGGGTATCCAACAACCTTGGATAAAGGTCCCTTGATTTATACTTCCAAGCAAGTTTGTCTTACCCACACCAGGGTAAGCCCTCGATACGAAGATCGGAGTCTCTGTCTTGCTATCCCCGCAAGCCCTCAACTTCAAGGTAGTTGGCCACCTCTGTCTTCCTTAGCAAGGAAGCCCTCAAACTTCAAGGTAGTTGGCACCTCTGTCTTCCTATCCCCGGAAGCCCTCAAATGTAATCACCAACATTCGGAGTCACACAAAGCTATGAGAGTTAATAAGAGTCTCTCTCTCTAGAATTCACTTCAACAGCATGTATGCACAAAACCAAGTTGTTCATCTGTCATCAGTTCAGCACTGGGCTCTTTCAAATGAGCTCCTATTTATAGGTAAGGTCGGCTCCTTCTCCAACGGTCATATTTTCCTTAAAGATCGGAGGGACCTGTAAATGTGTCACTTAGACAACAGTTAGTTTATAACAAAACAGACGGCATCGTTTTATAACAAAACAAGTGTAACAGAATGTATGACATCGTTTTAATTCTGACTCAAAGGTTCGGAATGAACGCTTCAGAGTAAAGGTTCGGAGTGTAATGCAAATAATAAGAGTAGACAAAATTTTAGATGTGTAAGCAATATAAAAGTTCGGATTTTAACAAAGATATTTTTTGGAGTCTGAATTAATTCAGAGTGTATAAAACAAAGATACTCAAATTCTGTTTAATAGGTGAATTCGGAATGAGAATTCGGAATAGGAATTCGTCATCAGAAATCGTAATGTGAATTCGTCAACAGAATTTGTAATGAGAATTCTTCATTGGAATTCGTAATGGGAATTCAGAATGATATTTCTTCATTAGAATTCGTAATAAGAATTCTTCTTCAAAATTCGTATCCTGAATCTGGAATAGAACTTAGTTAGAGTTCATATCCGGAATTCGGAATGAAACTTCCTTATAGTTCTTATCCAGAATCTGAATCCTAAAACAGAATGCTTTATATCAAAGTATCAATGATTCCGATAAAATAGAAATGAATCCTAATTTCATACTTAAGAAAAATATGGATGAAAATAAGATAAGGATAATTTTTCTTATGAAAGAGAATTTCCTTATAAAAGCAATTTTTCTTAAGAAATCAATTTTTCTTATAAAAGCAATTTTCCTTAAAGATAAGGTGTTTGTGATTTTCAAAACAAGAAGGAATGGAAAATTCATAAGGAAAACCTTATTGACTCAACAAATACATGGGATTCGCTGCATTAATGCAACACAATTTTTGGAAAAATAAATTTCTAAGTTTGGCATATATGGAATAAGGGGATCCCTACTGTTGAAAATATTCAGAAAAGAGGTGTTTTATGACCTCACAGTTATAATGTTGTTCAATGGATCAATAATAGATGACCTCACACATCTTTTTCATTGTTAAATAGTTAAAAAAGTTTTGGATTTTATATAATGGGTGTGAATCAACATATTAATACTAACTCTATGTAAGAAATACTCAAGAACTATTTCCGAGGATCCAGTTTGTATGGTATGGAAAAGAAGATTTTGAGGGTTGGTGTGTTCAGTATATTTCGAGACCTTGTGGGATGCTAGGAATAAATAATTGGAGTTTATCAAGAATTATACCATTTAAAACAATGTTTTGGTTTAGTTATTTGTGGTCGAGGTGGGGAATTTGTTCAAAGGTGAATGTAACTCTGCCTCACTTAGGCTTTTAATTCCTGGATATTTAATGAATTAGTATATTTACCATGGTATCCATGGAAGATGGGATTCATTGGAACCTCATGTTTCTAATTTATAATTAATTATTGATCGTTCTTGTATTTATTGGTTGATGGGATAATTTTACTTTGTAAGTGATCGAGGGGTTCAATGATTTTAGGTTTCTACTCCCTTTTCAATTAATACAGGTAACGTCATATGTGTGGAGGCTAAATACATGGGCTTGTGTCTTTACATGTTTTATCAACTTAATATACAACATTCGGAAGTTGAATACTATTCTGTAGTGCTGGTCATGTGCTTCCATAATAGGGTTGATTTTCCATGGTCCTTAATTTATACTTTCACAAATATAAATGTTACAACAACCATAATATTCTCATCATTCACACTTTGTAATAATGGAATTACATGGTCCATGCACTAGCCAACAAAGGTAGGTTCAAAGAGTGTATGATTACCTATACCATATTGGGGTATCTACCTCCTTACTATATTCTGATCATTAGGAGTGATTCTCTTGGTCTCCACTATTTTTAACCACATTGAGAGTATTTTTTTCTTGTTGGTCGCATTCTTTCATGCCTTCCCTATAAAAATATAATTTTTAGTCAGTCAGTCCACATATGAATCAAACACTAATTCCATTGATACACATTCCATGTATTTTCATTCAATAGCTATTAAAAGTTTAAAATTTCACCATAACATCTTTCTTTTTCGAAATTTATTTTTTCAGAGTTTTCTTTCATCGACCTATTTTCTTTATTTTCCATGGAAAACATAAGACAAAGATAATTACTTCACAATTGTGATGTAACATGATACTATAATTGTGTATAATAATTTTTTTATAGGATAATTCTATGTGAGCTGTAGGTTTTTTCAAATAAATGAATAAATAAATCATACTATTTAGATTATATACATAATCCACAACATGCATTTCCATCCAGGTAATTTTGGATTTTTATTTAGCAAAATATTTCCTCTTAATTT
This sequence comes from Viscum album, assembly GCA_963277665.1. Lineage (NCBI taxonomy): Eukaryota > Viridiplantae > Streptophyta > Magnoliopsida > Santalales > Viscaceae > Viscum > Viscum album. The sequence goes on along the minus strand of OY728155.1, from coordinate 2,132,388,223 downwards.
TGAATGGATTATGTAATTTATTTTCTATATATACTATTTATACAAAAGGTATATATTTTTTGAAGAATATATCACTAAATATTTTTCATTACATAATATGTATATCCTCTTCTTCTTTAGTGTTTTGGAGAAATGAATTTTATTTTCAACATCTCTATTTAGAAGTTAAACTACGGTGATAAAATTTTCTCATTGAGTACTTCCCAAAGTGATGTATATTTTTACCAGGAGATCGATCCATTTCAAAGATAATAATGGATTCGTAGTCCTATTGAATGATGGAGTGTGTTGTTTCATGAAATAGTCCAACATTTTCCACCTTGTTGGGGTTCACCAGGGTTTTTCACACAAGAAAGAAAATTTGTGAAGATTTGATAGAACTGAACTAATATTTTTTTAATAAACTCGTATCCATAACGATCCTCATTTTAATCATTGACTTAATGTTGAATGAAATATCTCTACTGGGTATGTGTGTTGGAGTTGTTTTTTCCCCTTACACTAGGTTATATTTCTAAAAAAATTAATTTTAAGGAATAATTTAAAAAAATAATGAATATTGAATAAAAAAATATGTAAGAAAACTATTATATAATATTTTCATTAAATTCATAATGAATTTTAATAATTTTCCCATTATATTCTACAATTTTATCTAGATCTAGTTCCTATGGTTATACTGAACATTATTTGAAAAATATTATAACAACCCTATCATTTATCACGATGATATAGTGGATACATTACTATATTGAATATATATATATATATATCAACCCAAAAGATTAAATATTGTAGTTTTCATTGATGATTAGATACATACATGTCAATTACATTAAAATTAAATGAAATAAAATAAACATTTCTATATAGTGATAACATTCTTATTTATTCTAGTATATCCTTGAAATCATTCATAGATTACTTCTTGGAACCTTGGGAAAATAAAAAATAGTAATGTATGGTATTAGATTCACATTAATGGATAAAATTCAATAGAATATATCATAAAATTAATAAAATTTGAATAAAATATAAGAGATAAACAATAAAAATATATTTCCAATTACTAATTTCCTAAAAGGGTGAATATATCAAAGTTTTAAATAACATCATAAATATTTAGATGGAAAACAACAATATATATCATAATGAAAGAAAACATAATGCTGATAAACATAATATTTCTATCAAGGTCACATGCCAAGTCATAATTTGAACATAGTTAAGGCTTACATCAAATTAACATTCTATATTTTTTCTCATGATAAATACTAATTGATCTTGGATCCATAATGGGATGAAGACATCAATTAATAATTTCAATTAATTCACAATTTGAATGAAATTAATAATATTACAATACAAAATCATTATAAACGTCCACACTAAAAAACTAACATACTAAATTTCAATATTTTACACAATCAATTAATATAATAACATAATCATAATAATTCCATATAAATAAGGTAGATTGTATCATCATATAATTTTCCCAGTAAAATATAATAATCCTTAAAGTATTTTGACATTGATTAATATAACATTAAAATATAATTCAAAAATTTATTTGAAAACATCATAAACATATCCATTTTGAAAAAAATGAAATAATTTTTTAAAATATTGATAAAATTAATATATTTGAAAAAATCATGGAATATTATATTGAAACTATCAATTAAATAAAAATATATTATAATGGGAAAATTATTTCATTCAGTAAACTTTTCATACAGTTTCTTAAAAATTTTAGGATTACAATATTCAAAAAATGATAAGAAGATTTATTTTAAACATTTTTTACTTAAGTCAAATATAGTTTAAATTAATTTTAAACAATAATTTAATTATATTATTAACATTATTGAGAAAATTATAAGAAAATTGGATAGAGAGGATGATTATTCTAGACTAAAATGATATGTTGGGACAGTTTCCCATAAAAATATTTTCTTGGTTATTTTGAGAACCGATGAGATTAAAATGAATGTTAAACTGTTAAACACCTTAGATAACCAGAGGACAAGATAAAATTTGTTGTTTAAAAATTAAATATCATTAAATTCCCCCAATAATAATTTAAATGTAAACAATTATGAACAAAAATCAGATTTTAATAATAAACCCTTACATTAGACTTTTACAAGGTTGGATGTGTTCCAAGATTCTATATAACAAAATAATATTAATTATTTACTTGAATAAATAAATTTTCATTCCTATATGATAATATTAAACAAATTTTTATCATCTATTAACATTTCATATATAGTTTCTAAAGCTATTATGTGTGGATTAAGTGTTTTGGGGGTGTTTAGTTCATAAATGTAATTTTCTTAGTAGATTTTCAATAGTGATATGGGTTGTCAAACCACAATACATAAAATATTAGTCATTATATAATTATACTTATAATAAAATATATATTATTTTAAAAAATCCATGAATGGAGGTCATTAAAAATGAAACATATATCCCAATGGAGATAGTAGCACATACGTATGCAGGTACAATATTTGTATATTTCTTACGGATAAAAAGGAATTGAAATTGATATTCATTTTCAATTTAAAAATAATAATTATAGTATATGAATTATATTTATTTATTATATGAATACTTATTTCCATCCATGTATAGAGGAATAGAAATACAAATCACACTAATTTATAGAGGTGACAGTCTACACATACACACAAATGATGATATCATTTTACAACAGAAAAATGGAGATAAATAAGTGTTGTATCATAAAAATGATAATAATAATTTATATTGGTGATATTTATTTCATTATATCATAATCTTTATGATATTTTCGAAATATTTAGAAGATTAAATTAAAAATAAATAACTCAGTTAATAGTTATAAAAATTCTTTGGAAAAATAAATTTTATTGTACCATAATCCATCATAATATTGTCTTTTGGTTACCCTAGGACCTATAATGAATTTATAAGATTGGTTGGGAGTGATTTTTTTAGGTATTGGTTGATATCCATTGTTCACAATTTTTGAACAGTGGAGAATATAGGTGTTGTTTTATAAGTGATGGGCTGACACACATGTAAGTCTCAATAAGATTAAATTAATTTAAATTACATACATAAATGGAAAAAAATTAATATATTTAGAATATAGGATGAGGGTGATTCAAAATAAACTAATAAAATATAATTTCAATAAGTTTTTTATGATATTTTAAAAAAATTCACTTTTTTCTAACCCACTTATTGACTTTTTTAATCATTACCGTAAAGATAGATTTTGATCAAAGTTTATATTCATTTTGACCCAAAATAAAATTAAAATAAATATCCAATTTGATTACCTTACATCCAGATATTATATCCATTTTATAGAAATGGTAAAAGGAAAATTTTAAACTTGTATTTCTATCATGATGAAAAAATGTTTTTTTATAAAAATGGATAATAAAGTATAAAACTGATTTTATACCAAAAAATGAAAAAATTTATTCCAATTTAAATTATTTTATTTTTTGTCAAAAAAATGTTGATAGTTTCGAATACATAAAAAAAATCTTGTTAATTCCTGAATAATAGAAATGATTAAAAAAATTGAATAAAAAATTAATGAGATTTCTAAAATTTCAATCATTGCTTTATTAGATAAATATTATGTTCATAAAACAATTATATAACATCATAAAAATATATTTATTCATTAATAAGGTTTTATAAATAGTCATTTGAATCTTATTTATTGATGATTTCATAAATAAAAAATTATTTGAGAAATTCAAATTTTCTACTATTCATCCAAAAATATAATATTTCTGCAAACAAAACCCCGAGATATTATTCCTATATAAAAATAAATTTTCCCCTTATAAAAATAATTTAAAATTTATAAATATAAAAATAAAAATTATTGAAATTAAAATTTCATATAAATTAATAAATAAAGGGTATTTATATAACAATATAATGTTTTTACAAATAATTATAGTTTACCCATTGTAGTGATTTTTTGATATAGAAGTAATAATGAAATAAGGGCTAATAAACTCATGGAGATACATCAAAATAAGAAATTTTTAAATTAAATATCATATTATTACATATCTATTTTTGGCATGAAGAAATAATGGGTTTGAATGTAAAATGATGTTGTAATAGCTTGCCTCTAAAAATATGAAAATTCAAATTTATTAATTTTAATTATTTGAAACATATTCAATAAAATTATATTCTTACATTAGAATGGACTATTCCACTTTGGTGTTTATAGTTCACTATGTTCATGTCAAGTACCTTGATTCTTAAAATAATCTTCAATTATTCCATTTGAACAATCATATCCAATATCTTCTCATATCATCAATAAAGAAAAAATATATCCTTTTTATACACTTCATTGATAAAATATCAACATATTTAAGGCCATAAACTTATAAAAAAAAATAAGTAATATGTGTTAATTCACCAATAAAATAAATAAATGAATTTTATCCATTGTTTGATTTGCTCTTCATTAGACCACAAATATCAGAAAGAAAAACATCTAATGGTTTGTGTGATTGAATTTCTACAGTTTTGTGTGAATAGTTAAAATTATTTCCCTTTTGGAATATTTTTCTCATAAAATCTATTTACCTAATTAACATAGAAACATTTAAAAAAATTATCCTTGGAAAATAATATTAATGTTTATTTTACCATGATGATAATATCAATGATGGAATAAAATATTTTATTCTCACATGATAATATATCATTAATTTCTCACATCACCCATTTAAAATATTAAATTTTTATTTAATTATCCTCTTGTAAACATTCATACATATTTTTGAATTTTTATCATGAAATGATAATTTTGAAAAATAAATTCTTTTATTCATAAAATTTATATGAAACAATTAACAAGTTATTTTGATAACCCATCAACAAACAATGTTTTCTACGATTTAAACATTTTATTCCCAATCACTTGTGAACCAACTCCAATGACATTGAGTGAAACATATTTTCTTAATTTAGATGATACAATATTTAAATTTTAGTAATATTTAATATTTCTTACTTCTACTATCATGTTATAGGAACAACTTCTATCCAAAATTAATGGATTATCTATAACTTCTCATCATGTTTACCACTAATGGGGTGCCTCAAGATGGATAACTACATGACCTCATGTGTGAATCCTCATGTCAAAATGGATACTAAATAGAAGTAGATGTCTAGGGGAACTATGAGAAGACTATAAACACTTATCAGAGTGCACCACTTGAAGTAGTTAACCAAATATAATTCACATCAAAGTAAGTGGAAAGGATAAATAAATTGTAGGTAAAATAGGATGTAGTAAAATCAAATGAAATAATGGCATTAACAATCATGTCATACATAAAACCAACTTCCTACTGTGCCAGTTATATAACAAACGAAAAATAATAAAATAAAAAAAAATTCAACAACATCTCTAAATATAATCCCTCATTTCACATAATACCACTAGAGAAATCCATCTTGACCAAACAATACTCAATGTGGGCCTTAGAACAAACTTTTGAAAATATTAAATATACGAGAGCTTCTCATGTACCCCAGTGGAATTGATATCTGATAAGGGTATGATTAAAACCCATTAGGCCACAAACAATGGTGTCGAAATCAAATACCAGGGAGTGAAATAGTGCATAATGGAAATTGTAAACATGAGAAAGGTATAAAATTATTATATGTTTCATTATATATCCATATTTAAATTGATAAATTTTATTCTTTGTTCAAAAATTACAATCATTTCAATCAAAATTCCTTCATCCTAAACCAATCATATGATCCATATAACATAGTGTTCACTAGTGGGAAAATAAGGATCCTCATTCCAAGTGTCCTACTAGGATCTGGTACACCATGTCTGGTCCTAACAACGGTAAGGAAACTAGTCAGAAAACACATAACATCATTATTTCAATCCATTAAGGACTCGAAATTTAAATTCTAACCATCCCAACATTTATTACGAATTTGAAAAAAATTGATAATCAATTCATGAATCCAACCGAGATTCTGAAAGTCATTTCTGGCCATCCGAACTGTGATAAAAAATGCCGAGTCCATAACCTTGGGTTCAGGACAATCAGTCCCTCCCCTGAATAACTATGTTGCACTGCGGTGTCTGGAGAATTAGTCTGGCCCACCCAAAATAGGTGAGTGTAGATTCAATCAAACAGCCCAAAACCATTAATAATAGTTTGGAATACATGGATCATCAATCCATGAATTCTATTGGGAATTCTAACTTCGTGTCCTAAAATCCGCATTCATTTCATTATCATTTATTTCCATTTTATTCATCATTCCCATGATCCATTACATTAAAAAAATCCAAATTCATAATTTTAATCATTTCATCCTTTAAAAAAAAAAATATTTGTTAAATGTTTATCAAATCATTTGTCAATCAAATACACCCTTTTAACCCATTTCCATTTAATTTCCTATTCATAGCCTTAACTGCAGTCCTAAGGACCATTAAAATAACATGTGTGTCAATAAAATCCAACTGCTTTCCAAATTCATAAATCACAAAAATCAAAAATTCTCATATAGAATTTTAAAACAACCTCATAGAATGGGTATTGTAACATGAAAATCCATACAAGGTACAAGACCTTAAAATTCCATAAAACTGTTTAAATATTAATCAAACACCTATTTTTAAACAACATTTAAAATCAATTTCATCCATATTTAAAATCACATTGTTTTCATGATTTCATTTCAAAAAGAGAATAATTTTAAAACCTATCTTCCCCCATTGACATCCCAAAAATAGGTCAAAACTAACACACACATTTAAAACTATAAAAAATTATTCATATAGATTTTCCAAAAATATATCACATATGACATTTCACCTATAAAGGTTGGAAATCTCCATTAGAGGCCATAGGTCATGTATCACCTCACCAAGGATCAAACATGACCCATGGGAGGTCTATGGTATCTAACTAAATCCAAAACAAGTTTCTTAAATCAAGGTAAAAATAATATCACATATAAGATCTAATGCATGTAACATATACGCATGAATGTAAATAAACAGGATTATTTCTAAAAATCTTAGACCACCTAACTCATCAAAAAATATTTCCATCACATTCAAAATAATATATTTCATTCCAAGTCCCTCCACGCCTCATCCAGTCCGCTCAATGCCCAACTGAGAAAAAAAACCATCACCCAACATCTTGTTTCACACAATGAAAAAAAATTAATTATAATATATATAATAAATTAATTGACCAAAAAACACATGGAATAATAACAGAAAACTAACTCAGTCAATCAACTCTTAGTGAAACTCAGATAATCTTCCATGGGGGTCCACAATGGACACCATACACAATTTTATGAAAAATCCCTATGATATGGTTTAAATTTGGCCACAAATTTAATTTAATCATTGTTGAAAATATGTTAAAATAAAATTGGGTCACATACATTGATGAAAAGACATGATATAATGTGATGAATATGTTTTAGGATCGATTATAACCAAGACGACCAAATTCACTTTCATCCATGAAAATTTCCACCATGATCATGTGGAATCAAAACCAAAACCCAATTCCTAGACATATGAAATTAGAATGAACCTAGGTAAGGAAGAATTAGATGGTGTATGAAGATGAATCTAATCATAAACACTGAAGAATCACCACCAAATAAGATCCCTAGAGAGGCATGAATAAGGGAAGAAGAGAGGGGAACCCTCTAGTTCAAGTTCATTAAAGGGAGAGAAAGTGGAGGGGTATATTAAAATCTTAGTAGGTAAAATGATAAAATTATTTTAATGATGTCTGTCAAAGACACATAATTAGCACACATTTATCCAGACCATGACCCAATATTTTATTTGGCTCTATCCAAGACCACCCCTCAATCAGTTTATCCACAAGGTTTTCCAAGAAGTGTTAAAATCATGCTCACCCATACATTCCAAGACCCCATATTTGATTGGTTTTGCATTAAATTTTAAAAACCATGTGCCAACAGTGCTATCAACAATGCCTCCGCTCTGTTGTAAGGTGCACAATTCATCTAAAATCATGCACATATCATGCACCATGTCTCGAAAACTCCCCATCCTCACATAGTTTGTCATTGTTTCATGAATGTTGTACACAAAACCATGACATAAACTTCCATAAAGACCTTCATTTGTTAAAATTGAAATATAAACCTCCTGATCCTCCAGGTTTTGCAAATTTTTAAAATATGCACACACAATGTTTTCCCTCTTTTATTTACTCCTAAAATCCCAAAACATTTCTTGAAGCCTCTAAGGCTCATCCAAACACCTAAGATACTTCCTGAGAATAATTACTCAATGTAGAAGACCATTTGTTCCATTCCAACCATTAATATTGTGGAGATAAAATGGTAAAGTGATCGAGTGGAAGTCAACAATCCATGTTCTACACCACTGAGCATATGAGAACACATATGGGGATTATCAAAGAGAAAGATTCAAACCTTTTATCATTGATGGTTATCGTAAAAGAGATCATTGATGTGTTTGGATAAATTATTTGGGAACTAGGTGTCTCTATATATCCCATGAAAATGGGAATCAATCATCAAGTAGTTCTAAAAAGTAGTGTAGCGGGTCATTGACACTATTGGGGATGGTCTTCATAGGCTACGAAAATGTGTAATTTAGTTTTATATAACGTTTTTGGGACATAATCCCATTCATTAACGTATTTTTAGGGGGATTTTGGACACTCACTTTAATATATTTTAGTGATGATGGGTTATTATATAGTTTTATATCATATGAAATGGACACCATAGTTTCATGTCATGTTACTAGGTTGAGGCATCATATAGTTTAATTTATTTTTGAAAGGTTTAAGTCCTATAGATTAATGTTATGTGAATAAGAAGAGGATTCATATAGATTAAAATCTTGTGGATATGATATTTTTTTAGTTTAATATCATGCACCTGTGACGAGAAGTGAAGTGTCATGAAAAGTACCACTTGAGGATCCTAGAGTTGGTTGGTGGTATCACTCCTCATCCCTTATGATCGGTGAGTATATAACATTTTATTTTACCTTATGAATGACTAAAATTTTATCTTATATAGTTTCTATCTTAGTAGGATTCATCCTCTATACAATTGGGATCCTTTAAAACATTACCATATCTCCCTAAATGAAGGAGGATATGTGAACCTTCTTAGGGATGCCCATGCCACCTATTTCTGATGAATTTCTATGTTATGAAGTTCTTGTGGATTATTTTATTTTAGGGATTTCAAATCATATTGATATACACCACCACTTTTTATATGACTATTGATCGTAAATGAACATCAATAGTGATGAAAGTCATACCTCTACTGGTAAAACATCATATGTCACATTCAGAAGTTTGTTTGAACATTCCATGGCGTAATTTCGAGTCAGCGTATGATTTCCTAAGAGGTAATCATAGAGATTATTATAAAAAATCCTCCTGATTTTACCCAACATCATTTATAGGAAGTTAGATAGTGTTTTGATGAATGCCTTGATCTACCCATTCACATGCACAATATAGAAGGATGTATGATTGTACCAGATTTTGTACATGGAATAAAACATATTTATCAAGGAAAATTACAAATTGGTGTAATTGTCTTTCACAACGGTGTATGGAATCAATAATTATTGGATGATATGGGACATTACAAATAAGATCATGGACTTAGCATTGGCTTCATTGAAGGGTTTTCAATCTACTCACTTTGAGCTATCAAGATGTTGATAGTAGGTAGGATCCTATAACATCAAGTCCACATATAAAAGGGAATTAGTGCTCTTGGTAATATGAATAAGATCTAGTGGATGATGCAAAAAAGATGGTATTCATCATGTGTGAATTAAAATTATAGGTAAACTCAATGTAGTCATGAACCATGGTATGTCAAAAATACACCAATCAATAGATATGATGGGAAGTATCAGTCCTACTTTGTGGTCCCCACATGAACCAAACATGAGATTCTTCTGGGATATGTTTAATCTCTTTACATTACATAAAATAGAATAATTACTTCAAAAAATTTCTTATAGAAGGGCCAAAATAGGATGTGGACATCTTAGAGGGTAAATTTCACTATATGAGGATGATACTATCATGATAAATTGGTCTAGAGGGAGGGTCTAATATTGGAGATAATTTATGGAGGGAGTCATCCAGATAGGTGATTCATCGAATAAAAAGGAATCTAGAGGCTTATGGTGTAGATTTATTTGTGGCTAGATGGTTCACCTATTAGTTCTCTTCATCAAAAGTGATGGGGTTTATGAATCTTCAATTTGAAAAATGGATTAACATGTCATATTTTTCAATCTCTATATGGGATGAATCTAGGACTTCTAAGGAACTATCTTAGTCAATCATGTTGTACCTCTCGAACCCCTCGAGGTTTGATTTTCATGATCACAATCACCCTCTTATGTTTCTAATATTGTGTTTTAAGTGTTTGTGATGATAGGCACAAGGTTGCCAAGAAGTTGGCCCAAGGATGGACAAGAAATGGACTACAATTCAGTCCACCGGTCAGCCGGTGGCTCTGTCACCGGCCAGCCGGTGGCACCCAGACCAAACAGTGGAAGCTACTGCCTTCCCACCGGTCGACCGGTGGCTCTGCCACCGGTCGACCTGTGGCACCCAGCTCAAATAGTATTTGCTACTGTCTTGCCACCGGCCAGCCGGTGGCTCCTCACCGGTCGACCGGTGGAGCCTGGATCAAGACACTTCTTCTCTACCAAGGCACCGGCTAGCCGGTGGAGATGTACCGGTCAACCGGTGGTGCCTGGAAAAGAAGACTCAGCCACTGTCAAGGCACCGGCCAGCCGGTGGCCCTGCACCGGCCAGCCGGTAGCACTGGTCAAACTAGCCGTTGGCTTTGACCAGTCAACTCCAAAAGCCTCCCAACGGCTCCGAGGCCTTTTCCAACGGCTCCAAAGCCCTCCAACGGATACTTGAAGGTTCCTAGCCTATAAATAAAGGCCTAGGAAGCCCCGGAACAATATACAAGCCACCGGACACATTTTTACATCTTTGGCGAAGCTCCGACGGATTGTTCCAAGGGAACCCAAAGTGCTCCAACAACTTCCACATCCAAGAGCACCTCCATAGAAGCTTGGAAGCGGCCCTCAAACATCATCAATCAATCAAAGGCGCCCAAGGCTTCTCCATTACGGGTTTTATTGTTTATCTCTTTTTGAGCTTTAAAATTGGGTTTGTTCCTACAAACCCCAACTCTTTTCTCATCTCCCCTTCTTTGGGTTCTCACACCACCACTAAGGTGTGAAGAGGTTTTCTCAAGCTTTTCCTTTAAAAGGCTTGTGTCTCGGTGAGCTAGTCTTCACCCGTAAAAAGACTAGTGGGTTCTTGCTAAACCATTAAAAGCAAGTGGGTTCTTGCTAAACCAATAAAAGCAAGCTGTAATAGGTCCTAGTGCTACCTCAAAGCCTAGTGGGTTTCTTGCTACAACCATTGAAAAGCAAGCGGTAGGAATCTCTCAACGGTTGAGTTGGGAGCGGAGACGTAGGCCGGGTTTTGGCCGAACTCCGTTATCAAGTTCTTGTGTGATTGCCTGTTTTATTTTCCGCTGCACTTTGATATTTGACTTTTAATTTGTTAATTATTTTTAAAAGGCAATTCACCCCCCTCTTGCCATCTTTTCCCTCCTCGGGTGTTTCTTCCGACCCAACAATTGGTATCAGAGGGCGTATTTGAGTAATTCCCTCACCCGGTTTCAAATTAAAGATCCTATTTTTTTGATGGCTTCTACCGCTTCTTCCTCTCAATCTCTCGAAGGTTTTTCTTTGGATCGTGCTCCATTTTTTGATGGGACCGATTATTCTTTTTGGAAAACCCGTATGACCACTTTCTTAAAAAGCATTGGTTATCCTATTTTTAGAATTGTTATGCATGGTTTTTCCCTCTCCTCTCAAGATGAATCTAAATGGACCCCCGCCGACATTGCAAATTTTGAGCTTGATGGCAAAGCCATGAATGCTCTCCATTGCGGGTTAGATAGAAATGTTTTTGATTGTATTTCTTCTTGCACATCTTCACATGATATTTGGAAATGTTTAGAACTAACCCATGAAGGTACTAGCATGGCTCAAAAGCAAGAACCTACTCAAAAGCAAGAACCCGCTCAAGAGCAAGAACTCGACGAAAAATTCAAACCCGCTAGCCCACTTCACAAGAAAAGGGCCAAGAAAAAGAAAGGAAAGAAGAAGGCTTTAAAGGCATCTTGGAGTGATAGCTCCTCCTTCTCCTCCTTCTCCTCAAGCGACCAAGGTAATAATTGCCTAATGGCAAAACATGAGGTATCTTCCTCCTCTTCCTCCTCTTCATCTTCAAGTTCTTCTAATTCTTTCAATCATTTGTCATACGAAGAACTCCAACATGCTCGAGATCAACTTGAAAATGGTTTTCACGAGCTTTCTTCAAAATTTGTCGCTTTGAAAAAATCTTTCAAAAAACTTTCCTCCGAAAAAGAACAACTTCTTAAAGAGAAGGAGGAACTCTCCCTAAAAATCCAAAATTTCCCAAATATTGATTCCTTGGAATCAACCATTAAGGACCTTAGGGAATCCCTAGCCAAGTTCACCAATGGGGAACAAAACTTGATCAAACTCTTAGGTTCTCAACGAGTATCTAGAACCCCCCATGGACTTGGCTACACCAACATAGCCTCCTCCTCCCATGCACCCACTGTTTTTGTAAGGGGGAGCTCCGATTTTAAATTTTGCAACTATTGTAAAAAACCCGGGCACCTTATTTATGAATGTAATTGTAAAAATGCCCGGTATGGTCAACCCAAAAGTTTTTTCTTTTCCGATGAGTTTTATAGAAGAAGACCCGCTATGAGACAAGTATGGATTGAAAAATCCCTTCTTGCGAGTCTCTCCGGGCCCAAAATTGTCTCTTTTCAAAATCCCTCTCCCCAGTGATTCTTTGTTTTTATTTAGGGGGAGTTAGGATTTTTTTTAAGCCTTGTTGTGTATTCAAAGTTTTCATTTCAAACTCAACACTTGGCTTTGAAATTCAAATTTTCTTTTAAATTTTCTTTTTTAAATATCCAACAGTTGGTGTCGATTTTTCAAAACTCTCAATTTCAAAAATTTCATTTGGTTTCAAATTTCGAATTTCAATTGGTTTTTGATTCAAAACTTTCAATTCAAACTGTTATTCAATTTTTCATTTCAAAATTTCCAACAATTGGATAATCACAAAAGGGGGAGAATTTTCTTGATTGATTGGGGGAGAATGGGAGAATCCTTTTTCATCATGCTTTGCATTTCCTTTTAATTTCATTTTTACTTTAATTGTTTTGGTGATTGTGATCATCAAAATAGGGGGAGATTGTTGTACCTCTCGAACCCCTCGAGGTTTGATTTTCATGATCACAATCACCCTCTTATGTTTCTAATATTGTGTTTTAAGTGTTTGTGATGATAGGCACAAGGTTGCCAAGAAGTTGGCCCAAGGATGGACAAGAAATGGACTACAATTCAGTCCACCGGTCAGCCGGTGGCTCTGTCACCGGCCAGCCGGTGGCACCCAGACCAAACAGTGGAAGCTACTGCCTTCCCACCGGTCGACCGGTGGCTCTGCCACCGGTCGACCTGTGGCACCCAGCTCAAATAGTATTTGCTACTGTCTTGCCACCGGCCAGCCGGTGGCTCCTCACCGGTCGACCGGTGGAGCCTGGATCAAGACACTTCTTCTCTACCAAGGCACCGGCTAGCCGGTGGAGATGTACCGGTCAACCGGTGGTGCCTGGAAAAGAAGACTCAGCCACTGTCAAGGCACCGGCCAGCCGGTGGCCCTGCACCGGCCAGCCGGTAGCACTGGTCAAACTAGCCGTTGGCTTTGACCAGTCAACTCCAAAAGCCTCCCAACGGCTCCGAGGCCTTTTCCAACGGCTCCAAAGCCCTCCAACGGATACTTGAAGGTTCCTAGCCTATAAATAAAGGCCTAGGAAGCCCCGGAACAATATACAAGCCACCGGACACATTTTTACATCTTTGGCGAAGCTCCGACGGATTGTTCCAAGGGAACCCAAAGTGCTCCAACAACTTCCACATCCAAGAGCACCTCCATAGAAGCTTGGAAGCGGCCCTCAAACATCATCAATCAATCAAAGGCGCCCAAGGCTTCTCCATTACGGGTTTTATTGTTTATCTCTTTTTGAGCTTTAAAATTGGGTTTGTTCCTACAAACCCCAACTCTTTTCTCATCTCCCCTTCTTTGGGTTCTCACACCACCACTAAGGTGTGAAGAGGTTTTCTCAAGCTTTTCCTTTAAAAGGCTTGTGTCTCGGTGAGCTAGTCTTCACCCGTAAAAAGACTAGTGGGTTCTTGCTAAACCATTAAAAGCAAGTGGGTTCTTGCTAAACCAATAAAAGCAAGCTGTAATAGGTCCTAGTGCTACCTCAAAGCCTAGTGGGTTTCTTGCTACAACCATTGAAAAGCAAGCGGTAGGAATCTCTCAACGGTTGAGTTGGGAGCGGAGACGTAGGCCGGGTTTTGGCCGAACTCCGTTATCAAGTTCTTGTGTGATTGCCTGTTTTATTTTCCGCTGCACTTTGATATTTGACTTTTAATTTGTTAATTATTTTTAAAAGGCAATTCACCCCCCTCTTGCCATCTTTTCCCTCCTCGGGTGTTTCTTCCGACCCAACAAATCAGTGGTCATCAATCATGTTTCATCTTTTAATGGGAAAAGATCTGGACCATCATCTCATGTGTTCATTCTTATAAGTGGACACATTATTTCTTTCTAATGATGTAATCATGATCAATTTTCTAGATGAATAGTTAAATGTATCCCTCTAAATATATTAGGTGAATTTAATAATATTAAGAAATATAAAATTTGTGATAATATCATGATGATCATCCTCATTTTTAGTAAAACCTTCTATATAATGATATTATTATGATAAGATAGATTATGAAAGATTGGTGAAGAAAATCCCAAGGCCTATTATATTGAGTATGATTTTGTTGAAACATTCCCTGATTGGGATATAAGAGTCACCACTAATGTGAATATTCCATTACAATAAAACAAGATAAAAAGATAGGATTGACTCATCCAATATTTCAATATCTAAGTGTTGTTCTTTAGGAGTTGGATGTGCATCCTAAAAATCTTACAGTTCTTGGCCCTTGACAACATTATGGGGAGAAAACTTGAAGTCAATCTACTAAAAAATTACTAACCACTATTAAAATATCATGGTCATCTTGAGGTTCATGATAACATGATTTAGGAGATTTAAATTTTATATGTGTTTTATCTCATTATGTTGTAGCTACTGCCATAATTTCAGAACAATGATGACTAAGGTGAGGAAGCTCAGTTCAATGAGAGAATATATGGTCTCCATATCATGTTTCATTTGACTAAATTTTTATAGGATATTTCCCCAACCTTCACTATTTATTTTGTTTAGGGATTAATTAAGGGACCATTCAATGCAAGTCATGTAAAGGACCAATGTCTTTTATAATATTTGTGTCATTATGATTGGAGGATGTCGAATAAATAACTTGCAGTCACTGAATGTGGTCTAATATTATTCATCCCACTAATAAATGGTTCCTTTTTCCAGTAACTATGAATATTCCTTACACATTATATATATAACAAAAATTATTAATTATATTTCGGCAGGGTGTGCCTGGATGCCTCATACAATCTCAGAGGATACACATGGAAACCATTTGGTTTATAGACATAATCATCTCCATATTATTTTAAATGCCTCTATACCTTATTATTATGATATGAAACTATTCAAAGGTGGCCTAAAGTGAAAAATTTAGGGGATTAATTTTTAAGTGACAAGATAAGAGGAAGGTTAAATCTTTCTCAAGAACATTGAGATACATTTATAATTGGTTTACGATGACCACCAAATCTTCCATGTAGCATTCCACTAATGTTTCAAGGAGTGACATAAAGTTATGGTTCATGGAACACTGATAAGTACCCCCCACATTTGATAAAAAATCAAATCCATTCGTAATAGAGGGATCCCTAAGATAAACTAAAATTTGTAGCTTCATCATGATTAGGGGTCACCCTGTTATGATTATACGTGGGGTACACATCAATTAAGTACATGGAATGGAAATCAAAAGTATCATAAAATATATTCTACACTACTATAAGGGGTAATTATTATTTTGGGAGTGTTTTTTGAGGACTTGATATTAAATTCCAAGTATTATCAATTGATTCTTCATCTAAATTGGTATGTTTTTGTCTAGTCACATGGGTCACAAGACTTCCCTGGTGTTGTTTTCTATGATGATCTAGTCAAATTAGGCCTTAACCAAGGCACCATTTCAATTTCGAATCTTCTAATGGGACTATTCCAATACATATTGTTCTATTTGGATTTTAAAATGATGTAAAAAAATATGGCTATTGTGACCTATATTTTCCATTTAGGTGAAGGAAAACATGTTATAGTCCTTTTCTATAAAAGATATGAATTACTGCTACGAATATGGAGAAATGATTGTATTAATAAAAAACTTCTTCAGATGTTATATGGTATTGAGATTAAATATGATTAACTCATCAATATTATTGTAGATACCTTCCTCAATGGAAGGAGTTGAATAACCCAAATCCCCTCTTTCATTTTAAACATTAGGATTTTTGGAAGTCTACAACTCTCCTAAAGATAGAGAATATGGATTTGTACTACCATTTACATCAGCAATGGTGGGATCCTCAATGAGGGCTCTCTAATTTATGATGACCACTAAGACACAAGATGAGGATCTAATCCAATAGGGAGATACTCTTTTGATATCAAAAAATTTATCATGGTTCCTCTAATATTGGGACATCCCTACAATATGTAATTTATGGTTGTATCACGAGTTAGTTGAAAATTGAGAAACCTATCATTACACAATAGGTGTTGGCTATTCTTATTCATATTTAACTATCCTATGCAGGAATTGAAGTCCATATGTGATAATATTTCTTCATTGTAACTATGAAATGGTTCCCAATATATATGATTGATGTCTCCAAAAATTGGATTGGTAGAATGAATATTTCATTCCAATATACTCAATGATCCACTAATGTGGTATTAAATCATTTGGGGAATATAGACACTTAAACCTCCCAGTTTAGATCTAATCCCCTAAAATTTATAATACATAACATATTTGTAGTGGGAATTATTGGTGATAAATGGAAAAACATCCCAATAGATTACTTCTCATCGATCATTAATAAATTTTATAAATATATTATGATTTTAAGAGGGTCCACTGGGTGAAGATTGAGCTTGATCCTCACTAACAAGGAATTTTAGTAAATGACCCATAAGACAACCATGAACTAATTTTTTTATCAAATCATCAATTTTGTTATCTCTGTTAATCTTGTTTCATTGATTCTTATCAGTTTTTATAATATGATTGAATTTCCATGTTACAGAGGGTTAGGTCTAATTTCATCCACCAAAACATTTGGTGAATTAGAGCTACGATAAGAATAATTAAACATCTAGTGTCCTACAAGAAATGAGGTATTTTCATTCCATTCAAATATCCCCAATGATACGATGGGAATATGTTATAATGAATAGTTCTGGCCCCATATTCCTTGGACAATGATATGATATCTTGAAATTATTTCTATTCAACTTCCCCTACATGATATACCATAAAGTAATCCACCCCAATATAAAACTAGAGACAAATCTCTAGGGACTCCATGATAGCCTTGAAAAAATATTTCAACTATGGAAACACATTTAGGACTAAGATTAATGTCAGTATACTATCACATTGATTCAACACATTATTCATCTAAGCGAGTTATCTATTTTTATCGACCAAGGTTATCTCTTTAACAGGGATAATCATATGCCTATTTTGCTATGGAACTAGGTCATGTCTTGTTATTTATGTGTACTTATGTTGAATAAATTATATAAGAAGAGCATTAAGTAGATGGGACTGATCCCTGTTCATCCATTGATGATCCTTGGACTATATTGGATAAGCCACATGATCAAGTGATATGGTCTATTATTCAGTTGTACACGATGATGCGTCTTATATAGATGTTTCCTTATGATCTCTAAGAAAGGCATGATTTTTTTCCAGTGGAAAAAACATTACATTTTGGTGAATCATCTCAGACATCTCTCCTACTAACATATCACCAAACCTTCAATCAATATAATTGGATATAGGTTTTTAAATGGGATACATTTTTTACATTTTTACATGGTACTACACAATGATCCTATATCATGACAGAAGTAACAAAATAATACATATGTTCTTAATTGGAGTAAAATTATAAGATGGGATGGATTCTAGAGGATTCTCCCAAATCAACAATAATTAATTCACCATGTGTGTAAGATGGTTTTTGCACTATTGGGGATGTTGATTTCCTTGGATTCAGTGGAACCATTTCATCCGATAGTTTTAAGGCCATAATGATGATGGGGTGGTTGAATAGGAAATGATGATTGTAGGATGTGTTTATCTATGAAAATAGTCCCAGTTAATTTCATGGGAAAGAAAAATGATCTTTTGTGTCCGGAAATCTAAAAATTGTACATCTTCTAGGAATATTATTC
Source organism: Viscum album (assembly GCA_963277665.1). Lineage (NCBI taxonomy): Eukaryota > Viridiplantae > Streptophyta > Magnoliopsida > Santalales > Viscaceae > Viscum > Viscum album. The sequence continues at coordinate 2,132,369,524 of OY728155.1, read as the reverse complement.
CTTTCACTAATGTCTTTTACATTCCCATTCTGGGTGGTAAAGACATATTTCACCTATGTTGGTACATCACCCAATTTATCATAGGCATGGTAAACCTTACCTTATTTCACATCCAATAATTGAATAAAAATAACTATTTGATTTTGTGTCTATAGATCCAATGGTACATGTAGAAATTAGCATGATTTTTTATTCATGCTTCTTAAGGACTCCAAGAATTAAGAAACATCAACATGCACTTTCACATGGAATTGATGATGTAACCTTATACCTATGAATCACTGAAGGAATTTTCTATGTTCTTTAATTCATTGAGTGGAACTATGGGATCATATACTTGTATGGGGATTTTCTAGAATTCTCATATAGAGGCTACACATGGTGAGGCTTGACATATGGAGGTTTAAAAAGTTTGACAAACTATGGTGTATGAGTCTAAACATCAATGTATGATTAATCCATTACAACCATCTAATGGGTGTATGGAATATATAGTGGTAATGAATACTACATAGTCCACTGCTAGGATTCTTCCAATCATTGGGATCTCTCTATGAATTATAAAATTACTACTAGATATCTCTGATAAATGCGTGTAGGGACCCGCTCATCTCAGAAACTATCCTAAAAAATTCTAAATAGTTGTTCTGAGGAACAATGCAAATAAAATGAACAAAATATCCCATTACATTGAATAGTTATTTAAAAGTAACACTCATAGTACATATTTTTTCATTTATAGGGGCTTGTAATTTTGGTTTTGTGAAATATTGAGCTAAACTAGTATAGAAAATTACTAGAGAGATCATTCCAGTGAGTAATAGATATTGGGGTCAACAGACTATATTAAGAAAAAATAGGTCCCTCAATGATTTTAAAGAAACACAAAATCATGGAATATTTACAGTTATCTAAAGTTACCAGCATCAGGCTGCATCGTGTGGTGATGCGAGTAGATGCTAGAATAGGTCACCCATCTCATTTAATGTGGTTAAGATCATATTATCGAATTATTTTGGTGGATTATTTTTCTCCACCTATAATAAATATATATTCCCTTAATGTGGTATTGAAGCATTTTTATGTATCTAGATACTAAATATGTATATTTTCGGTATCTATCCTATCATCAGGGTGAGGGTTAGTAGTCATTGGTACTTTTTCATGTTTTTTTCTCTAGTGGTGAAGTGATCATGGTCCAAATATTATAAGTAACACTGCATAATTTGGGTAGGTTGGATATATCATGTTAATTTGAAATACCCAACAACCTCTAACCTAATATGGTATTTAAGATTACAAACCTCAATCTGGTGTATCTGACCATAAATGACCAAATTTTCCATTAGAGGATAGGTGGGGTATTCTCATAATTTTTTAAACTCCGAGAACTAATTAGTGAAATGATATATGGTGAGATATTATATCCTTAAATCTATAAGATAATTACATCCACTATGGGATCTATTTTTATTCTGAACATGATATCATATGAGATGATCAGCTCAATAAATTCCTTTTCTATGCTAACATATCAACGATCTTGTGGATGAACATATCTTTGTGTACAGGTGTGGAAACCTATAAGAGGGTCCATCTATTGTTACATATCCTCACATAATGGATTCTTCCCATAATTTTCCATTTCATTGCCCCTGTTTTTGAAATCCTTAAGAGAATTCATCGTGCAAACATTCATGGTAGTGGTGGTGGGAGAGGAACATTCACCCTCAACATGATGATTAGTCTTGCGGTCCAATTTTCGATATGAAAGGGGAATAAATTAGAGTGTATAATACTACCCAAGACATTGAGTTTCACGTAATGTGATTCCTCTTTCATTATATTTTGAATCACAATAATTCTCACAAAGTCGGTGTATTCAAATATATGGCTATACAGATATGATTTGGCATGTCGAGCCACTAGGATTTTTACATTGTCATTCTTTTGGAACTGTTGGTGGACAGCATGCAGAGGTTCAAGGCATCTGGGATATATCATATGGAATTCCTATATGTACTTTTATTTCACCCAAATATTTAGGAGGAGTCATGATGCATGTTCTAAGTCGAGGAATTCTAGGGCTGTAATATGAAAGGTGATGTGTGGTTGAAAAAAGACGCAAGGTTAGGAAATGTTAATTATATCCCTCAATATTTACTCCTCATACTCATTATCTATAGGGTGATATTATTATTTATCATCCTAAGGTCAAATTTTAAAATACTGAGATTCTAGGGGGATTATTGAAAAATAAGTTCTCTTATATTTAATTTTTACTAGGGTAGACATCACACGGGCCAATGATCCATGAAATGTATAGTGAATTTTTGATGTGGGTCCATCGTCATCTCTAAATTCATATATGATTGGGATTCCAGAACATCCCAAGGATGAGGAAGGTCAGAATGCCCCTATTGTTTAATTGGGTTCCCAACATCATAAGAGGGTGTTAATACATACCCTAATATCTCCCATAATTCCAATGTAGAGATTAATATGAGGGAAGTTTTTCATAGTAGGAATGTCTGTATGAAGAGTCTGTAGAGGGAAGACAAGATATCCTCCATGTATATGTACTTTTTGAGGGGGAATGAAAACATATGTTCCATCACCTTCAGTGATATTATTCTGAAGTAATGGTCTTTTCTACCTAATACTAGTGGTGGTGGAGAATGAATTTCTATTAATTCATTATTCATCAATTACTCTATGAGGTCGATGATAATGTGATGTTTTCCCTAGAAACGTCTCTCATAGCGATGCTATATTTCCATGGGTTACTGACTCTATGGGCTATGGTTACATCATATGGATTTTCTAAGACTTTTTATGTGAGTATATACACCAAAATGATTTTTAACCTTTTAAACTAGGAAAAATCATTAGGGATAGGGAATTATTTGTCATTGGGAGGATATATATTTTTCAATTAATGGAAGCATGTGTTGGGACCCTATGGTGAGGTTTATCATCATGGGGTGGTTCCTTATGATATTTTCCTTATTCACCCATGTCATGGTTATCAAAAATGACTGTCTTGGTATGAAGATAATGTCATGATCCAAACAAGGTGAGGAATTCCCTCGTAAAATGTTTGTGAGGGTAGGAAGTTTTTCAATAGTGGTCGGTGCCACATGATCCATTGACTAGTCCCCCTATCATGTAAGGTTGGAAGAATTTATCTACTTTTGGAATTATTAATGACAAACAAGGGTTAATGGATTAAGTATAAGATCATCCATCTGGTCATCCTATGAGAGCAAGTAATTTTTTTAAACATTGATAGTTGTTATTCCTCATTAGAAACACCTAGTATTGGTCATGGAAGGAACATGCCATGCATCCCCTAGCTTATCATCATTGAGGAGTTAACTACATGATAATTCTTGGGAGAGTCTCCCAATATTATTCAATTTCACGATGTGGGGAATTTCCCAATGCATAGTCCATGAGGGTAGCAATGTCAGGGTCGTATCAAAGCTATGAAATCTTAGTTGACCATGTCCCTAGATGGAATGAATTATTATCATTCTACGTAAAAATAGGGTCATTGATAACCCACCATTGGATGATATTGGAAGCTGTAATGGTTAAAGTTATCATAGTTTTATTTCATGTTGTGGAAGTCGTCTAAGAATCAAGTTAGTGAGAGATTCACACACCAAAAGTCCTCCTACTCCCATGCATGTTGTTGGAAGAATATCCATCATAGACAACAACATTCTCCATTTATATATTTTTTTATTCAATAGACATTTCAATAATGTTGATAGTGGTCCCCAACATTCCAATTTTAGAACATCCTCACAAGGGTGTACACTATATTTATATTAGAAATTTTTAGTTCCTAGGTCCACCAATGGTCTTCATTTTTTCCCTCTTGTAGGAGATGATGTTCACATCAAGATCACCATTTATTAGGGATTCCTAAAAATAGAGATCATTAAAAATTTGGATAACTATCTTCCACCATAATTCTACTATTTAAGAGAATATATTTGTCTTAGGTTCACCATTTTTTATGCAACTATCACAGCATGTATATGGCATGATTTTTTCGAGTAGTCTTTATCCCTGAATTTGTAATAAACCCCCTAGGTGGATTCCACACATTCCTCATTTCCTGTGGTTGGTGGCCTCTACCATTGAGGTCAATGATGATTGATCCTTGATCAGAATGAGATGAAAAAATTTACTCTCATTTGTAAATCGATTACTCCTTGGAGTTAATTTCCATGTTTGGGTATCCCTCAAATATCGAATACTTGTTTGTGAACCACAATCCTAAAACCATATTAAAGTTTACAATAGTTAATTAGGAGGATTACTACAATGAAAGGGGATCTACCTATGATCCTATCTAATGAGGGTATTGGGTATGTCTTAGATCTATTTATGTTTGGTGTTATGGGAATCTATAAATGTAATTGTCCTTCAAATTTGATCAAATACTATTTATAAGGATTGATCAGTGGAAACATACAAAATTCAATGTCAAAATTTTTTTCACAAATTTTGATATAGATAAAGGTATAAAGGCTCATTTACTCAAGAATACTATACTTTTAAGACATTGATAAAAAAATTATAATGTGTTATGTGAGGTGTCTAATAATCGTCATTGCAAAAAAATTATTCTCATAAAAAAATATTCATAGAAAAATTACATAAAAATTTTCTTCATTGGAAAATGAGGTAGATATTTAGATTCATCATGAGGGGTTACTAGTTTATAGTATAGTTAGTTAATTTCACTTATTTAGTGTCTAGTGTAGACTATCTTATATATTCTCATTGATCATGAGATTATCACAACATTAATTTCTTTTGGGGATATTTACCAAATATTCATTTCATGGATTGGGTTTTAATAGGTTATCATTGTATGGTGGCACAAAATGCTAGTGAGGACCTCATATTTGGATTTTTAGAGATATGGTTATATTCCTACATGTTATGTAGATTCCACCTCTTTAGTGAAAGTGCATTTGTGTTAGTATTGGATGCCAATATTAAACCTTATGAGGGAATCCTATTTACCCTAATGGAATTCATAGATGAAAACCCAAAAGGTGATACTAAAATGATTAAAATCTTGTGAAGGAGACATTATATGTATTTTAACATTTCCTCTCATGTATTCTTATGTCAGTAAATGAAATGACAAGAAGTCATATTGTGGGGTGTATACATAGTCACTTATAAATGGAGAATGTTTTGTCTCATGAATATTTCCCAATGAATCTCCTTCTTGTCATGTGAATCATCATATTTTGATCAGATGAGATATCTCATATCCATTGAAAGGGGTGAATCCTATAGTTTAATATCATGTGATCATGATTTTTTCATGTACTTTTATAGAATTTAAATATTATTTTTTCTATTCAGTTTAATTTTTTGAATCTTGGATGCTGGTTTAGGGATTACAACTTTTCCTTCTCATTCTAATTTAGGGTTAGAGTAACAGAAGTTACATAATGATGATAGAAGGATACATGGGTACATCATGTCCTCATAAAATCGAAAAGTATCTTTTTTTCCTTAATGATTCCATTTTTTGGGCATACATGTCTACAATATATGTTCTTTTCGATGTAAAAAGATGCAGAAACTTCCCACGTTTAATCATTTTATAGCAGAACTAAGGTTAGGGTTTAAATTATTAGGAGGAGAAGCCAATGAGGCTACCCATACAAAACATAGAGTATCGTTTTCATGCATTTTTTTTGAAAATACATGACATGTAGATAATTTCTACACAAATGGACATGGATTGAATAGGTGAAGGGAATATAATTACTCAAATAGCGCACAACAATGTTTGGAGGAAAAAGGCATCGTGTTGGGGACCTAAGGTTTGGGTCATGAAATATTAGAGTTATTCATAACATAGAGGTTACATGATCACTGGTATCAAGTAAAAGGATAGGTAATGTATGATCGAGGCATAATTTCAAATAACTCTTTCTATTAATGGAAATATTGGGGTTGCGTGAAGACAAGACATCTTCTGTGATCTCACAAGGTCATCAAGGGAAGTTGAATGAAGTAATCTCTACCATAAACCAAAATAATTTATGGTCTAACTGTGTTTTTGTGAAACTTATCTACCTATATAATAACATGGGAACTTATTCAGTTTTATAAGTTTGAGAATGTGACGTTTTTGTGAATGAGATCACATTGATTTAACTTCGAGAGGTCCTACAATAAAATATGGTGGGTGGGGAATTATTTATGTACTAACATACTTTCAAGATGTTAGTTCTTGAGGAATAAACTATTTCATGATAATTTGGGTTATCCCACACAACTATGGTCTACACAAGCTTTATGCATTTTCTTGAAACACCACAAGATTTTCAGAAAAATGAATTATGTTTGATAGAATATTCTACACACAACACCGAAGTTAAACAGCTCATGAAATTTATAAAAATTATAACATAGATAATAAATTTTATGTTATTAGTAGTATTAACTAAATTATGAAATATATATTAATTACATAATCAATAAATTTTATTGATAAATTACTTTTAAATAATCCATTAATTTTTAGTAAATTCATTTTATCCTTCATAATTGTTTTATTCAAACAAAAATATGATGTTTCTTGGGAAAAATTTTTAATTAATTATGGTATCCTTTTAAAAATTTATTAGATAAAATTAACCTCATTTTTAAATAATCATGTTAACCTTACAATAGGGAGAAATGTTAAGATTCGATTGATTTTATAGTGAATAGTAAAAAATAATGAATTCTGTAAAAATATCTTTATTTTTTAATAAGTCATGTAATTAAAAATTATAATTATGTTATAAATATGATCATATTTACCATAATTATTCAATACCTTTATATAATCCACATAATTAAATTTAAACATCTTTATATTGGATTTTAGTATTAATATTTGTTTTAAACATGATTTTTCTGATAACTCCTTTATAGAGCATAATGTTTCTACTTTTTATTTATTTTTTGAAACCCCAAATGTGGAATTATTTAATTAATTTTTTATATTATATGTAAATAAGTATTAATGTTGATTCATACAATGATTTTTACATATCAATTTTTAATATAAAATCATAATTTTCTAGAAAATCACACTTCTTGAAAACCATTGCTTTCAGTCTCTGTGTGTTTAATTTTAAATTAATTTTCACTACTAATGGGAATTGGATTTGGTAAAATTTATTCCATATTTTCAGTCATCCAAAATAATATTATCTAATAAATTAATAGTATTTTATTATAATAATAAATAGTGATAAGAGAATAAATAAATTACAGTAGTTAAGGTGAAACAGTGCTTACCACAGGTTAAAATTCAATTATAAGGGTTAAGTGACCTCATTTTTTTTAAATTATTTTCATGGACATATATACACCATATATTTACTTATACATTATAACAGTCTATTTTTTATCTAATTTACAGGAGAAAAAATGCGAGCACACCACTTTCTATTAAAAAATAACAAGTTTTACACTGACCATAATTATAAAAAGAAACATACTCTTCTCTCCTATTCACAATATCAAATCCTATTGGATTGGGAATCACCTAACCAAATTACATCATAAATTCTATACTCATCACTTGTATCCCTTTTTTGATCATAAATCCATCATATGAAGGATTGTTTGGTTAAACAATGGGGGTTTTTCAAGGAGGAGTTATCATGATTAAGCATGAGTTTTTATTTTATTTCATCACCCACATCCAAAAAAATCTTCTTAAATTATTATGATGTAATAAAAAACAATATTAAATATACAAATATGTTATTATTTACATTTAATAACCTAAATCCCCATTATCTTCTGTCAAATTGGATATTAAAAAATCATTTCGGTGTAAGGTGGACGGCCGCCTTGTTATCCGATTTCATTTGTTTTATATCATCGCCTCTCATGGAATGTTATAATAATGTATTTAAATTATATATATGATATTTAAAAAAAATTATACATCTGGATTTCTGATATCACATATACCTTTATATGTTCTATTATATGTTGTATATAATAATGATGCTCACGTGTACGGTGGACTACTGCCTAACGAAGTGAAATAATTCATTTTTCACTATTACTTTACATAGAATGAATTAAGTATAATTCTTTATAATATATGTAATATAAATATTTATGAAATAATTATTATATTCTCAAAATATTTATCATTAATAATACATTGTTTTTCATTTTCATTCTTTCAAATAAATTGATAACGTCATTTTTTCATATGTGTGGACTACCAGCTCCGCGAAGCTATGTGATTATTTTTCTTCTCCAAAACACATGAATTATATATATATATATAAAAATTAAAAGAGATAAAATTTCATTTAGGATATGATTACCATTATTTTTATTTAAAATATTGCATACGTTCTTTCAATAATTATTGTTGCAAAATGGAATTGTTACTCATTCTACATTAGTCCTACCATCTCCGCAGTCATATGGTAGTTCATATTTTGTAGCAATGATTCATGATTGTTTTTAAAATTACAATTTATGAATAAAAATTATAATTATTTCATGGTTTTTATACATTATATGTTAAATAAATGATGTCTTAGACTATGGTCAACACACCAAAACTATTTTCTAACAATTAACTGATTTCCCTTAAAACACTCGATGTTGTCTTCACAAGTTAGGTATATAAATATTCAGATAAAAATAATTAAGATAAATTATTTATGTAAAAGGTGTTAAACATTAAAAATTTTCTTATAAAATAAAATAAAATATATAATTTTATTATACTTTACTTAAACAACAAACATAGAAATTCTAGACTCATGGTCAGGGTTTCTCATCTCACATCTATTTATATAAATAACATATGATATTCCGTAATTATTTTTATTGTGTGGTGTATATAAAACTCATTTATGTAATTTATGATTTATTTTATAAAATTCATTTGGATATATATATCCAAACTGGGTTCTCTCTTTCATGTGGTTATTAACAGGTGACTATTGAAGTCGTTAGGGATTTCATTTCAATTTTCCTTTATTGAGTGATATTTTAATTTTATTCTCACATTATTTTTCTATGATTTATATATTTCCCATTTTAAATTTATTACAATTAATCATTCATATGTCTTGGTATTTTATGTTTCAATAGGAATTATTTCATCCAAGTTAATTTTAATCAAATGTTACTAAGTGGTAAATAATATCATAACTCAATTTAGTTTCATTGGGTTACATTTTTTTAATTATATTTTATATACTATGGTCATGTGGGAAATTAATTTTGATTATATTTTATTTTATTTCTACTTTATAATGTGTATTTATATTTGATGCACATAAAATACTCATTTATGAATTCTCAAATTCAATGGTATTATTTTTACAATGGTTATTCAGATCAAATTATATTTTTTTATTCATATATTTTTTATATTAGCCTATATTAAATTGTGAGGTATTGTACAACCCGTTGAAATGTATTGTCATGAAAAAAATTATGTTCCTGATATTTTTATTATCATTTGATGTTATCTATTAATGTTAATTATAATAGAAGTGTTCCTAATGAGGAGAAGGTGATAAACAACATCAAATATATTAATTTTTATGTAAAATATTAGAAAAATACATAACCAAAGAGTCAAAAAGCACATGAAATGGGACTAGGAAGAGACTTATTCCTCGTGATTCAAGGGGTTTTGAAATAGGTCAGGCTAAAAGAGTCACCTTTAATATTTTTTTAACACTCAAGAGGAAGTGCGACTATATTTTAGAAGTATAAAAATTAACCATTAAGAGGAATATGAGATCCTATAAAATCATCCACATTGTTACCCTATCTCAAATTATTGAAAATATCCATGATGTTGTTGATGAGAGAATTGAGCCTACGAATTTTTTTGGATATGGACAATGGAGTATAAATTGTGTTATAGATGGATTTTTAGATAGTATGGGAATCTATTTCTGCCGCAACAAAATGAATTCTATTAGAAAAGAAAAAATACAATCCTTTGAGAATATCCCAATAATATACATGGAGGTAATTTCCAATCACAATGCATGCATAAAAGGAAACAAATAAACTAACACTATGATCCTAAACAATTATATCCCCCTCATACAACCCAGTTCATCATAAAAATCAATGGTAAAATTCAATTCATTGTTGTGGGGGCCCATCATACCCACCTTCCAAGAGGAATATTCATTTAGATTACATGTGGGGTAAATTATTGAGATAAAATACATATAATTGATGGGGATACTTCTAGTTTTATAAAAAAAACCAGGTCAGAAGAAAGAATGATTATTATATAAATAATAAATAACATTGAGAAAGATATTCCTTTATACCAAGTTTAATAATTAATGGACCAAACGAACCAACACCTGGATTACATCACGATGGATATCACCTTATTCATGGGTTTGGGACTATTTAATGAATGGACTATGATTTGAGGACTGGAGAATAAAATCCCCTCGGGGCATTAGTAGTCTCATGGGATGAATTAGTGTCACAAATTTGTGTAGGTAAACTTTCTATTAAAAGTGATGGTTCTATGTACCTGGGAAACAAGGCTTCAAAAAATTAAGCATATTCCTTCACATTAGTTTCAGTGATTATATATCCATTAGATTTTTCATTGAAATATCTATGGATACATTTCATTCTCAGTTATTTAGATTGCATGCGTTAAATTTCTTACCTTCTCATATTTGTTTATCATTATCTATGTATTTGAATGGAATGTGTTTCCAGTTATTACCTATCTTTATTTGTTATATAATTCAATTAAATTTATTAATTACATGGTATGTGTGTTCAGTTATATACCTTTCCATATTTACTATTATCATTTATTTGTTATTGTTTCTGCTATATTTTTCCCTTACTGAGGATTTGATCTCACCCTTATTGTGTTTCATCCACCAAGAATTCAAGAAGCATACTATAAAAGATATTTCAGAATAAAATAGATGGACTAGAGATATCCTTGAAGTTGTATATTTATAAATTATAAAAAAATTTGTAGTTTGAACATTAATTCATAATACAAGACTCATTTATGTATCTAGTTTACGAATAATACTAACCTAATCAGTAATTCAAGAGTATATTCCTTATAATCATGCTAATGTAATTGATAGAAGACGCTAACTCTAGGCTTTCTAGGACTAGGTTACTACAGTTGGTATGATTTGGATTTTTAGTAGCAACCTTGGGAACTAGATAGTAAAAAAGGATGTGGTTGTAGGATATATGTAGCTCAGAGAAATAACTATGACAATGTGTTCTAGTCTTAACATGGTGTAATTTGGTACCCCACAATGGGCCTTACTGTGCACCTAGTTTGGAAATCATGGGGGATATGCATAGGATAATCCACTTTTCCATTACAAACCATTATGAATGATTTTGATACATAATAAGAAACCTATGTTAAACCTATGGAGTTTTAGATTAAATATATGGTGTCATGATTTAGAAATACAACTATTGATATTATAGATAAACCCTAGACCATGGAGGTACCTATATGGAAATAAAATGAATGGGGTATTTAGTTATTGAGGTCGTATTGAAAGCCGTAGCTAAAATTCTATTTAGATATTAACATAATTTCAATTATATCCATCATATTTATATTTGAATGTTATGTTAATACTATTTTAGAAAAGGAAAACATGTAATTGGGGTGATGAACAATCAAATCTGATAAGTCTGCAGGACATGAACCCATGAATGAAGGAAAATAAGGGTTTCCATCCAACAACTAACCTACGCAATATCCTTGTTAATTTTTCATTATTTTTAGTTAATCAATCCAACAAATAAATATTAATGATGAAACTGTAGTAACACTTTTGAGGATTAAAAATTAATATATTAACAATATTTATTTTTGGAGATAGTTAACGAAAAATAGTAATACTTTTATCTCTTTTATAGGTATTACGACCCTATAAATGTTTCTTTTAGTGCATCAGAAATATAGAAAAAAATTTATTGATGTTAACAATATTTTTGGAGTAAAGTGATGAATTAGAGTTAGATTAGAGCAGAAAAAAAAAGTTATGATTGTTCATATGATATTGAAACCTATCAAGTCATAATATTTTATTATATTCTTGGTCAGTAAAATAATTACACAACCTTATTAAAATGACATCACAATAAAAAAACTAATGAATACCTAATTCTCTTATCAAATGATGACATTCTAAACCATTAATGATTTATTAATTTGTGCCATCAACTCTCTGTTGATCATTAAATTTATTTTAATTGATGTCATCATTCACTCTTTATGAATTTTTATACATTTCTTCCAAGTATGTATCTATACATTCCTCTAATGTTCTCCTACATAGAAACCTAGTTGCATGGTAGTCAATATTACCATTGTAATTTTCATTCACACTTTTATAGAGGATGAATTGTGAAGAATTATAATTATTTTGGATTTCAAACATAGTAAGTATCAAAAAATCTATCACCCTGATTTATTTAAAATACCTAGGACACAATTTAAATAAGGTGTGGAGAATGTGACACCCCAAAAAAGATAAAGTAAGAACCTTGTATTCTATAGCATGTATGAAATAAGACAGAAAGCACATAAGGTAATATAATACCTATATAATTTATAATACATTTCCTATTTAAAATAGATTCTATATATTTCAATTCATGTAACAATGAATTGGCTTTCCTTACAACTAAAAGCGCCCTTCAATGGATTTCTCTTTATGCAATATTGAGGCTTACTGAGATACAATTTGTAAGTAAAAAGTTATTTTTTAATATAATAAGATAAAAAATAACCATCTTGAATGGATTAAAAAAATTAGGAAAATTTATTGTTATGAAAACTAAATCATAGGATACTAATAAATTACAAATGAATATAAGAACCAGTTGAATATTAAAAAGATATTTTTTTAAATATTATTTTTATGTTTTCAAAGTTATCTTAGCTTAATAGATTAAATTAATTACAATAGTGAGTGATATTAATGTAATAAATATATTTTATATTCAATTAATTATTTTAAATATTCTTATAATAGATATTTTTAATTATAATATAAGAGAAAACCCAACATTTAATATAAAAAGCTATATTTTTATTAAGGCATTTTTACGGCCTTTTAATGGTGAGCCTATTTTAAATATTATTTTTGACACATTATAGAATTTAATTTGATAAAATTAATTTTTTTATTCATAATGTAAATATTATCTTAGAATGATTTTTTGGTATTTTTATGAGAAACATCATTTTAATGTGGATAGTGAAAAAATTGGGTTATAGTTAAAAACAGCCTTTTCATTTAAATTATTATTAAATTAAAATTATATTATAAATTTATTTTAAAGTAAAATTTATTAATTTATTAATTTATTAATGCAATTTTGTTGATTTAAATCAATTTACTTTTTTTAATTGTATATAAAAACACAATAATCATATGAACATTTCTCTACTAAAACAAGTTAATATGTTTGTCTTCCAGATTAACATTAATCCCAATTTTACTACTTATATAATTTGAATATTCAGAATCCTAAATAAACCATTTTAATAAATATAATATTTTTGGTCTAATAAGATCAACTTAATTTTTGACAAAATTGATTAGTGAAAGTGATTAAAATTAATTACAGTGATTAAGGTGTAATTAAGCTTAAAAATTGACAAAACCCCTATGTTTAAGGACCATAATAACCTATAAAATTGTACAAAACCTATAGTATGTAAATATATAGGCCATTAACCTTACATTACTATTTTTTATGTTTTTTATTACTTTTTTAGGAAATAACATGTGCACACCTAACTTGTTTCACAAAATTTCAAGTGAGTCATTTGCCCTCCCTATAAAAGGCCACCTCCTCTACCAATTCCTCAAAACTATCATGCCTATTATTATTTGTCAATGTATACAAATATTTTCTCCGAATATACATCCCCTATACCTAGAAGCCTCAATTCAGTCAGAAATAAATCCAATGAAGGTTTTGGTTCAAACCCAAAGTAGTTACCCGATTTAAAGGTAACGTCTTTCCTCAATCTCTCTAGATTCATTTACATTAAAAAACCCCTAAAATACTATATTTATATTATTACATAAAAATGATACACTAAATATACTATTATTTGTTATACTATGTTTTGGACCTACAATTACACACACCTACATCTTGTGGGAAAGGAACATACTGTTTCTGTAAACGGAGAATTACGGCCATAGGAAATGATGATTGTTCAATTATCCATTTCATCTTATTATGGTTTCCATTATGATAGAAAATATATTTATATATGATATATATGCTATTAATAATGATTTAACCATATGTAATTTTTATTTATAGTATATATTTATTCTTTCCATGTTATCAATGTATGATAATCTTGTTTGAGGAAGTGTGGACTTTGGCCCCCTAAAAGTGATGGGATATATTCGCATGATACTCAGAATGTATACATGAATTAAATAATTAAGAATATGTTCCATAAATAATATCAATAAGATATTAATTAAATTATTATCTTTCTATAAATAATATATATATATATATCATCTTCTTTATTACCCCCTCACACAATTAAAAACATTAAAGTTGTTCGTGGATGTCTGGACTAATGCCTCCTCAAGATGATATGATTAATTTTACATCATAAAATTATATATATAAATATATATGATCAAATAATATGTTATTTATTATATAATTATCTTTTTGTAAATATATGGTGTTACACACATTCATTCCAGAATGGTCAATGGAAAATGTGAACGTTACTCAAGCGCAGTTATTATCTACCATCCAAATTATTGTAACATGGATTCATTTTCCAAATCCATATTTAATGATTGGTTTTAAAAGTATAATTAATTATAAATTTGATAATTATTTCATGGTTATTATTAATTACATGTTATATACTGTTCCATTTGACCACAATTGACCACAAATAGTTTTTTCAAACATAGACTGAATTTCGTCAAAAACACAAAATGTAAAATTAATTGTCCATGTAGATGAAAAAAACATGGTAATATGTGAAATAAAAGTAATTATAAACATTAAAAAGGTTTTTAAACAGGTATAAAATTAATCTATGATTATTATATAGTATGTTAAACATCCTTCATCCGGAAGGAAATGTAATGTAAGGGATTCATGTCTTGTTTTCATTCCCTGAGGCATTCTAAATTATTGTGCACCTAATTTCTGATATACAATGTAAATACTACCAAATTGACATATAATATCATGAACCCTATTATACTCATTCTATTTATATTTTTAATTTTATTATTATCAATTTTGGGTTATTCGAATGATATAAATGAATTTCATCTCAATTTCATGTCATTGAGGCACATTATATTGTTATGCAGAATGTTTATTTTATATAGTGTATATATTTTATTTAACATTATATATCATGAATATAATTAATATCATAATATCATAAATTTCAATTAATTTTAATCCTTCATGAGGTTTTAATTTAAAATGTTTCAAAGTGCTACGGGACAGTTTTGGATGTTTAAAAATTATTTTCCTCATGAATAATCCTTATAACTTTTCAATGGAATTTAAATTCAAGGAAATTATATAATCATTGTACAATAAACCCTTTTATTATCCCATATTTATTCCTCACAATTTTTTGTGTTTGAACCATTTTTCAACTCTTTGGTACTATAATGTTTTTAGAAAATGATTTTCAGAAAACCAGTCTTTATGTCTCTATTTAGTTTGAAATAATTATTTTATTATAAATACCATGTTTTATTTAAACGTTTTATAAAATGATTATAAATGATTTTGAAAAGTTATTTTTACCATTTTTTCATTTATAAATGTTTTCAAAAGATTCATCGTGTCTTTTTCTTAATGAGTAATTTTCTAACCTTTTACCGTATAAAAGAAATATTCCTTTTACTTCATATAACATGTATTGATTTATCCTTTGTAATATCATTGAATACTCCTTCTCAATTTTAAAAGGATAATTTTAATGAATTTTTTATTATTTTTGTCATAGATAAATATTTAAAAAAGTTTTTTTTAAAAGAAAAAGATATTTTCCTCAATAATATTTTTAAAATCTACTATTTTATTTCATCAAAGAAGACAACACTTTTTTTTACACCACTTGGGATTTGTTGTATTGATACAAACCATAATATTCCTTTAGATGGATTTTCAATTATTTGTCTATGGATAATATTCTCATTATCTTCCTTTATATTTTGTTAGTCCCCTTGAAATCTCTAATCTCCTATTAAAATTGAACAGTGAATTTCACATACATTATCCATTTCATTTATCATGGATATTACTGTTGCCTAAACCATATTCAATTATACATAAGATGTTAAATTTTATATTTATTTGATTATTTTGTGAAACATTGATAAATTGGTATAGTTTATTCAATATAAATATTTGATAAGGAAAAAAATTTATTTGATATATGAGAAATTTTGTGGACATTAAATTCACGTATTGGGGACCAGTGAATGAATTCCCCTAGATGAATTTTTAGACACATGGGATGAATTAGTTGTGAAAATTTGTGAAGATAAACTGTCTATTTATGGTACTAGTTCTATATACCAGATAAACATATAATCCAATAATTAATCATTTTTCTTCACATTATTTTTAGAGATTATTCATCCATGAGATTTTGAGCCAACATATCTATGGATATATTTCATTATCATTTATTTAGATGGAGTGATTCTCAGTTTCATACCTTGTCATATTTTTTCCTTATATAGTTATTTGAATTGAATGTGTTTCCAGTTATTACCCTTCCATTTCAATTACATCCTTCAATTCAAATTATGGATTACATGGAATTTGTGTTCAGTTATTTACCTTTCCATATTCACTATTCTCATCAATTTATTGTTACTTCTATTTTATTTTTACATTATTGATCATTTTAGCTCACAATTATTATTTTTCTTCCAAGAGTAATTCATAAATAGTACTATGAATGATATGTAGGAATACATTAGATCGATTAGAGTTATACTCAAATCTATTTATTTAGAAATAAGAAAACAATTAGATGTAATTAGTGTATTCACTTGTAATAAAATAAAAATTTATGTATTTGGTTTACCAAGTCTACTAAATTGATTAATCCATTGGGGATTTATTCCTCGTAATCATTCCAATGTAAATGATAGAAAACACCAGCTCCAGGATAGATAGGGTTGGGTTTCTACATTGGTACCACCTAGATGGGTGTAATATATAATCCAAAAGACCATCATATGAGTATTACGCCTTAGGATTTCTGTATATGTTAAGAGGTTATAACATTAAAATAAAAGTGACTCTATGGATTGGTGATAAAAATGATTCACCTTCAATAATTAGAAAATAAATGACATGTGTGGTGTGTGTTGATTGGTGTATCTATACTTGATATCAATGATCGTATTCAAAATATACGAAATTGATTTAACATTCAAATCAATTAATATTATGTGTAACATTTTATTTCAATAGGGAAATAATTTAGTAAAATAATTTGATCAAGTAGGTAAAAAAAGTAAGAAAATACCTAGGAGTGATGATGAATCAATTACAAGTACCATGAAGTGGAAATTCAATAATGGATATAATTTCATCAAGTATCTTTTCTTAAGTCCTGTTTTCTGTATTTCATGACATAGACCATACCAATCATTATTTTTAAACTATGTGGAGGTTTATGATAAGATTATATTCATCCAACTCAATGTGCTCTGGATAATATTAAAAGAAATGGAAAACTTACATTCAATATTTTGTGTAAAAGTTTTAGGGAAATAGAGAGTTTGAAACATTATGGTATGATCAGGGAAAATGAGTTAGTGGAAGTGGGGTGATATTTATTGGGGATTCATGAATCTTACATAGATAATATCATGAAATATATTTCTAGAAATTTGTATATGTTTATCACCAAGGTACTAGATTAAATTATGAGCCTTCATTACCCAGCAAACAACACTCATGGTTTGTAGATCATTCTTACACATACATATTGGGCCATAGTTAAACATAATCATAAATATCCCACTTCAAATAATGTTTAATTCTAGGGTAAAATATACATTATAATTTTATTATACTTGTTAAAATTGGATCCAAATCTAGGGGAATTATTTTTTCACTATATTTAGAAAGGTATGCAAACCATTGCTAGATTGGGATAATTCATTGAAGTCATTGAGTCATTTTTTGTCCCTAGTTAACATAACAATATTACCTTATATTTCACCCCCTTAACAATTTATCAGGCCTTCTCAATCTTAACATTTTTAATATATGTGTTCATTGATCATCTCATATGGATTAATAAATGCATCCATCTATTTCATGTAGCCTAATTGGGTGAGTTCCCATTTATGTTTGTATTATTCACACAGGTCAATTATGAATCCCACTTTATACACCCATCTTAAATATAAGAAGGTCCCCATATTCTTCTATATATATCCCCCATGGGAGTCCATTTAACACACATATACATAATTATAAGGACACTCAAGTGGATGGAATTGTCAAACTCTACATGATCAGGTATTTTAGCATTAAACACCTATGTATCTTGGATCCCTTCAAGTAACCTATTAAATTTGATAAACATAATGAAATTAATGGAACTATGGGAAATTTAATTAAAAATGGGTTACTACATCGTAACCATCCTGAGAGACTATATAATTCATAGTTCTATAAAAAAAAGTCAAAGGACCCCATATCATATGATTCCCCATTCCATCACATGCCTTCATCATACCTATAGGTTCACATATTAGTTTAAAACATTACTCAAGCCTATAAAAATTTGTCTCACTCTCTCCTACCATTAATAACAAACTATATTACCCAAGCCCCTTATACTCGGCTAAATCATCAATCTCAAGAACCCCTGGGGTGATATATTCTACTAACCTTGTCACATGGATGAAATCCCCCACACCCTTCTATAATATGGAAACCACTTTACCCAAAACATACAACTGTGAACACTTTTCCCTACCTCATACTAGGGATACACCTAGACACTACACCAAGGCTCTATTTCACATATGTATCTTAATGGGGTTAAACATTTCTTAGATCGTAAATTATAGTTTCTATTTGATCTGGTAAAAATACAAGGCCATGTAACACCCTTTACCTTAATGGATTAGTGAAATCCCTCCTAATACTCCTACAAGGGAACCAACTTCACCCATGTCTCGTACCTGGGAACCAAAATTCCAAGACCACCTCAATGACCTCCTAAAATATATGTCCAAGATATCCACACTTTTTTCCACCTTGCTCACCACATATTCTATTGACAATGGGCCTCTCCCTCTTTTCCTATATAACTAATAGTTCCTTATAAAGATTTCCCCAAATGTATCTCATGATAAAAAGAGTCCTTATAGTGATGAAATCATGAATAATTTTATTATACCATGCTACTCATCTTGGATACCAATTGTCGTGTTGGAAAGAACATTGGTTTATCAAATATTAAAGAATTACCCAAATATAGTCCTCATATTAGGATTAATCCCCAAAGCATCTTCTCGGGGAATCCTATGCATAATCATCAAATCCATCCTCATGGGTCTACATACCCCACATATCCTTTAATTATTCCTTGTATTGATCCTAAAATATATAGTAATTAGATACACATAAATGAAACTCATGAATAATCTATACACATATCCTTACTAATTCTTTGTAACATAATGGAGTCGAACTAGGTGTAAGACCCAACTCTCTGCTCAAAGAGTTATCTTACCTGTGAAACAATCATCCTAAAATATCAAACCATCAATAAAATGTAAGTGAATTCATATATGGACCTCATAATTATGTGTAAGATCCATTTATGCCCTCATTAATTATTTCATTCTAACGATCCATTAGTTATATATACTCCCCCAATTTAATCCAATTTATCATCCTTAATATATCCTCTAAAGGCTATATACCCCATGAAATCCTCCTTAATGGTCTATATGGAATTGAAATCATCATTACTCAATGAGATATATTTCATATGAGCAATAATCCATTTCCAAATTTCATTACAAAGAAGGATGATATTGAAAGCGTATCCCAATGCATAATAATTTCCTAATCTCTTATTTTCCCATATTTTATAATATATTAGTCCAAATTTCATAATGTTAAAATTAATCTAATGATCCACTAACATGTTCTTAAACACTAAAAAATGAACTTACTTTCATTTGATTTATGTTAAACTTGATATATATGATGAGTTCATTATGTTAAATTCCAACATCATTTTCTATGGTTTAATGATCTTAAAAGGCACTGCATTTTTACTTATCTCCTAACTATAAAAGGCACATCCTATCCCGTTAAGAGTCACTACACTTTGTGTGTTATATTTTTCATATATGTCGATACGTAGAAATCACATATCATTAACATGATCCCAATAAAACAATACATACTCCCTCTCAATATGGAAATAAATTCTAGATAACCCACCTATTTATCTTTGAAACATAGTTTAATCAATATGCAACATATAGAAGAAAAATAACATATGATATATATATATATATATATATTCACATTAAAAATCGTATCAATTAGTAGTTCATATCGTAATTAAGAGTCTCACATTGGGATTTAAAAAAAATTCACACACATATCATAAATCTATAACAGAGACCATGAATAAGAAATAATTATTCTTTAAAGGATGAGATTAGCCAAAACATTCATTCTCTCTACTAAGGCACATTAGAAGTGTCACTAGAAAATACCCAACAACTAATAAAATTTGGGAATTTGGTTTATGATAGATAAAATGGAATGTTAGTCAGTTGAGCACTAGAACAAATATGACAGAATTGAAATACTTATCCCTTTAACAAAAAATCATTGTTGAGAGGGGTTGTCATTTTTTGTGCTGAATTTTCATCGTAATTAGTCACATTAGCTTTGAAAATTTTAATGTATATTCTTTTCAAAAATGTAAAAAATTTGAAAATATATGATAATCATATATTTTTTATTAAAATTGTTATGTCTTACCTATAATATAAAAAGGATGAAGTGAGACATAATAATTTTATTTCATAGACATTTTAATGTAGAAGTCTAAAATTTTATGGTTTATTTGATACTTCATATGGTTAATTACTTTAAATCATAAGTTCCACTTTAAAGGAAAGAAGTTTAACTTAAAATCATATTGTATATGTTGATAAACAATATTTAAAAGATAGTGTTTTATTTGGGAACTCAATTTGGATAATACTGAGGAATTTTAGGTAAAATTACAATATGAAAAATTTTATTGATCAATAGTTTTGAAAGATATAGTAAAATATGACATCCGAATATCATCATTATTGATATTCATATTTAATATCATCATTATTTTGTATATATGAAATCTAAAAATATCATAGGATATTATTCATGCCAGTATTCTATCTGAATATCATGGTAAATATAATGTTAATGTGAAACCCCAATATTTTATATGTATTTATTTTGAAATATATTTTAATAATTAAATAGCTTTTTTAACATGAAACACTAAAAATTATGTGAAATATAATATGTTATAGAATTTTTATTATAGAATATTTCGTATTATATCAATGTTGTTAATTTATAAGATTTGCACAAGAATAACCACATAATGAAAAAATATATATAAATTATTTATATAATAAAATATTAATAATGTATAAGTACATAATTTTAAGTAAATCCATATTATTTTTCAAAATAATGGTTTCTATAAAAATGTATTTATTTTATTTCTATTTGTAAATTACAATAAAATTTTACCTTTTTTAGAAATTTAATTTTAAAAAATTAATATTATTTTTTAAATCTTCATAAAATATTCTCTTAGGATGATTTTTTTTGTGAATTTTCGGAAAAATTCTATTATTTGTTAAATAGTGAAAATAACAATTTTATATAAAACTTTATTTTATGTTCATGTATTTTCAAATATAAATTTTCATTTTTACTGGATTTAAAATTTTATTTTATATTTATTATTGAAAAAAATTAAAATAGTTACTTTTGGATCAATATTATACCTTATAATGGTATAAAAAACATTTAATCTTAAAATGTAATTTTTTAGGAAACTATTTCTCATTCAATTTTGATATTTTATATTTAATTAATATATTTGGTTTATAGATATTTAATCTTGAATACTTGAATTCTTATTTTGAATCATCATCGCGAAATTTCGTTTGGAATTCAATGTTATTTTTGGACATTATGAATAGTGATTGTGGTTAAAATATTACTACCTCAATAAAAAGGATAACATTGTAAATTAATTTTAAAAAATGATATAAGTAAAACATTTATCATATTAATTATTATTGGATGAATTTATTTCTACCATTGTCACCTAATCCTACAGATTTAATTATATTTGAATCACTTTTCCATGAACATGACTTAATAATATTTTAATCCATTAAAATTATCAATGTGTGTCCCTCTCAAAAAATATAAAGATACACTCATAGTCTATTTTACTTAATTATCCTTAAGTAAAATAAGAATAATTGTACCTGAACATTTCTCCCCCCATATTACCTATATGTTAATTATATGTTTTCCTCTTAAAATTCCCTTCCAACTATCCTTAAGTAGTAATATGAATCTGGTCTAACAAGGAATTGTTAATCATATTACCTTGCCTAATTCAATTTATCTTTTTTTTTATTAATACATTGAAAATAAATTTTTCATTTAAATTTATAAATTATGTATCCAAAATATATTGAAATGTTATTATCATTATGAACCCACAATTTCCAACCCCCATGTCCCTGAAATGTGAAGGAAGTTATCCCTCATGAATTTTTATGTACCTCCACCTCCTTTTGGTGATAAGATTAATTTTCCATCACCATAATTAATTATTGGATATAATTAAAAATTTAATGTTTATATATGATATTAATTAAATAATAATTCTTCTGGAATTATAATATACTATCTACCTTATTTATTTTCCATTTGTTGCAAAATGATAATGTTGCTCATGCGTACGTGTGGACTACCACCTCCATGAAGTGATGCGATTCATTTTTTTTCCATTATACATGGATGGAAATAAGGATAGGATTTATGAATATATATTATATAAATTATTTAATAATTATTCTCTAATAGTTAGTTATTATTTATCATTATTTTATTTAAACCAATGAATAGTGGAAACATCACTCATGCGTATGTACTGACTACCACCTCCCTAAAGTGATGGAATTCATTTTTCTTCAGTGTAATATACAAATTGTAATGAAAGATTATATTATGATTACATATGATAATTAATGAACGGTTAAATTATTTTAGATTATTTCCTCATGATCAATGTATAAGGACTAGAACTGTCAAGTCATAACCAATGTGAAAAATGATAAAGTCATCCACCAGAACTATGATTTTCATAAATTATTGTTAATAAAAATGTGATATTATGATATATAAAAAAATAGTATTATATGATATGTATTAATATAAATTCAAAGTATATATTTATAAAAATTCATTATTTATTATAAATGTTTTTTGAACATGTATATAGCTGGAGAAGACATTAGAAAAGTGATTAATGTTTTAATCCTATTATAATTGGGATTGATTTTGATTCAATTTCAATGGTGGAATATATATGTTCCTAATTTGAAAGAATCAATTATTTTTTCTTATAATCAATTTATTTATGTAGTTTCTATGTTTTAGCATAATTCACCCCTCATATCATCTTAATGTAATTGAGAAAAATAATTATATAAAAATGATGACTATATTTTATCTTTGGTCAATGAAATTTTTATTCTATGTCCATTGTCCAAAAAGGTGTTTTAGGGATATTTTTACCTATAATTTAAATGGTTTAAATATAAAATGTTTTTTAATGTTAATTTTATTTTAAATATTCTAAAAGGAATCTTTTTAACATATTTTTTTTAAATCCGGTTGTTTTTTAGTTTTTTTCCAAATGTTGAAAATAATATTCTTTTATAATGTATATAAGATTAATGTATATTCAAACCATCATAACCGTTCATTACATTGAATATTATTTCATATGTTTTAATTAATATTTTAAACAAAATGTTCTCCTTAGTATTTTGGATATATATTGATTTTGAATAAGTAATTCCAAAACAAAATGATATTTTTCCTCAAGAAATGATCCAAGTGATATTTTAAAATAATTTATCCTCAATAATAGATTCCTTTGATTTTATTTATGTTTCAATAAGGATATAATTCTATAGTAATATATTTATTACTTTTATATAAGTTTTATATTTAAGATTATGAAATATTGATGAAAATAATTTTCTTTTCCACATAGTTAATGTTTTATGAAATGGTAAATGATTTTATGATATAGTGGAGTAATAATTAATGGATTATGATTGTGTAGTTTTTTTTATAGTTATATCCCTCTATGGAAGTGGTTAAATATAGATATCTCATGAAAAAATTATGTTACATGTGAAAATGAGATCATGTTTATAACCAAATTTATGGACTTGGTTTAATGTCCATAAGATTATACATGGACATATTTAATTTTACATAAATTTATGTTTGGGCCTATTTTTAGGATAATATCTTTATACGGGGATGAAATTTCATGTACTTAAAATAATGAGTTAACTATTTTATATTTATATGTTTTTTCAATGATATAATATTATGTTTTTTCAATATTCACATGTATTTTATACTCTCTTGTCTCATGATTGATTATTGATAATTCTAAAATCTAATGAATATAAAATTTTGTTAGGAGAAGGCATTATTCCATGACTCATGATTAATTATTTTAAATTGATTTGTTATAACTTCCTTAAGTTCTAATTATTTCCACATTCCCATATACACAATTATGATCATTGATAAATATCTTATTTTTTACCTTTACTAAGAATCCAATATCCACTATTATTATGTTTTCCTTAGACATGTTTAATATAAGGTTCTAATTATATTATGTCTAAAAGGGTATTAAAATGAAGAAATTTTTCGTATCTTTTAGAGATCATTAATGAATGAATATTTATATGTATCTAGTCACTAAACACACTAAAACAATATAGTATAAGTTAATGTATAATTCTTTTAAATTTTATATAATAATCTCAAATGATACAAAATTTTTTGTATGTTTTTATTATGTCACATTAGTTGGTATTAGAGAAGGGTTTAGTTAATATTAGTATATTTGGAATTGGGATATTTATTAAAACCCATTGAGATAATCTTAATTATATGATTATATCCTAATGTTTTGGTATAGTAGATATTATTTATTTTTCTTAGAAATATTACCATGTATTGATACTACATGTGGACATGGTTTTGGAAAGGATTCATCTAAGGATAATAACCCTAAAAAGATTTGGTAGAGTATATATTAACCATTAATATATTGCAATGTGACTAAAACATTACTTTGAACCATTTGTTACACATTTGAGGGATAAGATTTGATTAATTAACAAATTTTATAAGCTATAAAGAATGATACGAATAAATTATGACCATGAATGACTTATGGTAAACTTATGTTTTCATAGATTGATAATAATATTTCCTAATTTATGGGAATATATTATTGTTGAATTTAATTCAATAGCTTAATTTTTATAATATGTGTCCAATTTTTATGTAATGGCTCGTACCTCTCCGACCCTTTCCTTTGTAAACAATAAAGCCATGAAGTGTTCTGGAGGGTAAAATGGACTTTTCCCACACCTTCCATAATTTTGAAACTACACGCCTTGTAGTTTTAGTACATGTCATGTACCCCCATTCCGGGTATACCCTGTGTTGAAAGATGTGTCCTTTCTATGTGGAATAATGGGTGCACGCCGTGTGACCAGTTCTACACGCCGTGTAGTCCCTCCTCGCGTACACGTTACCAGTCAACAGTTGTGTGCCATGTTGGAGTCATGTCCTTGCCCTGTGCAATAAATGAGTACACATCATGTGTCCAAACTATACGTCGTGTAGTCCTTCCCCACATATGTGTTACCCTCAAACCGTGTGGTGACCTATCAACGGTCGCAGAGCCATGTTGGAAGCCGCGTGGAGACCATGTGAAAACACCGAGTACACGCCATATACCATAAAGTACACCACGTGCACTTTTTCATTTCAAGCCTATAAAAGGAGGGGTCCCCTCCTCCTTTTCAACACACACCTCTACTCCCCTCTCCTCTGAGCAGAGATCTTTCAAGAGACTCGAAGGCTCTTTCTTCCATAAATTCTTCGTCCGAGCTCTGATTTATGATCTGTCAGCTGCCACAGGATCGTAACGATGAGGAGGAGCTTCCGATCTTGGATCTGTTGTCTTTCCTTCGGCCTTTCCTTTCTAACTTCCACCTGAGGAGGTTTCTCCGGGACCCGATAGAAGTGACGGACGTCGACAGACGTCGTCTATGGTTCATATGGGGGAGCATTGCGATCAGGAACCTGTTGAGGTAGGGATCTTACCTTCGTCTCTCTAATTTGTGCATCATGCGGGGTGGGTATCCTCTTGTTTTCATGAGAAACAGTTAAACCATTAAATAAAGATAATAACTGGCTTATATAACGGGGTTGGGAAGTTGTGATTGTTGTTACTTAATATCATGTGTTATTATGTTGTGAATTGAATGAGCTTATGCCTACGGAAAATCACGATCATTGGGGGCCTCTGCTTATGAAATTAAATGTTTCCCTCTCATTCTGGATTTTCTTATGGGTGGATACCTTGTGGAATGTGGAAATTGGTTAATCATGTAAAGTTGGCTGTTTAAAATTAGGAACCCTTGTGTGATCACCCCGGTTAAAAAAAATGGAGTAATGAACATGTGGGTGTTGTCTTGGATACGAGGCATGTGTTGGGGTGTTTTGTGAGTTGTTGTAGATCGGGTGAATAGCAGGGCTGCGATTGACTTGGTTGTGGGTTGGTGTTAATGTTCTGATGGTGATGGGCAGCGTGGCTATAATAAATGGTATTAAAGAGGTGATGATGTACGGTACGGTTGTTGTTATGGTGGTTGGATGTGGGGCTACAGGGATGGGTTTAAATGTGAACGGGATATGGGTTGTGATTATTAAATAATAGTGAAAGAGTTAATGAATGGTGGGGCATGGTAATGAAACTGAAATGATAATCAATGGGTTTGGTTGGTTGATAAGACGGATTTTGTTGTGCTACTTATGTTTTTCCTAACTTGTTTTGTAAATGGAAGGGATGTGTTTTTCAAACAATTGGTGTTGTATTTTGTGGATAGTTTCCCAGTAGTTAAGGAACTAAATAACTATTTCTACTAAAATGTGAAAACCTAAAGGTGGTTGGGTATGTTTGTTGTATGAATTCTTCATAGTAGCAGTGCCGATGCACGTGCTCAGTTTCTCTTTCATATGCCATAGGTTGGGTTGTGTGGTTGGTATATATATATATATATCTGTATCTTTTGTGTTTTATCACACCCCACCCATGTTGAGCACTTAGTTTCGAACAATCCCATCTCATGGGAGAGGGTGTTTTCTCACAGTTACTAGCTACTTCCTGCTCCTTCTCCCCTAGGCTGTGATGGCATGAGGCGAACTTACACCTAAGACTCTTCGAGTAGGTTTCGATTGGGGTGGTTTTATCCTAAGACTCTTCGGGAAGGTTCTACTGTTTTCCAAGATTCTTCGGGATGAGTCCCAGGTGTGTTTAGGTGGGATACATGGTTGTGAGGCCCAGGTGTGTACGGGCGGGATAGATAGTTGTGAGGCCCAGGTGTGTGCGGGGGGGATACGTGGTTGTGAGGCCCAGGTGTGTGCGGGCGGGATACGTGGTTGCGAGGCCCAGGTGTGTGCGGGCGGGATACGTGGTTGTGAGGCCTAGGTGTGTGCGGGTGGGATACGTGGTTGTGAGGCCCAGGTGTGTGCGGGCAGGGAGAGTGTGGCAGCGTCAGGACATTCGTCGTTAGGAAGAGAATCTAACTAAATTGAAATGGTTTGGGTTACCCAATACTCTTGTTCTTATACTACTACTACCTATTGTGCTTGTGTTTTTGGTGAGTGTAGCTGGTGAGGTTTGGTGGATATAATTCCTTGCTAGGTTTCTTCTGTTGTTCTCATGGGACATTAGGATGTCTCGCCACTTGTGCACGAGAGAATTAGGTTTCCCTACTGAGTATACTTGTATGCTCACCCTACGTTTACCTTCAGGTTTCCAGGAGGACTACCAGGGTTGTGCGGGACCCTACTAGTCGGAAAGATGGAGTTGTTGCTTTTGTTCTACCTTTTTTCATTTGGTATTGTACTTTGAGCTTTTTTATACTTGTACCTTGTTATAAAATTATTTAAACATGCATGTTGGTTTGGTTTGGGTTTATTTATATACACTGGTTCTTTTCATTTTTTTGTGGTTGACTTGACCTATTTCCCGATCTTTAAAAATAAAAAGGGAAATTCCTCCCATATTTGTGAAAACTCATACCCTTGGTGCTAGTCGCCACCCCGGGGCCTGCTGGAGGCGGGACTCGGGGGTCATTATCTCCCTTTCACAATTGCCTGGTCAGGAGGGGAATCTTTGGTGGGAGGGGGTCATGACAGAATGGTATCAGAGGTGATGTTTGAGAGATAGGATGGAGTATGGAGTTATCCATTGTGAGGATTGCATGGGATGGTAGGGCAACAAAGTTTGTTAATCTTGGTGTGTAACATAGGCCAGGGAAGACCGGAAAGGACATGGGATTTTAGGGCCCCCCGTGATCCGATTCAAGGACTCTGAGCCTACCGAACGTCCAAGTGAGACCACATTGATTACAGGGTAGAGAGCCTAGCAAAGGTACATGAATCATCATGATTTTGTTTTACATTATTTGTGTGTTCTGGGAAAGAAATTGAAATAAAATGATAAAATGAAACCTTGAGTATTTCCTTACTACATGGGCTTAGGCAATCGTTGTTTACTGTACAGCTATGGCACCTGGACGTCATCCCTGAGTGGCTCAGACAGACGAGGCCCATCAGATTCAGGTGGTCGATCATCTGAGGATTGACCGAGAGGAGGAAGATAGCCAGTGGCATAAGACTCTCCATTCTTTATAGCGGCAGACCCTCAAGAAGTACGAGGGTTGCACATCGGATACGGAGATAGAAGAGTGTCTTGAGGAGCTAGGGATCTCTTTTACCTTGATCCGTGCTCCGAGGGAGTACTGGGTTCCCCTAGAAGTCAGTCAGCTGAGAGGTGCGGCAGGACAGTGGTGGACGCTCTACCTCAGAGAGAGGATAGAGGTAGAGGTTCCATGGGCTGACTTTGAGAAGGAATTCCGAGATGAATTCCTTTCTTCCATGATCAAGGCGGAGATGTGGTAGGAGTTACTATCCCTTCAGCAGGGGAGTATGACGGTATAAGAGCTGGGGATCAAGTTCAAGGATCTCTTGCACTTTTCTACGGATCACTTTCTGGATGAGGAGTCTTGGGCGAGACGTTTGAAGGAGACGCTTCATCCTTCTCTCCAGTATGTTGTCACCCCCTTCACCCTTCCGACGTACTAGGCAGTACAGAAGAAGGTAGAGGTTGTAGAGAGGATGCACTCGCTGGTAGGTGCACCCTGTGAGGGGAACCAGCCAGGTTCGTCGAAGGGGAAGGCAGTCAATAGCAGGTCTCCTGCCACGGGACCTTCCAGTTTCAGGCCAGTAGGGAGCATGCCCCAATAGATCCAGTTCTGATCATTGGGTCCTCGTCCCTTTATCACTAGCCTAGGACCAAAGTGTTTTTCTTGTAGAGGTTTTGGGCACATTCAGAGTCGGTGCCCGGCCCAAGCTTAGTACGGTGGAGATGGACAGGTTCGGCATCCGCCTCAGCAGCACCAGTCACCGGCAAGACCCGTCCAGCAACAACATGCTCCAGTCCCTCTGAGGGGACATGGAGTAGGTGGTGGCCAGCCACAAGGAGTTCCTCAAGGATCCCAATCGGGAAGTGGTCGAGGAGGAGGACGTCAACAGAAAGGCCGAGGAGCTGGGCGCAGATAGTTGCATGCATCAGAAGCAGCATATCTAGAAGGACAAGGGATCGATAGAGATGTGTTTGGGTTTTCTTGAATAATCTACTTTATGTTTTGTTGGGAGCATTAAAATCCATTGTTGGAACTCTTTTGCTTATTCTTTGAGACTGAACCTTGTTTTTGTGAGTTATTTTAAATGCTATGTTGTTACCCTCTTTTCTTTAAATGTACATGAAGAGCCCTATCATGTGGGGAGAGGAAGACCTAATTCCTAATCGAGACACATTAATGTGGATGTGATTAAACCCGTGCAGGCTAGTCAGTTCCTCCTAAAGCGGATAATATCTTGACATGGGAGAAGGAATTTCCCAAGCCATGTGTTCAGGCAGTGTGTGGGATGTATGGTGTTGGGGGCTGTGTAAGTTGGAAATTCCTAATATATGGAAGTGGGAAGGACCAGTCCTTAATCGAGACGCATTAATTTGGATGCGATTAAACCCGTGCAGGTGAGTCAGTGCCTCCTGAAGCAGATAATATCTCGACATAGGATAGGGAATTCATAACTCATATGATTAGGGTTGTTGGTTTGGTTCCTGTTATAACGAGAACCCTAAGAGATATCTTGTCGGGTTCCTCTGGGTTGGTTTTTGAATTCTCGGGGACGATATTGTTTTAAGAGGTATCTGATGTAATGGCACAGACCTCTCCAGCCATTTCCTTTGTCAAATATAAGTCCACAAAGTGTTATGGAGGGTAAAATGGACTTTTCCCACACCTTCCAGAATTTTTAAACTACACGCCGTGTAGTTTCAGTACACGCCATGTACCCCCTTTCTGGGTATACTCCGTGTAGCAAGTCATGTCCCTGCTGTGTGGAATAATGGGTGCACGCCGTGTGACCAGTTCCACACGTCGTGTAGTCCCTCCCCGCGTACGCATTACCAGTCAATGGCTGTGTGCCATTTTGGAGTCGTGTCCTTACCATGTGTAATAAATGAGTACATGCCGTGTGTGCAAAATCCACGCTGTTTAGTCCTTCCCTGCATATGTGTTACCCTCAAACTGTGTGTTGACCAGTCAACAGCCACAGAGCCGTGTTGGAAGTCGCGTGGAGACTGTGTGAAAAAAAACGAGTACACATCATGTACCATAAATTAAATGTTGTTTACTTTTTCTTTTCACGCCTATAAAAGAAGGGGTACCCTCCTCCTTTTCAACACACACCTCTCCTTCCCTCTCCTCTGAGCAGAGCTCTCTCAAGAGACTCGAAGGCTCTATCTTTCATAACTTCTTCATCCGAGCACTGATTTATGATCCGTCAATAGCCACATGATCGTAATGACGAGGCAGAGCTTTCGAGCTTGGATATGTTGTCTTTACTTCGGCCTTTCCATTCCGACTTCCACCCTATGAGGTTTTTCCGGGACCCGGCAGAAGTGACGGACGCCGACACACGTCTTCTAAGCTTGATCCGGGGGAGCGTTGCGATCAGGAACCTATTGAGGTAGGGATCTTACCTTCGTCTCTCTAATGAGTGCATAATTCAGGGTGGGTATCCTCTTGTTTTCACAAGAATCAATTAAACCATTAAATAAGGATAATAACTGGCTTATATAACGGGGTTGGGAAGTTGTGATTGGTGTTACTTTATATCATGTGTTATTATGTTGTGAATTGAATGAGCTTCTGCCTATGGAAAATCACGATCGTTGGGGGCCTTTGTTTACGCAATTAAATGTTTCCCTCTCCTTCTAGATTTTCTTATGGGTGGAAACCATGTGGAATGTGGAAATTGGTTAATCACGTAAATTCAGATATTTAAAATCTGGAACCCTTGTGTGATCACCCCGGTTATTCAAAATGGAGTAATGAACATGTGGGTGTTGGCTTGGTTACGAGGCATGTGTTGGGGGTGTTTTGTGGGTTGTTGTGGATCGGGTGAACAGTAGAGCTGCGATTGACTTGGTTGTGGGTTGGTGTGAATGTTATGATGGTGATGGGCAGCAGGGCTGCAATAAATGGTATTAAAGAGGTGATGATGTACGGTATGGTTGTGGTTATGGTGGTTGGCAGCGGGGCTACAGGGATGAGTTTAAAAGTGAACAGGCTATGGGTGGTGATTATTAAATAAAAGTGGAAGAGTTAATGAATGGTGGGGAATGGTAATGAAAAGGAAATGATAATCAATTGGGTTGGTTGGTTGATAAGAGGGACTTTATTATGCTGCTTATGTTTTACCTAACTTTTTTTGTGGATGGCAGGGATATGTTTTCTGAACGATTGGTCTGGTTAGTTGTGGATAGTTTCCAAATAGTTAAGGAACTAAATAACTATTTCTACTGAAATGTGAAAACCTAAAGGAGGTTGGGTTTGTTTGTTGTATGCATGCTTCGTAGTTGGACTGCCGAGGCACGTGCTCAGTTTCTCTTTTAGAAGCCATAGGTTGGGTTGTGTGGTTCGTATATATATATATATCTGTATCTTTTGTGTTTTATCGAACCCCACCCATGATGAGAACATAGTGCCGAACACTCCCATATCATAGGAGAGGGTGTTTTTCCCTTAGTTACTAGCTCCTTCCTGCTCCTTCTCCCCTTGGCTGTGTTGGCTTGAGGCGACCTCACACATAAGACACTTCGGGTGGGTTTCGATTGGGGTGGTTTTATCCCAAGACTCTTCAGGCAGGTTCTACTGTTTTCCCAAGAATCTTCGGGATGAGGCCCAGTTATGTGCGGGCGGGATACGTGGTTGTGAGGCCCAAGTGTGTGCGGGCGGGATACGTGGTTGTAAGGCCCAGGTGTGTGCGGGCGGGATACGTGGTTGTGAGGCCCAGGTTTGTGTGGGCGGGATACCTGGTTGTGAGGCCCAGGTGTGTGCAGGCGGGGAGCGTGTTGTAGCATCAGGACGTTCTTCATTAGGAAGAGCAGCTAACTAAAGGGAAATGGTGCGGGGTACCCAATACTCTTGTTCTTATACTACTAAAACCTGTTGTGATTGCGTGTTTGGTGAGTGTGGCTAGTGTGGTTGGGTGGATAGAATTCCTTGCTAGGTTTCTTCTTTTGTTATCACGGGACATTAGGATGTCTCCCCACATGTGCACGAGAGCTTTAGGTTTCCCTACTAATTATACTTGTATGCTCAGCCACGTTTACATTCAGGTTTCTAGGAGGACTACCAGGGCCGTGCAGGACCCCACTAGTCGAACAGTTGGAGTTGTTACTGTTGTTGTACCTTGTTTTCTTTTGGTATTGTACTTTGAGCTTTCTTGTACTTATAACTTGTTATAAAATTATTTAAAAATGCATGTGGGCTTGGTTTGGGTTTATTTATATACCCTGGTTCATTTCCATTTTTTGTGGTTGACTTGTCCTATTTCCCGATCATTAAAAATTAAAAGGGTAATGCCTCCCATATTTGTGAAAACTCATACCCTTGGTGATAGTCGCCACCTAGGGGCCTACTGGAGCGGGACTCAGTGGGTCATTATCCCCCTTTCACCATTGCCAGATCAAGAGGGGCATCTTTGGTGGGAGGGGTCATGACATTTATTAATTTTTGGATCCTGATATAATCATGTGAACAATGAATGTGACTTCCAAGGACATGATTTTCCATAAAAAAAATAAAATGTATTATGAGGTATAATAAAATATTCCATGACTATTTACCATCATCTATCTCATCTTATGAGTGGTAATGCAGATCTTATTTTAACATATAAATTCACTAATGGGGGAGAAACATGACATTAAATCGTTTAGGGGAAAACATCCACCCAACATCCATGGGTTTTGAGATCCACTAGTATCTAAGATATTGATCAATGTGATGGAAAATATATTTTCCATCATTAAATGCTTAGAACATGAGAAAGTATTCTTAGTAGTCAATCACAATGATGGTGAAGATGATCAACAGTGAAATCTTATTTAGAATTAGAGGAAATTTAATGATATAATCTATATATAATTGGATTATTTTAGGATGGTATTCCCTAATATTTACAATCTAATAACTATTTGCACTAAAATTTTGAGGGACTTTATAGAGTTTAATAAAAATATAGACAAATACATTGGTACTAATGAATAAAAGTTTACACTTCTTGATGGGTATGATTCTAGATTTATGATCAACTAAGAAATAAATATTTTTAAATTATTTATTGGATTGAAATCAATCCATAAAATTACATTATCTATATGGGACGTTGGAATATATTAAGAAAAAATTCATTGTGTACTATTTGGAGAAATTAAAGATATAAATAATTATGGTAATGGTATTATTAAAATAAATAAGTACTTTTTTGTAATCTCTTGTCGTATGTCACATGGTGGGAAGAAGAAGGTTCAACCACCTATATGCTAATAATTTTTGAATTATTACTTAGATGACTTCATGAGAGGATCAATAAGATGTTTCAAGCATTGGAATGCTAAAAATCAAAGAAAATATATTAACTGTTATGTGAAGTATCCAAGAAATGGAATTAATGGAGATAAAACTCATTACAATACACCACCTAAAAATAAGTTCATTAGATTTGATGTGTTTACAGTTTTATGTGAATAGATTCCCTAATACAACAGATAATGAGGATTATAATCCTCAAAAACATTTACAGTGAAAGGGAAAAAATTGAAATCTTGTGTGATTATGAATCTTGATATGGGTTATCATAATGATATAGTGAATAGTACAGTAATAATCCAATATATAATAGATATTTATGTATTTTATTATAGCTTTACCCACTCTTTTATGTTAATGGAATTTGATAAGGGTATCACATTAAAACCTCAATGATTATATTTTGAGTTAATTGTAAAAACCTATAAGGGTAAGATGATCACATATCAAGCTTATAGCATATATTTGATAGATTTTTTTTGGGATTTTACCTCTTATAAATATTTTAATTATTCCAATATTTGAATTATATGTCATTTAAGGCATGGATTATATTGATCTATATAGATCCCTTATCAAAATCAAGGGAAGGAAAATCATGTTTGATATTTTGAATCAATATGTGGTAGTTTTCAGTGTGAGTAATAGTATGAATATATAATCCCATATTTATTATACATAAAAATAAAAATTTTTATAGTAATATTGAATATGCAAAATCAAAATTAATTAAAGTATCATATAGGTCTAGTAGCTTTGGAAACATGAATACTTATAAAATATGATACTAAGTTAACTACATTATCTCTCACTATGTTAATGATAACTAGAACCCTTCATGAGGGTGTCATATTTAAACCCTTTTATTATTACTTGGATAAAGGAATTATAATAATGTTTGGGATTAGATTCCTATAAATGGTAAACAAGGAGGATTTCCGTGATCACAAAAGTATTAAATGATAATAATGGTTGGAATATATAATCATAAAATATTAAAATCATACCCAATATGTCATAGACAATAAAAATTAATCAATAAATAGATCATTATAGTTTAAAAGAAATTAATCTTAAAGAAGTAAAATTACATGAGAAATGAGAATATAACATTGAAATAAGTCATATGTTTCTGGAATACACAAAATAATACAAACTAATTTTCAATTTTGTCATGGATTATTGCCAATAATTTTATATTAGATGGAGTTACTCACTAAACTATTATATTAGTAATGATTTATCCAAAGAATATTATAGTGGATAGAGAACCTTACTAAATTAGGTTCAATTCCTATTCATGTCCTTATAATCTTATGAGAAGTCCATATATACCCATGTATTGATGGGATATATAATTTTAGTCCCACTGATCACATAATCATAGTCTATTATTATGAATCCCAAAATATCACAAATCATACATCATATATAATAACCCATTCAAAAGAAATGAGTTTCTTAGGGATTAAATAAATTATTCCTAAGAGAAACCATTGAAAAATATACGTTTTATATAAATCTCATAATAATAATAATAAAACATGAGGTGAATGAATAGTTATCGTATAATTTTTTTATACCCTTATAAATGCATAAGTAACATCAATGGATGTGATATTAGATAAAAATTCCTTACAAAGATAGGAAAGAATATATATTGAGGAAAGTACACTTTTTATTTTGAAATAAAACCATTAATATCTCCAAATTTCCAAAATAATATTGGAAGCTTTTTTATTTAGAAATAACTTTTGGAATATTTAAATAATGAATCAAAACATTGACCAGCCATGATTGAATGAAATTC
The DNA here is from genome assembly GCA_963277665.1 of Viscum album. Taxonomy (NCBI): domain Eukaryota; kingdom Viridiplantae; phylum Streptophyta; class Magnoliopsida; order Santalales; family Viscaceae; genus Viscum; species Viscum album. Next base: position 2,132,333,194 of record OY728155.1, on the reverse strand, counting down.
CAGACATGTCATGTATTGAAAAAAATATACCTTTCACATTTTTTGGTCAAAATTCATATGTACCTCTCTCAAAAAATGAAATGAATATTAATTTTAATATATTTTTAAAAAATTTAAAAATGGGTTAAAATGGCTTTAAAAAATTGATAATATTAAAAATACGTCTTTGAAAATATTTTTATAATAAATGGACATGGAAAGAAAAATTATATTCGAATGAATAGTGAAATACTGTCGTATTTTTTAACAGATATAATATTTTGATTTCTTTAGTACATGAAGAGTTTAAAATTATTTTATAATAGATAATAGATATAAATAACATGAAAAATATAAAATTTATTTGACATTGGAAGGGTATATCATTACATTTTATCATCTAAAACTTATTCATAAACAATCCCATTTTGCAATGATATTGTAACATAAAACCCATATTGCTTTGGTAACATTTTAATCGTAATCCTCATGAAATAATAAATTAATATTTAATATTTAATATCATAAAAACAAGGATACTAGTTATATAACATGTCAATTTTTTGTATATAAACCTCATAAAATAATATAGGTTCATTACATTACACATGTCCCAATGAAGACAACATGAGATGATGAACCCTAACTCTGTCGGTAATTTTGAATCACAAGACCCATGTAAGAATAACATAAAATGAAATATTAAATATCAATAAAAAGGATAATAATTAAATAACATTAAAAATGGGTTTTAAATTTTCCTTATAAATTAATATATATGCATAACATAGTGCATCTCACGAAGAATACAATTTGAGATGAAAAAAATCTACCAGGTTTGTAACATTTTAATCATAGTCCTCATGAATGAATAACATAAGATAAAAAAAATAAACATAAAAAATAAATATATTCATGATATGACATTTCAAATTCTAATTATATACACCTCATAAAATATGATATGTTGATAACATAACATATGTCTAAAAGAAGTAAATTTGAGATTATAAATCCTTTCCTCGAGTTTGACTTTATTAAATTTTATTTAATCTATTTTATAATAAATTGTAGTTTATTATAATTATATAAAAGAATAAATTTAAAATTTTTAATATCATATATGTTCCACTTGTAAATTTTCAAACCCAAATTATTAATAAATCATTAGTAAAATCATCATTTCTGGGTTTAATATATCTGGTATTTCATGATAATTTCATTTAGATGGTCTTAGTCCTTATAATTTTATCATGATACTATTTTATTTAAATTTTTGATAATGATATAAATAGAATATATATTAATTATATATATATGAGTCATCAGTATAGTATAGAGATAGAAAAATGAATTACATCGCTACAGGAGATGATTTGTCACATGAATGGATGAACTTTTCTCTAAACATTTGAGAGATAGAACAAGAGAAAGGTAAATAGTAATTCACAGTTACATATTTGTTACAATATAATATATATCATACATATAAAATATATTAATTGAATATATACTTATTTTAAACTATTTAAATTAGAATGGAAAACTGAATAACAACCCATCATGGGTGTGGAATTCTAAATGAATGTACTTGCGATTATATCATTTTCTGAAGGATTGGAATGTAAGAAGGTATATATGATTTCATAATTAAAAAATTATAATTATATCATAAATATAATATATAATTATTAATCCCATTATAATAACTATCCATGAAATATGGTTATGTAAAATAAATTGTATCTCTACATTGAAGCAGTAATCCACCTGTATGCAATAGTGGTACATTCACTTCACATATGATAGAATAGAGGGTTGATATTAGTGGTTTCATAATCATAAAAAAAGTAATTATTTTTATGGTATTGAATATATTATTTTATGACAAATATTAAATACTTATTCGAGGAATAAGAATAAATAAATTGAAATGGGTTGGGTAAGATGACTACCTCTTATTCTGTCGTCCTCCTTTGGAAACTTTTTTATTGACCATTGGAATGTTAGTTTCAGAATACAAGTAGCACAAATTCATGTTTTGAGATGTTTAAATAACATATGGCAGGGGATTGGTTAATCTAGAGGTTTTAATATGATCTAATCAAAACATTTATGGATAATCCTTTTATAAGTTAGGGAAATGAAAAACATAGAATTTATTGAATGATAAAAATAAAATTCTGTTATTCATATGTAAAATGCTTCCAAATGTATTTATATTTAATGAATGAGACTATATTTATAAATAACATCTTATAATGAAATTTTTATTTGTTTTTGGGTCAATTTATCCTTATCATTTGGTTTAAAACAATGGTTAAAATGTTATTGTAATAACTATGTTGAGGACTTTTTTAATGTTAATGGGTTATAGTTTAACATATAAGGTAAAACCCAGATCATAAATGGAAATGGTATAACATTTTAATCCATTTTTATTTGTACTTATCTTATGTTTGTGGAGTACACATAAGTATAGATAATAATTTATTTTTTTAGTCAAGGATTGTTGTCAACACAATCATAGTGGGATGGGTTTACTACCCAAGAAAAAATATTTGTCAAGGTCCACCCCCAAAACTATCATAGTGGTAAGACTCATTACGGAACATGGATCACTCCTCATTCTAGTGATTATTATCTCATGATATATCCATTGTTACCCAATTCTATGGAGGGATATATAATTATAGGCCCACCAAACACATTATCATTAATGAATCATTTATGTTACATAATATACTAAGTCCCCATCAAATATTATAACCCATTGATAATACAAGAGTTTCATAACCATTTCAATAATTCATCATCACATAACTAATGGAAAATAAATTTATTTCACAAAAATGTCATCATCATAATAATAAATCATCTAGATAAATAATAAGGATGGAATCATTGGATCACATCCCCTATAAAGAATTAGTAACATAAAATGATTTCATCTTCAATGAAATCATTTTTAAAATACAACTAGAACTATTTCTTTAAGAAAATACCATTTTTATTTTAATATCACAGCATTAAAAAGTAAAAATGTAAAAAAAATGTAAATTTTTTTCAGTCAAATGAAATATGAAATATTTTATTAAAGCATAAAAATATTGATTATTCTTAATGGTTGTAAATTATTTCCAATCCATGTATAAAAAAAAGATTTATTTATAATTCTTGATAAAATGTTTGAAGCACCTCATTCTGAAATTGAGAAGAATATTAATTTTAAAAAATTTATCAAAAAATATGAAAATGGGTGGAAATTAAATTAAAATATAAATTTAGAATATATTATAGTATTTATTAAAACTATATTTGATCATATGTATATAGGAGAAAATGGCTTTTGACCGAAGGTAAAAATTTTGTATGATTTTTTAAAAAATATTTCTTCAATTTCATTAGTACATAATTATTACAAAATGAAAAGAAAGAAAGTAATATACAGAAATAACCATAGTAGATGAAAATTCATTAGATTCATGAAAGTTAGATCATGAAATTTCATATTCTAAATTATAATCATAAACAATACCAGTAAACAATGAGATTCTAACACAAAACACTTATTTCATTGATAACTTTTGAAACATATACCCTACAAAAGATTAACATAAAATTAATATTTTAATTTATTCAACATAAGGATATTCATTATATAAATTTTTATAGCGTTTTTATTTAAACGTCATAAATTAGTATAGTAATATAACAATACATATGTCTCAAAGAAAACTATTTTAGACAATAAAACATTATTGCTTTGGTATCTTAGGAATTGTAATCTCCATGAAAAAAATAACACCAAATGGAACATTAAATATTATTTAAATTAGAATATTCATTATATAACATATCATTATTTATACATATAATCGTAATAAAATAGCATAGGTTCATAAAACAATATATTTCATAATGAAGATAATTAGACACAAAAAAATCATTTTCACATTAGTATATTTTGAATCCTTAGACCTATGAAAGAATAAATTATAATAAATATTATATATAATTAAAATTTGGATATTCATGAGAAAAATATAAAATGGTTTTTTATACACATCATAGAATAATATGGTTTTATATCATAACATATCTCCAAAAGAACACATTTTCAGATGATAATCCTTTGCCTTAATTTTTACATCCATTGAAAGTGAATTAACCTCCAACATAATAATGATAAATTTATTATATTTATCTACTATAACAATTTAAATAATTATAATGTCATATATTATCTAACTAGAACATTTAAAAACCCATTTATTAATAATTACATTTTAAAAACTTGATTTTTAGGTGTTAGCAATTTCATTTTTGCATCTAGATTTTAGTTTCGTAGTTTTGATCCTTATGAATTGATCGTGGTTCCATAATATCAGAAATATTAATAATGATATTAATATCATATATTTTCCATGTTTTAATATTTATTGTCATCCATAATGTATAATGATATAAAAATGAATTACCTCATTCATGGAGAGTGTATACAGTACATATACAGAATCATTCCTTTCACTTTTGGATAGATTGAAATAATAATATACCTTCAAGAAATAATTATTTTATCCTATATATCATATATTTAAAATATATTAATTATTTATCTTTATTAACATCCATATAAATAAGAAACAAACAACAAATCACATTACTTTGTGGTGGTGGAAGTTCGCACGTAAGCATGAGCTATGTTGTAATTTTCTAATGGATTGAAAGTTCATAAGTCATAAATGATAATATAATATAAAAAATATAATTATATCACAAATATAATATGTAATTATTAAAACCATTTTAATAAAAATCGATGAAATATGGTGGTATAAAATGGATTGAATCACTACATGGAGGCGGCAATGCATATTTATGCATGATATATACTTTCACTTACCATTTGATGGAATAAATTCTGTATGTTGGTATTTTAATAATAAATAAAAAATTTAAGAATATTTATTATACTGACATTATTATTTTATGATTAATAAAATTGAATTAGAGGACAAATAAGAAGAAATAAATGTAATGAGTTGGGATAAGAGTGTACCTCTCCTTCAATCGGCCTCATATAGATACTTTCATAAAGTGCCTTGGAAAGGGGTTTAAAGAAGAAAATGACATCGATTTCATGGATATAGAATTTTAAAAATTTATTTTAAAAATATTTTTCAATCTATAAGTCATAAATGGTGTAAATAAAATGTATAAGGTGTGTCTTTTATAAGGTTGTGAAAGGACACATTGGTTGTAATGGCCCGGACCTCTCTGGCCCATTCCATTGTCAAAAAGAGGGTCATGAAGTTTTCTAGAAAGTAAAATGGACTTTTCCCTCACTTTCCAGAATATTTATGTATACACCGTGTAGTGTGAGTACACGCCGTGTACCACCTTTCTGAGTATACCCCGTGTTCCAGGTTGTGTCCTTGCCATGTGAAAGAAATGAGTACACGCCGTGTACCCCAAACTACACGCCGTGTACCCCCTCGCCGGTTATACCTCGTGTGGAAGGTCGTGTCATTGCCCTGTGAAGTAAATGGGTACAAGCAGTGTACCCCAAACTACATGCCATGTAGTCCCTCCCCGCGTACGCATTACCAGTCAACGGTCGTGTGTCGTGTTGAAGCCATGTCCTTTCCGTGTGAAATAAATGGGTTCATTCCGTATGTCTGAACTACAAGTCATGTAGTCCTTCTTCGCGTATGCGTTACCCTCAAACCGTGTGTTGACTAGTCAACAGCCGCAGAGCTATGTTGGAAGCCGCGTGGAGACCGTGTGAAATAACAGAGTACATGCTGTGTATAATAAAGTACAATCCATATACTTTTTCTTTTCCTTCCTATAAAAGGAGGGGTCCCCTCATTCTTTTCAACACACCCCTCTCCTCCCCTCTCCTCTGAGAAGAGATCTCCCAAGAGACTCGAAAGATCCTTTTTCTTCTATAGATTCTTCATCCGAGCTCCGATTTACGATCCGTCAGCGGCCACGGGAACACAACGACGAGTAGAAACATTTGATCTTGGATCTGTTGTCTTTCCTTCATACTTTTCTTTCCAACTTCCACCTGAGGAGGTTTTTCTGGGTTTCGACAGAAGTGAGGGACGCCGACGAACGTCTTCTACGTTGATCCAGGGAAGCATTGTGATCAGAAGCTGTTGAGGTAGGGATCTTACCTTCTTCTCTCTAATTTGTGCATCATGCGGGGTGGGTGTTCTCTTGTTTACGTGAAACACTTTTGAACCAGTTTAATAATTATAATAACTGGCTTCCATTATGGGGATGGGAAGTTTGTGAATGCGGTTACTTTATTTTATATCCTGTGATATTATATTGTTAATAGAATAGGCCTATTCCAACTAAAAATCATGGTTGTTGGGGGACTTTTCTTGGGCAATTAAATGTTTCCCTATCTCATAGACCGTTTTTTAGAATGGAATCTTTATGGAATGTGGAAATTGGTTAATCAAGTAATTTTGGCTGATTAAATGAAAATCTGGAACCCTTGTGTGATCATCTCGAATGAACAAAATGGAATAATGAACATGTGGGTGTTGGCTTGGTTACGTGGCATGTGATGGAGGTGTTTTGTGGGTTGTTGTGGATCGGGTGAGCAGTCGTACTGCAGTTGACTTGGTTGTGGGTTGGTGTGAATGTTATGATGGTGATGGGCAATAGGGCTGTGATAAATGGTATTAAAGGGATAATGATGTACGAGTTTTGGTGTGTTTGTTGTTATGGTGGTTGGCAGCGGGGCTGCAGGGATGGTCTTGAATGTGAATGGACTATGGGTTGTGAATAATAAATAAAGGTGGGAGAGTTAATGAATGGTGGGTTATGGTAATGGAACAGGATTAATAATCAATGGGTTGGTTGGTTGTTATTAAGGGACTTGTTTGTGTTTCTTGTGTTTTCCTAACTTGATTTGTGGATGGCAGGGATATGTTTTACCAATGATCGATGTGGTTGGTTGTGGATAGTTTCCCAGTAATTAAGGAACTAATAGACTAATTCTGCTGAAACGTGAAAACCTAAATGGGGTTGGGGTTGTTTGTTGTATGCATGCTTCATAGTAGCAGTGTCGAGGCACATGCTCTATTTCTTTTTTTAGAAGCCATAGGTTGGGTTGTGTGTTTGGTATACATATATATCTGTATCTTTTGTGTTTTATCGCACCCCGCCCAGGTTGAGAACTTAGTGCTGAACACTCCTATTTCATGGGAGATGGTGTTTTCCCCTTAGTTACTAGCTTCTTCCTGCTTTTTATTCCCTAGGCTATGATGGATTGAGGTGATCGAACCCCTATGACCCTTCAGGTAGGTTTTGATTGGGGTGGTTCTAGACCAAGACTCTTCGGGAAGGTTTTACTACTTCCCAAGAATCTTCCGGATGAGGCCCAGGTGTGTGCGGGCGGTATATGTGGTGGTGAGGGCCAGGTGTGTTAGGGATATAGACGTGGTTCTAAAGCCCATGGGTGTGAAGGCAGGATACGTGGTGGTGAGTCCCAGGTGTGTGGAGGGGGGATAGGTGGTGGTGAGGCCCAGGTGTGTGCGGGTGTGATACGTGGTGGTGAGGCCCAGGTGTGTGCTGGCGGGGGGAGTGTGGCAACGTCAGGACGATCGCCGTTTGGAAGATCATCTAACTAAAGGGGAATGGTGACGGGTACCCAATACTCATGTTCTTATATACTACTACCTGTTGTGATTGTGTTTTGGATAGAGTGGCTGGTGTGGTGGGGTTGATAGATTTCCTTGCTAGGTTTCTTCTGTTGTTCTCACGGGACATTAGGATGTATCCCCACTTATGGATGAGAGATTTAGGTTTCCCTACTGAGTATACTTGTATGATCACCCTAAGTTTACTTTCAGGTTTCCAGGAGGACTACCAGGGCCGTGCGGGACCCTACTAGCCGGACAGTTGGATTTGTTGCAGTTGGTGTACACTTGTTTCTTTTGGTATTGTACTTTGAGCTTTCTTGTACATTCACCTTGTTATAAAATTGTTTAAACATGCATGCGGGCTTGGTTTGGGTTTATTTCAATACACTTATTTTGGTGGTGGACTTGTCCTATTTTCCGATCTTAATATATTAAAAAAGGGTAATGCCTCCCATAATTATAAAAACTCATTCCTTTGGTGCTAGTCGCCACCCCGGGGTCTACTGGAGTCGGGACCCGGGGGTCAATATCTCCCTTTCACCATTGCCAGCTCAGGAGGAGCATCTTTGGTGGGAGGGGGTCATGACAGAATGGTATCAGAGGTGATGGTTGAGAGATAGGATGAAGTCTGGAGGTAGGCATAGTGAGGATTGCATGGGATGGTAGGGAAACAGTTTTGGTTAATCATGGTACGTGACATAGGCCCAGGAAGACCGGCTAGGACACGAGATTTTAGGGCCCCCCGTGATCCGATGCAAGGACTTTGAGCCTACCGAATGACCATGTGCGACCACATTAATTGAAGGGTAGAGACCCTAGGGAATGTACATGCATCATCATGATTGTGTTTTACTTTATTTGGGCGTTCTGGGAAAGAAGTTAAAATAAATTGATAAAATAAAACCCTGAAAAATTTCCTTACTACTTAGGCTTAGGTGATCCATGTTTACCGTATATCTATGGAACCTGGATGTCGTCCCCGGGTGGCTCAGACGGCCGAGGCCCAGCAGATCCAGGCGATCGATCAGTTGAGGATTGACAGAGAGGAGAAAGATATCCAGTGGCAGAAGACTCTCTGTTTTTTTCAGTGGTAGACCCTCAAGATGTACGAGGGAAGTACTTCAGATACAGAGACGGATGTGTGGCTTGATGAGCTAGGGATAGCTTTTACCATGATCCATTATCCGAGGGAGTATTGGGTTCCCCTAGCAGTCAGTCAGCTGTGAGGCGCGGTGCGATAGTGGTGGACGCTCTACCTCGGAAAGTGGATAGAGGTAGAGGTTCTCTGGGCTGACTTTGAGAAGGAATTCCGAGAGGAATTCCTTTCTTCCATGATCAAGGTGGCAAAGCGATAGGAGGTACTCTCCCTTCAGCAGGGAGTATGTCAGTACGAGAGTTGGGGATCAAGTTCAATGACCTCCTGCGCTTTTCTCCGGATCTCTTTCCGGATGAGGAGTCTTGGGAAAGATGTTTGGAGGAGGCACTTCGTCCTTTGCTCTAGTATGTTGTCACCCCTTCACCCTTCCGATGTACATGGAGGTACATAAGAAGGTAGAGGTTGTAGAGAGGATGCACTCGCTAGGAGGTGCACTATAAGAGGGGATCCATCCGGGCTTGTCGAAGGGGAAGGCAGTCAGCAACAGGTCTCCTATGACGGGATCTTCCAGGTTCAAGCCAGTGGGGAGAAGGCCCCAGCAGTTCCAGTTCAGATCATCAGGTCCTCATCCCTTTTCCACGAGCCTAGGACTGAAGTGTTTTTCTTGTGGAGGTTTTGGGCACGTTCAGATTCAGTGCCTGACCTGAGCTCAGTACGGTGGAGGTGGGCAGGTTTAGTGCCCACCTCAGCAGCACTAGTTGCTGGCGAGGCCCTTCCTGTAGCAGCAGGACCATGCTCCTCCGAGGGAAGACATTGCGGGAGGAGGCCGACCTCAGGGTGCTCCTCAGGGACCTCAACTAGGGTTTGGTTGGGGAGGTGGACGACATTAGAGAGGCAGAGGTGCTGGACGTGGACAGTTGCACACAGCAGAGTTGATTTCTTCAGTAGGACCATAGATGGTGCGAGGTTCGATTTGTTTGTTCAACACTCTTGTTTCTTCATTGTTCGATTCGGGAGCTTCGCGCTGCTTTTTTCACCTAGTCTAGCCCATTATTTGGGACTAGACGTAGAGAAAATTTCCGTAACACTGGTTCTGAGTACACTAGTTGGAGGCCAGACCACCGTATCTTGTGTTTGCCGGGGATGTGGGATGACATTAGGACCACATCTATCTAGAGGAGATCTTCTTCTGTTACAGATGCAGCCATATGATGTAATCATAGGCATTGACTTGTTGTTTTCTGTTAGTGCCATTATCTACTGCTTCCAGAGGAGTGTCGTGTTCTCCGAAGTGGACAGGTAGCATGTAGCTTTTGTTGGTGAGAGGACCTATCAAGTAGGAAGCTGGCATGTAGATCCTCTCCTTTCCTTGTTATGCGGGTTATCAGTGGTTCCAATTTATACAGAGATGAAGGATTTCCCAGAGGTTGTTGGGGAGTTCCTAGATGTTTTTTCCAAGGAGGTTGTGACTTTACCCCCCCCCCCCCCCGACGTGATGTTGAGTTTGGGATAGACTTACAGCCTGGTGCCCGTCCGATTTCGATGTCCCCTTATCTAATGGCACCTTCGGAGCTGCGGGAGTTGCAGATTCAGATTGATGATCTGATGGAGAAGGGTTTCATTTGACCTAGTGTGTCCCCATGGGTGATCCAGTTTTGATCGTGAAGAAGGAAGATGGTGGTCTCAGGCTATGCATAGACTACCGAAGGTTGAACCAAGTAACTGTCAAGAACCGTTACCCCCTTCCAAGGATATATGATCTCTTCGACCAGCTGTGGGGACCAGGTTGGTTAACTAAAATTGATCTATGATTGGTATATCATCAGCTGAGGGTGATGGACAGTGAAATCTCGAAGACAGCTTTCAGGTGAAGGTATGGGCACTTTGAGTTTTTATTGATGTCGTTTGAAGTTATGAATGCACCAGTTGTGTTCATGGGACTTATGAACATTGTCTTCCGAGAGTTTCTGGATGGGTTTGTCATTGTGTTTATCAATGACATCCTGATATACTCATGATCAGAGGATGAGCACGTTGAGCATCTGAGGGCAGTCTTGGAAGTCCTTCGACACCACCATCTTTATGGGAAATTATCGAATCTTAAGTTCTTAATGAAAGAAGTACACTTCCATGGGCATGTGGTATCTCATCATGGAGTGTCAGTGGACCCGTCAAAGGTGGAGGCAGTTGTTTCTTGGGCATCACCCAAGAGCGTGACAGAAGGACGTAGTTTCCTGGGGTTAGCAGGTTACTATTGTAGGTTCATTTCAATCGTCTCTCGAGTTCCTGCCCCATTGACAGCCTTGACCTGGAAGAACCAGGTCTTCCTATGGAGCGAGCAGTGCCAGAATGCTTTCGACTACCTGAAGGAGATGTTGGTCAGTGCTCCTGTACTCAGGTTTAAAGAGGAAGGGTTGTTGTATGAGGTGTTTTGTGATGCTTCTGGCCTTGGTCTGGGGTGCGTGCTGATGCATAAGAAGTGTGTGATCTATTATGGGTCTAGGCAGTTGCGCCCTCACGAGCGTAACTATTCCACCCCTGGCCTGGAGCTTCCATCAGTAGTGTTCTCACAGAAATTGTGGCGACATTACCTCTTTGAGGAGTGCTTTGTGGTCTTCTCAGATCACAAGAGCCTGCGTTATATCTTCTCTCAACGTGATCTGAACTTACGGCAGCGGAGATGGGTCAAGTTTCCCCAAGACTATGAAATCGATATCTCTTACACCAAAGGTAAGGGAAATGTTGTGGCTGATTCCCTGAGCATGAAGTCTCGTAAGGAAGTTGTTTGGGAATCCGCTGATGCTTGGAAAGTGATGGGAGAGTTTGCCGCCTTGCACTTGGATGCAAGGGTAGAAGGTGTTAGAGGCTGTTTGTTTAATATGATGGTGCAGTTCTCTTTGTCGCAGCAGGTGGAAGAGTCTTAGTGGGGGGGACTCTGAGGCGGATGTAATGCGGGATCGTGTCGATAAGGGAAACAATCTAGAGGGATGGTCAGAAGATATCCAACATCAGATGTTTTTCCATGGAAGGTTTTTTGTTCTGGAGGTGATGCGTCAGGGAGTTCTCTGTGAGTTCCATATATCAGCCTTGGCGGTACAAACAGGAGTTTATAAAATGTACCGAGGTCTAAGGGAACAGTTTTGGTGGCCTTGGGTGAAACGGGCAGTGGTAGAGTTTGTGGCTAAATGCCTATTATGTCAGCAAGTGAAGGATGAACACCGTGGTCCCAGTGGTTTGTTGCCACCTTTAGTTGTCCTCGAGTGGAAGTGGGATGAGATCTCGATGGAATTCGTTACAAGACTACCTAGAGCTCAGCGAGGTTATGATGCTATCTGGGTAGTGGTGGATCGTCTGACGAAATCAGCTCCCTTCTTAGAAATTAAGGAGTCAGGCCGGGTGGGTACCTTATCACAGAGGTACGCATATGAGGTGGTGTGTTTTCATGTAGTTCTGAAGACTATCATCTCAGACCGGGATACTCAGTTTACCTCACGAGTCTGGAGGGGGTTACAACATGCTCTTGGAACCTAGCCACGCCTTATCGCTGCATTCCACCCCCAGACCGACGGGCAGACAGAGCTGACTATCCAAACATTGGAGGACATGCTGCGAGCATGTGTTCTGAATTTCGGAGGATCATGGGTACGACACTTGCCTTTAGTAGAGTTTGCCTACAACAACAGCTTCCACTCTACTATTGGAATGGCATCGTTTGAGGCTTTTTATGGAAGACCATGTCGTTCACCCATTTTCTGGGCAGAGGTTGGTGAGACAGGTCCTCTTGAGCCAGAGGTAGTGCAAAGCACCAGAGAGAATGTCCAGCTTGCACGTGATAGGATGACAGCGGCTCACGACCAACATAAGTCTTATGTTGATCTTCGGAAGAGGCCCTTGTAGTTCGAGGTGGGAGATCATGTGTTCTTGAAGGTTTCCCCTTGAAGATGGCAACAGAGGTTCGGGAAGGGGAGTAAGCTATCCCCTAGGTTCATCCGACCTTTTGAGGTGTTGAGGCTAGTCGGTGAGGTGCCATATCAGCTGGCCCTACCACCTCAATTGGAGAGAGTTAATGACGTATTCCACGTCCCCCTACTTCATCGGTACTTACACGATGCCTCTCATGTTATCGACTAGGGAGAGTTAGATATGGGAGATGATGCGACCTTAGAGGAACGACCAGTCAGAATCGAAGATTGTAAAGAGAAGGTGCTCCGTGGACGAACCATTCCCTTGGTTCATGTGTTGTGGATGCATGGCGGCCTCGAGGAGAGAACATGTGAGTGGGAGACCCATATGCATACTCAGTACCAGGAGTTGTTTTTACATGTGTTTTCTCTTGTTCTTATGAGCTTTGTTTTGATGTTATAATTTGTACCTTTGATGTATGGAATTCTTGGCTTGTCGGTTATGTGACCCTTTGGTTCCTTGTTCTTTAAGAGTGTGTAACATGTCCGGGCATATGGGGAAGGGATAAACTAGATCCTTATTCGAGATGAATTAATTCAGATGCGATTGAACCCATGTCGGTGATTTAGTTCCGCTAAAGCGGATAATATCTCGACATAGGAAAAGGAATTTTCCCCAAACCACGTGTTCTGGCAGTGTGAGTTGAAAAATCAAAATGTATGGAAGTGGGAAGACCCGATTCTTAATCATGATGCATTAATGAAGATGCAATTATACCCATGCAGGAGATTCAGTGCCACCTAAAATGGATAATATGTTGACAAAGGAGAAGGAATTCCTAACACCTATAATTAGGGTTGGTGGTTGGGTTTCTGTTATAAAAAGATCCCTAAGAGGTATCTTGTTCGGTTCCTCTGGGATGGTTTTGAATTATCAGGGACGGGAATGTTTTAAGATGTATCTAATGTAATGTGCCAGACCTCTCCGGACCATTCCATTGTCAAAAAGAGGGTCATGAAGTGATTTGGAGGGAAAAATTGAATTTTCCCACACTTTCCAGATTTTGTAAGTACATGCCGTGTAGTGTGAGTGCACGCCGTGTACCGCCTTGCCGAGTATACCCCGTGTTCGAGGCCGTGTCCTTTCAGTGTGAAAGAAATGAGTACACGCCATGTACCCAAAACTACACGTTGTGTACCCCGTCTCCTTTTATACCCCGTGTGGAAGTTCGTGTCTTTGTTTTTTGAAATAAATGGGTACACGCCATGTACCCTAAACTACATGCCGTGTAGTCCCTCCCCGCGTATGCGTTACCAGTCAACGACCGTGTGCCATGTTAAAGTCGTGTCCTTATCATGTGAAATAAATGGGTACACACAGTGTGTCCAAACTACACGTCGTGTAGTCCTTCCCCGCATATGGGTTACCCTCAAACCATGTGTTGACTAGTCAACGGCTGCAGAGCTGTGTTGGAAGCCGCTTAGAGACTGTGTGAAATAACCGAGTACACATTGTGTACCATAAAGTACACGCTGTGTACATTTTCTTTTCTCACTTATAAAAAGGAGGGGTCCCCTCCTCTTTTTCAACACACCACTATCCTCCCCTCTCATCTGAGCAGAGCTCTCCCAAGAGACTCGATGGCTCCTTATTCTTCTATAACTTCTTCGTCTGAGCTCCGATTTACGATCCGTTAGCGGCCACTAGATCGTAACGATGAGGAAAAACTTCTAATCTTGGATCTGTTTTCTTTCCTTCAGCGTTTCCTTTATAACTTCCACCTTATGAGGTTTTGTTGGGTTTCAACAGAAGTGATGGATGTCGACGAACGTCTTCTATGGTGATCCTTGGAAGTGTTGTGATCAGAAGCTATTGAGGTAGGGATCTTACCTTAGTCTCTCTAATTTTTGCATCATGCGGGGTGGATATTCTCTTGTTTATGTGAAACACTTTTGAACCAGTTTAATAAAGATAATAACTTTCTTACATAACGGGGAAGAGAACTTTGTGAATGTGGTTACTTTATATTATATCTTATGATATTATATTGTGAAATTAATAAGCTTATGCCTACTGAAAATCACGGTCGTGGGGGACTTAACTTGAGCAATTAAATGTTTCCCTATCTTCTAGACTGTTTTTTGTTAATGGAAACTTTGTGGAAAGTGGAAATTGGTTAATCATGTAAAGTTGGCTGATTAAATGAAAATATGGAACCCTTGTGTGATCACCCTGGTTGAACAAAATGTAATAATGAACATATGGTTGTCGGATTGGTTACGTGGCATGTGATGGGGGTGTTTTGTGGGTTGTTTTGGATCGGGTGAGCAGTGGGACTGCATTTGACTTGCTTGTGGGTTGGTGTGAATGCTATGATGGTGATGGGAAAGAGGGCTGTGATAAATGGTATTAAAGGGATAATGATGTATGGGTTTTGGTGTGTTTGTGGTTATGGTGGTTGGTAGCGGGGATGCAGGGATGGGCATGAATGTGAACGGACTATGGGTTGTGAATAATAAATAAAAGTGGGAGAGTTAATGAATTGTGGTTCATGGTAATGGAACATGATTAATAATCAATGGGTTGGTTGATTTTTAAGAAAGGACGTGGTTGTGTTACTTGTGTTTTCATAACATGATTTTTGGATGGCAGGGATATGTTTTACGAACGATTGATGTGGTTGGTTGTGGATAGTTTCCCAGTAGTTAAGGAACTAATAAACTAATTCTGCTGAAACGTGAAAACCTAAATGGGATTGGGGTTGTTTGTTGTATGCATGCTTCGTAGTAGCAGTGGCGAGGCACATGCTCAGTTTCTCTATTTAGATTCCATAGGTTGGGTTGTGTGTTTGGTATACATATATATATCTCTATCTTTTGTGTTTTATCGCACCCCACCCATGTTGAGCACTTAGTACCAAAAACTACCATTTCATGGGAGATGGTGTTTTCCCCTTAGTAACTAGCTTCTTCTTGCTCCTTCTTCCCTAGGCTGTCATGGATTGAGGTGACCTAACACCTAAGACCCTTTCATGTAGGTTTCGATTGGGGTGGTTCTAGCCCAATACTCATTGGGCAGGTGTTACTGTTTCCTAAGAATCATCGGGATGAGGCCCAGGTGTGTGCGGGCGAGAGACATGGTGGCGAGGCCCATGTGTGTGCGGGCGGGATACATGGTGTTGAGGCCCAGGTGTGTGTGGGCGGGGTGAGTGTGGCAGCGTCAGGACGTTCGCCGTTAGGAAGAGAATCTAACTAAGGTGATCCAGCTTCACGACTAATCATATGTACTTATATACTTCACTAATTCCTGGTGTGAGATGATTCTTTTATATTTTTGTTGATACCCTTGTGGTGCCTTCACCGTTGTGGTGTTATCTTCATTGTGTTACCTGTGTGGTACATTTACATTTGTAGTGTTTCCTGTGTGGTACGTTTACCTTTGTGGTGTTAACTTCGTGGTGTAACCTTTGTGGAACTTTATCCATCGTGCTGTTACCATTGTGGTATTCTTACCACATGGATTAGAAAATTATATCTTGATAAAATAGGTATATGTATAGGCATATTCCTAAGTAGAGTACATGGATACTTCATGCTTTGTGATTGAGGTATTACATTGTGATTTTTTCTTTGTGGAACTCTGGGAGAACTTTGGGGGACTCAGGGTCCCTACTGAGTATTGTTATACAAACCCCTCACCGGCTCCGCCTGCACCTTCTTGTATCATGTGTGGATAACAGACATTGTTGATCGAGGCTGATGGAGCAAGGACTGGATGGTGCTCAGAGGTGGACCATTTGACGTGACATGACATAGGAATATTGATCATGATTTGTACCTACAATTCAGGTAGGATTCTCAGTGGACATTCCAGTAGCTTTTTTCCTTTTCTAGTTGTACTTATACATTCAGTTTGGGCTTCTATTCCGACCCATTTATCTTTTTAGAACACTTTTTTACTACAACAGTATACTTCATGGTTTCTTCTTCTTGTGTTTCTGGATTGTGTGTTTGAACAGGTTTAAATTCAATGCCTTTCTGTTATGGGATATGCCTTTCCAGTGAAAGTCTCCAGCCCCTGGAATATGGAAGGTGGGTTTGGGGTAGTCACCACACGAGTCCCGGGGGACGGGTCATGACAATGTGGTATCAGAGGAGTCTCTTATACCAAAGGACATGGACTCTATTATTTTTAAGGGAGAAATAGTGTTAAGTGTTTTGAGTGTGTTTTTCAGTTTCGGGAGTCTATTTTTGGTGGGGTAGTTGATTTATCCGTACACCAAGACCCTGAATTCTTATTTCTGAATCGGTGTATGAAAACACTAATTGAGTGTGTTTTGGAAAGGTTTTTTTCCTTGGATTCTTTGGAGTCAGATCACCAGGTATAACTTAATGACCTTTGTTCCCCAGTTCCTTATCAGTATGCCGCCATGTAGACATCCATCTAGGATTTCTGATAGAGTACACAATGATGGTCCAACAAGAAACAAGGCTCCGTTTTAGAGCCCTATTACATTGTCAGAACCATTATGTGGTATACCAACAACCCCAATAACCTTTGGGAAATAGTTACCACCAGCCGCACTGGCAGCCGGTGCACGCCGATTGAGCATGTTGCATGAATTCCTATTTCATAGACCCCTATTTTTTTGAGATGTGACAGATTCCCAAGCAGTTGAGGATTGGATGAAGGCTATCGATAGAGTTTTCCACCTAGTTTAGAGGACTGTAGAGCATATGGGGATCCTAGCAGATAGTCTTTTTCTAGTGCGTGACTATGAGGATGGTCCGTATGGTGAAGGGGCTTCGGTATATGGAATGTTTCCCGAGATGGTACCTTCGGGTAGTGTACCAGCTATATCTATGTTTGTTGGTCAGTAGTAAAAACCAACATTACCGGTATAGGACACATATAGGCTTATTTCCTTACACGTCTTTCAATATGAGATACCCCTCAGGTTTGGAGGTGAGCCATACTCACAGGTGTCTAAGGACTGGCATGAGTTGGTGGTCATGCTTCCGTCTAGCTTGGGAACCATTTGATCAAATGGAAGTCCTGGTATAGATCCTTCTAGGTGGCTCAGCAGGATGATAAATAGGGTTTAGATTATCATGATCTTGTGAAGCGGTGACTTTTTTGGGGAAAATCATGTGAACCATCCTCAAGGAAGGGGACCTCTAGCCATGAATATATAATGGACGAGAGTTACCTAGAACTTATACAGCTTCGGTAGGATGACATGTCGGTATCAGAGTATTCATCAATGTGTGCTGACTATCATAGGTACTCGATGGATACAATACGGTTAATGCTTCATGGCTCGGACCTCCGAGCGAGGTGTGTTTAGGGACATCCAAGCCATTAATATTCCACTATGTATTCCTTCTAATGTTAGGGTGCTAGATAGCACCTATATGGTTCAATGTGCTTTGGTTGAGTGGATACGACCAATGAATGTTAGTAGTGGGATAACAGGAAATTGACGCCAGTCTCAGAGACATGGGCATGTAAAATGTTTCGGGAAGAATAAGAGATAAGGATAGATGAATCTGCAGGTCTGTAGATGTGGAAGTAGAGCTTGGATAGAAGAATAATGTGGTATACATTTCGACATGTTACAACCCCCCCCCCACAACTGTTTCCCCACCAGGCATAGGGAGCTAAGGGATAGGGGAAGGGAGTAGCTTCAAGTGATCAAAGAGTGTGACCCAAGAGATCCAAGAATGATTTGAGGTATGGTCTGTGTCTAATACTAGATTCCATATTAATATACATAGGTACCAATAATTGCATATTACCAAGAATCTTGTTCAATACCTTTAGTTTCTGGTTAAACCGATGACTTGACCCTTATGTCTGGAGATACCATTGGGAGGAGACTAAATAATCACACTCATGCTGACAATGTGATCTGACCCTTGAGGTGAGTGTTTTGGTTGTAACCACTTGGTGGTAGCATTGAGGCCTTACGACATTAGTTTGGGTATGAACTGGACATCCACAGTTCATAGTCAGATTGACTGTATAATTCAAAAAGGTTGTGGTTTATCTACAACATTGGAATTGGGATTTCCTTGGTCACTGAAAAAAGAAACTGAGGAAACACTGGATAAACACATGCATAGGAGGGTGCATCCGATTACTCTTTAGTCTACCAGCCTTACCCTCGTGGAAGTAAGAGATTTTAGTTTTTAGATCCCAACAAGAGTGGTAGAGTGTGGGGACATCTTTTCAAAAAAAATTTCAAGTATTACCTCCCATAAGTGAGAGGCACTTTTTCTTTGGCTGGGTACTACTAGAGATTTGTCCTTGAATACTCCAGGGTAGTGACACCATTGTCAGCATTGAAGAAGAAGGGGACGTTTCCTTTTGACGGAGAAGTGTCAATAGAAATTTTAGGATCTAAGTTAAAGATTGATGATTTCCTCCCAATTGAGGATATCGGAGTAGGGATTTGGGTAGGAATACTACTGTGACACATCAGGGACGAGACTAGGTAATTTCTTGATGCAGGAGCGGGTAGTGATCACCTATGTCTCACATCAGTTGTGACAGCATGAGCAGAACCACACTACCTATTACCTGGAGTGAGAAGCAGTGGTCTTTACGCTGAAGATGTGCTGGCTCTACATGATGGGTGAATGGTTTACTGTGTAATCTAATCAAAAGATCCTTTGGTATATCTTTTCACAGAAGTACCTGAACCTGGGAAATCGGCAATGGAAAGAGTTCATCCAAGACTATGACCGTGAGATAGTCTATACTCCTAGGAATGGGAATGTGGTAGCAGACACACTCAGTAGAAGGTCTGGACTACATCTACTAAGTGAGGCATCAGAGAAGCTACTCGCACTGCGGATATCCTTCATGAATAAATATAGTGAAGCTTACCTCTAGTCTAAGACTTTCGCTCCCCTAATTCTTCAGCGAATTCGGGAGGCACAACTTGAGATGTTGAGTGTGAGGGTCGACGTGCTCAGATATCCACATGACAGGAACCTGATGAATTTTCTAAAGGTGGGGAGCATGTTATCCTCTTTAGAGGATGCACCATGGTACCAGTGGGGCAACAGGAGGAGGTGTTGATGGAGTTCCATACATCCCCTCTGGTGGTACATCCTGGTGTGTAGAAGATGTACCATGACCTCTGGTGCCAGCACTGGTGACCAGGGATGAAGAAGGAAGTTGACGATTTTGTTTCATGATGCCTCACTTTTTCAGTATGTGAATACTAGATAGAGCCAGAAGAATATTTTTGCCGACAGTAGACATATATCTATGGAGTTAAAGGAGGGAGACCATGTCTTTCTGTGGGTCTCACCCTGATGAAGATTGCAAAGGTTTGGACGGGGCGACAAACTATCACTATGGATTATCGGAACTTTTTATATTCTCGGTAGAGTGGAAGAGGTGGAGTACATTCTATCTCTTCCCCCACATATGCAGCAGGTGCATGATGTTTTTACATGTGTCGTAGCTGAGGAGATGCGTTCATGATCCATCGCACATTATCGACTGGGGAAACCATTAAGGAGGTTCCATTGGGGATAGAGGATCAACATGAACGAGTCCTTCTTGGATATTCATTCACTGTTGTGAATGTTTTGTTGAATCATGTAAACTCATGGACAACACATGGGAGCAAGAGGCTCAGATTCATGCTCAGTACCCTCTTTTGTGTGTTTTTCCATTGTTTTGGATTTCAGGTACATAAATCCCTAGCGTGGGGAGAATGTAATGTCCTAGAATTTCAAATTTATTTTTTTAATTATATGGAATTATTCTGATAACGTGAAATCTAACGGCGCGGGATTTTGATGCCCGGAGTACCTGGAGTGACACGCCAAATATTTGTTAAGATCTAATTAGCATGCATAAGAAGTTTTCCTAAAAATGTAATATAACTCTTAAATGGTTGCCCAAATCAGAAATATGATGGCATCGCTGCGTTCAGGGTGAGAGTTTTACCCTAGGAACTACTTATGCTTAGTCAGTGCATGCCTCCTATGAGAAAACCTGAAAATGGCATAATCATAAGTAAAATAATTCAATAAAGTTATTTTATTTTTCAATGTCATATAACTCTTGAATGGTGACTCAGACTAAAAATATGAGACCACGACTATGCCAGTGATGGTATGCTTTTTTAGGCAGATACTAGGATTGGACACCGCTGGCCAAATATATAAATTAGATTTCAGCCATAAATAAAATAATTAAGTAACAATTATTATATTGTTAAAATCAATAACATCAAAACGGTAACTCAGATTGAAAATCCAAGAGTACCTTTGTGTTATTTGGGTCGTGTTCGCCTTAGGCAAAGCCAAACCTCGACCAGCACGGGTCGAGGGTGAATGATAATAATTTATGGATCTTTTTAAAGGTATGTTTAGTAAACGCATGAGTGGAGTTTTATAACATTTGAACTGGTGCTCGGATTAAAAATATTAAGGCACCAATGAATTAACAGTGTCGAGATTCTTTTAAGGGAGGCTTCACTTCAACCTTAGTAGGTCGGGGGAAAAAGATAGATTTTGGTACTTTTAAAAGAATAATAAAATAACATTGTTATTTTCATTTCCTCTTTTATTTTCATCCAATGGACAAGTGAAAGTGGTGTAACCAATGAAATTTCAAGCCATTAAATGGCTTGACTCTTCAAATACATTGTAATAGTGCTGTTGGATTTTGGACGTTTCTTATTAAATGAACCCCCATTAAATACCACCTGCGTTACTCACCCTCCGCCTCTCTTATTTATATGTATCTTGGGAAGGGGTATGGTGTAGAGACCCAATGATTGACGTACCTGAAAATTACATTACTTTTGCGGAATACTTAGTACATAACAAAAATACACACACAAGGATCGTAATAGTTTAGTGTCTTTGGAAACTCGGAATATAATCTTCTAATCGTGGTGGATGATCTTCAACATCTCCCATAAAGATCTTCCTTTTTTTTACCTAAAACCTTTCTTTATATCCTGGGGAAAAGAAAACATAAAAGGGTGATCTCAATTGCTCAGTAAGGGTAAACAAAAGAAATATCAATCACATCATTTTCATAAGAACATAACATTTTGGAAATCTTAACCTGCAAAAGAGAGCATAATTTCATAACATGGGATAAATCATAGTAGTGAAATGAAATCCCAATAATCATAACCTAAAACATGAAACTTTGTGGAATACACACATAATCATAGAGAATCATTTCTTATTAGTCAAGACTCATTTCCAAGACTATCTTAGTGGACAAAGTCCCTTTCTGAACTGAGTCACCCTCGTTTCAATCCTGTTTCACTGAACCGGTATAACCTACCATTCCATCCATGTCTATCTCGTGAAATATAAAATCTTTACCCAATGCATTGGAGAGAGATATAGGTCCCACCCATCTCATAATGATACCATTCTTATGTGTGCCACAAAATCATAAATCATACATCATTGCATAACCCATGTAGTAAAAATGGGATTCATAAACAACATGACATCATAAAACAATTCATATAAGATAAAGGAATTCATAAAAATATTTCCATCACAACATAATCAAATACATGTAATAATAGGGATAGAAACAGAACCCTATATTATCTTAGATGGAAAATAATTTTGATAAAACACTTGAACTCCATTCTTGAGGAAAATATCCTTTCTACTTCAAAAAACACTTTTCCTTTCTTAACATGTCATACAATTCTAAACTAAAAGAATTTGATTAAAAATAAACCTGAAATCTTGTAAAGGAATATTCTTGGAAATAATGTTTTAAAAATCCATTCATGCCATATAAGTTAAAAAAAACATGCTTCTCGTACTTTTGTCGGAAAAGTCAAAAAGTACCTCGTACGAAAAACGACAAAAGATTCCTTTCATATCTTTTAATAAAAACACACCGAAGGGTATATTTGGATTTAAAAAATTGTAGGTGGATGTAAATAACATTTCATATTTAGGAAACATGGATGTGGATGATAAAATACACCCCAGTAAATACCAAAGTATAAACAATCTTGGATAAAAATGAGATTGTGATATTTTCCCTTACCTTAGGTCTGATTTGCCTCGTAAGTGTCCGAACCTTCCAGTATAATGATTTAAATAATGTTATTGACTTATTCCAGAATCATACTCATTGTTATGATATCATATATGGTTCACTTATGACTTTATATTACCCGTTCTTTAGTAAATTCCATGTTAAAGAGCATTTTGGGTAAAATCGTTTCATTTGTCGTCCGTGTTTTAACTTGTAATTATTCATATGATTACATAGATCATGATTACGTAAATGCATAATGTAAAACATGATTTATATATAATATATATTCAGAATATACATATATATAATGGATCAATAAATGGAAAGAAATACACCGTTCATGGAGACGGTAGGCCGTACGTACGCATGAACGTTGTTTTCGTTTATTTATTGAATTGAGTGGAATTAAGTAGATTACATATATATATACATAAATCCAGTATCATTATTATGTCATATATTTCATTATTATTCATATGTACTTTATGATCATTCATGTATGGTTAACATGGAGAATGAATCTCATCGCGTCGTGGGGACGGTAGTCCGTATGTACGCACGAGCAATGATATCATTTCCATAATTATTGAATAGAATTGCAGTGGATGGAATAATATATCAGAATCATTATGATGTTATAATAACCATATATAGTTATTCTTTACACCATTATTCCCATTCATGTACGGTTTTTTTGGAAAGAAATATTTCATCACGGCGTGGAGACGGTATTCCGTACGTACGCACGCGTGGTGATTTTGTTTTCCGTAGGATGGATAGATGGTAAAATAGGGTTGTTTCATACATATAATAACATATAATTGTATGGGTTATACTGATTTTATTACTTCATAATGAAACAACTAAATAAGAAGAAGTGGAATAAGAAGTAAAGTTAAAAGAATCGGTAACGAACATTGCCTCTTCTTTGAAACGCCTCTTTGAGACCTCCACTTAGGGAACTAAAATTGGTCTTTGAAGAAGACCAGAACCTCTAAGATGTTTCTATAGAAGTTTAGAAGAGAATTTTTGAGGGGTTGGCCGAGCTTGAAGGCTCAAAGTTGTGTGAGGAAGAGAGGGAGGAAGTGCCCTTTTATAAGGGAGGAGAGGGGAACCTTTGGAATAACTAAAAATATTATTTTATTATAAAGCCAAATTCGGTTTTAAATAGCTCCAAATTAATTTATTTCTAATATAAGGTGGGTATGGGTCAAAATCCTCTCATCCAATAGAATTTAGACAAGTTTAGGTTCCTATTGTAACCTTATCATTTATATTTAACTTTAAGTTAGATAATTTTACTTTTACCGTGTCTTCTTGTTTTCTTACACTATAAGGTTAATAAACTTACTATATCAAGACAAACGAACCCCAAGTTGTTTATTATTAATATATATAACCTTATCTAAGTCATTTTTCGGAACCTTAGATTTTTAGGAATAAAATAACAATTAATAATATAATATTTGTTTTAAAAACTATTTTATGTCAATTTTGACACTATTTAGTAATTTATTTTTGTGAAAATAATAACAGAATGATTAGTTGAAACCAAGTTTCGTAAATCAATAATAAAATGTCATATTAACCTATAAAATTAGTTTAATTCATAAAAAGTCTAAAATTACATTTATTTGGGTATTTATAATATCAATTATGTCAATATTTCATTAATAAGATAATTACTGCATCATCGTTGTGTCATAAATAAATTAAATTATTTAATGTCTAAAAATTACAAATAAAATACCATTATGTAGGAAATACGTTTACCTTTCTAATGAATATTTATAGTCTAATTTATCTTATGTATAACCCCATATTAAAAATAATTTACTTATTAAACATTGATTTTAACCATTTAACCCTTCTTTAAATAAATTAATAATAAATGTCTTAATCTAATCCAAATGGGCCTAAATGGTCATATTGTATTCCTAAGGTTTTTTTTTTGGTCGAATTAAACTTGTCCAATAGAATTAGGACATGTTTTAGGGTAATAATAATATCATTTTTACCCTTAATTACCCTATTTACTTATAACCGTGGTAAAAAAAAGTAAAAAGTTACTATTCACCAAAAATTATTTTCATCTCATTGAACCACATTTTAGTCCTTGATATTAACCTTGTATCTCGGATTTTCGAAATTCCACTCACAGAAGTGGTAAAATTATGTTTTATGAAAACTTCAGTTTTTTAACTACCACTTAGTGGTTTCACTATTCATATAAAAAATTGAACGTTTCTAGAAAAATACAAAAAAGTATGCCTAAGCTATATTTGATATTATGAATTCAAAAATGACATCTATTTTACCAAATTAAAAACATATCAGTTACATTACTTAATTTACAAATTAATTCCCGTCGTCAAAACAAATAGCATGTTTTTAAGAGATAATAACTATCAAAAGATTGACACTTGTTTATGTATGGTTTAAAAGTGAAATTACATCCAATGACCAAAATTGTATTAAATTGTAAAAATATATTCTAAATATACTTTAAAACCACTCAAATTAATAATTTATCACTACTAATTATTTCTATTAAAAAGTTGTTTTTAATTAAAATTTAGTAATTTTCAATATTCATCAGAATATGAAAGTTATCCGAAAAGTACCAAAATTTCACCCTAAGCTAATTTCGATATTCTGAATCCAAAAATGAAGACCATTTTGAAAAATAAAATTTACAAAATTTCAACAATTGGTTATTACTATTCATAACGGCTAGTTTTAATAATATTTTAATAGCATAGCGTTGTTTAGTGAAACTCAGTATTGCGTACTACACACGCTATCGAGGAGGGTAGAGATTGCATGTAATGCAAGGAAATTCAAGGATGCGTGTTGTGAAAGATCCTTTTGGTGTAGTGTACAACACAAGACATTAATGAAATTAAGAATATTTTTCATAAAATCTCGGGGTGTTACATTCTACCCCCCTTAAAATGAATCTCGCCCTCGAAATTCATCGGGGTTAGAAATGGTTTACTACTCTAAAATTTTCTTTAATAGAAACCCACATTGTAAAAAGGAATACCAAAACCAATCTTTAAAAACAAAAGTATGAAACATAACAGTTACCTAAATAAACTAATCACTGGGTTTCCACATAGGTGAAAATATGGATATGGAAGAGAAATCTAACCATCATGTTCTGATGGAGAGTGGTAGAGAACATGGCTATGGAAAAGCCAGCAATCAAAAAGACATAAATTTGTGACGATCTAAGGTACCATCTGATTCATCAGATATAAGAGCACTATAACAACATTTTTGGTTTTCAAGATCATTTCTCTAAAGTTGATGAAATTGGAATTAGAAGAAATACTTTCGTGATTTTGGTATAGTCTCACAGTTGGTCTTTCTTTGGACAATTTCCACTTCATCTCTTAAAGATATGAAGTTGAATTTGTCATTCGTGATGTGTTAGCAGATCATGTGATAGAATTATGGGTCATTCCATCTGTCTCAAACAAAAGTTTAGAAAAATTATCAAAAAATACATAAGTCCATCTATAGTGAGATTAATCATATATGGTTCCTAAAATGGACTTATACTTCATATATCATACTACTTAATATAATAAAACTAGTTTCTACTAAACAGGGACTTCCTGTAGGCCAGTGGTAGGCGATAAATGCCAGTCGCACATCGGTTGTGGGTTCGATTCCCACGGCCTTGTCCGACGCGATGGGCTGTCGTCCGTCCTGCAGGTTGTCCTTTTTCTAAAACTATATTACTATAACATCCCATCAATAATATCGAAAAAAACTTTTATCCTTAAACAATACTAACTTATGTCCAACATATTCCATTCCAATCTTTAGGCTTATCCATAATACTGCAGTCCACTCTCGTAATATAGTGAAAATGATTACCAGAGATTTAATACCATCGTCGATCCCCATATATCATAAGATATGTCTTGTTGGTCACATTCCAAACATTTGAAGGCCTTAATCATGCATTCTCTTGAAAAATTAATACCCATCGAACCTTAGTGAAAACATGAATGCAGTTAAAAGTTAACACATTCCACATACCAAAATCCTCAAAATCCTATATACTCAAACCATGATATCACTTAGTCCTCATATCAATCATGAGCTCATGAATACTATCAAACTTACTAGATTCTCTTTATCCCTTCATTATGTGCATATCATCTGATTTCCAAAAATATTTCAATCACTTTTCATGGTTACCGATGTCATATTCTTATAGAAAACCACACTGGACCAAGACATATATATTCCAATATACCATAAAAGTACCTCAATAACATTATTATTGAATACCAATACATAAAAACTTCAAACCGTCATCTTCAATGATTGTCCTGGAATAAGTCCTTCCTTAATTAAAAGTAACTTTTTTGGTCAGGGTATTGAGTTGGTTAATGCCCATGTTCTCCACAAATAAGACATTGAACTCCATAACTGTCTGTCACTCTATGTCCCTTTTCTCCACACAGATAACATCTGTCCCTCCATTGGAGGTATTCCTCAAGGTTCTTCTTCCCTTCTTTAGAAATCTCAATCTTTCTTTCTTTATTCCCCTCAACATGTGAACATGCATAAAAGTCTATCTTCCACTTATTTGATGAATTATGCATTCCACTAAATTTCACCTTTTTAATCATATATCGTGATGACCGATTTGGCATAATCACAATATCTTCCTCTCTAGGCATTACACAATTTTGTTGCTCATAGTCACCAATTTGTCCATTGGATTCAATGCTAACCGAATTCTTTCTGGTTCCCTCCATTGACTAAAACACAAAAATAATTTTTTGAGAGGAAAAAATCATACAAGGAAATTAACATAATCAAGGGGGAGTATCCTCAATATCTAACATATTAGGTTAAATTCTATGATCATTACCATAGTTCTAGGATTGTATCCTATACGTATACTTATCCTTAGGGGCATCCCTAGACATACCTTAGAAATATCTCTAGGGATCTCACTAACGTTTTCGCATCCTAGTTTCCAAAGGATGACTAAACCATTCCTCAGATACCAACTGTAGAGACCCGAAGCTTGACGTACATGAAAATTACATTACTTTTGTGGAATACTTAGTACATAACAAAAAAACACACACATGGATCGTAATAGTTTAGTGTCTTTGGAAACTCGGACTATAATCTTCTAATCGTGGTGAATGATCTTCAACATATCCCATAAAGATCATCCTTTTTTTACCTAAAACCTTTCTTTATATCATGGGGAAAAGAAAACATAAAAGGGTGAGGTAAAATGCTCAGTAATGGTAAACAAAAGAAATATCAATCACATCATTTTCATAAGAACATAACATTTTTGAAATCTTAACCTGCAAAAGAGAGCATAATTTCATAACATGGGATAAATCATAGTAGTGAAATGAAATCCCAATAATCATAACCTAAAACATGAAACTTTGTGTCATACACACATAATCATAGAGAATCATTTCTTTTTAGTCAAGACTCATTACCAAGTCTATCTTAGTGGACAAAGTCCCTTTATGAACCGAGTCACCCTCGTTTCAGTCCTCTTTCACTGAACTAGTATAACCTACCATTCCAGCCATGTCTATCTCAAGAGATATAAAATCATTACCCAATGAATTGGAGGGATATATAGGTCCCACCCATCTCATAATGATACCATTCTTATGTGTGCCACAAAATCATAAATCATACATCATTGCATAACCCATGTAGTAAAAATTGGATTCTTAAACAACATGACATCATAAAACAATTCATATAAGATAAAGGAATTCATAAAAATATTTCCATCACAACATAATCAAATCCATGTAATAATAGGGATAGAAACAGAACCCTATATTATCTTAGATGGAATATAATTTTGATAAAACACTAGAACTCCATCCTTGAGGAAAATATCCTTTCTACTTCAAAAAACACTTTTCCTTTCTTAACATGTCATACAATTCTAAAATAAAAGAAGTTGATTAAAAATAAACTTGAAAGATTGTAAAGTAAGCTTCTTGGAAATAATGTTTTAAAAATCCATTCATTCCATATAAGTTAAAAAAACATTCTTCTCGTACTTTTGTCGGAAAAGTCAAAAAGTACCTCGTACGAAAAATGACAAAAGATTCCTTTCATATCTTTTACTAAAAACTCACCGAAAGGTAAATTTGGATTTAAACAATTGTAGGTGGATGGAAATAACATTACATATTGAGGAAACATGGATGTGGATGATAAAATACACCCCAGTAAATACCAAAGTATAAACAATCTCGGATAAAAATGAGATTGTGATATTTTCCCTTACCTTAGGTCTGATTTGCCTCGTAAGTGTCTGAAACATCCTGTATAATGATTTAAATAATGTTATTTACTTATTCCAGAATCATACTCATTGTTATGATATCATATATGGTTCACTTATGACTTTATATTACCCGTTCTTTAGTAAATTCCATGTTAAAGAGCATTTTGGGTAAAATCATTTCATTTGTCGTCCGTGTTTTAACTTGTAATTATTCATATGATTACTTAGATCATGATTACTTAAATCCAGAATGTAAAACATGATTTATATATAATATATATTAAGAATATACATATATATATAGTGGATCGATAAATGGAAAGAAATACACCGTTCATGGAGACGGTAGGCCGTACGTACGCATTAACACTGTTTTCGTTTCTTTATTGAATTGAGTGGAATTAAGTAGTTGACATATATATATATATACATAAATCCAGTATCATTATTATGTCATATATTTCATTATTATTCATTATATGTACTTTATGATCATTCATTTAGGTTAACATGGAGAATGAATCACATCACGTCGTGGAGACGGTAGACCGTACGTACGCACGAGCGATGATATCATTCCCATAATTATTGAATAGAATTGGAGTGGATGTAATAATATATCAGAATCATATTTATGTTATAATAACGATATATAGTTATTCTTTACACCATTATACCCATCCATGAATGATTTTGGTGGAAAAACATATTTCACCACGGCATGGAGACGATATTCCGTACGTACGCACGCGTGGTGATTTCGTTTTCTGTAGGATGGATAGATGGTGAAATAGGGTTGTTTCATACATATAATAACAAATCAGTATATGGGTTATAATTATGTTATTACTTCATAATTAAACAACTAAATAATAAGAAGTGGAATAAGAAATAAAGTTAAAAGAATCGGTAACGAACATTACCTCTTCTTTGAAACGCCTCTTTGAGACCTCCTCTTAGGGAACAAAAATTGGTATTTGAAGAAGAAAATAACCTCTAGGATGTTTCTATAGAAGTGGAGAAGAGAATTTTTCAGGGTTTGGCCGAGTGTGAAGGCTCATTGTGGTGTGAGGAAGAGAGGGAGGAAGTGCCCTTTTATAAGGGAGGAGAGGGGCAGCTTTGGAATAACAAAAAATATTATTTTATTATATAGCCAAATTCGGTTTTAAATAGCTCCAAATTGATTTATTTCTAAGATAAGGTGGTTATGGGTCTAAATCCTCTCATATAATAGAATTTAGACATGTTTAGATTCATATTTTAACCTTATCATTTATATTTAACTTTAAGTTAGATATTTTACTTTTACCATGTCTTCTTGTTTTCTTACACTATAAGGTTAATAAACTTACTATATCAAGCCAAACGAACCCCAAGTTGTTTATAATTAATATTTATAACATTATCTATGTCATTTGGCCGAACCATAGATTTTTAGGAATAAAATAACAATTAATATTATAATATTTGTTTTAAATACTATTTTATGTCAATTTTGACACTATTTAGTAATTGATTTTTGTGAAAATCATAACTGAATGATTAGTTCGAACCAAGTTTCTTAAATCAATAATAACATGTCATATTAACCTATAAAATTAGTTTAATTCATAAAAAGTCTCAAATTACATTTATTTGGGTATTTATAACATCAATTATGTCAATATTTCATTAATAAGATAATTACTGCATCATCATTGTGTCATAAATAAATTAAATTATATAATGTCTAAAAACTACAAATAAAATACCATTATGTAGGAAATACTCTCAGCTTTATAATGAATATTTATAGTCGAATTTATCTTATGTATTACCCCATATTAAAAATGATTTACTTATTAAACATTGATTTTAACTATTTAACCCTTCTTTGAATAAATTAATAATAAATGTCCTAATCTAATCCAAGTGGGCCTAAATGGTCATATTTTATTCCAAAGGTTGTTTTTGGTCGAATTAAACTTGTCCAATAGAATTAGGACATGTGTTAGGGTAATAATAATATCAGTTTTACCCTTAATTACCATATTTACTTTTAACCACGTTAAATAAAAGTAAAAAGTTACTATTCACCAAAAATTATTCTCATCTCATTGAACCACATTTTAGTACTTGATATTAACCGTGTCTCTCGGATTTTTGAAATTCCACTCACAGAAGTGGTAAAATTAAGTTTTATGAAAAATTCATTATTTTAACAACTACTTAGTGGTTTCACTATTCATCAAAAGAATGAATGATTCCAGAAAAATACAAAGAACTAGGCCTAAGCTATATTTGATATTATGAATTCAAAAATGACGTCTATTTTAACAAATTCAAAACATATCAGATACATTAATTAATTTAAAAATTAATTCCCGTCGTCAAAACAAATAGCGTGTTTTTAAGAGATAATAACTATCAAAAGATTGACACTTATTTATGTCTGGTTTAAATGTGAAATTACATCCAATGACCAACATTGTATTAAATTGTAAAAATATATTCTAAATATACTTTAAAACCACTCAAATTAATAATTTATCACTACTAATTATTTTTATTAAAAAAGTTGTTTTTAATTAAAATTTATTAATTTTCACTATTCATCAGAATATGAAAGTTATCCGAAAAGTACCAAAATTTCACCCTAAGCTAATTTCGATATTCCGAATCCAAAAATGAAGTCCATTTTGAAAAATAAAATTTACAAAATTTCAAAAAGTGGTTATTACTATTCATAACGGCTTGTTTTAATAATATTTTAATAGCATATCGTTGTTTAATGAAACTCAGTATTGCGTACTACACACGCTATCGAGGAGGGTCGCGATTGCATGTAATGCAAGGCAATTCAAGGATTATTGTTGTGAAAGATCCTTTTGGTGTAGTGTACAACACAAGACATTAATGAAATTAAGAATATTTTTCATAAAATCTCGGGGTGTTACATATGGGCACAACTTCAACAAGCGACAAAGTTCTGATAAAGTGTCATGATTCCAACCACATGGAGTACTAGACCGGTTCTGGGGAGCGGTGAATAGTGACACCGAATCACCAACCGAAGGTTGATGTTTGAGTGGAAATGTTGGTAGCTTGTTGTGGGGACGACAAGCACCGACACTTCCTAAATCACGGACATTCTCTAATGATCTTGAGGTAGTAGGTTTATTTTGAAGTTGTCTTTGATAAATTAAATTCTCTCCTGCTAGCTATCACTGTAACATGGAGGTCCTAGACCAAGCGAATAAGGCTCAAACCATACACCGCGTTGTTCTTGATGTGAACGTTGGGGAACAATTTCCAACATGACTGCAACATGAGATAGCGGGTTACACTATAATGGCAGTAGAGCGGAAGAGTCATCGGTGCAGACGACAATAAGAATGGACCCTGGAGCACGTCTAGGGACCCGTGGAAGAAACCTCCTAAGCAACATGTTGGTTGTGGCCGACAGTGGCCGGAGGAGACGCACGACAACTGGCCGCGAGCGGTGGGAAGAGGTGCACCATCTGTAGTCGTGGCAACCTTAGGTGGCCGGCCCGAGCCAGTCGTGTGGGAGAAGGGCGTCCCCCGCATGCACTATAAGAAGCAGCGGCCACAGTAGGAAGCTGCGGTGCGGCCCGCGCCACTCTGTGTTGGTGAAACCCCAGTTGGCCAAATGACCGACTGTTTAATGTGGTGGGGCAGCTCCCCCTAACTTTCCGAAACGGCCCCGCGACCACGGGGCCAGCGGGACACAACGTTCCAACTCTGGGTGGAACAACACGATGTGGGCCAGCTGAGTAGGCTAGACCCGCCTAGTGGGCCAGACCCACAGCCCAGCATGCCAGACTCGCCCAGCGGGCTCGGCCAGACTGGCGGGCTAGTGCGGGTGGGCCGAGCCCCACACGGTGGGTTGGGCCAACTACGGCCCGGGCCCATGAACCAAAACAGGATGACCCCAATAGGTCAGACCCGAGCGAGGTCAGGTAGACCCCATGACTCGTTAGGTCTGGCCGGTCTGACCGAGTCGAACCAGGCCCAGACCCAACCAATCCTTGAATAAAGAAATGCCCGTAACTAAAAAACTGGGTGTCCAATTGACACGACATCAATAGTGTTGGGATCCATTTTGGAAATCGATCCCTTTGTCATATTCTGGTGGGGCCGACCGATCAGGCCAGTCCTAGGTGTGATCACCCTCGTTCCACATAAATAGGTGTAACTAATATACCAGGCATCCAATTAACACGCCGTCTGTGGAATAAGGACCTTATTGACAAAGAGATCCTTTTTTGATAATCCACAATATTTTTGGAAAAATCTGAAATAAGGCAGGGTTGGATCAAATGCTCATCTATCCAGGCCCTTGGCACTAAAATGCTAATAGCTTACAGACCGGGCTTCCGATTGACATGTCGTCTCATGCGTTGGAACCCTTATGACATGATGGACCATTAGGTTACTTTTTCATGGGACTTATTCCCGATTGAAATACAACTGATGTCTTGAAGAGCGGTTCTCCTAGAACGACCGTGCTATGTGTAGGATTATAGTTGCTTGCACTGAGGAAGAGGTTGGAGACAGATCATACAGAGGTTAGTATTGAGTGATCCTATGTGGGTCAGCATAGATTATGTGTGGGTTTGCAATTAATATTATATTGTGGGTTAGCACATACTGATCATGTGTGGGTCAGATCCTATGTAGGTCAGTGCTCAACGATCCTGTTTGGGTCTGTGCATACCGATCATGTGTGGGTCATATTCTGTGTTGGGCATTGTGGGGGTTTGTACCTATAGACTCTTGGAGGGTCAGATCTTAGGTGGATCATTGTGGGGGTTAGTACCTATTGATCATGTGTGGGTCATACTCCGTATAATCAGCTGTAGTTCCTCTTGACAGAACATGATAATCTAGCTCTGTGACTAATCATCTGTACTTTTATACATCACTAATATATGTTGTGAGCTGAGCCTTTTATCCCTATGGTGTTACATATGTTCCACATTCACATTTGTGGTGTTATCTTCTAGGTGTTACCTGTGTGGTACTTTTACCTTCGTGGTGTTATCATCATGGTGTTACATGTGTGGTACTTTTACCTCTATGGTGTTACCTTTTTTGTACTTTCACATTTGTGGTGTTACCTTTGTGGTATTATTCTCTCATGTATGAGATGATCATTTCTGGATAAC
This sequence comes from Viscum album, assembly GCA_963277665.1. Lineage (NCBI taxonomy): Eukaryota > Viridiplantae > Streptophyta > Magnoliopsida > Santalales > Viscaceae > Viscum > Viscum album. The sequence goes on along the minus strand of OY728155.1, from coordinate 2,132,299,018 downwards.
GTAGGTATATGTATAAGGATCTTCTTAAGAAGAGTTAAAGATTCCTTCGTTCTTTTTGATTGAGCAATTTCTTTGTTGTTTTTTACTTTTTGAAACTCTAAGAGACCTTTGGGGGTCTCGGGGTCCCTAATGAGTATTTTTATACTCACCCCGGCACAGGCTCTGCCAGCACCTTGTTTTGTCTTGTACAGACAAAGGACATCATTGATTGAAGCTGAGGGAGCCAGTATGGGATAGTGTTCAGTGGTGGACCATTTGGCATGACGTGACGCCGCACTAATGATCGTGAGTTGTACCTACCCTTTAGGTTGGATCATCGGTGAATATTCCAGGATCTATTTTCCTTTTCCTGTTGTACTTGTACATTCTAGTTGGTCTGGTATTCCAGACCCTTTTTCTATCAGCACACTTTTTACTAAAGCAGTTTACTTCGTGGTTTCTTATTTTTTTATTCTTGGATTTTGTGTTTGTATAGGATTAAATGAAATACCTTCAGTTAAGGGATACATCATTCCTGTGCTGGTCTCCAGCCCCTTGCCTATGGAAGGTGGCCTTGGGGTAGTCACAGTATGGGACCCATGGGACGAGTTGTGATATTTTTATATAAAAATTAGGTAAAAGAACCCATTTTTGTTATAATGTTTAGCACTTGCCACAATCCCCTAGCTTATAAAGCTGGGATTGTGGTAGTTGTAGCTTGGCCTTCAACATTCCAGATGGGCCCTATTGTGCTGGGTCATGAATGATTTTTATCAAAGGTGGTTCATTCCTTAGTATGGATTTTGGAGTATTACCCTTGCAAGGATTTGGTTTGGATACATGGAAACAATGTCTATTGTCTCGAGTGCGGCTCTCAGGCTACAAAACCCAATTTTGGTGTGGTACTCAATGTATATGTACATCGGGACTATGACTAGCAAATTATTGACATGTTATACGTGGAAAATTTTTATAAGTAACAATAGTACATCAATCATTTCAAATTGGGTCATTGAGTATCCTTCTTGAGGCATCTCCCCATATATATATATTCTAATTTTATAATGGTACATCTTGATAACTATCCAGATGTCACCATAAAGATAATCGTCCATGTTAAGGATTTAGGAACATGATGATGATATGATGAATGATGAGACCTCAGTTTAGTGTCAATCACATGAGGTCTTTCCTCCTATATGGAATGTAGTATCACTCCTAGCTATTGAGCAGTAGGTGGTACCATTAGAGGAGTCCATGGATTAATGCACGCTTAGTTCATTCAGCATGTTCTAGTGCTAGAGGCCTATGAGGTTTTATGATGATTTTAATCCCATGAAATTGGATGATTTGACTAATTCAGTGATATATGTCCATATTCCTATGTGGATCCTGACCAATCAAATAGTTTCACTCGCAACCATTTTTCCCCATAGATAATTATTTGGTTCATGTGGGATTAGGGGATGATTCACCCATGATAATTTCTCAAATAGGTATGGAATAAATAGATTGCCTTTGATTTGTGTCGATCCAAAATACCTTCTTGGGTGGTTGTGGCTAGGCCCTATTCTATATTTTGATATTCCTCTTGGATGGTACTCCTTTTGATGGTGGTCCTCATGGTGATACTTCTCCTAGGTGATGTGGGTCATGAAGAGATCCCAATGTTGGTGATGTTTAATGTGACATCACACATGTAGGAAAGATAGAAACTTCCCCTTCTGAGATGCATTCATAGGATGTGATCTAACACCATGGGGGATAGTTAGTGTTGTCCAACATAAGATAGTATCTATGTGTGGTGGATGAGTTCCATTCACTTGTGTGTTTGATATCCTTATAGTATGTTGAGTTGTTAGAGTAGGCCCTGGTTGGCGAGAGTAGGAGGGAAAGGGAAATGGTGAGCTTCCAGAAGAAGGGGATTATGGATGGGATGCTGAAGTTTTGTTTGGTGTGTGACATATGTCTTCACTACTCCAACTCCAGTTTATTACACAATGTGAAGAAGCCACATTTCCCTACATGTATCACTTATTTGAGAACAAACAATTATAGTGGAGTCCTATTTTCTCGACTCTTATGTTGGAGGATCATACAAAGAGGACCAGTGATCACTTGTTTATGCTGACAGTGTGACCTAACTCTACGAGTAGAGTGATAGAATCACACTAAATATTTCCATAGTAGTAGTGAGTCCAAATGATTTTTCCTTAGGATAGACTTGTATTCAACCATCCATGCTCAAATTAACACTACCATTGAGCGTAGAAGCACTAATAGTTTGTTGGGATGGATTCTAAACCTTTAATAAGGAGTGATCATTGTGTATGGTAGTATTAGATCATTTGAATGAGGTTATAACTGCTTTCTTATCACATTGGTAGTTTTAAAGTTGGAGTGTCTGATGTAATGTTATTTCAGTTTCTAACAATGGTGGAAGAGTATGAGGAATACTTCTTGAGGAACTGATGATATTACCTAAAAATAGAGATTTGTATTTCTCTATGGATGTGTAAAAGGGAAAACACGATATCTTGGATTGCATATCGGATGAACCCGTATACCTGTGATATCTGGTTGCTTGGTTGGAAGAGTATGTAGAGTGGGAGATTTGAAATACCCAGTGTGTTTTCCATGGTATCCCTATGTTTTCACCTAATAGTTGGATGAAATATTGAGGTTAGTTTTGTATTGGAATCATCTAATCTAGGTGGCTATTTGGGAGGAGTATCCACCCCTGAAAATAAATTGCCACTTCACCCAGTGGATAGAGGCAATGTGGATATCATAGTTAGACCTCCGTATAGATTACCAACAGTTCCAAATTAGAAAGGTTGATACACTGATCATGGATTCCTAGAGTCTCTATGTTTTTTTTGAACTCTTAGTGATACCCTATGGCATTTTGAATTTCCCATTAGAGTTTGAAAGACTTATGATATGGATACTAGACCTTTTTGGCATTGTTTTTTGTAGTATTTTGTTATGGTAACCTCGGGTCCTAAACATCAGAGTTGGAGAATTTGAGACTCAATAGGATGTATTTAAACATGACATGTGATTTTTAGTAATATGATTTCTCTTGTGGAGTCAGTTATAGATATTGAGGTACACTTATTGTCATATTTATTATCAAACATGAGGGTGATAGTGGAACCTTTAGAGGTTGATGCAGCAAGAGAAGATGGGCCACCCCTGGTGTGGTCTCAAAGTAGACTCTCATGGTTATTCTTTTAATCCATTGTTTTTCACTTCATTGATAGATCATTTGAGCCATTTGTAGTTAGAAAAGATTCATGTGTTCTCCACATGCAAAAAAAAGAGGGGGTACATGCATGACAAATTTTATGACATAGATCTGGGTAAGATTGGCCAAGAGAGTGGAGTTTCCCTTTTCAAGAAGTTGATGAATTTGAGAACCAGTAGAGAAAGACCCTTCATGAACAATTGTTTAACTTGTGTTCATTTTTTGGATGCCGAAGAAAACATCTTGGGAGATCATGGAGTGGAAGATATGGATACATGCTTAGTATCTCCACCTTTTTCATTAGTTTTAGCTTTTCAGGGGTGAAAATATTTGAAGAAGGGAATAATGTAGAGACTCCGGTTTGTCCATCTATGAGTTTGGACTATTACATTAATTTTTTAATAGTCATACATTGAAAGGCCACATGATTATAGGTCCTAGGGAGATCATAATTAATTTTATAAAAATACTTAATATATTTTATATCACACAATAGTTTTTTTAGAAATAACGAAAAATATCCTCAATGAAATTGCATATTAGAAGCCTAAAAAACAATTGAATCTTTGTGCATGGATGAATCTATGAATGGTCTAATGTTATCTAGTGTGGAACATTAAGTAAAGGGTGTTGTTGGTGGGTACATTTAATTAAAAAGTAATTTATTTATTTATTTTCAATTAAATGGAAGAAAATTATCCTCTATAAATATGTTTATATTAAAAATTGATAGGGATAGATACAAAACCCAATGATCATTTAGAGGAGATTCGTCCATTGTTTGTTATTGGATTGAGACCATATGATTACTACTGATCAGATCATGGTGAATCAATGGTTAGTTGATGTAGTACATCTCATTCCTCACTAGAGGATGTGTTCTTCACTAATTTTCAATCCATACTCATGGGAGGACTCATCAAATGTGGTTTCCCCTCTATAGATTAAAATATTGCAGCATGAATTTATATCTTCTTTTTGTTATGTGATTGAATGTTCTTCACATGATGCCCATAGACTAAGTAAATTTATTTAATTTTATTTATTCTTATTTGTTCCATGTTTTAATCATGTCAATTCAGGATATATGATTTCTATCCAACAATTCAGGGTCATCGATGTTTTCATAATTTTTAATATTGTCTCTCCCCCACTGTTTGTAAAATTCATCATCATTGCATCATGGGGTCATAGTTTGACATTATCAGTGTGGGATCAAGTGTGATCAAATCCCTGAATCGTGACAGTTATGAAAACATTGAGTGGGATGGAGATTTGTGAATAGATCTGATAAGTACCACAAATGGTAGTATGTGATTGAGGTTTAATGACATTGGTGGTTGATTATAGGTGGTTCTGGATAAGATCAGTTATCCCCATTTTACTTGTTGACATGAAGTGATGACATGAGGTGAAATGGGATTAGCTTTGAGTGGATTCCAAATTGGAGGTCTCATGGCATATACTACTTGACATTGACGAGGTGGTGGCCATACATAGATATCTGATAAAGTAGAAAGATATGGTCATAGTGGTTAGTTTTGTTATAATTTCTAATAATAATACTAACCATAAAAAATTCGTGCGACCAGATAATAAAATTAAATGTATTTAATAAAATAAAGTATAAAAAAGTGTTTAAATTTTTAAATAAATTTAATATTGGTTCGAAAAAAACAAGAAGAAGAAGAAATGAAGAGTGTGGGGAGAAACCTTACTCATTATGGGTTTAATCATTATTATTAATACTGATAATAATTATTATGACATAATAGTAAATATTGATAACTTATTCTTATTAAAATGGTAAATGGAGATAGAAAACCCCCAAGGGGGTTTTTCCACATATTACGATGGGGTGTGCGACTCATGTAAGGAATTTTTAAACAATTTCATCCTTTTTAATATGAATGGATAAAATTAACATAATGTCTTTAAATGGGAGTCTTTAAGGGAAAGATGTAGGAATTATTAGGGGGTTTGGGCATCTCTTTCAAATAAAATTTTTAAAAATATAATAATAATAATAATATAAATTATTATTATTATTATTATTATGGAAAAACATTGATCCTAGAGTCAATTCTCTATGCTACAATGGATCGATAAACTGCCAGTGGAATCATAACTCTGATTTTGAGACGTTCATGTTCAAAACTATGTTGGATATTTAATTTCACCTCATAGTGCAAGTCCATGGAGCACACAATAATAATAATTTTATTATTATGAAATCTAGTATCCATCATGTCTTCTTCATACGATGTTATAATGATGAATCATTAGCAGCATCATGACCTGGAATTTGAGGCATACATTTTATGACCAATATCCGATATCTAATATGAAATTGTGTATAAATACCATGAAATTCCATTCAAATTTGATGAAATGAAATTCTTTTTTTTGCTGATTATCCAATTTGGTCAAATGAATAGTCTATCCTGAGGTTTTTTTTTAGGATTATATATATGTGGTCTTTTGTCTATTATGGAAATTTTTGGTGACATAACATTGGAATAATGTTTTATCCCATCTGACCAACAATAATCATTTTTTTTTTGCGAAGAAAATTTTGTAGTTACCTATACGCTATTTAGTAATACATAGATAGTAATCCATTTTTTAGGGAGCACAAGACCAGATAGAGGTGACAGGGAACATAGTGTACATACTCATTTGATGTCATGTATTTACTTATAATTTTATTCATATCATATCTCTTTCATTTGGGATAATATTTTTGAATGAGAGTAGCTTATCTATAGAGTTTTTTCATATAGAACGTGATAGTGGACTTTGTAGTAGATTTTGTGATACTATGGGATATGTTTTGAGCATTATGATTAATTAGGTGATGCTTAAAACAACAGTGATATGAAAGGATAATAATAGTGATTGGAGTGACACCCTCTTACTATGATGGAGCATGTGAGATCCATCTACCAGGTGGTATCCCCCAATCAGACAAGGTTTGAGTCATACTTATATTAATTGAACTCCCCTGATGGGCTCGTACATAGGTCCAATAAAAATACATATCGAGTGGTACATCTTAATGGACTCGGGTGTAGGTACTCTATATACCAACTCATACCCACTATTGAATGGGGTTCATGCCCTCCTTATACTGATTTGAACCACCCTGATGGAGTGGGTAATGAGTTCTCTACAGATACTTATAGATTGTTTCCTTTGTAACAGACTAGGGTGTAAGGCCTTTATCTACTGAGTGGTGTCCACTAAAGGATACAGTACCAGCAATCCATATACTGAGTGGAACCCTCCAATCCTACCATGGAACGAGTCCTCCACCTAAAAATTATACCACCTCAACTATGTGGTAGAGTATTCATCTGTGTCTTGAAATGGATATTTTTGTGGAAATTTATTGGGGAAAACACATGAGATTCTAGGCATCACTCATGGACTTCTAGAATGGATATCGCCTCTTTCACTATGATGGATTTTGATATAGAGGCCCCCTTTCCCTCTAATTTTAGTTTATTTTCTTACCATATTTATATAATATCCATGTACATATGGTTGGATTTTTCTACGATCTGGATATGGGTTCCTTAGACATGACATGTTTTCCACTTACACATCACGTTGATCTGTCTATTGGTTAAGATGTCTACTTCTATCAAATCTACTATTACTTTCCCCATCAATATTCAGGGAATTCTACTAGGTATTTATATACTCAACCATATATGGTATTATCCCAAATGTGTCATGTCTTATGTAGTTTAATGACAGGTCGAGGATGATTTCAAAGGGGAATAGGAAAAAAATTGGGATGTTCACCACATACAGTGGTCAGGGATTGGAGATTTTGAGGTGGGTTATCTCATAATTTACATTTACATTTATTTTCATGTTGGGACATCTATTTTGGTTGGTAAAGTATTTATCCCATTTACACATTAGATCTTTCTTGCATACTCTTTTTATTCCCTAGAAATTATTACATCAATGAAATTTTCTCTAGATAACAATATCATTCGTTATTATTCCTTGGAACATATTCATAGAGATGTTTGGGTGGATGTTTACATGTACATTAGGAAAAGGGTTCCTATTTTATTTAGTTTTTTCGGTGCATATCACCATCTCCAAGCCTAAGGAGGTGGGATTGGGGTAGTTATAGCTCGACGTTTTTCTCCCGAAGTAGTCCATGGTGGTTTAGATCATAACATGTATAATTTTAGTGTTTTTTGAGTATATGGTTAGAGGAGTGTGATAAAACTCTCAAACGTGGTTGGTTGTGATTCCATCACAACTATGACATTCTATGAGATTTTTGAATTTATGAAATTATTAAATAATATTGATAAATTTATTTTAAAAGATATAATAATTTAATATGGATAGTTTGACATTGTTTAGACTCTTAGGTGTATTGTAGTGGCTGGTTAACATGAGAAAAATCTTGAATAGTCATAAATAGTAGATATTATGTTTTGATCTAAATGGGAAAGCTTAATAATAATCTAGGTGAACCCCATACATTCCCTATAAAATATATGATTATTCTATATTGAATGGAATGTGTGATCATGTCACTGAGGATATTGAATAGTGAAATATATTATACTTTTAAATTATTATTATTTTTTAAATTTAAATTGAGATTCCATGGGATAAATAAAGTGACAAGGGAATTGAAGAAAATTGTAATTGGGATCATGCCTTAACCAATGATATTTATGGACATGTTTATATTGTTTTATTATGAATCCTTAGAGATGATTGGATTTCTATGTTTGGTTGGGTGAGTGGACTGAACTAGGATGACCATAGACTTTTACATGGGGCTTGATCCATCTCTCTATACCATTCCCTCATAGGAGGAACTTGTCTGGCTTGAGATGTAATGTTATATTAAGGTGGTTGATGTTGTATGTGTTTTCACCTAAGGGATGGGTGTAGACCCAATACATGAGATTGATATTAAGAAAAACTATTAGTAATACATAATTTCATTAACCTTGGGGAACACAGTGTGTTCTCCAATGTTATCACAAACCTGAGGGGATACATATGCGCCTTGTTAAGGAAAGGTATGGGTGAAACCTTGGATCCACTAACATACGTGTGAGATAATGCTCCATGGATAGTTTTTTATGCATTATGCCAACCCTTATTTAATTATTTTTAAGAATTCACTACTAAAAAAACCGCCATTAGTGACCTCCAAAAGCGGCCGCTATAGGGCTCTAGCGGCCGCCCAGCAACCGCCATTGGCAGTCGCTTTAGCGTCGTCACTAGAGGCCTATAGCGTCCGCCAACGGCGGTCGCTGCAGGCCTCCTGCCGGGCAACCTATAGCGACCTCTTTTTGCGGTCGCTATAGATTTTTTTTAAAAAAAATGTCCACTGAAATAAATAAATATAAATATATATATTAAAAAAAATATTCACATATATACTATTAAATACAATATTTTAAATATATATATATATAATATATTTTAAATGTTTTAATATATATAATATTAAATATATGTATAATATCGAATCATTGTGCTCTAATAATTTAAAACCCCCGATTTAAGAAATGCTATCATTTCATGTTTTTCGGAGCACGTTTGCTCCGAATTCGACCGCCGCACGCCGTTTTGGTGTTTTATGACTCTGGAAACGTGTTTCCGGCTGCCGCGGTCAAAAGTCACCTCCGATTGATGTGCCGTCTATCCGACCACTTCATAATTCACGCAATGGATGTTGTCGTGCGGTTTCGTGGCATTCGGAGGTCATTCGGGTGGTTTTGACCCCCCGACGCGCAATTTCAGCGCGCGTCGAGCTGCTGAAAACGACGCATTCGTTCGTGCCGCACACACCGCATGTCTGATGGACATGAAGCCTCCTCCTACATCTCAGGAAGATTATTCCTATCATTCTCGTGCGGTTTCAGGTCGTTTGGAGCACGTTTGCTCTGAATTCGACAGTTGCACGCCGTTTTGGTGTTTTATGCCTCCAGACACGCATCTCCGGTCGCCGCGGTCAAACGACACCTACGATTGACATACCGTCTGTCCGACCATTTCAAAATTCACACAAAGGATGTTGTCGTGCGGTTTCGTGGCATTCAGAGGTCGTTCGGGTGGTTTTGACCCCCCAACGCGTCATTTCAGCGCGCGTTGAGCTGCTGAAAACGACGCATTCGGTCGTGCCGCGTGCACCGCATGTCCGATGGACGTTCCGCCTCCTCATACATCTCAGGAATAATATTCCTATCGTTGTCATGCGGTTTCAGGTCGTTCAGAGCACGTTTGCTCTGAATTTGACCGCCGCACGCTGTTTTGGTGTTTTATGACTCCGGAAATGCGTTTCCGGCCGCCGCGGTCAAACAACACCTCCGATTGACGTGTCGTTGGCCCGACCATTTTAAAATTCACTCAATGTATGTTGTCGTGCGGTTTCGTGGAATTCGGAGGTCGTTCGGGTGGTTTTGACCCCCCAAACGCGCCAGTTCAGCGCCCGCCGAGCTGCTGAAAAGGACGCATTCGGTCGTGCCGTGCGCACCGCACATCCGATGGACGTTCCGCCTCCTCCTGCATCTCAGGAATAATATTCCTATCATTATTGTGCGGTTTCAGGTTGTTCGAAGCACGTTTGCTTCGAATTCGACCGTCGTACACCGTTTTGGTGTTTTATGACTCCGGAAACGCGTTTCCAGCCGCTGCGGTCAAACGACACCTCTGATTGACATGTCGTCTGCCTAAAAATTTCACAATTCACGCAACGGATGTTTTCATGCGGTTTCATGGAATTCGGAGGTCGTTCCGGTGGTTTTGACCCCCCAACGCGCAATTTCAGCGGGCGTCGAGCTGCTGAAAACGACGCATTCGGTCGTGCCACGCGCACCGCACGTCCGATGGACGTTCTTCCTCTTCCTGCATCTCAATAATAATATTCCTATCATTCTAGTGCGGTTTCAGGTCATTCGGAGCACGTTTGCTCCAAATTCGACCGCCGCACGCCGTTTTGGTGTTTTATGACTCCGGAAACCATTTTTGGCCGCCGCGGTCAAACGGCACCTCTGATTGATGTGTCGTCTCTCCGACAATTTCACAATTCATGCAACGGATGTTGTCGTGCAGTTTCGTGGAATTCGGAGGTCGTTCGGCTGGTTTTGACACCCCAACGCGCCATTTCAGCGAGCGTTGCGCTGCTGAAAACGACGCATTTAGTCGTGCCGCGCGCACCGCACGTCTGATGGATGTGCTGCCTCCTCTTGCATCTCAGAAATAATATTCCTATCGTTCTCGTGCTGTTTCAGGTTTTTCGGAGCACGTTTGCTCTGAATTCGACCACCGCACACCGTTCTCGTGTTTTATGACTCCGGAAACACATTTCTGGCCACCGCGGTCAAAAGGAATCTTTGATTGATGTGCCGTCTGTCCGACCATTTCAAAATTCACGCACCAGATCTTGTAGTGCGGTTTCGTAGCATTCGGAGGTCGTTTGGGTGGTTTTGACCCCCCGACGCGCAATTTCAGCGCGCGCCGAGCTGCTGAAAAAGACGCATTCGGTCATGTCGCGCACACCGCACTTCCGACGGACGTTCCGCCTCCTCCTGCATCTCAGGAATAATATTCCTATCCTTCTCGTGTGATTTCAGGTCGTTCGGAGCACGTTTTCTTCGAATTCAACCGCCGCACGCCGTTTTGGTGTTTTATGACTCTGGAAACGCGTTTCCGGCCTCTGCGGTCAAACGACACCTCTGATTGACGTGTCGTCTGTCCGACCATTTCAAAATTCACGCAACAGATGTTGTCGTGTAGTTTCGTGGCATTCGGAGGTCGTTTGGGTGGTTTTGACCCCCCGACGCGCCATTTCAGCGCGTGCTGCGCTGCTAAAAACGACGCATTCGGTCGTGCCGTGCGCACCGCACATCCGATTGACATGTCGCCTCCTCCTACATATCAGGAATAATATTCCTATCGTTCTTGTGTGGTTTCAGGTTGTTCGGATCACGTTTGCTCCGAATTGGACCACCGCACGCTGTTTTGGTGTTTTGTGGCGCCGGAAACGCGTTTCTGGCCGCCGCGGTCAAACGACCCCTCCGAATGATGTTTCGTCTAGCCAACCATTTCAAAATTCATGCACCGGCTGTTTTCGAATGGTTTCGTGGCATTCAGAGGTCATTCGAGTGGTTTTGACCCCCCAACGCGTCATTTCAGCGCGCGCTGAGCTGCTGAAAACGACGCATTCGGTCGTGCCGCGTGCACCGCACGTCCGATGGACGTGCCGCCTCCTCCTGCATCTCAGGAATAATATTACTATCATTCTCGTGCAGTTTCAGGTCGTTCGGATCACGTTTTCTCCGAATTTGACCGCCGCACGCCGTTTTGGGGTTTTATGGCGCCGTAAACGCTTTTCTGGCCGCCGCGGTCAAACGTCTCCTCCGAATGACGTACCATCTGGCCGACCATTTCACAATTCACGCACCGGCTATTGTTGTACGGTTTCGTGGTATTCGAAGGTCGTTCGGGTGGTTTTGACCCCCCAACGCGCCATTTCATCGCACGCCGAGCTGCTGAAAACGACACATTCAGTCGTGCCGCGCGCACCGCACGTCCGATGGATGTGCCGCCTCCTTTTTCATCTCAGGAATAATATTCCCATCGTTCCCGTGAGGTTTCAAGTCATTCGGAGCACGTTTGCTCCGAATTTGACAGCCGCACACCGTTTTGGTGTTTTATGGCGCTGGAAACGCGTATCCGGCCGCTGCGGTCATACGTCACCTCCGATTGATGTGCCGTCTATCCGAACATTTCACAATTCACACAACGGATTTTTTCGTTCGGTTTCGTGGCATTCGGAGGTCGTTCGGGTGGTTTTGACCCCCTGACGCGATATTTCAGCGCGCGCCGAGCTGCTGAAAAAGACGCATTCGATCGTGCTGCGCGCACCGCACGTCCGATGGACGTTCCGCCTCCCCCTGCATCTCAGGAATAATATTCCTATCGTTCTCGTGCGGTTTCAGGTCGTTCTGAGCGCGTTTGCTCCGAATTGGACTGCCGCACACCGTTTTTGGGTTTTTTGGCGCCAGAAATGCATTGTCGGCTGGCTCGGTCAAACAGCACCTACGAATGACGTGCCGTCTGGCCGACCATTTCACAATTCACGCAACAGATGTTGTCGTGCGGTTTCGTGGCATTCGGAGGTCGTTCGGGTGGTTTTGACCCCCCGATGCGCAATTTCAGCGCACGCCGAGCTGCTGAAAACAACGAATTCGGTTGTGCCGCGTGCACCGCATGTCCGATGGACATGCCGCTTCCTCCTACATCTTAGAAATAATATTCCTATTATTCTCGTGCGGTTTCAGGTCGTTCGGAGCACATTGGCTCTGAATTCGACCGCCGCACGCCGTTTTGGTGTTTTATGGCGCCGGAAACGCGTTTCCGGCCGCTGTGGTCAAACGACACCTCCGAATGACGTGTCGTCTCGCCGAAAATTTCACAATTCACGCACCCGCTATTGTCGTATAGTTATGTGGCATTTGGAGGTCGTTCGGGTGGATTTCACCCCCCAACGCGCCATTTCAGCGCGCGCTGAGCTGCTGAAAACGACGCATTCGGTCGTGTCGCGCACACCGCACGTTCGATGGACGTTCCGCCACCTCCTGCATCTCATGAATAATATTTCTATCGTTCTCGTGCAGTTTCAGGTCGTTTGGAGCACGTTTGCTCCGAATTGGACCGCCGCACGCCGTTTTGGTGTTTTGTGGCGACGAAAACGCATTTCCGGCCGCTGCGGTCAAACAGAACCTCCGATTGACGTGTCGTCTAGCCGACCATTTCACAATTCACGCAACGGATTTTGTCGTGCGGTTTCGTGGCATTCGGAAGTAGTTCGGGTGGTTTTGACCCCCCGACGCGCAATTTCAGCGCGCGCCGAGCTGATGAAAACGACGCATTTGGTCGTGCCACGTGCACCGCACGTCCGATGGACGTGCCTCCTCCTCCTGGATCTCAGGAATAATATTTCTATCGTTCTCGTGCAGTTTCAGGTCGTTCGGAGCACGTTTGCTTCGAATGGGACCGCCGCACGCCGTTTTGGTGTTTTTTGGCGCCGGAAACGCGTTTCCAGCCGCCGCCGTCAAACGGAACCTCCGAATGACGTTCCGTCTAGCCGACCATTTCAAAATTCACGCACCGGCTATTGTCGTACGGTTTCGTGGCATTCGTAGGTCGTTCGAGTGGTTTTGATCCCCCGATGCGCAATTTCAGCGCGCGCCGCGCTGCTGAAAACGATGCATTCGGTCGTGTCACGCACACCGCACGTCCGATGGACGTGCCGCCTCCTCCTGCATCTCAGGAATAATATTCTATCGTTCTCGTGCGGTTTCAGGTTTTTCGGAGCAAGTTTGCTCCAAATTGGACAGCCACACGCCGTTTTGGTGTTTTTTGGCATCGGAAACGCGTTTCCGGCCGCCGCGGTCAAACGGCACCTCCGAATGACGTGCCGTCTGGCCGACCATTTCACAATTCACGCACCGGCTGTTGTCGTACGGTTTTGTGGCATTCAGAGGTCGTTCGGGTGGTACGGGGGGTGCGGGGGGGGGGGGGGGGGGTGGGCTGTAGGGGGGGGGGTGTACGGGGGTGCGGGGGGGCTGTCCGGGGGTGCGGGGGGCTGTACGGGGGTGCGGGGGGATGTACGGGGTTGCGGGGGGGGGGGGGGTGGTGGGGGTGTACGGGGGTGAGGGGCGGGGGGGGGGGGGGGGGGGGGCTGTCCAGGGGTGCGTGGGGCAGTACGGGGGTGCGGGGGGCTGTAGGGGGGTGCAGGGGGGTGTACGGGGGTGCAGGGGGCTGTACGGGGGTCCGGGGGGGGGGGGGGCTGTACGGGGGTGCGGGGGGCTGTACGGGGGTGCCGGGTGGTTGTACGGGGGTGCGGGGGGGCTGTACGGGGGTGCGGGGGGCTGTATGGGGGTGCCGGGGGGGCTGTACGGGGGTGCGGTGGGGTTGTACGGGGGTGCGCGGGGGCAGTATGGGGGTGCGTGGGGGCTGTCTAGGGGTGTGTGGTCTGTACGGGGGTGCCGGGGGGGGGGGGGCTGTACGTGGGTTTGGGGGGGCCTTCTGGGGGTGCGGGGAGCTGTTAGGGGGTGCTGGGGGCTGTACGGGGGGGGGGGTGCGGGGGGGGGGGGGGGTGCGGGGGGGGGGGGGGGGGGGCTGTCCGGGTGTGCGGGGGGCTGTACGGGGGTGCGGGGGGGGGGGGGGGGGGGTGCTGTCCGGGGGTGCGGGGGACTGTCCGGGGGTGCGGGGGGCTGTACGGGGGTGCTGGGGGGGGGGGGGGGTGTACGGGGGGTGCGAGGGGCTGTACGGGGGTGCCGGGGGGGATGTACGGGGGTGCGGGGGGCTGTATGGGGGTGCGGGGGGCTGTACAGGGGGGGGGGGCTGTCCGGGGGTGCGGCGGGCTGTACGGGGGTGCAGGGGGGGGGGGGGCTGTACGGAGGTGCGGGGGGCTGTACGGGGGTGCGGGGGGTTGTACGGGGGTGCAGGGTGGGGGGGGGGGGGCTGTACGGGGGTGCGAGGGGGATGTCCGGGGGTGCATGGGGCTGTATGGGGGTGCGGGGGGACTGTCCGGGGGTGCGGGGGGGCTGTACGGGGGTGTCCGGGGGGCTGTACGGTGGTGCGGGGGGGGGGGGGGGGCTCTACGGAGGTGCGGGGTGCTGTACGGGGGTGCGGGGGGGCTGTACGGGGGTGCGAGGGGGTTGTACAAGGGGGGGGGGGGGTTGTACGGTTGTGCGGGGGGCTGCTCGGGGGTGCGGGGGGTTAGAGTTTTTAAATGAACGCCTTAGATAATATTAGCTATCATATAATAAACAAGAAAAGAAAGAAATTATAAGTACACAACCTTCTAATTTAAATTAAATGAATACATACAGTACATCAATGTCAACCCCACAAGTAAAAACAAAAAACATATCTCATGAATATATGATGCGTCACGCGTTGTCATCAATGCTACCTCCTTCTGGTGGGCCAGGGGCCTACAACAAATAAACATTATAAATATTTTAATAACAAAAATAATTTCAATTAAATAAATAAATATAGTATATACCTGCGTCGTATGATCCTCTGCACCATCAGCTCGACGCACATATTCCCATAGTGCTCTAACCTCATCTCTCAATTGCGCATTTTCCTCCTCAGAAGCGCGTAGCCGTGCCTCAAAATCTGACATCTTCTGTGTCATTTGAGCAACAGAAGGACCGACAATCGCAGCGCGTGACACTATAGAATGAGGAATCCCTGCTCCATAGGTCAAACTATATCCATGCCCGTCCCGACCGATAATGTGATGAAAGATCTCATTCTGTCGCATGGGAAGCTGTCACTGGTCCTCTGGAAGATGTTCTAATTCAGCTTCAAATTGAGCCTGTGAAATATTAAAATATATATAAATATATATATGTTAATATATAGATTTATGTAATTATTGGTAAGTACAGACACTTACTATCAATGCTGCAACCTCTGGATCATTGCGATCAGGAGTCCTCATCCACACCGACATTTTATCAATTGTTGCACCTTCCTCTCACACCTATATATTAAAAGAATATAAACACAAAACCATATTAATTAATAAATTAAAAAATGAATAATATATACCTCATGTCGGATCTGAGACACGTGACGAGTCCCGAGCCTGTGAGGTGGTCCCTGCAACGCTCGATTCTCAGAATGGCGTGTTGACACCTCCTACATTCAATTCATTCAAATTTTAAACAAATCACATATTCTTGAAAATATATATACACCAAAATAATTAATATACAAACTGAAACACCCTCAGTAGACCAATATGCAACCAAGTCACGCCACTGAGCCGGGAGGACACCTCTCGGGACTTTTTCCAAAATGTCTAGAGCACCCACATTTGGTACCCAGTGGTCCCTCTTCACTTTGCCTTTATAATCTTTTCACATCTTACGGCATTATCTCATACACACGGGCCGAAACTCTTCAGGGCATATTTTCATATTTTTCTATAATGAAAATAATCAAACATATTAGTATTCTTTATACATTGAAAATATAGTAAAATGATTTTTTTACCTGAACCTAACTTTATAGACGATCTAATGTGTCCTGAGGGATAGAAGCCCAGTCACGCGTGGTCAATGGAAATTGATGTGGGTCATGTATGATATGACCCAGCTGACGAATAAATTCTGGGGAATTCGGTCCCACAGGATGAAAATCCTCATCAAATGAAACATCTATCGTCGTGTCGGAATTCCATGATAATATGCCACGACCAAGGCCTCTCCTGCGAGAGGAAGAAGCAGCCGAGTCTGATCCTGTTGAAAACAATTTTATATATAAATTGACAAATGTTATATATATATATATATATATGTATGTCAATTACATAAAAAATATAGAAGATGACATTCAAACATACCTCGACCCTGAGACGTAGATGCCTCAGATGGATGATGTGGATCTTCTACATCATCCCCTAACATGTCTGTAGTCATAGAAAATATCAGTAATGAGTCCAAAGTGTTTAAAAGATAAATTAGTTTGTTCTTAAAAAATCAAACTTGTACAAATATTAATCAAACAAAAAATGGATTGAATAATTAGTTGTGAATGAATTTTAAAAAATCCGAAAGTTAACATAACAGATATACAAATTATGTACAAAACCAGTCAATGCATATCCAAATTTCAGATAGAACTAATAAAAATTCAAGCAGCACATGAATCAGATGAAGAATACCTCAAAGGGATGATACACCGACCATAACATCAATAAATCAAGAGTAAAAACAACCAAAATATTTATGATTGAATTAACTTACAAAAGTGAGGATTAAAACATATAAAGATTTATAAAATGATTAGATAATTTATGATATCCTAGGACATTCTACTGAATAGCGGGAAAACAATTATACCTTTAATTAAGCATGAAAATCGACCGTTTCTCCTTCAACGGCCGCTCTGACCCAATAAATATCTTCTTCACGTTGAACTATGGTATGTTGATCAAGTTGTTGGTAAATAAACAGAACAGTCCCGGGTTCATCTTCTTCAAATAAAAACACTCCTTGCCGAGACATTTTGACAACAACTTGCCAACTTGGATCTGAAGGCAAAGTAACGAAGAATACTTGTTCCTCTTGTGATGTCAAAATGAAAGGTTCATTCTCAACTCGTTCATTATTTCTGTATAACATATAATTAAAATTCACTAATGAAAACTGATATTGATCGACTTTACATCCACGCACTGGATCAACCCAATTACACTTTAACAATATGTACTTCAAACCGTGTGTGTATACAACTTCAATGATGTCTATCAATTGACCATAGTAATAACCAGAATGGACAAAGGGACAATCGATGACACTGTTTTGTGTTGCTCGTTTGTCGTTAACATCTTTAATGCGAAATCGAAAACCATTAGCATCAATAGCTTTATAACGACGAGCCGTTATAGATGGACCCTCATCCAGTTGGATAAATACTTCAGGTAGCGTGGGGTCCCCTAACTCCCTCAGCTTATGAACCTACATAATTTATAAAAATCAATACTAATATATGCATAAATAATTAGTATAATACTTCACTCATAATTAAAATCAATTTATACATACATAATCCTTGAACCAATCATGAAATGATGCATAATGATATTGTTGAATTTGCAACTCAGTCACACGATACATCTCTTCTTTTATCTCATTAATGTGTTTCTTGCAAATGATAACGCGATGTTTAAAAGATCATCTTATGCAAACAAAACATGTAAAAGTTATACAATCACATTGATAAGATACTTACTGCATTAATGGTGCAACTGATGGAGTATTGAACAAGATATATCGATGTGCTTGTATCCACTCGATGTTGTCCATATGAAATGTGGTTCCTTATCCAACTAGACCATCATGAATCCAAGAGGGCTTATCTAATTTTGTTTCAACATCCGTAAGATATTCTGCACAAAAGTTAGTACACTCATCCATCAAATAACCATTGGCTATTGATGCCTCTGGATGATCTCTGTTGCGTACAAATATTTTCAATGTACTCAAATATCGTTCAATAGGATACATCCACCTGAATTGCACTGGACCAGCAGCCATTACTTCATCAGTTAGGTGCACTATCAATTGGACCATAACATTGAAAAATGATGGGGGGAAAAGTTTCTAAAAGTGACAAAGCGTAAGTACAATTCGGTCCTGCAAACTTTTTAAAACACTCATTTGTTTATTTCATAAAAAAAGTTGTCTAAAAAAATTACTCATCTCAATCAAGGGCTGAACAACATTGTGGGATAAACAATCACAAATTGTTATTGGAATCAATTACTGATGTAATATGTGATTGTCATGACTTTTCAACCCTTGCAATGTCTTGCTCGTCAGATTCACACACTTTGAAATATTTGAAGAATAACCATTAGGCACCTTGACCATCTTAAAAATGGAAAGAAATGTTTCTTTCTCCTCTGTAGTCATCGTATACTATGCAGCAGGCATATATGCCTTGTTTCCCTCAGCTAACTGTAAATGCAACTGTTTCCTTAAACCCATTTCTTCCAAATCACGGCGTGCATTAACATGGTCCTTTGATTTTCCACTGACACCTAAAATGGTCCACAATATGTTATCACAAACATATTTTTCAATGTGCATGACATCCAAATTATTCCTCAACATGTTAGTTTTCCAATATGGAAGACTATAAAAAATAATTTTCTTTTTCCAATTGTGACTGTGCTGCCTACCCGCAGCATGAATATTACGTACTGGAGGAGGCACCAAATCCTGAATTTCATATACCATGCGGATGTTTTCTTCCTCAATCTGCGATAACATTTCGACTCCTGTCATGATCTTTGTTGCTAGGCGGAACTCTCTAGAACAATCAAATGCCACTCTGTCCTTTCTGAATCTGTGCTGAGGAGGGAGAAAACACATGTGACCCATGTATGCCCATTTTTTGGAATGTTTAAGCCATACATATTTTTTACTTTTATTGCAACAAGGGAAAGCAAATTCTCCTTTCGTACTCGAGCCTAATAAATTTGCATAAGCTGGGAAGTCATTGATTGTCCACAATAAAGTAGCATGCAGTTTGAACATTTCATTAATTTCGCAGTCATAAGTCATCACACCATCACCTCAAAATTCATTCAACTCATCAATCAATGGATGAAGGTAAACATCAATCTTATCCCCCAGACTTTTAGGTCCATCAATAAGAGTGGAAAGTAATATAAATTTTTGATTCATACAAAGCCATAGAGGAAGATTATATGGAACCAACACCACGGGCCATGTGCTATGAGTTGCACCAAGGATAGACTTGAATGGATTGAAACCATATACTGCCAATCCCAATCGGACATTACGAACATCTTTAGCAAAGTCGGGATGTCTCTTATCAATATCCTTCCATGCATGAGAGTCTGCCGGGTGGGATAACATATCACTTTCATGAACTCTTTCTGCATGCCATCTCATTAAATTAGAAACTTTAGATGACATAAAAATCTTTTCAACCTCGGTTTAAGGGGAAAGTAACACATTTTCTTTACGGAAATCGGTTTCCCCTGTATTGCAATCTGACTTTGATGAGTATTATTTCCCCTGTTCTCTTTCCACCTGGAAGAACCACAAACCGTACAAATATCCAAATGGGTAGTTTCTTTTCTAAACAACATACAGTTGTTTGCACATGCATCTATGGTCTCATATGTAAAACCTAAGTTCTCTGTCAACTTACGAGCATAGTAATACGACTCAGGAATCTTAGCGTTGACAGGAAGAACTTTTTTCAATAAAACCAAAAGCATGTCGAATGATGTGTCTGACCAATTATTCAAAGTCTACATATGCAACAACTCCACGATAAACGACAGTTTATTGTAATAAGTACATCTAGGATATAATTCTGTTTTCGCATCATCAAGTGCTTCATAAAACCTCCTCGAATCACGATCTGCACCATAGCGGAGATTTATCTCACCAGTCTCAAGATTCTGGATGTCAATGCCTTCAGGATCAAACCCACGTACCATTTCAGTAAGCATTTCATGCATTGGATCAGTCATCCTTGCATCATCATCCATCTGAGCTGAATCTGTATTTTGACAACGAACATATTCTTCTCCATGACGAGTCCAACTCTTATAATTTTTCAGAAATCCATTAAAGAAAAGGTTCTCCCTCATAGTATCTCATGTGAATTGATATCTGTTAGCAAATTTTCTACATGGAAAACTAATATAGTCACTTCTAAATCCTCCTGTGAAGTCAATAAACTGCATAATGCCATTGAAATATTCTCTAGACGTTCGATTTGGAAGATCAATCCAACTCTTATCCATAATTATATCTGTATATCAAACATTTACACAATACTTATTACGTTTACATTTTTCAAATCAATTGTATTTAAAATAAATATTAATCATTTGTTTATGAACCATTGATAAAATAATAATGTAACTAAAAGCCCATGTTACCTGATTCAGCTACAAACCTGAAAGGGAGGGGAGCCGAAGGTGGTGCAGCGAGAGAGAGGAGGCAGCGAAGGGGAGCCGGAGCCAAAGGCGGTGCAGCAAGGAAGGGGATGGGCGGCGGCGGCGGCAGGGAGCTGGAGGATATGAGGCAGTGAGGGGACGGGGGACGGGCAGCAAGGGGGGTGTCTAGGGTCAGGGGGGGTTGTTTGAGCTGTGGGGGGGGGTGTCCGGGGTGCGGGGAGCGGTCTGGGTGCGGGGAGCGGTCCGGGGTGCGGCGGGGAGATGAAGGAGAGGAGGCGGTGAGGGGACGGGGGACGGGAAGCGTGGGGGGGGGGGGGGGGGCTGTCCGGGGTGCTGGAGCCATACGAGGTGGGGGGGGGGGGCTGAGGGGGCAGAGGGCGGATGGCGGAGGGCGGAGGGCGTGCGGCGGGGGAGGCCGGGAGGCGGGGGGCGGCGTCGGGGGGGGGGGGGGGGCACCGGGTGGGGGAGCGGGGGAGGCCGGGAGGCGGGGGGGGGGGAGGGCGACGTCGGGGCGACGAGGGGGGGGGGGGGGGTCGGGCGGCGGGGGAGGCCGGGAGGCGGGGGGGGGGGGGGGGGCAGGGTTTGATCAAGATGGGGGCGCGGGGGGGGGGGGGGGGGCAAAAAGGCCCGGATTTTTTTTATCAAGGCCAGCGACCGGCATTGGCTGCCGCTCTTAGATATCTATAGCGACCGCCAATGGCGGTCACCCGATTCTAGGGGGCTTCAATGCCCCCTTTTCTAGTAGTGATGGTTCAAAAAAGACCCTTAAGGGTGGTGATTTATTTATCTGTGATGATATTCATTATTGGTAATGTTTTGATATGAAATATAAAATTCATGTGGGGTAGTGGTTGTTTTATTTTGATGATAAAAATATTATAGGGATAGTTCATGATACATATGTATGTTCGAATTGATTTATAAAATCCCCATTGTGGAGGTCCATATTATTTTTTGGATTATTCCCTACAAAAGAAAACCCTTGTAGCCGAGGTCTATTATACTAATTTATATACATGTTATACACAGTTTTGTTTTAATAATTTTCAAGACCATCTCATTATCTTTACATGAACACTATCATTTTCTGAATAATGTATTATTGATTGTGGTCACAGAACTAAGGATAAATGTAGGTTATTTGTGTTGTTCCATGTTATATCCATGTTCCCTCATAAATTGTGTGGTACACTAGTTTTAATGGTATTAAAAATGATATCTATGATATTTTGGAAACATATAGATGTTGTTATTCTTTGAGGTTTGATTAATTTATATATTTATAGTAGTTTTTTTCTTAAAAACATACTGGAAACATATATCACATTAAAAGTGGTTATGTATTGGAATATGTTGGTCGTTCCCTATGGATGTTTTCACTGAAAACCTTCTTGGGACAATATTTCACAAGAGTACATGAGCATACCCCACTTAATGAAAGTTCAGAGTGGGTCGATGATTCAGATTGTGTGATCAAACTGGATTAGATCATATAGGATTTGTAGTTTAGGATGAGTTGAGGCTCAGGGATATAAATAAAGCATCCAATTCATTGATTAAAATATTTATATATTCTTTTACCTCTAATATATATAGCTGATTATTCTAGTGTGTGGTGCAACATGTATTCTTATATGTGTTCCTTCATATTGCATTTTACTACTGTTAGATGATTTACATTTCTTATTTACACTATAACTTTTTATTTTAGTAGAATTGTTGGAAAATATACCTATTAATACTCACTCTGATATATGGGGTATAGTCTCCCACATTACCTTATCATGCCTCTACTACCTGTTAGCATCCTATGGTGTATGAGAAGTTTCACCTGAGGTACAATAGCCATTATGGGTATGATCACTAATTAGTTGTCCTGAGATTGGGATAATACAATAAGGTATCAAGGGAATTTTTATTTTTCTTACTATTTATTATATGGTAGAAATGATATATAAGAATGTGTTAGTGCATGTGATAGCTATCGAGCTGGTGTGTAATTTACTCTAATTCTATTGGGACATTCTAGTTACATAGGGAATGGGATTAATGTTCATGATATTTTTTGTTGTAGTTGATTTAATTTACCTTATAGGGAAAACATGATGTTTATATATATAATCATGAACTATTATAGATTTTTTTTATTGGAATGTAGAGGAAATACATGTCTACCTTCATTATACTCAACATGTTCACAAGACATGTAGGCATGCTAATGTGTTATTCGTCACCAAAAATAGAGGACCAACTGATTAATGCGTCAGCAAAATCAAATAAAATTCATTATTATATATATTCCATATGTAATTCTACTCAACTATAACATTATATGCATGCATAAAATTTTGATGAAATCTCATGTCGATTGTATGGTTGGATGATTTATAGAGATTATAGTGATGTTTTTCAATGTGAAATGGGTGTGTGGCGAGTTTAGTGGGTTGGTGTAGGCATATGATTGCTTTTCACTGGAACCTATTTAGGATATTTTCCTATAGGGATCAGCTATTCTAAGGGTCAGTATAAACACATGATGTGATTTAAAATATAAATTGGATTGAAATTATACGTAATCTAACCATGTGTGTCATTTTATTAGAAAAAAATATCCATAGGCTGATGCTAATGGTATGGGTATTCCTAAATTATTTTTTGGGGGGAAATTCTATATAATGAATAAAAGTTTTGATAAGTTCCAATGCATGTAGATATATTTTCACGGGATGTTGATGTGTTGGATGAGGTGCCTGATTTTGGAGTTTCATAATGTTATATTTCAAGGTTTTTTAGAGATGTGTTTATGGATGACACACCCTGAGATGTTACCTTTCATGAGACCATACCTATTAGCTGCGTGGGTGGACCTAGATACCTTGGGATTTAGTTCAGTGGTTTTGTAAATCTATGAGATTTTATATGTAAGGGTTAGCCTAGGTTTTTAATTTCCTTCAAGAGGGGAAGCACGAGTGGGTGATTCTAGTTATGAATGATGAATGTGAGGTGCTATTATATATGGTTTATGAATCTTAATTCCATTAGTATTGTTGATATGGGACTGTTGTCTAAGGGATTCATTTTTTTCATATGTTTCCTTGAGTACGTGAGACACATTGAATAGAGACATGTTCATTAGATAATGTGATATTACATTAGAATTTAAGAATATTTATTTCATCTTATGACAAAACCATTATGAAACCGTATAGTTATAGTGTCTTAAGAAATTGAGAAACAGAGACAACTGGTTCCTAAAACATCTACATTATCTCCCATTTATTTAATCACAACTACAATATTTTTTTGCATATCATACTTAATAAACATCTTGATGGCCTAGGTAAAAGAAACTTATAAAGGGAGAGAAAAAATTCTCAAGAAGGGTAATGAATTGAAATATCAATCAAATCATATTCATAAGAACATAACATTTGAAAATCTTATCCTGCACATAAAAGATCACCATATCATATAATAAAATAAATACTAAAAGTGAAATGTAATCCCAATAGTCATAAAATCAGACATGGAATTTTATGGCATACCCATATAATCATATAAAATCATTTCATATTAGTCCAAACTCATTTCCAAGACCATCATAGTGGACAAAGTCCATTACTGAACCGAGTTCACTGCTCGTTCCAGCCTTGTATCACTGAACAAGATTTACTTTCCATTACATACATGTCTGTATCATGAGATATAAATCTATAACCAATAAATAATAGGGAGATATAGGTCCCACTCATCTCATAAGAAAATCATTCTCCCATGTTCCACAAAAACATAAACCATTCATCACAGCCTAAGCCAATAAAAAAATTGGTATTCTTAAACAACTCTTCATCATAAAAAAACCATATAATATAAATTGAAATCATGAAAATAATTCCATCATAAACACAATAAAATAAATGAAATAATAAGGATAGAAACATAACCCAATTTCATCTTATATGGAAAATAATTTTTATAAAACACTTGAACATAATTCTTTAAGAAAATAACTTGTCTTTTTCAAAATAATTTTCTTTTCTGAAAAGGTTGTGCATTTTTAAAATAAAATAATTTAATTTAATTTAATGGTGAAAAGTTGTAAAGGAATATTTATATAAATTACTAGTTATGAAAGAATACAAATCCATTAATGTCTTATAATATAAATAAAACATTCTCCTCTTACTTTTTCTAGAAAAGTCAAAAAATACCTTAGATGGTAAACAATTAAATGATTCCTTCCATACTATGTAGTAAAAGTAAAACAATGGGTAAAAATAAAATTTAAAAAACATAGGATAACAGTAAATATTTTATGAATTTTTTTAGAAAACATGGAAATGGATGATAAATATATCCTCAGTAAATACTTACATATAAACAATCTTGGGTAAAAACGAGATTTGAAAAGTTATCTCTTACCTTAGGTATGATATATTTATATGTATAAGAACCTCTATTATAATGATTTAAATAATATTAATGACTTATTGAAGAATCATTATAATTTTTATGATAACATTTATGATCATAATAATTTTAAAAAACCATTATATTTTATATAATTTTATTCAATTATGTTAATTTAATAATCTGTATCCGTCTATACTTCCATCAAAAGGGAAAAAAACACACAATCATGTGTATTGACGACTACTACCACACGAACTGATATAATTCATTTTCCATCATCATATTTCATGAATGGATATAATAATATATATGGTTTTCATATATATTTTATGAATTTATTATACATATTTAATTGTTGTTTAACCTATACCTTTTTACATTCTATTTCATGGGTGATATAATGATGTCGCTCGTGTGTATAGCGGACTACCGCCATGCGAAGCGATGTGATTAAATTTTCACTTACAATTTACATGAAAATTGTGTAAGGATACAATTATTTAATATATGTCATATTTATTATATAAATATACTTTATGAAATATAATACCGCATCTAACACCATACATCAAATCTATTTAAAAACAATAATGTTCATCATGCATACATGTGGAAAACCATCTCCATATAGTGATGTGAACTTTTTTATTTATATTTTTACATGGATTGTAATAAGGGTGGATTTTTTAAAAAAATTATATGTATAACATAATAATTTTTTATTATCCATTTGTTCCATCCATCGATAAAATTTGAAAAAATGATGATACATATGTATGCCCTACCGTCTTCGTCAAATGGTGTAATTAATTTTATAAATACAACATTGATATATTAATATAAATATATATAATGAATATATATGATATTTATATGTTGAATAAATGTGTGTATATATTGTAACAATGATCAAATTAAAAGGTTCAAAATTACACAACTAAAACATACATGAAAAATGATGAAATTATAACTTCAAATAGTGATTTTAACAATGAGTTTTTAATAAATGAGTGATAAAATAATGTAATTGAATAATATATCAAATTAGATATATGATAATGGATCATTAATATATTATGATTAAATCTGTATTTTTTTCCAAAAGTTCAGACACATACGAAAGAAGTCAAACCTGGGGTATGGGTTCCTCATCTCACTTTTACTTCCATGACATATATGCCATATCCACCACATGATTCTTTTATGTGTATATTATACCGAGTATACTAATTTATATAATTAATATCCATATATTCATGGTATTTTATGTTTTATTTGAAATTATTTATTTTTTGGGCTCACGATTCCGATGTTACCGTAGTGGTAAGGGTGTATTTCATAGTCACATCACTCTTATGGTTTTTTAAGTATCTCCTAGGTTAATAATAAGATATTTCAATTTAAAATTCAATTTATATCCTTAAAAATGATTAATTCCAGATCATTATAATTTTATAGTACAATTATTTCAAAATTTGGTACTTAAAAATATTAATTTTTTAAAAGATACAAACATTATTTATATCCTCATATGAAAATCGCTTTTCATCAAATTCCATGTTTTCTAAAAATGATTTCAAATATGTTTTTATCTTTTTATAAAGGATTTCATAATGATATTTTTTACACATTTTTACTTTTTAGTATATTTTTTAAGGAATATTCATATTTTATTTAAAAAATGTCTCATTTTGAATTTACAAAAAAATATGAAGTAGATATTTTGTTCATGTGTATGAAATGAACACAAATTTTAACCAGAATGAAAACCCAATGTTTTAACATTTTTTTAATTATTTGATAAAATATTTTCAAGCATAATAATTTTCAAAATATTTTGACATATTTTTTTAAAAAATATTTTCAATGGGTAATTATTGTATTCCACAAAGATGATTTTGATGACGTTTTGATTATATATTTATTTTTCAATGAATGAAACCATTTACTATAAATATGATCCACAGATTATATGTTGTGTTGATAAGATTATAATTATTTATTTGGATGATTTATGAGATGTTTGAAAATGGTTTTACAATTTTATTACCATTCCAATTTTATTCTAGATTGTCTATGATTATGTTTACATGATTTTGGTGAGTATTAAAAACATATATATTAGATTTAAAATGAAAATGTTTATGTTGTATATGTTTCATCCCTTGATATATAGATTTAATCAGAATTAGTTTGTAATTTTTTGGTCCCAATTATATATAGACCCTTGATGCATCAATAATTCTAATGAGACGAATTAGTTGGGAACATTATATGGGTTCCTAGACACATATTTAAACTATAATTGACATTCCTTCACAATGTGAGATGTCCACAATTTATCATTCCTTAATTATGTGAACAATTATGGGTGTATTTAATAATTATATTAATAATAATATAATTGGATAATTTTATAGCTCGTGTGATTACTTATTTGTATTTATATGATCATAATTTATTTATCCCATATTATGGTATTTTTATTGATTAAATTTCACATGATTTAGTTATTTACATTTCCATATTTATTATTCTAGTTTATTAATGATTGATTTTACTATACACTAACCCATAATTATAATCTATGATCACCCCTTTCTTGTCTTTTATTTCTCTATTATACTAAGGAGAGTATTATGATTGATATGAAGGTATATGTTGAGGGTGTAATGTCCCAAATTTAACCATGGTACATACCAATTAATTTTTAGTCAAATTCCTTAATGTGACCTAGGGATCATGCTTGTGCAATCTGTTGTAGGTACTGAACATTAAATAAACATTTTATCATGGTTGCGTAGGATTATGAAAAATAATACACCATGCCATGGTGAAATGTTTCTGGTTAAATGTAATTACAAGAATAATAATAAATAAATATAATTTAATGATATAAAAAAATAAGAAAGTAATAAATAAATTGGTTAGAAGAAAAGTGAAAATAATAAAAAATGGGTTTAACCTATTATTATTATTATTATTATTCATTTTCTTCATTCATTTTTTTAATTTTCTATATTTTTTTTAATTTTATTTTTTTCCCTCTCACATATTTCATTCCATTATTTATTGATTTTTTCTCCTCCTCTCTTCTCTCTCTCCTCATCTGAGTCACCCCCCTTCCAAGCGGTTCTCCAACCCCTTCTCTACTTCGGAAGCCCACTATACCTCTGATTTATCTTTGATTTCAATGCTATCATAATCATTGTGAATCTCTCAGTAAGGATTATCATTGCAAGAATTATCTTTTTGTTTCATCCTCACTTTATCGTGTAATCTATCAATGAATGTTTTTACCCAATATTTGTTTTCTGTTAAATCATATGATTTCATCCATTTTAGGTCAAATGAAATATTGTTGCAGGATGTGGGGTATACTATGACTACGTGGTTGGGTGAATATGTTATTTATCATTGTTTTGTTGCTTCATTAAATTCTCACTATTGTGTCTCTTTTCGGTGCCTAATAACGAATTACAAATAATGTTTATTAACATAATTAAATTATTTTTCATTGATCCTTGTGACCTATTTTTAATATGAACCCCTTATTATGTTGTTTTCATTATGTTGGACAACCCTTTGGGTGTTCCGGCATAATAGGCCTATTTACCTATGGTCTGGATTCTTTAAATCATCATTTACATGTGAAGGTTTGATTATACGGGACAATATTTTAATTTGAATAAATTATTTAGGATAAATCCTAAACCATGAATTTTGTTTCACATTGAATTTTTCCTCCCTAAATAATTATTGGTATATGTCTTTTTGTTATTTTCTATTACTAAATTTGTTGCCTCTATATATAATGACAAAATTCCAGTTTTTTTTAATATTATATTATTATTATTATTAGATGTGACTATTAGTCATGAACAACTAGTCATCACATGGAATTTAATGGTCAATTAAAGGGTTGGAATCATGAATTATTTTTCTATGATATATATGTCTCTCATTTTGTTTCAAATGAAATAAGGTTAGGGATAAAAAGTGGGTCCCGTATTAAGAATCCACATTTGAACTCTCTATGCTCAATAGGTTACCACACAATTCACTAGGGAAGTTATGTTTTAGGATTCCAAAAAATGGCTTTCCTAGAGTATTTATAATATTATTGGCTGATACTGGTTCACTAAGGGGAAGATAAGGATGGACCCTTTAGAAATATGGTCACAACGATCCCCAGTAGATACTTGGTCCTTTATGTATGATACCCCTGACAGGATTCATAGTTACCATACCATGAGCTATACATCGACATTCGAAAGGTTCACATTGTATGGACTCGTGGCATTGGATATAATTTAATATATGTTAAATAGTTTTCCCTTAGAGACGAATTCAAAATCCAATAATAAAATTTCCAATTTTTTTATAAATTCATGATATATTTTTATTGATACTTTATTGAGTTTTATAATGATTTGTGAAACATCCCTTGTTCCCTTAGTGTTCCTGGTGATGATAGTTGGATTTGACTCCAAGCCAATGTACATGTTTGGGGGTATTACCTTTTCTTGGTTCTATCATGTTACTTAGGCCTTGATATATATTTTATACATTACTAGTTATCTCATTATAAATATAAAACTCACCAAAGTAAGTGGTATGTGGTATCTATCTTCTTAAAAACATGATCCATGTTATAGTTATTTTTATTCATTTAAATTATTTTCATTTATTATAGATTGAACACTGATATTTTTCAATATCATGAAACATAATGGTGTAGACACCGTGGGTGCTAGCCTATTGATATTATATCTCACACCTAACTTGGTCACCATTTGGTAGCCATGAAAAATTTATGTTTATGGGTATGGATACATGTAATCATGCCCCTTTCGATGTTTGATTGCTTTTCTGTTTTTGATGGAGATTGGGAGGCATAGAACTGACCGTATGCTCAAGATTCCCTGTCATAGTTTTTAGTATTCTTGTATGTTATTTTTAGAATCAATCCAATTCTTGTACCCTATAAACATTTCTATTTATTTATCAAATATTTACATCATCATGGTATCTTTTATAACTATTTATATTTTGGAGTTATTGGTTATTTTTTTATGTCATTTCTCTGCTTCGACAGCTCTTAGATTTTTCTCTATGGTTTCTATACTTGTTAAATATATTTTTTTTAGCAATGTAATACCTTATACTATGAGGTAATAGTCTCCCCATGATCTTATCCAATTCCCTCGATGCTAGTTGGAAGCCTCTAGAATTTGGGGGGATGTGCTTGAGGCCTTGTGGCCCATCATCTCGGGGCCGAGTTTAGTGGTACTTGAGTATGGATGTTAAAAAGTGGTATCAAATGAGTTATTTTTTCATTTTTTAATATTGTTTGTGTTATATAGGAGACGTGGATATAGGAATTTGGAATTTACCATCTGTTTGGTCGTAGATAACCCATGTATAGGTTAAACCCAAGTTTCTTGGGTTGGGGATTTGAGTTATTGATTCAACCATTAATTGTTGATACAACTTCACCATTGGGTGACAAATTTTTTATTTTATCTGTTACTAGAATCAGTGTTATTTAGATGATGATTTTGACTATTAAAACTTGATGACATGAGGGAAATTCATTTTATATGAATAATATTAGGCACCTTAGTGATTAAAATTACAATCATGTTTCCACCCCTTATCTACATTAAACATGTATCTGCCAATTTAAATATGAGTTATATTGTGTTTAGTTTCAATATATTGTAGTAATTATTTTTTGTAAATGTAAAGTGCATATGTGTGATAGAGATATATCTAATAACTCTTCGATTTCTATCTAGACCCAACTCATTTAGTGGGATGCATGTTATGTAAAACATAGAGGCATGTCATGTACCTACCCTCATTACATGAATTCCTAACATGATATGCCATGTTCAGGGAGTCCTTGATCATTCCCTTTTATTACTACTCAATTTCTGTATTTTCTCATATTCCATAGAATCTCATCTAAGGTCTGTGTTTGAAAATTTTAAAATAATTCTATTGTGACGTCTTTTTATTTACCCCGTAGGAGTAGCGATGAGCACTTTCCAATGTTTGTGGCTCTGTAACCACCAAAAGTCCCATTTTTAGTCCCTCCTATGGTACCTCCTCCTGATATTCCATTGGTAAATGACACCCAGTTGAGGGATAATATTCTCTGTAAAACCCCAAGATTTCATAGTGTGTTATCTTTTCAAAATAATTCAATAACTTGCACTACACGCAACACTGAGTTCAAGCGCACCATGACTTACCAAACAAGCCGTTCAAAAGAGGTTATGAATAGTATTAACCAAATTTTAAACGTTATAGAATCCTTATAATTTTACAACCCATATTATGAGTTTCTTAGAGATAATGTAAGAACAAAATAATTTTTTTCAGATAAAAGAATTATTTTTCAAAAAATGCACAGTTACCAACTGTTAATAGTGAAACCCTTTTTTTAAATCCAATATTTTAAACTTTTATATATTCAATTTGACTAAATAAATTTATTCTTTAGAATGGTAACATCAAAAATTTCAAAGGTAACACCACAAGCTTCCACGATACGCTTCTCTTTGAATAATACAGTAGAATGTGTTGTACACAACTTCGAGTTCTAACACGCACTACAACCAAACAAACTAGCCATTATGAATAGTAATGCCTAATTTTTTAAATTTTATAAATGTTATCTCTCAAAATGGACTTCATTTTTGTATTCTAAGTATCGAATTTAGCCTAAGGTGAAATTTTGGTACTTTTTGGATAACATTCATATTTTGATGAATAGTTTAAATTACTAAATTTTAATTAAAAACAACTTTCTAAATCGAAATAATTAATAGTGATAAATTATGAATTTTTGTGGTTTTAAAGTATAATTAGAATATATTTTTACCATTTAATACAATTTTAGACATTGTTCATAATTTTAAAATTAAACATGTCATAAACAAGTGTCAATATTTTGATAGTTATTATCTCTTAAAAACACGCTTTTTGTTTTAACAATGAGAATTAATTTTAAATTAATTTCTGCCACTTCTGTGTTTTGAATTTGGAAAAATGTATCCCATATTTGAAATCAGGAGGTTCGAATTGTGTAAATAGGTAACATTTATTTTTAGACATTTTGAATAACTACTTCGGTAAATATTTTATTTACCATGGTTAAAGGGTAAATACTGTAAATATGGGTTAATAAAATAATATTATAATAATACAAAATTCCCTAAAACGTGTCCTAACCTTATTTGTTGATACATTTCATACCATGGGCATATTTGGGTCGATTTTGGGACCCCATGGAGCCACTTGTAAGTGATAGGGTCACTTTATTTTAATTATGTTAAAATAAATACAAAAATGACATAAGCATATATCTTTTAGAAAAAAAAATTATTACATAGAGTTATATATGTTGTATTTTCAACTATAAATATTATAAAACTATTTACTACATAAGGGTATTTTATTTATAATTTTTAGACATTGAATAAGTTTATTTATATATGACACAATGGTGATGCAGTAATTACCTAATTAATGAAAAATTAGAATAATTGATATGATAAATAACCAAATAAATGTAATTTTAGACTTTTTATAAATACCAATAATTTATTAGGTTAATATGACATGTTATAATTGATTTAATTAACTTTTTTCGAAGTAATCATTCTGTTATAATTTTTTTAAAAATCAATTATTGAATAGTGTCAAAATTGACATAAAAGAGTTTTTAAAACAAATATTATATTATTAATTGATATTAAATTCCTAAAAATATAAGTATCATCCAAGAGACATATATCATGATAGGTATTTCATTAATGGACCACATGGGGTCTCTTGTATGTATATAGTAAGTTTATTAACCAAATAATATAAAAATACAAAGAGACATTGTAAAAGTGAAACTAATTAACAAAGAGTTAATACATAAATATGAGGTTAATATATTGACCCAAACCTGTCTAAATTCTATTGGTTGAGTGGTTTTAGACCCATCCCCACCTTAACCTTTAAATAATCCACTTTGGAGCCATTAGAAACCGAATATGATTTTACTATAAAATAATATATCTATCTTTTCCAAAGGTGCCTCTAACCCCTCTTATAAAAGGGTATTCCCCATTCACATTAATTCACACCTTCAAATCCTTTTGTTTCATCCAAAACCTGCACAAATACTTTCTAAACGTCCCCCACTACAACCTAGAGTCATTATATTGTTCAAAAATCCAACCTAAGGATCCCTTTTGAACAAATCAAAAGGAAGAACCCGAAGAAGAGGTAATGTTTTCGCCACACTTTTTCAAGTTCCTTTCATCTTCCACGTCTTCATTATTTGTTATTACCATTATAAAATAATAACTCCATTATATTTTATAAAATATGATGTTATTATAAACATTGTACAACCATAATTCAGTATTCTCTCAATCCTTTGAATAACATGTCACCATACGTGTGTACGTACGGGTTACCGTCTCCAAGTCGTGGTGTAATTGTTATTCAATAAATTATTATTTGGATGGGTATAATAATGGTGTTTAATTCATATAAATAATAAATATAACTTGATAATGATTCTGTATATATGATATAGCCTCCAATTATATATTATTTTAATATCAAAAGAAAGATATTGCCGCTCATGCGTACGTACGGACTACCGTCTCCACAAACGCGATGAGATTCATTATACATCGTATCCATTCAAGTATAATTCTCATTTGATGATTAATAATAGTATCTAATGACTTGATATCATTCTGGATACGATTAAGGTAAAACCTATCCATTACAAACAAGGATTACGTAATAACACTTATAAAAGAAAACGAGTAAGTTAACACCCGAAACAAAGATAATACTAAGATATTGTTAACAAATCAATGTTAAAAGATCATATATGATATCATATTAATGTATATGATTAATTTACAAATTAATAACAATTATTTCACCAGTATACAGGAGGTTATCCTACCCCAACCAAGGAAATGTACAATGTAAGGGTTTATTTCTCAATCTCTTCAGTATCCGAGGTTGATTATACGTAATATTATATTGGGATCTCTTTATCATCCACATCCATGTTTCTTAAAAATGTTTTTCAAAACATTATTACTATTTTACAGAATATGGGTTAAAGTCATTTATACCCTTGTTTTACTTTTTATAAGAAGTTTATAAAAGAAATATTTCTGTTGTTTTCCAAATAAGGTCCTTTTTAACCTTTTCGATAGAATTAAGGTAAGAATGTCTTTTTTTTAACTTATATGGCAGGTGCGGCTATTTTCCATCGTTATAAAATCGTTGATGTTTTCTTTACAAGATTATAAGAACATTTTCAAAGAAAATGTTTTATTTTATATGACTCTTAAATGATTTCAAAATAGAAAGATATATTTCTCTAAAAAGAGTTTTGATTTCATCTATGTCAACATCCTTTGATGGATTTTAGGTTTAATTGGAGTTGATTTATTATGATACAAAACTTCTATATTGTATTGAAGGTTTTGTGAGATGTTTGAATGTGGATGTGTTATTTTTATACAATTCATGTTTTATGGATGAAGTATTTACATTTTGTATGCTAGTTTTAATACGAATGTTTATGTTATGTTTAAACCTGTTCATATGAGGATTGCATTGGACTTAATATGTGACGGGTGGAGCCCGCTATAGCTCCTCGATGCATCGGTAGGTATCATGAGACAAACTAGTGTCTTGTAACAAGGCCTTGACAAAATCTTATTTGTAGTCTTGGCACGAGGCCTTGGCTATGTGGTTATAATAGTCTGGCATTATGCATTCCATCATTATGAAGGTGGTTATTGATATTGCATATGAATATTTGATTAGTAGAAAATCTATGTGAATAATTAAATGGAATTATTTCATTTTTTTTTCATACTATGTTGAAGTTCAAGTTTAAAAGGCTTTTGTTTTAGTTATACATTGCCTTAAATGTTTATTCTTGTTAATGAATGTTTTCACTATATTGTTGTCCTTAATGGGAATTTGAGCTCACCCCTTTTCTATGTTTTATTTTTCCCAGGATGTGAAGAAGTAATTTATAAATGACCTGCAGGGATAGTATGAGGGGATAAGAGTGTGGATTATGGAGACTATATTGTTGTAGTTTTTATTTTATGATGTAATGTAAAACTTTATGAATATATCTAATGTTTCCAAAGCTACTAAACGAATCGCTCATTCGAGATTTGATCTTTCTTGTGATCATGCCAATGTTATGTAATAATGCACTGACTCTGGGTAACTAGGGCCGGGGCGTTACAGTTGGTATCAGAGTATGCTTAGTACAAACCATGGAAGCTAGATTTAGATAAACTCTGATTAGAGGACATAGAACTAAGATGGACTTTGAGGATTAGTATAGAATAACTTCCTAGAATTTTGGTATTGTATTGATTTTGTGAGTTTTCTGAGAAATATATCTTTGTCTGGATACGAGTATGTAGAGGCGGCTCTGACATAGATGTACCTAGGGGTAAAACCCAAAATCACCACTTTTATATTGACTCGAATGGGAACTGGTGCACGGAAACGGGCCTTGATGAACTCATGGTTATAACACACCCGTGGGATATGCTAAAGATAACTCTCATTTTATTTACAAATCATTATGAAGGGCTTATGAGTATATACTACCTCAAAGAACACATTTTTATGATTATGGATTATATCAATAAATAGTTCAATTAATGTTAAGTATTTTACAGGTATGGTGTCACATAAAAGACATATTTTAAAGGTATTTTTCATTTAATTTACATCATTTCTTTGTTTTGGGGGTTTCCATAGGTTTTAGGGGGGAATATATGAGTATTCATGAATTGGGCCAAACCGTGAGCCCAATTCCAGAGTAAAAAATAAATTTTGTATCTTTTATAACATTTTTATTTTTCAACATTTTTCATCCATTCCAATTCCTACATGACCTTCACTAACCTATTAACACCACCATGGTAATTTGGAACTTTTAGAAAACCATAATCAGGGTTTATTTGGGCTTTTATCTAAGGGGTTGGGCCTGCCCGAAAGCTCAAATCCTGTTTTAAAAATAAATTTTGATTATGATATAAATTAGATAATTTTTTGGATTTTTCGGTGATTCTCAAGTGGAGCCCGAGACCACTGAACCCAACCGCGCGACCATTCTCCCCCCCCCTCTTTGGAGCTCTGGTTAATCGCGATTTGGTGCCAAACTTCATAGGCATCCTCAAATCGTCCAGATTTAAAGAGGTAAGTTCATTCCTTCATAACTCTCTCAATTCATACTCTTTTTCCCCCATTCAAATTCCAAAATGATCTCCTTATCCTAGTCTAACCTCCCTTGAATGATTGAGTATTTTTAAAATCATCTACTGGTATTTTCTGGGGCGATTTATACAAGATATTTTAAGGAAGTTGTTATGCTTTTTTCTTCTTTGAGTTTGTTTAGGGCTACATCCAATGTACTTAGGGTTTCATCCCTTATCATTGAGGTTCCTAATTTCCAGAAAGTAGGGTTTCAAAATCAGGGTTTTATCTTGTGTTTCATGGTTTGAAATGCTTGTTTTAGGTCTGGTTTACCTTCCATGAGGTGCGGTGGTGGTGCATCTGAGTTTTCGCACAATGGATTCAAGGGTTTCCTTGGTTTTGGTAGGTGATTCCATTGTGTATGCAGTTTTTGTGAATTGGATACTATTTTATGGTATTTTCATGCTTATTGAATTTTATTATTTCTAAAAAAAATAGTTTTAGTGGTGTTTATATTTCAAATGAATCTTAAATGAAAATTTCATGTGAAATTGGGTTTTTTTAAAGAAATGTTTTATTAGTTTATTTGGGGCTACCCTATAAGTAATTAGTTGATTTTAATGAACTGCAATAGGACTGAAATAATATTTTGATGATTTTACTATGTGTTTGTTTCATTGAAAGTTGGTTTTAATGGTGTTTGTGAAACATATGAATTCTTATGAGCCGTGTTGTGTAAAAATAGAAATTTTACAATGATGTCACTTCTTGAACCATATGAGGCTTCCCTAAAAATGATTTTTTGTTTTAATTTAAATGTATTGGGATGCCCTTTTTGTTTTGGTAATTCAATAATGTGCACATAGTGTGCAATTGGTGCTCTCAAGGTGTTTGTTTTGTGCAAAACACTACGTGATTTTGAGTAATTGTTTTATTAAAAATCAAAGTGTTTTATTGTGTGTTTTAAGTGGTATAAAATTGTGATATATAGTGTATTGATTGTGTGTGACCATTAGTGGTGTTTTATTTGAAAATGGATTTATGCTGCATGATGAAATGTTTTGAGCACAAAAGGGGAAGCCCGGGTACTTAGGTGGGCAGATTTATACTAGTACGGCTAGTGGACCGGATGGGTGTTGTCCCTATATCACTTACCATTTGGATAAAGACAACTCTAACTAAACTATGTGGATGATTATTGGAAAACACTATGTTGTGGGTATGTTCCCTACTAGTGGCTCGTGTATGAGAGTGGATTTTACTATGGTTTCTTTACACCGAGGTACGAGGTTTATAGGGCCCGAGACAACCTAGTGCCTAGGGGTGTTCCTAGTTTGTTGCTCACTGGATTTTTAGTATTCACCCTTGTATTTGGGTGTTTTTTTCAGTAATTTACATTATATATCATTTCCATTTAGATATGTTAACATTCTGGAAATTCTAGTTTGAAAACATTTTTTAAAATGAAAGTTGCATTTCTTGGAATTTCATCATCGTTTTTCTTTACGAATTAAAACTTTTTTCTTCTTCACCTTATATTTAATGCACTTTGGAATCATAGGGTGGTATCCTATTGGGATTAGGCTCATTCCATACTTACACCCCTTTGGTGTAAGTAGACTTTGTTATGTTTTATTCAGGTAATGGATAGGCTAAGGGTGATGGCGGTTCAGGGTGTTAGTTCCCATCCTTGGTGCGGAGTTCTGGAGATACCTTGGGGGTGATGACCCCTAGTCGTGTGGAGTACTTGGAGCTATCTTGATGCTATAATTATTTTTATTTGGAACAATTATATTATCTTTAAACTAATGTACTCAGTTCTGGTTTTTACTTAAGTCTTGTTTGGCTCAAAAATTCCAGATTTATATTATGGATTGTTTTTAATATTTTATGCTTTCATACTCGGGTAAATCGTTCCCAAACATAAATAAAAGATACTCGGGAACATGTGCCAGCCCGTGGGGATAGGGAATGCCCTTAGGGTCATGTCACGAGCTGGGTTTGGTGCCGGTTGTGGTGGAGGCCAAATTCGGTTCGTGACAAAATGGTATCAGAGGAGGATCGCTCCTTGGGTCATGTTATCTGGGGAAGAGTCAGCATAGTCTGGAGTTAGGATTTTCGAGACATGAAATTTCAGTCATGGGTAGTGTACTTGGCCAGAACACCTCATGACGGGATACAAGTAACCATGGTAAGTATGGATTTATCTGAGTCCTTTGGTTTTCTTGGTTTAATGATGACTATGTGAAATGGAAAGAGATTTGGGAGAATAATCTCAGTGAGATCACAGGGCCTGGCAAGCCATGTGGAGCCGTGGATATTTCACTAGAATACTCTCTATAACGGTGAAGTGATTGGAATATGTCTACCAACCATATGTCCAAGTCACCCCCCTAAACTAGTTTCCTCTCACATTGTCTTGTGTCTCTTTGTTTTGGAATCTTGGAAACTTGGTTTTTTTTTAAAAAATGACTTCACTTAAAGGAGTGTGAATTTTTGTACTGTTATATTCTAGTAAAGGGAAAATGGTTTTATTTAATGTCTATAAATGAAATTTCAGAATTATTTCAAAAGGGTAAATTTTGTGTTTACACCTCTTTTGAAAGTATGAACTATGTTAATTGGGGTTTTGAAAATATGTTTCTAGTGGAATTTTTTTTAACCGTGGAAAAGTGTTTTAGATTAAATTAAGTGTTCTAGAATTTTTGTGTAGGGGTTGAAGATGGATTTTGGGTTTGGTGACTACTGAAAATTTGAAAACAAAATTATGAATATTTAGAACCTTGTCTTGAAATGAGAAGAGTTGAGTTCTTAATTTAATGGAGATTTCTGAAATGGTGTTTTTCATGAAATTAGAAGTGTTTTGAAATCAATTGCAATGTTTTGAATTTTTTTAAAGGAATGAATATGTGATTTTATTTAATTATGAATTCTTTTCTAAATTGGTTTGTAAGATGAAAAATTGGGTTTTGATATTATGGATAGTGTTTTTGAGAAAGAAAAATTATGGTTAAAAATTTGATTTTAAAAAGAGGAAAGGTTTGATTTTTGGTATTTTGTATTCTAAAGGGTGACCACATGCATAGGTTTATTTGGGAATATGGATGGATATGATGTGGGTTCCCAGTGTGGCATGTAAACATGCATGTGTGAGGCTCATGAGATACCATCGGTAAATGTGCAACCAACCAACACTATTTTTTTAATAATGTTTTTGAAGGAAAGTGTTCTGTTTTGATAATATATGGTTGTGAGGTATGGATTATGTGTTATCAGGATTATTATTGTGGGATGTTTTAAGTTTAATAACCCCTCTTGTTTGAACGATGTTTTGGATTTGTGTTTCATTGGTATGTTGGAATGAAGTGTTGGTCTGTGGTTTCTTTTGAGGAAAAGTTTGGGAGGCCAATGTGCTGGCATCCCTCATGTGTTCGGTTCAGGTTGGTGGTCTGTTATGACCAAATGACTAGATCGGTTGGGTCCATGGGTTTTCTTGTTGGCTAGGGTACACCCCCATAAAGTGTTAATGTATGATTCATGTTTGGACTATGGTGATTCACCGTTGGATGATCCTCCAATTGATCAACATAAGGACTTTATTCTTGAGGTTTGGAGATTGAGTTTTCCCCTATTCTTTTTCAATTATGTGGATCCCCCTGTAGTGGGAGAATGGTTGTGGGAGGTTGAAAAAGACCTTAGTTTCTTATGTTTCCTATGTTGTCTAAGGTCAATGATGTTCAGGGTTGTCAGTGTAGAATGATGGCTTAAAGTGCCTCTGGGTCTTTCATCAGTCTCATTGAAGCAAGAGTTCATGTTAGGCCACCAGTGGGAAAGATCTGGCCAAGAGTGGATATTACGAACACTTGCTGGAATCATGTGCTGTTTTGGACTCAGTACATGGTCCCTCTCCTTGTGTTTTGTTTTATCCACAATGGTTATGTTCGGTGATTCCTTGCGATGTCATGTATTTATTTGACTATAAGGGTGAATATTGTGCAATCTTATGAGAGTCACTTTTTTTGTTGGATGTGTGTCTCCCTATAGGAAATTCTAAACCCTATTTTCTAGAGAAACGTTTTTCTATATGTCCTTTCATTCTGCTATTTAGAATCCGAGGAAAAAAGGTGCGATGTTTGTGCATCCTCTAAGTTTTTTTGGTAAAATGATGTGTTGGGGAAAAGTGGGTTTGAAGTGTGTCATGTCTCAATGAGACCATCTGAGATTAAAGTATAATAGTTTTTGGAACTAGAATAAGATGTTTAGTTTAGGGGTTTCGAAATCCTAAATGCGAGGCCGAAGATGCTTCAATCCATTGATCTCCAGCCATAGACCTCGGAGAGAAGCTGGCGCGTAGTTAGGTGAAATAATAGATTCATTCAAACTTTTGGTCAATATCATATCCTAAAGATGAAATATAAGAATATTTTAAACCAATGGTGTCATCATCTTATTCCAATTTCTCACATTTTGTGGAAAGAGGTGTGAGTACCTTTTTCCCATGTCATACCCTGAGTTGATTTTTCCCCGTTAGGTTCCCTTGTGTTTTTGGAGAAAAGTTTAAAATTTGGGTTTGGCAGGTTGAAGTGCATAGTTTGTGCGTGGTTAGCAGTAACCATGTGCCAACCCAGGGGAACGTGTGATAAGAGATAGTAGCTACCGCATGGTCTCTACACATACATGGTCATTGGCCAAGGAAACTGTGTGAAGTTTCCTCTTTGGACGGAATGATCCGCACAGTTAACTCATGGTTTCCCAAACCGTGTGAACCAACCATGCAGCCATGCCAGATCCTTAAAATTTTGTTGCTTTTTTTGTTATCCCATAATAGTTAGTTAATATGGTTGGGATTTGATTTGGGTATAACCACAAGGGGTCTCATGTTAGTTTCATTGGATGAATTCTGATATTAATCTACCCCTAATGCGGGGAAGTCCGTTCGAGGCACCCTGTTATTGTCATGATTTTGTCTTAAGGAAAGTTGTGTTTGTTATTATGGTGGGTAGACCCATCATGGGTATCATGTGTGTTCTCTTCGAAAAGTAATAATGTTATTTTACCCCTTATTATTGGGAGACCATTCTTTCCTTCCCCAATTTTTATCCTTATTCTGTCTTAGAAATTGAGTTGTCCCGGGTGGTGGGATGTCCGGATTAGGTCACCCTGTACTAGTG
The DNA here is from genome assembly GCA_963277665.1 of Viscum album. Taxonomy (NCBI): domain Eukaryota; kingdom Viridiplantae; phylum Streptophyta; class Magnoliopsida; order Santalales; family Viscaceae; genus Viscum; species Viscum album. The sequence goes on along the minus strand of OY728155.1, from coordinate 2,132,257,407 downwards.
ACTCAGTTTTATCCTTGGTGTATTCTAGGTAAGGGGTAGTATCGTTCAAGTCTATCAATCCACAAATTTGTTACTTCGGTAAATTTAGGGTTGGATAACACTCAATGGTTTTGTTTACGTAAATTTGTGGTAGCGTTATTTGAGTTCGTTCTTTATTTCAAGTGGATTGCTTGAGTGTCGTCTTTTAGTTTTTGAGGTGTTTTTTTTGGGATGTGTTTTGAATGTGTTTCATAATTTTAAGAAAGTGGGGTTATTTTTGGGTGGTGAGTGTATTATCTACCTTTGTTTGATGAACTAGATATGTTCGTCCTTTTTGAAGTGGGTGAAAACGTGGCAAGGAAGTTTGTCTTGGTCTATCGTTTCGGCTTTGCTTTTGCATCTGGTCTTATTGAGGCATTCTGGGGGCGGAATGCTTTATGGTGGGGAGAATTGTCACATACAAGACATATTTTAAAGTTATTTTTCATTTAATTTACATCCTTTATTTGTTTTTTGGGTTTCCCTAGGTTTTATGGGGAATAGATGAGTATTCATGATTTGGGCCAAACCGTGAGCCCAATTCCAGATTAAGAAATAATTTTTTTTTATCTTTTATAACATTTTTATTTTTCAACATTTTTCATCCATTCAAATTCCTACTTGACCTACCCTAACCTATTAACACCACCAAGGTAATTTAGAGTTTTTTGAAATCCATAAACATGGTTTATTTGGGTTTTTATCTAAGGGGTTGGGCCTGCCCAAAAGCCCAATTCCTATTTTTAAAATAAATTTTGATTATGTTATAACATAGTCAATTTCTGGGATTCTTAGGTGATTCCAAGTGGAGACCAAACCCACTGAAAACAACCGTGCGACCATTCTCTTCCCCCCCTATTTGGAGCTCTGGTTAATGGAGATTTGGTGCCGAACTTCATAGGCTTCCTCAAATCATCTAGATTTGAAGAGGTAAGTTCATTCCTTCATAGCTCTCTCAATTTTTACTATTTTCCCCCATTCAAATTCTTAAATTATCTCCTTATCCTAGTTCGAACCTACCTTGAAGGTTCGAGTATTTTTAAAATCATCTACTTGTATTTTTGGGGGCGATTTCTACAAGATATTTTAAGTAAATTGTTCTTCTTCTTTCATCTTTCAATTTTTTTAGGGTTACATCCAATGTAATTAGGGTTTCCTTCCTTATAATTGGGGATCCTATTTTCCAGAAAGTAGGGTTCAAAAATCAGGGTTTTATCTTGTGTTACATGGTCTTAAATTCTGGTTTTAGGTCTGGTTTACCTTCCTTGAGGTGTGGCGGTGGTGCGTTTGAGTTTTTGCACAAAGGATTCAAGGGTTTACATGGTTTTGGTAGGTGATTCCACTGTGTATGCAGTTTTTGTGAATTTTCTACTGTTTTTATTGTATTTTCATGCTTATTGAATTTTATTATTTCTGAAAAAAATAGTTTTAGTGGTGTTTGTATTTCAAATGAATCTTAAATGCCAATTTCATGTGAAATTGGGTTTTTTATAGAAATGATATATTAGTTTATTTGGGGCTGCCCTATAAGTAATTAGCTGATTTTAATGAACTGTAATAGGGCTGAAAATAATGTTTTGATGATTTTACCATGTTTTAGTTGCTTTGAAAGTTGATTTTAATGGTGTTTGTGAAACACATGAATTTCTAGGAGCCGTGTTGTGTAAAAATGGAGGTTTTAAAATGATGTCACTTCTTAAACCATATGAGGCTTCCCTGAAAATTATTTTTTGTTTTAATTTAAATGTATTGGGATGCCCTTTATATTTTGGTAATTCAAAAATGTGCACATAGTGTGCAATTGGTGCTCTCAATGTGTTTTTTTGTGCAAAACATTACGTGATTTTGAGGAATTGTTTTATTAAAAATGAAAGTGTTTTATTCTTTGTCTTTAGTGGTAAAAAATTGTTATAGATACTGTATTGATTGTGTGTGACCAGTAGTGGTGTTTTATTTGAAAATGGATTTATGTTGCATGCTGAAATATTTTTAGCACAAAAGGGGAAGCCCGGGTACTTAGGTGGGTGGATTTGTACTAGTACGACCAGTGGACCGGATGGGTGTTGTCCCTGTTTCACCTAGAATATGGATAAAGAAAACTATAAATATACTATGTGGATGATGATTGGAAACCACTATGTTTTGGGTATGTTCCCTACTAGTGTCTAGTGCACGAGAGTGTATTTTACTATGGTTTCTTTACACCGAGGTACCTGGTACATAGGGCCTGAGACAACCTAGTGCCTAGGGGTGTTCCTGGTATGTTGCTCACTGGATTTTTAGTATTAACCCTTGTATATGGGTGTTTTTTTTTCAGTACATTACAGTATCTATCATTTCCATTTAGATATGTTAACATTCTGGAAATTCTAGTTTGAAAACTTTTTTTTAATTGAATGTTCAATTTCTTGGAATTTCATCGTCGTTTTTCCTTACGAATTAAAACTGTTTTCTTCTTCACCTTATATTGCATGCACTTTGGAATCATTGGGTGGTATCATATTGGTCTTAGGATCACACCCTACTTACACCCCTTGGGTGTAAGTAGGCTTTGTTATGTTTTATTCAGTTAAAGGAAAGGCTAAAGGTGATGGCAGTTCAGGGTGTTAGTTCCCATCCTTGCTGCGGATTTCTGGAGATACCTTGGGGGGATGAACCCTAGTCGTGTGGAGTCCTTGGGGCTGTCATGATGCTATAATTATTTTTATTTGGACTAATTGTATTATCTTTAAACTAATGCAATCAGTTCTGGTTTTTACTTAAGTCCTGTTTGGCTCAAAAATTTCAGATTTATATTATGGATTGTTTTTAATGTTTTATGCTTTCATACTCGGGTAAATCATTCCCAAACAAAAATAAATGATACTCGGGCACTTGTGCCAACCCGTGAGGATAGGGAACGCCCTTCGGGTCATGTCATGGGTTGGGTTTGGGGCCGGTTGTGGCGGCGACCAGATTCGGTTCGGGACATATAGAATTATGTATTTTGATTCATAAACTGATCTAGTTTATGACATTGATTAGAAATGGCACCCAATAGAAGGAATGAGAACTCCAACAATATGCATGATCCAAAGAGTAAGGAGGATAAAATATTTCATGGTCTTAATCCTGAATTTAGAAGGGAAATAGTCTCCCACGTATTATCATCATATGAAGAAATAGTATCATGTGTTGATAAGATAAGTAAAGAATTATCGGAGTCCTATGGCATTGAAGAGAAGCCAGAGAATCAAAGGATGGTAGAGAGAATGAAAGATAAAACGAAGAAGGTAAAGAAGGATTTTCCTATATGTTATAATTTTGGAAAGAATCACCTTGAAAAATTCTTGAAGGGAATGGGAGTATGTTATAAGTTTGGAGAAAAGGGACACAAAGTATGTGACCGCAAGGGTAAAAAATGGTTTCAAATGTACAATGCTTCATTTTCAAGGAGTTTGGACACTATGCAAACCTATGTCCTAGTCATCAGACTATTCCGCAAATGATGCTATTTGATAATAATCATGTTATGATACTACCACAGATGAAGAGGAATGATTAGAGTTCTTATGTTGATTATTTCATTTGAGTGTTGTATCAACAATGTACATGTTATAATAATTATGGAGTATATAAGGATTGTACTGCAGTACAATTTCATTAAGGACTTGAGATTGTGTAGAACAAAGAAAAGTGACTCAATAGCAGGTTAAATTTTTGGAAAATATATGGTTGAGAGAATGATAAACCATAATATGGTTCTGATACCGTGGTAGTGATTTTAGAATAACACATGATTTATTTGGATAAATTATATTGGATATTCATGATTACCTTGAAACTGATTAATGATTTGTATATTCCATCATTGTTGGGTTTACAACAAATTTGAATTGAAAGAGTAGATCCATTATTCTTCAAGGAATAAGGGATCATGAATGTAATCAATAAGGTTTTATGGTAATTCAGGAGGTTGTAGTGTTTTAAACAAATACATGATGATGGTTTTCACATGTTATTACGTGGAAAAAAGAATCATAATTTTGTTTACATTCCTTATAAAGTTTGGACTAAAGTATTTTGGATAGTTCTAGTTTGGATTATTTTTGGATTTCCATAAAAGGACAACCCGGAGGTCGGGCGGCAACCCGTCGCATCTGGAAAGGCCGTGAGACTTGAACCCACAACCGAAGGGCAACAAGGGTGTATCACCTACCACTGGCCCACGCGATGTCCGGGATTAAATAATGTAGTTTTTTATAAGATCTGGTAGATAAATTATAAATTTTTTTTAACCCTATACGAATAGGATAAATACAATATATTTTTTAAGTTCTATTATCTTTTAGACTGAAAGATGAGTTCCTGGTAGAAATTAGTTAAAGGATGGAACTCTACTTGTCAATAATATAGTTTTCTTATTCTCTTATTCTATGATGAAATTATTTCTTATACTTTATTTAAGTAATCCTAAAACCAAAAATGTGTTATTGTAATACCCTATGTTTTGTTGATCTGATGGTATTTCAAATCATCATAGATTGATGAATTTAAGGACATCAATTTTACCCTTATTTGTGATTGATGACCACAATCCTTACATATAAATATTTACGTTTTCACTCCAATTATATGTCTCTAATTTCCACCAATGTTCTCTGAATAGAGATCATAATTTGGTGGTGACCCTTTCATTTCTCTTTTCCTTTTATTAAGACTAAATTTTATGAACCCAATTTTCGATGTAGGTTTTCCCACTAAGATATTTTCTATATTCAACCTTTTATTTTCAAATAAAAATTTCAAATTGCGAGGACAAAATTTATTGAAGGAGGGGATAATGTAACACCCCATGATTTCATAGTGTGTTATTTTTTCAAAATAGTTCAATAACTTGCACTATACGCAACACCGAGTTCAAGTGCACCATGACTTACCAAACCAGCCGTTCAAAAGAGGTTATGAATAGTATTAACCAATTTTTAAAACTTATATAATCCTTACAATTTTAGAATCCATATTATGAGTTTCTTAGACATAATGTAAGAACAAATTCATTTTTTTCAGATAAAAGAAGTATTTTTCAAAAAATGCACTTTTACCTTCTTTTAATAGTGAAAACCTTTTGTTAATCCAATATTTTAAACTTTTATATATAGTATTTGATAAAATAAATTTATTCATTAGAATCTATGTAACGCCCCGACCCCAGCTACCCAGAGTCGGTGCATTATTACATAACAATTAGCATGATCACAAGAAAGATCAAATCCCGAAAGACCGATTGGTTTAGTAGCCTTGGAAACACTAGATATAATCATAAAGTTTTACATTACATTTCAAAGTGAAAAACTACTACAACAACAAAGTCTTCATATCCACACTATTAACCCCTCATAATATCCCTGCAATTCATTCATAATTTACTTCTTCACTACCTGGGAAAAATAAATCATAGAAAAGGGGTGAGCTCAAATGCCCAGTAAGGATAACAATATAGCGGAACATTCAAAATAAGCATAAACTTTTAAGGCAATGAATTACTAAAACAAAAGCCTTTTAAAATTGAACTTCAACATAGTATGGAAAAAGTAAAATGAAATAATGCCATTTACTTATTCACATGGATATTCTACTAATCGAATAATCACATGCAAAAATCAATAACCATTTTCATAATGTTGGAATGCATAATGCCAGACTGTCATAACCACATAGTCAAGGCCTCGTGCCAAGACTACTAATAAGATTTTGTCAAGGCCTTGTGCCAAGACACTAGTTTGTCTGATGAGACCTACCGATGCATCGAGGAGCTATAGTGGGCTCCACCCGTCACTTATTAAGTCCAATGCATTCCCATATGAAAAGGTTTAAACATAACATAAACATTCGTATTAGAACTAGCATACGAAATGTCAATAATTTCACCATAAACTATGAATGGTATAAAAATAGCACATCCACAGTCAAACATATCACAAAACCTTCAATACAATATATAAGTTTTGTATCATAATAAATCAACTTCAAATAATCTTAAAATCCTTAAAAGGATGTTGACATAGATGAAATCAAAATTCTTTTTAAAGAAGTATCTCATTTTATTTTGAAATCATTTAAGATCCAAATAAAATAAAACATTTTCTTTGAAAATATTCTTATAAGCTTGTATGGGAAGCTTCGACGATTTTATAACGGCGGAAAATAACCGCACCCGCCGTATAAGTTAAAAAAAACATTCTTACCTCAATTCTGTCGAAAAGGTTAAAAAGGACCTTGTTTTGAAAACGACGGAAAGATTCCTTTATAAACCTCTTATAAAAAGTCAAACAAGGGTATAAATGACTTTAACCCATATTCTTGTAAATAGTAAAAATGTTTTGAAATACATTTCGAAGAAACATGGATGTGGATGATAAAAAGATCCCAGTAGATTATTACGTATAATACAACCTCGGATAATGAAGAGATTGTGAAATAACCCTTACCAATTTGGTAAATTATGAAACATACAACCCATAAAAGAGGTATCATACAATTAATATGTAAATACACATAAATTAGAGTGTATTACACAAAGAATATAATTATGGGCAGTACATAAACCACACAAAAGGTGATGGTGGCAATATGGCATGAATCTCACGGAAATAAGGAGTGAGATGAAAACCCCTTACCTTGTACTTTTCCTTGGTTGGGGTAGGTTAACCTCCTGTATAATAGTGAAATAATTGTTACTAAATTATACAAGAATAATATACATTAATATGATATCATATATGATCTTTTAATACTGATTTGATAATAATATCTTAAAATTATCGTCGTTTCGGGTGTTAACTTACTCATTTTCTTTTATATGTTTTGTTACATAAGCCATGTTTGTAAAGGATAAGTTGTATATTATTCAAATCCAGAATGGTATCAAGTCTTTAAACATCATTTTTAAATCATCAAATGATAATTATACTTGAATGGATACGATGGAAAATGAATCTCATCGCGTTCGTGGAGACGGTAGTCCGTACGTACGCACGAACGCTACTTCCATTTAATTTTTATTTTAAAAGAATAGAATACCAATGATACATAGGTATATTACTATTCCAGTATAATATAATATTTTATACATGTTACTGAAGTTCATTAACACCATCCTTTATACGTTCCATGTGTGGTATGAACGAGTCATATCATTTTAAGGGGGCGGTAGTCCGCACTTCCTCAAATGAAATTATCGTATGTATATACAACATGAAACGAATAATGGTATGAAATAAAATGGAATTACAGAAGCTTATATATAAAATATATATCATTAATATCATATTTAATTACAGTGCCATCATAATGGCCACCATGAGAGGCGGTAAGATGTATTTGAACAATCATCGTTTCGTGAGGCGTTAGTTTGCCATCCACAGAAACATTATGTTCATCATCCATTAGATGGAGTTGTGTGTATGTGTAGTTTGAATCCATATTATAACAACATCCTAGTATATTGAGGATACTGGTGTTGTTACAAAAGAAAGGAAATAAAAAGAGTTTGGGGGTTGGAGAAGCAAAATAAATGAAAATAATTTAAGAGAAATCGTTACCTTTAATTTAGGTAACTCACTTTGGTTAGAACCAAAGGACTTGTTGAAATGCTTTCTGCCTAAGGGGAAGCTTCAAGGAGGAGGAGAGGGATGTGGGGAGCTTAGTTGGGCAGAGTTTGGACGAGCCAAGTGGTTTGAGAGGTGTGAGGAATGAGTAGAAGTGGTCTCCTTTTATAAGGGAGAGGAGGGGCTCTTTAGGAAAGAGTGAAAGTATTACTTTATAATATAATTATATTCGGTTTATAATGGTCCAAAAATCATTGAGGTCGAAGATAAGATGACTCATATTCTAAATAACATCAACCAATAAGAATTGGACAGGTTTTAGATAATATTTTAATCATTATAATATTATTTATTTCAATGATTTATTAATGAGGTAAACATTGCATCATTATTGTGTCATTAATAATTTAACTTATTTGATGTCTAAAAATTATAAATAAAATATCATCATGTAGGAAATCTGTTTAGATTTCTAATGAATATTTATAATAAAAAATACAACATGTATAACCCTATGTAAAAATTGTTCTTCTAAAATATGTAAGCTTATGCCATTTTTATTTTTATTTTAACTTTATTAATATAATGTGTCCCTACCACATACAAGTGGCTCCAAGGGGTCCCCAAATTGACCCAAGGATGCCCATGGTCGGGTATGTGTCCACCAATAAGGTTAGGACACGTTTTAGGGTAATTTTGTATTATTATAATATTAGTTTTTAACCCTTATTTACCGGATTTACCCTTTAACCATGGTAAATAAAATATTTACCACAGAAACTATTCAAAATGTCTAAAAATAAAAGTTACCTATTTACACAATTTGAACATCCTGATTCCAAATATGGAATCCATTTTCCTAAATTCAAAACACAGAAGTGGCAGAAATTAATTTAAAATTAATTCCTGCTGTCAAAACAAAAAGCGTGTTTTTAAGAGATAATAACTATAAAAAGATTGACACTTGTTTATGTTCGGTTTAATTGTAATATTATCACTATTAATTATTTTGATTAAAAAAGTTGTTTTTAATTAAAATTTAGTAATTTTCACTATTCATCAAAATATAAAAGTTATCCGAAAAGTACCAAAATTTCACCCTAGGCTAATTTCAATATTCCGAATCCAAAAATGATGTCCATTTTGAAGTATAAAATATATATGATTTCAAAAAGTAGGTATTACTATTCACAACGGCTAGTTTAATTAGTTGTGGTGTGTGTTAGAACTCGAGGTTGCGTACAACACACGCTATCGATTATTCGAAGGGAAACGTACCGTGGAAGTTTGGGGTGTTACATTCTCCCCTCCTTCAAATAATTGCGTCCTCGCAATTTCTAGGGTATTACTGCATAAAAAGACTCGGGTGGTTCTTCATCATAAGTTCCTCGGGTTCCCACGTTGCCTCTTCCATCTTATGATTTCTCCACAAAACTTTTACCAGACGCGTCGTCTGGTTTCTCAGTACTTGTTCTCTTGTATCAAGAATCTTGACGGGCTCTTCAGAATAAGACAGATCGGGTTCCAGTTCTAATTCCTCATAGGTGAGTACATGCATTGGGTCAGGCATGTATTTTCTCAACAGAGATACGTGGAACACATCGTGAACTTTGGAGAGACTTGGCGGCATTGCCAATCGGTAAGCTACAGCCCCAATTCGTTCTAGAATTTCGAAAGGTCCGATGTACCTGGGACTCAATTTACCTTTCTTTCCAAAACGTATGACTCCCTTCCATGGAGATACCTTTAGGAAAACATGATTACCGACTTGAAATTCCAAATCCTTCCTTCGATTATCGGCATAGCTCTTCTGCCTACTTTGAGCTGCTTTGATGTGATTTTGGATTACTTTCACCTTTTCCACCGTTTCCTCCACCAGCTCTGGGCCTACAAGTTTTCTTTCACCAACGTCATCCCAACAGGTTGGTGTACGACATCTCTTTCCGTATAACGCTTCATATGGTGCCATCTGTATACTCGTATGGAAGCTATTGTTATAGGAAAATTCTAACAGTGGTAAATATTGATCCCACATACCCTGAAAGTCAAGTGAGCAAGATCTCAACATGTCTTCTAAGGTTTGAATAGTCCGTTCTGATTGTCCGTCTGTCTGAGGGTGGTAAGCAGTGCTCAAATGAAGTTCAGTATCCAGGGATTTCTGAAGACTTTTCCAAAATCTTGAAGTAAAACGGGGATCACGATCAGAAACAATCGATAGGGGTACTCCATGAAGTCTCACAACTTCATTAATGTATAGTCTTGCTAGACGTTCCAGGGGTAGATCTTCTCTTATAGAAAGAAAATGTGCTGACTTGGTAAGACGATCAACAATAACCCATATTGCATCGTTCCTTCTAGGATACTTTGGTAGCCCCATGACAAATCCCATCGTAATATTGTCCCATTTCCACTCCGGTATGGGAAGAGGTTGCATGACTCCTCCAGGCTGTTGCCTTCCAGCTTTCACTTGTTGACAAACCATACATCTAGACACAAAATCAGCAATCTCCCTCTTCATGTTGTCCCACCAAAAATGTTCCTTCAAATCTCTATACATTTTGGTGCTCCCAGGGTGTATAGAGAAATTGGAACTATGAGCATCATCCAGCAATTCCCTTTTTAGATCAGGTAAATCGGGAACACAAAGTCTCTTCCCGAATTTCAAAATTCCATCTTCATACACAAAGTCTCTCAATCTCCCATCATTCACAGCTTTAATCTTCTTCTGAAATTCTTCATCATTGGTCTGAGAACTCTTAATCCTTTCTAGTAAAGATGGTTTGGAAACCATTTGAAAAAGCATTGATGTTTCACCTTCCCTGGTTATTCCCATGTCCATCTTCACTAGATCCATGAAAATTGGATCCCTTTCAATTCTCATATTGTTCAAAACTCCATGGTCTTTTATACTCAAAGCATCTGCCACCTTGTTTGCCTTCCCCGGGTGGTAGTGTATCGTACAATCATAGTCCTTGAGTAATTCAAGCCATCTCCTTTGCCTCATGTTGAGTTCTTTTTGTGAGAAAATATACTTCAAACTTTTGTGATCAGTATAAATCTCACATTTTTCACCATAGAGGTAGTGCCTCCATATCTTCAAAGCAATGATCACAGCTGCCAACTCAAGATCATGAGTAGGATAGTTTTGTTCATGAATTTTCAACTGTCGTGATGCATAAGAAATAACTCTATCATTCTGCAAAAGGACAAAACCAAGTCCTTTCTTCGATGCATCACTATAAATAACGAACCCATCATTCCCCGATGGTAGAGTCAATATAGGAGCATTGACTAATCTTCTCTTCAGTTCTTCGAAACATTATTCACACTCTTTTGTCCAAACAAATTTAACCCCTTTACGTGTGAGCTTCGTTAATGGGTTAGCCAATCGGGAAAAATTCTGGACGAAACGTCGATAATAACCTGCCAAACCAATAAAACTGCGTACCTCAGTTATACTCGTAGGTGCTGGCCATTCTTGGATTGCCTTGGTCTTAGAAGGATCAACAGAGATTCCATCTTTTGAGACAATATGGCCAAGAAAAGAAATCTCCTGAAGCCAGAATTCACACTTGCTAAACTTCCCATATAATTCATGCCTCCTCAGAGTCTTCAAGATAATGCGCAAGTGATTTTAATGATCGTCGTAGGTTTTGGAGTATACCAAGATATCATCAATAAATACCACCACAAATTCATCGAGATACTCCTTGAAAACTCTATTCATCAGATCCATGAATACAGAGGGTGCATTAGTCAATCCAAACGGCATTACAGTAATCTCGTAATGCCCGTACCTGGTTCGAAATGCTGTCTTCGGAATGTCTTCCTTCTTTACACACAACTGATGGTATCCAGATCGAAGGTCAATCTTTGAAAAGTATTGAGCTCCATGCAGTTGGTCAAATAAATCATCAATACGAGGTAGGGGATACTTGTTCTTTATCGTTATAGCATTGATCTCCCTGTAGTCGATACATAACCTCATAGATCCATCTTTCTTTTTATCAAAAAGAACAGGGGCTCCCCATGGAGAAACACTAGGGCGAATAAATCCCTTATTAATCAATTACTCTAGTTGTTTCTTTAATTCGACTAACTCTACAGTGGCCATTCTATAAGGGGTCTTCGATATAGGCCTTGATCCAGGAATCAAATCAATGGAAAAGTCAACTTCTCGTTCTGGAGGATGTCCAGGTAAATCTTCCGGAAATACATCTACAAATTCTTTCACAACAGGTACATCCTCTATTTGAACATTCCTTTCCTCACCGACAGTTATTTCATTCTCTTCCTCCCCAATAATTGAATTAAGTTGAGCTACTGGGGGTGGATCTAAATAAGAATTAGGTGGTGACGATTCTGCTATAAAAATATGGTGCTCCTTATCATTATCATCAAGAATCGTAACCTCTTTCTTCTTACAATAAATCTTCGCATCATAGTCCGAAAGCCAGTCCATACCGAGGATTATATCAAACTCAATCATAGGTATGACGATGAAATCAGCAGATAAAGAAAATTTATGTGCTCTAATGGGGAATGATTCACAAAACTTTGTTGCAACGATACTTACCTTAGGAGTTTTAACTGACAACTCCCTTATTAAATCAAATTGGAAATATCTAATTTTCTTAGCAAACTGGGACGATATGAAACAATGCGATGATCCAGAATCAAATAATGCATTTGCTAAACTTGAGGAAACCATTAAATTACCTGCCACCACGTCTTTCGGAGCTTCTACCTCAGCAGTAGTGATAGCATAAGCCTGGCCTTGATCCCTTGGCCTTTTCTGAGGTAAGTTCTCCTGACGCTTAGGACATGCATTTGCATAATGACCCATCTCCCTGCAATTGTAGCACTGAACGTTGGTAGCTTCCTTCTTCCCCTTGCAATCATGAGCTTGGTGGCCTTTTTCACCACACTTGTAACAGACTCCCATTCCCTTCAAGCAAGTACCAGGATGTTTCTTCCCGCATTTACCACAAGATGGATATTCAACCTTTCCCTTCTTCCCCTTATTTCCATTCCCAGATTGATCAGCAGGTCTCTTCTTCTCTTGCTTTACTTTAAAGTCATAAGACTTAGAGAATTCCTTTTCGGTCTTGATAGCACATGAGACAATGTCTTCGTACGATGAAAAGGATTGTGAGACTAACGCTCGACGGAGAAATGGTTTTAACCCATCAAAGAAACGATCAATATTACTTCTTGGGTTACGAATATAATCACCAGCGTACCTCGCTAACCTTGTAAAGTTAGCCTCATACTTTGTGACATTCTCATCCTCCTTTTGTCTCAGACTCAGAAATTGCCTTTCCATATCCGCTCGATGGTCGCGAGGGAAGTATTTTTCTAAAAAAAGATCTTTGAATTCCCTCCATTCCATATTTGATACTTCATCATCTTCCTTCATGTTTTGAATCAATGACCACCATTGATCAGCATCTCTAGTGAGGCGGTAAACTGCCATGATAACTTTTTCCCTTTCACTGCTCCCCAAAGCCTGAAATATTTTCTCTAGGGAATTTATCCATTCCTCAGCTACTAAGGGATTTGTACTCCCATTGAACGTTGGTGGTTGTTTCCTCATGAATCGATCTAACATTGATCCTCCACGCTGCGGATCAGGGTGCTCCATACGGGTAAGGTTATTATTCATAACCTGAGTAAGTTGTCCCAGTATGGTGATTAGCTGATCGGCACCAGTTGCATCACCAGCCCCACTATAATTATCTTGAGCAGGAGGGAAATCCCTACATGGAGTGTGTGCATTGATACAGTTTCCATTTCTTCCACTAGGCGCCATTTCTAAACAATGGCATAAACTAGATCAGTTTATGAATCAAAATACATAATCCCATACTTATAAAACACTTAACATAAATTGAACTATTTATGGATATAATCCATAATCATAAAAATGTTTTCTTTGAGGAAGTATATACTCATAAACCCTTCATAATGATTTGTAAAGAAAATGAGAGTTATCCTAAGCATATCCCCCGGGAGTGTCGTAACCAAGAGTGCAGCAAGGCCCGTTGTCGTGCACCAGTTCCCATTCGAGTCTAGCTCAAAGCGGTGTTTTCGGGTTTTACCCCTAGGTACATCTGTGCCAGAGCCGCCTCTACCTGCTCGTATCCAGACAGGGATGTATTGCTCGGAAAACTCACAAAATCTCTACAATACCAAAATTCTAGGAAGTTCTTCTATACTAATCCTCAAAGTTCATCTTAGGTCTACGTGCTCTAATCAGAGTTTATCTAAATCTAGTTTCCTAGGTTTGTACTAAACTTCCTCTGATACCAACTGTAACGCCCCGACCCCAGCTACCCAGAGTCGGTGCATTATTACATAACATTAGCATGATCACAAGAAAGATCAAATCCCGAAAGACCGATTGGTTTAGTAGCCTTGGAAACACTAGATATAATCATAAAGTTTTACATTACATTTCAAATTGAAAAACTACAACAACAACAAAGTCTTCATATCCACACTATTAACCCCTCATAATATCCCTGCAAGTCATTCATAATTTACTTCTTCACTACCTGGGAAAAATAAAACATAGAAAAGGGGTGAGCTCAAATGCCCAGTAAGGATAACAATATAGCGGAACATTCAAAATAAGCATAAACATTTAAGGCAATGAATTACTAAAAAAAAAGCCTTTTAAAATTGAACTTCAACATAGTATGGCAAAAGTAAAATGAAATAATGCCATTTACTTATTCACATGGATATTCTACTAATCGAATAATCACATGCAAAAATCAATAACCATTTTCATAATGTTGGAATGCATAATGCCAGACTGTCATAACCACATAGTCAAGGCCTCGTGCCAAGACTACTAATAAGATTTTGTCAAGGCCTTGTGCCAAGACACTAGTTTGTCTCATGAGACCTACCGATGCATCGAGGAGCTATAGCGGGCTCCACCCGTCACTTATTAAGTCCAATGCATTCCCATATGAAAAGGTTTAAACATAACATAAACATTCGTATTAGAACTAGCATACGAAATGTCAATAATTTCACCATAAACTATGAATGGTATAAAAATAGCACATCCACAGTCAAACATATCACAAAACCTTCATTACAATATAGAAGTTTTGTATCATAATAAATCAACTTCAAATAATCTTAAAATCCATCAAAGGATGTTGACATAGATGAAATCAAAATTCTTTTTAAAGAAGTATCTCCTTTTATTTTGAAATCATTTAAGATCCATATAAAATAAAACATTTTCTTTGAAAATATTCTTATAAGCTTGTATGGGAAGCTTCGACGATTTTATAACGGCGGAAAATAACCGCACCCGCCGTATAAGTTAAAAAAACATTCTTACCTCAATTCTGTCGAAAAGGTTAAAAAGGACCTTGTTTTGAAAACGACGGAAAGATTCCTTTATAAACCTCTTATAAAAAGTCAAACAATGGTATAAATGACTTTAACCCATATTCTTGTAAATAGTAAAAATGTTTTGAAATACATTTCGAAGAAACATGGATGTGGATGATAAAGAGATCCCAGTAGATTATTACGTATAATACAACCTCGGATAATGAAGAGATTGTGAAATAACCCTTACCAATTTGGTAAATTATGAAACATACAACCCATAAAAGAGGTATCATACAATTAATATGTAAATACACATAAATTAGAGTGTATTACACAAAGAATATAATTATGGGCAGTACATACACCACACAATAGGTGATGGTGGCAATATGGCATGAATCTCACGGAAATAAGGAGTGAGATGAAAACCCCTTACCTTGTACTTTTCCTTGGTTGGGGTAGGTTAACCTCCTGTATAATAGTGAAATAATTGTTACTAAATTATACAAGAATAATATACATTAATATGATATCATATATGATCTTTTAATACTGATTTGATAATAATATCTTAAAATTATCGTCGTTTCGGGTGTTAACTTACTCATTTTCTTTTATATGTTTTGTTACATAAGCCATGTTTGTAAAGTGTAAGTTGTATATTATTCAAATCCAGAATGGTATCGAGTCTTTAAACATAATTTTTAAATCATCAAATGATAATTATACTTGAATGGATACGATGGAAAATGAATCTCATCGCGTTCGTGGAGACGGTAGTCCGTACGTACGCACGAACGCTACTTCCATTTAATTTTTTTTTAAAAGAATCGAATACCAATGATACATAGGTATATTACTATTCCAGTATAATATAATATTTTATAAATGTTACTTAAGTTCATTAACACCATCCTTTATACGTTCCATGTGTGGTATGAACGAGTCATATCATTTTAAGGGGGCGGTAGTCTGCACTTCCTCAAATGAAATTATCGTATGTATATACAACATGAAACGAATAATGGTATGAAATAAAATGGAATTACAGAAGATTATATATAAAATATATATAATTAATATCATATTTAATTACAGTGCCATCATAATGTCCACCATGAGAGGCGGTAAGATGTATTTGAACAATCATCGTTTCGTGAGGCGTTAGTTTTCCATCCACAGAAACATTATGTTCATCATCCATTAGATGGAGTTGTGTGTATGTGTAGTTTGAATCCAAATTATAACAACATCATAGTATATTTAGGATACTGTTGTTGTTACAAAAGAAAGGAAATAAAAAGAGTTTGGGGGTTGGAGAAGCAAAATAAATGAAAATAATTTAAGAGAAATCGTTACCTTTAATTTAGGTAACTCACTTTGGTTAGAACCAAAGGACTTGTTGAAATGCTTTCTGCCTAAGGGGAAGCTTCAAGAAGGAGGAGAGGGATGTGGGGAGCTTAGTTGGGCAGAGTTTGGACGAGCCAAGTGGCTTGAGAGGTGTGAGGAATGAGTAGAAGTGGTCTCCTTTTATAAGGGAGAGGAGGGGCTCTTTAGGAAAGAGTGAAAGTATTACTTTATAATATAATTATATTCGGTTTATAATGGTCCAAAAATCATTGAGGTCGAAGATAAGATGACTCATATTCTACATAACATCAACCAATAAGAATTGGACAGGTTTTAGATAATATTTTAATCATTATAATATTATTTATTTCAATGATTTATTAATGAGGTAAACATTGCATCATTATTGTGTCATTAATAATTTAACTTATTTGATGTCTAAAAATTATAAATAAAATATAATCATGTAGGAAATCTTTTTATCTTTCTAATGAATATTTATAATCGAAAATACAACATTTATAACCCTATGTAAAAATTGTTCTTCTAAAAGATGTAAGCTTATGCCATTTTTTATTTTTATTTTAACTTTATTAATATAATGTGTCCCTACCACATACAAGTGGCTCCAAGGGGTCCCCAAATTGACCCAAGTATGCCCATGGTCGGGTATGTGTCCACCAATAAGGTTAGGACACGTTTTAGGGTAATTTATTATTATTATAATATTATTTTTTAACCCTTATTTACCGGATTTACCCTTTAACCATGGTAAATAAAATATTTACCACAGTAACTATTCAAAATGTCTAAAAATAAAAGTTACCTGTTTACACAATTTGAACATCCTGATTCAAATATGGAATCCATTTTCCTAAATTCAAAACACAGAAGTGGCAGAAATTAATTTAAAATTAATTCCCACTGTCAAAACAAAAAGCGTGTTTTTAAGAGATAATAACTATAAAAAGATTGACACTTGTTTATGTTCGGTTTAATTGTAAAATTATGTCAAATGACCAACATTATATTAAATGGTAAAAATATATTCTAAATATACTTTAAAACCACTCAAATTCACACTTTATCACTATTAATTATTTTGATTAAAAAAGTTGTTTTTAATTAAAATTTAGTAATTTTCACTATTCATCAAAATATAAAAGTTATCCGAAAAGTACCAAAATTTCACCCTAGGCTAATTTCAATATTCCGAATCCAAAAACGAAGTCCATTTTGAAGTATAAAATATATATGATTTCAAAAAATAGGTATTACTATTCACAACGGCTAGTTTAATTAGTTGTGGTGTGTGTTAGAACTCGAGGTTGCGTACAACACACGCTATCGATTATTCGAAGGGAAACGTACCGTGGAATTTTGGGGTGTTACAATCTAGACATCAAAAATTTACAAGGTAACACCCCAAGCTTCCACGGTACGCTTCTCTTTGAATAATACAGTAGCGTGTGTTGAACGCAACTTCGAGTTCTAACACACACTACAACCAATCAAACTAGCCATTATGAATAGTAATACCAACTTTTTAAAATTTTATAAATTTTGTATCTCAAAATGGACTTCATTTTTGTATTTGGGAATCGAATTTATCCTAAGGTTAAATTTTGGAACTTTTCGGATAGCTTTAATATTTTGATGTATAGTGAAAATTAGTAAATTTTAATTAAAAAGAACTTTTTAAATCGAAATAATTAATAGTGATAAATTATGATTTTTTGTGGTTTTAAATTATATTTATAATATATTTTTAACATTTAATACAATTCTGGTCATTTTACATAATTTCACAATTAAACCGGACATAAACAAGTGTCAATCATTTCATAGTTATTATCACTTAAAAACACGCTTTTTGTTTTAACAACGAAATTAATTTTAAATTAATTTCTGCCACTTCTGTGTTTTGAATTTGGAAAAAAGTATCCCATATTTTGAATAAGGATTTTCAAATTGTTTAAATAGATAACTTTTAATTTTAGACAATTTGAATAATTACTTCGGTAATATTTTATTTACCATGGTTAAAGGGTAAATCTAGTAATTATGGGTTAAAAAAAATAATATTATAATAATAAAAAATTACCCTAAAATGTGTCCTAACCTTATTTTTTGTTACATTTCCAACCATGGGCTTCTTGAAGTCGATTTTGGGACCCCATTGAGCCACATGTAAGTGATAGGGACACTTTATTTTAATTAAGTTAAAATAAATACAAAAATTACATAAGCATATATCTTTTAGGAAAACAATTTTTACATAGGGTTATATATAATTTATTTTCAACTATAAATATTTATTAGAAAGATAAAATTTTTTCCTACATAATGATATTTTATTTATAAATTTTAGACATAAAAATTTGTTAATTTATATATGACACAATGGTGATGAAGTAATTACCTAATTCATGAAAAATTAGATTAATTTATATTATAAATACCCAAATAAATGTAATTTGATACTTTCAATAAATACCAATAATTTTATAGGTTAATATGACATGTTAGAATTGATTTAATTAATTTTGTTCGAAGTAATAAGTCTGTTATGATTTTTACAAAAATCAATTATTGAATAGTGTCAAAATTGACATAAAAGAGTTTTTAAAACAAATATTATATTATTAATTGATATTAAATTCCTAAAAATATATTTTTCTGCCAAGAGACTTATATAATGATATTTTTATCATTAATTGACCACTTGGGGGTCTCTTGGATGTATATAGTATTTTTATTAAACAAATAATATAAAAATACAAAGAGACATTGTAAAAGTGAAACTAATTAACTAAGAGTTAATACTTAAAGATAAGGTTAATATGCTGACCCAAACTGGAATAAATAATATGGGTTGAGTGGTTTTAGACCCATCCCCACCTTAAACAATAAATAATTCACTTTTGAGCCATTATAAACTGAATATGAATTTACTATAAAATAATATTTCTAGCTTTTCGAAAGGTTCCCCTCACCCCTCTTATAAAAGTGTACTCCCCCTTCTCATTAATTCACATCTTCAAAACCTTTTGGTTCGGCCAACCCCTGACCAAATACTCTATCAACTTCCCTCAATACAACTTAGAGGCCTTAGTTTGATCAGAAAGCCATCCTAAGGAGCCGTTTTGATCAAATCAAAAGGAAGAACCCGAAGAAGAGGTAATGTAATCACAATCAAGTTCCTTTCTTCTTCTACTTATTCTTTCTCTGTTATTACCATTCTAAAATAATAACTCTGGTATATTATATATACATTGATTTTATTATAAACATGGAACAACCATATTTCATAATTCTATCCATCCTTTGAATAACATGTCACCATACATGCCTACGTACAGCTTACCGACTCCATGTCGTGGTGTAATTGTTATTCAATAAATTCTTATTTGGATGGGTATAACAATGTTGTTTAATTCATGTAAATAATAAATTTAACATGATAATTATTCTGTATATGTTATATACCATCCAATTATATATTATTTTAATATCAAAAGAATGATATTGTCATTCGTGCATACGTATGGACTACCGTCTCCACGAACGTGATGAGATCCATTCTCCATCGTATCCATTCAAATATAATTCTCATTTGATGATTTATAATAGTATCTAAGGACTTGATATAAATCTGTATATGATTGATATACAACCTATCCATGAAAAACATGGCTCACATAACAATACATATAAAAGAAAACGAGTAAGTTAACACCCAAAACAACGATAATACTAATATATTTTTAACAAATCAATGTTAAAAGATCATATATGATATCATATTAATTTATATTATTCTTGTATAATTTAATAACAATAATTTCACCATTATACAGGATGTTAACCTACCCCACCTAAAGAAAAGTACAAGTTAAGGGTTTATTTCGCAATCTCTTCATTATCTGAGGTTTTTTACACGTAATAATCTATCGGGATCTCTTTATCTTCCACATCCATATTTCATAAAAATGTCTTTCAAAACATTATTTCTATTTTACAGAATATGGTTTAATATCATTTATACCATTTTCTGACTTTTTATAAGAAGTTTATAAAGGAATCTTTCTGTCGTTTTCCAAACAAGGTCCTTTTTAAACTTTTCGACAGAATTAATGTATGAATTCCTTTTTTTATCTTATACGGTGGGTGCGGCTATTTTCTTCCATTATAAAATCATTGAATTTTACCTTACAATCTTATAAGAATATTTTAAATGAAAATGTTTTATTTTATATGACTCTTAATTTATTTCAAAATAGAAAGGGACATTTCTCTCAAAAGAGTTTTGATTTCATCCATGTCAACATCCTTTGATGGATTTTAAGTTTAATTAGAGTTGATTTATTATGATACATAACTTTTATATTGTATTTAATGTTTTTTGATATATTTGACAATGGGTGTGTTATTTTTATACCATTCATTGTTTATGTATTATGTATTTACATTTCTTATGCTAGTTTTAATATGAATTTTTATGTTATGTTTAAACATGTTCATATGAGGAATGCATTAGACATAATATGTGACAGGTGGAGCCCGCTATAGCTCCTCGACGCATCGGTAGGTCTCATGAGACAAACTAGTGTCTTGGCACAAGGCCATGACAAAATGTTATTTGTATTCTTGTCACGAGGCCTTGTCTATGTGGTTATGATAGTCTGTCATTATGCATTCCATCATTATGAAAGTGGTTATTGATATTCCATGTGAATATTCGATTAGTAGAATATCCATGTGAATAAGTAAATGACATTATTTCATTTTATTTTTGACATTCTATTTTAAAGTTCAAGTTTAAAAGTCTTTTGTTTTAGTTATACATTGCCTCAAATTTTTATTCTTATTTATGAAAGTTTATGCTATATTTTTATCCTTACTGGGCATTTGAGCTCACCCTTTTTCTATGTTTTATTTTTCCCAGAATGTGAAGAAGTTATTTATGAATGGCCTGCAGGGATAGTATGGGGGGATAAGAGTGTGGACTATGGAGACTATATTGTTGTAGTTTTCATTTTATGATGTAATGTAAAGCATTACGAATATATCTAGTGTTTCCACAGCTACTAAATGAATCGGTCATTCGAGATTTGATATTTCTTGTGATCATTCCAATGTTATGTAATAATGCATCAACTCTGGGTAACTGGGGTCGGGGAGTTACATTCTTAGGTTCCTAAAGTAAGTCAGTTTGTTCCCAAGCATTTTATGAATATGAAAAAACTTACACGAGGCTTATTGTAGTAGCGTCCACCCACTTTCATGGTAGATGATGGTCCCAATGCTGTAGAGTCATGGATAGAAGATAGTAAATCCATCATCTACCATCTTGAGAAACTTTTTTGGTGAGGGTATAACTTTCTATCCATATGCTTTGTGAGTTTAAAATTCATTGGTGGGATGTCATTTCTCAGGCAGAACAACCCAGAGGCTTGTTTTGGGGAGACTTCCAGACAAACTTCAATGATCACATCTTTTTGTAGACTCTGAGAGAAAATAGTTATATAGATATCACACATCTTTATTTGTCCTCTATGATAGTGTTATATTATTCTAATTTCTTCACTAAGCTCCATCGTTTTCTCCATTTATGACAGGTGATGTACATATGACTGCGAGGAGAATTGATGTTGTAATTAGAGATTATATCTTCTCATAGGTGAACATATTTCATTTGTTGCCCATTATAGAGATCATGAATAATCCCCTAAATACGAAATGAAATCTCAACGAAGTTGATCCTATAAGCTAGAGTGGTTCAGTTTTGAGGCAGGGTGATGGTTATCCAGGAAATAAGAAGCATCATCTCAACTGTGCATATGGGAGAAATTCAAGCCAAATGAAACGTACATATAGTACTATAATAATTCCTCATTACAGAAGGGTTTTCCATAAGAATCCCCAGTTCACAATGAACCTGATGGAGTGCCAAAATTGTAGCATGATGGGTCACCTTTATAATTTTCTTCATTCTTATCCTTCAGCATCTAGTGGCAGGGGATCATTCTAGAGCCTCCATCAGGTACGACATCAAAGAATCCATGTTAGGATGTCATTTTAATTTCCACCAACCAATCAGGTTGAGGAATTGGAGGTTTTGGTTGAGGATATCATTTTTTAGAACACTAGAGTCAGTAGAGTGGACCTTATTAGGCTAGTCAAGAAGCATCTCAGTCTAACGTTCAATCAATATGTATGCAGTGCATCCAATGCTATTGGAGAAGAGTCCAGGGTCCTCTACCATTATAGGTACTATCTGTGTATTCATTAATTTATTTTCATACCTTTTTAATGAATATTCGTCACACTATTTCATATGATTGTGATTTTTGAGAGTTAGGGACTTTCCATTGATTACATCTGTGGCGTTATGTCTCTCAACACGCCATTTGAGGTCAGAAGAGAGGGTGTACACTAGTGCCAAGAGAGCCCAGTTGAGATAGGCGAGTACAGTTTTCTCTAGTATATCTTCATCCTCAAGATGAACATCTTTTATGTTATTATCACTATGGACTGGCTCATTGTTTATAATTACCAACTGAATTTCTATCACTGTCGTGTATCCTTCGCAACACCTAAGGGAATCACATATATACAAAAGGTAAAATGATATATCTAGGTAGATTGACCTATACCCAACCATTATGGGCTATGATAAGTGATAGCTCAATTATAAATTCTCTTTATGGGTGAATGGGGAACCCAGTTATTTGAATTCACTCCCATTGTGGATCTTTTTAGGCATATTTTACTAGATGACTTCTCTATCTTACATGATATGAGGGAAGTAGAGTTCCCTATTGATCTAGTTATAAGTGAAGCACTGGTGTCTCTTCCTCCTTCTATGATGGATCAAAAAGATCAATAGGAACTCAAGCAACATTTTGAATATATTGATTCTGACACTTTTATCAAACCTAGTACATCCTCGCGGGGTTCACTAGTAGTTTTACCAAATACAGAATATAGTACCGCATGATTTGTGTGTGGACTATTGTCTACTCAAGATGATTACTATAAAAAATTGATATCTATTTCCTCATATAGATGACCAATTCGGCCATCTCTGAGGAGAAATTATTTTTACCAATTTCAGTTTTTGGTTAAGCTATTATCAAATTCATGTACTAATATTGAATATACAACAATAAAATATTCTAAAGAAGGTACATATTGTTTGTGTTTGGGTTTATGTCATTTGATCTGATGAATGTGCCATCAGTTTTCATGGCTTTGATGAATCAGGTTTTCCACCAGTACCTTGATTCCTTTATGGTAGTCTTCATAGAAAACATTTTGGTGTACTCGCACTCTAGACACAACTATTCAACCCATCTTGAGATTGTGACGAGTACACTGAGAGAGAACTAATTATATGAGAATCTTAGTAAAGTCCATTTTTGGATTAGTAAGGTTTAGTTCTTGGGTCATATCATAACTGAGACATGCATATTCGTTAACAAAGAAAAGGTGAGCATAGTAGTTTCATGGGAACAACCTCCAATTTTTTTTAAATACATAGATTCTTGGGGCTTGAAATATATTAAAAGAATTTCATCTAGGATATTTTCTACACAGATGTTCCTCTTATGGATCCGACTAATAATTTTGTCAAGTTCATAATATCAAAAGTCTCTAAGAAATCATTTCATGAGTTAATGGAATGACTCACATCATCATGAATCCTATTTCTGATTGATCATGGAAGAAGTTATGCATTTCACTATAATTCTCCATGAGTAGGACTGAGTGTATTTACGATGTAGGGTGATAAATTTGGGATATTGGATCACCACAAAAGATGCTTCATGATCAGAACTATCATACTCACAACCTAAAATTAGTAGTTTATGTTCATGATCTCCATTGTTGGAGACACTAATTATTGGGAGAGAGGATCATTATTCACACGATTCATAAATTCAAGAAATATATCTCCACACAAAGTGAAATAACATGGAGGTTGTGCATTTTTGTCAAATACCATCAATCATTCAACTTTGAGTAGGATTATACCCATGGTTAGGGTAATTTTTTGGCTGAAACTTTGAGTTCAAAAATAAAAACAAAATCCATCCATGAAACTAGAAGTGAGTGGAAGGTGATGGATTTATTTGGGATGCATATAGAGGATCAATATTAGTGTAGAAAACAAGTTCTAACAGAAATTTTAGTGCTTTCTTCTATTTCAGAGTGAGTCCATATGAAATAGTTATCTGATCCAGAGGTTTACATTTTGAGGTAGAACATCACAAGAGATAAATCACCTTCAATATGGGTTATTGTTAGAAGAAAAACTCTTCCCTGTAGTGGCCATGTATGGGTGCCTTATGGTATCTAAGAAGAGTAAATATGGGAATATCATGCCTCTGTTTGGCTAGTTCTTCCTATACATACAATGATGTGTAGAGATATTCATCATTTATATTGGTGGGATTGTCTATAGATTAAAATAGTGGGTTTCATTACCTAGTTCTCCACATGTAAACAGATGAATGTAGAGCACTAACAACCCGATAGACTCCTACATCCTCTGTTCATTTTATAGTAGAAATGGAATGACATAATAATGGATTTCATTATAGGCTTTTTGAGATCTACTTGAGGCAACGATGCAGTATGGGTGATCATATATAGGTTGAAAAAGTCATGCACTACCAATCTATCCAAGATACCTTTTCTATTTATGATTTTTAGAGGATTTATATTGGTTAGACATTTTGACTATATTGAATTCCCCAGTCTATCATGTTAGAAAAAGATGGCTACTATATAGTGTGATTCTAGGTAGGGTGGCAGAAGGCACTGTGTTCACATTTTCTTCTAAGTACTGCATATCACCCCCATACTGATGGGCCGTTCAAGGAGACCATTCGGGTGTTAGAGGATATTTTACTGTCATGTCTCCTTGATTTTGGCTGCTCTTGGGAGAAAAATATTCCTCTAGTTGAATTATCATTTAATAAAAGCTTATATGAAACAATTAAAATTGATCTATGTGATGCCATCTATGGTAGACCATGTCTTTCACGTTTATGCTGGCTCGAGGAAGGTAAGGCATCACTTCTGGTTCATCATCTTTTTCAGCTAACTTTTGGGCATGTGCAGTAGATTCAAAACCATATGCCAAAATATCATTCCAGATATAAGTATTATAATAATAGACATTATAGACCATAATAGTTTGAGTTGGAATAACGCATCTTTCTGTACGTTTCACCGAGGATGGGGAATAAGTGAATCAGGAGGAAAGGGAAGTTATCATTGAGATATATCAGCTCATTCAAGATAGTGGAGAGAGTTGGGATGATGGGATATCATTTTCTATTAAATCTGAGGTACCATTCCATGCATGATGTCTTTCAAGTATCTCAGCTTCAATGGTATCATCTAGTCTTGTCTCATTCCTTTAGTCTAGATGACATCTTGCTTGAAGAGAATGCATTATTTGAGGAGAGTCTGATTCGTATCGTTGATCGTATCATTAAGGCTATCTGAGTTAGGACAATTCCTCTAGTTTTGGTTCTATGGTAGCATATATGTGTTCAAGATGAGTTATGGGAGTGGGAGATTGAGGTGCATGCTCAATGTCTGCAACATTTCTCAGACGACATTCCCATAACATTACAAGGGAAAATCGAGGACTAGTTGTCTTATGGAGGAGAGGTTGTAACATACCCAATTTAAACATGGTATAGACCATTTAATTTTTAGTCCAATTTCTTAAAAAGTCTTTGAGAACATGTATGTTTTTTTAGGTCCCGAACGGCAAATAATTTTTTTTCATGGGTGCGTGGGATTATGAAAAATAATCCTCAATACCCTAGCATAGTGTTTCATATTAAAATTAACTAACATGATTAAATAAAATAAAATAATTAAAAATAATTAAAAATAAATGAAAAATAAATAAAAATAAATAAAAAAATAAAAACATATTACAGGAAAAGTGAAAATAATTTAAAATGGGCCCAACCAATTTTTTATTTATTTCTTTTCTCCTTCAATTTTTATACTATTTTTTTATTTTTATTTATTTGTTAAATTTATTTTTATTTTTTATATCCCCTATTATATTTTTTTTCTACTCCTCTCTTATCTCTCTCTCCTCCTGTGCATCATCCCCCCCTCTCTATGTGGTGTCCCCCCCCCTTATTCACTTCAAAAGCCCAATTCACCTCTGATTATTCTATGATTTCAACACCATTATAAGTGTAGTGAAGCTATAGGTATGTCTTATCATCTAAATCAACTAGTTTTGGTTTTAATAATCCCTTCATCAGATAATACTTCATGATAGGGTTTTACCAAAAATTGGGGTTTTTGTTAATTCCTTTGATTTCTTCTGTTTTAGGTCAAATAAAAGGTTGGTGGAAGACGTGGGGTATACTATGACTATGTGGTAGGGTGAATATTTTTTTCACATATTTTCATTTATTTGTTTAATTCACATAATTGTACTACTCGCCAGTGGCTACTAACGAATACCAAATAATATGTATTAATTTAATTAAACTATTTTGTCTTGATCCTTGTATCATTTGATTAAGGTGAACCCCTTACTATGCAGTTTTCATGCAGTTGGAAATCTATTTTGGTGTACCAACATAATAGGATTATTTTCCTTTTCCTTGAATCTTTAAATTATCATTTACATGTTCATTTTCGATAATTTTGGTTGAAGTTTTAAATTGAATAAACTATTTATGATCAATAAAAAACCATAAAATTAGTTATCTTTTTAATTTTTCTTTCCTAAATAATTTTTTTGATAAGTTTTTTAATGATTTTTTATTAATAAATATTTTTCTTCTAAATGTAATTATAATGTGAAACATTTTAACAATAATGTGTTATTATTATTAGCTATGACTATTAGGCTTGAATAATAGTCAGCAAATCGAATTAAATGGTTAATTAAAGGGTTACAATCATGAATTATTTTCCATTGATATATATGTCTCTCATGTTATTTTAAATGAAATTGGGATGTGGAGGGAATATAGTTCACGTATATAGAATCACTATGATCGATAGGTTACCGAACAACGCACTATGAATGTGATGTTTTAGGCTCACTTGGAAAGGGATTTACCACTTATTTTTACTATACTATTAGTTGATTCCAGTTCTCTAAGGGTAAGGTGAGGACATACCCACTGGGAATATTTCTATTCCAAGGCTGGGTTGATACTCATTCCCTACGTGAAATACATGGTACATAATCATAATTACTATATCATGAGAGATACTTGGACTTTCATGTGTATCTTGTTTTATGATATTGTGGAATTGGATATTCTTGAGTGGATGTACCAAAGATATCCATAGGTTTGACTCATAATCAACCTATAAAATTGTAAATATTAATATAAATACTTGAGATATCTTTATTGATACTACATTGATTTTCCATATGGTTTGTGATACATATATTGTGCCTTTAGTGTTCCTGGTGTTGATATATGGATTAGACCCCATGAAAAATAACAAGTTTGGGGGTATGCCCTTTTCTTTGGTCTATCAAGTTACTTAGGCCTTACTATATATATTATTCTTTACTAGGTCTCTAATAAATCTTTTTAATCATTTCAAATATGGTTTTATAGTATGAGTTTACACATTGAAACCCAAAAAAAGATACAATAATTTTTATTCATTGAAATTTCTTGCATTTATTATATAGGGAACACTGATAGTTATCTACAACATGAAACAGAATGGTTTAAACACTGTGGGTTTTAAAATTCCGAGATTATAAATCAAACACTACTCAGGAACCATTTGGTACCTGTGTAGACTTAATGTTCACATGTTTGGATATAGGGAATCATTCATCTCCCAATGCATGATTAGTTTTTTTATTTTGGATGGATCTTGGGGTAGGGGAGGAAGACTCTGCTTAAGATGGTGTGTCATAGTTTTCCATATTTTTGGCAGTATTTGTTAGAATGTAGCCTATTTTTATACCATGTCCCACTGTATGTCTATTTATCATACATTGATATCATTATGTTATCTATTATAACTTTTCTTCTTCCGCAGTTATTATGTGTTTTTTAGGTTATTTATCTACTTCTTTTACTATCTTCCTTTTCTCTACTCTATTTCTACTTGTTATATTTTTTGTACCATTGTGTAACAACTTATCCTATAAGGTAATAGCATCCCCACAGACATACCTAGGGCCCTTCCACCTTGTAGGAAGCCTCTATCATTTTTGGTTATATTCTTAATGTCTTGTCGACCACATTCTCAGGGCCCAGTTCAGTGGTACTCAAGGAAGAATGCTACAAAGAAGAATAATGGAATTCAAAAAGAAAAAAAAATCTATTTTATTTCCAGAATATAATATGAATTTAAAATATATATCTAATTTACAAATACTACTAAACTATTTGGACCTTACGAATGAAATACATTTTATCTTGGGAAAATGTAATAAAGTTGACACCAATTATGGGTTCCCAGATTCGTGGTCATTACAAACATCCTATAGTTTATTACCCTAGTATATACAATTAATATATTATATCAATATATATTCTTATTAACCATAGAAAAAATAACAATAACTATGAAATATACTATATATATAATAGTTAATATCAAACAATTTATAAATACATTATCCTTGTTAAATAGTGACACAACCACTATTGTGACAATACCTCATCAATATCTCTAATAATATTTATTTCATATCTAATACAACCATCACAGTAAAACCATATACTATTATCACAATTATGACATTCCGTACTCTTAAAATATAGTTTATCTCTTTCTTAATAAAAAATTTCCTTTATAAGCATTTTGAAAGAGAAATAAAGATCCCCCTAAAAAAATTTTTATATGTGGTGGAATTTATATTTTTTGAAATTTTAATTTGTATAATTTTTAAATAGATTTCTTTTTACATAGAGTATACTGACATGCATATTTACTTTTAATTTTCATCAAAAAAATGAATTTGATTTCATTATTAGGGAATATAAAAATTACAAAATCTTGATATATTACTCAATTTCCCCCCTTAAGCACAAAAAATATGTTAAATTTATTAAAAAACCAATGGAAGTATTTTTCCCCCTAGTATTTTATACAAAAATAATTGTAAAGTAACTCTTGAATAAAGTATAAACCACTGAAATGGTTATGTCCATAAATATAGAATATCTATCATTTTATATTCATTGAATTATCTATATTTAATATATTTTATTATATAATTTCTAATGAGTATAGACAAAGAATAAAAATTATATTTAATTTCGTAAATAAAAAAGATAAAGTAACACACTATGAAACCATATAATGAAATATTTTAGGTTGTCAAAGACCAATAGTATTAAATTCTTCTTTATTCCAAAATTTGGTATAACAATAAAAAAGGGAGAAGTGAAACAAGTTAAGAGAGAGGGAGAGGGATTAAATTTCTCTTATTCTGCATCTCCACCATAATGTATAACTCCACATATAATCTAATAAAAAAATAATAAAAAATTAATAGTTATAATAAATTCAATATTGAAATATATGTATAATCCTATAAATATAGATATATATTTGAAATTATACATTGAATAATAGTAATATTGTTATTATGAATAATCATATATTTTAAAAATACATTATATAAAAAAATTAATCAAATATTATGTATATATTTGACATCGAATGGGATTAATTTTTATATAGTATTGAAATGAAGATAGGAATTTTGTGAAATGGTAACAAAAATATATAAGAGACATATCAAAAAGTTATTAGGATATAATGAAAAATTATTTTGAAATTATATAATGATAGCATAAGGTTTAATGTATAAAATAATAGCATTTAATTTAAACGTTCTTCCACAATATTTTAAGATGTCATAAACTAAACAAACATCATCACCATCTTTGACATGTTGGAGTTTTTATTAATGATATATATTATATTATTATTTTTTTATTAATTTAGTACTAGATTATTTAATGATTCCTAGGGTCATAATGATTATCAAATCACTAACGGTATAATATCATTCTCTTATAATAATAATGATAAAATTTCTCTCACATATGTTTCAATAGCAATCAAACCCAATAATTTATCTATATTGTCTCAATTGACTGCGCTCCATGACTGAATAGAATTACTAGAAACTTAATTTTTCAATTCCAAGAGTTTATCAAATTGAATGATGAATAAACTATTAAATATTTATTTTTAGGTATATTTCATTTACGAAGAATAAATTTACAATTTTTGATCTACTTTAAAAATATATAAATAAATTTAATTTAAAACATCATTCTAATTTTATATTTTAGTAAAATAAGAAGTTTATATGAATAACACCTCTGAATAGGATTATTATATTTTTTGAATAATGTAGTTTGTTATAATAAATATGTGTTTTTAAAATAAATAAATATATACAAATGTTTCATTAAATCCTTGAAATTTTTTAACATAAATAAAAATATATTATTGGTAGAAACATTTTTATCGAGTTAGAAATCATAACAGATTTTAATATAAATAAATATTATTTATAAATAAATTGCATCAATATGTTTTAATCATCTAATATATTTTCTAATGGGTTAATGGTACTATTAAAAACATAATAAATTGCCATTCATGTATGTGGTTCACAAAATTTCTATTTTTCTTATGCTCATCATTTCGGATTATGTAATCATCTCTCCTTATTTTTATTTTTTATTATAGAGTATTACCTAGGTGGGTATATATTCAAAACGATTAATGAATGTAAACTTTTGATTATTCATATTGGAAGTGTTTTTTCATCCACTCTATACTTTTTCAATAATAATTACTAAATCTTTTCCTTTATGTAGGTGCCAAATATTTTGATGACTATATTTATATTTCATTCAATTGTAAAGGGATTGTGGGATGACCTATTAATTAAGGAATATAATTTTTATTTTATACTTATTATTGTAAATATGACAGGAAACATCAACTATTTTATGGAATGAATAAAATCATCTTTAAATATGGTATTAAGAATTATAAGGTTCAACAAAAAAATTTAGGTGTAATACTCTTTCATGGAATACAAAAAGACTCTAAAAATTTAAAATATTTCAAATATATTAAGTAGAAACTACATTATTGGAATATAATCCCCTTTCCATTGTAGGAATATAAGTACCCAATGAATTGTTTAAAATTAATTTTATTGTTAGAAAGGCCTATATAAATCATTAGAATGTAATTTTGAATGGATTTTAGTTAATTTAAATTGTCTTAGAAGGTTCTGAAATGATTTCATTGGAGTTGGAATAGGTATGCAATTAATATTTTTTGTGGAATATTATAATGATCATAGAATTATGAGCTTTTTTAATGTTTATTCCAATGTAATAGGGAACATGTTATGGTTCAAAAACATTGTAATACAGATTCAGTAGTGTGCATGTTTGACACAACAAAACAGAATTTTTGGACATCATTTATTTGAATAGGGATGGATACCTCAACCATGTGGGTATAATTATCAATAGTTATCATGTATATTTGTTCATCCATGTAAATTTACCAATGTAATTTGATTTGGCAACCTTATTCACTATCACCTTCATATGAAACAAAAAATTCTCAATTTCTTAGGTCGACATTTTCTTGACCTATTATTCTCATGTGATGGTACCTACACACTCTATTTCTATATGAAAAATACTTTCACAACTCTTCTCACTCACCAATATCGCTTTCCTAGGTCACTATTAAATTTTTCCTTATATTCCTAGCATCCATGCACCCTGGTTGACATATTGTTGCAAAAACAAACTCAATGAATCTATTTTTTACACTTCTAGTACCGTGATGAGAGACGCCCATATGTGAAAAAAAATCGATCTCCTTACACCCAAGTATTTTAGAACCTCATTACCAATCCTTATAGCTCTATTCTGGTGAAATTTTAAAAAATATACCTATAAAAATAAATGTATGTAATAAAAAATTTATTGAATTATGGATTTACCCCTAAAATATTTTTCATGAATCAACCTATTCTCATATTCACAAATATTATAGTGAAGGATCCCATATTTGAAAATACACTATGGATCCACATGAAAAAACATACATAGATTCCCTTATACTAGAAAACTATTTACTGAGCCTACCACTTGGGAGACCACTTATCCCTGACATTAATAAATCACATATTCACCCAAACAACCTCATATGACGAGGCACCACCCATGCCTCTATAAATAAGTAATACATTTCTCGGGCCAACTAATAAATTTAAAAATTATCCCCACATTGTTACTATGGTGATATTTACCCCTATATTTTTCATGGATACCACCTTTACCTACCTCAGGATTTGGAGAACAGTTTACCCAACTCAATTATAAGGTTTCATTTTGTCCAACTACCCAATATTAGGGAACCAGATCACCCAAGTAACCAAATGAGATAACCATCATCTACAACCTCAAATATAACATACCTTCACATTATTCTAGGGAATGGAACTCCCCTACCCACATGTATGACCATATTATTAATTAACTTTTCTATATGGGAGACAACTTATCATCTCACCCTCCACATGTATCTAGAATTTATTGACTTGGTCATGAAAAACAGCATGAATCCTATCAATCAGGTATTCCATATAATGTGGGAATTTTTCACTGGTCCCCCCTAACTGATAAAAACTCATCAGATTTACCATAATATATACCATTTATAATGATGTTTCGTATCATGAGTAATATATTGAATCTTCTATTGGGCCATTCTACTCATCTTGGTAACCATGTGTCAAGTTGGAAACCACATTAGACTATTCAGTGAGTTGGGGTCCAAAAATATGGCCCTCTAGTAAGTTTGAATCCCCAATCCATCATCAAATGGTATCATATTTATAGTCCCAAAATCCTTCCTCATTTTTCTATAACCCTCATCGGTGTAGAAATATTTCTGAGTTAAAATACTAAATTAATTGGATAAAAATGTACATATGTGTTGTACATATATAATACCAACACAACTACATTATTATTCTTAGTTTCTCAATGGTCTCTTACTAGGTGTAAGCCCCAAATTATATCTCATTGGTATGTATTCTTTGGGAGACCATTCATACTCTCTTATCTAACTATCAGTCAATAGGAAGTGGATTCATACATTGTCCTCTTGGTTAAGTGTAATCCCGAATCAATCCCTCATTTATTATATCCTACTTATTAGATATTACTGATCCATATTCATTCATTGTTATTCCATTTGTGTGGCATAATTCATCATGTCAATGATATATCCTCTAGGAATTTTTTCACAAATGGTCACATTCCCTATTGGCAATTGTTCCTTGATGGTACATATTCCCTAGTCAAAAATCATACTTCATCATATTTTGTTACCAATAACCATAATTAATTCCAAAGTGTAGTAG
Source organism: Viscum album (assembly GCA_963277665.1). NCBI lineage: Eukaryota > Viridiplantae > Streptophyta > Magnoliopsida > Santalales > Viscaceae > Viscum > Viscum album. Next base: position 2,132,223,630 of record OY728155.1, on the reverse strand, counting down.
AGTGAAAATTCACTAATCAATATATTATTTCCGCCAATTTCGTGATGCATAAGTCCTTACCATTAGATAAAAAATTTCATGTGATAGTGCTATTGTATAACCTTAATCACGAAAATGTGAACAACGAGGGATTGATTAACAAAACTAGAATACTTAGGATGCCTCATTGAGGTTGAATACCAAAATCTCATTGGTCATGGATGAAAAACCTAAAATTAAATTTCATTGGTCCTTATCACATGATCATTAAAGGTTTGATGCCTTGCATTAAGTGTCACAAAACTATATAGGTTCTGATTTCCGTCATAATGATATATAGGAATATTCTCTCACATACCATTAATTAACACCAAAAAAACAACCAAAACCCATGATGGAGATAAATTATATAGATAGAAATTTTTTTCCTTTCAAACATGGTTAAATCACCAATTAATAAGAGGAAGACGAAGAACCAACAATATTTAAAAAAAATGTTCACATAAACATGTGATTTGGAATGATAAATTATATGGTGGTAACCATTTCTATACTATTATTTAGTAGGGATCAAAATACATATTATGAATCTATATCAATGAACTATTTTAGGTAATAAATCCAACTTAAAGGGTGAGATGAGCCAGAACTCCCATCCATTTGACTACAGTGCATCTGAAGTGTCATTGGTAATTCCCCAATGAACACCTACAATTGCATTGAAGTTCAATGTTTTCTTAAAATTAATGTGGATCTATTTTTTATTAGAAAAAAAATTTCCACTTTTACATCCTCATTCCTTTGAAAAAAATTGTGGGTTAGAGATTTTCATGTATTGGGCACCACATTTATTTTTCAAAAAAAATGGTGACCCTGATTTGAATCCTTGGATCATGAGGGTGACTGATCAACCATGAAATTAATTTTGATACTAAATTAATGGGTTTCATGGTTTTTTTTGTTTATAACTATATGACTTTTAGTGACTTCAACCAATGCCATATATATCCTTCAAATCAAACTAGAATCATTTACCCATAGCTTATCTAATGTTAGCCTTAAAGTATGAACTGAAACTCAATATGGAGATTCTCTGGCTAAAAATACTCCCCAGGAGAGTTTCAAAACATATTCCTTGATAGTAATGATGGTTTAATTACTTCCACCATGTAGGTTGTCATTGTTAACCTAACCTCTCCAAAATAAGGTGGTGAATTATCTGATCCAGAACTACCATCTCAAGGGAAACACACAAACCTAGAGATAGAATGTGAGATTATCCAATAGGTCATTCTCTTATGAATGTCTTATAAATAATGAGATATAGAAAACCACATTTCCCATATCACAATTTTCAATAATTTTATGATACATTACATAGATTTTGAAAATTTTCATTTCTCTTAACTTTGGGAGGTGGAGGAGGATAGAGTGAAAAATCATATTGCTCTGTTATAGAAGCCTTGGAGTGCTCCTTTGGGTCATTATTGATTACCATAATTTATGAACATAAATACTTAGGAATATTTGTTTGGATATCTTGAGAGATATGGAAAACCTAGTATCCCAAAACAGTGGATATATAAGTTATATTTGATTGTGGAAGATAGTCAAACCCAGGGAACATTCCAATATTTCCGTTCTAAATGAAAAATAACATTAGCTAATACATGTAGTGATTTAATAGTAGGTATATATTCCTCATCACACATAACATTCCTTATAGTATATACTTTAAAATTTCAAAATGACATGGCTTCTAATCATGGTAGGAACCATAGGGCAATCCCATATCCTTATTTTGTCTTATGAATCATATTAGCATAATCTAGTGGCTAGTGAATATATGTGATATATCTTTCCTGCACCTCACAAGTCACCCAATATATCATGGTAATGAAGTGTAAAACATGTATACATATAATGGTCTCCACCAAGGGGTATACACAAATTCTTTATATCCCTAACATGAATGGATCCTGTTGTAATATCTCGAAGATAATTATAGAGGGGTCACATGTTCTTACTTTCAATCAATAGGATCTTTCGAATAACTTATTGAAAATAATTGGTCAAGGGTGGGATTATATCCTTAATACTACTAGAGTTCACTTGTATATAACCACAATAATAATATGGAACACTTAAATCATTATCATTATTGTACGAGCTCATCAGTATATCACTTTACTATCTTTAGAGAAAGCTCAAATCCCTATGCCCGTTAGAATGTATGAAAAACATGTGATTGAAATATAAGAAGATCATTGTTTTATCATTTACAAAATATATGATTCCCAATTGAATATTATCATTTCCCCCATTAACGAATAATCCCTTGTTGACAACCTCACCATGGAAATTTTTTGACATTCCTTAATAGTGAATAAAGTTAAAAAATGGGTTCATATATACAATATTAATGGTGATTTTAAATCACATAGTCATATTATAGGAGTATATAAAGAATAAATTTCATATTATATTGATAGTTATGTAGTCCCCTAAGATGGATTATATGAATAAATTGTTTTACACATAATACATGAGTCCAATAATGATTGAGGTTCAGAACTAGGTCACCTAGCCATGATGATCCATAATGCCTCATCTTTAGAAATATACAACCTAGGAACATGACCATATAACTACCCCTGTCATTTTTGACTTTATTGATTTCATTCAGTAATTTTTTTGACCCCCATGAATCTATTGAATCTGTATGAATGGGAAAATGCATCGATTTCCTTATAAGTACTCTATATGATAAAAATATTAGTAACATTGGAGGTCGACCCCCGAGTAGTAACCATGGAGGTCCTCGAATAGTACACTATGTGGATTTCCTCTCCCAAAATGTATAACAATATTAAAAAAAATTCCATTAATTACCCATCAATAGCTGGCAACCTTATAGGTTTTTCCTATGGAATCTAGTGCACTAACCATGGAGGTCATTCCCATCGTATGAATTTTTAAGGTAAAATCCACATTGACATTTAATCTCATCATGAAGGTCTTATATGTGTAGAATCCAATCCTATAATTCCAATATATTGATAGGAAATTTAGATTGTGATGCCGGATACTATAAGTGTTATTTCACAAACCGAATAAATCACATCATAGATGAAGGAAAGATAGAGTGAAATGTAACCAAACAGACCTACCATGGTTCACTTACCAATCAATAAAAATAAAGAGATCTTAAATGAACCAACTCACATTGAATATGAATTTTTAAAATGACCACTGTGGGTAGATCATTTTGATGAATACCACATTGAGGATTAGTAACATTACATTATTATAAAAAATGAATTGTCCAATAATAAAATATCAGTCATGTTTTGGACTATTTCCTTCTATAGTGTGACATTCCAGAATCGTTAAAAGATTAAAATTTTTCATAACAATTCTAAAACCTATGGGAGTCACTCTAATATATAAATATAATATGTATATATTATAGAGATTACTCTATCCACATCGTGGTGGTGATTGGGATATTTCATCAAGTTGATTTTTCTTCCTTCTCAATGGCTCATAACCCCGAAATGGTGAATTAGTTTGAACGTGTTCAATAAGAATATGTAAATATCATAATGGTGCTCTAACCAATGATTATAGAAACATCACTAAAGTTTCATGGGGTAGATATATTATGGGGATCTACACATCACTCTTCTAACATGTCATTTAAGATCATCATCAATCACAACATGTAACTTAATCACCTTAAGGTAGGTCTTAAACCCAAGAAATGCATATCGTAGTGGTTATATCGAATGAAACCCTACTACTTTCAAGGTCTAAAAGTTTCATAATCAGTATTAATGATTCAAATATTGATTCATGAATAGATATTATAAAAAAATTTACATACCATCCCAATTAAGGAAATACAAGCCTATAACCATAAATAATCCCTCAATTGTTAGAATCGATCAACCATTAATGGTCTTACATATACCATAAAAATTGCTAGAGGAATGAGAATGAAAGGTCACCATAACTATTTTCCTCATGGTAGTATTTGAGAAACCCAATACCACAGTCTTCAATCATTTTTCATTCCTCCACCCTCGATTTGATCATAAATTTTTTAGTGGCTCTGTGATTTTGGGATATTGAAGCCATGTCAAACCCAACCAATAGGGATTTTAGAATTATTACCCCCTCCTCTTGAGAGGAAATTTATCTTCCCCAGATTGGCGTCCACATCACTAGGGAATCCCAATTCATTTCTCCATAATCATGATGTATCTCTTTTATTATATTAACATTCAATAAGAGCTACAAGAGGAACTCTCATAGTCACCTCCATTTAAGAATTTGAGATGAATTTTTATAAGTGAAATGATCCAAAATGATCCACTGGGAATGTGAATTCAATGGAGGATTATGATTTGTGCCTCAATGAATATTCAAATGGTAAAAATATTTCTACACATTTGAGGATGAGGAAGACAGTATTCCCATTTTGATTTATTTATTAGTTAATTTCATTGGCATTGATATTAAAAAGTAACACTGAGTAATTATATAACATGGACGGAAATAATTATGACATTTTTTTTGAAATTTTATCTGAACCCATGTCTACAAATAGAGATTTTGTAATTATAATTAAATGCATGCTAATAATCTTATAGTTTATCAGAATTTTCATATAAATATTTATCATTATAAAGTAACCAATGAGAACGGAAAATGGGAATTTATGTTTAAAAATAACCTAACACCTATAGGGGAAGTACCTATTTATATCGCAGAATTCTCTTCTAGATGTAAAGATGAGATAGAGGATATAAGGTAGATCAGAATTGGATTAATCAAAAGAAATATTCACACTAACTAAAATTCATCTAGGGGTAATGTCCCCAAACTAGTTTATATCCAATAAAAACGAACTTACCAACTTATAATAGCGTATTCCAACCCCTAACTAGATAAAAAACCTTACAATCAATTAATATCAACATAGTGGTTGAATATTATTAAGAGTTTCTACCACTAAAGAAAAACTATGATGATTTTAGGAACTATGCCATAGAATATAACCGAATTGATATCAACAATTGTCATATTCATGTCATTGTCCATTCAAATCATAGAATATAAATAATGGTGTCGGTAAATCAGGTGATTACTAATTTTCAAATTTACTCCCTAATTGTGATCTTATTATATATTTTAGGAGGATAACATTTATATATCCCTCACAATCACTCATAAATGATAAAATCAATAAATAATCAAAATAAAATTCTTTATCTTCTATACCCAAAGGATATTATTTAGGGATCATAAAAGGAAATGTACCTATGTACAAGAGAAAATAAACATAATTCATCTATCTTTGTTACAGAATAAAGTATCCACACTAAACATCTAGATACATTATCAACACCATTTCATTAAGAAACAACTTCTATTATTCATGGTGAGGAACCCTCTACTCTTCATAAGATATACTTCTCTTTAATAAAACATGAATAAGAAAATAACACTAAATTGGTGTATCACTTCAGGACATGCTTGATGTATTTCCAATGAGTTAGTGAATACTTGTATAACCACGTTATTTTTCAATAATAGTTTCTAGAATCTCTGAGTGGAATTCTATTCTTATTTTGGATAATGAATTGGAATCACCATCTTACAATTCTGGTAATAATTGAAATAAATACTTTTCATTTATATCTCTCCACTTTTTACTATAAGGAACATTATTTCTTTGGTTTTTTTATATCTATGTACCCACGATATCCTTCTTTATGAAAATTTATTTATTTTCTCTGTTTGATACATTTTTCCATATTTTTAGTAAAAAAATATGTTTATAGTGGAAAATGAATCATCCATGGTTGGTAACATGATTATCAACAATTTTTAACTGAAATTGAATTTCAAAAAACTATTATGAAAATTGAATCCATAATCATTGTCCAGGACCACTTTTAAAAATTATACTCACAACTCTCTAACAAATGATCTATCTCACCATCTACATCTTCCATGACATAGAACATGTGATCAAAACCATGTCACATAATAAACATTATTCTCCCATAAAATAATCTAAACAATACAATTTTATCCTACCTTGATATGTGTCTTGGTATTATCCAGATTATGTTTATTGATTCCTTAATCATATATTTTTACTAACAAAAATTCACATTATTGATAATGGGTGATTTTTAGAAAATAAACAATGGGATGATCCTTATGTGGATATATACTTATCATTAATCTTATGATCGTTTATTAAAACAACTAGAATCATGATTCTGAAAAACCATCTTTACATAGAACCTAGATGAATCTTATGCAAAACTAATAAGATGCTAATGCAGACATGATGATTATTACATGAATTGAAATAATGATTATGCATAACCAAATGATCAATACATAGTGTCTATATATTTTTTACATAGAGAAAATTTATTAATATATTGTTCCTTTATCCTTATGAAAACTTGGATTCATTCATATGAAAAATTTTATATTGTTTCTACAGAGAATAATTATTTATACACACATATGTTAGCAGTCCAAACATTGTTGTTTTCCACAAATTCCTCCAAAAACTTATCCATATAGTTTAAGACATAGCCAAATTCCCTTGAATATATAACCAAAACTATATTCCACATATTCAATTCAATATTATTAAAAACCACTCCTTCCCAAATGGTATGAACTTACCACTCTAAAATCAAATACATAAAATACTAACTTTATATTTATTATAAAAAACATATCCAAAACAGAATCAAATAATTTTTCCTATAAAAACATTACCCTTTTTTTAAAACTTTATAGTAAGTTGAAAACATAATCTTTTAAAATATTTAGTAATAAACAGATCGTTCTAACGATCTATACTGTTAATCTAACAATTACATGCTTGATAGATCATTTGGGTGGGGGTGAATCAATAATCATAATTTATTTTTATGTTTCATTTTAGTAAAACATTTCCACCTATTAAGATGACTAATATTCACTATCCATGAACATCCAATCACATAATATCAACTCGATGAAAGGAATTTAGAATGTTCAACTCTCAAAGTAGATGGATAATCCTTATTTTTATTTGGAATTGAAGAATATCACAGTAGCCACTAAAATGGACTTATCAATTCTCAAGAGAATAGTTTATCATTGAACTCATGGTTCATGTATCCCAATAAAACATAGGTGAATATTTAACACATGTCTATTAAACAGATTTAAAATGATAATTAATATTTTTAATATCTAATGATAGATTCCTGAAATACCCCACTATTGCGTTTTTTTTTCTTATGTTCTTCTTATGATTCCTCTTCAAGATACCAAGTCACTTATTCCCTTTGTATTCACAACAAATAAAAAAATTCTTCTCTTCTATTAGTATTATTCTTAATAATATAATTGAGATAATCATTTAATATATTATATTTAATTAATCACAAAATTCTATTTCATTCTTCTATACACTATAAATATGTATCTAGAAAAACAATAAAAAGGCCAAAAATTCGCATTCAAATTTCAAATTTGATTTTGATTTTCAACATAATTGAACCAAAATTTAACAACAATTACTTTAAATTAATCCATTTTATAACATATAATAACCCAGTTATAAATGTTGAATTTAAATTACATTGTTGATAGATTTTAAGAGTCTCTTGATCCACATAAAGATCTGTGTAATCAAGTCTAATAAAAATAATAATTTTCAGCAAACAGTTTTTATCACCATGGTGCATTATACCCTATATTGGTCCAACTACACTGAAATACATTTTAAACAACATATAAATTAATTGAAAATTTCCATTCTTCCTCATGAACATTTCACATAAATATTTTTTTTAAACACTACAACATACGGTATGACATATTTCAATTAGTTTCAAACCCCTATCTACTACTACACATAATTCTTCGCAATTACCACTAGGAAATTTCATAACAAAATCAAGAAAATATATTTTATATACAGAAATCTATTTTTAATATTGAGATACACTATGGAATTTGGATCCCTATTTTGTACCAATAAAAATGACCCATCTTTTATTCTTTCATTGAATGGAACCATGATTAATCTTCTTTTACTCATAATATCACTATGGATTGGAAAATTTTAGTGATACCTATTTTAACTCATAGTACACATACAAATCATAAAACTAACACATTGACACTAATGGTATTTCCATGATTTATTTTTTTGGTTGGATAAGATCACAAATTAAAATGACTTGAAATTACCATTTTGAAAAACTCTATATGTTGTCATGGAAATAAAAGAACTCCTGGTCACCATGGTTTCAATATATGGAATTATAAGAGTTGAAAATCTTATACATGAATAACTCCTAGATTAAAACATGTTTAAAACTTCGTATATCTCATTTAGATAATAAATTTTCCATAAAATATAAATGAAAAACACATTTTGGTGAACTTCTATGATGGAATAATGTATACTACAACTTCCAACACATCTCTCTAGAATTAAATCTTATTCCATGATCCAAAAATAATTACCAAACATCATAATGAACGTCAAATCATGTGAATCATTATAAACATACATTTTGGAATTTAATTTTTGTGTTGAAAAAAAACCCAAATACGAATCCAATCCACTCCAATATAATCTTCACATTGTTAAATGTGATCTCAATAGTATCCACCATTGGATTTTGTTGACAATCATGTCATGTAAATAACATACAAACTAAAATAACTTATTAATGAATCATTATTAAATAAAATTATTCCTCAGTGAGTGAACATAGTGTTGAAAACATGAACTATTAATAATAAAACTAAAGTGTCTATAAAAATAGGTATTTACATTGTTGTTTCATTAACCTCATCAAAATTCACTCTCTGGATTAAGATGAAGGAAAGGACATTGCATGAAAATTAATCTAGTGAAGAATAACTTATCTTCCAATCAATACATCAAGATACCCATAATTATAATAAAATCCACTGATAGAATATATGACAAACAAATTATGACATGAACATAAATAAACTATGAAAATTGTTCACACATGAAGAAATGATGAATTCACAACTAATCCCTTTTAATAAAAATATCTAAACATATTCTACACTGTAATATAGCAATACCCATAATGGTAACACATATAAATGGATTCCACCCTTATAATTGATTTTCCCTCATTACAAAAAAATAAGATAAACAAAAAAGGAATTTTATGTTGTCTTGTAACACTCCAATATTTTATGGTATATATCTTCTTGAAAATATTTAATTCATTCGGATGTTAACATTCAACAAATGAACTATGTAATACTATTAAATATTAACATGACTGTTGGAATAGTAATGTAACCATTTGGAAAAGTAATGTTTCCAATAGAATAATAACATCTTCTATAAAATAATAAATAAAATTTAGGTATCTCATAAATGAAATAACGATATATTTAAATCATATAATATGTAAATAAATTTTTTAGAAAATATAAAGTAAGTGTTTGTTTATTCTAAAACATAAATGTTTATTTACAATTTTATAGTTAATATAATAATTTAAAAGTAAATTTACTTTCATAAAGTATATTCATAAATTATTATTTATTTGAATTATATTTTTAATATAGTATTATTCATAATAATTAATTTTTCAAAGTTATGAAAAATCTGTTCTAATATTAAAATCTATATTTTTTTAAAAACAATGATTTTATTTAAAATTAAATATTTCCTATTTTTTATATTTTATTCATTAAAGTAAGTATCTTTTTTAAATATTCATTTTGATAAATGATTAAGTTTAATTCTTCGGTTTTTTCTAAAATAGTTGAGGTTTTTATGAATTGTGAAATATAGTAATTTATTGTATTTATCATTATACATAAATAAATGATTTATTAAGTTATAGATGATGTATAAATGTAGTAAGAACCCATTTCTTTGAACTAAAATGATATATTTACTTTACATTGTCACAATAATCAATACTATTTAATGTCTTGAGCCATAATAATATTCTAATTAATAAAATAATCAAAAAACACTCCTATCTTTTGTTATAAATACCACACCTCACCACCAATTTTACTGAAACTATATAAGCTGATAATATTATTATATTATACCCAATTACTCTCCCAAACCTCTTTATCATTTTCTATTCCCTATGGTATCTCCAAAATTCCATTTCCAAGTACCTTCAAAAGGTTCTCATGTATACAACACTCAATACGTAAACCCCCCCGCTTTCTCTTTTAATTTTTTTTATTTTCTTATCCTTACCTTACTTACACTATCCAAAGTGGAATGGTAACTCTAGTATCAAAAAAATACTGCAATTTTATTTTGTAAAAGGAATACATATCATTAAGTTTCCTCTCGTCTCATTTTAGGCTAAAAAATAAAATATCATCTGTGAGGTGTCCATTCACCACCATTATAAAGAATGAGTTTTCATTTCTCTTTACCACCATCAAGGAAAGTCATAAAACCATTATTATCATTTAATAATATTTTTTTATAAAAATTATAGGTTATAGATTTTTTTGAAATAATATTCAATCATAATATTAAATAAAATAAGACAAGTTTGTGATTTTAGAAAAAAAAATCCATAATAGATTAAGAATTTTTTATAAAGATTTTATCTAATGTATCATCCACATAATATATAAAAAAATGATATATGTCACAATTTAAACTTCTATAAGTTTATTAATACTAAATAATTTAACTTATATTTAATTTATTACCATTTTATAATAACTCACATCCTTATACATAGGGTAACTGACCATAAAAAAAAGCTACAAACACTCTCGGAACAACAAAATTACACATTATAAATCATAAGGACATCCATAAATGAACAAAATAAAATAATAGTAATTCTACAATATGTTTAAGAGGTTATTAATTAAGTAATTAATGGATACAATTTGATTATCTAGGACACTAAGTTCATGTATAGAATGATTTCTTGCAAAAGTTAAATGTTTCTCATATTGCCATTATTTCTATGATATATAAATTATTCACCACTTATTTATTGTGTGTGATGTATATATACTTACATTTGATATATCATATCAATAATATATGTATCTTTGTGGTATTAAATGTTTCATTTATTTATAATTAATATTATGATGATACAATTTGACAATTATCAACGTATTAAGGAATTCTTAAACTAATGTACATTCTTAGGGTTTAACATATCCTAAAATGATAATAAAATGATATGATTATATTTCATATGAATTTTGAATATCATAATTTTTATTCAAACTACTTTTATGAGGATTCATAAATAATACAATTTTTTTTAAATTTGTTTTTTGCTAACACCTTCTATAAAAAATACTCAATCACATGTTTTCATTCTACAAAATTCTAAAAACATTTTTTTATCATGTATGGAATTAGAATATTTTACTACATTTTTGTAACATTATTGTGTTGAGGAATATTATACATTTTTACAAGGTTATTTTCAAATAAAATGATTTCTTTTATAATTATTTTTTAAAATAAATGTTTTCAAAGTAATGTGGTATTGATATTATGGAATTTTCAATGATTTTGTTAAGGTATTTCAATCAATGTCCAAAACCTCAGTTAAATATTACGATTAATTGAGGTTGAACCCTTATGATAAAATCTATCATATTTTACTAAATGGATTATGATCATTTGACTAGGGATGCACTATTTGTATACCCTTATCTATATTTGTATGGATAGTTTATGATTATGTTTACTGAATGGGGAAATTAGTTACATTTTACATGCTAGTTTAAATAAGAATGTATATGTTGATAAAATTAAACACCTTTTATATGAAGAATGAATTGATGTTATTATGTTTTAGGTGTGTCATGACCCCCTCCCTACATGGTGTACCTCTCCTGGGCGGGAAATGTGAGAAGGGAGATATTGACCTCTGAGTCCCGCCTCCAGTTGGCCCCGGGTTGGCAACTAGCCTTGAGGGTATAATAAACACACAAATGAGAGGCTTTACCATCAAAGAAAAAAAAATAGAAACAGAGTGATAATACAGTCACCTACAAACTCCAACACATACTGAAATATAAAATAAATCTTATGTACACATATATAATGTCATGCAAACCTATTACAAATTAATGGAAGAACTGCCTGTAGCAAAGGAAAGTAAACAACAATAATCATGAAGCCCGAAAAACTCTTATAACCCCAAGATTATAGTAACCATCCTGATCTCCAACCTACTTCATGTGACCTGAAAAAACATTTGATATATACATAAGGTGAGTATAATAGTATAATTAGTAGGATCATCCCTGAAGCCTCTCATGAAAAATTAAAGAATGTATGATAAATCACAATGAACAACAAGTGAAACTAACTCATCACCTAAACATGCATACTATGTTCCCAGCCTCACCATGGATACACTCATTGTTCATCATATAGAAGAGTATATAATATAAATAAGAATATCCATGGTACCCCGCTACTACATCCCCACTGGTTTGATGCTTTTCTCTAATGTCACACATTTTAAGAAATGGAGAAGGCCACTCCTTCACTAAATTTAATGAAGAGACCACAACCTCCATCAAGTTTGAACACCCATTTTGTAGAAGGTTATGCCTAATGGTTTATAGTAAAGTAGGGGACTAATTTATTCTAAAAATGAGTATATATAAATATATATTATTTTCAAATTTTAATTTAACTTTGATCAAATCTATAAGTACGCATATATATATATATATTATTTTCAATATAATGTTTTCAAGCATATATTATATGAATGTATAGTTTTCAAGTTATTTATGATAATATTTAAATCCATGTTAGAGGATATTCTCTTATTACTTTCTAAAAATTATTTTTCATATGACTTATTTCAAACACTAATATTATTTATTTCAATTATTCGATTGATATTATTATTTTCATAATTATTTTAAATAAATTATGGTTGTAAATACATTTTCTTGTAAATATTTCATGAATGTAAATAATATATATATATATATATTTAATAGAATAATTTTATGAGTATTTTAATTTCAAAATTAATATTATTTTATGTTTGAATGACCCATAGCTTCACACCATTATTTTATGTTATTGTATTTTATGAGACAAAGGGTGTGTTCTATGAGTTAAAAGAGTTTTATACCTTTGATGTGTGTCTGTGTCCATATACATATATATATATAATTAATTAATTAATTATCTTTGAATGATATGAAATAATTAATATTTCATATGAATGAAAATTCATCTTAAATATAAGTTATAATCTTGCTCAATTTGATAATTTATAAAATTATTCATGGTTGAAATGTTTTTTTTAAATGTGTCGCATATTATGAATTTTAGGACATTTTTATTAATATTATTATTTTATCCAACATAAATTATATATTTATTAATTTTTGTTGATACTAATTTAAAACTGATATTAATTTATGTGAAGAATTTATACATTTACACCATCATTTTATGCATAAAACCTACTGATGAAATAATTATTTAATATCTTTATTTGTGGTTGAGTTTTATATAATAAAATTTATCAGTTCGTACACTTTTACAATAAATTGTATGTCATGATATTATGAATGAATTTTTAAATACATGGGTAAGTATTTTTTTTATTAACATTACTTAAAATGGCTAATTGTTCTGATTTATTGATGTACTAAATCTCACAGGTTATTTCTAATAAATGTATATATATATATATATAATTAGGTAAATTTATTAAGGAATTTTATTTAAATAAAAAACTCTAGTGAAAAATATATATGTATGTAATGATCAAAATCTTGTTATAAAAATTTGAACTTGAAATTGGTAAACATGAAATGGAAATAGGGAGTGAACTCATTCCTAAGGAATGTGGGTATCCCCAGATATCCTTCAATGTTTCATATGGCCGCATGGTTTTTTAAAAAAATTAATATTAATCTTCGAAAAACTTCTTGATTATTTTAAATCATTTTCAAAAAGTAAGTATTTTCAAAATGTATTGCAGTAAATTTAATGGAATAAGTATTTTCAGAGGCATTTTCAAATCATGTTTTCAATGTATTTTCAAAATTGTTTTCAGAAAGATATTAAATGTTGAAAAATGTTTTCAAAATTATCTTCTCAAAGTAAAATGATTTTTGAAAAGGTATTTTCAAAAGTTATCTTCAAAATTTAGTTTTTAATAGCCTGTTAAAATCCCCTTACAATTGAATTTTTCTTTTCTTATGTTTATATAAATTGATTTCTAGATCATTTAGTGGTTATATGGAGTATTAAATCATTAAGGATATATCACTAGAAAAGTTCCATCAATTTATTTTTGCTTTTTGTTTTAACATTGGTAATTAGAAATAGTTATCATTTTAATCCAAAGAAAATACCAAAAAAATATATGTAGATGTAAATTTATGCATATTATTTTGTAAATTTTATTAAAAAAATTATACAACATTTTTTATAAAGGATATGAATGTGTGGGTCTTGGGGAATCAAATATATACTCATAAATAAGGGGTTTATCAAGGATCCAACTATTATAGGTGAATAAAAAGGTTATTTGTTAGTATGGGAGTGTAAAATGATAATCCAAAAGGACCACTGATGGTCCAATGTCTTATGTGAGGGGAATAAAGTAATTATTTATGTAAATTATATAAACCATTGATAAAGCAAGACGATGAGAATCAGTAAACTCCAAAACCAAGAGAAAAAATAAATATTAATTAACTCAGTACTCCCTAATTTTATCTTCATTTTTTAGGTACATGTTCCATTCAATATATAGTTGTAATTGTGTTATCATAATTCGATTCATGGATCTATTTTTTATATAAGAAGATTTATAACATCAATAAACCGCAACTGTTAAGATATGATTATTCAAGAAATATTTTGGAAGCATAATTATTGTATTATATATTGAATCATAGATTAATTTTCCTTTTAAAAATATTATTATCCTTCTAATAAATTTAATGTTATTTGAGTGGTGTTCTAGTTCCCTCCACTTTTTGAAAAAATAATTTGAAATAAGAGAAACATATTTCATATTACACAACAATATTCTTTAAAAAGAAAATAATATACCCCCACTATAAAAAATTAACAAATATGGGTTATGATAACAAAAAAAAGTTGCTTATTGTCTCAAATAGATGGATAAAATTTCAATGTTAAATATAATTCTATTATATAGAAATATATTATTTCCTAATTTTTAATGGTTAATATAATTTAAGAAATTATATATTAATTCACCTACATAATTTATATTTCTATAGTTACATATGTTTGTATGTGATAATTAAAATTAGTGGGACATAATTTACTTTGGGATGGAGAATGTCACACTATGGATTTTCTGATCCTTTATTCTTTTTATTATTACAATATATTTATTTATTTATTTACATATTTATTTATTTATTTAATATTATAGAATGATTCTATTTTATTTTAAATTATTGAATCATTAATAGAAAATTTGACCTATAGGATATCTACAAATCTAAAGACATTTTTCTCAATAATTAGTTGGACATTACTGAAAAATAATACAAAACAAATTAATTTTCATGATTAATTATTTCTCACTATGGATGATGTACATCAATTTAATGTTCATAAATATTTATGGGATAATAGATAAAAATGAAAACATCTATGTGAATAAGAAATATCCTATGTCATATTCATCCATGTTGATCATGAATAGCTAAAACACTTATAATGATTAAGAGAAACATATATAGAAAAATAATTATGAAAAATCAATAATATGAAAACATAATTATTGCTTGAGAAGTGAATGTTGGGTGAGAAAATTATTTAATAAGTCTATATATAGGAATGAAATTTTTTGATTAAAAATATTTATTTTTTAAATATGTTCACTATAAATATTGTCCTTGAAAATCTAGTGAAGTCCATATATCAAATAAGAAAAGTAATTTCTTGTCATTTTTAGTGGATAATTTAACATTATATAACTCAAAATAAAAAAAATATGATATATGTAACATCCCAAGTAAGTAACGAATAATATATATTTTTATCTATGTCTATTAATGATTAATATAGTGTTTTATTGGCTTAAAATGAAAATAAATACAATCTTATGCATGGAATACACTAATATTCTTAAAAGATTGTTTTACTGCCTTTTGATGGAAAACCCTTTTTAAATCTATCTTTTGACAATTTTATAAGCTATTTTTGTCAAAATAAACTTATTATTTATGATTGGGACATCAAAATTTACTTTGTGTGAATTTTTGGTATTTTTCCGATAAAGTTCATTTTTTAATGAATAGTGAAAAATGTTGTGTTTTAATTCAAAACCTCTTTTTAATCTAATTATTTATATGATTAGATTATCTTTTGAATTGGTTTTGAAGTGAAATTAGAATATATTTTTACCATTTTATCCAATGGTGGTCATTGGAATCAATTTCACTTTGAAATTGGACTGAAACTAGTGTCAATCTTTTGATACTTATTGTTTCATAAAAACACTCTATTTTTCATGACAGCGGGAATTAGTTATTAAATTAATTAATGCAACTTTCATGTTTTGAATTTTTTAAAATAGATATCATTTTTTAATTCGGAATATCAAATATACCTTAGGGTTAAGTTTTGGTATCTTTCTGAAAAACTTCAATTTTTGATGAATAGTGAAACCACTAAGTGGTAGTTAAAGAAACTGATTTTTCGTTTAAATGAAACTTTTCCACTTATGTTATTTGATTTTCACAAATCTTACATACATGTATGTCATTAAGAAGTAAAATTTGGTTCATTGAGATTAAAATAATTTTTTGGTGAATAGAAACTTTTAAGTTCTTAATCGTGATTAGTGGTAATTAGTGTAGTTTAAGGTAAAAATAATGTTGTAATAATATGAGATGATATTGAAACATGTCCTACCCTCATTGGATGTGTCATGTCCGACCAAAATAATCCATGGGTCAACTTGGGGACCCCATGGAGCCACATTGGTTGGGAAATGACATAAATAACTTTTTATTTAATGTTAAAGTAAAAATGACACAAACATGAGATGTTTTACTAAAAAAATTTTTAATTAGGATTATAAAAGTCCGATTTTTGATTATAAATTATCATTGGAAAGCTAAAAATATTTCCTACATCATAGTATTTGTTTTATAATTTTTGGACTTTAAAAAAATTAATGTATATATGACATCATGATGATGCAGCGATTACCCCATAAATAAAGGATTTAAATAAAATGGAAAGATAATGTAAACTCTCATAACTACACATGTCCAAAACCTATTTGGTGGGTATATTTGGAATCGTTATCACCTTATCCTAGAATTATATCAATGTGGGACATCTTAAATCCTAATTCCATTTTAAAATAAATTGAATTTTCTTTACATTCCAAGAGTGCCCCTCCTCTCCTCTTATAAAAGGCCCCCACCTCTACCTCCTTACCCACACTTCCAAAGCCTTTGGCTCGGCCAACCCCTGCTCATTTTTTCTCTCTAATTACCTCTATTACTCCTTGAAGCCTCACTTTGGGAATAATTCTTCCCAAGGAATCCTTTGAGCTCAAACCAAAGGGAGTTACCCGATTTTAAGGTAATGTCTTCACTTGAGTCCTTTTGTTTAATGTTGCTTCTCCAACCCCCTAAACTCTTTTTATTCATTTATTTTGTAACAACTACAGTATCTTAAATATACTAGAATTTTGTTATAAAAAGTATTCTAGATACACTTATACACAACTACATCTAAGGGTTAATTGACATACTGTTTCCGTGGATGGTGAATTTCTGCATCCCGAAACGATGATTGTCCAACATTCTTTTAACACCTTAAAAGGTGGCCATTAAGATGTAACTATATTTATATATTATATATAATATGTTTATGTTTTCCTTATGCTTCTGTATTTTTCTTTTTGGGAATACCTTTATGGTTTCCATTATAGGTAAACGCGATATCTTCATTTAAGGAAGTGCGGACAACCGCCCCCTCAAAGTGATTTGATTCGTTAAATACCATATGTGGGACGTATAAAGGATGGAACTATGATATTATATATGATATTATTCTGTAATTATAATATAACTTTATATCATTATGATTCCATTCTATAAAATACGAAATTGAAATGAAAGTAGCGTTCATGCGTACGTACGGCTTACCGTCTCCATGAACGGTGCATTTTATTTCTTACCTATAAATGATTATGTTATATTATAAATGCACGCATGTACTAGATATATATGACATATATGATATCTTCATAATTAATACCATTCTGGATATAATGGGTACATGAACAACTTGTAATTATAATGGGCTTATTTTTTACTCAAGTACCAATGATGGTTAAAACGACCGTTATTAACTTAAATAAATAAATAGTGTTCATGACATGGCAATAAGTGATATAAAAGGAATAATGAACTTGAAAAAGGTTCTTAAACAAGTAGAAATTAACTCAAGTTTATTATTCAGGAGATTAAAGAACGACCGAGTCAAGTCGGACCCGAGGTATGAGACATCGTCTCAATCTTCTTTCATTGTGGCATAATTTGTTTTATACAAAACCTTCTTTTATACGGTGTATAAACCCCTTTGACTTTTATGTTTATTCAAAAGGAATATTTTTTATACGAAGCGTTTACTAAACGACAAAAGGGAATGTTTTTGTCGTACGTATGCGGCGACAACGACTTCTCCGCCACTGTGACCATTATTTCAGTTTCAGATTCCTCTAAAAGCCATACATTTAAAAAAAAAAGAAAAATAAATACCATGTTTTACTTTTATTTTATTTTGGTACTGAAAATTGTTTTCATAATGTTTTTATATCAATGTGTTGTAATGATATCTTGTGATTGAAAGGTGGAAATGTTATGTTTCCTTTATGCATGTTTTATGTGATACGATTATGTTAAGGTTCTTGGGAATTATTATGAAGACAGGTGGATCCGTGATAGACTAAGGGCGGGTGAGCCCGATATAGCTCTCCAATGCATTGGGTAACCCGAAGGAGTGAAACGTTAAGGTTTCTTCGAAGAGATTTATGGAATATACTGTGATGGGTATTCCAATCGTAACCAAGAGGGTTAATCCCTACGTAAGAATGTTATGAATGCCTCATGTTACCTTTATGTCTTAAGATTTCTATGATTTAGTCATGATTTGATGAGGTATATTAAAGTGATTATGTTTTATGGGTAAAGCATGATTTCATTCTTATGTATATATGTACCAATGTTTCCTTTAAATATTTTTATATCCCTTACTGAGGTTTTTATACTCATCCCAAGTTTTTTTGAAATTTTTTTCACAGGTCAAGGGAAAGGTACATGATATGATGATAGTGTTAAGGAAGTGTCAAGAAAGAATCCATGTTTTATTTTAAATATGTTTCCATTGATGGGAAAGAAGAATACTATATTTATGTAACCACTTTGTTTATATGTGTAATGTAATTCATGTTTTATGATCTAATTCTCTAAAACTCTAAACCCGAAAAGATCCTCAATGTGTAATCTTGTAATAACTCAAGATTAAGTATGGTTTAAGGTTAGGGCTTTATAGTTGGTATCAGAGGTCGGTTTAGATAACTTTAGGAGTTATAATTCGATTAAATGGTTATCCAAAAATATTTTTTTGAAGTGATGTAGCATTTATAGATTACCATGTTGCTTCATATAAGACATGTTTGTTTAGAATGGTTTTCCGCAGAGGAAACAGGGAAGCAGTGCTAGGAAGGAATGCAGAAGGAAATAACCTTCCGAATCAGCATCGTGAGATGGTCGGAATTGGAACTGAAAATTTTGTTTTAGTAATGGCGCAGATGACTCAAGCGATAAATGGTGGTGGTATCCATGCACGAGATTAGCTAAATCAACCACAGAGGAACATGTCAGTGGTGGAACATTACATGAGGCAACATCCCCCATCATTCAGAAGATCATCTGACCCTGTGTTATCTGAAGGGTTGATTAAAGCACTGTAGAAGATTTTCGATGTCATGGTGAGTTCAGACAATCAAAAGGTTAGTGTTTCTATATACCGTTTGGAGGGTGAGGTAGATCAATGGTGGTCTTTGGTTAAAAATACCAGGGATGCCGATGAGATTAATGCTCTTGACTAGGATGAATTCAAAGGTATGTTTCTTGAAAAGTATTTTCCTAGGGCTGTTCGACTTAGGATGGAAAAAAAATTCTTGGAATTGAGGCAAGAGGAAGACTTAGTGGCTGCCTATGAAGAGAGGTTCACTCGATTGTCAAGGTATCGTCAAAATTTTATCCTAGTCCTTGATAGTAAAATCAATCGTTTTTACTCAGGATTAAAGCCAAAATATCGAAAGGCATTAGCTTCTCATGAGTTTAAAAGTTATTAAAAGCTCTTTCGATGTGCTGAGAAGGTGGAAATGGAGTTTTCCGATGATCAAGTGTTCTATAACAACCAAAAGAAGAAGAGATCGAGGTGGAAAGAGAAGGAAATAATTCTTCAAAAAAATCTAATGGTAGGAAAACTATATTTCCAGGTTCTGATAAATGTGGTAAAAGGCATGTTGGGGAATGTATTCTAAATTCTAGAAAGTGCTACCGAAGTGGTATGATGGGACATAAGGCTCGTGATTGTACTGAAAAAGATCAAGGTGATGGTAAGTCCAAATTTGATTTACAGTTAGTGAAATGTTTTAAGTGCAATGAGATGGGTCACTATGCAAATGAGTGTCCGAAAAAGAGCTCGAGTGATGTGAAGTAGTTAGACTACAAGCAGAAAGGGGTGGTGA
Organism: Viscum album; assembly: GCA_963277665.1. NCBI lineage: Eukaryota > Viridiplantae > Streptophyta > Magnoliopsida > Santalales > Viscaceae > Viscum > Viscum album. Next base: position 2,132,202,799 of record OY728155.1, on the reverse strand, counting down.
AATCTTTTGAAACTACTTTAGCAGATATCGGGCCATCAAATGAAGTTGTATCAGGTACATTGTTTGTTTTTTTTCAGATTATGCCAGTGTGTTGTTTGATTCGGTGTATACACATTCTATAGTCTCTGAAAACTTTTCTAGTAAAATGGGAATACCATATCAAGAAATGACTCCTAAAATTATGGTAAAAACACCTGGGGGAAATTTTTAGGGAAAAATAATTTATAAGAATCTTCCTATCCTTATATGTGGAATGAACCTACTTTCAAACCTTATTGTTCTACCTCTAGTAGAGTTTGACGTTATCCTGGGTATGGATTGGCTCTCTATTTACCATGCTAGGATTGACTGTAGAGCTAAAGAAGTTTCTTTTCAGAAAGACTTTCAGTTTGTGTAAAAGAATGAACCCTTACTGTTGATAACATATCAAGAGGTCGAGAAACTTGTAAAATATGGAAATGAATGTTACCTTGCACACATCGTTGAAAATAAAGGAACTGTTCAGATTAATGATGTGCCAGTGGTAAATGAGTATCCTGATGTTTTTCTTGATGAGTTGCTTGGAATAATACCAGATCGGGAAGTTCAATTTACTGTTGACTTAGTTCCTGATGCTAAGCCAATTTCAAAAACCCCTTATCCAATGGCTCAAATTGAACTTTTAGAGTTGAAGGAACAATGTAAATATTTATTAGAGAAAGGTTTCATTAGACCTAGCACATCACCATGGGGTGCTCCTATTTTATTTGTTAAAAAGAAAGATGGTTCAATGAGACTTTGCATTGATTATAGAGGCTTGAATAACATCACTGTTAAGAACAAATATCCTTTGCCTCATATCGATGATTTGTTTGATCAGCTCCATGGAGCTCAGTATTTTTCAAAGATTGACTTGAGATCGGGGTACCATCAGCTGAAGGTAAAGGAAGCAGATGTTCCGAAGACTACGTTTCGTACAAGATATTGCCATTATGAATTTGTAGTAATGCCTTTTGGGCTAACCAATGCACCTGATGTATTCATGGACTTAATGAATAGAATTTTCCATGAGTTCTTGGATAAGTTTGTTGTGGCCTTCATTGATGATATTTTGGTGTTTTCTAAATGAAAAGAGGAGAATGAATGACATTTAATGGTTATCTTGAAAACTGTAAACGAAAAGAAACTGAATGGAAAATTATGAAAGTGAGAGTTTTGGTTGCAACAAATTTCATTCCTTGGTCACATTGTTTCTAAAGATGGGATAACTGTTGATCCTGAAAAAACAAAAGTTGTGGAAGACTGGCCAAGACCCACAAATGTAACTGAGATTCGTAGCTTCCTTGGTTTGGAAGGCTATTACCGAAGGTTTGTTAGGAATTTTTCACAGTTATCTAGTCCAATGACTAAGCTAACTCGGATGGTTGTTAAGTTTATCTGGACAAAAGAATGTGATGATTGTTTTCAGGAATTGAAAAGAAGATTGGTGAAAGCTCCATTTTTGGCACTTCCTTCCAGGAATGGTGAGTTTGTTATATACAGTGATGCTTCATTGAAAGGACTTGGTTGCATCCTAATGCACAATGATCATGTAATTTCTTATGCTTCACGATAGTTTAAAACTCATGAGGTAAATTACCCTACACATGATTTGGAATTTTCTGCTGTTGTTTTTTCTTTAAAAATTTGGAGGCATCATTTTTATGGAGTAAACTATGAAATATATACTGATCACAAAATTTTAAAGTATATATTCAATCAGAAAGAGTTAAACATGAGGCAGAGGAGATGGCTGGAATTAATCAAGGATTATGATTGTACAATTCATTACCATCCGGGAAAAGCAAATAATGTGGCTGATGCTTTGAGTCGAAAAAGTAATGCTTCATTAACAATGTTGCATTGGGAACGTGATCCTTTGCTTAAGGATTTGATGAACTTTGGCATAGAAGTTTTGGTGCAGGATTTTCTTCTATTTTGTTTCAGGTATTAGTGAGATCATCTCTATCAGATAAAATCAAGGAAGAACAGAAGAAAGACAGTGAGTTGAAGAAAAAGGTAGAGCTGGTTCAGAAAGGTAAGTTACCTGAATTCAACATTGATAATGATTGTGTTTTGAGATTTGGGAAGAGATTATGTGTGCCTTGTGATTCACAGTTGAAGATAGAGTTGTTATGTGAATCTCATAGTTCTCCGTTTTCAGTTCATCCTGGCAGTACTAAGATGTACATAGATCTATGGGAGTATTACTGGTTGGATGGAATGAAAAGAGATATTGTTGATTTAACTGTAAAGTGTTTGACATTTCAACAGGTTAAAGCAGAGCGGCAGTTACCGAAAGGGGTGATTCAACCTTTACTAGTGCCATAGTGGAAATGGGAGAATATATCCATGGACTTTGTTGTGGGATTACCAAAGAAATCTCGAGGTAATAATGCAATCTGGGTTTTTGTTGATCGCTTGACAAAATCTTCTCATTTACTTACTATACGAGATACTTTTTCCCTAGTTGAACTTTCCCATTTGTATCTTAAAGTGATAGTCAGGTTACATGGCATTCCTCTCTCCATTGTATCTGACCATTATCCCAAGTTCACTTCTAACTTTTGGAAAGGCCTCATAAGTCGTTGGGTACTGAATTAAATTTTAGTACAGCTTTTATTCCTCAATCAGATGGGCAGTCAGAACGTACAATTCAGACCTTGGAGGATATGCCACGAGCTTGTTCGATGGGTAATCAGGGAAGTTGGGACCAACATATTTCATTGGTTGAATATTCATATAATAATAGTTTTCATTCCAGTATACAGATGGCACCATTTGAGGCATTATATGGGAAGCGGTGTCGAACTCTAGTTTTCTGGGATGAAGTGGGTGAAAGGAAGTTGATGGGAACAAAATTGGTAGAAGAGTAGGCAGAAAAAGTTCAGATGATACATAAACACATGAGAACAGCTCAGGGTAGGCAGAAGAGTTATGCAGGCAACAAGAGGAAGGATCTCTCTTTTTAGGTAGGCGATCATGTTTTTCTCAAAGTATCACCATGGAAAAGTGTGATGCGATTTGGTAAGAAAGGAAAGCTGAGTCCAAGGTTCATTGGACCATATGAAATTCTGGAGATAGTAGGATCCGTTGCTTACCGAGTGGCTTTACCTCCGAGTTTATCTCAGGTACACAATGTTTTTCATGTTTCGATGCTGAGAAAGTACATGCCAGATCCATCTCATGTTTTGAGTCCAGAGGTAGTTCAGCTGGAAGAGAAAATATCTTATGAGGAACAAATGGTCCAGAATCTTGACTATAGGGAGCAAGTGTTACGGAATAATGTGATTAATCATTTGAAGGTTTTGTGGAAAAACCACATGATGGAAGAGGCAACATGGGAATCTGAAAATGCAATGAGGGATAAGTACCCCCATTTATTCGATAAGTAAATAAATTGTGGGGATGCAATTTTCTAATGGGGGGAAGGATGTAACATCCCATGTATGTAATTAATAATAGATACTTTTATCTATGTCTATTAATGATTAAGATAGTGTTTTAGAGGCTTAAATTGAAAATAAATACAATCTTATGCATGGAATACACTAATATCCTTAAAAGATTGTTTTACTACCTTTTGATGGAAAACCCTTTTTAAATCTATCTTTTGACAATTTTATAATCTATTTTTGTCAAAATAAACTTATTATTTATGATTGGGACATGAAAATTTACTTTGTGTGAATTTTTGGTATTTTTCCGATAAAGTTCATTTTTTATGAACAGTGAAAAATGTTGTGTTTTAATTCAAAACCTCTTTTTAATATAATTTATTTATATGATTAAATTATCTTTTGAATTGGTTTTGAAGTGAAATTATAATATATTTTTACCATTTTATCCAATGGTGGTCATTTAAATCAATTTCACTTTGAAATTGGACTTAAACTAGTGTTAATCTTTTGATACTTATTGTTTCATAAAAACACGCTATTTGTCATGACAGCGGGAATTAGTTATTAAATTAATTAATGCAACTTACATGTTTTTAATTTTTTAAAATAGACATCATTTTTGAATTCGGAATATCAAATATAGCTTAGGGTGATGTTTTGGTATCTTTCTGAAAAACTTCAATTTTTGAAGAATAGTGAATCCACTATGTGGTAGTTAAAGAAACTGATTTTTCATTTAAATGAAACATTGCCACTTCTGTGATTTGATTTTCAAAAATCCGACATACATGGTTGTCATTAAGAAGTAAAATGTGGTTCAATTAGATTAAAATAATTTTTTGGTGAACAGTAACTTTTAAGTTCTTAATCGCGATTAGTGGTAATTATTGTAGTTTAAGGTAAAAATAAAGGTTTAATATTATGAGATGAGATTGACACATATCCTACCCTCATTGGATGTGTCATGTCCGACCAAGAAAATCCATGGGTCAACTTGGGGACCCCATGGAGCCACTTTGGTTGGGAAATGACATAAATAACTTTTTATTTAATGTTAAAGTAAAAATGACACAAACATGAGATGTTCTACTAAAACAATTTTTACATGGGTTTATACAAGTAATATTTTTGATTATAAAAAGTCATTGGAAATATAAAAAGATTTACTACATCATAGTAGTTTTTTATAATTTTTAGACTTTATATAAATTAAATTATTTATGACATCATGATGATGCAGCAATTACCTCATTAATAAAGAATTTAAATAAAATGGAAAGATAATGTAAAATATAAGTCCTACACATGTCCAAAACCTATTTGGTGGGTATATATCGATCCCTTATCACCTTATCCTCGAATTATATTAATGTGGGACCTCTTAAATCCGAATTCCATTTTAAAATAAAGTGAGTTTTCTTTACTTTCCAAGAGTGCCCCTCCTCTCCTCTTATAAAAGGCCCCCACCTCTACCTCCTTACCCCCACTTCCAAAGCCTTTGGATCGGACAAACCCTTCTCAATTTGTCTCTCCACTTCCCTATATTACTCCTTGAAGCCTCACATTGGGCAGAAGTCTTCCCAAGGAAGCCTTTGAGCTCAAACCAAAGGGAGTTACCCGATTTTAAGGTAATGTCTTCACTTGAGTCCTTTTGTTTTATTTTTCTTCTCCAACCCCCTAAACTCTTTTCATTCATTTCTTTTGTAACAACTCTAGTATATTAAATATACTAGGATGATGTTATAATAAGTATTAGAGCTACACTTACACACACCTACATCTAATGGTTAAAGGACATACTGTTTCCGTGGATGGTGAATTTATGCCTCCCGAAACGATGATTGTTCAACATTCTTTTAACACCTTCAAAGGAGGACATTAAGATGTCACTATATTTATATATGATATATAATATGTTTATGTTTTCATTAATCTTATGAATTTTTCATTTTGGGCATATCTTTATGGTTTCCATTTTGGGTAAACGCGATTTCTTCATTTAAGGAAGTGCGGACTACCGCCCCCTCAAAGTGATTTGATTTGTTAGATACCATATGTGGGACGTATAAAGGATGGAACTATGATATTATATATGATATAATGCTGGAATTATAATATACCTTTATATCATTATGATTCCATTCTATAAAATACGAAATAGAAATGAAAGTAGCGTTCATGCGTACGTACGGCTTACCGTCTCCATGAACGGTTCATTTCATTTCTTACCTATAAATGATTATGTAATATTATAAATGCATGCATTTACTGGATATATATGACATATATCATATCTACATCATGAATAAAATTCTAGATATAATGGGTACATGAACAACTTGTAATTATAAAGGGCTTATTTTTGACTCAAGTACCAATGATCGTTAAAACAACCGTTATTAACTTAAATAATTACATAGTGTTCATGACATGGCAATAAGTGATATAAAAGGAATAATGAAGTTGAAAAAGGTTCTTAAACAAGTAGAAATCAACTCATGTTTATTATTCGGGAGATTAAAGAACGACCGAGTCAAGTCGGACCCAAGGTATGTGACTTCGTCTCAATCTCCTTTCATTGAGGCATATTTTGTTTTATACCCAACCTTATTTTATATGGTGTATAAACCCCTTTGACTTTTACGTTTATTCAAAAGGAATATTTTTTATACGAAACATTTACTAAACGACAAAAGGGAAAGTTTCTGTCATACGTATGCGGCGACAACAACTTCTCTGCCGCTGTGACAATTATTTGATTTTCGGAATCCTCTACAAGACATACATTTTTTTAAAAAAAAGAAAAATAAATACCATGTTTTACTTTTCTTTTATTTTGGTACTAAAAATTGTTTTCATAATGTTTTTACATAAATGTGTTGTATTGATATCTTGTGATTGAAAGGTGGAAATGTTATGTTTCCTTTATGCATGTTTTATGTGATACGATTATGTTGAGGTTCTTGGGTATTATTATGAAGACGGGTGGTTCCGTGATAGACTAATGGCGGGTGAGCCCGATATAGCTCTCCAATGAATTGGGTAACATGAAGGAGTGAAACGTTAAGGTTTCTCTGAAGAGATTTAGGGAATATACTATGATGGGTATTCCAAACGTAACCAAGAGGGTTACTCCCTACGTAAGAATGTTATGAATGCCTCATGTTACCTTTATGTCTTATGATTTCTATGATTTATTCATGATTTGATAAGGTATGTTAAAGTGCTTATGTTTTATGGGTAAAGTATGATTTCATTTTTATGTATATATGTACCCATGTTTCCTATCCATATTTTTATATCCCATACTGAGCTTTTTATGCTCATCCCATGTTTTTTTGAAATGTTTTTCACAGGTCATGGGAAAGTACATGATATGATGATAGTGTCAAGGAAGTGTGAAGAAAGAGTCCATGTTTTATTTCAAATATGTTCCCATTGATGGGAAAGAAGAATACTATCTTTATGTAACCACTTTGTTTATATGAGGAATGTAATTCAAGTTTTATGATCTAATTCTCTAAAACTCTAAACCCGAAAAGATCCTCAATGTGTAATCTTGTAATAACTCAAGATTAAGTAAGGTTAAAGGCTGTGGCCTTATAATATATATATTTATATTAATGTGTTACATATAAATATTTCTGATAATATTATTAACAAATTATAATGTTTATATGTATGATTCAAGTAATTTTTTTCATGTCATGGCAGTAGTAAAATTAAGGATTATAATATAAATAAATAATATTAATGGTATTGGTCTAAGTGTTTTTAGTATATGTGTAATATTTATTTTTTCCCCAAATAATTGTTTAGTAATTTATTGAATACCCTATACTAATAGATTAAATTGAAGTTTCTTTAAAAAATTAAATATATGATCAAATATATTGAATTTCATGAAATTAGAAATAAATATTACATTATAATAAGAACCCTTTTTGTTTTAAAACCCCCACTATTCGAAAACATACCTATACCAACATTTTGGAATCCTGGGAATATTCTATACCCACGGTTCAATAAAGTGTGGGATACCAAGGAATTAACATAGATCTATGAACATAGGTTAATATACACTTTGGGTATAGCCCTAGATAATTCCATAATGCACACAGTTGTAAATAAATTGAATGTTTATAGTGATACCCACTATTTAAAAAACTATGGGTATTTCTTATCATAGTCGACACAACATACCCACGATTCAATGAACCATGGGTATATGTACTTCCCCAGGAAAAGTATAACCATCATTCATTCCTTGCATCCTTCTCCTATATAAAATGAAAACTAGTTATGGGAAGTACAATCTATTCAGAATCGTATTCCTAAAACTCATTAAAAAAATTCACATGAAATGATTGAAATGGATAATTCAAATTATGGAAATTATGAAATGAATGTACTGAATATGTATAGCTTGAGGAATCAACTAATTTATAGTTATCCTTTATTGAAAATGATGAATAATGCCATAGGAAAAAACTTAATACAAATACAATTTCATGATCTATCACTACATTATATGGTAAAACATACCAACTAAAAAAGAAGTCAATAAAAAATCATCCACCCCCTCCTCACTGGCAGCTAACCCACCCTCACCCTCGCTTCTCCCCATCCACATAAAACCCCCTCCCCCACCATCCCCCACCCAGCTCCACCCTCTACCTAGAAACCTATAACCCCACCTTCTCTCATGCCACCCAACACCCACCCCCTTAATGTAGTGATTAGCCATCCTAGGTGAAAATCAGAACATTTTTCAATAATAACTTAGATGAAATGGTCAGTAGGAGAAAAATCATCATTCAAATTAAAAATAAATTAAAAGAATACTATTTAATGACATTCAAATCAGTACAATTTTCATGGTAGTTCACTATTTATGGTTATATGAGAACACCCTTGGACTATGCCATTAGTCTTTGATCATTATATAGGTAACCTATTGTTTTTATATGTAGATGATAATGAATAATTCCATATCTAGTCCCTAAAGCTGAACCATTCACTAAGTGATTAACTAGACTATTTATACTCATTAAACACATATTAATATTACATGAGATCTCATGAATCCAATTATAATTATCCCAATTTAACGTAAGGGTCACCTACCTAATGAACATAATTATTATAAAAATTACTAATAAATCCAATCAATTGGACCCCACATACCTCGCCAATGTTGGGGAAATGACATATATCATAAAATATGAACATATAATATCACTATATCATATTCCTATATCTAGATACCCTCCATGGTTTCCCAATGAATTCCAACCAATGACCTTAATCTAAATAGTGAAACAATGAAAATCTAAAATTTAAGGAAATGACTACATAATATTTTCGATGAAATTAATATGTTATAAATATTACCCAATGTTATTTTTCCCTATTGGATACCTTTTTTAATACCATACCCACTTACCCCTTATCATATATAACACAAGACATGAAAACACATATAAAATGAAATAAATAATATGGACCACTTACCTTATAACAATTTACATTTTATCAAGATCCATCTAGTTATCCTCAATGCACAGGAGTTCCTATATCATTAAAGAGGTCTCATAATTAATAATGTAATAAATCAAAAAAAATATAAAATCAGTATAATCAAGGTAAATATCATCTAGAAGAACAAAAATTATGTAATCCTTCTCATTAGGGTATGAATGGATCATAGAATACTCTACCCCCTATTAGAAAAAACCTCAAATTTCTTTTCTTGTTCTTCTATAAAATTAAACTCAAATTGGTTAAAATAAAAATCTAAATCCATAGTGACATACATTAACTGAAATATTGTGAATAAACATTGATTCGCTGAGACTCCTGTAGACCAAAAAATGAGATTTGGTTTAAACATGCATAATTTTTTCAAATAACATGAAATTAATTCTAACACCCAAACTCTAATGTTTGGTACCTTTGTGAACTAGATATATATTAAAACATAATCCTAAAAAATATAATGATATACTTCGTTTTATACCCCTTATTATCTAATAAAAAAATATTCCATTTCTACAATCACACAGGTAAATGGGTAAAAACAAGAAATTAATGAGAAAAGGTTATACTTAAGGTGTAAAATATTATCTTTGAGTCATAATGAATTTTATAATAGATCCTAAAAATGTGAGATAGATTATAATAGAAAAATGGAATAGATGTGGGGAATTGTTAACAATAGATCCAAACCTGAGGTAATGAAACTATATTCCCTCCATATGTGCCTTCAGCCATGGTGTTATTGAATTCATTCTCTGTTTCTTTACTATGAAAATTTTACATATGTGATACATAAAACACATTTAAAAACAAATACTCAAAGATCAATTCCAAGGGATATTCTTTCTTATGTTGTTATTTTTTTACTTTGGTTATTGTTTTTTAAGAGCCATTTTTAGTGAGTTTTTCCATGATATCTTCAATGTGATGAATGGTAAAAATTAAACTGAGGATGGGAATAATGCATAAAACGGTTAAAATAAGTGCAACCTCCCAAAGCTACATGTAGAGACCTGAAGCCTGACGTACATGTAAATTACATTACTTTTGCGGAATACTTAGTACATAACAAAAACACACACACAAGGATCGTAATAGTTTAGTGTCTTTGGAAACTCGGAACGTAATCTTCTAATCGTGGTGAAAGATCTTCAATATCCCCCACAAAGATCTTCCCTTTTTTTACCTAAAACCTTTCTTTATATCCTGGGGAAAAGAAAACATAAAAGGGTGAGCTCAAATGCTCAGTAAGGGTATGCAAAAGAAAAATCAATCACATCATATTCATAAGAACATAACTTTTGGAAATCTTAACCTGCAAAAGAGAGCATAATTTCATATCATGGGATAAATCATAGTAGTGAAATGAAATCCCAATAAGCATAACTTAAAACATGAAACTTTTTGGCATACACACATAATCATAGAGAATCATTTCTTGTTAGTCAAGACTCATTGCCAAGACTATCTTAGTGGACAAAGTCCCTTTCTGAACCGAGTCACCCTCGTTTCAGTCCTGTTTCACTGAACTGGTATAACCTACCATTCCAGCCATGTCTATGTCATGAGATATAAAATATTTACCCAATGCATTGGAGGGAGATATAGGTCCCACCCATCTCATAATGAAACCATTCTTATGTGTGCCACAAAATCATAAACCATACATCATAGCATAACCCATGTAATAAAAATGGGAATCTTAAACATCGTGACATCATAAAACAATTCATATAAGATAAAGGAATTAATAAACATGATTCCATCACATCATAATCAAATAAATGTAATAATAGGGATAAAAAACAGAACCCTATATTATCTTAGATGGAAAATAATTTTGATAAAACATTTGAACTCCATTCTTGAGGAAAATATCCTTTCTACTTCAAAAACACTTTTCCTTTCTTAACATGTCGTACAATTCTAAACTAAAAGAAGTTGATTAAAAATAAACATTAAAACTTGTAAAAGAGACTTCTTGTAAATAATGTTTTAAAAATACATTCATGCCGTATAAGTTAAAAAAACATTCTTCTCGTACTTTTGTCGGAAAAGTCAAAAAGTACCTTATATGGTAACCAAACGAAATATTTCATTCATACAATGTGGTAAAAAGTAAATAAAGGGTACAAATGACTTTAAAAATCCCTGGAAGAATGGTAAAAATTTTATGAAATCATTTTTAGAAATCATGGTCATGGATGATAAATGTAACCCCAATAAATACTTACGTATAAGCAATCTCGGATAAAAATGAGATTGAAAATTTATCCCTTACCTTAGGTCCGACTTGCTTTGTAAGTGTCCGAACCTCATGTATAATGATTTAAATCATGTTATTGACTTATTCCAGAATTATATTAATTATTATTATATCATATATGGTCCACTTATGACTTTATATTACCCGTTCTTTTGTAAATTCAGGTTAAAGTAGCGTTTTGGGTAAAATCGTCTCATTTGTCATTCGTGTTTTTAACTTGTAATTATTCATATGATCACTTAGATCATGATTACATAATTCCAGAATATAAAACATGATTTATATATATATATTCAGAATATACATATATAATAAATCAGAAAATGGAAATAAATACACCGTTCATGGAGACGGTAGTCCGTACGTACGCATGAACGCTGTTTTCGTTTCCTTATTGAATTGAATGGAATTAAGTAGATGACATACATATAAATATAAATAATTCCAGTATCATTATTATGTCATATATTTCATTAGAACTTATTATATATACATTATAATCATTTATGAATGGTTAATCATTGAGAATGAATCTCATCGCGTCGTGGACACGGTAGTCCGTACGTACGCACGAGCGATGATATCCTTCCCATGGTCATGGAATTGTGTTGAAGTGTATGTATACTATTTCAGTATCAATATCACTTTATAATAATCACATATAGTAATCATTAAACCATTATACCCATACAATTAAGGTGGTGGCGGAAAATAGATTACACCACAGCGTGGAGACGGTATTCCGTACGTACGCACGCGCAGTGATTTCCTTTTTCCGTAGGATGTATAGAAGGTTAATTAGAGTTGTTTCATATTTATAATAACATATCAGTATGTAAGTAATACTTATGTTATTACTTTATCATGAAAAAACTAAAGAAGAAGAAGTTGAAGAAGAAAAAAATTGAAAAGATCGGTAATGGATATTACCTCTTCTTTGAAACGCCTCTTTGAATCCTTCATTTAGGGAACTAAGATTGGTATTTGAAGAAGACCATGACCTCTAGGATTATTCTAGGAATGTGGATAATGGATTTTTTCAGGGTTTTTCTGAGCTTTAGTGCTCAAATTGGTGTGAGGAGGAGGGGGAGGAGGTGCCCTTTTATAAGGGAGTAGAGGGGCACCTTAGGAATTCTTAAAAATATTAATTTATAATAAATCTAAACCCACTTAAAAACCTCCAACAATGACTCATATTAAAATATTAGATTATATAGGGTTGTAATAGCATCATCCAATCAAATTTAGACATGTTTGGATCTTATTTTAAACCTTATCATTTTGATTTATCCTTATTTAATCTATTTAAGTTTATTTGTGGTAATAAAATTCTAAATTTTAAATTATAACAAATATTTACTTATTTGTTGTGAATTTTCCATAATTGTTTACTTTATAACATTATAGACCATATAAATATAAATTTATAAATTTTAAATATTTTTGTGATTTTTAAACAATTTTATAATATGTTATTTTTCTAAAATAACAATAGTGTCAATTTTGACACTATTCATTTATTTGAATTTAAATAAAATATATAGAGAAGATATGTTTGAACTAAAAGCTTTAATATATTAGTAAAAGGTTATATATATCTATAAAATTAGTGTATCACATTAAATAGTTCATATAATATTTATTTTATTATTTTTAAAACCATTTATTTGGTTTATCTCTTAATAAAATAATTACTACATCATTTTTGTATAATTATTTAATATACTTTTTTGTTGAATAAAAATTTAAAATAAAATCGTATGATTAAGATAAATATATTACCTTTCACAATAATACTTTTACTTTAATTTATCATCTTAAAATCACAATATTTAAATTGTTATATTTATTAAATTATGAAGGTGACAACTTTGGCATCATTTAAAATAAAATAATATAAGTGTCATAATAGCTTGTATAAGACTCCAAATGGTCCAATATTCGACCATTGGATGATTATAGTTTAAATGTACATGACCAATAAGTTTTGGTCAGGGTTTGGTGCCTTTTATGGTCACTATTAGTTTAATAAAAACTATATTCTTGATTTTTCACTGGATAAATAATTTCTGCATCACTATTGTGTCACAATTAATGATACTTATTTAATCCCAAAAAATTCTAAATAAATTCTGATGATGTAGATAATTATGTTATCTTTCTGGAGACTATTCATGTTCAAAATATTATGATGTTTATCAATAATTCAAAATTATTATACTTATAATATTTAAGAGAGTGACATGTTGTCACTTTCTTTGGTTTTAATAATAATTAAATTATTTTCATGGTCAAAAGTCCATAAAATGAATCTAATCCTACCCTTAGTTGATATGGGTTTACCTTTAGCCATCAAAAAGCATTTTGGCATGTGTTAGGGTAATTTTATAATATTATATTTACCCTTAATTACCCGATTTACCTTTAACTATGGTAAATAAAATTTACCGTAGTTACTATTCATAATTCCCAAAAATAAAAATTAGCCTATTGACATAATTTGGAATCAATAATTCCAAATATGGAATCCATTTTTTAAAATTCAATACTCAGAAGTTGCAGAAATTAAATTAAAATTAATCCCATTGTCGAATAAAAACGGGTTTTTGTTTAAAACATTGCAAAAGATTGAATTGATTTAACCTACGAATTCAAGGTAAAATCAATTCTAATGACATTCATTATATTAAATGGTAAAAATATATTATATTTATACTTTAAAACCATACAATATTATAATTTAACCACATAAGATATTACGATGAAAAAAGTTGTTTTTAATTAAAATATAGCGTGTTTTTACTATTCATTAAAATGTGAAAGTTACCAGAATAATATGAAAAATTTATCCAAAGTAAATTTTTATTTCTTGATTCCAAAGAAGAATTTTATTTTGTCAAATTGAACTTATAAACATGTCAAAAACTAGATTTAAAGTGGGTGCACCATCAAAAGGCGGCAAACCTGCATTTTTTTAAAAATACTTATTTTACCCGAAAAATTTATTTTGTTCTTATACCATGTTCTAGAAAATGTGTAAGATGAATAATAATGTTATAAAATTAAAAATTTAGTTAATACTATTCATAACGGCTAGTTCATGACAATATTATAATCATTGTTTATTAAAACCCGGTATTGCGTACAACACACGCAATCGAGGAAGGTTGCGATTGCATGTAATGCAAGCCAAGTCAGGGTTGCGTGTTGTGAAAGAATCCTTCGTTGTTTCGTATAACAGAATCCAACCATATTTCATTTATACATTTAATATATATATATATATATACTCAATGTTGCGTAGAATAACTATTATCAAAATTGTGTGTAACACGGTCCAAGAATAGTGTTGAGTATACTGCAAGCTAATACGTTGTTGCATATAGCGCAAGGTAATCTTGGTGTAGAATACAACACAAGACATTAATTAAATTAAAAGAATATTTTTCATAAAATCTCGGGGTGTTACATTCTACCCCTCTTAAAATGAATTTTTCCCTCGAAATTCGTCAGGGTTATAAATGGTTAACTATTTGAAAGTTTCTTTGATAGAAACCCACATCGTAAAAATACCAAAACTTATCTTTAAAAACTAAAGTATAAAACGTAATGGTTACCCAAGTTAACTAATCACTGGGTATCCACATAGGAGAACATAGGTGAAAATATGGACATGGAAGAGAAATCTAACCGTCATGTTCTGATGGAGAGTGGTAGAGGACATGGCTATGGAAAAGCTAGCAATCACAAAGCCATAAATTTGTGATGATCTAAGGTACCATCTGATTCATCAGATATAAGATCACTAGGACAACATTTTTGGTTTTCAATATCACTTCCCTAAAGTTGAAAATTTTGAATTAGAAGAAATACTTACTTGATTTTGGTACAATCTCACTGTTGTTCATGAATTGAACAATTTCCACTTCATCCCTTAAAGAAATGAAGTTGAATTTTTTATTCGTGATGTGTTAGCAGATCATGTGATAGAATGATGGGTCATTCCATCTCTTCCAAACAAAAGGTTAGCAAAATTTATAAGTCCATCTTGTGGTTAGATTAATCGTATATGGTTCCAAAAATGATCTTATACTTCATATATCTTACTGCTGAATAAAATAAAACTAGTTTATACTAACTAGGGACTTCCTGTAGGCCAGTGGTAGGCATTAAAGGCCAGTCGCAGTTCGGTTTTGGGTTCGATTCCCACAGCCTTGTCCGACGCGATGGGCTGTCGCCCGTCCTGCAGGTTGTACTTTTTCTAAAACTATATTACTATAACATCCCATCAATAATATCGAAAAACAAACAATACTAACTTATGTCCAACACAATCTATTCCAATATTTAGGCATATCCATAATACTGCAGTCCACTCTCAGAGATTTAATACCATCATTTATCCCCATATATCATAAGATATATCTTGTTGGTCACATTCCAAACATTCAAAGGCCTTAATCATGTACTCTCTTGAATACCCATTGAACCTTATTGAAAACATGAGTGATGTTAAAAGTTAACTCTTTCCACATACCAAAATAATCATAATTCTATATACTCAAACCATGATATAACCTTCCCCTTATATCAGTCATGATCTCATGAATACTATCAAACATTTAATTTTCTCTTTATCCCTTCATTATGCGCATATCATCTACATTCCCAAAATATCTGAAAAACCTTTCATGGATACTGGTAACATTAATCATACACTTTCAAAACTCAAGGAAAGACAACAGTGTAACAATCCATAGATATCTCTTTATTCCATAGTAGCATGAGATTACTTATACAACATTACACATTATAAACATGTAATCATTCCACTACATTCTTAAACCATTTACCGAGCTTCAAGAATTCTTTCATCTCACATATCATTTGTAGTCTCTTCATCATCATCCACATAAATACTACCCATACGAACATACTGATTATCTTCATGAGACTTTCCCTTAGGGAATTGGTTTTCATAATTCCTATAAATTCCACATTTAAAACATTTAACCATTGTTGATGTCGTAGAAATACCATTATCCTCATCCCTAGTGTTAACTGAACCTTTTCCTTTGCACTTACGGGATTTGTGTCCTTCTTTTCCACACCCAAATCATCTTCCAGTTCCTTTGAAACATTCTCCTTGATGCCTCTTCCCAAATGATTTACATAGGGGAAATTGAACTTTCTTTCCTCTATGATCATCATGAAACTCCATCTTTCTCTTATTAGACGAGTCAGGAAACATACCAAATTTTACTTTATTGATCATATTATGAGATTGCTGATTCGGCATAATAATTATGTTTGGACTTCCAAATCCCATTTCATTTGTTTGCTATTGAATAATATCATTCCATTGTCCATCATATCCTCCATTATCGTGAATCATCTTGTTTCCAGCCACTTTCTAAAACCCAAAAAGAATAGTGTGAGAGGAAAAAATCATAATAAAGGGGGAGTAACTTCAAAATGTAACATCTTTGGTCTAATATAATATCGTTACCATAGTTCTAGGACTATATCCTATACGTATACTTATCCTTAGGGACATCCCTAGACATACCTTAGAAATATCTCTAGGGATCTCACTAACGTTTTCGCATCCTAGATTCCAAAGGTTAACAAAACCTTTCCTCTGATACCAACTGTAGAGTCCCAAAGCCTGACGTACATGGACATTACATTACTTTTGCGGAATACTTAGTACATAACAAAAACACACACACAAGGATCGTAATAGTTTAGTGTCTTTGGAAACTCGGAACGTAATCTTCTAATCGTGGTGAAAGATCTTCAACATCTCCCATAAAGATCTTCCCTTTTTATTATACCTAAAACCTTTCTTTATATCCTGGGGAAAAGAAAACATAAAAGGGTGAGCTCAAATGCTCATTAAGGGTAAGAAAAAGAAAAATCAATCACATCATATTCATAAGAACATAACTTTTGGAAATCTTAACCTGCAAAAGAGAACATAATTTCATATCATGGGATAAATCATAATAGTGAAATGAAATCCCAATAAGAATAACTTAAAACATGAAACTTTGTGGCATACATACATAATCATAGTGAATCATTTCTTGTTAGTCAAGACTCATTGCCAAAACTATCTTAGTGGACAAAGTCCCTTTCTGAACCGAGTCACCCTCGTTTCAGTCATGTTTCACTGAACCGGTATAACCTACCATTCCAGCCATGTCTATCTCATGAGATATAAAATCTTTACCCAATTCATTGGAGGGAGATATAGGTCCCACCCATCTCATAATGAAACCATTTTTATGTGTGCCACAAAATCATAAACCATACATCATATCATAACCCATGTAATAAAAATGGGAATCTTAAACATCGTGACATCATAAAACAATTCATATAAGATAAAGGAATTAATAAATATAATTCCATCACATCATAATCAAATCAATTTAATAATAGGGATAAAAAATAGAACCCTATATTATCTTAGATGGAAAATTATTTTGATAAAACATTTGAACTCCATTCTTGAGGAAAATATCCTTTCTGCTTCAAAAACACTTTTCCATTCTTAACATGTCGTACAATTCTAAACTAAAAGAAGTTGATTGAAAATAAACATTAAAACAAGTAAAGGAATATTCTTGGAAATAATGTTTTTAAAATCCATTCATACCGTATAAGTTATAAAAAACATTCTTCTCGTACTTTTGTCGGAAAAGTCAAAAAGTACCTTATATGGTAACCAAACGAAAGATTTCATTCATACAATGTGGTATAAAGTAAATAAAGGGTAAAAATGACTTTAAAAATCCATGGAAGAATGGTAAACATTTTATGAAATTATTTTTATAAATCATGGTCATGGATGATAAACATAACCCCAATAAATACTTACGTATAAGCAATCTCAGATAAAAATGAGATTGAAATTTTATCCCTTACATTAGGTCCGACTTGATTTGTAAGTGTCCGAAACTCTTGTATAATGAATTAAATCATGTTATTGACTTATTCCAGAATCATATTAATTGTTATTATATCATATATGGTCCACTTATGACTTTATATTACCCGTTCTTTTGTAAATTCATGTTAAAGTAGTGTTTTGGGTAAAATCGTCTCATTTGTCGTTCGTGTTTTTAACTTGTAATTATTCATATGATTACTTAGATCATGATTACTTAATTCCAGAATATAAAACATGATTTATATATATATATTCAGAATATACATATATAATAAATCAGTAAATCGAAATAAATACACTGTTCATGGAGACGGTAGTCCGTACGTACGCATGAACGCTGTTTTCGTTTCCTTATTGAATTGAATGGAATTAAGTAGATGACATACATATAAATATAAATAATTCCAGTATCATTATTATGTCATATATTTAATTATAACTTATTATATATACTTTATAATCATTGATGAATGATTAATCATTGAGAATGAATCTCATCGCGTCGTGGAGACGGTAGTCCGTACGTACGCACGAGCGATGATATCGTTCCCATGGTCATCGTATTGTGTTGAAGTGTATGTATACTATTTCAGTATAAATATCACTTTATAATAATCATATATAGTTACTCATAAACCATTATATCCATCCAATTAAGGTGGTGGCGGAAAATAGATTACACCACGGCGTGGAGACGGTATTCCGTACGTACGCATGCACGGTGATTTCCTTTTTCCGTAGGATGGATAGAAGGTTAATTAGAGTTGTTTCATATTTATAATAACATATCAGTATGTAATTAATACTGATGTTATTACTTTATCATGAAACAACTAATGAAGAAGAAGTTGAAGAAGAAAGGAATTGAAAAGATCGGTAATGGATATTACCTCTTCTTTGAAACGCCTCTTTGAATCCTTCACTTAGGGGACTAAGATTGGTCTTTGAAGAAGACCATGACCTCTAGGATTATTATAGGAAACTGGAGAAGGGATTTTGGCCAGGTTTGGCCGAGCTTGAGTGCTCAAATTGGTGTGAGGAGGAGGGGGAGGAGGTGCCCTTTTATAAGGGAGGAGAAGGGCACCTTAGGAATTCTTAAAAATATTAATTTATAATAAATCTAACCCCACTTAAAAACCTCCAAAAATGACTTATATTCAAATATTAGATGAGATAGGGTTGTAATATCATCAACCAATGAAATTTAGATATGTTTGGATCTTATTTTAAACCTTATCATTTTGATTTATCCTTATTTAATCTATTTAAGTTTATTTGTGGTAATAAAATTCTAAATTTTAAATTATAACAAATAATTACTTATATGTTGTGAATTTTCCATAATTGTTTACTTTATAACATTATAGACCATATAAATATAAATTTATAATTTTTAAATATTTTTGTGATTTTTAAACAATTTTATAATATGTTATTTATGTAAAATAACAATAGTGTCAATTTTGACACTATTCATTTATTTGAATTTAAATAAAATATATACAGAAGATATGTTCGAACTAAAAGCTTTAATATATTAATAAAAGGTCATATGTATCTATAAAATTAGTTTATCACATTAAATAGTTCATATAATATTTATTTTATTATTTTTAAAACCATTTATTTGGTTTATCTCTTAATAAAATAATTACTACATCATTTTTGTATAATTATTTAATATACTTATTTGTTGTATAGAAATTTAAAATAAAATCTTATGATGAAGATAAGTATATTAACTTTCACAATAAAACTTTTACTCTAATTTATCATCTTAAAATCACAATATTTAAATTGTTATATTTATTAAATTATGAAGGTGACAACTTTGGCATCATTTAAAATAAAATAATATAAGTGTCATAATAGCTTGTATAAGACTCCAAATGGTCAAATATTAGACCATTGGATGATTATAGTTCCCATTTAAATGACCAATAAGTTTTGGTCCGGGTTTTGTTCGTTTTATGGTCACTATTAGTTTAATAAAAACTATATTCTTGATTTTTCACGGGATAAAGAATTTCTGCATCACTATTGTGTCACAATTAATGATAATTATTTAATACCAAAAAATTCTAAATAAATTCTCATTATGTAGATAATTTTGTTAGATTTATGGAGACTATTAATGTTCGAAATTTTATGATGTTTAGCTCTAAATTAAAATTATTATACTTATAAGATTTAAGAGAGTGACATGTTGTCACTTTCTTTGGTTTTAATAATAATTAAATTATTTTCATTGTCAAAAGTCCATAAAATGAATCTAATCCGACCCTTAGTTGATATGGGTTTACTTTTAGCCATAAAATAGAATTTTTTCATGTGTTTGGATAATTTTATAATATTATATTTACCCTTAATTACCTGATTTACCTTTAACTATGGTAAATAAAATTTACCGTAGTTACTATTCATAATTCCCAAAAATAAAAAGTGGCCTATTAACATAATTTGGACCCACTGATTCCAAATATGGAATCCATTTTTTAAAATTCAATACACAGAAGTTGCAGAAATTAAATTAAAATTAATCTCGTTATCGAATAAAAACGGGTTTTTCTTTAAAACATTGCAAAAGATTGAATTGATTTAACCTACGAATTCAAGGTAAAATAAATGCTAATGACATTTATTATATTAAATGGTAAAAATATATTATATTTATACTTTAAAACCATTCAATATTATAATTTAACCAGATAAGATATTATGATGAAAAAAGTTGTTTTTAATTAAAATATAGCGTGTTTTTACTATTCATTAAAATGTGAAAGTTACCAGAATAATATGAAAAATTTATCCAAAGTAAATTTTTATTTCTTGATTCCAAAGAAGAATTTTATTTTGTCAAATTTAACTTATAAACTTGTCAAAAACTATATTTAAAGTGGATGCGCCATCAAAAGGCGGCAAAACTGCATTTTTTGAAAAATACTTATTTTACCCGAAACATTTATTTTGTTCTTATACCATGTTCTAGAAAATGTGTAAGATGAATAATAATGTTATAAAAATCAAAATTTAGTTATTACTATTCATAACGACTAGTTCATGACAATATTATAATAATATAACATTGTTTATTAAAACCCGGTATTGCGTACAACACACACTATCGAGGAAGGTCGCGATTGCGTTTAATGCAAGCCAAGTCAGGGTTGCGTGTTGTGAAATAATCCATCATTGTTTCGTATAACAGAATCCAACCATATTTCATTTATACATTTAATATATATATATATATATATATACTCAATGTTGCGTAGAATAACTATTATCAAAATTGTGTGTAACACGGTCCAAGAATAGTGTTACGTATACTGCAAGCTAATACGGTGTTGCGTATAGTGCAAGGTAATCTTGGTGTAGAATAAAACACAAGACATTAATGAAATTAAAAGAATATTTTTCATAAAATCTCGGGGTGTTACACTACAACACCCTACCCATGAATCGTATCCAAATATGATCCATCTGGAGACCACAAAACAAAATAATTTGTCAAAAACTAAAAAAAGTATCCAATATAAATCCGGACAACAAACACATACCATTAAGGAATAAATGAACATGCACTCGCATGTACAAGAAGCACAAAAGAAAAACATGCATTACCAGGGATTTTTAAACAGGTTCTGGATTCAACTATCTTGAATCATTATATAGAACCTTTGTATCAGAACCAATATAAATTAAAAATTATTCTTTATCTTTTTCATCAACAAGACAATACATGATATTTTCCTGTGATAATGCACATGGAAAATATATCTAAATAACTTGAACATGAAAAGGTAAAATAAACAAGAAAAATCTATGTTGAGAAAACTAAATCAAGTTTTAGAGGAAGTTCATGGGTGGTTGAGTAATAAAATAGCATTGAAATATGCATAATTGATGGAGATAAATGATTATTTAACAATAAAACCCAAAAAAAAGATCAAAATCCTTCATACCTACCAAAAACATCCGACCTTAAAATAATAAATCAACTCATCCATAAAAGGTTGCAACTACATGATAAAAAAACCTTATAAGTTAGATCTGTAGTCATTAGAAGAAACATTTAGAAACTCTAAAATACAAAAAATAGGCCTGAGGGACATCATAAATGAATGATTTATAAGTGATAGGACTAACCAAAGAAGAAAACGCTTGTAATAAATGAAAACACATGTCAGGTGTTAAAGATCAATGCAGATCTTCTAATAAGAATGCAATAGCATCTATCTAGTGAATGAAAGAAAAAATAAACCAAAGGTGGGTTACAACAAGTCATCACCAAAATCATAAATGTAAATTCCATAAGTTAGTAGTCTATATAAAAATTGGGATGTTTATGAAAAAAAATCCTATGTTTCCTCTCTTAAAAATGAATAAGAATTAGATATGAGTAACCATTCTTAAAATATTAATAGTTAACCTGTGGAATCCAAGAAATTATCAAAAAACAAATAATCCAGCAAGAACATCATTAGGGAGGTAATTTTTAAAAACTCTACGAAAACATAAATAAAACCCATTACACAATGAAAAGGTTGATAAGTATATGTCAAACTTCTCCCAATTGTACCTACTCCCATTATGACACTTAGAAACATCAAATGAATTACATCAAGTAGGAAGATAATGATCCAAAAAACACTAAGTTCCTATCATAGTAATACTCTAGAAAAATTCAGCCACCACATAAAAAAACTAAAGGAGAAATGAAAAATTAGGGTCCTCTGAGGAGACCACTAGAAGTCACTATGTAGAAAAAATCATCAATAAAAACATACTATTAATTCTCTGGATCAGGTGAATAGTCATTCCCAAGACACCTACAACATCCCTTATATCCTCACCCATTATTCCCATACAAAAACCCCTCTCCCTTCCCCCCAGCCACTTGTAGTATCCCCCCTCCCCCAATCCCCTACTACATCCCTCCCTACCCAATCCATATACCTCCCCTCCCTCCACCTAGCCACCTCTTCCCCCACCCATCAGCCCGAACAAGACCCCACCCCCTTATCCACAACCACATGCTACCCCCACCCTATTCTCCCCAAACACATGCATCGCCCCTTCTTCCTCCACTCATCACCCCCTTCTCCCCAGACAACTGTAGCCCCCTCCCTCCACAAATCCACCCACCTTCTCCCCAGTCACTTGAAGACCCCACCTCCTCATTCATGCATCACCCTCCCCCACCCTTCCCACTAGAGGCCTCCCCTCCCTCCACCAACCCCCACCCCTACCACCAAAATCGTGTTCTATATTTCATATCATTTAAACAAAAAATTCAATATTATTTAAATCTAATCAAGGATTATAATATCTGAAATTATCAATTTCTACCTTTAGAGGATACACAATTGGTCATATTATGGAATGCTTACTACAAAGAAATAAAAAAAATCAATTGATTCCCATTAATTCAAATATTTTTCATAAATTAGAATCATAAAATTCCATTGAAATTTTTAAATGAATATCATGATAAATAATTTAAAATATGAAAGATGAAATAAAAAAACACACTTTCAAGATGTATGGAATGTAAACATAGTATGAAGCCCATGAACCTAGCTTATTTTACTTATTGGTCCATATTTTAATTTCATTCAAAGGTGTAATTATACAAAAAATAGAGGATAAATCAATTCCAAAACATAGATCATACTTTCCAATAATTTCTTGTCAAATCAAGGTTCATTAAAAAAAATATTGGCTAGACACTTTTTCATACATACATATTGATATTAGAAAATCATATATCCTATCTTCCTTTACTTCCCAACTTAAATAAATTAAAATCGAGATCTGATATCATATTATAAATAAATAATGCATGATTCCCTAGAAAAAAATACTCAGGCCAGTCTATTTTAATTATTTAATTGAATTCCAAATCCCCATGGGTTGAAAAATAGTTCCTTGTAATCAATGATATTACTATGTTAATGATTCTTCCCAATAAATCCTACAAGACTATATTAACAAATAAGCTAAAATGACCTGAAAATATTTTTCTGATCAAACACTCATATAAGTTAAAAAACAATATCCACAATGGTATGAAAACAAATCCATTACATTTACAATTTTATGAAATAATATAAATATATATATAAATATGTTATTTTATAAAAAGGGAAAATGTATGGTAAACCATTAATGTTATATAAATTATGTGTTAGCTAAAAGTCAAAATGAAAAATAATTTAAAAATACAACTACCAACCTCAATCTTATATGATGTCTCACTCACACCAAATCACATCCAGTAAACCCAAACACAAATAGCATGAATACCCACCAACCCTGAGGGGTGCCTTTACATTAAAATTATTAGACATAATAAGGTGTAGATAAATCTAATGGATATATATATATATATATATAATGAATAAAAAGTATTGCATAATCCCATCAAGTTTCTAATGATCAACCGTTCTTAGGACACATTCACAACAATGTCAAATTAATCATTCTCGTCGAAACTATAATTAAATTCAAGTAGTCAAAGTACTTGTAAAATTCTCCATTATAAGTCAAAAAGGCTGGGAATTAATATCCCCTCATCACAAATATCCCTATCCTTATACCCATTCCCATCACCATCCTCATCAATAACATCATCATCAGCCTCATCAAAAACAGTAGTATCAATGACATCCTCAACACCAAAAGCTCTTTCACAACCACCATCATAAAAAATATGACCCATAGTGGCATCACCCAACACATTATTTAATGATTTCATTTATTTCATATATTATTGAAAAGTAGTGGGGTCCTTTTAAGGATGTGACTGACTCAAATCCAATATGTCCTGACGAGATCGGAGGTAATCTTTTGTCTTCTCTTTGATATTCAAGAGAATTTCAAGGAACATTTCACATATAATTTTCTCAATATGATTTATGCCTAAATATTTATGTATCTAACATGTATACCAAAATGGAAACTGAAAAAATACTTATCTTTTTATAATTTTGTTTGTCTTCAGTGTAAGCATTCTTCCGCTTTTTAGATTTGAACATATCGTTCCCTAATGAAAAACTGAAATCATTCAATTCATTATGAACATCAATTCCTGAAATATATTGAGGTGGTTGTTCAGTTTCAATAGTATTACCAAACCTCCAATTATTCTTCATGTATTGATGATCCATTGTAATGTATAATTTACGTCCCATGAAATTCAAACTATAATGATATTTAATCCTTTTGGATGGATTACTATTCATAAAAATGGGAAATGATAGTTTTCCCTTCATGATCCACCCAGACATCATTACATAAGTAGTTAAATCATTTATGGTCCACAAAATGGAATCATGCATCAAAAAATTTTCTTTTATGAAGCATCAAATGTCCCCAAACAAAAATCCAATGGGTTTTGAAACTCGCTTATTATTGGTTGAAAGTAACCACATAATTCATTACCGGGATCAGAAGGACTATATATAAATATACTCAATAAAGTGATTGGTTTTTTCATACACATCCCCAAAGGAAGATTATAAATATGAATAAAAATTGGCCACATGTAGTGAGTAGTATGCACCTGAACAAATGGGTTAAAATGATCACATGAAAGACCCAACATAAAATTATGCACCTTTGCTGCCAATTCAAGAATTTCTGCATCAATTGTATGTCAGGTTATTCCATCTGTAGTATTAACCAAATCATCATTAAAATTAATTATATTAGCATCATTCCATCTCATATTGGATGCAATTTCTACATACATGACAATATTTTCATGTCTTTGAATCAATGGAAAGGGACACATGACTTTCTATGGAACATGTGATGGGGTTATATTTTCATTTATCATCCATCGAGATATACCACATTCATTATAGTGATTAGAGTCAGTTTTATCCTCCCAAAATAAACTACAATCATTCAAAAAAGCATAGAATTTATTAGTAGAAAATCCATGTTTCTTAATTAACTCCCAAGCCTTATAATGATTTGAGGGTATATCTACACCATTAGGAAGCAAGTCCTTCAAAAATGAAAGAAAATAATCAATGGAGGTACTATAAATTCCATACATTTTTTCCCAATAGATAACAGCATTAAAAATTCCATATTGGTTATTTTAGTACATTCCTATTATACTGGAGTCCTATCATAATCCATTAAGTTTTATACTCTCTCAACATCATCATCTTCTTTATTTTCCAAATGTATATTAATATCATTTCCTTCAAACACTGGCATACTATCTATCTAAGAATGATCCAAAAATGGAAAAAAAACAAATATAAAATTCACCATGTTACTTATTTTATTTCATTCATGAAAAATGGAAGATTTAGTAATCTATCCATATTGATACAAAACATGTTTTTTTTAAATCAAAATTTTAATATATGGTATCTCACTTCTTCCTAGCTTAACCATAGTCTTACAACACATTTATTTCACAGAAAATTTATACAACCTCCATATAAAGAAAATTTAAATGAAAAAAATTAAAACTTCTCAAATTATTTTGAAACATGGCTGAAATCAGATCAGTATGATATATGCAGCTTCAATCCATTATATAACAGGGAAAATAAGTTAGCTTCCCATCAATAATATAGACCATAATTAAAAAAGGGATATGTACTATATTAAATAAAACTATTAGAAAATAAAAACATAATCGTTAAATATAATTCACATTTGTATTGTAAGTATCGTATTTCTTTTTAATAATTTCAAAACATTTAGTTTTAATGATAAATTTTTTACGTCTTTCTTATAAAGGGATGATCAGTAAGGTAAACCATATTGGGTCAATGATGTTTAGATGCCTATGATAGAGTGGTATGTGTCATTAATGTTGAACAATACCATGATTATGTTATCGTCCCATTTGTTTATAGAATCTAACATAAAACCCCATTTTATATCCTTTAAAACATAAAAGTATTAATTATCATAGTCATTAAACCAATGGAGTTATTTTTATTCATCCATTATTAGGTCATGAATCCCACCTAAAATCACATCCAAAACTAAAATGTGAACTAAGGGTCGTGTTATGAATTTACCATATATAGAACCTCATTTAATTAGAAAATATAATATAATTATAAGAATTAATATCCATATACTAAACTCTAATCTTGTATATTATGGTAGTGGGGTGACATTGTCTAATTTTATGATCCACTAGAGGTGTTTCTCCACTGAAAAGATGGGGGCAATTTATTAAGTTTATATTTTTATAAAATTTTATTTATATTGAAAGTTTCAAATTGATTAGACACTGAAATAGGCTAATATTCATTGTTAATATTTATAATATTCATGAGATTAATTATTAATAAACACTATTTTAATGCATTTTACACTATGAACATTATTTTAAATTATGATTGTAATTATTTGTTAATGTGCACTATTACTAGGTATATATTTGAACACATCCTAATATATAAAATGGTCTTCATTTTCTTTTAATATTTTACTATAATTTCTCTCATTCTATAAGGAACAATTTATGTTTTTGGACCACTAGAATATTCACATTACAAGACCACCAAGTTGGCCTTGAACCAACAACGTTCCCGGAAATGTAAACTGGATATCATCCCAATAAAGAGACTATATCGGAAAAGAAACAAGGCCAATGATTCTCAAATATTAACTGAAGATATATGAAATCAATGATAAAATTTCATACAATAGTTACATTATCTAATTTGGATGTTTTAATAGAGTTCCTAGCAACCCAATTTGGAGATAAAAATCTGGTCTAGATTATGTTGCCCAAAAAAACATCCCACCATTTCGATAATATCCCACAAACCAAAATTAAATTTGGGCTTACAAGCAGTTAGGAGAAATCCATAGATCCATTTTTTTCAAATATGGACCTCTCTAACACAGCCATATAGAAGGTCATTTTGATGTTTCTGTTCGGTGGATGCAAGTTGCCTTCCACTTCGTGTCAATGGTAGAAAAGTATAAGTTCCACATACTTTCCACCACCCTAATCCTACCATGATCAAGTGGGATGACAGTAACTATTGGTGTCTCAACTCAAGGCTCCTAAAATTTCTATTTAAGGTCGTGTTGTTGGAGAATTTATTCATCTTGGGTGCTTTGTTTCATTGTAGTATTATGGTGCCAATTTGTGTTTTTATTCGCATTTATTTCTCATGTAAGTTTTTCAATTAACCTTGGTTTCTTAAAAAATGTATTCCTTTCGTATTATTCATTTATTCTCTATATCACATTGATACCATTTCGTCAAGGGCTGAATTTATACACACCATACCCTGTGAAATTTATCACACAATGGTGTAGTGATCAATATTTTGTTGTTTTTAGATCTTTAATTCCACACTTGTAATCATATAGTCTTCTTCTATTAATAAAATGTCATTAATGGAGGGATAACCTATTTATGGGTTGATACAATGGAGTATCGAGGGGCTGGAATTGATTTTATTTATCACACCATTAAATTCCAATCACTTATTTTAATTGGGAATTTTATTTGGAAATTTTAAAACATCTAAGTCCTTGTGGGATTTTTAGGCCACACAATTCAAGTGCTAATTCGAACCTTTACCATAGAGTTCTCATAGATATGATCCTCTAAGATAGTTGATTATTATTATGATGTGTTGGTATTAAACCATTAATTGATGAAGTTGTTTTATTTTCTTATGAACACTTCTCATATATAAGAAATTAAAATTGTTAAAAAGGAATTAATCCAATCCACACCAAGTGATATCATAGGACAACACATTCTATTAATTTAAATTCGCATATACCTATTAGTGTTCATATTAATCCCATCTAAAATGAACCCATGATGGCAACATCTTATCCAAAAATAATCCATGCAATGTACATCTCTATAAGTTTCTTCTTATGTCTTTGAGGATTCTACAACCCTAGAAAAACTATAAGAGAATGCTAAAACCTATAATCTTGGGTAAATTAGGGTGAGACAAAAATAAATTCACTATTTATGGGACCCATGTATGTACCTTAGACACTCATCATCATTTCTCATCTCAATTTCTCTTATCTCATCTGATTTCTCTTCTCTCTTCCCCTTTCTACTTGTGTCTATCCAAAGAATCTCAAAGCCTCATTTCCAAATACATCCAATGGAGTATCATCAACAATATACCTTCATAAACCCATGTTGTAATCAAATGAAAGAAAAAATTGGGAATCCATGAACCTTTGGAATTTCTCAGAAAAATCCTGGTATGATTACCCCTCACCGGGTGACATGTATAATCAATGTAACGATGAACATTTTGAAGATCAATTTCCATACCTCTCAAAGATGATTGAATATATCGGTCCTATCAATGTAAAAGATGTAAAAACTCATTTCCATATTACTCCCCAACAAATTATTGAAACATTTTGTGAGAAAAAGGATAAAATGAATTTGGAAGTTTCATCCTTGAGAGTTGAACTACAATTCTTTGAAACAGTTATAGAACCCAATCCCACCCATTTTTTCCCCACCTTAACATTGATGGTAGAATATTTTCTCCCAAAAAACACTCTGGAATTTATTGAAGAACCATACTTTGGATTTGGGAGAGATGAAGAAGATAAAAGAATTATTAAAGGGTCTTAAAATCAAGTGGAAATTGATTTTTTGGATTCAAAAGAGGAGAATTTGACATCATGGATTGAGTCTCATGAATATAACATCATTGATGATTTTTAAAAAACACCAATATTTAATCCATTAAGTGAAATAACAAAAATTGATTCCATACCCATTTTTAACACTTATCTATAAAATTTTATGGTTTAATCTTCTATTCCAAAGGATCCAATTCTATTGAAAAATTTTGAAAATAAAACTGATTACAATTCCGGGGTCGAACATATGTCTGAAAGTGTTATCCTACCTGAACTTAAACATATATCCACTCCATACTCCCAATTTTTTTATTCATTAATAATATCCAAAAACTTATTTTTTCATTGTTTCTTCTCTTGGTACAAATAAAATAGGAATGATCCATGATGTCTTATACAAGGCTAGATAAGAATCTAGATCCACTATTTCTGAAATTCCATGGATTTACCAATTCATTTTAGAACATAGATTTGTGAATGAAATAAATTATAAAAATAAAATCAATATCAAACTAGTATAATTGGTTAATCATATGGTTGTTAAAATGTTTAAAATTAGTATTGGCTACGTTGGGGTGTTCATATCGAGCTAATGGCATTAAACAAAAGTGGTGCACAAGAGGAAATCATCAGTTTTCTGGTTTCCAATATTTGTGAATCATAGTTATTTTTTTAATGAATCATTTTCATATTTAAAAAAATACACTGTTAACATGTTAATATATTATGAGTATGGATGGGTATGAAAGGGGAGTGCCATATTCATCCGTGTCATCTGGTGTGATATTGAGTAATACCATACTAAGAAATTTAGAAAGAAAGCAATGTATCATTAGTTCATTTTTATATGTTTTTAGGTTAAAATAAAAATACAAAAATAATAATAATATTTATTAAAAATTAAAATGACATGTCATAGTTCATGGGTAAAACCCATTCCCAATGGGTGATGCCACTGGAACTCAAACACGGGACTAAAGGGAGAGAGGGGAACGTGCATACCACTGCTCTATAGCTTATAGTGCTTCTTTATTCTATAATATTTTTAAATATACTTATATTTAAATATTTTTTATATAAATGTTTGTATATATATATATATTGTTGTTTTCTTTTCCACTAGGGAACTCTATGAGTGAAATCGATATTAAGGGATTAAATGGATGCAACACGATATTCAACTTCAACCACCAATTGAACACATTCCATGATCCTCATTTTAAATTTCGTTTTAAACTCCCCTCAACTGTCTCTACCCAATTATAAATATTCTTTTCTTCAAACACTGGGTACAATGTTATTTTATGTTTGGGGGAGATGAAATAAAAAAATGATTTTGAAAAAAAAATTGGAATATACCAATTCATGGAAGGAAAACCTGGAACATGATAATGCACATTTCATACATTGAAATTGAATATCAAAATATTTTTTTGTTCCTTGATTATGATATCAATGAATTTTTAATTTCATGTGCATAGATTTTTGAAAGTATGGATGTCTAATTTGATATTTCATCATGTATATTTTCATCCAAATAAAAAATAGATCACAATGCATGTCCATTGGATAATGGGGTATTATTTTGAGTTCATGGGGTCCCCAAAATAAATAGCATAGGTTTGGTAGTAATTATAGTTTTAATATGATTATTCAATAAAAAATAAAAAAACCATAAATTTGCACTTAGATAATTTAAATTACCTAATGCATGGCTTTCAAAAAATGGGGATCGTGACTCCATAGTTGTCTGGACCAGATTTAGTAATTTTATCTCAATTTGTTATTATTTGACTTTCTTTTTGACTGAGTTAACTGAAGATGATTCTCGAGTATGTGGGATTTACTTGGTGCCCTAATGTCTTTGAGCCTGGGAGTCATCGGTAAAGTTCACTACATGTGTTGACTCTTTTGAGTGCAATCTCAATTACCATGGAAATGTTTCAAAAAATTTAATACACAACTTAATATTGAAATTTTATTCCACCTAGAACTTCCTTCATTTACCCGTTGAATAATGATGAACATCAATGTCTATTGTGATACACACCACATCATAATGCTTAGTTGATATTGGATGAAATATGACGATGATTTTGAAAAAAGGAATGAGATTTGTATTGGGATCTACTTATGAAACAATATTGTTTTAAAAGATTTTTATGGGTTTCATAGTCATCTGGTATAAGGGTTTTTGGTGATCATTGTGTATTAAAATGTTATTTTTCAAAAAGGGAATTTGAATATCATATTTTTGAGATACATTTTTCTTTGGACTAGAGAAACTCAAGTTGGGGGGTGATTATCCACTGAAATAGGATAATATTCATTTTTAATATTTATTATATTCATGAGATTAATTATTCATAAACACCATTTCAGTTCATTTTACACTGTGATCATTATTTCACATTATGATTGTAATTCATTGTTAATGTTCACTATTACATGGTATATATTTGAACACATCCTAAAATAAAAAATTGTCATGATTTTATTTTCTTAATTTATTTTCATGTCTCCCAGGATATAAGGAAAAATTACTTTTTTTGGAGCACTAGAAAATTCACATTAGAAGACAACCAATGTTCTCCTCGAACCAAAAACATTTTGGAAAAACTAAATGGACAACAACCGAATAAAGTGACTGTAATGGCCAAGATACAAACCCAATGATTATAAAACATTAACTTAAGATAGATTAAATCATGAATCACATTTAATTTAACATTTAAAAGGGATAATTAGTATTCTTTAAAGGAGTTCCAGGCATCCCAATTTGGAGATAAAATTCTGGGCCAGATTCCACAGCCCAAAAAAATAGACCACCATTTCAATAATATCTCGCAACCCAAAATTATATTTTGGATTAGATTGTACAAGAGATTAGGAGGCATCTGGTGCTCCATTTTCTTCCTCTATGGTCCACTCTAATTCTTCCATCTAGAAGGTCATGTCGATGTGTATGTTCGTTGGATGCATGTTTCCGTCCACTTTGGGTCAAAGGTCAAAAAGTCTCAGTTCCACAAGCATTACCCCACTGTAAGCCTAACATACTAAAGTGGGATGAATTTCAAAATTGGAGGCTCGACCCAAAGATCTTAAAATTCCAATTTACGGCAGTGGTGTCTGAAGATTTATTCATCTTTTGTGTGTGGTTTAATTGTATTGTTATGCTGCAACTTTATGTTTGTAATCACATTTCTCTCTCAAGTACATTGTTCAATTAAAATTAGTTTCTTAATAAATGTTATTAATTTAATCTTATTATGTTATTATCTATATTATTTTGATACCTTTTCCTCAAGTTGTTAATTTATTCACACCATACCTTGTGAAATTTATCACATAACAATGGATTGATTGTTGTTTTTACATTTTAATTCCACCCTCATAAGTCTACTTTATACTTCTATTGAGAACTTGTTATTAATGGAGGGATAACCCTTTTATGGGGTTTTCCAAGGGATTATCAGGGGGATGGATTAGATATTATTTATCACACCCTTAAATTCTAATCAATTATTTTAATTGATAATTTTATATGACGATTTTAAATCTTCCACATCCTTGTTGAATTTTAAGGTCACACACTTCAAGTGAAAATACAAACCTTTACCATAGAGTTCTCAAATATATGATCCTATAAGTGTAACGGCAATTAGTATTATGGTGTGCTGGTATTAAAGAAATCAGTTATGAAGTTGTTTGATCTTCTTATGAACCCATATCAGATATAAGAAATTGAAATCATTGAAAAGGTACTCATCCAATCCACCTCAAGGGATAACCTAGGATGAAATAATTATCTTAATTTTAATTCTCATAGAATTGTTAGTTTTCATCTTAAACCCATCCAAAATCAACCCATGTTGGCCACTTCAAATCCAGAAACAGTCCACATAATGTAAATGTCAATAGGTTTCTTCTTAGGTATTTGTGGATTTGAAAACCCAAGATAAACTCGAAGCGACCGCTTAAACCTAAGATATTTGGTAAATTTCAGAGAGACCACCACAGAAAAAATATTATGATCTAAACCAATTTTTTTAAAAAAATATCCTTAACCGAAAGTATTAAAAATTAATAAAACAGGTACATAATATTATTACATTCTTTAGTCTTAAAACTAGAAAACTCCTTACTATGATTGGTATGATGAAATAATCATATATTCTCCAATATAATCATAATCAGTTATTCCAATCAATATTCTCTAGAATTTAGAAGATTATACTTATCTATCCTCTAAGATAAACTAAGTATCATGTGATCAACTATTCAGGATTTTGTACAAGGGATAATTTCATTATAACTCAAAATCTGTAAAATATCACTAAATTAGATATTATTCAATGTCTAGAAATTCATAACACATCAAATTTTTGATTTTTATATAGTTAATGAAATTAAAATCCCATAAATTATTTGATAGATTCATAGAATATGTTTCTTATCTCATTTTGTTGGTTCAATAATTTTAATCTTCATGAACATTTGTTTTAATAATAAATTAAATGGAGATAATTATTCTTAATGAATATTGATATAAAACAAAACTTGAATGGAAATGTCAAACAACACACAAATCACACACACACACATATATATATATTACGATGGAAAATAATTTTTCAAAATGAATCCTTCCCATGGTCTTGTTATTTCGTTGAACAAATCAGCATAGAGAAAATATTAAAATACATTCTTGTCAATCACATGTCTAAAAAAGTTTTATCACCTTTACCAAGAGTTAATGCCATATTTATTAGGTACTTTGCATCAAGATATAACATTATAATTCCATAATATATGGTTTCCCATTCAAAGGTATGTGAATCCAAAAATAACATCACTTTTATCTATGAACCAATTTCCCTTCACAAACATAATGTACATATTTTATCTGTTTGTATTAGATAATATTTTCATTTGAAAATCATAACACTCTATTCACATTCCAACTACATCCAAAATGCATCATTGTTATGACTAATTCTATAAATATAATATTATTAATTTTTTATGAGATACTAATGATTTTAGATAGAATATGATATTCTTTATGAATCTAGAAACATATCATATATTGTTCACCAAAATCACAAAGAAACCATGTTCTCGTTGTATATTTTATGTGAAATTCCATACATTTATATCTAAAAACACAACAATGATAACTATTTTTATGTTTTGAGAAAACCAAAATTAGTCAGATATCAATGATAAATGTAACAATATTAAATTATTCAAATCGAATAAAAAAACACAAACTAAACTATAATCAATTAATCATACGAAAAGAAGGATAATTGACTCATTGTCAAAGAAAATCCAGATCATAAAAACAACCAATATTAGATGAGGATGATCGAACAAAGGGGATGCTTGATCTAGGGGGGGGGGTGCTCAACCATAGGGGATGTTCAAAATATTAAAAGGGGTTGTTTGACCTAGGGTGGTTTTGTACTGGGTGAGGGAACACTCATACTTGGGGGGATGAACGACCTATGAGGGGATACTCAACCAAAAGAGGAAGGGGGTGATGCGCGCCGACCAGAGGAGGAGGTGAAGTGTGGATTTTTATCCACCGAATGAGGAGATGGGGCATTGGGTGAGGGAAGAACTAGGGAGAAGGGACCTATAGGGAGTGCTTCCTAATGACTGGGGGAGGCTGGGTGGGGAAAAAATAATCACCCCATTATACCAACTATTGAGTAAAAACCATTGGCATAGATTTTCCATACCCTTGGTTCATTGAAATCAATTGTTATAGGCAATCCCTAATAAGGCTATACCCACAGTTTACAAAACCGTGGGTATAGCTCCATGGGGTTATCCCCTCATTCAAGTAGTGCCCATTTATTTATAAATACAATTTTATTATATTTCGATTCTCATTTTAAAGATAAATTTAAGAGTTATTTATCCATAATTAAATTAATTTAAAATATTTATTTGTACTTTTAATTTAAAGAATAATTTACATTGAAAATTTATTATTTTTTAAAAAAATGATTTTTTGGTGAATAGTGTAATTTATGGATATTATGACTTATATGATATTATTAGTATATAATTTTTTATTTTCAAATAATTGAAATTTTATTAATACTAAAAATTTCATTCATAAGTTTGTTCAAAATTTTTGTAATGTTTATTTCAATTTATAAACCCATTTTAATATATTAAAAAATTTGAGATATTTTTATTTAAAAAAACACTATAAATTTAATATTTCAAAATTTATTTTTATCACATTAAAAATTAAATAAAAAATATGGATTTAAAATTTGGAACAATTAGGTAAAAATTATATAATATTTTCAATTTTATATATGGGAATTATTGTCAAAATACTAAGGTAAAAACTAGTTGACTTGTTGAAATCCTACACGGTAAAAATGATTAACCTAATAGTTAAAGGGAAAAATGTGTTAAAAACATGTTTTAATTCAGTGGTTTATATATTTATAGACATTATTTATTCTCATTGATATTATTTCTTATTTTTTTATCCATTTTCCTTGATATTTACATTCCATTATTGGAACATTTTGGGTATTCATAAAATGGTCACCCTATTTAACATTAAAAAGGGGATATCATTTCCTCTCATCCCCTAACACTGAAACAAAATTATTTTGGACCAAAATAATCCCAAAAATATAGTCAAGAATACCATTCCAGTTGAATATGTTCTTATATCATGAAAATAGCATCCTTCAAATTGTTAACTCCCTTCTCTAAGAAGAATACTAACGTAGTGAGGTATATATTTATCAACAATCCTTCCTCTTTCCTTTATTTAATAATTGCATATTTTTAATAATATTTATTTACATTATGAAAAAATGATAAAATAAGTATCCTTTTTATAATGATATTTTATTATAATTATGTTATTATATTTAACCACCTTCCCATTTTTCTCAATGAAAACTCAAAAACACATTTATTTGTCAACGAACTATCACCTCCACAAAACATCCTGTTTAATTTTACATAATTTTATATCATAGATGATAATGTGAATTATTTTTATGTATAAATATTATATTTATACTATTAATATGATTTTGTATGAAAAAACTAGGATCATATTAATTATTTGATCAACAAATGATTATTCTAATTTTAGTCATATAAAATTACCATACTGAGGAGAAAATATTTAATTCAAATTATATCATAGTTTAATTTCAATTAATTATTATTTGCCATTATTTATAATTATAATATATATATAATGAAATTTAAATGATATCATTATTATACTTGTGTAATGATATAATAACTAAATCACCTCATAATATTGAATAATCATGATATGTTCATTTCCATTTTGGTATTACCACCGAATTGAATAATGTTATGAAATTGTATCATTGATTATTATGAAAAAATAATTAAAGATAGAATATGGTATAGATATGTAATAATTTTATATTTTGATTTGAAAATTATATATGAATATTTAACTCATTAAATAAATAAACAACATCCATATGATAAAAATCACTAGAAAATATTTTTTCATAGTTTCATCTTCATATTAAGAGATTAATGTACTCATCAAATAAAATATATTCTTCATAAATAAATATAATGAATAAGTTATAATAAATTTAATGAAATTGGAAGGGTAAAATATGTATATGAACAAATAACAACACCACTATTAGGAAACTAATTAAATATGATAAAAATTTTCCACACCTATAAAAATAATACGTAACAACTAACTACAATAAGTGTTGAAAATAATTCAAAATAATGTTTATAAATGTTTATGTTTAATAAATGTTCTATAAAATAGTTTAATAATATATTTATGTTTTTTATATAGGATCTTATATTGTATTTGACTTTGAAGGGAAACAAATTATGGGTTTTTTGTCTAAAATTTAATTTCACCAGACTTATATTTCATTGTGTTCTATGATACCTATAATATTTCATGAATGTAACATAATGTATTCATTTTACCATAGTCATATGGTAAAATGAAAAATATAACATACTATATTTACCTAGACATAAATTCAAAATAAACCCAACATGAATGTGGTTTTGATTAAAACATTAGTCAAACAATAAGGGTTTTGTTGCCAATTTTATTTAAAAATAATATTTTTTGAAACATAAACCATCTTTGAATTAATTTTATTTTTTATGAAAACTCTCAATATTTCCATTTTTTATGGGATTTTATATTTCCCCTTAATATTTTACATCCCCTAACTCAAATTTATCCTGATGAGTTTCTTGTATGTGAAATTGATACCATGTCTCCGTTCAACTGAGAAACCACTCTCTTATCCTAGTCATAATTCTTTTGATGGTTTTAATAAATTTATATATCTATAAAAAAATAATTAAATGAGTTAATTTACTACTATTTTATTTTAACATCTTGATATTTTATGGTATGTTACTTTTTATATTCAATTTATTTGGAAGCATTGGTTTCACACAACACCAAGCATAAACAAAAAGTGACATAAAAATAAATATCATTATTTTATAACATATTTTATAACATAGTACTTAAATTTACTATAATAAATAGTATTAACATAATTATTAAATTAATATATTATATGTTTAAACAATTTATTTGGAATTCATTAAAATTACTTTATAGATATAAGATAAGAATTAATCTAATTTTACAAAAACAGTATAATATTTTTTAAACACTTTTTAACCAAATTTTAATGGAGAAGATGTATTTAATATAATTTTTTTATTTTTTATAAATTATATTGAAAAAATTGAAAAAAATTTAAGTGTAATGAAAATATTCGTATAGGGTGAATGTTTGGTATTTTTCTGAATATTTTTATTTACAAATTAATAATTTAAAAATATCAAATTTTTTAAAACATTAAATTTCAATATATTAATAGTATTTTTATTATTTGAATGTTAAACTCACATATTAATGTATAAATAAAAATTTTGCATCTTATAAATTATAATATTTTATTATTATATTATAGTGTAAGGAAATAATTTTTTAAATTTTTTTAATTAAGTGATGATATTTCTATAAACCATAATTGTTTATTTTCAAATTTAAAATTTATATAATTGATTAAAAGATGATTTATTTTCAAAAAAATTAATAAAAAATTTATATTTCGTTCTACATGGATTATAATACTATTTTATAGAACCTTACTTATTTTTTCAATGTTTTATAAAATCAATTTAAATTTAAATATTTGTATTTAAAACGTAAATGATGATGTTATTTAAATTTTTATTTATCCAATTTAAACTTTTATTAATAAGATAGTTGTAATTTTTGAATTCCACACTTTGGAAAATGGTTTTCTTGAATTTTTTGTATTTTTATAAATTATTTGTAATTTTTGGTGAATAGTTAAATATAATAATTTAATGTGTTTAATAAATAATGAATTATGGAGTTATAGATGATGCATAAATGATGTACGAACAAAATCTCAAACTATCCATTAGTATTTTAACATATTTAGTAATAATGATAAATATAATAACAGTCTTGAGACAACATAATAAAAAAATTGAATAAAATATTCAAAAGACACCCCTCTCCGCCAATATAAATACCACTATTATCTACCTCTTCTCATGACACTTATATGGCCTTTAATATTGAAGAATTTATAATAAATCATCATCCCAGGAATATTCCCCATATCCATAATGTTCTAGTATTAATGAATGTCCAATGAGGATCTCATGGGGACGAATTCAATCGGTAAAATCCTCTTTTAGTTTCATTATTTTCTTTTCAATTTAAATTGTTTTCATATAATATTACCACCTCATCAATCTAAACAGTCATGATAAATACATTATATTATATATATGTCATAATTTTATTATGTTTATTTAATATCGACCATCTTGACTTTTTACATCATCATTTTATTTTAAAAATGAAAACACCATCCATGAGGTGCAAATTTACCACCATTATTAAGGATAACTTTTTGTTTTCTAATTATACCTTCAAGGATAGTAATAAATCCAATTAATACTTAAAAATGACCCTAATATATTTATTATAACATATTTAATGTTTTGTAACATATATATATATATAGAATAATTCATACACAAAACAAGCACGTGATAATCCTTAATCTGATAAAATAATCTAAACATTCATCACTAACATCTTATATAATGATTCATCCTCACCCAAAATAACAAAATGGAATATATAACTATTTAATATAATGTAATATCATTAATAACATATAATTTAAATTTTTAATTACTATTTTCCTGTTACATTATATTCCACATGCGTATAAAATTAAACTAATCATGAAAACCAAGGAAAAAACACTACTGAACAACGAAATGTAATCATATAAATTATCAAAGGACCATAAATTAACTTAATTAAATTATAATAATAAATATATATAATAGGTTATAAATTATATTATTGATTAATATAATTTCATTATCTAGAATATTAATATCATGTGAAGAATATATTTCAACACAAGGTAAGGGCTTCCTCATGTCACTTTTATTTCAGTGAGGTATGCCTTGTTGACAACATATATATTTTGTGTGGTGTCTTTATAAATCCAATTGTTTTGTAATATCATTAGATACATTATGTTAATGTTATTAAATGTTTCATTTTTTGGTTATTAATTTTATGAGGCACATGTCTCAATTATTTACAGAGTGGTAAGGGATTCTTCCATTACCTATATTTTTTCTTCAGTTTACACTCTCTCACTCTTTATCCCAATGTAATTATTATTTTTTATATACTACTTATAAATTTTTTCCATGTTTCACAAATCATGTTTCCAAACTATTTCATCTTTCTTTGATGGTAAATACACGAGTTTATAACCTTCCATTCTTAGTTCATCTTGATAAGAAGTCTCGATTTATGGGAAATTCCTAATTTCTAATCTATTTTAAATTAAACTCCATAATAAATTTTAAGAAGCCATTAAATTTCTAGAATTATTAATTTTATAATGGAAATATTTCTTGGTAAATTTCTGGTATTATTTATACAATTATGAATTTCTTGTTTTTCAGAATCTTGAACTGCACCAAAATGTTTTATTTATAATGATTCTTAAACACTATTTTTACAAGTTTTCACTTCTTTTGTAAATAATTTATTCCTACAAAATAATTTATTTTTATTTCCCTTCTCTTTTTTTTTCATGTTTACGGTATGATTATTATAAAAAATAAGAGTGATAATGCAAAAAACACTTATTTTCAAAGAAAAAGGGTTTTCTCTCATGAATTTCTCAATGATTTTCATAGATTACATTAATATATGATTATGATTCAAATATTTAAAATTATTATAGGAAAAATTGATAAAAATATGATGAATGAATTGGACTTAGTACGTAATTAGTGGGGCCTGCTATAGCCCCTTGATACATCGGTATATATAATGAGACAAAATAGACCTGGTTTTGGCCAAGGCCTTACCCATTTATGTAGAATTCTTGGTCGAGGACTTGATGGAAGATTTATGGTGTATGAAATTAATTTTTCCCTCATTATGATAAAATTAATTGATAATTCATGTGATTATTGGAATAGTAGAATATCCATGGTTACGTTTCCTACTCATGTGAATATTTGTGAAATTATTTAATAATTTATTATTCATTCTATATTATTCTGATGATTTTTCGTTGATGGAATGTTTTTTAGTAATTTATCATGCCTTACTATTTATTAATGATTCCATTGTATTTATTACCTCTATTGAGCATATAATATCACCAAATTATTATGTTTTATTTTTCACTGGGATGAAAATATGTATTTTATGAATGACTTCCAGGGATAATATAAGAGTTTATGGATGTTTCCAATGTGGTTGATATGTTTTTTTCTTTCATGTTGTAATGTAAAAGTTATTTTTATATATGTTTTTAATGATACCAAACTATAAAACCCTTCAAGATGTGGCTTCATTGTTTATTATACTAATTTAATATATTAACGCACTAGCTTTGGGGTACTAGGGTTGGGGTCTCTATAGTTGGTATCATAGAAAGTTTAGTAGCGACTTTGGAAACAACATTATTTGAACAAAGACTTGGGAACATAACCCTAAGATAGTATATTAGGAAAATCATAAAACAAAATACTATTATTTTGATAAGGTAGATATTGTTTATGTATTCCTATAAATACATCCATCTTTGGATATTAGAAGTGGACGTGGTTATGGTAGAGATGTACTTATGAGTAATAACTAAAACAATGTGTGTTGGGTATGACTAGGTGTAATTTGGTTCCTGATAATGAACCTTACTATCCACCTAGTTTGACACTCTTGGGGGATATGCTTAGGATTATTCACATTTTCATTATAAATAATTATGATGGATTTAATAGTAAATAAGTTACCGATGAAACCGTAAATATGATTATGATATTTTCAACGAATAAATTTTTAAATTTATATTATGCATTTCACTTATTTTGGGATTATTCATTGTGTTTCATAATAAAATGATCTAATATAGTTTATCAAAATTTTTTTAAATGGTTCTTTAAAAATTAATGGGAACTACATAAAAGAAAATAATCTAAAGAGTTAGAATGTCCATTTATTTAATGGGATTAACCTAGTATTTTGAAGGGAAGTTGACTAAAAAGTATTCTCATAATATTTAGAAATAATATCTTTTTATAATAATATAGATAAATAAATATACCAGTCTTATGCATTAAAAAGAATAATGTGGAGAAGGGGAATTTTGGGAAAATGATAGATAAATTGAAGAAGGTAAAGATGTATTTTCCCACATGTGATAATTTTGGTAAGAAAGAACATGGTATATGGAAAATAGGAAAAAATTATTATTATTGTGTAAAGAAGAATTCCACTATGCTCATTATTGTATGTAAATGAATGATCTTTCTAATGGTCAATTATTTAAGATTAATGACATGGACACAATGTAAATCATTATCTCAAGTGTCAAAGGAAACTACACAAATGGGGATAATAGATCAC
This sequence comes from Viscum album, assembly GCA_963277665.1. Classification (NCBI taxonomy): domain Eukaryota; kingdom Viridiplantae; phylum Streptophyta; class Magnoliopsida; order Santalales; family Viscaceae; genus Viscum; species Viscum album. The sequence goes on along the minus strand of OY728155.1, from coordinate 2,132,159,957 downwards.
TATCAAGATTATTCTAGTACCATAGAAGATGAGTTATGATTAATATGATTGTGTTTGGATTCCATAAATACATTATTTGAGTGTTTTATCAAAAATTACTTTATTATATAAATAATGAGATATATAAGTATTGTAATACATTAATTTATCTTTAATAAATTGGAAGCATGTTAGGAATTACACCAGTAATCACAAGAAGCGATTCTAATGTATGTTGACCTTCTTAAATAAGCATGAATTTGGAAATATAACCGTAAATATGTGATTTATTTTTGAGATAATATTAAATAGATTTTTTCAGATTGTATTGGTGTTCTTTAAGGAGGTTATTGATCAAATAGTTTATGAATTATAGAATTATTAGATTTTTGGATTTACGAAAAACATGAGATATTATTCTTAGAAGCATACATATTTCATAATGTTTTAATAGAGATTACGGTATCATATATTTTTAATGTGGTATTAGGAGATACATTGTTTGGAAAATATTATTTCATGTTTATTTCTTGGCCTTCTAAATTTTTTGTCACTGGATGTGTATAGACATGCTTTAGATGAGTCTTACGATTAACTACTTATAGAATGGATCAAATTTACCTTTTGAAATCATTTTCCTCTAATAGAATATGACAAATCAATTGGTTTAATTAAATATTTAATTCTATAATGAATGAATTAAGGAATATATTATTTGTTAAAACTACCTCATGCATGAAAAATTCACCATGAAAATTCATTTATAGGTATAAGGGATTATGTGATAAAAGATGGAAACACAAAAAAATGTTTATATTATGACTATAAAATGGAAATGAATCATTAATGTTTATATTTAAAAGTTTTTTTCTGGATATTAAATTAAACCAAAATATTTTTGAAAAGGATTTTACAACAACAAAAAATATTTACAATTCATTCTAATTAATCATTGGAATTTTAACCCATCAAAAGACTTATAGTTTTTGGGTGGTTATCTTTATAATTACCATGTTCTCTATCACTCTAACTAAAAAATTTATAGTCTTATTTTCCCTTCCCGATCCAGGTTACTACTTTCCAATAATGATTTCCTACCCAAATTCCTAGTTTTTTTGTGACCTACTCTTTTTAATTTTATTGTTATCTAGTGGATATTTTATTAACCCTATTTCTAATATCGGATTCCAACAAACAAGTTTTGAAATATTAACATTTAAATTACGAAGTACAATTTTAATTTGTGAGGATGAAATTTATTATGGTAGAGGAGAATGTAACACCCCATGATTTTATGGAATGAATCTTTTTTAATTTAGTTTCTTCAACATAATAGGTTTCACACAACACCAATCTTAAATGAACAATAATATAAAATTAAATATCATAATTTTGAAATACCATTATAACCTAATATATAAATTAGTGGGACTAAATAGTATTAAACAAATTATAAAATTAATGTATTATATATTTAATAATTTTTTTTGACATTCATACAAATGTTTTTAGAGATATAATATAAGAATAACTCAAAATTTACAGTTAAAAGACAATGTTTTTAAAATAAATCTTACAGACTCTTAATGGATAAATTGTATTAAAAACAATTAACCTTTTACAACAATTATTAAAAAATAAAATTCAATTTTGAAATCCGGACGTCAAAATTTTTTTAGAGTGAAATTTTGGTAATTTTCTGAAAAAATTTATTTTTCAGTGAATAAATAAAACAGACATATTTCTATGAATCTATCACTTTCATTGTATTAATAGCCTATATTTTATTTGAATAGTAAAATAGCCTATGAAATTATAAATTAATTTTATGAATCTTAAAAATCGTAATATGATATAATTATATCACAATATAAGTAAATAAATGTTTTAGATGTTATTAATTAAATGTTGTAATTTTTATAAAACATAAATGTTTATTTTTAGTTTTATAATATATATAATGATTTAAACAAAGAAAAAATTTTAAAAAAATTAGTGACTTTTTTTCTTATGATTATATGATAATTTAATAATACATTGATTTATTTTTCTATAGTTTTATGAAATTAGATATAATTTAAAAATCTGAATTTTACATGTAAATGATGATTATAATTAAAAATTAAATTTATCATATTTATAAAATTATTTTAATAAAATACTGGTGATATTTTAATTCTACTTATAAAAATAAATTCAAGGTAATGTTTTTATATTTTTCTAAAAAAGTTGAAGTTTTGGTGAATAGTGAAATACGTTAGTTTACTGTATTTAATGAATACATAAATTATTGAGTCATAAATTATGTATGGATGATTTAAGAACAAAACATATAAATATCCTTCATTATTTTAATATATGTAGTGATAATGCTAATACTATTCACAGTCTTGAACACAAATAATAAACAAATTCAAAAAATATTCAAAATTCACATCACTCCTCCACTATAAATACCACCACTCTTCACCTCTTATCCTCACACCTCTTATGTCATTAATCTTGTTAAATTTCTACCCAATACTCTTCCCAAGAATATTCCCCACATATGTAATGTTCTAGTCTCAAAAAATGTCTAAAAATAATTTCTCTAAGGAGTATCTCATAGAGGATAATTCAAGAGGTAAAATCCACTTTCACATTCTTTATTTTACTTTCACTTTATATTATTTTCTTATAATCTCCTCACATATTTTTTTAAGAAAATGAATAATAACTCCAATATCTTATATATAATATTTTTTTATTATTTTAATGGAAAATACACCATCATGATCTTTCTCCTCTTCCTTTTATTCGTGAAATTAAATCATCTTTTGTGAGGTACCGATTTCTCACCATCATTAAAGATGATTTTTTTCAATTATCCCTTTAAGGATGATCATAAAACTATTTTTATGGATATAAAAAAAATAATGTGTGTAATAAAACATATTTATTTTCATAAAACTATTATATATACATAATATTAATTCATAACACAAAACTAGCGTGTGATAATTGAACAACTGCCAAAAAATCTAAAGGATCATCACTAATGCCTTATCTAATGATTCATCGTCACCAAAAATTAAAAAAAAGTAACAATATATCCATTTAAACATCTGTAATATCATTTATAACACAAAATTTCAATTATATAAAACCATATTCATTTTATATGAACTTCTATATGTGTGTTAATTCAAAATGATAATGAAAACCATGGAAAATAACACTCATGAATGATGAAATTTAGTTTTATAACTGATCAAAAAATCCATAATTGAACATAAAAAATATAATTAAATATACACATGTTTAATAGGTTCTAAATTAAATTATCAATGAATCTGATTTCAATATCTAGGACCCTAAGATCAAGTACAGTACGCATTTGGACATTAAGTAAGGGTTTTCTCATCTCACTTTTACTTCGGTGAAATAAGCCTTATTCATCACTTATATCTACTATTTGGTGTAAGTATACATACAATTGATGTATCATATCATGTGTTACTTTATCTTAATGTAATTAAATATTTCATTTTATGATTATTAATTTTATGGTGTATCTGATTCGATTGATTACAATGTTTTAATGGATTATTCTAAAACCTCTATTTTTTATTCGGGTTACACATTTTCTCTCATTACCCCAATGTAATTATTCATTATTTTAATATACTTTTTCTAAATTCGGATAATATGTTCCAAACTCTTGTATCCCTATCATTTCATCCTTATTTTAAGGGAAATACATGATTTTATAACGTTCCCTTCCAAATTCGTCCCCATAAGGAAGCCTGATTTATGAGAACTATCTGATTTCTCACCATCATTCATGTTCACCCCATATTATATTTTAAGACACCATTAATTTTCTAAAATCAAAAATTTTATCCTGAAAAAATGTTCGCGGTTCATTTTTGGTTTTTTACAAAAAAAATTATACATTTCTATTTTAAAAAATCTTCAACCATTCTAAAATGTTTAATTTCTAATGTTTTTTAAAAACTATTTTATCATTTTTCCACTTTATATGGAAATAATTTATTCATAAAACATAATTTAATTTTACATACCTTTTATTATCATGCATATACATGTTTGTAATTTTATTTTTGTGAAAAAGAAAAATTATTATCCAAATAACACTTCTTTTAAAAGATAATGGTATATCTATAATGAATTTATCAATGATTTTATTATATTATATAATCTATTGTTATGAATAAAATATTCTAAATTTGTGGGTGAAACATTTATTTAGATATATATTTTCAACATATGATGAATTAATTTGACTTAGTAATTGATGAGTGGGGCTCGTTATAGCCCCTCGCTTCATCGGTAGGTCTCATGAGATAGACTTGATAGGGATTCTTCCGAGGCCTTACCCATTTATGTAGATTTTTTGGATTAGTAATGTATGGTATGTTTATAGTTTTAAAAATTAATAATTCCCTCCTTAAGATATTAATATTTGATAATTTACGTTTTTAGTTATTCACCATGAATTATTAATTATGTTAGCTTTTGTGGTATTTCTTACCCTTACTGAGTAAATATGATCACCCCTTTCATATGTTTTATTTTACCAAATGTTACATAGATGAGTTTTATGAATGACTTATTTGGATAATCTTGGAGTTTATGGATATTTCCAATAGATTTTCTATGTTTCTTATTTTATTTCAAGTTTTAATTTAGAACATTGTGTTGTATCTGGTTTTCTATAGCAACAAAACTATATGGCCCTTCAGGATGTGACTTCCTTGTTTATTATACCAATGTAATAAAATAAGGTTCCGACTTTGAGATACATGGTTTGGGATTTTTACATTTATTTTTCAAATGAAATTTTATAAAAATTCAACGTCTTCTATATAGGTCATTTTCATGAAATTGTAAAAATAATCTATTTTTATTTTTTCATTGTTATCATCTCATTCCACCTTCATGGTAATTTTTTATGATACTTTTTTTCAAATTATTAGTGGCGTTTTTTAGAAAAAAATATTATTCTATATTATTATGTAAAAAAGTATATTAAATAATTCAAAATGATCATGGGTGTTTGTTATTTCAAATGATTCGGATTTTTTTAAATTATTGACTTATTTATATATCCCTTATATAAAAAACATAAATAACATTGTCTTTATTGTTATTATTTAATGGTATTTACCTAGAATGATACATAATTACATTGGGTACCCATATATTTTACATTAGTTTATCATTTTATGATTATTTATGTAATTAAAAATGATTTCCTTTTTTGTCCATGTGAAACCCATTTTCCATCCATGGGTTCTTCAAATGTGTTGAATGAAATCCATTTAATTTCTATTCGTTATTTATTCTATAAAATATGATTAATATAAATTATAATGTTTTATAAAACCTTCCTTATGTCCATCAGTTCATTATGATTTGATAATTCAGTTATTTTTCAATGAGAACTCATAATATTTTATTAATAATTAGTGGGGTCTTATATCATCATCTTATTCATTGGATTAATGTTTATATATAATTAGATTAGTATCATTGTGTATATTTTAGTTACTCAAAATCACGGGAACTAATGGTGTTTCTCATTAATCTAATGATCCCAAAACTAATGTTTGTGTAAAATTTAAATGGTGTTTCATAATTTTATTCTTATTATCAAAGTAGTGTTAATATCTCATGGATCTTGTTTGTTGAATAATGATTCCACATTTTACTGATTCATTTATGATTTTGTTCCATCCCGTAATCCATGATTTATGATCTATTATTTTTTTGGGTATGAATATTTATTTCATATTGATAATACACATATTCCCATATTATGATCTCCTGTGATATTCAATTGTTATTTCTCATGATTTTAATTAATAATAATTTATTATCATCCATTTTTATGTTTCTATTTCCCCAGGTTATGGAGATTATTATAACATATATAAAACATAGTAGGATTATATTATCACTCGATGATGGTGAAATGTTCAAAAGGGTTTTAAAATATGTTTGATATGTAGATATCCTTCTAAGTAACTATCCCTTTTGTTCTTGGACTTTTGGGGTCATTTTTGATATGTAATGTTTGACTTATGGAAATTTTGTAAAATAAAGGCTTTTGTATCAAAGGTTACTATACTGAATATCACAATATTTAATCACAAGTGATTCTCATTCTCATTCTGGATTTTAGATTCTAAAATGAAATCATCATTTAATATAAAAAAAATATTATCATGATAGTGATTGTATACTATATTAATGAGATAAAAACAATATAAGGTGGATTAGTCAATATAAAGGGAATTTTCAAAAACACAAAATATACATACCTAATATGAAATATTTTCAAAATAATTTCATCCCTCCTCATTACTAATTGATGTTAATTATATTAATGATCATTATTTTTAAAAAATAAAATCATTTAATTTGATCAAATAAGTAATCAATGCATTCAAAAATATAATTATTCATTATAATAATGATATTTATCTATCTATAATTGATGACACACCTTAGATATCCATCTTAAAAAAACTAATTTGGGGCCCCCTTGGGGAACCACTACAGAATATAAACCACTTTTCAAAACAAAAATAATTATTATTTATTTACCTGTACTAGTTATATCTCATTCATTTTATATATAGTCTTTTATATTGTTTTTTCATTAGAGATTATATTAATAACAATGTGATCATCAATCCCAATTCTATGTATCGTTATGCCTTCTATAAATACATTAGTTTATTTGTCTACATTAACCACATACCTTATCCATGGGATGTATTTCCCAACCAATGATTGTGTTTTCTCTTCCTATTCATCCAGTATTCCATTAATTTTTTTAATTAGAGGAGGTCTATAAAATATTTATATAATTAAATTTATCCCAAAAAATATGGTAGTCACATCCCCCTTTATAAATAAGAATCACGTTCTATTAAAAATAAACTGTTAGAATATACAATGAAAGCATATATATAATAAGCATTATATGAAAATCAATGATAGGTGTGGAAATAAAGTTTGTAGTTAGGGAATATCTATTCCTTTGAATATGGACTTCTCAATATATACATGTTCCAATAACATTAAAATAAAGTATTGTGGTTCAAAACCCATTACATAGAGTTGTATTGGGGGATTTAATACATTTTAAAGTTATTAAATCTATAAAAGGGTGATGATATTTGATATCCAATAAAAAATTTGTCTAACATTGATTGTATGGTCAAAGTACCTATAATCATGTCATTTTTATTTCTAAATTCAGTTCTAAAAATAACATAATCTTATTCTTGCTTCATTTTTCATTTCCCAGATAAATTCCTTGGACACTTAGAGCATTCATTTGAATTGATTCACATCTAATTATATTTAAAGAATTGATAATTGGTGGTTTCTTTCATTCTATTTATATTATGAGATTGAAAGACTTTATATCCACATGTCCATTAAAAAGGGTTCAAAAATGAAAATTCCCCACACGTCAAGTGCCCATCAATTGTGATCTTATGATTTCTTGGTTACTTCTGTGGTGGAGAATTTTATTCTGGGGAGAGCATGCAGTGTTGATCCTTCTTGGGCTTTCTTTTTCCCAAATCCTTCAATGTTTCCATGAATTTCCCCTTGAATCGTCCCATCAACCAGTTACTTCCCAATATTCTAGATATGTATATTTCCCCAAGATGTTTGAATCTAATCGAGGTTTGTCTCGTAGAGGAACTGTCAACGAATGAGCTATCACATGTGTCATATTATCACTCTCTTTAAATTGTTACTAGATTTGGCAGGGCTAAACCTTACATCACTTTCATAAGGGGGTATTTGAATTCATTTGTTATTATCCTTTCAGTATCAGTTTTGGTGCTATCATGATATTCCTTATATATCCATCATTTAAATGGATATGATTTTTTTCTACACTGTCCCCAAGATGATTGTAGGTCCAGCTCTTGGAATTCCATAATTTATTATTGGTCTCGGGATGTGAAAATTGTTATGAAGTTGAGAAGGGTTATAGTCTAGGTTCATATTTTGGGGCTTCCCTCCCTCATCACAACCCTTATATCCGGGTATCTATCTGATATTCTTGGGGAATATTCTTGTGTCTGGATGAGAACAGTTGTTGTCTACAAGCCATGTCGAACCCTTGAATCTGCATCGATCTACACTTGGTGATTAATATTTATTCTTGTATTTTGATAAGGGTAGGTCATAACTTCTCTTGGTTGAAATAGTTGGGGATATGCTACTGAAGAAACAGTCATCAATCGTTCTTTGGAAGATCCCCCATAACTTTAGTATCTAGAATTGGGAAGTCCAGGAACCCTAGCCGTAAAACCAAATCATTATTTCATCTGGTTCTGGTCCTCCCAATCCCATCATTCACAACAATGAACATAAGGACATGAAAAAAAATGTGAATGCAAGAACATATTCAAAATCATTTCACAATGGGGTTACATGTTTCAGACATTCATCTTACATCCACAAGAGAACGATGAGATCACTTTCATTCAATGAGAAGAAACATCAATGTTACAAGAATACCCATCATTCTTAACTCCACCAATATCACCATAAGATATACTACACACATCATTCGGTCGTCACATCTTCTGGATCCCCCCTTCTGGTCTCTACCCTTGTGGGTCTTGACCTCCCCCTTCGGATCTTGTACCTTCATCTCTTTTTGTGCACAAGGTTGGGTTCACCGGAAGGGGATCCGCCCTCCTCCTTGGTTAGTATTTTTCATCCCCTCGTTTTTTTTACTCAAAAACTTTAACTACATCCATTTATATAGACCCTAAGTCCATATATAAAATTAATTTAGTCAACATTAGGTTGTTCATCAATTACTATTGATAATTAAATTTCCATTAATATTGGTAGAATCTCCTCTATTAATGTTGAGATAAATATCTTCACTAATGATTTTTTATCTCTCCAATAAATGGTATAGACCCAAATTATTTATTTCTTGATAATAATATTCACAAGTTGATTCCAAAAATCTTTCATGTGAATATTATTCTCATGATATCCCCAATGTCATAATTGGTCTAGCTTCGAGTCACCATTCTTTGGTTGTGCCTACATGTTTCTCAACTCTATGATGCTTCAATCTTCGAGGTTCTAGCTAAAGTGCTTCCTCTTCAGTATTCAAGAACAAATATCAGATCGCTCCACAGTCTATGTGAAACTCATCTTAATGCCTCAATGGAATATTTATCCAAACCCATCATGAACAAGTTGACATCCTAGGATTTTGTTGAAATTCCCAACAGTATGGTGCATTGTGCACCATGTCTATGGGCCCACTCTATTGGACTTCTTGGACTTTTCAAAAAACTCTACTACTGAGTTTCTACACCACCTAACTGATTTTTGGTACACCAAAATCTAGAAACACCATCTGAACTGACCTTTATCTGATAACCATAGCTTTAGGATAGTATGATTTCATCAGCATGATGAACTCCCACTGAAACATCCTTTCGTGAAACCATAGAAATAGGGTCCTTTTCCCCCACTTCTTCTATCCTAGTTCCGAATCGTTGATATCCCACCTTCACCATATAAGGTCTTCCCATTTCCCTATTGATCCATTGAAATATCATTGTCATAGAGACAAAAACTAGAAAAAAATTTCATTCTTCATCCGCAACAACATCCAGAACAAGGGAACTGACCGAATCTTCCACTTAATTGAATTAAAAACCTAAAATTCATCAAACATATCCATCCCATTGTGCTTAATATCATGGTATTCATGTTTTTTTACATTCCATAATTTTAGATTCCTTCCACCAAGATCAAAATTTCACCCATTGAATGGAACATGCCTCATGACACCTGAGAACAAGAAAAAATTCTATATTCTAGAAACACTGATAATTCCACTACCATATTTTGATGACATTATTGCATATTCTTGATAGACAACCTAACATGAGGAACCCCAGAAGACTACAACCGTGCTCAGAAAGTCACAAAAAATGAAACATGCCTCATGAATCATGTTAGTCAATTAGACTTTTTTGTATCCCAAAGACAACTCTTGTACCGATGTTATCATCTAATAACATATTTTGATTCATTTATAAGATACTACCCAGATTTCTTCTACCATGTTCTTCAAATTAACATGACAACTTCCTATGATATCACTTTTTGGGGATCGGAAGCCGAAGAAAAAAATGCGGAACTTACTCCGGACGATCCCACATGAATTTAGTATCCGGAACTGTGAAGTCCAGGCACCCCCACTACTACACCATGTCATCCTTCCATCGAATTCCGGTCCTCCCAAGGTTTTCATTCACAACAATGAAAAAAAATCTCATGAGAAGAAAAAACAAACGAAACCGTAATGTACAAAACATTGCTCAATGGGATTACATGGTTCGAAGATTTGTCATATATTTATAGGAGAAGTTCGAAAACACTTTCATTCAATGATGAGAAAAATCAAGATTACAAGAATTTCCATCATTCAAAACTAATCTAAGATCACTGAAAGATGTGTTGACAACATCATTCAATCCTCGCTTCTTATAGATCCCTATATATTTTGTCCTCCCTTGAAGGCCTTGTGTTAGGTCCGCAAGGCTGAATACCCTGAGAGGGAGGTGAAACAAGGTATGACTAATTTAAAATTAAATCATGTTCTAATATTGTTTCACTGTTAAGAAAAACACTCTTCTCTCTCTCTCTCTCTCTCCTATTGCACGATATAAGAAGAAAGTAAATCAAGCACATGACACATCAATTTTACTTGACTTACCGCTAAGGGCTATGTCCAAGGAGCATAAGATGACAAGTTGTTGGTCGTACCATATTTTCAATAAAACATCACTAATTGAAGAAAACAATGTTTGGGAATAGTCACTCTATCCCAGGATCACTGCCTTTACAATGTTTAGGGTTATCTCACTGCTTTCCCAAGGGTTACTCCATGTTTCTCTTTCTCTGGCGCACTGTAGGTGGAGAGAATATACTTCTTCCTCTTCCATCGCTCACTGCTCTAGAAAGGATCCACTCATAGTTTATAGACCTGTAGATCCTTTAATTTTCATGAAGTATTGCATCTTCCCTTGTATGTAGATTCTCTGTTGAAGCCCAACATTCACCTATAGATGAATCTCACTTTTCATCTAAGGTATCAGGAGATCTTTCTGCTTCCACGCAACCCGAGAATATCCCCGTGCAATCAACCTTAGTTGGTGCGCAAGTCTTCCTCGGCGCGCAAGTATCGGCACGCAAGTCACAACTGGCGCAAATGTCCTCCTCAGACACTTGCACGACACAAGCTTCCTTAACTCAAAACTTGCGTGACTCTCTTCCATTTATGCCCAAACCAACATTGGCGCGCAAATACCAACCAGAGTGAAACTTCTCACACTGGCGCACAACTCCTCACATTGGAGCGCGACTACACCAGCGCGACTACACACTACCTGCGCGACCACCACACCTGCGCATCGGGAACTCTAATTTCTCAAATTGTTGAACTCCGTTGAGAAATGAGGAGGGGTGGTACAGTATTTATAGGAAATTTGACCACCCTGCGCGATGACGTGTATGTGAACCCTCAACGCACAATTATCGGGGGAAAGTTATGTTCCCCTGCAAGTCACTTGCACGACCCAATTCAAAACTTGCACGAACCTCTTTCATTTACCATATTTTGATCTTCCGATCTTGAAAAACCATAGGTTCCCAAGTTCTCAAGCTCCCAAGGCATCGGTGTGCAAGTCTCTTTCACAGCGCGCAAGTCACTTGAGCGACACCACCAATACTTGCGCGACACTTATCCCTCTGCCATATTTTGATGATCTGATCTTGAAAAACATATGGCGTGCATGTTTCCAAGCCTGCAAGTACACGGTGTGCAAGTCCCTTTTCCAAAAACCACTTTCCTGAATTTGATGATTTTCATGCCCAAAAATTTGGAAAACATGGGAAAACGACACCACCTTGTATCTGTTCTTTTTGTACTGCCTCCAAATCATCCATTCATTTGTTGGCGTTCATGAATAAAACATTGATCATTTAACCACAGCTCTTGAACTCGACATTCCACCATTAAATCCCCATTGTCAACAAGTTTGTATGATATGGTTTTCTTTACCAAAAATCACAACACAGTTGTCCACTTTTTCAACAAACACAATCACCTCAAAAATGCTTCAATGATACCTTTAGGGATTTTTGTCCAAAAATTTCCCCATTTGGGTTTATTGACAACTCTTCCATAAAAAGATACATAATTGATTCTTCATCCCCCATTCACCTCATTGCGATTCTTATAGTGATCAGGGATTTACTCAACAGATACTCTAAGCCCACATGAGCAATGCTTGGCGTGAGAAAAAATAGTAAATGAATAGTTTATCAATGAATCACATCATCTCTGACATCCACTATTGACATCAAACAGATACCAATTTTTACCAAACTGATACCAATTGTGGTAAATATTCTTACCACATTCCAACATCTCTCTTTTTCTTTTATTATGATCCTCAGCTATCGTGATATCTATTCTTTGATTGATCACTTCTAGCATCGTCTGATTTAATACTCTCCCCATTTCTTTTCACAGCTTCAACTCTTGTCAGCTTCAAAACCACTATAGCCCTATTTCCTGTGTTGTCCAAGCTAAACTATGGCTAAGAACATTCAAATAGCTTCAACTCCCCATATCTGGCTGCTCCAAATGTCAGTTTCTCCCCATATCTGTCGATATTTCACAAATAGACACATTGTCTCCTCCTTTGTCAACGAACCCAAAGGTTACTCCTTTGCAGTCTGTAACAGAGTAGATAACACATATAAACACATTAGGGAATACAAATCATACCTCGGGGAGATGGGGTGGGTTCCATATCCACACTATTTCATGTATAGGGAGTCGACTGAACACCCAGAGCCAGTCGATGCCGCTCAAAAGCTTCCTTGGGTAAGGCCTTCGTTAGAATGTCTGCAACCTGTAGCTCTATAAGAACATACTCCAACTTCACAATTTCCTACTCAACCTTCTCCTTGATAAAATGATATTTGATCTCAATGTTCTTGGTCCATGAGTGATGAACGGGATTTTTGCTATGATTGATAGCAATTGAGTTATCACACTGTATTCTAATCGGAGATATCACTTCATCTCCCATATCTTCAAGATGCTGCTTCATCCACAATAACTGTGTGCATGCTTGAGTAGTCGCAATATACTCAGCTTCTGCAGTGCTTAATGAAATGCAATCATTCTTCTTTCTTAGCCATGAAATACACAATCCACCAAGATAGAATGCACCTCCAAACATTGATTTTCTGTCATATCCTGATCTGGCCCAGTCTGCATCAGTATATCCCAATAACTCGGTCAAATATTTTTCATTATGTCATGCCGAAATCCACCATTCCCTTGATATACCGAACTATTATTTTCACTGTAAGTATGTGACATTCCTTGGGATTACTCTGATATCTCGCGGCTTGGAATGTTGTGAAAGCAATATCAGGCCTTGTTGCGGTCAAGTACAAAAAATATCCAATTATTTTCCTATATTTTGTGATATTAACTGCCTTTCTATCCCCACCTTTCGATAATTTCATCCAGGTAGCAACCAGATTCTTCATCTCCACGGAATTTTCCATTCCAAATCTTCTCAGAACCTCCTTAGCATACTTTTATTTAGAAATTAATGTTATATTACTTCCTTGTGTCACTTGAAGACCATGTAATAACATTAGCTATACAATCATTGATATTTCAAACTCATTTTTCATGAATTCGGAAAACTATCTACACTGAGCTTCATCCAATCCACCAAATATTATGTCATCGACATAAACCATCACCATCATAATTTCATTACTATTTTTGTTGAAATAGAGATTGTCAAAAACTCCCCCTCACTAGAAACCAAGATTCTTCATGTACTAATCAAGCCTTGAGTACCATGCTAATGGTTCTTGTTTCAGCCCATATAATGCCTTCTTCACCCTACAAACTTTGTTCTCATGAGCATGAATGACAAAACCATCTGGCTACTCAATATACACCTCCTCTTCCAGAACACCATTCAAGAATGTGGATTTGACATCCATCTGGAACACTTTGAACTTTCTTTTCACTTCTATGGAAAAAATAATCTGATTGTCTCCAGCCTTGAAACTGGTGCAAATGTCTCATCAACATCTATTCTCTCTATCTGGGAGTATCCCTTGCACACTAGCCATGCTTTGTTCTGAATAATTGTTCCGTCTTCATTAATCTTGTTGTGATGGACCAATTTAGTCTTGATTACATTCTTTTATGTCAGTCTCGAAACTATATCCCTTGTCTGGTTCATCTCAATCGGATCAAGCTCCTCATTCATCGCCGGAACCCAGTTTTCATCATCATCTGCATCAGAAAAACACTTCATCTCAACCTGAGATAAAAACAATGTTTACTGTAATGACTTCATTCTTCAAGGTTGAACTGGATCTTTTTGATCACCAATGATATTCTGCCTATCAATTTCATCTTTACTCATTGTATTCCTTGCAGAAAATGACTTGACACTTTCTTGTTCATCATCACTATCTTTTTCTGAGTCATCTTCTTCCACTTCTACTCCCCATGTGTTGCTGACCTCATCATCACTTTTATCCAGACACTGTTCATTGGGTCATTAAGAATTATGTTCATTTTCAACAATAGTGACATCCTTGCTCTCAACAATTTTTCCCATCCTGTTGTTAATGAATTTATATGATTTTCTTTTCCCTGAGTAGCCATGGAATATCCCCTCATCTCCTCGTGACTCAAACATCCTATTATTTTCTTTGTTTAGAATGGAAAAATTACTTCCAATGATTCAAAATTATTTCAATGTTGGATTTTTTCTATTCCACATTTCATATGGAGTCTTCCCTTGCATCGGACAGAATAGAGTCCTATTCGAAATATAGACCGATGTCAAAACTGCTTCCTTCGAAAATTTCTCTGGTAGGTCCTTTTCAATAAGCATTGCTCTGGACATGTTGTTGATGATCCGATTTCCTCTTTCAACAACTCCATTCTGTTGGAGAGTTCTTACTGATGAAACTTGATGTCTTATCCTGTGTTTCTTGAGATATTCTTCAACTTCACTTTTTGTGAATTCTGTCCCGTTATCTGTAAAAAATTTCAAAATTTTCTTCCCAAGAATCTTTTCTGATTCCCTCAGGTATTTTTTTATGCAACTGAACACCTCTATCTTATGGGTAATGACAAATACCCAATCCATTCTTCTATAATAATCAATGAAAAGAATATAGTACCTTTTCCCATTTATATCTCATGTTGAGATAGGTCCATTAACATCAGCATGACCCAATTCGAGCACTCTAGTAGATTTTTGTTCCTTTGGCATGTATGTCTTTCTGATGGTCTTCCCTTGTTGGAAAGCATCACACATATGAGTGCGATCACGTGATAGTTTGGGAAGGTCTCTACCAGCATCACATTTTACCAGATTTTCCATAGATGGTTAACATAGGTGACCAAGTCGCTTATACCACAACTGGTTTTCTTCCTCTCTGGATAAAAGGAACATATCTTCTTCCCTACTTACAAGTTAAAGAATTCCCTTTATCCTTTTTCGTTGTAGAACAACTGATTCATATTTTTCTTTCACAACACACATCTTCATGGTAAATCGGATAGAGTGCCCAAAGTCAATAGTTTACTGACACTGAGCAAGTTATGACTAAGACCCTCTACTACCAAGACATCAGCACATCTCTTTTCTTTTCCCCCAAACATTGCTTTCCCTGAGCCAACAATCTTCAGGCCTTCATTGTTTTCATATTTGAAAACTCTTTCTTTGTCATATTTTAGGCATGTAACAAGATCCTTATTACCCGTCATGTTGGATGTGCAACCACTGTTAAGGATCCACACACCAGATCGATCTGATGCTTCAAAGGAAATCTCTGCCACCATGGCCTTCTCATTTTTCTTCTTCTTGGTCCGTCCTTTTTCCATCACACTCGGCATGTATTATGGCTTCTGTTCTTTCTCAGAGTATGATGGACCAAATTCATCTTGAAGAGCCGCAAATCTATTATGCATTTTAACTCACCTATTGGTTTATTGATCTACTGCCTGTGTACATTTTGATTTTTCATTGGAAAATTTCTCTGAATGTTCGATGTGCAGTACCTAGAAATGTTTCCAAATCATCCACACCAAAAACAGTGTCCTTTGAAATATGTTCTGGAAAACTATTATCTGGTTGGCTTCCACCACTGTTCTTGTTCGCTTATATTTTCTTGGCTACGGAAAACACATACTGTGAATTTATCATCTTCCCACAACAATAACACCTGATATAAGTTTCATTTATTTTTGTTACTTTAGAACAGTGATTTTCCCTTTGGGATCTCCGAATATTCTGATTTTTCATTGTTCCCAAATCAACCTGCAATTTTGGGACTGAGGCTTACGGTCTGAACTCAATTATCACAAATTTCTGTTTCTGATTAAGCCCTGAAACAACCTTAAATTCTTATATCAATTGCTTCTTCTTCCCTGGTGAACTACTAGGCTCCTCTTTCATCTTTTTAGTCTTCGTAACAACCTGCCTTCCCAGTAATGTGTTAGGGATCAATGTTTTTTCTTGGTCATTGACTTTTCTCTGCAGACCGGCAACTTCCTCTTCAAGCTCTTCGAT
Source organism: Viscum album (assembly GCA_963277665.1). NCBI lineage: Eukaryota > Viridiplantae > Streptophyta > Magnoliopsida > Santalales > Viscaceae > Viscum > Viscum album. Next base: position 2,132,143,269 of record OY728155.1, on the reverse strand, counting down.
ACGCTTTCCATGATCTTTCAATTGTTCATTTAATCCATCGGTCTCCCTTTTCTGTTCTTCAATCTTGATCTTATGCTCATCAACCATTTCTGTACTCTATAGACATGAAGACTTAGGGTATTCTATTTCATTTACAATCTCGGACTTTTCGTCTCCCTGTTGTTGCATGTAGAGTTTATAATCATGTACCACCTTGTTGGCTTTCTTCGTTTTTTATCTCCAAACATCTATCTCTTCAATAGATTCTTACAATTCAGCTTCCATGTCAAATCTACCTTCAATTTATTCTTCTTCTTCAAAAGTGTCAGTTTCTTCCTTTTCTTGAACACTACTGACAACAACCACTATTGAATTTTTTCCATGATCTTTACAATTTTCAAACTCCTCAACCTCTTCATCCTCAGGCTCATATGAACTATCCATTTCTTGTGAAATAAGATTCTTCTTCTTGAAGAAATTTCACTTGAATTGTTTCTTCCCTTTCACAATTGCTGAAGTCTTCTTCTTGGGAATTTCGACTTCATCATCATCATTATCATTATCTTGAAATGTTTTGGGGCACCTTGCTGCAATATGAACAACCATTCCACATCAAAATCATGCTAGTTAATGTTTCCCTTGAAACTTTATTTTCCTCATTGCAGATTTGAAGAAAGTAATGACATCACCTCATATGTCTCTTCTTCTTCCTGAGAATCATCAATGGTGAGCTTCTTCATGGCCTTAAATTCCATCTCATTGGATTTCCCCTTTTCCACACCCTCGTTTTCATCATTCCTCATCTCATATGCAACCAAGGTACTATGGAAATTGTCCAATGTCATCTATTTGGGAGCTTTATCTTCTAGTACTTAAACATTTGGATTGAACTGAGGTGGAAGCTTCCTCAATATACGCTTTACGATCTTTATGTCTTCAATGACTTCACTAATTCCTCGCATATATTCCATAACAATATCTACCCTATCAAATAATGAATCAACAGACTCATTTGGGTTCAACTTCAGATCTTCATACTTATTCCACAGAACTTGTAGCTTTTCCTCTCTGACCTTTGTATCTCCTTCATATATATTCAATAATGTTTCCCACATGGCATGTGACGTTTTTCATGAAATCACCATTGTGTATATGGGATTGGAAATGGATCCCCCTAAGGCATTGATTTCTTTTGAATCAGAATCCAACTCTCTATGCTCAGCTTCTGATAATACACCACTGTTAATATCAACTTTGATATAATGCATAGCTTCTCAAAACACATCCATTTCCAAAGATCAGAAATATTGTGGCATCGATTCTTCCATATCTGTAAATTACATCCGTCGATGATCAGAATCCCTTTATGATTAGTGACTTACATTGAGAGACGAAAAAATATCAACCTTTCCCTCTGATACCAATTTTTTAGGTCCGCAAGGCTGAATACCATGAGAGGGCGGTGAATCAGGGTATGACTAATTTAAAATTAAAGGCCATTCTAATATTGTTTTGCTGTTAAGAAAAACACACTTCTCTCTCCCTATCATGTTGCATGATATGAAAAAAAGTAATTCAAGCATAGGACATAGAAATTTTACTTGGTTCACTGCTATGGGCTACGTCTGAGGAGCATACGCCAACAGGTTATCGATTGTACCAAATTCAACTAAACTTCACAAGTTGTGGATAACACGGTTTGGGCACAGTCAGTATGTCCCAGGCTCACTGCCTTTACAATGTTTAGGGTCAACTCACTACTATCCCAAGGGTCACTCCCTGTTTCTCACTCTCTAGATCACTTCCAGTGGAGAGGATCAACTTCATCCTCTTCTGTCGCTCACTGCTCTGGAAAGGATCCGCTCACAGTTTATACACCTGTAGGTATCTTAATTTTCATGAAGTATTGCATCTTCCTCTGAATGTAGATGCTCGGTTGAAGCCCAACATTCACTCATAGATCAATCTCACTTTGCACCGAAGGTATTGGGAAGACTTTTAGATTCCATGAATCCCGAGAATATGGATGGGGAATCAACCTTAGTTGTCACACAAGTCTACCTCGGCGCGCAAGTATCGGCATGTAAGTCACAACTGGCGCGCACGTCCTCCTCAGACACTTGCGCGACACAACTTCTTCAACTCCAAACTTTTTCTAATCTCTTCCTTTTATTCCAAAAAAAAAAACATTGGAGTGAAACTACCAACTAGCGTGAATCTTCTGAAACTAGCACGCAACTCCTCACACCGGTGCACAACTACACATGCGCGACCACACACCACCTGCGCGACCACCACACCTGCGTGTTGGGAGCTCTGATTTCTCAAATTTTTGAACTATGTTGAGAAATGTGGAGGGGTGGTCCAATATTTATAGGACATTTGACCACCCTATGTGATGGCGCACATATCAACGCTCAACGTGCAAGTCTCGGCGCGCAGGTCTCTTCCCCTGTAAGTCACTTGCGCGAAACAATTCAAAACATGAGTGAACCTCTTTCTATTGCCATATTATGATCTTGTGATCTTGAAAAACCATTGTCATGCATGTTTTCAAGCTTCCAAGGCATTGGCGAGCAAATTCTCTTTCACAGTGCGCAAGTCACTTGCGCGACACCACCAATACTTTCACAAAACTTATCCCTTTTCCATATTTTGATGATCTGATCTTGAAAAACATATGGGGCACAAGTTTCCAATCCTTCAAGTACACGGCGCACAGGTCCCTTTTCCAAACACTATAAAACAGCGCCACCTTGTATCTATTCTTTTTGTACCGCCTCTAGATCATCCATTCCTTTGTTTACGTTCTCGAATCAAACATTGATCGTTTAACCATAGCTCTTGAACTCATCATTCCACCATTAAATCCCATTTATCTACAACTTTGTATGACATGGATTTCTTTATCATCAATCACATCACAGTTTTCCACTTTTTCAACAAACACAATCACCTCAAAAATTATTCAATGATACATTGATAGAATTTTTTCCCAACACCTCGCCCTCAACCTTTGGCTATGGTGTATTTGGCTCATTGTGTGTTCCTGGGTTGGAGTCCCCAAATGAGGATCCACCCTTTTCCTTGGTCAGAAATTTTCTTTTTCTCCTTAGATGTACTCATCAAATTTCACTACATCTATTTATATAGGCCACAAGTCAATATGTCCAATTAATTCCGTCAATATGAATTTTTCAATCAAATAATATTAATAATTACCTCTCCCTTAAGGTTGGGAGAAACTCCCCTATTAATTTTGATACAAATCTATCCATTAATTATTTTATCTCTCTCCAATAAATGGTATCGACCCAGATAAATTATTTCTTGAGAATGATATTCACAATTTACGTTCCACAGAAATTGTTCTTCTATCACATATTTTCCCATTTCAGTAGAGTATTTTGGATGAAAGGTCATTCTGAGGACTAATGTGGAAGTGATTGTATTGGTATGAAGGTGACCATTTCAATTAGAGAACCCTCCTACTCAACTCATTTGGGTTTTGAGAAAGGTGATCTCACACGACCATGTGTTTCTATAGGGGAAAATGTGGAGGAGCAGATGTACGTTCCTACATTTTTAAATCAATACAATGGTGATGTGGCTTCTCCCATATCATTTTTTTTTTCAAATTTTAAGAGATACTATCATGTTCCTAACAACTGATCTGACAGTCTAGTTGATCCTTTACCTGTTATTCCCATCTTTTCCTCTACTAGGGGCGGGAAGTATTTTCTATAATCCTTTATCCCCTACCAAGAACCAATTTCCACTATTTTTTAAATTCCTTTTTTATAGATATCATTTCCGGGAACTTCTTTTATACCTTCATTTTACATGTAAACATCTAGCTAGTCAAAAATAAATATGAGTTCACCAGTGCTCTCAGTCGAACCCTCCTTCTCTCCAGTATGTTTCAATTTTGTTTAGACGGAGGCCTCTGTCTTGAATGTCCTTGAGGATGTGATCAATGTTTTTTTTATCTAGAGCCTCACCAGAGAAGTTTTTGATTGTATCCATGTTCCCTGATAGTGATCCCCCATTGTCAACTTCTCCATTAGGTACATCTCAAATCTGGTTTGCAGTGATTGGTGTGGTAGATTATGATGTTTTGGATCAAGTATATTTAGCTATTAAACACAGGTCCTTATCAGCTGTAGGTTTATAGGTAGTAAAAAATAGTTTTGTTACTAGAGAAATCGATAGGTAAGCTTCATCTTTATGTAAATATTCGATGTTCAGTTTCTCAGGCCATAAGGCCACTCCCTCTCTTGTTTGATGTTTTTTGGTTTTCATATGTAGTTATCCTGGTCTGGGGGATTGAGTGTAGTTTTCCCTCATCAACTCAGTGTATCATCATCTAAATGTGTCTTTGTAAATTTCTTTGGAACCACAAAAAAATGCAGGTCATATTTAATCATTTTATAAAATCTTGGGCTTCAACAACTATAAGATTGATAGTACTTAAAATAGAATTATCTAGATAATTTGGAAAGAAATAATCATTGTAGAACATATCAAGGCCACTTCCTAGTTTATTTATAAAAATATTACTAATGAAGGAAATTAATTATTCTTTTATATTATCTTTACAAGCTATGATGTCACAGAATGAACCAATTTATGGAACCAGCTTTATGCTTTCAAGTCTGGATGACTTCCCTGGTTTTTCAAAAGAAACATCAATAATGTGATTCAATATTTTGAGAAAATGTATGAGTATTTTTATTCGGTAATGGAATATATGATTTCATATATTTCATAGAATCAAATGCTCTGATTGATATAGGGTTTTAAGGGAAAAAATTTACATGGTGAAGCAATCGCCAAGGTCATTAAATATTTGGAGTAGACATCATCAACACCCTTTCTAACTACAAGGATTTGATTCATTTACTCTGCATTCAATCATTCACTTGATAATTTCCTTATTCATCTGATCTTCTATTCTTGTATCACTGAATAAGATATTTTTTAGGGGTATGTGATTCTTTAATTCTCCTAACCAGGACACGAAGGATGGTTTTATGATAATTGTTAAATATTATTGTGAATGAATCGAAAGAGGAATGGATTGGACCCGTCAAACCAAGTGGTTTATGTTATTTAAAAGTGACATTATGGACTGGTTACAAGTGGTCAAAATTCATGATATCAGTTTGGAGGAGTTGATAAATGATATTGACCAGTTATAGGTTTGGCTTCTTGATGTCTTGGATGAATCTAGTTTTTCCATACATGTTGATAAAAAGAAATTACTTATAGAGAAGCTGCTGGAGGTGGAATTAATTGGTTGGAAAATAACTATTTATCATGCATAATGAGAGGTAATGAAATTCCACTTATTTTCTAGCATGCTTGAAAGTAAAAATTGTGAATAAAGGGGATCAACCATAAATTAAAATATTTGTCATATTACTCAAATGTGGAATTTCTTTGGATGTTTTCTATGGATTGTTTTTGAAGGTATCCTAGAAAAACCAAATATCTTTAATGAAGACAGACGTATCAAACAATGGGGAGAAGAGTATTTTATAAATTTCTTCCCAGGATTAGTGAATGATAGGGAAAATAATTCCTTGATGGGATTACTTAAGTAAGAAGAGGTGAATGATGTTGTCTTTAGTATGAATCAAGAGGGCTCCCCCATCCTAGTGGATTCCTATTTTCCTTATTTACTTAATCATATGATATTATTAATGTTTTAGTGGGGGAGGCGGTGGAGGATTTTGTAGTGGTTGTTCACATTACCAACCCGTTAGTGCTTCTAATGTTGTGCTTGTTTCTAACGTCAAATACCCCACTTCATTAAATCAATTTAGTTAAAATTTTCTATGAAACATCACTTATAAAATTCTTACTACTATTTTTAATAGGTGTATTTGTAGGGTAATTCAAAAACTTATCTAAAAATAACATCATGGTTTTTTTCTGGGAAGAATCATCAAAGGGATTATTGGAATTTCCAATTAAATAGTTGATGAAAATAACAAAAATTCAATTGGTTCAAATATAATGATTGATGTTCATGTGCACAAGGGTTATGAGGAAATGGAATAGAGATTCATCATAATGTTTATTATGAAGATAAGATTCTAAGAGTGGTTTTGTGACTTATGTTTCATGTGTTATACCTATATATGGATCACCATATCATTAATGGAAAATAATATTAGGTTTTTTAAATCAACCCATGGGGTTACGAAAAGTGATCCTTTGTCTCTAACTCTATTTATCATTGAACATTAGGTGGTTTTGAGAAATATTCAACCAAAATGTGTGGATGGAATGATTTGTCCATACAAAAATAGATCCACAAATGGTATTGTATCTCACCTCAATTTTGTAAATGATTTATTATCATTCATTAATTATAGGAATAAGGAAATTTTTCGGTTCAACAAAACCATTTCATCTTATGGAATGTTCATTGGAAAGAAAAGCAATAATTAGAGGAATAATAGTGTGTTAATATATAAAAAATGTCTAGGAAGTAAAATCAATGGTATTCAATCCAATATGGGAATACAATGGAGGAAAATTGTGATGGTTTACATCGTTTCTCACATATCCAATGGTAGATTTTAAAATATTCATTTCAAATATCTCATCAATAAAATTATTGGTATAATTACTAACTAGAAGAATAGGTTACTTAGATTTGGTTGAAGATTAATTTTGGTTGGCAGTGTTCTTACTTAAATCCCAATTAATGTTCTATCTATCATTATGTGACCAATGGGAATGATAAATTATTTATAAAATATCATTTTAGAATTCATTTTAGATTTTAATCAATCTGGCTAGTTTCATTAGGATTCATGGAAATTAATTGAAATGATGTTGGATGAAGGGGGTATTGGATTATGTCATTTGGAAAAAACCATTCATGCAATAAAATATCGATTGGATTTGTATTTTTTTAGGGGAAATATATATGGGATAAGTTCAGGATCACGAGATACAGGTATGACTAGAAGTACTAGTCATTTTAATCCAAGGGGATTTCATGCCTTTCTCAATGCATGGTTGAATGAATTGGGGTAATGCAGGGTGATGTGAACTTGATTGTTGGGAGGGGAAATATTACTTTTTGAAAAATTAATTGGGCTGGTGAATTTCATTTATTTTGCGAGTCTCTACTCCAACCATATCAGTCATGGAAGTTTTCTTGCATTCGACTTTTCTATAATCCATTATGAACTGTGACCGGATAAGAACTTATGAGAACATCATATTGGTTTATGAAGTTGATAGGTTTATTATTACAACTTCTAGTTTAATTAGTATTTCTCATCGTACTTTCCAAAATCTTGTGCATACACATTTTGGTATCAATACATGGGATTCGCTGCATTACTGCAACACAATTTTTGGAAAAATAAATTTTTAAGTTTGGCATATATGGAATAAGGGGATCCCTACTGTTGAGAATATTCAGAAAAGAGGTGTTTTATGGCCTCACAGTTATAATGTTGTTCAATGGATCAATAATAGATGACCTCACACATCTTTTTCATTGGTAAATAGTTGAAGAAAGTTTTGGATTTTATATAATGGGGGTGAATCAACATATTAATACTAACTCTATGTAAGAAATACTCAAGAACTATTTCCAGGGATCCTGTTTTAATGGTATGGAAAAGCAGATTTTGAGGGTTGGTGTTTTCAGTAGATTTCAGGACCTTGTGGGATGCTAGGAATAAATAATGTGAGTGTATCAGGAATTATACCATTTAAAACAATGTTTTGGTTTAGTTATTTGTGGTCGAGGTGGGGAATTTGTTCATAAGTGAATGTAACTCTGCCTCACTTAGGCTTTTAATTCCTGGATATTTAATGAATTAGTATATTAACCATGGTATCCATGGAATATGGGATTCATTGGAACCTCAGGTTTCTAATTTATAATTAATTATTGATTGTTCTTGTATTTATTGGTAGATGGGATAATTTTACTTTGTAAGTGATCCAGGGGTTCAATGATTTTGGGTTTCTACTCCCTTTTCAATTAATACAGGTAACTTTATATGTGTGGAGGCTAAATCCATGGGCTTGTGTCTTTCCATGTGTTAGCAACTTAATATCCAACATTCCGTAATTGAATACTATTCTGTAGTGCCGGTCATGTGCTTCCATAATAGGGTTGATTTTCCATGGTCCTTAATTTATACTTTCAGAAATTGTAAATGCTACAACAACCATAATATTTCCATCAATCACTCTTTGTAATAATGGAATTACATGGTCAATTCACTAGCCAACAAAGGTAGGATCAAAGTGTGTATGATTACCTATACCATATTGGGGTATCTACCTCCTTACTATATTCTGATCATTAGGAGGGATTCTCTTGGTCTCCACTATTTTTAACCACATTGAGAGTATTTTTTTTCTTTTTGGTTGCATTCTTTCATGCCTTCCCTATAAAAACTTTAATTTTTAGTCAGTCAGTCCACATATGAATCAAACGCTAATTCCCTTGATACACATTCCATGTTTTTTCATTCAATATCTATTAAAAGATTAAAATTTCACCATAACATCTTTCTTTTTCGAAATTTATTTTTTTAGAGTTTTCTTTCATCGATCTATTTTCTATATTTTCCATGGAAAACATAAGGGAAAGGTAATTACTTCACAATCGTGATGTAACATGATACTATATTTGTGTATAATAATTTTTTATAGGATAATTCTATGTGATCTGTAGGTTTCTTCAAATAAATGAATAAATAAATCATACTATTTAGATTATATACATAATCCCCAACATGCATTTCCATCCAGGTAAATTTGGATTTATATTTAGCAAAATATTTCCTCTTAATTTTGAATGGATTTTGTAATTTATTTTCTATATATACTATTTATAAAAAAGGTATATATTTTTTGAAGAATATATCACTAAATATTTTTCATTACATAATCTGTATATCCTCTTCTTCATTATTGTTTTGGAGAAATGAATTTTATTTTCAAAATCTCCATTTAGATGTTAAACTACGGTGATAAAATTTTCTCATTGAGTACTTCCCAAAGTGATATATATTTTTTCCAGGAGATCGATCCATTTCAAAGATAATAATGGATTCGTTGTACCGTTGAATGATGGAGTGTGTTATTTCATGAAATAGTCCAACATCTTCCACCTTGTTGGGGTTCACCAGGGTTTTTCACACAAGAAAAAAAATTTGTGAAGATTTGATAGAAGTGAACTAATATTTTTTTAATAAACTCGTATCCATCACGATCCTCATTTAAATCATTGACTTAATGATGAATGAAATATCTCTATTGGTTATGTGTGTTGGAGTTGTTTTTCCCCTTACACTAGGTTATATTTCTAAAAAAATTAATTTTAATGAATAATTTAAAAATATAAGGAATATTGAATAAAAAAAATATGTAAGAAAACTATTCTATAATATATTCATTAAATTCGTAATGAATTTTAATAATTTTCTCATTATATTCTACAATTTCATCTAGATCTAGTTCCTATGGTTATACTGAACATTATTTGAAAAATATTATAACAACCCTATCATTTATCATGTTGATATGGTGGATACATTACTATATATTATATATATATATATATCAACCGAAAAGATTAAATATTGTAGTTGTCATTGATGATTAGATACATACATGTCAATTACATTAAAATTAAATGAAATAAAATAAACATTTCTTTATAGTGATAACATTCTTATTTATTCTAGTATATCCTTGAAATCATTCATAGATTACTTCTTGGAACCTTGGGAAAAGAAAAAATAGTAATGTATGGTATTATATTCACATTAATGGATAAAATTCAATGGAATATATCATAAAATAAATAAAATAAGATTAAAATATAAGAGATAAACAATAAAAATATATTTCTAATTACTAATTTCCTAAAAGGGTGAATATATCAAAGTTTTAAATAACATCATAAATATTTAAATGGAAAACAACAATATATATCATAATGAAAGAAAAAATAATGCTGATAAACATAATATTTCTATCAAGGTCACATGCCAAGTCATAATTTGAACATAGTTAAGGCATACACCAAATTGACATTCTTTATTTTTTCTCATGATACATTCTAATTGATCTTGGGTCCATAATGGGATGAAAACATCAATTAATAATTTCAATTAATTCACCATATTAATGAAATTAATAGGATTACAATACAAAATCATTATAAACATCCACACTAAAAAACTAACATACTAAATTTCAATATTTTACACCATCAATTAATATAATAACATGATCATAATACTTCCATATAAATATGGTAGATTGTATCATCATATAATTTTCCCAATAAAATATAATAATCCTTAAAGGATTTTGACATTGATTAATATAACATTAAAATATAATTCAAAATTTTATTTGAAAACATCATAAACATATCCATTTTGAAAAAAATGAAATAATTTTTTAAAATATTGATAAAATTAATATATTTGAAAAAATCATGGAATATTATATTGAAACTATCAATTAAATAAAAAGATATTATAATGGGAAAATTATTTCATTAATAAACTTTTCATATAGTTTCTTAAAAATTTTAGGATTACAATATTCAAAAAATGATATGAAGATTTATTTTAAACATTTTTTACTTAAGTCAAATATAGTTTAAATTAATTTTAAACAATAATTTGATTATATTATTAACATTATTGAGAACATTATACGAAAATTGGATAGAAAGGATAATTATTCTAGACTAAAAGGATATGTTGGGACAGTTTTCCATAAAAATATTTTCTTGGTTATTTTGAGAACCGATGAGATTAAAATGAATGTTAAACTGTTAAACACCATAGATAACCAGAGGACAAGATAAAATTTGTTGTTTAAAAATTAAATATCTTTAAATTCCCACAATAATAATTTAAATGTAAACAATTATGAACAAAAATTCGATTTTAATAATAAACCCTTACATTAGACTTTTACAAGGTTGGATGTGTTCCAAGATTCTATATAACAAAATAATATTAATTATTTACTTGATTAAATAAATTTTCATTCCTATATGATAATATTAAACAAATTTTTATCATCTATTAACATTTCATATATAATTTCTAAAGCTATTAAGTGTGGATTAGATGTTTTGGGGGTGTTTAGTTCATAAATGTAATTTTCTTAGTAGATTTGCAATAGTGATATGGGTTGTCAAACCACAATACATAAAATATTAGTCATTATATAATTATCCTTATAATACAATATATATTATTTTAAAAAATCCATGAATAGAGGTCATTAAAAATGAAACATATATGCCTATGGAAATAGTAGTACATACGTATGTAGGTACAATATTTGTATATTTCTTACGGATAAAAAGGAATTGAAATTGATAGTCATTTTCATTTTAAAAATAATAATTATAGTATATGAATTATATATATTTATTATATGAATACTTATTTCCATCCATGTATAGAGGAATAACAATACAAATCACACTAATTTATAGAGGTGATAGTATACACATACACACAAATGATGATATCATTTTACAACAGAAAAATGGAGATCAATAAGTGTTGTATCATAAAAATGATAATAATAATTTATATTGGTGATATTAATTTCATTATATCATCATCATTATGAGATTTTTGAATTATTTAGAAGATTAAATTAAAAATAAATAACTCAGTTAATAGTTATAAAAATTCTTTGGAAAAATAAATTTTATTATACCATAATCCATCATAATATTGTCTTTTGGTTACCCTAGGACCTATAATGAATTGATAAGATAGATTGGGAGTGATTTTTTTAGGTATTTGTTGATATCCATTGTTCACAATTTTTGAACAGTGGAGAATATAGGTGTTGTTTTATAAGTGATGGGGTGACACACATATAAGTCTCAATAAGATTAAATTAATTTAAATTACATACATAAATGGGAAAAAAATAATATATTTAGAATATAGGATGAGGGTGATTCAAAATAAACTAATAAAATATAATTTCAATAAGTTTTTTATGATATTTTAAAAAATTTCACTTTTTTCTAACCCACTTATTAACTTTTTAGATCATTACTGTAAAGATAGATTTTGATCAAAGTTTCTATTCATTATGACCCAAAATAAAATTAAAATAAATATCCAATTTGATTACCTTACATCCAGATATTATATCCATTTTATAGAAATGGTAAAAGGAAAATTTTAAACTTGTATTTGTATCATGATGAAAAAATGTTTTTTTATAAAAATGGATAATAAAGTATAAAACTGATTTTATACCAAAAAATGAAAAATTTTATTCCAATTTAAATTATTTTATTTTTTGTCAAAAAAATGTTGATAGTTTCGAATACATAAAAAAAATCTTGTTAATTCCTGAATAATAGAAATGATTAAAAAAATTGAATAAAAAATTAATGAGATTTCTAAAATTTCAATCATTGCTTTATTAGATAACTATTATGTTCATAAAACAATTATATAACATCATAAAAATATATTTATTCATTAATAAGGTTTTATAAATAGTCATTTGAATCTTATTTATTGATGATTTCATAAATAAAAAATTATTTGAGAAATTCAAATTTTCTACTATTCAGCCAAAAATATAATATTTCTGCAAAGAAAACCCTGAGAAATTCTTCCTATATAAAGTAAATTTTCCCCTTATAAAAATAATTTAAAATTTATAAATATAAAAATAAACATTATTGAAATTAATATTTCATATAAATTAATAAATAAACGGTATTTATATAACAATATAATGTTTTTACAAATAATTATAGTTTACCCATTATAGTGATTTTTTGATATTGAAGTAATAATGAAATAAGGGCTAATAAACTCATGGAGATACATAAAAATAAGAAATTTTTAAATTAAATATCATATTATTACATATCTATGTTTGGCATGATGAAATAATGGGTTTGAATGTAAAATTATGTTGTAATAACTTGCCTCAAAAAATATGAAAATTCAAATTTATTAATTTTAATTGTTTGAAACATTTCCAATAAAATTATATTCTTACATTCGAATGGACTATTCAACTTTGGTGTTTATAGTGCACTATGTTCATGTAAAATACCTTGATTCTTAAAATAATCTTCAATTATTCCATTTTAACAATCATATCCAATATCTTCTCATATCATCAATAAAGAAAAAATATATTCTTTTTATACACTTCATTGATAAAATCTCAACATATTTAAGGCCATAAACTTATAAAAAAAAGTAATATGTGTTAATTCACCAATAAAATAAATAAATTAATTTTTTCCATTGTTTGATTGGCTCTTCATTAGACCACAAATATCAGATAGAAAAACATCTAATGGTTGGTGTGATTGAATTTCTACAGTTTTGTGTGAATTGTTAAAATTATTTCCCTTTTGGAATATTGTTCTCATAAACTCTATTTACCTAATTAACATAAAAACATTTAAAAAAATTATCCTTGGAAAATAATATTAATGTTTATTTTACCATGATGATGATATCAATGAAGGAATAAAATATTTTATTCTCACATGATAATATATCATTAATTTCTCACATCACCCATTTAAAATATTAAATTTTTAGTAAATTATCCTCTTGTAAACATTCATACATATTTTTGTATTTTTATCATGAAATGATAATTTCTAAAAATAAATTCTTTTATTCATTAAATTTATATGAAACAATTAACAAGTTATTTTGTCAACCCATCAACAAACAATGATTTCTACGATTTAAACATTTTATTCCCAATCACGTGTGAACCAACTCTAATGACATTGAGTGAACCATATTTTCTTAATTTAGATGATACTATATTTAAATTTTAGTAATATTTAATATTTCTTACTTCTACTATCATGTTATAGGAACAACTACTATCCAAAATTCATGGATTATCTATCACTTCTCATCATGTTTACCACTAATTGGGTGCCTCGAGATGGATAACTACATGACCTCATGAGTGCATCCTCATGTCAAAATGGATACTAAATAGAAGTAGATGTATAGGGGAACTATGTGAAGACTATAAACACTTATCAGAGTGCACCACTTGATGTAGTTAACAAAATATAATTCACATCAAAGTAAGTAGAAAGGATAAATAAATTGTAGGTAAAATAGGATGTAGTAAAATCAAATGCAATAATGGCATTAACAATCATGTCATACATAAAACCAACTTCCTACTATTCCAATTATATAACAAATGAAAAATAATAAAATACAAAAATTTTCAACAACATCTCTAAATATAATCCCTCATTTCACATAATACCACTGGATAAATCTATCTTGAAAAAACAATACTCAATGTGGCCCTTAGAATAAACTTGTGAAAATAATAAATATACGAGATCTTCTCATGTACCCCAGTGGAATTGATATCTGATAAGGGTGTGATTAAAACCCATTTGGCCACAAACAATGGTGTCGAAATCAAATACCAGGGAGTGAAATAGTGCATAATGGAAATTGTAAACAGGAGAAAGGTATAAAAATATTATAAGTTTCATTATATATCCATATTTAAATTGATCAATTTTATTCTTTGTTCCAAACTTCCAATCATTTCAATCAAAATTCCAACATCCTAAACCAATCATATGATCCATATATCATAGTGTTCACTAGTGGGAAAATAAGGATCCTCAGTCCAAGTGTCCTACTAGGATCCGGTACACCATGTCTGGTCATAACAACCGTAAGGAAACTAGTCAGAAAACACATAACATCATTATTTCAATCAATTAAGGACTCGAAATTTAAATTCTCACCATCCCATCATTTATTACGAATTTGAAAAACATTGATAATAAATTCATGAATCCAACCCGGATTCTGAAAATCATTTCTGGCCATCCGAACTGTGACAAAAAATGTCGAGTCCATAACCTTGGGTTCAGGACAATCAGTCCCTCCCCTGAATAACTATGTTGCACTGCGGTGTCTGGAGAATTAGTCTGGCCCACCCAAAATAGGCGAGTGTAGATTCAATCAAACATCCCAAAACCATTAATAATAGTTTGGAATACATGGAACATCAATCCATGAATTCTATTGGGAATTCAAACTTCATGTCCTAAAATCCTCATTCATTTGATTATCATTTATTTCCATTTCATTCATCATTCCCATGATCCATTACATTAAAAAATCCAAATTCATAATTTTAATCATTTCATCCTTTAAAAAAATACATATTCGTTAAATGTTTATCAAATCATTTGTCAATCAAATACACCCTTTTAAACCATTTCCATTTAATTTCCTATTCATAGCCTTAACTGCAGTCCTAAGGACCATTAAATTAACATTTGTGTCAATAAAATCCAACTACTTTCCAAATTCATAAATCACAAAAATCAAAAATTCTCATATAGAATTTTAAAACAACCTCATAGCATGGGTATTGTAACATGAAAATCCATACAAGGTACAAGACCTCCATATTCCATAAAACGGTTTAAATAATAATCAAACACCTATTTTAAACCAACATTTAAAATCAATTTCATCTATATTTAAAATCACATTGATTTCATGATTTCATTTCAAAATGAGAATAATTTTAAAACCTATCTTCCCCTATTGACATCCCAAAAATAGGTCAAAACTAACACACACATTTAAAACTCTAAAAAATTATTCTTATAGATTTTCAAAAAATATATCACATATGACATTTCACCTATAAAGGTTGGAACTCTCCATCAGAGGCCATAGGTCATGTATCACCTCACCAAGGATCAAACATGACCCATGGGAGGTCTATGGTATCCAACTAAATCCAAAAAAAAATTCCTAAATCAAGGTAAAAATAATATCACATATAAGATCTAATGCATATAACATATACGCATGAATCTAATTAAATAGGATTATTTCTAAAAATCTTAGACCACCTAACTCATCAAAAAATATTTCCATCGCATTCAAAATAGTATATTTCATTCCAAGTCCCTCCACGCCTCATCCAGACCGCTCAATGCCCAACTGAGAAAAAAACCATCACCCAACATCTTGTTTCACACAAAGAAAAAAAAATTAGTTTTAATATATATAATAAATTAATTGACCAAAAAACACATGGAATAATAACAGAAAACTAACTCAGTCAATCAACTCTGAGTGAAACTCAGATAATCTTCCATGGGGGTCCACAATGGACACCATACACAATTTTATGAAAAAGCCCTATGAGATGGTTTAAATTTGGCCACAAATATAATAAAATCATTGTTGAAAATATGTTAAAATCAAATTGGGTCACATACATTGATGAAAAGACATGATATAATGTGATGAATATGTTTTAGGATTGATTACAACCAAGACGACAAATTCACTATCATCCATGACCATTTCCACCATGATCATGTGGAATCAAAACCAAAACCCAATTCCTACACATATGAAATTAGAATTAAACCAGGTAGGGAAGAATTAGATGGTGTATGAAGATGATTCTAATAATAAACACTGAAGAATCACCACCAAATAAGATCCCTAGAGAGGCATGAAGAAGGGAAGAAGAGAGGGGAACCCTGTAGTTCAGGTTCATTAAAGGGAGAGAAAGGGGAGGGGTATATTAAAATCTTAGTAGGTAAAATGAAAAAATTATTTTAATGATGTTTGTCAAAGACACATAATTAGCACACATTTATCTAGACTATGACCCAATATTTCATTTGGCTCTATCCAAGACCACCCCTCAATCAGTTTATCCACAAGGTTTTCCAAGAAGTGTTAAAATCATGCTCACCCATAAATTCCAAGACCCCATATTTGATTGGTTTTGCATTAAATTTTAAAAACCATGTTCCAACAGTGCTATCAACAATGCCTCCCCTCTGTTGTAAGGTGCACAATTCATCTAAAATCATGCACATATCATGCACCATGTCTCGGAAACTCCCCATCCTCACATAGTTTGTCATTGTATCTTGAATTGTGTACACCAAACCATGACATAAACTTCCATACAAACCTTGATTTGTTAAAATTGAAATATAAACCTCCCGATCCTCCAGGTTTTTCACATTTTTAAAATATGCACACATAAAGTTGTCCCTCTATTAATTACTCCTAAAATCCCAAAACATTTCTTGAAGCCTCTAGGGCTCATCCAAACACCTAAGATACTTCCTGAGAATAATTAATCAATGTAGAAGACCACTTGTTCCATTCCAACCATTAATATTGTGGAGATAAAATGGTAAAGTGATCGGGTGGAAGTCAACAATCCATGTTCTACACCACTGAGCATATGAGAACACATATGGGGATTATCAAAGAGAAAGATTCAAACCTTTTATCATTGATGGTTATCGTAAAATAGATCATTGATGTGTTTGGATAAATTATTTGGGAACTAGGTGTCTCTATATATCCCATGAAAATGGGAATCAATCATCAAGTAGTTCTAAAAAGTAGTGTAGTGGGTCATTGACACTGTTGGGGATGGTCTTCATAGGCTACGAAAAAGTGTAATTTAGTTTTATATAACGTTTTTGGGAAATAAACCCATTCATTAACATATTTTGATAGGGATTATGGACACTCAATTTAATATATTTTTGTGATGATGGGTTATTATATCGTTTTACATCATTTGAAATGGACACCATAGTTTCATGTCATTTGACTAGGTTGAGGCATCATATAGTTTAATTTATTTTTAAAAGGTTGATGTCATATAGATTAATGTTATGTGAATAATAAGAGGATTCATATAGATTAAAATCTTGTGGATATGATATTTTTTTAGTTTAATATCATGCACCTATGACGAGAAGTGAAGTGTCATGAAAAGTACCACTTGATGATCCTAGAGTTGGTTGGTGGTATCACTCCTCATCCCTTATGATCGGTGAGTATATAAAATTTTATTTTACCTTATGAATGACTAAATTTTTATCTTATATAGTTTCTATCTTAGTAGGATTCTTCCTCTATACAATTGGGATCCTTTAAAACATTACCATATCTCCCTAAATGAAGGAGGATATGTGAACCTTCTTAGGGAATGCCCATGCCACCTAATTCTGATGAATTTCTATGTTATGAAGTGCTTGTGGACTTTTTTATTTTTGGGATTTCAAATCATATTGATATACACCACCACTTTTTATATGAATATTGATAGTAAATGAACATCAATAGTGATGAAAGACATACCTCTACTGGGAAAACAACATATGTCACATTCAGAAGTTTGTTTGAACATTCCATGGCGTAATTTCGAGTCAACGTATGATTTCCTAAGAGGTAATCATAGAGATTATTATAAAAAATCCTCCTGATTTTACCCAACATCATTTATAGGATGTTCGATAGAGTTTTGATGAATGCCTTGATCTACCCATTTACATGCACAATATAGAAGGATGTATGATTGTACCAGTTTTTGTACATGGAATAAAACATATTTATCAAGGAAAATTAAAAATTGGTGTAATTGTCGTTGACAACGGTGTAAGGAATCAATAATTATTGGATGATATGGGACATTACAAACAAGATCACAGACTTAGCATTGGCTTCATTGAAGGGTTTTCAATCTACTCACTTTGAGCTATCAAGATGTTGATAGTAGTTATGATCTTATAACATCGAGTCCCCATATAAAAGGGAATTAGTGTTCTTGGTAATATGAATAATATCTAGTGGATGATGCAAAAAAGATGGTATTCATCATGTGTGAATTAAAATTCTAGGTAAACTCAATGTAGTCATGAACCATGGTAAGTCAAAAATACACCAATATATAGATATGATGGGAAGTATCAGTACTATGTTGTGGGCCCCACATGAACCAAACATGAGCTTCTTCTGGGATATGTTTAATCTCTTTCCATTACATAAAATAGAATAATTACTTCAAAATTTATCTTATAGAAGGGCCAAAATAGGATGTGGACATCTTAGAGGGTAAATTTCAATACATGAGGATGATCCTATCAAGATAAATTGGTCTATAGGGAGGGTCTAATATTAGAGATAATTTATGGAGGGAGTCATCCAAATAGGTGATTCATCTAATAAAAAGGAATCTAGAGGCCTATGGTGTAGATTTATTTGTGGCTAGATGGTTCACCTATTAGTTCTCTTCATCAAAAGCGATGGGTTTTATGAATCTCCAATTTGAAAAATGGATTAACATGTCATATTTTTCAATCTCTATATGGGATGAATCTAGGACTTCTAAGGAACTATCTTAGTCATTAAGTGGTCATCAATCATGTTTCATCTTTTAATGGGAAAAGATCTGGACCATCATCTCATGTGTTCATTCTTATAAGTGGACACATTATTTCTTTCTAATGATGTAATCATGATCAATTTTCTAGATGAATAGTTAAAAGTATCCCTCTAAATATATTAGGTGAATTTAATAATATTAAAAAATATAAAACTGGTGAGAATATCATGATGATCATCCTCATTTTTTGTAAAAAAATCTATATAATGATATTATTATGATAAGATAGATTATGAAAGATTGGGGATGAAAATCCCAAGGCCTATTATATTGAGTATGAGTTTGTTGAAACATTCCCTGATTGGGATATAAGAGTCACCACTAATGTGAATATTCCATTACAATACAACAAGATAAAAAGATAGGATTGACTCATCTAGTATTTCAATATCTAGGTGTTGTTCTTTAGGAGTTGGATGTGCATCCTGAAAATCTTGCAGTTCTTGGCCCTTGACAACATTATGGGGAGAAAACATGAAGTCAATATACTAAAAAATTACTAATCACTATTAAAATATCATTGTCATCTTGGGGTTCATGATAACATGATTTAAGAGATTTAAATTTTATATGAGTTTTATCTCATTATGTTGTAGCTACTTCAATAATTTCAGAACAATGATGACTAAGGTGAGGAAGCTCGGTTCAATGAGAGAATATATGGTCTCCATATCATGTATCATGTGACTAAAGTTTTATAGGATATTTCCCCAACCTTCACTATTTATTTGGTCTAGGGATGAATTAAGGGACCATTCAATGCAAGTCATGTAAAGGAACAATGTCTTTTATAATATTTGTGTCATTATGATTGGTGGATGTCGAATAAATAACTTGAAGTCACTGAATGTGGTCTAATATTATTCATCCCACTAATAAATGGTTCCTTTTTCCAGTAACTATTAATATTCCTTACACATTATATATATAACAAAAATTAATCATTATATTTAGGCAGGGTGTGCCTGGATGCCTCATACAATCTCAGACGATACACATGGAAACCATTTGGTTTATAGACATAATCTTCTCCATGTTATTTTCAATACCTCTATACCTTGTGATTAAGATACGAAACTATTCAAAGGTGGCCTAAAGTGAAAAATTTGGGGGATTAATTTTTAGGTGACGAGATAAGAGGAAGGTTAAATCTTTTTCAATAACATTGAGATACATTTATAATTGGTTGACGATGACCACCAAATCGTCCATATAGCATTCCACTAATGTTTCACGGAGTGACATAAAGTTATGGTTCATGGAACACTGATAAGTACCCCCCACATTTGATAAAAAATCAAATCCATTCGTAATAAAGGGATCCCTACGATAAACTAAAATTTGTAGCTTCATCATGCTTAGGGGTCACCCTGTTATGATTATACGTGGGGTACACATCAATTAAGTACATGGAATGGAAATCAAAAGTATCATAAAATATATTCTACACTACTATAAGGGGTAATTATTATTTTGGGAGTGTTTTTTGAGGACTTGATATCAAATTCCAAGTATTATCAATTGATTCTTCATCTTAATTGGTATGTTGTTGTCTAGTCACATGGGTTACAAGACTTCCCTGGTGTTGTTTTCTATGATGATCTTGTCAAATTAGGCCTTAACCAAGGCACCATTTCAATTTCGAGTCTTCTAATGGGCCTATTCCAATACATATTGTTCTAGTTGGATTTTAAAATGATGGAAAAAATGGCTATTGTGACCTATATTTTCCATTTAGGTAAAGGAAAACATGTTATAGTCCTTTTCTATAAAAGATATGAATTAATGCTACTAATATGGAGAAATGATTGTATTAATAAAAAACATCTTCAGATATTATATGGTATTGAGATTAAATATGATTAACTCATCAATATTATTGTAGATACCTTCCACAATGGAAGGAGTTGAATAACCGAAATCACCTCTTTCATTTTAAACATTAGGATTTTAGGATGTCTACAACTCTCCTGAAGATAGAGAAGATGGATTTGTACTACCATTTACATCAGCAATGGTGGGATCCTCAATGAGGGATCTATAATTTATGATGACCACTATGACACAAGATGAGGATCTAATCCAATAGGGAGATACTCTTTTGACGTCAAAAAATTTCTCACGGTTCCTCTAATATTGGGACATCCCTACAATATGTAATTTATGGCTGTATCACGAGTTAGTTGAAAATTGAGAAACCTATCACTACATAATAGGAGTAGGATATTCTTATTCATATTTAACTATCCTATGCAGGAATTGAAGTCCATATGTGATAATATTTCTTCATTGTAACTATGAAATGGTTCCCAATATATATGATTGATGTCTCCAAAAATTGGATTGGTAAAATGAAGATTTCATTCAAATATACTCAATGATCCACTAAGGTGGTATTAAATCATTTGGGGAATATAGACACTTAAACCACCCAGTATAGACCTAATCCCCTAAAATTTATAATACATAACATATTTGTAGTGGGAATTATTGGTGATAAATGTAAAAACATCCCAATAGATTACTTCTCATCGATCATTAATAAATTTTATAAATATATTATGATTTTAAGAGGGTCCACTGGGTGAAGATTGAGCTTGATCCTCACTAACAAGCAATTTTAGTAAATGACCCATAAGACAACCATGAACTCATTTTTTTATCAAATCATCAATTTTGTTATCTATGTGAATCTTGTTTCATTGATTCTTATCACTTTTTATAATATGATTGAATTTCCATGTTACACGGGGTTATGTCTAATTTCATCCACCAAAACATTTGGTGAATTAGAGCTACGATAAGAATAATTAAACATCTAGTGTCCTACAAGAAATGAGGTATTTTCATTCCATTCAAATATCCTCAATGATACGATGGGTATATGTTATAATGAATAGTTCTAACCCCATAATCCTTGGAAAATGATATGATATCTTCAAATTATTTCTATTCAACTTCCCCTACATGATATACCTTAAAGTAATCCACCCAAATATAAAACTAGAGACAAATATCTAGGGACTCCATGATAGCCTTGAGAAACTCTTTCAACTATGGAAACACATTTAGGATGAAGATTAATGTCGGTATACTATCACATTGATTCAACACATTATTCAACTAAGTGAGTTATCTATTTTTATCGACCAAGGTTATCTCTTTAATAGGGATAATCATATGCCTATTTAGCTATGGAACTAGGTCATGTCTTGTTATTTATGTGTTCTTATGTTGAATAAATTATATAAGAAGAGCATTAAGTAGATGGGATTGATCCCCTTTCTTCCATTGATGATCCTTGGACTATATTGGATAAGCCACATGATCAAGTGATATGGTCTATTTTTCAGTTGTACACGATGATGCGTCTTATATGGATGTTTCCTTATGTTCCCTAAGAAAGGCATGATTTTTTTCCAGTGGAAAACATTACTTTCTCGTGAATCATCTCAGACATCTCTCCTACTAACATATCACCAAACCTTCAATCAATATAATTGGATATAGGTTTCTAAATGGGATACATTTTTTACATTTTTACATGGTACTACACAATGATCCTATATCATGACAGAAGTAACAAAATAATACATATGTTCTTAATTGGAGTAAAATTATAAAATGGGATGGATTATGGAGGATTCTCCCAAATAAACATTAATTAATTCACCATGTGTGTATGATGGTTTTTTCACTATTGGGGATGTTGATTTCTTTGGATTCAGTGGAACCATTTCATCCGATAGTTTTACAGCCATAATGATGATGGGGTGGTTGAATAGGAAATGATGATTGTATGATGTGTTTATCTATGAAAATAGTCCCAGTTAATTTCATGGGAAAGAAAAATGATCTTATGTGTCTGGAAATCTAAAAAATGTACATCTTCCAGGAATATTATTCCATTCACTAATGTCTTTTACATTCCCATTTTGGGTGGTAAGGACATATTTCACCTATGTTGGTACATCACCCAATTTATCATAGGCATGGTAAACCTTATTTCACAACCAATAATTGAATAAAAATAACTATTTGATTTTGTGTCTATAGATCCAATGGTACATGTATAAATTAGCATGATTTTTTATTCATGCTTCTTAAGGACTCCAAGAATTAAGAAACATCAACATGTACTTTCACATGGAATTGATGATGTAACCTTTTACCTATGAATCACTAAAGGCATTTTCTATGTTCTTTAATTCATTGAGTGGAAATATGGGATCATAAACTTGTATGGGTATTTTCTAGAATTCTCATATAGAGGCTACACTTGGTGAGACTTGACCTATGGAGGTTTAAAAAGTTTGACAAACTATGGTGTATGAGTCTAAACATCAGTGTATGATTAATCCATTACAACCTTCTAATGGGTGTCTGGAATATATAGTGGTAATGAATACTACTTATTCCACTACTAAGATTCTTCCAATTATTGGGATCTCTCTATGAATTACAAAATTACTACTAGATATCTCTGATAAATGCGTGTAGGGACCCGCTCATCTCAGAAACTATCCTAAAAAATTCTAAATAGTTGTTCTGAGGAACAATGCAAATAAAATGAACAAAATATCCCCTTACATTGAATAGTTATTTCAAAATAACACTCATAGTACATATTTTTTCATTTATAGGGTCTTGTAATTTTGGTTTTGTGTAATATTGAGCTAAACTAGTATAGAAAATTCCTAGAGAGATTATTCCAGTGAGTAATAGATGTTGGGGTCAACAGACTATATTAAGAAAAAATAGGTCCCTCAATGATTTTAAAGAAACACAAAATCATGGAATATTTACATTTATCTATATTTACCAGCATCAAGCTGCATCGTGTGGTGATGCGAGTAGATGCTAGAATAGGTCACCCATCTCATTTAATGTGGTTAAGATCATATTATCGAATAATTTTGGTGGATTATTTTTCTACACCTATAATAAATATATATTCCCTTAATGTGGTATTGAATCATTTTTATGTGTCTATATACTAAATATGTATATTTTTAGTATATATCCTGTCATCATGGTGAGGGTTAGTAGTCATTGGTACTTTTTCATGTTTTTTTCTCTAGTGGTGAAGTGATCATGGTCCAAAGCTTATAAGTAACACTGCATAATTTGGGTAGGTTGGATATATCATGTTAATTTGAAATACCCAACAACCTCTAACCTAATATGGTGTTTAAGATTACAAACCTCAATCTGGTGTATCTGACCATAAATGACCAAATTTTCAGTTAGAGGATAAGTGGGGTATTCTCATAATTTTTTAAACTCCGAGAACTAATTAGTGAAATGATATATGGTAAGATATTATATCCTTAAATCTATAAGATAATTACATCCACTATGGGATCTATTTTTATTTTGAACATTATATCATATGAGATGATCAGCTCAATAAATTCCTTTTCTATGCTAACATATCAGCAATCTTGTGGATGAAGTTATCTTTGTGTACAAGTGTGGACACCTATAAGAGGATCCATCTATTGTTACATATCCTCAAATAATGGATTCTCCCCATAATTTTCCATTTCATTGCCCCTGTTTTTGAAATCCTTAAGAGAATTCATCGTGCAAACATTCATGGTAGTGGTGGTGGGAGTGGAACATTCACCCTCAACATGATGATTAGTCTTGCGGTCCAATTTTCGATATGAAAGGGGAATAAATTATAGTGTATAATACTAACCAAGACATTGAGTTTCACGTAATGTGATTCCTCTTTCATTATATTTTTAATCACAATAAGTCTCACAAAGTCGGTGTATTCAAATATTTGGCTATACAGATATGATTTGGCATGTCTAGCCACTAGGATTTTGACATTGTCATCCTTTTGGAACTGTTGGTGGACATCATGGAGAGGTTCAAGGCATCCAGGATATATCATATGGAATTACTATATGTACTTTTATTTCACCCAAATATTTAGGAGGAGTCATGATGCATGTTCTATATCGAGGAATTCTAGGGCTGTAATATGAAAGGTGATGGGTGGTTGCAAAAAGACGCATGGTTATGAAATGTTATTTATATCCCTCAATATTAAATCCTCATACTCATTATCTATAGGGTAATATTATTATTTATCATCCTAATGTAAAATTTTAAAATACTGAGATTCTAGGGGGATTAGTGAAAAATAATTTCTCTTATATTTAATTTTTAATAGGGTAGACATCACACGGGCCAATGATCCATGAAATGTATAGTGAATTTTTTATGTGGGTCCATCATCATCTCTAAATCCATATATGGTTGGGATTCCAGAACATCCCAAGGATAAGGAATGTCAGAATGACCCTATTGTTTAATTTTGTTCCCAACATTATAAGAGGGTGTTAATACATACCCTAATATCTCCCATAATTCTAACGTAGAGATTAATATGAGGGATGTTTTTCATAGTAGGAATGTCTGTACGAAGAGTCTGTAGAGGGAAGAAAAGATATCCTCCATGTATATGTACTTTTTGAGGGGGAAATAAAACATATGTTCCATCACCTTCAGTGCTATTATTCTGAAGTAATGGTCTTTTCTACCTAATACTCGTGGTGGTGGAGAATGAATTTCTATTAATTCATTATTTATCAATTACTCTGTGAGGTCGATGATAATGTGATGTTTTCCCTAGAAACGTCTCTAATAGTGATGCTATATTTCCAAGGGTTACATACTCTATGGGCTATGGATACATCATATGGATTTTCTAAGACTTTTTATGTGAGTATATACACCAAAATGATTTTTAACCTTTTAAACTAGGAAAAATCATTAGGGAGAGGGAATTATTTGTCATCGGGAGGATATATATTTTTCAATTAATGGAAGCATGTGTTGGGACTTTATGGTGAGGTTTATCATCATGGGGTGGTCCCTTATGATATTTTTCTTATTCACCCATGTCATGGTTAGCCAAAATGACTGTCTTGGTATGAAGATAATGTCATGATCCACACTAGGTGAAGAATTCCCTCATAAAATGTTTGTGAGGGTAGGAAGTTTTTCATCAGTGGTCGGTGCCACAAGATACATTGAATAGTCCCCATATCATGTAAGGTTGGATGAATTTATCTACTTTTGGAATTATTAATGACAAACAAGGGTTAATGGATTAAGTATAAGATCATCCATCTGGTCATCCTATGAGAGCAGGTAATTTTTTTTAAACATTGATAGTTGTTATTCCTCATTAGAAACACCTAGTATTGGTCATGGAAGGAACATGCCATGAATCCCTTATATTATCATCATTGAGGAGTGAACTACATGATAATTCTTGGGAGAGTCTCCCAATATTATTCAATTTCACGATTTGGTGAATTTCCCAATGCATAGTCCATGAGGGTAGCAATGTCAGGGTCATATCAAAGCAATAAAATCTCAGTTGACCATGTCCCTAGATGGAATGAATTATTATTATTCAACATAAAAATAGGGTAATTGATAACCCACCATTGGATGATATTGGAAGCTGTAATGGTTAAAGGTATCATAGTTTTATTTCATGTTGTGGAAGTCATCGAAGAATCATGTTTGTGAGAGATTCACACACCAAAAGTCCTCCTACTCCCATGCATGTTGTTGGAAGAATATCCATCATAGACAAAAACATTCTCCATTTATATATTTTTTTATTCAATAGAAATTTCAATCATGTTGATAGTGGTTCCCAACATTCCCATTTTAGAACATCCTCAAAAGGGTGTAGACGATATTTATATTAGAAATTTTTAGTTCCTAGGTCCACCAATGG
Source organism: Viscum album (assembly GCA_963277665.1). NCBI lineage: Eukaryota > Viridiplantae > Streptophyta > Magnoliopsida > Santalales > Viscaceae > Viscum > Viscum album. Next base: position 2,132,116,214 of record OY728155.1, on the reverse strand, counting down.
TCATCATTTTTTCCCTGTTGTATGAGATGATGTTCACATCAAGATCACCATTTATTAGGGATTCCTAAAAATAGAGATCATTAAGAATTTGGATAACAATCTTCCACCATAATTCCACTATTTAAGAGAATAGATTCGTCTCAGGTTCACCATTTTTTATGCATCTATCACAGCATGTATATGGCATAATTTTTTCGTGTAGTCTTTATCCCTGAATTTGTAATATACCCCCTTGGTGGATTCCACACATTCCTTATTTCCGGTGGTCGGTGGCCTCTACCATTGAGGTAAATGATGATTGATCCTTGATCAGAATGAGATGATGAAATTTACTCTCATTTGTTAATGGATTACTCCTTGGAGTTAATTTCCATGTTTGGCTCTCCCTCATATATCGAATACTTGTTTGTGAACCACATTCCTAAAACAATATTAAAGTCTACAATAGTTAATTAGGAGGATTACTACAATGAAAGGGGATCTACCTATGGTCCTAACTAGTGAGGGTATTGGGTATGTCTTAGATCTGTTTATGTTTGGTGTTATGGGAATCTATAAATGTAATTGTCCTTCAAATTTGATCAAATACAATTTATAGGGAATGATCAGGGGAAACCCACAAAATTCAATGTCAATTTTTTTTTCAAAAATTTTGATATAGATTAAGGTATAAAGGCTCATTTACTCAAGAATACTATACTTTTAAGACATAGATAAAAAAAATTATAATGTGTTATGTGAGGTGTCTAATAATCTTCATTGCAAAAAACTTATTCTCATAAAAAATATTCATAGAAAAATCACATAAAAATTTTCTTCATTGGAAAATGAGGTAGATATTTAGATTCATCATGAGGGGTTACTAGTTTATAGTATAGTTAGTTAATTTCACATATTTAGTGTCTAGTGTAGACTATCATATATATTCTCATTGATCATGAGATTCTCACAACATTAATTTCTTTTGGGGATATTTACCAAATATTCATTTCATGGATTAGGTTTTAATAGGTTATCATTATATGGGGGCACACAATGCTAGTGAGGACCTCATATTTGGATTTTTAGAGATATGGTTATATTCATAGATGTTCTGTAGATTCCACCTCTTTAGTGAAAGTGCATTTGTGTCAGTATTGGATGTCAATATTAAACCTTATGAGGGAATCCTATTTACCCTAATGGAATTCATAGATGAATACCTAAAAGGTGATACTAAAATGTTTAAAATCTTGTGAAGGAGACATTATATGTATTTTAACATTGCCTCGCATGTATTCTTATGTCAGTAAATGAAATTACAAGAAGACATATTATGGGGTGTATACATAGTCACTTATAAATAGAGAATGTTTTGCCTCATGAATATTTCCCAATGAATCTCTTTCTTGTCACATGAATCATCATATTTTGATCACATGAGATATCTCATATCCATTGCAAGGGGTGAATCGTATAGTTTAATATCATGTGATCATGATTTTTTCATGTACTTTTATAGAATTTAAATATTATTTTTTCTATTCAGTTTAATTTTATGAATCTTGGATGCTGGTTTAGGGATTACACCTTTTCCTTCTCATTCCAATTTAGGGTTAGAGTAATAGAAGTTACATAATGATGAGAGAAGGATACATGGGTACATCAAGTCCTCATAAAATGGAAAAGTATCTTTTTTCCTTAATGATTCCATTTTTTGGGTATACATGTCCACCATATATGTTCTTTTCGATGTAAAAAGATGCAGAAACTTCCCACGTTTAATCATTTTATAGGCGAACTAAGGATAGGGTTTAAATTATTAGGAGGATAAGCCAATGAGGCTACCCATAAAAAACATAGAGTATCATTTTCATGCATTTTTGTTGAAAATACATGTCATGTTGATAATTTCTACACAAATGAACATGGATTGAATAGGTGAATGGAATATAAGTACTCAAATAGTGCACAACAATGTTTGGAGGAAAAAGGCATCGGTTTGGGGACCTAAGGTTTGGGTCATTAAATATTAGAGTTATTCATAACATAGAGGTTACATGATCACTGGTATCAAGTAAAAGGATATTTAATGTATGATCGAGGCATAATTTTAAATAACTCTTTATATTAATGTAAATCTTGGGGTTGCATGAAGACAAGACATCTTCTGTGATCTCACAAGGTCTTCAAGGGAAGTTGAATGAAGTAATCTCTACCATAAACCAAAATAATTTATGGACTAACTGTGTTTTTGTGAAACTTATCTACCTATAGAAATACTTGGGATCTTATTGAGTTTTATAAGTTTGAGAATGTGACGATTTTGTGAATGGGATCATATTGATTTAACTTCGAGAGGTCCTACAACAAAATATGGAGGGTGGGGAATTATTTATGTACTAACATACTTTCAAGATGTTAGGTCATGAGGAATGTAACGCCCCGACCCTAGTTACCCAGAGTCGGTGCATTATTACATAACATTTCCATGATCACAAGAAAGATCAAATCTAGAAAGATAGATTGGTTTAGTAGCCTTGGAAACACTGGATATATTCATAAGTCTTACATTACATCATAAAATGAAAAACTACTACAACAACATATTGTCTCCATAATCCACACTCATATCCCCACATAATATCCCTGCAGGTCATTCATAATTTACTTCTTCACTTCTTGGGATAAATAAAACATAGAAAAGGGGTGAGCTCAAATGCCCATTATGGATAACAATATAGCGGAAACATTCATAAATAAGAATAAACATTTAAGGAAATGTATAACTAAAACAAAATCCTTTCAAACTTGAACTTTCAACATGGTATGGAATAAATAAAATGAAATAATTCCATTTACTTATTCCCATGGATATTCTACTAATCGAATAATCACATGCAAAATCAATAACCACTTTCATAATGATGGAATGCATAATGCCAGACTATCATAACCACATAGACAAGGCCTCGTGCCTAGAATACAAATATGATTTTGTCAAGGCCTTGTGCCAAGACACTAGTTTGTCTCATGAGACCTACCGATGCATCGAGGAGCTATAGCGGGCTCCACCCGTCACATATTAAGTCCAATGCATTCCCATATGAAAAGGTTTAAACATAACATAATCATTCGTATTAAAACCTGCATACGAAATGTCAATAATTTCACCATAAACTATGAATGGTATAAAACTAGAACATCCACAGTCAAACATATCACAAAACCTTCAATACAATATAGAAGTTTTGTATCATAATAAATCAACTTCAAATAAGCGTAAAATCCATCAAAGGATGTTGACATAGATGAAATCAAAACTCTTTTTAGAGAAATATCTCTTTTATTTTTTTGAAATCATTTAAGAGCCATATAAAATAAAACATTTTCTTTGAAAATATTCTTATAAGCTTGTAAGGAAATCTTTGATGATTTTATAACAGCGTAAAATATCCGCACCCGCTGTATAAGTTAAAAAAACATTCTTACCTTAATTCTGTCGAAAAGGTTAAAAAGGACCTTGTTTTGAAAACGACGGAAAGATTTCTTTATAAACCTCTAAAAGTCAAACAAGGGTATAAATTACTTTAACCCATATTCTTGTAAATAATAAAATTGTTTTGAAATACATTTCTAAGAAAACATGGATGTGGATGATAAAGAGATCCCAGTAGATTATTACGTATAAACAACCTCGGATAATGAAGAGATTGTGAAATAACCCTTACCAATTTGGTAAATTATGAAACATACAACACATGAAAGAGGTATCATACAATGAATATGTAAATACACATAAATTAGAGTGTATTACACAAAGAATATAATTATGGGCAGTACATACATCACACAAAAGGTGATGGTGGCAATATGGCATGAATCTCACGGGAATAAGGAGTGAGATGAAAACCCCTTACCTTGTACTTTTCCTTGGTTGGGGTAGGTTAACCTCCTGTATAATGGTGAAATAATTGTTATTAAATTATTCATGAATCATATATATTAATATGATATCATATATGATCTTTTAACATTAATTTGTTAATAATATCCTTTAATTATCATCGTTTAGGGTGTTAACTTACTCATTTTCTTTTATATGTTTTGATACATAAGCCATGCTTGTTATCGATACGTTGTATCTTATTCATATCTAGAATGATATAAAGTCCTTAAAATCATTTTTAAATAATCAAATGATAATTATACTTTAATGGATACGATGGAGAATGAATCTCATCGCGTTCGTGGAGACGGTAGTCCGTACGTACACATGAGCGACAATATCATTCTTTTGATATTAAAATAATATATAAATGGTTGTTATATAATATATACATAATCATTAACATGTTATATTTATTATTTACTTTAGTTACATATCATTATTATACCCATCCAAATAATAATATATTGAATAACAATTACACCACGACGTGGAGACGGTAAGCCGTACGTACGCACGTATGGTGACATGTTATTCAAAGGGTGGATAGAATACTGAATATGGTTGTACAATATTTATAATAGCATCACAGTATATATGTGATAATGGAGTTATTATTTTAGAATGGTAATAACAAATGAAGAAGAAGTGGAAGAAGAAATGAACTTGGAAAAAGGGTGGTGAAATCATTACCTCTTCTTTGGGTTCTTCCTTTTGATTTGATCAAAAGTGCTCCGTAGGTTGGCATTCAGATCAAACTAAGGCCTCTAGGTTGTAGTGAGGGACGTTTGGAGAGTATTTGGGCAGATTTTGGCCGAACCAAAAGGCTTTGAAGGTGTGAAGAATTGAGAAGGAAGAGTTCCCTTTTATAAGAGGGGTGAGGGGCACCTTTGGAAAATCTAGAGATATTAGTTTATAATAAATTAATATTCGGTTTCCAATGGCTCCAAAGTTGAATATTAAATGATTAAGGTGGGGATGGGTCGAAAAAAACTCAACCAATAGAATTTAGACAGGTTTGGGTACTTATATTAACCTTATCTTTAAGTATTAACTCTAAGTTAATTAGTTTCACTTTTACAATGTCTCTTTGTATTTTTATATAATATAGTTAATAAACATACTATATACATCCAAGAGACCCCAAAGTGATCCATTAATGATGAAACTATCATGATATAAGTCTCTTTGCCGAACCTTAGATTTTTAGGAATTTAATATCAATTAATAATATAATATTTGTTTTAAGAACTCTTTTATGTCAATTTTGACACTATTCAATAGTTGATTTTTGAAACTCATAACAGATTGATTACTTCGAACAAAGTAAATTAAATCTATCCTAATATATCATATTATCCTAGAAAATTAGTTTAATTCATTAAAAGTTTCATATTATATTTATTTGGGTATTTATAATATCAATTAATTTAATTTTTCACTATTTTAGTAATTACTGCATCATCATTGTGTCATAAATAAATAAAATTATTTAATTTCTAAAAATTATAAATAAAATATAATTATGTAGGAAATCGTTTTATCTTTCTAATGAATATTTATAATCTAAAATCCAACATATATAACCCTATGTAATAATTGTTTTTCTAAAAGATATATGCTTGTGTCATTTTTGTATTCATTTTAACATAATTAAAATAAAGTGTCCCTATCACCTACAAGTGGCACCATGGGGTCCCCAAATCGACCCAAAGATTCCTATGCTCGAACATGTATCAACCAATAATTCTAGGACACGTTTTAGGGTAATTTAGTATTATTATAATATTATTTGTTTAACCGTTATTTACCAGATTTACCCTTAACCATGGTAAATAAAATATTTACCACAATAATTATTAAAAATGTCTAAGAATAAAAGTTACCTATTTACACAATTTGGACATCCTGATTCCAAATATGGACCCCATTTTTCTAAATTCAAAACACAGAAGTGGCAGAAATTAATTTAAAATTAATTCCCGCTGTCAAAACAAAAAGCGTGTTTTTAAGAGATAATAACTATCAAAAGATTGACAGTTGTTTATGTTCGGTTTAATTGTAAAATTATGTCCAATGACCAAAATTATATTAAATGGTAAAAATATATTCTAAATATACTTTAAAACCACTCAAATTCATAATTTATCACTATTAATTATTTTTGATTAAAAAAGATGTTTTTAATTAAAATTTAGTAATTTTCACTATTCATCAAAATATGAAAGTTATCCGAAAAGTACCAAAATTTCACCTTAGGGTAAATTCGACACTACGAATCCAAAAATGAAGTCAATTTTAAAATATAAAATATATATAATTTCAAAAAGTAGGTATTACTATTCATAACGGCTAGTTTGATCGGTTGTGGTGTGTGTTAAAACTCGAAGTTGCGTACAACACACGCTATTGTATTATTCAAAGGAAAGTGTACCGTGGAAGCTTGGGATGTTTCATTATAAATTTTTTTATGTCCCCATTTAGTCAAAAAGTTTAAAATATTGTATTTAAAAAGGTTTCACTATTAAAAGTTGATAAAAGTGCAATACTGAAAATGAATTTGTTCTTGCATTATATCTAAGAAACTCATAATATGGATTCTAAAATTATAAGGATTATATAAAGTTTAAAATTTAGATAATACTATTCATAACCTCTTTTGAATGGATTTTTTTTGTAATTCATGGTGTGATTGAACTCGGTGTTGCGTGTAGTGCAATTTATTGAATTATTTTGAAGAAATAACACACTATGAAATCTTGGGGTGTTACATTCTCCCCTCCTTCAATAAATTGCGTCCTTGCAATTTGAAATTGTTCTTTGAAAATAAAAGGTTGAAAATAGAAAATATATTTGTGGGAAAACCCACATCGGAAATTGGGTTACTAAAATTTAGTCTTAATATGAGGAAAAGATAAATGAATGGGTCACCACCAAATTATGATCTCGATTAGGAGAACATTGGTGGCAATTAGAGACATATAATTGGAGGAAAAACGTAAATTTTTATAGGTAGTGATTGAGGTCATCAATCACAAACAAGTATAAAATTGAGGTCCTTAAACTCATAAATCTATGATGATTTGAAATACCATCGGTTCAACAAAACCTAGGGTATTAGGATAACACATTTTTGACGTTTCAAAATATCTTAGTTGAAATCCCACATCGAAAAATGAATTAATGAGGCCTCTATTTAAAACAAAGAGTGGAAAGTTTTAAGATTACCGAAAATAACACATACTAGGGTTCCATGTAGGAAAATATGGATATGGAAGAGAAATATAACCATCAATTATCTGATGGAGAGTGGTAGAGAACATGGCTATGAAAAGCCCAAAAATCCGAAATCCATAAATTAGTGATGATTTAAGGTACCATCTAGGACAACATTTTTGTTCTAAGTTCCTTTTATTAATGTTGAGGAATTTATTTATGAGATTGGTTAAGATCATAAGGAGATATACTTACTTTATAATTAGAGTTTTATCCATTAAAAAATTTCTACCACAAACTCATCTTTCACTCTAAAAGATAATAGAATGTAATTTTTTTTTCTATTTATACTATTCGTACAGGGTTCCAAAATAAATGAATTTATAATTCATCTACCAGATCTTTAAAAAAACTACATTATTTAATCCAGGACATCTCGTGGGCCAGTGGTAGGTGATACAACCTTGTCGCCCTTCAGTTGCGGGTTCATGTCTCACAGCCTTGCCGGACGCGACGGGTTGCCGCCCGACCTCCGGGTTGTCCTTTTATGGAAATCCAAAATAATCCAAACTAGAACTATCCAAAATACTTCTGTCCAAACTCACAGTCCAACATTTATAAGGAAGGTAAACATAATGTAGATCCTTTTTACCCCGTAATAGCATATGAATACCTTCATCATGTATTCTTTTAATACACTGAAACATCCTTAATTACCATATTCCTTATTGATTACATTCATTCTCCATTATTACATATAGAATGCTGGATATACTTCATCAATCCAAAAATGTTTTAAACCCCAACAATGATGGAATATACAAATCATTAATCAGTTCCAAGGTAGTCAAGAATATCCAATATAATTTATCCAAAACAATCATGTATTATTCCAAAATCACTACCTCAGTATCAGAACTATATTATGGTTTATCATTCTCTCAACCATATATTTTCCAAAAATTTATCATGCTATTGAGTCACTTTTCTTTGTTCCACACAATCTCAAGTCCATAATGAAATATTACTGTAGTAAAATCCTTATATACTCCATAATTATTATAACAAGTACATTGTTGATACAACACTCAATTGACATAATCAACATAAGAACTCTAATCATTCCTCTTCAACTGTGGTAGTATCATAACTTCATTATTATCCAATAGCATCATTTGCGACATAGTCTGATGACTGGGACATAAGTTCGTGTAGTGTCCAAACTCCTTGCAAATGAAGCATTGTACATTTGAAACCATTTTCTTACCCTTGTAGTCACGTAATTTGTTCCCTTTTCCTCCACACTTATAACAAACTCTCATTCCTTTCAGGCAAGTTCCAGGGTGTTTCTTCCCACAGTTATCACATATGGGAAAATTCATCTTTTTCCTCTTCCCTTTATCCATCTTTCTCTCTTCTATCATTTTCTTCTCTTGCTTCCCTTCAAATCCATAGGACTCAGTAAACTCTTACTTATCTTAGAAACACATGATACTATTTCTTCATATGATGATAATACATGCGAGACTATTTCTTTTATAAATTCTGGCTTAAGACCATGAAATATATGATCCTTCTTTCTCTTTGTATCATGTGCATTTCTAGAGTTCTCATTCCTTCTACTAGGCGCCATTTCTAAACAATGGCATAAACTAGATCAGTTTATGAACCAAAATACATAATCCCAGACTTATAAAACACTTAACATAAATTGAACTATTTATGGATATAATCCATAATCATAAAAATGTTTTCTTTGAGAAATTATATACTCATAAACCCTTCATAATTATTTGTAAAGAATATGAGAGTTATCCTAAGCATATCCCCCGGGAGTGTCGTAACCAAGAGTGCAGAAAGGCCCGTTGTCGTGCACCCGTTCCTGTTCGAGTCTAGCTCAAAGCGGTGTTTTCGGGTTTTACCCCTAGGTACAATTGTGCCAGAGCCGCCTCTACCTGCTCGTATCCAGACATGGATGTATTGCTCGGAAAACTCAAAAAATCTCTACAATACCAAAATTATAGGAAGTTCTTCTATACTAATCCTCAAAGTTCATATTAGGTCTACGTGCTCTAATCAGAGTTTATCTAAATCTAGCTTCCAAGGTTTGTACTAAACTTCCTTTGATACCAACTGTAACGCCCCGACCCTAGATACCCAGAGTCGGTGCATTATTACATAACATTGGCATGATCACAAGAAAGATCAAATCTCGAAAGATCGATTGGGTTAGTAGCCTTGGAAACACTAGATATATTTATAAGTCTTACATTACATCATAAAATGAAAAACTACTACAACAACATATTTTCTCCACAATCCACACACATATCCCCACATAATATCCCTGCAGGTCATTCATAATTTACTTCTTCACTTCCTGGGATAAATAAAACATAGAAAAGGGGTGAGTTCAAATGCCCAGTAAGGATAACAATATAGCGGAAACATTCAAAAATAAGAATAAACATTTAAGGCAATGTATAACTAAAACAAAATCCTTTCAAACATGAACTTTCAACATGGTATGGAATAAATAAAATGAAATAATGACATTTAATTATTCACATGGATATTCTACTAATCTAATAATCACATGAAAAATCAATAACCACTTTCATAATGATGGAATGCATAATGCCAGACTATCATAACCACATAGCCAAGGCCTCGTTCCAAGACTACAAATAAGATTTTTTCAAGGCCTTGTGCCAAGACACTAGTTTGTCTCATGAGACCTACCGATGCATCGAGGAGCTATAGCGGGCTCCACCCGTCACATATTAAGTCCAATGCATTCCCATATGAAAAGGTTTAAACATAACATAAACATTCGTATTAAAACTAGCATACGAAATGTCAATAATTTCACCATAAACTATGAATGGTATAAAACTAGCACATCCAAAGTCAAACATATCACAAAACCTTCAATACAATATAGAAGTTTTGTATCATAATAAATCAACTTCAAATAAGCGTAAAATCCATCAAAGGATGTTGACATAGATGAAATCAAAACTCTTTTTAGAGAAATATCTCTTTTATTTTTTTGAAATCATTTAAGAGACATATAAAATAAAACATTTTCTTTGAAAATATTCTTATAATCTTGTAAGGTAAGATTTGAAGATTTTATAACAGCGTAAAATAGCCGCACCCGCTGTATAAGTTAAAAAAACATTCTTACCTTAATTCTGTCGAAAAGGTTAAAAAGGACCTTGTTTTGAAAACGACGGAAAGATTCCTTTATAAACCTCTAAAAGTAAAACAAGGGTATAAATGACTTTAACCCATATTATTGTAAATAATAAAATTGTTTTGAAATACATTTTTAAGAAAACATGGATGTGGATGATAAAGAGATCCCAGTAGATTATTACTTATAAACAACCTCGGATAATGAAGAGATTGTGAAATAACCCTTACCAATTTGGTAACTTATGAAACATACAACCCATGAAAGAGGTATCATACAATGAATATGTAAATACACATAAATTAGAGTGTATTACACAATGAATATAATTATGGGCGGTACATACACCACACAAAAGGTGATGGTGGCAATATGGCATGAATCTCACAGGAATAAGGAGTGAGATGAAAACCACTTACCTTGTACTTTTCCTTGGTTGGGGTAGGTTAACCTCCTGTATAATGGTGAAATAATTGTTATTAAATTATTCAAGAATCATATATATTAATATGATATCATATATTATCTTTTCACATTAATTTGTTAATAATATCTTTTAATTATCATCGTTTAGGGTGTTAACTTACTCATTTTATTTTATATGTTTTGTTACATAAGCCATGTTTGTTATCGATAAGTTGTATCTTATTCATATCCAGAATGATATCAAGTACTTAAAATCAATTTTAAATCATCAAATGATAATTATACTTTAATGGATACGATGGAGAATGAATCTCATCGCGTTCGTGGAGACGGTAGTCCGTACGTACGCACGAGCGACAATATCATTCTTTTGATATTAAAATAATATATAAATGGTTTTTATATCATATATACATAATCATTAAAATGTTATATTTATTATTTAAATGAGTTACATATCATTATTATACCCATCCAAATAATAATATATTGAATAACAATTACACCACGACGTGGAAACGGTAAGCCGTACGTACGCACGTATGGTGACATGTTATTAAAAGGGTGGATAGAATACTGAATATGGTTGTACCATATTTATAATAAAATCACAATATATATGTGATACTAGAGTTATTCTTTTAGAATGGTAATAACAAATGAAGAAGAAGTGGAATAAGAAATGAACTTGGAAAAAGGTTGGTGAAATCATTACCTCTTCTTTGGGTTCTTCCTTTTGATTTGATCAAAATGGCTCCTTAGGTTGGCTTTCTGATCAAACTAAGGCCTCTAGGTTGTAGTGAGGGAAGTTGGGAGAGTATTTGGGCAGAGTTGTTCCGAACCAAAAGGCTTTGAAGGTGTGAAGAAATCAGAAGGAGGAGTGCCCTTTTATAAGAGGGGTGAGGGGCACCTTTGGAAAAAATAGAGATATTAGATTATAATAAATTAATATTCAGTTTCCAATGGCTCCAAAGTTGACTATTCAAAGTTTAAGGTGGGGATGGGTCGAAAACAACTCAACCAATAGAATTTAGACAGGTTTGGGTACTTATATTAACCTTATCATTAAGTATTAACTCTAAGTTAATTAGTTTCACTTTTACAATGTCTCTTTGTATTTTTATATAATAAGGTTAATAAACTTACTATATACATCCAAGATACCCACAAGTGGTCCATTAATGATGAACCTATAATGATATAAGTCTCTTGGCCGAACCTTAGATTTTTAGGAATTTAATATCAATTAATAATATAATTTTTGTTTTAAGAACTATTTTATGTCAATTTTGACACTATTCGATAGTTGATTTTTTTGAAACTCATAACAGATTGATTAATTCAAACAAAGTAAATTAAATCAATCATAATATATCATAGTATCCTAGAAAGTTAGTTTAATTCATTAAAAGTTTCATATTATATTTATTTGGGTATTTATAATATCAATTAATTTAATTTTTCACAATTTTAGTAATTACTGCATCATCATTGTGTCATAAATAAAATACATTATTTAATGTCTAAAAATTATAAATAAAATATTATTATGTAGGAAATCGTTTTATCTTTATAATGAATATTTATAATCTAAAATCCAACATATATAACCCTATGTAATAATTTTTGTTATAAAAGATATATGCTTGTGTCATTTTTGTATTCATTTTAACTTAATTAAAATAAAGTGTCCCTATCACCTACAAGTGGCACCATGGGGTCCCGAAATCGACCAAAATATGCCTATGGTCGAACATGTATCAACCAATAAGGCTAGGACACGTTTTAGGGTAATTTAGTATTATTATAATAATATTTTTTTAACCCTTATTTACCAGATTTACCCTTAACCATGGTAAATAAAATATTTACCACAGTAATTATTCAAAATGTCTAAGAATAAAAGTTACCTATTTACACAATTTGGACATCCTGATTCCAAATATGGAACCCATTTTTCTAAATTCAAAACACAGAAGTGGAAGAAATTAATTTAAAATTAATTCCCGCTGTCAAAACAAAAAGCGTTTTTTAAGAGATAATAACTATCAAAAGATTGACACTTGTTTATGTTCGGATTAATTGTAAAAATTATGTCCAATGACCAAAATTATATTAAATGGTAAAAATATATTATAAATATACTTTAAAACCACTCAAATTCATAATTTATCACTATTAATTATTTTGATTAAAAAAGTTGTTTTTAATTAAAATTTAGTAATTTTCACAATTCATCAAAATATGAAAGTTATCCGAAAAGTACCAAAATTTCACCTTAGGGTAAATTCGACACTAAAAATCCAAAAATGAAGTCAATTTTGAAATATAAAATATATATAATTTCAAAAATTAGGTATTACTATTCATAACGGCTAGTTTGATCGGTTGTGGTGTGTGTTAAAACTCGAAGTTGCGTACAACACACGCTACTGTATTATTCAAAGGAAAGCGTACCGTGGAAGCTTGGGATGTTTCATTATAAATTTTTTTATGTCCCAATTTAGTCATAAAGTTTAAAATATTGTATTTAAAAAGGGTTCACTATTAAAAGTTGATAAAAGTGCAATACTGAAAATGAATTTTTTCATGCATTATATCTAAGAAACTCATAATATGGATTCTAAAATTATAAGGAATATATAAAGTTTAAAATTTAGATAATACTATTCATAACCTCTTTTGAATGGCTTTTTTTTTGTATGTCATGGTGTGATTGAACTCGGTGTTGCGTGTAGTGCAAGTTATTGAAATATTTTGAAGAAATAACACACTTTGAAATCTTGGGGTGTTACAAGGAATAAACTATTTCATGATAATTTGGGTTATCCCACACAACTATGGTCTAAACAAGCTTTATGCATTTTCTTGGAACACCACGAGATTTTCAAAAAAAGGAATTATGTTTGATAGAAAATTCTACACACAACACCGAAGTTAAACAGCTCATGAAATTTATAAAAATTATAACATAGATAATAAATTTGATGTTATTAGTAGTATTAACTAAATTATGAAATATATATATTAATTACTTAATCAATAAAATATATTGATAAATTACTTTTAAATAATCCATTAATTTTTAGTAAATTCATTTTATCCTTCATATTTGTTTTATTCAAACAAAAATATGATGTTTCTTGGGAAAATTTTTTAATTAATTATGGTATCCTTTTAAAAATTTATTAGATAAAATTAACCTCATTTTTAAATAATCATGTTAACCTTACAATAGGTAGAAATGTTAAGATTAGATTGATTTTATATTGAATAGTAAAAAATAATGAATTCTGTAAAAATATCATTATTTTTTAATAAGTCATGTAATTAAAAATTATAATTATGTTATAAATATGATCATATTTACCATAATTATTCAATACCTTTATATAATATACATAACTAAATTTAATCATCTTTATATTGGATTTTAGTATTAATATTTGTTTTAAACATGATTTTTCTGATAACTCCTTTATAGAGCATAATGTTTCTACTTTTTATTTATTTTTTAAAACACCAAATGAGGAATTATTTAATTAATTTTTTATATTATATGTAAATAAGTATTAATTTTGATTCATACAATGATTTTTACATATCAATTTTTAATATAAAATCATAGTTTCCTAGAAAAGCACACTTCTTGAAAACCATTGCTTTCATAGTCTCTGTGTGTTTAATTTTAAATTAATTTTCACTACTAATGTGAATTGGATTTAGTAAAATTTATTCCATATTTTCAGTCATCCAAAATAATATTATCTAGTAAATTCAAAATATTTTATTATCGTAATAAATAGTGATAAGAGTATAAATAAATTATAGTAGTTAAGGTGAAACAGTGCTTACCACGGGTTAAAATTCAATTATAAGTGTTAAGTGACCTCATTTTTTTAAAAATTATTTTCATGGACATATATAGACCATATATTGACTGATACATTATAACAGTCTATTTTTTATCCAATTTACAGGAGAAAAATGCGAGCACACCGCTTTCTATTAAAAAATAACAAGTTTTACACTGACCATAATTATAAAAAGAAACATACTCTTCTCTCCTATTCACAATATCAAATCCTATTGGATTGGGAATCACCTAACAAAATTACATCATAAATTCTATACTCATCACTTGTGTCCCTTTTTTGATCGTAAATCCATCATATGAAGGATTGTTTGGTTAACCAATGGGGGGTTTTCAAAGAGGAGTTATCATGATTAAGCATGAGTTTTTATTTTATTTCAACATCCACATCCAAATAAATCTTCTTAAATTATTATGATGTAATAAAAAACAATATTACATATACAAATATGTTATTATTTCAATTTAATAACCTAAATCCACATTATCTTCTGTCAAATTGGATATTAAAAAAATCATTTTGGTGTAAGGTGGACGGCCACCTTGTGAACTGATTTCATTTGTTTTATATTGTCGCCTCTCATGGAATGTTATAATAATGTATTTAAATTATATATATGATATTTAAAAAAAATATACATCTGGATTTGTGATATCACATATACCATTATATGTTCTATTATATGGGGTATATAATAATGATGCTCATGTGTACGGTGAACTACTGCCTAACGAAGTGAAATAATTCATTTTTCACTATTACTTTACATAGAATGAATTAAGAATAATTCTTTATAATATATGTAATATAAATATTTATGAAATAATTATTATATTCTCAAAATATTTATCATTAATAAATCATTGTTTTTCATTTTCATTATTTCAAATAAATTGATAACATCATTTTTGCATATGTGTGGACTACCAACTCCACGAAGCTATGTGATTATTTTTCTTCTCCAAAACACATGAATTATATATATATATATATTAAAAGAGATAAAATTTCATTTAGGATATGATTACCATTATTTATATTTAAAATATTGCATACATTCTTTCAATAATTATTGTTGCAAAATGGAATTGTTACTCATTCTACATTAGTCCTACTATCTCCGCAGTCATAAGGTAGTTCATATTTTGTAGCAATGATTCACGATTGGTTTTAAAATTACAATTTATGAATAAAAATTATAATTATTTCATGGTTTTTATACTTTATATGTTAAAGAAATAATGTCTTAGACTATGGTCAACACACCAAAACTATTTTCTAACAATTAACTGATTTCCCTTAAAACACTCGATGTTGTCTTCACAAGTTAGGTATATAAATATTCAGTTAAAAATAATTAAGATAAATTATTTATGTAAAAGGTTTTAAACATTAAAATGTTTCTTATAAAATAAAATAAAATATATAATTTTATTATACTTTACTTAAACAAAAAACATGGAAATTATAGACTCACGGTCAGGGTTTCTAATCTCACATCTATTTCTATAAAGAACATATGATATTCAGTAATTATTTTTATTGAGTGGTGCATATAAAACTCATTTATGTAATTTATGATTTATTTTATAAAATTCATTTGGATTTATATATCCAAATTGGGTTCTCTCTTTCATGTGGTTTTTAACAGGTGACTATCGAAGTCGTTAGGGATTTCATTTCAGTTTTCCTTTATTGAGGGATATTTTAATTTTATTCTCACATTATTTTTCTATGATTTATATATTTCCCATTTTAAATTTATTACTATTAATCATTCATATGTCTTGGTATTTTATGTTTCAATAGGAATTATTTCATCCAAGTTGATTTTAATCAAAGGTTACTAAGTGGTAAATAATATCATAACTCAATTTAGTTTCATTGGGTTACATTTTTTTAATAATATTTTATATACTATGGTCATGTGGGAAATTAATTTTGATTATATTTTATTTTATTTTTACTTTATAATGTGTATTTATATTTGATGCACATAAAAGACTCATTTATGAATTCTCAAATTCAATGGTATTATTTTTACAATGGTTATTCAGATCAAATTATATTTTTTTATTCATATATTTTTTATATTAGACTATATTAAATTGTGAGGTATTGTACAACCCGTTGAAATGTATTATCATGAAAAAAATTAAGTTCCTGATATTTTTATTATCATTTGATGTTATCTATTAATGTTAATTATAATAGAAGTGTTCCTAATGAGGAGAAGGTGATAAACAACATCAAATATATTAAATTTTATGTAAATTATTAGAAAAATACATAACCAAAGAGTCAAAAAGCACATGAAATGGGACTAGGAAGAGAGTTATTCCTCTTGATTCAAGGGGTTTTGAAATAGGTGAGGCTAAAAGAGTCACCTATAATATTTTTTTAACACTCAAGAGGAAGTGCGACTATATTTTAGAAGTATAAAAATTAACCATTAAGAAGAATATGAGATCCTATAAAATCATCCATAGTGTTACCCTATCTCAAATTATTGAAAATATCCATGACGTTGTTGATGAGAGAATTGAGCCTACGAATTTTCTGGATATGGACCATGGAGTATCAATTGTGTTATAGAGGGATTTGTAGATAGTATGGGAATCCATTTCTGTCGCAACAAAATGAATTCTATTAGAAAAGAAAAAATATAATCCTTTGAGAATATCCCAATAATATACATGGAGGTAATTTCCAATCACAATGTAGGCATAAAAGGAAACAAATAAACTAACACTATGATCCTAAACAACTATATCCCCCTCATACAGCCCAGTTCATCATAAAAATCAATGGTAAAATTCAAGTCATTGTTGTGGGTGTCCATCATACCCACCTTCCCAGATGAATGTTCATTTAGATTACATGAGGGGTAAATGATTGAGATAAAATACATATAATTTATGGTGATACTTCTAGTTTTATAAAAAAAACCAGGTCAGAAGAAAGAATGATTATTATATAAATAATAAATAACATTGAGCAAGATATTCCTTTATACCAAGTTTAATAATTAATGGACCAAATGAACCAACACCTGGATTACATCACAATGGATATCACCTTATTCATGGGTTTGGGACTATTTGATGAATGGACTATTATTTGAGGACTAGAGAATAAAATCCCCTCGTGGCATCAGTAGTCTCATGGAATGAAATAGTGTAACAAATTTGTGTAGGTAAACTTTCTATTAAAAGTGATGGTTCTATGTACCTGGGAAACATGTCTTCCAAAAATTAAGAATATTCCTTCACATTAGTTTCAGTTATTATACATCCATTAGATTTTTCATTGAAATATCTATGGATACATTTCATTCTCAGTTATTTAGATTGAATTCGTTAAATTTCTTAACTTTTCATATTTGTTTATCCTTATTTATGTATTTGAATGGAATGTGTTTCTAGTTATTACCTTTCAATATTTGTTATATAATTCAATTCAATTTATTAATTACATGGTATGTGTGTTCAGTTATATACCTTTCCATATTTACTATTATCATTTATTTGTTATTGCTTCTGCTATATTTTTCCCTTGCTGAGGATTTGATCTCACCCTTATTGTGTTTCATCCACCAAGAATTCAAGAAGCATACTATAAAAGATATTTCAGAATAAAATAGATGGACTAGTGATATCCTTGAAGTTGTATATTTATAAATTATAAAAAATGGTGTAGTTAGAACATTAATTCATAATACAAGACTCATTTATGTATCTGTTTTACCAATAATACTAACCTAATCAGTAATTCAAGAGTATATTCCTTATAATCATTCTAATGTAATTGATAGAAGATGTTGACTCTAGGATTTCTAGAGCTAGGTTACTACAGTTGGTATGATTTGGATTTTTAGTAGCAACCTTGGGAACTGGATAGTAAAAAAGGATGTGGTTGTAGGATATATGTACCTCGGAGAAATAACTATGACAATGTGTTCGAGTGTTAACATGGGGTAATTTGGTACCCCACAATGGGCCTTACTGTGCACCTAGTTTGGAAATCCAGGGGGATATGCATAGGATAATCCACTTTTCCATTACAAACCATTATGAATGATTTGGATACATAATAAAAAACCTATGTTAAACCTATGGAGTTTTAGATTAAATATATGGTGTCATGATTTATAAATACAACTATTGATATTATAGATAAACCCTAGACCATGGAGGAACCTATGTGGAAATAAAACGAATGAGGTATTTAGGCATTGAGGTCGTATTGAAAGCCGTAGCTAAAATTCTATTTAGATATTAACATAATTTCAATGATATCCATCATATTTATATTTTAAAGTTATGTTAATACTATTTTAGAAAAGGAAAACATGTAAGTGGGGTGATGAACAATCAAATCTGATAAGTCCGCAGGACATGAACCCATGAATAAAGGAAAATAAGGGTTTCCATCCAACAACTAACCTATGCAAAATACTTGTTAATTTTTCATTATTTTTAGTTAATCAATCCAAAAAATAAATATTAATGATGAAACTATAGTAACACTTTTTAGGATTAAAAATTAATATATTAACCATATTTATTTTTGGAGATAGTTAATGAAAAATAGTAATACTTTTCTCACTTTTATAGGTATTACGACCCTATAAATGTTTCTTTTTGTGCATCAGGAATATAGAAAAATATTCATTGATGTTAATAATTTTTTTTGGAGTAAGGTGATGAATTAGAGTTAGATTAGAGAAGAAAAAAAAAGTTATGATTGTTCATATGAGATTGAAACCTATCAAGTCATAATATTTTATTATATTCTTGGTCAGAAAAATAATTACACAACCTTAGTAAAATGACATCACAATAAAAAAAACTAATGAATACCTAAGTCTCTTTTCAAATGATGACATTCTAAACCATTAATAATTTATTAATTTATGCCATCAACTCTCTGTTGATCATTAAATTTATTTTAATTGATGTCATCATTCACTCTTTATGAATATTTATACATTTCCTCTAAGTATGTATCTATACTTTCCACTAATGTTCTCCTACATAGAAACCTAGTTGCATGGAAGTCAATATTACCTTTGTAATTTTCATTCACACTTTTATAGAGGATGAATTGTGAAAAATTATAATTATTTTGGATTTAAAACATAGTAAGTATCAAAAAATCTATCACCCTGATTTATTTAAAATACCTAGGACACAATTTAAATAAGGTGTGGAGAATGTGACACCCCAAAAAAGCTAATGTAAGAACCTTGTATTCTATAGCATGTATGAAATAAGACAGAAAGAACATAAGGTAATATAATACCTATATAATTTATAATACATTTACTATTTAAAAATAGATTCTATATATTTCAATTCATGTAACAATGAATTGGCTTTCCTTACAACCAAAAGCACCCTTCAATGGCTTTCTCTTTATGCAATATTGAGGCTTACTGAGAAACAATTTGTAAGTAAAAAATTATTTTTTAATATAATAAGATAAAAAATAATCATCTTGAATGGATTAAAAAAATTAGGAAAATTTATTGTTATGAAAACTAAATCATAGGATACAAATAAATTATAAATGAATATAATAACCAGTTGAATATTAAAAGGTTATTTTTTAAAATATTATTTTTATGTTTACAAAGTTATCTCAGCTTAATAGATTAAATTAATTACAATAGTGAGTGATATTAATGTAATAAATATATTATATATTCAATTAATTATTTTAAATATTCTTATAATAGATATTTTTAATTATAATATAAGATAAAACCCAACATTTTATATAAAAAGCTATATTTTTATTAAGGAATTTTTACGACCTTTTAATGGTGAGCCTATTTTAAATATTATTTTTGACCCATTTATGAATTTAATTTGATAAAATTAATTTTTTTAATTCATAATGTAAATATTATCTTAGATTGATTTTTTGGGATTTTTATAAGAAACATCATTTTTATGTGAATAGTGAAAAAATTGGGTTATAGTTAAAAACAACCTTTTCATTTAAATTATTATTAAAGTAAAATTATATTATAAATTTATTTTAAAGTAAAATTTAATAATTTATAAATTTATTAATGCAATTTAGTTCATTTAAATCAATTTACTTTTTTTAATTTTATATAAAAACACAATAATCTTATGAACATTTTTCTACTAAAACAAGTTAATATGTTTGTCTGCGAGATTAACATTAATCCCAATTTTACCGCTTATATAATTCGAATATTCAGAATCCTATATAAACCATTTTAATAAATATAATATTTTTGGTCTAATAAGATCAACTTAATTTTTGACAAAATTAATTAGTGAAAGTGATTAAAATTAATTACAGTGATTAAGGTGTAATTAAGCTTAAAAATTGACAAAACCCCTATGTTTAAGGACCTGAATAACCTATAAAATTGTAAAAAACCTATTGTATGGAAATATATAGGCCATTAACCTTACATTACTATGTTTTTTATGTTTTTTATTACTTTTTTAGGAAATAACATGTGCACACCTAACTTGTTTCAAAAAATTTCAAGTGAGTCATTTTCCCTCCCTATAAAAGGCCACCTCCTCTACCGATTCCTCACAACTCGCATGCCTATTATTATTTGTCAATGTATACAAATATTTTCTCCGAATATACATCCCCTATACCTAGAAGCATCAATTCAGCCAGAAATAAATCCAATGAAGGTTTTGGTTCAAACCCAAAGTAGTTACCCGATTAAAAGGTAACGGCTTTCCTCAATCTCTCTAGATTCATTTACATTAAAAAACCCCAAAAATATTATATTTATTTTATTACATAAAAATGATACACTAAATATACTATTATTTTTTATACTATGTTTTGGACCTACAATTACACACACCTCCATCTTGTGGGAAAGGAACATACTGTTTCTATAAACGGAGAATTACGGCCATAGGAAACGATGATTGTTCAATTATCCATTTCATCTTATTATGGTTTCCATTATGATATAAAATATATTTATATATGATATATATGTTATTAATAATGATTTAACAATATTTAATTTTAATTTATACTATACATTTATTCTTTCCAAGTTGTCTATGTATGATAATCTTGTTTGAGGAAGTGTGGAATTTGGCCCCCTTAAAGTGATGGGATATATTCGCATGATACTCAGAATGTATACATGAATTAAATAATTAAGAATATTTTACATAAATAATATCAATAATATATTAATTAAATTATCATCTTTCTATAAATAATATATATATATATATATCATCTTCTTTATTACCCCCTCACACAATTAAAAACATTAAAGTTGTTCGTGGATGTCTGGACTAATGCCTCCTCAAGATGATATAATTAATTTTACATCATAAAACTATATATATAAATATATATGATAAAATAATATGTTATTTATTATATAATTATCTTTTTGTAAATATATTGTGTTCCACACATTCATTCCAGAATGGTCAATGGAAAATGTGAGCGTTACTCAAGCGCACTTCTGATCTACCATCCAAATTATTGTAACATGGATTCATTTTCCATAACCATATTTAATGATTGGTTTTAAAAGTATAAATAATTATAAATTTGATAATTCTTTCATGGTTATTATTCATTACATGTTATATATTGACCCATTTGACAACAATTGACCACAAATAGTGTTTTCACACATAGACTGAATTTGGTCAAAAACACACAATGTAACATTAATTGTCCATGTAGATGAAAAAAACATGGTAATATGTGAAATAAAAGTAATTATAAACATTAAAAAGGTTTTTAAACAAGTATAAAATTAATCTATGATTATTATATAGTATGTTAAACATCGTTCAGCTGAAATGCAATGTAATATAAGGGATTCATGTCTTGTTTTCATTCCCTGAGGCATTCTAAATTATTGTGCACCTAATTTCTGATATACAATGTAAATACTACCAAATTGACATATAATATCATGAACCCTATTATACTCATGCTATTTATATTTTTATTTTTATTATTATCAATTTTGGGTCATTCGAATGATATAAATGAATTTCGTCTCAATTCCATGTCATTGAGGCACATTATATTGTTATGCACAATGTTTATTTTATATAGTGTATATATTTTAATTAACATTATATATCATGAATATAATTAATATCATAATATAATAAATTTCAATTATTTTTAATCCTTCATGAGGTTATAATTTAAAATGTTTCAAAGTGCTACGGGACAGTTTTGGATGTTTAAAAATTATTTTCCTCATGAATAATCCTTATAACTTTTCAATGGAATTTAATGTCAAGGAAATTATATAATCATTGTAAAATAAACACTTTTATTATCCCATATTTATTCCTCACAATTTCTTGTGTTTGAACCATTTTTCAACTCTTTGGTACTATAATGTTTTTAGAAATTGATTTTCAGAAAACCAGTCTTTATGTCTCTCTTTAGTTTGAAACAATTATTTTATTATAAAAACCATGTTTTATTTAAAGGTTTTGAAAAATGATTATAAATGATTTTGAAAATTTATTTTTACCATTTTTTCATTTATAAATGTTTTCAAAAGATTCATCATGTCTTTTTATTAATGAAGAATTTTCTAACCTTTTACCGTATAAAAGAAATATTCCTTTTACGTCATATAACATGTATAGATTTATCCTCTGTAATATCATTGAATCCTCCTTCTGAATTTTAAAAGGATAATTTTAATGAATTTTTTATAATTTTTTTAATAGATAAATATTTAAAAAAGTTTTTTTAAAAGAGAAAGATATTTTCCTCAATAATATTTTTAAGAGCTAATATTTTATTTCATCAAAGAAAACAACACTTTTTTACACAACTTGGGATTTGTTGTATTGATACAAACCATAATATTCCTTTAGATGGATTGTCAATTATTTGTCTGTGGATAATATTCTCATTATCTTCCTTTATATTTTGTTATTCCCCTTGAAATATCTAATCTCCTTTTAAAATTGAATAGTGAATTTCACATACATTATCCATTTCATTTATCATGGATATTACTGTTGCCTAAACCATATTCAATTATACATAAGATGTTAAATTTTATATTTATTTGATTATTTTGTGAAACATTGATAAATTGGTATAGTTTATTCAATATAAATATTTTATAAGGAAAAAAATTTATTTGATATATGAAGAATTTTGTGGACATTAAATTCACGTATTGGGGACCAGTGAATGAATTCCCCTAGATGAATTTTTAGACACATGGGATGAATTAGTTGTGAAAATTTGTGAAGATAAACTGTCTATTTATGGTACTGGTGCCATATACATGATAAACATATAATCCAATAATTAATCATTTTTCTTCCCATTATTTTTAGAGATTATTCATCCATGAGATTTTGAGCCAACATATCTATGGATATATTTCATTTTTAGTTATTTAGATGGAGTGATTCTCAGTTTCATACCTTGTCATATTTTTTTCCTTATATAGTTATTTGAATTGAATGTGTTTCCAATTATTACCCTTCCATTTCACTTACATCCTTCCATTAAAATTATGGATTACATGGCATTTGTGTTCAGTTATTTACCTTTCCATATTCACTATTCTCATCAATTTATTGTTACTTCTATTTTATTTTTACATTATTGATCATTTGAGCTCACAATTATTATTTTTCCTCCAAGAGTAATTCATAAATCGTACTATGAATGATATGTAGGAATACATTTGATCTATTAGAGTTATCCTCAAATCTATTTATTTAGAAATAAGAAAAAAATAAGATGTAATTAGTGTATTCACTTGTAATAAAATAAAAATTTATGTATTTGGTTTACCAAGTCTACTAAACTGATTAATCCATTGGGGATTTATTCCTCGTAATCATTCCAATGTAAATGATAGAAAACACCAGCTCCAGGATAGATAGGTCCGGGTTTCTACATTGGTACCACCTAGATGGGTGTAATATATAATCCAAAATACCATCGTATGAGTATTACGCCTTAGGATTTCCATGAATGTTAAGAGTTTATAACACTCAAATAAAGGTAACTCTATGGATTGGTGATAAAATGATTCACCTTCAATAATTATAAAAAAAATGACATGTGTGGTGTGTGTTGATTGGTGTATCTATACTTGATATCAATGATTGTATTCAAAATATATGAAATTGATTTACCATTCAAATCAATTAATATTATGTGTACCATCTTATTTCAATAGGGAAATAATTTAGTAAAATAATTTGATCAAGTAGGTAAAACAAGTAAGAAAATATCTAGGAGTGATGATGAATCAATTACAAGTACCATGAATTGGAAATTCAATAATGGATATAATTTCATCAAGTAACTTTTCTAAAGTCATGTTTTCTATATTTCATGACATAGACCATACCAATCATTATTTTTAAACTATGTGGAGGTTTATTATATGATTATATTCATCCAACTCAATGTGCTCTGGATAATATTAAAAGAAATGGAAAACTTACATACAATATTTTGTGTAAAAGGTTTAGGGAAATAGAGAGTTTGAAACATTATGGTATGATCAGGGAAAATGAGTTAGTGGAAGTGGGGTGACATTAATTGGGGAATCATGAATCTTACATAGATATTATCATGAAATATATTTCTAGAAATTCGTATATGTTTATCACCAAGGTACTAGATTAAATTATGAGCCTTCATTACCCAGCAAACAACACTCATCGTTTTTAGATCATTCTTACACATACATATTGGGCCATAGTTAAACATGATCATAAATATCCCACTTCAAATAATGTTTAATTATAGGGTAAAATATACATTATAATTTATTATACTTGTTAAAATTGGATCCAAATCTAGGGGAATTATTTTTTCACTATATTTAGAAAGGTATGTAATCCATTGCTAGAATGAGATAATTCATTGAAGTCATTGAGTCATTTTTTGTCCCTAGTTAACATAACAATGTTACCTTATATTTCACCCCCTTAACATTTTATTAGGCCTTCTCAATCTTACCATTTTTAATATATGTGTTCATTGATCATCTCATATGAATTAAAAAATGCATCCATCTATTTCATGTAGCCTAATTGGGTGAGTTCCCATTCATGTTTGTATTATTCACACAGGTCAATTATGAATCCCACTTTATACACCCATCTTAAATGTAAGAAGGTCCCCATATTATTCTATATATATCCCCCATGGGAGTCCATTTAACACACATATACATAATTATAAGGACACTCAAGTGGATGGAATTTTCAAACTCTACATGATCAGGTATTTTAGCATTAAACACCTATGTATCTTGGATCCCTTCAAGTAACCTATTAAATTTGATAAACATAATGAAATTAATGGAACTATGGGAAATTTAATTAAAAATGGGTTACTACATCGTAACCATCCTGAGAGACTATATAATTCATAGTTCTATAAAAAAAAGTCAAAGGACCCCATATCATATGATTCACCATTCCATCACATGCCTTCCTCATACCTGTAGGTTCACATATTAGTTTAAAACATTACTCGAGCCTATAAAAATTTGTCTCACTCTCTCATACCATTAATAACAAACTATATTACCCAAGCCTCTTGTACTCGGCTAAATCATCAACCTCAAGAACCCCTGGGGGGATATATTCTACTAACCTTGTCACATGGATGAAATCCCCCACACCCTTCTATAATATGGAAACCACTTTGCCAAAAACATACAAGTGTGAACACTTTTCCCTACGTCATACTAGGGATACACCTAGACACTACACCAAGGCTCTATTTCACATATGTATCTTAATGGGGTTAAACATTTCATAGATCGTAAATTATAGTTTCTATTTGATCTGGTAAAAATACAAGGCCATGTAACACCCTTTACCTTAATGGATGAGTGAAATCCATCCTAATACTCCTACAAGGGAACCAACTTCACCCATGTCTTGTACCTAAGAACCAAAATTCCATGACCACCTCAATGACCTCCTAAAATATATGTCCATGATATCCACACTTGTTTCCACCTTGCTCGCCACATATTCTATTAACAATGGGCCTCTCCCTCTTTTCCTATATAACTAATAGTTCCTTATAAAGATTTCCCAAAATGTATCTCATGATACAAAGAGTGCTTATAGTGATGAAATCATGAATAATTTTATTAGACCATGCTACTCATCTTGGATACCAATTGTCGTGTTGGAAACAACGTTGGTTTATCAAATATTAAAGAATTCCACAAATATAGTCCTCATATTAAGATTAATCCCCAAAGCATCTTCTCGGGGAATCATATGCATAATCTTCAAATCCATCCTCATGGGTCTACATACCCCACACATCCTTTAATTATTCCTTGTATTGATCCTAAAATATATTGTAATTAGATACACATAAAAGAAACTCATGAATAATCCATACACATATCCTTACTAATTCTTTGTAACATAATGGAGTCAAACTAGGTGTAAGACCCAAATCTCTGCTCAAAGAGTTATCTTACCTGTGAAACAATCATCCTAAAATATCAAAACATCAATAAAATATAATTGAATTCATATATGGACCTCATAATTATGTGTAAGATCCATTTATTCCCTGATTAATTATTTCATTCTAAAGATCCATTAGTTATATATACTCGAACAATTTAATCCAATTTATCATCCTTAATATATCCTCTAAATGCTATATACCCCATGAAATCCTCCTTAATGGTCTATATGGAATTGAACTCATCATTACTCAATGAGATATATTTCATATGAACAATAATCCATTTCCATATTTCATTACAAAGAAGGATGATATTGAAAGCGTATCCCAATGCATAATAATTTCCTAATCTCTTATTGTCCCATATTTTACAATATATTAGTCCTAATTTCATAATGTTAAAATTAATCTAATGATCCACTAACATGTTCTTAAACACTAAAAAATGAACTAACTTTCATTTGATTTATGTTAAACTTGATATATATGATGAATTCATTATGTTAAATCCCAACATCATTTTCTATGGTCTAATGAACTTAAAAGGAACTGCATTTTTACTTATCTCCTAACTATAAAAGGCACAACATATCCCGTTAAGAGTCACTACACTTTGTGTGTTCTATTTTTCATATATGTCGATACATAGAAAGCACATATCATTAAAATGATCCCAATAAAACAATACATACTCCCTCTCAATATGGAAATAAATTATAGATAACCCACCTATTTATCTTTCAAACATAGTTTAATCAATATGCAACATATAGAAGAAAAATAACATATGATATATATATATATATATATTCACATTAAAAATCGTATCAATTAGTAGTTAATATCACAATAAAGAGTCTCACATTGGGATTTAATAAAAATTCACATACATATCATAAATCTATAACAGAGACCATGAATAGGAAATAATTATTCTTTAAAGGATGAGATTAGCCAAAACATTCATTCTCTCTACTAAGGCACATTAGAAGTGTCACTAGAAAATACCCAACAACTAATAAAATTTGGGAATTTGTTTTATGATGGATAAAAAGGAATGTTAGTCAGTTGAGCACTAGAACAAATATGACAGAATTGAAATACTTATCCCTTTAACAAAAAATAATTGTTGAGAGAGGTTTACATTTTTTGTGCTGAATTTTCATCATAATTAGTTACATTATCTTTGAAATTTTTAATGTATATTCTTTACAAAAATGTGAAAAATTTAAAAATATATGATAATCATATATTGTTTATTAAATTTTTTATGTTTTACCTATAATATAAAAAGGATGAAGTGGGACATAATAATTTTATTTCATAGACATTGTAATGTATAATTCTAAAATTTTATGGTTTATTTGATACTTCATATGGTTAATTACTTTAAATCATATGTTCCACTTTAAAGGAAAGAAGTTTAACTTAAAATCATATTGTATATGTTGATAAAAAATATTTAAAAGATAGTGTTTTATTTGCGAACTCAATTTGGATAATACTGAGGAATATTATGTTAAATTAGAATATGAAAAATTTTATTGATCAATAGTTTTGAAAGATATAGTAAAACATGACATCCTGATATCATCATTATTGATATTTATATTAAATATCATAATTTTTTGGTATATATGAAATCTAAAAATATCATAGGATATTATTCATGCCAGTATTCTATCTTAATATCATGGTAAATATAATGTTAATGTGAAACCCCAATATTTGATATGTTTTTATTTTGAAATAGATTTTAGTAATTAAATAGCTTCTTTAACATGAAACACTAAGAATTATGTGAAATATAATATGTTATAGAATTTTTATTATAGAATATTTAATATTATATCAATGTTGTTAATTTATAATATTTGAACATGAATAACAACATAATGAAAAAATATGTATAAATTATTCATATAATAAAATTTTAATAATGTATAAGTACATAATTTTAAGTAAATCCATATTATTTTTCAAAATAATGGTTTCTTGAAAAATGTATTTATTTTATTTTTATTTGTAAATTACAATAAAATTTTACCTTTTTTAGAAATTTAATTTTAAAAAATTAATATTGTTTTTTAAATCTTCATAAAATATTCTCTTAGGATGCTTTTTTTGTGAATTTTCTGAAAAATTATATTATTTGTTAAATAGTGAAAATAACAATTTTAAATACAACTTTATGTTATGTTCATGTATTTTCAAATATAAATTTTCATTTTTACTGGTTTTAAATTTTTATTTGATATTTATTATTGAAAAAAATTAAAATAATTACTTTTGGATCAATATTATACATTATAATGGTATAAAAAACATTAAATCTTAAAACTTAATTTTTTAGGAAACTATTTCTCATTCAATTTTGATATTTTATATTTAATTAATCAATTTGGTTTACAGATATTTAATCTTGAATACTTGAATTCTTATTTTGAATCATCATCGCTAAATTTCGTTTGGAATTCAATGTTATTTTTGGACATTATGAATAGTGATTGTGGTTAAAATATTACTACCTCAATAAATATGATAACAGGGTAAATTAATTTTAAAAAATGATAAAAGTAAAACATTTATCATATTAATTATTATTGGATGAATTTATTTCTACCCCTATCACCTAATCCTACAGATTTAATTATATTTGAATCACTTGTCCATGAACATGACTTAATAATATTCTAATCCATTAAAATTATCAAGGTGTGTCCCTCTCAAAAAATATAAAGATACCCTCATAGTCTCTTTTACTTAATTATCCTTAAGTAACATAAGAAGGATTGTACCTGAACATTTCTCCTCTCATATTACCTATATGTTAATTATATGTTTTTCCTCTTAAAATTCCCTTCCAACTATCCTTATGTAGTAATATGAATGTGGTCTAACAAAGAATTGTTAATCATTTTACCTTGCCTAATTCAATTTATCTTTTTTATTATTAATACATTGAAAATAAATTTTTCATTATAAATTTATAAATTATGTATCCAAAATATATGAAATGTTATTATCATTATGAAGCCACAATTTCCAACCCCCATGTCCCTAAAATGTGAAGGAAGTTATCCCTCATGAATTTTGATGTACCTCCACCTCCTTTTGGTGATAAGATTCATTTTCAATCACCAAAATTAATTATTGGATATAATTAAAAATTTAATGTTTATATATGATAGTAATTAAATAATAATTCTTCTGGAATTATAATATACTATCTACCTTATTTCTTTTCCATATGTTGCAAAATGATAATGTTGCTCATGCGTACGTGTGGACTACCACCTCCATGAAGTGATGCGATTCATTTTTTTCCATTATACATGGATGGAAATAAGGATAGGATTTATGAATATTTATTATATCAATTATTTAATAATTATTCTCTAATAGTTACTTATTATTTATCATTATTTTATTTTAACCAATGAATAGTGGAAACATCACTCGTGCGTATGTACTGACTACCATCTCCCTAATGTGATGGAATTAATTTTTCATCAGTGCAATATACAAATTGTAATGAAAGATTATATTATGATTACATATGATAATTAATAAATGGTTAAATTATTTTAGATTATTTCCTCATGATCAATGTATAAGGACTAGAACTGTCAAGTCACAACCAATGTGAAAAATGATAAAGTCATCCACCAGAACTATGATTTTCATAAATTATTGTTAATAAAAATGTGATATTATGTTATATAAAAAAATAATATTATATGATATGTATTAATATACTTTCAAAGTATATATTTATAAAAATTCATTATTTATTATAAATGTTTTTTGAACACGTATATAGCTGAAGAAGACATTAGGAAATTGATTAATGTTTTAATCCTATTATAATTGGGATTGATTTTGATTCAATTCCAGTGGTGGAATATATATGTTCCTAATATGAAAGAATCATTTATTTTTTCTTATAATCAATTTATTTATGTAGTTTCTATGTTTTAGCATAATTCACTCCTCATATCATCTTAATGTAATTCAGAAAAATAATTATATAAAAATGATTACTATATTTTATCTTTGGCCAATGAAATTTTTATTCTATGTCCATTTTCCAAAAAGGTGTTTTAGGGATATTTTTACCTATAATTTAAATGGTTTAAAAATAAAATGTTTTGTAATGTTAATTTTATTTGAAATATTCTAAAAGGAATCTTTTCAACATTTTTTTCTAAAACAGGTTGTTTTTTAGTTTTTTTCCAAATGTTGAAAATAATATTCTTTTATAATGTATATAAGATTAATGTATATTCCCACCATCATAACCGTTCATTACATTGAATATTATTTCATATGTTTTAATTACTATTTTAAGCAAAATGTTCTCCTTAGTATTTTGGAAATATATTGATTTTGAAAAAGTAATTCCAAAACACAATGATATTTTTCCTCAAGAAATGATCCAAGTGATATTTTAAAATCATTTATCCTCAATAATAGATTCCTTTGATTTTATTTATGTTTCACTAATGATATAATTATATAGTAATATATTTATTATTTTTATATAAGGTTTATATTGAAGATTATGAAATATTGATGAAAATAATTTTCTTTTCCACATAGTTAATTTTTTATGAAATGGTAAATGATTTTATGATATAGTGGAGTAATAATTAATGGATTATGATTGTGTAGTTTTTTGGATAGTTATATCCCTCTATGGAAGTGGTTAAATATAGATATCTCATGAAACAATTATGTTACATGTGAAAATGAGATCATGTTTATAACCAAATTTGTGGAGTTGGTTTCATGTCCATAAGATTATACATGGACATATTTAATTTTACATAAATTTATGTTTGGGCCTATTTTTAGGATAATATCTTTATATGGGGACCACATTTCATGTACTTAAAATAATGAGTTAACTATTTTATATTTATATGTTTTTTCAATGATATAGGATTATGTTTTTTCAATATTCACATCTATTTTATACTCTCATGTCTCATGATTGATTATTGATAATTCTAAAATTTATGAATATAATATTTTGTTAGGAGAATGCATTATTACATGACTCATGATTAATTATTTTAAATTGATTTGTTATAACTTCCGTAATTTCTAATTATTTCCACATTCCCATATACACAATTATGATCATTGATAAATATCTTATTTGTTACCTTTACTAAGAATCCAATATCCACTATTATTATGTTTTCCTTCGACATGTTTAATATAAGGTTCTAATTATATTATGTCTAAAAGGGTATTAAAATGAAGAAATTTTTTCATTTATTTTAGAGATCATTAATGAATGAATATTTATATGTATCTAGTCACTAAACAAACTAAAACAATATAGTATAAGTTAATGTATATTTCTTTTAAATTTTATATAATAATCTCAAAAGATACAACATTTTTTGTATGTTTTTATTAGGTCACATTAGTTAGTATTAGAGAAGGGTTTAGTTAATATTACTATATTTGGATTTGGGATATTTATTAAAACCCATTGAGATAATATTAATTATATGATTACATCCTAATGTTTTGGTATAGTAGATATTATTTATTTTTCTTAGAAATATTACCATGTATTGATACTACATGTGGACATGGTTTTGGAAGGGATTAATCTAAGGATAATAACCCTAAAAAGATTTGGTATAGTATATATTAACCATTAATATATTTCAATGTGACTAAAATATTAATTTTAACCATTTGTTACACATTTTAGGGATAAGATTTGATTAATTAACAAATTTTATAAGCTATAAAGAATGATATGAATAAATTATGACCATGAATGACTTATGGTAAACTTATGTTTTCATAGATTGATAATAATATTTTCTAATTTATGGGAATATATTATTGTTGAATTTAATTCAATAGCTTAATTTTTATAATATGTTTCCAATTTTTATGTAATGGCCCGGACCTCTCCGACCATTTCCTTTGTCAAAAATAAGGCCATAAAGTGTTCTGGAGGGTAAAATGGACTTTTCCCACACCTTCCATAATTTTGAAACTACACGCCTTGTAGTTTTAGTACATGTCATGTACCGCCATTCCGGGTATACCATGTGTTGCAAGATGTGTCCTTGCTGTGTGGAATAATGGGTGCATGCCATGTGACCAGTTCTACACGCCGTGTAGTCCCTCCCCGCGTACGCGTTACCAGTCAACGGTTGTGTTCCATGTTGGAGCCGTGTCCTTGACCTATGCAATAAATGAGTACACGTCATGTGTCCAAACTATATGTCGTGTAGTCCTTCCCCGCGTATGTGATACCCTCAAACCGTGTGGTGACCTATCAACGGCCGCAGAGCCGTGTTGGAAGCCGCGTGGAGACCATGTGAAAACACCGAGTACACGCCATGTACCATATAGTACACCCCGTGTACTTTTGCATTTAATGCCTATTAAAGGAGGGGGTCCCCTCCTCCTTTTCAACACACACCTCTACTCCCCTCTCCTCTGAGCAGAGCTCTTTCAAGAGTCTCGAAGGCTCTTTCTTCCATAAATTCTTCGTCCGAGCTCTGATTTATGATCTGTCAGCAGCCACGGGATCGTAACGACGAGGCAGAGCTTCCAATCTTGGATCTGTTGTCTTCCCTTTGGCCTTTCCTTTCTGACTTCCACCCGAGGAGGTTTTTCCGGGACCTGACAGAAGTGACTAACGTCGACAGACGTCGTCTATGGTTGATATGGGGGAGCGTTGCGACCAGGAACCTGTTGAGGTAGGGATCTTACCTCCGTCTCTCTAATTTGTGCATCATGCGGGGTGGGTATCCTCTTGTTTTCACGAGAAATAGTTAAACCATTAAATAAAGATAATAACTGGCTTATATAACGGGGTTGGGAAGTTGTGATTGTTGTTACTTTATATCATGTGTTATTATGTTGTGAATTGAATGAGCTTATGCCTACGGAAAATCATGATCATTGGGGGCCTCTGCTTACGCAATTAAATGTTTCCCTCTCATTCTGGATTTTCTTATGGGTGGAAACCTTGTGGAATGTGGAAATTGGTTAATCATGTAAAGTTGGCTGTTTAAAATTAGGAAACCTTGTGTGATAACCCCGGTTAAACAAAATGGATTAATGAACATGTGGGCGTTGTCTTGGTTACGAGTCATGTGTTGGGGGTGTTTTGTGAGTTGCTGTAGATCAGGTGAATAGAAGGGCTGCGATTGACTTGGTTGTGGGTTGGTGTGAATGTTCTGATGGTGATGGGCAGCGTGGCTATAATAAATGGTATTAAGGAGGTGATGATGTAAGGTACGGTTTTTGTTATGGTGGTTGGATGTGGGGCTGCAGGGATGGGTTTAAATGTGAACGGGCTATGGGTTGTGATTATTAAATAATAGTGAAAGAGTTAATGAATGGTGGGGCGTGGTAATGAAACTGAAATGATAATCAATGGGTTTGGTCGGTTGATAAGAAGTATTTTGTTGTGCTGCTTATGTTTTTCCTAACTTTTATTGTGGATGGAAGGGATATGTTTTACAAACAATTGGTGTTGTTTTTTGTGGATAGTTTCCCAGTAGTTAAGGAACTAAATAACTATTTCTACTAAAATGTGAAAACCTAAAGGTGGTTGGGTATGTTTGTTGTATGAATTCTTCATAGTAGCAGTGCTGATGCACGTGCTCAGTTTCTCTTTCAGAAGCCATAGGTTGGGCTGTGTGGTTGGTATATATATATATCTGTATCTTTTGTGTTTTATCGCACCCCACCCATGTTGAGCACTTAGTGTCGAACTATCCCATCTCATGGGAGAGGGTGTTTTTCCCTTAGTTACTAGCTTCTTTCTGCTCCTTCTCCCCTAGGATGTGATGGCTTGAGGTGACCTTACACCTAAGAATCTTCGGGTATGTTTCGATTGGGGTGGTTTTATCCTAAGACTCTTCAGGAAGGTTCTACTGTTTTACAAGAATGTTCGGGATGAGGCCCAGGTGTGTTCAGGCGAGATACAAGGTTGTGAGGCCCAGTTGTGTACGGGAAGAATACATGGTTGTGATGCCCAGGTGTGTGCGGGCGGGATACGTGGTTGTGAGGCCCAGGTGTGTGCGGGCGGGATACGTGGTTGTGAGGCCCAGGTGTGTGCGGGTGGGATACGTGGTTGTGAGGCCTAGGTGTTTGCGGACAGGGAGAGTGTGGCAGCGTCAGGACATTCGTCGTTAGGAAGAGCATCTAACTAAATGGAAATGGTTTGGGGAACCCAATACTCTTGTTCTTATACTACTACTACCTGGTGTGCTTGTGTTTTTGGTGAGTGTAGTTGGTGAGGTTTGGTGGATATAATTCCATGCTAGGTTTCTTCTGTTGTTCTCACGGGACATTAGGATGTCTCGACACTTGTGCACGAGAGCATTAGGTTTCCCTACTGAGTATACTTGTATTCTCACCCTACATTTACCTTTAGGTTTCCAGGAGGACTACCAGGGTCGTGCGGGACCCTACTAGTCGGACAGTTGGATTTGTTACTTTTGTTCTACCTTTATTTCTTTTGGTATTGTACTTTGAGCTTTCTTGTACTTGTACCTTGTTATAAAATTATTTAAACATGCATATGGGATTGGTTTGGGTTTATTTATATACATTGGTTCTTTTCATTTTTTGTGGTTGACTTGACCTATTTCCGGATCTTTAAAAATAAAAAAGGGAAATGCCTCCCATATTTGTGAAAACTCATACCCTTGGTGCTGGTCGCCACCCCGGGACCTGCTGGAGGCGGGACTCGGGGGGTCATTATCTCCCTTTCACAATTGCCTGCTCATGAGGGTCATCTTTGGTGGGAGGGGGTCGTGACAGAATGGTATCATAGGTGATGGTTGAGAGATAGGATGGAGTATGGAGTTATCCATAGTGAGGATTGCATGGGATGGTAGGGCAACAATGTTTGTTAATTTTGGTGCGTAACATAGGCCAGGGAAGATCGGCTAGGACACAGGATTTTAGGGCCCCCCATGATCCGATTCAAGGACTCTGAGCCTACCGAACGACCAAGTGAGACCACATTGATTGCAGGGTAGAGAGCCTTGTAAAGTTACATGCATCATCATGATTGTGTTTTACATGATTTGGGTGTTCTTCGAATGAAATTGAAATAAAATGATAAAATGAAACCTTGAGTTTTTCCTTACTACTTGGGCTTAGTCAATCGTTGTTTACTGTACATCTATGGCACCTGGACGTCATCCGTGAGTGGATCAGACAAACGAGGCCCAGCAGATTCAGGTGGTCGATCATCTGAGGATTGACCGAGAGGAGGATGATAGCCAGTGGCAGAAGACTCTCCGTTCTTTCCAGCGGCAGACCCTCAAGAAGTATGAGGGTAGCACTTTGGATACAGAGATAGACGGGTGTCTTGAGGAGCTAGGGATCTCTTTTACCTTGATCCGTGCTCCGAGGGAGTATTGGGTTCTCCTAGAAGTCAGTCAGCAGAGAGGTGCGGCGTGACAGTGGTGGACGCTCTACCTCAGAGAGAGGATAGAGGTAGAGGTTCCATGGGATGACATTGAGAAGTAATTCCGAGAGGAATTCCTTTCTTCCATGATCAAGGCGGAGATGTGGCAGTAGTTATTATCCCTTTAGCAGGGGAGTATGACGGTACAAGAGCTGGGGATCAAGTTCAAGGATCTCTTGCACTTTTCTATGGATCTTTTTCTGGATGAGGAGTCTCGAGAGAGACGTTTGAATGAGGCACTTCATCCTTCTCTCCAGTATGTTGTCACCCCCTTCACCCATCCGAAGAACTAGGTAGTACAGAAGAAGGTAGAGGTTGTAGAGAGGATTCACTCGCTGGTAGGTGCACCCCATGAGGGGAACCAGCTAAGTTCGTCGAAGGGGAAGGCAGTCAATAGCAGGTCTCCTGCGATGGGACCTTCCAGTTTCAGGCCAGTACGGAGCAGGCCCTAGCAGTTCCAGTTCTGATATTCGGGTCCTCGTCCCTTTTTCACGAGCCTAGGACTAATGTGTTTTTCTTTTGGAGGTTTTGGGCACGTTCAGAGTCGGTGCCCGACCCAAGATTAGTACGGTGGAGATGGACAGGTTCAGCGTCCGCCTCAGCAGCACCAGTCACCAGCAAGACCCTTCCAGC
Source organism: Viscum album (assembly GCA_963277665.1). NCBI lineage: Eukaryota > Viridiplantae > Streptophyta > Magnoliopsida > Santalales > Viscaceae > Viscum > Viscum album. Next base: position 2,132,078,967 of record OY728155.1, on the reverse strand, counting down.
AACAACAGGCTCTAGTCCCTCTGAGGGGAGATGGATTAGGTGGTGGCCAACCACAAGTAGTTCCTCAAGGATCCCAATCGGGATGTGGTCGAGGAGGCAGACGTCAACAGAAAGGCCGAGGAGCTGGGCACGGATAGTTGCATGCATCAGAAGCAGGTTCTCTAGAAGTACCAGGGATCGATAGAGATGTGTTTGGGTTTTCTTGAATAATCTCCTTTATGTTTTGTTGGGAGCATTACAATCCATTGTTGGAACTCTTTTGCTCATTCTTTGAGACTAGAACTTGTTTTTGTGAGTTATTTTTAATGCTATGTTGTTACCCTCTTTTCTTTAAATGTACATGAAGAGCCCTATCATGTGGGGAGGGGAAGACCTAATTCCTAATCGAGACACATTAATGAGGATGCGATTAAACCCGTGCAGGCTAGTCACTTCCTCCTAAAGCGGATAATATCTTGACATGGGAGAAGGAATTTCCCAAGACATGTGTTCGGGCAGTGTGTGGGCTGTATGGTTTTGGGGGCAGTGTAAGTTGGAAAATCCTAATATATGGAAGTGGGAAGGCCCAGTACTTAATCGAGACGCATTAATGTGGATGCGATTAAACCTGTGCAGGCGAGTCAGTGCCTCTTGAAGCGGATAACATCTCGACATAGGATAGGGAATTCCTAACTCATATGATTAGGGTTGTTGGTTTGGTTCCTATTATATCGAGAACCCTAAGAGGTATCTTGTCGGGTTCCTCTGGGTTGGTTTTTGAATTCTCGGGGACGATACTATTTTAATAGGTATCTGATATAATGGCACGGAACTCTCCGGCCGTTTCCTTTGTCAAAAATAAGGCCACGAAGTGTTTTGGAGGGTAAAACGGACTTTTCCCACACCATCCAGAATTTTGAAACTACACGCCTTGTAGTTTCAGTACACTCCATGTACCCCCTTTCTGGGTATACCTCGTGTTGAAAGTTGTGTCCTTGCTGTGTGGAATAATGGGTGCACGCCGTGTGACCAGTTCCACATGTCGTGTAGTCCCTCCCCGCGTACGCGTTACCAGTCAACAGTCGTGTGCCGTTTTGGAGTCATGTCCTTTCCATGTGTAATAAATGAGTACACGTTGTGTGTGCAAACTACACGATGTTTAGTCTTTCCCTGCGTATGTGTTACCCTCAAACCCTATGTTGACCAGTCAACGGCCGCAGAGCCATGTTGGAAGCCGCGTGGAGACTGTGTGAAAAAAATGAGTACACATCATGTACCATAAATTACATGTTGTGTAGTTTTTCATTTCACGCCTATAAAAGGAGGGGTACCCTCCTCCTTTTCAACACACACCTCTCCTCCCCTCTCCTATGAGAAGAGCTCTCTCAAGAGACTCGAAGGCTCTATCGTCCATAACTTCTTCGTCTGAGCACTGATTTATGATTCGTCAATAGCCACGGGATCGTAATGATGAGGCGGAGCTTCCGAGCTTGGATATGTTTTCTTTAATTCGGCCTTTCCATTCCGACTTCCACCCAGGGGGTTTTTCTGGGACCCGACAGAAGTGACGGACGCCGACACATGTCTTCTAAGGTTGATCCGGGGGAGAGTTGCGATCAGAAACCTGTTGAGGTAGGGATCTTACCTTCGTCTCTCTAATGTGTGCATAATTCAGGGTGGGTATCCTCTTGTTTTCACGAGAAACAATTAAACCATTAAATAAGGATAATAACTGGCTTATATAACTGGGTTGGGAAGTTGTGATTGCTGTTACATTATATCCTGTGTTATTATGTTGTGAATTGAATGAGCTTCTGCCTATGGAAAATCACGATCGTTGGGGGACTTTGTTTACGCAATTAAATGTTTCCCTCTCCTTCTATATTTTCTTATGGGTGGAAACCTTGTGGAATGTGGAAATCGGTTAATCACGTAAAGTCAGATATTTAAAATCTGAAACCCTTGTGTGATCACCCCGGTTATTCAAAATGGTGTAATGAACATGTGCGTGTTGGCTTGGTTACGAGGAATGTGTTGGGGGTTTTTTTGGGTTGTTGTGGATCGGGTGAACAGCAGAGCTGCGATTTACTTGGTTGTGGGTTGGTGTGAAGGTTTTGATGGTGATGGGCAGTAGGGCTGCAATAAATGGTATTAAAGAGGTGATGATGTACGGTACGGTTGTGGTTATGGTGGTTGGAAGCGGGGCTGCAGGGATGGGTTTAAATGTGAACGGGCTATGGGTGGTGATTATTAAATAAAATTGGAAGAGTTAATGAATGGTGAGGAATGGTAATGAAACGGAAATGATAATCAATGGGGTTGGTTGGTTGATAAGAGGGACTTTGTTGTGCTTCTTATGTTTTTCCTAACTTTTTTTGTGGATGGCAGGGATATGTTTTATGAACAATTGGTGTGGTTAGTTGGGGATAGTTTCCCAATAGTTAAGGAACTAAATAACTATTTCTACTGAAATGTGAAAACCTAAAGGGGGTTGGGTTTGTTTGTTGTATGCATTCTTCGTACTAGCAGTGCCGAGTCACATGCTCAGTTTCTCTTTTAGAAGCCATAGGTTGGGTTGTGTGGTTGGTATATATATATCTATATCTTTTGTGTTTTATCGCACCCCACCCATATTGAGCACTTAGTGGCGAAAACTCCCATATCATAGGAGAGGGTGTTTTTCCCTTAGTTACTAGCTCCTTCCTGCTCCATCTCCCCTAGGCTGTGATGGATTGAGGTGACCTTACACCTAAGACTCTTCGGGTGGGTTTCGATTGGGGTGGTTTTAGCCCAAGACTCTTCAGGCAGGTTCTACTGTTTTCCTATGAATCTTCGGGATGAGGCCCATGTGTGTGCGGGCGGGATACGTGGTTGTGAGGCCCAGGTGTGTGCGGGCAGGATACGTGGTTGTGAGGCCCAGGTGTGTGCCAACAGGATACGTGGTTGTGAGGCCCAGGTGTGTGTGGGCAGGATACCTGGTTGTGAGGCCCAGGTGTGTGCAGGCGGGGAGCGTGTTGTAGCGTCAGTACGTTCTTCATTAGGAATAGCAGCTAACTAAAGGGAAATGGTGCGGGGTACCCAATACTCTTGTTCTTATACTACTACAACCTGTTGTGCTTGTGTGTTTGGTGAGTGTGGCTAGTGTGGTTGGGTGGATAGAATTCTTTGCTAGGTTTCTTCTGTTGTTATCACGGGACATTGGGATGTCTCCCCACTTGTGCACGAGAGATTTAGGTTTCCCTACTGTGTATACTTGTATGCTCACCCACGTTTACATTCAGGTTTCCAGGAGGACTACCAGGGCCGTGCGGGACCCCACTAGTCGAACAGTTGGAGTTGTTGCTGTTGTTGTACCTTGTTCTCTTTTGGTATTGTACTTTGAGCTTTCTTGTTCTTATACCTTGTTATAAAATTATTTAAACATGAATGTGGGCTTGGTTTTTGTTTATTTATATACACTGGTTCTTTTCCATTTTTTGTGGTTGACTTGTCCTATTTCCCGATCTTTAAAAATTAAAAGGGTAATGCCTCCCATATTTGTGAAAACTCATACCCTTGGTACTAGTCGCCACCCAGGGGCCTACTAGAGCAGGACTCGGTGGGTCATTATCCCCCTTTCACCATTGCTAGATCAAGAGGGGCATCTTTGGTGGGAGGGGGTCATGACATTTTATTAATGTTTGGATCCTGATATAATCATGTGAATAATGAATGTGACTTCCAAGGACATGATTTTGCATAAAAAAATAAAATGTATTATGAGATAGAATAAAATATTCTCTGACTATTTACCCTCATCTATCTCATCTTATGAGTGGTAATGTAGATCTTATTTTAACATCTAAATTCACTAATGGGGGAGAAACATGACTTTAAATCTTTTAGGGGAAAACATCCACCCAACTTCCATGGGTTTTGAGATCCACTAGTATCTAAGATATTGATCAATGTGATGGAAAATATATTTTCCATCATTAAATGCTTAGAACATGAGAAAGTATTCTTAGTAGTCAATCACATTGATGGTGAAGTTGATAAACAATGAAATCTTATTAATAATTAGAGGAAATTTAATGATATAATCTATATATAATTGGATTATTTTAGGATGGTATTCCCTAATATTTACAATCTAATAACTATTTGCACTAAAATTTTGAGGGAATTTATAGAGTTTAATAAAATGATAGACAAATAAATTGGTACTAATGAATAAAATTTTACACTTCTTGATGGGTATGATTCTAGAATTATGATCAACTAAGAAATAAATATATTTTAATTATTTATTGTATTGAAATCAATCCATAAAATTACAATATCTATATGGGATATTGGAATATATTAAGAAACAATTCATTGTGTACTATTTGGAGAAATTAAAGATATAAATAATTATGGTAATGGTATTATTAAAATAAATAAGTACTTTTTTGTAAGCTCTTGTCATATGTCACATGGTTGGAAGAAGAAGGTTCAACCACCTATATGCTAATAATTTTTGAATTATTAATTAGATGACTTCATGAGAGGATATAAGATGTTTCAAGCATTGGAATGCTAAAAATAAAGGAAAATATATTAACTGTTATGTGAAGTATCCGAGTAATGGAATTAATGGAGATAAAACTCATTACAATACACCACCTAAAATTAAGTTCATTAGATTTGATGTGTTTACAGTTTTATGTGAATAGATTCCCTAATACAAGGGATAATGAGGATTATAATCCTCAAAAACCATTACAGTGAAAGGGAAAAAATTGAAATCTCGTGTGATTATGAATCTTGATATGGGTTATCATAATGATATAGTGAATAGTACAATAATAATCCAATCTAGAATAGATATTTATGTATTTTATTATAGCTTTACCCACTCTTTTATGTAAATGGAATTTGATAAGGGTATCACATTAAAACCTCAATGATTATATTTTGAGTTAATTTTAAAAACCTATAAGGGTATGGTGATCACATATCAAGCTTATAGCATATATTCGATAGATTTTTTTTGGGATTTTACCTCTTATAAATCTTTTAATTCTTCCAATATTTGAATTATATGACATTTATGGCATGGATTATATTGATCTATATAGATCCGTTATCAATATCAAGGGAAGGAAAATCATTTTTGATATTTTGAATCAACATGTGGTAGTTTTCAGTGTGAGTAATAGTATGAATATATAAACCCATAATTATTATACATAAAAATAAAATTTTTTATAGTAATATTGAATATGAAAAATCACAATTAATTAAAGTATCATATAGGTCTAGTAGCTTTGGAAACATGAATACTTATAAAATTTGTTACTAAGTTAACTACATTATCTCTCACTATGTTAATGATAACTAGAACCCTTCATGAGGGTGTCATATATAAAACCTTTTATTAGTACTTGGATAAAGGAATCATAATAATGTTTGGGATTAGATTCCTATAAATAGTAAACAAGGAGGATTTCCATGATCACAAAAGTATAAAATGATAATAATGGTTAGAATATGTAATCGTAAAATATTAAAATCATACCCTATATGTCATAGATAATAAAAATTAATCAATAAATAGATCATTATAGTTTATAAGTAATTAATCCTAAAGAATTAAAATAACATGAGAAATGAGAATATAACATTGAAATAAGTCATATGTTTCTGGAATACACAAAATAATACAAACTAATTTTCAATTTTGTCATGGATTATTGCAAATAATGTTATATTAGATGGAGTTACTCACTAAACTATCATATTAGTAATGATTTATCCAAATAATATTATAGTGGATAGAGAACCTTACTAAATTAGGTTCATTCCCTATTCATGTCCTTATAATATTATGAGATGACCATATATACCCATGTATTAATGGGATATATAATTGTAGTCCAACTGATCACATAATCATAATCCATTCCTATGAATCCCAAAATATCACAAATCATTCATCATATATAATAACCCATTCAAAAGAAATGAGTTTCTTAGGCATTAAATAAATTATTCCTAAGAGAAACCATAGAAATATATACATTTTATATAAATCTCATAATAATAATAATAAAACATGAGGTGAATGAATAGTTATCGTATAATTTTATTATACCCTTATAAATGCAAAAGCAACATCAATGGATGTGATCTTAGATAAAAATTCCTTACAAAGATAGCAAAGAATATATATTGAGGAAAGAACACTTTTTATTTTGAAATAACACCATTAATATCTCTAAATTTATAAAATAATATTGGAAGATTTTTCTTTAGAAATAACATTCGGAATATTTAAATAATGAATCAAAACATTGACCATCCATGATCGTACGAAATTCCATACATGTCATGTATTGAAAAAAATATACCTTTCACAATTTTTGGTCAAAATTCATATGTACCTCTCTCAAAAAATGAAATGAATATTAATTTTAATATATTTTTAAAAAATATAAAAATGGGTTAAAATGTCTTTAAAAAATTGATAATATTAAAAATACGTCTTTGAAAATATTTTTATAAAAAATGGACATGGAAAGAAAAATTATATTCGACTGAATAGTGAAATACTGTCGTATTTTCAAACAGAAATAATATTTTGATTTCTTTAGTACATGAAGAGTTTAAAATTAATTTATAATAGATAATAGTTATAAATAACAGGAAAAATGTAAAATTTATTTGACACTGGAAAGGTATATCATTACATTTTATCATCTAAAACTTATTCATAAACAATCCCATTCTGCAATGATATTGTAACATAAAACCCATATTGCTTTGGTAACTTTTTAATCGTAATCCACATGAAATAATAAATTAATATTTAATATTTAATATCATAAAAACAAGGATACTAATTATATAACATGTCAATTTTTTGTATATAAACCTCATAAAATAATATAGGTTCATTACATTACACATGTCCCAATGAAGACAACATGAGATGATGAACCCTAACTCTGTCGGTAATTTTGAATCACAATACCCATGTAAGAATAACATAAAATGAAATATTAAATATCAATAAAAAGGATAATAATTAAATAACATTAAAAATGGGTTTTAAATTTTCCTTATAAATTAATATATATGCATAACATAGTGCATCTCTCGAAGAATACAATTAGAGATGAAAAAATATACCAGGTTTGTAACATTTTAATCATAGTCCTCATGAAAGAATAACTTAAGATAAAAAAATTAAACATGAAAAATAAATATATTCATGATATAACATTTCAAATTCTAATTATATACACCTCATAAAATATGATATGTTGATAACGTAACATATGTCTAAAAGAAGTAAATTTTAGATTATAAATCCTTTCCTCGAGTTTGACTTTTTAAATTTTATTTAAAATATTTTATAATAAATTTTAGTTTATTATAATTATATAAAAGAATAAATTTAAAATTTTTAATATCATATATGTTCCACTTGTAAATTTTCAAACCCAAATTATTAATAAATCATTAGTAAAATCATCATTTCTGGGTTTAATATATCTGGTATTTCATGATAATTTCATTTAGATGGTCTTAGTCCTTATAATTTGATCATGATACTATTTTATTTAAATTTTTGATAATGATATAAATAGAATATATATTAATTATATATATATATATATGAGTAATCAGTATAGTATAGAGATAGAAAAATGAATTACATCGCTACAGGAGATGATTTGTCATATGAATGGATGAACTTTTCTCTAGACATTTGAGAGATAGAACAAGAGAAAGGTAAATATTAATTCACAATTACATATTTGTTACAATATAATATATATCATACATATAAAATATATTAATTAAATATATACTTATTTTAAACTATTTAAATCAGAAAGGAAAACTGAATAACAACACATCAAGGGTGTGGAATTCTAAATGTACGCACTTGCGATTATATCGTTTTCTGAAGGATTGGAATGTAAGAAGGTATATATGATTTTATAATTAAAAAATTATAATTATATCATAAATATAATATATAATTATTAATCCCATTATAATAACTATCCATGAAATATGGTTATGTAAAATAAATTGTATCTCTACATTGAAGCAGTAATCCACCTGTATGGAATAGTGGTACATTCACTTCACATATGATAGAATAGATGGTTGATATTAGTGGTTTCATAATCATAAAAAAAGTAATTATTTTTATGGTACTGAATATATTATTTTATGACAAATATTAAAGACTTATTCGAGGAATAAGAATAAATAAATTGAAATGGGTTGGGTAAGTTGACTACCTCTTATTCTGTCGTCCTCCTTTGGAAACTTTTTTATTGACCATCGGAATGTTAGTTTCAGAATACAAGTAGCACAAATTCATGTTTTGAGATGTTTAAATAACATATGGCAGGGGATTGGTTAATCTATAGGTTTTAATACAGTCTAATAAAAATACTTATGGATAATCCTTTTATAAGTGAGGGAAATGAAAAACATAGAATTTATTGAATGATAAAAATAAAATTCTGTTATTCATATGTAAAATGCTTCCAAATGTATTTATATTTAATTAATGACACTATATTTATAAATAACATCTTATAATGAAATTTTTATTTGTTTTGGGGTCATTTTATCCTTATCATTTGGTTTAAAACAATGGTTAAAATGTTATTGTAATAACTATGTTGAGGACTTTTTTAATGTTAATGGGTTATAGTTTAACATATAAGGTAAACCCAGATCATAAATGGAAATGGTATAAAATTTTAATCCATTTTTATTTGTACTTATCTTATGTTTGTGGAGTACACATAGGTATTAAAAAATAATTAATTTTTTTAGTCAAGGATTGTTGTCAACACAATCATAGTGGGATGGGTTTACTACCCATGAAATAATATTTGTCAAGGTCCACCCCCAAAACTATCATAGTGGTAAGACTCATTACAGAACATGGATCACTCCTCATTCTAGTGATTATTATCTCTTGATATATCCATTGTTACCCAATTCTATGGAGGGATATATAATTATAGGCCCACCAAACACATTATCATTAATGAATCATTTATGTTACATAATATACTAAGTCCCCATAATATATTATAACACATTGATAATAAAGGAGTTTCATAACCATTTCAATAATTCATCATAACATAACTAATGGAAAATAAATTTATTTCACAAAAATGTCATCATCATAATAATAAATCATCTAGATAAATTATAAGGATGGAATCATTGGATCACATCCCCTACAAAGAATTAGTAACATATAATGATTTCATCTTCGATGAAATCATTTTTAAAATACAACTTGAACTATTTCATTATGAAAATACCATTTTTATTTTAATATCACAGCATTAAAAAGTAAAAATGTAAAAAAAATGTAAATTTTTTTCATTCAAATGAAATATGAAATATTTTATTAAAGCGTAAAAATATTGATTATTCTTAATGGTTGTAAATTATTTTCAATCCATGTATAAAAAAGATTTATTTATAATTCTTGATAAAATGTTTGAAGCACCTCATTCTGAAATTGAGAAGAATATTAATTTTAAAAAATTTATCAAAAAATATGAAAATGTGTAGAAATTAAATTAAAATATAATTTTATAATATATTATAGTATTTATTAAAACTATATTTGATCATATGTATAGAGTATAAAATGGCTTTTGGCCGAAGGGAAAAATATTGTATGATTTTTTTAAAAATATTTCTTCAATTTCATTAGTACATAATTATTCCAAAATGAAAAGAAAGAAAGTAATATACAGAAATAACCATAGTAGAAGAAAATTCATTAGATTCATGAAATTTAGATCATGAAATTTAAAATTCTAAATTATAATCATAAAAAATACCAGTAAACAATGAGATTCTAACACAAAACACTTATTTCATTGAGAACTATTGAAACATATACCCTACAAAAGAGTAACATAAAATTAATATTTTATTTTATTCAACATAAGGATATTAATTATATAATATTTTATAGAGTTTTTATTTAAACGTCATAAATTAGGATAGGTATATAACAATACATATGTCTCAAAGAAAACTATTTTAGACGATAAAACATTATTGCTTTGGTATCTTAGGAATTGTAATCTCCATGAAAAACATAACACCAAATGGAACATTAAATATTATTTAAATTGAAATATTCATGATATAACATATCAATATTTATACATATAATCCTAATAAAATAACATAGGTTCATAAAACAATATATTTTATAATGAAGATAATTAGACACAAAAAACTCATTTTCACATTAGTATATTTTGAATCCTAAGACCTATGAAAGAATAAATTCTAATAAATATTATATATAATTAAAATTTGGATATTCATGAGAAAATATTAAATGGTTTTTTATACACATCATATAATAATATGGTTTTATATCATAAAATATCTCCAAAAGAACACATTTTGAGATGATAATCCTTTGCCTTAATTTTTACATCCATTGAAAGTGAATTAACCTCCTACATAATAATGATAAATTTATTATATTTATCTACCATAACAATTTAAATAATTATAATGTCATATATTATCTAACTAGAACATTTAAACACCCATTTATTAATAATTACATTTTAAAAACTTAATTTTTAGGTGTTAGAAATTTCATTTTTGCATCCAGGTTTTAGTTTCGTAGTATTGATCCTTATGAATTGATCGTGGTTCCATAATATCAGAAATATTAATAATGATATTAATATCATATATTTTCCATGTATTAATATTTATTGTCATCCATAATGTATAATGATATAAAAATGAATTACATCATTCATGGAGAGTGTATATAGTACATATACATAATCATTCCTTTCACTTTTGGATAGATTGAAATAATAATATACCTTCAAGAAATAATTATTTTATCCTATATATCATATATTTCAAATATTATATTATTTATCTTTATTAACATCCATATAAATAAGAAACAAACAACAAATCACATTACTTTGTGGTGGTGGAAGTTCGCATGTAAGCATGAGCTATGTTATAATTTTCTAATGGATTAAAAGTTCATAAGGTATAAATGATAATATAATATAAAAAATATAATTATATCACAAATATAATATGTAATTATTAAAATCATTTTAATAAAAATCGATGAAATATGGTGGTATAAAATGGATTTAATCACTACATGGAGGCGGCAATGCATATGTATGCATGATATATACTTTCACTTACCATTTGATGGAATAAATTTTGTATGTTCGTGGTTTAATAATCAATAAAAAATTTAAGAATATTTATTATACTGAAATTCTTATTTTATGATTAATAAAATTTAATTAGAGGACAAATAAGAAGAAATAAATTGAATGAGTTTGGATAGGAGTGTACCTCTCCTTCAATCGGCCTCATATAGATCCTTTCATAAAGAGCCTTGGAAAGGGGTTTTAAGAAGAAAATGACATCGTTTTCATGGATATAGAATTTTAAAAATTTATTTTAAAAATATTTTTCAATCTATAAGTCATAAATGGTGTAAATAAAATGCATAAGGTGTGTCTTTTATAAGGTTTTGAAAGGATACATTTGTTGTAATGGCCCGAACCTCTTCGGCCCCTTCCATTGTCAAAAAGAGGGTCATGGAGTTTTCTAGAGGGTAAAATGGACTTTTTCCTCACTTTCCAGAATTTTTTAAGTATACACCGTGTAGTGTGAGTACACGCTGTGTACCACCTTTCCGAGTATACCCCGTGTTCAAGGTTGTGTCCTTGCCGTGTGAAAGAAATGAGTACACGCCGTGTACCCCAAACTACACGCTGTGTACCCCCTCACCGGTTATACCTCGTGTGGAAGGCCGTGTCTTTTCCCTTTGAAGTAAATGGGTACAAGCAGTTTACCCCAAACTACATGCCATGTAGTCCCTCCCCGCGTACGCATTACCAGTCAATGGTCGTGTGTCGTGTTGAAGCCATGTCCTTTCCGTGTGTAAAAAATGGGTTCATTCCGTGTGTCTGAACTACACGTCGTGTAGTCCTTCTCCGCATATGCGTTACCCTCAAACCGTGTGTTGACTAGTCAACGGCCGCAGAGCCATGTTGGAAGCCGCGTGGAGACCATGTGAAATAACCAAGTAGACTCTGTGTACAATAAAGTACATGCCATGTACATTTTCTTTTCATGCCTATAAAATGAGGGGTCCCTTTATCCTTTTCAACACACCCCTCTCCTCCCCTCTCCTCTGAGAAGAGCTCTCCCAAGAGACTCGAATGCTCCTTTTTCTTCTATAGCATCTTCATCCGAGCTCCGATTTACGATCCGTCAGCGTCCATGGGTATAACACTTTCCTTTAGTAGAGTTTTCCTACAAAAATAGATTCCACTCTACTATTGGAATGGCATCGTTTGAGGATTATTATGGAAGACCATGTCGTTCACCCATTTTCTGGGAAGAGGTTGGTGAGACAGGTCCTCTTGGGCCAGAGGTAGTGAAAAGCACCACAGAGAAAGTCCTGCTTGCACGTGAGAGGATGAAAGCGGCTCAGGACCAACATAAGTCTTATGTTGATCTTTGGAGGAGGACCTTGGAGTTCGAGGAGGGATATCATGTGTTCTTGAAGGTTTCCCCTTGATGGGGGAAACAGAGGTTCGGGAAGGGGAGTAAGCTCACTCCTATGTTCATCGGACCTTTTGAGGTGCTGAGGCGAGTCAGTGAGGTGGCATATCAGCTGGCCCTGCCACCTCAATTGGAGAGATTTCATGACGTCTTCCACGTCTCCCTGCTTCATCGGTACTTACACGATGCCTCTAATGTTATCGACTAGGGATAGTTAGATATTGGAGATGACGCGACCTTCGAGGAATGACCTGTCAGAATCGAAGATTGTAAAGAGGAGGTGCTCCGTGGACGAACCATTCCCTTGGTTCGTGTGTTATGGAGGCATGGCGGCCTCGAGGAGAGAACATGGGAGTGGGAGACCCAGATGCATACTCAGTACCCGGAGTTGTTTTTACATGTGTTTTCCCTTGTTCTTATGAGCTTTGTTTTGATGTTATACTTTGTACCTTTGATGTATGGAATGCTTGGCTTGCCGGTTTTGAGACCCTTTTGTTTCCTTATTCTCTAGGAGTGTGTAACATGTCCGGGCATATGGGGAAGGGAAAAACCTGATCCTTATTCGAGATGAATTAATGAAGATGTGATTGAACCCATGTCGGTGATTTAGTGCCACTAAAGCGGATAATATCTCGACATAGCAAAAGGAATTTTCCCCAAACCACGTGTTCGGGCAGTGTGAGTTGAAAAATCCAAATGTATGGAAGTGGGAAGACCCGATTCTTAATCATGATGCATTAATGAAGATGCGATTATAACCATGCAGGTGAGTCAGTGCCACCTAAAGCGGATAAGATCTTGACAACGAAGAAGGAATTCCTAACACCTATAATTAGGGTTGGTGGTTGGGTTTCTGTTATAACAAGATCCCTAAGAGGTATCTTGTTGGGTTCCTCTGGGATGGTTTTGAATTATCAGGGATGATAATGTTTTAAGAGGTATCTAATGTAATGTGTCGGACCTCTCTGAACCATTCCTTTGTAAAAAAGAGGGTCATGACGTGTTTTGGAGGGAAAATGGAATTTTCCCACACTTTCCAGATTTTGTAAGTGCATGCCGTGTAGTGTTAGTGCACGCCGTGTACCACCATGCCGAGTATACCCCGTGTTCAAGTCCGGGTCCTTTCAGTGTGAAAGAAATGAGTACACGCCATGTACCCAAATCTACACGTTGTGTACCCCCTCTCCGATTATACCCCGTGTGCAAGGCCATGTCTTTGTTGTGTGAAATAAATGGGTACACACCATGTACCCTAAACTACACGTCGTGTAGTCCCTCCCCGCGTATGAGTCAATGACCGTGTTCCATGTTAAAGCCGTTTCCTTATCATGTGAAATAAATGGGTACACACAGTGTGTCCAAAATACACGTCGTGTAGTCCTTCCCTGCATATGGGTTACCCTCAAACCGTGTGTTGACTAGTGAACGGCTGCAGAGCTGTGTTGGAAACCGCGTGGAGACTATGTGAAATAACCGAGTACACACTATGTACCATAAAGTACACACCGTGTAATTTTTCTTTTCTCGCTTATAAAATGGAGGGGTCCCCTCCTCTTTTTCAACACACCACTATCCTCCCCACTCATCTGAGTAGAGCTCTCCCAAGATACTCGAAGGCTCCTTATTCTTCTATAACTTCTTCATCCGAGCTCCGATTTACGATCCGTCAGCGGCCACGGGATCGTAACGATGAGGCAGATCTTCTGAGCTTGGAGCCGTTGTCTTTCCTTCAGCATTTCCTTTCCAACATCCACCTTAGGAGGTTTTGTTGGGTTTCAACAGAAGTGAAGGATACCGACGAACGTCTTCTATGTTGATCCTTGGAAGTGTTTTGATCAGAAGATGTTGAGGTAGGGATCTTACCTTCGTCTCTCTAATTTTTGCATCATGCGGGGTGGATATTCTCTTGTTTATGTGAAACACTTTTGAACCAGTTTAATAATGATAATAACTGGCTTACATAACGGGGAAGAGAAGTTTGTGAATGTGGTTACTTTATTTTATATCATGTGATATTATATTGTGAAATTAATAAGCTTATGCCTACTGAAAATCACGGTCGTGGGGGCCTTAACTTGAGAAATTAAATGTTTCCCTATCTTCTAGATCGTTTTTTGTTTATGGAAACTTTGTGGAAAGTGGAAATTGGTTAATCATGTAAAGTTGGCTGATTAAATGAAAATATGGAACCCTTGTGTGATCACCCTGGTTGAACAAAATGTAATAATGAACATATGGGTGTCGGATTGGTTACGTGGCATGTGATGGGGGTGTTTTGGGGATTGTTTTAGATCGGGTGAGCAGCGGGACTGCGGTTGACTTGGTTGTGGGTTGGTGTGAATGCAATTATGGTGATGGGAAGGAGGGCTGTGATAAATGGTATTAAAGGGATAATGATGTATGGGTTTTGGTGTGTTTGTGGTTATGGTGGTTGGTAGCGGGGATGCAGGGATGGGCATGAATGTGAACGGACTATGGGTTGTGAATAATAAATAAAAGTGGGAGAGTTAATGAATTGTGGTTCATGGTAATGGAACATGATTAATAATCAATGGGTTGGTTGGTTGTTAAGAAGGGACTTGGTTGTGTTGCTTGTGTTTTCATAACATGATTTTTGGATGGCAGGGATATGTTTTACGAATGATCGATGTTCTTTGTTGTGGATAGTTGCCCAGTAGTTAAGGAACTAATAAACTAATTCTGCTGAAACGTGAAAACATAAATGGGGTTGGGGTTGTTTGTTGTATGCATGCTTCGTAGTAGCAGTGTCGAGGCACATGCTCAGTTTCTCTATTTGGAATCCATAGGTTGGGCTGTGTGTTTGGTATACATATATATATCTGTATCTTTTGTGTTTTATCGCACCCCACCCTTGTTTAGCACTTAGTACCAAACACTCCCATTTCATGGGAGATGGTGTTTCCCCTTAGTAACTAGCTCATTCCTGCTCCTTCTTCACTAGGATGTGATGGCTTGAGGTGACCTAACACCTAAGACCCTTCATGTAGGTTTTGATTGGGGTGGTTCTAGCCCAAGACTCTTTTGGAAGGTTTTACTGTTTCCTAAGAATCATCGGGATGAGGCCCAAGTGTGTGCGGGCGGGAGACACGGTGGTGAGGCCCATGTGTGTGCGGGCGGGATACGTGGTGGTGAGGCCCAGGTGTGTGCGGGCGGGGAGAGTGTGGCAGCGTCAGGACGTTCTCCATTATGAAGAGCATCTAACTAAAGGGGAATGGTGCGGGGTACCCAATACTCTTGTTCTCATATACTACTACCTGTTGTGATTGTGTTTTGGTGAGAGTGGCTGGTGAGGTTGGGTGGATAGATTTCCTTTCTAGGTTTCTTCTGTTGTTCTCACGGGACATTTGGATGTCTCCCCACTTGTGGATTAGAGCTTTATGTTTCCCTACTGAGTATACTTGTATGATCACCCTACAATTACTTTCAGGTTTCCAGGAGGACTACTAGGGCCATGCGGGACCCTACTAGTCGGACAGTTGGAGTTGTTGCAGTTTGTGTACACTTGTTTCTTTTGGTATTGTACTTTGAGCTTTCTTGTACTTTCACCTTGTTATGAAATTGTTTAAACATGCATGTGGGCTTGGTTTGGTTTTATTTATATACACTTGTTCTTTTCCTTTTTGGTGGTTGACTTGTCATATTTCCCGATCATAAAATAATAAAAAAAGTGTAATGCCTCCCATAATTATAAAAACTCATACCCTTGGTGCAAGTTGCCACCCCGGGGCCTACTGGAGGCGGGACTCAGGGGTCATTATCTCCGATTCACCATTGCCAGCTCAATAGGAGGATCTATGGTGGGAGGGGGTCATGGAATTTGTAATTTACTAGAATGATTAAAATCTAATTAATTAATTTTCAATACAAAATACTCAATAAGTGAATATATTTGATAAAAAGAGGAACATGTTAAGATATTACCATAAAATGAAATATATATTATGTTCTGTGTCATTTAAAAAAATATATTTTAGTTTAACCCCTTCATTATGCAGTGTTAATCATAAATTTATTATTCAAATTTTAATATGATGGGTTATACAATAACATGTAATTTAAAATTTAGCACATAATTGGCCAATATATGAAATTTTGAGCAATTTATTGTCCTAATTTTCCTATTTAATGATTAATAATATTTTTCAATAATTTAATAAAATATTATTTAACATGAAATATAATTAATTTCATTTTTTACAATATAAATTTAATTTTAGATTAAATATATCATGATACTAATGGAATTCAAATATAAAAATCATTGACATACATAACATATTATATTTATGAAAAAAATTCATATAACATAATAATTCTCAAAAAAATTCTTACTTTTATTATTTTTAAAATAAAATATATTATTTCTCTATTAATTGATTTAATATTATTTTGTAATTGAATAACCTTTTTGGGTTACAATTTCATCAAAAAAATTAAAAGCAACTTACTAGTACAAAAATGATTTATAATTTAATTAAACATTTCGAATCAAAAATTAATGTTTTTATACCTATCAAAATAAATTTATATTTGAAATAAGGGACAAATAGTTAATAATTTTTATTTACTAAAAATAGTATATAATACATTTTAAAATAAAATTATAAAAATGTGATTAATTAAAATATTTTATGTGGATGTTTGATCTAAAATTATCCAATGTATAAATAAAAATTATTAGGGATATTTGTTATATTTTTTCAAATTACATTTGGCCTTAATTATCATATTTACCATTACCGAGGTGATAATATTTACTAAGATTATTATTCATAATGAGTAAAAAAGGGGGATATTTACAAAATTTGAACCTCTTGATTCCCAATATGGTATCAGTTTTTCATTATTAAATCACTATAGGTTAAAAAAGTATTCTTTAATATAATTTTCTAAAACCCAATGAAATACAATTTTTAGAAATATGTGTTTTTAACTATAAAAAATATTTCATATAAAATTTTTTAATATTAGACACTAAAATGAAATTAACTAGATTATTATAAATTATGTGAATCATATCACAATTTTATAATAGATCATAAATTATAAATTATTCCATTAATGATAATTAATGACACTATATGATAAATATGTATTTTCTCTATTCCCTAAAAAAAGAGACATTTAATAATAAATCCTAATATTTATCAATATATGAATTTTGATATACTAATTTACAATGTTTTTCTTTTTATTACATAAAATTAATAAATTTGGTAAATTGTATATAATATTATTTCAAAAATAGAAATTTAACTCAATTATGATTAAAATTAAATTTTTGAAGAATACAATATTTTCACTAAAAAGGGTTATTTTTTCATAGTCATAAGTCAATAAATGTGTAATGTGTGATAAAAATATATTTCTGTTCCGTAATGTGTTTACTTGAATTAATATATTTTAATCTAAAGGAAATTTTATAATAGTCACGTTTAAATAATACTATTTTCAATAGTATATTATAATTCATTTAAAGATCGTTGTTTCATGTTAAACAAGCTAGAGAGAATATTTTTATTTTTATCTAAATATTCAGGAATTTACAATGAAAATTAAATTGATATGAATTGTATTCTATGGGTATTAATAAATATTAATGAAGGATGTTTATGTAAAATAGTTGTAAAAACATGAAATTAGTGATATTTCTATTATCATGGATTATGATGTTGTATTTCTTGAATATTTTCATAGTCTTCCGTTGAATCACTGATTTTTGTATTTTATGGATCACTTTAATTGTGATAAAATTATTTGAATAATTCATATATAATATCACTAATTGATTTTTATGATTTGAAGAAGATAATAATGGATAATCTTGATGAGGATTCATACACCCATGTGAAACACCACATTGTGAACCTATTATTTCTCTAAATATTAATGATGGTTCAATGATTATTTTCATTGATATTAGTGAGAATAATAATATCACTATGAAGAACATGTTTCTTATACCCTGTATTGATGATTTTTTGATAAATAACATACATATAAATATTTTCATAACATTTATATTTGATATGGATATCATTAATTGAGTGTATAGAAGGGGGATATACCCTAGAAACCCTTTTATACGAGGTATTGTTGTTATTATTTATAGTGATTAAATTTTCATTAACTAATTATTCTGATATTTACATATATTTAATGAATATCGTATTTATAAATTACCTTGATCACATTTTGATAGTCTAAGTAAATGGAATTCTTATGTATTTGTAGTGAAATGATGAGAATGTTGAACATTTGAGTATTATATAGAAGACCCTATGGTACGATAAAAAGTAAGATAATTTTACCATGTTTGAATTTTAGATACATAAACACACATTCATAGGACCAATAATATAATGTGAGTGCATATTGGTGGAACTTTAGAAAAAATTTATTGAACAATACCAAGACTAACCAAAATAACTAATATACATAGTCTTCTTGAGTATGAAGGATACAACAGATGAATTTTTGAGATATTAACTAGGAATATATAATCCAATAACCATGTTGGATATGAAAGGAGAAAACATCCATTAAATATATGAATGCATCAAAAATTTTAGGTAATTATAAATAATGTCAGTTATAGAACCTATAAATAAACTACCCTAATGTGGAGAAGTTTTGGTGATCATTAATGATCCATTAAAGAAAAGAATAGGATGAATCCTCATGCATGATGATGCGGGGATATCTTATGCATCACTCTAACTAAATGTTCTTGATAAACAATACATAAATCATTATTTAGAGTTGAAAGTAGTAATATAATCCGTGATAATATGGAGGAATTATTTTTACAGTGAAATATATGATATATATAATGATCATAAAATCATAAAATATATATTTTACAAGATTAGTTGAATATGAAAAAAATATTATGTTATGAATTATTGAATATTATGACTTCTCAATACACTACCGCCCTAGTTTGGAAAACAATGTTGGTTAAGATCTGATTCGTAAAATTCATTCTAGTTTCTCTATAAAGTGGATTAATGGAGATCTAATATTAATGAATTTTAAGAAGATTAATCTTGAAATAATGATGAAAGGGGATACACCATAACATTCTATAGTGAAAATTTAACCATCCATCCATGTGATTGTTAAAGAGGTCCATAAGGTGGATGTGGAACTATAGAAGAAGGTGAGTAATCTTCTTGAGATCAAAATTAACTATTATGTAATGATAAGGTTAATGATCAGATTATGTTTCCCATAAATAAAATAGTTGATGTAGGAGAAACTAGAATAAGATTAGATCTCATCATTACATCTTCATCATGAAGGTATTAATATGTATAGAGAAATTTATGAGCATTTATTGTGTGGAAATATGAAAATATATATAGTACAATATGTATCATGGTGCTTAGTATGTTGGAATATTAAAGTTGAGAGACATATATATAATGGGATATTATATCCATTATCTATACTAGAATGGAAATTGAAAAAAAAACACCACGGATGCCATCATGGACTCACCAAAACAACAGAAGTCCATAATGATATTTTTTTTGTAGTCAACCTACTTCTAAATTTATTGAACATCATTACAATTTGGTAATATTTATCTCTTTATAAACAGTATATAATATTCATTAAAGAATTGGTAAGTATATAGGGAGTACCTAATTCAATTTTATCTGATTGGGATCTTAGTTTTAAGTCAATATTTTTTTAAAGACTTCATAACACGTTGGATGTAGAGTTGTGTTTCACAACATCATATCATACTCAGTTATATGGTCAATATTATAGGACCATTAAAACCCAAAATGATATATTGATAACTTTATCTATGTATTTTAGAGGTGGTTTGGATAAACATGATTCTCTTGTAGAATTGTCTTATAGCCATAGCTATCACTTATGCATTCAGATGACTTATTAAGAATGCCTATATTGAGTGTAGTGTAGAACAACAATTTTTTGGGTTGATGTTATAGAATAAAAGCTATATAAACATAAATAAGGTATATATATCAAATATAATGTCAAACCCAATTAGTATCACATTAAGTATTATCAGATTTGATAGAAATATTTTTCTGAAAATCATTTGTGAAATATATAATTTGATGTTTTGGAAAATGTATTCCAATGAATTTCCCCTTGTAAGAATCATAGGATAATTTGAATGAAGGGAGTCTAATCCATATGTATATTGTACCCTAAATTTTTTTAATCTAGTAGATTATAGAGGTTAAAACATTGTGCTTCAACTAAACCTATTTCATGTTAATGATGTGTTCCATGTATCTCTCTTGACGAAGTTCATAACTATCACATCACAAGTATATAACTCATGGGTTATACTATTGTAGCATGTTACTACCTTTTAAGAATAATCTATGGAATTTAGGGAACATATAGATATTGTTTTCTTTATCAATACTACTAATATTGTTAATGTTTTTAAGGAATCATAAATTTGAAGAGTCTACATGAAAATACAAAGATGTGATCAAATATATATATCCTCATTTTTTGTATCATAATTACTGAATTTCATGGGATAATTTCATTTTAAGGGGGATATAATTTAACAACCCATAATTTTATATGTATTTCCTTCAAAATAAATTTTAGTTATTCAATAGTTTTCTTTATAACAAGACTGACGATTAAAGGAAATTCAATATAGTGTGAAAATATTGTTATTTATATGTATCCATTATAAAATAGCTACTAATTTGGATGTAATTAATAGTAATAAACACATTATAAACAATATTTGTAAAGGATTCATATTATGAAAATTTATTTATTCATAAGTATATAATATTTAGTAGATTAATATAATGTCTCATATATATTTATATTTCAAAAATAGTTTTATATAATTATTTTCGTTTCCATTATAATTAATTTAAATTTAAAAAAAATATTTTACAAAAAAGAAATAAATTTATATTTTCATGTCAAAATTCTCTTAGGGTTAATTTTTTGAATATTGTAAAAATTATTATTTTTTTGTATAGTGATAAAATTTATTTTAAAAGAAAATAATATTATATTTATTATTATATTCATTGTATCATTTTTTATTTCATTTAATTTTAAATTATAATAAAATTTATTTAAATAAATTAAATTGCAACCTTATTGAAAAAAAATACAAGATCGTGGTATAAAAATATTATTAGACATTAAAATGCATTTTTTAGAAAACCATTTTTCATTGTGGTTTTTGTTTTTATATTAAATTAATGTCAATATTTTCATGAGATTTAATAGTGAAAATTCAATCCATATATGGGATCATAATTTACTAATTTATAAATTATTCTAATTTCATTGTTTATCATTATGAATAGTAGCTATAATAAAAAATTAATACCTCTGAAAAAGGGTAATATCACTAAATTAAGGTCAAACATATAGATAATTCCACATTATTTTAACAATAATTCATAGAAGATAAATATATTCAGATCCATATTACATTATTCAATATATTTAATACTTTTGGTGGCACATTAACATGAATTTGACATAACAATAATTTAATCTTTTAATATATTTAATGGTTTTACCTCCACTCGCTTATAAAAGGTCACCCAACACTCTTTTATTTTCAATATATTTTACCACCAATATAAATAAAAATCTACATAATTCCCTTATGAACATCTCTATAAGGTAATTATAGGTTTTCATCTTCTAAAAATTGCATTTCATTGGGTCCTCAACAATTAATACAAAATAATTCTACCAAAGATGTGGTAATTTCTTTACTTGGACATATTCAATTAACGTCCTCTTCTACTTCATTTTAATATTTAGTATTTATAATCAAATAAAAAATAAGTATCCTAAATATATTTAAATGTTGTTATTATTATTTATCCATCATTATCTGACCTCCTTGCCATCAAATGATAAATGAAATTATCACTCCTACTAATGTCTGGACTACCACCTCAACATAGTGATATGATTAATTGAATATCACAATAATTAATTATTGGTCTTTATGATGGATTTACTATTTATATATTATATTTATGATTAATTATTTTGATTTAGCTATAATATCTAATCTACCATCTTCCTTTTCTAACTCTTCAAAAATGATAACATTGCTCATGGGTACATGAACAAATGTGATTCATTTTCTCATTTTTCACTTTACACAGATGAAAATAATGATAAATTTTAAAAAATTTTGTTGTATATATTATATAGTATTTATTATATACATTTTTTGTTATATACATTTGTTTTGTTTCAATTATAAGATAGTGTAAACATCACTCATGCGTACGTAAAGATTACCATCCCTATGAATTGATTTAATTTATTTTTCCTCACCACCATTAATGAATAGTTATAAAATTGTATATATTGATCTAATATTATAATTATTACTTGGCTAATTTTTTTAATATTGTGGAACCGTTATCAACATATGAGTATTTTAATTTACAATTCAAAACCACTGTGAATGAAAAAAAGAGTTATTTCATGGAACAATTAATTTAATAAAGAGTTTTTAATAACATAGTGATAGGATGTTATGAGTATGTCATTTATAGTATTATATGACTGAATGTGGTTTAGTAATAAATTTATAATAAATTTTTTTATACATTATGTTTTAGAACATACAAATAAAGAAATTACTTGGGTAAGGGAATTATGTTTCAATCCCATTTTAATTGATTATCTTTATTCTCTAGTTTCCATAGTGGAAGTTGTTTGAATTTTATCAAACAAAGTAATTAATTTTTCTTTTCATCTTGTTAATTTTTTAGCTTCTATGTATTAATATTAATTTCCTCATTAGGATTCATAAAATTATTGAGAAAAATATTTTTAAAGATACTATGATCTTATTTTCTCTTATGTCGACCATATTTTTAATCCTTATCTATTATCCTCAAAGTAGTTTCATGAAATAATTGATATGTTTTTCAAATTTCATTTTAAATTCATCTTACTTTACATTTAATTGTTTAAAAGTAATATTTCTAATGACATGTTTTTTCAACAAGTCATTTTTCTCTTTTTAATAAATTTTGATAAAAAATGTTCTCTTTTAATGTATACTAACTGAATTTATATTCATTCCATTATATAATATCATTAATATAAATATTTATTTAAAATTTTCTAGGTGTAATTTAATATAATTTTTTTTGATTAATTTTTTGGTAATAATTTAATTGTTAATAATTTATTTCAAATGAGAATAGTATTTTCCCAATAAAATATTCCAAGTGAACATTTAAAGATTTTTTTCTTCTATGATGACATCATTTGATGTAATTTATATTTCATTGTAGATGAGATTATATAATAAAATACTAATTCATTCAGGGGATGGTTTATTATTATGATTATGAAATAATTAAGAAATCCATTTTCTTTTTCATACGTTATGTTATGACGAGATATTGAATTTGTTTATGATATTCTATCTTACATATGATTGAATTTTGATTATGGGATGGGAGATTCCATTATATCCTTTCAATGCATTTTGTAAATATAGATAACACATGACATAATTATTTATGTGTTAGCCTAATTTCATGTTCAAAAAAGCTTCATGGAGATTGATTAATGTATATTGGATTATGTGTGAACGTGATTTAATTTCCATAAGATTATTTTCGGACTGGTTTCTAGGTACACTAGATTATATGAGGACCAAAATTCATGATTGTAATGCACCGAGGGAAATCTTTTATATTTATACATATTTGTTATCTTAAAATCTTTTTTTTTTCTGCATTACTATGTTCATTTTTTTCTCTCATAGAACTTGGTTTATTAATAATGATTCTAAACTCTATTGAGTAATGTCTTTTGTTATGAAAATTATTTTTTCAGCGAGTCATAATAGGAGATATTAAATTATGTGTGTATGAATTTCTTATGTTATGACAATTTTCTCATACCCTTATGCTCATGTATGATATTTTATTGATATATCCAATGTTTTTCCTTACTGAGAATCAGAGATCTCCATTTTTTTGTTTTCATTCCATAGGTTTTGATTGATGGTCTTAATTATGATATTTCAAGATGTATATTATTATTTTTAACAATATGATATATATTGGAGACATTTTTGTAAAAGTGATTTTTTATCAATTCTCTAAGTCAATAATAAAATATGGTTATGGGGAATTTATAATTGTTTAATTTTCAATATATTAATATAAAATGATTCAATATTTATGCATGATTTTCTTGGATCTTCATAAATAAGATTATGGAGAAAAAATTATTAAAACTTCATATTAAAATATTTGAAATTCATTTTCATTGTCAATAGTATATAAATTATTGAATACCATTAATCTGTATTGATCTTATTTCTATTAATTAATAAAATTTACATTAAAAATATTTATTTTTTATTCAAATTAATTCTATATATTTAAAAGGTGGAATTGAATAAACTAAATACGTTCTTGTATTTATTATCTACATGGTGATACACTATAGATTTGTAGAAGTATTATATCAAATATATTGAGAGAAATACGAAAATATTGGAACTGGATTAATATAGTTTTTCTCACCTATATTACGTCTAGATTATAGATTATAGTTCCTCTAATCAATTTCTCTTGAAGATGATGACGATAAACATGTTATTTTATTCTCTTATTCACATTTTGAGTATTCTAAAATATTTTGGGGAATGTCAACTTGCATGTTTCTCCATTAATATTTATTTTTAAGTGGAACACTAGGCTTAATGAATAATATTGAACTTATAAATGTTAATATATTTTTGAACCAATTTATTATATTGTTCTCATGATGTGAAAAAGTTATTGAAAGAGGAATTGATTGTGTAAGTTAAAACAATGACAAATTGGTATTTTTCTTCAATAAATATTATAAGATGTATTATACGATTATATTTTCTGGGAATATAAAATCCAATAATATATAAGGAATAAAACAACACACATATTAAAATAACATGAAAATTTTAGTGATTTCCTTCGAATCAAAAGTCAATATAGTCCTATAAATTATTATGTAACACATTGAGACTAAAACCTTTTAAAATTTATCTCTGTTGTGTTAATAATATAATTGTTACATATCTGGTGGGAGAGATATAATTGATTCGTGGTACCATGTCATTAGTGGAATTTTGAAACATATAATTTTTAAAACATCACCATATTGATATTATATCATGATAACCAGTGTAACTCTTGAGCCACTACTGTAGTAGGTAAACACCAAGACCAACCCTATCACATAAAACACCTTTAAAATATCCTTCATCATTAGTTTAATTAATATATTAATTTAAAAACATTATAATTACCAGAATAAATTCATTTTTTAATTTATCATATTGAAATCTTCATATAATGAATTTTTCAGTTTTTTTTCTGAAAAGGTAACATTTTAATCCTAAAATTTCTTTTTCACCAAACAACTATTTTGAATGACTATAATATTAAATAATAATGAAATGTAATTTCATTAAACCATTTTTGTAGTAAAAAATAAATCTATGAATTAAAAATATACATTTTAAAATAATCATTGGGTTTAAAAATACTTAGCAAAATTTTTTAAAAAAATAATTAAAATATAACATTATTAAAAATGCATTTTTAATATTTTTCATTAAATCAAATATTCTCCATGGAGATTTGGTTTCATATATAAATAATTATATCATAAATTTTATGCTGTTATAATAAATCTATTTTTATCATTCAAATCAGTGACCATGATAGTTTTATCTTAAATATAAATTTGATGCTTAAAAATATTATTTCTCTTAAAACTAATTTGGTGAAATTAAGTGTGTTTATTTTAAGAATTACATTTCAATACATTAGAGATTTTATTTCATAGAAGTATATTGAAATTTTAAATTATATATACCAATTTTGGTAAAATATTTAGTCTTAATAATTTTTATTAAGATTAATTACTATGGTTAAAAATTAATTAATGCGGTAAAAGTAAAAGAGGTAAAGTTAGTGTAACATACTCTATAAGTCATTAAACATTTAAAAAACATTCCATAAATTCATTTTCTAATATTTTAATCACCCAATCCATGTTTTGAAAATATTTTTTTCTATTTCTTTCCTTCTACGCATTAATAGTAATATTACTTTACTAAAAATGTAATGGTTACTCACAAAAACTACCCTTTCTATCCCTTATAAAACTGAAACATTTTAACCATGTCATGTGTAACATATAATTCTAATTTATACTTTAAATTGGCTATTTTACTCTCCCCATAACCCTATCCCATGAAAATGATCTCATATTCAATCATTAATATTTGAATCATATCTGATTCTTAGAGTTATCCATGTAAAAGTTTTGTCCCTAACATGAGTATATTCAACTTATTTGAATTTTTCTTAATTATCTTCTTAAAAATTTATTATTAATAGGCTATTATAATGATATTATTTAAATTATATACTTTAATTTTACAATATCAATGTTATTATAATTAGGAATTCTTATAAATTATCAATTAAGAAAATCAAAACTATTGTTCGTGCATTTTGTAAGCTACCGCCTCCATATTGTAAAATGTTTTTTCCTTCACTGATTTATAATGTTTGATAGAAGAACTATATTAAAGTGAAATATAAATATTATGATATCCTTAATGTTTTTTATTACAAATTTGAGATCTTACTAATGATATGATCAGGAAAAACTCATCATTAATTTAATTGTTTAAAATATGTGTAATAAAAAGATAATATTTTATTCCAATCATTTTAGATTTTTAAATCAATTAATTTCCCTTTTATATCCATAAAATAATTATATCTCACACTATAAAATACTAAATATGATCATTATTCACCTAGTATAATGATAATAAAATAACTGCTTCTCATAAGAATTTATTAAATGAGGGTATTTGAATCTTTGTATTGGTTAACCACCTACGTGAAAAATAATATGCAGTTTAATGATGGGATACATAAAAATATTATTTACTAGCATGATGAGATATAAAATTGTACAAAATAATTTATTTTTTATAAGAGATATATTATATCAATTTATAATTCATCAAATAAAGAAACACCCAGCGTTTCTCAATCAATTCCACTATATTCCTAAAAAATAACCCAAACATGCATATTATCGATATCGTATTTAATTAATATGAAAAGAATACTAATTAACGTAATTTGAAAATAATAAATTACTGTAAATCATCTCATAAATTCACAATAATGACCTGGTAATAGTGTACTTTGGAGTACTAATGAATACAAATAGAACTATGAGAGAATGAAAATTTATGAAGAGTATAAATGAACATGGATATGAGTATGGTTTTAATTTATTGATTTATATAGCTATTTTTATGATATAAGAGATTAATATACTCTCATAGAGTTCAGTACAAAAGGTAAATGTTTTTTACCTCACATTTCACAATTTTAGAAATGTTTTTATTATAAAACTAATTTCCATTATCTGGGGTATATAGTACCTATATTAGATGATATATCATGAAATAATTTTATTCCTATTATTTTAATATAGAGTTTTAATTATATTTTTCAAGATGTTGTGATTTAATTTTTTTCTAATCCATAGTGGGGTTTTTCATCCTAATTTTTATTATTTGGGACTCATGTTATAATCACCACCTATTTTATTTTGTGTGTTTCATGAATTTCCATGGAATAAATTTTTCCCCATGTTAATCATGGTTTTTAAAGAATTCAAAATCATATATTTATATACCTTAATATTATAAATATTATTTCAGTGTGCCCTTTTCTATGGTGGATAACCATCCTTCGATTTTATAAAGTATAAGTCTGTGTAATTTATTATGAACTATATCCTTATCTAGATAATGGGATGGGGATGAGGTTGTTGAATTGATGAAACATACGGTAAAACCCCAAAAAATGGTTTGTTAATAATTTATCAATACTCACATAGATTAAAAATGAGTGGTCCAAAGACTTCACATCGAGAGAGAGAGACTGTAGAGTGATATGATTTTGAATATTCTATCATTCTTGATGAAATGTTATCAAAGATTTTTACTACCATTTGATTGATCTTCTAGATATGAAAACAATTGAACCCAATTACTATAATCCATGGTTAAATCAACATATTAAATGTAACTTAACAAGTATATTACATTGAAATGTGTACTACCTATTACATTAAGGATACACAAAAACTTCTATGTTTTTTTAAGGGTTGTTCCCCTAGACATCCTCATTATTCAAAAAATGGGGATGTATTTTATGTACGTATTTCTAAATTTGTGGATAACAAATTTTTATAACTCAATATATTCCTTAGAGAATTGTATGAATTGTCTTTTTGAATATTATGGGAAAGAATTGAATTTAATGTGGTAAACAATGAGGCTCGTAATTATATAGTCACTCGATACATCCACAGGTCTTCTGTGACATAACATGTTATGTTTTGGTGTATTTATCTTCCCATGAATGGAACATATCTTTTCATTAAGACATATAGGTAAATTTTCAATGTCCGAAATTATGAATTCCATTAATATGATATCAATGATTAATTTTATCATTATTTTCATTAATTTTCCTTAATTTAGATTCCCTTAAATTTTAAGTGATTTTGGTAACTTGTTTTTTATTGACTATTTCCAAATCACTTATAAAATGTATATGTTATGTAATATTCTAATGTATGGTAGTCTTTCATTATAATATAAGCTCACTATTATTTGTTTCAATTTCCATGGGAATCCTAGAGGACCCATATGTGAATGTTTTATAGATATGATAGAAGGTATATTGATTTTACCGAAATATGATCATGTTGTATATTTTTAAATGTATTGCATTTATGTATTCATAGTTCAAAAAATATTAATCTTTTTGATTCCTCAGGAACTATAGTTCATTCTAAAATAATGTAACATAAATACCCATTCTTGGTTTTTAGATTCTAGTTTGTTTCTGCTGGTTTCAAAGGAATCTTAGTAGAATTCATGAATATTTAATGAAAAACTATGAGTATGAAAAAATAATTAGGGTAAAATTTTGATAGAACAAGTTATATAAAAAAATATCTATATTTTTAGGGGACACTCTAAAAATTATAATCTAAATTATATTTTTCAAACTCATTTTACGAGCTAATTATTTATTTTCCATTATAAAATAATAGATACTAATTGGATGAAAGGAAATTTTTTAAAAATGCAACATAAATACAAAGATATTCCAACTGAATATGTTAATTAATATGGATATTAGGATAATTATTTTATTATTATATTTATGAATTTGACCAAATTTATAAAAAATAACATTCCCCCCCCATAGACAGACATATGCATCAACAATTTGGTGTTACTATGTGGGATCGCTTTATATGATACCCCTACTATAATATGGAACTAATTTTTCATTTGTATCAAAAAATGGACCATGTCCCAACATAAGATATTTCTATATTTGGGATTTTGTGAAAAATAATGATTAATCATGGAGATATATCATTAGGTTGGAAATTAAGTCTACAGTTGGTTTTTAATTCAAAAAAAAAGGAATTTGAAATAGCGTTATTAGAATTGGAAACTTTTTATAATTTATTATATGAAAAATATATTACTCATGAAAAAAATTGTTTAAATGGAAATGTAGTTATCTAATATTCAATGAAGAGATTAAAATGTTTCTTAATAGATGGATATCAATAAAAGGCAAGGTAGGAATGAAAAAAATATATATTTAAATCAAAATTCATGACTGATTATATCATTAATAGGATAAAACAAAAATTTTGGTCATAAATGGTATTGGAGAACATTTCATTAGATGTTTATATAGACTTGATCACTATTAATATAAAAAATTAATTATCCAAGACTTAAGTATTCAAGAGAAATCAGGAGAATATGAGGCTGATTAAACATCACGGTATGATTAATGTGACTATGGTGATGAAAGGTATGATTTTATTTCCCACATATAATATTTAAGGGATGTAAAACTGTGGGGCTAGAAGGAAGGGGATAAATATACATTATATGTGCAGAGAAAAAGGTTTTCATGATATATAATGAAATGTAAAGGTAATGTCTATTTATGGACAATTCGTTAACTCTAGGGAGAAGGTAAATTATTGAAACGGATTACCACATCATTTAGGTAATTTAAATTAGAAATTTACATTGGATCAAGACCAATCTTATGTGATTACAACATCAAAATTTAATGTTCTTAATGACACAATAGCATATAATTTGAGCAATTCCTAATAATTAAAAAATGTTTTATTTTATTCCATATCTTTACACTAATTTGTATCTTACATGTTTTCCTAAAACATTAAATACATTCCATAATCATTATTAAGGGAATTAATAATTATTAAACCATGTGGTAGTCTTAAAGAAACAATGATATTTTAGGATGTTATAATTACATTCCATTAGTGAACACTAGTTGAAAATTTTGTTATCGTACATATGGTTTGCATTAATATGATCATTGATATATATTTACTATCAATGTATAATGTGAAATTTATTTCTGGGAAAAGGAGATTAATATTAATGAAGGTTAAGTGAAATATATTTTCGTTTGAGGGGACACATCGTCATCTTATTCATATTTGGATCATCCCATAGTAGATAAATTTAATTAAATTCTTGTTATAGAGAAATATTAATTGGAAACCTTATATGATATATATATACTAATAATTGTTGGATTTAACTATGATATTAAAAATAATTAATATTTTTTATTACAATTACATGGTCTCGTACTAGATCACAATGTTGATTTTTCCATTAAACTCATTCTATATGAAAGAATATATCTATATATAATTATATAATGGAATAGGTGGAGTTATTAGAGATTAATAAAAAATTGTACTACTTGGGTGGTAAGGTATTTATATTACCTAGTATTTCATAATAAATATTCCTTATTATATTCATGATAAATAATGATGGGTGAATGATATTATGCATTGATTATTGGGAGATAATTTCCAATACTATAATGAAGAGGTATAATTCTACAATCATTGATGAATTATTTGATCTATAAAAAGGATCCTATTAATTTTCAAGGATTTATATTTTATCTGGTTTTCATCAAATAATGTTAAAGGCAGAGTATATAAAAAAATTAGAATTTCAAACTAGGTATGAAAATAACAACTTTAAGATAATTCAGTTTGGATTCACTAATTCCCATTATATATTTATAGACACCATGAATATATTTTGAAAGTATTACCATGATAACATAACTATGGAGTAATTTTTGGATTTTTTGATATTGTGACAGAGATATGAAGATCATGAATATCATCATAAAATAATTCAGAAGACCCCTGGGAAGTAGGAGTTATGTGTGATGTATAGTAAGTTTTAATTTTTCCTTAATAAAGTTTTTTTCATTGACATATTTCTCTATTAGGATATGAATTTATTTATCCTAAAAATATGAATGTCATTATGGAATTTCCCACATTGATGAATATAACTGATATCTATAGAATCCTATGATTAATTGGTTACAATCATCATTTTTTTCAATATTTTTCCCAACTCGAAAACCCATTAACCAAGTTATAACTAATGGGTGTTTAAATACCTTGGTTATGTTAATTTACTTATGGATTTAAAATTTTGAATAGATAAAAATTGTTGAATTATTAATAACATTACAATAATGTAATGAAAGATTTTTTTATATAGTGATTCATCATAGAGAGGACTCAATTGTGTCTTTATGAAGAATGATATACTTATTATTTAGGCATCAAGGTAGACAAAAATAAATGAAAACAAATCTGTCACATGACCATGATCTAGAAGCCTTTTAATTTTCTATGAAAATATGATAACAATATATATATATATATGGTGAAAATGTGACATATAGGTAGACCAAAATAGTTTGAATTTTGTAATCTCTAAGAAGGAGATCAAGATGAGAAAAAAAGATACTTAAAACAAATAAATGACTATAATGGATCGATACACTTATAATCTATGAAGGTAAAACAAGGTGGTTATTGCATTTAGTAGGGGGAAGCATAGAGATATAACCATTATGACCAATATCATTGTTCCAATATATAATAATCTAATAAAAATATATATGGTTTATTTTTAGGAAACAGGATCCATAATTTCATTTTTAAGAAATTGATAAACCATTATTATTATAAAATATTGAGATATCCTGGTGGTAAGATACGAATTTAATAATAATATTATTGTATTGAATGATGTCAAATTGATTGAAAACTTTTATAGAGTGTACTATTGATTTTTTTTAAAATGTTATCTGTTCCATCCACACTAGAGGGGAAAAGGGAACTTATAGATAAAACACATACCTCAAATTTCAATATAACATATGGAATCACAAATATGTATAGTAATATAAGAAAAAAATTATGTTCCAATTGTATAATTAAATACATTACAGAATATGTTTCCAGGCTCTTAGTATTCCAATAGGTAAAGGATGAAAGGAAACATCCTAAGTGTGTTTTGCAACATGTTACGTTACCTATATATAAGAGGGAAGCATTAAAATGGTATTTTCACTATAATATAAAATAATACAAGGAATAATGATGATATAAGGGTTATCATTGATATACTTACAATGTCTTCTCATTTATCGACAATAAGATACTATATATCATATGATCTACTTAATCATCAATATATTATTGAAATCATTAGGATTCATGGGGAACCATTATAGATTATATTTTATAAATACCCATGGTTCATAATGAAATATCAGAAGGTTATTAAAGAAATATAAACACATAGATACATTTAAGCACAACCTATCTTCTACCGACTAATTGACAATCTAAATTGAATATCCAAGCTATGAAATACAAGTGAAGATCATTTTCTCATAATATATAATGTATGTGGGGTTGATATCGTTATTTTATGGAATATCCATACAATAATATAATGTGTTAATGATGTTAGATGAATATATATTTGTTTTATGGGAAGAGGTTTCACACTTGAACCTGTTGGGAATAAGATGGAGAAAGAAATTTAGTTGGCACATATATTTTGAGGAGACAATTGTTCTAGTTTAGACTATTCAGGATAACATTAAAACATCATAAAGTAGAAAGGATATCTACGTTTATAATTGAATTATAATAATAGAATTTCAAATTTTTTATCTTGTTTTAATAATGGTTTATCAATGGATGGATGTTTTATTACATGTTAAAAAGGAGAAGTTAATCTCAATGTACATTGAGCCTTTTGACATATTAGAAATAATTGGGGCTACAACATAAAGATTTCCCTTGCCTACCAACCATTAGAATATACACTACCTATTATTTGTTTCATTGTAGAGGAAATATATTATAGATTCAATCCAGGTGATAAAATCGAAAGGAATATATTTGGATCCAAATTTTTATTATAAGAGGTTCTGAACCGAATTATTGACACTAGAGAGTTGGTATTGCGTAATAGGACAATTTTTTTTTGAAATCCCCTTAAAAAAAGTCAAAAACGAGAATAAATAAAATGTTAGTGTGAAAACGATACATTAAAATGGTATAGAAATTTTTTAGTAGCTGATATATATATGCCAATTTCATGGAATGAATTATTTAATGTGAAAGAATATGACACTTGGGATTATACTATAACAAGTAAACACAATAACCCAAACTGTCACACAATTCACCCTATAATGAAGACATATTAATGAAAGTATTAAATTTATTAATTTAGTAATGTGATATTGAAATAGATATCATCATATTTGAATTCATCATATCAGAATTAACATTGTTTGATTTTTTAAATTTTTTAAATGTATTTCTGTTTCTCAAAAAATATGGTTTTAAAGAAACATGAAATTTTATTAAATTACCATTTCTTAAGAGAGAGTTGGAATTTTATAAAATAAGTATATTAACAAAAATATAATTTATGTAATAAAAATATTTATTTTAAAATATTCAGTGAATTTAGAAATCATATACCAATCTTTTTTAAAACTAATAAAAATGTTACAATAATAAAAAAACTACATTCTGTTATTTTTTCTAAATAAATTATTTTCAAGGGGGATTCATATTTTTATTTCCTTATAACTATCATACTAAAAAATTTCTTTATAAAAAATAATATTATTTCATTAAAATTAATATTCATTATACAATTAAAATATATAAAAATTGATGTCTTAAAAATTTTATTTCTCTTAAAAATATTTTTATGAAATTATGTGTGATTATTTGAAAATTAAATTTTTATAGAATTAGAAATTTTATTTCACAGAATTGTTTTAAAATATATATTTTATATACCATATATGT
This sequence comes from Viscum album, assembly GCA_963277665.1. Classification (NCBI taxonomy): domain Eukaryota; kingdom Viridiplantae; phylum Streptophyta; class Magnoliopsida; order Santalales; family Viscaceae; genus Viscum; species Viscum album. The sequence continues at coordinate 2,132,043,996 of OY728155.1, read as the reverse complement.
TAAAAATTACAATCTTGATATTTCTTATTAAAATTAATTACTTAGGCTAAAAATTTATTACCATACTAAAATTATAAGGGAAAATATGAGTTTATCTAAGATTTATAATCCTAAAAAAACATGCATACATGCCATGAATTGAATGGTTTAGAATTTTACTAAACAATAAATGTGTCCCATACTCTCTTCAATATTTTATTCCAATAAAACCTGAATGGAACCCATTAATGATGGAAAAAATAATGGTTTTTGACAAAACAATGTTTTCCTTCACTTATAAAAGGGTATCATATTCACCACATCAATAATTAGTAATCATTCATATATATTCTTGATCCATGGAAATTTTTTTCTCTAAAGAACCATATATGAGGAATATAATCCCAAGGTGACTCATATTTATCATAATCCCTTCAAATTCAATTATACATTCAAGGAAAATTCCAGTCTATAATGTTATTATTATCAACTACTTAGTTTTCTTCTTATTTATATTTTTTCAAATGTATTCTGGACACATTAGTATAGTGATAGTATAATAATCTATATAATTTAATATTACTATATGAATGTTTTTTTATTCTTATCTTATACACCACATCGATTAAGAAATAGAAAACCATCTTTCATGCTTTGTGAGAACTACCAAATCTACACCATACTGTGTTTATTTTTCTTCAATTAAATACAATTTTCAATATATGTATGGTAAGAAATTATAAATATTATTATTATCATATAATATGGTTTTATTTATTTAACATAATTGAACCATCTATTGATATGTTCAAAAAATTATTGTTGTTAATTTAATAGTTTAAAATAAGTATTTTGAGAAGATAATATTTTAATCAAATCTTATCTGATTTTGATATCAATAAAAAATTCATATATTTCCATAAAATTACGATATATAATAGTAATAATTAGAAAATTGTATAATAATTATTATATTATAATGATATTTTAATAAAACCACCTCATAATCATTCATTAAATTATGGTATGTTCATTTTTGGGTCTATTTAACCACCTACTTTAACAAAACTGAAGATTTATATCATGGTTGACAAGAAAGAAAATAGTACTATAATATGATATAAATGTTTACACATTGATTTATTTTTTTCATGAGATATTATATCAACTATAATTCATCAATTATTGAAACACCATATTTTAATCAAAATTCACTAAAACTTGCATATTATTGACTTCCTAGTCAATGACAATGTTTAAAACACTCATTAATAGAAATTGAAACACCATAAATTCTTATAAATCATACATAATAGAAAATTTTTTGATCGGTTAATAATGTTATTTTTATGACGAATGACTATGAACACCACTTTTATGAAACTAGTATAAATGATCTAAACTATAAAGACTAATGTGGAAAATCATAGGAATTCTTATAGAGAATAAATATTTATAAATAGTATGAATTAAAATAGAAGTGAATAATTTTATAAATTATTTTATTTAAATATATGTTTTTTTATATACGAGGATAGATTATGTTCACATAATTTATGATAATTGGAAAGTGTTTTCAAACCAAATTCCTCTCTTTGAGACACATTTTATGTTATGCACCTAATTTCCTTTATGTGGTGTATGTACTGCCAATTTAGGATGTTATATGACTAATTGACATTAGTCATGGTATTTTAATATCATATTTAAGAAATATATTCCACAAAATTATTATATAATTACTACACAATCCATATGTGGTGTTTTTTAATCTCAAATTTTATTCCATAGGACTTATGTTAAAATTACAACCTATATCTTATATGGGTTCAATACATCTCCATGGATGAATTTTTTCCATTACACTCATGAAATATAATTGATTTATAATCTTTTATTGTTATCTCTCTCTCATATTATTTTTTTGGAAGATTTTACATTTCTATTTTTTAAAAACCATCCAGTTTTTTAATAAATTAAATGTGTGGGAGATTTTCTAGAAAATACATCATAATCTATATACTCAAAAGCCGATGTAGTTAAAAAATACATTAAAAGGGGGTGAGAATACTAAATATTTTCATTGATCATTGACTCAATCATCTCTTTGATTCTTTATGAGTTGAAACATGACTAAAAACCTGAAAAGTTACTCCCATGGGATATGGTTTAGAAGATACACATTCTCTTAATAAATCATGGTGAAATATTTTTTTGAACAATTACCACAAATTCTTATGTATAAAAATGATTGAAACCAATTAATAACATCCATGGATAACTTAAAGAATTTAATATACCATAATATATATATTTATTTTAAATAGGAACAAACTATTACATTGATGATACCCCATGACATCCATGTTTATTAAGGGTTGTTTTCCTATAATTAACATTTTTATTTTTAATGGGAAATTATTATATTTCATAACAACAAAATATATTGAAAAAAAAATTTATTTAGAATGTTTTTCCTTAGGTAATGATATGAAATATCATAAAGACCGTTATTTAAAATTTATTGGACCTAAATATGTTAAATGGGGCTTAGAATTATATATCCCCTGATGCATTGATGAGTATTTTGTGTCAAAACATATTGTGTTTTGGAGTGTGCCTCTTTTAAATATGGGAATGTATCCTTGATGGAGGCCTCTAAAAAATGTTTATGGTCACTATTATTATGCATTCCATCAGTATGGGATCATTTATTATAATAATCCATTATTTAATTTATTTTCATGGATATAGGATTCCCTCTATTTCAGTTGATGGTGTTTTCTTATTATTATTTGATTCATTCCAAATTAGTTATTCCATGTTTATTTTGTGTATAAATCCACTATATACTACTACTTAATGAGCATTATACCTCTCCCTTATTTGTTTTCCATTCCATAGGAAACCTATTGGAAGAAATTTTTTTAAATTTTCTGGATATAATGAAATTGATATTCATGTTCTCGCCAAATTTTCATGTCGTATCTTATGATTTGAATAGCATTTTATGTATATATATTTTCATAAAAGAATAAAAAACTATTTAATACTTCAAGAACTATTATAATTTATTAAAATAATGTTTTATAACTATATTTTTGGGTTTTTGTCTTAGGGGTGTTATATATGGTGATACACAATGCCGAGTTTCAACCCGATGATCCCTTATGGAAGGAATTTATGCACAAAATGAAACAAAGTATTACCAAGTTTTACTTTCTTATGTATGTTTGATTCAAACATCGTCGACTATTTTTATTATGGGATTTATTTTATTATCTCTCTATATCATCCACATATACTCCAAATATCTTTTGGGTTAGGAATCAGTGATATCTAGGTGATAACATGGATAATTAGATAATCATTAAATGTATTGATGATCTCCATAGATATTCTCCTTTGATTTGAATGGAATTACAATGATTGTGTTCCCCCAAAGTAGTCCATGTAACACTATGATATTTGAAGAACGAAGGAGACGCTCCCAAATTATATTGTATGAATAGTAACTGCTTAGTGAGCACCTCCAAGATAATATAGGTTAATAAAAAAACTCAAAAGTTGAACTATCAACTCTATATATGTTTAAAAAAATCCCATAAATGAAATTATTAAACCTGTAATCTTGTTAAAACATCCATTTATATTCTACAAAATTCTTCAAACATATTAATTATGTCATAGGATATGATATGTGTATATAACGTAACTCATTTTCCCATAATAATTAAATAAACCATTAATGTTAAAATAATATATGTTTATAAATATTATTCCTAGTGTTCACATAAAAATTCATAAATACAATGTGTAAATAAATTCACTATATAATATTCCTAACTAAAATAATATTAAATTTATTTATAGCTTGAAAATTATATAATCTTTTCTATCACACAAATCCTATGGTGGGGTTGACCATGTCTGAACCATTTATTCGTTAGAACATGGTACATCTTTGAATACAAATTGTGTGTGTTCAAATAAGACCTTACCGTATTTACAGTGAGTTTTACTCAATGACATGGAGAGGATTCTACAAAACCATCATGGACCTTAATAATATAAGTTATAGTGAAATAAATAACAACCTGTAATATCTGTTTTTACATAGAGTCTAAAAATTCTTAAATGAAATTGAATTATAAAATTATTATATTGGAATTATTTTGATTCGAGATTAAAAATTAAATTATAACACATAGAATCCATGAAATGATGTATTTTGGATATAGAATATAGTCTATATTCTTGTAAGGTGTCACAAGAGTTCTTAAGATGGAATATGGGATAAAAAATGTAGCCATGTGTAAGCTGTTAACAACATAACAGCTAGAATATGTGTATCACAATTTCTTGGTGCCATTTTATGTCCCACTAGCTAACTTGTTGACTAGAACTAGATAGAAGGTGGGTTTTAAATTCGTAAATTACATTTTCACACACTCAATTTTTTTAAGATATGTCCCCCTTACCCATATTTTTCATTTTCATGGAAAAGGGGTTCTTTCACCATAGTTATTCCCTTTAATCCCCTTTAGGAGGGTTATTTTGTAGGGATATTCTTGGTGTATTGCGGTTTGTATCCACATCCATTGAACTTTGATATTGTTCTTATTCAAACTTCACTCATTCAATTTCAATGTTTAATGATTTTATGTGGATTCCACTATAGCATGGTGGAATCGTTTGATTATCATAGGGTATTTATTCAACAAATCCAAAGGACATCCTAAGTCAACGTCACCTGCCACTACTTATTATTTCAATAAAGGTTTTTCAGTTGGTAAATTTCCATATATTTTTATTATAAAATTAAAGAAATTTTATTTTCTAAATGGTTTAGTTTGGTGAATCTTTTTTCTATAAAATCCTTCGGAATATTATTGATAATTTTTCCAAAGATGGTTACTAGGAGGAAAAACGATTTCAAGGCTCAGTGAGCTCAAAAATATATTTTTTTAAAAATAAAATATATTTGATATTGTGGGAACATAGTTTTTGATAAATATTTGAATATATCCTAAAAGAAGTCTAGTATCTGAAATATGAGTCCATGATTGAATATGGCACCTGGTGTTTACCCTAATTGTTGCCTTAAGTTAGTACGAATCATGATTCTGCTAAAGGAATCTATTTGAGGGTGTCTTTAATTAAAATAAATATATAAATAATTTATTTTGAAATAAATTACCTAACTTGTTTTCCACTACAAATAATCTATTATAGAAAATTGACATCATTAGCTGCAAATCCAAGGGATTTTTTATAGCATCTTCCACCCTTTCATCATTGGAGGATTAAGACTGGATGATTATATATGATCAGATCGAGGTGAGTCGATAAAAAGTGGAAATATAAGACCACATTTATTGCTATTTTATGTGTTCATTACCAACAATCAAGCCACAATCAGGGTTGGACTCATAAATTATGGGTCATCCTCTTTTCATTAAAATATTGAATCACACATTATTATCATCTTTTGATTCTATGATTATATTTTTTTATATGATCCCATAGTAAAAAATAAAATTTATTTAATTTTTTTTCTTGTTTATCTCGTGTTTTAATAATGGATATTCTCAATCTATGATTGTTTGAAAATAATATTTGGTCACTAATTTTGGAGCCTTTATTCTTATGTCTCTCTCCCACTATTCTTTTCATTCTTCATCATTGGACCATTAAGTTGTGTTTCAACCTTGATGGGGTGTGTTCGAGTGTGATAAAACAACTTGAATCAGGTTAGTTGTTAAAATAATTAGTGGGATGGGGTTTTATGAAGAGATATAATCAGTATTTTGGGTGTGAGTATGCAATAGATGTTTGAAGAGGATGATAGTTCACCAGAGGAGGTTTGGGTTTAGATCAGGGATCTATGTTTCTTCAGGGGATGTGTGGTGAAGATGTGTAGTCCAATGGGATTGGATCTAAGTACAGTCTATGCATCAGGTCTCAGAGAAGGGGATACTAAACTTCGATGTGATGGGGGTTGGACATAGATCTCTAATGAGGTGTTAGGAAGCATCTAATTTCATGAGTGTTAATATTATTTGTCATAATAATATTATCTTCAAAATATTTTTTTGAGTTGTTAATAAAATGAAGTAGAGTAAATGTAATAATGGAAGAGTTTTTTTTGAATTTTTTAAATTAATTTAATATGGGGGTTTTTAAATAAATAATAAAAAGAAGAAATTATGTTTATGGGGTGAAACCCTCCATGTAATGTGTTTACTCATTATTATTATTATAATTTATAAGAATAATTATTTTATATTGATAAATTTTGATAATTTAATTTTATAAAAATGGGGAAATGAGTTGGAAAATTGATAAGGGAGTTCTTGTTAAAATTAATATGGGGAGTGTGATACATATAAGTTAGTTTTCATCAATTTAACCATTTTAAATAATAACGAAATCAAAATAAAAAATTTATTTAAATGAAAGCCTTTGGAGGTGCACAATAAGAATTTTGATGGGGAGACGGAAATATACTTTAAATGTGGGTTTTTTAAATAGTTAATAATAATAACATGAAATATTAACGTAATTATTTTTTTGGGAAAACTTTTCTTTCATCACAACTTCATTATCTGACTTTGGATTCGTGAACCTTCAGTGGTATCATGACCTTGATATTGAGATGGTCATTTTAATACAATCAATATATATTTAATTTGAAAATAGGTCATAGTTCCACATTCCACTCATTAATAATAATAATAATAACATTTTGGAATTTACTATCTAACATATCTTATTCATATGTTGTCAGAATGATAAACCATCAACGAAAACATGAACTGGAAATTGAGGTGATCATTTGAAGACCAATATCATGTATTTAATTCATAATTTTTGATTGGGAACACAAAAATCATTTGAGTGTGATGCAATGAAATGTGTTTTTTCATTGGGTGTATGATTTGGAAAATTAATAGTCTAACCTTTTTTTCCACAAGGATCATAACGATGTGATCTATTTAACAATTCATGGACATTTATTGTGAAATGTCAATGGAAATACATTTTAGACCATCATACAAATGATGACCATATTGGGTTTTTCTGGAATTTGGCCAAGAATAATTATGTATTATGATTAGAAGTTGTGTTGTAATACATTCCCAATAATACATGTACTAGTGATGACATATCCATTTATAGTTCGGAGAACAAATAGCTGGATGAACCATTACATGTTGTGTACTTCATAAGAATCTTCTACCTCTCACATATCCCACATCGGGACTCAGATTTTGGGTTTTGAAAAGGTTACTCTAATTTTTTTTCTACATAGAACACATTATTGGGATTCGTAGTGTATTTTGAGATAAATGGTGAGTGGTTTTGATCATTATTCTTTTTTAGAAAATCTTGATGAAATAAATGATCAGATGGTATCATCATAGAGAATTTATTGACACCCTCTTATTTGGACAGTTCATGGGTCCTCTATCTAATGAGTGGTATCCCCTATAAGATATGGAGAATTTCCTTCTTATACTGAGTGTAATCCCTGACAAACTATGGTGTGTGTCCCCTACTTACACTTATTGAGAGATACCCCATGATAGAATATGGTTAAGGTTCTCAATGTACTGAGTTGTAACCACTATTGGATAGGTTTCATGTCCTCCTTATATAGAGTGGCACCCCCTGTAAGACTAGGTAATAGGTCCTCTATGTATACAAACTATGTGGCACCCCAAGATAGAATGTGGTGAGATCAATTTATCTATAGAGTGGAACTCCCCCTTGAGTATTGTGTAGTTCCTTCATACACTAAGTGGAACCCTCTTATTTTACCATGGAATGAATCCCCCACCTATTGATTAGAAACCTCTATTTTACAGCATAGAATTTTGCTGTATCTTGACATTGATGTTTTTGTGGGTAGACACATGAGATGACGGGGATTGTTGATGGAACTATAGAACTATTAGTGTCTCTTTTCTTGGAATAGGCTATGAGATAGAGATCCCCTTTCTCTATCTTTTATGTTTATATTCTATGAATATATGTATCTGTATCCATGTGGTTATATTTTCTTACTCACTTATTATGGGTGGTATAGAAACAACATATAATCCAGCTACATGCTATGTTGAGATATTTTTTTATTGAGTTGTCTACAACTACAATGTCTCATATTTCATTCCCCTTCATATTTTTGGGTATTCTACTAGGTATGTATTTACTCACCATTGTATGATCTTTTACCACATGTTTCATGTTTTATGTAGATGACGGATTGGTCGGTAATGATTTTAGAGGAGTTTTGGGATACTTGGGTTCATTTGATCATGTATAGTGGTTCCATATTGGATATTTGGAGGTCCACTATCTCAGAAGTTATTTTTGCAATAATTTTCATTTTGGGACAACTTTTTTGGTTGGGCATGTATTTTTTCCCATTACATTCCAAACACTGTTGTCAAACTATTTTGTATTTCCTATAGGCTATTACATGCATGCAACTTTCTCTAGATGTTACTATATTTTATTATTAAACCATTAATATTCTCAATGGATATATTTGGGTTCATTTTTTTTAATATAATGGAATTTTTGTATAATTTGTTTTATTATATTGAATTATTTTGAGACTACGAAATCTAACGGCACGTGATTCAAAGGCCCAGAGTGCCAAGAATATTCTATCGATGTTTTTTTAAGATTTAATTAGTTCTCATAGACAGTTTTTCTAAAAATGTGGTTAAACGGTTTCCCATATTAGAGAAAAGAGGGAACAGTTGCATTCAAGATGACGGGTTTACCCTAGGTGTGAATTAATCTAAGTCGGTGCAGGCCTCATGTGAGAAAACCTGAAAATTGAGTATCCATTAATAAAATAATAAAATAATGTTATTTTATTTTTCAAATTATTATAACTTATAAATGGTGAATCAGATTAAAAATATGGCACTGCTGAGATCATGAGGGTGTTCTTTATTTAGGAAGATACTAACATTGGCTGGTGCGGCCAACTATGGAAATTACTTTTCGACCGTAAATAAAATAATTATGTAACAATTAATTTATTGTTAAAATCCATAACATCTAAATGGTAACTCTGATTTAAAATCAGAGAATATTGTTGAGTTCTTTGGGGGCATGTTCCGCTTATGCGAAGCTTAACCTCGACTAGCACAGGTCAAGGGTGAATGCTAAAAATTTATTAAACTTTTTTTAAGGTACACTTAGTAAACGTGTGAGAGATGTTTTCTAACATTTTAACCGGTACATGGATTAAAAATTTGAGGGCACCATTGAATCCACAGTGCTTGGATTTTCTTAAGGGAGGTTTCACTTCGACTGTAGTATGTAGGGAGAAAAAGTTAGAATATGGTACTTTTAAATGAATAATAAAATATATTTTTTTTATAATTCTCATGTTTCATTTCTTTTAATGGAAAAGAAAAAGTGGCGGAACCAGTGACATGTCAAGTCATTAAATGTATTGACTCCTCAAATCATTTGTAACAACCCTGCTAGAACTCAAAAGGTTCCTATATAATGAACCCCCATTAAATTACACATGTGTTACTCACCCTACCCCACTCCAATTTATAAGAACCTTGGGGAGGGGTATTGGCTTGGATTAACCAAGTTAAAATGTTCTAATAATGTGTCATGATGCCATCCACTTGGAGAATGGGACTGGTTCCAGTGAGCGGTGACGAGCGGCACCGAATCACGAACCAAAGGACGACATTTGAGAGGCAACGTTTTCAGCTTGTTGTTCGGACGATGAATACTAACACTTCCTCAATCGTGATCATTATATAAAGATGTTGATGTAGGGGATTTATTTCAAAATATTCTTTGATAAATTAAATACTCTCGTGCTTGCTATCACCTTATCGTGGAGGGAACGAGCCAAACGAACAAGGCATGGACCCTACACTGCTTTGTTCTTGATGTGAACATTGGGGAAAATTTTTACAAATCAACAGAAACATTATATAGTGGTTCATGTTTTGACGGTGGTAGTACTGAAGAGCTGTAGGTGAAGACGGCACCAAGAATGGACATCACGGCACATCCGGTGACCCGTAGAAGAAACTGTCGGTGCGCCATGTCGGCAGCAGCCAGTAGTGTCCAGAGGAGGCCCGCGGAAACCTACTGTGGGTGGTGGGAAGTGGTGTGCCATCACGCGCCATGGTGGGAAAGGATGGCAGGCCCAAACCTACCATGTGGGACAAGGGCGGTGCACACAGGTTCTGCCGGTGAAAGCGGTCACGACAGGAAGATGAAGTGCTATCCACACCACACTCCGTTGATGAATCCCTGGTTGAAAAAATGGCCAACTATTAAATGTCTTGGGAGAATTACCACATCGGCAGGCTGAAAAGGCCTCGCAACCGCGGGGCCAGTATTATTCAACAGTCGGCCTCCGGGTAGACGATGCCAGTGAAGGCCGGACCTGCTCACCTAGTAAGTTGAACTCGTCCAGCGGGCCGTGTCGGCTATGCGGCCTAGTGGGCCAGAGTTGGTGGGTCGAGCCCAACCCAGTGGGCTAGGCCAACCGTGGCCTAGGCCTACGAACTGAATTAGGACGAGTTTAAAGGGATGGACCCATGCAGGGTAAGGATGACATCGGGACCCATTGTGTAGGGACGGTCTGACCGAGTCGGATGAGGCCCAGACCCAACTGGTCCCCGAATAAATAAACACTTATAACTGACAAACCGGGTGTCCGATTTATATTTCGTCAGTGGTGTTGGTACCCATTTTGGGAGGTGGTCCCTTTGGCATATTTTTGCAGGCTAGACCAATCAGGACCGGACTGAGGTGCGATCACACCCGTTCCATAGAAACGGGTGTAACTATGAGACCAGGTGTCCGATTGACTCGCATTATATGGAGTAAGGACCCTAGTGAGAATGATATCCTTTTAAGATACTCCAAGAGATTCTTGGAGAATGTTGGAATACTAATTGGTTGGATTGACTTTGAATCCAACTGGGCCCTCATCACTAAAATTCTAATAGATTACAGATCGATCGTCCAATTGACGCACCATTTATTGTATTAAAATCCCTATGACGTGATAAAGCATCGGGTTACTTATTCATGGGACTTCTTGCGGGTTGAAATATGACAGAAGGATTGAGGAGCAGTTCTCCCAGAATCCGACGTACTATGAGAGGGAATCCAGTGGATGGTAGTTAGTCAGAGGATGGATATAGATCATACAGAGGATAATATTGAGCGATATATTGTGGTTAGCCCCAATCCTGTGTGGGTAAAATCTTGTGTGGGTCAGTGCTCAGTAATCCTATGTGGGTCCCCGCATACATGTCATGTGTGTGTTAGATCCTATGTGGGTCAGTACCCAGCGATCCTCTATGGGTCAGTGCATACTGATCCTGTGTGGGTCCAATCCTATGTGGGTCATTATGAGGGTTAGTACATGTCGACTCTGGGAGGGTCGGATCCTATGTGGATCATTGCGAGGGTTAGTACCTATCGATCCAGTGTGGTTCAAACTCCATATAATCAGCAGTTGTGCATCTTGACAGAATAAGGGGATCCAGCTTCATGACTAATCATATGTACCTATATACTTCAGTAATTCCTGGTGTGAGATGATTCTTTTATATTTGTGGTGTTACCCTTTTGGTGCCATCACCTTTGTGGTGTTATCTTCATTGTGTTACCTGTGTGGTACATTTACCTTTGTAGTGTTACCTGTGTGGTACGTTTACCTTTGTGGTGTTACCTTCATGGTGTAACCTTTGTGGAACTTTATCCATCGTGCTATTACCATTGTGGTATTCTTACCACATGTATTATAAAATTATATCTTGATACAATAGGTATATGTATAGGCATATTCTTAAGTAGAGTAGATGGATACTTCATGATTTGTGATTGAGGTATTACATTGTGATTTTTTCTTTTTGGAACTCTAGGAGAACTTTGGGGGACTCAGGGTCCCTACTAAGTAATGTTATACTCACCCCTCACCGGCTCCGCCTGCACCTTGTTGTATCTTGTGTAGATAACAGACATTGTTGATTGAGGCTGATGGAGCAAGGACTGGATGGTGCTCAGAGGTGTACCATTTGACGTGACATGACATTGGACTATTGTTCATGATTTGTACCTACCCTTTAGGTAGGATTCTCAGTGGACATTCCAGTAGCTTTTTTCCTTTTCTAGTTGTACTTATACATTCAGTTTGGGCTTGTATTCCAACCCCTTTATCTTTTTAGAAAACTTTTTTACTACAACAGTATACTTCATGGTTGCTTCTTCTTTTGTTTCTGTACTGTGTGTTTGAACATGTTTAAAGTCAATGCCTTTCTATTATGGGATATGCCTTTACAGTGCAACTCTCCAGCCCCTGGAATATGCAAGGTGGGTTTGGGGTAGTCACCACACGAGTCCCGGGGGACGGGTCGTGACAATGTGGTATCAGAGGAACTCTTATACCAAAGGACTTGAACTCTAATATTTTTAATGGAGAAATAGTGTTAAGTGTTTTGAGTGTGTTTTTCAGTTTTGAGAGTCTATTTTTGGTGGGGTAGTTGATGTATCCATAAACAAAGACCCTGAATTCTGATTTCTGAATCGGTGTATGAAAACACTAATTGAGTGTGTTTTGGAAAGGTTTTTTTCCTTGGTTTCTTTGGAGTCAGATCACCAGGTATAACTTAATGACCTTTGTTCCCCAGTTCCTTATCAGTATGCCACCATGTAGACATCCATCTAGGATTTCTGATAGAGTACACGATGATGGTCCAACGAGAAACAAGGCTCCATTTTAGAGCCCTATTACATTGTCGGAACCATTAGGTGGTATACCAACAACCCCACTAACCTTGGGAAATAGTTACCACCAGCCGCACTGGTAGACGGTGCACGCCGATTGAGCGTGTTGCACGAATTCCTATTGCATAGACCCCTATTGTTTTGAGATGAGACAGATTCCCAAGCAGCTGAGGATTGGATGAAGGCTATCGATAGAGTTTTCCACCTAGTTGGGAGGACTGTAGAGCATATGGGGATCCTAGCAGCTAGTCTTTTTCTAGTGCGTGACTACGAGGATGGTCCGTAGGGTGAAGGGGCTTCGGTATATGGAATTTTTCCCGAGATGGTACCTTCAGGTAGTGTACCAGCTATATCTATGTTCGTTGGTCAGTAGTTAAAACCAACATTACCGGTATAGGACACATATAGGCTTATTTCCTTACACGTGTTTCAATATGAGATACCCCTCAGGTTCTGAGGCGAGCCATACTCACAGGCATCTAAGGACTGGCATGAGTTGGTGGTCATGTTTCCGTCTAACTTGGGAACCATTTGATCAAATGGAAGTCCTGGTATAGATCCTTCTAGGTGGCTCAGCAGGACGATAATAGGTTTTAGATTATCCTGATCTTGTGAAGCGGTGACTTTTTTTCGGACAATCATGTGAACCATCCTCAAGGAAGGGGGCCTCTAGCCATAAATATATAAGGGATGAGAGTTACCTAGAACTTATACAGCTTCGGTAGGATGACATGTCGGTATCTGAATATTCATCAAGGTGTTCCGACTATTGTAGGTACTTGATGAATACAATACGGTCAATGCTTCATGGCTCGGACCTCCGAGCGAGGTGTTTTTAGGGACATCCAAGCCATTAATATTCCACTGTGTATTCCTTCTAATGTTAGGGTGCTAGATAGAACCTATATGTTTCAATGTGCTTTGGTTGAGTGGATACAACCAATGAATGTTAGTAGTGGGAAAATAGGAAATTGACGCCAGTCTCAGAGACATGGAAATGTAAAATGTTTCGGGAAGAAGAAGAGATAAGGATAGATGAATCTGCAGGTCTGTAGATGTGGAAGTAGAGCTTGGATAGCATCATAATGTGGTATACATTTTGACATGTTACAACCCCCCCCCCCCCCCCACACACACACACAATATTGTCCCCACCAGGCATAGGTAGCTGAGGGATAGGGGAAGGGAGTAGCTTCAAGTGATCAAAGAGTGTGACCCAAGAGATCCAAGAATGATTTGAGGTATGGTCTGTGTCTAATACTAGATGCCATATTAATAGACATAAGTACCAATCATTGCTTATTACCGTGAATCTTGTTCAATACCTTTAGTTTCTGGTTAAACCGATGACTTGACCCTTATGTCTGGAGATACCATTGGGAGGAGACTCAATAATCACACTCATGCTGACAATGCGATCTGACCCTTGAGGTGAGTGTTTTGGTTGTAACCACTTGGTGGTAGCATCGAGGCCTTATGATGTCAGTTTGGGTACGAACTGGACATCCACAGTTCATAGTCAGATTGACTATATAATTCAAAAAGGTTGTGGTTTATCTACAACATTGGAATTGGGATTTACTTGGTCACTGAAAAAAGAAACTGAGGAAACACTAGATAAACACATGCATAGGAGGGTGCATCCGATTACTCTTTAGTCTACCAGCCTTACCCTCATGGTAGTAAGAGATTTCAGTTTTTAGATCCCAACAAGAGTGGTAGAGTGTGGGGACATCTTTTCAAAAATATTTTTCATGTATTACCTCCCAAAAGTGAGAGGCACTTTTTCATTGGCTGGTTACTACTATAGATTTGTCCTTGAATTCTCCAGGGTAGTGACACCATTGTCAGCATTAAAGAAGAAGGGGACTTTTCCTTTTGATGGAGAAGTGTCAACAGAAAGTTTAGGATCTAAGATAAAGATTGATGATTTCCCCCCAATTGAGGATATCGGAGTAGGGATTTGGGTTTGAATACTACTGTGACACATCAGGGACAAGACTAGGTAATTTTTTGATGCAGGAGCGGGTAGTGATCACCTATGGCTCACATCAGTTGTGACAACATGAGCAGAACCACGCTACCTATTACCTGGAGTGAGAAGCAGTGGTCTTTTCACTGAAGATGTGGTGGCACTACATGATGGGTGAATGGTTTACTGTGTAATCTAATCAAATGATCCTTTGGTATATCTTTTCACATAAGTAACTGAACCTGAGATAGCGACAATGGCTAGAGTTCATCTAGGACTATGACCGTGGGATAGTCTATACTCCTAGGAATGGGAATGTGGTAGCAGACACACTCAGCAGAAGGTCTGGACTACATCTACTGAGTGAGGCATCAGAGAAGCTAGTTGCACTACGGATATCCTTCATGAATAAATATAGAGCATCTTACCTCTAGTCTAAGACTTTCACTCCCCTAATTCTTCAGCGAATTCGGGAGGAAAAGCTTGAGATGTTGAGTGTGAGGCTCGACGTGCTCAGATATCCTCATGACAGGAACCTGATGAATTTTCTAAAGGTGGGGAGCACGTCATCCTCTTTAGAGGATGCACCATGGTACCAGTGGGGCTACAGGAGGTGGTGTTGATGGAGTTCCATATATCCCCTTTGGTGGTACGTCCTAGTGTGGCGAATATGTACCATGACCTCCGGCGCCAGCACTGGTGGCCAGGGATGAAGAAAGAAGTTGACGATTTTGTTTCATGATGCCTCACTTTTTCAGTATGTGAATACTAGATAGACCCAGAAGAATATTTTTGCCGATAACAGACATATATCTATGGAGTTCAAGGAGGGAGACCATGTCTTGCTGTGGGTCACACCCCGATGAGGATTGTAAAGGTTTGGACGGGGCGACAAACTATCACTATGGATTATCGGACCTTTCTATATTCTCGGTAGAGTGGAAGAGGTGGAGTGCAATCTATCTCTTCCCCCACATATGCAGCAGGTGCATAATGTTTTTACATGTGTCGTAGCTGAGGAGATGCGTTCATGATCCATCGAACGTTATCGACTGGGGAAACCATTAAGGAGGTTCCATTGGGGATAGAGGATCAACATGAACAAGTCATTCTTGGATATTCAATCACTGTTGTGAAAGTTTTGTTGCATCATGTAACCTCTTGGACAACACATGGGAGTAAGAGGCTCAGATTCTTGCTCATTACCCTCTTTTGTTTGTTTTTCCATTGTTTTGGATTTCACGTACATAAATCCCTAGTGTGGGGAGAATGTAATGTCCTAGAATTTCAAAATTAATTTTTTAATTATATGGAATTATTTTGATAACATGAAATCGAACAGCGCGTGATTTTGATGCCCGGAGTTCCTGGAGTGACCCGTCAAATGTTTGTTAAGCTCTAATTAGCACGCATAAGAAGTTTTCCTAAAAATGTAATATAACTCTTAAATGGTTGCCCAAATCAGAAATATGATGGCATCGCTGCGTTCAGGGTGAGAGTTTTACCCTGGGAACGACTTATGCTTAGTCGGTGCATGCCTCCTATGAGAAAACCTGAAAATTTCATAATCATAAGTAAAATAATTCAATAAAGTTATTTTATTTTTCAATGTCATATAACTCTTGAATGGTGACTCAGAATAAAAATATGAGACGACCACTCTGCCAGTGATGGTATGCTTTTTTAGGCAGATACTAGGATTGGACACCGCTGGCCAAATATGTAAATTAGATTTCAGCCATAAATAAAATAATTAAGTAACAATTATTATATTATTAAAATCAATAACATCAAAACGGTAACTCATATTGAAAATCCAAGAGTACCTTTGTGTTATTTGGGGCGTGTTCGCCTTAGGCGAAGCCAATCCTCGACCAACACGGGTCGAGGGTGAATGTTAATAATTTATTGAGATTTTTAAAGGAATGTTTAGTAAACGCATGAGCGGAGTTTTCTAACATTCGAACTGGTGCTCAGATTAAAAATATGAAGGCACCAATGAATTCACAGTGCCGAGATTCTATTAATGGAGGCTTCACTTCAACCTTAGTAGGTCGTGGGAAAAAGATATATTTTGGGACTTTTAAAGGAATAATAAAATAACATTGTTATTTTCATTCCCTCTTTTATATTCATCCAATGGAAAAGTGAAAGTCGTGTAACCAATGAAATTTCAAGGCATTAAATGGCTTGACTCTTCAAATACATTGTAATAGCACTGTTGGATTTTGGACGTTTCTTATTAAATGAACCCCCATTAAATACCACATGTGTTACTCACCCTCCCCCTCTCTTATTTATATGTATCTTGGGGTGGGGTATGGTGTAGAGACCCAAAGCTTTACGTACATGAAAATTACATTACTTTTTCGGAATACTTAGTAAATAACAAAAACACACACACAAGGATCGTAATAGTTTAGTGTCTTTGGAAACTCGGAATATAATCTTCTAATCGTGGTGAATGATCCTCAACATCTCCCATAAAGATCTTACTTTTTTTACCTAAAACCTTTCTTTATATCCTGGGGAAAAGAAAACATAAAAGGGTGAGATCAAATGCTCAGTAAGGGTAAAAAAAAGAAATATCAATCACATCATTTTCATAAGAACATAACATTTTGGAAATCTTAACCTGCAAAAGAGAGCATAATTTCATAACATGGGATAAATCATAGTATTGAAATGAAATCCCAATAATCATAACCTAAACCATGAAACTTTGTGGCATAAAAACATAATCATAGAGAATCATTTCTTATTAGTCAAGACTCATTACCAAGACTATCTTAGTGGACAAAGTCCCTTTCTAAACCGAGTCACCCTCATTTCAGTCCTGTTTCACTGAACCGGTATAACCTACCATTCCAGCCATTTCTATCTCATGAGATATAAAATCTTTACCCAATGCATTGGAGGGAGATATAGGTGCCATCCATCTCATAATTATACCATTCTTATGTGTGCCACAAAATCATAAATCATACATCATTGCATAACCCATTGAGTAAAAATGGGATTCTTAAACAACATGACATCATAAAACAATTCATATAAGATAAAGGAATTCATAAAAATATTTCCATCACAACATAATCAAATCCATGTAATAATAGGGATAGACACAGAACCCTATATTTTCTTAGATGGAAAATAATTTTGATAAAACACTTGAACTCCATTCTTGAGGAAAATATCGTTTCTACTTCAAAAAACACTTTCCCTTTCTTAACATGTCATACAATTCTAAACTAAAAGAAGTTGATTAAAAATAAACCTGAAATATTTTAAAGGAAGCTTCTTGGATATAATGTTTTAAAAATCCATTCATGCCATATAAGTGAAAAAACATTCTTCTCGTACATTTGTCGAAAAAGTCAAAAAGTACCTCGTACGAAAAACGACAAAAGATTCCTTTCATATCTTTTACTAAAAACTCACCGAAGGGTAAATTTGGATTAAAAAAATTGTAGGTGGATGGAAATAACATTACATATTGAGGAAACATGGATGTGGATGATAAAATAAACCCCAGTAAATACCAATGTATAAACAATCTTGGATAAAAATGAGATTGTGATATTTTCCCTTACCTTAGGTCCGATTTTCCTCGTAAGTGTCCGAACATTCCTGTATAATGATTTAAATAATGTTATTGACTTATTAAAGAATCATACTCATTTTTATGATATCATATATGGTTCACTTATGACTATATATTACCCGTTCTTTAGTAAATTCCATGTTAAAGAGCATTTTGGGTAAAATCGTTTCATTTGTCGTCCGTGTTTTAACTTTTAATTATTCATATGATTACTTAGATCATGATTACTTAAATTCAGAATGTAAAACATGATTTATATATAATATATATTCATAATATACATATATATAATGGATCTATAAATGGAATGAAATACACCGTTCATGGAGACGGTTGGCCGTACGTACGCATGAACACTGTTTTCGTTTCTTTATTGAATTGAGTGGAATTAAGTAGATGAAATATATATATATGTATACATAAATCCAGTATCATAATTATATCATATATTTCATTATTATTCATTATATGTACTTTATGATCATTCATGTATGGTTAACATGGAGAATGAATCTCATCGCATCGTGGAGACGGTAGTCCGTACGTACGCACGAGCGATGATATCATTCCCATAATTATTGAATAGAATTGGAGTGGATGGAATAATATATCAGAATCATTATGATGTTATAATAACCATATATAGTTATTCTTTACACCATTATTCCCATCGATGTTCGGTTTTGGTGGAAAAACAGATTTCATCACGTTGTGGAGACGGTATTCCGTACGTACGCACGCGTGGTGATTTCATTTTCCGTAGGATTGATAGATGGTGAAATAGGGTTGTTTCATACATATACTAACATATCAGTATATGGGTTATACTGATGTTATTACTTCATAATGAAACAACTAATTAAGAAGAAGTGGAAGAAGAAATAAAGTTAAAAGAATCGGTAACGAACATTACCTCTTCTTTGAAACGCCTCTTTGAGACCTCCTCTTAGGGAACTAAAATTGGTCTTTTAAGAAGACCAGAACCTATAAGATGTTTCTATGGAAGTGGAGAAGATAAGTTTGCAGGGGTTGGCCGATCTTGAAGGCTCAAAGTGGTGTGAGGAAGAGAGGGAGGAAGTGCCCTTTTAAAAGGGAGGAGAGGGGCACCTTTGGAATAACTAAAAATATTATTTTATTATAAAGCCAAATTCGGTTTTAAATAGCTCCAAATTAATTTATTTCTAAGATAAGGGGGGTATGGGTCGAATTACTCTCATCCAATATAATTTAGACAAGTTTAGGATCCGATTTTAACCTTATCATTTATATTTATCTTTAAGTTAGATAATTTTACTTTTACTGTGTCTTCTTGTTTTCTTACACTATAAGGTTAATAAACTTACTATATCAAGCCAAAAGAACCCCAAGTTGTTTATTATTAATATATATAACCTTATATAAGTCATTTTCCCTAACCTTAGATTTTTAGGAATAAAATAACAATTAATAATATAATATTTTTTAAAAAACTATTTTATGTCAATTTTGACACTATTTAGTAATTAATTTTTGTGGAAATCATAACAGAATGATTAGTTCTAACCAAGTTTCTTAAATCAATAATAACATGTCATATTAACCTATAAAATTAGTTTAATTCATTAAAAGTCTCAAATTACATTTATTTGGGTATTTATAATATCAATTATGTCAATATTTCATTAATAAGATAATTATTGCATCATCATTGTGTCATAAATAAATTAAATTATTTAATGTCTAAAAATTACAAATAAAATACCATTATGTATAAAATACTTTTATCTTTCTAATTAATATTTATAGTCGAATTTATCTTATGTATAACCCCATATTAAAAATGATTTACTTATTAATCATTGATTTTAACTATTTAACCCTTCTTTAAATAAATTAATAATAAATATCCTAATCTAATCCAAGTGGGCCTAAATGGTCATATTGTATTCCTAAGGTTGTTTTTGGTCGAATTACAATTTTCCAATAGAATTAGGACATGTTTTAGGGTAATAATAATATCATTTTTACCCTTAATTACCCTATTTACTTTTAACTGTGGTAAATAAAAGTAAAAAGTAACTATTCACCAAAAATTATTTTCATCTCATTGTTCACATTTTAGTCCTTTATATTAACCTTGTATCTCAGATTTTAGAAATTCCATTCACAGATGTGGTAAAATTATGTTTTATGAAAACTTCAGTTTTTTTTCTACCACTTAGTGGTTTCACTATTCATAAAAAAAATGAACGTTTCCAGAAAAATACAAAAAAGTAGGCCTAAGATATATTTGATATTATGAATTCAAAAATGACGTCTATTTTACCAAATTAAAAACATATCAGTTACATTATTTAATTTAAAAATTAATTCTCGTCGTCAAAACAAATAGCGTGTTTTTAAGAGATAATAACTATCAAAAGATTGACACTTGTTTATGTATGGTTTAAATGTGAAATTACATCCAATGACCAACATTGTATTAAATTGTAAAAATATATTCTAAATATACTTTAAAACCACTCAAATTAATAATTTATCACTAGTAATTATTTCTATTAAAAAGTTGTTTTTAATTAAAATTTATTAATTTTCACTATTCATCAGAATATGAAAGTTATCCGAAAAGTACCAAAATTTCACCCTAAGATAATTTCGATATTCCAAATCCAAAAATGAAGTCCATTTTGAAAAATGAAATTTACAAAATTTCAAAAAGTGGTTATTACTATTCATAACGGCTAGTTTTAATAATATTTTAATAGCATATCGTTGTTTAGTGAAACTCAGTATTGCGTACTACACACGCTATCAAGGAGGGTCGCGATTGCGTGTAATGCAAGGAAATTCAAGAATGCGTGTTGTGAAATATTCTTTTGGTGTAGCATACAACACAAGACATTAATGAAATTATGAATATTTTTCATAAAATCTCGGGGTGTAACATTCTACCCCCCTTAAAATGAATTTCGCCCCCGAAATTAGTCAGGGTTATAAATGGTTTACTACTCTAAAAGTTTCATTAATAGAAACACACATCTTAAAAAGAAATACCAAAACCAATCTTTAAAAAAAAGTATGAAACGTAATGTTTACCCAAATAAACAAATCATTGGGTTTCCACATAGGTGAGAATATGGATATGGAAGAGAAATCTAACCATCATGTTCTGATGGAGAGTGGTAGAGAACATGGCTATGGAAAAGCCAGCAATCACAAGGCCATAAATTTGTGACGATATAAGGTACCATATAATTCATCAGATATAAGAGCACTATGACAACATTTTTGGTTTTCAAGATCATTTCTATAAAGTTGATGAAATTGGAATTAGAAGAAATACTTTCGTGATTTTGCTATAGTCTCACAGTTGGTCATTATTTGGACAATTTCCAGTTCATCTCTTAAAGATATAAAGTTGAATTTGTCATTCGTGATGTGTTAGCAGATCATGTGATAGAATGATGGGTCATTCCATCTGTCTCAAACAAAAGTTTAAAAAAGTTATCAAAAAATACATAAGTCCATCTATAGTGAGATCAATCATATATGGTTCCTAAAATGGACTTATACTTCATATATCATACTACTTAATATAATAAAACTAGTTTCTACTAAACAGGGACTTCCTGTAGGCCAGTGGTAGACGATAAAGGCCAGTCGCACATCGGTTGTGGGTTCGATTCCCACGGCCTTGTCCGACGCGATGGGCTGTCGCCTGTCCTGCAGGTTGTCCTTTTTCTAAAACTATATTACTATAACATCCCATCAATAATATCAAAAAAACTTTTATCCTTAAACAATAATAACTTATGTTTAACATAGTTCATTCCAATCTTTAAGATTATCCATAATACTGCAGTCCACTCTCATAATATAGTGAAAACGATTACCAGAGATTTAATACCATCGTTGATCCCCATATATCATAAGATATATCTTGTTGGACACATTCCAAACATTCGAAGGCCTTAATCATGCATTCTCTTGAAAAATTAATACCCATCGAACCTTAGTGAAAACATGAATACAGTTAAAAGTTAACACATTCCACATACCAAAATCCTCAAAATCCTATATACTCAAACCATGATATCACTTAGTCCTTATATCAATCATGAGCTCATGAATACTATAAAACATATTAGATTCTCTTTATCCCTTCATTATGTGCATATCATCTGCTTTCCAAAAATATTTCAATCACTTTTCATGGTTACCGATGTCATATTCTTATAGAAAACCACACTGGACCAATACATAGATATTCCAATATACAAAAAAAGTACCTTAATAACATTATTCTTGAATACCTATACATAAAAACATCAAACCGTCATCTTCAATGATTGTCCTGGAATAAGTCCTTCCTTAATTAGAAGTAACTTTTTAGCTAAGGGTATTGAGTTGGGTAATGCCCATGTTCTCCACAAATAAGACATTGAACTCCATAACAGTCTGTCACTCTCTGTCCATTTTCTCCACACAGATAACATCTGTCCCTCCATTTGAGGTATTCCTCAAGGTTCTTCTTCCATTCTTTAGAAATCTCAATCTTTCTTTCTTTATGCTCCTCAACATGTGAACATGCATAAAAGTCTATCTTCCTCTTATTTGATGAATTAGGCATTCCACTAAATTTCACCTTTTTAATCATATATCGTGATGAATGATTTGGTATAATCACAATATATTTCTCTCTAGGAATTACGCAATTTTTTTGCTCATAGTCACCAATTTGTCCATTGGATTCAATGCTAACCGAATTCTTTCTTGTTCCCTCCATTGACTAAAACAAAAAAAGAATTCTGTGAGAGAAAAAAATCATACAAGGAAAATAACATAACCAAGGGGGAGTATCCTCAATATCTATCATCTGAGGTTAAATTCTATGATCGTTACCGTAGTTCTAGGATTGTATCCTGTACGTATACTTATCATTAGGGGCATCCCTAGACATACCTTAGAAATATCTCTAGGGATCTCACTAACGTTTTTGCATCCTAGTTTCCAAAGGTTGACTAAACCATTCCTCTAATTCCAACTGTAGAGACCCGAAGCTTGATGTACATGAAAATTACATTACTTTTGCGGAATACATAGTGCATAACAAAAACACACACACATGGATCGTAATAGTTTAGTGTCTTTGGAAACTCGGAATATAATCTTCTAATCGTGGTGAATTATCTTCAACATCTCCCATAAAGATCTTCCTTTTTTTTACCTAAAACCATTGTTTATATCCCGAGGAAAAGAAAACATAAAAGGGTGAGCTCAAATGCTCAGTTAGGGTAAACAAAAGAAATATCAATCACATCATTTTCATAAGAACATAACATTTTGGAAATCTTAACCTGCAAAAGAGAGCATAATTTCATAACATTGGATAAATCATAGCAGTGAAATGAAATCCCAATAATCATAATCTAAAACATGAAACTTTGTGGCATACACACATAATCATAGAGAATCATTTCTTATTAGTCAAGACTCATTACCAAGACTATCTTAGTGGACAAAGTCCCTTTCTGAACTGAGTCACCCTCGTTTCAGTCCTGTTTCACTGAACCGGTATAACCTACCATTCCAGCCATGCCTATCTCATGAGATATAAAATCATTAACCAATGGATTGGAGGTAGATATATGTCCCACCCATCTCATAATTATACCATTCTTATGTGTGCCACAAAATCATAAATCATACATTATTACATAACCCATGTAGTAAAAATGGGATTCTTAAACAACATGACATCATAAAACATTTCATATAAGATAAAGGAATTCATAAAAATATTTCCATCACAAAATAATCAAATCCATGTAATAATAGGGATAGAAACAGAACCCTATATTATCTTAGATGGGAAATAATTTTGATAAAACACTTGAACTCCATTCTTGAGGAAAATATCCTTTCTACTTCAAAAAAAACATTTCCTTTCTTAACATGTCATACAATTCTAAAATAAAAGAAGTTGATTAAAAATAAACTTGAAAGCTTGTAAAGGAAGCTTCTTGGAAATAATGTTTTAAAAATACATTCATGCCATATAAGTTAAAAAAACATTCTTCTCGTACTTTTGTCGGAAAAGTCAAAAAGTACCTCGTACGAAAAACGACAAAATATTCCTTTCATATCTTTTACTAAAAACTCACCGAAGGGTAAATTTGGATTTAAAAAATTGTAGGTGGATGGAAATAACATTACATATTGAGGAAACATGGATGTGGATGATAAAATACACCGCATTAAATACCAAAGTATAAACAATCTCGGATAAAAATGAGATTGTGATATTTTCCCTTACCTTAGGTCCGATTTGCCTCATAAGTGTCCGAATCTTCCTGTATAATGATTTAAATAGTGCTATTGACTTATTCCATAATAATACTCATTGTTATGATATCATATATGGTTCACTTATGACTTTATATTACCCGTTCTTTAGTAAATTCCATGTTAAAGAGCATTTTGGGTAAAATCGTTTCATTTGTCGTTCGTGTTTTAACTTGTAATTATTCATATGATTACTTAGATCATGATTACTTAAATCCCGAATTTAAAACATGATTTATATATAATATATATTAATAATATACATATATATAATGGATCGATAAATGGAATGAAATACACCGTTCATGGAGACGGTAGGCCGTACGTACGCATTAACGCTGTTTTTGTTTTTTTATTGAATTTAGTGGAATTAAGTAGATGACATATATATATATATATATACATAAATCCAGTATCATTATTATGTCATATATTTCATTATTATTCATTATATGTACTTTATGATCATTCATGTAGGTTAACATGGAGAATGAATCTCATCGCGTCGTGGAGACGGCAGTCCGTACGTACGCACGAGCGATGATATCATTCCAATAATTATTGAATAGAATTGGAGTGGATGGAATAATATATCATAATAATTATGATGTCATAATAACCATATATAGTTATTTTTTACACCATTATACCCATCCATGTACGGTTTTGGTGGAAAAATAGATTTCACCACGGCGGGGAGACGGTATTCCGTACGTACGCACGCGTGGTGATTTCATTTTCTGTAGGATGGATAGATGGTGAAATAGGGTTGTTTCATACTAATAATAAAATATCAGTATATGGGTTATACGGATGTTATTACTTCATAATGAAACAACTATAAAAGAAGAAGTGGAAGAAGAAATAAAGTTAAAAGAATCGGTAACGAACATTACCTCTTCTTTGAAGCGCCTCTTTGAGACCTCCTCTTAAGGAACTAAAATAGGTATTTTAAGAAGAAAAGAACCTCTAGGATGTTTCTATTGATGTGGAGAAGAGAATTTGGCAGGGGTTGGCCGAGCTTGAAGGCTCATTGTTGTGTGAGGAAGAGAGGGAGGAAGTGCCCTTTTATAAGGGAGGACAGGGGCACCTTTGGAATAACTAAAATTATTATTTTATTATAAAGCCAAATTCGGTTTTAAATAGCACAAAATTGATTTATTTGTAAGATAAGGTGGGTATGGGTCGAAAGCCTCTCATATAATAGAATTTAGAAAAGTTTAGGTTCCTATTTTAACCTTATCATTTATATTTAACTTTAAGTTAGATAATTTTACTTTTACTGTGTCTTCATGTTTGCTTACACTATAAGGTTAATAAACATACTATATCAAGCCAAACGAACCCCTAGTTGTTTATTATTAATATATATAACCTTATATAATTCATTTGGCCGAACCTTATATTTTTAGGAATAAAATAACAATTAATAATATAATATTTGTTTTAAAAACTATTTTATGTCAATTTTGATACTATTTAGTAATTGATTTTTGTAAAAATCATAACAGAATGATTAGTTCGAACCAAGTTTCTTAAATCAATGATAACATGTCATATTAACCCAGAAAATTAGTTTAATTCATAAAAATGCTCAAATTACATTTATTTGTGTATTTATAACATCAATTATGTTAATATTTCATTAATAAGATAATTACTGCATAATCGTTGTGTCATAAATAAATTAAATTATTTAATGTCTAAAAATTACAAATAAAATACCATTATGTAGGAAATACTTTCATCTTTATAATGAAAATTTATAGTCAAATTTATCTTATGTATAACCCCATATTAAAAATTATTTACTTATTAAACATTGATTTTAACTATTTAACCCTTTTTTAAATAAATTAATAATAAATGTCCTAATCTAATCCAAGTGGGCCTAAATGGTCATATTTTATTCCAAAGGTTGTTTTTGGTCGAATTACACTTTTCCAATAGAATTAGGAAATGTGTTAGGGTAATAATAATATCAGTTTTACCCTAAATTACCATATTTAATTTTAACTGTGGTAAATAAAAGTAAAAAGTTACTATTCACCAAAAATTATTTTCATCTCATTTAACCACATTTTAGTTCTTGATATTAACCGTGTCTCTTGGATTTTCGAAATTCCACTCACAGAAGTTGTAAAATTAAGTTTTATGAAAAATTCAGTTTTTTAACTACCACTTAGTAGTTTCACTATTCATCAAAACAATGAACGTTTCCCGAAAAATAAAAAAAATTAGGCCTAAGCTATATTTGATATTATGAATTAAAAAATGACGTCTATTTTACCAAATTCAAAACATATCAGTTACATTAATTAATTTAAAAATTAATTCCCGTCGTCAAAACAAATAGCGTGTTTTTAGGAAATAATAACTATCAAAAGATTGACACTTATTTATGTCTGGTTTAAATGTGAAATTACATCCAATGACCATCATTGTATTAAATTGTAAAAATATATTCTAAATATAATTTAAAACCACTAAAATTAATAATTTAACACTAATAATTATTTCTATTAAAAAAGTTGTTTTTAATTAAAATTTAGTAATTTTCACTATTCATCAGAATATGAAAGTTATCTGAAATGTACCAAAATTTCACCCTAAGCTAATTTTGATATTCCGAATCCAAAAATGAAGTCCAATTTGAAAAATAAAATTAAAAAAATTTCAAAAAGTGGTTATTACTATTCATAACGGCTAGTTTTAATAATATTTTAATAGCATATCATTGTTTAGTGAAACTAAGTATTGCGTACTACACACGCTATCGAGGAGGGTCGCGATTGCGTGTAATGAAAGGAAATTCAAGGATACGTGTTGTGAAAGATCCTTTTGGTGTAGCGTACAACACAAGAGATTAATGTAATTAAGAATATTTTTCATAAAATCTCGGGGTGTTACATATGGGAACAACTTCAACAAGCGACAAAGTTCTGATAAAGTGTTGTGATTCCAACCACATGGAGTACTAGACCGGTTCTGGGGAGCGGTGCAGAGTGACACTAAATCACCAACCGAAGGTTAATGTTTTAGTGGCAATGTTGGTAGCTTGTTGTGGGGACGACAAGCACCGACACTTCATCAATCACGGGCATTCTCTAATGATTTTGAGGTAGTAGGTTTATTTTGAAGTTGTCTTTGATAAATTAAATTCTCTTCTGGTAGCTATTACTATAACATGGAGGTCCTAGACCAAGCGAATAAGGCTCATACCATCCACTGTGTCGTTCTTGATGTGAACTTTGGGGAAAAATTTCCAACATGACTGCAACATGAGATAGCGGGTTACAATATAGTGGCAGTAGAGCGGAAGAGTCATAGGTGCAGACGGAACCACGAATGGACCCTGGAGCACGTCTAGGGACCTGTGGAAGAAACCTCCTAAGCAACATGTCGGTTGTGGCTGACAGTGGCCAGAGGAGACGCACGAAAACTAGCCGCGAGCGGTGGGAAGCGGCGCGCCATCGGTAGTCGTGGCAACCTTAGGTGGCCGGCCCGAGCCAGTCATGTGGGAGAAGGGTGTCCCCCGCATGCACTATAATAAGCAGCGGCCACAGTAAGAAGCTGCGGTGCGGCCCCGCGCCGCTCTGTTTTGGCAAAAACCCAGTTGGCCAAATGACCGGCTGTTTAATGTGGTGGGGCATCTCCCCCTGACTGGCCGAAACGGCCTCGCAACCACGGGGCCAGCGGGACACAACGTTCCAACTCTGGGTGGAACAAAACGATGTGGGCCAGCTGAGTAGGCTAGACCCGCCTAGCGGGCCATACCCACAGCCCAACATGCCAGACTCGCCCAGCGGGCTCGGCCAGACCGGCGGACCAGTGCGGGTGGGCCGAGCCCCACACGGTGGGTCGGGCCAACTACGGCCCGAGCCAGCGAATCAAACCAGGCTGACCCCAATAGGTCAGACCCGAGCGAGGTCAGGTAGACCCCAAGACCCGTTAGGTCTCACCGGTCTGACCGAGTCGAACCAGGCCCAGACCCAACCAATCCTCGAATAAAGAAACGCACGTAACTGAAAAACTGGGTGTCCAATTGACACAACATCAATGGTGTTGGGATCCATTTTGGAAATCGATCCCTTTGTCATATTCTGGTGGGGTCGACCGAGCAGGACAGTCCTAGGTGTGATCACCCTCGTTCCACATAAATAGGTGTAACTAATATACCAGGCATTCGATTAACACGACGTCTGTGGAATAAGGACCTTAGTGACAAAGAGATCCTTTTTTGACACTCCATAATATTTTTTGGAAAATCTGAAATAAGGCAGGGTTAGATCAAATCCTCATCTATCCGGGACCTCGGCACTAAAATTCGAATAGCTTACAGACCGGGCATCTGATTGACGTATCGTCTCATGCATTGGAACCCTTATGACATGATGGATCATTAGGTTACTTTTTCGTGGGACTTATTCCTGATTGAAATACAACTGAAGTCTTGAAGAGAGGTTCTCCTAGAACGATCGTGCTGTGTGTAGGATTATAGTTGCTTGCAGTGAGGCAGAGGTTGGAGACAGATCATACAGAGGTTAGTACCGAGTGATCCTATGTGGGTCAGCATAGATCATGTGTGGGTTTACAATTAACAATATATTGTGGGTTAGCACATACTGATCATGTGTGGGTCAGATCCTATGTAGGTCAGCGCTCAGCGATCCTGTTTGGGTCAGTGCATACCGATCATGTGTGCGTCATATTCTGTGTTGGGCATTGTGGGGGTTTTTACCTATAGTATTTGGGCGGGTCAGATATTAGGTGGATCATTGTGGGGGTTAGTACCTATTGATCATGTGTGGGTCAAACTCCGTATAATCAGTTGTAGTTCCTCTTGACAGAACATGATAATCTAGCTCTGTGACTAATCATCTGTACTTTTATACTTCACTAATACATGTTGTGAGCTGAGCCTTTTATCCTTGTGGTGTTACATATGTGCCACATTCACATTTTTGGTGTTATCTTCCCGGTGTTACCTGTGTGGTACTTTTACCTTCGTGGTGTTATCATCATGGTGTTACATGTGTGGTACTTTTACCTCCACGGTATTACCTTTTTTTTACTTTCACCATTGTGGTGTTACCTTTGTGGTATTATTCTCTCATGTATGAGACGATCATTTCTTGATAACATAGGTATATGAATAAGGATCTTCTTAAGAAGAGTTAAAGATTCCTTCGTTCTTTTTGATTGAGCAATTGCTTTGTGGTTTTAACTTTGTGAAACTCTAAGAGACCTTTGGGGGTCTAGGGGTCCCTAATGAGTATTGTTATACTCACCCCGGCACAGGCTCTGCCCGCACCTTGTTGTGTCTTGTGCAGACGAAGGACATCATTGATTGAGGCTGAGGGAGCCAGTATGGGACAGTGTTCAGTGGTGGACCATTTGACATGACGTGACGCCACACTAATAATCGTGAGTTGTACCTACCCTTTCGGTTGGATCATCGATGGATGTTCCAGGAGCTATTTTCCTTTTCTTGTTGTACTTGTACATTCTAGTTGATCTGGTATTCCAGACCCTTTTTCTATCAGCACACTTTTTACTACAGCTGTTTACTTCGTGGTTTCTTATTTTTTTATTCTTGGATTGTATGTTTGTATAGGATTAAATGAAATACCTTCAGTTAAGGGATATGTCATTCCTGTGCTAGTCTCCAGCCCCTTGCCTATGGAAGGTGGCCTTGGGGTAGTCACAGTATGGGACCCATGGGAAGAGTTGTGATATTTTTATATAAAAATTAGGTAAAAGAACCCATTTTTATTATAATTTTTAGCGCTTGTCACAATCCCCTAGCTTATAAAGCTGTGATTATGGTAGTTGAATCTTGGCCTTCAACATTCCAGATGGTCCCTATTGTGCTGGGTCATAAATGATTTTTATCAAAGGTGGTTCATTCCTTAGTATGGTTTTTTGAGTATTACCCTTGCGAGGATTTGGTTTGGATACATGGAAACAATTTCTATTGTCTCGATTGCGGCTCTCAGGCTACGAAACCCAATTTTGGTGTGGTACTCAATGTATATGTACATCGGGACTATGACTAGCTACTTATTGACATGTTATACGTGGAAATTTTTTATAAGTAACAATAGTACATCCATCATTTCAAATTTGGTCATTGAGTATCCTTCTGGAGGCATCTCCCCATATATATATTCTAATTTTACAATGGTACATCATGATAACTATCCAGATGTCACCATAAAGATAATCATCCATGTTAAGGATTTAGGAGCATGATGATGATATGATGAGTGATGAGACCTCAGTTTAGTGTCAATCACATGAGGTCTTTCCTCCTATATGGATTGTAGTATCACTCCTATCTATTGAGCAGCATGTGGTACCATTAGAGGAGTCCATGGATTAATGCACGCTTAGTTCATTCAGCATGTTCTACTGCTAGAGGCCTATGAGGTTTTATGATGATTTTAATCCCAAGAAAGTGGATGATTTGACTGATTCAGTGATATATGTCCATCGTCCTATGTGGATCCTGACCAATCAAATAGTTTCACTCACAACCATTTTTCCTCATAGATAATTATTTGGTTCATGTGGGATTAGGGGATGATTCACCCATGCTAATTTCTCAAATAGGTATGGAATAAATAGATTGCCTTTTATTTGTGTCGATCCAAAATACCTTCTTGGGTGGTTGTGGTTAGGCCCTATTCTATATTTTGATATTCCTCTTGGATGGTACCCCTTTTGATGGTGGTCCTCATGGTGATACTTCTCCTAGGTGATGTGGGTCATGAATAGATCCCAATGTCGGTGATGTTTAATGTGACTTCACACATGTAGGAAAGATAGAAACTTTCCCTTCTGAGATGCATTCATAGGATGTGATCTAACACCATGGGGGATAGTTAGTGTTGTCCAAAATATGATAGTATCTATGTGTGGTGGATGAGTTCCTTTCACTTGTGTGTTTGATATCCTTATAGTATGTTGAGTTGTTAGAGTAGGCCCTGGTTGGGGAGAGTAGGAGGGAAAGGGATATGTTGAGCTTCCAGAAGAAGGGGATTCTGGCTGGGTTGCTGATGTTTAGTTTCGTGTGTGACATATGTCTTCACTAATCCAACTCCAGTTTATTACACAAAGTGAAGAAGACACATTTCCCTACATGTATCACTTATTTGAGAACAAAAAATCATAGTGGAGTCCTTTTTTCTCGACTATTATGTTGGAGGATCATACAAAGAGGACCAGTGATCACTTGTTTATGCTGACAGTGTGACCTGACTCTATGAGTAGAGTGATAGAATCACACTAAATATTTCCATAGTAGTAGTGAGTACAAATGATTTTTCCTTAGTATAGACTTGTATTCAACCATCCATGCTCAAATTAACTCTACCAGTGAGCATAGAAGCACTAATATTTTGTTGGGATGGATTCTACACCTTTTATAAGGAGTGATCATTGTGTATGGTAGTATTAGATAATTTGAATGAGGTTATAGCTGCTTCCTTATCACATTGGTAGTATTAAAGTTGGAGTGTCTGATGTAATGTTATTTCAGTTTCCAACAATGGTGGAAGAGTATGAGGAATCCATCTTGAGGAACTGATGATATTACCTAAAAATAGAGATTTGTATTTCTCTATGGACGTTTAAAAGGGAAAACACGATATCTTGGATTGCATATCGGATGAACCCGTATACCTGTGATATCTGGTTGTTTGGTTGGAAGAGTATGTAGAGTGGGAGATTTGAAATACCCAGTGTGTTTTCCTTGGTATCCCTATGTTTTCACCTAATAGTTGGATGAAATATTGAGGTTAGATTTGTATTGGAATCATCTAATCTAGGTGAATATTTGGGAGGAGTATCCACCCCTGAAAATAAATTGCCACTTCACCCAGTGGATAGAGGCAAAGTGGATATCATAGTTAGACCTCCATATAGATTACCAACAGTTACAAATTATAAAGGTTGATACACTGATCATGGATTTCTAGAGTCTCTATGTTTTTTTGAACTCTTAGTGATACCCTATGGAATGTTGAATTTCCCATTAGAGTTTGAAAGACTTATGATATGGATACTAGACCTTTTTGGCATTGTTTTTTGTAGTATTTTGTTACGGTAACCTCGGGTCCAAAACATCAGAGATGGATAATTTGAGACTCAATAGGATGTATTTAAACATCATATGTGATTTTTAGTAATATGATTTCTCTTGTGGAGTCAGTTATAGATATTGAGGTACACTTATTGTCATATTTCTTATCAAACATGAGGGTGATAGTGGAACCTTTAGAGGTTGATGCAACAAGAGAAGATGGGCTACCCCTGGTGTGGTCTCAAAGTAGACTCTCATGGTTATTCTTTTAATCCATTGTTTTTCACTTCAGTGATAGATCATTTGACAAATTTGTAGTTAGAAAAGATTCATGTGTTCTCCACATGTAAAAAAAAGAGGGGGTACATGCATGAAAAATTTTATGACATAGATCTGGGTAAGATTGGCCAAGAGAGTGGAGTTTCCCTTTTCAAGAAGCTGATGACTTTGAGAACTAGTAGAGAAAGACCCATCATGAAGAAGTGTTTAACTTGTGTGCATTTTTTTGGATGCTGAAGAAAACATGTTGGGAGATCATGGAGTGGAAGATATGGATACATGCTCAGTATCTCCACCTTTTTCTTTTGTTTTAGCTTTTCAGGGGTGAAAATATTTGAAGAAGGGAATAATGTAGAGACTCTGGTTTTTCCATCTATGAGTTTGGACTATTACATTAATTTTTTAATAGTCATACACTGAGAGGCCACGTGATTATAGGTCCTAGGGAGATCATAATTAATTTTATAAAAATACTTAATATATTTTATATCACACAACAGTTTTTTTAGAAATAACGAAATATATCCTCAATGAAATTTCATATTAGAAGCCTAAAAAAACAATTGAATCTTTGTGCATGGATGACTCTATGAATGGTCTAATGTTATCTAGTGTGGAACATCAGGTAAAGGGTGTTGTTGGTGGGTACATTTAATTAAAAAATAATTTATTTATTTATTTTTAATTAAATGGAAGAAAATTATCCTTTATAAATAAGTTTCTATCAAAAATTGATAGGGATAGATACAAAACCCAAGGATCGTTTAGAGGAGATTCATCCATTGTTTGTTAGTGGATTGAGACCATATGATAACTACTGATCAGATCATGGTGAATCAATGGTTAGTAGATGTAGTACATCTCATTCCTCACTAGAGGATGTGTTCTTCACTAATTTTCAATCCATACTCATGGGAGGACTCATCAAATGTGGTTTCCCCTCTATAGAATAAAATATTGAAGCATGAATTTATATCTTCTTTTTGTTATGTGATTGAATGTTCTTCACATGATGCCCATAGACTAAGTAAATTTATTTAAATTTATTTATTCTTATTTGTGCCATGTTTTAATCATGTCTATTCAGGATATATGATTTCTATCCAACAATTCAGGGTCATCGATGTTTTCATCATTTTTAATCTTGTCTCTCCACCACTGTTCGTAAAATTCATCATCATTGTATCATGGGGTCATAGTTTGACATTATCAGTGTGGGATCAAGTGTGATCAAATCCCTGAATTGTGACAGTTATGAAAACATTGAGTGGGATGGAGATTTGTGAATAGATCTGATAAGTACCACAAATGGTAGTATGTGATTGAGGTTTAATGACATTGGTGGTTGATTATAGGTGGTTCTGGATTAGATCAGTTATCCCCATTTTCCTTGTTGACATGAAGTGATGACATGAGGTGCAATGGGATTAGCATTGAGTGGAGTCCAAATTGGAGGTCTCATGGCATATACTACTTGACATTGACGAGGTGGTCGCCATACATAGATATCTGATAATGTAGAAATATATGGTCATAATGGTTAGTTTTGATATATTTTCTAATAATAATACTAACCATAAAAAATTCGTCCGACTAGCTAATAAAATTAAATGTATTTAATAAAATAAAGTATAAAAATGTGTTTAAATTTTTTAATGAAATTTATTATTGGATCGAAAAAAACAAGAAGACGAAAAAATGAAGAGTGGGGGGAGAAACCTTACTCGGTATGCGTTTAATCATTATTATTAATACTGATAATAATTATTATGACATAATAGTAAGTATTGATAACATATTATTATTAAAATGGTAAATGGAGATAGCAAACCCCCAAGGGGGTTTTTCCACATATTACGATGGGGTGTGCGACTCATGTAAGGAATTTTTAAACAATTTCATCCTTTTTAATATGAATGGATAAAATTAACATAATGTCTTTAAATGGGAGTCTTTAAGGGCAAGATGTAGGAATTATTAGGGGGTGTGGGAATCTCTTTCAAATAAAATTTTTAAAAAGATAATAATAATATTAATATAAATTATTATTATTATTATTATTATGGAAAAACATTGATCCTAGAGTCACTTCTCTATGTTACAATGGATCGATAAACTACCAGTGGCATCATAACTCTGATTTTGAGATGTTCATGTTCAAAACTATGATGGATATTTAATTTCACCTCATAGTTCAAGTCCATGGAGCTCACAATAATAATAATTTTATTATTATGAAATCTAGTATCCAACATGTCTTCTTCATACGATGTTATAATGATGAATCATTAGCAGCATCATGACCTGGAATTTGAGGCATACATTTTATGACCAATATCTGGTATCTAATATGAAATTGTGGATAAATACCATGAAATTCCATTCAAATTTGATGAAATGAAATTCTTTTTTTCACTGATTATCCAATTTGGTCAAATGAATAGTCTATCCTAAGGTTTTTTTTGAGGATTATATATATGTGTTCTTTTGTCTATTATGGAAATTTGTGGTGACTTAACATTGGAATAATTTTTTATCCCATCTGACCAACAATAATCATTTTTTTTGCGAAGATAATTATGTAGTTACCTATACGCTATTTAGTAATACATAGATAGTAATCCATTTTTTAGGGAGCACAAGGCCAGATAGAGGTGAAAGGGAACATAGTGTACATACTCATTAGATGTCATGTATTTCCTTATAATTTAATACATCTCATATCTCTTTCATTTGGGATAATATTTTGGAATGAGAGTAGCTTATCTATAGAGTTTTTTCATATAGAACGTGATAATGGACTTTGTAGTAGATTTAATGATACTATGGGAGATGTTTTGAGCATTATGATTAATTAGGTGATGCTTAAAACAACAGTGATATAAAAGTATAATAATAGTGATTGGAGTGACACCCTCTTTATATGATAGGGCATGAGACATCCATCTACCAGGTGGTATTCCCCAATCAGACAAGGTTTGAGTCATCCTTATATTAATTGAACTCCCCTAATGGGCTCGTACATAGGTCCAATAAAATTACATATCGAGTGGTACATCTTAATGGACTAGGGTGTAGGTACTCTATATAACAACTCATACCCACTATTGAAAGGGGTTCATCCCTCCTTATACTGATTTGAACCACCCTGATGGAGTGGGTAATGAGTTCTCTACAGATACTTATAGATTGTTACCTTTGTAATAGACTAGGGTGTAAGGCCTTTATCAACTGAGTGGTGTCCACTAAAGGATACAGTACCAGTACTCCATATACTGAGTGGAACCCTCCAATCCTACCATGGAACGAGTCTTCCACCTAAAAATTATACAACCTCAACTATGTGGTAGAGTATTCATCTGTGTCTTGACATGGATATTTTTGTGGAAATTTATTGGGGAAAACACATGAGATTCTATCCATCACTCATGGACTTCTAGAATGGATATCACCTCTTTTACTATGATGGATTTTGATATAGAGGCCCCCTTTACCTCTAATTTTAGTTTATTTTCTTACCATATTTATATAATATCCTTGTACATATGGTTGGATTTTTCTACGATCTGGATATGGGTTGCTTAGACATGACATGTTTTCCAATTACACATCACGTTGATCTATCTATTGTTTAAGATGTCTACTTATGTCAAATCTAATATTACTTTCCCCATCAATATTCAGGGAATTCTACTAGGTATTTATATACTCAACCCTATATGGTATTATCCCAAATGTGTCGTGTATTATGTAGTTTAATGACAGGTCGAGGATGATTTCAAAGGGGAATAGGAAAAAAATTGGGAAGTTCACCACATACAGTGGTCATGGATTGGAGATTTTGAGGTGGGTTATCTCATAATTTATATTTACATTTATTTTCTTGTTGGGACATCTTTTTTGGTTGGTAATGTATTTTTCCCATTTACACATTAGATCTTTCTTGCATACTATTTTTATTCCCTAGATATTATTACATCAATGAAATTTTCTCTAGATAACAATATCATTCATTATTATTCCTTGGAAAATATTCATAGAGATGTTTGGGTGGATGTTTACATGTACATTAGGAAAAGGGTTCCTATTTTATTTAGTTTTTTCGGTTCATATCACCATCTCCTAGCCTAAGGAGGTGGGATTGGGGTAGTTATAGCTCGACGTTTTTCTCCCCAAGTAGTCCATGGTAGTTTAGATCATAACATGTATAATTTTAGTGTTTTTTTAGTATATGGTTAGAGGAGTGTGATAAAACTCTCAAACATGGTTGGTTGTGATTCCATCACAACTATGACATTCTATGAGATTTTTGAATTTATGACATTATTAAATAATATTGTTAAATTTATTTTAAAAGATATAATAATTAAATATAGATATTTTGACATTGTATAGACTATTTGGTGTATGGTAGTGGCTGGTTAACATGAGAAAAATCTTGAATAGTCATAAATAGAAGATATTATGTTTTGATCTAAATGGCAAAGCTTAATACTAAGCTACGTGAACCCCATACATTCCCTATAAAATATATGATTATTCTATAGTGAATGGGATGTGTGATCATGTCACTGAGGATATTGAATAATGAAATATATTATAATTTTAAATTATGTTTATTTTTTAAATTTAAATTGAGATTCCATGGGATAAATAAAGTGCCAAGGGAATTGAAGAAAATTGTAATTGGCATCATGCCTTAACCAATGATATTTATTGACAGGTTTATATTGTTTTATTATGAATCCTTAGAGATGATTGGATTTCTATGTTTGGTTGGGTGAGTGGACTGAACTAGGATGACCATAGACTTTTACATGGGGCTTGATCCATCTCTTTATACCATTCCCTCTTAGGAGGAACTTGTCTGGCTTGAGATGTAATGTTATATTAACGTGGTTGATGTTTTATGTGTTTCCCCCTAAGGGATGGGTGTAGACCCAATAAATGAGATTGATATTAAGAAAAACAATTAGTAATACATAATTTCATTAACCTTGGAGAACACAGTGTGTTCTCCAATGTTATCACAAACCTGAGGGGATATATATGGGCCTTGTTAAGGAAAGGTATGGGTGAAACCATGGATCCACTAACATACGTGTGAGATAATTCTCCATGGATAGTTTTTTATGCATCATACCAACCCTTATTTAATTATTTTTAAGAATGCACTACTAAAAAACCGCCATTAGTGACCGCCAAAAGCGGTCGCTATAGGGCTCTAGCGCCCGCCCAGCGACCGCCATTGGCGGTCGCTTTATCGTCATCGCTAGAGGCCTATAGCGACCGCCAATGGCGGTCGCTATAGACTTTTTTTTTAAAATGTCCACTGAAATAAATAAATAAATATATATATATATATATTAAAAAATATTCACATATATACTATTAAATACAATATTTTAAATATATATATATATATAATATATTTTAAATGTTTTAATATATATAATATTAAATATATGTATAATATCGAATCATTGTGCTATAATAATTTAAAACCCCTGATTTAAGAAATGCTATCATTTCAGGTTTTTCGGAGCACGTTTGCTCCGAATTCGACCGCCGCACGCCGTTTTGGTGTTTTTTGACTCCGGAATCGCGTTTCTGGCCTCCGCGGTCAAACTTCACCTCTGATTGATGTTCCTTTTGTCCGAACATTTCACAATTGACGCAAAGGATGTTGTCGTGCGGTTTCGTGGCATTCAGAGGTCGTTCGGGTGGTTTGGCCCCCCGACGCGCAATTTCAGCACGCGCCGAGCTGCTGAAAACGACGCATTCGGTTGTGCCGCACGCACCGCACATCCGATGGACATTCCGCCTCCTCCTGCATCTCAGGAATAATATTACTATCGTTCTCATTCAGTTTCAGGTTGTTCGGAGCACGTTTGCTCTGAATTCGACCGCCGCACGCCGTTTTGGTGTTTTATGCCTCCGGAAACGCATTTCCGGCCGCCGCAGTCAAACAACACCTCCGATTGACGCGTCGTCTATCCGACCATTTCACAATTCACGCAACGGATGTTTTCGTGCGGTTTCGTGGCATTTAGAGGTCGTTCGGGTCGTTTTGACCCCCCAATGCGCCATTTCAGCGCGCGCTGAGCTGCTGAAAATGACGCATTCGGTCGTGCCGCGCGCAACGCACGTCTGATGGACGTGCCGCCTCGTCCTGCATCTCAGGAATAATATTTCTATCGTTATCGTCCGGTTTCAGGTCGTTCAGATCACTTGTGCTCCAAATTCGACCACTGCACGCTGTTTTGGTGTTTTATGACTCCAGAAACGCGTTTTCAGCTGCTGCGGTCAAACGACACCTCCGATTGACATTCCGTCTAACCGAACATTTCACAATTCACGCAACGGATGTTGTCATGTGGTTTCGTGGCATTTGGAGGTCGTTCGGGTAGTTTTGACCCTCCAACGCGCCATTTCAGCGCGCGCCGAGCTGCTGAAAACGACGCATTCGATCGTGTCGCGCGCACCGCATGTCCGATGGACGTGCCGCCTCCTCTTGAATCTCAGGAATAAAATTACTATCGTTCTTGTGCGGTTTCAGGTCGTTCAGAGCATGTTTTCTTCGAATTCGACCGCCGCACACCTTTTTGGTTTTTTATGACTCTGGAAACGTGTTTATGGCCGCCGCGGTCAAACGGCACCTCTGATTGACGTGTCATCTGCCCGACCATTTCAAAATTCACGCAACGGATGTTGTCGTGCAGTTTTGTGGAAATTGGAGGTCGTTCGTGTGGTTTTGACCCCCCCGACGTGCAATTTCAGTGCGCACCGAGCTGCTGAAAACGACGCATTCGGTCGTGCCGCGTGCACCGCACGTCTGATGGACGTGCCGCCTCCTCCTGCATCTCAGGAACAATATTCCTATCGTTCTCGTGCAGTTTTAGGTCGTTCGGAGCACGTTTACTCCGAATTCGACCGCTGCACTCCGTTTTGGTGTTTTATGACTCTAGAAACACATTTCCGGCCGCCGCGGTCAAATGGCACCTCCGATTGATGTTCCGTCTCTCCGAAAATTTCACAATTCACGCAACGGATGTTGTCGTGCGGTTTCGTGGAATTCAGAGGTTTTTTGGCTAGTTTTGACCCCCAAACGCGCAATT
The DNA here is from genome assembly GCA_963277665.1 of Viscum album. NCBI lineage: Eukaryota > Viridiplantae > Streptophyta > Magnoliopsida > Santalales > Viscaceae > Viscum > Viscum album. The sequence goes on along the minus strand of OY728155.1, from coordinate 2,132,003,836 downwards.
TCAGCGCGCGCCGCACTGCTGAAAACGACGCATTTGGTCGTGCCGCGCGCACCGCATGTCCGATGGACGTGCCGCAACCTCCTACATCTCAGGAATAATATTCCTATCATTATCGTGCGGTTTCAGGTTTTTCGGAGCACGTTTGTTCCAAATTCGACCGTCGCACGCCGTTTTCGTGTTTTATGACTCCGGAAACGCATTTCCAGCCGCCATGGTCAAAATGAACCTCCGATTGATGTGCCATCTATCCCACCATTTCAAAATTCACGCACCGGATGTTGTCGTGCGGTTTCGTGGCATTCGGAGGTCGTTCGGGTACTTTTGACCCCCCGGCGCGCAATTTCAGCGCGCGCCGAGCTGCTAAAAAAGACGCATTTAGTCGTGTCGCGCGCACCGCACGTGCGATGGATGTGCCGCCTCCTCCTGCATCTCAGGAATAATATTACTATCGTTCTCGTGCGGTTTCAGGTCTTTCGGAGAACGTTTTTTCCGAATTCGACCGCCGCACGCCGTTTTGGTGTTTTCTGACTCAGGAAACGCGTTTCTGGCCTCCGCGGTCAAACGACACCTCCGATTGACGTGTCGTCTGTCCGAACATTTTACAATTCACGAAACGGATGTTTTTGCGCGGTTTCGTGGCATTCGATGGTCGTTCTGGTGGTTTTGACCCCCCGACGCGCCATTTCAGCGCGTGTCGCGCTGCTTTAAACGACTTATTCGGTCGTACCGCGCGCACCGAACGTACGATGGACGTGACGCCTCCTCATGAATCTCAGGAATAATATTTCTATCGTTCTCGTGCGGTTTCAGGTCGTTCGGACCACATTTGCTCTGAATTGGAGCACCGCACGCCGTTTTGGTGTTTTTTGGCGCCGGAAACGCGTTTTCGGCCACTGCGGTCAAACGACACCTCTGAATGACGTGCCGTCTGGCCGACCATTTCACAATTCATTCACCGGCTGTTGTCGTACGGTTTCGTGGCATTCGGAGGTCATTCGGTGGTTTTGACCTCCCAACGCGTCATTTCAGCGTGCGCTGAGCTGCTGAAAACGACGCATTCGGTCGTTCCGCGCGCACCGCACGTCCGATGGATGTGCCGCCTCCTCTTGCATCTCAGGAATAATATTCCTATCGTTCTCGTGCAGTTTCAGTTTGTTCGGAGCACGTTTGCTCCGAATTGGACCGCTGCACGCCGTTTTGGTGTTTTATGGCGCCGGAAACGCGTTTCCGGCCGCCGCGGTCAAAAGTCACCTCCGAATGACGTGCCGTCTGGCCGACCATTTCTGAATTCTCGCACCGGGTACTGTCGTACGGTTTTGTGGCATTTGAAGGTCGTTTGGGTGGTTTTGACCCCCCAACGCGCCATTTCAGTGCGCGCTGAGCTGCTGAAAACGACGCATTCGGTCGTGCCGTGCGCACCGCAAGTCCGATGGACGTGACGCCTCCTCCTGCATCTCAGTAATAATATTCCTATCGTTCTCGTTCGGTTTTAGGTCATTCGGAGCACGTTTGCTCCGAATTGGACCGCCGCACACCGTATTGGTGTTTTATGGCGCCGGAAACACGTATCCGGCCGCCGCGGTCATACGGCACCTCCGATTGATGTGCTGTCTATCCGACCATTTCAAAATTCAAGCAACGGATGTTGTCATTCGGTTTCATGGCATTCATTGGTCGTTCGGGTGGTTTTGACCCCCCTGGCGCGCTATTTCAGCGCGGGCCGAGCTGCTAAAAAAGACGCATTCGGTCGTGCCGCGCGCACCGCACGTCTGATGGACGTGCCGCCACCCCCTGCATCTCAGGAATAATATTTCTATCATTCTCGTGCGGTTTCAGGTCTTTCGAAGCATGTTTTCTCTGAATTGGTCCGCCGTACGCTGTTTTGGTGTTTTATGGCGCCAGAAACGCGTTTCTGGCTGCCCCGGTCAAACGGTACCTCCGAATGACGTGCCGTCTGGCCGACCATTTCAAAATTCACGCATCGGATGTTTTCGTGCGGTTTCGTGGCATTCGGAGGTCGTTCGGGTGGTTTTGACCCCCCGACGCGCAATTTCAGCGAGCGCCGAGCTGCTGAAAATGACGCATTCGGTCGTGCCGCACGCACCGCACATCCGATGGACGTACCACCTCCTCCTGCATCTCAGGAACAATATTCCTATCGTTCTCGGGTGGTTTCAGGTCGTTCGGAGCACGTTTGCTCCGAATTGGACCGCCGCACGACGTTTGGGTGTTTTATGGAGCCGGAAACACGTTTCCGGCCGCTGCGGTCAAACGACACCTCCGAATGACGTGCCGTCTGGCTGAAAATTTCACAATTGACGCACCGGCTGTTGTTGTACGATTACGTGGCATTCGGAGGTCATTCGGGTAGTTTTGACCCCCCCAACGTGCCATTTCAGCGCGCGCTGAGCTGCTGAAAACGACGCATTCGGTTGTGCCGCGCGCACCGCACGTCCGATGGACGTGCCGCCTCCTTCTGCATCTCAAGAATAATATTACTATTGTTCTCGTCCAGTTTCAGGTCGTTCGGAGCATGTTTGCTCCGAATTGGACTGTCGCACGCCGTTTTGGTGTTTGGTGGTGCCGGAAACGCGTTTCTGGCCGCCGCTGTCAAACAGAACCTCCGATTGACGTGCCGTCTGGCCGACCATTTCTCAATTCACTCAACGGATGTTTTCGTGCGGTCTCGTGGCATTCGGAGGTCGTTCGGGTGGTTTTGACATCCTGACGCGCCATTTCATCGCGCGCCGAGCTGCTGAAAACGACGCATTCGGTCGTGCCGCACGCACCGCACGTCCGATGAACGTGACGCCTCCTCCTACATCTTAGGAATAATATTCTTATCGTTCTCGTGCGGTTTCAAGTTGTTCGGAGAACGTTTGATCCGAATGGGACCGCCGCACGCCGTTTTGGTGTTTTTTGGCGCCGGAAACGCGTTTCCGGCCGCCGCAGTCAAACGGCACCTCCGAATGATGTGCTGTCTGGCTTACCATTTCATAATTCACGTACCGGCTATTGTAATATGGTTTCGTGGCATTCGGAGGTCGTTCGGGTGGTTTTGATCCCCCGACGCGCAATTTCAGCGCACGCCGCGCTGCTGAAAACGACGCATTCGGTCGTGCCGCGCGCACCGCACGTCCGATGGACGTGCTGCCTCCTCCTGCATCTCAGAAATTATATTTCTACTGTTCTTGTGTGGTTTCAGGTTTTTCAGAGCACGTTTTCTCCGAATTGGACCGCCACACGCCGTTTTGGTGTTTTGCGGCGCCCGAAACGCTTTTCCGGCCGCCGCGGTCAAACGACACCTCCGAATTATGTGCCGTCTAGCCGACCATTTTACAATTCACGCACCGGCTATTGTCGTACGGTTTCGTGGTATTCGGAGGTCGTTCGGGTGGTGCGGCGGTGCGGGGAGCTGTTCAGGGGTGCGGGGGGGGGGGGGGGTGTACGAATGTGCGGGGGGGATTTCCGGGGGTGTGGGGGGCTGTACGAGGGTGCGGGGGGCTGTACGGATGTGCGGGGGGGTGTACGGGGGTGCGGGGGGGCTGTCCGGGGGTGCGGGGGGCTGTCCGGGGGTGCGGGGGGTTGTACGGGGGTGTCGGGGGGCTGTACGGGGGTGCGGGGGGCTGTACGGGGGTGCGAGGGGCTATAGGGGGGTGCATGGGGGTTGTACGCGGGTGCGGGGGGGCTGTACGGGGGTGCGGGGGGCTGTACGGGGGTGCAGGGGGGCTGTCCGGGGGTGCGGGGGGCTGTACGGGGGTGTCGGGGGGCTGTACGGGGGTGCGAGGAGGGGGGGGGTGTACGTGGGGCTGTACGGTGGTGCGGGGGGCTGTACGGGGGTACCAGGGGCTGTACGGGGGTGCCGGGGGGGCTGTACGGGGGTGCGGGGGCGGTACGGGGGTGCGGGGGGGCAGTACGGGGGTAGGGGGGCTGTACGTGGGTACGAGGGGGGGGGGGGGTGTACGGGGGTGCGGGGGGGGGGGGGGGTGGGGTGGGGGGGGGGGCTGTACGGGGGTGCGGGTGGGCTGTCCGGGGGTGCGGGGGGGCTGTCCGGGGGTGCGGGGGGCTGTACGGGGGTGTGGGGGGGGGGGGGGGAGGGGCTCTCTGGGGGTGCGGGGGGCTGTCAGGGGGTGCGGGATGGCTGTCCGGGGGTACGGGGGGCTGTCTGGGGGTGCCGGGGGGCTGTCCGGGGGTGCGGGGGGCTGTACAGGGGTGACGGGGGGGGGGGGGCTGTACGGGGGTGGGGGGCTGTACGGGGGTGCCGGGGGGGCTGTACGGGGGTGCGGGGGGCTGTACGGGGGTGCCGGGGGGGCTGTATGGGGGTGCGGGGGGCTGTACGGGGGTGCGGAGGGGCTGTACGGGGGTGCGGGGGGGGGGGGGGGGGCTGGACGGGGGTGTGGGGGGCTGTCCGGGGGTGTGGGGGGCTGTACGGGGGTGCGGGGGGGCTGTACGGGGGGGCTGTACGGGGGTACGGGGGGGCTGTACGGGGGGGCTGTACAGGGGTGCGGGGGGGGGGGGGGGGGGGGGGCTGTACGGGGGTGCGGGGGGCTGTACGGTGGTGCGGGGGGCTGTCCGGGGGTGCAGGGGGCTGTACGGGGGTGTGGAGGGGCTGTCCGAGGGTGCGGGGTGCTGTACGGGGGCTCCAGAGGGGGGGGCTGTACGGGGGTGCGGGGAGCTGTACGGGGGGGGGGGGGGGTTGTACGGTTGTGCGGGGGGATGTTCGGGGGTGCGGGGGGTTAGAGTTTTTAAATGCACGACTTAGATAATATTAGCTATCATATAATAAACAAGAAAAGAAAGAAATTATAATTACACAACCTTCTAATTTAGATTAAATGAATACATACAGTACATCAATGTCAACCCCTCCAGTAAAAACAAAAAACATATCTCGTGAATATATGATGCGTCACGCATTGTCATCAATGCTACCTCCTTCTGGTGGGCCAGGGGCCTACAACAAATAAAAATTATAAATATTTTAATAAAAAAAATAATTTAAATTAAATAAATAAATACAGTATATACCTGCGTCATATGATCCCCTGCACCATCAGCTCGACGCACAAATTCCCACAGTGCTATAACCTCAGCTCTCAATTGCGCATTTGCCTCCTCGGAAGCGCGCAGCCGTGCCTCAAAATTTGACATCTGCTGTGTCATATGAGCCACCACAGGACCGACAACCGCAGCGCGTGACACTACAGAACAAGGAATCCCTCCTCTATAGGTCAAACTATACCCATGCCCACCCTGACCGATAATGCGATGAAAGATCTCATTCTGTCGCATGGGAAGCTGTTGCTGGTCCTATGGCAGATTTTCTAACTCGGCTTCAAATTGAGCCTGTGAAATATTTAAATATATATAAATATATATATATGTTAATATATAGATTTATGTAATTATCGGTAAGTACAGACACTTACTATCAATGCTGCAACCTCTGGATCATTGCGATCACGAGTCCTCATCCACACCGACATTTTATCAGTTGTTACACCTTGCTCTCGCAACTGTATATTAAAAGAATATAAACAAAAAACCATATTAATTAATAAATTAAAAAATGAACAATATATACCTCATGTCGTATCTGAGACACGTGACGAGTCCCGAGCATGTGAGGTGGTCCCTGCAACGCTCGATTCTCAGAATGGCGTGTTGACACCTCCTACATTCAATTCATTCAAATTTCAAACAAATCACATATTATTGAAAATATATATACACAAAAATAATTAATATACAAACCGCAACACCCTCAGTAGAACAATATGCAACCAAGTCACGCCACTGAGTCGGGAGGACACCTCTCGGGACTTTTTCCAAAATGTCTAGGGCACCCACATTTGGTACCCAGTGGTCCCTCTTCACTTTGCCTTGATAATCTTTCCACATATTACGACATTTTCTCATACAGACGGGCCGAAACTCTTCAGGGAATACTTTCAAATTTTTCTATAAAGAAAATAATCAAACATATTAATGTTCTTTATACATTGAAAATAAAGTAAAATGATTTTCTTACCTGAACATCCCTCCATAGATGATCTAATGTGTCATGAGGGATAGAAGCCCAGTCACGCGTGGTGAATGGAAATCGATGTGGGTCAAGTATGATATGACCTAGCTGATGAATAAATGTCGGGGCATTCGGTCCCATAAGATGAAAATCCTCATCAAATGAAACATCTATCATCGTGTCAGAATTCCATGATAATATGCCACGACCAGGGCCTCTCCTACGAGAGGAAGAAGCAGCCGAGTCTGATCCTGTTGAAAACAATTTTATATATAAATTGACAAATGTTATATATATATATATATGTATGTCAATTACATAAAAAATATAGACAATGACATTCAAACATACCTCGACCCTGAGACGTAGATGCCTCAGATGGATAATGTGGATCTTCTGCCTCTTCCCCTGACATGTCTGCAGTCATAGAAAACATCAGTAATGAATCCAAAGTTTTTTAAAGATAAATTGGATAGTTCTAAAAAAATCAAACTTGTACTACTGTTAATCAAACAAAAAATGGATTGAATAATTAGTTGTGAATGAATTTTAAAAAATCAGAAAGTTAAAAAAATAGATATAAAAATTATGTACAAAACCAGTCAATGCATAGCCAAATTCCAGATAGAACTAATAAAATTCAAGCAGCACATGAATTAGATGAAGAATACCTCAAAGGTATGATACACCGACCATAACATCAAAAAATCAAGAGTAAAAACAACCTAAATATTTATGATTGAATTAACTTACAAAAGTGAGGATTAAAACTTATAAAGATTTATATAATGATTAGATAATTTATGATATCCCAGGACATTCTACTGAATAGCGGGAATACAATTATACCTTTCATTAAGCATGAAAATCGACCGTTTCTCCATCAACATCTGCTCTGACCCAATAAATATCTTCTTCACGTTGAACTATGGTATGTTGACCAAGTTGTTGGTATAAAAATGGAACAGTCTCGGGTTCATCTTCTTCAAATAAAAACACTCCTCGCCGAGACATTTTGACAACAACTTTCCAACTTGGATCCGAAGGCAAAGTAACGAAGAATACTTGTTTCGCTTGTGATGTCAAAATGAAAGGTTCATTCTCAACTCGTTCATTATTTCCGTATAACATATAATTAAAATTCACCAATGAAAACTGATATTGATCGACTTTACATCCACGCACTAGATCAATCCAATTACACTTTAACAATATGTACTTCAAACCGTGTGTGTATACGACTTCAATGATGTATATCAATTGACCATAGTAATAACCAGAATCGACAAAGGGACAACCGATGCCACTCTTTTGTGTTGCTCATTTGTCGTCAACATATTTAATGCGAAATCGAAAACCATTAGCATCAATAGCTTTATAACGACGAGCCGTTATAGATGGACCCTCATCCAATTGGATAAATACTTCAGGTAGCGTGGGGTCCCCTAACTCCCTCATCTTACGAACCTACATAATTTATAAAAATAAATACTGATATATGCAGAAATAATTATTATAATACTTCACTCATAATTAAAATCAATTTATACATACATAATCCATGAACCAATCATGAAATGACGCATAATGAGATTGTTGAATTTGCAACTCAGTCGCACAATGCATCTCTTCTTTTATCTCATTAATGTATTTCCTGCAAATGATAACGCGATGTTTAAAAGATCATCTTATTCAAACAAAACATGTAAAAGTTATACAAGCACATTGATAAGATACTTACTGCATTAATGGTGCAACTGATGGAGTATTGAACAAGATATATCGATGTGCTTGTATCCACTCGATGTTGTCCATATCAAATGTGGTTCCTTCTCCAACTAGACCATCATGAATCCGAGAGGGCTTATCTAATTTTTTTCCACATCCGTAAGATATTCTGCACAAAAGTTAGTACACTCATCCATCAAATAACCATTGGCTATTGATGCCTCTGGACGAGCTCTATTGCGTACAAATCTTTTCAATGTACTCAAATACCGTTCAATAGGATACATCCACCTGAATTGCACTGGACCAGTAGTCATTACATCATCAGTTAGGTGCACTGTCAAGTGGACCATAACATTGAAAAATGAGGGGGGGGTGTTTCTCAAAGTGACAAAGCGTAAGTACAATTCGGTCCGGCAAACTTTTTAAATCACTCATTCGTTTATTTCTTAAACAAAGCTGTCTAAAAAAATTACTCATCTCAATCAAGGGATGAACAAAATTGGGGGATAAACAATCACAAATTGCGATTGGAATCAACTGCTGAAGTAATATGTGATTGTCATGACTTTTCAACCCTTGCAATGTCTTGCTCGTCAGATTCACACACTTTGAAATATTAGAAGAATAACCATCAGGCACCTTGACCATCATCAAAATGGAAAGAAATGTTTCTTTCTCCTCTGTAGTCATCGTATATTGTGCAGTAGGCATATATGCCTTGTCTCCCTCAGCTAACTGTAAATGCAACTGTTTCCTTAAACCCATTTCTTCCAAATCACGACGTACATTAACATGGTCCTTTTATTTTCCACTGACACCTAAAATGGTCCACAATATGTTATCACAAACATTTTTTTTCAATGTACATGACATCCAAATTATGCCTCAACATGTTAGTTTTCCAATACGGAAGACTATAAAAAATAATTTTCTTTTTCCAATTGTGACTGCGCTGCCTACCCGCAGCACGAATATTACGTACTGGAGGAGCCACCAAATCCTGAATTTCATATACCATACGAATGTTTTCTTCCTTAATCTGTGATAACATTTCAACTCCTGTCATGATCTTTGGTGCTGGGATGAACTCTCTAGAACCATCAAATTCCACTCTGTCCTTTCTGAATCTGTGCTGAGTTGGGAGAAAACTCCTGTGACCCATGTATGCCCATTTTTTGGAATGTTTAAGCCATACAGATTTTTTACTTTTATTGCAACAAGGGCAATCAAATTCTCCTTTCGTACTCCAGCCTAATAAATTTGCATAAGCTGGGAAGTCATTGATTGTCCACAAAAAATCAGCATGCAGTTTGAACATTTCATTCGTTTCGCAGTCATAAGTCATCACACCATCGCCCCAAAATTCATTCAACTCATCAATCAATGGCTGAAGGTAAACATCAATCTTATCCCCCAGACTTTTAGGTCCATCAATAAGAGTGGAAAGTAATATAAATTGTTGCTTCATTCAAATCCACAGAGGAAGATTATATGGAACCAACACCACGGGTCATGTCCTATGAGTTTGCACCAATGATAGACTTGAATGGATTGAAACCATCTGCAGCCAATACCAATCGGACATTACGAACATCTTTAGCAAAGTTGGGATGTATCTTATCAAAATCCTTCCATGCATGAGATTCTGCCGGGTGGGTTAACATATCACTTTCATGAACTCTTTCTGCATGCCATCTCATTAAATTAGAAACTTTAGATGACATAAAAAATCTTTTCAACCACGGTTTAAGGGGAAAGTAACGCATTTGCTTTACGACAATCAGTTTCCCCTGTATCGCAATCTGACTTTGATGAGTATTATTTCCCCTGTTCTCTTTCCACCTAGAAGCACCACAAACTGTACAAATATCCAAATGGGTAGTTTCTTTTCTAAACAAAATACAGTTGTTTGCACATGAATCTATGGTCTCATATGTAAAACCTATGTTCTCTGTAAACTTACGAGCATATTAATACGACTCAAGAATCTTAGCGTTGACCGGAAGAACTTTTTTCAATAAAACCAAAAGCATGTCGAATGATGTGTTTGACCAATTATTCAAAGTCTTCAAATGCAACAACTCCACGATAAATGACAGTTTATTGTAAGAAGTACATCCAGGATATAATTCTGTTTTCGCATCATCATGTGCTTCATAAAACCTCCTCGAATCACGATCTTCACCAGAGAGAAGATTTATCTCACCGGTCTCAAGATTATGGATGTCAATGCCTTCAAGATCAAACCCACGTACCATTTCAGTATGCATTTCGTGCATTGGATCAGTCATCCTTGCATCAACATCCATCTGAGCTGAATCTGTATTTTGACAACAAACATATTCTTTTCCATGATGAGTCCAACTCTTATAATTTTTCAGAAATCCATTAAAGAAAAGGTTCTCCCTCACAGTATCTCCTGTGAATTGATATCTGTTAGCACATTTTCTACATGGACAACTAATATAGTCACTTCCAAATCCTCTCGTGAAGTCAATAAACTGCATAATGCCATTGAAATATTCTCTAGAAGTTCGATTTGGAAGATAAATCCAACTCTTATCTATAATTATATTTGTATAACAAACATTTACACAATACTTATTACATTTTTCAAATCAACTATATTTAAAATAAATATTAATCATTTGTTTATGAACCATTGGTAAAATAATAATGTAACTAAAAGCACATGTTACCTGATTGAGATACAAACCTGAAAGGGAGGGGAGCCGAAGGCGGTGCAGCGAGAGAGAGGAGGCAGCGAAGGGGAGCCGGAGCCAAAGGCGGTGTAGCAAGGGAGTGGACGGGCGGCGACGGTGGGGAGCTGGAGGAGAGGAGGCGGTGAGGGGACGGGGGATAGGCAGCGGGGGGGGGGGGGGGGCTGTTCGGGGTCGGGGGGCTGTTTGAGGTGCGGGGGGGGTGTCCGGGGTGCGAGGAGCGGTCCGCGGTGCGGGGAGCAGTCCGGGGTGCGGCGGGGAGATGGAGGAGAGGAGGCGGTGAGGGGAGGGGGGACAGGCAGCGGGGGGGGGGGGGGGGGGGGGGGCTGTCCGGGGTGCCGGAGCCGTCCGAGGTGGGGGGGGGGGCTGAGGGGGCGGAGGGCGGATGGCGGAGGTCGGAGGGTGGAGGGCGTGTGGCGGGGGAGGCCGGGTGGCGAGGGAGGCCAGGAGGCGGGGGGGGGGGCATCGGGGGGCGGGGACGGGGGGAGGCTGGGAGGGGGGGGAGGGTGGCGTAAGGGGGGCGACGTCGGGGGGGGGGGGGGGGGTGCGACGGGGTGGGGGGAGAGGTGGAGGCCGGGCGGCGGGGGAGGCCGAGAGGCGGAGGGGGGGGGAGGGCGGCGTCGGGGCGACGGGGGGGGGGGGGGGGGTGCAGTGGGGGCGGTCAGACGGCGGGGGAGGCCGGGAGGCGGGGGGGGGGGGGCGACGGGGGGGGGGGGGTAGCAGGGTTCGATCGAGAGGGGGGCGCGGGGGGGGGGGGCAAAAAGGCCCGGATTTTTTTTATCAAGGCCAGCGACCGCCACTGGCGGTCCCTATTAGATCTCTATAGCGACCGCCAATGGCGGTCACCCGATTCTGGGGGGCTTCAATGCCCCCTTTTCTAGTAGTGATGGTTCAAAAAACACCCTTAAGGGTGGTGATTTTTTTATCTTTGATGATATTCATTATTGGTAATGTTTTGATATGAAATATAAAATTCATGTGGGGTAGTGGTTGTTTTATTTTGATGATAAAAATATTATAGGGATAGTTCATGATACATATGTATGTTCGAATTGATTTATAAAAGCCCCATTGTGGAGGTCCATATTAGTTTTTGGATTATTCCCTACAAAAGAAAACCCTTGTAGCCGAGGTCTATTATAGTAATTTATATACAACGTATACACAGTTTTGGTTTAATAATTTTCAAGACCATATCATTATCTTTACATGAACACTATCATTTTCTGAATAATGTATTATTGATTGTGGTCACAGAACTAAGGATAAATGTAGGTTATTTGTGTTGTTCCATGATATATCCATGTTCCCTCATAAATTGTGTGGTACACTAGTTTTAATAGTCTTAAAAATGATATCTATGATATTTTGGAAACATATAGATGTTGTTATTCTTTGAGGTTTGATTAATTTATATATTTATAGTAGCTTTTTTTCTTAAAAACATACTGTAAACATATATCACATTAAAAGTGGTTATGTATTGGAATATGTTGGTCATGCCCTATGGATGTTTTCACTCAAAACCTTCTTGGGACAATATTTCACAAGATTACATGAGCATACCCCACTTAATGAAAGTTCAGAGTGGGTCGATGATTCAGATTGTGTGATCAAACTGGATTAGATCATATAGGATTTGTAGTTTAGGATGAGTTGAGGCTCAGGGATATAAATAGAGCATCCAATTCATTGATTAAAATATTTATATATTCTTTTACCTCATATATATATAGGTGATTATTCTAGTGGGTGGAGAAACATGTATTCTTATATCTGTTCATTCAAATTTCATTTTACTACTGTTAGATGCTTTACATTTTTTATTTACACTATAACTTTTTATTTACACTATAACTTTTTATTTTAGTACAATTGTTGGAAAATATACCTATTAATACTCACTCTGATATATGGGGTATAGTCTCCCACATTACCATATTATGCCTCTACTACTTGTTAGCATCCTCTGGTGTATGAGATGTTTCACCTGAGGTACAATATCCATTATGGGTAAGATCACTAATTACTGGTCCTGAGATGGGGATAATAAAATAAGGTATCAAGGAAATATTTATTTTTCTTACTATTTATTATATGGTAGAAATGATATATAAGAATTTGTTAGTGCATGTGATAGCTATCGAGATGGTGTGTAATTAACTCTAATTCTGTTGGAACATTCTAGTTACATAGGGAATGGGATTAATGTTCATGATATTTTATGTTGTAGTTGATTTAATTTACCTTATAGGGAAAACATGATGTTTATATATATAATCATGAACTATTATAGATTTTTTATTGGACTGTAGAGGAAATACGTGTCTACCTGCATTATAATCAACATGTTCACATGACATGTAGGCATGCTAATGTGTTATTCTTCACCAAAAATAGAGGACCAACTGATTAATGCGTCAGAAAATTCACATAAAATTCATTATTATATATATTCCATATGTAATTTTACTCAACTATAACATTATATGCATGCATAAACTTCTGATGAAATCTCATATCGATTGTATGGTTGGATGATTTATAGAGATTATAGTGATGTTTTTCAATGAGAAATGGGTGTGTGGTGAGTTTAGTGGGTTGGTGTAGGCATAGGATTGCTTTTCACTGGAACCTATTTAGGCTATTTTCCTATAGGATCAGCTATTATAAGGATCAGTATAAACACATGATGTGTTTTAAAATATAAATTGGATTGAAATTATACTTAATCTAACCATGTGTGGCTATTTATTAGAAAAAAATATCCATAGGATGATGCTAATGGTATGAGTATTCCTAAATTATTTTTGGGGTGGAAATTCTATATGATGAATAAAAGTTTTGATAAGTTCCAATGCATGTAGATATATTTTCACGGGATGTTGATGTGTTGGATGAGGTCCCTGATTTTGGAGTTTCATAATGTTAGATTTCAAGGTTTTTTAGAGATGTGTGTATAGATGACACACCCTGAGATGTTACCTTTCATGAGACCATACCTATTGGCTGCGTGGGTGGACCTAGATACCTTGGGATTTAGTTCAGTGGTTTTGTAAATCTATGAGATTTTATATGTAAGGGTTAGCCTAGGTTTTTAATTTCCTTCAGGAGGGGAAGCATGAGTGGGTGATTCTAGTTATGAATGATGAATGTGAGGTACTATTATATATGGTTTATGAATCTTAATTCCATTAGTATTGTTGATATGGGACTGTTGGCTAAGGGATGCATTTTTTTCATATGTTTCCCTAAATACGTGAGACACATTGAATAGAGACATGTTCATTAGATAATGAGATATTACATTAGAATTTATGAATATTTATTACATCTTATGACAAAACCATTATGAGACCGTATAGTTATAGTGTCTTACGAAACTGAGAAACAGAAACAACTGGTTCCTAAAACATCTACATTATCTCCCATTTATTTAATCACAACTACAATATTTTTTTGCATATCATACTTAATAAACATATTGATGGCCTAGGTAAAAGAAACATATAAAGGGAGAGAAAAAATGATCAAGAAGGTTAATGAATTGAAATATCAATCATATCATATTCATAAGAACATAACATTTGAAAATCTTATCCTGCACATAAAAGATCACCATATCATATAATAATATAAATACTAAAAGTGAAATGTAATCCCAATAGTCATAAAATAAGACATGGAATTTTATTTCATACACATATAATCATAGAAAATCATTTCATATTAGTCCAGACTCATTTCCAAGACCATCATAGTGGACAAAGTCCATTACTGAACCGAGTTCACTGCTCGTTCCAGCCTTGTATCACTGAACAAGATTTACTTTCCATTACATACATGTCTGTATCATGAGATATAAATCTTTAGCCAATAAATAATAGGGAGATATAGGTCCCACTCATCTCATAAGAAAATCATTCTCCCATGTGCCACAAAAAAATAAAACCATTCATTACAGCCTAACCCAATAAAAAAATCGGTATTCTTAAACATCATTTCATCATAAAAAAACCATATAATATAAATGGAAATCATGAAAATAATTCCATCATAAACACAATAAAATAAATGAAATAATAGGGATAGAAACATAACCCTATTTCATCTTATATGGAAAATAATTTTGATAAAACACTTGAACTTAATTCCTTAAGAAAATAACTTGTCTTCTTCAAAATCATTTTCATTTCTGAAAAGGATGTGCATTTTTAAAATAAAATAATTTAATTTAATTTAATGGTGAATTGTTGTAAAGGAATATTTATATAAATTACTAGTTATGAAAGAATACAAATCCATTAATGTCTTATAATATAAATAAAACATTCTCCTCTTTTTCCAGAAAAGTCAAAAAATACCTCATATGGTAAACAATAAAATGATTCCTTCCATACCATGTAGTAAAAGAAAAACAATGGGTAAAAATGAAATTTAAAAAACATAGAATAACAGTAAATATTTTATGAATTTTTTTTATGAAACATGGACATGGATGATAAATATATCCTTAGTAAATACTTACATATAAACAATCTTGGGTAAAAATGAGATTTGAAAAGTTATCTCTTACCTTAGGTATGATATATTTACATGTATATAAACCTCCATTATAATGATTTAAATAACATTAATGATTTATTGCAGAATCATTATAATTTTTATGATAAAATTTATGATCATATTCTCATCTATCTATTAGTAACATTTCATTGTTACTCATTATTCTACTACTAACTTCTTTTTGTTCTTATGTATGTTTTGTCTGATAAGTTATTATTAATATTTATATGTTATAATTATATCATTTAATGAATGGTATTATTATAATATATATCATATTTATTCATTCCATGAATTTATATAATCATAGTTTAATGAATATTATGTTGAATAAATCACATTATACCATCGAGATGGTAAGCCTTACCTATGCACGAGCAATGATATCATTCCCATAATAGATTAATAGTGTTGAAGTTGATGGTTAAATGTATATAATAATTAGTATCATATTATAATAATAATATGTAGTTATTATTTCCACAATTATACCCATCCAAGTAAGGTGGTTATAAAAAACAGATTACACTACGGCTTAGAGAAGGTAATCTGTATGTAAGCACGTGCGGTGATTTTGTTTTTCGTGGGATGGATAAAAGGTGAAATATGGTTGTTTCATATTTCTAATAACATATCATTAAATTAGTTATGCTTATTTTATAACTTAATAATTAAATAAGTAAATAAGAGTACGTAAAAGAAGAAATAAATTTGAATGAATCGGTAGAAGAGATTACCTCTTCCTCAACGTGCAACATTTAAATTTCATATTGTGGAACTAGACTTCGACTTTTGAGAAGACCAGAACCTCTATAATGTTACTAGGAAATTTTATAAGAGAAATGGATAGGGTTTGACAAAGATTTAAGGCTCAAAATGGAATGAATATGAGAGGGAGGGGCTTCCCTTTTATAAGAGAGCAGAGAGGCAGTTTATGAAACTCTCAAAATTTTAATTTCTTATACACTAAATTTCAAATATAAATAATCCAAAACTTATTTAATTAGAAGATAAGATGATTTGGGTTCAAATAAAAATAATACAATAATTTTAAAGAAATGTTTTAGTAAAATTTATCCTTATCGTTTTGGTTTAACCCTTATTTTACCCTTTGTAATCTTAACATCATATCATGTTATTTACACATTATGGGTTAATGTAAACACCATATTATTTCAAAAAATCCAAAAAATGTTATTTTTTAAATATTTTGACTTATATAAACCATTTGGCCTAATATTATACTTTTAAATATATATATTATTAATTAATAAACTATTTTATATTTTATGTTATGAACAATGTCAATTTTGGAAACTATTCATACTTGACGTTTTTTTAAATTCATAAAGAACTGATTCCTGAAAAAAAGCGATTAAATCATCTCTATTATGTCAATTTCCTTTAAAAGATTCGTGGATGGCTTCAAAATGTTCATATTAAATTTACTTTAATATTTATAATTTCATTTATTTGAATGTTTAATTAATGATGTAATCACTACATCATAATTGTGTCATAAATAAATATATTTATCTATTATATGAAAATTAAAAAATTAAATACCATGATGTAGGAAATATTTTTACCTTTATAATAACTATTTATAAACATAGATATCATTTATATAACCCTATATTAAAATTGATTTAGTAAAATCTTTATATTTATGTTATAATTATCTTTACATTAAATTAACTCTTATAAAATATCATTTTCACATCCACATGAATCAATGGGGTACCAAAATCGACTTAAGGATGCCCATATTTTGAAATATCTCATAAAATTGAGTTAGGAGACGTTTTAGGGTAGTTTTATACTATTAAATTAATATTTTCTTACCCTTTTTTAGAAGATTTACCCTTTAAACATGGTAAATAAAAATAGTTACTGAAGTCACTATATATAATATCCAAAAATAAAAGGTACCCATTCACACAATTTGGACCTTATGATTCCAAATATCAAATGCATTTTTCCAAATTCAAAACACAGAATTTGCAGTAATTAATTTAAAATTAATCTCATTGTTGAAATGAGTAAATAGGTTTTAAAAGTTCAAACATTGCCAAAGATTGAAATGTTTTTACCTATGAATTCAATGTAAAATTAATGATAATGACATAAATTATATAAAATGGTAAAAATATATTATATTTATACTTTTATACAATGAAATATTATAATTTAACCATTTACATTATCTTGATGAAAAAATTTGTTTTTAATTAAAATTTACCATATTTTTACTATTCAAAAAAACATTAAAGTTATCAGAAAGTTATAAAAAATTTATCCAAAATAAATTTTTATATCCCACATAAAAATAACATGTTTATTTTATCATAAATAAATTATTAATGTTTAAAAATATTAATTTAAAATTCGTTCTCCATTCAAAGGTGTAAAAATTAACCTTTAAAAAATTAGGTTCTTATACATAAAATAGGGTTTTATTCATACCCTACGACTAAAATATCTATTATATGAATATAAAAAATATTTTATCAAGTATATAAAATATATATATCTCCTTAATTTCATTAAAAAATTTAATTTACTCAAAAAAATACAAATATCTAATTGAATTATATCATTCATAAATAATTAATAGACAATGAATTCATAATGCATTTTCATAAGATAGTTATAATTCTTTCCAATATACTAACATATATGCTATAATGGTAATTATATATTTGGGGCATCACATGGTCCATTTAAAATCACAATTTCATGCAAAGCAAGCTACTGAAGAAAAAAAATTATTTATTAAAAATATTTCATAAAAACATATTGGTTTTATATTCTTCCCCGCTTAGACTAAATGTTTCCCTCTATATTTGTCACTTGGAAGAAAATAGATGAGGAAACTCTCCCTCATCCTATTCTAAAGTACCCATGCAGCTTCTTCAAAATGATGGTTACTCCATAAAACATTAATCATGCGAGTGGTCTTGTTTCGTAAAATTTTTTCGTTATGATCTAGAATCTCTATCATTTTTTCTTCATAAGAATGTTCTTTCTAAAACCGTATGACTCATAAACATAGTACATGTGAATGATCAGTTATGTACATTCTCATGAGATTTACATGGAACAAATCCTGAAATTGAGAGGTATTTGGTGAAAGTTCCAATCAGTAAGCTACATTCCCAACACGAACCATAATTTCAAAAGGACTGATATAATTAGGGTTTAGCATTCCCATATTTCCAAATATAATTATTGTATTCTAGGAATAAATTCTTAAGATCATATTATCACCAAATTAAAACTCTAGGTCTTTTCTTTGGTTATTAACATAACTTTTTTTTCAACTCTGATTTTCTATTATGTTTTTTTGAATAGGGTTGACTTTTATACCATTTCATCAACAAGATCAGGTCCTAATAGGTTTCTTTCCCCAACTTCATCCCATCATGTTGGAGTTGTACACTTCCTTCCATAAAGGGATTCATAAAGATCAATATGATTACTAGAGTGAAAGTTGTTATTGTATGAAAATTCTATCGATGGTAGCTATTGGTCCCAAAAACATTTGAAGTCCATTGAGCAAGCTCTCAACATGTCTTCGAGAGTTTTAATTGTACTCTTAGACTAACCATCTATCTGAGGACAGTAAGAAGTGCTAAAACATAACTCTATATCCAGATCATACTGATGACATTTCTAGAAATTCAAGGTAAACCTCAGATCTCGATCAGATATAATGGAAATTGTTACTCCATGCAATACACATCCTTTACACATATCCTGGCTATCAGATCAAGTGGTAAACGCTCTCTGATAACAATGAAGTGTGCTGACTTCATAAGACGATCAACTATATCATAGATACATTATTTCCTTCAAATTTTTTGGGAGTCGAGATAAAAAAGTGTATAGTTATTTTTACCCATTTCCATCCCCGTATTGGTATTGGTTATAACATGCCCTTATAATTATATCTCTCAGCCTTAACTTTCTGACCAAAATAGAATTGAGAGACATATTTGACGATGTATCTTTTTGTTTTATCCCACCAGAAGTACACTTTTTAGGTCTATGTACAACTTTTTTCTTCAAGGGTATATATCGAATGAAGAATTATGAGCCTCATCCAATATTTACATATTTAGTTATAGTATGGGAGAAATATAATCATGGTTCTTGAACATTATTATTTCATCACAATTGAGGTTGAATTCCGGAACATTTCTCACCTTTTTTGTAACTCTACATCTTCATTATATTCATCTTTAAGATTTATTTGTATAGATGTTTTAACATTCATTTGAAAAAGATAGTATTTATCCCGTTCCATTAAAATTTTATGATCAATCCTTTTCAAATCCATGTATATTGGATAATTCTTGATCCTCATCATGGATAAGTTAGTATGGTCTTTCGACTCAAAGCATCTTCCACTTTGTTCATTTTCCCAGGGTGGTAATGTATTGATAAGTCATAATCTTTAATCAAATCCAACAATCTTATTTCGAATTTATTTAGCTTTTTTTGTGTAAAAATATACTTTAAACATTTATAATCAGTACATATATCTCACTTTTCACGATAAATATAATGCCTCCATATTTTTAATGAAATGATTACCGCAACTAACTCCAAATCAAGTGTTGGGTAATTGTTCTCATGGATTTTCAACTTTCGTGAGGGACGAGCTATCACCATATCATTTTTCAAGAGGACATACATGTTCCCCTTCCAGTATTCATCACTATAGATCACATACCATTCTCCACTACAAGGTAGTGTGAGAACAGGTGCACCAGAGTACCTTCTTTTTAGCTCTTTGAAATTCACTTAACATTCCTCCCTCTAAATTAACATAACTCCATTCTGTGTCAACTTGGTCAGTGGATTAGATAATCATAAAAAATATACCACAAAAAATAGATAATATCAATCCAAACCAAGAAAAACTCGGATCTTAGTTACAATTGTATGTCTCGACCATCTTTCAATAACCTCTATTGTTTCTAGATCCATAGTCATAAACTATCTTGAGATTATGTGAACCAAAAATAAAACTTTTTGAAACAAAAATTCACACTTGATAAATTTTTCATAAATATTCTCCTTTATATGGGTCTTCATTTCAATTCTCAAGTGATTTTATTGTTATTCCTTGATCTTGGAATAGACAATAATATCATCAATAAATACTACCATAAAATGATCATGATAGTCTCTAACTACTCTGTTCATTATATCCACGAATATAGTCGGGGAATTAGTAAGACCAAAAGACATCTCTATAAATTCATAGAGACTGTACCTTATACAGAATTTCATCTCAGGTATATCCTCTTTTTTGACCCTTAATTGAGGATATCCTAAACAAATTTTAATCATGGAAGAGTATTGAGATCCATGTAGTTGGTCAAAGAAGTCATCAATGCATGGGATATGCCATTTTTTCTTAATATTGATCCTTTTAACTTCTCGATAATCAAAGCAGAGTCTCATTGATTCATATTTCTTCTTAACAAAAATAATAGGTGCTCTATATGGTGATAGACTTGGGTGTATGAATCCCTTATCAAGATTGTCTGGTATTTTATTTTTCAATTCATGAAACCTAATTGGGTCCATTCTATAAGGTGTCTTTGAAATAGGCATAACACCTGGTATGAGTTCTATTGAAATTTCAAATTCACGATTTAGTGGAAGACCTGAGAATTCTTCTAGAAATAATTCATCAAACTCTTGTACAATGAGGGTATTATAAATCACGAGTTTATACCATATAATTTTAGATAAAAAACCCTTCATTTATTTTATTCAAGACCCATAAGATGGCAGAAATTTCTACAGGATGGTTTTATTCATCCTTTCATCGATAGATGATCATAGATTGATCTGTAATAGAAATGTGACTTCCCTTATTTTGAAATTGATCTGAACTTCATATAAAGAATGAAAATAAATGCCATGAATCACAACATACTACACTATAGTAAGGATCACAGGAATTGCAGGAAGAACTTTCCTACAAACTTGAATAAGAGAAGAATTATAAACATTAAATGCAACTGTTGTTCCATTAAGAGTTTCACTGCTAACTCAACATCTAATTGTTTAGGTGATACGAATATACCATTAGAAAATTCATTAGAAATAGAAGAGTGGGTGGATCCAAAATCAAATAAAACATTTTATACTTTAGAGTGGATGGTATGGGTACCTTTCAACACTTTATTATCTTACTCTACATCACCGATTGTAATTGTACGTGAATTTCCTCTGTCATTGGCCTTAAGAGTTTATTGATGTATATCATAATGAATAACCCTTAGATTGTTGAATTGATTGGAATAATTCCCCATTTCCATTCACTTATATCATTGAAGTACACGATGTACATTATTTGTATCCTTTTCATTGTTCGCATCAGTAGGCATTTTTCTCATCACTTAGCATTCAATTTCCCAATGACCCTATTTTACACAAATAAAACATTAACTTCTCCCTTAAATATAATTCCCGCCATGTTTCTTTCCACACATTGAGAATAATGGAAAACTCATATTTTTCAGTTTGGTCTTTAAATTTTACATTGAATTCCATTTTCCCTTTCCTATCAAACCCATATAACTGATGGGTTACTCTAATCTCCATCTCAACCATAAGATTACATCAAACAATTTCTTCATAGCTATTGAAGTCCGTTATGGATATTTTCTTTTGGAGAAATGTCTTTAAGACAAAAAATATTTTATCAATCTTACTCTCAGGATGGATAATAAATCCAGAAGAGTACCTTGAACGTCTTTTAATATTTTCTTCTTAGGTACCAACAAATTCATCATCCATTCACTTAAGTTCAATGAACATTTTCTCCATCTTTGTTCGTTGAATATGAGCAATGTACTTATCAAAAAAATAAGATCTTGAACATGTCATATTCCATGGACTCAATTTCAACTCTTTTCCTCTTATTCTTCATAAGATTTCACCATTGATCAACTTCACCTTCAAAAAGATATACTTATAAGATTACTTTATCATGTTATGAACATTATATAACTGAAAATAAATTTTCAGTGGTATTGATCCATTGTTCTGCCACTAATGGATTAGAAGACATACTGAATGAAGGTGTAAAATGTATTATGAAGGATTGAAGAGAATATTGCTCCCTCATTTGCTCGTTTGGATGTCTAGAATGATTAATATGTTGAGAATGTTTTGTGAGTGTGGATATAAGATTTTTCATTCCACCTCCCATAATATTTGGTTTCTCAGGGGGACAATTATTTCATTTCCTATCACATTCATCATTAATGCAACTCCTCCAAGTTCATGCTACTGGATAGAACCAAGAAGCATAGTGTGAGAAACACTTATCAAAACAGGAAACCCACGTAATCCATAATAAAATTTAAATTTATGACACATTAGGTTTTATTGTAGGTTATTCATGGTCATTTCAAAAACACTAAGATTGTGTCCCATACGTAGAAATATCATTAAGGATTTCTCATCCTAGTTTACAAAGGTTAACTATACCTTTCCTCTAATACAAACTATTGACACCCGTTATTTACATACATTGATATTACTTCAGAATTGAAGTATATTTGTTACAACATATAACAAAACCAAAACAGGAATGTATAGGTATAATGTATATAGAAACTGGGATACATAAACAACCAATTCATAAAACATCTACATGGTCTCATATTTATTTCATCATAACTAGAATTTGTTTGGTATATCATACTTAATACCCTTCTTCATGACCTGGGGAAATGAATCATATAAAAGGGTGAGCTCAAATTCTCAGTAGTGGTAAAATAATGAAATATCTCTCATATCATATTCATTAGTACATATCATTTAAAAATCTTATCCTACATATCAATGATCAGAATATCATATAACAGGATAAATCATAAAATTGAAATTAATTCCCAATAGTCATAACATAAGACAATAAATTTTGTGTCATAGACATATAAGAATAGAAAATCATTTCATATTAGTGAACTCTCTTTTATAAGACCATCATAGCGGACAATGTCCATACTGAACTGAGTTCAATCCTCATTCCAACCTTGTATAACTGAATCGAATTTACTTTTAATTATAGCCATGTCAATCCCAGGATATATAAATATTTACCCAATAAATTTGAGGGAGATATATGTCACACCCATATAATAATGAAATCATTTATACATGTTACACAAGAACATAAACCATTCATTAGTGCATAACCAATGAAATAAAATGGGATTCCTAAAAATCATTTCATAGTAAAAAATCCTTATACAATAAATGGATTTCATAAAAATAATTCCATAAAAAATCAAATTAAATTAATTATAGGGATTGAAACATAAACCATTGTCATCTTATATGGAAAATAATTTTGATAAAACACTTAAACTTAATTCTTCATAAAAATATCCTATCTTCATCAAAATCATTTTATTTTCTCAAAATTTCATTCAATTATAAAAGAAAATAATATAATTAAAATTAAAGTTTTAGTATTTTAAAAGAATATCCATGTAAATAATGAGTTATCAAAGCATAAAAATTCCTTCATGCTGCATATGTTAAAAAACATTCTCCTCATACATTTTCCAGAAAAGTCAAAAAGTACCTTGGATGGTAATCAAAAGAAATATTACATCCATACCATGCAGTAAAAGTAAAAAAAGAGAAAACTGACATTAAGAATAAATAAGATAATATTAACAATTTTATGTGAACAATATTATGAAACATGGATATGGATGATAAATAATTCCCCAGTAAATACTTACATATAAACAATCTCGGATAAAAATAAGATTGAAAAAGTTATCCCATTTCGTAGGTCTGATATGCTTTGTATGTATTTGAAACTCCTAAATAATGATTTAAATAATGTAAATGATTTATTTTGGAACCATAATAATTTTTATGTTAACATTTATGACTATATTTTCATCCATTTGTTAGTAACATTTCATTATTTACTCATTATTCAGGTATTAACTATTTTATATTCTTATGTATGTTTGGTCGGATAAGTTATTATCCATATTTTTATGTTATAGTTATATAATTTATATCATGGTTTTAGTATAATATATATCATATTTATTCATTCAATACATTTATATAATCATGTTTTAATGTAGATTATGTAGAATGAATCACATCGCACTGTGGAGATGGTAAGTCGTATACACACAGGAGCAACGATATCATTCCCATAATTGTTGAATGGTATTAAAGTTTATGGTTTATAGTATCATATAATTAGAATCATATTATAATAATCATATATTGTTTTTATTTAAACCATTATACCAATGCACATAATGTGGTAGTGAAAACAGATTACACCACAGCGTGGAGACGGTAAGCCGTATATACTCACGCGTAGTGATTGCATTTTTCATAGGATGGATAGAAGGTCAAATAGGGTTATTTAATATATATAATAACATATAATTATATTATTTATATTTATTTTACTACTATATAATATATAAACAAATTAAAATGAAGTATAGGAAGAAAGAAATTTGAATAAATCGATAGAATATATTACCACTTCCTCAACATTGCTTCATAAAATTTCAAATTATCTCACTAGAGTATGTCTTTAGAGAATACCATCACCAATATAATGTACCTAGGAAATTTGATACGAGAAATGGGTAGGGGGTGGAGGATTTTTAAGGCTCAAAAATAAATTAAGAAGAGAGGGAAGAGGTTCCCGTTTATAAGAGAGGAGAGGGTCACTTTAGGAAACCCTCAAAATATTAATTTATTCTAAATTAAATTTCTATTAGAAATAGTCCAAAACATATTTAATTAGAAAATAATATGATTTTGGTTCGAATATCTATCAACAAATAATTTCTAGAGATGTTTTGAATATATTTTATCCTTATCTTTTTTGTTTAACCGTTGTTGTATCTGTTTTAGTCTTACTGTGATATCATGTTATTTACAAATTTTGGGTTAATGTAATTACCATATCATGTAAAAATACCCAAAAAATATTATTTTTTGTCATATATTTGAACTTATATTAACAATTTTTCTGAATCTTAGATTTTTAGGAATTAAATATCATTTAATAAAATATTTTATGTTTTTAGTTTTGAATTATGTCAATTTTTGATACTATTCATACTTGACTTTTTTAAAAAAAATCATAAGAACCCTATTCATTAAAAAAAGAAATTAACCAATCCCTAATATTTTAATTTCATCCAATTTTTTTTGTATGGAATCAAAATTTTAAAATTAAATTTATTTTTAATATTTATAAATTTATTTATTTGAATGATTCATTAATGAGGTAATCACTACATTATAATTATGTCATACATAGATATATTTATCTAATTTATAAAATTTTTAAATAAAATTCCATGATGTAGGAAATATTTTTAAATATTATGATGACTATTTAAGGGCATAGATATCAGTTATATAGCCCTATATTAAAATCAATTTATTAAAAGATATATGTTTATGTTATAATTATCTTTACTTTAAATTAAATCTTATAAAATGTAATTTTCACATCCAAGTGATTCTATGGGGTCCCAAAATAAAAAACATTATGACCATTTCTAGAAATAGGTCATAAAATAGGATTAGGACACGTTTTAAGGATGTTTTATACTATTAAATTATAATGATTTTCACTCTTGTTTTCAATATTTACTGTTTAACCATGGTAAATAAAAATAATTTCTGATGTTACTATTCATAATGTACAATAACAAAAAGTACATATTCCCAAAATTTGCAACTTATTATTCCAAATATAGAGTAAAATTTTCCAAATTCAAAACACATATGTTTCAGTAATTAATTTAAAATTAATCTCATTATTGAAATGAGAAAATGGGACTGAAAAGTTAAAATATTTCCAAATATTGAATTTTTTTACCTATGCATTCAATGTAAACATAATTATAATGAAATTTAATATATTAAATGGTAAAAATACATTCTATTTATACTTTAAAATCATTCAATATTTTAATTTAACAATATAAATTATCTCAATGAAAAAAGTTGTTTTTAATTAAAATTTAACATATTTTAACTATTTATAAAAACATGAATGTTATCAGAAAGTTATTATAAATTTCTCCAAAGTAAATATCTATATCCCATATAAAAATAACGTGTTTATGTTGAAAGATATAAATTATTAATGTGTCAAAATAATTATATAAAATTGGTCCTCCATTCAATGGTGTAAACATTAACATTAAAAAACAGGTTCTTATAAATAAAATAGGGTTTTATTCATACCTTATGACTAAAATATCCATTTTATGAATATAAAAAATATTTAACTAACTATATAAATCATATATATATATATCATTAACTACATTAAAAATATAATATACTCAAAAAAATATTCAAATAACTAATTGGTTTATATTTTTCATAAATAATTAATAGAAAATGAATTCATAATGAATTCTCATAAGTTAGTTATAATTATTCCCAATAACCTAACTGCTATGCTATAATGGTAATTTAATATTAAGGGAATATCATGGTTCTTTTAAACTCATGATTCCTGGAAAATCAAGCTACTGAAGAATAAAAATTATTTAAATAAAGTATTTCATAAAAAAATTTGAGTGTTACACATTGGAAGGTTATTTAAGAATATGTTGAGACATTACTGGTGAATTGTGATGTTATGAATTTTTAATTTTTGTTTTGTGGTATCGTGGCTAACTCTGAGTGAGTATAAATATTTGGGTTCCTAACCTTATTTCCTTTATATAATCTTTTAGTTTCAGGATGAAATTCAATATAGGTACATATGATTCTTTATGAAACCCTTCATGCATGTGGTAAAGTGAGTTTCCCTAGAACAAGCATAATGGCCAATTTTTAGGAGTTCCACAGGGTCTCCATTTTGGATGGAGATAATGTGAGTAATGGGAATCATCAATAGTTTTGGATGATGAGCCTTCAAAAATGTGATATTTCTAACCCATTTTGAGATGAAAAACTATAGAATTCTTGAATTGGGTGAAATTTAAGATAGTGATTTATAGTAATATATTAAATTAAGGATGTTATAATAGTCTTGATGTGATATATATCTTGTGATCACAATACAATCCTTATTTATTTAGTGTCAATGTATTGTATTCCTTTTTTGATTAAATGTTATTGGGGTTGTATGTTATTGGATGTGTTTTTTATGAATTTGTTATTTTGGTTTTTGGATGAATCTATATAGTGGATAAGTAAATGATCATGATTAAAAGAGAATATAAGATGATTTTTAATAGGATTTTCAAGGTATACTTGGTTTGATTAGACAGAGAGTGGTTTAAAATTCTTAATAGGTTAGATAGGTCCATCTTGTCTTAGAGCCTGATCATCCGAATATAATTATGTGTTGCCACATGGTAATTAACTATTCTTTACAAACACGAGATAATGATTTTTACACCCATTTTTTTGGAAGATATTATGGTGATATATGTACTTCCCACATGAGACATATTGAATTCAAATTTGTGAGAACCAGTGTGTGAGTCATGGAATGAAGAAATATGGAATGATGTTGGTGGTATTGGGTTCATGGGGTTTTATGATGGTGATAAATTTCTATATATTAAAGAGTATACATTGGAAATGGAGTTTGTTTAATGGAATAAATGGCCAGAGATAGACCATAATGGAATCATTAAGTGTTTACATGGAGAGAGAGTGTGGACCAGAATGTGTAAAAGACAAATAATAGTAAAACTTATTGAGGTGGTTATTGAGGAGATATATAAGGAATGAAATAGAGTTAAGAGTAAGAAATTTTACATTTGAAGTTGTTTACCCGTCCGTTAAATTATATTCATAATATATTCAAGGTTATGTTCCAAAGATATTGGTGTAGATGATAATTGTTGTTTAAAGTGAGCACATGAGATTGAGTTATTTAGCTATTCCAAGTAATTGTTCTCTAGAATGGATAGAGTGTGGGTTGTGATGATTGAGAATTTTCTTTTATTAAGAAGTGTTAAGGCTATGGTGTAGAGCATGATCTCTGTCAGAGTGATATAACACTTAGGATAGAGGGATCATAGATGTGAAAATCCATCTATTTTATGGTTGTTTTGGAATCAGCAAAAAAAATGAGTAAATATGTATGGATTCATCTAAATTCCATAGTAAATTATTAGTCTTTAATTGTGTATGGTGTTTTATGGAATCAAATAAATGGATTCAATTTTGGTTTTAATTATAGATTAAGAACGTAAGCATAAGATCAGAGATGAAATAATGCTTGCAGATAGAGATCGATACTGATTTTTATTTGATGAAGGATATAACTAATTAATTATACTGATTTTCAGTTTGATACTTATATGAGTGTGTTCCCGATAATTATGAGATTCCATTTGGATTTTAGGAACCCATATCTATAAAATGGAATTCTTTGTGGTAGTAATAACTAATAATTATTAATAAAACATATCCTATGGAGGTTTTAGTTTTGACAAAACCTATAATTTCATGTGGTGGGTCTAAAACATCATTCTGGGAATAATTAGAAATATGGGATTTTGTTTCTGTAGGAAAGTCTAATTTTGGTGGGTATCGTAGTTAGTATTTCCCACTATCAGCTTAGTCTTATGGTGGGGAGTACCATAGATTAGATAACTAATTTTATGATGACATATATCATTCTTGGGATGAGTGGATTTCATGGGGCACCACCTTAATTTTTAGTTCAAAAATTTAGGTATTGATCATATTTTAGTTCCTTGGGACATTATAATAGTTTTTCATTAACATATTATTTGGTGTTTGGGGGTATAACATCGACATTGGAAGGAAATGTAACAAACAAAGTAGGATGATATCTATGGTTAGATGAACACTAAGAAATTGTAGAGATGATAAGTGTTATCTTAGGAAGTTTGTAAAACCCATGTGTATAGAATGGAAGAAAATTCTTAATGAATTTTGAATTTTTTAATTAGTTGATGGGATATATTTTCAACCATTATTAGTAATTATATTTTTATGGATGAAACGTCTCAATTAATTCATTTTATACAAGAAATTCATGGTTTAGGGGTGACCAATTGTGGTATTGGAACTTTAGAAGAATTTTTTGTTAGTTGGTGGGGTTAGTAGGGGAATGGTTCTACTATCCATGCTACTATATACTACATGGAGTATTTAGTGGTGTAATTAAAAATGTCCCCTTCAATTTTTAAGGGAGATATCTTCTGTTTCCATATTATTTTCTCTCACGAGTCCAAGGGTTTTGTACCCCTTCTTCACTTATTGAATCCCCTTCATGATCTTTGTTTTAGAGTGAAAATTTTAGATGATTAAGGTATGTAATTACCTCCATTTAACATCTATCTCATTTTTAACTCTTTGTTATTTATGGTTTTACATTATAGATATTTGATAATAATTCCACTAAATCATGGTGGAATTGGTCAATTATTAAAGGTATTTGGTTTTTTCCAAATATAGGATATCTAAACAAAATACCAATCTACCATCGCTAATGGTTTTAATGATCATGGATCACATGGTGAATATTATTAGGTTATTATTTCTGATTTAAATTAATCTCAATGTTGAAGTTGTTTAACATGTCGGGTATTTTTCATAGCCTCAGTCCGATTTTTTTTGATAGACCTGCTACATTTTGTGGGATTAAATTATGATATTATGGTGTAATCTATTGAGTGTATGGTATTTAGGGATAAATAAAAATAAATTCATAAATTTATTATAACTATGATAATTAATCAATAAATATTTTTTTTGAGTAGACCAATGTTTAAGGTGGGTGGTGGTGTCCAGTTGAATAGATTTGAGGCATGAATTGGATTATATAAGATATTTCATGAATCAAACTAAATGGTAATGCCTCAAATTTTGGAAGGTGGTTCATGGAATTGGATTATATAGTTTTTGAACAATATAGGTTGCATGGGATGTGAGTTCATTCCACCAAGGGTGTTGATCTATTTTATTTACCTTAATTTTTAGATAATTTTAATTGTTTAAATAAATTGGGATTCTAAAGGGTGAATAATGTGTCTAGGGAATAATGACCTTGGGAACTATATTTATTCCATATAAACTGAAGTTCTATTCATTTTTTATAGTTTTTACGTGTGATATATTAGTATAATATGGATCTTTGATTTGGAATGGTTGAGTGGACCGACTTTGGAAGACTGAATACACTGATATGGGGCTTGAGGCATCTCTAGAGACTATTCTCTACGAGGTAAACATTATAATGCCTTAGTTTTTTTGTGATATTAACAATTTTATTGAGGTAAATAAATCCCTCTAATAGAATGGTGGAGATCTAGCACTTGAGATTGGTTTTTATGACCTTTAATTGGGTATGTTTATTGCAATTACCTAGGGACCCTAGTGAGTTCCAATTGTTATCCCAACGTTGAGAGGATGTATATGGTCCTAAGAAGTGACATTTACAACTTTCATATTAAAACATGTAACTTATTTAAAATATTATGGGCCATTGATAAGGTTAGTAAGATTTTGTTTTTTACTAGCCCTTTTTTCATTTATGTTTATGAATGGTTAGTAAAATGAAATCGAGTGTCGTGTTTTTAATTTCTAGTATGATATATTCCTATTATGGAATATTCATATTGAATTAAAAATTTATATGGGGTGGTTATTTTTTTATTCACTTGAGAAAACTGTCATACAGGGGTTCAATGATACATATGATATTATTTCTTGGGTTAAAAAATACTGTAGTGGAGGTATGTATTGCTAGTGGGATTATTCCCTTACTAGGAACACACCCATACATGATATCTATGAAACTTATTCATATAACAGGGATACCTAGGATTATTTTAATGGTTGGAATGTTCATTGTGACATTCTTAGAGATACCCCAACCTAGGATAATGTAGGTATGGTCGATTAGGTTAATGGACCTAAGGATCAAAAATAATTAATAAGTATAGAATATGATATATTCATAGATACTCATGGATATTATGATATAAATGGTCTAAAAAACATCATTGTGTGCTTAGATACATTCCAGCATCTAGTTGAAGTGAGTAGTTTTGGAGTTTTGATATATTTATATATTTATAGTGGATGTTTACATTATCATATGTTTCTTGATATATATAACACAATAATTCCTATCATGTATGATTCTATGTTTGTGGTTATTTCAATGTTTTATACTCACACCCTTCCTGGGATTACATTTTACTTGGGTACAGTATCAACCCCTCATGATACGAATTCATGTTGAGTGGATGCCTAGGAATTCATGATTGAGTTGGAGCAGCTCAAATGAGATTTGGAGTATGGTATAAGGTTAGGTAAAGGGATTGTATTAGATCACCATTTCATTTAAATTTAAATATTTATTTATTATTTTATCTTTACTCTGTATATGTGATCAACCTAGTGGGTGACCGAGAAATTATGGATGTACGTGTTTCTATGTACTTAATATTAAAATTATTAGATTATTTACTTATTTTTTTTATGTATTATTGAATTTTTATTTTCTGTATGATTCTTCGTTAATTTCCATATTATTTTACACATTGATATTGGGGGTATTGTCACCCCACGATACCATATTAGCCCCTCGATGCTAGTTAGTAGCTTCTAGCATACAAGGAGGCATGACAGAGGTATAGTAGATACCTATGGTCATGGCACCACTTGGTGGTAAGTGAAGATGGATGTTAAAATACCTCCCCTTATATAATATATTGTGTAGTCATATATGTTATTCATGTGATATATAATTGTGTAAGTTGAATTTTTTTACACCATCTATTCTTTCTAATTTATTATTTTAATAACCTTACAATATAGACTTTCCTTATTTTATAATGGAAATGAATATAGTGTAGGTACATCCAGTTTGGTATACTAGGCCTATGATATCTCTTCCTCATCTAGTAAGTGAAAAATGGTATATGGTTCTTTCAATTAATGAAATAATACCACTAACATTCCCACATAAAGCTACCAAAACCCATAAATGTCATTATTTTTTTCTTTCATCAAGTTATTTGATCAAATGGTACATATATATGATTATTTATAGTAAATGGAAAAATAAAGTTGTTCACATATAGGAACAACCAATGAAACCAATTACACGTGGAGTTCCTATCAATAGGTCAGTCCTCCTGATCTCATTTACTCGAGGTCACCAAGAATGAAAATCACAAGAATACGTATCAATACCTTTGCTTACCTATAACATGATTGTCAAACATCGTCTATGCCTCATAAATATGTTTTTTACATATTATTTGAATTGTTTGTATATTACTATCATTTTATCTTATGTTTATCATTAAATGTGAGAATGAATACAACATTAGGATACAATGAGTAATCTATGGACATTTCACACACATAGAATATAAAAAGAACATTTATCATGTTAATATAAAAGAAAAATGTATATAAAAATATTGTTACCTATCATGTAAGTAAAAGTACATATAAGAGTTGAATGCATTGAACCCACTCAAAAAACTCCTAGTTTAACTATATGAGACTACTAAAAACTATCAATATGGTAGCTCTCACATGAGAATATTTCATCTACTGAATTATGGAATTATCCAAGGTACTTCTACCTTATGCCATGTGGTTACACTTGTTAATTCAAATTCAAATCTCTTAGTAAAACACCAAAATATATGAAATTTTTGTAGTCCATGATTTTTCCTCTAGTGTGACGCAAGATATTTGGAAAGTACCACTATTGAATTATTATAAAAAAATTAGACCATTATTAATATGTTTAGGAAAATGAAATTATAATAGAAATAGAAAAATATCCAAACACCCTCCTTATTTACATCATAAGTCTCTATATACACATATTTTTTAATCGAATTTGTGATCATGGGGTGTTTCATGATTCTCCATCCACAATGTACCACAATTCAGAAATGATATAGAGATATAATATGATCTCATGTCAACATTATTTTTTAGAAGCTAGAACCAGTGTATCAATAACTACTAGATCCAAATCTCCTCTATACACAAGGAACAAATCCCTTTTATGCCTCAAGTTCATTAGGACAGTTTTTTCAACATCCAAAAACATCTCTCATGGATATGAAAAATATCTTCCCATCATTATTAATGTAAAGGAAATATCAAACCAATTTTATAAAAAGTCATTAATAACATATACCACATTCAAAGAACATAGTATTCCACTATAAATTTTAATCTCATATAATGTTTGTGGATAAATTTTCTTAGAGATATTGATTTCAAGTAACAATGGTAGAAATAGACTCTTGTATTTTTCTATATTTTACATTTTTAGTACCATGTAAATATATTTTCTTTTACAGAGAATTGAATACTCTGAGATATAACATAATATAACATTATCTTTGGAATATAAGAAAATTCACCTATGTCCTTAAAGGGGAAAAATTAATTTAATAAGTATTTACTAATTATAATAGGTGATCGTCCTTTCTCGTAATTAAAATGTCATCAATATATATAATAGTAAAATTATATAATCTCAACTAACATTCTTATTGAAACATGGGTCACATTTCATAATGATTAAATAAAATTCACCTATGGCCTCATCAATGTATATATTCCATTATAATGATTCCCATTTCAATTTATAAATTTATCAATATTCCATGAATACTATATTTTCACTCTATGACATGATAAAACCATTTTTTATGTCATATACATGTCTTCATGTCATATCAATTTTTGAAATGATTTTTTTACATCCTTCATCTAAAAATAACAGTCATGGATGGATACTATGACAAGTGACATTTTTATGGATTTTAAAATCATGAATATTGAAAACATTTGAACATTGTTGATTCCTTGATGTTTCGTTATCCCCTTTATAAGACATAGTGAATTATAGGTACCTATATCACCATTGTGACAATGTCTTTCTCATGTAAAAATTTGTATTCAATATGATTTACATTATCTATAGGATCTACCAAAATAAAAACATTATTTTGAAATATTTATTACAAATAAAAATATATAGTTTCATTCTATTGTGAAACATCAGTTCCAAACAACACATCCATGTAGGTTAAAGGTTAATTATTTTCTAGGAGTAATGTCTTTCCTGACACGGTGATTAAAACTACATATCTATGGTTATCTAAAATCATGAGTAGACCTCGATAGTATTTTTCTTTCAGAAAATTAATCATCTCACACTTTTCATTGTGGAGATTATTCTTTTACCAACTATTATGCATATACTGTATCAACAACATCTAAAGAAATTGTGAACCAATTAATTTTATCAGAATTGTGTTCCCATTCAATATATATAGCATGTCTCTGTATATTAAATTTTTAATTAGAAGGATTCTTTAGTTTGTTTCATTTAGTCTACATAGGGTAACCTATTAGAATATATTCTAGAATCATGATTCTAGTTTCTCACTTGGTATTGTATTGAAATATTCCCCACAAACCCATACACATATATATGACATGGTGGGATTATATCAAAATAATAACTCTAGTGGAATCCCATATGCTTCCATAGTTAGTATATAATTTACTATATATGATAATGTCTATATTGAATATCCAAAAAAGTATAATTGTTGATTTTCATGAATCATAATCAATCTAATAATTTCATGTAGTGTAAAATTAATCCTTTCAAGTACAAAATTTCATAGAGGTGTATATGAATGAGTGATTTGGGAGAATATCAAACTTCTTCAAGTGATCTATGAAAGATTGGAGTAGATATTTTCCACCTCAATCTAAGGGAGGTTTAATTATATACCTACCAATAATGTTTTTTTAAATCATTTTGGTATTTC
Organism: Viscum album; assembly: GCA_963277665.1. Lineage (NCBI taxonomy): Eukaryota > Viridiplantae > Streptophyta > Magnoliopsida > Santalales > Viscaceae > Viscum > Viscum album. Next base: position 2,131,968,920 of record OY728155.1, on the reverse strand, counting down.
TCAATCATCTTAATGTAATTAAAGTTACAAATAAATAAGTATATATATCCATATCTGCTAAACTCATCATTAAAATTTATTATGTAAGAAAACCAACATCTTTCCTCTACTATAAATAGACCACATGCATCGATATAAATATATCTATTAGTACTGTATCCCTTACTCCGTTTATAGTGAAATTTTCATTGGTAATTTTACCTTTAAAAAATGACATATATCCCATGATTTTATCTCAATACAGTCCAAACACCCATCATGATGTAATTTTTTTAAATGATTCTAATAATCCTGCCCATTCCTAATGTTCCCTCGGTGAATAATATATGATTCATTGCCACTAAAAGATTCACTAATTTTCAAGATTAGTTAATCAATTTTATGTATATACAATCCATTAATATGATGTTCCAGGATGTAACATATGTTTCCCTTCAATATATAATTTGTATACAAATGTGAAATAAGTAACCATAGTTTCTAGACATGATATTGAAATTATGTTGCTGGTAATAGAAGCAATGTAATAATATATTTTTAATATAAGAGCAATGACACTAGGTAATGTAAGATTACAGTGTCTTATTGTTAATGATTCCATCCATACACAATTTTCTTTCCCAAGGTCCACCTTACACTTTGAAACATTCTATAATCTAATTGCATCATGTATATGAATATGATTTTGTGAGCCATATATAATATCCAATAACCAAGTATCATATATAATATTTTATATTCAATATAAAATATACTTGAAGTAGAGAAATAATATGGGTTATACTTCCCATATAAGTAATTCTTCTTCTAATGGTCCTACTTGACATATAAAAATATAATTGTAACATTCTACATTATCTCCCTCTTTCTCTCATTCTTAGTGGGGAAATGTGTCAATGTATTTGTAATAAGAAAATCCTTTTAGAATTTAAACTTTTCATTATTCCTCTAACATAAATTAAGTATTAAAGACTTTGTTTTCATCAAATACATATATTTTCGATGAAATAAATCTAATAGACCACTGATTAAATGTTTTCACTTATTCATATTGTAATTTATGTTGACAATCACGAATAGTAATGATGGAATAATTATATCAACTACTACTTCATGTTATAAATTGAATATAATGGACTTTGGAATCTCAATATTCCCAGTCTTTATGACTATATGATGTCCTTCTCGAATCCCTTCTACTTGACTGTTATTATGAAGTGCACCTGATATATTTTATATTATTTTTTTGGAAATTCTTCTAAAAAATCATTTAGGGATGATGAAACATGTTATTAGAATTTACATTATCATTAATTTCAGGTTTTTCAGTTAAAATTGATGTCAATATAATGAATTGGGAATCATGAATATTTTACGCATTCTTATTAAAATTATCTTTATCCACATTTCTTTCTCCTAAAGGTAGAATATGATGAAGTTGGTATTCAAGGACATAATGAGTAATTTTATATCATGGTAACATCAACATGATAATATACCACTCATAGATGTTATGTCCAGTATATGAATTATTTTTTTCTAATTTTTATTATTTTATCATTGAACTTGTGTTGGAGATTTTAATTTGACTTAAGAAAAATTATCTTTAGCAGATTAGTTCATATCTTTATTAATAATAGAAATGTATGACTCTTAATCGTTAAAATTTCTCCAATTATTATATCAAATCCATGATCCATGGAAAAATAGAATTATAATACACAGTATCTTGAGTATTCTAGTAGAAATGATCCATAAAATATCTCTTAAAAACACATTATAGGGCTAAACCACCACTTATAGAGTTTCAAGTATGAATTTTGGATATTAAAATAGATTAAATCATGTTTCCTTGAACTCTATGGTTCTGTACCATCATTTATAAATTCGTACATGTATTCACTCAAAAAATTTCCTTTTAAAATCTCACCATTCTATTTATATATACTTTTTCAGTGAAAAATTAAGTTAAACTGAACCATTAGCTAAAAAAACACCATTAGTTAGTGGAACCCCCATCAAGGGCAAACAGGAACATCAATATTATTTTTTTCTCTGAAAATCATGTGATAGAAGGAATTTTACATAATATTTATTTGAGAAATTTTTATTATTCTCAATATGTTAAATAATTTTCAATTTTACATGCTTATTTTATATGATCAAACTCACCACTCAACCTTTCATAATAGAAAAAATTAACCATATATTAATTATTTTATCTATACATGCTCTTTTTATATATTATTAAATAAAATACACATGCATAATATAATAATAATCTATTAATAAATAAATAAAAAATTCAACTTATCATAATAATTCACTACTTTTTAATCCATTGAGTAAATAATGGATTGATTAATATCCTAGGGGTGATTATATAAGTCTAATCTGACTCAAGTCATAGTGTTTAATCATATCTATTATATCAATTTCTCATCTAGTACTTCAATGATTTACACTACAACCCACATCATATTTCATATTATTCAATCCATAAAAATATTCATAGAATGTTTAGGGTTTACGAAAAATGAAAAATACACATGAATACAATCAAAAAATGAAAAAAAGAACTTATACTAATAATGATATTGATTAATAATGTAAAGTCACTACATTTTGCATTTTATTATTACAAGAAACATAAAAATTTAAATAAATTCATAAATAAATTAAATTAGAATAAATACATTGGACAGTCTCTATCATGATCAACAAACACATGAAATATTTGTAGTTGGAATATATATATTTGAATTTATTATTCACAAGGAAACTATATAAAAATTAAACAAAATTTATCTAATTGTAATTCATAAATAATTAGGTAAAAAGTATCTTAAAAAATCTTACTCCTTTAAAATAATTAAATTTATTTTTTTAATTTTCTTCTAATGAATATGGTAGTCTTGTGGGATTAAAAACCCTTAAGGGGTTCCAATTCATGGGGTGAACCCAAATGCATTGGTGGTTTTGGATAACCTAGTAGGTTATTGGGTCATGGGATATAGGAACACCCTATTTAGAAACCTAGTAAAAATGAGAGTAGGGGAACTGTCCACCTTCCATATATTTTTTTAATAACTTCCTAAACCAAAAAGAGTGACCCGTTATAGTGATAATCGATTAGATTAGTTAAGAAGTTTAGGATATATGTGTTATAATCAACCATTAAAAGACACTTATTTTATAAATATCACATTTCACATGGGATTACCCCCCTTCATATTTATTATTTTTCTTTATTTTTTCTCTATGGGCTAATCACATCCTTCTTTTTTGTTTGTTGTTCTTTCATTTTATTGGTTTGTGGAAAACATACATCTTTTCCCCCATATCACTGTATCTAGCCAACCATTATTCATCGTCTAGTAGAGTCACACTCGAATCAAACCACTATTTTGTGGAAAAAACTCCATAGTAAAAAAATAAAATAGATTTTTTTGAAATTTCTCAAAACCCACAAATACAATTTTGATCATATTTTCAATCTTCTATAGCTATAATATATAATTGTTTCAACGGATAAAATAATTATTTAGGGAGATATATATTTTTGGAATACCATATACTAGAATGAATCTAAATATTATTTCTATATAGATTAATTTAGAAATTGGTTTCACTAATTTATGATTTTTTTACTAGTCGCATAAAGTAAGCCTAACAAATGGATTCTCATAAAAATTGATAATTTGAATGACATAATAATGTCATCTTAGATGATGTTAAATTCCCAAATTGAACTGAATGATCCTATTATGAAGTAATGAAGATAAAATAAATCTAATGGTTACACATTTTGATTTGATGATGCAAGTTTCATTCACTCTTCACTAATGATCAATGTTTGATGGATGTAATGATGGTTCCCTATTGATCATCCACACGTGCTCTACAAATATTAAGATGTATCAATTATCCATATGTGGGTGATTATACAATTAATCAATGAGTCTTTGGATGTACCTTAGATCACTTCTTCTTTTCTTCATCAATCATTGATGAAATTTTTTGATTGAGGTTCCTATAATGTCACATTATCTAACTTCGATGATAATGGAATGAGAGAAGTTCTCCCAAATTAGTGTGCATGAATAATCAATATATATTATGCTTTATCTGGTTTATATTTTCCAATGAAAACACTATGAAATTATAATTCATCCCCAGAAATTATTAAACAAAATAAATAAACAATGAAACACACTAAAGAACTTGTACTCATGTCAATAAATTCATTCATTTTTTTAGAAAATTCATGAAATATCTTTTTTATTTAATTTGATAAAATATTATTATTTAACATGACTTAATTTTTTTTAAATATAATGTGTACATTAAATATAAAAATAATATTCATTCGTAAAATTTATTTATAGTATTCACATATAAACTCTTTAATACAATGAGTACTAAAATTTTAAACTAATTATTCATAACTAAAATAATATAATTTATTTAATATATTGTCAATCATTCAAACATTGAAACAACCAAAACACTATGGTGGTACCCAAGGAGTCCAAAAATAAATATTCACTAAAATGTTCTATAATTTTGAGTATGATTATTGTCTAAAACTCTCATACCTTATCACAATAGGTGTAAGTACAACTCATAGACCAAGATTGGAATCTAGAAACTAATAAAGGTATATAAAGAGATAATGAATAGTCATAATAATGACATCCTCTTCCAAGAAAACAAAAAATGTAATCTAATATCTTTTTCATGTGACATCTCAAAAAGTAGGATGGGTAACTTCTGTCACCATCCATACTTTATTTATTTATTATTTCAATGACCTTACTGAATAGAAAAACCTTCTTTTAACTTTTCCATGGATATAATGAGAGTACATTAATTCTATTCAAAATTTCTTAAGATATCTCTTCCACATTTGGGAATCAAAAGATCTTGTCTAGTTCATTCAATCAATTCCATAAAACCAATGAACTACCCAACCATAACAACCTCACCACAAATATAAAATTTAATTTTTTTCATATTACATTAATGTATGAGACCAAATGGTACATGTTGATAATGTAATCACATCATGTGAATAGTGAAAATGTTTGTACTTAGGAACATATAATGAAACCTATAACAAGTGGTGTTCCAAAAAACAAGTCTATACCCGATACATCATCTACTCAAGATCACCACTTATGAAATTTATGAGAAATGGTCTTGTTATCTTTGATCCTCTAACACTTGATAGTCCATCATCATATGTTTCCATTAAATATGATATTTCTAGATAATATGACACATGTTTATGATTTCTATCAGAGTATATTGAGTTTCACACTATAGATATTATGTTCTATAACCATTAGATATAATGATAAATCTAATAAAAATACCATACATATAGAACAAGAAGAAAATTTTTTACCATGATAGTAACAAAAAAATTCTGTATATAAATATTTACTCATTCGATGGTAATCAGTGAACATAGAAGAGTTAGGTTATGGGAACCAACTCACAATATGTCTCTATTTTTTGAATCCATTCTTTTTTTCAAAGGTATTGTATGTGTTTAGAGGGGCCTTGTAGAATTCTAGAGGAGATATTGTAGTTTTACTCCATCTAGAGTTCCACCACGCCATGGGGGTAAGTATGGTACAAGTTTTGGTGATCCATTTATGTGTTTATACATGGGGTATGCTATTTGTGTTGGGTGTTTAGGGTCAGGGATGATTGGAGTTGACCATTCAGTACTAAGGAGTACAACATGAAGTGAACCTTATTGGGTGGTCATGTTGTAAAATATTTTTGTATATATGTTTCCAAATGTAAAATAGGGAAGATCCTTACACCAATTATAGGGGTTGTAGTGTCTTGAGGTTCATAGAGAGTCTCCCTATGAGTAATGGGGATATGATATTTTAATGATGGTCGACGTGGTGGTTCATGGATGAGGTGTTATTGAGTTGTGTGAGGGGGAAGGGAAATGAAATTTTTGGGTCTCACCACACCAATGTCTGTGGTGTTCTAGGATAGAAAATAGTGGAATTTTTCTTATATCATTATAAATTTTATGGCCAATATCTAGGGGGTTGAAATAAAATCATCCACATCATGGTATATATTGTAGTTTTAGTTAAGTTGTGTAGATAAATTTATAAATATGTGTGATATTAATTAGGATATGGGTATTTTAAATTCAGATAAATCAAATCTCCTTGTACAAAGGGGAACTATATCTATAGTGAAGACCACCCCAATATGTTAGATTACTATTGATCATTATCAATTAATTTTGGGTCCATTTTACCTTATTTTAACTTTTTTATCTCCCTTGAAACCCCATTCGACTCAAAAGACTCTCTTTGCTCTCCAACCACATGTTTTGAGGGTCTCAACCCATTGGTTTATTGGTATCAAACAACCTTCAATAAAGGTACCCTCTATATCTCTGTCCATATCTTATTCATTGTTTCTTCATTTAATTTGTTTTCATTGGTAGGGATTTTAAGGTATTTGGATGATATTATAGTATTATATATTGGTGGATTTTTATAGTTGGGTTCTTTAGCTATATAATTTGTGTTTTTGTGGTGGTTGACTATTTTTCTTCTATTGTCTCTCAAAATAATGTTGAATGTTTCATATCAAGAAGTGGATTCATTACTTTTAAATTTATATTATATATCAATATGGGTGTATTACTCTTTAGAGTATTTTTTTAAATTATTTAATCAATCTAATAAATATAATAATCCAAATATATATGGAATTGGAATGGGATTTCATTATTTTATTTGTTTAATATTTGTTGAGGATGGATATTTTTATTTTCTAGATTTTCTGTTATCTATTATGTTGTGATTATTAATATTATTTTTCATGGTTGATATTATTTAAATTGTATTTATAAGAAATGATAATAATGAAGAATTGATTAATGAAATAACCACATGAATCTGATTACCATCATTCCTTTAAAACAATTGAATAAAAATGAATTTCATAAAATTTGTTTGTGGTAAAATCATATATTTTTTATAATTGTTGTTGAGAGGTTTCCTATTGCTAAAATATAAGCACAATATATCAGTTAATGATATATTGACAAAACATTTTTTGTGGGAAGTAAAAAATTCGGGATGAGGGATCCCATTTTGTTCTAAAAAATTGTATTTATTAGAATTATGGTATTTTATTCCCCATGAGATTATATTAAAAAAATAATTTTTTCCTTAGGTCTAAACACTCATGGATGATAGATCATTATTTTATTTGTTGTGAATCGAGTATGGTTAGAACACTACATAAGGGTTGATAGAAAAAAAATTAATCATGTCTTGTTAGTGTTGTTTTTTTAGTTTAGGTTGATCTGAATAGATAACACATGTTGATAGATATGATTGACTCATAGTAGTATTGTTGCTTCAGACTTATTGTTTTGTTGATGGGTAATTGTTGAGATATGGATTTTACAATATTTCTTGACGTTTAAATTTGATGAATATTTTTCTATATGATTTTATGTTGTGATTTTAAACTACCATATTTAGTTATCTTATAAAATTTCATTGAATTTAATTGTTTTGGAATCAACGGTTGAGACCTAGGATTCCATATTTATCCAAGGTTAAATGTAATTATAAATGAACTTATGGAATGGATATTTATGTTGGTAATGTGAAACAATGGAATCCTTGGGATGGTCTAATGAAATTTTTTAGGGATCATGGGAAGGGATTCTAAAATATTAATGTAACATATCAATGTAAGTTAGCATGTAAAAAAATTAATTGATTAAATTTGAATTTTTAATGCTTTTAATTAATGAAGAAATTTTAATTTCTAAAAAAATTAGATAATTAGATTATGATAGATTTTTATGATTACATATTTTTATAAAATAATTCTTCATAACCATTAGTGGTGGTAGTTAAGAATCATGTGAGATGACAGTTACATATAAGTTTAAGGATATGTAATTTCCCTTAAAATTGATGTGTTTTAAATAATATATATATATATATATATATTTGAGTGTGTGTGTGTGTATGTGTGTAGATTTATTGTACTCTACCACTTAGGCAGGTGGGTAGCTCACCCTTAAATGTTTTGGGTATGGGTGTTTTCCAAAATATCCATGTTGGAAATGGAGGAGATGGTCGACTACCCCCCTTCCCCATTCCCTTTAGTGTGGAATGATATGTAGGTGTATCTGAGATGCAATGGATTATGGTATAGGGTATGGGTCAACATGGGATATGATAACTCTCAATTTTACTATACAAGTGTGTCTAGAATCTGATATCTTATGGTTATAAAACATATTTGTATTCCCAAATTACTGATTGTAGTTTCCTGCATGGGTGATTGCATGGGTTGTGATGGATTTAGGTATTATTCATGGTATATGGGCTCTTGTGGTTTCAAGACATACTACTTGGAAATGATTAAAATAAGGGGATTATATTGATTTTCAATGTATATATGTGGTGTTGGATGATTTATAGTCAAATATTCATGCCTTAGTTTCATTTGACATTGTTTCAAAAGATTCAACTCCATGTTATGATGAATTCAACAATATTCATCATATTTTATTGGCATTGATGAGAATAATTATAGTACTATGACATCTGGTATAAGAAGTATTGGTACAAAACCTCAGTTCATAGGATTTATTCCATGCTACATTAAAAGATAGAACACATAGAAATTAAATTACAATATATTTATCCTACAAAATATGAAACATTAAATAAAAAACATTAAATCAAATTAAATTATTCTTGTATGTTGACTTTCCTAACTATAGATAAAATTAGTCTTTGACACAAAATATTCCATATTTTCCAAAAGAAAAATTAATAAATGATAAAATAAAATTGTTATGAAATTTAAAAAAAAAATATGCATGAAATTTATAAAAAATCATCTAAAATAACTTCTTCTCCTTTGATTCATTTCCGCACCTTTTTAAATAAATCATTTATCCCCTCTTTTCAAAAATTCATTTCTCCCCTTTTTCAAGAAACTTATATAATAAACATGTAAAAAAATTATTATATGAAATAAAATCTAATTAAATAATTAATTTTATACGAAATTATATTATACATGTCACGAACCAGGCCGGGTCGCCCTCCGACCCGGCGCCCGACCCGGTCCGCGGCAAGACCCGAAGGGCGTTCCCGATCCCCACGGGCTGGCACAAGTGCCCGGGTATCATGTTTAACAGGTGGGAACGGTTTTACCCGAAATACAAGACAGAAAAGAAAACCAACTAACAAGATGGATAAACTGAAATTAGAAATAGACAACAAAACGTACCTTTAAACTATGAACAAGTTTAAAGTCTACAACTTGAAGCAATAACTAAAAAGAAAAGACGACAGCGGAAACTAAAACTCATACCCGACCTCCCGGCATAAGTGAGACCACATCAACACCATTCTGCATGAGAAGACCAACTGCAACCTGAACCACCATCCCTGAGCACACAGTCACAACCTGGAATTCACAAGAAACAAAGTCTACATACACCCAAAGGTGTATGTAGGGTGTGAGCCAAAAGCCCAATAGGACGTCACCCAATAAAAAGGTTCCATGCCACAACATCAAAAAGACAAATTAATGTGTTTATTCAAAGTTATACTTTCAAGATGGTTTTAAAGAAAATGTTTACAAGCCAAATGCTAAAGGAAAACACTAAAAGGAATGCATTTCAAAAATATGATTTTTGAGAGGAAGGGAAAAGTTTAATATGGGAACACACACACACACACACTCTCACGCACACACACACACTCACACACCCATACACACACACACACTAACCCGCATGGTCCTCCATATGCCGATGGAAAGCACCATGCCACAGATGGTAGAGCACTATAGGTAAAACCCCTAAGGATCATGTAGCTCGAGTGGGACCCTAGAAACCTTGTGTCTCGGTGAAACGTGGGTTAGAAGGCCACGACCCTCAGAAAACGTGGCTTAGAAGGCCACGACCCTCAGAACACGTGGCTTATAAGGCCACGACCCTCAGATATCATATGTTTAGTTAGTGTTGCAATCGTCAACCCAGCTAAGTGAAACAGGGACGATACCCATCCGGCTCACTAGCACACTAGTTCTAGTCTGCCCACCTAGATACCCAGGGTTTCCCTTGTGCTCAATCAAGTTTCACATTCACATAATTTACCACTTTCACATTTTACAAACCAAGCTTGACATTACACAAAAAGTCACCACTTTCATACCAAAACACTATTTCAAAGACACGCACACAAAGGACATGTCTCATTTTATAAAAATACATCACTTTAAAAATGAATGCGTATTCAACTCCTTCAAATACCATGTTCACATCATAAAAATGTACCAAAGAACCATTTGAACTATTAATGAAATTGTTTCAAGAAAACCCAAGAAGACTTTACACCAAAGACCACTTGGTTCTATATAGAGGCGTCACTTTAATACTTGATACATGAGGTGACCATATCAAAACTTGTTTTCCATTATAAAAAGAAATTCATTTTAATTTCACAAGTGCAGGACAAGGCAAACACACCAAAAGTGATTCACATACTTTGAAAAATGTCTAATTAAATAAACAAACACCTAAAGCGACTTAAAAACACCTCTCACACTACCAAACAACCTTCAGAACCTTTCAACCTTGTTTGGAATCCCAAATACCACTCAAATGGACAATCGCTCAGTTTACAAAACATATCACATGTATACCATAAACCTCACTTCAAAACACACAAATCTTTCCATGAAAAGAACATTTTAAAAATCAATTTAACACTCAACTTTTCTAAAACCTCATTCACACCATTTGCACAATTAATTAGACACTTTAAAAATTTACCACAATAAGGTCGAAATAAATAAATAAATAAAAACATAACCACTTCTAAAGAGAGTGCAATTTTTACCACGCACGCATGTCAAACAATTTTTAAACCGCATTCCGTGCAATTTATAAAACACAACCACTCATTTATACAACAACACATATAAAACACAAAAACATACCATTTCGGAAATCCAATTTTTATCAAACGAGCATGGCAAAGCATTATAAACAAATATAGCACCATGCAATTAAATCATAGAACTTATCAAGTTTAACTAAACAAACAAATTAAGTTATCTAGATGATGCAAAGGCATTGAACCACCTACCTCGGGTGAAGGAATTCAATAAAATTCAATTTTCAGCTCCAATTGCTCATCAAACGCACTACAACAAAAACAATGTAGACCCTAAAATAAGCAATCGAACCAAAAAGAATTCAATATTGAACCCCAAAGGGAATTTCATACCTTCTAAAAAAAAGAAACAAAGACTCAAGGAAGAATAAAAATAAAGGAGAAGAAGGATCAACCGTAGGGGTTGCGCAAGGGACCGGAGGAGGGCCGGCGGTTCGTTGATCCGATGAAGGGCCGACGGTGTAAGCCGGGGTGGCGCGAGGCTCACCGGATAGACGGAAGGCCGACCAAAGGAGGGAAGGGGGGTGGCTGAGATGGGGCGCGACGGACCGAAGAGGAGAAGGGGGAGCTGGGCGCGACGGCGGTCCGGCGCAGAAGGCGTTCGGGAGGGAGAGGGAGCAGGAGCGGCGGAGGCCGGCTGGCCAAGGAGGCGGCATCGATGGGGAAGCTATTGGAGCGACGGACTGAGGCAGGTGGTTGGACGGGAGGGTGGTGCGGTGCGGCGTGAAGGCATGAGGGAGCTGGCCGGACGGGAGAGTGGCGCGGCGTGATCGGGGTGAGGTAGATTGAGGAGGGGTTCACCGTGAGGGAGATCCGACGGGGAGGTTGCGCGTGAAGGATAGGGAAAGAAGAGGGGTGCGGCGCGAGGGATAGGGGAGAAGGTGAGTAGGGGGGTCCGAACCCTAGCCAGAAAAATAGAAAAAATAAAAATAAAAGTAAAACAAATAAATAAAATGAAATTAATAATAACAATAATAAAATTAACAAAACAAAATAATTGTAATAACTAAAATATAAAGAATAATAATAATAATATTCTCAAATAAAAAAACAATTATCATTACTAAAATAAATAAATAAGTTAACTTTAATTGTATCTGACTCTTATTATTTTATTTTCTTCATTATTAATTCGTGCCATTTGATTAATTAGACATCGACAGATCACCCAGTATACCAGGAGAGGCCGCGCGGTTTCAGAAACGTGCCCTGCCCCGCCCGAGGCCGCGCAATCTCAATTTTTCATTTTATTTTCATTTTAATATTCATCGCATAATGCACATCTGCCTTGAACATCGGGAAGGGCGTGAAACGAGCATGGTGAGGTCACGCGGCGACCCATGCGAGGTCGCGCAGCTTCAACCGCAGTGCATTGGATACAACCAAGGGAAAACATCAGTTTTTAAATATATACTCAAGCAAATTTTAATTCGGACCTTAACCCAAACCACCCAATTCCCAATGAAAGTAATAAAATAAATAGTATAAAAAAAATGACGGGTGTGACAATTCTCCCCACCATAAAGCTTTCCGTCCCCGGAAAGCCACAACTAAGGCTGAGCCAAAAAGAAAAAACGGATACACCACTAAGGTTTAAAGAGGATCCCCACAATCAACAAGTGAAAGGAAGAAAAACATCGTGCTCAGAGAAAGTGACTCAAATGACCACATTAAGAAACACGTAAAAGACATTCTGATATGGACCGCCCGCCCCAAAGGGCTAAAACACCTCCAGTTGATTGATCAAGGAAAACGACTCTTGCACCCACAAAACCAACATCAGAAGATGAAACAACTCAAACATTATTAAATAAAAACCACACTATTTGGTTGGAATCAACAGACAAGGTCAGACCATGTCCAAGGAACACTCTTATCACTTATCACCACGCCATATTTAAATATAGAAGCATAAGAACAACATGGGGAGGCCCGAGGGCTCCCCACCATTAGGAAGTCACTGATGCTCGGAATGAGAGTGGACAACCGACGGGGAAGGTTCGAGCGGACTACCCGCCATTAAAGAAAAGTCCAACACTGATTTATCCTCGAGATATTCATGCGAGACCCAATGTGGGTCTCCCCACCATTAAGATCATACCAACGCCCAAGGCGAGACTAGAAAATCGACACGAGGAGGCCAGGGCGGACTCCCCACCATTAAGAACCTTATATCGCCCATGATGGGATTGGGAAAACGACATCGGGAGGTCTGAACGGACTCCCCACCATTAAGAAAGAGTCCAACTTCGATTCATTCCAGAGGTATTTGTACGAGACCCGATGTGGGTCTCCCCGCCATTTGAACTAATAGCAGGTACAAAACATTAGAAAAAAAAATTCTTGATGGTGACCAAACACCCCACCACGAGGGGCGGGGAGGGAGGGGCCCGACTACCGGGCATCAAAAGCATGACCCAAGACAAACCAGCATTTCCACATTCATGGATGTTCATTACTCAAATTTGAGATAGATTTACTCAACAAACCTCATAAAGCCACTAAAGCAATCACACCCAGTGGAACGCGACCCCCAAGACTTTAATGCATGAGACAAACACTCCTCCACATGGTCACGAAAACCTTATGCAGCCAGACGGCTCATTCGAATAGAACAACCGTAGGAAACAATTTAAACTGCTTTCACTTTCGACACCAATGACAGAAATAAAGTCGAGGTCTCATACCCCCTCGGGGTTCCTGACCACGCGCCAGCTTCACTCCGAGGCCTATGGCTGGAGCCCTGATGTTTGAAGCATCTTCTGCCTCGTAGTCAGGCATGGAAAACTCCCGAACGGAGCTTCTCCTTTTTGGTGTCACATGCAATCATATTGCACCCGAGGCAACACCATCAAACATAACACATTACAGCATCTGACTGATCATACGCGGAGTATTCACCAACACCAGAGTTGAAATGGTGCATGTGCATCACCCTTTATCATACTGAATGAGAATACGACACCGCCAATCGTCACCCGAACATGACCATTTCCGTTGAGAGGAACATTATATGGAGAGGGACTTCAAACTGAGTTTTAAACAACACGTGACTCCTGCAATTGATCGTAGCATCCCCATGTGACTAGGTCTTCCACACTAGTGGTCTAACATAGACCCTTTCTTAAATGAAACCAATAAAGGACCAAAGGTTATTTAGAACAGTGGCCCGCACCGACCACTCTAGGCTGCTTCCACATTTCCCCCACTGGAATCACCTTTTACCATTTCCAAACAGAACTTTCAAATTAATAAGGTCAAACTTCATCCTTGATAATCAAAGAGAACTTACATAGCAAGACGTCACCGAACATGACTCTTTCAACCGATGAAAATACCACATAGCCCTTCAAGACACTGGTCAACACCGAAAATTCTGAACTGCCTCCAACTTTCCTCGCTGGAATTTCGTTCACCACTTCCAGGGGGACCTTTAGACACAACGATGTCAACTTCATACCCGACAAGTCAGAAAACTCAAAAGACCAAAACTCCCTTCAGCTCCCCTCACATCTGTCATCCCGCTGCGAGAGGATCTAATTAGTTGTAAGAAGGAGAGGTGGGTTCAATCCTATAATTCAAAAGGAGAGTCATTCAATCAATTGGAGTGCCGGCCAACGGGGAATTCCCCGTAGTTGTACTTCAATCACATGTCAGCGCTTTATAGGGGGGCGTACACTAGTCAAGAAAGAAAACGATGGACCCAACCAAACTGGTCCAACGGTCAAGACATACCACAAGAAAACACCAACCGTGCAGGGGAAACCACTGCAAGTGCTCCCCGATGTACCCTTCAAAGGAATTTACTAACCACACGCTTACATACCAACTTACAAATAAGAACTCAAACTCGGGACATAAACCATTCAGAAATAATACTCAGTTCAAAACGCCACACATCCAACATCTCAAAAACACAAGGACACGCCACACAAACACCATTTACTAAAACACCAAACATTTTCTTTATCAAGACATTTTAAAAATCAGCAAAGCCAGTAGATTGCACAAACACCAATGGCATCCCGTGAGCTTCGCACATGCATGTTCCCGTGCCGCACTGGCACCCACCTCAAATTCATCCAGGCACTCATCCGCTCGTGCCATTAACCCTTTCTCTTTCCATATACACTTATGCATGTGGTCGCCCACGAGAACACCAAGTACCAAAACCAAACCTTTCCATTTTTCCAGAACCAAAACATCCAACCCAAATTTTTCAAACCTTCCACATCATTTCATTTTTAATGTGATTCATTTGAAAACATTTTCTAAGACCAAAACATTTTAACTTAAAAACCAACTTTCCAAAAATCCAAAACAATGAGATGAGAAACGACGCAAGAGAAAACTAGTGTCAGCGGGTGATTGAAGCATATGGTTGGCGGCCATACGCCAATCACGCCACTGGCCACAGAGAGTATTTTAGGACAGTGTCCCCGGCTCCACAAGGTTTGCCAGACCCTGTGAGCTCACTAAGACCACTGGCCCCACTCTCTTTTCATTTCCCTTAAGCAAGATTAACCACACGGAACAATGACTCGGACAAAACCCAACTTACTTTGGTAACTCGAGTCCCGCCACGAGGTGTGCTGGCCAGGCACATTGCTCGTAGCTAGAACGTTGAGTTCCAACAACCTTAAACTTGGTCGACTCTGACTCCATCTCAAAAGCAAACGACCCAAGAGAGAAAACCTTGCCCCTTTGATACCATTTTGTCACGAACCAGGCCGGGTCGCCATCCGACCTGTCGCCCGACCCGGTCCGCGGCAAGACCCGAAGGGCGTTCCCGATCCCCACGGGCTGGCACAAGTGCCCGGGTATCAAGTTTAATAGGTGGGAACGGTTTTACCCGAAATACAAGTCAGAAAAGAAAACCAACTAACAAGATGGATAAACTGAAATTAGAAATAGACAACAAAACGTGCCTTTAAACTATGAACAAGTTTAAAGTCTACAATTTGAAGCAATAACTAAAAAGAAAAGACGGCAGCGGAAACTAAAACTCATACCCGACCTCCCGGCATAAGTGAGACCACATCAACACCATTCTGCATGAGAAGACCAACTGCAACCTGAACCACCATCCCTGAGCACACAGTCACAACCTGGAATTCACAAGAAACAAAGTCTACATACACCCAAAGGTGTATGTAGGGTGGGAGCCAAAAGCCCAATAGGACGTCACCCAATAAAAAGGTTCCATGCCACAACATCAAAAAGACAAATTAATGTGTTTATTCAAAGTTATACTTTCAAGATGGTTTTAAAGAAAATGTTTACAAGCCAAATGCTAAAGGAAAACACTAAAAGGAATGCATTTCACAAATATGATTTTTGAGAGGAAGGGAAAAGTTTAATATGGGAACACACACACACACACACTCTCACGCACACACACACACTCACACACCCATACACACACACACGCTAACCCGCATGGTCCTCCATATGCCGATGGAAAGCACCATGCCACAGATGGTAGAGCACTGTAGGTAAAACCCCTAAGGATCATCTAGCTCGAGTGGGACCCTAGAAACCTCGTGTCTCGGTGAAACGTGGCTTAGAAGGCCACGACCCTCAGAAAACGTGGCTTAGAAGGCCACGACCCTCAGAACACGTGGCTTAGAAGGCCACGACCCTCAGATATCATATGTTTAGTTAGTGTTGCAATCGTCAATCCAGCTAAGTGAAACAGGGACGATACCCATCCGGCTCACTAGCACACTAGTTCTAGTCTGCCCACCTAGATACCCAGGGTTTCCTTTGTGCTCAATCAAGTTTCACATTCACATAATTCACCACTTTCACATTTTACAAACCAAGCTTGACATTACACAAAAAGTCACCACTTTCATACCAAAACACTATTTCAAAGACACGCACACAAAGGACATGTCTCATTTTATAAAAATACATCACTTTAAAAATGAATGTGTATTCAACTCCTTCAAATACCATGTTCACATCATAAAAATGTACCAAAGAACCATTTGAACTATTAATGAAATTGTTTCAAGAAAACCCAAGAAGACTTTACACCAAAGACCACTTGGTTCTATATAGAGGCGTCACCTGTTAAACTTGATACCCGGGCACTTGTGCCAGCCCGTGGGGATCGGGAACGCCCTTCGGGTCTTGCCGCGGACCGGGTCGGGCGCCGGGTCGGATGGCGACCCGGCCTGGTTCGTGACAATACAACCCTGTTAATTGAAAAAACAATGTTTTATAACATAATGGACATAGAAATTGATTATTAATTGTGGGAAAATATTATTAATAAAACATGGTAATTATAACCTAATGATTTAATTTGATGGCTCAAGTAGGTGTAACAAAATTTTGATATATATATATATATAAATTTCATTTTCAATATATATTTGTGTATTAATTATTTGGAAATAGTAACCTAATTTTTTGTAATTTTATTTTATACTTCAAAAAAATCATCAAAACAATTTTTTTATGCTTGAATATTTTAATTAAATTACAGAACAATTTAAAATTATATGTTATAAAAATGATATAAATTATGAAATTTTAATTTTAAAATAAAATTTTGATGATATTTTTGGATTTTTTTAAAAATATTTCTTTTCATTCAAATAGAGAAAAATTACAATTTTATAAGAAGCTAACTCTTGTATTCCACCATATTAAAATTCTAAATCTGTTTTAGATTCTTCTCAAAATATTATTAGTTAATTTTGAATTAACTTAATCAAATTTAATCCATTATAGTCAACATAAAAAAATTTATATGAAAATTTTTCATTATTAAATAATATTTTTTATAGAAAATAGGTTTTAATCCTGTTTTTCTGGTTTATTTTAAACTTATTTTTTAAATTTTATAGGATTTCAATATGATAAAATAAATTTCGTTTTAAAATTTTCCATGAAAAAATTTTAGAAATATTTTAACTTTATTTTTTTCATAGTTAGTAGTAAGATTGGTAAAAAAGTTGTCACCATGGTATTGGTAACAAAGTTCGAATGAACTTAAAATTGTGATGTAAGGATTCAAATTTATCCATAAACATAAATATATTTCATTGGATGAGTGATATTCTACTACCCCGTGATATCTTATAAAATATTGCATTTGTGTTCCATTTATCATTTGTAAATACCTATATATTATTTTAGTTATTGGAATACTCAAAAAGGTAACTTTATTGATTTAATATCCATAATATTTTTTAACCATGATAAAAATATTTAAATAGTGTTTATGAAAGGGTATTATGAATACGAATAATTTTTTATATGTTAATTTTTTGTTGATAAGTATTTTCGTTAAATTATTCTGCAAAGATGATTTATTACTTGTTCAAATGGTATGAAATTAAATTAAAATATATGTAAAATATAAAAGAAAATTTGTTTGATTGTGGGTAATATTTTTTCATGAATTTTGTAGATAAATATAATTTATTAAATATTTTTGAAATGATATATCTGACCTATATTATTTTCATGATATTTTTTAATTTAAATTATATGAGTAGTATCAAAAATGGTGTTAATGATATATTATATTAAATAACATTTTATCAAATTAATTGAAATCCATAAAATTTTAGCATTATCCAATTAAATGGTATATCGTGGGATATTTAAACCATTTTCAACAAATGGTTCAATTTTCTTATTAATATAACTTTCTTAGCCACTAATGTATAAAAATATTTTTATCAAAATTATCATTATATAGGGCTAACATGGGTTAAAAATAAGTGATAAGAATTAAAGTCATAAAAATACATGTCTAAATATTATTTGATTACATTATTTTAACCAATATACATTATCTTTTCTTAATATATAATTTTTTCCATTATTAATAATAATAATAATTAATAATAATTAATATTTTTTAACATTTAATGGATCCAATATCCTATCTTGTTCAAGGACACCACAGAGCCACTCTTACTCAAAATTCTTAAGAAAATTATTCTAAAAAAACAAAAACATATTATTAATATGACTGTTGACCTTACAGAGGTTATTTTCTTTTTAAATGGTTATCCCTATGGTCCTTAATGATATATCCAAATTCAGTTATTTAGAAAGGAGATAATCATTTTAATAGAACATTTTAATTCTAGTTATTTTTTCCACCTCAAAAAACTATATCATAACTGTTATGATATAATATTATTATTATATTAAATATAATTATGTACTATTAAATAAATATAATTTACTAATCCATATAATTTTCCATAAAATGGGAAATGAAACCATTATTTCTATCTATATGGGTGCTGCTACCTCATGAACTGATGTATTTCATTTCTCTAAACCAAATTTCAAGGATAGTTATTATAATAGATTTAATATACATTTATATATGATATTATTTACCAAATTATTATTTAATAAATATACAACATCATATATATTTATAACATTCCAATCATTGAAAATAGAATCATCGCACCAGCGTAATTGCAGACTATAGTCCCCTTGCAGTGAAATACATTAGTTTTTAAAAAACACATATCATGGATAAAAAATGGGTAGGATTTAATGTATTTGTTTCATTTTTATATAAATATATTGTTTTCTAGAAGGTAATCATTTATTTTATATCCAAATTTCTCATTCAATGAAATGTATAATTATCGATCGTGTGTACATGTGGACTACCACCTCCTATGTTATTATATTTCTCTTTTCATCACCTATTTTCATGGATGGATATAAAATTATATTTGATTTAAGATAAAAAATTATGATTATTATTCTAGATATTAGGGATTAATGAACACATTGACAACATTGAACCTACTAATTTTATTTGTAAATTATGAACCGAAATTCCTCAAAACAACAAATGTGGGTTTTATTACTCAATTTCATTTCATTCTGTTATAACACAGATTCATGGAATTTTTAATTTCTTGAATATTTTCAAATTTATATATAATTTTTTTAATATAATTTATTTTTTGATGTGGATTTATATATATTCACAAAATTACCTCATGGGTTCATAATCACTTCAAATGTTCATATATTTTAAAGCGTTTTCATTATATCAATCTAATTTTTTTTGGTTTTTTATGTCATTAAAAATGATTTTGTAGTAATATATAATGAATATATAATGAATTAATTTTGAAATTTTACATCATTTAATTAATTTAATTTATATATCCATATCAAATTTATTCAATCAATGACTTTTTATTTGAATTTAACCAAAGTGGTAAAGGTTTTATTTTTCATTTTTTTAGATTGATAATGCTCAAGGATTAACTCATGGTAATTGTTTGATATTTATTGATTAAATAACATATCTATTGGTAAATAATTTTAATTTATAATGTTCACAATATATACCTTCATTAATTTTTTTTTGTAACGTAATGATAGAAAAAAACATTTTCTTGGAAGAAATACCCTTTATTATCTTTTTGGTTGATAATATATTCACTATTATATACATGATCATCAAAATATTTTGAATAATGTTCCTTTTAATAATGAAATTTATGTTTAAATTCATGTTAAAGTATATTTTTATTAAATATAAATGTTTTAAAAGTATTATTTAATTTCTTTTTGAAAAATTATACTTTTTGATTTTTATCAAAATTTTAAAAGGGAAAATGTTGCTAATTTTTACCAAATATATGGATTTTCTAGCCTTCATAACTATTATTGTTTATTGAAGCTTACATAATAATGTTTCATTCTATTTTTAAAGGAAATATTTTCAAAATATACTTGTAATTTTTTTGAGTCAAAGGTTTATTATTTACTTTTATATTCTTTTTGTTCTAGAAATCACCAACTCATTCGTAAATAAACAATATATATTACTTTTATGTCCACCATATGTTTTTGTAAATGTTTCTATAAAACATATACTTATAAAATACATTGTTTTTTATGATTATCATAATTATACTCGAACAAAGAAAAATTGGATTGATTATAACCAATATAACCATATAGATATATATAGTGATTATTTTAATAAAATCCATCAGATTAACTTCTATTTATCCTTGAATACAAAAAAATGTTTTATCATATATATCATATTGACTCCTATTTTTATCTGGAATACATATGAATATATTCTCATGTTATAACTCATTCCTCTTAAAATATAATGATAGATTGATATCATGAATTATTTTATAAAATTTGTTATATAATAAAATATTGTTCTTTTTGTGATAATAAGATAGTTGAAGTGACATATTTCAATGTCCTCCCTAAAATTAGAAATAAAATCCGACTGTTAGTGACCAAGATGACCATTGGAATGAATTTTTATAAATACCAGGTCATTTGATCCATTCAAAAAGTGATGTGAAAATTGAAACTTTGTGGGAGCTTTACTAATTTTTCTACATTGTATGAGAGCTCTAAAGTTTACAAGTTGTTAGATGCTTCTTCATTTTACTTGTAATCATCGAGTTTTTTCTTCTTCATGAAGCTCCAATAATAATGATTACAATAGAGGGATTCCAAGTATAAATCGAGAGAATTTGATCCATCAGATCGAGCGCATATAAGGATTAGATAATAGATGATCTAATCATATTCTTGATATAGGGCTTGTAGGGACAGCACATAAAAAACTAATCATCGTATTGAAGGAATTACTTGGTATGCATAAGAAAAACCTTAATGAATGTAAAAATAAATTGACATTTATACAAGGGTATTTTACACCCTTCCCTTTAGGTAACATGTTTTTTTATACAATTGTCTACATGTTTCTTATAAGTCTTTCATTTCTTTTATAATTTTTTTAGAAATTGAATTCATTTATATTCACATTTGTATTTTTATTTAAGTCATCCTAATAATTTTAATTATTATTCAATTTATTTACTCAATATTATACTGAGAATGTAATATTAATTTGAATAGGATTATATATGTCTTAAGATAGAATCATTATTATTTTTTATTATGATTAATAATAACCACTATTATTACAATACTTTTATACTTTGATATATCATTTCCTTCTATGAATAAGATTATGAAATCCTTAACTGAATAAATTTCTATTCAATAAAATAATAACATTGGATTACATATAATAATAAACTAGATTACAATATTAATTTCATTGGATCCTTGGTCCTATTCCGAACATAGTTTGAACATCGAAGTGGTTTTGTGAATATGATCTGTTTAATTCTTTTAAACGAGGGTTTTTATTATGGTTAAAAATGAATGTTTTTTTACTTACAATTCACCCTCCCTATTTTTTTATCCGTAATAATATACATTTCAATCAAAATATTGGTATTAGAGTAGTATTTGATTACTCATATAGTTATTGATTTACCTTTTCAAGTAATATTTTTTATCTTGTTATAAACTTTTTTTTATAAATATTTGTTACGCAAATGTGTATTGTAGAAAAGATTATTTTTGTATATATTTTGAACGATGGAGGAATAAATGTTGTTTAAATAAATAGCATCAATCCTACTAATCCACCAATTTTTAATGGAAATGATAATGACTGTTAGTGGGATAGAATGAATACTTTTTTGATCTATACAGGAATTGATAATTTTTTTTCTAACTGGTGAATTAAAAATATCAATCAATGAAATAAGAACTTTTAAAAATAAAGAAAAACGTGAATATCAACTAAATTACAAGGTAAAGATTACATTATTATGTTCCATTAAAAGAAACATATATATTGAGATTTCATCTTTTGAGTCTAGTAATAGTATTTGGAGGATTATATATATCCCTCATTTTGTAACTTATAAAGTTGTTGAGACTATAGGTGTAATGATTATAGTTTATTTTAAATATTTTAAATTTCTTTGTGGTAAACCTGTTGTTAAGGTACTACAATGGTTTATTACAATTTTAATAGTTTACAAGATATAGGTTTAAATGTATTAGAGGATGAAATTATTATTGAAAATATCATTGATAGTATTCCCAATTAATGGGAATAAAAGGGAACAATAGTTGATTAATCCAAGAAGAATTAAAATATTGCACTTGATAATTTATTTGTAACTATTTTATAAGTACGAGGATACGCTGTAAATAGATGCTGAGAAAGCAACAAAAAAATTGGTAGAGTATCAATTACATATACTTCAAATAGATGAAATCTCAGAATCCTAAAAAGATTGTCAAATAAACTAAGAAAAATGTTGTTACTCCATCATATTCTTGTGATTCTCAACATTCAGAGAATGAGTTTTACAATCTTGCATGAGGAATGAAAAATTTTGTTGGTTAAATGGATTTTTAGTATCATTACAAGAAATTAAAAAAGGAAATAACTAACATGAATGATTCTCATGTTACCTGTTAGTATTGTAAAAGAGAATGAAACATACGACATAATTGTCCAAAACTCAAAAGGATTGATAGAAATGAAAATAATTACGATAAAAATCAGAAATGATATTATAAGATAAAAGGAATTAGTGTCTTCGAATATAACGAATGATATATTGCGATTGAATTAGATTATTCTATAGATTTTTTAGATGATGAAAGTAATTAAAATATGAATATTGGCCTCTATTCTGGAATAGCATTTTAAAACCATTGTTTAATAGGTATGGTCCACACTTCTGATTCAATAAATAATATGTCATTGAATAAAAAATAACCTAATTATATCATATATATTTCATCTCATAATAAAATTTCTTTAGAATAAGATATTAATTTACCATCTTGTGGGGAGTTATCTAGATTTTATAAATTACATAAAAATAAAAATTCTAATGTTAGTAAGAAACATGAATATGAAAAAACTGAGATAAATGTTTTAACAAAAGAACTATAAGAACAT
The DNA here is from genome assembly GCA_963277665.1 of Viscum album. NCBI lineage: Eukaryota > Viridiplantae > Streptophyta > Magnoliopsida > Santalales > Viscaceae > Viscum > Viscum album. The sequence continues at coordinate 2,131,945,106 of OY728155.1, read as the reverse complement.
TCAAAAGATCTTTATAACAAGACATTTGAAATTTATTCTATTTATAAAAACCATGAAAAATATAAATTTGAGAAGGATAAGATATATAGATATTTTAAAGAATTAATTTTTGACAAAAATACATTCAACACAAAACTCACTTCTGAAACTAACACTATTGTGGAGAAAAACTAGTTTTAAAACGAAAGACAGATTTTTTTTCATTAAATATACTATTATCAGTCACTACCAATTGTATGTAATTATTTGATAAAATTTATAAACAACTATATCCATATGTTTATTATTCAGGATGGTTATATACTCATTCAAAATATTTTTTCCATGAAAATTATTCGGTTCGTAAAAATGTCCCATTTTGTAAAAAATTGTAAAATTTAGGAATAGTGGAATAAAAAATTTTATTCAAACCAAATTTAAAACATTAGGATTTCAAAAATCACACTTTTAAACACAAATTTGGATTCTTAATATTTTGTTTCTGAATATTTATAGACACATAAAGGTTTGGGTTCTAAAAATTTAACTGTTTTTAGGAAAAAAAATAGATGTTCAAAAACAAGAATACATAGTGCATGGAAAACAGTTTTTTCCGGAATATGATTGACATAAAATAGGTCTCTAAAAATATTTTCAATATTTTATGTGGGAGATTATCCTTTAGATACAATACTCATGGAAATATTTTTGTTATAAGAAATACTATTGTTTTGGGAAAAACATTAATTAAAAATATTTTATTTTAAAAAGGTATTAAGAACAAATTCATAGGCATAATATAATTATGTGATGAAGGTTACCATGTACATATTTGGAATGATAAATTTTTAGTACACAATTCTATGGAAAAAATCATTCATTCTGGACTTCAGTATGAGAATTTTCATACACTAAACTAAGAACACCTTAGGAGCCAATACATTCTTGTCTATGTGTAATGGAAGATCAATCTTGGATAACGAATAGACGGTTTGGACGTTGTAACCATAGGAAACAATGTTAATTAACATCGATATGGATTGATAAGGATTTAACATGTCTTAGTTTTGATTGATAAAATATATTTTACCGTTGTAAAAATGCAATGAAACATAGGTCAAGATTAAAATCAATTAGTGAAGTATCAACTTCTGATTCATTATAGTTAGTGAACTTGGATTCATTTTGTCATACACAAACTGAATGTATTAGTGGAATGTACTAAATATTTGTTTTTGTTGATGATTAATCTAGATAAACATGGGTGTATTTTATAGAAATAAAATATGAATAATTAATTATTTTAAGACTTTTGTAACTAAATTTAAAATTGATAAAAACCGTCCTTCTATAACTATAAATAGTGATCATCGTAGATAATTCTTTAATAATTGATGTAAGGAGAAATTCAAAAAAATATCCATTATTTTATTCACCCAACACTTCCATAACAACTCGATATGAGTCCAGGTATGTGTACCCGATTGAGAATCAAAACAAAAGAATCCCTAAGAGAACTCAACCTCCCACCTGAAAGAGAACATGGTTCCTAGGGCCAAATCTGTGATACATAATTATCAATGATTCTTATACTCATAAGTAACTCCCTAGGTATAAGTGAAATGGTCAAAATGGACTTTATATCCTCATATTCCAAGAATCACAAGGCTCAGATTGCCACTATTCTTGAACACAAACATAGCCCACACAAAATAAATGTGCTTAACCAAAGAATCAGCATGAATTCTTAAATACATGTTGATTCCATCTATATGCACATATGGATATTCTAGAACAAAGATATATTTTTCAAGATGATTTAGGAGAGAGATACATATATCATATCGAAGATAACCTGTGGTAGAAACACATTATTTGTGTCAATTATCTATGGAAACTGCGAACCACAAATAATAGAATATCTATAGAAAGATCTGAATTATGTTGGCCAAGGAACCCTATCATTGATCTTAGTCAATAAATTCAAGATAATATCAGACCCATCTGAGAAGAATTAATGGGGAACATTCACCAAAAATTAGAGTTTGGACATTGCAATGTTTATGGATGGAAAAGGTCTACTAGATATGGGATATTTAGGTGACCATTTTACATGTTGAAATAACAAAAAGGGAAGAAGTCACTAAAAGAGACACCTTGACCATTTTCTATCGAGCATACATTCTTTAAATATTTTTTATAATGCCAAGGTAGGTCTCTGGTTAAAGTAATTTCAGGCCATTATTTGTTGTATCTTTTCTTGTCTCCTATGAAGGTTTATCCATAATGGTATAGGTTTCCTAACTAGTGTAGTAGTGAACCGTTTTACCAATAACTAGTAAGGGAGATATGTAGAGAAATAAACTAGGGGTATTCATGAGTGTCTATCCACAAAAATATTAGGCGACTCAAACATGGTTTGCAAACATGGAGTAAGAAACTACATCCTCCTAAAAAACGTGGATGATCTAAAAAATGAAATTGAGCATCTAGAAACCAGGATGGAGGAGGAATGAGACGACACAATTTACATTAACCTCACGGATAAAAAAAGAGATGGGCTGAAATGGTACTCTCAGATGAACGAAAGGTAAGATATATATCAATTGTAAAATGGCCACATAATGTGGATAAGAACACGACCTAATTCCATGCTTGCATTAGGGAGAAGAGACATACTATAAAATCAAACATTTCCCTGGAATATGGAACACACACTGATGATTGTGATATTTTTAGAGGAAGGGATCAGATGTTCTTCAATGAGATACTTTTAAGACTGGTCATGGACATCCCCAGTGGTTATATAGAAGGGGGTGAAGTGTTTTGGGGATGTGTTCCAAACCATTCCTCTGAACAGGACAATGCATATTTATAAGGGATCCTGGAAGATAGAGAGATCCACATGGCCATAGTGAACCTTAACCCTAATAGTGCACCAGGTCATGACGGTTTTCCGGGATCATTATACAGAGGCTCATGAGAGGTGGTAAAGTGTGACATTATAATAGTGATTCAGGACATCTTCTAAGGAGGAAGCCTTCCATGAGTAGAAAGTACTACAACTCTCATAGACATATTGACGATCAAGTATCCCTCCTACCATCAACACTATAGACCAATTAGAATGTGCAACCTCCCTTACAATATCCTTGAAATCATCATCAATATAAGGCTATCTAAACATCTCCCATGATGGATCTCCCTCAAGAAACATGGTTTTGTGAAGGAATGATAAATCCAAGGGGCAACAACAGTATCACATGAAATGAAGAGACGATTGACACCATGTCACACAGATCCAATATAGTCTTCGATTTAGACATGAATAAGGAGTATGATCATATCGAATGGGGATTCACCAACATATTGTTGGATAGGATGGGTCTATCACCCTAGACCTATGACCTCTTCTTTAGATGTGTTTCTCTTCTTGGATCACTATTTTGATTATGGGGTAGAGACATGGATTCTTTAAAGAAAAATGTGTGCTACTAAAAGGGGATCCCATGTCCCCAAGAATATTTATCCTAATTACAAATTTACATAGCTTCATGATCAATAATAGAATGTCCAATAGATACATCCTTCCCTAGCGAATAAAGATGATATTACACTCATCTCCCACTTGATGTTTGTAGAAGTCACAATCATCTTCGTGAATTTCGGTAGGAGATCAATTTCTTTTATCAAGAAAAACCATGTAGAATAATTCCACTGTAGTGGCCATGTTGTAAATAAGGATAGTAGTATGATATACATCTCAAATAAATTTGTTGTAAGTCAGACCTTGAATCTATGCAATAGGATGGGAATGTTGTGATTCACTATTACAATGGAATACGATAGATCCCATATATCATCGTGTAGAATGAATATAATAGATTTTGATCATGTGGTGAACAAAATTAAAATTCCTTTACTCAATTGGAAAAACCACTTTTTATCCTTTAGAGGTCGAATTTCTTTGGTCATCAGTGTCATGTCTGTTGTGTCCGTCCATTCTTTGGAGTCCACCAACATGCCGAAATTATTTATCAAGACCATCGACAAAATATTGGCAGGATTCATCTGGGATGAATCATCAGAGGGGAGATGAAACTGATCCTCATTGGATAAAATGTTAAGACCCAATCACAATAGAGGGATTAATGTCAAAATCAAAGGGGACACCATCCATTTCATGCATGCGAAGTTGACATGGGAAACTATCGAAGAGTGAATGATATGTGGAAAGACTATGTCCTGTAACTATAGTGGAAATTTGGCCGAGGCATTCATACATAGATCTCCCGTCTAGTCCAAGATATGTACCATCTCCCGAGTCTACAATAAAACTCACGATGATTAGTATGATAGGGTAATATTATTTTCTAGCATCACAACTTGGAATGGATGGTTTTAAGATACCTGGGACATCCTTCCCTCCCCATATCCTTTAATGAGGCATGCCTACCTTCATCTTTATTCATAAAAATCCTAGATATGATGAAGAAAGTGGTTTTCTACATAATTGACATCACCTCAAAACCATATATATGTATTTTCACACCATAAAATTCAAGGAGATTAAATTGTAAAAACATATGTAGATCATCGAATCCATATGTCCCACACAACAGATGTAATGGTTTTGTTTGGTGCAACAAGATTCCAAAGCAATATAATTTTATGGTGTGGAAAATCACAAACTAATCAATTCTGTCATATTATATCATTAATAAGATAGAGATTAACATTGATTCCTACTGCCACTATTACAAGAATATGTGGGAGAAAAGCTCAAACAACATTATTTTGAAGGGGAATGGGCCCAAGAAATTGGGAGATTATTTGGGTAGATCACTACATATTCCACCATAGATGCTCATGATGAACCTTTCCTTGAAAGGTGTTTTTAGGAGATAAATGATACGTGTTTGGAAAAAATGGAAATATCCACAATCCTCAATGCTTGTTACTAGTGCCTATAGTTGGATATAAATCAGGGCAGATATGAGGAGTTTAATTCCATAGGGAGATAAATCATCAAAATGACAGGGAGCCTATTGGCGGATATGGTGACCCTCATCAGTAACTAGAAGGACGCACAATCATTATGGGCTCTCCATGGACCCTCCCCCATGATCCAACATCCCACCCCAAAGATAAAAGTAATATATGTGAGTTTGATCCCCCCAAAATAAAATATTAAGATGAATATATATGGCGCATATATTTTGAGTGACATGAGCGGAGGCATGGTTGTTAGAGATTACAGGGGGGTGTGATTTTGGATTTTACATCACACTATAGTAGTTGAAATTCCTTACTAGTAGAGGCCAAGTCGTTCCTTACTAAGATTAAGCTTTGCATCAAAGATAATTTTTTCCTTTAACAAGTGGAAACTTATACAAGGATCCTTTATGATTCCTTGCATATAAGGGTTTCTATGCCTTGGTAAATCTATTAGATCATAAAGAAATAGAAATATATATCATCATCAGTATAAAAGTGACCCACACCTAGCGGGAGTGGAATCATTTAGTAGATCATTTAGCTAATCTGGTGGAACAAGGTACCAATGTAACTATAATATCCAACATTTCTCACATGAAACTGTAGGGAGTTAATTTGGTTACAGGGTATCCACTTGGTCTATATTACATTAGACCTCCCGATTCCTACCTTTTCAAATTTATTTTTATACATTTTCCATGAAGAAAAATGAAATGATGATGATTATGTATCATAAAAAGGCATTACTCATAACTTTTATTCTCTTATATATCCTCACCAAAATTGTGTGGTTAAAAGAATAAATGTTATTCTTCTAGAAATAACAAGAACCATGTTGAGTGAATACTCAATTGCTAAATATTTTTTCGTTGAATCTAATAGTATTACATCATATACTATAAATTGAGTTCTAATTCATACCTTTATTAATGAAACATATTATAGGTTTTGGAAATTCCCAAAACCAAAATTTTTATACTTTATAGTATTTTTATGCAAAGTATTCATCTTGGATACAAAATATAATTTACACAAATATTCTCCCAAATCAGATGATGAAATATTCAAAGGATACTCCAATACTTCTTAGACATATTAAGTGTTTAATAAAAATTTATGTACTATTAAATAAATAATATATACTAATTTTAATGAAACAAATAGTTTTATTTTTAATAAAAACCAATAAATATCATTGGTTGTGTTTTCCAAAACACATTTTTATCATTTTATAGAATATTATTATAAAAATAAAAATACTCATGAAGTGTTTTTTGAAGTATTACATATGTAATAAATTTTATTTTATGATGATGATAATGTTTTACTTAACCCAAAAATTTGTTTTTTAAGAATCATCACAGTGATCTTATCATTGGTGATGTGAATCAACATGTAAGGAATATATGTTCTTTAAAAAATGGAGTAGAAAATTTTTATTTCCTTCCTCAATTCAAACCAAAAAAAATTTATGAGTCTCTAGGTGATGAATATTGGTTTAAATATATGAAATATAAAATAAAAAAATTTGAAAGTATCACAATATGGACCTCAGTTGAAAGACCTAAAGAATCTTCAGTAATTGGAGTGAAATGGTTTTTTAGAAACAAATGTTTGGAATTATATTAATGGAACTGTTGATCTAAATATTTTTATAAATAATTATAAAAAAATGATTGGATTTTTAAAATCTATTTTAATGACATTATATTTGGATCAACTAAAAAGTATTTAACATATTCCATTGAAAATCTCATCAAAACAGAGTTTGAGATGAGTATGATGGGTGAGTTAACAATTGTTACTAGTATTCAAATTTATCAATAACTATAAAGGAATTATTTATATCAACATCATTATATAAAATATATTATTATAAATTATAGATATTATAATAATAAATGTATTATTAATCCAATCAGTAACCCAAAACACTTTATCCAGATGAATCAAGGAAACAAGTTAATCCAAAAGTTCATTGTGGTGTGATATGAAGTCTAATATAATTAATATCTAGTCATACAGACCAATTGTTTCTAGTATGATTATGTTCAACGTATCAAGAAAATACAACGAAAAAAATTAAAGATTAAAAAATAATGTTTTTGTTATTTAGAGAGAAGCATGGATTATTACTTTTCTATTCTTCAAGAAATGATTTTGAGTTAAAATGTTTTTATGATTCTTTCTTTAGAGGTTGCATAATGGATAAGAAATGTATATCCAAAATGTATCAATTATTAAGAGAATAATTATTTAATTGTTCATGTAGGAAACAACATTCACTATAACTTCCCACAATGGAAGATGAATATGTTGTAGATAGAATTTATTTTTCTCAGGTGTTAGGGATAAAACACACACTCACTAACTATGGAATGTGTTTTTCAAAAACTGAAATACTTTTTGATAATAAAATTGTCAATTATCTTAGTACAAATCTTGCACCTAACTGTCATGAAAAACACATAGATATTAAGAATCACATTCTTAGGTATCACACAAAAAAAGGATATATTATTTTATAATTCATTAGAATGTGAGAACATGTTTATCACAACATTACAAAACCTTTACATTCCCAAAAATTTGAATATAATACATAAAAGCTAGGAATGATAACTTTAAAGTAATCATTCAAATATACTATTTTTTTAAAGCATCTCATTACATTAGGATAGTTTTTTTCATAGGGGATTACATATGATTGTTTTTTATAAAATTTATAATAATCAAAAATTTGATTTTTTGAAAATATTAAATATTTAGAATATAAATTCATTTTACAATAGGATTAAAAAAATTTTAACTAGAAATTTATTAGACTCAATCATTGTTCAGATTTTATTTCTTTAATCAAATTCAGAAAGAAAATCAGATTTGAATTTCTATTCAGATTTAGAAAGACAATAAAATTTGAACATCTGGTCATATTTATAAAAATAATCCAATTTGAGTTTATTCAGTAAAAATTATTAATTTTTAAATCATTTTTTAAATGTTTTTGTGTTAATTTTTTTATAGAATTTGAAAATTTCATTATTTTCCAATTTTAAATTAAAAATACATCATAATAGAGTCTAAGTTTTTATCTATCATAATCTAATAAATTATAAAACAAATATGATTAAATTATCATACAAATAATTCCACTCTAAATATTTTTTTTAATTAATTTATATTTAATAACTATTATATGATTACTGATTTTTTATCTTCTTCATTGATATTCTAAATGATTTATTTCCAATATTATTTTTTATTTTTTCAATCATATTCACTCAATATGATAAAAATTATTTTTAAAATACACTTACATTCATAGAATATGATAAAGACTATTATGAAACCTCAAGATTTTACATTTATTTGAAAATCATTCATTAGATATAATCTAAACAATTAGATCAAAAATAATAAATTTCTGCCATTAGATATGTTGGGATTTTGAAACGTCAATGAAATTTTTCCTATAAATAGGGGCCACCCATTTCCCTCATCTATAGTCAAATAATTTCTTTGTGAAGAACTTCCATGATTAAAAATATGACTCTGATTTACTTCATCTATGCTTCCACTATTTCAAGCCCTAATACAATGTCACTAACCAAGTAATAAAATTTTTTTTTGTCTTCTGAGAAAGGATAATATCAAGATCATTTTATGAAAATATGATTCTTCATTGAAAACTATGTCAAAATCTCAAGGATGGTAATCACTTTGTATTGAATAGAAAAATATGAATTATGAATAATTTGATTTGGATATAGTTCATGATTTTTATAAATTTGTTAATTTTTATAAACAAGATGGAAATGAATGTTTTTCATTTTGATTCTATGATAAAACGTATGAGATGACCCCAAAAGGTGTTATCTGTTTTTGGAGTACTGGATGAAGGAGATGCATTATTCCACTCTCACAAATTCTTAAATAACGAGGGTATATTTTTGAATGAACAAGAAAAAAATATATCATTTATAACAGTTGAGGACCCACATAATGTAACCCATTTTTTACCATACAGTTTTAGCCAACAGGATGAAAGGTTTTCATATTCCAAGAATAGGGGACAAAGATACTCTCATAATATCAGATGTATTTATTCTAGACTATCTAGTCAACATGAGTAAGATCATCCTTGTTAGATTCTTTCATTTAATTGTGTAATATATCTCTTCGAAGTCTATCTAATCCCATATTATCATGTTTCCTGGTATGATCAGCAAGATGTTTGAAAATAGACTCATACATTTCTAAATGGTAATCAAATCTTATCATGTCAGGAAAAATATTTTATTTTTTAGTGAAGTTATTATTAGAACAACATAATTTTTTTGATCCTAAATAAAAAAATTGAAGAGAAATTAGATATCTACATCGGAGGAAGAGTCTTATCTATCAAATAATGCTGAGAATGATGAGACGACGAACAAGAAAAGCTGATTCTCTTACAACTATGAAAGAAATGAATGAAAATAAATACCCAATATAATTTATTGATGCTTGGTGAAAAAGAAAATATGAAAGAAAATAAGGAAATCCACAATTCAACCTTATCCCGGATGAATAATTATTTTCAATAATTTTTGGTGAGGGATTTATTAAAAAAAATTGAATGAGAAGAAATAGAAGTGGAATATTTCATAAGATGATTTTTTGAAAATTATTTAACAGATATATAATCGGCCTCATCTGAATTTTTTTACCTTAATTAGATAAAAGTACACTGTTGTTAGAATTTTTTGACGTTTATGTGGATTCTTTCACATTCAAAGATAAATGAATAGAAATTGTTTTTTCTCAATAGAATAATCTTGTAGGAAAATACGATTTGAGAACAATGTTTCAAGTACATACATATATAGTGAAACTTTTAGATAAGGGAAGCATATTTGGAAAAATAGAAGTATACGATGAAAAACAAGGGGAAGAAGAAGAAGGTGATCAAGGATAAAAATAATAAATTAATAAAATATAATAATAATAAAGGGAATAATGAGAAGAATAAGACAGTGAAATCCAACAGAAACCAAACTCTGCTGAAATATAAAAAAGATAATTATTCATAAGGGTTTCTTTTATATATTACTAATGCCTCATTAAGAAAGGAATCTTCTAAGGTATATTTTATTGAGAATAAAATCAATCGCAAAATAAGAAAAAATTCATCGGATTAGGAAGATAAATACTCAACCAAGAAGGGATGAATATAATGAAATTAAAAAGGTTGATAATTGTGAGAAATTAATTGAAAATAAAATTAAAATTTGTAATAATAATTCCAAGCTGGTTTCAATGAAAAGTATGTTATTTAAAGAAGAAATATGAACAAATAAATGAAACAAATTGAAGTCAGTCTCTCAAAATACGATCTCAGACCATGGAATTCATTAAATCTATAATTTATTAGAATACTGATGCGGAAAATTTTATTTTATCCCAGACTAAAAAAATTGTTTTGGTTATGGGGAACCAATACAAGGATCTAAATTTAGTAAAAGAATACAGAGCCAAGATAATTCATTTTGAAACAAAATTCAATGTAAACAACGAAAAGTCAGAAACCCTTAGAAAAATATGCAATAAAATTATGAAGTTGTAACAAAGAGTTTATGATGACATGAAGATTCATGATGAAAACCAAGGAACATTAAATATATATTTTCGTGATACCAATGATTCCTTAAATATTCTTATAAAGGATATAATGTGAAAAGTATTGTTTCTTGAAACATTCAAATGTGACTCTGAGAACAATAGTAAAGAATTTTAAACTTTTAAAAAGAATAAAATTGAATTTCATGTTGAGATAATTTCATTGGAAAATTGTTTTGGTTATTTCTCAAAATGTTTTAAAACCCATGAAAATTACATTAATTTCTTGAAAGAAAAATGTTAGGCTCAAGCACAAGAAAAAAAAACAAAATAAAAATATCAAATTCAAGAAGAAAGGATCCGAGAACTATTAAATAAAAACAAGCCTTAAAAAGATGTTTTGGACAAGGTGTATGAGGAATGAAATGAATTCATGAAACATAAAAAATAATCATATCATTTATTCCTATGAATAAAGATAAACTTTCCTAAAAACTAATGTTTTATTTTTGTTACCTTCAAAAATGAAATAAAAACACCTTTTCATCTAAATTTATTTTGATTGAATGTATTAAAATTATTTTTGTTGATTTTTCATTCATTTACTTTTAAGAATATTAAGTATTATATTATTTTATATAGATTTTTTATCTAGCCCATTTCATTTTCTTCGAAGACTATTCTTATTCTGATTTTAAAATCACAAAGGGAGGGGAATACTTTAGTAAGAGTACAATTCCATTGTTAGCTGGGAAAATTATTAAAACAACTGAAAATTAAATATTAAGGGGAAAATCATTTAAAAATAAGGGAATATAATCATTATTTTAATATTATCATAATGGGGATATAGTTGTATTCACTATCATATTTAGAATATTTTAAAAAACATATAGAAAGACAAGTATAATTATTTATTTATGAATAAAATAATTCATAAATATTTTTGTAAATTTATTCTCTATCTAAATATTTGTGGTTTGTGATTTCCAAATATGGGAAGATTGTTGAGTAAAAATTTTATTTTTGAATTTTAGATTCATTTTGTTTTGGAAATAAAACAAAACATTATTAAATACATAATATCTAATATTATTATGTCCAAAGTGTTTATATTGTGTTTGTATAAAACATATACTTTTAAAATAAATTTTTCATTCTGATTAAATTAATTATCCTAGAACCAATAATATTTGGATTAACTAGAACCAACAGAAATTATATTCATATAGAGATATTTATTCATTATGAAATTAATTGGAATAAAATCAACCTTAATCATGAATAAAAAAACTATTTTATTGTATCTATCATATTGACTCATATTTTAATCCTTAATACTAATTTTTTTATAGTATTTGTAATTTTTACTCTAAATAAATTAATGATAAAATAGTTTCATGCGTTCTGTTATAATTTTTTTATAAAAATGAGGATTTGGTTTCAGCTACAATATGATTGTTGAGGTTTTAGGTGTCAAGGTCCTCCCTAAAATATCATAAAAGATCCGACCATTGGAAATCATGATGACCGTTGGGATGAATGCCTATAAATACCTGTACATTTTATCTTTTAAAAAAGAGATGTGATAGAAGACATTGTTTGAGAGGTTTGTTGATTTTGTTGTTTTGTATGAGAGTTAAGATGTTTATAATTTGTCAACTTGTTGTACCATTTACTTGTAATATTTTAGTTCATTTTTCATCATGATACTATAATTGTTTTTTTTATGATCATTGTTTTCATAAGACATTGATACAGAATCCAATCCATATGACGGAGGGATTTTGAGGCTAGGAAGATAGAGGAGTCGATCTTCTTCTAGATTAATGGATTGTGAGGATAGAAAGAGAGAAGATAATCATCCTGTCCAGGGCTTACCCTAGTGTGTGTTGGGCAAACATTCTTGAATATAAAAATAAAGGGAACTTTATCAAAGGTTATTGGATACTCATCTCTCTGGATTTAACGATTTTATTCATTTTTTTACTTGTGTCATACATGAATTTTATTGACATTATAATTATATTATATTGTGAATTCATTTATAATAAAAATACAATTTGAATTTCAATTATAGTAATAACTTCAATTATGATTTGTTTTATTTACTCTGTATTACACTGAGAATATAATTTTACTCTAAATAAGATTCTGCATGCCTTAATATATAATCATTATTTTGTATTACCATGATTAATCATAACCACGTATATTAAGATACTTTATACTCTTATATATTGTTTCCCTATGTGAAAACGATTATACCATCATTAACTAGATAATATTATAATAAATAGAATAAATCCTATGGATTATATATAGCAATCATCTTTATTGTGTTGTTATTTTCTTCGTAACATTAGGCTCATTCCAATTATTTGGAATATCGAAGTGGTTTTTAGAATACAATTATTTTAATTATATGAAACAATGTTTCTATTAAGGATAAAAATGAATTCTTTTAAACATAAAATTCACCCCATGTCTTGTATTTATCCATATGCATATACATTTTGATTAAAAAAATTATTTCCTATTTTTGAAAAAAAAAACTGTTTTGTTCTCATATACAATAATACATATTAAATGATATTTAAACTATTTTATTCATTAATGGAAACATCGCTTAATATTTCCCTACGATCCAATAGTCTTATGTTACCATCCTTATACATTATGTGGACATAATATTATTTCTATTTTCATGTATTCTATTTATATTACTTGTTTAATAATGCTAAAAAATATTGGTTGTTTTCTAGGATGTTGTGTTGAAATGACCAATATTTTTAATGTTTTTATCATTATCTATTACATGGACCTATGTATGGATGATTTAAGAGATTTTCAATTATAAAATAATAATTGTTGGGTCTTTTATATTGATCTAATTAATTCGGTAAATAATTCTAGTAAACTATTGTATGTTACTCCTTTGTGAGTGTAACCAAATTATCTTTTGATATGTACTTCTCTAAATTTATGAAATTAACTATTGTAGGTTAATCCTAAGATATATTGGTATTAACTTATTTATAAAAATTAAATGATTAATGTTTGATGTTCCAAGATACTAACTATATTTATCAATGCTTTTATTGAGTTCCAATTATTACTTTCATCAAGAAGTATTTTCACAATGCTCGTGATTTTTGACTGCTAAATTTTATATGTCATGTCTCAAGATTTGTGATCTAAACTTTGGAAGGTATGAATTATTCTATATTATTCTCATAAACATTGAATATATTCTCATATAGTTAATCTTAAATTGAGGTCACTAAATATTGTCAATTTCTAATTCATACATTTTACCTTATAGTGAAGTTGATCTCACCATTTTTAATTTTTTTTCATAGGTTATAAAGAATGATTTTAATGATGATATTTCTAGTAGTGTTTAACATCTGTGGTGATGAAAACATAATTTGTATTATTAATAGATCTTTATAGTCGGGAAAAATGTTCACATTAATCCAATAGGTAATTTTTTGTTTGATTTTTTTCTAATTATCATAAATACTAATCTTAAATAGTCCATGGGTATGTAAGGTGTACAATATTTCTATTTGATGTTATATATTTTGGATAACTAAATTTATTTTCACATTTATCATTATTATATCACGAAATGTATAGAATGTTTTTTTATCAATGGATTTACTAGTGTGCTTTAGGGGTACAATATATCCCCCTTTGTGCCTTCCAAAAATGAAACAAAATGAATATATATGGAAGAATAAAAAATAAAAAATATCCATTCTCTAAATTAATTATCTATAAAATACAATTGGTAAAATATTATATGATATGTTAGTAACGCCTTCAGGTAATTTTTTTAAAATTTTATTTTTCATATTGTCACTAGACCAAAACAATAATCCTTATGGAAGTTTTCTCCCAATAATTACGAGTTATCTTACTACTTAGAAGTTTTTTAAAAAATAAGTTAATTATTTTATTATCATATGGATAATATTTTTGTGGGTTTTGAAAGAAAAATTTGATATTAAATTGAAAATAATATTTCATGTCATACTTAGAAAAGTAATTATTATATAATAATGATACAATAATATGTAATGAAAAATTTTGAATTATATTCACCATTAATATTTATAAGTGGAGTAATTTATAATAGTTTAGATTCAAAAAAATTTCTATAGTAAAAAATAATATAATGTTTTACCAAATTAATTTAAACTTATTGTAACCTATAAAGGAAATATTTTACATATTCTACAAAAATTAATAAACACCCCCTTTATTTGGTAATATATTGATTTAAGAAGATAGGTAAAATATATTTGGTGATTTATGATCATTTTATTTTGATAATTCTTAAAATTTATTCAATGAATTGAAATTAATCTAATGTTTTAGTTTTAGTTAAAATGAAAGAAACATTATTATCAGTTTCGATACTATTGAGAAAAAATATATCCTTTTCTATTTGATACCAAAGGATGTTATACCTTATATCTATATTCCTTCATGTGAAGGATTAACTGTGTTTATAGAAAGGGTAATAAAACTTCTTGTGGTCCTAAAGAATAAATATTTATTTAAGAAAAGGACAAAAAACTATTCATGTGTGTTGCATACATAATAGTTCAGAGTAATAATTTCCAATTTTCATAAATTTAACTTCAATAGTTGAAATTTGGACATGCTTTTGTTTCTTATTGGGCCATGAAACTAAATATTATCCTTTGAAATTAAACTTTATGAATGTACTCATTTATTATCATTAATAAATATAAAACATAGCATCTAATTAGTTTTTAAGGGAAAAATATTTTCTATGATAATAAAACAATCTATTTTCTCATGTACCATTAAGAAAATAAAAAAATATACTTAACTTCATTGAGTTAGGATTCCTTATAATTTTCTTGGATTCAAAAAAATAAGCACAAAGAACACATAATATCATGTAAAATTGTATATATCAATTTTCTAATAATCCCCCTGTATAACATTTTCTTGGATTCATCAAGGTTTAATTCAGAAGAGGTACCAACTGGAGTACATATACTAAAATAATTATCAAAACTGATTCATTTATGTCGTGTATATACTTAATGTGATTTAGAATTTTTCTTTTTGTTTTTCAGAAATTTGAAATCCAGTGGAAAATGTAAATTTCACATTTCATTCTCCATTCATACTCACTATGCATATGTTTTATGAAACCATAAAAAATATTATTTTTTGTTCAATCAAATATTATGTTATTGATTTTTTTAAAAGATGTTGATATCCTTAAAATAAATTTAATAAAAGTTAACAATCTATTGATCTTATGAATTTTTTCCCTTTAGGTGAATATCTATATACATTTCCACACTAATCTCTTGGGACATCAATATGTCTATAGGGTGATTTGGTATATTTAAAAATTTTTTGTAGAAAAAAAATATTTTTGATTTGAGGTGGATAATCTATATATACCTAATCCTATAAAAATTCATTAAAAAATAAAATCTTGAAATTCATAAGGATGAGTAAAGTTAATATTATGTGAAAAAGATAATAATAATTAGATTGATTCAATTATAGATACTGGTAATAATTTTTCACCACAGTATTTTCCCTCTTATTGACTATATACATTTTCAATAACCCTTGAGTTATTCAGAACTATAATTCCATTTTAATCAGATTTTTTTACAAAGATGCATTTGACTTTTATTATCAAATGATATTTTTTCCTCTCAACCATTGTTCAAGCATTGTTCACCAACAATTTACTGGGATTATTTTTCATAAAAATTATACATATTTAATATCATATTTATTATATATCATTTTAGATACATGATATATTATAATAGAATGATTTTAAAAAAATTATTAAGGAACTGAAAATTCCAAATGGTCATCTTATATAAAAAATTACTGTATTACAAGGATGATTCATTATTATCAATTGATGTTTTCACAAAAAAAAATTCATTCTGTTATTAAAATATTAAAATCCATTAAATTCTAGATGTTTAACTTTTTTCAACATTATTCTTAGTATTATAACATCTTTTGGTTGAGGAGAAGATTCAAAAATAAATATTTTCGTTTGAAACCCATGCCAAAGATGTAATTTATGAATGTTTTAAACAAATAGGGATCAATTTCATAAAAAATAAAAATTAGATATTCTTTAATATAATTTTATATCTTTTAAGAAACATGCAATCCTTTAAATTTGAGGAATATCTTTGGGAAAGTCCTATATCATATTTCAAATAAAATCTATTGTTCTAATCTATATTATTCAGGATAAATTCATTACATAAATAAATATGTTGTAAGATACATAATTTTTTCTATTAGTCCACAAATCATAAGGGGTTTTATTAAGAATTCGTTAAAGTAAATATCAAATTTTTATGTAACTGGTGTTATTAACCACTTCTCCCAAAAAATACCTATAGAATACCCATTGAGTATATAATTTTTAATATTCCAACATGTTATATTTATTCATTCAACAACACCGTACTATTTAGGTCTTCTTGGTGATGGAATTTTATAGTAATTCATCTTCTATTACATTTTTTTAAATTTTAATTTAGAAATTCATAAAATGTATCACATAAAATAGTAATTATATAATGATTTTTTTTATTTTTAATAGAAGAAAAAAAGGATAAAATAAATAGTTATTTTGAAATAAATTTAAAAATGGTAATTCTTTGTAAATATCATGTAATCATCATCTAAACATATACATAAAATTTACCTCCAATTCATGGAGTTTGTATAGGTCCACATAGATCCATGTTCACTAACTGTAAATCCTTTTATATTGACACATCCTATTATGTTTAAAATGAGAATTTTTTTTATTTACAGATTCAAATGGATAATTGATCCCAAATGAATTGATCTTAGGTTTTGGTAACTCCCTAAAAAGTACATTCATGGAAATCGTACATAATAACTATAAGGTGCAATTTAATATTCAACTATGATAAATCCATAAAGACTCCTCAATATTATTTGAGAAGGATAATTTTTACAACTGATTTGTTCAATGATTTAAGTGTAGATGTTATATTTCTTATCATAATGAAAATTGTTTACTCTATATTAATTTTTAAAATTATACTTTTTATAATGGGAAATCATGGATTACACTTCATCACATAATTTTTATATATTGTGGATATTGTTCTTACGTCTTATTACATATGAATCTTTCAGAATTAAATTTTTTCTAAGAGACACAACCTCAATTATACATACTATTTAAAAAGTGATTTTTATCTCTAAGAGTGAGTCTTCCACAATTCACATAATGTATGTTTCAAAAATTGTAAATATCTTCATTCATGTGTCGAGAACATAAAATATCTATATAATACATAATATGATTGTAGGTTGTTATGTAATTTTATTTAAAATAATACTAATTTTATTTTGATCAAATTATTTTCCTAATTATAGAAATTTTACAAAAAAGTAATTTAAGAACCCATATCATTTGAACACTTCATCATTGTATAGAAACCATTTCATTAAAAATAAAATATTTATGAAATAAAAATGTTTGTAATAATTAAAAAATCCCATATACCCATTTTTGAAATTTTTTATAAAAATGCTCACATTTTGGAAAAAAATTGAGTGAAAATAGAATTTATAAAAAGTAAAATCTACTTTGGATGATGTCATATTTTGTTATAACTATAACATTTTTTTATAAAAAACTACTAAATATAAAAAAAATTATTTTATTTTTATATTTATTAACTGAAGATTTAATTTTAATTACCAAATTTTTATCAACATAATTAAATATTAGACAAGGTTCTTCACTCAATTTTGATATTAATTTCCTAATTTCAGTAAAAAGTTTAGAAATCCTTTTATAATATTTAACCACATGAGTTTTAGATTATATAAGCTATTTTCAAGTATTTTTTTTCTTTATTTAAAGTGATTTCATAGGATAGATAATTTAATAAACTAATTGAATATTTTCCCCCTCTTCCAAATAATATGATCTATTTTCTTCATTCAATGTAAATGAAAATTAACTTCAAGATATATTTAAATAATAGTATCAGGACACACCTTTCATAATAAGATAATATAATTACTAGAAACAACAGAATAAAAAACAATAATATTTCAAAAATACTTGTTTTAGCCACACATTTTCTATGAGAGTATGGATTCATTCTTGTAAACTAGGTTTCATTATTATCATGTTAATGATTACTTATATTTTTCTCAGTTTTTATATTTATACTAATTTTTTATAATCTTATAAAATCTTATGTAATTTTACTAGACATACTTTATTCAATTTTTTGAGTAATACTTATTTCATAAATTCTCTTTTATATCATTACATATATTAGAAAAAAATTAAATCATGTAATGATTCATTATATAGATCATCCAAGCTATGTATTCTCTCCTTCATTATTTTCTGAATGCCTAAAATTTTACTAATGTTTATATTTTTTATTTAAACTAGAAGACATATAATTATGAGCATAAAACCTAAAGTACCAGAAGTTAATGTGAATGAAATACAAATATTTATTTTCTCATTCCCACCATATCGCTTCAATTTGTTCTCATATTCCACTAAAGTACCAAGCATATCATCACCTCATCTCATTGTTAATTTATTAATTTCACAAATAAAGGTTTTTATTCTAATTCCATCATAATAATTCCCCTATTTTTTTTCAAGATTTTCATTCATTAATTATTCATCAAAAAAATATTTTAATCTATTGATAATGAAAATTAAACATTTATGCAATTTTTTTCTACAGTGTTACTATGTATGAAATAAAAAGATTTATAGTCATCTCTGAGCATCACACTTATTGTTTCAAGAACATTATATGTTTTAAAAATTAGTGAGTTAAAACTATTTTTATATTCCATTAGTGGCCTTAGAAGAATAAGTCTAGTTATATATGTTTCTAGTTATCAAGGACAATAGTTTACTATGAAACATGTTATTTTACATATATTAATGTTTTTCTTTATAACGACCTAAAATTTTATAAATAAAATTCCCTTTATAATTTAATTAAATGTCTTAATATGTAATATAATTATTAAATAAATTCACTTATTATGTTTTGTTATATCCTGTAATATATAATAGGATGTTAATAATAATTACCATTGATAATATTGTTGTTTAATAGTAATCTTATTATTATTATAAATATAGGGTTTTGATAAATATAATTGGCATATGAAAAAGAAGTAATGGCCTCAACTAGTATGATTATATCATATAAAGACAATTTTCTAGAGTTTCTAAGGGAAATGTGTCACTGAGATTTTCACTTGACCAAAACCTATCTAAGATCCAACAACAAAAGCACAAGTGAACCTATTTATAAGAGAAGGTCAAGAACATCTTGATCACAACCGAAACCCTGTATGTTGAACCACCCCATAAAAATATCATAGTATCACACCTTACCTATAAGATTATTTAGGTGTATTTAAGGTATATAATGAAGAGAATAATAATTTGAAACTATATATTGTATTTTAAATAGAATAATTCTTATATTTAGATCTTCCTATTACTTTTTAAGTGAATTTTTTTATAAAATAAAACTGAAATTATATTTTTAGTTTGTATTAAATTTAATATAAAATGATTATTTTTAAAAAGTGATGTATTTTTTAAATAATAAATATTCTAAAAAATATTTTTTATAAGTATTTTTTATTAAATATTAATATTCATATAATTATATGAATTTAAATGTAATTTTTATAAGGGTTCGAAAACAGTTGTTTTTTAAAAATCCATCATTTCCCAATAAATGTAGATTATTATTTTAAGAGGTAAATTATAAATAGTTTGAAAATTATTTTGAAAAATTGAATATTTTTTTCAATTAGAATTCTGAAATTTTTAAATAGTAAATTTTCCATAATTTTCAGAGACAATCGAATTTTCGCATAAAAATTAATTACCGTATAAATATAAGATGTGTATTAGGGCATCATAATGACCCCAAAGTGCTGTAATAAATACTATAATAGTTATGAATGACCAAATATATGTTTTTTATTTAATATAATGTCATTTTATGTCTATTTGATTAATTTTATAATACCTTGATGAATCCTCTATAACAAATAATATTTTTTAAGGTTTTAAAATCATTTATTTAAGATTATGACTCACTTTCACATCTTAAAGGGTAATATGTTTATAATTTATGCCATTTTACTTAATTTAATGAAATAACACCCCTAAATTCATGAAACCATATGAAAAACCCGTGGTATGGTTTGAGTTTTCTGTTATTCTGTTATATTTATTCTGAAACCAATGTTTAGGATATATTAATGAACTGCCATATCTTTTCCTATATTAACCCCCCAAATAACACCATTAACATAACTAAAATTCCATTTATTATTTCATTATTATTCCCTACCCTAACTAGAATCCTCTTAAAGATTCACTAAGATCTCAATAAGAACCTACAAAGCATTTGGATTCACACTCTCAAGGTAAGGGTTTTTTCTTTCACCCCTTTATTCAAGTATCTTCAATATTTTAAACAAATTTTCTCCAATTAATAGTTTTGGGATATATTATTAAATATCCCAAATTTATTACCTATTTTTTATAAGATATTATATACCCCTTACACTCTAATTAATCTTTATTAATAACATATATATTCCCCCATTATGATGCAAAAATTTCCCCAAAATTTTCCATTCCAAACAAATGTGTAGTGAATAACAATACACAATTCTTATGAAGGGTGTTCACCATTATGAAATTTTAATTATTTTATTTTGTATTTAAATTTATTTACTCCACACTACATTAATATGGAATAAAAAATTATTAAAAATGATTCCATGATTTATGATCTATACGGCACAGTTAAGCATCAGAATGAAATGTAAGTGATGGGTATACCTAGAATTATATACTTTCTCCAATGCATTGGATAATGTTTTAGTATCATGAGATATCATAAAAGGTATTATGGTGTGAGCCTAATCCATCATGGTACTTTTTATCTCATGATTTATTGGTACTTAGACTTGACCTATGTTTGTGATGTAGTTTTTTAATTTGTTTCATCATTCCCAATGATGCCTTTATGATTGTCATGTTATATCATTCCTCGTTCTTGATGTTTAGGATTCTCACTCCTTTTATACCCAATTGATGTTATGATTTTAAAACATGTATTAAAGTCCTCATGTTATTCCATTTTTATTCCCTTTTTGGGTTTACAGCTCAACCATTTCCAAGGTATGTCCCTAGGTTATCCCATACAATTTTATGTTTGAAGGAGTAATTTGAGCATGTTAAAGAAGTATTCAATAAAGGCGATGTAGTCCATATTTTATGTTTTTATATAATTTTCCTAATTAAAAAAAGAAAATAGATTTCTTGAAATTCTATTTCATATAATGTTCACTTTTTTTCAATGAATCATGAATTAATATGTAATAAATACATGCATTTTCAGAGTTTGTATCAAAGGGAATGTTTGGTTGTATTTGGTATTATGATTACAAAAATCTAGGAAAAAACATAAGGATAGTAATATTTATGTGAAAAAATCCCTAAATAGTTGTAATTTATATATTAAGTGATTTATCAATTAAATACATCCGTATCTAGATACTACAAGTGGATTAGAATCCGGCCTAGATGTTTATAAGGGTCAAACCTGAAAACACATTTTTTAGGTAGAATTGAATGGTAACTAGTGCACGATAATAGTCCTTTATTCACACATCAATTGACACACCTAGGGGGTATTATTTGTTAAATTTACAATCTCATTAAAAGACATTATTAAGGTAAAAAATTCCCTAAGAGTATATTATAGAAAATAGATCGTGGATAAAATAGATTGAAACCTAGAAATTCATAAGTTAAGAAATGAATTTAATTTATAATTTATGCATTTAAATTAATTGGATTTATTTATATGAGTTTAATAGTTTAAAAATTATCATTCATAATGATCCCATTATTCTATCTAATGTTTGAAAATAGTTGGAATCGGGAAAAGAACCAATATGAAGGGAAATGTGGTGACTGTCCAAACGAGATGACCAATCCGATGAGATAAAGAATAGTAAGATTTGTGATAAAACTCTCTCAACTGAATTAGGTTATAAATTTAATCATAGATAAGGAGAAGTGACAAATCCCCCAAATAATTAAAAATCTCTAATTTAGTCATTTATGAAAAAAAGGACTCCAAATTTCAATAGATAATCTGACACCATAGTTAAATAATAATAGATCAAATCCTTTTAGAAAATCATATCTACGTTTCAATGTTCAGAGAAGGATAATATTATACTAGATTTATATTTTGTGGAGGAATAATTTTATTAGTAGTGATAATTGATCAAGAATATTTAGCTTGGGAAATAGATCAAAGTGATGGGGTGGAATTAGTTCTGGAAATTTTTTTTTGACAATTATTTCCTCCACACTCTCTATCGTAAAATGGAAATAAATTTCATTAAACTCAATTAAAAAATATACTGAATATCATGGACTATATAATGAAGACATCACAATACTTTAACAATATGACTCTATTATTATCATTAAACCTGAATGAAACATTAACCACTTATTTGGTGGAATAAAACATTGTCTATGAAAATACCTCTGTATCTGAGAATTTGATATCTATAAATAATTTTTTGATGTGCCTTAAAATTAATAAAGGATATCTGAAAATATCAAGTGTATCTTTGGTAAAAGAAGTGGAAGGTGGAGTTTAATTCTATCATTCAGGGGGTGAAATCTAATGGTTGAAAGAAATATCAACATCCCACATATAAAAAGTGTGGAAAGAAGAACTACATATGTTATATTTGCGGAATGAGGAAATGATTTAGGTGTGAAATGTAAGGACATAAATCTAGTAATTACTGATGTGAGAATCCCATTAATTCAATGGCTGAATGTGATGCTCTAATCAACCCTCAACACATTTATCATTTTTTTCATCTAAATAAAACAATGGTTATTTTAAAAACAATGCATTGGGACAATGTTTTCAGAGACAACCAAAAACCTCATGAGTAGAAATGGTGATCTTTTGAAATCACAACCACTATGGTGGATCTGAAAAAATGGCGATAGTTATGGTAGTTATTTATTATATAATAGAAAACATGAATTTTGGTTCTAGTTTTATGCATTCTATAATATAAAAAAATAGTACAACTAATCCTAAACCAGCACAAATCATGGAAGTTGAGCAATTATTGAATATGGAGAATTGAGAAATTATTGAATTGGGAGTATATAACTCCTCCCATGTCAAAAATTTTATTTTCAATTTCTCATAGAACCTTATAAAAATTCCTTTAGTATAAGTTGATGAAATTATGGGTAAGAATTGGATTTACCTATATATATCTATCATAAATTACATCTAGAAACAAATCACCCTCTATATCATGAATAAACCTTTGATTCTATAAAAGTGCATGGAGGTGGATGAATCTTATTTTGTACCAACATCTCAAGAATGGATATTATTTCAATACAATATTTATTATCAAGCTCGAAATATCAAATATAAAGAAAATACCATCCTTGACGAAATTCCCATTGTGAGGGAACCCACTGATGTGTTTCCCAAGGAATTTTCTAGTCTTCCTCCTAAGGTAGAAGATGAATTTTCCATTGAGATTATAATTGGGGCATTTGCAATATCCAAGACTCCATATTTAATGGATTTTTTGAAATATGAGGATATTAATAAAAAACTACAAAAGAATTTTAATAAAGGGTTCATATGACTATGTGCATCACCTTGGGGTTCAACAATCCTCATCAACAAGAATAAGGACAAGTCAATGCGAATTTAAATTATTTATCGTAAGCTCAAAAATATCAAGATAACGAAAAAGTATCTACCACCACAGAATTAGGATTACCTCAATCAACTGCATGGTGTACAATATATCTCCAATGTGGGTATGTGGTCAGGTTATTACCATGTTAGGGGGTAAAATGAGGATATCCCCAATACTACTTTTCATTCACGGTACAGAAACTATGTGTTCATAATAATTCCATTCGGACTCATCGATTCTCAAAAAATATTTGTGGAATTGATAAATAGATTCTTTGAATAATACGATGGAAATTTTTTTGTAGTCTTTATAAATGATATTCTAATATACTCTAGTTGAATGGAGGAGTGTAAGGACCATCTTTGAGTAGTTCTAATAACCATAGGAAAGGATAATATTTATGAAAAATATATAAAACTGTATTTCATTTTTATGTAATTTTTTTGGAGAATATTTTTAAACATAATGCGATATTTGTAGAACCTTTAAATATAGAATGGATTGAAGGATGGATGAGGTAAATTTTGTTGACTGATATTCATTTTTTCTTTGGATTAGATGGGTATAATCATTGATTTGGGATAAATTTGTCTTTATTTTCAAACCCTCTAACCAATTCAACATGTATGAGAATCATGCTTTTTAGAATAATTAATGTGAATAGATATTCATGGACATGAAAAATAGTCCAATAACTACACCAATACTCAAAAAATCCTCATGTTGACAACTTTTTATTGTTTTTAGAAATGGTTCAAATAAGGTACTGGGTTATGTGTTAATTTATAATGAAAAAGTGATATCCCATGATTCAAAGAAATTGAAGGCCCACGAATAGATATATCCAATGCATGATATAGTTTTGGTTTTAGTGATCTTTTCACTAAAAATATAGTGGCATTATATATCTAAAAAACAAGTGTAAAATATATATGAATCACAAGATCCTCATTTATATATTTTCATATAATGATCTGAATATGTGCAAGTAGTGATGGTTAGAGATGATCAAGGACAATGACTACTCAATCCAATACCATCATGGAATGAGAATAAAGTGGAATAAGCTATAATTAGAAAGGATCCATTAATTTTATCCTTAATGATAATTTAAGAGGATCATGTATTATTATACATAAAAAGGATGCACATGGGAATCATAAAGGAAAGAACATGTATGATCAGGGCCTTTTCTGGGGCAGTATCATGGTTGTTTTTAGGAAATTTTTGTTTTTTTATCACCTTTTGGATAGGGTATTACGTTGGGTGTGTTTGGGTGAAGTTTATATAGAATTGGGAACACATGGGGCTATGCATGACCGGCACATGGGTTGTACAAACTGTGTGAAAGATAATCGTGCAGATAGTGGAAGTCGTCACGGTTAGCACATTATTTTCCTAACTATCCACCATAAAGCTATGATGAATGTGGAATACCACACAGTTGGCACACTGTTCGGTCTAACCGTGTGGCCTCCCAGGGGAAACTATCTGTGTGACCCAGTTCATTCCAAAAATTGGTTTTAAAACCACATGAACCATCAAAACCTCTCTCATTAAACCTAGGCTCGGGCTTGGAAATTCTTATTCATTCCTAAAGCCTTATGAAGGGTTTACATGGTGGTATGAACATCATTGTCCGAGTTTGAAAGCCGGGATAGAAGATTGGATCTCCTCACAGTAAGGGGATTTCATCTTGATGTGTCTCCCGTTATTTCTCTTATCATTACTATATCTTTTCATGGAATATCTCACCCTATTTTCATGGATCTAAACCAGTGAGTTGATATATAGATCTATGATTGTGAATCTAGATCTAGATTTTCAAGATCTTGATTCCTTTGATCTAAATTTCAGATTTAGGGTTTTAGATTTGAATCTTGATCGATGACATTGTGACTAGTCGGATTTTGGGGATTTCCATTGGGCTAACATCCTTCAATAAACCATGGTAGGTGGTTTAAATTGAACTACCATAGTTTTTATATTGATATGTGTATGAGTTTATGATTTTCAACATTATCTTGATGATTGATATCCTAAATTGGAGTATTTAGGAATGTGGAATTTAATTGAGTTTGACTCTGTGATTATTTGAGAATTGAATCATAGAAAAGATGAAGGGGGGTTTCCCAAATAGATATTTAGAGATTTGTTATGTGTTGAGATATTACAATTGAGATATTGGATTGACAATGATAATATAATTAATTTTGTTGAATTAATTATGAAATAATGATGTAGTCCTTGTAATGTAATTAATTGTAAGAATTAATTATGTTCCATGATGATGATTAAAGATAATTATTTGTTAGACTTAATTATTTTCTATGATATTGATTAAAGATAATTAATTTTGGAAATTAATTATGGAGTGTTCGGATTTGATATGGATAATTAATTGTGAAGAATTAATTATGGAAATAAAATAGTGTTGGTTAAATAATTAATTGATGATTTAATTAATGTAATATGTTCTTTTTTATTTGTTGAGCTAACTAATAGAATTTTAAATGTTTAATTATCATTGAAATAGTAATGGAATGTTTTGTAAAATTATTGTGAATTAATGAATTATTAAAAGGATGATATTTTTTTGGTGTTAGACATGGCGTTCAAGACCGATTAGAAGTTGGGACATAGACATGGAATTACTCACCAATAGTTATCCAAGATTGAGAATATGGGGTGCTAGGCCTGAAAACCTACACCAAATAAAGAATAATTCCTATGAATGATGACCTACACTCAATGATATTTTGGTGCTAGGGATGATGGCCTACACCAAATGAATGATGATAATGAGTGATGATTCAACTGATATTTGGGTTTTTAGGCATGAAAACCAATTCCAAATAATTAATGATATTAAATGATGATTAAAATGGGAAACCTGAGATGAAACTGGGAATATTGAGATGATTAATGATTAAATAATGACGTGATAACTATTAAAATTATGCATTGTATTTATTCCTTAATAAAACTACATGAACTATCATTTGACTGGACTCATTTTAGAAACTATTGGCGGTGGCCTACTGAGTTGTACTCACACCCTATTCTGGTCTATAGATCAGAACCCAATAATACATTGTTGTTTTTGGACACGATAACATCAAGGCCCATTGATAGGATTATATCTGGGATTAGATCATGGGAGAGAGAACAAAATGTGGTTAGGGACCCGTATGGGAGTCATTATGTCTACACATTCAGTTTCATTATATTCACTTGACATTTGCATTGTCATATCCTATTTTACCTTTTAGTTAACTATTGTATTTACATGTTATGGTTTTCATATTACATCAATTTTGATCTGGTTATTTATAGGATTCCACACTTGTTTAATGTTATTTAATTCCTTTGGTACATTATAATGATAAAAGAGGGTAGGGTCTCCCCAATACTGACTTACCATACTTTCGATGCAAGTTGACAGCCTCTGGCGTATATGGAGGCTTGAGGGCATGTGGCCAACCTGCTCGGGGCAATTTTTAGTGGCTCCTGGGTCAGGACATCACCAAGTGGTATCTAAGGAGTTTCCATTTATTTCTTCTTCATTTATCATACTGTTTTAGGAATTTTAGACTGGAGACTAGGTAGATTTGAGGCTTGGTAATAAGCTTGTTCATGGGATTTGAAAACCAATGTATGGGGGAAAATATGGGTACTCGGGGTGGGATTGTTGTTGTAATGTCCTGGACCTCTCTAGTATATTCCCTTGCTATGATCTGGTGGTTGAGGTGTTCTGGTAGGTATTCTTGACTCTTCCCCAGCACTTTTCCAAATTTCGAGTTCTGTGAACAGTGTATCCAGTTTTAAGAAGTGTCATTATGTCACAAAATTATAGTCTCATAGTTACTGTCTCACATTTACTTTCTCAGAGTTAATGTCTCACAATTACTGTCTCACAATTACTGTCTCACATTTACTGTCTCATGAATAGTGTTTCCAGAACTATTTCATATTTCCTTTTCCAAATTTCCTAATTTTTCTAGTTTCACTAATTTATCATTTTCATCGATGTTAAATGCATTCAAATCCATGTTTTAAGATATTTATGGGCAATTCAAATCCCATAACTCCTATATTAATTTACCTAAAGCTTGGGTTACTTTTACTTTTCTAACCCATGTGAGTTAATGTGATCCACTTTTAAAAGAAAATCCAGCGCTTCATAAACCACTACTCTATTAAATATTCTAAAGATATGAGATATCTTTCTCCCTAGTTCTTCCTCCTTATTCTCTATTTTGATATTCTCAAACCATTTATTTTATCTTACAGAATATATGAGATCAAATGTTTCCCTATGGATTTGTTTCCCTCGACGTTCTTCTTGCTGCAAGTGCACCCATTGTTTTGGTGCAACCAAGCAGTATCCATAAATCTTTGATATAAAGTATGATTTATCATAGTTCATTTGGGTTCATCTTCTCATGTTTCTCCTTGACATGTTATGTAATGTTATCTCCATGCTTCTAATGGAGTTTCTTAGGTTTTATTTGGTGTGGTCGTGTCGCAACATCCTCAGGTGGATGCAGTTGTCACAAGAGTTGTCGTTCATGATCCATTGTGTGGATCGTTCTCGTATAAAGAATGTAAAAACCCATTAGAGGTAGGGGATTTGTTGGTTCTCTTTTTGTTTACGTGAAACTATAGACATATAATGTTTTATCCCATTGGATCACAATGGAATTGAAATAATAAATATTTGAACTGGATAAATAATTAGATATCAATCGTATGTTATTACCTCTTGTTTTGCATGATAGTGTGATATCTATGCTTGCTTTGTATAGATTTTGGTTCTTGTTGGAAATTGGTAAAGAACGTAAAGTTGAAATTAATTGATAATTGTTTGGATAAATTTAAAGAGGTATGTATATGAATCTAGTTTTTGTTATTGTAAGTTAATTTTAATCAAATTAGTGTAGTATGAATGTTTAATCAATTTTTGATAGCTATGATAGCTTTTTGTTTAGGTTACCCGTAGTTGGAACCTAAAAATAATAAATCGGTTAATTTAAAATGGATTTAATTACTAGCCGTTTAGTAAAAAGATAATGCCTCATAGGGTTCAGAGTTACTGTCTTTCTTTTAAAGGCCCAGAGCCTTATTCGTGGAGCTGTGAGAGATCATTATGTATGAAAAAAATAATGCCTTGTTTAAGGGCCAAGAGATCAATTAAAATGATGTTGTTTTCCTACTGCTTATGTTGTGAGGTGAGCCTAAAAGACTGTTGTGATGTGTGGGGGTAGGGAGGACTATTGGTTGTGGTAGCAGGTGATGCCAAGAGTGGCTAGTTGTAGCGATTTATGCATATGGGTGTCGGGGAAGACCTAGGAGATGATGGAACATGTTGGATGTGAATTTTTGGATGCATGTTTTTTCATGTTAGTTGAATCTATTCTTTACTTTATTCACTTCTCAATGAAGCTAATCTTCCTTACCCTTATTCTAAAAGGGGAAAGGATGTGTGGGGTATGCCATGTGATTTCCGTGTTTAGCTTCTCGAGGGAGGATGGGTCTACGCTATTTCTATAGGGTAAAATATTCGACGGGTAGTTAACCAACTCACCATTTTGATCCCATGGTGCTTAGTATCTTAGAATGTTTTTCTAGAATGCCTAAGAATATGGGAAAGTAATAATGTTGTTAACAAATGATTGAATAAATGATGTTAACCCATGGGGGTGGAGGTTTTTGGGATAATGCTGAGGATTCAATTTTAAAGGAACAATGGTGCTTGGGTGTAATGAAAATGAAATTGAATTTGGAAATTGTTAATAGATAATTAAAGAATAAATAATTATTTAATTTAATGTGAAACTGATAAAAAGGGAATGAAGTAATGTAATCAAGCTCTATAAATGGGTGTGTGCTTATAGGATACCTAGTGTTAGATGTGTCATTCAGTAGTCTGAGAGATGTTTGTTTCAGTTGAGTCTAATGTTAGGTTATTCCCATAGTGTGATTGTAAGCTATAGTATATTCTGTACTTTTTGTGTTTCTATACTCTACTCCACCCTGTCAATTAGGTAAAATGACACCACAGAGATTCTAAGCCCTCAAGGGTGTTTTTTCCAACATTCCAGGGGGGATGGATGGATAACTACCCCCTTTGTCCCTATTCTCCTTTCTTGGTAGTTACTTTTTCTAGTAATCATAGTGGTTAGTTTTCCACTTATATGTGTGTAGTGGGATGTAATGTCTTGTTGTTATTTACACACATATTTTCTGGGTATAGTTTCATATGGACTACTAGAGGTGTAACATGTATAGGCTATGATGGTTTGGGGATCCTTACTCGGTGTATGGGCTATAATGTCTTGAGGTTTAATACTCAACCTTTGATACACATTATATGAGTTGTGTTGGCCCCCAAAAACTACATGGTTACATTTTTTATGAGGACGTGGTGGTTTTTATGCACAAGGTGCATGTTGTGGAGTTCCATTGATATTATTTGTCTTATTAGGACGTGAAACATTGGGGAAAAGCAGAAAACTAGTGGGTAAGTAGTAGCAGAGTTCCCTTGATATTATTTGTTATGTTATATACCCTTCTATGTGATTCTTGGTGAGAGTTTCCGTAGTGAGTCTGGGAACATAGTATACCTATCTAGGAGATGAGTCAATTTCACTTGTTCTTCACTGTACTTTAGCATGATTTCTTTAATTACTCACTAGAGGCGCTAGGGAGGATCCTACTGAGTATAATGTTATACTCACCCTATGTATATATAAACTATTTTTCAGGTCACTTGAAGCAGTTTGGATATTAGGTTGGTTACTACTAGCTTGGGGTTGCAGGAGCTGTTCGGGCTTCATGGTCGCTGTAGTTTTTTACTTTCATTTGGTACATTCAGTTTTCCCATTTAGTTGTAGTATTTTTTTCATTATAATACATACGTGTTCTTGGGATATCCTTTATAGTGTTGTCTGAGTGATAGTTGGTTCGTGTTTTTTTATATATATATCTTTCTCATGTGTTCTATCGAAGGATAATTCATCCCATTTGTGTGTTAACAATACCATCATTGCTTGTCTCCAACATGGGGCTTACTAATGGTGGTACTCTGGGGGTCATTATCTCTATTCTCACATTGTCGGCCAAGGAGGGGTACACCTTGTGGGGTGGGGGTTGTGATAGAGTGGTATCAAAGGTCCGGTTGATGGATTGGATTGAGTATGGTGTTAGGAAAAGGAGAGATTGCAGGGGTCGGTAGTGCAACAATGTCGGCCAAGTTTAGCAAGTGATGTAAAAACTAGATACTAGATATGAAATAGGCATTTAGGCCCCCCTATGATCTGATGGACAGACCTTTATGTTTATATTGTCTACTAAATTAGGTGATACTTATTGTAGGGTAGATACCTATGAATGGATCTTGCATCATTCTTCTGTGTGATTTTGTTTTAATGGGTAGACCTCTGGATAGGTTAACCTAAAATTAATAAAATAAAAAAATTAATAAATTATGTCGGGTCTTTCATATTTTAGGTCTAGGATATCTAACCATATTTTATGTTACAGATATGTCTCCAAGTTGACGTCCTCATCAGGATTTCATAGAAGATGTATAAGAGGCCATGGCATCGATCACCATAGGGTATAGGTTAATGACGACGACACTTAAAGGATGATACTCCGAGAGTTCTAGCACCAGAGTCTGAAAAAGTACGAGGGCTCCATTTCAGATGGAGTCAAAGAAGACTGGTTAGAGGAGGTCAAGATAGGATTTAGTTTGATCTGTGATCAGAAGGAGCACTGGGTCTCTTTGGTTGAGATGATGTTGTGTGGAGCAGCAAGTCAGTGGTGGTTCTTATTCATTGGGGAACACGTGGAGTCAATTATCACATGGGAGGAGTTCCAAGAAATGTTTGGAGTCGAGTTTCTTTCTTCAACTGTGAAGTCATCCAGTAAATATTTGATTCTAACCCTTAAATAGGGGTGCTCCATTGTGCGAGCTTTTGGAATCCATTCCAGGAACCTTTTGTGATATTCTTTGGACATGTTTCCAGATGATGAGGCTAGGGAGAGTCATTTTGAGGAGGCATTACATCCAGAGATACAGTGACAGGTCACCCCATTTATGCAGAAGACATTTCTTGAGGTGATGGCGAGGGACGAGGTTGCTGAGAGGACATTGGCCAGAACTGAATTGTCACGAGAGGGGATTCATCCTGATTTCTCAAGAAGCAATGTTGTGGTATTGGTTTTCTAGTTTTCAGGGAAGAAGAGTTTATGTTGAGTCGGGGGTAGGTCCCAACCCTTCGCATCTCGTTTCTACGAGGGTAGTGGAACTCAGGCCTATTTCATGGGATCATGTGCTTGTTTTTTTGGTGGTCAAGGTCATCAGTAGTGAGAGTGCCCGACCATTTAGAGCAGTCATCACGCACCAGGTGTTCTACTCCAGGTTCCTTTGTTGAGGCAGTTCCAATTGAGGAAATGGAAGATGGTAGATGGGGAAGTCAGAGGATAGCCATGTGATGCTCCCCGTCTGATGATAGTAGAGTGAGGATGTGGTGGTGTTCATCATCATGGTTAGAGTGGCCATGGAGGAGGTCATGGTTGGCTTCATGCTTCAGCGTTTTCAGCTCCATGAGA
Source organism: Viscum album (assembly GCA_963277665.1). Taxonomy (NCBI): domain Eukaryota; kingdom Viridiplantae; phylum Streptophyta; class Magnoliopsida; order Santalales; family Viscaceae; genus Viscum; species Viscum album. The sequence goes on along the minus strand of OY728155.1, from coordinate 2,131,912,043 downwards.
GCAAGACGACGTTCGAGGTACCCTTTTATTTTTTTCTACCTTGGTGTGTTCCTTTTTAGTTTTTGGAGATACACACTCCTTTATATCATCTACCCTTTTCATTCTTTGGGACTTGAGTTAGAGAGGCTTCCAGTGCCCTCGGAATTGACTACACCAGTTTGAGGTCATGCTGACTTGTTTGATGTTTATAAAGACTATGAGCTAGTGCTGGGGTAGCACCGCTCTTGGGTGTATTTCGTATGTTTATGGATACAACCATATGATTTCATCCTTAGCATGGATTGGTTGTGTAAGGTGAAGGGTATTTTTTGATTTCATCAGGAGGTAGGTGGTGATCATCAATGCAGATGGAGAGCCAACGATGTTTGTTAGTGAGCAAGACACTCGGATGGGTCAGAGGCATTTTTCTTCCATATCATCCATGATATCTGATCTAATGTTGTGTTATTCAGAGGTTCAGTATTTGGAATTTCCTAGGGTCGTATGAAGAGTACCCGAATGTTTTTGTAGAAGAGGTGTTAGCATTACCCCCTCGATGAGAGATCAAGTTTGGGATCTAGCTACAACTAGCAGTCTCTCCGATCTCTATATATCCATATAGGATGGAACTTTCTGAGTTACGAGAGATATGTATAAATCTTGATGGTTTGTTATAGGGCGGTTTTGTTCGGCAGAGTGTGTCACTGTGGGTTGCACTGGTTTTGTTTGTGAAGAAGGTTGATGACAGTTTGCGGTTGTGTATCTATTATTGTCACTTAAAAAATGTGATAGTGAGGAACCGATATCCTCTTTTGAGGATTGATGATTTATTCGATCAACTGAAGGGTTAAAGTTGGTTTTGAATGATCGACTAGCGGCTAGGATATCATCAGATGCGTGTGATGGGTGAGGATATCCCGAAGACTTCTTTATGTTTTCATCATGGGAATTATGAGTTCATTGTATTGTTGTTCGGTGTGACGAATTCTCCAACTGTGTTCATGGGATTAATGAACGTGCAGTTCCGTGAGTTCTTGGATATGTTTGTGGTTGTTTTCATCGACAACATACTTGTTTACTCCACATATTAGGATGAGAAGGAAGATCACATACACGCCTTTATGGGAGTTCATTGTCAACATCAGATACATGGGAAGCTGTAGAAGTGTGAGTATTGGGATAATGAAGTTAGTTTCTTGGAGAATGTCATGTCTCAGCAAGGATTAGTTGTGGATCCATCGAAGATAGAAGGATTTCTGTTTTGGGAATCCCCTAAGATAGAGGTAGAGGTAAAAAGTTTCCTTGGTATTTCATTCTACTATAGGAGCTTTGTAGCTGATTTCTTTTAGGTTGGGTCTCCTCTAACAGTATTTAACAAGAAGGATCAAGTGTTCATGTGGACTGATCAGTGTTACGAATCTTTCAACTATATGACGGAGAAGTTAGTAAGTGTTCCAGTTCTTTTCCATCTAGCAAAGGGAGTCTAGTTTGGTTATTTCTACAATGCTTCGCATCTGGGGTTAGGTTGTGTTCTAATGCAATAGAGATCATTTTTTTCTTATGGGGATCGGTAGTTTTTTCCCCATTAACTAAACTATTCCACCCATGATCTTGAGTTGGTAGATATGGTGTTTGCTCTAATGTTATGGAGACATTACCTCAATGTCGAGCACTATGTGGTTTTCAGTGATCATAGGAGCCTGAGGTATCTTTTCTCCCAATGTGACATAAACTTGTGACAGCATCGGTGGATGGAGTTTTTATAGAAATACAACAATTAAATATCATATACCCATGAAAAGGGAATGTTATAGCTGATGCGCTGAGTATGAAGTCACATATTGATGTAGTGCGTGAATATAGTGAATCTTGTAGAGTTATGGAAGAACTTTTGGTATTACATATCGATATTTGACAAGTTGGGGGCATAAGATGTCATTTCTAATGCAGTCATATCTAGTTCAATAGGTGGAAGAGTCGCAATTGGGGTATCTTGAGGTGGAGGACTGAAGAGACCGAGTTGATTGTGGTGAGGCCCTTGATGGTTGGACTGAGGATGAACAACACCGGGTGTTCTATCACAGAAGGCTATTTGTTCCTTGGGAATTGTTTGAGATGGTTCTCAGAGAGTCACATAGTTTTACTTTAGCGTTACATCCTCCTGTGAAAAAGATGTCATGAGACTTGAGGTGTTAGTTTTGGTGGCTTGGGTTAAGGCATGCTATTGCGGATTTGTGTCTCTATGTTTGGTATGCCATAAGGTGAAGGCAATACATCGTGTTCCTGCTGGTCTAATCCAATCGTGAGATGTTCCTCAGTGGAAGTGGGAGGACATTTCAATGGACTTTGTTCCTAGTTTACCTCGATCTCTGGGGAGACCTGATGTTATTTTCGTAGTATTAGATTGTTTAACAAAATCATCCCACTCTATAGCAATCTAGGAGTCGAGCTCTGTGGATGTTTTGTCAAGGTAGAATCTGGAGGAGTTGGTGAAACTCCATAGAGTCCCAATCAAGATCATCATTTTACATCTAGGATTTAAAGAGATCTCCAGCATGCTTTTGGTTTTCAACTATGCCTTAGCACTACTTTTCCTCAGCAGATGGATGGTCAGAAAAAGAGAACTACCCAGACTCTTGACGTAATGTTACGCTCTTGTGTCCAAGATTTTGGAGATTTTTGGAAGAGGCCTTTACCCTTGGTGGAGTTCTCTTACAATAATAGTTTTCACTCCACCATCTATATGGGATCGTTTGAAGCCTTGTATGGAAGAACATTCCATCCCCATTTTGCTGGACTGGGGTTGAAGATTCATCAATTTTCGTACTAGAACTAGTGCTGAATACGACAGAGATGGTTCAGATGATTCGTGAGAGGATGAAAGTAGCACGAGATCATCAAAAATCATATACTGATCAAAGGAGGATACCCTTAGAGGTTGATTTTGGGGATCAAATGTTTCTAAAGGTGACTCCCCATCATGGGTAGTGAAGGTTCAGTGAAAAGAGTATGCTTTATCCATCGTTTTTTGGGATTTTCAATGTTTTGGCCTGTGCTGGAGTCGTGGCGTATCGAGTAGAACCTTCCTAGTTGATGAGATGAATACATGATATTTTCCATGTATCACAACTTTGTCTTTATCAACATGATGACTCACTCATCATCAATTTTGGAGAGATCGATGATAATGATAATACGACCATTGAGGAGAAGCTTGTGGATATCCAATACCACAAAGAGAAGGTGTTGTGCATGCATTTTATCCCCTTGGTTTGTGTCTTGTGGTGACACGGTGGCGTGAAAGAGAGTACCTTGGAACGTGAGTCTCATATATGTACTTAGTAACCAAATTTGTTTGATGTTTAACTCATTTCATGTAAAGATGTTCACTTTGTGGTTATAGATCATTTGTGTTTATAAGATGGGTTTCTTGTGTTGCTTCTTCTGTCTTGCTCTCTTTTGAAATGTATCTCGATAGGTTGTTGTTCAAACCACTTTCAGTTTCCCTTTAGGGTGTTTTTGAATTCTCCAGGACTTGAATGTTTTGAGAGGTATCTGAAGTAATGGCCTGGATATTTATGGTCCATTCCCTTGCTAAAATCTAGTGGTTGATGTGTTCTGGGATGTCAAGGTGACTCATCCCCAATACTTTTACATATTTATAGGTCTATGAAAAGTGTATCCAATTTTATGAACAGTGTCATGGTGTCTCACATTTACTCTCTCACTGTTACTCTCTCACAGTTACTGTCTCACAGTTACTATCTCAGAGTTACTGTCACATAGTTACTGTCATACAGTTACTGTCTCACAGTTACTGTCTCGCAGTTACTATCTCACAGTTACTACATCACACTTACTATCTCAGAGTTTCTATCTCAAAGATACTATCTCACAGTTACTTTCTCACAGTTACCGTCTCATAGTTACTATCTCATGAACATTGCTTCAAGAACTATTTCATATTTCCTTTTCCAAATTTCCTGATTTTTTTTGTTTCTCAGGTATAACATTTTTTTGATGTTAAACACATTCAAATCCGTGTTTTAAGGGATTTCAGTATGATTAAAAGTCTATAACTCAAATATTAATTTTCCTAAAGCTTGGGATTATTTTACGTGGTCAATTCGTGTGAGTTAATGTGATCCCCTTTTAATGGAAAATCCAACGTATCTTAAAATACTTCTCTGTTAAATCCTCTAAAGGGACTAGATATCTTCCTCCCATTTTCTTACTCCTTGTTCTCTATTGAGAGATGCTCGAACCTTTCCTTCCTTCCTGTAGGATTCATGAGATCAAACTTTTCTGCATGGACTGGTTTCGCATGACGTTCTTCTTGTTGCAAGTGCACCCCCTGTTTTAGTGCAACCAAGTAGTATCCATTAATCATTGATATTAGGTTGGATTTATCATGGGTCTTTTGGGTTCATATTCACATATTTCTCCTTACCATATTATGACATCTGATCTCCAAACTTCTAATAGAGTTTATTTTATTTCGGTTGGTGGGTTTGTGCCGTGACATCCTCGGGTGGATGCAGTTGTCATGGGAGGGGGAGATCGTGATCCATTATGTTGATTGTTCTCATATAAAGAACTTTTAGAACTATTTGATATAAGGGATTCGTTGATTCTCTTTTCTTTTACATGAAATTGTATATTTAAAATGTTTTATCCCACTAGATCACAATGTAATTGACATAATAAATATTTTAACTGGTCAAAAAATTAATATTGATTGTATGTTATTGCCTCTTTTTTTCTAAAAAGTGTGATATATATGTTTTCATTGTTTAGATTTTCCTTCTTGATGGAAATTGGTAAATAATTAAAATTCAAAAATATTTGATAATTGTTTGGATAAAGATTAAGAGGCATGTATAAGAATCATGTTTTTGTTGCTGTAATTTTATGTCAATCGAATTGGTGCAGTGTGTATGTTTAATAAATTTGTGGTAGCTATTATAGATTTTTTATTAGGTTACCCATAGTTGGAACCTAGAAATAATAAATAGGTTAATTTCAGCTGGATTAATTAACTAGCTGTTTGATAAAATGATAATGCCTCGTAGGGTTCTGAGATACCCTCTTGCTTGTGAATGCCCAGAGCCTTATTCATGGAGATGTGAATGATCATTATGTATGAAGGCATAATTCTTATTTAATGTTCAAGAGTCCAGTTGATATGATGATGTTTTCCTACTGCTTGGGTAGTGAGGAGATCCTAGAAGGCTGTTGTGATATATGGGGGAAGAGAGGCCTATTAGTTGTGGTAGTAGTTGATGCCCAAAGTAGAGAGATGCATCATTTTGTGCATATGGGTGTTAGGGAGGACACCAGATATGATGGAACATGTTGGATGTGAATTTTTGGATTCTTTATGTTTATTTTTGGTTGATTATCCTCTTTAATTTCCCCACTGATCAAGGAAATATTTCTTGCATAGCCTTCTTTTAAAAGGGGAGAAGACGTGAGGGGTATGCCACGTGCTTTCCATGTTTATCTTCTCGAGGGAGAAAGGGTTTATACACTTTTTATAAGTGGAAAAAACTCGATGGGTAGTTCACCTACTCACCCTATTGAGACCCTTGTGTTTAGTATATTAGAATGTTTTTCTAGAATACCTAGGAATATGGGAAAGTAATAATGTTGTCAATAAATGATTGAATAAATGATGTTATCCCATGGGGTTAGAGATTACTAGGGAACAATGATGAGGTTGTAATTTTAAAGGAATTGTGGTCCTTGGGTGTGATTCTAATGAAATAGAATGGGGAAATAGCCAATAGTTGATCAATGTTTAAAGAATTAACTAACGAAATGAGGAAATGATAAAAATGGAATGGAGTAATGTAATCAATCTCTTTACATGGTTGAGTGTTTATAGGATACCTTGTCTTAGAAATGTAAGTCAAGAGTCTAAGAGACGTTATCTGCAGTTGATTCTATGACTAGGTTATGCCTATAGTGTGGTTTTGAGCTATTTTATGTTCTGTACTATTTGTGTTTCTATATTCTACTCCACCCCGTCGGTTAGGGAAACTAACACCTTTGAGATTCTGAGCCCAAAGGGGGTGTTTTCCCCAACATTCTGGTGGGAGGATGGATGGCTGGCTACCCCCTTTGGCTCTGCTCTATTCTCTTGGAAGATACTTGTGTTGGTAGGCACAATGGTTTGTTTTCCCCATATATTTGTGTAGAGGGCTGTAATGTCTTGTGGATATTCACACACATATATTCTGGATATATTTTCCTATAGAATAATATAGTTTTAATTTTTATAGTCTATAATGGCTTGAGGAACCTTACTTGGTGTATGGGATATAATGGTTTGTGGATGAATACCTAATGTATGATAAATTTTATGCAAGTTATGGTGGCTCCCAGAAAATACATGGTGCTTACGTGGAGGTGGTTGTTTTGTTTCATGAGGTGGATGTTGTGGTGCTTCGCCCATGTGTTTTCGAGAAAGCCTTTTTGGAGACATATGCTTTGGAAGATTGATTTTGTGGAAAATTGGAAAACTAGTGGGGAAGTTGTTAGAGGGTACCCTTGATATTATTTATTATATTATATACTCTTATATGTGATACATGGTGAGAGTATCCATGGTGAGTCTTGGAAGTTAGTATACATGTTTAGGTGACGAGTCGGTTTCACTTATTGTTCACTGGGTTTTAGTATGCTTTCTTTACTTTTTCACGAGAGTCTTCGGGGAGGATCCTACTGAGTATACTTTTATACTCACCCTATGTATATATAAACTATTTTTAGGTCACTTAGAGTAGGTTAGATATCATCATAGTTACTACTATCTTGGGGTTGCATGATTTGTTTGGGCTTCATGATCGTTATTGTTTTTACTTTTTTTTGGGTAATTATAGGATTCCCTATCAATTATAGTAGTTTTTCATGACATTACATATGTGTACATGGGAAATATTTTATATTTTTTCTAAATTGGAGTTGGTTGGTTTCTTTCTTATCTCTCTCTTTTTCATGTGTTCCTTTATAGGGTAATGCCTCCCATTTGTGTGTTTACTATTCCCTTGGTGCTAGTCGCCAACCCGGATCCTGCTGGAGGAGGGACTTAGAGGTCATTATCTCCCTTCTCAAATTTCTGACCCAGGAGGGGTACATCTTGTGGGGAGTGGGTTATGACAGTAGTTATTATTGTTTGTTTGGTATTATTTCACCTTTGGTGACACACTTGTGGTGTGATGTGATATTTGTTTTGAAATTTGTTGAATTTTTATTTGTGGCCTAAAGAGGCGGGATACTTGAGTCTGCATGCATCATTCTAGGAACTCAGAATTGTTGTAACATGCATCATTCTAGGCACTCATGAGAAAACGGATTATGGGAATGTTGTTGAACATGAACTATTTTCCTTGTTATGTGATTTAAATAGTAATGAAAAATGAAAATAAATGTGTATCTAGTGAGAACCGTGATTGATGCAATAGATATGATTAATTAATTAATTAATTAATTAATTAATTTAAGACAATTTGATTAATTAATTGATTTATTAATTAATGGGAATTTTTTTATCCTTGTTAACCAAGACCTAAGATTCAGATGGTTAAGGGTTGTGAAAAGGCAATGGTGTTGACTGTGTCCCATGATAAAGGGGAATTAATTTTTTGAAAGATTTTGTGTTACTTTCTCCTCATACATTAATGTTTTAAGGATTCATTATGAGACCTATGATGTGTGTTTCTCTTTGTAGATATATGCCTCCACGACACTTGTTGTGGGAGAGACCGAGGGGTAAGGTCCAAAACAAACTTCCAGACATGGATCTTGAGGCACTTTTTGTTCAAGATGAGGAAGAAGGGGATGAGTTTTGAGATAACAGTTCGCCTTTAATGCAATTTATGGAGAGATACCTTGGTAGGGTTCATAAAATCATGTCTAATTTGACAAGGGAGTTTTAGCTGCATCACCGTCCAGATTTTACATGAGAAGGTGGAATTGAGGGAGTTGAATTATAGATTTAATCCATAGAGTTGATACATGACCATTTGGATACTATGACTGATAAGAGAGTGAAGTTGGCAGCTTATATGCTACGGGTTTCAGTGATGCACTAGTGGGACATTTCGGTAGAATCTAGAAAGACTAGTGATATGTTATGGAAGGACTTTCTTGAGAAGTTCTTGTAAATCTTCTAACCAGAGACACTATGAAAAGATAAGGCTTTATAGTTTAATAATATTACCCAAAGAAGCATTTAGGTAATATAATACGCATGATGTTTCATGTATTTACAACATTTTGGTCCATCTTTATCAGAAGAAGGAGAAGATTAGGTAAAATGATTTTAGGATAGAATTATGTGTGTTATTAAGTTTTATGTGAATATCTTTAGGATGAATAAATTCATGGAAATGGTTAATCATGATCCCATTTTAGAAAAGAACGTGAAGTAGTCTTCCAATACTGGATAGGTATTAGGATGATCAGGGAGTGGGCCTTTTGAGATCATGAAGCACTGTCATCAGAACCTTATTAATTAAAGTTTTAATCAAGGTGGACAATAGGGAAGAAGAGTTACATATGATATTTCTCTTGTATGATTCCACTAGTGTGGTAGACAGAGACAATATCATACACATTTTCATCGACGACCAGTGGAGTGCCAGTTTTTTGGCATGATTGGACACCAACAGATGTTCTGTAGTAAGCAGCAATAAGCTGGTGCTGAGGGAGAAGAAACACAGAGTCAAAGTGTGAGAAGGGGTCTATTACACCATATAGGTCTTTCATCTATAGTTATACATGAATCGGCGGAAGAGGAAGTATACTTGGTGCTTTAGGGTATGAGCGCCCATATTAGCAGAGTGATGCTACTTAGTGGAGTCATATGACATCATAAGGAAGAGTGGCAGAACAGTTACATGAACTGTAGCCTACACATTTAGAGAGTGAGGCTAGACCATCGATAGTGAGAGGTACTTTTGTAGTTTCATATACTTTAGTTGCTACCTTGTTTTATACTAGTTACTCTCATTCCTTTATATATGTAAACCATGATAATGGCTTGAGCCTGGAGGAGGAGTTCGTAAGTGGGATGATGAATATCGATACACTATTGGGAACATAGACTAGGGATATTTTTTTACGAAGATGGATGTTCTATAGATATCAAAGAGTGTCATTTTCATTTGGATATATATTTCCATGATATATCCGGTTTCGACCTGATTATGGGTATTGACATTTTAGTCGTATACCAAGCCCACATAGATTGTTACTACAGGATAATGACCTTTGTATCACCTAAGGGTGAAGATTGTGTTCATCGGGGAGAATGGGATACCAAGGAAGGAAGGTCTGGTCCAATAACTCAGCAACTAATAGATCTCAAAGCCTAAGTTTCTTTTCTTTTTTTGGATGATGGGAGTTTTATGAAAGATATCCTTCCACCATTAGTAGAACTATTTCGGGATGAATTTCCTGAATACTTTTCACAGTTTCCACCGTAAAGTGATGTGGAATTAAGTATTGATCTCATGTCGAGGGCTAAGCTGGTATCTATTCCACCATACAAAATGTCCCTAGCTAAGCTTCAGGAGCATAAAATGTAGTTGGAAGAGTCGGAGGATATTGGTTTTATCTATCCATGTATGTCTCCTTGGGGATCACATGTTTTAATTGCAAAGATGGCTAGCGAGAGTTTATTCATGTCTGTCGATCATTGGATTTTGAATAAAATGGACATAAAGAACCAATATCCTCTTCCATGTATTGATTATCTCTTTGACTAGCAAAAGGGGGCTTCTGTGTTCTAGATTATTGATCTAAGATCAGGGTATCATCAGGTGAGAGTTATGGATTCTAATATACCAAGAAATGATTTTAGGAGTAGGTTTGGTATTTATGAGTTTTTCTTAATTATATTTGGGTTGAAATTTTCTCTAGAAGTATTTATACACTTGATGAATATAATCATTCATCCATACATGGATTATTTTGTGGTGTTGTTTATGGATGACATCTTGGTGCTCTCTAAGACTCATGATGATCATTACCAACATCTTGACATCGTCCTTGGTACACTAAGAGAGAATATTCTATCTACCAATATATATAAATATCATTTTTAATAGACTAGGTAAATATTTTGGAAACATCTTCTTAGAAGAAAAAGAGGTAGTGGACCCAGAAAAAGTGTAGGCAGTGATCTCTTGTGAGCAGCCCAGGAATTTTTTTGATATCCAAATATTTTTGGGAATAGATAGTTATTACATGAGGTTTATCTATAACTTTTCCCAATTGGAAGAACAAATTACTAGTTATAAAAGAAAAGATATAAAGTTAGTTTCGATATAAGCATGTTAGAATGCTTTCCAGGAGTTGAATAAGATCTTGACATTGGCACGAATTTTGATCTTACCTAAGTCATGTGAGGAGTACATGTTGTATTGTGATGCTTCTGGGGTCAGAATCAGAGTTGTGTTGGGGTATGGGGATAAATTAATTGAATATGGGTTTCAACAGATGAGTTCACATGAATGGAATTACCCTATACATGACCTTGAGTTGGTAGGATTATTTTAATATCTTAAGTGTTGAAGACACTATCTTTTGTGTGAAAAGTTTATAGTTTTTACATATCACAAAAGTTTGAAGAATATCTTCTCAAAGCACGACATGAATCTTCATCAATTAATATGGGTAGATTATATGAGGTCATATGACTTTGAACTAGAATATACACCTGAAAGGGGTATAGTGTGGTTGATTCCTTGAGCATGATAACTCAGACTCATTTGGTACAGTAGTCAAGTGAAGAGTGGAAGATGATGACTTTGCTGGAAAAAGTGAATGTGGTAGTTCAGGAGAGTCTGGAGAGGATTAATCTGTTTTCTATAGTAGTGTATTCAACACTACTAAGACATATTAGGGATAAGAAATATAAGGATCCTGAGTGTTTAGCCTTAAGGGAAATCCTTGAAGGTGTGGTGACACCCTTAGACTGGATAAAATATGTGGATGAGACCATCCATGTGAAAAATCTGGTTGTTGTCCCCATGAGTATGCGAGATGAACTCAAGAGAGAATTTCATGCATCATGGTGGGTGGTACATCCCAGGGTGAAATAAATGAACAGTGACCTACGGATATAGTTTTGGAGGCCAAGCATGAAAAATAAGATAGCACAGTTCTTAACGAGATGTTTCACCTGTCAGCAGGTGAAGGTAGAGAATCAACGATCTGGAGGAATATTACAGCCATTACCTATTCTATAATAGAAGTGGGATGACATGAATATGGATTTAGTGTTTCGATATCCTAATACTCTTAGTAAGAATGATTTTATTGGTTCGTTGGGGATTGACTGATGAAGGTAGCACATTTCATTCCTACCAGGGAAATGTTCACAGTAGCATAGTTGGGAGAACTAAACATGAGAGATGTAGTTTGTTTTCATGGGTTTCCATAGACTATAGTTTCATATCGTGATTTTCTCTTTACTTCACGCTTCTGGTAGGTCTTATAGAAGGTGCTCGGTACACAGGTTCTACTAAGTAAGGACGTCCACCCATAGACAGATGGGAACTCAGAGCATACTATACAGTTGTTAGAAGATGTGTTTTCAGCATGTGTGATTGAATTTGGTGTATCTTGGGATAATCACATGGAATTAGTGGAGTTCTACTATGACAATATTTATTATGAAACTATACAGATGGCCCCATATGAGGAATTTTTATGGCAGACTTTGTAAATCACCTCTATGTTTGTTAGAGGTGGTGAGTTAGAGCTGTTGGGACAGAGTCTCGTTCTGGATACATCAAAGCTGGTACATTTGATTCAGAAATGTATGGTTATAGCCCAGAGTAAGAAAAAGTTGTATTCTAATAGACCGATGTGACCCCTATAGTTTATATGCGGTGATAGTTTATTCAATAGATTTACACATATATTGGGTCAATATAGGATACAACGGGAGGGAAAGTTAGTGCCCAGATTTGTGGGACTGTTTGAGGTGCTGGAAATAATCGGGTCGCATTACCACAAAACAGGTCAAGCCCAGCACCACCCATTATCAGCGCTAATGAAAAGGTGATGATAAAGGGGGGCACCATTATCATTGCTTAAAAATTGAAGATAAAGGTACCCCATTTAACAGTAGTTTTTTTAGCGTTGTTAAATTGTACCCCTTTATCAGCGCTTTTTTAGTAGCGCAGATAAAGGGGGGTCCTTATCAGCACTTTTTTTAAAAGCACTAATAAATGGTCTAATTCCAAAAAAAATCATTGAAAAATATATATTATTATTTAAATATATAGATATAGTTATATTGATATAAATATAATATATATTTTTGAAATATAATTTTAAATATATTTTAGATAAGTATAAATATGTTGTTAGACTTTATATATATGATATTTAGTGAAAATGGTTTTTAAAAAATTAAAAAATTATTTTTAATTAATAATTTGCAAATTATTATGGAGTAATAATAATTTAATAACAATTTTATGTCTAAAAAAATTAAAAAAGATCCAAAATTTGTTGAAAACGCAACTCGAACATCGAACGATCATAACTTTTGATCTTAGAGTCCGTTTGAGCTCTACCATATATGAAATCAAAGCCTATGATGAGATCTACACCCCTGTGACCCAGGGGGACCCCAGTAAAGATTTTTCTAGAATATAAAGATATATAAGTCAACCAAAATAATGTTTTTAGTCGGGATACCCCGATTTATTAAAATTTTGTGGATTTTCAGCCTCATTTAAGGGGGTGTTATTTTCTTTTTTGGTGGGGACTGAATTTATTCCAAGGTATATTATTTAGATTTATATTCTGTATTTGAAATTTTATCATTTCTTATAATGCACTGCTATATATAACCAAATATATAACAATATAAACATATTTTTTATATATTCGCACATAAAAAATTATTTATAAATAGAAATAATATAATATATTAACATATAAAATATATTATCTTTATCTAAAGAATTATTAATATCCATGTTATTTTAAATATAAATATATGAATATTTATATTCATATATAGTAATCTAACTATATATATATATATTAATATAACTATATATATATTAATATAACTATTAATATATATATTAATATCACTATAAATATATATATATTAATATAACTATATATATATTAATATAACTATATATATATATATTAATATAACTATATTTATATATTAATATAAATATATATTACTATAAAAATAATTATAACTAAATAAATATAAATATATATAAATAGAGATATCATGAAATGGAAAAAAAATAAAAATAGAGGAGTGGTAAGGGCTTAGGCCCATATGGGGAGAGGTCTCGAGTTCAAAACCTGGTTGAGGTAGGGGCGCACGCACGTGGGGTAATATGGGAGCTAGTGCTGATAATTGGTGGGGGATAGCGCTGATAAATGGTGGAGGGGGGTGTGCGGTTGCTGGAGGTGTGGGAAGGTGCTGATAAAGGGGGGGCTCAAGTGCTGTAAAAAGCCCACTGAGATTTAAAATATTTTTTAAAAACAAATTATTTTTTTTAATTTTATCAGAACTAAAAAAAGTGATGATAAAATGGGTTTTTTATCAGAGCTAAAAATAAAGTGCTGATAAAGGACCCTTCTATGAGCGCTTTTTGGAGCGCTGATAAAAGGGACCCCCCCCCCCCCCTTATCTACACCGGCTTTAACAGTGCTTTACTAGAGCTATTGAAGGCCATATTTATCCCTTATAAATGGGGTATTTGTAGTAGTGTTGGTGGCGTACCGATTAGCACTTCCATAGAAATTCAGTGATATTCAAGATGTTTTCCATGTGTCACAACTACTGCGGTATCACCTCGACCCTTATCATGTGATTTATGTAGATGAGGATGACCCCGAGATAGGTGCGTCCAATGATGAACATCTAATAAGTTTTTTGGGTCACATTGAGAAATTGTTACAAGGAAATACCATGCCAATAGTTCATGTGTTATGGAAACATGGAAATGTTTAAGAGGAAACTTGGGAATGAGAAGCAGATTTGAGGGCTCAATGGCCCAATATTTTTGGCATAGAATCATAGAGATGTTTCAGTGTTCATCTAGAGGATAAGTTGTTATAAGGTGGGGAGATTGTAAGATCCTGACCTTTTTTTGGAGAAACTCGGGTGTGTTTTTGGGTACATTAGTTTTTCTATTAAGTACCATTGGGATTGGTTATGACCTGGGGTGTGTTTGGGTGATGTTTTTATCGAATTGAGAAGAAAAAGTGTTGTGTATGGTTTTTCCAAACATTTTGCAAGCTAACCGTGTGGAAAATGGAAGTCGGTACAGTTGGCACAATGTTTTCATAACCGTGTGCCATCAACCCTTGCAGTTAGTGGAAGACCACATGGTTGGAACATGGTTCAGTCTAACAGTGCAACCTCCATGGTGAAACTTCTCACACTGCCCAATTTATTCCAAAAATTGGTTTTAAATCCACCCAAACCCCCAAAACCTCTCTAATTCAACCTAGGCTCAGGATTGAAAATTTTTAGGTGTTCCCAAAGCCTTCTATTGGTATACAAAGTGATACGAACACTATTCCTCGATATTGGAATCATATATTTAAGATCATCACTCCTCCCAGTAAGGGGATTTAATCCTATTGCTTCTCTATTTCATTCCCTTTTCATTTATCGATCTTTTTATTGAAGATATCCCTTTGTTTTCTTGGATCTAAACCTATGAGTTGAGAACTAGATCCTAGAATGTGAATCTAGATCCATATTTAAATGACATTGATTCCTTTGATATTAATTTTGGATTTAGGTAATTAGATTCGGAGCCTGATCGATAATGTTGTGACCACTCAGATTTTTTTGATTTCGTGGGGCTAACTTCTCTCAATAAACCATGGTAGGTGGTCTAAATAAAACTCCCACAGTCGAGATTTTGATATGTGTACGAGTTTAGGATTTTTTATATTCTCTTGATGATTGATTTCCAAAATTGGATTAATAAGGAACGTAGAATTGAATTGAGTTTGGCTCGGTGATTAATTGAGAATTGAATCATAGAAAAAACAATGGTCGGGGGGTTGTTGCCCAAATATATATTTTAGAGATTTTTATGGGTTTATATATTGTAATTTAGATATTGGATTTATTGTGATAAGATAAATAATTGGGGTAAATTAATTTTGAAATAATGATGTTAGCCTTGTAAGATAATTAATTTTGAGAATTAATTATGTGTCATGATGCTTATTAAAGATACTTAATTGTGAGAATTAATTATAACAGGTTGAGGTTTTAAATAGATAATTAGTTTTAAAGAATTAATTATAGAATGACAATTGTTTTGATTTTCTAATTAATTGATGAATTAATTAATTGAACTTGTTCATAGTTAATTGTTGAGAAAACTAATGGACATTGAAATGATTATATAATCATTGTATTAGTAATGGAATGTTGTGTAAAATTCTTATCAATTAATGAATGATTAAATGGAAAATATTTTTTGTGCTAGACATGGTGTTGTAGACCAATTTGAAGTAGGTACTTGGACATGGAATTCCTCCCGAATAGTTATCAAAGCATGAGATTATGGGGTTCGAGGGATGATGAACTACACTGAATGAGGAAATAAGTCATAGGAATTATAATCTAATCTCAATGATATTGTGGTTCTAGGAAAGACAACCTATAAAATGAATAATAATAATGATTTATGATTCAACTGATATTTTGGGTGCGATTCCTGATGACCTATGCCAAATAATTAATGATATTGAAAAATGATTCAAATGGGAAACATGTGAAGAAACTTTTACTAATGTGATGATTAAATATTAAATAACAATGTGATAACTGTATAAATTGTGCGTTGTATTTATTTATTTATAAAAATTCATGCACTATAGTTTCACTAGAATCGTATTAGACACCATTGGTGGTCATCTTCTGAGTTGTACTCACACCCCATTCGGGACGCCTGATAAGCACCCGAGTAGACTTTTCTGCTGTAGGACATGATAAGGGAAAGGGCCTGGGATAGGTTATCATTTGGGATTGGAGCATGGAAAAGGAACTGGAGGTGTTTTGGGACAAGTAAGGGAGTCTATCTTTCATAACTTCTAGTTTCATTGTAGACACCTGACATTTTCATTGTCATAGAATGTTTTAACTTTCAGTTGTGTATTCTACATTCATATTTTGGTTATCATATGAAATGAATTTATTCTGGTTATTTACGCGCTGCCACATTGGGATATTGTTATTTTCATTAATTGTTGTTTTATTCTGATAAACGAGGGTATAGTATCCCCATGACTATCATTCCAGACCCTGAATTCTAGTTGTCACGCTCTGGCTTATGGGGAGGAGCACTTTATGGCATGTGGACAACAAGACCAGGGCACCATTCATTTGGCCCTGGGTCGGGATATCACAAAAAATCATTAATCATTCCAAAAATTATTTCTCAAATATTCCTTCTGGAGAAGATAAAGGATTATCAAAGAGATGATGTGGGAATTCAAAATAAGGAAAATGATATAAGAAAATGGAAATATCTTGAGATCAATGTCATTAAAGGAGTTGTGATATTTTGGTAATGACTATGTGTACCATCCATTCATGAGTTGAAGAATTATTTGTTTGATGATACAAAAAGCTCAACATTCTCAATCCATCCAAGAAGCACAACGATGTATCATGATTTCTATGAAAAGTATTTTTGGGACAATATTAATAATAAGATGTCAAAATATTCATCAGTAATTATTTTTTTCTAAGAAATTGGAGGTGGAATTTATAAAATACTAGAGGATTATGAAACCATTACCCATTCCTATAAGGTTATTAGAAAAAACAACATGTACATTATAATTATTCATTCGAATAAATAAAAATGAAATAATGATATATGGGTTTTGGTTGATTTTCGTAAATTGGCTACTCACTTCACTACAATTTGAGAGGGATTATCACTTGATCAACATATAAGGATATACGTTATAAAATTTGTGGGGATTCATGGAACAACACTATCAATTGTATCTGATCATGAACCAGTATTTACATCCAGTTTCTAGAAGATTTTCCAAAACATTCTAAACACGGAGTTGAAATTCAGCACGGCTTATCACCATCAAAGATATGGCCAATATGAAAAGACTATCCATACACATTATTACATGTTGAGAGGATGCTCAATTTATTTCAGATATGTATGGGATCAAATGTAAATACCCAGAAATCCCATGGAAATTATTTTCTTAAATACATGGGAATTTTATGAGTCCGTAGTTTCAGACGGTGCCTGATTCCGAGGCACGGTGTGCCCGGAATCAATTTCGAATGTTTTGTTCAGGTAAATTCTGTAAACGTATGTGCGAGATTTTATATCTTTTGATCTGGTGCTCGAAATTGAAATCTATGGACACTGATGTACTCACAGCGCCAATATTCACTTAAGGACACCTTTTCTGCAGTTGCGTGTTATCGAGGGTGGTATTTAATTTTTGGGGTCTTCTCAATAAGTTAAATAAAAATATGTGCAACATATTTTTATTTCATGGTGATTAAAACCTTTAAAGGGAGTTTAGTAGTGGGTCCCACTCACACATAATCTTCCATGGGAGGATATTACTAGGTGGGGCCCAAATGGGATGTAAACCCTTGTAATCCCCTATTTATGTGGGTTAAACCCTTCACCATCAACCTTCCCTAATAATGGTGCCATCATCCAATGATTAATTAAGGCCTCACTTAATTAATCTATTTGAATTATTTTGAATTATTTTTTCAAAAACTAAATAATAGACAAGTCTATTATTCTTCTTGGGTTGGTATAATCCTTGTGTGGAGATTTTTTGTGGAACCTTGAGAGAGAATTTCCTCTCCAACGAAGAATGAACCATCACCGACGAAGAATGAGGACGACGCTTGAGCACGGAATTTCCAGAGTGTGATGGGTGAAACATTCAACGAAGTCTTAGAATTCTTCTCTAATACTTAAAAAAAGTACTTCACATTGAGGTAGGGCTTACATTAATGTTTGATTCTACCCTCTGTTCTACATCATTAAGTTGTTGGAATGTTGTGTTGATTGATATAAATTTAACAAGGGGGGCTCGGTCCGCACGAACACGGTCCAACCCTCCCCTTTGTTGTTTCCATTTTATGACGTATGAGGTGGGCCTGAAAGGGCATCGTGCCATCACACCATGCTGGGGAATAATAGAAGCCAGTAGGACCATGGTGTACAGAAGAGGAACCACAGCCGGGAGGGACGCAGTGGATGAAGAGGTGGGGCGCCGTCGCGCCGCACTGTGTAGCCGATGGCCATGGCCATGCTGGGCCATGACGGTGGTGGACCGGAGCCATCGCGTTGGCTACATGGAGGTGGAGGACACAGGCCGCGTCGTCGGGCCGCTCGACAGAACAGAACTGGTCGTCCTTCTTCCAACTGAGTTGGAGATTTGCAGTACCCGCAGGTGCCATGCGATAAAGACTGCGGCCCGCTTCTCCAGCCCGCTCTGCTAGGCGAACTGGTTGGCCGCCTACTGTCCTGGCTGAACAAATGCGGCGCCCGCAGGCGCTCCATGTGAAGAACCAAGGCATGCTGCACGGGCCGCGTGCTTTTGGCAGAACCGGCCAGCTACGGCCGGCTGAGCAGCATGGGGGCGGTGGCGCCGGGTGAACCGGAACGGCCCGCAGCATGGACCGGGTCCAAAGGTGGGCCGCGCCCCACCGAGATGAGCCGACCCCCTAGCCAGTTTGGACCTACCGATCCAGGCCGGGCTGACCCCCCAGCTTGGTCGGAACCGCCGATCCGGGTCGGGCCGTCCCGGCACATCCCACTAGGCTTGACGGGTTGGGCCCGACTCCGCTTAAATGCGAATATCTTCAAGACTGCACGTCCGAAAAAAACGCCGTCTGCGGAACTGGGAACCCGGAGACAAAGCGGTCCATTTGCGATACTCTATGTATGTTTTGGACAAATTTGAAAAATGGTCGGGTTTGGATCGAGCGTAAATCCAACTAGGCCCCTTGAATGGAAATGCCAATAACTCTCAGACCGGTCGTCTGATTGACGTGCCGTCTGTCGCATTGGGTTCCGTTTCATGAGACGGAACTATAGGATACATCAAATTGAGAAATCTTAATATTTGATGTATCGACTCTTGACTCAAGGAGTGGAACCTCCTGGAATCATGCGTGATGTGTGAGGGAACCATAGAGCTGGTTGTGATGACTACTGTACCAGAATCCTCCATGGGTTAGACAACGATGACTACAGAAGAAAAATCCTCCGTGGGTTCGACAGTGATGACTACTATACTGGGATCGTTTGTGGGTCCAATAGTTCTGACTTCTATTCCTATATCCTGTGTGGGTCTGACAGAATAGCTGGTCGTATATACTGTGTGGGTCGGACAGTTTAGCTGGTCCTGTATCCTGTGTGGGTCTGAAAGCTTGGATCAATTAGTGACTACATATGATCATCTATATCACTCTATGAAAGATGTATACCTATGTGAGATGAGTCATGTCTTTCAACCATTATTCTCATGGTGATTAACTTTACTTTCTTTGTGGACTGGGTTGTGTTTGGGATCGAGAGTTGGAACAGAACTATAACTGGTAACATAGGTATATGTATGGTCGTATACCAAAGTAGGTTTCGTTGATACTTCATGATTGTATCTTTATTCTATGGTTTATCCTTTGTGGATTATGGGAGACCTTCGGGGGTCTCGGGGTCCCCTACTAAGTATTGTTATACTCACCCCTGCACGGGCTTCACCCACACCTTGTTTTGTTTTGTGCAGTCAACGGACATCACTGAACGTGGATGAGGGTGACGGATGGAGGTTGTTCGAAGCTGGACTAGATGGGATGTACCGCATGGATGATTTGTTCGAGTTCTTTACATACCCTTCAGGTAGGATTCCCTGGTGGAAGATCCAGGAGCTGTTTTCCCTTTTTACTTGTACTTGTACATGTTGTTCATTTGGGTTTGTATGCTTGCCCACATACATTCATCACAACATACTTATCTATTTTAGTACTTGTTTCCTCTACTTCATGTGTTTAGAATGTGTGTGTGTTATAGGTTAAACGGAAATGCCTTACCATTTTATCAAGGATTTGTCTTTTGTGCTACTCGCCAGCCCATGGCCTATGGAAGGCAGGCTTGGGGTAGTCAGGGCATGGGCCCCAAGGACAGGTCATAAAAAATTGCTATCAGAGGAGTCAGTTCTATCGTAGATCTTGGACTCTAATTCTTTTAAAGACAATAGTGTTATGTTTTTTGGGTGTGGTTATCAGTTTAGGGAAACCGATGTTGGTGTGGTGCTCGACGTATCCATGCACTCGGACTATGACTTCTGATCTCAAACTAAGTGCACGAAAACATTGGTTGCATGTGTGTTTCCTTGAAAAAAAATTCTTCATGATTACTTTGTGTCAGCTCAACAGGTAAACTATTTTAACCGTGGTGCACATGTTACTTTTCAAGATTGCCTCATGAAGGAAGCTAGCTAGGGTTCCGAGTTACATACGAGATGGTAGCCTACCGAGCGATGAGACCTCGGTGTCGGGCCCCATCATAGTGGAGGTATCAGCGGTGCCACTACTCGCTGGCCACCGATACCAACAGCTCCAACAGTAGAGAGTGCATTCCACCTGAGTGTGTTGCATGAGTTCCAGTGCCAGACGCTGCCCATGTTCCAGGGAGAGATGGACGCACGGGAAGCTAAGGATTTTCTAGAGGCTGTTGTGAGGGTTTTCAGATTGGTAGGGACACCAGACGACCTCATGGTGATCCTTGTCGCGAGTCTCCTTTATGCAGTAGTAGGAAGATGGAGGAGCCTGATGCTCCATGTGAATTATGAGGCAACATTACTCTGGACAGACTTCAAGAGTCTCTTTCATTCAGGGTTTGTTCCAGCCACCCTTCGTGCGGTGCAGATTCAGGAGTTACTTCATCTGCATCAGGGCCGCATGACAGTAGCTCATTAGTCAGCGAGGTTCACTGACCTCTCACGCTACTCCACGGATATGGTATGAGACATGTTTTCTAGGGCCCTGACATTAGAGCAGGGACTGAGGCATGAGATCAGGGCTTCGATGATCCCTCTCAGCATCCCGACGCAGGTGGGGGAGCTGGAGCGATCCCTTTTAGCGGAGAGTTTTATGGATGAGCAGTCACTAGCGATGGGACCTATCACAGGATGAGACGTAGCTGAGTCTTCTGTAGCCAGTAATAGACAGATGACACAGAAGTCCAAGCGGACTAGGCTATCATCTGGGAAACCCCAGGATACACTTTGATTATTCGGGGCACCCGAGAAAGATCCAGCTATACGAGAAGCAGGTAGTGCTATGCATGCGGTTGGCAGGGAAACATGACTCGTGACTACCTGACCCTCCATGTAGATGAGAAGCAGATAATAGAGAGACCTACCAGGCTAAGGCAGAGGATCAACTGTGGTGGTCTTCCAAGATTAGGTGGATGTGGCAGAGGAGCTGGCATAGTAGCGGGTGGTGGACGACGTTTCGAGGCTCTACCACCACCACCCCAAGGAGGTCCACCCTGACCACATGGAGTTGCCGGAAGGAGGAAGGATCAACTCCAAGAAGACAAGGCCTACGACCATGGAGAACCAGAGATGATTCGACGTATTTTTTTTGTCTACTCCAGCTTTTTTTTAGTACTTATAGACATAGGTGCGAGTAATTCATTTATTTCCAATGCCCTCATTCATAGATACGATATTATGATGGAGCTATTGGCTCGATTCTTATGGCTAGAGACTCTTACAAGAGAAGACTGGACAATTACGCACTAGTGTCAGAAGTTTGAGCTTACTCAAGGAGGTGATAGCTTCGGCTAGGATATTCTTATAGTGGCGTCGAGGCCTTACGACGTCATATTGGGTATGGAATATTTATCCATATTTCATACTCAGATTGACTTTATTAGGCACAACATGTGTTATATCCGAATATATGGGACTAGGTTCAACTTCACTGGTGAGAAAAGAGCCCTAGCAGCACAGGATAGACTTATGTAGAGGAGGGGGATGCCGATCACCCATCAGTTGGCTAGTCTCATCCTCGGAGCAGTTGATGGGCGGAGTCTGATTTTTCCTGTTGTGGTGGATCATTACGTGAATGTTTTTCCAAACTACATTCCAGGACTACCTCCTCATAGATATGTAGACTTCTACATTTACATGTACGCCGAGATATCACAGATATCTACTCCAGCATATAGTATTACTCCCGCAGTGCATTGTGAGCTACGGGTACATCTGGAGGACAAGTAGGGGAAGGGATTTATCCAACTGAGTGTTTCACCATAGACATCTCTAATTTTTTCCTCCAAGAAGGTGGATGGGAGCTTGTAACTATGTTTCGACTACCGTTGCCTGAATTAGGTGATCGTGAAGAACAAGTATCCACTTATGAGGATTGAAGACATCTTTGATTAGCTCAAGGGATCATGATGGTTCACGAAGATAAACCTCAGGTATGGATGTCACTGGATCAGAGTTCGAGATGAGGATATGAGGAAGACAACCCTCAGGTGTCTGTATGGCCACTACGAGTTTTTGGATATGCCCTTCGGCGTAACCAATGCTCCTGCAGTGTTCATGAGTCTCATGAACATGTTTTTCCAACCTTACCTCGATTGATTTGTTGTAGTCTTCATCGAAGACATACTGATTTACTCAACTATTGAGGAGGATCGCACCTAATATTTTCAGGTGGTACTGGAAACACTCCGAGAGCACAATCTATATGGTATGCTCTCGATGTGATAGTTCTAGATTTGAGGGGTTCACATTATGGGACACATCATCTCAGAGGATGGAGTTGATGTAGATCTAGTGAATATTGAGATAGTACCTTCTTGGGAGCCACCCATGAGTGTGACGGTGGTGCAGAGTTTTCTAGGACTCACTGGGTACTATCAAAGATTTGTTCTCGACTTCTCCAGAGTTACAGCACCACTTTCATCATTGACTAAGGAGAGGAAACCCATCGTGTGTTCAGATAGATGCCAAAAGATATTTCAGGTGCTGAGGCAGAGATTTACTAATGATCCCATCTTTAGGCTACTAGAGGAGGGTGTAGGGTACGCAGTTTACTACAATGCATCAGGGACCATACTCTGGTGTGTCATGATGTAAGAGTGAGTAGTGATCATGTATGGTTCACTGATGTTGAGAAAACACAAGCAGAACTACGCTACCCATGTTCTGGAGTTAGCAGTTGTGGTCTTCGCCTTGAAGATGTGGCGGCACTATCTGATGGTAGAACATTTTAGAGTCCACTCTAACCACCAGAGTCTCAGGAGAATCTTCTCACAGAAGGACCTGAACCTTAGACAATAGTTATGGATTGAGTTCCTCCAGGACGATGACATCGAGATAGTGTATACTCCTGGGTAGGGGAACGTTATAGCAGAGTCTCTCGGTATAAGATCAGGAATTCAGTTGCTTGGAGAGGCGACAAATCAGATGTATGCATTGCATATATCATTTTTGGATAGATATGTAGAATCTTTTCTGCAGTCTCTCATAGTCACTCCTCCACTTCTTCAGCGATTCAGAGAGTCATAGAATGGGGACGTTGACTGTGAGAAGAGAAGAGCTCAGATATACTCAGGGATGCCACCTGATGGGTTTTTTGAAGGTGGGGAGCACGTTATCCTCTTCATAGGAAGTACCATGGTACAAGTTGAACTACAATATGAAGTGTTGAGGGAGTTCCACAGTTCACCTTGAGTGGTACATCCAGGAGTTGCGAAGATGTATCAATACCTCAAATGACAACACTGGTGGCCGTGAATGATGAAAGTGGTAGCAGAGTTTGTCTCGCGATGCCTCGATTGTCATCAAGTGATGGCGGAGCACCAGGTTCCAACAGTCTTGGTTTATCCCATAGAATATTTAGAGTGGAAGTGGGATGGGATATCCATGGATTTCGTGATGGGACTTCCACGTACATCTAGAGGACACGACTCTATCTGGGTGATTGTCGACCGACTCACCATGTCAGCCCACTTCCTATCAATCAGAGAGCAGGGATCAGTAGAGAGCATGTGACGCCTCTACATATAGGAGATCGTATATCTTCATGGTGTGCCATAGACAATCGCCTCCTATCAGGATGCTCGTTTCACTTCCTGGCTATGGAAGGGGTTGAAGGAGGATATCGAGATGCAGCCTTTCTTAAGAACATCCTTCCATCCTCACACTGATGGACAGACTGATATGACCATTCAGACTTTCTAGGACACGATCCATTAATGTTTCCTTGACTTTTGTCGGAGCTGGGAGGATCACTTACCATTGGTTGAGTTTTTTTAAAACAAAAACTGCCACTCCACCATCAGGATGGAACCTTACGAGGCACTGTACGATTGACCATGCAGATCAACACTGTGCGGGACTGACCTAGGAGAGTCATCACTTGTAGGACCAGAGATGGTTCAGGCTACGATGGAGAAGGTGCAGATCGTCCTGGAGCAGACGAAGACTGCACAGAGTAGACAGAAGTCATATGATGATAAGATATGGAGACCATTGGAGTTTGAGGATGGAGACCACGTCTTCTTATGGGTCTCACCTCGATAAGGTATACGGAGATTTGGCCAAGGATGAAAGTTACATCTATGTTTTATCGGGCCTTTTTAGGTCCTCAGTAGAGTAGGCGAGGTGGCTTACCGCCTGGCCCTTCCACCTCAGTTGCACCGGGGGCACGACGTCTGATATGTATCACAACTGAGGAGATACGTGCACGAACCGTCCCATATTATTGACCAAGGGGAGCTGTACATCGATATTGGGGTGACATTCACGGAGATTCCAGTGGAGATTGATGATTGATAGTGGTGGGTATTACATGGAAGGTCGATTCCTCCGGTGTGCATTCGCTGGAAGCACGGGAACCTCCAAGAGATCGCATGGGAGCGGGAGGCTCAGATGTGTGCTTAGTACCCCCATTTGTTTTCATAGTGTGTATTATAGCTTACGGGGACATAAATCCCTGTGGTGGGGAGAATATAAATACATGGAAATCCGGTGGAAATTTTTTCTTAAATACATGGGTATTTTACTAGTCTGCAGTTTCTGAGGGCGCCTAATTCTAAGGCCCGGTGTGCCCGAAATCAATTTCTAAAGTTTTGTTCAGGTATATTCATTAAACGTACATGCCAGATTTTATATCTATTGAACTGGTGATCGTAATTGAAATCCGAGGACACCAATGAACTCAATTTTCCGATATTCTCTTAAAGAGACCATTACCATAGTAGCGTTTTATTGAGGGCGAATGTTAATTATTAGGGTTTCCTAAATAAGTTAAATAAAAATATGTGCAACATATTTTTATTGCATGATGGCTAAAACCTACAAAGGGAGGTTAGTGGTGGGGCACACCCGCACATAACCTCCCTTCGGAGGATATTAATAAGTGGGGACCACATTTGCTTGAAACCTTTAGAACCCCCTATTTATGTGTGTTAAACCCTTCACCTTCCACCTTCCCTCATAAGGGTGCCAACACAAAAATATTAATTAATGCCTCACTTAATTAATATATTTGAATTATTTTGAATTATTTTTCCAACAACTAAATTATAGACAAGTCTATTATTCTTCATGGGTTGGCATAGTCCTTTTGTGAAGCTTTTGGGTGTAACCTTGAGAGAGCCTTTCCTCTCCAATGAAGAATGCACCGTCACTGACGAAGAACGAGGATGATGCATGAGCCCAGAATTGGCGGCGTGTGACTTGTTCAACATTCAACGACATCTTTGAATTATTTTTCGTGCCTTAGACAATGTACTTAGAATCGAGGGAGGGGTTACATTAATGTTTGATTCTACCCTCTGTTCTCCATCGTTAAGTTGGTGGAATGATATACCGATTGTTATCAATGTAAAAAAGGAGGGCTCAGTCTGCACGAACACATCCCGAACCTCCCCTTTCATGTTTCCATTTGATGACATCTGAGGTAGATCCGAAAAGGGCGCAGTTCCATCACACCGTTCTAGAGAATAATCGCGGCTAGGAGGACTGCAGCAGATGAAAGAGGAACCACATCTGGGAGGGCCGCATCAGATGAAGAGGCGTGGCGTCGTCGCACCGTGCTGCGGAGCCGAAGGCCATGACAAGGCTGGGCTGCGGCGGTTGTGGATGGGTGTCATCGCGCCAGCCGCATGGAGGTGGAGGACGCCGCCCACGTTTGCTACTCGCTCAGCCAAACCGAACTGGTCGGCCACCTACCTGCCAGGCTGGAGATCCATGGTGCCCACAGGCACCGTGCGGAGAAGTCCGCGACCCGCTTCTATGGGCCCCTCTACTGGGCACACCGGCCTGCCACCTGCCGACCAGGATGAAAAACTTTGATGCCCACAAGAGCCACATGGGAAGAATTGTGGCCCGCAGTGGGGGCCGCGTGCACCAGGCAGAACAAACAGGCTACGACCAGCCGGGCATAAAAGAGGCAGTGCCTCTTAGCGCCGCCGGCCGAACCCGACCGACCCGCAGCACGGGCCAGTTCCGCAGTGGGGACGCACCCCAACAGGCCGGGCCGACCCACCAACTAGGTCGGACCCGTCGGGCCGGGCGGGGCCGACCCCCTAGCCAGGTCAGACCCGCCGAGCCGGGTCGGGCTGACCGGCCACAACCCACTATGCTTGACGATCCGAGCCCGGCTTCTCTTAAATGAGAATATCTTCAAGACTGTGTGTCCGAACGACGCGTCGTCAGTGGAACTAGGACCCCCGTGACAAAGAGGTCCAATTGAAATACTATAAGTGAGTTTTGGACAAATTTGGAAAACTATCGGGTTTCGATCGAGCGTAAATCCAACCGGTCCCCTTGAATAGAAATACCAATAACTCTAAGACCGAGTGTTCGATTTACGCGTAGTCTCCTACGTTTGGTTAATTTTTATGAGACTGAACTATAGGATACATCAAATCAACACTTAGTTATAGTTAATGTATCGACTCTTGACTCGAGGAGCAGACCCTCTCGGAATCGAGCGTGCTGTGTGCGGGAACCCTTGAGGTGGCTGTGACGACTATTGTACCAGAATATTTCTTGGGTTTGATAGCGACGACTTCTGAACCAGAATCCACTGTGATTTTGACCGCAATGACTACTGTACCGAGATTCACTATGGGTCCAACAGTTCTGACTTCTATTTCTGTATCCTGTGTGAGTCTGACAGAAGAGCTTGTCTAGTATCCTGTGGGTGTCCGACTTCATAGCTGGTCCTGTAACCATTGTGGGTCTGATATGTTAGATGAATAAGTGAATACATCTTCTCATCTCTATCACTCTATGAAAGATTTATACCTATGTGAGATGAGTCAATTCGTTCAACTATTATCATTGTGGTGATTACCTTTACTTCCTTTGAGGACTGGGTTGTGTTTGGGCATGAGAGTTGGAACCAGACTATGACTGGTAACTTAGGTATATATATGGGAATATACCTAAGTATGGTTGGCTGATACATCTTGATAGTTTATTTCTACTATGGTTTATCCTTTTGGACTCTGGGAGACCTGCGAGGGTCTCAGGGTCCCCTAATGAGTATTGTTATACTCACCCCTGCACGGGCTTCGCCTGCACCTTGTTTTGTTCTGTTCAGACCACATACAATAGTGATCGAGGCCGAGGGTGACAGATGGAGGATACTCAGAGCTGGAATAGATGAGACGTACCATAGGGATGTGTTGTTCGAGTTCTTTCCCTACCCTTCAAGTATTATTCCCCGGTGGACGATGTATGAGTTGTTTCCCCTTTTTGCTTAAACTTATACTTGTTGTTCATTTGGGTTTGTATACTGTCCCACTTACTTTCAGTACACCTTAATTTTCTATTTTAGTACTTTTTGCCTCTACCGCCTGTGTTCAGACTGTGTGTGTGTGTGTTAAAGGTAAAAAGGCCATGCCATACCTTTTAATCAGGGACTCGCCTTTGTTGCTAGTTTTCATCCCCTGGCCTATGAAATTCGGGATTGGGGTCGTCATGGCATGGGCCCCGAGGACGGGTCGTGACATCAAAAGTATCCTTTGGTAGAGTTATCATTCTATAATAGTTAAATCTAAAGCATCAAAATGGATCCCTACAAAGCCCTTTATGGGATGTGGTTCATGAAATATGCATGATGGGATGATGTTGGGGAACACAAACTAGTATGTCATGAAATGGTTGAGGAAATGGTGGAAAAGATCAAGACTATTATGAAATACATCGAGGTTTTCCAAATATTACACAAGATATATGATTAAAATCCACATCAAGGCCTAGAGATTGAGGTTTGAGCTAAGGTATTTCTCAAAAAATATCCATGGAATAATTTTATGAGATTTGGGAAGAAGTGATAGCTTAGTTCAAGATAAATTAGTCACATTGATATTCTTGATCACATTGGAGTGTTGGATTATGTACTAGGACTCCCACCTAACCTATCTCAAGTACATGATTTATTCCATGTATTCCTCTTGAGGAAGTACATACAAAACCCATAACATGTACTAAATCTAGAGGTGGAACCGCTGGAAAATGGCATTTCATATGAGGAGCAGTCTGTGGAGATCCTATATTATAGAGACAAAGTTCTAGGAAAAAAAGACAATTCACCTTATTCAATTACCATGGAAAAACCATAAGTTTGATAAATATATATGGGAAATATAGGAGGTAAAGAATTATAATTACCATCATATATTTTAATATGTGAAATGAACATTTCTTGGTTGAAATTTATTATTTTTTGAAGATTGTAATGTCCTACAAATTTAAGAAATACAATTACCCTTATGATTAAAATAAATTTCTTAACATGTATAATGGCCATAGAAAACACGTGTAATTATTTGTTTTTGTAATATCCCATCAAATTTAAAATATAATTAATCATCTTTAACATTGATAATATAGAAACTAAATAGTGATCTTATGATTAGTATAAATATACGGTTTTGATAAATCTAACTAATACTAGAAAAGTATTTCCATCAAATAGTGTGATCAATTAGTATGAAAACTATTTATTAGAGATTCTATGAGAGGTACATTTGCGGGTCATTACCCTTAAAAAATCCAATGCAAAGATCCAAAAACTAATGTATGATAAAACACATTTATGGGTGAAGTTAATGCTAATTGAGATCATGTCCAAAATAACGTATACCCAACAACCCCATGAAATAATTACCATCAAACACTGTACCCTTAGAGTATTTGATTATGTATTAAATGGATATTCATCAAGAACATTATAATATAAATTTAAATATTATATATTCAATAGATTAGTGATTAAATTTACTTATTATCATTATTTATAAATGCTTTTGATTTTCATATATTTAAACATAAATTTCATTTTTATATATTAAATTTCAATTAAGATGCTTATTATGATTAATTAATCGAATTTTTTATATAAATAATATTATAATGATATAATATTTTGGACTAATTTTTATCAAATTTTATTAATCATATAGTTTTTAGGAATTCAAATTTAATTTTTATAAGGGTTTGAGAACTATTGTTGTCAAAAAATTAAGAATTTGTTAATGAATATTGATTCTTATTATAATAGTGAAAATAATTATATTCATCAAATTATTTTGATAAAATTAATATTATTTTATGAATAAAATAATCGAAAATATCCAACACTGACTTTTTCATAATTTTTTAAGACAGTCAAATTTTCTTGTAAAAATTAAATACTGTATAAATATAAGGTTATTATTATGACATCATAATGACCAAAATTTGATGTAATAAATGATATAAATGGAATAAATGACCAGATATATGTCTTAACTTTAAAATACTATGATTATAATTTTACATTATTAATTTGATAAAGCCTTTTGGAATCCTCCAAAACCTATAATATACTTTTCTGTTTTAAAAACATTTCTCTAAGAGTGTGACTCACTTTCACATCACCGAGGGTATTCTTTACATTATTTCAGCCCATTTACTTATAACATATTAGATAAATACCACTATTTGGATGAAAACATGGAAAAATTAGGGGAAGGATTGCAATTTCTGTTATTCTCTTATATAGAGTCAATAACATATATTTGGGAAATAATAAAGAATGTACCTCTATTTTATTTTATAATCCAACCAAATATTTCATTTAACAACACTAAAAATTCATGGAAAACAGTTTCACTTATCCATTCCCTCTCTAGAGTCCTAAAAGGCTCAGAAGGATCTTATTCCCAGTATTTGGAGTTACACTCATAGGGTAAAGGTTCTTTTATTTCTCCATTTAATTCAATTATAATCATAATATTATGCTCCATTATCCATATTATAATGTTGTGATATGATTTCACATATCCCCATTATGGACCCTATGTTTCTAAAATATTGAAAGACTCATCCATCCTCATTATTCCCTTCCATGATCATGTATATTCCCCACTTATGCTGCTGAAAATTCACCATGATTTTCCATTCCAAAGAAATGTGTAGTCAATACCCACACCCAATTCCAATCAAGGGTGTTAACCATTATGACCATTTAATTTTTTATTGGGGACTTTATTGTATTAATTCCAATCTTATTTATATTTGAGTAAAGAGTGATGAAATGTGATTCAGTTTTTTGATCTATGTGGAACACTTAAGAATGAGGATGAATTGAAATTGATAGGTGCTCACCAAATTATATAGTGTTTCCATGAATTGGAAAAAATTTCATTTTCATGAGATGTCAAGTAAGAGATTATGAAGTAAAACTATTCCATCATGGGTATTTTTCAATCAAGATAAATTTTTAGTTTTCCTTGAAAAAGATTATGATGTTGTTTTTTAGTTCCTTCCACATTTCCCATGTTTCCTCTATGATTATCATGCTATATAATGACTCATTGTTCATTTTTGTGATTTTAAGTCATTTTGACCCATTATTATTCTTATTTTATAACATATATTACTTTCATCATGTTATTCCATGTTTATTCCCCTATCGGGATTTGTTTCTCACATCTTTATTAGGTATGTCCCTCGGTAATCCCATGCAGTTTTATATACGAAGGAATAATATGACAATGGTAAGGATGATTTCAATAAATATGACGTATTACTTATTTCATGTTTTTATTTTACGGATGTCAAATTCATCATGATTAAAATTTATTTCCATCTTATCTATTTAATCGTAACCACCATTAATCTTAAATATAGTTATCCACATTATTATTTTTGAAGAAATTATTGATTCTATCATGCTAGTACTGATTATATGAAATGAAAACATAGTTGGTCATCTAGGTACAAGGTTATCAATAATTATAATAAAATGTATCGTTATATCAATGAAAAAATAAATAATTTCTCTATAACACAATTAGTGTTATAAATAAAACTATTATTATTTTAGGAAAACTAAGGGAAAATATGCATAAGCGTAGTTCTATTTGAGACATGTCAAAATATCATATGTTTGAATCAGTAAAAAATAAATCAATCTTAAATAGTAGAAGAGTCATGATCTGATACCAAATGTTTTATTCAAGTTTAATTTATAGAAGTATGAAATGTGGTGGGTGAAATATAGTTTACAATTATAATGACCTAGGTTTCTTATTTGAAATTTCAATAAATAATTATTATTTCAATAACTTGTTCTACAAGAATATGAAATATAAAAGAGTCTTAACATATTAGATGTTTATTATTAATAAATTATAATAATCATAATATCTCATGTAAATAAAAAGTTAATATTCAATTCCTTCATTTAGCGGAAAAATAATTAATTTTATTTAATAGTTGAACTAATTATTATTCCTTCCCAAATTACTAATTAGAGTGTTAATAAATTAAACCAGTAAATTTTAGATTATTATTATTATTATATATTATATTATAATATATTGAAGAACATTTTAACTATTATTAATTTATAAATTGGTGTGGAATAATATCATGAACCCTTAATGTTCAAAATTGATATATTTTTATAAAAGAATTGATCTTTATATTTATTTATTTTAAATGAAAATAGAATAATTAAATTTTTATAATATTAATTGAAAAATGTATTTTTGAATTCATACTTTCAAAATTATTTTTTAATGAATGTGATTAATTTCTATGAAATAATTTATTTTTTACAAAATAGTGAAAAAACATTTTTTCAAAAACCATAACATTTTTAATCTATCAAAAATTAAGTATGATATTAATACAAAAAAATAGTTTCTATTATCAAATATTTAAATAAGATGTTAAAATAATTATTTATAAATATCATTTTGATTTTATAAAACCTTTTTTAAATGTTAATGACATTAGTAATAATATCTAATTAAGGAAACGTTATGTTGAATTTTCATTTAATTCGGTGTTATTTGGTAAAATTTATTTATTTCATGGATTGAAAGACACTCAACTATTAATTTTTCATAATTATAAAATTAATATATAAAAAATCAAGGACATTGATATTCTAACACTACACATAAATTGTGATCTTAAAAATATACTTCTTAAAAAAGCAGTGTCTCATGTGTTATATAAGAAAATGATACAATTATCTGTTCCCTATCTTAGAAATTTTATCTAACCATAGTAACTTCATATTTTTAATTTTTTGGTCTATATTATTTAATAGGGACAATATTATTTTAGGAATTAAAATTATTTACATTGTTAAAAATAATTACCTTGGTATAACTAAAATGGAAAAAGTGAATCTTTTAAGCCTATTGGACTTAAAAGCATGTCTAAAAAGTGTGTAAACATTAATGGTTGAGGGATACATGACCTATTATAATCCCCACCCAATTATATTCTATTTTGAATCCACATGTAATGTTTAACAATAACTCCCTCTATATTAAGTGATTATAATTAAAAAAATTACATTCTCACCACTTATAAAATGGAAATATAACCAAAAATTAAATAACACATAATAATTTTTCATTCCTCTTGAATATATAGTCATTCTGATACCCATATAATCTTATTCATTTATATTCAGACACTTTTCACAAGAGGTTGGATTAAGAACTCCATTTCAAAAGAGACATATATAAGAAATCCCATTTCCTCAACATTGGTAGATTTTTCTTTAAACATATGTTATTTTTATTCTTTTTTTCCAAATATTACTTACCAGATCATTTATAATGACAATCGTATTATTTTTAAAATGAAGTTTATTACTCTAAGGGAATTTATATTTTCCTCCTTTCATGTTTTTTATTGAGAAAAATGAGAGCACCATTCATTGGTTTGGTAAACTATGACCCCCCATGAAGTATCAAATTATATTTTCCACCACTACCTCTCTTCACTGATTATATGGATGAAGTTGAATAATAATTTTCAAATATATCATTTAATTTGAATTTTAATGATAAAAATATTAATTAACCTTTTTCCCTCTCATTTTTCAATACAAGAAAATATTAAAATATGAGTTATCGCCATAAAATTTTCAATTTAATATAATTATTCATTTATA
The DNA here is from genome assembly GCA_963277665.1 of Viscum album. Lineage (NCBI taxonomy): Eukaryota > Viridiplantae > Streptophyta > Magnoliopsida > Santalales > Viscaceae > Viscum > Viscum album. Next base: position 2,131,878,526 of record OY728155.1, on the reverse strand, counting down.
ATATTGGAATTATTCCAAATTTATGAACCTAAATAATCATAATCATCCATTAATTATGATTTTCCATGCTTGGGTCAATATAAAAACTCACTTGATATGTATAATAATATAATATCATCGATGATTATGAGAACTTAATTGATTATAATTTATGATATAAATAATGAAATCAATATTAAATTTTGGTTTTAAAATGGTAACTTTAATATTATAATCATTAATTAATACAAAACCGCTCATTCATTATAAACTATCAAAAGAAGCTCGTTTTAGGCATTGTCTCCGTGAATAATAACAATAATTTGAATGTAATAAATTTTTAAAATTATAAATAATTATTACATATAAATTCAATTAACTATTATGATTTAATAATGATGTAATTTTTATAAACAATTAATAATTTCATTTCTATTATGAAACAAGATAAAAATAATCAAGATTCCTCACACCCGATATAGATAAAAATATAATAACAAACTTATATACTTGTTAAGAAAAATTATAAATTAAAATTATAAATGGGTTCAGATATGAATAAGACTCTGAAACAATTTATTAAGATATTATTTTTCTAAATAAGATTCATTTTATTTAATTTAATTAATGAATTAAAGTAAGGGGTTCATGTATGTAGAATAATTTGATCAGTCATATTTCCTATTTTTCAATGTGACCTTTTTATATGTATGATTAAAAATTAATTTATTTATTCTTCCATATACATTTAAATATTGGGGTTTTATAATCTATTTAATGTTCATTATTTAATTTTCCTTTTATTCCAAATATACCAATGTTGGTCGGTGTTTTGAATTAAATTGAACTCAAAACATAAGGGTTTCATTTTCAAATCAAATTTTAAAATAAATATTGATTTTGTTTGTTAATAGATATGTAAATACTTATTCATTATGAAAACCCAAATAATTTTATTTTAAATTTAAGGGATTTATATATCCAATAAAATTTTTAATTATCCATGACTCATATTTTTTACATGGCGTGTTTCTTATAAAAGAAACATATCCTATTAATATTTTAAATTAAAAATATCCATTTTTATATGCATATTCATTATATTACTTTGGGAATTATTTATAAATATTCAATAATTTATTATATTTATTTTACACTACATTACCTTATATAAAATATTAATAAAAAAATTAACATTTTCCTTATAGGATATTTTCATTCATGTTTATAAAGAATCTTTTTATCTTTTTTCATGTGAACTTATCTTTGTGACAAAGTTATCACTTTATATAAATATTTCTCACTATATTTTTTCATATCTAAATTTAATTAATTTTTTACTATATTTGTAAAATATTGGTTAAAAATTAATTTCATATTTCAAGGGTATTTCTTATTTTCATACTGATCTTCCTAAAACAATTTTTTTTTAATCTGTGTAATTTTCATTTGAAATGTTTTAATCTTGGTCAAGTATATTGTTCAAATGACACCACCATATTACATTATATGGGTTGATTATCAATTTTTTTTAATCAAATATATCATCCATCACTAATTTTTTATTACCTAACCATATAAAGTGAATGTGATTAACTTTTCATTCAATTTTATTTATTATGAATACCATGTTTTCCAGTTTTTTAATTGTTAGGAGTACACATTGATGAATTTACTTTATTGATTGTGAATATTATTTACTAAAACATATATGATTTACCTATGACTTGTCAAATTAAAACACCTTATTATATTTATGGAAGGGTATTTGCCTAGAAATTTACTAAATATCATTATAATCTCATTTATTTTACATGTGATTATCATATTTTGGAAATGTTAATAATTAATTTTTGTAATTAATTTTGAAAACGAATTGAAACAAATTTTTATTACATGGGTTGTATATGATGTGATGAATGAAACACATTTTTCAACCCATTGATTCATTATCTTTTGATAGATGATTATATTATATTGGTACTAATATGTATGTACTATGACAGTTTGGGTTCAACATCCCCCTCCAATGAATTTTTTAAGGTGTTATGCCTCAGGATAAAAGTATTTGTGAGTAAATTTACTATTCCCATAAGCGTATACACTGATTTTATGGCTCACAAATGTAATGCTCTAAATAGTAGTGTTTTTTCAAATTTCTATGTTTTCCAAATATTACGCTCTCATGGATCATGTTTATTAACTAATAGTTCCACAACTTTCTATGCATGCCCTTATTCAATGATTTACAAAATTTTCACATTGTATTCATCTGTTTTTCCATAACTTATTCCATGATATTTTTATCTATTAGTTGTTTGGTATAAATTTCATATATGTTATGAATATAACTATAATCTCATCATATTTTCCCATATTATTATTTATTTTTATCATTTGTTTTTACCCTTATTGAGTGCTTAATATCACCACTTTCTATTGATTCTATTCCACATGTTATGAAGATGAGTAAAACTTATGATAAGTCTTGAAGAATAATAATGTAGCTCAATTATGGAGATATTTTCACAAGTATTATAAAATAATGTATCTAATTATCTCATCCTAAAATAAAAGAAAAAGTTTTTTTGGGGATTATAAGATAATATTGTGAGGTGTAATGTTTATATTAGGAAAATGATATGAAATAATGATATGTTTATCAAGGGTATCTCTAGTTGGTATCAAATATAATTTTATATTTTTTCATGATTAATTTATTTTTTGAGGATTATGATGAGAAAAATTTTGTAAAACCCAAAAATTATGTATAATGGATAATTATAAGTATATGATATTTTCAAAAAAAAATTCAATGGACGAGAATGTTTTTATATCATATAAATTAAAACCCATTATGGATATGAAAACGTGGATAATTTTTGAGGAACATATTCTATTAGGGGAAATCACCCTTGATAAGGTTAGTTGATCACTAAATTTGTCCTCAATTTGGTGCCAGATGAGTGGGGTTAAGACTGCACATAAAGAGTATATTCCTTGGTTAGTGAAATTTACATAATAAATAATTCAAATGGTTTTATTAGGATAAGTAATTAGGATATGGAATGTGAGAAAACTCAGCCTAATAGAATCTATATTAATCCAAGAGTGATTTAAATTGAACTACAGATAAATTAATAAATTTAATGATTAATAATATTTGAGGTTGAATTTTTAATTTTTAAATTATTACCTTATAGTGTTAAATGTTCATAATTTAGATTAACATTGTTGGGTTTTACTAATGGTTATAGACCAATGGAATCAAATTAAATTCAGTTTTCATGAATAGTAAAAACATACTCTCGATTGGAAACCTCAAAAGATATGAGATATATTGAGAAATATAATTGTAAATATTAATAAGATATCTCTAATTATTATTAAAAATGAAAAATTATTTTTGTTTCTAAACATAAAAAAATATTGAAATTATTGATTCTCCAAGAATATAATGTGATATATATGACGATGGAAAAGGAAATCAATTTATTTCAAGTCAAAAAATTATATGAAGTGAAATGAACCATACATTTATAAATGAAATTAAAGTTTTAGATTAGTGACTTCCTTAATAAAAATGATTTTATAGAAGACACATAAAATACATAAGTTATTTAGGGATCTTATTTAATTTCATATTTAAAATTTCATTAATCATAATAAATTTTTATAGAATATCTATTAAACAGTGATCAAAATAATTTTATACTAAGGGTTTTGATAATGTCAATTTGACATAGAAATAAGTAGTGATGGATCAAATGATAGGATCATAACATATGAATCCAATTTATTAGATACAAAAGGAATATAATATCATAATAATTTTCCCTTGATCAATCCAAGGATTAGATTCAACATCTAAATAATTAATGAAATCATTTAATAGATAAGTTCAATATCGTTGAGAATGCAACACAAATTATGTACACCAAATCACCCCCAAAAAAATTTCATAATTTTACACCTTATACATAGAAAATTTTATATTATAATGATTATTTATGAATCTATAACCTAATCGTATGAATTAAATATTTTATTTTAATGAAACAATGATTATATTTATTTATTTTTTATAAATTTATGAATTATTAAATATAATGTTTCAAAAAAATAATATTTTGTTACAATGAACCTAAAATTGTATTTTTTGGGAAATATATAGTGTTAATAAGGATACAATTTTGTAAGGAATTGAAGAAATATTTAGTAAATAAATCCTTAATAAATTATTATAATTAAAAGATATTTTTTAAATATAATTGATAATATAATTTTATGATGTCAAATGTAATTTTTATAAGGGTCAGAAAACAGCTACTAACAATAAACTCAAAACTTATTCAATAAATGATAAATTTGATTTAAAAGTTTAAATTTCTACTTATAATGAAATATTGTGAATTTTATTTTAAAATAATCATGTTGAAATTATCCCATGTTGTTTTTTTCTTAACTTTCTGATACATTTGAATTTTCATGTAAGAATTATGTATGATATAAATTTATAACATGTATTATGACATCATAATGACCCAAAATTTATATAATATATGAAATAAGAGGTATCCATGGCCAAATATAATTTCCCACTTTATAATTATTTTCTTTTTAAATTTGATGATTAATTTTATAAACCCTCAATGAACCTGCAAAACTTAAATTACATTTTGAGGTTTTAAAAACAATTCATTATAAATATGACTCACTTCCACATCACCTAGGGTATTATTCTAATGTATTTTCTTCTTTTAGTCATTAAATATTTAAAACCACTCATCTCTTTATGAAATAATTGGACAAACCTATTGTTAATAATTTGGTTTTTAGTACATTATCAAATAATTTTCAAAAGCAATGTTTTGAAATTAATACAAAATTTTCCTCTCTTTACCTGTATAAAACCACCTAGTCTCCCATTCCTATTCACTTAGAACCCTTTTATAATTATATTATTGTACACTTAACTATCCAAATCCCTTCCACAGTTTCATATGCTCTAATAAAGGTCCTAATAGGAATTTAAAAGCATCCTATCAAGTTAACAAATCCTCTCCTCCTCTTTATTCAATAACCTCCATTATATTATTACTTTTTTATACATTCTCATATTTGGATATGTTTTTACACATCAGAATTACATTCCTTATTATCCCCTTTAAATGAGACATTGATTTCTCTGTAATTCACCCCTACGATAAACCATTATGTACCCCCTTTTTTGATGAAATTTTCTGCAGATTTTCCATGCCAAAAATTTTTGTAGTGACTAACCATATCCATTTAAAATAAATGGTATTTCTGAAGCTGTATATATCCTTCATTTATTGGGTACTTATGTCACACCCCGACCAAGGAACTTGTTTTATTGTATTATTTCTTTATCCTTAAATATTTTTTTTCTGGGGTCCAGTTTGAGTCCCGAATGAAATTTTTTAGTTTTTGTTAAGAAGTGCACTTTTTGATGCGGGGTTGTTGGGCGCGCGAGCGGAGCCTATTTTGGAAACCCCATGCATCCATGCTCTGGTATTTTTGCATCCTGTTCGTTTTTAGAAAAAGTGAAATAAAATTTTCTTGTATTTAAAATGTGCATTAATTAGAGTGTCGTCTAAATTTTTATTGTGTTAAGAATTTTGTTACAATTGAAATAAAATGAATACTTTTATTATTTCCTTTTTTTATTAGGATTATTACTATAATCATTCTATTATTATTATTATTTAGATATTTATTATTATTAGTTTTGTGGAATAACTTCTATATGAAGTTTTATTTTCAACTTCTTTATTATTATTATTAGTATAGTTTTTCTTTTCTTTACTCCTTTTCTTCTTCTTTATTTTTCCTTATTTTTTTCCTTTTTCCTCTCTACCCCAAGCGGCCCACCCTTTTTATTATTTTTCTTCTCCCCCGTGGGAGCCTCCATCCCCCTTCTTCTTCTCCCCAGGTAGCCGCCTCCCCACCTTCACCTATCTCTCTCGCGCGACTCCCCTCGGCCTACCGATTCTGTATCCCACCTCCTCATGTGATGCTACCGTCCCTCTTGCCCTGCATCACCCTCCCTACTGGCCACATCCCCTCCCCTCACCTCGGCTTCGGCCTTCTCCCCAGCCACCCAAGAGCCACCTTAGCCTCTTGTCCTCTTCGCCTCCTCTCCCCCGGCGCCCTATCCTGCTCCCTCCCACAGCACCCACCGGCATCCCGGCCAGCACCCCGACACCTCTGTCCCCCTCTTTCATGCCGCATCCAGCCCACAACCCCCCTCTATGCAAGGTCCCTTGGCCACCACATCAATCATAGTAGCAGCCTTCCCCAACACCTCAGCTCCCTCCTTACCACATAGCAGCCAAGTAGCCGGCTTACCCTCTCCCCTTCTAGATCCCCCGCTCAGTCTCCTCAACAGCCATCCCACATAGTAGATGCACCCCGGACCTCTTCTGCTCCTTGCTCAAGACCGCATCACCCCTCGGCCTCCCATTTCCCATACCTTGGTTGCACCGCCGCATAGTCTCTGGGACCCTCCATTGTCCCGTTCCCCTGCCCTACACACTTTAGCACGCTCAGCCTAGCCCCCGTCTCCCTCTCCTCTGTCTCCTGCCACATAACCCGACTCCCTGGATCTGACGCCCAATAGTCATGCCTCATTGCTGCTACGCCTCTTACGCGGTTCCCTCCCACTGGGCTCCTTACAGCACACCCCCATCCAGGTTTCTTTTTTGTGTGTGTGGTGATTGTGAAAGGTGTTAAATGCCCATTTTGAACTTTATGGAAAACGATGAAAATGTGTTGCTAAAAACCCTCCTAGGGTAACTCTCTTGCCTTGGATGCAATTGATTGTTTGGGAGGACCCTCTTAGAGGCTCCCATGTACTTGATTAGTTAAAGGCAAGAGGTTGTCCCATGGAGTGGCTCGAGGTGATTCCTGTTGTGCTTTATATATAGATATATCTGATTGGATGCTTGGTTGGAATCGGTTGGCTCACCCCTATTTATACACTTGAGACATGGGAACCTGGCATATTGAGAGAAATTTATAAGAATTATTTCTGCAATGGTAGGTTATGGTTCTGACCATTGGCCCATAGTAGGTGAATATATTGGGTTTATTACTATGGGATTTTCCCTCGACCTGCGTGAGAGATGATGGTTGAGTGTATTGTGCATTTTAATTTCATCGTGACATGTCGATATAGATCATTTCTCTTGTATTGGTGTCTTCTAGTTTATTATTGATCTCTTTGGTTCACCAATGAATATTCATCTCTTGTTGCTTGCAGTAGTGATTATGATGATCTCATGTATACCTACATTTCCCTTGCCGTGTGTTTTACTTTGTGCATTCTGGTGTATTGTTTTCCTTGGAAAGTGGTGAATTGATTTTTATTAGGTTTCTAAATTTGTTTTTCAAATGAAAGTTTTTCATCCTCATTGTACAAATTTGAAAATATAAACATCACTTCCCCTTTTTCTAAAATGTCATTGACACTAATGAATTGAACCAAAATTTGGAAATAGTTAAGGGCAATGGTCCGTACTTTGTTTTTAAGTTGAATATTTAAAAAAAACATACTTCTATAAATTTTAGTTCAAACATGAAATGATGTTTCTTTTATTTTAATGGTAGTGCATTGGGAATAGATATTAGGCAAGCCTATTGAGTTTTAATACTCATTCCTATAGTTCTTTTCTTTTTTTAGTGTTTGTGTAGGCTATATCTTTAGTGCACTCCCCATTGGAGATGCTTGATCATTGAGTCGGAGAGCGACCCGCGAGGTCTCACAGAGTTTGTTCGGACATAGTGTTTGTTCAGTTTTATTATTCTCATATTTATGTTTAGTCACATTTTTTTGTTTATCTTTTCTGTGCTTCTCTGTATTATCTTTGAAGTCTTATTTATTTATATTGGGAGAAATAATTCACATAGCCTCTATTGATGCCTTGGCACTTGTCTCCATCCCAGGAGGATCGGGAACGCCTCTCGGGCCATGTCGCAGACCAACTCGAGTGACCAGTTCAGGGTCGACCCGGGTTGGTTTGTGACAAAATGGTATTAGATCCAGGTTAGCTCTTAGCGACTTCTCTTTTCAGAGATTCCTTTGTTATTTGGGATGTCAAGGTAGATGTAGTAGGATTGTCGGGACTTGAGGGGTTGGGGTGGGAAGAGCGTCGTGAACTCTTGCTCGTTTTGATCCTCGGTTTTCTAGGGGAAGTCCAGTTTAATTTGTTTGTTTGGGTTTTTATGGAATTGTTTTGTGATTGGGATATGAAAAAGGATATCTAGGCCACTAGTCCTCTTATCCTGCATGGCCTAGAAAGCCATGCCGAGCTAGGGGCATGGTCCATGAAGGCTCTATGTGTCAGTGACGTGTTTGGTATATGGCCACCAACCATATATTCAAGTCACCCACTGATACTAGTCCCCTGTTTGAGTTGTTTTGGGTTTCCCTTGATTTCTGAAAGAGGTTTGAATCAGAATAGTTGGTTTTGAAAAAAATGGTTGTTTGAAATGACATGTTTAATTTGTAGATTGTTTTAAAAGAATTGGTATGAATGAATTTTTTTCGGAAAATGAAGTTTCTTTGTTTTTACCTTGGTGTTATGATGAGTGCTCACATGCATTGTGGTATGTTGGATATGTGGATGCATTTCTGGTATGGTGGATGGATGCCCGGGGGGCACAGATACATGCATGTGAGTAAGACTCTAAGGGATACCAATGGCGAGGGTTTAACCCACAAAGCATGTTTTAAATTAATGATGTTTTCAAAGAGAAATGTTTTGATTTTATAATAACTTTCTTTCTTGTGTTTTGAACTTATCACATATGCAGTGTTTGATTTTTAGGTTTTTATTCACTAATTGAGTTTGCCCCTATTGGGTTTTTGACTTTTATTTGTCCAGCGGATATCCATTTGAATCTTCGATGGGTGATCGTAGTGCAGTTGATCAACCTAAGGATTTTATGCTTGAGTTTCAGAAGCTGGATCCACCTCTCTTTTATGGTAAAATATAAAATTCTGTAGTGGAGGAGTGGATGTGGAAGATTGAAAGGGACTTTAACCTCATCGAGTTGCCCGTGTCGTTGAAGTTCAAGTTTGAAACCATCATGATTGAAGGTTCACCATGGATGTGGTGGAAGTCATTGTCTCAGAACAAGCCCTGTTAAGAGCTTACCTGGGAGTTTTTCAAGGCCTTGTTAATTAGTTAGTGTTTCTATGAAGAAGAAAGGGTGAGATAGGGGATAAAGAAGTGTTGTCTGCATTACGGTGACTGATCTGTGTTATAATATTTCCATCACTTTGTGGAGCTAGTCCCTTATGATTCAGAGTATGCCACGAATGACCCCATGACGGCTCGATTCTTCGAGGCGGGTCTCCGCCCTGATCTATAGTCGAAGGTGTCAGAGTCCAACCTAACTTCATTTGTCAATGTGGCGAGACAAGCATTTCATGTCGAAGCTATGATGGTTGGAGTGCTCGAAGTAGTTCTCCATCCTTCGATCCCTATGAAAAGTGGTGAAGATTCTGGAAAGGAAATGAGTATGAAAATGGAAGTGGATGGAGTAGGACGTGAAATCAAGAGGCCTTAGGATCTTTTATCAACCTCTTTAGAGTGAGAGATCCTCATTTGTTATCAGTGTGGCAAGACAGGTCACAAGAAGCCATCATGCCCAAGCGCTCTGAAGCCCTACCAGGCATGTGGATGCCTGGGTCACTTGAGATGATTTTTTCAAGGCGTTGCTAGAAAGCTTCACAGAGGAAGTTATCAGAAGTGATGTGTTTTTGGGTTTTTGTTCAATGATTCTGGTGTGGGTTTATTTCTAGTTTAAGGTATCTTTTATCGTGGTTGTTAAATGATTCTTGTTTTGGGTGTGAAATGTATGGTAATGTCGTGGGTTTAATGAACTCTGGTTTTTAATGGCAGTGTGAATTTATTTCAAAATTTTGTCTTTTCATTTGTCTGTTTCTTATTGGGAATATCAGAACCTAAGTGCGAGGCAAAAGAAGATTTATCCATCAGAGGTCTAGACAAAAGGTCTTGGAGTGAAGTCGGTGCGTAGTCAAGATCCCCCAGGGGAAATTTTAAGGAGTCTGGTTAAAGTTGTTCCTCTACTGTGTGGTGAGATAGTTTTGGTGTTGCTGTTCTGATTTCCCTATCATTGTAATTTTCCTATTGTCACAAAGTGCGCGATGGACTTATCCCTTCCACTATGTCGGCAACTCTTCCTTTTGGATGCATGTTCCTGATTAGTGACCTTACGTGGGCCACCAATGTGAATCTGTTGCGACTTTGGTTTGTGGTTATCTCGAAGTGATGGGTCATGAGTAGTTTTTTGTCCAAGTTTCAGTGACCCAATCCTTGGGCCCTCCCTCCTAGCCTATGAGGTAAGGGTTTGTGGTTTTCATAGACTTTTCAGATCAACTCTATCCCTTTTGGATGGTAGTGAGTGGTTTAATTGTCTTTGATATGCTTTTTATAGCTTGAGTAAGGCCAGATTATAGCCTAAGTTGGATTTCTGGTTGGTCGCTAAGAGATCGGTCCTTTTATGGTGGGGAGACCCACCGTGAGTCTCATTGGGGTTTCTCTTAAATAATTATCAAATGGTAGTTGAGTTCTTATGGTGGGGAGCCCGTTCAGGACTCCCCTATGTTGGTGATTTATTTCGGGCAATGAGGTTCAGTTTTGCTGGTAGCCGGTGTGATTTCCATGGGTTAAGAGGTTGGATCGTGTTTATGTAGAATCCTTAGGTGTTGATCAATTGAACAGATAGTGTTGTGGAATTCCGATGGCGGAAAGAGTTATGGTGGGGAGAATTGTCCCACCCCGACCAAGGAACATGTTTTATTGTATTATTTCTTTATCATTATATAATTTTTTTCTGGGGTCCAGTGTGAGTCCCGGATGAAAGTTTTCTGTTTTTGTAAAAAAGTGCGCTTTTTTACGCAGCATCATTGGGTGTGTGAGAGGAGCCTCTTTTGGAAATCCCGTGCATCCCTGCTCGAGTATTTTCTCATCCCGTTCGTCTTCAAAAAAATTGAAATAAAATGTTCTTGTATTTAAAATTTGCTTTAATTAGAGTGCCGTCTAAATTTTTATTGTGTTAAGAATTTTTTTACTATTGAAATAAAATAAATACTTTTATTATTTCCTTTTTTTATTAGTTTTGTTATTGTTATCATTCTATTATTATTATTATTTAGGGACTTATTATTATTAGTTTTTTGGAATAACTTTTATATGATGTTTTATTTTCAACATCATTATTATTATTATTAGTATTGTTTTTATTTTCTGTAGTCCTTTTTTTCTTCTTTATTTTTCCTTTTTGTTTCCCTTTTTCCTCTCTAACCCTAGTGGCCCACCATTTTATTCTTTTTATTCTCCACCACGGGAGCCGCCACCCACTTCTTCTTCTCCCCCGCTAGCCACGTCCACTCCTTCCCCTCTCTCTCTCGCACGACTCCACTCCTCCTACCGATTCTGCGTCCCACCTCCACCTGTGAAGCCTTCGTCCCTCCTGCCCTGCATCACCCTCCCTACAGGACGCGTCCCCTCCCCTCACATCAGCTTAGGAATTCTCCCTAGCCACCTAGGAGCCACCTCAGCCTCCGATCCGCTTCGCCTCCTCTCCCCCGGTGCCTTATCCTGCTCCCTCCAACAGCACCCACCGGCATCACGGCCAGCACCCCGACACCTCTGTCCCCCTCCTGCATGCCGCATCCAGCACACCCCCCCCCCTCTGCACAAGGTCCCATGGCCGCCTCCTCAATTGTGGTAGCATCCTTCCACATCACCTAATCTCCATATTTTCCGCACAGTAGTAGAGTAGCCAGCTTACCCTCTCCCCTGCTATATCCCCCGCTCGACATCTTCAACAGCCAGCCCGCACAGCAGCCGCACCACCGGCCTCCTCTACTCCTTGCTCAAGACCGCAACACCCCTCGGCCTCTCGTTTCCCCTGCCCTGGTTGCTCCGCCGCATATCCACTGGCACCCTCCATTGTCTCTTTCCCCTTCCCTACGCAATTCAGCGATCTCAGCCCAGCCCCTGACTCCCTCTCCTCTATCCACTGTCGCATAACCCGACTCCCTACATCTGAGGCCCAGCACCCGCGCCTCTTTGCTGCTCTGCCTCATACGCGGCTCCCTCCCGCCGGGCTCCTTGCAGCACACCCCACTATCCAGGTTTCATTTTTATTACTTTTATTATTATTATTTTTGTTGTTGTTGTTATTATTATTATTATTATTACTCTTATTATTATTATTATTACTATTATTATTATTGTTATTAATATTGTTATTATTATTATTATTAATCTTATTATTGTTATTGTTATTATTATTATTATTATTATTCTTTCTTTGTATTTTTCTTTGTTAGGGGGTTATCACCTTATGTTTGTTTTGGTAGGATTATTGTTTTAGAACCCGCGCGGAGTGATTCAGAGTTTACGTCACCGTCGCGCTTTATTTTCAAGGTGAGTGTTTCTTCCCGCCGCTTGGTTTTGCATGCTCTAGTGAGTTTTTTTCTATGTTTCTGAGTCCTTGATATTTATTATGTAGAGTTTTGGACTATATCACATGGTTTCGGACTCACGTTGTGTCATCACGCATTGGTGCCAAGGTTATTTTGTCGTCGCGCTTGATCTTGAGGTAGGATCCCACTACACTGCTTTTAAAATTTAAGTTACATTATTTCCTACTGTTTGCGCACACCATCTGTTCAAATTAAATATTTTATTAATTTTAGTAAATTTGAAATAGTATTAGAGAATTGTTTTGTTTATAATTACTCAGTGTAAGAAAGTGCTGTTTATTTTATACACGACACATGAAATATTTTCATGACGAGCGGAAACCCAATAATGAATGAATTCTCGTTTGGATTTTAATCATAATTCACGGAAGGTAAAATAGAGTTCTGGTTTAATGATAAATGATTTCCTTTTGAAGCGTGAACAAGTACATTGGTTCTTTTGAGAAATTGTCTGGTTGGCTCCTAAAGTTTATTTGGAAAAATGAAATGTTTTGGTTTGGTTTGGTTTATAAAAATATTGTCAGCCTATGAAGTAGTGTATTGGGGGTTCCTTAAATTGTTTTAAACGGGTTTTGGTCTTATAAATAAGTTGTACCTTTTTTGGTGATTGTGAAAGGTTTTAAATGCAGGTTTGGCACTTTAGGGAAAACGATGAAAATGTTTTCATAAAAACCCTCCTAGGGTAACTCTATTGCATTGGTTGTAATTGATTGTTTGGGAGGCCGCTCTTAGAGGCTCCTGGGTACTTGAGTAGTTAAAGGAAAGAGGTTGCCCCATGGAGTGGATCAAGGTGATGTCGGTTGTGATTTATATATATATATCTGATTGGATTCTCGGTTGGCATCAGTTGGCTCACCCCCTTTTTAGACACTTGAGACATTGGAATCGGGCATATTGAGAGAATATTCTAAGAATGCTTTCTGTACTGGTAGGTTATGGTTTTGACCAGTGGCCCATAGTAGGTGGATATATTGGGTTTATTACTATAGTATTTTCCCTTAACCTACCTAAGAGAGGATGGTTGAGCATATTGTGCATTTTGATTTCATCGTGACATGTCGATAAGGATGATTTCTCATGTATTGGTTTATTCTAGTTTATTATTGATCTCTTAGGTTCACCCATGTCTATTCAGCTCTTGTTGCATAAAGTAGTGATTATGATGCTCACATGTATACCTACATTTCCCTTTCTGTTTGTTTTACTTTGTGCATTCTGTTGTATTTTTTTTTCCTTGGAAAGTGGTGAATTGCTTTTGATTAGGTTTCTAGAAATGGTTTTCAAATGAAATTATTTATTCGTCTTTGTAAAAATTTGAAAATATAAACATCACATTCCCTTTTTCTAAAATGTCATTAACACTAATGAATTGAACCCAAATTTGGAAATGGTTAAGGGAAATAATTCATACTTTGTTTTTAAGTAGAATATTTAGAAAATCATACTTTTATAAATTGTTGTTCAAACTTGATATGATTATTCTTTTATTTAAAAGGTAGTGCATTGGGAATAGATATCGGGCTAGCCTACTGAGTTTTAATACTCACGCCTATAGTTATTTTCTGTTTTTAGTGTTTGTGTAGGCTATTGATTTAGTGGGCTCGCCTAGGGTGACACTTGATCGTTGATTCAGAGAGCGACCCACAAGGTCCCATGGAGTTTGTTCGGACATCGTGTTTGGTCAGTTTTATTTTTCTCCTATTCATGTTTAGTCACATTGTTTGGTTTTCATTTTCGGTGCTGCTCTGTTTTATCTTTGCAGTCTTATTTATTTATATTGGGAGAAAATTTTCCCACAGTCTCTGTTGATTCCCTGGCGCTTGTCGCCAGCCCGGGAGGATCAGGAACGCCTCTCAAGCCATGTCACGGACCGGCTCAGGTGACCGGTTCAGGGTCGACCCGAGTTGGTTTGTGACAACATACATGTATTTAAGCCACACTACATAATAATATGGTTTAAATTAATGAAATAAATATTTATGATTTATGATTTATGTGGAGCAGTTATGAAAGTACATGATATTAATGTGAATGGTGGGACTATAATTATATATCCCTCTAATATATTGGATATTGATATAATATCATGAGATTCTAGTTTTGGTTCATGAGAGGTTATCCTATGCACATTATGTTCTGTTGTATTGGTTATTATCGTTGAATAATGTTTATGTTGTCATGTTTTATATTGTTGTCACATTATTATGTTACCTTTATGCTACAATGTTATATCATGCCTCTATATTCAAGATTTTAATTATAACCCTTCTTATGTTACCATGATATTCTTATTGGATCACATGTAAATAAATAAATTAAGATAATATTTTTTAATCCCTAATTTGGATTTATAGCTCACCCTTTTCTTAAGTAATTACTCAAGTCATCCCATGTTATTTTTGAAGAATGCTGGAATATCAAGTCCATATTATGTATTTTTTTAATAATTTAATTTTGTTATTTTTTCAAAATGTTATTATATGTACCTAATTTCTCGAAGACAGTAGGCGTCATGATATTTTGGGATTTTATTATGTATACCTCTAAATAATAAATCATGAATCAAGGTCTAATAATATATGGGTTTTCATAGTTGGTCTCAAAGGATTGTTTATCATTTTGAATTAGAATTATAAAACAATAATGAAATCCTTAGGGGTTATAATATTCATAGTAAAATATCACAATTTTTTTAATAAAATATAGAGTAAGTGGTTAGAGAGAAAATAAATCTCTTTCTGAATACTACAAGTGGACAAGGGTCTAGAGCAGTTGTTATTAGTGGTAATAACCCCAAAAGGGTTCATTGAGATTTACTCGATTCTCACCTGGTAAATGGAAATGGTCCATGCTACACACCTAGGTTTAAACTCATTTGTAAATTCTTAGTTATATTCAAAAACACATTAGAAAAAAATATTAATGGTTTAAAAATGACTATAAGAATTTATATTTTGATTGAGATCATTGATAACATATATGGAGGCCTATCACTTCATAGGCTGAGGAATATATTTCATTTATGAGTTATCACTTAAATTTTAATAGTTTTATTTATCCATGCTTAATAGTTTTAAAATTAGAATCCCTAATTTTATTTTGGATAATGTAAATGTTTAGAACTTGAATCAAATAGTGAAATGATAGCATATTGTCAAATCAGAATGTTAAATGCCCCAAGAGAATGCGATTATATGAATATTTAATACCATTCATGTTATGTAAAACCATTCAACCATTAGCAAAAAACATGTTAATTGAGTAATTATTTAAGATGAAAAATGTGTAAATTTTTTTTCCCAAGTATATAACATCCCCATTACTTATTTTTTGGCTGAAAATAACTAAAAACCATAAAATTCTACACTTAGTTGAATTCAACACTATTTTGGATATGAATTGTCTTTCACTATATAGATCCATCATAAATTACTGGGAGAAGTAAATCACCCCCTATATAATTATTTTTTTCTATGATTATATACAATTCCATGGGGGAGGGAAAATATTATTTGGTACCAAAATATTAAGCATTGATATTTATTTCCTTATGATGAATCATACTTATCTCATATTATTAATACTAAATAAAAGGCTATCATTGATGAAATTCCCATTTTATAGAAATTTACTAATGTGTTTGCAGATGAATTTCTCTGTCTTCCCCCTAGATATGAGGTTGATTTATCTATCAATATCCATAATAGATATTTTTTAATATCAAATAATTCATATAAAATGGCCATTTTTGAACTTTATGAACCGAAGTAAAAATTACAGGAGAATATGTATAAAGGGTTTATACACACATGTGCTTCATCGTGGGTTGCACTGGACCTCATTTTACCTAAGAATGATGGGTCTATTCAGCTCTAAATTTATTATCATGAGCTAAAAAAGATCATGACAAAAAATGAGTATCCACTTCCATGAATTGATTAATTAGTCTATCATATATGTGGAACCAAATACTTCAATTATGTGGATATTCAATGGGAATATTATCATGTAAATGTGAAGAATGAGGATATACCCAATACATATTTTGGTAAACAGTACGAGTACTATGGGTTCATATATATTACAATTAAAATAAATAATATTGTAGTTAACATCATGGAATTAATGAATATAGTATTTAGTGATTACCTGGTAAAATTTGTAGTCATTACAGATGATATTATTATCTACATTAATAAAATAGTGTAACATTGGAATCATTTAAATACTATACTGAAGGCTTTAGGGAAAGAGAATATATATGAAAATAATAATAAATGTCAGTTTGGTTAGAGAAAGTAACGTTATGATGGTATTTTATAGATAAAAAATTTATATTTTCGTATCTATAAAAAATAGAGGCAATCAAAGTATGGCCTCGACAAAAATCATTGATGGGAATCCATTGATTATGTAGATTATATGGATTCTATCATGGAATTTTTAGAAAATTATCAATATATTCAAACCCAATAACAAATTTTACTCTAAAGAGAACCATGGGTTTTATGGAATGATTAATGTGAGGAGATATTTAAATAACAAAACAATAGGCTAATCACTTCACCTCTACCCACATTACCCCCAAAGGTGAAATTTATTTGATCTATAATGATTCATATAAAATGGTATTTGTTTGTATACTAATTCATGATGAAATATTAATAGCATATTTTTATATTTTATTAAAAATATTTGAGTGGAAATACCAAAAATCACAATCTAGAATTACTTATTTTGGACACCATAGTGAATATATGGTGACATTACCTATATAGAGAAAAGTGTGATATATATAAGGATCATAAAAGCCTAAAGTATATATTATAACAAATATCACATTATGAAACATGAAGATGGTTTTATATGATCAAGGATTATGATTGTTCAATCCATTACCATATTGGGAATGAAAACAATGTGGAATATTATATAGGAAGAATGTATCCCACCACTCTATCCCTGATGAGGATTTCAAGGGATCCAATATTCTTTGACATGTTTCTAATAATAGGAGCGTCATCTTACCTTGCACAAATATATTCCCAACCATAAAATCATTAGAGGATTATGATATATCATAAGTATGATTAGTTTCTATAGTTGAAGGTAGTGAATATTTTGGGTTTCAACATTGTAGAAGATGGAGTTATATGGTTTGGAACCCGGATATGTGTCCTGAAAAAATTAGAGTTAAAGACTGAGCATTTGTATGATGTGCATATCGCATCCATTTATATTCATCTATGAAGATTTATTATGTATATATATTTGAAGAAGATATTCTATTAGGATAACTTAAAGGGGAATCTTGAGATGTTTGAATCTTGATTCTTGGAATACAACCAAATTACGTAAAAGAGATATATGTCTAATGGAATGATAATACCATTTCCCATACGAGTAAGGAAATGAAAAAACATAACCATGGATTTCATTATAGGAATCCCTAAAACACATAAAGGTAATAAATCCATTAATTTTTCAGTCAATCACCTTACCATGTCATCCCATTTAATTTCTATCAAATAATATTTATCCCTTAACCAACTCGCTAATATATACATAAGGAATGTTTGAAGAGTGTAGGGATTTCCACTCTATATTTTATGTTATAAATATTAGATATTTAACTCAAGGTATTGGATAATTCTTTATTAAGTGTTGGATACAAAAAATAGATTAATATATATATATATAAGACTCATATTTATATTCAGTATAAAAGAACCATTAAAACACTTGATGATATGAAAAGTTCGTGTTCAATGGATTTAAAAGGATATTGGGAACACAACCTTGCCATAGTAGATTTATAATATTAAAATAGTTTCCATTACTGAAATCATATACAACCTTATACGTCTTTTTATGGGGAGATGTGTTGAACTCTGACATTCTATGATGAAGTTGGGGAGAAAAATATGACGGGATGTGATCATTTCATAAAGATGCAGTAATGGTTCAAACCAATCAATGAAATAATAATTTCACACAAATTCAACAAAAAATATATTTATATAATCATTGATGTGGCTTGGAGATTATGGTTAGAGAAAAATATTTCCACCATATATCAATATACAATAATGTCATGATGTGTGGGAAGAAGGGAAAGGTTAGTCCTAGATACATCATCCCCTCTGAGATCCTTGATAATATTTGAGCAGTGGCCTATTGACTAGAATTTCCACCAAACACATATAAAGTACATGATGTGTTTCATATATACCTTTTGAGGATTTACATACTAGAACTATCACATGTACTAAATCCATTGTTGTTACATGGGAAAATTATTAATCATATGAGGAAATTCTAGTAAATATCTTAGATCATAGAGATAAGGTTCTACAAAACAAGACTACTCAACTAGCCAAAGTGATGTGGTTGAACCCTGAGTTTGAGGATGAATCCTGAGAACTAGATGAGGTGATGAAATTGAAGTACCCTCCAATGTTTTATTTCATAAAACAACGCTTTCAAGAAAAACATTTTTAAATTTGGGAATGATGTAATGAAAAAAACATTTATAAATGAAATCCCATTTCTAAAAATGTGATTTCAGTATTATGAAGTGATGGTATAGAAATACATGCCTTGATTTGGTCATTTGGGAATGTTATATCATATTGTATTTTAATGACCGTTAAGAATAATAACCTTTGAAATTATTTCCTCTATAAAGGGGTCTTATGTAATGTATAATAAGAATTATGATAAAGTCTATTTGACATAGTTCAAAGAATCGAAGGCCCTGTCTAGTAAGACCAAACCCTGTAAATCCCATTTAGTAGAGGATATATGGGAGACACCATGAATTGTATTTTCCTTTTTATCATGTCTAATCCTTTATTAAACATATAAATCCTAAATGTAACCATTTATGGGAGATTTTCAATCTCATTCAGATCACAACCCAAACCATGTATGTCGAACCCCCACTGAAAGAATCTCCATCTAAAACTGAAACCTTGGTTTTTATCTGGTGTAGTGATGTTTTAAATATCTAGACCCAAATATTTTTAATTATTATATTTTAATTTAATTATGAAATTTAATATATTTATTAATTTTTAATTGATTAAATAATATATTTGTTGAAAATTTGATTCTAAAACGATGAAACTGAAACAGTTTTATTTGAAAATATATTGTTTCAATAATAAAAATAAATGTGATAAATTTTTTAATTTTTAAAATAAATTGTTTTTAATAAAATATTATTAATTTAAATTCATTGATAAATGAAAATAAAAATTTATTTTTATAAATTAAAATGTAATTTTAATTGGGGTCAGAAAACTTTTATTGTTAAAAAATTATTTTCAATAAATTGGTATTTTTATTTTAAAGATTAAATTCTAAAATTAAATGAGTCATTTTGATAAAATAAATATTATTTTTTAAATCATATTGTTAAAATTATCTATATATTATTTTTTCATATTTTTTGAGACAGTTGCATTTTTTGGAAAAAAATTAAATACACTATGTATTATGACATAATAATGTCCAAAAGGTGATATAATATATTTACCTAAATGGTATCAATGAACAAGTATATATTTAAAATTTCAATTAATGTTCTTTTAAAATTATTTGATTGATTTTATAAACCCTTAATGAATCCTCCAAAACCAATATAATATTTTATTGGTCTGAAATTAATTATTTATAAAAATGAATCACTACCACATCACAAGGGGTGTTATATTAATGTTTTCAGTTCATAGCCTTATTTAATAATTAATATCACTCCTATTTGGAGGAAACCATGTGTTGGTTTCCAGTTTTTATTTCATTATCACATATACTGCAATACCTATGTTTGGATATTAAAAAACCATTTTCTCCTCTTTGGGTATATAAAACCACCCAACCATACTTTTCTCTTTAATTTAAACCCTTATAAAAAAAATTACTCTTCTATTACCTCTATATAACCATCCCAATGTTTTAATATTCTCATAAGAATCTCCTTCCATAATTTTATAATGATACTCTCAAGGTATAGAATCATATACTTCCCATCATTATTCTAGAACCACATATATATTATTCCTTTCTTAAAATTATAAAAATGTGGATTTTTTTTATAAAATCAACATAATATCCTTAGGATCCCAATGTAATTAGATACCCCATTACCTCTCATTCATCATTCTATAAAACTTTATGTACAACATTTAAGATACCTAAATTATCCATTAATTTTTCCTACTAATCATTTATATAGTGAATACTCTTCAACACATGAAATCAAGTGCATTCACCTAGTGGGTTTTATACTTAATTTATATGTTATATTAATATATATATCCCTTAATTCATTATCTAGTAGTTAGAATATCTGAATGACAATCTTATGTTTTATGATATATGTGGCACACTTATTCAACTAATGATAGGAATGTAATGGGTGGGCCACGAATTATATGGCCCTCTAATGAATTGGGCAATGTATTGATCTCATTAGATTCCATGTATACTGTATGGTAGGTTATACTAAGAATAATATGTTTTTTGTGGTTATCCATGACTTATGTTTATGGAGTCATGTTGTATGTTATTTCTACATTCTGATATTTTCCTTTATATTATCAGGTAAAATCATCACTCGTTTTTGAACAATATTATTCACACCACTCTTATGTTACCTTGATCTGGAACTGTTTATCACTTGTACTTATTTAACTAATAGTATGATATTTTTTATTCACATAGTATTCTTTATATCTCATTACTTTCTTATATACATACCCATGTTATCTCCTGCAATTATAGAATAATGAAGGAATTTTATGAGAATGTTAAGACCATTTTCATTAATATCACTGTATTCCTATAGAAATATGTTTTAATAAATACCTATGCTTCCAAGGAAACTATGATTCAGGATATTTTGGGATTGTATTGTACAACCCATTTTAAAATAAATAAATAATTAAGGTGTAATAATATGTATGTTTTCATCTAATGTTCTATAGAATATGTTATTAATGATCATGGAGATGTTTTATGTGATGAAAAGGAAGACAAATAATACATAATTATCTAGAGAATTTGAAGATATCAGTGGAAATGGTGAATGTAAATAGAGTTCTTCTAGAGGAATCACTAACAGTTCAATGTCTTAAATGTGGGAAATGTGGACATTATCCATCTCAATTCCATAATACTAGGGCTATCAGGGATGATAGGCACTAGAAAATATAAGATAAATAATGCATCTGACACCCCCACTGTAAAAGTGGGTTATTAATATGATATGTAATGAGGAACACTGGTCACTCACTCAACAAATATGACTATTATGTTCTTATATTCATCTTCCTACACGTTTGTACCATGTAATATGGAAATTAAAATAATATTTTCATCCCATTGACTATATTTTTATTCATTAATAAAAAAATAATGTGTCATACTTATTGTACCTTATTTACATAAATCTTATCTAATTTATTATTATAGGAATTTTCTTCATATAAGATACCATTATTATTCCTTTAGATAAATTTGATGACTTATTTGGCATTAATTGGATCTCTAGACATACAGAACATGATAATTTCAATGATATAAAAATTATATCTTAAAATAATCCCATGTAAACATATTAATATAAGCAATAATATAATCTCCCTATAAAAATTACTCCCATTATATTCAACATGTTTATAAAAAAGTCAACACATTTTATATTACTATTATGATTGAAAAGATTATTTCACTAGTAAAACTGAATATTGTTGGGATGAAACCACATTGGACATTAATTCTTGATTCATGGAAACCCATATCATATTGAGTGAGTAATTACCTAATGTTAAAATAATTGATTTTTTTTATTTTACCATGGACACAAATTTTATGATTAAAATTCAATTTTTCTAAAAACTAGTTTATATGTGTCACAACAGATAATGTTAAACTTTATTCTTCTCATTAAATTTTATCTGATAAAATATATGTAATATTTGTTATAATTAAGTCCCAATTATACTATAATGGAAAATTTCTATTTATTAATAAAAAATGATTCACTAAGGTAACTACTTGACACCATGGTAAAACTGAATATGGTAAATATGAATAATATAGGAGTGATGGATTCAAATAATTGTTTAATATTTTTTAGAAAAACAATGTTAGAGGAAGTATTGGCCTTCTATTATCCCCCAAAAAATTATTTTCCAATTTTATCACCCCATGAATTGTTTAACATGTTCCCTCTTTATAATAAGTGATTATAATTATAAAACATTCATCCACACAACCTATAAAAGGGGCCTCACACCTCCTCACAAATACCACTTAATGAATTCATATTACCCTTGAAAATATAACATTTTCCATCCCATATAGTCCTATTTATTTTTTATCCTCTATTCATAAGATATTTACTTAAGACATCTATTTCCATGGTTTCTTCCAAGGGAAAGTCAAATGATCAAAGTAATTACTTTTTTCCTTTAAACATATTTTCATTTATTTCATACTAACCCAAATCTAATTTTATAATTTCTATAAAATCACATCAATAATTATTTTATAGTTAATTTTATTATTCTAAGGAGATAAATATTTTCCAATATTCACATTTTTTATTAAAAAAATGAAGTTTCCATTTTTGTATTGTATGGACTACCTCCTCCATAAAGAAACTAATTTTTTTATCACCACCAACTATATTAACTAATTATTATGGTTAATTTGAATAATATATGTGAAATATGTTAAAAAATATTTTTTAGATACGAAATATAAAAAAATTTATTTTCCTATCAGTCCTGGAGAAATGAAACTTTTGAATGTACGTTGTGAAGACTACCACCTCTATAAAGTAATTTATCTTTTTATTCTTATAGATTCATACCCATTGATATTTCCTCATAAAATATGATTCATAATAATTAAATTATCTTAATAATTTCATTATGATACTATAATAATGGTTTTATCCCAAAATAAACCACCATCATATTCATATTCATCCACTAATCAGGGTATCTTCATTTTTGGACGTATCTATCAAAACATCTTGAAAAATGTTGTAAAATAATATCATAGATGATTATGAGAACAAAGGTATTGGTAATATATGATATAAATATGCAAATAATGGTTTTATTTTGGATATGGGTTTGAAATATCTATATTAAACCCATAAATTTAAACCACACTTCTTATTCACTATAAAATTATAAAACAATCTCTCCATAGACACCATCATCATGTATAATAAATAAAGTACTTATGAATTTAAATTATGAAAATATAAATATTTATAAAAAATAATTTCACGGCCCGCCTTCACTAAGATGAGGGAAGAGATAACAAACCACTAAACCTTTCCTTCCTCAAGTTGAAGGAGAGATAATGACCCCTGAGACCTGCCTTCAATAGGCCCTAGAGTGGAGACTAGAACCAAAGGTATAAAATCACACATAATATGGAAGGAATTACCCTTTTTGTTTATTAGGATCAAGAGATATGATGGAAAAACCCAAACAACACCAAAACTGAAAGTAGAAGTAATGTAAAACCAAAAAATACATTCCCATATACAGTTTCCATATAAAGTGCTATAAGGTACAAGAAAATTAGAAATGGAAGTAACAAAAGAAAAGAAAAGTTGAAACGTCAACGGTCCCGGTGTCTGAGATAATAGGGTCTCGCACGGTTCTTGATGTCCTCCTGGAAACCTAAAAATAATTTTACATACGTAGGGTGAGTATACAAGTATACTCTGTAAAGAAACCCAAAATCTCTCGTGCACAAGTGGGGAGGCATTCTAATGCCCTATGAGATAAAGAGATAACAAAAACACATAGCGAGAAAACTATCCACCAAAACCTCACCACGGAACACTCCCCAAATAATGAAATTAATGTAAATTAATAGTAATTACACATCAATGTTTGGGTATCTCACACCACTTTCCCACTGGTTATTGAAGACATCCTACGCATCAGACCTCCCCCACCATTCTCACTATAGTCACACTGCCTCCCCAACAACAACCTTTTGGGACACCACAACCACATCTACGCCCACAAACACCTAGGCCACCACAACCACACATAACCATTCCCACATAAAACTGAGCCAGATCAGCTACTGACATGCCCGAAGACACATGTGCCTAAACAACTACTGTCACACCCAAAGTCTCCTGGGCCTCATCCTGAATACACTTGAGAAGACGACCTACTCGCACACACCTGGTCCAACCACCACAACTTACCCAGCCTAAAGAATCATGGTCTACAGTGGACCTCAGACCATCATAGCCTACCTAAAGAGTCTTGTTATACTATCAAAGGGAGCATAAAAGGAGATAATAACCATCCACTCGTATGAGTGTTGGGAAAAACACTCTTCTCCATGAAATTGTGGTGTTCAGCAAGAAGTGATCAACATGGGTGGGGTGAAAATAAGAAACACAAATACTAAATTATACATATAGGTAAACAAGTACTCCCCAAACCTAGGGGTTTCAAAACCATCCCATAAAAAACACCCTTATTACTATTCATTCGTAAAAAGCACAACATCCACAACCAAGTCAGAACTCATTCCCAGAAAACAATTCCTTATTGAACCCATTCTTGTTATCATTTTCAAGTGATTCCTTTTAAATAATTCTTCACTATCGGGAAACTAACAGGAATATCCACAAGCCAAGTAAAGATGAACAACCAAACATCAATTTAAGAATTCACACCTGGTTGTCTTTTAATGTCACAACAACAAAAGGGATATGTGAGATCCACCAAAGTACCGGTACCAACCCAAGCTCCAACATATATCCCCAAAAAACCTTAGATACAAAAAAATCATCACCGCAACAAGGGATACCATACCAATCGATGTCACCCAAAATCATTAACCATAATAACCACACATGTCATCAAGACAGAACAATGGAGTTCATAGATTCAACCACACCATTCATTAAGACCCTTATTTCATTTTGGTTAATCAGGGTGATCATGCAAGGATTCTTGTTCACTAGAAATCCATTTAAAAAACCGAGTTTACATGATTAAAAAATTCCCATGTTATAGAAATTCAATCATTACAGAATACTGGGGTTCATTAGTGTGCAAGGAAATACCAACAATGACCACAATTTTTAGTGGACATAATACCATATAATTCACAACATATAAGAAAAGGTAAAAGAGTATAGAAGCATCATCAAACACACTCATTTATTTTTAATAAAAAATTAATTATATTTTTTATGGGTTGGTTTCATCCATACCTATTAGAACATTATCATACCATCACCGCATGATACACATTAAGGAGAGATGAAGGAAAAAACCGTACCTGGATAATCAGCGATCGAATGTTTTTTTTTTCTTGCAGAAATAACTGGGAATGTGTAACATACATGGGAATAACATTAAGGACTCCCAGAGTGAGTATAAAAAGATCCATCATAGTCTCACAACTAGCCTCAGAAATAGGGACTCCAAACTCACCAAGGGTAGAAAAAGAGACCATCCAAGATGAAGAGGAATGAATCTCATGCGATAAAAGGTGAGATCCTAGAGTTATAGGATATGAATTTTGAATTTCTTTAAAGGTGGATCGTGGTTTCACCATGTGGTTGTGTGGTCGCAAAAGATGGAATTAATATTTATTTAATAATTCTCATTGTAGATGTGGCCACACCTGCTTTGAGTAAAAGTATTTCCTTTAAACTGAGGAAAATGTGTAATAGGGGAGGAATAGGAAAACATAGGAAAAGGGTGTAGAACTAAGAAAAAAGCCATATGATTTGGTAATTCAAGGTTCTCCAAGATCATGGGTACATTAGATATCATTTATGGGCATTAAATGTCATTTAATGGGGTATTAATACACTTTTATGTCAAAAGATACATTGTGAGGGTGGAACTGGAATAAATTCGGAAAGTGGGAAAAATAAACCATTTTGTGAGACATTGTAATGGTTCCACGGTCCCGGTTCCACCGTCAAAATACCACCTTATGCGGTGCCACCATTTCGGTGTATGATGTTGATAGTGAAACCACTATGGTGCCAGTGTCATGGTGCCACCGTCACGGTGCCACCATCACAGTGCCACCACTACGGTGCCAGAGTCATGATGTTGTTGTGACCAGTCCCACCATAACAGTGCTTCTATGACCAGTCCCACCATCACGGTATAGTCGTGACCTGTTCCACCGTCACATTTCCACTTTCACTGTGGCACAGTCACGGTGTCACCGACGTGGTGCCTCCATGACTGATGCCACCGTGACCGGTGAAACCATTTCGGTGGTACCGAGTTTTTGGAAAAATCCTTAATGAGTCATTGTCTGGAACATTACACATAAATTATAGTTCATTTTTGGATCTATTAGTGATGAAATGTTTTATAGGAATGATGTAAAATCTAGTTATTATGAAACTAGTTTAAAAGGATCAAGATTACAAACCCCGGTATTGAAAATAGTTAATAAAAACTAATATATATGTAAATAATTTTTTAAATTATGTTTATAAAAAGATATAAATATAAATAAGGTGATTAAATAGTTGATTAAAATATTTTTTTTTGTAATCTATGATATTGAATCAATTTAGTAGTTATTTGGAATCATAGAAATGGATTCCTGTCTCAAATTGAACTCTGTATGACATACATCTTATTGTGCACCATGACCTCTTTAATATGGTGTGATTACTACATAATCAATTTCATCTACAATATACATTATATTATTAGTTTTTTAAAAGTCATAAAAAGTTATTTCATCAAATTCTAATTGATTTGAAACATACCATAATTGAAATGCTTTTTGAGAAAAATGTTACTCAAACCACAAGAGATTCAAAAGAAAATATAATTTTCCGATCAATATTTTTTCTAAAAGGAAACCAATATTAGGAATTTTTATTCATTTTATAAAACATCAAAATATTATTTGGATATTACTTGGTTTCTATATGTCCCCTAAAATTTTAATTTATCGGCATTCATTTTTAAAACAAGATGTATTTCTTTTTAGTGAAACTGACCCCATCAAATCTTTTTGGTCAGAGAACTCCATTTTTAATATCTATATTCAGTGGAGGATTTTCATAATTTTCATATTAATGCATCAATAATTTATCATGGTAATTTAATTATAGATTAAATTATTAAAAAAAATTAATAAAATTTTATATGTTTTATATATGATCTTTTTGTATCAATGTGTTAAAACAATATGTGTTCAATGTTTTCAATTTGAACACATCTTTCCATCACCATAATTGTTTTATATGAATAATTATATATAAATTTTATTGATTTATAGATGAAATTTGTTCTCTAAGTTACATAATATATTTCCTAACAATATTTTTCAAAAGGTCACATGTATTCTTGTTTACAATATGTTTTCTGAGAAACCCCAAAAAAAATTCAATAAAGTCATTTTACTTTGATTTATCTTATGCTTGATTGAGGATATTATTCAATTGATACAACCCAAATTTTTTCCCACGGTGTATTATGATATTTTATTTTTCCATTAATTGTATCACCCATCACATCATTTTCCTTTACTATATATACGATGTTAATGGGTATAACATTTCTTCCCATTCATATCATTTACGGATACCCATTTTCTATTTTTTTTCATTGAAGGGTGTTTTCCTAGATACAATATCTATATAGATTAGGATAGTTATTTATTAAATTTTATTCCATATATCTATAATTTCTAAATGTCATATTCCTTTTTATCATGATTAAAGGGTATTTACTTATAATTTTACTGAATATCATTGGATAACCAACAATTTTTATTGGGTATACCAAGTTATATAATTATGGATTTCATATTTTTATTATTAATTCTGAAAGGTTCATAAAACCCATATTATTTCTAGGGGTTTTATGATGTGATGGAGCAAACCAATTTTTTCCCAAGGGTTATTTAGTTTGTGAGGAATTATTACATTCTAGTGGAACTCGTATGTTTATATTATGATCGGTGGGAAACTATATCACCATCTAATTCACTAGATAATCACTTATATATCCGTAGAAAAATATTCATGAGTATTTTTTTATCTTTGATAATCATGGCCACAAATTTTTTGGTTCGTGGGTGTAATGTTCCACATACTAATATTTATGGAACATTTCTATGGTATCCTAATTATACACTTTCAATGTTCTTTATTATTGAATAATTTTTCTACAATTATATTAGTACACATTTTTATAATTATATATGTAATTTTCATTTTTTATTCTTATGATATTACGTGCATTAGGTAATTATTATTGATCTAATATTTATTGGGTATAACATTCCAATGTATTCCGATTATAACGATTTTCTTATAATTATGATTACTTATGATATATGAATATTATTTCTTATGTTTACCCTTACTATTTTTTTGCACACATCACATTATTATCTTTACATTAGCCATGTTACTAAAATGGTTATAACATATAAAATTTCTTGAAGGATTATTTTTTTGGATCAATTATTGAGAAATATTTAAAAGTTTAAGAATACAAATTTATTATATGGAAAGACCAAAAAATGATAAACCTTCTATTATTGGGGTTTTGATATTGTTTTGTGAAATTTAAGGAATAAATTATGGAAATAATCTAAAATATATACATTTTTATCTTGGATCTCAATAAATATATGCTTCAAATTCATGTTCCACATAAACAAACAATTTTCTTGAAGATATGAAATTTCAGTAAATCTATAAATCAGAGTAAATAAAAAAGGTGGACATAAACATAATTGGTAATATATATAAATACATAGTGGGAATACAATTTATAAATTTATTAATAATCACATTAAAAATTAAATAAGTAATGAAACTTATATGAACTATGGAAATAAGAAAACAAAACACGATGTACCAGTTATCAGACAAGAAAATCCATTAAAATATATCATAAATGTAAACAAACATTAGTGTGAGAGGTAATTCAATTTAACTTAAATATAAAGGAAGTCTAGAAACCTAAAATTTTGTATCCCAATAATTATATTTATAAAACATTCTATCAAATTATACATAGAGTCCATTGACCTTATACTTACCAAATAGTATTAATGTTCCAACAACAGAAACATTATCTATCGTAATAAGAATCCCAAGATCTACATAATTTATATTAGATCTATCACCTTCAAAAGAATATATTTATCATAATTGATTGGAATAATAATGAATAGTTGATAATTAATGGGATTTATAATTAAAAACTTATAAGAATTAATAGTTTTAAAATCAAATGGATTCAAAAAATATTTTGATAAAAGAAACTATGAGTTAAAATTGTTTGTTCAATGTCACGTTATAAATGAAAAAGAAGTCTCATAATTTAAAAATATATTATTATAATCATAAAATTTGTGGTTATATTTATATAATTCATTTCCATGGTCTGATTCATTATTCATTGGGTTCATTTGGAATATAATTAGATGCATTATCACTATCATTCGATGAACATGTCAATATTTTGCATCATTTGATTACATGAAATGGAGCCACTATAGTGCTATGTCATCTTGTATATGAACTCTTATTAAAAACCATGTGTTAAATGGATATACTCAATTCTTCAGCTCATTCCAAAATCACCAAAAATAGAATTACAATATTTTAATCTAATATACCATAAAACATTAAAGAAAGGATTAAATAAAATTCAAACATGAGTGTATTTGGAATTTCAAAAAATGAAAAAATCATTCATTAACACCATGATAATAACAAATCATGGGCTAAAGATCCTTTATATACTACTTCATATGAATTCCAGTTATTATATAGATTATAAATGAATATTTTTTATTAGAGTATTTTTATAATCTACTGATGGATTATGAAATTTATAGACAAATTTATTACCTATCTAAAATTATAGACAATTTTATAGTTGACATATTTACTAATATGAATGTCATTTTTTCCTAGAAATACTTTTCAAAGATGATGATTATATTATTAATTTTTTTTATTAAAAATATACAAATTAAAATTTATTCATGTTATTGATTTAATACGTTTTTTCAAAATAATCACCTATAAAATGACACAAAGTCCTTATATATATTCATAATACCACAATTCATTCAATAATAATTGTCTACTTTAATACATACTATCATAATTGAATATGTGTTTGAATTGTTTATGGATATAAAATAATTTGTGAGATTATTTAACATCTGATTTGGTATGAAAAATTGATTACTAATGAGATTCAAAATTTTTATCATCTAAGTTAGTCTATTTGTATTTTAGTAAATAATGTATGTTTCGTTTTTGCTATCATTAAGTAAAAAAACTCATTATAATATTTCACATTGAGTGGTGCGAATGAAAATTTAAAGATGAATTCGAAAAAATTGTTACACTAATATTTTGTTATAACATAATATAAATTTACATATTTGAAATTTTTTAATCATAAAATTATAATATATCATGGAATAAAATTAATATGTTGATATAATTCACTGGAAAAAATATCTCTTTTTACACTGGTGAATATTATTTTATATTTTTTTATTAAATAAATTTGTTTTTTCTAATATAAAAAATCACATTGTTCAATATAAGATTTTCTCATAAAGATAGAGTTATAAAATGTGGATTTTATGTTCTCAAATTAATATATTAAAGAACAAAAACTAGAAAAACTAAATCACTTAAAAATTAAAATTTTTTTAAAATTCATTTTTACATATTATTTCATACTGTAAATATAAATATCTTTTGGTTAATCTGTCTATTTTTCTAATGAAACTAGCTTGTGTTCTAAAAATGAGTTGAACCATCATTGATAAATATGGAAAGATTAATTTACTAGTTTTATTCATTTATTTTTTAGATTGTTATATCATTATTTTTTTAATATTTTGTTGTATATTTGATATAGCATGCCATATTTTCTAGGTAAATACTCAAGTATAAAATATTTGAATAAATGAAATCCTGTAACACTTTCTATAATGTTTGTGTGGAATTAATTTTTTTAACATATAATTGTTTTGGATTTAAAAAAAATATTTAAAAAATATTATTCATGTCTATTATTATTATAATAAACATAAAATAAAAAATTTATAACACATCATGAAATTTTTTTTAAAAAAAATCAATGTGATAAATGGGTATTCAAACCAATTTATTGGATAAACGATATAAAATATCACATCATTATTTTTTTAGTAGAAATTATATAACATTCATTTTAATTTATACTTATCAATTAATATAACATATAAAATATATTATATAGAGAAACCATCATTTTAAGAAAATTATTTTTTATATTTTATTTCTAGATTTTATATTTTATCTTAATTATAATAACAAGAACAATGGTTAATATTTTTCAAAGTTGGTTTTTAACTCCAAAATTGAAAATTTATAATTAATTATCTAATATTAATGACCTTGATCAATCAATGGAAAATATAAAATATAAAAAATATGAATAATGTAAAAATATAATATTGATAGACACTAAGGATCACATATATTGAAAATGATAACATGATAATATAATCTGTATTAGTCAACACTTTCATGATCAAAAACTCAGAAATTCATTAGGGTATATGATTTTCCTTGTAATTATTTAACAAAGAGAAAATGAATATTTAATAATGATTATATAGTAATGACAGTGCTGATATATTTTCATAATTAAATAATAACATAGTGAAACCACTTTTCCCAATCTCGTTTCATAAAATAGAGGGAAATAATCCTTCGATTCAAACCTAGCTCCATGTATTCTTTCCTTCTCTCTCCTCCCCTAGTGTATTTTTTTCAAATGAAATCACCTAGTTCAGTTCATTAGTTTATGAACTCCATATTTTTTGTATGTCAATTCAATTTATTTTAAACTTCTAAATATGTGTTTTTTAATCATTATCATGATGGTTTTGTGAATTTTTCTTCAAAAAAATTTCTCCCGGTTGAGGGATATTGAATGTATACACAAACACACATATATCTTCATATATATATATATATATTATATGAAAATATTTAAATTACTTATACAAAATTAAATTCTAATATTTTCATATACGACCTATTATTAACTCGGTTGAGATAGAACTGTTATGTGACTCGGAGGCCCAAAATACATTATGCAAAGACGTAGAGGCTCAAACAAATTTACAAATTTTGAATTGACTATAGTGAGAGAACCCATCCCCAAAACATTCATTGATGTTTATGACTAACTTATCACTTGATGATATAGTGAACTTGTCCATCCACCATGTATATTTTCATAACCCCAAAACCCTTTGGTGTTTATTCTGTCTCCCCCTACTATCATATGTGCTATTAGATCCACCTTCTGACTACTAAATATAATCTCTATCATCTTGAGGCTTCTTCAATATAGTATAACCACACTATATTAATGGGATAAGGCCAAGTGGCCATATTTCCCAAAAATGTCCAAATATAATAATATTGCTGAATAGTATATCTATATTAATACACATATATAGTAACAGATACATTACCTTTTAGAGTATCCATAGTACTACAGTACTTCTACAATGCCTTAAAAATTCTCTCATTCATGGATTTGAACCTGGGATTTATTTAGGATTACAAGGATTCATTACCACCTGGATAATCTCCCAACTACATTCATATTCATACATGTGAATATATATATTTATATATATTTATATATATTAATTTATTCATACATATATATATATATATATATATCTGTTTTTTTGTATTTATTTTTTGGGGTTATCTTTAATTTTTCTTTTTTATGATCCTATCTGGGTCTATTAAATATTGTATATATATAAGATGAAATATATATATATATATATAATTATTGTGAATAAACTTTTTAAATATTCTTTTTTAATTAAATTTTATATATGTATATATATATGTATATCATTTTTATAATATATTTATATTTAGGAAATATAATTTTTTAGATAGTACATTCATATATATATATATATTTGGGATATTATATATGTAATATGAATTTTAATTTAGGTTTATTTATATGCATGATATATTATTTTGTTTATTAAATGTATATATAAATATATTTATCTAGAATATATTTAATTTTTATGATTATATATATATATATATATATATCTCTATCAAGTTTACAGTGTCTGTGTGTGGGGTGTGTGTGTGTGTGTTTGTGTGTTTTATATACTGTATATATATTACATTTATCTTTGTGTGTGTTTATAGTTTTTATGTATATATAATATTTATATAATGTTATTTTATATATCATATATAAATAAATTAATATAATTAGGTGTATATGTATATATATACATGTTTTATAATTTATCTATATATATATTTGTATGATTATGATTATGTGTAATTATATATACAAATTTATTTTAGTTATTTCTCATAAATTTTATATTTTGTTATTGAAATAGAATAAATTGGATTTGAAAATGGATGGATTGAAATAATATGACTATAGAATATGCAGAAGGTGTAAATGATTTTCTTACAACCCCATCCCTCAAAATTATACCTCAAGAGGCTATCATTGAAGGAAGATGGATAACAAAACTTGTGTCCCACCTCCAATAGACCTTATGTGAGTCGCATGAACTATGTTTATAAAGAAAACCACACAAATTTCATGAATTATAGTTATTGAAAATGATGGATCCAAAGATAATAAATAAACCCCCAAAAAACTCCACAAACAAAAAACCCATAATTATAACACAATTCATGTACTGTCATAATAATAAAATAGAATTCATCAAGTAAAAAACTAAAATTGTTTCATTTGACAACAAGTCAATGGCTCCATGATCTAAGCTAGAATGATCTAGCTTGGTCTTCATTTCCAACATGATAACCTGAAAAAATAAATTATGTATATATGTATGTTGATCAAAATAGTTTTACTTATTACGATCATACCTGAGGACTCTCATAAAAATATGATATGTGTATACTAATTCTGTAATGAACAAATCATAGAATCAATAAGAACATATTAGGTTAACTAGTTATCATCCTCACAATGTCTCCCTCCCAAAATAATACATCCACATTTAATAATATAACTAGAATCATATAAATAAATGGTAACCCAAACTTATTACCAACATATTTTCCACACCCATTCTCCAATATCATACTTCTTGGAACACCCATACCGTCCAAATAAATCATCCTTATACTAGAAAAATCCTCAAGAAAATAAGAATTCTCTAACTCTCAACTTATTCCAATCACTACATCACATTGTCATCATAATAATACCATGTTCAACGACAATTAGATTCTCATCATCCTATAACCACTATAATAGATTGAAATATTAGAGTATCATGAACATTACTCAAATCATTGTCATGACCTGTCCTCGGGGCCCCTGCTGTGACTACCCCAAACCCGCCTTCCATAGGCCAGAGGCTGGCGACTAGCACCAAAGGCGAAAATCCAGATAACTAGGAAGGCATTGCCTTTATAAATGTAAAAAAAACACCATAGAGTACAAGCGGAAGTAAAACACTAAGTATAAAGAGAAGTGATGAAAGGTAAATTGGCCAGAATACAAACCCAAATGAAAGTACAACTACAACTGAACAAAGTACAACAGAAAAAGACAACATATGGAAGAACGGAAGCGGCTCATGGGTCGTCCTCCTCGGATCCTACCTGAAGGATAGGTACAGATAGCCTCCACAATGTTCTCACCCATCAACCTCCTCCGAGTATCGTCTCGCCGTGATGTCTACCTCTGGATACTGACACGTCATGTTGTCCACCTACGGGTACTATCCAATCCTCGAACATTCGGCCTCCGTGAGGACTTCCCGTCATCTGCAACCAACACAACGAGGTGCGGACATAGCCTGTGCATGGGTGAGTATAACGATACTCAGTAGGGACCCTGAGACCCTCAAGGTATCACTAAAAACCAACAAGGATAACCACAAAGATGATCTCAACAGATAACCTCTACTTAGGTATATTCCATGCATATACATAAGTTATCAAGTAACTCATCTCAATCATGATGGAAACACCAAGATCATGAAATTAACAGATAACCACTACCCATGAATATTCCCATACATATACCTAAGATATCAAGTGACCCATCTCAATCATGAGGAAACACAATGGTCAAAATTCTCAGCTCAAACCAGGATTTTCATCATCGAAACCGTAACTGCTGAAGAGCCCCGCCTCTGGAGTGTACAGTGGTCCTATCACGACTCAGAGGCATTGCTCACTAAACCAAGACTACTGAGGTACTCCTCCTGTCGAGTATTGTGGGTCTGTTGCTACAACCAAGCGCTTCCCACCATGGGTCTACCGTTACAACCAAGCGCTTCCCCTCATAGCCTCAAGAGGTACTCCTTCTGTTGAGTACTGCGGGTCTGCCGCTACAACCAAGCGCTCCTCCGCCGTGGGTCTGCCACTAAAACCAAGCGCTCCCCCTCATAGCCTCCAGAGGTACTCCTTCTGTTGAGTACCACGGGTCTGCCGCTACAACCATGTGCTCCTCTGCCGTGGGTCTGCCGCTACACCCATGCTCTCCCCACTGGGCTATCCGAAACACACTGAGTCGATCAGTAAAGTAGTCGTCAGGTCTCAGCTGGCTACACGGTCTCCATACTCCGCACGCTCGTCTCCGGGAGGGTCTTCTCCACGAGATTCTTGTCGATACTACAAGTATAAAAATGTTCCATGAAAAATTATCTCAAAGGACCGCCTCGTCGTAGGGGTCTTAATGCAACAGATGGCGTGTCAATCAGACTCTCATTCTGTGAGTTATTAGCCTTTTCGTCCCAGGGGCCCGGTTGATTTCGTGAGCGAACCAAACCGGCCGTAACTCAAATGTACCCCGAACTCTCCTTGGGTATACTCATAGGGACCACTTCTCAACAAGATCACCAACACCACTGACGGTTCGTCAAACAGACGTCTGGTTTGAAAG
Organism: Viscum album; assembly: GCA_963277665.1. Lineage (NCBI taxonomy): Eukaryota > Viridiplantae > Streptophyta > Magnoliopsida > Santalales > Viscaceae > Viscum > Viscum album. Next base: position 2,131,841,983 of record OY728155.1, on the reverse strand, counting down.
ATAACAGTTTTTCTGTTCTAAGGGCCCGGTTGGATTTCGGGTGCAATCCAACCCGGACACTATCCAAATGCATCCAAAACTTGGGCGAAGTATGCCAAAAGTTCTGTCTCAACAAGAGGAAATCAACAAAACAGACGACGTGTCAATCAGACGCTCGATCATTGAGTTATTGGCTTTTTCGTTCCAGGGCCCGGTTGGATTTCTTGAGAGAACCAACACGACCGCACTCCGACGACATCCAAAACTTGAGCGAAGTAAGCCAAAAGATCCATCTCACTTAGAGGAATCCATCAATGTCGACGACACTTCAATCGGACGTCCAGAGCTCAAGATATAAGCGTTTCCGCTCAGAGGGCCCGGTTGGTTTCGTATCCGAACCAACCCGGCTGAACCCAAAGTACTCTGAAACCTTGAGTGCGATATATCGAAGCGACCTTCTCATTCCAATGATCGCTACACAAATGACGGTGTGTCGATCGGAGGTTCATAGCCCATGATATGGGCAAAAGACCAAAGAGGGTCCGAAAACGGGGGGTCTGGGCCTAGACCGACCCGGCCCGACCCCCCCTGGGTCGTCCCGAACCAGGAGACCCGACCCGGTTTGGTGCGACCCAGCCCAGCCTGGGCGTGACCCGGCCCGGCGGGTCGGCTCAGCTCGGCTCGGCCCGGCCGAGCGGCTGAGCGAAGGAACCACGGCCCCCGCGCGGGGGCTGCTCCGCAGCAACCGGCCGCGGCATGCTGGTCGCGTCCCGCCTCCCGATTCTGCACGGCCGCGGAACTGCCTCGCCGCCGTAGCTTCAGCCGCGTTAGGTTTTTCCGGCGGCGCGCCGGGCGCCGCCGCGCCGGCGTGGGATTCCGCCGCCACCGGACGCGCTCCGGTGGTCCGTTTTACGTGCGGTCTTCGCCAGTGGTCCTCCCGAGACCCGACCTTCACTGCAAGGCCATCAAATCGCCCTTGCGGCCCCGTTTGTCGTCGTCCACCATTCCGTACACTAAGAACGAGAAATAATGTGGTGGTTTGGACGTGTTTGTTGGTCCGCACCCACCGCGTTAGCGGTTTGAAACAACACCATAAAATTTCCCATCAATTTGATAAACCCCAAACCGCAATAATAATCCACGGACCAACTTGTGAATTACTTGGTCCGCGTTCATGAATTGAATGGAAACAAACATGGAGTATTATCATTTTCAAAACAAACTGTACCTCAACGTCGTCGTCGGACGCGAGTTCGTCGTGGAATTGACCGTTGCGGAAGAAAAGGATTGTTGCATCACAGAAGGGAGTCGTTGTCGCGCGGTACTCGGCATCGCGCAGACAAAATCCGAGGATCAAGAACATACAGATTTAATTATAACAATTAAATCCATGTTTATGTTATAATCCACAAAGAATTAAAGGAACCGCAATCCCCTACCTTTTCGTTGTTGATCGAAGATTTTCGCAGGGTTGGATTATCGCGGAAGAAGCGTTGTGGAGGGAGAATCGTCAGTGTCAATCTCCCGGGGTCCCGCATTCTTTGTCGCCCTTCGTCAGAGTCCGGCGTTCTTCGCGTTCTTCGCATTCTTCGCGTTCTTTGCGTTATTCGCGTAGGAGGGTGAAGATCATTAGAGATTCTGCAAAGGTCTAACACAACAAGACGATAATAAAATAATTCCTCATATTATTTTATTATCAACTGAAGAATATGAAAAACAATGATAAGTAACGAACAATTAATTCATAGAATTATTTTCAACGAACTAACCGCCCAATTAATAGAGGCATTAAGAATTTAGAAAACGCGTCAGTTGACTTTTGTTTAATAGGGGTTTTCGCGGGTGCGTTACTTAGCAGAAAAGAAACGATGGGGCTCGTGCGGGCCCCACCTCAAAAATATCCTACCAAGAGGGTAGGATATTTTGGGTTCCACCCTATCATCTTCAACTCAGCTTAAGCAGCATTAAGAGGCTTTACGTAAAAATAAAATAAAATTTGTCGTACCACATTATTTTATTTCTTAACTTAATGAAATAAAATTTAAAAACCACACTCGAGCAAACACAAATCTGGAAGAGGGGTTTCTAAGAAATTACCGGCTCTGTGATTCCATCGGATCCCTCGGAATTTGATTCCGAGCGCCTGTTCAAAAGTTAAAAAAACTAGCTAGTTCGTTCACTGAACGTACCCGAGCCCAAACTTTGGAATAAGATTCTGGGCACACCGGGCCTTGGAATTAGGCGCCGTCAGAAACTGCGTTCTTGTAAAATCCCAAAAAAAATATTAGAAAAAAATTCCCTTAAAATTTCCGGGTCTTTACATTACTCCCACCTCAGGGCTTTACGTCCTCGTAAATCTTTAACACAAACTAGGGTCACAAAAGCAGTACAAAGCACGCATATGTGCCTTCCGCTCCCATGTGCTCACCCGGAGGTTCCCGTACTTCCATAGAAAGTGCACCCGAGGAATCAATCGTCCTCGTAGGATCTGCTCCTTTCGATCCTCGATCCCCACTGTAACCTTCGTTAAAGACACCCCATCGCCATCGTCCAGCTCTTCATGGTCAATGATATGCGAAGGGTCGAGCACGTATCTCCTCAGTTGAAATACGTGGAAGTTGTCATGCACCTGGTGCAACTGCGGTGGATGGGTCAAGCGGTAAACCACCCCGCCTACCCAGCTGAGGACCTAGAAAGGTCCGTTGAACCTCGGAGATAACTTGTCGCCTTGGCCACATCTCTGTAAACCTCGTCGAGGTGAGACCCGTATAAGGACATGATCATCATCCTCGATCTCTAGAGGTCTCCAATTCCTGTTAAAAGCTGGAACTAAAAATGACTGCCACCACGAGGGTAAGGTTGACCGACTCAAGAATGATCGGCCGCACCCTCCTATGAAAGAGTTTATCCTGTGCTGCCTGGGTTTTTTTTCGCCAACCAAGGAAAACCCATCCCGACGTCGTAGTTAAACCACAGCCTTTTTGCCTAATGCAGTCAATCCGTGTATGAAATGTGGATCCAATCCATACTCAGACCAACGTCGTAAGTCCTCGACGCTGCTACCAAGAGATTCCAACTGAAACTATCACCTCGAGGGTCTGAACACACTGTCGGCGTAAGCGTGATTATCGATTCTCCTCCCATGGTATCTCCAGACGTGAGGGTCAAGTACACAGTTTATCGGAAACTCTAGGTCTGGAACAAGATTTGTGAAAGCAAGGAATGATTCATATCGACGTCCGTTACTACAACAGCTAGTAGTGGACACAGACTTTCCCTTGAATTATTTCTAGAGCCATTAGGTCACACTCTTTGACCACAAGCAGCCGCACTGTTTCTCCTCCCTCCAGCTCCCTGAGCCTGGCGGGGATAACTAAGGCGGGTGGTTGTAGCATGTTAAGATGTACACCACATTCGTTGCCTAATACAGTCAATCTCGACATGAATGATGAATTCATGCCCTGGATGACGTCGTAAGGCCTCGACGTAACTACCAAGAGATCCAACTGTCACTCTCACCTCCAAGGGTCGAGTCACATTGTCGGCCTCTGTGTGAGGTCACTGGGTCTCCTCCAGTAGAAATCTCAAAAGTGAGGGTCAAGTCAACAGTCTTAACCAGGACCACTCAGAATCAACCAAACAAAAAGTATAGGAAAGCAAACATCACAAGATAAGTGTCTTTTTATTATTTAAGCTCATAGTACAAAGACACGAATACAACAGCAACATGGAACTAGAAGTACAAAGGACATATCCAATAGTTCCTCTCCTGTCCACCTACTCCTAGAGCTATACAGGATTGTCCACTACTTGGCTATTTCTCAAGCACCTGCCGCTGCTTCTGCCTCGGTGGCTCCTCCAAAGCCTGCGGACCAACTGTACGAGGAGTCGGACAGTCACGTGCCTGGTGACCCTTTCCGCCGGATTCATAACACTTCCTGCTCCTCGTACGGCTGGCTCTGGTCCTCTTGGACCTCTGCATCATTTTTCTATTGCCCACAGATGACTCGGCTACTAATGGAAAACCCTACGGCCAAGGAAGATGCTCGTGTACACGATTGGGGTGTAGAAATACTGGCACAAACTCCACCCTGAATAAGGTCTCGAAGTCTTACCATACGAAGGACATCCCTTCGCAAAACTGGAACAAGTGGCTCCACCACCTGCCTGCTGCTTCTTGAAGAAGGCTGGTAGAAAAAATCACCATGAAGTCTACCGGCGTCCCCACTAGCCTGAAGACTCTCACCACAGCCTCCAGCCAATCCTCAGTGGACTGCGGGTCCATCTCTCCCCGGAACATGGGTGGCATCTGGCGCTGGAACTCGTACAGCACACTCAAGTGGCGTGCATCACCTACTGCTGGGGCTGGTGGCATTAGTGGCCCAACGTATGATAGTACCGTTGGTGCCTCTACTGGTGCCTCAACTACAAGAGGGCCCTGTACCGAAGCCTCATCGCTCGACATGCTGTCAGTACGCACAACCCTCTAGGATCTAGCTGGTCGTCCGAGAAAAGGCATCCTGAAAGAAACAATGTGACACGGTCAAATGATTATACCTGGCAAGCTGACCTGGTTTAAGCTGATATTTAAATAAAACTTCTGGAAACACACATGCAATCAGTGTTTTCGTGCATAAAGTCAGAATTCAGTTGTCAGGGTCCTGGTGTATGGATACGTCGGCCGCCCGCAACAACACTAGACTCTCTGAACTGAAGACCACACTCGGTACCCTTAATACTATTGCTTCACAGAAAGAAAATATTAGGGTTATAAGTTCTGTGATAGAACCGACTCCTCTAATACCTATTTTTCACGACCCGTCCTCGGGGCCAGTGCTGTGACTACCCCAAGCCCGACTTCCATAGGCCAGGGGCTGGCGACTAGCACAAAAGGTGATAATTATGATAACTGGGAAGACATTGCCTTTATAAATGTAAAAAAAACCATAGAGTACAAGCAGAAGTAAAAAACTAAGTACAAAGTGAAGTGCAGAAAGGAAAATGGGCCAGAATACACACCCAAATGAAAGTACAACTACAACTGAACAAATCACAACAGAAAAAGACAACAGCTGGAAGAACAGAAGCGGCTCCTGGGTCGTCCTCCTCGGATTCTACCTGAAGGGTAGGTACAGATAGCGTAGCTCTTGGATCGTCCACCACAGATCCTACCTAAAGGGTACGTACAGATAGCCTCCACAATGCTCTCAGCCGTCAACCTCCTCCGAGTGTCGTCTCGCTGTGAATTCCACCTCTAGATACTGACTCGTCGTGTATTCCACCTCCAGGTACTGTCCAATCCTCGAACATTCAGCCCCTATCAACACTTCCCGTCGTCTGCAACCAACACAACGAGGTGCCGGCAGAGCCCGTGCAGGGGTGAGTATAACGATACTCAGTAGGGACCCCGAGATCCTCAAGGTCTCACTAAAAACCAACAAGGATAACCACAAAGAAGATCTCAACAGATAACCTCTACTTAGGTATATGCCATGCATATACTTAAGTTATCAAGTACCTCATCTCAATCATGAGGGAAACACCAAGATCATGAAATTAACGGATAACCACTACCCAGGAATATGCCTATACATATACCGAAGTTATAAAGTGAACAATATCAATCATGAGGTAATCACAAAGGACAGAATTCTCAGCTCAAACTAAGATTTTCATCATCGAAACTGTAACTACTGAAGAGCCCCACCTCTGGAGTGTATAGTGGTCCTGTCACGACTCCGAGGTACTGCTCACTAACCTAATACTGCTGAGGTACTCCTCATGTCGAGTACTATGGGTTTACTGCTACAACAAAGCGTTTTCCACCATGGGTCCGCCGCTACAACCAAGCGCTTCCCCTCATAGCCTCAAGAGGTACTCCTTCTATTGAGTACCGCGGGTCTTCCACTACAACCAAGCGATCCTCCGCCGTGGGTCTGCCGCTACTACCAAGCGCTCCCCCTCATAGCCTCCAGAGGTACTCCTTCTGTTGAGTACCGTGGGTCTGCCCTAACAACCAAGCGCTCCTCTACCATGGGTCTGTCGCTACAACCAATCGCTCTCCATTGGGCTATCCGAAACACACCGAGTCGATAGGTCAAGCAGTCGTCAGGTCTCAGCTGACTACATGGTCTCCGTACTCCGCACGCTCGTCTCTGGGAGGGTCCGCTCCATGAGCTGCTGGTCGATATTACAAGTATCACAATGTTCCATGAAAAAGTATCTGAATGTATCGCCTCATCATAGAGGTCTCAACGCAACAGACGACGCGTCAATCGAACTCTCGGTCTGTGAGTTATTAGCCTTTTCGTCCCAGGGGCCCGGTTGGTTTTGTGAGCGAACCAAACCGGCCATAACTCAAATGTACCCTGAACTCTCCTAGGGTATACAAATAAGGACCGTTTCTCAACGAGATCACCAACGCCGCTGACGGTTCGTCAAACGGACGTCTGGTCTGAATGATAACAGCTTTTCCGTTCCAAGGGCCCGGTTGGATTTTGGGTGCAATCCAACCCGGACACTATCCAACTACAACTAAAACTCGGGCGAAATATTCCAAAAGTTCCGTCTCAACAAGAGGAAATCAACGAGACAGACGGAGCGTCAATCGGACGCCCGGTCTGTGAGTTATTGACTTTTTTAGTTCCAGGGGCCCTGTTAGATTTTTGAGCGAACCAACCCGACCACACTCCGACGGCATCCAAACCTTGAGCGGAGTAAGCCAAAAGATCTGTCTCACTTAGAGGAATCCATCAATGTCGACAGCATGTCAATCGGACGTCCGGAGCTCAAGATATAAGCGTTTCCGCTCCGAGGGCCCAGATGGTTTCGTATCAGAACCAACCCGGCTGAACCCAAAGTATTCATAAACCTTGAGTGCAATATACCAAAACGACTGTCACATTCCAAGGATCTCTACACAACTGACGGTGCATCGATCGGAGTTCCATAGCCCATGATATGGGCAAAATACCAAAGAGGGTCCGAAAAGAGGGGGTCTGGGCCCGGACCGACCTAGCCCGACCCCCCCCCCCCGGGTCGGCCAGAACCGGGTCGACCGGACCCGGGTCTGAAGCGGTTCTGGGCCGCCCGGCCCGGCCCGGCCTGGGCGCGACCCGGCCCGGCGGGTCGGCTCGGCTCGGCTCGGCCTGGCCGAGCGGCCGAGCGAAGGAACCGCAGCCCCCGCTCGGGGGCCGCTCCGCAGCACCCGGACGCGACATGTCGGCCGCGTCCCACCTCCTGGTTCCGCACGGCCGTGGAACTGCCTCTCTGTCGCGGCTTCAGTCGTGGCGGGTTTTTCCGGTGCCGCGCCGGGCGCCGTCGCTGCCTGGCGGTCGGCCGCTGCCATCCACCGGCGGGGCGCGCCTGCGTGGGATTCCGCGGACCACAGGAGGCGCTCCGATGGTCCGTTTTACGTGCGGTCTTTGCCAGTGGTCCTCCCGGGACCCGACCTTCACTTCAAGGCCCTCTTATCGCCCTTTCGGCCCCGTTTGTCATCGTCCGCCATTTCGCACACTAAGAACAAGAAAGAATGCGGTGGTTCGGTCTTGTTTGTTGGTCCGCACCCACCGCTTTAGCAGTTTCAAACAACACCATAATATTTCCCATAAATTTGATAAACCTCGAACCGCAATAATAATCCACGGACCAACTTGTTAATTAGTTGGTCCACGTTCATGCCTTAAAGGGAAACAAACATGGAGTATTATCATTTTCAAAACAACCCCTACCTCAACGTCGTCGTCGGACGCGAGTTCGTCGCGGAATTGACCATCGCGGAAGAAAAGGACCGTCGCGTCGTGGAAGGGCGTCTCTATCACGCGGTACTCGGCGTCGCTCAGACAAACTCTGAGGATCAAGAACATATAGATTTAATTATAACAATTAAATCCATGTTGATGTTATAATCCAAAAATAATTAAAAGGACCGCAATCCCATACCTTTTCGTTGTCGATCGAAGATTTTTGCGGGGTTGGATCATCGTGGAAGAAGTGTTGTGGAGGGAGAATTGTCGGCGTCAATCTCCGGGGGTCCAGCGTTCTTCGTCGCCCTTCGTCAGAGGCTGGCGTTCTTCTCATTCTTCGCGTTCTTTGTGTAGGAGGTTGATGATCTTTAGAGATTCTCCAAAGGTCTAACACAACAAGCCGATAATAAAATAAGTCCTCATCTTATTTTAATATCAACTGAAGAATTTGAAAAACAAAGATAAGTAACAAACAATTAATTCATATAATTAATTGCAATGAACTAACTGCCCAAGTAATAGGGTCTTTAAGAATTTAGAAAACGCGTCAGATGACTTTCGTTTAATCGGGGTTTTCGCGGGTGTGTTACTTAGCGGAAAAGAAACGGTTGGGCTCGTGCGGGCCCCACCTCACAAATATCCTACCAAGAGGGTAGGATATTTTGGGTTCCACCCTATTCGCTTCAACTCACCTTAAGCAGCTTTAAGCGGCTCTAAGTAAAAATAAAATAATATTTGTCATACCACATTATTTTATTTTTTAACTTAAAGCCCAAAAATTTAAAAACCACACCCGAGCAAACGCAACTCCGGAAGAGGCATTTCTAAGAAATTACCAGTGCTGTGATTCCATCCGTGCCCTAATAATTTGATTCCGAGCACCGGTTCAATAGTTAGAAAAACTCGCTCGTTCGTTCACTGAATGTACCCAAGCCCAAACTTCGGAAAAAGATTCTGGGCACACCGGGCCTCAGAATCAGGCGCCGTCAAAAACTTCCTTCTTGTAAAATCCCAAAAAAAATTTAGAAAAAAAAATTTCCCTTGAAATTTATGGGTCTTTACAATCATCCAGTTAATCTCCCCTACAACAAATGCAGCCCACTATGAATGACCTCATCTATTATTCATTCATCTCATCTAGTTCACTATAACTCCAATCCATCACATACAATTCATAATAACCATTCTTGGAAAATTGATCATGGAATAGGGGATATCCATATATCTATCATATCCAATATGGATATATATGAAAAAATTGGTAACCAAAAACCTTTGGGTGGTAGTGTAAATAAAAGACTCTAATTCTGTTAATATAAAAAATAGAAAATACAATATAAAATATATGAACACAAGCCCAACCCAATGGTTCAAAAATATAAAAAAACTAAAAATAGATAATATATGAATCAACCTTATCACTCATCAGCATCACTCCTATACCACTGACCAAATATAATACCCCATTAACCAATCACACAACCACATATTGATTTCATAATTCCCATTTAACTACAAAAATTTCAAACCACTATCATATTCTTCTACCAAAATTCCTTTTAAAATTTTAACATTATTATCCAATTTACCATAAATTATTAATTTAATTCAATACCATAAAACCATTTAGTCAAGCACATGTTAATTTAGTTATAACTTACAAATTTTCTTGATTTCTATGGCTATCGAAAAAAATACCATGCTAATACACACCTACATCAGCAATAAAAAAACTAGTCCCACACATTCCATAGCATAAATCATCACTAAAACCCCCAAAATTAAAAATCATTAAGAAATGAATCTCATAATCTATGCATACTAAGAAATAGTATCACTAAATCATCGTGGTAATAAAAGGGGAAATATAGAAACTCCACATTTACACACATCCAATTCAATTAACATCTCTCATAGTGATTTAAAATTTTCATGTAAAGGTACTTCCATGATTATATTTAAAAAATTTATAGTTTAATAATATAAAAAAACAATTTAAAACCAACAATATCCTGCACACGATCATACAATAAAATATCATAAGAATCAGTGAATAACATGTGACATCTAACCCTTCCGCTTTAATTCATTATGTATGATTTATTAAAATCATCATGAAATATCTTAAAATATAAATATAGTGTAAAAAAGTATTCTAATATCACTTGTGTAAGAAAAATAATGCAAGAAAATTAGTTCTTCACCTGAATTCAAGGATTTATGATAGTCTCTTGTCCCTAAGGGAGAAACAAGGTATCAAACCTCACCGAGATCGATGTAATATCCACTAGGATCTATTCAAAGGAGGGTATTATTAACCTACACATTAAAAACGTCCCCATGTGGAGCCTCCCATCATGAAATCATAAAATAAGGAATGATTCGAATAATACTGGGAAAACGATGAAGTATGATCATACCTCTATCCAAAAGTCATTAATGCAATGAATCAAGGGATAAATGTCTCATCAGAATATATAGTGAGGGATTGGGTGCCATGGGAATAAGGAAAATATTATTGATAGGGAGGACCAAGTAATTCAAGGGATGGTCGACTAAATATATTTATATATACGTAACTGGAAGGTATACTACATGATTTGGTGAACCCCATGACAATCCTTGGTCCCTCAGTTAATGTTGATCATGAAACAAATTCACAATGATCCCCATTTCTTGGACATTTTAGTATTTCATTTAAACTACTTTGACCATCCCCACGAGCATCGAAATAATTTGTTGGTTGTTTTTTTGGATCCTCTAGTTCCCCCCATGACAAGCCAATATGGTATATTATAAAAGGATTGGTTGTTTCCTCTTCACCATGATTCAGTCCAATACAAGGTGAGTTCCACCTCCCCATTTTACACAACTAGTCTCCTAAAACATTATACCTAATTCCACCCCTTCATTTGGAATTTCCAAGATGCCCATTTTTTATAGAGTGTTTTCCATACCTAACACCATGGCCATACAAACTATTAAACATGTCATTGTGCATCCTATCATCATATGACCAGCCCCACATCAAACATCCAAGAACCTAATTCTAAAATGGATAGAACCAAACCCTCCAAAAGATAATGGTGACCTTATAAATGTGGAACACAGTTAATTTTTCACTACAACAATATTAGTCTTCACCCCACAGATACACATCCTTGGAAAAAATAATTGGAAAATATTTATTAATCATGGACCTCACATCATATACCTCAAAACAATTATAATCATTGATAATCAGAACTGAACCTGGATAAAAGAATAAGTGGAATGGAGAAGTTTGAAGAAGAATCCCTTGAAATACATCTCAATGAACTCAAAATGTTCTAGACAAGATATTAACTAATCACGATCAGTATGTGAATAAATGAGCAGTACATAAACTACAACAAAAATAAAATATTACATCATCCAAAGGATAAAAAACAAAACCCAAGATAAAAAAAACATAAGATTCTAAGAATTCATATTTTTATCACATTCCATAGAACATTATTCTAGGACGATATGCTTATATATCTTGAAATCAAATGGTAGAAAACAACCATGATACACCATATAAAAATATTTCTGGATCTAAAATAGTCACTCAATGAAAATTGTGTCATACTAAATAAAACAATAACCCCAATCAATGAAATGAGAGTCATACAGAATAAATCTATGAATATAAGAAAAAATGATGACATCGTGGATTAGTTCCATCTATGGAGGTAGATCCAACTATTATGACACTCACCAATATGATCCAACAACTTGAATGACTTGATAAACTAGTGTAAAAATTTACTTCACCAACCAAAACTCCACTTCCCACAATTTGGTGGAAACTTTTGTGACATGTGGTCTTTATCCTCAAACTCAATGGGTCTCCTCCTATAACTAATATAGGACTTATGATAGTATTATTCCACATTAATCCTACTAAAAATCATATATATCATATCTATAATTCTCATAAAATCATCAAGTCTATGAAGTGATAACTCCCAACCTCATTTAAGTATAGCATAGAATGACTTGGAAATCCATAAAATTTATCAAATGGTGACATGATGATGGAGAAGTGTTAGTTTTTATTATATTTGAAATCAACTAAAGACATTTACTACACCCATGATTCACCAAAATTAATGAATAAATTCTATAATATATAATCAAGAATATAAAATATTCACATTGTCTGTATATCATTTTGAGGCTGTAAAGTATTCCTAAGGAATAACTAAGATCCCAAAGTGTTCTTAAATACTATCTAGACCCATGAGGTAAAATAAGAATCCCATTCTGAGATGATGTTCCTTGGAACCCAATTTAGCCTCAATACATCAACCACAAAACTACTAGTTAAAAAATCCAGAGAGAACAAATCCATGATTAATTAGAAGTGATTCGACTTCTTCAGATGATCCATGATTACACATTTTGAAAAATATCCTCCATGAGTTTGGGGTAATACTATGATGATGTTTATCAAGATATATTACCACATCTAGTCATGGAATTCCAATGACTGAAAAAGCACACTAGGATCATGATTTCCTTCTATCACCAATTGTAAAACTATACATCGATCTATGACCACAGTGACTACATATTTCATTCTGGGCCACCATAACAGCATCATCTAACCACAATAAATTCTTGATACCTCTTGGTGTACTAAAGGAGCTGTGAAACACTGGAAGTACTCCCTTTTTCATCTTAAATAGAATAAATAAACTCCCTTGAAACAACAACAATTGTTAGTTGTCCTCTAACCACCCTTCAAGGTAATCTCTATGAACTAAATGATATTACATCAGATCCACCTCTTTTTCTCCCCACTAAGATTCCTCTTCTAACATCACTAGAGAAGACTATAAGGTTATTTACAAGTAGTTACCTCCATGATAAACCACCCTTACATAATGGTGAATGGATGGAAATTCCATTAGCACCATCCATGAATCCTTGGACTCATAAAAAATATCAAGTCATGGATTCTTGATCACTTCATAATCAATGAAATAATATTTCACTATTTTATAGAAAATCATGATGTCATATCCTTAGAGAAAATCCAACCACATTCATAGCCATAGTTTATGGTCACACTTAGATAAAAATACATATTACTCTTTTGATCATTAATGACCAAAAAAACATTATTTTAATAGACATTGTCTCTAAAGATTCAGATGAAATATTATTCCACCATTTCTATATCATAGGTGGAATGGTTACACTCACATGGGTAACTATTCACTAATAAAAGATCCTATAAAACTGATAAATTATGATAAAAACTAGAACCAAATTGGAAGTTTCACCGAACACCTAAAAAATAACCTCCCCCCATGGAAACTATATAAATATTTTGTTAATGGATTATACTTTTAGGTAGTTGATGACTAACTAACACATCTAGGTACAAATGAAAACATGTTCCTTCTTTTTAGAGAAATAATGTTTTTGTAATCTAATAAATATCCGAAATTATCCTCAAATAATAAACATAATGACTAAGAAAACTAAAAACCTCCATTATATTATATTTTTTTATCCAAGAAAAAATTGAATCAACATTTAATGGATCAACTACTACATGAGTCTAAGAAATAACATATCTAAGGACATTAACCACCCACATCCATAACATATGGATAAAAACCTATTGATATATTGGGGATATAGAGTCCTAATTGATCCTAAAATACTCAGCATGTTTCTATTCAGACATTGAATTTATATGATTCTTTTTTATGGATACAACTATGAACTATTTTAGTAGTTCACAAGATATGGTGTTCAAGAGTCCCGTAAACATTTTTAGTGTTTTTATGACACTGAATTGAATAACTACAAATTTTATGTATCCACATAATAACTAAACATAAGTATTTGGGGGTAACAAACTCCTTTATCATCAAATGATGAAACAAATAATTAAGTTCAATATAAGTAAACATGAAACATACTCTCAACAAAAAAAATATTTTGAATCCTTTAAAGAGGGTAATAATTCTAGATCATAACCTGATTCAGCATTTGGTAGTCTAAAAATATCTTTATAATTACATCTTTCATCATGGTGAATAACAATAGAGAACACCACAATGATGAAATGGGATAGATGAAACCCCTCTACATCAATTTAGCTATATTAATCCTCATCTCTGACAACTCATAAGTTCTCATATATTAATGAGATATTAAAATTGGAGTGACATACAATTATAACCCTATCGAAAATCATGGTCAATATAAAGTGGTAATGCTACAAACACCCCTATAAATGCCCAAAAATGCATTGAAAAATCTAGAATCCCCCACCTACTTAACTCCCAATAACTTCTATAAATATTTTTTACATCAATGAAATATGGGGTTAGATAGGAATACTGCCCATCTAATAGGCCCACTCACTAATTAAAATATCAATATGACCATGCATGTCAAAGAAAATGACATTCCTATAAAATATATCAATAATTACATTTTTAGAATAATTCAGATCAATCCAGATGATGTAATTAAAGGAATTTATCTATTACAAGATGAAATCAAAGAATGAATGATATAACCCCAAACACATATCAATAAATTATTTCTATCCCATGAATGGTGTATTCTACACTAGGAGAATGAAAACCCCCTATACATCCAATCCTAATGAAAAGACTAAGGTGGGATAAAAAAATGAGTGTGTGGATACTAAATCAAATAAAGTAAACAAAATAGTATATGATAATTTAATCATACACATGATGATATCTAGACCCCCTAGTGTTTCAATCTTTATGGAACACAAAAATCCCTAAATATAGTAGCTACCATAGTATTGTCGACCGCAAAAAAGTTTGATCTCTATTTTGGATCCAAGAAGATGGGGAAAAAACAAAGTATGTCCCCAATGTACCCAATCTCCTCTCGATTGTTTATAATAATACATCCCCATCTAGAAAGGTTGGTACTAAACTTGACCACAAAGACCATGCTATGCTCTAAATACAATAAGACTCTCATACTAGTGATTACCACATACCCCATAAACAATGATCAATGGTATGGACCCCCAAAGCGAAAAATATAAAGTAATGGACCCATAAATTAAGAAGGAATGATACTATTGATGACTCACCATAAGTAAAAACATCAAAGGCCCTGATATGTGAGAATGTCCACCGACAACCCTACTCATTCTGGAACCCTTCGAGCTAGCCTTATGTTTTATCCCTCCTTGAGAGTTCATTTCCTCAATCACATCCACCTAATTTTATACCTTAAAGTATTACATCAATAGAAAGGGAGTAACCACATAATGGATAGATGGAAAATTTGTTTCATCAAATCACATCACATGGGTATCCTTGTCTAGAATGAGATTGATTGAGAAACTCAAATGGTCCTTAAAAAAGTCCCAAGATAGCACAAAATAAATCTCTTTGTGAATTAGAATGAATCTCCTGCCTCTTTGATTCCTTAATAATGAATGAAAATAATTAAAACTAGAACTCATTTTAGGAATCCACCCATTAATAATTTTCCATCTCATAGTCCCTATGTTACAATGTCCACCATTGATGCACTACACCCCTCATCTGATTTTCAATTAGTAAAAACTAGTACTCTCTCCATGTCTAAATGAAATAAAATGACATATAAAGACCCTATAATGACCACTACATCTCTATATTAGAGAAAAATCATTAAAAAATAATCATACCCTAAAATTGAATCGAATGAAATTTATACTTCCACTCTCATCCTCCACAGCTTGTTCAACCCTTCAACAGTCAACCGAGTCATCCTATTGAACATTTCTCACTTTAATATCATGAAGATGTCATCCAAGATTCATAAATGAGAGGGGAAACAATGATTTTCTAATCATTACTATTTTTAATATTCATTTTATTTAATTTGATTCATTAATCCATCCCATTAAATCATAAGCACAAAAAACAATTATTCATGTACATCACCCATGTCTCTACCCTTGCAAGTGACATCACATCACATAGACATTCATTTAGATCGATATTCATGAATTAGATCATGGTGGCCTAAAAATATCATGTTTTAGATTTACTAAATAGATGATATCAAACACTATTCTTTGTTGATATCTTTTCCCCACCAACTCATGCATTCATCATAAGTGCCTGACACAAATATACATATGATCTCACAACTTAATGCCTTTTGTTAATATTTTATAGCCCCCCACAATAGATGATACACCACCTAAAAATGAAATTAATGAAGATAGATAATTAAATATGAGTACCACATCTAGAAGGCCTCATTTTATTGACTACATCCATGGGTATAATAGAATTAACACATATTGGAGAAATTGTCGTCAACCAAGAATGTACAGATGGGAGAGAGGATATAAACCTCCTAAGGGCCCCATAATAATGTTAAAAAGTAAAACAAAGAAATATCACAATAATTTTTTTAATATAATATAGATAAAAATTAAATGTTTCCATTTAATGTACCCGATTTAAATCCTAGGACTGCAACTCAACTTCTCTAACTACTATGCTAGAAATGTTAATCTTGGTATCAAATTCCCACTGGACAATCTGAAAAATTGTTTATAAATATATATGCTGAGCATAACATGTATAATAATTAAAATAACACCCAAAAACTGTCATGAAAATCTTATAATTGAATAAAAATACCATAGTGAAAATGTAATTTAATCATCATGCACATATGAGGTCAAATAAGTCCTAACCTCACAAAGTCTCACTCACCAAATAGTGCATACATGTATAATAATATAAGAAAATTAATATTGAAAATTGGTTTCCTACATAACTTCTCCACTAATTTTTAAATATCACAACACAACATTATACGTTATAGAACTCTTATCCCTTTCATATCCCATAACCTTCTACCATCACAAGCCTCATCAGAACGGGTAACCCCTATATCCCAACCTATGCAAATCATTGTATCCCAATCTCATAATAATCATACCAAAAGCTGAATACATTACACAATGTACTTCCTATAACAAAATTAATAAATAATATTGTTAGGTTATGCTAAACATTACGTATATAAAACATGTTCCTTCCCCTACCAAACATAAAACCCACAATAACCATCCTTATCCACTCATCAATCATCATGTCTAGTGAACTATAACATAAATTCACCACTTTCCATGCATAATAACCTCCCATATAAGAGATAGTGTGGAAGAAGGGGTATCCATTAAATAATTATAAAAAATCATAATTTTTTTGGAAACACATGTAACACAAATCCTTTGGGTGTTAGTGTAATCATACGACTCTGGTGAGGTTATTATAGATATGATAAGAAAAATAAAATGTATAATAGATACACGCAAACCCAACTTATTGTTTCACATAGAAATAAAAACACAAATACCAAAACCACTACATCACCACTATCACATATCAAAATCGTTATCATAAAACTAACCATCCATTTAGTTCAACATCCAATGTGCACAACCATGCATCAATTTCATAATTCCCATTTTATTCTTAGAAAATAATAACCACTAACATATTATTTTATCATATTCCCATATTCAAATTACAAATATTTTTCCCATTTATCATCCATAATTCATTTAATTCCACCCCAAACCATATATATTGACCTAGGTTGAATTAATTATAATATTCCACTTTTCAACCAATCCATGACTATCATAAGACATCCAATCAAAAAAAATGTTCCATTAACTATCCACATACCAATACTATACATTTTTCATCACACATCATTGGAATATCCACAAAAATTCAAACACTTCAGGAAACCATTCCCATATTCCCATCCAACCCACAAACCATCAATTAAAATCATCTTTATAAGAAAAGGGTTAGCACAAAAATTGCAATTTTACACAAAATCAGTTGAATTCTCATCTTTTAATGGATTTAACATTTTTTATGTAGTAATTTATGTACTTATATTTTATAAAACAATAATATATTCATAGCAGAAAAAACATTAATTAAAAAAATATCTATAATGATATCATGGAATGAAATATCATTAAATTATGTAAGGAACATTGAATATGTTACAACTTCCTAAAAATGAATTAAGTTATATTTTTTATATCTATTATAATAACTCACACCATCTACCCAAAAGGATATCAAATCATGATATTATCACAATGTTAGGAAATATAAATGGATAACATGAAACCCCAACATCAATTCAATGTTTAATGAGGATTACTAGTCATAATGGAATAATCTAAAATCAATCCTCGCAATGTTATATGTAGAACGCACTAAAATCTATTCAAAATGGGTAATTCTCAATCTACTCATGAAAAAATGACCCAAAATAGAGCCATATACCACTATGATCCTTATGAAATAAATAAATTTTACAATATAGGTATAAAGAATATGGGAGATCATACCGTAATTCATAATAATTTGATATAATGATTCTGGGGTATAAACATCACTAAGGAAAGGAAGGAGAGGGCATAATATTCATAGGAATCTCCACGGTCTTGAAGAAATTAATGAGAAAAAAATTTCATGGGAGGGTTAACTCCATATTTCTAGAATCATCCTGAATGCCTTGTCCATGACATGTTAAACATAATGTAATTTCATGGACCATAATTTAATAGAATTTCCAAAACAACAACCCTATTATCATTTTTTTTGCTAAATTTTTAAATGCATTAAAACTACTTTAACTATCACCAGAGCATCAAACACAACATGGTGAATGTCATGTTTCCTACTTCAGTCACCACTAATTCCAATGAATATAAAATTGTATAAAATTCATATTTGTTTTCCCATCACAATTCCTAGGAAAATTACATCGTATGATACAACACCTCATTTTCCACATGGGGTCTCCAAAAAAACTATTTCCATTACAAGGCCATATTCTAGGAATTTCCATGCTACTCGTTTTACACAAATCATCCAACAAAGTATCACATCCAATTCCATGGACATCAGGGTAGTTTTACTCACCTTGGTGCATCTTAAAAACAGAAGATAAACTCCATCACCATCCTCTAACAACCCAAGACTCAAACTGCTTTTACCACACTATAATCCATGATATAGAGGCCCTATGAATATAAAGAACACTTCCCAATACTTGGAGTATATAAACACTCCATCTCATCACCATTGAGTCTAGGATAAACATTAATGGAGGGTCCTTGAGAATCTAGTCTATCATTGATTTCATAAATGGTTGAAATAATATGTGTGAATAACCCTTACCAAATTGAATATAAAAGCCTTCATAATTTTTATTGAATGATGATTTTACAAGATGATTTTGAATAAAATTTTATTTGTTAATTGGATTAAACATAATTTAGATGTTAATGTGTCTAGAAAGATCAATGATAATAAATTTAAATAATAATCTAACATTAGAACAGTTGTATTTGATTACGTATATCATATTGATGATATTACAATAATTCTATAAGGTAAGCATATTGATTGTCTGTAAATATATAAAAATTATTTGAAATGTGTGGATTATAATTTTTTTATGGTTGAATGAAATATCCACACTATAAATATTGAATACACTATATAACCTGAAATCATTCAATGGATGGAGTTTTATAGGTTTCAGAAAAATTTATTTCTTTATTTGAGGATGGTATTTAAGATAACAATGATCTCATTTATAAAACATATTAAGTTAAAATGATATTATGTTTTATGGGTACGAAATAATAACCAACATATCATTCAAATAATATCTAAAAAATCATTTACATCTATATAAAAAATCATATAAATAATGAGGTAATGGTATATTAAAATCATGGTAATCATAGTAATAATAATAATTTCTAAGATAAATAATACATTTTATCATAAAAAATTGTCGAGACTCACTTCCAACATAACACAAAATAATATGCTAGAATCACTACCCATTCCTGTTTCATAGTATCTCATGATCTATAAGTATTAAAAAATAAAAAAGTAGGTTTTATTAAAATAAATTTAACCATATCACATTAATATATCATTTTTGTGACTTCCTCATTGAAAATAGAAATGCATCAATCATAAAAATGGAATAATCCAATGATAAAAAGTAATATACAATAATGTTAGAAGGTTTTTTCAAATGATTCACCATGTAGATACCCAAAATAAGAAGGGAATACAAAATATAGGATATTAAAATATAAGATTCAATAATTAAAAAATTATATTATTTATGAAAACATATATTTGTAACAACAAAATAAGAAAAACATATGAGATAAGGAAATAAAATGTAAAGGTTCCCTTAATAGTTTTTGGGGCTTATCCTAGTGAAAATGTAGATTTATAATCCTTCACCAAGCCAAAGATATAATCTTGGTAGCACAAAACATTTGTGGATCTATACTAAATTAAATATGGGGGGTTTCCTTGGTTGTGTAAGTAGTTTCTAGGGGTGGTACATCAGCATTAGGATACATCAACGTCAAGGGAACCACAATAATTAATGAAGTGGTGTTAGTGATAATGAAGATGGTTCCTCAGTAAAAAGGATGGGCCGATGGTGAATCCCCAACAGAAACCTGTGGATTTCCTCAACGGAAATAGTAGATAAAATGTGCATCCTTAGTGGAGATGGTTGACTAGTATTAGAAATGCTGGAAGTGGAGTTAGATCACTCAATAGAGGTTTATGGTAAATGGACTTTGTTGATTGTGGAACATGGTAGTTATGTGGAGATTTAGTGGTTGGTATAGTCAATTCTCATGTCTTTTCAATGATGATATGTGGTAATTTTTCCAATTCAGAAGATTTCTCAACATGAGTCTTCCACCCACAATGATTACTAGATTTACATTATGAGATGGGATATCACATTCCATCCATACAAAGAATTGTGCATTTATATTGGGGTAAATTCTAGTTGATCATCTCTATGTTTCATGAAGCATAAGAGAATCAGATAAGAAATTTCCTTGAAGGGGGTGGTATAGTGTATCAATCCATAAGACCTCACATCATGTTTATCCCTTTTCCTATTGTCCTAAGGGTCTTGTGATAGTTACCTCCCATCCTAGATAAAAAAAATATAAATCAAAAATATAAATTAAAATATAATGCCTTTAGGATCAATGAAAAAATCCTTATATTGTTTTTATATATTTTTATTTCATTAAAAAATTGGTAGGTTTTAAAATATTCATTAGAGTCCTATGAAAAAAAAATGAAAAAAGCATAAATAACATAATGGAATTATATTTTAATGAGATAAACAGGGTTTGAGGGATAGATATTGATATATAGTGATAGACATTAAAATCCCAAGAATAAGAAAGAGTGAGTGAGACCCCATGTAAGATCCCAGACATCTTGAGGTTATATCCCTATCTTATTTTAAATTTTAACTTCTTTAATTTGTTTAATGAATATCTTACTGGATGTATAAGGAGTTTTGAGAGTGTTATGGGGTTTTAGGACATAAATAATGGTGGAATCGGGCCATTTCTAGAAGTTTCACAGTTAGTGCAAACCGTTTGAGCGGTGAACCAAACCATGTAGTTTGAGAAAATCACATTCTGGATGGTCAGTGCATGTTTTTTCAAACCAATAGAGCCTTATCAGCTAATATTGTGACTCAACCCTTATTGTATATTGGTAGGAACATGATTTTTTCACTATTTGGAAATCCATTCGGCCAAATCATGCACCCCATTAACAATTGAAAAATTATGAAACTACACTTTTCTATTTTAAAGTTCTTGCCTACTTTTTCATCCCATTTTCTCCCCTCAACCCTATTGAAAAACTCAAGCCCCCAAATTTTCTACATAATTTTTCTCCCTCAATTCATGGCCTTTTAGAGCATGATTGGCTACAGATCGAAGCTCTAGGTAAGTCTAATCCCTATATTTCTTCTTTTTTCTTGATTATGGATTTTAGATTTGATCCACATCTTATGAATACCTAAAATCCTCTTTTATATTGGGTCTTATATTGGGGGTCCAAGGTGTAACACCCCATGATTTTATGATAAGTATTCTTTTTAATTTATGTTATGTCATGTGTTTTACGTTACACCAAGATTATCTTGTGGTATACACAACACCGTATTAGCTTGCAGTATATGCAACACTATTCTAGGCTCGTGTTACACAAAATTTCAAGTTTGTTTGGTAGGAATTATTATACGCAACATTAAGTATAGATTTTATTAATTTATAAATGAAATAAGTTTTGATTATTTAATATGTAAAACCAAAGGGATATTTCACTACACGCATCCCTGACCTGGCTTGCATTACAGGAAATCACAACCTTCCTCGATAGTGTGTGTAGTACGCAATACCGGGTTTCACTAAAAAACAATATATTGTTATTATGGACTAGCTATTATGAATAGTATTAACTAATATTTTAATTTTATAACATTATTATTCATCTTACATATATTCTAGAACATGGTATAAGAACAAAAAAAAATTTGGGTAAAATATATATTTTTAAAATAATACAGTTTTGCCGCCTTTTGATGGCGCCCCCACTTTATATCTAGTTTTGACATGTTTATAAGTTCAATTTGACAAAATAACATTCTTCCGTGGAATCAAGATATAAAAATATAATTTGGATAAAATTTTCATATTATTCTGAGAACATTCATATTTTGATGAATAGTAAAACACGATATATTTTAATTAAAAACAACATTTTTTCATCACAATAATTTATATGGTTAGATTAACTTTTTAATTGGTTTTAAAGTGTAATTAAAATATATTTTTACAATTTAATCCAATGTTGGTCACTGGAATTATTTTCACTTTGAATTTGGACATAAACAAGTGTCGATGTTTTGATAGTTATTGTTTCTTAAAAACATGCTATTTGTTATGATAATGGGAATTAATTTTAAAAGTAATTATTTATGATTCTATGTTTAGAATTTTTAAAAATAGACTTCATTTTTGAATTCGTAAAATAAAATATAGCTTAGGCATAATTTTTGGTATTTTTCTGAAAAACATCAATTTTTGATGAATAGTGAAACCACATAGTGGTAGTTAAAAAAACTGAATCATTCATTTAAATGAAATTTTACCACTTCTATGAATTGAATTTCAAAAATCCGATATATATGGTTGTTATCAAGAAATAAAATTTTGTTCAATAAGATGAAAATAATTTTTGGTGAATAGTAACTTTTGACTTTTATTTACTATGGTTAAAGGTAAATAGGGTAATTCAAGGTTAAAAGAATATTATAATAATTCCAAATTACCATAACAGTTGTCCTAAAAAATTTTTATGGGTAGTGTCTGACCATGGGTATCCTTGGGTCGCTTATGGGATCCCATTGAGCCACATGGGAGTGATTATGACAATTTGGCTTAATTAATTTAATGTAATGACAAAATTGGCATTAACAAAAATCTTTTAGTAATTAATTTTTATAAGGGTCTATATAAATTATCATTTCAACTATAAATATTAATTAGAAAGATAAAATGATTTCCTAAATCATGTGATTTTTTTCATACTTTTTAGACATCAAATGAATTAAATTATTTATGACACAATAATGATGCAGTGTTTACCTCATTAATAAATGATTTAAATAAATAAAATTATAATGATAAAAATATTGTCTAAAAAATGTCCAATTTTGATTTAGATGATTATATTTCGACAATGAGTCATCATATCTTTGACTATAATGATTTTTTAACCCATAGAAACCGAATATCATTATATTATAAAATAATATTTTCACTCTTTCTTAAAGAGCCCCTCCACTCCCTTATAAAAGGAGACCATTTATATCCAATTCCTCAAAACTCTCAAGCCATTAGGCTGCTCCAACCTCTGAAAATTAATCTCTTTACATAACTCTCTGCCCCCTAGAAGCCATACATTTGGAATAAGGCACTTTAAGAAGTCCTTTTGGCTCAAACCAAAGGATGTTATCCAAATTAAAGGTAACAATTTCTCTTAAGTTTTTTTCTTTTATTATACTTCTCCAACCCTAAACTATTTTTAATCATTTATTTTTTTACAAAACCAGTTTACTCAATATACAAGGATGTTTTTATGAGAATTATTCGAACTACAATTACACACACATTCATCTAATGGATGAAAAACATAATGTTTTAATGGATGGCAAACTAACGCCTCATGAAACGATGATTGTTCGATTTTCTCCTACCAGCTCTCATGGTGGCCATTATGATGGAACTGTATTTATATATGATATAAACTTTATTTATGATATCTTTATTATTATTTACATCCCAATTATATCAATACATTATGGTTTCCATAGTGGGTAAATACGATAATCTCATTTGAGGATGTGCAGACTACCGCCCCCTCAAAGTGTTGTGATTCATTAATGCCTTATGTGGGATGTATAAAGGATATAGTTAATGATATTATATATGATATTATACTGGAATTATAATATACCTATTCCATTAAATAATAAATATAAATTAAAGTAGCGTTCATGCGTACGTACGACTTACCGTCTTCATGAACGGTGCATTTCATTTCTTACCTCCATATGTTATGTAATATTATATATACATATAAATTCTGGATATATAATAAATATATATGATATATAAATCATTATTAACATTCTGGACCTAAGTAAATCATGATATAAGTAATAATAACATCATGAACCACAAGTCCAAACATGTACGATAAATAAGATGATTTTACCCAAAACGCTGCTTTAACATGGGATTTACAAACAAATGGGTAATATAATGTCATATGTGAACCATATATGATATCATAAAAATGATTATGATTCCTTATTAAGTCAATTAAATTGTTTAAATCATTATACAGGAGGTTTGGATACGTACGAAGCATATCAGACCTAAGGTAAGGGATAACTTTTCGAATCTCGTTTTTATCCGAGATTGTTTATTTGTAAGTATTTACTGGGGTTATTGTTATCATCCAAGACCATGTTTTCTTAAAATAATTTCATGTATATTAAAAGTCCTTTTTACCCATTTTTTACTTTTACCACATGTTATAAAATGAATATTTCTATTGTTTACCATACGAGGAATTTTTTGACTTTTCCGAAAAAAGTACGAGAAGAATGTTATTTTTAACTTATACAGCATGAACATATTTTTATGGTTTAATAATGCCTAATTTTCATGAAGCATACTCAACAAGTCTTTATGATTATTTTCAAAAAAATACTTTTATTTTAAAAATTGCAAGGAATTTTGTGAAAAAGAAAATGATTTTGAAGAAGAAAGGATATTTTCCTCATCAATTCATTTAAAGTGTTTTATCAAAACCATTTTCCATATAAGATGACATTATTTCATATGTGTATATTTTAAATATAATGTATCTATGATTTAACTTTTCTTATTATGAAATATCCATTTCTTTTATATGGATTATGTGATGATGGGATGACATTTATGAAACCCCTTTTATTTTTTGGGTTATGATTATTTTTTTAGGTTTATTCTGTGGCACAAGTAAGAAGGATTTAATTATGGGATGGGTGGGACCTATATCTCCATATAATAAATTGGGAAAAGATATATATCTCATTAGATAGACATGGATTGAATGGAAATTAAATCTGGTATAGTAATACAGGGCTGGAATGGCAAGTAAACCTGATTCAGTAGGGGACATTGTCCACTAAGATAGTCAAGGCAGCAATGCCTTGGCTACTATCGAAATAACATCACGTGATTAATGTTTTCCCACAATTATAAGTTTTATTTCAAAGATCTTTTATCATGATTGATATTAAATTATGATCTATGCCTTACATACAGCCATGTTTTATGTCATTTCTCAAAATTTTGTTTTTTAAACAGTATGGCCCTGTTTTTATTTTCAAATGAATATGGTTTGTTATATTTTCACCATGCTTACCCTTACTGTGCATTTGAGCTCACCATTTTTATGATTTCTTTTCACCAGGATATAAATAAAGGTTTTAGGTTAAAAAAGGGAAGATCTTTATGGGAGATGTTGAAGATCTTTCACCAAGATTAGAATATTTTGATCAATGTTTCTGAAGAGACTAAACTATTACGGTCCTTTAGTGTCTGTTCTTGTTATGTATTAAGTATTCTGTAAAAGTAATGTAATCTCTATATACATCAAGCTTTGGGTCTCTACAGTTTGTATAAGAGGAAAGGTTTAGTTAAAATTTGGAAACTAGGATGCAAAAACTTTTGTGAGATCCCAAGAGATATTTCTAAGGTATGTCTAGGGATGTCCCTAAGGTTAAATATAAGTATTGGTCATAATACTAGAATTACAGTAACGATATTAGATTAAACCTAAGATGTTACATATTGAAGTTACTCCCCATTGATTATTATTTTTTCCTCTCACACTATTCTTTTTGGGTTTTAGAAAATGGATGGAAACATGAGGATTCACAATAATGGAGGATATGATGTAAAACTGGAATGATATTATTCATGAGATACCAAATGAAATGTAATTTGGAAGGCAAGACATCGTCATTATGCCTAATCAGCAATCTCATAATATGATCAATAATCTCAACTTTGGTAAGATTCCTAAATCAGCTAATAGGGGAAAGATAGCGTTTCAGGATGATCATATAGGAAAGAAAGTTCAATTTCCATCATTTAAATCATATTATAAGAGGCATCAGGGGGGATTTTTCAAAGGAACTGGAAGATGATTTGGGTGTGGAAAAGAAGGACACAAATCCAGTAATTGCAAAGGAAAAGGTTCAGTTAACACCATGAATGAGGATAATGGTATTTCTATGACATCAAAAATGGTTAAATGTTTTGAATATGGAATGTACGGGCATTATGACAACCAATGACCTAAGGGAATGTCTCATTAAGAGAATTATCATGGTCATATATGTAGTATTTATGTTGATGATGAGAAGAAACTACAAATGATATGTGAGATGAAAGAATTGTTCAAGCTCGGTCAATGGTTTAAGAAGGTAGTTGAATGATTTTTGTTTATCTAGAGTTATGTTGTATAAGTAACGGTACTGTGGAATAGAGACACATCTAAGGATTGTTACACTACTATTTTTCTTAAAGTATTTGAAAGTATATAATGAATGGTACTGGTAACCATGAAAGGTTATTCAAATATTTTTGGAAGGTAGATGATAGGTTCATAAAGAAGGGATAAGAAGATAATGAAATGTTTGATAGTATTAGTGAGATCCTAACTGATATAAGTACATTGTGATGACATGGATTGAGTATATAGAATTTTTGGGATTTTAGTATGTGGAAAGAGTTAAATTTTGATAGCATTCATGTTTTCACTAATTTTCTATGATAATTCATGTTTCAAGAGAATACATGATTAAGGTATTCACATATTTGTAATGCGTTCAACAAGATATATCTTATAATATATGGGGGACAAATGATGGTATTCACATTCTTGTTATGTGACCTTTCAAGTAATCGTTATCTTCATAATATGAGATTGGATAGATGTATTTTGAATAATCCTAAATATTGGAATGGATTATGTTGGACATCAGATAGTATTGATTAAGGCTATACATATTTTTGATTTTGTTTCTGGAATGTTGTAATAGTGTAGTTTTAGAAAAAGGATAACCCGCAGGACGGGTGACAACCCGTCGCGTCAGACAAGGATGTGGGAATCGATCCCATAACCAATGTGTGACATGCTATTATCACCTACCACTAGCCTACAGGAAGGCCTCGGTTAGTAAAAATTAGTTTTATTTTATTAAGCGGTATGATAGATGAAGTATAAGTCCATAGTATAAGTCCATTTTTGGAACCATATACGAATAATATCACCATAGATGGACTTATGTATATAAATTTTTCTAACCATATGTTTGAGACAGATGGAATAACCTATCATTCTATCGCATGATCCGCTAACACTTCAAACAAATTCAGCTTCATTTCATTAAGAGATGAAGGGGAAAATGTTCAAGACATGAACAACAATGAGATTGTACCAAAATCAAGTAAGAATTTATTTTAATTCAAAAATTATTCAACATTAGGGTAATTATCTGGAAAGACAAAATTGTTGTCCTAGTACTCTTATATATGATGAATCAGATGGTACCTTAGATCATCACAAATCTATGGCTATGTGATTGTTGAATTTTTCATATCCCTATTCTCTACCACTCTCAATCAGAACATGATGGTTAGATTTTTCTTCCATATCCATATTTTCACCTATGTTGTCCTATGTGAAAACCCAGCGCTGAGTTACTTTTGGTGAACATTATGATTCTCACTTCCCCTTTTAAAAATGAAGTTTTAGTATTCCTTCTTACGATGTGGGTTTCTATGAAAGAAACTTTCAAGTAGTAAACCATTTATAACTATGATGAATTTCGAGGGCTAAATTTATTTTATGGGGGGTAGAATGTAACACCCCGATATTTTCTGATAAGTATTCTTTTTAATTTGTTTTATGTCATGTGTTTTATGCTACACCAAGATTACCTTGTGCTATACACAACACCGTATTTGCTTACAGTATACGCAACACTATTCTTGGCTCGTGTTATACATAATTTCAAGTTTGTTTGGTAGGAATTATTATACGCAACATTAAGTATAGATTTTTTTAATGTATAAATGAAATAAGTTTTGATTATGTTATACATAACACCAAAGGGAGCTTTCACTACACACATCCCTGACTTGGCTTACATTACACGCAATCATGACCTTCCTCGATAGCATGTGTAGTACGCAATACCAGGATTCACTAAACAAAGATATATTGTTATTATGGACTAGCCGTAACGAATATTATTAACTAAATTTTTAATTTTATAACATTATTATTCATATTACGTATTTTCTAGAACATGGTATGTGAACAAAACAAATGTTTTGGGTAAAATAAGTATTTTTCAAAAAATACAGTTTTTCCGCCTTTTGATGGCGCACCCACATTAAATCTAGTTTTTGACATGGTTATATGTTCAATTTGAAAAATAAAATTCTTCCTTGGAATAAGTATATAAAAATTTAATTTGGAATAATTTTTCATATTATTCTGATAACTTTCTTATTTTGATGAATATTAAAAACAGGCTATATTTTAATTAAAAATAACTTTTTTTCGTCGCAATAATTTATATGGTAATATTATTATTTTAATTGTGTTTAAAGTTTAATTAGAATATATTTTTACCATTTAATCCAATGTTGGTCACTGGAATTAATTTCACTTTGAATTTGGACATAAACAAGTGTTGGTCTTTTGATAGTTATTGTTTCTTAAAAACATGCTATTTTTTATGATAACGGGAATTAATTTTAAAATTAATTATTTCCAATTATATGTTTTTAATTTGGAAAAATAGACATCATTTTTGAATTCGGAATATGAAATATATCTTAGGGGGTATTTTTGGTATTTTTCTGAGAATTTTCAATTTTTGATGAATAGTGAAACCACTTAGTGGTAGTTAAAAAACTGAATCTTTCATTTAAATGTAATTTTACCACTACTTTTAATTGAATTTAAAAAATCCATCATACATGGTTGTAATCAAGAAGTAAAATTTTGTCCAATAAGATGAAAATAATATTTGCTGAATAGTAACTTTGGACTTGTATTTACTACGGTTAAAGGTAAATAAGGTTATTCATTAAAAAAGAATATTATAATAATTTCAAATTACCTTAACACTTGTTATGAAGTTATTGGATGAGTTGTGGACGACCATGGGCATCCTTGGGTCTATTTTGGGACCCCAGTGAGCCACTTGGGAGTGATAATGACAACTTGGATTAGTTAATTTAATGTAAAGACAAAATTGACATTAACAAAATTCTTTCAGTAATGAATTTTTATAAGGGGATATATAAATTATCATTTAGACTATAGATATTCATTGGAAAGATAAAAATATTTCCTACATCATGGTATTTTTTTCATAATATTGAGACATCAAATGAATTTAATTATTTATGACATAATAATGATGGAGTGTTTACCTCATTAATAAATGATTTAAATAAATAAGATTATAATGATTAAAATATTATCAAAAAAATGACCAATTCTAGTTTGTATGATTATATTTCGACCATGAGTCATCATATCTTCGACTATAATGATTTTTGGACCATTAGAAACCGAATATCATTATATTATAAAATAATATTTTCACTCTTTCCTAAAGAGCCCCTCCTCTCCATTTTAAAAGGAGACTATCTCTATCCAATTCCTCAAAACTCTAAAGCCATTAGGCTCGTCCAAAAACTACCAAATTAAGCTCTCTACATCCCTCTCATACCCCTAGAAGCCTTACATTAGGCAGAAGGCACTTCAAGAAGTCCTTTTGGTTCAAACCAAAGGAAGTTACCCAAATTTAAGGTTACAGTTTCTCTTAAGTTGTTTTCTTTTTTTCTACTTCTCCAACCCCTAAACTCTTTTTTATCCTTTATTTTTTAAAACACCAGTATCCTAAATATAATATAATGTTTTTATGAGAAGTATTCTAACTACACTTACACACACTTCCATCTAATGGATGAAGAACATAATGTTTCAGTGGATGGAAAACTAACGCCTCGCGAAATGATGATTGTATGATTTTCTCCTACCGCCTCTCATGGTGGACATTATGATGGAACTATATTTATATATGATATATATTATGTTTATTATTTCCTTATTCTTCTTTAATTCCTAATTATATCAAGCCTTTATGGTTTCTATATTGGGTAAATACGATAATCTCATTTAAAGAAGTGCGGACTACCGCCCCCTCAAAGTGATGTGATTCGTTAATGCCATATGTGGGATGTATAAAGGATGGAGTTAATGATATTATATATGATATTATTCTGGAATTATAATATAAATATTCCATTAAATAATAAATATAAATTAATGTAGCGTTTATGGGTACGTACGGCTTACCGTCTCCATGAACAGTGCATTTCATTTCTTACCTCCATATGATATGTACAATTATAAATAAATATATATTCTGGATATATAATGAATATATATGATATATAAATAATGATTTACATTCTGGAAGTAAGTAAATCATGATATAATTAATAATAACATCAAGAACAACATGTCCAAACACGTACGATAAATAAGATGATTTTACCCAAAACGTTGCTTTAACATGGGATTTATAAAAGAACAGATAATATAAAGTCATAAGTGAACCATATATGATATCATAACAATTAATTTGATTCTTTAATAAGTCAATGACATTATTAAAATAATTATACAGGAGTTTCGGATACATACAAAGCATATCATACCTAATGTAAGGGACAACTTTTCCAATCTCGTTTTTATTTGAGATTGTTTATTCGTAAGTATTTACTGGGTTTATTGTTATCATCCAAGCCCATGTTTTATAAAAATGTTTTTATATATGTTTAAATTCCTTTTTACCCATTTTTTACTTTTACCACGTGTTATTAAAGGAATATTTCTACTATTTAGCATACGAGGAATTTTTTGACTTTTATGACAAAAGTACGAGAAGAATGTTATTTTTAACTTATATGGTGTGAACAGATCATTACGATTTCATATCGCCTCTTTATCATAAAGTTTACTCTACAATATTTTATAAGTATTTTCAAAAAAATAAATTTATTTTAAAAATTTCATGGAATTTTGTGAAAAGAAAATGGTTTTGAAGAAGAAAGGATATTTTTCTCATGAATTCATTTCAAGTGTTTTATCAAAACAAATTTCCATATAAGATGACATTATTTCATATGTGTATGTTTCAAGTATAATGTCTCTATGATTTACATAGTTTCGCTTTTATTATGATGAAATACACATTTCTTTTATATGGATTATGTGATTATGGGATGATGTTAATGAAACCCATTTTATTCTTTGGGTTATGATGAATATTTTATGTTTATTTTGTGGAACAAGTAACAATGATTTCATTATGAGATTTGCGGGACCTATATCTCCCTCAAATTAATTGGGTAAATATTTATATATCATGGGATAGACATGGATGAAATGGAAAGTAAATCTAGTTCAGTAATACATGGCTGGAACGACAAGTATACCAGATTCAATAAGGGACTTTGTCCAATAAGATGGTCTTGGAAGCAAGGACTTGGCTACTATGGAAATCATATCATGTGCATACTGTTTTTCCACAATTAAAAGTTTTATTTCCAAGATATTTTATCATGATTGATGTTCCATTGTGATCTATGCCTTACGTACTTCCAAGTTTTTTGTCATTGCTCAAGATTTTTTTGTTTAACATTATGTTCATGTGTTTATTTTCAAATGTATATGGT
This sequence comes from Viscum album, assembly GCA_963277665.1. Taxonomy (NCBI): domain Eukaryota; kingdom Viridiplantae; phylum Streptophyta; class Magnoliopsida; order Santalales; family Viscaceae; genus Viscum; species Viscum album. The sequence continues at coordinate 2,131,809,928 of OY728155.1, read as the reverse complement.
TTGTTTTATTTTCTCCATGCATACCCTCTCTAAGTATTTCAGCTCACCCTTTATATGTTTTCTTTTTCCCATGATATAAAGAATGGTTTTAGGTAAAAAACAAATATGAAGATCTTTATGGGATAATTTTAAGATATTTGACCAAGATTAGAAGATTTTGTTCCATGTTTCCAAAGACAATACACTATTACGGTCCTTTGGTGTCTCTTTTTGTTATGTATTAAGTATTCCGCAAAAGTAACGTAATGTCAATGTACATCAATCATTGGGTCTCTACACAAGGGGTGATTAAATATGGATATAAGGAAATTTTAAAGAGTGTATTATACATTGAATTCATGGTAGGTTGTCTACAAGTTATATTCCATAGTTTTGTTATAGATTTGTGTATGTATAATTTCATTCATGGTTTTCCTATTGTTGTGTTGTTGGATTATTTAATATTACTCATAAAAATTGTTAGATAAATAAATAAATATAACCCTTTTAATCCACAAGGATATGTAGAGGATGATTTGATCGATTTAGGGCCACCAATGGGGTGCCGAAACATTCCCGAACATAGATTATGGAAGTGTTAACCAAGAAATAAACATATATCGAATTAGATGATGATAGAAGTATGGACATGTTAGTTTGAATTGTGATTATAGTGAATAGTAGTTTTGTCTAATGGGTGATATTTTCCTAAGGGATTTTTTTCATCACAAGAATTTATTGGGACATAATAATGAAATTGTGATAAAAATTTCATGAAATGTAAATGAAATGAATAAGTGGGTTAATGAATAAGAAATGCTGAATATGTTAAATGGGTAAATTCTTGTGAGTTGGAAAATGTTTTGAATGGAATAAAACATGTTAATTAATAAATATATTAAGGGTATAATATATAAGGTCTTTTGAACATGTGAAATGTGTGAATGTAGAGAAATTTCTAATCATGAAAAATGAGTTAATGTGTGTAATTTTTTAAACATGCAAAATGCGTGAATGTATGGAAATTTTTAAACATTCAAAATGATTTAATTTTAACAAATTTTTAAATATTACAGATGGGTTATTGTTTATACGTTATTGGATATGTGAAATGAGTTATCTTATGTAAATTGTTTAATATTCTATATGGGTTAAGGAATGACAAGTGAAATGGGTCAAATCATCTATGATAATTAAGTGGTAAATGAGTTAATGGTTTAAATAATAATGTTGATTTCTATGTTATATGTCATGGTAAATTTTCATGTTATGTGTATTTATTGTGAATGTTTTGTGAGAATCTATATGTTGTAAATTGAGAAATAATCATGTGCGCATGGCATGGTATTTTTAGGGTATTGGGATTGAGGATATATGACCACATGTCGGGTTATAATGAGGCTATAAATCCCACTATATAATCCATGGGATAGATAAGGGGAGTAAGGACCTATTCCACTAAATGATGCATTTGATTAAACAAACTGGACTGAGGCTCCAAGGTATGTGTGATGTGAATGTTATGAAATTTTTATCCCTAGTGAGATGCGGAACGTGATTAATACCCTTATTCTGGGTAATTTATCGACTTATACCATTGGTTAAAAAAAATTTATTCCTCCCCCATGTAATATATAATTTAAATGAATTATTTTATGAAGTTGAACTAAATTAGATACTTGGAACTAATGTTTTAAATGGGTAAAGTAAACATTAATACCAAACAACACCTATGTTTTCTTTCATACTCTTTTATTTATGTATTTATTGTATACACTATCTATTTAGAATGTATATTACTATATAAACCATTAGTGGTGGCCTACTGAATTGTACTGGCACACTTCTCAAGCCACCATTGGTTACCTGATATGACTTCATTGTTTCTATTTAAGACATGGGAAAATGAAATATTATATGGAGTTATGTTGCACTTGGGGATTGCATGGTTGAGGATCCTATCATGGATTTATGACTATTTTATTGGGATTCATCTGTTTGTATTTATTTTTGGTTTTCCTCCACTTTTGGCACTATTGACACAACAATGACATATTGACTACATGGTTGTGGTTTGTACACTATTTGGAGACTATTTGGATTCTATTTTTTGGGGTTTGGATAATTACAAGCTTATTTCCAATGTTATTTTTTGTGTCCTACTCTGGTAAATAACTTTTAGTCTCCCCATGTGTCTTATTAAACCCTCTCTGATAGTAATAAACCTATGGAATCTTTGGAGATGCGATTAATGTCATGTTGAGAATTGACATGGAGAATCAGTTTAGTGGCTTATGGGTTGGGGATGTTACAAAGTTGTATCTGAGTTATTTTTTTTGTAGTCTTATAATTTGGGATTGTAGATGAGATGTTAATATGTTTCATTTAATGGGAATGAGCCCTTTTATGGGAGTATCTATCCCATGTATTAGGGAATACCATGTAATCTAGAGTGGGATTGTTCTTCTTGGTGTTTTTATTTATTTATTAAATTATATTTCTCCATAGGTTGATGCAAATTTCATGTGATGTTAGTATTGTATGATATTTTTTCATTATCTAAATGAAACAAGGTTTCATATTCATGCTTAATTGCAGTCACCTAGGGATATAGGTGGTGTGAATCAAGATCAAAACACATGGGATGGGTGTGTGGGACATGGAGAGATGGATACAATTTACATTCGTAAAATTTTGAGAAAAATAGTGCCTAATTATGATGATAAAAATGAGTAAAAAGGGAAGATTATTAATGATTTTTTAGAATATTGTGTTCAATAAATGGTTGTAAATGAATTGATATATTTATTATAATGAGTTAAGAATAGTTAAATATTGTATTTATAATGAACTTTAAGGATATCAATTCAACTAACGAATATTTATTCCATCATAAGTGAGGGAATGGTCTGAAAAGGGTGTCTAAAGAAATATTTGTGGCTAAGTATGTTGGTTTACCCATGTTATCCATAATTCATGGTAGAGATGATGAAGGGTAGTGTTTTCGGTGTAATGATGTTTGTATGAATAGTTTGTGAGGGATGAGTTGTTATGATTTATACATAACATTCTTTTTTGAACATTGTGGAGGACTTATGTTATGTGTTCTAAGACTCATGATTATGATTGTTAGAAGTTTCCTCCTTATCCATGCATTTTTGTTGGGGGAAAAGTGGATGTATCTATGTATGATCCTCTAAAATTGGGGTAGTATGTTCTAGTAGTTTAGGGTAATCAGGTAAAAATGAAATTTGAGGAGAATTTTTCAAATTTTATACACATGATAGAGTGGGACCTAAGGCTGGTCATGCCTAGCATGTTTGATCTATCTCGATAAATTTATTTTCCAAAACCTCTAACATTTTTCAGATAGGGTGGACATGAGGATTCAAAGTAATGGATAAAGTACATCCAAACATGTTTTGACCACTTGGAGAGTCTATTAGAGAAGAGTGTTCATTTGGAAGCGTACATGATGTGGGGACTGATGATGTGTTGGTGGGATATCTTAGTTCATAACAAGTAGGGAGATAATATGACATAGAACGAAATCTAGGAAAATTTTCTAAACCCTTCTATCTGGAGACATCGACATAGGATATGACTATATTGATCATGAGGATGATCCATAGAAAGATGTTTGTGATCAATTATGCATGTTGTTTCACGGACCTGTAACACCTTGTTTCGGTGTTGGAAAGAGGTTAGGACAGAACAAAAATCCATTTATAGGATGAGATTAGAATTCAGATTAGGTCTTAGGTAAACATCATCTCTTTAAATAGGCTTAATGAAGTGGTGGATTATGACTATATTTCAAAAGAAAACTTAATTGAGGCTTATGAAGTGGGTTCATGGATCTAGTTACAATAAATATTATAGTTTAATATGAGGTTCAGAAGCATCATATCATAAATTCTCCTCTGGATGGAAGTGGGTAGTGTGATACGATGGTAGGACTACCTCTTAGAATGGTGATAAATTGTTTTCATTCAATATGGAAGACCATGTATATTGTTTGTTAATTTTCCCAAAACACTAGTTGAGTTCCAATAATTTGGTAGTATTGTATATGTGTAATGGTTCGGTAGGAATCCTCAATAGTCAGTCATAGATAGAGGATTAAGGATAGTTTAGAGTGTTAGTTTGGGATCAGTTACCTATTATTAGGATGGTAGTTTAATTTTGATAGAATGTAATGGTAAAGGTGGTGGATTTTGTACTCTAAGATGAGAGTATCCATGCCTGTAGGGAATTTAATTTACTGGAACTCAGACTAGGGCCCAGGTTAGAGGGGAAGACCAACTATACATTGTTTAGTCTACACCCGGAGGAGGTGAGGTTGGGCCATCAATAGTTTGAGGTATGATCCTTATAGCTTCCATGATTTCTAGTTCCATATTTGAAACTGGTCCCTCACATTCTATTATTTCATCATAATATTTTTTTGTGTTTGTTATAGTGGTGGAACATACATGAGGGGTTATATAGATTGAAACAAAATTAGGGTTGCGATCAGAAAATATCAGGCAGTGTAAATATTGTGCGCTTGAGGTTGGTGAGTATTATTTCATGTGGAATTTATTCAGGCTTTATAAGTTATTTTTGGATATTATTTTGGGAATAAAATAGCTAGTGTTATACCAATACCATATTTATTTTTACCACCATAGGTTAATATTCACATATCTCAAGGGATGGATGTATATCCATCATGGTGAATGGGATGTTCTGGTATGCGGTACATGGCCAGTTTCTCAATTGTTTGGTGAAATCACATACCAAGTGACTTATCATATTCATTCTAATTTAGAAGAAAAGAATCCTACCATTCCTCATGTGTTGGATCAGTTCTTGGACGTGTTTCCTAAGGATTTATTAGTCTTTCCACCCAATAGAGATGTTCAGTTCATGATAGAATTGATACTGGGAGAAGAATAAATTTTCATTCCATCATAGAAAATTGCATTAGAGGAACTATGTGAGATAAATAATAATTTAGAGGAACTAGAGAATAATGGGTTTATTATCCCCAGTGTGTCATTATTAAGATCTCTAGGGTAGTTTTCTATGAATGTTGATGGGTTATTGTGGTTTTGTATTGATTATAGGGAGTTGAAGTAGAATAAGGTTAAAAAATGACACAATCTTCCTTGAATCAATGATCTCTTTGACCAGCCAAGAGGTTCATTAGTGTTCTCTCTAATTTATATGAGATTGCGGTATCACCAGATAACGGTGGGACCTTATGATATACCATAGACTACCATTAGAATTGGTATATATGGTATCAGTTTGTGGTGATGTCTTTTAGGATGAACAATATGTCGGAAGTGTTCATAGAACTAATGAATAGAATCTTTCATCCATATCAGGTTATTTTTTTTGGTTTTTATTATTGATATCATCTTTGTTTAATGTAAAACCCATGAAAATAATTATAAAAATCTTGAAAACATCATTATTACACAAAGATATCATATGCTACTTTCTAATAGATCCAAATATCATATCTCAATTGGCAAGGTGAATATCCTAAGGAAAATTTTATTATAGGAAGGTGTGTTTGTGGACCCTTAGAATATGTGTATGCAGTCGTGTCTTGGGAGTATCCTAAGAATGTTTATGATTTCCAATGTTTTCTAGGTTTCATAATCTATTAATTTATCTTCATTAATGTCTTTTTTCATTTGGAAGCAACAAATTTGGGTATGACAAACAATGCTATTATTCATAAGTGTTTAGAAGCTACTGATAAGTCCCTTCTGAAATTAAGAGTCCATTGAAAACTGTGTTGATTCTTATTTTACATGATCTAGGTAACAAGTGTACATTGTTTTGTGATGCGTCTGGTGTTAGTCTTGGGGTAGTGTTGATGCAGGATGATTAGGTTATGGTGTATGGGTCACAATAGAGGAGGCTTCATTAAAAAATTTCCCTACACAAGGTATTTAGTTGGCTATGGTGGGTCATGACTTGAAATTTTTGTGGAATTACATTCATTGAGAATGGTTTATGGTATATAATAGGCATAAAACCCTAAATTACATATCTTTTTAGTGTTATTTGAATGATTGTCTGTCAAGATGGGTTAAATATAATCAATCCTTTTACAGTGAGTAACATTACATACTTTGAAAGGGAAATAGTGTGGCAGATGCTTGGAGTAAGTTTACTTAGTATCTAGTGGTTCAGGAATCATGTTTAGAGTTTAAGATGATGAAATTGTTTGATAAAATTATTAGGAGTATGTAGGATGACATAAGAAAGATTCCCCTTTCATCCTTGTATTTTGAGTATTCACTTATGAGATAGATCATGGAGAAAAAATGAGACGATTCATTGTGTTTTACTTTAGTGAAATATTTTAAATATGGGGAGTAACATTAAAGTTGGATCATTGGTGATGATGTGATTTTTTATATTCATGGTTGTTTTGTTCTACCAATGAGTATATTAGAAGAGTTAACGCATTATTTTCATGATTCAAAGTGGGATGCACATCCTGATATGAAAAAAATGTGTTGGAACCTTCACATGAAGTATTGGTGGCTAGGGATGAATATAGAGATTGTGGGTTTCCGGGCATGATTTCCTACCTAGAAACAAGTTAACACTGATCATTAGAGATCGTGTGGTCTATTGCATACATTACCAATTCCTAAATGGAATTGGGATAATGTAATGATAAATATCATTGTGAGTATTCAATGGACACTTTAGAATAATGATTCAATCGGGGTAGTTTGGGATTGGCTGACTAAAGTGGTTCATTTATTACAAAATTTAGAAACCATCACCATGAATCATTTTAGTGAGTTGTATGTTCGAGAGATAGATTAGTTTCATGGGGTTATATGAATTATAGTTTTAAATCATGATTTTCTCATCACAGTTTCCTTTTGGTATGGATTAAAGATGTTTCTTTATACCCAGGTGTTCTTGAGTATGGATTTTGACCCACTAATATATGGGCAGTCAAAGCATACAAATCAAGTACTATAGGACATGATGAGGGGGGTTTTCACTAATTTTGTGGATTTTGGGAGAAAAAATGTTTCTTTTTGATTTTTCATACAAAAATAGTTATCGGGATATGATTTAGTTGGAACCATTTGAGGTACTCTATGGTAGGCCATGTAGATTTATTTTGTGTTGGATGGAAGCTGGAGAATCAGAACTGTCGATGTAACAGCCCAAGATTTTATAAAAAAATATTCTTTTTAATTTTATTAATGTCTTGTGTTGTACGCTACACCAAAAGGAGCTTGCACAACACGCATCCTTGTCTTGCCTTGCATTACACGCAATCGCGACCTTCCTCGATAGCGTGTGTAATACGCAATACCGAGTTTCACTAAACAACGATGTGCTATTAAAATATTATTAAAACTAGCCGTTATGAATAGTAATAACCACTTTTTAAAATTCTGTAAATCTTATTTTTCAAAATGAACTTCATTCTTGGATTCGGAGTATCGAATTTAGCCTAAGGTGAAATTTTGGTACTTTTCGGATAACTTTCATATTCTGATGAATAGTGAAAATTACTAAATTATAATTAAAAACAACTTTTTTAATCGAAATAATTAATAGTGATAAATCATTAATTTGAGGGGTTTTAAAGTATATTTAGAATATATTTTTACAATTTAATACAATGTTGGTCATTGGATGTAGTTTCACATTTAAACTAGACATAAACAAGTGTCAATCTTTTGATAGATATTGTTTCTTAAAAACACGCTATTTGTTTTAACAGCGGGATTTAATTATAAAATTAATTAATGCAACTTTTATGTTATGAATTTGGTAAAATAGACTTCATTTTTGAATTCGGAATATGAAATATAGCTTGGGATGAAATTTTGGCATTGTTCTGAAAAACATCAATTTTTGATGAATAGTGAAACTACTAAGTGGTAGGTTAAAAACTGAATTTTGCATAAAACTTAATTTTACCGCTTCTGTGAATGGAATTTCGAAAATCCGAGAGACACGGTTAATATCAAGGACTAAAATGTGGTTCAATGAGATGAAAATAATTTTTTGGTGAATAGTAACTTTTTACTTTTTTTACCACGGTTAATAGTAAATAAGGTAACTAAGGGTAAATATGATATTAATATTACCCTAACACATGTCCTAATTCTATTGGACAAGTGTAATTCGACCAAAAACAAACTTAGGAATAAAATATGACCATTTAGGCCCACTTGGATTAGATTAGGACATTTATTATTAATTTATTTAAAGAAAGGTTAAAATAGTTAAAATCAAAGTTTAATAAGTAAATCATTTTTAATATGGGGTTATACATAAGATAAATTCGATTGTAAATATTCATTAGAAATCTAAAAAGATTTCCTACATGATGGTATTTTATTTGTAATTTTTAGACATCAAATAATTTAATTTATTTATGACACAACGATGATGCAGTAATTATCTTATTAATGAAATATTGACATAATTGATGTTATAAACACCAAAATAAATGTAATTTGAGATTTTTTATGAATTACACTAATTTTATAGGTTACTATGATATATTAATGTTGAGTTAATCAACTTGGTTCGAACATTTAATTCTGTTATGACTTTCACAAAAATCATATATCAAATAGTGTCAAAATTGACACAAAATAGTTTTTAAATCAAATATTATATTATTAAATGTTATTGTATTCCTAAAAATCTAAGGTTCGGCCAAATGACTTAGATAAGGATATATATATATTAATAATAAACAATTTGGGGTTCGTTTGGCATGTTATAGTAAGTGTATTAACCATATAGTGAAAGAAAACAAAAAGACATGGTAAAAGTTAAATTATTTAACTTAGAGTTAAATCTAATTGATAAGGTTAAAATAATATCCTAAACTTGTCTAAATTCTATTGGTTGATAGGATTTAGAACCATACCCACTTTATCTTCTAAATAATACCCTTTGGAACCATTATAAACCGATTTTGACTTTAATATAAAATAATATTTTGAGATATTCCTAAGGTGCCCCTCTCCTCCCCTATAAAAGGACACCTCCTCCCCCTCCTCCTCACACCAATTTGAGCACTCAAGCTCGGCCAACCCCTGCCAATTTATCCTCTCCACTTCCCTAGCAACATCCTAGAGGTTCCGGTCTTCCTCAAAGACCAATTTTAGTGCCCTAAGAGGAGGTCTCAAAGAGGCACTTCAAAGAAGAGGTAATTACCGTTACCAATTCTTTCATCTTTATTTCTTCTTCCACTTCTTCTTCTTAGGTTGTTTCATTATGAAGTAATAACATCAGTATCACTCATATACAGATATGTTATTATAAGTATGAAACAACCCTATTTCACCATCTATCCATCCTACGGAAAAAGAAATCACCGCGCGTGAGTACGTACGGAATACCGTCTCCATGCCGTGGTGTAATCTATTTTCCACCACCACCTTACATGGATGGGTATAATGGTGTAAAGAATAACTATACATAGTTATTAAAACATCATATTGATTCTGATATATTGTATAATACACTCCAATTCAATTCAATATTTATAGAAATGATATCATCGCTCGTGCGTACGTACGGAATACCGTCTCCACGACGCGATGAGATTCATTCTCCATGTTAACCATTTAAGAATGATTATAATGTATATATAAGAAATAATAATGAAATATATGACATTATAAAGCTACTGTATTTATTTATATACATATGTATGTCATCTACTTACTTCCATTTCAAGACAATAAGGAAAGAAAAACAGCGTTCATGCGTACGTACGGACTACCGTCTCCATGAACGGTGTTTTTCATTTTATTTATCTATCTATTATATATATATATATACTGAATATATATGATATATAAATCATATTTTATATTATGGAAGTAAGTAAATCATGATATAAGTAATAATTATGTCAAGAACAACAAGTCAAAACACCTACGATAAATGAAACGATTTTACCCAAAACGCTTCTTTAACATGGAGTTTACAAAAGAACGGGTAATATAATGTCATAAGTGAACCATATATGATATCATAACAATTAATATGATTCTGTAATAAGTCAATAACATGATTTAAATCATTATACAGGAGGTTCGGACACTTACAAAGCAAGTCGGACCTAAGGTAAGGGAAATATCACAATCTCATTTTTATCCGAGATTGTTTATTCGTAAGTATTCACTGGGGTGTATTTTATCATCCACATCCATGTTTCATCAATATGTAATATTATTTCCATCCACCTACAATTGTTTAAATCCATTTTTACCCTTCGGTGAGTTTTTAGTAATATGTATGAAAGGAATATTTTGTCGTACGAGGTACTTTTTGACTTTTCCGACAAATGTACGAAGAATGTTTTTTTTAACTTATACGGCATGAATGGATTTTTAAAACATTATTTTCAAGAAGCTTCCTTTACAAGTTTTCAAGTTTATTTTTAATCAACTTCTTTTAGTTTATAATTGTATGACATGTTAAGAAAAGAAAAGAGTTTTTGAAGAAGAAAGGATATTTTCCTCAAGAATGGAGTTCAAGTGTTTTATCAAAATTATTTTCCATCTAAGATAATAAAGGGTTCTGTTTTTATCCCTATTATTACATTGATTTGATCATGTTGTAAGTGAATTATTTTTATGAAGTCATTTACCTTTTAAGATTTGTTTTTGATGTCATGATGTTTCAAGAATCCCATTTTTATTACATGTGTTATGTGACGATGTATGATTTATGATTTATGTGGCACACATAAGAAAGGATTCATTATAAGATGGGTGGGACCTATATCTCCCTCCAATGCATTGGGTAAAGATTTTATATCTCATGAGATAGACATGGCTGGAATGGTAGGTTATACCGGTTCAGTGAAACATGACTGAAACGAGGATTACTCGATTCAGAAAGGGACTTTGTCCACTAAGATAGTCTTGGCAATGAGTCTTGACTAACAAGAAATGATTCTCTATGATTATGTGTGTATGCCACAATGAGTAATGTTTTAAGTTATGATTTCATTTCACTACTATGATTTATTCCATGTTATGAAATTATGCTCTCTTTTGCAGGTTAAGATTTCCGAAAATGTTATGCTCTTATGAAAATTATGTGATTGATATTTCTTTTGTTTACCCTTACTGAGCATTTGAGCTCACCCTTTTATGTTTTCTTTTCCCCAGGATATAAATAAAGGTTTTAGGTAAAAAAAAGGAAGATCTTTATGGGAGATATTGAAGATCTTTCACCACGATTAGAAGATTACGTTCCGAGTTTCCAAAGACACTAAACTATTACGATCCTTTAGTGTGTGTTTTTGTTATGTACTAAGTATTCCGCAAAAGTAATGTAATGTCCATGTACGTCAAGATACGGGTCTCTACAGTTGGTATCAAAGGAAAGGTTTAGTCAACCTTTGGAAACTAGGATGCGAAAACGTTAGTGAGATCCCTAGAGATATTTCTATGGTATGTCTAGGGATGTCCTTAGGGATAAGTATACGTATAGGTTATAGTAATAGAATTACGCTAACGATCATAGAATTAAACCTAAGATGTTGGATATTGAAGGTACTCCCCCTTTATTATGTTGTTTTCCCTAGCATGATTTTTGCCTCTCACACTATTCTTTTTGGGGTTTAGACGATGGCTGGAACCCGAAGGAACCGTGTTGATCAATGCAATGGACAATGCAATGATTGCCCTCCTGAACAAACAAATGTTATGGGAGATGGAGTGCAAAATCTTATTGCTATACTTACACAAGCTATGAATCATTCTGGACTTCCAAATGAGCAGAGAAGGGAACAATATTCTATTGAGTCCTTCATGAGGCAACGTCCACCTTCTTTCAGTGGGACTTCCGATCCACTTGTTGCTGAACAATGGATCAGTACCACTGAAAAGATATTTTCAGTTCTTCAATCTTCTGAACATGATAAAGTCATCTTAGCAGTATATCGTTTGGAAGGTGAAGCTGATCAATGGTGGAATCTTATCAAGAATACGAGGCCAAGGGATGAAATTGAGTCAATGGAATGGGACGAGTTCAAGAACTTGTTTTTCAGTAAGTACTTCCCTCGTATTCTTCGAACAAAGATGGAAAAAGAGTTTATTGAGCTGAAGCAGAAGGATGATGAATCTGTTGGTATATACGAAGCGAATTTTACAAGACTTGCAAGGTATGCATCTGGCATTATCATCCAACCTGAAAGTAAAGTTGATCGATTTTTCAGTGGCTTAAAACCAAGTCTTCGAAGGGCATTAGCTATAAGAGACTTCAGTAGCTATGAAGAAATTGTGCGTTGTGCTATCAAGGTAGAAATGGAAGTTGGTGTTACATATCCATCTCATGGTTTTGACAAGAAACGAAAGATGGAGTTCAAGGAGAAATCTCATAATAATGGGGAAAAGAAGATGAATGTTTCCTTATGCACAAAGTGTGGAAAGAAGCATGGTGGAGATTTTCTAAAAGGGACTAGAAAATGTTTTAAGTGTGGAAAAGAAGGTCATCGAGCAGCTGAGTGTCGAAGTAATGGAAAAAGGGTTTCTAATGATGTGAATAAAGCAAACACTGCAGAGAACGCACCGCCAACACTTCAATGCTTCAAGTGCAAGGAAATGGGGCATTATGCTAATAATTGCCCTAATCCAAGGGTTAGTGATGATCAACATGAGCAACCATTGAAGGCAAAGGACAAAGGGAAGTCACATGCGATCACTATTGGCGATGTTGAATATGATAACGATGTGGTGGAATGATTAAGCGTTTATGTAATGGGATTCCAAAATAATGTTGTATTATTGAGTATTTCAATATTTATTGATGTGGTATTCAAAGTGATTGAGATATTTTTTTTGGAAATAAGATGATATGCGCATAATGAAGACGAGAAAATGAAATGTTTAATAGTATTCATGAGCTCATGATTGATATAAGGACTAAGTGATATCATGGATTGAGTATATAGAATTTTGAGTATTTTGGTATGTGGAAAGTGTTAACTTTTAACTGCATTCATGTTTTCACTAAGGTATTCAAGAGAATACATGATTAAGGACTTTGAATGTTTGGAATGTGACCAAAAAGACATATCTTATGATATGTGGGGATCAACGACAGTATTAAATCTCTGGTAATCGTTGTCACTATATTATGAGAGTGGACTGCAGTATTATATATAAGCCTAAAGATTAGACTGGATTATGTTGGACATAAGTTAGTATTGTTTAAGGATAGAAGATTTTCGATATTATTGATGGGATGTTATAGTAACGTAGTTTTAGAAAAAGGGACAACCTGCAGGACGGGCGACAACCCATCGCTTCGGACAAGGCTATAGGAATCGAACCCACAACCGAAGTGCGACTGGCCTTTATCGCCTACCACTGACCTACAGGAAGTCCCTGTTTAGTAGAAACTAGTTTTATTATATTAAGCAGTATGATATATGAAGTATAAGTCCATTTTAGGAACCATATATGATTAATCTCACTATAGATCGATTTATGCATATAATTTTTTCTAACCTTTTGTTTGAGACAGATGGAATGACCCGTCATTCTATCACATGATCTGCTAACACTTCACAAATAACAAATTCAACTTCATTTATTTAAGAGATGAAGTGGAAATTGTTCAAGGCACGAACAACAGTGAGATTGTACCAAAATAAAGTAAGTATTTATTCTAATTCAAATTTTCAACTTTAGGGGAAATGATCTTGAAAACCAAAAATGTTGTCCTAGTGATCTTATACCTGATGAATCAGATGGTACCTTATATCATCACAAATCTATGGATTTGTGATTACTGGCTTTTCCATAGCCATATTCTCTACCACTCTCCGTCAGAACATGATGGTTAGATTTCTCTTCCATATCCATATTTTCACCTATGTGGAAACCCAGTGATTAGTTTATTTGGGTAATCGTTACATTTCATACTTTAGTTTTTAAAGCCAAGTTTTGGTATTCCCTTTTACGATGTGGGTTTCTATTAAAGAAACTTTCGAATAGTAAACCATTTATAACCCCGACGAATTTCGAGGGCGAAATTCATTTTAAGGGGGGTAGAATGTAACAGCCCAAGATTTTATAAAAAAATATTCTTTTTAATTTTATTAATGTCTTGTGTTGTACGCTACACCAAAAGGAGCTTGCACAACACGCATCCTTGTCTTGCCTTGCATTACACGCAATCACGACCTTCCTCGATAGCGTGTGTAATACGCAATACCGAGTTTCACTAAACAACGATGTGCTATTAAAATATTATTAAAACTAGCCGTTATGAATAGTAATAACCACTTTTTAAAATTCTGTAAATCTTATTTTTCAAAATGAACTTCATTCTTGGATTCGGAGTATCGAATTTAGCCTAAGGTGAAATTTTGGTACTTTTCGGATAACTTTCATATTCTGATGAATAGTGAAAATTACTAAATTATAATTAAAAACAACTTTTTTAATCGAAATAATTAATAGTGATAAATCATTAATTTGAGGGGTTTTAAAGTATATTTAGAATATATTTTTACAATTTAATACAATGTTGGTCATTGGATGTAGTTTCACATTTAAACTAGACATAAACAAGTGTCAATCTTTTGATAGATATTGTTTCTTAAAAACACGCTATTTGTTTTAACAGCGGGATTTAATTATAAAATTAATTAATGCAACTTTTATGTTATGAATTTGGTAAAATAGACTTCATTTTTGAATTCGGAATATGAAATATAGCTTGGGATGAAATTTTGGCATTGTTCTGAAAAACATCAATTTTTGATGAATAGTGAAACTACTAAGTGGTAGGTTAAAAACTGAATTTTGCATAAAACTTAATTTTACCGCTTCTGTGAATGGAATTTCGAAAATCCGAGAGACACGGTTAATATCAAGGACTAAAATGTGGTTCAATGAGATGAAAATAATTTTTTGGTGAATAGTAACTTTTTACTTTTTTTACCACGGTTAATAGTAAATAAGGTAACTAAGGGTAAATATGCTATTAATATTACCCTAACACATGTCCTAATTCTATTGGACAAGTGTAATTCGACAAAAAACAAACTTAGGAATAAAATATGACCATTTAGGCCCACTTGGATTAGATTAGGACATTTATTATTAATTTATTTAAAGAAAGGTTAAAATAGTTAAAATCAAAGTTTAATAAGTAAATCATTTTTAATATGGGGTTATACATAAGATAAATTCGATTGTAAATATTCATTAGAAAGCTAAAAAGATTTCCTACATGATGGTATTTTATTTGTAATTTTTAGACATCAAATAATTTAATTTATTTATGACACAACGATGATGCAGTAATTATCTTATTAATGAAATATTTACATAATTGATGTTATAAACACCAAAATAAATGTAATTTGAGATTTTTTATGAATTCTACTAATTTTATAGGTTACTATGATATATTAATGTTGAGTTAATCAACTTGGTTCGAACATTTAATTCTGTTATGACTTTCACAAAAATCATATATCAAATAGTGTCAAAATTGACACAAAATAGTTTTTAAATCAAATATTATATTATTAATTGTTATTGTATTCCTAAAAATCTAAGGTTCGGCCAAATGACTTAGATAAGGATATATATATATTAATAATAAACAATTTGGGGTTCGTTTGGCATGTTATAGTAAGTGTATTAACCATATAGTGAAAGAAAACAAAAAGACATGGTAAAAGTTAAATTATTTAACTTAGAGTTAAATCTAATTGATAAGGTTAAAATAATATCCTAAACTTGTCTAAATTCTATTGGTTGATAGGATTTAGAACCATACCCACTTTATCTTCGAAATAATACCCTTTGGAACCATTATAAACCGATTTTGACTTTAATATAAAATAATATTTTGAGATATTCCTAAGGTGCCCCTCTCCTCCCCTATAAAAGGACACCTCCTCCCCCTCCTCCTCACACCAATTTGAGCACTCAAGCTCGGCCAACCCCTGCCAATTTATCCTCTCCACTTCCCTAGCAACATCCTAGAGGTTCCGGTCTTCCTCAAAGACCAATTTTAGTGCCCTAAGAGGAGGTCTCAAAGAGGCACTTCAAAGAAGAGGTAATTACCGTTACCAATTCTTTCATCTTTATTTCTTCTTCCACTTCTTCTTCTTAGGTTGTTTCATTATGAAGTAATAACATCAGTATCACTCATATACAGATATGTTATTATAAGTATGAAACAACCCTATTTCACCATCTATCCATCCTACGGAAAAAGAAATCACCGCGCGTGAGTACGTACGGAATACCGTCTCCATGCCGTGGTGTAATCTATTTTCCACCACCACCTTACATGGATGGGTATAATGGTGTAAAGAATAACTATACATAGTCATTAAAACATCATATTGATTCTGATATATTGTATAATACACTCCAATTCAATTCAATATTTATAGAAATGATATCATCGCTCGTGCGTACGTACGGAATACCGTCTCCACGACGCGATGAGATTCATTCTCCATGTTAACCATTTAAGAATGATTATAATGTATATATAAGAAATAATAATGAAATATATGACATTATAAAGCTACTGTATTTATGTATATACATATGTATGTCATCTACTTACTTCCATTTCAAGACAATAAGGAAAGAAAAACAGCGTTCATGCGTACGTACGGACTACCGTCTCCATGAATGGTGTTTTTCATTTTATTTATCTATCTATTATATATATATATATACTTAATATATATGATATATAAATCATATTTTATATTATGGAAGTAAGTAAATCATGATATAAGTAATAATGATGTCAAGAACAACAAGTCAAAACACCTACGATAAATGAAACGATTTTACCCAAAACGCTTCTTTAACATGGAGTTTACAAAAGAACGGGTAATATAATGTCATAAGTGAACCATATATGATATCATAACAATGAATATGATTCTGTAATAAGTCAGTAACATGATTTAAATCATTATACAGGAGGTTCGGACACTTACAAAGCAAGTCGGACCTAAGGTAAGGGAAATATCACAATCTCATTTTTATCCGAGATTGTTTATTCGTAAGTATTCACTGGGGTGTATTTTATCATCCACATCCATGTTTCATCAATATGTAATATTATTTCCATCCACCTACAATTGTTTAAATCCATTTTTACCCTTCGGTGAGTTTTTAGTAATATGTATGAAAGGAATATTTTGTCGTACGAGGTACTTTTTGACTTTTCCGACAAATGTACGAAGAATGTTTTTTTTAACTTATACGGCATGAATGGATTTTTAAAACATTATTTCCAAGAAGATTCCTTTACAAGTTTTCAAGTTTATTTTTAATCAACTTCTTTTAGTTTATAATTGTATGACATGTTAAGAAAAGAAAAGAGTTTTTGAAGAAGAAAGGATATTTTCCTCAAGAATGGAGTTCAAGTGTTTTATCAAAATTATTTTCCATCTAAGATAATAAAGGGTTCTGTTTTTATCCCTATTATTACATTGATTTGATCATGTTGTAAGTGAATTATTTTTATGAAGTCATTTACCTTTTAAGATTTGTTTTTGATGTCATGATGTTTCAAGAATCCCATTTTTATTACATGTGTTATGTGACGATGTATGATTTATGATTTATGTGGCACACATAAGAAAGGATTCATTATAAGATGGGTGGGACCTATATCTCCCTCCAATGCATTGGGTAAAGATTTTATATCTCATGAGATAGACATGGCTGGAATGGTAGGTTATACCGGTTCAGTGAAACATGACTGAAACGAGGATTACTCGATTCAGAAAGGGACTTTGTCCACTAAGATAGTCTTGGCAATGAGTCTTGACTAACAAGAAATGATTCTCTATGATTATGTGTGTATGCCACAATGAGTAATGTTTTAAGTTATGATTTCATTTCACTACTATGATTTATTCCATGTTATGAAATTATGCTCTCTTTTGCAGGTTAAGATTTCCAAAAATGTTATGCTCTTATGAAAATTATGTGATTGATATTTCTTTTGTTTACCCTTACTGAGCATTTGAGCTCACCCTTTTATGTTTTCTTTTCCCCAGGATATAAATAAAGGTTTTAGGTAAAAAAAAGGAAGATCTTTATGGGAGATATTGAAGATCTTTCACCACGATTAGAAGATTACGTTCCGAGTTTCCAAAGACACTAAACTATTACGATCCTTTAGTGTGTGTTTTTGTTATGTACTAAGTATTCCGCAAAAGTAATGTAATGTCCATGTACGTCAAGATACGGGTCTCTACAGTCGAGACCGAGTAACATGCAGGAGATGTCAGAACATATTTAGTTGACTATTATGCATATAGAGATGACCCATATTAGGAATTATTCCTATGCAGATGTGATTCATAAACCTATTGGGTTTGTGTTGGGTGAATGTGGGTTTCTTTTGGTGTCACCAAATTTGGGTCACTATTATATTTGGAAAAAGGGTGGGTTGGATCCCAGGTATGTTGGGTAGTTTGAGATCAGGAGAGGGTTGAACCGGTTGCATACCAATTGTCTCATCCACAGTGGTATAGTGTTATGTAATATTTTTTTGTGTCTCTACTTTGATAGTATCACCCTGGCCCATCTCATGTGATTGATGTTGAGGATGATGATATTTAGGACAATTCATCATTTTAAGAGCATCTGGTTCGAATCATAGATCTTAGAGAGGAATTATTAATGGGAAAGATAGTACTTCTAGTTTGAGATTTTTGGATGAAATGTAATGTTCATTAATCAACATGGTAAATGGATTAGGATATGTGGTCTCAATATGAAAATCTAATTTATTCATAAGCATAGTGATTCTTGGGAAAATGGGATCAAGGAAGAGCCGTTGTAAGGGTCGGAGGATGTAATAACCCAAACCACATGAAGGAATTTAATTCATAAATTATTGTTCTAAATTTCATATATTCTTTAATAAAATTATTACCGGATATATAATGAGGATATAGATTGTTCTGGGGGTTTGGAACAAGAATGAAATGGGAATCAGGCCATTCTGTGCAAGTCGTACGGTTTGCCCGCGGTTAGGGAAAATCATGTGAGGGGGAACGAAACCATGCAATTTGAGATATTGGGATTCTGAAAGGTAGGTTCACGGTTTATCAAAACTTATAGAAATTCACATATAACCGTCTGACTCCAATCTTCTTGGATATTTTCTGGCACCCGTTATGTGAATGGTTTGGAAAACAGTGTGACAAGACCGTTCACTACTTCACAATGTTCAGAATTATGAAACTTCCCCTCACTATTTTCATGTTCTCACCCCATTTTTCATCATATTATTATCCTATCAACCCTACTGATGAACTAAATCCCCCAAAGATTACCAATAGTGGTTCTCCATTGATTATTATCAGATTGGATCATCGTTGGTTGATGATTGAAGCTCGGTGTAAGTCTAATCCTCATATTGTTTATCTTTTATGGATTATGGCTCATAGATTTTATCTTTTTATTTTGAGGCAAGAAACCCATCTTTTTCTGGTCGATCATATATCTGGGCTTCATGCGGTGATTAAATATGGAAATTAGTAAATGTTCAATGGTTTATTCATAATCATATTTTTTTAGATGGTCTACAAGTTATATCCCATGTGGTTCTTTTTGATTTGTTCTTGTATTGTTGTGTTCTTGGTTTTCATTTTATTTTTTTGTTCCTTCAATTGGATTTGGTAAAAAGGTTTCCTAAACGAATAAAAGGAACCCTCATGACCCTGGTGGCATGTATTTAGTATGATTTGATTGATTTAGTGCCACCCATGGGGTGATCTAACACTCCAGAACAGAGAGCATGTTAGTGTTAATCCTATTATTGACTTATATTGAATTAGATCCATTGATAAGTGTAGAAATGTTTATTCTAATTATGATTGTAACCAATAGGGCTTGTGAATTATGGTTTATTTTAGAATATGGGTTTTTTTTTGGCTTAACATGAATTGAGTGGGAAATAATAATGAAATTGTGATAAGCGATTCATGCAATGTACATGAAATGGATAAGTGGATTAATGCATAAGATATGGTGAATATGTTAGATGGGTAAATTATTGTGAATTCATAAATGTGTTGAATGGGATAACATAATAGTATTGATGAATATGTTAAGGGGTTAATGTATATGGATTATTGGACATCTTAAATGGTTTAATTTATATAAATTGGTAATAATGAAAAATTATTTAATGTGTGGAAATTATTAAACATGAAAAATTGGTGATGTCATATAAATGTTTAAAAATGAAAAATGAGTTAATGTGTGGAAATTTTTAAACATTCCAAATGACTTAATTTATGGAAATTTTTTAATATGTAAAATGTGTTAACATATGGAAAGTGTTGATTTTTCTAAATAGGTTATGTCATAACATGGGAAATGCGTTGAATGAGTAATACCATGTATGTGGTAAATGTTTTAATGGGTCGAAGCATAATGATGGTGTATGGGATAAATTGAATGTGAAATGTTCATGTTATGTGTACTGATTGTGTAAGTTATGTCATATGGAATATGTGATAAATGGATAAATAAGAATGTGCACATGGCTTAGTACTTTTGGGGTGTTGGAAATCATGATCTACACCCACAAATCAGGTTAGATTGATGATCTAAACTATACCCCATAATACATGGGTTGGAGAAGGGGTTCGGGGCTCTATACCTCTAGCAGATGAATTTGATCAAACTACTGGGACCAAGGCTCCAAGTTTAGTGTGATGTGAATGTAATGAAATTTTTATCCATAGAGAGATTTGGAATTTGATTTATCCCATTATGCTTAGTAATTGATTATCTTATTCTATTATGTAAATAATGTAAATGTCTAACCCATGGAACATGTATTGGAAACGAATTAAGTGATGAAGACTAAATAAATTATGAGCAAAGAACTAATGTGGTAAATGGGTAAAGTAAACATTTTTTCCTAATGGCACCTGAGTTGTCTTGCTGACATTGTTATTTATTTATTTCATGCATGAAATATCTATTCAGGATGGATATTTTTGCAATCACCATTTGTGGTGGACTATTGATTTTTAATCACACCTTGTTTAGGATTCCATTCGGTACATGAGCAGATTTCATAGTTTCAGGTCAGGAAAAGGGAAAAGGCTTTATGCTAGGGAGTTGAGTTGTTCTTAGGGTGTGCATGGATAATGATCTGGACCAAGATTCAGGATATGTTTTACGGATTCATCATTTTGTATTTATTTTGTTTTTTCCTTCAGTTTTATAACAATTAACATTTAATGACATATAGACTATTTGGATGTGATTTGTACCCTATTTGGATACTAGTTGTAATGCATGTTTTGGGTTTTCAGATTATTACATCCTTATTTCATATGTTACTTTTTTTTGTGGATTACATAGGTAAAGAGGTTATAGTATCCCCATATAAATTATGAACTAATCACTGAAAGTCAGAAACCTATGGCATATGACAAGATGCTATTTAGGTCATGTGGTTACTCATCTTAGAGCACTGGTTTAGTAGATTCCTAGTTGGGGACATTGGACCCCATACCGTGGACTCATTATTTCCTCATTTTCTCCACTAAACATTTTAATAGTAATTTTTTATGAATTAATAAATGATTTATATAATTTTCATATTTTTTAATATCTATACCCCATTAATTATAATTTTTAGTCATATATTAAATTAATATTCCTTACATAATTGTTTATTAAGTTGATTGATTCAAAACATTAAAACTTCATTCAATATATTAGTAACTGTTTATCAGAAATAATTTTTTTACTTAATATGTATATTTTTCTTAATATCATTTTAATTCAATTCTAAAATCAATTGAGTTAAATAGTTTACTATGTAGTTAAAATTTATGGGGGTTTCCCTCTAGAAATTTTTAGATAGTACAATTCACATTGATTTATTACCTTAAATATCAATACATTCATCACTATAGTATCATTATAAATGTTATTAATGTTATTATTTTATTTTTAAAATTATAAAATATCATGGAATCCATTCATATGAATATCATATGAAAGGGTTAATTTAAAATAATACAATATTGTTCATATAGATTATATTAGTCTACGGTGAGAAAAGGAAAATTTAGAATGTTAGAAAAAGAAAAGTGATGATTTTTTTATATGTGATTACCTTATAATAGAATTATTATAATGTTTTTATGTTTTTTTCAATATTATTTTTTTATTGAAGGGGTAAGAGGAGAATCAAAATGATAGACATCATGTTTTAAACCCTAACATTATTTTTGAGTCTCATCCATTTCATTACATCTAAAGCATTCATTGGAGGGTTTTTTGTACATTAGAGCAATATGGATGTGGCCAATATATCTTATAAATATATCTGAATATAAATTTTTAAATTGATTTTTTTTAATTTTGATGAAATAAATGGATGAGGGTTTATTATATATCAATGGTGGAGGGGTATCATGGAATGAAATATTGATAATTTTAATATTTAGTCTCAATTCATTGAATTATATTGATCCTTATGGAATTTATTTGTTCTTATTTATATATTATTTATTTCATTGATATTTAATCACATAGATATTGAAATTGTTCCATGGAAGTATTCTATTCAATGTACAAAATCATGTATTGTTATTTATTATTTAAAATAAAGCTTCTTTATTGAAAACTCATTTAGTGTTTTTAAGTAAATTTAATTATTTTTTAATGAATTATAATAATTACTGAATACATTTTACTTGAAAATAAATCATTACCTGTCTGATTTTTTTACATCATAATGATTTACTAAAAAAATTGTATATGAAAGAACTATATTTTTAAAAATTCACCAAATATCTATTATAATAAAAATAACAGATATTCACCCTATGCTAATTTCAACATGTTGATCACAAAATTTATCTCTATTTACTTAAATTAATATCCTAAATATAATATTTTCAACTTCCAAATAAAGCCATATGTTACTAACACACATTAATTTTTTAGAATACATGTTATTTAATAGGTTTTTGTTATTACCCATTTATGATCAATGTATCCTTGAGAGAGGGATGTGGTGAATCAAAGACATGTTTTTATTTTTTGTTTCTTATATTTTAAAACATATTTCACCTCCTATTAAAGATAATTCACTATGCTATAAAATCACACATCTATGGGTACACAAGTATTTTCAAGTGTCTTTATTCAATTATAGTTTCCACATATTTGGCATGGTCTAGAAACAATCCAATAAAATAAAATCTATTATAAAATAATCATTTTTTATTGATAAAAATATATATAACCTTAAACATACATAGCCCTTCGATCAATATAATATTGCATGTGATTCTTCTATAAAAAATGATTTAACACAAGTTTTCATAAAAAGTAATGAAACCCCAACCGGAAGGTTCAAAACATGTTATTGTGTTTTCATAGAAACTTTTTATTATAAAATATTAAAAACAATCTTCTTCAATTTCTGTACCTATAGCTGGTAAGAAATTAAATATTGAAATTCGAACAAAAAACTCATTTTTTGGATTAGTTTGATTCCTCCATTCGATACCTCATCCTAGAAATAAATTACAAAAATAATACCCTATAAATAACTATAAACTACTAAAAACATTCCATAGAACATTCAGTTTGATGACTTGGTCTGACCCAATAACACTAGACCCTATTATTTCATATTCTTGTATTATCTAGTAAACCTGCTCATGAAAGCTCTATCCATACAAAACATTTCTATTCCATAAAATTTAAAAATTTATCTCTCTCTCTTCACAAGTGAATGGTTCAAGTTTTAGAAAGATCAGTTTACTTTATACTCTTTATAGGTGTTCTAAGAGAGGAATGGGTGGGAATATAAATTCATTTTCCTACTCAAATTTTTTTTATTAACATTGAATTTCATTACTTTTTAGATTATATATTTCAATTGTTCAGTTCTTCTAATCTCTTTTCGATTCAACTCAAACCTTATTGAATATTCTCAAATATTCATACAACATCAATCTTTCTAGGATGTATTTAGTGTAATACCACGTTATGTTTTGATGGTATTCTAATTACAATGAAAATATACAGAAACTAAATAATTCATATTATAATGCTCTATTCTAGCTAAAGAAAAAAAATATCATTATGATGCTCTGTACCAACTGTAAATAAACAACATTGAAATCATGCTACCATAAACATTGTCCTAATTTCGTTAGACTTCATTTACATATTTTTCAAAAAAAATGGAATTGAAAATTATAAATATATCAATACCCTTCAACAAAACATCATCTCCATCTTTAGAAACTCTTGAGAAAACGTTAAAAAATATTCAAAACCCCATTTTAAAATCAATGTCAGAAAACTATTCAAACAAGTATCCATTTCTTATTTTATTTTGACTAATGATCTTATGTCTGAAAATGTAAAACATCCACTGAATTATTGATGTCATCATGCATCTGATGGATCAACCTCTTCTTTACCCCAATGTATTGGTGTCGAGTATTCTCCGATAATTCTTGGCCACATAACAATAATATTAGAGTACTTTTTATCATTACCCAATTAAATACAACCAAATTTTAATTTGTTTTATGAAAATGGTTGACTATATTGTTGATCTCCATCTAATTGATCGGTATCTAATTTTATTATATTCCTTGAAATTATAACATTCTCATTCATTGATCCAAATATCTCTCATTTAAATATCTTAAAAAAAGTCACAGAAAAATTTAGATATATCTAGGATGAATCGGTGGAAAATTTCATCTTATGGATCAATTAATCATTACATAAATACACTTCGACTAAAAACATCTAAATTCCTTGCCTTAAAACCATTTATAGGTCTAGTGATTCTCGTACCCATGTAATGATACCAAAGTACTTCAACTAAATAATCTTTACTCTTCAACAAACTCTTTCTTGTAATCATGAATTCTCAATCACATTAGGATGTTTTGGATCAGAAAATAATTATCAGAATTAAATTTGAATGTTCTATGACATACCATCCCTCCAGCATCACCTCCCCATTTATTTTATAATTATTGTGTCACACGTGTTACTTAAAACTTATGATATTTTAGAATTTACCAAAAAACAATGTATCTTCTGATTTAGTATTGATACTGTTAAAATTCGATACAAATTCATATACTGACTGAAACATTCATTAGGAATACAAGGTGATTCTATTGACTGAACATAATCCTTAAAAAATATGTATAAATCAAAACTGAAACTGATAGAATTTATTTTCATATATGAATACAATATTTTGATTATGATACCCTCTTTACTTCATATCATCTGATCATCAAAACATTCAAATTATGGTTACCTCTTTTATTGACAACATAAGACAAAATAATCAGCATAAAATTCATTCAGCATCCAATAAAAATCTCTCCAACATGTTCCCAGTAATATCCACCTTTGTATTTTGTTTTCACCAAATGTTCATAAATCAATAATCTGGGAACCTCCTCTTATGGATAACATATCAACAATTCTAAGCCTATGTGAGGAAAAACATGATTAGAAACACAAATCCTTGAGGGAAAAAATGTCGTCTAAAATAATTTAATTACAAAGTATCTTTATCATTTAAAACATGTTTATATTTCAAATTCATTTAGAGACAAGTTTTATACACACTTCAAAAAACTATTAGAATAGTTCACATAGTTAAATGTTGTGTTCAAAACATGGCCACAATATCCCTACATACATGCTTCTTTAAAAGGATTAGCACATATTAATGGATAGGTTTATGAAAAATTCTTTTTACAACTTGATAACACTATCCAAAGACTATATGATAAAGGGGATCAGATAATGTTACATCAGAATTGGAGTGAATGAGGTTTGAAACCCTTATTCAAACTAAGATTGAATAATTATTCCATTTTTTATGGTGTTGGGAATATGTTGGAGACTTGTGTTAATTTAGTAAAATACTCGACATTCAATTCATCACTTTATTCTTTATTTCATATCTGACCAAAATTTATTGCAATGTGACCTACAACAACACATTCAACAAAAATTACGGGATATTTCCATTTATATATTCCTATAATTATTTTATAATTTTTAGTAAAACAATGATAACAACTCATCAAGATTGATAGATAACTAATTTTTAAATTTAGCTTCAGTGGATTGTTTATCATGAATATTCATATACATTCATTTCATGGAATATTTGAAGAAAATTTCTGAAATAATTTTTTCCATTCATATATTTATACATTTTCATATCATACAACAAGAGAGTACTAATAATGTCATCCAAATATAGTGTCTTAGGATATCTATCTTACAAAGATGAAATTTTTTGCCTCAAACATATCTATATGAAAAATATAGATCTATTCCACAATAGTTGAGTATTCCATATTATAACCAAGAAATATAATAGCGCTAAAAATATAATTCACCTTTGTTAATAAGTCACCAGTAGAATAATCCTAACACATGTTATAATCTTCTTAATTCAACCTACAAATTTGTATCTTTTCCTTCATCACTTTTTTGCCTTCATAAATGTTATTCAATTGTTCCTAGATACACTAGGTAGTTGAAAATATCATTACTATAAGAAACTCACATATAATACTGATGATATTAAAGAGTTTATAGTTATTTTTTCATTATCATGATTCATCTTATCAATAGTTGTAAATGGATAATTCAAAACTAGTGGAGAAAACATAATATAATAGTTTCCAAAAAATCATACCCAAGAAAAATAAGATATGGAAGCATTTTATATTTATAGATATGATTGTTATTATCATTTATGTTTGAAATCCCCTTACAGTTTACACAATTTAGATTCTCCATAAAAACTTATCTTCAATAAAATTCATAAAAGATTAAATGAAGGTAACCATCCCACTTATACCACTTGTTATTACCTATACAGGTTCAACATATCACTGAGAGGGGGAGGGGTGAATAAGTGATATATTTTTCTTTTATGTTTTGATTCATTTGAAATAAGTTTCTACTCCAATTAATTATTTTTCAATTTTATGAAGATAAATATCATTTCATATGGGTAAAAGAAGTAGTGTATATCCTTAAACATTTTAATCCCTTTGGGAAATACAATTGTGAATGTCCTTATTCAATAAAAAAAAATTTAATGAATGTTTGTGTAATATGTAATGAAACCCTCAGGAGTTGGTTCAAAATAAGTTACCATGTTGCTTTTTCAACTTCAATGTATATATCATTCAAAAAATACTTCTTCACTTTCTTACTTAGTAGTAGGTAAGAGCTTCAGTTTTTTACATCGTAAAAAACATACTCCATTGGCTCAGTCTGATTCCTCTATCTAATACCTCATTCTGGAAAATATAATTGAAAATAATTACTGAGAAATAGTAATGAACCACTTTAAACTTTCCTCAGAAAGGTCATTATTATAACTCATTTATATGCAGTTACTCTAGCCATTATTCTTTATCGTTCTTCTTCTATCTGGTAAACCTCCTCGAGAAATATCAATCCAAAATCTTAATCTCTCTTTCAAAATGTTTAGTACGTCCTCTCTCTCTCTCTCCACATGTGAACAATATAAGCATTATAATGTACAATGTACATTGTACATTGTACTATTTATAGGTGTTCTAAGAGAGGAATATATTGGAACTTACTTCTATTTTCCTGCTAAAAAATATCCCCTTATAATAAAATTTCTATACTATTTACACAATATATTTGACATCTTCAGTACTTTTCAACTCTTCTCATTTATTTTTGACCCTTCATGAATACTCTCAAAACATCAACCATCTTCAAACTTTCTAATTTTTCTTTAGTTTGAAACCATTTAATGTTCTAATGTTTTTTCTCATTAGGATGAAAACTTATTGGAACTGAAGAATTCCATTACGATGCTTTGTTCCAGCTAAAGGATAAAATTCTCATTCAGATTCACTATACCAATTAAAAGGGAAAATTTTTTAATCATTATTAAACAAACACAGGTGCAAATTCATTAGAAATTAGTTTCATTTTATTTTACATAAAAATCATTGAGGCTTCTGATGATTTAAGCACCATTCAACAACACTACATCACCAGCTTATAACCATCTTGAATACACTATAACAATAGATTCTAAACATATATTGAAAAAAAAATCTCACAAAAATATTGAAAAAAATATCATTTTATATTTATCTTTAATCCAGTGATCCTACATCTAGTGAAGTACAACATCCACTGACTTATCTATGTTAACATTCATCTAATAGATAGGTCTCTGCTTCAATTTTATTGATCAGTGTGAAGTATTATCTAAGAAATTTTTAACCACATGGAAAAAAATAATTGTTCTTTTACCTTTGACCCTATTGAAGAAAACAAACATTTATTTTGTTTTTTGAAATTTTATTATACATTGTAGATCATTATATTATTTATTGGTCCATAATTTCAACACAGTTTAGAGACCCAAAAATTGACATACATGGACATTTCATTAGTTTTTTAGAATACATAATACATAACAAAAACCTACTCTGAAGGAACATAATAGTTTAGTGTCTTTGGAAACCCGGATCATAATCATCTAATCATGGTGAAAGATCTTCGACATCTCCCATAAAGAACTCCCCATTTTGTTTTATTACCTAAAAACTTTCTTTATATATTTGGGAAAAGAAAACATAAAAAGGGTGAGCTCAAATGCCCAGTAAGGGTAAGCAAGGAAAAAATAAAACAAACCATATACATTTGAACATTAAAACATGAATATAGTGTTTAAACATCAAAATGTTGAGCAATGATTTAAAACATGGCAGTATGTGAGGCATAGATCATAATGGAACATAAATCATGATAAAATACCATGGGAATAAAACATGTAATTCTGGAAAACCATTATGAACATGATATGATTTCCATAGTATCCAAGGCATTGCAGCCATGCCAATCTTAGTCGAAAAAGTCCCTTACTGAATCGAGTTCACTCCTTATTCTAGTCCTTTATCACTAAACCAGATTAAATTTAGATTCTAGCCATGTCTATCTCATAAGATATAAATATTTACCTAATTAATTGGATAGAGATATAGGCCCCATCCATCTAATAATGAAATCATTCTTACTTGTGCCACAAAATAAACATAAATCATTCCTCATAGCCCAAAGAATAAAATAGGTTTTATAAACATCATCCCATCATAAAAACTAATTGATATCATTTCATCTTAAAAAAAATAAAACCATGTAGATAATAGAGAAATTATACTTTAGTCATAAAACTACTAAATAATGTAATCTTATATGGGATATAGTTTTGATAAAACACATGAAATGAGTTCTTGAGGAAAATATCCTTTCTTCTTCAAAATCATTTTATTTTCACAAAATGCAATGTAATTTTAAAAGAAAATGATTTTTTTGAAAATAGTCATGAAATCTTGTAGAGTAATATCCATGAAAATAAGGTGTTATGAAACCATAAAAATATGTTCATGCCATATAAGATAAAAACATTCTTCTCATACTTTTAACGGAAAAGTCAAAAAGTACCACGTATGGTAAAAAAATAAAGATTCCTTCCATAACACAAAGTAAAATTCAAAGAGGGGTAAACATGACTTCAAAAATACATGGAAGAATATAAAACACTATATAAAAACCATTTTTATGGAGATGGATGAAAAATATAACCCCAGTAAATACTTAAGTATAAGCAATCTTGGATAAAAATGTCATTGAAAAATTATCCACTAACTTAGGTATGATATGCTTCATACATATCCAAAAATCCTGTATAATAATTTATATAATGGCATTGAATTATTACAGAATCATATGCATTGTTATGATATCATATATGGCTCACTTATGACTTTAGATTACCCATTCTTTTGTAAATTCCATGTTAAAGCAGCGTTATGGGTAAAATCGTTTCATTTATCGTACATGTTTCAACTTGTTGTTCTTGATATTATTACTTATATCCATATTTACATAATTAAATAATGTAAAATATGATTTATATATAATATATATTCAGCATATAAATATATATGACAGATCGATAAACAGATTGAAATACACTGTTCATTGAGACGGTAGACCCTACGTATGCAAGAACATTGTTTCTGTTTTCTTTATTGAATTGAATGGAATTAAGTAAATGAAAAATATATGTAAATAAATCCAGTATCAATATAATGTAATATATTTTATTATTATTTATTATATATATTTTATAATCATACTTTAATGGTTAATAATGGAAAATGAATCTCATCGCGTTCGTGGAGACGGTAGTCCGTACGTACGTACGAGCGATGATATCGTTCCCATAATTATTGAATAGAATTGGAGTGGATGATATAATATCTCAGAATTAGTATGATGTTATAGTAACCATATATAGTTATTTTTACACCAATATACCCATCCAAGTGAGGTGTTGGTGGAATAACTGATTACACCACGGCGTGGAGACAATATTCCGTACGTACGCACGCGTGGTGATTTTGATTTCCGTTGGATGGATAGAAGGTGAAATGGGTTGTTTAATATTTATAATAACATATAAGTATATTATTGATACTGAAGATATTAATTTATAGTGAAACTACTAAAGAATAATATGGTGAAGAAGAATGAAACTTGAATGAATCGGTAGAAGAGATTACCTCTTCTTCGACACACCTCTTTGAAGCTTCCTCTTAAGGCTCTAGAGGTGGTCTTTTGAGAAGATCAGAACCTCTATAATATAACTAGAGAGGTTGAGAAAAGAAATTTTCATGGTTTCGCCAAGCTTGAAGGCTCAAAATTGAGTGAAGAAGAGAGGGAAGGAGATGCCCTTATATAGGAGAGGAGAGGGGCACTTTTGAAAATCGTAAAAATATTAATTAATAACAAAATGAAACCCCACATAAAACCCTCCAAAAATGACTCAATTCTAATATGAGATGATATTTTTTTTGTAATATCATCATCCAATAAAATTTATACATGTTTTATGTTTATTTTAATCCTCATCAACTTGATTTATCATTATTTAATCTATTTAATTTGATTTGTGGTAATAAAATTCTAAATTTTAAATTGTTATAAATAAATACATAATGTTGTAAATTTCCCATAATTGGATACATTATAACATTTTCGACCATATAATTTTTATGTTTTAGTTTTATCAATTTTTTGGGATTTTTAAATAATTTAATAATATGTTATTTTTATAAAATATCAATAGTTTCAATTTTGACACTCTTCATTATATGAATTTAAATAAAAACCACACAAAAGATATGTTCAAAACAAAATATAAAATAGATTAGTAAAATGCCTATTCATAAAATAAATTCATGTGTAACATTAATTTGTTCATATATTATTTATTTTAATATTTTTAAAAACCTTTTATTTGGTATATCTCTTAATAAAATAATTACTACAACATTTTCGTATAATTATTTAAAATACTAATTTTTTGTATTAAAATTAAAATTAAAATCATATGAAAAATATAAATATAATACCTTTAATAATGATATTTTTACTCGAATTTATCATCTTTAAATCACAACATTTAAATTTCAATATTTGTTAAATTATGAAGGTGCATTCTTTGACATCATTTAAAATAAAATAATATAAATGTCCTAATCGGTTTTCTAAGGCTCCAAATTGACCACAAATCGACCCTATGATGTTTAGGGTATATATATACTCGACCAATAATGTTTGGTCATGTTTCTGGTCCTTTTGATAGATATTTATATTTTAATAAAAACTATATTATTGATTTTTTGCAAAATAAATAATTTCTACATCATTAATGTATAAGCTATTAATGTAATTAAATATTACTCAAAAATTACCAATAAATTACCATGATAAAGAAAAAAAAATTATCTTTCAAATTTTTATTTATAATCTAATTTAGATTCTCTATAACCATATATTAAAAATAATCTAATTATTAATCATTGAGTGAGTCATATTTCAATTTCCTTTAAATAAAATAAATAAAAAGACTTAATCAAATAGAACTGGGTTCCATTAGATTCTATTGTGACCCATGTATGATTTATGTAATAATATAATCATCCAATTATATTAAGTCAAGTGTTAGGGTAATTTTATAATATTATATTTACCATTAATTACCCTATTTACCTTTAACTATGGTAAATAAAATTAACCATAGTTACTATTCATAATGCCAATAAATAAATAAGTAGCTTATTATAATAATTTGGAGACAATGATTCAAAATATTTAATCCATTTTTCCAAATTTAAAATACAAAAGTTTCAGAATTTAATTTAAAATTAATCCCGCTGTTGAGAAAAAGGGTTTTAAAAGTTAAAAAACTGCAAAAGATTGAAACGTTTTTACTTATGAATTCTGTGTAAACATAAAGAAAATGACTTAAATTATATTAATTGGTAAAAATATATTATATTTATACATTAAAACCATTCAATTTTATAATTTAACAATATAAATTATATCGATGAAAAAAGATGTTTTTAATTAAAATTTAGTGTATTTTACTATTCATCGAAATAAGAAACATATCAGAAAAATATAAAAAATTTATCCAAAGTAAATTTTTATATCCTGATTCAAATGAAAAATTTTATTTTGAAAAATTGTACCTATGATAATGTCAAAAACAAAATTTAATGTGGGTTCACCATCAAATGGCGGAAAAACTGCATTTTTTAAAAAGTACTTATTTTACAGGAAAAATTTATTTTGTTCTCATACCATGTTCTATAAAATGTGTAATATAAATTATAATGTCATAAAATTCAAAATTTAGTTACTACTATTCATAACGTCTAGTTCATAATAATAGTATAACAATTTATCGTTGTTTAGTGAAACTCAGTATTGCGTACAATACACGCTATTGAGAAAGGTTTCTCTTGCGTGCAACACAAGCCAAGAATAGTATTTTCATATAATATAAGTTAATACGGTGTTATGAATAGCACAATATAATTTTGGTGTAGCCTAAAACACAAGACATCAATGAAATTAAAAGAATATTTTTCATAAAATCTCAGGGTGTTACATTCTACCCCCCTTAAAATGAATTTCTCCCTCAAAATTTGTCGGGGTTATAAATGGTTTACTACTTGAAAGTTTCTTCAATAGAAACCCACGTCTTAAAAAAAGGTTTACCAAAAAATAGCTTTAAAAAATAAATTATAAAATTTAATGGTTACCCAAATTAACTAATCACATGGTTTGACATAGGAGAACAAAGGTGAGAATATGGATATGAAAGAGAAATCTAACCATCATGTTCTGATAAAGAGTGGTAGAGAAGATGGCTACGAAAAATCCAAAAATCAAAATTCCATAAATTTGTGATGATCTAATGTAACATATGATTCATCATATATGAGGGCAATAGGACATCATTTTGGTTTTCATGATCATTTCCCTAAAGTTGAAAAAAATGGAATTAGAAGAAATACTTTCTTAATTTTGGTACAATTTCATCGTTTGTCATTCCTTGAACAATTTCCACTTCCTATATTAAATAATGGAAGTTTAATTTTTTATTTGTGAAGTGTTAGCAGATCATGTGATAGAATGATAGGTCATTCCATCTATCTCAAAAATTTGGTTAGAAAAAATTATTAAATATCCATAAGTCCATATATAGTGAGATTAATCATATATGGTCTCTAAAATGGACTTATACATCATATATAATACCACATAATAAATTAAAACTAATTTATACTAACCATGAACTTTTTTTAGACTAGTGGTATGCGATAAAGGCATGTCGCACTTTGATTGTGGTTTAGATTCCCACAGCCTTGTCTGAAGTGACCGATTGTCGCTCGTCCTGCAGGTTGTCCTTTTTCTAAAACTATATTATTATAACATCCCATCAATAATATTGAAAAAAGTTTTATCCTTAAACAATAATAACTTATTTCCAACATAATCCATTCCAATATTTAATCATATCTAAAATACTTCTGTTCATGATCATAGTATAATGAAAACAATGACTAGAAATGTCATCTACCGAGCATGTGAATACCCTCATTTATCCCCCATATATTATATGGTATATCTGGTTGGTCACTTTCCAAACCCGTGAATAACTTAATCATGTATTATATTGAAAAATTAATATCCATTGAACCTTAGTGAAAACATGAATTCTGTCAAATGCTTACTATTTCCACATACCGTAATCCCAAAATTTACATATACTCAAACCATGATATAACTTTGTCCTTATATCAGTCAAGAGGTCATTTTATTTTCTCTTTATCCGTTCATTATGCGCATATCATCTAATTTCAAAAAATATTTCCATCACTTTTCATGTTTTTCGGTACCATATAATTATTGAAAATCAATACATAGATATTCCAAAATTCTACGATACCATAAATGAAATTCCATGATACTATTTTGAAATCCCATTACATAAACACGTAATCATTCCAAAACATCATTGTCATACTAAAAATCACAAATAGTGATCACATGTGACTTCCCTTTATCATTTTCCTTAAGAGGTTTCTCACATCGATCATCATTAACCCTTGGATTAGGGAATTCATTAGCATAATGCCCCCTTTACTTTCACTTGAAGCATTGAAGTGTTGGTTGAGCGTTCTTTGTAGTATTTTCTCTATCCACATAATTATCTACATTTTTTCCAATACATCGACACTGAACTGCTTGATGAACTTCTTTTCCACACATAAACCATTCAGTAGTTACTTTTAGGAAATCTCCAACATGCTTCATTCCACACTTTGAGCATAAAGAAACATTCATATTATTTTCACCACTATACTGCGATTTTTCATTAAACTCCATCTTTAATTTATTGTCAAAATGATGAGATGGATATCTAACACCATCTTCTAGTTCTACCTTGATAGCACAATGCACAATTTATTCCTAGATACTAAAGTCTCTTATAGCTAATTCCATTCAAAGACTTGGTTTTAAGCCACTGAAGAATTGATCAACTTTACTTTCAGGTTGGATGATAAAGCCAGATGCATACATTGAAAGCCTTGTAAAATTCACTTTGTATATACCAACAGATTCCACATCCTTTTTCTTAAACTCAAGGAAATCCTTTTCCATCGTTGTTCGAACACTACACGAGAATTACTTATTGAAAAATAATTTCTGGAAAATGTCACATTCCATTTTTTCAATTTCATCTTGGGGCCTTGTATTCTTAATTAGAGTCCACCACTGGTCTGCTTCACCTACTAAATGGTAAAGTGCAAGAATGAATTTTTCATGTTCTGAACAGCGAGGTATAGAAAATATATTTTCAATGGTACTAATCCATTGGTCAGCAACAAGTGAATTAAAAGACCCACAAAAAGAAGGTGGATGTTGCCTCATGATGGACTCAATAGAATATTGTTACCTTCTCTACTCATTTAAAAGTCCATAATGATTCATATCTTCTATAAGTATAGTAATAATATTTTTCACTCCATCTCCCGTAACATTGGATTGTTCAGAAAGAAAATCATTTCATTGCACTTTACATTGATCCAAATTTTTCCTTCGGGTTCCATCCATTGTCTAAAACCAAAAAAGAATAGTGTGATATTCAAAAATCATGCTAGGGAAAACAACATAATAACGGAGGAGCAACGTAAATATATAACATCTTAGGTTTAATTCAAATATCATTACCGTAATTTTACTACTATAACCTATACTTATACTTAATCTTAGGGACATCCCTAGATATACCATTGAAATATATCTAGGGACCTAACTAAAGTTTTGGGATCCTTATTTCCAAAGGTTAACTAAACCTTTCCTCTAATACCAACTGTAGAGATCACAAACATGACATACATGGACATAACATTACTTATGTGGAATACATAATACATAACAAAAACCAACACTAAAAGATCATAATAATGATCTTTATCTTTTGTTTTATTACCTAAAAACAATCTTTATGTCTTTGGGAAAAGAAAACATAAAAAGGGTGAGCTCAAATGCCCAGTAAAGGTATTCATGGAGAAAATAAAACAAACCATATACATTTTAACTTAAAAACATGAACATAGTGTTTAAACCTCAAAATCTTGACAAATGATATAAAACATGGCAGTACGTGAGGCATAGGTCATAATGAAATATCAATCATGATAAAATAGCATGGTAATAAAACATGTAATTATGGAAAACCATTAAGCACATGATATGATTTCCATAGTAGACAAGCCATTGCTTCCAAGACCATCTTAGTGGACAAAGTCCCGTACTGAATCTAGTTCACTCCTCGTTCCAGTCCAGTATCACTGAATCAGATTAACTTATCATTCCAGCCAAGTCTATCTAATGAGATATAAATATTTACCAATTGCATTGGAGGGAGATATAGGTCCCACTCATCTCATAATGAAATCATTCTTACTTGTGCCACAAAATAAACATAAATCATTCATCGTAACCCAAAGAATAAAATGGGTTTCATAAACATCATCTCATCATAAAAAATGGATATCATTTCATCATAAAAAAATAAAAACATGTAGATAATAGAGACATTATAATTGAAATATAAACATACTAAATAATTTCATATTATATGGGAAATAGTTTTGATAATAAACATGAAATGAGTTCTTGAGGAAAATATCCCATCTTCTTCAAAATCATTTTCTATTCAAAAAATGCAATGCAATTTTAAAATAAAAATAATTTTTGAAAAGAGTCCTGAAATCTTGTAGAGTATGCTTCATGAAAATAAGGATTTATTAAACCGTTAAAATCGGTTCATGGCATATATGTTAAAAAAATATTCTCCTCGTACTTTTAATTGAAAAGTCCAAAAAGTTCCACGTATGGTAAACAAAATAATGATTCCTACCATAACTCATAGTAAAAGTCAAAGAGGGGTAAAAATTACTTTAAAAATACATGAAATAATATATAACACTTTATAAAAAACATTTTTTTGGACATGGATAAAAAATATAAGCCCAGTAAATACTTACGTATAAGGAATCTAGGATAAAAATGAAATGGAAAAATTATCCCATACCTTAGGTCTGATATGATTTGTACATATCCAAACCTCATATATAATGAGTTAAATAATGTCATTGAATTATTAAAAAATCATATTCTTTGTTATGATATCATATATGGTTCACTAATGACTTTATATTACCCATTCTTTTGTAAATTCAATGTTAAAGCTGTGTTTTGGGTAAAATCGTTTCATTTATCGTATGTGTTTCGACTTTTTATTCTTGATATTATTACTTATATCATGATGTACTTAATTAAATAATGTATAACATGATTTATATATAATATATATTCAGAATATAAATATATATGATATATCTATAGACAAAATGAAATACATCGTACATGGAGACAGTAGGTCGTTCGTACGCATGACCGCTATTTTCGTTTCCTTATTGAATTGAATGGAATTAAGTAAATGAAACATATATGTAAATAAATCCAATATCATTATTATGTAATATATTTAATGATTATTTATTATATATACTTTATAATAATACTTGAATGGTTAATCATGGAAAATGAATCTCATTGCGTTCGTGGAGACGATAGTTCGTACGTACGCACGAGCGATGATATCGTTCAAATAATTATTGAGTAGAATTGGAGTGGATGATATAATATCTCAGAATCATTATAATGTTATAATAACTATATATAGTTATTCATTGCACCATTATACCCATACATGTATGGTGGTGGTGGAAAAACTGATTACACCACGGCGTGGAGACGGTATTCCATACGCACGCACGCGCGATGATTTTTTTTCGTAGGACGGATAGATGATGAAAGGGGGTTGTTTAATATTTATAATAACATATATGTATTTTAGTTATACTTATGTTATTACTTTATAATGAAACAACAAAATAATATGATGTATAAGAAGAAATAAACTTGAATGAATCGGTAGAAGAGACTACCTCTTCTTCAACGCACATCCTTTAAGCTTCCTCTTAAGGCACTAGAGTTAGCCTTTTGAGAAGACCAGAACCTCTAAAATATAACTAGAGAGGATTATAAGACAAATTTACAAGGTTTGGTGGAGCATGAAGTCTCAAAATTGAGTGAAGAGGAGAGGGAAGGAGGTGCCCTTATATAGGAGAGTACACGGGCACTTTTGGAAACCTAACAAATATTAATTAATAATAAAATGAAACCCCACATAAAAACCTCCAAAAATGACTCAATTAGAAGATGAAATTAAATAGGGTTGTAATCTCATCAAGAAATAATATTTAGACATGTTTTAGGTTTATTTTAAATGTTATCAACTTGATTTATTATTATTTAATCTATTTAATTTTATTTGTGGTAATAATATTATAAATTATAAATTGTTATTAATACATACATAAATGTAGTAAATTTCCAATAATTGCATAATTTATAACCAGTTCAACCATATAATATTCAATTTTTAGATTTTAATTATTTTTTGGGATTTTTATATAATTTAATAATATGTTATTTTTATAAAATCACAATTTTTTCAATTTTCAATGTATTCATTATTTGAATTTAAATAAAAACCACATAGAAGATATGTTTGAAAAAAATATATAATAGATTCCTAACATGTGATATACAAAAAAAAAATCAATGGGAACATTAATTTATTCATATATTATTTATTTTAATATTTTAAAAACCATTTATTTGTTATATCTCTTAATAAAATAATTACTACAACATTTTAAGATAAAAATTTAATATACTTATTTATTGAATAAAAATTGAAAATAAAATCCTATGATAAATATATATATAATTCCTTTAATAATAATATTTTTACTCGAATTTATCATCTAAAAATAAAAACATATAAATTGTTATATTTATTAAATTATGAAGCTGACATCTTTGACATCATTTAAAATAAAATAATATAATTGTCTTAATCTGTTTTATAAGACTCCAAATGGTCCAAAAATCGATCCTTGTATTCTTACGGTATATATTTACTCGACCAATAATGTTTTTTCATGTTTTTGGTCCTTTTGAATGGTAATTGTATTTTAATAAAAACTATATTATTGATTTTTCACTAAATAATAAACTTCTACATCATTAATGTATAAGCTATTAAGGTAATTAAATATTTCTTAAAAATTACAAATAAATTAACATGATAAATAAAAACATTTTTTCTTTCAAATGTGTATTTATAATCGAATTTATATTTTGTATATAATTATATTAAAAATAATCTAATAATTAAAATTTGAGTGAGACATATTTCACATTCCTTTAAATAAAATAAATAAAAGGTCTTAATCGAATAAAAGTGAGTTCCATTAGATTCTATTTCGACCCAAGTAAGATTTAGGGAAAAGTATAATTATCCAATTATATTAAGACAATTGTTAGGGTAATTTTATAATGTTATATTTACCATTAATTACTTGAATGACCGTTAACTATAGTAAATAAAATTTACCGTAGTTACTATTCGTAATGCCTAAAAATAAAATGTAGCTTATTCACATAATTTGGACCTACTAATTACAAATATAGATTCCATGTTTCCAAATTTAAAAAACAATAGTTTCAGTATTTCATTCAAAATTAATCTCTTTGTTGAGAAAATGGGTTTTAAAAGTTAAAACGTTGCAAAAGATTTAAATGTTTTTACTTATGAATTCATTGTAAAATTAATGCTAATGACTTAAATTATATTAAATAATAAAAATTTATTATATTTATTTATTAAAACCATTACAAATTATAATTTATCCATATAAAGTATCTCGATGAAAAAAGTTGTTTTTAATTATAATTTAGCATATTTTTACTATTCATCAAAATATGAAATATATCAGAAAAATATCAAAAATTCATCCAAAGTAAATTTTTATATCCTGATTCAAAAGAAGAACTTTATTTTGTAAAATTGATTTTATAAACCTGTCAAAAACAAAATTTATTGTGGGTGCGCCATTAAAAGGCGACAAAACTGCATTTTTTTAAAAATACTTATTTTACATGAATTATTATTTTGTTCTCATACAATGTTCTATAATTTGTGTTAGATGAATTATAATGTCATAAAATTAAAACTATAGTTACTACTATTCATAACTATTTCTTCATAATAATATTATGACAATATATCTTTGTTTACTGAAACTCAGTATTGCGTACAACACACGCTATTGAGGAAGGTTGCACTTGCGTGCAACACAAGCCAAGAATAGAGTTTGCGTATAATATATGCTAATATGGTGTTACATATAGCACAAGATAATTTTGGTGTAGCGTACAACACAAGATATCAATGAAATTAAAAGAATATTTTTCATAAAATCCTAGGGTGTTACACACAGCCCCAAAAATTTATATATTCTAATTTGTTGATCCCGTTATCTATCATTTAATTATACTAATAAAACTCACTGAACAATTCAGGTCATTTTTAGATGAATTTTTGGCATACCATGTTGGATGGACATGTGGAGAAAATCTTCAATAAAACCTTCACTTAAAAAAATTCCATATTCCCAACCATCATACCATTTTTTAATATGGTGATTCTCCCACAAAAGATTTTATATTAGAATAATTCAGCTTCATAAAAACTATTCTTTGATAAACTCTATCTTTTAATCAGGAATTACTCATAATTATAGAAACATTTATGTTCTAAAAAGCATCATCTGACTTACATTAAAATGTTTTATGATGTCTCATCATTCCATCACCCACTAACACTTTATTTTATAAAGAATTAATCAAAAGATCTTTAGATAAATTATGACATGTGAGATTTATCCAGAAATAAAAGCATTATCATATTATGTATAGAAACATTCACACTCTGATATAGATTATCAAACTGATTGATGCTTTCATTCAAGATCCAATGTGTGTCTAATGAAACTTCTTTATTCTAAAAATGTTAATTGAATAAAAAAAGGAACTGATATAATTTCTTATAAAATATATATATAATCATCTAATTATGATTCCCACATTCATTTTTATCATCTGAATACCAAAAATTACAATGTTTGGTGAAATAGTTTTATGGAAACAAAAGATAAAACAATTATCACAAACTTTTTTCAGTATAAAAAATAAACTTCTAGCCAACATGGTCCAAATAGTTATGAGTTATTATATATTAATTTTTTATTATTTAATAAGTATAAAATGATTTTCAATTATTTATAATTTATATTTTAGTAAAAATATATTTTAAAAGTTAAAAAAAAAATTAAATTAAAAAAATATTTCTTACAAATTATGTAATAATGTTCTCTGTTATAAAACTATGAAAAAATATAATTTTTGTTAGATGATTTATTAAAGAAAACATTAACATTATAATATATATATTTATTTATTTATTGATTATATATATTAATCATTAAGTAATTTATTAATCCTTTGAGTTATTTATTATATTAATGTACATTTGTTATTTCAATTTTCAATTATTGTCAAATGATAATATAATTGTTATACATTCTAAAAATACTTATTATTTACTCTATTATTCATTAAATTTATTATGATATTTTTGAATATTTTATTTAAAAAATTCATCATTTTTTAAAATTTGTTTATTTATTCTTACATATTTTTTCATGGATATGATATTTATTGTAAACCGTGACCCAATGTATTTCAAATTATTATACTGTTATTTTTTTATTGTCATGATGATTAATTTTATTTTTATTTAGTTTGGTTATCATATATATGCAATGTTCAATTTTTATAAAATATAGTTTTTATTTATTATATTTTATTTTGGATACTATAA
Organism: Viscum album; assembly: GCA_963277665.1. Lineage (NCBI taxonomy): Eukaryota > Viridiplantae > Streptophyta > Magnoliopsida > Santalales > Viscaceae > Viscum > Viscum album. The sequence goes on along the minus strand of OY728155.1, from coordinate 2,131,768,084 downwards.
ATTTTTCTTCAATATGTCACACACGTGTTTAGAGAATAGAACATTTAAAATCCATGGTTGTGATGTCTTTCTCCCCTTTATAAATTTCAAACAAAAATGTTTCAACAAAAACACAAAAAAAAATATATTTGGGTCATTTTCATTCAATACATCCTTTGGTTCCCTTATTATGTCATCATTTTTTTGATTTCATTAAATTATATTTACTATATGAGTAAGATTATTTAATATTGGTTTATCTATATAATAAATGATCTCTAAAATATGTTCTCCAATAAAATAAAACATTCATTAAATATACAACCTCATGATTAATGATATGTGAGGAATCATATATGCACTTCCCCAAGAGGGATGCGAAGAACACATTGTTTTCCTGACATGAATTTGGATAAAGGGAAATTTGACTGGACACAATTACAATATGATTATGAATTTTAAAGGTTACAATAATCCAAGGACATAACATTCCATTTTTTCAAAACTTTACAACATCATTCCATTGATATATTTGAAAAAATAAAATATCGTAGAAATAAAAATCTAGAACTCATTTCGGATTTTATCATATATCATATATCAACTTAGTGAATTACTAATTTGTTATTTTGTGGACTACAACTTGACTAACATATCATTTATCTTCTCTTGTATCAATATTGTCACTTATCTATCATCACTTCATAATTTTTTGTTTCTACATACCTTCCCATGGAAGGATTTATATTGATGAATTTGTATGAATGTTTTGAAGATATTATTCCATGAGAAATCAATAAAATGAATGCGTTCATCCCATCAACCTTTGACGTTCATTGTGGAAGCTCTGATAAATTACTTATATAAGGGGCCAACTATTTTAATATGTCCTATTATGTCTTATTGGGGAATGAAAGCACCATGATCAGTTTTGATTGTATTCTGGAGGCAATAAGAGAGTATTTATCCATCCTGATGGTCATAAAAACATTATGGATGGTTTGGTATTGGTTTAGGTGATATGGTTTAGTGATTTATGTGTGGTTCTGTTTCTTTGAATAGTTTGTTTTTAGGAATTGGTTGTGTTGATTAGTTTGCGTATTGCTCCATCAAACATGATGAGTGAAATTATAGGGCGTAAATTTTGGAAGGTGTTTTTACTTAGATATTTATATGGTGAAGAATTGGGATAATGAAAAACCCATAATATGAGGAAATAAGATACTTTATATTTTGATAATTTCCTTATATGAAAGGGGGAGTGCAGATTTTGTTTAGGTGAATGTGTTTTGATTATGATTCAAGGAGATTATGAGTTTTTTTGGGGAGGATAGATGTGATGATTTAGGTTTCACCACACTATAGTTTTTATCATGGTAAGCATAAATAGATGGGTCCTTAAATTATATCAATGATAGTAATCAATGTGTTTTCATAGGGGGAAAATGATTCCCACCATTCCATAGTTAAAGGCATTGTGGCAGTGAAATTTTTTAAATATATTTTAAAAAATGCATGAAATTTCCATATTTGAACTCATGAAATTATTATCTTATTTTGATCAATATAACCATTTTGTAATGAGATTTCACCAAATATACTATAGGTTTTTCAAATTTCCTCTATATATAATGTTCATTGACTTCATTGATTCAATTTTTAATCACTTTCATAGAATGCTAGTCGACCCCAAGACCTCACACCACCATCCAAAAGCTTCCTTTATGTGTCTGAATATATAGAATTATATGACCAATGTCTAATATAACAAGTTACATGATCCCTTCCTCTTTTATTAAATTTCATCATTCTATTCCTTTTTGGATGTTTTTGTTGTGGGGTTGTTCTTTATTGGGGATATTTTTCCATCATTTCTTGATGGATGTTTTTATTTGAATAGATTTAAATTGTTTCAATCATGTTAGGTTGTTTTGGATTCTTTTTATTCCTTTAATTGATGAAAAATAATGAACTTATAATCATGTTAGGGTACTTTTTACTTTTATTTTTTTATTTTTTGATGTTAGAGTATCATTATTTTGTATCTCAAGGTAAATAGATGAATAAACCTAATAACGATGATAATTATAATCGCGAATTATTTGTATAGGTTTTTATGCTCACATGTTTTGAAACACTAATAATGATTCCTCTTGTGATTTTAATGATATTATGTTCTTAATTTATTGGGATTGTTTTATTATTTATCAACATGGGTATTATTTTTATTTAATAAACAATGTAATATTTGTAATAAATAAAAGAATATGGATTGTAGCATGATAAATTGATTTTTTTCATCCATTAAAGCATTTTAATATAAAATATATTATAAAAGAATGTATATGTTTGCAACATAGTTTTTATATATGCTGATGATAGGTGGTTTGTTGAAGAAAAATAAAAATAATGAATCAGATGATTCAAAAAGTTAATGAAAATGATTTCTATTAATGATAATTGGTTGGAACAAAATGAGCCTATTATTATTATTAAAGCTTTGTAACCCATGGAGTCATGACATGATTACCACTTGAAATTTCTATGTGGAAAATAATTATCTACTCCTCAATATTTAATCTAAATGGTAAAGACCTTATTTGAATTGTTGAAAAACCAATACCGTTGGGATGGTTAGGTATGGAATGTATGGCACATATTCAGAGAAGGTCATGCTTGTTTACAATTATTATGATAAAGTAGATTTTGGGATAAAATGAATAGGTTGAGAGACTATAATTCATACTGCACAAGTTCTTATGTTAGTTGTTTTTTATTACTATTATTGATTTGTGATCTTGATATAAACATATTTATTTATGTGTTGTATTCATTTTTTATGTTTGGCTATTGTTATTTATTTCCACTTTAATTATGAATTTGGTTTAATAATGATGTGGGTATGTTTTTAGCATCTCAGGATGAGTCTTTTAGTGCCTTGTTTATGGAATAGAAATTGAAATAATAAATGAACTATTGAAATATGTTTTATTGATGGATTTAATGATTGGTAAATTAAATGAAACCATGGTAAAGTTGAATGGAATACTCAAAGGCGAATGGTATGGAAATAAAGAAATTGAAATGTGTTTTTGAAAACATGATGGCATCATGAGGTGATGTGAATTTAGTAAACCATAATGTGTAATGGGTTTAACAAATGAGTAATTAATGATGTGATAATAAACAATAAGTAATTTATAATTTCTATATGAATATAGTTATAAGCATCGAATCTTGATGTTAATGTTATCTTTTGAAATTATATTCCCTAGACTGTAGTAGTAGTAGCCTGATGTCATGTGAAATGATAGTTCTTATTGGTTCTACGAATAAGTGGTTTCCCTTAGTTTTTTGTGTGATATTTTTATCCTTATATTTTTTTTGAATCCATATACTACATCACCTGATTTTGGTAGGTATTGAATTCCAAAATGTTTTTGGTATGGGTCTTTTCATCGATATTAATTTCGGTGAGGGAACAGATGGATGTATTCTTCCTCTTAAATATTATCCCTTCATGAAACAATGGTGTATATGCATATATGGGTGGAAATAGAATAATTTGTAGATATGTTCCTTCATGGTTTTTTATGACTCTTAGTTTTACTATAGATTTATTTACAGGTTGTAATTGATTCTTGTTATACAACATAGTTTTATCCAGTAGCGCTGAATATTGTTTCCCAAGGGGGTAAAATCATGTTATATAGTGAATTAATATATAATGCATCATATAATTGATGTGGTAACATTTAGACCAAATACATGGTTATAGATGAGATAACGATGATTAAGTTGTTATTTGTTACATGTGATACATGATTGTATATGATAAGTATTAATGTGGTGTAGGATTTATTATAGGAAGAATGTGAGCAGAGGATGTCTTGAATATTATTGTGAGAGTGAAAAACAGTGGTAAGTGGACATGGGGGAATTTTATTATATATATGACATCATATATATATACATTGTTGTATGGGTTTCTTAGTGATAAATATTTAGTGAATTTGGGTTATAGTTTTACTATTTGGGTAATGACTTAGTTTTACTTGTTAATTTATTAGTTTTTATCTTTATTCATTCAAATTTATACAAGATGTTATAGGGGGGGATTCTTATTATACATGTATGATCCCACTATGTATTTATAAAAAAACTTTTTGACCATATTTATTGGTTTGTGATTGAGTTGGGTGTTACTAACCTGGAGATTTGTTCATGAGTTATGAGTGTTTCTTTGTCAGTACTTTGGCTTTATTTTCTTATCATTGAATTATTTAACATTTTTTATAAAATTACATTCTTGTGTCATGATATCTTATTTATTTAATATTAAAATTTGATGTAAGGATATCATATTATCTATTTCTCTTAAATAGACATCAATATGGTAATTTTTTCAATAGTATAAATTTTATACAATTGGTTGTAGTTGAAAATCCATGTGTATTTGAATTTTTTGATTCTAGTAAAATATCCCACTCTTCACTACATGACCATAAGGGGCTTTAATGGGTGGAGGGTTATGATAGAGTGGTGTATGTGCTTGTATTTGAGATATGGGTTGGATTTTGATGATATATACTTACGAGTATTGCATGGGTTATTATAATGAAATATTAATTAAAGATAATATGTGATGTAAAAAGGGGAAACTAGAATGAATATTTCTATTTAGGGATCTCAGTGATATGAGGTAATTAATTTCATGATTAATGAAGAGACTAAGTGATGTGATGATTATGTAATTGTAGATATCTTGGTATGTATCAAGCATTATGACTGTTTGGTCATATTTAATAAATCGGTAGACAATGGTTATTAGGTAGAAATTTAAATAATTAATTTACCTTAAATATTTAGTGTCTTATATTTAGGAACCCCTAACATTCATTATTTTATAGAAATTTATAAACGCATAAATACCCATTAGGTATATTTTAATTATTATTAACAATATGGGTCATCAAATCATTTTAATGTCAAGGTTAATGATAATGACAATTGGAAGGGGACAATTTGAGAGTTTCATCAAAATTGGCTATAAAATTATGACAGTCCATTTTAGATCCGAACAAAATTTCTTAGTTAGAGGACTAAGAGAATTCATTCATTTTAATTTATACTGATAAGGAGTATTTGGATTTCATGGATGCGATGATATTGGTTAGAGAAGATCAACTAGGGCGTTTCTTATTCTTTGGGAATCCTGATGAGTTAGTTTTTACCTGGGATATGTTTCATTACTACATTCACTATATGTATCATTCTTTGACCCTTAAAGAATAATTTTTCAGGGATATTCTTACTCACTTACTAATATATTCTTATGCATTGGAGTTCATTATCAAGGATGAGAACCTCATGAAATACTATATGAATATTTTTAATGATTAAGAGGATATGGTGAGGCATTTTTAAGAGACATTATCTATAGAGATCTATTTTATGGCCACACAATTCATTTTTCTTCATATTTAAAGGTGTTAGAATGGGATGAGTTTATTTATAGGGTGTTTTCTAAGACAATATAATCACCACATGGGAGATTTATTAACACTTCAGTGATTAATGAAATGTCTAAAATTTCTCTATTTCCTTGGATTATGATGCTTCAGATAGTAGTGATTAAGGCTCAACCCTCTAAATCCCATTTCTCTAGTGAGGTTAGTTCTAAATCCCCATCCATTGGGTTAAATTCTTTTTCTTATTCTTAAGGAGGTCATTTCCCTTGTAATAATTTGTATCCAACCATTCTCAATAGTCAGTATAATGTTGTACAACCTCTTCAAGCTCATACATTTTTGTAATACCATCTAATGTATCTATAGTATAGGGATATATTTTTTTACATGTAGTGATGATATGGGGTGAAAATAGGGTATCATAGTGTTTACCATCATTAATTGGGATAATGATTATAGATTGGATATGTATGTGGTCTCTGTCATGGTTAGAGAATCCAGGGAGCATGTTGTGGAAAAATGAATCGATGTAATATTCTTATTCAAGGAGAACTAGATTTTTTGTTTGGTTTCACCTTTAAATTATTATTATTTAGGCAATCCTTTATTGAATTGGAGATACACACTCTTTCATTTCTACCTCTATAACTTATTATTTGGAAATGAAACTGGATGGAATTTTAGTTCCCTCAAGATTAACTATAATAGTTAGAGGACGAGTTAGCTTGTATAATGATTATAGAGAATTGACGTTAATATTAGAGAAGAATCTATTTTCTGGAACCACTATATATTTGCAGATACATCATTAGAACGTCATGCTCAAAATTTATTTTTTATATTAATTTAATTATATTTTGGATTTCATTACTAAGATTTTCATATTTTAAATTTTTTTGGTGATCAAACTATGTTTATTAGTGAGTGAGACCTTATGATGGGTCATGATATAATGGAGCCCTTATCTTCATTAATTTTTTATTCAATGTTTTGTCCAATAGTATATTATACAATGGTGTTTACTATGATTATAGGATAGTACTTTGATTTCTTTCTAGAAAAGGTTGTGGAATTACCCCCACAATGAAAGATAAATTTAGAGATATAGTTTAATCAATTAATAAAAATAATATTGATATCCATATACATAATAGACCCTTATAAGTTTCATTATCTACACTTTTTTATTTATAATCTTCTTCATAGATGTGCATTAAATCTACTATGTCACCATATGGCGTTCCCTTTGTATACGAAGAAGGAAGATGGTGTTCTACATAGGTGTATCAATTTATGATACCTGAAACTAGTGATTGTGAAGAACTAATATCCCTACCGATGGATTTGTGATTTATTCTATCATTTAGATTGATATAGATTTTTTTTAAAGGTCTCTTTAAATTTAGGATATCATCATATTTAGGAGGAAAAAATGATATTCATGATACTACTTTTAGAAGTCATTAGAAGAAAAATGAGTTTATTTTAATTCCATTTGTTGTTATAAATGATCCAGTTATGTTAATCGGACTCATGAATACAATGTCCTATTTATTTATTCATTTGTTTTATTGATTTTTATTAATAGAATCCATATACACTAGATTTATATGGAGGATAAGTAAGAGTATCTATTAATTGTTTTAATAGTTCACTTGCATCAGTTTCTATTTATAGAGTATTAATAGTGTGAGTAATAGGACCATGAGGTCTATTTCATGGGAAATGTTGTTTTTCATCATGGATTATTCAGGGGTCCTTTTAGGGATGATTTAGTTTTTTCTTAGGTATCCACTATGAACATTGGTGAGGTGTAGATTTTTGTTGGTATGAATGGTTACTAAAATAGGCTTGTACTTTAAATATCTCTTTTTATTGCTCCAATGACAAATTTGACCAGAAAAGATCATTTGTTTTGTATTAAAAGAATTTTGACAATATTTTTTCTATAATTTCATGATGATGATAGATACTACCCATCTTCATCATTTTCAAAATGAGATATTTCTGTTCTAGGATTATTATAATTCATTGCACCGTGGATTGATTTTCTTCTTATGTAGTAGGTAGTGGTTATAACATATATATCTTAACACATATATAATAAATAATTTAACTATTCTACACATGATCTTATATTTGTTTCAAATTTTTTTCTAATAAGTAAAGGAAGGATCAAAACATTAGTTATAATTTTTTTGGTATTTATAGATACTATGATTATATGGTATGTCTTCACGAATAACAACATGAATTTTATACATATATTGTGGATGTAATTATATTATTATTATGAACATGATTTTACTCATACACCAAGAAAAGGGAATAGTTTTTTTTATAAAATTAAGAAAAAAATCACATGGTGATGATTTATGTGAGTGTGGTGTTATATATAGGGGGATAGATGATATTTATAAGAATCACCTTGATATGAAAATTATAAAAGGAAGACGTTGGATCAATAAAATGATAGTGTATTCATCATTGGTGTGGTAGGTGGAGGATTATAGGTTGGGGGATTCCAAGGTTAATGTGTGGAGAGATTTTTTATTTTTTTATACTCACGAGGGATGGTCGTAGGATGAATTACATAAAATATTATTTTAGGGTAGGATCATTTTTCTATTAGTGATGTATGATGGTGTTCTCTATAAGTTATATAGTTCTCTCTTGGTGGTACTTTCTATTGTAGTGAAATTTCATCTCTCTTTATTTGTTTATTTTTAGTTGTTTTCAACAATGTGTTTAGTTGTTGGCTTTGTTACTCCATATTTGGACTTTCTGAGGGTGATGTTCGATAATTGTATTCCTAGTAGATTATTTCAACCACTTTATGTCCCAAGTGGAATTGGGAGGAAATTTTGATTTAATAAATTTCCACATTCTATTAAGAATAATGTGTATATTATTCTATTTGAGTGATCATATAACTTTTAAAAATTAGATCTTAGTTTATAGAGATTATAGAGTAGATTTCTATTGAGTTTTTGTTGATGTTGTATCTGGAGAAGGTTGTGAGGATTCATGGGGTTCTAAAGATTACCTCCATTGAGCATGATGGCTGGTTGACCTCATAGATTAATAGAGGTCACTAGAAATATTCTGAATCTATATTATGTCATATCACTACTTCTCATACCCATATTGATGGAAATATACAGTGGTTTATCCAAAATATAGAGGACACACATTGTGCATGATGCCTAGGTTTTAGATATTGTTAGTTAAGGACCCAGCCCTTGGTAGAGTATTCTTAAAACAATATTTGTCACTATAGTATTAGTTTATCTCCATTTAATGAGTTATATGGATGATCTTTTGACCTTGGTTTTACTGGATCAAAATTGGGGATTAAGAAATTCTTGGACGAAAACTTGTGTAGATCTCAAAAAATTTGGTATAAGTGATTCATTAGTGAATTGAGGTAACAAAAGATCAATATATATTTTATTTAGATCATATGTGGGAGCCTCTAGTTTTTGATGTTAATGATCCGGTGTTCTTGAAGTTATATCCTAATCATATGGAACAAAGGTTTTATTTTGGGTTAAATTTATCTACCTAATCCTATGGACCCATCAATGAATTGACACATGTTGGAAATATTGTTTATTAGATTGAAATTACATCATAAAGAAGTTATATTAATGATGTCTTCCACATTTCATATCATTTTTGGTACCTTCATGATGATTCTAATATCATTTATGAGGGGGGTATCATAGTTGATAGTTTTATTAAATATGAGGAGTGCACTGTAATGATAAATAAAAATATAGAGAAGGTGATTTATGGGAATTTTATTACCTTAGTTTTTGTATAGTGTTTTGATGATGTCTTATAGGAGTGTAAATGGGAGCATGAGTTACATATGAGAATTCTATATTGAAAGTAATTTTGGGTTTGATATTTATTGAGACACATTGTATAGGGATTTATTGTTTCATTAGATATTGGGTGGTGTTGAATGCTTATTCTCCCTTATCTCAAGAATTTTTGGTGTTTTTCTTATTTAAAATAATACATTTGGATGTATCTAAATATTTGTATACATTCTCCCAATAATACTTAATATTATGGATTAAAAATTATCTATGTTAAGAATTGTTTTATAGGTATAATATACAAGGGAAAAATTTTATAAATCCCTCCCATTGAATTTTCTCTTCTCATGGTTGTTCGAAGAGGGAGTTTGGAGTCAATCCAGTGTTGGGAGAAGAGTTTTTTTCCAACAAAAATTTCACCAAACAATGGTATTAATAATATTATTGGTTATGGTGAGATAGTTTAGAGTTTTAGGCTTTACGTGGTTGTTTTTGGATAAATTTTTTGATTCCCTAGGCATAGCGAGTTTTATATGTGGTTCCTAGAGTACTATGAGTATTGAAATATATATGGTTACCATTTTATATGTTCTTTTTCATTTTATTTTCCTCATATGAGAAATAGAGATGAGTAAAACATCATACTGGAAGGTGAGGTGTTGTTGGAGAAAATTATTATTTATATATATAAAAAAGGATGAACAGAAACACTTGTGGTTTATTCATGTTAATGATTAGTCTATGATATATCAAGTTTCATGATAAGGGTGGAAACAAAACCATCTTCTCGCAACACTATAGTCATGGTCCTGGTGAGCTGAAATTGTTAGTTAATTTACCCCATGCCATGAATGGTGGCTAGGGTGGAAACATGGGGGGTCAAAAAGATTTCAATCATTTCATTTTGAATTTTTTTGTGGCCACCAAAAAATTCAGATGTAATTTTTAAAATTTATAAAATTGAGGGATTTATTTTTAGAAAATTTGGATCTCTCTTTTACAAGACACACAAGTAAATCAAGTGATATAAACTTTCCATGGAACCAGTAATTAATTTTTTCATTATAATTAACTGTTCTATACATCATTAATTTAATTTATAATTTATTACATTAATCCTTATCCCCCCATATCCCTCTCACCATTATCCCACAACTTCAATATAGACTATAAAAACCTTGTATCATTAAAACTAATATTTTTAGATCAAGTTACTATCTATTCTCAAATTATCATTTCCATCCGTTTTCTCTTACTTTATATGTGTTATATGTATTCTTTTTATACTATTTTGGGGATATGTTTGGTGGATGGATTGATGGTGGTTTATCTTGGATAGGTTCTAGAGTGGATACATTTAAGACTACTAGATGTGGGACCTTTTTATCCATTCCTTATAATAGAATATTTAATATTTATGCTATGTCTGGGATTCATTATATATCATTTTTAAATTTTTAATGTGAAAGTATCATGATTTATATTCATTGGTTAAATGATTAATCAACCTAATGTTGATGATATCCACAATCAATATTTAATTGTATGGGGTGTTGTGATCTCATGTGTTGAATCATTGTTAATGATATCTCTATTGATTTTATATATAGTTTGTTATCAAAATTCACATATTTTTGTTATTTTTTAGTATGATTGATGTTACTGAAATAAGATATACAGTGAAAAGTGTTATTGATAGAATAAATTAGGATTGTGGAATAAAACATTTATTCCCATTATTCCATAAAAAATATTTTATATAAAATAATTTCTCAATTTATTTTTATTAATGGAACATGTATTTTGATAGATATGAAATTATATTTTCATTATTGCTGAAACCTGTGCACAAAGAATTGGTAAAATTAGAGAGTTAATGAAAAAAATTCCAAATGTTATTGTTTAGGTCTGAGTGAGATAATAAATTATTTTAATGAAATTTATAATTTATGCTTATGAACTAGGTTTCCACTTGATTATATAATACTGAAAATATTTTTTTCATCTAAGTTGGTGATATAGGATTGTACAACCCATATAAAGATTTTATATAAAATGGTATTTCTTGGGTGGCTATGAATATGGTGGAAAACATAATTTGATGGAATGGGTTTCGTAACATATATCATTGGAATGAGTTCAATGATTCGATAGATGGAATATGATGATAATGGGTACTTTATTTATTTTTAAATATTAATATTTTTGTTGTTGTTGAGTATGGGATGAGTGATAGAGTTTCCCATATTTCATGATATATTATTTTGGTGGATAGTTAATGGGTTGTTGTAATTGTGGATTTCAAACAGCATGTTATACTTGGTTTATTGATGATACGTTATTCTCTTTTTGGAAGAATATGATGATTCCTACAGTTCTCGGTTTATGGAATTTTAAGTGGAAATATTAATGAAATAAAAAAATTGGTGTCACTGATCTAATTAAATATTTATAAAGTAAATATAACCAATGTATTTTTGAATGAAATTCTATAAAGAGAACAATATTGAAATATGAAAATATAATTTTTCTGTGGAATCAAATAGTATTGAAGAAGTGATTAGACTTGATAAGACAATACCGTGTAATGGGTTCAACTAATGAGTAATTTATGAGGGGATTATAAAAAATTGACAATTTATATTTTCTAAATGAATATAATTAAATATGGTTAATCTTGATATCTTTGTTCTCTTTTAGAATCTTGTTCCCCAGACCTTTGGGAAGGAAGTTATTATTCACATGTGATGATCGTTTTAGTTGAGTCTACGACTAGGTAGTTTCCCATAGTTTGGTTTTGTGATATATCTATACTATTTTTTTGATTTGATACACTCCACAACCCATGTCAAGTAGGCATCCAGAACCCAAATAGTCTGTGTATTTTTTTCTTCCACAACATCTTCATTTTTGGGAGAACAAAGAATTTATTTCCCCCTCTTCTTTAATATCCAGTAATCCTAGAATGATGTGTAGACATATTCATATTGTAATTGATATATGTGTAGGGTACATGTCATTAAGAGAAATGATGGATCTCATTTTTTCTATAAATATATGTGTGAGGTATAATAGCTTATGGCCATAACACATATTTGTATTTGGTTATGTTAAATATAGTTTCCCAAGAGTGTACAATCTTGGGTTTTATTAGATTAATGTATAATCCAAGATACATTTGTAGTAGTGGATTTTAGGACTACTGCAGGGTTATAGATGATATGATAATAATGATGTTAAGCATGTTATACAAGATGAAATATGTGATATGATATGGATACATGGGGTGAAGGAATTATTTTTAAGGACTCGGAGTAGAGGATATTTGGTATTAGGGAATTAGAGTGCTAAACTATTGGTTCAAATTTCATAAATAAATGTTTTGAGATAGATATGTTTACTTAATTATGTTACATGGTGGGAAATACTAAGTGAGGATCAAACACAGTTTTATATATTTATCTAACCTTATGGTTTTATTTTTTTATTCTTGAGGCTCTAGAATTTTTCATTCACATTTTCATAAGTTGTATTAAAGAGGATTCTATTGATTATTCCGATATACTAAAATACATAAATATAAACTGTATTTCAAAAACATAATAGGTTGTTATTGATTACGTTAAGAATTAACAAGGAGAGTTTTTTAGATTCTATTGAAGTTTAATAATCATTTTGTCAATAATTAATTTTTTATTATTTTATTATATACTACTATGTATGACAATATATTCATGTATTGGGATTTCTTATTTGTTAATGATTCAGAGTTGATTGGGTGATCTCAACATATATATTTTCCTTATATTTATATAAATATGGAAAAAAATCACATAATATACATTATAAAATCTCATTTCTATTAATAAAAGAGAGTCCTATTTAAGGAAGGTTTTCAGGATCATCTCCCTATATACACATGAGGATCAAATGGGGTACCATTCAGGGGTCATAAAACCTTCATATATTAAATTTTCAATTCAAGTTGACACTTTTCTTAGGGCGATATGTAATATAAAATATTCTTCTACTTCATATTATCCCTCTAGAAGTATTCATGGTGATCCATACACATATTTGTGCTCCCTAGGTGGATTTATAATATTGGGATACAATAATGAGCTTATAATTTCTTATTTATATCATGTGCAGATGATACACATAATTACCTCCCAAATCATAAAAATCCATATTTAACAACACTAAACTCTATTTTCATTCATTTAGTTATTTATTCCACCTTAATTAGTATATCTCATAATTTTTTAGTATATATAAACTTCTCCATGATTAATGGTTGAAATTTAATTTTAGTTATATAGATTATCATACCATCCTAAATGATTCCCAATTCCAACCATTGTATGACTAAGAGTATTGGATACCTTTAATTCTACCTCATGGATAAGGTTATATGAAAACTTCATCCTGGAGCATCTTCCACTTTGTTTAATTCTTAAGATAATAATTTAATGAACGGTCATATTAGTTGATAATATCTATGTATATTCACCGGTATACATTAAACCCATGTTTGAATATATATTTTAGACACTTATATCCCATAAATAGGCCACACTTTTCCCCATAGAGATAATGCCTCCAAATACATAATTCAATGGTTATTTCCTTCAACACTAGATCCTAGTTAGTGTAATTTTTTCAATTTAACATAAATTATACTTAGTCATAGGCTATCACTATATCATTGTTCAGGAAGGCACCACAAAATTATTTCTTTATAGAACCATTGTACAGTGCTAGTCCCTTTCCACTTATTCGAGGGTGTTGTGGGTATTATTATCATTACTATACTATTCATCATCTACTTGATGGATTCATCACATTTATTGTTATATGAAAACATTACTCCATTTCAAGTAACCATTAATATGATGTTTGAAAATCCTAATAAACAAATCACAAAACCTTGATAGAACCTTAAATGTCTAAGGAAATGACAAATTTCCATCTCATATTTCTATGGTCCATTCAAGAATAACCTTTCACGATGGATGATAAAATATCCCCTAGTCTTAATCACATGTTTTAATAATGTAACATTATCTAAAACTAAGTAACATTTATTGTAATTTTCACAAAACTTATCACTCTGAAAAAAATTATAAATAGTTCCCAATTGATCTCCATTCTCTTCATAAATTTTAGGATATATATGATTATCATTGATAAATACCAAAACTTTTTGTAATGTAATAGATAGTTATTATATTGATCAATTCCATGAATATTTTTATAGCTTAATTTAAAATAATGGAATCACTATGTTCCCATTATGTATATATATTTTATGGATGTAAATTTTTGGAATAACACCCTCTTTTAATATCAGTTGTTGATATCCTGATTGAAGACTATCCTCATAAAAATATTGATAAATACATAGTTGATAAAATAAGTCCACAATATATGTAATTTCATGTGTGTTCTTACATTATATTTTCATGCTATCAATTTATAATATATAGAGACACTGACCTATCCTTTTCCAAATAATGAGGACATGAAAACCCCATAGTGAAGCACTATGGTATATAAAAATCTTATAAAATTTCCCAGGTATTTACATTACCAAATATTTAGAAATTATAAGCGATGTTATATAGAAACTATTGTATATTGAAATGTATTGAGGTATAAGGTCTATGGGGAACTTAAGCTCTAGATTAATAGGAATTTAGGGAAACACATATTATAATACATCCGAATATTTCATAACAAAAAAATGTATTCATAGATAATTATATCCTTTATTGTAATAATATGATCCAAATATGTTTTTATTATAACGAAAGAAAATACATGTTTCAGACTGATTTTTCAATGGATATTCTTAATTTTTGTTGAACATGTACAAAATCAGGCAATGGTTTTGGGTATAGAATGATATTTTCATTTCTGAATATTTTATATTTGATCAATATAATTATAACCAATACATGCTCGGTATAGGATAAATTTAAATGAAATTGAAATGAAACAAATTTTTTAGATCTTGCACAATCCAAATGTTATTTTGGGAATAGTTGTGTTCTTGATAACTAATTATTTCTCCATTTTTTAAATTCTTAACAATTTTTCAACATCCTTGTCTTGAGGTGGTGTTAGAATATTTCCTATGAATTTTCTTTGTAGTAATGAATGTGCATAACTAAAATAAAAGTCAGTAAAATTATATAATTTAATTAATTACATGTATAATGGTTACCAATTAATTTACATCATCTAATTAAATATTAATGATAGAATATTATCTTCTTATTTTCATTGAATTTGGAGGCATTGGCAATTGGTTACCCAAAGAAATCCATGGCTTAGTGTGTTTACATGTGTATAATTTGTGTTCTTATATTAGAAATATAATATCAATTATAGGATGATTGCAAAATATATTTCATTATTTCTTCATATTGATTATATTCATCGTATATCATAAACATTAATTAGTTTTATTCCATTATTTTCGAAACAAAAATTAATTACTTCATTTAATTGAAATTTCTTCCATTGAGTGTCATCATAGACTTTTGATATATAGGTAATTTAACAATCTTCCCAATATTTCCCATTTCAAAATAACCTCTATAATTAAACTTCATTATTATCAAATTATCCTTTGTATGATATAAAAATTTTCATTTTATAATATCTATATACTGATTGAGGGAATTTAATACTATTTCATTGTAGATATAAAATATTTTATTTATAATGATTTATTACATCAATTTAGGTCACTAAATATGTTTTCAACCTAGTTTTTAGGGTCAATGAAAAAACTACAGGCATTCCTCGAAATCCTTTTTATGTTTTCCTATTATGTAATAATTGACTTATCCACAGTATTCATAATACCATATAATTTAATAAATATTAAAATAATGAGAGTATGAGGAAAATGTTTTCAAAAAAATTACATGAATTAATCCTATTTCATTGAGTTAATGCCATTTTTTTATTTGCATTCTTGATCATTGTCCATGATTGATCGTATTTATAACTGACCAAGTATTTATATAATAAAAGGGATCATGTTCAAAAACGAAATTTTTATATTATTTAATGGAATCATATAGAATGAATTTAACATGTCACTGAATGTTATGCATTAATAGTGACTATTATAAGAAAAATTTATAGTGGGATATAAAGTAAAAATAACATTGCACACCATAATGTAATCTTCACATGCTTGAATTTTATAGTGAATATCTCTTTTAATATAAAATAGTAAAATGAAATATAATAGTTAGGAATTTTATTTAAATTATCAAGGTAAATGTAGAACCATAGTAAGAATGGTAATTAATGTCGATGATTAATAATGGAAGATTATATACATGGTAAAAGAGAAAAGTGATCATTGAGACCTAACCGTTTCATTAGAGTTGTAAAATTTGAAATTTGGTTATTATAAACAAAAGGTAATAATTCTAATATTGTTATTAGACTATATAAAATGTAATTATGAGTGATATGTTTTGGAAAATGGGAGAATGTATGGAGTCAAGGACTAGGGACCCGACCATAAAAAGTTTATCTTCAAGATAATTTAAACCAAAATTCACTTTCATACATTCCCAATGATTTTTTATTTTATAGTTTAAGAAAATTAGGTAACAAACATTATATTAAAAAACCATATTTTACTGGTTGGAAACATAGGATCACTATCCTCTTTTTAAAATGAAATTTTTTGAAAATAAATCCCAATTTATTATTATGAAAAATATTCACAAATTTCATCTTGACTACTTAATTTCACATAAACATACTTAAAAACTATTTTAAAAAAATTAAAATGTTGTATGAGCACAAAAAAATATTTATATTAAATAAAATATAAATAAATAACCAATAGTCCATAAATACTAAAAAAATCTTCCTTTACAAATTATCAATTTTGTTCAAATAAACAATTTATTACCCAAAATAATCGTAATTTCCAAATAAGATTCTAAAAAAAATTATTAATAGTTTTTAATGTAATAATAGAACTAGTAATGGTTTCTTTCTAATCATAACATGTTTATAATTACTTTTTACAAAGAAATTTCATTTTTAACGATACTAAGTAGCATATAATTTCCATACCGGTTGAAATCAAAATATTTCCATAAAAAATCATTACATAATAAGTAAATGAAGAAGGTAACTTATTTAATCATCTTCATATCACACATAAAAAATGTATAACATTCATGGTTACATATGGAATGTCCATCGTGGTTATATAAAAAATAATAATCTTGGTTACAATTGGAATAATCATCATACTATATTTGCATAATATCTTTAGAGAATAAAAATTAGTTAACTCCATACCTTTACCCAATTCATTGGAATAATATAGCAACCTTAACTATCTTATTTTATAATATAACCATCCATCCTCAAAAATAATTTCCACAAATAATAATAAAATGCATAAAATCTTCCATCATAAAAAGGTTCTTAACACCCATAAGAAAATATTCTTGGATATTAATATATCCAATCCATTTTAAAACACATTTTTAAATGCAACTAGAAAATATTTAAGCAAGATTTTTATTAAAATAAAAAATGAAATATTTTAGAAGAATAAAAAAATAAAATAACTATTATAGTAGCGAGAAAACTCGTTTTTAATATATTTTTTGAAATAGAATATTCATTTTGGTTTTTTAGTGGATGTTAAAACATTCCATAAAATATTCCGTTTTGAATAATTTGAATGAATGTAACATAAAAGTTAATTTATCATTAAAATTAAATTATATACATATAAATACATCCGTAAATTAATTTTAAAAATATGGATATGGAATAAAAAGAGAGTTATCAGGGAAAAAAATAATATATGATTTGTTTAAATAATGTCCCTTAACATGAGTCCAACTCATCAAACAAGTTATTTATCTTCTTGAATAATAAAATAATGTTATTTATATATTTTTTTAGAACATTTTTATGATAATTTTTCCTTTTATCTCACTTATTACCATGTTATCATAATTATATAATAATTTAAATCAACATCGTATGTTTCGATGACATTAGATTCATATGCCCCAAATGAAATTCGTAGGTTTAATATGGTCATGTAGTTCATTATTCCAATATATATAAAATTATAAATAAATCATTATCATTTTTATTGTCAAATTATACTTTTATATCCCACCACTATATATTGTAATGAAAAATTATCTACGTCGCAATTATTAAGATGGTATGTTGTACGTACATATGTGTAATATTTTGATTTATCAAATTATCATTATGGAAAGAAGGTAAGTATTATTTTATCTTTAAAATATTGTCATAATATAATGAATATAATATTATTTTTTTACAAATACTTATATATATCATTCATGTTATTTGATGATGAAAAACGAATCACATCGCTTTGTAGATGTGGTAGTCTAGACACACTCTTGAATGACATTATCATTTTCCAATGAATAGAAAGGAAAAAATTAAATGTTATATTATTTTATTAATATGATAAATTTTTCATTTATATATTTTATAAATTTGAATTCAATAATTAAGATCTATCCATGAGAGAGGTTGATGGAAAACGAATTACATCGGTTGATGAGGCGGTTGTCCACTATAAACATGAATGGTTGTTCCATTTCCCATTTGACAGAGGAGGAGATGGATATTATTTAATCCATTAAAATAATAAAATATAGTTATATGTGGGATGTTTATTTATTATTTTATCAGGGTTGAAGAATATTTCAATGAAGTGGATGTATAAATAAAACAAAAACATGTGGTTAAAAAATTTACCTCTTCCCTTGAAAGTCTATTTTCTTTATTTCTTATTCTCTTTAAGGATGAAATTATGCAAAAAATACCCCTAGAAAAAATTTATTGTTTTTAGGAAGGTATTTTCATAGGGTATAGAAAAAATGGGGTTTTATGTTTGAATAAATGATAAGAATATGTACCCTTTCATAAGAGAGGGGAAGGGAAGTCTTGCTATTTCAAAAAATATTAAATTAATATAACATTATTTTGATGATAAAATGGATTCAAATAGATAATATTATAATAAAATAGCATTATTAGTCTATATAATCTAATCTGATAAATATTTGAAAAATTAGTATCACATTTTTACCCTTATCATTTGGTTTGAAAACATCATTAACCCTTTTGAAAATTGTCATAAAATTAATGTTTTCACCATTTAAGCTATAACAATGTAATTTCAAAAAATAAAAACAACCAATAAATGAATAATTGTTTATTTAATTATTGATATCACATTAATTTGTTTTAATATATTAATATATTAATATTATATTAATTAACAATGTATAATTTATTATAAAATATCATTAATGTCTTTTTTAAAACTATCCATTTAAAATGACTTTAATAGCATCATCAAAATAAATAAATTATAGTAAAATGTATAAAAACCTCTATAATAAGTCACTTGTATCTATAAAATTCATGGTCCACATTATGGATTTGAAATTAAATAATTTTTAATATTTTTAATATCATTTATTTTAGTTTTCTATTAATAGAATAACTAATGCATTAGTGTTTTTCATTCATTTAAGGTAATTATTTATTCACCAAAAATAAAAAATGGATTAAAATAATGAATATAAAAAATTTATCCTTATGAATAATATTTAGGACCAAATATCATCTAGTAAACCCATTGTATAAAATATCATTGTTATTAAAAAATACAGTGTGATATTTTTTATTTTTCTATAAGTAAAATATTTTAAAGGTCATAATCACATAATATGGAAACTAAAGGAAATATAAACGAATATAGGATGATTATGACTGAAATGGAATCATTAAATAAAATTTAATCAGGTGATAGGTTCATTTTATAGTCTATATAATTTTTTATTTATCATTAATTACTCAGTCTACAATTTACCATGCTAACCAAATCCCGAATGTTATTATTAATATTTTCAAAAAATAGACCAATTTAAAAAATATTGATAACTTAATTGAAAATATGGAATCCGTATTTAAAAAATCATGATATACATGTATTATAATTTAATTCAAAATTATACTTGAAAAAGAAATGACAAATAATTTTTCTGAATAATGCACTTTTTATGTATAAAATGTTTTTATAATAATATAATTCTAAATCACATTTAAAATAACATAATTTTATTATTTTAGAATATTATGAAATTATTAAATTTTAAAAATAAAAATTAATATAGTCTTCCTTTTTTTAATAATTTCTAATAAAATTAAATCTTTTATACAAATCAAGATTTTACATTATTCATTGATTTTTTTTTATAAACTAGAAATACATACTTTTAAGAATACTATGAAATAATGAATTATAAAAATAAAAACATTTTTTCAAATTAAAATTTTCTATTTTGAAATGTAAATTTTTTAATAAAAACAAATAAATCCTTAAAAATCATTTTGGTTAGAAATAAATTTTTTTCCTATGACTGGTAAATTACATAATATTCTAATAATATAATATACCACTATTATGTCATACTAATAAATATTTATAAGACATTAAAATTATTAATTATAACAATAAATAGGGTTTTACAATATTTCCCCCTTTTGATAAAATTTTCCTCGCAATTTTATATACATATTATACAATTGATGATATCGTTCCATCATAGAATTTGTAGATTCCAATATTTCCCCTTAAAAAATATAGTTTCTCAAAAAATCATGAACTTATTTAATTACCTAATTTGAAAATAATTTAAATATACAATAAAGAACATCAAGAGTTTATTCCTTATATGAATGTATCCCTTCAAACTATACTAATTAAAATTTCAAATCATGATACGAATATGACACATACAATCTTAACATAAAGAAATAAGACAAATTATATACATGGGGTAAACAAGGAGGAAAATATACTCCCTAATAAATTGATCCAACTATCTCAATGATTACATATGACCCGATTAACAGTGTACTTATATTATAGTTTTCAATAAAACATGAAGCACTTTTCCATTGTGATAATATAAGAAAATCATGATCACATTCCTCAAAAGTAATTTTTTTTCTTATGGTATTCTACATATATTTATTCTTAATATGATCCATCCTAATATATTTTTGAATTTATTTCACCTTATGAACCATTTTTTCTTCCAATTCTATTTATATATACTTTCTTTTGACTATTTCATCCCAGAAACATGTAATCTGGCATCACATTACGTATAATTATTCAAAATAATTAATATGTATACTGGAATGAAAATAGTTTTTATAAGAAAACTAAACTAAATAATGTTTTAGATCCTAATATCCCTAATAATCAAATTAAAAAAATAGAGTTTCTTCAATGGCATGAATCATTCATTTGGAATGTTCATCTTATTGAGGTAGAAAAGTTGTGTTAAAATTTAATTCAGTACCCAATGACTTCTAATGTTTTTTCAAAAAATGTGATTTAATATTGGAATTATCATCAAATACAATGAAGAGTGGAAATTTGTGTAACATAAAGGTATCCTTAAGATAAAGTCATGAATGTTGATCAAAACATAGCGTATCTTGAATGGGAATAAAATGTACATATTCAGTTAATTATTAAAAAAACCAATGTAGCATTACTCCCTTGAGATGTATTTGTTAATTCCACTATTAAATCTATGGATATACATTCCAATTTTCACGTTGGAACATGTAAAGGATGAACCTCCCCCTTTGGTAATTCTTGTGATTCTTTAACTAGTTGAAAATTAAATCATTTCCAGGTAAATTCAACAATATATGTTTTTATCCCAACAAACTGGTAATACTCAGGAAGGTATCTACACATCATAGTTATTCCAGGATAAACATGAAATGGGAAACTATGGGATTCACTAAATAATTATCTATTCATCTAAGAAACTCATGGAAAACATAATATCTTTCATTAAATCAAATAACCTTATTTTTCAACATTAAATTCATGAAACTTACCATTCTTAACCAATTATAACTTTTCATGTAACTCTTTGTAATCCTTCTAAGCTTGATTAATTATTTTCTATAGAGACTATTTTCAAAATCCTGAAAAAAAATAAAGGATGTTCTTAGATCAATGACTTCTAGGGAAAAAAATTAATTAACTAAAAAAATGGTCCTGTCATAAATATAACATGACTTGGGAATCATTATTTTTTCAACTCAAATCATCAGTGACATTGTTTTATTTTCCCCAATTATAATGAATCACACATTCATAATCCTTTATCTACCCCTTCCATATCCTCCATCTCAAATTCATCTACTTTTATGTGAATATAAATATTTCACACATTCATGATCAAAATATATTTCACACTTGGTTCTCCATAAATTATGTCACAAATTTTTAAAATAAAACACTACATATTCCAGTTTGAGGCTACATTTATGATAATATTGAACTTGTAAATTTAATTGAAATTAAAAATTAAAAATTGTATGTTCATTCTACATCAAGATGCAACTATTTCCTTTAAATGAAACATCATTGTATATAAAAATGTATGCATTTTTAAGGTTAGAGACAAAAATAGAGAATTTTAAAACATTTTATTCAGTTCATTGAAACAATAATCAAATTATTTCATCTAGATTATCCTAACTCCCTTACATCATACGTTTGTAAATGGTCTATATATATGATATTTTTTTAAGAAAACCATTGTTAATAGCCCACTAGATTACTATGAATTTAATTAACATTAAGAGGTATTGTCCATTCAAAAACCACGTTTGATTTAAAAGGACTAAATACTATCATATCTTTATTTATGAAGGGTCTGAGGAATAAAATCGGATGAAAAGACAATCACATTTGAATATAAAATCATATAAATTATTTTATATTAGGTGTTTAGAAATAGCCAGTATAGGTCTTTAATAATCCTCATAAATTTTTTATTAAATAAAGATATAATCAATAAAAAAATGAAAATAAAATCAAAAAATTCAAGGATTAATCTATTCATAAGATACATAAATACAGTTATGGAATTTTCCAACCCAATGTGTATAACCACAAACATGTAATGCCTATATCTAGTGTGAGAAAATATTTTTTGAATTTCATCCTCATACCAAATTATTTATTATAACCCATAAATTTGGTAAAAATTAAAAATATACTAATCTCCCTATAGCTCATCAAATAAATCATTTATATGAAGAAAATTATGAACATTCTTAATCATAATGTAACTTAAAGCGTTATAATCAATGATACGCCTCAGGGAGAAATATTTATTTTTAACAAACAAGATAAGATAAACCCATAAAGAAGTGATAGGATAAATGAATCCTTTTTTGAGAAATTCCTCTAACTTCTATTTGAATTCAATAAGTTCTAATTGATCTCTTCAATAAAGGGATTTTGAAATTATTTTAGCATTAGCTACTATGTTAATATTAAATTCAACTTCTTAATAAAGTATTACTCCATGAAAGTCATTAAGAAAAAATCTATGTATTATTTTACTATCATAACATCATTAATCTAAATAGTTCTTTCGTTTTCAAATGTATATTGGAGATACAATTCATTTCCATATTTAAAAAATTTTCTTTTCTTCATGATATTTTATCAAATTTATGGGATCATTGTTGTATTTTATTATAAAGGTGTGGGTCCAAACCTCATTTATTATTAAATAAAAGAAGATATCTATTTAACTGGGTAGAGGGAGATCCATTACATAGCCTGAAGTCCCACTGGGCTTTTATCCCATTACATGGCCCATAGGCCCCGTTTTTAGGCCCAAATCCCATTCTATGAATACTAATTCTATAGTACCCACGCTGCTACAGTCCTACAGAATACTCGCCGATACTACAGTACTCTGCCACCGCTACAGTTCCTTGTTGCCGCTATAGTGCCCGTCGTTTATATAGTGCCGATGCTTCTACAATACGCTACAGTTCTGCTACAGTACCTGCACCCAATGGGTTTTGAACCCCAATTTTTCATATAGATTCAATATATACCCATAATATCATCAAACTATACCAAGGTTAAGAAAAAATGTTTTCAGGTAAATTATTTCCATAATCAATGAAAATTGATTCATATAATTTATTTTTCCCTTAATACACCCCACACGTTTTTACCATATATTTCACATTCATTTCATTAGGTGGAATTATCAATTTACCAAAGTTAATTATAAATAAATAAATTTATAAACCCCGAATAAAAAAGAAATTATCATAATCTAAATAATTAAGAAATGCACTTGATACCACAATGTTTGAAAGACAAACATCTGTTGATGTATTTGCAATGAATTTCATCACACGTTTCTTTTTTAAGTATTATCTCTTCCAATCAGCTGGGTTCGTATTCAAACATTCATGTTCATAATAACCCGCCTCCTTAAATTTATATATTTTAATTAATTTTAATCATAAATTTTTTACGACCACCAATATATTTTTTATTACAACTATGGGCCATATTCTTAAACTCACCACATGGAAACCTTTTAACATACTTCCCAATTCATTCACTTGTCTTCTTTATACCACAAAATTTGTAAACTGAAAACATAATTTCATTACCATCATATTTCTTGGATCCATTCTTCCCTTTTTCCTACCAACTGTCCACATAAACTGCTAGTTTTATAGGTACAGATGATAATTAGTAAACACTATTTCTATATTCAAAAAAATCAAATAATTTTTAATATCTTTTAAAATAACTCAATGTTAGTACCTATTTACAGTTTGGGAAAAATCCTAAGCAAAAAAAATTATCTTATTTTTAGGCTCACAGATAAAATTTTTTGTGTACTTTTTAAGTTGAGTGAATTTTTATTCACACACAGCCATTGTACCATCCTCTCATTACCTAAATTACCGAAACAAATTTTACATTGTAAGTCTACCATCATTAGGGAGATATTTATAAAGAAATATATTTTTAATGTTTTCCAATTAAAGAGAATGAATCTCACATTTTCCCTTGACATTCCTGACCATTAGCCATCACAGGATATCCTTACCTTTTAGATTTTAATTATTAATGCTTTCATTTTTGAATATTTGAACACACAATGACATTGAATATATTTTCAAGTTCATTAATCAATTCTTTAGCTACCACTAGGTTAAATGATCCCCATAATGTTAGAGGTTATTGTCTCATGAAATGATAAACTTTCATCATGTTCCTAGGTGGGAGATCTTTACACTATAAATCATGGAAACCACTACCATTTACAGACAATTTCATCTAGTAAATAACTGTATGAAACTACTCAGTTTAATATTTAATCATTCCACATTGCTGATTCATAATGAAAACATCCTCACGGTTCCATCATAATTCAACAATCATGTTTCTTTTGTGTAGATCCATTCTAAATAGACATAGTTTATATTAAAAAACATGGAAATTAAATTATATTTAATTTTACCCTTACCATAATGAAAAATATATTATGGTAATTCTATTTACATTGTCATAACTTCTAATGTTATCTAAACTATGCTCTAATTACAACTATAAAAAACCAAACTTAAACACTTTATATAAAAGTGACATTAAACCATAATTCACATTCATAAATATCCTAAAAAATTTTAGATTTATTATTTTAGATAAATATTTCATAACTCTAAAATAACAAAACCATATTTTACAAAGTGATCAGTTAGGATTAATATCCAACTTTTATAATTTTATAATTTTAAAATTAAACATGATTAATTTTTTACAACAATCTTCTTGATATTAAAATTGAATTTTAAATTTCTATTACCCATCCATAAATTCACTAAAACAAGGTTAAAATCTTGTATTATATCAAAAAACTCAGTTATGGATATAAAAATAAATAAAGAAATTGTTAGTAATGAATACTTATAAAAAAATTCTTTTTTAAAAATAACTTTGAGATTAAAAAAATTTCTTACCCATGGAATAAAATTTGGTACCCAAATTTTTTTCATAAACATTTAATCTAATATAAAAAAAATATTCATCATGGTTTCATTAAAATAATGAAAAACTCATAATATCATTTTCATAAGATTGTAATTTTGATCCTTGTGAAGTATTATATACTTTTTTATCCTTGTGAAATCGTACAATTTATGTATAACCTGTATAAATTATTGATAAATTATGTAGGTAATAATATACATTATTTTCATATAGCTATTAATAATATGATAACATCCATGGTTACACATAGAATAAAAATCAATGTTACACATAAAGCAACAATCCTTGTTATAATTGGAATAACACTCATGATATATTCAAATGATATCATAAGCGAAACCTAATCAATTAAATATGTACCATTACCCAAATAATTGGAGATTTATAATGGGTGAACCAGTTTAATACCCCAATATTTTATGGTCTGTATATATTTGAACTTAATCTCTTTTATTCCTTATATTCCACACATTACTAAGCCTAAACACACCACGATAAACTATTAATATTATTATTTTAAATGAAATTATCTTTTATCCATTAAATTGGTTCTTATTAAAAGAATTAACTAACATATGAAAATATATGATTTAAATAATTTTCTATCAATTAATTATAAATAACAATAAAAATCAATTTAATATAATGAAAATATTTTAATAAAAACTATTTAAATGCATACAAGTGTGTTTTATACTAATAAATCAAACACACCTCACTTTAGGAATTATATTAATGAAATATACAAACACACACACATATATATATATATATATATATTATTAAATCTAATCCTTAAAATTCATCTTATTTATTTACTTGACATGATATAAAAACCAATCATACTTTAGGTAGAAATGGTGTATTATTCTAAAAAGGCAGTTTTACCACAATTTGATGGTACAATTATTTTAAATATATTATTTAACTATTTATTAAATTATATTTATAAAATAAACTTATTATTCTATATAATAATATAATAATTCTCTTCAGTTTATTTTTTGTTATTTTACTGAAACGTTTAATAATTTTATGAATAATTATAAAATATTCTATTTTAATTGAAAACAGCTTTTTCATCTAAATAATTTATAGTGTTTCGTTAATTTTTTTTGATTTTAATGTTTAATTAGATCATTTTTTATCATTTAATATAATTTATTTTATTTTATTCAATTTTAAATTTAATTTTGATAAAAAAATATTTTAATCATTTGAACGTTTTCAATTTTAAAACTCATTTTCTCATTATGTCAATGAGGATAATTTTAAATTAATTTATGACCATTATATATTTTTAATTCTGAAAAATCGATTATATTTGTAGAAAAATATTTTCCAAATTTAGTAAATATGTCTCTTTTATTTTTTGTAAAATATGAATAATAACTTTTGTAATTTTTTAATTACTACGATTATGGGTAAATCGAGGAATTAAGCGTAAATATAAAATTATATGTATTATAAAATTTCCTTATTTTTTTATAATTTTATTTTATGATTTAGTGTCGACCAAAATCATTATTTGTCCAATTTCATTTCCAATTGGAGCCACATTGATGACATTTGTACTTTTTAAATATTATATTCTAAGAAAAGTCTAGTGTGTCATAATCATGTTTTAAATAAGTATTGGTGTCTTTATATGTGGATATTCAAAATAAATCTCTTAAAATATATATTAATTAGAAATATAAAATTTTAATATTTGTGAAAAAAAATTATTTTCAAATTTTTAGAAATAAATAATTACATTAAAGTCATAAAAAATGAAGATCTAGTGATTGTTTAATTAAAAGAAATATACTATAAAGGATATTACAAAATAAAATAAAAATAATTTGAGATAATCAATGTCATAAATGTTTTATTTATTTCTTATATATATTTGGGATGTATTATAGTTTTGGTTTTCAGTTATCTTGTGTAATAATATTTTTTTGATGTCATGTAGTGACTAGTTTTAAAATTGAAATTATTGATATTTTAAAATAAGTAATATTTTATTAAATGATATAAAATTTATAAAAACATAAAAATTTGAAAAATTATTAGTATAGGGTTTAAAACATCATCCATGACTAATTTAGGGTTTGTTTTTCATTTATTTTTTACAATGTTAACCTAATGGATGAATCCAAACGACAAGGCTAATAATGTGAACTAAACATGAAAAAAATTATTATTTGAGGGTATTTATTCCTATACACATCATATAATAGAAATAACTCACTTTTTACTGAATTTATATTGAAAATTAATTTATATTAACTTAATATTTTTAGAGTTTCCAAAAGTTCCCCTCGCCTCAATTTTAAAAGGAAAAATACACCCTCACTTATTCACACTAAATTGAGATTTATATATGTACCTAAACCAGAAAGTTTATCCCACAATATTACAATCATTCAACCTATAAGACATATATTTGGCATAAATATAACAAAACAAGTCCTTTTTAACTAATCCAAATGGGATACAAAAAAAATAGGTAATGTTCATCAACAATTTTTTTTATATCATCCATAAACCAATTAAATTATTTATATTTTATGTTTATATAACAACCATAGTGTCCTAAATATACTGATATGTTTTTATATTAAGGTTTTTATGTAAACTCATACACACTTTATTAAAATTGGCTACACAACCATCGTTTATTTATACGGCAGACTACTGCCTCATGAACCGCTGTCATTCATTATTCTATTTCCACCCTAAAACGTTGGTAATAGTGTAAAAAATTTTTGTTTTTATATTACATATATTACATATATGATTTATTTATTTTTCATGAATTATTATATTACACATACCTTCATGATTTACATTTTTTGGAAATACAATAACATCGTTTATAGACGTGTGGACTACCAACTCTTCAAAATTATGTGATTAATTCTTACATTAATAATAATATATTAAGGACGCATTTAGAGGAATTAAGTTATATAAATGAAATAATATCTTTATTATATTTATATTATTTATTTATTTTTCTTTCAATGCAACTAGAGAATGGATACAACATTTATGCGTTCATATGGCCTACCATCTCTATGAACATCGTGTTTAATTTTCTATTACTATCTATTATAGATTATTTTTATCACGTATACACTGAAAATTTATGATATTTATTTAATTTTTATCATTCATGATATGATTAGATCATTATATAACTAATAGGATAAACAATATAACAAATCAAAACACATGCAAAAAACAATGAAATTATAACCTGAAATGTAACTTGTCCATGGAATTTTTAATAAAGGTGTAACATAAAGTCATATGAAAATAATATTTGGTATTGTTGAAATTAATATGGTTCTATTATATATGTATAATAAACAAAAATTTGTTATACATGACGTATAATCTGTTATGATGAGAGCCAAGACATGAGGTAAGGGATTTTTTTTCTCGATTTTGTTTCTCTAGGACATAGTCTATATACACTACTTATTTAATTTTTGTGGTGAATATGCTTCTGATTAATGATGTCATTGAATATTTTTATTAATATTATGGTATTTCAATATCTATATAATTTTATTTTTGTCATGGGGAATACGACACTTATAATTATAAAGGGGAATGTGTTTTCTTACAATCTCATTATTCTTATGGATTGTTTATGTTTAAGTATACATTGGATATATTTTTTCAGTTTCCCTGTTTAAAAGAAATTATGTAAAAATAATTTTTACTATTATTCATAACATTTATAAATTATTATTACCCATTTTGGAATTTATGTAAAATTCGTTGAATTTTTTTTTCATTTTAAAAATGAGGTACATTATTATTTTTTCAAAAAAAAAATAAGAAATTAATGTTTCTTAACTTATGTGACATGAGTGTATTTTTTTCCATTATAATTATATATTTTTCTAAATATTACATTACTTGTTTTAATAGTTCATTTTTATGAAAATGTTTTTTTATTCAAAATTGAAAGACCTTTTAAATAAATGATTTCAATATAAAAATCGGTATTTCATTCAGGAGTTTTCAGTTATTTTAATAGGTTATTTTAATCTATGTCAACAAATATGGTCGAATTTTATGATTCATTTATTTTCATATATTATTTAATCATCTTCGATATTTTATTGAATGGTTTATGATCAGTTTGACTATGGATATTCTATTTTGATATCATTCACAATATTATTCAGAATGGTTTGTGATTATGTCTACTGATTAGGGAATGTTAATTACATTACATATGTATTTTTTAATTATGTTTTTACCCATTTATATGAGTAGTGAATTGGACTCAGTATGTAATGGGATGGGACTTATATAACACCTTGATTCATCGAAATGTGTCATATGAAAAACCAGATATATACTTGGTCGAGGCCTTGTGTAAAACCCAAAGGATTTATAAATAAATTTAACATTCAATGCATGAAACAATAAGTCTCTAAAAAACACCACATTATTATAACATATCTAGTAAACATAATGTTTCCACCACTATAATTTGAATTTTGAAAAACTGACATACACGGTTGTGTTCAGTAACATGTTTAGAGTCTAATAAGACAAACATATTTTTTTGTTGAACAGTAACATACCCTTATTAATATTAATATCCATAGTAATATGATCCTTATGAATATTAAATCATATTATTATTATATTTTCATAATGTTTTAAGATAATTAGATCTTACTTAAATTTTCAATGTAATATAAAATAAATTATAGTTTTAAAATTTTATTTTTCAAAGAAATTAAGATTTTATTTAAAAATTAATTTACTCATATTTATAAAATTATTTTCAAAAATTGGAGTTCATTATTGTATTAATAAATTTGATATTAGTTATGATGTATTTAAGAGAATTTTATAAAATAATTTAGTTTTTCATGAATAGTTAAAATACAATTTTGAGTTTTCTGTATGATTAATGAAATTATAATTATTTAGTAATTAATATAAAAATATTTTATACATTGTAAATTAAAATATTATATGAGGATTTTGGTGTGTCCAATAAAATGGTAAAATACCTTGTGAAAGCCCGTGGTTTTTTAAATACCACTTATGATGTGTCCTTTGAAATTAATAAAAAAACTCCCTCTCTTTAACTATAAATACCCACTATTTAATTCATTTCTATTCATTAAAAATTCATCATCCTCAAATATATGGTATTTTTAACTCACTATGACTCCATTAAAGGTTTACTCAAGTCCCTTGTGTGCCAACCGTCATGTTTTAGGAGTTACTCTACATGTCAAGGGGATCTACTACCCTTCTCCTTTTGAAGAACTGTATTTAGGTTATTCTTTTTTCATTTCAATTGGATTGTGTTGGATATTTAATTTGATATCCCCCTTACTCTAAATTTAATGTATTAATTATTAGATACCAATTTTCCTCTCATCAAAATATTTTATGAATTTTAAGTGACGTTGTTAGGTTGCCGAATTTTCTTAAGGGATTTCCCATCTTCTCTTTTAAAATCGAGTTCATTTAATTATTTTTCTTTCATAACCTCATTTTATCCAAATATTATGATAATTTTAGTAAATTTCATATAATTTAATGTTTTATGTAATAATTCATCACCCTCTCTCCTTTCCCCTTCTTTTATACTAGAAATTAAAACACTATCTGAGATGTGTTAATTCATCACATTCAAGGATGATAGGTTTTCAATTTCTGTTATCATCTTCAATTCTGGCCATGAAACCATTTTTATGGTTGAAATAGACTATTATATATGTATTATAACTTATTTAATGTTATATACTCTCTTTTTACACAAGATATTAATTTATATATCAAAATAAGTTAGTTAGGATCAGAACCCTCCAATTGACTCAAACAATTATCATTAAAGATTTATATAATGATTCATCATAAAAAAATAATTTAATTAATTTAATTAACATGTAATCTTATTGATGGAAAAATATAAAATACAACTTCTATTTTGAACAACCATTCTCATCTTACATGTTTATCCTCACTTGTATATAAGTAAACCTTTCATGAATACCAAGAATGAAAATGCTCCCAACCAATAAAATTGATCCTCGTAAACACATAAATAATCCCGTGAATTAACAGAATAAGGATATACTAAAATAATGAAATAAATAATATTTTCTAGACATAATAATTAATTAATTTAATTTGGTTATCTAGTATACTAAGATCCACTGAAGAACACCATCAGACATTAGGTAAGGGTTTTCTACCAAAACCTCCATTTTTATTCATGTTACACTTATTCTCTAATTCTATCAATTAAATACTTAATTATTCATATTTATTCCTAATAAATTCTATTTTAATGTCATATATATCTGTACCAACCAGAACACTACTTTAATTTATGGTGTGTTTTATGTTTTAATAGGATATTTCAAAAATTCTCTGCGAAATATATGCTTGATTCAAGAGAATTTCTCATATTCTTACCTATTTTCATGGTTACTCAATAAAATATTTTTTCAACCATTACATTTATTAAACAAACATTTTATTATGAATATACTATGTCAATTCACTTATTGATTTCTACAATTACTTTTCCAAAATAACTCCTTTTTTCAAAGTAAAATAGTATTTATATCAATAATTAGTTGATAATTTTATAAGAGTATCTTCATCTGTTTCAAGACACTTATTGATTATTATGTATTATTGGGATTGAAATTTTATTTTATAACCTATCATCTTTTATTGAACGGTTTATTATTAGCTTAGCTGTGGATATGATATCTTAAACCCATTCACCAATTTACTATGAATGGTAAATGTTTATGGTTAATGTTTGGGGATAGTTATTTACATTTCATTTGATAGTTTAAATATGTATATATATGTTTTTTATTGTTATCCATGTTCATATGATGAATTAATTTGGTGTAATAAGTGATGGTTGGGTCATGCTATATCCCCTCGATGCATCAGTAGGTCTCATGAGAGAAACTACTAACTTGGCATGATGCTATGAAAAAATGGTTATATATTGTCTTGGAATGAGTCCTTGATGGTATGGTTTGGATGTACGAAATTATTCATTCCCTTGTTACAAAACTATTAATTTAAATTCAGGTGGTTTTTTTGACTATTAGAATACCCATTATTGTACATTGTTATGGAGTAATTTTTTCAGGTCTTATTTTTATCAAAAGGTGTTCATGTTAATTTTTTAAAGTAACATGTTTTTAGTTATTCACAATGCCTATGTTTTTTTGATATATTCCATTATACTTCTTACCCATACAGAGAATTTGAGCTCTCACCTTTCTTTTGTATCATTTTCCCCAGACATGAAGGGGTATGTTATGAATGTAATGTAGGGATAGGATTGCAGTTTTGGGTGTTATAAAAGGAATTTCTATATTGTAGTTCCATTCTAGTTGTAATATAGAACTGATGTATGTATTTGGTTTTCCAAAAGTACTAAACTCTTCATTCCGTTACTATACGAATTTCTTGTATTCATTCAATTGAATTTAATTAATGCACCAACTCTGGGAAATTAGGGTCAGTTTGTTTGAGTTGGTATCAATTAAAGTTTAGTAGAATACATGGAAACTAGATTTAGAGAATGTAGATTGGGGAACAAAACCATAAGATAGACTTTGAGGATAAATATACAATAATGTCTAGGAATTTTTCTATGGAATAGATTATGTAAATTATTCTAGAAAATACATCTCTATCTGGATAATACAATTGGACGTGGTTCTGGAATAGATGTACAAAAGAGTATCAACCCCGAAAAAACATTTTGAGCTTGACATAGGGTATCCTAGTACTTGAAAACGGGCCTTACAGAGTACCTGGTTTGAAACTCTTAAGATATATTCTTAGGATAAATTAAATTTTCATTATAATCCATTATGAAAGATTTATATGTAAATTTTTTCGTCATAGAAACCATGATTATGATAATGAGATTATCTTTATATAGGATTTAAATTTATGCTATGTATTTTTCTATGTTCAGATTATACATTATAGTTCATAAACTAATCTAGTGTATTCCATTATTTTGAAAGGGTTCTTTGTAGAATCAATGAAAACAGCATGAACACACATGACCCATGTAGTGATTTCCCTATGATGAAACATA
Source organism: Viscum album (assembly GCA_963277665.1). Lineage (NCBI taxonomy): Eukaryota > Viridiplantae > Streptophyta > Magnoliopsida > Santalales > Viscaceae > Viscum > Viscum album. Next base: position 2,131,733,713 of record OY728155.1, on the reverse strand, counting down.
ATGATGTAGGCTCTGGTACTGCGACTGGTGCTGATCAACATACAAATATTCTCGGATAGTTGACTCTGGTTATGAACAACCACCTTACATGTATGGATCATCCAGATCCACATCATGGATGGGCTATGTTATACCACATTATATGAAAAAAACCAGCATAATTTAATGGGGCTACAAACCCATTCATGGTAGAGAAGGGGAGAAGTTCGTTAGATAATATATTTATCACTTTGGGATGTAAGAAAAGAGGGATGGTTTTCATGGTGTTTTATCATCTATCGGGAGATGCAGATCGGTGGTGGCCTTTAATTCAAAACACAAAGAAGAAGGAAGAAATAGAATTAATGGAATGGTTGGATTTTAATGAAATATTATTAGAAAAGTAATTCCTTCGTGAATAGTGAGTATATATGGAAAGGAAGTTTTTGAATCAGAGGCACAAATTGGATGAGAATTTTTAAAAGTATGCAGCTAATTTCCTATGTATAGGAATTCATGACACATACTACATAAAAAATATGAGGATAAAGATTGAATTATTCATTGATGGTTTAAAACCATTCCTCTTAAGGTCTATATTCTCCCAAAATTTCTCATCATATGAAGATATAGTATCATGTTCTATCAAGACAGAATATGAATTCCTTATGTATTATTATTTTATGGTAATGAAAGAGAGGGATGTGGTTGCTGAAAACTCTTTAAAAGGAAATAAGGAAATGGGGAAGAAGGAATGAGTTGACCTTCCACCCTGTGATAATTGTTGGAAGAGACACCCTGGTACTTTCCGGAATGGTATGGTTGTTTATTACATGTGTGGAGGAAAAGAACACATATTCCAAGATTGTATGGGGAAGAAAGAATATTCCAATTTTAAATGATAAAATTGCTGGGAGAGGGGGAATTATGAAAATGATTATCCAAGGCATTAAGGAAACATTCCTAAAAAAGGCCAATAGAGCAAGTCCAAGCTTATACAATCACAACTGGTGATATTGATGTCCCTAATAATGTGGTGGAAGGTACATTAACAATGTCTTAAAACTTATCCAATGCTTTATTTTTTTATGGATCCTCACATTCATTCATATCTTACAAATTTTCCAAGAAAATTTGATTTTTATAATTTGATTTAATAATGTAGTTAATAATCAACACTCTTAAAGGAAGTATCATTGCAATAATGATCTGTCAATCAATCCCCCTTATGAAACATAAAAAATCCTTAGTTGAATAATTTATCATCATACCCATGATAAACAATGATATACTCTACATTATGGATTTTGTTTCAAATTATTCTGAAAAAATCATTTACAAGAAGAAAAAAGTTAAATTTGTTTGAAAATGATACAGAATCCTTTATCTTTAGAGTAGAAACCTCACTATATGTTTCTCATCAAGATCCACCCCCACTAGGTCTAATGAATTCATTTTTTAGGGAGGAAGAAAAACCAATATCTATGGGTGAGGAAAGGAATGTTCAAATATAGGATATACCTATTATGCAGTAATATGTTGATGTGTTTCTAGAGTATTTACCTTGACATTTTATAGAGTGGGAAGTTGAGTTCACTATTAATTTAATTATAGGTTCAAGGATTATATCAAATACTCTTTATAGAACGTTCATTGTGGAATTAGTAGAACTAAATAAAAAACTAGAGTAATTTAGTGATAAATGATTTATTCTCCCTAGTGTATCTCCATGTGGAGCCCTAGTTATTTTTTTAAGAAGAAAGATCGATCAATGAGGTTGGGCATTGAATATGGGTAGATCAATGCTATAACAATAAATAATAAGTATCCCTTGCCTCGAATTTATGATTTATTTGATCATGTTCATGGACCCCAATATTGTTTTAAGATTGACCATCCATCTATATATCATCAGTTGTGTGTGAGGAATAACGACACTCCAAAGAAAAAGTTTCGAACTATGTATTGGAAATATGAGTTTACAGTAATTCAATTTGGACTGACCTATGCACCCTCTATTTTTATAAATCTAATCAATAGATATTTGAAGGAATATCTTGATAAATTTTTTATGGTATTTATTTATGATATCTTAGTGTACTCTAAAATCTATAAAGATCCTGAAAATCAGTTGTAATGTATTTTGAAGACTCTTAGATGAAATGAATTATATGGGATCTTTAACAAGTGTGATTTTTATCTTTAATCAGTTTTTTTTCATGGCCAAATTTTCTGTAATGAGAGAATATTAATTTATACTACGAAGAAAAAGTCTATTAATAAATGGCCTACTCCAACGAACAGAACTAAGGTACATAGTTTTATTGGTTTAACAGTTTATTATTAGTGTTTCGTTTGAAGAATCACTCATTTAACCTACCTAGTGTCCAAGATTACATGTATTGGGGTTAGGGTAATATAGAAAAAAGAATATGAGGAATGTTTTGAAAAACTAAATAGGTGATTAGTAAATGATATTATCCCAACTATACCGTCGTGGAAGGACGAGTTTGAGACCTATAGTGACGTATCTAAGGAAGGACATGATAGTGTCCTTATGCAGAATGACAGAGTTATTTCATATGCCTCAAGGTAGTGAATATTTTATGAATATAAATATCCTACTCATGATCTTGAGTTATCTGTTGTGGTCATTTATTTAAAAATGTGGGGACACTATCTTTATGGTAAAAGATATGAGATATATACATAACACAATAATTTGAAATATATCTTCTCCCATAAAGAACTCAACATGATTCAAAGGATATGGATGAACTAATCAATGATTATGATTGTTCCATACACAACCACATAAGAATGGAAAATAAGTTATCTTTTTCATTAAGTAAAAAGGATCATGGAGTTTTAAACAAAATTAGAATTAAAACGGATCCTATATTCATGGAGCTACAAAGTATGGACATAGGAATTATAAATGAATGTGAAACATAATTACTTATTTTATTGGTTTCACAACCATATTTATTGGAATGAATTAAATTTTATCATCATGATGATGACAAGCTTCAAAAGAAAATTTATGATGTGAAAGATGGGAAGTTGGATGACTTCATTTGTAAAGATAGAATTTGGATTTTTGGGAAGAGTCTTTATGTTCCAGATATACCAAAGATAAAAATGAAGTTATTTGATGATGCCCCTAGTTTGAATTTCTCTATACATCATGTTATCACTATTATTTATAGATATTTGAGGGAATATTTGTGGTGGTAAAACATGGAGCGAGAAATTTCCAATGTTGTATCAAGATGTTTAGTCTTTCAACAAGTGAAGGTCGAACAACAACATCCTATAAGATTCATGAAAAATCAACCTATTCCTACATGGAAATGGGTTTTCATCACCGTGGATTTTTTCACTCAATTTCTCAAAACTCTATGAAATAATAATTCAATATGGGTAATTGTGTACTGACCTATGAAATCTTCACATATCCCCACTATAAGGGAGGATTGTACATTGGAGTTCCTTGCACAACTCTATATCAATGAAGTTGTGAGACCTCATAGAGAACCTCTCTCAGTTGTGTCTGACCATTATCCATAATTTAGATCAAAATTATGGGAAATGCTTCATAAATCCTGGGTTACTGATCTTTGATTGAGTACTACTTATCACCCTCAAACTGATGGGTAATTAGAATGGACGATCCAAACTTTAATATACAAGTTGAGATCATGCTCAATTAGTTATCACGATATGTGGGATCGATATTTACCATTGGTGGAGTTTACTAACTATAATATTTTCAATTCATGCATTCAAATGGAACCATATGAAGTATTTTATGGAATGATATGGCATAAAAAAACATGTTGGGATGAAGTCAGCGAAAGGAATCTTATGGGTCTCGATCATGTGGAGGAAACAAGAGTGAATGTAATGACTATTCAAACCCATATCAATGCATCTTAGAATAGAAATAAAGTGATATATTTATAATAGAAGTACATAAATTGAATATTATGTGGTAGATCATATTTTCTTAAAATTATCTCGAGGGAAGTGTGTTATAATATTTGGAAAGAAGGGAAACCAATCCCTAGGTACATTGGACCTTTTGAAATTCTATAAAGAGATGATGGTTTGGATTATTTTTTTGAAATGAATCCAGGACATTCTGAGGTACACAATATGTTCAAAGTATCATTATTGAGAAATTATATGCTAGACCCAATGCATGTCATCACATTTGATGGAATAGAACTGGGCCGTGACATATTTTAATGTTAAAAGACCATCCAGGTTCTAGACACTAAGGAATAGGTTCTAAAGAATCGGGAAATATGACTTGTAAAAGAAATTTGAAAAAATCATAGAACTTAAGAAGCAACATGGGATCCCGAGGAGCTTATGATGATGAACTACCCAAATATTTTTATAAGGTAACATTCTAGTAATTTCTAGGATGAAATTATTCAAGGGGGAGAATTTAACACCACAAAGATTTAGATATAAATTTAATATTGAATGTATGAAACACTATGTCTCTACAAAACACCACTTTGTTATAACCTATCTAGTAAACATAATTTTTCCACCACTGGGATTTGAATTTCAAAAAACCGACACACATGGTTGTGTTCTGTATGATATTTTGAGTCTGAAAAGATAAACAAAATTATTGTTGAATAGTAAAAAACCATTATGAATAGTAATATAAATAGATGTATAACCCTTATGAATATATAATCATATTAACATTTTAATGTCTTAAGGTTATATGATAATTAGTTCTTGATTAATTTTGATAGGTGATATAAAATAAATAATAGTTATAAAAAAATTTGATTAAATTTTGTTCTTATTTTAATAAATAAATTCATCATATTTAAAAAATTATTTCCAAAAAATAGAGTTCATTTTTGAATTCATAATTTAGACATTAGTTTAGGATGAATTTATATTAATTTTATAAAATACATTAGTTTTTCATAAATAGTAAAAAAGTACAGTTTTGAGTGTTCGGTATGATTAATTACATCATAATGATGTAATAATTAATATAAAATTTTGGTCTAATTATGTACATTAAAATATCATATGATGTGTCCCAAGTGGCCAATACCATTGTAAAATACCATGGGAGAGCCCATAGTTTTTCAAATACCACTAATGAGGTGTCATTTGAAATGAATAAATATATCCCACTCTGATAATATAAATACCCACTCATTCCTTCATTTTCATTAAATAAAAATTCATAATCTGAGATTATCTGTTATTTTTTCCTCCATATAAGTCCTCTGAATGTTTCCTGAATCTTCCAAGGTCCCAACCATCATGTTTTAGCAGTTACTCTACAAGGTATGGTAACCTACCACCCTTCTATTTTCCAAGCATTATTTTTATGTTGTTATTTTTAATTAATATTATCTTATGTTGGGATTTGTAATTCCATATCCCCCATACATTTCTTGTTATGAATTAATTATTTGATAACCATTTTCCAAACATAAAAATATTTTATCATCTTTTAGTGATGTTGTTAGGCTGCCGAATTTTCGTAATATATTTCTAAACATCTATTTTTTATTCCAGGTTCCTTTCATTTATTTTTCATTCATTACCTCATTTCATCCAATTTTTACGATAAATATTGTAACATACATGTAATGGAATTATATTATGGTACAAATCAACTTCATCACTCTTTTCCCATTATTTTATAATTTAAATGAAAACACCATTCGAGATGTGTTACTTTCTCACATTCAAGGAAGATGTGTTTTTAATTTCTATTACCATCGTTAATTATGGTCATGAAACCATTTTTATAGTTAAACCAGACTATAATATATGTATCATTACTTATTTAATAGTTTGTAATATTTTTTACACACTATATTAATTTATAAATCGAAATGAATTTGTTGTGATTTAAAACGGCTGATTAACTCAAACAAATATCATTAAAGTTTTATATAATGAATCATCTTTACTCCAATTAACATAATGAATTTAAAAACCATGTATTATTATTTATGTTAAAAAATAAAATAAAACATCTATTGTGGACAACCATTCTCATCTTACATGTTTATCCTTACATGAATATAATTAAACTAGTCATGAATACTAAAGAAGAAAATGACCCGAAACATTAAAATTGAACCTCTTAAACCCATAAAGAATCACATGAATGAACATAATAAGGCTATAATAAATAAATTACATAAATAAAAGGTTATTGAAATATTAATTAATTAATTTTATTTGGTTATCCATGAAATTAAGATATGGTGAAGAACACCATTGGACTTAAGGTAAGGGTTTTCTACCCAAACCTCAATTTTCATTTGGGTTACTCTTAATCAATATTACTTAAATAAAATTCTTATTTATACATATATACACCTAATAAATTCGGTGAAAATTTTATATATAAGTTTACCAACCATAATCCTACCTTAATTTATGGGTAGTTATATGTTTTAAAAGGATTATTCAAAAATTCTTCCAGAAAAATAAGTCTTATTCATGGGAATTTGTAAAATTCATTCCTATTTTGAAGGGAATTATATAATCTATTTTTAGAAACCATTTAATTTATAAAATAACTCATTTAATTATTAAAATACTATCTTACATAAAATATAGTTTTATTCAAATAATATTCCAAAAGATGTCTTATTTTCAAAGTAAAAGAGTATTTAACTCAAGAATTACTTGATGATTTTATAATAGTATATTCATCTATTTTAACAATCTGGTTAATTCTTATGTATTATTGGGATTAATATTTTATGGGATAATATACCATATTTAATTTAAATGTTTATGATTAGTTTGATGGTGTTTGTTTTATCTTGAAACCATTCACCAATTCACTCTGAATGGTTAGTGTTTATGCTTAATGTTCGGGGAAAGTTATTTATATTTCATATATTAGTTTCAATGTGAATTTATATATTTTTTATGTTTATCCCCATTCATATTAATAATTAATTGGGAATAGTTTGTGAAGGGTGGTACCCAATATATCCCCTTGTTGTATCAGTAGGTCACATGAGATAAACTACAGTCTTGGTACAAGGACTTGACAAAATGGTTATTTATGGTCTTGGCATGAGGTATTGACAGTATGGTTATGATGTCTAGCTTTATGAATTACCTCATTATAGAAAAATTGATTGAAAGTCTATGTGTTTATTAGACTAGTATAATAACCATTATTATTTATTATTATGGAATTATTTTTTCATCTCTTATTCCATCCATAATGTATACGAGTTTTTTTAAAGGTATGCATTTTTAGTTATTCATCATGTCTAAAGTTTATGTTTACCATTTCATTCGTTTTACTGCGTACCCTTATTGAGAATTTTATCTCACCCCTTTATTATGTTTCATTTTCCCAAGACATGAAGAGGTATAATATGATAGACATGTAGGGATAACATAGGAGTTATGGATATTTTAAAGGAATTTCTATTTTTTAGTTCTTTTTAAGTTGTAATGTTTAACTTATATATGTATCTGGTATTCCAAAACTACTAAACTATTCATTCCTTCTAGGTATGATTTTCTTGTGATCATGCCAATGTAATGAATTAAGGTACCAGCTAGAGGAAACTAAGGTTGGGTCATTAAACCTTTCCCATTTATTTTAAGATATGGTCTTGGAGTAGGCTTTTCCCATTTGTTTTTAAATATGGTTTGGGGTGAGGATTTAAAAAATTATTTTTAGATGTATTGGATGAGGCATCCATGGTATGTTTTAGATTTTAAACATTATGTATTCCATTATTTTTTATATTACTTATTTACTTCCATTTGATTATTAAATGAGTAGAATATCCATGGTTAAGTTTATTAGAACATGTGATTATTTATATTTATTGTGTGTTAGTTATTTACCTTGATATATTATTTATTCCATATTTACTCATAGTTTCTATTGTACGTTTACCGTTACTAAGAATTGGTGATCACTCTTTTCCTACGATTAAATTTTTCACCAGGATTCCAATAATTATATTATGAATGATATGTAGTGTTAAACAAATAGGGAATAATGGGAAAATCATTGAAACATGTTTTTTTTGTTTTAAAATGTAATATTGATTTTATAAATGTGTCTAGTTTATCAAGACTACTAAACTATTCAGTCCTTTGAGATTTGATTATATGCATCTTATACGAATGTATTAAATTATGGAACCGACTCTAGGCTAGTAATTGATATCAAGGGATATTTAGTCGAATCTTTGGGAACTATATTTAGGAAAATAGAGGTTAGATAATTAATCCCCATGATTGAATTATGAAATTTATCCAAATATAATTTTGTTTTCATTAATAGATTATTTATACCTAAATTTTCTATTTAGTGAATGTGATTCACTTATTTTGAAATTATATATTATATTTAATAATGTAATTCTATAATCTAGTGTATGAAATTTATTTGAAACGAATCCTAGATGAAATAATGGAAAAAATATCAACACACATACTCAATGTATGAATTTTATCCCTATGAATGATAATGATGTTGGAGATGGAGTTGAAACCAGTTTTAAACAACTTGTATCTATATTGGAACAACTGATAGAGGATATGAACAATAACCATATAAATATGAAAAATACCAATCCATAATTTTGAGGTAAAATGTGAGAACACTTCATGGGACTATAACTTCCATCATTCAGTGGGGCTGTAAAGCCATTTATAGCTGATTAATATATATATTCCATAGAAAAGGTATATCATTCTTTGGGATGTAATCAAAGGGATAAGGATTTCATTGATTTTTATTTTCTCTCAAGGGATATAGATCAATGGTATTATTTTATTCAAAATACGAAGTAGGAATAATAAATAGAAATCATAAAATGGACAGATTTTAAGGATATTCTCATAGAAAAATATTTTCCTTACGAACAATGAGAAGATATGGAGAGGAAATTTCTGAGTCTAGGGATAACTAAAGATGATAATATTTCTAAGTTTGAATCCATGTATACAAATATAACATGGTTTTTTGAGGAAAAAATACATATCCTAAATAGTTAGATCCATCATTTCTTTTATGGGTTAAATCCATTTATCCAAAATGGAACTGGTCTCCTAAACCTTCTCATTATTCAACGATATACTCTTGTATGATATCAATATATAGAAATAATTTTCAATGAATAATGACTTAAAATGGAAGAAATAGAAGAATAGAATAGAAAAGTAATACGTCCATAATGGAAATAAGGGAAAGAAGGATTTTGCAACATGTGATACTTTTGAAAGGAAACACCTTGGTATCTTATTAAAAGGATAATTATTTTTCTATAAATGTGGTGATAAAGTACATCATCTTCATGATTTCAGGGGAAAAAATAACTTATCAATGTTAAATTCAATAATTTTATGTTGATGATACACTATGGAAATGAATTACCCATGTGTTATGAAATATAGCTGAGAAAAAGAAAAAGGATCAAGATTAATATATTTGTTATTATAGTCTAAGTGGATTAATTAGTTTTTTTCCTTGTGATAAGAATCATATGATATATAAAGATCATCTTTCATTATTTCTTCCTTAAGGATTTTTCAGAGTTCATGTTTTAATTAATGATTGAAAGGTGAATGGTATTCATGTATTTGTTATGTGAAAAAATTATCTACATTATGTTTTGGGAAAATATGATGTTATATTGATTTTGGAAATTTACAAACCTTCCATATAAACATCTGGACTGTGAATTTGCACATATATATTTTGGATGAGTCTTAAGGTTGGAATGACATTAGTAAAACATTAAATATTATTGTTTATGGTTAATGTATGATACTTTTTTCTATCCATTTTTTAGAAAAAAATTCGAGGTTGAAGGAAATAATGGTGAACATTATGAATTTTCAAATGTGACTCATGAATAAAAAGCCATCTTCAATATCCAACTGTAGATCTATGAAATAGATTTAAAATAAATCAAAGAACAAACAAAGGATTAAAATATGACCTCTAATGAAATAAGTTATTTTATATTGATTGGTTTATCTAGATATTAAAATAATCCTTCAACTTTAGGAAAAAGGATTTCAAAAAAAAACGTAATCTGATCACATGATTTGCAGTTTTTATATAGTTGACATTCTAATGGCCATTTCATATATCACTTTTCATTAGAAAATGATCGTAATATTTTTATTCTATGTCCATGTTTACTCTTTTCACTACGGATTTCCTATTTTAACCCTAATTTTATGGTTTCCTATACATTTATCGTTCCCTCTTATTAAGATATTTTTTTATTAACCTTAATTATAATGTGAGTTTCCCAAAAATTAATTTTCAAGTATCAACCTTTGTTTTTTGAATTTCAATTTCAATATATGATGACACATTTTTTTGAATAATGGTAGAATGTAATACCTCAAAATTTTAGGGTATGTATATTTTTAAATTTAATCTCTTCAATAGATTACGTTTCACAAAACACCAAGATTAACTAAACCATGATAAAAATAATTAATATTATTATTGTTAACGAAATTATATTGTAGCTGAAAAATTGGTGGTTATGAATTGGATTTAATAAATTATGAAAATATATTATTGAAATAATTGATTATAAAATAATTGGAAATAAATTTTAAAACCAATTTAATATAATGGAAATAATTTTTTTAAAAACTATATAAATGTGTATAAGTGTGTTTTATAGAAAAAAACTAAACAAATCGTGCTATTTGAATTATATTAATGATATATATATATATATAATTCAATATAATGTTCATAATTCAATAAATTTTTTTCTAGAAATGATTTAGAAGGAATCCAATTTTAGACAAAAAATATATATTCTTAAAAAAAGAGAGTTATACCACATTTTGATTGAGAACATATTTTAAATATAGTTTTTTAAAATATTATAAATTTTATTTTACAAAATAAACTTCATATTTTAAATAATAATATAAAAGTTCACTTTGGTTGAGTTTTTGGTATTTTTCCGATATGAATCATGTTTTTATTAATACTGGTAAAATATTTCATTTAAATTGAAAGTAGTTTATGTGTCTAAATAATTTATAGTTATAAATTATATTTTTAATTTGTTTTAAAGTATAATTAGATAAAAAATTTATCATTTAATATTATTTAGATTATTGGAATCAAATTTTACATAGAATTTGGATATAAAAACATTTCAATCATTTGAACATTGTTACTTTAAAAACCCATCTTCACATTACGTCAAAGAGTTTAATTTTATATTAATTTTAGACAATATTAATATTTAATTTAAGAATATGGATTCCATATTTTGAATCAGAAGGTACTATTTGGTAACATATTTCCCTTCTAGTTTTGGACAATATGAATATTTACTTTCATATTTTTTAAATTACCATATTTAAGGTTAAATAATGTAATAAAGGGTAATAATATTAAAATAATTATTTCAAATTACCCGAAAACATTTCATAATTTTATTAGATGAGTTAGTGTAGACCAAAGAAATCTTTGAGTCTATTTATTTTCCTCTTGGATCCATTTAGTGACTTTAATATATTTCTAGATTTTTATTTTAAGGAAAGTCCAATATGTTATAATCATGTTTTTAGTAAGTATTAAATTTTTCATATCTTGTTATTAAGAATAAATTTAATACTATAAATATTAATTGGAATGGGAAAATTTTATATTCATTATTGAATTTTATTTTCAATTTTTTGGATATAAATAATTACCTTAAATTCATACACAATGATGATACAATTATTGATTAATTAAAATTAATATCAAATAAATGATATTCAAAATGTTAAAATAAATCTAAGGTGAGATAATTAATGTATTCCCCGAATTTTATAGATTTACTAAACATCTTGGGGATGTATTAAATGTTTTTTTCTGATGTTTTCTTGTGTGATGTTATTTTTTATAAAGTCACATTAAAAATAGTGCCAAAATTGACATTAATGATATTTTTTAAAAAACAATGTTTTTTTAAATGACATATAATCCCAATAATTATAATAATTGGAAAATATATTAGGATAACTTTTTAATTTTCATACATTTCTCATTTATGGTTCTTTTAACATTTTATAACAATTATATTAACCCTTAGAGAGTAAAAATCCAGGTTGTCGCCGTAAGAGTAAAAGGGTTTAAATAATGTTAAAATCCAAATGATAAGGGTTTCAATTTAAACTAAACATGTCTAGAAATTATTTTTTGCTATGACTTAAACCCATAATCATATTAAAATTACAATAAATCAATTTTTACACATTTTCAATAGATAATTATTTTATATTTATTTAATATTTGGAGAGTTTTAAATAGTGCCTCCCCCTCAATTAAAAAAAGGCTACATTCTCCCCCACACCACTTATTAAGAAAACATTGAACATTCTAGATTGAAAAAACAAGGAATTTTTCTCCTCCCAAAATCCCATCAATTATCTTACTAGAATTATATTCGGCAGAAATCCAACCACTAAAGTTCTTTTGTTAAAATCAAAAGGGGATACCTAATGAAGAGGTAATGTTCATCAACAATTTTTTTTGTTTTATATTTCTTTAAACCCATTATATTATTTTTATTACATGTTTATATAAAAATATATCTTTCCCCAACATAATAATATGATTTTTTATTAAGGATTCAATATATACTCATAGAAACATACATCAAATGGGCTACACAATCATCATTTGTGTGTACGATGAACTACTGCCTCACGAACTCATGTTGTTCATTCTTAAATTTCAACAATTATAGTTGGTAATAATGAAGGAAATTTGGATTTTGTGTTATAAATATAATATTTATGATGTAATTATTATTATATAATTATTATATAACTCATACCTTCATGATTTACATTTTTGTAAATATGATAACTTTTTTGTGGATGTGTGGACTATCACATCCTCAAAATGACGTGATTCATTCACCCATTACATGGATATCAATAATGATGGTTTTAGTGAAATTCTATGGAATATATGACATAATATTAATAATGGACTGATATTATTTTCTATCTTTCTTTTAATTATTCAAGAAAATGGAAACAACGTTCATGCATACGTACGGCTTACCTTTTACATGAACAGTTTATTTAATTTTCAATTAATATGTTTTAGAGATTATTATAAATATTTATATACTGAATATATATGATATTTATTTAATTTTTATCAATATATATAATTAAATCATGATATAATTAATATTATAAAAATATAACAATTCAAGACACATGTGAAAAAAATAATCGGTTATTACTCGAAACATAACTTTAACATAGAATTGTTAATGAACTAGAAATATAATATCATAAGTAAATAATATATGTTATTAAAGAAATTAATGTGGTTTAGTGATATATTTATACTAAACCTGTATTTATTATACCAGTGGTTTGAGTGATTATAGTGATAGTCAAGATAGAAGGTAAGGGATTTTTTTCTCACTTTTATTTTTGTGGGACACATTCCTTATACACTACTTATTTATTTTGTGTGGTATATTTAATACCCATGAATATTATTTATAAAATTTATTATAATACATTTGGTATTTTAATTTCTATATAATTTTATTTTGTTCATAGTGAATAGGAATCTACTGGATATAAAGAAGTAAGGGTTTCTTAGCAATCTCATTATTATTCCGGATTGATTAAGCATCAATATCCACTAGAGAATATTTTCCGTCCATTTCCATGTTTTCCAAAAAAAATTCAAAAATGTGTTTCATATTAATCTTAAAAAGTTTAAATTATAATCATCTATATTTTACATTTTATAATAAAAATTAATGGAATATTTTATTCGTTTTCTAAACGAGGTACTTGAATACTTTTTCGATAGAAATAAAAAATAAACATTTCTTTAACTCATGCGGAATTAGTGAATTTTTTCTTCCATCGTAATACCATAATGTTTTAAATATTAGTTTAAAATATAAAAAGGATATTTTCTGTGAAAAAATTTTATTTCGAAATTTCAATATCTTTTAAATAAATTATTTCAGTATAAAAAGGGGTTTTTCTCTCAAGTGATATCAAAGATTTAATTAGAGTATTTTTATCTATGTCAACATCATCGGTTGAATTTTATTCTTCATTAAGGATGATATATTATGATATCATCTATTATTTTTTATTAAAATTTTCATAATTATTTTGATTATTGAAGTCCTATTTTGGTACCATCCAACACATTACTCAGAATTAGTCATAGTTAGGTTTACTAATTATGGAAATTTATTTTTATTTTAGATATATATGATGTTTATATTTAAACTCATTCATATGAGGAATATATTTCACTTTTTAAGTGAATAGTGGGTCCCATTATAGCCCCTTGATGCCTCATTTTGTCTCGTGAGACATACAAGATATGAACTTGGCCAAGGCCTTGCCTATTTATTTTTAAAAATATGGATGAATGAGGCCTTTCCCATTTACTTTTAGATATTTATTTGGCCAAGGTATTAAACATATATTTTCATGTATCTTGGATGAGGCCTCAAATAAATTTTTTAGATTTCCATCATTATGAATTCCATTATAGTGATAATATTTATCAATTTCCTTGAGATTATTTGGTCATTAGAATATTAATGGTTATGTTTATTAGCTCCTAAGATTATTTAATTGAATTTTTTTTCTATATTATACCTTGGAAAATTGGTTATTAAATATTTACTCATATATTGTCTTGTATGTCTACCCTCACCAGGATATTGAACTCACACCATTCATATGATTTAATTGTTCCCTCGGATTAGAAGAAGTGTATTACGACTTATAAGAAGGGATACACAAAGGATGAATAATGGAAGACTCAATGAAACTATCATTCTATTTTATGTTTTAAAATTTACTGTAGATTTTAATTATATTTTTATATTACAAATACTATTAAACTATTCAGTCTTTTGGGATACGATTATATCTTCTTATGCCAATGTAATAAATTAAGGCACCAGATCATGGATTTTAGGTTCAGGGTCATTACCACCTTTCCTTAGTTTATAATAGAACCACCCATCCACATAAAAAATCCAAATAACCATAATAGAATACAAAAAAATATTGCATCATAAAAGTGTTACTTTCACCTATAGAAATAAAATCTGATATTGATATATACATTCTATTATTAAACCTTTTTTGAAAATAAAAAAACATATTTAAGGAATATTTTTCATTTATGAAAACATGAAATACTATTATGGATGATAAAAATCAATTAACTTTTATGGTGTTGGGAAGAATATTCCTTGCTTGTGTTAAAATATGGCATTCTATTTTATGTTTTTATAACGGCTGTTAAAACATTCCATAAATATTACTTTTTAGAACCATAGAAGTAAAGTCAAAGGAAATAAAAATTTCAATTTATAATTCACTTATATCCATATATAAACAACCAAAATATAATCTAATATATATGGATATAAATATATATATATACATATAATATAAAGGGAAACATTGAAATTGTTTTCCAAAAAACAAGGTCCCTTACTTTGAGTCGGACTCTTAATGCATAATCTTTATTATCCTAAATAATAAAATTATATTTAAAATTTACATAATTTAGACCCTTTTTAATGTTAATTAATCATTTTATGTAACTTATTACTATGTTATTAAAATAATATACTCGTTAGTGTTCATGGAATATGTTTTGGTGACCACTACTATAGATAGTGCTTTTAAAAGTGATAGAAAACTCTTTTAACAATAGAAGAAAAGAATTGTTAATCTCAATGATGATAAAGGGGTTCCCCTATAATAGTGATAGAAAAGTGCCGATAAAAGTATTCCTTTTTCCACACTAAACAAATTTCGATAATTTCCCCCCTTTATCAATGCTATTTTAGGGTGGATAAAGGAAACTTTTAGTAAGTTCTACTTTTAGCACTGATAAAAGACCAAATTATCGGTGCTTTAATTAGAACTAATAAAGGGATCTTTTATTAGAGCTTGAAATAGAAATGATAAGGTTTGAAATTATTAGCACTCTAAATAGTGTAGATAAAGGCCTAGCGTCCTGCGATGTGCTTTTTATATAATAGCACACCCACCGACACATGCACTACAAACACACATGCCACCAACACAATGCACACAAGAACAAAGAAATGCACACAAGAACAAATAAGAACACACAAGGGTTTTGAAGGAAATGCTACACACATTTGGAAAAATGTATTACATAATTACATTGAAAATTATCCAACAAATAGTTAAAAACATTAATGTTTCATCCATTAACATCTGTATCCCCCTCTCAAAAATTTATTCTCATGGTATTAGTTTCTGAACAAATCATCCCAACTCAAGAAAAATGATCCACCTATATAAGAAAACAAATCTTATTTTAGTAATACTGTAATGAAATAAATTAATCCTTAATATGAACAAATACATTAATAAAAAATCTATTTTAGATCAAATAGACACATTTGGAGTCATACTAGTCACATATTTCGTCTTATTGATGTGGGGATGATTCCTACAAATTATAAATGAGTTATGGATCATTGTCCTAAAATATCAAAACAATTCCAATGGGTTTTCTTGACTTTGAGTATATCCCTTGTTCTTTTACTAAAATTAATATCAATTTTTAATGGCATATTTGGGTTTATACTAGTCATATTGTTCAATGTATTAAGGTGTGGTTGATTCCTACTCATCAAAAAATGACTCAATAATAATTTTTATAATGTTTCAAAACAATATGAACGGGTTTGATTAGTTTTCAGTATTATAGTTTTGTTTTAATAAAATGATATTTCCAAGAGAAAACACACATTTTGATTCATACAAATCGCATCATTCATTGGTTTAATGTGAGAATACTTCATACACATCATCAAGGACATACAAATCTATCTCCTAAATTATGAAGACAAGAAGAGTTTTTTTCATGGTTTTTAGTGAGGGAAACACTTTCATCTAAAATGAAATTTTTAAACTAATAACATACACTTTTATTCATACTGGTCACAACATGTGTCAAATTAAGGTTTAGTTTATTTATACACATCAAAATTGACTCATGGATCATTTTCTTTAACTATTTAAACAATCCAAGTGTGTTTACACAGTTTTCAGTATGTCACTTGTTCTTTTTACTTAAATTAATGTCGATTATAAATAAAAACACATTTAGATTTATATAGAAAACCTTTTTCATTGAATTATGGTGTGGTAGATTCATACACATCATAAATGACTCGTGGATAATTTTTATAAGGTATCAAAATATTCCAAATGTGTTTTCTTGGTTTCTAGTATGTCAGTTGTGTTTTTTAAGAAAATATCATTTTAGACTAGAAACACACATTTGGAGTCATACCGGCCACATCATGATTCAATTTGTTGTTATAATAATTCATACACATTATAAAGGAATTAAGAATAACATTCCTTGATTATGAAGACAACAGGAAATCGTTTTCTTGATATTTAGTGAGTGACACGTTTGGAGCTAAAATGTAAATTTCAAACTAATAATAGATAGTTTTTGTCATACATGTCATATAGTGCATTAGAATATGGTGTTGTTGATTCCTAAATATCTCAAATTACTCTTGGATCATTTTATTAAAGTATCAAAACAATAAAAATGTTTTTTATCTATTTTCAGTGTGTCAGTTGTTATTTTAAATTAAAATATTGGCAACATTAAATAAAAAGACACATTTGGATTCATACCAGTCACATTTTTCATGGTATTTATGTAGGGATGATTTATACACATCATAGATGACTCATTGATCGATTTACTGAATTATAAAAAAAATATGAATGTGTTTTCATTGTTTTCAATATGCCATTTGTGTTTTTTTAATAAAATGAATGTCTATTTTAATTAAAAAGAGACACTTTGAGTCAGACGAGTCACATCATTCGCCATATTAAAGAGAGATTTTATTACAACAAATCACAAATGAAATATATATCATTTTAATAATGTATCAAAACAATAAAAATTAATTTTCTTTGTTTTATTAAGTATTATTTAATTTTTCACTAAAATGTCATTTCAAATTTGAAACATGCATTATGAGTCATACCAGTCGCATCGTGCATTGGTTTTACATGAGACTACTTCATACACGTCACAATGAACTTATAAATCATTTTCCAAAATTATGATGACAATTCGAGTGATTTTATTGGTTTGCAGTGAGTGACACTTTTTGAACTAAAATGTGAATTTTTAACTGACAAGAGACACTTTTAGTCATATCGGTCGAAATATTTGTCGAATTGAGGTGTGGTTGATTCCTACACATCAAAAATGTCTGGTGGATCATTTTATTGAAGTATAAAAAAATATGAATTCATTCTCCAGGTTTTCATTATGTCAGTTGTGTATTTTTGATAAATTTATTTTTAATTTAATATAAAAAACTGAATTAAAATCATAATGTTCACACCATGTTTCTGATTTAGGTATACTTGATTCCTACAGGCTAAAAATGACTTATTGATCATTTTACTAAAGTATCAAATAAATCCTAATGTGTTTTCTCAGTTTTTAGTATGTCACTTATTTTTGAACTAAAAATAATGTAAATTAAAATAAAAATAGACACTTTGAGACATACATGTCTCATATTTATGCTATTTTTATGTATTTTTTGATTTGGTGTACCGACCATTTGTTTTTAAAGGAATCTATATCATCTTGTGAATATGAGTCTCTTAACCAATCTTGGTAGTACTGAAAAAATACAAGTACAAAAAAAGAATTATAAATATTTCAAATGAAATAATAATTATTTTAAAACATAATTCTTCATCGATGCTATTTTTTTGATGAAATACGGCTTCCTTCATAAATTTTAAATAAAATAACCACAGTCTTTACAGTTTTTTTCTTTTGGACACTATAGAAACACTTAAAAAGATAAGTAATTTTTATATGTGTCTGGATAGTGAAGTATTATTCTATATACCCTAATTTTTATATAGATATAGAACTTTTATTATATCTTATACTTTTCTTCTACACTCATTCCATATTTTAAATGATATTCACGCATCACCCTATCATAATAAAATCCTCATTAAATATAATATAAATTATATAACTAGATGATTATTTCTAAAATGATCAATGTAGTGTATTAAAAATTGAAAAAATATATCAAGTGTTCTTCGATTGTGGGATATCCACGCAGAATATCCAGGAAATAAATCGTTGGAGTATACAAATTGACAGAAATGAGCTTCCAATACTGCCTAAGAATATAAAAAATAATATGTAAAGAATAAAATTAAAATATATTTGATATGATTAAATGGTATAGTTTTAACCCTATATCATTGGTATTAATAATAGTCTGTCATCCTAAATTTTTCCATTAAATGATATGGGAAGGTCTTCCACTATTTCACCCTCTTCCTTGAGTTCAATTTTTGTTTGTTATGTAGAGGTGACGTCAGGACTAACAAGACAATTTTTTTCCTGTAAAAATCGCTTCAATTGTTTTTCATATATATTCCTAGGAAAATATGAAATTTATTTATTCATAATTATCATAGTATACTAGCTTTTGGAAAATAAAATCATGAAAATATACCTAATGTATACATTTATAACTGAGTCACCTTGCCAATCATACTCTTGGATTTCACAAACATTTTCAACACTAATGAAATATTGATCTTCTCTACTGTACATATTTTTATAATACTCAATTTTATGAGTACCACCATATTTCAACTTCAAATTAACATGATCCAACAATGATAATAAATGAGGATATAGAACGGTCGGGTTTAAGGTGTTTTCATTAGATGGTTTCAATCGGTTGGTTGATCATTGAGATGGTTTTGAGCTATTATTTTTTTTCACCCCCTTCCCTATGTCTGTCTATAATATCATTCATTGGTTAAAATCATTCTCATTAAATGTTAATGGGTTATCATTAAAAATAAATTGAAATTAAATTTCTCAATTTTGAAATGTTTTTTATAAGCTGTGACGACTATGTGATGAATGTTCCAAGAGTATTTTAGAACTTATAAATATCTTCACCATCAATTATAATTGGTATCATAGAACAAGTATCATGGTCTAAATTAATCAACAATTTAAAATTACCTATTGGAAGGGCTCTTTTGTGTAGCAAGTCATTCTATATATTGATCACTCTAGCCCTCACTACAAGGTGATGGGTGGGTGTTATTAGATGTAAATAAAATTCATTTTTATCGTGTACAATATCATTTTAGGAAAGGTATTGGTTTCTATCTAATTCAAAATTCATATAAACATTTATTATAATATTAATTACCTCTCCTAATATAGTTTTTTTAGGGGAATGGATTTCATCAAGGCTTGTGGGGGTGGGGCGTGATCTTCATGCGCTGTTTTTTCATGAGCTGTTTCTTCTTTTTTCCCCTACCATAAAATTTTCCATGAACTCTCTCTACAATTTAATATATTCAACAATTATAGATATTATTTCTCTCATAATTTTGATTTCTTCACTATGATCCTCCTCTTTATTTTCCCCAAAAAACATTTGGGGTGTTACCCAAAAACACGCTCCTCAAACATTGCCATACGTTTATGGATACTTCAAGGCCACTGAATGTATGTATGGATATGGTATGGTTTTTTATGATTCTTGTGACTATTTTTGATAGAAAATATAAGAAAATAAGTAATCATTTTTATGTAATATTTATTTAAATAAAAATATATCTATTATTTCATACATTCACATGTTTCCTCAACTTTTGTGTGTTTTCATCTATTATTATCCCATATTTATTTACACATGCCTCATTCCAAGAACATAGTGTGGGTTGAAGTTTATTTATATTTGAATTAATCAATATCTATATAAATTGAGAAAAATAATTATGCTATTTTTTTATGTCACGTAATAGTATTACAGTAAATTTAAAATACATAACATTTTTTTCAAGTGAAGTGTTCCCCATTCTTGCTTTATAGAAGGGTTACCCTTGTTTTTATGCTTGTTCACTATTTTATAGACTTATTTTATGTTTCATAAATAAAAAACATTCAATTAATGTGTTTAATACTTGTATCATCAAACAAAGTATTACCAAACCCAATGTAGCCGAAAATAATACTCCGCAGAATATCTAGTTAATACATTCCACCCTCCCCCGTTTATTAGTTTTTCATAAATTAGAGGTGGGTGTGCATTTATTTTACCTTCTTTATTTGAAGACACCATCTCATTAAAAAATTTCAAAAACCTCTGTGAATCCTTCCAATAACCCTTAATATATAGTCCTTGACTGATTCATCCACTATAAATGCACACTACAATTGATGATGCAGGATAAGTCCATGTTTTGTTATTTTATTTTTTAGTAAATTATTGAAATTATATCACAATGTTACTATAATATATCCCCACATCAGTTTCTTAAGCTCGATGAAAACATGGGGCCATGATTGTACATCAATCAGCAGATGTTAATGACTGACAATTCTAATGTATCTACTAAACATTGACTTATATGGGATAACATATTGGCCCCACATATTCTATATGACCTCATATTTGATGAATTTTTCTTTTTATTTAAGGAATTTTGTTAAAACTATCAAAATACGGTGCTCCTAGTTTTTCATCACCTCCAATTTTTTGTTACCTGCCATTTCCAAAGTTTCAACATGATAAATATGTTCCTACTGTGTGCCAGTATAGGCATGTACAAATGGTGGTTGTACATATGCACTGGGAGCAGCAGCATAAATAGGTTGAGAAACCTATTTATCCTCTGCACTATGAGCATCATCAGTTTGAGAGTCATGTTGTTCCTCTACACTATGAGTAGTAGCTGGATGATAGACCTTTTGTTCCTTGGTTTTGGGAGCACCGTCACAAGAAAAATTAATTATCAGCATAATTGGCTTAACATTTATTTTATAATAAATAAAAAAATCAACAAATAGATAATAAAATTAGTTAAAAGGATGTATATTACAAAGAAAGTATACCCTAATTATTGAACTCTCATTTTTTAAGGCTCATTGTATTTGAACCCTATATCGACTATCCAAATCCCTTCATTGTGGTCACATATAAAATAAACAAAACCATGTAAATTGGAACAAGTGTGAAATGATTGCGCTGTCCAAAAGAAAGGGTCATCCTCCATTGAATTTTCATCTAAACCTTTAGTGGTTTTGGTCAATAACAGAACAATTTAAATCTTTTGGTTTGACGGATCAGTAACTAAAAATACTTGTACTTCCTGTGATGCCCTTATTAAATTTTTGTGTTTGTACCATTCCTTCCCGAAGTCAACATTCATGAAGCCCAACTCATATATTTTAACATAACTCATGTTATCAACCCACTTGGATTGAAAAATTGGCACCTAGAATTTCATATAATCTAACTCCCATATTTGTTTGATGATTCCAAATTATGAAATATTCTAATAAATTAGATTTCTATCATTATATCTAGAAACATGCATCACTTTAGCAACATGTGTCACTCCAGTATTCTATATGGTAGTCTCTTCATCGTGTTCATTAGTATAGAATTTATAACCATTAATTACATAAGTAATATAATATAATATATACACAGTTGGTCCTCTGGTTAGCCATCAAATTCATTCTAAAATTGAGTTTGTATTTTCATTTGACTCCATAAATATATTTTCCCAAAACAATCCTATAAACTGTCGATTATATGTATTTCATATCCATTCTTCATCCCTTGATGGATTCAAATCCCTAATAATTTCTCTTTGGGTTTTGACATATGGGTCAACCTCCAAACTGTTATGATAAATGTAAAGGTGGGATTACTCTCGATCTATAATATTGATTGTGAAAATAGCTCTTTTTTAATTTTGGAAATTCTTTCACCCGCAAGCTGCCTAGTGTTAATAGATTTCATTAGACTAATACTTTCCACATTATACATGTATTCAATGTTGAATTCAACAGCTTCCTCAACAACATATCATTATACAATACACCCCTTTAGATGACTATTTTTTACATTCCAATTCAAAGTATTCATATACCGTTCAATACAGTACATCCATCTATAATGTATAGAACCACATATATGAATATCTAACACCAAATGAACCAATATATCAAAGAATTTCGGTTAGAAGAACATTTCCAAATTACATAATATAAAGGAAATATCTCTTTCCATAATCGGCAATTTTAACGGATCTATTACTTTGCTGCATATATCTTTGGAAGAGAAATATATATTAGTTAATGTATAGAAGAAATTCTGGGGGAAAATGAAATGTAAAGGTATATTATTAGATATTACATCACAATGAGGAAGTCATGTGATTTCAAAAACTTTAACTTCAAATCAGTCATTGACATGATGTTCTTGATATTCAATGAATACCCCTCTGGAATCTTTATGTCATTAATGATTTTACAAAATAGATAAATATCCTGGTTGGAACGAGTGTAATCAAATGGAGGAAGAAAATTTTGATTTTAACCCTTCACTGGCCCCAACACTTCTCATATTCTAATGTAAACCATTTCCAATATATACTTAATTCCAACCTTTTTTTCGGGTTCATTTAGCAACTTTTCGATCACACTATCACATAAATTTTTTTCAACATTCATAAAAACAAGAAAGAAATTGACGTACAGATAATTCCAATATGTTAATTAAAAAACATATCACTTCTTCTAATTGGTTTTCGTATGGTTTTCCAAAAATATTTTATGAAAATCAATGTCAACATATTTTTCTTTCTCAAATAATTGATCAACTATTAGGGGATATGATGATGTACATTATTATGAACATATATCAATTTATGACTTACTAGATTGGTACTTGTGTCATTGGGGTTGAAATATATGATGTCCTAGAAACATGCTTTTCGATTAATGTTTCAACCTATTTGATTGTGCACCTTGTTCGCAGTTGGGACACCCATGAATTTCTTTAATGCTATATCATAACAAATTTACATAAGTTAGAATGTTATTTATCATCCATTACGACTTGGATATCAACATGAAATATTCATTTCTCTAATAATCATACACCATAAAACCTGAATCCCCCAATAATTTAAAATCCATGATCATGGGAGGAAAATAAAAATCAATATCATTACCCTGTTGGTTCTGTCCAGATATAAGCATAGATAGCATGATGTGTTTTCATTTCATACATAACCATAGGGGAATGTTAAAATTTACATTCATTACCATCCATGTACTATGAGTGCTTCTTTCAAAACCCAAAGGATTCAATCCTACTGTATATAACATAATACAATGGTTTCTCGACTAGTTTCCAAAATCAGGATACTCATGATTGATTCTCTTCAACTAAAAACATGCTTCCATGTGACATAGTTTTCCATCTTTATTTTTTTTCTATGAGCCACGTCAATTTCCATATGGTCTCATCACTTCTATATAGGCAACTAAATCTTTTAATGATTGGAAAGTACCATAAAAAAATTAGTACTAGATTCATCTTTATATATCTAGAAACACCACACATTGGGTATTCTATTAGTGATTTGTCACCCTTGAGAAATAGTATACAATCATTTATGCTGGCGTATTTTTGTTCAGTGATTATACCCATCAAACATAGCATTTTTTTGCAACATATTTTTATCAAGGGAGATCATTATCTTCTGGGATCATGTCATTAAATGGTGAAAGTAATTGTATAAGAATGGAATCACTTCATCCATTGAATTATTTAAAATTATACTTCGCTAGAACGGCCGGCAATGTAGTATATTTAGTATAACCACCATATAAAGGATTCTTTGCACAACTCCTTAATTAATCAATCAATTTTGGTCAATCATGATGTTCATCATCAAATGTCATTGTCATTTACTATATAGGATCATCATCATCATTCACATGTGTAATCACATCCTCAATATGGTCTTCATCATTGTCCATACTTATAATCATATTAGATTAACCATAAAATGAACTATTATTCCAACCACATGCATCATTAACTTTTTCCCCATGTTTATTCCAACATTTATAACATCGATCTATTCCATGATAGATCATGTTTTCTTCTAACTCGTCTAGAATAACTTTTCATGAATAAAAAACAATGTAATAATTGACAAAGAATTTTAGATGGGTCGTATGCATGATATTTTTCAAACATGTTGAACTCTTTCACTTGATATTTATACTCTCATGTCAAATGTATGGAATAAATCCATTATTTATTCATATATATAATATTTTATTTGGTGATATTATTAATTAACAAATTAAATGCACAAAATATTGATATAATGTTACAGTTTTCCTAATTCTATAAAAATAAAAACATAAAATATTATGAAAAAACTTTAGTAAAAATGTCCTTTGAAAAATATTTAAAAAATGACACTTGAAAACCCATTAAAAACCAACCATTTACACAAATTCCTCTTTAAAATAACACTTTATTTTTAGAATATATCATTCATTTCTAAAAATACTTTCATAAAACCACAATTAATTTTTTATGTATTCAGAAAAACTTCATGACCCATCAATCTTAATAATTTAAAATGAGTGAAATCCTTCTAAGAAAGATTTCAAAACACTTGAATCATTTTAAAAGTTCCTTATAAGCATTTTTATAATTTCATAGATTACAATAGATGCACATTATAAATGATTCATTGAAAACACCTCGATTCATCCCAAATCAATAAGTGTTTTACGATTCCATCACATTATTTCAAAGGAATGTGTAATAATAATAATATCGATAAACATTTTATATTGTTCTCCCCACCATTGGATATCCATTATCCATGCTTCCATTAACCAATTATATCAATTATACCTCACCACAACATCATAGTCCCAATGGATATGTTTCACATTCAGTGACCACACTCGCAACCATGAAAAACTTGTGTTCCAGTTTTTTATAAACACTACATTATCCCACTGATCCTTCACTCACACAAAATCAATTAGTTTTACAATGCAATAACAATGTATATGTCTATCACATGAAGTATTATTTTTTCCTACCTAGAAAAATAGTAATAATAAAATATATAAGCATAAACCCATTAAACAATAAAAAAATTCACAATTTCATTCCTTTCACAAACAGAATTTCCATAGGCCACTAATCACTAGAAGAAACTATGTTACTTTCCCGATCTTTTTAAGTACATCATTTATCAATTCAAAATAAGAAAATAACTAATGTACCAAAATAATATATGGTATGATTTTCCATAGTCTATTTTCTAAATTCTTCCAAAATAACATATAAATGAAATTACAAAGACTAGTAGTTCTAAAATATATAACTAAACTCATATTAGTAACCTGTAGAATCAATGTGATGTGAGTATAATTATAAGTCTCAAGATAATTATTACATCTCCAAAACAAATTCATTATATTAACAATATCATGTCCCAAAATTGACAATAAAAGTTTAATGAATTCTTCAAAATGAAAATATATGTTTGGTACCATTGATTGATGCATCAACCTAAATGTCATTACCACTTCATAAATTTTATAAAAAAAGTTAATAATTCAGTCATATAATTTTTTAAGGTTGTAATAAAATAATAATATATATATTGAGATATAAAATTATGATAATAATAAAATATGATTTTATAATCACATGAATTATATCATTTGTCCCTTTCAGGGGATTCACTACAGAGTGCTTGCAAGTGGAAGGATTCAATACATGTGTTGTTATAGTTATTTGACTACGGTATCCAAAAAGTGTATCGTGTAGATTTGGATTGGTAGGGATAACAAATGATCTATTTCCCTTATAACTAAATTTATTCTATAATAAAAATATCAATGTAATCCCCTTTGAAGTAGGATTTTCCTCTAAGAAACATAAATTTCATGTGATCTATTTATTCAATTTATGTCATGCATTTATCCTTTATTGATCATTTTCCTATAGAGGAGGTATTTTCAAAAACATGAGGTTTCTAGAACTAGAAGTTCGAGATATAATGTAGTTACATAGCTATATCATTACTTCTATGTTATGGTATATCAGGTTTGGGTATTTGTTTCAATTCAGGTATGTTCTATATTTTCTTCCGCTATTTACAAGTTTCGTGGGTTTAGC
This sequence comes from Viscum album, assembly GCA_963277665.1. Classification (NCBI taxonomy): domain Eukaryota; kingdom Viridiplantae; phylum Streptophyta; class Magnoliopsida; order Santalales; family Viscaceae; genus Viscum; species Viscum album. The sequence continues at coordinate 2,131,706,591 of OY728155.1, read as the reverse complement.
TTATGTTTTGGGGGTTTAACATAAGTATTTTTTATTTGTACTAAATCCAAATAGTTGTATAAAATATTTTTCATATCTAAATATTAGTTACCCAAAATTGGTATAAATTATTGGTGATATAAAATATGGTGATTTTTTATCAAGATATGATACAGTGTATTAGTTTCAAGACTACTGGTTTTCATCTAGTGAAGTTGATTTCTATGATTTAGTGAATTTCACAAATAAAAAAGTGGTGGTGACATTGAAAAGTGTAAGGTTTGTATTGATATTCAATGGTAAAGAAATCAGACATTGGAGGAAAGTTTCCTTCTTACTCTTGGAGAGTTCAAAAGTTACATTAATTTTCAAATTAGTTATAAACGAGGTGTTCAGTAGAATGGGAAACCATGAGCTGAATGAATTGGATTTTTTTTAAAAGTTGTGTCTAAGAGAATATGGATCCAAGAGGGAAGAAGGACATGACTCAACAATATTTATCAATAAAGGTGGATGTGTTTTAGTGGGAGGTATTATGTAGTATGATTGTTTGAGGTTTTGGTGAAACATCTGTTCTCAGGGAGAAAGGATCAATGCCTAGAAAGTGAATAAGTTTGATTCATATATTGGGAGAGAATATTGATTCCTACTAAGTGAAGGGATGTAATTTTCTACATAGGAGATCATATCAATTTCTATCATGTACATGTCCCAGGTCACTCTTATGTAACCGGGGTTCTCATGATAAATGAAGTGGAGGAGATCAAAATCAATCATGTAGTCAATCACATAAAATTCGAATGACATAAAAAACTGTTCATCTCACCTCTAAACACCCCTAACTGAATCTAACCCTTTTCCCATGTATAAAAAATTCTAAAAGACAGTCAAACCACTTTATATAACCATAAAAAAAACAAATTTAATATAGAAAAAAACTTCCTATATAAAAAATTCATATTATAAAGTTCCAAATAGGACTTTTAGAATTCATTGATAACCAAAACATGAAATTATTTTTATTAATTTTCCAAATTATCCTTAAATATTTCACCCCATTTGAACACATAAAATCTTTTTTTGGAGACCAAACATGATTAAAAACATAATGAAAAACTCCTTTAAATAATAAACGAAATAAATCCCAATATAAATATATCAAGCATACATAACAGGGTTTCCAAAATTCATATAACATAACATTAAATATTACTAAATCAAATTAATATATAATATTCATAAAATGATGAAAAAACACACTGAAGTTAAATAAAAATCAAATCTAACCAATATTATGGTCATACGTTCATGTTTCACTAGAGGACCACCAATTTATTTACAAACACCAACCAATATGCAATCCATTTAGTGCACAAACAAGGACCACCAACGACCATGATTTTCAGTGGGGTGTATAGCATGTATAATTCCCAAAATCAAAATAAAACAAAGAGAAAGTGGTGAAAACTCACCATGGAGGTGCCATTCATCACACGACAAAGGTGTATTCGTAGAAGATGAGTAGTGCGCAACGGAGGGGTACTTTAATGGAGTAGAGGTGCTCGACATAGGAGAGGCTCCTGGCATAGGAGAGGCATGTGGAAGAAGATTGGTGTCTAGAGGAGGTGTGGCACATTTGATGGAGGATAGGCGCAGGATAAAGGTGTGGTTCACGATGGTGGTGTCTCACTTAGTGGGGGTGTAGCGTGTGGAAGAGGAGAGGTGCACGACCACCTAGTTCGTGCATAATGGAGGTGTGGAGCACGGAAGAGGAGTGGCCCATGGTGGTCTGGTTTGCAGTGGAGGAGAGGCACACATCGGAGGAGTGGTTCATGGCAGAGGAGAGGCCATGAGATAAGAGGAGGAGGAAGAGGCACTGCAGTAGCGATAAGCTTCTGTGAGAGCTTTAGGGGTGCAAGGAAGGCGGAGAAAGTTAGGGTTTTTTATAAAACTCTAAGAACCTTTTATCAATTCTAACTAAAACGAGAAGATAAGGGTATGTTTTATAAGTGCTAAAGTAGAAAGTGTTGATAAACCATCACTTTATCAGCAAAAAAATATAGCGTTGATAAATTCTTCCTTTATCAACTCTTTTTTAACTATAATAAAGAAATTTTATTATTAGGTCAAAAGAAGTACTGAAAAAGATATAATGTTAATAATTTATTTCTATTATTATATATATTTATAAAATTATATACATGATTAATATACTTATATTTATAAAATTGTAATTTAAATAATTATAAAATCATAATAAACATACATATTATATTTATAAACTTAGAAATATATATAATAAATATATTAATTATATATATTTATAAGATTATAGATGTATATTACTAAATTTCATCTAACTTTACAATTATTTAATTGAATATATATATATATATATATTTATAATTATATTATAAAATAATATTTCTGTATTTATTTAAATAAGTATAAAATTATATCAAATTAATGTTTCTAATATTTACAATTTTATTAATATTTATATTTATTATATTTATTTTAATTATATAATTATTTAAATATTTTGTTATTTATTTATAACTATAAATATAAATATTTTTATTTATTTATCTATATTTCAATATATTTATATAAAAATATATGACATTATAAATTAAAATAAGAAATATATTTTTTATAAATTAATAAATATTTAAATATATATGTATTTTTTTATATTTATAACTTATAAAAATATATTTATTTATTTGTGATTAAAAATTATAAAAAATGTATTTGTATTTATTTATAAATTTTTTATAATTTATAATTTATTTATTTATTTATTTATATTTTTATAACATTATAATTAGTATAATAAATATATTTATTATAATTTTATAATTATATATATATATATAATTATATATATATATATATATAATTATTAATATTTCTATATATTTATAAATAAATATATATATATATATGATATATATATATTTATTGTAATTTTATAATTATTTAAATACCTATATATAAAAAAATTTACAATTAAAAATAAATATATTAAAAAAGTATATATATATTCATAAAATTTAAAATTTATAAATATAATAAATACATTTTTTCTTTAAATACATTTAATATAATTTTATTTGTATTGAGAGCATAATATATTATATATATGGGTAACATGAATTAATCATATACACCTAGTGAAATATGCATAATAAAAAATGAGACATCAATGTATAACATGAATAATAAGAAGTGTGTAATGTATAAATGAAGATTCATGATGATACATAACATATATAAATGCATGATTAATATATTAACTGATAAAATCATTGGAAAAAGATATATATTTATTTATAATCTTATATATTTTTTGAATCATATATATATATATTATTTATTAAAAAAACTGTTTATAAATAATTTTTTTATTTAATATATACAAAAAACATTATTTTTAATATAAATACATAATTTTATATAAATTATTACTAAATAAATTTATCAATGCTAATACTATCACAAATAAGTGGAAGATTTATCCACACTTTTATATAGATTTGATAAAGCCCCCCCCCATTATCAGTGCTTTCTGCTTAGCATTGATAAGACGACTTGCTTCCCTTTCCACGTTTTGTGGTAAGGGGTATTTGATTCATAAGTCCAAAATGAATTTTGTGGGTTAACAATAGTCAAAGAGTTCAATGTTAAATTATCTATTGGGTAATAAAAATTAAATAATAATAAATTTTATACCTAAATTATTCTTTAATGTCCATTAATTAAATATGGGAAGGAAAAATGAACAAAGTTAAAATCATAGAGATGGAAGAAAATACAAAAACATGTGAAATATTTTTATTTTTTCAATGACCATTATCAAAATATAATTATTATTTTACATTTATATAAAAATTATTATATAATAAAAATCATATTACTTCTATAAATTTACTTATATTTATACCATTCATGTAATGTGGTGATGAAAAATAAACCGCATCACTTGATGGAGGTGTTAATCCACACATATGCTCAAACGACATTATTATAATTCAATTAATGGTAATGAAAGAGGAGAATTGAAATATTATATTTTGAAAATGAAAAATATTTCATTAATATCGTATATAAATACAATTTCTATTATTATAATCTATCCATTAGATATCGTGGTAGAAAATGAATTGCATCAGTTAGCAAGGTGATTATCCAACGTTCAAACAAGTGATGGTTTTGTTTCTTATTTTATGGAAGTGTAAATTGATATAGATTATTCCATTAACATAACAAAATATAATTATATATAATATAAAAAGCTAGTAAATTATTCGGTGGCCACACTTTTGATTTCCAAAGTTTGGAAAACCATGTCCATAGGGATCTAATACCCACAGTTTCTGAAAACTATTACTATTGGAAAACATATACCCATAATTATAAGAAACTGCAGAGATAGGTTTTGTGGGAAAATTGAAAAAACATGGGGAATTTGTGGTAAAGGGATACTTATATGTTTTAGTAAACCATGGTCATAGGAACCTATTTCCACAGTTTATTCTGTGGCCATATCCACATATTTCTAGTGATTAAAATGTGGAAATATTCATCTATTTCCACAGTTTATACCGTGGGAATATATGCCTATTACATAGTTTATAGTGTGTCCATATCCACCAATTTATATAGTTTTTACATTTTCCATCACCATATTTTCAAATTTTTAAATCATGGTAATAGAAACCTATTTCCACGGTTAGCAACCATGTCTATAGAAACCAATTTCCATTCTTTAAATAATTGCAATATGTTTAATTATTTTTTAAATGATTGTTTATTATAATTACATATAAATATTTATATATTTTTATTTATATAGGAATATATATATATTATTGATTAAAATAATGGTAAAGTCTTGCGAAGAATATAGAAGATGTTAGAGGATCAAACCTTGCACGAAGAATTTAATTTTTAACATTATTTCAAAGGTGTTAAACAATGGATATAACCACATAAGGCCATGGTTCTAAACCATGGCCACATCCACCTACATCCATTATTTAAACCACTATTATAGACACCTATTTCAATGGTTTAAACTATGAATATAGCCCCATATTGGCACATCTTAAAACATGGCTATATGCACTTGTTTCCACAGTTTAAACATTGGAAATAACTAGCTATTTCCATGGTGTAGAAAATGGATATATACATCTATTTAGATGGTCTAAACCTTGGTAATATGTCATATCCTATTGCAATGACTATAGAATCTAGGATTTCTAAATCTATCATCATAGGCTACAATCACAGTTTTGGATCATATTTCAATCATATTAAACCCTTAAAATGTGTCATTTTTTTAGTAGTGATAATTTTAATATTATTTTATCATTGTTGAGGACGATTTGAAGGATGTGGAAGAATAAATAAAACTAAAAAAATTAGGAAAAATTTATACCTCATATTTGGAAAGTCTCATTTCATTAATTAGTTAATTCATTTAAGGTTGTTTTCTTGCCTAAACGAATACATATATAATGATTTTATGGATTATTTGAATATATTTTGGAATTTAATTTTTATCAAAATGTGTTTTTATGTCTGATGGAATTCAAATAAGAGTTTCACTTCTTTAGATAAGGGAGGGGCACTATTATGATTTCATAAAATATTAAATTAATATAATTTAATTTTTATGTATAAATTGATCCAAATTGATAATAACTGAATATAAATTGAGAATTAGTATAAATACTCTCATATAATAAACATTAGACAATTTTGGATAACATTTTCTCCCTTATTTTGTTTTTTATACATTTTTACATCTATTTTTTACTATTAGATTAATCTTATTGCTTTCTAATCATTAATGTTTAACAATGATTCTTTATAATAAAAAATGACCCAAAAATGGTCCATTGATTATTCACATAACCATATTCCATTCAGTTTTCTGAATCTAATATTTTAATTACATTTAGATAAATTTAAAAAATATTATGTATCATAACAAATCATTATTTTACATTTTTATGTCTATTAATTTATTTTAACTTTAATAAAATAATGAAAATAAATTAATTTGACTAAAATGCTTCCACACCTCTAAAATATGTCATTTATTCGATAAAATTGTTATTTCACATTAATTGATTCACATTTAACTACATTTAAATAAATTATTATCAATTAATTTATTTTATTTCAATTAAATAATTAATTCTTAGCATTGTGTAAAAATTTAAAGTAAACTATTTTCAAATAAGTTTAAAAACAAATTTACATGTTGAATGTAAATCATTTTTATTTCAAAATAAATTTTATACCCAAATATGTGAATTGGTTTTCCTAATTTTATTAATAATATCTCATTAATAAAAATCATAAGTGTGGAATTTTTACCTTTTCATTAAATAAATAATTTTAATAGTCACAATCAAATAAAAATGGATAAAAGGTGATAAAAACATTGTTTTTATGTTTATGGACGAAAAAATGTATCTAATAAAATTATGGAAAATTTTGATTCCATTTTATAATGCTTATAATTTTTTTATATATTAATTAATTAATTTATCCTTTATAGTGGTATTAAATTTAAGAAGGTTACTGTTAATATTGATAAAAAATAATTGGGAAATATATAATAAATTAAGACCTTATAATTAAAAATATGGAAAATATTTTTTTAAAAAAAACTATGTTGTTGAATTTTATTTAAAATTAAAACAGCAACACACAATGTAAAATAGTATTTCAGAAAAATGATCTTTTTATGAATAAATGTTTTTATACTAAATTCATGTAAAAATATCATTTATAACTCATAATTGAATTATATTAAATCAATATGAACTATTTAAAATTTAAAATTAATCCAAAATAAACTTTGACTTGAAAAATAATAAAAAATAAAATGCAATGTTAAATGAAAATCACCACATTAACTATTCATTCAAAAATAATAAAATTCATAAAATAATAAAAAAACATCTTAAGATAAAATTTTAATTATTAAATAAAATGTTAAATTCATTTTCTCAATGTAAAATTCCTAAATTTTCAAATTAATCATTTAAATAATTATATATTATTCATTATGACCCATTTTTCTAAGAAAAAAATCTTTTTTAATTTTTAATGAGATATTATTAATATTTTGATAATGAATAAAAAACTATTATATTTTAAAATTTGATATTTTGAATACATGAAAATGATTTATTATTACATTACATAGGTTTTTACACAAACATTTGGATCATTCTTTTTTAATCCCATCAATTAAAACATTTGAGTGATGTAGATTCACTATAGTTAGAATATGACGAAGCACAATAAGATATTCAGTAAGTATATCTCAAGAAGAAAACTATAAGGGAAATTGATATTAGTGGAGATCACCACATGATCAATGTTAGCTGAGCCACCCCTTAAAAATACCACCACTGAACATGTTTCCCTTATGGATTATGTCACTATAATAAAGGTTATTGTATCAAAACATTAATATTATAAAGTTGAAATTCTCTTTTTTAGAAATGAAATAATGTATTCATCATTCCCCTATTCATTATAGTTTTATATAATAAAAGAAAATAAATATAAGATGAATATCATAAATGTTTTTAAGGATACAAATAAATAAAATTGTATATTTTTAAAATATATTATTAAAATACACTTTTATTAAAAATTTATATATTGTAAAAAAATCATGATTTTTTGGAAATTCTTCTTTAAATGAAACATAACTGATAATAAAATTTAATAATATCACATCGTAATATTATATAGATTTGAAAGATTATTATTATATAAAGATGTTTTATTAAATAAATTATGATTTATATTTCGAATCAAAATTATAATATTCTAAAAATTATTTTGAGATAGTAAATACAAAATTTGAAAGTATCATGTTGAATTTAGGATATAATTTAATTTTGAGGATTTTTTAAAAAACAAAACATTTCCATGAAAAGTTAAAAACATAGTTATTAATTTTTGATATGTTTTATGAAATTATTATTATATAATAATATTTTTATAATTAATAAAACCAAAACCATGACAGAAAAAATATTATCCCAAGCCAGAATTAATATAAAATATTGATATTCAATTTTAAAATTTCAATATGTCAAAATCACCTCCATAATTTGATAAATAGTGAGCCAAACCATGGGTATTCCCATGGTTTTGTATTTCTCCACCATAAAGATTTTAAAGGCCTCTATTTATATGTTAATGAAAAATATTTTTATAAAAAACCCAAACAACCCTTAAACTTGAACTAGAGTCATCTCAAAAAATTTACTGAGTGGTGTTCTTGGTCCACACATGTTATAAATTAGTGTTTGTGAATCAAAAATTATCATTGTGAATGATTTCACCATATGAATAATGAAACGATGAAAATTAAGTGGATAAGAATCCCTAAAAATTTAATATACCAATTCAATGAACAATTGAAAAGAACAAAAACGTTGTTAAATACATAATATAGGATAAAAAAATATTCAAAACAACACATAAACACATTATTAAATCACCAATAATAACTTATCATAAGTAGTGGGTTATACAGTCCTTGGGTATCCACAAACTCCCAATGTTCCAATCTCAAGGACACCCATCACCTCCAGGAAATAATTTCCCATTTCCTTAACCAGGAGAAAGATAGTGTACATATGCACAAAGGAATGTTTAGTGTGTTAGAAATACTGGTCTAATTGGATCCCACTATGAATTCCACAAGTATTCCATATTAAATAAACCATAAATTCCTCATATAAAATAAAACATGTCACAATCATCTTTTAAGAATCTATAATAAAACATTCTATTGAAATAATCTAATGGAATGTATAATACATGCATTAATAATCATTTTGTTCAAATGGGAATGAAGATTCATCTCATTCAAAAAATGAATTAATAAATTATTTCATTAAAAATTCCTTGTATAAATTATTTTCATTCCTTAAACCATGGTTATAAATTATAGGGTTAATTAGATTTAGAAAAATGTTCCACACACTCTTGGTGGGATATAACTCCTGGTGAGTTCACATCCCTGGATCATATTTCTGGGGGAATGAGAGTCCACCCATGCAGAGAAAACCATTCCATCATCAGGTGTATATACCATTAAAGTATTCAATCCATTTTAGGGTAGAGTTAATGAATTATTAGTGTGAATATCCTAGTCCAGCCACCTAGAAACCCAGGCTCCCTTGTGCATCATATAAATCAATCAAGGGGAAATTTATTTATCAAAAATAAGTTTTAAAAACAATCATTCAATCATCCCCAAATCATAAAATTTAGATTCTCTTTCATTTCCAAAACAAAAAAAAATGGTTTTCAAAAAACTGGTTCCTTTAAAAATAATTTCTATCATTGAAATTCCATAAAAATATTTCATGCATTTATTTATATATAAGGATCATCAAATCCATTACATAAAAAATTAATTTCAATTCAAAAAAGATCCTATAGGTAAAAAAATACTTCAAAATCTATTTCCAAATAGGTTATATCAAGAACTATGATATTTGAAAACATTTCTCAATAATCTCAATTCATGCATTGAATATAAATTAAAATTCAATTTTTTTTTCAGAAAATATACATGGTTTAAATTTACAAGGATTAAGTTAGTAAAAGAAAAACCTCAATTCATGGTATTGAAAATAACGTTACACATGACCCAAAATCAGAGAGACAATGAGATAAAACCATACAAGAGTGAATCCTATAAAAAATACACAAGAAAATATCCAATAAATATATCCTAATTAAATTTTTACTATATTATAAAACCAACTATATGATGTCAAAAACCATAGGTGTTTCATATATGTACCTAATCTAATGTTTCATTTACAGGGATAAGAAAGTACCTAGAAGAACAATAAATAATTTCAATTTATGACCACATACCTTTGAATAAATATCAAACATGTAAGGATTCATCAAAATCAATGATTAGAGGGTATGGAATATAAAAAATATCCATGTACTATCTCCTAATTTAGGATAATATTACAATGAATGATTAATATGTTAAAACATATGATTTCTAGTTCATTAAAAAATAATATTAATTAAATCAAATTAATATATTTTGACGCATGGTTTGGGAAAAAATGTAGCTGTTGTACACCCATTTCAATGATACTAGAGGTGATGCACAATTTTTCCACAAGGATTGAAAATCCATGTTATAACCATGAAAAATTACTCTATACCATGTCAAGTGGTTTTAGTGAAAGGACACATAGTTCTAGTTTTTTGAACTATGTTCCCACCTATGGGACTGCAATAAAATATGCATTCTTTCATGGAAATAAATGAAAAATATTCCATAACTAGGGGTCAACCATGAACAGGATTTGGGAACTTATAAAAACATCCAATAGTCACCCAAATTTGAGTTGATAAATGTCCCAAATGATATATAGTCGAAAAATAGAAGTATTCACCTAAAGGTAACATGAGGTTTTTGGAAAAGCCTCCCACATTTTGTATAAATACCAACCTCTCCACACCATGCCATTCACTCTCAAATTTTTTTTCATAAATCTCCCATCATTTTAACTCATTTTTCAGTGATGTTTGTATAAATTTTCAACACCTCATCCTACCACTCATTTTACCACTATATTTACTTTCAATGTAGTTTTTATGGTTCCAAGGATTTTTCCACCAGATTTAAAAAATTATCATACAACGTAGCATATCCCTCCCTTTTTTTATCCACACAATTAGTTTTTTATTAGTCTTAAAATTTAAATTTTATTATGTTATTATTCAATTATAATCCTTATAATTTTGTACAAATAATGTTCTCTCAAATAGAGACTTACATTTCCACTCATTAATATTATTAAAAAAACAACTTTGTATATCAGTTATGTTTCCAAAATCAATCCTTAGTAATTCATGAATCCCTTTTTATGTCATTAATACAAACACATATTATTTGTGTGTATTAATACCAATTAAATTACAATTCAATAAATTGTTATACATGTATGAATTGGAAATTTACATCTCATTTATTAAAAATGACAAACAAATCATGTCTTTAAACATATATATACTTCATGATTTTATATCGAACATATTATTTACTATCCATGAGTTATTGATGAAATTTTTTTATGATCAACATGGAAAACATGAATTATGACATATAAAGGTGTTTTGTTTATAATTCTATAATTCATTGGGAAATAATTAAACTATAGAGATAACATTCTTGTGATACAATGATGAATAACCTTGGTAATATGTTTTAAGAGACCTAAATATTTAACCATGTTAATATCATTTTGAATGTCTCAAATGAATTTTTCATGAAAAATTACATTTTACATATCATATACATATGTTTATTAGATCATTTTATGCCTCAGGGTTTATCGATGATAGTAGGTAATGATTTATTTCCATTATTTTTCTATTACTACATTTTATGCTAACCTTTTTTTATAGAATTATAGACCTGGTAAATAATTTTTTTTGAGGTTAGTTGTATTAAATACTAGAGATTTATTTTATGAGGATTAACTAATGTTTTTTTTCTTTTTTACTTCAGGTATTACTTAACTATCTTTAAAGAAAATATTCCTCAAAAAGAGAATCCATGTTTTTAGCTTATGATTTTTTATGGAATTAAAGATATTGATGTTTGGATCATTAAATCAGGAAAAAATAAATCCCAGTAGAATTTATATATTTGTTAATGATTTAAAGATAAAGAGTCATACACTAAAAGTTGTTGGTTGTTGTATCACAAAGGATTCAACCACAATTTGTTAATGATTTGGAGTATTCTGTAATGACACATTTCACAATTTATTATTCATAACATGTGCAAATTGATAATGTACCTCAGTGATTTTTTTAATATTACTCCCATCATATTCATTATCATAATTGTCAAATCATTTCATTTATCATTGATTTTTTTTTAAATAATTCCTTTTTTTATATGCATTTTCTAGTGCAACATATATTATAGAATTTTATTACCTGATTTAATAACCATATATATGTAATATTATAAAATTAGAATAATTAATTAATAAATCCCAAAAATATCCTTACTCATCTTTTTATAGGATTCAATCTTGTTAATTTATATTTTATTTGATGTTACATTACGTAAAATAATCCAAAAATGTAACAACATATTTCCCTGATAGTATCTATAAGGATCGGTACGTCATAAAAATAACGTTTCAATATTTTATGTGCATAATTCATATAAAACAAACCGAAAAATATAGAGGACAACTATATTTTGTATAATCAATACATAATTCAATTTAAAAATAAACTATTTAATTTTTAATTTCCATTTAAATATGTTATTACTAGATATCATCATATTCATATCTATACATTTGGAAACCTGTGAATATATTGAAAATAAATTGGTGGTTTAAAAACCACAATAATGGGATAAATAGGATACACATGGTGTGAAAAATAGTAAGAGTCAATAATCATAACATGTAATCAAAATAGGTAAATATCTGTTAACATTGCAAAGAAATGTGGTATAAGAGAATAAAAATCATTATATCATGGTAACTACAATATTCATAACAATTTTTCACATGCATAATATAGTTCATCAAAAATATAATTTGATGCTCACTAACAAGAAAACATAACCTAATATTCTATGCTCGCAACTCATGTACAATATATAATATCACATCAGACATAAGAATTGCACAATTCACTAGGGGGATGTACAATTCTATGTCCACCTACAGTTTAATAATATGAAAACCATAAGTTTTTTGTTTAGAAATAAATCATGTATCATGATTAAACATAAAATAAACCCATGTGTTTGGAGGATTAAAAAATAAATAATGTTGTTAGAAGAATTATTCAAAAAGTAATTTATATAGATACTAAAAAATTAATAGAATATTTTAAATTAAATTTTCAAATATTAAATTCATAATATAATAATATATTTTAAAGCATGATGGAATGAATAATGTTGGAAGAATAATATAAGAATAATTTCAAATAGAATTAAAAAAAATTAAATGTTTCCCTTCATAAACGTTAAAGGTTTTGACATAACGATACAATAGGAAGGGATGTAATTATTCATAAATATACCTATACAAATCTAAATGGGAGATTAATGACCTATAATGAAGAATATTAGAATAAAAGCCTTCATATTTTATGTTATTTATATTACCATTTATTACATTGAGATACATATAATAAAATTCTGAAAGGTCTAGTGTCCTATTGTCTTTTGGTAATTAGATACATTTGACTATGATATTGAAATATAGATCAAACAAAATTATTTATAAATTCCACAATTCACCCTTAAATTTCATTTATATTATCAAACTATATTGGAAAACTAAGAGATTTACATAAGAAATGGGAGATCTATAAATCCCATGAATAGAATAATCAATGCATATAATAAAGTAATATAGTACATATGTGTCAAATAGAATAACAGAATGACATAGAATAGTTATAATCATAATCACTAGCATCAATTAATGGTATAAGATCAAAACATATTGGAATCATATGAATTTAGAAACAGCATAAAACATGATATTAAGTATTACCCAAGGATAATTACTGAGACATAATGATATGTTGTTCTTAGGATGGCCACATTTGAACCATACATGGTATTTAAATAAATAAAAATTTAACCAAAATCAATATTTGGATATTTAATTCTAGTTCTACAAATTACATTCATATCATGAAAATTCGTTTATGTTCCACAGAGATCATACAACATAAGAGTGCCTTTCATCAATTTTAATACAATGATTTAGGAGTGTTGATTACATACATAGAAGTCCCCAATAAATAATGGATAATTACATAGATGTGAATACCATTGAATGGAAATGGGGATTCGTATTCAGAACATAAATTTTGTTCTATTGAAAATTAGAATATTATTTTTGCAGCATAACATATTGTGACCCATTCATCTTCATATTGAAATCTCACAACTTATTATATGAATATTTAATATATAATATTATGATCGACACCATAACCATAAATGTTTAGTGTCTTTGAAATATTAAAATATATTAAATTGGTTAATATAATATCAACGTAATCACCCACATAGATATTTATATCTACCAACATTTATTGACACATTATACTTAAAACATGTATTTATATCTTAGGGAAAATAAAACATAACAATTGATGTGATCAAATGGTCAGTATGGGTAAAAATGGAGATATTAATGACAGATTAAATATTAAATAAGAAAAATAGTTATGAGAATATGATATTAAACTTTGAAAATAAAACCCAACAATTCATAGATCACAAACATGAGTAATGGAATAATTCATGTCATTTTATAAGAAGTGAACGAAAAAGGGATCAAAAAACATTATCCATGAGATAAAAACATTAGAATTATATCTTATCATTAAATAGTGGAATAAATATTGGAATAATCATAATCATATAATTCATATTTCAATTATACCCACCAATGTATCAATAAAATTATAGGATTGGGATAACCACATGTGTTCCTAATTCAATATTGGGATAACCTCTCGTGTATCCTCATTGATTCTTGGGATAACCTCCTATATACCCTATTTTTTGGGCATGATATAAACTCAAGTACAAAATATTTTTTAGGCATGGCATAAACTCTCATATTCCCATTGATCACAAAAAACATTATTTCTTACACCAACCATAGAAGTCCTATATAATTTCATACCCACTCAATATATAAAAATAAAACCATTCAAATGTAGGATATACGATCAAAAAAACATTCATAATAATTTATCCCATGTAAAAGAAAGTAGGTTTCATCGATATATCATCAACATAACGATAATAAATTTTTAAAGTGAATAAAGATTGTATCATTAAATAAAATCTGAAGAAAATCGGATATAAAATCAATGGTTTTGTCATATATGAAATATTGCATTAAAATATCACCAAATAATTCTTGGGTAAGATAGAATTTTCATTTTTAAATATCTTATTTAAATTTAAAATTTTCATTAATATTAAGGAAAAAATTTCATTAAGAATAAAATTTGAAACATTTAATGTAATCTTTAATGCATTATGTTGTTATTGTAATGACATAAAATTTTATTAATGTAATTCCATTTGTGAATGAATAAGTGAATTATTATATAATGTATTTATAGATTGTGCTTGCACTAAATTGGTGTTTCTGGACATTTATATGGTCTTTTAGATTTAATATACCATTAATAATAAGAAATTATTATAAACATCCACTATTTAGTGACCATTGATATTAATATATCAATGCTCATGATAAAGTCCAATCGACCCAGTAGGAAGGAGTATTAACCTAGACCAGCAAGATCGTATCATATAAAGCCAATCTATCGAAGTATTCAAGGGAGGTATAATCAATTGGATTTTACATTAACAAATCCCATTATTATATTCAATAACTAAAACATGCAGAGAATGTTTTATGATAGAATTTCAAGTCCATGGAGACTATGGACCAAACCATGTTCACTAAACTACCCCAAGAAAATATCACCATCACATATTTTACACTAAGGGAATATATTGGTGTATTAAATGGCTATGTATCTGGACTCTAATATTATAAATTTTTATATTTTTTTTCAATACAATAATTAATATATTTTTTCATTTTTTTATAACGTTTTAAAATTATAGATAATGAGTTTCATAAAAATTAGGTTATTATGTGATGAAAGAAAAAATATATTTTTGGGAAATATATCTTTTCAATCAAGACTATATTTATAATGTAATAATTAATTTCATTAATAAATTAAATATAAATAAAAAAATATCAAAAAATATTTATTAAATATAAATGATAATATAATTTTGGGATGTCAAATATAATTTCAATAAGGGTCAGAAAAAATTTACTATCAATAAACTTGTATTTTTAAATAAATAGTATTTTTTATTCCAAATTATAAATTATCAAATATAGAGATTTATTTTGATAAAATGGTTTTTTAAATCAGATTTTTGAAATTATAAAAATGTTAATTTTTCAAAAGTTTTTGAGAAATATGAATTTTTGGGTCAATATAAAATAAGGTGTATATAAAGTATGTATTATAGTATCATAAAATAAAAATATGATATAATAAGTACTATAAATAATATCCATGACGAAAATAATGTTTCCCCTTTAAAATAAAGTTTTTTAATTTTTTTTATTAACTTTTTCAATCATTAATTTATCTACCAATACCTATATAATTATTTTTTATTTAAAATTCAATTCTTCACAAACATGACTCAAATAGGCATCAATAAGGGTTTTATTTTAATGTGTTTAGTTCTGGGAAATATAAAAAAATTAAATCCACCCTTCACTATCTAAATCTATTAAAAAAACACGATGTGGTTTTTTTGAATTAATTTATTATATAGAGTCAAAAATAATTCTATATAAATTAAAAAATAATTCCTCTCTCAATTTCTATATAAACCCACCCATTCTCCCATTACATTTCACTAAAAACCCTTTAGCGAAGAATGTGTTCTTTTCTTAATACTATAGATCCCTCCCATGGTTCCTCCAACCTCTTAATAATCTCTTCTGAATCAATAAAATTCTCCCTCTCAAGGTAAGTCATACTCCCCTTCTCCTTTTTATTCAAGCACCTTATTTAAATTATCAATTTTTTACTTCTTTTGAGGATTGTATATGATTTAAAACATTCAAAATACTACCATTAGGGTTTGGAACTGATGAAAGACAACTTACAATCTAATTTAACCATTCATTGAATCTTTATGAACCCTTGTTTTGATATCAAAATAATCCTGTAAATTTCTATTAAAACATTTTTGTAGTGAATTCCTATTTCCATTTTTGTTGGAATAAATTGAATGATTTTTATACATCCTTTATTTATTGGGGATTCTTTGTTTTTAACCCACAATCCTTAATCATGGGGTTAAAATTGATGAATAAAATAATTATGTTTTATGATCTATGTGGCACACTTATAATTGTGGGCCAATAATTACATAGTCCCCCAAAGCAATGGGTAATGTTTTTATCTCATGATATTCCATATATGGTTCATGTGATGTTATCCTATGTACACAACGTTATGATGTATTGGATGTTATCCTTGACTTATGTTTATGAGGCCATTTCTTATTTTCCAAAATTTTTACAACATTTACTTCATGTTATAATTGTATATCATGCTTTGATTTTCTTGTTTATGATTATAATTTTTTTATTTATTATCAATATGAACATGACTAACATGTATAACATTTATCATCTTATTATTTGATTATTCCATTACCAGTCTTCTTAGAGCACTCCAATCTTATATATGTCCTAGGTTATACCATGTCGTTTTTGAAGATCCAAGGAATATAAGAGAATGTTTCTGCATTTTTTAACAATTATTTTTTACCCGTGTTTTAGGTTATTATGTCATATACCACTATTCCTAAAGACACGAGGCCTAACAATCATATTGGGTGTTAATTTTTTTGTCATTATAGATTAAATCATCAATAAAGATGTTTTAAAATATGGGTTTTTTTAGTCGTTATCAGTGCAATGTCTTGTTATTTTTTGGGATTAAGATTATGAAACTCTAGAAATATCCTTAAGTATAAGACTAAAAATAGGTAAAATCACAAAATTTTGTTAAATTATAAAGGAATTGGTTTCAATAAATTACAGTTGTTTCTAGATACTAAATGTGGATGTTCCTTTATACTAGTCATACATAAGGTTAATGACCTCAAAATGAGCACATTTATATTGTATCAAACATCACCTAGTACATAAAAAATCCTTGCTTCACAATTATTTTGAAATTCCTAGGATATATTCATAGTTAAATTTTTAGTCTTGTTATGAACCACTATTAAGGGGTTTAAATTGATGATAATATTTTTTGTTTGGAAATATATCATATATAAAATATGATAAAATATAGAAATTCATAGGTAACAGAATTCATTTTATTATTGAATTATCCCTTCAATGTTCATATTTTCCATTCATGTGTCTACTGGTCAAACAATTATCACCTCTAATTCGATTTTGGATGTATTAAGTTATTAGAACCATAATATAATAATGAATGTGATGATTATTCCCTATGGTTTTACACATTCATTTATATCACATAATTTTAGTATCATTATTAAAAAACCACTGCAAAAAAACTGAAGTTGATTAATTGGTTAAGAAAAAAATTTGTCAACTATTTCAACCTATGAATAATATTCCCAAATGAAATGTTTTGGGATGAATATCCAAGACTATGTTCTGATACACTCTTTATCATAATTCAATGTTATTCTATAATTTTATTAGATTTCTTTGTATTGGGATAATGTATACTGTTGAGAGAAGGAAATCACCATATGTATCAAAAATTGCCCTTTTATACGATATAAGTGCATGGTGGGAAAATAATATCCTTTGGTATCATCGTCTCAATAATTAGTATTACTTAATTTTGAGAAAGTGTATCCAAAATAAATTATTATGACTAAGGAAAATATCATCATCGATTAAATTCTCATTGTAATGGAATATATAGATGTATTTTCCAAATAAATATCATTTCTTCCACCAAGACAGGAGATTAAGTTCTCAATATAGAGTATACCTATATCATTTCCAATATATAATATTTCTTAATGAATATCCATTTTTTATCTATATGATCTGAAGAGGAAACTACAATAAAATTGGTATAGAGATTTTATACACCCATGTACATTACTATGGGGCGAACTAGTCCTTTTTTCATGAATAGTCATTTATCAATTAGCCTCTTCATTGATTATCATAAAATGAACCAAATCATGATAAAAATTTATCATATACCACATATTGATGACTTGTTCAACAAAATACATGGATCCCATTACATTAGTAATGTGGATCTTCTATTGGGATGTTATCACGTAATGTTGAAGGATGAGCATATATACAATACATCTTTTCATTCAAGGAATGAGAAGTAAGAGTTCATTATGATTCAATTTCGACTCAACAATTTACCATCAATCATGATGTACATAATGAACAGTGTATTAAAGAATAACCATGATAAATATATGAAAGTATTTATAGAAGCTATTCTTATATCATCCAAAATCAAGGAGGATTATGAGGATAATATGGTTTTTATATTTAAGACCTTGTGAAAAGAAAATGTGTCTGTACATTATAATAAATGAGTGTTTCATATGGAGAATGTAATATTCTTGGGATATGGTATCATAATAAAATGTATATATATGGATCCTACAATATACTTCAAATATAATGATGGTCCATAACAATATCTATGATATGAAATTGTAGTTTTCATGGATTAGTAAAAAACTATCATTGATTTTTGATAAAGAACTAATTATTTTCCAATACAGTTAACTAAACTAACATGTAATAAATTAATGCTTGTTTAGACTAAAGAATGAGAATATAGCTTTAATAAGTTTAAGAAGAGGCTAATCCCTTCACTAATCATGAAATTACTGACTATTGGGGAAGGATTTGTGATCTATATTTATGGATCTAAAAAGTTATTGGTTATTGAATGTTTACAATATAAAAATAAGATAGTTTATTCCTCTTGAAAATTAAATATCCATTAGTAAAACTACCCAAAACATGATCTATAATTGGGTGTAATTACCTTATCTGTGAATATTTGGAGACATTATCTTTATAGGGATAAGTTTGACATATATACATATCATAAAATTGTCTAATATATATTCATATAAAATGTATCAATATAACCCAATAATGATTGTTAGTGATAATCAAGGATGATAGATTTTCAATCCATTACAGTCCTTTGAAGGTGAAAAAATTGTCATACGATCCAAGTAGAAAGTATCATGTAACAATTTCCATGATGACGATTGTAGGGGATATAATCTTTTAGGATATGTATAGGATGAATGAGATAATTATAAATTAATTTTAATACTTTCTCAAATAACTTATCAACCATTTATCCGTGAGTGGAACAAGGAGTACTATAAATATATTGTGGTCTTATAGAAGAATGAAGTGAATATTCTTGAGTTCAAATTTTCTAATGATTGAGTTCTAAGGATTGTATCTTGTATATGAATCCCATAGAAACAAGACCAGAAGGGGGAACTTCGTGATGATGCACAAAGATCATCCTTCTATATTCATCTAGGGAATCAATATGATGTATAAATATTTGATGAAAAACATATGGGAGCTAACATAATGATCTATATTGTATAAATTTTTTTAATGTTCCTTAGTATACCAACGTGTAAAATATTAATAAGAAAAGTATAAGGGCATGGTGACACCATTACCAATACTAGTATGGAAATGAGAAAACATAACCATGAAATTTTTTTAATGACTCCCCATGACCCATAAATGAAATTTTACAATCTAGGAGGTATTCGACCAATTTATAATGTTAGTGCATTTTATTTTTACAATGTAATATCTATTTATTGACCAAAAATAAATAATATACATAGGATAATTTTTAAGACTTCATGGAGTACCAATATTCATTGTTTATGATTGAGAATTGAAGGTTACATTGAGGTTTTTGAGAAGTCTATGGGATGTAGTATGTATAATGCTAAATTTCAGTATTGATTGTCACCCTAAAATGGCTAGTTACTCTGAAATGACTATTCTAAATCTATATTATTTGTTGACATATTATTAAATGGGTCTCTAAGGATATTGAGATCTACAACATCCCTTATTTGATTTCTCATAAAACAAAAGTTTTTATTCTAGAATTCAAATTGAACTATATAAGAACCTATATGGGAAGAGGTTATGTACTCTAACTACTAGGATGAAGGTGTGGAGAAGAAGTTTATGGGACCTGATCATGTCCAAGAGACGATAGATAATGATCAAACCATTAAATGAGATATGAAATTCACACAAATCTTAAATACAATACGAAAATAATCTAAGAGACCTATAGTTTGAGGGAATATATAAAATTTTCATCAAATATTTCCACAGTAGAAATTCATGAGGTTTGAGAATAATGGAATGATTAGTCTATGATACATTGACCCCTTTGAGATATTAGATTACATCAGATTAGTGGTTTATTTACTAGCATTGTTGCCTAACATATCTCATGTACATGATATGTAGCTTGTATACGTCTTGAATAAGTATATGCTAGACCCCTAAAATAAAAAAAAATCAAATCTGTTAACATTGGAGAATTAACTTTCATATGATGAGTATCTCGTGAATATCTTAGAAATTAGATAAAAATTTTTATGAAAAAATAAAACTATATTTGTTCAATAGGTGTGGTGGGGCCACTAGTTTAGGGAAGTGTCAAAGTAACTAGAATATGTGATGGAACAAATGTACCCTTGATGTTTCAGTGCTTGAAATGATAGTTTTAAGGGATAAATTTTTGAATGGGGAATAATGTAACAACCGAAAAAATTATAAATGAAACTCCATTTGATATTGAATAAGTTCCCTAGTATGTAATGTTGTTATATAAAAAAAAATTATTACAGTAGTTATTTTGTACCATTATATGTTTTTTAAACTTTAAAATACAATTTATTATTATAACCATTGATAATACTTCAATTGAAAAATTACAATTAATATTACTATATTAAGGGATATGATAAAGTGAAATTTTCACAAATAGAAGAAGTGATATCCTCGAAATGTAAGATCATACCCTGTAAATACCATTTATTATAGCTTAATAGGGATATAAAATCACTGTTCTTTTCCCTTGGATACTCTCAAGATGATATTCAAGAACTAAAGTATAAGAAAACCCATTTATGGGAGAAGTTCAAGACTATCAAGATGATGAACTAAACCCTGTTCTCTAAACCACACCCTGAAAATCTCACCACCTCACACTATACCCTTAGGATATTTTCTAGTGTAACAAAGGGATATATATACACACCATAATACTATTAATTTTTAGTTTTTATTTCAATAATATAATATTTATATTTATTAATTTTTCTGATGACTTTTCAAATGATTAGATAATCCATTTTATAAAAATTATATTCTGATACGATGAAACCCAAATTTTATTTTTTGGAAATTTATTTCTTCAATAAAGATAATATTTTTTCTGTATTAATGAATTTTTTAAATAAATTAATTTATAATAAAATATAATTGTTAAATAATATTTATTAAATTTATGATCTAATAAAACATTATGATGTCAAATGTAATTTCTTAAAGGGTCATAAAAATGTTATTATAAAAAACCCATATTTTTAAATAAATGATTTTTTATTAAAAACATTAAATTCTCATAATTAGAAAATTATTATGATAAAAAAGAAATTATTTTTTTGGGTATAATTTAGAAATATCCAATGGTGAATTTTTCATGATATTTAGAGATAGTTGAATTTTTAGGTCAAACTAAAATATGTCATAAATATATTATATGTAATATGGAATCATAAAAGGCCAAAAGTGATGTAATAAATAAAATAAAGAGTATCCCAAACATAAGTTATTTTTTCCATTTAAATTAAACTGTTTTCAAAATTATTTAATTAATTTTATAAACTTGTAATGAATCCACCAAAAAATGTGTTATATTTTAATGTTTTTAATAAATTTATTATAAACATGACTCGCAACTATATCTCCATGGGTATTATTTTAATGAGTCTGGTTTACCAAATGATAAAATAAAAAATAAACACTTACTTGGTAGAAATAATGGGCATAATCCTTGGGATAGACTGGGGTTTGGTTAGCCTTATTACATATATATATATATATAAATCTATGTTAATAAATTAATAAAGAATTCCCATATTTTTTCTATATAAAACCACTGACCTACAATTTCATTTAAATAAAACACTTTTATCAATAACTTACTCTTCTATTACCTCTCTATATCCCTCCAATAGTTTGTCCATGTTCTCAATAAGATCCTACCAATATTTAAGATGCTCACTTTCAAGGTAAGGGATCCTCTCATTCTCCACTTTATTCAAGCACCTACTTTAAGTTATTCCCTTTAACAATTTTTCATCTTGCGATATGTTTTCATAGATCTCTCTTACAGTCCTTATGATATAAAAGTGATGAGTGTTATCTTTAACTATCATTTAACCACTCAGTGAATATTTCTACACCCTATTTATGATGCTAAAAACATCCTACGATTTTCCATACCAAACATTTTTATAGTGAATTCTCATTCCCATTTTCACCCAAAGTTATTCACCTAGTTGTAACTATATTTAATTGATTTTTTCTTTTCTTTTATGTAACCAAAAATCCTTAATTATGGGGTAAAAGTTGACTATATAAATTTTTATATTTTATGAGATATGTGGTACACTTTTTCATGTACACGATATGAAAGTGATAGGTCGACCCAAATATATATAGATCTTCAGTGCATTGGGTAATGTTTTTATCACATGTGATTCCATGAATTGTGTATGATATGTTATCCTAATAATTCTACATTACAAATTCATGGCGGTTGTACTAGATTTATGTTTATCATGTCATATTTTATATTGTTTCCACATTCCTATGTTTCCATCATATTATCATTGTATATAATCCTTTGATGTTCATGTTTTTTACACTCTACAATGTTATGTCTCATTGATATGACTATTGACCCACATGTTTTAATTTCATCACATCTTCCTTTTATTATTCACTTACTAAGATGTTTTCTCACAACATTCTTATGTACATCCCTTAGTCATCCCATGTAGTTAAAGAATATCCAAGGAATAGAAGTTAATTTTATGATGTTTATATATAATAATGGTATACCCGTGTTTTATGTTATTATCTCATGTGAATAAATTATTAATGTCACTCAGTCTCACAGTCTTATATGATTGTATTGAATAATCATTATATAATAAATATTTAATTAATGTGTATTAAAATGTGGTTTCTTATAGTCCCAATAGTAGGAAATCTAATTCCTCTCATATATTTTAAAAAACAATTCTTTTTATATTTGTTGTAAAAGAACCAAAAGTATATCGTTCAAAAAATGAAATGTATATTCCAATTAAACAATTTTGAAAAAAAATTCAATAATGGATAAAAATTTTCTTAAAATATATTTTTATAATATTAAATAATTATTTAAAACATATTTATAAAACATTGACATGGACAAAAAAAGAATTTTTAGTTTGAATGGGAAATAATGTCATTTTTCTTTAAAACATCACTACAGTCTCTTATGTAATTAAAAGATAAAAATGATAGTAAAACATATATTCTCAAGAGATATAAAAATTATAATAAAATTAAATGGATTTATTACAAAAGGATTATATTATTTATTCAATAGAAATTCAGGCATAAACAGTACTGAATAAAATGAAATTGAAGAATGATCTACTTTATCGAGTTAAAATTATATCCAATGTACATTAACCTCCCATATTTTTAATGTAAAATTATTATAATTATAAAAAAGTCATTAATATACTTATAATGTCATATGCAATCCTCTTATAAAATTTCAACACCCATTTGATAATAATTTCTTATTAAAATAATCATTTCTTGGTTTTAAATGATTCATATTTCATGAGAAATTCAATTTGGACGTTTTAGTACATCTAAGTTTTTAATGGTTTCAAAAAAATAGTTATTAATTTATTAAATATCATAATTTTTGTATTCATATTTATATTTATCAATAAAATTAAGTTATAGAAATTATTTATACCATACATGGAGTTGGTAGGTTGTATGAATACATGATCGTTGTTATCATTGTTCAAAGAATGGAATGAAAGAAAGATAAATAATAATACATATTTTCCAAATCATTATTTTATAATTTATATTATATATATTCATTAATTTCTTCTAATTACCATCAATGTAATGATGATATAAAAATCAGATCACATTTCCTCATGGATATAACATTCCACAATGAGAGACGGTTGAAGTTATTGTTTTACAATAGATAGTAATTTAAGAAGGAATATATCATATTATAATTAAATAATAATAATAGTTCCATAAATATAATTTATAAACATTGAATATTTTATAATAATCATTCATGAATGATGGAAATGAAAAAATAATTTAATCTCTATGTGGAGGTTGTTGAAAAAATGTATGCATGAGAGAAACTTTCATTTCCCATTTGATGAAAAATATGGTTGATAATGAAGATCATTGATATGTAGTAGGTATAAAAACAAATAAATTGATCGAATTTGGGTAATACTATTACCTCTTCCTCGGGAAACCTCCATTATATCCATTCTAAAGGACCAATATAAAGGTGTTCTAAGAAGGCTGACATATCTAATTCAGGGATTGGGAAGTTGATAAGGGAATTAGGTTGGTACTTTGTGTTTAATATAGTTCAATGTGGATAAGATAAAAGAGAAAATATGAGTCCTTTTAGTAGTTATGGAATGGTAAAACCTTGAACTACAAAAAAAATTAATATAAAATTAATTCATACTAATGTAAAATTATTCCATATGGCTACTGATTACAGAAAAAAGAGTTTAAGGTATAAATTTCATGATACAATGATATTTTTGAATGCTTTTGTGTCATTGTAAACCTTCTTTATTGCACTAACACATTTTTAAATAAGTTTTAATCTTGAACGTGGTAATGAATTTTAAAATTTGGCATCATTATTATTATACATATAAAGAAGAAATTATGTTATAAATGTCAATAAATTGATATTTTTGAAAATTTTCATCTTTATGTATCCTATTTTAGTATTTTTATGATTTTAAAATAATTTAATAAAATTTTATTTAACATATAATATCATTATTTTCATTTTGACAATATTAATAGAATTTTACTTTAAATATATCATGATAGTTATAAAATTTTAATATGAATCACTCAAACATAAAACACATGCCATATTTATCAATCAAATGTTTGGAATGAAATAATTTACACAAATTGTATTAATTTTACTATTTTTAAAATCATTTATTTTATTTTTCTATTAATTTTAAAAAATATTTTTTCAGTATTGAATAGGATTTTAGTGTAATTATTCAATCACTAAACATTATAAATAAATTACAATAATGAAAAAATAAAAACATATTAAAAATAAACATTTAGAACTGAACTTATTCTAGTTTTAGTGCTTATAAAAATGTTTAGAGTTATGAAATTCAAGAGAGGGAAAATTTTTATTTATACTTTTATTAAAATAAAATATATGACATGATCAGTGAAAATTGATCTCGATATGACATTTTTTTTTCATGGATGAGAATGAGAAAAATACACTCATCCAGACCAATTATTTATGTTTTCATATGAATTTTAAATCATTATCTTAAAGTTGTATCCTTGTTTAACCTGCTTTACCCTTACTGATGGGACAAAAATTAATTAGGCTTACTATTCAAATTTAATATAAATAAAGGGGACTTATTTTTCAAATTTGAATATCCTCATTCAAAATATGGGATACATTTTTTCTAGATTCAATTTAAATAAGAGAAATAATTTATTTTTAAAAATAAGTCCACAATGCATGATGAAATTCATATTTTTAGAAAAAATACATTTTTATGAAAAAAAAAGATTTATTCATACCCATTTCATAGAAAAAACAATATATGATTTTTTTTTAAAAAATTATTGAATTTATAATAAATATATTTTATCGAAATTCTTTAGTAATAGTTATTGATTGGATTTAGTAAGATAAAATATTATTTGGGGCATAATAATAATTTTTTAGAAAGACGTATCTTTTATATTCAAATGATTTTTCTGTTCATTTTAAATCATTTGATAACCAATTAATTTATTTTATACATCTGTAAAAAACAATTTTCTTATAGTTTAGTTAAACCTATTCATACCCTATAATCTATCATCCAGGAACAATCTATCACATTAAAAATAATATTTCATTAGTATATTGTGGTTTGTTTAAACTTGGTGTCACTGCTAGAAAATGGACCTATACCCACAGTTTTATTGAAAACCGTTGTTATAGGCCACCCTATCACCACGGTTTTTGGAAAACCGTGGGTATTGGAATTTTTTGATGGAATATGCCCACGGTTTGATGAAACAGTGGGCGTAGGCTACCCTATACCCACGATTTTCTTCAAACCGTGGATATAGGGTATCATAAAATTCATATACCCACGATTTGCCCAAAATTGTGGTGATAGGTTAACCTATACCCACAATTTTCCCCAAAACTATCGATATAGTAGTCAGATAAATAACTTATATCCATGGTTTTGACAATCTGTGGGTATAGGTTTCCCATGTGTGCCTGGGAAAATTCTTTTTTCTTCGAGGAAAAAAAATGGCTGGAGTTATATACCCACGGTTTATTCCTCTATACCCACAGTTTAAATAAATATATTTAAAAATATATATATATACATACTTATATGCGGTGATGGGGTAGTGGTAAGGCCACTTGTGAATGGAGAAGTGGTCGTGAGATCGAATTCTGCGGGCCACTATTTTTTAAAATATGTTATACCCACGGTTTCCAAACCATGGGTATAGAATGATGAAATAGTGGAAAAACCTATACCCACATTTTTTCCAAACCATGGGTATAGGTCATGAAACTATACTGACACCACCAACGGCCACAGTTCCCAAAAAGGTGGCTATAGCCTACACCCACGGTTTTTGGGTCTATAGACATGGCTTTGAACTGTGGGTATAAGATCACTTTCTATTAGTGTGTTGCATGTAATGAAATATTCCAAGGAAATGAAACATATTTATATTGTAATATATTTGAAAATATCATGTGGGTAAATTATATCATCCATTAAAATGAATTTCACGATCAAAATTATGTGAGTATCCTAAAAAAACAATCACATCCTTGAGATCCCAAGTAACTTCAATATATTTTTTATTCCTCGAGATAAAATTAAGCATTCGAGTAATCTTTATCAATAAAAATTTATCTCTATAATCCATGATTTATACAAATTTTATATTATTGGAAAGATCATGGTCATATAGTATGCCTTTGAGTTCAGTAAATATGATGGATCATGTTTATTATTTTTAATGGGATATACATGCAACTCATCATGAGAATGAGATATGTTTGGTGGACATGCAAAGTGGAAATTCACCACTGCTACTAGATCATGAATTTCAATGTGACCAATACAACTAAGGATTATGTAACACCCTAATATTTTTTGAATTATATATATTTTAAAATATTTTATGATTTAGATATTTTTAATTACATGAAACATTGTTATTTTCTTATGTTACACGTAGCACTGATTTTATATTGTGTTTCATGAAACACTAATTATAGCATTCATTACATGCAACACCAAGCTTAAATGAAACATCATATACAACTAAAATATTATTATTTAATATGATAGTTATCACCTATCCATTGGAATTGATGGTATGAGTAGTATTTACTATATTGTAAAAATATCTTATGTATCTATGTATATAAATTTAATTACATTGTAAACAATTAATTAATAATGAAAAAAAAACATTTGAAAATAAATAAAATCATTTTCTGAAAAACTATTTTAAGAATTAGAAATGAATTTTAACTCAATAATCTAAAAAATAACTTTTGGTGAGTTTTTTATGAAATTAATATACTATATATTTAATAAAAATTTGAAACATTCTTCTTATGTTTCTTTAGACAAAAGATAAGCATAAATTCAATTATACAGTTAAATCAATATTTTTCTAAATTTTTTTTTGCAATTTTATACACATATTTTTTCAATATATTTATTTCCCAAATTTATAAAATTTATATTAAAAAGTTAAATTAATTTCATAAATCATAATTTTTTGATTTTATTATGGTTAATTATTTAATTTTTTTTTGAGAAGATAATGTTTTCAATGGATTTTGAAAAATACTTTTTTTATGAATTTTTTTTTCATTTAAAGAATTTAGAAACATAATTATTGTTTTAATGTGGTTTTAAAGTAAAATTAGTTCAGTTATATATCTATTTTTCTAATTTAGAACATTGGATTTAATTTAATGTTGAATTGGGATATAAAAACTTATGAAACTTTTTTTTCTCGTAGGAAAACCGCTTTCACATCGCTTCTTTAGGTTTAATTTAAAATTAAAATTTTCGAATTATGTTAATACTATTTGGAAAATGGATTCCATATTTATATTAATCATAATTTATATTTTATAGTCATTTATACATTGATTTTGACGATTGTTAATTGTAAAATTAGTAAATATTAATTACCATGGTAAATGTAACATGGGTTTTGTGGGGTTATACTAAATTAATATGGCTTAAAAATGAACCAAAAATATTCCAAAACCAATTGAATAACCATATATAAATTTTTTTATCTATATGGTCAGATAATGACCTTTTTAAGATCCTTTTATATTGTGAAAAATTTTGGTACAACATTTTCATTATATCATTATTATTATACCACACACCAAACTTGTAAAAGTCCAAACACACTCCTCTAATATTAAGAATTAGAAACCCCATTTGGATCATACATGATATACCAAAATATCATCCTTAAATATATCCAATCATCCTCAAATTCATATTTTGGCCATAAATCCAACATAAAAAATCATTTTTGTGCAAATAAATAAAATATTCTCAAGAAGAGGTAAAATCCCTAACTAAGAATTTTATTTTATTTCTACCTCAACCTCATTAAATTTATATTAAAACATAAATATAAAACATCCAAAATATATTAAAGATACTAAATTTTTAATTTTTTAATTTAATAACCTATATCATTCACATATTCTATTAAATAGGTTATATAATCATCATTTATGTGTAAGGATGACTACCACCTCATGATCTGATGTTATTAATTTTCCATCACCCCCAAAAATAGAGGGATATAATAGTACAATTGTTTTTTTATATATGATACTTATTATATTTTTATTATATTAGAATCAGTTTATCACATCTTCCCTCTTACCTTCCATTCCAGGGGAATATGATAACGTCATTCATGTGTACGATGGACTACCACCTCGCAAAATAGTGTGATTTATTCAATATTTACATGGAAGGTAATGGGGATTGATTTTACAAAAATATGGGACATATATGGGATAAAAATGATATTGAATGCTAAATTATAATTTTCCTCACTTTTTTTCTTTTCTTCTGGAAAATGGAAACAATGTTCATTTTTCAAAAGGACCTACTATCCAATGAATGGTGTATTTAATTTTCTATATCTAAATTTTATTGTCACTATAAATACATATATATGGAATATATATGATATTAATATCATTTTTTAGATCTAGATATTATCAAAACACCATCAATTTTATAGTACAGATAATAAAAAATCAAAACATATCTACGAAACAAAGAAGTTATTGCATGAAATGCGACTTTAACATAGAATTTTTAATAATAGAAAATAAAAGTTCATAATTTTAATATCCAAATAATTTTTTGAATATGTTTCAATATTATTTTTAGTTACATACATTCCTTTTTTAGTTTATCTTTTTTTGGGATTTATTTTGGAAATTTCTGGGGTGAAGTTTAAGAATTTTTGTAACAAGTGTGATCGTGCATGGATTTACCAAAACATGTTCCAATACCAACAATAATCATTGAGAACCCAAATAGAGGGAATCCACATAGTTATATCATTGTTTTAAAAATCATGTTCCCTCCTTGTAATAACTGTCAGACGCCCTAGGGGGAAGTACACAATTAGGTGTATAGTTAGGAAAAAGCATGCATATGGAATTTTAGACCGCCAAAAATTCATTAACGAATTTATCAACCCCATTTTTATATCCCTAAACATCATATATTGTCACTAAACCAATTATATCATTATTGAAGGCTCAAAAATGTATTATAAGTCATTCCAACCACCATTATTCATGAATCTATGATTTGTTGATGTATCCACACCTCCCTCAGTAATAGATTAACATCTCATATGGTTTTCTCCCTCTATCATACGTTTCTCTCTTATTTTGAAGGTATAACTTCTTCATTTGGTAATATTTCTATATATTGGTTTGATAGACCTAATAAATTTCATCTCTGATCTAGGTTTCAGATTTAGATCTCATTCTTCAATGTGATATTTGGTGTTCCACTTCAATTTGGGATTTTTGTTGGCAAGTGTCCATCAAAAATCTTGAGGTAGGTTGTCTAAATTCAATTATCATATTCATATATTCCAAAATTTTGTATTTATTTTGAAATTTAAATATAAATGTATGGAAATTATACTTTTAATTAAATAATTTATTTTATTAATTAATTTATGCAATAATGGATTTCGTTAATTGAATTTCCCTTTGATTATGAATTGAGTTAATCTTGGGAAAATTTAATTACTTATTTCTTAACAAGTAATTGGTTAATAATGTGACATTGAATGGATTAATCAATGAGAATTGTTTAATTGGTCAATGGATAGAATTTTGAAATTTATTTATTCATAAAATTTTGAATTGTTTGATTAATGATATTTATGGGAGGGTGGGATAAACCATAATGGTTAAGGTTTTATATGATTTAAATATTTCAAAATGTATTAATAGTAAATTCATAATATTATTCTATGCAATTAAACTATTGAATAGAGATTTTGTTTCTTAACTGAAATGGTATCCATTACGTGAAATGATATAATGTGATTAAATATTGACTAAACTTGATTGAGGTGATTTTGTTTGAACTGTGTGATTGTTTG
The DNA here is from genome assembly GCA_963277665.1 of Viscum album. Classification (NCBI taxonomy): domain Eukaryota; kingdom Viridiplantae; phylum Streptophyta; class Magnoliopsida; order Santalales; family Viscaceae; genus Viscum; species Viscum album. The sequence goes on along the minus strand of OY728155.1, from coordinate 2,131,674,789 downwards.
TTAAATGGGTTTTATGGAATGTATTTATGATTCATATACCCAAAGGCTGATATACATGGAATTATAGACACAAATTGAATTCATGTGATAATGGGTGTGGAACACAGGTTTCTAATTCAAAATCCCACTTGTGTGATTCATGAGATAATGATTGTAGTCCACATACTACCGCTTCTAAATCCCACTTGTGTGACTAATTGATGAATTGGTTTTGAAAACAAAACTGATTTTTCAAATATCCATGGGGTCCATGATATGGTGTTCCAGGAAAAAAAAATTTCCATTGTATTATGGTTTCAATTAAAAATGTTATGAAATAAAATTTAAAAGATAATGTCAGTACATGTAAAAATTAATTATAAATCCCTATGTAATATGGTTCAAACTATGGTATGGGATGATGTAGGTATTGATGTGTTGGGTGTCTCTGTGAACCTAGAGAAAAAATGTGGCATGTTAAACAATAATTAATGTTATAACTATTTACTTTATTCATTTCACATTATTCTTTATAAAACTACATACACTGTTATTTAGTGGATGTTATTTTTAACATCGTTGGGGGTGTCCTAATGTATTTTTCTCACACCCTACACTGACAACCTAATCTATACCAGAAGAGAAATGATGATTATAGGAATGGTTAATAGCAAGAGACCTGTGTCATATGGATGATATTGGATGTAGCATGGATGAAGTAACTAGACATGGTATCGGGACACACTTCAGTGTTTTTAGGGAATTTATTTTGGGTGTTTCATTAGATACTTTACATGTATTTGGAATGTAATATCTACTGTTTAAATTATTGATAATGTATTCCAATTTTGTTCATCATGTGATACTGTTCTTATTTTGGTTATGGTTATTTCTTTTTATTATTTTTAATTTATTTCGTTTTTCATGATATTTCGATGAATAGGGTATTGTCTCCCCATGATTGATATTAAACCCTCAATACTAGTCATAATCCTGTGACTTACAGGGAGGATTACCTGATGTCATGTAACTGACCATCTTGGGGAACTAGTTTGTCTGGAACATGGGTGAAGACATTATAATTGTGTGTCAATGGAGTGATTTATTTTATTTTATTTTGTCTTACTATTTGAGAATGGTTTTAATAGATTAGGATTAGTTAGGACCTGGACATAAGCTCTCACATGGGATTATCTAAAACATGTATTGAGGAAAATCCTAGTACCCAACTTGGGATTAATCTAATTAATGTTTAATGTTACAGTTGATTATGACTTCACCTCAAGTGATGCACTTTTTATGTGATGTGATTACTTTTTTTGAGATTTCATTAGATTTTATTCGTGGACCAGTATGGATGGATGGTTTTTTAATAATAAATCCTTATATTAATTCATTATATATTATTACATGCATTATTTTAGGCACCCATGGGGGAAAAACGTTTTTGCGTAAATTTTTGGAATTAATATGTTTTTCTTTTTTTGTGTAATTGAACTAAAAATGGTTCCAAAAATGAGTTGAAATATGTTAAATGATGAAAACTATGTAAAATGGGTGTCGAATAAGGAACATATATAAGAATAATGAGTTTCCCTTTTCTTAACCATGACCCTAATGTAGGTTACTTAAGGATAGTTATAGTGCCTAATTGTTTATCATGTGGTGGAAAATGGGGGATGACTTATTATATCATTATATGAATCCTCTTAATTATTTTAATGATGTGTAATGTAACCTAAAGAGTGTGTTTGGAATTGTAGATATTTTCATCAGTGATGAAATTTTCTTATAGGTTTTTAGGAGGATATGGCTGGAAGGGATCCCCCAATAGTGGAACCTAAGGCACCAATAGTGTCGGGTGAAGGATTCGGATAGAAATTTCTTGAGAACATTTCACACTTCATGCAATTTATAGAGAGATAACTATTGTTGGTTGTGGAGAGTATATATAACCTAAATTAGGAGTTCCAATTGCAGCATTTTCTTGCTTTACCTATAGAGGGTGGACCTGAAGCAACTGAGTTCTCGATTGAGTCTATCCAAACCATTCATTGCCACATGGGGAATCCTACTGAGAAAAGATTCCAACTTGCTACTTATATTTTATTCGGTTAGAAAAATCATTGGTTGGAAATCAAGACTCAGTATGGACATCAAGTCAACATATAGTGTAATGATATTATGTAGATGTTACAAGACCACTTTTACCCAATGATTCTTAGGTATGATAGGGATGCATAGTTTATAAGGTTGAATTAAGAGAGAATGTATGTGATAAACATTGCTATATGATTCACAAATTCGTATTTCATTTCTCTATCATTGTATGGAGATGAGCTGGCCAAGGAAAAATTTATTTATGATAGGATTAAGTTTGTGAATGAGTCTTAGGTCAATATCGTTCAGTTGACTATTTTTTCTAATGTTTTGAATCAGGATCTAATTTGCAAGGGCAATTGAAAGAAGATTCTAATTAAGGATATATGGTATATATTGGTTTATATATAGGTAAATCCAAGGATAATAGGAAGTATATCTATGATTATACTATCCAAAGTGATAGTAAAAATAGTATCCATTGGGAAGGTTATATCACCCATGACCTTACTAGAGTGACAATTTACTAGAGCGGTAGGGCTGGTAAATTTCATAGGCATTTTCCTTGACCACCAGTTGTGTCTCAATGTTCGGAAGAATTGAAAATCTTCAGAAGTTATGAAGGAACCCATGACAAATGGGTAATGATGGGGTAGCATTGTAGAACCAGATTATGGAAAGGGGTGTTGTACACCATAGTAATCTATCATTTGGAGTTCTATTGGTCATTCCAATAGTGGTAGTGTATGTAGTGCTCTATTGAAAAAATTTATATATCATTAGGGCACTACAGCTCAAGGATCTTAGACTACATCTCATAGAAGAGGGATAAGAACATTGCATCTAGTTCAGGTGACACTCGTTGACAGCACGGATGGACCATTGACGGTTAGTGGTACTATTCATATAGCTTACACACATTCTAGTTACATAATTAATACACACACCTCTAATTACTTTATATCAACAAAACAAGTGAATAGTTATATCTAGGAAGTAGTGTTTGTGAGAAGCATTATAAAGATAGGTACACCATTTGGAGTATGGTCAATTGACACTTATTTGTGAATGGTTTTTTCTCTTGAGTAATGAGAGTATCAATTTATTTGGGATCTTTGAACTCTAGATATGTCAGGATTTGACCTAATTATGGGTATATACTAGTTCTTAGAATACTAATAATATATTGATTGTTAATAAAAGATAGTTACTTTTATGTCTTTTGAGGATGAAAATTATATTTATCAGGGATAATGGGATATCTAGGTAGGCCATGCAGGGCCAGTTCATCATAAACTAGTGGATCTCATTACCTAGGTTTCAAGTTTATTTTTAAATGATGGGGGTGTAAATAATGATGTATTTACACCCAAAGTGGATAGGTTTTATGATTAATTTCTTGAGAAATTTTTCGGGACCCATCCTAAGAGATACAAGGAGTTTATGAATGATCTCATGTCGAAGTTTGAGCGATTTTATATTCCACCACAAACAATGTCACCAATATAGATTCAAGAGGCAAAGAATCATATGGAAGTGTTGATGGATAAGGGATTTATTCATTCGAGTACTATGCCTTGATGTTCTCTAGTCTTTTTTTTCATGAATTTTGATGGAACAATTCGCGTATGTGTTTTTGACCATAATTTTAGTCATATGACCAATATGAACTGCTATCATATTCTACATATTAATGATATATTTGAAAATATGAGAGGAGTTTGTGTGTTCTAAAAGATTTAATTGAGATCTAGGTATCATCAGTTGAGAGTTGAACATCTGATATACACCATAATGCTTCCGAACTAGGTATAACCTATATAAATTATTAATGATGTCATTCAGGTGGAAAAATGAACCAATAGTTTTTTGGTATTGATGAACAGAATATTCCATACATACCTGGATTAGTTTTCGGTAATATTTTTGTACTCTAAGACATTTGATGATCCTACCAATAATCAAGACATTATACAATATACAATGGGAGAGCATCGACAATATGACATGCTATATAAGTTCCAATTCTTGATTGATCAGATAAATTTATTGGGCCATATCATCATGAAGGATGGTGTGTTAGTGGACCGAGAGAAGATGTAGGTAGTTGGTCCATGGAAGAATCCCAATAATGTATTCGATATCAATAGTTTTCGCCAATAATAATGATATAATGATAGGTTCATATAGTAATTTTTACACTACAAATCACCACATTCAATCTTGATTAAGAAGGGAGTTAAGTGTGAATGGTTTTGGGAATGTGGGAAGTCATTCCAAGATATAAAATTTTCTGAACTATTACACTCATCCTTATCATACATACTTCAGGGAGAATGGTATACCATGTATAATGATCAAAACATCTAAAATAATATATTTTATTGACAGGATTTGAATCTCTGGAATAGGTTATGGGTTGGGTATAACTGTCATTTTATTTTGATCTAGTGTATATGCCTAGGAAGGGAAATAGTGTAGTTGATTATCTATGAAGTAAAACATATACTCATGCAGTTCAGGAGTCTTTCTTAGAGTGGAAGAAGATTACTTACCTGAATGATATGAATGTTGTGGCTCTAGAGGGTCAGGATTAGATTCCCCCTATATTAGTTTCATTAGATTCTACACTTTTCAAAGGTATTATAGAGATATGTTATGAGGATCTCAAAATTTGTTCCTTGAGAGAAATCCTTAAATGTGTAGAGTAAGATATCGATTTGACTATAGATAAGGATGATACCATCGATGTCTGAGGAATTATAGTTATACATACATGTTTGAAATAGGATCTAATGTTTGAATTTAATTCTTCAAAGTGGGTGATTTGTATGGGTTTGACCAAAATTTACCATGACCTACATCTATAGTATTTTTGGTCGGTCATGAAATTGTTTGTTTTTGGGTTCATGACATGATTCTATAGCTGCTAATTGGTAAAGTTTTGGAATCAATGACTTTTTGGTTTATTACCATCATTTACCATTCAATAATAAAAGTGGAATTGACATCACTATGAAATTTGTGGTGGGTATCCCACGGTTGCCTTGGATGAATGACACTATTTGGGTGCTTTTGGGTAGACTATACAAATTTTCACATTTCAGGACAATTTTGGAGACTTCTTTAGTATATTAGTTAAGAAACATGATGTTTGGGAAATAATCCAATCACAAGGGGATCCATGGAGTAATATTTTGGACTGTTAACCAAACATTAACTCATTATTTTGGTAGTGATTACAAAAGTTTTTTTATACACAAGTTTTATTGATTAAAACATTCAAAACACAAGCAGAAGGTCAGTAATGATGTACTATATGAGAGAATGATGATTTGAAATGAGTGTGTGTTCATGAATTTGGTGGGACTTTAGATAAGCACATAAAATTTTTTGAGTTCACTTATAATAACATTTATCAATAAACTATTCATATGGAACTGCATGAGTAACTTTATTGTTGACTATTTAGATCCTCTAAATGTTGGATATAGGTATGTGAGTTAGGTCTGCGGGGACCAAGTCATATTCTAGATATTTATATAAAGTTTCATTTAATTCAAAAATATATGGTTACATATATGACTAGAAAGAAGCTGTTTGATGATCGACGTCGAAGACCCCTAAAATTTTCATTTGTCAATCATGTGTTCCATCAGGTGTTACCTAGATTGGGTCACCATAGGATTTCGAGACTGGGTATGTTTTCACCCAGGTTTGTTATGAAATTTGGGGTTGTAGAGAGAATCGATATGGTGGCATATCGATTGTCAATTCCATAAAGAGATAGTTCTATGTATGATTTTTTCATGTCTGATAGCATTGGTTGTATCACCCTAACCCTTCTAACATGATCAATGTAGATTATGTACAGAATTGAACCGATGTGTCCTTTGAAGATCATTGAATACGTGTTGTGGATAACAATGAGAATTTGATTAGGCAAAATATCATGTTGATAGTTCTTACCTTGTTGAAACATTGATGTCTTTAGGAGGAAACATGGATGGGATAATAAGATATGTGGTTTTAGTGGCCTCATCTTTATCACATAGAATCTTTAGATACACGGGAGTATATCTTGAGAATGAGTTGTTATATTTTGGAGAGATTATGGGATCCTAGCCTTTCTCTAGAGATGTTTCGAGATCATTTTTAGACAATCTCTTTCATTATTTTTATTATATCAATTTTGGGTTTTACTTAATTTTTTGGGTGAAATTGGATAATTTTTCAAATAAGAGGGAATGTGCATGATTGGTGCATGGTTTTCCAAAACCATGCACCCAATATATAAAATATTGTAAACCCAGATAGAGAGGAATCAGAAGGTTGGCACACCATTTTCTAAACCAGGAAACATCCTTTATAGGAAACCATGTATGCAAAAATTTAAACCCCTAAAAATTCAGTAAAAATATTCCACACCATTCGATTATATCTCTAAACACACTAGATATACGATAAACTGATTGATCTCATTTTTGGAGTCTTCAAGATTAATTAAAAGTATTTCCCCCTATTTTCTTCAGGAATCAATGATTTGTTGTTGTATTTTTACCTCCCCCAGTACGTGATTCCCATCTTGTATGGTTTCCTCCCTATCCCATGCCATTCCCTCATCCTTTGATGGGATATTTTACTCTTTTGGTAATGAATCTAGATTTTGATATTGATGGATCTAATATGATTGGTATTAGTTCTAGTTTTAATATCTAAGTCTCGTTCTTTATCCTGATCTTAGTTGTTCCTCTTCAATTGGTAATTTCCACTGAATTTATCTGTCAATGATCCTAAGGTGGTTGATATAAATTCTATTTGCAGAGTCTTAAATTCCAATTTCTTATATGTATTGTAAAATCTGAATTGGCTTTTTTGTAAAATGATTCTTGAGAAAAATAAACTAATTATTTAATTAATTTATGGAATCCTAGAATTGATTAGTTGATTTTCCATGTGATTACGAATTTGAGTTGAACTTGGGAAAATTTAAATTTTTAATTTTGATCATGAAATTAGAGAATAACAGGACATTAAATTTATTGATTAATGGGAATTGTATAATTGGTCAATTGATGGAATTTCTGAATTGATTGATTAATGGGATTTTGAATTGGTTGATTAACGAGAATTATGTGATAGCTGGCATAACTTTAATGGGTTAATCAGTTATATGATTTAAATGTCTAAAAATGGTTAGATGGTGAATGGTTAATATATTTAAATGTGATTAAATTTGTTAATCGGGGTTGTATTGTTAATTGAAATGGTATCCATAACATGAAGTCATAAAAGGGGGTTAATTTTGATTAACCTCAATTGATGTGAGTTTGTGTAAAATGTGTGATTATTTGATAAACAGGATTTGTGACATGGACAATTGCTTCAAATACCCGTGGTGTTATAGAAATGATGTTATGGACCCAAAATGTATGTAAGTGATAATGGGTGCAGGATGAATATTGCTGCTTGAAAACCCACTTGTATGAAAGATGTGAAAACAAGTATGGGATATAGTCTACTACATCAAAACACAAATTGTGTGATTCATTTATAAACATATTTTGGGATACATAATGATGTTTTAAATACCCATGGGGTTCTATACATGGGGTTTTAGGCCCAATATTTCATCATTGGACTAAGGTTCCAACTTTCCATGTTATGAATTAAAATTAAATCTATAATTTATGTCCATGTGATATGAATAATAAATCCATATGTGATATGGTTTAGACTTCATAATGGGACATTATAGGTATTGATGGGTTGTTTATCTTCATAAACCTAGGGAAATAATGTGGTAAATTATGAATAATTAAATTTGATAATTATTTACTTTATTAATTATACGTTATTCACTATAAAACATCATACATAGTTATTGAGTGGATATTGTTTTAGACAACATTGGTTATGGCCTTTATAGTTGTACTCACCCTTCAAAGCCTTCTTAATCGACACTAAATTAGACTCCATGGTTTTAGGACATGATAAGGGAAATAGATCTATCTGGATAGATGATATTGGGTGGATCATGGATAAGGGAACTAAACAAAGTATCGAGACCTACATTGGAGATTTTGATTTCTTTATTTTTCGTTTTTCATTTTAAACGTTATATATATTTAGAATTCCATATTTACAAATTAATTCAATATATTGTATTACTGCTTTGATCATTATGTGGCACTAGTATTATTCTAGTTATTATTATATATTTTTATTATTGTTTATTTATTTATACAATTTTCCTACTTTTACAAATTGGGTATGGTCTACCCATGATTAGTATTAGTTCTTGAATACTAGTTGGAATCATCTAGTGTATAGGGAGGCTCGCCTGAGGTAATTTAAATGACAGGGTTGGGACATCAATATGTGTGGAACCTTGGTCAGGACATTACAATAATAAAATAATAAATGAAATTATCTATATAACATTATTTCTATAATAGATGTACAATAAATTTGTTTTTTATTAAACATTAGTTTTTAATGTGTATTAAAGAATTAGAGAATTATGATAAGGGATTTTTGTCTCAACATTATTTTTATGCGACACATTCCATATTCACCATGGGATATTTTATGTGGTGTATATAATGCCCATGAATTTATATTAAAGCCCATCTAGGATCAATGTATCACTAGGTGGGTGAGGGTTGAATCATTGATATATTTTTCTTTAATGTCCCTTTCCTTTTAAAATACACATAGCTTCCAGTTAAAGATTTATCACATTGATTTAAACAAAACAATCACACATCCATAGGAGCATAATAATTTACAAGTTTAACTACTGAAAAAGATTATCTACATCGATTGGACGGTTTTGGAAATTACCCAACACCACACAATCCATTAAAAAATCTCTTTTGGATAAAAAATATAGGATATTCCCTTGTTCTTGTGTATGACAACGATCAATAGAAAATTTCATGTGTTCCTTCAAGAAAAAAATTATTTAATAAAAGACTGTATAACAACTATTGAAACATTCACTATTTGAATTTTCATAAAAGCTCAATCTAATGGATCAGTCTGATTCCACTATCAAATAATTTAGTTCTGAAAACATATATGAAACAATACACTAGAAGCAATTCTATAAAATATAAAAAATTCCCCCGAAGAACATTGTATAATGGCACGATCCAATCTAATAAATCTTCCCACTATCTATTTATTACTCTCATTCTGTCTAAAAAAATCCTCATGAAAACATAGCCTAGAATCATTTTCTCTCTAAAACTCATGAAATTTATCAGTCTATATCTCTTCCATACATGAAAATAATTTTTTTTAAGAAAGAATAACATACTTTCTTCTATTTAAGGGTGTTCCAAAAGATATATAGGCGGGAATCAGAAAAAGTTTACCACTCAAATATATTCTGACACATCAATTTCACATTCATTTGGGCCCCATAATTGACTTTTTCATCACTTTTCAACTCTTCTTGATTCTTCTCAAAACATCATTATTCTTCTCAAAGAATCAATAAACATTGAAAATACTAAAGCTTATTCAGTATGATCCAATATTACAGAAGATGTAGTCATCATTATGAGGGTACCATATGGTTAATCTAATTATCTTAACCAATTTGTGAACACATATAAACTGAATAATTATAATTAAGATGATTCAAACCACATATAATATAAATGAATTACCATTCCAGAGCTCCATAACAACATGAAAACATAAAATTTTGAAACCATTCTTCCAAAAACATTGTTACAGTTTTTATGAAATTTAGAACCCGCTTTAACAAAACATTATTAAAAGTAACCCCTTTGAAAAAAATCATGAATAATATTTAATGTCCTTATATATTTCAATTAATTATATCAATGATCCTACGTCTGATGAATTCCACTGCACGATGACTTATCTATGTCAGTATACATGTGATGGATTGATCAAGGTCTCCTTTTGATGGATCAATGATTATCATTGTACAATGAATAGGTATCGACACCATAAAATTAATTCAGCGCCACATCTTGTTCAATGAATCATCACCCACTTGAAAAAAACTAGTTTTTTATAGAAATTGTTTACTACAATATTGTAGATAATTCATTTGATCGATCTTAGAATCTATTTTTATTATTGGTCATAATAAATATAACTTACTAAACATTCCCAACAACATTAGGAACTTTATTCTCTCATAGATGACTCTTTTTTATAAAAACTATGTCTGATGGATTACTTTCACTGTTACATAGATGGATCAGTGGCACAATGCTTTCGATAGACCAACGCATCTGTTGGATCAGTCAATCAGTGGCTCAAAAATACTTCAAATCTTCAAATTCTTTCATATTCCATAAAATCATACTTCTATATTGAATTCTTCATTACATTGAAAAAATTTGGATCCTAATAGGATTCTCTATCTTACTTTTCAATGCTCTATGGCTTCTATCCTTCCAGCATCTTCAGTAATTCCATCCAGACCTTAATACGATTAACGATACTTGGAATAGAAAAAAAAACTTTTCCCACATTCATTCACAAATTTTCCACCACATTTTTCTCACATTACATAAGATATTATAGAATTAATAAATCATCAAAGCATCATAAGAGTTAGTATAGATAATTTTATACTATGAAAATATGTCTCCTATCAATTGAAACTGTCGTTCCGGAGCCATTATTAGTTTGAAAACCATCTCCACCCACAAAATATTTCCATAACAAAAAAAATTATTTTATTATCAATCACACATATGATCAACTGAGTATACTAACACCTATGTTTGATCACCCAAAAAAATTAAGGTGTTTTATTATTATGAAAATAAAATAAAAAACAATCACCACTAACTTCTCTCAGCATCTGAAAAACTACACATTGACAAACTATTACTAATAATCTACCCCTTTCGATTTTTATCAACTAAGGTTAATAAATCAATATTATTTTTAATAACGTTTCTTGGATCACTAATCAAAAATTATAATCCTACATGATCTAATTCATTATATGAAACAAGAATAATTGACAATAAAACCATGTTATCCAATTTTAGTGACTCATGAAGCATCATCGGTACTCAAAGTTTTAATTTCATAAAGACTTATTTAAGTTATTAATCATGAAAAAATAATCTACCACAACCTCATAAAACTATTAAAATAGTTCACACACATACATGTGGAGTTCACATATTACCCATAACTCCCCTCACATATATCATTCCATAAAAGGGATATCATATATCAAACGATATATTTATGAAACATTATTTTACTCCCCCTTGAATGAACTAACCAAAGAATTTATTATATAGGGGAAAGATACACATACATCAACCTTAGAAAGAAATTGGTTGGACACTCAGGTTCAACCTCAGCATAAAAAATGATTCCTTCGATATATTTTTTGTGAATATTTTTATAACTAGTTTTGATGTAGGAACAAACTAAAAATGAAATTTATTCTTCTCTACATTATCTTTTATGAACATATATATTATATTGATATTTTTTAAATGATAATGTTTCACTGTATTTCTTGTAAGGTTAATATTACTATGATTATCACATCCTAAGAGTAAAGGTATCTTCATGTCACCACGTAGTTCTTCCAACTAAGTCATTATCGACATAAGTTGATTAATAGCTTGAGTGGTATAAAAATACTCATATTTAGTTGTGCTAAGGGTTAATGAATTTTATTTTATATTATTTGATCTTTCATAAATTTATCTGAGAAAGAATGCTCCACAAAATTTGGATCTTTTATCATCTATAATTCATTCCCAATAAGAATATTTATAGCCAAACAAATAAATATTTTCAATGTAATTATATCAGATTTGAAAATATATTTTACATATGATATATTTGATAATTATATTTATATCCAATAGATAAGACTCTCTTGGATACTTTTTTTAATATTTCTCATGGGTTAATAACCTAAACAATTTATGATCTTGAGGCATAAGATACAAAAAACTTCCAATAAACTTATGAATCTCTTTGAAGTTAACTTATTTACCATCTACATATTCAGTAAACATGGTTCTCATATAAATTGGTTTCAAAAGGGTTTAAAATTTCCCATTCTAAACATATATGTAATTTTCTTAGCATATTTTTCTTGAGAATGAAATATGTGTTTCACCACTTCTGAGATTTGTAACCCAAAAATGTATTTCATTTCACCTAGCATGGACATTAAAAAAAACTCATTCATATCTCAATAAAACCATTCACAAGGTCATTCATCATTTACAATAATGATTTTATCATAATAATATACAATTAAAATGATGGTAGTCACCTAAATTTGTTTGATGTACTGATTACTATCAACCCTTTCATTCTTAATATTCAACCTTTTTAGATGGTATCAAAACTAGAGTTCTATTATATTTTATCTTCATTTAGTCTATACAAGGATTTCATCATATTCGACACATAAGTTTCATCATTCTCAATAAAAAATCCAAATGGTTTTTTATTTAAAATGTCCTCATAATTTTCTCTATTAAAACGTTGACTTCACATCCATTTAAAAATATTTTGTAACATTGTTGTACCACACTAGAAAAAATGATTATAATTTTTTAAAATCTTTCCATAAAGACAAATTCACATCCTAATTAGTGCTTTCAATATGTTAGTAACCATTTTACACTATCCTTTATTTTCTTCTAAACACATTATCACATTAATAATGCTTTTCTAGGAAGACCCATTTTGTACCAAGAACATATTTGTAATTTGGATTGTGTACAAGTTCTCAAGTATCATTCTTATCAATATAACATAACTCTTCAATCATAGCCTGAGTCTATTCTAAATACTCAAAGGCTTATCTTACATGACATGGAAAACATTTTAATATAAATCGGTATGTGTAATAAATTTTTTCGTTCATAGAATTTTATCCTTTTTATGTTGACCACTAATAATGATTGGAGATTCCAATTTCTACCACATCCTAGTTTGATAGGTTATAGATTCATCTTCATCACCAATAATAGATGAGTCTGATTCTTATTCTTGTAAGAGATTACAATTTTGTTCATCATTATTTGTTATTTTCTCAAACATTCTTTCATTATCTTTGTCTTACTCATCTTATGTGTTTCTGAAAATTCTTAACCACCTTTTAAAAAACTTACACATCAAAATAGTGAAATATTATTCCTATTTATTTGTTGAAAAATCTATATCCTCTTCCATTATGAGAAAACCATGAAATATGTCATCATTACCTCTCTAATCAATGTTTCCAAGGTTTCCACCTAGGTTCTTTATGTAGAAAGGACTCCCAAAAACCCTTAAATGTTTCAAACACGGAGATTTATTAGAGAAAATTTCATAAGGATTTATTTCAAAACTATACTTATAAAAAATCAATTTAGAATAAAAATTTTGTTCCTTATAGCATGCATCCAAAAGAAATTAGAAGGACCATGCTGAAGTAATATAGTATGTCCCATTTCAACAAAAAAGATGTTATTCATTTCAAAAACACCATTTTTTATGTTTATAGATCACTAAACTCATGTCTAATTCCATGTTATTATGATAAATTATAAACTATTCATTCTTCTATTTAGCACCATTATCTTTGTCAAATTATACACTGAAAACCCACATTCATCTTCATCCCTTTTCCTGGAACTTTTAAACTTATTTTAAGAAACTAACTTATGTTTCAAATACATAACTCAAGTAATGTGAGCAAAATAATAAATGAAATAACTGGAGTACTTATCATTGAATGTTTATTGTTTGATCATTGGCCCAAAAATACTATATGTGATATGTTCTAAGGGCTGAGTTTAATGAATATCAACTTTCTTACTCATAATATTTGTTATTGTTCCTTTTGAAAAATTGTGTAACCCTGATATCTTATTTTTTTATCAGAAATACCTCAGACACTTTCACTATTTGATAACTTGTTCATGTATCTTTGCCACATATGTCACAACCTATTATTCCTTGAATAGTTTTTTTACATAATATATATGTAACATAAATTCAGAACTCCGCCAACTTGAAACATGTTTCCTTTCTTTTGTTTTACTCTTGTAACAAAATTTCCATATTTATATAGTTTCTATAAAAACCACTATTTTTTTTAAATAACCTTATTTACCTCATATGAAATTTTTGAAACATTTATCCAGTTGTGTTTTATCACATCTAAAAAATATATTTTTTAGATTTCATCTTTTCTTCCACAATAATAGTGGATTGAACTCCTTGGATACTGATGGATTCATCATTTACAAATTTCATTGTTCCTTTATTGAAGTGTTTCACATTCTTACACAATTTAAAATATCCTTTCACGTGAGAAAAAACCCAATATCAAAGATCTAGGTTTATTCACCTATTGTAAATTTTAGAGTGTTTTCAACTATAATAGATTTTTCAATCCGTTTATCTATTTTCAATTATTGATTCTAATAATATTTTTAAACATTTTTTTTCGTGTAATAAAATAAGACATCATTTTTTAAAATTTATATGTTGTTCATATCATTCAAAAGTAGTTTCCAATGTTTGGAATATATTCCCAACATTAGAAGAATATTTATAATATTACTTCCTTTGAGAGGATTGACATCCCATTGATATTTTCCCTCTATAATTCATGGAAAATTTTTAATATTATTGGCTGAACCAACACAAATTTATTGTATTCCCAAATTAACTATAATACCAGTAATAACCATAGAAAGAATAATTTATTCTAAAACATTCATATCAAACGATGTTGTGAACATGTTTCTCAAAAATGTTTTTATATTTTACATCAAGTCTTTTTTGACCTATAAAATAGTTTTAGATGAAATACTCTTCATAAATTCATATTATTTCAATCCTAATAAAAACCATAAGTAGTATAACATTTTTTAGAATCAAATTTTTTAAAAACCTATGACTTCTCAAATTTTTTTTGTTTTCTAAACATACATGACATTCCCAGTATTCATATTAATAGAAAAATATTTTACATTATTTATAAACTTTGATTGTAAATTTTGTTACCCTTATCTTATTCCCCCTTTCTAGAACATCCACCCACTTCAGAGATAGAATTCATGAAACTTGTAACTCCTTCCTCACGTTTATAAAAAAATTAATGAGTTCCAACTCATAATCCTTTTCTGTAAATATTACTTCAAGTTCATTCCAATTCATTTTCATCTCAAGATACTTATTCAGATAATCATTCTCTTCCATCAACATAGCTTTCTATTCAGGAAGAAATACTTGGTTTTATGTCTTAAGACATCTCTTATTTATCTTTATGATCTCTCATTCAGTCCTTATAACTTTTTTTCATGAATTATTTCAGTTATCTCTTCATATATTATCAATCTATTCTTATTCATAACTTATTTTTCAAAACTCTTCACCACTAACAATTTAAATGAATGTACTTTCTATAGAAATTTCTGTAAAGATTTCACATTCAACATCACTTTCTTTATATTCTTCATCGTTAGAGAAAATATTCTCATTAATATTTGGATAACATTACATTAGTACCCTTTGAGAAGGATTTATACATTTCACCATATTTACTTCTGGATCTTCTTATGTTTCGTTCATCTTTATCACTCTTTCATTCATGCATTTTTGTAGAAAATTTGTAGTAATGTGTCAAAAAACACCATATTAAAAACATTTCAATGGAAGTTTCCCTAAATACGTTCTTTCACCTATTTTTACATATTTAGGGAACAAAAATATATATTCATAAATATTATTACATATCCCATTTCAGATTCAAAATAATCACCTTCATTCACTTAAAGAATATTCATAGAATTTCTTTACATGGTATCCTTGAAGGGAATTTCTCAATAAAAAATTCTATTTCCTTAAATAACCTATTAATTTCATAAGTAATGACCATACTATGATGGTATTCTAGTTATAGAGATTTTGACTATTTATCTTCTAATGATAAAACATTGGGATACATCTTATTATGAAGAACACTAAATATATTTTCAATAACAATTGAGTCTTCTAGATTTTCACAAGGGAATCTTACACTATGCACAATATCATTCACCCTTGTAAAGACATCTCTAATAGATTCAAACTCATCCATTTTATGATCTACATACATTAGCCTCCATATTTTTAACATTTTGTTCATTGACTTTTTATTTATTCATAAATTTTCTTCAAAATTTCCCATATAAAATTGGTTGTGGAAACTCACTTTAATCTTTGAAACTTTGTTTTAGAAAGTGATAATAGTAAATAATTATCATATATTCCATAATTCTGAAGAATATTCCCATACAAGTATATGAGTGGTATATTTTCATTAATTGAGTGAAATCCATCTGAAAAATCATCCAAAACATCATACTCAGGAGACAAAATATTAGGTATTATTCTATATTTCAAGATATGAATATTATTATATTTGAAGATTGGGATCCCCTTACTATTTACATAATTTAGAATCTATATCACACTATTTTTTCAAAAACATTAGCAAAGACTAAATGAAGGAAAACACTCCTCTCTGACAACTTTTTTTAAAATTTGGATCTGAATCCTCAATTTATTTTTTAATGTAAGGACCTATTTAGTGTGGGTAGAGGGAGACCCATTACATATCTCGAAAACCCAAGGCCAAGTGACCTGAATACAAGGCATGAAAGGCCATTTTTTCTCCCAAAGGACCCCTCTGAGACGACTGGTTATAGCCCAACCAAGAACAATGTATCACTAAGGGGTGGGAGATAAATCAGTGATATACTTTTCACTCCTTTCTATTAAAACAACCATTACCTCGTGTTAAATATTTATGAATTTTCTAAAGAAGGAAAATAAAACATCCACAAGAACACAAGTATTTATAAGGTTCAATACTCAATAAGATTAGTTATATCCTTAGCATAGTTTACATATAATCAAACACCACATAATCTAGTTGAAATAGATATTTTTTTGGATAAAACAAGAAGGATATCACCGTTCACTTGTGTATAAATATAATTAGTACAATAGTGCATGTTATTATTCTATATATAAATAGGTAATACTAGTATGGGTAATCCGTAATGAAACATTTAGTTATTGGTTCAAAACAATTTATTGGTCTTCCTTTTTAACTTCCACTTGAATACTTTCAAAAACAAATTCTTCACTTTCCTACCTAGCATTAGGTAAGAAATTTTCCATTATAAATTTTATAAAAACTATGTTTCATGACTTATTTTGATTCCTATATCTAATAATTTAGTCAAAGAAAATAGATAATAAATAATACACTGAAAAAATTCTGAACTAGTTCAAACATTCCCTGGAAAACTGTTTCACAAGGCTCAGTCGGATCTGATAACTCTCACCACTAAATATTTCTTCCACTCATTATATCTAGAAATATTCCTCAGGAAAGCACAATCTAGAAACATATTCTCTCTAAAACTCTATCACTTCATATATCTCTATCTCTTCCACATAGGAACAACATTACATTTTTTATTATACAATATACATTCAAAAAATTTATAGGTTTACCCAAAGTGGTATTGGTGGGAATATAGAATGTTTTTCTATTATATTATTTTTCCAAAACATGAATTTCACTTTCATTTTTGGATCAATCTTTGTATTATTTATCACTAATCAACTCTTCTAAATTCATCTTAAAATTCCATGATTGTTCTTAAAAGGTAATTCTACTTCAAACTTACTATTTCTTCTTCAATACTGTTGCATTTCATGTCCTGAAGATGTATCCATTATGATGAGAACATATGGTCACTCTGGTTGTCTTGAACGATTTGAAACCTTGTGATATCTTAAGACATCTCATTACAATTCAATTTACCATTTGTATGTTAAATGAATTTTCATTCCAGATCAGTTTACAGACATGCAACCATATAACATCGAACCATAACTCCCATATTTTTTATCTTCTATTGAATTAAAAACTCTATTTAGAAACATTTTTAATGGAATCATCCCTTTAACCACATATCCAAAAAAAGTTCAAATTCTTTCTCCTTTAGAATTCCATATACTGATGGTCCTATATTTGATGAATTCTTGCGTTCAAGGACTTATCTATGTTATCCCATGTTTGATTCATTGGTCAAAGTAATCTTATGATGTATTCATGTATAAAATAGTCCAATGAACTAGTATAAACATTAGAACATTGATTTAAGACCACTTCATGTTTCATTATTATTGACTCACTTGGAAAATAAACATTTTTTAATAAAAATATATGACTACATTATTGTGCATTATCTATTTGATCATTCTATGAATCCATTTGTGTTATCAGTCCCAAAATGTAGTGCTTACTCATCGGTAACAAAAATCTAGCAATATTATTCTTCCTCTAATGACTATTTAATATCAAAAAATGTTTCTTGATGGATCGATGTTGGTGTTAATCTGATGGATCGGTTTCACAACACACACAATGGATTGACTCATCTATTGGATCTGTTGATAAATGATTCAATAAAAATTATATAAATTATATAAATTCTTATTCCAAAATTTTAGTACTTTTATCCTAAAATAATCATTACATTGATAACATTATGATTATTATAGTATCGTGTGACTTGCATTGGAGTGTTCTTTGACTTCACAGCCTTCAAGCATCTTATGTCATTCCATCAAGACCTCAATCTGATTGGAACCATTTGGAATGCGAAAACACATATTCTCACCCTTTAATTTACAAATACTTCATCCCATGCTTCTCATTAAACTTATGATAATTTAAAATTAATCAAACAATATATCATAATCATATTTAGTAAATATACATTCATACATCAATATATTCTCTCATACCAATTGAAACCATTATTCTGGACAGAAGGTGAGTCCAAAAACCAACTCCACCAGAGAAAAATTTCCCAAAAATAAAATTGAAACAAATATATTTATTTATATAAAATTACTATATTCAAATGGGTTTATTTCCTCTTACGTATGACCAGTAAGATGTAAAAATTATGTTTATTTCTTTTCTTGACAATAAAAATAAATAAACACTAACTTATTTCATCATCTGAAAACAACGTTCAACCAACTTAGTCCCAATATTTATTTTATGAATATTCTTTTGAGAATTATTAGAATTTATGTATCCATTTATGGATCTCACTTTTATGAGTGTTTTAGAACAAAACAATTACCAATGTGGTATGGATTTTATGATATAATCTCATCATTTGTCAGTATAATTTATTGTTATACTTATTCTAATAAAATATTATAATCCACCACTCATGAATCTAATTAGGTTTAATATAATATAGTTATGTCATTAAAATATAGGTTTTCCATTCATTTTCCTCTTTATATTCACTCAAGACTTCAAATGATTTCTTTAATAAAAATCAGCTTTGTTTCTCTTGTCCATTCAAAAACTTTTTTTTCAAATTCTTTTTTTGTAAATATGATTTCAAATTTATTCGTGACAATATTAAAATAATTTATTAAGATAAATTAATATGTTTGAATTTCTCCAAAATTTAATGAAAAGAATATTCATGTCATTCTAAAAAAAACCATGTTTATTTTACTAAAAATGTGAAAGGAATATTATTTAATTTCTATGTCATGAATAGAATTTCCCATCATCATGACCATCATTTTCATTGAATCTTAGAATATATTTTTTCTTTCTTATTTTAAATAAGTGGATTTTAATTTTTTAATTTATGAATAATTGTTTTTCAAAGTGAAAATTATTTTTTCCTCAAGAAGTATTTTAAATGGATTTTATAGATTCTATTATAATATTCAAATTATTTTTTAAAAGAAAAAAATTTCAAAAATGATTTATTATTAATCAGTTTCAAAAAGTTCTTTTCAAAATTGAAAATATATTTTCCAAATAAAATATTTTAAAATACTTTGAAATAATTATTTATAAATTTCTAAGGTTATTTTTCATGAAAGGGATTATGATAATGGTTTATGTTTTAAAATGTGTATTTCTAAGTGGAAAGGATATCTTCATCATGAAATGTTCCATGAGTTATTAAAAAATATTATTCCATCTATGATGAAATCATTTATTTTTTAATATTATTTATTGGATATAATTTGGACTGATAACGTCCTTATTATTACTATGGATGGTTAATTTTTGTGTTTATGAAATTTTTATGAAATTCATTTATTTTTGATGGATTATTTTATGGTAAATTGATTAAATTTTTATGAGACCCATTTTATTTAAATGAGTTATGTTGGGATGATCGGTCTTTTATAATATTGTGGAACACATATTTATGGTTTTAATTATGAGATGGGTGGGACCTATACCTCCATCCAATGCATTGGGAAATGTATTATATTTCATGAGATAACAAAAGGAAAACTTTTATGGGTTTGATCCATTATAGGGAATAAGTGTGTCCTAATACACTACATGAAACAGGTTCATCATTATCCACTATGGAAAATATGTACGTCTTGATCAACAATTGGAGACAACTAATAAGTCTTGATCCATAATATTTTTGGTATTGATTGAAAATTTGAAATATTAAATAGGTTTATATTTTTTATGGTTCCTAAATTTTATAAAATGAGCTTTAGTTTAATGATTTATTTATAGTGATTTCTCACTCTTATGGGACATGATTTCTAAAAAAAATGTCTTTTATTCAATAACACATGTTTATAGTCTGTGAAAGGTTGTGTATGAACATCCAACGTTATTTCCATGATCACAACCCCGTATTATTATCTTATGATTTCTTCTGATCACATATAGATATCTCATATTTTTACCCTTATCAACCATCTACGATTTCACATTCCTACATTTTATTCCCCAAGTTATGAAGAATTTTTTTAGTAGAATCATTTTAAGAGGAGTATTATGAGGTAAGTTCATTGTGGGAGTTCTTGAAGATATTTCATGAAATGAGAATATTGTGATTCCAGTCACCAAATACACTAATCTATTAATTCCCTCAATTGTGTGTCTATAAAATGTATTTAATATTCATATAAAAATATTTGTTATTTTGGTATAAAAAACTGATTCATAATAGTAATTATCAGAGGATAGTTTTAATTAACCTTTTTAAACAATGATGAGAATACTTTATTGAGATATCTAGGGATATTTTCATGGATATGACTAAGAATAAGTGTATGGAAAATTATAAGTATAGGAAAATTTCTTGGAACATTGGGGAAGGATTGAGAAATTGGTATCCATGAAATTATGTCATACTAAGGATTCTTTAAGTAGATGTGGCTCTGGCATAGATGTTCCTAAGAGTAATGACTATAAAAGGGTGAATTTAGCAGGACTTGATCATTATATGGTGAATGAAAAAATGGACTTGTTTTATACCCAGTTTGACACTCCTAGGGGATATGCTTTCTAAATTCAAAAACTCTTCATGAACAATGATAATGTTTTTAAATAATGACCATGAATTACCTTGGTTAAGCTTTAGGTTAAAAATATTAAAAAATGTTTAATGATTTAGATATCTTATAAAATATTTTTCATGATTATGTTGTTTTCCTTTGTGATTATTATTTCTCATTCTATGATTTCTAGTATTATATAATGGTTACAACTCAAAATAATTGTGTTTGTACTCAGTGTTATAGAAAATGAATTATTATTTATTTGAGAAATCGATATTTTTTTATCTAGAACGTAAAATCATGTCTATATGCTCACAAACCATTATCATTATATGAATCATGATAAAATTTCAAACAAGTAAAATTAGGGAAAAAGTTCTCTTTTGTCCATCATGAGGAAATTTCGACCTTATTTTAATGATTCCATTGATCCACTAGTAGTTAAGAAATGAAAAAGTATAAATAAAATTATAATATTTTTCATCATTTCTTGGATCCTAAAGAAAGTCATTCTGGCTATTTATCATTTGGATGTAGAAATAGATTAGTGGAGGACTCTTATTAATTGAATGAGGGAATGAAAAAATGATTCTATGGAATGAGAGGTGTTTAAAGTATATATTTCATAATAAGTATATACCTCATATTATAACAAAAATGATGGAGAAGTAATTCCTTGTTTTTATTCAAAATAATGATGAGTCTATTAGTACATATGAAGATAACATCCAAGTCATGAAAGGAATGATTTTGGATTAATCGTTATCCTATAAAATAAAATTTTATCTATTCATTGGTGGTGAAAGACAAAGAATTCATGAATACTAGATTATAAGATACTATAGTGGATATGAAGAATTCATTCAATGTTTACTAAAATTAGAAATGGTTATTGGATATTCAAACCATTCCTATAGTTATGAGAAGTAAATGAAGACCGGGTCTTATGATAACAGAAATGGTTGAATGAAATTCCAAACATCATCATGTCAGGAGTATGCAAATAATTATTAAGGTAATTTCTTAAATGGAACTAGGAGGTTATTTAAATGTAAAATTATAGGTCATAAGTCCCATGGAAGTTGAAATATGATTAATGGAATGATTAATTAAATGAAGAGGAAGAGGATTCCAACAAATGATTCACCCACACTCGAATGTTTCAACTTTATGGTGTTTAATTATTTTTGAATAACATTCCAAACTGAGAGATAATGTGGTTGAAAATTCATAAAAACCTATAAAGAAGTAAAATGTAAATCTTATGTAATAATAATCAAGGGTGTGAATCATGAAAATTATGGAACACTTATCCTCCCCTTTATTATTTTTAATTTCTTATTTATTTTTGTTTGAATGATCCCTATAAAAATATTATTGTTCAACCAATAGTGAAATAATACGTTATTATATCCCTCTAAATGGTTTATGGAATAATTAAATTTGTTTTGATATTGTATCAGTACATGGTAAATCAAATATTCTTATGAAAATTATTTTTATAACATATAATTTTATATATGGAATAAATGTTGAATTAAATTTTTCAAGTGTATATTTTTTATGTATCAATAACTTAAGGTTAATGGATACCATAATGGGTCTACGTGTTTATGATTTATCATAAGTTAAATGTCATTAAACCCCTTTTTGGTTTTATGTAATGGAATTTTATTATGATTATGGATGTTCTAAGATATATTTATATAAATAAAACCCGTTGGTTTTGTATATGTTTTGGTGATGAAGTAATTTATGGTGGATTCCATTTAATATTTTTCAACATATGATTAAAGGTATTAGTAACATATAGGTTTTATCTTTTTATGATGCTGTGTTAGTTATGTGTTTTATTTGACAACCATAAAAATTTAGCACACTTCATTACCTTTAAAAATGATTTATATTCGGAACCACTATGAAGAATATTCATTGTGAAACTGGTATAGTTGCGTGGACTACTACATTGAATTTTATATGAATGGGATACAATGTTTTCCATAATGTTTTGGAGAATACATTAGTGATATCTTGATACAATGTTCAGTTTTAGTAATGTGTGTCATCCTCAGGTAGATAGTTTTTCTGAGAGAACAATTCAAACCTTAGAGGATAAAATAATACCATTTTCTATAGATTTCAAATGGTAGTGAATTAAAACCATCCACTTGTTATGTTTTATTGTAAAAATAAATTTAACATGAATATTTATATGTCCCCTTATAAATTCTTATAAATAAAGAATTATATAACTCCAACGTATTGGAATGGAGTTGTAGAATGAATGTTATTGGGACATGAGAAAGATGATGAGATGAAAGAGAAGGTTAGAGGCATTTAGTAACACAAAAATGTATAACAAATTAAATATAAGTTTTATATTAATAAATTTTGATGAAATATATAATTTTATTTTGTTGGGATGGTCTTTATATAAATTTCTCTATGGAAGAATGAATAGAAAACTAAATCCTTGGTTTATCGGTCCCTTTGAAATAATTGATCACATTGGGAAAATATCTTATCATTTAGAGATTCCACCAAACCTATGTTAAGGATTTCAATTTCTTCCGTGTACCTCTATTTAAGAATTATATACCAAATACTTCACAAGTATTAATGTCAGAGGTCATAAAGATGGATTATAATGTTTCATATAAGGAATAATTTGTTCAAACACTTTACTATACAAAGAGTGTTCTATAAAAAATACCACTAACATGGTTATTATTCCCTGTGACAAAATATCCATCTTGAAAAGGTTTTTTTGGTTACTAAATATGTATCGAGGTAGAAATACCCATGATTTTTTGTAACAATGTGATTAATTTTGATGGAAAATTTTATTTTAATGCGAGTATAATGTAATACCCAGAGATATTCAGATTATTTTTCAAATAAATTTAATATATTTGATAGTGTACATTACACATAACAACAAGTCTATATAAGGATAAATTTAACATTGATATCATCTTATGTTACACATGAAATTGAATTTATACTACATTACATAAAACATAAAGTCTAATCAAATGGTGACATAATATTAAAGAATTCTCAATATGATAATTATAACCTAGATGTTGGAATGGAGGGTATGATTAAGATTAAGTGAATGATAAAAAATTTTGGTTTACCAATGTATATATATTAAATTAATTGAAATCCAATTAATAATAATTGAAAATAAAAACCATATATAAATAATGAAATTAATTTTATGAAATTAATTTTTAAGAAAACAAATATGTTTTATATATATCAAAAAAATTCACTTCTAGTGAATTATTTTAATAAAATTTATATGTTATACATTCAAAAAAAAAATTAACATTAATCTCGTGTTTTATTAATACAATATATAATAATATATCCAATTTTATGATTAAAACTATTTATTTCTAAAAAAATTATTTATTATATTTTGCAGACTTATAATTTAAAATTTATTATTTATAATATTTTAATTTTTGATTAAAAATATAATTAATTTTTGAAAATATAATGTCAATATTATATTATTGTGTTATTTTGATAATTTTCTATGGTGATAAATTTTCCGATGAATAGTGAAAAATGCTAGTTTTTTATTACGAATTGTCATCCATTTTAAAGAACATATAAAGATAACAACATTCTTAAGATGATTTTAAAAGAAAAATAAATTAATTTAAAATATGATTAATCGAATTTGTGTCATTTTTAATATCATTTTTTATATCTAAAATTTTAAACTTTTAAGCCATTTCTCTTTGGAAAACTAAATTCCAATCGTGCTTATGGGTTTTATTTTAGGATAGATGTTTTCTCTTATTTGAATGTAATTAAAAAAATTTCCATTCTTTCATTCAGAGAAATTTATATTTTCTGATAAGTGAATGTTAATTTTTGACCATTATGAATAGTAAAAGTAGTAAAAAAAATTATTATTATGGTTAAGGTAAAAATAGGTTTAGCAGGGGTTTAACTAAAAAGATAATTTTAAAAATGATCCAAAACATATCGAAAAATAATTTCTTAAACATATTATGACCTTATAAACTCTATGGTTCTATAGTGAGGAATTTTTGTTTCTTTTTTTATGTGGGTATGTTGGTAGATATTTTTCATTTCAAAAAATTCAAGTGTTCCAATCACCTTAATTAAAAATGGCCAGCTCAATTATGTTCACTAAAAAAATTCAAAACCCATTGGTTTGGCTATGACCTAACCAAATAAATTCCACAATTCCCTCCCATTATCCTAAATGAGTTTTTTCTCATAAAATCCATCCAATGATTCCTTTTCTAAATATCCACCTTCTTAACCCTAAATTGATGATATCAAAAACAATGGTCAATATTAGAAAAGTATTTATCCAAGTGAATATGATCAAAAAAATCCATCAATACACTTTATAGGGTACTTTATATTGGAATTTATCATGTTACAATGTGTATAATCAATTTATAGTTTCATTGATCCATATTTCTTCTATAAAAGAATAGGCACACACCACAGTGACATAGATGGTTGTTTTAATACCTGGTAAAGATTCAATTAGATTTGATTCGTAAAATCTCATGACACAATAAAGTCTATTCAACATGTATTCTCCAAAATAACTATAAAACCATGAATGATTTTTATTAAAAAATACATATTATGATTTGGTGGAAGACTAGGAAACTCTTTTATAAATACATCAATAAAACCTCAAACAATAGCTAAATCATTGTTATTGATTTTATACCTAACCATCTAAGTAAAAAACACCTTTTAAATATGAATAAATACCCATATAATGTATGTTCTTTAAATTGGACGTTCATATTTATAATTTCATTGATATATTATCATATGTTGGTTTAGAATATCAAACATGAATTCCCTTCCTCATCAATTTCTGTGTGCCTCATGTAATGAGAGAGAATCAATGTGTTTGAAAACATATGTAGTGTCCCAAATATTTCATACATAGATATTACATATTAATATTTTAATATTCATTAAATATCATAATATGCCATTCCATAATCATGTAGTTCTAGTTTTTGAGAAACCTGATTACATATTCAATTGGTATGTAGTTGAAATGCAACATATCTCACTATGTTCATCATAACTAGTACAATTTATAGAAATATAATAAAATAAATTTCTTCAAATTTTTTGGAAAGGAATCAAAGAAATGGTGAGATCAGATTATCAGTATGGGAGAATAAGGGAGATTTCATCATAACATGTTTTTAAGCATATGGGAACAAGATAATAACATTTTAAAACAAACCCTTCATATCATAGATGATAAATTTGTGTCATGGATTAAATCCTGGAAGTTCCTAATAAATTAATAATAAAGTAAACATAGTAAATAATCCATGAAAGCATAAAATTAGCATTGGAAATATTTTTTTTGAATACACATAATCATATAAAATATTATTTCATGGCTACCCTCCAGGACATTCCTAACATGATAGGATTTTTCTAACCAACATGTAACTACTTTGGACATGGGATAACAACTAGTATACAATCTTTTGTTCATTGGATAACCTCATTTTAATCCTTTATTATCATCGAACGTTAATCCTTAACCAATTCAATTGTGGAAAAAATATATCCCCCCATAACATAATAAAAATCAAATATATTTATACCCCAAGATCATGAATCATTTATCATATAAAAAACTGGGAAAATTAAATTGCTTTCATAAAAATTCCATCATAAAATAACCCTTATAAAAGTAACAGGTTTCATAAACATATATTCATCATAATCACAAGAAATAATAATGACAGTATCATTAGATCATATCCCTAGTAAAAAGTTAGAAACGTCAATGGATTTCACCTTATATGAAAAATTAATTTAAAACCTATATGGAATATTTCATGATGAAAAAAACCTTTCTATTTTGAATATAATTAATTAATTTAAAAATATTTCATAATTATCAAAGAAATAATTTTTTTTAATTATCCTTGTAAACATGTGAATAACACATTAATACATTTAATTTTTAATATGGTGGTAAATACAATTAATTTTGTACATGAAAAAATTAGTATTCAATTCTGATTTTCGATAAAAATTTACAAGGGCTTTTTTCTGAAAATTACAAGAAGATACCATTTAAACTATAATGTAAAAACTAAATCATTGTTCCAAATTTATTTAACCAATAATAATATATTAATAATAAAAATTTGGAAAACAATTTTATAAAGCATGGACATTTTAGATTATTCAATTTCATCCGAAGAAAAATATAAAGTCAGTTTTCCTTAAAAACATCATTTTGGACTCCTTAGTATGTGAATGGTATAAAATGAAAAAAAACATATAATAACCAGAAATAACTATAGTAGAATAAAATTAATGATATTATATATATATTAATATATTTTATCATCAAATCGAAATCATAATGAACACTGAAAAATAATTAGATTGTTGTATAAAACCTTTACAACATTCATAGAGTTTTTGTTAAGAACACCAATGAATGAAATAAAACTATATGGATATGTATATCCCTTTATTTACTTGCTATGATTCATAAAATACATTCATGGTATTTATATATACTATAAAAAAGATGTAATTGTTGAATATGTCATGTGTTCCATGAAAATAAATGCGTGATGAAAATACCATACCGAAAGTATTGAATTTATCCATAAAAATTTTATCCTCCAGTATATAAAATAAATTTATATAATAAATATATTAAAAAACAATATTAATATATATAATACATTATATGATTTACATTTTACCATTTATTTCCCATTTATTAAAAATTCAATGTTAAAATCATGTTTCGTGTAATAACTACTTATTTTTTTGTATATTTTTGGGTTGGGTATGTTCAATAATTTTTCATTGATCTTGGTTTCATAATAAAATTAAATTTAACCATAATATAAAAATAATATATATTCATTATACAAAAATTTATAACAATCCGTATTAGTTTGAGATAGAATATAAAGTACACTGTTCGTAGAGATGGTTTGTTGTATGTACACGTGATAGTTGTTTCAATTTTTTCAAAAGGATAGAAAAATTAAATTTAAATTATATATAAAATTTAAATAATAATTCTTATGTCTTAGATATCATATATATTCATTAATATTTCTTTATTATCTACCATGTCAAAATAAAATGAAAAATGTATCACATCACTTCATAAAGGTTGCAGTCTACATGTACACATGAGTGACATTGTCATTTTATTATGAAGTATATTTTATATTATAATTTCATATGTATAATTATATCAAATATATATATTATTTATTTTTTAAATCCATCATTATATCATTTCATGAATTGAAGTTATAGAAAAATAATTACATCAGTTCGCAAGACAGTAATCCCCCGTACAGGGGATCAATGGTTTTGTATCTCATTTAATAGGCGATGAGATATATATTGGTCATTCTACTATCATAATAAAATATTATTTTATGAAAATGTTATGATATAATTATATTATCATAGCTAAAAATACTTTCTGTAGTTGGCAGAAGAAATAAAATAAAAATTCTCGGTTAAGAACAATAAATCTACATCAGAAAATGTCACGAACCGTCCTTGGGGCCCCTGTCGTGACTACCCTAAGCTCTTCTTCCATAGGCCAGGGGCTAGCGACTAGCACCAAATTAGTAAATCTCAATAAAACGGAAGTCATTTCCTTTATTAAGTAAATAAACACAACCAAGTGCACATGTGAAGTAAGCACTAAGTAAAACTTGGTACAATGTAAGTGATGAAATGTAAATGGGCCAGTATACAAACCCTAATGAAATTCTAGTACAAATGGAGAAAAAGTACAGCAGTAGTAAAGTAAAACAGCAACACTGATTCGTCCTCCAGAAATCCATCCTGAAGTGTGGGTACAGATAGTCTCCTCAGCTCCTCGGGTCTGGTCGTCTACTCCGTGTACGTCCCGCTAAGTGGTCCACCTCCAGGTACAATCTTATTCAACAGGCCCCCACCTCTATCAGTGTTTTCCATCGTCTGTATCCAACACAATGTAGTGCGAGCATAGCCCGTGCAGGGGTGAGTATATGATACTCAGTTGGGACCCCGAGAACCCCTGAGTACTCTTAGAATCTATGAAGTATAGACCAAAAAGGAAATATACAATCACGAAGTATGAACTGACTCTACATAGGTATATGACTATACATATATCTAAGTGATCAATTACAATTTGGCTCCAACTCTCTATCCCATGCACAACCCAGTCCACACAGGAAAACACAACTCAGTCCACACAGGAAAACACAACCCAGTCCACACAAGAAAGCAAGTCAATCACATAGATGGTAATGGTTGATGTCAATAATCAGCACACATAGGTAAACATCTTTCATAAAGTGATAGAGCTGATCAGATGTAGCCACTGATTCATCTTATCTGTCAGACCCACACAGGATACAAGTCCAGCTAAGCTGTCAGACCCACACAGGATACAAGACCAGCTACTCTCCCCGAACCACATAGGATACATGTACAGAGGTCAATACTGCCGAACCCACATAGGATATACGAACAGTAGCCACCACCGTTGAACCCATGGAGAATCCCAGTATGGTAGTCGTCGTTGTCGTACCCACGTAGGATTCCAGTATAGTAGTTGATGCAGTCGCAACCAGCTCTAGGTTTCCCGCACACAGCACGCTCAATTCCGGGAGGGTCCACCACTCGAGCAAGGGGGTCGATACATAAATTGTAACGAAGTCCAATGTTTATGTATCCAAAAGTTCGGTCTCATCAATAGAAACCCAGCTCGACAGACGGCGTGTCAGTCAGACGCCCGGTGTGAGAGTTATTGTCTTTTCCGTTCCAGGAGCCCGGTTGGTTTTTAAGCTAAAACAAAACTTGCCATACTCCAGCTACATCCAAATATCAAGTGAATTATGCCAAATGAATCGTCTCAATAAAAGTAATTCAACGTAGTTTATGAAACATCAATCGGAAGTCTGGTCCTTATGTTATAATTGTTTCCGCTCCAAGGGACCGGTTGGTTTCAGGTTCAAACCAACCCGACCATACACCAACAACGCTGAAACCTAAAGTGTAATATACCAAAATGACCATCTCGATTTGAGGATTCCTACCCAATTGACAGTACATCGATCGGAGGTCCATAGCTCATGTTATGAGAAAAATACCAAAAAACGGCCCGAAGTGGGGGGTCTCGGCCCGGTCCGACCCGGCCCAACCCACCCTGGGTCGACCCGAACTGGGTCGGCCCGACCTAGGTCCAGGCCTGGCCTGGTAGGGCGAGGCCCGACCTGAGGGGGTGCTGGCTTGGCCAGCTGGCCATGCGGGGGGCGCGGCCCCCGTTTATGCAGACGGGGTGCCAGGATGGGGCCGCTGGTTCCCCCAGATCCCGCGCAGTTGCAGGATCCGATGCTCGTAGCTGCTCTAGTGACCCGCACCGTCGTCGTCCTCCGTGGGCCTCCAGAGTCGTTCCGGTGCTCCATTTTTTCTTCTGTCTGTGTCTGCAATTGTCTTGGGGTCTGTACTCCACTGCGAAGGTCCCAAATCTTCGTTGTGGTCCCGTTTCGTCGTTGGCAAACACCCCACGCATCAAGAACAAAATAGTGGTGGGTTCGGACATGTTTGTTAGTCCGTACCCACTATGTTAGTGGTTTCGACATCACCCAACACATTAAGTGCCATGTTTTAGAGTAATTAACATGTATACGAAATATACAAAATTCCCCCTACCTCGATGTTGTTGTCGTACGTCGTCGATTTGTGGAAGACGAGCATCGCGGTAGATGGTAGTCATGGAAAAAACGGTGTCATTCTGTCAATGATGGAGAAAGGGTCGCTGTCGTGGGCAACATAGGCTCCACCACGTCGAGGTGCATCTGAGTAAGAAGTTCTTATCTTTCTTCGTCGGGGGTGTTCTTCGTTGAAGAACAGTTCACCTCCCTTTTTAATTCACCATGACCTTTTTCCCTAAGTTTTTCGCCAATGAAAAAATAATTAGCTGTCTCACCAATTAACAGAATTGTTTAGAAATTCATATTAATTCCAAGTAGTTCCAATTAATTTAAAGCTGACATTAAATTAATTGGTTGGAACATTTAATGGGATGAGGGATGTAGGAAGGCTCCATCATAATCATTATGTGGAGTTGTCAAAGTAATTAAACAAGGGGTATTAATTGGGAATTTTAAAAGAAACCAGTAGGGAATTAATGGGGAGTTGAAGGTTGGGATCGTGTGGGCCCCACCTCACAAATATCGACACTTGGGAGGAAATAACAAACTCACAATATAAAATTGTGTACCACACAATTTTATTTAAAATTTTGATTAATCCCCAAAAATTCACTTTCAACCCGCACAAAACGCAAATGTGGTAAAGGTCCCCTTCAGCAAATACCAGCCCAGAGAGTTTATCGGTTACCTCATATTTTAATTCCGAGAACTGCTTTAAAAGATAGAAAAATCCACTCATTCGTTCACTGAACGTACCCGAGGTAAACTTCATAAAGGTATTCCAGGCACACTGGGCCTCATAATTAGGTGCCATCAGAAATTGCATGCTCATAATAATTCCATAGTATATAACGAAATTCATTGAAATTTTTGGGTCTTTACATTACTCCCACATCAGGGATTTACATCCTCATAATTCTACAACATAAACTAGGGAAACAAATGAGGGTACTGAGCACACATATGAGCCTCCCGCTCCCATGTGTTCTCCAGGAGGTTTTCGTGCTTCCAACGAATACGCACCAGAGAAATCAACCATCCACGTAGGACCTACTCCTTTCCATCCTTGATCTCCACCGGGACCTCTGTGAATGTTGCCCCGTCGTTGATGTCTAGCTCCCCATAATCAATGATGTGGGTCTGTTCGTGCACATATCTCCTCAAGTGAGATACGTGGAAGACGTCATGCACCCGGTGCAACAGAGGTGGAAATTCCAGGAGGTATGCCACCTCGCCTACCCGACTGAGGACCTAGAAAGGCCTGATGATGCTCTAGGATAACTTTCCGCCTTGGTCAAATATTCGTAGTCATCATGGAGGTGAGACCCATAAGAAAACATGGTCGCCATCCTCGAACTCCATTGCTCTCCACCTCCTAAAAGAATAGGACTTCTGTCTGCTCTGTGCAGTCTTCATCTGATCATGGATGATCTGCAACTTCTTCGTCATAGCCTAGACCATCGTTGGTCCTACAAGTTCTAACTCCCCATGGTCAGTACAGTATAGAGGTGATAAGAAAGGTTGTCCATACAGTTCATCTTAAGGTGTCATCCTGATGGTGGAGTGGTAGCTATTGTTGTACGCAAACTCCACCATGGGTAAGAGGTCCTCCCAGCTGCGACCAATGTCAAGGTCACATGCACAGAACATGTCCTAGAGAGTCTAAATGGTCCTATCCTTCTAGAAATACATCTGAGGATGGAAGGTGGTGCTCATACGTAGCTGCGTCCCAAATGCCTCGTGTAACCCCTTCCAAATATGGGAAGTAATGTGAGCCTCTCGATCAGAGATGATCAACGATGGCACACCACGAAGAAATATGATCTGCTGAACGTAGAGGCATCCCATTATCTCTAATGATCCCTACTCTATGATCGGTATAAAGTGGGACGACTTGTTGAGTCGGTCTACGATCACCCAGATGGAGTCAACCTCTAGATATATGTAGAAGCTCCATCAGGAAATCCATGGATATCCCATCCCACTTCCACTCTGAAACCTCTAAGGGATGTACCAAGACTGCTGGTACCTGGTACTCCGCATTCACTTGGTGTCAAGTGAGGCATCGTGAAATGATCTTTGCTACATCCTTCTTCATACTCGGGCACCAGTGCTGTCATCTGAGGTCCTGGTACATCTTCTCCACTCTTGGATGTACCGCTAGAGGGGAAGTGTGAAACTCCCTCAGAACATCCTCATGTATTGGAATTGGAACCATGGTATGTCCCCTGAAGAGGATGACGTGCTCTCATCCTTCAAAAAATTTATTAGGCGCATGTCCTGTAGAAATTTGAGCACGTCGCGTCTCACAGTCAACGTCCCCACGCTTTGCCTCTCTGAATCGCTGAAGTAGTGGAGGAGTGACTGTGAGAGACTATAGAATGGATTCCCCATTACTATCCACAAAGGATATCTACAATGCGGCTAGCTGCTCTGTCACATCCCCTAACACATGTATGCCTGATCTGATGCTAAGAGCATCTGCCACAATGTTCCCTTTTCTAGGGTTATAGACTATCTCAAAGACATTGTCCGAGAGGAACTTGAGCCATCGCCACTGTCTCAGGTTCAGGTCCTTCTGCGAGAAGATGTACCTAAGACTCTAGTGGTCAGATTAGACTTTAAAGTGCTCGCCCATCAGATAATGCTACCACATCTTCAGGGCGAATACCACTCATGCTAACTCCATGCCATGGGTAGTGTAGTTCTGCTCTTGTTGCCTGAACATTCCTAAACCATACGTGATCACTGCTCTCTCCTTCATTAGGACACAACCGAGTCTGGTCCCTGAGCGTCGCAGTAAACTACGTACCCTACGCCCTCCTATGGTATCCTTAAGATGGGCGCACTGATCAATCTCTGTCTCATCTCCTGAATGCTCTGCTAGAATGTATATGACAATACGAAGGCATTCCCTATCTTTGTAAAAGCTGAAAGAAGTTCTGCATCTCTAGAGAAGTCTGGAAAAAATCTCTGATAGTACCCAGCCAGACCTAGGAAACTCCGCATCTCCGTCACGATTCTGGGTGGATCCCAACCAAGAACTGCCTCGATCTTCATAGGATCCACATCAACTCCCACCTTAGAGATGACGTTCCATAAGATTTGAACCTCTCGATTCTATAACTGGAACTTCGAGATCTTACCATAAATCTTCTGCTCTTGGAGTGTATCTAGTACAACCCTCAAATGGTAGGCATGCTCCTCCTCAGTGGTCGAGTAAATCAGTATGTCACCAATGAAGACTATGACAAACTGATTGAGGTAAGTCTGGAAGATACTATTCATGAGACTCCTGAACATTTCTGGATCATTGGTCATGCTGAAGGGTCTATCCAAGAACTCGTAGTGGCCATTACGACACCTGAAGGCCATCTTCTGCACATCCTTGTCTCGAACTCTGAGCTGGTGATAGACTGACCTGAGGATTATCTTCAAAAACCATTGTGCTCCCTTGAGCTGATCGAAGAGATCGTCAATCCTCAGAAGTGGGTACTTGTTCTTCACCGTCACCTATTTTAGGTTAGAGTAGTCGACACATAGTCGCAAGCTCCCATCTACCATCTTAGAGAACAAAATTTGAGAAGCCTAGGGTGAAACACTGGTTTAGATGAATCCATTTCCCTATAAGTCCTCCAGCTGTACCCGCATCTCACGAAGCTCGGTGGGAGCCATCCAATATATAAGAGTAGATATCTGTGTTATCCCGGGGTACTGGTCAATGTAGAAGCCTACATCTCTTCGAAAATGTAGTCCTAGAACGTCGTCGGGAAAAAACGTTTGCATACTGATCCACCACAATAGGAAAACATAGACTTCACATATCAACTACCCCAAGGATGAGACTATCCAACTGATGTGTGATTGGCTTCCCTCTATTCCGTGTAAGTCCATCCTATGCTGAAAAGGATCATTTGTCACTGGTGAAGGTGAACGTGGTCCCATCCGTGCAGATACACCACACATTGCGCCTAATACAGTCGATCTATGCATGGACTTTAGATAACCAGTCCATACCCAAGATAACGTCGTAAGGCCTTGACACCGCTACAAGAAGATCACAACCGAAGCTCTCACCTCATAGTGTAAGCTCACACTGCCAACACTAGTGCGTAATTGTCGAGTCTTCTCCTGTAGGAGTCTATAACTGTATGGATCAAGCCAATGGATCTTTCAGAATCTTCGAGCTCCGAACAAGGGTAGAAACAATAAAATAATGACTCGCACCTATGTCTATAAGAACTACAGCAAGGGTGGAGTGGACAAAAATAGTACCTCGAATCATCTTAGGTGCACCGTAGTCGTATGCCTCCGCTGCCTGGAGCTGAACCTACCTTTTCCCGCCACCTCCCTGTGGTCGGGGTGGACGTCCTGGGGGTGGGGGTGGTAGATCCTGAAAATGTCATCCACCACCCACTTCTTGGCCATCTCCTCTGCCTCGCCCCCCTACTCCCTGCGGACAGCCATGGTCTAACCTCTTCCTCTACCTGTAAGGTCCCTCCACTATCTGCTGCTCATCTGGTGGCGGGTTGGGTAGTCACGAGCCATGTGGCCCTGCCCGCCGCATGCATAGCATTGTCTACTCCTCGTAAAGTTGTCACTATTTCCTGTTCCCCGCACAACCGAACCTGTATTCTAATGTCTCCCACCTAATGGCCTTGTCCACCTGGACCGCTACGACATCTGTCGACTGCCGGCTACAGAGGACTCCACTTCGTGTCACCCTACGGTGGGTCTCGCTATTGGTGGCTACTCAGCGAGGAAGCTCTCCACTAAAAGGGCTCGCTCCAACACCCATTCCTATGTCAGGATGCTGAGGGTAATCCTCGAAGCCTGGATCTTGTGCTTCAATCCCTAATCGAAGATCAAGGCCTTGAATAATTGGTTTCGTACGATGTCCGTGGAGTGGCGTGAGAGGTCAGTAAATATTGTCGAGTACTGATCTATTGTCATGATGACATGTTGCAGATTAAGTAACTCCTGTATGCGCACTGCATAGAGGGTGGATGGAAAAAAATCCGAGTGGAAGAGATTCTCAAAGTCTGTCCAAAGTAGAGATGCCTCGTCGTGTAGCTAGAGCATCAAGATCCACCATCTACCTCATGATGCGTGCAGTAGACTCACGACAATGATCAACATAAGGTTAGCTGGTGTCCCTACCAAACTGAAGACTTTGAAGATAGCCTCCAGCCAATCCTTGGCTGCCTGAGGGTCCATCTCTAAATGGAACCTGGGCATCCTCTGTCGCTGAAACTTATGCAACACGCTCAGGTGGTGTGCAATCTCCACTGTTGGGGCTGGTAGCATCAGTGGCTCAGTGGGTAGTGGTACTGTTGGGGCCTCCGCTGTGATGTGGCCCTGCACCGAGGCCTTGTCACTCGGTGGGCTGTCATCTATCACGTAACTAGGAACCCTAGCTGGGTGCCTTCGTGGGGCCATCCTAAAAAGAAACAGGTATTCCATGGTCAAAATGTATACCTTGTGAGCTAACAAAAAGTTATAAAATGAAATTTTTTGAAACACAGACACATAATTAGTGTTTTCATGCACTGAGTGGGAATTCAGAGGTCAGGGTCCTGGTGTATGGATACGTCGGTAGCCACACCAACACTGGACTATCTTGACAGAAAACCACACTCAATACTCATAAAAATATTTCATTATAGAATGGAAAGATCATAGTCATGAGTTCTGCGGTAGAAACAACTCCTCTAATACCAATTTGTCCCGACCCGTCCTCAGGGCCCATGTCGTGACTACCCCAAGCCTGCCTTCTATAGGCCAGGGGCTGGCGACTTGCACCAATGGCATAAATCCTGATAAAAAGAAATAAATTTCCATTATAAAGTAAATAAACAAAATAGAGTACGCAATTGATGTAAGAACAAAGTAAAAATGGGTAGAAAGTAAGAGCTGAAATGTAAATGGGCTAGTATATAAACCCAACTGAATGTACAGTACAACTGAAGAGAATGTACAACATCAGTAAAGTAAAACAGCAAAATCGAGTCGTCCTCCTGAAATCCCACATAAAGGGTGGGTACAGATAGTCTCCTCATCTCCTTGGGTCCGGTCGTCCACTCCATGTACGTCACGCCAAGTGGTCCACCGCTGGGTACAGTCCAGCTCCACAAGCCTCTGCCTGGATCAGTGTTTTCTGTCGTCTGCATCCAGCACAACGTAGTGCGGGCATAGCCTGTGCATGGGTGAATATACGATACTCAGTAGGGACCCCGAGACCCCCAAAGGCCTCTCAGAATCTCTGAAGGAGAAACCACAAAGAAAAGATGCAATCATGAAGTACTAACTGACTCTAATTAGGTATATTCTCATACATATACCTAAGTTGTCAATTACAATTCGGATCCAACTCTCATGCCCAAGCACAACCCATTCCACACAGGAAAACACAACCCAGTCTACATAGGAAAGCACAACCCAGTCCACACATGAAAGCACGTTAATCACATCGATGATAATGATTGAAATCAAGACTCAGATCAAACAGGTTTAAATTTTTCATACAATTATAGAGATGATCAGATGTAGCCACTGATTCATCTAAACTGTCAGACCCACACAGTATACAAGTCCTGCTAAGCTATCAGACCCACACAGGATACAATTCCAGCTATTCTGCCGGACCCACACAGGATTCAAGAAAATCAGGCATCGTCGTCGAACCCACGGAGGATCCTAGTATGGCAGTCATTGCTATCGAACCCACAGCAGATTCCAGTACAGTAGTCGATGCAATCGAAGCAAGCTCTTGGGTTCCCGCACACAACATGATCGATTCCGTCAGGGTATCCTCCTCGAGCAAGGGGGTCGATATATTAACTATCACTAAGTCCAGAGTTGATGTATCCCAATGTTCTGTCTCATCAAAATAAACCCAACGCGATAGACAATGCGTCAATCGGACGCCCGGTCTGAGAGTTATTGGATTTTCCGTTCGAGGGGCCCAGTTTTTTTTTATGCTAAAACCAACCCTACCATACTCTAGCTATGTACAAATATCAAGTGGAGTATTCCAAAAAAAAAAACCATCTCAACATAAATAATTCAACATTGTTAAAAAAAGGTCAATCAGACTTTTGTTCATTAAATTATATGTGATTTCCCTTCAAGGGCCCGGTTGGTTTCGGGTACGAACCAACCCGACCATACACAAACATCGCTGAAACCTCGAATTTAATATACCGAATGACTGTCTTGATCCAAGTATTCCTACGCAATTGATGGTATGTCGATCGGAGTTTCGTCGCTCACATTATGGGAAAAAACCAAAAAACAGTCCGAAGTGGGGGGGGGGGGGCTGGGCCCTGTCCGACCCAGTCCAACCCACCCTGGGTCAGCCCTAACCGGGGCGACCCGACCCGGGTCCGGGTCCAGCCCAGCTGGGCATGGCCCAAACATGTTGGGAGCGGCCTAGTCCGCTTGACCCACCCCGTCCCGGCCAGGGGGGGGGGGGGGTTCTGGCTCGACCAGCTGGCCGAGCGGGGGGCGTGACCCTCGTTTCAACAGACGCGGCGCCCAAATGGCGATGCTAGTTCCCCCTGATCCCTCGCGGCTGTGGGATCGGCCACTCACCACCGTGACTGATGCCATGGCAGGCTCCTGCTGGCGGCATGTCGGTGCACCACCGAATCCAGTGACCCGTTCCACCCGGTCCTCCACGGGCCACCAGAGTCATTCTGGTTTTCCTTTTTTGCTTCTGTCTGCACATGCGATCGTCTCGGGGTCCATACTCCACTGTGAAGGCCCCAAATCGCTGTTGCGGTCCCATTTCGTCATCACCAAACACCCCACGGATGAAGAACAAAATAACGATGGGTCTGGACTTGTTCGTTAGTCCATACCCACTTATTTAGTTTTTTCAACATCACCCAACACTTTCAACTCCATGTTCCATAGTATTAAACACATATACAAAATATAAAAAATTCCCCCTGCCTCGATGTTGTTGGCGTACGTCGTCGATCCGCGGAAGATGAGCATCGCGGTAGACGGGCATCGCAGAAGAACAATTTCTTTCCATCAACGATGCATAAAGGGTCACTGTTGTAGGTGGCATACACTCTTTGACATTGAGGTGCGTCCGATGAAGAATTTATTTGCGTTCTTCACCGGGGGTGTTCTTTGTTGAATAACGGTTCACATCCCTATTTAATTTACCAGGGCATTTTTTCCAAAGTGTTTTTCCAACTCAAAAATAATAAGGTTCATCACCAATTAATATAATTGTTTAGCAATTCATATTTATTCCTAGTAGTGACAAATAATTTAACGCTGACATTAAATTAATTGGTTGGAATGTTTAATGGGATGAGGATGGTAGGAAGGCACCATCATAATCAATATGTGGTGTTGTCAAAGTAATTAAACAAGGGTTATTAATGGGGAATTGTCAATGAAAATAGCAAGGAATTAATTAGCAGTTGAAGGTTGTGCTTTTGTGGGCCCCACCTCACAAATATCCACACATGGGAGGATATAAAAAACTCACAAAATAACATTTTTACCACACAAATTTCTTTAAATTTAAGAATAAACCCCAAAAAATGACTTTCAGCCCGCATAAAACACAACTGCGTTAAAGGTCCCCTTAAGAAAATACTGGCGTTGTGTGTTAATTGGTGTTCTCATATTTCAATTCTAATCACCGCTTCAAAAGATAGAAAAACCCGCTCGTTCATTAATTGAACGGACCCGAGCTGAATTTCAAAAAAATACTCCGGGCACACTTGGCCTCGGTATCAGGTGCCGTCAAAAAATGCGTAATCATAAAAATTCCAAAGTATATAAAAAAATTCCCTTGAAATTTATGGGTCTTTACAGAAAACATCATTAAGGTAGCAACAAAATCCATCATAAGAGGGTTTAATGCATAGAATACGTACACTGGTATGTTGGGAGAGAATAAATAATGATATTTGGATAACAATTGGTTTAATAAAATGGACATGGGAGTGTGAAAAATGAGAGGACATGGGGTTACCTTTAATAAGGGTCAGAGGTGACACATATATATTTTTGAAACAAAAAAGTTTTACCATTTTTTTACACATGCCAAAAGGCTCCCAAATGTATATGTATTGAACCATATAATATATATATTTTAAATGTGTCAATCCATTAGTATTTGAACAACTTTTTAGTTCATTTTATACATTATCTATTTAGGTTAACCCTTAGTTAACCCATTTTTACCATAACTGTTGTATTTAATTTGTACGTTTTTACTATTCATTTTGACCATAATTTATGTTTAAATTATAATATAATATAAATCATTATTATTAAACATATGGAATAAATTTTATCAATTTAAATTCACAATACTGATAGAATTTTATTTAAAATTAATCCTATAACTACAATAAATAAATGGGTTTCCAATAAAACGTTTTCAAAAGTATAAAATTATTTATATCAATATTATACATGTTTTTTATTCCTTTGATAAATTTTATATTAATAATTATATAATATAACTC
Source organism: Viscum album (assembly GCA_963277665.1). Taxonomy (NCBI): domain Eukaryota; kingdom Viridiplantae; phylum Streptophyta; class Magnoliopsida; order Santalales; family Viscaceae; genus Viscum; species Viscum album. Next base: position 2,131,634,069 of record OY728155.1, on the reverse strand, counting down.
ATTTTACTTTTAACCCATTTTTTAAAAATAATGTTACTATTAAATTTTTAAACTAAATTTATTTTTTAATACAAATAAGTATTTTCCACAATTCATTAAAAAATAATGAATTTGGAAAATTCTCAAAAATTAACTCTAAGATAATTTTTCCATGTCACTTTTAAAAATTTAATTTAATTTTCAAAATAAATTTTATAAATTTTATTTTATTTTATTTATTTTTTTAATAACAAAAATTAGTGAAAATAGATATTATTTAAAGAAAATACTATTTATGTATATAAAGACATTAAAAAATTACATACATTTTTATCAATATGTTTTCAATATAAAAACCTTTTACATAATTATAAAAATAGTTTTATTCTTATACATAATTTATAATTTAATATTTATGTTAAGCTATTCATGTTTAAATAATATTTTTAATCGTATATTATTTTTCTTTAAAGCTCGATGTTGTGTGTGAAGCAAACTATTGATGAAATTAAATCCATTTGAAAAATATATATTTCCTAAAATAACAATGTTTTATATTATACCCCCAATAAAAAAACATTTCATTCTAATTCCTAACACTCTGATATAAACAATTGATGATACTTTTGCCTCATCATATCCTCAAGTTCCTATGTAGCTTCGTCGTGTCGGTGGATTAAACACAAAACACTGAGCATGTGAGTGGACTTGTTTCATATAACATTATCTCTATGTTCCAGAATCTAAATAAGTTGTCTTATATATGATATATCATTATCAATTAGTATAAAAATTGAGTTCATAACATGTGAAGGATCAAGTATTAACATCCCCATGTTAGATTCAGGGAACACCTCATGGACTTGAGAGAGGTTTAATGGATACACTGAGTGATAAACTACCTTCCCAACTAGATAAAAATATATTAGGGAATAATATACCTTTTTATTATCCTTCCATTCATATTAAATTTCATAACGTTGTTACATATATAAATTGATAGAAACACCTTCTCACAAACATTAAACACAAGATCATAGTGGCAATCATCATCATAAAATTTCTATGGACACTAGCTACCTTGATCAGGTGTTGAATAAATGTGAATTTCTATTCCATTTTATCAACAATATAAGGTCCCAAAATATCTCATTATACAAATTCATCCCAAAACATTGGTGTTCTACACTTGTTTCCAAAAACTTCTTCATAGAGATCAATCTGAATTCTTGAGTGAAGGTTATTTTTGTATGGAAAATTGAAGAGATGAATTTATTTATCCCAACAAACTTTACAATACATATAATTGGATATAAAAACATCATATTGGATTTAATGGTTTTATTAGACTGATTATCTATATAAGGGTGATATGTAGTACTGAAACAACTTTTTTTATCAAGAGATTTCTAAAGACATTACCAACAGTTTTATGTAAACCTTATATCTCAATCAGATACCAGAAAAATGTTGTACAACAATAAAACATATCATTTATTATAATATATCCTGGAAATATAATCTAGAGTGAAATACTATTTTATGGAAATGAATTTTATTATCATTATAAGAAGATCAGCCACAACCCATATAGCATTATTTCATTTTTATATTTAGGGTATTCCAATGACAAAATCCATGGTGATGTTTCCCCATTTCAATTTGGGTATGGGTAATGTTTTTAAAATACACTAGTAATTTTTTATCTCATTCATAAAATACTAGCATATCATGAATTGAGACACAAACTCTATAATATCTCTATTCAATCCATCATACCAGAAAAACACTTTCATTGGTCAATATATCTTAGTACTATAAGGATGAATATAAAAAAATATGATCATCTAAAAATTGATCCTTCATCAAATTTGTTATGGATGGAACACATACATGATTCAAGTACTACATAATTTATTCAACAACATGGATTAACTCACAGACATTTTTTACCTACTTTTTTTTCCTATATATTCATTTTGTTCCTCTATAATTTTAACATGGATATATTGTTGAACGCTCATTTGAGTAAGATTATGTGTCTGTCCAACCATTAATATTTCAAAATATAACCTTTTATAAACCATAAATCTTAAATTTTTTGTGATCCTCATCATTTATATGATATCATGATACATTACACTAAAAGTATCGGCCACTATGTTCGCTTTCCCAGGGTGGTAATGTTTTGAGCATATGATATTTTGTAATTAGTTCCAACCATTATCTCTGGAACATATTCAACTCCATCAATTTGAATATATACTTTATACTTTTATAATCAATATATATATATATATATATATATATCACACATTTCCATGTAATGATAATTTATCTATATCTTTAATTCAAATATTAACATAGCTAAATCCAAATCATGAGTTGGGTAATTTTTTATTGTGGGCCTCCATTTTTCATGAGTCATAAAAAATCACCAAAAAATTATAAATTAAAACTCGTCTATTTACATTGTTTATTTTGAATCAATATAGACTATAAAACCTTATCTACAATAGTACATTATAATCATAGGTTCACTTAATAACCATTTCTTTAGGTACTTTTAATCTTCATTTCATTCATCTATACAAAGGAACATAGATTCTTTTGGAGTTAATGTGGAATGTGGATTGGACAGTAGTGAGACAGTTTCTCAAAAATTTATATAGTATCAAAAAAAACATAACAGCTATGGATATCAATCACTCTGGTGGGTTTGGTATCGTTTTAAATAACCTTATCCTTTTGATGACCAATACATATATCCTCTCATGAGATTATCTGAAACAAAAATATAACTTTCTTGAACCAAATATTTAATCTTGTTAAATTTCTCATATAAATTCACTTTCTATGGGTTCTTTAGTAAAATATTCATGTGATATTCAACATATTTCATACACTTTTAAATGATAATAATTATATATATATATACTAAATTTATCTAATCAATTTAATCTCTAAAAAATCTATTCAATGAATCCAAAAAGATTACAGTGAAATTATTCATGCCAAATGGAATCACTATTTACTCAAAGTGTCCATAAATTATAATGAGTATTTTATTGAGTATATCCTCATTATTAATCAATAATTAATGATTAAATATTAAATGTTAATCTTGTAAAAGTGTTGATCACAGCAAATTTTGTAAAAAAGACATTAAAATGTGGTGGAGGATACTTATTCATGATTTTGATATTGTTAAGATAATGATAATCAATTAATACTTCCATACATCCATCTTTCTTATTAACAAACAGAATAAGTTTACACCAACATGATATAACTAGATCAATGAATCCCTTTCCAAAATTTTCCAAGAGATTCTTCTTCAGCTCCTGTAATTCAACTTGGGGTATTCTATAGGGTGTATTTTAAATTGAAATTTATCCTTGAATGAGTTCTATTAAAAACCCAACACCACGATTTAATTGAAAACTAGTAAAATATTTCATAAAGATTTTCAAAAAATCCCACATATTTGGAATTTCATCGATGTTCAGTTTCTCATAAACCATCTAAGATAGAAATCACTTTTTAATAGGAACTAATACCCATATATTTAATTTGATTTCAATCAAAATTAAATATTCATTATCACACTAATATATGATTATAGGTTGGTTTGCAAAATGAAAACTTATTTTCTTTCATCATAAATTGCTATGGGATTAATGTATAGAAATATAATACTGGCCTAATCTAAAAAAAATCAACTAGAGGAAGAATAAAAATATTTTTGAAGAAGAGAATTTCCGTAAACATAAACCGTATAATAATCATATACATGATATTCAATCATCATACCAATAGGGATTCCCCTAATAATTCAAAATTTAATATTTTGGATACATTTTTAAAACCTTATATAATTCTTTAGATATAAAATAGTGGGTATATCGAAAGTCTAGTAAGATATTAGTAGTTATATAGTGGATGATAATTTTTCATTTCATGAAATAATTATTATAAACCTCATAAAAAATATTAATGGCATTATATTTCACCTTTTCTCTTTGATTAAGTATTTTTTGATGACAACCATCTCCATTAAACTTCTTATTAGATAACTGGTTAACATATTACCCAAAATAATTGAATTTAAAATATTGAAGTGTGGTTAGTGAATTTTATAGGACATTATCTTTATTTATATCATTAGATAATTGATTCACATACATTCATCATTAATCCACTCAGTAACTATTCATTCCAAAAATAATACATTTAATTATCTTATTAATTGAATTTACCCCAACTTTCCTCCCAAAAAATGATCATGGAGGGAAATATAAGCTTTATCTCTCCATGGTTTTTACAGTTTAACTTGATTTTATTATTTTTATTATTATCAAAACTATGCAATTGATGGGTAACACCAATATCTATTACATCCTTGATTTCACAACAAAACATTATTTCTTCCTAAGTGCTGATGTCCTTTCTATATAAATTCTTTCAGAGACTTAGTTTTAATCCACTAAAGATTTGATATTCCATACATTTAGGTTGGATGATAATACCGTATGTGTACCATGAATGTATTGTAAACTTTTCCACATATGTACCAATGGATTCATCATACTTCTGATTTATCTCAAGTAATAACTCTTTCATTTTCATATGTACAACACATGAAAATCAGTTATTGAAAAATATGATCTTAATTTCATCACACACTAGGTACTAGACTTATTACCATTACCTTTTATTTGTGATAAGATTACACCATTTTTTCACCTCACCTTTCAAATTATAGACATCCAAAATGAATTTTTCATTCCCCATATTCTAAAGAATGGAAAATATATTTTCAGTGGTATTGATTCATTTCTCATAATCATGTGAACAAGTAGAACCACCAATATAAGGTGGACATCGCCTTATGATATAATCAATAAATTAATGTTCCCTCCTATTCTTAGTTGGATGGTTAGCATGATTCATATCTTGACAAATTCATCTGAGAATAGTAATTATATTATGTATTCCATCTTCCGTAACATTTTCATTCATAAGAAAATGAACATTGTGTTGTTTCTAACATTTATAATTATGAAAATTCCATTTCATTTTATCCATTGGATAAAACAAAAAACTATAATATAGTAAAAAATATTGAAAGTGAGGAACCATATAATCAATAAAAATCACATAAAGATTTTTAAATCAAGATATCATCTTTTTAATATATGAAATATTATGACTAACCACAATCATTCATTGTAATTATTCAAATCCTTCATGATAGTTCATAATGGATTTCTAAAATTAAAAAAAAATCCATAGGACTACCAAACTAGGTCTATAGCAAGACCTGTTTACATGCACTAGGTAACGAATGTGTCAAAGTCCAATGTTCCCTTTTCAATGTTATTACCCATTGGTTCAACTATTCCAAAACCACATTGACTTTTAGTATCAAGACATGGATATAATTTCTATTAAACCAATCTCTCTATAATTCACCAAAATTTATGTCCATTTTTATATACTCAAAAATATCCGTAGGCTCATTCTTAAGGTTCTCAAAAAAAATTATCATCATAGGGTTAACTAATCCTGGATATATTACTAACAATATAAACCCACAAATTTAATACATTATTATTAAACCAACATAGGGATTTAATTTCTATTAAACCAATCTCTCTATCATTCACAAAATTTTTATTCCATTTTTATATACACAAAAATATCCTTAGGCTCATTCTTAAGGTTCTCAAAAAAATTTTATCATCATAGTTTACAAAGGTTAACTAATCCAGGATATATAACAAAAAATAGAAACCCACAAATTTAATACATTATAATTAAACCCACATAGGGATTTAATTTCTATTAAACCAATATCTCTTTAATTCTCCAAAATTGTAGTCCATTTTTATATAATAAAAAATATCCTTAGGCTCATTCATAGGGTTCTCAAAAAAAATTATCATACTAGTATACAAAGGTTAACTAATTCATGCTCTAATAATAACAATATAAACCCACAGATTTAATACATTTTAATTAAATATTAATAGAAGAATATTCATGACATAACTTAAGGATATATGCCTAAAGTTATAGTACTAGTTATTTTGAAAGCATGGACTCATAAATAACATATTCATAGGTGTAGACCCTGGAAATCGTGTTCCTGAAATTTTCCAAATGCTTCCATACATGATCCAAGATCGTAGAACTTTTCTTAAGCTTCGATTAGGTAGGTCGCAGGGCCCGAACGGAACTACAGAATAGGAGTTATGGACATTTGAAGTTGGGAAGGAAATCTGGTTCGCGAAGCCCATTCGCGAAGCCCCCTCCGTGATCGCGGAGCGCCGCCGCGAAGTAATGAGGCGAGAGGCTCCGCGAACCCGTTTGACATTTGCTATGCGCCGCGAAGACCCCTCGAGAAGCATCGATGCGAAGCACCCGAGCATCGCGGTCTCGCAAAGCTCCGGAGGGGGTAACTCTCCACGAACGAATATGACGTTCGCAAGTACGCAGCAAAGCTCCTGAGGCGGCGCGGGAGTTCGGCTTCGTGGCGCTCCTTGCCTATAAATATCCAGCTCACCCCCCTTCTCCAGAGGATGGCCACGGCCACTTCGCCCCTTGGGCGGCCGAGCGGAGCTCCACATTGCGGCTCCGCGAAGCCATGCTCCGTGAGCATCTTCATTCGCGTTACTGCTCCGCGAGCGGAGGATCCGCGAGTCCATGCTCCATGAGCCTATGCTCCGCGATTCTATTCCACGATGCTGCTCCGCGAGACCGAGCTTCGCGAGAGCCCATGCTCTGTGATGCTACCCCGCGGGACCAAGCTCTGCGAGACACCTTTTCTCCGTGAGACCCATTTGCTCTGTGAGACCCCTTTGCTCTGCGACGGACCATTGCTCCGCGAGGAAATGCTTCACGCAGCTACTTCGCGAAGACCTATCCTTCGCGAGGATCCTACCTTTGCGCCCACCGGTCCATACCGCGGGGGCTGCCCCCCCGCACCCCCGCTCTGGGTCACTGCCGTCCTGCGGTCCTGGCCCTCCGGGCCGGTCCCTTCGCAACCGTCACAGACCCCCATGATAATTGGAGACTCACACCGTGAAATTTTCGGGCTGGGATGTCGGGATTTTCCATTGCATCCTTATGCACTCCCACCTTCAACCTTTGGAATACCATGATTTTGATACACTCCTCCACACACCATGAAACACCTTGAGTTGATGTATTCCTCTTGGTTTGTTTCCTTTGTCGTGATTTGAGGTTCTCATCATCAGTTCCCCGAGTAACTTGAGTCGAACCATTCCTCTGGCAACTCCTCCAAACCCAATCACTTGGCTCCTATTCCAGGTTGAACCAGAAAGGGCAGCCCTTGCGTAAGTCCTGACAACAACCATTTCTAGGCACCTTCTGCCTAATAGTCCTATCTACATGACTTTAAACTGTAGTAATCCCTATGTGCCAAACACAGGATGCCTCTTGCCCTATACGAGAGATTCCTTATTCTCCAAGCATGAGATTCCAATAGTCCTACCTACATGACTCTAAACTGTAGTATTCTCCCTATCTAAAAAATGATAGGATACCTCTTTCCCTATACGAGAGATGCCTTATGCTCCAAGCACGAGATGCCAATAGTCCTACCTACATGACTCTAATATATAGTATTCTCCATATCTAACAAATGATAGGATGCCCCTTGCTCCAAGCAAGAGATGCCTTATGCTCCTAGCATGTGATTCCAACAGTCCTAATGATATGACTATAAACTGTAGTATTCTCCCTATGTTCCGAACATTGGATGCCTCTTGTTCCAAACATGAGATGCCTTATGCTCCAAGGATAATATTTTCCATGCCATGACTATAGTGGCACGATTCCAATGCCCCTTGGCATTATCCCTCTTTTGCACTAGTGCATAGGTGAAGGCCTCAATTCATTAGTGAGTTGGGATTCCCTCATGGCCAGACATGAGGAAGACGTCCGGGCAGCTCCTTGCATAAGCCCCATCCACCATTGCCGCTCTATAGCGGCACCCGGGTAGCTTCCTAGCATAAGCCCCATTCACCATTGCCGCTCCATAGCCGCACCCAGGCAGATCCTTGCATAAGTCCCATTTACCATTGTCGCTCCATAGCGGCACCCGGGTAGCTTCCTCGCGTAAGCCCCATCCACTATTGTGATCCCAATCAGCGGTAAGCCGTTCTGACCCTATGCAGCGGTAAGCCGTTGACATCCTTATTCAGCGGTAAGTCGTTGATATCCTCATCCAGCGGTAATCCATTGCGACCCCATTTAGCAGTAAGCCGTTCCGGGCCTCCATCCTGGAGTAAGTCCCAACACCGTGGGCCGCCTAACGCATAAGCCCCTCTTCGCTTCTCACGGACGCATCCTTCGCAACGTGATCATCAGGCCCTTGCAACCTCTTGTTTCTCACACCGAGCATGACTCACGTGGGCTTAGAGTGAGCACCGACCCTGACCCCCGCCCAGTGAACTACGTGGACTTTGATCCATGTCAGGGTATGGTACATAGGAAGCCTCCATGAGGTTCAAGCCACATTGCTCGGTTGTTAATTCATGTCGAGTTTCGCCCTCGTCCAGCATGACGTTAAACTGTATGCTCCCTTTGTCCCGCATGACATTAAACTGCACACCCATTCCCACCTGAACTATGAGGTCTTTGATCCATGTCAAGGCATGGTACGTAGGAAGACTTCCAGAGGTTCAATCCCACCACTCATTGGACCAAGGTCCACTTTCACATCGGTTCGCCGACAAAGGCCCATTTGAACTACGTGGTCTTTGATCCATGTCAAGGCGTGGTACGTAGGAAGCCTCCACGAGGTTCAAGCCCACCCATCATCCAATTCACGTCGAGTTCTACCTACGTCCATCACGACGTTAAACTGCAATTCTAGTCCGATGGCAAGCTATTGTGACTAACCTGAACTACGAGGTCTTTGATCCATGTCAAGGCATGGTACGTAGGAAGCCTCTACGAAGATCAAACCTACCATCCGGTCATTCCGACCTCATTAATGTCAGTTCAGCCCCGTCTCTCATGACGTTAAACTATATTCCCCAATCTGAACTACGAGAAATTTGATCCGTGTCAAGGAATGGTACGTAGGAAGCCTCCCTGAGGTTCAAGCCCAAAAATCATTGGCCCAAACCGTCTCCTAGTCGGTGCGTCGGACCCCCATTTTAAATCCCATTTCCCATTGGACCAAGGTCCCTCATTTACGTCGGTTCACCGACACCCAATGCCCGTCGTTTATTCACGTCAGGGTTCACTATCATCCCGCATGACGTTAAACTGTACTCCATCAACCCTTTGAACTACGAGGACTTTGATCCATGTCAAGGCATGGTATGTAAAAAACCATCCCAAGGTTCAAGCCCACCACCAGTGGACCCACGGGTCTACTTTCACATCGGTTCACCGATGAAACCCCCCGAACTACGAGGACCTTGAACCATGTCAAGGCATGGTATGTAGGAATCCTCCCAGAGGTTTAAGCCCATCTCTCATTGGACCAAGGTCCACCTTCACGTCGGTATGCTAACGATGCCCATCGGACCAAGGTCTACCTTTATGTTGGTTCGCTGACGACATTCATCGGGCCAAGGTCCACCTTCACGGCGGTTTACCGGCACCATCCCGAACTACGCGGACTTTGATTGCCTGCCACGGGGATATGTAGGAAGCCTCCTCAAGGCTCAAGCCCAACTTCACTGTCACCACTACGATGGTTCCATTTCAATCCCCCTTCACTCCATTCATCCATCTACCACCCATCTTGATTCTCGCCCGGACCATCATATCTCGGTGAGACCATGTCAGTACGCTCCTCTACACAGCTGCCCATGGGCTGGCCCCAGTATCGGAATCCCTTCAAGGGAAATCCCTCAATCTGATCTATCCTAGATAATGCTCTGATCGGGTTGATCCGTCTCCGCTAGACGTTAAAGTCGCGGCGTACCCTGTGTTAAACACGGGAAGCTGAGGAAAACCTCAGATATGTGCATATGGCATATAATTCCCTACGCCCGATGTGGGATGCCTCGGGCTTCCACGCCCCCGAGAAGCCCTGTGACCAGGGATAATAGACAGACATGCCAGGTTCCCCAGCATCCAGACATGCTACTGATGCCTCAACATGACTAATCCCCCGACTGAAGGTTGCTGCCCTGACCGGACCCTTTGGAATGTCAGGACTGAAGCAGTGTAATTAACCAGCGTCCATGGAAACATGGCACTGGGAATAGTTTCACGAACTACGTATTAAATCTATGAGGGAGACCCGGACTAGGTGACGAGTTCCGAGGAGGAATCCACAGAAGGAAGAACTGACATCCCACCATCCCATTTCGATCAAGGAGCAGACGTACCTGAACAAGGAATTAATGTCGCCCACCTTTGGAAAGCAAGAATGCGGGGCAACAGCAGCGCGTCCTCCACAGACGGATGCGCACGCCCCGGAAAAAGCGTCGGAAACCATAGGTAATCTACAACATCCCATAGAATGTATGACAACTAGGTCTCATTGATAGCACAACCACCCCGGCTTAACATGGTTGTCAGATCTTATCCCGCCAGGTACCACTAGTTGCCCCACACACACATGAGACCCACCCTAGGGTCCACCCACATGCGTGAACGTGTTATCTGACTAATGACAGTCCACACAGGCCAACACATGTCTTTTCCAGTGTGCTCGGTCTTCACTCACACACACACTAGAAAATTCCCAGTAGTTCACCCATCCTGATCACTACTCCATGCCAAACACACTTAACTATAATTTTCTAACCATGTAGACTCCCAAAAAAGAAGGTGTACCTTGTTGACATTAGTCATATCATTTAGTCATTTAACCCTTTATCATTTGGGGGGTGTTACGGTATGTTCTTAATATCAATCACCCTTTCTAGAAATATCATACAAAAAACCTATCTTTGTAACCTGTGGGAATAAAATTATAAAGGGGATATTAGATTCTCAGTAAGGGTAAACAAGGGATATATAAATATAACATTATCATAAGGGTATGGGATAATGATAATAACATCTGAAAACCATACCCTACATATTACAGACCATTAAAATGATTCCTGAAAATAAAATTATATTAATAATACATGAATTATAAAGATGTAAGGAAGAATAACTATGAGAGAATAACATTGGAATAAGACCTAAATTTATTGCATACACTAATGTGTAGAGAATCTTATGTCATGGAGACCCACTAATACATTATTGACATGTTAGGATTGGCCTAAATACCCATGTACATACTTCAATATTCGTATAACCTTCTATGTACCCTCTTTTCGGATTGGGATAAACTATTACGTACATTTAAGCTCATAAGACATTAATCATTGCCTCATTAATTGGAGTAATATATATGTCTAAACCATGACATAATTAAAATCATTCATATGTGTGATATAATGTCATAAAACAGTCATCATATCATAATACGTGAAAAGGAAACAAGTTTCCAAAACATTTAATCAAATCGAATAGTTTTAATAAAAATATCTTCAAAATAATCTAGATAAGGAATAAATATTGTTTCATTCGATCATATCCCCAATAAAAATTAGGGAATGTCAAAGAATTTACTTTTTTATGGAAAATGATTATGAAATATCACTTGGATGATTTCTAAAAAAAATAATTCTTCCAATTTGAAAAAAATAATTTAAAATATAAAAAATTTACAGATAATAAAAAAAATCATTTAAAATATCCTTTTAAAATTATAAAGGTAGATTTTAATAGTTTAGTGTTCATCAAATTATGAAATACCATTCATAAATTACACTATAAAATGAATATTACTTTCAAATTTATGGTACAAAACAGGACGATTATTGTTCAAAAAATGATTAAAACACTCATTTTAAACCATATTTTAAAATTAAAACATGTTAAAAATATATCTAAAAAATAAGTTTATAATATTAAAAACATTATATGAACATTTTTATAAAACATTGTTATTTAAGAAAATTTATTTTTGGCCTAAGACAGAGATATAGTCAGTTTTCCATATAAAAAATATTTCAAACACTTGAGTAAATAAAGAGAATAAAATGGAATGAAAACAAGAAATATCATAAAATAACTAGAGAATTTTATAATTCATGAGATTCATGAGAGATATGTTATATAATTTCATCATTAGAAATTATTCATAAATAACCTCGATAAACAATGAGATATTATAATAATCATTTACAACTTTTGTAAATATTGGATCCCAAGACCTATGAAAGAAATAAAATTACCTTAATATTTATATAAAATAAAATTCAGGTTTCAATTCTAAAATTAAAATCATATTTAGTATTTACACGATAAAATAGAAACAACTAGTGAATATGGCATGTGTACTGTAGAAATAAAAGCGATAAAATATTCCTTTACCACAAGTATTAACATTATTCATAAACATTTGAACCTCTTTTATAATAAATATAGGTTTATTATAAGTATATTATATAACCATTATAATATATATCATACAATATATTATTTATATAAGACCATTTATTATTCATTTAAAATAACTCCTTGTCAAAAATTATGTTTAGGGTAATAATTGCATCAATTTTCTTTTTTATTTTGGTATGGTTTTTTAGTATATTTACCAAGATCATGGTTCCATAATTCCCAAATTTTGAAAATTATATTAATATCATATATATTCATTATACATGTATTTATAATAATCCATTAATTTTAAATATATAAAATGAATTGCACCATTAATGGTGTCGATAGACCGTATGTACACATGAATGTAGTTTATATTTATAGATTGTTGGAATGAAAAAGGGAAATAATATATCAAAATTTTAGATTAAAATTTATATCATAGATATAATATATATTCATTAAATATATCCTTATTTCCATCCTTTTCATAATAAAATGAAAAACTTATTACATCACTTCATTGAGGCAGTAGTCCTCAAATACGCACAAGAGACGTTATTATTTTTCAAAGGTTACAAAAGTCTGAAGGTAGATGTATAATTATAATTATATAACTATTAATATTTAAAAATTAGGATGTAAATATTCTAAATACATCGTTATATCCTTCTGTGAAAGGTGGTAAATGAAGAAGAATTGCATTTGTTCGTGATGCGTAAATACTCTATATAGATGATTGACGGTTTTGTTTCCATTCGATTGAGGGGGATGTTGATATACATATTGAAATAAAAATAATAAAATCTTATTTTTTGGGAGATAATTATTCTGTTATAATATAATATATTGAGAATATTTTTTGGATATATAAGAGGAAATAATATAAAAATTCTTGGTTAAGAACAATACCTCTTTATAAGAAAACTTCTTTAGGCTAGCACCAAAATAATTATTAGGAGAGATTCATAATAAAACTATGGAATATAGGATATAGGTATGGAATATAGGAAGATATTTTTTAGATATTTGATTAACCAAACGGATTTGGGCATCTGAATTAAGAGGATAGTGATTACCCTTTTTAAGTGGGGGAGAGGATACACATGAAATTTTTTAAAAGAACAATTTATACCCACTTTTCATACATGCCACAAGGATAAAAAATAACTCATTATTTAACCATAGAAAATATATAGTAGAAATATCGATATGAAGTACGAGTTGGTAAATTATTTAGGTTATTTTAACCCATATCATTCTGATTAACCCCTGGAAAACCCATACTGACCGTAATTGTGGAAATTAATTTTTACTATTTTAATAATTAATTTTGACCAAAACATAAGATCAAATTATTTTATATTTTCAATTTTTATGATTTTTTGTATACAATTAATTTTAAAAATTTATTTCCAAAATGTGGTAGAATTGAATTTAAAATAAATCCCTCATATTCAATGAAAAAATGGGTTTCCAAATAAAAAGATTTCATAAGTCCAAATTGATTATTTTTCAAAAATCAACATAAATATGATACCAATTATATAAATTGGATTAATAAAAATATAATTTAAATAAGTTTTCTTTTATAAAATTTTAAAAATAGTTATGAATTGTTAATTCTTGAAATTAAAAGGCAGTTACAAATAAAAATTAGTATCATTCACTATTCATTGAAAAATTAATCCTTTCATAAAATTTTCAAAATATTCTAACAATACAATTTTGAAATTATTATTTTAATTATTATGTTATTTTTTTAATATAAATGTTCCAAAATTGGTAAAAGTTTATTTATTTGTTTATTTAATACAAATAAAAAACTGTTTTTAATTAACATGAATTTTCAAATGCATAAAATGGATTTTCTAAAAATTGATTTATATTAAATTTTTTCTTCCTATAAACCCATTGTAAATCACATTAATATTTTACTTATTCCACTTCATACCTACTAAATTAATTTTTAGGTTTGAATGGTCGTGTTTAAAAAATTAATATTAATAGTATACTGTGATTTGTTAAAAGAAAGTATTGCGTGTAACATAGTCTATCGACAAAATTAAATTTTTTTGAAAAAAACAATTGTCCATAAAATATCAGTGTTTTATATCTTCTATTTCAATTATAGGGAGAATAAATAAATTTTTGTGAACTACATTCCCACAAACATCAACTAGATATGAATCACAAACATTGGATGTGATCATCATACAATTTGGGTATTTCACTACTAATTTCAAATCTAATCATTGAGGTGGAACTCTTATACCCTTATAAAATTCCGTAGACATAAATGAGTGAGTATAAACATAATCAAAAAAATAAATAGTAAGTTCTATGGTGGATGGTAAGTTTACTATTTTCCAATTAATTATTATACCCCTTATCAATAATTGTTTTCACTTGATATTTCACTTTTTCTATAGGATTATGAGGATAATGAGGTCAGGAATCATGAGTATACATTACGATTGAGAACTAGTTATAATATTTCCCATACCACTTGAATTTAAAACACTAGAGTTTTAGTGGTGCCTTCTATGGTGATTTTCCTTCATTATTGGATAGAATATTCCCATCAGTTTGTTATAAAATTGGACGATAACAATCATTTACCCACAAAACACATTTATTATCCCCATTATGGAAATTTATAAAATGTCTCCCTCCACACATAATAAATTTTGTATGTCATATCATCTTCCTTTCATGGTTTTTTATTATAATTTTATTTTAATTACATATTCAATTTCTAATCAAAACAATGATATTTAAGGGTGACTCCAATATCCATTTGAACCTTGGTATCACATCAAAATATTTATTCATATATAATGACTTAAATTGCTTAAAAATCTATTTAGAGACTTGGTTTTAATCCACTGAAGAGTATATCAATATTACATTCCCGATTGATGATAATTCCATAATCACACCTCATATGTCTAGTAAAATTTTCCTCATATGCATTAATGGATTCATCATCCTTTTTTCTTAGCTTAGTGAATTCCTTGTCATTTTTTAATGAAGTATACATGAAATTTTATTTTTGAAAAACATCTTTATATAATCATGTCATCCAATAGAGTCAATTTCATCCCATTTCCTCTGGTTCATGATGATGGTCTACTATTGATCTTCTTCGCCTTCTAAATTATAGATGAACCAAATGAAATGTTTTTATCAGAACACTATAAACATCAAAATATTTGTTTAATGGTACTGATTAATTTCTCATAAAATAATGTACTATTAGCTATACTAAAATATGGTTGATGTTGTCTCTTGATGGAATCTATAGGACATTATTTCCTAATTTTCTTTTTCAGAAGCTCAACATGATTTGTGTCCTGATAATGTTATGTAATCATAAAAATGAACTTCTAAATTAAATATTCAATAACAATCATTTTATTTGGAGGAAAATAACTAAATTTTCCATTTTATTCCACAATAAAATAGTTCTTTTGGGTTCTATACATTGACTAAAAAATTTATTTTTAGTTAAAATAATCATAGTGGGAAACAAAATATACATGAAAATTTAACTATAAGATTTATAAATCATGAAACCTACGTTCCCATCTATGAAAAATTATGTTTTTCCTAATTCACTCTTGGTTATCATTTATTAAATTCCTTCATGATGGTTTATAAAGAAAATGTGAATTAACCCTAGAATGTCCTTAGGGAGTGTCAAACTAGGTGCGTAGTAAGGGCACACATATTGTGTGCTATAATGAAGGTCAATTTATACTTGGTCAACTATTTCTTGGGTTATTATATAGTGATCTAATCCTATAAGAAATATTATAAAATTAATTTTAACATTAATATGAAACAAATAAAAACCATTGACTGAAAAGCCTAGTGTAATTAAAAGACTAGTAACATAAAATATAAACATAAAAATACAATAAAATTATTTTAAATTAATTTACATAATGTGAACATAAATCCATTTTATCTCCTAAAACTATATATGATAACTTTTGAAATACATAAAAATGGTTGATAAACAAAACCCATTAAGGGAATAATTAATATATCAACGAATTTCATATGAGTCAGAAGACATAACATGAAATCCTAAAACTGAATCCTCATGAATAATCATGTCATATAATAGCATTAGTAATAGAAAATCATATCATCATGGAATCATATTTATATGTCATAAAAATAAAATATTACATAACCATAATTCAAGGATATCTACCATAAAACATCACATGGTGGATAGAGTCCCATCTTTGATTAGTTTTACACCCTAATATTAGACATAATCTCCCATGAGACAACAAAAATGACCCAATGAATTGGATCTCTATCTAAGAACACCTGTCATAACATGTAAATGATTATGTGTCCAAAAAAGGAAATCATTCATAATTAATTATCATAAGATCTACCCATTTAATGAAATTTGATTCATAATCTTTTCTAATATTATAATCAAATAAATTTTGCTAAAGAATCAAAATAGATTATCGAATAAAATATTATAGATTTAAATATATAATTTGATGAGAATTGGTATTAGAATATAGTGGTCATCTTGTAATAATTAATTTTGAATATCAGTACATAAAATCATTAAAGGATATAAATATTCCCCTTAATTGGGGTTGATTTTCCAAGAAGTCATTTTAGAAATTAAGATAAGGATTGTATCACCCCATTATAGAAAAGGAAAATTATACATATATATATATATATATAGTTATGAGACATATATACTGAATTTGGAAGTATTATATAACATTTAATATAGATAAAATGAGAGTTCTATAGAGAAATCTCAAAACCCAAAGAAAAAGGGTTGTTCAGAGTGACCCCTAACATAATGTTTAAATCCATTATACAGTTGAACATGATATCCTTGATAAAAAAATTTATATTAATTAATTATTTAATTCATAAAATTTACTCGTAATTTGTTATTTTAAATTATTTTATTATGTTCATTTGTTATTATTTTAATAATTTATGAAACTAAATTTCATTTTTCTATGAGCGTTCATTACATGGTTCCATGTTCGAATCAATTGTGGATAATTACTGATGTTCTTTTAAAGTGGGATTAAAAAACAATAGTGAAATGAAATTGTATTTATCTAGATATAAAATATAAAATTTTCCCAAATACCATTTTTTACATCATAGATTTGAATCTTATAGTAATCAAATGTTGAAGTTATATGGTTAGTTTATATTGGTTGTTTTACTAACCATTTTGAAAAAGTTTTCTTTTATTTAATATTTTGCATATATAGTGCTTAAAGGAAGTTAAATAAATTATAATATAATAATTATAATAATATATTACTATAATAATATTTTTTTTACCAAAATTTAAGGTGACAACGAAAAATGAAAAAAAATCATTCCTGGAGGTGTTGAGCAGTAATAGTAGGGACAACATTTCCATTTTTAGAATAAAAGGATAAGAGAGAAAGATGGATTATCGATAATACATTAGAAATATAATATTCCCACATATATATAATAATATAGTTGTTAATCCATGTTTTATAGTATTATTGGGGGGATGAGTATGAATAAAAATTAAAAGAAACAGTTGAGGGAATTACCATATCCATTGGATGTCTCCTCTTGTGATTCTATATAAAGAACCATGCATTGGTGTTTAGATGACAGTATGAGAACTATAACATGGGAGAGAGGATGGGGAAGAGACTTAAAAAAATATTTTGGATCTAAGGCTTGGAATTTGTGAAGATATGGTGTTTGGATCAGTGGTATCTATAAGAGGAGGAAAATGGTGTTTTGAATATTATCTTTATTTATTTATTATTTTGGATCAATTAAATCGATAGTATTTATTTTTATAGCTGTATAATTTAAATGGTTCATGTGTTTTAGAAATAATGGGTTCTTAGACCATCCATAACCCAAAAATTTATATATTTATATTCTACTATAATATATTTTATTTTTCCGTATTTCATTTTTCAAAAAAAAATCAGCTATTTTATAAAAACATAAAAACATTACCCTTATTATTTATGGAATTTTAGATTTATAAAATGAAACCCAATTGGAAAATAAATTTCTAAATGTGATAAATTTAATTTAAATTTTTTTTAAAATCCACATTTATTTTCAAAAATTAAATTTTAATATTTTGATCATGTTTCCAACCATTTGAAAATTAAATTAATGTAAAATAAAATTGTTTTTCATGATCATACATCAGAATATTAATTTAATAAAAAAATTTATGGGAATGAAAATTTTATCAAATCATTATACTTATTATAAAAATACAGATAACATATTTATAATTTGGAAAAATATAAAAAATATTTTTTTATATTTTTTGAATAATTTATTTAACTGAATAATGATTTAAATATATAATATGTTCATTTTATACTAGATATTTATTTACAAAATCATATGTGATAATTATATTCTAATGTTTAGGTTACTATTTTCAAAGTCTTATTATTTTTTCAACAGTCATGTTAGTATTCCAATGGTAATATTTTTATCCACCATGTGGATTCCCCAAATTATATAAATAGACAATTTTTAATTCATTATCCAATCAATTATATTTTCTATCAATGTTATGAATTCTTTAATTTTCAAGATTCATATTGAATTATGACTATTCTACATCATTTCTACACTGTTTTTTATGAGTAGATTTATTCTGGTGGATCGATCATATCACAATTTTCAGTTTTTTAATAACTTATTTTATATTTTTTATCTCATTTAAATATATTCAATTATAATGGACATTTTTATTCTATAAATATAACGTCTACTTTAATATATTAATAAATTTTTTATCATATATTTGTGTGTGTAAATTATATATTATTATATTTCTAAATATGATTCAATTATATATTCAGTAAGGGAATTCCATTGATAAAATTTTAAGTTGTTACATTACCCCACCTATGAAATTTTTCTATATAAATTTATGTTTACATAAAAATGTGATAATTATTTAGGGTACATCAACTACATTGATTCCTTTGGTTCCCATGTCCCCTCCTCATACTTATGGTTTCAGCATATAACTTTTACTATGATTTTTATCTTGTTATATAGAACTTTATCTCAATGGTTTGACATATTCACCAACTTCTCCTCATAAGATAGGTAATTTTATATTAGTACCACATGTTAATTTAGTAAACATTAATGATATGGTATGTTCTTACTCAAGAGGGGTATATGGAAAACATCATATACTTATGTAAGGGTTTGTGGGAGTGATAGTTGGTTGGCCATAGCCCTGATACAATCAAGAATATAAAAGGGGTTGAAGTTATTGGGACTTAGTTTAGCATTCCTCCAGAATATCATGCCTCTCTTAGATAAATATATGTAGGGGAACACTTTATATCCTACCTCATACTCCAGGCCTCATCTATAATTATCATCATTATACTTTAATCAACACTGGGCATCCATGATGTGCTTCTTAATATCCTTGACCTTTTCTACCATTAAATTTAAATTTTCAGGTCTCAACATCATGTGCTCCAAATATTCATCGAAGAAATAAAGTGTTCTACATACCTTACTGTATAGATCTACATGTGGATATATTATTATTTTTTTGTGAAGACTATTATTTTATAAACGATAGACTGGAGAAATAATCCAATATGACCCCCCTTTGAAGTAAATTGATCATTCTCTCAAAATGTATTCAACTATATATATATTCTACAAAAAATTACATCAGTTAGTGGGTGATAGTTTTTTTTGAACTTGAAATAATTGTTTATAAAATGTTGGTGTCTCTTCTAAAACAAGAGAGTAAATCTTAGGTCTCATGGAAAATATTGATAGTGGCATTCCATACAGCCTCATGACTTCTATAGTGTATATCATTTCAAGTTGATTGAGGGAGATGCCCTTTCAAATAATGATGAAATAGATAGTCTTCATAATATTTTTGAACTGAAATGCATAAATAAATCGTTACTCTTTTTATTAAGAATACCATTGAAATATACCATAGCGATGCCTCCTTATTTCCATGTTGGCATTTTTAATGGTTATATTATCCGTTTAGAATATTCATTTCATATATCACTTGCAGGAAAACTAGGTACTTTTAAATTTACATTACAATATAATTCTTAATATTTTCCCATTAATATCTCTCTTAGAAATATTGATACATATTAATTCTTCTAGGGAATATGTAGAAGGTCATGGTATGTGAGTCATTTAATAGATCATTATTTTTCTCATAATTTAATCGTACACGTAGTGATAATCCAAATATTATAACTATATATTCATAAATTTTTAAATCATAGGATTTGCCATTACATGTAGCTTCAACCTTCTTCTATATTTCCATACAATTTTTTTGAAAATCCATTATATTCTCCGTATGGGATGGTTGAGAAATAATTTGAGAAATGAATAATCATATCCATTCATTTCATATAACCATGTACATCCTTTACAAGTATAATAACATTGGATACTTCTTAATTCTCATCAATAATATGGCTGATAAATCCTTTCTAAATAGATAATCATTCACTTTATTCAATTTTCCATGATGTTAGTGGATTGAGTATTCAAATTCCATGACCATCACTAAAAATCATCACTAGTGTGTATTAATCATTTTCAAATTAATATATATTTAACACACTTATAATCCTTATATATTTCACACATCTCTTTATAGTGATAATGCCCCAATATTTTTAATTCCAATATCACTACAGCCAAAAGGAGCTTGCACAACACGCATCCTTGACTTGCCTTACATTACACGCAATCGCGACCTTCCTTGATAGCGTGTGTAGTACGCAATACCGAGTTTCACAAAACAACGATATGCTATTAAAATAGTATTAAAACTAGCCGTTATGAATAGTAATAAACACTTTTTGAGATTTTGTAAATTTTATTTTTCAAAATAGACTTAATTTTTGGATTCGGAATATCGAAATTAGCTTTGGGTGAAATTTTGGTAATTTTCGGATAACATTCATATTTTGATGAATAATGAAAATTACTAAATTTTAATTAAAAACAACTTTTTCAATCAAAATAATTAATAGTGATAAATTATTAATTTGAGTGGTTTTAATTTATATTTAGAATATATTTTTACAATTTAATACAATGTTGGTCATTGGATGTAATTTCACATTTAAACCAGACATAAACAAGTGTCAATCTTTTGATAGTTATTATCTCTTAAGAACATGCTATTTGTTTTGACGACGGGGATTAATTTTTAACTTAATTAATGCAACTGATATGTTTTGAATTTGGTAAAATAGACATCATTTTTGAGTTCATAATATCAAATATAGCTTAGGCCTATTTTTTGGTATTTTTCTGGAAACTTTCATTTTTTGATGAATAGTGAAACCACTAAGTGGTAGTTAAAAAAACTGAATTTTTCACAAAACATAATTTTACCACTTATGTGAGTGGAATTTTGAAAATACGAGAGACACGGTTAATATCAAGGACTAAAATGTGGTTCAATGAGATAAAAATAATTTTTGGTGAATAGTAACTTTTGTCTTTTTTTACCATGGTTAAAAGTAAATAGGGTAATTAAGGGTAAAAATGATATTATTATTACCCTAAAACATGTCCTAATTATATTGGATAAGTCTAATTCGACCAAAAACAACCTTAGGAATAATATATGACCATTTAAGCCCACTTGGATTAGATTATGACATTTATTATTAATTTATTTAAAGAAGGGTTAAAATAGTTAAAATCAATGTTTAATAAGTAAATAATTTTTAATATAGGGTTATACATAAGATAAATTCTAATATAAATATTCATTAGAAATCTAAAAATATTTCCAACATAATGATAATTTATTTGTAATTTTTAGACATTAAATAATTTAATTTATTTATGACACGACGATGATGTAGTAATTGAATTTTTAAGAAAATATTAACATAATTGATCTTATAAATGCCCAAATCAATTTAATTTGAGACTTTTTATGACTTAAACTAATTTTATAAGTTAATATGACATGTTATTGTTGATTTACGTAACTTGGTTTGAACTTATCATTCTGTTATGAATTTCATAAAAATCATGTACCAAATAGTGTCAAAATTGACATAAATTAGTTGTTAAAACAAATATTATACAATTAATTGTTATTTTATTCTTAAAAATCTAAGGATCGGCCAAATGACTTCTATAAGGTTATATATATTAATAATAAACAACTTGGGGTTCTTTTGGGTTGATATAGTATGTTTATTAACCATATTGTTTAAGAAAACAAAAAGACACGGTAAAGGTTAAATTATTTAACTTAGAGTTAAATCTAATTGATAAGGTTAAAATAATAACCTAAACTTGTCTAAATAATATTGTATGAGAGAAAATAGACCCATACCCACCTTAGCTTTTAAATATATCAATTTGGAGCTATTTAAAACCGAACATGACTTTATAATAAAATAATATTTTTAGTTTTCCCAAAGGTGCTCCTCTCATCCCTTATAAAAGGGCACCTCCTCCCTCTCCTCCTCACACCAATTTGAGCATTCAAGCTCGGCCAACCCCTGCCAAAATCTCTTCTACACTTCCCTAGTATCATCCTATAAGTCCTGGTCTTATCCAAAGACCATCCTTAGTTCTTTATGTGGAGGTTAAGAAAAGGCGCGTCAAAAAGAGATAATATCCATTACCGATCTTTTTCAATTTATTTCTTCTTCAACTTCTTCTTCATTAGTTGTTTCATGATAAAGTAATAACACCAGTATTTCTTATATACTGATATGTTATTATAAATATGAAACTAATCTAATTAACCATCTATCCATCCTACGGAAAAAGGAAATCACCGCGCGTTCGTACGTACGGAATACCATCTCCACGCCGTGGTGTAATCTATTTTCTGCCACCACCTTAATTGGATGGGTATAATGGTGTAATGAGTAACTATATATGATTATTATAAATTTATATTGATACTGAAATAGTATACATACACTTCAACACAAGTTCACGATCATGTGAATGATATCATCGCTCGTGCGTACTTACGGACTACCGTCTCCACGACGCGATTAGATTCATTCTCTATGTTAGCCATTTAAGAATGATTATAAAGTATATATAAACAATAATAATGAAATATATGACATTATAAAGCTACTTTATTTATGTATATATGTATTTCATCTACTTACTTCCATTCAAGACAATAAGGAAAGGAAAACCGCGTTCATGCGTATGTACGGACTACCGTCTCCATGAACGGTGTGTTTCAATTCATTTATATATCTATTATATATATATATATACTGAATATATATGATATATAAATCATGTTTTATATTCTGTATGTAAGTAAATCTTGATATAAGTAATAATAATGTCAAGAACAACAAGTCCAAACACCTACGATAAATGAAACGATTTTACCCAAAACGCTTTTTAACATGGAATTTACAAAAGAACGGGTAATATAAAGTCATAAGTGAACCATATATTGTATCATAACAATGAATATGATTCTGTAATAAGTTAATGTCATTATTTAAATCATTATACAGGAGGTTTGGATACGTACAAAGCATATCGGACATAAAGTAAGGGAAAATATCACAATATCATTTTTATCCGAGATTGTTTATACTTTAGTATTTACTGGGGTGTATTATATCATCCACATCCAAGTTTCCTCAATATGTAATATTATTTCCATACACATACAATTTTTTAAAATCTACTTTACACTTTGGTAAGTTTTTAGTAAAAGATATCAAGGGAATCTTTTTTCATTTTTCGTACGAGGTACTTTTTGACTTTTCCGACAAAAGTATGAGAAGAATGTTTTTTTAACTTATACGGCATGAATGGATTTTTAAAACATTATTTCCAAGAAGCTTACTCTACAATTTTTCATGTTTATTTTTAATCAACTTCTTTTAGTTTATAATTGTACGACATGTTAAGAAAGGAAAAGTGTTTTTGAAGCAGAAAGGATATTTTCCTCAAGAATGGAGTTCAAGTGTTTTATCAAAATTATTTTCCATCTATGATAATAAAGGGTTCTATTTTTATCCCTATTATTACATTGATTTGATTATGTTGTGATGGAATTATATTTTTATGAATTCCTTTATCTTATATGAATTGTTTTATGATGTCACAACGTTTAAGATTCCCATTTTTATTACATTGGTTATTATATTATGTATGGTTTATGATTTTGTGGCACACATAAGAATGGTATCATTATGAGATGGGTGGGACCTATATCTCCCTCCAATGCATTTGGTAATTATTTTATATCTCATGAGATAGACATGGCTGGAGTGGTAGGTTTTACCAGTTCCGTGAAACAGGTCTGAAACGAGGGTGACTTGGTTCAGAAATAGACTTTGTCCACTAAGATAGTCTTGGAAATGAGTCTTGACTAATAAGAAATGATTCTCTATGATTATGTGTGTATGCTACAATGTTTCATGTTTTAAGTTATGATTATTGGTATTACATTTCACTACCATGATTTATCCCATGTTATGAAATTATGCTATCTTTTTCAGGGTAAGATTTCAAAATTGTTATGTTCTTATGAATATGATGTGATTGATATTTATTTTGTTTACCCTTACTGAGCATTTGAGCTCACCCTTTTATGTTTTCTTTTCCCCAGGATATAAAGAATGGTTTTTAGGTAATAAAAAAAAGGGAAGATCTTTATGGGAGATGTTGAAGATCTTTCACCATGATTAGATTATTACGTTCCGAGTTTCCAAAGACACTAAACTATTACGATCTTTGTGTGTGTGTTTTTGTTATGTAATAAGTATTCTGCAAAAGTAATGTAATGTCCATGTATGTCAGGCTTCGGGTCTTTACAGTTGGTATTAGAGGAAAGGTTTAGTCAACCTTTGGAAACTAGGATGCGAAAACATTAGTGAGATCCCTAGAGATATTTCTATGGTATGTCTAGGGATGTCTCTAAGGTTAAGTATACGTATAGGTTATAGTCCTAGAATTGTGCTAACGATCTTAGAATTTAACCTAAGATGTTAGATATTGAGGATATGATGGACAATGGAATGATATTCTTCATGAAAAAACAAATGAAATGGGATTTGGAGGTCCAAACATCATTATTATGCCGAATCAGCAATCTCATAATATGATCAATAAAGTAAAATTTGGTAAGTTTCCTGACTCGGCTAATAAGAGAAAGATGGAGTTTCATGATGATCATAGTGGAAAGAAAGTTCAATTTCCCCTATTTAAATCATGTGGAAAGAGGCATCAGGGAGAATGTTTCAAAGGAACTGGAAGATGCTTTGGGTGTGGAAAAGAAGGACACAAAGCCAGTAAGTGAAAATGAAAAGGTTCAGTTAACACCAGGGATAAGGATAATGGTCTTGCTACGACATCAAAAATGGTTAAATGTTTTAAATTTGGAATGTACGGGCATTATGCAAACCAATGCTCTAAGTGAAAGTCTCATGAATAGAATCAGTATGGTCATATGGGTAGTATTTATGTTGATGATGATGAAGAGACTACAAATGATATGTGAGAAGAAAGAATTGTTGAAGCTCGGTCAATGGTTTAAGAAGGTAGTGGAATGATTACATGTTTATCATGTGTAATGTTGTATAAGTAATCTCATGGTAATATGGAATAAAGAGACATATAAGGATTGTTACACTGTTTCCTTTCCATGAGTTTTGAAATTGTATGATTAATGGTACTGGTATCCATGAAAGGTTATTCAGATATTTTTAGAATGTAGATGATATGCACATAATGAAGGGATAAGGAGGAAATTAAATGTTTGATAGTATTCATGATCTCATGACTAATATAAGGAAATAGTTATATCATGGTTTAAGTATATAGAATTTTGAGGATTTTGGTATGTGGAAAGTGTTAACTTGTAACTGCATTCATGTTTTCACTAAGATTCAATGGGTATTCATTTTTCAAGAGATTACATGATTATGGTATTCACATGACTGGAATGTGACGAACAAGATATATGAGGGATAAATGATGGCATTCAAGTGATCATTTTCTCTATACTATGAGCTTGGACCGAAGTATTTTAGATAAGCCTAAAGATTGGAATGGATTATGTTGGACATTTGTTAGTATTGTTTAAGGATAAAACTTTTTTTGATATTGTTGATGGGATGTTATAGTAATATAAAAAGGACAACCTGCAGGACGGGCGACAGCCCATCGTGTCGGACAAGGCTGTGGGAATCGAACCCACAACCGAAGTGCAACTGGCCTTTTTAGCCTACTACTGGCCTACAGGAAGTCCCTGTTTAGTAGAAACTAGTTTTGTTATATTAAGTAGTATAAGTCCATTTTAGGAACTATATAAGATTAATCTCACTATAGATGGACTTATATAACTTTTTTAACCTTTTGTTTGAGACAGATGGAATGACCCATCATTCTATCACATGATTTACTAAAACATCACGAATGACAAATTCAACTT
The DNA here is from genome assembly GCA_963277665.1 of Viscum album. Lineage (NCBI taxonomy): Eukaryota > Viridiplantae > Streptophyta > Magnoliopsida > Santalales > Viscaceae > Viscum > Viscum album. The sequence goes on along the minus strand of OY728155.1, from coordinate 2,131,607,143 downwards.
CATTTCTTTAAGAGATGAAGTGGAAATTGTCCAAAGAATGACAAACGGTGAGACTATACCAAAATCACGAAAGTATTTCTTCTAATTCCAGTTTCATCAACTTTAGGGAAATGATCTTGAAAACCAAAAATGTTGTCCTAGTACTCTTATATCTGATGAATCAGATGGTATATTAGATCATCACAAATTTATGGCTTTGTGATTGCTGGCTTTTCCATAGCCATGTTCTCTACCACTCTCTATCAGACCAAGATGGTTAGATTTCTCTTCCATATCCATATTTTCACCTATCTGGAAACCTAGTGATTAGTTTATTTGGGTAACCGTTAGGTTTCATACTTTTGTTTTTAAAGATTGGTTTTGGTATTCCTTTTTTACGATGTGGGTTTTTATTAAAGAAAATTTTGAATAGTAAACCATTTATAACCCCGACGAATTTCGAGGGAGAAATTCATTTTAAGGGGGGTAGAATGTAACACCCCAAGATTTTATGAAAAATATTCTTTTTAATTTCATTTCTTGTGTTGTACGCTACACCAAAAAGAGCTTTCACAACATGCATCTATGACTTTCCTTGCATTACACGCAATCGCGACCTTCCTCGATAGCGTTTGTAGTACGCAATACCGAGTTTCACTAAACAACGATATGCTATTAAAATAGTATTAAAACTAGCCGTTATGAATAGTAATAAATTTTTTTTTTGAACTTTTGTAAATTTTATTTTTCAAAATAGACTTCCTTTTTTGGATTCGAAATATCGAAATTAGCTTTGGGTGAAATTTTGATAATTTTCGGATAACTTTCATTTTTTGATGAATAGTGAAAATTACTAAATTTTAATTAAAAACAACTTTTTCAATCGAAATAATTAATAGTGATAAATTATTAATTTGAGTGGTTTTAAAGTATATTTAGAATATATTTTTACAATTTAATAAAATGTTGGTCATTGGATGTAATTTCACGTTTAAACCAGAAATAAACAAGTGTCAATCTTTTTATAGTTATCATCTCTTAAAGAACACGCTATTTGTTTTTATGACCGGAATTAATTTTTAAATTAATTAATGCAAATTATATGTTTTGAATTTGTTAAAATATACATCATTTTTTAGTTCATAATATCAAATACAGCTTAGGCCTAATTTTTGGTATTTTTCTGGAAACTTTCATTTTTTGATGAATAGTGAAACCACTAAGTGGTAGTTATAAAAACTGAATTATCCATAAAACATAATTTTACCACTTCTGTGAGTGGAATTTCGAAAATCCGTGAGACATGGTTAATATCAAGGACTAAAACGTGGTTCAATGAGATGAAAATAATTTTTGGTGAATAGTAACTTTTGACATTTTTCTACCACGGTTAAAAGTAAATAAGGTAAATAAGGGTAAAAATGATATTATTATTACCATAGAACACGTCCTAATTCTATTGGATAAGTTTAATTCGACCAAAAACAACATTAGGAATAAAATATGACCATTTAAGCCCACTTGGATTAGATTTGGACATTTATTATTAATTTATTTAAAGAAGGGTTAAAATAGTTAAAATCAATGTTTAATAAGTAAATAATTTTTAATATAGGGTTATACATAAGATAAATTAGACTATAAATATTAATTAAAAATATAAAAAGATTTCATACATAATAATAATTTATTTGTAATTTTTAGACATTAAATAATTTAATTTATTTATGACTCAACGATGATGTAGTAATTCTCTTTTTAAGAAAATATTAACATAATTGATGTTATAAATGCCCAAATAAATTTAATTTGAGACTTTTTATGACTTACACTAATTTTATAACTTAATATGACATGTTATCGTTGATTTAAGTAACTTGGTTCGAACTTATCATTCTGTTATAAATTTCATAAAAATCATGTACCAAATAGTGTCAAAATTGACATAAATTAGTTTTTCAAACAAATATTATATTATTAATTGTTATTTTATTCATAAAAATCAATGGTTATTCCAAATTACTTATATAAGGTTATATATATTAATAATAAACAACTTGGGGTTCGTTTGTATTGATATAGTATGTTTATTAACCATATAGTATAAGAAAACAAAAAGACACGGTAAAAGTTAAGTTATTTAACATAGAGTTAAATCTAATTGATAAGGTTAAAATAATAACCTCAACTTGTCTAAATCATATTGGATGAGAGGACTTCGACCCATAACCACCTTAGCTTCGAAATATATCAATTTGGAGCTATTTAAAACCGAACATGACTTTATAATAAAATAATATTTTTAGTTTTCCCAAAGGTGCCCCTCTCCTCCCTTATAAAAAGGCACCTGCTCCCTCTCCTCCTCACACCAATTTGATCATTCAAGCTCGGCCAACCCCTTAAAAAATCTCTTCTACTCTTCCATAGTATCATCCTAGAGGTCCTGGTCTTCTTCAAAGACCATCCTTAGTTCTTTAAGTGGAGGTTAAAAAAAGGCGCGCCAAAAAGAGGTAATATCCATTACCGATCTTTTTCAATTTCATTCTTCTTCAACTTCTTCTTATTTAGTTGTTTCATGATAAAGTAATATCATCAGTATTTCATATATACTGATATGTTATTATAAATATGAAACAACTCTAATTAACCTTCTATCCATCCTACGGAAAAAGGAAATCACCGCGCGTGCGTACGTACAGAATACCGTCTCCACGCCGTGGTGTAATCTATTTTCTGCCACCACCCTAATTGGATGGGTATAATGGTGTAATAATTAACTATATATGATTATTATAAAGTGATATTGATTCTGAAATAGTATACATACACTTCAACACAAGTTCACGATCATGAGAACGATATCATCCCTCGTGCGTACGTACGGACTACCGTCTCCACGACGCGATTAGATTCATTCCCCATGTTAACCATTTAAGAATGATTATAAAGTATATATAAGCAATAATAATGAAATATATGACATTATAAAGCTACTGGATTTATTTATATATGTATGTCATCTGCTTACTTCCATTCAAAACAATAAGGATAGGAAAACCGCGTTCATGCGTACGTACGGACTACCGTCTCCATGAACAGTGTGTTTCATTTCATTTATATATCTATTATATATATATATATATAATTAATATATATGATATATAAATCATGTTTTATATTCTGGAAGTAATTAAATCAAGATATAAGTAATAATAATGTCAAGAACAACAAGTCCAAACACCTACGATAAAGGAAATGATTTTACCCAAAACGCTTTTTAACATGGAATTTACAAAAGAACGAGTAATATAAAGTCATAAGTGAGCCATATATGATATCACAACAATGAATATGATTCTTTAATAAGTTAATTACATTATTATATCATTATACAGGAGTTTTGGATACGTACAAAGCATATCAGACATAAGGTAAGGGAAAATATCACAATCTCATTTTTATCTGACATTGTTTATACTTTAGTATTTACTGGGGTGTATTTTGTAATCAACATCCATGTTTCCTCAATATTTAATATTATTTCCATCCAAATAAAATTTTTTAAAACCTACTTTACCATTTGGTATGTTTTTAGTAAAATATATCAAAGGAATCTTTTGTCATTTTTCATACGAGGTACTTTTGACTTTTCCGACAAAAGTATGAGAAGAATGTTTTTTTAACTTATACGGAATGAATGGATTTTTAAAATATTATTTCCAAGAAGCTTCCTCTACATGTTTTCAAGTTTATTTTCAATCAAATTATTCAAGTTTATAATTGTACGACATGTTAAGAAAGGAAAAGTATTTTTTAAGCAGAAAGGATATTTTCCTCAAGAATGGAGTTCAAGTGTTTTATCAAAACTATTTTCCATCTAAGATAATAAAGGGTTCTGTTTTTATCCGTATTATTACTTTGATTTGATTATTTTGTGATGGAATTATATTTTTATGAATTCCTTTATCTTATATGAATTGTTTTATGATGTCACGATGTTTAAGATTCCCATTTTTATTACATGGGTTATTCTATGATATATGGTTTATGATTTTGTGGCACACATAAGAATGGTATCATTATGAGATGGGTGGGACCTATATCTCCCTCCAATGCATTTGGTAAAGATTTTATATCTCATGAGATAGACATGGCTGGAATGGTAGGTTATACCGGTTCAGTGAAACGGGACTGAAACGAGGGTGACTCGGTTCAAAAATGGACTTTGTCCACTAAGATAGTCTTGGCAATGAGTCTTGACTAATAAGAAATGATTCTATATGATTATGTGTGTATGCCACAATGTTTCATGTTTTATGTTATGATTATTGGGATTACATTTCACTACCATGATTTATCCCATGTTATGAAATTATGCTCTCTTTTGCAAGGTAAGATTTCAAAATTGTTATGTTCTTATGAATATGATGTGATTGATATTTCTTTTGTTTACCCTTACTGAGCATTTGAGCTCACCCTTTTATGTTTTCTTTTCCCCAGGATATAAAGAAAGGATTTTAGGTAAGAAAAAAAGGGATAATCTTTATGGGAGATGTTGAAGATCATTCACCATGATTAGAAGATTACGTTCCGAGTTTCCAAAGACACTAAACTTTTATGGTCCTTGTGTGTGTGTTTTTGTTATGTAATAAGTATTCTGCAAAAGTAATGTAATTTCCATGTACTTCAGGCTTCGGGTATTTACAAAAAATGTCACCTAAACAAGAATATAACATTAATACCTAGAGAATAAGGAATTTCCTTAGGGTTCTTGATGGAAAAATCATAGTATTTAACTGATAGAAGCATAATCATAAATAATCTCTATAAATGATTAGATTATTGTAATAAACTATTACCACATTAGTAACTTTGAATAATAATCCCCATGAGAGAATAAAATTACATGTTGTTTATAATATCATGAAAATAAGGATATTCATGATATTAAATTTCAAAGGTTAATATATAAATCCCATAAAATAATATTGGTGCATAACATAACCTTTGTCTTAATAAAGGAAAATAGAGATAAAATTACTTTACCGATTTGATAACTTTTGAAACGTAAACCACATGAAAGTGATATAATAAAATGGATATGTAATAATCATATATTTATTTATTATATTCAGATTATACACTCATGGGTATTATAAACCCCAAACAAACGAAACAAGTGGTCAATATGGCATAAGACACATAAAAACAAAAGTGATAGTAGAAATAAAAAAATTAATTTTGAGTCATGTATCTCACTCATATAAAAATAGAGATGAAATTCCCTTACCTTTAGTCTTAACATTACCTCTACACATTCAAACCACCTGTAAAATAAATATAATTTTTTATAATTAAAAATAGCATATTAATATATATTATACTATATATTATTTGATCATGAATTCATGTTACCTTTTTATTAAAAAATTCATGTTAAAGATACATTTCTGGTAATAACTACTTTGTTTTTCATATAGGTTTTGACTTGTTATTTATGATTCTTTTACCTGTACCATATTTTATTTTTTCTTAGATTTTTAAAAATGATATAAATATCATATATATTCAGTTTATATGAGTTTATAATAATCTCTAAAATAATAAAATATGGTATGAAATACACCGTTCATGGAGGCGGTAGTCCGTACATACACATGAATGTTGTTTCCATTTTATTATCATATTTTTTTTAAATAATGAAAAGTACATGATATATATATAAGTATCATATTTCAATTATTCTTATCAATTCATAAATATCTCAAATTTTTATTATAATAATCCGTAATATATTCCATGTAAAGAATGAAATAATCCCATCACTTTGAGTATGTTGTAGTCCACACATCCACAAACGAAGTTAAATTATTCCCACTAAATGAAATGCATGAAGGTATTAGTTACATAAAAATTATATAATAATAAATACATAATAGATATCACATATGTATTATAAATACATTATTTCCATCATTATCCCCAACATTGAGAGGAGGTAATTAATGAACGAGCGACATCGTTTCAAGAGTTTGTAGTTTTCCAAACACATGAACGATGATTTTTTATCCCAATTGATATAAGGGTATGAAGTTTTAGATAAAAAAATTAAAATATAAACATATAAGTATATTTATGATATTGAGGTTATTATATAAGTAATATATTAGAAGATTTTATGGAGTTTATGTTGAAATAAAACTAATATATCATTGAGGAACCTTACCCCTTTTTCAAGTAACTCTTTTAGTTTATACCAAATTCCTTCTTTGGATTTCTTTATTCAGAAATTATTGCTTCAAGGATGATATTAGGGATTTTTTAAGATTATTGAAGTTGTTTTTTTTATTATCCAATGTGTTTTTAGGGAAGTGATGAAGAGGGAGAGGTGGTGTCCATTTATAAGTTAGGGAAAGGACGCACTTGACATTTTAAAAAAATTGTCAGATCTCCACATTATTTCTAAAAAAGAGGAATCCATAATAAAAAAATTACTCCCATTAAAGGATAAGGTAAAAATGTATCCATAAAAATAGTTTCAGAAATGTGTATGGTTATTTTTTCATTGTATATTCTTTGTTTAGTTATTATGTAAACACGTTTTTAGCTTAAACAATGTAATTAATTCTAACTAAATTCATTAAGTAATTTGGTAGAAAATTAAGTTGAGGTTTTTATAAATTATAAATTATTATAGTAATAAATATTTAAAACATTTTTATAAATAAAATATAGATAATATCAAGAAATTAATTAGAAATTAGTTTTATAGACAGTATGAAACAACATGTTTTTAAAATAAAAAGTTCAAAACATAAAATTATTTTTAAAGACAATTTCCATGATAGGTTAATTGAAATGACAATAAAATGATTTATTTATATATAATTTATCATATAATTCCCTAAAAATTTATAATATTATTTTACAATACAAATATGTTAGAATAAAATGCAGTTATTAATTTGAATTCAGTATTTTCATTATTCATCCAAAAAATTAATCTTCTCAGAAAAATAACAAAAATTAACTCAAATAGTTTTATGGCGATAAAATTTAAAAAATATAGTTAATTTTTTCAAATAATATTTATAAAATTTTCCAAAATTATATTTAAAATAGGTGCTCCATTAAAAGGCGATAAAACCGCCTTCTAGAAAAATACAACTTTTTTTATCTAAAACATGATTTATTCTAATTTAATTTCTATAAAACATATTGGATGAGTTTAAAAACCTTTTTTTGACTTTATAATATAAAACATTAAATAATATATATCACTAATTGGGATTAATTTAATATATTTAGATAAAACTCTTTTGTGGACATAAAAATTATTTTTTTATAAAATCACTTCAGTTATATTCAATTTGTTTTCATTTTCATTGATCATTAAGGAATTACTTTTATAAAAATGTTTAAACAATAGTTTTATAATTTAGTTATTCTTATTCATCTATTCCATTCCAATGGCTAAGTGATAACAATAAAAATATTTTAATAATATTATTGTAGTTTAGCAAACCATGGTCTTGCGTGTAACACAAGCTATCGAAGGAACTCAACAATGTGAGTAACACAAGATAGACCTATTTTTTGTGTGTATAAAAATATAATATTGTCAAGAACCAGCCCGAGTACCCTGGTAGCCCGATAACCGAGCTAGCCCTGACATATCCGGAAGGGAGTTCCCGATCCCCATGGGTCGGTGACTGGCACCGGGCATCGTAAAATATAGAAGGGGGATGGATTTTTCCATAAAAATGCAGAAGCAAGAGTAAAACAAAACAGTATTCATAACAAAAGAAACTCCACTTGGAGTAATGTACCAGAATACAAAGAGGCATAAAATTTCAAAGTACAACAACCCAAGCACTAATGCTGGGAAAAAATATCCCCAAGGTCCCTAAGGACACAACTCACCAAGACCAAATATCAATAGATGGATCCACCTCCAAGAGGTCCCTTCCCTTTGCTCGATCCTGGAAGAAGAAAGTCTACAAACACCCAAAGGTAAAACTAGGGTGTGAGCATAAGACCAGTAGGATACCACCAATGATTCCATAACAGATTCTAATAATAGATTATCCAAATACGAGCATTCCATTTTTCAAATAAACAAGTTTGGCAACTCAAAATCATATTTTAACAAGACATGCAATACATTTTCATATGATAGAGAAATTACATTAAGAAAAGTCTTTAAAAAAGATGGAATATTTCTAAAACAATGGCTTAAATAAAAACAGTTACATAAAATAGTTTATGTAAATTCAGTAGGCATGTAAAATAGTTTCAAACCATTGGAATACATTTCTATCTCAAATATAAATAGGAAAGCGAGAAACATCGTCATCTGCAAAAAGGTAAGATAGTATTAACCAGTTATTGGATTCCGCACTCTCTATGTGAACTCAGAAAAATGCATATACACACGTCCCTATGATACTATCCAAAGGAGACTCGTCACCAACCTATAGGGGATGTGACCCGCTGCAAGTATGTTTTATAATTTTAACGTAGCGTAGAGTTCATCTAAATAACTCACTTACTACCTAAGGCTTTCATGAACTCTTACATGATGGGTGAACTATTTTAAGAATGATTAAAATACGATCAATCCCATTCTTCCATTTCAAAAGTGGCAATTTCACTCCATTTAATACCAAAACATGTTTTATTAAAAACATGCCTTTTTCACAAGATAAAACCAATGGGTGTCTATCAAATAATTTTAAACCATTTTAATAGGTTTGAAATCCATTCAAAACCAACTCCATCATTAAAAATTTTATTTCCACAATTAAATTAAACAATTTAATTTAAAAAATTTCCATCAAATCCACAATTTAAATCCAACAATTTAAATCGGCCAATTTCCATAAACACGCCCAATTCAATGGAATTGGGGATTTCCAAAATTTCTATGCCAAAACCATTTCAAATATCACAATTCAATGGAATCGATTTTTTATCAATTAATTAATATAAAATTTGAGCAATTGAATTTAAATCAACAATTCAAATAAATCAAGAAAATACAATGATAATTAATTTGGCATGTCGGGACGAAACCACCTTCCTTGAAGGTGTTGACCAAGACCACAACGGTCGATAATGCTCAAGAAAACCGGATTGCTTCTTCAAGAACCCACCTTAGATCCCTTCCCCTAGAACGATCAAGATCAAATCTCATCAAACATTGTACCACACACATAGATTTACCCATAACGGGTGTAGATCTAAGAAACCGAGAGAAGAGGAGATGTAGGTCTAAGTAGATCTATGAAACCAACCAAGAATGATGAATAATGATCACATACCTCAAGAATCCAGCTTTGATTCCCCAAGAGGAGCCTTTGGATTGCCTCTGGAATAATGGGAGAACTCTCTCTTACCTTAGGAGAAGAAAAATCCCGAGTTAGGGCTGTATAGAAGGAAAAATGAGGCAATTATTGGAAAAACCGAGTGAGATACAGAATTTAAGGATCTCCATTAAGTGACCACACAGTTTGGCCGCACAGTTTGATAAACCGTGCACTAACTGTGTGTGAGATACTTCCTCGACCACCCTTCTTGCACGGCTTGGCCAAACGGTTAGACAAACTGTGCGCCACCCGTGTGAAAGATTCTGTCTAGGTTTCAAGGCTGGCACAGTTTGGTCGCATGATTTGTCAAACTGTACGCAAACAGTGCAAAACACACTGGGCATTAACATTTCATAAAAATTCTCCCAAACGCTTCCCAATCCTTCACTTCAAAACAAAGGTACTTAGAAACATCAAAAATTCATGAAAACATAACCTGATGTTACAAATATAATTGTTTCATGTATTGAAATTTAAATTTGTTTTCATGTATCAAACTATCTTGACATTTTATAGCATGAAATACAAGACATCAAATAATATTAATTTATTTTGAAATATCACAATTCATAAAAACAAATTGTGTTTCATTCTACCCCCTTAAAATCGATTTCACCCTCATAATTTTTATTGCATAAAAAATTATTAATAATTAAATTCCCTTATATATATACACACATATTAAAAATGAATACTAAAACTTACTATAAAAATTTATAGTGGGAAACATAATACTTACCTATAATAACTCTTAACTAGGTTTCCATTTAGGATAACATCAGTGGGAAGTGAAAATGTTGACATTAAAGAAAAAATATGTAATTATGGAGAATGAATAAGGTTATTGATAAAAAAAGTGAATTGTCAATGCAAACATAAGGGACTTAGAACAAAAAAAAATGTGATTATTGATAAGAAAATTGATTCTATAGAAATTAAGGTATTATTATAAATATTTTTCAATATCATTTTCCCAGATTTGAGGGATTATTTTTCTATTTAAAATAATAAGTAAATATATTTCTTTCATTTCATTCCTTTTCATATGAACAATCTCACTCTTTGTTTGTTCCTCAATCGATTTCAATTTCATTTATTACTTTATGAATTGAAAGTGAATTTGTTATTCCTAAAGAACTAATAGATCGTCGTGTAGAATGGAAATTAAATAATTATGTCTTCATTTAACATCATAGAAAAATGGATAGCATAGCTTATACAAATTCATACATATTCATATTGTGAAATAATAAATTAATCCATATATCTCTATCCCAGTTTCGAATCAACCCATTTGATACATGATTAACCTTTTAACTGTTACCAAATATAAATCAAATTTTATTCTTTAAATACATTCTTATATTATACCAAAAACATCTCTATTGGAAAATTTGGTCTATCCTTCTATTGGTAGAATATAAATTTCAATTTTATTGATCCACATTCCATGTACTGGGATATAATCACATGAAATTTCATTAAATGTTGAACAATAAGAATTTCATTTGGCATTTTCATAGAATATCAAACAATAAATTACCATCTAAGGAGGGGAGTACAAGCATTCCCTAATTATCATTATTCCCCACATCCATTGTGATTGCATAATATTTCCCCTTGTATTTTTCCATGATAATTTGTTTTGGATTTTCATCTACATTATGCTTTAAATTGGGGCATTGAATTGCATAATTCCCAAAACATATTCACATAAACCACTAACGTGTGGGTGATGAATGCTGTTGAGATATCTCCCTATTCATTTCATTGAGTACTCTCCCCACGTCACTATAAAATTCCATTTTTTTATGATAAGGATTCCCACACTTAAATCACTATCTTGTTCCTTTTAGTCACTCACCGATGTTATCATTCCCTAATTTTTGGAATGTAGGAATATGAAAATTTTTATTCTCTTCATGTGATATATCATTGGATTTTACATGGAACCTTGTTTTCATTTTCTTATCATTAAAACAAAGAGGGTTTTCACCTTCCATTTCCTTGTTTTGTTCAATTGAATAAATTTTCACATCGTTTGATGTCCATCATGGCTAACTCCCTTTAGAGATTTTGAATCAAGACATTGAAGAATCGGTCAAGTATAATTTTAGGATTAATTATAATAATAAAATATTAACCTAAATGTTTTTTAAAATTTCCATCATTATAATAGTAAAATTAATCATCCCTCTAGTTAATCTCCAAGAAATCCTTTAACATTTTTGAAAACAATATTGGGAAATTACTTAATGAAAAATATGATTTTTAACCCATCACACATTATGTACTAAATTTATTATTGTTTCCTAATATTCTAAATATGATTAAACAATTTATATATGTCACACTAATGATGTTAGATATTTAGGGTGACATTCTCATGCTTTGATCATTGGTGAATAGAAAATATATTTTTAGAAGTACTAATGCATTTCTCAAAAACTATATAGTATGATGAACCACTGAAATAAGGAGGGTGTTTCCTCATGAAGGACAAAATATATCATTTTCCCTCTTTTTCTCATTTGTATTTTCTCTATGATAAATAGATTTAGAAAATTTTGGGAGCATAGAAATGAGTGTTTTCATTCCATATACCACAACATTCAGTTTCTATGGTGGAAAATCATTATATTTTCCTTTTAATTCATCATTAATGTGGTTCTATTGAGTCCATACATTGAATAAAACAAAAAATCATAGTATGAGAAATAAATATAATAGAGAAAATTCAAATAATCATGAACAACTACTTATATGGTATCAAAATTAGGACACATTATATTAAATCTAAAATAAAATTGTTTTATTCTAGACCTTTTCATGTAAATATTGTATTTAAATATTTCATGATGGTTTGTAAATTCTATTGGATTTCCCAAAAGAATATCCCCTAGAAGTATTAAAGCATTTGCATAGAATGTAACATTTTTATGCACCAATTCATGATCAAGTATTTCTCAATACAATTCTTTTGGTGTTATGGCCCTTGTGTACATCTATTCCAGATCCACATCCACTTTTAGTATCTAGACAAGGTTATACATCTTGGAAAACAATCTATCAATTATTTACCAAATTTATAGGATATTTTTATAAACATTTACTCATCTATAGACTTATCCTTAAATACATCCCTAGACATATCCTTATAAATATCCCAATGTGCCTCAATAACATTTTATTATCCTAGTTTCTAAAGGTTGATTAATATTTCTTTTGATACCAACTATAGTGACCCGGTATTAATATAAATGTATATTACATAATTTAAGATGAATATTCAACACATTAAAAACATATATGCCTAAGGACAATAATAGTTTAGTGTCTTTAGAAACATGGAAAACATTATTATAATTTTCTGAAATATCTTCAACATCTCCTATAATGTTTTTCTATTTAGTACTCCACAATATAACTATTCATTATAACCTAGGGAAAGGAATAATAATTAGGCTAGGCTATAATACTCAGTATGGGTAAAAATAAACAATATTTGTAAGCATAACATGTACATAAGGGTATTAGAAATTGAAACTAAAATTGGATGATCATACCCTACATATCAAAGATCACAATCATGATTCATGGAAAAAATATTTGTATTTTATAAGTCATCAATCATAAAGAAGACAAAAAACATGATTCATGAGATAATTACATTAGCCTAAGACATAGAGTTCTAGAATACAAATCATCTTATAACATTGCGAACATGTATAAATAGAAATTGTTTCACTCATTATGTTTAGGACACGAAATCAGGACCACACATATACTTATAGACATGTAACCATGTACATGCATATCCTTATGGAGATTAAATATAGGTACAAACATTTAATTTGTGAATACATAATGCAGTTCATGAATAACACAATGAAAATTTAATTTAGTCCATGGACACTACCTTGAACATGTAAACTAGTTCACACATAACATTGTGAGTAAATAATAAGATTCACTCATTACACTGTGAAAACGTAATTAGGTTCACACATAAAATTGTGATTTTGTATTTAGATTCACACATATAATTGTAAAAATTTGATCAGATTCATGCATGGAATTGTAAACATGTAATCCCATTCATTGATAACCTTGTGAACACATAATAAGGTTAACTCATTACGATGTGATAATATTGTCAGGTTCATGCCTAAAATTTTCGACATGTAATCTCATTCATGAATAACATAAACACTCTTGAGTTATCCATAATTACCTAATGCATTGGACGGAGATATATGTACCACCTATCACATTATCAAATCACACAGACCTGTTCCATAATCTAATTAAACATTCTTCATATTGTGACCCAAAAAAAGTGATGGTTTTTATAGAAATAATATCATAAACTATGAAATTAAGTGGGTATTAAAAAAATTTCAATATATTATATATGGTGTAAAAGATACAAGATTCATAATCATTTTATCTTAGCATAACCCGAGAAAATAAGAAATTTTCTATAGCATATAACCTGTGGGGGGGGAAACGAGTTTCATAAATTTCATATCATCAAAAAAACCACTAATGAAGAAAATGAATGGTATTCATTGATACTATCCCCAATAAGGATAAGGTAACACAAAACTTTTTCATTTAAGAGGGAAAATAATTTTCAATTATCTTTTAATTAAACATTTCTTAAGGAAAATATCGTTTTTTATTTGAATTTTTTTAATATATAAAATAATTTTAAAAAAATATTTTCTTAAAATAAAAATTTAATAGAATCATTTAAAATAATAAATATGTTTTCAAATACTTTTACTAAAAATTAATCTTCAAATTTCATTTAAAGGAATTTTTAGAACATTTTTTGAAAAAAAAATTATAATAAAACATATTTTTGAGTGAAGAGGGAAATAATGCCATCATTACTTTAAAAAAATTATTAATTATCTTAAGTAATAAGGAGTATAAAATGGTACAAATAAATTAATATATCAGGAACCATAGGATATTGAATTTCATTAGTGTTATTGAGAGATAGATTATATGCACTCATGAATGGAAGTATAATCGTAAAGAGTCTTGATAAACGATGAGATTGTAGTAATAAACTCTTAAAACAGTATAAAATTTATATCATTATCCCAATGAGAGAATAAAATTACATAAAGTTTAATATATAATTAAAATAATTATATTCATTATATAACATATAAATGTTATTTATATACACCTTGTTAAATAATGTAGGTCCATAACTTAACATTTTCCACCCTCGATTAGTTTGGAGTCGTTTGACAAGCCCACTGTATTGGCTTATCCCCATCCCTTCTCATAGGATTGACCATTAGATCATTCTTCAGTGCCCCATTTCTGATCATTTTCAGCCCAGTCTCCCAGGGGTTGGTGTGATGGTTCCATGATAAAGGAATTTCATCTCTGGATATCTCTTTCTTAGTTTGTTGGTTTCTCCCCTTTCATAGAAGTTCATTTGGATAAGGTCATCTCTAGTTCATTTGATGGATTCCTAATGGTCTCCTTTCTAGATAATGCTTTTGGTGTTTCTTACCAGCTTCATCAAAGGTCTCTAGTTGCACACTTTTTCCTTGATCATCCCCTGCTCCCAATCTTTTAGAGGTTGGTCAACTTGTGGGGACTAGTGTCTCTTGTGAGGGTCCTTATCATGAATCATAACGATTTTTGTGTGGTACATGACTCCAATGATGATTTCGTGAAATATTGGACATCTATAAAAAGATATTGATTCAAATGTAATTTCAACTTGTTTCATTGGTCAGTAGAGATACATTCTAGATGTGAACCCCATCTTGTGACAATTTGGTCAACCTTACTGGTCTCCCTCTTCCTTTTAAAAATGATTCCTTCTCAATTGCAATCAGTGATGTGGTTGGTGATTTAATGTGTGCAGATGAGAGGTACCGCATGATGCACGAGGCATTGGTGTCTTGTATTTACATAGATGTTGATATGACATCGCCACTACCTAATCACATTTTTCACTCTGCTGCTCGAGACATCTCTTGGTGGATGCATCTTATTCTTATGTCTCAAGCGTTGTGTTGTGTTAACTACTGGCATCAAGGTAACACATATAAAGAATATAGAAGGTATGTATCTCAATCTTTTCATGAAATATCTTCTTATAGTTGGGGTTCTTTGTATCTTTCCCCACTATAGAATAGAATTGATACTCTTTTCCCCTCTTCAGTATCCATACCCTCTGGTCCCCCCTTGTCTATGCCTCCCCCTTATCTCGACCTCCCCATTCTAGGTCCCCTTCCAATGTTCCCTCCAACTATGTCAAGTTTTCTTTTTCCCCTTTTCCCCTCCTCGTTATCATCTCCTCCCTAACATCCTTCATTTCACTCCTACCTCAGTCAGCATCCAATGAAAAGTCTTGGTGGTTTTTCATGGAATCAAACAACTCCTAGGATGATCATCCTCCTTCCCCCTATAACACCATGTCCTTCAAGGGGATGGAAATTTTCTCCTCTCTTATGCTCACTAACCCTGATGATTGTCCAAATCCCTTAGGTGTCGAAATATTTCCAATATATAATGATATTTACATCCAAACCCGACCCCCCCCCCCCCACACCCAAGGTGGAGTGAGATTCCTCTACTACTTTTTGTCATTTTCCCACTCATCCATAAGGTGATCTGGGTCCCAGTCTAGTTTCACGGACTCCTCATCTTCACTCACTATATCCTCCCAAGTGACAGCATTCATCCCAACTTTTCCGTTTTATAAATTATTTCCTTTCTATTTTGGAACACAAGTGGTTTGGGAGAACAAGAGGAAACCAACTTCTTATCCTATGAGATTAAACAAAACAATGTGTCAATTTTGTATTTTCATGAGCTGATACATTAGGATTTTAAGATACCGGTCTTTACAGGTAAACTCATTTTTTCAAACATCTTGACTACTGACCCTCCAAATCACCAGATATGGGTCATATGGAAATCCAACATTTAAGTAGCTTTAGTGGAAGCCTTGGACCAGAATATTATATAAAATATCAACACATATGTTCATTATTTCTTCTTTACATTCATCCATGAAATGTTTTACATAGATTCTAAAGAGTATATGTGGCAGGAACTTGTCTTGTTCAACCTAAGTGATTCTGTATGGCTCATAGTTAGCTATTTTAACGCTATGTTTCATCTTGTTGAGAAGAAAGGTGTTTTCTCGTTTTTAAGATAGGTTATTTTGGACTTCTCTTTTTTATTATTAGGTAAGGTTATTTAGGACTTGGGATTCATGGGATACTTCTACACATGGTGTAATTACCAAAGAGGGAGATGTCATACCATGTAAAGACTTGATCTCTACCTGATCAATGCCTAGGGCATCTCAACCTTTTCTGATGGTCTGGTCACCCATATTTCGTAGAATCCTTTTAATTATTCTCTATCCTAGATTGATTTGTCTCCTAAGAATATAAATGTTTTTGTCTTCTTCATTCTTCAATGATGGACCTCAAAACATAGCTCTCAATGGGCTATCTCATCATCTAGAAAAATAATATTCTCATGGAGGTCTCTGGAAAAGTTTTAACAATAGACCAAGATGAACCAAAAACTGATCGCCATAGATAGTATCTTCAATAACCTCAATTTTTTGGGGATCTAAACTCTCTCAATTCAGATGTGGAATATATAGAGACTCGGCCTTTTCATACATTACTATTACATCATTTCAAAGATAAACAACATAATAGTATTACACATGGAGGATCCAGAGGTTTAGTGTCTTGGAAAAACTAGGACCATACATAACAAATACTTCTTTAAGAATAAACATTCATTTAATTTATTCTTCTATTGCTTCTTATTGGCACTTGTCCTCTCCTTAATAAATGTATCCACCTGAGGATATACATCAAAATGGGTGAGCTAAAAGCCCAGTAAGAAGATAGATAAGAACAATACATCATGGGGTGAGCATAATAATAACATATGAAAAATATCATGAACATGAGAGGAGCATAAGTAAAAGACTTGAAATGTGGCAATGCATAAAAATGAAACATCATGTCTTAGTGGTTAACTACCACACATACTTTTGAACAAATATAGCATCATTTTCACACATCATTTCACATTTACTCATGAGATTCATCACTTTACCCAATGCATTGGAGCGCTGTATAATTTCGGGTGCACCCGTCACATTTAATCATTCATATTGCGCTATATAATTCCGGGTGCACCCGTCACATCATAACATTATCATTATCATGCATGCCACATAGAACACATATCAAACATGTACATAAATAACCCATGTAATGGAATGGGTTTCATCTCATAATAACATATTCATAAGCTTTGGGTTCCCAAAATAAATAGGGAACAACATACTTGATACAAGAACCAACAACCTTGAATGAGAGGTAAAAGGTGAGATCGTGAAAGAAGAGTTCTTTTGGAAAAAATTTTGATGGACATAAAAACCAGTGAAAAACATGTATATCCCATAAAAGTAAATTAAATGAAGAACAAATTATCTTTGAGGAGTAACCACATCAAAAATGGAATAAAATAGGGAGAACCCGAAGGATGAAAATTGGGTTCGAGATTTCCCCTTACCTTGTACTCGAAGGACTCCTTCTCTTTAATGTCATGTATAATGACATTATATTCATTAATAATAAATTAGAGAACCTTTTATACAATAATAGGGTTCATTATGGTTTCATTATTTCATATTATGTTCCCTTGGATGACTTATAGAGTTTAAAAACATTGTTCAGGGATGTTCGTTTTTATGGTTTTCTTGAGCAGTCCACTTGTATTCTTAAATTGATGTTTGGGTAGATCATGGGAAAACATCCAGAACTGATACTACATGTTATTAATGATATTACAGTAGCTTTAATAATTTTATAGTTAATTATATTAGATCCAAGTGGATGAATCATTAGATAAAAATTTAAAGATGGTTATTTGGGTTAATTTGGGCGGTTTTTGGATCACAACGATCTTGTTTTTACATTTAACATATTTATAAGGACATAGGTTATTTCCAGAACTTAAAATATAACATAATACATATAAAATATTCCGGTTCAACCATAAAAAAGTTTCATGACCAGATTGAAGGTAGAAATTGAAGAAGAGAACATGTCGTTTTTGAAGGTGATAAATTTAACACCTCATGAACAACATTCTCTTTAATAAAATAAAAGGAAGAGGGAAAGGGTGTGGGGTGATATAATATACCATTAGAATCATCATATTATATTATATATATAATACTGGATTTACAGATAAATTTGGATGAAGATAGGTAGGGAGAGATCAAGAAAGGATCTTCAACTTGAAAGGAAATTAAAGGAGAAGAGAGAGAAATTACCTCTAGAATCTTCCTCTTGAGATCCTCCTTAAGGGAGATAGGATTGGTCTTTTGATGAGACCAGAATCTTTTGGACGTGGTGGAGGTTCTAGGGAATATGTTTGGGTAGAGTTCAGGGAAGGATTGGAGCTTGAGAGGTGTGAGGAAAAGAGGGAGTGAAGGGTGGCTTTTATAGTGGAGGGGAGAGGGGTTTCCTTAATATAGAATTGATTAGTTTATTAATTTCACCAAAGACAAGGAATAGTTAGTCTTGAATGACCAAGAATAGTAATTATATAATGTAATCCCAAACCAAGTGGGCTTACATCAGCAGAACATCATCGACGACTCAATTAATACATTATTTAGCTTTTATTGTGAATTATCGGATTCCACTATTCATCAAAAATTCAAGTATCTCAAAAAATTAAAAATTTTACCCCAACCATTTTTCGACGTGTATAATCCAAAAATGAAGTCCATTTTTCAAAAATAATTTTCTAAATATTATTAATTTAATATTTAAATAAAATCATAATTTACTTAAAAAAACAGTTTTTAAGATTAAAACTGATTTTATAGTTCTTTCAAAAATTATGTAGGGTATTAAAAAATTATCTAAAAACTATTATACATTGATTAAATAATTTATGAATATATTTCAGGAAAATAAATATTCATTTAAATTAATTTATTAATTATAATTATTTATTTATGACTTATAAAATACCAAAAACGTTTACTAAGGTCAAATTATCACTTTCTATGATGTCTAAATTTTATTTTATTATTCATAGGTAATGTTAATCTTATTTAATATTCATAAGGGTCATATTACTATTCATAAGGGTAGGTTACTATTCATAAGGGAAGGTGAATATTCCCCAAAAATTATTTTTGTTTCATTAGACTCCAAAAATTGTCTTGAACACAACAGTGTATGTCGGATTTTTAAAATTCCAAACATTGTGGTGAAAAAATTATGTTTAAAGGTTACTTATCACTTAGTAGTTCATTATTTTGTGTTTTTATGACATAAATATATGAAGGGAATTTTCCATTAAAAAACTATGGGTCATTACATTCTTCCCCCCTTACGATATTTCACCCCTGAAATTTCACTTTACACAAACAAGTGAGGGTACTTATCCTTCATTACCTCTTCTGGTTCCCAAGTTGCTTCCTCAAACATATGGTTCCTCCAAAATACTTTTACAAGGCGGGTTGTTTTGTTGAGTAGAACCTTATCACTTCGGTCCAAAACTTTTACCGGCTTCTCCTCATAGGAGAGATCATCATCCAGCTGTACCACCTATGTGTTTACTGCATGTGAGGGGTCTGGTATGTACTTCCTCAATAGTGATACATGAAACACATCATGAACTTGAGCCATATTCGGTGGAAGTGCCAGAAGATAGGCCACGGCTCCTATACGATAAAGTATCTCATAGGGGCCAATGTACCTTGGGATTAGCTTCCCTTGCTTCCTGAATCTCATGACTCTCTTTCTGGAGATATTCGAAGGAAGACTTTATCTCCAACGTCGAACTCCAAGTCCCTTCGACGGTTGTCAGCATATCTCTTTTGCTTACTTTTAGCAGCTTTGATGTGTTTCTGGATGACTTGAACCTTCTCTGTCATCTCTTGAACAAGATTGGGACAAAGTAGCTTTCATTATCCATCTTCTTCCCAACAGGTTGGAGTTCTACATCACTTCCCATAAAGAGCTTCATACTGAGCCATCTGAATACTCGAGTGGAAGCTATTGTTGTATGAGAATTGAACCAATGGAAGATGCTGATCCCAACAACCTTTGAATTCAAGAGAGCATGCTCTTAGCATATCTTCAAGCGTCTGAATAGTCCTTTCAGACTGGCCATCAATTTGGGGGTGATAGGCCATGCTGAAATTTAATTCAGTACTCAAATCATGTTGAAGACTCCTACAGAATTTAGATGTGATCCTTGGATCATGGTCAGAGAAAATCGAGAGTGGAACACTGTACCGTCTCACCACTTCCTTCACATATATCTTTTCAAGTTGTTCAAGCGATAGGTCTTCCCGAATTGTGATAAAATGGGCAGTCTTGGTGAGTCGATCAACCACAACCCATATCACATTATTTCTTCTTGACATTTTCGAGATACCCATGACAAAGTCCATAATAACATTTTCCTATTTCCACATGGGTATAGGAAATGGTTGTATCATACCTTTGGACTTTTTCCCCTCAGCTATAACTTGCTGACATACCAAGAACCTTGATATATATTCCGTAATCTCTTTCATCATGTTATCCCACCAGAAGTGTTCTTGGAGATCACAATACATCTTGGTACTTCCAGGATGAATAGATAAAGTTGATATATGTGCATTATCCAATAGCTCCTTCTTTATCCCGGGTGATGAAGGCACAAAAATCCGTATTCCAAACCAAATCACACCATCATCGTCGATATGGAACTCTTGCAGATTCCCTTCCTTTACTGCATTCACACTCTTTTTTATCTCCACATCATCCCTTTGTGCTTCCTTATTCTTCTGTTGTATGGATGGTTGCACAATCATTTGGGAAAGGTAGGATGTATCCCCTTCCGTTATGATTCCCAAATCCATCCTTTGCATATCCACGAAGATAGGGTCTTTCTCAATCCTCAGCATGGATAGAGTAGCAGGTTCTTTCCTGCTTAGAGCATCAGCTACCTTGTTCGCCTTTCTAGGATGATAGTGAATAGAGCAATCGTAATCCTTGATTAGCTCTAACCATCTCCTTTGATTCATGTTGAGATTCTTTTGATCGAATATATACTTTAGGCTATTGTGGTCGGTGTATATTTCACACTTCTTGCCATAAAGGTAGTGCCGCCAGATTTTCAAGGCAAAAATCATGGCTGCCAGCTCTAGATCATGCGTCAGGTAGTTCTGCTCATGTATCTTCAATTGTCGTGAGGCGTAGGCTATCACATTATCATTTTGCATGAGTACACAACCCAAGCCTTTCTTTGAAGCATCGATGTATATCACAAAACTTTATCCACTTTTTGGTAGTGTGAGTACAGGTGCAGTGATCAGAATTCTCTTTATCTCCTTGAATCTTCCCTCACATTCATCCGTCCAGACATACTTTACCCCTTTCCATGTTAGCTTAGTTAGTGGGCTTGACAATCATGAGAAGTTTCTCACAAAACGTCGATAGTACCCAGCTAATCCAAGAAATCTACGGATTTCTGTGACACTATAGGGCCTAGGCCATTCCTCAATCACCTTTTTCTTTGAAGGGTCCACATAAATTCCCTTTCTTGTGATCACATGTTCAAATAACATCACTTGATTCATCCAAAAGTCACAATTTCTGAACATGGAATACAACTTCTCTTTTCTCAATGTCGCCAACACAAGTCTTAGATGTTCTTCATGTTCCTCCTTG
Source organism: Viscum album (assembly GCA_963277665.1). Lineage (NCBI taxonomy): Eukaryota > Viridiplantae > Streptophyta > Magnoliopsida > Santalales > Viscaceae > Viscum > Viscum album. The sequence goes on along the minus strand of OY728155.1, from coordinate 2,131,585,035 downwards.
CTCTTGGAGTAGATGAGAATATCATCAATAAACACTACCACAAATTTGTCTTGATAATGTCTAAAGACTCTATTCATCAAATCCATGATGATTTCAGGGGCATTAGTATGTCCGAAAGGCATCACCAAAAACTCACAGTGCCCATACCTTGTACAGAAGGCATTCTTCTAAATATCTTCCTTCTTCACCTTTACCTGATGATATCCAGAACAATGATCCACCTTTGAGAAGTATTGAGCTCCTATTAACTGATCGAACAAGTCATCAATCCTTGGGAGAGGATACTTGTTCATTATGGTGATCTTGTTGAGTTCCCGGTAATCGATACACAGCCGCATGGTTCCATCCTTCTTCTTCACAAAGAGCACTGGCGCACCCCAAGGTGATGCACTAGGGCGTATGAACCCTTTGTCCAGATGCTCTTGCAGCTGCTTCTTTAACTCCTCCATTTCGATAGGAGGCATCCTATAGGGGAACTTCGAGATAGTAGTAGCTCAGGGTATGAGTTAAATTGAGAACTCTACCTCACGATCCAGGGGAATTCGGGTAACTCTTCGGGAAATACATTGTTGTATTCCCTTACGATGGGAATTTCCTCAAGGTCGGAACTTCCCTTTGAATCAAACATTTGGGCGAGGTATGCTTCTTCATAGGGAATCAACACCCACACCATTGAAGGATTTTTCAAAGGATAATCATGATCTTCCTTGCATTTTTAGAGGAGCATGGGATGGTTCGGAATATGAAAATATATTTCATTTTCCCGACAGTTGATATGTTCTCTATATAACGAGAGCCAATCCATTCCCATTATAGCGTCGAATTCCACCAAGGGTAGTATTACGAGATTTGCTGGAAGAATCTTCCCACATACGTCAACAGGAGAGGAATCAAACACTTGTATTGCAATGATTGCACCACTTTGTGTTTTTACAGATATCTCTACATCAAGGTTTTGGGGATTCGATTCTATAGTTCTAGAAAACATGCACGATATAATGGAATGCGTAGAACCAGAATCAAATAATACTTTTTCCATTATTGAGTTAATAGGAAGTGTACCTTGTACGACTTCATTATCATGTTCCACCTCCGCAGAAGTGATGGCATAAGACTTCCCTTGTTCCTTTGGATTTGGTGGTTGTTGGCGCTGATTACCCTCGAGAGCTCGAGGTTTAGTGCACTGGTTTGAATAGTGCCCTAGCTCCCTACAGTTGTAGCATTGAACCACGAGTGGTTCTTTCCTTTCATCGGCTACATTATCCTTCCTTTTCATGTCTTTTCGACACTCGTGTGCTTGGTGTCCTTACTTCAAACACTTAAAGCATTTCGTCGTACCATTGAGGCAGTTTCCATGGTGCAACATCCCACATTTTTGGCATGTGGGTCGTTGTGTTTTCTTCCCATCTTTATCACTAGATCCACCAGCTTGAAACTCAATCTTTCTTTTATTATCACCATAGCCATGGTACCATTCTTCAAACTCCATTTCCACATTGAGAGAACACCGAACAACTTCTTCATAACTCCCAAAGTCTCGAATTGCAAGAACCTTTCGATGATGTGGTTTTAATCCACTAAATAATCTATCAATTTTGCTATCATTGTTGATAACAAAACCCGAACCATACCTTGCGAGCCGTGTGAAATTTTCTTCATAGGTTGTGACAGACTCTCATTATTTTTTCATGAGCTCTATGAATTCTCTCTCTATATTCGTGCGAAGAGTTCTTTGGATGTACTTATTAAGAAACATTATCTTAAAGTCCTCCCATTCCATCTCTTCAATTTCATCCCTTGGCTTGGTGTTCTTAGTCAAAGCCCACCATTGATCAGCTTCTCCATCTAGACAATAAATGATAAGAGTCACCTTCTCTGTCTCAGAACAGTGAAGAACATAAAAGATCTTCTCCATGGAGTTGACCCACTCTTCCGCAACTAGTGGATCGAAAGATCCAAAAAACGTCGGTGGTCGTTGCCCTATAAAACATTCGATAGCTAGTTTCTCCCTCTTTGGTGAAGGAGGACATTCCCCATTATTATGGTTATTATTCATAACCTGATATATTTTTGTAAGCATCGCCATGACGTTTTGAGCTCCACCTCCAAAATCATTGGGGATGCCGTTCGGGGAATCGTTGTATTGGCCCTCACAAGAGTTGTTGGCCTGATTTCTCCCGGTTCCCACCATTTTCTAAAATAGAAAAGTTTAGAACAAAAAATAAGTAAAAAATTCATGAATAACTTATTCATTTAAACAATTATACCAAAAACATAACATATGGGATCCCTAGGTAAATATTCTTGTGTACATATTTGTACTTATTCTCATGCTAGAGGTTTTCTCTAGGGTTTACTAATCCTAATTCCCAAATTAACTAAACCTTTCCTCTCATACCAATTATAGCGACCCAGCCTTTTCTTACATTACTATTACATAATTTAAATGATAAAAAACATAATAGTATTACACATGGAGGATCTAGAGGTTTAGTGTCTTTGGAAAACTAGGACCATACATAACAAATACAACTTTAAGCATAAACATTCATTTAATTTCTTCTTCTATTGCTTCTTATTGGCACTTGTCCTCTCCTTAATACATGTATCCAACTGAGGATATACATCAAAAGGGGTGAGCTAAAATCCCAGTAAGAGGATAGATAAGAAAAATACATCATGGGCTGAGCATAATCATAACATAGGCAAAAGATCATGAACATGAGAGGAGCATAAGTAAAAGACTTGAAATGTGGAAATGCATAAAAATGAAACATCATGTCTTAGTGGTTAAATACCACACATACATGTGAACAAATATAGAATAATGTTCACAAATAATTTCACAGTTACTCATGAGATTCATCACTTTACCCAATGCATTGGAGCGCTGTATAATTCTGGGTACACCCGTCACATTTAATCATTCATATTGCGCTATATAATTCCGGGTGCACCCGTCACATCATAACATTATCATTATCATGCTTGCCACATAGAAAAAATATCCAACAAGTACATAAATAACCCATGGAATGGAATGGTTTTCATCTCATAATAACATATTCATAAGCATTGGGTTCCCAAAATAAAGAGAGAACAACATACTTGATACAAGAACCAACAACCTTGAATGAGAGGTAAAAGGTGAGATCTTGAAAGAAGAGTTCTTTTGGAAAACATTTTGATGGACATAAAAACCAGTTACAAACATGTATATCCCAGAAAAGTAAATTAAATGATGAACAAATGATCTTTGAGGAGTAACCACCTCAAAAATGGAGTGAAAGAGGGAGAACCCAAAGGAAGAAAATTGGGTTCGAGATTTCTCCTTACCTTGTACCCGAAGGCCTCCTTCTCTTTAATGTCTTGTATAATGACATTATATTCATTAATTATAAATTAAAGAACCTTTTATAAATTAATATGGTTCATTATGGTTTCATTATTTCATATTATGTTCCTTTGGATTACTTATAGAGTTTAAAAACATTGTTCAGGGATGTTCGTTTTTATGGTTTTCTTGAGCGGTCCACTTGTATTCTTAAATTGATGTTTGGGTAGATCATGGGTAAACATCCACAACTGATACTACATGTTATTAATGATATTAAAGTAGGTTTAATAATTTTATAGTGAATTATATTAGATCCAAGTGGATGAATCATTAGATAAAAATTTAATGATGGTTATTTGGGTTAATTTAGACGGTTTTTGGATCACAACGATCTTGTTTTAACATTTAACTTTGTAATAAGGACATAGGTTATTTCCAGAACTTAAAATAGAACATAATACATATAAAATATTCTGGTTCAACCATAAAATGGTTTCATGACCAGATTGAAGGTAGAAATTGAAGAAGAGAACATGTCGTTTTTGAAGGTGATAAATTTAACACCTCATGAACAACGTTCTATTTAATAAAATAAAAGGATGAGGGAAAGAGTGTGGGGTGATATATTATACCATTAGAATCATAATATTACATTATATATATAATACTGGATTTACAGAACAATTTTTATGAAGATAGGTAGGGATAGATCATGAAAGGAACTTGAACTTGAAATGAAATTAAAGGAGAAGAGAGGGAAATTACCTCTAGAATCTTCCTCTTGAGATCCTCCTTAAGGAAGATAGGATTGGCCTTTTGATGAGACCAGAAGCTTTTGGACGTGGGGGAGGTTCTAGGGAAGATGTCTGGGCAGAGTTTAGAGAAGTCTTGGAGTTTGAGAGGTGTGAGGAAAAGAGGGAGTGAAGGGTGGCATTTATAGTGGAGGGGAGAGGGGTTTCCTTAATATAAAATTGATTAGTTTATTAATTTCACAAAAGACAAGGAATAGTGAATATTGAATGACCAATAATAGTAAGTTTATAATGTAATCCCGAACCAAGTGGGCTTACATCAGTATAACATCATCGATGACTCAATTAATACACTATTTAGCTTTTATTGTGAATTATCAGATTCCACTATTCATCAAAAATTCAAATATCTCAGAAAAATCCCAAAAATTTACCCCAACCATTTTTCGACGTGTAGAATACAAAAATGAATTCCATTTTTCAAAAATAATTTTCAAAATATTATTAATTTAATATTTAAATAAAATCATAATTTACTTTAAAAAACAGTTTTTAAGATTAAAACTGATTTTATAGTTCTTTCAAAAATTATGTAGTGTCTTATAAAATTATCTAAAAACTATTAGACATTGATTCAATAATATATTAATATATTTCAGGAAAATAAATATTCATTTAAATTAATTAATTAATTATAATTATTTATTTATGACTTATAAAATACCAAAAACGTTTATTAAGGTCAAATTATAAATTTCTATGATGTCTAAATTTTATTTTATTATTCATAGGTAATGTTACTCTGATTTAATATTCATAAGGGTCATATTACTATTCATAAGGGTAGGTTACTATTCATAAGGGTAGGTTACTATTCAGAAAAATTTATTTTTGCTTCATTAGACTCCAAAAACTATCTTAAACACAACTATGTATGTCAGATTTTTAAAATTCCATACATAGTGGTGACAAAATTATGTTTGAAGGTCACATATCACTTAGTAGTTCATTATTTTGTGTTTTTATGACATAAATATAAGAAGGGAATTTTCCATTTAAAAACATTGGGTCGTTACAGAATAGATAAAGCTGAGTCTTGAAAAATATTGGAATGATGATCTTTTACATGTGTTGATTCAGAAGAAGGGAACTTTAGAAGTGAAACTGGTAGAAAAGTAACGTTTGTATCATGATTAATTGGGGATTAAATGTGTCAATGAATGGAATAAGAACACCAAATTTTTTCTTGTGTGCATCAAGGAGACTTGTCTTATCATAAGACTAAATATTCTCTTAGAGCACATGTCCTTCTCTAGTGAACATGACATAGTGGGAGGTATAGAGGATGAGTATTTTAGAGATATTATTACTATTTTGAATCCCCTCATGCATTAGGGTACCCATCCAGCCATGAATTGTTTTTACCTCATTCCCAAACTGGTCATGACTGAGGATAACGCTGGCCTGGAAGCTATTCTAGATAAACTCAAAATCTACAATGTTCTTATCTCACATAATGGCTCTATTGCGCCGGGTCTTGATGGTTTCATGGGAATAATATGCACTTATTAATGGGATCTAACCAAAGATAGTATAATTGATGCTTTCCAGGATGTGTTTTGTGGTGGAAGCATCCCTCAAGTGGCTTCAGCAACTTCTTTGGTTCTCATTTGAATATTAATAACCCCTCTTCTCTTAAGAACTACAAATCTAGAAACCTCTATAATTTTTCCTATAAAATCCTGGACACTATGTTTAAAAGGTTTCTCTATTTTCACATACCCTAGGAGATCTCTTAGGAACAACATGGTTTTTTTAGTTACAGCTCTATTCAGGGGAAATATTCTTAGTGCAGGAAATGATCAGCAATATCGGCTATAAATCACTCAGCTCCCACATCATCATTAAGCATGATATGGATTATGAATATGAAAATATTGTGTGGTCGTTCATTATTTGTTTTTCTTCCAGAATGGTATTATCTATCAATTCTACAAATATTCATTTTTTGTGCTTTATCTCATCTTAGATGTCCATCTCCTTTCTATGGAAGACATACGATTTCATAATGACTATCAGGGGCCTTTGGAAGGGTGATCCTCTATCCCCAACTCTTTACATCTTAGTGCAATATGTTCTAAGAAGATAAATCAATGAGAAAATTCATGTTGAAAGATTTATTCTTTTTAGGTTCAAATCACATGTCCAAGTACTATCTCACCTCATTTTCATCGACCACACCATGATTTTTGATAATGGAAAAAATCATTTTACTTGTGGCATCAAGGCGGTAAATAATGAATAATTGAAATTGAGCAGCCAATTGGTGAGGGATGAAAAAATAGATGTCTTCCTTCCAGACTGATTCCATGATTGAAGAGTGTGAGCCACTGAATCTTTCTTGGGATGAAAGAAAAGGTGTTATTTGATGGATTGTCATGGTGAACCTCTCTCTCCAGGCTCCCTTCATGTGCATCACTTCAACAAGCTAGAGGGTAAAGAAATAAATAGGATTAGTTACTATAAAAGTCACATTATATCATTTGGAGGGAGTCTTATTCCTATTAATAGTGTTTTATTCTCTATTCATAGGCATGTGTTTTCTACCTATAAGGTTCCTTAGTTGGTTTGTTCTCGGTTGAAAAAAATGATGGCCTCCTTTATCTGAGATTCCCATGTTGAGGGTAAACATCACTAGGAATCCTGGGGAATATTTTTTCATCATATTATAGAATTTGGTGTTTCTTAGAAGGTGTTTTGGATAATATGTATGGATTTCATGGTAAACTGCCCTTGAATGTTTCAGAAGTTAATTTCCTCTAGGGTCATTTCATGGGTAATAAATATGGGGATTTTCATTGTCCTCTGTAGGTTCTTGCTTCCTTCATCTGGAATATAGTGTAACCTCACATCATCTTGATTTAATTTCATTCTCGTAGGATCATTGGTCAGGGTGATATAAGTTTCTCATTTCACAATTGGGCTGGTGATATGATGGGTTTTCCAGAATTTCCCACTCCAGACATAACTTTCCTACAAGATTTTAAACATATGTTGTTGGTCCAAGATATCTTGGATTTGATCTATAGGTTGGTGTATGAACTCATAAAACTCTATCCTATACTTTATTTCTATTTTTTTGTTGGAGATCCATCTCATGCCTTATACATTATGATTACTGTAAGTTGATGCATTCCCTGATCGGTCTGATTTAGTGGAGTGAGGTGGTGTGGTTTAAGGATATCCCTACAAAGTATAATTTTATAGTATAGGTAATCTGGAATAAATCCTTCCACACAGATAATAACATTACAATTTTCAGTATCATCATGAGTTCCTAGTACATTAGTTGCAACATTCATCAGTTTGAATCCATTCTCCATATCTTCTTAGAAGGGAAATGGGAAAGATGGGTTTGGCCTTCCCTTAGTGTATTTTTTTACCATACTCCCCGTGGGCCTTTGGGGTGAGACTTTTTGACTATTGGTTCCATGGAGTTGGGAGGATCACTATGGAGCTTAAAGCATGCATAGTCATTCTTTCAACTTGCAGCTGGTGTTTTTGGAGGACTAGGAACAAGACCATGTTCAAGTGGAAATCCTCTTCAAGGATGACCATTGTATCCAAAAAAAGGTAGATGGATGTAGATCTTTTGTTAATGTTTTCCAATAGGGTCTTTTCTCCCCCTTTATGTGTCATTCTATACCCTGTGTAGGGCACTCTACCTAGCCCCATTTCTCTTTCTGGTCTGTGGATCATATGGTATTTTCATAGAAAATGTTTAAAAATCAATACTGATGGTTCATGCTCATTAGGTATCAGGCGGGGGGATCCCTAGAGAACAATTATAATTGAATTATCTACATTCATTGGGAGTGGAAACTCTTTTTAGAAAGAAGCTAGCACTTTGGTGGATGGTCTCGATATTTGTAGGAGGATTATCATTTCTTTAACAGTCTTGGAAATGGACTCACAAATCATTCATAAGTTTCTTCTTGGTATTAATTCCACTCAATGGTATATCTTTTATCATATTTGTAATACTCAGAATATGATAGTTATTGTCATGGAGACTACCCATACATGGCTTGAGGGTAATAGATTAGCTGGCTACCCTACATCTAAGGCTCCTCTTGATGATACTTTTATTTGTTTTTCTTGTATGGGGTCACATCCATTCGAGGGGTTTAAAATTATTATTTAAAATTATTTTGTGATTTATTTTTTACTCCCCCGTAGTTTTAATTGTTTTTACACGCTTTAGGGTCCTTATAATTAAATAAAAAAATTATTTGTGGTAATGAAGGAAAATTTAGACAAAATTACATTACAGATTTGGTAATGCTTGAATTGTAAGCCCCATGACATATATATCATCATATGTATGTGTAAATAGAAATATATTTAGGTATAATAGCCTAATAATACTTTCATGGGTAGTATATAATCCAAAAAAAAATGAAACAAGTCATCAATATGGCATAAGTCTAACATAAATAAAACTGAGATTACAAATCCCCTTACTACTTTAGTCAATTTGGAATCATGATCCACATTAAATATTAAAATCAATTGAAACATTAAATATCATTATATAAATTAAATTAATGATTTATCATGTCCTAAATATGTATATACACTATATAAAATACATGAGTGGTGAATATGACATGTATCTAAAGGAAATAAAAAGGGAGATGAAATTCCCTTACCTTAAGTCTTGGATTTATTTATACATGTTCAAAAATACAGTATAATAAATATAATATTATTAAAAAAAATAAAAAATACTATATTATTATATATCATACCTTATATGAATATAACATGAATATATATTAAACTTTTATTAAAAATTTCATGATATTGTTATGTTTCAGATAATAACCACATTGTTATTTGTATATGTTTTGACTTTTAATTCTTGATCATCTAACTTAGATCATGATTTTATTATTTCTAGAATGTATAAAATGATATAATTATCATATATATTAATTATATAATTATTTATAATAATCTATAAAATATAGAAATATGAAATAAAAGACACTGTTTCCAGAGACAGTAGTTCATACATACGCACGAACACTGATTCTATATCTTTTTCGAATTTTGTTAAAGAAAAAAAAGTAATTTATAAAAATATGTATAATATTTATAGTATAATTATTATGTCATTTAGATCACCTAGTTTTATTAGAAACATCCTTAAAATATTCTGGTTACATCGTGAATGAATCGAATCACTTTGAAGAGATGGTAGTCCACACGTTAACAAATGAAGTTATCATATCCCTAAAAAACAAAAAGAATGATGGTGTGAATTATATAGTAATTAAAAATTAAAAATAAATAATTAATATCACATATATAATATATATAATAAATTCCTTCATTAATACCAACCTTTTGTGGTGTTAATGGAAGAATGGGTGACATTAGTCCACGAGGTGGTAGTCCACCCTAAACACGGATGTTGATTAAATATCTCATTTGATGGAAGCGTGTGAATTTGTAGGTAGAAATATTAACATAAAACAATCACTATATATTTTGGATTCATAGGTTTTTGATATAAACATGATATAATAATAATTTAAAGGTTGGTGAAAGAAATAAAACAAAATATCTTATTGAAGAACATTACCTCATTTTTATGTAACTCTTTTTGGTTTATACCAAAAGCTTTTCCTGGATTTCTTTATCCCTAAATGTTATGATTTTAGGATGAGAATAGGTATATTTTTAGATTATTTTGGCCAGTTTCTCTAATCCAATGTGACTTGAGATATGATAATAATGTGGATAGTTAGTGGCCTTTTATAAGTGAGGTAAAGGACATAGTTGGCAATTTTTAAAAGAATTGTTTTCTCCCTAAGTTTTTACCATCCAAGAGGCTTCCATAAAAAACCAAATTAGATAGAGTAATTTTTATGGTTTATATATGGCCCTAAAATTGATGTTGCACATGTTTATTTCAATTTTTAAACATTTTATTCCTTGACTAGTTGTTACCAAAACTCATTTTTAACTTAGTCAATATAATTATTATAAACGACATTCACTAATCACTTTAGTAAAAATTTAATATTCCCTTATTAGAAATTATAATTTATTATTATTCCAAATAAGAAATAAATTTTTCCAAATTCAATACATATAATTGTAAGAAAATAATTTAAAATTAATCCCACACAAGGGACGAAACAACGAGGTTTTAATGTAAAAAAAGTCAAAAAATGCATTTTTTTTATTTCCAATTTCAATGAGAAATTGATTCAAATTTCCTAAATATTATTTATTGGTGTATATTTGAACTAATTATACTTCAAGAACAATTTAAAACATAATTAAACTATATAAATAAATTTAACAAAAATACATTCATCAATTAAAATTCATTATTTTCCATTATTCATCATAAAATTAATACACTCAAAAAAATACCAAAAAATTACCCTAAGATAACATTGAAATTTGTTTTCCCAAAATGAAATTTATTTTGGAAAATATAATTTATAAATTTTTCAAAAAATTTACTTTAAAATAGTAGGCCATTAAAAGGCGGTAAACTGCCTTTTAGAATTAGACAACATTATGCCTAAAACTAATTTATTATTATTTTATGCCACCCAATCTTATTGGATAAATGTAGATAAAATTGGTTTTATTTATTATATATAAATTTCATTATGATATCTCTATAAATAATATTAATTTAATTTATTATGATAAAATTTCTTTAAGGGAATAAAAATATTTTTTTTCATAAAAAACATCCTTTATGTTCAATTTTTTTATATTAATTGGTAACCAAAAAATTTGTTTTATAAAACTGTGTAGGCTATAGTTTTATAATTTAGTTAATATTATTCATATATTCTATTACAACGGCTAGGTCATAACTGTAAAAAATATTTTCATAATAATATTTAAGTTCAGTAAAACTCAGTCTTGTGTGTTACAAAAGCTACTGAAGTAACTTATAATTATGTGTAACAAAAGAAGACCATAGTGTTTCATATAAAAAATATAACATAAGTTTTAATTTTAGTGAAATATATTCAGGGTGTTTTGTATAAATAATTCATAACATGGTGGGTCTTGCAATGCAAGCTGTCAATTAATTTATATTTATTAAAACAAATTCATATAAAATAATGGATTTATAAGTACTTCATAATGTTCCCATATAAAAATATAATAATATTTGTTATATTATTAAGTAATTCATCACATCTCCCATCAATTTTTTATATGGTTCCCTTAAGTTTCATTTATTAACTAAAATAAAATTAAAATGGGATCATAATTGTTTAACTAAATAAAATAAAAAATCTAAACTATGACCATTAAAGAAATAACTTTTAAATGAAATTTAAATTATTAATTTTGGGTCACTAGGTTTTAAATATAGGTTTTCAATATTTTTTCTATTTTAATATTCCTTATTAGGTTTTGTATATAAGGCCCCAGCCTTAAACCTTACTTAATCTTGAGTTATTACAAGATTACACATTGATGATCTTTTCAGGTTTATAGTTTTAGAGAATTAGATCATGAAACATGAATTAAATTCCACATTTAAACAAAGTGGTTACATAAAAGACAGTATTCATTCTTCCAATCAATGGAAACATATTTAAAATAAACCATGGATTCTTTCTTGACACATCATTGACACTATCATCACATCATGTACCCTTCCCTTGACCTGTGAAAAACATTTCAAAAACATGGGATGAGCATAAAAATCTCAGTAAGGGATATAAAATATGGAAAGGAAACATGATTACATGTATACATAAGAAAAAAAATCATACTTTACCCATAAAACATAAGGACTTTAACATACCTCATAAAATAATGAATAAATCATAGAAATCATAAGACATAAAAGGTAACTTGAGGCATTCATAACATTCTTACGTAGGGAGTAACCCTCTTGGTTACGTTTGGAATAACCACCACAGTATATTCCCTAAATCGCATCGGAGAAACCTTAACGTTTCACTCCTTTGCGTTACCCAATGTATTGGAGAGCTATATCGGGCTCACCTGCCCTTAGTTTATAACGGAACCACCCGTTTTCATAACAATGCCCAAGAACCATAACATTAACATATCACATAAAACATGCATAAAGAAAACATAACATTTCCACATTTCAACCACAATATAACATTTTAGTATATTGAAATAATGAATCCATTCAAAAAGAAAACATTTCCAATACCATTTAAAACATTTAATAAAGAGCTTTTGGAATCAAAGTGTCCCATACCACCTTGAAGATTTTATAATTTTAAACCATTAATATCCATATAAATAAATCCTTAAAACCATTTTCAATACCAAAATAAAGTGAAAGTAAAACATGGTATTTATTTTTCTTTTCAAAAGATGGTATGGCTTGTAGAGGAACCCGAAACTCAAATAATGGTCATGGCAGCAGAGAAGACATTTTCGCCGCATACGTACGAAAAAAACATACCCTTTTGTCATTTAATAAACACTTCGTATAAAAAAGATTCATTTTGAATAAACGTAAAAGTCAAAGGAGTTTATACACCGTATAAAAGAAGGTTGTGTATAAAATAGAATATGCCTCAATGAAAGGAGATTGAGACGAAGTCCCTTACAAAGATGATATCATTGGTTTAAGTATAAATCAATTACATAAACTAATACAACAAATATAAGTGGATATTAAGTGTAAAATAATCAAAGGTCATTCACACATATTCAAAGAAATACATATTCAATAACTACATGTTGAACCCAAAGAAATCGAAATTGGGTTAAGAAGTTCCCTTGACAGCCTAACGACGTCACATCAAAAAAAGGGTACCTCATCACTTGGATATAAAATTTACATCAATAAGGATATATGAGAACATATCCCAACATAAAAATATCTAAATTAAAAGACCCAACAAAAGATGACTTTTAAAAAGAGGAGGGTGAAAGGTTCCCTTACCGACATGGGTGTCTTTCGTAACATATGCCCCGTGAAAGAAGGAAAATAAAAAATTGATGTAAATACTCATAAATGAAAGAATATTACACAATGAGTAAAATAATGGTCAGTACATACACCACTCAATGGAAATTGTGGAAAATGTATCATAAATCTCACAGGAATAAAAGTGAGATGAAAAATCCCTTACGAAAACTCGGCAGCCTAACGGCACCACTTAAAACTTCCAAAAATGGATTGATAAGATAAAATAGGGTATCTAATCACATTAAAATAAAATTTACAGGAATAGTAATATAAAAGAACATCCAAAATCATAAAAAAGAGGAGCTTAAAATATGTGACATAAAGGAGAGTACTTAAAGAGAAAGAGAGAGGTTAGATTTCTTACGAAAATTCGGCAGCCTAATGGCGCCACTCAAAACATCCAAAATGGATTGATGAGAGAGAATAGGGTCTCTCATAATATGAACATAAAAATTAGAGTAATATTAATATAAAATAACATCCCAATCACATTAAATATGAGCTTATAAGGAATGACATAAAAGAGTGTACTTAAAAAGAAAGAGAGGAGTAGGATCTCATACCTCAAGTCCAACTTGTCTTGTTCATTTCTTTATATTCCTGAATAATAAAATTTGTTATATTAATAATTGACTAATTACCTCCTTTAGAGATTATTATTCAGTTCATATAACATATTATAATGTTATAATAATTTTTTAATAATGTTAGTTCATATCAGACGTTTTTGTCGATGTTTGGTACATGAGTCAAAAATGAACTTGTTTGAAAAAAGATTGCCCATGTAGTTATAAGTAAATAATTTCCAGAATAGTATTAATGATTAAAATCTCATATATATCCAGTAAATATTCATTTTATAATATTCCATATCATTTGGAGATAAAAAACGAAAAGCACCATTCATGGAGACGGTAGGCCGTACGTACGCATGAACACTACTTTCATTTTTTTGTCATATTAATGGAATTAAAACAAAATGAGAGAGATATATATATATTTTATAATTCCAGAATGATATAAATAATTTATATTCAATATATTACATATATATCCATTATATATATGTACTTATAATATTACATTACATTTTGAGATAAGAAATGAAATGTACCGTTCATGGAGACGGTAAGTCGTACGTACGCATGAACGCTACTTCCATTTATATTTCATATTTAATGGAATTAAAACATAATGATAGATAATAGTATTTTAATTATAGTATGGTATCATATATAATATCATTAAATATATCCCTTATACGTACCACATATGGTATTAACGAATCAAATCACTTTGAGGGGGCGGTAGTCCGCACTTCCTTAAATGAAGATATCACGTTTACCCATAATGGAAACCATAAAGGTAGGCCATAAATGAAAAATACAGAAGCTTAATTAAAACACAAACATATTAAATATCATATATAAATATAGTGTCATCTTAATGGCCACCTTTGAAGGTGTTAGAAGAATGTTGAACAATCATCGTTTCGGGAGGCAGAAATTCTCCATCCACGGAAACAGTATGTTCATTAACCATTAGATGTAGGTGTGTGTAAGTTTTGCTCGAATACTTCTTATAAAAACATCCTAGTATATTTAAGATACTTTATTTGTTACAAAATAAATGAATAAAAAAATTTTAGGGGGTTGGAGAAGCAAAATAAAACAAAAGGACACAAGTGAAGACATTACCTTAAAATCGGGTAACTCCCTTTGGTTTAAGCTCAAAGGCTTCCTTGGGAAGACTTATGCCCAATGTGAGGCTTCAAGGAGTAAAATAGGGAAGTGTAGTGACAAAATGGGCAGGGTTTGGGCTAGCCAAAGGCTTTGGGAGTGTGGGTAAGGAGGTAGAGGTGGGGGCCTTTTATAAGAGGAGAGGAGGGGCACTCTTGTAATGTTACAAAATGTTACTTTATTTTCAAAAGCATTTTGAATTTTAAAGGTCCACACATAGATGTATTTCCAGGATAAAGTGATAAGGGTTCTAAATCCACTCATCCAATGGGTTTTGGACATGGGTAGGTCTTAGATATTACATTATCATTCTATTTTATTTAAATCGTTAAATAATGAGGTCATCACTGCATCATCATGATGTCATAAAAAATTTAATTTATTTAATTTCTAAAAATTATTAAAAAAATTACTATGATGTAGGAAATATTTTTATATTTCCAATGACTATTTATAGTTAAAAATATGACTTTTATAACCCCATGTAAAAATTGTTTTAGTAAAACATCTCATGTTTGTGTCATTTTTACTTTAACATTAAATAAAAATATATTTATGTCATTTCCCAACCAAAGTGGCTTCATGGGGTCCCCAAGTTTCCCCATGGGTTGTATTAGTCGGCCATGACACATCCAATGAGGTTAGGACATGTGTCAGGTTCATTTCATAATATTAAAACATTGTTTTTCCTTAAAATACGCTAATTACCTCTAATCGTGATTAAAAACTAAATAAATTGCTATTCACCAAAAAATTATTTAAATCTCATTGAACCACAGTTTACTTATTAATTTCAACCATGTATGTCGGATTATTGAAATTCAAAACACAGAAGTGGTAAAATTTCATTCAAAAGAAAAAATCAGTTTTTATAAGTAACACTTAGTGGTTTCACTATTCATCAAAAATTGAAGTTTTTCAGAAAAATCCCAAAAATTCACCCTAAGATATATTTGATATTCTGAATTCATAAATGAATTCTATTTTACAAAATTCAAAACATATAAGTCACATTAATTAATTTAATAATTAATTCCCGCTGTTAGAGCAAAAAATCGTGTTTTTATGAAACAATAAGTATCAAAATATTGACAGTAGTTTAAGTCTGATTTCAAAGTGAAATTAATTCCAAAGACCAATATTGGATTTAATGGTAAAAATATAATCTAATTTCACTTTAAAAACAATTAAAAAGATAATCTAATCATATAAATAAATTAGATTAAAAATAGGTTTTGAATTAAAATACAACATTTTACACTATTCATTAAAAAATGAACTTTATCGGAAAGATACCAAAAAATTACACAAAGTAAATTTTGATGTCCCAATTCTTAAGAAGAGTTTTATTTGGTCCAATAGAATTTATAATAGTTAACAAAACTATATTTAATGAAGGTTCACCATCAAAAGGCGATAAGTGAACCTTTAGTGAAAACTAGGGCATATACGCCTAAAATTGAATTCTTTCCGAATATTAAGCCTTTATCTTTTAGTGGATAAATGTAAAAACATTTAAAAACATATATAATCATATTTTAGTTATTTATATCCATTCCCTTCAATACAACGGCTACATGTTAACTACCATTTAAAATAATATTATTTTATTATTAGAGTGCAACGTAAGATTCCCAAGAAACTCGTTGTTGTGTGTTGGGTACACCATCGAGCATAGAGTCCCCTTTAAAGTAATATTAATATTTTATTCACAAATATGGATAAATATGAAAATTTCATATTCTTTATTTACCTGGGTTGTTACATCCTTCCCCCCTTTTGAGAATTGCATCCTCGCAATTTTTAAAATTGGGCTTGGAAACATTCTTGAAAGTTGCACATCGGAACAAGAGTCGGTAAAACAATCACATTAAAATAAAGAAAGATAAGTACAAAGGTCACCCATGTTATCCCATACTAGGATTCCAAGTATGAAAATATGGACATGGAGGAAAAATCAAAGGGTCATGTTCTGATGGAGAGTGATAGTAAACATGTCTAAGAGAATGTTAACCATAAGAAAATCACAAACTTGTTATGGGTTAAACGGTATTCAATTCCCTAGTAGGAAAAGTTAATAGACAACATTTTTGTTTTATGTTACTTTATATTTAGGAATTTATTCATAAGGAAACATAATCACTTATCATGTTGACTTTCAACTTTTACTAGATTCCTTAATCAAACTCATATTTTCTCCAAAAGACGAGTATTTAGGAAGACTTGTTCGCATTAAGAGTACTATAATCAATTTCTAGAGAATCACCTAATCCACAATAGATAACTATATACTTCCAATGCCTTTAGACTCTAACCAAAACCAAAACCAAAAAGGCTAGTACAAGATCAGAGAATCCAGAAAAGGATAACCCTTTATAAAAATAAAATCTATTCTTAATCTCCAAAATTTGTCCAACAAAACCCAAAGTTCAATGAAGACCATTTGATAAACAATTTGTTCATAAAATTATTCAAATTAAACCAAAATAAGATTGAAACCAAAATATTTTCAAGTATTTAGTCACATAGTCTACCAAGTTAAATCGTAACATTTATCTCCAAACAACGTAAGTTGATCCTAAAGTCTCGTATTGAAAAGTAATTATCCTAATCACATATCCTCCATGATAGGTTAATCATTTTCATAAATAACCCAAAATAAACTTACTCATAATTCATAAAATCATATAGCTAAAAAGAATCAGTCAAACTAACCAGGGAATTCTCGTAGTCCAGTGGTAGGCGATAAATACCAGTCGCACTTTGGTTGTGGGTTCGATTCCCGCAGCTTTGTCCGACGCGACGGGTTGTCACATGGTCTGCGTGTTGTCCTTTTTACAAAACTATATAATTCTTAAAACATCCCCCAAAACGAGATAAAATCTTCAAAAATGATCATAACCTATTTTAACCTCAATTTTATCTAATTCCTTTCATTTTCCATCATATCATAGAGTGACCCATAAATACCTAAAAAGTAAGGATCATATAAACCCTAATGGTTACCATAATAATTATTACCTAAATTTCCACGTCGAGTTGTCCATCTCGTATATGATACATTAGAGAACTCACCAAGGTTTAAGTGGTTGATCATGACTCCTTGATAGTTGGTTTAAAACAACCATGAAATTCCTCATTGAATCCCCCATCTCATCCAGTCTCTTAATCAGAGAACCACCACAGTTTCCTTCAAACCCATTGTCACTTTGGTGCCTACTAGATCCAGCCATTTACTAAAACCAAAAAGGTCAGTGTGAGTATATCAAATAACCATCTTGTACTAATGAGAAAGATAAACACTAAGATATACATACTCATTAACTTTATCTAAAACTAGGACTCTTTCTGAAATCTTAACCATTATGGTAATGTCACTTCTACTTAAAGAATACCCAAACCTATAATGTTATCTAAACCGACCTTTGATACCAACTATAAGTCCCCAGACTTAAACATTACTTAATCTTGAGTTATTTCAAGATTACACATTGAGGATCTTTTCAGGTTTAGTGTTTTAGAGAATTAGATCATGAAACTTGCATTACATTCCACATTTAAACAAAGTGGTTACATAAAAGACAATATTCATTCTTCCCATCAACGAAAACATATTTAAAATAAAACATGGATTCTTTCTTGACACATCCTTGACACTATCATTACATCATGTACCCTTCCCTTGACCTGTGAAAAACATTTCAAAAACTTGGGATGAGCATAAAAATATCAGTAAGGGATATAAAAATTTGGAAAGGAAACATGAGTACATGTATACATAAGAATGAAATCATACTTTACCCATAAAACATATGCACTTTAACATACCTCATAAAATCATGAATAAATCATAGAAATCATAAGACATAAAAGGTAACTTGAGGCATTCAGAACATTCTTACGTAGGGAGTAACCATCTTGGTTACATTTGGAATACCTACCACAATATAGTCCCTAAATCTCTTCAGAGAAACCTTAACATTTCACTCCTTTGCGTTACCCAATGCATTGGAGAGCTATATCGAGCTCACCCGCCCTTAGTTTATCACGGAACCACCCGTTTTCATAACAATGCTCAAGAACCATAACATAAACGTATCACATAAAATATGCATAAAGGAAACATAACATTTCCATATTTCAATCACAATATAACATTTTATTATATTGAAATAATGAATCCATTCAAAAAGAAACCATTTCCAAAACCATTTAAAACATTTAATAAAGATATTTTGGAATTAAAGTGTCCCATACCACCTTGAAGCTTTTAAAATTTTAAACCATTAATATCCATATAAATAAATCTTTAAAACCATTTTCAATACCAAAATAAAATTAATGTAAAACATGGTATTTATTTTTCTTTTAAAAAGATGGTATGGCTTGTAGAGGAAGCCGAAACTCAAATAATTGTCACGGCGGTGAAGAAGTCGTTGTCGCCGCATACGTACGACAAAAACATTTCGTTATGTAGTTTAATAAACACTTCGTATAAAAAAGATTCCTTTTGAATAAATGTAAAAGTAAAAGGGGTTTATACACCGTATAAAAGAAGGTTGTGTATAAAACAGAATATGCCTCAATGAAAGGAGATTGAGACGAAGTCCCTTACAAAGACGATATCCTTGGTTTATGGATAAATCAATTAAATAAATGAATACACCAAATATAATTAGATATTAAGTGTAAAATAATCAAAGGTTATTCACACATATTCAAAGGAGTACATATTCAATAACTACATGTTGAACCCAAAGAAATCGAAATTGGGTTAAAAGTTCCCTTGACAGCCTAACGGCGTCACATCAAAAAAGGGTATCTCATCACATGGAAATAAAATTTACATCAATAAGGATATATGAGAACATATCCCAACATAAAAATATGTAAATTAAAAGACCCACCAAAATATGTCTTTTAAAAAGAGGAGGGTGAAAGGTTCCCTTACCGACATGGGTATCTTTCGAAACATACGCCCCATGAAAGAAGGACAATAAAAAATTGATGTAAATACTCATAAATGATATAATATTACACAATGAGTAAAATAATGGTCTGTATATACACCACTCAAAGGAAATTGTGGAAAATGTAGCATAAATCTCACAGGAATAAAAGTGAGATGAAAAATCCCTTACGAAAACTCGGAAACCTTACGACGCCACTTAAAACTTCCAAAAATGGATTGATGAGATAAAATAGGGTATCTCATCACATTACAATAAAATGTACAGAAAGAGAAATATAAAATAACATCCCCCATCAATAAAAAGTGAAGCTTAAAATAAGTGACATAAAGGAGAGTACTTAAAGAGAAAGAGAGAGGTCATATTTCTTACGAAAATTCAGCAGCCTAACAGCGCCACTCAAAACTTCCAAAATGGATTGATGAGATAGAATAGGGTCTCTAATAATATGAACATAGAAATTACAGTATGATTAATATAAAATATCATCCCAATAATAAGGATTATGAACTTATAATGAATGACATAAACGTGTGTACTGAAAAATAAAGAGAGGAGTAGGATCCCTTACCTCAAGTCCAACTTGTCTTGTTCGTTTCTTTATATTCATGAATAATAAACATTGGTCAATTAATAATTTCCTAAGTACCTACTTTATAGATTATTATTCAGTTCATATAACATATTATAATGTTATAATAATTGTTCAATAATGTTAGTTCAAATCAGAGGTTTTTGCTGATGTTTGGTACATTAGTCAAAAATGAACTTATTTGAAAAAAGATTGCCCGTGTAGTTATAAGTAAATAATTTCCAGAATAGTATTAATGATTAAAATATCATATATATCCAGTATATATTCATTTTATACTATTCCATATCATTTGGAGATAAAAAAATGAAAAGCACCATCCATGGAGACGGTAGGCCGTACGTACGCATGAACGCTACTTTCATTTTTTTGTCATATTAATGGAATTAAAACAAAATGAGAGAGATATATATATGTTATAATTCCAGAATGATATAAATAATTTAGATGTAATATATTACATATATATCCATTATATATATGTACTTATAATATTACATAACATTTTGAGATAAGAAATGAAATGTACTGTTCATGGAGATGGTAAGTTGTACGTACGCATGAACGCTACTTCCATTTCTATTTCATATTTAATGGAATTAAAACATAATGATAGATAACAGTATTTTAATTAAAGTATGTTATCTTATATAATATCATTAAATATATCCTTTATACGTACCACATATGGTATTAACGAATCAAATCACTTAGAGGGGGCGGTAGTTCGCACTTCCTTAAATGAAGATATCGCGTTTACCCATAATGGAAACCATAAAGGTACGTCATAAATGAATAATACATAATCTTAAGTAAAACATAAACATATTAAATATCATATATAAATATATTGTCATATTAATGTCCACCTTTTATGATGTTAGAAGATTGTTGAACAATCATCGTTTCGGGAGGCAGAAATTCTCCATCCACGGAAACAGTATGTTCTTTAACCATTAGATGTAGGTGTGTGTAAGTGTAGCTCGAATAAATCTTATAAAAACATCCTAGTATATTGAATATACTGTATTTGTTACAAAATAAATGAATAAAAAGATTTAAGGGGGTTGTAGAAGCAAAATAAAACAAAAGGACACAAGTTAAGACATTACCTTAAAATCGGGTAACTCCCATTGGTTTGAGATCAAAGGCTTCCTTGGGAAGACTTCTGCCCAAAGTGAGGCTTCAAGGATTAAGAGAGGGAAGCAGAGAGACAACATGGGCATGGTTTGGCCGAGGCAAAGGCTTTGGGAGTGTGGGTAAGGAGGTAGTGGTGGGGGCCTTTTATAAGAGGAGAGGAGGGGAACTCTTGTAAAGTTACAAAATGTTACTTTATTTTCAAAAGAGTTTTGGATTTTAAAGGTCCCACATTGATGTATTTCTACTATAAGGTGATAAGGGTTCTAAATCCACTCATCCAATAGGTTTTGGACATGTTTAGGTCTTAGATATTACATTATCTTTCCATTTTATTTAAATCGTTAAATAATGAGGTCATCGCTGCATCATCATGATGTCATAAATAATTTAATTTATTTAATGTCTACAAATTATAAAAAAACTACTATGATGTAGGAAATCTTTGTATATTTCCAATGACTATTTATAGTCAAAAATATGACTTGTATAACCCCATGTAAAAAATGTTTTAGTAAAACATTTCATGTTTGTGACATTTTTTACTTTAACATTAAATAAAAAGATATTTATGTCATTTCCCAACCAAAGTGGCATCATGGGGTCCCCAAGATGACCCATGGGTTGTCTTTGTCGGCCATGACACATCCAATTAGGTTAGGACATGTGTCAAGTTTATTTCATATTATTAAAACATTTATTTTTACCTTAAACTACACTAATTACCTCTAATCGTGATTAAAAACTTAATAAGTTACTATTCTCCAATAAATTATTTTAATCTCATTGAACCACATTTTACTTCTTAATGGAAACCATGTATGTTGGATTTTTTAAATTCAAAACACAGAAGTGGTAAAATTTCATTTAATCGAAAAAATCAGTTTTTATAAGTACCACATAGTGGTTTCACTATTTATCAAAAATTGAAGGTTTTCAGAAAAATACCAAAAATTCACTCTAAGATATATTTGATATTCTGAATTAAAAAATGAAGTCTATTTTACATAATTCAAAACATATAAGTCACATAAATTAATTTAATAATTAATTCCCGCTGTCAGAGCAAAAGAGCGTGTTTTTATGAAACAATAAGTATCAAAAGATTGACACTAGTTTAAGTCTGATTTCAAAGTGAAATTAATTCCAACGACCACTATTGGATTTAATGGTAAAAATATAATCTAATTTCACTTTAAAAAAAATTCAAAAGATAATCTAATCATATAAATAAATTAGATTAAAAAGAGGTTTTGAATTAAAATACAACATTTTATACTATTCATTAAAAAATGTACTTTTTCGGAAAGATACCAAAAAATTACACAAAGTAAATTTTGATGTCCCAATTCTTAAGAAGAGTTTCATTTGGTCCAATAGAATGTATAATAGTGAACAAAACTATATTTAATGACGGTTTGCCATCAAAAGGCGATAAGTGAACCTTTAGTGAAAACTAGGGCATATACGCCTAAAATTGAATTCTTTCCGTATTTTAAGCCTTTATCTTTTATTCAATAAATGTAAAAACATTTAGAAACATATATAATCATATTTTAGTTATATATATCCATTCCCGTCAATACAACAGCTACATGTTAACTACCATATAAAATAATATTATTTTATAATTAGAGTGCAACGTAAGATTCCCAAGAAACTCGTTGTTGCGTGTTGGGTACACCATCGAGCATAGAGTCCCCTTTAAAGTCATAATAATATTTTATTCACAAATATGGATAAATATGAAATTTTCATATTCTTTATTTACCTGGGGTGTTACATCCTTCCCCCCTTTTGGGAATTGCGTCCTCACAATTTTTAAAATTGGGCTTGGAAACATTCTTGAAAGTCCCACATCGGAACAAGAGTCAGTAAAACAATCACATTAAAATAAAGAAAGATAATTACAAAGGTCACCCGAGTTATCCCATACTAGGATTCCAAGTATGAAAATATGGACATGGAGGAAAAATCAAAGGGTCATGTTCTGATGGAGAGTGATAGTAAACATGTCTAAGAGAAAGTTAACCATAAAAAAATCACAAACTTGTTATGGGTTAAACGGTATTCGATTCCCCAGTAGGAAAAGTTAATAGACAAAATTTTTTTTTTAAGTTACTTTTTATTGAGGATTTTATTCATAAGGAAACATAATCACTTATCATGTTGACTTTCAACTTTTACTAGATTCCTTAATCAAACTCATATTTTCTCCAAAAGATGAGTATTTAGGAAGACTTGTTTGCATTAAGAGTAATATAATCAATTTCTAGAGAATCACCTAATCCACAGTAGAGAACTATATACTTCCCATGTCTTTAGACTCTAACCAAAACCAAAACCAAAAAGGCTAGTACAAGATCAGATAATCCAGAAAGGGATAACCCTTTAAAAAAAGAAAATCTATTCATAATCTCCAAAATTTGTCCAACAAAACCCAAAGTTCCATGAAGACCATTCGATAAACAATTTGTCCATAAAATTAATCAAATTAAACCAAAATAAGATTGAAACCCAAATATTTTCAAGGATTTAGTCACATAGTCTACCAAGTTAAATCGTAACATTTATCTCCAAACAACATCAGTTGCTCCTAAAGTCTCGTATTGAAATGTAATTATCATAATCACATATCATCCATGATAGGTTAATCATTTTCATAAACAACCCAAAATAAACTTACTCATAATTTATAAAATCATATAACAAAAAATAATCAGTCAAACTAACCATGGAATTCCCGCAGTCCAGTGGTAGGCGATAAATACCAGTCGCACTTTGGTTGTGGGTTTGATTCCCGCAGCTTTGTCCGATGCGATGGGTTGTCACACGGTCTGCGTGTTGTCCTTTTACCAAAACTATATAATTCATAAAACATCCCCCAAAACGAGATAAAATCTTCAAAAATGATCATAACATATTTTAACCTCAATTTTATCTAATTCCTTTCATTTTTCATCATATCATAGAGTGACCCATAATTACCTAAAAAGTAAGGATCATATAAACCCTAATGATTACCTTAATAATTATTACCTGAATTTCCACATCGAGTTGGCCATCTCGTATATGATACATTAGAGAACTCACCAAGGTTGAAGTGGTTGATCATGACTCCTTGATAGTTGGTTTAGAACAACCATGAGATTCCTCATTGTATCCCCCATATCATCCAGTCTCTTAATCAGAGAACCACCATAGTTTCCTTCAAACCCATTGTCACTTTGGTGCCTGCTAGATCCAGCCATTTACTAAAACCAAAAAGGTCAGTGTGAGTATATCAACATAACCATCTTGTACTAATGAGTAAGATAAAAACTAAGATATACTTAC
Organism: Viscum album; assembly: GCA_963277665.1. NCBI lineage: Eukaryota > Viridiplantae > Streptophyta > Magnoliopsida > Santalales > Viscaceae > Viscum > Viscum album. The sequence goes on along the minus strand of OY728155.1, from coordinate 2,131,560,162 downwards.
TCATTAACTTTATCTAAAACTAGGACTCTTTCTGAAATCTTAACCATTATGGAAATGTCACTTATGCTTAAAGAATACCCTAACCTATAATGTTATCTAAACTGACCTTTGATACTAACTATAAGGCCCCAGCCTTAAACCTTACTTAATATTGATTTATTTCAAGATTACACATTGAGGATCTTTTCAGGTTCAGTGTTTTAGAGAATTAGATCATGAAACTTGCATTACATTCCACATTTAAACAAAGTGGTTACATAAAAGACATTATTCATTCTTCCCATCAACGGAAACATATTAAAAATAAAACATGGATTCTTTCTTGACACATCCTTGACACTATCATTACATCATGTACCCTTCCCTTTACCTGTTAAAAGCATTTCAAAAACATGGGATGAGCGTAAAAATATCAGTAAGGGGTATAAAAATATGGAAAGGAAACATGAGTACATGTATACATAAGAATGAAATCATACTTTACCCATAAAACATAAGCACTTTAACATACCTCATAAAATCATGAATAAATCATAGAAATTATAAGACATAAAAGGTAACTTGAGGCATTCATAACATTCTTACATAGGGAGTAACCATCTTGGTTACATATGGAATACATACCACAGTATATTCCCTAAATCTCTTCAGAGGAACCTTAACATTTCACTCCTTTGCGTTACCCAATGCATTGGAGAGCTATATCGGGCTCACCCGCCTTTAGATTATCACGGAACCACCCGTTTTCATAACAATTCCCAAGAACCATAACATAAACGTATCACATAAAACATGCATAAAGGAAACATAACATTTCCATATTTCAATCACAATATAACATTTTAATATATTGAAATAATGAATCCATTCAAAAAGAAACCATTTCCAAAACGATTTAAAACATTTAATAAAGAGATTTTGGAATCAAAGTGTCCCACACCACCTTGAATCTTTTAAAATTGTAAACCATTAATATCCATATAAATAAATCCTTAAAACCATTTTCAATTCCAAAATAAAATGAAAGTAAAACATGGTATTTATTTTTCTTTTAAAAAGATGGTATGGCTTGTAGAGGAAGCCGGAACTCAAATAATGGTCACGGCGGTGATGAAGTCGTTGTCGCCGCATACGTATGACAAAAACATTCCATTTTGTAGTTTAATAAACACTTCGTATAAAAAAGATTCCTTTTGAATAAATGTAAAAGTCCAAGGGGTTTATACACCATATAAAAGAAGGTTGTGTATAAAACAGAATACGCCTCAATGAAAGGAGATTGAGACGAAGTCCCTTACAAAGATGACATCCTTGGTTTATGGATAAATCAATTACATAAATGAATACACCAAATATAAGTGGATATTAAGTGTAAAATAATCAAAGGTTATTAACACATATTCAAAGGGGAACATATTCAATAACTACATGTTGAACCCAAAGAAATCGAAATTGGGTTAAGAAGTTCCCTTGACAGCCTAACGGCGTCACATCAAAAAAAGGGTATATAATCACTTGGACATAAAATTTACATCAATAAGGATATAAGAGAACATATCCCAACATAACAATATGTAAAATAAAGACCCAACAAAATATGTCTTTTAAAAAGAGGACGGTGAAAGGTTCCCTTACCGACATGGGTACCTTTCGAAACATACGCCCCGTGAAAGAAGGACAATACAAAATTGATGTAAATACTCATAAATGAAAGAATATTACACAATGAGTAAAATAATGGTCAGTAAATACACCACTCAATGGAAATTGTGGCAAATGTAGAATAAATCTCATAGGAATAAAAGTGAGATGAAAAATCCCTTACGAAAACTTGGCAACCTAACTGCGCCACTTAAAACATCCAAAAATGGATTGATTAGATCAAATAGGGTATCTCATCACATTACAATAAAATGTACAGAAAGAGAAATATAAAATAACATCCCCCATAAATAAAAAGAGAATCTTAAAAGAAGTGACATAAAGAAGAGTACTTAAAGAGAAAGAGAGAGGTCAGATTTCTTATGAAAATTCGGCAGCCTAACGGCGCCACTCAAAACTTCCAAAATGGATTGATAAGATAGAATAGGGTCTCTAATCATATGAACATAAAAATTACAGTAAGAGTAATATAAAAGAAAATACCAATCAAAATAATTATGATCTTATAATGAATGACATAAATGTGTGTACTGAAAAATAAAGAGAGGAGTAGGATCCCTTACCTCAAGTCCAACTTGTCTTGTTCGTTTCTTTATATTCATGAATAATAAACATTGGTCAATTAATAACTGCCTAAGTACCTCCTTTAGAGATTATTATTAAGTTAATATAACATATTATAATGTTATAATAATTGTTTAATAATGTTAGTTCATATCAGACGTTTTTGCTGATGTTTGGTACATGAGTCAAAAATGAACTTGTTTGAAAAAAGATTGCCCATGTAGTTATAAGTAAATAATTTCCAGAATAGTATTAATGATTAAAATATCATATATATCCAGTATATATTCATTTTATACTATTACATATCATTTGTAGATAAAAAACAAAAAGCACCGTCCATGGAGACGGTAGGCCGTACGTACGCATGAATGCTACTTTCATTTTTTTGTCATATTAATGGAATTAAAACAAAATGAGAGAAATATATATCTGCTATAATTCCAGAATGATATAAATAATTTAAATTTAATATATTACATATATATCCATTATATATATGTACTTATAATATTACATAACATTTTGAGATAAGAATTGAAATGTACCGTTCATGGAGACGGTAAGCCGTACGTACGCATGAACACTACTTCCATTTCTATTTCATATTTAATGATATTAAAACATAATGATAGATAATATTATTTTAATTAAAGTATGGTATCATATATAATATCATTAAATATATCCTTTATACGTACCACATATGGTATTAACGAATCAAATCACATTGAGGGGGCGGTAGTCCGCACTTCCTTAAATGAAGATATCGCGTTTACCCATAATGGAAACCATAAAGGTACTCCATAAATGAAAAATACATAAGCTTTAGTAAAACATAAACATATTAAATATCTTATATAAATATAGTGTCACATTAATGGCCACCTTTTAAGGTGTTAGAATAATGTTGAACAATCATCGTTTCGGGAGGCAGAAATTCTCCATCCACAGAAACAGTATGTTCTTTAACCATTAGATGTAGGTGTGTGTAAGTGTAGCTCAAATCCATCTTATAAAGACATCCTAGTATATTGAAGATACTGTATTTGTTACAAAATAAATGAATAAAAAGATTTTAGGGGGTTGAAGAAGCAAAATAAAACAAAAGGACACAAGTGAAGACATTACCTTTAAATCGGGTAACTCCCATTGGTTTGAGCTCAAAGGCTTCCTTGGGAAGACATTTTCCCAAAGTGAGGCTTCAAGGAGTAAGAGAGGGAATCAGAGAGACAAAATGGGTAGGGGTTGGCCGAGCCAAAAGCTTTGGGATTGTGGGTAAGGAGGTAGTGGTGGGGGCCTTTTATAAGAGGAGAGGAGGGGCACTCTTGTAAAGTTACAAAATGTTACTTTATTTTCAAAAGTGTTTTGGATTTTAAAGGTCCCACATTGATGTATTTATACTATAAGGTGATAAGGGTTCGAAATCCACTCATCCAATAGGTTTTGGACATGTGTAGGTCTTAGATATTACATTATCTTTCCATGACACATCCAATGAGGTTAGTACATGTGTCAAGTTCATTTCATATTATTAAAACATTATTTTTACCTTAAACTACACTAATTACCTCTAATCGCGATTAAAAACATAATAAGTTACTATTCACCAATAAATTATTTTAATCTCATTGAACCACATTTTACTTCTCAATGACAACCATGTATGTCGGATTTTGGAAATTCAAAACACAGAAGTGGTAAAATTTCATTTAATCGAAAAAATCAGTTTTTATAAGTACCACTTAGTGGTTTCACTATTCATCAAAAATTGATGTTTTTTCAGAAAAATCCCAAAAAAATCACCCTAAGATATATTTGATATTGTTAATTCAAAAATGAATTCTATTTTACAAAATTCAAAACATATAAGTCACATTAATTAATTTAATAATTAATTCCCGCTGTCAGAGCAAAAAGCGTGTTTTTATGAAACAATAAGTATCAAAAGATTGAAACTAGTTTATGTCTGATTTCAAAGTGAAATTAATTCCAACAACCACTATTAGATTTAATGGTAAAAATATATTATAATTTAACTTTAAAACAATTAAAAAGATAATATAATCATATAAATAAATTAGATTAAAAAGTGGTTTTGAATTAAAATACAACATTTTACACTATTCATTAAAAAATGAACTTTATCGGAAAGATACCAAAAAATTACACAAAGTAAATTTTGATGTCCCAATTCTTAAGAAGAGTTTTATTTAGGCCAATAGAATTTATAATAGTGAAAAAAACTATATTTAATGACGGTTCGCCATCAAAAGGCGATAATTGAACCTTTATTGAAAAATAGGGCTTATACGCCTAAAATTGAATTCTTTTCGTATTTTAAGCCATTATATTTTATTGGATAAATGTAAATACATTTAAAATCATATATAATCATATTTTAGTTATTTCTATCCATTCCCTCAAATGAAATGGCTACATGTTCACTACCATTTAAAATAATATTATTTTATTATTAGAGTGCAACGTAAGATTCCCAAGAAACTTGTTGTTGTGTGTTGGGTACGCCATCGAGCATAGCGTCCCATTTAAAGTCCTATTAATATTTTATTCACAAATATGGATAAATATAAAAATTTCATATTCTTTATTTACCTTGGGGGTTACATTGTAACCATAAAATTTTTTCATATCCTATTCAGTGTTTGGTAATGAATTTGTGAATCACTAAAGAATATCCCTCATGTGTGTCAATTTAAGTGTGAAGAAGATAGTCTTTTTCAGGAACAAATTGATGATAATGTTAATAAAAAATTCACTATTTTGGTTTATTTCCCCTAGGTACATATATATCAAATCCACATAAACTTGTATTGTCTATACATGGTGGTAATTTTTTATAAACCACTCACTCTAATATTCAATAAAATTTTATGATATTATCATACTGTTAGACTTATCCCTAGGGTTCTGAAAAAAATATTCTTGTCCTAATACTAAAAATTAACTATGCTATAATATTATACCCATTATCATGAACATAAATATTTACACATATTATTACATATTTTTTAACATAAATATCCATTAAATACAAAGGATAAAAAATCCTAGTGTCATAGGAAGACTAGTTAAATAAATCTTCAATATGAACCTAAAATAAAATAAAATTATTTTAATATTCATAATGAGCACTAAAATGAAATTTATATCCTAAAAATACATTGGATAACCTAGAGAATACATAAAATAATGTTTTGATTTAAAAAACAAGGTAAAGGAATAATCCTGGTAACAAAGCATTACATGTGAGTTGGAAATAAAATAAGATACCATAGAAGATAAGACTTAGCAATAATAATATGGGAGAAAAAAATGAATTAAAAATAATTTGATATTGAAATATTAGTGAATTGGAAGCCACATAAAAAATGAAATAATAATAAGTCAACAAAAGCATCCATGAAAACATCACAGGGTTGAATGAGTCCAATCACAGATTGATTTTACTCCCTAATCCCATATATAACATCTCATAAGAAAAAGAAATTACAAAATTAATAGGAGTTATATATAATAGGTAAAATAATATCTTTTACATTATTATGTTTGTCATAGAATGAAATCATTTATAAAGATTTAATATATGAATTTACTATGGAATGAAATGTGTTTCATAATCTTTCCTCATATCATATTCTAATAAAATTTCATTATGTTTCCCAAGAGGGGAAGAAATTAAATATGATGGATCTTAATATATATTTAAATAGGTAGTGTTATCAAATTATTGTTATAATTTGTGAATTATGACATTGAAGAAGCATTACATAAAAGGAAAAGGGATAAAAAACCTCCACCTAATTGAGTTTGATTTTTCAAGAGGGCATTAGAGAAATGAAGTTAATAAATTTATTACCACATGAAAATATGGGATAATATGATAGGTATATATTTAATAAAAATAAAAATATAATTTAGATGTATTATATATAATTATTGTGGGATATAAGGTCATTTAGGTAGATAAATTTCATAACTCATGGAAATAAGGTCGTTCGAAGGAACTCCTTACCTTATGTCCAGATCTGTTCTATTATTTCACTTAATTTCATGAATAATCAAATTATATTCAAAAGTTTATTAAATAGTAATATTATTTATTTATATTTTAATTACTATATTTTTAATTTTTCCATTTATAAGCATTTCAATGACTTATGGAGTTCAACATCATTTTTCAGAGAGTAATCATTTAATGTTCCAAGGTCGGACCAATTATGGATAATTTTTTATGTTCAATGAAAATTGGAATAAAAATATAGAAGTGAAATGAAATTCTATTCATATCTATCTATAATTTTAAAATTTCTCAAATCTTGTATCTTCTTTCATATGGGTGATTATTTTAATAAAAATATATTGTTTTATGATTAGTTTATTTAGGTGGTTTTGATAACAATAATGAAATAGTATAATTTTATTTAATATTATTTTTATATACTCATTACATAACATGAAATAAGTCATAATAAACCTATTATAGACTTATTTAATGATAATAATGTTTATAGGACAAGAAGGTTGTAATATAACACAAAAATTCTTCATCATAGGTGGTGGTGATCTGACATGTTATTGATAATGGTTTCATTTCTAGAATTAATGTAGAAGAGAAGTGGGTTGATTGTAAAAATTACATTATAAATATAAAATTACAAAAATGTATATAACAATTTAGTTATTTTTTCATGTTTGAGGGAATTTTTAGTAGTATGAGGAGGAAAATAATTAAAAGAATCAATTGTGAGAATTACTTTCTCCTTAGATCATCCCCTCTTGGGAATCCACTTAAGGAAACTTGGGGTGGCATTATTATGACACCAAAATGAATAGGAAATGGGGGATAGTAATGGGATTATACTTGGGTTAAATTTTAGAAACATTAAAGGCTAATAAGGCGTGATGGTAAGGGGTTGTCAGGGGTCTGGTTTATAAGTGGAGAATAGGGGTGTTTTTGAATGCTATATTCATTATTATTTTATTTCAGTACATTACTACAAATATTATTTATTCTTGTAACTATATATACTAAATAGTTAATGTGATTTATAACTAATGGATTCTAACATCATGAATGACACAAATATTCATGTATTTAGCTTATATTGTTAAATATCATATTTGATCATATTTCATTATTCACTAAATATTCAACAAATTTATAACTATAATATAAAATAAATGTAACCATTTTTTATGTGTATAAGTTCAAATTATAATAAATTTGTGTGAAAATAACTTTATAAAATTTAAAAATGTAATTTCTAAACAATATCCTCATTTCGTTGAAAAAAACAATGGTCCATATTAGGATTAGTTTTCAAACACATTGAGAAACTACATTAGGTATAATAAAATTATATTTTCAATATAATAAAGTATAACATTAATTCTAAAAACCATTTCAATAATATAATATTCATTTTAAATGGTTTTATTTTACATAAAAACAAATAAAAATTTAATGTTTTTTAAAAATAACAACATTTATTTATCAATTTTGAAATAATTATTTAATTTTATAATGAATTTAATTTTTCAAATAATAATTTTAAAAATTTATATATATTATTTTAAAAATTTATAGGTGGAGATACTATTATAATAGTCAGTTTACTATTCCTATGGTCATATTATTATTCCAACAGTCATGATAGATTTCCAACTACCAGATTTGTGTTGGGTATATAGTTTCCCTAAATTCTATAAATACCATATATTTCATTCATTATTCATTCACTAACATTTTATACAAATTTTATTTATATTTCCATTGTAATAATCATATCTCTTTACTAATATTATCCTTCATTTGTACAATGTACTTTGTGAATTCTATTATTTTGGTAGAGGGAGAAGATCCAAAATTTCATATTTTAGTTATATTATTTTATTTTTTTATCCCATTTTAATATTATCAACTAGTATGGAAACATTTATTCTTTATATATAATTTTCGAATTAATAAAAAAAATTGGCTTCATGATATTATGTGTGTGCATTAGATAATATTATATGACCAAATATGAAATTGTTGTATAATGATAAGGGAAATTTCATTAAGACACTTATGGGTCATTACATATTACCACTAGATTCACGTATTGTATAACCATTTCCAATTTTAGTATCTAGATCGGATATTTTTTTGAAAACTATACTCATTTTTTTACAATAACATATGTTGTTCTCATATACTTAGGGTTATTCTAAGTGTTCTCACTATAGCTTCCTCATCATAGTTTCCAAATGTAACTAAAACATACTTTCATAAAATCTATAGTAACACATACTATTCATACATAAATATAATGTCTTATTATGTTGATATTCAATACATAACATTAGGGTCCATCTGAGAATCCAAAATGCTTAGTGTCTTGGAAAACAAGGATATATAGACAACTGGGTCATGAAATATCTACATTGTCTCTCGATAGTTCTTCATAAATATAACACCTTTAAGACTCCTCATACATAAAAAAATTTCATCATATCCAGGTGATAAGAGAACATAAGAAAGGGTCTGATCAAATTCCTAGTAAGGGTAAAAAATAGAAATATCAATGATAATTTAACTATAACATGAGAATAATTTCTATGATAATATAATAATAACCATCTAAAATCATACCCAATAATTATTATATCATAAAAATTAGTCATGGAAAAAACATTGGAAGTAACATAGGCACCAATAATAATGGTTTCAAATAAAAGTATCGATGAAGATATAATCTGGGAATACGATCTTGTCATAAAGTAGTTGATTAATATGTGTAATAATCATTATCATTGGAATATTATATCAATGATACCAACAAAGAAATTAATAAAAATTTAGTATTGAGATAACCATCCTTGTACCTTTTAGGCTTGGTATAGAAACCCATTTACCCTCTTCTGGTCTTGGGATAACTTCCCATGAACACGCTTTTTTGGGCATTGGTTAACCTCTCATTTATCCTCTTTTTTGATCTTTGGGATAACCTATCGTGAACCCTTTTATATCATTACACATTTATTTTTACCAAATTAATTTTGGTTCTATATAATTATGGGGCCAAACATGACATAAATATATATCTATTCATATGTATTCCCCTAGATCATGAAAACATCACCAAAATATAACATATATAATATTAAAATTGGTTTCATTGATATATCATCATCATAAAGTCAAAAAATCTAGAAAATTAATAAATATTGTATCCTTAGATCATATCCTCAGTTAGTATTATGTAACACCAAAGTATGTTATCAGAGATGAAAATTTCATTTAAATATCTTTATCATATTTCATGTGAAAAATACACTTTTAATTATTAAATAACATATTAAAATATAAAATTTATAAAGTATTGAGGAAAAAAATTATTTAAAAATAACCTTGTAAAATTGAAAATATAATTCAATGTATTGACTAGTCATGATGATGTGATATTCTATTCAATCCATGTTTGTTAAAATAATTATTCCTTTCACATTTACGTTGAAATTCAAAATTACATTATTTGGAAGAATTCAATAATGCTAATTTGTTTTTTTGTAGAAATATATATAATGAATAAAAAATGTGTTAAAAATCATTTTAGAATATTAAAATATTGTTCAAATCTTTTCTATAAACCATGGGCATGGAAAAGGTATTTTTGACCCAATAGAAATATAATGTTTTCCCTTAAAATCATCCCTTCAGCTTATAGAGAACATTATGAGAGATTAAATGAATGGAAAATTTTTATTATCATTTAGTAACCAAAGGATAATAATATAAGATTTATTTATTAATAAATTATCATATATTTTACATCAATATAGATTGAAGCATAAAAAATCTTGATTAAACTGAGACTGAAACATAAAAAATTTACCGTGGATTATAATTTCTTAAAAAGAACTTTTACCATGTATATAATAAATTTCATCATATATAATATTTTTCTAGTTTCATTTGCATAAATATAATATCATTTAAGAAGAACTCATAACATTTCATCAACTATTTATTAATAATTCCTTATTAAATTTTTTATTTTTGGATAATAATGATTTTATTTTTCATGAATATTTTGGCTTGGCAGTTCATGTCCTTGTGTTTTGATCATGAATACATGATATAAATAATTTTATTCATGATTTAAATATCATATAAATTCATTATATTATAATTTTCAATAAAATTTAGAGTAAAACAAATAAATTACATCGTTCATGAATATGGTAGGTCGTATGTATGCATGAAGGCTATTAAATTTTTTTAATGGATGGAATGACAAAACTATAAAAATTTATAAATCTCTATATAATAATTATTATATCATATATATTATAAATTAAATAAATATATCCTTATTACCATCTATCTGTATAGGAAACAAAAAAAGTAATAACATCACTTCATGGAAGAGGTAGTCCACAGATATGCACGAGTGATATTATCATTCTCCATGAAACATGAATATAAGAAGGTTGATAAGATATAATAATTATAATATTACATTTGTGTTTAAAATGTCATCTGTAAAAGTAAAATTAGCATAATACCCATCTTTCAATTATGGTGATGAAAAATGAATTTTTTAACTATGGGGGTGGCGATAGTTGTAGGATCGAAATAATGATGTAGATGCTCAATATAAAAGAGGGGTTGAATTGTATACTTTAAAAATTTCCTTAAACAATGAAATATCTATGTTTAAGAAAGTTAAACTAAGAAAATTTACAACACCTCTAACACCAATTGTAGGATTGATATATGTTAAGAAGTTACAAACTTCTAGTTCTCTGCAGTCGCTTAAAACAGGAAAGTGATTCCGAAAAAGTTGTTCTGGAAATATGGATCTGGAAATTGAAACATAACAAAAGTTTACAATATGAGAATCTACTTTAAAGCGTATAGAATCTAAACTAATCAGAGTATAAGTTTAAGGAAATACAACAATGATATACTCTCCTTAGAATATGAAATTTAGCAGAAAACAAGTAGTAAAAACTACAAAGAACAAGATATATGTATTATAACCCAAATAGAATGGTATCCAACAACCTTGGGTAAAGGTACCTTGATTTATACTTTCAAGTAAGTCTGTCTTACCCGCACCAGGGTAAGCCCTCGATACGATGATCGAAGTCTCTATCTTGCTATCCCCGCAAGCCCTCAACTTCAAGGTAGTTAGAACCTCTGTCTTCCTCAGCAAGAAAGACCTCGAACTTCAAGGAAGTCATATCCTCTTTCTTCCTATCCTAGGAAGCCCTCGAATGTAATCACAAACATTCGGAGTTGCACAAAGCAATCTGAACAAGTGGTTCAATACACACAAAGCATGAAAGGATTCTCTATCTAGAAATCACCTTAACAGCGTGTGGTCTCTAGAGTGATCTACTTGTTTTTTAGATCATTCAAATGAGCTCCTATTTATAGGATCGGTTGGAATGGTTAGCTCCCTCTTCTAATGGTCATATTTTCTATAAAAGTCGGAGGGACCTATACACGTGTCACTAAAACAACAGTTTTTTAAAAATAGAATGGATGACATCATTTTATAACAAAACATGTGTAACTGGATGCATGACATCATTTTATAATGAATCAAGTGTAAGTATAAGTAAAACTAGAATTCGAAATGTAATTAAATAAATGTTTGGAGTCTACCCAAAATGGAATTCGGAGTCTATAATAAAAATATGTTCGGATTTTGTTTTATAGGAATTTGAAACATGAATTCTGTAGAAATCCGGAGTCTGAATTTATAAGGAAATTCAGAGTCTGGTTTTAGCAGAGTTCAGAATATAAACTTACAATGTTCAGAGTCGAACATGTAGTAGTTCGGAGTCGAACTAGTTAAATGCTTGGAGTCAAACTAGTTAAAAGTTTAGAGTCAAACTAATAAAAGTTCGGAGTTGAACTAATAAAAGTTCAGAGTCGAACTAATAATAGTTTGGAGTTGAACTCATAAAAGTTTAGAGTCGAACTAATAAAATTTCAGAGTCGAACTAATAAATGTTCAGAGGCCAACTAATAAAATTTCGGAGTTGAACTAATATGAGTTCAAAGTAGAACTAATAAAATATTGGATTTGAACTAATAAGAGTTTAGAGTCGAACTATTAATGTTCGGAGTCCAGAATTCAGAGTTGAACATTGTTAGAGTTTTTATCTAGAATTCGGAGTGGAACTTTATCAGAGTTCGTATCCAGAATTCAGATCCTAAAAGATAAGGCTTCATACCTTAGTATTATATGATTCCGAGGTTTTGGATATGAATTCGATTTTTATCCTTAAAAAATTTTCTATGTATAAGAAAAATATAGGTTAGGGTAAATTTCTTTAAGGAAGGAAATTTTCCCTATAGAAGTAAAATATAGTTTTTCTTAGGTATAAGGTGTTTGTGATATTAAAAACTAAAAGGAATGGAAAATTCATAAGGAAAATCTTATTGAATCAACAATCTCCACCTTTTTGGAAAGCACAAACATCCTTACGAAAAATAATATAAGGACTTTGAAAAATTTCATTAGACTTTGAAATTAAAACTTATCTCCCTTTGTTCATGGATAATAGTGAATACAACTAACTCCCCCTTAGGCATTGAAACTATAAGGATTGTATTCTGGATTTCTGGAGTCGAGTTTTCATTATCATGGGAATGAAAAACTTTGTAGTGAGAAACTCCCCCTTACATTAAGGATATATTCACTTAGACATTTTTCTTCTTCATTTAAAATTTTTCCTTCTCCTCTTTTTAGAGGTTCTTTTTCCTTCTCCCCTTTGTGATTTTCAAAAAGAAGTTAAGGGAATGGAAAAGAAAATATGGTACCAGAAACATTATTATATAACAAGATACAACCCACCATGTTTTCATTAGAGTTAAGAAAATTTTTAAAAACAAATTCAACAAAAGATCGGATTTGTCTATTTGTCCTCCTTTTCCTTTGGAATAAGATTCTTCAACAATGTTTTCAGTTTCTAAAAATCTCTTTGGTCCTCCTCAGCTTGCCACTATAAGGATTTTATCCTTTCTTCACGAGCTTTCAATGCTTTGGCCAGGGCCTTCATTTCTTCTTTCTGTATCTTTAGTAATTCATCTTGCTTTTCCAGCATCTCCTTAAACTAAATACTGAAATCTCATTCCCCTTTCCAGTTCAGAGATACCGAGTTAAGCTTCCCATTCAGATCTCTGAACTGTTGATTCCGAGTACTTTTGTCAATGATCATCTCTTCCTGAAGATAATTGATCTTGTTATCCTCGATGTCAACGACATCTTTAACCTCATTCTGAAAATTATCATACACAGCCAAGTCTTCTTCAACTTTCATAGACCACAAAGTTATTTTTCTACAAGACTTCCAGTGTACATCATAATTGATAAGAAAAAATCTATAGTCAGCCTCAATATTTATACACTTATCCATCACCATGGATAAGGCTTATGATTTCTGATTCAAACTATGCTTCATCATCTGGCATCTGGGGTCTATGGTGGAGAAAATCAGAATGGTGTCCACCAACTTTTTCAGAGATTCAACCACAAAATCATAACCATGTGTTGATGACTACGAATCCGATAACATGCTTGGAGATTGTTCTTTTTCATTCTACACCAACATTATTATAGAAGAACCACCAACCTCTTTCTTCCTGATAATATCTTTTATTGGTGTATCAATCAGAACATGCTCCCGCTTGTCAGATATCGTAATTGGTTGATCATCTGGAGATTCTTCCTCACTTTATGATAATTGAACAACAAGGTCTTCATATGGTTTCTCTTTCTCTTCCCCTTCTTCAAGGAAATTCTTCTCATAAGATTCTTCCTCACCAGATAAAACTTTTTCCTGCTGTTCTTCTTGATTATCTTCATTCGTCCCACTTTCTTTCCCAACTTCTTTTCCCAGTGTGGGTAATTTTTTGGATCCAACATTTTGTTTATACTCTTCTACTTTTTTGATAAAATCCTCAAGATCATCACTTCCTTCTTCTTCTACTTCGTCTTTTTCGTGAACAACTTCCTCCTCTTATTTTTCAACAGCTTCTTTTTCTACTTCTTCAATTACCTCTTTTCCCTTGGATTTTTCCGGAGTGATATAGTTCTTTGCTAGAGTCTCTGGTAAAGATGATTGGACATCAAAGGTTTCCAGAATGGGAATCTTCTCAGAGGCTATTTCAGTATCTATTAATAGAGATTATACAGGCTCATCTTCAAACAACTTTTTCTTCATCTTTTTCACTTTTTCCTTTTTTCTATCACATCCGCAGCTTTTTCCCTTATGGCCTTAGCCTCAGACGGGTCCAATCTGAACTGTGGATCTCCTTCTTTTCTCTTCTCTTTTTCATCCCTCTACTGGCTACCACTTTATCTGTATATGATTTCCGTTTCTTTGGATTTGTATGTGGGGATTGAGTTTCCTTATATTTGGGAGTTTTGTCTTCAGCAACTACTTCATTAAGCTTCCTATTCTTAGAAGCTTTCTTCAATGGTTCAGCCTTCCCCACAATTTCCAGAATGGCCTCAGCCTCTCCCTCTGGTAAAGAGTAGAATTCTACAGATTCAACAGAAAAAACCCATCTTCATCCTTTTCAATGTATCATCACTGATGAGAAGAAGCTTACAATTCTAAACATTAGACTTACAAGAAACCTTGAAATAATCTAAGCACCGAACAATTAGATTTGATAGTAAGGTAGGGTACATAATGATTTGAGCTATCAAGTTACCTTCTTTTATATTATTAACTATAATCAAAACATGCCTCATCAAATTTATCTTCCATAGATTTACAAGGAAATCTAGGACGTAAATGTCACTCTTCTTCAGATTATCCTTGTCACCACTTCTTTGTATGAGAAAACCTTGTACCCACAACTGTAGATTCCAAATATTTTGAGTGAGATGAGAAATCTTAGCAGTCTTGGTATCTTTAAGTCCAAGACATTTCAATTCCTTCACCTTGTTGAAACATACTTGCTTATCCGGAATCTTATGTGAGCAAAATTCAGCTTCTCCTTCATAAGAAAAACCCACCATGTCTATAGCCTTAGTGTAGGATAATTTGTAAGTATTACCATAATACTTGAAAGAAAATAAGTATCTTCCATCTTCCTGATGGAAGGTAATAGACTCATAGAAGTCAACAAGTAAATCTGTATAAAACGGATCCTATTTTTCTGACATAGACAAGAAAACATCTCCCCAGCCATTCAATCTGATATTCTTAGATATAAGAGAGTCAAACTTGTAGAAATACGGATGCACTAACCTTTCCCTGAAGACTAAACATTTTGATATTGGATTTGGGGTAGACATGTCTTGAGATGTAGCTTCAATAGACATTCAGAGTGGAGAGTTCTGGAAGATTCGGAATGGCTTTGACAAATATCGGAACGGTCCTTAAGAAAAGAGTCAGGGCTTCGAGACGTGAAAGCTTTGAAAAACCGATGTGGGATGAATATTGGGGTCCCCTTTATATAGGTGATGATGGTGACATTTGGTCTTCCAAAAACAATTTAACGGTTGAAAATCCTTTTGATCTGATCTGACGGATGAGAACATTCCCGCAAGGAAAACATGACTCCTATCTTTTGAGTTTTGAAGAAAAACATTCGGATTTAAGGAAAACTAGAATTCGAATAATTTTAAAACTTATAGGAAAATACCAGCAAGAAAAATATGACTACAAAAGTTTATGTAAGGAAATCATACCTTTCAGATTGGCTAGAAAAATTGTTTGTGACTGGTAATATTCTTCTTGAGCATTTTTTAAATGAAAAACTCAATACGAAAAATCCTCATTACAAAAAAACATTATGAAAAATCCTCATTATGAAATATCATTACAAAAATTCTCATTACAGAAAATCCATTGTGAAAATTTTTTGTTCCGGAAATTTTCATTTTGAAAATTTCAGTTCTGAAAATTTCCATTCGAAAAGTTTTCATTCCATGAATTTCAGTTCCAAAATTATCTATTTTGAGAACATCCTTTCCGAGAATTTCCATTCTAAAATTTCTATTCTGAAAATTTCCATTCCAAGAATTTCCATTGCGAAATTTTTCAAAAACATGTTAAGAAAAATTTTAGTTACATAAGTTTGAATAGAAAACTGTCAATGAAAAATTTTGATTAAACATACATGCAAATGTACTCCCCCTATGAGAAAAAGATTATTATTGTAAGAAGAATTGTTCAAAAAGAAGTTAATGAAGAAGGATTACCTTACGGTTATCATTCCTAAATTCTGTTTAATTTATTCAAATCTATCGAAGTGTAATGATTTTGTGAAAATATCTGCAAGTTGATCTTGAGTTCCGATAAAATGAAGAATGATATCTCATTTAAGTGTGTGATACCTAAGAAAGTGATGCCTAATATCTATATTCTTTTCACGAGATTGATGTGTGGTTTTTTACTAAGGGTAATGGAACTTGTGTTATCACAAAAAATTTGAGTCTTTGTAAAACTCAATCCATAGTCTGTGAGTGTGTGTTGCATCCACAACACATGAGCACAACAACATCCAGCTTCTACATACTCAGTTTTAGCAGTGGAGAGTTCTACCTAGTGTTGCTTCTTGCATTAACCAGAAACTAATGTATCTCTTAAGAAATGAAAAGTTTTGATGTACTCTTTCTATCCATTCCACATCCACCAAAGTCAACATCTGAAAATATTTTTAAGATAAAATCATTTCTATAAGTATAGAATAATCCTAGATTCATGGTTCCCTTTAAGTAGCGAAAAATTATTTTCACTTCCTTTAATTGAGATTCCGTAGGATTAGATTGATGTCTTACACATAATAATACTGATAACATCAAGTCTGGTCGACTAGCTTTCAAGTATAGTAGACTTCCTACCATACATCTAAAAAATGTTTGATCTAATTGTTTCCCGGCTTCATCATGATCTAAAGAGTTTGAGGTACTGATGGGAGTACTTATACTCTTTTTGTTGTCATATCCATACTTTTTATGAATATCTTTAATATACATATGTTGGGATATATAGGTTTCTTCTTGTTTTTGAGAAATTTGAAAACCAATGAAAAATGTTAACTCATCCATCATACTCATTTCAACCTCATATTTCATTAGATTTGAAAATAAATCAATTAAAGATTGCTGAGTAAAACCATATATAATGTCATCAACATAAATTTGAATAATCAAAACATTTCACTTATCTTCCTTTATAAAAAGGGTTGGATCTGTATTTCCATTAACATAGTTTTTTTGAAGAAAAAATCATGTAAGTCTATCATACCAGGTTGGTGGGGATTGTTTATGGCCATACAAAGCTTTGGTATATTTAAAAACATGATTATGATGTTTTTTATCTTCAAAGCCAGGAGGTTCTTCATAAAAAACATCCTCTTAAACAAAACCATTTTGGAAAGAACATTTCACATCCATTTGAAAAATTTTAAAATTGATGAATGCTGTAAAGGCATGTAAGGTATGAATAGATTCATGTCTAGCTACTGGAGCATAGGTTTCTTCATAGTCTATTCCCTCTTGTTTATTATAGCCTTTAGCAACTAGTCTAGCTTTATTTCTAACTATGACTCCATTTTTATCACACTTATTTCGGAAGACCCACTTTACTCCAATAATAGAGGTTTCTTTAGGTCTTTCAACCAAGGTCCAGACTTTATTCATTTGAATTCATTTAGTTCATCATGAATGGATTTAATCCAATCATCGTCACCTAAAGCTTCATCAGTGCTCTTTGGTTCCAATTGGGAAAGGAATGCTAGATGTTCTACATAATTTCTCAAGGAACTTCTAGTCCTTACATGTTGATTTACATCACCAATGATACCATAACTAGGATGATTCTTAAGAAACACTTTTAGGTTTTGTAAAACCTGTTCGTCAACATAGGGTAGAAAGTCCTCTTGGGTAAATGTTTCAGATGTATCTTCTTGAACATTTTAATTATCAGAAGATCTTCTATCACAGGTTGATAATCTGTTTTTGAAATCACATCCGAGAATGTAGGTTGGGACAGTTTAAAAAAAATGATATGTTTCATAAAATTTTGCATGCACTGTTTCCTCAACATTACATGTGTTTTTATTGAAAACTCTATAAGCCTTAGAAGTTGTGGAGTGGCCTAAGAAAATTTATTCATCAGATTTTGGTGAGAATTTATGCAGATTATCTTTATTATTCAAGATGAATACCTTGAATCAAAAATCATTGAAGTAGGAATGTCTTGGTTTTCTACCATTCTATAATTCATACAGAGTTTTATTAAGAAAAGGTCTAATCAAAACTCGATTTTTAGTATAACAAGAAGTACTTACAGCTTCAGCCCAGAAATGTCTAGCTATAGAATATTCACTCAACATGGTTCTATTTATCTTTTGAAGAATTATATTTATTCTTTCAACTACAATATTTTGTTGAGGAGTTCTAGATGCTAAGAAGTTGTGAGTAATACCTTTTCTACTACAAAAAGATTCAAAATAAGAATTTTGAAATTCTCCTCAATGATCACTATGAATAGTTTTTAGTGGAAGTTTTTTCTCATTTTTAATACGGGATCTAATGCTTTTGAAATAAGAAAAATCATCATACTTCTTTGCTAGAAAATAGACCCATGTAAATCTAGTGTAATCATCAACTAGAACAAACACATAGTATTTTCCTCCAATGTTTCCAGTTTGTGTTGGACCAAAAAGATCCATGTACACCAACTGTAACGCATCAGATGTTGAGACTTCACCGATTGATTTAAAACTACATTTATATTTCTTGCCATATTGACAAGGATCACAAACTTTAGAAGAATAAAATCTAACCTCCGGTAGATCCTTAACTAAACCTTTCATAGAAAGTTTACATATGTTCCTAAGCTTACAGTGACCTAGTTTTCTATGCCACAACTAGGAATAATCTTTCATTGCACTAAGACAAGGTAATTAATGGCTCCTAAGGTCTTCTATGTTCAAAGTGTAAACATTCTCTTTCCTATGGGCAGAAAGAAAAAACTCTTCCTTGGAATTATGTACTAAGTACTTATCAATTATAAAATTCACAAGGTATCCTTCACGACATAATTGACTTATGGTAATGAGGTTGTGCTTAAGACCCTTAACAAAAAAAATTTGAATTCAATGTTTTACCAATAAGAACAATATTACCTATACCAACAATTTCTCTCTTAGCACTATCTTTGAAAGTTACTTTTCCTTATTTTGACTTGATAATATTTTCAAAATAGCTTTTGTTACCAGTCATGTGACGGGAACATCCACTATCCATGTACCATGTATTGTTGTTTGTACTTCCTTTATCTTCCTAAAAATAAGAATATAATTAGACTTTTGGAATCCAAACTTGTTTGGATCCAATATTTTCAGATAACATAATTTTGGGTACCCACATCTTCTTAGAAAAGAAATACTTATGAAATCCTAGAGATTGGGTTTTATTTAAAGAGAAATTCATTTCCCAGTGACAACCACATAGACACGTGGTACAAAATGGGGCACTTTGAGGAACAATGTAATTATTACTAAAAAATGGTTTTGTATGGGTATAACAAAATTTGGATTTCTTTCTTAAATGTTGTATTTGTGAATTCATTTTACCAAAATTTTCTTTACCATGAGAAAAATTTGATAGACACTTATTTAAGGAAAAAAATTTGGACTTGATTTTTATAACCAAGTTTTTATCTTCAAAATAATTAGATTATGAAATAGATCTAGGCTCGAAAACACTTTTCTTATAAATTACTTTTTCTAGATCTTTATAAATTTTATCCTTTTCAGAATTGACTTCTTCATGATTTTTTGAAATACTTATAATATCAGAATTTTTCATATCAATATCGCTAGAATGATCTGATATTTCTTTTGTAAGAATAGTATTCCTAGAGTTCTCCTTATCAAGATTTTTAAGGAGTTTAGAATTCTCAATCTCAAGAAGTTCAGAAAACCTAAAAAATTTTCATAGGTAGGTAAAGTTTTTTCTTCATCAAAAGGGGATTCTTATTTGGATGAGTTATAATATCTACTGTCATTATAATTTAAAGAAACATTGTTCAATGATTCAACATTGTTTACCTTAGCCATATAACAATGATTGTTAATAGGTAGTCTGGCTATAAGACCAAGATTCTTCTGTCCTGGAGATTCATAATCATGAGATTCATCTGAAGAATCACCAACACCGGTACTCCAGGTGTCATTGGCTTTCAGAACTTTCTTAGCTTTGGACATGTAATACATATTCATGTTCCTTTCATAATTCCTCTATTTTATTTCTTTCTTTTTGAGTAAGGGGCAATCAGGTCTAATGTGTCCACTTTTCTTGCATTCATAGCATGTGACTTCTCCATCTTTCTTATTTTCATTTCCATTTTCTTATACTAGGATTGAAAATTTCTATGAATAGATATATTGTACATCCTTCGAGAAAGATTTGATAATTCATGCTCTGAGACTTCACTCTCACTAGATTTGGATTGGATAATAACCTTCTTCGAATTGGATCTGGTTACTCTCTCAGGAGTCATAGCCTTCACATGATTTGATGTTGTAGTAAATGCAACAGTACCATTCCCATTCTTCTTCTTGATGTTTTCATCATCTCTCTTCATTATTGTTTCATTTTGGAGAAGATTTCCAAACAACGCATCTAAATAAATTTGAGTGACCTTCCTATTCTCATCAATACTTGTTCTCTTTTATTCCCACTCATTGGGCATAATATCAATTATCTTATCCACAAGAGCTTCATCATCCAGACCATTCTATCCCATAAATTGTAAGCTGTTTACTATAGAAATAAACCATTGTTGTACTTTACAAATGGGTTCACCATAAGGAAAATTGAAACCATGATATTCATCTCTCAACATAGCTCTTCTTGTCTCAATCACTTCATAAATACCAAAATGAGTAACTTCTATTTTCTTCCATATACAGTTAGATATATCACATGATGAAATTTGACTATATATGTTCCTAGTCATTGAACATAGTGGAGTATTGTGTACCTTATAGTTTAATTGATAATCATGCTTCTCTTGGTTTGTGAAATCACTTACATCCTTATGATGAATTTTATAACTTCCAGTAAGCATAACGAAATTATCTACCCCAGTATTGATAAAGAAAGTCTTCATTCAATCTCTGCAATACTCATAATCATTAACATCATAAATTGGTGGTCTTGTAGGATTTAGGTTGTCAATAGATCCAACATTTAAACCTGCCATCTCTAAGAAAAAATTTCAACACTAAAATTTGTTAATAAAAAAATTTAGGATTGAAGGAAAAATATTCCGAAGCAAGGGAAAAAAATAACAATGAAAAAACTGAGCAAGGAAAACATATATGTGAGTATAATTATTTCAGAGACCTCCTCTGATACTGATTGTAGGATCGAAATAATGAGGTAGATACTCAATATACAAGAGTGGGGGTGAATTCTATACATTAAAAAATTTCCTTAAACAAGGAAAGATCTATGTTTAACAATGTTAATCTAAGTATATTCACAACACCTCTAACACCAATTGTAGGATTGGTATTGGGTATGAAGTTACAAACTTCTAGTTCTATGCACTTTCTTAAATCTGGAAAGTGATTCCAAAAAAGTGGTTCCAGAAATATGGATCTGGAAATTGAAACTTAACCAATGTTTACAATATGATGTTCTACCTTAAAGCGTATAGAATATAAACTAATTAGAGTACAAGTGTAAGGAAATACAAGAATGTTATACTTTCTATACAATACTAAATACAGCAGAAAACAATGTGTAAAAACTACAAGTAACAAGATATAATTCTTTTAACCCAAAAAGAAGGGTATCCAACAACCTTGGATAAAGCTCCCTTGATTTATACTTTCAAGAAAGTCTGTCTTACCCACACAAGGGTAATCCATCGATACAAAGATTGGAGTATCTATCTTTCTATCCCCGCAAGACCTCTACTTCATGGTAGTTGGAACCTCTGTCCTCTTCAGCATGGAAGCTCTTGAACATAAAGGAAGTTGGAACCTCTATCTTTCTAACCCCAGAAGCCCTCAAATGTATTCACCAACATTCGGAGTCGCACGGATCAATCTGAACGAGCGGTTTAGTACGCACAAAGAATGAAAAGCTTCTCTCTCTATAAATCACTTTAACAGCGTGTGGTCTCTAGAGTGATCAACTTTTTGTTGAGCTCTTTCAAATGAGATCCTATTTATAGCCTTGGTTGGAATGGTTGGATCTATCCTCCAATGGTCATATTTTCCTTGAAATTTGGAGGGACCAGTACATGTGTCACTAAACCAACAGTTTGTCAGAAACAGAATGGACGACATCATTTTATAACAAAACATGTCTAACTGAAGGCACAACATCGTTTTACAATGAATGAAGTGTATGTATAAGTAAATCTATAATTCCTAATGTAAGTAACTAAAATTTTGTAGTCTAACCAAAATGGAATTTGGAGTCTGTAATAAAAAAATGTTTGGATTCTATTTTATAGGAATTAGGAACCTGAATTCTGAAGAAATCCAGAGTTTGAATTTATAAGGAAATTCAGAAACTGGTTTTACCACAGTTCAGAATCTGGACATACAAAGTTCGGAGTTGTACTTGTAGTAGTTCGGAGTCAAACTAGTTAAAAGTTCAGATTCGAACTAGTTAAAAGTTTGGAGTCGAACTAATAAATGATCGGAGTCAAACTAATAAAAGTTCATAGTCGAACTAATAAAAGTTCGGAGTCGAACTAATAAATGTTTAGAGTCGAACTAAAAAAAGTTTGGAGTCGAACAGATAAAATTTCGACGTCGAAATAATAAGAGTTCGTAGTCAAACTAATAAATGTTTGGAGTCAAACTAATAAGAGTTCTGAGTCGAACTAATAAAAGTTCGGAGTCCAGAATTCGGAGTTGATATTTGCCAGAGTTCGTATCCAGAATTCGTAGTGGAACATTATCAGAGATCGTATCCAGAATTAGGATCCTAAAACAGAATGATTCATACCTTAGTATTATATGATTCTGAGGTTTTGGATAGGAATCCGATTTTTATACATAAAAAAATTCATATGTAAAAGAAAAATCAAGGTTAGGGTAAATTTATTTAAGGAAGTAAATTTTCCCTGTAGAAGTAAAATATAGTTTTTATTAGGTATAAGGTGTTTGTGATTTTCAAAACAAGAAGGAATGGAAAAGTCATAAGTAAAAATATATTGACTCAACAGTAGTCCACACAAACACAAAGGCGATAAATTTACATCCCATTTAATGTAAAATATGGTAAATAATGGTAGTTTAATGATTTTAATAAAATTTAAATCTACTGAGTATATTGATATTATTATTTTATGATGAATACCACTAATTTTTAGGATTTATAAAATGTAAAAAATTGTTCGATTTTGAGAAACGTTTCTTTCTCTTTATAAAGATATCTCCTTTAGATTATTTTTTATGCAACAATATAAAGGTATTTAAAGATTACCAAAACCTCTAATTCGTGTATAGGGATGTTTAAAAGTGAATTTTATAGGTATTGGTCAATCAATATGGGTTAGAGTGCTGTAAATTAATGAGATAATGGGTTTCTTATTATAAGGGGGGAAATGACACACATGGAGATTCAAAAAAATATAATATACTTAGATAAATCTCAAGAAATATTGTTCCAAATTGGTAGATAATGTCATAAAAAGAGTATAATATTGAAAAATAATCCTATAATGAAATTTTGGATGGTTTTTGTATCATTATTGGTGTTATCATTTGGGTTATCCCTTTCGTTAACACCCAATAATCATAAATGTTGTAATGACGTTTTAAATTTTAGAGGGTAGAAATTTCACTAATAAGACGTTAATTATCTATATAATAGAAAATTTATGATATTTTACACCATTTATCATCAAAATTATCATATTAAAATAATTTTATCATTTTTAAATAATTTAATAAAATATTATTTAACATTAAATATCATCAACATCATTTTTATAACTATACATTTAATTTGGCTATAAGACATTCATAGAGTAATAGAACTAAAATATACTACTTTAATACTTATATAACATAATATATTTGTCTACAAAATTTTTGGACCACCTTAATTCACATATATTATATTAGTGACAGAATTTTCAAAATATTTTCTTTTGTTTTTTTAATTAATTGAGTAAATACTGTTCTGGTATTACATAAGAATTTAAGGTAATTATTAAAGTTCAAAAAATTATAAATAAATTTAACTGATAAAACAAATTAATTCATATTTTTGAAAAAAAATCATAATCAAATGTATCCAAAATTTTAATTTTTCAAAAAATTTATTGTTATTAAATTCATGAATGTGATATTTCATATCAATCCATTTAGTAAGATAATATATGTGTCACATTCAAAGAAAATTGGCATGAGGTGGATACTTTTTTGAGTCTGGGATAAAAATTATTGAACAAAATATATCCAATTATATAAAGGAATGTGTTAGAGTAATTTTAATTCTTTGACCCAAATAATTAACTATTCTTTCCATGTTTTACACTTTCCATGGTTATAAAAAATTTAACAAGGTTATTATTCATAGTGAAAAAGAATACACAAAAACTATTTAAAAAATTTAATCTCCTAATTCTAAATATGAGATACATTTTATCATGAATTAATTTCAACAATTGAAATAATTATATTTTTAAAAAACAATAAAACATTAGGAAAAATATTTTTTTGAAAAATACATTTTTTTAAATAAAACTATATATATTCTTATCACATTCCTAGAAAAAACCTTAGAGAAATATTAAAAAATTATATTGAATATATAATATATGAATTAATTTAAATAATTCACTCATACTTATTAATTTAATTTATTATGTTAAAATCAAATTGCAAGCATTATAACTGTTTTTCAAAAAAACATATCTTTTAATTTAAAAATATTTTTATTTTCATTAGCAATCATTTTTTAACCAATGAATATTTTTTTATACATATGTACAAAATATTTTATTTTTACATATTTATTAGTATTCATACATTCCAATCCAATGTCAAGGAGATAACTATCACACAAAATTATAATATTTCTTCTATATGCCTAGGTTTGTTTAAACATGGTGTTTCATGTAAAGGATGATGTCTAAAAATAAAATTAAATTATAGAAACCTATATACTAAAATCCCAGGGTGTTACATAATGGTTGTATATAAAGGGTCATATAATGTATTAAAGAGAGTGAAATATGTTATCTTGTTTCATGATCAACATAATGACAGTAAAGTAACATTTATAAACATATACCAACATAAAAAATTTGAAATAAAAGGGTTTAATATAAATAAATTACATAAATATGGAAGAGGAAGAAAATCCAATACCATGTGAGGGTGTATCTAAAATATTTGGAGGATCTTCATAATAATTTTAGAACAACATCATTGGGATTTAAATACAGATAGAGAGAGGAAATTCTTGGTTGATGGGTTTTGAGTGAAGATGAATTAATGTTTTGGTGGTCATATATAAGAAAACAGAGGGGTTATTTATTAATAAATAAACAGGTGTTTCAGACTCTAATAGATAAATAATCTAAAATAAAAACCTAGCTATGGTTTTTTCGATGGTTTATTCAAAATGAGTGGTTTTCTATATTTTATTAGGCTAAGAACCAAAATCATTAAAATAATACCATTCATGTTATAAATGTTAGTCATGTTTATAGAAAATTTATTTTAAAACCCTTAAAATATAATATAGGTTTAAATGGAATCCTTATTTGTTTTTTATGTTAATAAATTAACTTAAAAACAAATTATTCGAATGTATAAATTTATTTTTACAATGGATTAATTTTATATAATTTATGAAATCACTTTATTAATATTATGATGGCATAATACACATAGTATATTTATATTTCATTTAATATTTACCCCAAAAAATATATAGTCCTAGAAAATAATGAAAAATTCACCATCGACTAATTTCAACATGATAAATTTAAAAATAATATTAACTTGACTAATATACTTTTATAATAGTGAGATCACACACTAAATAAAAGTACATATTTAATATAAAATACTAGTTTTTACATGACTAGAATGTTGTTAACCCTTATAAAATTTACTTGGTAATTCATTAATATATATTATCATTGATATATAACTAAAAATTATTTATTTAGAATATTACATGATAATATAATTTTGTTCAAAATTATATGAATTTTAAAAAAATGGATTTTAAATTCCAACTAATTATTTCCAAATAATACAATTTTAGTTTCTTTGAATCAAGATATAGTTTATATAAAACACATTATATGATCATAAATATATTATAATAATGAAATGGGATAATTATAATCATTATTTTTAAAAAATTTACAAAAATCATACTACTATAGTCAACATACATAACCCATTGTTATTAAAAAGTACACACTAATGGTATGGTTTTCAATGGTTGTACATTATTGTGGTGGCTTTGAGAACATGGGTTTGAAGGTCATTAATATGAGAATGATCATTTCCAATAAAAGGTTATGCTCATGTATTTAATGTTGAATCGAAATATCGACCTTGTGAAGTTAAAATCTCAGTGATTCCATCTCACATGAAATCTCTAATAAATGGTCTTCATATGGTAGGATCCAATATCATGATGACATATCTTCTTCCTTCTATGCCAATTATATTTTATCATGACATTTAACATATATTAATCTTAAGAATACACATATCAACTCTATATTAAAATGTTTATTATGACCAACATATAATTATTCATGTTGGATAATTATTTCTATATCTCATAAAGGTAGAAAATATCAAATGAAATATTGTGTATGTGTCTTCTATGACTACATTACTTAATAATTAATTTATTCATTTATATGATAATTAAATTCTTAAAATATTATGTCATTACGTTCCACACCCATCAAATATTTCTCCCCTGAAATTTAATTTTATTCATTAAAATAGATTATCTTATTTCATTTCTTCACCTCTTCATATTCCAATGATGTCCCCTCAATCACTTTTATCCTCTACACTAATTTTACTTGGTGAGTTGTTTTATTTTATAGAAAATTTTCCTTATGATATAAGATCTTTACAAGTTGATCCTCATATGAATTTTAATTCTAAAATAGTTCCACATATGGATTCATTAAATGCGGGGGTTTGGTATGTACATTAATTATAGGGGTACATGGAAAACATCAAATACTTGAGATAGGTTAGGTGGTCATTTGAGTAAATAGTATACAAGTCTGATGAAATGAAGGATCTGAAAATGGATTATGTATCTAGGAATAATATTTCCCTTATTTCCAAACCTCCTGAAATTCATCCATAGTGATATTCAAAGGAACATGGTATCTATAACCTCAAACTCATATTCCCATCAACAATTTTCTTTTTAGTTTTTCTATATTATTTAGAAACTTTTATTATTACACCAATTTTTCTAAACATTATTTATCATCTATTGGATATGATCAGGTCTTACCAACTTCTAATCTCCAACATCATTTCATCATACTAGATTCTAACACCTATTACCACACAGATCACCACAAGGATACATTTTTAATTATATAATGAAAAAAATTATATGATAACTCAACTATTTCAAGGTGATTATCACAAAATCATTGGAATTATATTAAAAATGTTATCGACATATCATATAGAGTTTTAATGGTTCTATTAGACTGGCCATCCATTTAATAGAGGTGAGAAATACCAAAAAATAGCTATTTATCCAATTATTTCTAAATGATTCCCTAGAACCATTAGTTAAACGTCATATATCACTCATATATAATGGAGATTTGTAATCATGGTAGGCTTATCAATTATCTAATTTATATCTTAGGATTTTTTTCAAAAAATAAACCTTCTTTGTATAAATAAAATATGTCAACTTTGTAAGGTGACTAACTACCAATCATTTGGAGTTATTTCCATTATTTATCTAAAGGAGTATTATATTGAAATCCTTGGTAATATATTTCCATTTCAATTTTGGTATTATTAATTTTTA
The DNA here is from genome assembly GCA_963277665.1 of Viscum album. Taxonomy (NCBI): domain Eukaryota; kingdom Viridiplantae; phylum Streptophyta; class Magnoliopsida; order Santalales; family Viscaceae; genus Viscum; species Viscum album. The sequence continues at coordinate 2,131,531,858 of OY728155.1, read as the reverse complement.
TATAATATAATTTGATTTCTGTTTTATAGCTTTGATTTTTGACATTCCATGCATCAAGACATAAATTTTATAATCTACATCTCCATGTCGTCACACTAAAATATTTTCTTCATATACCTATATATCTTTGTGATTCAAGGATGAATAAAAACAATGATATATGTGAATCATCCAGAAGTTCACCATTTCATTTTCGTTTTGATGGTAATAATATCTAGGTTCAAAAACATACAAATCCATCATTATCAATTTTGAAGACAAAAATATTCACTACAATTATCTATATATCATTATCATCTTTTTGGGACTCCCTGATTATCTATTGATTGATGGTTGAGATGTTATTTGATAATAGTAGGATTATATTACATTTATGATTCATATGTCCTTCCTTTTCATTACAAAAACTATCGGTTCAATTTTAACCCATATCATGGATAGTGTTATGAGATCCACATTACTCAGGGAATCATCAAATTTAATCACATTACATGGATGAATATTGATTGAACTGTAATAATACTTGATTATATCTAACTAACTTTGTTATTTCATAGTGAGATCCATTTTTTCTAATAAATACATAAGGATTTTATTATCCATATATATGTAAAACTTCTACCAATAGTGATAATTTCATAAAATCTTCACTTTGATGATTAGTGTACCAAATTCAAAATAATTTTTTTGATAGTTCTATTAATTTATTTTTATTTAGTGGGAGGCATAATAGATCACTTTTTTATCTATAATGAGTACACAACCCATACCATATTTAGATTCATCCCTTTAAATAACAAATAATTTCACACTTCTGGATAATTTGAGAACCTATACAAGGACGATTCACTTCTATAAACCTTAAAATATCTCCTCAAATTAATCAGCCTAAGAAAACATCACTCCCTTTTGAGGTAACATGGTTAATTGGCTTCGCAATCATGATTTTTTACAAGAAATAGATGATAGGACATATATAATCCAAGTAAACTATGGATCTCCATCATTGATATTTATCTATGAAATACTAAAATTACAAAAAAAAATTATGGATCCATACATATCTATTGGAAATTGATAATAATCCCTATGAATGTTACTTGATCCATCCAGAACTCACATTCACTTAATTTGAAATATAACTTTTAATTCCATAGTTTCTTCAGTATAATATATAAATACACATTATATTCCTCATTTATTTCGATGTATATATGAATAAAATCTATAAATACTTCCACATATTTATTTTAGTGATCCCTAAGGGATTAAATAATTATGTCCATAAATATTCATGGACTAATAGTGAGTCCAAATGTAATAACTATGAACTCATAGTACCTTTACCTTTTCAAGAAAAAAATCATTATTGATACCATCCTTATTCACAATTATATGATAATATCTGGCCAAATATCCATCATAAAAAAGTATTAAACTCAATGTTGTAGAATGAATCGGTCATTAGTATGTGGCAGATGATTCTTTTTTTTATCTTGTTCTTTTAAATCTAATGATAATCATTGTAGAGGATTATTAACCCATCATTATTCCTGATAAAAATGATTTGTTCACCCCGCAATGAAGAACTTGGGTCTATAAACCCTAATATATATTCTTCTATTTCTTCTAATTTGGATCTTCAAGTTCAATAGTGACCATTATATATGGAGCATTGGATAGTGTAAAAGCATCAGTTATATCTTCAATTGAAAACTCAACCTCTCTAATTGGAGGAAGACAAATAAATTATTCATGATATAAATTGGTATATTCTCTTATAATGGTCATGCCATCAAAGATTATATTTTCCTAACTGTGAATTATTTGATATATATATGCTTTCTTATAGGGTTTTAATATATATTCGTGAGATAACAATTCCAAAGGGGGTCCATATTCTTACCTACACTTGAATAGAATCAGAGTGTGATTCATGATATAGGGGTGATTTCCTAATCCATAAATTTATATTTTATCTATAAAATGAAATCCAATTCATAACCAAAATAGTATTGGATTCTAATAAATGGAGTATAACATGGTTTTTGTAAAATTCATCTCTCAAATATTGAAAGGAGGCCTATTATATTAAAAGGATATAATAAGTGTCCTATTTATTTTTTCTCTAATAACTAGACTTCCATATATTATGATGGTGTTGGAATATTTCTTCTAAACATTCATGATAATGAAGAATTAATAGAACTAGAATCAATTAATAAGTCTTATATTTTTTTAACTATTATCTAGAATACCTCTCTCCACATCATTTTTTATATACACCATAGTAGTTGTAATGGAATGTGTTTACCCTATATATCCTGTCCTTGAAGGATGTATTTTATAGTAATATTAGACAAATCATGGACCATTTCATTAGTATGTGTAGTTTTCCTATTATTTAGGGTTCAAACATTATAAATTAGACTGAAGGTTTAATAGATAATTCATTTCATCCATCACATTGTTGGGTGTCTCCCCTCAGCATTCACTAGATAGGTTACCATACTTATAAAAACAAAACCATTTATAAGCCCCTTTCAAGAAAGTTTTAGTATAATTCTTTCCAAATATTTTGATAGTGAAATGTTGTACTTTATTAACCACTAGATAATTTTTCATCACACTTCCATAATTAAAATCTATTATCTGTTTCCTATATCCTGAATTGTGATACCCTTAATATTCACCGGTCTCTATTTCAACAATGAGGACACATCAAAAAATTTCTTCATATATTTCAAACTATCCAATAACCAAATTATTTCATATATTATTCTTTATCCCAATAAATATATAGTCAGCATTACTTTTAGGGTTTTGAAAAAAAAACTAGAGGCATATCATGAAATTATTGTGTTGTTTTCCTCAGATCCCCTCTTTAATTATTCATCCCTTTTATTTGAGACAAAGGATCTCCATCTGGACTCTATTTTAGAGGCTTTGAGGAATGTATTATTTGTGAAGTATTTTCATAAATTATATCTCATATATCAAATTAATGATTCTCATACAATGTCTTATTCTTCACTATATTTATCTCATTTGAATGATATTTCATATGATACACCCAGTATTGAAAGTTCAAACTTATTCATCATAGACTATTCAATCCTTTGGTAAAACACTCAATCACACGGTACTGATTCACTCAACCTCATCCATCACATTATCACACAAATCAATTAATAATACTATGTCATCCATTTACAAAAATATGAAAGGGTCTCAAAATATTTATCAAACATCACTATATTTTCATAGATATGTGAATTTCACTAACACAATCATGATATCACAATACGAGATATTACGTCATGCTGTCACGAAGCATTTAGAAAGAATGGATCAATGATGTACAAAATTATCACATGAATAAAAATCATAATCATGTATCTTATTCCACTATCTTGGATCCCATATTCATGTTATACGATTCCATGGACATGTGAAAGGTCATGAAATTTTTATAATATCACCACCGAAATATTCCACCACCTTAATCCTCTATAAAATAACCTCAATTCATTACATGTTCACCACCATAGTACTTGTGCTTCCCTTATGTTGCTCGTTAAGTCACCATATACACTTTTAAAACGTTTCTTCTTTCATAATGAATGGGAATAATTCAAATTCCCTTTACTAAACATGTATATAGTAATATCTATACATCATTTTCAAAGGATAAAAATTTGCCAGGTATTGTGTCTCTCATTACATTCATGGTCATTCTGTTCTTCGGTGATTTTATTGATAGAACATGTCAATGATGTCATTTTATTATTTTATAGAATCTCATTGTCTCATAACATCATCAACATAAAAATCATCTTATTATATTGCTTATATTGGATAATTGGAATACTTTACCACACTATAAACCATCCGGAAAAGCTCAAAGTTGAATACCATATCCAATATTCATCCAAAAGTTATCCAAATACCTCGGATAATACTCATTGAACGACTAAATTTATTTAGGTATCTTTCTTAAAGGAGATGCAATTCCTGTGAATATTAAATCCCATATAATTTTTTCATTCAAATACTATTATATTAATATTATATATCAATTATATCTATACATGATTGATAACAAGGGCTATCAACCAAACACACCTTCACCCATGCCCTTCATGGGCTACACCACCAGTTTTTATGATCCCTTAGAGGATAAACCATGTTCCCACTACACAGGCTATTATATCCCCCATGTTACCCATATGTTCTTTATGTGATCCCTTATACATTCACATACATATATGGATGGCCATGTTAACCAACCTCTTATGTGGTTTACATAAGGCTCCACATGTGGGTTAGGTGGGTCCTTAGTAGGCTTATGGATAGACCTTATTTTAAAAACTCCCAAAAAATAGATATCCAAAATATCTAATTATCATATATCTATCACGAAAATATATTCAACTTCTCATCATCTATAGAAACAAAATGTAATTATTATTTTTTAATTATTTAATAACTTAATTATTAATTCTAAAAATCTTCAAAATTAAATCATCCTCACTTCTTTCAATTTTTGTAAAAAATGTGCACTAAAATAGTTCCATTGTAACATATCATTTGATTTAAGAATATTTATATAATATTTTAAATTATAACACAATATCTGTCTAACTTCGTTACGTTTTGAGAAAAAATTAATTCCACATGACTTAAATTTCAATAAACATAATTCCTTATTCATTCTCCCACTTTTTATTTTATTTCAATTACCATTTCATCTCTAATACAATATTATCTTGTAAATGTTATTCAAAATAAAATAAATGATATAAATATGGGAAATAATTTTCAACAAAATTTTACATATTTAAGAACAACATAATCTATTCTAGTGAGATTTATATTGTTATTTAATTTATAGAAGAAAAAACCACAATAAACATAAAAACCAGATAATATTAACCAACTCAAAGTATATTTGATCTGAGTCAAATGTAGAAAACAACACTGATTAATTTTTTCATTAATGATGTCAGTTACTAATTAGTATGTGATAAAAACACTGAAAAAATATTTTAGGGGTTATGAAAAATATTTTTAACTAATCTCCCATAATCATCCTGGAAAATAGATTTTTTTTTCAAATGTTGGAATGTAGTTCACCATTTTAAATTCATTTTACATGTTTTTATCATGTAAAAAGTCTCTCACATTTTGAGAAGATATTGAATAATAAAAATAATATATTATAATCAACATATTACAATGATGAGTATATTCAATATCCAAACTATTATCATCTACAATTATCTGATATAACCCTTACCATCACATTATATATATATATTATCAAATTTGGTATGGATATATTTTTTTTGCTCTATTGTTCTCCCTTTAAAAAGAGACACTCTATACATCACAAGACTGATTTAAATTCTTCAAGAATAAACTACAAGAATCATCTAATTTTAATTTAAAATTATAAAAATAATGAGAATGATTCCTATAGTACTCCATGATGTTTCAATTCATAGCTATAATATTTTCACAACATTTATCAAATTCAGGTACCCCTCTAAAAAAATATACTACCTTTAATTATAATCATGACAAATATACACAATTTTTATATAGGAAGAAGTTTTTTTATCAATTATCCTCAGTTTTAGAAATAGGGATAACAATTGCTTCTAATCCCAACTATTTTATTACATGAATTAAGTATCTACTAATTTCCTAGAAAATTAGAATAAATTATCTATTCTTTCTCAATATTCTGAGCCTCATACATTTGTTATGGACATATTATCAGTCATTTTTTAGGAACATTCTATCACTTTTTTTGTGAATTGACTCCCCTTTAACAAAATTTTTTTGGTGTAATAATTAATAGTTGATTTACTTTATTTCTCAAATATTTTTTTTATCTAGGAAGACATATCAAGAATTTTTTAGCACAATTACCATCAATATTAAACCTCTCACAAACATCTCCATGATTCATCATGTTATCATTTATAGGATTCTTTTCATATTCTCCATTAGTAATTACTTTCACCAAATCAGTCTTGTTGTTTATTTTGTAGATTAATTCTTTTATTTATTACTACTTATATTATTTAGTATAGATATTAATTGATAATATGAATTTTTTCATTAAGTGGACTTTCATAACTTAATAGAATATTTTTTTCTATGGGAACCCCATCATGTCATTATTTATTGAATTCTTATGAGAAACCTTCATAAAACTTTTATTTTTTTTATATACTAAGGGGAACTTATCTTTTCTTCTCAAATAATTCTTATTCTAATGTGTTCTTATTTAATCATCAATATATTAATTGTGAAGTATTGATACATAACATCACTCATCAAAATAGGGACCACTTCAATTTTAGTACTCATATAAATTATCAATGGTTTCAAATATTTTCTTAATAGAATCTATCCATTTATATAAAACATTATTCAGTAGTGCATGATTCCCCTTGTCTTAAACTCTTCTCCCCAAAGTGTTGGAGTTTTTAAATTTTCATTCAATGATATATAGTTCAAAACATTATTAATTAATGGAAAAATATCCAATAACACCAATAGTTCAAAAGCAATATTGATTTCTTCTTTTTTTAAAATATTCCGAATTTTTATGGAACCATATTGTTTTTAGAAAACATATTAATTATTGTGTTCTTTATTTAGGATACAGTAATTCATACACTTATTCTCAACTACCATTATTGATGTAATGGATTATTGAAAATTTTTATTTGTCTAAATTTTTCAATATTTTATGGTTAAATCTATAATAGTCATAAAAACATCACAAGATTCATATATTTGTGAATAAAAAGGGTTGGGGTTTTCAATGGGCTCATAATAGTATTATCCTATGATAGTATTAAGCTCTATTTTCCCAGTATGTTGAGTTATTTTATAAATAAGACACCTATAATATGTATTCATGGAATTACTTATTTTCTCAGAAGATTTGGAAGCCTTAGGTTTTGTCACTTCTATATTTCATTGTTTCACATCAAATTAAAGTCATTTTTATTGAGGAAAATATCATATTATTCAATATATTTCAAGATTTATTCCCATTGACTCTTCATCTTATAAATATTATATTGATTCATTGATTGATCTTTAGTAAAAAAACTATCAAGCTCTTTAATTGTTTTTTCTTTAACTTCATGATGTACATCATTAACATTCATAGGTGTATTACATATCTTTTTATGAGGATGAAAAACATCCTTAAAACTAATTTTTTTACTTAATTATAACAATAAATACTTGGAAATTTGTATTTATCGAGGATGAATCTTTATTTATATAACATAATATTCTCTTCCAAGACACTATCATTTTTTAAGAAAGTGTTCTAGTTCTGAACTTTCATAGCTAATGATTATTCTATTACATCAGCTTCCTCTTCTAGTTATGATTTTTCATCATGATGTTAATTAAAAATCCTAACTATATAAGGAAAAATATATTTGGTAACATTGATCAAATGTTCTCTAATTTCATAATGGAAGACATCATCGTCATAGATGGACCTTAATTTATCATATTATAATCAACTTATTTCACTAAAAAATTACCACTATAGTTCCCTTAAGCTTGTAGTGCATCATATTTATTATTTATGTTCTTCTTCAGATATATTACAACTATTATCATCATGTATTTTGAGAATCATTTGAAACATCACCATTTATATCATTAGGAGTAAAGGTTGTCTTTTTTTATGAATCTCTTGTATATCTTCTTCCGACTCAAATATTTACCTCATCTATTTTTTCTATAATCAATCTAGATAGTAATGTAGATCTATAAATTGTTATAACATCCCTCTTATAAAAATTTATCTTCTCAAAGGATCTTATATTCACACTAAGAGGTGGAGTTATCAGGTGTGAATTATTATACTATACTATTTTATTTCTCTTTTACCCATATTAGATTGCATATTTTTTCACTTGTTAGGATTATTGGATATTATATGAAATGAATAAAGTAATTAAAACTAACAAAATTATATTTACAAGGTTTCGTTAAAATATTAATTCCCTTACAAAGCTGATTATTCCCCTAAGTTTAATATTCATAACTATATAAATGTGTATAAAACCAATTGACTTCCCACTCTTATCACCCCAAAGTCCTTTTTCCCACAATAATGTCCCATTAGACTTCAAAAGCACCATTCTACATAAGAAATCAATATTTAGTGTATTTAATCTTCTCATATTCTAGAGTCCCACAGGTTAGTTCCACTTCTCATTAAATTTGATCGACTAATATGATATATTTCTATCATCTTGTGATTTTTCCTACACCACCTAGACATGAAATAAACATCCATGAAAGAACTATTTCACATAATCAATTTTTTATCTTAATTGATTAAATTTTTGTAAATGACTAATACCTGCATATTCATGATCATTTTCCACTGATATTCAAATGATCAAAACCTTATCTCAAGAGATATGTAACATGGATATGAATGATTTTTGAATCACTTATGAGGTTTAATCTCAAATATAACATCACATTATTCATGAAAAATATGTTACATGTGCCTCACTATTTTTCTTACATACATAAAAAACAATCATCTTGAACATACTATATGACTGGTGGTATAAAAAGTATGTATGCACCTCACAAGATCCATCAATGTAATCCACAGTGAATATTCTCATAAAAAGTCTTATTTTTTCTATATTTCCCTCATTTAAATGATATCCAATGTGCTACACGTGATATGGAATGTAAAAATTATCGTTTAGGAATGTTTAAATACTTCTTTATGAAACCCTAAAGCCCATGGTACTATTTCACTCAACCTTATGCACACACATTATCAAATAAATTATTTATTAGGAACATTATAACCCTTTAGGAAAATAAGAATGTGGTTTATAGTTCTATTCAATGTATAATATCATTACATATCTAGGTGAATGTAAATTACACAAGCATGAGGTCATGATAGAAGAACGTCCTTCTTGTTGTTTCTACTGATTTATAGAAAATGCATAATTGAAACAAAGAATTATCCTATGAATAAAATTATTATTTAACTCCCTATTTATAACTCATGATGCTCTAATATTTACATTTAGTGCTTTCATAAAAATTAATGAGGGTCGATGTATTTATATATGAGAGGCACCAATGTACTCCCCTTCCATAATCATCTTCATGATGTACCAAAAATCATGATGTGTGAATGGAAAAACATGATGAAATTCACATACACATCTCTCTAAATCACTATATTAATTTCATAAATTTATCTTCCTATTAATGAATAGTTTCCCATTAAAATCCCATGAATATACATGGATTCAAAAAAAATCAACAATCGTTTTCTTGTTATGTAAATGTTTTTTTCATGGAGTCACTCATTATAGTTATGGGATTAAAATCATTAAAATATTTTAATTATATAACAAATTAGTGAATTTCTTTATACTTATATGGTATTTCATGATCTCATAGGTTTTTCCTCATAACAATCATGTGCTCAGTTTGGTCATAGTGAATCAATTACATACTTCAACACATGTAAAATATAGATTCCAGTTTGTGTATGAGTTGGCTTCTTTTATTGTTTTTCATTTTTATTCAGTGGTTATTAATGAAATGGAAGTATTTTGTATATGTAAATATTATGGAGAGGTTATAAATAAGAATGTTTTGAATTATTCAAATGAGGTATCCAATCCTATTAAGAAATTAATACATCCTAGATGATTGAATAATGAAGATAGGAAAGGAAGTGATAAACTGTTATTATCTTAAGAAACATATAAAATGTTATATTTCCGTAATATATATCATTATCATTATTTTAAAAACATTGAGATCAAATTGTGATGATTTTATCACTGTTCTACATAATAATGTCTTTGGTCAATTTTTTCACATTGTTTGAAACAAGGACATGCAAGAAGGCCATAAAATATTTCATTACTGCCTAATGATTTTTTTATAAAAACCATTAAAATTATTATTTTTATGAATATTGACACAATATTTTTAGAATAACTTTCATGAACATTGAATAATTAACATATATAAAAAAAATTCATAGAGGATATGTGAAGTATATTTTCAGAGGGTTGAAAATTCAATACATATTGGATGTCAATTTTAATGGAAGTATACCGAAAATATATATATCCAACTATATACTGAAAAAGGACCATCCACAACCAAAATTGGGAACATGGGTCAACCAAATGTGAAGAAGGACAACTGGAAAGGCCTGTAGAAATATGAATGAGGGAGATCATATCATCTATAGGGAGTGCAAAATATGTTGTGAATGGTGTTCATGTATAGAGTGAAAGGATGTGCTAGGGTGGACTATTTTGGTGAAGAATTTTCCATGAAGTACATGTGTTTTTTGTTTTGTTTATTAACCCTAATGATTCATCAAAAGGATAAATTAATGTAGTTTCTAATTATGAAGAGTAAAACTAAAGCTGACATGAATGTGGGACTAAGTTGGGTGAAACAGTATTCCTCTTTCTCAAAATATAGAAATATAATTCTGGATTCTTGATCATATAATTTCTTTTGTATAATAAAATACATTGATCATATTAACACACTAAAAAACCTACCTTAATTATGTGTGGTCATAATAGGATAAAATAACATTCACCTATACTATTCATGGGACTAAAAATCCATGAATAAATAGTTGAATTATTTTAAAAAAATGATACTAATTATTGGATTAAATTTATGAATTAAATGAAATAAACAATTCAAAAAAATTAATCTTTCAGAGTGGTAAAACAAGACATTACAGTTCAGTATATGTGAATTATGAATAATGATTGAGTTTGAGATGTTGAATGTGATTTCAATTTCATGCATGTTAGTCATAAATCAAAAAGGGAGAAGAAACCCCTTATGAAAATATTCCACTATTTTAGGTTTTTCATGGTCTGAAAATATGAAATCTTCATGAAATTTATATCATCCCTAATAAGGATTAATTTTTGGAGGAAATCAAATGAATCTAGATAGTTCTATAAATATGTTTCATGGTATTTAAATTTTATTTAATCTCATATATAAATACTAAATCACTAGATGTAGAGAGATGCTACATTGATTCTTATTTTTCTTTGAGGTATTTTTGGTTTATAAAATAGAGGATATTTGTGCTACATTTTTATATGGAGAAGAAGATTGTTCTACGAGCTAGTTAGATATGATTATAATATATTCAATGAATATATTTTTTAAATAATAAAATCATACACATCTTTCATGAGGAAGAACCATGTACCCTTTCCTGGTCAAAGAAAAATCATGTTTTTTATGAAGTACAGTTTTGTGAGCCTATATTTGACTAATATACCCACACAATGTTACATGAATAATCTATGGATATTTCAACAAAACATTCCTAGTTTTCATGAATATTTTTTTCATGATGTTCATGTACTTTATTTCATGAAAAGCAAAATAACCATCATACAACAATTTATTGTTGTAAGAGAAAGAATTAACATGTAATTGCTCTAGTGTACATTAAAGTGAAGGATTAATTGACTTTTTTTGTTATAGTTAAAAAAATGAACTATATAGATAGTGCATAAAGTTTTCACATAACTTCCCTAAGAAATAAATGCAGTTGATCTCAAATCATGGGCACATGCATTATGGAAACAATTCAAATGGTATAAAAAACTATAGGACATAAGTTATATTAAATATAGAAAATGAACATACTTATGATATATAAACTAAAATGGAAATAAAATATTATGTATTATAAATTATTATGTGTGAAGGGTTATAACCTTGAGTAACCCATCAAATACAATACACATACATGAGAACACGGTTCGGATGAGTTTCATGAATATGACTTTGAAACTGTATATCCTATATTGTTTGTAAAAGAACCAAAGTTGAATAAGAGCTGCTAAAAACTTGATATCCTATAATTATAATTTTATGTGATGACGATTTATGAGATAAACCATTCCCGAACATATTATTTTAATGTTTCTAAAGTTGGATGAATGGAGATGTGCATTTTTCAGTTTTCTCTAGGATGAATTATGAGATTCTCTTACCCATTTTTTGTGCCAGTAACACATGAAGAAGATGAAGGAGAAGAATATATTATCATTGTGAAATCTATTATATGTTTTAATAGGATGAAGTATATAATATAATTACAATTTATTTCTTAAAGAAGATAAATAGTATCTTTAAAGGCAATAAATGAAACTGATGTGGGGTTGGATGTTTGAAATAATTATTGTCATTCTAGGGATTGGTATTTTTTTACCCCATACAAATGCATGAGGACTCACACATGGATATTGATTGTTTTTTTCAACCAAAATTAGTTTTTATCTTATTTTAGTGGACAATACATATATCGGTCATCACAATACACTAAAAGGACTACATTCTGTTATTGACTATTGGAACTTGTAAAAAATCATATTCCATATTTCACCTTTATTCAGATACTTTTATAAGATAATGATAATATAATTAGAGAATCATAGTCTTAATATGTCTAATAATTGAAATGGATAAAAGTAATAAAATTATAAAAGGTTCCCTATAATTATTCACCCAAACCCACCTCGGTTTTGAGTATATCCATAAGTGGTTCTCTCAATTGAGATCTGAGGGGAGGTTCACCGTAATTGGATTCTCTATAACATAGTAATTCCCTTTTTAAACATTTTAGATTATTTATTTTTATATACTTATTTTTACTTTTTATATTATTCAATTTTCTTTGAGAATAATTTTATTTCTACCAAGACCATGATGTATAATTTAATGAAGGAGAAAAGAATGATGAAGGAGAAGCACCTCGTGAAAAAATTAGAGGAAGAATAAGTTTCTAAATGTATTTTTAATAAAGAAGATATATCATTTTTGAAATGTTTGGATTAGGTGGGTCAATATTCCAACAATTAAAAGGAAAATATTCCCACCTCAAGTAAATATCTTACTTTATGTGAACAGGAGTTATGTAAAAATTATTGTACAATCTTCCCTCAAGAAGAAGATCATAAAATACATTGTCGTGTTGATCACTATACAAGTTATCATGATTTATATGTTGATTTATTAAGAGATATGGTACATTATATTCATATTGAATTATTATCTCTTTTATTTTGAATCAATTAATGTATGTTGTATGTGATCATAAATCCTAATAGATTAGATAATGGAGAGAATGATTTTCAGAAATGATATAGCATATATAGATTTCTCTGAAAATGTTAGAGCTGTTGAAAATAAATGGATCGATTAATTTGAATAGAAAAATAGATTCAAGAAGACTATATAAGAAAATATCTATCATGTTGATGAGAAATTGAAAAACTACATTGATTTCATGGATTTAATATTTCACAGAAAGTATAAAATGATCAAGGAGCATGAAGTTTTATTAAGAAAACAATGTTTCATAATAGAGAAATTAGGAGAATAAATAAGGATTTTGAGAAATATGTTGTAACAATTTTTGATTAAAAAATCATGGCTAATATGAAATGCCTTGAATAGTATGTAATGTTGTAAAATCATGTGATAACACATATTGAGTCTTTACAAATAAAGAGGATAGTTACTGATGTAACCCAATTCTAATTGGAGGATCATAAGAATTAAAACCCCCAACATTTTATAATAATATCATGAATTCATTCTAGGATTTTTCCCAATATGTTTTGATGAAAAATATTCAGTTTATACAATCCCGTGATAATGACTCTATTTTTTGTTCATGACTAGTGAAGGTTTGAAAAAAAACTATACAACTATGGATGAAGACAGAAGATAAGAATTATACCACCATGACTATGGTGGATAGGAAAATGAGTGTTCATTCTAGTTCCACATGAATACAACACTAATTTATAAATAAAACCAAAAAAATACATTTCAAGAAATAATAAGATCTAGGTTTCTATGTAAATGATTCTAAAGGTTTCTATTGTGAATTATATTTTTTGTATAATAATCAACCTAAAAAAACAAAAATTATTACTATTTAAAAGGGTATAATTTTAGTGATTACCAGGAGCATTCTAGAGTGTAAAAAATAATAAAATTTTCAACAGATTTGGAAAGATTGAATATATAAGGAATAGATGATAAGGAAGTGGTCATTAGGTAGATATATGCGTATCTCAACCATTATCTGAATCATATAGGAATATAAGACAATAAAATTTGTCTAATGAATAATAAGTATCCTTCGGAAGAATGCAGAGGAGTTTTTTAAAATAAATTCCCCGAAGATGATTTTAGGTAATAGTATGGACAATGCATTGGATTCCAAATCCAAAAAGTTAGATAAAATTGAATCATCCAAATGAACTCATAAGAAGGATGACATATAAAGAAGAAAAATGGAAAATCCCAACATTCTACCATTTTTCATAATAGTATGTTCGTAAACTATAGTGAATATTTGGAGTTAATGAGTAAAATGGATGAAGAATAAGAAAAGTCTTATGAAAAAAGTAAAAAAAAAATAATCCCCATGAAGAAGAATAAATTGTATGTGTGAGGTGAATCATGGCTATACACAGTCATAAATATTGTTCTAAAATAGTTCTAGAACAAGGGTACATCTTTATGAATATGACAATTTCACTCATTGATACATTTTATTTAGAATATTCTAATGAAATAATTTTAACAAAAATATAAATTGTAACGCCCCGAACCTAGTTACCCAGAGTCGGTGCATTATTACATAACATTGGCATGATCACAAGAAAGATCAAATCTCGAAAGACCGATTGGTTTAGTAGCCTTGGAAACACTAGATATGTTCATAAGTTTACATTACATCATAAAATGAAAAACTACAACAACAACATAATGTCTCCATAATCCACACTCATATCCCCACATAACATCCCTGCAGGTCATTCATAATTTACTTCTTCACTTCCTGGGAAAAATAAAACATAGAAAAGGGGTGAGCTCAAATGCCCAGTAAGGATAACAATATAGCGGAAACTTTCATAAATAAGAATAAACATTTAAGGCAATGTATAACTAAAACAAAAGCCTTTTAAACTTGAACATTTAACATAGTATGGCATAAATAAAATGAAATAATGCCATTTACTTATTCACATGGTTATTCTACTAATCAAATAATCACATGGAAAATCAATAACCACTTTCATAATGATGGAATGCATAATGCCAGACTGTCATAACCACATAGTCAAGGCATCGTGCCAAGACTACAAATAAGATTTTGTCAAGGCCTTGTGCCAAGACACTAGTTTGTCTCACGAGACCTACCGATGCATCGAGGAGCTATAGCGGGCTCCACCCGTCACATATTAAGTCCAATGCATTCCCATATGAAAAGGTTTAAACATAACATAAACATTCGTATTAAAACTAGCATACGAAATGTCAATACTTTCACCGTAAACTATGAATGGTATAAAAATATCACATCCACAGTCAAACATATCACAAAACCTTCAATACAATATAGAAGTTTTGTATCATAATAAATCAACTTCAAAAAATCTTAAAGTCCATCAAAGGATGTTGACATAGATGAAATCAAAATTCTTTTAAAAGAAATATCTCCTTTTATTTTGAAATCATTTAAGATCCATATAAAATAAAAAATTTTCTTTGAAAATATTCTTATAAGCTTGTAAGGGAAGCTTTGACGATTTTATAACGGCGGAAAATAACCGCACCCTCCGTATAAGTTAAAAAAACATTCTTATCTTAATTCTGTCGAAAAGGTTAAAAATAACCTTGTTTGGAAAACGACGGAAAGATTCCCTTATAAACCTCTTATAAAAAGTCAAACTAGGGTATAAATGATTAAACCCATATTCTTTTAAATATTAAAAATGTTTTGAAATACATTTTGAAGAAACATGGATGTGGATGATAACGAGATCCCAGTAGATTATTACGTATAAACAACCTCAGATAATGAAGAGATTGTGAAATAACCCTTACCTTGTACTTTTCCTTGGTTGGGGTAGGTTAACCTCCTGTATAATGGTGAAATAATTGTTATTAAATTATACAAGAACCATATGTATTAATATGATATCATTTATGATCTTTTAACATTGATTTGTTAATAATATCTTAGAATTATCGTCGTTTCGGGTGTTAACTTACTCATTTTCTTTTATATGTTTTGTTAAATAAGCCATGTTTGTTGTATCTTATTCATATCCAGAATGATATCAAGTCCTTAAACATCATTTTTAAATCATCAAATGATAATTATACTTGAATGGATACGATGGAGAATGAATCTCATCACGTTCGTGGAGATGGTAGTCCGTTCGTACGCACGAGCGACAATATCATTCTTTTGATATTAAAATAATATATAAATGGATGGTATATCATATATAAAGAATCATTAACATGTTATTTTTATTATTTACATGAGTTACACATCATTATTATACCCATCCAAATAATAATATATTGAATAACAATTACACCACGACGTGGAGACGGTAAGCCGTACATACGCACGTATGGTGACATGTTATTAAAAGGGTGGATAGAATACTGAATATGGTTGTACCATATTTATAATAACATCATAGTATATGTGATATACTGGAGTTATTATTTTAGAATGGTAAGAACAAATGAAGAAGAAGTGGAAGAAGAAATGAACTTGGAGAAGGGTGGTGAAATCATTACCTCTTCTTCGGGTTCTTCCTTTTGATTTGATCAAAAGGGCTCTTTAGGTTGGCTTTCTGATCAAACTAAGGCCCCTAGGTTGTAGTGAGGTAAGTTGGGAGAGTATTTGGGCAGGGTTTGGCCGAACCAAAGGGCTTTGAAGGTGTGAAGAAATGAGAAGGAGGAGTGCCCTTTTATAAGTGGGGTGAGGGGCACCTTTGGAAAAGGTAGAGATATTAGTTTATAATAAATTCATAATCGGTTTCCAATGGCTCCAAAGTTGACTATTCAAAGGTTAAGGTGGGGATGGGTCTAAAACAACTCAACCAATAGAATTTATATAGTTTTGGGTACTTATATTAACCTTATCTTTAAGTATTAACTCTAAGTTAATTAGTTTCACTTTTACAATGTCTCTTTGTATTTTTATATAATATGGTTAATAAACTTACTACATACTTCCAAGAGACCCCCAAGTGGTCCATTAATGATGAACCTATCATGATATAAGTCTCTTGGCCGAACCATAGATTTTTAGGAATTTAATATCAATTAATAATATAATATTTGTTTTAAAAACTCTTTTATGTCAATTTTGACACTATTCAATAGTTGATTTTTGTGAAACTCATAAAAAATTGATTACTTCGAAAAAAGTCAATTAAATCAATCCTAATATATCATATTATCCTAGAAAATTATTTTAATTCATTAAAAGTTTCATATTATATTTATTTTGGTATTTATAATATCAATTATTTTAATTTTTCACTATTATATTAATTACTACATCATCATTGTGTCATAAATAAAATAAATTATTTAATGTCTAAAAATTATAAATAAAATATCATTATGTAGGAAATCGTTTTATCTTTCTAATGAATATTTATAATCTAAAATCAAACATATATAACCCTATGAAAAATTGTTTTTCTAAAAGATATATGCTTGTGTCATTTTTGTATTTTTTTTAACTCAATTAAAATAAAGTGTCATTATCACTTACAGGTGGATCCATGGGGTCCCAAAATAGACCCAAAGAAGCCCATGGTCGACCATGTATCAACCAATAGGGTTAAGACATGTTTTAGGGTAATTTATTATTATTATAATATTATTTTTTAACCCTTATTTACCGGATTTACCCTTAACCATGATAAATAAAATATTTACCGCAGTAATTATTCAAAATCTCTACAAATAAAAGTTACCTATTTACACAATTTGAACATCCTGATTCCAAATATGGAATCCATTTTTCTAAATTAAAAACACAGAAGTGGCAGAAATTAATTTAAAATTAATTCCCGCTGTCAAAACAAAAAGCGTGTTTTTAAGAGATAATAACTATCAAAAGATTGACACTTGTTTATGTTCGGTTTAATTGTAAAATTATGTCCAATTACCAAAATTATATTAAATGGTAAAAATATATTCTAAATATACTTTAAAACAACTCAAATTCATAATTTATCACTATTAATTATTTTGATTAAAAAAGTTGTTTTTAATTAAAATTTAGTAATTTTCACTATTCATCAAAATATGAAAGTTATCCGAAAAGTACCAAAATTTCACCTTAGGCTAAATTAGATATTCTGAATCAAAAAATGAATTCCATTTTAAAATATAAAATATAATTTCAAAATTTAGGTATTACTATTCATAACGGCTAGTTTGATCGGTTGTGGTGTGTGTTAAAACTCAAAGTTGCGTACGACAGACGCTACTGTTTTATTCATAGGAATGCGTACCGTGGAAGCTTGGGATGTTTCATTTTAAATTTTTTGATGTCTACATTTAGTCAAAAAGTGTAAAATATTGTATTTAAAAAGGTTTCACTATCAAAAGTTGATAAAAGTGCAATACTGAAAATGAATCGGTTCTTGCATTATGACTAAGAAACTCATAATATGGATTCTAAAATTATAAGGATTATATAAAGTTTAAAATTTAGTTAATACTATTCATGACCTCTTTTAATGGATTTTTTTTAAGTCAAGGTGTGATTGAACTCGGTGTTGCATGTAGTGCAAGTTATTGAATTATTTTGATGAAATAACACACTATGAAATCTTGGGGTGTTACATTCTCCCCTCCTTCAATAAATTGCGTCCTCGCAATTTGAAATTGTTCTTCAAAAATAAAAGGTTGAAAGTAGAAAATATATTTGTGGTAAAACCCACATCGGAAATTGGGTTACTAAAATTTAGTCTTAATATGAGTAAAAGAGAAATCAAATGGTCACCACCAAATTATGATCTCGATTAGAAGAACATTGGTGGCAATTAGAGACATATAATTGGAGGAAAACATAAATATTTATAGGTAGTGATTGAGGTCATCAATCACAAACAAGTATAAAATTGAGGTCCTTAAACTCATCAATCTATGACGATTTGAAATACCATCGGTCCAACAAAACATAGGGTATTGGGATAACACATTTTTGACGTTTCAAAATATCTTAGTTGAAATCCCATATCGAAAAATGAATTAATGAGGCCTCTATTTAAAATAAAGAGTCGAAAGTATGAAGATTACCGAAAATAACATATACTAGGGTTCCATGTAAGAAAATATGGATATGGAAGAAAAATCAAACCATCAATTTTCTGATGGAGAGTGGTAGAGAACATGGCTATGAAAAGGCCAACAATCCCAAAGCCATAAATTAGTGATGATTTAAGTTACCATCTAGGACAACATTTTTGTTCTAAGTTTCTTTTCATAATGTTGAGGAATTTATTTATGAGATTGGCTAAGATCATAAGGAGATATACTTAAATTATAATTATAGTTTTATCCATTAATAAATTTCTACCACAAACTCATCTTTCACTCTAAAAGATAATAGGACGTAAAAAATTCTATTTACACTATTCGTATAGGGTTCCAAAATAAACGAATTTATAATTCATCAACAAGATCTTTTAATAAAAACTACATTATTTAATCCAGGACATCTTGTGGGCCATTGGTAGATGATACACCCTTGTCTCCCTTCGGTTGCGGGTTCAAGTCTTCCAGCCTTGCCGGACGCGACGGGTTGCCGCCCGACCTCCGGGTTGTCCTTTTATGGCAATCCAAAATAATCCAAACTAGAACTATCCAAAATACTTCTGTCCAATCTTACAGTCCAACATTTATAATGAATGTAAACATAATATAGATCCTTTTTACCCCGTAATAGCATATGAATACCTTCATCATGTATTACCATATTCCTTATTGATTACATTCATGCTCCCGTATTCCATATAGAATGCTGGATATACTTCATTAATGCAAAAATGTTTTAAATCCCAACAATGATGGAATATACAAATCATTAATCAGTTCCAAGGTAGTCATGAATATTCAATATAATTTATCCAAAACAATCATGTATTATTCCAAAATCACTACCTCGGTATCAGAACTATATTATGGTTTATCATTCTCTCAACCATATATTTTCCAAAAATTTATCCTACTATTGAGTCACTTTTCTTTGTTCCACACAATCTCAAGTCCTTAATGAAATAGTACTGCAGTTCAATCCTTATATACTCCATAATTATTATAACAAGTACATTGTTGATACAACACTCAATTGACATAATCAACATAAGAACTCTAATCATTCGTCTTCATCTGTGGTAGTATCATAACTTGATTATTATCCAATAGCATCATTTGTGGAATAGTCTGATGACTGGGACATAGGTTTGCATAGTGTCCAAACTCCTTGCAAATGAAGCATTGTACATTTGAAACCATTTTCTTACCCTTGTAGTCACGTACTTTGTGCCCTTTTCCTCCACACTTATAACAATCTCCCATTCCTTTCAGGAAAGTTCCAGGGTGTTTTTTTCCACAGTTACCACATATGGTAAAATTCTTCTTTTCCCTCTTCCCTTTATCCATCTTTCTCTCTTCCATCCTTTTCTTCTCTTGCTTCCCTTCAAAGTCATAGGACTCAGTAAACTCTTTACTTATCTTATCAACACATGATATTATTTCTTCATATGATGATAATACATGGGAGACTATTTCTCTTATAAATTATATCTTAAGACCATGAAAGATATGATCCTTCCTTCTCTTTGGATCATGTGCATTTCTGGAGTTCTCATTCCTTCTACTGGGCACCATTTCTAAACAATGGCATAAACTAGATCAGTTTATGAATCAAAATACATAATCTCATACTTATAAAACACTTAACATAAATTTAACTATTTATGGATGTAATCCATAATCATAAAAATGTCTTCTTTGAGGAATTATATACTCATAAACCCTTCATAATGATTTGTAAATAAAATGAGAGTTATCCTAAGCATATCCCCCGGGAGTGTCGTAACCAAGAGTGCAGCAAGGCCCGTTGTCGTGCACCAGTTCTCGTTCGAGTCTAGTTCAAAGCAGTGTTTTCGGGTTTTACCCCTAGGTACATCTGTGCCAGAGCCGCCTCTACCTGCTCGTATCCAGACAGGGATGTATTTCTCGGAAAACTCACAAAATCTCTACAATACCAAAATTCTAGGAAGTTCTTCTATACTAATCCTCAAAGTTCATCTTAGGTCTACGTTCTCTAATCAGAGTTTATCTAAATCTAGCTTCCAAGGTTTGTACAAAACTTTCTCTGATACCAACTGTAACGCCCCGACCCTAGTTACCCAGAGTCGGTGCATTATTACATAACATTGGCATGATCACAAGAGAGATCAAATCTCGAAAGACCGATTGGTTTAGTAGCCTTGGAAACACTAGATATGTTCATAAGTTTACATTACATTATAAAATGAAAAACTACTACAACAACATAATGTATCCATAATCCACACTCATATCCCCACATAACATCCCTACAGGTCAGTCATAATTTACTTCTTCACTTCCTGGGAAAAATAAAACATAGAAAAGGGGTGAGCTCAAATGCCCAGTAAGGATAACAATATAGCGGAATCTTTCATAAATAAGAATAAACATTTAAGGCAATGTATAACTAAAACAAAAGCCTTTTAAACTTGAACATTTAACATAGTATTGCATAAATAAAATGAAATAATGCCATTTACTTATTCACATGGTTATTCTACTAATCAAATAATCACATGAAAAATCAATAACCACTTTCATAAAGATTGAATGCATAATGCCAGACTGTCATAACCACATAGTCAAGGCCTCGTCCCAAGAATACAAATAAGATTTTGTCAAGGCCTTGTTCCAAGACACTAGTTTGTCTCATGAGACCTACCGATGCGTCGAGGAGCTATAGCAGGCTCCACCCGTCACATATTAAGTCCAATGCATTCCCATATGAAAAGGTTTAAACATAACATAAACATTCATATTAAAACTAGCATACGAAATGTAAATACTTTCACCGTAAACTATGAATGGTATAAAAATAGCACATCCACAGTCAAACATATCACAAAACCTTCAATACAATATAGAAGTTTTGTATCATAATAAATCAACTTCAAATAATCTTAAAGTCCATCAAAGGATGTTGACATAGATGAAATCAAAATTCTTTTAAAAGAAATATCTCCTTTTATTTTTAAATCATTTAAGATCCATATAAAATAAAACATTTTCTTTGAAAATATTCTTATAAGCTTGTAAGGGAAGCTTTGACGATTTTATAACGGCGGAAAATAACCGCACCCGCCGTATAAGTTAAAAAAACATTCTTATCTTAATTCTGTCGAAAAGGTTAAAAAGCACCTTGTTTGGAAAATGACGGAACGATTCCCTTATAAACCTCTTATAAAAAGTCAAACAAGGGTATAAATGACTTTAACCCATATTCTTTTAAATATTAAAAATGTTTTTAAATACATTTTGAAGAAACATGGATGTGGATGATAACGAGATCCCAGTAGATTATTACGTATAAACAACCTCAGATAATGAAGAGATTGTGAAATAACCCTTACCTTCTACTTTTCCTTGGTTGGGGTAGGTTAACCTCCTGTATAATTCTGAAATAATTGTTATTAAATTATACAAGAACCATATGTATTAATATGATATCATATATGATCTTTTAACATTGATTTGTTAATAATATCTTAGAATTATCGTCGTTTCGGGTGTTAACTTACTCATTTTCTTTTATATGTTTTGTTACATAAGCCATGTTTGTTGTATCTTATTCATATCCATAATGATATCAAGTCCTTAAAAATCATTTTTAAATCATCAAATGATAATTATACTTGAATGGATACGATGGAGAATGAATCTCATCACGTTCGTGGAGACGGTAGTCCGTACGTACGCACGAGCGACAATATCATTCTTTTGATATTAAAATAATATATAAATGGATGGTATATCATATATACAGAATCATTAACATGTTATATTTATTATTTACATGAGTTACACATCATTATTATACCCATCCAAATAATAATATATTGAATAACAATTACACCACGACGTGGAGACGGTAAGCCGTACGTACGCACGTATGGTGACATGTTATTCAAAGGGTGGATAGAATACTGAATATGGTTGTACCATATTTATAATAACATCATAGTATATGTGATATACTGGAGTTATTATTTTAGAATGGTAAGAACAAAGGAAGAAGAAGTGGAAGAAGAAATGAAATTGGAGAAGGGTGGTGAAATCATTACCTCTTCTTCGGGTTCTTCCTTTTGATTTGATCAAAAGGGCTCTTTAGGTTGGATTTATGATCAAACTAAGGCCCCTAGGTTGTAGTGAGGGAAGTTGGGAGAGTATTTGGGCAGGGTTTGGCCGAACCAAAGGGATTTGAAGGTGTGAAGAAAATGATAAGGAGGAGTTCCCTTTTATAAGAGGGGTGAGGGGCACCTTTGGAAAAGCTAGAGATATTAGTTTATAATAAATTCATAATCGGTTTCCAATGGCTACAAAGTTGACTATTCATAGGTTAAGGTGGGGATGGGTCGCAAACAACTCAACAAATAGAATTTAGACAGGTTTTGGTACTTATATTAACCTTATCTTTAAGTATTAATTCTAAGTTAATTAGTTTCACTTTTACAATGTCTCTTTGTATTTTTATATAATATGGTTAATAAACTTACTACATACATCAAAGCGACCCCCAAGTGGTCCATTAATGATGAACCTATCATTATATAAGTCTCTTGGACGAACCTTAGATTTTTAGGAATTTAATATCAATTAATAATATAATATTTGTTTTAAAAACTCTTTTATGTCAATTTTGACACTATTCAATAGTTGATTTTTGTGAAACTCATAACAGATTGATTACATCGAGAAAAGTCAATTAAATCAATCCTAATATATCATATTATCCTATAAAATTAGATTAATTCATTAAAAGTTTCATATTATATTTATTTTGGTATTTATAATATCAATTATTTTAATTTTTCACTATTATAGTAATTACTGCATCATCATTGTGTCATAAATAAAATAAATTATTTAATGTCTAAAAATTATAAATAAACTATCATTATGTAGGAAATCTTTTTATCTTTCTAATTAATATTCATAATCTAAAATCCAACATATATAACCCTATGTAACAATTGTTTTTCTAAAAGATATATGCTTGTGTCATTTTTGTATTTATTTTAACTTAATTAAAATAAAGTGTCATTATCACTTACAAGTGGATCCATGGGGTCCCAAAATAGACCCAAAGAAGCCCATGGTAGACCATGTATCAACCAATAGGGTTAAGACACGTTTTAGGGTAATTTATTATTATTATAATATTATTTTTTAACCCTTATTTACCGGATTTACCCTTAACCATGGTAAAAAATATATTTACCGCAGTAATTATTCAAAATGTCTAAAAATAAAAGTTACCTATTTACACAATTTGAACATCCTGATTCCAAATATGGAATCCATTTTTCTAAATTCAAAAGACAGAAGTAGCAGAAATTAATTTAAAATTAATTCCCGCTGTCAAAACAAAAAGCGTGTTATTTAGAGATAATAACTATCAAAAGATTGACACTTGTTTATGTTCGGTTTAATTGTAAAATTATGTCCAATGACCAAAATTATATTAAATGGTAAAAATATATTCTAAATATACTTTAAAACAACTCAAATTCATAATTTATCACTATTATGTATTTTGATTAAAAAAGTTGTTTTTAATTAACATTTAGTAATTTTCACTATTCATCAAAATATGAAAGTTATCCGAAAAGTACCAAAATTTCACCTTAGGATACATTTGATATTATGAATCAAAAAATGAAGTCCATTTTAAAATATAAAATATAATTTCAAAATTTAGGTATTACTATTCATAACGGCTTGTTTGATCGGTTGTGGTGTGTGTTAAAACTCGAAGTTGCGTACAACACACGCTACTGTTTTATTCAAAGGAAAGCGTACCGTGGAAGCTTGGGATGTTTCATTTTAAATTTTTTGATATCTCCATTTAGTCAAAAAGTTTAAAATATTGTATTTAAAAAGGTTTCACTATCAAAAGTTGATAAAAGTGCAATACTGAAAATGAATCTATTCTTGCATTATGACTAAGAAACTCATAATATGGATTCTAAAATTATAAGGATTATATAAAGTTTAAAATTTAGTTAATACTATTCATGACCTCTTTTAATGGCTTTTTTTTTGTAAGTCAAGGTGTGATTGAACTCGGTGTTGCGTGTAGTGAAAGTTATTGAATTATTTTGAAGTAATAACACACTATGAAATCTTGGGGTGTTACATAAATGAAATAAGTGTTGAAATCCATGCATCCCTAATTAAAATTGATGTTCATATGTCTAAGAATTAATTGTTTTTGGGAATGAATAAACCAGTTTGAAAAAAATATCAATATTGTTATTCATTATTTGATGTAAGAAGGATTTACCTTATTCCCTTAACCTATCTGTTTTGTATTTTCAATTCAAAAGAATAGACATAATGTTAATGCATGTACTCATTGTGAGAACCTGAGCATGAGTAATGGATACTATATTTTTTTCAGCCATCCTAAGAAGTTTTATTTCCATGAATGGGTCATAAGTTTGTTTGCTAAAAATCATTATAAATTTATCATCTTTGATTATGATATTGAAATTTTCATGTCTACAAATCCACATAAGAAAATATTCATTTTGATTATTTCTCAACATGAATCCTTAAAAATATATATTAAATAGGATTTTCATCGTAATATCATAACAATGATATTATTTTTGGATGATAAATTTAAATAGTGGTCAAAAATACAAGAGGATCATTATCTTGTGATAATATATATATTCTAGAAAGTTGTTTAGTATCATATCATTAAAAAATGTATGAATTTTATAATATATCATCCTTGGTTAATAAAAATAACCAACTTAACACAAAGGGGGATTAATCTACTTTATCAATGACATAAAAAAAATTTATGTACATAATTTCTACAAATCTGGTTATCGAACTATTTTCACTAGATTATTTTTAATGTGTGTATTGGAGTAACTTCAAGAGTTTTAGGTTTATTATTGTTAAAAAATATTCTTATCAAATTTAGTATCATTATCCTTGAATAATATTGGATAAACTATGACGATAAATATAAGAGTTTTATTTACATGATGTATCATGATCCCATGGAAATTGAAAAATAAGTTGTCTAATTAAAATCCTCTTATCTTCAAACTGATAATTACTCTGGTGGACATATAGTAAAATGATGGATGGAACATTTCTTAAGTAATAATTTATACCCTTTTCACATTAACATTTTCGTTATATTAAATAAAGTGATGCCAAAGTGAAATGATTTTTTTTTGAAAAGATAAAGGGGATATCATTACATATTATCATACTCATTTCAAATTCACTTCAAAGGAATTTTCATCCAATACAAACGGGTTGATGGTAGAGCATACTAATGGTAGGACTTGTATTTGTCTTCAATTTTTTTCATTTTTTTCAATGTTTTTAAAAGAAATTGAAATCATTCATCAAATTCAATATGATGATTTTTCTAAAATAACATTCTTCTGGAAGTTATAGAATAAGAATAGAATATTATTAACAATTCTTATACATCTTGGATGATTTAATGAAGAAGATAAGAAATCAAATTTTCATGTATTTTATTCTCCAAAAACATAACAATATTGTTTCCCTTCTTATTAGACACAGAGTTCATTTATTTGATAACATAATGGTTTAATTGTGATGAATTTGTGAAAAGACCCAAAATTTCCATGTAATTTGTTTTCTAAATATATGGGAATTTTACGAGTCCGCAAAAATTGACAGTGCATGATTCCGAGGCCTGGTGTGTCCAGAATGAATTTTGGAACTTTTCTTCAGGTAGGTTCAGTAATTATACGAGAGGGTTTTTATATGTTTTGAACCGGTGCTCTGAATTGAAATCTGAGGGAAACGTTGAACTTGCAGCGCCGATATTGTAGAGACCCGAAGCCTGACGTACATGGACATTACATCACTTTTGCGGAATACTTAGTACATAACAAAAAAACACACACACAAGGATCGTAATGGTTTAGTGTCTTTGGAAACTCGAAATATAATCTTCTAATCATGGTGAAAGATCTTCAAAATCTCTCATAAAGATCTTCCTTTTTTTTACCTAAAACCTTTATTTATATCATGGGGAAAATAAAACATAAAAGGGTGATCTCAAATGCTCAGTAAGGGTAAACAAAAGAAATATCAATCACATCATATACATAAGCACATAACTTTTGGAAATCTTAACCTGCAAAAGAGATCATAATTTCATGACATGGGGTAAATCATGGCAGTGAAATGTAATCACAATAATCATAACCTAAAACATGAAACTTTGTGGCATTCACACATAATCATAGAGAATCATTTATTGTTAGTCAAGACTCATTGCCATGACTATCTTAGTGGACAAAGTCCCTTTCTGAATCGAGTAACCCTCGTTTCAGTCCTGTTTCACTGAACCGGTATAACCTACCGTTCCAGCCCTGTCTATCTCATGAGATATAAAATCATTACCCAATGCATTGGAGGGAGATATAGGTCCCACCCATCTTATAATGAATCCTTTTTTATGTGTGCCACATAATCATAAATCATACATCATCGCATAACACATGTAACAAAAATGGGATTCTTGAAACATCATGACATCATAAAACAATTCATATATGATAAAGTAATTCATAAAAATAATTACATCACAACATGATCAAATCAATGTAATAATAGGGATATAAACAAAACCCTTTATTATCTTAGATGGAAAATAATTTTGATAAAACACTTGAACTCCATTCTTGAGGAAAATATCCTTTCTTCTTCAGAAAACATTTTTCCTTTCATAACATGTCATAGGACATTAAAATAAAAGAAGTTGATTAAAAATAAACATGAAAACTTCTAAAGGAATCTTCTTGGAAATAATGTTTTAAAAATCCATACATGCCGTATAAGTTAAAAAAAATTCTTCGTACCTTTGTCGGAAAAGTCAAAAAGTACCTCGTAAAAAAACGACAAAAGATTCCATTCATATTCATTACTAAAAACTAACTGATGGGTAAAATTGGATTTAAACTATTGTAAGTGGATGGAAATAATATTACATATTGAGGAAACATGGATGTGGATGATAAAATACACCCCAGTAAATACCAAAGTATAAACAATCTCGGATAAAAGTGAGATTGTGACATTTCGCTTACCTTAGGTCCGACATTCTTTGTGAGTGTCTGAACCTCCTTTATATGATTTAAATCATGTTATTGACTTATTGCAGAATCATATTCATTGTTATTATATCATATATGGTCCACTTATGACTTTATATTACCCGTTCTTCTGTAAATTCCATGTTAAAGAAGTGTTTTGGGTAAAATTGTTTCATTTATCGTAGGTGTTTTGACTTGTTTTTCTTGACATTATTATTACTTATATCATGATTTACTTACTTCCAGAATATAAATTATGATTTATATATCATATATATTTAGTATATATATATATATAATAGATAGATAAATGAAATGAAAAACACCGTTCATAGAGACGGTAGTCCGTACGTACGCATGAACGATGTTTTCCTTTCCTTATTGTCTTGAATGGAAGTAAGTAGATGACATACATATATATATACATAAATCCAGTAGCTTTATAATGTCATGTATTTCATTATTATTTCTTATATATACTTTGTAATCATTCTTAAATGGTTAACATGGAGAATGAATCTCATCGCGTCATGGAGACGGTAGTCCGTACGTACGCACGAGCGATGATATCGTTCCCATGGTCATGGAATTGTGTTGAAGTGTATTTATACTATTTCAGTATCAATATCACTTTATAATAACCATATATAGTTACTCATTAAAGCATTATACCCATCCAATTAAGGTGGTGGCGGAAAATAGATTACACCACGGCGTGGAGACGGTATTCCGTACATACGCACGTGCGGTGATTTCCTTTTTCCATAGGATGGATAGAAGGTTAATTATAGTTGTTTCATATTTATAATAATGTATCAGTATATAAGAAATACTGATGTTATTACTTTATCATGAAACAACTAAAGAAGAAGATGTTGAAGAAGAAAGAAATTGAAAAGATCGGTAATGGATATTACCTCTTCTTTGGAACACCTCTTTGAATCCTCCACTTAGGGAACTAAGATTGGTCTTTGAAGAAGAGAAGGACCTCTAGGATTATTCTAGGGAAGCGGAGAAGGGATTTTGGCAGGGGTTGGCCGAGCTTGAGTGCTCAAATTGGTGTGAGGAGGAGGGGGAGGTGGTGTCCTTTTATAAGGGAGGAGAGGGGCACCTTAGGAATACCTCAAAATATTATTTTATATTAATGTCAAAATCGGTTTATAATGGTTCCAAATGGTCTTATTTTGAAGCTAAAGTGGGTATGGGTCAAAATACTATCAACCAATAGGATTTAGACAAGTTTAGGGTATTATTTTAACCTTATCAATTAGATTTAACTCTAAGTTAAATAATTTAACTTTTACCGTGTCTTTTTGTTTTCTTTTACTATATGGTTAATACACTTACTATAAGATGCCAAACGAACCTAAAATTGTTTATTATTAATATATATATCCTTATCTAAGTCATTTGGCCGAACCTTAGATTTTTAGGAATAAAATAACAATTAATAATATAATATTATATTTAAAAACTATTTTGTGTCAATTTTGACACTATTTGATATATGATTTTTGTGAAAGTCATAACAGAATTATATGTACGAACCAAGTTTATTAAATCAACACTAATATATCATAGTAACCTAGAAAATTAGTGGAATTCATAAAAATTCTCAAATTACATTTATTTTGGTGTTTATAACATCAAATATGTCAATATTTCATTAATAAGATAATTACTGCATCATCTTTGTGTCATAAATAAATTAAATTATGTGATGTCTAAAAATTACAAATAAAATATCATCATGTAGGAAATCGTTTTATCTTTCTAATGAATATTTACAATCGAATGTATCTTATGTATAACTCTATATTAAAAATGTTTTAGTAAATAATCTTTGATTTTAACTCTTTTAACTCTTCTTTGAATTAAATAATAATAAATGTCCTAATCTAATCCAAGTGGGACTAAATGATAATATTTTACACTTAAGGTTTTTTGTGGTCAAGATACACTTGTCCAATAGAATTAGGACATGTGTTAGGGTAATATTAATATCATTTTTACCCTTAATTACCCTATTTACTTTTAACCGTGGTAAATAAAAGTAAAAAGTTACTATTCACCAAAAATTATTTTCATCTCATTGAACCACATTTTACTTACTGACATCAACCGTGTCTCTCGGATTTTTGAAATTCCAATCACAGAAGCGGTAAAATTAAGATTTATGAAAAAAATTAGTTTTTTAACTACCACTTAGTAGTTTCACTATTCATCAAAAATTGATGTTTTTCAGAACAATGCCAAAATTTCATCCTAAGCTATATTTCATATTACGAATTCAAAAATGAAGTCTATTTTACCAAATTCATAACATAAAAGTTGCATTAATTAATTTTATAATTAAATCCCTTTGTTAAAACAAAAAGCGTGTTTTTAAGAAACAATATCTATCAAAAGATTGACACTTGTTTATGTCTGGTTTAAATGTGAAATTACATCCAATGACCAACATTGTATTAAATTGTAAAAATATATTCTAAATATACTTTAAAACCACTCAAATTAATAATTTATCACTATTAATTATTTCGATAAAAAAAGTTGTTTTTAATTAAAATTTAGTAATTTTCACTATTCGTTAGAAAATGAAAGTTATCCGAAAAGTACCAAAATTTCATCCTAAGCTAATTTTGATATTACGAATCCAAAAATAAAGTCCATTTTGAAAAATAAAATTTACAAAAATTCAAAAAGTGGTTATTAATATTCATAACGGCTAGTTATAATAACATTTTAATAACATATCGTTGTTTAGTGAAACTCGGTATTGCGTACTACACACGCTATCGAGGAAGGTTGCGATTGAGTGTAATGCAACCCAAGTCAGGGTTGCGTGTTGTGAAAGAATCCTTCGTTGTTTCGTATAAAAGAATCCAACCATATTTCATTTATACATTTAATATATATATATACTCAATGTTGCGTAGAATAACTATTATCAAAATTGTGTGTAACACGGTCCAAGAATAGTGTTGTATATACTGCAAGCTAATACGGTGTTGCGTATAGCGCAAGGTAATCTTGGTGTAGAATACAACATAAGACATTAATGAAATTAAAATAATATTTTTCATAAAATCTCGGGGTGTTACATTCTACCACCCCTTAAAATGAATTTCGCCCTCGAAATTCGTCGGGGTTATAAATGGTTTAATATTTGAAAGTTTCTTTGACAGAAACCCACATCGTAAAAAGAAATACCAAAACATATCTTTAAAAACTAATGTATAAAACGTAATGGTTACCCAAGTTAACTAATCACTGGGTATCCACATAGGTGAAAATATGGATATGGAAGAGAAATCTAACCATCATGTTCTAATAGAGAGTGGTAGAGAACATGGCTATGGAAAATCCAGCAATCACAAAGCCATAAATTTGTGACGATCTAAGGTACCATCTGATTCATCAGATATAAGATCACTAGGACAACATTTTTGGTTTTCAAGATCGTTTCCCTAAAGTTAAAGAATTTGAATTAGAATAAATACTTACTTTATTTTGGTATAATCTCACTGTTGTTCGTGCCTTTAACAATTTCCACTTCATCTCTTAAATAAATGAAGTTGAATTTGTTATTCGTGAAGTGTTAGCAGATCATGTGATAGAATGACGGGTCATTACATCTGTCTCAAACAAAAATTTAGCAAAAATTATATACATAAGTCGATCTATAGTGAGATTAATCATATATGGTTCTTAAAATGGACTTTATACTTCATATATCATACTACTTAATATAATAAAACTAGTTTCTAATAAACAGGGACTTCGTGTAGGCCAGTGGTAGGCGATAAAGGCCAGTCGCACTTCGGTTGTGGGTTCGATTCCCACATCCTTGTCCGACGCGATGGGTTGTCGCCGGTCTTGTAGGTTGTCCTTTTTCTAAAACTATATTACTATAACATCCCATCAATAATATCGAGAAAACTTCGATCCTTAAAAAATACTAAGTTATGTCCAACATAATCCATTCCAATCTTTAGGCTTATCCATAATACTGCAGTCCACTCTCATAACATAGTGAAAACGATTACGAGATATTTAACACCATCGTCGATCCCCATATATCATAAGATATGATTTGTTGGTCATATTACAAACATTCAAAGTCCTTAATCATGTATTCTCTTGAATACCTTAGTGAAAACATGAATGCAGTTAAAATTTAACACTTTCCACATACCAAAATCCTCAAAATTCTATATACTCAAACCATGATATCACTTAGTCCTTATATCAATCATGAGCTCATGAATACTGTTAAACATTTCATTTTCTCATTTTCCCTTCATTATGCGCATATCATCTTATTTCCAAAAATATCTCAATCACTTTGAATACCACATTAGACCAATACATAAATATTCCAATACTCCATGATACAATATTATTTTGGAATCCCATTACATAAACACTTAATCATTCCACCACATCGTTGTCATATTCAACATCGCCAATAGTGATCGCATGTGACTTCCCTTTGTCCTTTGCCTTCAGTGGTTTCTCATGTTGATCATCACTAACCCTTGGATTAGGGCATTTATTAGCATAATTCCCCATTTCCTTGCACTTGAAGCATTGAAGTGTTGGTGGTGCGTTCTCTACAGTGATTGCTTTATTCACATCATTAGAAACCCTTTTTCCATTACTTCGACACTCAGCTGCTCGATGACCTTCTTTTCCACACTTAAAACATTTTCTAGTCCCTTTAAGACAATCTCCACCATGCTTCATTTCACACTTTGTGCATAAGGAAACATTCATCTTCTTTTCACCATTATTCTGAGATTTCTCCTTGAACTCCATCTTTCGTTTCTTGTCAAAACCATGAGATGGATTTGTAACACCAACTTCCATTTCTACCTTGATAGCACAACGCACAATTTCTTCATAGAAACTGAAGTCTCTTATAGCTAATGCCCTTCGAAGACTTGGTTTCAAGCCACTGAAAAATCGATCAACTTTACTTTCAGGTTGGATGATAATACCAGAAGCGTACCTTGCAAGTCTTGTAAAATTTTCTTCGTATATACCAACAGATTCATCATCCTTCTGCTTTAGCTCAAGAAACTCCTTTTCCATCTTTGTTCGAATAATACGAGGGAAGTACTTACTGAAAAACAAGTTCTTGAACTCGTCCCATTCCATGGACTCAATTTCATCTCTTTGCCTCGTATTCTTGATAAGATTCCACCATTGATCAGCTTTACCTTCCAAACGATATACTGCTAAGATGACTTTATCATGCTCAGAACATTGAAGAACTGAAAATACCTTTTCAGTTGTACTGATCCATTGTTCAGCAACAAGTGGATCAGAAGACCCATTGAAAGAAGGTGGACGTTTCCTCATGAAGGACTCAATAGAATATTGTTCCCTTCTCTGCTCATTTGGAAGTCCAGAATGATTCATAGCTTGTGTAAGTATAGCAATAAGATTTTTCACTCCATCTCCCATAAAATTTGTTTGTTCAGGAGGACAATCATTGCATTGTCCATTGCATTGATCAACACGGTTCCTTCGGGTTCCAGCCATCGTCTAAAACCCAAAAAGAATAGTGTGAGAGGAAAAAATCATGCTAGGGAAAACAACATAATAAAGGGGGAGTACCTTCAATATTACATCTTAGGTTTAATTCTATGATCGTTAGAGTAATTCTAGTACTATAACCTATACGTATACTTAACCTTAAGAACATCCCGAGACATACCTTAGAAATATCTCTAGGGATCTCACTAATGTTTTCGCGTCCTAGTTTCCAAAGGTTGACTAAACCTTTCCTCTGATACCAACAGTAGTGGTCTAGAATTACTTCCAGTGGACTACAATTGATACCTATCAGGGCACTCCATGGGCGGCTACACCCCCCTGGGTGGGACACACCACCGTCCCCAGTGGCAGCCATTTCCTCATGAAGCCCTTGGGCGGAGAGCCATGCTTCGTCCAACGCTCACATGTAAGAGTTCCCAAGGATCGGATACATTCCAACCTCCTTTGCATCTGATACCAACTGTAGAGACCCGAAGCCTGACGTACATGGACATAACATCACTTTTGCGGAATACTTAGTACATA
This sequence comes from Viscum album, assembly GCA_963277665.1. Taxonomy (NCBI): domain Eukaryota; kingdom Viridiplantae; phylum Streptophyta; class Magnoliopsida; order Santalales; family Viscaceae; genus Viscum; species Viscum album. The sequence goes on along the minus strand of OY728155.1, from coordinate 2,131,497,383 downwards.
ACAAAAAACACACACACAAGGATCGTAATAGTTTAGTGTCTTTGGAAACTCGGAATATAATCTTCTAATCGTGGTGAAAGATCTTCAAAAATCTCCCATAAAGATCTTCCTTTTTTTTACCTAAAACCTTTCATTATATCCTGGGGAAAAGAAAACATAAAAGGGTGAGCTCAAATGCTCAGTAAGGGTAAACAAAAGAAATATCAATCACATCATATACATAAGCACATAACTTTTGGAAATCATAACCTGCAAAAGATATCATAATTTCTTAACATGGGGTAAATCATGGCAGTGAAATGTAATCACAATAATCATAACCTAAAACATGAAACTTTGTGGCATTCACACATAATCATAGAGAATCATTTCTTGTTAGTCAAGACTCATTTCCAAGACTATCTTAGTGGACAAAGTACCTTTCTGAATCGAGTAACCCTCGTTTCAGTCCTGTTTCACTGAACCGGTATAACCTACCGTTCCAGCCCTGTCTATCTCATGAGATATAAAATATTTACCCAATGAATTGGAGGGATATATAGGTCCCATCCATCTTATAATTAATCCTTTTTTATGTGTGCCACATAATCATAAATCATACATCATCGCATAACACATGTAACAAAAATGGGATTCTTGAAACATCATGACATCATAAAACAATTCATATATGATAAAGTAATTCATAAAAATAATTCCATCACAACATGATCAAATCAATGTAATAATAGGGATAGAAACAGAACCCTTTATTATCTTATATGTAAAATAATTTTGATAAAACACTTGAACTCCATTCTTGAGGAAAATATCCTTTCTTCTTCAAAAAACATTTTTCCTTTCATAACATGTCATACGACTTTAAAATAAAAGAAGTTGATTAAAAATAAACTTGAAAAATTGTAAAGGAATCTTCTTGGAAATAATGTTTTAAAAATCCATACATGCCGTATAAGTTAAAAAAAACATTCTTCGTACCTTTGTCGGAAAATTCAAAAAGTACCTCGTAAAAAAACGACAAAAGATTCCTTTCATATTCTTTACTAAAAACTAACCGAAGGGTAAAATTGGATTTAAAATATTGTATGTGGATGGAAATAATATTACATATTGAGGAAACATTGATGTGGATGATAAAATACACCCTAGTAAATACCAAAGTATAAACAATCTCGGATAAAAATGAGATTGTGACATTTCCCTTACCTTAGGTCCGACTTGCTTTGTGAGTGTCTGAACCTCCTGTATATGATTTAAATCATGTTATTGACTTATTCCAGAATCATATTCATTGTTATTATATCATATATGGTCCACTTATGACTTTATATTACCCATTCTTTTGTAAATTCCATGTTAAAGAAGCGTTTTGGGTAAAATCGTTTCATTTATCATAGGTGTTTTGACTTGTTGTTCTTGACATTATTATTACTTATATCATGATTTACTTACTTCCAGAATATAAATTATGATTTATATATCATATATATTCAGTATATATATATATATAATAGATAGATAAATGAAATGAAAAACACCGTTCATGGAGACGGTAGTCCGTACGTACGCATGAACGCTGTTTTCCTTTCCTTATTGTCTTGAATGGAAGTAAGTAGATGACATACATATATATATACATAAATCCAGTAGCTTTATAATGTCATGTATTTAATTATTATTTCTTATATATACTTTTTATTAATTCTTAAATGGTTAACATGGAGAATGAATCTCATCGCGTCGTGGAGACGGTAGTCCGTACGTACGCACGAGCGATGATATCGTTCCCATGGTCATGGAATTGTGTTGAAGTGTATTTATACTATTTCAGTATCAATATAACTTTATAATAATCATATATAGTTACTCATTAAACCATTATACCCATCCAATTATGGTGGTGGGGGAAAATAGATTACACCACGGCGTGGAGACGGTATTCCGTACGTACGCACGCGCGGTGATTTCCTTTTTCCGTAGGATGGATAGAAGGTTAATGTAACACCCCAGGATTTCAGAGTGTGTTATTTCTTAAACATAATTCAATAACTTGCACTACACGCAACACCGAGTTCAATCACACCATTAAAAGAGGTCATGAATAGTATTAACTACATTTTGAACTTTATATAATCCTTATAATTTTAGAATCCCTATTATGAGTTTCTTAGTCATAATGCAAGAACAGATTCATTTTCAGTATTTCACGTTTATCAACTTCTAACAGTGAAACCTTTTTAAATACAATATTTTAAACTTTTTGACTAAATGGGGACATCAAAAATTTAAAATGAAACACCCCAAGCTTCCACGGTACGTTTCCCTTCGAATAATGCGATAGCGTGTGTTGTACGCAACCTCGAGTTCTAACACACACCACAACTAATTAAACTAGCCGTTGTGAATAGTAATACCTTCTTTTTAAATTATATATATTTTATATTTCAAAATGGACTTCATTTTTGGATTCGGAATATCTTATTTAGCCTAAGGTGAAATTTTTGTACTTTTCGGATAACTTTCATTTTTTGATGAATAGTGAAAATTACTAAATTTTAATTAAAAACAACTTTTTTAATCAGAATAATTAATAGTGATAAATTATTAATTTTAGTAGTTTTAAAGTATATTTAGAATATATTTTTACCATTTAATATAATTTTGTTCATTGGACATAATTTTACAATTAAACCGAACATAAACAAGTGTCAATCTTTTGATAGTTATTATCTCTTAAAAACACGCTTTTTGTTTTGACAGCGGGAATTAATTTTAAATTAATTTCTTCCACTTCTGTGTTTTGAATTTAGAAAAATGGATTCCATATTTGGAATCAGGATGTTCAAATTGTGTAAATAGGTAACTTTTATTTTTAGACATTTTGAATAATTACTGCGGTAAATATTTTATTTAACATGGTTAAGGGTAAATCCGGTAAATGAGGGTTAAAATAATAATATTATAATAATACTAAATTACCCTAAAACGTGTCTTAACCCTATTGGTTGATACATGGTCGACCATGGGCATCTTTGGGTCTATTTTGGGACCCCATGGATCCACTTGTATGTGATAATGACACTTTATTTTAATTAAGTCAAAATGAATACAAAAATGACACAAGCATATATCTTTTAGAAAAAACAATTGTTACATAGGGTTATATATGTTGGATTTTAGATTATAAATATTCATTCGAAAGATAAAACTATTTCCTACATAATAATATTTTATTTATAATTTTTAGACATTAAATAATTTATTTTATTTATGACACAATGATGATACAGTAATTACTATAATAGTGAAAAATTAAAAAAATTGATATTATAAATACCCAAATAAATATAATATGAAACTTTTAATGAATTAAACTAATTTTCTAGGATAATATGATATATTAGGATTTATTTAATTGACTTTATTTGTAGTAATCAATCTGTTATAAGTTTCAAAAAAATCAACTATTGAATAGTGTCAAAATTGACATAAAAGAGTTCTTAAAACAAATATTATATTATTAATTGATATTAAATTCCTAAAAATCTAAGGTTCGGCCAAGAGACGTATATCATTATAGGTTCATCATTAATGGACCACTTGGGGGTCGTTTGGATGTATATAGTATGTTTAATAACCATATTATATAAAAATACAAAGAGACATTGTAAAAGTGAAACTAATTAACTTAGAGTTAATACTTAAAGATAAGGTTAATATAAGTACCCAAACCTGTCTAAATTATATTGGTTGAGTTTTTTTCGACCCATTCCCACCTTAACCTTTGAATAGTAAACTTTGGATCCATTGGAAACCGAATATGAATTTATTATAAACTAATATTTCTAGCTTTTCCAAAGGTGCCCCTCACCCCTCTTATAAAAGGGAACTCCTCCATCCCATTTCTTCACACCTTAAAAGCCTTTTTGTTCGGCCAAACTCTGCCCAAATACTCTCCCAACATCACTCACTACAACCTAGAGGCCTTAGTTTGATTAGAAATCCATCTTAAGGAGCCCTTTTGATCAAATCAAAAGGAAGAACCCGAAGAAGAGGTAATGATTTCACCACCCTTTTCTAAGTTCATTTCTTCTTCCACTTCTTCTTCCTTTGTTGTTACCATTCTAAAATAATAAATCCAGTATCATATATATACTGTGATGTTATTATAAATATGGTACAACCATATTCAGTATTCTATCCACCCTTTGAAAAACATGTCACCATACGTGCGTACGTACGGCTTACCGTCTCCACATCGTGGTGTAATTGTTATTCAATATAATATTATTTGGATGAGTATAATAATGATGTGTAACTCATGTAAATAATAAATATAACATGTTAAGGATTCTGTATATATGATATACCATCCATTATATATTATTTTAATATCAAAAGAATGATATTGTCGCTCGTGCGTACGTACGGACTACCGTCTCCACGAACGTGATGAGATTCATTCCCCATCATATCCATTCAAGTATAATTATCATTTGATGATTTAAAAAATTATGTTTAAGGACTTGATATCATTCTGGATATGAATAATATAAAACCTATCCTTTACAAACATGTCTTACGTAACAAAACATATAAAATAAAACAAGTAAGTTAACACCCGAAACAACGATAATACTAAGATATTATTATCAAATCAATATTAAAAGATCATATATGATATCATATTAATGTATATGATTATTTCATAATTTAATAACAATTATTTCACCATTATACAGGAGGTTACCTACCCCAACCAAGGAAAAGTACAAGGTAAGGATTTATTTCGCAATCTCTTCATTATCAGAGATTGATTATACATAATTATCTACTGGGACCTTGTTATCATCCACGTCCATGTTTCTTCAAAATGTATTTCAAAACATTTCTAATATTTAAAAGAATATGGGTTAAAGTCATTTATACCCTTGTTTGACTTTTTATAAGAGGTTTATAAGGGAATCTTTCCGTTGTTTTCCAAACAAGGTGCTTTTAACCTTTTCGACAGAATTAAGATAAGAATGTTTTTTTAACTTATACGGCGGGTACAGTTATTTTCCGCCGTTATAAAATCATCAAAGTTTCCCTTACAAGCTTATAAGAACATTTTCAAGAAAATGTTTTATTTTATATGGCTCTTAAATGGTTTCAAAAATAGAAAGAGATATTTCTCTAAAAAGTGTTTTGATTTCATCTATGTCAACATCCTTTGACAGATTTTACGCTTATTTGAAGTTGATTTATTATGATACAAAACTTACATATTGTAATAAAGTTTTGTGATATGTTTGACTGTGGATGTGCCATTTATATAGCATTCATGGTTTATGAGTAAAGTATTGACATTTCATATGCTAGTTCCAATAAGAATGTTTATGTTATATTTCAACCTTTACTTCATTGGAATGTGTTGGACAAGTATGTTCCAGGTTGGGGACTGGTTAAAGTAAGCCCTCCAGGTTGGGGACTGGTAAAAGTAAGCCCTCCAGGTTAGGGACTGGTAAAAGTAAGCCCTCCGGTTTGGTCTCCAGTTATTATAAGGACTCCGGGTTGGTGTCCGGTTATTAGAGGCACTCTGGGTTGGTGTCCGGTTATTAGAGGCAATCCGGGTTGGGTTCCGGTTACAGTTACCCCAAGGTCTTGGGATGAGGCCTTGACAAAGAAATTAAAGTTCAGCATTATGCATTCCAACATTATGAAAGTGGTTATTGATTTTTTCATGTGATTATACGATTAGTAGAATATCCATGTGAATAAGTAAATGTAATTATTTCATTTTATTTATGCCATACCATGTTGAAAGTTCATGTTTGAAAGGCTTTTGTTTTAGTTCTACATTGCCTTAAATGTTTATTATTATTTATGAAAGTTTCCGCTATATTGTTATCCTTACTGGGCATTTGAGCTCACCCCTTTCCTATGTTTTATTTTTCCCAGGAAGTGAAGAAGTAAAATATGAATGACCTGTAGGGATATTATGTGGGGATATGAGTGTGGATTATGGATACATTATGTTGTTGTAGTAGTTTTTCATTTTATGATGTAATGTAAAACTTATGAATATATCTAGTGTTTCCAAGGCTACTAAAAAAATCGGTCTTTCGAGATTTGATCTTTCATGTGATCATGCCAATGTTATCTAATAATGCACCGACTCTGGGTAACTAGGGTCGGGGCGTTATAGTTGGTATCAGAGGAAGTTTAGTACAAACCTTGGAAACTATATTTAGATAAACTCTGATTAGAGCACGTAGAGCTAAGATGAACATTGAGGATTAGTATAGAATAACTTCCTAGAATTTTGGTATTGTATAGATTTTGTGAGTTTTCCGAGCAATACATCCCTGTCTGGATACGAGCAGGTAGAGGCGGCTCTGGCACAGATGTACCTAGGGGTAAAACCCGAAAACACCGCTTTGAGCTAGACTCGAACGGGAACTAGTGCACGACAACGGGCCTTGTTGCACTCTTGGTTACGACACTCCCGGGGGATATTCTTAGGATAACTCTCATTTTCTTTACAAATCATTATGAAGGGTTTATGAGTATATACTTCCTCAAAGAAAATATTTTTTATGATTATGGATTATATCTATAAATAGTTCATTTTATGTTAAGTGTTTTATAAGTATGGGATTATGTATTTTGATTCATAAACTAATCTAGTGTATGCCATTGTTTAGAAATGGTTCCTAGTAGAAGGAATGAGAACTCCAGTAATGCACATGATCCAAAGAGAAGGAAGGATCATATATTTCATGGTCTTAAGCTAGAATTTATAAGAGAAATAGTCTCCCATGTATTATCATCATATGAAGAAATAATATCATGTGTTGATAAGATAAGTAAAGAGTTTACTGAGTCCTATGGCTTTGAAGGGAAGCAAGAGAAGAAAAGGATGGAAGAGAGAAAGATGGATAAAGGGAAGAGGGAAAAGAAGAATTTTCTCATATGTGGTAACTATGGAAAGAAACACCCTGGAACTTTCCTGAAAGGAATGGGAGTTTGTTATAAGTGTGGAGGAAAACGGCACAAAGTACGTGACTCCAAGGGTAAGAAAATGGTATCAAATGTACAATGCTTCATTTGCAAGGAGTTTGGACACTACGCGAACCTATGTCCCTGTCATCAGACTATGCCGCAAATGATGTTATTGGATAATAATCAAGTTATGATACTGCCACAGATGAAGAGGAATGATTAGATTTCTTATGTTGATTATGTCAATTGAGTGTTGTATCAACAATGTACTTGTTATAATAATTATGGAGTATATAAGGATTATACTACAGTACTATTTCATTAAGGACTTGAGATTGTGTGGAACAAAGAAAAGTGACTCAATAGCAGGATAAATTTTTGGAAAATATATGGTTGAGAGAATGATAAATCATAAGGAATATGACTACCTTGGAACTGATTAATGATTTGTATATTCCATCATTGTTGGGGTTTAAAACATTTTTGGATTAATGAAGTATATCCAGCATTCTATATGGAATAAGGGAGCATGAATGTAATCAATAAGGAATATGTTAATACATGATGAAGGTATTCATATTCTATTACGGGGTAAAAAGGATCTATATTATGTTTACCTTCCCTATAAATGTTGGACTGTGAGTTTAGACAGAAGTATTTTGGATAGTTCTAGTTTGGATTATTTTGGATTGCCATAAAAGGACAACCCGGAGGTCGAGCGGCAACCCGTCGCGTCCGACAAGGCTGTGAGACTTGAACCCGAACCGAAGGGCGACAAGGGTGTATCACCTACCACTGTCCCACGAGATGTCCTGAATTAAATAATTTAGTTTTTTTAAAAGATCTGGTAGATGAATTATAAATTCATTTATTTTGGAACCCTGTACGAATAGTATAAATAAAAAAAATTACGTTCTAGAGTGAAAGATGAGTTTGTGGTAGAAATTTATTAATGGGTAAAATTCTAATTATAAAGTAAGTATATCTCCTTATTATCTTAGCCAATCTCATAAATAAATTCCTCAACATTAATAATAGAAACTTAGAACAAAAATTTTGTCCTAGATGGTACCTTAAATCATCACAAATTTATGGCTTTGGGATTGTTGGCCTTTTCATAGCCATGTTCTCTACCACTCTCCATCAGATAATTGATGGTTAGATTTCTCTTCCATATCCATATTTTCCTTCATGGAACCCTAGTATGTGTTATTTTCGGTAATCTTCATACTTTCCACTCTTTATTTTAAATAGAGGCCTCATTAATTCATTTTTCGATGTGGGATTTCAACTAAGATATTTTGAAATGTCAAAAATGTGTTGTCCCAATACCCTATATTTTGTTGAACCGATGGTACTTCAAATCATCATAGATTGATGAGTTTAAGGACCTCATTTTTATACTTGTTTGTGATTGATGACCTCAATCACTACCTATAAATATATATGTTTTTCCTCCAATTATATGTCTCTAATTGCCACCAATGTTCTCCTAATCGAGATCATAATTTGGTGGTGACCCTTTCATTTCTCTTTTCCTCATATTAAGACTAAATTTTAGTAACCCAATTTCTGATGTGGGTTTTCCCACAAATATATTTTTTACTTTCAACCTTTTATTTTCGAAGAACAATTTCAAATTGCGAGGACGCAATTTATTGAAGGAGGGGAGAATGTAACACCCCAGGATTTCAGAGTGTGTTATTTCTTAAAAATAATTCAATAACTTGCACTACACACAACACCGAGTTCAATCACACCATTAAAAGAGGTCATGAATAGTATTAACTACATTTTGAACTTTATATAATCCTTATAATTTTAGAATCCCTATTATGAGTTTCTTAGTCATAATGCAAGAACATATTCATTTTCAGTATTTCACTTTTATCAACTTTTAATAGTGAAACCTTTTTAAATACAATATTTTAAACTTTTTGACTAAATGGGGACATCAAAAATTTAAAATGAAACACCCCAAGCTTCCACGGTACGTTTCCCTTCGAATAATGTGATAGCGTGTGTTGTACGCAACCTCGAGTTCTAACACACACCACAACTAATTAAACTAGTGGTTGTGAATAGTAATACCTACTTTTTAAATTATATATATTTTATATTTCAAAATGGACTTCATTTTTGGATTCGGAATATCTAATTTAGCCTAAGGTGAAATTTTGGTACTTTTCGGATAACTTTCATATTTTGATGAATAGTGAAAATTGCTAAATTTTAATTAAAAACAACTTTTTTAATCAGAATAATTAATAGTGATAAATTATGAATTTTAGTAGTTTTAAAGTATATTTAGAATATATTTTTACCATTTAATATAATTTTGGTCATTGGACATAATTTTACAATTAAACCGAACATAAACAAGTGTCAATCTTTTGATAGTTATTATCTCTTAAAAACACGCTTTTTGTTTTGACAGTGGGAATTAATTTTAAATTAATTTCTGCCACTTCTGTGTTTTGAATTTAGAAAAATGGATTCCATATTTGGAATCAGGATTTTCAAATTGTGTAAATAGGTAACTTTTATTTTTAGACATTTTGAATAATTACTGCGGTAAATATTTTATTTACCATGGTTAAGATTAAATCCGGTAAATAAGGGTTAAAAAAATAATATTATAATAATACTAAATTACTCTAAAACGTGTCTTAACCCTATTGGTTGATACATGGTCGACCATGGGCATCTTTGGGTCTATTTCGGGACCCCATGGATCCACTTGTAAGTGATAATGACACTTTATTTTAATTAAGTCAAAATGAATACAAAAATGACACAAGCATATATCTTTTAGAAAAACATTTGTTAAATAGGGTTATATATGTTGGATTTTATATTATAAATATTAATTAGAAATATAAAAAGATTTCCTACATAATGATATTTTATTTATAATTTATAGACATTAAATAATTTAGTTTATTTATGACACAATGATGATGCAATAATTACTATAATAGTGAAAAATTAAAATAATTGATATTATAAATACCCAAATAAATATAATATGAAACTTTTAATGAATTAAACTAATTTTCTAGGATAATATGATATATTAGGATTTATTTAATTGAATTTATTCGAAGTAATCAATCTTTTATAAGTTTCACAAAAATCAACTATTGAATAGTGTCAAAATTGACATAAAAGAGTTCTTAAAACAAATATTATATTATTAATTGATATTAAATTCATAAAAATCTAAGGATCGGCCAAGAGACTTATATCATGATAGTTTCATCATTAATGGACCACTTGGGGGTCGTTTGTATGTATATAGTAAGTTTACTAACAATATTATATAAAAATACAAAGAGACATTGTAAAAGTGAAACTAATTAACATAGAGTTAATACTTAAAGATAAGGTTAATATAAGTACCCAAACCTGTCTAAATTCTATTGGTTGAGTTGTTTTCGACCCATCCCCACCTTAACCTTTGAATAGTAAACTTTGGATCCATTGTAAACCGAATATGAATTTATTATAAACTAATATTTCTAGCTTTTCCAAAGGTGCCCCTCACCCCTCTTATAAAAGGGCACTCCTCCTTCCCATTTCTTCACACCTTAAAAGCATTTTGGTTCGGCCAAAATCTGCCCAAATACTCTCCCAACATCCCTCACTACAACCTAGAGGCCTTAGTTTGATCATAAATCCATCTTAATGAGCCCTTTTGATCAAATCAAAAGGAAGAACTCGAAGAAGAGGTAATGATTTCACCACCCTTTTCTAAGTTCATTTCTTCTTCCACTTCTTCTTCCTTTGTTGTTACCATTCTAAAATAATAAATCCAGTATCATATATATACTGTGATGTTATTATAAATATGGTACAACCATATTCAGTATTCTATCCACCCTTTGAATAACATGTCACCATACGTGCGTACGTACGGCTTACCGTCTCCACGTCGTGGTGTAATTGTTTTTCAATATAATATTATTTGGACGGGTATAATAATGATGTGTAACTCATGTTAATAATAAATATAACATGTTAAGGATTCTGTATATATGATATACCATCCATTATATATTATTTTAATATCAAAATAATGATATTGTCGCTCGTGCGTACGTACGGACTACCGTCTCCACGAACGTGATGAGATTCATTCCCCATCGTATCCATTCAAGTATAATTATCATTTGATGATTTAAAAAATGATGTTTAAGGACTTGATATCATTCTGGATATTAATAATATAAAACCTATCCTTTAAAAACATGTCTTACGTAACAAAACATATAAAATAAAACAAGTAAGTTAACACCCGAAACAACTATAATACTAAGATATTATTATCAAATCAATATTAAAAGATCATATATGATATCATATTAATGTATATGATTATTGCATAATTTAATAACAATTATTTAACCATTATACAGGAGTTTAACCTACCCCAACCAAGGAAAAGTACAAGGTAAGGATTTATTTCGCAATCTCTTCATTATCCGAGATTGTTTATACATAATTATCTACTGGGACCTTGTTATCATCCACGTCCATGTTTCTTCAAAATGTATTTCTAAACATTTCTAATATTTAAAATAATATGGGTTAAATTCATTTATACCCTTGTTTGACTTTTTATAAGAGGTTTATAAGGGAATCTTTCCGTCGTTTTCCAAACAAGGTGCTTTTAACCTTTTCGACAGAATTAAGATAAGAATGTTTTTTTAACTTATACGGCGGGTGCGGTTATTTTCCGCCATTATAAAATCGTCAAAGTTTCCCTTAAAATATTATAAGAACATTTTCAAGAAAATGTTTTATTTTATATGGCTCTTAAATGGTTTCAAAAATAGAAAGAGATATTTCTCTAAAAAGTGTTTTGATTTCATCTATGTCAACATCCTTTGACGGATTTTACGCTTATTTGAAGTTGATTTATTATGATACAAAACTTCCATATTGTAATAAAGTTTTGTGATATGTTTGACTGTGGATGTTCCATTTATATAGCATTCATGGTTTATGAGTAACGTATTGACATTTCGTATGCTAGTTCCAATAAGAATGTTTATGTTATATTTCAACCTTACTTCATATGAATGTGTTGGACAAGTATGTTCCAGGTTGGGGACTTGTTAAAGTAAGCCCTCCAGGTTGGGGAATGGTAAAAGTAAGCCCTCCAGGTTAGGGACTGGTAAAAGTAAGCCCTCCGGTTTGGTCTCCGGTTATTAGAAGGACTCCGGGTTGGTGTCCGGTTATTAGAGGCACTCCGGGTTGGTGTCCGGTTATTAGAGGCACTCCGGGTTGGGTTCTGGTTACAGTTAGCCCCAAGGTCTTGGGATGAGGCCATGACAAAGAAATTAATGTTCAGCATTATGCATTCCAACATTATGAAAGTGGTTATTGATTTTTGTATGTGATTATTCGATTAATAGAATATCCATGTGAAAAAGTAAATGGAATTATTTCATTTTATTTATGCCATACCATGTTTAAAGTTCATGTTTGAAAGGCTTTTGTTTTAGTTATACATTTACTTAAATGTTTATTCTTATTTATGAAAGTTTCTGCTATATTGTTATCCTTACTGGGCATTTGAGCTCACCCCTTTCCTATGTTTTATTTTTCCCAGGAAGTGAAGAAGTAAATTATGAATGACCTGCAGGGATATTATGTGGGGATATGAGTGTGGATTATGAATACATTATGTTGTTGTAGTAGTTTTTCATTTTATGATTTAATGTAAAACTTATGAATATATCTAGTGTTTCCAAGGCTACTAAACCAATCGGTCTTTCGAGATTTGATCTTTCTTGTGATCATGCCAATGTTATGTAATAATGCACCGACTCAGGGTAACTAGGTTCAGGCCGTTATAGTTAATTATAGTTGTTTCATATTTATAATAACGTATCAGTATATAAGAAATACTGATGTTATTACTTTATCATGAAACAACTAAAGAAGAAGATGTTGAAGAAGAAAGAAATTGAAAAGATCGGTAATGGATATTACCTCTTCTTTGGAACACCTCTTTGAATCCTCCACTTAGGGAACTAAGATTGGTCTTTGAAGAAGAGAAGGACATCTAGGATTATTCTAGGGAAGTGTAGAAGGGATTTTGGCAGGGGTTGTCCGAGCTTGAGTGCTCAAATTGGTGTGAGGAGGAGGGGGAGGAGGTGTCCTTTTATAAGGGAGGAGAGGGGCACCTTAGGAATACCTCAAAATATTATTTTATATTAATGTCAAAATCGGTTTATAATGGTTCCAAAGGGTCTTATTTGGAAGCTAAAGTGGGGATGGGTCAAAATCCTATCAACCAATAGGATTTAGACAAGTTTAGGGTATTATTTTAACCTTATCAATTAGATTTAACTCTAAGTTAAATAATTTAACTTTTACCGTGTCTTTTTGTTTTCTTTTACTATATGGTTAATACACTTACAATAACATGCCAAACGAACCCCAAATTGTTTATTATTAATATATATATCCTTATCTATGTCATTTGGCGGAACCTTAGATTTTTAGGAATAAAATAACAATTAATAATATAATATTAGATTTAAAAACTATTTTGTGTCAATTTTGACACTATTTGATATATGATTTTTGTGAAAGTCATAACAGAATTATATTTTCGAACCAAGTTGATTAAATCAACACTAATATATCATAGTAACCTAGAAAATTAGTGGAATTCCTAAAAATTCTCAAATTACATTTATTTCGGTGTTTATAACATCAAATATGTCAATATTTCATTAATAAGATAATTACTGCATCATCTTTGTGTCATAAATAAATTAAATTATTTGATGTCTAAAAATTACAAATAAAATACCATAATGTAGGAACTATTTTTATATTTCTAATTAATATTTACAATCTAATTTATCTTATGTATAACTCTATATTAAAAATGTTTTAGTAAATAATCATTGATTTTAACTCTTTTAACTCTTCTTTGAATTAAATAATAATAAATGTCCTAATCTAATCCAAGTGGGCCTAAATGATAATATTTTACACTTAAGGTTGTTTGTGGTCGAGATACACTTGTCCAATATAATTAGGACATGTGTTAGGGTAATATTAATATCATTTTTACCCTTAATTACCCTATTTACTTTTAACCGTGGTAAATAAAACTAAAAAGTTACTATTCACCAAAAATTATTTTCATCTCATTGATCCACATTTTACTTACTGACATCAACCGTGTCTCTCGGAATTTTGAAATTACAATCACAGAAGCGGTAAAATTAAGATTTATGAAAAAAATTAGTTTTTTAACTACCACTTAGTAGTTTCACTATTCATCAAAAATTGATGTTTTTCAGAACAATGCCAAAATTTCATCCTAAGCTATATATCATATTCCGAATTCAAAAATGAAGTCTATTTTACCAAATTCATAACATAGAAGTTGCATTAATTAATTTTATAATTAAATCCCGTTGTTAAAACAAAAAGCGTGTTTTTAAGAAACAATATCTATCAAAAGGTTGACACTTGTTTATGTCTGGTTTAAATGTGAAATTACATCCAATGACCAACATTATATTAAATTGTAAAAATATATTCTAAATATACTTTAAAACCACTCAAATTAATAATTTATCACTATTAATTATTTCGATAAAAAAAGTTGTTTTTAATTAAAATTTAGTAATTTTCACTATTCATTAGAAAATGAAAGTTATCCGAAAAGTACCAAAATTTCACCCTAAGATAATTTCGATATTACGAATCCAAAAATAAAGTCCATTTTGAAAAATAAAATTTACAAAATTTAAGAATGTGGTTATTAATATTCATAACGGCTAGTTATAATAACATTTTAATAACATATCGTTGTTTAGTGAAACTCGGTATTGCGTACTACACACGCTATTGAGGAAGGTTGCGATTGCATGTAATGCAAGCCAAGTCAGGGTTGCGTGTTGTGAAAGAATCCTTCGTTGTTTCGTATAACAGAATCCAACCATATTTCATTTATACATTTAATATATATATATATACTCAATGTTGCGTAGAATAACTATTATCAAAATTGTGTGTAACACGGTCCAAGAATAGTGTCGCGTATACTGCAAGCTAATACGGTGTTGCGTATAGCGCAAGGTAATCTTGGTGTAGAATACAACAATCAACATTAATGAAATTAAAATAATATTTTTTATAAAATCTCGGGGTGTTACAGATATTCAGTTAAGGAGACCATCACCTCGACAGCATTAGGTCGATGGTGGATGTTTTTTTTCACATATTTGTGAAAGGGAAAAATAAAACAAAATGGTGTAACATTTTATTTTATTTTTTTCTTTTGAAACTCCCATGTTGTTGTTTCATAGGTGAGGACCACCTAAACTACAACCTCTAATGAGAGGATATGATGGTGGTGACCACTGAGCCTAAACCTCCCATGAGAGGTTATGGTGGTGGGGACCACCTGAGGCTAAATCCCCCCTTAACTCCCTCTTAAGTGTGGGGATGCCTCTTAAACTTACCCACTTTAATGGTTCCCCCCTTGATTTATTATGCCAACTCAATTAATTAATTATGCCAATTTCAATTTTGAGCCAACAATTAAATTGGTGGAAACACAACATATTGGATACTTTTTATTTTTGGTGGGATTGGGGAGAGAAGAACTATTGGGAGGATTTAACTTCTTCAATGAAGAACTTTTTCCATGAAGAACGCTCCTCCAATAAAGAACACCGACACACGAATTCCACTTCTTCCTCAGAGTATCCCCCAACATGGGACATCTTCAATCGACGACCATATTTACCACTCCATCGATGTCAAAAAAAAAGAGGTAGGCATGTGTATTAAATTGATCAATGTTAAACTCCCTCTCACATTGAATCATCTTCCTCGAGTCATATTCTACCTCCATAACGTGGAGGGTACGAGACAAACAAACATGACCCGACCCCTCCACAAATCCTGTGGATCTGTTGTGTGAACCTCGCAATGGTGATGGAGGTTGGTGTCGGTGGTTGGCACCGATGGAACTCCAGAACCGAGATGAAGGTGATGAAGGAAGGCCGACCATTCAAGCCAGATGTCGGCAAAGGCAGGACGCCCCGCCGCTCGCTGCCTCCACCGCTAACGGCCTCCCCTGTCCGCGACCACCACCCCCCACGGCCTTCGCCGCTCCGCGGCACCCGCAGACTCCCTGTAACCTGTGGCTTCTACACCACGTCGTGCTCCACCGCCCCATGGCATCACCGCCCACACGGCCCCCCACGGCTAGGCCACCCAGAGGCCTTCGCGGCCCCCCCTTGGCTAGGCAGCCCCGCAGCCCTCCGCCCCTCCCCCCACCCTTGTGGCCCTCTGTGGCCCTCCACAGCCCCAATCATCCTTTGAAGCCCACCGCGGCCCTCTGCGGCCCCCAAGGCCATGCCTCCCTATGGCCCACCACATCCACATTGCCACACGCACCTCCATGGCCCCCCATGGCTCTGCCGCCTAGCGGCCCTCCGCGGCCCCCCGTGACCACGTGGACCTCGCGGCCTGCCGGACCACCCAGTGGGCCGAGCGGCCCAACGTGGGTTGGGCCGGACATTGCGGGTTGGGTGGGGTCGACCCAATCTAGGTCGACCTAGGCTGGGTCAGACCGGGACGGTCTGACCTATTCGGACCGGACCCAGACCAGTTTTGACCTTGTACTCCTTTTGTCCATTACATTGGAACCGAGCATCCAATTGAAGAACTGTCAGCAGTGCTGGAAACCTTGAAGAGAGACATTCCATTTTAGTATACCCCCACTAAATATTTGGATTAATATGAGGAATGTCCAGGTTGGAACAAGCACGAATCCAACCGGGCCCTCAAGAATAAAAGGCTAATAACTTACAGACCGAGTGTCTGATTGACACACCGTCTATTGAATTAATACCCCTATGGCATGTCGGTCCATTGTGATTCTTCTTCATGGGACTTAGTTGATGTTGGAGTATCTACCAGTGGATTGTGGAGCGGACACTCATAGAGATGAGTGATCTTAGTGCGGGAACCCTGTAGCTGGCTATGACTTGAGAAAGCGATCCTTCGTGGGTCTGTGATTGAGGTTCCCACATGGAACTACTATATGATTCCATACAGGACTACTCTAGGATCTTGTGTGGATTCGACGATGTACTAACGGCCTATTGACGATGAATAGAGATCTTGTGTGGGTCAGCATTGAGCGATCATGTGTGGGTCAGCACTTAGCAATCCTGTGTGGTTCAGTACTGAGCGATCCTATGTTGGTCAGCACCGAGCGATCCTGTATATGTTAGAAACCAATGATCTCATGTGGGTCATCACCTAGAGATCCTTTGTTGGTCTGATGATGATATAGGGTCCTTCGTGGGTTGGCCTCTTAACAGAGTAAGATAATTCAATTGTTGCATCTCATTATCTCTAATATTGTACATGAGTTATATTGGTGTGTGCTGAGTCCTTACCTTTGTGGTGATACCTTTGTGGTATTCTTTAATGTGGAGTACCTATGTGGAACTTTCCTTCGTGGTGTTACCTTGGGTGTAGTCTACTTTGTGGCGTACCTGGGTGGTATTTTCATTCATGGTGAAACCTTTGTGGTATTCTTATTTGTGGAATTAACTTTGTGGTACATACCATTGTGGTGTTACCTTCTTGGTATTCCTTCCATTGTGTAATAGTTCATCCTTGGGATATGGTTTTCGGCCTTGTGTTTCCACATGAATGAGATGGGTATACTTGATAACTTAGGTATATGTACGGGCATATATCTAAGTATGGTTGACAGATGTTTTCATACTTTGAGTTTTATTCTTTGTGGATTTTGAGTGAAATTTTGGGGGAGGGTTCTCGGGGTCCCTACTGAGTATTGTTATACTCATCCCAACATGGGATATGCCTACACCTTGTTGTGTTTTTTGTATATGATGGACAACGCTGGTTGAGGATGGAGTACCAGGACTGGAGGTTGCTCAGAGGTGGACATTAGACAAGGCGTACTGCAAAGATAGTCATTTGAGAGATGTACTTACCCTTCATGTAAGATCCTTGGTGGGTGATCGCAAGAGAAATTTCAGATTACTTGTACTTTTAAGTTTTCTTGTACTTTCCAGTTGGTCTTGTATTATGCCCCCTTTTACGTACTGTACACACTCTTTTTTACTATACGTTTTATTTGTGTTCATATCTTGTTATGTTGTTGGTTTCATGTGTTTATAGGTCATAAAGGCAATACCTTCCCAGTTTTCAGGAATATGCATTTCGGTGTTAGTAGCCAGCCTCTGGCCTATGGAATGTAGGCTTGGGGTAGTCACGGCACTGGACTCAGGGGATGGGTTGTGACATTTTAGACCATTTCATTATGTCAAAGACTTGTTTAAATGGTGATATTTTTTTAAATATGGATGTATAATAAAACCATGAAATATTTCATTAATTCATAATGATTTTTGAATAAATCCTTGAAAATTATTATTTTTATAATGAATGAGACGTTGTTTTTTGAATATACCTAAAGTATATGAAAAATGGATAATATATATTATAGAATTTTTAATAAGAATTTGGGAAGAATAATTTTAGTTCGGTATGGAGATCTATCCATATTTGATAAATCATTTTATATAATTTTACCCAAAAATTTATGGCCAACCACAAACCCACAAAGGACAGTCTTCAACCACTTGTGAGACTAGGGATCAACTATTTGGGTGTAAGGATGATTGATAGGCCAATAAAAGAAATATTGAGGATGATCATAGAATCCACATGGATTATGCAATTGGGTTCACATGGAATGTGTGCAGATACCCAATAGAAGTGACTCTGGTAGATCATTCAGATGAGGAACAACCTATATAGGGTGTGTGTGAAGTGTTCATGTTTCTGAACACATTGAAGAATCAAAAATTTTATTGAATAGTTTTACTAATTATGCATATTGAAACCAAATACAAAATTGATATGGGAGTAACCCATGTGTGAAACTATTTTTACAACTTCAAATATATAGATAGAAAATTGGCAACCTGATCAATTTATTTTTGTAGTAAAATCAATGAATTTGATCATCTTCATCCATCATTAACACAAAAACATTGTTTGAAATATTTCCAAGACACAATATCTTCTATATAAGGAAATCATGTTACTTACATTCAAATCTAGAATGGATGAATTATTAGGATGAAAATAATTAGAAATATTTAATGAAATCTATGTTATTCATGCAAGAGACTATTTAGAAAATAGATCTTCATCTAAGATGAAAAAAGATATTTTATTTAAATATAAAAGTATTTATATGCATGATATTATTCAATTTTTTCAATGTGATTTCAGTTTCATGTATGCGAGTTAAAACTCACAAAGGAAGAATAAGATACTTATGAAAATACACCAATTTTATCATAGTTGTATGGTTTTGAAAATCCAATAACATTAGGAATTTAATATCATCCATGATTTTGAATATTTTTTTAGAGAAATTTTAATGAGTTGTGACATTGCATGGAATTTGGATATAAGGTGGTAAAATGATAGTGAATCTCATCTATAAATATTAAAGCACCTGAGGCTATGACTATCCACTTCCATTTACAATTTTCATTAATATCTCTTATTTCTATAAAGAATGTATCTCCATTAATAATTTTTACACAAATATTTATTATGTTTAAGGATCCACTCATTAATTAAAATAAGATAGTTGTGTGCACTAATTATCATGAAGTATATCTACATACATGTTGCCCAATGAAGAACTGTGTACCCTCTACTATTCAAATAACAGTCAGGAGTTATGTGAAGTATAGATCCATGAGACAATTCATGAGTAATATATACTCACATTTTTAGGTGAAAAAACTATGAATATTTTCCAAAAGCCATCTTATTTTTCATGAAGATGATTTTCAATAAGGACACATATATTGTTTCAAAAAGATGAATAAAAATATGAACTGTTAAACCATTAATTATTGCAGGAATTGGAAGTTACATGTACTAATTTTTATGATTGTGAAGATGAATGAGGAATAGACTCCATGTGTACTTGTATACACAAAAAGACACTACAAAAATAGTGAACACTATTTACATATTCATACCGAAATTTATGCATGCATATGTACAGCATTGGAGAGAACATTTATTGATATAACTAGGTTGTTTGTATAAAACTAAACTGATGTATATAAAGTATCCTAAAAATAGATAGTGAAAATACTCATGATAAAGAACATAAAATTCTAATTAAATAATCAGGAAAATAATTTATTATGTTTCAAGGGTTACAACATTGAGTAATTAATGAAAATTATTAATATTTGATGGGATCACTATTGGAAATATTTTGAAAAATCCACCACTAAAATTTTATATCACATATTTATTTAAATTATAAAAAGTAGAAGACAAATTGGTAAATTGGTTGATAAGTTATAATAATAATTTTGGTTGAAGAATAATTATGAAGTTAATTATTCAACAACATATACATAGTATTTTTACTAAAGATAGATGAAATAATAAGTTTATGTTTAATATTGTGGGTAGTAAGATAAAAGATAGATTCTTGGATACTGAAATACAAGTTAAAAGTGAATAATAATGAATATAATAATAAATAAGTATCATGAAATAAATTATAAGTCTCAACTATTTGAATTCATTCATGGATTTACAATGAATTTATTCATGAATATTAAGACTGTATTTTGAGGATGCATAAAAAGATAGTGATCTGATATAAGTTAGATCATGTTATTACTATTCCAGGTGTAAGATTCATTCCACCTCAAAAAATTTATTAGTTACTCACACATGGATGAGTATTATTTCATGTCAACTGACTATATTTGATATATTAATATAGTGTAGAATCTTTATACCAGTCATCACCATACATAGAAAGGACTACATACACTTATTGTGTAGCCAACCTTGTTAAAATATTGTGTTCCTTGTTTTCCTATATTAATATACTTTCATACAATATGGAATGAATAATAGTACAATCATGATCCTAATAGTTCTAAAAGGTAAAAGTGGTGAAATCTATATATGGTTAAAAATCTCCTAACACTAATTCTACTCCCTCCATACCTCTCAGTGTTGAGTATATCCTGAAGTGATCCTCCCATGAAAACTTTTTTCAAAGATCATGGTTTAAGATGAACTACAGTATCAATAAAATGAATCATATAAAACTAAATTAATAGTTTATATTCATTTTATATTTTCACAAATAGAGTTATAGTGTTAGTGAACCCACATATGAAATCTGTTTTTCATTCAAATACTCCTTGTATAATAAAGCTACATGATTCTTCAACTGATTAAGCTGGAAATATGGTCAATACCTAGAAAACCCATCAAAAATCGCATTATAGGTTCATTCCACCCCATTGTGGGGTCCAATTAGACTGCACTCATGTGCCCTATTAGCATTTTAAGTTCTCTCTTATGCCCTCCTTATGAGTCTTATTCATTTCCTTTTACACTCACCAATCACCATTACTTTTCAAGTCAACTTACCTCAAATGTGGTACTACTATGGTCCCCCTAGTGGTAGAGGTGTGTTCATTTCTATTTTATGGCTAAACCATTTTTTAGTAAACTCCCAGAAAAAGAGTTTTATAAAATATAGAGTTTTTAAATATTACTCAAGCTGATATTCTCAAATAATCATCACTTCCAAACAAAAAAAGTATTTATAGTTTCTAAATTATTATTTAATTCAATTATAATGTTCAAAAATATTCAAAATAAAATAATCATCGCTTCATTAAATGTTTCAAAAAATGTACACTATCCTACTTCAAATAGAACATTTCATGGGTATTAAAAATTGTTCAACAATCATCACAATAAGAACACATTGACCTTCCATATTCATAACTTATTGGAAACAAAATAAACATTATAAATATTTACACTTTAATAAACAAATTTTTTATTAATATGTTTACATCTTGGTGAATATCCTTTAGTGGAAAAGGTGTTCGGTTACTCACAACACAAAACGTTTCAATGGATAATCATGGGATAATTTCATCAAAATTGTCAGTGAACATTATGGTTCATATAAGGTATTAATGAGTGTTAATGATGGAATATCCTTAATAGCCATTATAATGAATGAAATTAAATGTTTAAAACATATTTCAAAATGAATAATTAGAATCCCAATGGCATAATTCAAAGAAATTACTTGAATAATGAGGAGGTATAAAATTCCTTACCGTAATGTATTGTTTCTAAATATCGGTAAGATATTATTGAGAACATGGAACACCTTAGGTGGGATTTAGTGGGGTATATAGAAATAAATTCATGATATATGGGTGTTTTGTGAATAGAAAAGGGAGATCTATTGGGTATTTAGATAAAAAGATATGGGAATTATGTATTAATTTATAAAAATAGGTTTTGGACTCTAAGTGATAAAATAATAATAATTAAATATTTCCATTAGTTTTCCCTTATTTTCGTCAAAAGGGTGGTGTTTTTCAATAATTTATTTGGGTTATAACAAAAATCATAAAAATAATTTCATTCATAATGTATAGGTTACTCATGTTCATAATGAATTTTTAAGGCCTTAAAATAAAAAATATGATTTAGAGTAATCATTGAAGGTATTTAAAATTTTTTAAATAACATCAAATAAAAATTAATTTAATGGGTAACTATATCTTTGTACATATATTACTTTTATAATTTATTACATAGATTTTGTTCTATTATTGTAGAGACCCGAAGCTTTACGTACATGGACATTACATTACATTTGCGGAATACTTAGTACATAACAAAAACACACACTAAAGGATCGTAATAGTTTAGTGTCTTTGGAAACTCGGAACGTAATCTTCTAATCATGGTGAAAGTTCTTCAATATCTCCCATAAAGGTCATCCCTTTTTTTTACCTAAAACCTTTCTTTATATCCTGGGGAAAAGAAAACATAAAAGGGTGAGCTCAAATGCTCAGTAAGGGTAAACAAAAGAAATATCAATCACATCATATATATAAGAACATAGCTTTTGGAAATCTTAACCTGCAAAAAAACTCATAATATCATAACATGGGATAAATCATAGAAGTGAAATGTAATCCCAATAATCATAACTTAAAACATGAAACTTTGTGGAATACACACATAATCATAGAAAATCATTTCTTGTTAGTCAAGACTCATTTCCAAGACTATCTTAGTGGACAAAGTCCCATTCTGAATCGAGTAACCCTCGTTTCAGTCCTGTTTCCCTGAACCGGTATAACCTACCATTCCAGCCACGTCTATCTCATGAGATATAAAATCTTTACCCAATGCATTGGAGGGAGATATAGGTCCCACCCATCTCATAATAATTCCATTCTTATGTGTGCCACAAAATCATAAATCATACATCATTTCATAACCCATGTAATAAAAATGGGATTCTTAAAACAACATGACATCATAAAACCATTCATATAAGATAAAGGAATTCATAAACATAATTCCATCACAACATAGTCAAATCAATGTAAAAATATGGATAGAAACATAACCCTTTATTATCTTAGATGGAAAATAATTTTGATAAAACACTTGAAATCAATTCTTGAGGAAAATATCCTTTCTTCTTCAAAATCAATATCTTTTCACAAAACATCATGCAATTTTAAAAGAAAGAGATTTTATTAAAAATAGTCATGAAATCTTTTGGAGGAAGCTTCATGAAAATAAGGCTTTATAAAACCGTAAAAATCTGTTCATGCCGTTTAAGTTAAAAAAAACATTCTTCGTACTTTTGTCGGAAAAGTCAAAAAGTACCTCGTATGAAAAAGCGACAAAAGATTCCTTTCATATTCTTTACTAAAAACTCACCAAAGAGTAAAATTGGATTTAAACTATTGTAATTGGATGGAAACAATACTACATATTGATGGAACATGGATGTGGATGATAAAATACACCCCAATAAATACTTACGAATAAACAATCTCGGATAAAAATGAGATTGTGATATTTCCCTTACCTTAGGTCCGATTTGCTTCGTATGTGTCCGAACCTCCTGTATAATGATTTAAATAATGTCATTGACTTATTACAGAATCATATTCATTGTTATGATATCATATATGTTTCACTTATGACATTATATTACCCGTTCTTTTGTAAATTCCATGTTAAAGAAGCGTTTTGGGTAAAATCATTTCATTTATCGTAGGTGTTTTGACTTGTTGTTCTTGACATCATTATTACTTATATCATGATTTACTTACTTCCAGAATATAAAATATGATTTATATATCATATATATTCAGTATATATATATATATAATAGGTAGATAAATAAAATGAAAAACACCGTTCATGGAGACGGTAGTCCGTACGTACGCATGAACGTTGTTTTCCTTTCCTTATTGTCTTGAAATGGAAGTAAGTAGATGACATACATATGTATATATATACATAAATCCAGTAGCTTTATAATGTCATATATTTCATTATTATTTCTTATATATACTTTATAATCATTCTTAAATGGTTAATAAGGAGAATGAATCTCATCGTGTCGTGGAGACGGTAGTCCGTACGTACGCACGAGCGATGATATCATTTCTATAAGTATTGAATTGAATTGGAGTGAATTATACAATATATCAGAATCAATATGATGTTGTAATAACTATGTATAGTTATTATTTACACCATTATACCCATCCATGTAAGGTGGTGGTGGAAAATAGATTACACCACGGCGTGGAGACGGTATTCCGTACGTACGCACGCGCGATAATTTCTTTTTCCGTAGGATGGATAGATGGTGAAATAGGGTTGTTTCATACTTATAATAACATATCAGTATATGAGTGATACTGATTTTATTACTTCATAATGAAACAACCTAAGAAGAAGAAGTGGAAGAAGAAATAAAGATGAAAGAATTGGTAACGGTAATTACCTCTTCTTTGAAGTGCCTCTTTGAGACCTCCTCTTAGGGCACTAGAATTGGTCTTTGAGGAAGACCAGAACCTCTAGGATGTTTCTAGGGAAGTGGAGAATAGATTTTTGCAGGGGTTGGCCGAGCTTTAATGCTCAAATTGGTGTGAGGAGGAGGGGGAGGAGGTGTCCTTTTATAAGGGAGGAGAGGGGCACCTTAGGAATATTTCAAAATATTATTTTATATTAAAGTCAAAATCGGTTTATAATGGTTCCAAAGGGTCTTATTTCGAAGCTAAAGTGGGGATGGGTCGAAATCCTATCAACCAATAGAATTTAGACAAGTTTACGATATTATTTTAACCTTATCAATTAGATTTAACTCTAAGATAAATAATTTAACTTTTACCGTGTCTTTTTGTTTTCTTTCACTATATGGTTAATACACTTACTATAACATGCCAAACGAACCCAAAATTGTATATTATTAATAAATATATCCTTAGCTAAGTCATTTGGCCGAACCTTAGATTTTTAGGAATAAAATAACAATTAATAATATAATATTTGATTTAAAAACTATTTTGTGTCAATTTTGACACTATTTGATATATGATTTTTGTGAAAGTCATAACAGAATTAAATGTTCGAACCAAGTTGATTACATCAACATTAATATATCATAGTAACCTTGAAAATTAGTGGAATTCATAAAAAATCTCAAATTACATTTATTTGGTGTTTATAACATCAATTATGTCAATATTTCATTAATAAGATAATTACTGCATCATCGTTGTGTCATAAATAAATTAACTTATTTTATGTCTAAAAATTACAAATAAAATACCATCATGTAGGAAATCTTTTTAGCTTTCTAATTAATATTTACAATCGAATTTATCTTATGTATAACCCCATATTAAAAATGATTTACTTATTAAACTTTGATTTTAACTATTTTAACCTTTCTTTAAATAAATTAATAATAAATGTCCTAATCTAATCCAAGTGGGCCTAAATGGTCATATTTTATTCCTAAGTTTGTTTTTGGTCGAATTACACTTGTCCAATAGAATTAGGACATGTGTTAGTGTAATAGTAATATCATATTTACCCTTAGTTTCCCTATTTACTATTAACCGCAGTAAAAAAGTAAAAACTTACTATTCAACAAAAAATTATTTTCATCTCATTGAACCACATTTTAGTCCTTGATATTAACCGTGTCTCTCGGATTTTCGAAATTCCATTCACAGAAGTGGCAAAATTATGTTTTATGAAAAATTCAGTTTTTTTAACTACCACTTAGTCGTTTCACTATTCATCAAAAATTGATGTTTTTCAGAACAATGCCAAAATTTCATCCTAAGCTATATTTCATATTCCGAATTCAAAAATGAAATCTATTTTACCAAATTCATAATAAAGAAGTTGCATTAATTAATTTTATAATTAAATCCCGCTGTTAAAATAAATAGCGTGTTTTTAGGAAACAATATATATCAAAAGATTGACACTTGATTATGTCTGGTTTAAATGTGAAATTACAACCAATGACCAACATTGTATTAAATTGTAAAAATATATTCTAAATATACTTTAAAACCAATCAAATTAATGATTTATCACTATTAATTATTTCGATTAAAAAAAGTTGTTTTTAATTATAATTTAGTAATTTTCACTATTCATCAGAATATGAAAGTTATCCGAAAAGTACCAAAATTTCACCTTAGGCTAAATTCGATACTCCGAATCCAAAAATGAATTCCATTTTGAGAGTTAAAATTTCTAAAATTTAAAAACTGGTTATTACTATTCATAACGGCTAGTTTTAATAATATTTTAATAGCATATCATTGTTTCGTGAAACTCAGTATTACGTACCACACACGCTATCGAGGAAGGTTGTGATTGCGTGTAATGCAAGGCAAGTCAAGGATGTGTGTTGTGCAAGCTCCTTTTGGTGTAGCGTACAACACAAGACATTAGTGAAATAAAAAAAATATTTTTCATAAAATCTCGGGCTGTTACATTCTACCCCCCTTAAAATGAATTTCGCCCTCGAAATTCGTCGGGGTTATAAATGGTTTACTATTAGAAAGTTTCTTTAATAGAAACCCACATCGTAAAAAAAATACCAAAACCAATCTTTAAAAACATAACGGTTACCCAAATAAACTAATCACTGGGTTTCCACATAGGTGAAAATATGGATATGGAAGAGAAATCTAACCATCATGTTCTGATGGAGAGTGGTAGAGAACATGGCTATGGAAAAGCCAGCAATCACAAAGCCATAAATTTGTGACGATCTAAGATACCATCTGATTCATCAGATATAAGATTACTAGGACAACATTTTTGGTTTGCAAGATCGTTTCCCTAAAGTTAAAGAATTTGAATTAGAATAAATACTTACCTTATTTTGGAACAATCTCACTATTGTTCGTGCCTTTAACAATTTCCACTTCATCTCTTAAATAAATGAAGTTGAATTTGTTATTCGTGAAGTGTTAGCAGATCATGTGATAGAATGACAGGTCATTCCATCTGTCTAAAACAAAAGGTTAGCAAAAATTATATACATATGTCGATCTATAGTAAGATTAATCATATATGGTTCCTAAAATGGACTTTATAATTCATATATCATACTGCTCAATATAATAAAACTAGTTTCTAATAAATAGGGACTTCCTGTAGGACAGTGGTAAGCGATAAAGGCCAGTCGCACTTCGGTTGTGGGTTCGATTCCTACAGCCTTGTCCGAAGCGATGGGCTGTCGCCCGTCCTACAGGTTGTCCTTTTTATAAAACTGTATTACTATAACATCCCATCAATAATATCGAAAAAACTTCTATCCTTAAACAATACTAACTTATGTCCAACATAATCCATTCTAATCTTTAGGCTTATCCATAATACTCCAGTCCACTCTCATAACATAGTGAAAATGATTACCAGAGATTTAATACCATCGTTGATCCCCATATATCATAAGATATGTTTTTTTTGGTCACATTCCAAACATTCAAAGTCCTTAATCATGTATTCTCTTGAATACGCATTGAACCTTATTGAAAACATGAGTGCTGTTAAAAGTTAACTCTTTCCACATACCAAAATCCTCAAAATTATTTATACTCAAACCATGATATCACTTAGTCCTTATATCAATCATGAGCTCATGAATACAATCAAACATCTCATTGTCTTCTTATCCTTTCATTATGCACTTATCATCTACTTTCCAAAAGTATCTGAATAACCTTTCATGGTTACTGGTACCATTCATCATACACTTAAGGAAAGACAACAATGTAACAATCCTCAGATGTCTTCTTATTCCAACACTACACATGATAAACATGTAATCATTCCACTACATTCTTAGACCATTGACCGAGCTTCAACATTTCTTTCATCTCACATATCATTTGTAGTTTCTTCATCATCGTCAACATAAATACTTCCCATACGACCATACTGATTCTCTTAATGAGACTTTCCCTTAGGGAATTGGTTTTCATAATGCCCTTATATTCCAAATTTAAATAATTTTACCATTGTTGATGTCGTAGCAATACCATTATCCTCATCCATGGTGTTAATTGAACCTTTTCCTTTGCACTTACTTGCTTTATGTCCTTCTTTTCCACACCCAAAGCATCTTCTAGTTCCTTTGAAACATTCTCCTTGATGCCTCTTCCCACATGAATTACATAGGGGAAATTGAACTTTCTTTCCTCTATGATCTTCATGAAACTCCATCTTTCTCTTATTAGCCGAGTCAGGAAACTTACCAAATTTTACTTTATTGATCATATTATGAGATTGCTGATTCGGCATAATAATGATGTTTGGACTTCCAAATCCCATTTCATTTTGTTGCTCATGAAAAATATCATCCCATTGTCCATCATATCCTCCATTATCGTGAATCACCTTGTTTCCAGCCATTTTCTAAAACCCAAAAAGAATAGTGTGAGAGGCAAAAATCATGCTAGGGAAAACAACATAACAAAGGGGGAGTATCCTCAATATCTAACTTCTTAGGTTAAATTCTATGATCGTTACCATAGTTCTAGGACTATATCTTATATGTATACTTATCCTTAGTGACATCCCTAGACATACCTTAGAAATATCTCTAGGGATCTCACTAACGTTTTCGCATCCTAGTTTCCAAAGGTTGACTAAACCTTTCCTCTGATACCAACTGTAGAGACCCGAAGCTTGACGTACATGGACATTACATTACATTTGCGTAATACTTAGTACATAACAAAAACACACACTAAAGGATCGTAATCGTTTAGTGTCTTTGGAAACTCGGAACGTAATCTTCTAATCGTGGTGAAAGTTCTTCAATATCTCCCATAAAGGTCATCCCTTTTTTTACCTAAAACCTTTATTTATATCCTGGGGAAAAGAAAACATTAAAGGGTGAGCTCAAATGCTCAGTAAGGGTAAACAAAAGAAATGTCAATCACATCATATATATAAGAACATAGCTTTTGGAAATCATAACCTGCAAAAAAACTCATAATATCATAACATGGGATAAATCATAGAAGTGAAATGTAATCCCAATAATCATAACTTAAAACATGAAACTTTGTGGCATACACACATAATCATAGAAAATCATTTTTTGTTAGTCAAGACTCATTGCCAAGACTATCTTAGTGGACAAAGTCCCTTTCTGAATCGAGTAACCCTCGTTTCAGTCCTGTTTCACTGAACCGGTATAACCTACCATTCAAGCCACGTCTATCTCATGATATATAAAATCTTTACCCAATGCATTGGAGGGAGATATAGGTCCCACCCATCTCATAATGATACCATTCTTATGTGTGCCACAAAATCATAAATCATACATCATTTCATAACCCATGTAATAAAAATGGGATTCTTAAAACAACATGACATCATAAAACCATTCATATAAGATAAAGGAATTCATAAACATAATTCCATCACAACATAGTCAAATCAATGTAAAAATATGGATAGAAACAGAACCCTTTATTATCTTAGATGGAAAATAATTTTGATAAAACACTTGAAATGAATTCTTGAGGAAAATATCCTTTCTTCTTCAAAATCAATTTCTTTTCACAAAACATCATGCAATTTTAAAAGAAAGAGATTTTATTAAAAATAGTCATGAAATCTTTTGGAGGAAGCTTCATGAAAATAAGGCTTTATAAAACCGTAAAAATCCGTTCATGCCGTTTAAGTTAAAAAAAACATTCTTCGTACTTTTGTCGGAAAAGTCAAAAAGTACCTCGTATGAAAAAGCGACAAAAGATTCCTTTCATATTCTTTACTAAAAACTCACCGAAGAGTAAAATTGGATTTAAAATATTGTAAGTGGATGGAAACAATATTACATATTGATGGAACATGGATGTGGATGATAAAATACACCCCAATAAATACTTACGAATAAACAATCTCAGATAAAAATGAGATTGTGATATTTCCCTTACCTTAGGTCCGATTTGCTTCGTATGTGTCTGAACCTCCTGTATAATGATTTAAATAATGTCATTGACTAATTACAGAATCATATTCATTGTTATGATATCATATATGGTTCACTTATGACATTATATTACCCGTTCTTTTGTAAATTCCATGTTAAAGAAGCGTTTTGGGTAAAATCATTTCATTTATCGTAGGTGTTTTGACTTGTTGTTCTTGACATCATTATTACTTATATCATGATTTACTTACTTCCAGAATATAAAATATGATTTATATATCATATATATTCAGTATATATATATATATAATAGGTAGATAAATAAAATGAAAAACACCGTTCATGGAGATGGTAGTCCGTACGTACGCATGAACGTTGTTTTCCTTTCCTTATTGTCTTGAAATGGAAGTAAGTAGATGAAATTCATATGTATATATATACATAAATCCAGTAGCTTTATAATGTCATATATTTAATTATTATTTCTTATATATACTTTATAATCATTCTTAAATGGTTAATAAGGAGAATGAATCTCATCGCGTCGTGGAGACGGTAGTCCGTACGTACGCACGAGCGATGATATCATTTCTATAAGTATTGAATTGAATTGGAGTGAATTATACAATATATCAGAATCAATATGATGTTTTAATAACTATGTATAGTTATTCTTTACACCATTATACCCATCCATGTAAGGTGGTGGTGGAAAATAGATTACACCACGGCGTGGAGACGGTATTCCGTACGTACGCACGCGCGGTGATTTCTTTTTCCGTAGGATGGATAGATGGTGAAATAGGGTTGTTTCATACTTATAATAACATATCAGTATATGAGTGATACTGATGTTATTACTTCATAATGAAACAACCTAAGAAGAAGAAGTGGAAGAAGAAATAAAGATGAAAGAATTGGTAACGGTAATTACCTCTTCTTTGAAGTGCCTCTTTGAGACCTCCTCTTAGGGCACTAGAATTGGTCTTTGAGGAAGACCAGAACCTCTAGGATGTTTCTAGGGAAGTGGAGAAGAGATTTTTTCAGGGGTTGGCCGAGCTTGAATGCTCAAATTGGTGTGAGGAGGAGGGGGAGGAGGTGTCCTTTTATAAGGGAGGAGAGGGGCACCTTAGGAATATCTCAAAATATTATTTTATATTAAAGTCAAAATCGGTTTATAATGGTTCCAAAGGGACTTATTTCGAAGCTAAAGTGGGGATGGGTCGAAATCCTATCAACCAATAGAATTTAGACAAGTTTAGGATATTATTTTAACATTATCAATTAGATTTAACTCTAAGATAAATAATTTAACTTTTACCGTGTCTTTTTGTTTTCTTTCACTATATGGTTAATACACTTACTATAAGATGCCAAACGAACCCAAAATTGTATATTATTAATAAATATATCCTTATCTAAGTCATTTGGCCGAACCTTAGATTTTTAGGAATAAAATAACAATTAATAATATAATATTTGATTTAAAAACTATTTTGTGTCAATTTTGACACTATTTGATATATGATTTTTTTGAAAGTCATAACAGAATTAAATGTTCAAACCAAGTTGATTAAATCAACATTAATATATCATAGTAACCTAGAAAATTATTTTAATTTATAAAAAATCTCAAATTACATTTATTTGGTGTTTATAACATCAATTATGTCAATATTTCATTAATAAGATAATTACTGCATCATCGTTGTGTCATAAATAAATTAAATTATTTTATGTCTAAAAATTACAAATAAAATACCATCATGTAGGAAATCTTTTTAGCTTTCTAATTAATATTTACAATCGAATTTATCTTATGTATAACCCCATATTAAAAATGATTTACTTATTAAACATTGATTTTAACTATTTTAACCTTTCTTTAAATAAATTAATAATAAATGTCCTAATCTAATCCAAGTGGGCCTAAATGGTCGTATTTTATTCCTAAGTTTGTTTTTGGTCGAATTACACTTGTCCAATAGAATTAGGACATGTGTTAGGGTAATAGTAATATCATATTTACCCTTAGTTACCCTATTTACTATTAACCGCGGTAAAAAAGTAAAAAGTTACTATTCACCAAAAAATTATTTTCATCTCATTGAACCACATTTTAGTCCTTGATATTAACCGTGTCTCTCGGATTTTCGAAATTCCATTCACAGAAGCGGCAAAATTAAGTTTTATGAAAAATTCAGTTTTTTTAACTACCACTTAGTAGTTTCACTATTCATCAAAAATTGATGTTTTTCAGAACAATGCCAAAATTTCATCCTAAGCTATATTTCATATTCCGAATTCAAAAATGAAATCTATTTTACCAAATTCATAACATAGAAGTTGCATTAATTAATTTTATAATTAAATCCCGCTGTTAAAATAAATAGTGTGTTTTTAGGAAACAATATATATCAAAAGATTGACACTTCATTATGTCTGGTTTAAATGTGAAATTACAACCAATGACCAACATTGTATTAAATTGCAAAAATATATTCTAAATATACTTTAAAACCACTCAAATTAATGATTTATCACTATTAATTATTTCGATTAAAAAAAGTTTTTTTTAATTATAATTTAGTAATTTTCACTATTCATCAGAATATGAAAGTTATCCGAAAAGTACCAAAATTTCACATTAGGCTAAATTCGATACTCCGAATCCAAAAATGAATTCCATTTTGAGAGTTAAAATTTCTAAAATTTAAAAACTGGTTATTAATATTCATAACGGCTAGTTTTAATAATATTTTAATAGCATATCATTGTTTCGTGAAACTCAGTATTACGTACCACACACGCTATCGAGGAAGGTTGCGATTGCGTGTAATGCAAGGCAAGTCAAGGATGTGTGTTGTGCAAGCTCCTTTTGGTGTAGCGTACAACACAAGACATTAGTGAAATAAAAAAGAATATTTTTCATAAAATCTCGGGCTGTTACAATTATGATGTCATAATACACTTTGTGTTTTTATAACGTATTAAATTTTTACCAAAAAATTTAACAGTCTCATAAAATTAGGAAAAATTCATCCATTTATAGTTTATATATACTAATTTGAAAATAATATTTATTTTACCCAAATAATTTTGAAAATATGGTATTTTACACTTTTAAATAAAAATACTTATTTACTAGAAAATACTAATTTTTATGACAATAACAGCATCATTACCATTTTTACAAATAAATTGAAATAAATTATATTATATTATAATTTATTTTTAATTTAATATTTGATAATACAAATATTTCAAGAAAATATAATTTTTAAATAAAAATTCCTGAATTTTAAAAATTTAATTTTTTAATTGAAGTAATATATTCTCCAAAAAATCAATTTTCATTTTTTCATACCAAAATATAGTTTTTATTAATCTTTACCTATTAATGTATATATATAATGTAATAATGAAATGGGAAAATTATAATCCTTATTTAATTAAATATAAAATATATAAATTAATTCCACTAGGATCTAGAAAAATAACACCTTATTTAACAAGTGTACACTCTAAGGGAATGGTGTGTGATGGTGGCACTTTCATGGGATTGTTCAGTAAATAGAGTTTGGAAGGTAAACTGTATAAGAATGAACTACTATAATAAATAGATTTTACCATGTTTTATTTGATGAATCTCAAATTTGTTTTGGTTGAGGGAAAATCACACTAATACAATCTCCTTTAATGATCTAAATAAAGGGATTAAATGTTTATAAAACTAGTTGTCAAGGCCATGAGATCTTACTTCTGTTTCAATTATATTTTATTATAACCCATAATATATAATAATATTAATTATCACTATAAAATAGTTATACTAATAATTGTTATTATTCTTCATGATCATTTAACCCCATCACACAATTATGCCTACATTTTATAGTGATTAAAAATAATAAATGGAATATATTACATGTGTTTTCAAAAACTAAATTACATAATATAGATTTTTTTTCAAAATTTAAATTCAATAAAATATATTGGTTGTAATAATTAGAATTAATTAAAGGGTAAGAGAGCGAGAGAGATTGATAAAGAAAATAGCCCAAAAAACAAGTAAGAGGGGGGAACAACCGTTACCTCAAATCATAGAATTTTTTGATCACTACACTAAATCTCTAAATATTTGATTTACATATATTAATTACTTAATAATGATATTTTTTCATATAGATTTAAAATATATATTCCATTTATTGTAATTTTTCATTCATTTTTTAAAATAATATTGGTGTGTTAATCCTTTTCAGGTTTTTCTTTTCATGAAATGTAACCATCTTTGATGTATTAGTAACCATAAATGGTAAATGTCAAAAACATTAGTAAGAACTAGAAGATCCATTTTCTAATTTTATTTTCATTCGAGCTGCAATTGATTTTTATAGTGTAGTAGGTCGTTGTAATTTTTGGAAACTACTTTTGTGTGATTATTTTTTGCAGTTAAAATTACTATGATTGTTTACTCGTAATATCATTGTTATCATAACTATATCGTCATTATAGAGTCATAAAAATAATATTATTTTATTATTAATTTCACATTAAGTCATGAAATCCATTTTTAAGAATATCCTAGAAAAGGACTATGTGAAAAAAAATATCATTTAGTTAGGTTGTATAAACTACAACACGTGAACAATGTTCATTTATAAAATAAACAAAGGAAAAAAAATAAATATTATATTTTAAAAATATGACTAGGGTTATACAAGTATTTTAATGTTAGTTTCAAATATTAATTATCTTTTTAAAAAGGTATAATGGGAATTGAAATAAAAAATTATTGAGAATGATACCCTCACCCTTATATTTGAGGATCCAATTTTGAATTTTATCTAAGTCCATCAATTCGTGATATTTTGATTGTACCTATTCCTTATGAATGTGTAAAATAGATTTTAGTTATATATTTGTGTGTTTATTTTGAAAAAAAAATTTAAATGGGAGCTAAAATGGGTGGATGAGAGTATATATGTAGCCAAGGGATGGGTATCATTGAATAAAAAAGTGATTGCATTATTATTTATGATCAAATATTTTAATAGTTATTATTATTATTAATTTTCTTAATATTTTGATAAAATATACAAGTTTAACATTCATTTAAATATACCCAAAACCAAATGTAACCATTAAAATATTTTATATTGTTTAGACAATCAAAAATAATTTTTTATTCTAATAAAATATTATATCGGTATTAGAAATTATTTTATAGGTTTTAAAATTATTTATATTTTTTATTGTATTATTCAAATAATTAAATACATTTTCATTCATGAAAACTTTTTTTAAACTACTAATTTTTTTCCTAATAATGATGTCATAAAATTTATGATATATGCTTAAACTATACTTTTTAATATTCAAATAAAAATTATCATTTTAAAAATATGTAACAATTTTTACCTAATTTATTTTCAAATGATTGTATCAAAATATAAATCCATTTTATGATATTCATATTATAAATATTATTATTTAACATTTTTATTATAACATTATATATATATATATATATATATATATATAATTTTTTATGGAAAAAATACTATTTCATTCTCAAAGAGAGATTATGTTTCTAGTTTTTAATATTTCTTTGTTATTATATTATATATAATTAATTATAATATTACTTTTTAACAAAATAAATTGTAAAATTTAGATATTATAATATATAAATTTTAATATTAAAATTTATATTTAAAAAATTAAACTTGGTTATTATTTTATTAAAATTTACACATAGTCATATTTTTAATTACATGATTTTGTAAATACAACTATATTTTTTCTTTTTAATAATAGTCATATTTTTTTAAAAATTGATTGGAATGTAATAACATAGATATTCTTGTTTTTCAAATAATCATCTAGTGAGGTTATCAACATAGTAAGGTTTTCAATAATATAAAAAAGAGATTATCATCACATTATATTAAGTCATTATGTGATACCTGCATTTATTCGTTGATCTCATGGTTTACAAGATTAATAATTTGTTAAAAGATATCTGAATTTTTTTCATTATAATTTTCCTATAGATTTAAACAGTTTACCAGTATATGAATATATTTAAATGTTATTCCATTATCAATATAGAATAAATGGGTATATTATTGATCTGTATATTATAGAATAATTCATTTATTGATATTACATATATTGGAATCCTAATAATAGAATTGGTCATCAAAACTCTCACCATGATAGGAACATGGAAGGTGAAGAAATTTCAAAGGGTGATGTTGTGATAATGTCATTAATAGGTTTTAAATGGGTGTGTAATAGCTCATGTTTTCGAAATTAAATCCATTAAATATTTCAAAATGTATCAGTAGTTTTTCCTTGATGTTAGTGTCATGGTTTGGATGTTTGAGGAACCCATAATTAGTATATTAATATTTTTTAATATATTGATGCATTAATGGAAAATTTTTAGGAATAAATGGTTTTACCATTTCTTAGGACCTCTGATGGAAAATTTGACAAAAGTTTATTTTATAATCCCGATTTACCATAGGCATGAAATAAGGTTTTTCAGTGTCATGCATTCCATGGAAGATAATCATTAAGAGGGTTAGATAAATAATAATTAAATTAGTTTTATTTAATTTATAAATTGTCCAAAACCTATCCCTATCCTTATAAATACACTGTTAAGGAAAATATATAGTGTTAGCCTCATAACCATAGGAGATTATATATGAAGAGAAGTATATCCACTATTGGAATTGAGATTGTAAAATCATGGATCAATGAAGAATGAATCCACGTACATTTGAAGGAAAAACGATAAAGGTAGAATATTTTCTAACATCATAAATGGTGAATATTTTCATCACCACTAATCAATCCATAATAAAAGTATGGCTCCTTCATAATGGTTTTTATACCCATTTTTATTTGATTCTTATATATGGATTTTATATCGGCTTAATTGTTTTTTATTTTCATTCTTCACCTGACTAGAAGTTTACTTATCATTGTAGATCTAGTTTTTTTATGAAATTTTTTTATCCCTTTTTTTATTACAAATTTATGATCCCTAACTAGGATCCCATTGGACAAACATATTTCTGACCACATTTTTTGGCCGCTCTCATCTCCATTCTTCACATTCATCATTGTTGGCCCTAGGGGTTTGCGATGCAACTTTTCCATATGGGTTCAATCATTATTTGTCTAAAAAACATGTGATTGTCTTTCAAAAACCGTGGGATGAATTTTTCGAAGATTTTTTGAGGTAGATAAACATATTATGAGTGATGGTTCTAGGTATGAGTACCTCATTTAGATGATGGTAGTAATGGAGGATCATGTGTGGGTAACCAACCTCACAATTTCAATCCAATTTAATCCATTAATAAATGTTAAGAGGCATGTCCCTTCAATTCTAGAGGATTGTGTGAGTCGAGAGAAGATTATGGATTAAATTATGGGGATCGGGACCCCCCTTTGGCGGTGATGAGAGTCATGATGAAAGTCATATGTGTTATAGAAATTTTGTTTTTGTAGATATAATTTACTAGAAAATGATGTATGGAGATTCTTCCTATTTTGATCAAGCCTTGACTGGAGTTTTAGGTGATACTAGTACATGATTAAATATATCTATAAACCAAATTATGACCACACTTATTGTTTGTGAAAAACCTAGTTACATGACCTATAATATGAAAGAGAACATGTTTTATTTTATAGAATATCATTGAGGATATCGTTTTGGTTCACTATCAAAATAACATTATATTTTTATGACCCACACACCATGTGATCTTGGCTAGGAAACCTAGTAGTCTACTAGAGTTACATGCTCACATGGTCTTTGTATCCTACAACAGAGTGCCTCCACCACAACTCATCTAATCATATTACTCTTGTGATACAGATCACAATGAAGAAAAAAAATTGGATGTCAAGTACTCCAACATTTTATGTCAAATTGAGGATATGTCATTTTTTGTGACATTTAAATGCGATGTGCAATAGTGGGGAATAACCATTATTTAACATTATAAGACATGCGATATACCCAAGTGGTACATGGTATGTACCCCCTTAAAATCATCTACCTTGTATATCCCCTTCTACAAGACTAACATTTCTTCCTAAAAGTTTTATATCAAGAATATTTGTTCACTTCTGTTGTGTTGGTGGACATTGTTTTGGGATTCAAAATACGAAGTGAAATGATATGGGTGTGTAGTTCTCTAGTGATGCTCAGCTAGTAGAAGTGATTGGGTTGGTCATAAAATAGTTTCTATGGTAATACTCCCCATTAGAATTAGTGTGTGGGTCACTCATACTCTTTAAATAGGTAGATATCGTACACTCCACATTAAATAATGTAT
The DNA here is from genome assembly GCA_963277665.1 of Viscum album. Lineage (NCBI taxonomy): Eukaryota > Viridiplantae > Streptophyta > Magnoliopsida > Santalales > Viscaceae > Viscum > Viscum album. The sequence continues at coordinate 2,131,458,608 of OY728155.1, read as the reverse complement.
AAATCCTCTATCTATGGAGTACTACTCCCCTGTTATCATGTTCTAGAAAGGATTAGGTCCTCCATTGTGATAAATCACTCTCAGGTGTGGAGTTTAGTTTTAATGATAGGGCACTCCATGTTAATTTTTTTGAGTTTGTTCATAATGATTGGAATTATAGATATGGCCTTATGGATCCATAGGCTGACACATTATTCTTATAGTATTGTGAAGACTAAGATCTATTTTCTTCCTTATATAAGGATTGTTTATGATAATATTTGATGATGGGTTTTATTTCCATCATACATTATGGGTTGACCTAACTACATTATTATTTTCTTCCATTATGGTTTTCAGTGTGTGTTACTATGTATGTATACACTCTTCTCTTAATGGGGGTTTCCCACACATTTTTTTGTCTTATATAGAGGAAAATAATATTTTTGGTTAATATGGTTGAACATGTATAAGTGGAACATAGTAGTACATATTCGTGATGAGCATATTCTGTTTTTGAATTATAAGATCTTGAGCAAGTCTCTCCCCTTCTTTTCCCGATTCAATTTTTATCAGATAGGTTTTTCCTCTATATTTCTAGTTGTACATTTATTATTCACTTATACTTTTGTATTACCATTTCGTACATTGAAATATATGGTAGAAGTTATTAGTTGAATTTTTTCTCTAAAACATAAGACTATGTTATAACTCTTCACTATTTAATGGAGCTGGATGTATAGGTATAGGTAACATTGGCTCAGGCCACCTATTTCAATGTTATCTTGACTCGACATTTTCCACCACATCCTGGCCTAGTGTAGGTAAGATAGGGGAGTAACTATTGGCTAATTATCAGTCCAAGGGTAATCCTGGTGGGTTATGTCATGATAGAGTGTTATCAATGGTGGTTCTATCATAGGGTAAATTCTTGGATTTGTACATGTTATGAGGATCAGTTTCGAATCTTGGCATAATGATATTGGTGTGTCTTGAGTTTTTCTCTCGGGATAAGGAACTTGGTGATGGAGCAACATCCAATGAATCTATACACCAAGACATTGAATAACTAATTTTTTACATATCATATTGTGGAATTAGTTTTAGGTAATCAAATTTTATATGAATCATATAGGATTGTGGCTTTTGACTTACATTACCTTCATTAGTCGGCTCCCCAAATATGCTTCTTAACTATGGTACATCCTGATGATTAAAAATATTCTTCTGTGAGGACTAATAACAAGGATTAAGATAATGTTGTGATGATGACCATTTGGTAAACAAGGCCTCAATGTAGTGGTATATTCTTTAAGGGTTTCCTCTAGTCAATTATATAATAATTCTTTAACCTGATGAGATGTTCACAGAAACTCCTCCAGTGATCTAGGAGGATGATTTTCTACATGTTCAGTATTCATTATCTCAATTTAAATAGGATGATAATGCACATATGGTTAGCACATTTTATGACTACATGTGATACATAACTCTCATTTATCACATCAATATTTTTTAAATAGTTAACTATGCTTGATAACAAATACGACATTAAACAATGCTCTGAAATGATCTAAGAAATTTTATAATTTAAATATAGTCTCTTAAACCTAGACATTAAATTACTAGGTAAGAATATGATTCACTAATTTATGAAATATTTATAATTTTATAAGACAATATAAATTTATTTATTAGTTCCTAATAAATAATTAATATAGTTTTTGTAATGTTAGCTTATTCTTGAAAATCACTTTTTCTTCAAAAATAGAATTTATTTTTTTCAGGACATAATATTATAATTAATTTCCAGAACATTTAGAAATATTATTTTCATAAAAATAATATTAGTTTTTTATTTTAAATATAAATGTAACATTCGGTGAAAATGTATGATTTTCCTAAAAAGAGATATTTTTAATTGAATATATGAAAATACAATTTTTTTGAAACTTGCATATCATTCCAATTAATTAATTAATTTAAATATATTATTATTCATTGAATTTAATTCAAAAGTTTCATAAGTGATATTATTTTTATTTAATAAAATTAATTTCTTTTGAATTATCTTAATATTGAATTTTTATATATGTTATTTTTTATCATAGAAATGCATTTTCCAAAAAAACCCTTTTTTTCATCGCATCTCACAAGTCTAATTCTAAATTAAATAATTAAACTTCTATTAATTTAATCATAAAAATCGGATTCCATATTTTGAATCACGAGGACTAAATTTGAAACATCCAATTTTATTTTTATTCATTTTGAATAGTAAATATAGTAACTATTTATCGACATCGTAAGTGTAAATCGGTTAATTAAGGATGAAAATAATATTTTAAGGAAGAAAATTAACATGAACACTTTTCTTTATCTAATTGGTTGAGTGGAATACATCCATTTTTATCCTATTTTAAATATATGAACACTTGGTGCAATATTTTTCTAATAATTACATTTATAATAATTTAGTAAAAGACAAAGACAAAAATGACAGTTTCTTCTTTTTAATGACTATAATATTTTCTATCATAGATGAAAAAATATTATTTTAATTTATAAGTTTTAATTTTAAATATAATTTTTTTTTATCATGGTAATATATTTCTAAAAAAAATTATGATATAATCACCTTAAATATTTGTGCATTACTGAACATTTATTGAATTAATATAAAAAGAAAATAAAAGATTTGAAAAATAATAAAATTAATATAAATTGAAAGAATTATTTTGCTCCGTGAATATATTAGATACATATTTCATTTTTCTATTGTGTAAAGGTATTATAAAATAATACCATTACATTCATGTGGTTTTCAATTTCAAAAATAAATTAATACTTGCAAACATTTCACTAATGATATATTATAATAATTAATATTAAATCAAATGATTTATATATTTTTTAAAACCCTATATTTGACTGTGTGATTGAGATATGGTTTAATATATCTTCCATGGAATTTTTATTGTAAAATATTCTATTAATAGAAATTACACTCACCACTAACAGTAAAAGCATCATTATCACATTAGTCATAAAAAATTGTTAACATGGTTTAATACCAAAAGATAAGGGTAGAAACATAACATAATATAGTTAATAAAATATCATAGGATTTAGACCCATATTCTTCCTAGGTTCGACTCGTACCATTTTTTTGGAATTTTTACCATGAAAATTAATTAATATTTATTTAATATTTTTTGAAATCCCAAAAGTACCCCTCCCCTCTCTTATAAAATTGAAAGTCCTCTCATCTTTTCTCAAAAAATAAAAATATTTTTTTTCAGAAAATACCAACATAAATCTCTTTCTTAATTCCCTTATATATTCTAATAGTCTTACTGTTTATTAGAAAACCATCATAGGAATGAGTTTGGTTTAAACATAATGATGTTGTCCAAAGAAGATGTATCATTCTTAACCAAGTATTTTTGTTTCATTTCTTCATCCACCACCTTCAAATATTATTCAATCAATGTGATATAATAAAATAATTATCATACATATACATATATTTTATTATGTAAATGGAATTACCTACATTTCTCTCATATTCAATCAAATATGAAACTAAACCATCACCATGTGTACACTGGACTAAGACATCACAAACAAATGTAATTTGTCTTCCATCACCACCTCTAATGAATATTCATGATGATGGATTATATATATATGATATTAAAAAAAGATATATCATTATGTAAAATTTTGATATAATATATTTTCTAACATTTACATTCATTGAAATATGATATTTTAATTTGTGCGTACTTGTGGATTTTCACCTCCATGGATCTATATGATTTTTTTATTACTGCATTACATGGAAGGTAAATATAATAGTATTTCAATATATTATATTATATTGGTGATATAATTATAATTTTGTAAATATAATACATCCCTAACCTTCTTTCTATCATTAAGTTTGAAAATGGAAACATTAATCATTCATATATACGGCCTACCATCTTAAGGATTGTTACGTAGTTCGTTGTTCATAACTATATATCAATGTTGGTTTTAAAATATTGATTGATATATATAAATTATAATATTTTGATGGTTCTTATTATTTATGTGAAGAAATATGATTCTTTTTTACCATATTCAAACTACTGAATTCATTTTTTAATAATGATCTAAATATCATCCAAGCATCAAAAAATGAGCTTAAATGATTACATACTTAAACAAAAGATTATAATAAATAAAATAAAAAGGTAAAGTAAAATCAAAAAATATTATTAAATTAATTAACATAATTTTATTTTTAATTATGTTACATTATATACGTGAAAGGTCATACTCATATTAAGTTACATTCTTATAAAAATATCTTCTTTAATTGTTTTCCTTCCAACTCTATCTCTTCATATCCATATTCATATAAATGCATGACGAAAAATTTTATTTATTATTAATTTTTGATAAATTTAAATTTTCACCATAATTTAAATTCATTACAAATATAATAAAATGAAATATATATTTGTGTTCTTATGTGAGGGACAATTTTCTTTAAAAACATCATTTTAAATGTTTTAATGAATTTTTTATAAATATTCATCTTCCATGCCCATGTTGTTATAGTTATTCATATGATGTATTTGTATTTACATGAATGAATTAAAATATGAATTTTATCTTTGTTTTGAATTTATATTAGTGTATTTAAAATGAAATCCCATTTCATATTTTATACAAAATGACTTGAATTTCATTAAAAAAATCAAATGGAATGTATTATTTTAAGATATATGGTGTCAACAGATTTTCTTGCCAGTTATACCATTATTTTATGTTTTCATTTGATTATAATAATCCATATTTTATTCAAATAAAAACCATTATCCCTTTTCTTTTAATTTTCAATATATTTTTTAAATAGAATGTAAATTTTGATATCTAAAATGTTTTTTTATCAGTGTAATGGATCTCTCTAAACATCTCATTTCATTAGGATATAACCATTATCTATCTAACTAAAAATATCTAGATCTCCCTTTAATATTATGTATTGATTTAAAATTATGCATATATAAGTACCAAATATATAAAATATCTTATTTTATCTTCCTTTTATAGTAAAATGCATGCCCTACTATCATTTGAAAATTACATTCCTTGAGAAATGTATTTTGATTATACAGTTAGGAAAGATTGTGCAACCAATTTTACTTATTTGTGTAATTATAATTTTTAGACATTATGATTCAATTCCATTTTTTTCACTCATAATCTTGAACATGTTATGATAGGAGTTCCCAGATGGTGATCCAACACATTGGGTAAAACTTTTATGTCATGATATGTAATGTATGGGATTAGGGAGTAAACCTAAACCATTGTGGGAATCATCCCACCTTCTGATTTTGTCCTCATATTTATCCATAACTAATTCCTATACCATTTTTGAGTTGTTACCAAATTTTCTAGGTTCTTATAAGTATGTGATACCATGTTCCTTATGTTATTATACCACAGGGTTACTCATGATATGAGATTTAAAGGATAATATATGAAACATTGTATTGGTAAAATGTATAAATTATCTTGAAGTTGTTTTTTAAGAATTTAATTATTATAATATAACCTTTATGAATTTTAATTAGCTGTTAATATTTCTTATTAAATATTTTTTAAAATATTTTGAGTTATAGTTGAATTTTGGGGTAATTAAAATTTTAATTTGAGTTTAATGTATAATTAAATTGAAGAGAAATATTTTATATGTATTTATAAGCTAATAGGTTTCTTCTGTTATTATTATATGTATCTTATAAAGTATTTTTTAAACCATATTTTAAAAAAAATCACATGATCTTAAGGATTTGTAGGTACAAGGATGATTTTTGGATGAAAATTTTAAAGATATGTCACAAATGGAAATTTTTTTATCATTATTGCTTTATTTATTTTGAAAATAGATACAAAGAATAATTTTATTCATTACAGATTGATATTTATGTATTCTTGGTTTATGGTATAATTTTATAAAACAATAAATCAAAAGGGTCCAAAAATGTTAGAAAAATGATTCTCAACATAATACATGAGATTATATAATATTTAAGTATGTATCATTAAGTTGGTATCTAAGAAAAGGATTAGATAACTTGGGAGATTAAGATGTTTCCAAGTGAGTTTAACTTAATGATTAGGATTCCATCATGGGTTTTTTAATTTAATGTTGATGAAACTTTAAAGTCATATACACCCATTTTTTTTATTAATTGATTGGATTTTAATATTATTAATGATATTTTGAGATAAATTTTATTTGGTTGAGGTATATGTAAAGCATAAGATCAACATGATTTATTTTTTTAGTAATAATTATCTTTTACAAAATTTAATGATATTGATAATAGTTAGGTTTTATATGATCTTATATGATTTAGGTTATTTTAATAAAAATTACTCTTATTTAAGCAGATGTTATATGAATTTTATTAATATATAATTTTTTGAAATGACAATCTATCACGTATAGAAAGGTTTAATGGTCTTGAACCAGCAACTAAAGCGTAATAAGGGTGCAGTTCCTACCACATACATCTATAATATCATGGTTAGTAAGCCATATTTTTTTTAAATGAATAGATAAATAAAGATTAACTTGATTTTGATAATATTTTTTATCATTGAGAAATCCATGGGATTGAAAAGTAATTTGGTGACTAGGAGGTTAATGTTATTTTTGAATAAGTTTGCTATTTTGGTAACCTCACATGATTAAGGTAGATAAGAAATTATAGGTATTATTTATGGAATAAAGGTTGAATTATATTTTCGAATAATTTATGATTTTAGTGTGCCATTATGGTAACTCTGGTTATTTCATTAAATAATTAGCATATCTTGGATATTGTATGATTATGGAATATACATTTTTGGAATAAGACAATAAGATAAATTTATGTTATTTATAGTCAAATATTAAATTAATCTCGCAAGAATATATGATAAAATCATTATAATATTGGGTTTTCAGTCTTATTATATAATATTTTGAAGAATTTTAGTGTAACCTATTTATCAAAAGATCTATCATGAACATTTACTGTTATTGTTGATGCTTTGGTTGTTAATTTCATATTTCTTTATATGATGTTATATTCATTTTATAATTTATATTTTGCTAAAAAAAATTGATAACTAATGAAGATTGGAAGAGTATATTTTCATCTTTATTTAGTTATTAAATCCATTAAAATATTAATTTAGTGTTTATTTTAAAATAAAATTCATCTTGAATGATCGTTATTTGTAGAAAGATGATATTTTGGTGGAAATTAATTAAAGTATGAAAGTAAACATGTAATGAAAGTATATTTCCTTATTTTAATCTTCTGTATTATAATATAATTCCTAAAACTCTAGTAAAATCATCTTGAAACAAAAAATAATAATTTTATTACTTCTATTTAAGATGCATCAAGACTCTGTTACCCACGCCATCAGTTTTTGGTTTTGTGGTCATAAATTTTCTCCTCATAATTCAATTTCTTATAATCAATGATCTTTATAACTCTACATAAATACATCCATAATGAAATTTTTATCTATTTTCATATTTTCACTTCCTACTAATGTTATCCTATTTTGAAACCATGTTATGTGATGACCATCATATTTCATTTTCACACTTTTCAAGAGGATTATTTAGTATCCCTTTATAGTATGTTGTATTTGAAAAAAGATATTTTCATACGTGAAAACCATTTTAACAAAACACATTCTAAAAATTGTGATGATGAAATTTATTAATGTTTGAAAAATGCAACACCCAAAAAATTTTAACTATGAGAATTATGTTCAATAGCATATATATTAGACACCATAGTGCCTAAATGAAATATAAAATGATATTATTTAAATATTAATATTATAAACTAGCCATTAAATTTTCATGTATTAATATGATTAATTTATTTGTGAAATATATATAATAGTAATAATAAATGTGAATTTACTGAAAAATTCTTTCTAAATAATGACCTAATTTTTAATAAAGTGAATTTATTCTTTAAAATCATGTTTTCTTTAGAAATAGAATTTATTTCATTTAATTTGAAAATATTATAAATAATTTCTTGAAATTTTAGAAACTTTATTAGATTAAAAAAGTTTCATTTTCAAAATCAAAATATAAAAAATATTTACACCTGAATTTTGGGATATTTTTGAAAAGGGTGATTTTTATATGAATAGTGAAAAGTTTTGATTTTTATGAAACATTCATTTTTTAAAATAAATAAAGTAATTTAGAAGTAAAATTATGATTTTAACTTGATTAAAATGTAACATAAGTGTAATTATGATTCGTTTAAAAAAATAAATTTCATTTTATCTATTTTTATATCAAATTTTTTTATAAGTACATTTTTTTGCTAACAATGAATTTTTCTAAAATCTTTATTTTTCGTGTCTTTTGGGCCTCATTTAAAATTCAATTGTTTCACATATATCAATATATTTCTGAAAAATTTATACAATAATTGGAAATAGGTATTATAAATTTGGTATATAGGAACATTTTATTTTTATTCATTATGAGTAGTCACTATGTAAAATAATTATCACCATAATAAGGAAAAATTAGATAATTAAGGTTAAAAAAAATTTTATAAGGAATAAAATTTTACCCTAACACTTTTTGAATCCTATTTTAAATGTTATTTTGGACATTTAAATCCAAGTATCAAATATATGTCCCCATGGTTCCATATTTCATTGATTTTTTCCATTATAATAATTTAGTAAAGTTAAAAGACAAAAATGTCACCTTCATTTAGTATCTATAATATTTCATGATAGGGAGAAAAAAAATTTATTTTAGGTTCAAAATTTTAATTTTAATTATTATTTTATTCATCATGGAAATTTTTTAACATTTTTTTCACAGATTAATTACCTTAAATTTTTTCACAATTTCGACAAAAATTTTTTTTTATTTGCTGAAAAATAATAAAAATTGTTTTAAAAATACTAAAACTAATATAAATTCAATAAATTCTTGATTCATATTAATATTTTTAGATAAATATATAAATTTGTTATTTTTTTTATAGAAATATAGTCGAGTTTGATTTCTATCGTGTTGTTTTCAATGTCAAATTTAATAAATATTTCAAAAATGTTATTAATAATATTTTATAATAACTATTATTTTATTAAAATATATTGAATTATTATAAATAATATCATCATAAAATTTATTTTTATATGGTATAAAATAACCTTCATTCTAAAATTATTTTATAATTTTTCTTTTATAATAACTATATTGACTCCTAAATAGTAAAACATTATTATCACGGTACTCACCAAAATGGGTTAACATGGGTTAAAACCAAAAGATAATGGTAAAAAAACCATCTAAAGATGAAAAACTTTCTTTTGTGAGTTTATATTGGCCCATGAACATATTAACTTTGGATTACATATTTTTAGAGCCTTTTCCATTAATAATTAATTTCTATTGATTTAATTTTTTTAAGAAATTCCCAAAAGTGCCCTTCCACTACCTTATAATAGGGCACCACATCTCTTATATTCGTCACACATAAAAGGCATTTAGTTTATAAAATCCCAAACAAAATCCATTCATTACACCCCTTACCTATTCCTAATAGAATTTTATGATTATAATGTCCCCCTAGGAATGATTTTGGTGAGATGCTAATGAGCTTGTTAGAATAAGAGATATCATTCTTTACCAAGATTTTTTGTTTACTTCTTATTCCGCCTAGTTATGATATTTTTCATCCATGGTTATATTATAAAATTATTCTATATCATATAATTGGTTGTTATTATGTTAATTTCATAACCTAAATTAGTAACCTCTTCCTTCAAATGGGAAATGAAACCATCATTCATGTGTATAGGGGACTATCTCCTCGCAGACTGATGTAATTTTTTGTCACCATTGTCTCTCATGGATTTTTATTATAAAGGAACTAATGTATATATATGATTATAATGATATATTTATAAATATTGGAAGTAATATATCATATATTGTATTATATTTCCATTCATTTAAATATGATATTGGTCTTCAAGTGTACATGTGGATTATCACATCCACAAAGAGATGTGATTAAATTTTCATTAATGCATCACATATATGGTATATATAAGTGAATTTATTGAAATAATATCATATTTATTATATAACTACCATTATATAGTGATAAAGTAACACTTATCTTCTTTCCATTATAATCATTGAAAAATATAAATGTTACTCATGCATAAATATAGCCTATAATCTCCATGATCGTAATGTAGTTTATTTTTTTAAACCATATTTCATTAAAGGTTTTAAATGTATATATGGTGTATTAAACTAATAAATATATCCTAATTATTATTTAAAATATGATTAAATAATTAACTCATTCACCACATTTATCCTTTATATTTCATTTTCTACTTATTATTCAGGATACGATTATATAATCACCTCATCTGAGTATTTCAATCCTTCACAATAACTGTGAAATATTAGTATTCATTAAAATATTTTGATTTTATTTATTTCATTTAAATGATATACAACTACTTTTACTTAAATACTATTAAGATGAATCCAAATTCCACTATGTCAATTATATGTATCTTCATATAGGAATTTCTATTTGCAGATAACTAGGATAGGGTTTGGGGATGATAGTAGGGGTAACATGAACATAATGAATACTTAAAAAACATTTAATATATTTGATATATTTTTTTGAAAATTGATTCTAATTCAACTCACTTCAATGATCTAGAAGATAATATTACCATGAATGGAACCCAAACTAAGTGTAATGAACCAAACTAGGACAAATAATTTGATTTGTTTCTCAATTTTGTAGTTAAATTTAATGTGTCTGGGTTATAAATCACATATAGACCAAAAATTGGTTCCCAATATTTGTAGATCCAATTTTGCATACCCATTATACATTGGTGTCTCTTTAAAAGATATGAGTTGTTTGAAAATAGAACTTACCATGTTAGATTTAGGAATATTCTACGTATAGGACCCCCAAATTTGATCCTTATTTCAAGTCATTATTATAATGTAAATCATTCTACTAAGATGTGGAAACCCAACCACTAATATTCACGTGAGGAATACAACTGAGTGGTTATAGTTTGTTGGTCACCATCCATTGTAGTATCTTACCGGTGGGTTTGAATGTGAAATTCAAATTTCATATGTTTCTTTTTAGTAATGATGGTTGGGTTTTAAAAATATTTAATCGGATCGCGCTATTGTGGAATCAATGATGTTTCATAGGTGCTTAAAATTTTAGCATTTTTTTTGGGAGGCAAATTTTTTTTTGGAATAACGATCTTTGGTGAAAACACTGGATTTCTTAAAAACTCATTTCCAATTTTCATTTCATTACTTTCTTTTTAAAACCTTGAAACAAATATTACCCTCCCCACACATTCCCCTTAGGCTAACGCATGCTCCAGGGCCCTCTAAATCATTCAATGATCCTAGAACATTCACAACATCTTAACATAAAAAAGAATATTAGGATGTAGCTTTCTGTATGTGGTGTTAAAAAATGTATAATTGAAAAAGCGTAGTGTCACCTAATCATGAAAATATTCAATTTGTTCCACCTGAATCAATATAAGGGAGACCACTTATACAGAAGTGAACTATCATTTATTTTGAATTGCTATCTATTAGTGGTTATGTACCCATCATTTTTCATCTTATCTAGGTGCATAATTTTGAAATTAAATCTAGAATCATTCAAATTATCCAAAAAATGGGGAAATTAATTAGATTTTAGAGTGATTATTCACATGAGCATATATCCAATTTCATAGAAATATAATACACCTTAATAAATCATGGTTAATCTTTATATGAAATCATGTTTAGTGTTTTCAAATTCAATTTTCCTGACAAAGACAAGTATTAGCTTAAATGTTATGCTCCTAAGTCCATTGTTTCTTGATAAAATTTATCTAAATTGTTTCTTAAAAATACATTCCACCCATACGTACCTCAAAGCTATGGACGAATATCCAAATTTTTTCACATTTAGATGAATAATTAGCATGGGAAACATAAGATTTCATTAATGAACTAACTCAAATTTTCCCATATTATAGACTTGATGCGTGGATATACATCTAAATATTTCAATAGGTCATAAAAATAGATTAATTCATAGTAGTGGATATCACAATATATTGTGGACTCATAATAAGGAAACAAGAATTTAGTTGACTAAATATTTATTGTGTATCACATAATTAAAGTCTTTATAAGACTAATCAAGGACTGCCTGTTCTTTAAATTCACTAAGTACACAAATAACACCTTCCATGCATCCCAATTTCAAGACCCCAAGAAAAATATAGAAACATTTATGTTTCCTTCTCTACAAATCCCACCTTCCACTCCTATTGGGGAGGTTATAGCTTATGAGAGGTGTGGATGCCCACACCCATACATGGAAGGTAGAGTTTTCATGGGTGAAACTAGATGTTAGGATTGTAATTACATAAATTTTAATCAATAAAGAAAACAATTTAAACAACAATAACAATGCCATAAGTTGAACTACTAAAAAAATCAACTCAACAACAACTACCAAAAAATCCATGTTATTATCAGAAGAGTGGTCATGTACAACCATGAAATCCCCGGCCATCTAGAAACCCACATCAGAATAATTTTCCTCAACATCAATAACCATTTCCATGATAATAATTTTCCCTAGATCTCAATAATTTCCAATCACTCAATAAAAAATATTTCATTATACTTTTCCAAGGAATCCATAAGAATCCCCACCTCAATAATCAAAACTATATAATCTTCTTATTGTATTCATTCAAAAATGAATCCATTGAATGAAATGTATATAAAAATATATTCAGAATCCAATTGATTTTCTCCGCAACATTACACACCATGTATGGAAGATTTCTATGACTTTTTAAGATCATCTTCTAGCTATACATCCAGGTAATACTGAGACACGCCCAATAAATGATGGTAAGGTTATAGTTTTTTCACATTAGAAAAGATTTTAAAAAATTTAAAACATTTATAAGTGAGGAAAAGAATATTGATCGAATTAAATCACAAATTACAATCATCAATAAATATATTGATGATTTTAATTGAAAAGAAGAAGAAGAATAAATAATGGAATCAAATAAATCTAAATTTATTTCCCGTAAGAGGGAAAAAATATGATATTTATATCGCACCAATACTATGTAGTCCCCCTAATCCCTTTCTAGAGATAATGAGATATAAAAAATTCCAGACTAAATAAATTATTTTTTTAAAGATTTTAAAATAATATAGATCAATAATAAATTTTCATAATCTATCGCTAAAATTCCTTCTAATAAAACATACTTCAATAATATTATCTTCAACAAAAAAATGTAAGACTTTGGAGTTATCTCCTTGAATGAATACTTATCCTAAATTTATGAATGGATGATCCCACAAAAAAAAATAACCTTGTAGTATATTAATACCATGCAATATAGTGAAATTCAATTTTAGAAAAGCCTTGTAGGACCTTGTTGTGAGTACATGTATCAAATAAATGAGTATGTTCCAGAAATTATTACATATATAATTGAAGCCTATAAGAGTATCACATCAATGGCCTGACTAATAAGTCGTGTATCTTTGAGGATTCTTGATGACCACTTACATAAAGTGTGAATATTTATATTCCTTAATTATTCTTTATCATCGACATCGAGGATAAAGTAGATGACCCTATAATTATGGGTATATAATTTCCCACCACCAGAAAGGCATTTATCAATTTCAATCAGGGAATTATGATATTTATAGTTGTCAAAGAACATCTATGGTTTGATTTAGTGAATATTCTAAGCAATGTGGTGACTCCTTAGATTTTTAGCCCATTTTTTCTCATTAATGAACGTGATGATATTACTACTATCAAATATTAGAAACAAAATTCTCATTAATAATATGATTGTAGTGAATACGAGAATGTAAATTTCCATGAACCTATGATAAGAGAAATGTTTTGAGATGTCTTACACTCTATCATAAACCCACCAAATTTATAATTAAATCCTATACCAATCCATTGATGTACTAATTCGTAGATGTAATTATGAAATTATCCTTATCATACACATAGACCCAAAACATGTGTAATAAGAGAAATGATAAAATTACTGAAAATGAATTAAAACTAAATATTCCAGTGTGTGGCTGATATCAATGGGATGAGCCCCAATATTTAAAATTAAAAAAATATATTCTAGAATAATGTTCAAAACCAAATCATCAACCACATTGGTGACTCACCCACCAATGAAATAAGTTGTTAAGACGGTTGTTTTGAAAATTTTTGTATTGGTATAATATTTTCCATCTATGATGGTTAGTGGGTAGCTTCACTAGATGTCATCCCCAATAAATGGTATTGGAATGTTTTTAAAACCAATAATGTTGAATTAATCCTAATTCAAACCATTACTGGAGGGTAAGTATGTGTGGATTATAAAAATCTTAGTATATAGTACAGAAAATAAAATTTTACAATACCATTAATGGAAAATATGCTAGAGTGATTAGATGGGGGTAAAATTTATATTATTTTCTGGATGGATATTCTAGATACAAAAATATCACTATTTACCCCACTAATTATTCAAAAACCACATTCACGTGAATATTAAAAACATTATCCTATCAAAGGATATAATTTGGAATGTGTATTGCACTAGGAAAATTATATTGGTGGATGAGACATATAATTCATGGTATGGTTGAGGATTTTTAGAAATCTCCATGATTTATTTTTCTATGTACTAAATATCATTTAAAGTCTATTTAAGAAATATATAACTGGTATTTAAATATAGTGAAAATAAAAATCTTGTTCTAAACAAAGAAAAAATTAATTTTATGGTCCACAATGAAATTTTTCATGGACAAAATATTTGAATAAAATAAATTTTAGTTGACCTCGAAAAAATCAATGCCATCAAAGGAATTCCTAAACCTATAATAGTTAATGGAATAATAATAATTTTAGGCCATGCCAGATTCTATCACTATTTCATTCAAAACACTGCACGAATAACCTAACCACTTATGCATCTTATGAAAAAGGGAATTCCTTTTGATTTCAATGAATAATTTTATGGTAATTTAATAATCTAATGAATGTAAAGGTGGCCACTACCATCATTGTATCACTCAACATAAATAAGGACTTTGAATTAATGTGTGGTGTCAGTGACTTAATTTTGGGATCTATTTTATGACAGTGGGTTAGGTACAAATTTTATAAAATTATTATTAAATAAAAACTCTTATTGAAGATTAAATAAATTATATTACCTCTAATAAATAGCTTCCATAAGTGGTTTTATCATTTTAAAAATTTATATCTTATCTCATTATTTCTAAATCCGTCCATTATACTGATCATAAATCACTAAAATACCTACTAATAAAACAGATATTGAACCAATACTGATACATTTTATCTTTAGTCCTAAATAGTTATATATAATCATCAAAGACAAAAAATAAATATAAAAATTAGATGTGTTTCTTTTTTATAGACTTCCACTACAAAATATTAAGACCGAAAACAATCAGAATATTTAATTTGATTTCCCTGATGAAAATTTTTTCAATTAGTATATGTAATCATGAATTTTGATTGTGAATATTATAGGTTATATTTCCACAAGATCCCTCTACCCACAATTCTCTTATAAAAAAAGTAATATAATATTTTTCAATTCTTGGTGATATTACTTGGGTAAGCCTCTATTATTCAAATGTTTTTTGATGGATTAATGTGATGATGAATCTTATAGGATAAAATTCTGAGTGTTCTTGAATTTTTTTCATACATAACCGATTGGAGGAAATTATTGAACTTAGAGAAATATGGATAAAATATTATAATACTAATTGACATAGCCCAAACACCATCAATATATTAGAAGTTTTTTTAAAATATGTCATTGCTTACAAAAGTCAATTACCATTGGGAAACAACATGAAGTACCCCAAAAACCTATTCTATAATTTGAAATATTTGAAATGGGTGGAAGTTATTTCAAGGGTATTTATCCATTTCTATATAATATTTTAAATCTTAGACAGTTTGGATTGTGTACCAATGTGAGTATAATTCAATTCCTCCCTTCTTGATATACCCAAGATGGTCATGCATTTTTTATGGAAAAAAACATACCCTAATTTTATTTCCCCGATTACTCATTAGTGTTCTAGGAACACATATAAATAATTGTTTCTTATAAATGATTCTTGAAAAATCATGATTTCAGTATTATACTGGAACCCCAATCACCCAAAATATTATGAGAAATTTAAACACTATAATTGTTTGTTGAAGTAAAATCCCAAAAATATAATCATTACCAATAAGGAGGACTCGGGTCTCCAGTTAGACGATGCATTATGGGTGTACGATACACCTTTTTAAAATTCTCATCAGACCAAAACCTGTCTATAATGACTATGAGATTCCCTATCACATTCCAGTATAATGATATCACCTCTCATATTGGGAAATCAAAATGCTAATCATGGAATCTCACAAAGTTGTCCATGAAAATTTAACAAAACATGATTGAAATTGAGATATTATAATGGACTCTTATGAAAATTATCATGTTTATAAATATTGAAAAACAAAATGGAATGACTGATGAATCATGTGATGAATCTTCACATTGGAGTAGAATGTTATTTTTTATAATTTATGTTTGAAATTATTCTATAAGAAACCGATGTTCCAATGGTCATGTCACTTTGATGATGCTAAAGAGTTCTTCTATGGGACTGTTGAAATTAAATAAGTAAATGGAGCATCATTTACAGTCAAGGTCATGTGATTAATGATTTACCAATATCCATTTCAATATTAGTTCATTCTATATATCAAATTTTAATGATACTTGTGGTAATTTCTAACTATAGACAGAAAATGAAGTTCTCACTAGGAGTTAACCCATGGTTTTTTCCCATTAATCATTTAATTAGATTAAATATAGGAAAAAATGATGAGTTTCTCATTTTTCTTTGTTAAATCCAAAAAAATAATTAATTACATATAGTATATTAACATTTAATCCATACAAATTAGCATTGTTTTGAAAACAATTCATTCATAAATAAGATCTAAATTTAGAATTTACATTATAAATTGCATGATTTTGGATTTGAAAATGAAATACTAGGGTTTTTGTGTATAAAACCCCCTCCCTCCACTACATCCATTCATCTCCCATCCCATTTTCAACCAAACTATCCTCTCTTTTACCACTCATAATCCTTCCTCCACAAATTTATTCTCTCTTCCACCCATTCTCCTTCCATACCATTCTATCACCATTGTGATCAGAAGTATTGGAACTTATTCAAAATGTTTGGGTAAATATTCACCACCTCATATTTCAAAAAGTGAAAAACCGAGCACCCACCCCATCCTCTCAAATAGCTCTTCCATCGGTGAATACCATCCCATAATACTACCCATACATTTGTGTTCAGGATCAGAATCATAGTATTTTAGGGGTTTAGTCCATCCATTCCATATACATTCCTACCATAATTTAGCATATCTCATACATCATGCTCACTTGTATCATTTATAGGAAAAATCGATAAGCATAAACAAGATCTTGGATTTTGAATTTATGGACATGATTTTCAAAGATGTGGAGGTTATGATGGACTAAAATGGATGCACATTGATCATATTATCTAGGTGTGGGAGGATAAATTTCAGGATAAAATTTTATATTATCTTTCTAATTTAATTGAGAACTCATCCACATCGCCTATTGGTTGGGTGGATAGGATTTTGAGTTGACCTTGTGTGCATTAGATGTTTTCATGAGGGAACATTTGTATAATTTTTCCACCACTCCTACTTATACAACATTATGTTATTATTTGAACTAGATGGACACTCCATAATGGTTTTCCCAAATATCTGCTGACACCACAAACATTCATGATACTCTAATACTGAAGATAACACAGGTGAAGGGTGCTTATCTTAAGATTATACACCATTAATTAGCCCATGCTTGACTAAAATGAGATGAATCCCATAGATACATCACTCAAAAATAGGGTTCCATCTTATCCACCTCCATGGGAACCCATAATATAAACGTGGAACAACAATTTATTCTATGCTATGAGAGTTAGTTCAGGAGGCGTCGTCGTACATTGATGGGTGGATCCTTCACCATTCACTGGATAGACATCTAAGAGTATATAATTACCCCCAGCCTCTATCCTCTATTATTCATGTTAAATATATTGATATTCATATGATACATAATTTTGGGATACATTATATGGTGTTAAATAATTAGTAATAGACACCAGTGTATGCAGATTCCATTGACAAGGCCCCTACCCCTCTGATTATAAAATAACATCGGTTCCATTCGATCTGACTGAACATGCTTCTTGAACGAAGGAAATTATTTCTTATCATCCACCACCTCCTTAGTTAAATATATTATATGTATTTTGTATCCATTGTCACCGATAATGATATATTCTAAATAACTGATGAACAATTTTCCTAAATCCCCACATACCATTCACTGATTTATCCTCTACTCCAGCCCAAATAACTACATTCTCCAACCATCACACTTCTTCCACTGGACCACGTTATATTTTTATACCAACCCCATCCACCTTATCTAATTTTTCCAAACTAGTCAAGGTTACTCTCAATATCATAGACCCAACTACACTACAGAAATTATTGGATGAGAATGTCTGAGGGGTTATGGCCCCACATGTACTTTTACATTGGTGGTACTCTTCATTGACTCAGATGTCAAACCTTTTATCCCAATATGAATCATAAAATATTAACCAATAGTGTTGATTGAAGCATATTATAGAACCATGGAACCCCTTATGGGATTCAATCCACCTTCAACTTCCTTTATCACGATTATTAACAGGGAGGGGTTACTTCATCCACCCACTATTTAAGAGGGGACCACTACTTCTAATAGGTGATATTCATCACATTCATATTATATTACCTATATATACCCCTCCCTAATTCTACTATGTTTTATGATTTCATTCTTCTCATAGTATTCCCAATTTTAGTGGAATTATTTTTTATTAAATGGAACGGATACACTTTCTAACTAAACATATATTACTCACATTCCCATTATTACTTATGTATTCATTTAGATAAGTATCAATATTATTCCCCTCATAATGTTAATTTTCAATCTTCTGGGATTCCATATGACCTCCCAAATTAGTTATTTACTAATATATATAACATATAGGGACAACTCTTGGAGCACCATTTATGACCTGTACGACCTACTCGGATTCTCTAGCTACTGTATGAAATTTTTGTTCACCACATTACCGAGTTGGAGAACCCATCAATGAGACCATTGGATCTTGAGGAAACCACTACCATATTTTTTAATAGGTTGAGGGTAGAGGAGATGATGGGTTTCACTAACTTCTTGCTTTTACATCCATATGGTTGATGATTTCATTGTTTGATCATCATGGGAGGCCACTCATATTTTTGATCTTTTGAATTTTAGTTGTGTCCATGATATCTTTTATTTTCTTTATATATGTTTTTATTTTTAGTTAATTTGCAATTAACATTTATTTTATGCACATCCATTTTCATTTATATGATTTAACCTCAATTACTGACTTATATGTTCACCTGCTCATTTTTTACCTTATATACTGCTTTTATCTTTTGTGATGGTTGTTTATATGTTACATATTTTATTATCACTATAATTATTATAGTTAATATTGTTTCACATAAATATAAGACATTACCCCCAAGCATGAAATTCGTTGTTGAGAGATATTGATTCCATACACTATATTCATAATTTCTATTTCAATAATTTTTAGCATTCATTGCCATCTCCCCTACACCACATCCCAAAATAGTTAAAATGCTATATTATTTTATATGTGGGGGATATTAATGAAAATTATTACATTTAATCATATATTTTATATATTTACCGTTAGTCTAGGAGGAATGTTTCATTGAAGGAATGTTTTAACCAGAAATCTCAATACACCCATGCAAATAAAATTAAAATTTCAGATGGAAAATATTAAAATATATTATTTATTATTTTTTTATAATTTTAGCATGAGTTCTTATTTTTTTTAATTTACTTATTATTCTCAATTATCATAGTATAACTTTATTAACGTGTTCGTGGTAACTATTCCATGAGTGAATTCCCTTTTATATATATTCATATTCACTAGAGGACTCCTGACATTCTTGTTTTATTTTTTTGAGAATATTTTTTTAGTGTTACATGGGTCATGTAAACCTATCAAAACATCCAATAGAATCTTATTGAGGCTATGAATGAACAAATACACTATTGATATTTTTATTTAATATTTGTTGATGCATTTCTACGGAGACCCTACTTTAAATTTATCTTTATTAATCCCATAGAATCTATGAGTAACCTTATTTGGATTGAGGCAAGTTAAAATCATATGTTATCCCTTATGAACCTACTCATTGTATGATATCTTGATTATCACTTGAATATGTGTGGGGGAGATGATCATTACTGATTTTCATGGGATCATTCCCACTAAGGATATTTATGATGGAATTTTCACTTTATCTGTGGGATGTGGTCCGTGAAATATTATGATGTATTTTCTTGATTTTACAACATATATATATATATATGTCTGGGTTTTTTATTAGGAGGGTAAAAATTTACTATTTCTAGACAGATGAATATTATGGTAGATCATATAAGGGTATGTGGTGTATATGAGATATATCATGACCATGAATTTTGAAAAAATATAAATTAATTAAAGAAACATGATACATTCATTACACTTTTATGGAACATCCATTGACATTTCGTCATCATTTTGAAGTATGGAGATGATACTTTTTGATGAGGTTCATCATTTCACTATTCCTAATTTTCATGAATTGAACATGATAGTTTAACCACCTTGTTTATATTTCATTTTTATCATCTATCCACATTACCCTATCCTTATAGTCATTTGATCTTTATTGCAAACCCATCATATTGAATAGTGTAATTTTAATTTTGAAGTGGAGATGTTAAAACTAATCAATGAAAATGGTTAGGAACATATATTCATGTTGTGATCATAAGTGTAGTTTAATTTTAACTTGATTGATGTGAGAAAAATCATAGTGAGGTGAATTGAAACATGGGTATTCTATCTAATAAACCATTGAAATTTTTTAATTAATGGAAATGTGGATTTTATTATATAACATTATTATGTGGAATGATTTATTTTTTCTATGATAGTGATTTTATAATACTATAATTTTCATATAAAAATTATTTCTTTTTATTTTATGGTATGCGTGTTTCCTGTTAGAAATTATTTCCTTTGGAATCATTGTTGAGATTATTTTTTCTTTAAGACAATGAGTTGTTCATCTGTGGGGGTAATTTAATAATCTTTATTCAAATATAAAATTAGGATGAAATTTACTATTCATTGTGTATGATATAATATTTTTTCATGATTTATGTTTGGGTTTTTTAGAGAATATAATATAATTTTAAAAAGGATAGTCTTCTATTTATTTTTTTATATTTACTCACATTATTTAGTCAAGTTTAATTTACTATGAAAATACATCATGGATGACCAATTTCATAATAGGATATGAACTGATTCTATACCATAAATGTTTTTTGGAAGAATATGAATTTCTATGTAAGACCCAAACATATTCCATAAAATTAGTGGGGATCAATGATTTCCACAATTTTCATTTATCTCATAAATCATGGAATATATAAAAATTCGTAGACTTAAAATATATCATTTCAGTGAAAAGTAGTATCTTATTGTGTAAAATTATAAACATAGAGGAACAAAATTATTAATTATAGTATAGTGACCATTTAAAATATAAGGTGATACAGCCCATATATATTTTTGTAGATTGATGTTTTTGAGTGGGTGACTTTTTTTTGTTCATCAAGGGGTTAGAGAGAGTCAAATTTGAGAGTTTTCTTTTTTAATTTATTATTTCATTATTTTTACATTCATTCCCTTGTCTTAATTTGATTTCCATCCTATAGTACTGTTATATAGATTTTAGTTATGATTTTATTAATCCAATTATTCTTTCGCATGCCTTTCATTCTACTTCAATAGTCATCCGAGTATTTTGAGACTTTGTAGTCACAGTGAAATCATATTCTTCATTATACTATTGTGATACTACATATTTCATTGAATAAAATTGCTTCTAAATTCATTAGATAATATTATGATGAAACCAAATTCAACTATATTTATTGTTTCCATACTTCAAATTTTCATTTCTATGTGCAGCTGACCTACCTATGGATAGGGGTTGAGAGTAGGCGTAGCATGAACATAATGAATTCTTTTAATAAATTGGAAAACTATTTGTCTTTGTTTTTGGGTTGATAAGTAATTCCAATTCGGTTCCCCTCTATGATCCATAAAAGGATATTGAAAGGGATGAAACCCAACCAGTGTGGAATGAAATAAACTTGGACCAATAGTTTAAATAGTTCTTTTATTTCTTAGTTTCAGTTAATGCATTTGGATTGTCAAATAAATCTATAAAAAACATTGTTTTCTAATATAGGTAGATCTAAATTTAGGGACCACTGATAAATTTTTGTCTCCTGAAAAGTTGTGTGGTCTGAGCTATTAGACCAACCCTTTTTAGATTTAAGAATATACTATGAGTGGGATCCCAAAAAATTGATCATAACCACTTCGCATTCTTTTGATGTAATGTTTTAGAAACTCAACCACAAAAAACAATTAGTGATGAATACACCTATATGGTTCTGATTTCTAGGTCACCAGTCATCAATTTCCCTTCCCTATGATTTCAACCCTATAATTCAAATAAAATATATTTTTATATTGTAGTTATTCTGGCATTTTAAGAATATAAAATCTAATCGTTCCTATGCAGAATCAATGATAGTATGATAGTGTGTCATATATATAACATCAACCACCTTTCCTGATTTCACATCCATTATTTGATATTTATATTTCTTTATAAACATACTTAATTTCATAATTGAAAAACTTTTTTACCTTTATATTAAGTATTTTACATAAGTTTTTGTAATGGAATTGATATTTGATATCAAAAATCTTGTTTTTTGTTTAAGGGATCTCTCTAAACCACTATATTCTTCATGTTATTCCCATCACTCTCTAACTCACTTTTTATATCTCTATGATGTAATTAAATACATCTAAATTCTATATATATGTCTCTATATATATACCTTGATTATTCTACTTCCTTTTCAAGGTAATATATTTCTTCTGATGATTTTTCATATGTATTCTTTATGTGGTCTCCTTTGATAATGGTATGAGGCAAGATTATGCAACCCACATTATTTACATGGTTAATTCCTATGTTTAAGCTTAATTATTTATTTCCCTTTTTGTGGAACATGTAATCATGAACATGTTATGATGGGAACACCCATATATCTCTCCACATCATTTGGTAAAGCATTTATCTCATGGTATGTTGTGTATGGGATGAGGGAGTAATCATAATCCTTTATGGGACTCTATCCAACATTTGATGTTATATTCAATGTTAGCCTTGACTTAAGATTATTTCAGGAGTTGTGTTCCTTCCACATTTACTATGTTTCCTTAATCATGTTATACCATGTAATTTATTTAATTCTACCCTGCAATTACTCATGATGTTATGTTAATGGATAGTATATGATACTTCATACGGGGGAAATGTATAATTTTATTGAATAAGTTTTAATAAGAATTTCATGATTATGGTGGAATGTTAATGAATTTATTTTTTTCTTTAATAGTTAATATGATATTTTTTATTAAAATATATTGAAATTAATTTAATTTTATGGGAAATAAAGTTTTTTTTATCAAAAAGAACTTTTTTTAAGAAGGAAAAATATTTTTTAAGTATTCATGAACTAACAAATCTCTTTATTACTGTTTATATGCCCCTTACATATATTTTTGTGTTCATACCATATTTTAATTTTTTTCTTAGGTTATTAAGGATAATTAAGGATATGGATGAGGTCAAGATGAAAATTGTGAAGATATTTCAAGAAAATAAAACTTTTTATATAATTAATTTTTTTAGGAAAAATTTATACTATAAAAAAGTGTCCACATTAGGATGTAATAATTATTTATGTGTATGTGATAGAATAATTATCTTAAAAACTAAATAAAAAATTTGAAAAGGTCCGATTTTTTATCTTAAATCTTAGTATTAGATAATGTTTATGTATGGGTCGCTATAACTTATTTTTCATGGATTTATAGTCCCTTGGTCAGTATATGATTCTATCAAGGCAGGGTTCTGAGTTTTTTTTTGCAAACTCTAACTAATATGATGGTTAAAATCACATCATATCATAATCTTGTAGAAATAGATTGTAGGTAGGGTATTTCCATCCATATCCATGATGAGGTGATTCTCTACTAGGATAGAGATGAGTATCACATCAGATAAGGTTACAGTGCCACAACCCTGAGGTTAACTAAGGTTTTTCTAAAGTCCATGCAATGGGATTATACCTTGTGTGGGACCCCTAATGGTCATATTTTGATCCAAAAAATACACTTCATCATGGAAACACCAATATTTTATGGATCCCAATATTGGTGATATGTGATTGGCTTTCAACATGCAAGGAAGAAGGACACATCCCCCACCAATATACATTATCTAATGACACAATTTAATGTCGTGTGGGTGGGTTAGTGTCGAACAAATTCCATATTTTCTAGTTGTGTTGTATGGGTTCCTTTTATTATTATTTTCATGTAAATTTTGATAGGGTTATGGTGTCATTGAAAACCGTAGCCATGGGGAACCAGTGCCAGTGGGGGAGGAAAGATTCAGGAATAGGAGGCTGATAACCTAGATGTAATGAGTGTTATCTGAGGTATGAACCATCTCTTACCTACATTAAATGGTATTTTAGTTGACAGAGACACTACTCAATCCCTAATTTTTATATTCCATGTTTAAGACCATGAGATTCTAGTGGATTATTTATATTATCCTTTCTTATATAGACTCATACCAAGGAAGTGTTGATGATCACACTTCACTTCTGGATGTGTGACATGACACTTAAGGGATAAAGATTCATTTGGTATATTTATATAGTAATAATGAGACCCTATGATTTTTTGGAATGTTTATAGTTATATAGGATGAGTTATTATTTTATTGGGAAGAGGGAAAATCATGAATAGGTTGTCAATATTATATGCAGGAGGATATAATCAACATCTCATTAATGGGTTAGTATGACCCTTGGAGGGTAGGTTATAAGATAAGTGTTTTATCCAACATAGTGTATTCCATTGGTGGTCCAAGTACTGTTTGAATAAAGTAATAGTGGCATTATGATGCATTTCATTTATTACTATCATATGAAACTATGGATGACTAAGAATGAGTATTATTTCCATGAATTAGTGACCTATTTAACCTATTGGAAGGCATGATCTGGTTCTCAGTGTTTGATCTTAGGTCCAGCTTCCACTAGTTGACCATTCATGAGGATGGTATTCCTTTGATGGAATTTCACATTTCCAAATGAATTATGAGTTCCTAGTGATTCCTTTCAATGTAAATATTTCCCTACATATTTTTTAATGGGTCGTATAAACTAGATATCACAAAAATTCTTGAATTGGTTTAGTTTTCCCTTTATCAATTACATTCTCATATAATCCTTTTTTGATTTGGTTCTTATATATCTTCTTAGGATGGTTGTAAACATAATCTAGGAGAACTAATTTTATGGATAGCTCTAGAAGTGTCATTTTTTTGTTTGATAGGATCAAAATATTTGGCATGTAATCTCTATTCTTGGTATATATATAGACCGAGAAATGATTGATGTTGTGAATTGTTGAGTTACAACAATGATCATGTCAAATGATATATATTTCCTCGAAATAAAATTCTACTATCAGATGCTTCTGAAAAAATGTTCCACGATTTTGGTCACTTGGACAAGATTAACAAGGAAATGATATTCTTTTTCATAGCTTGAGAAGTTCTCGAACATTAGAGGACCTATAGTAGAGCTTTAATAGTTATCCTTCATTGAAACTTCCATAAGATGGAGTCTAACTTATAGTGTTTTTTGATTCCTTTTGATATGGGTTGAGATGAATTTTCATGCAGAGAAAGGAAATGATATCTTATAATCAAGGTGGATAATAAACCATGAGAATAACTACATGAACCATGACATGGATTTGGATGTTTTAGTCTTATCCATTAATATTTGAATGTGTTATCATCTTAGCGATATTCTTTTTTTCACAGCCCATTATATTTTAAGATATATCTTTACCCAGACATATCCCAACATGAGATAGAGGTGTAGAATGGAATTCATGAAGTAACATGACATTGAGATAGTCTATTACTAGGGAATGGAATTGTATTGGGAGATAAAATTAGTAAGAAATAACATTATCTTTTGATGTAGGTGGTGGAAATGTAGTTGGTCTCATTGTAGCTAAAGTTGATAAAGGAGAGGGGTGTGACTTATCACTAGTAGATGGTTGTTACTCCATCACTTCTTCATCATGAGAGAGATTCTTAGTTGGGAGTTTTCGACTATAAGGTTATATTTCACTATATATCCTCATGAAATTCACTATATGGGTTTTTTGAAGGATGGGAGGCTGTCATCCATTTTAGGGATGGATAGTGCTTCTAGTAACATTGCATGAGAAGGTGTTGAGGGAGATTTCTACATCCCCCATAGAGGTATATCTATGAGTTGTAAATATTTACTAGGTCCATAGGTGGTAGTTTTGGTAGGATGGAATGAGGAAGTGTTATCAAATTTATTTATTTATCCCTCACATTTTTGTAGGTAAAGGCCAGAAATCACATTCTAGTAGGTATGACTCATATATTTGGGATTCTGAATGTTGGAGGAATTGTGTAGTGATAGTTTTTGTGATGCGGATTCAAATTAAAATGGGATAAAACATTGTTATATGTGTTATTTCTTGAATTAATTTCCATGTTTTCTTGATTAATTATCATCTTAAAGATGATATTGATTAATATTTTTGGAAAATTTTATGTGAAATAGATTATCCGACATCATGGGGTACCCCCAATGATTATATACAATGATGATGCTCGAATTGTGTAATGACTTTAGAGAGGTTTAGGGGGATTTCAAGATTGGGTAAGGGGAGAGAATAAATATCTACCCCAAGGAGTATGGAATGTCTATAAAAACTATCTGGGTTTAGGATGGGTTGTTGGCATCATACATATTGGTTTTTAGACAAATTTTGGACGTTCACATACCAGTGGTGTATATCTCTTGCGATGGAATCTATCACAACACTATCATCCTATGACCTTCTAAGGCACTCTATGATGGGCTTTTTTGGTTATCCTTTTGTTGGATTGAGGTTAGTGAGGCATATCTTATTGGGTCGTAACTTGTGGAGCCAAAAATAGAGAAAGGTTTAGGTAATCCAAGATCATTTGAGTGAAATTTAGTGTCTATATAAACCTTATGCATAAAAATGTCATAGACATTGGATTTATAGAAGGGACACCATATCTTCTTGAAAATATATCTATAATGTGGATTTCATTGTTTTTATGGGTTTTGAAATTTTCTATGAGGTTCATATTAACTTATGAAATTATTCTTTGGATTAGAAACTATTGATACCTATTGTAAATACACATGTAGTTGGTTCAAGGTTATTATGTCCTTTTTGTGTTGTAGTGAAGTAGATACATGCATGACCCTTCACACATTTTAGGCTAGCGTGATCTGGACATTGATGACAGATTCACCTTCTTGGAGTACACAATGGAGATAGAGGATCAACATAAAAGGATCTTTTATTGATAGACCCTTATTTATGATTGAGTGCTTTGGTGACATCAGACTATCCAATATATCTCCATGTAGAATGAGATCCAAATATAGGCATAGTATGCTCCCCATTTTTTTATAAATTGTGAATTTTTTTTTTGAATAGCCTTAACGGTGGGGAGAATGTAACAACTCTATTTTATGCAATACGGTCCTATAAATATGTAATTATATATTTCTAAATGATTCCTTATAGTTGGAACTATGTTTTGGGTTTCACAAGACCTGATAATTAATCTACTAAAAATACTAAATATAAGAATATATTGGACATATTTTTTTTGGAATAAATATTCTTCACATTAATAGGGACCTCTGATTTAAAATTTGAGACCCATGTTTTTTTTGGGATGCGCGGTTTACCATAGGAGAGAAAAAAGGTTGGACGACATCAGACATTCTATTGAATACAATTGTTTCAGTGGTACATTAAATAATTAAATGATTTATATCATTTAATTTATAAAATTCAATAAACCTAACCCTATTATTCTAGATAAATTTTTGAGTAAAATTGCAAGAGTTATCCTCATAACCATTAGAGATTATATAGTAGGATGAGTGGAACCATCATTGGAATTGATGATCTTGGATGATGAATCATTGATGAATAAATCAGTAGAATTCAATTTATGAATGATGAACATAGTGAAATATCTAACAT
Organism: Viscum album; assembly: GCA_963277665.1. Taxonomy (NCBI): domain Eukaryota; kingdom Viridiplantae; phylum Streptophyta; class Magnoliopsida; order Santalales; family Viscaceae; genus Viscum; species Viscum album. The sequence goes on along the minus strand of OY728155.1, from coordinate 2,131,429,885 downwards.
CATTACCAGATAACATGTTCCTCACAAATGATCAATCCCTTATTTATATAGGACTCATTATATCTATATATTTTCATTCTATTCTATTTTTTATCAGGAGTTATATATCTACTTAATTGATATTTTTTTCTTCACATGATTTGGAAATATCATCAGTGCTCTCAATCCTGATTATTTTGTTTTTCATTTTCCTATGTTTCACTATTTTTGTTTTAATAATTTTTATCACTACACTAGATCACATAAAAAACAATAATTCCCACTTTGGTTTTCTGCCTCTCTCATCTCATTCATTTTCATTCTATGTCATTGGGCTTTGGGGTTACAGATTTAAAATTATTTAGACCGGTTTGAGCACAGTTGAAACTTCAAACACATGAACGTCTTGAGAAAATCATTATGACTGATGTGTAGTGGTGAAGTAAAAAACTACAGGTGATGGTTCTTGGAATCAGACCTTATTTTTTATGACATGATTCAAATATGTTTAAGTGTGGGAAACCAAAATCCATATTTTTGATCATTAGGATCCATGAATATATGTTTGGTGGTGTGGAACTTCAATCCCAGTGGACTAGTAATGTCTACAAATGATCTTGTATATTTTTCCAAGGAACGGGTGCCCCGTGGTGGAAAAGTGAGGATTAAAAAAATACTATATGGTTCTCCGAATGTTCAATTTTTATATTTGAGGTGACCAAGAAATTTTTAGGGAAGAGGTTTCCATACAAGATTTGACCTCAAGAAGAGTTTTAGATAAGATTGGAAAAGGATTTGGTGGATCTATAAAATGTGTGAAAACAAGACATTCTTTTATGAATAACTTTATTGCTCACCACGTAATCTAGTGGAACACAATCCATGCTCCTCAAAATCTATTGGAAGCTTGGTTTTGGGTCACTATAAATATCACATGCCATGTGTATGACCCACACACCATGTGATCTTTGTTGGGTAGCCTATTGCTATACTAAGGTTAAAAGAAACGATGTCCATATGAAATATACACTAGGTACCCCAACCACACCCCATGTACCCCTACATAGCTAGTTAAACCGTATTAATTAGGGAACACCAATTCCAAAAAGGGAACTAATTTTTACTATGTCACTTGGATTACATAGAATATATGTTGAACATTTGATGTCGAGTATAGAAGTGGGAAAGAACTAGGCATTATCTTTTTGAGACACACCATGTATCCTTGTGAGAAATGTCATGTACCCCTTCAGAATCTTCTACCTTTCGTATCGCTTTTAGGAATATGATTTGGGCCCCCCATGTAGCCTTTCTTAAATAGTTTTCTATATAGGACATGATGATTGAATTTATTGGGTATCACAGATACAATTTTTGGTTATATGAGTGGGAAACATTTTTATTGGCATGTTTTAAGTGGCAGTGATGAGGTTTGATCAATGATGATTTTTTATCTAGGTACTCCCCTAAATCACTAGGTCATGATCCCATGTACACTTTATAGAAATAGATTCAACACATTCCCATACTATAGAGGGTGTAGGTACTATATCTATGGAGTGATACTCCCCCTTTATTATGCTCAGGTGGGAAGAGGGTCCTCTTCTAGAGTAGTTCCCTCTCAGTTGTGAATCATAGTGGTAGGAGTGTCCCCTAGACACTAATTCTTCTATGGTTGTTCATATTTCTTAGCATTGGAGATAAGACCATTGGGTATTCGATATGAATCATCATTCCTAGATAGTTATGAATATGGAGATCCCATTTCTATTTTCTCTTGGGCTTCTTTATGAACATATGTAATGATGGGTTTCGTTACCCTCTTACCTTATTGTTTGAGTTGATCGTTTTATTCATATTCAACCCTTAGAGTTTTCATGGAGTCCTAATGGGTTTGTATATAATCACCAATCAATGTTATTCCCATTAACGTGCCATATCATGTGAAAATGACTGGTATATTAGTGGTGCATATTATAGTCATAGTATCAACCAAGATTAGTAGTGCATGGTGGATCTAGATATGTTCAATGGTCATAATCTAGGATCTTTAGTCACTATCTCCTACACTTTTCCCCTCATAGTTGTTGTTATATTTGGTTTTCCCCTTTATCTATTATTCAAAAATGAATTTTAGCTTTTAGTTTTTCAATTAATTTATGTAAATTAATATGATATTATAGGTTGTTTCATTTAATGTTTACTCCATAGAGGCTATTAAATTGTTATATCTCTATAAGGATTCATGGGTTTGGGTGTGTGCGTGTGTATAAGTACTTTAGGTTAATTCCTCACAAATTATTGTTATGTATACTTGATGCTTGTCGATAACCCCTAACTTGTTGGAGATAGGATTTGGGAGTCACTCATAACTTATTTTCAGCCAAGGATGGATCCCAATGGGTCTAGTAATGACCTGGACCACAATTATGATTTGTATGATACTACATATTCTATTCCATTTGTTAAATCTCATAAGAACATTATAAGGAATTTGAATCTAATGTAGGTTATAATTCTGATAAAAAATTCACATAACATGATGTTTATTACACCAATTTTTGAATGCATCTAATAATAGTTATCCATATAGTGAAATCAATCTGTACGAATTCTCAATGGTTATCCAATGGACCTTGTTTTCATTTATTATCTTCTAATTGATACACATGTAATTGTAATATATTCTATAAAATGATACATGATATACACAGTATAGTGAAAAATAGTGTACTCTTTTTTCGGTTTAATGTAATATATTTATCAAGTATTACGGAATGAAATAAAATTTATGAAAAATATGTTTAACATTTTAATCACTAAAAAAATATGTGATGAATTATTCCTTTTTTCGTGTCCCCATTTTATGATGTATATGATTTGATAATTTCACTTATATTTAATTTAATGAATTGGGATTTGTAAAACGTTATTTATTAATGAATGATATAAATTATATCTCTTCATAATATTATCATAAATACTACATATGATTTATTCACGTGAACATAAAAGTGAAAATTAGACCATTGTGCTTTTATAAATGAAATAAAACGAAAAAATCATATATCAATACAATATAGGATAATAATTTCCTTCTGACTTCCCATGAATTATATATTACACCCAGTTAATATAATTAAGTGTATGTTATTAAAGATCATAAAGATAGAATTTATATAATAATTAATGGGGTAAGGGACTTCTACCGTTAAACAAAAACAAAATATTATAAAATAATTTTCTTTGAATACTATATATTGTTATTTATAATTTTATTTCCGTATATTTGATTTTATTCAATAACAATCTAAAATATTTTATTTTATTATCCATATATAAAATGTGTGAAATTTATTCTCACCCTCACCATGTTACTCACCTCTAAAGGGGATGAAAATATTTTTCTATAATATTTAAAAAATATTGAAGTTAAATTATCGATATCTTATTTATTCATCATTGAACATAATATTTAGTAAAATTTATTTTACATTCATCGATGAATGTGTTTGTTTTGATTGTAAAAGATTTATTTTATTTCAACACATGTATCAAATGCTCAAAAATGGAAAAATAATCTTTGATTTATATGCATGTATATTAAAAAATAATCGATTCACTTCTTACCTACAGTAACAAATTATACATAATGCTGAAATATAGTGTTTTTTGAATGAATAAAAGAGAAAATTTAATTTTACAAATCAAATTTATTTCAAAATATGAATCAAATTCCACAATCCAATATAAAACCCTCATATTATTTTGAAACTCATGTAAATGATCAATGATTCACTTTTGACCTATAGGAATAAACCTTAAATCATTTCAATTCACAGTGTGTCCAATTTGAGTGAAACTATGTTTTTTCAATTTATAAGTCATATTATTGTTCAAATAATGTGTTATATTCAAAAAGTATGAAAATTATCTATAACTATCATGAAAATCTTGTACAATGATATGTAATTCATTTTTTTAACGTATATGAATAAACCAAACATCATTCTAACCGAAGAAAAGGATTCCATGATTGAAGGTGAATGTTTTCAAATTGAAATTCATTTTTCTTTTCAAAATATTCAAAAAATTACTAAAATTAAAAATATATATTATAATTATGAAATTATAGGATAAGGGTTGAGGAATCATTTTTCTGTTACAGAAACAATCAATATATCATTAAAAAATGATGCACGATCAGTATGACTAAAAGTTTATGTTTCATTTTAAATTTCAAATTTTAGTTTAAAACAAATTTATCCTACATAAAAGTAATAAATTTATGACTAATTGTTAGGAAACTCTTTGAAAATTATTTTAAATTTTTTGACCTATACCATTGAACCTCAAATCATTTTCATACTCATTGAGGTCAGTATGACTAAAAGAACAATATTTCAATTTAAAAAACATTTTTCACTTCAAAACATGTTCCAAATTTTCAAAACCATGAATATTATATCTAATTGTTATTTATATTAAGTAAAATTGTAAATAATTCAATTATGTATTAAAAAAATAAAATAATTTTATCATGTGGCGTGGTCAATGAGACTAAAACTGTTTATTTTCAATTTATATTGTCAGATTTTAGTTCAAAAGTTTTGTAATATAATACAAACTAATCAAATGATAATTTATTGTCATAAAAATATATAAATATTAATAATGATTAATTTTTTAAAATTATAAATGAATATCAAGTCATTATATAACATAAAGTGGTTGACATGCCTAAAAATGATTATTTTCAATTTAAAAGTCATATTTTAGTTTAAAACATGTGTCACATGCATATAACCCAGAAAATAATATTTTATAGTCATTCAAAAATATAAAAAAATATAATTGATTTATTTTTAAATTATATGGATTAAATATAAAAAATTATTATGAAAAGGGTTTTCCATATGATAAAATGTTCATACATTCCACATAAAAGTAATAATTTATTTCCAAACACTATCCACAAGATCAAAAATTATGAAATTATCCTTAATTATCATGAAGCACTAAAAATATAATTATTAATCTTTTTATGTTAGTAATAAACATGAAATAATTACAACATTTGTTGTGGTCATTATTAAAAAATGTGTTCATTCAATTTAAAGTCTCATATTTTCCAATCATGAATCACATTCTCAAAACTCTAAAAATGATCTAAAATATTATTGAAACAATAAAAAATGACAAATAATTCATTTTTTCCCATAATAATCACTATCTCATAATTTGGATGTATAGTGTGATTATTATGACCAACCCCTCCTATTTGAAATTTAATTATCATATTCTTGTATATAATAACGATCACATTCTAAAATTTTGATCAATTGATATGAAATTATCATGAAACACAAGGAAACAATTTGTTTGTTCATGTCAAATTGGTCGGAATGAACCATACACCATTTTGAAATGTTTTTTGGTTGGTATGACTGAATGATCATGTTTCTTTTAATATTCTTATTCTTGTTCAAATCATGATTCACAAGTTCAAAATAAAAGAATATATATTTTATTTTATTGATACTATAGGATTGTGAGAGATGATTCATTTGGAACATCTATGAATAAATTTCAAAAAAGTTTGACATATAATGTGGCTGGAATGATATATAGTCTATTTTTCCAACATAGTTATCAAAGAAGTTCGTTAGGAACATGACATAAAAAAATTAGTCAATCATTCCCAAAATTTCGTAAAAATATCTAAAAATAACAAATGATTTATTTTTGAAATGTTGGAATTAATCATTAATAAATATAATATGAGTTCAAAATAGTACGACTTAAAGTATTTGTTATAAATTTCAATGTTATCTTTAAATTCAAAATGTGTGTTACATTACCAAAAATGAAGAACACATTTCAATTTTCCATGAAACTAAAGGAAATTGATTTTTTATTCATTTTAGACTATTAAGAATGAACCATGATCATTATAATATTTGGTGAATTTGGTGTGATTGAAATTTGATGTATTAAATTTAAATGTTTAATTTTTCATATAAACATTTGTTAAATTATAAAAATTTTGAAAACACAATTTAATTTCTATGAAACTATGGAAGGAAGATTTATGAATAATTTTTTAGAAATTTAAATTAACTAAACATCTTTATAAAATAGTAATATGATATAATGGTGTAGTTTCAATTTATTTAAAATTAAAATGATATCATCATTCAAATTGTGCCCTAAATGTTCAAAGCTAAAAAAATTATCATGTAGTATTGTGAAACTAAAAAAATAACATCGTTTCATTTGTTAGTTTTTTTAAATTAAACATATATATATTTGATGGGTGGTGTGGTTGGGATGAACTAATGTGTATTTCTCAATTTTTATTTTTTTTAATTATTTATTAAGTGTTATTATTAATGAAAATATTTTTCATTATTTCGTATATATTTCGCATTTGAATTAATGTTGCATTTCTATTTTATGTTATAATCCAAAGTAATTTTGAATCATATAGACACTAATTTGACCATATTAATTATATATAAGTTTTGATTGTATAATTATTATAAGAATAACTGAATACTCAATTATTCCTTGAAATAATTGAATTTATTTATTATTTTCATTCTATCAATTTGAATAATAATCTTATGGATTTCACTCATCATTGTACTATATATTGTTATATTTCTAATGTTTTGGAGAAATTATTGAACTAAATATCAGTTGTAGAAATCAATCATGAACTATATCTATGCTAAAAACCCTAAGATTGGGCACCCTTTTATAAAACATTTTGATGCTAACAACCCCCCCCCCCCTCAAAACACAATCATTATCGGTCATATTTTACTTCTAATAAATCCTTTTTTATTAAAAAAAATTGACATTCTGTAATTGTTTAAATAGATAATTTATTTTTACATTTCATATCCTACCAGTGAATGGAATTTTAATCCTTGAAAAGAGGTTATTACATCCATTCAATCTTTTCATGGTGTGATCAAATGGTATTTATGAATTGAAGTGATCCTTACATGGAATGGAGATTTTACCTATTTAAAAATTGAATTAACAAGTTTTGATGTCTAATTTATGAAATGTATAAAATTTCTAATTGGACTATTTAAATCTTATATGAGGATATCATACATAACATAATAAAGTTCAAAACAATTTCCCCAAATATATATTAATTATTCCATTAATCATCAAAACATACATATTATTTTATGACATTAAAAATATTTTTCTTACTACCTTTATTTTAATTATATAATCATTTGATATATATAATCATTATTCATAAGAAAAAAATTAATTGTTTTATCCTATGAATTTTTCAATTTTTTCTCTATATACAACTGAATTTGTGGGGGTGAAATATTTTACAGCGCAATGACACAGAATTATGCATGTAGAAATTATTTGTCAATCTTTAAAATATTTGGTCTCTCTAAAGACCAATATTCCATGTTTTCTAGACCTCCTGTTAACCTAAAAACCCCTCAAATTGAATTAAATGCATCAAATTAGGGTCACATAAATAAAATAGAATCAAATAAACATATATAAATCATAATGGACATGGTTATAAAATTATGGCATCATGATTATGTTTAAAACTTATTTATTCATATTCAACTATTGAATATCATGAAATGAAAAATTTATTAATTTTTTTTATTAATTAGGTTATTTTAAAAAAATATAAATACTTTTTTTTGTTAAAATAGTTTTAAAAAATTTAATTATTAATATTTCATCAATCGATATACTATTAATAATGTTTTCTTAAAGAAAAAATGTAACTCCACAATATTTTGTAAAATATTTACATTGAAATGAATTTAATTTCATTAATGTCTTGCGATACGTGGAACCACAAGCATAAATGAACCATTATATGTTATAAAATTATAAAATATCCATTAAAATTGGGGGTATTAATATAAAGTAAAACTTTATAAATAGTGTGTATAATGATTTTATAAAAATGAAATTTTTAAGAAATAAGTCATCAATTTTCATGATAATCTACTAAACGCTTCTTAAAAAATGTTATTTATTACATTTTATATGAATATATTGTAGTTAAATCATTGAAATTTTAGAAATGAATTAATATAAAAAGGTTAATTTTATTTCAAATCATAAAATAAAAATTATATTTTTTTAAAAAAATTTTAGACATTTTTAAAGGATTGATTTTTTAGTGAATATAGAAAGTAGTAATTTTGAAAATATTTTCATCTAATTTCATTAAATTTGTTAATTTTAAAAAATGATTAAATTTATAATTTGATTTTAATTTTACATATGATTCATTTTATTTATAATAATCAAATTAATTCCATTTTTTACCAGCAATATTAAATATTTGATATAAGTCAATCATAATGATTTAATATAATTTTTCTAAAAACATCATTACAATAAGTTTTATAGATTTATATTAAAATCTATATCTTCCATTTATAAGAGTTAAATCTTGAAAAATTCATACCATATTTGAAACTAGGGGGTGTAAATTTTATAAATAAGTCCCTTTTTATTTTTATCATTTTGAATTGTAGTAGTAGAAAATATTTTTCTCCTTGGTAAAGTTTAATAAAGTAATTAATGTTAATAATAACATGATAAGGACTAAAAATTTCCATGAAATTTGTATTAATTTTATTTGATATGTTATTTAACAATGATTATAAAATTATTAAATAGGTGGATATTTATTTCCACATTTATTTGATAATGACCATAATATATATTTAAATTAACAATAAAAAAGAAATTCCACTCTCTTTCTTTCAATATCTGAAAATAATTTTCACCATGAAAAGAAGAGTATATCCTCAATTATAAATTTTTATTTTAAATAAAGATCATATTATTTTTCATATTTATTTTTTTAATGATTAAATAACTACATTAAATTTTTACACAATGTCTTCGTGGTGTTTATTCAATAAAAATAATAACAAATTAAATGATTTTAAAAATATTAAATTTTATATAATTTCAGAAAATTATTATGTTACCTGAATTTTTTAGATTAAAATATCATAATAGTGATGTTTTATAATTTTATATTTCAATTAAATCATTATCATGATGTATTTAATGTTAATTTAAATTAATATTGTCAAAAATGACATTATTGGTATATTTAAAAACAAATATTTTATTAAAATATTTAAAATTCTTTAAAATTTTATATTTTCCATATTGGATGTTATATGGTTCATTTATCAAAAATGACACATTATGGGGTCACATTTCCTTTTATAGTAATTTTATTGATCCTTAATAATTAAAAATCATTGATGTTGAAGTCATTGTCTAAAGGGTTAAGAGGGGTTTAAAGAAATTGATAAAGGTGAAAACATCACCAAACTTTTTCAAATATTTATTGAATAAGATTATTACAAATTATACTCATCCTATATACAATTATTTTAATTTTTATATACATTAACTTTAAAACTAATTTATAGTAATTCAATACATTATTTAATTCCATGGGTGCCCCTCCACTCACTTATAAATGTACATCCATTATCTCTTTTAATTATATGACATTGGAAAATATATATTTATAAAACCATGACCAATTATCTTGTCAATCTAAAAATAATTAATCAAAATTTATATTATTCTTGGAATATAATTACATGGGATCTTAAGACTAGATCTAAAGGAAGTCTATAGAACAAGAGGTAATTATTCTACCAAAACTATTTTGATTTTTTTCTTCTTCTACCACCTTAAAATTAGATGAATTAATTATAAAATAATGAATTAAACTTTATAAACATAATTATATGTTATTATTATAATGGAAACACCAGTATTCACCCACTTTTTCACTAAATGGGAATTAAATGTGTTGCTCATGCGTACGTGATGAATACTACCTCCACATAACGATATTATTCATTTTAAATCACTATCATTATTAAATTTTTATTACGATTGTTTTAATATTAATATAATATATTTATGAGATAATAATTTATCATTATTTATGAAATCATATCTACCTTGTTACTATCCCATCCATTGGAAAATGATAATGTCACTTGTGTGTATGTGTAGACTACAACTTCCACGAAGTGATATGATTCATTTTTCATTTTTCATTTACATATATTTTGATAATTATATATTTAATGAATATATATTATATATAATAAAAATAATTATTATAAAAATGTGACTTATCATTTATCATTCTTTCATTACATAATTCGACAATTTAAATCATAGTTCATGCGTACATACTGTCGGTCGTCTCCATTGGTGATGCAATTCATTTTTTATCTCTACCTCATATAGATTAATTTAAATATATATATATATATAATGACTAAATGTGAGGATTGAATTCTGGATTTGATGGATCCATGATCAATTTAAAAGGACCAGAACTACCGCACCATTGTTCTAATTAATGAAATTGTTAATACCCTAAAATAATTATTTTAATATGAAGATATAAATAAATTAGAGATTAAATTATTTTCAATGTGTAATATATGATATTATAAGTATTCCAAATAATATTTTATATAAATAAAATAAAGATAAATTTATTATACATGATTTTATAGTTAGTTGTGAGGAAATTCAAACTTGATGTAAGATATTTATTCTACAAATATCATTTTCTATTGTTATTGATTATGTTTGAATTTTCATTATGGGAAATTAAATGATATTTATTTAATAATTCCATTTTATATTATTATAATGTGTTTGTTATTATAATTTCATGAAATATTATCATTTCCTTCTCTTGGTTATGTAAAAATGATGATTTTTTAAGAAAAAATAGTATATTTATACTTTAATTAGAATTTTTTTCTTTCATGTCCAAATATTATTTTAAATATTTTAAAGGTTTTATTTAATATTCACCTATTATTATTAAAATTAATGTTTACCGATGATTTGCTTTTTTCAAAATAAAAATTTAATGTTATTATCTTGTTGTCTTCTGAATGAGTTACTATTACATTTTTACATAAAACATAAAATGAATTAATATTTTAACATACATGAAATGGATAAAATTTCCAGCTATCATGACCAACTTATGATTTGAAGAGTACATTACCTATTTTATTTTCTATTTTCAATGAATTTTTTTTGGGTTAATATTTGGTAACTTTTATATGTTAATAATTTATTTCAAATTGAAAATGAAATTTTCCTTACGTAATGTTTGAATGATATTTTAAAGGTAATTTAAACTATGATAACACCCATTGATCTTATTAGGGATATGATATAATGATACAATAATTATTTTTTCATATAGATGGGTTATGATGATGATTTATTTATTTACCATATTAATAATTCAATATGGACCATTGTTGAATTATAAGTCATTTTGAGAATGAATTATATTTATCATTGAAAATATAAGGAATGAATATGATATTGAAGTGATGGGTGGGGAATGATTTTATAAATCCTCTCTTTTCATTGATAGGTCTCAAGATATAAAACACTATTAATTCTATATTTTAAGGATATTTTTTTTACCTATACCTGTTTATTTTGAATAATGTATTGGTTGAAAGGACATGATGGTAAGATTTATGATATTTATGTTAAGATTCCTTGATCCTAAATATCCAAATTTATTCTATTACATTGTTATGAATTAAACTTTAATAATCCATGTTTTTCTATGTTGATATTAGACATACATAATCATTTAACTAATATATTAATTAAATATAATTTTTATTGGTTATCCATACATCTATGTTGATTATTTCATAATTACTCAGGATTACTTTGATTTTACAAAACCATTACTAACCACCAGAACTCATATGTTATTGTTTTTTGATTATATTGGATTTTAAGAAGGATATAATGAATGATATCATATATGAACAAATAATTCCTTCTCTATTCTACGTATTGTTATATTTCCAATCTAATATGAGAGTTATGTATACGTCTAGTTCTATAAGATCACTAAACTGAATGATCATGTATGAGGACATTCCCAATATATTGTAAATATGTAATAAAGGTTACAAAAACTCTATATTACTAGATTTTGGGTTTATACATGATGCCAATTTTATTTATAATCCAATTCAATGTCGAAACTTCTAAGAATAACTCCATTGATAAATCAACCACTCTATGGATAAACTTTTATGGAATAGTATCATGATATAATTGATATTAATAATAGAGTCTTAAGGATTTTAACATGAAATTGAATAAATTACATGTGAGATATAATAATATTTTCAAATGAAATTATTAATTATATACGACCCGCCAATTTGTTTGATATTTATTAACAATATAATGTCATCGTCATAATAAATTTCATTAAAGAACTTGTGTTGAGAATCCGAATTGGGGAGTGAAATTTGATTAAGTTTCTATTAGAAGTAATTCATTCATCCATCCCATAGGATCGGAGTATGAATAAATTTTCCCACATATATATTCTATATAAGAGTTCAGTGAGATAAAAATGGTGTTTTATTTTTTCTAAACATGACTCTTGGTGTTAGAAAATGCATTGACCATCCTCAAATCTAAGCATGAGGACTATCATATATTGTCCCAAGAATATATATTTATACATAAAAATATATATAAATTTATAAAATGGTCATTAATATTATATTAACTAACTAAAAATATCATTTTATTCTCCATACATGGGTAGTAATTTGGATGATAAATGAGTTCATTGGTAAGTAGTCATGTCATTGAGATAAAATATTTTCCTTTTTATATGTAAAATTGGGGAATCCTTTAAAGGTATGGGGTAATGTGCCAGGTTATTTGTGTGTCTATATACCTTATAAAGACATTTTTATTATAAAAGTATATTTTTAAGGCATATAGTATTTCTTGGTATGTTAATGGTATAATTGTTGTACAACCAACATTTCAAATGATTCCGGAAATTTTTTTATTTTAAAGTATAATTGTTCATCATTATATGGATCACATTTTTTATTTTTTAAAAAAATTGATAAAACAATTTCGTTTTTATATTGATTATATTTTACTTTTACACTAAATTAAATTCATTGATTTCAAGGTTGATTGAATTTGGGTCACTTTGTTTTTTAATGAATTAATATGTGCTTTTTGGGGTTATTTTAATACAATATTTTAGAAATTATGACACTTTATGTGTATTATTTGGTTAATGTAATTTAATTTTTCATTGGATATATGTGTTTGGATATATTATAATGGAAATTTAATTTTTAATTTTTCAGTTTTTTAAAAATTATAAATATTTTATTATTATTTTTCTTATAAATAAGGGGTATATAAATAAATAAGTATAATATTAAAAAAATTCCTATGATGATAGATTAAAGAAAATGTCGATTTTGGGAGACCTATATATGGTGTTTATAAAAGGTATATACAATAGTATATTTGGGGACTGCTTAGAGAATTCCCTAATACAACGCAACAACCATTAGTGGTCAGTAAATATGTATTTTTATCCCTATATACCATGACTCCAAAAAATGGTCATAGAATTATTTACTTCCATGTGGAATCCCCTTTTGTTGAAATTTTTAAGGCCATAGGTTTTTATTTCGCTATTACTGTATATTATCATCCACTTTTATGTATTTTTCTTTTAGCAGAAATTTTTCATTTTATGTTATCTACCGAAATAAAATGTTTCTTATTGTTTTCCGGCACACTATGTGTTGTATGTGAAAATTTTAATAACATATTAGTGAAATAGTTTTTATTACTGTATTTATTATAAATTTTTGTAACATAATATTTTATTTATTACATATTATAATAAAATTATAAGTGGTGTTGTGGAAGAACATTCATTGGTTATCAAAATAGAGGAGAAAAAACAAGAAATGCTTATACAATGGTAATTTTTTTTCATATATTTTTTTTAGTAATTGATAATTATTTTAAATTTGGAAATAATTTTTTTAATATGTGGTTTCATTATAAAAATATTTTCATGGAATGAGGATAATATCTTATATGAAACCTATATAAATTTACAAAAATTAGAAGAACATAATCATTATAAAATTACAATTTTATCAAATATATGTTATTTTATATAATGAATCATAATATTCTTATTAAAATTATTATATATATATATAGAAGAATATATTAACTCATATTTTATGAATTTGTAGAACCATCTATGTTCAATATAAAAATATTTCTTTATAATTTAAAGTCATTTTTTATTATGGTGTATGTATTTTGTGAAAAAAAATTATTGTATATTTGATATTTTTTACATGCTCATTGTGTAATACATCAATTTGTAAATATTATAATGAAAAAAATTAGAAACTATTTCTATGATATTTGTGTTACTTTTCAGGTCAATTATTATAATAACTAATTGAAATAATGATTTTTATAACATTTCACATCTATTTAAAAAATACCAAATTGAATAATGGATATTTTCATCCATTATTTTGAAAATTCATGCGATATATAACATTATAATTTTTTTAAATAATTATAGTTGTTCAAAAAATCTCTAATTTCGAATATAACATATATCATTGATTTACTAGAGTAAAAAACACCATAAGGAAATTTTTTCATAGGTTTTATTTCTTAATATTTGTTTTTATGATTTGTTTATTGATAAATATGATGGAAAATAGTTTTCACCTTTTGTTTTTCTAACTCGAATTGAAAATTTATTTATGATATCGCTAATATTAACATTTTATTCATCAATGTATATTATAAAATTTAACTAATGCGGAAAAAACATAAGGATATATTCGTGAAACATTACAATACTTAATAAATATGAATAATGGTACTTTATTTTCATACTATATCACGTTGTGCATTATATTAGTTTAGTGAATATAAAACCATGAAATGATAGTGGTAATATCCATGAGGATTCCTCAAGGTGTGGTCAAAATGTTGGTTTGAATTGGTGTGACCAATACATCTAATGAAGGGGTCATCTATTAAGATAAAAATTTAACCATCTTTATATCTTTTAAAAAATCATAGAAGGAATTGTTGCAACTCTATAGATTTTATATGTGTACAACACATAAGACAAAAATAAAACTCACATATTCTTCCCTTATAGAGATTTTGACACTTCACTCAATAATCACATCAAATTTATTATTTCAAAATAGTGAGAATATATTTATTCCTTCATGTATTGTTACTTCTTCAAGGAGTTATTTGTTAAGAGATATATCAATAATACTATAAAAATCAATTTTTTTACTCTATAAAAGTTTTATTATATATATTTATACTACCCTATCATTGGGATTAAATAAGTATTTAGAATAATGAATTTTATAGATGCATAATAGAAACATTTTTTCTCAATATTTTCCTTATTTGGTAATTTTAAACTTATTATTCCATGATTTTATAACCCCTCGTAATGATAAAAACAATATGTCAATTGAACAGAAAATTTTTATCTCTTGAATTACATTGAATCAAACCTCTATGTGGAATTTATACATATCATGGTTGTAAATTTTTTTCATCATTATTAGGATTGAGAAATATGTAGTTTATATTCATTTATTGAAAAAACAACGTATAAAAAATAATTCCTTATTCAATAATAATATGTAACCTTTAAATTATAATATATAATATAACATTAAATGATTATAAAATTTAAAATCATTAATTAATACTTTTATTATTATTTTTAAAAAAAATTATTCACAATCCCATATGATGTCAATATTTAAAATAATAAATATATATGATAATAAACTATGTTGTGGATGAAAATTTGAGGAAAAGGTTCATGATATGATTGACATTATAAAATGAGTTTTTCGTCTTATATAAGAAATTACACATAACATATTTTTTAAAATTCACATCATGTAACATAATTTTTTGGTTGGTTGAACACTAATCAAAATAAGTTAATCTACTGGAACATTTAAAGGAAGAAAAAAAATAATTGGAAACTCCATAGACATGAAGAAAACCACCACATAAATGAAATAAAATTTAGGATCTTAATTCTTTCTAAATCATTGCATTATATAAAAACATTATCCATGGTCAAACAAACTCATTGAAATAGAAGAAATAAAAAATTAAATTAAATTAATATATAAAATCAATGCTTGGTTAAATGTTAGTATTATGTCCTTCACTGAATAATATTACACAACCCATTAATTAGAAGATATAATATTAAAATGAATATTTAAAATACATCAAATTAGATCATTTATTGTTTCATTATACGAATATAAGTGTCCCCACACAACCTTAATGTGGGTCCTAGTTATTCAAATATTTCCACCAACAATTTACATTCACAAAGGTCCAACTATTTTCCATGGTAAATAATGATTTTTTATGTAATCCCATGGATTTACCAACATCGTTATGTAAACTAAAAACTTTTCACTTAAATTCTTTCCAATGGTTCTTACCATCATCATTTATAGTAAAATCATGAGAAATAACTCATATGTATCATCATTAGTGAAATTAATGTATTTTTGTATCAATCATTCATTTATCATCTAGACTATGAGCTTTTATAGGCCTTTCTCTAAAAACATATCTTACAAATCCTACCTCTTCTATACTTTCAATGTCACATTATTCATCATGACAAAAATATAATCTGAGGGTCCACTTTCTATTTGAATAAATTGGAAAATTAAATAAAACATTAAATTCTTAATAATACCCAACTAAAATCCTTATTAAAATAAAAACAAGGAAACATCCCACACATATGAGAAATATTAAACCTTAATAACATTGTAAGTGATTAATGTTTCACCCCCAACATATGATTACCCAATTCCCACTAAGGAGAAAGCTTGCATCAGCCTTTTCGAGACTAAATATTTAGTGATCATGTTAATATTGGTTTGTATTATGACTCCCTTCTATTGATCCAACACTCCATACTCCAATATCTTATGAATTGAATAATATTGCCATTTATTATGATTCATCTATGACTATAAAACCATATTCACAGCCATAATGAATTTCTATCTAATTATCATATTAAAGGAACTTTCTTCAATTACTAATAGTAATTTATTCAATAAACAATCTGATCTGAATAAATTATTTCCGTTCTTTTTTGATTTCCAAATATCCATATTCAGTTATGGATAGTGCTACCATGAACATTAGTATAGACACATAACTAGCTGATGTTCCTCCAAATGTGAACACGTTTCTTGTGAAACAATCCCGTGTTTATATATCCCATACAATTTATTCATCTATATAAAAACACATATGATCATCTTTCCCAAATTATAGATCTATATTTTTTGATATTTTGTGATATCAAATAATCCAATTCAATAAATCTGAGGATTGTTTCCACAAACGTTCCATTAAATGACTAATTAATACTAGTGAAAATGATGTGTCTCATATTATACATACCATGGTGTATATAAAACTATATTTAACAAATGTAAATGGGTCTTCTTATATATACATGGCCTCATATTCCATTTTCATCCCTATACATTTGTATAGATTGAAGATTTTCGAAAAATATTTTGAAACTAGTTTACCATAAGTCATTTTAAACCAATAAATAAATTTATGTCTATAATACCTTTTTGAAAATACCAAAATTCTAGTTTTTTGGCATCTCTAAATTAGTATTCCAAATATTTTATAAGCCTTTATTAGAAAATTCAACTCAAATATTCATAGAAAAATAATTATTCAGCTTATTAATAAATTTAATGTTCAATCCATCAATGAGCATGCCATCCAAAAACAAGAGTATGATGATACTGATATAGTTTTGAATATACGTTTAATAGAATCATTTATATGAGTTTCATCAAATGAAACAATTCCCTACCATGATACCATCTATATTTTAGTTCTATTTTCGTGGTGCATTTTTCAATATATATATATACCTAATAATTATAAACACCATGTACCCAAATCTATTATCACCAAAACCATCCAGTTTCATCATTAAAATATGCTCCTTTGAATCTCCAAGAACAATTTCAAACATTACATCGACCTGCACCATGTGAAAATGTTTAGAGGTAGTTATACTCATAACCATCTAGATGGTATTATGCTCAACTAATGTGGAATCTATTTAAGAGAAATCCACAATTTAATTCTATTGAAATATGTTCACTACCATGATTTAATTTTAAATATTATTTAAATTATATTATTATTTCAAATATAAATCCCATTTTTTATTAAATTCATTTATCCCATATAGTAGTACATTTTACTGATATTTTCATTTTTATCCAATGAATCCTTGTAATATTTAATATCTAAATCATATTTTTAGTATAATCAAGGCTAGAAGTTTTTTTGGAACTTTGGTTCTCTTATATATATTAGAATGAATTATAGAAAGGTATATCCACACTTCTGGACCTTCCTTATAACTATATTAGACATTCATAATTATCTGAGGGTTTTTCTGCTGCCATAAATATAATATTAAGATCTTAAAATTCTAGAACATTGACCTAATATTTAGTTGTCTTAAATTATTTTTCTTCATAATATATTATATTAACCTCTAGTGTTTTAGCTCCCTAAACATATTCCAAAACATTTGAACCTATAAGAATTCCATTTTGATCAACTATGGTTAGGTTAGTTGATTCATTGTTCTCAATTGTTTTCTACAATATTTTACTCATTCCACAAGAAAATCTCATTCAATATCATTATGAATTTGTAAACCAATGTTTTCATTTACCTATCCCACAAAAAAATTATTCATGATACATAGATTGATGATTTTATCTAACCTTTCCATAAACATTGATAGAGGAAAGACTTCTAAAAACATCCTAATTGCTGAAAAATACCAGTACCCAGCTCACAACTACTTCAAAATCTACTTCAACAATAGTGTGGATAGACTCCAATTAACAAGGTATTACCCCTAATTTATTTCTTCTACCAAACATACCTAGATATTATAGAATGTAATTCCATGCATTTTTTCCTTTATTAAATTCTAATTGTTATATTTTTAAAGTCGGCTCTTTAATTTTTTTGGTATCAGAATTTCCAACATCATTTGTCTTCTTTTTAAAAATATTTAAAACCATTACTGATATATTAAATGTCATTATTAGGAATTAAAAAATAAAATTATTTTTGATATTCTTCTCCTCCATATCCTTCTATCCAAAAAAATATAAATGCCTCATATTTCTTCTTTAAGAAGTAAACACATACATTCCTTATTTAATAATCAATAAATAAATTCACATACGTTATTCTACCTTGAGAAACTATTTTTATAGGCCCCCAATCATTCATGTTCTTGAGTTATAACTACTAGTTTTTACGTTTCCTCACTTTCAGAATAAATAAAACCCTTTTCTCTATCAAACTATAATAATCATGAAACATATGAATTCTCTGTGATTGATCCTTATTATATCCATTTAGGTTATAATTATCATATGATTATCACTTATGTGTCCTAGTCAATATTATAATAACCCAAATATTTAATATGTTATCATTCTAGAAACTTTTTCTCCATCATGTCTGCTAATTAGATTTGAAATATAATTTAAAACACACCTAGAGGTAATTATATAAACCTGGGTAATCTTTTATAATAAATTTTTAAAGAAACTTTTAAATACTGCCTTTACTATTCATTTAATGATAATTATAATATTTCATAAATCATATATGTGATCCACAACCATAAACATAATAATGGTTTTTTTCTTCATTTAGACCCTATCATCATCCTTCCTCGTGATATCGGGAGCTTTATCATCATATAAGTGAACCTTATCAATCCATATGGATAAATAATTCATCATGTGTCCCCTCTCTCTCATTAAATTGAGAAATTATCTAGAATCAATGATCTGTGATTCAATCTAAACATTAATACTTAGTATTGAATGGATACTACCTTCTACCACTAAATTTATGGAACATGAACTTCTAGAGGATAATATTAATGGGTTCACCCTAAGATCCCAGAAATCATTCTTAGGATTGCCTCCCTTCCCATAAGTCAAACATATTACTACAATCCTTGTGGAGTTTCCTCAAATTCTCTCTCCAAAACTCTCTTGTAATTTCGTATAGCCTTTAACCTAAGTACATATCCCCTATACTTTTTATTATATATAATTTTAGTAGTTATTTATAATTATCTTTATCTATGGTCTTTTCCATAAAGATTCATATTTCATCATCTAACACAGGGATAGATTTTCCAACAAGAGTTACCCATAATTTTTACAACAATATCCCTTGATTCATCTAATGTTGAAAAGAATATCAATGCCTACGAATATTTTATAAATGTAACACCCTATGATTTTAGGTTCTATTATCCTTTAAACAAAACAAGTACATGTAATATCATGTGTCACACACAACACCAAAATTAAGTGACTAATTATCTATTAAAATAAAAAATGAAATGCATTCATTGATATTTAAATGAAATAGATAAAATAAATGACTTTTTAAAATAAAATGGAGCTAATTCACTTAATTAAATACCACTAATTTTATAGAAACTATTTTGATCTATCCTTATAAATTATGGTTTTTGTAATATTAAATTTTTTAGGAATGATATCAACAAATTATATTAATGTAATAAATTTGAAATTTAATTAAGAGCATCCATTTAAAATATAACTCATTATATGGAAAAAAAATCTAAAAATATTTCATTAAATTGAAATTGTTTTTAAATATTATTTTCTATTATATGTAATTATTTGAAATTAAAATTTATTTTATTTATAGAGTAAAATTTATTGATAATTATTTTTATATATGTGTAAAAAATGATAAATCATTAATATATTTAATTTTAATTAGTTACAAATGAAGATCAAATAATTTTGTGGTAAAATACGATTTTTCTTAGAGAACTATTTTTAAGTAAGAAATGATTTTTTATCTTAATAAATTCAATAAATCACTATATATAAATGATTTTTCTTAAAAATAATGATAAATATTAAATAAAAAACTACAAATCATCAAATTTTTTTATGATGAAAAGAATTGGGGTATGTTTGTTGTATTCTTTGAAAATACATTTTTGTTTCTAAAATTGTTTTTATGTGTTTTATGCATATATAATAGAAATAATTACTTTCATCATTGTAAATTTTATTTTATAATTTTTTTATATATTTCATAATATTCTTATTATATAATATGGTCTTTTTTAATTTTTACATAATAATTACGTTATTACGATAAATGTTAGTCATTATAGTAAAGTATAAAATCAATAACAGTATTTTTTCAAATGTTATATTATTTAAATATGAGAAATATTTTCTTAAATTGTAAATATTATGTTATTATCGACCTGATATGGTATTATCATCTCAATATTTCAATTTTGATGGCTCTTTCCTTGGATAATGACCATTATTTTATTTTTTGTAAATAATATTTTAAAAACATCACTCTCGATCACTTAATATTTTTAATAGGTTTTTATGGTAAAGATAAAGATATAAATACATTGTTAGTGAATATAATCAAAAGGATCAATCAAGATTTTGATCCAAACCCATGACAAGAAATTTATTGAAAAAATATAAAAGTACAGTAGCAAAGACAATGAAAATATGGTATATAACCTCTAGAGAAATAAGTATCAATTATTCAACATACACAAAGATCATATGTTTCTAGGATATCTACCTCTTACCTTGGGATGACGTCCCCTCTACCATATCTTGGGATGTAGGGAGGCCCATACCTTTATTAGAAGTTTATTCAGATGACTTCTCTAACATAGAATCTGTTTTGAACATCCATGAGAAGTCCTGAAAGTTCATATTTTGGATTCTACAAAGACTTTCATTGAAATTAATAACTATTATTTTTGATACATCTAGGTAACAATTGCAGCCAAAAAATATCTCTATCAAATAAAATGAAACAACCAGTTGATAGAAGAGCATGATCGTTGCTTCCTTATTGATTCTAACAATGGGTCTCTCTCCCTCATTATCCTTTAGGATGGTAACGTTCATATTCTTATCACGTGAAGTGAAACATTCCCCCTTGGAGGAATTATGAAATTGTCAATAGAAATTTTTTATTAGATCAAAGAAGTTTTATGGAATAGTCTAGTTAATGTGTTGGCCATCCATCTTGATTCCTAGATGGATATCATCAAGAAAGGTGGATCAATGATCTATATGAATATCACTCCAAGAGGAAACCTCACTAGACTAGCTACCACTAGAAGGAAGAACCTTTAAGAAATCCGATTTTATTAAACAATGAGCCTAGAGTGGCTGGGTGATATTAGTTTTCCTATGGATTTCCATTAAAATACATCTACACCAACCTTTTTATTTCTTTTCTGAGATCAAAGAAAATGCTCTAGGTTATGAAAAAGGCCAAACATCTTTTGATAATCCTCTTCCCCAATTAAAGGATGATCCACTATTATCATTACTATCATTTGTTGTTCTCCCAGGCACCTCCCTTTCCTGGTACCTTCAAGACTCCCTATAGCAACATCATCCAGAGTAGGAAACACAATAATAGCCTTTGTGGATGATAATTCAGCCTCTAGAATCTTGAAACTCCTTGTATCAACCTCGATAGAAGTATCATCTACCTGTTACCCCTCTAAGATCTCAACCCTTATTTTTGGGATCTTTCCACTACCATGATCAAAGGTATCAAAATGTTTATTACCAATTTGACCAGTCCCCACATTACCAATAGGTGAATCACCATGAATTCATGTAGCTCAATTAAATATATTCCCCTGACTTGTATCTTATAGTGACATCACACCATCCCTGAACGTGCCACCATCAGTATTCCCATTTCTTATCTTGTGATAGGTTTCTACATTGTGACCTCGCCCAAAAGAGCAGTTGTAAACAACCAAATGTTTGCAATCTTCTTAATCATGACCAATTACCTTAAAGATCCAGTGGAAGCAAGGTACCCCCACATACTAAATTCATAGATATAATTAATAATTTTATATTGATAACAATTTTATATAAACTAATATAGAGAATAAATCGTCATAAAATAAAAATTGAGCATAAGGCCCAAAGTGAGTGATTTCAATTTCTTTATCTTGTCTGATTGACACCCCAATGGCTAGACCAATTCCATACAAGATATGGGGGTGCCAAACGATACTATTCAACTAGAACACATTAAAAAATACCTGAACAGATGACTGACCAACCTATAACATGTTTAATTTCTAATCCCACTCTTGTATGTGGAATAAAATGTGTTTGAGGGATATTGAGCCGAAGCGCCATGCTTGCATCATTAGATCCAAAGACTATAAGAGAAGATGGAATTATCCACATCCCAATGATATAAATCACAAATTCATGAAGCCCAAAATAGTTTAAATACACTCAATTAGGGTTCCAATATTCTATGGTGATGTGACTCTTCGAAAAATCATTATCCCAATGATAGAGTGCTCTCCAATTTCCAGTGTCTCAGCAACACCTGATAGATCAGCTCTTACTTGAGTGAAAATTCCTTTTTGGTGATTACTATTGATCACTGAACCTTTAAAAAGAGAAAAGATATTGATTAGACCATCCTTTCTAGATTCAGGCACCTCATTCCCTATGTTACTAGTTTTGAGTCCATCCATCACGACACCCACATAACTATGAGGGTCAAAACGTCCACCCACAAGCAGATCCGCCATCAGCGATGATGCAATCCCATGTTTCCATGGAGCTCGAGACTAGAAGCTCATATATCACCTTCCCCCAAAAAATTAATGAATATATATGAGTATAATTGTGTCTATGAAATTATATTTTTATTAGTAATTTATTTTTAATTGTAATAATATTATGATTATATAAATTGTTAACACATCATCGATAATACCCTTATGAAAGTAGTTGAAAATTTAAAGTAAATTGTTTGTAAAATATTAATAATAATCGTAATAATTCAAATAACTGAATATAGTAAAGGATTTTAGGGATACAAATTATATTTATTAAGAAATTATAATGATTAAATTTAAAAACATTGTTTCTTTAGATTCCATTGAAAGAAAATTGTATTGAATGTATTGAAAATGAATTTAAAGGATATTTAATGTTAAATTTTTTATTATTAATTGGAAGAATAATAAAAAAAATATTTTCATAGATAAACTATATAATATATCGTTGATATTAATGTAAATAGCCTATTTTGAGCCACTTTTCAATTTTAATATTTCACTAAATACCCTTAAATATTTAATATTTGTGAAAATTTCATTCATTGTTTCTTAAAAATGGACGCAATCAAACCTATCTAAATAATAATATGACTTATATTTCATCTAAAATACATACCCATATCCATCTCCAAATCACCATTGCATTTTCATATGTTCTTGATATGACAATAAACCACCGTTACAAGGTCTTTATGTTCAATTGAATGTATCATAATAAAAGAATATATATTCTTCTTAACTTAGATCATTAAATTTTCATTATTCTTAAAACACCTCAAAATATTCTTTAATAATTGATAAATAATAACCAAAATATCATTAGATTATTTAATTATTATTATTTTTGTTGAGAAACTATCATCTAAATATTTCCAATCTATTGGAAAATGATAACTTCGTTATTGTGTACATGTAAAGTACCTTCCCCCTGGGTGTTGTGTTTCATTTTTCAAGACAACCTCACATGTATAGTTCAAAGATTTATTAATCTAATAAATATTAAATATAAAAAAAATTATTCTTGAAATAAAAATCATTATCTAGGTCATTTACGTCACATCCATTGAAAAAATGAAAATGTCACCCATTTGTATTTGCAGATTATCAACTCTATAGATGTCATATTTGATAATTTATCACCACCATATAGGGATGGTCATAAAAATGAATTTAATTGATAAATATGATATTTATCACATGAAAATTATTCTATAAAAAAGATACAATTTTTATGAAATAAAATGTTATTAATAATTTAGTTTTCATAGCTTGCTCTTGTTTTGGTCTGTTTTACCACATATATGATCAATGATATATTTTTTATTTCATGAAGGAATATGAAATGTGTGATGATATTTATATTATATAAAAGTATTTAAATAATTCTTACATAACATTTTTGGAAGTTTTTATACAAATTTTATAATTACTTATAAAGTCAATTGAACTTTATGGAAAAGAAATTAGAAAAATTCTATTTTTATGAATTCGAAGCAAATAATCACCAAGAGTGACATAAAGTGAATATAAAAACAAATAACTATATAAAAATCTTACTTTACCCCAACATGGACATTATTGCGATGATATAACCATAAGAAAGGTGCATGTATAGGAACTGTCAACTAAAACATGCATGAATAATAGAATTGGAAATACAAAAATTTCAATTTCATTAAATAATTATTTATAATTATATAATGATATATAATAATTTAATGGTATAAAGTTAGATAAATACAAAATTTAATTTGATAAATATTTAAAATAAATATATATGTTTTTTATGAATATGGTTAGAATGTGTTCAAATAAGAAGATGTATGAGGTAATGATTTATTTCCTCCAGCTTTTATCTTTAAGACATTTTTTAAATTATGGACCAAACTAAATTATATAGTGTGTATGAAACCTATTTTAAAAAATTATCATTATTCATTCATCAATAATTGTATTTAATGTTTTATTTATAATCCCTTATTTTATTTATGTTTGATTAATTTTTTATAAAGTACATATTAGTTTATTTTACAATCATGATTTTTATTGAGATTTTTTATTTTTAAATCATCCATAGTGGAATTCTATGTTATTTATTTTATAAAACCATTATTTTTATAATTTAATTTTTTTTCATGATTTTTAGGTATTCATTCAATTCTTATTTTCTATGTCACCAAAAACCATTGAAGATGTTTTTTTTAGAAAATGAAACAGTATTTATTTTTTTGGTTGGAATACTTTTTCCTTTATATCTAGATTCTTTATTTTGATTCTTTTTTATTATTCCCCAGACAATATTTATATATAAAAATAAATTTTTATTCAAATTGAAAGTCCTTAAAATTCATTAAAGGGTTTATTTTTAACATTTTCTAAAATATATATATTTTATTTTAATCGCAATACTATGAAATAATCCCTTTTCAAATGTTCTATATAAGAATGGATTTTTAGGAAATCATAAACATCATTAATTATTTATATTTTTTTATGTTTCGATGGTTTTCCCAAAATAATATATATTTAAATTATTATAATAATTTTTCAATAGAAAATTTATTTATTTTTTACTTATTTTGAAAATGAATATCATTTAAGATATATATTTTTATCATCTACACCATATTACTTATAGTTTCTTTTAAATATTATGTTAACTTATACAATTTTGAAAAAATTGTTTTAAAAGTCCCATTACAACCTCACAAAAGTAGTTTTGTAGGTGGTTTATAAAATACCTTTTAAAACATATTTATAAAAATTTTAAGTAAATTGTTTTATAAATATTCCCCATTTTTTAATCTCTATTAAGGATTTATCTTTTTCAGTGTAATGTTATAAAATAAACTAATAATTTTCTTATTTTTCAAATCATTTGATGATTGAATATTTGTTATAAACATATCAAATTATTGATTTCAATTTATATGATACCAAAATAAAATATTGCATAACCCATTTTCTTTAATTGGGTTCTCATCTTTTTTAGAATCATTTAATATTTTGTATCATTTTTTGGCCATCATTTCTAATGATACCATCCATATCGTTTCTTTGGGTGGATTAGGAGCATTATTTATATAAAACATCATCAAACCCAGATATATGTGATGCATTAATTAATCCATAATTGAAATATGAATGTTATTATGTTCTTGTTGAACACATATATAGAGTTTTCATAGTATGGTGGGAGGTCCTAGATTTATATATCCCAATAATTCATTGCGTAAAGATTTATATTTCAAGAAATAATATATATGGGACTATGTATTGAACCCAATACACTAATTTTCTCTATCATCCATTTTTAAAGGGAAGGGAGGGTGAAGCTAATCAACTAAGAGACTGTATGTACTTTGTTATAATAGACTTTTAAGTGGGCATTGAAAAATTAAATAATTCCTAATGATTGTATTCTTCCACACTTTAATTACGTATTCTTATTATTATGTTATTATCTTATATCTCATGGTTAGAGATTATAATTTGACTGATGTATTATGTTATGACATAGGGTTATGGAATGACACATGTTTTGTGATCTATGTTTTATTACATATCAATCTATTACATTATGTTCACAAAAATCTATTTTTTTCATACTAAAATGATCATCTTATTTATATTTATGATCATGAATTGTTAATTCCTATATTTAACATTACAATGAATTTATTATCACTCTTCTTATGTTTCCATTTTTCATAGGTTATGATGAATTATATTATGTATGATATATCTATTTGTGTATATTGTATGGAAATTTTTTTTTAATAAGTTGAATATTTTACATGAAATATTAAATTTTTTGTAAAGTGGAAAATAAATTCCCATTAAGATGGGGAATCTGGTTTTTTTATATAATGGTATTTTACTTAATTATATTAATTTATATACATAATAGTTATAGGGTAGGTGAGTATCTCAGTAGTAATTATTGATAATGTAATTATAAGTTATTAAATTTGATTATCTTTTGTCAAAATCCATGATAGTATGTAAAGAATATTCTATAAGTACTTTATTTGATATTATATGTCAATGAAATCTCAGTTGGTATTATAGATAAACTTATAAAACATTAGTGGTTAGGATGAGATCAGATAAATATAATTTTATATTTTTTTGCTTAAAATGATTAAGGATTCTCATATTATTGAATGTACCGGTACCCATTTTATGTCATTTGTGACAAGACGGTGATGGGATTAAGTATATTTTGAATAAATTTATGTGGCAGTAAAAGGAAAATATAAATATGGTAGATATGACCCTTGGGATTAGTGTGTCACTTTAGATGACTGTTATTTGAGAAGAATTTTTTTAGGATCAGTTGAAGGTATAGGTAACCATTAGAGTTAGTCTATGAATTTTAGCTTATTTAAAAATGATTATTTTCGGGAAAATAGATATCATATTTTTTTTGAAAATTTATATAACCTTTAGTATTGAAAGGTAATTTAATGAAAAAGTGATCCAATAATATGTTAACTACTATGTAAGTGGATGATATTAATTGAGGGACAATTATTATGTTAGTTTTTGGGAGCATATTGTTTCATGTAAGGGTTACGCTAGATATTCGGTGAAAATCAAATTATATTATACAGAATATTGTATTGTTGTGTATATATATATTTCTGTGAATTTATGAGTGATTAATATTTTATGGAGATAAATGTTGATTTGAATTTGGAATAATATGTGATAAAATCATTCTGGTTTTTTGATTTAGTTATTTCTTAGCATCTATTGAAGAGTGTTTGAGATTTTTATAGTATTTTATGAGGAAAAATTGGTGTTATTGTTGACATTTTTTAGTTTAAT
This sequence comes from Viscum album, assembly GCA_963277665.1. Taxonomy (NCBI): domain Eukaryota; kingdom Viridiplantae; phylum Streptophyta; class Magnoliopsida; order Santalales; family Viscaceae; genus Viscum; species Viscum album. The sequence continues at coordinate 2,131,401,330 of OY728155.1, read as the reverse complement.
TTATTATTTATTCTTGTGATGTTTTATTCATATTATGTACGGTCATAACTTATGTGAAAAATTTTAGTTTTAGTAAATTGATTGATATATGAGTAGTAACATTTCAAAAAAAATTTGGATATTTTGATCCATTAAAATTATATTTTCATTATATAAACCTGAAAAATTCATCTTGTTTATTTAATATATAGAATATGAGAGTAAACATAGGTAGAAAAATTATTTCGAAATATTTAAATATAAAATACTAAATTTCAATTTTATCTGATAAATTACCTCCCATGGTCTCATATTTCACATGCACCAGCATATATTAATTTGGGTATGAAAAAAATCAAATGGAAAATATATAAATTTATTTAAGGGGGTGAATATATCAACGTAAGATTTTATTATGAATTATCATTTAAATAAAACTGATTTGTGTGATAGATTTTGATGTAAGAACACTAATAATAAGTTAATAATTATCTATTATACGAAACAAAAATGACATATATTAATGGATAGTTCAATAAAATTTATATTATAAAAGTATTTGTAATTTAAAAGGGGTATAATTCACAAAATAATATATTATTTATTCTATTAAAACAATTTTGAACAAATTTGATGACTTTTCTACTTTTTATGATTTAATAATTTTTTAGGAATGATATGTGTATAAAAATTCAATTAATAATTATTAAATTTATTTATTTACATACACATAATTATTAATTAATTATAATAAATACAAATCTATTATTTTTCTAATAAATAGAATTGTTTTAAAAACAAATTTTTATCGTATATTAAATTATCTTATATAAAATACAAATTTATATTAATTATAGTATTTAATATATTAAATAACATTTATGCATGTTAAAAATGAAAAATGAGTCATACGTTGTTTATAAATTTGTTAAAATGATGATTAATTCATATGTTTTGTAAACATATATATTTTTCACAAAATTTATTTTATGATCGTGGATACTATTTTTCTTATCAAATTAAATTAATAACTAAGAATAAATAATTTTGATGAAATTTATTGCTAATATATTAAATATAAAAAATTAACAGACATCTAATTGGTTTCACTAGGAATGAAATGATAATAAATTCTTTGTATCCTTTGAAAATATTTTTTTAACAAAAATGTGTTTTTTAAATTTCATGCTTGATTATTAAAATTAATTTCTTCCACATTTTCAAATATATTTGATATAAAGTTTTTAATATTTTCATAGTCATACATAAATTACTTAATAAGTAAAATTTCACATTTAGTCATAAAAATTATGTTACCATGTTAAAGTTTAGTCCCTCTGTACGGTGTAAGTTAAAAAACTATTTTATCATATGTTCCAGAAAGTAAATATCAAAATTAATAATATTTTAATGGTAATATGAGTTTATTATAGAGAAAACCTTGTTTATTAATCTGAAAATTTCTATTTTGTTTCCATATTCATTGGATAATGAGAATTTTATTTTAATTAAATATAATTCACAAAAAATTACTCTCTCTCACTTATTATTTTAAATATGTTGTTATGAAAATAAAAATGATGAAAAATATCATAAATGGATATATATACATATGAAAATAAAAACGATTATGAAATTAAATATACATATAAATTTTTTTTAAAATTTTAAAATGTATTATAATTATCAAAAATGTTTATATAGTATTGACACAACGATTTTATAAGAAGTAGAAAATTAAAATAAATGTATTTGAAAATATTAAGAGTAATATAGTGTATCTCCTATATATCCATGATGGAATTTTTAGCATAAAAAATTATATTTTATAATAAATTTTAAGGACTAAATTTTAATTAAATGATTGTCTAGGGGACAATGAAGTTAAATTATGTGAATATACATAAAAATGACAATAAAGGGTATTTAATGATAAAAAATATTTTATTAACTAATTTATAAATAATATTGCATACAATGAGTCAGTTGGATGATAAATGGTCTAAAATACCATACATGTTCCATTTATGAGCCAATTGGAACTTTTAAAATTCAATTCATGATCCGTAAAAATTTACATTTGTGAAAACACTAATGATTTTTGTCCATATAAAAAGGGACTCAATCAATACATTCCAGGGAAAAATATGAGTTCATTTTTCTCAAAAACATCTACCCAAATAACACTAAAAAAATCCTTCCATAATCCCCAGATCTTGGTGTGATCATATACTTATCTTTCAAGGGCCTTAAGTTTAATTGAAAGGAGGATATTAAAATAACAGGTTTATCATCTTAATTGAGTTCATTATGGTTTCAATATACATAAAATACACTAAATAATCTGTTACCATTATGAAATAATAGAATCAATATTATTATTTTATTTTATTTTTTTATTTCAATTTTAATTCCATTATCAACATAATTTCTTTACATTGTAAATTAATAATGTCGCTCATGCATACATGCATCCCACTACCTCCAGGGATGATTTATTTCATTTTACTTCATTACCTCACATGTTTGGTTATAAAAATGAATTAATTCACAAGTATTATATATATTTTATAATAATAATTCAAATAAGATAAATAATTATCCACATTATTTCTCTCCAATCCATTAAAATATGAAAACAACAACTGTGTGTACGGGCAGACTACTACATCCATAGACAATGTATATCATTTATTATCACTACTTTACATTGTATGGTTATAAAAATGTATTTTTCGAATAAATATGATATTATTAACATATTTTATCTTATTTAAAAATTATGTTACCATTATTATTAAATAGGTTCTTACACTTTTTTCCACCCTAACACAAACTTGTTCTTGTCAGTTTTACCACCTATATGAATGATGATATAATGATTATGTAATGAATAATTAAGGATTGTTATATATAGGTAATTTTTTGTCATAAAAAAGAATATATTATGTTTGTATTATTATATAATTATTATATTCATATTTTGTATTCCGTAATAAAATGGATTGTGTTTATGAAAATAAAATTTCTAAAAAATAAGAATTTTAATATTTAAATGTAAATAATCACCGTGAATTCCATAAAGTGATCATTTAACTATATAAGTATTTTATATAATAATATAAAACATCATAAAAATTCATGATAGGATGAAATGATGATCAATTTTCATGGATTAGAACCACCAAATTGAAACATGCATGGAAAGAGATATATTTAATACAAAATATTGATTTTTGCAAATAATCATTAATAATTGGGAAATGATAAGTTATAATGGGATGGTATAAAGAAATATAAATATTAATAATGCCCTAGAAAAATAATTTGTAATATCATAGGTTAGAACAAGTTTGACTAAGAAGAAGTATGATGTAATGTATTTTCTTCTCAAACATCCCATGAGGAGACATATTTAAAATTATGCATCATTTCCCTTTATATATTGTGTGTTATGACTCTATGAAATATTATATCATAATATTATCATTAATCATGGAAAAAAATCTAAATCTCAATTTATATGATTTAAAATATTTTTATTCAAGTGTTACAAATCAATAAGAGTTTATTTTTCAATCTCAACTATTATCAGGATTATTTGTGTTTCAATTTTAATTGGGGATATTATATTATCATTCTTTGATAAGAATAATATATTTTAATATATTATATTTATTTAAATTATTTTCACGTATTATTTTCAAATTTCCTCTAATAGGTATATAAAAACACAAAAATAATGTTTATATATAATTATGGCCTTGTTTCTCATTTTTGGTCAAAAATCATTCTCCATCATATCTATATTATTTTTAATTAAAAATATTTTTATCTAAATTTAAATTATTTTTAATGTTTATTTTATATTATCATTGACCTTCATTAATATTTTTGGATGGAATAATTTTAACATCTTCTAATCAATCAATTTTTTAAATTCATTAATTTTTTGGAAATAATCATTTTCTAAATGTTTTCACAAGGAATGGATTTTACCAATATTATGAAAATACATCATTACTTATCAATCATTCTATATTTAATTCTTTATTTCAAAATTAATATTTATTCAACTTTTTTTTTAAAATTTAAAATAAAGGTTATTATCTTTTAAATAGTTTTAAAATGGGTTTTCATTTCACTTATGTATATTTTTTTCTTCCACTAAAAAATTCATAAAAAAATAATAGTTTACTTTCAGGATTCCATTATCATAAGTTTTTTTTTAAAATATTTCATTACAATTATCCTTAACAGTTCATGAAAGGAGTTCTGGAAGTGATTTATTACATCATTTTTCAAATAACATCACAATACTTTTAACTAAATTCTATAAATTTTTTACATCCATTTTATTCTCTGTTAATAAATGATATATATTTTATGGTTTAATTTTTGAAAATCAGCCTATACTAATCTAATGTTTTAAATCATTAGATTATTGAATCTTTTGTATCAACTGATCATATTTTTTATTTCAAGTTTTTTGTTGTAATATGAATGTATTATAAAACTCATTTTCATTATATGGATTTCTCATCTATGTGAACAATCTTTAATATTTATTAATCATCATAGGTATATATTACAATGATATCGTACTTCTCTTTTCTATGATTGGATATTGATCTTGATTTGTGATAATATTAATGAAACCTATGTCATTTTTGTTAATTAAGTTGGGTTGTATGTTCTTCTGGAAAAAACATATATAGTTTTTACTTTTTTATATATTGGACTGGAATTATATATAAGATAAAAGAATTATATGAATCATTATTTCTCATCATATAAGATGTAAGGGAAAGGGGAGTGAAAATAATCCACCAAGAGTCTCTATCGACCAATGTTTAAAGGGAATACTGAGTGAACAAAATACACTAATAGACTATATCTGTTATCTCATGATGGTCTTGGTAGTTATAATTGAAAATAGGGAAATTTTCCTATGCATATGTTTATTCAAAACATTTATTATATATTCTTGTACTGATGTTGTGATATTATGGTTCATGGTTGATTATCCTCTTATGAAAGATGTCTTATTTTATAATGAAGCATTATTCAGGGGACAATAGTTGGTGATCTATGTTTTGTTGTGTATTTATCTCTTATATAATGTCCATACTATATTATTATGTTCTCCTGCCCATATGATTATCTTATACTCAATTATAATATTTCATTTCAATGTCTATTTTAAAATTATTGTTTGTTTGATCTCACCCTTCTTATGTTTAAATTTCCCCTAGGATATGAAGAATGATATAATTTATGATATTTCTCAAATAGCCTATCATGTAAAGAATTTTTTCAGAGATGTTAAATAAAATTTCTGAAATAATTCTTTTATATTTAAAATAATTCTCATTTAGATAGAGAAACACGGGTTTTGTTATATAAAGGGTTATTTCCTAATTAAATAAAAATATAAACCTAAAAGTTCTTATACATAACATTGAATCAATTATAGTTATTTATAATTCAATTCAATGTAGAAAAATTTGGGAATCTTTATCTAGTATCAAAACCAGTATTTAAAGAATATTCATTTTAATAGATTCAAGTGTATAGCTCATGGGTGTCTCTTAGAGAATAACATTAATAGATTCGATTTGGCTCTAAATAATGTAAAATTTATTCCCATTTTCATATACTAGTTTTTCATCTAATAAACACAATTAAATATTCTTCAAAGTCATGAATACTTTTTTCATTATTTTTATCTTCTAATGAATTCCTTTTAAGTATTTTATCATTATAATTATGGTATTAACTTCTTATTGTTATAGGAAACATGCTATTACAATGATATCAGAATAAATCTACGTGAATTTATTTTCTAGAATTTTCTATTTTTCTATATCTATTGTTTATGGTCTTGATCATACCAAAATAACATTTAGGTACATCTGAGTCATATAATCTTCCATTTTATACTCCAAATGCCAAATTCCTTCCCATTAAATATGTTTATCCATAACATTGAATAATTTTTATGTCATACTATTTAATAACTAGAAAATATATCTAAATTAAAAAATATCATGAAATAATTTTACTTGATTCTATGGTTGATTATGCTAAACCACTAGAATAAGAGGTGATTTTGATCCAACTTTTGGGCATTAGATGAACACAGATCATTGGATGTGAAATTACTAGAACCTATATAAGAAATAATAAAGAACCAATAACTCTACAAACCTAAATAATATCATGAATTGAATTTGTTGTAATAACAGAATTTAATATACCATAAATCATTATGTGGTGTCAAGGATCATTCACGGTGAAAAAAAACTCATGGATGAAATTAGGAGAGAAAAAGACAATAATGAATTAAAATATATTTATATGGTTTATGTAAAAGTCATATATTCACGAGATAAAAATATTTCAAATTAAATTAACTATGTGTTAAAATATGAAAATCACCACTAACAAGTCCTCCAAGTAGATTTATAATCATTTCATGAAAAATATTCTATTGGTTGACTCCCAACTATATAGTAGGGAATAACTAATCAACAAGTTTCATTATCCTCTTGAATTCATAGAGGATGCACCATTTTATTTTGTTCCCTTTTATTTATTATATCTTTCCATGTACTTATATTAATCTATATTTTAATAGAACATGATAATCTTATATTTCATCTAATGACTCTTATATGTCATTCTTAAACAAGTAATTGTGTGGAACGACTCTTACATATCATCATCAATTACCTTGGAAAATATACACAACTTCCATTAATTCATTATCCATACCATGACCATAAATACACCAATTTCTAAAAATATAACTTCTAGAATAAACCATTTTGGTCTTTTATCTCTACTACATTCATCATTTTATGACTATCTTCCAAAATTACTCCTTTCAGTCAACCAAATCAAAAAAATTATATCATGATTCAAATTCCTGACACACAATCCATATTTTGACATCCTCATTGTACAATACCAAAAATTGAAAAATTTAGTTCACTATAAAGGTTGTATCATGTAGATACCTGAAACTTGATGTACATGGAAATTACAATACATTTGTGGAATACTTAATACATAATAAAAACAGACACACAAGGACCGCAATAGTTTTGTGTCTTTGGAAACTTGGAACGTAATCTTCTAATCGTGGTGAAAGATCTTCAACATCTCCCATAAAGATATTCCAGTTTTTGTTTCCTTACATAAACCCTTTCTTTTAATCCTAGGGTAAAAGAAAACATAAAAATGGTGAGATCAAATCCTCATTAAGGGTAAGCATGGATAAAATAGAACATACTATATACATTTGAAGTTAAAAACATGAACATAATGTTTAAACATCAAAATCTTCAGCAACGACATAAAACATGGAAGTACATGAGGAATAGATCATAATGGAACATAAATCATGATAAAATAGCATGGGAATAAAACATGTAATTGTGGAAACAATTAAGCACATGATATGATATCCATATTAGCCAAGGCATTGCTGCCAAGACCATCTTAGTGTACAAAGTCCCTTTCTAAAATGAGTTCACTCCTCGTTCCAGTCCTGTAATACTGAACTGGATTAACTTACCGTTCCAGCCATGCCTATCTCATGAGGTATAAATACATTCACAATGCATTGGAGGGAGATATAGTTCCCACCCATCTCATAATTAAATCATTCTTTTGTGTGCCACAAAATCATAAATCATACATCATAGCATAACCCATGTAATAGAATGGGATTCTTAAACATCATGCCATCATAACATAATCCATATAAAAAATAGATATCTTTTCATCATAAGAAGAATCAAACCATGTAAATGATGGAGAAATTATACTTGAAATATAAAGATATTAAATAATTTCATTTTATATGGAAAAGAGTTTTGATAAAAACACTTGAAATGAAATCTTTAGGAAAATATCCTTTCTTCTACAGATTCATTTTCTTTTCACAAAATGTCATGCAATTTTAAAAGAAAAGGGTTTTGTTGAAAATAATCATGCAATAATGTAGAGGAATATTCATGAAAATGAGGCGTTATGAAACCGTAAAAATCCGTTCACGCCGTATAAGTTAAAAATAACATTCTCCTCGTACTTTTGTCAGAAAAGTCAAAAAGATCCTTGTATGGTAAAAAAAGAAATATTCCTTCCATAACACGTGGTAAAAGTAAAAAAAATTGTAAAAAGGACTTCAAACATAAATGAACAAATTTATATAAAACTTGGACATGGATGATAAATATAACCCCAGTAAATATTTACCTATAAGCAAACTCGGATAGAAAACAATTGAGATTGCAACATTATCCCTTACCTTAGGTCCGATATGCTTCGTATGGATCAGAACCTCCTGTATAATAATTTAAATAATGTCATTGACTTATTAAATAATCATAGTCATTGTTATTATATCATATATGTTTCACTTATGACTTTATATTACCCATTCTTTTGTAAATTCCATGTTAAAACAGCGTTTTGGGTAAAATCATTTTATTTATCCTATCTGTTTCGACTTGTCATTCTTGATATTATTACTTATATACTGATTTACATAATTCCAAAATGTAAAACATGATTTATATGTAATATATATTCATCATATACATATATATTATATATCTATAAAAGAAATGAAATACACCGTTCATGGAGACGTAGGCCGTACGTACACATGAACGCTGTTTTCATTTCCTTATTGAGTTGAATGAAACTAAATAGATGACATACATATATATATACATAAATCCAGTAGAATTATTATTTCATATATTTCATTATTATTCATTATATAATCTTTATGATCATTCATGTATTGTTAACATGGAGAATGAATCTCATCGCGTCATGGAGAGGGTAGTCCCTACGTACGCATGAGCGACGATATAATTCCCATAATTATTGAATAGAATTTTAGTGGATGGTATAATATATCAGAATCATTAAGATTTTATAATAACCATATATATTTATTATTTACACCATTATACCCATCCATGCAAGGTGTTGGTGGAAAAACAGATTACACCACGATGTTGAGACGGTATTCCGTACGTACGCATGCGCAGTGATTTTGTTTTCTGTAGGATGGATAGAAGGTTAAATGGGTTTTTTCATATTTATAATAACATATCAGTATATTAGTGATACTTATGTTATTACTTTATAATGAAATGACTAAAGAAGAAGAAGTTTAATAAGAAAGAATCTTGAAATAATCGGTAGAAGAAATTACCTATTCTTTGATACGCCTCTTTGAAACCACCTCTTAGGGAACTAGAATTTGTCTTAGAAGAAGGCCAGGAACTCTAGGATGTTTCTAGAGAAGTGGGGAAGTCAAATGGTCAGGGGTTGGACGATCTTCAAGTCTCAATGTGGTTTAAGGAGGAGAGGGAGGAGGTTCCCTTTTATAAGGAAGGAGAGGGGTACCTTTGGAATCCTTAAAAATATTAGTTTAATATAAATTCAAACCCCACAGAAAACCTAAAAAAATGACTCAATTATAAGAATAGATTATATAGGGTTGTAATCTCATCAAAAAATCAGATTTAGACTTGTTTTTATCTTATTTTAAACCTTATCATTTTGATTTATCCTTATTTAATCTACTTAAGTTTATTTGTGGTAATACAATTCTACATTTTATATGGTGATAAATAATCACTTATGTGATGTTAATTTTCCATAATTGGATACTTTATGAAACTGTAGACTATTTAAATTTCAATTTATAATTTTTAAATATTTTCTTGATTTTTAAAAAATTTAATAGTATGTTATTTTTATAAAATAACAATAGTGTCAATTTTGACACTATTCCTTTATTTGAATTTAAATAAACAATATTCAGAAGATATGTTCGAAATAAAAGAATTATTATATTTATAACTTGTAATATTTATCTATAAAATTAGTGTATCACATTAAATATTCATATAATATTTAGTTTAATATTTTTAAAACCATTTATTTGATATTTCTCTTAATAAAATAATTTCAATATCACTATTATGTCCCCTTTAATGATAATTATTTAATACCTAAAAATTCTAAATAAATTAATATGATGTAGATAATTTAATTTTATTTCTTGAGAATATTTATATCAGAAGATTCATGATGTTTATCATTAATATAAAATCATTATACTTATAAGATTTAAAAAAGTTACATTTTGTCACTTTCGTTGGTTTTAATAATAATTAAATTATTTTCATGGAAAAAAGTCCATTAAATGAATCTAATACAAACATTAGGTGCTATGGGTCGACTTTTAGTCATCAAATAATATTTTGGTAGGTGTTAGTTTTATATTATAATCCTATATTTACCCTTAATTACCTGATTTACCTTTAACTATGGTAAATAAAATTTACCGTAGTTACTATTCATAATGCCCAAAAATAAAAAGTAACCTATTAACATAAATTGGACCCACTGATTCTGAATATGGAATAAATTTTTCTGAATTCAATACAAAAAATTTCAGATATTAAATTAAAATTAATCTCGTTGTCGAAAGAAAATGGGTTTTTGTTTAAAACATTGCAAAAGATTGAATTTATTTAACCTATGAATTCAATTTAAAATCAATGATAATAAAATACATTATATTAAATGGTAAAAATATATTCTATTTATACTTTAAAACCATTAAATATTATAATTTATCCATATAAATTATTATGAATAAAAAAATTTGTTTTTAATTAAAATATAGTGTGTTTTTACTATTCATTAAAATATTAAAGTTATCAGAATAATATGAATACTTTATCCAAGGTAAAATTTTATATCCTTATCCAAATAATGTTTTTATTTTGTAAAATTTAACTAATAAACATGTCATAAACTAGATTTAAAGTGGGTGCGCCACCAAATGGTGGCAAAACTGCATTTTTTTTAAAATAATTATTTCACCCGAAAATTTTATTTTGTTCTTATACCATGTTCTAGAAAATGTGTAAGATGAATAATAATGTTATAAAATTCAAAATTTAGTTAATAATATTCATAATGTATAGTTCATAATAATATTATAATAATATATCATTGTTTAGTAAAACCTGGTATTGCGTACAACACACGCTATCGAGAAAGGTCGTGATTGCGTGTAATGAAAGCCATATCAGGGTTGTGTGTAGTGAAATACTCCTTTGTTGTTGTGTATACTGAAAGCTAATACAGTTTTGCGTATAGCACAAGATAGTAATGTTGTAGCATAAAACACATGACATCAAATAAATTAAAAAAATAATTATCATAAAATATCGGGTTAATACATTCTACCCCCCTTAAAATAAATTTCGCCCTCGAAATTCATCGGGGTTATACATGGTCTTCTACATGAAAGTTTCTTTAATTTAAACCCACATCTTAAAAGGAAATAAAAAAACATAACTTTAAAAACTAATGTATGAAACGTAACGGTTACCCAAATTAACAAATCACTGGGTTTCCACATAGGAGAATATAGGTGAAAATATGGATATGGAAGAGAAATCTAACCATCATGTTCTGATGGAGAGTGGTAGAGAATAAGGCTATGAAAAATACAACAATCACAAAGCCATATATTTGTGATGATCTAAGGTACCATCTGATTCATCGGATATAAGGGTACTAGGAGAACATTTTTGGTTTTCAAGATCTTTTCCCTAAAGTTGATGAATTAAAAGAAATACTTACATGATTTTGGTACAATCTCACTGTTGTTAGTGAATTTAACAATTTCCACTTCATCTCTTGAATAAATGAGGTTGAATTTGTTATTCGTGAAGTGTTAGCAGATCATGTGATAGAATGATGGGTCATTCCATCTGTTTCAAACAAAAGGTTAGAAAAAGTTATCAAATATACATAAGTCCATCTATGGTGTGGTTAATCATATATGATTCCAAAAATGAACTTATACTTCATATATCATACCTCTTAATAAAATAAAACTATTTTCAACTAACCAGGGACTTCCTGTAGGCTAGTGGTAGGTGATAAAGGCCAGTCGCACTTCGGTTGCGGGTTCTATTCCCACCGCCTTGTCTGACGCAATGGGTTGTCTCCCATCCTACAGGATTTCCTTTTTTATAAAACTACATTACTATAAAATCACATCAATAATATCGAAATAAAGTTCTATCCTTAAACAATACTAACATATGTCCAACATAATCTATTAAAATCTTTAGTCTTATCTAAAATACTTCAGTCCAAGCTTATAGTATAAAGAAAATAATTAATCATAGTATGAAGACAACAATTACTAGAAAGGTTATCTACCAAGAATGTGAATAAAAGAAGTTTTCCCACATATATCATAAGATATATCTTTTTGGTTTCATTCCAAACACAAGAATACCTTCATCATATATTCTCCTGGAAGATAAATTACCATAGAACCTTAGTGAAAACATGAATTCTATCAAAATTTAACTCTTTCCACATACCAAAATACCAAAATTTCTATATACTCAAACCATGATATCACTTTGTCTTTATATAATTCAAGAGCTCATTAATACTATCAAACATTTCATTATTTCCTTAGAACATGTTTATGTGCATATTAGGTGTTTTCCAAAAATATCTTAATAACCTTTCCTAGATACCAGTAACATTCATCATACACTTTCAAAACACAAGGAAAGACAATAGTGTAACAATCCATAGATGTGTCTTTATTCCATAGTACCATAAGATTACTTATAAAACATTACTCCTAATAAAAATTTAATAATTCCACTACATTATTTAACCATTAACCGAGCTTCAACAATTCTTTCATCTCAAATATCATTTGTACTCTCTTCATCATCATCCACATAAATACTACTCATATGACCATGTTGATTCTATTCATGATATTTTCCCTTAGGGAATTGGTTTTCATAATGCCCATACATTCCACATTTAAAACATCTAATCATTGTTGATGTTGTAGCAATACTATTATCCTTGCCCATGGTGTTAACTGAACCTTTTCCTTTGCACTTACTGGCTTTGCATCCTTCTTTTCCACACCTAAAGCATCTTCCAGTTCCTTTGAATCAATATCCCCGATGCCTCTTCCCACATGATTTACATGAGGGAAATTGAACATTCTATCCTTTATGATCATCATGAAACTCCATATTTCTCTTATTATATGAGTCAGGAAACTTACCAAATTTGAGTTTATTGGTCATATTATGAGATTGCTGATTCGGCATAATAATGATTTTTCGACTTCCAAATCCCATTTCATTTAGTTTCTCATGAAGAATATCATTCCATTGTCCGTAATATCCTCCATTATCGTGAATCTTCCTGTTTACAGCCATTTTCTAAAACCCAAAAAAATTAGTTTGAGAGGAAAAAATCATGATAGGGAAAAATACATAGTAAAGGGGGGGTACCCTCAATATCTAACATCTTAGGTTAATTTCTATGATCGTTACCAAAGTATTGGAACTATATCCTATACGTATCCTTATCCTAAGGGACATACCTAGACATACCTTATAAATATCTCTAGTGATCTCACTAACGTTTTCGAATCCTAGTTTCCAATGGTTGACTAAACCTTTCCTCCGATAACAACTGTAGAGGCCCGATACATGACGTACATGGACATTAAATTACTTTTGTGGAATACTTAATAAATAACAAAAACAAACACAAAAGGACCGTAATAGTTTAGTGTCTTTCAAGACATAGAACGTAATCTTTTAATCATGGTGAAATATCTTCAACATCTACCATAAAGATCTTACACTTTTTGTTTCCTTACCTAAAACCTTTCTTTTATTCCTCGGGGAAAAGAAAACATAAAAAAGGGTGAGCTCAAATGCTCAGTAATTGTACGCATGGATAAAATAGAACATACCATATACATTTGAACATGAAAACATAAACATAATGTTTAAACATCAAAATCTTGAGAAACGACATAAAACATGGAAGTACATAAGGATTATATCATAATGGAACATAAATCATGATAAAATAGCATGGGAATAAAACATGTAATTGTGGCAACCATTAAGCACATGATATGATTTCCATATTAGCCAAGGCATTGCTCCCAAGACCATCTTAGTGGACAAAGTCCCTTTCTGAATCGAGTTCACTCCTCGTTCCAGTCCTGTAATACTGAACCAGATTAACTTACTGTTCCATACATGTCTATCTCATGAGATATAAATCATTACCCAATGCATTGGAGGGAGGTATAGGTCCCACCAATCTCATAATAAAATCATTCTTTCGTGTGCCACAAAATCATAAATCGTACATCATAGCATAACCCATGTAATGGAATGGGATTCTTAACCATCATGCCATCATAACATAATCCATATAAAAAATGGATATATTTTCATCATAAGAAGATTCAAACCATGTAAATTATGGAGACATTATAATTGAAACATAAACATATTAAATAATTTCATTTTAGATGGGAAACAGTTTTGATAAAAACACTTGAAATGTAATCTTGAGGAAAATATGCTTTCATCTTCAAAATCATTTTCTTTTCACAAAATTCCATGAAATTTTAAAATAAAATGGGTTTGTTGAAAATAATCATGAAATCATATAGAGGAATCTTCATGAAAATGAGGCGTTATGAAACCGTAAAAATCCGTTCACGTCGTATAAGTTAAAAATAACATTCTCCCCATACTTTTGTCAAAAAAGTCAAAAAGTTCCTTGTATGGTAAACAAAAGAAAGATTCCTTCCATAACACGTGGTAAAAGTCAAAAAAGGGTAAAAAGGACTTCAAACATACATGATTTTTTTTTATAAAACTTGGACATGGATGATAAATATAACCCCAGTAAATACTTACGTATAAGCAATCTCGGATAGAAAACAATTGAGATTGCACCATTATCGCTTACGTTAGGTCCGATATGCTTCATATGGATATAAACCTCCCATATAATGATTTAAATAATTTCATTGACTTATTACATAATCATATTCATTGTTATGTTATCATATATGTTTCACTTATGACTTTGTATTACCCGTTTTGTAAATTCCATGTTAAAGTAGCCTTTTGGGTAAAATCATTTTATTTATCATATGTGTTTTGACTTGCCGGTCTTGATATTATTACTTATATCCTGATTTACATAATTACAGAATGTAAAACATTATTTATATGGAATATATATCCATAATATACATATATATTATAGATCGATAAAAGGAGTGAAATACACCGTTCAGGGAGATGATAGGTCGTACGTACGCATGAACGATGTTTTCATTTCCTTATTGAATTGAATGAAACTAAATAGATGACATACATATATATATACATAAATCTAGTAGAATTATTATTTAATATATTTCATTATTATTCATTATATAATCTTTATGATCATTCATGTATGGTTAACATGGAGAATGAATCTTATCGCGTTGTGGAGACGGTAGTCCGTACTTAAGCACGAGCGATGGTATCATTTCCATAATTATTGAATAGAATTTGAGTTGATGGTATAATATATAAGAATCATTATGATGTTATAATAACAATATATAGTTATTATTTACACCATTATACCCATCCATGTAAGGTGTTGGTGGAAAAACAGATTACACCACGGCGTGGAGACGGTATTCCGCACGTACGCACGCGTGGTGATTTTGTTTTCTGTAGGATGGATAGAAGATGAAATGTGGTTGTTTCGTATTTATATTAACATATCAGTATATTAGTGATACTAATTTTACTACTTTATAATGAAAAAACTAAAGAAGAAGAAGTTGAAGAAGAAAGAATCTTGAAAAAAATAGATAGATGAAATTGGCTCTTCTTCGATACGCCTCTTTGAAACCTCCTCTTAGGGAATTAAAATTGGTATTTGAGAATAACAGGACCTATAGGATCTTTCTAGGGAAGTTGGGAAGTGAAATGGGCAGGGTGTGGCCGAGCTTGAAGGCTCAATGTGGTGTAAGGAGGAGAGGGAGGAGGTGCCCTTTTATAAGGGAGGAGAGGGTCACCTTTGGAATCATCAAAAATATTAGTTTAATATAAATTAAAACCCCACATAAAAACCTCAAAAAATGACTCAATTAGAATATTAGAAGTGATAGGGTTGTAATCTCATCAACCAATCAAATTTAGACATGTTTTGATCTTATTTTAAACCTTATCATTTTGATTTATCCTTATTTAATCTACTTATATTTATTTGTGGTAATACAATTCTAAATTTTAAATGGTTATAAATAATCACATATGTGTTGTTAATTATCTATAATTGGATACTTTATGACATTTTAGAATATATAAATTTCAATTCATACTTTTTAAATATTTTTGTGATTTTTAAACAATTTAATAATATGTTATTTTTATAAAATAACAATAGTGTCAATTTTAACACTATCCATTTATTTGAATTTAAATAAACAATATACAGAATATATGTTTGAACTAAAAGATTTAATAGATTCATAACATGTTATATTTATCTATAAAATTAATTTAGGACATTAAATAGTTCATATAATATATATTTTAATATTTTTAAAACCATTTATTTGATATTTATCTTAGTAAAATAATTTCAACATCACTATTATGTCTCCTTTAATGATAATTATATAATCCCTAAAAATTATAAATAAGTTCATATGATGTAGATAATTTTATTAGATTTCTGGATATTATTGATATCCTAATTTTCATGAAGTTTATCACTATACTAAAATTATAATACTTATAAGATTTAAGAAAGTTACATGTTGTCACATTCTTTGGTTTTAATAATAATTAAATTATTTTCATGGAAAAAAGTCCATTAAATGAATCTAATCCGACCCTTAGGTCATATGGGTCGACTTTCAGTAATTCAATAGGATTTTTGCAGCTGTTAGGGTAATTGTATAATCTTATATTTACCCTTAATTACCCGATTTACATTAAACTATGGTAAATAAAATTTACTGTAGTTACTATTCATAATGCCCAAAAATAAAAAGTATCCTATTAACATAATTTGAACCCACTAATTCCAAATATGGAATCCATTTTTATAACTTCAATAAAAAAAAGTTTCAGAAATTAAATTAAAATTAATCCTGTTGTCGAAAGAAAATTGGTTTTTGTTTAAAACATTGCAAAAGATTGAATTTATTTAGCCTACGAATTCAATGTAAAATCAATTCTAATGACATAAATTATATTAAGTGCTAAAAATATATTCTATTTATACTTTAAAACAATTCAATATTCTAATTTAACCACATAAATTATTAAAATAAAAAAAGTTGTTTTCAATTAAAATATAGTGTGTTTTTACAATTCATTAAAATATAAAAGTTATCAGAATAATATGAAAATTTTATCCAAGGTAAAATTTTATATCCTTATCTAGATAATAATTTTATTGTATAAAATTGAACTTATTAACAAGTCAAAAACAAGATTTAATGTGGGTGCGCCATCAAAAGGTGGAAAAACTACATTTTCTTTAAAAATACTTATTTTACCCAAAAAAATTATTTTGTTCTTATACAATGTTCTATAAAATGTGTAAGATGAATAATAATTTTATAAAATTCAAAATTTAGTTAATACTATTCATAACGGCTAGTTCATAATAATATTATAATAATATATCGTTGTTTAGTAAAACTCGGTATTATGTACAACACACGCTATCGAGGAAGTTCGCGATTGCGTGTAATGAAAGCCAAGTCAGGGTTGCATGTAGTGCAATACTCCTTTGTTGTTTTGTATAATGCAAGATAATACAGTGTTGTGTATAGCACAAGATAGTCTTTTTGTAGCATAAAACACACGACATCAAATAAATTAAAAAGAATACTTATCATAAAATATCGGGTAGTTACATATCTAGTGCTACAAAACACATAAAATATACAAAAATTTAATAATCATGAAAACTTAAAAAACATGCTATTAAAACAATAAAAACATATAATTTAAACTATTATTATATAAAAAAAATAAGAAAAAGAATGAAAATTGAATAAAAAATTGTAAATTATATTGACTTTAGATTTTAGAATGATATATATATGGGGTAATATGACTGTTAGAAGTGTAAGGTGACTATTTGAATGGTAACATAAAAATACGATAATTTTAATAGTAATGTAACTATTCTATATTAAATTATCTGAAAAAAATATTTGGTATAAATTCATTAATAATTAAAAAATATTTTATATTTGGTCATGAATAGTAATATTATCACACGCATATGTCTTTGAATAAAAAAAATTAATAATAAATTGTTTTATATTTTTAGGCCCAAAAAACATGACTTGGAAATACCCCAAGAGATTATTAAATTATTAAATCCCTTATATATAGATAATTAGTTTCATAAAAATAAATTTAAATTCATAATCATTATAAAAAAATTATCCAATATGATCTTTTAATAATTTTCCTAGATAGTCAAATTTTCTGGTAAATAGTAAGATTTGGAATTTATTATGATCTTATTATGATGTAAAAATTATATAATAATTAATATAAGTAATTACAATATTAAAAATAAGTTACATTACTAATATATTTTATTTTAATAAATGAATATAAATTTCCCATCCTATAATTGGATTTCCAATGTCTAATATAGACATGGATGTTTTTAGGAATAATTTTTTAGATAAAAAATTTCTTTCTATGGTTAAACTAATAGAAAAAGATCAATTCTAAAAATAAATATTTTAAAACAATTCCGTAAATATATATTAGAATGATTTAAAATCAAGGTAATCCCACTGAAATCTAATTTTCCGCAATAGATTTATAGGATCTATTGTGTCTTAAACTTTTTGAAGTATTTTAAGATCTCCAATGTAGGATTCTCCACACACATGCTAGATGGAGCAGTAATGAAATATCATGAATATATTGTGCAACATTAGAGCCCAAAAGATCTCACTTGGACTATCTAAACAAGGTTTCCAATTGAAAATATTATGGTCAGACACTAATGGTGGTGAAGGCCCATGGGTTCATGATGTTTGAGTAGGCATCCCTCTTAGTAATAGAGCATACTTCAAGGATTTTTGAGTAGGTTCATTTTTTCCTTATGCTCATCGTGATAAAAAATATCAGGGTGAGACATTTTGTACTGGGATTAAAGGATTTTATTATATTGATGTGAATTTTCCATTACCTAGTTTAGCATTCCATGTTGGTGGATAAAATGGTAAGTTTTGAGGAAGATATAGATTGCAATACACGCCTAAGTGGGGTTTATTCAACAATGGGTGGTAGCGAAATCACTTCCTCAAGTTAGAAGATGAAGCGAGATGAAATTGATTAGAGTAGTGGAAAAGGGTAATCTATAGTAATTGGGATCAACTACCACTAATTCTTCATGAAATAAGCTTGTGAATTTTTATTAGTACGGAATTTCTTCCTATACTAGAACTAGTGTCGCATTAGTTTCGAGGAAATGCCACATGTGAGGGATTATACGTCATATTTGTCATTTCTAAAAGACCTCCCTTCAAGAGAGTGGATATGGTCCCACTTTTTGAAGGCTTTTTAGTTGTGATCATATACTCTTAAGGGTGTGGGATCATTCCTTCAGTCATGAGTGTATTCTCAACTATATAGTAAGGCTTTAGGTGGGCTTGAGTTTCGATAAATCTATAATGTAGATATGGTGCCTATGGAATTAGACTCTGGGATAGAAACCATATGATATATGGTTTTTATTTCTTATCCTATAGATTTAACAATTTTTGATAGAACTACTTCCCATTCCTTTAGATCATTAAATTTGATTGAAGTCTTATGTATGTAAGTGGAGTTAGTTACAATTATCAAGAATTTTATTACCCCATTATAAGGGATGAAAGGGAAATGATTAATATACTTGGAGTGCTACAATTTTACCACTAACATTTAGGTGGTGTGGTACATCCTCATTTTTTATTTGGATGTTTTCAATCTCATCATAGGTAAATATTGGATGATAAATTTTAATGATCATATTCACAATTATCATCACAGGTTATAGTTTCTATCTAATGATGGTAGCACTCACATCTGTCAAGGTATGTGGGATCTGAGTCAAGGAGGTTACAACATATTTCCATATATGTGGTATTGATTTTAAGTTATTTATCTATTCTTTCAATGTCTTTATTGATATAGGATTATATGTTCATCTTCTAATGGTTTTAGACTAGTACCCTAAGGGTTTTTGGATAAATGATTCCAGTTTTATCCAATAATAGTTTTAACGCTATTATTTTTCTTCTCCATGGGATTAGCCCAATCTATTTGATGTCACATTTGATGGTTGTGTCCATGTTGAACTAGATAATGGTTAAGTTGGAGAAACATTAAAGAAACACGTTTATTTATAATATCATGTCACATTGGGGGTCACCGGATCATTTTAAAAATAATATAGATGTGTTTATCAAAATTTTCATAGACTACAATAAATTGGGTCAGGCGACTATTAAGAATAAATACCATTTTCCTCGAAATGATGAAAATTTTCACCATCTTAGGGGATCTTGATTTTTTATTGGAAAAAATACTAAGGTTTGTGTATCACAAGATGAGGATTTGGGAAAAATATTTACTAAAACCAACTATAGTAGTAGCTATGGGAAACTATAGTATTTGGTTATGTAATTATTAAAAAAAATTCCCCTATGATCAATGTGGAAATAATTGACTAGATCATTAAGGACTTTTGAGACACCTCCAAATCCATGTTTTTTATGAAATCGTGTTGTATTATAAATATAGGGGGACTATAGAAAATATATAAGAGTTGTTTTAATAATCATAAACAAGTATATCATAAATCATATTTTTTTCCAAATGATATATAAAGATCCTGAAAGATATTTTTTCGTTTATGTGATTTTTGAGAAAAATATTTCAATAGATCCCAAAAAGATATAAGTAGTTATTTCATCAGAACATTCTAGGAACATTTTTTAGATGATGAATATTTTATCTTAGTTATATATTATTTGTTATTTGATCAGAAAATCATCATATTAGTATATTCCTTGACAATTTTTAATCAAAATGAAGTGATGTTTGAGTAGGGTGAGGGGTTTCATAATTATTTTTTTGTGTTACATGTTTAACATAAAATAATCTCCAGTTTCCATTCATAAAAATCATGGGATGGGATATGAATTATATTCATTCCATATGTGTGGGGTAAGGGTGTTTTCTGATACATGATGATCATATAGAGTCACATGTCTCTCTTCAACTATTCTAACATGATAGGACTGAACCTACCCATGAACTAGAGGTTGTATTAGTGATGCACGGATTAAAGACCTGACACCATTATCTTTTTATGGTGTATTTTACTATTTATACATATTATAAATGTAAGAAGTATATATTTAATTATAGTTACATTAACCTCTTATAGAGATGATGTGTGGAGTATCGTTAGACTGTTGATTTGGATATCACTTATATCCCTTGGAAATCAAATATGGTCCCCAATGCCCTGAGTATAATGTAATAGATTAAGGGAGTTAAAGAATAAATAGATGTGTGGAGTTTAATGGGAATTTTTTTATGATTTTAGTCTATAGATATTGGAGTATAGAGTGGGATTCCATGAAAGGTGTTCAAGTCACACCTTCCCTTTTTGGTTATGTTTAGGGTGATTAGGCATCGAACCCCAACTGCTAGTGGGTAAGTATAGTTCTAAATGGTGGGGATACCAGAGGTGATTTGTCTCAGTCTCTATATTATACACCTTTCAAGAAGTTGTTGGTGGTTCATATGACCTTGGGGATAGAGTTTATGTTTTAAGGGAATTATTATTATTGAGTTTTTCACTTAAGGGATAAAAATATTCTTTATAATTTATGGAGTCTGTATTGGTGTCCCTATATTATATGGTTGGATGTAGATTTTTAATCTTGATATTTTACATGACAAAGGATCAAAGTAGAGAATCTAATGTAATCTGGTTGGTTCATCCTCATTACATTCTTGGGTAGAAGTGGGTTGATATCTTTATAAACATATTTTATCACTTTTCCTCATAACTATATTTCAATATTGGTGATTTTAAGGATTATAGATTGGTTTAGTAATTCAACCAATATTCTTACCAATAGGGAGTCAATGAAGGTAGAGGATATCTGGCACATATATGCTGGGGAGATAATTATACTCAAGCTTTGACATCAAACATAGATTTCGACTATGATACTAGGTTTATAAATATTTTTTTAAGTGGTTCCAAGAACCTAGTTTATCCATTATGAAGTAATTTTCCAAATGAGTAGGCTATACAAATTCATTAGGATATGTTATATGCATGTGTGTTTCAATTTGGGTGTTCATGGGTTACATATCGACCATTTGTTGAATTTTAATATTAAAATGGTTATTGAACCCCAATCACGATTTCCCCTTTGGAGGAATATTTTGGGATGTCATTATGGTCCCGATTTTGTTTGTCTATATTTGGTTATCAATTCTTGTTAGTACCGAGTGTCATATATGGGATGAAAGATAAACTGTTGTTGATTCAAAATATGTTATAGATATCTCAATGTTAATATAAATCATTTAAGATCATCTTCATCAACCTCTAGAGTTTTATAATAGTAATCAGATATTCCTCCAATTATAAATTCAATTAAGTCAACATTTTTTGGGAAACAGTAGAAATTATTATCGAGTTTTGTTGGGAAAATTTAAAATATAGATAATCTTGGTTAGGTGGATAATCAATTATAATTTTAACCATGAAATTTCATGATACATTATTTTTTCCTTATATCATAGTTGAAAAAATACCATCTAGGAACATCTCGCATGATACTGTGGGAGGACTTACAGTTATATCCAGATACAACTATGGTGGATCATCCTGTTCACATCCTAGATTATTATAATAAAAGTTAAATGTCGTATGATAGTCATGTGGGTCTACATGATATTGAATCATGGTGGTGATATCCATAAGGCATAAGAATGGTATGTTTTGTTGAGGGAGTATTGTCTATAACAATTTTATTTTTAAGATCCCTAAAAAAGGTCTATGGGTAAAAATAGGAACGTTTGAGAGAATTGTGATACACATTAAGGCAACCACATGTCTTATTTTGAGATTTATTTATTTATTTATTCTATGTGTTTCTAGAATTTAGGGGATAAAATCCTCATATTTTTTTAAATGGATACCCTAGAATTTATTTGGTTCTTGGTTAGTAGAAACTATGTGACTAACCATGATATATGATTTATTGGTGGACCATAGAGTTTTTCATAACTGAGGTATAGATACTCTAACCATGTGGAATTTTCTAGAAACCATGAAACTTTTTTGTGATAAATTCGACACCACATAGTGGTGTATGGTTTTCTTTGATAGTGTGAATGAATAATTAGATTTGACAAAATCAATAAAAATGTATTTTCACTATTATTCCCTTTCAATTTTTAAATTATTCTCCCTAATTTATATTCCTCAAAATGTATAGCTTCTCCCACATGACATAAAGATAATTTATACTTCATTCTGGTGTATTATCCTTGTATCCTTTGATTTGTATCCTGAGGTGATCTTTATTTCATCATTATTTCTTCTTATTTTCTCTTTATCTCACATTTTGATCGTTTTCCATAGAAGGTGGATACATTTCCTTTTGTTTTGGAAAAGTGCATATTTTTTGATGGGGTGTTTTGTGTTTTTATTGGTTTTTAGGTGTATATAGACTCTATCTCTCTGAATCATGTTAGTTTCATTGAATGTGATGAGGTTAAACATGTTCTAAAGGTATTTTCCTCTATTTAAGGGTTTTTTTATATGGATTTTCATTTATTTCTGATTAAACTTCTTTTTTATTGATTAAAATTACCCTAATATGATTTTTTATTGATTTATATACATATTTATAAATATTCCTATAATTTATTGGATGTTAAATGGTTTACATTATTATTTCAAAAGAAATTGGATTTGGTGCACCCCATGTATTTGATAAAACATATCAAATATATTTTAAGATATTAAATAGATTTTGGAATGGGTTTTGAGGTATTTATTAATCATATATTCATGACTAATTATGGGAATGGGTAATTTATGGATTTTTTTATTAAATGGTTTATGTTATTAGAACATATTTTAGTATATTTTTATGGAATATTTTAGCACATGAGCGACCTTGTGTGTGTATTTTGTACATGACTAGTACCAAAATAAACCATAGTATATTCCATTTACTAGATAGGGTGTATTAAATAATGGAATTGGGGATCCTTTATGAGGAAGACTGAGGAATATACTATCATATTTCCATGATAAATGATAGTTCCCATAGATTTATTTCTGGTCTAAGGTAATAAAGGGACAAATTATAATTTTTTTATTACATGACTGATCATCAAGGAAGATCTCTTCATAGAATTTGTCTCACTAAACACTATTAGTTAGATCCCATAGTGTTTACTAGTTATTATTGATTTATTTTTATATACATTATGTGTGATACTAGTTCATTTTTTATTTGTTATATATAATTTAATGAAAATTCTATTATTTGATTATAAAAATATATATTTTATTATGCCCATGTTTGTTGTGTGTTGATTATTTTTAAACCAGGTGAATCATATATTTATTTTTGGATTGTTTAATATATTTTAAAATATGGTTTATTTGATAAAAACAAAGGTATTTATAATGTGTTATTCTCATCTATTATTTTAAAAAGTAGTCATTATTTTGAAAATGGGTTGGTAAGCTAGATTTACTGGTTTTCATGGGTAATGCCCATATATAATTTCTTGGTGATATCCTACTAGAATGTTTTACTTACACATTGCATATTCCTTTGGTTGTCTAAAGACCTTGTTTTTTAAGACATTAGTAAGGAAAATTTATCCTTTCAATTTAGTTTCCCATCATGATTAATGATGCATGAGGTTAGGTTTGGGATGTACTAGAGGTTTTCTGATGGATTTTATCTCATATAGATTAGTTTTTTTGTTTTGTTTTTCAGAATATTATAAATTATCCTTTATTTATTATTCTACATTTTGAGTTATGAAAATGGATACCAAATGAAAATTTGTTTTTATGACATTTAATATGATGATGTAATGATATTATCTATTTATAAATATTGTGTCTAATTCATAGTATATTAAGTTTTATTTGATGTTTTATACTTTCTGGTATGGATTCTAAATTAATAGATGGATTGTACTTGATTTTAAAGTGATAAATCATTAAAAATGGTTACTTGTTATTCTCTAGATATTTTTACCTCCCACAATGAATTAGAAAATGATATGGACCATGAGTATTTCCCACTTCAGTTTTTTATTAGGTGAAAAAAGCTTGTATTATTTGGTTTGGAAACATGATACTAGTCCCATAAAACCAATAGTCGGATAAAGAAATTTTTTATGATTCAAATTTTATATACCTCTCTTTTCATATATTAATAATGAATATGTATATAAATCTAAAGAATATCTACAGGTGAGATAACATTAAGATGGATGTTTTGAAATATGAATATCTATAATTGGTATGCATTACCGTTAAATTAGAATGGAAACAATTCAAGGTTATTTTACAAAATTTACCCATAAAATTATAGAAATGGGAACATGTCACCATGTATTTAATTATAGGGCTCCCAAAGATATATAAATTCTATAATACCATTTGGTATATAGTTTACTACCTTACAAAGTTAGTGCATTTTATTACAATCAATGAATATTTCTTAATTAAACAACTCACCATGATATACATGATGAGGTTAAGATTTATAGAGTACCAATCCCTATTATTTGTAATTTCTATATAATATTTACCTTAATGTTATAAAAAAGTATTCGGTGAGATTTAAATACAGAGTAGAATTTCAACACTACATATCCCCCTTAGGTAGATGGTTAGTCTAAGAGGACTATTCATATTTTTTAGGATATTTTATTATATTGTTCAATATATTTCCAAGGATTTCTAGATCAACCCCTAACATTGGTACATTACTCATGTAATAATAGTTTATATTCTACCAATCAAATGGAATCATTTGAGGCTCTCAATGGGAAGATATATAGGGTTCCAACATGATGGGATGATGTTAGAAGGAATAAACTGATAGTTCCTGACCATTTTCAAAAGTTAAATGAGAATTTTCAAACTAATTAGTAGTATGTGGATTAAATACGTATTTAATTTAATGGTTATCTAGATAATCTCCTCTAAGATCTCGATGTGGATGTTGGTGAACCTTTGTTTATATAGATATCACATTGGAAGTGGTTTTTGAAATATAGAAACTAAATATTGTTTTCCCTAGTTATATCAATATATTTTAAATTAGTCATCATTTTAGTGCCATATATTATCATTAGGAACTTCCTCTTTATCTCCCTTAGGATCATGATTTCTTCTAGGTATCTATTTTGAGAAATTATTTATAGGATCTCTCATGTGTATGTATAATTTATTTATTACAATTGTAGAATGATCTCTCAAATAAAGGAACAACATCAATTCCTTGATTGAAGATATAATGCGTTTTAGAACAAGACAATCCATCATGGGGATTTATTATAGAAGAACCCTATGTTTGATAACATTATGTGCAGATATGCAGATATAATGGGAGAAAATTATTCCCACATTTTTTTACCCTAATAAAGAATTTCATCTAAAAAATTCCTATAATGGGGTACAACGTAACAAACAAATATTTTAGTATATACTTCCACCTAAATAAACATTTTTTATAAATATTTTGATTCACACGAAACAAAAATCCATGTTCACAATGTATGGGTTAGACCCCTAAATTAAAAAATGGAGAAAAGACTATATTAAAAATAACTGTAATAATGTTGTCAAGTAATAGGACGAAAGAAATAGATTTTACTATATTATTAAATATGTTTTTGATATAAATTTTATACATTTTGAAACTTATTAAAATAGTAATTTTTAGGAGATAAGAATAAATAAAATTACTATTATTAAAGTTCATTTTCTAAAAGGATTTGTTTTTCCATTATTTATAGGATTTTATTTAAATGGTAAATTTTCATATTTTAGATTTTGAATTTAAAAAACTTAAAATTACATTTTAACATATTATAACAATAATAGAATAAGATTAAATTTATCTAATTTTTTAAATATTTTGATATTCGGGTGAATAAGGAAAAAATTCCATTTTTATAAAAACCATGTCTTTTTTACATTATTAGTAAATAAGTAGGACATAAAATTTTAACCAATTATTTTATGGAAATTAAATATGTATTTTAATTAAATATTTTAAGTTTAATAATATTTATTTTTGTTAAAAAACCTATGTATTATATTTTATAACTTATGTTAATCATTCTATAATACTCTTTTTGATGAATTATATATTTTTCATATTAAAATTATTTTTTATTGATTTCATAAAATTAATCTAAAAAATTTATTTCAAAATTTTAATTATAAGGCCCATATTATGAAATAATTTATATTTTTATTTTACCATTAGAAAATAAATTACTTTGGTAAAAAGTAGTTGGGTTAAAATCCAAAAGGGTAAATTTTTTTAACCAAATGGGTAAATTTAAAAAGATGTTATAAAAAAAATTTAATTAATTTTCTATGCTTTGGGATGAAAAAAAGTTAACATCACTCCATTATTTTCCATATTGTAATCTTCTTTACATCTGATACATTGGCTCGATTTATATTAAGCTAAAATATATATAAGAATTGCATTCTCACCACTTAGAAAATAGGCTTCCAATAACCCCATCAAGACCACTGAATATATTAAATTTACATTGAAAATTTTCTATTTTTCATTAAACTATCATTCTTTTTAATTTAATTTATATTATGTTTATAACAATTTTTTTAAAATATACTTTTTCAAAGGGGACCTCTAAAGAAAAACTCAATTTCCCCACATTAATATTAATCTTTCCCTAATTTTTTGGCATACTTTTCCAAACCTAATTTTATAATTCCTATATAATTATATTATAATTGTTTTTATACTATATTTTTTATGCTATGGTAAATTTTATTAACCACCATTCCCTTTTTCCATTACAAAAAAATGAAATTTCACTCATTTGTTGGTGCTAACTACCACTTCGACAAAGATATGTGTCTCATTTTTTTATCTAGATTCTACATTATTTAATATAATCTAGTAAAATATGTTTCAAAAAATTATGAAAAACTTAATATTATTTTTATTATTCATTATTAATGATAGTTTTCAATAATAAAAAACAATTATAGTACAACCCATTAATTAATTATTGTTTGTTCATTTTGGGTCGGTCTAACCAATTACATGAATAATGATATAAAATAACATCATAGATTACTATGAGAACTTAATTACTAATAATATATGATATATATAAGTAAATATTGATTTTATTCTGTTTATGAAATGGTAACATTAATATTAATATCATTAATTAAGAAACCAATGAATGTTTATTAAAAAACAAAAAATATTTCTCAATATTGCCATAATATTTTAGAATTATAACAAAAACACTAATATAATGAACTAATAACATTATAAAAAAACTATAAATCATAATAAAAAAATAACAGTTATGATCTATTAATGATGAAATTGAGGATTATAATGGATAAGAAATATTAAAAAATTAGTTCTAAACATGCAAAAATACTCATACTCGATATTGAAAAAAAATTATACCTAATATACATGTATATAATAATAATAAATGAAGATTATAAAAGGTAATATATTTTAATAATGTGATTAAATATGTGATTAATATATTTATTTTTTAATATTGTAGATTCAATAACATTATTGGATTTTAAGAATTAAGGTAAGGGGATTTCTTGAATCAAATGATTTTCCAAATTCATATAGATTACTTCTAGAATATGATTATTACAAGACTCCTTTATAATGATATATTATAATATTATAATTAATATCTTATCACTGTTCTATTAGATTACATTAATTAACTTATTTATACATATATTATAATGATGATAACAATAATTCATATTTATTTCAAATAAACTATTTTCCTTCCATATCCATATTTACTCTTCCAACTAATGTTTCCAATTAATTTTATGAATTCTATATATTATTTATTTATTTTAATTTTCAAATTTATATTTAATTATTTTCATATTATTGATTTATCACTATATTTGTGAATATTTTTCTTCAATAAACTTAATTTTAAATAATTTTAATCGATTCTCCACTCATGTTATTATTATTAAACTCCACTCAACATTTCATATTTTAAATATTTTTTTCCCTTTAAATAATTCATTATTGGGAAATTTTTTAATATGGTGTTTTAAAATTTTTATTATCTTACTTTCTTATATATGATTTTTGAATGTTATTCATAATTTTACCCTTATATTATTATGCTATGAAATGATTTATAAATGCTCAATTACAATGATTCAAATCTATTTTCTTATTTAATTGTCTAACTCATATAGATTTATTCTTTATGAACCATCCTTTAATTTATTTCATAAAATAATCCATTTTCGTGATTAAAATTTTTGTATAAATTAATAGACAAGAAATACCATTTTTTAAAAGATAAAAAATGTATATTATTCCCTTGGTGTTTTATGATGTGATGAATGATTAAAATCTTATATAACACATATGTATAGGTTATGATTTGTGGATTCTTATATCACCATGAAATGAATGGGTTAATTTTTTATATCACATGAGATAATTTATCGTGGATCTTATTGAACATGCTTGTAATATAATGGGTGAACCATCTTAGAATATGATCACATTATTATGGGTGGGGATTCTTGGATAAAATAACGTTATGACAACACCATTTGATTATGTTTATTATATTATTATTAATTATAATAATTTTCAATGGAATGATAAATTTATTTTTCGTATTCTTATGAATATCCCCATGGATATTATTTTTTATCTAATGATTACACACAGCTACTCCAAGGAATATGTGTCACGACCCATCCTCAGGGCCCATGTCTTGACTACCCCAAGCCCGCCTTCCAGAGGCCAGGGGCTGGCGACTAGCCCCAAAGGGGTAAATCACGATATCTGGGAAGGCATTGCCTTTATAAAAGAAAACAAGCACCACATAGTAAGGAAGCGGAAAAAAGTAAACACTAAGGAAAACAGAAGTGATGAAATGTAAATGGGCCAGAATACAAACCCAAAAGAAAGTACAACTACAACTGAACAAGTTCAATAGAAAAGATAACAGCTGGAAGGACGGAAACGGCTCCTGGGTCGTCCTTCTAGGATCCTACCTGAAGGGTAGGTACAGATGGCGCAACTCCTGGTCATCCACCACGGATCCTACCTGAAGGGTAGGTACAGATAGCCTCCTCCACGCTCTCGACCGTCAACCGCCTATGTGTGTCGTCTCGTCATGTAGTCCACCTCCGGGTACTGACTCTTCGTGTATTCTACCTCCGGGTAATGACTTTCCGTGTAGTCCACCTCTGGGTACTGACTCTTCATGTAGTCCACCTCCGTGTATCGTCCAGTCCTCGAACACTCAGCCTCCGTTAGCACTGCCCGTCGTCTGCAACCACACAATGAGGTGCGGGCATAGCCCGTGCAGGGGTGAGTATAATGATACTCAGTAGGGACCCCGAGTCCCTCAAGGTCTCACTAAACCAACAAGGATAACCACAAAGAATATCTCAACCGATAACCTCTACTTAGGTATATGCCCATACATATACATAAGTTATCATGTAACCCATCTCAATCATGAGGAAACACAAGGATTTTGAAATCAATGGATAACCACTACCCCAGGTATATGCCCATACATATACCTAAGTTAGCAAGTGACTCATCTCAATCATGAGGTAAACAAAAGGTCAAAAGTCTCAACTCAAACTAGGATTTTCATTATCGAAACCGTAACTACTGAAGAGCTCCGTCTCTGGAGTGTACAGTGGTCCTGTCACGACTCTGAGGTACTACTCACTAACCTAATACTGCTGAGGTACTCCTCCTGTCGAGTATTGCGGGCCTACCACCTCACACAGTAGTGCTTCCCGTAGGGGTCTGCCACCCAAACACAGTAGTGCTCCCCCCTCATAGCCTACAGAGGTACTCCTCCTGTCGAGTACCATGGGTCTGCCACCTCACATAGTAGTGCTCCTCCGTTGTGGGTCTGCCACCTCACAAAGTAGTGCTCCGCAATGGGCTACGTAAGTCACTCCGAATCGAATCGGACAAGCAGTCTTCAGGTCTCTTCCGGCTACACGGTCTCCGTACTCCGTACGCTCGTCTTTGGAAGGGTCCGCTCAATGAGCTATTGGTAGATACTCCAAGTATCACAAAGTCCCACGAAGAAGTATCTCAAAAGACCGCCTCGTCATAGGGGTCTCAACGCAACAGACGACGCGTCAATCGGACGCCCGGTCTGTGAGTTATTAGCCTTTTCGTCCCAGGGGCCCGGTTGGTTTCATGTGCGAACCAATCCAACCGTTACTCAAATATACCCCGAAAACTCATAGGGTATACTCATAGGGACCGTTTCTCAACGAGATCACCAACGCCGCTAACGGTTCGTCAAACGGACGTTCTGTCAGAAAGGTATCAGCATTTCCGTTCCAGGGGCCCGGTTGGATTTCTGGTGCAATCAAACCCGGCCACTATCCAACTGCATCCAAAACTCAAGAGGATGATGAAAAAAGTTCTGTATCGTCAACATGAACGCAACGCAACAGACGGCGCGTCAATCGGATGCCTAGTCTGGAAGTTATTGGCTTTTTCATCTCGGGGGGGGGGGGGGGGGCGGTTGGTTTTATTAAGTTAAAACCAACCCGACCATACTCTAACTGCATCCAAACCTCGAGCAGAGTAAGCCAAAAGATCCATCTCACTTAGAGGAATCCATCAATGTCGACGGCACGTCAATCGGACATCCGGAACTCAAGATATAAGTGTTCCCGCTCCGAAGGCCCGGTTGGTTTCGTATCCGAACCAACCCGGCCGAACCCAAAGTAATCCGAAACCTTTAGTGCGATATACCGAAATGACTGTCTCGATCCAAGGATCGCGTTTCCACTAAGGGCGAGTCGTTTGGAGGCCTGTAGCTCATGTTACGGGCATTTGACCGAAAATGGTCCGAAAATGGGGGTCTTGGCCCGGGACGACCCGGCCCGACCCCCCCTGGGTAGGCTCGAACCGGGTCGACCCGACCCGGGTCCGACCCGGGTGGGCCTGGTCCGGCCCGGCCCGGCGCAGTCCGGTTTGGTCCGGCCCGACCGGCCGGCCGCGGCTCGGCCTGCGCGGCCGAGCAGACACCGCGGGCGGGGTGCGCAGCTCCCCCGCCCTTCGGTGCTGATTGAGGTCGGCGGCGAAACGCCGGCCGCCTCACTTCCAGTGGTGCGCCGCCGCTGCCTTCTGCGGACCACCGGACGCGTTCCGGTGGTCCGTTTCTCTTGACGTCTTCGCCTATGGTCCTCTCGGGACCCGAACTTCACTGCGGAGGCCTCAAAATCAACTTGCGGCCTCGTTTGTCATCGCTCGTCGATCCAAACATCAATAAACAATCTGCGGAGGGTTGTCGGGCCGTGTTCGTTTGGCCCGCACCCTCCACGTTAGATAATATCAACGAGAGAATTTATTCAACACATGAAACAACAATTTTAAAATATTAAAATTGTTCATATGAAACTGGTTCTTTAATTTTAAAGAAACGTTCACGAGAATATAAAATATTCACAACAACCCCTACCTCGTCAAGTCGTCGCACGCGGGTTCTTCGCGGATTTGATCGCCACGGAAAGAGGCGATCGTCGTGTCGCGGAAGGCGTCACGTCGTCATGGAAGGGCGTCGCGTCGTCGCGGAAGGGCGTCACGTCATCGTGGAATATGGTGCGCGTCGACGAACTCTGAGGTTCAAGATCAACAGATTTAATTTTAATAATTAAATCCGTGCGTTGTTAAAAAAACAAAGGAGTTTTATAAGAAACCTGAAATCTCTTACCTCAAACAGAAGATCGAATATTTCGTTGTGGACGAAGGAACGTCACAGAAGAACGTCTCGGAAGAGGAAATGTCGGCGTCGTGGCACACGTTGTTGCGTCGTCGATTTCCGCGGTTTCAGCGTTCTTCGTCGGAGGCCGGCATTCTTCGCGTTTTTCGTGTTCTTCGCGAAGAAAGGTGAAGGCACAATAATTATGTCAAAGCCTTCCAACGTGTAATCCTTAAGATGTGGTGTTGGTCTTATTTTATTACTACGCCAACGGATTTCAAACTGGTTAAGAAAAGAAAAAGAGATAAGTAACGACCTATTAATTCGTAGAATTAATTCAACGAAATAAACTGCCCAATTAATTCAACAAAAAAAACTTCCCAATTAATTGGTGTGTTAAGAAAATAAGAAAACGCGTTAGTTGACTTTCATAATTATGGGCTTTCGCGGGTGCCTTACTTAGCGGAAAAGAAATGGTGGGGCTCGTGCGGGCCCCACCCCACCAATATCCTATCAAGTGGATAGGATATGATGGCTTGCACCCTATCTATTGAACTAAGCTTAAGCAGATTAAAGTGGTCTTCAAGAGGCTTTAAGTGAAATAAAATTGTTGCACAACTTTATTTTATTTCATAACATAAAACCCAAAAATTAAAAACCACAACAAAGAAAACGCAACTCCGGACGAGGCGTTTCTAAGCAAGTAGCGGTTCTGCGATACCATCAGTGCCCTCAGAATTTGATTCCGGGCACCGGTTCAATAGTTAGAAAAACCCACTCGTCTGTTCACTGAACGTACCCGAGCCAAACTTCGGAAAATGATTTCGGGCACAACGGGCCTCGGAATCAGGTGCCGTCAGAAACTACGTTCTTGTAAAATTCCAAAGAAAATTTAGAAAAAATTTCTCTTGAAATTTCCAGGTCTTTACATTACTCCCACCACAGGGCTTTACGTCCTCGTAAAGCTTCAACATAAATTAGGGTCACAAAAGCGGTACAGAGCACGCATCTGAGCCTTCCGCTCCCATGTTCTCACTTGGAGGTTCTCGTACTTCCAAAGAAAGTGCACCCGAGGAATTGATCGTCCTTGTAGGATCGCACTTGTCGATCCTCGATCCCTACTGGAACCTCCGTGAAAGATACCCCATCGCCATCATCCAGCTCCTCATGATCGATGATATGTGAAGGGTCGTGCACCTGGTACAACTGAGGTGGTAGAGCCTGGCATTAATCCACCTTGCCAAATCTCTGTAATCCATGTCGAGTTGAGACACTCAAGAATACGTGGTCACCATCATTGAACTCTAGCGGCCTCCGCCTCATGTCAGTGAAAGGATTCTGTTGGCCCTGAGCTATCTTCACCTGCTCCTGGATGACCTGGACCTTCTCTATCGTGGCCTGGACCACCTCTGATCCCACAAGAGCTTCTATGATTTCTTCTTTGCCGATAAGAGAAATATGTTCTCATCTTTTGGATGAACCACGTTCTTCGCCTAATATAGTCAATCCAGACATGGATGATACTAATCCATACCAAGGATGACGTTTTCAGGCCTCGACGCTACTACCAAGAGATCCAACCGTTACTCTCGCCTCCAAGGGTTGAGTCACACTGTCGGCATCAGTGTTTGGTAACCGGGTCTCCTCCAGTAGATGACTCGAAAGTGAGGTTCAAGTCAACAGTCTTAACTGGGACCACTCAGTATCAAACAAAAAGGACAGGAAAGAAAACTTTACAAAGGTAAGTGTCTTTTCATTATTGCAGCTCATAGTACAAAGACACAAAGAAAATACAGAAAAACATCAACAAAACTAGAAGCAACAGGATTAATAGCCTCCGGGTCGGAAGCTAGTCCCACTCCTGTCCATCTGCTTCCGGAGCTCCATGACCATAGGCCTCAGCTGCTTGAAGCTGAGCTCTCCCATGTCCTCCTGTCCCCTGCGGTTGGGGTGGGCCTCCTGGTGGTGGTGGTGGCAACATCCTGAAGCGTCGTCCACCTCCAGCTGCACGGCCAGCTCCTCTGCAATGGCCGCCCTGCTCCTTGCGGTCCTCCCTGATCGAACCTCAGCCTCATCCTTGGAGGTTCTTCATTTAACTGCTGGTCATCTATATGGCGGGTGGGACAGTCATGTGCCATGTGACCAATCCCGCCACAGGAGTAACACTTCATGGCAGGTCTGGCTCTATCACTTCCCTTGGTGCCTCGCTCTACCGACCCTGATTCACGCGGTCGACCACCTGTAGGTCTGGTCTTCTTGGACCTCTGTGTCATCTGTCTACTACCTGCTGTAGAAGACTCTGGCACATGGCGGCTAGTGGTGGGTCCTGCTGCTGGAGACTGCTCAGCAAGGAAACTCTCCACTTAGAGGGCTCCCTCCAACACCCCTATCTGCGTCGGAATGTTGTGCGATTCAACCAAAGCTCTGATCTCCCACCAGAGCCCCTACTCGAAGGTTCGGGCCCTGAAGAACGGGTACCGTACCATATCTGTGGAGTAGCGTGAGAGGTCTGTGAATCTCACTGAGTACTGAGCCACTGACATGCTGCCATGCCGCAGCTGAAGTAACTCCTGTATACGCACCGCTCGAAGGGTGGCTGGTACAAACTCTGCCCCGAATAGGCTCTCGAAGTCTGCCTATAGAAGTGTCACCTCGTCATTCATCTGAAGCATCAGGCTCCACCATCATCCTGCTGTTTCCTGGAGAAGGTTGGCAGAAAGGATCACCATAAACTATGTCGGCGTCCCCACTAGCCTGAAGACTCCCACCACAGCCTCCAGCCAATCCTCAGCCGCCTGCGGGTCCGTCCCTCCCCGGAACCTGGGTGGCCTCTGGCGCTGGAACTCATGCACTACGCTCAAGAGACATGCATCCTCTACTGCTGGGGCTGGTGGCATCGGTGGCCCAACGGGTAGTAGTACCGCTGGTGCCTCCGCTGGTGCCTCAACTGAGATAGGGCCCTGTACTGAGGCCTCGTCGCTCGGTGGGCTATCAGTACGTTCCACTCTCGGGGCTCTAGCTGGTCGTCCATGGGGAGGCATCCTGAAAGAAACAACGTGACATGGTCAAAAGATTATCCCTGGTGAGCTGACCTGGTTTGAGCTAACATTTAAATAAAACTTCTGAAAAACACACACGCAATCAGTTTTTTCGTGCACAAAGTCGGAAATCAGTTGTGAGGGTCCTGATGTATGGATACGTCGACCGCCCGCACCAACACTGGACTCCCTGAACTGAAGACCACACTCGGTACCCTTAACACTATTTCTTCACATAACGAAAATATCAGAGTTATAAGTTCTGCGGTAGAACCTCCCCCGGATACCAATTTGTCACGAATCGTCCTCGGGGCCCGTGCCGTGACTACCCCAAGCCCGCCTTCCATAGGCCAGGGGCTGGCGACTAGCACCAAAGGCTTAAATCCCGATATCTGGGAAGGCATTGCCTTTATAAAAGAAAACAAGCACCACAGAGTAAGCAAGCAGAAAAAAGTAAACACTAAGTACAAGAGAAGTGTTGAAAAGTAAATGGGCCAGAATACAAACCCAAAAGAAAGTACAACTACAACTGAACAGGTACAACAGAAAATATAACAGTTGGAAGGACGGAAGTGGCTCCTCGGTCATCCTTCTCGGATCCTACCTGAAGGTTAGGTACAGATGGCGCAGCTCCTGGTCATCCACCACGGATCCTACCTGAAGGGTAGGTACAGATAGCCTCCTCCACACTCTCTCCCGTCAACTGCCTCTGTGTTTCGTCTCGTCGTGTAGTCCACCTATGGGTACTGACTCTTCGTGTAGTCCACCTCAGGGTACTGACTCGTCTTGTAGTCCACCTCTGGGTACTGAATCGTCGTGTAGTCCACCTCCGGGTATCGTCCAGTCCTCGAACACTTGGCCTCCGTCAGCACTGCCCGTCGTCTGCAACCAACACAACGAGGTGTGGGCATAGCCCGTGAAAGGGTGATTATAATGATACTTAGTAGGAACCATGAGACCCTCAAGGTCTCACTAAACCAACAAGGATAACCACAAATAAGATCTCAACAAATAACCTCTACTTAGGTATATGCCCATACATATACCGAAGTTATCATGTAACCCATCTCAATCATGAGGAAACACAAGGATTGTGAAATCAACGGATAACCAAAACCACGGGTATATGCCCATACATATACCTAAGTTAGCAAGTGACCCATCTCAATCATGAGGTAAACACAAGGTCAAAAGTCTCGGCTCAAACCAGGATTTTCATTATCGAAACTGTAACTGCTGAAGAGCTCCGTCTCTGGAGTGTACAATGGTCCTGTCATGACTCCGAGGTACTGCTCACTAACCTAAGCCTACTGAGGTACTCCTCCTGTCGAGTACCGCGGGCCTGCCACCTCACATAGTAGTGCTTCCTGCCGGGGTCTGCCACCCAAACACAGTAGTGCTCCCCCCTCATAGCCTACAGAGGTACTCCTCATGTTGAGTACCGCGGGTTTGGCACCTCACATAGTAGTGCTCCTTCACTGTGGGTCTGCCACCTCACAAAGTAGTGCTCCCCATTGGGCTACGTAAGTCACTCCGAATCGAATCTGACAAGCAGTCTTCAGGTCTCTTCTGGCTACACGGTCTTCGTACTCCGTATGCTTGTCTCTGGGAGGGTCCGCTCCACGAGCTATTGGTCGATACTCCAAGTATCACAAAGTCCCACGAAGATGTATCTCAAAGGACCGCCTTGTCATAGGGGTCTCAACGCAACAGACGGCGCATCAATCGGACGCCCGGTCTGTGAGTTATTAGCTTTTTTGTCCCAGGGGCCCGGTTGGTTTCATGTGCGAACCAATCCGGTCGTAACTCAACTATACCCTGAACACTCATAGGGTATACTCATGGGGACCGTTTCTCAACAAGATCACCAACGCCACTGACGGTTCGTCAAACGGACGTTCTGTGAGAAAGGTATCAGCTTTTCCGTTCCAGGGTCCCGGTTGGATTTCGGGTGTGATCCAACCTGGCCACTATCCAATTGCATCCAAAACTCGAGCGGAGGATGCCAAAAGTTCTGTATCGTCAATAGAAACGCAACGCAACAGACGGCGCGTCAATCGGATGCCCAGTCTGGAGGTTATTGGATTTTTCATCCCGAGGGCCCGGTTGGTTTTTTTAAGTTAAAACCAACCCGACCATACTCCAACTGGGTCCAAACCTCGAGCGGAGTAAGCCAAAAGATCCGTCTCACTTAGAGGAATCCATAAAAGTCGACAGCACGTCAATCGAACGTCTGGAACTCAAGATATAAGCATTCCCGCTCCGAGGGCCCAGTTGGTTTCGTATCCGAACCAACCTGGCCGAACCCAGAGTAATCTGAAACCTTTAGTGCGATATACCAAAACGACCGTCTCGATCCAAGGATCGTGTTTCCACTGACGGCGACTTGTTTGGAGGCCCATAGCTCATGTTACGGGAATTTGACCGAAAGTGGTCCGAAAACGGGGGTCTGGGCCTGGCTCGGCCCTGCCCGGCGCGGTCCGGTTCGGTTCGGCCCGACCGGCCGGCCGCGCCTCGGCCAGCGCGGCCGAGCGGACACCGCGGGCGGGGTGCGTGGCTCCCCCGCCCTTCGCCGCTGATTATGGCCGACAGCGAACCGCCGGCCGCCTCCCTTCCGGCGGCGCGCCGCCGCCGCCTTCCGCGGACCACCGGACGCGCTCCGGTGGTCCGTTTCTCCTGTCGTCTTCGCCTATGGTTCTCCGGGGACCTGAACATCAATGTGGAGGCCTCAAAATCACCTTGCGGCCCCATTTTTCGTCGCCCGTTGATCCACACATCAATAAAAAATCTGCGGAAGGTTGTCGGGCCGTGTTTGTTTGGCCCGCACCCTCCGCGTTAGATAATATCAATGGGAGAATTTATTCAACACATGAAACAACAATTTTAATAAATTAAAATTGTTCATATCCAACTGGTTCATTAATTTTAAAGAAACGTTCATGGGAATATAAAATATTCACAACAACGCCTACCTCTTCAAGTCGTCGCACGTGGGTTCTTCGCGGATTTGATCGCCGTGGAAGGAGGCGATCATCGCGTCGCGGAAGGCGTCACGTCGTCGTAGAAGGGCGTCGCGTCGTCGCGGAATACGGTGCGCGTCGACGAAATCCGAGGTTCAAGATCAACAGATTTAATTATAATAATTAAATCTGTGCGTTGTTAAAAACCACAAAGGAGTTTTATAATAAACCCGAAATCTCTTACCTCAAACAGAAGATCGAAGATTTCGTTGTGGACGAAGGAACGTCGCAGAAGAACGTCGCGGAAGAGGAAACGTCGGTGTTGTGGCACACGGCGTTGCGTCGTCGATTTCCGCGGTTTCGGTGTTCTTCGTCGGAGGCCGGCGTTCTTCGCGTTCTTCGCGTTCTTCGCAAAGAAGGGTAAAGGCACAAGAATTCTGTCAAAACCTTCCAACGTGTAA
This sequence comes from Viscum album, assembly GCA_963277665.1. Classification (NCBI taxonomy): domain Eukaryota; kingdom Viridiplantae; phylum Streptophyta; class Magnoliopsida; order Santalales; family Viscaceae; genus Viscum; species Viscum album. The sequence continues at coordinate 2,131,361,881 of OY728155.1, read as the reverse complement.
TCCTCAAGATGCGGCGTTGGTATTATTTTATTATTACGCCAACGGATTTCAAACCGGTTAAGAAACGAAAAAGAGATAATTAATGACCCATTAATTCGTAGAATTAATTCAACGAAATAAGCCGCCCAGTTAATTCAACGAAGAAAACCGCCCAATTAATTGGTGTGTTAAGAAAATAATAAAACGCATCAGTTGACTTTCATAATGACGGGTTTTCGCGGATGCGTTACTTAACAGAAATGAAACGGTGGGGATCGTGCAGGACCAACCCCACAAATATCATATCAAGTGGATAGGATATGTTGGGTTGCACCCTATCTGTTCAACTGAGCTTAAGCAGCTTAAAGTGATCTTCAAGCGGCTTTAAGTGAAATAAAATTGTCGCACAACTTTATTTTATTTCATAACATAAAACCCAAAAATTAAAAACCACAACCGAGAAAACGCAACTCCGGAAGAGGAGTTTCTAAGCAAGTAGTGGTGCTGCGATTCCATCGGTGCCCTCAGAAATCGATTCCGGGCACCGGTTCAAAATTTAGAAAAACCCGCTCATCCGTTGACTGAACATACCCGAGCCAAACTTCGGAAAATGATTCCGGGCACACCGGGCCTCGGAATCAGGTGCCGTCAGAAACTGCGTTCTTGTAAAATTCCAATGAAAATTTAGAAACAATTTCCCTTGAAATTTCAGATTCTTTACAATATGTTTCTTTATTTGATATTTCATGTCATCTAATATGAATTTAAAAATAACTCTTACTATTCTATATTATTTTTGATAAAAAATTCATCCCTGAACATGATTTATCAAATGCATGTGATCTGTAACTTTGATGAAACACAAATAAGTTTTCCCTTATAAGGCTCTTAAACTCACTTTTTTTCATATTTTTCCATTACCTATGTTATAAATATGACTATAACATTTTATAATATTATATAAAAGTCTGGTGTGGAAAAATTATTTATGAATGTTTATAAATATTATATTGTATGGTTTTTACACAGAGTGTCCTCAATGATAATAATCCTTCTTTTCTAGGTACTTATAGTTTATTTTTGAGTAGTAATGTCCATTTTATAAAAATGTTGTAAAATAAATTTATATTTAGAATAATTTAATTCAGTGGGAATCAAATAAATAATTATATATCTTTTAGCATTACTTTTCTTATATTGGGGTTAGGATTATATAACATTAGTGAAAAATCAAGGGAAAAGTCTAAAGTATTGGTCTAAGTATGGTATAGAATGATACTTTTCTTTAAAGTATATATTTTTTGGTTTCCATGTAATTACACCCATATCCAAATAGTATAAATTTTATGTGTTTTTGGAATATATTCACCTAGCAGTCACACCCTATAAAATTCTAATCAATTATCACCTCGATCTTAACATGGTGCATGAGGAGTATACCTAAGATAAAACACTTTAATAGTCTCTCTAGGAGGATATTATTTAGAAATTCACAACTCTTTATAAACCATTTTGAATTATTGGAGGAAATCTTTATGTTGTTATTATGATACCAAATAGAAAAAACAAATGAATAACCTAGATTGAAATCATAAAATATATAAGTTAGGTTACATAAGTTATATATTATTTATCCCTTTTATGTTAATAGTTTTCTTTATTATATTATGTGTTATTATCATTAAATTTAATTTATATATAAAATGGATATATCGATGATAAATTGTGTTTGAAATTGGTGTGAAGAGTAGTGAAACTATTGTAAAATGAGTGAAAAACATTATATGAATATAAGTACAAAATATTTTTAAAATTATAATAGAATTCACTCAAGATATGAGTAATAACTCATAATATGTTGATCTCCCAAACACACCAATGATGGAAAATATTGAAATTGGGTCCTTTATAATACAACTTCCACCCCTACGATGGATCATAAAATTTTATTATTTTAATGAAATGGATAATTGTGATGAAAAATATTTATTTCTATTCAATATTTATTGGTACATGGGAAGGTTTTATTATATGTTTAACATGTATAGAGTGATGTAAATTTATTTTGAATCTCATTAAAGATTAAAAAAGAATATGTAGGATCTATATAATGGGATGAGTTTATAATGTTCATTTTTTACCATGTATCTTCCTTATACAGTTCACATAAAGATAGAGAGAGAATTCATGATGTTGAATCAGGTGGATGATAAATCCATCAAAATTTAGACCAATAGTATTATCTATGAAATAGAGAGTAAATATTAATTTTTATTTATTGTCTTCAATCCAAGTCATCTAATAGAATTACTGGTTGGATACATTGGTTGATTTTATGAGTATGTTCAATGTTTACTGATAGTGGATATGAAATTGTTTGACACTCATTACGGTAGAGTGATAACAGCTATGTAGATTATCATTGAATCTTTGATAATAATACACCTGGGGAGGAGGAATTTCAAATTCTTACATGTTAAAAATTTAGATGGAATCGGAAGGGCCACTAACTCTGTTAAATAAATATGTGTTTCATGTCTAGAAATATTGGATATAACACTAATGAATATTGTAAGGGGATGGAGATTCTAGTAAATTTTATAGGGGAAAATAATTCCATAACTAATGTTCCACCCACACTTCAATGAATCATGTTTAAGGAGTTTCAGTATAGGTTATAGTACGATCATAAATTAAGGGAGCAAGTGAGAGTGTTTCTATCACTACTGTTTTGGTGGACATTAAAAATGAAGCAATATAAGGTTAACATGTTATTCAATATTATGTTGTGAATGAAATATTTGATTATGGTTATTTCCATTTTTAGTATCACTTCAATTTTCTTAGAATTTTGATTCACCACCTCAAGAATTAGACATTGAAAAATTCATGAAACACCTAATAGAAGAATGATCTTTTCTAGGATATATAACTCTTCCCTAATAAAATTTATTGGGATGATATTTTTTATGGATGTCATTTTCTTCCCTTAGATGAATTTGATATAATATTGGGTATGTATTTTCTTTCCATATAAAAATAACATATCAATTTTCAGAATAAATTTGATTTAATATCCCTTATCAACATATTAAAAATTAACAATATATGTATGATCATAAACATCTTATGGATGAAAATTCAAAAATATATATGACTGACTGACTGAAAGTTATTTTTTATTAATATTTAACAAAAACGAGTAACAAAAACATAAAAACCCTTCACAGGGGACGGAAATGGTGCAGACCCAGGGCATCCCCTCTAACCACACGCTGACATTCTAGGGGAAGAGAGAGGGGACGATAAAAAACCACAAGAGGATCCTCCTGACTGCCCTGGCGGGCCAGCAGATCGGTTGCGAAGTTAGTTTCTCTCCAGCTGTGATGGATAAACCTTCCATGGTTGGATTCCGCATTGCACCTACGTATAATGTAAGTCATGTCCCACGGAATCCCAAACCTTCCTTGTACCACCTTAACCAGGACCTCTGAATCAGATTCAATTTCTGAAACTGCCAATCCCTTCTTCTTGCAGATCAAAAGGCATGAGAGAAGGGCGCGAGCCTCTGCTCTCAAGGAATTTCCAGGTCCATAAAAAGCACTAAAGGCAACGTATACTGATCCCCAGCAGTCTCGCAGCAAGCCTCCACCCCTCATTACTCCCTCCATGCAAGAACCGTCAACATTGAGTTTCAACCCAAGTTTAGGTGGTTGCCATTTTATCCAACAACCATGTTTCTTTTGGAGTCTGCCAGGTTTCCCAAGGAAGCTACAAACCTCCACAGACTCCCTCCCCCCTTTGATCAAGGACGCTAGCTCCGCAACAAGAGTTATAAGCCTTATCAAAAGGACTAAGGTAGACTTTTTGGATCCCAATCTAACCATATTGTGCGCCTCCCACAAGACCCAACAAACATCCACCAAGACAACGGCCCTGATGGACCTTTCCATAGTCCTGTCTGGGGTTCCCAAGAACCATGCAGCCACAAACTCCGAACAGGACCCAAGAATTCCGTCGTTAACTAGTGAGTTTGAGAAAGAGGACCAAAGAGTAGAGGCCCATTGTCCCTGGAAGAAAAGGTGAACCGCCGATTCAGTCCTTGGAAAATCACAGCAGAAACACCGCGATGCCAAACATATTCCTTTCCTATGTATATTCTCCTCTGTTGGTAATGCAGTGTTGATAACTCTCCACACCAAGAAATTCATCCTCGTCGGAATCTGCTAACACCAAAAGAACTGTCCCCCTTCCACTGATCTCTCTCTCTATAGAATCTTCCTATAGTCGCGGGAGTTGTATCTGCCCGAAGCAGCCTCCGTAAAACAGCATGTATCCGGTTATTTACTCAATATGATATCCGTGAACAGGTCTCGCTGAGTGGGACTCAACGCCGCCTGTATAACATCAGACTGAATACAAGCTTACCTGAAGGACATTTCCAGAAGCAGACAGCCTTCAAAGGCCATAATCTCACCCGCCCAATTATCATGCCAGAAACTGATATCCTTGTTGCCTATAATCCACCTTGAACAGCCCCTAAGCACTCCCATATGCTCGAACATACATTTGGCCAGCCTCGTTGCCCCGTGCAAGTTGCATTCCTCGCCCCAGCCGTATCTCCCCTTGAAAAAGGTGGCCCACAATGACTCTCCCACAATAACCTCCCATGCAAGCCATGCTTGTATCCCAAGAATAGTGTCTCATATATCATGTAGACCAACACCTCCTTCGTCAACTGGGCATGCCATCCTTCTCCATGAGGCCCAATGACAACGCCCTTCTGTCGTGGCATCCTAGAGAAACGCAGTCAGTATGTTTTCCAATTTCTGAATTGTGCCCTTCGGTGGTTTCACAACAGAGAACACATGCATGGGTATAGAGAGGAGCACACTATTGATCAGCATGATCCAAACTCCAAACGACAGGAGTTGGTTCTTCCAGTTCATGATCCTTCCCAATAAACGATCCATAATTCCATAAAAGAGTTGCTTCCTGACCCGTCCATATGACAGTGGAACCCCAAGGTAGAGAATAGGAAAATGCTTCTGATTGCACCCAGTAATCCTCTGAATAACTCTACAGCGTGGTCTCGAGCACTTCGAAGAGATAAACACACTACTCTTCGCCAAATTGATAGATTGGCCACTGAGATGATTATAACTATCCATTAAGCCTTTAAAATGATTTAAGGACCTTCTCCGACCATTCATGAAAGGCAGAATATCGTCAGCAAACATCAAATGAGTGATATTCCCTGAGTTCCCCTTGCCCACGTACGGTTTTAGTTTTCCTTCTAATAGACTCTTCGTCAGATTCCTAGAAAGAGCATCATGTGCAATGACAAACAAGGATGGGGATAAAGGGTCACCTTGTCTCACGCCCCGGACAATTTTGAAGAAACCAAAGCTCCTCCCCATCATTGCCACCGAGATCCATGGTGAGGAGTAGCACCTAAAACATAAATCACAAAAACGTTCCTGGAACCCGAAACCCCTCATTACCCTAATAATGAAGCTCCATTCCAATTGATCATAATCTTTGTTCATGTCGACTTGAATGATGATATTAGAACCAACCGTCCGCCTGTTGACGTCCTGAACCAGCTCACTTGCAATACCCACCGCCCCCTGAATATTGCGGCCCTGAATAAACCCGTGTTTCTCAGCCGAGACCACTTTGGGTAAGAGTTTTGCGAGCCTCCTCCCAATCACCGTGGCTAATATCTTATAAGACACATTACAAAGGCAAATGGGGAGGAATTGACTGATAAGATGTGGATCTTTCAACTTGGGAACAAGCACCACCCTTGATGCCGTTACACCCCTATTTAAGGAACCCCCCTGAAAAAGTCTTGTATAGAATGCACAATGGTAATACCAATAATATTCCATGCAAAAATATAAAAGGACGTCGGAAACCCTTCTGGACCAGGAGCGCTTCCTGTGGGCATGCTCATCAGGGCCTCTCTAATCTCCTTTTCCTAGGGAAGAGAGTTTAGACATTCATTATCATTCACATCCAACAAAGCAGGAAGTCCACCTAAGAACCCAGAGACATCTGCATCATCTCTCACAAAACCGGATGAAGGATCTCCCGCCAGAAGGCTCTCGAAGTGCTTCATCGCTAACTCGCCAGCCACATTCACATCGAACGTGAAAGAACCGTTCTCCATTTTAATATTGATCTTCGTGCTTCTCCTTTCTTTAATACAAGCTTGAAAGAAGGCAGTATTTCGATCACCTTCTCTGAGCCATCTCACCCGAGACCTTTCCTTGACAATTCTTTCTATCTCGAGAAGCTTTTCCGCAAGCGCAAATTTCTTGTCGCAAAGATCAATAAAGATGTTATCATCCCATGCCACCTGTAGATCTTCTTCCAACCTCTCAATATCCGCCTGTATACTGATAACCCGATTAGAATCGACTTCCTGGATGTTTAGCCAGTTCCTAATGTCCAGTTTCAACCGCTTGAGGCGGTTCACCAACCCAGCCCATGAGCACTATCTCTCGTCCCTGTGCCATGACATTTCCAGAACCGATAAAAATCCCGGGTCACGGTGCCACTCCACAGAGTAGCTGAAGGTTCTTCCCACCACCACTTCACGTCTTATGTCCACAAGAATAGGGGCATGATTTGAATGAATACGGGAGAGATGTGTGACCGATGATTTTGCAAATGAATCCAGACCCTGCATGTTGATAAGGCAGCGGTCCAATCTACTCCAAATGCGGTCCGAACCTCTACGGTTATTACACCACGTAAACATAGCACCCGAGAACCCCAGGTCCATGAGTCCTGCATGTGTCGTGCACTCCTGGAACTCCAAAATATTATCCTGCAGAACCCTCTAGCCTCCTTTCTTTTCCGAAGGATCAGCAATGGTGTTGAAGTCCCCTCCCACAATCCATGGAAGGGAGCTAGTCTGGGTGCCTTTTAAGTGAGACCATAATTCTCTTCTCTCAATAGCCAAAGTACTCGCATACACAAATGAGAAGAGGATCTGACCACCACCAATAGTAATCTTCGTATCGATACATTGAGGTAAGATATTCACCACTTCAAGAAAAATGCTATCCTTCCATCCAATCTAGATTTGAGAATTATTATCACCCCCATGTACTGAGTTAGGAAACCCCAAATTCCAAGCAACTCCAGATAACTTGTTTGCAGAGAGCTTTGGTTCCATCATAACCACCAAAGAAACTTTGGCTTTCCTACATTCCGAAACCAAAAACGCATGTTTTTCCTGAGCACCAAAACCGCGCGCGTTCCAAATAATAACTGATAGCATTAAAACCAGCCCCTGCGGGCCTTTGCAGAAGACGAACAGAAGGGCTGAGAGGAAGGGTCAGCATGCCCTTCCCCTTGGACTTGGAGCGGGTAAGAGGCCCCGACTCATCCAAAGCTGTAAAGTTCCTGATAGGAGAAATAATCACTTTCTTAAAATCCGCATCGTCATCCTCCAGGAGCGACGGTCTTCCAGTAGCCCGGAAGCCCGAAGCCTCTGAGTCCACGTTATCGTGAACTAACGACAGGAAAAACCTCCTTTGGGGAGAGAGACGAGACCTCTCCAACTCTTTACTCAGGCCAAGGGTCATTCCGTTGGGAGCCTTTTCCTCAACAGAATGGAACGACAGTTTACTCACAAAATATTTCTGGAGAAAAGCCGGCGACAGTTGGGAAGAGAGCAACAATGAAGACGAAGGGGATGACAGTACCCGCAACGCACTCCCCAAGGAAAACAACAAACTATCCTCTGAAGCCTTCTGAGGAGTGCACCTCTCTTCCCATGAGCCGGCCTCCATATGAGCATCCGACAGAGGAGACCAGGAAAGCAGATCCATATATACCGGAGAAGGGGCCGACTACACGGGAACCGTGTCAGCCGGGGAGTCCGCACACACCAAAAGCGGCGTACTATGTTCCCCAGAAAATATTGAATTTGAATCTGGGGAGGGAGTAACGGTAACTTTGACGTTTCTCGCCCCACCCAAGGAAGGCGGGTCAGGACACGTATTCAACTCCGACTGCTGACGAGGATGACCAGTCCGCCGCCGGCAAGAAGCCTCAAGGTGTCAATGCAATCCGTAGGAGACGCAAAACCGAGGGCCTTGAAAGTAAACCAACCTTTGTTTCCAGAAAAAAACATCATCGGATTCCAAGACTACGAAGGGCGGACGAGGCGCAGAAAGATCTAACTCCACGCAAATGCGTGGATTCGCAGCAGCCTGAAACGAGTAGGTTTTATCATCAGCACATAGAAAGGACCCGAGCGCATTTCCAACCTCCCTGAGAATCGCCGGGTTATGAAAAGGAAGAGGTAACCCAGGAAGAGAGATCCAAACAGCATCCATAGATGATTCCCGACCGAAGTGGCAGTCCCAAGACCACCTCGAGAGAGAAAACCGCCATGATCCACAACGTCTATCATGTCTGTACCAAGCCCTTACGAAGTCCTCCCTGGAAGCGAAATGGATATAGAACACCACCCGGGAAAACTCTGAAACCACTGCCGGTTGAGAAAGACCCCAAGAGTCCACAATACTTCGGAAAACCGCTCCGGAAGGTTTGTTGCGGCCAAAACGCGCATCCAGAGTCAGATCATGGAAGGTCACCGCCTCTTTAAGCTCCTGAGCCGAGAGAGACACAACCGGCACTCCGACGACATTCCTAACAGGACGACTCTCCACCACCACAAGAGGGATGACCGTGAAAGAGCCCACCAAGGAAGAGGATGGACCAGCACCAACCTTAGGAACGCCGCCACACAAGGCCTCTTTAAAGGAGGCCTTCGCCAGAGCCTCACCCCCGCCTCCAGCCGTGCCAGTATCACCATTATCAGAAAGAGTCGAAACCACTCTGCCTCCATTACCAGAGGAGCCGCCGCCAGCCGCCGGGAGAGACGAAGAAGTATTGATCAATGCATCATTTCATTGATTATCATGAGCCTAAAAATATAATATTCCAAAATAACGATCATTTTCCCCATATTGATGATACATTTGATCAAATCAAAGGAGATTAGTACATCTCAAAGAGTTTCCATTGATCCAGATATCATTATGTGATGTTCTAAAGTGATTAAATTTCAAATATAGTTCTCAACACAAGGTATAGACATTGTGAATTTGTAGTTAAGTTATTTGGACATACAAATTATCCCATAATCATTATTGATCTAATGAATACAGTAATTAGAAACTACCCTGATCAATTTTTAGTTTCCACTATAGATGATATTATCATATATTAAATTATAATGGAAGAGAAAAAAGATCATTTATGCATTGTGTTAATGAATTTCACAAGAGAGAATCCATATTATAAATTTAGGAAGTGTGAATCTTGACTACATAAACTATAATTATTAGGTCATGTAATCAGAAGAAAGAGTATATCATTAGATTCATCAAAGAAGAATTGTTTTAAAAAATTTCCCAGACCATCCACTATAACAAATAACCATATTTTTATTGGGTTAGATGGATATTACTTATGCTATGTGATGAAATTTATATAGCCATCAAATACACTATCCAAGTTATCATAGAAGGGAGTGAGGTTTCATTGTAATTTTTAATGTGAATAACAGATAAAGGAACTCAATAAAAATTAGTCACTCTACATTAAATGCATTACCAAACCATTGGTATGGTATTTTAATATAAATTGATTCTTTAAAAAATTGAATGGGATCCATTCACATGTTGAATTATATGAAAATTTAATATGTCTAGTGGAAATTAAACATTCTTTAGTAAATTTACCTGATGTAGGATTTTGAGATGGTGGTATTGATTATTAATTAATTATTGTGGTCAAATATCTCTATTTAAAAATGTGTGATATATAAATATATACTCATCAAAAGATATCGAAATGTATATTCACTAGCAAGGACTGAAATTGATACTAATGTATGTGGTTTGAATTGGTAAAATATTATGACATCTTAATATATTATCATTTAAGGAATGTAAATATGATTGCTGATACTCTGAGAAGAAATTATCATTCTACATTATCCATGAAGAGTTTTATATGATAAATCATGAATTCGTAATGGACGGTGACAAATCCTATGTCCCCCAATTGAATTCTCACCCGTTCATCATCATTATGATTGTAGAATCTATAAAAAGTGATATAGATATGTAGAAGACAGTAGTGAATATTCCATTGTTAAATTTTCATTAAGATGGTTTCATAATGTCTGCATATCGTATATGAATCCCTATAAAATCAAAATTTTATATGGAGTATTTTAATAATCCAAATTTCTCACCCTTATCTATTCTTATAGAAATAATGAATATGTAAATATTTTTAAAGGATTACTTATAATGGGAAACCCTAAATAAAGATCTTTTGGAATATACATCTCAATGATTTGTATCTTAGCTAGTAAAGTAAGAACAATAAAATTATAATGGTAGGTTTCAACCATTTCCCATACCTATATGGAAATGGTAATAACATTATATATTTAATCATAGGATTGCCCAAAACATTCAATTTCCATAATTCAAATTTTTTCTTAGTTTATTTGCTTATAATATTAGTTAATATTATTACCATCAAAATAAAATTTATCACTTGAAAAAGTCACCAATACATATATAATAGAGGTGGTAAGGATACGTGGGGTGCCACTATCCATTATATCTAATAGATATTTGGAGTTTACCTTATCATTATATAAAATTAATAAAGAATATTTGGGGATATACCTATGTATCAACATATCTTATCACCCACAGTCAATTGTCTAGCCTAATACAAGCATTAAAATTCTTGAACATACGATGTTATTCAGTTTAATAGAAATTTAATGATGTTGGGATCAACACCTCCCTAGGTATATTTCTCATATAAAAACAATTTTAATTCTACAATTTTGATAATAATAAATGAGGAAATTTATTGGAAGATGTGGAGACACTAATATCTATGGATAAGGTTAGAGAGGGGAATCTAGTATGTCAGGATCTTTTCCAAGATATGACAGAAAAAATTGAAACCATTCATTGGAATTTAAAAGTGTGAAATAGTCCAAAAAATTGGTATCTATATAATCATTGATGATATCAAGAGTTTTAGGTTCGAGGAACGATGTTTTTATGTATATCCCCATGAAAACATGTTACAAGATTGTAAATAAAAGGAAAGAAAATCAATTGGTATAGCAATCCCTTTGAAATGATCAATCTTGATAGGGTTGTGGTTTTCATTGGGTACTTAATCCTAATCTCAAATATGTTCATGAAATCTTACCTATATCTATTTTGTTAAATTACATACAGAATACCTCACAAGTACACACCTCATATGTTATGAAATTTGAGGATTATCTCTCCTTTGAGGAATAAGCTATGGAAAAATTGGATTAAAGAGACTAATTTTAGTTGAATATGACCACCCACCTAGTCACTATTCTATTGTGGGACCATATGTTTGAGGAAGATCTATAAGAATTTGATGATGGAATTAGAAAAATATTACTCTGACATGTTTGTATCCAAATAATATAATTATTAACAAAAAATATATTTTAAGGGGTTAAAATGTAACGACCGAGGAATTATGTTAATATTTCCTGTTAAATAAATATTGGACAAAATATCCTTTTCACATTCAAAACCAAACCCAAAAAAACTACAACACCTTTTAGACATAACATCATAATGTAGTCATTGAAATTTTGGGAATAAATAAAGGTAATAATATTATTAAATATTTTATATATACATATCAATGCCATTTTAACAAGTACTTGGTAAAAGATAATAATAAAAATAGTTAATATTTTATTAATCCATTTTACTAAAAAAAATCCATTATATTCTTAATTTTATTTAAAAGATAAATTATAAAGTTTTTTAAACAATATTTTATAAAACAATAAAAATTTATCAAAAGATAACAATAGTATTATATTAGGATGAAATTTTATGATTTTTCTAAAAAACAGTTTTTTAGGTGGATAGTGAAAATACATTTTTTATTAAAAAATGTGACTTTTATGAAAATATATGTATATAATAATGACTTATAAATTTATGAAGTCTGTTTCAATAAAAAAATGATTTTATATTGTATATTTTAAATTTTAAAATATGTATATTATTTTACAAACCTCTTATTGATATTTTATAGCTTAAGTTACATTATTCTCTTGGATTATTATAATAAATTATAAATGTATTATTTTAATATTAAAACTAATCAAATTTATAAATTAAATATCATAAAATTAATTTAATAATTTGAATTATTGGTTTCATATTATTTAATACAGAACCTTTTATTTTTATGCATAAAAATTGAATTACTTAGGTAAATATCATTATCCTAATTAAAATCCAAAAGTGAAAAATAGATTAACCAAAGTGGTAAAAGGGAAAAAAATAAAAAACATTTCTAAATAATTTTATTTCATTTACAAAAAACACAATCCATTATTTCCCACATTGGATTCTTCTTGATAATAATTAATGTTCCCACTTTATATTAAAATAAAAGACTTATAAAAAAATTATTCTCCCAAATTATTATACGTAATTTCATCAAAAACATAAATTCCACTAAAAATATTTGTTTCATCATGAAAATATACTATCCTACCTTCCCATATAACTATTTCCCACATCCATTAGATATTAGTAGTAATAAGTTTGTATTAGCCCTCAATTTCCATGGATTACACCAAGAGAAAAAGCATGTCCTCAACATGAGTACTAATACTTACAATGTTTCAACTCTTATATAGAAAAATTTTCCAAACTAAATATTATAATTACTATGTAATATCATCAGTGTTTCATTTATAAATAAATTTTTTATACTAATTTAATAATCCTTATCCACCTTTCCCCTTTTACATTAAGAAATACAAAAAGTCCATTTCTCTGTTTGTGTAGACTATCTTCTACCAAAAGAAAGATATCTCATTTTTCATCTAGTTTATTTATAATTTATTAAAATACCATCAAATGTATTTAAAAACCAAAAAAAATAATAAATAACATCATTATGATTATATAATAAAGATATTATTCCAAAAGAACCCACTTTCATAATCATATTGATCTATTTATTATGGTATATCCATTTTTTGGTCTGTCTGATCACCCACATAAGAAGTCATTTGATTTAATGTAATGGAACATAATGAGAACACAATTACTAAAAATATATGATATAAATAAAAAAATATTTTATTTTTTTCTTCGTGTAGGATCAGTATATATATAGTACTGATTGGGATCATAAGAAGATACTTTTAATGGAAATACTCACAATACGTGATGAATTATAGCTTAAACATATTTTAAAATAATTAAACTAAACAAACTTGAATCCTTTTTAAGAAGTTTTATCAATCGTGGAACTCATTACAATGGAAAAATGTCACAGAATCATAATTAGAATTAATACAAATAAATACAATTTAAATATTAGAATCACTATAGATTATATAATCAATGTATAAGAATCGTAAACAAGTTGGGTATGATTAATTCAAATGTATTTTTAATATCATAATTAGATTAATACAAATAAAACAATAATGAATAAATACATGAATATGATGTTTCCCATTCTATTATATGTGCAGTGGAATATAAAAACTGTATGTAAAAAAGTAATAAAATAGATATCGAATATGAGAATGACTTATAAGATACTAAAATAATAAAACTATTTCAACCTTATGATAAAGGATATCTATAACATAATCAAAATGTATCTAATGGTTTATACTTATAAGAAAGTTTTTCTTCCCTTATGGGATTCCCTTGATACTATTATTTTAATGGATCTATCTTATTAACCCTGGAACCCCTTGACTTGATGATAGAATTAAATTTCTACTAATCCCTGGTATCCCATGAGATGATGGCTCAGATTCACTATCTTTATATCCCAAAAATCTATCAATAGTTAATATTATCAGACATAGATTATAATGAAAGACTACATAAGAGACAAACTAACAAGGTTTCCTTATAACTATAAAAGTCTAAACAATAAGAAAGACTATGAAAAAGAAACTCATGATATGAATTCCTCAAAGATATCAAAAAATATGAAATTTCAAATGAAATTTAGCTAAATCAAAATCACTGAATAACCCAGTAATTATAGGAATATTCCCAACGGTCATCTTGATCTCCTAATAGACATATTTTATCCATGTTTTAAACAATTACATACAGTTGTGACACTTATCATTTCCTAATAAAATTTCATAACCAAATGTTTATGTCATATTGATTTACAGCATTACTAGGTAAAATATGTTCCTCTTATTAGAAATGTGTTTTCTATATTTCGGTTATAAACAAAGTATGTCACATGGACTACCTTAAAAGTGTAAATACGTTGATATTTATTAGTATTATTCTAATAGTATCAATACCGGTATGAGTGTTATTGTTACAAATTTTTCATTACGATATTCATGATAGAAAGTCTAACTTCTGGTAATGATAATGACAAGTCTAGTTAATTGGACACATACTCATTATGATAATATTAATGAATAATATAAATTTTATAATTTTAATACATAAGGACATAATATATGTATTATAATATATAATTTTTTCTACAAAAAGATTCCCAAATACATTATACATAAAAATATAGTAAATATGTTTTTAATAAAGATTTTATGGTTTCCATAAAAAAAGGAATAGAAATTTAAGAAGTGTGACATCTGAATAAAAAATCTCCCCCTTTTTAGAAATCACAAACACTAAGACTTGAATGAAGTATAACTATGAAACACACAAAGTACATTTCTTTTAAGTACTTCTTATTCAGAGTTACTCTTTAAAATTATAACAACCCCAAAGTTCGTAACTCTTCTAAATAGATGGATATTAGGATGTTTGAATACGTCAAACTCACCCTTAGGATAATACCTCCACTTGAGGACTATATTCTCCCTTTAAAAGAAATATATTCCTCATTGTAAAAGATTCTCTCTCATTAGGATTTCTCCCTTTATAAAAACGTTACTTCATTTAAGAAAAAAATATCCCCCTTTCTATAAATTTCCCACCATTTTTTATTTTCAAAATGTAAATGGGATTAATTTGGATGGTTCTTGATAACATAGATAAAAAACAAAAAACAAAAAAAATATAATTAACATACATATCATCCAAAAAATATATGAAAAAACGTGCAAATAATCAAAATTGTAAAATATTTTAAAAAAATTAGAATTGCATGATAGAATAATTCATATGATTAAAACATTTAAAATGTTTTTTAAGAAACTAATATATTTATTATACAAGAAGAAAATTAGTCTTTCATTATCATTTTTTTCACAAAGGACTTCAAATTCTTTAATTCCTTTCGGTCCTACTCTAGTTTCTCCTTTATTTTCAGAATACAAATTTTTTTAGAAAGATCGTTAATCTTATTTCTAAAAAGGTTAATTTATTCTTCATAATATTTTACTCCAGTGATCTCTGACTACATATATTAGATCATTCCATTTATAAAATTTAATTTCACAATGTGATTATATGTTCTATCCATGAATTCTTCAACACAGTTTACCCTTTCAACCATATCATTAGAAAACTGATTGACAGATTCATAATATTAATTCATAATATTATTCACATCATGAAAATTAACATCACGAAACTTAAGATCATTATCAAATAGATCTAACCACTTCACAATTTGATTACATTAGTTTATTTTAGTTTTTTAACTTTTCTAATAATTTTTCAACTGAACATCAGGACGAATAAATTTTTCTGTAAAACATGGATTGATTCTAATTCCTCATTCAAACATTTGTGAATCAATAGACATTGAGATTCAGGATTCAGGAAATATGGTATTTTTACTTTATGTCTTTACAGAGCATGAACAATATATTAAAATTCACGAAAATAAATAGTTCTGTTTAATTATGATTATTATGGTCAAACCTCTAGAGTTTTAATTTAGCTGGTCCCGATTTGTAAAACTTATTCTTTATTCATTTATATTCATGAGACTAATTTTTTATATTTTTTTGTAACATTGTTTTCAAATTCCTTATCAACAGATCATTTCATGATATCAATAATTTTTTGGGGGAAATAATCAAGCATTATATTTGAATTTTGATCATCATTGGATTTAAAATATATTGATTCTACCTCTTATTATCATTATTATTCTTCACAAAATTATGGATTTTATTATTCATCAACCTTAAAAGGTATGTCTGATGTTGATTCCAATGATTATTTATCAGGTTGATATATTCATTGACATGTTATTCTTCATTTTCATCTTATCCATTATTATCCGTTATATTCTCAACATTTTCATTTTTATCCTCCTCAACTTATTCTTTAAAAAACTATTAAATTTATTCATATTCACTAAATTACTATTCTTTATATTTACCTACATTTCCATTTCCTTAAACCTATTCATCAACTAATTTTTCAATAACCTCTTTGAGTTGTCCAACTATTCTAAAATCTTCTTTTCCTTATTATGATTCCAATATTTTTCTCGAACATATCGTAATGATTCTTGTTCAACAACCTTTCCTTTCCCTTTATCAGGTACTTATATAATTTCATCATTCACAACATAATTTTACTCAAACACTATCCATGCATCCATATTAACTTGATATATTTCGTAATTTGTTGGAACTACATTCCTAAAAACTCCCTTAACTATGTTCAAAAAACTTTCATAAATATGAGCATCTAACAACCTGTTCTTTTGTTATTTCATTTAGGATTATTCCTCTAGAACATTGACTAAAAGTATTTTTAAAACATATTCTTATTTTTGATTAATTCTAACCTATGGATCTCATGGTTTCTTTTCTGAATTATTTATCATTCAGTCTTAATAAACAATATCAATAACTTTCATCTATTTCATTTTATTTTTTAGTGTGTCACTTTGAACCTCCATCTTTTTATTCTTATCAAACATCATATATTACATTGATGGTTCATCATCCAAATCAACACCACTATCTTTTTAAATAAATGTTTTATACTTTACATCAAAAATATTTTTTTCTATTCATTGTAACATCAGAAATAAAAGAAAATCAATCCTCTCATCAGAATCGACTTGTTATCCACTTTCAAAAAATTTATGAAAACCTTTACCATATTTCCTAAGAAATTGGGAAACATGAAGATATTTGATTTGATGTTGTCGATTTCGATATTATAAACTATGAGAAGAAAAAACTTCACAAGTTAAATCTTCCTCATTTTTAATAGATATTTCATTAAGAAAACATTTTTTACTATTAGAATATCTTTATCCCCTTTCACATAAATAAGGAATACCTTAATCCATAATGAAACAACATTATTATCTGGTCTTAGATGGGTAATTTTACTCACTTTCTCAAAATAATTAGATACAATATACTCTATCTTCATCTTATTGAACATTTAAGGCTCATCATTTATATTATCTGAAGGACATAAAGCATCTCCTTCCAATGATATTATGAAAAAATCTAAAAGAATCATATGGGAAATTTTATATCTTTCCCAATATATTTTGAATTAAATATTTTTCTCATCCTCTCTATGAAACATAACCAAGGAATAGAACTCATGAATGAAATTAGTATAATGAATGTTTGTATTAAAAAATGAATGTTTATATTAATAGTGGCTGGTAGGTCTTATAAAAAATGAATGTTTATATTAAGAATTTTGTTTATACTGGAAGCACCTTGGACAGGAAGATTGTGAACATTTCTTTTACTACTTGTTGTAATATATTATAAAAAGGTGGTCTTGGTATAAAAACCTTAAACCTTTTTAATAAATCCCTTCAAGCCATATTAACTTGGAACCTGATTTACAATGACTCCCCTTCAATTGTGCTCATCAAGTATATGTTCCTTCACAGACTGAAAAGTGGTAACAGGAATTTTTGGCTTCATCTGTTTTTTCATCTATTAAAAACATATATGGCATCATTATGGTTGACTCTAGATGAATGGTTACTAGAAAATTTTTTATGAGATTCTGCTTGGACAACTAGAGAGTTGATCCTATAATCTCATTGTTTCCTCCTAAATTCTCTTGTAAAAATATCAACAACACTATTAGTAATTTTCTTTCTTATAATATTGAAACTCTTCCAGATAATGTTTTTCATATAATTGATAATTATTCATTTTCATCTTCAGAGGATTTTTGGATTTGGGAGCCTGCACGCAATGGTTTCCTAAACTCCAAAAATATCTATAACAACACCATCTATAACTCCGGGAATGATTTCAAATGGATAAAATGATTTTATAATTCCTCTACTAATCCCTCAAGACTCGCACTTATTTGGATCCTTGCCTAAAATAGTTTACCCATTGATACATTCATACAACTTTTTGGGATCCATATTTTCTCTAAATTTCATCTTTGTAATTATCATAGAGAAGATTCTAATCCTTTATTTATTTCTTGTGCTAATACCAATTATCTTTGGAACTATATTTTTAACAAATTTTATTTTATATGGATGATTATTTACACTCCCAATGACCAGCTGAAAAACTGTATTGATATGGATAGCTCCCAACAAATAAGTAACTTACTTCTTATAGGGGTGTAGAGCTTCTTTATGTAATCTGGTATGATAGGAACTCTATCATTCACATTAATTTCTCACTCAACATTAATGAAGGTAAAATGTGAATTATGGTTTCTATTCAGGAAGCTGCATTGATTCAGAGAGATATTTCAAACAACACTCGGGTCGATTGTATGATTCTGAGGCATATTTGGGTTGATGCCATCATTAGTCAGCTACGACACTTGTTTGAGGTTTTATGGAGACCACCGCTCCCTGGATGGACCAAAATAAATGTGGATGGATCCTCTAAATAAAATCTAGGTCCCGTAGGATGTGACATCATCTTCAGAAATGATCATGGCCAGATTTTTGGGTGCTTTTTTAGAGGTTGTGGCATTGCAACCTCCCAAGAATCTGAAATTATGGGCGTGATCCATATAATCTCTTTCTCCGTTCAAAATGGTGGGAAACAATTGTGGATTTAATTCCATTCTACTACTATAGTGCATTCCATTTGGAATGGGGTGGTTCAGCTTTCCTGGTCGATTACAACATGATGGATGAAACACCTATCGTGAGGCTAATATGGTTGCAGATGGACTCGCCAATAAATGGGCCCCACTTGACATAACTTGGCTCGAGGATCTTCCAGACTCCTTGCTTACTATTCATGTATAAGACTTTAATATGAGCTCATTTTTTAGACTTTTGTAATTTTTCTTTTTTAAATAATATTTTCTTCAGTCATTTGAAAAAAGCTTCACCTTTAAAAAATGATTTCAGGATAAAACAAATAAAAATATTTATCATCTTTTTCAACACATAAGGACTCATATCCATAAAAATAAATTATATTTTTCAACTTATAATCATACTAATAATATAAATTCCTTTATATAAATATTTCATTGAAAACACAGCATTTTGAAAAATCATCTTGTGTGGCCATTATAATGAGACATGATCCAGTGGATCGAATGAAAATAATATTTTTCAGACTAGAATTCACGATAGTAGTAGAAACTTGGAAAAAATATTTGAAACAACCAATGTATGACATAGTAGGCAGTACTCCTTATATATTAATTGGAATAATGATTTATCTTTCAAAAAAATACAATAGTTGAGATGGAATGTCCTTAGATCTAATGGTTTCATTAATCTGAATAAAAATTAATTAAAATTTTAAGCTCTCAAGGTTATTAAATTTTTATCATATTTAGAATGAATACAATATAATAAATTGAAAACAATAAAAAAATTAAAATTAAAAATACAACAAAAAAACAATATAAACAATTCATAATTAAATAGTGAAAAAATTAAACGAATATAAAAGTACCTTACATAGTGGAGAAATCAATCTGTTCGAATAATCTGTTCTTATTGGTTTTTGTAAAAAAATATATCATGGTAGTTTTAAATGTAATTATTGAATATGATACTTTTATAATGAAACTTAATTATAATATTTTCATTGAAAAATTATATTATGATATTTTTTCACTTAAAATCAATGTTATTGTTTTTAAAAATAATAATTCATTACAATAATTTTTATAATAAAAAATATTGAATCAGCAAATTTTTATGAAAATTTTTTGCCTGAATTTTTATAAACCCTCTTGGGTATGAAGTGATTTTAGGAATTCCTAACCTGAGGATTTTATTGAAAAATATGATTTTATGAGAATCATTATGAAAAAAAATAATGAAAACCAGAATTTTAGTAAACAAAATGTTTTTGAAAAACATCAAACATTTTTAACCCTATGAAAAAGAGTATTATAACATAAAGAGATATGTAATCAAGAAGTATATATGAATTATTACTATAGGTTTATCATTCCTAGTTTCTAATTAATGTATTAAAATATATTATAATTGGGTGGTTTTGTAAAAATACCGAAAAATTTATCTTTTTTTCCGATGAATTATAAAATGATAACTTCTTTTATCATGTGAACATTCTCATGTCAATTGGTAGAAACAATAAATTAATGCTCGGAAATATTTACTAAACATTTATCATTTATAAACATAACAATTTAACCTTCATCACATAATTGAATTAATCATATATGGTTGTTCTTAAGATCTTCAATAAACAAAACATTTGAAATGATTTCATTACCAAGAATAAAAATGTTACATATTTCGATAATCTCTCCTTGAGAATTATCTCCAGAAGTGACTTTTCCACCTTTCAAATTTATTATCTTCTAGAATAAATCTTTATTACAAGTCATATTAATTGAAAATATACTATCCATGTACCATGTATTTTTGTTGTTGGTACTTTCATTATTTTCATAAAAGAAAAAACATTAGACTATATACACCCACACATTCTTGGGTCTGGTATTGTTAGAAAATAAATCATTAGAAATCCAAATTCATTTTTGAAAAATATGATTTTTGAAATATTGAGGATTGAACTTTATTTAAAAAAATTATTCTTCCAATTCCCACCACATTTACATTTAGTAAAAAAAGGTACATTTTTAGGAACAAATAATTTACTACTAAAAACTGGGTATTTATAAGTAAAACCCACTTGGGAAATAGAACTATGAGGACAAATCTATTTGTACATTTTATCAAAACATTATTTACCATAGTTATTGTTTGATAAACGTTTTCCCAAAAATGAGATTTTAGATTTTTGTTTTAAAACATAATCATTATCCCTAACAACATTTTTTTATAATTGAGTTTTTCTTGAAACATTTTTGTCATAAATTACATTTTCTAAATCATAACAAATATTGCCATTTACAAAAAAAAGTCATTATAATATTTTGAAATATCTGATATTTATTTTGATAAAACATATTTTCTTGAATATTTATTAGATATTAAATCTTTATCATTATCAAAAAATTTAAAATTTAACAATTTTTATTTTCAAAGAGATTATAAAAATAGCTAAATTATTCATAATAAGGTAAAGTATTAACTTTACTAGATAAGTAATATTTTTCATTTGAAGATATATAATTTCTCTCATAAGGTTAGTTTTAACACAATGAAATGTTAGTATGATTCTTAGTAGTTCATACGTTATACATAAAACATTGATTAACATTAAGTAAATTAAAAAAATCTTATGTTCCTCAACAAGAACCTTCATTCTCAGTGGAATGTTCTAAATAATCGCCTCCATTAGAACTCCATGTATCTGAGGCATTCATATACTTCATTCCCCTATATTTATATTGTTATTGGCATTTCATTCATAATTTCTTTCATTATTTCCGTTTATTTTGAGCTTTGGATAATCTAGTCTGATGTGTCAAACATTCTTACATTCATGGAAGGTAATATTATCTTTCTTATCACTAATATATTTTTTAACATTCTTGTATTAGTATTGAAAATAATTCATTCAAAATATATTTCTCATCCTTTTGGAAAGGTTGGATAATTTGTTTTCAGAATGTTTAGAAGCACATGAATGAGATTGAACATATAATTTCTTCTTTCATTAACTTTTAACATCTTTATTAATATATTTAACTTTATAAGGTAATGTATTATTACAAAAAGAAACACCTCCATTTATCTTTTTCTTTTTTATCAAAAAATGTTTTTAAACATCCCTCAAAATGTATAAGGGTTTTAATTGGATCATCAAGATGAATATTTTTTAACTTTTTTTATATACCTTGGTTCTCTTAGACTCCCATTCATTTATAATTATATCAATTATCTTCTCCTTAATAATTTTTTCATCAGGTCAATTTTTTCTCCCATTTTTTGTAAACTATTAATAATATTCATAAATCTCCAATGCATCTTATCAACTTATTAATGTGGAATAAAATTTATTGCCTAATAATATACTATAATAAATGATATCCTAATAATAACAACATTTGATGTTCCAAATTTTGTGACTTCATGATTTTTCTAGATACTGTATGCATCATACCAAGATAAAATTTTGCTATAAATGGTTCTTGTTAATGGATATAATAAAGTGTTTATAACTATATAGATTAATTTACATTCCTCTTTTTCATGTTGATTAAAATTTGTAACATCTATATCTGGACATTTATAATATCTAGTATCCATGACATATGTATAAACCCATGTGTTGAGAAATATAATCTTTATCACATCTCTATAATACTCATTTCCAGAACCCTCAAATATAGTGTGTCTATTCAGGTTATGGTTGTCTATCGAACCAATTTTTAATCACATCATCTTAAAAATATAAATATTATTTTCCACACCTACACGATAGTGTAAGAATGTTTTATAAATAAAAAAAATTCATAACAACACATCATGAAATATTAATTACTAATGAAAAAAACTCATAAATTAATTTAGAAGAATAATACTTCTCTCATACCTATTGTTGGATTAGTATATATATAATACTAATTTGGATCATAAGAATACACTTGTAATGGAAAAACTCACAATAGGGGGATAATTTTAGTTTAAAAACATAGTTTAATGTAATTTTTCTAAACAAACCATATGCCATTTTAAGTATGATTACCATTCTTGGCCATATTCTAATTGAAAAAGTCATAGAATAATAATTAGTATTAATATGATTAAATCAATGTGAAATATCATAATCCCTGTGGAATTAATTATAAAAGTATAAATTTTTTTATCACAATGGATATGTTTAATTCGAAAGTATTTTTATTATAATTTATAGTTTAATATAGATAAAATAATTCACAATATAAATATGAATATAATGTTTCAATTAATATTGTAGGTTTAGATGAATATAAAACATGTAAGTAACAAGTAATACAACCAATATCAAATATAATAATGAATTATAACTAATTAGAATAATAAACCTCTTTTAACCTTAAGATAAATATAGTTTATATCACAGACTAAAGGTATCCCTTGTTTTAAACATACAAGAATGCCTTTCTTCCCTTACCTGGGAATCCCTAAATATGATGATCAGAATGGATCGGTTTTCCTATCCCTATAATCCCTCAATACGATGATCATATTCTCTATTTACCTATCCTCAGTATCCCTCTATCCAATGGATCAGATTCAATGTATTCCTATCCCAATAATCCATTGATGGTTATGATGATCGGTCATATATTACAATGAATAAAGTTAATATGGAGATAATCTGGAAATGTTTCCTTAGAATAACAAAACTCTAAATAATTAAAAATACTAAGAAAAATATATTCCTACTAATAAATCCTCAGATCTCTCGTGAATTGATATTTTGAAAATGAAATTCAACTGCATCAAACTCTTCAAATGACCTAGTATTTATAGACATCTTCCCAATGATTATGTTGATCATTCAATGGTCATATTTACTCTAAGATAGTATCAAAAACATAGATACCTGGAACTTGAAAGATCATAAAGATCTTGTGTAACTGATTGTACGACATCGTATTTATTTAAACCATTATAGTGTACAATATGTATTATCCATTAGAAATAATTTTTTTGTATTCTGAATATTAAAAAATCAGTTTCATGGACTTCCTTAAATAGGTCAATATGGTAATATTTATGAGTATCATCCTGATATTATTGATACCAGTATTAGTTTGATTGTTAAGACTTTGTCATTATCGTAGTCATGAAATAAAGTCCAACTTATGGTACTGATAAGGGTGAGTCTTCTTAATCCGACACATACTCATTGTGGTAATTGTAATGAAGAATATAATGTTTATAATTATAATACCACAGTTTTTAATCAAAGTATATTAAAATATAATTTTTTCTATAAAAACATTATAAAACACTTTAGATATAAAGTTTTAGTAAATATTTTTTAAAGAAATATTTTTTGATATCCAAAAAAAGGAATAGAAATGTAAGTAGTGTAACTTCTGACTCAACACTTTGATGGTACCATTAATCTTAAACTCATTAATTATAATGCGAATATTTGTTTCTAAAATACAACTAGAACATGATAATTTTCTATTTCATCTTTATAAATAAAAACTAAAAGTTTCATTGAATGAAAATACATAATTTTAAATAATTATAAATAATAAATTTCAATACATTTCATGAACTTGAAATGCTGAAATTTTGGATAATAATGAAGAAATATACCCCTATTAAAAATCTAATTTAAACTAATCAAGATTAACCACACCTGATATAAAAAAATTTAAATAACTAAAAAATATATAAGTGTAAAATAAATATAAATGATGTTTATAGATGGTTATTGATGTAAATAATGATCTATAATAAGTGTAAAAGATAGTTATTCTTTTTATAGGACATTAAAGTGCTTTAGTGAATGCCAAAAATAAGGGTATGGGGTTTTCTTAAATAACACTATTTTTCATTTAAAAATAACTCACTGTTGAATATGGTAGTTAAAAGTTGGTTTTCATATGATATACGATAATATTAAAATATTTTTACTCATCTTTTTTAGGGAATTAAAATTATTGTCTTACTTCTTCACAAAAACTGATGATGTTACGATTAATTCACATTCCGTCCATGTGATATCATTTTATTATGGATCGATATTTACTCTTCCAAAAAATATTCTCCAATTCTGGTTTTGAAATTAAATTATGATTTATTCCTATTATTCTTTAAATTTATATTTAACTTGTTTTAAATGAATGAATTATAATTATATTTATGGTGTGCATTTTAATAAATCTAATTTAAAAAAATTAACAATCATTCAAATTTAAATTTCATAGTTTATCTTCCACCTTGTGTTTCCTTTGTCACATTAATATGTCCTTTTTAAAAATCAATTATTTGGATTTATTTTAATATGTTCCTTTAAAATATTTTCCATGTTACCTTCTTCAAAATGATTTTCTAAACTGATTCATAATTTTAGCTTTCTAAAAATTTGATATGAAATGGTTTCTAAATTCTACTTTTCAGGGTTTTGCTTCTATTTTCCTCCATAATGATCTAAATCTTATAAAGTTGTGTACTATGAACCACCTTTTTAATACTTGGATAAAATACTCCTTTTGGGTGATTTAAATTTTGGTATCATCCAATTGACATGTGATATATTTTTATGTTATACTATATGGAAATAATATGATACCCATTTTCTTCCCTATGGCTTTCTTGATATCTTAAATGATTATTATGATATGGAACACATATGTATGGACAATGAGGGGGTCCTACATATCCCTCTAACACATTAATGAACATTTTATTTCTAATAAGATAATATAGAATGGGACTTAGATATTATCTCATATTAAAGGGTGAACCTTCTTAAATTATGATCATAATATAAATTGTTATCCTTCTCATATACACACTCAATATGATGATATCATGTGCCTATAATTGTTCAAAATTTCATTTTTATTCTATTTAATAAGGTAATATTACATTTTTATGTAATATTATAGTGATTATACCGAATGGATCATATTTATAATCTCATGATTCACCACTTTATTTTATGGTATACTTTTTATTCATTTTTGAGTGCTCATAATCCTATCATGATTTACATACAATAGTTATTTGTTGTATTTTCATTTTATTATAAATTTATACATAATCATTTTTATCATATTCATATGATTTATTCCTTCGATGACATAATGATTATTTTCCATTTAGTTAGCATTAGAGCTCATCCCATTTATTATCATTCCATTCATGGGGTTATGAAGATAATTATAAACTATGAGAAGTCTATAAGGGACTATAGTGTTGTCGAATTATACAAGAATTTCGGTAACTAGAATAAAATAAGTTTATCGCATAGATAGTGAACAAGGAAACTAAGCCTTTCATTTGGTTGATTTTGAGATGATTTATGATTCATAATATTAACATTACATAAATGATATAAAATAAATAAATTTTCATCTTGATTTGTTTTAAAAGTTTTTCAGCTCAGTTCCATAATAATCTCTTTGAATTATATATAGAATTCAATATCAAGACTTTCTTCCATTCATGTTGAATTATAAATTTCTCTACATTCCAAATATGCAACTCACACAACATTAAAAATCCAGCTGATCAATATTCTTTATACCATTTTAAGAAATAGTTATCATGTCCTCCTCACCGAGGATCCCAATAAGACAGTGGAATAAATAATAAATTTAGATTAAAAAATAAGTAAATTAATTCTCCCTTTGAAATTTTAGTGAGATAATATGTCCCATATTTTTTACATATGGATACAACCATGGAACCCAAAGTCATTTTCCAAACTACATTCAATAATCTTGTATTAAATTCCTCTTCATCCAACAAGATAATGAAAATTAAGTTATTTAGTAGACCACATATGTTCAGAACATCCCTCAAATGATGGTAACAACAATGCTTCTTCAAAACATTCACATTACCCATCCCAATGACCCCAAGATATTTATTATCATCCATGTGTGATCTACTAAAATATATAGATATTTAATTATTCATACATCAACTCTCATATGTATAATGGATTGAATACCTAAAATTAATGATCCTTGATTTAAAAGGATCTTATACACTTAGAAATAAACTATTGTTATCGTTATATGAATAAATTAGACTTGATCAACGGAAATATGACCATTAAACATACACCTTCTGATCCCTGTAGTTCTTATTTAAATGAAATTACTTTATAAAAATTTAAAATATTTGTATCGGTTAGATCAATTTACCTTGAATTATCCTCTGTAAAATTATCTTCATATTTATTTTGACATATTTGTTGATGAAAACAGTTTATAAATTTCCCAATAAAATATATTTTGTAAGGGTATTAGACATCCCATCATTGGTTCCCTTCACTCAGAATAATATTCCAAGTGACATAAAACACCCAAAAAATCCAATAAGAATTACATGTTGTAGTTAACTTTACATTCCATGAATTTATAAGTGATTTTAATTACAGAAATAGCCATACATCATTTGAAAACATAAATTTAGTTGAGATCACATGACTAAATGTCATGTTAAAAACATTCACATGATCAGTCGTTAGTATTCCTTTTTAAAATATTATATCTAACAACATTAGTATCATGACATATTTTTTCAATGATATAGGATTCTCATACATGTCCTTCAATTAATTCATCAACTATGATTTTCGTTTGTTCTATCAGGTGATAAATGAATTCTCATTCTAATAAAATATGAATCAACCTATGTTCTTTTCTATCTATCCTTTCCCAATCCATATTCTCTATGGTTTTTTGTTTTAATCTCATTATTAGAACTTGAATATCAATTTAAATCATATATTTTTCCATTTACATACTATTTAAGCTAATGTCTAACCCATCAAACATGTTTATCTAAGTCTTTCCATGTTATGACATTATACCTTTTGAAAAAAATACATCTACTAAATTAAAATAATCTAAAGATAAGAGTGTTACCTTAGTCTAATTTCATGTGTATTGTCTATCTATAAACACATCCTTGATATAAATAAATTGTTTTGAACCTCTTCTATTGATCTCATATAAGATACACCACTATAACTTAAAGAGGTATAAGATATGTTTTAGAACATACCCAATCAGAAGGAACCATAGGACGTCAATGTACTCAGATTTTGGATGAAGAACCTCACTATAAATCATTACACTATATAAAACCTCACACACAAAAACAATAGTTTATGAAGAATTTAATGAAAAGTAAAAAACATATTGAATTTACATTGTATGAAAATTAAGTCACACATCCATGGTAGAACACTGATGCATTTTGATTTCATTAAAAGTTATAAATGTTACATTTTTTTTGGAAAAAACCCATTATAAGCTAATCTCAATAATAAAAAATATGTATATCGGTGGTCCCAACCCCTCCATTATAGTGGCGATTATATGGTAACCTATTTCCATAACCTTCTAAAACATTTAGAGGACACAATATTTTCTTTTACAACTACTGATTACCCATTACACTCAGAACATAACTGAATGCATCTAGAGAATATGTATTTTACCCTTATTTTTATGTAATTTACACTTATGTTAATTATGATAAATCTTACATTTAATATTTTTCTATAAAACACCTCTAGGAATTATTTTTGTACAACTTCATTATAATTTCAATGCATGCCTTAATTTTAACTACAATTAAACATTAACCAAAAAATTTAATTCTTACAAATAACATCATAGACATGAACTTATAGAACAGCTTCCACTATTGGATTTTTATTTTAACTTATATGATCTAGTTTTAGTAACCTTATAATACATCTCCATTCAATAATTTTAAATAAAACCTAAATACTATTGAAATTTTCTAACAATATCACACTTAATTATGGATTCAACCAAAATAATGGGAAATAAACCTAGGAAAACAACAAATCCATCTCACAACCTTATCAAAATAGTGTCTCCACAACATTTATAATACCACTACCAGAATGAAGAACAATGTTTTTATATAAATTCTATAAATGAATCCTTGGTGAATATTTCAATTGAATTTTTTCATATAGTTATCTTCTTCAACACTAGAAATCCAAAATATAGTATCATTCATATGAAATGATATATTACATAAATGTGATTAAATTTAAATTAAATGTAGTTTTCTTATATATATATGGCTTATATAATGAATATAATTGATTAAAAATCCACATTTATGTCCCATTTTGATCTCCTCCAACAAATTTATCAAACTTTTCAATTCAATTAATTCATAAATGAGAGAAACATATTAAACTAACATTGTGGGATGTGATACCAGAAAATATATATTTTATATACTTAACACTATTATTACTTTAAATATGAACACACTTCTTATAAGACTCTAATAAGTCTCCAAATACCCCCTAAATTATGCACCAACAAAACCCAATAGTGGATCATCTTCCTTGAATTATAGAGATGGATATTTTAGTACGTTTTTTATATTGAATATTCCATTTCACAACTTTACAATGTAATTTCACTAAATATGATAATAAATGGAAGATATATACCACTAAAAATGAAATTTATTATCAATTGTTTATCATGTCATATATAAATATACTTATCATTGATGTAAATAGTGATTTTTCAATTTACATAGCCTTAAAATTCATTTTTAGTTCCTTTTACTTGGAAAATGTAATGTTTCCTACTAGTGTGGTCAAAAAAAGTATTCATTAAGAAATCAAAAATATTCATATTATCTTATGGATATTTTCCTTATGAGAAAAATCAATGATTTATGCTTTATTATATATCTTATCCAACATTCACAAGATTTTCATATCCACCCTAAGATATTTCATCTCAAATATTTTTGAAAAATAATTCTATAGCTCCTTAAAAAATATAATATATAGAAAATCTAGTAGAATATCATTAAGATAAATACTAATTATAAGATATATCCCATCATAAAATTATTTTTAATATAAATAGTTATATATTTTCCACTATATGAAACCATTATTATACAAAAAATAACAAAACTTATAGATCTATTACAATGGATCTCGTATCAATTGATAAATACCCATCTTAAGCCAACACAACAATTATTTATTTATCTTATCCAAGAAACCCTTTGATTGCATCATATAGATTTCCTCATCTAATTCACCCTAAAGGAAAACTATTTTCACATCTATATATTATTGATTAAATTTGGTAGAAGATTTGTGATTTTAGATGTTCTAGATGGAATTGTTCTTAACAATCATAAAAATAATAATTTAATTCCACTCATTTATATTGAAAATAAATCACCACATGATTTACTAATAATTCTTCCTTCTATCATCTTATTATTTCAAAAATAAGACTGGTTTTTTATAGTTTATATTACTCTTTTTATAATCTAATTAACATTAGGTTTCTTTTAAATTATATAAACCCTACTATTTGACCATATATGACTCTAACTTTTTGGAATGATTAATACTGGTTACTTCTTATTACATCCCGAGCTATTCTCCATCAATTATATGTAAGTTGTTTGTATCATTATGAAATCCTGTACGAGTCATCTAACTATATAAGATATCATATGATTAACTTATGGTTTAATATATTTTAGAACATTAACATTAATAATATTAGCTTCTGGAAATATAACCCATGATTCAACTATTCGTGATAATTCTGGTATATCTTTTAGTGTCCATATATTGAAACATTACATGATAATAGATATTTATGGAAATTATATCCATCCAGAGAATCCGTTCATATCAATGTGGATTTTGATAGTTGATTCATTCTTGTTAATAGAATTTTCAACCAATTTCTAGTTTTTACTGAAGGCCGCCTTGTTGTATAGAACATTTCAACATCTAATTTATTATCACATTAAATCATAAAATAGTTGAAATTAAAACTTTTAATACCTATAAATCACAATGGATCATTTACTAGAGTTAGCATTATGTTTTTATCAATCCTTAGAATTGAAATGAACATAGGATAACTATTTAGAAACATTGAGGTGGTTCACTTTTATTTGATTTATAGACCATATAAATACTGGAAAATCATTCCTAATCATTATGATAGGAATATTATTACCCATGTATGTCACATAATTTAAACATATATTTAAATATTCTAAGAAATTATGAAATGAATCCACATCTTCTATGATTTCTACACTTACGTAAAATTCTTCTAATCGATGAAATAATTTTATTATTGTGTTCCCAGTATAGACCCCTACATCAACATTCAATTATAGGTGGAAATGTTATCAAAATATATAAAATTATATTCACAATCATTATTTTACATTAATCATTTTTATTTATTCCGGTCTTCCATTCCATCATGGAATTCCATTAAATAAAAATTCTGAGCACCTCATATTTTTGTTTCATGAAGTAATCCACCACATTCATTGTCAATAAATTATTTAATTTTACAATGAAAATTTACCTTTAGTATTAAATAACTTTTCTTATACACCAAGAATCTATGTTCATACGATATAACTTCTATGTTTTAGGATTTATTCTATTCAAGTTGAATGTCACATTTCTCTACATTTAGTGTACAAAAAAATTTAAACATCGTGATCAAGGTCATCAATATTATATATATCACTTTACATTATAAATATCTTGTTCTTATTAATTAATATCCCAAAATTTTTGTATTGCAACTCTAACATTCAGAATATTTTATTTTGTTAGGTATTTCTCCCTCTAAAATTCCAGTTAGATATAATGTATTGTATTTTATACCTATATAGATGGTCATGTAACCCCATGTAAATTATAAAATATTATTCATAAATATATATATTAATAATACCTTATATATATAAATATTGGAAATTATGTTCTTCCATAGACCTAGTATGTGCCAAACATCCCACAGACAAATATAAATTCAATTCTTCATTTGGTCTTTGTCATTCATAATAACTATGACTTCAAGTTACTTTTCCCCATATAAGTGAACTAAAAGGAATTTTATAAATACATAATTCACCATTAATCCTCTTTCAAATATAGAATATAATGAAACTCCAAAATTTATAATTAATGATTCATATAGAACATTTATGAATAGTAATAAACTATTATTACCTTTGGTTTAGATATTATATCATTAATTTTTGGATGAAAACCTTCTATATTTTAAAATACAATCCATTTTATCCTTCTTGAGATTCCCTATCTTTCCACAACATCACCACATGGGTCTGGTTGAGGTTTATTTACCTCAACTCCTCTCTTTGGACTTATATTATTATTTCTCTAGGCGTCTTTGACGAGGTAAACATCTCAAAACACCCACATTTAGTGTTATTACAGTATGTTATTGAAAATATCTACAAATAAAGTCTTAATTTAGAATAATAATTCTAGAATCCTCAAGACCCATGTAAATTTTCATGAGATAATCTTGTTTGTAAGTTTCCATCAAATGCCATGATTATAAAATTATTCACAATATCAATTTTTCTCACATATTATCTAAAAACATAATATTAACTATTTATAGATTAATCCAAATAATGTAAATGTTATTCACATGATCAACCTGTAGAATTAATTATAAAAACATCATAAAAAAGGACCTCCACATCAAAAAAATATTTTTCAACACTATCAACTTTGTTTGTAATGGACATTTACACCTAGACTCAATTTTAGTTAATAAAGATGTTCATTACAAAGGAAGGAAGTCACTATAACTTCACTACTGAAATAATATACAACATATTAGTTAAGAGAATGGTTTTTTAGACTCATTGATCCCTTTTGATGATGACTATTTCCTACTCTATTAATTTCTTAAAATTTTAATACATGTTTGAGAAATATAAATAGTAAATTTTGATACACTATTGTTTACCCTCATAGATGATGGTTGATTAGTTTCAAAATGATACATTGATATTATGTCTTAGTATTAGGTAACTCTTGATTTTAGTGTAATGTAAGGATATATTTTATATATATTTTTGGAAACATAGATATTTAATAGTTTTCATAGATAACATCATGAAGGGAATTAGATCCCATGTTGTTTAATGCTTCATAATGGGACACGTCATATCATTTACGGTTATTTGAAAAGTATTGATCCAAAGAGTTTATAATGATTATGTATATACCACTAGTATAATGGTTCCTATAAAGGTTTGGTGTGCGACAGATATATGAATGATTATTTCTTTTTTATCCCTAGGTAATATTTACCATCTAGGCTGAATTGGTATCATAAATAATGTGGTCCCGTGAAGATGTTTCATATTAGAACTATGGAATCCCGAGGATGAGGTAATAAGAGTAAAAGGGAATATATTCCTTTAGTTGGGGTCATGATTATATCATTAATATGGCCTGATAATGATGGTGATGTTGTTAAACATCATGTGCTATGAATATTGGTCTGTAGATTAAAGTAATGTGGTTAAAATATATACTACATAGTTTAATGTGATATTATGGGGATGTTTGTTTTTCAAAAGTAATAATAGTATAGGATAGAGTGGGTACTACTCCTTAGAGTTTCAATTTGGAATATTTTCCCCTAGGGAATATTTCTATAAGAGGAAAAGTTAATATGGTTAGGTTTTACAACTAAGGAGGCCTGATAATAAGAATTTTGATAATGTAAGTGGAATTATCATCACATATATATAATCCCACATGAATCAATCTCGGTGTTGAAAATAAGAGATAGAAAAAGATCCATCAGATAAAAAATTGTGTTCTCTTGGGACATGTACATTAAATGGAATCATGGTGTTGAACATCAATCCCTTACTACATATAGAAGAATAGTGGTATACAGAAGAAAGTAGGGATATAGTGACATAAATGAAAGGAAAAAAGGATTAATCTAGAAGGGATTTCAATGAATTGATCCCTTATTGGTATATTGTTGGATGAGGTAGGGGCTATGGAATAAATTAGAAAAGACAATGGACTTACTCCTTGAGTGATTCCAACTTTTCCCCCTTCCTGTCTACTTATAAACCATATATTTGGGCTTATGAATCTGCTACAATTAAAAATGGTGTGGATATGGCCTATGTCACTTAATGTTATTGGTATCATATGGGTAGTTTGTGGTGTTTCCATAAAGTGTAAGATTCTTACCATTGACCTTGATATTGGGGTCCTTGTTACTAAGGGCTTATGTATAATGACCCAATCTTTTTTAACATATTATTTCCTAATTTTAAGTATAATTATCCTTAAAATTCAATCTAAGTATCAAAAGGTATATTATATTTGGAATAATAGGTACATAATAAAAAATTATTAATATTCATAATGAGATCCTAACTCTCATGAGCTCTTACAGATGCATAGCATAACCTAGGGAAGTACATATGCAATAAGGATGAGCTAAAAATCCGGTAAGTGAATAAAAATTGGATTGAAACATAGCACATGAGTGATGGGGCATAACATGATAAAATAAAAAGAATGCAGCATAAGTAAAACTATCGAAGAAAAAAATATAGAAGGTAGAATCATATGATCATAGACTTATATTAATGTTCAAGAATCATATAACATTACATAAACAAGAGTCAAGGAAAACTATGAATATAATATCACATGGTGGAAAATTTCCCATTATGGATTAGGGTTACTCCCTAATCCCATAAATAACTCTTCATGAGACTAAAACATTACCCAATTAATTAGAGTGCTATCTAGAAACACCCATTAGAACATGTTCACACATATGTGTGCCACATTAAGAATCAAACACATGGAACAAACAAAAGGGTTTCCTATAGAAACAAATGGGTTTCTTAATAATGTCATAAGGCATAAACAAATTTCATATAGTATGGTATCCGTGAAAAAAAAATATTTAATAATTAATTAACATTAATAAAGGAAATATAATAATAGATCATTAATAATGATGTGAAATTTAATTGAACATGGATAGGGTGGTTAGGTAACACTAAAAAAGTTCCACATAATTGTGGTTCTAGTGAAAATAATAAAGAGTCATTAATGATGATAAAGTCTTAATTTATTGTGTACAAAAAAATTGAACTAAAATAGTTTTTCATGAAAAAATAAGTGATTTTATGAAAATATTGGAGGCTTGAAATAGTCTATGTAGTGTACTTAAAAATGTGTATGAAAAAGATATGTTCCCTTTAATCGGGTTTTCTTATCGAAAGTAATTGAGAATGGAACCATATAAATCATTTAATTACACCGTAAAATAAATATTAATTGAAATACATACATATTTGTGGTACATACACATATAATATAGTGTAATTATATAAGGATAATTAAGGAATATATTCCTGAAATGATAGAGTAATTTTAACATAAAGGAAATATGAAGGTTTCTAGAGATCCCTTAACATATATCTGAATGTGTTCTGCAATTTCACCTAATGTCCAAGATAATAAAAATTAGATTAATTAATTACATAATTAAAAACCTATTCTACATGTATTTTATTTATTTTAATATTATTATGTTCATTTATGACCATTTATACGAGTTCTAAAGTACAATTTTATAAATTTGGGAGTGGTAGATTTCATGGTCTCATGATTAGTTCACATGTATATAATTAAGAAAGTTATTATAAAATAGGAATAATTATCTAGAAGTGAAATGAAGTGGTATTAATGAAATTATATATGTATAAGTGGTCCCATATATCATTTTTTCAAGTATGAGGGTGATTCATTTGATAAAATGTTAATAATAAAAGTTTAGCCTATCTAGGCGGTTTTTTCAATTCGTCATTTACAAGTTTTTTTTTAATATTATGTCTATATGTTAGTTCCAAAACATGAAAAAAGTAATAATATACATATTAAAATATTTTTTAATAATAATAATGGTTTTGTCACCATTCTTGAATATTGTAATGGAAAATGAAAACACATTATCTATGGAGATGGTGAACCGTCATAATTTGGACGAAGGTTTAATTTCAATGAATAAGAGAAGATAACAAAAGAGATTGGAAGATGATACTTAATTATAAATACAAAAATATATAATATAAATGATATTGGAGCTATTAATATTTTTATGGATTAAATATGTGTGGAAATTCTATAAAAGGAAATTAAATTAAAAGAGGTAGTTTGTTAATGTTACCTCTTTAATATCACCACCTTCATAAACCCCTTAAGGAACTTGGAAATGGTATTTTGTTGAGTCTAGTAGATATTGGACATGGTAAATATGGTTAGTAATGTAATTCGTCAGAATATTTAAAATCTTCAAGGATAAGATGTTTTGGTTAGAAGGGGCTATGAGGAGTCGCATTTGTAAGGTAGGAGATGGGTATTTTTGGGAAATGTTTCAAATGATTATATTACAATAAATTCATTTTCTGTCCAAAAACCAAAAAATGGACATGTATTTGAAGATAAGATGAGATAAAGGTTTTATCCTTATCAAAAAATATTATTTATAAATGTTTTGGTTGTATTTTAAACTATATCAATTTGATTAAGCCTTAATTAACCTATTTTAATTTTAACTATGGTAATAACATTTTCAATATTAAAAGGAAATAATTTTATCTTATATGATATAAATTTTACTATAAATGGATGACTTATGAAATTTTATACAATTTAATAGTATCTTTTAATTTCTTATACATTTTTATTATTTTTAAAAAATTTAATAATATATTATTCCCATAAAAAATAATAATTGGTAATTTTAATACTATTCACTATTTTGAAATTAAAAAACATAAATACATAAAGTAAAGTTAAATAAAACTATTTTAATTTATACTATATATGTAATTATAATATATATATTTCTTGAATCACCTTATATATCTCAAATTATATTTATTTTAGTAATTTTAATATCATTTTTTTGATTTCATCATTAATTTTATTATTAGTACGTCATTATTGTGTAAGAATTTAAGATAACTATTCATTCACTAAAAATTAATCATAAATTACCAATATTTAGAAAATTATTTTAGATTACCAAATACATTATATAATCAAATATATCTTTTGATGATCACATATATAAAATATTATAATTATTAAAAAATAAGAGTGACATTTTTTCACTTTCATTGAGTCATTTTCTGGGAAATGTGTCTAATAATTAAATTAATAATGAAATTAATTTTTGAGTGTATAATTTAATTCATTCAATAAGAATTTGGAAAATAATATTTGACCTTATCTTATATTTTTAATATAGATTAACCTAATTAACCCTTTAATGAGGTGATAAATTTTATCATGATTACTATTCTTATTGGATAAAAATGAAACTTTTATCTTTAAAAAAATTTTGACATCTAGATTCATAATATGGAATCCAATTTTCAAAATTTTAAGCACATAATTTTTAGAATTTATTTTAAAATTTAACAGTAAAATTGAAACAAAAAATGTTTTTTCTCAAAAAATTTATTTTTAAATATAAAATGTGTTTATACTAAATTTAGGTATTAAATCCATTTCAAAATACAAAATTAAATTTTTTATAATTAAAAGGAACATATTATAGTTTTCAACTAATAAAAAATTAATTTTACATTTTAAATGTTTTAAAATAATATACATTTTTCAATGTAAATCAGTAATTTTCACAATTTCTTAAAATTTAGAACCTTTTAGAAAATTCCAAAATAATCCTCCTAAGATTTTTTTGAAATGATAATTTTAAAAATGACCTTAATTTTTTCAAATAAATATTCAAAATAAAAAAAATTATTTATATTTATGTTCTCATATGAAGAAATAAAATATATTTTTGAAGATAAAATATATTTTTTGAAGAATAAAATGACATAACTAAAAAATAGGTGATTATTTTCTATGAATTAATATATTTATAAATATGGTTATAAATATTCATACTCGCTAACTAAATGGATAGGTTATAATTTTCATTTTAAAATAATAATATTTTATTAGTACACTATGATATGTTTAAACATGGAATTGTGTGTAATACAAGCTACCGATGAAAAAAAACTATTATAAGAGAAATATTTCATAAAATTATTGGGGTGTAAATTTATTCTCCACTTATGAAATTTTTCTTTGAAATTTTTCTGTACATACGAATGTGAAAATAGGTGATGGGACTTCTCCTTCACCGCTTCCACCCATTCCCATGTCGCCTATTCATGTTTTTTCTTCCTCGTTAATATTTTGACCAGGTGAGTGGACTTCTTGGGTAGGACATTATATATATGTAATAATATCATCATAGTATTCTCATTACAGGAAATATTATTTTACAAATTTTCCACAGCTAAATTCAGTACATATGGGTGATCTGGAATGTACATCCTCAAGATGGATACATGGATTACATTGTAAACATGAGACATGGTTGGTGGAAGTACTTGTCAATATGCCACACACTACTAAAAAAACCGCCATTAGCGACCGTCAAAAGCGGTCTCCATAGGGCTCTAGCGGTCGCCATTGGTGGTCGCTTTAGCCTCGTCTCTAGAGGCCTATAGCGACCTCCAATGGGGGTCGCTATAGAATTTTTTAAAAAAAAATGTCCACTGAAATAAATAAATAAATAAATATATATATATATTAAAAAAAATATTCACATATATACTATTAAATACAATATTTTAAATATATATATATATATATAATATTTTAAATTTATTAATATATATAATATTAAATATATGTATAATATTGAATCATTGTGCGATAATAATTCAAAACCCCCGATTTATGAAATGCTATCATTTCAGGTTTTTCGGAGCATGTTTGCTCCGAATTCGACCGTCGCATGCCGTTTTGGTGTTTTGTGACTCCAGAAACGCATTTCTGGCCGCCGTAGTCAAACGTCACCTCCGATTGACGTGCTGTAGTCCGACCATTTTAAAATTCACGCAACGGATGTTTTCGTGCGGTTTCGTGGCATTCGGAGATCGTTCGGGTGGTTTTGACCCCCCGACGCGCAATTTCAGCGCGCGCCGAGCTGCTGAAAACGACGCATTCGGTCATGCCGCGCGCACCGCACGTCCGATTGACATGCCAACTCCTCCTTCATCATAGGAATAATAATCCTATTGTTCTCGTGCGGTTTCAGGTCATTCAGAGCACGTTTACTCCGAATTCGACCGCCGCATGCCGTTTTGGTGTTTTATGCCTCTGGAAACGCATTTTCGGCCGCCGCGGTCATACGACAACTCCGATTGACATGCCGTATATCCGATCATTTCACAATTCACGCAACGGATGTTTTCGTGTGGTTTCGTGGCATTCAGAGGTCGTTCGAGTGGTTTTGACCCCCCAACGCGCCATTTCAGCGCGCGCTGAGCAGCTGAAAACGATGCATTTGGTCGTGCCGTGCGCACCGCACGTCCGATGGACGTGCCGCCTCCTCCTGCATCTCAAGAATAATATTCCTATCGTTCTCGTGAGGTTTCAGGTCGTTCAGAGCACGTTTGCTCCGAATTCGACCTCCGCACAACGTTTTGGTGTTTTATGACTCCGGAAACGCGTTTCCGGCCACCGCGGTCAAACAACACCTCCGATTGACGTGTCGTCTGACTGAACATTTCAAAATTCACTCAAAGGATGTTTTCGTGTGGTTTCGTGGCATTCGGAGGTTGTTCGGGTTGTTTTGACCCCCCAACGCGCCATTTCAGCGCGCGCTGAGCTGCTGAAAACAACGCATTATGTCGTGCTGCGCGCACCGCACGTTCGATGGACGTGCCGCCTCCTCCTGCATCTCAGTAATAATATTCCTATCATTCTTATGCGGTTTCAGGTCGTTCGGAGCACGTTTTCTCCGAATTCGACCGCAGCACGCCGTTTTGGAGTTTTATGACTCCAGAAACACGTTTCCGGCCGCCGCGGTCAAACGGCACCTCTGATTGACGTGCAGTCTGCCCGACCATTTCACAATTCACGCAACGGATTTTTTCGTGCGGTTTCGTGGCATTCGGAGGTCGTTCGGGTGGTTTTGACCCCCCGACGCGCAATTTCAGCGCGCGCCGAGCTGCTGAAAATGACGCATTCGGTTGTGCCGCACGCACCGCACGTCCGATGGACGTGCCGCCTCCTCCTTAATCTCAGGAATAATATTCCTATCATTCTCGTGCGGTTTCAGGTCGTTCGGAGCACGTTTGCTCCGAATTCGACCGCTGCACGCCGTTTTGGTGTTTTATGACTCCGGAAACGCGTTTCCGGCCGCCGCAGTCAAACGGCACCTCCTATTGACGTGCCGTCTCTCTGAAAATTTCACAATTCATGTAAAGGATGTTTTCGTGCGGTTTCATGGAATTTGGAGGTCGTTCGGCTAGTTTTGACCCCCCAACGCGCCATTTCAGCGCGCGCAGCGCTGCTGAAAACGACGCATTCGGTCGTGCCGCGCGCACCGCACATCCGATTGACGTGCCGCCTCCTCTTGCATCTCAGGAATAATATTTCTATCATTCTCGTGCAGTTTTAGGTTTTTCGGAGCACATTTGCTCTGAATTCGACCGCCGCACACCGTTTTGGTGTTTTATGACTCCGGAAACGCGTTTCCGGCCGCCGCTGTCAAACAGAACCTCTGATTGACGTTCCGTCTATTCGACCATTTCACAACTCACGCACCGGATTCGGTCGTGCGGTTTCGTGTCATTCGGAGGTCGTTCGGGTGGTTTTGACCCCCCGACGCGCCATTTCATCGCGCGCTGAGCTGCTGAAAGAAACGCATTCGGTCATGCCGCGCGCACCGCACGTCCGATGGACGTGCCAACTCTTCCTGCATCTCAGGAATAATATTCCTATCGTTCTCGTGCAGTTTCAGGTCGTTCGGAGCACGTTTTCTCCAAATTCGACCGCCGCACGCCGTTTTGGTTTTTTATGACTCCGGAAATGCATTTCCGGCCTCCACGGTCAAACGACACCTTCGATTGACGTGACGTCTATCCGAAATTTTCACAATTCACTCAACAGATGTTGTCGTTCAGTTTCGTGGAATTCAGAGGTCGTTTGGGTGGTTTTGACCCCCCGACGCGCCATTTCTGCGTGCACCGCGTTGCTGAAAACAACGCATTCGGTCATATCGCACGCACCGCAAGTCCGATGGACGTGCCGCCTCCTCCTGCATATCAGGAATAATGTTCCTATCGTTCTCGTGCGGTTTCAGGTCGTTCAGAGCACGTTTGCTCTGAATTGGACCGCCGCACGCTGTTTTGGTGTTTTATGGCACCGGAAACGCGTTTCCGGCCACCACGGTCAAACAGCACCTCCGAATGACATGCCGTCTAGCCGACCATTTCACAATTCACGCACCGGCTGTTGTCGTATGGTTTCGTGGCATTCGGAGATTGTTCAGGTGGTTTTGACCCCCCAACGTGCCATTTCAGCGCGCGCTGAGCTGCTGAAAATGACGCATATGGTCATGTCGTGCGCACCGCACGTCCGAATGATGTGCCGGATCCTCCTACATATCAGGAATAATATTCCTATCGTTCTCGTGCGGTTTCAGGTCGTTCGGAGCACGTTTGCTCCGAATTGGACTGTCGCACGCCGTTTTGGTGTTTTAAGGCGCCAGAAATGCGTTTCCAGCTGCCGTGGTCAAATTTCACCTCCGAATGACATGTCGTCTGGCCGACCATTTCACAATTCATGCACCGGCTGTTGTCGTACGGTTTCGTGGCATTCAGAGGTCGTTCGGGTGGTTTTGACCCCCCAACGCGTCATTTCTACCCGCGTCGAGCTGCTGAAAACGATGCATTCGGTCGTGCCGCGCGCACCGCACATCCGATGGACGTGCCGCCTCCTCCTATATCTCAGGAATAGTATTTCTATCGTTCTCATGCGGTTTCAGGTCGTTCGGAGAATGTTTTCTCCGAATTGGACCGCCGCACGCCGTTTTGGTGTTTTATGGCGCTGGAAACGCGTATCTGGTCGCCGCGGTCAAACGTCACCTCCGATTGATGTGCCGTCTGTCCTAACATTTCAAAATTCATGCAGCAGATGTTGTCGTGTGGTTATGTGGCATTCGGAGGTCGTTCTGGTGGTTTTGACCCCCCGAAGCACTATTTCAGCGCGCACCGAGCTGCTGAAAAAGACGCATTCGGTCGTGCCGCACGCACCGCACGTCCGATTGACGTGCCGCCTCCCCTGCATCTCAGGAATAACATTTCTATAGTTCTCGTGCGGTTTCAGGTCGTTCAGAGCACGTTTGCTCTGAATTGGACCACCGCACACCGTTTTGGTGTTTTGTGGCACCGGAAACGCGTTTCCGACCGCCACGGTCAAACAGAACATCCGAATGACATTCCGTCTAGCCGACTATTTCAAAATTCACGCAACGGATGTTGTCGTACGGTTTCGTGGCATTCGGAGGTTGTTCGGGTGGTTTTGACCCCCCG
The DNA here is from genome assembly GCA_963277665.1 of Viscum album. Taxonomy (NCBI): domain Eukaryota; kingdom Viridiplantae; phylum Streptophyta; class Magnoliopsida; order Santalales; family Viscaceae; genus Viscum; species Viscum album. Next base: position 2,131,319,509 of record OY728155.1, on the reverse strand, counting down.
ACGCGCAATTTCAGCACGCGTCGAGCTGCTGAAAACGACGCATTCGGTCGTGCCGCACGCACCGCACATCCGATGGATGTGCTGCCTCCTCCTACATCTCAGGAATAATATTCCTATCGTTCTTGTGCGGTTTCAGGTTCTTTGGAGCACGTTTTCTCCAAATTGGACAGCCGCACGCCATTTTTGTGTTTTTTGGCGCCGGAAACGCGTTTCCGGGCACCGCGGTCAAACGGCACCACCGAATTACGTTCCGTCTAGTCGACCATTTCACAATTCACGCAACGGATGTTTTTGTTCGGTTTTGTGGCATTCGGAGGTCGTTCTGGAGGTTTCGACCCCCCAACGCGCCATTTCAGCGCGCGATGAGCTACTGAAAATGACGCATTCGGTCGTGTCGCGCGCACCGCACGTCCGATGGACGTTCCGCCTCCTCCTGCATCTCAGGAATAATATTTATATCGTTATCGTGTGGTTTCAGATCGTTCGGAGCACGTTTGCTCCGAATTGGACCGCTGCACGCCGTTTTGGTGTTTTGTGGCGCCAGAACCGCGTTTCCGGCTGCCACGGTCAAACGGCACCTCCGATTGATGTTTCGTCTAGCCGAACATTTCAAAATTAACTCATCAGATGTTTTCGTGCGGTTTCGTGGCATTTGGAGGTCGTTCGTGTGGTTTGGACCCCCCGACGCGCAATTTTAGCGCGCGCCGAGCTGCTGAAACCGACGCATTCGGTCGTGCTGCGCGCACCGCACGTCTGATGGACGTTCCGCCTCTTCCGGCATCTGAGGACTAATATTTCTATCGTTCTCGTGATGTTTCATGCCATTCACGGGGGTGCGGGGGGCTGTCCGAGGGTGCGGGGGGCTGTCTGGGGGTGCGGGGGCTGTACGGGGGTGCGGGGGCTGTACGGGGGTGCGGGGGGGCTGTCCGGGGGTGCGGGGGCCTGTACGGGGGGGCCGGGGGTGCTGTCTAGGGGTGAGGGGGGCTGTACGGGGGTGCGGGGGGATGTACGGGGGGGGGGGGCTGTACGGGGGGCAGGGGGCTTCACGGGGGTGCGGGGGGTTGTCCGAGGGTGTGGGGGGCTGTCCGGGGGTGCGGGGGGCTGTACGGGGGGTGCGGGCGGATGTACGGGGGTGCGGGGGGGGGGGGGGGGTGCTGTACGGGGGTGCGGGGGGGGGTTGTACGGGGGTGCGAGGGGGGGGGGGGGGGCTGTTCGGGGGTGCGAGGGGGGGGGGGGGCTGTACGAGGGTGTTGGGGGGCTGTCCGAGGGTGCGGGGGGCTGTACGGGGGTGCAGGGGGCCTGTCCGAGATGCAGGGGGCTGTACGGGGGTGCGGGGGGGGGGGGGGGGGGGCTATCCGGGGGTGCAGGGGGTTGTACGGGGGTGTCGGGGGGGGGGGGGGGCTGTATGGGGGTACGGGGGGCTGTACGGGGGTGCGGGGGGGCAGGGGGTTGTACGGTTGTGCAGGGGGCTATTCGGGGGTGTGGGGGTTAGAGTTTTTAAATGCACGCCTTAGATAATATTACCTATCATATAATAAACAAGAAAAGAATGAAATTATAAGTACACAACATTCTAATTTATATTAAATGAATACATATAGTACATCAATGTCAACCCCACCAATAAAAAAACATATCTCCTGAATATATGATGCGTCACGCGTTTCATCAATGCTACCTCCTTCTGGTGGGCTAGGGGCCTACAATAAATAAACATTATAAATATTTTAATAACAAAAAAATTTTAAATTAAATAAATAAATACAGTATATACCTACGTCGTATGATCCCCTGCACCATCAGCTCGACGCACATATTCCCGCAGTGCTTTAACCTTAGCTGTCAATTGCGCATTTGCCTCCTTGGAAGCACGCAGCCATGCCTCAAAATCTGACATCTGATGTGCCATATGAGCAACTGCAGGACCGACAACCGTAGCACGTGACACTACAGAATGAGGAATCCCTGCTCCATAGGTCAAACTATAGCCATGCCCGTCCCGACCGATAATGCGATGAAAGATCTCATCTCGTCGCATGGGAAGCTGTCGCTGGTCCTCTGTCAGATGTTCTAACTCAGCTTCAAATTGAGCCTGTGAAATATTTAAATATATATAAATATATATGTGTTAATATATTGATTTATGTAATTATTGGTAAGTACAGACACTTACTATCAATGCTGCAGCCTCTGGATCATTGCGATCACGAGTCCTCATCCACACCGACATTTTATCAGTTTATGCACCTTGCTCTCGCAACTGTATATTAAAATAACATAAACACAAAACCATATTAATTAATAAATTAAAAAATGAATAATATATACCTCATGTCGGATCTGAGACACGTGACGAGTCCCGAGCCTGTGAGGTTGTCCCTACAACGCTCGATTCTCAGAATGGCGTGTTGACACCTCCTACATTCAATTCATTCAAATTTCAAACAAATCACATATTCTTGAAAATATATATTCACCAAAATAATTAATATACAAACCGCAACACCCTCAGTAGACCAATATGCAACCAAGTCACGCCACTAAGCCGGGAGGACACCTCTTGGGACTTTTTCCAAAATGTCTAGGGCACCCACATTTGGTACCCAGTGGTCCCTCTTCACTTTGCATTTATAATCTTTCTACATCTTACGACATTTTCTCATACACACGGGCCGAAAATCTTCAGGGAATACTTTCAAATTTTTCTATAAAGAAAATAATCAAACATATTAGAATTATTTATACATAGAAAATAAAGTAAAATGATTTTCTTACCTGAACCTCCCTCCATAGACGATCTAATGTGTCCTGACAGATAGAAGCCCAGTCACGCGTGGTCAATGGAAATCGATGTGGGTCACGTATGATATGACCCAGCTGACGAATAAATGTCAGGGCATTTGGTCCCATAGGATGAAAAACCTCATCAAATGAAACTTCTATCGTCGTGTCGGAATTCCATGATAATATGCCACGACCAGGGCCTCTCCTGCGAGAGGAAGAAGCAGCCAAGTCTGATCCTGTTGAAAACAATTTTATATATAAATTGAAAAGTTTTATATATATATATATATGTGTGTGTGTGTGTGTATGTCAATTACATAAAAAATATATACAATGACATTCAAACATACCTCGACCCTAAGACGTAGATGCCTCAGATGGATGATGTGGATCTTCTGCCTCTTCCCCTGACATGTCTGCAGTCATAGAAAACATCAGTAATGAGTCCAAAGTGTTTAAAAGATAAATTGGATTGTTCTTAAAAAATAAAACTTGTACAAATGTTAATCAAACAAAAAATGGATTGAATAATTAGTTGTGAATGAATTTTAAAAAATCGGAAAGTTAACAAAACAGATATATAAATTATTTACAAAACCAGTCAATGCATAGCCAAATTTCAGATAGAACTAATAAAAATTCAAGCAGCACATGAATCATATGAAAAATACCTCAAAGGGATGATACACTGACCATAACATCAATAAATCAAGAGTAAAAACAACCTAAATATTTATGATTGAATTAACTTACAAAAGTGAGGATTAAAACTTATAAATATTTCTAAAATGATTAGATAATTTATGATATCCTAGGACATTATACTAAATAGCGGGAAACCAATTATACCTTTCATTAAGCATGAAAATCGACCATTTCTCCTTCAACAGCCGCTATGACCCAATAAATATATTCTTCACGTTGAACTACGGTAAGTTGATCAAGTTGTTGGTAAACAAACGGAACAGTCTCGTGTTCATCTTCTTCAAATAAAAACACTCCTCGCCGAGACATTTTGACAACAACTTGCCAACATGGATCTGAAGGCAAAGTAACGAAGAATACTTGTTCTTCTTGTGATGTCATAATGAAAGGTTCATTCTCAACTCGTTCATTATTTCTTTATAACATATAGTTAAAATTCACCAATGAAAACTGATATTGATCGACTTTACATTCATGCACTGGATCAACCCAATTACACTTTAACAATATGTACTTCAAAACGTGTGTGTATACAACTTCAATGATGTCTATCAATTGACCATAGTAATAACCAGAATTGACAAAGGGACAACCGATGCCACTGTTTTGTGTTGCTCGTTTGTTGTCAACATCTTTAATGCGAAATCGAAAACCATTAGCATCAATATCTTTATAACGACGAGCCATTATAGATGGACCATCATCCAGTTGGATAAATACTTCAAGTAGCGTGGGGTCCCCTAACTCCCTCATCTTACGAACCTACATAATTTATAAAAACCAATACTGATATATGCAGAAAGAATTATTATAATACTTCACTCATAATGAAAATCAGTTTATACATACATAATCCTTGAACCAATCATGAAATGATGAATAATGAGATTGTTGAATTTTCATCTCTGTCACATGATGCATCTCTTCTTTTATCTCATTAATGTGTTTCCTGCAAATGATAACGTGATGTTTAAAAGATCATCTTATGCAAACAAAACATGTAAAAGTTATACAAGCACATTGATAAGATACTTACTGCATTAATGGTGCAACTGATGGAGTATTGAACAAGATATATCGATGTGCTTGTATCCACTCGATGTTGTCCATATCAAATGTGGTTCCTTCTCCAACTGGACCATCATGAATCCGAGAGGAATTATCTAATTTTGTTTCAACATCCGTAAGATATTCTTCACAAAAGGTAGTACACTCATCCATCAAATTACCATTGGCTATTGATGCCTCTGGATGAGCTATATTGCATACAAATCTTTTCAATGTACTCAAATACCGTTCAATAGGATACATCCACCTGAATTGAACTGGACCAGCAGCCATTACTTCATTAGTTAGGTTCACTGTCAAGTGGACCATAACATCGAAAAATGAGGGGGGGGGGAAGTTTCTCAAAGTGACAAAGCGTAAGTTCAATTCGGTCCTGCAAACTTTTTAAATCACTAATTTGATGATTTCTTAAACAAAGCTGTATAAAAAATTACTCATCTCAATCAAGGGCTGAACAACATTGGGGGATAAATAATCACATATTGTGATTGGAATCAACTACTGAAGTAATATGTTATTGTCATGACTTTTCAACCCTTGTAATGTCTTGCTCGTCAGATTCAGACACTTTGAAATATTAGAATAATAACCGTCAGGCACCTTGACCATCTTCAAAATGGAAAGAAATGATTCTTTCTCCTCTGTAGTCATCGTATACTATGCAGCAAGCATATATGCCTTGTTTCCCTCAACTAACTGTAAATGCAGCTGTTTCCTTAAACCCATTTCTTCCAAATCACGGCGTGCATTAACATGGTCCTTTTATTTTCCACTGACACCTAAAATGGTCCACAATATGTTATCACAAACATTTTTTTCAATGTGCATGACATCCAAATTAAGCCTCAACATGTTAGTTTTCCAATACGGAATACTATAAAAAATAATTTTCTTTTTCCAATTGTGACTGCGCTGCCTACCCGTAGCACGAATATTACGTACTGGAGGAGCCACCAAATCCGTAATTTCATATACCATGCAGATGTTTTCTTCCTCAATCTGCGATAACATTTCAACTCCTGTCATCATCTTTGGTGCTGGGCTGAACTCTCTAGAACCCTCAAATTCCACTCTGTCCTTTCTGAATCTGTGCTGAGGAGGGAGAAAACGCCTGTGACCCACGTATGCCCTTTTTTTGGAATCCTTAAGACATACAGATTTTTTACTTTTATTGCAACAAGGTCAAGAAAATTCCCCTTTCGTACTCCAGCTTGATAAATTTTCATAAGCTGGGAAGTCATTGATTGTCCACAATAAAGAAGCATGCAGTTTGAACATTTCATTAGTTTCGCAGTCATAAGTCATCACACCATTTTCCCAAAATTTATTCAACTCATCAATCAATGGATGAAGGTAAACATCAATCTTATCCCTCGGACATTTGGGTCCATCAATAAGAGTGGAAAGTAATATAAAATGTTGCTTCATACAAAGCCACGGAGGAAGATTATATGGAACCAACACCACGGGCCATGTGCTATGAGTTGCACCAATGATAGACTTGAATGGATTGAAACCATCTGATGCCAATCTCAATCAGACATTACGAACATCTTTAGAAAAGTTGGGATGTCTCTTATCAAAATCCTTCCATGCATGAGAGTCTGCCGGGTGGGTTAACATATCACTTTCATGAACTCTTTCTGCATGCCATCTCATTAAATTAGAAACTTTAGATTACATAAAAAATCTTTTCAACCTCGGTTTAAGGGGAAAGTAACGTATTTTATTTACGGAAATCGGTTTCCCCTGTATCGCAATCTGACTTTGATGAGTATTATTTCCCCAGTTCTCTTTCCACCAGGAAGCACCACAAACCGTACAAATATCCAAATGGGCAGTTTCTTTTCTAAACAACATACAGTTTTTTGCACATGCATATATGGTCTCATATGTAAAACCTAAGTTCTCTGTCAACTTACGAGCATAGCTATATGACTCAGGAATCTTAGCGTTGACAGGAAGAACTTTTTTCAATAAAACCAAAAGCATGTCGAATGATGTGTCTGACTAATTATTCAAAGTCTTCAAATGCAGCAACTCCACGATAAATGACAGTTTATTGTAAGAAGTACATCCAGGATATAATTCTGTTTTCGCATCATCATGTGCTTTATAAAACCTCCTCGAATCACGATCTGCACCAGAGTGAAGATTTATCTCACCGGTCTCAAGATTCTGGATGTCAATGCCTTCAGGATCAAACCCAAGTATCATTTCAGTAAGCATTTCATGCATTGGATCAGTCATCCTTGCATCAAAATCCATCTGAGCTGCATCTGTATTTTGACAACAAACATATTCTTCTCCATGACGAGTCCAGCTCTTATAATTTTTCAGAAAACCATTAATGAAAAGGTGCTCCCTCACAGTATCTTGTGTTAATTGATATCTGTTAGCACATTTTCTACATGGAAAACTAATATAGTCACTTCCAAATCCTCTCGTGAAGTCAATAAACTGCATAATTCCATTGAAATATTCTCTAGACGTTCGATTTGGAAGATCAATCCAACTCTTAAACATAATTATATCTGTATAACAAACATTTACACAATACTTATTATATTTACATTTTTCAAATCAACTATATTTAAAATAAATATTAATCATTTGTTTATGAACCATTGATAAAATAATAATGTAACTAAAAGCCCATGTTGCCTAATTGAGCTACAAACATGAAAGGGAGGGGAGCCGAAGGCGGTGCAGTAAGAGAGAGGAGGCAACGTAGGGGAGCCGGAGCCAAAGGCGGTGCAGCAAGGGAGGGGACGGACGGCGGCGACGGCGGGGAGCTGGAGGAGAGGAGGCGGTGAGGGGGCGGGGGACGGGTAGCGAGGGGGGGGGGATGTCCGGGGTCAAGGGGGCTTTTTGATGTGCGGGGGGTGTCCGGGGTGCGGGGAGCGGTCCGGGGTGCGGCAGGGAGCTGGTGGAGAGGAGGCGGTGAGGGGACGGGGGAGGGGCAGCGAGGGGGGGGGGCTGTTCGGTGTGCCGGAGCCGTCCAAGGTGGGGGGAGGCCTGAGGGGGCGGAGGCCGGATGGCAGAGGCCGGAGGGCAGAGAGCGTGCGGCGGGGGAGGCCGGGCGGCGGGGGAGGCCAGGAGGCGGGGGGGGGGGGGGGGGGGCACGGGGGGGGGAGGCTGGGGGAGGGCGGCGTCGGGGGGGGGGGGGGGCGACGGGGTGGGGGAGGCCGGGCGGCGGGGGAGGTCGGGAGGCGGGGGAGGCCAGGAGAAGGGGGGGGGAGGAGGGCGGCGTCGGGGCGACGGGGGGGGGGGGGGGGTGGCGACGGGGGGGGGGGGGGGAGCAGGGTTCGATTGAGAGGGGGCGCGGGGGGGGGGGGGGCAAAAAGGACCGTAATTTTTTTTATCAAGTCCAGCGACCGCCAACGGCGGTCGCCCGATTCTGGGGGGCTTCAATGCCCCCTTTTCTAGTAGTGACAGCTCCAACACAATCAAGAATCTGAAAGGGTATGATATACAAGAGACATAGCTCTCAATTATTCCCAAATCATATTACTATCTTCCGTGGAGATACTCAAAGTAATTCCTTGTATCCAGTCTAAAAATCTAGTTCCCATCAAGGATTATCGGTGTAGATATTTTGTCCGCTTTGGGAAGCATAGATATGTTAATAGATAGTCCTCACAATTTCAACCATTTCCTCAAACATTTTAGGTCATAGAACCATATGTTATCCAAAATCAACCAATAATTCATGTAATCTACATCATTTACTATAAATACATTCATATGGGGCTATTTGGATATTCAAGTGGAAACTATTTCTATAAGAGAACTCAGGTAGTGAAGGATTTTGATCCAATTCTCCATTGAACTCCACTGAGCATGTTCTCAACATGTATTCAAGATTTATAATGGTATTCTCATACTTATTATCTGTTTGAGGATGATAGGTCATAATTAAGTTCATCTTAGTGTTTATATCATGTTAAATATATTTTCCAAAATATGGAGGTAAATCTAAAATCTTGATAAAATACAATCAATAACGGTACTCCATGTAGACTCACCACTTATCTGATGTATATATGTGTTTAATAGTCAAGTGAAAAGTCCTCTCAAATTACAATGAATATATAATAATTTACAAGAAAATAAAAAATATCACATATATAGTAATGTCCCCTGGATGTTTTTGGAAGTTCGTTGACAATGTCCATGGCGATGTTTTATAATTTCTAGTTAGGTATAGAAAATTATTTCATCATCCCCTTAAAATTTTTTACTTTCATATTTCACATTCTAACATATGATACAATTTTATGTATATTTAATGATATCCTTCTTCTTATGTTCCCACAAATAGTGCACTCGAAGTTCTCGATACAAATTTGTGCTCCCTAGGTGGATGTAGAAGGTCAAACTATGTGAATCATTCAAAATATCCTAATTTATCTCAAGATATGATGGTACTAATAGTCTTGACATAAATCATAAAACTCCTTACTCATCATGTTTGATCTCTATGTACTTCCCATTCATGATACATTCCAACTACATTTGAATTTCCCATAAATTCATTTTTCACCATTTAACTTCTATATAAGGGATGGTTGTACCATCATTTTATAAAGGAATTATGACATTCCTTCCCTTATGAATCCCATGTCTATCCTTATTAAGCCTAAAAGGACTAGATACTTATCAATTATCATCGTTGTTAATTTTGTAGGATCCATTATTCTTAAAGAATCTCCCACATTATTTTCTTTACCCAGATGGTAGTGGATTTAATATTCATAATCCTCGAGAATATCATACCATCTTCATTGGTACTTATCTAAATCCCTTTGTGTGAATATATATTTGAGCCTATTATGATTAGTATATATATCACACTTCTCTCCATATAGATAACGGATCTAGATTTTCAATTGGAATATTATAACTGCCACCTCCAAATCATGTTTTGGATGGTTTTACACATCAACTTTCATCTTATATGATTCATATGTAATCACTTTATCATTTTTCATCATTACAAAACCTAATTCTTTCTTTAATGCATCGTTGTATAATAAAAAGAGTTATCCACATGTGGGTAGTGTGAGTATTGGTGCATTGATAATCACATTTTTTAGATCCTTGAAAAAGTCTTCACATTCACTGGTCTGTTAATTTTTTCTCCATTTTGAGTCAATATGGTTAGTGGGTTTGACAGATGTGGTATATTCTTCACAAAACACTGGTAATACCTAGCTTGAGTAATATATGGATCTATATTATAGATACATGTTTGGTCCACTACTTAATTTCCATTTCCTTAGGTGGGTTAACATATATGACTTTTTTAGTGATAACATGTCCCAATAATGATATTTCCTCTATATATAGCTCACACTTAATTAATTTTACTATATTTTCATCCTGCACAATGACTATAAAAAAATATTCAAATACACCTCCGGACCCTCCTTTCTCTGGGATTATATTAGAATATCATCTATAAAGACTACCATAAAAAATCAAGGTAATATCTAAAGACTATATTCATTAATTCCATGAAGATTACTTCAGCATTAGTGAGTCTGAAGTGAATCACTATGAACTCATAATGTCCATTCCTTGTTCTAAAGTCATATTTTGGGAATATCGCCATTTTTCACATTTAATTAGTGACATCTCGACTGAAGGATCACCATAGAGAAATAATTATATCCATAAATTTGATCAAACAAGTTATATATTAGTGAAACGGGAAACATATTTTTTCTCATGATTTTTTTGGCTCATGATAATCAATGAATATATTCATTGATTCAAACTTCTTCATGAAGAATATGGTGGAAATTCCATATTGAAGCACCTAGGTATATAAAACCATTGTCTTTATTCTATTGTAACTTATTTAGTTTTTCCAACTCAATGTTTTCCATTTTATAGGATTTATTTGATATGAGTAGAGATCCAGGTCTAAGATCAATTTATATCTCTACATCATGGTCTGGAGGAAGACAAAACAATTTTTCAGGTAACACATCAGTGTAGTCACATACAATGAAAATGTGTTCGAGCATTATCCTCTTTTTTGTATCAACCATTTAAGATAGATATTAATAATAATAATGTACTAATATCCGTACTTTAGTTGATAATTTTGAAATATATTCATCTTCTTCTATAAACTTGTATAGAAATGTAAGATACCTTGGGATGTGAAGGGTGATATCCTTCTCACAACAGTTGATGTTGGATTTATATAAAGACATCAACTACATAACCAATATATTATAAATATCCACCAAATTATGTAAGATGATATTTTCTAGGAGGTTCATCCCACAAACATTGATAGAGGAGGAGTTATATACATCATATGTAATGATTTATCCAATCTTCATACTCGTAGATAATTCAAATTCCATATTATGATGGGATATTTTAATAGTTATAATAAACATCAATGATTTGAATGAAGTCATAGAACTAAAATAAAAATGTACATTATATATTCTTGAATGAACAACTAGCATAGTTGTGACCACATCATTGTTGGGAAACAACTCAGTAATACTGAAAGCATATTCCTTTAATTTCTTACTATGTAGTCATTTTCATAGATTACCCTCAACGAACCTTGGATTAGGGAATTGGAATGCATAGTGTATGTTTTCATTAAAGATAAATCATTTCATGATAGGAATATTGTTCATCTAAAAATTCCATCCCAATTCCTCATTAATGGTTTTCTTCATTTACATTGGCATTAATTAGAATGGTGACCCAATTTTACACACATTAAGAACCTTCTGGTCCCCCTAGAGAGTTTTAAGGAATTCACTTCCCACACTTTTGATTAGTGGGATTATATGGTTATTATACTTAATGATATTTTTCTTTTTTCCAACCTGATGATAATTCCATTTTTTTTCTTGACTCTAATCCCATGAGACCCCTAATAAACCCAAATCTACATGTCATCATATTGGGAAAAATTAAAAATCTCTACATAACTATCAATTTCCGAAATTTCTAATGCATTTAATAGACTTGTTTTTGGACCATTAAATAATTTTTACACCTTTATTTGAGTACAAATGACATGGTTGGAAGCATACCGTGCAAGGCTTGTGAACTTTTCATCATATTCTCTAATAGAGTGGCCTTCCTTTTTTTAAATAAAAAGGAACTACCTCTACATCATAAGATGGGGAGTTTAGAGAAATAACTTTTTGAAAAATATCTTCCAAAATTATTCCCAATAAATAGAATCAATTTTCTCAATACAATTTATATTATTTTTATCATATTTCCCCACTGATCAGCTTCAGCATCAAAATGATAGACCACAATCACATCATTCTCTTCTTCTAAGCATTAGATGATAGATAATATTTTCTCAACTGAGTTATTATATTTTTCAAATATTATCAGATCAGAATATATGTTATATATAGGAGGCCTTTTCACATGAAGTATTTGACCGTAATGTAACCTTCTTTAGGGGAATCAGGTTGTTCAACATGATTTAGGTTATTATTCAAAACATGGGATATTTGAGATACTACTTTCATGATGTTCTGAGATCTTCATCTTATTTAGTGGGGAATATAATTATGAATATCATCATTGGTATTATCATGTTATCTCTTATTTCATTCCATTATCTAAAATATATATAAAAATATAATATAAGTTCTTTAAAACTTGTGTAATGGGAGTACCAAAAGGAGACTATAAACTTGGAGGGAATAACTCATAAATGAAAAGTATATCCGAATTTATGATTCCCTATGTTTCAACAAAGTTTATTTATTGTGATAGAATTATCCATGGGGATATATCAAATTTTTTCTAAACATAATACAATAGAAAAAACTAGACCTTTCTTTGATACCAACTATAATAACCCAAGCCTTTTTCACACATTATTACATGATTTTAAGCGTATAAAATAAAAACCATTGCTTGGAATTACTATTTTATTTGGAAGACTAGGTACATAATTTTTTTTTATTAATCATAATGTTGAGCTCCAGACTCCCTTGAGCTCCTATAACATCATAGGATAATCTGTGGAAATACATTGATAAATGGGATGAGATAAAAATGATATTATGTGAATAAATATTGGATTTATATATAGAACAGGGGTTATATGGCATAACATGATAACATAAAAAGAATAGCTCAGGAATAACATATCTAATCATAACATATAGAGCATGTAATCATATTATTGTGGAAACATAGGAGAGTATAAGAAACATATAACATCATATAAACATGAGTCAATGCTATCTTCCAACACTATATATCATGGTAGAGAAATACCAATAATGGATTAAGTTTACTCCCTAATAAAAAAAAATATCATGAGACTAAAATGGTAACCAATGAATTGGAGTGCTAACTATAAAAAACTATCATTACATTTTCATTCATATGTGTTCCATGTAAAGAATCAAACACAAGTAATAAACATAATGGTAACCCATGGAAAGAAATGGGTTTCACAATCATGTCATAAGGCATAACCAAATGGTACATCCTAATGGTAACCATGAAATAAGTGATTTTATCATTATTAGACATTAATAAAGGATTTTTATGAATTTATCATTAAAAAAATTCAAAAAACTTGAAAACATTAAATAGAGTGGTTATGTAACATTATAAATGTGCCACTGAAGTGAAATTTTGGGAAAAAATAATTGTTTTTTAAAGAGAATAATTTCATAATTGTTTTCATAAAACCGAAAATCTACTAAAATAGTTTTTCATGATACATTGACTAAATTTAGAAAAATATTTGAGACCTAAAATAGTTTTTGGAGTGTACTTCAAAATGGGTTAAAAACTGAGAAGTTCCCTTCAATTGGGATTTCATATTGAAAGGAATTGACAATATAGCCTTATAAAAATTGTAATTCAACATAAATAAAATATCAATTGAGATACATATATATTTTTTGTAGAAAAAAATATAAAATATGAGAATTATATTATAAAAACAAAGTAATAAATTGAGTCAAAGAGAGAGAGAATGTCTAACTTAAAAGAAATATGGATGTCCAGAGAGATCCTATACCTTATGTCTGAATGCATTTTTCAATTTCACATAATGTCATGGATATAAATTTAGATTCATTATTTAATTTATTAATCATGTATTATACATTTATTTGATTTATAACAATTTTATGAATTTCATTTATGGCCATTTTAATGAGTTATAAACATCAAATTCATCATTCTAGGAGCATTTGTTTTCATGTTTTCATGATGAGTTCAGTTGTATAAAATTATGGATGTACTTTTCAAATGAGAACAAATATCTAGAAGAAAAATGAATTGTTATAACCGAAATTAATTATTTCTAAATGGTCCCATATATAATTTTTTTTGTATGAGGATGATTCAGTTGATAAAAAAATTTAATGACAATAGTTTTGTTTATTTTGGATATTTTTTTATTTGTTACAAGCTAATTTTGTTTTATTTAATATTGAGTCTATATATGAGGTCCATAACATGGATGAAAATATTATATAAATATTAAAATGATTTTTTTAGAATTATAATTGTTTTATGGTCAGCCTTTATGGTGGTAATGGAAAATGAAAACTCATTATCCACGAAGATGGTAAATGGATATAATTTGGAAAATGGTTTTATTTCATTGAATTAGTGGATATGAGAAAAGTGGTTTAAATAATATATTCCTTTTTTAATATAATACTCTAGAATATAAATTATACTTGAGTTATTATGCTTTGTTGGATAGAAGATTTGAAGAGATGGTAGAATAATAAATGAAATTAAAATAGGGAGTTTGGGAATGACATAATCAATTATTTATTTAATAATATCATGCATAAAATATACAAGTCTTATAAAGAGTGAGTAGAAGTGGTTATGAGGGGTGGTATTTATAAGGGAGGATCAAAGACTTTTTTGTATATTTTAAAAAATATAAAATTATAATAATTTTTTTTGTATCCAAATACCACCAAATGGACATGGATTCTATGATTAGATTATATATGTTAGTATTATCATCAAATAATTAAATTTAAAATTGTTTTGGTTTTATTTAGAAAAATGTCATTTTAATTAACACATAACTAACCTATTTTATTTTTAACTATAGTAACAAATTTTTCAATATTAAAAGGTTATATATTTTACCTATTTTGTGTTAATTTGACCATAAATGGCCAATTTATTATGTTTCACACCATTTCGCAATTACATTTTTTAATGTTTTTTTATTATTTTTAATTAATTTAATAAATATTAATCTGATAAAATATCATTATTGTAAATTTTGATACTATTAACTATTTTGACATTTAAAACATCAAGAAAATAGGTAAAATAAGAACAAACTATTTTATTATATCACAGAGATGTAATGTTCATCTATATAATGATTGGATCTACTGAAATGTCTCAAATTATATCTTTTTTATTTATTTTAATATCAATTATTTGAACTATCCATTAATTTAATTATTAGTACATCATTGTTGTGTAAGAATTTAAGTTATTTATTCCGTAACTAAAAACTAAAAATAAATTTCCAAGATGAAGATAAGTATTTTATATTTCCAAATATTAATTATGATCGATGATATATTCTTCACAACAACATATTAAAAATATTGTAATTATTAAAAAATAATTGTGTTACATTTTTTCACTTTCATTTATATTAATTATGTGTATGTCACTTTCCTGAACATGTGACCCTCAAATAACACATTTTACACCATTAAGCAATAAGGGTATAATTTAATTCATCTCATATGAATTTTTATGAAAAATTATGGCATTTTGTTTTTTTAATCTAGATTAACATGATTTACCCTTTACCGATGTGATAAATTTAACAACCATTACTATTAATATTGACCAAAATTAAAAGTGTTATATTTACTAAATTTAGACATCCTTATTCCAGATATGGAATCAAATTTTAAATATTAAAAACACAAAAGTGTGAAATTTTAATGTAACATTTAACATGAAAATTTCAACAGAAAACGGTTTTTTCAAAAAAATCCTTTTTTTAATATAAAATTTTGATATTAAAAATTAAAGTATAACATCTATTTAGAATACCAAAAGTAGATTATTAATAATAAAAAATAATTATAGTTTTAAATTAATTCAATAATGAATTTTTATTTTTAAATTTTTTTCAACAATATATAGTTTCCGATGTAAATCGATATTTTTCATTATTCATTAAAATTTCATACTTTTTAAAAATTTATAAAAAAATCATCCTAAGATAATGTTGATCTAGTGGTTGTAGGGGATTCTTTAATATATCAGGTCTAGGGTTTTGAAACTAGATAATAATGTTCATATGGGTCCTATAAATATCATAATTGAATTATATTCATATCATTTTAATAGACCCATTGAAGGAAGAGTGTGTGTCACAAGAAGAGATAAGCCCGAAAAAGGCATATATAAAAGTGGGATTACGGAAGTACAGTCACCAAAGAGACCACAATAATGGATTCCTACAAAAGAGGGTTTAGTCACGTTATTTTGTGATTCATCTCTCTGTCTTCTATGAATTCACACTAGGATCATGTGAAACAACACTTGTGGACTGATTCTCATAGACTAATTCTCAATGACATGGAACATATGGTGATTTCATATAGGAAAATTCATTATTTAGGGTTATTATTTGTTTCATACTCCATGTTTTACCTATAAAATTATACATTTCAAAATATTTTTTTCTCTCCCATTCTCCATATGTGTCCTTGTTCCACCCCAATATTGTATATGGTCATTAGGTATTTTAAATGAAAACATTGTTGTGTGGATTGGGTATTCATTCAAACACATAGTGGTCACCTGTAGAATTTTTGATATCTTAATCGGTTATCCTTATATAATATATGACTTCTAAATCCTAAAATCATGGTAAACCATGGAGGAGGTCTATCATTGAGCCAAAAAATGGGAATCAAATCTCACAACTACATGATATTCCTATATCTAATCCAACAAAATGTGTGATGTTGGAAGACATGGTCAGGTACCTCTATGTGGATACCATGGATTCAAGCCACATTACATGAAATGTCTCATGCAGTCATTGTATTGGTTCTACAGAACCTGTAAACTCCAATATCTATGGTTATCTAATTTGATTTCCCACTTTGATGATAAATTAGTAAATTTATAAGGCACCTTTTCTCTAAATTTTATCTTGCTAGAAGACATTTTTTTAGAAATCATGCTTAAAAAATTTCCGCTTTAAAATTTGGTTATATTCAAATAATAATATCCATATTCAAAAGAATTTTAATCCAAAATAGGGGACTTTAAGTCCATGGCTGGTTGACCACAATAAAAATTTAGTCATTGGGTCCCTCATATTCCAATTTGAAAATTTTAGGATATATTTTATCCAGTGAAATTCACCAAATTATATCCATTATAAAATAGATTCATGAAGGTATGACAAGTGAGTCTAACTATGTATAATTGACCACATAATCTTAATAGTGCAATGATAACTTTATAACTGGCATTTTATAACTATTACTACATAACATTAACCTTGTAATTCCGAATGGTAAATTTTTAATCCCTCATGTCCTGCATCTCATAGATATAAATACTTATCCACATAATTATAATAAGAATGGAACAAGGATTACATGGTTAATTCAGATGAACATTTTTCTACAAATTAAACACATATTCCCTCTTTTTATATAGAATGGATCAGAAGCATGAATTCCTTGAAGTGGTCATAATGCAGATCAAAATGCTATGTAGTGTAGTATTTGGACAACATGAGCATATTCAACCACTGAACACCTACCTTTCTTACCTTCTAGTGAATAGTCATCAATATTAAATGATTATAGATTCCCTAACCATCTATAGATTCATACTTATGAATGATGCCCCTATCCTGACCCCACATTAAGTGAATTGGATTCCCCTTTGGATTATCAGGCATCGAGATGTGATTATTTATAATATATAACTTCTAAAATACTTTATTAGGGAAGATGATAATATAAAGGGTTTTTTCTATGGGTACAATTTGTGGAACCATGAAGAATATTATTTTACCCCTGATCTTTGGAATCAATTATATAGGTATATCATTAGAGAATTATACTACATTTAGATGTATGGATACGTAACAAACTCAGATATCAATTTGGGTGTAGATTTTGGGATGGATTGGGGGATTCCTTTCTGGGTTCAATATCAATTCTATGATTTTGAAATATATTTTATGTCATTGGATAACTATAAAGATGTTTCGATTTTTCATACTCTTTCCAATAACAATAGCATCCTCATTATAGACATTATTAGTAGATGTATTTTAGACACAAATAATTTAAATCTCATGAATAGAAAGGTTTGGGGTTATCCTCTTATATGGATTCACAATCTATGGATCCCCATTTTTAGGGGACATGTATAAAAAATTATTCTCTCATTTTTCTGAGTGGGATGATGCTGAGTGAACCACTCTGATTTCAAAGGATCTACTTGAGTTTGAAAGTTATATTTAAGGATGGGATTTCAATCCAAGGATTAATATCCCTATTAGAACATGGGAAGACTAGTTCATTAATAATAACAATAATAATCCATGGGGGGAATGTAACCAAAATTTTTCTCACTCAAAACTCTTATGTGGTCAATGATGCCTATTATCCATTAATGGAAGAAGGGTAGAACAATAGTTGGGAATGTAAGGTCACTTCTCAAGATTATCATCTAGTTTAATTGGATACATTTCTCAAAAATTTTGATGAAAATATCTATTATAGGTTCTATAAATGATATTCTAGGTAAGTATTAGTACGCTTTTTATAGTGGCACAAGTTTCTAGTGGAAGAAAGATCAGTTTGGTTATCCAGGTTCTCATGAATTTATATAGTTAGATGGTTCATTTCATCAATATAGAAGCACTATTTAGACTTGTTGGAACCTTTTGATTTAAATGTGAATAAATTGTGGCACATATTCTTTGATAGTAATATATCATCCTCTATTTAATTCTTGCAATCAAATTTAGTTAGTTTCTTCATAGTATTTGTGGAGTTAAAATGGTCCACCAAAGTAACTAGGAAAATAAGACCATGTTGAATTAGAATGAATTACTTATCTATATTCCATATGAGTTTAAAACCAAAAGTATTATAGATTACATGAATGGATATCATTAAGAAATTTTCTAAATTTATAAATTCGAGAAGGAGTCTTAACTACTATGATCGATGAAAAATTTATCTCAGAGGGATACGAGGCCAATAAACATTGTAGGTAATTTAGATACATCAAAAATAATTCTCTAGATTACCTTGAGAGTGTATGTTGTGAGAGGAATCCAATTATAGTTATTTATTTTTTGATCATACATACGAGGGATCAAAAAAGTATACCATTGAATTTCCTACCATCAAACACTATCATTGGACTCAAATTGGATATTGGGGTGTAGAGTGTTTTATGAGTCAACTAACATTTGGTTTGGTGGGAAAAGAAAAGGATTGTCATAGAGATCCAATTATAATAAATTCTGTAAAAAATACAGATGTTTCACAAAATTTTCATGCTAATAGTCGAAAGTAGATTTGAGTACCTTATATTCTATTATATTGTAAATGAAATAATTTAATAGTGAGTGAAAGAAAAAAATTCACAAACATTCCACATCATTGTGATATTGTTAAAGAAATTTAATAATCTCAAGATAGTGATATCTGAAGTGGAGTCACATTATGAAAACAAGGGGTAAGAACATAAACACCCAATCCATGTGGAACCCCTCTAGTTGTTTCTTATTTATGAAGAGTTGGTTGCAACAAAAGAGAAGCTTGTTGAGCACCCTAGATTCTAATGAAAAACCATGCTTGAAAAAAAATTAATATTTCTTCCATAGTAGTGAATATTTTAATTACTAAAGAGGATAACACTATGAATAATTTTAGGAATTGAAATGATATTAATGAGTCTGAAAATTAAATCCATCATTTGAAATTATATATTAAAAAATAAGAATTTTTTATTTCATGGAGATCTTGTATTCTGTATTGATTTACCTTCATTTATTACAATGAATATGATCCAATATTGTATGACACATCATTTCAGGTATTATGTTTTCTATCTAAATATAAAAATTATTTTAATATAACATGTAACACATTTATTGATAAAAATTTTGATATCCTGAATTCATTTGGATAATATACACTTATTAGATATTTAACTCAAAATTAGTTGAATTATGACTTGGGGACCCATGATATATGTTGGTCTCATGTTTCATTTATATAACCTAAAATTTTATTTGGATTCTCGTATTGGAATCCTAAAAGGCCAAAAATTGGATTTTACACTTTATTTGTTTCTTAGGTTTTTAGGCTAAAAAGAATAATATCCCTTTCACTAGAAGTTAAAGGTCATGTAATTTTTTCTATTGATTTGAGATAGTTTCACACATAAAGATAATATTATAACTAACATGAAGGGAGGGGTATGAGAACTAAACATCCTATTTTTAGGATGAGTTATCTCATAGGACTTGGTGCATTCAATTAAATTTCATGATGCATGGAATAGTGAATTGTGTAGTTTTTGATTATAAAAGAAAAGTACAAATATTCATGGATGAAATATCATACTTACTACACTTATGATGATTTTAGTGCAATAGGTGTAACATCAAGGATGTCAAAACAACATAAATAATTGGATTCTTGGTTGTGTAAATAAAATTTAATAGAAATTGAGCCGAAGACGTCAAATTGGGAAAGATACATTAAGGGAGATAATGAATCCCATTTGTATTATAGAACCTATTGTGATATTGTAAATACTGTATGGGGGTTAGAAGTCACTACCCTCCGGATGATAAGAATTTGGTTTCAGGCTGAAATGGGGTCGTATGTGTAGCTCTATATTGTGGAATATATACATAGTGAAACAAAAGTTTCATTAAGAGTGGGGAATAATTTCTACTAACTACCTTGAAAGCCTAAAAACCAACATTGTACATTAAGATACTAATAAAATGAGTAATACTAAGAAGGTTTTAGATTCCTTAAAAGATATATCATAGTTTCCTTAACAAAATGTTATGGTAAAAAACTATTACAATCATCGATCAGCCTTTTTAATAGATTGAAAGATCCAACATACTATTCTCAGAATTTTTTTTAAGCATTAAAGAGTACCATATAACTTTTTTCCTTTTTCAATGTTCTCTATATCTTTTTTCTAAGCCCTGAAGATGAGATATTGATCTCGTAGAGGCCGGAAATTTTCTTAGGAATCCTTTTACATATTTCATCCAGTCATGTTTCATGTTTCTTTCACTAGTAGATTATGTTCACATGATTTATACCCTTAATGGTTGGAGTTTATGTTCAAACTTCTTTGACTATGATTTTAATAGTCAATTATTTGGATACATAGATTATGCTGTGAAAAGAATGAAAATTCACTAGCTTTATTATGGAACTCAATAACATATGATACCCTGATATTTCTAGGATGAAGAATTATGACTGGGAATATATCTCTAGGTTATAAGATTATAAGTGATTAAACTATTTATTTACATGAATGAATAGTAATCATATCTAGATGATAGGTCTTAATAAGAATTTTTTGTAGGATATAGAGGTTTGAGATCCCTATACAATATATGAGAATATATTTCTTAACACAATAAAATGAGGTGTGTATACATGGTTTTATTGTGGGAATATATTCATAGTCAAACAAAATTGTCCCTTAGATTTTATTAGACCTAATACGAATATCCATGGAAGGTTTTAAAAATATAAGAATCATGAATAATATTCAAGACATAGAGAGTGATGGAATTCCATATTTAAATTTATTATATCGGGATCAAACTATCATTTAAAGCAAGTGTAATTGAATTATGGTTAGTGGTTGTACCAATACATAATAGCATATATGTCGCTACATATCCTGAATCAATCAAGAATAAAACCACATGTATTTATAAAATATGCATCCACAGTATAGATTTTGATTTTATATAGGGGAAGGAGAATTTATTTATTTTGAAAATTATTCTCCGTCTTGGAATAAGAGGTCCATCTTTCACTATAGATCCTAAAGAGAAAGGAATCAAATGGCATGTAATCCTTGAAAATCAGGTTGTCTATATAGATCTAAATCATATGTATGGGCTGAATCAGTACGCTGAGACACATGTGGATTTTTCACCAGAGTATTCTACAAGTATTGGGATATCGTGTAGGGGATAAATATTATATAGGGAATTGTCTACTTAGAGTATTTTGTAGTCATATATAAAGGACTTCAACATAATAGTTTTTTTTCATGTAGTTAGGAAATTTCTCCATTCCTATTTAATATGTCTAATCATATATATTATAATTATATTGAAACTCCAAGACCTCTAAACTCACTAGAGTTTTAATTTTTGTGAGTTATAACATATGGATAATAAATTAATTATTTTATTTTTGGTGGTATAGTTTGTGATAAATGGAAATATATGAGGGGGAATTTTAACTATTCAATATTACACATGATAGGTTGATTCAGATATTATGCCATACTAAAAGGTTTTCAATAAAATAAAACATATTGATGTGTCAAGGATAGGTCCTTGAATATGTCTCTATATATCCTATGATAAAAAGAATCAATACACATGTATTTATTATATATAAAACATGAATAGATCGATATATTATATGGGGAGTGTGATTTCTAGTTATAGTTTGATTAAACCATGACATCATGGTATTCTAGAATAACCATGACCATTGGAATCCCAAAGAAAAGAAATGGTTCTATATATATATTGAGATATTAAAAATGGAAGATAAATTTCTATCTCATATCCTAGTATGGGGATGGAACTAAGAGAATCTTCCTGGTTATTTAGAATGATTTTGGATCCAGGACTCTATAAGTGTCATGCATTCAACCATATTGTAAATTTTATTATATATTTAATATTTCATGTACCCTTATAAGGATCTATCTCTCATTCAGTTAATGTGTACAATATAATATCCCACTCAAAGTAGTTTATAGTCATTTAGGATAAACCTCATGTCATGAAGTTTATCATCCTATGACTGGGACTATGATCATTTAGTTTAACATGGTATCACTCTAGCATGGGTTTTGTGAAGATTACTGTTTTATTGTCTAAACTTGATCAGAGTGATTTATCATGAAAATTACTTCTAAATAAAATGATCATTTGTGTTGTGAGTTATACACTTGTCATCCATAGTGACCAGGGTATAAGCCCCATTGCGATTAATATTATGTATGATTTAAGATCCTCTCTATTTTGGATGAAATGTTGGAAGATTCATCCCATGTATAATTAGGTTTATAAAACATACCATGATCCCTAACTATATAAATTAATTTTAGTTTAACTTTTTATTGATGGATCATGCAAATTAGTTATTATAGGTTTATGGATTTGGTAGTGTATGCATCATATCATCATCTTGTAATTCCAATTCATCCAACCAGTTTTAGTACTACTCATCTTAAATTGCTGGTTGTATATGGAAGTAATCAGTTAGGGATAAACATCATCAATGTGAAGGTCTACCTTTTTATTATAGACAAAAAATATGGTGACTCATGCATGGAATTTCATGTTATGATGTGATTGTCACATAAATCATGTGGAATATTTTTTATCGAGGATTTGTTTTTTCCATCCACCATATTTTGAATAATTATAGACACTCTTATTGAAGGATTCCATATTGTAATTAATTTCTTAATTATATTTCGAGGAACTTTTGGACAATATGTTATATTATTGATTATTTTTGACTTAATGAAACTTATGAAATGCATTACCCATACCAGCATGAGGTGTATTTCCTAATCCTATTTAAGAAAAACTCAATGGTAGAAAGAATGTATTTGAAATGTCATGATATAGATGTGGGACAATGCCCCATGAAATCCATTCCCTATATGAAATATTTCTATGAATAATTAGTAGTATTCCATTATTGTAGGGGATTTTGAATAAAATTGGCATATACCTAACATGAATGAAATTTTCTAGTTATTTCAATATAATCATGTTTAATTTTTTTGAGAAATATCTCATCCTTCTGATCTGATAGGAGATATTGGTTCCCAATTGATGTGTGATGAGTGCTCCACCAAGAAATTCTAGCATGAATATAAGGATTTTCACTCCATTGAATTTTAGGATCACTCCATGAAAGACATTTTTATAGAGAACTTTATCTGTGTTCGAGTAGTCTTAGAGAAAAAAAATGTGCTCCCAATATCAAATATATAATTTTTCTTACCAATCTATTGGAATGATCCCATATATTAGATATTTAACGATGGGGGATGGATATCCAATAGTGTAATCACTTTATGGGGGTATTATCTCATCATGCAACATATAATGGTTAATCTCATTGATTTCGTAAATTATATATCTAATTATTTAAAAGGTAACCCCACAATTCATGATATGAGTAATTTTTTCTTTCTGTTTGGAGTCTTTCTAGAGCACAAAAGTGAATGTTAACACATCATCATAATCATTTTACTATCATAGGACATGGGATGGTGTTGTATCCCAGTAGATTTCCAACATTAGTTAATGAATATAATTTAATAGATGAATTAACTCTTCTGATTAATGAAATATCCACTCTTAACCTTCTTACTCACCAACTCAGAGATACATTTAATTTGAAATCATTATACTTATAATTGATTATTTTTCTTGAGGTTGATGAAGCGGGTGTCATATTCTACTTCATTATTTGTGTACCCTTCTGATATCACAAAGAAATAGTGAATGCCTAATTTA
Source organism: Viscum album (assembly GCA_963277665.1). NCBI lineage: Eukaryota > Viridiplantae > Streptophyta > Magnoliopsida > Santalales > Viscaceae > Viscum > Viscum album. The sequence goes on along the minus strand of OY728155.1, from coordinate 2,131,295,097 downwards.
GATTGGGAGATAAATAAGAGAAAAAAACTAACCCAATTACCTTTTAGATATCCAGTACTTTTACAATGTGTCTCTTAGAAGATATATAAATTTGAATCTCTGAAATTTTTGTGGTGATAAATGAGAAAGGAATCTTCATGGAGGATTTTTGATATCTATTGTTATATATTTAGGTATTTCATATTCTGTAAGAAAATATTCTAATTCTTATACATTAATTACTTTCTGATATATGAACTAAACATCAAACTGTTATTGTATTATTGGACAATGATCAAGCCATACTTTTAAATTTTATATGTTGATGATATATTTGAGTGATTTGATGCATAAAACCAAGAAGAATTCATGGGCTTAAAATTAATACATGTGTTTCTGTATAATAAAGATCATAACAAGGAAAATCATCTCAATTTTGGAATATCAAGTCTTATCATTGAGAGTAGTATTTTCAAGATAATAAAATATGTTTTTCTTTCATGCATCATTTTTCTTGTAAATGTGCATGGTAAACAATCTCTCTTCAGTTTCCAGATATATATAATATGTTTTTTCCATTCAATTAGAAACATCATGAATGGTGGGTTGAGAATGTACTATTTGGGGATGTTGAATGTTTTCTATAGACCCTTAAATTACTTATAGGTGATTCCTTTGATCTTCATTCATGTGAAAGGAAAACAATTTCCATAAATTGTAAATTATGTGTGTGATATTGGATATTCATCCATATAACCCACTCGACTATTTGATGTTTTGGTGTGGGGTAATATTATTGATTACCTCTATATTATTAGGATCAATCTCGATTCCATGACGAAAAAACATCAAAACTATGGAATTTTCATGATTTTAACCCAAAAGTGAATTTCAATGGATTCATTTTAAAATTATGTTGTAATAGCTTTCTATAAAAATGTTTAAGATTAATGTGGTGATTAAATCACATGTGGCAATTCAGCACTAGTCTATAAACATAACCCTGCATGATCATTCCAAATAGGGACATAAATATTTGGTTCTTAACACGATGGAATGTGGAACCAAAAAATTTTAAAATAATAAGAATTACACAATAATAATATAACCCTTGAAGTTATATGAAAGTATTGGTATATTCATCATCATGGGTTATCCATATTTGTTTTTAGCTAAAGTATCCAACCTTGGAGAAAGTGTCATATAATCAAACAGTCACATTGATAAATTATTTTAGGATTGGGAGTGGGAAATAAACTTCATGTAAATACTTGTTAATATCTATAAAATAAATATAATAATTATTTAAAACCATTTTTTATTGGACAATAAAATATTATCTTTCTACTTTGAGTATTCGACCTCTAGTATAAAGTCATCCTTGGAGGTCTTATCAACTTCAACTTCTACCCTGGATGAAAGGGTTGGACGCATTCTTCATTCCACAATATTATTACCACATAAATCCTCTGGTGAACCCATATTATGGTTGGATTCATAAGGATCCATCTCAGGTGTCTTACTATAATTATTCAAGAAAAATGCAGATGATTCATTAAATGGAGAAATATTCCCCTTGTTCATCAGGGGTCATGGATGCACTTATCAAATTTGATTACATGTATTTATCTATATTTATGTTTACCTATTTAATATCATCTTCCATCATTGAGACACCATAAGGGGATCCATCAATATCCCCTTTTCCTTCACCCCTTTCATTTAATTGGTAACTATAGTAGGGTAAAATGTAGACATATTGGGTATATTAACAATACCTATGGGGGAGTTTATGTTGACCTCCATAGATCAGAGAGATTAAATGGGGGAATAAATATTATAAAAACCAACACTTGTTGGGATATTATCCAAGTATAGACCATGTGATCCTGTTGATGGTTACTATACATCATTATCAATAGGCGAGATAACTAATATCATGAAATCTTGAGCATATGTCTTTTTTATATTAAGGGATTTATTGGATTTATATCATTCATGGATCTCATTTAATTATTTGAGTTAGTTAAATGGGAAAAAATATTCATTTCCAATTATTCCATATGGTTTGGGATGAGTTCCCTTTCAAGCCATTGGGATCTACAACCTAGTGAAAATATTTTACTAGAAAATAATTTCCCTCCAATTTGTAATAATCATCTTCCATATACTAAATATTGAAATTATTTAATGAGAAATCATCAACATATAAAACTACAACATGACCATTAAGTGTATATTTTATGCATTGATGATATGATTAGGGAACACCACCATGAATTTTATTTCATGGTCATCTTAGATTATCATTTAATTTCATATCTAAGAAGACAACAATGATTTCATGTTTATATAGATGGTCCCGAATTTGGTCGTTCAAAATAGTCATTCTGAGAGTCTTTTTCCAACATTTATCATTCCCATGTATAGTCAATGTGGGTAGGGATAAATATTTATCAGTTAATCCATGTTTTTGAAAGGTGGAAAGTAGAATAAGTATATTTAGGAAGCCATTGTTCATTAGTGACCAGTGAAAAATTTAATCATTATTCCTTTCATCCTTATATAGGGGTCTGATAGTCCCTTGTATTAAATTTTATTTATCATGTTCTATAAACATAATTGTCTTGTACCCATTTGTATTTTCATTCCCTGTTTGGTAAATCTCTTCAATGACAACTTCTGATTCAAATTACTAATTACTAGAAAGTGCATTGACCAATTCTTCTCAATGGTCCTTAGAGGGAGGAAAGATATCCAAAATCAAGAGCTTGGATGGGTATGTGGATAATTGTTTCTGGAGATCATATTTCTGAGACATGGGAACCTATTTTCCTACAGTGATATTATCTTTTAGTTTAGAGTTTGATGCCTGTTGTGCTAATTAATGTTTACCGACACTCGGAGACACCTCCATTCATCAGATGGATTGGGTCAATCATTTAGATATAGGATGAATATTTCCTAATAGGGTGGAAGATAACAAAGATTCATCTAATATGACATGGTATGATCAATCTCTAAAAGAATCATAAGCTTATTGGTGTTCTAGTTGAGCTCATCACTACACCCGTATCTGTGTCTCAACTATACATATGGCCTCTATGGAAAATTTTCTAACATGATATGTTCAATCATGATCTCTTCTCTAGTAACCCCATAATAACCTTTGGTATCTTCACATTAAGCCTACTCCCTAATTATTCAAGGTAAATTGATATTTATATTCACATTAAGTTTCTCTATTAGAAAATGGCATAGTAAAATAAATGACACTGACTGAATCAAAGATTGGTTATTTATCCAATAATGGTCCAGTTGGCAGCGTAGTTCTCATTGTACTATTCGGTGGGGTGGTTCCCATTAGAAAATTTGGGGGGTTCTTATTCTCCTAGTTTTGAGGACTAGAAATATGCTATATATTGAACTATCATAGGTATTGTTCAATGTTCTTACACCACTTTAAGGGCTATATACCACCTCTGTAGAGTTTATTGTGTATAGGATAAGAAATTCCCGAAAAAAATATATTTAGTTATTGTTGAGGTAATTGCGGCCAAAATTTCCTAATTCAATTAAACCGTGAGTATGTAATGTAATCGATTTATGTTTTTCTATACCAAGAAATTTCCATAATTGTTTGAAAATTTTCATGGGACATTTATCCATCCTCCTTCATCATCTAGCTAAATGGTGGAGATTAAGTCACATGTTCTTGAGGTTTTTATAACATAAAATATCTAGAGTCTACCATTTTTGGAGTATTTACTATAAGATAAATATGCCTTGAATTTCATATCCCAACATCTCGTGATAGGGGAAATTATCTCGGTATTCATTAATATCTTCCTCCTTTGATTTAAAGATTTAAAAAAATCTAGTCTTTTTTCAAGGGATACTGTAAAAAATAATTTGTACAAATCATTTTTCAAAGAATAGTTATTATTCATTAAATCATGAAAAATTAGATGGAAATGATCCCTTTTCCTTTCTTGATAATGAAATTTTCTTTATTGTTTTGGTCACATAGAGATATGAACTGCATGACATTTAGCAGGATACGGTGCTATGGGAATAACGAAACATGGTTTGAGTGTGATTGGAACTATTTCTACCTTATCAATTATCTTTTTAGTAGTATTGTTATGGATGTTAACCCTTCTACAACCAAGACTATCTTTCAATCGTTGAGGTGCTGAGGACAATTCATTTAGTACATTAGAAATTTATTATGGGAAAAGTTGGGTTTTTAAATCATCAAAGGGATTTTATATAAATGAATATACCAAAAATTAGTATGTGGTAGAATATATAGAAATAATGTGAGCCCCCTTTTTGTAAAAGTGGGTTCCCGAGACACAACTATATAGTACTATTTTATTACTATTTCTATGTTCTTAGATATTAATTATGTATTCTTACCATTATAGAGTATAAATTGTTGTATCAAATATTTAAATAGTATGGTTCATATATTATTTTTTTTATACAATGGTTATAGTAAATCCCATGTTCTAATGAGAACCTTGAAATACTATGACATTAATCATAAATATTTTTCCTCTGATCTCAATAAATCAAACCAATTAGAAATTTTATATGTTTGACTATCAGGTTTTTGAGGTTCATAAGAATCTATATTTCTTCTCATAAAATTCACACTTGCTGATCACTATTAATTGAGATCATGAGGACATACCCGCCAATAAGAAAACAACATGTTTTGTATTTCATTAGATGTTACTATTTACAGATATGTGTATTGGTCTCTTGAATTGAGATCATTATCTATGGGATCCATTTGGTTGAGTACTTTGATGGAAGCAACAAATAATGTTAATGTAATCATGGCGAGGTATCTTTTTTGGTTTATGTCATTGGTGGTTTGGAATTGGTTGAATGAGGAAGATAATTTTTTTTTCATGTTGAGGAAGTATTAATCTTAGTCTAGCTTTATCAAGAAGGTAGTGTATTCATAAATCCATGTCCATGATAGTCAAGGGTAAATCTATACAGTTAGATCAAGAAATAATTTATCATTGAATGATGAGGACATGGGTGTGTGTCCAGATTTATAATATATCGAAAGAAAAGGAGATTATAAAACACATTTTGTGTTCATATGATAGTTTTCCTTGTTATGACTACTCCTTATCTCTTTAGGGGGAATGATGGGTTGAAAGATTCCACTCTTGGTTTATGAATAGTATTCACTACTATCAAGATAAGGTCTTATAGGGTCAAACAAAATAGTTTATTCAGGAATCATCCCTATTCTGGTGAATATGAATATATGAAACATTGGGACCCACCACTGGAGTGACGATTTTTCCAAGGATAAAAAATCACCAAATGAAAAAATAAATTTATATTATTCATGTTATGAATAATTGGAATTGTATTTATTTATTAATTTTATTAATAAGGTGTAAATTAAATACATGAAAAATATTATATGAATGAATATTAGTTTAAAATATTCTTGGTTAATTTAATTTTTTTTAATGATGAGTCAAGTTACTGGATTATGTTTTATCATGTAATAAATTAATTATTTTTTAAGAATGTGATAAAATATAAATTATATTTTTCACTCAGTACAGTAGTCATAATATATAATTTATATAATGTATTAAATATTCTGGTGTTAGGGATCCTTTTCGAGTAATTTTATAACATGCTGAATAGGAGACGACTGAATCACTCATGTGCCTATTCATGGTGATCTATTGAGATATTGAATCTCCTCTACTTAGTTCATGAGAAAGAATATTTTGATCTAGGTTGTTGTGTCCCGACCCAATTAGCCACCTAAATAGTACTTCAGACTAAGTGGCACTAGACATCAAGCAAAACTCCTTGAACACAAAAGGCCACTGACTTGTGGTGAGGGAGTAAATAGGTGATAGTGGGGATACTATACCCTCAGTTGAAGATATAATAATTGTCTAATAGATATATCAGTGGATGAGAATGACTAATAGATAGAACCTGTAACCCACTCATGGAAGAAGTACAATCAATAACAGCAATAATAACATCTAATAACAATAAAATTTTTATAATTAAACAAAAAAACATTACATTTGTAGATACTAAACCAAAACATGCATAGATTATAGTTCATACAGATAATAAGTACATGGGTCTCTAATGGATGACCATAGTACATACATATAAGTAGTATGCTGATATAGAACAAAAAATTGAAGAGATACTCCATAAGATGCAAGAACCCATAGTCCCTTTCAGTCCATCCCACACTAACTCAAGAACTAATGTAATTCCCCAAACCTAGAATCCCAGTGCCAGTTTATTATTTTATTTCAATGGGATTTTTACAAGGAAACAAATCCTGAAGGACCGAAGAGTTTAGTTATCTTAGTAAACAAGACTCATACATGAGTTTTGTATTATAGTGAATACACTAATTACTACATTTTTTTATTTTGAGGAAAATTTTATTTTTAGTTATTGTATCCTTTCATATCTTACATAGTACATTTCAGGTATTCCTATGTAGAGGAATCATTATAATGGTGTGATAAAATTCTCAGAAAGGGTAAGTATAGTGGAAGTAATAATGAATCAATGGGAAAAAATCTATATAGGAATTTCATTAACTGAAAAAAATTTTCATTAATATAACTAGATAAGGAATAATCAATATTTAATATTAAATAACATAATCAAAAGACATTTAATAAATGATATATGAATAAAATGTACCCTTAGATAATGTCAAAGAAATAATATCTTGAATCATAAAAAACTGAATTTTAAGAAGAGGAAATTCTTAATAATTGGACGTTATGTTTCTTAGGTACATGATACTACTACCCTCAAGATCATTCATATGAATGTTTATCGTATTGAGTAGAAACTTGTCTAATTTTGGAAATTTATTCATCTCGTGATACTATTTTTGCATTGAGGTACTTACTTTAAATGGTCCCCAACCCGAGTTGTACTAGTCCAAAGTATTCTTCCTATATCGAATAATAAATTTATAATATTATAAATAAAAGTGTCCCATAACACTTTAACACATTTTAATACCATAAAATAAATTATATGTATGATATGATATATTATTTTGATGTATAAATACAGCATAGAAAAGAAATAAGTGGTGAATAAGACTTAAAACTCACAAAAGTAAGTGTGAGATGATAAAATCCTTAATACTTCATAATAATTTATTAAAAATTGTGAGAATTTATAAAAAAAACTATTTTATTAAATAAAATTAAATGTGTAATGGAAGATTCAAAATTTTAGTTCATCATGATGATGAGAAATTCCATTGGGTCCATATAAGTTAAAAAACATTTCTTTTACTTTTGTAAGAATAGTCACAAAGTACATTGTTTTGGAAAAATAATGGAAGATTTCTTTCAAATAAGTTTGAAAAAAATTAAAAAATGTGTACAAATGACTTTAAATAATCTTTGGTGAATAGTAAATTCATTTTTAAAAAACACTTAAACGGTAGAGAAATATTCCCTTATGGAGACTTGAACAAAAACTATCCTGATTAATTATGATATTGTCAAACAACCTTTACCACTTTATAATCAAAAGAATAGTATGAACCAAGAATGAAAGAAAAATATATCTATAATAAAATATCATAATATTAATAATAATAGTAATAAAAATCATTCATGAAGATTTTATACACCACATACAATAATTATGTAGTTAATAAAGTATGTGTCTCATGGAAATAAAAGTGAGATGAAAATACCTTACCTCACACTTCCTTTTTAGATCATTATTATTTAACCTCGTATAAAATGTTTTAACACATGTTATAAATTTATATCAAAACCTTATTCATATTTTTGATCTCATATATGATATTCTTATATAAATTTATCACTTTTTTAATAATATTTCATTGTTACCCTTGTTTCGGGTGTTAACTTATTCATTTTCCTCTGCATTTTTATTTTGTAAGTCATTTTTCATATGAATAGGATATATTTCATTAATTACATAATGATATTTTGTTCATAGATATTATTATTTTTAGTAGTTGAGGGTCAATCCCCCTTTATTGAACATATAAAAAAGATAGATCCTCTATTAGGACTGGGAAAGAGGGAAACCATTACAAAAAAGGAAAAATCTATAAGAAACAAAATAAACAAAGGTCAAAATTATCCCACAAGAAAAAAATATGAAAACATCCGATAAGTCACTATAATGTGTCATCACCCCCCTTACTAGATAGCATAATAGTAAGATCAGTCAAAATAATGCATCTCCCCATCTGCCAAGAAGTTGCACCATATTGGAAGCACAATGTGGAAGATAACCACTCCAACCAACATATAAATATAGAGGAGAGATTGATAAAAGGTGCCTTGACACCCTACCCTATTTCAAGACACCGAACTGAAGAATAATGGAATGATCACAAATGTCAACTTGATGCAATGCAATATCAGAATGAAAAACACTAAGAAAATTTCAAGGCAAGTCACACATTCATCCATCAATGTGGTGATGAATAGATGAATGATGGGTGGCATCACACCCATACCTCTTTTGAGGCGGCCCACCCAACTCCCCCAAAAAAGTGTAGTTCCACTTCAAAATGTTATTTGGAAAACTAGTGCCCATAAATAAATAGTATCCCCAAGAACATGTAGAACCCAAAAATCCAATGTAGAACAGGATGAAGTTCATGGGAATCACTCCTAAGAAATGAAAAACTAGAAGAATAGAATCATAAAACACACTAAAAAAACATATATGACAAACAACATCCATATCCTATAGAGTCCTATCATCCTTGTTTTTTAAATCAAATCCATATCTGTTCCATGAATTCCTGAATACTAACCGAAGTCATACAAGATAAACCATTAACACGCCGAACCAAGGGGAGCTCTAAACCTAGGGTCACAAATTTTCCGAAGTAGTCTAGTCCGCCAAGAATACACCACCCATAAGATCATAACAATGATAAAAGAAATGAGGAAGATCAGATCGAGAAAAATATAGAACTTTTTAGCTATGGATGGAAAACCCACCAACACTATTTAGGTGAACCCATGATGCCAACGCCGATGCAACCACCATCAGTGTGATATCACAGGAGGTAAGACTCGAATTTGAACTAAAAGTGAGGGATGTGAAGCTAGATGATGATGGAAGAAAAGTCTTATATAGGACTATGAAATACAATATTTCATGAAAAATATATATAATAAGATGTTCTGACATTCTCCATGACCATAATGATGATGACCAAACCACTAAGGATGAACCAATCAAGTGAGAGGCGAGGAAAATAAATATCACCGTAGTGGAAGTTAATGGAAACCCTAGAGTAGAGGGTAGGCCCCACCGGGTGAATTCAGTTACATAATTTGTTCAATGTTCATAGATATTATATTTACTCATTTTATAAATTTTTACAATCTTTTTTGGATGGTTAATATGGGAAATTAATCACATTGTGTCATGGAGACAATAGGTCGTATGTATTCACGAGAAACGGTGTCATTACATTAATGGTGAAAGGGTAAGAAATTAAATTGTATATTAATTATAAATAATCAATATCATGTCATAGTTATAATATATATCCATTATTTCCATTATTATACTCATCCAAATAAATTATTTATTGAAAAAAATTAAATCACAAAATAGAGATGGTAATCCATACGTACGCAGACACGATGCTTCTATTTTTCGTAAGATAGATAAAAGGAGGAATATGGTTGTCCCAAAATAATAATAAAATATTAAAATATATTAGATACTGGATTTATTACTTTATAATGGAAAAACTATAATGATTAATTATAAAAAGTAATAAACCTAAACGTGTTAGTAAAAATGATTACCTCTTTTTTGGTGGACTTCTATTAGATCTCTTATTAAGGGATATATAGTAGGTATATTTGAAGAAAAAAATATCAATAACAAGGAAATATATGATGGGAGGATAAATTTTCAGTGCTTAGTTGATATAGAAGGCTCAAATAGTTGTAAGGAAGTGAGCGAGCAGAATCCCATTTATAATTGAGGTGAGGGTCAATTTTTGGAACTCTCAAAATGATAAATTAATTAAATTTAATTTCTAATTTAAAATGAATAAAAATTAGTTTATTTAAAATATAATATGATTATGTGTTTAAATCAACTCTACCAGAAATTTTTATACAAATTTATGTCACATTTTTACCCTTAACTTTTAGCATTAACCCTTAGTTAACCCTTCTAACTCTTACTATGACATCATGTAATTTATAGTTTGAGGGGTAATATATATAGAATAAAATGAAAACCGGCTAATAAATGATCCATTGATGAACTTTTGACACATATACTAATAATATGTTAGAAATTTTGATTTTTTTGAAATTTTATATCATTATATAGAATATTACTAATTTTAAAATGTCAATAATTTAAATTTTGACATTATCCATTACTTTTATTTTTTAAAATATCATAACAATAAGATAAATTCAAAAAAAAATTCTAAAACAGTAATATCCTGAAAATGTATCTAAAAAAACATTGATGACATTATTAATAAAAAATTTTATTTTATTTAGTATTTTTAATATCATTTATTTGATATTTCCTTTAATTAAACAATTAGTGAATCATCATTGTGAAAACATTAAATTTTATAATTTTTTCACTAAAAATTAAAAAAAATATCATGTTAATAATAAAAAAAATTATATTTCATAAGACTACTTATATTTGAATATATTCCCTTAATAGAATCATATTAAAAATATTTCACTTGTTAAAAACATATGTGTGACACAATTGACTTTTCTTTATATATAATATTATAAATTTCCTAATCTCATCCAAGTGGCTTACAAATGTTATAATTTTTTTCCATTGTTGATTTTTTTAAAAACACATCCAATGACATTAGGACTAGTGTTAGGTTAATTTTATAGTCTTTATAACATTATTTTTACCCACAATTACCTGATTTACCATTAACCGTTGTAATTAACAAATTACAGAAATAATTATTCATAACCCAAAAATTAATAGAAAACCATTTACATAATTTGGTCCCACTTATTCAAAATATTTAATCTATTTTTAAAAATTTGAAGCATATATGTTGTAATAATTAAATTAAAATAAATCTCATTGATGGAATGACAAAATAAGTTTTTAAAGTGAAAACATGAAAAAGTTTGTAATGTTTTTATATTAATATTCAATTTGAAATTAAATCCAATGGCCTAAAACGTATTGAATGATATAAACATAATCTGATTATCCTTTAAATCCAATTACAATTTAATTTAATACTATAAATTATTTAGATGAATAAGTTTTTTTCAATTAAAATACAATATTTTATCACTTTCATCAAAAAATGAAACATATCAAAAAATTAGCAAAAAATTAATGAAAGTAAATTTTTTTATTTTTGTTTAAAATAAAAAAAAAATTAGTTTTTCCAATGTAATATATAATAGTTTCAAAAATAACATTTATAATATTATATCCCTTAAAATGTGATAAAATTAACTTTTTAGAACAATAGAATTTTGAAACATAAAACTAGATGTGTTATTATCTTATTACAAAAAAATCTTTTTGGATGAGCATCAATAATATATTTATTAAATATATAATATAATTATTCCATTAATATAATTTACTAATAGTAATTATTTTTATTTATAAAAAAATTACTTATATATTCAGTTAGTTTCTATATTCAATTATACATAATTTGTTACTAATTAATCAACCATATATATTCATAAGTTGGTTAATAATATTATTAACCAAAAACATAATGGCTAGTTAATATATTACTATATTAAATATTAATATTTTAATAATATATTATTTCTTGGAAAAAACACGGTCATTATTGTAATGCATTCTATTGAAGAAATTAAATCTTGAATGAAACATAAGAAGAACATGGTGTTGCATTTAAATCATGATAAAAATGTTAAATATATTATAAAAAATTATTGTAAATTCTTGGGGTGTTACAACTAAGATCAAACTCCTGAGCCTGAACATTTACTTGCATGTAAAACAGTAAGGGGTACACACATCCCAATGGTAAATTTTAGGGTGTGAGATTAAATCTCAGTAGGCCACCACCAACGTGTGACTATCTTACATCTATGATCTAGAAAGTGTATAGTAAATAATAAAACATCATTTCATACATGCATAATAATAACCCACTTCCCTTCTGCCCAGTTGCTAAAAAGAAGTGATCGCCTTCTTTGGCTAATTTTGGTACACCATAGCGGAGAAGATCCTTATCTTATGACTAAGGAATACCCTATTATAAATCAATCCATGTGAACACTTGAGTTTTACATCAAATAGAATCATTTAGAACCTTATTCCATCCAACTCCTCATGTCCATAAAAGTAATGATTTACAAAATGGAACACTCAAATAATAAATAACTAGTCCCTCATACCCCTACATGAAAGATCCCATTATCTAGAAGAAGAATGTCATGGGGTTCTACAACATATGTCCTCCAAATCATCCCATCCCAACAACCATAGTGTATGGAGAGCCTCATCCCCCAGCCAATGGTCTTAAGACAATGAACTGATGGCTCACACAATCCATGTGGATTTCAATGGTAAAAGTCTCCAACCAATTTTTTTGATCAACACCACCCAAATCCATATCTAATAGAGGAATTTACACACATGAGTAGCTAATACCACTTCTTCATCTGAGTCCCCATGTGTGAACATGACTCCAAATAGATCATTGGGAAATATGGGTGATTGGAAATCAACAAAAAATAACACAATGCACATTATTTTGTACTTTTTTCCCTTATGAACATGTTGCTCAACCTAATTTTCAATATCACGTTGAATAAATCAGGATATGTCTACAACCTCATGTCCTTTCAGCCTTAATTAGAAGACTAAGTCACCCAACCTCTGATCTGCATCACCCATAGAATTTGGGCCTTGACCAACCTGATGATTACATCAATACATATCAGATGGTCAACACCATCTCAATCCTCGGTCCAAACCCATCATGTTCTCATGGAACATAGTAATTCCAATCTTCAACATAATTTAATTCATATTATTAATTAAATTAGATTTAATTAAATAAACAAACTCATCCTAACTATCAATGTTGTCTCTATACTGATACCAAAGTTGTTCATGAATGTAAAGGCTAGTGCATACATAGAGTAATCCGACATGGTCTTTCAATTAATTTTAAGTGATAGTGTTGATTAATTTGTGTCTCTCAATATACACAATAAAATTCTCAAATTCTAATGCCCTAAATAACTATGAAATCATCGAGAAAGATGAGAAACACCAACCTCATACTGGTAGATATCTTCTCGTATGATATAGCTCTCTAATTCAAGCCAAATCTGAAGAAATAATAGTTTTCAAAAAACTCTATGAAAATAGGGTTAAAATAATTGATTGGTTTTTGTGCACCATATGGCTAGATAAAAGAAAAAACTAGGCTAGTAGATCTAATTCATTTCTGAGAGTGATATTTATCAATCAATGGATTATTGAATGGAACTCATAGGATGGGAAAATCAATATCTCTATATGGGAGAGGGAGAGGCATATGGCTCTTGGGCACTTCCTATATCCATGGAAGGTGAAAATAATAAAAGGGGTGGTTGATCCCACTACCCTCCTTAAAAAAATCATATGGTAATTTAAATGTCATGTAAATATTTACACATCTTGTAATATAAGCATTTTCATAGGTATTCCTAAAAGATTAATGAAAAAATAATTTCACACTGTGTAATTGGAGAACATCAGCTTTTCATAGCCTAGGTCTTCAGCACTTCCCCTAATGTTTTCCAAAACAAACACTAATTTCACAAAAACATAAAAAAAATCTAAAAAAATTCAAGCGTCAAAAAAACTCATTTATTGAGTTTCCAAAGATCAAGAAACCATGTTGGACTGACAACTATCTCTAAAATTTAAATTCACTCTGAAAATGACCATTTCAAAAACCTAGGGCATTTCAAACTCCCCACCTTAATATAGATCATCCTCATGTTATAAAACATAATGATGAGATTATACCAAACATACTAATCTCATTTAACCTAGAATACTGCAGTCTCAAAGGAACAAGTCAACTACCTTAAGGTGCTCCCAACATTAGTATTTACCAACCCTAGTTACATCCCTACCCAGAGATCAAAAAAAAATATGATGGTCTGTCGACCATCCCAAGACTCATGGTCCTCATGTGATTCATCATCACCCCTGTACCTCATTAGGTGCTCCTATTGAATACATCACACCCATCAAGTACCTCATGTCATAAAATTCCTACCTTATGTACATGTTGTACAAGACACATATGAGGTCTCACATCTCATTAGATACTCAAATCACTCTTGGTTCCTCACAATATAATATAGTCTTACATATAAGGATTCTCGCCTTTAAAACCAACATCCATTAACCTCGTATATATAACACATCTAAACTATTTTCTACATACTACAAAGCATATGGATAGTCCAAAAGCATATCATGAGCAACTTGTGCACTATATATAGACTTGGCCTTAAAATTTTCATGAAAAAAAATTAAACTTGGCTACCCACTTGACATACCTATAACCATAGTTGGATAACCAGATTTATTAGAACCTGATAGCTCCACTACATTCACTATGCCTGATGCTCGACTACCTGGAGGTTGTCCTCTCAATAGTGTTTCACCAGCCACTAACCCCACTTTTTTGTCTCATCGTCATTACCATAGCCTCCGTGTGCATCTAAAACATGGTTAGCATCACTTAGTACCACTTCAGGCCTGATCTTAGAACCCTATGTGCACACCATTCCCTAATTTTTTGCTGTTTGAGAAAGCTTCCTATAGAACCTCTTGAGATGCCTGACCAGCCCACCAGATCAGCAATCCTTTGATGATTGATCTCACTATTTCTACATGTATCCCATCTCCCCTAATTGGAAACACATTGTCAAAAATCAACTTTATGGTGGTATTCTATAGTCCTTTTCCCAACAACCATTAATAGAACTCCTCTACACCTCTCTTCCTGTAAATGGAAGCATTGAAACTGAAATCATGTAGTGTTGTCACCCAACCCAAACAAGACTGATCCGTCAAATTTCCCTCAGCTATGAGTCATTGATTCACTACCTCTGAGGCCAACCTGAATATGTTTACCTACGCCTAAATGCAATGATGTAAACTATCCTTGAAACATATCTCTCTTGAGGTGTCATCTCCCACTATACTAGATTCCATGATAGACAACTCGATGAACATTGTTGCACAGCCAATGAAGGACATGTCACACTGTTGTAGGCTCATGAATTGTTGATCTCTTTTTAACCTCATCATCTATGGGAAGAATATCTCGAAGAACCTATCGTCAAAGTCCTTCCAGGGTAGTCACTCATGTATACATGCCAGAACCTACACATCTTACTAGTTCAATGTCGGTCCTCTGAGCATGTACATCACGAGCTTCACCCCCATCCTAGGGGTGTATAAAGCTATTTGATGATCAACTATATAAACATGATCCATTTCTTAGCCTAATATTGTCCACCATCACCCTATAAATGTGGTGGTTGTAAAAATATGATTTTGGAGATAATATACCATTTATTTCAGATATAATAATGGTCTAATAGATATAGGAGTGGATGAAAATGCTGAACATATTAAACTAGTAACCTGCCTATGGAGTATTCATATGAAATAGAATCAATAATAAAAACCAGTGCTTGTACCATTTTTATAAAATAACTTCACATCATGCCATTTATAGATACTAGAAAAACGTGCTTATATAATTGTTCATACTAAAAATAATAATAAGTATCGCCAATGGCTGAACTCAGTACGTACATATGAGTAGCATGCTGATATAGAAAATATAACAGAAAAGATACACAGATATAGGTAGGAACCCATGGTCTTTTACCTTCCATCGCATACTAACTCAAGCACTAATATCTAACTCCTGAGCCTAAATATTTACCTGAATGCAATGATATAAAGTTTACAGGTGTCCTAAAAGGGCCATGTTGGGTGTGAGAAAGAATATCATCAAGCCCTCGCCAACATGTTCCTATCTAACATCACTGATTAATCAATTTTTTAGTAAATAATAAAAGAGTACTGTAAACACGCATACTAATAACCCACTTACCTTTTTCTTAGCATACACAATGAAGTCATAACCTACTTCACCCAAAGTTGGTACACCATAGTAGAGAGGATTCTTATCTTAATCCCAAGGAATACATTGATGAAAATAAATCCAGGTGAACCCTCTAGTTCCACCTCAAATAGAATCACCTGAATCCTCATTCCAACAGACACCTCATGTCCAGAATAAGAACCGATGTCCAAAAAGTAACTTTAAAATAATAAATACCAATTCCCTCAAACTGCTACTTGAAAACTCCAATTGGATGGAAGCACAACATTATTAGGTAAAACGATGTATTTCCTCCAAATAAAATTGGCCCAATGGCCTCAGAATATAGAAAGCCTCTTCCCCCAACTATTGGTCACAACATCATCAACTGATGGCTCATCACCATACATGTGTATTTCTAGATCATGAACCTCCAACCATACTTGTGATCATCCCCACCCTAAGCTGTATCTAACAAATCCCTCTACCCACATGGGTTGTCAATACCACCTCCTCATCTATGTCCCCATGTGTGAACATGACTCCAAATGTCGAATTATCCAATATCGATGAACAATAATCACCAAAATAGAACCTAAGATTCATCATCTAACACCTCATGCCACTAAGACCATGTCTCTAAGCTTGATGGTCAACAACACCTTGAATATCATGAGATATGCTCACAACCTAATGACCTTATCGCCTTAATTCGATGACCATGTCTCCCAACCTAAGATCAAAATCACCCATAAAATCTAGGCCTTTCCCAACATGACAATTTCCTCACCTCATAACAGATGGAAAACGCTATCTCAATCCTTGGGCCAAGTCTTTCATGTTCCCATGGAACTCAATAATGCAGAGCAGCATCATAATATAATTCATATAATTAAAATAACTCACTTTAATTAAATAAAATAACCCATCATAACCATCCAAGCTGTCTCATCCCCAATACCCAACTCAGTCCTGAAATCAACGGCTAGGTCATACGTAGAAGCATCCCACATGGTCTCTCAATGAATTTAGTGGCGAGGTGTTAATTAATTTGTGTCCCTATTAATCTACCCAATGGTGCGCTTAATGCCAAACCCCTAAAACACACTCAAAATCACCGAGATAGATGAGAACCACCAACATCATACTATTATATTTTTTTCTCATATGATATCAATCACTAATTGGAGCTGAATCAGAAGAAATTAGGTTTTTTGAAGAACACCCTCAAAATAGCGTAAAATGGATCACACAAATTTAGAACACTAAATGGAAAGAAAAATAGAATAAACGGGGATAGAAAATCAAATTACATACTGAGAAGCATCTGTAGACACAGATGGATCAATGATCGGGGCTCAGAGGGTGGAGAAGTCATAATCCCTAGATGGGAGAGGGAGAGGTGTGTGGCTCCTGGCCATTAAATCAGTCTGAGGATGAGGAAAATAATAAAGGTTTATCTGAGCCTAATAACCTCATTTAATAATCCTACTATAGGAATTTACCTGTCGTGTAAACTCGGATTTTTCATTGGTCTTCCCTGAAAACACATGATATAAAATAATTATATGCTTTGTATTTAATGACACATTGTGTAATTATCCATCACTATATTTTAGTAGTATGGGTCATCTTATCTTCCTCTACTGTTTTCCATAACACCCAAGACTTCCACAAAACCATAATGCACACACAAAAAAATATATTGGATGAAAAAAACTCAAATAATATGGTTTCAGAGATAATGAAAATGGGTTGGTCTGACCACCTGCTCGGAATTTCTTATTTACCGGAAAAATGTCCCGTTCAAAAAGCTATGATTTTACCAAGATGATCGGATTGAGATCACCATCATGCGTTGATGGTATGCTGATGCATTTATCATTAGGTAATATAATTAATCCTCAATTCTCAATGATAGAACCTCTATTTCAACGATCGGCGCTCTCGCGGATTCTTGAAGCATGTGTGGAAGATATAAAGGAATTTTATTTTGTGTTCTTCAATCGGTGAGTGTCAGTGAAGAAGAGATCATTTACAAACAACATAAAATTTAACTAGGTATTTATTGTTTTATTTTTCTAGGTAACACACATTATCCTTGGGCCTTACTAGGGTCGTTCTTCACTGGCGATGATGATGTCACATTGATCTTTGGTAGAAATAAAATTTAAATACTGTAGACGCTGAAATGTCCATAAATATTGAATAATGTTTCAAAATGATGAACTGAAGTCATATTCGGACCTGGAAGCCTGGTCCAGAGGTCCCGGAAGAATTGTGCGAAACAAAGAAGGATGGGTGCGGAAGATGGTTGGCCGCGCGAAAGGAGTCTGGGATTCGTGAAAGGTCTCCAGCGTCGGCGCGCATTTTTGCGTGCCTGGCCCGCGCGGTTCCCGTTTTCACGACGCCGTTTCTAGTGTACAAAATTTCGTGCGCAGCCTAGATTCCATGATGCCTATGGTGTATAAATAATTGGAGACCCCTCCCGTTTCGGGATTGCAGAATTCTATCTGGCTCTCGTGCGTGAAATAGGACTTCTACACGCGCAAGATGGCCTTCAGGTATTGACCCTTTTTGCGCAACCTCACCCTGGGATCCGCCTTTGCGTGAAATCCCACCGGCTTAAATAAAATTCCAAACTCCTCAGGGTTCTTCCCTTTTGCGCAATTCACTTCTCATGTGCACAATTCTCCTAAGCTGCGTGCAATTACTCAACCCCAATTACGCGCCATCCCGGTGTTTTGCGCGCAAACCTTTTCTTTGCATGAAATCCCCAGGATCCCTCACCTTGATGCCCACCCTGGGTGCCTCCCTGCATAGGCGACCGATTTCTTCCATACCATACATGCACCCCATGTGATACTTTCCCGTATGGCCATCCAGGATCGTACGAAGTAACATCAAGGTCCCTTGGGTGGTGTTTCCAGTTACATTGCTTTGCCCCATGATCCTTTGCATAGGCACGCTAATAATTATTTCTTCATTGCATAGCCATGCTAATGTGGACCCCTCGATGGTTCGCTCTGCGGCCCCCGTTTATTATGTCCTTGTCGATGCCTTCCCTCCCACAAGGGGTAGAGGGTTTTGGTTATGTATGTCCTAGGGGGGTGGAGCGAACCCACCTTATCCGAGCTGCAGGACATTAAACTTCCATGAACCTCATCCTTAACACATGACGTTAAACTATAATCTGGCCCTGTGCCTCACACACAGGGTCCCCCCAACTCGGAAATTCTTTACACTACTCATCTCCACGTGAGTGGAATCTTAATCACATGGAATGATATCCTCCCTCTCGGAGTGGCGTTTGTCCATGGGGGAAGGGCAACCACCTTTGTGTAATCCCCTAGCCTCTCTTGCAGAAGGTAGAATCCATGCACCTCCATACTTCCCACTACTAAGCCCAATGTAGGGCATGATAGGGAATGAGGAATCTCCTTTGTTCGGTACCAAATCCCTCTCCCTCTGTGCTTTGTCTCACATCGGGCCTCCATCCTTGATTAAGTCCCAGCACCCTGGGCTGCTCAATGCGTAAGCCCCTCTCTACTTCCCACGGATGCACCTTTCATGACGTGATCATCTGGTCCCTGCTGAATCTTGTTTATCACACCGAGCATGACTCATGTGGGATTATAGTGATCATCAACCATGACATCCTCTTATGAGCCACCTCATAGAATAAGCCCCATCCCAACGAACTACAACGAATTTTATCTATGATATGGAATGGTACGTAGGACGCCTCCAAGAGGATCAAGCCCTCCACTCGGTTGTTCTGACCCCTTCACGTCAGTTCACCAACTCCTTGGGCTGCCTTGGAGTGTAAGCCCCAAATGTTGTCCCGCACGATGTTAAAATGTTTATCATCCAACCCAATGTTAAACTGTCTGCCTCATCCCACTTGACGTTAAACTGCACCACACGAACTACGTGGACTTTGATCTGTGTTATGGCATGGTACATAGGAATCCTCCATGAGGTTCCAGCCCACCACTCAGTCATTCCGACCCATTCACATCGGTTCACCAACCATATGGGCCGCCTTAGAGCGTAAGCCCCATATCTACCATTGTCGATCGCCTCAGAGTGCAAGCCCCATATCCATCATTTTGGGCCGCCTTAGAGCATAAGCACCATATCCATTTGTTATGATCCATCTCAGAGTGTAAGACCCAAATGCCCCCATCCCACATGACGTTAAACTGTATACCTGAACTATGGGGACTTTGATCCATGCTAAAGCATGCTATGTAGAAAGCCTCCATGACATTCAATCCCTAACCCACATCTCATCCTGACCACTCCCTCGAGACCATGTGCCTCAGAATTCTCATGCCTTGGACCAGAGTCCTTACTCCCTCTTAGTTCCATCCATGTGTTTATTCTCACGGGTCACTTTTTCAGGTGTTCCACCGTATCATCAAACTATGCGGACATTGATTCCTTGCCACGAGGATACGTAGGAAGCCTCAATGAGGCTCAAGCCCCTCTTCACTTCATCACCCATATTGATTCTTACCCAGGAAGCCACATCCCAGTTGGATCATGCCACTTCACTCCACTACACAGCATCCGAGAAGCCGCCCACGTTCTTGCCCCAATGTCGGCATTCCCTCCAGTGGGTTCATCAATCTGATCTACTCTCAGTGTTCTGATCAATCTGATCCATCCCGGTTGGACATTAAACTCATGACATACCCCGTTTTAGACATGTTAATCTGAGGAAAACCTCTAATACATGACTTTGGAATGCAATTCCACGCGTTCTATGTGGGATTCCTCGGGCTTCCGCTCCTTTGAGAATCCCTATAATTAGGGACCTAAGACAGACATTCCAATACCCCAGCATCAAGACACGCAAACGACACCTCAGCGTGACCACTCTCCTAACCGAAGGTTGCTGCCCCGACCAGACCCCTTGGTTCGTCTCGACGGAAGCATTGTAATTAACTTGTGTCCATGAAGATATGGTACTAGGAACGAGATTCACGAATATGTCTTAAATCTATGAGGGAGACCCGGACTAGGTGACGAGCTCTGAGGAGGAGTCCACAGAAGGAAGAACTATCATCCCATCATCCCAGTTTTTATCAAGGAGCAGACTTCCCTGAATAAGTAACAGATGTCGCCCGCCTTTGGAATGCCGGAATGTGGGGAAACAAGCCGCGCGTCCTCCCCTGCGTGACGGATGCACACACTTACCCCATCGTAAAGTGTTAGAAATAGAAAATGGTGAACCCGACGTGAATCTATTCTCCTCATCATGGTGGTTGGTAGTGTTTGGGGTGTTGGAAGATTATCATGTCACCAGGTCCAGGCACCCAGCACAAGGATGTGAAACCCACCAGGGGTTGGGGCAGTCAGGACGTTGAGCACTCTATTCTGGGATGTTGTCAGCGTGGATCCCTCTACCAACTACAGAATACAGAATGGAATTGGTCTATTGGATTCCGATTTCATTTCATGTTATTGATAATGGGTTCATCTCCCTGCTTTCAGGAATCAGGCCGCTGCATCCGGAGCTCGATCGCCAGCTTCGCACCGGTGCATGGACATGGGCAGTACCAACGCGGCCACCCCACGTGGTTTCGCCTTTTCCATAGCTGCTCCGACCGCCGCAACTTCTGGGAACTCATGCCCCCTTTCCCCATTAGAGATTATCCGACAGAGGGTGATCAATGACCTTGTTCATAGGTACGAGGAGGAATGGGTCATCTCCAATAGAGACATGGAACGTTTGGATCTTAAGGCAGTTTCACCTCACCACCGTCGCCGCCCCTGACAGCCGCACAGGGAGCCACTGCTCTCCACCCCGACGTTCAACTATTTCGGGAGTTTATCCCTAGAATGACTCGATACATCCTTTCCCTATTCCAAGGAGGTTGGGGATGTTCGAGTTCGCCTGATCAGAGACCCCCTTCAAGGCTTCACACCAAGGGACCCTGCTAGGCCGTGTCGACGCCGCCGCCTGACTCCCCAGGACGAGGAGTAGGCAATCCCTATGCCCACACACCAGCTCCAACCCACCTAACCCGATGCCAGTATTGGGCACAAGATAAATAGGATGATTTCCCCGGGGAATCAACGTCGGCAACCACTATGGCCCGATCCACTGCTGACTCCTATCATCAAACCCCTGCTCACGTTGAGCAGGGGCAGTTATATGCCCGATCTGGATTGAGGCCCCGACTACCCCTCGGGCAGGTTAGGTCGACTCTCCCGGTCACGGGCACAAGCAATGGCTACCGCAGACCAATTCATGGTAGTGCCATCCAATGTGAAGTCCTACTCTGTACCACCGTTCTGGAAGGTATGGGCCCTCTCTCCAGCGCCCACTACACGGGGTATGTGGTCACTTCCCCAACCGCAGGCCACGAGTATGGATCCTTTGCATGTTCAGTCACTTGCTTGCACGGAGGTCCTCCCCACGTCCCTTTACACATTTTCCACGGTGCTCCCCGCACCTCGTCCCTCAGTCCTCTCGGCTTCGGCATCAGTGCATCGAGAGGAATCCATGACTGAAATCAACCTTACCCTGAAGAGCCACCCAGGGGTAGGAAGGCAGGACGTCTTCTCCGTAAGAGAAATTCCAGGGAAGGCCGGATGGAAATCAGACTAGTCCATTTTTCAGACTCCGAGGCAGAGTATGACTCGGTGATGGAGCCCTCCCTTCAGTCCTTGGAGTCAAGGGCTGGGATAGGGATGCATCGCGTCAGCCTCATACTCCTCGAATGCAAGATCCATATGATCCCCGCCTCCCTCTGAAGGTATATACACTAGGAAGAGGTCCTGGAGTACCCCCAGGGATCAATCTTATATTCACCATCACCCTCTCTAGAAACAACATCCATCTCTGCAAGAGACGATGTAGACCCTTTTTGGGGGTCGATGGCGAAAGAGTCGCGACATATCACGTCCCTGGAAAGCACCGACACTATGATAGGAGCCCCGTTCTCCAGCCCATAATATCGTGATGTGGTAGCCATGACACTGCAACCCTTGAAGGGGGACTTAGTGTTAGACATCCAATCGGAATGCTCGCAGTATTCCCCACCGGCCAGCCCACTAGCCCAGTGTCCTACCTCGACAATACTTCATGATCCCCTATCACTCCTAGTTGATAAGCGGGGCTATCAAGGGCTAGATCCTTAACCTGATCCATGGAGTTTCCGGAACATCCTCGTAGTAGGCCACTTCAGTGAAATGTTTTAGCAGATTGCAGGGTCAGATTTTGATACACCAGAATCGCTCAACCCAAGAGGGCATGAATGTTTCCGCCAGACTCTCCGGGTGACTCAGTCCTGTCTTCACCATCAACAAGTGCCTTATCCCGGGAGCCAAGAACACCTTGAGGATATCGGCGAGCAATGTTGTCAGATTGACCTGGCCACACTCCCTACAGTTCGGCACCCCGAATCACTTGGCCACCACATTGCCCTCCAATAACAATGAATTCTGAGTTTTCAAGTACTCCGCATAGTCATAGAAGAGGCCACACCCCACATCCATGTCCGTGGATGGGGGATGTACGGCTCCCTTCAGTTCAGTGTGATTGACCGACAACTTGACTCACCGAGCGGCTCTGACGACAAGCCCCTGAGGGTAGCGGTGGTCAACATGGACGATCTGTCGGGAGAGGGGAATGGTTTGGAACACCTCGATGGGGACTCACCCCTTGGAGAAAATTTGCTACTAGACCCATCATGGAGGATAACTCATCAGCAGAGGAACCTCCCTGGTCTCCCCATGCCCACGGAGGCATTAACACTAAGCCGGAACATCGACAAGGGTAATGAGCCCGTTAGGGCTGTCAAGCTCGCCGAACCATCTGCCTCAGTGCAGATGGCAGAGGAATATCCTGAGAAGGCCACGCTATGCCAACAATTACTGAGCAGAAGAGGTTGGTCAATGTGCTTCTGGGTGAACACATTACAGAGCGGCGACCAAATTATGGTGATCCAAGACCGGGGCAGCAGGGGCAGGAACAACTACCGCTCAGTGAGATTCTCCCAGGAAACCCTGATCACGCCGTGTTCGCTGATAGAGGAGAGGGCGGAGCTCATGGCAAGAGGGTGCGATATGTTTCACCAAACCCTCCTAAGTGGCGTGATCACCCAAGGGATCCCTCTTTAGTTCCTCCTGTCACTCCAAGGGTTGCTCCACCAGCTGACCCATGATCTGCTGAGATTGTCTACAAAATTGAAGAGCCCGAAAATGTTCTTGTGGTTAGGGATCCTTATCAGGACAAGAACCCACATCTAGACGATCTGATGGCAGCGCTCATCACCTGCTTAGACGCTTCGGAGACTCGGCATGTGTTGATCCCACCAAATGGAAAGTCATACCCAGCATGGGTGGATGATATGCCAACACCCCCAGGATTTGTAAATCCCACATTCACCCCCTTTAACATGACAGGATACCCGCCACAACACCGGGACCACTTCAACTCAAGGTGTGGGCCTATGTTAGGGACTCCAGCTCAGTAGGATGCTACCAAGATCCATTGCTTTGATCGGACACTAGAAGGGCCAGCGTTTGTCTGGTATAGCTAGCTCCCTGTCAGATTCATGAATAACTGGGAGGACCTTCACATGCAATTCCTCTACTAGTTCAATTCCACATCCTAGAAGAAGAACATCGCAAACCTCTTCAAGTGCAATAAAAGGCCCGATGAGCGAGTCGTAGACTTCATCGCCTGGTGTAAAGGCCTTACATACTCCCTTGACATGCCATTAACTTAGGAGAAATTACATACAATGTGTGTAGGGAACGTCAAGCAAGAGTTGGTTCCTTCTCTGATCACTCATAATTACCTTGGAGGATTATGGGAATTCTCAGACAAGGCCCAATTCCTCGAAGAAGCACTGCAAGAGGCCAGTTAGGCATGCCCGCTGCCTCTTGTAATCCCTGCTAGGAGAGCTACCAGAGCTGAGCTCGCTGTTGTGGCCCAGATTGAGGACCCCAGGTAGCTAGAGTTGCTACCAGTGGGGCCAGCTATGTAGCACCATAGAGGTCCACCTCCACGAGCACAGATTCTAGCCCAGCAGTGACTGCCACAACATCAGAAAGCACCTCCGTGTAACGCACCACCACCGCCTAGGCGAGATAATTAGGTTCCTCCTCCTCAGCATGCTCCTCCGGCCCCTCGTTAAGGCCAGCCTCCTAGAGCCCCCTTTCTAGACAGAAAGATTTAGACCTAATCCTTTTACGAGGCTCAGGTCCCCGGTTACTTCCGTAGTGCCTTGGAGAAGAATATTGTGCGACTGCTTAAGTACCGGAAGCCAGAAGAGGCGCATCTCACAGATCACCCCAACTGCTGCCCTTATCACTGGACCCTGGGGCACACTATCCAGCGATGCTATGTATTCAAGGACTGGATCCAAGACCATATTGATAATAATATAGTCTAGTTGGGACCAGCCCCGGTATAAGTGGAAGGTATTTTGTGAGATCAGATGGTAGCAGCGGTGACGAGGATGAATGGCAGCAGGTTTCCGACCATGGGTCCCAGAAGTATAACGACTATATGGCCCGCATGATGGTCACCCATTACCATGGAATCATATTTTCACGCCTAAATCAGCTAGAGCCCTCATAATCTATAGTTACTACTTCAGCATCGTCATCTCAGCCAACCTCTTCCCAAAAGAGCAAGCAGTTGCGACATAAGAAGAAAGAAGGCGCCCAGCCAATGTCGTCGTCCTCCCGCATTCTTGGAGACTTTATGCCCCCAGAAATAGGGATTCATCCTTGAATCCAACCAGTGGTGGATGACTCATCAAGTGACAGTCATAGGTACACTTCGTTTAACACCGTAGAGTTGTAAAATCCATTTTTGGCTCACGACGATGAGGAACTCCAGGTAGACCATCCCAATGTCGCCAGCCGTCACCATCGTCATCAGAGTCATGGCTACATGAATCACTGGGTAACAATAGTTGGAACCTCCATCCAGGCCGTGCATGCTGCGGAGACCTGACAGCAGCCACAATACAGAGCTCAGTACAGGCGTCCCCTTCATCCGGTGGTGACAGGTCCGCCTCTAAAACCATTTGTGTTGCTAGATTAGGTGGAACCACCTTGGTCCTACCGTAACAAGATCCGTCATGTCACATGCTGACCCCATCCTTCCGGTCCTCATCCGGCAGCCACTCTCTGAGCTTCAACTAGTGAACAGCGAGATATGCCAAGTACCAGTCATCCACTAGTCCATCCGGTAGGGCCTGTCATGCCTCCAATCGCAGAACTGCCTCCTGTAAGCAGATGCTTGCGTTTGGCCAGAAAGTATGATGTTATGAAGCAGCTAGATAGCATTCTATCATGTATTTATATCCTTGAGGCTCTTCTCCTATCGTCTGAAATGCATTAGGCGCATGTCGAGGCCCTAAAGAGGCTCCTTCGGTTTGAGAAAGAGGTAGCAGATGCATAAGCCTTCCACGATGAGATAATTCATGACACTGAATGCCAGGAAGTTATCTCATTCTCTGGTGAAGATGAAGACCCTCCCATATTGGGGAACAATCTCCAGTTGTACATCACTGGCCAGTTCAATGGCATGGAATTCCGTCGCTATCTTGTCAACACGGGTTCTGGGATTAACCTAATCCCAACTCGGACACTACGGAAGCTGAGGTTGTCTGAGGATGATTTAACTCTCTCTAACCTCATAATCCAGGGGTATAACTGGACCGAGCAAACTATAGTCAGCAATATTTTCTTGAAGACCTAGTTCAGTGGCCTAATTTCCTGCACTGAATTCATGGTTGTTTATCAAGACACCACCAACAACGCGTTGATGGGAAGACCATGGCTCCACCTGCATGCATAGGTCCCCTCATCGTATCACCAATGCCTCAAATACTCCCTTAATGGTTGAGTAGGCATGATCCAAGGAGATTCATCTCCTTTTTCCTCTTTTGAAGCCCGTTATCTGGACGCTGACTATTACAAGAGCAATGATAAGCAGATTCTCGCATGTGAGATCGAGCCAGTCGCTGACACAAGTGATCCTTGGCAGGTCTGAATGATTCTTATATCTTCCCAATCAATCGGTTTGAGGCCACAACCCACGACATGTGGCAGTATTTTGTCATTTCAGGTACAAGATGAAGGTATATTTCATGTCCCAAGTGACGGCGGAAAATCACCTCGTACTCATACACCAACCAGGCTCGGGTGATCCGAGAACCTCCTACCCCTATACGGTTTCGGGATGTCAGTCTCATAGCAATGGTGGTACATCATACATGTATGTTTCACCGAGCTGGAATTAACCGCCTCAAGCCGACGCACCACTAATACTTTAATGTCATCAAGCAGGGCCCCTTGAGCAGAAGACCAGATGGGATTTGAACGACTGCCTTCATCGCTATGGTCTCAGTGGCACATGAGTCTCCTTATATGATAACCACTGCCTCCTAGAACGGTACCAACAACCATCAGAGTTTTATAGCTCAGAAGCTGCTCCCCCCATAGATGATCCCTCCACAAGTGGAGAGGAGGACATGGAAGATGCTCCCCAAGACATTGAGGAAGGCGTCTCCACCACAGTTGAAGAGTTGGTACAGGTGACCCTTGTTAGCGAGGTGAACCCGAGACCCACATTGGTCAATGCCGCAATTCCCCCGGAGGAGCAGCATCATTTTGTGGAATTCCTCGAACAGCACCGTGATGTGTTCTCTTGGAGTTATGATGAGATGCCAGGACTAGATCCTCAGGTAGTCGTCCACCGCCTTGGTCTCCAGGCCAACCATCACAGGATCAAGCAGCCTCCCAGAATGACACACCCTTCTCATGGTGCCATGGTTGAGGCTAAATTTGATAAGCTCATCAAATACAACTTCTTCAAGGAGGTCCAGTACCCCAGGTGGATAGCCAAAATTGTGGCAGTTAGGAAGAAGAACGGGTAGATCAGAGTCTGTATCGACTTCTATGATCTCAATAGCCTCTGTCCGAAGGATGATTTTCCACTTCTAGGGATAGAATTGTTGATTGATGCCACATCTGGGTTCCAAGACCTCTCCTTTATGGATGGATATTCTGGGTATAACCAGATCTGGATGGACCCTAAGGACGAGGATTCCACTGTCTTCAAGGAACCCCAATGCACTTTCTATTACCGGGTTATGCCCTTCAGCCTAAAGAATGCAGGTTCCACCTATCAACGGGCCATGCATCACATATTCAAGCCAATTCTAGGAACACTATTGGAATGCTACGTGGATGATCTGGTGGTCAAATCTCGCCAGCACCAGGATCATCTCAAGGACATTGAGAAAGTGCTTGGTTTCCTCCTTTCCCGCCACAAGATGATTAACCCATTGAAGTGTTCCTTCGGGGTCACTCCGGCAAGTTTCTTGGCTTCTTCGTCTGATACCGAGGCATTGAGATAGACCCAGAGACGTTCAAGGCCATCAGTCAGATGCCTCCCCCAAGCAATATTCGGTAGCTTTGAGGTCTCCAAGGTCACTTAGCCTACGTACGCCGATTCATTGAAAATCTTACTAGAAAGTGTAAGCCCTTTTCCCAACTCCTGAATGAAGGCACCACCTATGAGTGGGGTGAAGAGTGTAAGACTGCCATTGAGGAAATCAACTATTATCTGCTCCAACCTCCGGTCTTGATGCCACCCGTCTCCGAGAAGCCGTTGGTCCTTTACATGACCACCATGGAACGATCCCTTGGCACCCTTCTCACCCAGAAGAACAATGAGGGAATAGAGAATAGCCTCTACTACCTCAGCTGTGTGCTCCTCGACACGGAAATTAGATATTCTCCCATCGAGAAGAGCTGCCTGGTGATCATATTTTCCCTACAGAAATTGTGGCACTAATTGAAGCACCACGAGGTACAGCTAGTCTCTCGAGTAGACCTGTTGAATTACATACTAAACCGACCTATGTTGACTGGCCGACTAGCGCGGTGGGCGGTGATCCTCAAGCACTTTGACATCAGGTTCGTACCTCAGAAGGCTATCAATGGACAGGTATTGGAAGACCATTTATCTACCCAACCAACCACCGTGGATTAGACGCTGGTCCTAGGTTTTTCTGATGAGGCAATCCTCTCAGTCAATCATGTTGTCCCATGCTGGCAGATACACTTTGACGGTGCCTCCCAAAGCCCCACTAGTAGGAGACTCAACGATCATTGGCTCAACAGGGTGGGCCTGGGTATCGTCTTCATCATCCCGGAGCAAGCCGTTCTGCCGTACTCATTTACGTTTTCGGAGGGATTCACCAACAATGAGGCAGGGTAGCATGATCTCATCACCGGCCTCAAGTTATCCCTCGAGATCGACGTGGCCCATCAGCATGTGAAAAGGGATTCTGAGCTGGTCATCAAGCATGTCAATGGTGATTATGTTGTCAGAAAGCTAGAACTTGTTCCATTTTTGGAGTGCACCCTCAATCTAATGGACTAGTTCCCTTCACGACCAGTGGTCATTCATATTCCCCAGTAACTGAACGGTCGATCAGATGCTTTGGTCAGCTTTGCCGCATCGCTTGCAGATCCTGAACAGGATGACCTGATTCTCCACATAGTTCACCGGAGAGTCATCGCTCTCGTTACCCCAGAGGATGATCGTGGCCCATGGGTAAACAATCATACCACTGGTGTCCCTACTTCAGGAGACCATGGTACATCAGATATGGTGATTGAAATTGTTCCTGATTGGAGAACACCCTTGGTTGAATACCTCCAACACGGTAATCTCCCGACAGACCAGGAAGAGCGCGAACGAGTCCGACGCCGCGTGAAATAGTTCACCCTTCAAAGAAGCCACAGCCTTGATCAGATCCTTTACAGATGCGGATTTTATGGTATTCTCCTCCATTTCCTTAAAGGAGTCGAGATTCCACAGGTCATGCAAAAGGTTCATGCTGGTTCCTACGGTGCCCATCAGGCCGGGTCAAAGTTGTCTCACTAGATTCGGAGACTGGGATACTTCTGGCCCTCCCTGATCCATGAATGCCTCATGTTCTCTAAGAGGTGCCACGAGTGCCATGTTCTTGCTAACTTTGAGCATCGACCACCAGATCCTCTCCACGCTACAAAGTATTCTTGGCCCTTTGCATTCTAGAGGTTGGATGTCGTAGGACCTTACCCAACAGCAATGGCCCATCAATGTATGTTCATTCTGACCGCTACATATTTCTTTTCCAAGTGGGTAGAGGCAATTCTACTCAAGGAAGTCAAATTCTATTCTATCACTGACTTCATGATTTCAAACATCTTCTATCGATTTGGAGTACCTCACGCGATCCTAACTGATAACGAAACCAACTTTCGAGCGGCCAAGCTGAAGAAATTGTACCCCAAGTACAACATTCACTCTTAACACACCTCCCGCTATCATACAGAGGAAAATGGAATGATCGAGGAATTTAAAAAACCCTCTCTAACATTCTGAAAAATATGGTTGGTCAGAACAAGAGGGGTTGTCTGGATAGGCTCCCCAATGCCCTCTGGGATTATCGGACAACGACTCGGAATTCCACCCAGTTAACCCCATATTCCCTGGCGTATGGAACTGAGGCCATCCTGCCCATCAAGATTCAGTTTCCCTCATTGAACATGGCGGTCTACGACCAGAAATCGCCTGATAGAGTTTCCGAAATCCGTCTAGCTGAATTGGAAGCACTAGACGAGAATAGGTTTCTTTCTTTGCACAATATAGAAAGGCATCAAAGCATGATGGCTCGAGCTTTAAATAATAAGGTTCACATCCTCTCATTCCTTCATGTTGTCCTGGTACTAGCACTCAGGGATCCAATGATTCCCAGTAGGAAAACACCCAATTTGGAGCCCAAATGGGAGGGACCTTACATTATCCATAAGGTTTACCCCAATAGAGAATACTATTTGGTGACCATGGATGTTGAGGGTGTAACTTCTCCCACCAACGCCAAGTTCCCCAATCAGTACATTGCCTGATCCTAAGGGTCCTGCATGTCCCTAAACTACAACCGGGGTCCCCATGACCTTAAACTATATTGTGGTCCTGCATGACCCGAAACTGCATCTGGTCCAGCATGACCCTAAACTGCATTTGGCCCTACATTTGGGCCCCTAGGGTCCCCCATGACCTTAAAATGTCCCAAGGTCCCACATGACCCTAAACAGCACGCTCATCCTGCATGACTTTAAACTACTATCTGGTCATGCCTCCCTGACCGAGGCCTACCTTCGGGCCTCCGACTCATGCTCTCTGCTATGGAATTGTATAGTGTGGTAGGTAGGACCACATCCTCATTCACATCGGGTTACTCATCATTCCGTACACCACCCCTATTCCCAAAATCCTATTCCCCCATGTTCGTCCTCACTGCAAGATATTAAACTGCAAGCTTGTCAGGCCTCCCTAATCGAGGACCAGCCTCAGGCCCCTTGGCCTTCCATGACTCAGTCTCTCTTGTGGGATTGTATGGTGTGGTGTGGGATTATGTCCTCATTCACGTCAGGTTACTCACCATACTGTACCAATCCCCAGATGAGATGTGTCCCCCATCCCGCATGATGTTAAACTTCATTTCGTCCTACATGACGTTAAACTGTGCTTTTAGAACTTCGTGTGGCTTGATTACCATCCTTATGGGATACGTAGGACCTCATGAACTTCTATGTTTCTAGGTCTAGCCCCGTCTCTTAAGAAATCCCATGATCTTTCGGTCACCTTGGCCTCTTGGTCTGTCCCTCTCCATGAGGAGGATATATAGGTGTGGTACAAGAATTTTGGCACCATGCCCCCTTCTCTCGGGAATCCTCTATATTTTGGACTCTCTCAAACTGAGCCCTTCACCCCTTTCCTGTGGTCCTCTAATGTGTTCAGAGTACTCTGGTCTAAGACCTAGAGTGTCAAATTCAACTTAGGAAAGTTCCGTCCACTTTCCATGCTCTGTGCTCCCCTTCACTCGAGCCCCCATTGTCTTTCTCCCCCGAAGGGACACCCAAGAACGGCTTAGATACAATGCCTAAGGGCTATCCTACCATCATGGGACAATTCCCCTGAGGGTTTCAAACAAGAAATTGATAAAAATCCTACGTTGCGAATATGGTCAGTGGTTGATTCTCATTTGATTGTCCCCAAGGCTAACACGATAGGATGCTGTGTTGCGAAGATGGTCAGCAGTAATCCTCCATCGTCAATCCAACTTCTTCAAGCACTAAATTTTGGTTATATGATTCACATTTTGTTACACCCCATCATGTCAAGGTGGAATCTTGACACTCCTTGCACTAACCCTTGGTTCACCTCCACACATCAATTAGATAAAGCTCCATTATGACTTCTCTCAGGGCTCCCGCGAACCGAGCGCTAAGATTATACACTTGGGTTTTCTCTAAGGATCATGTGCATCTTGACCCTCATCCCCATGGGAAATGAGGAGTCACCCAAATGTTTCATTTCAGGCCCAGCTCAGTTGGAAGCTAGTGTCTCCTGCCCCCGGATTGTTGGACCCTTTTCGGCTTCTTGGCCGAGGGATCCTCTCCCAGAATCACACACAATGATGGTGTGTGATTATGTCGTCATCTACATCTGGTATGACTTATCGTATCGTGCATGTTCCCCCAGGTCCAAGCCATACGACCTTAAACTATGCTGGTTGGTCCTACCGCACGACCATAAACTGTGATGATATCATCCTGGCTGGCTGATGGAAAACAACCCTACATTGTGATGACCTCTCCATAGGGGACATCACGTTTGGTATTGGTCAATTACCATACCATTTTTCATCGCCTGTATACGGCTTGATTATTGTGGCGATGTCAAGAGTTTCTACGATTCACTCCATAAAATCGAAACCATCTACCTTCAAGAACAAACAAGATACATCAAATACAGCTTGTTTTGGTGCGGGGGATAGACCCACATGCCTCTTTCATCCTTTGAATAGGTACCATGTCATGTCGTTCCACCCTTTCAAGAACAATGTGCAGCTTGATCCCCATTCTTATGTGGTACGTAGGAACACCCAGACCACTTCTCTTTGGGTCCATCTTGATGTCTGTTAATTCATCGTGTATGTCCCGCCTTTGGGACCTTGACCATGGGACTGTGTAGCGTGGTGAGTAGGGCCTCATCCTCGTTCACATCAGGTTTTTAATATCCACACCGCGTACGACCTGCTATAAGAATTATCCTGCCTATGTCCCACCCTTCAAGACATTAAAAGGCTCCCCCAAGAACTATGTATTGCTTGACTCTCATCCTTATGAGATACTTAGGAGTGCACTGGCATTTCCCACAGGCCCACCCTAACATTTGTGCTCGGTCCCTTGACCGGAACACTTCTAAGGAACTCATGGTAAGAAGGACCTCGTACTCATTCATGTCGGGTATTGTAATCACCTTACAATGAGTCTCCTATCCTCCTTACTAATCCTTGGTCCGAGTTCTAATACTTTAAACTCATAACCTTTCTAAAACTATGTGTTGATTGATTTTTATCCTTAAGAGATAAATAGGAATTTTCAGAAATTTCATCTTGGGTATAGCCCCAGGGATTACCAAATCTCATTCCTCTTCACTGTCATCCCCTTGGCCAGACTTTTTTGGGGATTTCTGTAACTGCATCATCTACCCCGAATAAGTTCAGGATGCCCCATAGTGATGTTGGGATGTGACAGTTCTGTTGCCAAAGAGGTCCTATCTGAAAATTGGGATGATTCGTGACCAGATTAATATGTCTTCCTGATTCACCTCTACCACTATGGTGTAATTTTTGTAGTGCTGGATTCTATTTGAACAAACCACAACTACACTTTCCACGCTTTGTGTGCCCCTTTATTCGGATCCTCATCCAATTTCATGTTTGATGGGACCCCTTAACAATATGGATGATTGAACTATGGTCCTCTTTCTGTCATGGGGCAATGTTCTGGAGGACTGTTCGTCTTTGATGGGACCCCCTAACAAAATGGATGCTCGATCTGTGGTCTGCCTACTATAACAATATGGATGATAGACCTTTGGTTTGCCTATTGCAACAATATGGATGATTTCCCTATGGTCTGCCTGTTGTCCTGGGCCAACATTCTGGAATACTGGTCATGTTTGATGGGACCCCTTAACAGTATGGATGCTTGACCTGTGGTCCACCTACTGTAACAATATGGATGATAGGCCTTTGATCCGCCTGGAGTAACAATAAGGATGATAGACCATTGGTCTTCCTATTACAACAGTATGGATGATTGACCTATGGTCTGCCTACTGTCTTGGGCCAACGTTCCGGAACACTGATCGACGATATTTGAGTTAGGCCTCATGTTTCGAACATGGTCAGCAGTCAGCCCTCATTTGTTGTCCCCATTCCAGGCCAATGCGATATGGATGCAGTGTTTTTGCCACCGGTAACAATTATCCTCCATCGTCGCGCCCCCCATAGTGTTCCGAATTTGGGTAATGTGAATCACCTTTCTCATCTCCCTATGTTAGGATGGATTTCAATGCCCCCAGAATTTCCCTGCACATGTGTTAGAACACATTGAGGAGAAGATATATTGATCGGCCTGATGTCCCCTCCTCTCGACTGGACCGCCCTCTCCTCCTCAGAAATTCGGGCCCGATTTCAGATTCCTGAAGATTGGTAGACTCCCCACAGTCAGACGAAATAATCACACGAGTATCCTTTGTTTCTCAAATTGGGTACAACCCACATGACCTTAGGGGTGAATTGTTATTTATTTCAAAATTATGGTTGAGCATAAGAAACCAAAAGGTACAGATGAATGGATTCTTCCATACATTGGTTCGAAATGGTGAGCAGTAAAAGCAAGAAGTTCATGAGATGGATAAAACAGATCACTTAATGATCAACATGCTGGATTGATCTTCCCAACACCAATATCCTTTGGCTGGTAGCCTCCAGGACAGCTTCTCACTCCCTGAAGACACTCGCTTCATCAGTAGCCGCATAGCACAGTTTGCCAATCCTAGCATCTTCCTGCACCCATTCAGTTTGAAGTACAGTCATCTAGTGACTCGCCTCCATCAATTGTTCTTGGGAGTCATCCAGTTCGGTCATTAGTTTCTCCAAGATCTCAGAGCATGTTGCAACGAAGGCCTCTTTCTCTTCCACCAGCCCTTCGAGGTGCCGGACATCCTGCTGCACCCTCAGAAATGCTCGGGTGCCCACCGATCTTTCTTGACACTGGACAATGTCGTTGAAACATTTTCTCTCATTTATCTTCTTGGCCATGAGAACATAAACCGTCAAATTAAGGCATTGAGTGTCAGACCCTCCAGCACACATGAAACGCATCCAGTTCTGGAGTGATCCCATCCGCCTCAGCCAATCCGTCTGAGGCTTCCTGAGAAAGTGTTGGATACGCTTCCACCCTTTGTGTCGTGTCATCTGACTCTCCTTAGCCGCTTCCAAGTCTGAATCATTTAAATCCTCTGGATTAGTGTGCCAGTATGCAGGAAAGGCAGCCAACAAGTCAGTAGTAGGGTCTTCCTTGGGGACATATTCATGAGAAATATGATCCTTGATGTCTGGGAGACCTTCCATTCTCACCCTGTCAGCGGTAGTGCCTTCGTCAGCTTCTAGACTCGCTTTAATGATAGCACCACTGATGTCTGCCTCCCCCAGCTCACCAATTGTTGGGGCCGACTTAGTTTTGGATGTATGTTGTGAAGGAGGTGGTATGTCCACCACTGGTTGTCTCACGGACGCCCCATGCCCAGCAGCCCGACGATCCTCCAACACTGAGATCACAGTAGAAGGAATATCCCGATTAGTTGAGTTCTCTGACAGTAATCACCAGTAGAGAGTGAAGGAACATATGAGAACCCAAAGCGTTAGCCTCTGGGGTTCTGGCTACTATAAGAGCTATAGTGACAGGATACCCCTCGGCGCTTGTCAATTTGATGATAGGCATTAGAGCCCCACCCTTCCCCACTAACGCCTCTTCTCATTCCTCTATTGGGGACTCCTAATCAGTGCCTATATGCTCCGGAGTGAGATAGAGAAGCGATTTGAAATTACAGAAGATAATGGAAAAGGAAAATCCGTGAATAAGGATAGAGACATACCTCGAGTATCTCATTTATGTCAATATCAGAGCTGACAATCTTGTCGCACTCCCAGAGACTCCCTTGGTAGGCTACCCCCTGCGACCACTCAGCATCGGGTTCCCCTTCACCTTCTCCTTCATCTTCTCCTTTGCCTTTTTCAACTCCTATTTCCTCCTCTCCCTCCGACATGTCATCATTGTCGCCCTATTCTAGCGGCATCATTTCTGAATCATGCTCTTGGTCGAGCATCACATTAACCAGGAAAGGTGACTCCACGCACCGACCCCACTGGCCCGCATATGTGTCCATGGATGTAAGATATGTGTGTTGCCGATGGAAGTTTACCCGGTCGCTAACCCGATCGAGCCCGACATCTGGCAGTTGGAACCCATCCGACATTATCTTCTACGAGAGGGCTTTAACGATCATTGATTACTGTAGGGTCATCCAAGCCGACCATAATGTCGGGAATATTGCATCATGGGAAGGTTTGAGCAGGTATCTTATCTGCCTCTCGAGCATCTCTCTGGACACCTCCTGTGATCCCCCTCCAGGAAACGAGGTCGCAGCGACACCATGCGATGTCCCTACTACTGAGGTCCCGGCCTGCGTAGGCCTCACTTCCTGACATGCCCCTGGTCCCCCTTCTAGAGGCACCTTTCTTGCTCTCCCGTCACCTGGGTTCCACGTAGGTAGTCTCGAGTTTCCGGACTCGCTTGCGTAAAAGCCCCTCCGGTTACGCGATAGACCAATTCTCGGCATACTATGTTGATTGGCCAGCATCGACCCCAGTTGGAGGATGGGTAATGACATCACCAGATCCATAAGTGGTGAACATTAACCACATATGGAGAAGAACTCTGTGATTCTTCTCCTCCCTGACTTCCTTGAATACCTTCTTCAGCATTCACTGGAGGTACCCCAACTGCCTGGCAAATCGGGATGACACGTAAGGCTCACAGATGATCTTCCCGTCAATCTGAGCCACAAGCACCCCGCCTCGGATGCTTTGGAAGAATTATTCCTCATCCATCAAGCCTTTACCATTCTCCACCATCTTTCCAACCGGGGTCGGGAATAGACTAAAGATGAAATTGGAATGGTTCCCGATTTGGATCCTTATACCCTCCTCATTGAGAGTCATCAGGGTAACCTTGAAAATGCTCAAGAGAGATGGCCGCATGCCTTTTCCTAGAGGAAAAACGGAGTTTGGGAAAGTTTACCCACCAATATGATCTACCACCCAGCTGTGAATGATCTGGAAGGGGCCACACACCCTCTGAGGCGACCCCCCTCTGGAGATGCATCCTAGAATGGCGTACAACTGAGCCAGCACAGGGACCCCCAGATTGAACCTTTGTTTGGCGGCCATGGTGCCTTCCATCACTAAAGTTTCTGGACGGACGTCCATCCACGTGTCCTACACCGGAAAGAGACACCCGCTCAGGAAGGTGGCATGGAACCTAGCATATCGGACGTTTGGGTCCCAATACTCAATGATGCGGTAGCCCCATGACTTGTATTGACCCGTCTCTAGGATCCTATATTATATTCCGTTCTTTCTCCTCTAGGCCGCGGTTGGGAACCGTTTTTCCCGTCTTGGCATCTTGACCATCGGGTCCTTATCTAGGAATTGGTGGAACCAGTCCTTGTAGGTGATTTCCTTCAGGATGTCCTTCACCTTCTTCCTGTCTTTGGCTAGATCCAGCTGGTGCCACGTAAGAATGGGGGTCCGTGACCTGTCTTCCCAGGTGTTCATTCAAGGAAGGA
Organism: Viscum album; assembly: GCA_963277665.1. Lineage (NCBI taxonomy): Eukaryota > Viridiplantae > Streptophyta > Magnoliopsida > Santalales > Viscaceae > Viscum > Viscum album. Next base: position 2,131,257,121 of record OY728155.1, on the reverse strand, counting down.
ACTCGTCATATTGTTATCCCTCTAGTGGGATATCTCCAATGCAATGGACGTCCCAGAGACTGATTCCAAATTCCCCATGGAGAGGATGGAATGTGTTGGTATTAGGGGACCATCGGGTAAACAGCTCCGGCCCGAGTTCAGGTTGGCAGTAGAAGTGGAACTGCGACGTCACACCGCCTCGAATAGACCAATGTGCCACATCTCGGCCACGAATTGATCACATGTATAGAAAAACTAGTACACCCAGGGCCACTCACTGGTGAAGTTTCCTCCGGACCACATGTCCAAATCTTGCATCCCGCCCTTAGTGTCGTCTTTAATGCTCTAATGGAATGTGCTTTCATAGAGGGTCGGAGAGCTCTCCGCAATAGGATCACCCCTAGCGATGGTCCTGGTCCTCAGGTTCAGGACATACACATCCATGTGTCTGGTCTCTCTGGTAGGATGTCCATTGTTAGTGGTATTGCATAGGGTAAGTTTGTCCTCCTAGGTCAACCATGACCATGTTTTGTCCACCTCGAAGCCCTGTAGTGGAACCTCCTCTAGGATGCCGATGTTTCAGAGCGGGAGTTTGTTGGAGAGAGGATACTTTTTCTGGGCAGGGGAGAGTAGGTTGAACAATGTAAGGTTGTCGGTAAAAACCACCATGGAACCATAAACCTCATCATTCTCCACCATTTCAGCTCTATGAGCGGCGACTTCCCCCTCATCAACTTGGTTCACAGCCATCTTCGGTTCTTTGGGAGTTGTGTGAAATCCTGATGGGTTTCACGAAATTGGGAAGAGTTGCACGAAATCTGCACCCATGGCATGCAATTACATATTTGTGTGGAAAATCAGAGCCGTCGGCGCAAAATATCCCGGGTTTCACGTAAATGAGGCCAAAACTCGGAAGGAATTACACGCTAACACATTGTGTTTTACATGCAGTAGGAAATCCAATTTTGCGCATGAGAGCTCGAAGCCTATCGCACGAGAAAGCTTGAGTACGGAGCAGGGGACCTAGGGCCTATTTTTATTGGTGAGGTCAGGGTTCCGCACCAAGAGGAAATCATATTCTATTCCCAACCGATGTTTTTCACACCTCATTCGTTTTTGCACGCAAAGGACCCACAAAATCCAACACTTCGGCATTTCGGAATTTCCCTAGGAATCTGATCGTTGTGATCTCTCGTCGATCCAATTATGAGGGGGGGGGGGAATTTTTAGATGCCAAAATGTCTGGAAGTACTAAATAATGTTTTGAAATGACAAAGTTAATTCATATTCGGACCCAGAAGCCCGGTCCGGAGGGCCCGGAAGCATTGCGTGAAATAATGGAGGATGGGAGAGGAAAAAGGATTGTCATGCAAAAGGAGTTTGGGATCTGTGAATGATCCCTTGTGTCATCATACAATTTTGTGTGCCCACACCATGCGGTGCCGATTTTCACTCCACCGTCTCTGGTGCACAAAATTTAGTGTGTCTCCTAGATTTTGCGGTGTCGGAGGCCTATAAATATAAAAAGACCCCTCCCGTTTTGGGTTTGCGTAATTCGATCCGGATCTCATTCGCGAAATAGGACTTCCGTGCGCACAAGGTGGCCTTCAGGTATTGACACTTTTCATGAAACCTCGACTCGAAATCCTCCATTGTGAGAAATCCCACCGGCTTAAATAAAATTCCAAACTCATCAGTGTTTCTCCCTTGGGCACTATTCACTTCCCTTGCGCGCAATTATCCTAATCCGCCCACAATTCCTCTTCCCCAATTGCGCACCATCCCGGTGTTTTGTGCGCAAACCTTGTCTTTGCATGAAATATACAGTATCCCTCACCTTGACGCCCCCGGTTTCATCCCTACGTTGGCGCCCGATTTCCTCCATACCGGGCATGCATTCCATGTGCATTTTTCTCGTATGGCCTTCCAGGTTCGTACGAAGTAACCTCAAGGTCCCTTGGGAAGCATTTCCTGTTGCGTTGCTTTGCCTCATGCCTCTTCACATAGGCACACTAATGACTATTTCTTCTTCGCATAGCCACGCTAACGTGGACCCCACGATGGTTCGCTCTATAGCCCCCCTTTACCACGGCCTTGTCGATGCCTTCCATAGAACAGGGGGTAAAAAGTGTCAGTTATGTAAGTCCTAGGGGTGTGGAGCGAACCGACCTCATCCGAGCTATAGGAAATTAAACTGCCAATAACCTCATCCTAAACACATGACATTAAACTGTGATCCGGCCCCGTGCCTCTAACACATGGTCCCCCCGGCTCGGACATTCTTTAGACCGCTCATCTCCATGGGAATGGAATCTTCCTCACATGGAATGATATCCTCCCTCTCGGAGTGGTGTTTGTCCACGAGGGAAAGGTAGCCACCTTAGTGTATGCCCCTAGCCTCTCTTGTGGAAGGTATCACCCATGCACCTCCATACTTCCCCACTGCCAAGGCCAGTGGAGGGCGTGATAGGGAACGCGGGCTCTCCTTTGATCGGTCTCAAATCCCTCTCCCTCTATGCTTTGTCGCACATTGGTCCTCCATCATATAGTATGTCCCAGCTCCATGGGCTACTCAACGCGTAAGCCCCTCTCCAAATCCCAGAGATGCACCTTTCGTGACGTGACCATCTGGTCCCTGCTGCGTCTTGTTTCTCACACTGAACATGACTCACATGGGCTTAGAGTGAGCATAGACCATTACATCCTCTTATGGGCCACCTCAGAGCGTAAGTCCCATCCCGGCAAAATACAAGTACTTTGATCCGTGATAAGGCATGGTATGTAGGGAGCCTCTGCGAAGTTCAAGCCCACCACCTGGTTGTTCCGACCCCTTCGCGTCGGTTCACCAACTCCTTGGGCAGCCTCAGGGTGTAAGCCCCAAATGCAGTCCCACACAACGTTAAACTGTATAGAATCCAGCACGACATTAAACTTTCTTCCACGTCCCGCATAACATCAAAATTCACCACCTGACCTACGGGGCCATTGATCCTTGCCAAGGCATGGTACGTAGGAAGCCTCCCTGAGGTTCTAGCCCACCACTCAGTCGTTTTGACCCCTTCACATTGGTTCTCCAACCCTATGGTCCACCTCAGGGTGTATGCCCCATATCAACCATTGTGGGTTGCCTTAGAGTGTAAGCCTCATATCCATCAGTATGGGTGCCTCAGAGCATAAGCCACATATCCATCCATTGTGGGCCGCCTCAGAGCATAATCCCCAAATGCCCGCATCCCGCATGACCTTAAACTGTATACCTAAACTATGGGGACTTTGATCCATGCTAAGGAATGGTAGGTAGGAAGCCTCCACGAGGTGCAAGCCCAAGACCCACGTCTCATCCTGACCTCTCCCTCTAGGCCACGTGCCTCAGGAAGCTCATTCCATTCCCCAGCAGCCTTACTCCCTCTGGGTTCCATCCATGCATTCATTCTCACGGGTCTCCTTTTCAGGTGTCCCACCGTATCATTGAAATAGGCGGACATTGATTCCCTTCCATGGGGATATGTAGGAAGCCTCCATGAGGCTCAAGACCCTCTTCACTTCATCACCCATCATGATTCTTACCCATTCCACCACATCCTGGCAGGATCATGCCACTTCACTCCACTCCACATCATCCAGGAATCCAGCCACGTGCTGGCCCCCCTATCAGCGTTCCGTCCAGGGGGTTCTTCAATATGATCCTCTCTCAGTGATCCGATCTGTCTGATCCATCCCCTCTAGAAATTAAACTCATGGAATACCCCACGTTAAACCTGGGAAGCTGTGGAAAACCTCAGATACATGTCTGTGGCATGCAATTCCCCGCATTTGATGTAGGATGCCTCAGGCTTACGTGCCCTTGAGAAGCCCTATAATAAGGGACATAAGACAGACACGCCAATCCCCCATCATCAAGACATGCCAATATCACCTTAGCGTGACCACTATCCTAAAAGAAGGTTTCTCCATTGACCAGACCCCTTGGAGCGTCTCTATGGAAGCAATATAATTAACTAGTGTCCATGGAGATATGGAACCGATAACAAGATTCACGAATATGTCTTAAATCTTTGAGGGAGACCCGGACTAGGTGATGAGATACGAGGAGGAATCCACGGATGGGAGAACCCACATCACATCATCCTAGTTTCGATCAAGGAGCATACGTCCCTGAATAAGTAACTGATGCCACCCGCCTTTGGAAAGCCAGAATGCGGGGCAACAAGCAACGCATCCTCCCCTGTGTGACAGATGCCCGTGCACGCCCCGACAGAAAGCGTCAGAAACAAATACCTTTCCTACCATATACCACTATGGTTTCCAATACCCACAATTAATATTAGAGGGAATCATGAAGATCCAATAGAAAAAAAATCATCTAATTCAATAAAGGGTGTCGTTCCAGTCCCAACACCACATACATGTTCAATCCGAGATCGGATGGCCAAGTTGCAGTCATCTGAAATTTTTATATTAGATTGAAATTGTTTTATGTGGGTATTAAATAGAAATGGATATATATATGTATATGTTAATATACCTAACATCAGTTAAAAAATAAATTTCAGTTGAAATCAATCATAGGGTGTACTAAATATCATCAGAAAATTTTTTCCCCACTGAAATTAAATAAAATATGTTTTTTATAATAAGAATAATTTTTTTAAAAAATTCCTAAAATGTAGGTGGGTATTTTTTCCACTGCTTAACAAAGAGAAAAAATATATTTTAAAATAGGTATGGCTGCAAGTTGAATCATTTAATGGAAACAAACAAAAAAATAGTGGCTGACAGCATATGTAAACAAAGGAAAAGCTTGTCAAAGAGGGGGACTCGCTCTCAACTTTTCCTTTCTTCCACCAGACACCACCAGAGGGGGCATCTCATCCCTACTCATCCAAGGCCAGACACCATTCCAGGAGACTAGCATCACTCTCTCTAAGATATTTCTCTGACTGGCCGCCCCCTCATCTGGTGGACATAGGTCTGGCTGACTTCTCCTTCGGTGAAGCAACCCGACCCAGGCTCAGATCAACCCGCACAAGCTCTACATTGAGTTTTCAGGGTCTTGTAATAATATATAATCAAAATTTAATTTAATTTAATTAATTTAAATTTATTTTTAAATTAAATAAATTAAATATCAATCTTTGGATTAAAAAGTAATTTTAACATTGTTGGTTAAATTAATTAAAATAATTAATTTATTTTTTGGCATTATTATTAAATTAATTTTGGGACAAAACAATTTAAATATTTAATTATATATAAGAGTGAATTTTTAATTCAATAAATCTCCCTCACAAAAATTTACCATAGGTTTAATTGTATGCATTTAATTATTTTAATATGTGAGTTAAATGTGTATTAACTGATCATGATTCATAGACCAAAAAATTCATTTATGATGTATGTTAATTTATTTATTTTTTTACAATGGTTTTTTGTAATAATTTGTTTAATAAATGATAATCTGCATATCGTCTAAATGTAATTATATATATAAGGGAATGTGTGCCCAATTTATCAGTTGTTTTTTATACCCCGAGACCCCCTCTCCAGCATGTGATTATTGGTGTATAATGATGAAGATGAACAATGGTGTACTTCGTGGTACCAGACAAGAGTTTGACGCATTGATGGGTGAGTGCTGCAACTCGAGATGCAATCGATGCGACTGAAGATGTTACCCCAAGGATCTAGGTTGATCCAATATTTACTGAATGGATCAACCATTAGTATCATCACATGATTATGGTATCATTTAATATATTCATTTTTTAACATTTTATGTATGTTTAGTTTACGTTTGATCACGTAAAATAATATGAAAACATGTACAGATAAAATGATCCTGTGAAGAGATGAATATTTCCTATTTATCACATGGTCTGTTGTGAGTGTGATCACATAGTACGTGATTATGAGATAAGAAATGATTTCATTTCATCATTTAATAATAATAAAACCTTCAAAGAAAAATTATGTTGTTAATCACCATCCATCATTTGAATTTGATCAAAATTGGGAGTTTTAGGTGCTCGTTAGCCAATGTTGAGGGTGCCTCTTAATACCATGGCGTTCTTATGAGAGTGATGAGTTTACATACATACAATTGGCTGCCAATAGGTATCCAAATATATATTTTTTTACTTTTAGAGGAATTTATTGAGTAAATCATGTATATGATGTTAGAAGATGAGAATTTACTCAACAGATCAAGAAACCATGAGTTACACCATTGGCCAGTCAACTAATTACCTTGAACTCTTTGAGTAGTGGAATAGAAAATTGTTGTAGACTAGGAGGGGTATGTTCAAGAATACATACCACTATAACACTCAAATAAAAGAGTATTTCAATTCCAATACAGAGGATTCCAAATTTTTTATAAAATATTTGAAGGCATTTAATTCTTAAAATAATTAATCGACAATGTCTAAAATCGTAATCAAGATGAAAGTACTAATCTACTAGAATTGTTTTATTAAAAATGGAATATTGTAAAAAAATAAACACTTCAATATCTAATTGACAAATTGAATTCCCATACTACCATGATTTTCCAATATTAGGACATGCGCTTGCGAAAAATACAATGATATCCAAAATTCAAGGTTCTAGTGTCTCCAATTCATATTAAGCCACCTCATGAAATGATGGTGGTTATAAAATTTTTAAATACGACTCATGATGGTTCTTTCATAATTATTTCATCAACGATTATTTTAACTAGTGGAAAATACATCCGAAAATGAATGATATTTTCTTTAGTATCATCTTTGAAAAGTTTGCAAAGAGAAAGAGAAGCACATATATGAATAGTTAATGATTACACCTGATCTATGTAAATTGAAATCCATACTATGATATGTTAATAAATTTGATCCTAATATAATTTTTGCCAATTTTAGCTAGATGCATTTAATATTACAAATCAAACAGTATGTACAAAATGCTTTATTACCTTCAATGCAAGGTTTTATAAGAAATACAAAATGTGAAAAAATATAAATATTTAGTTATTTTGGAGAAAAAATTGATAGAAAATGAGAGAAGTCCCACAGAAAGTTTCATTTCAGAGGAAACTTCACAATATAATTCAAAGAAATAGTAATTAAAAAGATGTTATTTTCTTCACATATCTTGAAAGAATTATATAGATGATAAATGTAATGGAATAAATGGAATATTCAAGTACTCAATTCTTCTTCGGTGATTATTAATCATCGTAAGCCAGGTTCCAATTTTACATCTTTTGTATTAAATAAAATATGATTTGACATATGTGTATTGAAAAAACAATAACTATGTAAGTATAGATACATTACTAGAAGTAAGGTTTATTATCCAAATGGCTATGAAAGGGTGGTGCTTATGCCATCTATGAGAAGTATGAAATTTCTATATTTCAGAGTGATTGATTATTATATTAATTTTATTGTGTATTACCAAAACATTTATCTCACGTGTCTTATGGACATAAGGATATATTATTACATGTTTATGAAGGAATGATTTTTGTGGTGTAGAATACTCAAGTAATAGTTTATTGATATATAAACCATAGGCAATACATGATTAATTTAAAATGTATGTTTCATTTATCATGTTGGGGAAATATAAATCATTGTCATGAAAAAATAAATTGATCATCTATGATATAAATTTTATGGAATTTAGACTCAGTCTAGCTAAACACCATATGTATAATCAATGTATCTACATAGTTTTGGACAAAGAAACCTTTAGAAATAAATATTTTCCACAAATATTTTTCAATTAGTTCATCCAAATAGAATGAAATGTTCCTTTTGTAATATATTTGTACCTATAATTTATAATATTGTTTTAGGTGATTAAGGTATATAAAAGTTATGTATAGTATATGCATGGTAACAATAAATGAGATGCTTCGGGATAGTCTACCAAGGAATATCATGACTAATCATTCATCAATTAATATAATGTAGTATGGAGTATTTCCTAAAAGTGGATTACCTTATCCAAAATAGCTATATTAATTTATTAAGGAAGATTGACAATAAGACTACCATGTTAACATTGATCAAAAAACATTTATTATAGAGAAATTCCTAAACACACATTTTTTTATGCAGATCAGATTCATGGTTTTAATAATAGAAGAATCAATGTTGGACCTAATTTCATTTAAAAACATTCATTATATTTCAGGATTTAATTCTAAAATATCAATGATATCATAATACCATATGCTAAATATCATAAAAATGGATATCATATGACTTACAATAGGATGGAAGTCCAAATTTTCATAAGAACCACGTGTTTAAATGAAATGAGATTTTTAAGGATATGAATAATATTTCATAAGGTAAAACACAATGTTAATCTAATTAAATGATCCTAAAAGTTTCCTAGGATATTAAAAAATCCATATGATTGAATGATATAGGCAACCTATAGGCTATATTCTATATATGGGTGCACGTCTCTAAATGAGATAGTGGGAGCCAGATTGACTTGTGTTATTCAATGCTAGTGATGAATAATTAGTTGGAATTGGAATGAGTCTCATAAGCTCTTGTAAAGGAGAATGCTATAGAGAGGCACTCTAAATAAGAAGGATAAAACCATGGTGATGGTTTTGTATACACCGTGGATGGTGATCCATTATTCATTATGAATAATAAATCATGAATGTAAGAACTATATTGTAATTAGTTGAGATTGAGACTATAAATATAAATTTAATAATGGATTCCATGTATCAAATGAAATAAAGGCTTATTATTTTGAATATAACAGTGTGTATTCAAATGAAATTATACATGGATGGTACAAGCGTAGGACCAATAAATCTACATTGGATACACCAATTATTTATTCAAAAATACAATATAATTTCACTTATCATATTTAATTTCTATGATCATATTATTGAGAATTGGATCTCAAGATAACTAATCATGGAAGGTGTGTATGATGCAACCAAAAAAGGATGGTGACATAATAGAATTTCAATAAATGGTTCATTGATTGAAATATTGTTAAGGATTAAAGTATGAAACAAGATCATAGAACATTCTTTTGGAATGAATATTTTCTATGTGTCTACCAGAGGTTAGTGGGAGTTTCATTATTTTCCATGTGGAATATTCATGGTAATATATGGATTTTTTTTGGCATTACAGTTATTCAATACTATAATAAAAGAAATACTCCAAAGACTGACACAATGTAGCAACCTAAGTTCTTGTGAATATGACATACTAAGGTAAATATAAAGGTTTATTTTACCTAGTCAACCGTACCCATACTAACATGGTTTTAAAAAATAAATGTTGGAAAATTTTGATATAGAATGTTTTGTAGTGTCATCTGGAATATATCTCACCAGATAAAAATTTATGGGACATAGTAGGAGATTAATATGGTGAGTTGAGTTTCATACACTTTAGAGATGGATCAATCATGTATTCCATGATATGTACAACAACTGATATTGCCAAAAAAATAATTAATGATAGAAAAATATTAGTTATATCTAGGAGAACTACAGAGGAAGCTATCAGAACTATCTGCTTGTAATTGAGGAAGTAAAAGGGATATATACCTTGAATGTGGAGAGGATGTGAAACTAGTTTTGAGAGGACACAAACTAGTTTTCCTAAGATCAATATGATCTAATATCATAGTTACACTTCTGTAATGGGATAGGTAAGATCATTGAAGCCATTTTGTAGCCATATCTTAATATACTGTGTATGTTGTTGCTTCTGAAGCAGCTAAGAATCAATGTACACTACACAATGATTATTTCTAGTTATCTGAATTTCCCCTAGTAAGTAATGTATTATCATAATGTAAATTATGATACTTTTTTGGAAAATGATTGTAGTTTTGATTTTGGAAAAAATATTATACACTCAGGATTTTTATCCCTTGATAAGTTGTACTCAAGAAGCAATAATAGAAAAGAGACCAATAATTACTTCCATTGGTTGTCATTATTATTATTTAGAGACCTTTTAAAGACAGCCAATGTCGGGAACATTAGGCCCATCTTTGTACGGCAACAACGACCACAATTGGCGGGCACTGTAGGTGTCCAAGGTCTCAGAAAAATAGTGGTCGCTATTGGGCCGAGATTTAGTGACCGCCAATGGCGGTCATGATAGATAAAGTGAAAACATGCCTATAGTGCCTACTAATGGCGGCCACTGGGTCCTGGGAAACAAATTCACCCATTTGCGACCTCCAATGATGGTCACTAACCAGGGGAATTTTTTTAAATTTTTTTTACAGAGATGCTTCCCAAACAGTAGAAAACATCGTAAATAAAAATAAATACCAACAGAAATACCAGCAAAAATACCAGGATACTCAAAAACAAACAATGACAGACATACTCCTTCATATCCAGTGATCCAAACATCTCTAATCCATTCCAATATTTTTCTTCAATATTCCTACAATAAGATACAAAAAAACAACTAAACAAAGAAAATACAAATTGAAAATATTTATTTAGTTAGAAAATCTATATATAACAATGAAATTATGTCGTTATGTCATTAGGATATTTTATAATTTTTCCATTTGACCAGTCTATATTTGGAAAATTGTTCATTTATCCAACTGGAAATTAGGTCAATACACTAATATTTTCACGACCCGTCCTCGGGGCCCGTGTCGTGACTACCCCAAGCCCGCCTTCCATAGGTCAGGGGCTGGCGACTAGCACCAAAGGCGTAAATCCTGATAACTGGGAATGCATTGACTTTATAAAAGAAAACAAAACACCACATAGTACAAGAGAAAGTAAAACACTATGTACAAAAGAAAGTGCTGAAAAGTAAATGGGCCAGAATAAAATTCCAACTGAAAGTGCAGCTACAACTGAACGTAAGTACAACAGAAAAGGACAAATGGCTGGAAGAAAGGAAGAAACTCCTGGGTATTCCTCCTGAGATCCTACCTAAAGGGTAGGTATAGATAGCGTAGCTCCTGGATCTTCCACCACGGATCCTACCTGAAGGGTAGGTACAGATAGCGCATCTCCTGGATCTTCCACCACGGATCCTACCTGAAGGGTAGGTACAGATAGCCTCCACAATTCTATCGCCCGTCAACCTCCTTCGAGTGTCGTCTCACTGTGAAGTCCACCTCCGGATACTGACTCGTCGTGTGGTCCACCTCCGGGTACCGTCTAGTTCTCGAACACTCGGCCTCTATCAGCGCCGCCCATCATCTGCAACCAACACAATGAGGTGCGGGCATAGCCCGTGCTGGGGTGAGTATACGATACTCAGTATGGACCCCGAGACCCTCAAGGTCTCACTAAATCCAATAAGGATAACCATAAATAAGGATCTCAATAGATAACCTTTACATAGGTATAATCCCATACTTATACCTAAGTTATCAAGTAACCCATATCAATCATGAGGAAAGACAAAGGTTATGAAATCAACAGATAACCACCACCTAGGTATTAGCCCATACATATACCTAAGTTATCAAGTGAACCATATCAATCATGAGGTAAACACAAAGGTCATAGACTCAGCTCAAACCAGGATTTTTCATTATCGAAACCATAACTGCTGAAGTGCCCCGTCTCTGGAGTGTACAGTGGTCCTGTTACGACTCCGAGGTACTGCTCACTAACCAAAGACTGATAAGGTACTCCTCCTGTCGAGTACCGCGGATCAGCCACCCAAAAATAGTAGTGCTTCCCTCCGGGGTCTGCCACCCAAACACAGTAGTGCACACCCCCTAATAGCCTGCAGAGGTACTCTCCAGACGAGTACCGCAGGTCTGCACCCAAACTCAGTAGTGCTCCTTCCACCATGGGTCTGCACCCAAACAAATTAGTGCTCCGTCCACTGGGCTAGTCTAATCACTCCAAGTCGAGTAGGTCAAGCAGTCGTCAGGTCTCAGCCGGATACATAGTCTTCGTACTCTTCACGTTCGTCTCCGGGAGGGTCCGCTCCAAGAGCTACTAGTTGATACTCCAAATATCACAAAGTCCCACGAAGAAGTATCTCAATGGACCTACACGTCATTGGTGTCTCAACGCAACAGACGACACGTCAATCGGACGCCTGGTCTGTGAGTTATTAGCCTTTTCGTACCAGGGGCCCGGTTGGTTTCATGTGCGAACCAACCTGGCCATATCTCAACTGTACCCAGAACTCTAATAGGGTATACTCATAGGGACCGTTTCTCAACGTGATCATCAACGTCGATGACGGTTCGTCAAACGGACGTCCGGTCTGAAAGTTAACAGCTTTTCCGTTCCAGGGGACCTATTGGATTTCGGGTAAAATCCAACCCGGACACTATCCAACTGCATCCAAACCACAGGCGAAGAATGGCAAAAGTTCTGTCTCATCAAGAGGAATCCAACAAAGTCGACGACACATCAATCGGACCTCCGGAACTCAAGATATAAGCGTTTCCGCTCCGAGGGCCCGATTGGTTTTGTGTTCGAACCAACCTGGCCGAACCCAATCTTCTCCGAAACCTTTAGTGTGGTATACCGAAATGACTGTATTGATCCAAGGATTGCATCGCATATGACAGTGCATCGATCGGAGGTCCCTAGCCCAAGTGATGGGCAAAAGACCGAAAGAGGTGCGGAAGAGGGGGTTTTGGGCTCGGACTGACCCGGCCCGAGACCCCCTGGGTCAGCCCGAACTGGGTCGACCCGAACTGAGTCCGAGTCCATCCTGCTTGGGCGCGGCTTGGCCCGGCTGGCGCATCCCGGCCCGGTCTAGGTGTCGCCCAGCCCGGCCTAGGCACTGCCCGACCCAGCGCGCCGGCGCGGCTAGCGTCCTAGTGGCTCGTCCGAAATGGTCGAGCACTGAGGGGGGGAGGGGGATGTTGCCCCATGTTTTGTAACCCCAGCCCCCATGTGGGGGGCTGCTCTTGTCCAGCCAGCCGGGGGTCGTTACCCCCCGCTCCCCCCTTAACCAACTGGCCCACTCCGGCCGGCCGGCTGCTGCCGCCATAGGACCGGCATGGGCCGGTCCCCCTTCTCCGACGTTGCCGACTCGGAACTGGCCGTCGGTCCCTACTCCGTTGCGGCCTCAGCTGCGGTGTATTCAAGGTTCCTTCGAGGTTCACCGATGCGGTGTGACGGCAGTGCGCATTTTTTCGACTTCAACGGCGCGGCGCGACGACGCCACGCTTCTTCGCCCAAACACATAGCTTCTGCGCGGTGCAACGGCACCACGCCACCTTACACATTCCACAAAAAATCAAACAACCAAGGGAGGAGGAGGGTCGGCCGTGTTCGTGTGGTCCGACCTCCTCCCATTATTGTGATATCAGGTGGCTCAAATAAGGATGATAAATAGAATTGGAAGTAATCAGGAACAAAATAATTAATCTCCCTACGGGTTTTTCTGAAATAAAATGGAAATTCCATACCCGCAAAAAAAACGTTTGCGGATCAACTTAATAATGTGTTGATCCACATTCTTCTTTTAGAATAAAGACAATCATGAGAATTTTAATATTGTCTAATTAAACCCCTACCTCGAGCGTAGTCATCAAATGAGGTTTGTCGCGGAATGGGACGTTGCAGATTTGATCGTCGCAGAAGAAGAGGATCGTCATGTCGCGGAGGAACGGTGTCTCCCTTACTTTGATGAGGAAAGAAGGAACGAGGAGATGCACGTCGAGTCGTCGATCTCCGAGGAAGGCGTCTCTCAATGTCGTCCATCGTCGGAGGTCGGCATTCTTCGCGTTCTTCGTTTAAGGAGGAAGAACTTCAAGACTCCCCTTTTTCTCCCAATAACTCAACACAACAATCCCAACCATAATAAAATTAGACTTGTTTTATTTTATTAACACACAAGACAACGTCTTTGAAATTAAAAAAAGAATAAAAAAATTAATTAAATTGATTGCAACGTTTAAACCGCCCAATTAATAGAGGCGTTTCCTAAACAGATAAATGCAAGGGTTGACTTCCAGTTAATGGGGGGGGGGGGTTTAGGAAGAAAATAAAAGGTGGGGATCGTGTGGGTCCCACCTCAAAATTATCCTACCTAGTGGGTAGGATATTGTGGCTCACACTTCATCCAGTTGGCTTAGGATAAACAAAAATAAAATTGGTTGCACTACTTTTATTTTATTCCTTTACTTAACCCCAAAATTTTAAAACCACACCCAAGAAAACGCAACTCCAGAAAAGGAGTTTCTAAGAAATTACCGGTGCTGTGATTTCATTGGTTCCCACAGATTTAAATTCTGAGCACCGGTTCAAATGTAAGGAAAACCCGCTTGTTCGTTCACTGAACATACCTGAGTCAAACTTCAGAAATTGATTCCGGGCGTACCGGGCCTCGGAATCAGGTGCCGTCAGAAACTGTGTTCTTGTAAAAACCCAAATAAAAATAAGAAAAAAAATTCCATTGAATTTTACGGGTCTTTACATTACTCCCACCTCAGGGCTTTATGTCCTCGTAATGGTTTAACACAATCTAGGGATACAAAAGCGGTACTGAACACGCATCTGAGCCTTCCTCTCCCATGTGCTAACCGGGAGGTTCCCGTGCTACCAAAGAAAGCGCACAAGAGGAATCAACCATCCTCGTAGGGCTGATCCTGTCGATCCTCAACTCCAATTGGAACCCTGCAAAATTCACCCCAACACCAACGTCCAGCTCCTCATGGTCGATGATATGTGAAGGTTCATGCTCGTATCTCCTCAGTTGAGATACATGGATGCCGTCATGCACTTGGTGCAACTGAGGTGGATGGGTCAAATGGTAGGCCATCTCGCCTACCCTGTTGAGGACTTAAAAAGGTCCACTGAACCTCGGAGATAACATGCCGCCTTGGCCACATCTCCATAAACCTCGTCGAGGTGAGACCCGTATAAGGACGTGATCGTCATCCTTGAACTTAAGAGGCCTCCAATTCCAGTTTAGAACTGAAACTAAAAACTCATGCTGCCATGAGGGTAAGGTTTACCGACTCAAGAGTGATCCTCCGCACCCTCCTATGCATGAGTTTATCCAGTGCTTCATGTGGTTTCCTTTTCTCCGACCAAGAAAAACCCATTCCGACGTTGTAGTTAAACCACAAAATTTTTTCCTAATACCATCAATTTGTGTATGAACTATGATTTCCCAGTCCATACTCAAACCAACATTGTAAAACCTTGATGCTGCCACCATGAGATTCCAACTGAAACTCTCACCTAGATGGTCTGAACACATAGTCGGCGTAAGTGTGATTATCGATTCTTCTCCCAAGGTATCTCCAGACGCGAGGGTAAAGTCTACGGATTACCAGAAACTCTAGGTCTAGGAAAAGATTTGTGAAAGGAAGGAATGATTCATATCGACGTCTGTTACTAAGTCAGCTAGTAGTGGACACAGACTATCGTTTGAATCATTTTTAGAGCCATTGGGTCACACTCCTTGACTGCATGCAGCCGCACTTCTCTTCCACCCTCCATCTCCCTAAGCCTGGCGGGGACAACTAAGGCGGGTGGTTGTAGCATGTTAAAATGTTCACCACCTCATGTTTCTCTCCTAGATCTGTCGCCGCGTCTGCTACTTCGCAGACTCATCTCTCCTTAAAGCATTCTCTTCTTGAAACATTTAACACGACCGAGTCTCTAAGACTGGTGCCAGTTCCCTGTTTCTTACTACACTGTGCAGTCTTCATCCGCTCTTGGATGATCTACACATTCATTGACAACGATATGTAAGAGATGCTAAGATTTCTCCTTTACCAACAAGAGAAACTCAGTCTCATCCCCAGGATGAACCATGCTCATTACCTAATACAGTCAATCCTGATATGAATGATTCATTAATTCCATGGATGACATCGTAAGGCCTCAACGTTACTACCAAGAGATCCAACTGTCACTCTCGCCTCCAAGGGTCGAGTCTCACTATCGGCATCAGTTTGAGGTCACTGGGTCTCTTCAAGTAGAAATCTAGAAAGTGAGGGTCAAGTCAACAGTTTTAACCAGGACCACTCAGTATCAACCAAACAAAAGGACAGGAATGAAAAAATCACACATATAACTGTCTTTTATTATTGCAGCTCATCGTACGAAGACACAAAAACAACAGCAACATGGAACTAGATGTACTAAGGACAAAAGTAATCCACTAGTTCTACTCATGTCCACTTGCCCCCAGAGCTCTACTTCCTTGTACACCACTCGTCCATTTCTCAATCTCCCGCCGATGCTTCTGTCTCGGTGGATCCTCTAAAGCCTGCAGATCAACTGCGTGGGGGGGGGGGGGTCGGACAGTCACGTGCCATGTGCGCCTTTCTGCTGCAGGAGATACACTGTCTGTTTCTGGCATGCCTGGCTCTGACCCCGCCTCGGGTCCCCCGCACCACCGATCCTCAAACCCGAGATCTCCCAACTGCTGGTCTGGTCCTCCTGGACCTCTTCATCATCTTCCTTCTGCCTATAGATGACTCGTCTACTAATGGAAAAACATGCGGCAAAGGCAGCAACTCCTGAACACGCTCGGGGTGTAGAGTCACTGGTATGAACTCCACCTTGAAGAAGGTCTCATAGTCTTCCCATGTGAAGGTCATACCATCGCACAACTAGAACATGTGGCTCCACTATCTCTCAGATGATTCTTGAAGGATGCTGGCAACAAAGATCACCATGAAGTCCGCTGGTGTAACCAATATCCTGAAAACTCCTACCACAGCCTCCAGCCAATCCGCAGCCGCCTACGGGTCCGTCTCTTCACTGAACCTAGGTGGCCTCTGGCGCTGGAAATCGTGCAGTGCGCTCAAGCGACATGCACTTTCTACTGCTGGGGATGGTGGCATCGGTGGCCCAACGGGTGGTTGTACCACTGGTGCCTCCGCTGGTGCCTCAACTGCAAGAGGGCCCTGTACCGAAGCCTTGTCGCTCGACATGCTGTCAGTACGTACATCTCTCGGGGATCTAGCTGATCGTCCATGGAAAAGAATCATGAAAGACACATACGTGACATGGTCAAATGATTATACCTGGTGAGATGACCTGGTTTGATCTGTTTTAAGGGAAAAACTTTTGAAAACTCACACACAATCAGTGTTTTCGGGCACAAAGTCGGAAATCAGTTGTCATGGTCCTGGTGTATGGATACGTCGGCCACCAGCACCAAAACTAGACTCCCTAAACTGAAAACCACACTCGGTACCCTTAACACTATTACTTCACAGAAAGAAAATATCAGAGTTATAAGTTCTACGGTTGATCCGACTCCTATGATACCAATTTGTTAAAACTCATCCTCGGGGCCCGTACCGTGACTACCCCAAGCCCGCCTTCTATACGATAGGTCCTGGAGGCTAGCACCAAAAGCATAAATACCAAAAACTGGGAAGGAATTTCCTTTATAAAAGAAAACAAAACACCACAGAGTACAAGCAGAAGTAAAACACTAAGTACAATAGAAAGTGCTGAAATGTAAATGGGCCTGAATAAAAACCCAACTGAATGTACACCTACAACTGAACGTAATTACAATAGAAAAGGACAAACGACTAGAAGAAATGAAGCAGCTTTTGGGTCATCCTCTTAGGATCCTACCTGAATGGTAGGTACAGATAGCGCAGCTCCTGGATCGTCCACCACGGATCCCACCTGAAGGGTAGGTACAGATAGCGCAGCTCCTAGATCGTCCACCATGGATCCTACATGAAGGGTAGGAACAGATTGGCTCCACAATGTTCTCGCCTGTCAACCTTCTCTGAGTGTCATCTTGCCATGAATTCTACCTCTGGATATTGACTCGTCGTGTGGTCCACCTCTGGGTACAATCCACTCCTCGAACACTCGGCCTCTATCAGCGCTGCCCGTCGTCTGTAACCAACACAACGAGGTACTGGCATAGCCCATGCATGGGTGAGTATACGATACTCAGTAGGGACCCCGAGACCCTCAAGGTCTCACTAAATCCAACAAGGATAACCACAAAGAAGGATATCAACAGATAACTTTTACTTAGCTATAAGCCAACACTTATACCTATGTTATCAAGTAACCCATCTCAAATGTGACAACTGGGTCCCGGTGATAGCACAACCACCCCACCTGAACATGGTCGTCGGGTCCTGGCCCACCCGGTACCACCAGTTGCCCCGCAGACACATGAGGCCCACCCCAGGGTCCACCCATGTGCCTGAATGGGTCATCTGACTAATGACAATCCCCACAGGCCAACATATGTCCTATCGAGTGTGCATTGTCCTCACTCACACACACCCTGTGAGACTTCCAAGAAGATCACCCATCCTGATCACTACTCCAGGCCATGCACACTTAACTGTGGAGTTCTAACCAGGAAGGCTCCCAAAAAAGAAGGTTCACCTTGTGGACATGAGTCATATCATTTAGTCATTTAACCCTTTATCATTTGGGGATGTTACAATCACCCCCACCCCCCTTTAGAGCACAACGCCCTCGTTGTGGGCCCTACATGTCAACCCAGGCAGTGCACCGCATTTAAGGATGGGTTACTCCTCTGATCCTACCTGATGTGACAACTGGGTCCCGGTGACAGCACAGCCACCCCGCCTTAACATGGTCGTCAGGTCCTGGCCCACTAGGTACCACCAGTTGCCCCGCAGACATGTGGGGCCCAACCCAGGGTCCACCCACATTCATGAATGGGTCATCTGACTAATGACAGTCCCCACAGGCCAACGCATGTCCTTTCCAGTGTGCTTTGTCTTCACTCATACACAACCTGGGAGACTTCCCATAAGGTCACCCATCCTGATCACTACTCCAGGCCAAGCACACATAACTGTGGATTTCTAACTAGGCAGGCTCCCAAAAAGGAAGGTGAATCTTGTTGACATGAGTCATATCATTTATTTGTTTAACCCTTTATCATTTGGGGATGTTACAAATATTCCAGTTGGTCATTAGGTCAATAGGATAATATTCCATTAGTAAAATAGACTAATTGGTCATTAGGCCAATAGGACATTAGGTAATTCGGATATTAATCCATTAGGTTGTTCTTTCATTAGGCCATTGTTAGGTCATTGGGATGTTGTTAGGTAGTTGGGATGTTATTAGGCCATTGTTAAGCTGTTGTTAGGCCATTGAACTGTTGTTAGTCCTTTGGGCCGTTTTTAGTCCGTTGGGACATTCATCGGTCGTTGGGCCATTGTTCAGCCATTGGGCCATTGTTCGGACGATGGGCCATTGGGCCATTGTTGAGGTGTTGGTACATTTCGACGTTGTTGTGCTGTTGGTCCGTTAGGGAGTCAGGACGTTAGGGAATGGTGGTGTTTGGTCATTTGGGCATTTTTGAATTTGGCCAATTAGTGAATTCTACATTTATCCTATTGGCCATTAGGGAAATATATAATATGGAATTAGGCTATTTGGTCATTAGGACAATAGGCTAATATGTCATTAGTACAATAGGACATTATGTAATTAGGACAGTAGTCCATTTTACCAATTGTGAATTCAATCGTTAGGCCATTAGGGCTTTGGGGCATTTGGCCATTAGGGCATTAGGCCATTTGGCCAATTGGCCAAGTCTCCATTTAACCAATTGGCTATTAGGCCAATTTTGACCTTATGTCAATTTTGAAATTAGACAATTAGACTCAGTACTCTAAAATAGTAGGGACCTACTCTGTTGCTCGTACACGATGAGGTGGTTTGAAAAGATGTTTGGAAAACCATTCGTCTGAATTTGGATCGACATTGAACTATATAGAGTAAAGTCCAGTAATGAATACCCCCTAGACAGCCCCCTCCCAACCCCCTACAACCCCCACACTCCCCCCCCATGGATAGCCCCCCCCCCCCCCGGGCACCCCCCACTCCCCCGGACAGCCCCACCTAGCAGCCCCCACCCCCCAAATAAAAATTCTACCCAGACAACCCCCCACCCACACTCACCTCGAAAATCCCCTAATAGCCCCCCCCCCCCGAATAGCCCCCCCCCCCCCCCGAATAGCCACCCACCCCCAAAAACTCCCCCGGGACAGCCCCCCCCCCAGACAGCCCCTCACGTGACACCCCCCCAAACTCCCCCGTGACAACCCCCACCCCCGAACATCCCCCACCATGAACATCCCCCCTCCAAACCCTAGAAAGCCCCCCCCCACCTCCGAACATCCCCCACCTATGGATAGCCCCACCCCCCTGAACAATACCTCCCCACTCACCACAGACAACCCCCCTACACACACACACACTCTCTCACCCCGGAAAACCCCCCACTCCCTCCCAAACAATCCCCACCCCCACTCACCCTAGATAGCCCCCACCCCCTGGACAATCCCCCTGAACAACCCCTCATGTGCCCCTCTGGTCAGCCAATCCCCAAAAAACATCCATCGGGACAACACACCACCCCCAGACATCCCACACTCCCCCTGAATAGTCCCCACCCTGAATAGCCCCCCCCCTCCACACTCACCACGGACACCCCCCCTCCAAAACAACTCCCCAAAAACATTCCCCCCCCACACCGGACAACACCCACTCCCCCCCAGATAGCACCCCCAACACACCCAGACATCCCCCACGCCCCCCATATATCCCCCCACTCACCTTGGACAACACTTACCCCCAGGACATCCCCTCACATACCACACCCAGGTCAGCCACCCCCCCAAACACCCCCAAGATAGCCCCCATGGACAGTCCCCACCCCGAAGATCCCCCCCCCCCTCTACACCCTAAACAACCCCCATGCCCCCACCTCCAGACAGCCCCCCACCCCACCTCTAGACAACCCCCCCACCCCCACCCCACCTCCGGATAGCCCCCCACCCCCCCAGAATAGCCCCCCACTCACCCCATAAATCCCCCCCACTCACCTTGGACAACCCCCACACCCTGGACAACCCCCCCAAGATCTCGCATGATATCCCCCCACCCCGAACAACACCCACAACCCCCACGGACATCCCCCACCCTAAACACCCCCCTCCACACCATGCACAACCCCACATCCCCCCACCTCTAGACAACACCCCCTGAAAAGTGCCCCCAACCTCCGAACAACCCCCCCGTGAACATCTTCCCCAAAACATTTCCATACCATCCACATTATCCCCACGTCAACCAAAAAAATCCTTCACCACACCAATATAAAAAACAAAATCATCCTACAATTTTCAAACATATATAAATTAGGATTCCCTTTTTAAACACAGAAAAGAAACTAATATTATAAAATATATATAGCACATAAATCATAATGCAAGAGGAAAAAAAATCAATAAACAGTAAACACTGTATCCACCAATTCATACAATCATAAAGCATACAATAACCAAACATGGACGAACATTAATATAAAATACAATAAAATAATCTTAAATTATCATTGTGAAAGTTATTACCATATTATAAATAGGTTTAGTAACCATTCAATATGAAAATCCAGTGACAACTTGTAGAATTTAATATCAACAAATAAATTGAAATCAACTATATAACATTTTAATAATTTGTGATAAGATAAATTGATAATTAGTGTTTAATTTATTAATATCCCTTTTATATTACCATATTTATATTTTTTCAATCAATCATATATATGATATTCAAACAATAAAATCATATAAACAAACTACTAAGCAATATATGAAATAACATATAGTGATAACATGAACATAATCAAAATTATATGTGAAATATAATACCTCTTTAAATTTAAAAATTTTATGGTTCATTGCATTCATTAAGTTGATTCACACTCTTAACCAAATAAAAAATTAATAATTTTAATCCCACACATACTCATAGTAGAATTGGATAAGACTTAAATCAATTAAAATGTCACACATTCTTGAAAATAAACATAGTAAAATTTGCGAAGTCTTAATCTCTCACACACAAATAGTAGACCAATTGAGTTGCACCATATATACTAAATGTATCCACCAAAACCATAAAAAAACCACCAAAAATACAAATATATAAAACTGAGATGTGGTTTAGCGTAACATGATATGCAATAAGTGAAGTAGAGGGAGAACATTCCAAACCAGAAATCATTATAAATAGAAGTAATGAAAAACTGTGGAGTTTTTAAAAACAAAAATTGTTATAATATCAAAAAAAATCTATATTTAATGTCTAAATCAATATATAACATTAAATCAATAATTTATATAAAAGAAACATAGCTTGTGAATATGATGTGTCATGTGTGGTCATGCCTGTTACCTCCTTCCGGTGTGCCAGGGGCCTACAAATAATAAAATTATAAATATTTTAATAATTAAAATAATAGAAAGAAAATAAATAAATTCATTATAAACCTACATCATATGATCCCCTGCACCATCACCCGGATTCCCATATTCCTGCAGTGTTCTAACCTCAGTGATCAATTGTGCATTTACTTCCTCAGAAGCACACAACCGTGCCTCGAAATCTGACAACTGTTTTGTCATCTGAGCAAAAGCTGGACTAAAAACCTTAGCATGTGATATTATGGAACACGGAATCCCCATTACATAGTTCAAACTATATCCATGCCATTCACGACCAATAATGCGGTGGAATATCTTATACCATCGCATGGGAAGCTATAGTTGTTCCTCTGGAAGCTGTTCAAACTCAGCATAAAATTGAGCCTATCCAATATTTAAATATATATACATATATATGATTATATAAATATGAAATTAAGTATTGTTAATGAGTAGAAGTACTTACTATAACATCTACAACCTTTGGATCATTTCGATCATGAGTTCTCATCCACAGTGACATTTTATCAATCAGTGCACCTTGCTCCCGTAACTATATACCAATAAAATATAGAAATATAACACAAAACCATATTAAATAATAAATTAAATAAATTTATAATAAATGCATCATGTCAGATTTGAGACACATGACGAGTCCTGAGACTATGAGGTGGTCCTTGCAACGCTCGATTCTCGGAATGGTGTGTTGACACCTCTTAAATTCAATTAATTCAAATTTTAATCAAATATAATGTCACACATTCTTGAAAATATTTATTCCAAAATAAATATACTAACCAAAATGGACTTAGTAGACCAATATGAAACTATGTCATGCTACAGAGTTGGTAGAACACCTCTTGGGACTTTTTCTAGAATGTCTCAGCCACCCACGTTTGGTACCCAGTGCTCCCTCTTGATTTTGCCTTTAAAATCATTCCACATTTTATGAAATTTTCCCATACACACTGGCTGAAACTCATCGGGGAACACTTTAAAAATATTCTATTTAAGAAAAAAAATCACACATGTTAATATTTTTTAATCATAGACATGAAACTAAAATAGTCTTCTTACCTGAACTGCCCTCCAAAACTGGTCTAATGTATCCTGAGTGATCAAAGCCCAGTCATGTGTGGTCAATAGAAATCGATGTGGGTTGAATATTATATGGCACAACTGATGGATAAATATAGGGGAAGCTAGTCCCACGGGATGAAATCTCTCATCAAATGTAACATCAATGGTCATGTCATAATTCCATGTTGAAATTCCACGTCCAGGGCCTCTCTTCCAAGAGGAAGAAGTGGTCAAGTCTGATCTTCTTGAAAACAATTTTATACATAATATGATAGATGTTTATATATATATATATAAATTTCCTAAAAAATTAAACATAGTTACATTCAAACATACCTTGACTCTGAGACGAAGATGGCTCAGATGCATGATGTGGATGTGCTTCTTGTTCCCCTGACATGTCTACAGTCTTAGAAAACATTATTAAGGGGACCATCCAAATTGTCAAAAAGATAAATTTGTTTTTTAATAAAAAAAAATAAACATGTATAGTTATTAATAAAACAAAAATGTATAGGATTTTAAAAAATTAGAAACTTTACAGAACAGAAATAAAATTATGTACAAAAAAAATACTTGTATATAGAGGGTTCTATTAACATGAAGTGATTTGGGGGGTGGGATGTCTTGGAGGGGGGTTGGGAGTGGGGAGGGGCTGGGGGTGTGGTGGGTCTATATAGGGGATATCTAGGGGGAGTTATGGGGGGGTGGACTATTCGGGAGGGGGGTTGGGAATGGGGAGGGGGTGAGGGGCTGTCCGAGGGGGGGAGTGGGGGTTGTCTAGGTGTGTGTGTGGGGGGGGGGGGGGTCTTTCCAGGTAAGGGTGGGGTTTTCCAAGGGATGGGGTGTCTGTGGGGGAGGGGGATAGGGGGTGTGGTGGGGCTGTCCGAGAGGGAGTGTGGTGGTGTAGTCGAGGGGCTGGGGGGGGGGGGGGGGCTGTCCGGGGGGATTGGGGGCTGTATAGGTGTGTGGGGGGGGGTGGCCAAGTATGGGTGCAGATATCTGGGGGGAGTGGGGTGGGCTTGCTAGTTTAGGGAAAGGGGTAGGGGGAGGGGCTAGTGTAGTTCAGGGGGAGGGGGTTGTTCGGGAGTGGGGTGCTGTCTGAGGAGAGTGTGGTGGGGCTGTCCAGGGGGTGGGGTGGGGGCTGTCCGGGCAGAGTGGGGTAGGGGGCATGGGATGGGATTGTGCAGTGTAGGGGGAGGGGATGTTCAAAGGGGGTGGGTTGTCCGAGAGGGGGGGATTTATGGGAGAGGGGTGGGTGGGGGCTGTCCAGGGGGACTGGGGTGGGGCTGTACAGGGGGTGGGGGGCTGTCCGGTGGGAGTTTTATGGGGTGGGATATCTGGGAGGGGGCACGTCTGGGGGGTGTCCAGGTGGAGGGGCTGTGCAGGTGGGTGTGGGGCTGTCAGGGGGGAGTAGGGTGGGGCTGTACTGGTGGGATATAATATCTATATAAACACATATAAGTGTGAAATATGGATCATTCAAGCTCCAAGTAGAATCATCATCCCATAAAAAAATTTCAATCTGATAAATAATTACAACAAGCATTGAAAGGAAATGGAAAGGGAGAGGAGGTCCTTAAAATTGAATCCACAAGATCACAAAAATTTTCAATAATTTTAAAATACCATCTTTATCCTTTACCCATAAATAGGGTGAACTCACTTCATTTAAAAAATTCATTTACTCAAATTAATCAACCTTTTTAATTTGATCTAGAAAAAAATTTATAAAAAATAGAAATATAGTTCATCCAATGATTGCTAGAGATGAAACCAGATTCAAGAATCATGGTTCACACATGACCTTAAGGGAATCCATAAAAAATGATCGAACATAAGGTTAATTCTGACTAATAATATATAAAAATAAATATGTACAAAATTAGTTTTCGGTTGTTTTAATCAATTTAAAATAAGGATTTTAACTAAAGAGCTAGAAAACAATTATACCATTCATTAAACATGTAAATTGACCATTTATCACACGACATCTGCTCTATCCCAATAAATATCTTCTTCACATAGAACTACGGTATGTTGATCAAGCTGTTGGGAAACAAAGGTAACCGTCTCAGGTTCATCCTGTTCAAATAAAAACATTCCTCACCAGGACATTTCCACAGCAACTTTCCAACTAGGATTCGAAGGCAAAGTAACTAAGATTACTTGTTCCGCTTGTGATGTCAAAATGAATGGTTCATTATCAACTCGTTCATTTAAGTATAACATATAGTTAAAATTCACCACTATAAAATAATATTGACCAACTTTACTTCTATGAACTAGATCAATGCAATTAAACTTTAACAATATGTAATTCAACCCGTGGGCATATAAAACATTAATGATGTATATCAATTGACCATAACAACAACCAGAATCAACGAATTGGAAAACGATGCCACTTTTTTGTGTTGCTCATTTTTCTTCAACATCTTTAATGTGAAATCATTAACCATTAGAATCTATAGATTTATAAAGAAAAGTCATTATATATGGACCCTTATCTAGTTGGATAAATTTTTCAGTTAGCATGGGGTTACCTAACTCCCTCAGGTTATGAACCTACATAATCACATAATTCAATAATGATTTCTACATAAATAAATTAGTATAATACTTCACTCATAATGAAAATCAATCTATACATACAAAATCCTTGAACCAATCATTAAATGACACATAATTAGATTGTCGAATATGATACTTAGTCGCATGGGACAAATCTTATTTTATCTCATTAATGTGTTTCCTGCAAATGATAACGCAATGTTTAAATGATCAACTTATGAAAAAAACATGTAAAAGTTAAACAATAAAATTGACATTACACTTACTACATTAATGGTGCAACTGATGGAGTTTTGAAGAAGATATATCGATGCGCTTGTTTCCACTCATTGATTTGCATATCAAATATGGTTCCTTATCCAACTGAACCATCATGAATATGAGATGGATTATCTAATTTTGTTTCATCATTCATAATATATTTCGCACAAAAATTAGTAGACTCATCCATAAAATAACCATTGGCTATTGATTCCTCCGGATGAGCTTTGTTGCGTACAAATCATTCCAATGTATTAAGATACTGCTCAATAGGATACATACACATGAATTGCACTCTACTAGTAGCCATTACTTCAACAGTTCGGTGCACTGTCAAGTGAACCATAGCATTCAAAAATGAGGGAGTGGGGGAAATTTTTTCAATGTGACCAAGCTTATGTACAATTCAGTCCTTCATACTTTTTAAATGAATCATTAGTTGATTTATTAAACAATGTTTTCTAAAAAATAACTCATCTCAATCAACGGTTGATCAAAATTAGGGGATAAACAATCACAAATTGCGATTGGAATAAACTGCCATAGTTGTATGTGATTTTCATGAATTTTCAACCCTTGCAATGTCCTGATCGTAAGATTCACACACTTTAAAATATTAGAAGAGTAACCATCAGTCACCATGAGAATCTTTAAAATGAAAAGAAATGTCTCTTTCGCCTTTGTAGTCATCGTATACTGTGCAGAAGGAATATGTGCGTTGTTTCTCTTAGCTAATTGTAAATGAAACTACTTCTTTTATGCAATTTCTTCTAAATCACGATGTGAATAAACATAGTCCTTTGATTTTAAACAAACACAAAAAATAGTTCCCATTATATTATCACAAATATTTATTTCAATGTGAATGACATCAAAATTATGCCTTAGAATGTCAGTTTTCCAATAGGGTAGATTGTAAAAAAATACTTTTATTTTTCCAATTGTGACTATGATATCTACAAGCACCATGAATATTAGGTAGTGGATTAGCCACCAAATCCTAAAATTCGTATACCGTGTGGATGTTTTCTTCTTTAACATGCGATAACATTTCGACTCCTATCATGATCTTTGGTGCAGGGCGAAACTCTCTAGAACCATCAAATGTCACTCTGTCCTTTCTGAACCTGTGCTATGGGGGGAAACCTCTGTTACCCGTGAATGCCCATTTTTTAGAATATTTACTCCATATAGATTTTTTTCTTTTATTTCAACAAGGTAAAGAAAATTCCCCTTTCATACTCTATCCTGATAAATTTTTATAATCTGGGAAGTCATTGATTTTCCACAATAAACCAGCTTACAGATTGAAAATATTATTCGTTTCATAGCCATATGTCATCACACCATTGACCCAAAATTCATTCAACTCATCAATCAATGGCTGAAGGTGAACATCAATATTATCCTCTAGACTTCTAGGTCCATCAATAAAAGTGGAATGTAATATAAATTGTTGCTTCATACGAAGCCACATAAGAATATTATATAAAACCAACACCA
Organism: Viscum album; assembly: GCA_963277665.1. Classification (NCBI taxonomy): domain Eukaryota; kingdom Viridiplantae; phylum Streptophyta; class Magnoliopsida; order Santalales; family Viscaceae; genus Viscum; species Viscum album. The sequence goes on along the minus strand of OY728155.1, from coordinate 2,131,229,521 downwards.
TGGTCCATGTGCTATGAGTTTCAACAACCATAGACTTGAATGTATTGAAACCATCTGCTTCCAACCCCAATCAGACATTACAAAAATCTTTAGCAAAGTTGGGGTGTCTCTTATCGAAATCCTTCCATACATGAGAGTCTTCCGGGCGGGTTAACATGTCACTTTCCTGATTTATTTCTGCGTTCCATCTCATTAAATTAGAAACTTTAGATTACATAAAAAATCTTTTCAACCTCGGCTTTAGAAGAAAGTAACACATTTGTTTTACAATAATCTGTTTTCCTTGTTTCACATTCTAACTTTGATGAGTCTAATTTCCCCTGTTCTCTTTCCACCTGGAAGTACCATAGACCGTACAAATATCCAAATGGGAAGCTTCTTTTATAAACAAAAAATAGTTGTTTGCACTTGCATTTATGGTCTCATATGAAAAAACATATGTTCTCTATAAACATATGAGCATGGTAATATGAGTCAGAAATCATAGCATCAACAGGAAAAACCTTTTTCAATAACACCAACAACATGTCGAATGATGTGTCTGACCACTGAGTCAATCTATTCAAAATGCAACAACTCCATGATAAAGGACAATTTATTGTAAAAATTACATCCATTATATAATTCCATTTTTTCATCATCAAGTACATCATAAAACATCCTCGAATCATTATCTTCTCTAGAGTGTAAATTTATCTCATCGGTCTCAAATTTATGGATATCAATGCTTTCAGGAGCCAACCCACATACTATTTCAGTAAACATTTCATGTATTGGATAATTCATCTTCACATCAATGTACATATGAAATGCATCTGTATTTTGATGAAAAATATATTCTTCCCCATGATGAGTCCAAATCTTATAATTTTTCATAAATCCATTCAAGAATAGGTGTTCCCTCATGTTATCTCGTGTGAATTGATATATGTTTTCACATTTTCTAAATGGAAAACTTATAAAGTCACTTTGAAATCCTCTAGTAAATCAATAAACTGCATAATTCCCTTGAAATATTCACTAGAAGTTTGATTTAGAAGATCAAACCAACTCTCATCCCTAATAATATATGTATAACTGTCATTCACATAAGACTTTATACTACATGGATTTCACATATCAAATATATTTAAAATAAAGATTGTCCAATTCCATATAGTCAGTCGATAAAATAAACAATTTATACCTCTAAATAATAATCAAGAGAATAGATAACAGAATTGAAGTGAATGTTTATGTCATCGCCACCATGTTGGTATGGTAAATCTAACGATGAGTCTATATTCAAGAAACTATAAAAGAAATAATTTGGTCTATAATTCCATAGAGTAATCATTTTTCAAGAAAGGAATATAATTACATGCATGTGTATGGGGTACATGAGAAACTTCATCAAATTCCAATCCTGAACTATCAAACATAGAGACTAAGTTAATTCCTACCAATAAATCAACACATATAATTTTTGTTGAAAGTGCCAAAAATCAATTAGTGATGAACAATCTTTTCAAACTCTGAGAGGAAAGTTTGGTTAGCAACTAAGCCCTAGGGTAAGTGGGAGTGTTGTAAAAGTGGTATCCCTAGACACAAAAATAGAGTAAATTTGGATTACCACATCACATATATAGTAACATATACATGATGTATTTTTATATTTATAGTGTAGAAATATCTGCATCCACTATTTAAATGGTAATTCCCATTAATTATTTTTCATATAAATGGTAATAGAAGATCCTAGGTTCTACTAAGAACCTTGAGATACTCTGGCATTGATCTTAAACATAAGTCATATGGTCAATATACATCATACTAATTGTACATAGTAGATGTTTGACCATCAGGTTCTAGGGTGTCATATGCTTTAGTACTTCTTCTAATGAAGTTTTCACATGGTGATCTCTAATGGTATATCTCATGAGGGAAGATCTCCAAATTGGAACAACAAATGTTTTTACTATCATTATATTTTCATATATATGGAATTGTGTGTTAGTCTCCTGACATGAGATCATTATCAATGTGTTAAATTTTGATGACATACTTTGATGTATGGAACGAACACTGATAATTAAATTGTGGTAAATTAGCTTGTGATGGGTGCATCATTGGCCGTATAGAATTGGATGAACAATCAAGATATAATTTTTTTCTTCTGATTTTAGGAAGTAATATATCTTGGGGGACATTGATCAAGATGGTAGTATATTCATAAATTCATTTAAATGGAAGTCAAAGGTAATTTCATCCAGTCAGATAAAAAAAATAATAAATAAATAAATAATGACAACAAGATTATGTGTCATGCTTTATGAGATATCTAAAGACAAAGAGATTATATTACACAATTTGTGTCTATATGTTGGTTTTAATTTCTATGACTACTCGTTATCTCTTTGACATCAATGATGGGTAGCCAAATTCTTCTCTTAAACAGTGAATAATATTCCCTTCTATAAAGATATAGACCTTGGGGGTCACACACAATAATTTATATAATAATCCTCCCCATTATGGTGAATAGGTATATAAAAATGATGGGCCCCACCGTTAGGGTCTATTATTTTTCAAAGGATGTAGGATCACTAATGTAATATATAAATTTACATTATTCCAGTTAAGAATAATTTTCATTGAATTTATTTATCAAATTTATTTACATGATTTAGAGTAAATACATGGAAAATAATGTATGTATGAATATTTGTGTAAAATATTCAATTACTTTTTAATATTTTTGGGAATGACAAGTCCACTCAATGGATTGGGTTTTAACATATAATATATTTTTTATATTACAAGAAAGTTATAAAAACATAGATGATATTTATAACTTCATAAATTAGTCATAATATATCATTTATATATTATGTTAAATATTTGGGTGTCGAGGATCCTTTTTCGTGTAATTTGATAACAACACAAGTAGGAAACGATTGGCTCTAAGCTATGACTAGTCAAGGTAATCTGTTGAGAATTTATCTCTCCCAACACACCTTTTAGAGTGGTATGATCTTGATCTAGCTGACCGGATCAAGATCTCCCTTGTGCATTGAAGGTGTGTCGATGTTTTGATTGTTGTGGTGTTAAATGTTTCATCATATCTTCATAGAAGCACTCAAAATTTGATGATCGGCGCTCCTGATATATCATAAATATTGTTTAGATGATCTAGAGATATTAAAAAATTGGTTATTTAAGTAGTGATAAAAAATGAAGAGTGGATGAGGTGTGAATGACTTCAGATCTAACCAGGTATCTTTTTTTATTTTTATGATTAAATTTCATAACATTTGATAGTCCTGACATAACGAGGTTGTGCCCCATTAGTGATGAAGATTTTACATTGATTGACAGTGAAAAAAAATTAAATCCTTGGTCTAGGACTTCTGCTAAATTCCTCAATACTTGCACCCATTCCATAAGAAAATAAAATCTGATACACTATCATTCTCATATTGTTTTCAACGAGAATGGTCGATGATTATTGTCATCATCAATGGGGATTTAAATTCAAATAGAAATTGGTGGTGTATATTGTCTCAAGTAATAATTGACTAGGAAATGAGGTAAATATAGAGAATAAAACATAGACCCACTAATTTTTTAACCAAAAAGTTGATTTTATATGCTTATATATGCTTACATTTTCCCATTTAGGGGTATAGTGGGAAAAATCTATCAAATGTTGTTCTGGGTCACTGATTCAATTTATGTTATGGAACATGATAATCCTATACTTTGGTGAAGTAAAGGTCTCATCCACCCATTTAGGTTAGGAATTTCACTTTTATTGTACAACATCACATAACCCGTCAACAACCTCTATCTGAGGGATAAGGTCTCGAATGGATTCAAATGACACTAGTGATATTGTTGATGGAAGAAAAACCTTGATTATTGACTACAGGTGATGCTTATTGGGGTTTTATAAAATTTTTATATTATTGTAACCCATTTTTTGGAAAAATGATGTATCAATGAATCCTAAAATCATAGAGGAGGAGAATATGGATATTCAGAAACTACTAAAATCATGTAGACTGGTTTTCTGAGTGATAAATTGACAGGGAAACTAGATACCTATCAATGTAATGGAATGTGAATTTATAACTAGAGACATCCCATTATAGAAGATGGATTGGATCCTATAATGAGATTATGTTTAGGTAGAGTATTTCCCACATGAATTTTTGTGTTTGTACATTTAAATTAATCCATATGAACCTCATATGACATAAATATTTTCTCAACAGAAGTTATATTAGATTTCTCAAGAGGATCACCTGATAAAAATACACCTTTTCCATAATCCCTTGTTGACAAATGGAATGGGGTGGATGTTAATTTCATAGGGGTGCCTTGTTTTGGGTCTTCCTCTGATTTTGAGTTCAGAAACCCTACTCGTTGAATATTTCAATTTGAATTCTAAATTATATTTACTCCATAAAGTATTGTTAATCTAAAATTTTATTTTCATCTACCACACTGGTATTGATTACATTATACAAATCATATTAGATATCCTTATAAGCTATATCTGAATTGAATAGGTTTATAGTAAAACCATTAAATTCATATAGATAGAGTTCATATTTTTTCCATTTATCTTTCTTATATGGTAATTTTGTCTTATACCCCTATAAGATTGTTTTCCCCCAACCCTCACCTCTAACATTAGACTATATTGGGTACCTATATTTAGATACCAATGAATCATATCAACTATTTCCCTAATGGTAAGGTCGTGTCATGCATTGTAACAAATGATAGAGAAATTTACTAAGAGGATTCCCCCAATATGGTTGGATTACATGTTGAGAAAAGAGATAAGTTTAAAAGTTAACCCAACACTATAGGATGATGTTTATTTACCCCTGCCTCCACGATTTCCTACATTTTTTTCACTTTAATGAAGTGATGGGTGGTGGTAAAATTAAATATGTTGAAAACTCCATGTATCCCAATGGGTTGATATTTTCCCTTGATTTCTACTAAAGATACTTCAAGGGAAGCTTCCTGGATTTTTTTTGATTTTATATGTGTATGGGATAGATGAAACATGAATTTTGAGTTGATGGATTCATGGTTTATTCCTATCATGGGACTTATAATTATCATTTTGGAATCCTTTTTAGCTTTTTTAGTGGTCTTTTGTAGTAATATACTAATGGTTATTTTGTGATGAGTGTGTCGACTATGGGTTTTAAAATTGGAATGACTTCATTGTACAGACTAGTTGGCATATGTACCTCATGAACCTACGTCTAGAACCATGGGAATGAAAATGAAGATGGAAATTACCAAAGGTATCTACTGGTATGAGGGTTAATAAACATTTAGTACTATATATAAACCACATCCTCGATTGTAAACATTGGACCAAATAATCAAAAAAATTTATTGATGTTTCTTCAAACAATCATGGAAAACATGTTTCAATTCATATGTTGTTTTTCATATTTTTCATCTCATTATAAGGAAATGGTAGACAACTTGAGTTAGTGAGAGAAATTACCTCCCTTAGTAAGATAAAATTCTTATATCTCAAGGTAAATATCATTCATACTGTGGAGGTTTTAGGTCATCCATAAGTTAATACTAAACAAGTACACACATTTTACACTTATCTCTTGAGAAACATTATATTGGTAGGTGGTAGTGGGCTAGATCATGGATAAATTATATTCTTTAGATAAATACCTCTATATATCCATACTATATTCTTCATTGATAGATTAATATTCCTCTACATGAATGAACCTGAAATATTATTTTTATGATGATGAAGAAACACAATTCGTGGGAGGAAGAGATGATAGTTGTTGTTTGGAATCATCTCTAAAGCATGATGGGATATTATAATCTATTGGTAGGAACCAATTTGTAGTTAAATATGTTTTTTAGTTCATATATATATAATTACATTTTTACAAGGGTAGGATATCCTTATCTAGGTGAAATATTAGTGTAGGGAGGATTTCCAAAGTGGGTGTTAGGGGATGAGTCTATATAAAAATTCTTTATATTTATATGGGGTGTAATTCATGGTTGATATTGGCTACTCAATATGATAATAAATTAAGTATCATTGGGTATACAATGACAAGGATTAGAGGGATTAAAGTTCATTAGCAATGTTCAGAGTAAGAATATCAGACTACTCATGACCTAAAAATGATGCTTGATGATAGTTTTAATTAGGTGATCCTAATTAAGAAAATAAGGTCATATATGGTTATTGGAAACCATTATATGTATTAACCCACTTAGATTGTACATACATATCAACTATAATATTCCAAGGACCATCTATAATATTTGTGGGGGCATGAACCCGATGTTGGGTGAATATCAAAATTTACCGGGAAGATCCAAAATTTTTAGGAGGGGTATGAGCAAGCTCTGATGTAGAAAAAAAGGAATATGTGTTTCTCCAAAGTAGTTATCTAATCTGGTGGATAATAAACTATACTGGTATTCAATGGAATATGTGTTTATCCCATTATAATTATTGGACTATATAGAAAGACATCCTCTTTTTCTACCAGGATATGTCAGCAGTTTTGATAAATTTTAGTGGGAATATATTTATACCCCACTAATAATCCCAAAACATTATGAAATATATATGGGATTGAAGTGGGTGTATTTCACCAATACTCTACTCCTTTTTTAGCTATATTATTTTGAATTTCATAATATGGGGAAGAATATTTGATTTCCACATAGATGATACCATATATGGGTGAGCTCCTTTATCGGGAACTTGAATATAAATATTTCTCTTGGGGTTCCACCATGATATATGTGCAGAATGTATCTATAAAAGATAAATATGTTTTTTTATCTCAACATGATGTTGGTATATGTAGAAAGGTATAATGAAAAGAAATAGAAGCAAAAACATTCTCTTAATGTTCTATATCCCACTTTCCTTGGAATTTTATTTAAGATTCCCTATAATGAGTAACTGGTGAGAAGATCGGGTGCAAAACATTATATTGGGGATTTTGAAGATTATATATTATGTGATGTTAGTATAATTGACTAATGTGGCATCCTTCCACTTCACATATTGAGGATTTATATTTTTAATGGGTTCCTCTATCTCCCAAAAAATTCTGAGACATACTTTATCACATTATAGAGAATGACTTTGAAAATGGTTTATGGTGGCATGGGGTGCCACCTATCTTGTTTTTTCCTCCATTGATTAGGTAGTCTATGAAATTTCAAAATATGGTGTCCTTCCCAATCTTCCACTAGGGTTGGGGGAAATTCATTGTTGATATACTATATAATAAGGTTATTAACTGCTTACAAGTAGGTCCATTAAGCTTTTGACAATTTCTTCTCATAAGATGATAAATAACCTTTTGATGGAAGGTTCATCATATCAAATGATGCCTGATGATGATGTGATGGTTTTGGGTTGAATTGATCTATGAAATACTACCTTCTTATGTCAACAAACAACCATAAAAAATTAATAATTAGTGTAAAATCATAGATAAAGATAAAATTAATTAAATTATTAATCCATTTATAATCATTACAAGCTTTACGTAATGTTTAAATTTTTCTTCAAAAGTATTTTCGTACCCATGCTCATTTTTAGTCAATATAAGCCTTGTTCTAAAAGAAAGGATGTAAATTGGACTTCACCAGTTAAATCATAGCAAACATTTTATTCGAGATTATTAGAGGTTAGGATCACCACATCCTTTTAAGGGGAACTATTTCTTAATCATAGACACTCTTATATATTTAATATATGGTTGTAAAACATTCCCAGTTATTTTAGTAACACTACAAGTTACCCTTATAAATGACTATTCATTACCATTTGAATGACACTTTGATGTAATGCCTCGTTATTGGGTCACACTAGAATTTAGTGCTTTCAGGGTGATAGATGATATTTACTATTGGGATCCGGACAATTAAATGTGTTTCCTATATACCCCTGTAAATGGAATCAGATTCTATATAGTTCAGTTTCACTTAATAGAGAAAATTATATATTTTAAGGTTATATGATAAAGACTGATCCGTGTAGCTTAACTTCATGAAATAATTAAGAATATAGGAAAGTTTAATACTATTTTTTTATTAATTAATTAAGAGGGAGAGTCCATTTTTGTCTGATCCCATAGGGAATATAGTCTAATAATATTGAATTGGAATCACAATGATAATGACCCTATGAAGATGGATCTTATTATTAGTATGGACCAACGAGGATGAGGGGATTGAACATAGAAGGAATATATTTCATTGGTTGGATATATGATTACATCATTCATAAAATATTATTATTATGGTAATGGGGTAATAATGTTTTGTTTGAACATTAGAGAGTTTACTTGAATATCTCATCGATATATGAATTATATCCCATAGTGTTTGAGTGATGCAGTTTAAGGTCATATGTCCGGAAAATACCATATATTTTAATTTCATGAAGCAAGGAAGTGGTTGTGTACTTTGATGTTGTGAAATAAGGATTTAGGACACATAATATTATTTTGTATTTTGGGGAGGCCTATTTCATGAATGGAATGATAAAAATGGATAGAGTGGTGCCTATGTATTGTAGATTCCATTTGGAGGATGGTCTTATAGGGATTACGAACCATTGATAAAAATGTATTATGGTAGGGGCTTATACACATAAAATCATATTAATAGAAATTTTTATTGTATTATTTGAATAGTTAATATATATATCTAATCCCACTCGAGTCACACATTTTTTATAAATCAATAGAGATATGAATATACACCACATTGCATAATTGTGTTAGTAATGGACTTACACATGAATTGGAAGACTGGTATTGACCATAATAGCTAGTCTAATAATTGAATAGGGATTGTATATGAATGGTAGGAGGGATATGATGTCTTAAAATAAGGGCTAGGGTTTATTCCAGAAGGGGTGACCTAAGATAGAGTCACTAAACAACCATTAATGGATGAGGGATGTGATATAGAATCTAGTAATAATGAATAGGGGTTACTCAATGGGGGATTCCCATTTAATCATCTTAATTCATATTTCTAAACACTAGATTTGGGATAAAAAATTCACATATTGGAAAAAACAGTATATATGGTACCAATATTGCTTCAAATTTCTTTAATTATGTGGGAAGTAATTGGTACTCCCTAAACTAAGAATATTCCAAACACTACCTTTGGGATTAGTTTATTCATTACCAAGGGGGTGAATGATTGAAGACAACCCAAGGGACCCATAATTTATGCCAGAAAATTAGGGTAACCCCATTATGATGAGTATTCATGATTGAAAATGCATACACTAGTGTACCTTATACTTTGATCATGTAGATTATGTGGTCATGGGTAGGGATTAAATTTTCTTATTAGGGATTTTGACCATAGAGAGTGATGACCATGGGGGTCCTATGAATACCCTAAATGGATGAGAGATGGATCATTTGGGATGAACCTTGAATAGGAGAGGACACATCATTGGAATAGATTACCCCTTAAAAGATTACAAAAAAAGAGGGACCATGGATTAATAACCACGAAATAGGCACCACAATAGGAATCCCATGAAGGGGGGGGGGGGTGACAGCATGATCTTGTGATGCTTCCATTTATCATCTACCAATAAAACTCAGATCATATGTAAAAAATATCACAGAATGATTCTCAAGGACATAGATCAACTCTTCTTTTATGTATGAACATTTTTATTTTGTAGTAATTATTTGTTTTAAACTCTCGTTTTAGCCAGTGGAAATCAAATCTTGAACCTATTAGTTTCCCACCCATTCTCATTATATGTCCTTGTATCCCCCCAATTTTGGAAGTGGCCTTCTGTATTTATAGTATAACCTTAGTGACAAGTATTTGTTATCTAATCAGGTGGATAAGAAACTCTACTGGTAGGTGAAGAACCAATGCACTAATACAAGTGTTGTTTAATAAAAATGATAATAATAAACTCTATGTCCTAGAGATCAACTGTGACATATTCCATAAAAATTTTAGAGGTGTATCTATACAATAAATTGGTGAAAAGTATTCTAATTATTCAGTCAAGGATAATGAATGTACAATTTGATTCGAGTTCTCTATATTCCTATAAATTACAAAAGCTGATTAGATCTATTTAAACACCGCAAAAAACATCAATTTTTGTGACGGTAAAAATGTTAAATATGGAAATTATTACATATCAAGTATTTAACTTCCCCCCTATCAGTATTCATGGGATGAATTTCCCTGAAAACCTTATGATACTCCCTTTACTATAATTCAATGCTATAATATGTATGTATTGGAATTATAGTTATGTTGACAATATAAAATTTTGAGTTTAGTAAATAAAACTCTGTATAATAAATTTACCTATGATTTTATATATGTTTAAAAAGGATTATGGATCTCCTTTGGAATAATCATATCAAGAATGGATATTATGGGTATACGAGAAATTGTATCTTATTTAAATGATTAATACTAAGGAAGATATCATCATTGACTTCACTCTCATTATAATATAACTTTTTTATGTGTTCCCAAATGAATTTTTAGTCATACTCCTAAAAAATAGTTTCATTTATCATTCAAACATGTACCTAGAACTTTTACAATATCCATAAATCCATATTGAATAACCATTATTGAACTCAAAGAACTGATGAAGTAGTTACCAGATAATTTAGAGAGAGTGTTTATATTCCCATGTGCTTGATCTTAGGGTGCTTCTGACCTTGTCATCAAGAAGAAGTATGGGTTAATGTTCTTATGAATTGAATATTGTTACCTTAACATGAATATGCTAATGAAAAATTATAGGCTTCCATGAATTGATGAATTATTTATTCATCCGCATGGTGACCTGTACTGCACTATGATGGATCTTTAGTTAAGATATTATAATATAAAGGTTAATTCGGGTGATATCCATAAGGGTTCATTTCATACAAGTAATTGGAACTTTGAGTTCATAGTGACTCAAATTGGGCTCACTAATGGTTCAATTATCTTCAGGAACATAATTATTATAATCTATATTGATTTCACATAAAAATATTTGGTATTATAGATAGATAATATTATTATTTAAATCAAAATAAAGGAGTAACATGATAGGAAATTAATGATGTGTTAATGTCCTTCTGAAAGGAAAAGTTATAATAAATGTAAAGTAAATGTGTCTTTTGGATGGCCACAGTTACATTCCTCGGGAATTTTCTCATAAGTAAAGGGGTATCTATAGATCCCTTTAAGATTGAAGAAATTTATGAATCTTCCACACAAACATCTATAAGAAAGATATGTATATTCAATAGATTTCTTGGTACCAACACAATTTTTTCAGAATCATCTCAATATTTTCAGACCCACTAACCATTCTAACCCAGAAGGTTATAGAGTTTATTTGATTAATGAATGAATGGATAGAATTAAAGATCTAATAATGTGTCTAATCATAAAACCTGTAATAAAATTTTCCAAAGTTGTGGACGGATTATTAATCTATAGTGATGCATCCAAAAAGGTATTGGGTCCTATAATAGTGAAAAATGTAAAAGTAATAGACTATACCTCCTTTAAATTAAAGATCCATGATTAAAACTAACAAATTCATGATATTTAATTTGATACATTAATACCCACATTGAATATTTGGAAACATTATCTCTCATTGAAGAATGTTAAATATATATGAATAATAAGTCTCTCATGCATATATTCACAAAAATAAAGATAAATATGTTCCAATGAAATTATTTAGAGATAATTAATGATTATGATTATATAATTTATTTCATACTTGGTAAGGAGGATAAATTGATTCATTACTTAAGTAGAAGTAAACCCACCACTATATCTTTGATAAGGATTTAAGGAGATGAAATCATCTTGGACAAGAAATAGATAGACATGGGGATCATAAATGGAAAATCTTCCAACCTTACTCAAATAACTACCTGACCAACCATTCTTGAGAGGATCAAAGAGTCCTAAAATGGTGCAAAAGAGAAAAAAAGTTATTTAATATTTATATGTTCATATATGAAAAATATAGAGAAATAAAGTTTATAATGCGAATATATACCCCATCAAAACCAAATATAAAGAGGGAACTTCTGAATTATGTGTATAGATCATCCTCCTCTATTCATCCTGGATACATTGTGACTTATAAAGATATAAAGAAAAATATGTGGTGTGAGAATATGATGAGTAAGATCACAAAAACTATATCTCCATGATTATTAAAGTAAAAATTCACTTATGAATGAATGAAGTCCAAGGGTATGATTTAACCATTTTTCATACAAGTATGAAAATGGGAAAACATAACCATTTATTATTCATAAGAGTACCCAGGACATCTTAAATCCATAATGCAATTTGATTGGTAGTATATAAATATACAATGTCTTCATTTTTTAGTTGTGTCAAAGATTATTTATATCATATCCAACTACGAAATATATTCATAAAAAAGTCATAAGACTGCATGGAGTTCCACTATCCATTATATATGATAGATATCCAATGTTTTCGTCATGTTTTTATAGAATCCTTAATCATGTGTTGGATAAAAAGTTGAGTTTTATCAGTACATATCACCCCCAAATTGATTTGTAGATCGAGAGAACCATTAACGATCTATAAGGTTAGTTGTGATATTTTTCAATGGATTTCCATGGATGATGAGATTAGAACCATTCTAATGTGGAGTTCTCATATAACAATAATTTTCCTTATAGAATTCAAATGGAACCTTATTAGGATCTATATGGGAAGAGGTGTCAAACTCTCACATGTTTGGATGAGGTCAGTGAATATAAGATCATGGAACTTAATCTTATCCATTAAATGATATAAAAGATTCATTTTATCCAATGTCGTATGTAATCTATTGAATGTCGGATGTAATGAAATGAAGATAATCATCAATGCCAACTAGAGTTTATGTTCTGATATTAGGTGTTAATTTTTAAATCACTGTTGAAGAAATTCATGATATTTTGGGAGATGGTAAATCTTATTCCTCGATACATAGGGCCCTTAGAGATCATTTATTACTTTAAATTTTCGGCCAGTTGGATTGAACTCTAATCTAACATATATCAATTACATTATTTATTTCATGTATCCTTAATAACGATATACATATCATACACCTCACATGTACTGAATCATGACATGGTACCTTTATCAAATTAACATTCATACAAAGAGAATCCCATGAAGTTGTTTGATCATAAAGACAAGGTACCACAAAACAAGACAACTCAACTGGTTAAAGTATTGTGGAAGAACAACAAGATTAATGAGGAATTACAAGATCCAGAAGAGGAGATGAATCAGATGTTCCCTCATCTATTTTAGTGTATAAAATTAAATTTATGTGGAAATATTTTTAAAGGGGTAAGAATGTATTTACCTAAATTTTATTAATAATATTACCTTTTGAATGAATATATTTATATTATATATTGTAGTTATATATAATAATTGTGCTACATTTCATTTTTAATTTTTGACCATTGCCAAATATAGCCATAATTTCTATATTCTTCTTAAAATACTATCAAGCATGATAAACATTTATAATATATCCATTATATAGTGACATTTATTATTAGTATGCAATATGGATTATGATAAAATTAAATTGACACAGAAGGAAGTAGTAATATCCTAAACGAGTAGGATTGTACCCAATGAAAACCATTTATTGGAGCTTCCAAGGGAGATGACATACTTGGTATTTTTCCTTCACCATGTCCATGATGATATTAAATAACCAAAAATATATCAAAACATTTTATGGGATAAATTCACGGTTATCAACATCTCATCCCAAATAATGATTTCCGAACCACCCTAAGAATGTACTAATATAAAACACATAACCATGAGGGTATATTATTGAGTAATAAGTATTTATGTACCTAGGACTCAATATTATGAATTTTTATATTTTAATTTTAATAAAATAATTATTATTTTGATCCTTTTTCATTATGAATTTTTATATGTAAATTATTATAAATTGGTTTTGAAAAAAATTAAATTTTGATACGAAGAAACCTAAATTTCATTTTGTGGAAATATATTTTTAAAATTAAAAACCTATTTTTATTTAAATACAATAGTTTTGAAATAAATAATATTTTCATGAAATTTATTTATCAAATAATATTTATTTAAATGAAAATAATAATATAATTTAAACAATTCAAATTTAAGTTTTATAAGGTCCAAAAACTTGTTAGTGTCACAAAAACAAGTACGTTCCATTAAATATGTTTTTATAAAATATTAAAAATTAATATATTTATAAAATTATTTTGGTATAATAAATATTCTTTCTTTTATTATAACAACAAAATTATCGACTATGGAATTTGCTATAATTTTTAGAGATAGATGATTTTTTTGTTGAAAATTCAATGTGATATAAATATATTTCATGTATTGTGACATCATAATAACTCAAAAATAGTTTAATAAATACTATAAAAGTCATGAATGGCATAAAATATGTTTTACATTTAAAATAATGATTTTTGAAGTTATTTTGTTAATTTTTCAATCCTATAATTAATCAATGAAATAATATAATATTTTTTAATATTTTAAAATCTTTTATTAACATTTCTCACTTACACATCATAAATGTTACAATAGTAATTAGTTTTGTTGATAACCTAATAAAATATTAGAAATGACGCATCTATGGTAGAAACCGTAATCAAAACCCATCACATGTTTTTTTGTATTAATTTTTTACATAGAGTCCAAGAACAACACTTAAACTTTAATAAAGAAATACCCACTCCTTTTAAATAAAAATTCACGAAACCTTTCATTCCTATTTAAAAAAACCCATTGAGAATAATTTTCTTCTGACACACCCTCTTTAAATCCCTCCCATGGTGTTCATATTCTCTTTATAATCTCCCCCTGTCTTTTAGTATCAACATCTCAAGTATGATATTCTCTTACTCTTCTATTTCATTCAAGTACATCCTTTCTATTTAACACAATTTTTTTAATTTTTCATGTCATAATGCATTTTTACACATCCCTTTACATTCATTATTATTCAATTGTAATTTTATATAAACTTTGATATAATGAACTATGATATTCATACATAAACAATATAACATTTTAGATAAATTTTTAATACATTTCACAAACACTCACCTAATGAATTTAAATGTGTAGTGTATTTAGAGACTATATACACAATATTATTATTACATTAAATATATTTAACATATACCAAAAATGAAAACGTACTTATTACTCTACATAGACAAACCCCACATAAAAAAAATATTCATAAACTGACGAAAGGGAACATAATAAAGGGTGATTTCAAATGATCAGTATGGGTAAACATGATAGATATCAATCGTGGATCATATGAAAGTATAAGATAAGTATAAGGGTATGAGACCATGAATATAAAATTAAATATTCATTTATATTATATCATGGACCAAAAACATGATTCATTTAATAAAACATTATCCATAAAATAAATCATGTATCATAAGAGATTGAAATCATCATAAATAAATCCTAAGCCAGAGGTTCATGTCATCTAAGTGTGACACCATAGAAAGTATAGAAAACATTTCTTATGTGAATGTTAAATACCAAGACTATAAAATCATATTGGATTAGGAATCAAAAAATATTTTCCATAATGGATAAAACACATGGATTTGTTTCCAATAACAGATCAAGCACAATTACTTTTCCTCGTAACTGATGAAGAACACTGAATTTTTTCCCTTAGTAGATCAAACACATGAAATTATTTCCCATATCTATCTTATGAGATATAAACCATTACCCAAATTAGTAGAGGTATTTATAATTGGAAGACCACCCATAACATAAGTAAAACCATAGATATCTATTCCGTATTATCATTAAAAAATCATCATATTATCATATCATAACCCATGAGAAGAAAACATGTTTTATAAACATTTAATGAATCCATCATAGCTTAAACCATGTAAAATAAATGGAATTCAAAAAAATAATACCATGATAAAAACAAATCATCTATAGAATTAATAACGATTCTACCATTGGATTATATCCATTTAACACATGACCAACTACAATGGATGTCGTCACTAATGAATTGGAATACCATAAAAATATCATTTGAAATATTCAAAAGGAAAATATAATTTTTTTACTTTGAAAATCACATTTAAAATAAAAAATTTCTTCAATATTAGAGAAAGAATTATACTTTAAAATAAACCTGGAAACCTATAATGTAATCATTAATTCAATGATAAATTATGATGATTGGAAATACAGTTGATGTTATACGTGTTAAAAAAAGCTTCCTTTCATATTTTTGGTAAAAAGATAAAAGTGTCTCTTTCAGAAAATTACAAGAAGATTAATTTTAAAATATTTTTTAAAAATTCAAAAATGATTAAAATTGAGTTCAACTATAATTGGTAAATTGTAAAAATATTCATTTAATATTCTCTAGAAACCATGGACGTTAAATGTAAATGGTTTTAGACTGATGGTAGAAATAAATATAGTTTTCTATAAAAACATCATTTTGGTATATTTGGTTGTAAAAGAGAGGAAAATGAATTTATAACTTGTATTCTTAATAAATAAAAATATTATAAAAAATTTAATGAGTGTATTCATAGATATATCATAATATTACATCATTGAAATCATAATCATAAACAATTCCTATTGACAAATATATTGTAACATAAAACCCCTACCATTTTGGTAACTCTTGAATTATAAGCCCCATGAAATAAATAACCATACATGGATATTTAAATAACCATAATTTTCATGGTAATAATCATAAAATTAATTCTTGTGTGTTAAATACATCACAAAAAATAAACAAGAGTTGAATATGGATTGTGTCCCATAAAAATAAATGTGAGACCAAAATCACTTAACTCAAATCACGACATCCTTCGTATATTTATGAACATTTTATTTAAAAAGTATAAGTATAATATAAATCTATAAACTAATAATAATAATATTTATCATACCATATGTAATTACATATATTCTTTTTATCACCATTTTATTAACAAATCATTATTAAAAGCATTGTTACGTGTGATATATGGTTCATTTTTCAAGTATGTTTTTGTTCATTAGTTTTATGTAATTGTACATTTAGAAAAGTTACATAATCTCAATAATGTTTATCCTAATAAAAATATTATATATATTTATTATATAAATATTTATATTTATTTATAAAAGTTATACATAGAAAAATTATTGGCACCATTCATGGATACGGTAGGGGTGCGTACGCATGACCAGTGTTTCAATTTTTCAATAAATTATAAAAAGAGAGTAAAATTTTAATTCACATTAATATAATTATTTTCATATCAAATATATATATATTATATACTCATTAAAATATGTTTATTACCATACATGTAAAAATAAAATGAATATCATATCACATCACTTTGTAGAAGCGATATTACGCACTTACACATGAGCAACGTTGTCATTTTTCAATGGATTGGAGGGTAATAAGGTAGAGGTTATATTAAAAATGAATAACTATAAATATGTAATTAATATATTATATATACATAAATCCATTATTATATCAATCCATGAGAAGAGCTAATGGAAAATGAGTTACATCGATTCATGAGACTGAAGTCCACTATACATAAGAGGGAAAATTTTGTTTCCAATTTGATGGAAGTGAAGATAAATATAGGTAACACCATTAGCATTAAAATATATCAGAAAATGTATTATTTTTTAGTTAATAATTTTTAATAATATTTGAAAGGGCTATAAGATGGAAAAAAATTAAAATGCATGGTTATGAAATATACCTCTTCTTTAGACAACAACTTTAGTTTTATACATAATGACATCCTAGGATGGTTTTATGTCAAAAAATGGACTATGGGTAGTGGGGAGGGATTTAAGGATGTAATTTGATTAATTATTGGATGATCCAAAATGATCTCTATGTGTATAGAATAGAAAATATGAGATTCCCTTTTATATGTCGGAGAGGGAACATAAAAGGAATTTTCCAAAAACATTCCAACTTGATAATTTCCTTCCCATGACTAATTCGTCAAAATTGTCAAATATTTTAACTTGATATAATATTAAATGTATATATTTATATAAAATACTATTTTTAAATGTTTAATTGGAATAATGACACTTATATTTTGTTTAACCTACCTAGTAAACTTGTTTTACCCGTAACCATGATAATTTATTTTTACTATTTTTTATTCAATATGAAAAAATTAGTTTAAATTAATATATAATAAAAAATTATTATTATTAAAAATATGGAACCCATTTTTCTAAATTGAAGTCATACATGAGTTAGAATTTAATTTAAAATTAAACCTGGAGACATTATGAAAAGGGGTTTTCCAAAGAGAAAGTATTTCGAAGTAGAGAATGTTTTTATATCAAAATTATTCATGATTTTGATTCCAATTACATAAATTGGAATAAATATAATATAATTGAACGTTTTTTACTCATAATTTTTTGTAAATTAATATATATATTTCTAAATTATTAATTCAAAAAGGTGGGTTTTTAAAAAAATTACTATTTTCACAAATCAACATAAAACTAATATTTTCAGAAATTTATGAAAAATTAACACTATGATAAATTTTCAATTATTATTTAAAATATGAATTAAATTTTCCAAATATATTTTTTAAAAATTGAAAAAATTAATTGAAAAAATACTTGTGAACAATACATGATGAAATATTATTTTTAAGAAAATGCATTTTTCATGTAAAATATCATATTTCAATAACTCTATAACTTGTGAAATTAAATATAAGAATTTAAATTCATATAGATAGAAATATAATCAATTAATTTATATTACATCATTATTCATTAGGGTTTATTTTATTTATCTAAAATGAAAATCATTATGCACATAAAAATACTTTTTTAAAAAAAATGTGTTTTTAAGCATTAAATAGACTTATAACAAAGTCATTATAAGTGCTGATTAAAATAAAATTATTGAAATTATTACATACAATATGGATCATATGTCACATTATAAACATATAAAAAATTTATTAGACTTTAAATTACATGATTTGATGAAAATAAATTATTGTTTTACATAAATAAATATTTTCAACTATTCACAGAAAAAAAATCTCTTTAGAAAAATATGAACATTTCACACTAAGAAAATTTTAATATGATTATTTAAAAATTAGAACCCCATTTATAAAATACCATTACTAAAATATTTATTTATTAATTATATTATCTTCAAATAAAACATAATAATTTTTTTTCAAGAACATGTATTTTTAAATATTAAAATGACTATAAAATATTTGGGGATTATTTAATAATAATAAATAAGATATTTGTTTTTATTTGTACCCTTATATATATTTTATAACATTTTGAATCCAATTTAGGTATTATAATTCAATGAATAGTCTATAACTGACATATTTAAGTTATATATTTCATGGGTGGCATAAGATCGATGTTTTGTGTTGCACACACTCTCACACATAATGATCATCTATTAAAATATCATCGTGTTACATTCTCCCCCACACACAGAGATAAATAAATTAGTTTTTAATAATTTGATATTGTTTTCTATAACCAGGTGTTGATATTTGAAAAGTCATATGTTAACATTCCACATCATAAGAAGGGTTAATTAATATTTTTCTTGTTAATAGAGAAAAGATAATTATGAAGGTAATCTATAATAATAAATAACATGGTTTCCAAATAGTAAAACATTATTTTGAGGTGATAATATGGACATATTGGAGAGAAATAATTCCCAAGGACTAATATAGGGGGTTGTTGAACATGTTTAGGATAAATTTAATAACCACAAATCTAGAAACATATGATGGGTGAAAAGATCATCGATTCATTAGAAATGAAGATAAAAGTATATAATTTGTTAATGATCCTTTCCCTAATTTTGATGGATTCTTTTTTTATCAATATAGATAAAAATATTAAATTTTATTACATGATACATTTTTATTTTAGAATAACTATTTAACCATTTGGTTGGGATTCAATAAATTTCCACTTCATTTCATCCTCTATAAATTAATTAATAAAATTATTTTATCATAAATCAATATAATAAACATTTAATTAATCATATGTTCCATAAAATATTTAAATTTCCTTCCAAAATTATTTAATATGTAACAAAACCAAATTTTTAATCAAATTTTATCTAATATAATACCTTAATCTCTAAAACCTCAACAGTAACACCCAAAGTCGAATGTGATCCATTCCATAAGTGTTTGTCCTTAAAACCCTTCCAATATAATCCTTAACGAAGTAAAAATTAAATAATTTAGAAATTTGGAGTATACATTAACAAAATCAACTTAATATTAATCCCATAAATAATATTGTGTGTCTCTTAATGTCATATAATAAGTATGTGAATACATAAATCATATATTCTTCTGAAACATGGTAATAATATGAATTACTATAAAACCATAATGAAATCATGAATGATTCCAAAAATCAACCCCCTCTTTTTTCCATAAATAAAATATTGGATAGTCAAATATATTCCAAAAATCTAAAAATGTAGTAATAATTAGAAAAGATTCCACAAAAACACAAATCATTTCTAGGTTAGGCCACATCAATCATATTTTATCTAATCTATTATTATCTAAACATTAGGAGCATATTAAGGGTTATGTTTCCCTCAATTATGTGTTTTCGATAATATATCACCTCATCATTAAATCAATTTTCTTGGCCATTAGTATGATTCAATATATTCTTTCAATTCCTTAATGATTACTATTACAGAAAAATTATTAGATGTTTCTTGATTCTTATAACCAAAACATCATTGATATAACACTTATAGAACATAATTCCTAAATTACAATACATAAATACTTTAATCCTTCAAAAATAAATGTTTTATATGTTATATAATCTTCCTTAGTCTAAAATTTTACTCTTGGATTAGGGCATTAACTCAGATAATTCCCTTGTTCCCAACAAATAAGATGTATAACATCTTGGAAATTTGTTTCTCTAATCCCCTATTTTCAACATAGAAAACATTTCCCTTTACATTAATACATTTATGGAGTGTATAATTTTCAATTTCCGACATGAAGGAAATTTAATGTTCTTTCCATCATGGTCTCCACTATTTGGTATATCAGTGAACTCCATCATTATCTTATTTGGTGAGTTTGAGAGTTGGTTGTGGTGAAAATTTCTAATCATATATCATGATATATGATTTTAAATAATCATTGTATAATTTTCTCGTTTATTCATCCAAATTGTGTTCTAATAATCACCTCATTTCCCAACTCATTCGGTTTAACCTTTATTCCTCCTGGTTATAGTCATTAACTAAAATCCAAAGGCATAGTTTGAAAAATAATAATACTAGTGCGAAAAAAATTATATTATAGGATTTAAAAATAATTAATCCATTTTTAATCTGATGAATGCTTAGGTTTATCCTTTTTCAATCATTACATTCATCTATTCAGATCCTTCATGTTTTTTCGTAAAGAGTTTGTGAATTTCCAAAACATATCCCATTGGGGATTCAAACTAGGTATGTAGCAAGGATTATTGTTGTGCATCAAGTGATGATTAATAAAAATCCAAATGTGACCTTTTTCTAGGCATTAAAACTAGATATAACTATACTATAGATATTTACACTTGTAATATCCTTAAAGGGATGTAATTTCTTATCAACCACATTCTCTATCCTTCACCAAGATTCCATGAAATTTTCATACACTATGGCCTATCCGTATGGTTCTTAGTAAATATATATTATAAAAATATCCAATTATTGAATAAACTCTTCTATGATACCAACTATAATGACCCAGTCATTTCATACTAAAATATTATGTCTTTTGAGATGAATATTCAATACATTTCAAAAAATACTCGTCTGATGACCAAAAAGGTTTTGTTTTTGTGGAGACTAGAAACATAATATTATTATTTCTTGAATAGTCTTCAAAATATCCTACAAATATCATTCAATATACTATTGTTTATATAAATACACTATTTAAATACATTCATCATAACCTATGAAAAGTTAACTTGTGAAATAGGGAGATTAAATGAATAGTATGGGTAAACATGGGAGATATTAATCAATGATCATATGAAGGAATAATATAAAAATTAGGGTATGAGATCTGGAATAAAACATAAAAAATTCAAATCCAATATATCATGTATAAAAAACATGATTCATTTCACAAAAAATCGTCATTTCAAATTGAAATAATCATAAGTGTAAGAAATAATCATAAATTCATCATGAAATATATGTTCATGTCATATAAGTTCGAACCCATCACAATTATAAAAACAATTCTTATGTAATATTTAACCATTTATCCCATAAAATCATAATAGATAAATATTGAATATATGTTTACTATATTGGATCTTGTACATATAGATTTTCTTATAATAGATTATGCACATCGACTTTTTTCCCATAGCGGATCAAGAACACATAATTATTTTTCATAGTAGATCAAAAACATAAACTTATTTCACATAACTATATCATGAGATATGAAAATTTACCCAATTCATTTAAAGTATATATATTTTAGTCCCAAACATCACATAAAAAACCCAAAACATGTGTTCCATATGATTATTAATCATTCACATATCCTCACATCATAACCCATGAAAATAAAAGAAGTTCAAAAAATTTTCATCAATCCAAAATAGAATAATCCATGGAAAATAAATACCTTTCATAAACATCTAAACATCATAATAATAAACTATATAGAGAAGTAATATGGAATACCGATTTATTATATCCCTAGTAAAACACATATAAGAGCAAAGGTTGTTTTCATAATGAATCAGAATACAATAAAAAGTTCATAAGAAAAATTCAAGAAGAAAATTACCTTTTCACGTTAAAAATTACTATTCAAAATCAAAAATTTTCAAAAAAAATCATTTTATTTTGAAATAAACCTAGAAAGATGTAGTGGAATATTTAAATCATTATGTTTTAATGATGGTTGGAAGTATAGTTCATGCCATACAAGTAAAAACAAATATTATTTTCAAATTTTTGGAAAAAACTCAAAAAGTACCATGTTTGGAAAACAATAGAAAGATTCACATTAATTTTTTTAAAAAATTTAAAAATGTGTAAAAATAAAATTAAAAAATATATGTATAATAATAAAAATATTCTAGAATTTTTTTTACAAAACATGGATATTGAAAAGAATTGGTTTTTGACTAAGGAAAAAATAAATTCAGTTTTTTTAACACATTAATTTGGTCTATTTAATTATAAAAGTGATGAAAATGAATGGAAAACTTATATTCTATATAAATAATAATATTATAATTATATTAGAATGATTATTAAATGATATATCATAAGACATCATCATTGGAATGATTATCATAAATAATTCTGATTAACAAGGATATTATGAAATGAAACCCTTACCTCATTGGTAACTTTTGAATCATAAAACCCATGAAATAAGAATGTAAAATATATATTTATATCCCCTTAATTATCATGATAATAACAATAAAATATATTCATGTGAATTATATACTCTAAATGAAACAAGAAGTGAACATGGAATGTGATCCCCAGAAATAAATGTGAGAAACAAATCCATTACCTCAAGTATCAAATTACTTCTTACACATTTTAAAATCCTATATAATAAATATAGGTTGATTGAAAATATATTAAAGAACTATAATAATATAGTTCATTCCATATAAGATTACTTATAGTCCTTTTATTACAAGTTTTTTTACATTTTTTTAAAAACACTGGTTCGAGTGATAATTATTATGTTTTTCATGTATGTTTTAGTTTTGTCACGAACCAACCTGGGTCAACCCAAAACCGGTCACTCGATCCGGTCCGTAACATGACCCGAGAGGCGTTCTCGGTCCTCCCGGGCTGGCGACAAGCGCCAGGGCATTGACAAAGGTTGTGGAAATGATTTCGCCCAATATAAATAAATAAAGCTGTAGAAATGATTTCAACTGATGCCAACCGAGCATCCAATCATATGTATATATATATAAATCACAAAAGGCATCACCCTGAGCCACTCCATTGAAAAACATCTTTTCTTTTAAACTACTCAAGCACCCGGGATCCTCTAAGTGCGGCCTCCCAAACAATCAATTACAACCAAGGCTGGAGAGTTATCCTAGGAGTGTTTTTATCAAAACATTTTCATCGTTTCCCATAAAGTTCCAAACGAAAATTAAATACATTTCACAATCACCACATTAAAAAGAACCAAAACACTTGCTCATGCTTCAGAAGAAATCATTTGTCATTAAAACCAGAACTATAATTGAAATTCTCTGAATTATGTTTAAAACCCAAACTAACATTCTTTCACTATTGTGCGTCCTCTCATCAACTAAATAATTCAAATGTCGTGTATAAAATAAACAAACCTTTTTTACATTAAGTATTTATTTAAAAATTAATTATATAATACTATTAAATATTTATTAATATTAATAAAATATTTAATAGAACAATTGGTGGGATCAAACTCAAAAAAATGACAGCATTTTTACACCACAAGAATTGAATAATAAATGTGAATACTAAATGAATTAATCTTAAGTTGCACAATAATATTTAGCACACACAAAAAAAACAGACATATATATGTAGGGCGCAAGTAACATAAAATAAATTTAAATTAAATTTTTAACAGTAGTGCAATGACAACCAACCTCGGATACACGACGGGATGAAATGATGCACGTCTGAAACTGTGCAGTAAAGTCCAACACCCTATATAATAAATATCAATGACTAAAAACACATACATAAACCCCATTTAAATTATTAGAAACCAAGTGGTGGGAAGAAACACTCACCTTGAAACTAATGCGCGACAACAACAAAAATTCAGAAACAAGGCACGATGATGGAGCTCACTCGGAAATGACCATCGCGGGTCCTAAAAAGTCAAATCGACACAAAACAACAATAACATAATAAAACCCCTAATCAAAAAATGAAATAAATACACACAAACACACACACATATATATATACATTTCAAATAAAAAATATCAAATAAGAATAAAACAAAAGGGTACCAACTGGGGTTGTGACAGGAAAAAGGCCGCCATAGGGATGGTCAGGCTATGCCGGCAGGGTGCTAGATTCAAAACAGGGCAGCGCTGGTAGGGCGGTTTTATGCGCTCACGAGTAGAGTGTGCACCGGTGGGGTATGTGCCATCATGGGAACACTCTGGCAAGGGAGGAGGATGACTGGTAGGGGAAAATGTGTCTGACTAGCGGGGGGGTCTGCGTGGCTAGATGCAGTCCGACCGAGGGCTACGGCGAGGGCCACCGGACAACAGCGGTGTGAGGCGGCCGGTGGGCAGTGTACGGGTGAGTGGGGCTTTAGAGACCATAAGCTTGAAGTATATGGACATTACATTACTTTTTCGGAATACTTATAAAATTACAAAAACACACACACAAGGACCGTAAAAGTTTAGTTTCTTTGGAAACTCGGAATGTAATCTTCTAATCGTGGTGAATGATCTTCAACATCACCCATAAAGATCATCTTTTTTTTCTTACCTAAAACATTTATTTATATCCTAGGAAAAATAAAACATAAAAGGCTGAGCTGAAATGCTCAGTAAGGGAAAAAAAAGAAATATCTACCACATCATATTCATAAGAACATAACATTTCGGAAATCTTATCCTGCAAAACAGATCATAATATCATAACATGGGATAAATCGTAGTAGTGAAATGTAATCCCAATAATCATATATTAAAACATGAAACTTTGTGGCATACACACATAATCATAGATAATCATTTCTTATAAGTCAAGACTCATTTCCAATACTATCTTAGTGGACAAATTACATTTCTGAACCGACTTCACTCATCATTTCAGTCCTGTTTCACTAAACCGGTTTAACCTTCCGTTCCAGCCATGTATATCTCATGAGAAATAAAATCTTTACCCAATGCATTGGAGGGAGATATAGGTCCCACCCATCACATAATGATACCATTATTATGTGTGCCACAAAATCATAAACCATACATCATAGCATAACCCATGTAATAAGAATGGGAATCTTAAACATCATGACATCATAAAACAATTCATATAAGATAAAGGAATTCATAAACATAACTCCATCACAAAATAATAAAATAAATGTAATAATAGGGATAGAAACAGAACCCTTTATTATCTTAGATGGAAAATAATTTTTATAAAACACTTGAACTCCATTCTTGAGGAAAATATTCTTTCTACTTTAAAAACACTTTTCCTTTCTTAACATGTTATACAATTCTAAACTAAAAGAAGTTGATTAAAAATAAATTTTAAAAAATGTAAAATAATATTCTTGGAAATAATTTTTTAAAAATCTATTCATGCCGTATAAGTTTAAAAAAACAATCTTCTCATCCTTTTGTCGGAAAAGTTAAAAATTACCGCGTACAAAAAACGACAAAAGATTAATTTCATATCTTTTACTAAAAACTCACCGAAGGGTAAAATTGGATTTAAAAAATTATATGTGGATGGAAATAATATTAAATGTTGAGGAAACATAGATGTGGATGATAAAATACACCCCAGTAAATATCAATGTATAAACAATCTCAGATAAAAATGAGATTGTGATATTTTCCCTTACCATAGGTCCTATTTGCTTCGTAAGTGTCCGAAACTCCTATATAATGATTTAAATAATGTTATTGACTTATTCCAGAATCACACTCATTGTTATTATATCATATATGGTTCACTTATGACTTTATTTTACCCGTTCTTTTGTAAATTCCATGTTAAAGAGCGTTTTGGGTAAAATTGATTCATTTGTCGTCCGTGTTTTAAATTGTAATTATTCAGATGATTACATAGATCATGATTACTTAATTACAGAATATAAAACATGATTTATATATAATATATATTCAGAATATACTTATATATAATAGATCAGTAAATGGAACGAAATACACTATTCATGGAGACGGTAGGCCGTACGTACGCATGAACGCTATTGTCGTTTCCTTATTGAATGGAATTAAGTAGATGACTTACATATATATACACATAAATCCAGTATCATTATTATGTCATATATTTCAGGATTACGTATTAGATATACTTTATAATTATCCATGAATGGTTAATGTGGAGAATGAATCTCATCGCGTCGTTGAGACGGTAGTCCGTACGTACGCACGAGCGATGATATCATTATCATGATCGTGGGATTGTATTGGAGTGTAAGTATACTATTTCAGAATCAATATCACTTTACAATAATCATATATAGTTATTATGTACACCATTATACCCATCCAAGTAAGGTGGTGGTGGAAAATAGATTACACCACAGCGTGGAGACGGTATTCCGTACGTACGCACGCGCGGTGATTTTGTTTTCCGTAGGATGGATAGATGGTGAAAAGGGTTGATTCATACTTATAATAACATATCAGTATATGAGTGATACTGATGTTATTAATTCATAATGAAACAACCTAATAAGAATAAGTGGAAGAAGAAATAATGTTGAAATAATCGGTAACAGACATTACCTCTTTTTTGAAGCGCCTTTTTGAGTCCTCCTCTTAGGGCACTAAAATTGGTATTTGAATAAGACCGGGGCCTATAGGATGTTTCTAGGGAAGTGGAGAAGATAAATTTTTGGGGGTGGCCAAGCATGAAGGCTCAAAGTGGTGTGAGGAAGAGAGGGAGGAGGTGCCTTTTTATAAGGGAGGAGAGGGGCACCTTTGGAATTACTAAAAATATTATTTTATTATAAAGTAAAATTCGGTTTTTAATAGTTCAAAATTGATATATTTATATGCTAAGGTAAGGATGGGTCGAAATCCTCTCATAAAATAAAATTTAGACAAGTTTAGGTTCCTATTTTAACCTTATCATTTAGATTTAACATTAAGTTAAATAATTTTACTTTTACCGTGTCTTCTTGTCTTCTTATACTATAAGGTTAATAAACTTACGATAATCAGCCAAACGAATCCCAAATTGTTTATTATTAATATATATATCCTTATCTAAGTCATTTGGCCGAACAATAGATTTTTAGGAATAAAATAACAATTAATAATATAATATTTTTTTTAAAAACTATTTTATGTCAATTTTGAAACTATTTAGTAATTGATTTTTGTGAAAATCATAACAGAATGATTAGTTCTAAAATAGTTAATTAAATCAATACTAACATGTCATATTAACCTAGAAAATTAGTGGAATGCAAAAAAAGTATCAAATTTTATTTATTTGGGTATTTATAACATCAATTATGTCAATATTTTATAAATAAGATAATTACTGCGTCATCATTGTGTCATAAATAAATTAACTTATTTAAAGTCTAAAAATTACAAATAACATATCAATATGTAGGAAATCTTTTTATCTTTCTAATTAATATTTATAGTCGAATTTATCTTATGTATAACCCTATATTCAAAATGATATACTTATTAAACGTTGATTTTAACTATTTTAACCCTTCTTTAAATAAATTAATAATAAATGTCCCAATCTAATCGAAGTGGGCCTAAATGGTCATATTTGATTTTAATAAGGTAGTTTTTGGCCGAATTAAACTTATCCAATAGTATTAGGACATGTGTTAGGGAAATAATAATATCATTTTTAACTGTAATTACCCTATTTACTTTTAACCGTGGTAAAAAAAGTAAAAAGTTACTATTCACCAAAAATTATTTTCATCTCATTGAATCACATTTTACTTACTGACATCAACCGTGTCTCTCGGATTTTTGAAATTCCACTCACAGAAGCGGTAAAATTATGTTTTATGAAAAATTCATTTTTCTTAACTACCACTTAGTGGTTTCACTATTCATCAAAAAAATGAAAGTTTCCAAAAAAATACAAAAAATTAGTCTAAGCTATATTTGATATTATGAACTAAAAAATTATGTCTATTTTCCAAATTAAAAACATATCAGTTGCATTAATTAATTTAAAAATTAATTCCCGTCGTCAAAACAAATAGTGTGTTCTTAAGAGATAATAACTATCAAAAGATTGACACTTGTTTATGTCTAGTTTAAATGTGAAATTACATCCAATGAACAAAATTGTATTAAATTGTAAAAATATATTCAAAATATACTTTAAAACAACTCAAATTAAAAATTTATCCCTATTAATTATTTTGATTAAAAAGGTTGTTTTTAATTAAAATTTAGTAATTTTAACTATTCATCAGAAAATGAAAGTTATCCAAAAAGTACCAAAATTTCACCTTAGGCTAAATTTGATACTCAGAATCCAAAAATGAAGTCCATTTTGAGAGATAAAATTTCTAAAATTTTAAAAGGTGGTTATTACTATTCATAACGACTAGTTTTAATAATATTTTAATAGCATATCGTTTAGTGAAACTCGGTATTGCGTACTACACACACTATCGAGGAAGGTCTTGATTGCGTGTAATGCAAGGCAGGTCAAGGATGCGTGTTTTTCAAGATCCTTTTGGTGTAGCGTAAAACACAAGACATTAATGAAATTAAAAAGAATGTTTTTCATAAAATCTCGGGGTGTTACATTCTACCCCCCTTAAAATGAATTTCGCCCTTGAAATTCGTCGGGGTTTTAAATGGATTACTATTAAGAAGTTTCATTAATAGAAACCCACATTGTAAAAAGGAATACCAAATCCAATCTTTGAAAACAAAATTATGAAACGTAATGGTGACCCAAATAAACTAATCACTAGGTTTCCACATAGGTGAAAATATGGATATGGAAGACAAATCTAACCATCATGTTCTGATGGAGAGTGGTAGAGAACATGGCTATGGAAAATCCAGAAATCACAAAGCCATAAATTTGTGATGATCAAAGATACCATATGATTCATCAGATATAAGAGCACTAGGACAACATTTTTGGTTTTCAAGATCATTTCCCTAAAGTTGATGAAATTGGAATTAGAAGAAATACTTTCATGATTTTGGTATAGTCTCACTGTTGGTCATTCTTTGGACAATTTCCACTTCATCTCTTAAGGAAATGAAGTTGAATTTGTCATTCATGATATGTTAGTAGATCATGTTATAGAATGATGGGTCATTCCATCTGTCTCAAACAAAAGGTTAGAATAGTTATCAAAACATACATAGGTCCATCTATAGAGAAATTAATCATATATAGTTCCTAAATTGGACTTATACTTCATATATCATACTGCTTAATATAATAAAACTAGTTTCTACTAAACAGGGACTTACTGTAGGCCAGTGGTAGGCGATAAAGGCCAGTTGCACTTCGGTTGTGGGTTCGATTCCCACAGCCTTGTCCAACGCGATGGGCTGTCGCCCGTCCTACGGGTTGTCCTTTTTCTAAAACTACATCACTATAACATCACATAAATAATATCAAAAAAAAAAGTTTTATCCTTAAACAATACTGACATATGGTTAACATAATCCATTCCAATCTTTAGGCATATCTAAAATACTTCGGTCTAATCTCATAGTATAAAGAAAACGATTACTTGAAATGTCGTCAACTAGGCATGTGAATACCATCATTTACCCCCCATATAACTTGTTGGTCACATTCCAATCATGTGAATACCTTAATCATGTATTCTTTTGAAAAATGAATACCCATTAAACCTTATTGAAAACATGAATTCAGTTAAAAGTTAATACTTTCCACAAACCAAAATCCTCAAAATTCATTATTCTCAAACCATGACATCACTTAGTCTTTATATCAATCATTAGATCATGAATACAATCAAAAATATCATTATCTTATTATCCCTTCATTATGCGCATATCATCTACATTCTAAAAATATCTGAATAACCTTTCATGGATACTGGTACCATTAACCATACACTTTCAAAACTCAAGGAAAGACTACAGTGTAACAATCCTTAGCTGTCTTTTTATTCAATAGTACCATGAGATTACTTATAAAAACATTACACTTGATTAACATGTGATCATTCCACTACATTCTTAATCCATTGACCAAGCATCAACAATTCTTTCATCTCACATATCATTTGTAGTATCTTCATCATCATCAACATAAATACTACCCATACGACCATACTCATTATCTTCATGAGACTTTCCCTTAGGGCATTGATTTGCATAATGCCCGTACATTCCACATTTAAAACATTTAACCATTGTTGATGTCGTAGAAATACCATTATCCTCATCCATGGTGTTAACTGAACCTTTTCCTTTGCACTTACTGGCTTTGTGTTCTTCTTTTCCACACCCAAAGCATCTTCCAGTTCCTTTGAAACATTCTCCTTGATTCCTCTTCCCACATGATTTACATGGGGGAAACTGAACTTTCTTTCCTCTATGATCATCATGAAACTCCATCTTTCTCTTATTAGCCGAGTCAGGAAACTTACCAAATTTTACATTATTTATCATATTATGAGATTGCTGATTTGGAATAATAATGATGTTTGGACTTCCAAATCCCATTTCATTTGGTTTCTCATGAAGAATATCATTCCATTGTCCATCATATCGTCCATTATCATGAATCATCTTGTTTCCAGCCATTTTCTAAAACCCAAAAAGAATTGTGTGAAAGCCAAAAATCATAATAAATGGGGATTAACTTCAATATCTAACATCTTTGGTTTAATCTGATATCTTTAACATAGTTCTAGGACTATATCCTAAACGAATACTTATCTTTAGGGACTTCCATAGACATACCTTAGAAATATCTCTAGGGATCTCACTAACATTCTCGCATCCTAGTTTCCAAAGGTTTACTAAGCCTTTCCTCTGATACCAATTGTAGAGACCCTAAGCTTGACGTACATGAACATTACATTACTATTGTGGAATACATTGTACATTACAAAAACACACACACAAGGATCATAATAGTTTAGTGTCTTTGGAAACTCAGAATATAATCTTCTAATCGTGGTGAAAGATCTTCAACATCTCCCATAAAGATCTTCATTTTTTTATTACCTAAAACCTTTCTTTATATCCTGGGGAAAAGAAAACATAAAAGGGTGAGCTCAAATTCTCAGTAAGGGTAAACAAAAGAAATGTCGATCACATCATATTTATAAGAACATAACATTATGGAAATCTGAACCTGCAAAACAGATCATAATATCATAACATGGGATGAATCATAGTAGTGAAAAGTAATCCCTATAATCATAACTTAAAACATGAATCTTTGTGGCATACACACATAATCATAGAGAATCATTTCTTATTATTCAAGACTCATTCCCAAGACTATATTAGTGGACAAAGTCCATTTATGAACCGAGTTCACTCCTCGTTTCAGTCCTGTTTCACTGAACCGGTTTAACCTGCCGTTTCAGCCATGTATATCTCATGAGATATAAAATCGTTAACCAATGCATTGGAGGGAGATATAGGTCCCACCCATCTCATAACGATACAATTATTATGTGTTCCATAAAATCATAAACCATACGTCATAGTATAACCCATGTAATAAAAATGGGAAACTTAAATATAGTGACATCATAAAACAATTCATATAAGATAAAGGAATTCATAAACCTAATTCCATCACAACATAATAAAATAAATGTAATAATAGGGATAGAAACAGAACCCTTTATTATCTTAGATGGAAAATAATTTTGATAAAACACTTGAACTCCATTCATGAGGAAAATATCCTTTCTACTTCAAAAACACTTTTCCTTTCTTAACATGTCATAAAATTCTAAAATAAAAGAAGTTGATTAAAAATAAACTTGAAAACATGTAAAGGAAGCTTCTTGTAAATAATGTTTTAAAAATACATTCATGCCGTATAAGTTTAAAAAAACATTCTTCACGTCCTTTTGTCGGAAAAGTTAAAAAGTACCTCGTACGAAAAACGACAAAAGATTCCTTTCATATCGTTCACTAAAAACTCACTGAAGGGTAAAATTGGATTTAAAAAATTATAGGTGGATGGAAATAATATTAAATGCTGAGGAAACATGGATGTGGATGATAAAATACACCCCAGTAAATATCAAAGAATAAACAGTCTCGGATAAAAATGAGATTGTGATATTTTCCCTTACCATAGGTCCGATTTGCATCCTAAGTGTCCGAAACTCCTGTATAATGATTTAAATAATGTCATTGACTTATTCCAGAAACATACTCATTTTTATGATATCATATATGGTTCACTTATGACTTTATTTTACCCATTTTTTTGTAAATTCCATTTTAATGAGCGTTTTGGGTAAAATCGATTCATTTGTCGTTCGTGTTTTGACTTGTAATTATTCATATGATTACTTAGATCATGATTACTTAATTCCAGAATATAAGACATGATTTATATATAATATATATTCAGAATATACATACATATAATAGATCAGTAAATGGAACGAAATACACCGTTCATGGAGACGGTAGGTCGTACGTACGCATGAACGCTGTTTTCGTTTCCTTATTGAATGGAATTAAGTAGACGACATACATATATATACACATAAATAAAGTATCATTATTATGTCATATATTTCATGATTACTTATTATATATAATTTATAATCATTCATGAATGGTTAATGTGGAGAATGAATCTCATAGCATCGTGGAGACGGTTGTCCGTACGTACGCACGTGCGATGATATCGTTCCCATGATCATGGGATTGTATTGGAGCGTATGTATACTATTTCAGAATCAATATCACTTTACAATAATAATATATAGTTATTATTTACACCATTATACCCATCCAAGTAAGGTGGTGGTGGAAAATTGATTACACCACAGCGTGGAGATGGTATTTCGTACGTACGCACGCGCGGTGATTTTGTTTTCCATAGGATAGATAGATGGTGAAATAGGGTTGTTTCATACTTATAATAACATATCATTATATGAGTGATACTGATGTTATTAATTCATAATGAAACAACCTAATAAGAAGAAGTGGAAGAAGAAATAAAGTTGAAAGAATCGGTAACGGACAATACCTCTTCATTGAAGCGTCTTTTTGTGTCCTCCTCTTAGGGAACTAAAATTGGTCTTTTAAGAAGACCGAGACCTCTAGGATGTTTCTAGGTAGGTGGAGAAGAGAATTTGGCATTGGTTGGCCGAGCATGAAGGCTCAAAGTGGTGTGAGGAAGAGAGGGAGGAGGTGCCCTTTTATAAGGGAGGAGAGGGGCACCTTTGGAATAACTAAAAATATTATTTTATTATAAAGTCAAATACGGTTTTTAATAGTTCATAATTGATATATTTCGAAGCTAAGGTGGGGATGGGTCGAAATCCTCTCATCCAATAGAATAGAGACAAGTTTAGCTTCCTATGTTAACCTTAAAATTTAGATTTAACATTAAGTTAAATAATTTTACTTTTACCGTGTCTTCTTGTGTTCTTATACTATAAGGTTAATAAAAATACTATAATCATCCAAAAGAACCCCAAATTATTTACTATTAATATATATAACCTTATCTAAGTCATTTGGGCGAACATTAGATTTTTAGGAATAAAATAACAATTAATAATATAATATTTGTTTTAAAAACTATTTTATGTCAATTTTGACACTGTTTAGTAATTGATTTTTGTGAAAATCATAACAGAATGATTAGTTCGAAAACCATTAATTAAATCTATACTAACATGTCATTTTAACCAATAAAATTAGTGGAATTCATAAAAAGTCTCAAATTATATTTATTTGGGTATTTAATAATCAATTATGTCAATATTTTATAAATAAGATAATTACTGCATCATCTTTGTGTTATAAATAAATTAACATATTTAAAGTCTAAAAATTACAAATAAAATATAACTATGTAGGAAATATTTTTATATTTCTAATGAATACTTATAGTCGAATTTATCTTATGTATCACCCTATATTAAAAATGATATACTTATTAAACATTGATTTTAACTATTTTAACCCTTCTTTAAATAAATTAATAATAAATGTCCTAATCTAATCCAAGTGGGCCTAAATGGTCATATTTTATTTCTAAGGTTGTTTTTGGTCGAATTAAACTTATCTAATAGAATTAGGACATGTTTTAGTTTAATAATAATATCATTTTTACCCGTAATTACCCTATTTACTTTTCACCATGGGAAAAAAATGTAAAAAGTTACTATTCACCAAAAATTATTTTCATCTCATTGAATCACATTTTACTTACTGACATCAACCGTGTCTCTCAGATTTTTGAAATTCCACTCATAGAAGCGGTAATATTTAGTTTTATGAAAAATTCATTTTTCTTAACTACCACTTAGTGGTTTCACTATTCATCGAAAAATGAAAGTTTCCAGAAAAATACCAAAAATTAGGCCTAAGATATATTTGATATTTTGAACTCAAAAATGATGTCTACTTTACCAAATTCAAAACATATCAGCTGCATTAATTAATTTAAAAATTAATTCTCGTCGTCCAAACAAATAGCGTGTTTTTAAGAGATAATAACTATCAAAAGATTGACACTTGTTTATGTCTGGTTTAAATGTGAAATTACATCCAATGAACAAAATTGTATTAAATTGTAAAAATATATTATAAATATACATTAAAAACACTCAAATTATTAATTTTTCACTATTAATTATTTCGATTAAAAAAGTTGTTTTTAATTAAAATTTAGTAATTTTCACTATTCATCAGAAAATGAAATTTATCCGAAAAATACCAAAACTTCACCTTAGGCTAAATTTGATACTCCGAATCCAAAAATGAAGTCCATTTTGAGAGATAAAATTTATAAAATTTTAAAAGGTGGTTATTACTATTCATAACGGCTAGTTTTAATAATATTTTAATAGCATATAGTTGTTTAGTGAAACTCGGTATTGCGTACTACCCGTGCTATCGAGGAAGATTGCGATTGAGTGAAATGCAAGTCAAGTCAAGGATGCATGTTGCGCAAGATCCTTTTGGTGTAGCGTACAACAGAAGACATTAATGAAATTAAAAAAAATATTTTTTCAAAAAATCTCGGGGTGTTACAGGGGTAGCAGTATCGTAGTCGGATCAGGGCAGAAGGACAGGCGACTGTGTGAGGGAACATTGCTAAAGGTTCACCACACCAGGAGGGGTGCGGCGAGCCAGGAAGAAGAAATGGAGGCAGGGGCGTGTGAGATACTATGCGGTAACGACTAGAGGGTAGGTAGAGCATTGGATCTAGCTGGGGGCTGCTCATCGCTACCGAAGGGAAGGACAGTGGCGTTGTGTTGGAGTGGGGTGCAAGGCAGGCATCAAGCGGCTATGGGAGGTGGTTGTGCTGGTGGAGGAGGTCGGGATGACGAGCTGCATGTGGGGAGAGTAGAGCTGGGCTACACACACTAGTGCAGGCTGATGGCAGTAGAGGGAGGAGGTTCGGCTGGGCCGACAGGGCTCGGGTGCAGCAATGCAGGAGGATGGTTGGGTGCTGTATGCGGGGAAGTCGAGGCCAACAGTGGGTTGCTACACAAGGAGTAGGGGAGGGCACTAAGGGATAGTGGCGCAGCGGGGGAGGCCATGGCACGGGGGTGGCGGTAGGCGGAGAAGAAAAGAAAATAAATGGGGGGTTCCTGGAAAACCCTAAAAAATAGGTAAAAAAATTGATAAAAAATAATAATAAGAGGGAAAAATCTATACATATATATTTATATATACATTATATTTATCTTGTAATAAAAAAAACAATGAATAAAATAATAATAATCATAATAGTAATAATGATAATAAGAAAAATAATAACAATCATAATGTTAATAAGATATTAATAAGATAATTCCTAATAGTATTTTTAATCGGAATTAATTTTAATTGTAGTATTTATAATAACACTATTAATAATAATACTTAATAATACTAATGCATGATGATAAAAATAAAGATAATAAAAGTAGTCATATTATTTCAATAATAATATAACTCTTCTGATAATAAAATTTAAACAACAAAATAATTAAAGCGCATATGAAATATAAACACATTTTATTTCAAATTTCCGAATACAATTGGATGCGCGGTTACCCTGGCGGAGTTGCGCGGGGTTTCCAAAACGTGCTCTTCTCGCGCACCCAACGATGACATGTCAAAAGAGAACTTTTTAAAAAAGAATCAAAGAAATTTTTTGTTCGGGACTCACCCTAGACTCCAGTACAATTATCGAAGAATAAATAAATAATAAAATAAAACACATGCCTAGGTTGGGGTTTGACAATTCTCCCCACCATAATTCTTTCCACCCCTAGAAATCCACAACAATATCTAGCCGGTTGATCAACACCTGAGGATTCCACACAACACGATCCAACCTCTTATCACATGGTCACTCCATCGACCACCAACGTGACTCAACCTCATTGTCAGAAACATATTACTGTAAAGGGGAGGCCTGAACAGACTCTCCACCATAAGAATTAAACTATCATTCGATAAAGACATACGAGAAAGAAAAAAAGAGACAGTGGGGCTCCCTGCCATAAATAACCAACCTACTAAAGGCCAAATAGAAAACCATCTTAGACATGCACGAGGGCTTACTCAAGCTATAAAGAGCACATCAAGGACCTTCAAACCACTTAATCCCATCCGAATTGGATAATATCTTAATCTAGAACTATATACAAACCATAAACCCTTACCCCATTGGCGGAGAGGGAGGGACCAAGGACTGGATCAATGAAACTAGGACAAAAACATACTCACGGCTCACCACTTCGGGATGGACACAAACAACAGTCATAACTGATTTACATCGGTTCTCCATGCAAGGCCACTAATCGACGACTGACATTCCAAAATTGCACCATTAGTGACATTGTGTGAGGGATACGCCTATCACATTGCTTTTGCGATGAGAGAAGATTTACTATGATAGAGAAACCACAAAAGAAACGCTAAACTGTCTCACTGCGATGATAGGGGAATGAACTTAACCAGACTCCTTAAAATTCCCTGGGGGGTTCCTGACTATACGGTGGATTCACTCTGAGGCCTTTTGGCTGGAGCTCTGATGGATGAAGTTTCTCCTACCTCGCATTCTGTTTCTGATAATCCCAATAAAAAATAGACATCTTTTGATTTGAAAATGGAAAAGACAATGTTTTGAAATGAAAACCATGTTGAAATTGAAAACTAGAGTTCATCAAAACACCCACAACATCCCATACATGTCAGAACCCAAAACAACATCTATACAACTGCAACGATAAAAGATATCTCACACTGAAAGAAAACATACACCAAAAGCTTTGAACAAAAACCCAACATCACATCACTTCTGAGAACTTTCTATGCGACGTTTCTCGCAACGCCCCGACAGAATCACTGCAAGTGACCCAGGAATCCATAGGCCTGATAGGGCTTCAGAGAACTTGGGCTTGACAGCTTCTTGTGACCTAGCTTTCCACACTGATAACACATAGAGATCTCTCACTCTGAAGAGTTTGATGATAGTTCTCGAGGCCTCTTGATTCCCCGACATTCTCCATCCACTATCATTTTCTTACTCATCTCCTTCCGAGAATCTTCACCACTGGTCATAGGGATCGAAGGAGAGAGGACTACTTCGAGCACTCCTACCATCATGGATTTGACATGAAAATATTGTCTCGCTACATCGAAAAAAGAAGTTAGGTTGGAATATGACACCTTCGACTATAGATTAGGGCGGAGACCCTCCCCGAAGCATCGAGCCTTCATGGGGTTATTCGTGGCATACCTTGAATCATTAGGGGCTATCTCCAAAAAGCGGTGGAAATATTTCAATACAGATCCATCACCCTACAGTAGGAAACCAATATCTATCCCCTTTCTCACACATTCATCCTTTGAGAAATACTGACGAATTAACAAGGCCTTGAAAAACTACCAGGTAACCTCTTGACGGGGCTTGTTCTGAGACAATGACGTACACCACATCCACGGTGATCCTTCAAGAATTAAGGTTGCAAACTTGACCTTCAACAACTCAGGCTACTCAATGAGGTCAAATTCCCTTTCAATCATCCGTATCCACTCCTCTACTACAGATGTTTATGCTTGACCATAAAAGAGGGCTGGATCTAGCTTCCGAAACTCAAGCATAAAATCCTTAGGATGATCAATCGTACTACGATCACCCATCAAAGCATTAAAGGAATAATTGATGAACAAGGAAAAGTAAAAAACTTAATTAATGACAACTTAATGAGTGAATAAAAACCTCAAATTGAAACATTGAATAGGGGACAAGCTCGAAACACGAGAAAAAAAGTCATCATAACATCAAAAAATTTCTCTTTGAAAACATCATTAATTTATAACATGTTTGGTGTGTTAAACCCTCGCCTTCGGTATTCCTTAGAGTCTAACTCACATGCATGTATCTGTGCCACCCCAGGAATCCATCCACTATACCAAAAATCCATCCACAATTCCCACATACC
Source organism: Viscum album (assembly GCA_963277665.1). Classification (NCBI taxonomy): domain Eukaryota; kingdom Viridiplantae; phylum Streptophyta; class Magnoliopsida; order Santalales; family Viscaceae; genus Viscum; species Viscum album. The sequence continues at coordinate 2,131,189,919 of OY728155.1, read as the reverse complement.
ACTATGCATGAGAGGACTCATCGGAACACCAAGGACAAAACAAAAAAGCTTCATTTAAAAAAAACAAATAATTCATACCACTTATTTTAAAACAATACAAAAATTAAACATGTCATTTAAAACATGAATTTTTTTTCAAAACCAAATTCATTGATTCAATCCACTTCCAAAAATCAATGGAAACCCAAAAAAACTCAAGAAGGGAACTAGTGTCAGTGAGTGATTTGACCATATAGTTGGAGGCCAAATGTGAAACACGTTACTGACATAGAGATCCTTCTTCGACAATTCCCCAAGCTCTGCATGGCTTGCCAGGCCATGCAGGTTGAGAGGACTAGTGAACCAAACTCCCTTTGTCGTGTCCCAATCTCAAAACCTATACGTAAAAACCAAAATAAACAAATTAAAATGGAATTCCCATGGAAACATGAGAATTAGTATGGGCAAGAGTTCACGACGCTCTTCCCGCACCTAAGCCTCAAGACCCGAAAATCCTACTCCATCTACCTTGACATCTAAAATAACAATGGGAGATCTAAAAAGCAAGGACCTTTAAGAGAAGACCTCCTCTGATACCAAATGTGACAAATTGGACCCGCCCACCAGTTTCCCCACAGATACGTATCCCAATATCCATATGTTATTTCCCAATCGTAAAACATTTACGTAAAAACCAAAATAAACAAATTAAACTGGACTTCCCATGTAAACCTGAGGATCAATACGAGAAAGAGTTTGCGACGCTCTTCTCGCACCTACCCCTCAAGTCCTGACAATCCTACTCCATCTACCTTGACATCCCAAATAACAACGGGTGATCGGAAAAGAGAGTTCCACTTAGAGTTGACCTCCTCTGATATCAAATGTGACAATTGGGCCTCGCCCACTAGTTTCCCCGTAGACATGTGAGCCCAAAACTAAGTCCCACCCACCTGCCCGATCGGGTTATATGACTAATGATAGTCCCCATAGGCCAACACATGTCCTTTACAGTGTGTTTTCTCCTCACTCACAGACACCCTATAAAACTTCTTAGGATTTCACCCATCCTAATCACTAATCCATGCCAAGCATGCTTAACTATGGAGTTCTAATCAGGTAGGCTCCCAAAATGGAAGGTGCACCTTGTTGACATGAGTCATATCATTTTAGTCATGTAACACTTAATCATTTGTGGGTGTTACAATCACCCCCCTTAGAGCACAACGTCCTTGTTATGGGCCCTACATCTCAACCCAGGAAGTGCACTGCACATAAGGCTGAGTACCACCTCTGATATCATTTTGTCACGGACCAACCCTAGTCGACCCTGAACCGGTCACCCGAGCCGGTCCGCGACATGACCCGAGAGATGTTCCTGATCCTCCAGGGCTGACGACAAGTTCCAGGGAATCAACAGAGTATGTGGGAAAAATTTCCCCCAATATAATTAAATAAAGTAGATGAAATATTATAGAGCACTGCAGAATAAGTAAACCGAACAAAACCACCAAACATGAACAAAAGAAAAAAATAAAACTTACTAAACACGATGTCCAAACTTACTCTGTGTGACCTCGTGGGTCACTATCAGACTCAATGATCCAGCGTCGCCCAAGGAGAGTGCACTCAAGATGTATCCTGAACAAACAATAAATACAGAAATGAACTATAGGTGTGAGTAATAAAACTTAGTAGGATAACCCGATATCAATTTCCAATGCACTACCTTTAAAATAAAAAAACACCATTTCATGTTTGAACTACAGTTTATAAAAGTAGGGTTTTCTACATGCTATTCAAAAACAAAGTACGAGTCATTTCCCTCATTCATTTTTCAAAACCCAAGTCAATTTTTTAGTTAGACATTAGCATTTTCAAAGAGAAAGTGATGTTAAAATTTTCAAATTTAAACAAAGAGGATTAAATACCTTCTTCTGAAAAGAATTATTAGAAACCATGTCAAAACTAATTTATCACTTTCCAAGGAAAATAATGCACAAAGTATGTACACAACAAGGGAAATGTAAAAATACATACAAGTACCAAAACATCACTTCAAGTAACTAAAAGCCATCAGACATGGGAGAACCTATGAGATCAAGAATAAACCAGAAGACACTAGTAAATGAGATATCATCCTCGTGGACATGTCACACACGATGAAATCAAAACACCCAATACACTCGACCAACCTTTCTCAGGAAGGACGAGGGAAAATCCCATAGTAATAAACCCAATATATCCACCTATTATAGGCCACAAGTCAGTACCATAACCTACCAGGGTAGCAATCATTCTTAGAATATTCTCAAAATATTCCAGATTCCCATGTATTAAGTGTTTGGAAAGGGTGTGAGACAACTGATACCAATTGAGCACCCAATCATATGTATATATATATATATAAATAATAATAGGTATCACCCTGAGCCACTCCATGGAACAAACTTATTCATTTATACTACTCAAGAACCTAGGAGCCTCTAAGCGCGGCCTCCCAAACAATCAATTACAACTAAGGTAGGTGAGTTATCCTATGGGTGTTTTTATCAAAACATTTTTATCGTTTTCCATAAAGTGCCAAATGGGAATTAAATACATTTTACAATAACCACTTTAAAAAGAACCAAAATGATCTCTCATGATTCAGAAGAAATCATTTATCATCAAAACCAGAACTATAATTGAAATTCCGTGAATTATGTTTAGAAGCCAAACTGAAATTCTTTCACTATTGTTCGTCTGCTCATTAAGAAAATAGGTCAAATTTCGTGTATAAAATAAACATCCCTTTTTTAAATAATGTAATTATTTTAAAATTAATTATCTAACACTATTAAATACTTATTAAAATTAATAAAATATTAAATCGAACAAATAGTAGGTGTAAAAACAACAAAACAACACCATTTTTACACCACAAGAATTGAATTATAAATTTTCTTACTAAATGAATTAATCTTAAGTTGCACAATAATATTTATCACACACACACACACACACATATAAATATATAGGGTGCAAGAAGTGTGAAATAAATGTATCTTAAATATATAAATGCAATGCAATGGGAACCTACCTCGGATACACGACGCGATCAAACAACGCACGTTTGAAAATGCGTGGTAAAGTCCAATGCCCTATATAATAAATATCAAGAAATAAAAACACATACATAAACCCCATTTAATGTTTGAGAATCTAAGTGGCGGGAAGAAAAAATCACCTTCAAACTAAATCACGACGATGGAGGATCTACAGAAACAAGACGTGACGATGGCGCTAACTCGGAAATACCCCGCGCGGGTCCTAAAAAGTCAAATCAACCCAAAACAAAATTTAATTAATAAAACCCCTAATCAAGAAAGGAAATACACACACACACACACAGAGATATATATATATATATATATCAAATAAAAACAAAGGAGCATAAAACAAAAGGGTACCAACGGGGGTCGTGACGGGAAACCGACCACCAGAGGGCTGGTCGGGCTGTGCCGGTAGGGTGCAGGCTTCGAAACACCACAGTGCTGGTAAGTCGGGTTGCTTCGCTAATTTTAAGAGAGTGCGTCAGTGGGGTAAGTGACATCATGGGAACGATCTGACAAGGGAGAAGGATGGTCAGTTGGGGAAAAGGTGTCAGACCAGTAGCGGGGGGTCCGCATGGCAAGATGCAGTCCGACCGGGGGCTGCAATGAGGGCTGCCGGACAGCAGCAGTGTGAGGCAGCTAGTGGGCAGGGTAAGGGTGAGTAGGTCAGTGGTATCGTGGCCGAATCAGGGTATAAGGACAGGCGGTTGTGTGAGGGCTCACTGCTAAATTTTCGCCGCACCAGGAGGGGTGTGCCGAGTGGGGAAGAAGAACAGATGGTAGGCGTGTGCAGGATACTGTGCGGTGATAGCTAGAGAGGAGGTCGAGCTGGGGATCTAGTAGGGGGATTCTCGTTGATGCTAAGGGGAAGGAGAGGGGAGTTGTGCTGGAGCGGGGTGCAAGGCTGACAGAAAGTGGCTACGGGAGGCAGCTGTGCAGATGGAGGAAGCCGGGATGGTGAGCTGTAGAAGGGGAGAGGAGAGCTGGGCTGCGCACACTACTGCATGCTGAAGTTAGTAGGGGGAGGCGATTCTGCTGGGCCGGCAGGGCTTGGGTGCAGTGCTGCAGGAGGAAGGCTCTGTACCGCATGCGGGGATGCCGAGGCCAATGGCGGGTTGCTGTGCAAGGGAGCAGAAGAGGGCACTGGGGGAGAAAGGTGCAGTGAGGAAGGCCAAGGCAAGGGGGTGGCAGTGCACGGAGAAGAAAAGAAAAAAATGGTGGCACATGGAAAACCCTAATGAAATAGGTAAACAAATGATTAAAAAAATAATAATAAAAGGGAAAAATCTATACATATATATTTATATATACATTAGATTTCTCTTCTAATAACCAAATAACAATGAATAAAATAATAATAATAATATTAGTAATAATGATAACAATAAAAATAATCATAATCATAATGTTAATATGATAATAATAAGATAATTACTACGATTAATTTTAATCAGCATTAATTTTAATTTTAGTATTTATAATAACACTAATAATAATAATACTTCATAATAATAATGCATGATGATAAAATAAAGATAATAAAAGTAGTCATATTATTTCAATAATAATAAAATTCTTGACACAATAAAATTTAAACGAAATAACAATTAACACATGTTTTAAAGATAAACACTTTTTATTTCAAATTTCCAAAGGCAACGGGATTCATGGTTACTCGGGCGAAGCCGCGCGGGGTTTCCAAAACGCACACTACTAGCGCGCCCAACGATGTCGCGTCAAAAGCACACTTTTTAACAATGAATCAATGAAATATTTTGTCTGGGACTCACCTCGGACCCCAAAAAAATTATTTAAGAATAAATAAATAATAAAATATAACACACGCCTAGGTCGATGTGTGACAAGTTTAGTGGTTTTTGTCCTTGTACATTGATATTCATTCCATATTCTATATAATTTGAATCATGATATAAATAGCACATAAATATTCATTATATACATATTTATTTTCATCCATAAAATTATTAATAGAAAAATTAATTTCACCATTCATGGAGATGGTAGGCCATACATACAGATTAACATAATTTCCATTTTTCATCGGATGACATGAAAGAAAGAAAAATATTAATTTAAATTTACAAGTTTTTTAAATTTAATTTATATCTTATATATTAATTAAATATATCTTTACTACCATATATTTAAAAATAGAATGAAAACTGTAACACATTCCTTCGTGGATGTGGTAGTCCATGCGTACACACAATCGATGTTATTGTTTTTCAATGGGTTGGATGGTAAGATGGTAGATGTGATATTATAATTAAATAAGCATAATTATTTCATATATATCATATATATATATATATATATTTTAAATCCATTGTTATGTATATCCACGACAGGACTTGATGTGAAAAAAATTACATCGGTTCATGAGGTGGTAGTATGTCATACACATGATCGATGATTTTGTTTCCCATTTGATGGAAGAGAAGGATATAGGTTCTTCAATTAACATAATAAAATCACAACTATATGTAATAATTTTTTTATTTCATCATGTTTGATGAATATTTAAATGATTTTGATGAAAATATTCTTGAAAACACATATAAGGCCTCAAACTTAAACATTACATAATGTTTAGTTAAGTCAGGAATTAACATTTAGAGTCCTTTCAGGTTTAGAGTTTTAGAGATTTAGAACACATATATTACATAACAAATAAAGCTATCATTTGGAATACATATCATACTTACATTTTATATTTCACAGCTACATAGAGAGTATAATTCATGGTTACATTTGGAATACCCATTATTTTATATGACCTAAATCTCTTAGAATAATCCTTATCATTTAACCCTTTCTCATTACCCAATGCATTGAGGAGATATCATAGGCTCAGGCAGCCTCAGTTTATCACGAAACCACTAGTATACATAAACAATTCCCATTAACAATAACAAAATCATAACACATAAAACAAGTATAAATGAAAAATATCATTTCCATATTGCAATCAGAAGAGACTATTTCAATATATTAACATAATAAATCAATAATGAAATCCATTTTCAATACCATAATAAATGAAAAAGGTATATGGTATTTGTTTTTCTTTTAAAAAAATTATGTCTTTTAGAGGATGAAAAATATCAAATAATATATGTGGTGGTGAAAAATGTCATTGTCAGCACGTATGTTAAAAAAGACATTCCTATTTTTATTTTTTGTACAATTAATTGGAAAAAAGGGATTCCTTTTGAAAACATTGAATGAACTTAAAAATAGACATAAAATTTCATATATAATATTTTTATATCCATATAAATAAATATGTAAATTAATATCATGAATAACTAGATTTAATAATTAAATCTTTAAATGATTATGGTGTCCCATACCACATTGGACATTTCAATATTAATATATATGAATTAATACATTAAAAAAATAATAAATAACATTATTATAGATAAAATATGGATATGAAATGTCATAATATCTTTATACACACTTTATAAAACAATATAGGTTCATATTAATATGAAATGCCTCAATGAAAGGAGATTGAGACGAAATCCGTTACAGTGAGACCGAATTGTCACATACAACCTTTATATTCTTGAATAATAAACATAGGATAATTTCTAAATTCATGAAAAATTGTTTTTTGATTATTATTTATTTTATATCACTTATTTCAATGTTATTAAAATTACATAATTCTTTAGGATCTTATTAGATATGTTGTCGATATTTGGAAATTGAGTCGAAAATAAAGAGGGGTTGATGTCACTAGTACATGTGTTGATAAGCCCTTTATTTATATAATAATATTAAAGACATTATTTTAATTTTTATTCATAAATTATACACTTAAATCAATCCAAGAGGTGTTGTTATAAAAAATGATCAACATTATAATCATGGAGACGGTATGTCGTACATTCACATGTGTTAGGTTTTCCATTTTTCATTGGTCATTATAGAAAGATGGTAATGTTTATTTTATATTTCCCCAATGATCATAACATCATTAATATAATATTAATTATTTAAATATACTTATATATATCATACAAGTGATATAAAAAATATTAATGAGTGACAGCGCTTCGTGGAGGTGATAATTCACACCTACGCACGAACAACGTTATAATTTTTATGTGGATGAAAGTACAAACATAATTAATATATTATATATTATAATAATTTCATGTATAAAACCACTGAAAATTAATTCCATTATTATTAACATTCATGAGATATGGTTACAAAAAACAAATTATATCAGTTTGTGGAGGTGATAGTTCACATGTACACATGATTGATTATTTCCTTTCCCATTAGATGGTAGTGGAGATGAATTTAGGTGATTATATTAACATAATAACATATCATTATATTGATTATACAAGAGTTAATATCTCATAATTGTTATAGGTGATTTTAAAGAAGTGGAAGATGAAATAAAATAGAAATACTTAAAGAAAATGATACATCTCATTGGGTAGATCACCTTTGAAGAAACAATTAACACCTATAAGAATAGTGTTATACCTAAATTGAGGAATTAGGAATGTGGAGTGGGATTATAGAAAGAGTTATGGTTAGTTATTGTACAAAAAAAAATTCTTTGGAAGTTTGATTTTTAGATAAAAGTGGGAACCTTTTATTTGAGAGGGGATGCACACTCTTAAAAAATATTTAAATATTAAATTAACCTAAATTCAATTTCTGTTCCAAATGGTCCCAAAATAATTTCCTTCTAAGATAAGGTAATTTTATGTCTAATACCTATCATAAAATTATAAATTATATAAGTCATGAATTTTTTTAATGCTTATATTTTTTGTTTAATCATTATTTTACCCTACTAAATCTTGCAATGATATCATGATATTTACACTTTGTGTGTTAATGTAATTACCATAACATGTTAAACAACCAAAAAAAGTTTCATTTCTAAAATATTAGGATTTATCCTTACCATTTTTTGTAATATTATATATTTAGGAATTATATATCATTTACTGACCTGTTTTATATTTTCTGTTATGAATTATTTCAGTTTTGACACTATTCATACTCGACTATTTTTAATAATTCTTAACAACTTGATTCCTTATAAAAATACTTTAACACAATACTAACATGTCCTTTTAATCCATAAAATTCTTGTATGAAATAAAATATTTAAAATTGTATTTATTTTATTACTATTAATATCATATATTTGATTCTTCGTTTAATAAATCTATTCTTGCATCATGATTTTGTTAGAATTAAATTTAATTATATAATTATTAAAATTATAAATAAATTAACATGATGTAGGTAATATATTAATATTTATATGTACTATTTATAGTCTATGATATCGTTATATAACCCCATATTAAAAGTTTTTTATAAATAAGAGTTGTGTTTATGATATTTTTTACTTTACATTTAAATTAAACGATTTAAATGTCATAACCACACCCTAGTGGCATCAGAAGGTAAAATATTATTCCCAAGGGTTCTGTTGTTTGGAAATATCTTATCAGATAATATTAGTATAAGTGTTATGGTAGTTTTATATTATTATAATATTATTTTATCCTTATACATCTGATTCACCCTTTAACCTTGTTAAATAAAATACGACAGTTACTATTCACCAAAAATTATTTTGAATTTATTAAACCACATTTTTCATAATGATTAAAAAATTATATTTTATTAATTAAATTCACAAATGAAAAATTAAATTTATTATTAATCATGTTGTCGAAATGAGACAACGAGTTTTAAAAAAGTAAAAACATCAAAATATTGACATCTGTTTATATCAAATTTCAATGAAAAATAACTTCCAATGACCAAAATTTTATTAATTGATAAAAACATAATCTATATATACATTAAAACGAATTAAAATAATAATCTATAAATACAAATAAATTTGAAAAAGGCATTTTTCCATTAGAATGCAGTATTTTAACTATTAATTAAAATATTAATTTTATTAGAAAGATTTAAAAATTCCATCCAAAAATATTTTTATGTACCTATTCAAAAAATTAATTTTAGTTTTTAAAATACAACACTCAAAATTTAAAAAAACGTTATTTCAAAATGTTTCTCCATCTACAGCTGTTAAAACATTCTTATGAACAAATAGAGTGTTTTATGCTTGAAATTGGATTTATTCTCATTTTAATCCTCTAAAATTTATTGATAAATATAAAAAAAATTATCCAACATGTGTCAAAATAATATATTAAGATTCTTTTATACCCTCCAATAAAACAACTAGGTGTTAACGACTATTTAAAATAATAAGGTATTATTTTCTGGTATATCCTAATCTTGTGTGTGACATTAGATTTCGAAAAAACCCCATTGTTCTGTATTGAGTACGCTATCACACATGGTGTCTCATTTAAACTAAAATTAATATATTATTCATAAATATTAATATATATTAAAATTTATTATTCTATAATAAATTGAGATGTTAAATCCTTCCCCCCATTTGGAAATTGCAGCTTTGCAATTTTAAAATTAGGCTAAGAACCTTCATTGAAATCCCACATCAAGAAAACATTAAATAAAAACTACAATATAAAAGTAAGAAATTAAGTAAAAAGGTCACCTTATATAACAAATACTAGGACCCCATATAGAAAAACATAGATATGGAAGAAAATCAAACCATCACGTTCTGATGGAGAGTGATCTGAAACATGATCTGAAGAAAGTTAACAATTAGAAAACTAAAAACATGTAATGGGTTAAAAGGACATTGATTTCATAGTAGGAAAAGTAAATGGATATTTTTTGTTTTTAGATCATTTTCAAAATGTTTTAGGACTCATTTACTACCTAGACTAGGATCATAAGGAAATACATATACTTGAAAAGTAGAGTTTGTAAAATGACATGGCCTTAAAACAATACATAATCTTTAATTAAGTGAATAATTGACATAGAGGATCTTTTCAGGTTTAGAGTCTTATAATTATAGGCCATAACTATTACATTACAAAATATTACAAAGTAGACACTACTACTCAGTTTCCATTTTTTTCAGAAAATAAAAACTCTTTAAAAAAAGTGTCATGTCTAGTTACATGTTTTAGGTGGAATGAATTTTCTATGATCCCATACTTGACCCTATTACACTTTATGTCCTGTGAAAAACATTTCAAAAAATTGAGATGAGCATAAAAAGATCAGAATGGGATACAAAAAAAAATAAAACTGTTAGTTTTTCAATAAAACATGTAAACCATTAATACTTAATCATAAGTAATACATTTAACATTTATGAAGTGGTAAATACTCTTCACTGAATAATGGATCATTTCATACCCTTTTGTAACCAAAAGATTACCATAAATACCATATAAATAACACATAACATATAAAGGTAACTTGGAACACAAACATACATAAATGGAATAAGCATACGGTCAACTTCCACACATATCACTAAATGGAATAGCCATACGGTTGACATCCATACCCAATCCATTAGAGGTTATCACGTAACCACCCATCCAGGTTTATCACGGCACCACCTATCATTTGGTTTATCATGTTACCACCAATAAAATGTCCAAGTATGATAAAAAATCAAAACACATAAAGTATTGAAAATACAAACATTTCACTAATAAAATTTCATTTGCAATCACAAGAAATAATATCATGATACTGAAATAATAAATCCATTTCAAAACCAATTTTCAATACCAAAATACATAAAATAGTATATGGTATTTATTCTCTATTTAAAAACATTATGTCTTGTTAAGGAATCCAAAGATCAAATAATACACACAGCGGCGAAATGGTCATTTTCATCGCTTATGTTAAAAGAAACATTACTTTTTTCATTTAGTAAAATTCTTCATATAAGAATATTCATTTTTAATAAATGTAAAAGTCAAAGTTTTTTATACACCGTATAGAATAAAGTTGTGTTTAAATGAAGACATGCCTCAGTGAAAGCAGATTGAGACAAAGTCCTTTACCTCATGTCTGACTTGACCCCTTCGTTCATTAATATACTAGATAATAAACTTAAGTTAATTAATAATTTCTTAAGAACCCTTTTCATGAATAATCTTCTTTTTTAAATCACTAATTACCATGTTATAAACACTACATAGTCATTTATGTTAATAACAGTCATTTTTTTGATATTTCGTACTTGAGTTGAAAATAGACTTCTTATAATTACATGTTGTTAATGTAGTCGAAAATTAATTATATATAGAATGATAAATATGTTGTAGATATCATTTATATCCAGTTTATACATGTATTTATAATAGTACATAACATTTAAAGGTATGAAATGAAATGAACAGTTTAGGGAGATGGTAAGACGTACGTACGCATCAACGCTACTTGCATTTCTATTTCTTAATTTAATGGAATTAAAACATAATGATATATAGTTATATTATAATTCTAGTTTAATATCATATATAAAACCATTAACTCAATCCTTTATATGTTTCACGTAAGTCATGAATGAGTCATATCACTTTGAGGGGTTGTAGTTTGCACTTCCTCAAATAAGATTATCGCTTTTACCCATAATGCAAACCATAAAGGTATTCTATAAAAAGGAAAATATAGAAGCATAAAGAAAACATAAAAATAATATATATCATTTATAAATACAGTTCTATCATAATAACCACCATGAGAGTCGGTAAGAGATAATTGAACAATCATCATTTTTGGAGGCATTAGTTTTCCATTCACAGAAACATTATGTTCTTTATCCATTAGATAGAAGTGTGTGTAAGTGTAGTTTGAATCTTTCTCATAAAAAAATACTAGTATATTGAGGTTATTGGTGTTGTTACAAAAGAAAATAATATAAATAGTTTAGGGGTTGGAGAAGTAAAATATAAGAAAACAATTTAAGAGAAACCATTACCTTTAATTTGGGTATCTCACTTTGGTTTGAACCAAGATGTCTTCTTCAAGTACCTTCTGCATATGGTATGGATTTTAGGAGGATGAGAGAGATGTATGGAGCTTAATTGGGAAGAGTTTATATGATAAAAAAATGATTTAGAGGTGTGAGGAATTGGATAGAAGTGGTCTCCTTTAATAAGGGAGAGGAGGGGCTCTTTAGGAAAGTGTGAAAACATTATTTTATTATAAACATATATATTGTTTCAAAAGGTCCAAAAATAATTAAATTTGAAGATTAGATGACTCATATTAGAAATAAAATAATTTAATCACAATTGGACATGTTTTGGATAATATTTTAATCATTATAATCTTATTTATTTAAATCATATATTAATGAGGTAAACACTGCATCATTGTTTTATCATAAATTATTTAATTTATTTCTTTTCTAAAAATTATAAAAAATACCATGATGTATGAAATATTTTTAGATTTCCAATGAATATTTAAATTCTAAATTATATCTTATATAACCTTATGTAAAAATTAATTTAATAAGCATTATTTTTATGTCATTTTTGTCTTTACATTAAATTAATTAATCTAAAGTGTTATTATCATTCCCATGTGGCTCCATGGGGTCCCAAAAATCGACCCAAGGATTACCATGGTCGGCCATGACTAATTAAATATGGTTAGGACTTGTGTTATGTTAATTTTAAATTATTATAATATTCTTTTAACCTTGAATTACCCTATTACATTTAACCGCAGTAAATATAAGTCAAAAGTTACTATTCACCAAAGAAAAATTATTTTAATATTATTGAACCAAATTTTACATACTAATAAAAACTATATATGTTGGATTTTAAGAATTCAATTCACAGAAGTAGTAAAATTTCATTTAAATGAAAAAGTCAGATTTTTAACTAGTACTTAGTGGTTTCACTATTCATCAAAAATTGAAGTTTTTCAAAAAAATACCATAAAATCATCATAAGATATATTTGATATTATGAATTAAAAAATGATGTATATTCTACCAAATTTAAAATACATAAGTGTCAGAAATTATTTTAAAATAAATTCCCACTGTTAAAAGAAAACGCGTGTTTTTATGAAATATTAACTATCAAAAGATTAACAGTTGATTATGTCCAATTTCAAAGTGAAATTTCTTCCAAAGACCAACAATAGGTTAAATGGTAAAAATAAAATATATTTACACCTTAAAAAAAATTAAAAAGTTAATCTGACCATATATTTAAATTACATTAAAAGTCATATTTGGATTAAAATATAGTATTTTTCATTATTCATTAAAAAGGAATCTTCTCAGAAAAATACAAAAAAATTATCCAAATTAAATTTTGATGAACTGGTTATAAAGAAGAATTATATTTTGTCAAATAGAACATATAAGAGTGACCAAAACTAGAACTAAATAGGGTTTCCATTAAAAGGAGGTAAATCGACCTTTAAAAGAAAAGTATGCTTACAATTAGATTAATTTACAATTTAAGCCTCTAACATTTATTTGATGAATTTAGAACACTTAACAAACATATATTATCATATTTTAGGTATTTATATTCATTCCCTCCATTATAATGGCTTGGTGTTAACTACCATTTAATATAATAATATTATACTGTTAGTGTGAAACATAAGTTTTCAATGAAACCCATTGTTGTGTATCGGGTACGCCATCGAACATTGAATCCCCTTTAAATTAAAATTTAATTTTTTTTTCACAAATTTGTTTAATTAGGAAAAGTGTCTTATTCTTTATTAATCTCGGATATTACATCCATTCCCCATTTTGAGAATTGTGTCCACACAATTTTATTCATTTATCAAATAAATGGAGGTACTTATACTTCAGAGCATTTGAAGATTCCCACATTGCCTATTCAACCATACAGTTTTCCCACAAAACCTTTACCTGATAAAATACTTTATTCCGCAACACATTCTCTCTATAGTTAAAAATCTGGACTGGTTTTTCCTCATAAAAGAGATTCTCTTCGAACTGAACTACCTCTGTGCTCAAAACATGAGATGGATCTGCCATATACTTTCTCAACATTGAAACATGAAAAAAATTGTGCACCTGGGACAAACATGGAGTAAAATCTACTCTTTATGCAACATATCCATATTTCTACAGGATTTCATAAGGTCTAATGAACCTCAGACTCAACTTTCCCTTTTTTACAAAATGAATCACATTTTTCCATAGATACACTTTGAGAAAAACATGATCACCTACCTCAAAAGAAAGATATTTCCTCCGGTTATCCGCATAAGTTTTCTGCCTACTCTTAGTTGTTCTCATGTTCTTATGAATTAATTGAACTTTCTCTGCCATCTCTTCTACCAATTCTAGACCCATCAGCTTCCTTTCACCATCTTTATCCCAAAATTTGGTGTTTGAAACCACTTCCCATATAATGCCTCGAACAGAGCCACATGTTTACTACAATGAAAGCTGTTATTATAAGAAAATTCAACCAAAGAAAGTTGTTGGTCCCAAATTCCTTATTAATCCATCGAGAAAGAACATAACATATCCTCCAAGGTCTGAATTTTTCATTCTGACTGCCCATCTGATTGCGGATGAAAAGATATACTAAAATTTAATTCAGTACACAATGACTTCTGAAGGCCATTCCAAAAGATACAAGTAAAGTTGGAATCACGATCAGATAAACTAGAGAGGGTAACACCATGAAACCTGACTATTTCTTTATCATACAACCGAGATGGTTGATCTAGAGAAAATCTATCTTGAATAGGAAGGAAATGAGCAGATTTAGTAAACCGGACAACAATAACCTAGATTGAATTATTACCTTGAGATTTATTCGATAATCCCATAACTATGTGCATGGATATATTTTTCCATTTCCACTTTGGAACTGATAAAGACTGAATCATCCCTTTTAGTAACTTCCACTCTGCTTTAACCTTTTGAAAATTCAAACACTTCATAGTAAAATCAGCAATATCTCTTTTCGTTCCATCCCACCAGTAATACTCCTGAAGATCTTTGTACATCTTGGTACTACCAGGATGAACAGAAAACGAAGAACAATGAGATTCACACAACAACTCATTCATAAATAGTGAAACAAAAGGCACTCATAATATCTTCCCTAAAATCAATAATAAATCATTATCAACATTAAAATCAGGCAACTTACCTTTCTGAACCAACTCTACCTTTTTCTGCAACTCACTGTCTTTCTTCTCTGCTTGCATAATTCTGTCTGATAGAGATGATTCCACTGATGCCTGAAACAAAACAGAATAATTCCATGCACCAACAACTTCTATTCCAATGTTTATCAAATAAAAAACCAATGGGTCTCGTTCCAAACGTATCATGGTTAATGAATCATTAATTTTTCGACTCAATGCATCACCCACTTTATTTTCTATTCCCGGATGGTAAAGGATCGTGCAATCATAATAATTTATTAATTCCAACCATCTCCTCTGTCTCATGTTCAATTATTTTTGAGTAAATATATATACTTCAAAATTTTGGGATCAATATATATTTAATACTTTACTCCATACAAATGATGCCTCCAAATTTTTAAAGCAAAAACAACAACAGCTAATTCCAAATCATGTGTAGGGTAATTTAACTCATGAGAATTCAACTGATGTGATGCATAAGCAATTACCTGATCATTCTTCAGAAGTACACAACCAATTCCTTTCAATGAAGAATCACTATAGATAACAAACATTCCATTTTTGGAAGGTAGTGCCAAAATTGGGGCATTCATCAATCTTATTTTCAATTCCTGAAAACAATCATCACATTATTTTGTCCAAATAAACATAACACCATTCTGAGTTAACTTAGTCATTGGACCAGATAAACGTGCAAAATGTTTAACAAACCACTGGTAATAACCTAGAAAACCAAGAGAAATACAAATTTAGGTTATATTTGTGGGTCTTGGCCATTCCTCAACAACTTTTATTTTAGAAGGATCAAGAGTTATGCCATTTTTGGAAACAATGTGACCAAGGAAAGAAATTTTTTGCAACCAAAACTCACACATGCTGAATTTACCGAATAGATTCTTTTCTTTTAATGTTTGAAAGATAACCCTTATATGACATTCGTGTTCCAACTTAATTTTAGAATAAACCAAAATATCATCATTTAACACAACCACAAACATATCCAAAAACTCAGGAAAAATTCTATTAATAAGATCCATGAATACATAAGGTGCATTGGTTAACCCAAAAGGCATAACGACAAATTCATAATGGCCATATCTAGTATGAAACACGGTCTCTGGAATATCTTCTTCTTTTACTTTCAACTGATGGTAACCTGAACTCAAGTCAATATTTGAAAAATACTGACTTCTCAGGATCTGATCAAAAAAATCATTGATATGAGGCGAAGGATATTTGTTCTTAACAGTAATGTTATTCAATGACCTATAATCAATGCAAAGTCTCATCAAACCATATTTCTTTTTAACAAAAAGGACAGGAGAACCCAATGATGATGTTCTAGGTCGAATGAAACCATTATCTAATAACTCCTACAATTTCTTCTTTAACTCTAAAAGTTCAATTTAACCCATTCTATATGGGGGTTTTGAAATTGTCTTAGCATCTGGAACTAAGTCAACAGTAAATTCAACTTCCCTATTAGGTATAATACTAGAAAACTCACCATGAAATCATCAAGGTTCTCATTTATCACTTTCTCATCATTAATCAAAACTATTCCTTTTTTTTCAACAATATGTGAAAGGTAACATTCATTTCAATCTTTTACCAGTTTCTCAGCTTCCTGATATGTTATAAAAAGTAAGGGTTCATTCTTTTAAAAAAACTGAAAAACATTCTAAAAAGAATCCTCTTTATCTCTATAGTAAATCATAGCATGATAATCATAAAGCCAATCCATTCCCAAAATAACATCAACCTCTACTAGAGGAAATACAATAAGGATTGCAGGTAGATTCTTTCCCCAAAAAAGGACATGAAGGTTCTTATAAATTCATTTTGTCTCAACATTTCCCCCAGTGTTTTTACCCTAGGGTCATGATTCATATCTCGAGAAGGAATTCCAAATTTACTATAAAACTACTCAGAAATGAAAGAGTGTGTGGACCCTAAATAAAACAACACAATGGCATAATCAGAACAAACAGAAAGTGTGCCTGATACTACTTCATTTGATGTCCCAACATCTTCTGAAGTAGTTTCAAATAATTTTACCACCCCTTTCTGCTCATAGTCTAGATGCTTTCCCCCAGTCGAGTTCTTCTCTAGACACTCATTTTCATAATGACCCATTTCATCGCACTTAAAACATCCTACCGATGGCTTTTTTTTCTGCTGGATCATCTTCCTTACAGTTACGAGAAATATGACAGGACTTACCACACTAGTAGAACTTTCTAGACTTTGATAAACATTCTTCGGGATACTATTTAACACACTTCTCACAACATGGATATTTAGTTTTCTTAACTCCATGATTATTTGATGAATTCTTCCCCTTTTTCTGCCAATAAGACCACTTATTCTGTTGTTTTTCAAAGAACACTTGATCATAGGAAAACTCCATTTGCACCTTCTCCACGCATTAAACAAGTTTTTAATAACTTTTTAACTCATGAGAGGCAAACACTCTTCAATATCATGGATTTAGTCTTGAGTAGAATTGATTTGTCTTACTATCAAGATCTCATATGAAATTTGGTGTATACCTTGACAGTCAAGTTAACTTTGATTCATAAGAAGCCACTGACTCATCATCCTGCCTCAATTCTACGAATTGTTTTTCCATCATAAGACGAACCACCGTAGGAAAATATTTTTCAAGAAACATAAATTTGAATTCATCCCAATCATGATAATCAATATACTCACTATCCCTGATATTTTCACCATCGACCACCACTGATCAGATTCACCTTCAAAACAATAAACATCAAGACTATCATTTTGATGTTCTAAACACCCGATAACATCGAAAATCTTCTCCAGTGCTTTAATC
This sequence comes from Viscum album, assembly GCA_963277665.1. Taxonomy (NCBI): domain Eukaryota; kingdom Viridiplantae; phylum Streptophyta; class Magnoliopsida; order Santalales; family Viscaceae; genus Viscum; species Viscum album. The sequence continues at coordinate 2,131,171,892 of OY728155.1, read as the reverse complement.
CACCCTTTTGCTAGAACATGGTTAGATGATTCTATGAATGATGGGGGATGCTACCTCATAAAATGCTCTACTACTGACATGTTCCTTTGTGGATGATCTGGCTAATATCATGCATTGATACCACCACCATTTATAGCCTATGTCAGATATGCCATCACTACAACAAACTGTTCGGTTTCGATTCTAACCATCTCATGTTTTTTATTTGAAAGGTTGTATTCCTCCTGATGTCGTCCCAACATAGCTGCCCTGTTTCCTCTGCAAAAAACCATTCTGAACACAGAAATATATTGGGAATGGAAACATGGTAATCTATAAATGCTATATCACTTTTGTCTTAACATAAATTAATTTAGAGACATTAATTTATCAATATTCTAACTCCCAATGTTGTCTAAACTGACCTCTGATACCAACTATAAGAACCTGGCCTTAAAAAATTACATAATCTTGAATTAAATGAATAATTCACATTGATCATCTTTTCAGGTTTAGAGTTTTAGAGTGTTAGGCCATAACTATTACATTACATAATATTACAAAGTAAACACTTCTCCTCAGTTTCCATTTTTTTTAAAAAATAAAAACTCTTTGAAAAAAAGAGTCATGTCTAGTTCCATGTTTTAGACAGCATGGATTTTCCTTGATCCCATCCTAGACCCTATTCCTCTTTATTCCATGTGGAAAACATATCAAAAACATGGTATGGGCATAAAAATCTCAGTAAGGGATACAAAAAAACTGGGAATTGTTAGTTTTTCAAAACAATAAGTATACCATGAATACTTAATCATAATTAATACTTTTAACCATTATGAAGTAGTATATACTCTTCACTGAATAAAATAACATTTCTTACCCTTTTGTAACCAAAAAATTACCATAAAACCCATATAAAGAACCCATAATATATAAAGGTAACTTGGGACATAAACATACTTAAATGGAATAATCATACGGTTGAATTCCACATATATTACTAAATTGAATAGCCATACGTCCGACTTCCATACCCAATGTATTAGATATTATAACGTAACCACCCATCATGGTTTATCATAGAACTACCTGTCATTTGGTTTATCACTTAACCACCCATCAAATGTCCAAGTACCATAACAAAATCATAACACATTATGTATTGCAAATACAAAAATTTCACTATTAACATTTCATTTGAAATCACAAGAAATCATTTTAAGATATTGAAATAATAAATCCATTACCAAAACCATTTTCAATACCAAAATACGTAAAATAGTATGTGGTATTTATTTTCATTTTAAAAACATTATGGCTTATTATGTAAGCCAAAGATCAAATAATACTCGCGGCGGCGGAAAGGTCATTGTCATCTCTTACGTTAAAAGAAACATTCCTTTTTTTATTTAGTAAAACATGATATAGAAATAGATTTCTTTTGAATAAAATTAATAGTCAAAGAATTTTATACACCGTATTAAATAAAGTTGTGTATAAATGAAAATATGCCTCAACGAAAGGATATTGAGATGAAGTCCCTAACCTCGTGTTCGACTTGACCCATTCGTTCTTTAAACTCCTGAATAATAAACTTAATTTAATCTCTAATTTCTTAAGAACCATATTAAATCCTATTATTATTTTTTATATCATGTATTACCATGTTATAAAAATTACATAGTCATTTATGTTAATAATGGTCGTTTTGTTGATATTTGGTACTTGAGTTGAAAATGGACTTCTTATAATTACATGTTGTTAATGTAGTAAAAAATACATTATCTCTAGAATTATATTCATGATTTAGATATCATATATTTCATATATATTCAGTATATACATGTATTTATAATATTACATTACATTTAGAGGTAAGACATGAAATGCACTGTTCTTGGAGACTGTAAGTCGTACGTACGCATGAATGCTAATTCCATTTCAATTTCAAATTTTAATGTAATTAAAACATAATTAAACAATGTTATATTATAATTCTAGTATAATTTAATATATAATACCATTAAATCCATCCTTTATATGTTCCACATAAGGCATGAATGAGTCATATCACTTTGAGGGGGCGGTAGTCCGCACATCCTCAAATGAGATTATCGCGTTTACCCATAATGGAAACCATAATGGTATGATATAAAAAGAAAAATACAGAAGAATAGAGAAAAAAACATAATATTTATCATATATAAATAAAGTTACATCATAGTGGGCACCATGGGACGTGGTCAGAGATAATTTAACAATCATCGTTTCGTGAGACGTTAGTTTGTCATCCACAGAAACATTATGTTCTTCATCCATTAGATGGAGGTGTGTGTAAATGTAGTTAGAATCCTTATCATAACAACATAATAGTATATTTAGGATACTGGTATTGTTACAAAATAATGTAATAAAAATATTTTAGCGGTTGTAGAATTAAAATAAAGGAATACAATTTAAGAGAAACTGTTACCTTTAATTTCTGTAAATCCCTTTGGTTTTAACAATAAGGACTTCTTGAAGTGCCTTATGCCTATGTTAAGGCTTCTAGGAGGAGGAAATGGATGTAGGGAGATTAATTGGGACGAGTTTGGACAATACAAAACGCTTTAGAGGTGTTTGGAATTGGTTATAAGTGGTCTTCTTGTATAAGGGAGAGGAGAGACTCTTTCGGAAAGTGTGAAAAACTTATTTTATTATAAACATGTATTTGGCATAAAAAGGACCAAAAATCATTAAAGTCAATGATAAGATGACTCATATTCGAAATAGAATCATCCAATCATAATTGGACATGTTTTGGATATTATTTTAATCATTATAATCTTGTTTATTTAAATCATTTATTAATGAGGTAAACACTGCATCATTATTATGTCACAAATCATTTAATTTATTTGATGTCTAAAAATTATAAAAAAAATACAATGATGTATAAAATCTTTCTAGATTTCCAATAAATATTTATAGACAATATGATTTTTTATATAACCTTATTTAAAATTTAATTTACTAAAAGATATGTGTTTTTTTCATTTTTGTCTTTACTTTAAATTAATTAATCTAAAGTGTTATTATCACTCCCAAGTGGCTCCATGGGGTCCCAAAAGTCGACCCATGGATGCCCATGGTGAGACATGACTCATCCAACAAGGGTAATATAAGTTCTAAGGTAATTTTTAATTATTATAATATTCTTTTAACCATTAATTACATTATTTATTTTTAACTGTGGTAAATAAAAGTCAAAAGTTACTATTCACCAAAGAAATTAGTTTCATCTTATTGAACCAAAATTTACTTAAAAATAACAACCATTTATGTCATATTTTCAAAATTAAATTCACAGAAGTGCTAAAATTTTATATAAATGAAAAATTCAGATTTTTATCTACTACTTGTGGTTTCACTATTCATCAAAAATTGATGTTTTTTAGAAAAATACAAAAAATTTAGCCTAAGCTATATATGATATTAAGATTTAAAAAATAATTTCTATTTTACCATATTTGAAACCCAGAAGCGATAGAAATTAATTTAAAATTTATTACCACTGTCAAAACAAAAGGTGTGTTTTTAAGAAATATTAACTATCAAAAGATTGACAGTTGATTATGTTCAATTTCAATCTGAAATTGCTTCCAAAGACCAAAAATAGATTTAATGGTAAAAATATAATCTATTTAAACTCTAAAATTAATTAAAAAGATAATATTACTATATATATAAATTAGATTAAAAGGCATATTTGATTTAAAATATATTATTTTTCACTCTTCATTAAAAAATAAATCTTATCAGAAATATAGAAAAAAATTACCCAAAGTAAATTTTTAAGTCACGGTTCTAAAGAATAATTATATTTCATCAAATAGAACATATAAGTGTGACAAAAACTACATTTTTAGACGGTTCTCCATCAAACGGCGTTAAAAGGACCTTTAAAAGTAAATTGTGCTTATAAAAAGATTCATATATATTTTAAGCCTCTAACATTTATTTGATGAATGTAGAAAACTTAACAAATATATGTAATATAATATTTTAGTTATTTCTATTCATTCCTGCCAATACAAAGGCTAGGTGTTAACTACCATTTAAAATAATAATATTATATTTTAATTATGCAACGCAAGATTCCAAAGAAACCTGTTGTTGCGTATCGGGTATGCCGTCAAACATAGAATCTTCTTTAAAGAAAAATTAATATTTAATTCACAAATATTAATAATTAAGTAATGTTTCTTATTGGTTATTTATCTAGGATGTTACAGTTTGATCCTTTACTCAAATTCCACCACAAACTCATCTTCTTTCCCAAATGATGAGTATTTAGGATGATTTTGTTTCAATCCTAAGTCATTAGAATCACATAATTGAAAATAACTTAACAATCTATTCATACTATCTAGAAACATTAAGAAAAATCAATCTTTTTAATATAAGATAAAAAAAATTTAAAAAAATAATAAACATTAAAAGATAAATGAATAATTTTAATATAAAAAATTCAAAAGTAATAAAAAAAGTCCAACATAGAACATTCATCAAATAACATTTCTTAAAATTTCTCAAATAATCCAAACTAAAATTTAAACCTTAAATTCAAAGGGATTTGATCACATAGTCTTTTAAGAGAGTTTTTACCATTTATCTCTAGATAACATAAGTTTCTCTTAATGTATCATAACAAAAATTAATTTCCAAAATTACATATTCTCCAAGATAGGTTAATCATTTCATTAAATAAACCAAATCTTCATAATTCCATAATTAAAATCATAGTTTCATTCAAAATAAAATTCAACCATTACTCCTCAAATAAAATCCCATAGTATTCTATTTACCATTGTCATATAGGGTTCCAAAAATAGTGAATGTATTCCAAAATAATATTTATCACTTCATCCCAAAATAATTTTCCAATATGAATGATAAATCACCTTATTCTTATTCTATAAAATATTTTTTCAAAAATATGAAATAATACTAACTAGTGACATCATGTAGGCCAATGGTAGGAGATGCACCATTGTTGCCCTTTAGATGTGGGTTTGATCCCCATAACCTTGTCTGACGTGACATGTTTTCACCCTTCCTGTGGGTTGTCATTTTTTTAAGACTATATATTTCTTATATCATTCCTAAACTGAGATAAAATCTTTAAAAATATTCATAACTTATTTTAATCTAAACCTTTATCTCGTGTGCTTCATTTTTCATTAAAAATGTAATATCCCATAATTTGATCGAAATAAACGTTCATATAAGGGTTATCCATTAATTTATAATTGTGTCCATAAATGAAAATATAATTATTCCCCGAATAAAATTTTCACATAACAAACTTCGGGGTTACACAAATTAGAAAAATTATTCTAGAGTGGTCCCATCATCAAAAAATCATTCATACTTTTAAACATTTCATCATCCTATAATCTACCATAACTCTAGAATCCCTTATATGAAGACTTCTTAATAATTAATAATTTATAATGATACCCTAACCATGCATTTCCATATTATTCCTTAATAATTATTTCCTATAAATACAAACATGAATCATGTCATAATATTCAATAATGTCAAAACACGGGAAAAGAAATAATACATTACTTTAATAGGTCATTTTCACTTTCCTCATTTTCAATTTGAATGGAATTAGGTATTTCTAAACATATATTTGTATGGTCATGTGGATACCATTAATAAAATTTCATTTTAGAAAACCTATTACGCATAATGACCACACACCCTATATTTTAAACATGAAGTTTATAACTCAGAAATAACATCTTTCCCTTTTATGAAATCAACTGAACACTTCTTTTTTTCATGTAAGGTTATTACTTAATGACCTTCATTTTCAAATTTATAACATCTTCCTATCCCTTTTAAAACATTTTCCAAGGTGTATATTTCCATGTCCTTGAAACATATTTCACTGAATATAATTATCTTTATGATTATTGCCTAAACTTCCATAGGGATTCACTTCTATAATATAATATTCATTTGAAACCTCACCAGGTTTCCAGTGGTTATTCATGACTCTTGATAGTGGGTTTAGAATAACCACGAGAGCTATCATTGCATCTCCCATTTCATTTAGTTTATTATAAAGAGAACCACCACATTTTCCTTTACATCCATTTCTACTTTTGTGCCTACTGGATCCAACCATTTATTAATTTCAATAATTATAGTGTGAGTATATCAATAAAATGGTCATATACTATATTATGAGGAAGATAAACATTGTGATATACTTATTCATGTTATCTTAAACTCATTAAATTTATCCAAAATAACTATTAGTCTTTCTAATATGGTAACCATTGTGGTTATAGAAAACCTTTCACTAATGTTTAAATAACACCAAAACCTTTAATATTATCTAAAATGTCCTATGATACCAACTATAATGCCATGTCCTTAAACATTACATAATATTATGTTATGTCACATATTTAAATTGAGGATCATTTCAGGATTAGAGTTATAGAGAATTATGACATAGATATTAAATAACAACTCAAATTTATACAGAGTGGATAAAACCACAGTAGTATCCATTTCTTCCACAATATAAAACTTTTAAAAGAAAAAAGTGTTTCCATTTCATTATAAAAAAAATTCTTGACTTCTTCCTTTCTCTTACCCATTTATACATCCTGTGAAAACATTTTTAAAACATGGGATGAGCACAAAAACTCAGCAAATTATATTAAATAAGGAAAGAAAATTTTAGTCCATGAATTTTTATAAACCCATAAAATTATAAGAATCCTAAAAAACCACATAACAATTATAAATACTAAAGGTAACTTTTGGAATCCATATCATACTAACATTATATTTTTTACAGATACATAGGGAGTAACATTCATGGTTACATTTGGAATACCCACCATAGTATATTCCCTAAATATGTTAGGAGAAACCTTATCATTTACCTCCACCTCATTAACAAATGCATTGAATAGCTATCGAGGGATCACCCACCCTTAGATTATAATGGAAAAACTCGCATACATAAACTACTCCCATGAACCATAACATAATCATGACACATAAAAGAAGCATAAAGAAAAAATAACATTCCCACATTGCAATCACAATTAATCATATCAATATATTGACATAATAAATCCTTTATCAAAACCATTACCAATACCAAAATACATGAAATTGGTATGTGATATTTATTTCACTTTACAAAAAAACAAATTATGAAGGAAGCCTAATATAAAATAATTGTTGTGACGGTGGAAAAATTCATTGTAACTATATACGTTAATAAAAGACATTCATTTTGTAATTTGGTAGAATTATTTGTATAAAAAATATTTTTTTGAAAACATTGAATGAAATTAAAAAAAGACACAAAATTTCATGCATAATCCATTTATATCTATATAAAAAAATATATAAATTAATTTCATACAGAAGAAGATTTTATAATTAAATTTATAAACATTCAAGGTGACCCATACCACTTTAAACATTTAAATATAAATCTTCATGAATTAGTACATTTAAAAAACAATACATAACATTACTATAGATAAAATATGGATATGAAATTTCATAGTGGCTTCATATAAACTTTATAAAAGAATAAAGTTATATATTAATAAAATATTCCTCAATGAAAGGAGATTGAGGCGAAATACCTTACCGTGAGTCTAACTCATCACATAAAACCATTGTATTTCTGAATAATAAATTTTGGTTAATTTATAACTGAATGAGAACATTTTTAACGATTATTATTTCTTTTGTATCACTTATTAACATATTATAAAAATTATTTAATTATTTAAGTTCATATTGGACGTTTTGTTGATATTCGGTACTAGAGTTGAAAATGAACATGGTTTGATGTCACTAGTCCATCTGTTCATTGTTTATTATCATATATAATATTAATCATGATATTATTATCATTTTTATACATAAATTATATCCTTAAATCAAACAATGAAGTTTGATTATGAAAAATGGTCAACATTATATTCATAGAGACGATAAGTCATACGTACACATGAGTAACATTTTCCATTTTTCAACGAGCATTATATAAACAAGGTAAGTTTTTTCTGACCTCCACAAAATGATAAAAAATATTAAATATCATATAAATCATTTAAATATGTTTATATATATATATATCATAAAAGTTCTATAAAAAATAAAAATGAGTCACGTTGCTTCGTGGAGGTGATAATTCACACATACTCATAAAGGGCGTTGTCATTTTTATGTGCGTGTAAGTATGAATGTAATTGATTTATTATATCTTATAATAATTAATATGTTATTTATATCATATATGGACATTAATTATATTGTTATAACTAGTTATGGGAGACGGTTATGCAAAACAAATTCAATCGTTTCATGGAGGTGACAGTTCATATGTACGTACTAATGATGAATTCCATTCCCATTTAATGGAATTAGAGATTGATTTATGTGATGATATTACAATAAAAAAAATATTATAATTATGGTACTGGAGTTATTATCTCATCCTAGTTAGAGTAGATTTGAAAGAAGTGGAAGAAGAAAAAAATAGAAATACTTAAAGAAAATGATACCTCTTCTTCAGTTGATCACCTTTTAAGAACTCCTTAACACCTATAATAAGGTTGTTCTGTCTTAAATAATGCCTCAAGAATGTAGATATCGATTCTAGGAAGAGGTTTAGTTAGGGATTGGCCAAACCAAAAGGCTTTGTAAGTGTGAGTTTTAGGGAAGAGTGGGTACCTTTTATAGGAGTGAGGTGGGAAACCCTTAGAAAATCATAAAATATTATATTAATATAAATTCAATATCTATTCCAAATGGTACCAAAATCAATTATTTAGACTCTAAAATAATTATGGGTCAAATAACTATTATCAAAGTAAAATGAGATAAGATTTTAATATTTTTAATCTTATCGTGATATCATTTTATTTACAATTGGTGTTTTAATGTAATTACAATGACATGTAAAAGAATAAAAGAAATTGTAATTTATGACATATTATTATACATCCTAACTATTTGGTAATATATTATTTTTTTAGGAATTTTATTAAATTTAATAAAATATTTTTTATTTTATGTTCTGAATTAAGTCAATTTTGACACTATACATACATGATTTTTAAAAAAAAACATGATAACTTTCTTCCATTGAAAAATACATTAAACCAAATATAACATGTCATAGTCATACAGTAAATTCTTCTATGGCATAAAATAATTAAAAATAAATTTATTTTAATATTATTAATATCAGTTATTTGATTATTCATTTAATAAATATATTATTACATCATCATTATGTCATAATTAAATTTAAATATATAATTTCTAAAATTTATAAATAAATTTCCATGATTTAGGTAACCAAATTATATTTAAATTTACTTCTTATAGTTTATGATATCACTTATATAAAATCATATTAAAATGGTTTTAGTTATATGAGTCATGTTTATGATATTTTTTCCATTACTTTAAATTAAATGTTTTAAATGTCCTAATCACACTCAAGTGGCTTCCAAAGGCCAAATGTTTGTCCTAAGGGTTGTATTTTTCAGTTAGAATTCATCCAATAAGATTAGAACATGTTTTTTGTTAGTTTTATATTATTACAATTTTATTTTTACCTTTATTTACCTCATTTAACATTTAAGAGTGGAAAATTAAATATTAAAGTTATTATTCATAAAAAATTATTTCAATCCAAATAGACCACATTTTTCATACAGATTATATAAATGTATTTTAGTTTTTTAAATTTAAATTTATATATATGGAATAATTAAATATAAGATTAAACATATAAGGCCTCGGCCTTAAACCTTACTTAATATTGAATTAAATGAATAATTCACATTGAGGATCTTTTCAGGTTTTGAGTTATAGAGAATTAGAACATAACTATTACATCTCAAAATATTACAAAGTAGACACTTCTACTATGTTTCCATAATAAAAAAACATAAAAAGAAACATGTCTAGTTCCATGTTTTATATACCATGACATTCCCTTGATCCCATCCTTGACCTTATTCCACATTAAGTCATGTGAAAAAAATTTCCAAAAAACTTGGGGTGAGCATAAAAAGCTCAGTAAGGGATACACAAAGAATGAAAACTGTTAGTTTTTCAAAACAACAAGTAAAACATGTATACTTTATCAAAGTAATACTTTTCACCTTCATGAAGTAGTAAAAACTCTTCACTGAAAAAAATATCATTACTTACCTTTTTGTAACCAAAGGACTAACATAAAACCCATATAAAGAACACATAACATATATAAAGGTAACTTGGGACATAAAAATACTTAAGTGGAATAACCATATGGTTGACTTACAAACATATCACTTAATTGAATAGCCATACGGCCAATTTCCATACATACTTAATGGAATAGCCATATGGCCGACTTCCATACCCAATGCATTGGAGGTTATAACGTAACCACCCATCCGGGTATTCACAGCACCACCCGTCATATGGTTTATCACGTAACCACCCGTAAAATGTCCAAGTACCATCATTACACATAAAATATTGAAAATATAAACATTTCAATAACAACATTTCATTTGCAATCACAATAAGTAATTCCCAGATATTGAATTAATCAATCTACTTTCAAAAACCATTTAAAAGATATTTTTGAATCAAAGTGTCGCATACCACTTTGAAGCATTTAATTGAATTATAATTTTAAAACATTAATGTCCATATAAATAAATACTGAAAACCATTTTGAAAACATGGACAATAAAGATAAAGATTTAGAATAATAAATCTTTAAAACATTTAAAACGATATTTTTGTTAAATAGTTTTTAAAAAAATGAGAGACTCTTGAATACAAATAATAGCGGAATAAAATTTAATCCGAACTTTATAATATCATGAGAATAAGGGGATTCATGATATAATATGTCAAAGGAAAATATACACACCATATAAGAGGGAATTGGTGCATAACAACGATGAAGTATCAAAAGAAATGTAAAATGAGATGAAATCCATTATAAAGAAGGTATCCTTAAATTAAGGATAAGTAAATCTAATAATCATGTGTGAAAAATATAAATACACCCAATATAAGTGGATATTAAGTGTAAAACAATAAAAGGTTATTCACACATATTCAAAGGATGACACATTCAATAACTACATGTTGAACCCAAAGAAATCGAAATTGGGATAAGAAGTTCCCTTGATAAAATTCGACAGCCTAACGGCGTCACATAAAATTTTACAAAAAGGGTTGATGAAAGAGATAAAGGGGATCTCATCACTTGGACATAAAATTTACATAAATAAGTATATAGAATAACATATCCCAACAAAATAGTATGTGAATTAAAAGACAAAACAAAAGAAGTCTTTTAAAAAAAGGAGGGTGAAAGGTCCCCTTACCGAGCTGGGTAACTTTCGAAACGTACACCCCATGGAAGAAGGGTCTTACAATGAAGATGTGAATACACATAAATGAAATTATACTACAAAATGTGTAATAAATGGGCAGTACATACACCACTCAAAGGAAATTGTGGAAAATGTAGCATAAATCTCACGGGAAGAAAAGTGAGATGAAAAATCCCTTACGAAAACTCGGCAGCCTAACGGCGCCACATAAAACATACAAAAATGGATTGATGAGATCAAATAGGGTATATAATCATATTAACATAATGTTTATAGAATGAGGAATACAATATAACATCCCCTAACATAACAAAGTGGAGCTTTAACGATATGACATAAAGGAGAGTACTTAAAAAGAAAGAGATAGGTTAGATCTCTTACGAAAATTCGGCAGACTAACGGCGCCACTCAAAACATCCAAAACGGATTGATGAGAGAGAATAGGGTATCTCATCACATGAACATAAAAATTACAGTATGATTAATATAAATTAACATCCCAATAACAAGATAGATGGGCTTTAAAAGTAATGACATAAAATAGTGTACTTAAAAAGGAAGAGAAGAGTAGGATCCCTTACCTTGGGTCCGACTTGACTCGATCGTTCTTTAACATCCTGAATAATAAACTTTAGTTAATTTATATTTGCTTAAGAACATTTTTCAAGTTCATTATTACTTTTATATCACTTATTTCCATGTTATAAACATTATGTAATCATTTAAGTTAATAATGTTTGTTTTGTCGATATTTGGTTCTTAAGTCGAAAGTGGACTTCTTACAATTACATGTTGTTTGTGTGGTCAAAGGTTATTTATATCCAGAATGACATTCCTGATTTGGATATCATATATATCATACATATCTAGAATATACATGTATTAATAATATCACATAATCATTTAGAGGTAAGAAATGAAATGCACCGTTCATGGAGACGGTAAGCCGTACGTACGCATGAACGCTAATTTCATTTCTCTCTCATACTTTAATGGAAAAAATAATAATGATATATAGGTATATAATATTTCCAGTATAAAATAATATATAATAACATTAAATCCATCCTTTATACTTCCCATGTATGGCATTAACGAATCACGTCACATTGAGGGGGCGGTAGTCCGCATTTCCTAAAATGAAGATATCGCGTATACCCATAATGGAAGACATAAAGGTAAGCCACAAATGAAAAATATAGAAGCTTAAGTAAAACATAATCATATTATATATCATATATAAATATAGTGTCATATTAATGGACACCTTTTAAGGTGTTAAAAGAATGTTGGACAATCATCGTTTCGGGAGGCATAAATTCTCCATCTACAGAAACAGTATGTTCGTTAACCATTAGATGTAGGTGTGTGTAAGTGTAGCTAGAATACTTATTATAACAACAACCTAGTATATTGAGGATACTGGAGTTAATACAAAATAAAATAATAAAAAGAGTTTAGAGGGTTGGAGAAGCAAAATAAAACAAAATTACTCAAAAGAAGACATCACCATAAAATCAGGTAACTCCCCTTGGTTTGAGCTCAAAGGCTTCCTTGGGAAGACTTCTGCCCAATGTGAGGCTTCAAGGAGTAATAGAGGGAAGTGTAGAGACAAAATGTGCAGGGGTTGTCCGAGCCAAAGGCTTTGGGAGTGTGGGTAAAGAGGTAGAGGTGGGGGCCTTTTATAAAGGGAGAGGAGGGGCACTCTTGGAAGGTAAAGAAAAGTCACTTTATTTTAAAATGGTATTCGGATTTAAGAGGTCCCACATTTATTTGTTTCGAGGATAAGGTGATAAGGGTTCTAAATCCACTCATCCAATTGCTTTTGGACATGTTTATGTCTTAGATATTACATTATCTTTCCATTTTATTTAAATTGTTAAATAATGAGGTCATCGTTGCATCATCATGATGTCATAAATAATTTAATTTATTTATTGTCTAAAAATTACAAAAAAATACTATAATGTAGGAAATATTTTTATATTTCCAATTAATATATATAGTCAAAACGATGATTTTTATAACCCCATGTAAAAATTGTTTTAGTAAAACATTTCATGTTTGTCTCATTTTTACTTTAACTTTAAATAAAAAGATATTAATGTCATTTTCCAACCAAAGTGGATTCATGGAGTCCCCACGTTGACCCATGGGTTTTCTTGGTAGTCCATGACACATACAATGAGGTTAGGACATGTTACAAGTTCATTTCATATTATTAAAACATTATTCTTACCTTAAACTACACTAATTACCTCTAATCGCGATTAAAAACATAATAAGTTACTACTCACTAAAAAATTATTTGTATCCCATTGAACCAACTTTTACATCTTAATGACAACCATTTATGTCGGATTTTTTAAATTCAAAACATAAAGATGGCAAAATTTCATTTAAATGGAAAAATCAGTTTTTATAAGTACCACTTAGTGGTTTCACTATTCATCAAAAATTGAAGTTTTTCAGAAAAAACCCAAAAATTCACCCTAAGATATATTTGATATTCCAAATTCAAAAATGAAGTCTATTTTACAAAATTCAAAACATATATGTCACATTAATTAATTTAATAATTAATTCCCACTATTAGAGCAAATAGCGTGTTTTTATGAAACAATATGTATGAAAAGATTGACACTAGTTTAAGTCTGATTTCAAATTGAAATTAATTCCAACAACCACCATTGGATTTAATGGTAAAAATATATTCTAATTTCACTTTAAAACCAACTCAAAATATAATGTAATCACATAAATAAATTAGATTAAAAAGAGGTTTTTAATTAAAATACAACATTTTACAGTATTCATTAAAAAAATGTACTTTATCGAAAAGATAACAAAAATTTACACAAAGTGAATTTTGATTTCCCAATTCTTAAGAAGAGTTTTATTTGGTCCAATAGAATGTATAAGAGTGAACAAAACTATATTTAATGACCGTTCACCATCAAAAGGAGATAAGTGAACCTTTAGGGAAAACTAGGGCATATACGCCTAAAATTGAATTCTTTCTGTATATTAAGCCTTTATCTTTTATTGAATAAATGTAAAAACATTTAAAAACATATATAATCATATTTTAGTTATTTATATCCATTCCACCAACACAACGGCTACATGTTAACTAACATTTAAAATAATATTATTTTATTATTAGAGTGCAACGTAAGATTCCCAAGAAACTCGTTGTTGTGTGTTGGGTACGCCATCGAGCATAGTGTCCCCTTCAAAGTCATATTAATATTTTATTCAAAAATATGGATAAATATGAAAATGTCATATTCCTTATTTACCTGGGGTGTTACATCCTTCCCCCCTTTTGGGAATTTCGTCCTCGCAATTTTTAAAATTGAGCTTGGAAACATCCTTGAAAGTCCCATATTGGAACAAGAGTCGGTAAAAAAATCACTTTAAAAGAATGGGAGAGAAGTACAAATGTCACCCGAGTTAACCCATACTAGGATTCCAAGTATGAAAATATGGACATGGAGGATAAAAAAAGGGTCATGTTCTGATGGAGAGTGACAGTAAACAAGTCTAGGAGAAAGTTTACCATAAGAAAATCACAATCTTGTGATGGGTTAAACGGTATTCAATTCCCCAGTAGGAAAAGTTAATAGACAACATTTTTGTTTTAAGTTACTTTTTATTGAGGAATTTATTCATAAGGAAACATAATCACTTATCATGTTGACTTTCAACTTTTACTAGATTCCTTAATTAAACTCATATTTTTTTTTCCAAAAGACAAGTATTTAGGGAGACTTGTTCGCATTAAGAGTACTATAATCAACATTTTGAGAGTCACCTAATCCAAAAAAGTGAACTATATACTTCCCATGTCTTTACACATTAACCAAAACCAAAACCAAAAAGATTATTACAAGATCAGATAATCAAGAAAAGGATAACCCTTTATAAAAAGAAAATCTATTCTTAATCTCCAAAATTTGTCCAACAAAACCCAAAGTTCAAAAAGGACCATTATATAATCAATTTTTCCATAAAATTATTCAATGTAAACCAAACTAAGATTGAAACCCAAATATTTGAAGGATTTAGTCACATAGTCTTCCAAGTTAAATCGTAACATTTATCTCCAAACAACATTAGTTGCTCCTAAAGTCTCCTATTGAACTGTAATTAACCTAATCACATATCCTCCATGATAGGTTAATCATTTTAATAAATAATCCAAAATAAACATACTCGTGATTCCTAAAATCATCTTACTAAAAAGAATCAGTAAAACTAACCAGGGACTTCATGAAGTCCAGTGGTAGGTGATAAATACCAATCGCACTTTGGTTGTGGGTTCGATTCCCGCAGCTTTGTCCGACGTGATGGATAGTCACACGGTCTGTGCGTTTTCCTTTTTCCAAAACTATATAATTCTCAAAACATTCCCCAAAAGGGATTAAATCATCAAAAATAACCATATCATAATTTCACCGCAATTCTATCTCATGCCTTTCAGTTCAATCATAACATATAGTACCCATAATTACCTCAAAAGTAAGGATCATATAAACCTAAATAGTTCTTTAAAACATTGTCCACAAAATAAAAGATAACTATTCCTTTAATAAAATTTGTCTATATTAAACATCAGGGTTACACATAATATAAAAAGTCTTCTAATGTAACCCCATCATCAAAAGAGACTTAATACTATTAAGAATTTCACCATAACTCTTGAAGCCCTTATATGTTGACATCTTACTCATTCAACATTCTTCATGATACATTAACCATTATCATCCAACTTATTCTGAAATACCTCTTTCCTACAAACAAAATCATGAATCATATCCTAAGATTCCAAAATAGGAAAACAATAGTCATGAAATAATTCATACCTTTGATTGGTCATTGTCAGTTTCTTCATCCTCAATCGGAATGGCATTAGGTATTGGTAAACGAACATTTGTACGCTCTTGGTGACCCCATTCACGAAACTTCTTTATAGGACATGTGTTTTCATAATGACCATGCACACCACATTTAAAACATTCAATTGATCCCTCAGAAATAACTTCTTCCCCTTTCCTCAAGTCAACTGGATGCTTCCTTTTTCCATGGAAGGTTCTTGCTTTATGACCTTCATTTCCACATCTATAGCATATTTCTGTCCCTTTGAAACATTTTCCTAGGTGTTTCTTTCCACATCGTTGACACATAGGTTTTTGAACACACATACCTTTATGATTATTACCTATTGTTCCATAGGGATTTGTTTCTCGCATATGTGATGCCTTATAGAAATCACCAATGTTTATGTGGTAAATCATGACTCCAGATAGTTGGTTGAGGATAAACACAAGAGTTCTCATTGCAGTTCCCATATCATTCAGCTGCTCGCTCAGAAAACTGTCACAATTTCCTTCACATCCACTGTTACTTTGGTGCCTGCTAGATCCAGCCATTTACTAAAACCAAAAAGGGTCAGTGTGAGTATATCATCAAAACCATCATGTACTAATGAGGAAGATATATTTACTCATTCAATTTATCTAAAAACTATGACTCTTTCTGAAATCCTAACCATTATTGTAATGTCACTTATGCTTAGAGAATACCCTAACCTCTAAAGTTATCTAAACCGACCTTTGATACCAACTATAAGGCCCTAGCCTTAAACCTTACTTAATATTGAATTAAATGAATAATTCACATTGAGGATCTTTTCAGGTTTAGAGTTTTAGAGAATTAGAACATAACTATTACATCTCAAATGATTACAAAGTAGACATTTCTACTAAGTTTCCATAATAAAAAAAACTCTTAAAAAGAAACATTTCTTGTTCCATTTTTTATATAGCATGACATTCCCTTGATCCCATCCCTGACCTTATTCCACATTAAGTCCTATGAAAAAAAATTCAAAAAACTTGGGGTGAGCATAAAAAGCTCAGTAAGGGATACACAAAGAATGAAAACTGTTAGTTTTTCAAAACAACCAGTAAACCATGTATACATTATCAAAGTAATACTTTTCACCTTCATGAAGTAGTAAAAACTATTCACTGAAAAAAAATATCATTACTTACCTTTTTGTAACCAAAGGACTACCATAAAACCCATATAAAGAACACATAACATATATAAAGGTAACTTGGGACATTAACATACTTAAGTGGAATAACCATACGGTCGACTTCTACACATATCACTTAATGGAATATCCATACGGCCAATTTCCATACATACTTAATGGAATAGCCATACGTCCGACTTCCATACCCAATGCATTGGAGGTTATAACGAAACCACCCGTCCTGGTATTCACGGCACCACCCGTCATATGGTTTATCACGTAACCACCCGTAAAATGTCCAAGTACCATCATTACACATAAAATATTGAAAATATAAACATTTAAATAACAAAATTTCATTTTCAATCACAATAAGTAATTCCCAGATATTGAATTAATCAATCTATTTTCAAAAACCATTTAAAAGATATTCTTTAATCAAAGTGTCCCATACCACTTTGAAGCATTTAATGGAATTATAATTTTAAAACATTAATGTCCATATAAATAAATAATGAAAACCATTTTGAAAACAGGGACATTAAAGATAAATATTTAGAATAATAAATCTTTAAAACATTTAAAACGATATTTTTGTTAAATAGTTTTTAACAAAATGAGAGACTCTTGAATACAAATAATAGCGGAATAACATTTAATCCGAACTTTATAATATCATGAGAATAATGGGATTCATGATATAATATGTAAAAGGATAGTATACACACCATATAAGAGGGAATTGGTGCATAACAATGATGAAGACTCAAAAGAAATGTAAAATGAGATGAAATCCATTATAAAGAAGGTATCCTTAAATTAAGGGTAAGTCAATCTCATAATCATGTGTGACAAATATATATACACCCAATATAAGTGGATATTAAGTGTAAAACAATCAAAGGTTATTCACACATATTCAAAGGATGACACATTCAATAACTACTTGTTGAACCCAGAGAAATCGAAATTGGGTTAAGAAGTTCCCTTGATAAAATTCGACAGCCTAACGGCGTCACATAAAATTTTACAAAAAGGGTTGATGAGAGAGATAAAGGGGATCTCATCACATGGACATAAAATTTACATAAATAAGGATATATAAGAACATATCACAACATAATAGTATGTGAATTAAAAGACATAACAAAAGAAGTCTTTAAAAAAAGGAGGGTGAAAGGTCCCCATACCGAGTTGGGTAACTTTCGAAACGTACACCCCATGGAATAAGGGTCTTACAATGAAGATGTGAATACCCATAAATGAAATTATACTACAAAATGTGTATAATAAAGGGCAGTACATACACCACTCAAAGGAAATTGTGGAAAATGTAGCATAAATCTCATGGGAATAAAAGTGAGATGAAAAATCCCTTACGAATTCTCGGCAGCCTAACGACGCCACATAAAACTTACAAAAATGGATTGATGTGATCAAATAGGGTATCTAATCATATTAACATAATGTTTATAGAAAGAGTATTATAAAAGAACATCCCCCAACATAACAAAGTGGAGCTTAAAAGAAGTGACATAAAGGAGAGTACTTAAAAAGAAAGAGATAGGTTAGATCTCTTACGAAAATTCGCATCCTAACGGCGCCACTCAAAACCTCCAAAATGGATTGATGAGAGAGAATAGGGTCTCTCATCACATGAAAATAAAAATTACAGTAAGAATAATATAAAAGAACATCCCAATAACAAGAAAGATGATCTTTAAAAGGAATGACATAAAAGCGTGTACTTAAAAAGAAAGAGAAGAGTAGGATCCCTTACCTCGGGTCCGACTTGACTCGATCGTTATTTAACATCCTGAATAATAAACATCAGTTAATTTATATTTTCTTAAGAACCACTTTCATGTTCATTATTCCTTTTATATCACTTATTTCAATGTTATAATCATTATGTAATCATTTAAGTTAATAATGTTTGTTTTGTCCATATTTGGTACTTAAGTCAAAAGTGGACTTCTTACAGTTACATGTTGTTCATGTGGTCAAAGTTTCTTTATATCAAAAATGACATTCCTGATTTGGATATCATATATATCATATATATCTAGAATATAAATGTATTTATAATATCACATAATCATTTAGAGGTAAGAAATGAAATGCTCCGTTCATGGAGACGGTAAGCCGTACGTACACATGAACGCTACTTTCATTTCTATCTCATACTTTAATGGAAAGAAATAATAATGATATAGAGGTATATAATAATTCCAGTATAACATCATATATAATAAAATTAAATCCATCCTTTATACGTCCCACGTATGGCATTAACGAATTAAATCACTTTGAGGGGGCGGTAGTCCACACTTCCTAAAATGAAGATATCGCGTATCCCCATAATGGAAGCCATAAAGTTAAACAACAAATGAAAAATACAGAAGCTTAAGTAAAACATAAACATATTATATATCATATATAAATATAGTGACATCTTAATGGCCAACTTTGAAGGTGTTAAAATAATGTTGAACAATCATCGTTTCGGGAGGCATAAATTCGCCATCCACAGAAACAGTATGTTCGTTAACCATTAGATGTAGGTGAATGTAAGTGTAGCTCGAATACTTATTATAAAAACATCCTAGTATTTTTGGTATACTGTAGTTGTTACAAAAGAAAATAATAAAAAGAGTTTAGGGGGTCGGAGAAGCAAAATAAAACAAAAGGACTCAAAAGAAGACATTACCTTAAAATCGGGTAACTCCCCTTGGTTTGAGCTTAAAGGCTTCCTTGGGAAGACTTATGCCCAATGTGAGGCTTCAAGGAGTAAGATATGGAAGTGGAGAAACAAAATTGGCAGGGTATGGACAATCCAAAGGCTTTGGGAGTGTGGGTAAGGAGGTAGAGGTGGGGGCCTTTTATAAGAGGAGAGGAGGGGCACTCTTGGAAGGTAAAGAAAAGTCACTTTATTTTAAAATGGTATTCGGATTTAAGAGGTCCCGAATTGATGTTTTTCTAGGATAAGGTGATAAGGGTTCTAAACCCACTCATCCAATAGGTTTTGGACATGTGTAGTTCTTATATATTACATTATCTTTCCATTTTATTTAAATTGTTAAATAATGAGGTCATCGCTGCATCATCATGATGTCATACATAATTTAATTTATTTAATGTCTAAAAATTATAAAAAAACTACTCTAATGTAGGAAATCTTTTTAGATTTCCAATTAATATTTATAGTCAAAAATCTGATTTGTATAACCCCATGTAAAAATTGTTTTAGTAAAACATTTCATGTTTGTCTCATTTTTACTTTAACTTTAAATAAAAAGATATTAATGTCATTTTTCAACCAAAGTGGCTTCATGGGGTTCCCAAGTTGACCCGTGGGTTTTCTTTGTCGTCCATGACACATAAAATGAGTTTAGGACATGTGTCAAGTTCATTTCATATTATTAAAATATTATTCTTACCTTAAACTACACTAATTACCTCTAATCGCGATTAAAAACATAATAAGTTACTATTCACCAAAAAATTATTTTTATCCCATTGAACCACATTTTACATCTTAATGACAACCATGTATGTTGTATTATTGAAATTCAAAACACAAAGATGGAAAAATTTCATTTAAAAGGAAAAATCAGTTTTTATAAGTACCACTTAGTGGTTTCACTATTCATCAAAAATTAAAGTTTTTCAGAAAAAACCCAAAAATTCACCCTAAGAAATATTTGATATTCCGAATTCAAAAATGAAGTCTATTTTACAAAATTACAAACATATAAGTCACATTAATTAGTTTAATAATTAATTCCCACTTTCAGAGAAAATAGCGTGTTTTTATGAAACAATAAGTATCAAAAGATTGACACTAGTTTAAGTCTGATTTCAAATTGAAATTAATTCCAACGACCACTATTGGATTTAATGGTAAAAATATATTCTAATTTCACTTTAAAAACAATTCAAAATATAATCTAATCACATAAATAAATTATATTAAAAAGTGGTTTTGAATTAAAATACAACATTTTACACTATTGATTAAAAAAATGAACTTTAACGGAAAGATACCAAAAATTTACCAAAAGTAAATTTTGATGTCCCAATTCTTAAGAAGAGTTTTATTTGGTCCGATAGAATGTATAAGAGTGAACAAAACTATATTTAATGACGGTTCCCCATCAAAAGGGGATAAGTGAACCTTTAGTGAAAACTAGGGCATATAAGCCTAAAATTGAATTCTTTCCGTATTTTAAGCCTTTATCTTTTAATGTATAAATGTAAAAACATTTAAAAACATATATAATCATATTTTAGTTATTTCTATCCATTCCCGCCAATAAAACGGCTACATGTTAACTACCATTTAAAATAATATTATTTTATTATTAGAGTGCAAGGTAAGATTCCCAAGAAACTCGTTGTTGCGTGTTGGGTACGCCATCGAGCATAGCATCCCCTTTAAAGTCATATTAAAATTTTATTCACAAATATGTATAAATATGAAAATGTAATATTCCTTATTTACCTGGGGTGTTACAAATCATGTTTTCAGAATGAGAAAATGGGTATATAAAAAGTAAAAACGATCAAAATATTGAGATGTATTTATATCAAGTTTCAAAGTGAAATTACTTCCAATGAAAAAAATTGGATTAAATTATAAAAAAATAATATAAATATACTTAAAAACTAATTCAAATTATAATCTATCAATAAAAATAAATTATATGAAAAGAAAATTTTGAATTAAAATGCAATATTTTCACTATTCATTAAAATATGAATTTTATTAGAAAAATACCAAAATTTCAACCAATGTAAATTTTTATTTTACTCTTACAAAGAATAATTTTATTGTGTCAAATATAAAATATAAAAGTTATAACCCCATGATTTAAAAAGGGTTCTCCATCTAAAGGTGTTAAAACTTTTTTTAGAACATATAGAGTATTTTATGGTTGAAATTGAATTTATTCTCATTTTAAGCCTCTAAAATTTATTAATGAATGATAAATAATTTAATAAACATGTGTAAACGTAATATAGTTAGTTATTTTAATTCATGAAAATACAATTACAAGGTGTTAAATACTATTTAAAATAATAATGTATTATTTTTCGGTATATCCTAATCTTGTGTGAAACATAATATTTATAAATAATTCAATGTTATGTATAGAATAATCTATAAAAAATAGTGTCCCCTTTAAACTAGAATTAACATCTTATTCATAAATATTAATAGATACTAAAAAGCCTTATTCTGTAATTAATTGGGATGTTACAACACATGGTTATAAACTCTTCCTCTTCTTCAGATAACTTCCTTAGGTTTAAATATTAATCCTTCCTAAGATGTATCTACTATCAAAATAGAGAATCTTGGTCATGTTTATGGATGTAAATAATGGAAATGCGAAATTATTTTCTGAAAAAAGTATATTTATATATGGAGAATATTGAAGAGAAGTTATCCATTTACAGTAGGGGAGGGATCCTAGTTCTAAATTTCATAAAATAATCCAAAATGATAAAGTCATTACAAAGAAAAATTCAACCAAATGTACATATTTTTGATTGTTATATAATATAATTTTGAAATATTGGCATAAATTAATATTTTTAATTGTCTATTTAGCATAATTACTTTATATTTGGGTTGACCCCCCCTCCCGGTAAACATGTTTTATCCTTAACCAAAGTAAATAATTTATATTGTTCGGTGTGAAAAGATTAAGTTGAAATTATTATATAATATTAAATATTTTGACTAATAAAATTGGAATCCATTTTACAAATTCAAATAATTATTGTCTTATAATTTCATTTAAAATTAAACTCGCACACACATGATGAAAAAGATGTTTTCTAATGACAATTTTTTCGTAAGTATAAAATGTTTTTATATAAAATTTTACCATTAAATTGATTCAAATGACAAAAATTGGAATAATAATAATATAATGGAGCTCATTTTACTTTCTAATCATTATAAAATAGAATTTATATTTTTAAATGCTTTAAATAAAAATGCCATTTTCAATAAGCGACCATAAGCCCACCCCACCAAGAATATATATATATATTTAGGCATGGGATATTATTGAAAAACTCTTTAAGGATCTGTGGTGTCATCCATTCATGTGTTTGAATGGATAAACCACACCTTTCATGAAAATTTATTCATGGAAAGATACCATGAGAAGGTGTGAAAATCGCACAAACAGATTAAGCGACCATATTCCCACCCCACAAAGAATCTTTACACCCATCCTCCCCATGTGGTTAATCTATATCCTTATTGAAATATTGGAAACAAATGAAGATATTTCTAGTTATTCTCTTCTCAATGTTTGACTATATCTAAAAAAACAAAAGATTAATTCAACCGTCAATATTAAGGGAAACAAAATCTGGTTGATTATGCATTCTAAGTAGTGTTGTTTCTTGAAAAGAAACCAAAATCACAACTATCTATAATCACACTCTCTACAGGGGATGATGCTCATTTTGTGCCAATAAGTATGATTTGATGCCCATTACTGGGAATAAAGAGATAGTACACCAGAGAAGATGAACCCCAAGCTCATTAGAAAAACAAATCAGGGGTGTTGATCTAAGAATTTGAAAATAGGTGAGGGAGATCCATAAAAAGGATAGTGATGAAAATGATCCATCTAAGACTAGAGAACCCAAATTAACTAATAAATACTAGATCAAATTGGATAAAAAAAGACTAATTTTCACGTTGATTGAAGGTAGGTTGGCCAATCATCAACATCGATGACATGAAATTATCCTATCCATATTATAAAAAGATCAAAATGATCAAAAATCACTGAATTAGTCTAATTTCTTGTATTTATGTTTTCATAGATCTATGAATAGTATTAAGGCCTCAAGACTTCCCCACTCATTCTCTATTAGTGTGAAGACATATATACAACTTGTGCTTCGTATTTTTCATGAGAATGTCCCATAACCTGGAAATACTAACCAAATAAGATAGATTTAGATGAGCATGATGAATCCACTTTACATGAACATGAACACTTGATTAATCTCATTGTAGAATAAGAGAGAACCTGAGTGCACTAATAGGCCTAAAGGGAAAACATGATCTAAACTAATTATTTTTCATTACTATATTCTACCCATATTTTGGATTAAATATGGAGGTGGAACTCATTTTTTTTCTTCATAATTTTGGATTTTTGACTACTGTTGGACACCCATAATCTTTTCAATTAAATTCATTACTCAATTCATGAGTGAAGTATCTCATCA
The DNA here is from genome assembly GCA_963277665.1 of Viscum album. Taxonomy (NCBI): domain Eukaryota; kingdom Viridiplantae; phylum Streptophyta; class Magnoliopsida; order Santalales; family Viscaceae; genus Viscum; species Viscum album. Next base: position 2,131,147,148 of record OY728155.1, on the reverse strand, counting down.
AAGGTGTAGTCAAATATACTAGAGGATACCAGGTTTTAAAATTTACTAAACACCAATTCTAGCAGTCTATTACTTGATTGGTGATCATAAATATAAGTAGGGATTGATTTTATACTCTAAATAATCCATGAAATATGGTCAATGAGTATGTCGAGTTACATATAACTATGATAAAATAATTAAAACTGAAAAAATAAATATATCATCTATATTTAAGAATTATCACCGGATGACATTAGACACTAATCCATTGGTGGATGGGAATATTTATCCCCCTTACCCTCTGTACATGAATTAAATATTCTAATGAATTTTCTATTTTATATTATATCTCAATATTTATTTTAATGTTTTTAGATTTTACATCATTTATTTATCCTTATGTGTTTAAAAATTTTCATCCTTATATATCAGTATTCCAAACATAGGCTAAATAGACTCACTCCATAGCCTGTGATAAAAAGTATTGTGTGAGTATGATGTCAATATGAGATATCCAATCCACAGGCTATGTGATTGTGGGGTCTATAGTGATCATTTCATTCCCTACACAATATGGAACATCATAGATAAGGTTATCTAAGTGAGGTTTAACTATGATGTTGAAAGAATATGAGAGACATCAAACAAAATTATGATTTTTCATGAAAGATAAGTTCATGATCAATGGTTACACCACTATCTCAAAAACTAAATTCAAAAACAATCCAATCAATCCCACACATATTTTTCACAAAATCATATCTCTAAAAACAAGTGATATTCACTCATAACATTGTCATATCGGAAAAGAAACATGATTCCCAAAACTAGTAAATTAAAATTAGGATAAAAAAATATTTTATTAGGATACCTATACTAAGTGATCAAAAAAATTTAAAACATTTTAGGGGAGGGAAGTATTTTCATTTTTTTACGTTTTTTAGAAATATAATTTCAATGAAGGAAGAGATCTAGTTCGTCTCTCTTCATTCTTCAAGATATTGAGGGTGAATGAATTTTTATAGAGAAATGGAGAACCTTAATAATCATAAAAAAATAGGATTGGGACTTCATCATAGTTTCATTGACGTTTTCTCCATCCTCATATTATTCTTCCACTATAACAGCTTTAGAGAGTAAAAAATGGAAAACAGTTTGAAACCATGTAATCATATCTTTAGAACGATTTATGTACCTAGCTTCAATAATTGGATTTATAGGGTCTATGTGTAGAATAATCACCAAATATGGAATACCTAAATCTATTTTCATTGTAATCAATGATTATTAAATATGTTCATTGAAGAAAAACTTTATACCCAATGAAATTGAATCAAATATTAATTATTGATAGAATTTTGTAGCCAAAAAATAGTATCACAACAATATTTATAATCAATTTAATAAATTATATAATCACATTGAGATGTATTATTTATTCATTGATGAATCTGAAAACATTTGTACAGCATATAATCATTTTTTATAGGAATCAATTATAAATTTATTCTAGTTGTGATCCACACATTCTCCAAAAACATTTAAATGTTTCCATAGGAATCTTCATGTGCTAGAACCATAAGTCTTAATGGTTGTGTCTTTCAGATTTGATATACCTAATAATAAATTAATGAATTATTTTATTTGATCTATATAGATTATAGAGTTATGGGGGATGAAGATTCATCTCCATTCTAGAGAGTATTCTTGGAGAAGGTATCTCTTTCGTGCCTTGAGAGAATTTTGTGAATGTTGTTGCACAAAAAAAGACAAATAAAAACCATATTATGAGAAATAATATAATTTTATTTATATAATATGAGGGTTATAAAATAAAAATTTCACCAGCGCCCTTAAATTCTCCTCAATCCATACATAACTAAATATATAAAATAATGTTATTATTATTATTTCATTACATGTGAAAAACATGAAAACTAATTAAATATTATTTATTCAAATAATATTAAATATATTTTATTTCGCACTGATCCATTAAACACGATCATTCGTTCCAATGAAATATTATTCAAAACATGAATAATCACTATTTATTTAATAAATAAATTTCATTAAATTATTCTCCATTAAATAAATAACAATTATATTCACTGAATATAAAATAAATATTTATTAAATATTCAAATCCCAAAATATTCTATCATATAATTAGGGAATGAATATATTTGAGTAAATTAATAATTATAAAACTATGTGTGGGAATAAATATGTATTCATCTTTTTTTAACAAATGTGGTCGAAGCCTATTTCTATTATGAAAGAAAAGACATATTTCTATATTGGTAGAGGGAGACCCATTACTTATCTCATAGGCCCATGTTCTAGTGGTCCATGAACATGGACCAAAAGCAAAGGGTACCATCATGCCTATGTCATCACGACAATATCACCAGGCCTATGTTATGCCTACATCATCACTATCCAATATCATTCCGAAGTCAGCACTTGTATCTTAAACCCCCCAAAAGAATTGTTTGGATTTGAACCCTGGACTTTTTGATGTATAATTGTGGAGTTTATAAATCAGGAACTACCCCAACTTTATAATATTTGTTCCACTTATTAAAAAATATTATTATTTAATTGATGTTTTGGATAAACATAGTTTTTGACCCACTAGGACTCTTTCTCAGTGGAATTTGGAAAAGAATACCAATGTCTATGGTGAGCATCTAGAAACATTTCTAGGAACCCATATAGACATATATTAATTTCATAATTGCATAAAAACTTATATGGTAGTTGTTGTGTAACAAATCCCTTTTTCATGATACCTCTAATCAAGTAGGTTGCATGTTTGGACCATTAACATATGTGCTCAATGTCACATTCTTTGACTTTATGGAAATTGAACTTATATATAGAACACCATGTAAAAGAAATTTTTTTTGTATATATCATTTAAGTAAAAGGTCATAAGACACATGAATCTGTTAAAAATAGATGGGGAAAATCCTTTCACACATTATTCATTAATGAAATATTACTCATGATGCACCCAATATATTGTACATAACCACAGACATATGAAAACACGATTTTCATCAATACATCATAGTTCCAAACTAATAATATCTCTTAACAATAATAATAAATTTTAAGGATCAATATACACATAAATATAAATGAACATCCAATGACACATATAAATTTTGATTTCTTACTGGTGGGTCTTATTCTTGTAATCTTCTATATGAGAAAGAACCAATGGATTACACCCTAATAAGGTTCCTAAAAACCGTATGAATATCCTACCATGATATCCTATTTTAATTTTTTAAATAAAATTAATTATCTATCTATAGAAAATATATTTAAGAGTACATTCATGGAACTCTAGGTTTCCAAAATAGTGGGGAAAAATTATGACCTTTCATTGTGACAACTAATCTTAAAAAATTATCACATAAAATGTCACAAAATAGAAAAATAATGAATTGATTGGTAGTTTATTAATATTTATTTTTAGGAATACATGTAATCACAAAGTACACCAAAGATTGTTCTAGGGAACCAACTTCAACCAGCTCCCACTTTCACTAGAGAAAACTGCTAATAACCTTTGGTCTGGTCATTCTTACATTATAATTATGATTATAAATATATAATGAATTTGTTAAGGTATTTACTATGTTTTCCTCAATGAAAAATATACATAATAAAAATTCACCATTCTGATAAAAAACCTCAAGAGATGATACTTCTAGAGTATGTTCTTTTTCAGTTGGTGCAAACATGGATATTTTGCAAGATCCATTACTACAGTATTATCAAAAATAATGTTATAGGGTCTTCATGGATAAGTACCACATCATGATTCTGGATAATATTTTATATCAAAAAATATTATTTAGCTTTATCATAAGTCTCTATATACATTTAATCTACTGCTAAATAAAAAACAGCTAGATTCGTTGAACTCTTCTAGCTATATACTCCACAATTGAGACTAAAAACATATATCAAAAATGAATTTAGATCATTATGATATGTTTGAATACCAACATCTATATAACTCCTTATGACAATCTCTTTATCTCCTCTATACACCAAGAATATATCATTCTTTCTTCTTAGATACTTTAGGATAGCCTTAATAATATACAAATGCTGCTAACCGGGATCAACTTAATATATGCATACCATAATAAATTTGTATCCGACATCAAAACTATTACATAACATGGAATTCATGATTGATCTAATCACCAAATCTTATTTGATCTTATTCATTCTTTATTTCCCTTATTATTTCTATGGCCACACTTTTGTGAAAATATATATAATATGTGATAGTAGAACCAATATCTTATTGGATTATTCCATAAGAAATATCCTTAGAATCTAGTGAATATATATACAGTGACCTAGTCCAAGAATAATGTTAGATTTGTCATTAGTAATACTAATCTCTAGAAAATAGGATGCTTCACCATACACCTTCATAGAGATACATTTGTTTAACTAATACTCAATAGACTGTAACCTTGGAATATTGTTTCGAATTAGTAAAATGTCATCATCAAATACTACTTGGATAATGTCCACATTGTAAACACATGGATAACAATTATTCATAATGGAATAAAATTATTTTATGAATTAACCAAAAAAATGATCCATGCTTGGGATTATTTCATCAATCCACAAATGGACCTCTATAACTTTCGTATCTTTTTTGCATCACTTAGAGCCATAAACCTCTTTGGATGTATCATACACACAACTTCATGAAGTTTCCCATTAAGGAAATATAATTTTGATATCCACCTTCCAAATTTCATAGTTTTTCTAGGTTCTATATCAAGTATAATTCTGATGGATTCAAACATGGAAACATGATAAAAGGTTATGTCATATTAAATTACTTGAATTTATTTAAACCCTCTATCCACTAGCCCTGATTTATAGGTACTTAGTTTACCTTCTATGTCCGTTTTCCCTTGAATACCCATTTTAACTGAACATGGTTTACATCAGTGGGTGGATCGACCAAAACCCAAACTTATTTATGATACATGGAATACATTTCAAAATTCATGGGTTATATTGTCAAGAACCAGCCCGGGTCGACCTTGAACCGGTCACCCGAGCCGGTCCGCGGCAAGTCCCAAGGGGCGTTCCCGATCCCACCGGGATGGAAACTAGTGTCGGGCATAATGTTTTAATCGTCGGGAATGATTTAGCCCAAAAAAACGAGGACCTGTAAAATAAAAACAAAAAAACAATAGACAACACTAATGACAGAAACAAACTACATCACAAACATACCTCCACGTGACCTCACGGTCACCACCAAACTAAACACAAATGTCGCTCCGTCACTAAGAGACTCAAACGAGGAAAAACCCGAACATAAGGAACCTGCAACTAAAAAGGTAAAAGATAGGCGTGAGCACAACATGTACTCAGTTGGTGAGCCCAACAACAAAACCCAAAGCACTGCTAGAAAATAAAGAATCTACAAATTCCAGGATTGAAATACAATGTACTAAAGTAAGCTTTCATAATTTTTTACTAGAAAATCAAAACACGAGACATTACTCTTATTCTTTTTCAAAAGATGAATTTCTTTTCATTGGTGCCAAAATAAATTCTAAAAGTGAAAGAAGTGTTACATTTTAAAATTTTACACAAAGAGAATAACACATTTTTATTTGAAATCCATTTTCAAAAAGTAACTAGTATAAGCTGTAAAGAACAACTAAATGTAAATAAGCTGGGAAAAATCAAGTAACCATGGATGGTCCTAAACATCCCTAGAAAACCCCTAGACGTACTCGAGTTCAGACTACCTGCCGGCATGGTACTCCATAGTCAATAACCAACTGGCCGCCCTAACATCCAACCAGTGGCACGCCCCCCAAGGACTTACCTACCAAGGGGGAGCTAACATGTCTAATCGGGGTTAGCCAGCAACCGTCACTCGATTCTATAAAAGACTCCCAGGAACACATGGTAGTTTTAATAATACTTTGTAAGTGGGAGGCCCTCGCACGCGTGACTTATCTCACCGCACTTGGCAACCCCTTACATGGACACCACTACACGATAACCCTCGAAAGGAAGTCCCTCTATAGAGACGCCCCATAAGTACGTATATTTATATGTAGTCAGTTCAAAATCAATAAATTGCCAACTAGGCCTCCACATCATTTAAATTTAGGCCATTTAATATCAAATCATTTCCAAAAGATATGACACACGTCATCACATTGGAAACCAGAAAACATACTTAGGAACTCGTTTAAGGAAAACCAAACCATCATTGAAAATTTCCAAAATCCAGTTTAAAGGACAAATGACTTTTCATCTATCCATGTTTTCATGAGATCACCACTTTTATAAACGATACAACCGCTATTTCACACACACCAAAATCATTTCAAAACACAGTTCAGTATGACTTGCACATTTCATGAAGTACTCATTCAGAAACAACACAAGAAAAACCACACAATTAAATCCAAGAAAGATATTTTTAGTGCGATGCAGGTATAAACAGTTTCCAATTTCATCAAGTCACCATTCTAGTAATAATTATCTAATACTACTTTAAATTTACTGAAAAACAATGAAATGACAAGGAATAAATAAATTCAAAAATTTATAGGCAGGTGCAGTGGGAGACCTACCTTGACTCGCAGCTAGTTTTCGATGACACGACACGTCTCACACTTGCGCACTAGAAAACGAAAGAGAGAAAATTCGATAAAGTGAAAATACCTCGCGACACACTGCAACAGAAGTTTAATGACTAAAACACATAAACACCAATTTAAAATAGTCCAAAAGAATGAGAACGCAAAAATACAACGTATATATATATATATATACATATATATATATATATACATATATATAAATGTTGGTAAAAAATAAATTATGTAAGAAAAAAACAAACCTCACCTCGATTCACAAACTGAACCCGATGATACAACACACCTCATGTAGGTGCGTACGCACGCGAAAGCCAATGACTGATGTGTTGAAGAATTATTCCGCCAGAACACTGCAAAATATCTTAAAACAATAAAAACAGCCAATAATTGAAATAAAATATGGTCAAACAAATTCATCTCCCAAAAATTTACCTCAGCACACAGATCCACGCGACCGCCAGGGTCACGCCCGGTTTTCAGGTGCTCCGCTGGCCAGCATAGGGCGGAGGTGGCTGGTCGGGCTGCAGAAAATTGCCGGGAGGCCCGAATGGGTGAATAGGGAGGTTCTGGCCGGAGGCGTCTCGCCGGAGATTGGTCAGAGGTCGCCGGAGTGGGCCGGGAACCACTGGCTGGCGGCGGGGCTCACCGGAAAAGGGCAGGGCGGTGCGGCGAGTTCGCGTGAGGGCCGGGGGCTGCGCAGTGGTGGTCGGGTGAGCGGAAGACGGAGGTCGGGGAGCTCACGCTGGAAACGGAGCAGGCATGGTGCGCCAGAGGGAGGGGAGGCCAGCGGTCGGGCTGGTAGAGGAAGCAAGGGCAAGGTGGGCCGGCGGTCGGACTGGCGGAGGCAGCAGGCGCAAGGCGACGGGAAGCCGGGGCCGGGACGACGACTGTGCACGGCGACGGGAAGCTGGGGCCGGGGCGACGGCTGGGCACGGTGCACCGGAAAGCTCGCACAAAGGCCGAGCTGGGCGCGGGCGTCGGAGGCGGTGGCCGGGACAGGGGGTCAGACAAGAGGAGGGGGACGCCGAGGTGCTGCGCGAGGGAGCGGTGCCTGAGGGGGCCGAGACAGGGGATCAGACAAGAGGAGGGGCCATTAGAGTGTGCTGGTGCACAGAGGGAGGGGGAGAAGGGTGGCTCGGTAGGGGAGAGGGAAAGGGAAGGAAAAGGGGGCCACCGCATGGGGGGAACGAGATTAGGGTTAGGGGGGTTAGTTTAGGGGTATAACATGAATATATATATGATAATAATAATAATAATAATAATATGATAAAATAATTAAATAAATAAAATCAATCTTATTAATAATAAAATGATATAATAATAATAATAATAATATTAAAAGACTAAATAAAAGAATAAAAACAAATCTTAATAAAAATAAAACTTTATAAAAATAGTAAAACTTTATAATAATAATAATAATATCATAACTATAATAATAATACTACTTTAATGATCCTAATAATAAAAATAATAATAATAATATTTATAACAATCTAATACTAATAATTATATTAATGTCAACATAAAAAAATTACTATTTAAAACGTCGGGCGACACACGGTCACCCAGGCCGAAGGCACGGTCACTACCAACGTTGTTGTGACTGCGCACCGGCGTGCAACCCGTCAAAACAATTAAACTTTGCAAAAAATTCAAACTGAGACAAAAATAAGTAAAACAAGGGAATCTACGGTCGGGGTGTGACATATATCCATCTTATAGCTTCTCATCTCTCTACTCTCTCTTTTTATGTGAGATTTTTGTTAATCTCAAATAATATTAAGTCACTATAACAAAAAAAATAATATATTTTGTTTAAAATAAATTCAATATCTATTATATATTGTGATGCACACAACAACATAATTAAATGAAATACATTTCTCTATTAAAATATTATTATTTAAACATGAAAATTATAAACTATCTATTACATCGGATGGTATGAATAAAACTAACTAAATTAATAAAATCATATGTTTTAATATGTTAAAAATTAATTCAATTGTTATTTATGTATTATAAATAAAATAAGAACAATTTTTATGAAAAAATGTTTTCTGAACAATTTTATTTTCCTAAAAGGCTGTTTAGTAGAGATTTGTGCACATATTTCGGAATTATTATTTTTTCTAACATTATAAAATTTATTAAAATAATTAATATTTTAATTTGTCCAATTAATTTTAAATTATCGTGAAATTATGGTATTTTTTTGGAAAATAATACATTTTTAGTGAATGGGGAAAATACATATTTCTATAAAATTATCATTTAGTTTTAATAATTTAAGTCCCATTATTATTTGAATTTTATTAAAAATTAAAATAAGTGTTATTTAATTATATTAAACACAATTAATCACATTTAAATCATCTTTATATTATATTATAGTATAATTTTATTTTTAATCTTTAAAACACTATTTTTCTGAAAACAGTTTGTAAATGTATAATATTTATACAATTTTAAAATTAAAATAAAGTAAAATGTGAATGATTTAAATGTAATGTATATATTATATATCTATAACTATGTATTTAAATTTATATAATTATTATTAATTTTTATATAGTTAATATGATAGCATATTTTCTATAAAAATGCATTTATTGAAAACCCATTTTTTGGACACAAATGTGAGTTAAATTTTAAATTAAATTACACCACATGTGAGAGTTAAAATTGATAATATGAGTTCATTATTTGGAAAAATTATAATTTATATTATTTAATAAGGTCAGCTAAATTTTTTTATCACAAATAACAAGGAAAATAGTAAACATTATTTACCCAAGGTAAGGTACAAACGGGTTTACTAAGGATTTAACAAAAACGATAAGGGATAAACATTACCCTATGTTTGTGTAATTCCTATTTTTAGTTTATATTTTTACCTTACATATTCTGATGTTTTAAATGAGTCTATTTTTGAGCCTTTTGGTATCAAAAAAATATGAGTGGAATTCTTTATATTAAAAATTCCAAATGCATCATCTCCCCAACCTATAAAAGGCCACCACTATCCTATCCTTTGCACACTTACAAAACCTAATTTTTTTTCCATGATATACCCAAGTAACTCCCTTACTCAAATTACCTCATAATAGTATAATTATCTTGATTATAAATTCAACCTACAATGTTTATTGGTTCAAATCTAAAGAAGTTGTCTTATGAATTAGTAACATCCATAAGCGAGATTTTTATTTAATTTTGTCTTCCACCTCCTTGGAAAACTATAAAAACATGATTATATAATAACTTCAGTATATTACATATACATAGAGGTTTTTTTGTTAGTTCCAAGACTAAAAACCATATCCTTATCTCTTAAATGGGAAATGAAACTTTTGATCATGTGTACAACATAATACGACCTCACAAACCAACTTAATTTATTTTCTATCATAGCTTTTCACAGATAGATACAATGATTTATAAAATTTGTATATATGATAATTCTGATATAATTATACTTATTATAATAATAATATCATATATATCTTGTTACATAAAATTCTGTATAGAATATAATAATGTCACCCGTGTGTATAGTGGACTACCGCCTCACAAAGTGACATGATTCATTTTTCACATAATATTTTCATAGAAGGTAATAAGAAATAATTTTATATTTATATGCTATATTAATGATATATTAATCATTTTTAGAAATAAATATATCATATAATTTCATACCTTATCTAACACTATTCATCTGTAAATTAAACTACTGCCTCGTTAGGAGATGTGATTCATTTTTCACTACAGCTTTACATATAGGTAAAAAAGAATATTTTAAATAATATAACTGATATATATTCAAAATGATATTAATTATTGAAAATTTATATACAATTCACTTCATTGAACTTTCAGCCATTAAATAATGATAACTTTTCTCATGCATACATATGCCTTACCATATCCACGAAGCGTTGTGATTTGTTATCCATAATCAAAATTAAATATTGATTTAAATAGGTATCTATTGAATAAATATATATTTATAGGAATAATAAAATTCTAGATATGAATGAACTATAACCTGGGTTCATGACCTGGACCTCTTGTGATGCAACATGCAGGATATAATATGTTAATTAACCCCTAAAACAATAGTGATAATGATATAGTATTAATGAATATGTAACAACATGTTTTTAAAGGAACATATATGATTTTAAAAATATTATTATTATTCTAATATAAGTTTATAAAATGTTTAAAACCACAATACAGGATGGTAAATTGTTTTTAACAAAATATAAATGAGTTAATGGGGTTTCTTAATTCAATTTCAATTCATTGGGTTATATGTCTACTTCACTAATTATATTATCCCAAGATTATGTGTGAAATAAATTTTGATTAATTAATGTTGTATTTAAACTTGTCCTTTTCTGGATATCAATTCATTATTCATAATCACCACATTGATTCACTCTAACCTCAATGATATAATATTTTTAGGGTTCCTTCTCAAATATCCTTTATTGATACACTATTTATCTTATTCACCACTTTTATTTTAAATGGTTTATATACATCCCCATTACATAATATATCGAGAATCTATTCTACTTAATGATTTTTAAGTGTCTTTTTATCAACTATATTAATTTGAAGTTATGATTCAAATGTTACTGATGTGGTACTAGTATTTGTTTCAATATCATTTTATTTTGGATTGTTTATGCTTGAAATTACATTATTAAAAATTATTTGATCATTTCAGAGTAAAACCCTCAAATTTTATTATCCAATAGTGATCCATTAAATTTCAAATAATCTACCATTTCCCACTCTTTGGTACATAAATTGTTTGAGTAACATTTTAAGGAAAATCAAATTCATTTCTCAATTAAGTAGAAATCCCATTTTATTCCATATTAATATTCTATAAAAATGTCATAAAAATGTTATGACTATTATTATATGACTATTTTTAGCCATTTTTTCCATGTTTTACTTTTTACAAAACAATTTAAAATTAATAATCATGTCATTTTCCAAAGAAGGAACCATTTAACATTTACTAAAAATGTGAATGAAGGATTTATTATAATGTTTATTGAATGAAAGGTATTTTACACAATCATGACCATTATTTTCCTTGAAGATTACATTATAGGTTTACAATTTTATTTTCAAAGAAAATTATTTCCTAACTTTTTTTAAAAAAATTTTAGTTTTTCAAAATAAATTTTCAATTTAGAAATATTATTTTCCTCAATAATGTTTTTATAATTTTTATTGTTGTTATATTCATCAACAAAAACTACAATCTATGTATTGGATTCATTTTAAATTCTGTATATATGTCTCCCACATATATATGTAGGTTATTCTATATTCCATTTTTTATTTAATAAATGACTTAAGACGATCTGTCAAATTCATTATATAAGAAATTTCTCTAGATTATGTTATGAGGTAGGATTATGTAACCCATTTCATTTCGTGGGTAATTGATATGTTTAATCCTTATCATTGATATCATTATGATGTACTCATATCCATGTGTATAAAATGAATGTGATGGGTGAGACAGTAATTATATATCCCCATAATTCATTAGGTAATGTTTTAGATGCATGATATGTCATGTAATGGATTAGTGAGTGATCCTAATCTATTTTGGGACTCTTTCCTCCATGTGATATTGTTATAGAAATTATCAGTGTCTTTTTAATATTTCATGATTAATGTTGTTACCACATTTCATATAATTACAGGATCATACGATTCTATTCTCTTTATGTTATTATACCATTTTATTACTCAAGTTACATAATTTTTCTGATATCATGTTATAATTTTGACTCACATATTATTACTCTTTATCATGATTATTCCATTACTAATCTTTTTATCTCACCCATTTTTTTATGTATTCTCTCATATATCCTATGTATATTTATGATCTCATATAGATTTAATGATCTAATTATTGAGAATAATATAAGGATGTCATGTTTTAGTTTCCTTCTATTTATTATGAACCTTTTCTTCCAATAACACTTGTACATTATGATCCTTTAGTTATAACTATTGAATATTAATTTTTATGAATAACGTAATATTTTTTCTAAAAGTATAGGGTCTCCATAGAGGGTATGAGAGGCAAGGATAATGTTGATTGACACTTATATTCCTATAATATAGATCATACTAATCAGTTTTATGTTATTGCTTAAAGGTTTATAAGTTTCCCTTTTGTATGTTAGAGAATTTTCAATTTATTTATTTTAACAATATTAGTTAATGGTAGAAAATATGAGAAATAATGCTGTCAACAAATGTGATGACAATGTAATGATTTTCTTAATGATATTCCTAACCAAATTGAAATATAAGTTAAAAATATTGTTATCATTTATATAAGATATATCAAATTACGTTGAACAACTGGAACATATTTGAATTTATAATGGTATCATAGAATTGAATTATAGTATATCATGGAAGATTAAATGTTAAAAATAATAAACAAAATAATAATAAATTTATTTAATTCCAAAAATACAAGAAGGTGAACCCATGAAAATTCCTTAAAGGATCTTTAAAATGATTTTTTTGGTGAGAAAGTGGGCACAAAACAAAAAATTTAAAAAGAAATATGTAGAGTTTGGTTAAAAAGACACATGGACATAATGTTCAATCTATTACACCAATAACAGTATAATTTCAAAAATGTGGGTAACTTTTTAATTATCTAAGTCAATTTCATAATCCAATGATTAATTCCAAATGGAATATGTTATAAAAATCAAGTAAGTGGAATGATTGATGTGTTTAGGTTCTTGTAGTCTAGAATCATGTTGTTGAGTATTTTTATCAATGGTATTCTACTTATAAGAACCATGAAAATTCAATGAATTGTTCTGCATTTTATTTCATTTAAGTATATTCATTAATATGTTAAATGGTAATAATAATCTAGAATATTGATTTAATTTTAAGGTTATACTCAATCTATAAAAACATAATTCATTAAAACATAATATTGGATATGTTCTTAATATTGTGGTAATTATAGTAAATTAAAATGAGATGATTTTTTGGAAAAGAATGAGATATATATAAAAACACCACGTATAAAAAAAATTTATTTGATGACAGATTTATATTTGATGATGTTAATCATATTAGAAAGAATTTAATAGGATTATGGTGAATATTTAATATGGGTATCACAAATATTTTTCCATAGTTTTTGAAAAATTAGAAATCACATGTTGTGTTAAAACCCATCGCATCTGGTAAGGTCATTGGGCATGAACCCATATCTGAAGGGTGATAAGGGTGAAACACCTACCACTAGACTATGTGATGTACTGGTTACTATTATACTATTTTCAGATATGTGTTTTTGTTTATAAATATTATGTTGATTTAGGGACACTAATTATAGGATCAAATCTTTTTGAATTTTTAGGATTTTGATGTGATTAATGATATTTTGGGAAATATCTTATTGTGTTAGGATGTCTATATATACATAATTTAAGTTAAATATAAAGTATTTTCATTGATGATTTTATTATGTTTTTAGAGATATATCTTGAAGGGAATGAGATTACCATTGAGGTTAAAACAATCATTCTTATCGTGGTTATTGAGGTTACTTGGGATATATGGTTATTTAATTATGGAATTATCTATGTTTAAACATTGGTTTTATTATTGAGTTTTGGGGTTTAATATATTCATATTCATTTTGGGTATTATATTACTTAGTAATAACTAATTCATTTTTAATAAAGATATCAGGAATATCTTGTTACACTTTTTAGAATCATATGATATGTTAAAAGTTTTTTTATGTGCTTCATCCATAAGAGAAAAAAAAAATTAAATTTGATATTAATTTCTTTATAGTAAGTGAGAAGTGAAAATTTACCGAATCACAATGAAAGGATGAAATTATTTTTTTTAAATATATATAATGTAATTATATTTTCTGTTGTTCTCCATCATAATAGAAATGTAATCCCTCAAAACTAGTAAAATAATTTTCAGAACAAAATTTATCCTATTGTATACATATCCGATGAATCAATGGTATTTTAATGAATCATATATTTTAAGATTTGTGGTTGTTAATTGTCACTTTATCATTTAATTTATTGTTTTCCATGATCTCTATCACCCTCTATAATTATTTACAATTTTCATCCTTGTCCATGTTTTCACTTCACAAATTTTTTCCCAACTTGTAACTCTACATGTGTGTTATCCTAGATAACCATGGTTTCTATCAATCCATATTTTAGGTATATGTTTTATTCAACTTTTTATTTTGTGATTTGGGTTTTCCAGAAAGTAATTTTTTTTAAATGAAAAACCTCTCATTACTGTGTACAAGTTCAAATTTTTATAATGGAATTTAATTAATAAGGGTATAATGAAACAACCTAAACATTTATAATATAATTATCTTTATATAAATTCAATCTCATTGATATCATATATTTCAGACAATACGATGTTTAAATGGAACTCAATACTCAATTAAAATATTGTTATTTAAACATGACCATTATAACCTAGCTGTTAAGTTGGAGGGTATGAATACTACTAAATATATTATTCAAATTATATGGTTCACAAATGTATAAAATTAATTCAATGGTAATATATTGATTACAAATGAAATAAGAACAATTTTAATGAAAAAAAATCTATTCTAAAAAACAATATTTTTCTAAAAGAATATTTATTTGTGCATTGCACACATAATTTGAAATTAATTTTTACCAATTATAGATTTTTTTTTTCTGAAAAATGATACATAATTTTTGAAATCATTATACTAACATTAACTTATTATGAATGTTTTGTATTTTTTGGAAAATAATACATTTTTAGTGAATAGTAAAAAACCAATTTTTATAAAATTTTCAATTTATTATTTATAAAATGATCGAAATATTATTTTATTTTATTTTAAAATTAGTAGAATTATTTTTTATTTATATTAAATCTAATTAATCACATTTAATTCATCTTTATATAATATTTTAGTATAATTTTGATTAATTATTTAAAACAATTTTATCCTAAAAACAATTTTTATGTTTATAATATTTATCCATCATAATAATTAATATGACCCCTATTCAAGAATAATTAAAATAAAATTTATATATTATATAGAAATAAATTTGTATTTAAATTATTCTAATTATGATTACATGTCATATAGTAAATATGAGATTATCTTTTCATTAAAGAGTAATTTATTGAAAAATGTTTTTCAACACGTCTGGTGGTTTAATTTTTAATTAAATTATGCCTATTATATGAGTGAAAATGAAAAAATGGATTCTAAATTTGAAATAAGGATAATTTATATTCCTTAATAAGGCTAACATAAATTTTTTACTATAATTAATAGTGAAAATAGTTAAACATATTTAATGTAATTAAGGTAAAAACAAGATTGCATGGGGTTAAAATCAAATGATAAGGGTTTTAAATGATCCAAAACATGAATAATTATTATTTTATTGTAAAAATTTGACCATATATATTCTGACTCTATAAAATGGTCTATTTTGGAGTATTTTTTTCTAGAAAAATTTTTTTTGTATAAATATTTCTTTTCAAAAACTTCATGTTAGCATCTCCCCCACTTAAAAAATCCACACCATCACCTCTCCGTTAGAAAAATCAAAAAACCATTGTTCAGAAAAAATTACCAAAATAATTCCATAAATTCCCTCCCCTAATCCAATAATCCTTTTCGTAATCATAAATACATCCTAGAAATTCTTTTCTGCAATACTAATAAATTGTTCGAAGAAGAAGTTATGTATTTAACCGATGTTATTATATTATTTGTTCTTACACCTACCTCATATCTTAATACAAATTGACTCTATAAATACTAAATTATGTTCCAGATACTATGATTCTGTTATTTTAGGGTCATTTTCTATATCTATCGCCTCCGCCATCAAATGGTAAATGAAACCGTTGATTGTTTGTACAATGGTCTACTACCTCGCGAACCGACATAATATATTTTACTTCACCACTTCTCATGATTCATATAATGATTCATATAATGTTTAAATATTATATTTATGATATAATTATACTTATTATATTATAATATCATATATAACTTCTTAATTAACATTCTCTATAGAATACAATAACATCGCTCGTGTGTACATCAGACTACAACCTCTCGAAGGTATGTAATTATTATTTCAATTATACTTTAGATTGATGGAATCATAGATTAATTAAATATTTATATATTACATATATGAAATATTAAAAAATATTTTATATAAATATATCATATAATTTCATAACATGTCATCCATTGAATAAATGATAATGTTGTTTGTATGTATGCTGGACTACCGACATGCGATGGAATGTGATTCATTTTTCAATAATGTTTTACATGATGGTAATAAAGGATAAATTTAAAGAATATATGTGATTTATATTAAATTATTATTAATCTATAAAATTAATATATAGTCCACTTCATTACGAATTCACCTGGTATGGAAATGATAACACCGCTCATTCATAAATGTGGCATACCATCTCCATGAATAAATGTGATTCATTATCCATGTTCAAAATTCAGTAACGATTATAAAGATTCTTCAAATAAAATATGTAAATTATGTAATTAATATGATTCTATGTATTATTTAATTTTAACCTATTTATATTATTCCAAACATTCATGAAAAAACATGGATTAGAAACAAATGAAATTAGCACATAAAATAATAGTGATAATCAAATATTATTAACGAATATATAATAAGATGCTATAAAAGGATCATATATGATATTATAAATAATAATATTATTCTTGTATAAGTTGATAACATTTCTAAAAAAACTATAAATAACTATAACGATCTCTGAACAAAAGGGAAGCATGATGTAAGGGGTTTTCATGACTCAATTTGCATTCATTGGGTAATATGTATACTTCTTATTTTATATTATTCCACGAATCTATGTAAAGATAATTTTGATTGATGTATGTTTAATTTAATCATTAAATAATTATAATAAACATGATTTACCCTTAATCATCCCATTTATTAACTCTCACCTCAAGGATATGAACATTGTAAGGGTTTCACCTCAAACATCCTTCTTTGAGACTCATGTTCTTTTATTAACCAAATTTATTTTAAATGGTTGAAATAATTACCATTTACATACTATATAATGTATATTTTTTAATTCATTATATTTTAATTTATATATTATCTAATTCATTCATAGAATGTTATGATTCTAGACTAACTGAAGTGGTAATGTTTTATTTTAGAATATAATTTTAATCAGGATTTCTTTTTCTAGAATTTCATTTGTTGTAATTTTTCTATAATTCTTTAGTAAAAACCATGAATTTTATTTTCCTATAATTATTCAGGAAATTTTCATGTAATAATATGATTTACCTATATTTTGTACTTAAAATTATTGAGAAATTATTTTTTAAAAAAACTGAATTGATTTCTATATCTTTTAAAACACTTTTTCATCCACATCCATGTTTTTTATAAACTTCTTAAAAATTATTTTTACAATTCTCTTATGATTTCTAAAATTAGTTTTTTCCCATGTTTTAAATTTTAATAAATGGTTTAAAAGGAATCATCCCCTCATTTTATGAACATTGATCTTTTTAAAATTTACCAAGAATTTTGAAAAAATCTTTCTATTAATGTATACATCATGAATAGTATTTTCCACCATAGTAACCATTATTTTCCGTGTTTATTAGTTTATATGTTTTAAAAGAAAATTTTTAAATAAATTTATTTTAATAATATACTGTGAATTTATATTTCTTCTAAGAACTTTTCCAAGTGGAATGTTTATTTTCCTAAAGAGTGTTACTTATAATTATATTGTATTTATATTAGTTAATAAAAAAAACCATTGATATATTAGATTGATTCTAAATTATATATATATGAATCTCATATATTTACCTAGATTATTATATGTTCCTTGTTTGTGTTTATACATTCCTTATTCCCATATATCAAATTAATCATTTGATTATTCTCTTTTTATTATATTATGGGATATGTTTATGAAACCAATTTGTTTTGAGGGGTAATTATTTTGTCTACGACTTATTATTGATATCCTTATGTTTTAAGAATATTAATGTATATGTAATAAATTTAGTTGGTCGAACTAGAATTATATATCCCTCCAATTCATTAGGAAATTTTTTAGTCCCACAAACTATCATGTTTGTCCTTATAAAGTGAACTAAATACATTATAGGACTCTATCCACCATGTGATGTTGTCTTGGTAATTATCCTTGAATAATGTGTATTTCTTGTTTTATATTGACTTGTCTTTTCCTGTATTATCATGGTCTTATAATACAATAATCATTATGTTATACTTCCATTTGATTACCCATGTGACTTATCTTTTATGTTATAATGTACCAATTTTAATTACCCATGATTCTCAAAAAATGGATATTACAAATGTTTAGATTAATATTCATTACATTACAAAAACACATTACTGAGGGCTACAATACTTTAGTGGATTTAGAATAAAAAATCATAATTTTCTAATCTAGTGAATGATAATTATTTTTCCCAAAAATTATCTTATCATTTAGTACTATTCATAGTCATAACCTATATAAACGTTTCATTCAAATGTGGGTTAAGAAAATATAAGAAAGGGTGATATGGGATTCTCATTATGGTTAAACAAGGAAAGTATATAAATCTAAGATGAGAATAAGAGTATGATAACATCATAGTGATATGTGAAAACATACCCTTTATTTGAATGATCAAAATCTTAATTCATTACATATATATTATAAGTTCATTAAGACATGAATCATGAGAAAATAAAATAGAAAGAGTCATGAGAGAATAACATTGGCATAATACATGGAATTTTGGAATATATATAAGAATATAAAATCTATTACTTATTAATCATGTATTATTTTCAAGATGTATCAAGGTACCACGTTGGGTTGTTATGCTACCTATGTGGGACATACAAAAATCCCCAATGGAAGACCTTTCCTCACAGTGGAATGGTTTCACTCCCCAAACCATCATAGTAGTCAAGGATCACTCCCATGACCATCATATTGGAAAAATTCCATTACTAAACTAGTTTCACCCCAATTCTAGTCCCATCTATCTCATGAGATATAATTCATTACCCAATTAATTAGAAGGGGATATATGTCCCACCAGATTTTAGTTATAACATAACCATCTTCTTTATTTATAATATAACTTCCATACATGGTTTTAACATAAGTGAGGTCAAATAATGGGAATCCAATATATGTGTGCCACAATATCTTAAAACATTCACCATATAATAACCCATGAAATGAAATCGGTTTCATAAACATTTCATCATATCATATCTTTTTGAAATGAGATAGGTTTCATAATCATTTCAACATTTCATTATATCATAACCCATGAAATGAATCTGGTTTTACAAATATTTTATCAGGGTATAAGCAGTGGAAGAGAAATAGTTTTTATAAAACTTTTGGCATCATAAAAACTATCCCTTTATATAAAGAATTATAATTGGATCATTGTATAATCTCCATATTAAAAATAAATAACATTAAATGTTTCTTGAAGAGGATAAATTTTCTATGAAAATAAATTTCTAAAATTAAAAATTCATAATACATTTTAAAAATCATTTTATTTGAAGGTTTAATTTTTAAAAAATTAATGGATCAGTTGAAAATCATTTAAAACATTTCTTGAGGAAAATATCCATTCCTATTTTAAAAACACATTTTAAAACATAAAACATTATAAAAATAATATTCCCATTGAAATAATTAATATCAATTTTTTAATAAAATTTCCCAAATATTTTGATTTTTTTGAGAATATCTCCCAAAAATAGTAATCTAATCTTCAAATTGTTGAGTGGACATGATAAATGAAAATTTTGTTCATGTCATGCATGTTAAAAAAATATTGTTTTCACATTTTCAGTTTGAATGGAATTAGGTATTTCTAAACATATATTTGTATGGTCATGTGGATACCATTACTAAACTTTCATTTTAGGACATCTATTGTGCATAATGACCAAACACCCTATATTTCAAACATGATGTTTATAACTCGGAAATAACATCTTTCCCTTTTATGGAATCAACTGAACACTTCTTTTTTTCATGGAAGGTTATTACTTGATGACCTTCATTTACACATTTATAGCATCTTATTATCCCATTTAAAAAATTTTCCAAGGTGTATATTTCCATTTACTTGAAACATATTTCACTGAATATAATTATCTTTATGATTATTGCCTAAACTTCCATAGGGATTTACTTCTATAATATAAAATTCATTTGAAAACTCAACAGGTTTCCAGTTGTTATTCATGAAACTTGATAGTTGGTTTAGAATAACCATGATAGATATCATTTCATCTCCCATTTCATTTAGTTTCTTATAAAGAGAACCACCACATTTTCCTTCATGTTAATTTATACTTTTGTGCCTACTCGATCCAACAATTTATTAAATCCAAAAATTATAGTGTGAGTATATCAAGAAAATTGTCATAAACTATATTATGAGGAAGATAAACAATATGATATAATTATTCATGTTATTTTAAACTCATTACATTTATCCAAAATAACTATTAGTCTTTCTAATATTCTAAACATTGTGGTTATAAAAAACCTGTCACTAATGTTTAAATAACACCAAAACCTCTAATGTTATCTAAAATGGCCTCTGATACCAACTATAATGTCATGTACTTAAACATTACATAATATTTTTTATGTCACATATTTAAATTGAGGATCATTTTAGGATTAGAGTTATAGAGAATTATGACATAGATATTAAATAACAACTCAAATTTATACAGAGTGGATAAAACCACAGTAGTATCCATTTCTTCCACAATATAAAACATTTAAAAGAAAAAATTATTTCCATTTCTTTATAAAACTTTTCTTGACTTCTTCCTTTCTCTTACCCATATTTACATCATGTGAAAACATTTTTAAAACATGGGATGAGCACAAACACTCAACACGAGATATAAAATAAGGAAAGAAAATTTTAGTCCATGAAATTTTATAAACCCATAAAATTATAAGAATCCTAAAAAACATCATAACAATTATTAATCATAAAGGAAACTTTTAGAATCCATATCTTACTAACATTATATTTTTTACAGATACATAGGGAGTAACCTTCATGGTTACATTTGGAATACCCACCATAGTATATTCCCTAAATATGTTAGGAGAAACCTTATCATTTACCTCCACCTCATTAACAAATGCATTGAAGAGCTATCAAGGGATCACCCACCCTTAGTTTATCATGGAAACACCCGTATACATAAACTATTCCCATGAACTATAACATAATCATGACACATAAAACTAGAAAAATGAAAAAATAACATTCCCACATTGCAATCACAATTAATCATATCAATATATTGACATAATAAGTCCTTTATCAAAACCATTACCAATACCAAAATACATGAAATTGGTATATGGTATTTATTTTTCATTTAAAAACAATAAAAATTATTAAGGAAGCCTAATATCAAATAATTGTTGCGACGGTGGAAAAATTCATTTTAACTATATATGTTAATAAAAGAAATTCATTTTGTAATATTGTATAATTATTTGTATAAAAAATACAATTTTTAAAACATTGAATGAAATTAAAATAAAGACACAAAATATCATGCATAATCCTTTTATATCTATATAAATAAATATATAAATTAATATCATGCAGAAGAAGATTTTATAATTAAATTTGTAAACGTTCAAGGTGACCCATACCACTTTAAACATTTAAATATTAATCTTCATGAATAAGTACATTTAAAAAACAATACATATCATTACTATAGATAAAATATGGATATGAAATTTCATCGTGGCTTCATATACACTTTATAAAATAATAAAGGTAAATATTAATAAAATATTCCTCAATGAAAGGAGATTGAGACAAAATCCTTTGCCGTGAGTCTAACTCATCACATAAAACCATTGTATTTCTGAATAATAAATTTAGGTTAATTTATACTTGAATGATAAATTTTTTCAGGATTATTATTTCTTTTATATCACTTATTACCATGTTATAAAAATTATTTAATTATTTAAGTTCATATTGGAAATTTTGTTGACATTTGGTACTGGAGTTGAAAATGAACATGGTTTGATGTCACTAGTCCATGTGTTCATTATTTATTATCATATATAATATTAATCATGATATTATTATAATATTTATACATAAATTATATCCTTAAATCAAAAATTGATGTTTGTTTATGAAAAATGGTCAACATTATATTCATAGAGACGATAAGTCATACGTACACATGAGTAACATTTTCCATTTTCCAATGAGAATTATAGAAACAAGGTAAGTTTTTTTCTTACCTCCAAAAAATGATAAAAAAATCTTAAATATCATATAAATCATTTAAATATGGTTATATATATATATATATCATAAAAGTGCTATAAATAATAAAAATGAGTCACATTGCTTCGTGGAGGTGATAATTCACACATACTCATAAAGAACATTATCATTTTTATGTGCAAGTAAGTATGAATGTAATTGATTTATTATATCTTATAATAATTAATATGTTATTAATATCATATATGGTCATTAATTATACTGTTATAACTTGTTACGGGATATGGTTCTGCAAAACAAATTCTATCGTTTCATGGAGGTGATAGTTCATATGTACACACTAATGATTAATTCAGTTCCCATTTAATGGAATTGGAGTTAGATTTATGTGATGATATTAAAATAAAAAAAATATTATATTTACGGTACCAGAGTCATTATCTCATCCTAGTTAGAGTAGATGTGAAAGAAGTGGAAGAAAAAAAAGAAATACTTAAATAAAATGATTCATCTTCTTCAGTTGATCACCTTTTAAGAACTCCTTAACACCTATAATAAGGTTGTTATGTCTAAAATAAGGCCTCAATAATGTAGATATAGATTCTAGGAAAAGGTTTAGTTAGGTATTGGCCAAACCAAAAGGCTTTGTAAGTGTGAGTTTTAGGTAAGAGTGGGTACCTTTTTATAGGAGTGAGGTGTGTAACCCTTATAAAATCATAAAAAATTATATTAATATAAATTCAATTTCTGTTCCAAAAGGTCCCAAAATCAATTATTTAGACTCTAAAATAATTATGGGTCAAATAACTATTATCAATGTAAAATGAGATAAGTTTTTAATATTTTTAATCTAATCGTGATATCATGTTATTTACACTTGGTGTGTTAATGTTATTACAATGTCATGTAAAAAGAGAAAAAAAATTGTCATTTATGACATATTAGTACACATCCTATATATTTGGTTAAATCTTATATTTTTAGTAATTTTATTAAATTTAATAAAATATTTTTTATTTTATGTTCTGAAATAAGTCAATTTTGACACAATTCATACATGATTTTTAAAAAAATCATGATTACTTTATTCTATTGGAAAATACATTAAACCAAATATAACATGACATATTCATACATTAAATTCTTGTATTGAATAAAATAATTAAAAATATATTTATTTTAATATTATTAATATCAGTTATTTGATTATTCATTTAATAAATATATTATTACATCATTATTGTGTCATAATTAAATATAAATATATAATTTCTAAAATTTATAAATAAATTTCCCTGACTTAAGTAACCTATTTATATTTATATATAATTCTTATAGTTTATGATATCACTTATATAAAATCATATTAAAATGGTTTTAGTAATATGAGTCATGTTTATGATATTTTTTCCATTACTTTAAATTAAATGTTTTAAATGTCTTAATCACACTCAAGTGGCTTCCAAAGGCCAAATATTTTTCCAAAGGGTTGTATTTTTCAGTTAGAATTAATCCAATAAGAATAGAACATGTTTTATGTTAGTTTTATATTATTACAATTTTATTTTTACCTTTATTTACCTCATTTATCCTTTAAGAGTGGAAAATAAAATATTAAAGTTATTATTCATAAAAAATTATTTCAATCCAAATAAACCACATTTTTCATACTGATTATATAAATGTATTTCAGTTTTTGAAATTTAAATTTATATATATGGAATAATTATATTTAAAATTAATCATGTTGTCGGAATGAGAAAACGGGTATATAAAAAGTAAAAACGATCAAAATATTGAGATGTATTTATTTCAAGTTTCAAAGTGAAATTACTTCCAATGATCAAAATTGTATTAAATTATAAAACAATAATATAAATATACTTAAAAACTAATTGAAATTATAATCTATCAATACAAATAAATTATACGAAAATAACATTTTGAATTTAAATGCAGTATTTTCACTATTCAATAAAATATGAATTTTATTAGAAAAATACCAAAATTTCAACCAATGTAAATTTTTATTTTCATCTTACAAAGAATAATTTAATTTTGTCAAATATAACATATAAAAGTGATAACAACATGATTTAAAAAGGGTTCTCCATCTAAAGGTGTTAAAACTTTTTTTAGAACATATAGAGTATTTTATGGATGAAATTGAATTTATTCTCATTTTAAGCCTCTAAAATTTATTAATGAATGATAAAAAATTTAATAAACATGTGTAAACATAATATAGTTAGTTATTTTAATTCCTGAAAATACAATTACAAGGTGTCAACTACTATTTAAAATAATAATGTATTATTTTTTGGTATATCCTAATCTTGTATGCAACATAATATTTATAAATAATTCAATGTTATGTATAGAATAATCTATAAACAATAGTGTCCCCATTAAACTAAAATTAATATATTATTCATAAATATTAATAGATACTAAAAAGAATTATTCTATAATTAATTGGGATGTTACAACACACGGTTATAAACTCTTCCACTTCTTCGGATAACTTCCTTAGGTTTAAACATTAATCCTTCATAAGATGTATCTACTATAAAAATAGTGAATCCTGGTCATGTTTATGGATGTAAATAATGTAAATGGGAAATTATTTTCTGAAAAAAGTATATTTATGTATGGAGAATTTTGAAGAGGAGTTATCCATTTACAGTGGGGGAGGGATCCTACATTGAAATTTCATAAAATAATCCAAAATGATAAAGTCATTACAACGAAAAATTCAACCAAATGTACATATATTTCATTGTTATATAATATAATTTTGAAATATTTGTATAAAATAAAATTTTTAATTATCTATTTATCATAATTACTTTATATTTGCGTTAACCCCCCCCTCCTGGTAAACATGTTTTATCCTTAACCGAAGTAAATAATTTATATTGTTCAGTGTGAAAAGATTAAGTTTAAATTATTATATAATATTAAATACTTTGACTAATAAAATGGGAATCCATTTTAAAAATTCAAATAATAAATGTCTTAGAATTTCATTTAAAATTAATCTCACACACACATGATGAAAAATATGTTTTCTAATGACAATTTTTTCATAAGTATAAAATGTTTTTATATAAAATTTTCCCATTAAATTGTTTCAAATGACCCAAATTGGAATAATAATAATATAATGGAGATCATTTTACATTTTAATCATTATAAAATAGAATTGTTAATTTTAAATGCTTTAAATAAAATGGTCATTTTCAATAAGCGACCATAAGACCAACCCGCCAAGAATATATATATATATATATATATATATTTAGGCATGGGATGTGATTGAAAAAATACTTAAGTATCTGTGGTGTCATACATTCATGTGTTTGAATGGATCAACCACACCTTTCTTGAAAATTTATGCATGGAAAGATACCATGAGAAGGTGTGAAAATCACACAAACAGATTAAGCAACCATTTTCCCACCCCACAAAGAATATTCACACCCACCCTCCCCATGTGGTCAATCTATATCCTTATTGAAAAATTGGAAACAAACGAAGATATTTCTAGGTATTCTCTTATCAATGTTTGACTATATCTAAAAAAAATTAAATCAACCGTCAATATTAAGGGAAACAAAATATGGTTGATGATGAATTCTAAGTAGTGTTGTTTCTTGAAAAGAAACCAAAATCACAACTATCTATAATCACACTCTCTAGAGGGGATGGTGCTCATTTTGTGCCACTGATTTTGATTTTATTCCCATTACTGGTAATAAAGAGATAGTACACTAGAGAAGATGAACCCCAAGCTCATTAGAAAAAAAAATCAGGGGTGTTGATCTAAAAATTTTCAAATAGGTGATGGAGATCCATAAAAAGGATAGTGATGAAAATGATCCATCTGAGACTAGAGAACCCAAATTAACTAATAAATACTAGATCAAATTGGATAAAACAAAGATGGAAGTTTCACGTTGATTGAAGGTAGGTTGGGCAATCTTCAACATCGATGAAATGAAATTATCCTATCCATATTATAAAAAGATCAAAATGATCAAAAATCACTAAATTAGTCTAATTTCTTGTATTTATGTTTTCATATATATATATGAAAAGTATTAAGGCCTCAAGGCTTCCCCACTCATTCTCTATTAGTTTTAAGACATCTATACAACTTGTGCTTTATATTTTTCATGAGAATGTCCCATAAACCGGAAATACTATCCAAATAAAGATAGATATATATGAGCATGATGAGTCCCCTTTACATGAACATGAACACTTGATTAATCTCATTAGATAATAAGAGAGAACCTGAGTGCACTAATAGTCATAAAGGGAAAAACCTGATCTAACGTAATTATTTTTCATTACTATATTCTACCCCTATTTTGGATTACATATGGAGGTGGAACTTAATTTTTTTCATAATTTTGGATTTTTCACTACTGATAGACACCCATAATCTATTAAATTAACTTCATTACTCAATTCATGAGTGAAGTATCTCATCAAAGGTGTAGTCAAATCTACTAGAGGATACCAGGATTGAAAAATTACTAAACACCAATTCTAGTAGTCTATTACTTGATTGGTGATCATAAATATAAGTAGGGATTGATTTTATACTCTAAATAATCCATGAACTTTGATCAATGAGTATTTTGAGTCACATATAACTATGATAAAAAATTAAAACTCAAAAAATAAATATATCATCTATATTTATGAATTATCACCTGATGACACTACACACTAATCCATTATTGGATGGGAATATTTATCCCCCTTACCCTTTGTAAATGACTTAAATATTATAATGAATTTTCTATTTTATTTTATCTCTCAATATTTATTTTAATGTTTTTAGATTTTACAGCATTTATATATCCTTATGTGTTTAAATATTTCCATCCTTATATATCAGTATTCCAAAAATAGGCTAAATAGACTCACTCCATAGCATGTGATAAAAAGTATTGTGTTAGTATGATGTCAATATGAGACATCCAATCCCCAGGCTATGTGATATTGGGGTCTATAATGATCATTTCATTCCCTACCCAAGATGGAACATCAAAGATAAGGTTATCTAAGTGATGTTTAACTATGATATTGAGAGAATATGAGAGACATCAAACAAAATTATGATTTTTCATGAAAGATAAGTTGATGATCAATGTTTACACCAATATCTCCAAAACTAAATTCAAAATCAATCCAATCAATCCCACACATATTTTTCACAAAAGCACATCTCTAAAAACATGTTAAATTCACTCATAACATTGTAATCTCAGAGAAGAAACACGATTCCCAATACATGTAATTTAAACTTAGTTTAAAATATTATTTTATTAGGATACCTATACTAAGTGATAATAAAATTTTAAAACATTTTAGGGGAGGGATGTATTTTCATTTTTTATGTTTTTAGAAATATAATTTCAATGAATGACGATATCTAGTTCTTCTATCTTCATTCTTCATGATCTTGAGGTTGAATGAATTTTTATAGAGAGATATAGAACCTTAATAATCATAAAATAATAATATTGGGACTACATCATAGTTACATTGATGTTTTCTCCATCCTCATATTATTCTTCCACTATAACAGCTTTAGAGTGTAAAAAATGGAAAACAATTTGAAACCATGTAATCATATCATTAGAAAGATTTATGTACCTAGCTTCAATAATGGAATTTATAGGTTCTATGTGTAGAATAATCACCAAATATAACATACCTAACTCTATTCTCATTGTAATCAATAATTAATAAATATGTTCATTGAAGATAAACTTTATACCCAATGAAATTGAATCAAATATTAATTATTGAGAGAATTTTGTAACCAAAAAATAGGATCACAACATTATTTATAATCAATTTAATAAATTATATAATTACATTGAGATGTATTATTTATTCATTGATGAATCTGAAAACATTTGTACAACATAAAATCATTTTTTATTGGAATCAATTATAAATTTATTCTAGTTGTGATCCACACATTCTCCAAAAACATTTAAATGTTTCCATAAGAATAATCATGTTCTAGAACCATAAGTCTTAATGGTTGTGTATTTCAGATTTGATAACCCTAAGAATCAATTAAAGAATTTTAGTATTTGATCTATGTAGATTTTAGAGTTATGGTGTATGAGGATTCATCTCCATTCTAGAGATTATTCTTGGAGAAGGTATGTCTTTAGTGCCTTGAGTGAATTTTTTGAATGTTTTTGCAGAAAAAGAAGACAAATAAAAACCATATTATGAGAAATAATATAATTTTATTTATATAATATGAGGGTTATAAAATAAAAAATTCACCAGTTCCCTTAAAATTTCCTCAATCCATACATAACTAAATATATACAATAATGTTATTATTATTATTTCATTACATGTGAAAAACATGAAAAGTAATTAAATATTATTTATTCAAATAATATTAAATATATGTTATTTCGCACTGATCCATTAAACACGATCATCCGTTCCAATGAAATATTATTCAAAACATGAATAATCACTATTTATTTAGTAAATAAATTTCAGTAAATTATTCTCTATTAAATAAATAATAATTATATTCACTGAATAGAAAATAAATATTTATTAAATATTCAAATCCCAAAATATTCCATCATATAATTAGAGAATGAATATATGTGACTACATTAATAATTATGAAACTATTTGTGGGAATAAATATGTATTCATCTTTTTTTAACAATTGTGGTCAAAGCCTCTTTCTATTAAGAAAGAAAAGACATATTTCTATATTGGTAGAGGGAGACCCATTACATATCTCATAGGACCATGTTCTAGTGGTCCCTGATCATGGCCCAAAGGAAAAGGGTAGCATCATGCCTACGCCATCACGACAATATCACCAGGCCTGTGTTATGCCTACATCATCGCCATCCAATATCATTCCGAAGTCAGCACCTATATCTTAAACCCCCCAAGAGAATTGAGTGGATTTGAACCCTGGGATTTTTTATGTAGAATTATGGGGTTTATAAATCAGGAACTACCCCATCTTTATAATATTTGTTCCACTTATTAACAAATATTATTATTTAATTGATGTTTTGGATAAACATTGTTTTTGACCCACTAGAACTATTTCTCAATGGAATATGGAAAAGAATACCAATATCTATGGTGAGCATCTAGAAACATTTCTAGGAACCCATATAGACATATATTAATTTCATAAATACATAAAAACATATATGGTAGTTGTTGTGTAACAAAATCACTTTTTCATGATAACTCTAATCAAGTAGGTTGCATGTTGGGACCATTAACATATGTGGTCAATGTCACATTCTTTGACATTAGGGAAATTGAACTTATATATAGAACACCATGTAAAAGGAATTTTTTTTGGATATATCATTTAAATAAAAGGTCATAAGATACTTGAATCTGTTAAAAATAGATGGGGAAAATCCTTTCACACATTATTCATTAATGAAATATTACTCATGATGGACCCAATGTATTATACATCACTACAGACATATGACAACACGGTTTTCATCAATACATCATAGTACCAAACTAATAATATATCTTAACAATAATAATAAATTTTAAGGATTAATATACACATACATAGAAAATAACATCCAATGACACATATAAATGTTGATTTCTTACTGGTGGGTCTTATTCTTGCAATCTTCTACATGAGAAAGAACCAATGGATTACACACTAAAAAGGTTCCTAAAAACCGTATGAATATCCTCCCATGATAACCTTTTTAAATTTTTAAATAAAATTATTTATCTAGGTATAGAAAATATATTTAAGAGTACATTCATGGATCTTTAGGTTTTCAAAATAGTGGGGAAAAATTATGACCATTCATTGTGACAACTAATCTTAAAAAATTATCACATACAATGTTACGAAATAGAAAAATCTTGAATTGATTGGTAGTTTATTAATATTTATTTCTAGGAATACATGTAATCATAAAGTACACCAAAGATGGTTCTAGGGATCCAACTTCAACCAGCTCCCACTTTCACTAGAGACAACTGCTAATAACCTTTGGTCGGCTCATTCTTACATTATAATTATGCATATAAAGATATAATGAATTTTTTAAGGTATTTACTATGTTTTCCTCAATGAATAATATACATAATAAAAATTCACCATCCTGAAAAGAAACCTTAAGATATGATACTTCTAGAGCATGTTCATTTTCAGTTGGTGCAACCATGGATCTTTTTCCAGTTCCATTGATACAGTATTATCAAACATAATGTTATAGGGTCTTCATGGATAAGTACCACATCATGATCCTGGATAATATTTTATATCAAAAAATATTATTTAGCTTTATCATAAGTCTCTATATACATTAAATCTGATGCTGATTAAAAATCACCTAGATTCTTTGAACTCTTCTAGCTATCTATTCCTCAATTGATACTAAAAGCATATATCAAAAATGAATTTAGATCATTATGATATGTTTGAAATAAAATATCTATATAACTCTTTATGACTATCTCTATATCTCCTCCATACACCAAGAATATATCATTCTTTCTTCTTAGATACTTTAGGATAACCTTAATAATAAACAAATGATGCTCACCAGGATCAACTTGATATATGCATACCATAATAAATCTGTATCCAACATAAAAACTATTACATAACATGTAATTCATGATTGATCTAATCACCGAATCATATTGGATATTATTCATTCATTATTTCCCTTTTTATTTATATGGACACTCTTTTGTGAAAATATATATACTATGTGATACTAGAACCAATATCTTCTTGGATTATCCATAAGAAATATCTTTAGTATCTATTGACTATATATACAGTGACCTAGTCCAAGAATAATGTCAGATTTATTATTAATAATATGAATCCCTAGAATGTAGGATGCTTCACCACAGACCTTCATAGAGATACATTTGTTTAACTAATACTCAATAGACTGTAACCATGGAATATTGTTTCCAATTAGTAAAATTTCATCATCAAATACTACTTGGATAATGTCCACATTGTCAACACATGGATAAAAATTATTCATATTGGAATAAAATTCTTTTATGAATTAACCAAACAAAATGATCCATGATTGGGATTATTTCATCAATCCATAAATGGACCTCTATAACTTTCTTATATTTTTGGCATCCCCTTGAGCCATAAACCCCTTTGGATGTATCATACAAACAAATTCATGAAGTTTCCCATAAAAGAAAATTTAATTTTGATATCCACCTTCCAAATTTCATAGTTTTGGTAGGTTTCGATATCAAGTATAATTCTGATGGATTCAATCATGGAATCATGATAAAAGGATATGTCATATTTAATTCCTTGAATTTATTTAAACCCTTTATCCACTAGCCCTGATTTATAAGTACTTAATTTACCTTTTATGTCTGTTTTTCTCTTGAATACCCATATTAACTAAACATGCTTTACATTAGTGGGTGGATCGACAAAAACCCCAACTTGTTTATGATAAATGTAATCCATTTCAAAATTCATGGCTTATATTGTCACGAACCAGCCCGGGTTGACCCTGAACTGGTCACCCGAGCCGGTTTGCGGCATCTCCCGAGGGGCGTTCCCGATCCCCCTAGGATGGAAACTAGTGTCGGGCATCAAGTTTTAATAGTTGGGAATGATTTATCCCAAAAAACCAGGACTTGTAAAATAAAAACAAACAAACAAATAGACAACACTAATGACAGAAACAAACTACACCACAAACATACCTCCACGTGACCTCGCAGTCACCACCAAACTAAACACCAGCGTCGCTCTGTCACTGAGCGACTCAAACCAGGAAAAACCTGAACACAAGGAACCTGCAACTAAAAAGGTAAAAGATAGGCGTGAGCAGAAAAAGTACTCAGTAGGTGATCCCAACAACAAAACCCAAAGCACTGCCAGAAAATAAATAATCTACAAATTCCTGGTTTGAAATAAAATGTACTAAAGTAAGATTTCATAACGTTTTACTAGAAAATCAAAACCCGAGACATTACCCTTATTCTTTTTCAAAAGTTTAATTTCTTTTCATTGGTACAAAATTAAATTCTAAAAGAGAAAGAAGTGTTACATTTTCAAATTTTACATAAAGAGAATAACACATTTTCATTTGAAAGCCATTTTCACAAAGTAACCATTATAAGC
This sequence comes from Viscum album, assembly GCA_963277665.1. Taxonomy (NCBI): domain Eukaryota; kingdom Viridiplantae; phylum Streptophyta; class Magnoliopsida; order Santalales; family Viscaceae; genus Viscum; species Viscum album. The sequence goes on along the minus strand of OY728155.1, from coordinate 2,131,113,808 downwards.
TGTAAAGAACAACTGAAAGTAAACAAGCAGGGAAAAATAAAGTAACCATGTATAGTCCTAAATATCCCTAGAAAACCCCTGGACGTACTCAGGTTCAGACTACCTGCCGACATGGTACTCCATAGTAAATAACCAACTGGCCGCCCTAACGGCCAACCGGTGGCACGCCCAACAAGGCCTTACCTACCAAGGGGGGGCTAACCCATCTAATCGGTGTTACCCAGCAACCGTCACTTGATTCTCTAAAATACGCCCAGGAACCCATGTTAGTTTTAATAATAATTTGTAAGTGGGAGGTCCTCGCATGCGTGACTCATCTCAGGACACTTGTCAAACCCTTAAATGGAAACCGCTACACGACAACCCTCGACGGGAAGTCCCTCTGTAGAGATGCCCCATAAGTACATATATTTATATGTAGTCAGTTCAGAATCAATAATGTGCCAACTGGGCCGCCACATCATTTTAATTTAAACCATTTATTATCAAAACGTTTCCAAAAGATATGACACACATCATCACATTGAAAACCAGAAAACATAATTAGGAACTCGTTTAAGGAAAACCAAACCACCACAAAAAATCTCCAAAATCCGGTTTAAAGGACCAACATATTTTCATCTATCAATGTTTTCAAGAGATCACCACTTTTATAAATGATACACCCTCTATTTCAAACACACTAAAATCATTTCAGAACACGGTTCAGTATGACTTGCACATTTCATGAAGTACTCATTCAGCAACAACACAAGAAAAACCACACAATTAAATCCATGAAAGATATTTTCAGTGCGATGCAGGTATAAACAGTTTCCAATTTCAGCAAGTCACCATACTAGTAATAATTATCTAATACTACTTTAAATTTACTGAAAAACAATGAAATTACATGGAATAAATAAATTCCTAAATTTAAAGGTGAATGCAGTGGGAGACCTACCTTGACTTGAAGCTTGTTTGCGATGACACGACACGTCTCACACTTGTGCACTAGAAAATGCAAGTGGGAAAATTCTATAACATGAAAATTCCTCACGACACACAGCAACAAAAGTAGATTGACTAAAACACATAAACACCGATTTGAAATAGTTCAAAAGAATGAGAACGCAAAAAGACAATGTACATATATATACACATATATATAAACATTGGTATAAAATAATTTAAGTAAGAACAAAACAAACCTCACCTCGATTCGAAAACTGAACCCGATGATGCAACAGAGCTCGTGCAAGCGCGTACGCACGTGCAAGCCAAAGACCGCTGCGTTGCTGAATTATTCCGCAAATGCACTGCAACAGATATTATTACAATCAAAATAGCCAATCACTGATATAAAATATACTCAAACAGATTTACCTCACAAAAATTTACCTCGGCGTAGAGATGCGCGCGACCGCCGGGGTCGCGCCCCTATTTTCAGGTGCACCGCTGGCCGGAGTAGGGCGGAGGTGGCTGGTCGAGCTGGGAAAAATTGTCGGGAGGCCGGAACGGGCGACCAGGGAGGTTCTGGCCAGAGGCGACTCGCCGGAGCTCGGTCGGAGGTCGCCGGAGTGGGCCGGGAACCACTGGCTAGCGGCGGGGCTCGCCGGAAAAAGGGCAAGGTGGCGCGGGGAGTTCGCGTGAGGGTCGGGGGCCGCGCAGTAGTGGCCGGGTGAGCGGAAGCCAGAGGTCGGGGAGCGTGCGCTGGAAACGGAGTAGGCAGGGTGCGCCAGAGGGAGGGGAGGCCGGCGGTCAGGCTGGCGGAGGAGGCATGGGCAAGGCGGGTCGGCGGCCGGACTGGCGGAGGCGGCAGGGGCAAGGCGACGGGAAGCCGGGGTCGGGATGGCGGCTAGGCGCGGCGACGGGAAGCTGGGGTCGGGACGACAGTTGGGCGCGAAGCACTAGAAATCTCGCACGAAGGCCGATCTGGGCACGGGCGCCGGAGGCGGTGGCCGGGACAGGGGGCCGAACAAAAGGAGGGGGCCGCCGGGGCGCCACACGAGGGAGCGGCGCCGGAGGGGGCCGGGATAGGGGATCAGACAGGAGGAGGGGCCGTCAGAGTGTGCTGGTGCGCAGTGGGAGGGGGGAGAAGGGCGGCTGGGTAGGGGAGAGGGAAAGGGAAGGAAAAGGGGGCCTCCGTATGGGGGGGAACGAGATTAGGGTTAGGGGGGTTAGTTTAGGGTTATAATATAAATATATATATGATAATAATAATAACAATAATGATAATAATATGATAAAATAATTAAATAAATAAAATCAATCTTAATAATAATAATAAAACGTTATAATAATAATAATATTTTCAGTAAAAGACTAAATAAAAGAATAATTTTTTTTAATAATAATAAAACATTATAAAAACAGTAAAACTTTATAATAATAATAATAATATCGTAACTATATTAATACTACTACTTTAATGATCCTAATAATAGTAATAATATTAATAATAATAATATTTATAACAATCTAATACTAATGATTATAAAAATGTCAACATAAAAAAAATTAATATTTAAAACGTCGAGCGACACATGGTCACCCGGGCCAAAGGCACGGTCACTGCCAACGTTGCGGTGACCGCACACCGCTGTGAAACCTGTCAACGCAATTAAACATTGAAATAAAATTCAAACCGAGAAAAAAAAAGTAAAATAAGGGAATCTGTGGTCGGGGTGTGACATATATCCATCTTATAGCTTCTCATCTCTCTAATCTCTATTTTTATGAGAGATTTTTATTAATTTCAAATAATATTAAGTCACTATAACACAAACAAATTATAATATATTTAGTTTAAAATAAATTCAATCTCTATGATAGATTATGATTCACACAACAACATGATTAAATGAAATACGTTTCTCTATTAAAATCTTAATATTTAAATATGAAAATTATAAAGTATCTATTATGTCGGATGGTATAAATAAAACTAACTAAATTAATAAAATCATATGTTTTAATATGTTAAAAATTAATTCAATTGTTATTTATGTATTATAAATAAAATAAGAACAATTTTAATGAAAAACGTTTTCTGAACAATTTTTTTTTCTTAAAAGGTTGTTTAGTAGAGATTTGTACACATATTATGGAATTAATATTTTTTCTAAAATTATAAAATCTATTTAGAAAAATTAATTATTTAATTTTTCCAATTAATTTTAAATTATGGTGAAATTTTGGTATTTTTTGGAAAATAATACATTTTTAGTGAATTGGGAAAATACAAATTTTTATAAAATTATCATTTACTTTTAATAATTTAAGTCCAATTATTATTTTAGTTTTATATGTAATTAAAATAAGTGTTATTTAATTATATTAAATACAATTAATCACATTTAAATCATATTTATATTATATTATAGTATAATTTTATTTTTAAGCTTTAAAACACTATTTTTCTGAAAACTGTTTGTAAATGTATAATATTTATACAATTTTAAAATTAAAATAACAGTAAATTTTCAATGATTTAAATATAATTTATATATTATATATATATATAACTATGTATTTAAATTTATATAATTATTATTAATTTTTATATAGTTAATATGAGAGCATATTTTCTATAAAAATGCATTTATTGAAAACCCATTTTTTGGACACAAATGTGAGTTAAATTTTAAATTAAATTATACCACTTGTGAGAGTTGAAATTGATAAAATGAGTTCATTATTTGGAAAAATTATAATTTATATTATTTAATAAGGTCAGCTTAATTGTTTTATCATAAGTAACAAGGAAAGTAGTAAACATTATTTACCCAAGGTAAGGTAAAAACAGGTTTACTAAGGATTAAACAAAAATGATAAGGGACGAACATTACCCTAAGTTTGTGTAATTCCTATTTTTAGTTTATATTTTTACCTTACATATTCTGGGGTTTTAAATGAGTCCATTTTTAAGAATTTTCGTATCAAAAAAATATGAGTGGAATTTTTTATTTTAAAAATTCCAAATGCATCATCTCCCCAACCTATAAAAGGCCACCACTATCCTATCCTTTGCACACTTAACAAAACTAATTTATTTTCCAAGACATACCCAAGTCACTCCCTTACTCAAATTCTCTCATAATAGTATAATTTTATTGATTATAAATTCAACCTACAGTGCTTTTTGGTTCAAATCTAAAGAAGTTGTCATAAGAATTAGTAACATCCATAAGCGAGATTTTTATTTAATTTTGTATTCCACCTCCTTGGAAACCTATAAAAACTCGATTATATAATAACTTTAGTATATTATATATACTTAGATGTTTTTATGTTAGTTCCAAGACTAAAAACCATATCCTTATCTCTTAAATGGGAAATGAATCTTTTGATCATGTGTACAATATAATACAACCTCATGAACCAACATAATTTATTTTCAATCATAGCTTTTCACAGATAGATATAATGATTTTTAAAATTTTTATATATGAGAATTCTGATATAATTATACTTATTATAGTAATAATATCATATATATCTTGTTACATTAAATTCTGTATAGAATATAATAATGTCACCTGTGTGTATGGTTGACTACCGCCTCACAAAGTGACATGATTCATTTTTCACATAATATTTTCATAGAAGGTAATAAGAAATAATTTTATATTTATATGTTATATTAATGATATATTATTCATTTTTTGAAATAAATATATCATATAATTTCATACCTTATCTAACACTATTCATCTATAAATCAAACTACTGCCTCGTTAGGAGATGTGATTCATTTTTCACTACAACTTTACATATAGGTAAAAAAGAATTTTTTAAACAATATAACTGATATATATTCAAAATGATATTGATTATTGAAAATTTATATACAATTCACTTCATTACACTTTCATCCATTAAATAATGATAACTTTTCTCATGCATACTTATGCCTTACCATATCCACAAAGCGTTGTGATTTGTTATCCATATTCAAAATTATATATTGATTTAAATATGAATCTATTGAAAAAATATATATTTATAGGAATAATAAAATTCTAGAGATGAAGGAACTATAACCTAGGTTCATGACCTGGACCTCTTGCGATGCAACATGCAGGATACAATAAGGTAATTAACCCCTGAAATAATAGTGATAATGATATATTATTAATGAATGTGTAACGACATATTTTTAGAGGAACATATATGATTTTAAAAATAATATTATTATTCTATTACAAGTTTATAAAATGTTTAGAACCCCAATACAGGATGGTGCATTGTTTTTAACAAAATATAAATGAGTTAATGGGGTTTCTTAATTCAATTTCAATTCATTGGGTTATATGTCTACTTCACTAATTATATTATTCCAAGATTTTGTGTGAAATAAATTTTGATTAATTATTGTTGTATTTAAACCTATCCTTTTGTGTATATCAATTTATTATTCATAATCACCACATTGAATCACTCTATCCTCAATGATATAATATTTTTAGGGTTTCTTCTCAAATATCCTTTATTGATAAACTATTTATTTTATTCACCTCTTTTATTTTAAATGGTATATATACATCCCCATTACATACTATATCGAGAATCTATTCTACTTATTGATTTTTAAGTATCATTTTATCAACTATATTAATTGGAAGTTATGATTCAAATGTCACTGATGTGGTACTGGTTTTTGTTTCAATATCATTTTATTTTGGATTTTTTATGCTTGAAATTTCATTATTAAAAATTATTTGATCATTTCATAGTAAAACCCTCACATTTTTTATCCTATATCAATCTATTAAATTTCAAGTAATCTACTATTTCCCACTCTTTGGTATATAAATTGTTTGAGTAACATTTTAAGGAAAATCAAATGCATTTCTCAATTAAGTAGAAATCCCTTTTTATTCCATATTAATATTCTATAAAAATGTCATAAAAATGAAATGACTATTATTATATGAATATATATAGCCATTTTTCCATGTTTTACTGTTTACAAAACAATTTAAAATTAATAATCATGTCATTTTCCAAAGAAGGGACCGTTTAACATTTACTAAAAATGTGAATGAAGGGTTTCTTATAATGTGTATAGAATAAAAGGTATTTTCCACAATCATGACCATTATTTCCCTTGAAGATTACATTATAGGTTTCCAATTTTATATTCAAAGAAAATTATTTGATAACTTTTTTGTAAATTTTAGTTTTTGAAAATAAATTTTTAATTTAGAAATGTTATTTTCCTCAATAAAGTTCGTAAAATTTTTATTGTTTTTCTATTCATCAACAAAAACTACATTCTATGTATTGGATTGATTTTAAATTATGTATATATGTCTCTCACATATATATGTAGGATAATCTATATTACATTTTTGATTTAATAAATGACTTATGACCATCTCTCAAATTCATTCTATAAGAAATTCCTCTAGATTATGTTATGAGGTAGGATTATCCAACCCATTTCTTTCCGTGGGTAATTAATATGTTTAATACTTATCATTTATATCTTTATGATGTATATATATACATGTGTATGAAAAGAATGTGATGGGTGAGACAATAATTATATATCCCCATAATGCATTAGGTAATGTTTTAGATGCATGATATGTCATGTAATGGATTAGTGAGTGATCCTAATCTATTTTGGGACTCTTTCCTCTATGTGATGTTGTCTTATCAATTATCATTGTCTTTTTAATATTTCATGTTTTATGTTGTTACAACATTTCCTATAATTACATGATCATATGATTCCATTCTCTTTATGTTATTATACCATTTTATCACTCAAGTTAAATAAATTTTATGATATCATGTTATAATTTTGACTCATATATTATTACTCTTTATCATGATTATTCCATTACATAGCTTTTTAGATCACCCATTTTTTATGTATTCTCTTAGTTATCCTATTTATATTTATGACATCTTATGGATTTAATGATCTCATTATTGAAAATAATATAAGGATTTCATGTTTTAGTTTCCTTCTATTTATTATGAACCTTTTCTTCCAATGACACTTGGAAATTATGATCCTTTAGTTATAACTATTGGATATTAATTTTAAGGAATAATGTAATATTTTTTGTAAAATTATAGGGTCTCTATTGAGGGTATCAGAGGTAAGGATAATGTTGATTAAAACTTATATGCCTATAATATAGATCATACTAATCATTTTTATCTTATTAGTTAATGGTTTATAAGTTTCCCTTCCGTATGTTATAGAATTTTCAATTTATTTATTTTAACAATATTAGTTAATGGTAGAAAATATGAGAAATAATGTTGTCAACAAATGTAATGAGAATGTAATGATTTTCCTAATGATATGCCTAACCAAATGGGAATATAGGTTAAAAATATTGTTATCATTTATATGATCAATATCAAATTACATTCAACAACTGGAACATATTTGAATTTCAAATGGCATCAAAGAAGTGAATTATAGAATATCATAAAAGATTAACTGTTAAAAATAAAGAACAAAAGAATAATAAATTTATTTAATTCCAAAAATACAAGAAGGTGAACCCCTGAAAATTCCTTAAATGATCTTTAAAATGATTTTTTTTAAAGTTGGGCACAAAATAAAAAATTTACAAAGAAATATGTATAGTTTGGTTAAAAAGACACATGGACATAGTGTTCAATCTATTACACCAATAACAATACAATTTCAAAAATGTGGGTAACTTTTTAATTATCTATGTCAATTTCATAATCCAATGATTAATTTCAAATGGAATATGTTATAAAAATCAAGGAAGTGGAATGATTGATGTGTTTAGGTTCTTGTAGTCTAGAATCATGTTGTTGAACTATTTTTATCAATGGTATTCTAGCTATAAGATCCATGAAAATTCAATGAATTGTTCTGAATTTGATTTCATTTAAGTATATTCATTAATATGTTAAATGGTAATAAAAATCTAGAATATTGATTTAATGGTAAGGTTATACTCAATCTATAAAAACATAATTCATTAAAACATAATATTGGATATGTTATTGATATTGAGGTAATTATATTAAATTAAAATGAGATGATTTTTTGGAAAAGAATGAGATAAATATAAAAACACCATGTATAAAAAAAATTATTTGATGACAGATGTATTTTTGACGATGTTAATCATATTAGAAAGAATTTAATAAGATCATGGTGAATTATGAATATGGGTATCACAAATATTTTTTCTGTAGTTTTTGAAAAATTAAAAATCACATGTTGTGTTAAAACCCATCGCATTTGGTAAGGTCATTTGGCATGAACCCATATCTGAAGGGTGATAAGGGTGAAACACCTACCACTAGACTATGTGATGTACTGGTTACTATTATACTATTTCCAGATATGTGTTTTTGTTTATAAATATTATGTTGATTTAGGGACACTAATTATAGGATCAAATCTTTTTGAATTTTTAGGATTTTGATGTGATTAATGATATTTTGGGAAATATTTTATTGGGTTAAGATATCTATATATACAGACTTTAAGTTAAATAAAAAGTATTATCTTGGAAGAATGTTATTATGTTTTTAGAGATATATCTTGAAGTGAATTAGATTACCATTGAGGTTAAAACAATCATTCTTATCATGGTTATTGAGGTTACTTGGGATATATGGTTATTTAGTTATGGAATTATCTATGTTTAAACATTGGTTTTATTATTGGGTTTTGGGGTTTAATATATTCATATTCATTTTGGGTATTATATTACTTAGTAATAACTAATTTATTTTTAATAAATATATTAGGAATATCTTGTTACACTTTTTATAAGCATATGATATATTAAAAGTTATTTTATGTGCTTCATCAATTAGAGAAAAAAAAATTAAATTTGATATTAATTTCTTTATGGTAAGTGAAGAAGTGAAAATTTACCGAAGCACAATGAATGGATGAAATTATTTTTTTAAAATATATATAATGTAATTATATTTTGTATTGTTCTCCATCATAATAGAAATATAATCCCTCAAAACTAGTAAAATAATTTTCAGAACAAAATTTATCCTATTATATACATATCCGATGAATCAATGGCATTTTAATGAATCATTTTTTTATTGTATTTTTGGTTGTTAATTGTCTCTTTATAATTCAATTTATTGTTATCCATGATCTCTATCACCCTCATTTATTATTTAAAATTTTCATCCTTGTCCATGTTTTCACTTCCCAAATTTTTTTCCCAACTTGTAACTCTACATGTGTGTTATTCTAGATAACCATGGTTTCTATCATTACATATTTTAGGTATATTTTTTATTCACTTTTATTTGTTATATGGGTTTTCCATAAAGTAATTTTTTAAATGAAAAAGCTCTAATTACTCTGTACAAGTTCAAATTTTGATTATGGAATTTAATTATTAAGGGTATAATGAAACACCCTAAAAATTTAGAATCTAATTAGATATATATAAATTAAATCTCATTGATATCTTATATTTTAGATAATACGATGTTAAAATTGATGTCGATACTCAATTAAAATATTGTTATTTAAACATGTCCATTATAACTTAGCTGTTAAGTTGGAGGGTATGAATAGTACTAAATATATTATAATAATTATATGGTTCACACATGTATAAAATTAATTTAATGGTAATATATTGATTACAAATTAAATAAGGACAATTTTAATGAAAAACAAATCTATTCTAAAAAACTATATTTTTCTAAAAGAATATTTATTTGTGCATTGCACATATAATTTGAAATTATTTTTTACCAATTTTAGATTTTTTTTGAAAAATGATACATAATTTTTGAAATCATTATACAAACATTAACTCATTCTAAATGTTTTGTATTTTTTGGAAAATAATACATTTTTAGTGAATAGTAAAAAACCGATTTTTATAAAATTTTCAATTTATTATTAATAAAATAGTCCAAATATTATTTTAATTTATTTTTAAATTAGTAGAATTATTTTTTATTTATAATAAATCTAATTACTCACATTTAATTCATCTTTATATAAGATTTTAGTTTAATTTTATGGAATTATTTAAAACACTTTTATCCTAAAAACAATTTTAATGTGTATAATATTTATCCATCATAATAATTAATATGACCCCTATTCAAGAATAATTAAAATAAAATTTATATATTATATACCAATAAATATGAATTTAAATTATTCTAATTATGATTACATGTCATATAGTTAATATGAGATTATGTTTTCATTGAAGAAGAGGAATTTATTGAAAAATGTTTTTTCAACACGTCTGGTTGTTTAATTTTAAATTAAATTATCCCTATTATATGAGTGAAAGAGGAAAAAATGGATTCCAAATTTGAAATAAGGATAATTTATATTCTTTACTAAGGCTAACATAAATTTTTTACTATAATTAATAGTGAAAACAGTTAAAAATATTTACTATAATTAAGGTAAAAACAAGATTGAAAGGGGTTAAAATCAAATGATAAGGGTTTCAAATGATCCAAAACATGAATAATTCTTATTTTATTGTAAAAATTTGACCATATATATTCTGACTCTATAAAATGGTCTATTTTGGATTATTTTTTTCAAGAAAAAATGTTTGTGTAAATATTTCTTTTCAAAAACTTTATGTTTGCATCTCCCGTACTTAAAAAAGCCACACCATCACCTCTCCCATAGAAACATCGAAAACCCATTGTTCAGAAAAAATTTACCAAAATACTTCAATAAATTCCCTCCCCTAATCCAATTATCATTTTCCTAATCATAAATATATCTTAGAAATGTTTTTCTACAATACTAATAAATTGTTTGAAGAAGAGGCAAAGTATTTAATCGATGCTATTATATTATTTTTTCTTCCACCTACCTCATATATTAATAAAAATTGACTCTATAATTACTAAATTATGTTCCAGATACTATGATTTTGTTATTTTAGGGTCATTTTCTACAACCATCGCCTCCTCCCTTAAATGGTAAATGAAACCGCCGATTGTGTGTACAACGGTCTACTGCCTCGCGACCCGACGTAATATATTTTACTCCACCACTTCTCATGATTCATATAATGATTTATATAATGTTTATATATTATATTTTTGATATAATTATACTTATTATATTATAATATCATATATAACATCTTAATTCAAATTCTCTATAGAATACAATATCATCGCTCGTGTGTACATCAGACTACAACCTCCCGAAGGTATGCAATTATTATTTCAATTATAATTTAGATCGAAGGAATAATAGATTAATTTAATATTTAAATATTATATATATGAAATATTAGAAATTATTTTATATAAATATATCATATAATTCCAAACCATGTCATCCATTGAATAAATGATAATGTTGTTTGTATGTATGGTGGACTACCAACATGCGATGGTATGTGATTCATTTTTCACTAATGTTTTACATGATGTTAATAAAGGATAAATTTAAAGAATATATGTGATTTATACTAAATTATTATTAATATATAAAATTAATATATAGTCCACTTCCTTACGAATTCACCTGGTATGGAAATGATAACACCACTCATTCATAAATGTGGCATACCATCTCCATGAATAAATGTGATTCATTATCCATGTTCAAAATTCATTAATGATTATAAAGATTATTGAAATAAAAAATGTAAATTATGTAATTAATATGATTCTATATATTATTTAATTTTAACCTATTTATATTATTCCATACATTCATGAAAAAACATGGATTAGAAACAAAGGAAATTAGCATATGAAATAATAGTGACAATCAAATATTATTAACGAATAAATAATAAGATTCTATAAAAGGATCATATATGATATTATAAATAATAATAATATTCATGTATAAGTTGATAACATTTTTAAAACAACTATAAATAACTATAACGATCTCTTAACAAAAGGGAAGCATGATGTAAGGGGTTTTCATGACTCAATTTTCATTCATTGGGTATTATGTATACTTCTTATTTTATATTATTCCATGATTTTATGTAAAGATAATTTTGATTGATTTATTTTTAATTCAATCATTTAATAATTTTAATAAACATGATTTACCATTAATCATCCCATTTATTAACTCTCACCTCAAAGATATGAACATTGTAAGGGTTTCACCTCAAACTTCCTTCTTTGAGACTCATGTTCTTTTATTAAGATTATTTATTTTAAATGGTTGAAATAATTCTCATTTACGTACTATATAATGAATATTTTATAATTCATTATATTTTAATTTATATATTATCTACTTAATTCATAGAATGTTATGATTCCAGAATAACTGAAGTGGTAATGTTTTTTTTTCAAAATAATTTTAATCAGGATTTCTTTTTCTAGAATTTCATTTGTTGTATTTTTTTTATAATTCTTTAGTAAAACCCTTGAATTTTATTTTCCTATAATTATTCAGGACATTTTCATGTAATAATATGATTTACCTATATTTGGTACTTAAAATTATTGAGAAATTATTTTTAAGAAAAATTGAATTGATATTTATATCTTTTGAAAACACTTTTTCATCCACATCTATGTTTTGTATAAACTTCTTAAAAATTATTTTTACAATTATAATATGAATTTTCAAATTAATTTTTTCCCATGTTTTAAATTTTAAAAAATAGTTCAAAAGGAATCATCACTTCATTTTATGAACATTGATCTTTTTAAAATTTACCAAGAATGTTGAAATAATATTTCTATCAATGTATACATCATGAATGGTATTTTCCACCATAATAACCATTATTTTCCATGTTTATTAGTTTCTATGTTTTAAAAGAATTTTTTTAAATAAATTTATTTTCATAATATATTGTGAATTTATATTTCTTCTATGTACTTTTCCAAGTGGATTTTTTATTTTCCTAAAGAGTGTTACTTATAATTTTATAGTATTTCTATTAGTTAATAACAACAAACTTTGATATATTAGATTTCTTATAAATTATATATATATATATGCATCTCACATATTTACCTAGATTATTATATGTTCCTTGTATGGGTTAATACATGCCTTATTCCCATCTATGAAATTAATCAATTAATTATTCTCTTTTTATTATATTATGAGACATGCTTATGAAACCAATTTGTTTTGAGGGGAAATTATTATGTCTATGACTTATCATTGATATCCTTATGTTTTAGGAATATGAATGTATATGAAATAAACTTGATGAGTCGAACTAGAATTATATATCTGTCCAATTCATTATGAAATGTTTAAGTCCCACAAACTATGATGTTTATCATTATAAACTGAACCAAATACATTATAGGACTCTATCCACCATGTGATGTTGTCTTGGTAATTATCCTTGAATAATGTGTATTTCTTTTTTTATATTGACTTGTCTTTTCCTATATTTTCATGGTCTTATAATACCATAATCATTATGTTATGCTTCTATTTGATTACTCATGTGACTTCTCTTTATTTAATAATGTACCAATTTTAATGACCCATGATTCTCAAAAAATGGATATTACAAATGTTTAGATTAATATTCATTACATTACAAAAACACATTCCTGGGGGCTATAATACTTTAGTGTATTTAGAATAAAAAAATCAAAATTTTCTAATCTAGTGAATGATAATTATTTTTTCCATAAATTATCTTATCATTTAGTAATATTCATAGTCATAACCTATATAAACTTTTCATTAAAATGTGGGTTAAGAAAATATAAGAAAGGGTGATATGAGATTGTCATTATGGTTAAACAAGGAACATATATAAACCTAAGATGAGAATAAGGGTATGCTAACATCATAGTGATATGTGAAAACATACCCTTCATTTGAATGATCAAAATATTAATTCATTACAAATATATTATAAGTTCATTAAGACATCAATCATGAGGAAATAAAATATAAAGAGTCATGAGAGAATAACATTGGAATAATACATGGAATTTTGGAATAAAAATAAGAATATAAAATCTATTACTTAATAATCATGTATTATTTTCATGATGTATCAAGGTACTACATTGGGTTGTTATGGTACCTATGTGGGACATACAACAATCCCCCGTGGAAGACCTTTCTTCACAGTGGAATGGGTTCACTCCCCAAACCAACATAGTAGTCAAGGATCACTCCCATGACCATCATATTTGAAAAATTCCATTACTAAACTAGATTCACCCCAATTCTAGTCCCATCTATCTCATGAGATATATTTCATTACCCAATTATTTAGAGGAGGATATATGTCCCGCCAGAATTTAGTATTACATAACCATCTTCCTTGTTTATAATATAACTTCCATCCATGGTTTTAACATAAGTGAGGTCAAATAATGGGAATCAAATATATGTGTTCCATAATATCTTAAAACATTCACCATATAATAACCCATGAAATGAAATCGGTTTCATAAACATTTCATCATATCATATCTTTTTGAAATGAGATAGGTTTCATTATCATTTCAACATTTCATTATATCATAACCCATGAAATGAATCTAGTTTTATAAATATTTTATCAGGGTATAAGCAGTGGAAGAGAAATAGTTTTTATAAAACTTCTGGCATCATAAAAACTATCCCTTTACATAAAGTATTATAATGGGATCACTATATAATCACCCTATTAAAGATAAATAACATTGAATGTTTCTTTAAGAGGATAAATTTTCTATGAAATTAAATTTATAAAATTAAAAATTCATAAAACATTTTAAAAATAATTTTATTTGAAGATTTAATTTTAAAAAAAATTAAGGGATCATTTGAAAATCATTTAAAACATATATTGAGGAAAATATCCATTCCTATTTTAAAAACACATTTTACAAACTAAAACATTTTAAAAATATTATTCCCATTGAAATAATTAATAAAAATTTTTAAAAAAAGTTTCCCAAATATTTGGATTTTTTAGAATATCTCTGAAAAATTGTAATCGAATCTTCAAATTGTTGAGTGGTCATGACAAAAGAATTTTTTTTTCATGTCATGCATGTTAAAAAACAAATACTCTTTTCATAATTTCAGTAAAAGGCAAATGGGTTTTATTTTTGAAAATGGCATGATAATTCAATAGATTTTGTTAAAACATAAAATGTGGGAAAAAATTTCATTAAAAATCATTTTAAAAAATTTTAAAAACACTTTCGTAACCATTATTATAAAATATGGTTTTGGAAGAAAATAATTTTTTCAACTGAAAATATATTCCTTCTTAGAAACAATATTTTTGACCTATTGATAAAATTAATATAATAAAATTAATAGGAAAACAATTTTTCACATTTAACAATAATTTTTTAAGAAAATTCATGAGTTTTTGGAGATTGGGATCAAAATATTGGATTATTGGATATATATTCATAGGCAATACCAATAGATGATGAGGTTGTGACATAAAATGTTTACCACTTTGATAACATGGAAACAGAAGACCCATGAAGTAATATTATTAAATTAAACATATAATATAATGAGGATAATTAAATACATTATATGATATGTTAATAAGTCTGTATATACCCCTTGTAAAATAATATAGGTGTGTAACATTACAATATATCTCAATGAAAGAAAAATTGAGACAAAAATTCTTTACTTCTTTGTTATCCTTTTAACCATAAATCCCATGAAATTGTGATCCTAAAATAGATAACAGTATACATAATATATATATATGATTTATATATATAATCATACCCATATTGGAAATATGGTAATGAAAAAATGAATGACATTAGTTCATGAGGCGGTAGTCCACCATACACAAGATTTATGATTTAGTAACCCATTTGATTTAGGTGGGGATGATTGTAGGTGTTTAGTTTATTATAAAAACATCAATGTAAAATTATGATACTAATTTTAGTATATAATCATTTTTTAAAATAATTTAAGGAGTTGGATGAAGAAATAAAATAAGAACGCTCATTGAAGAACATTACATCTTTGTCGGGTATCCTCTATATGTTTTCACCAGAATCATTCTTACATTGAATTTATTATGAAAATAACACTTATAGGATGGGACAAGAGAATTTAGGAAGTTATTTGAACAGATATTATCTAAACCAAAATGTTTTTAAGGCATTATTAGGATAAAAGAGTGAGTGTCCTTCTATAAGTGCGGTGAGTGGAATACTTCAATTTTTTTAAAAGAATGAATTCCACACACGTTTTATTCATTTAAAAAGAATCAAATAATAGAAAATTATTAATAATTGAATATATAAGGTCTAAATATTACCATAAAATGGGTCTTGGGAAGTTCTGGGTTATTTTTTACCCTTCCATTTCAGTTTCACCACCTATAAACTAATTTTTAACTTAATCATTGTAATTTTTTTATTATCTCAATAACAATTTTTTCCAAAAAATAAGTACACCTTATTATATAATAAAAATTATTCTTATTAAAAATAAGTAATTAATTTTTCAAAATTCCATTTAAATTAGTGGAAATATTAACTTAATATTTATTCCATATACATGATGAGGAAGTGGGGTTTTTAAGAGAAAATGTTCAATAGTTTACAAATTTATTATATCATAATTAAATATAAAATTGATTCCAATGAAATAAATTGGATTATTGGATTTATAAATGAACTAATTTTACCTTATAATAGATTTATAATTCAATTTAAATTTAAAAATATACTAAAAAAATATTTCAATTAAAATCCATTTTTTTAACTATTAATCAAAAAATGAAACATTTCAAAAAATTGCAACTATTGACACTAATAAATAATTAATATTATCTTTTAAAATAATTATTTACATTAAAATAATTTTTCTAAAATTAGAAAAAATTAATTTTAAATTCTGTGAGACAAAGGAAACAAAACTATTTTTTAGAATATAGAGTCTTAAGCGTAAAATTGGATTTATCATTATCTATATTCTATAAAAAAACATAAGATGAATGTTAACAATTTTATTCAATATATAATGTGTACATTTAAATAATTCATTCACTAAAAATTATTTTTTAATTTATTTAATCAAAACACATTTATTTGTATAATTTTATACTTTTAGAAAATGATTTCCTTTATTTTCAAAAAGATTATATTTTCATTTATAATTAATTGGATAAAAAGAATTCATTATACATATGTCTATAAAACACATATTTTAATAATTTATTTTATCTAATTTATACCTTCCATTCCAATGGATAGATGATAACTATCGTATGAAATAATAATATTTTAATATCAAGTCACATTTCATTTAAATTTGGTGATGCCTGTAAGGAAAGATAACTCGATATTGTGTATAACATACAAAAAATATGTGTTTCATATAATGAATAAAATATAAAGTATTAAATTTATTTGATAAAATTTAAATTCACAAAATCTTAGGGTGTCACATTCTACACCGCTAAAAATAAATTCCACCCTCAAAATTGATCACTTTTGTACCAAAAAATGGGGATAATTATTCCTCATTACATCCTTTGGTTCCCTTATAGAATTCATAGGATTGATATTTCACCATTAATCAGTTTAAAAGTTAGTGTTCTTAAATCCAAAAACATTATCTATTTAGTCTATAATTTCATTCAGTCATTCCTTATAAGAAATATCATGCTCCAGCAGTATGACCATTGATTTCAGTACATGTGGTGGATCAGGTATTAACATCTTTTTTAAAGTTACATAGAACACGTAATGAAATTAATAGAGGTTATTTGGAAGAATAAAATGATAATCAATTTTATTGATATGATCAATAGTTTTAGTCTAAATTATATATCTTGGGATTAGTTTTCCCTTATTTCTTCCACATAGAAATTCATTAAAATTCCTTCTCACTAAATTCAAATTCTATATCACATTGAAGATTATCAACATAAAATTTGTATCAATATTTTCTAATATTTATAAATTTTGGAATGGATCTGACCTTCACATCAATCGCATTAGCTTACTCCAGTTTCAATAGCCTTAATTATACATCTTCATTCCAATTCATAGATATGGGTACATAATGATCCATCTAAATTATTATTCAAATGATATTGTTGTAAGGAAAATAAATTATAGGAATATGTGATCACAAGAACCTTTGAAATCCATTACATACTGTCTTAGCATATCCTCTTGGGTATCAATTGTTATCACATTGATAAAACTCAACTCTATATCATGTTATGGCCATTGACTAAAATAAAAAAACTTATTTTGAGTAACACTAATCATAAAAGGAAACCAACTAATCATGAAAATCAATTATAGAATATACAAATATTGATACAATTATTTTTAATTATGACACCTTAGGTTTATCCTAGGTCATTCATAGTCACCATTTATTTTAATCCTTCATAATCATTCTTAACAAGTATCTGATTTTCCAATGAATATCCCCTAGGAGTGTTAAACTAGGTTTAAAACAAGTCCTACTTTCATACACTAGGTGACAATCAATTTTATCTCAATTAATCATTTTTGGAGTTATTACCCCTATGTACTGCTATACCAGATCCAAAACCACTTGTATTATCCAGATAGGGGTATAATTGATTAAAAATCACTTGGTATATAATTTACAAAAATTCAAGGAAATTTCCTAATAATGGACTCATACTTAGACTCATCCTTTGAGACATACATAGACACATCATTACAAATATCACTATGAATCTCGTTAAATTTTTTTCAATCTAGTTTCTAATGGTTAACTAAAACATTCTTGTGATACCAAATATAATTCCCTAGGATTATAATACATGTATATTACACCTTTTTATATGAAAATTCATTAAATTTCATCAACACACGACTGATGACCATAATATTTTAGTGACTATATAAACTTAGAACACAATTTTATAATTTGGTGAACGATGTTAAATGATTCAAAAAAATTTCTTCTGATGTAGTACTCTTCATAGACATACCATTTATAAATCTTTTTTCATAATATAGGAAAAGGAAACATTAGAAAGGGTGACCTTAGATGCTTAGTAAGGGTAAAAATGGTAAATATATAAACATAACGCAAGAATTAGTATATGAGAATGTGAGAATAACATATTAATATCATACCATGCATATCCAAGATTAAAATCCTCATGAATTACATAAATATTGTAATTTCATTATGGAATGAATAATAAATAAATCAAAGAGCATGTTTCATGAGAGCATAACATTGGCATCAGATAGAAAATTATAGAATAATTATAATAATATAAAATCCATTCTTTTAAAGTTAAGGATCCATTACATGATGTATTAGGGAACTTCATGTGTAGCTAAACCTATTAGGTGAGATAGACCACCATCTCCAGTGGAATCCCATTACTAATAGTGGAATGGGAACTTCCCAAACCATAATAGTAGACAATAATTTCTCCAAAGACCATCAACAGAGGATAAATACCCTTACTGAACTAGGTTCATCCCTATTATAGTCTAATCTATCTCATTATATCTAAATATTTACCCTATGTATTAAAGGTACATATAGGTACCACTTTTCTTTTTTTTAAATGTAACCATTTTCCTTTGGTTGTAACATAACCACCATATTTTGTTAAAAACATATACACTGTCATATTATGAGAATCATACATATATGTTCCACAATATCAGAAAATATTCACCATATCGTAACACCTGGAATGAAATGGGTTTTTTAAACATTTCATCATATCACAAATTGTGGAAAAGGTATAGGTTTTATAATCATTTCAACACCTCATCATATAATTTCCCATGAAAAGAATCATGTTTCATAAACATTTTGTCATGGTATAACACATGGAAGAGAAATGGTTTAAATAAAATATTGAAAACATAATAATAAACTATTTATTTATATAATAAGGGTATACTAGTTACATATCATCATTAAATCATAATTTCATCTAATTATTTAATCATAGATGGAGGGTGATTTTGAAAAATAAATCAATTGGAATGTTTCTTTAGGATGATAACTTTTATTTGAAAATAAATTTTTAAAACAAAAAATTCTTTAAAAAATTTGAAAATCATTTTCATTAAAAATATAATTTAAAAACATATAATGATTATTTAAAATATATTTAAAATATTTCATGAGAAAAATATACTTTCCACTTATAAAACACTTTCAATATCATATTCCCTATGAAATAATTACCTTAAATTAAATAATAGTAATAATTTATAAATTTTTTTGAAATGATATTTGAAAACATTAATGTGAATCTTGAAAATAATGAGTGTCCATGAATGTGAGAAATAAAGTTCATGTCATCCATATTAATAATAAGATAATTTTCACATTTTTGTAAAATATAATGAAGAATTGTTTTTGAAACTGGCATGAATATTCAGTTTATTTTTTTTTTCAAAATTGTAAAATTGGTAAAAATATATTTAATTAATCATTAAAAAAAATAGTAAAAACAATTATGAGAAAATTTTTAGAAAAATTATTTTATAAGAATAAGATATTTTGATTGAATGGAGGATTATTATTACAATAATATATTTGATCTCTTGGTTATATGAAGAGAATAAAATAAAGGGGAAATATTTATTCTCATAAAATAATCATAGGATAAGAAAATTCATGAATTTCTTGAGAGATGAATCATAATATTTGATCATCGAAAACATATTCATAAATAATTCTCTTAAACACTGATATTTTAACATAAAATCATTCCAAGCATAGGTAATATTGAAATGTAAGACCCATGAATGAATATCAGTAAATGAATCCTAAAATTTAAAGAGTATAAATAAATTCATGATATAAGATAAAAAATTGGTATATATGTACACATTTTAATGATGTTGTGGATCAGGTGGATAACTGTGATGAGAAAGTTTCTAGAGAGGGGATCTTAGTCGATACTTTTTAGTCTAATGAGTTCTTATGTTTTGGAAGTGGTGCCTTAGTCAAGGAGGGAATATAGGGGACTATCCAAGACGTGGATAATAAACCCTCATTTGGAAATATAAGGGGTTCTAACCCAGTGACCTGGCCCTCACTACAAATGAGAAACATGTTTGAAGGCTTAATAGTGAAAGTTTTGTAAATTGATCAAACTGACCTATTCTAGGATAATCGAGATGGATTATGAGATAATGTGTCCAGTGAACATGGTGCCAATTTTTCTATAAATATACCTCCGAGAAGGATCAATGATAGGAGGTGGAAATATAGGAAGGATTACACCTCTCTACTAAATATAATGGAGACTCATTCAGCAAAGAAGTTAAATAGTATGATTATAGATAGTAAGGCCATTTCCCATTAGAAGTCAAGTGGTGTGTGTGATCATTCCTTGGCTGTGATTTTGAGTTCAGAAGAAGTGGTCAAAATGGTTTTTCTACTCAGTTCTACTGAAGGGGAAGCTACTAAAATGATGGGGAGGTCACTGAGGTTGACCCTGAATGAGGGTAAATACATCAGGATCAAGAACAAGGAGATGATTCTTATTGGGGATTTCTACAATGATAAGATCATTTTAGAGGAGTACATTCAGTCCTGAGAAATGAAGAACATTGATTTTCTAGATATGATATTTGATAAAACAAACACTCAGGTATCCACTATCTCCAAGAAATTTCTTACGGAGACTTACTATCATATAATTAATTTGTCTTTAAAAGGATTTGTTATCTCCTTTTGCAGATTAACACATAGTTTCTCACTTTTTCCTTAAAAGTGTTTGAAATAATAGAAATTTAATTTTCAGTTAAAAAACTAAAATTGAGACAAAAATCCATAATCTCTTTGGTTACTTTTGAATCCTAAAACCCATGAAAGAGAGATCCAAAAAGTGATATAGAAATCCCCATAATTTTATGGATAATCTGAAAAAAATACATTCATCTATAGTATATACACCACCTAAAATAATGAGTGGTGAATATAGAATTGCCTCACAGAAGTAAAAAGTGAGATGAAAATCCATTTACATAAGTCATTATTACTTAATAAATATTTAACCTCTTTTATAATAAAAATAATTTCACTATAAATCTATGAAATAAAAATAATTATATATATCAAAACATATGTGTTTAACTTATTAAATCTTATTACCCATTTTCTAACAGTTCCATGTTAATGTCACATTTCAGGTAATAAATGCCTTTTCTGTATAAGTTTTGATTTGTTATTTTCAATTATCTTTTAACAATCGTGGATAAATTATCTCTATAATAGTAATTTTTACATAATTATAATAGTTATAAAATAATTATTCTTTAAACCAATCATGAGTAATTTTTTTGATAAATTAAGTATGATATGATCATTGAGATAGTAGGTAGTGCATAAACATGAGTAACATTTCCATTTATCAATGATTAGTAGGGAAAGAAAAAAGGTAAAAATTTACCTTTCTAAAATAATCATTATATCATAAATAAAATATTATTTCTTTAAATATACTTGTACATACCATCCATATTGGGTGGTGATCATAATAGAGAGTCACATCTCTTTATGAAGGCCGTAGTCCATACGTACATGAACAATGTTATAATATTTCCATGATTGAAAAGGTAATAAATAAAATGATATATTATCTTTTAATAATGATAAATATATAATAAATATAAAAATTATGTCATGTAAATTAGATATATTGTTCCTTATTATATTTCATGTAAATATATAGTGAAAAATGATTCTCATTGCTTCGTATGTCAGTAGTCCTCTGTACACACGAGTGATTTATTGTATCCCCTATGCAATGGAAAGTAAATATTTATATATTATATGATGAGAAAAAATCTATAATAATATTATAAATATCATATATATAATTTATATCTTTCATCATACCCAACCATGATATGTGGTAATGGAAAATAGATTTACATTGGTTCATCAATATGTAGTCTGTCACACACACATATGATGATTTCAGAACCAATTTGACTGATGTGGTGATGGTTTTGTGTCATTAATTTATCATAAAATAATATTTTTATGTGGAATATACGTAGGTTATTATATTAGTCTGGTTTAATAAATATTTAAGATGGTTGAGTAAATAATAAAATAAAAATTCTCATTTAAGAATGTTACCTCTTCATCTGGTATCTTCCATATTTTTTCACCAAAATCCATCCTTGGTTATATTTTTTCCAGAATGAGGATTATAATATGAATCAATAATGTTTTAATTGATTTGGTAAGGTCAATTTCAAACAAAAATAGTTTTATGGTATGACATGGAGAAGAGATTGGGTGTCCTATTATAAGTGAGGTGTGCTTCACACTTGTAATTTTTTAAAGGAACGACTTCCAACCACTTTTGTTTTCCTGTCACAATACTCCAATAATGGACTATTTTCGAGCCTTGAATTTATAATATCAAAATATGGCCATCTAATTGGTGATTTACAATTTTTTAACACTTATTATTTTAGTTTAACCCCGCATACTAAACACATTTTTACCATAACCACGGTAATTCATTTTTACTATTGTTAACAATTAATTTTTGTCTAATAATTTGTTGATATTACTGTAAAATATATTTATTCGAATTCCTAATATTGAATATATTTTTTTGAAATCATTTATCATAAATAGAATGTTTAAATTTAAAATTAATCCCATAGAAAGGATAAGAACATTATTTTGAAAGGGAAAATGATAAAACAAATTACAAAAATATTATATAAAATTTCAATATGAAATTAATTTAAATAAACTAAATTAGATTATTATATATAAAATTGAAATATTTTTTCTCCAAAACATGTCATAAATATAATATAAATTTATAAATTAATTAAAATAAAGGAGATTTTTCAAATAATACTCAATACTTTCCACTATTAAACAAAAAATAAATATTTTCTTAAAAATTGCTAAAAAATAAACTTATGAAAATTTTGATATTAAAATTTTAAAAATGAAGTTTTTTAATGAAATAAACTTTCTAGAATTTGTAAAAAATAATTTGAAAATAACTTTTCAATAGTCAGGAAAACTATTATTTATAAAATTTATTTTTTAAGAATAAAATGACATTGATTCATATATCATTTAATGAAAACATATAAGATGAATGTTAAAAATTTTATTCAGTATATAATAAATCAATTTCCTTAAAATAATTCAGTAAAATTTATCCAATCAATTTTTTGTGTCAAAAATGTGTTTAACTACAAAAAAAATGTATTCAGATAATTATTTTCGTTATTTTCAAAAGGATTTTATTATCATTCCTAATTATTTTTTCATCAAATATTTAATTATATATAAAATATTAAAACATATATTTTCATAATTTATTAATCTTATTCATAACCACCACTCCAATGGCAAGGTGACTACTATCATATTAAATAATAATATTTTAATAGTATTTCACATTTTCTTTAAATTCAATGCAGTATGTAACATAAGATAAACTTGACATTGTGTGTAATAGAATCCAAAATCAATGTAGTGTGTAATAATAAAATATAGAAAATATTACATTTATTTGAAAATATAATTTCAAAAAATCATGTGGTGTTATACCTTTAACTCACATGTCATGCCTCCTTATCATGTTTATTTACTATCTTGGATTTTATGTACATCCTTTTGTTTTATTTATTCCCCAGGTTATCCTACGAAGTTTTAGGATCTCAATGAGATTTTTGGGACCACTATGTAGAATAAAATATTGGTTTCATGTTTTAGTTTCTTTCTATGTATTATGATCCTAGTATGAAAATGACAATAGGAAATTGTTATCCTTATGTTTTAAATATCAGATAAATATATATAAGAATAAACTAATAATATTTGTAAAATGTTTGGGTTTCAATAATCCTCATTTTTGGTGAATATAATACTATATATCTATGGTTCTCATACCTATTGATTATCCTATGTTTTACTTGTGCTTCAAAAACTACTTATTCCATAAAGACATGTAAAATCAGTTCATTTTCCAACTCTTGTTAATTTTAAGCATCAAATTCATCGAATTTGATATTTCTCCCATTATCCTTCATTAGTATATTCTCCCTCTCAAGAAATATTCCTTCTCTTGGGATAGTAATTTTTTTTGTCCAAGGGGGTGTACATGTATTATACTCTTTTTTCGTTAGGATACTCTATAAAGATACATTTTCCCCATGGTGCTAGTTTTTTAACTAATATTTTCTTAAAAAACACCTAAAAACACCATAAACTACTATATGACAAAACATGTTTATTTCCAATCTATAGAAAAAAATGAAATTTTATTCTCTACATCAGTTTTTACTCAGTTTACTATGTCTGTTATAGTTTTTATTACATAACCCCAAAAGGATAATGGAAGATTTGTATGACTCATTATAGAACATACCACATATAGTAATATACAATATCTCCTTTCACTAAAACCATTACACTATGGTGTATAATGTAGAGTGAGTTGATAATGAATAAAAAACTCACATATAAATTCAACTAACTCTAGGTGAATATATACACTTCTATGATCATATTGAATCTACATTGTCTTATTTAAGAATTTATTTTCTACTTAATTCATAAATTCTTTTAATTTTTCAACAAACATGAACTTATATATAAAACAGTATACATATCAATATATACTCAAGCCACTAGTCAAATAAATAAAGTAAAAATTTACTCCCTAATATTATACTATAAATGCTCCATAAAATTTATCGTGTTCCAATCCTAGAGGCTTTGTGGCCCTTTCAACTATACAAAAAATGGTGGTTTGCTCATTTTTACATAAAAAAAGATTTACATCGTTCAACTTCATTAATATAAAATGAGTCTTAATTACCAACTTG
This sequence comes from Viscum album, assembly GCA_963277665.1. Lineage (NCBI taxonomy): Eukaryota > Viridiplantae > Streptophyta > Magnoliopsida > Santalales > Viscaceae > Viscum > Viscum album. The sequence goes on along the minus strand of OY728155.1, from coordinate 2,131,088,050 downwards.
ATAGATCTTTTTTAACTGATTCTCATTTGCATGACCAAGATGATGATTATATTTTTGGGTTTTATATGATTCATGTGAACATGATCCATTGTCAATTTATAATTCATTGGTTTTTTATTTAATACATAAGGACCATTATTTAAATATTCCATACCATAACATATAAAGACATTATAAAATAAAAAAAATTATTTAAAAACACCAAATCAAAACCACTTACATCTAGGAAGGATATTGAAATATATTTTTTTTGAAATAGTCAGTACATATCAAAAATATCATAAAACCAATATCATTCATTCTATAAATGAAAGATGGTAGTATTCAATGGCTAGAGTTACGGGCCTCACACCATTAACATCACAAAAATCAATCACTCCCCATGTAATATTTCAAAATATAAATTATTCCTACATTTTGATATATATATATATATATATGAGCACAAAAAGATGTATCTAATTCCAAATGCATATATATTGAATTATTACACTAAATAATTAATTTACCTCTAGCATTGCTATGCTTATGGATACAATTCCTCCTCTAGTGGCCATGCTTAACATAAGAAAACATACTTATTCATCTTCCTTTCCCTTCCTTTGGAATATCCTCTTATTATATCGACATTACATTGGAACTATGAACTTGTTATGATTCTTTGTATCTTTTTCCTTGTTATCCCTTTTGTTATTCACCATATTGGAAAGAGGTTTGTCACACCCCCTGTCTTTGTAAAATTGTTATATTTGAGTAAGAAGGTCAAAAATAATCATCTCATTATTTGTCATATTATAATTAATAATAAAACTGGAGAAGGTATTAGGTAACAAGAAAATAATAAGAAATATTTTCAAATCATATAGTGATTTAATTCTCATTATGATTAAGAATTCAATGTTGATAATACGATTAACTACATGAGGCCAAATTGGTTACTACTCTATATGTTTTCTTGTAAACAAAGAATAAGATATCATGTATGTATCATGTATCACCTGTATAGGATGAGATCCCAATGATGAGCCATCATCTTGTACACATAAATATCGTTATGTTTATTTAGAATCTCATTGGTTATGGATGATAAAATGAAAATATGATAATATGTGGCATTGCCTAAATGTTTCTAATAGAGAGTCAACTCCTCCTCAATATCCTTTTAGCCATGTTCATAAGAGTTTTTTTTATAATATAAAATTTCAATTAATGGTATATGATAATATGGAAACCCCTTTCCCATTCATGGAAATTAATGCCTGTGAGAATGTTATCCTTCCCATGTATGGGTTATAGTGAAATGTTTGATTTAATATTTATTATCATTTCTATAATGAAGAATAGAATAATTTTAGTATGTTATCTAAAAAAAGTATATAATAATTATTTTATGAAATTAATTATTCTCATATTATTTCATCAAAATCAAACATACCTCACCATTGGATTCGAAACATCCTATCGATTGGACATTTTAGTAGAAAGGACCCACATTCTCATTCACATAACCCATAATAGGGTCTGACAAGTTATTTCAACAGTTTTAGGTTGGAATTAAATATGAAATTTTTTTTAACTCATAGACCCCTAATCTGTGTAGTGGAATCCTTGATCCAAAAAACCTTATATTGTATTTCCTCAAAATTTTACTCACAGTAACAATTCCTACATGGATATTTAAACATTGACATAAAGTGATTTAGTCAAACTAAATCTTTAAGTAATAATTCCAGGATAATTGAATGAATTGTGAATTTGAATAGTCGAGAACATTGAATAGTGTTTTTATTTTTACTTAAGTAGTGGATTACTAAAAAAATAGAATATATCAAATTTTGATTATTTTTATCTTTATGAAAAAAAATTCCACTTTATATTAATTACATACATGTTAAAAAATTGTATTTTATTAAGTGATTAACCATGTATTAGATAAAGTTTTATGCATAATCTAATTGATTTTAGTTCTATACTGAATTCTTTTTAAATAATTATTAAATTTTATTCTGATGAAACATGTCTTATGAAATTAACTCTACAAATTGAAAAAATTAAAATAATATTGTATTATTTTATTAAAGGTTACTTTATTTAGCAGATGATAAATGGACTACTATCCAAGGGAAAAACTCCTTAAACCACGAAATTTTTCAGGTTGTAGCATCCAATTATCAACCCATGTACCTCTTAGATTGTTTTATCCTTGGATCCAAACAAGAACGTACTTTACTCACTTGGGAGATCGATCTATTACATAAGTTTTTTCTCACATTCAGGAAAGGGGAGCCAATAGCTTTGTTAACTAGTTTACAGAAAAGGATACCATGGGAACATGGGCCCTTACATAATGACATTTGAGATGACTCGTAAGCTACTAATATGATTTAAAAATAATTTAAAAGTAAATCGATCACAAAAAAAGTTCCAGTCTATGTTCAGGGCCATCCACATTCATGAACTAAATTATACACTTAAAACATTACATTCAATTCTAATCATTATTATTTAATATAATTTTTGATCGAATCAATTAACTATATTCTTTAATTAATATATTATTTTATTTAATTCTCATCCATAATTTCTTGATATTGTCATCCATCGTAATATTCAGCCAATGTATTTCAAATTAATTATGTGAAAAATATATATATTGTGTGAAACATAGTGAGAACCCATCTGAACTACCCAATGCGTATTATATTAGTAAACTATTTAATCATGTGAAAATTGATACACATAAATTATCATTTTAAATTGATGACTTGTACATAGTCAAATAATTTTCACATGGAACAAATATTATTTATAAAACTTTTTGTGTTCTAATATGCATAGAGTAGTAACTATAATAAGTCTTATACATGATATGTAATTATGAAAATTAGGAAGAAATAAATAATACATTCAATATATATATATATATATATAAACCATCACATGGCATATACATATTCAAATAATTGACACACAAAATGCATATTTATAAGTTTTAAGAAGTATAATAAATTAATTTTTAATTATACATAATTTGTTATTATACACGATATATATTATCCAGATGTATGGTGTATATATTTCTCATTTTCTATCTATGGTAAACACCTGGGGGAACAACATGAAATAATTTCATGGAAATTAATTAATTATATAATGTTTACATGGGAAACATTATGTGTGGTCTTTGAGTTAAACTTCCACAAGTCATGTAGGCCACATAAGGAAATACACTTCTTGTCTTTTATGAAAGGATTACACATCGTGTAAATATGTTATGGGCCATGTATTCCAAATGAACATGTACAAGACTAACTTAGTCAATACATGATGTATTTAAATACACAACCTGTTTAATAAATAAACATGGCTTTAATTAATTCATTTTGAATTAAATTTGAGTAAATATAAATTATTCTTTTTTGTATCCCACTACAATACTCAACACCTTTGTATGAGTTCTTATAGAAAACCATTCATAAGATCAATCTTTTATTATTATAATTTTGAAAAATAAGGGGAAGAATATACGATCTCATTATTTTTATTAAATATTGATTAAACTAAAATTGAAAAAATAATTAGTGCATAAATTAATCAACATACTCTAAATAATTATGAATAATAATATGAAAACTCTGATAAAACTTCTTGGTTCTAGCAACAATAGTGGTGTCAAATAGAGCATGTATAACTCTATTTTTTCATAGTAGTTGTACATCAATGTCAGATACCATGGCCAATATAATTGAATCAAATATTAATTGACTAGAGAATTATAGAACCAAGACATAGGATCATCACATTTTTTATAATTAATTTATGAAATTAGTGAATTACCTTGGGATGAACTCATTATTCATTGATAAATCTAGAAACAACTTTAAAACACACCATCATTTTTTATTCGATTCATGTGTAGATTCTCTCTAGTTGCGATCCATCTGAGCTCAATGAAACATTGAACAATGTCATAAGATTCAGTAGGTTCACGATAAAAAGATCCTAATTATAACATCATTCGTCATTGATTTACATGACAATAAATTCAATAAAGATTATCTTTGACCTCTCTAGAGTTGAGGGTGGTGGAGGAGGATGATCATTCTCCATTCACGGGAGTGTTCTTCTAGAAGGTATCTCTTTAGGGAATTAAGGGAATTATTTAATGGTTTTTGTGCACAAAAAAACAAATGTAAACTACATCATAGAAAATAATATAATTGATTTTATGTACTGATAAGGTTAGAAAATAATAATTTTACATGTTTACAGATCATTTCCTTAATCCCTATAGATCCTAATTTCTATAATAATAGTAATATTATTTTATATTGACATGCACAAACCTCGCGAATAAATTAAATATTATTTATTCAAATATTATTGAATATATATTATTTCTCACATGACTATTAAACTCAATTATTCATTCCTCCAAAATATTTATCAAACCTTGAGTAAAGGTGATTTATCTAATAAATAAATATAACTACATTATTCACCACTAATTAAATAAATTTTATATTCACTAAATATAAAATAAAAATATATTAAATATTCCACTAAAATATTATCTTGAATAATTAGTTATGGTATATATGGGGTAAATAATACATGAATAATTACTAAACCACATACATGAATAATATTATTTAATAGAGTTTTTAGATGCACATAGTGTGTGACCATCTAGGATTATTTCTCAGTTGGATTAGCTGAAACAAACCACAGTCCAAGGTTAGATCCTATAAACACACCATGGAACCAATTTATTGTAATATTAATGTTACAATGAAATAAAACCTCATATGTATGCTTATTATATAATATAATCTGTTCATAATGATATATCTAATAAATCAGGCACTATGCTAGAATTATTAACATATATACTCTATGTATCTGTCTTTGAATTTCTTGAAATTGAAAATGGATAAATAACACCATGGACATTGATATATTCAGGCTATATAATTTCTATCAAAGGTCCTAAGATATCAAATTCCCTTAAATAAAAGATGAGAAAAATTAATTAGCACATTTTTCATTCATGAAATAAAACTCATTACACAACTAACATATCCTACATCGTCATGAATATATGTCATCATAGTTTTCAGAAATAGATAAAAGTTTGTGTCTAATAATATAAATTAATATTAATAATAAAATTAAATGATTAATAAAAATGTTTGTATATAACAACATTCAATTATATATATAAATGTGGATTTCCCACTAGCGGGTCTCATTATCATAATCTCCAACACTAGAAATTACCACGGGCGTAAACAATGAGATTGTGACTCAAGGAATAATGAGTCTCCACCCCTTATTGTGTATACCATTTTTACCCTCAAATAAATTCTTCCATCTATATAAAATATCATTATGAAAACTATTTTGGAACTTCTTGGTTCTCATTATATCGGGGGACTATTATGACCTTCCTATGCGACAACTGATCTATAGATATTATCATATAATATATCACATAGATGAAAAATAATTATGTGATAACATGATTATTAATACTAAGAAAATTTAATATTGGTAATAATAATGTATATAGAAGTTAGTTATAGTGCACCAACTCCCACAAAAATTGATTTCTAGAACATAATAATCATCATGAGTTTAGACTGAGAACTTCTATGATTCAACTTCTATCGAATCATCTTGGACTAGATGAAGAGGATACCAACTGGGATTTGTGAATATTTTCTAATATTTTAAATAATTTCATGCCCATTAAAATATCAAAATATCATATGAGTTGGATGGCCATTCCCTTATTTCTTGAAGGGAAAACCAAGGAATGGTTTTGAAACTTCTATCATAGGGAGGTTACAACATGGGATGGGTTATATAAGGCCTTACTCATGAAGTACTTCCCTACATCAAAGAGAACTCAGACAAGGAAATATGATCTATTGATTAATGATCCATGTGAAAAAACACTATAAGTGTGAAAATAATGATTCATGAGATTGAAAATTTCCTACCCACATCTCCCTTTCAAAGATAACCATTTCATGGTATTCATTTATGAAGGAAAGACGTATAATGACTAGAATCTACATGATTCTTCTTCTAGAAAATAATTAATAGATAAGTTCCCCACTAATGTTAGAGGTACAATTGAGAGTATTTACAAAAACTGCAAAAAAATCCATAAAAGATCCATATAAATAGGATTACTCAATGTAATAATTCTCAATACCTCGTTACATGAAAATAACATTGATTAAATTACCTCTCTTATCTTATAGTTTTATATCAACAAGTTATATGAAAAATTATCTCCCAGAACTCCGATGGTCTTGTATCTTTGATATTATCAAGACCACATCACTGATGGATGGACTCATGTCCACAGAATAGAGATACATGATTCAATATAACATAGGTAGTTCCAACTACAAGTATCAAACAACCTTGGATTTAAATATTTTTATAATATTTAGTTCAAAGCTAGAAACCAATAGTAGAAATGGGAAACATTCATGTATGGTTCTCAACTATACTTCCAACCTCCAAAATTCAAACATACACCCTTTAAAACAAGAATCCAGTATCCCTCAATAATACATCAACAAGTGTGTATTAAATACATAACCATAATGTAATTTCTATGATTAATGGTTGAATCTAACCCCACTTAACATAAAACCCTCAAAAAAATTGGACCAGTACTGAATGAGATATAATGATAGTAAATCATGATTATGAAATTCATCATTGACCTGATAAATCAAAGATCTGGTAATATTATTAGTCAATACATTGCTGGCCATAATATAAATGTCATTTATATTAACTTAACAGTGTAAATGATCTTGAAATACATGATGAATTATCATCTTAGCTCGATACCATAAGAGGATAGAACAAACTACTTGATAAATATGCACAGGAAAAAGAAGATAAAGAACTAGTGGGGAAACCATGAGTATAGAAAGAAAACTAAAAATATAAGATAGATAAAGAGACACTATTTTTTTCTAATTATAATTTAAATTTTATAATGAAATATATTTTGGATCTAGACGATAAAATGGAATCTGATTTTGAGGCCCCTGAAAACTTTTATTAAAATATTAAATATATTTTTTATCACCGAATTTTTTTTAGAAACAAGGAAATATATCTTGAACAGAGTACTATATAAAAAAATATGATATCATGGTTGAAGAAAAACATTGGATTTAACCCAAGAATGGCCTACTATTAATCAACACCAAATATTTGGATATGGAATCCATTGGTGAGAACATTAATTTAATTAATTCATTTATTACCCGTAATATATTTAGTATATAAATATGTGGTTATGGATAATCTCTATGGTTATCTACATAACCCTAGGATCATTGAGAGGATGATTACATCGATCTCTTTTGGTAAACTATGATCAGACAATTAATGATAATCAAATCAATGTGAATCAGGGAACAACAAACACAATAAGTCCGCTCCATCATTTATAACTGTGTTCTCCACTATAAACCGATATGAATTAGAGTAAGACTCACCAATTGTAGTTTATCCCATCATTATTAAATTATTTAAGTGTGAATTTGATCTAATTATATTCTGTTGGTGATTTTACTCGCTTCACATTAGTCACTCTATCAAAATAAAATTTTTATTCTCTTTTTTATGTCATTATTCAATGTTTCTGACCTTCGATTCACCACATTAAATCATTAGTTTAAAACTATATGGAAAATGATTTTTATCAGCCTGTTTAGGGTGATTTTACCCCATAATTCTTTGTATTCTACATCATTATCCAATGGGGTCATGATTCGTCATTTTGGGGTGGGTTAAAGCATGATAAAACCCTAAAATTCATAGAATAATAGCATGTGATGATGAGATTGGTTATTTAAGGATTGACGGTGAACGATCAGGTGATTTGTGTGTTGAATCATGTAGACATAGGATCTGTGAATGATTTTTAGTGGCAATGGGATGTGAATGAGGTGGAAGATACTCTGAGTGAAGTATCAGGATTTTATTTTTATCTACTAGATGGTGAATATAAATAGTTGGAGGCATTTTCTAATGAATCATGGTGATCAAATGGTTGGAATAATGGGTGTAAGGGTGGATTTGAGAACATCATAAGGATTTTGCAGATTTTATAAAGAAACAAGATTAAATTGCATGTACTAGGATACAAACTTGTCATGTAGGCCCATAAATATGGGTGATAGGGTTTCCAAGAGAGATAAGTAACACATGTCATGTGTGGCCCCCACATATTGTGTGACTCGACGTCGCTGGCCTAATTTGTACTCTATGAGTACATGAACTCAGACACAACCAAATACATGGCCATGTACATGGACACATCCCTATGTACATGATCATGGAAAAGAGAACACAGATAAGACACATTTTTCTGGGACTTGTTTCCTGATACCCTCACATGTTGTGTAGTACTACATGGACAACAAGTCATGTGTTGGAGAGGACATGAAAAATAAAATGTGTGGGGATCATTTCATGTGGACCCCTTACACACCGTGTATTTCTATAGAATATTATACCTCTCATATCACCTTCATTTTGAATCGATTTGTAGTTTTTGAGTAGCCTATCTTGATGGTATGTCCATCTAAAACACAATGGTGGATTTAGTAGTGTAATTTTAATTAAAATGTGATATGTTTTTATTATCATTATTTTTTAGACAACACTCAATAATGAAAGAGATTGGGAAGGATCACTAGAGAGAGGTCAAAGTTGGAAATCCCACATACTAATCATACTATTTTGAGTGGAACCCTCATATAATATCCATTCATGGGTCCATTACCTATTGAGTGGGTCCCTCATGTTCTATCATTGAATAGTTCCTCCACTTATTATGTAGAATCCAAATATTTTATTATGACATGGGTCCTCTACCTTTTGGGTGGAACCCTCATATCTTATCTGGGAATGAATCCCTTATCTATTGAGTGGAGCCCTCCTATTGTATTAGGAAATGGGATCTCTACCTATTTAGTGGATCCCTATTGATGTTTTTGGGAATGGGAACCCTACCTATTTAGTGGAATCATCATCTTGTATCAATACATGGTTCCTATACATATAGAGTGGAACCCTCTTGTCATAGCAGGGAATCCTTCCTCTACATATTGAGTGGAACCCTATAATATTATCAGGGCATGCGTTCTCAACCTACTGAGCGCCACCTTCTTATGGTATCTGGGAATGGCCCCACTACTGATTGAGTTTCACCCTCCTATCATATCAAGGTATGGGTCATATTCCTACTGGGTGGAACCTTCATGTTATAGCTAGTAATGGGTCTTCTACCATTTGAGTTGAACAATGTAATTTTATTAGGTAATGGGCCTTTTACTTAGAGTTTCTGTCCCATATTGTTGTGGAGTAGTGGCGAGGTGCATAACCTCACAATTATTTCATCATATAGACACATGAGATATTTGGAAATGTTAATAGACCATTTTATCTATTGGTAGACTATTTTCCAGAGATGTGTTGTGAGATATAGATCACCTTTCTCCTTCAACTGGGTTTCTTTGAAGAGTATAGGTCTTTGTCTTTATGGTTTTTCCCTCTTTCTATGGGTTGATCATACTACTTCTATCATGTCTTCTATTTCTCCTCCTCCAGTTTATGTGTTTTCCTACTGAGAATTCATATAATCACCCCTACATGGGTTTTTCTGCAAATGTTATTTATTATACAGAGTATGGATAGGTTGATGCAGATTTTTAAAGAGCATAGGGATACCTGAGTGTATTTGACTACATATGGTGGTTGGGGATTTCACATCTAGATAGAGGCTCTATGAAAATTAATTTTTTATTTTTTTAGGTTTGGAAATATTTTCTTGTTTGGTTTTATTTTATCCTTAATTTATTGGATTTTACTGTTACACACTTTTGTTTTCCCTAATGGTTATTACATTCTTGTATCTTACTCAATATGTTAGAATCATTAACTATTATTCCACTACACTTCTATATTTATTGTCTTGTATTCATGGATATAGGTACATTAGGAAATGGCCTGCTATATTATTTATTCCTTCATAATGATATTCAAAAAATCCTAGCCTACGGAGGTAGGATTGGGGTACTTGTGTTTTACAATTTTTTTGGCTAGGTGGACCCATTTGGTCCATGTCATGAAATATTAAAATCACGGGTGGTTTGATCTCAGTATAGTATTTTTTGTTTTTTCCCTTTATGGGGTTTTGTTGGGGCATTAGTGAAATGTTGTCAATGTGCCCTGAGTGTGGATTCAAGGATTGGGAAAACAAATTTGGTGCAACGACCGATGTATCAATTCACAATGACTCTAACTACCTACTTGTAATATTTGAATACCGATACATTGGATACATGTAACATTGGTACATTCATCATATAATATTGAGTCTTTTGACTATCCTTTATGAGTCATATCACCATATATATATTCTCTTTGGCCGTAGAATTTATTGTTAACTATCAAGATGACTCTATAATGATAGAGAGCTATGATTCAGATGCAGTGTTATGAAAATAACCTGTTGAGCGACGAGGAATATTTTTAGGGACCCACCCATGTGGTGTTTATTCTAGTTGGGTACCGAGAAATGCTACCACATATTGAGTAGCACCTGAATTATTTTGTGGGCAAGGTATATTTTCATATTATTGTGGAGAAGTTGATAGCTCAATTTGGTAAAGATGATGTTCTATCAGTGATTAGAACATTATTTGAGTTCTAGTGATCGATAACACTGAGGTTTCAAGATGATATACTCCCTCAAACTATAGAGGTTTCACTCAAGGTAGTGGTATAAGTTTTTATAACTTGCCATTACACAAACTGATAAGATGGTTGTAATGGTGACAAGTCTTCTCTATGGTGCCTATTTTTTCACTAGAGTATCTTATTGATGATGAACATGTGTTTTATGCACATCACCAGTTTCAGAGATAGAGATCACCCGAATTAATTAGTGAACTAGGATCCTCCCACTCATGTGTTTTAGGACTGGAATGAGCCTATGGTAATAATTTCCAACATTTATAAGACACCTCATAATGGTGGTCCGAGAGGAGAAAATTCTCTTGGGTGATGCAAGTATCAGTAGATCAATATGTTGGTGTTGTACGATGTGGATTCAAACATACAAGAAGGAGGTACTCTTCCACCGCCAAGATGCATTCTTGTGATTTAATTCAAAACCATGAGGGTGAGTCTGTTCCTACCACATAAGGTATTGTCACGATCTGGAAGCTGAATTCCTTCAAATTGTATGTTTCTTTCTAAGTTATCATAGATAGTCATGGTTGTGTTGAGTTGGGGTAAAAGGGAATAGATAGCTCTAGGTAGTAGGAGCATGAGGCTCAGTGTCTTTGGGTGTGGGTTATGGTATGACGTGTGTCTCCAATTTTTCAACTACAGTTATAGAAAAGATTTCTAAGCCACATTTACACAAACATAGCCTCTTTATGAGACCTAACTATAATAGTGGATGAAATTTTTTTACCTACCCTCGATTGGATGTTTCTAGAAATATGATTGGTGATCACATATATCTCTTGATAGTATGATTGAACTCTTTGAGGAGAGTGATAATGCCTCACATTAAATCTTTCCATAGTGTGAATGGGACCTTGATATGTCTTCCTCGATATGGGATGATAGTTTACCATCCTTGCTGAGATGATTTCTACCGGTGAGTGTTTCAGTACTTTCAATTTTTTTGGATTGAGTTTTCCTCCTTTTAACAAGAGTGATCCAGAAGTGTAGTAGGATATACTCATTCCCAAGAGGTCACAACATCTTCTTCATCATTTGGATAGTATTACATTCGTAAAAATGGATGCTTTGAGCTTTTAGTTTTCTACGATGATGGAGGAGTAAGATGGAGTCCATCTTCGGGCTGTAACAAGTTTACCTCCACATATATGGGTTTCTTTCTACATAGAATTGAACTAGGGATAACTAGATATCTATGTGGTATATCATATGTCGCCTAATGAGCTTCAAAAGATGAGGGTGTAGTGTGAGAACTTTTATAGAATTGTTTTATTATACCATGTTTGTCCCTATGGGTAAACTTAATTTTTTCTCTCACTATGGTGGACATGTGCTTACATTTATGTGTTTATTTTCATCGCCTAATTCATTCTATGATAAAAAAAAATATGTGTGACTTGTCATGGACTGATGATATTTTTTATTAGTTTCAAGGCATGAGATGGTTCTTGAAGATAAATCTCGTGTCTAACTACTACCTATTGATTGTTAGTGATGATGGTATTCCAAATCATACATTATAATGTCACTATAAACATTATAAGATTGTAGTGATACGTTTCTGTGTGAAAACTTCCTCTACTATGTAAATGGATTTGTTGAACTAGAAAATGAATCCTTATATGAACAAATTTCTAGTTTTATACATTAAGGGCATACTCATATACTATGAATCAAAGGATGAGCATACAGATTACATTAAGGTGAATCAATACATTCTTCTTGACCACCATATTTATGGTAATCTCCCAAAGTGGTATTTTTAGATCCCTAAAGTTCACTTTTTTTACGAATTTCATTATTGGGTTTGTATTAGCTATGAACCAAGGAAATATCGATGTTGATCTTGCTTTGGAGAAACCAAAGAGTGTGTCAAAGGCATAGAGTTTACCTTTATGGGTGAGGTACTATAGGACATTCATGGTAGACTTACCTAAGATTTAAACCCCTTTTAATACATTGACATGGAGAGGATATCTTTTTACATAGGCTGAGGAGTGTAAGAGAGTCATTGAGGAGTTGGGGCTACGATTGATGAGTGCTCCTGTTTTGAGACTACAGGGGGTGGGAAAGGAGTGCATAGTTCATTTTGATTACTCTAGATCTAGGATCAATTACATGTTAATGAATAGGGTGTAAATTATCATATATTGGTCAAGGAAGATTATACCTTTTGAGAAGAACAACATGAATAATGACATAAAGTTGGAAATGGTAGTCTTATCTCTAAGGATGTGGAGGCACAATCTTCAAGCAGAGATCCTCTAGTTTACTCTAACCATAAAAGTATCATGTGTTTATTCATGCATTGATATTTGAACTTGAAACTGAATAAATGGTTAAATTTCCAATAGGAAAATAAATTTGAGACAGTTTTCACTCCTTGGAATTGAAATGTAGTGGCATGTTCCCTTAGCATGAAGTATCGATCACATTTAGTGGAGGATTAATTAGAGAGGTTGGATCCTTAGAGCAAACCCTTGTGGAGGATAGGGGTGAAAATTATTTTCCATTTATGTTGTTGAATACTCTATTTCTCCAGTATGTGGGGGAGGATCATTTGGGATACTTTGACTATAACGTCCTACATGTCCAGATATCGTCAAAAGATTCACCATATAGATCCTATGATTGGTAGAATCATATCATCCTTTTCTAGGGAAATATAGTAGTTTTATTTGTGATTTGAGTGCAGGTGATGAGGGAGGGTCACACTTCTCATTTTACTATACATCCATATGTAGGAAAGATGTATATTGAACTTCAATTGATGTTTTGGTGGCCTGGCATAAGGAGAAGTGTTGAAAAGTTTATCTCTTAGATTCTAATGTGTTCATAGGTGAAGATTGATCAGTAGGGTTTTGTAGGTTTATTACACCCTATTTATTTCCCTTAGATGAAATGGGATGGAATATCGACAGACTTTGTGATAGTGATTACGAAGAATGCGATAATCCATGATGCTATCTGGTTAATAGTTAACAGACTTACCAAGATGGTGTACTTCCTTGCTATCATGGAGTAGATTTTAGTAGAAATTTTAGAGATTGTGTACATGTGGGAGAATATATGCCATCATTGGGTTCCCCTTAGAATTTTCACTTTCTGTGATGTGTGGTTCATGTCTTGATTTTTGTGGGGGCTACCGAAGACATTCAAGACCTAGTAAGAGAAGTGCATGTCTTTTCACCCCCATACAAATGGGATGACTGAATAAAATGTCTTGGTGTTGGAGGATATGTTGATGGAATGAATGTGAGACTTTGACTTGAGATGGGAGGTCACTGACCTTTTTATAGTTTACTTAAATAATATTTATCACTCTACGGTTGGAATTAAATCATTTGAGGGCCTTTAAGGGAAACATTATATGTCAGCCTTATGTTGGACTTGGATCAGTGAGGCATCTCTTGTCTGAACATAGATGGAGAGGTTAATGAAAAAAAATCTTATGATATGGAAGTTATAAGGATAACCTAGAGAAGGTAAAAATAATATGTAGATCGACATTTTAGTCCCTTAATGTTCGAGAAAGGAGACCATGTTTTCTAGATATTCACTTGATGTTGAATATTGTAAGGATTTGGTTAGAAAGGAAAGATATCCCTAAGAATCATTAGGATATTTGAGGTCTTGTTGATGGTTTTCAAAGTTTCATATTTTTTCAACATACCCCGTCTATTGGAAGAGGTTCATAACTTCTTCCACATGTCGCAGTTGAGGATATACACACATGATCCTAAACACATTATTGACTAGGACATGCTAGAATTTGATGATAGATCTACCATCACGCTGTACCCAGTGGTGATTGAAGATCGATAAGAGAGGATCCTATGTGGATGGGGCATTCCATTAGTTCACCTGTTTTGGTAGCATGAGGGCATGTTTGAGATCTCCTTGGAGCGAGAGAGAAAAATGCACGCTCGATATCCCAACCTTTTTCATATATTATTTATTTATGTAATTAAAATAATGAAGGGGGAATAGTTTATGGACTTTTTTTCATTATAATTCTTTATAATATATTTGGAAACAGTTTTAGTTCCATACATTGAGATGGTGTGCGATTCCGAGGCTGGGTGAGCCTGAAATAAATTTTATAGAAATAATAAATATATTTAATATCATGCATTAACAATTTTTTAGAAACAATGGAATATCTCCTCAATGGATTCTTAGATCGAAAATATAAGATCACAATTGAATCCAGGATGTGGGGTGTACCCTACACACGACCAAAAGTTTATCATTGTCGAACATTCAGATAAGGAAGCCTTTGGCAGGTACATTAAGTAAAATAATTTATTTTTGTTTAATTATTTCATTTAATACCTATAACCAATTTATATATTTATATATGTTTTTATAGATGATATAAAATGATATCCACATAACCCAGGTATTGTTGAGAGGAATATTGCACCTATCATCATTGGTGAATTGTGACTGGACGACGAACGACACCTAGATCAAGGTGCATCGAGGTGTGGTGAACACAATGGGTCCAATCCATTGTTTGAAATTATGTTGTTAACCAATGATAAATATGAATTAAAGTAGGACTATTTAATTTTTGTTTCCAGTCTGATGATTAGATTTTTTTATCATGGATTTGATCAGCATATGTGTTTTGGTTGATTTTACTCCCTTCTCATGGGACCCCCTATTGAATTAAATATTTTATTCAATTTATCTTCAAATTATTCATGTTTCTAACCTTGGATTCGCCACATATAGTTTTTTACTATTAACACCCAGAAACAAATGTGTATAATCCTTTTTGTGCTTATTTTCTACCATCATTCATTTTGTTCTTTGTCATTGACCTATCAGGTCATGGTTCAAATTTTAGTGGTGGGATTGGGTGTAATTGAACCCCCATATTTATATAGATTCAGATGTGATGAAAGGATAGAATAATTGAGGAAGGATTAAGATAGAATATGGGATTTGGGTGTTGAATCATTAAAATTTGGGATTTGGGACTGATTGGTAGTGACAATGGGTGTTGTAGAAGGTGGCAGAGGCTTCGAGTGAAGGAGTGAGATATGTTTTCTGGCCAATAGAGGGTTGGAAGTAATGGGAAGAGGTATTTTACACCAATTTAAAGTGTTAAAATGATAGTAAACATTGAGATAAGGATGAATTTAGAATCTAAATTTGGATTCCCTGGATTCTACGAAATACCTGACTACACGACATGTACTATGATAAACACATGTCATGTAGTCCCATGGATGTTGCAGCTAGTGTTTCCATGAGAGATAAGTAAAACATGTCATGTGGGACACCACACATTGTGTGACCTGATGAAGTAGGTTCTAACTATACTTTGAGTGTAAATATACACAGAGAAAACAAAATATATTTCCAATAACATGGATAGGCATGAAGGATGCATGCATGACCAAGAGCACATAGGCTTGTCCTGGGTGGCTGAGACATGTCAAGTAGAACCGTTACATGTTGTGAAGTCCTATATAGACAAATATAAATGTATTGTAAAGGAAAAATGGTTAGAGGATTGGGGAGACATGTTTTTTGTACCCCATACATTCCGTTTACTTCTTCTGAATCTTCTAACTCTCATATCTCTTTTTTACTTATATTTTAGCATGTGAGTAGTCTATCTTGAGTTTTTTATATGTGGAATGTTATGATTCCCTTCTTAGTGGACTTTGAGATATTATGTGATATGTTCTAAATGTGAATATTATTTAGGTGGTTCTCTATTATGGAAGTGATCAGGAAAGATCATCAGTGAGAGATTAAGGTTGGAAATCCCTCATACTTCTCATACTAGTTTTAGTGGAACCCTCCTATAGTCTTAGGGAATGTGTACTTTACATATTGAGTGGAACCATACTATTCTATCAAGTCCTAGTTCATATTAATATTTAGTGGAAACCTATTTTTGTACTAGTGAATTTATATTCTACTTTTTAAGTGGATCTGTCCTATCATATTAGGGCGTGTGACCTCTACCTATTGAGTGGAACCCTCCTGTAGTATCAATGCATGAGTCATATTCCTGTTCAGTGTAACCCTCCAATAGTATTAGAGAATGGGCCATCTACCCATTTTTTGAAACCCTCCTATCAAATCAAGTAATGGGTACTCTATCCATTGAGTGGAAATCTAATGTCATATTAGGGTATGGGTCCCCTACATATTGAGTAGAACCCTACTACCATATCAGGGTATGAGTCTTCTACCTACTGAGTGTAACCCTTCTATTGTATTTAAACATGAATCAACTACCTACTACGCTTCACCCTCTTGTCATATAATTCAATGGTTTCTCTACCAATTGAGATGAACAAAAATGCTGTATTAGGGAATGTGTCCTCTATATAGAGTTTTTTCCCATCAAGATATAGAATTGTGGTGAGGTGAAGAACCAATTCATTATTTATTTGGATTGACAATCAATGTGGTGTAAATAATTTATAATCATTTTGAACTACTAGAAGACACATTTCTTGGGATAGGATGTGACATGTAGACCCTCTTTCCATCTCCTTTGTGTTTTTTATGGGAATATAAATTTTTTGGGCCATTTTTTCCTATTTATTTTGGTTGACATGACTACCTCAATAATATTTCCTATTTATCCCCCTCTGGTTTTGTAGGTGTCAAACTAGGTCTGTATATAATCAACCTCGTATTGGTTTTACCTACACGTTTCATGTCTTATACAGATGACAAACATGTCATCAGTGATTTCATAAGATCACAGAGATACCTGTGGGAATTTGACTTTATACGTAGTTTGGGTCTCTGATATCCAAAGTCATACCCTCTCATCATTTATTTTTCAGTTGTTGATAGGTTATGAAATATTTTATGGTTGAGATTTTACTTTTCTCTTTACATTTAATTTTTCACTATAACACTCTTTTTTATTCTCTAGAGGTTATTAATTTCATGAATTTTACTCTAGATGTTACAATATTTTATTGTCAGTACTCTTCAATTTTAATAGAGATATTTGGGTGTTTTTATAAATATACATTAGGAAAAGGCATCCCATATTATATATCCTTTCTCGGTGCTTGTCTCTAGCCTATGGAATATAGAGGCGGTTATGGGGTTGTTGTAGCTTGGATTTTTTCATGACAAAATGGCCTCGATGGGTCAATTTGTGATAATAGAATACTCAAACCATCCCCTACCAACCTTCCATATAAATAATAGACCACCCAATAAACTCATTAAGGTAACACTACAACAAATTGATTCTAGAAATATTCAATAAATATGAGATCAATATTCTTTTGTTGCAGGCCATCCTACATATTCCAAGGATTTAAAAATTCATGAAACACATGTGAAAATGGAGAAAGATATTATATGAAAATCATTAGGTAAGGATAAGTGAGAATTTAAGTGATCCTATTACCCCACAAAATCCAATGAAATTTCAAGATCCAGGTACTTCCACTATCCCCTTTACCATAAGAGAACTTAATTTATATAATACACTTATTGATTTAGGAGTATCAATAAATGTTATCCCTTATTTGATTTATTCTTATCTATAAATGGGATAACTAAAAGAAACCCAAGTTGCTATTAAATTTTCCCAAAGACTCATTGATTTCACATTATGTTTTCCTGATTATGTATTAGAATGTGTACAAGGATTCACATTCCCTGGTGTCTTCTACATTGTCAACATGGAAAAAGGAAATTTTAATGATAACTCCCCCTTTATTTTTGGTAAGACATTCCTCAAAATGACTAATTCCATATTAAATGTCAATGAATGATGTCTTTTATTGACTTTCAGTGAGGAAGTATGGTATTTCAACATCCTTGACTTAATGAAATACCAAAATTATGATAATTTGATTTTTTACCTTAATAATTTTTTAGTTAATTTGTTCTTATAGGGAGAAAATTGAATTTTTTATGAGATAATATTATTAGGAAAATCTTTGGAGGCAGCTTACATTTCTGATGATTTTTCTTGAAAATGATATTAATCTAGAAACTGTTTTGAGGGTTTTGAATTTAGTGAATTTGATGAAAGTTATTCTAAATAATTACTTAAATTGTCTAATAATTATTATTATTTTCATATTTTGTTTTCATAATAGAGAACACTGAGCATAAAACGTCACCCAAACCCACCCAATGTTAAAATTGAAATTGCTTCCATCAATCATGAACTATTCTTTCGTAAAATAAAATTAAAAACTTCCACTAATAATTTTAAAATATTATTAACCTAAGAAAGATTATCAAATTCTAGAAACTTTAAGAAAAAACTTTAGGGGGATAGGGTTAAAATTAGGGTAAATTATTAGCATTTTACCTTCCACAATCATCTATATATTTTCTATGAAAATTAGTCTAAACAAGTGAGAAATCCCCCAAGAAGGCTCAACCAAACCCTCTAGAAGTATATAAAAGAGAAATAGAAATACCTTTAGGATTTAAGAATAAATTACCCCTTATTGGACTCCGAGTGGGTTTTTTATATTCAAATAGTCCCAAATAAAGCTATGTACATAGTTGATTAAATTGTAAATAATGAACTAGTTCAACAAAAATCCAGAATAGCATGACAGTCTACATTGACTACACAAGATTAAACCATATAAATCATAATGACCACTTACCCGTACCCTTTGTATAAAAAATGTTATAAAGGAATGCTGGGAAGGGTAATTATTATTTCCATGATGGATATTTCAATGAATTTTTATGTTCCAATCACTTCATTAGACCTAGAAAATACCATCTTTTCACATCCCTTCAGTATGTTTTCCTATATAAGGATGACTTTTTGTCTTAAGAATTACCCAGGTAACATTTAGTATTGCATGGAATGTATTATCTTAGAGATGAATGAAAAATTCTTACAGGTATTCCTTTGTGACTTTATTATTAGTGGAAGTTGTTTAAAATCTATTGATAGAGTCTATCACGGGTTTTAAGTAGATGAATTAATAAAATATTGGATTCAAATTTTGAAAAATACAATTTTATTATTGAAAAAAGAAACATATTGGGAAATATAATTTCTAAAAATGGTATTTAATTTTATAAGGAAAAAATTAATGTTATCTCTACACTACCTTACCCAACTAATTTGAGACATATGAGATCGTTCTTACAGAATTTTGGGTTTTATAGATTGTTTATTTGTGACTTTAATAAAAAATTCCCCTGACTAACCTACTCAAGATACAAAATATGTATGTTTATATAAATTCATAAAATTCCAATTTTGATAAATTAAATTTTATTTTAACCAATAACCCCATAATCTATCCACAAGATAGGGATAAACCCTTGGAGATACAATGTGATTCTTTAAAAAGATCGGTAATAGTTATAAATTCCCTAAAAAATGATTGAAACCCCCTAGTTATAGTCTATGTTTCAAAAACCATAGATACATTCAAAATAAATTCTATGACAATATAGAAGGATTAATTGTATATTGTTTCTTCCCTAGAGATATTTTGGCCTTGTTTTTTAGGATGTGAAGTAACTATTTTTTATAATCTTGCATCACTCAAGGACTTGATCACGAAGGATGATTGAAATCACAAAATGATTTCATTGTTGTTTTTACAATAATAATAAAACATAGAGATTAATTGTAAGAAAGGATGTAAGAACCTAGTTTCAAACAACATGAGTATACTTCCCCTCACTACTGAGGCACAACAACTATCTGAAATAAACTATGATAACTCGTTTCCAGGAGGGAAGTTGTATGAAATAATTCAAGTTCTCTAGTATTCCGATTAATCCAATTTTCATATCACATAAAATGTAATTATTTTAATTTTATAACAAGAAATTTTTAAATTAAAATCTAAATAAAAAAATTATGTTTGATAATACCCAAATCTAGATAGTGTATTTACTAACCAAGTAATAAGGATTTTTATCCCTAATGAATAGGTTATGTTTATACTTAGAATTTTATGCACAATTTCTTATAGAGAAAATTTTTAACCTAAAAAACAACAGAGAATGTTTTATAATCATGTTTGTTTTGGAAGAAATTTTTTAATTACACATTTGTTTTTAGAGAAATATCTCAAAACTACAATTTTACTACCATGATTTCCAAAAGACATGAAATACCTCAAAAAATGAGGTTTAGTGAAATATTTAGCTTTTAGGGATCAAATTTCATGGGCTTATTCCATTGACGTTTGTATATTCCTACATATTTATAGTGGTGTATTATATTTCTATGTGGAATGAAGAAAATTTCACAAGAGGCGATGATTTACAAATTGTTATTGAAATTCTAAATTTAAATAATTTTGGTAGGATGAGAGTTACTTAAGAAATAATAAGTGAGCGAAGAACACACATATGGAACTAGAATATTTAACATGTGATGAATAAATATAGAGAAAATCATAAAACATCCACTACCTACCTCCCAAAAACTAATGGTATGGAAGAGGATTCCAACAAAGAGATAAACATGATTTAGTCGAAGATGGTGAATACCAACCGAATAAACTACAGTAAAAAGATAGAAGATGCACTGTGTGAATATATGACTATATTCAAAACCCCATTAGGTATGTATCATTATAGAATATTATATGGAGAATATTTTCACCTTACAAATAAGTTGTAGCACAAATAATATTGGGATGTAAATAGAGCAAACAAGTATTTCATAGAATCTAGAGTATAGTAAGTTGCATATGTTGGATCATGGGGAGCTGAGTGGAGAAGCTTATTATAATTCCATATTATACAAGGATAAATCATCATCATTCCATAAAAGTCTCATCCATTTCATATATTCTAAAATTATAGATGAAGTTTATCTCTTCTCCTCAAGGATGATAATTATGTTAGGTAATCTTAGATCCTAAGAGACTAGACCCTACATAGTAACCAGTTATTTTCCATTTGGTGTAGTTGAGATCATTGGAGATTAGTCAAGAAAATCATTCAATGTAAATGGTTTGAATGTGAATAATTAAAAAGTATATTTTTATAAAGATCCAATAGAGGATTCCAAACTCCTCACAACCTTTATTTAATAATCAACCACAGGTTGTATCTTTCCTTCACAAAAGTTATATTATTTTATTTAATTTTTTTATGTGATAAAATAAATTCCAGAAATGTAATTAAAGTGTGACGATAGTATGTATAGGGGAAGAAGAAAACATAGAATAGGATGTATATAACCATTTTCTATTTCATTGTATGTCTATTATAAAAATAACAATACAGTATATATAAATTATCTTGTTGTAATTATTGTACAAAACTATTTTATATAGTTTTTTATGATTAATCGAAATTTAATTTAGCTAAATACTACCTTTATTTGTTTTAATTTCATTGAAATGTTATGAATTTTATTTTTTCTATCACTGTACAAATTAGAAGAATGTTGAGTGAATTTTTCAATACCTACATGGATATCAAATCATAGAAGTAAGAAATAGAATTTGATTTAAAATATTTTTGTCAGATTAGAATTATAACTTAAGGAAATTTTAATTTTAGAATATAATACAAGGAAACGAAACATAAGTTAAAAAGAAGATATTAGGGAGATCACTAAATATATATTGATATATATATATCCATTGAAACTAGAGTAAAATAGGAAATTGGGATCCCAAATTGAATCTATAAGATGTTAGGCACTGATTGTTTGGGTAAGCCCTTTACACATGGTCAATAATTTAATTTTCATATTGCTCAACATACACATTGCTGTTGAAAATGTAAAAATCCAATAAAGCACCAAATAGTATAAAAATAATTCAATAAAGTGAGGGGAATATTGAACCCTAATGGAGAATGGGATAACATAAATATAAAAAGATCATTTGATTTGTATCAATTGAGTGGAAAATAGAACAATGGTTTATGAAAAACAAGCCGGAGGAAAAAATGAAAGTGTTTTTTGTTAAAAAGTTGATTCTTATTAATCTATTTTGATCAACTGAAGGACTTGGTACTTCAACTAGATTAAAGCATGGAGTGAATTATAATCAAAGAAGATACATTATAATTCAAACAATAGATGAAACTTTTAATTTCATCCCCTAAAATGAATATTAATATCTTGTAAGGGTAATCATTTTTTTCTATCTCTTTTTAATAAATTTCATTGAATGATAAAATTGTCTAGGAGTGTAATAGTTTATGTATGGAAGAGTGATGTGTGTTAAAAAAAAATTAGTTTTCCATTGAATGGTCCGTTGATATTATTTGAAAAAAATGAAAATCTACCACTTTTTTACTTCATTAGTAATTTGATATAAATGCAGATAATTAGTGGATTTTTCAATTTTGACTTCTCAAAAAATCTAATAATTAATTTTTTAATATTTTGAATTTTTTTAGACTATTAATTATGGAAAATCCCATTTTTTTCCTTGGAATTGAGTTCAGGTGTTAAGTTCCTTTATTAATGATTTATAATGATTCAATCAATTTTACATTTAAATTAGACAATCCTAAAAATTTTTGTTGAACAAATAACATTTTCATTTAATTATTTAAATATTTTTATAATTCATTCAAAAAAATAATCAATATATTAAAAACTATAGAATTTAATTTCTATAGAATTAATGGATTATCAAAACATGATTTTTTTTTAATTTTACTAATTTTGGAAATAAAATTTAAGTTGGTTGAAAATAAAAAAATTAATGTGAACTTTAATATTTTTAAAGTATATTTAATTTAAAATGAATTATTTTATTGATAGTTTTCATTTCTATTCATTCAACACCCATCCCCATTATGGGGTCGATCTGCATCCTTCTTAAAAATCATAAAAAATATAAAGTGATGGAAATGAATCCACTTGTCCATGCTCGAACACACTTAAAAAATCCCAAGGCAATTGTATATAAGAAAAATTTACCATGATAATAGAGATCCACCAATAATTCTAAGAGGAATCCAATGATTGTTATCTCTATTGAAATTTGATACTCAGATCGAGAATTTTACAAAAGAAGAACTATCACATTGCTTGAGAATTTTTCAAATTATAAACCTATTTTATTAGATTATTCCAAACTTATTCTACTGAAAAGGAATATTTTTGAATTCAATGAAGGCTTCTTGGTGTTTTTGGCACTGTATTCATGGATGACACCTACTACACCAAATTGAATACTTGAATTTCTATTTTTTTCTATAAGGTTGTATTCCTAAAAAAGGATATGTTTAGTGAATTTTAATATCATTTCCAGTTCAAAAATAAAATACAAATCTGCTGATGTTTTTTTTCTACACAATATATCCTGCTTCAAATATATCGTTGAAGATATCCAAACCATGTATTATACAATGTTGGTGCTAACTGAGGATGAACACAAGATTCGATTATTTATTCATGCCAAGCCTTGTCATCACCTAAAAAACCCAAAGACCCACTTTTAAATAATTTAGTCCTAAAATAGAATTACTCACAACTAGTGTTTCCATATTCATTATAATTCTCATCACTATGAAGAAGAAGATGGAACATCATAAGAGATAAACCACATGCTCATCAGATCACTAAATCAGGGTTTCAATCCAAGAATTTGAGAAGAGTTGATGATGATCTTGAAATGGGATGGTGATGAAGTTATCAAGATGAGAATAAAGAACCATAATCAGTCAATAAATTCTAGATCAGACTATGGAAACCCAATATGGGACCTTAACATCTCATAAGGGTATGACTACCTGTCATTAACATTGGTGACCTAGGTTTATTCAAACCTGATTAGGAAAAAGTAATGAATAATGAATACTGACTGAATTACTTCACTTCGTAGTATTTATATTATAATAGATCTAATATTTATTGGGCCTCAAGACATAATCACTCACCGGCTATGTGTGTGATGATAGTCAAACACCATGTGAATTATTTTATTCACAAGAATTTATTGAAAATTTTACATCTAATCAAAATGATTATAGATCAATATGAACTTCAAGAAGAGCCATTATATAACCAATTATGCTTGATATGGCTCATTGGTGGAGAATATAGAACCTAATAATGTCTTTAATGCTCAAGAACAGAAATCATGTAGGCCAATTATTTTTACTCCCTACATTATTTCCTCAATACATGATTTAAGATAGAGGTGGACCTCAATTTTACCCATCATTTTAGTTCTGAGTTCTTTGATGAACACCCAACAAATATTTGATGAAATATATCACTCAATTTATCGATGATGTTTCTCATCAAAGAAAGAATTATATCTAAGAGAGTATATGAGGTTCAAATAATTTTTAATGGCCCCCAATATAAATTTATCCACTAATTAATTATCATTTTTTTATTGAAAATGAGTCGATATTATAATTGGTTGGTTTTATTTCATCAATGAGTAGGCTGAGTTGTAGACATCTCAAATGAAAATAATTATGAAAATAGAAAAAAATCCTAACAATGTTGATAAATAATTACATGATTTCAAGAAGCCCTAACCCATCAATGGTTGAGCCAAATAGATCCACCTTACCCTATATACCTGAATTATGTGTTTTAATTAAATTTCACTTTTATTTGATTTCTCTTACTTTAAATGGACATGATTATGTTTTAGGTTATTTCCTTCTGACTTTTCAATTAATAATTTTCTTAATTTTATATTTATATTTCACATGTAGTTCACTCAAACTTACTCAATAATGTGTGATAGAGACAAGTGGGTCAATGGGTGGGTGATGAAATATATCCAATCACAATGCCATATCAGATTGGGGTCTATAGTGATCATTATATTACCATAATCAAGACAAATCATCCAAGATAAGGTAATCTAATTGAGGTTTCACTGGGTTAGAGAGGGAAAAGTATAAAATTAAAATTGAATTATAATCTTTTAAAAAAGGTAAGGGGATGATTCATGGTTAGGTTAGTATATCTAAAACTTATTTTAAAACAAATCCAATCAATATCTTACACTATTTTTACAAAACTGAACCCAAAAAAGTGAAATTCACTCATAATAATTTCCTCTTCAAGAGACAACCATAGACACACTACTACTAAATTTCACATGGTTTTAAGGAACTATTATGTTGGGTTCCCTGTGATAGGCCCTCATCACCATACTTAGTATGAAACACTGTCATAGGTATGATATCCTCCTTCACCATCAAATAATGATACCAAAACATGAGATCAAAGATGAATAAATATTGGTCTTCCTATCGCTGATCAAACAATTAATCTATATGAGGAAACACATACTTATTCATCATAGTGATGTTGATTTATAATATATAATCAATACAAAGACCCTAGGAACCTTATTTATTTTTATCAAATAAAATTTGGAAACCCATAGTGAACTTCATGGATGAATGGACCATTTATCAATAAATACTTATAAATACTTTTTAATCCAATAATTTCAGCTGGATCTACTAGATAATCTTGTTTTTAAATTAGCTTATCATCAGCATCTAATATAATAGTAAATTTAACTTCTTGATTAGGTATAATACTAAGAAAATAATGAAGAAAAAAATAAAAATAATTTTTACTATTGAAATGTCATTAATATAAATTGTTCCATTATTTTTAACAATATGAGAAAGACACATTTCATTTTTATTATTTTTAATATTTCAGAACTTCTTGATATTTTTTCAAGGGTATGAATATATTTTTTTCATGAAAATAGAAATTAATTTATGAAAATAAATTTTTTGACTCTATAATATATCGTAAAATTATAAACTCTAATCCAATGTATACAAAGAATAATATGAAATTCTATAATGGGAAGAACTATGATATTTTTTGGTAAAACAGTTCGAAAAAAGTAAACAAAAATATCTTTGAAAATTATTTTTTCCTTAGAACTTCCCCTATGTGTTTTTACCAAAACTCCATAAATAATATCATTAGGGGATATTTCTATTTTTAATGGGACATTTTCCAAAAATAAAATAATATGTAGACCAATAAACAAATAAGACATTAGAATGATTTAAATAAACAAGTAATTTACATGTTATCACTTTGTTTGATGGCCTAATGTAGAGACCCAAACATCTCATACATGGATATCACATCTTAATAGATGAATATTTATTACATTTCACATATACATTCTCATGGACTATGCTTTTTTGTTTCCTTTAGAGTCTATGTACAAAATATCTTTATTTAGTGAATGATATTCATCATCCCTCTTAAATTTATTCCCATTTTTTACACTTTATACACATAGCCTACCGAAATCCTTTATTCAAAATCTGGGAATGAATCATAAAATAGGTTGATATCAAATTATTAGAAATGATAAATATGGGAAATATGAAAACATAACATGAGAATAATGGTATGAGAAAATGAGAATAATATATGAAAACCATAACATGCCTATCAAATATTAAAATAATGTGTAATGGAATATATATGGGTAGTTGATAATACATAAATCATAATGGAATCAAAGAAAATGATCTACGAGAATATAAAATGAACATAAGAAATATTTTTTTTATACAAATAATATTATAATGTCATAGACATGTATAAATATAAACTATTTCACTTATTAAGTAAAGGAAATGAAATCATTCCCTTGAATAAACTTATAGGGATGCAACTAGGTACTTATATAGCTTATAGAAATGAAATTCAGGTCCATCCATAACACTTTGAACATGTAATCATGTTTAAACATAATATTGTCATCATGTAATCAAGTTCATGTATAATGTTTTAATCTTGTAGTTAGTTTCATAAATAACATTTTGGACTTGTAATCAGGTCTATGCATAACATTTTCACCATGTAATCATGTTCATAGACAACATATTTAGTCATGAGTTATCAATCTTTAATCAATGTTTTAAATGGAGACATAGGTCCCACCCATCATATAATCCATACATCTATGTGCCATAGGATCATAAAACATTCATATTATCATAACTCGTGAAATGGGTTCCTAAATAAATGAAATTTCGTTATATTATAACACGTACACATAAATGGGATTCAAAAAAAATTCATCATTATCATAAACAATCCATAGAGATAATAAAAATGGTATCATGGGATCATATTCCAAGTAAAGATTAAATAAAATCAAAGGATGTCATCATAGATGGAAAATTACTTTGAAAAACCCCTTGGAATATTTATTTGGGAAAATATCATTTCCACTCTGAATTTTTTTTAAACATAAATCATTTTAAAAATCCTTTTATTTTAAATTAACCATAGAAAAATATATAATACAATTTAAAAATCTTTTAAAACATTTATAAAAATGGGTTTTTTCTGTTTAAAAAATCAATAAATATTCATTAATTTTTTTTTGAAAATACATATATTTTAAAATAAACTATGAAAATTATAAATTATTATATAATAAGTTTTGTGTTTATGATTTTGAAAAATAACATTGATTTTATATACTTTAAAATCAATATTCTTTTAAAATACTTGGTAAATTCTAATGGGAATTGTTTGAAAAAAAATAAAGATTCATTTGATTTTATTAATGTCACACATAGGTAAAAAAAGAATTTAAAAAATCAGCTGAATAATTTTAAAAATTATTTTTGAATACATTATTATAAAACATGATTTTTTATGAAAAAGAATTTTCGATCTTGGTGAGAAACAAAATCATCTTTCAATAATTTTTTTGAAATATTGAGTAGTAAAATGAAGGGAAAATATATATTATCATAAAAAAAAATATTATAAAGAAAATAAAGAGTTTAATGAGATATGAATCATAAGATTTCTTTATCAGAATCAGAATCATAAACAATCATGGTATATGATTAGATTTTATCATAACACTATTACCGCATTGGCAAAATTGAATCATATTACCCATAAAATAATATCATTAAATAAAACATAATATATCAAGAAAATTAATAAATTACTTTTTTTCTTTTCAAACATTCTTTATATACACCACCTAATTGAAGATAGGTGCATCACATGGAATATGTCTCAAAGAAGACAATTTGAGACAAAGATCTCATACCACTTTAGTATATTTTTAACCATAAACCCCATGAAGAGATATAATGAAATTTATATGTAAATAAAAATAATTTCGAGGATACGTTTCATAAAATAAGTTCTATATAATTATATAAAACACATAAAATAAATATGTGTTGAATATGACATGTGTCTCACAGAAGTAAAAAGTAGGATGAAAATCCCTTACTATAAGACTAGACATCCTTTTTAGACACATGATCATGATTTATAATAAATATAATATTATTATAAAACTATTAAAAAACCCTAATTATATATATGAAACCATATATTATTTACTTATGACCTTTTATTAACTATTTAGTATCAATTAAAGGTTAATGTCACATTTTGGGTAATAACTACTTTGTTCTTCATGTATGTTTTGATTCGTAATTTTTATCCCTATTAAATTTAGCATTGTAAAATATTTTCTTGTTTGTTAACTAAGATATAAATTTCATATATAAAATTTATTTATTTATTTATATTAATCCACGAAATTTTATATATATAAAATGAAATATGAAATTCATGGAGATAGTAGGTCAAACATACGTATGAATGTTTATTTCATTTTCTAAAAAAATTAAAATAAATAAAAGAAAATACAATTCCACATTTATATAGTGATTTTTATATCACATATATTACATATATTTATTAAATTTAAAATTAAATCCTTCCAATAAAATCATTATTTAAAAATGAATTACATCACTTCATGTGGTTGTTGTCCACTTTGCAAAGGAATGACATTACTATATACCCACCTAAATTGAAATTAAGAAGTTATATGTGATATATTTATTTAATATGTTTATTTAGGTTAAAAATTTCATATATATTAATTTAATATTTACTTACTACAATTCAAGTTAAATATAAATGGAAAAACACATCAAATCGATTTTTGATGCGGTAGTCTGCTGTACATATGAGCGATGATATGCTTTTCCAAAGGGTTGTTTGGTAGGAAGATGGATTTAGTATTATATTTATAGAATTATAATAATATCATAAATAACATATATAAAAATTAAATCCATCACTATATATATCCATTATAGGTGGTGATGGAAAATGAATAGCATCGATTTGTGAGGTGGTAGACCCCTGTACCCATGTATAGTGATTTTAAAACTCAATTGACGGTATAGAAAATGGATATTGATAATTAATTTAACATAAAAACATATATGTATATGAAATATACTAAGGTTATTATATCATAACGTTTTAATAATAATTTAAGGAGGTGGAGGAATAAATAAAATTCTATGTTAGGGACAAAACTGCTTCTTCAGTCAACTTCTTTTGGATTACAATAAAAGCCTTTGATGGTTGTATTTATAACAAGAAAATGGATTATAATATTATATTTGGGAATTAAGGAATTTGTGTGTGTTAAAATTGTCTTAATCAAGGGGTTTTGGAATTATAAATTTGATAGGATATGGGGTGACCTTTTATAAGAAAGGTGAGTGGAACAGATATACTTTTTAATAGAAAATTGTGCAACTAAAATTTTCACATGGAAAAAGGGTAAACAAAATGGGTCATTATTGAACCTTATAGGTGATAAGGTCTAAAAATTTCAATCCCATAGATTTTAGATATGTTTATATGTGATTTTTCTCTTACCATTTTAGTTCAACCCCCTATGTAAACCTAATTTTACAGTAAATGTGGTAAATAATTTTTAATATTTTTACCAATACTTATGATAAAAAATTAATTTGTAGTTATTAAAGAATATAAATTATTATTATTCCAAATGTGGATAACTTTTTTCAAAATTCATCACCTATAAGTGGTAGAATTTAATTTAAAATATAAACTATCAACATGATAGGAAAGCTATTTTCCAGAGAGAAAATACTCATAAGTATAGAATTTTTTATGTAATGTCTTGACCTAGGATCCACTCACAGGTTCCCCATGCTGGACCACCACATGACCTTAGGTTTACCTCCTCATAGGCTAGAGTATTATGACTAGTAGTGAGGGTCTAGTATCAAACATGGGGAGACTATACCCTTGTTTTTTATCAGATTAATACACTAGCGGAAATAATCAAACAAAAATAGAAGTATATATATATATATACATATCTACAGAAAAAACCAATCTAATAGGATGACCAAAATTGGAAATATAATTTCAAAACTAAATTGTTTCAATACCATGATAAGTATGTTCTAGATGGAAAATGAGAACCCAAATGTAAAGACGTTGACAACTCCAAGGAAGGTCCTGAACCACATCGGGTTCCCTAATCTATTATCCATCCTAACATAGCCTTCTAAAAAAAATAATTTTCTATTAACATATTCAGAAAATAGAAATTCTATTTGGGTATCGATCAACATGCTCGTGTAGGGTGTGAATACAATACATTAGGCCACCACCAACTTTGTTTAAAAAATCTATTTAATAATAGTGTATGTAGTTGTATAAATAATATATTAAAACTAATAATGTTAATAGTGTACGTTTATTTAATTATCCATTATTTAACCTCATAAACCATCAGGTTCTGAAGGCCATTAGAACCAAAATACCTACATCGGCACATGTCAGAGTCTATGAAATCCCAAAGGGATTTCAAAATCATGAATGTTTATTTTATTATCCATCCTCATAAATCACATTTCAATGAATACGTAAAATCTATAAATCAGTCTAGCATGTGTAACATGCACCATGGGCTCTAAACTCAAGGGAATATAGTGAGTAAAACAAATATAAGTATAAATTTTTCATAGAAAAAATGGGAAATCTCTCATTGTATTTCCCCTTGAAGGATCATAAGGTATTCTAAAAACAAACAGAGGCCCACACAATCTTCTTCCTCGAAGGCTCACACAGTCTTCCTGAAAAAAAAAAACAAAATATCACATAGTCTTCTTACTCGATGTCTCACATAGTTCTTCAAAAAAAAATTGATGCTCACACAGTCTTCTTCCTTGGAGGCTCACACGACCCTTAAAAACAATAATAGAACCTATCTAGGTCTTCCTAGTTAATTCCTTTTACAAACCCTAGTTATCCCATGTGAAACTCCAAGACAACATAATCATAACCAAAATCCTTTTAACCATTCCTTCAATTAATTAATTTACAATTAATTTATCATATATAACCTTCAAATAATTCAAAAATTAAGTGGCCATTCCAACATTGTTAATTAATTCAAAAATTAATTAATTGCATATATTAGATTAATTAATTCACCAAATAATTAAACATAACCCATTTCTATTAAATAATCGAATTATTAATTAATAACATCAATTTCATTAATTAATTTAAAAAATTAATCAATCATAAAAATCCATTCAATTAATTCATCAATTAATAGGTAACTTCAACTCTATTAATTAACCCAACAATTAATAAACATCATCCCTTCCATTAATTAATACACCAATTAATTAAACATATTCCATTCCAATTATTTAACCCAATAATTAATTACTCACATCAATTTCATTAATTACGTTCCACAATTAATTAATCATTAAAAATATTTTAATTAATTCAATAATTAATTAACTGTGTCCATACCATTAATTAATTCACTAATTAATTCATAAAACCCCCTCTACTAATTAATTCAACAATTAATTAACCATATAATGTCAATTAATTAATTTAAAAATTAATTAATCATTTCAAAACTTGATATCTGTAGAGATCCAAATCGTTACATACATGGACATTACATTACTTTTGCGGAATACTTAATACATCACAAAACAAACTCCCAATGACAGTATTAGATTAGTGTCTTTGAAAACTCGGAACATAATCTTCTAATCATGGTAAAATATCTTCAATAACTCCCATTAAGATCTTCCTTTTTTCCTACCTAAAACCTTCCATTATATCATGGGGGAAAAGAAAACATAAAAAGGGTGAGCTCAGATGCTCAATAAGGGTAAACATGTAAACATAAAACAATCATTAAACATTTGAATGTAAGAACATGAACATAAAACATAAAAATAATAAGTAATTACATAAATCATGATAATGCATAAGGAATAGATCAAAAAGGAACATTAATCATGATAAATAACATGGGAAAAAACATGGAATCATGGAAAACCATTAAGCACATGATATGATTTCCATATTAGCCAAGGCTTTGCTTCCATGACAATCATAGTGGACAAAGTCCCTTACTAAATCGAGTTCACTACTCGTTGCAGTCCTGTATTACTAAACTGGATTAACCTTCCATTACAGCCATGCCTATCCCATGAGATATAAATCATTACCCAATGCATTTTATAGAGATATATGTCCCACCCATCTCATAATAAAATCATTTTTACTTGTGCCACAAAATAAACATAAATCATTCATCATAACCCAAAGAATAAAATGGGTTTCATAAACATCATCTCATCATGACATAATCCATATAAAACAAATGGATATCATTTCATCATAAAAAAAATCAAAACATGTAAATAATAGAGAAATTATACTTGAAACCTAAACATGCTAAAAAAATGTCATCTTAGATGGAAAATAGTTTTTATAAAACACTTGAAATGAATTCTTGAGAAAAATATCCTTTATTCTTCAAAATAAATTTCATTTCACAAAATCCCATACAATTTTAAAAGAAAATGATTTTATTGAAAATAAACATGAAAATTGTAGAGTAATCTTCATGAAAATTAGGCATTATGAAACTGTAAAAATCCGTTCACGCCATAAAAGTAAAAAAAACATTCTCCACGTACTGTTGTCAGAAAAGTCTGAAACTTTCTTGTAAAGTAAAAAAAAGAATGATTATTTCAATAACACAATGTAAAAGTCAAAGAGGGGTAAAAATAACATTAAAAATACATGGAATAATATTAAACTCTTTATGAAGAAATTTTTAGGGACTTGGATGAAAAAATATAACTCATGTAAATACTTATGTATAAGAAATTTTGGATAAAAATGATATTGAAAAATTATACCTTACCTTAGGCCCAATTTTTTCCGTATGTGTTAGACGCCTATATAGTGGGTTTAAACATATTATAATATTGTAACAGAATCATTATAATATTTATGATATCATATATTGTTCACTTATTACTTTAAATTAACAATTCATCTGTCAATTACATATTAAAAGAGTGTTTTGGGTAAAATTGTTTCATTTATCGTATGTGTTTGGACATGTTGTTCACAATATTATTATTACATGTATCATTGTTTAATTACTTCCAGAATGTAAATATTTATTTATATATCATATATATTCAGTATATATATATAATAGATAGATAAATAAAATGAAATACACCGTTCATGGAGACGGTAGGCCGTACGTACACATGAATGCTATTTTCCTTTCCTTATTGACTTGAATGGATGTAAGTATATGGAATATATATATATACATAAATAAATTAGCTTTATGATGTCATATATTTCATTATTATTCATTATATATACTTTATAATCATTCTAGAATGGTTAACATAGAGAATGAATATAATCGTGTCGTGGAGATTGTAATTCGTGTGTACGCACGAGCTATGATATCATTCCCATAATTATTGAATGGAATTGGAGTGGAAGATTTAATATATCATAACATGAATCATGTTATAAAAATTGTATATATTTATTCATAACAACATTATACCCATCCAAGTAAGGTGGTGGTATAAAAACATATTACACCACGGCGTGGAGACTGTATTCTACAGGTACGCACGCGCGAAGATTTTGTTTTTCGTAGGATGGATAGATGGTGAAATATGACGTATTAATATTTATAATAACATATCTGTATATAAGTAATACTGATGTTATTACTTTATAATGAAACACCTAAATAATAGAAAGTAGAAGAAGAAACAAACTTGAAAGAATCGGTAGAAGAGATTACCTATTCTTCGATGTGCCTCTTTTAAAATTCCTCTTAGGGAACTAGAGTTGGTCATATGAGAAGACCCTAACCTCTATAATATAACTACAGAGGATTATAAGAGAAATTGGTAGTGATTTTACTAGCATGTCAGCTCAAAATTGTTTAAAGAGGAGAGGTAGGAGGTGCCTTTTTATAAGAGGGGTGAGGGGCACCTTAGAAAAAACATAAAATATTATTTTATAATAAATTCATATTCGGTTTATAATGGCTTAAAAGTGACCTATTTCGATGATAGGGTTGGGATATGTCGAAAGACTCTAATCCAATAGGTTTTATACATGTTTATGTTACCATTTAAACAATATCATTTTGATTTAACTCTAATTAAAATAAATCCACAATTAACGTGTCTTCTTGTATTCTTACATTATATGGTTAATAAACATACTATAAACTTCCAATAAAACCCCAATTGGTTCACTAATGTATTATATATTATTATATAAGTCTTTGGACTAATACTTATATTTTTAGGGTCATTATATCAATTAATAATTAAATATTTGTTTTAAAACCCCTTTTAGGACAATTTTGACACTATTTGGTATTTTGTTTTCTATAAATTCATTATAGCATTACTACTTCGAAAAAAATTCATCTAACTAACTATAATATGTAATATTAACCTATAAATTTAGTTTAAATCATAAAAAATCTCAAATTAAATTTATTTTGGTATTTATAATATCAATTATTTTAATATTTCATTAATAAGGTAATTACTGCATCATCATTGTGTCAACAATAAATTAAATTATTTAATGTATAAAAAATATAAATAAAATACCATTATATAGGTAATATATTTAGATTTATAATTAATATTTATAGTCTAATATATCTTATTCATAACCCTATATTAAAAATGTTTTATTTATTAAACATTGATTTTAACTATTTTAACTCTGCTTTAAATAAAATAATAATAAGTGTCCTAATCTAATCCAATTTGACCTAAAGGGTAATATTTTACTACTAAGTTTGTTTTTGGTCGAATTAACCTTATCGAATAGAATTAGGACACATGTTAGGGTAATAATAATACCATTTTTACCCTTAATTACCTTATTTACTTTTAACCGTGGTAAATAAAAGTAAAAAGTTATTATTCACCAAAAATTATTTTTATCTTATTGAACCACATTTTACTACTTGATATTAACCATATCTCTCAGATTTTGGAAATTCAACTCATAGAAGAAGTAAAATTGTTTTTTTATCTACAATTGCAAATGCTCCTAGGAGATGGGTAAAAGGAGGTAAAAAGTTTAATAAAATGTTTATATATATATATTATTATCAAATTACTCCAATGAATAACATTGAACATATATAGGTATTATTTATCTATTTTTACATTTAATAATTTTAAATAAAATAAATTATTATTTAAATAAAACGTCATTTTTCACCAATAACTCAGAGTTTTCACTATTCATCAAAAAATGAATGTTTTCAGAAAAAATACCAAAAAATTTCCCTAGGCTAATTTAGATATTCTGAAACCAAAAATGATGCCCATTTTGAAATATTAAAATTATAACATTTCAAAAAGTGGTTATTAATATTCATAACGGCTAGTTTATATAATATTTTAATAACATATCATTGTTCTGTGAAACTCGGTATTGTGTACAACACACACTATCGAGGAAGGTTGCGATTGCTTGTAATTCATGCCAAGTAAGGGTTGCCAATAATGCAAGATTCCTTTGTTATTGCGTATAATATAATACAACCATATTTCATTTATACATTGAATATATATATACACACACTCAATGTTGCATAGAATAACTTCTATCAAACGAACATGAAATTGTGTGTAACACAATCCACGAATAGTGTTGAGTATACCGCAGACTAATACGTTGTAGCATATATTGCAAGATAATATTGTTGTAGCATACAACACAAGACATAAAATAAATAAAAAAGATTACTTATCATAAAATCTCAGGGTGTTACATTGAACCTCCTTAAAATAAATTTTTCCCTCGAAATTCATCGGGGATATAAATCGTTTACTACTTGAAAGTATCATTCATAGAAACCCACATCATAAAAAGAAATACTAAATCATCATTTTAAGAAATAATTTTTGAAACAAAAATAATACCCAACGTAACTCATCACTGGGTTTCCTTAGAGGAGAATATATGTGAAAATATGTATATGGAAGAGATATCTAACCATTATGTTCTGATAGAGAGTGGTAAAGAACATGGCTATGAAAAATCCAACAATAACAATGCAATAAATTTGTGATGATCTAAGGTACCATATGATTCATAGGATATGAGGTTACTAGGAAAACATTTTTTGTTTTAAATATCATTTCCCTAATGTTTAAAATTCTGAATTAGAAGAAATACTTTCTTGATTTTGGTACAATCTCATCATTGGTCGTTCAATGAACAATTTCCCCTTCATGTATTAAATAAATGAAGTTGAATTTGTCATTCATGAAGTGTTAATAGATCATGTGATAGAATTATGGGTCATTCCATCTATCTGAAACAAAATTTTAGAAAATTTTATCAAATATACATACGTCCATCTATAGTGAGGTAAATCGTATATGATTCCAAAAATGGACTTATACATCATCTATCATACCGCTTAATAAAATAAAACTTGTTTCTACTAACCAGAGACTTCCTGTATGACATAGGTAGGAGATAATGTCCCATCGCACTTTGGTTGTGGGTTCGATTCCCGTAACCTTGTCTGACGCGATGGGTTGTCGCCCGTCCTATAGGTTTTCCATTTATCTAAAACTACACTATTATAACATTCCATAAATAATATTGAATAAATGTTATATCATTAAACAATACTATCTGATGTCCAACATAATCCATTCCAATATTTAGTCTTATCCAAAATACGTATGTCTAATATCATAGTATAAAGAAAAGGATTACTTGAAAGGTCACATAACAAGCACACGAATACCATCATTTATCCCCCCATATATCATAAGACATATCTTGTTGGTCACATTCCAAACATGTGAATACCATAATCATGTATTCTTTTGAAACATTAATTACCATAGAACCATAATGAAAACATGAATGATGTCGAACTTTAACTTCGTCCACATACCAAAATCCCAAAATTTCTATATACCAAAACCATGATATCACTTATTCCTTATATCAGTCATGAGCTCATGAATACTATCAAACATTTACTTTTCTCCTTATCCCTTCATTATGTGCATATCATCTGCTTTCCAAAATCACTCTTCTTGGTTACCAGTACCATTCAACATTCCATTTCAAATATTTTAGGAAAAACAGTACTGCAACAATTTTTAGATGTTTCTTTATTCCATAGTACCATACATTAATCTTGATAAACATCCAATCATTCCACTACCTTCTTAAACCATTGAACAAGCTTCGTCATTTTATTTCTCAGCACTGCTTTCATCTCATATATCATTTGTAGTATCTTCCTCATCATCAACATAAATACTACCCATATGACCATGCTTATTCTCTTCATGAGATTTTCCTTTAGGTCATATATTTGCATAATGCCCATACATTCCACATTTAAAACATTTAACCATTGTTAATGTCTTAGCAAAACCCCTATCTTTTTCCATTGTGTTAACTGGTCCTTTTTCTATGAAATTAATAGTTGCGTGTCCTTCTTTCCCACACACAAGCCATCTTCCAGTTTCATTGAAACATTATCCTTGATGACACTTCCCACATTATTTACATGAGGGAAATTGAACTTTATTTCCACTATAATCATCAGGAAACTCCATCTTTATCTTATTAGATGAGTTAGGAAACTTACCAAAGTTGATTTTATTGATCATATTATGAGATTGATGATTAAGCATAATAACGATGTTTGGACTTCCAAATCTGGTTTCATTTGGTTTCTCATGATGAATATCATTCCATTTTCCATCATATTCTTCATTAACATGAATCCTCATGTTTCCTCCCATTTACTAAAACCCAAATAGAATAATATGAGAGGAAAAAATCATTCTAGGAAAACAACATAATCAAGGGAAAGTACATTAAATCTCTAACATATTAGGTTTAATCCTAGGTTATTCATGGTTGTTATCACAATTCTCAGATTATAACCTATACTTTATACTAAACCATATGGACATCCCTAGACATACCTTAGAAATATTTCTAAGGATCTCACTAAAAGACTCACATCCTAGTTTCCATAGGTTGACTAAACTTTTTCTATGATACAAACTATAGAGATCAAATTCTTAAAATACATGGACATTACATTACTTTTTCGGAATACATAATACATCACAAAATCAATTCCCAATGATCGTATTAGTTTAGTTTCTTTGGAAACTCGTAACATAATCTTCTAATGATGGTGAAAGATCATCAACATCTCCCATAATGATCTTCCCTTTTCCCTATCTAAAACCATCCTTCATATACTGGTGGAAAAGAAAACATAAAAAGGGTGAGCTTAAATGCTCAGTAAGGGTGAACATGAAAACAGAAAACAATCCCTACACATTTGAACGTAAGAACATGAGCATAAAACATAAAAAATCATGTTTAATGACGTAAATCTTGACAATTCATAAGGAATATATCATAAAAGAAAATTAATAATGATAAATAACAAGGGGAAAATACATGATATAATTTCCATAGTAGCCAAGGCTTTGCTGCCAAGACCATCATAGTGAACAAATTCCCTTACTGAATCGAGTTCACTCCCCGTTCCAGTCGTGTATCACTGATCCAGATTAACTTGTCATTCCAGCCATGTCTATATCATGAGATATAAATCTTTACCCAATGAATTTGATGGATATATAGGTCCCCCCATCTCATAATGAAATCATTCTTACTTGTGACACAAAATAAACATAAATCATTCATCATAACACAATTAATCAAATGGGTTTCATAAACATCATCTCATTGTGACATACTCCATATAAATCAAATGGATATCATTTAGTCATAATAGAAATCAAACCATGTAAATAATAGAGAAATTATACTCGAAATATAAACATGCAATATAATGTCAACATAGATAGAAAATAGTTTTGATAACACACATGAAAAGAACTCTTGAGAAAAATATCCTTTCTTCTTCAAAATTTTATTCTTTTCACAAAATGACAAAAAAATTTAAAAAAATAGAATTTATTGAAAATAACAATAAAAAAGTGTTGAATAAGATTCATGAAAATTAGGCATTATGAAACCATAAAAATATGTTCATGTCATACAAGTTAAAAAAATGATTCTCGTCGCACTTTTGTCAGAAAAGTGAAAAAGTTCCTCGTATAGTAAACAAAATAAAGATTCTTTCCAAAACACAATTTAACAGTCAAATATGGGTAAACATGAAATTAAACATACGTGGAAGAATATTAAACTCTTTATGAAAAACATTTTTATGGGCATGGATTACAATTATAACCCCAGTAAATACTTACATATAAGAAATCTTTGATAAAAATGAGATTGCAGAATTATCCCTTACCTTATGTCCATTTTTTTCCGTATGTGTTAGAGACTCATGTATAGTGGGTTTAAACATATTATTATCATGTAACAGAATCATAATAATATTTATGATATCATATATGATTCAGTTTTGAATTTATATTAACCATTCATTGGAAATTCCATGTTAAAGCAGTGTTTTGGGTAAAATCGTTACATTTATCATATGTGTTTGGAATTGTTGTTATAGATATTATTATTACTTGTATCATGATTTAAATACTACCAGAATTTAAATAATTATTTATATATCATATATATTCATTATATATATATATAATAGATAGATAAATTAAATTAAATACACCGTTCATGAAGACGGTAGGCCGTACTTACGCATGAATGCTGTTTTCCTTTCTTTATTGAATTGAATGCAAGTAAGTAGATGACACACATATATATAAATAAATACAGTAGATTTATTATGTCATATAAATCATTATTATTCATTTAATATACATTATAATCATTATTGAATGGTTAATATGGAGAATGAATCTCATCACGTTATGGAGGCGGTAATCCGTGATTACGCACGAGCGATGATATCGTTCCAATAATTATTAAATTGAATTGAAGTGGATGATATAATATCTCATAACATGTATAATATTATAATAATCACATATAGTTATTCTATACACCATTATACTTTTCCAAGTAAGGTGGTGGTAGAAAAAAATATTACACCGCGGCGTGGAGACGGTATTCCATACGTATGCACGCACGGTGATTTTGTTTTTTGTATGATGGATAGAAATTTGAATTGGGATGGTTTATATTTATAATATAATATAAGTATATATGTAGTACTGTTGTTATTAATTTATAATGACACAACTAAAGAAGATGAAGTAGAAGAATAATGAAACATGAAAGAATCGGTAGAAGAGATTACCTCTTCTTCGACATTCCTCTTTTAAACTTCCTCTTAGGGAAATAGAGTTGGTATTTTGAGAAGACAAGAATCTCTATGATATAACTATTGATGTTGAGAATATAAATAGGCAGGGGTTTTCCGATCTTGAAGGATTAATGTTGTGTAAAGAGGAGCAGGAGGAGGTTCCCTTTTATAAGAGGGGTGAGGGGAACCCTAGGAAAAACTAAAAAAATAATTTATCATAAATTCATATTCAGTTTATAATGGCTCTAATCTGACTTATTTAGAGGATATGGTGGGTATGAATCTATATAATCTCAAAAAATATGTTATATCCAGGTTTAGGTTACCATTTTAAACCTATCATTTTGATTTAACACTAAGTTAAATAATTTTACTTTTACCGTGTCTTCTTGTATTCTTACACTATATGGTTAATAAACTTACTATAAACTACCAATATAACCACAATTGGTTCATTAATTTCATATATATTATTATATAAGTCTTTTTTTGGAACCTTAGTTTTTAGGGCTATTATATCAATCAATAATATAATATTTGTTTTAAAAACTCTTTTATGTCAATTTTGACACTATTTGGGAATTGTTTTCTTTAAATTCATAACAGTATTATTACATAGAAAAAAAATCATCTAACCAACCCTAATATGTTATATTAACCTATAAAATTAGTTTAATTCATAAAAAGTCTCATATTACCTTTATTTGTGTATTTATAATAACAATTATGTTAATATTTCATTAATAGAGTAATTACTGCATCATCATTGTGTCATATATAAATTAAATTATTTACTCTATAAAAAATATAAATAAAATACTATTATGTAGTAAATAGTTTTATCTTTCTAATGAATATTTATAGTTCAATTTATCTTATGTAAAACCCTTTATTAAAATTTAGTTAGTCATTAATCATTCATTTTACCACTTTTAACTCTTCTTTAAATAAAATAATAATAAGCGCCCGAATCTAATCCAAGAGGACCTAAAGGGTAATATTTTATTCCGAAGGTTTCTTTTGGTA
Source organism: Viscum album (assembly GCA_963277665.1). Classification (NCBI taxonomy): domain Eukaryota; kingdom Viridiplantae; phylum Streptophyta; class Magnoliopsida; order Santalales; family Viscaceae; genus Viscum; species Viscum album. The sequence goes on along the minus strand of OY728155.1, from coordinate 2,131,045,820 downwards.
CAATTACACTTATCCAATAGAAATAGGATAGTGTTAAGGTAATAATAATATCAATATTACCCTTAATTATCCTATTTACATTTACCAGTGGTAAATAAAAGTAAAAAGTTAGTATTCACCAAATATTATTTTTATCTTATTGGACCACATTTTACTCCTTGATATTAACCATGTCTCTTATATTTTAAAAATTCAACTCACAAAATTGGTAAAATTATGGTTTATGTACAATTGTAAATGCTCCTATGAGTTGGGTAAAAGACGATAAAAAATTCAATAAAATTTTTATATATCTATATTATTATAAAATTAATCCAATGAATTACATTGTAATTATATATGTATTATTTATATACTTTGGCCTAAAATAAATTTAAATAAATAAATGATTATTTAAATAAAAATTTGGGTTTAAGCAATAACTCAGTGTTTTCACTATTCATAAAAAATTGAATGTTTTCCAAAAAATACCAAAAAATCACCATAGGCTAATATTGATATTCCAAATACAAAAATGTAGTCCATTTTGAAAGATAAAATTTAAAAAAATTAAAAAATTTGGTATTACTATTCATAACTTCTAGTTTATATAATATTTTAATAATATATCATTATTTAGCGAAACTCGGTATTTCGTACAACACACGCTATCGAGGAAGGTCGTGATTTGGTGTAATGCAAGCCAAGTCATGGTTGCATGTAGTGAAATATACCTTTGTTGTTTCTTATAATAGAATCCTACTATATTTCATTTATACATTAAATATATATATATATATACACTCAATGTTGCATAGAATAAATTCTATAAAACGAACTTGATATTGTGTGTAACAGGATCCAAGAACAGTGTTGCGTATACTGCAAGCTAATACGATGTTGCATATAGCGCAAGATAAACATGGTGTAGCATAAAACAAAAGACATAAAATAAATTAAAAAGAATACTTCTCATTAAATCTCGGGGTGTTACAATGTACCCCCCTTAAAATGAATTTCGCCATCGAAATTCGTCTGGGTTATAAATTTTTTACTAATTGAAAGTTTATTTAATAGAAACCCACATCGTAAAAAGGAATAATAAATCATCATTTTAAATAGGAATGTTATAAATATAATTAATACCCAAATTAACTCATCAATGGGTTTCCTCATAGGATAATATAGTTGAAAATATGGATATTGAAGAGAAATCTAACAATCAAGTTCTGATAGAGAGTGGTGGAGAACATGGCTATGAAAAATCCAACAATCACAAAGCCATAAATTGGTAATGATCTAAGGTACCATCTGATTCATCGGATATGAGGGTAGTAGGATAACATTTTTTGTTTTCAGTATCATTTCCGTAAAGTTGAAAATTTTCAATTAGAAGAAATACTTACTTTATTTTGGTACAATCTCACCATTGGTCATTCCATGAACAATTTATACTTCATATCTTAAGAAAATGAAGTTAAATTTGGGATTCCTGAAGTGTCAACAGATCATGTTGTAGAATGATGGGTCATTCCATCTATCTAATACAAAATGTTAGCAAAAGTTATCAAACATACTTGAGTACATCTATGGTGAGGTTAATCATATACGATTCTTAAAATGGACTTATACATCATCTATCATACAACTTAATAAAATAAAACTATTTTATACTAACCAGAGACTTCCTGTTGGCCAGAGGTAGGTGATAAAGGATTGTCGTACTTCGGTTGTGGGTTCGATACCCACAACCTTGTCCGACGTGACAGGTTGTCACCCGTCCTTTAGGTTGCCCCTTTATCTAAAACTACAATATTATGACATTCCAGAGGTAATATAGAAAAAAATTGTTCTATACTTAAACAATACTATCTGATGTCTAACATAATCCATTCCAATCATTAGGCTAATCCAAAATACATATGTCCAATCTCATAGTATAAAGAAAATGATTACTTGAAAGGTCACATAACAATCACGTGAATACCATCATTTATCCCCCATATATCATAAGATATATCTTTTTGGTCACATTACAAACAAGTGAATACCTTCATCATGTATTCTTTTGAAACATGAATTACCATAGAACCTTAGTGAAACATGAATGATGTCAAAAGATAACTCTTTCAACATACCAAAATCCCGAAATTTCTATATACTCAAACAATGATGTCACTTTGTCCTTATATCATCCATGAGGTCAAGAATACTATCAAACATTTCATTTTCTCCTTATCAATTCATTATGTACATATCATTTTCTTTCCAGAATCACTTTTCATGGTTACCAGTACCATTCAACATATAATTTCAAATACATTAGGAAAAAAATATTGTAACAATCCTTAGATGATTCCTTATTCCATAGTACCATACATTATTCTTGATAAACATTCAATCATTTCAATACCTTCTCAAACCATTGACCGAGCATCGTCATTTTTATAAGGCCCCAGACTTAAACATTACTTAATCTTGAGTTATTTCAAGAATACATGTAGAGGATATTTTCAGGTTTAGAGTTTTAGAGAATTAGAACATAAATCTTGCATTACATTCCACATTTAATCAAGGTGGTTACATAAAAGATAGTACTCATTTTTCCCATAAACAAAAACATATTTAAAATAAAACATAGATTATTTCTTGAAACTTGCTTGACATTATCATCACTTCATGTACCTTTCCCATGACCTATGAAAAACATTTCAAAAAACATGGGATGAGCATAAAAAATCTCAACAAGGGATATAAAAGTATGAAATGAAAACATTATTCCATTTATGAAATCATACATTACTCGTAGAATATAAGTATTTTAACATACCTCATCAAGTCATGAATAAATCATAGAAATCATAATATATAAAGGTAACTTGAGGCATTCATAACATTCTTACGTCAGGAGTAACCCTCATGGTCATGTTTGGAATACCCATCATAGTATATTCCCTAAATCTCTTCAGAGAAACCTTAACGTTTAACCCCTTCATGTTACCCAATGCATTAGAGAGCTATATCGGGCTCACCCGCCCTTAGTTTATCACGGAACCACTCGTCTTCATAACAATGCCCAAGAACTATAACATAATCATATCACATAAAACATGCATAAAGGAAACATAAAATTTCCACATTTCAATCACAAGATATCAATACAACACATTGATATAATAATAACATTATGAAAACCATTTTCAATACAAAACTAAAATAAATGTAAAACATGGTATTCATTTTTCATTTAAAAAAAAGTTATGGCTTGTAGAGGAAGCCGAAGCTCAAATAATGGTCATGGCGGCGGAGAATTCATTATCGCTGCATACATACGACAAAAAAAACATTCCCTTTTTTTTAATAAATGCTTCGTATAAAAGATATTCCTTTGGAATAAACGTAAATGTCAAAGGGTTTTATACACCGTATGAATTAAAGTTTTGTATAAAACAAAATATGCCTCAATGAAAGGAGATTGAGACGAAGTCCCTTTCCTCGTATCTGACTTGACTCGATCATTATTTAATCTCCTGAATAATAAACATGATTTAATTTCTACATTCTTAAGAGAATTTTTCAAGTTAATTATTCCTTTTATATCACTTATTACCATGTCATGAACTTTATGTAATTTTTTAAGTTAATAACGGTCGTTTTAACGATCATTGGTATTTGAGTCAAAAAAAAAACTCTTTATAATTACAAGTTATTCATGTATCCATTATATCCAGATTTATATTCATGATTTTGATATCATATATATCATATATATCCAGTATATACATGAATTTTTAATATTTCATAACATTTAGAGGTAATAAATGAAATGCACCGTTCATGGAGAGGGTAAGTCGTACGTACGCATGAACGTTACTTTCATTTATATTTCGTATTTTATGGAATGGAATCATAATGATATAAAGTTACATTATAATTACAATATAATATCATATATAATATCATTAACTACATCCTTTATACATCCCACATATGGCAATAACGAATCAAATCACTTTGAGGGGGCGGTAGTCCGCACTTCCTAAAATGAAGATATCGTGTTTACCCCTAATGGAAACCATAAAGGTATGCCAAAAATGGAAAATACAGAATCTTAAGGAAAACATAAACATATTATATATCATATATAAATATAGTGTCATCTTAATGGCCACCTTTTAAGGTGTTATATGAATATTGAACAATCATCGTTTCGTGAGGCAGAAATTTTCCATCCACGGAAACAGTATGCTCGTTAACCATTAGATGAAGGTGTGTGTAAGTGTTGATAGAATCCTTATTATAACAACATCCTAGTATATTGAATATACTTGTTTTGTTACAAACGAAATTAATAAAATGTGTTTAGGCGGTTGGAGAAGCAAAATAAAACAAACGAACATTGGAGAGGACTTTACCTTTAAATCGGGTAACTCTTCTTGGTTGGAACCAAAATGGTTTCTTGAAGAGCTTTCTACCTAAGGTAAGGATTCTAGGATGAAGAGAGGGATTTGAAGAGATAAAATGAGCATGTATCGGCTGATCCAAAGGCTTGAGAAGTGTGGGTAAGGAGGTAGAGGTGGGGGCCTTTAATAAGAAGAGTGGAGGGGCACTCTTGGAATGTTAAGAAATGTTACATTATTTTAAAAATACATTAGGATTTAAAAGGTCCTACTTTGATATATTTCTAGGATAAGGTGATAAGGGTTCGAAATATACTCATCCAATAGGTCTTTGACAACTGTATGTCTTATATTTTACATTATCTTTTCATTTAATTTAAATCGTTAATTAATGAGGTAATCGCTGCCTCATCATGATGTCATAAATAATTTAATTTATTTAATTTCTAAAAGTTATAAAAAAATACAATGATTTTGTAAATATTTTTATCTTTCAAATTAAAATTTATATTCCAATATATCATTTATTTAAACAAAATTAAATTTTTTTTACTCAGGTGATACATTCTTTAGTGATATTATCCTTTTTTTAAAAATAAAAAGATAAAGTGTCACATTCACCCAAAAGTGATTCCATGAGGTCCCTAAGTTTGGCACAAGTCATCTCATGGTCGGCCATGACACAACCAGTAGTATTAGGACACATTTCGACTTCATTTTATATTATTATGATATTATTTTATTATCCTTAACTACCTAATTAGTAATTAATCAAGATAATTAAAGATAATTACCATCGTCACTATTTATAATGTCCAAAAACAAAAGATTCTAAATTAGATAATTTGGAATTTTTTATTCCAAATATGGAATCCATTTTACCAAATTCTGAACATAGAAATTGCAATAATTAATTTAAAAATAATTCCCGTTGTCAAAACAAATAGCGGGTTTTTTTGAAACAATATCTATGAAATGTTTGGAACTTGTTTATGCCCAATTCCTAAGTGAAATTAATTATAATGACCACCATTAGATTAGATGGTAAAAATATATTATAATTAAAATTTAAGACAAATCAAAAAGATAATCTAACCATATAATTAAATTAGATCAAAAAGTAGTTTTAATATAAAATGCAGTAGTTCTCACTATTCATTAAAAAACGAACATGGTCAGAAAAATACCACAAATTTACCCAAGGTAAATTTCAATGTCCCAATCATAAATAATAAGTTCATTTTGACAAATAGAGATTATAAAATTGTCAAAATATAGATTTAAAAATGGTTCTCCATCAAAAGGTGGTAAAATAATCTTTTGAAAATATTAGTGTATTCCATGATTAAGATTGGATTTATTCTCATTTTAAGCCTCTAAAACAATATATAACTCATAAATTAATATAGATAAGAATCTATTATTATTCATTACTTACTTGGTATGTTATATCCTTCCCCCCTTCAGAAAATTGTGTCCCCGAATTTTATTTACTTATTGAATAAGTGGGGGTATTTATCCCTCATTGCATTTTCAGATTCCCATGTTGCCTCTTAAATCATGTGGTTTTTACACAAAACCTTCACTTGATGAATCAAATTATTCCATAAGACCTGCTCCCTATGGTCAAAAATCTGGACAGGTTGTTCCTCATAAGATAGGTTCTCTTCCAACTAAACTACCTATAGACTTAAAACATGATATGGATCTGACATATACTTCCTTAAAATTGAAACATGAAAAACATTGTGTACCTGAGATAAACTCAGAGGTAAAGTCACTCAGTATGCAACTGATCCAAATCTCTCCAGAATTTCATATGGTCCAATGAACCTTGGACTCAGCATTCCTTTCTTAACAAATCACATCACACTTTTACATGGTGATACATTGAGAAAAACATGATCACCTACCTCAAAAGAGAGATCCGTATCCTATTTTCTGCATAACTCTTTTGCATGCTCTGATCTGTTCTCATGTGTCTCTGTATCAGCTGAAATTCTTCTGCCAACTCTTATACCAGTTTTGGTCCCATCAACTTTCTTTCACCCACTTCATCCCAGAAAGCTAGAGTTCGACACCGCTCCCCATATAATTCCTCAAATGGTGCCATATGTATACTGGAATGAAAACTGTTATTATAAGAAAACGTATACAAAGAAAGATGTTGGTCCCAACTTCCCTGATAATCCATCGAACAAGCATGTAGAATATCCTCCAATGTTAGAATCATTCTTTCTGACTACCCATCTGATTGAGGATGAAAATCTGTACTAAAATATTAATCAGCACCCAATGACTTTTGAAGGCCTTTCCAAAAGTTAGAAGTGAACCTAGGATTACGGTCAGATACAGTAGAGAGAGGAACTCCATGTAACCTGACTATCTCTTTAAGATACAAACGGGAAATTTGATCTAGCGAAAAATTATCTCATATAACAAGAAAATGAGCACATTTAGTCAAGAGATCAACAATAACCCAAATTGCATTATTAACCTATTGACAAGTCAAACACTTCATAGTAAAATCAAAAATATCTCTTTTCATTCTGTCCCACCAGTAATACTCTCGAAGATCTCTATACATCTTAGTACTGCCTGGATGAACTGAAAACGGAGAACTATGAGCTTTACATAACAACTCTCTCTTCAACTGCGAATCACACGACACACACAACCTCTTCCCAAATCTCAAAACACAGTCATTATCAATGTTGAATTCAGGAAACATACCCTTCTGAACCAACTCTACCTTTTTCTGCAACTCACTGTCTTGCTTCTATGCTTGCTTAATTCTGTATGATATAGAAGATTTCACTGATACCTGAAACAAAATAGAAGGACATCCTGCACCAACAACTTCTATGCCAAATTTCATCAAATCCATGACCAATGGATCATGCTCCAAACACAACATTGTAAATGAAGCATTACGTTTTTGACTCAAAGCATCAGCCACTTCATTTTCTTTTCCCGGATGGTAATGAATTGTACAATCATAATCCCTGATTAATTCTAGCAATCTCCTCTATCTCATGTTCAATTATTTCTGAGTGAATATATTATTTAATCTTTTTTGATCAGTATATAATTCACACTTTACACCATACAAATGATGTATCCAAAATTTTAAAGTGAAAACAACAACAGCTAATTCCAAATCATGTGTAGGGTAATTTACCTCATGTGTTTTCAACTGACGTGAAGAATAATAAATTACCTGGTCAATCTACATTAGGAATCAACCATGTCCTTTCAATGAATCATCACTGTAGGTAACAAACTCCCCATTCCTGGAAGGTAGTGCCAAAACTGGAGGATTCACTAATCTTCTTTTCAGTTCCTGAAAAGAATCGTCACATTATTTTGTCCAGATAAACTTCACACCCTTCCGAGTTAGCTTAGTCATTAGACTAGATAACCATGAAAAAATTCTAACAAACCTTCAGTAATAGCCTTCTAAACCATGGAAGCTAGAAATCTCAGTTACATTTGTGGGTCTTGGGCATTCTTCAGCAAACTTTGTTTTTGAAGGTTCAACAGTTATCCCATCTTTAGAAGCAATATGACCAAGGAAAGAAATTTCTTGCAACCAAAACTCACACTTGTTGAATCTCCCATAAAATTTATTTTCTTTTAAGGTCTGAAGAATAATCCTTAAATGACTTTAATGCTCCTCTTTACTTTTAGAAAACACCAAAATATCATCAATGAAAAAAACCACATACTTATCCAAGAACTCATGGGAAATTCTATTCATAAGGTCCATGAATACAATAGGTCCATTGGTTATCCCAAAAGGCATAACTACAAATTTATAATGGCCATATCTTATATGAAACACGGACTTTGGAATATCTGCTTCCTTTACCTTCAACTAATGGTACCCCGATCTCAGGTCAATCTTTGAAAAATACTGAGCTCCCTGGAGCTGATCAAACAAATCATCGATATGATGCAAAAAATATTTTTTCTTAATAGTGATGTTATTCAAGGCTCTATAATCAATGAAAAGTCTCATTGAACAATCTTTCTTTTTAACAAATAAAACTGGAGAACCCCATTGTGATGTGCTAGGTTGAATGAAACCTTTCTCTAATAAATCTTGCAATTGCTCCTTCAACTATAAAAGTTCAATTTGAGCAATTTGATAAGGGTGTTTTGAAATTGTCTTAGCATCGGGAACTATGTTAACAGTAAATTCTACTTCCCAGTCTAGTATTATTCTAGGAAACTCATCAGGAAAAACATCAGGATACTCATTTACCACCAACACATCATTAATCTAAACAGTTCACTGGTTTTCAACAATATGTGCAAGGTAACATTCATTCCCATCTTTTACAAGTTTCCTAGACACTTGATATTTTATCAATAGTAAAGGTTCATTATTGTACACAAAATGAATTTCTTTCTGAAAATAAACTTCTTTATCTCTACATTAAATCATAGCATGGAAAATAGAGAGCCAATCCATACCCAGGATAAAATCAAACTCTAGTAGAGGTAAAAAAATAAGGTTTTCATGTAGGTGCTTTCCACAGATAAAAATTGGAAGATTCTCATAAATTCTTTTTGACTCATCATTTCCCACAGGTGTTTTTACCACAAGTTCAGGAGTCATTTCTTGAGATGTTATTCCCATTTTATTAGAAATGTTTTCATAGATGAAAGAATGTGTAAACCATGAATCAAACAATACACTGGAATAATCTGAAAAAACAAACAAAATACCTGATACAACTTTATTTGATGGCCCAACATATGCTAAATTAGTTACAAAAGATTTCACCACCCCTTTCTGCTTGTAGCATAACTTCTTCCCATCACTCATGCTCTTTTTCGGACACTCGTTTGCATAGTGACCCATCTCATTGCACATGAAAAATTTCACTAACTTTAAATAAAAATTGATCTTACCATTACCCTGATCTTTTTCAGTGGAATCAGGAGCCTTATGTTCCATCTTACCACATTGGTATAACATTCTAGAATTTAGAAGACATTCCCAAGAAAGCCTTTTACCACATTTATCACAAACTTGAAACATAGTTTTCTTACAATCAGACCTTTTTGAAAAATTCGTCCCTTTTTCATGCCAACTCAGTCTCTTCTTGTGTTGGTTTTTATAGAACACTTGATCATCGACAAACTCCATTTCCACCTTCTCAGCACATAGAACAAGATTTTCATAACTTTTGAACTCACGATAATTCAATTACCTTCAATAGTTTGGCTTTAATCCTGAGTAAAAATGATTTATTTTACTATCAAGGTGTCGGATAAAATTTGGAGCATACTTTTCCAATCGAGTGAACCTCTCTTCATAAGCATCCACTGAGTCGTCATCTTGCCTCAATTCATAGAATTGTTTTTCCATCCTAAGTCGAATAGCCTTAGGAAAACACTTCCCAAGAAACATACCTTTGAATTCATCCCAGTCGAGGGCATCAATCTCATCAGCATCTCAGATATTTTTAACCATCGACCACCACTTATCTGCTTCACCCTCCTAATGGTAAATAGCAAGACTATCCTTTTGATTGTCTGAACACTCCATGAAATTGAAAATCTTCTCCAGTGCTTTAATCCACCCTTCAGCTAGCACAGGGTCAGATGATCCTCTGGATGATGGGGGATGTTGCCTCATAAAATGTTCCACCACTGACATGTTTCTCTACGGTTGATATGGCTGATCTCGTGCATGGATACCACCACCATTTATCGCTTGAGTCAATTGCGCCATCAATGCAACAAACAGTTCAGTTCCAATTCTTACCATCTCATGATGCTGATTCGGATGGTCATTTCCATCTGTATGCCATCCTAGAACTACTTACCTATTTCCTCTGCGGAAAACCATTATGAAAAAACATGTCTTAGATGAAGCAACATGATTATCATTAAATGCTATATCATTTCAATTTGACCATAAAAAAATATTTTTGGATAATCATTTAATATAATTCTAACTCCTAATGTTATATAAACCAACCTCTGATACCAACTATAAGGCGCCAACCTTAAACATTACTTAATCTTGAGTTATTTCAAGAATTCACGTTAAGGATCTTTTCATGTTTAGAGTTTTAGAGAATTAGAACATAAATCATGCATTATATTCCACATTTAAACAAGGTGGTTACATAAAGGATAATACTCATTTTTTCAATCAACGAAAACATATTTAAAATAAAACATAGATTATTTCATGAAACTTCATTAACACTATCATCACATCATGTACCTTTCCCTTGACCTGTGAAAAACATTTCAAAAACATGGGATGAGCATAAAAAGCTCAGCAAGAGATATAAAAGTATAAAATGAAAACATTAGTCCATGTATGAAATCATACTTTTCTTGTCAAACATAAGAATTTTAACATACATCATCAAGTCATGAATAAATCATAGAAATCATAAGACATAAAGGTAACTTGAGGCATTCATAACATTCTTACATAGGGAGTAACCCTCATGGTTATATTTGGAATACCCATCACAATATATTCCCTAAATATCTATGGAGAAACCTTAACATTTGACATCTTTGCATTAACCAATGCATTGGAGATCTATATCGGGCTGACCCTCCCTTAGTTTATCACAGAACCACCCGTCTGCATAACAATTCCCAAGAACCATAACATAATCGTATCACATAAAAAATGCATAAAGGAAACATAAAATTTCCACATTTCAATAACAAGATATCAATACAACATATTGATTTAATAAAAAAAATTGAAAACCATTTTCAATACCAATATAAAAGAAAAATAAAACATGGTATATATTTTTAATTTAAAAAATGTTACAGCTTGTAGAGGAAGCCGAAGCTCAAATAATGGTCATGGTGGCGGAGAAGTCATTGTTGCCACATAAGTACGACCAAAAAACATTCCCTTTTGTCATTTAGTAAATGATTAGTATAAAACAGATTACTTTGGAATAAACTTAAAATTAAAAGTGGTTTATACACCATATAAAATAATGTTTTGTATAAAACAAAATATGCCTCAATGAAAGGTGATTGAGATGAAGTCCCTTACCACATATCCGACTTGACTTGATCGTTCTTTAATATCCTGAATAATAAACTTGAGTTAACTTAAACTTTCTTAATAACCTTTTTCATGTTCATTATTCCTATTATATCACTTATTACCATGTCATGAACACTATGTAATTATTTAAGTTAATAATGGTCGTTTTAACGATCATTGGTACTTGAGTCAAAAATAAAAACTTTATAATTACAAGATGTTCAAGTATCTATTATATCCAGAGTTATATTCATGATTTAGATATCATATATATCATATATATCCAGTATATACATGCATTTATAATATTACATAACATTTAGAGGTAAGAAATGAAATGCACCATTCATAGAGACGGTAAGCCATACATACACATGAACGCTACTTTCATTTCTATTTCGTATTTTATGGAATTGAATCATAATGATATAAAGGTACATTATAATTCTAGTATAATATCATATATAATATCATTAACTCTATCCTTTATACTTTCCCCATATTCCATTAACGAATGAAATCACTTTGAAGGGGCGGTAGTCCGCACTTCCTAAAATGAAGATATCGCGTTTACCCATAATGGGAACCATAAAGGTATGCCAAAAATAAAAAATACTGAAGCTTAAGGAACACATAAGCATATTATATATCATATATAAATATAGTGTCATCTTAATGGCCACATATGAAGGTGTTATAAGAATATTGAACAATCATCGTTTCGTGAGGCAGAAATTCGCCATCCACAGAAACAGTATGCTCTTTAACCATTAGATGAATGTGTGTGTAAGTGTATCTCGAAAGAATCATATAAAAACATCCTATAATATTGAAGATACTGGTTTTTTACAAAATAAATTAATAAAATGTGTTTATGGGGTTGGAGAGGCAAAATAATACAAAACAACATTAGAGAATACTTTACCATTAAATCGGGTAACTCTTCTAGGTTTGAACCAAAATGGTTTATTGAAGAGATTTCTGCCTATGTTAATTCATCTAAGATGAAGATAGGGATGTGGATAGATAAAATGATCAGGTATTGGCCGAGAAAAATGCTTGAGAAGTGTGGGTAAGGAGGTAGAGGTGGGGGCCTTTTATAAGAGGAGTGGAGGGGAACTCTTGAAAAGATAAAAAATGTTACATTATTTTAAAATGAGTTTCGGATTTAAAATGTACCACATTGATATATTTCTAGGATAAGGTTATAAGGGTTAGAAATATACTCATATAATAGGTCTTTGAAAATTTTAATTCTTAGATTTTACATTATCTTTTAATTTTATTTAAATCATTAATTAATGAGGTAATCGTTGCATCATCCTGATGTCATAAATAATTTAATTTATTTAATGTAGCAAAATTATAAAAAAATACTATGATGTAGGAAATCTTTTTAGATTTCTAATGACTATTTATAGTCCAAGAGATCATTTATTTACAAAAAATAAAAAATGTTTTACTCAGGTCATACATTGTTTAGTGATATTTCCCATTCTTTAAAAATAAAAAGATAAAGTGTCACATTCACCCAAAAGTGATTCCATGGGGTCCCTATGTTTGGAAAAAGTCATCCCATGGTCGTCCATGACACAACCAGTAGCATTAGGACACATTTTGGGGTCATTTTGTATTAGTATGATATTATTTTATTATCCTTAACTACCCGATTACTATTTAATCAAGATAAATAAAGATAATTACCATCGTTACTATTCATAATGTCCAAAAACAAAAGAGTGTTAATTAGATTATTTTTACCTTATTATTAAAAATAAGGAATCAATTTTACTAAATTAAAAACATATAAATTGAAATAATTAATTTAAAAATAATTTCTGTTGTCAAAACAAATAGCGGGTTTTTTTAAAACAATATCTATGAAAAGTTTGGCACTTGTTTATGCCCAATTCCAAAGTGAAACTAATTATAATGACCACCATTGGATTAAATGGTAAAAATATATTCTAATTACACTTTATTACCAATTAAAAATATAATCTAACAATATAATTAAATTAGATGAAAAATCAGTTTTGAAGTAAAATACAGTATTTTTCACAATTCATTAAAAAATGAACATGGTCAGAAAAATACCACAAATTTACCCAAGGTAAATTTCAATGTCCCCATCATAAAGAATAAGTTTATTTTAAAAAATAGATCTTATAAACTTGTAAAAAGTTATATTTAAAAATGGTTCACCATCAAAAGGCGGTAAAACAATCTTTTAAAAATATTAGTGTATTCCATGCTTAAGATTGGATATATTCTCATTTTAAGCCTCTAAAACACTATATAATTCATAAATAGACATAGATAAGAATTTATAATTATTCATTACTTATTGGTATGTTACAGTTTTATTCCTCAGCACTACATTCATCTCATATTTCATTTTTAGTCTCTTCGTCATTATCAACATAAATGCTACCCATATGACCATGCTGATTCTCTTTATGATATTTTCCTTTAGGGAAGATATTTTCATAATGCCCATACAATCCACATTTAAAACATTTAATTAGTGTTGATGTCTTAGCAATATCCTTATCCTTTTCCATTATGTTAACTGGTCTTTTTTCCTTTGCAATTACAAGCATTGTGTCATTATTTTCCATATCCAAATCATCTTCCATTTCCTTTGAAACATTCTCCTCGATGCCTCTTCCCACATGATTTACATGAGGGAAACTGAGCTTTCATTCCTCTATGATCATCAATAAAATCCATCTTTCTCTTATTAGCTGAGTTAGGTAACTTACCAAAGATGATATTATTGATCATATTATGAGATTGCTGGTTAGGAATAATAACAAGGTTTAGACTTCCAAATCTGGTTTCATTTGGTTTCTCCAAAAGAAAATAATTCCATTTTCCTTCATATTCTCCATTAACATGATTCCTCCTGTTTCCTACCATTTCGTAAAACCTAAAAAGAATAGTATGAGAGGAAACAACCGTACTAGAAAAACAACATAATCAAGGGGAAGTACTTTAAATCTCTAACATATTAGGTTTAATCCTAGGTTATTCATGATCGTTATCATAATTCTCGGATTTTCACCTATACATTATACATAACCTTAAGAATATCCCTAGACATACCATAGAAATATCTCTAGGAATCTCCCTAAAGTTCTCACTTCTTAGTTTCCAACGATTTAATAAACCTTTACTATAATACCAACTATAGAGACCCAAAACATGACATACATAGACATTCCATTACTTTTGTGCAACACTTAATACATCACAAAATAGACTCCCAATGACCATATTAGTTTAGTGTCTTTTGAAACATGTAAAATAATCTTCTAATAATGGTGAAATATCTTCAACATCTCCCATAAAGATCTTAATTTTTTCCCACTTAAAACCTTCCTTTTTATCTGTGGTTAAAAGAAAACATAAAAAGGGTGATCTCAAATGCTCAGTAAGGGTATACATGGAAACATAAAACAATCCCTAAATGTTTGAATGTAAGAACATGAACATTAAACATAAAAATCATGAGTAATGAAATAAATATTGACAATGCATAAGGAATAGATCATAAAGGAACATTAATCATAATAAATAACATGGGGAAAACATAGAATTGTGGAAAACCATTAAGTACATTATATTATTTCCATAGTAGCCAAGGCATTTCTTCTAAGACCATCATAGTGGACAACATCCCATACTGAATCGATTTCACTCCTCGTTCCAATCCTGTATCACTGAACCGGATTAGCCTGTCATTCTAGCCATATCTATCTCATGAGATATAAATCTTTACCCAATGAATTGGAGAGAGATATAGGTCCCACCAATATTATAATGAAATCATTATTACTTGTTCCCCAAAATAAACATAAATCATTCATCATTACCCAAATACTATAATGGGTTTCATAATCATCATCTCATCATGATATAATCAATATAAAACAAATGGATATCATTTCAACATAATAAAAATCATTCCATGTTAATAATAGAGACATTATAATTTATATAAACATAGGCTAAATAATTTCATCATAGATGAAAAATAGTTTTGATAAAACACGTGTAATGAATTCTTGAGGAAAATATTATTTATTCATCAAAATCATTTTCTTTTCAAAAAATGCCACACAAAATTAAAAGGAAAAGATTTTATAGAAAATATCCATGAAAACTTTTAGTGGATGATTCCTGAAAATTAGGCATTATGAATCCATAAAAATACGTTCATGCCTTATAAGTGAAAAAACATTATCCTCGTACTTTTGTCGGAAAATTACAAAAGTTCCTAGTATAGTAAACAAAAGAAAGATTAATTCCATAACACAATTTAAAAGTAAAATAGGGGTAAACATGGCTTTAAAAATAAATATTAAACAATTTATGAAAAAAAATTTATGGACATTGATGAAAAATATAACCACATTAATTACTTATGTATAAGAAATCTCGGATAAAAATGAGAATGAAAAATTATCCCTTTCCTTAGGTCCAATTTCTTCTGTATGTCTCCAAGACTCCTGTATAGTGGGTTTAGACATATTATTATTTCGTAACATAATCATAATAATATTTATGATATCATATATGATTCACTTATAACTTTATATTAACCATTCATTTGTTAATTCCATGTTAAAGCTGTGTTTTGGATCAAATCGTTTCATTTATCGTACGTGTTTGGACTTTTTGTTCATGATATTATTATTACTTATATAATTATTTATATAGTTCCAGATTGTAAATTATGATTTATATATCATATATATTTTGTGTATATATATATATAATAGATAGATAAATGAAATGAAAGACACCATTCATGGTGACGGTAGGTCGTACGTATGCATGAATGTTGTTTTCCTTTCCTTATTGACTTGAATGGAAGTAAGTAGATGAAATATATATATATATAAACATAAATAAATTATATTTATTATGTCATATATTATATTATAATTCATTATATATACTTTATAACAATTCTTGAATGGTTAACATGGAGAATGAATCTCATCGCATTGTGGAGATGGTAATCTGTGCGTACGTACGAGAAATGATATCATTCCCATAATTATTGAATGAAAATGGAGTGGATGATATAATATATAAAACTTGTATCATATTATAATAATCATTTATTGTTATTTTTTACACCATTATACCCATCCATGTAAGGCGGTGGTAGAAAAACATATTACACCAAGGCCTGGCGACGTTATTTTGTACGTATGCACGCGCGGTGATTTTGTTTTTCATACATTGATAGAAGGTAAAATATGGTTGTTTAATATTTATAATAACATATAAGTATACTATTAATACTGATGTTATTAATTTATAATGAAAAAACTAAAGAGGATGAATTAGAAGAAGAAAGAAACTTGAAAAAATCTGTAGAAGAGATTACCTCTTATTCAATGTGCCTCTTTTAAAAAACATCTTAGGGGACTAGAGTTGGTATTTTGAGAATACCAGAACCTCTATGATATTACTAGAGATGTTGGGAAGATAAATTGGATGGTTTTGGACGATCATGGGATCTAAAAATTGTTTAAAGTGTAGAGGGAGTAGGTGCCCATTTATAAGAGGGGTGAGGGCCACCTTAAGAAAAACATAAAATATTATATTATAATAAATTAATATTCGGTTTTATAATGGCTTAAATCTGACTTATTACAAGTATAGAGTGGGGATGAGTCTAAATCCACTCAAACAATAGGTTTTAGACAAGTTTAGGTTACCATTTTAACCTTATCATTTAGATTTAACTCTAAATTAAATAATTTAACTTTTACCATGTCTTCTTATATTCGTACACAATATTGTTAATAAGCTTTCTATAAATTGCCAATCGAACCCCAATTTGTTCACTAAAATCATATATATTATTTTATAAGACTTTTGGGCGACCCTTATACTTTTAGGGCCATTATATCAATTAATAATATAATATTTGTTTTAAAAACACTATTATGTCAATTTTGACACTATTTGGTATTTTTTCTCTAAATTCATAAAAAAATTATTACTTTGAAAAACTTCATCTAACCAACCCTAATATGTTATATTAATCTATTAAATTTGTTTAATTCATAAAAATTCTCAAATTACATTTTTTTGGGTATTTATAATATCAATTATGTTAATATTTCATTAATAAGGTAATTACTGCATCATCATTGTGTCATAAATAAATAAAATTATTTAATGTATAAAAAATATAAATAATATACCATTATGTATGAAATCATTTTAGATTTCTAATGAATATTTATAGTCTAATTTATCTTATGTATAACCCTATATTAATATTTTTTTAGTTAGTAAACTTTGATTTTAACTCTTATAAATCTTCGTTAAATAAAATAATAAGAAGTGTCCTAATCTAATACAAGTGGACCTAAAGGGTAATATTTTATTCATAAGGTTGTTTTTGGTCGAATTAATCATATCCAATAGAATTAATACATGTGTTAGGGTAATAATAATATCATTATTACCATTAATTAACCTATTTACTTTTAACCGTGGTAAATAAAAGTAAAAAAGTTATTATTCACAAAAAATTGTATTTATCTTATTGAACCACATTTACTCCTTAATATTAACCATTTATCTCATATTTTTGAAATTAAATTCACAAAATTGGTAAAATTATGTTTTATGTACAATTGCAAATGCTTCCTGGAGGTGGGTAAAATATGGTAAAACGTTCAATAAAATATTTATATATCTATATTATTATAAAATGACACCAATTAAATACATTGAACTTATATAGGAATTATGTATCTATTTTTACCTACATTAAAATAAAATGAAAAAAATTATTATTTAAATACAAAGTTGTTTTTAACCAATAACTCAGTGTTTTCACTATTCATCAAAAATTTTATGTTTTCAGAAAAATACAAAAAATTCACCCTAGGCTAATTTTGATATTTCGAATCTTAAAATGAAGTCCATTTTGAATGATAAAATTTATAAAATTTCAAAAAGTTGGTATTACTATTCATAACAGCTAGTTTATATAATATTTTAATAACATATCGTTGTTTAGTGAAACTCAATATTGCGTACAACACATGCTATCGTGGAAGGTCACAATTTCATGTAATGCGAGCCAAGTCAGTATTGTGTGTAGCGAAATATTCCTTTTTTTTGTGTATAATAGAATCCAAACATATTTCATTTATACATTGAATATAAATATATAAACACAGTCAATTTTCCATAGAACAACTTCAATCAAACGAACATGAAATTGTGTGTAACACGGTCTAAGAATAGTGTTGCGTATACTGTAGCCTAATACGGTGTCGTGTATAGCACAAGATAATATTGGTGTAGCATACAACATAAGACATCAAATAAATTTAAAAAATACTTCTCATAAAATCTCTGAGTGTTACAATATCCATCAATTAATTTTCCACATTTTATAATTTAAAAATTTGATAATTAACTCGAAAATTAATTATCCCCCAATTCCATTTCTAATTCTACATTTAGTTTGTCATGTAAATAGCCTCAATTTTTACCCTAATTAAGTATGTCAATCCCATTAATAAATTCATCAATGTCCACAAACTCAAAATCCCATAATTAATTCCGTAATTAATTATCTCATTCAAAATCACAATAATTCATAATTAATTCCACAATTAATTATTTAAACTATAAAATCTCAATATCTAATAACTAATTCATAAAATAATTATCTAGTTCTATAATTTTAATATCCCAAAAATTCACATTAATTATGTAACCAATTAATTAATCTCATTCATTCGATTTAACCATTCCAATAATCGCCATTAATTAATTTTCCAATTAGTTAATCCAATTCATTCAATACCTACAACTAAACAATTTCCATGAATTAATTCTTCTATTAATTAATCTATCCTTATCAACTTCTTCCCTATAAAAATCATGATTAATTAATTCACCAATTAATTAATTTATCTCAATCCTTTTAATTAATGTAATAATTATTTAGTCCCATCACTCTTAATATTTAATTCACCAATTAAATAATCACATTGCTCTTCATTAATTAGTTAATCCATTTATTTAATTAAACAATTAAATAATCATAGATATCTCATTAATTAATTTATCAATAAATTAATGCCTTTATTTAATTGAACATTTAAATAATCACAATAGTCACATTAATTAAATTTAAAATTAATTATTCCGATTATTTAATTAGAAATTAAGTAAAAAAATTTCTCACATTGATTTATTCATCAATTAATTAATCCCATTATTCAATTCAATAACAAAATAATCTCACTACTCATATTAATTAACTCGTTAATTAATTAATCCAATTTTTTTATTCAATAATTAAATAAATACATTTCTCACATTAATTGATTCAGAAACTAATTAATCTCATTATTTAATTCAATAACTAAATTATCACAACAGACCCATTATTTAAATCATCAATTAATTAATTCCATCTCATAAAATTAAATATTACCAATTAATTCACCAATTAATTTTTATATCTCCAGTAATTCAACCACCCTAGTTAATTCCTAAATAATTTGTTCCACCTCAATCAAATATAATAATCATGAAAATCTCTAAAAATTAAATCTATAATTAATTATCCCTATTCAAAATCATCAATATAAGAATAATATATTTTTTCAATTAATTATTAAATTTGAACAATATATATGTCACCATAATTAATTCAACAATTATTTATCCTTAATCATAATTCCATAATCTCAACCATTTACATTAATTAATTCTACAATTAATTAATCAAGTTTAATAATCCTAAAAAACATTATAATTAATTTAACAATTAATTATTTAAGATCTAAAATCCCAATATCCCAATTTCACATTTCCCTTTATTAACTAATTCACCAAATTATTTATTTTAATCAAGAATGAAATGGATAATCAAATAGGAGTAATTCTAAAATTACGTACACATTAATTTAATTATGGATTTGGGATTTTAAATATTGACCACCTACCTCAAGAATGATGATGAACACATGCCAACAAATAATAACAATTTTGAGACAATCAACTAAGAATGTAATGATGAATGTGGTCTAGATTTGAAACATAAATCCATAGTCAAATATTAAAAGATTTATTCAATCAAGATATAAATCCAATAATCCTTAATCTAGATTCAATAAATGTCACGACCCGTCCTCAGGGCCCGTGCCGTGACTACCCCAAGCCCGCCTTCCATAGGCCAGGGGCTAGCGACTAGCACCAAGGCGTAAATCCTGGAAAAAGGGAAGGCATTTCCTTTGTAAAGTAAACAAGCACCACAGAGTAAGCAAGCGGAAAAAGTAAACAATAAGTAAAAACTGTAACAATCTATGCTGAAAGTAAAAGGGGCCGTAAATACAAGCCCAACTGTAAAGTACAACTGAAAGGGGAAAACAACAACTGAAAAGAAAATCCACAGCGTCGAGCCGTCCTCTAGAAGTTCCACCTGAAGGGTGAGAATAGATAGCCTCCACAACTCCTCAGTCCAGCCGTCCACTCCGAGTACGTCCAGCCCAGTGGTCCACCTCCAGGTACCGTCCTGCTTCGCAAGCCTCCACCACGATCAGTGCTGTCTGTCGTCTACAACCAACACATGAAGTGCGGGCATAGCCCGTGGAGGGGTGAGTATAAGCTACTCAGTAGGGACCCTGAGACCCCTGAAGGTCTCCCGAAATCAACAAACGATAAACCACAAAGGAAAGATACAATCACGAAGTAACAACCGAAACTTCTTAGGTATTTTCCCACACATATACCTAAGTCATCAATTCTCGCTTGGCTCCAACATCTGAGCTCAAGTACAACCCAGAACACACAGGAAAGAAAAACGTAAAATCCACACAGGATAGGTCAACACAATCCACAACGGAATGTAAAACATGAATCCACACATGATAGTACAACACAATCCATAAAGAAAAGTAAAACAGAGTTTCAGCTCACACATGTATACATCTTCAAATGACGATAGAGATGATCACTGATCCATCTAAGTCGTCGGAATCACAAAGGATCGATAGGTACTGACCCCCACAATGACCAAAAAAGGATCTGACCCACAAAGGATCGATAGGTAACTAACTCCCGCAAAGACCCACACAGGATCGGGCCCACACATGACCTGTAGGCGCTGGCTCACACAGAACCGCTGAGCGCGACCCACACAGGATCGGACCCACATAGGATCGGTAGCAATGACCCACAAAGGATCGCTGAGTGTTGTAGTCGTCGCCGTCGAATCTACTGAGGATCTCTGCATAGTCGTCGTCGTCACAGTAGCAGTCGCAGCCAGCTCTAGGGTTCCCGCACACATCAAGCTCGTTCGGGAGGGTCCGCTCCACGAGCTGAGAGGCTGATACATCAACTGACACATAGTCTAGAGTTTATGTATCCAAAAGATCCGTATCATCAACAGTAACTCAACGTCATAGACGGCGCGTCAATCGGACGCCCGGTCTGAGAGTTATTGGCTTTTTCGTCTAAGGGGCCCTGTTGGTTTTTAAGGGAAAACCAACCTGACCGTACTCCACCTGCGTCCAAAACTTGGGAGGAGTATGCCAAAATATCCGTCTCACTTAGAGGAAAACAACGAAGTCGACCGCACGTCGATCGGACGTCCGAAGCTCAAGATATGAGCATTTCTGCTCCGAGGGCCCGATTGGATTCGTGCACGAACCAAACCGGCCGAACTCAAAGCATGCCGAAACCTTGAGTGCGATATACCGAAACGACCGTCTTGATCCAAGGATCGCATCGCCGCTGACGGCGCGTTGTTTGGAGGCCCTTAACTCATGTTACAGGAAAAAGACCGAAAACGGTCCGAAGACGGGGGTTCTGGGCCAGGAACGACCCGGCCCAACCCCCCCTGGGTCGGCCCGGTCCGGCCCGGGCGTGACCCGGCCGGTCGGGCCGACCCGGCTCGGCTCGGCCAAGTGGCCGAGAAATGGAGCCGCGGGGCACTGCCCCTGCAAGAAAATGGTGCCGAAGCCCTGCGTGGGGCCGTGCTGGAGTCAACGGACGCGGCCTTTTCTGCGTCTCGTGCGTGTGAGCCGAACCTCCGCGGCCGTGGGTCCGCTGGCCACCGCTGCCGCGGCGGCCCTGTCCGGCGGCGCGTCGGGGCGCCGCCGGTGGCCTCTGCAGGCCAACGGAGTTGCTCCGGTGGTCCGTTTTCCTTCCAGTTTGCGCCGAAGCTCCTCTCGGGTCCCGTTCTTCACCGTGGAAACAACGGATCGTCCCTGCGGCATGCTTTTTCGTCGCTCGCCAATCCGCGCCTCAACGAAGAACTGCGGAGGGTAGTCGGGCCGTGTTTGTTTGGCCCACACCCTCCGCGTTAGAAGATAACAGGCGGGAGAAATAATCAACACATGAAAACATAACAAAAACAATTTCAATAAATTAAAATTGTTTTTATGAAACTGGGTTCTTTGTTTTGAACAGAAACATCCACGGAGTAAAATTATTCCCAATAAAACCCCTACCTCGTCAAGTCATCGCACGCGCGTTTTTCGCGAAAATGATCGTCGCAGAAGGAGGGGATCATCGCGTCATCGCGGTATCCGGCATTGCGTCGACGAACTACAAGGACCAAGAAACAACAAATTTAATTAATAATAATTAAATCCATATTGTTGTTTTAATCCTCAAAGTAAATTTTTTTAAAAAAAGAGTGCAACCCCCAACCTTGTCGCTGTCGATCGAAGGTTGTCGCGGGGTTGGATTGTCGCAGAAGAACGTCGCGGAAGAAGAATCGCTGGTGTCATGGAACTTGGCGTCGCGTCGTCGATTTCTGAGGGCTCGACGTTATTTGTGTTCTTCGCGTTCTTCGCGTTCTTCGCGTTCATTATGAAGGAGGATGAAGAACTCTTGGTTTCTGTCAAATCCTCTCAACGAACATTTTTCCTGATGAATAAAGCGTTGGTCTTATTTTATTAGCATGCCAACAAACAAAAAAGAGATAAGTTAAATAAAGACCAGTTAATTCATATAATTAATTCAACGAATAAAACCATACAATTAATTGGTTCGTTAAGAATTTAAGTAAATGCGTCAGTTGACTTTTATAATGATGGATTTCGCGGGTGCGTTACTTAGAAGAAGTGAAACGGTGGGGATCGTGTGGGCCCCACCTCACAAATATCCTACCAAGAGGGTAGGATATTTTTGGATAGCACCATATCCGCATCAACCCAGCTTAAACAGCTTTATGTGGCTTTTAAGTGGCTTTAACTGAAATAAAAAAAAGCTTGTCACACCACTTTATTTTATTTCTTAACTTAATGACCAAAAATTAAAAACCACACCCGAGAAAATGAAACTCCAGAAGAGGCGTTTATAAGAAAATATAGGCGTTGTGATTCCATCGGTGCCCTCAGAATTTTATTCGGAGCACTGGTTCAAAATTAAGAAAAACCCACTCGTCCGTTCACTAAACATACCCGAGCCAAACTTCGGAAAATGATTCCAGGCACACCAGGGCTCGGAATCAGGTGCATTCAGAAACTGCGTTCTTGTAAAAATACAACAAAAATTAAAAACAAATCCTTGAATTTTTCGGGTCTTTACATCACTCCCACCTCAGGGTTTTACATCCTCATAATGATATATCATAAACATGGGAAACTAATGTGGGTACTGAGCACGCATCTGAGCCTCCCGCTCCCAAGGGATCTCCTGGAGGTTCCTGTGCTGCCTTCTGATTCGCACAAGAGAAATCGATCATCCACTTAGGACTCGCTCATGTCGATCCTCGACCTCCACTGGGACCTCTGCAAAAGTCGCCCCATCATCCACGTCTAGCTCCCCATGGTCAATGATATGCGTCGGGTTGTGCATGTATCTCCTCAGCTGAGATACGTGGAAGACGTCGTGCACCCGGTGCAACTGAAGTGGTAGATCCAGGAGATAAGCCACCTCGCCAATCCTACCGAGGACATGGAATGGTCCTTTGAAGCATGGAGACATCTTGCCGCCTCAGCCAAATATCTGTAATCCACGTCGAGGTGAGACATGCAAGAAGACGTGGTCGCCATCTTCGAACAGCAGTGGCCTCCGCCTCCTGTTAGCGTAAGACTTCTGCCGAATCTGAGCTATCCTCATCCGCTCCTGGATGACCTGGACCATTTCTGTCGTGGCCCAGACTATCTCTGGTCCCACAAGTGCTGACTCCCCAGGGTCTTTCCAGCACAAAGGAGATCTGCAAGGTCTGCTGTACAACACCTCATATGGTGCCATCCCGATGGTGGAGTGGTATTTGTTGTTGTACGCGAACTCCACCAAGGGTAGGTGGTCCTCCCATCTGCGACCAAAGTCAAGGACACATGCGCGGAGCATGTCCTCGAGAGTCTGAATGGTCCTCTCCGTCTGACCATCCGTCTGAGGGTGAAAGGCAGTGCTCAGATGTATCCGCGTCCCGAATGCCTCCTTCAACCCCTTCCAAAACCGGGATGTAATGTGAGCATCTCGATCGGAGACGATAGATGATGGCACACCGTGAAGCCGTACAATCTCCTGAATGTAGAGACGCTCATGCTCTCCACTGAGCCCTACTCTCTGATGGGTAAGAAGTGTGCCGACTTGGTGAGTCGGTCGACAATCACCCAGATAGTGTCGTGACCTCTGGAAGTGTGTGGAAGTCCAGTCAAGAAGTCCATAGATATTCCATCCCACTTCCACTCCGGGACCTCCAAGGGCTGTACCAAGCCTGCTGGAACCTGGTGCTCTGCCTTCACCTGCTGGCAGGTGAGGCATCAAGAAACAAACTCTACCACAACCTTCTTCATGCCCGGCCACCAGTGCTGTCGTCTCAGGTCCTGGTACATCTTCTCCACTCCAGGATGTACCACCAAAGGAGAAGTGTGAAACTCTCTCAGCACCTCCTCTCGTAAAGGGACTGGTACCAAGGTACTTCCTCTGAAAAGGATGTCGTGCTCTGCTCCAAAGGAGAAGCCATCAGGTGTGTGTCCTGAGGATATCTGTGCACGCCGGGTCTCACAGTCAGCGTCCCCACACTGTGCCTCTCTGACCCGCTGTAGTAGTTGAGGAGTGACTGTGAGAGACTGAAGGAAGGATTCTCCATCTCTATCCACGAAGGATATCTGCAAAGCAGCTAGCTGCTCTGTCCCCTCCTCAAGTAGCTGAATGCCCGTCCTCATGCTGAGAGCATTGGCTACCACGTTCCCCTTCCCAGGAGTAGAGACTATCACAAATTCATAGTCCTGGATGAACTTGTGCCATCACCGCTGTCTCAGGTTCAGGTCCTTCTTAGAGAATATGTACCTGAGACCTTATTGGTCAGAAAAGACTGTAAAGCGCTCGCCCATCAGATAGTGCTACCATGTCTTCAGAGCGAAGACCACTGCTGCTAACTCCAGGACATGGGTAGCGTAGTTCTGCTCATGAGGCCTCAACTGACATGATCCATAAGCGATGATTGCCCGCTCCTGCATTAGGACACATCCGAGTCCGGTCCCTGATGCATCGCAGTAGACTATGTACCCTACTCCCTCCTCAGGCAACCCCAAGATAGGTGTGCTGGTCAATCTCTGTCTCAGCTCGTGGAAGCTCTGCTGACATCTGTCTGACCACACAAAGGGTTTCCCCTTCTTCGTCAAAGCTGAGAGTGGTGCCGCTACTCTGGAGAAGTCTGGCACGAATCTCCGGTAGTATCCACCTAGTCCCAAGAAACTCCGCACCTCCGTCACGCTCTTGGGTGGCTCCAAAGCTAGCACTGCCTCGATCTTCGCAGGATCCACTGCAAATCCTGCCTCATAAATGATGTTCCCCAAGAAGTGGACCACACCTATCAAGAACTATCACTTCGATATCTTTCCATAAGGATGGTGCTCTCGGAGTGTGTCTATTACAACACGTAAGTGGTAGGCGTGCTCCTCCTCACTCGTCGAGTAAATCAAAATGTCGTCGATGAAGACCACGACAAATCAATCGAGGTATGGATGAATGATCCTGTTCATGAGGTCCATGAACACCACTGTAGAATTGTTTATGCCGAATGTCATAACCAAGAACTCATAGTGGCCATACCAACACCTGAATTTCATCTTCTACACGTCCTCATCTCGAACTCTGAGCTGATAATAGCCTGACCTGAGTTCTATCTTCGAGAACCACCGTTCTCCCTTAAGCTGATCGAAGAGGTCATCAATCCTCGGTAGCAGATACTTGTTCCGCACTGTCACCTGGTTCAGGCGAAGATAATCGAAACACAGTCGCACGCTCTCGTCCGCCTTCTTGGCGAACAATATCAGGGAAGCCCAGGGTGAAACACTGGGTCGGATGAAACCCTTGCCCTGTAAGTCCTCCAACTGTACCCATAGCTCTTGAAGCTCAGCGGGGGACATACGATATGATGGAGTCGATATTGGGGCTGTCCCGGGGTATAGGTCGATATGAAAGTCTACCACTTTGTGAGGAGGTAGCCCTGGAACATCGTCGGGAAAGACGTCAGCATACTAATCCACCACTGCAGGAAAACTAGGACTCTGCACGTCAACTGCTCCTAGGATGAGGTTAGCCAACTGATGAGTGATGGGATGTCCTCTCCTCTGCGGAAGTCCATCCTGTGCTGCGAAGGCTCCCTTCTCGCCGGTGAAGGTGAACCTGCTCCCGTCGGTGCGTACACATCGCACCTTGCGCCTAATACTATCAATCTGTGCATGGACTGTAGATAACCAATCCATGCCCAAGATGACATCGTAAGGCCTCGACGCTTCTACAAGAAGATCCTAGCCAAAGACCTCGCCTCCAAGAGTAATCTCACACTGCCGGCACCCGTGCGTAATCGTCGAGTCTGCTCCCGTAGGAGTCTCTGACCATAAGGATCGAGCCAACGGCTCTGTCGGAATCTCGGAGCTCTGAAAAAGGGCAG
Source organism: Viscum album (assembly GCA_963277665.1). NCBI lineage: Eukaryota > Viridiplantae > Streptophyta > Magnoliopsida > Santalales > Viscaceae > Viscum > Viscum album. The sequence continues at coordinate 2,131,018,474 of OY728155.1, read as the reverse complement.
CGGCTATGAACGAGTGACTCACTCCTGTGTCTATAAGAACTGCAGCAAGGGTGGAATTGACATAGATCATACCTCGAATCAGCTCGGGCATGCCGTGGTCATAGGCCTTCGCTGCCTGGAGCTGTGCCTGTCTCTGCCCGCCAGCTCCCTGTGGCCAGGGTAGACCTCCGGGTGGTGGTGGTGGTAGAGCCTCAAAGCGTTGCCCACCACCTACTGCTTAGCCAGCTCCTCTACCTCATCCGCCTCCTCCCTACGGACCGCCACGGTCGACCCTATGTCTCTTCCTAGGTGGCCCCTCAACTGTCTGCTGCTCCTCAGCACGGTGGGTCGGGCAGTCACGAGCCATGTGACCCTGCCCGCCGCAAGTGTAGCACTGCCTGCCTCTCGAAAGACTGGCTCCGCGCTGTGTGCCCCACACGGCTGAGACAGTTTCCTGAGGTAGTCTGCGAGAGGGTCTGGTCTGCCTGGACCCTTGAGTCATCCGCCAACTGGCTGCTGTGGAAGACTCTGCTACGTGCCGCCCCGCGGTAGGTCTCACCGCTGGAGAAGCCTCAGGAAGAAAGCTCTCAATCAAAAGAGCTCGCTCCAGTACTCCTGCCTGGGTCGGGATGCTGAGGGAGATCAGCGATGCCCTGATATCGTGTCTCAATCCGTGCTCAAAGGTCTGGGCCCGGAGGAACGGGTCTCGTACCATGTCGGTCGAGTAGCGCGAGAGATCAGTGAATATCGCTGAGTACTGGGCGACCATCAAGCTGCCCTGCCGCAGCTGAAGAAGCTCCTGGATGCGCACTGCACGGAGGGTGGCCGGGACGAACTCTGAGTGGAAGAGGCCCTCAATGTCTGTCCAGATGAAAGTGACCTCATCGTGCACCTGGAGCATCAAGCTCCACCATCATCCTGCTGCTGCATGCAGTAGGCTCACTGCGAGGATCACCATGAAGTCTACTGGTGTCCTCACTAACCGAAAACCTCGCACCACTACCTGCAGCCAGTCCTCGGCTGCCTAGGGGTCCGTCTCCCCATGGAACCTAGGCGGTCGCTGGAACTAAAACTCGTGCAGTGCACTGAGGCGACGTGCATCTTCAGCGGATAGTGCTGGAAGCATCGGTGGCTCAGCGGGTAGCGGTACCGTCGGTGCCTCTGCTGTCAAAGGGCCCTATACCGAAGCCTCGTCGCTCGGCGGGCTGTCGTCACGTACCACTCTCGGAACCCTAGTTGGCTGCCATCATGGGGCCATCCTGAAAGTAAACAGGTGCGCCACAGTCAGAACAATATACCTGGTGAGCTGATACAAAGTAAATACAACAAAAAAATGAAACACACATGCAATCAATGTTTTCGTGCTTTAAGTCCAAAATCAGATGTCAGGGGCCTAGTGTACGGATACGTCGAGCGCCGCACCAACACTGGACTCCCTGGACTGATAACCACACCTAATACGCTAAACACTATTGCTTCACATATAAGAAAGATCAGAGTCTATGGTAGAACGGACCACCTTTGATACCAATTTGTCACGACCCGTCCCCGGGGCCCGTGTCGTGACTACCCCAAGCCCGCCTTCCATAGGCCAGGGGCTGGCGATTATTACCAAGGCATAAATCCCGGAAAAAGGGAAGGAATTTCCTTTTTAAAGTAAAAAAGCACCACAGAGTAAGCAAGCGGAAAAATTAAACACTAAGTAAAAACTGTATCAAGCTGTGCTGAAAGTAAAAGGGGCCGGAAATACAAGCCCAACAGTAAAGTACAACTGAAAGGGGAAAAAAACAACTGAAAAGAAAATCCGCAACATCGAGCCGTCCTTTAGAAGTTCCACCTGAAGGGAGAGCACAGATATCCTCCACAGCTCCTCGGTCCAGCCGTCCGCTCCGAGTACGTCCCGCCCAGTGGTCTACCTCCAGCTACCGTCCTGCTCCGCAAGCCTCCACCACGATCAGCGCTGTCCGTCGTTTGCATCCAACACACGAAGTGTGGGCATAGCCCATGCAGGGGTGTGTATAACTACTCAGTAGGGACCCCGAGACCCCCGAAGGTCTCCCGAAATCCACAAAGGATAAACCACAATGGAAAGATACAATCATGAACTAACAACCGACACTGCTTAGGTATATGGCCATACATATACCTAAGTCATCAATTCTCGATCGGCTCCAACATCTGAGCTCAAGTAAAACCCAGTCCACACAGGAAAGCAAAACGTAAAATCCACACAGGATAGCTCAACACAATCCACAAAGGAAAGTAAAACGTAAATCCACACAGAATAGCACAACACAATCCACAAAGGAAAGTAAAACAGAGTTTCATCTCACACAGGTATACTTATTCAAATGAAGATAGAGATGATCACTGATCCATATAAGTCGTTGGACCCACAAAGGGTCGATAGGTACTAACCCCAGCAATGAACCACAAAGGATCAGACCCACAAAGGATCGATAGGTAACTAACCCCCGCAAAGACCCACACAGGATCGGGCCCACATAGGACCTGTAGGCACTGGCTCACACAGAACCGCTGAGCGCTAACCCACACATGATCGGACCCACACAGGATCGGTAGCACTAACCCAAAAAGGATCGCTGAGTGATGTAGTCATCACCGTCGAATCCACTGAGGATCTCTGCACAGTCGTCGTCGTCACAGTAGTAGTCGCAGCCAGCTCTAGGGTTCCCGCACATAGCAAGCTCGTTCGGGAGGGTCTGATCCATGAGCCGAGAGTCTGATACATCAACTGACACATAGTCAAGAGTTGATGTATCCAAAAGTTCCGTACCGTCAACAGGAACTCAACGTTGTAGACGACGCGTCAATCAGACACCTGGTCTGAGAGTTATTGGCCTTTTTCATCCTAAGGGCCTGGTTGGTTTTTAAGGCAAAACCAACCAGACCGTACTCTACCTGTATCTAAACCACGAGCGGAGTATTCCAAAAGATCCGTCTCACTTAAAGGAAAACAACGAAGTTGACGGCACGTCGATCAGACGTCCGAAGCTCAAGATATGAGCGTTTCCGCTCCGAGGGCCCGGTTGGTTTCATGCACGAACCAACCCTGCCAAACTCACAATATTCTGAAGCCTTGAGTGCGATATATCGAAACGACCGCCTCGATCCAAGGATCGAATCGCCACTGACGGCCCGTCGTTCGGAAGCTCGTAGCTCAAGTTACGGGCAAAGGACCGAAATTGGTCCGAAGACGGGGGGTCTGGGCCCGGACCGACCCGGGCCAACCCCCCTGGGTCGGCCTGAACCGGGCAACCCGACCCGGGTCTGGGTCAGACCCGGTTCGGCGCAGCCCGGTCCGGCCAGGGCACGACCCGGCCGGTCAGGCCAGCCCAGCTCGGCTCGACCGAGTGGGTGAGCGATGTAGCCGCGGGACGCTGCCCCCGCAGGAAGATGGTGCCGCGGCCCCACGTGGGGCCACACTGGAGTCAGCGGACGCGGCCTTTTCCGCGTCCCGTGCATGTGAGCCAGACCCGCGAGGCCACGGCGGCCCTGTCCGGCGGCGCGCCGACGTCCTGCGCCGCCGGTGGCCTCTGCGGGCCCCCGGAGTTGCTCTGGTGATCCGTTTTCCATCCCGTCTGCATCGAAGCTTCTCCCGGGTCCCGTTCTTCACTGCAGAAACAACGGATCGTCCATGCAGCATACTTTGTCATCGCCTGCCAATTCGCGCCTCAATGAAGAACTGCGGAGGGTAGTCGGGCCGTGTTTCTTTGGCACACACCTTCCGCGTTAGATGATAACAGTCGGGAGAAATAATCAACACATGAAAACTTTAAAAAAACAATTTTAATAAATTAAAATTGTTCTTATGAAACCGGGTTCTTTGTTTTGAACGGAAACATCCATGGAGTAAAATCCTTCCCAATAAAACCCCTACCTCTTCAAGTCATCGCACGTGCGTTCTTCGTAGAAAGATCGTCGCGGAAGGAGGGGATCGTCGCGTCGTCGTGGTATCTGGCGTTGCGTCGATGAACTCCGAGGACCAAGAAACAACAGATTTAATTAATAATAATTAAATCCGTATTGTTTTTTAATCCAAAAATTAAATTTAAAAAAAAGGGCACAACCCCCTACCTTGTCCCTGTCGATCGAAGGTTGTTTCGGGGTTAGATTGTCGCGGAAGAACGTCACAGAAGAAGAATTGCCGGCGTCGCGGAACATGGCGCCACGTCATTGATTTCCGAGGGCTCGGCGTTCTTCGCGTTCTTCGCGTTCTTCGCATTTTTCATGAAGGAGGATGAAGAACTCTTGGTTTCTATCAAATCCTCTCAACAAACATTTTTCCAGAAGAATAAAGCATTGGTCTTATTTTATTAACATGCCAACAAACGAAAAAATAGATAAGTTAAATAATGTCCCATTAATTCATTGAATTAATTCAATGAATAAAACCACCCAATTAATTGGTGTGTTAAGAATTTAAGAAAATGCGTCAGTTGACTTTCATAATGATGGGTTTTCACGGGTGCGTTACTTAGCGGAAAAGAAACGGTGGGGCTCGTGCGGGCCCCACTTCACAAATACCCTACCAAGAGGGTAGGATATTTTTTGATAACACCCTATCCACATCAACCCAGCTTAAGCAGCTTTATGTGGCTTTCAATTGGATTTAACTGAAAGAAAAATAATTTTGTCGCACCACTTTATTTTATAGCTTAACTTAAAGCCCAAAAATTAAAAACCACACCTGAGAAAATGCAACTCTGGAAGAGGCGTTTATAAGAAAATATCGGTGCTGCGATTCCATCGGTGCCCTCAGAATTCGATTCCGAGCACCGGTTCAAAAGTTTGAAAAACTTGCTCGTCTGTTCACTGAACGTACCCGAGCCAAACTTCGGAAAATGATTCCGGGCACACCGGGCCTCGGAATCAGGTGCCGTCAGAAAATGACTTCTTGTAAAGATCCAAAGAAAATTAAGAAATAAATATCCTTGAATTTTTTGTGACTTTACAATAAATATAGATCTATAACCCATAATCTCAAATAAGGATTCAGTTATTCTTGATCTCGATCTAATAAGCCCAACTCTAGATTCAAAAAATGGACAAGTTGATCTAATATAATATAAACAATATTAGTTTTTTTGGGATGGGGATAATAAGATAAAGATATATCCAAATGATATTAATACTGATACCCAGTTGGTGTCGAGCAGAGGAGCTTCGGTCCAAGGCATAGTTGTGCAGGGGAGTTTTAGTAAAAGGAAAATGTGCACTGGGCATATGTAAAAATGAAGAGAGGGTTCCAAGGAGCAACAACAGAGGAGAGGTGAGTCCATATGTTTACGCGGCACTCGAGTTGTGACATTAATCTACGGGTTTTCATAATTACATGATGTGAATTCACATTTCATGTCCTAGAAAAGTCATGAGTTAGTTCACTATTTCTCGAAGAAAACCTGTCTCATCCCCTTTAAAAATAATAAATATAAAGTAAAGAAGGTTTGATTTACTTATTTTACAAGTTTACATGTGGTGAAAGATAGATGCATGGGGTGTAATGTACATTCATGACATGTCAAGCGATGGAGAAAAATACATTTGTGACATTAAAACAAGTGGTAAAAAACATATACAGGGGGTGCAAATTTTTAAAGTTGTGGATTAATTCATGCCGTGAGTTAAAATCATAGGGTTTGCTAAAAACAATTCATTCCAGGAATTGGATCCATAAAGCATATTTGTTCTTCTTCCAGAAATCCCCCCTTAATCCTTCACCACCCATAAGAAAAAGATGGGATCTTACAATCTCCCTACCATATAATAGCTCGTGGTCGAGTTGTAGTCCTAAGAACCTTGAAGATTCTGAGTCAAGGGGATTGGGCCACTAAACACTTATATCAACTTATATCTCCCTTGTTTTGTCATGTACATTCCTATGTGTCCACAATACATCAAATAAAATCACGTGTTTCCCCCAAAAAAACCTTCTCACTATGATCTAATACATGTATCATATGCTCTTAAAAGGATACATTAGTCTCATGATAAACTTCCCCAACATTCCCAATGCATTTTCCTAACTCACTATTCCTAAAACCTACAATAACCCATTCCATATTTTTTACTTATACTCTACATAAAATGTTTTTAAGAAAGGATGTAAATCCATCACCTTCATGGCCAATCTGGCCATTCTTTGAGTAATTTAAACATGCACCATACAGTTTTTTCATTGGAATGTTGATGCCACTACTTCCAAACCATTGTTTTTATTCACACATATATTACTTATATATTACTCCCCACCTTTGGATCATTGTTAACATGATCATTTAATCAACTCAACCACCATGGCCCATGACCCATAGTATTCATTGACTTTCATTCCCTTCGGAGAGCCACATTCATAAATTGTTGATGGAATACCACATGCCATCGAGCTCCACACATGTAACACTTCATAAGCACAAACTCCAAGGGAACCAATATCCAACCAAAACACATTTAGGTATCTAGGTATAAATCCAGATCTTTCTCAGTGTACTCAAGACTATTTCAAGGTAGGGGGAATGATCACCACTAATTAAAGGTACACTAAGAAGTCATCAATAAACACCACCAAAAATCATCCATCACTGATGTTATCTCTCACTAGGAAAACATATTAATCTATCAAAATTGTCATCTTCCCTTCCCACTAATATCTCACCACACTGGTAAAAAACTAGACAATCCCTTACACAATTCACAACTGAGTTCTCAAACTAGTGAATTATCATTATCCAAACCACCAATGTCAATGTAAAACTAAGTATAATAAAGATTATCAATTCACAATATTAACATAGTAAAAAAAGAGGGATTTTGTCAAAACCATATCAAGTCTTTCCTCCATTTTTCCTGCCACACAGTGAAAAATGAGGCACTGCCACTACCCTAAACTATTATAAACCTATGTCCTGGTAAATAAGGGTAAAAACATTCTCAATATAATATTTTTATAATTTAGACGGACTTTTATTCTTAGAATGCATCATTTTACAATCATTCTTAATTTTATATTAGGAATTATTTTCATTTCAATTTCAGAAGTAAAGAAAAACAACTCAAATTCAAAAACATACCCAAATACTATTTTCCTTTGGGTACCTATAATGTTTTATGTAGAAAAATAATCATGTGAATATATAATGATTCATGAAGACACAACTCTCGTTCTATTTAGGGAAATGGGTCAATCTCAACAAATATCAATAACAACAATAAAATCAAAAAAAAATTGAATCACCCATGCTGAACATACATTCCACTGTAATAGTAAACAACAATAACAATAGTCCCACACAAGGTACTTGGGTTATCCCCCATACATAGGGTGGATACTCCCATGCACGAGCTCATGAACAATCTCGAAGTCTTCTTATTCTTCTTTCTACATTTGAAAAATAATAAGATAAAAGAAGAAGAAAAGAAAACCCCCCTGATTAAACATAGTAACATCCCAAACTGAGTTTCACTCATCGGTGCCCCATGATGGATTTCCAAATGACCTTATGTGTGCCTCCCCATATTCCATAGGTTTTCGATTAGCAATAAAGGTCTAATATCAATCACGGGGAGACTAGACCATATTTTCCCCCTTTTATTAGAATAATACACCAACATAAATAATTTATTCATATCAGAAGAATATATATATATATATATATATCCATAGGACAAACCAATATCACAAGATGACCAAAACTAGTTATACAATGTCAAAACAAAATAGTATAAATTGCATGTTAAGTATGTTCCCAGAGTAAAATGTATACCCAAATGTAAAGACACTAATAAATTCCAAGCGGGTCCTAAACCACATTTGGTTCCCTCATCCCTACTCTATCACAACTCAACCATCTAACACAAGGACTTTTCCATTTACCGATCTAAAAACACAGATTCTATTCAGGTACCAATCATGTATCCGAAGTATGGTGTGAGTAAAACTCATTAGGCCATGACCAGTGATGTCTAAAACAAATCTAGTCAATAACAGTGTATGCAGTTGTATAAAGAACAAAATAAAACTAATAAAGTAAATAATTTAAATTTATTCAATTACCCTATATTTAATCATATACACTCACACATTCTAGAGGACACCTGAACCTTAATAATTTATTCTTCTCTATTCTGAGTCTAAACCATGCCCCAAGGGATATCAAAATCTTGAATGTCCATTTTACTATTCATCATCACAAATCATATTTCATAAAATGCATAAAATATATAAATCTGTATGCTATGAGTAAAATACACTATGGTAACTAACCTCAAGAATCTATAATGAGTAACACAAAAAAGTATAAATGAATATTAGAAAAAACAGGAAAGATATCACAGTCTTTCCCTCTAATGACTCATATGGTCCTTTAAATAAAATAGAAGCTCACATAGTCTTATTCCTCAAAGGATCACATGGTCTTTTAGAAAAAACAGAAGAACACAGAGTTTCCTTTCACAAATGCTCACATGTTTCTTTGGAAAACAAAAACAAGATCACACACACTTCGTGCTTGAATGCTCACACAGTTCATTAGAAAACAATAATAGATGATAAATCATTATTCCAAGTTAATCAATTTATAACCCCACAATTATCCCATGTGTTACTCCAGGACAACGTAATCATAACCAATATCCATTTCAACAATCATTCTATTAATTAATTCATAATTAATATCATATCTATACCTTCAATAAATTCAACAATTAATTGGTCATTCCATCTTTATTAATTAATTCAAGAACTTATTAACAACATATATTCAATTAATTAATTCACCAATTAATTAATCATATCCGATTTCCATTAATTAATCACACAAATTTCATTAATTAATTTCCATAAATAATTAATCATAATAATCCCTTTAATAAATTTATCAATTAATAGATCACTTCAACTCCATTAATTAAATAAATAAATAATTCACAACATCCATTCCATTAATTAATTCACCAATTAATTAATCATAAACCATTTCAATTAATTAACACAATTATTAATTAATCACATCAATTTCATTAATTATTTATATAATAACTTAATCACTCCAAATCCTTTAGTTAAGTCGACAATTAATTAACCTTTTCCACACTATTAATTAATTGACTAATTAACTAGTCACAACCCTTCCGTTAACTAATTAAACAATTAATTAACTATATAAAGTTCATTAATTAATTAAAAAATTAATTAATCATTTCAAAACCATACATCCATTAATTAATTTTCCAATTAATTTTTCATAATTTATAATTAAATAAAATTTATAATTAAATAATTAAGTAATTATCCCCCAATTCCACTACTAATTCAGTAATTAGTTTTTCACATAAATACCCTTAATTTATTCCTCAATTAATTAAGTGTGACAATCCCATTAATTAATTCATCAATTAATTAATCAATATCAACAAACTCCAAATCCCATAATTGATTTCATAATTAATTATCTCATTCAAAATCACAAAACATCATAGTTTATTCCACAATTAATTAGATCAATTCTCAAATCTTAGTATCTCATAACTAATTCATCAATCAAATATCCAATTCTATTAATTAAATTTCTCAACAATCCATGATAATTAATCCACCAATTAATTCAATTCATAAGATTGCACCATCCAAAAAATCTCCATAAATTAATTTTCACATTAATTAATCAAATTCACTCAATTTCATCAACAAAAAAATATTCCTTAATTAATTCCCCAATTAATTAATCTAAATCATTAAATTTATTCAATATAACATTCGTGATTACTTAATTCACCAATTAAATAATCTAACCCAATCTTCACTATTAATCCACCAATTATTTAGTCTCATCACTCCAATTATTTAATTAATCAATTAAATAATCACATTACCGCTTATTAATAATTTAATTAATGAATTAATCCCTTTATTTAATTAAATAATTAAATAATCACACAACCCTCCTTAATTAATTTATCAATCAATTAATTCTTTTATTTAATTTAATAATTAAATAAGCACATTGGTCAAAATATTTAATTTTACAATTAATTAATTCCATTATTTAATTAAATATTTAAATAATCGCATTTATAAAATTCATTAATTCAATAATTAATTAATGACATTATTTAATTAAAAAACTAAATAATCACTTTTCTTAAATTAATTAATTTGATAATTAATTAGTCCCAATATATAATTAAACAATTAAATATGAACAGTTCTCACATTAATTAATTTATAAATAAATCAATCCAATTATTTAATTCAACAGTTAAATAATCACAATACAAAAATTAATTAATTTATCAATTAATTATTTCTATCTCGAATAATTTAGTATTATGAATTAATTCATCTAACTCCATTAATTCAACAACCATAATTGATTCCACAATTAATTGTCCCATCTCAATCAGTATTATAATCATAATAATATCCAATAATAAATTATATAATTAATTATCCCTATTTGACAACTTCAACATAACAATAATTTATTTTTTAATTAATTATTAAATTTCAATTGTCTCTATCTCGCAATAATTAATTGAATAATTAATTATCCCAAATAACAATTTAATAATCCAAACCATTCAAATTAATTAACTCTAAAATTACTTTATCATGTTTAGAAATCTCTAAAACTTTGTAATCAATTTGAAAATTAATTATTCAAGATCTAAAATATCAATATCACAATTTCACTTTTCCCTTAATTAATTAATTAAACAAATTAATTAATTTAATAAAGAACACAATTGATTAAAAACTAATATAAATTCTACAATTTCCTACACATAAATGTTGTTAAGACATTGGGATTTCAATAATAGACCTCATACCTTAATAACATTGATGGATTCCTTCCAATAGACAATCCCAACTTGAAGCCAATCGACTGAGAATACGATGATGAACATGGTCTAAATCTAAAACCCAAATGCATTTGTTAATTATTCAGGATCACATAAATCTATACCTAAATCCTACAAGACTAGACATGTATTCAAAAAATATATATCTTGATCCAACAATCCCAAATCATGATTAGAAAATGTAGATATTGATGTGACAAGAACATATCTAGATTCAATAAATCATTATCTAGATCTGATAGAAGATATAAATATTTATTTTATCGGGTTACAGGATTAGAAGATAAATAGAGATCTAAAACAGAATAATAACCATTCCTTGGTGGTGCGAGGATGGTCTTCGATCGTTGAAAATGGTGTATAGAGGAGCTTTGGTCTATGTTGGTGGTACGTTGGTAAAATATGGAGGTTTTTAGGGCTTATGCGGTAAAGAAGAGAGGGTTTTGAGGAACATTAGTAGAGGATAGGTGAGTCTAGAGGTTTACTCTATGATGGAGTCATGACTTTAATATATTGTGTGTCAGAATTACATGACATGAATTCCCATTTCATATTGTGCAAATGTCAGGAGTAAATTCATTATTTTGCAATGAAAACCCATCACGACCCCTTTTAAAAAAATTCAAAATTACACATGGTGTAATCTAGTATCTTGACAAATTGACACTATGTGAAAGAAAATTACAAGGGGTGTAATCTATATATGTGACATGTCGACACATAGCGAAATCTAATTTCATGACATTTCAAAAAGTGGTGAAAACCATTATAGGGGGTGTAAATTTTCCAAATTTTTAATTAATTAATGTCCTAAATAAAATTCATTGGGTCTCCCCAAATCAATTAATTTTATGAATTGGTTTCATAGTTCATATTTGTTCTATATCCAAAAATCACCATTTAACCTTACTACACCCCTAGAAAAAAGATGGGATCTTGACATTTAATGTCGCAATTCAATATAGAATTTTTTAAAATGACCCAAATTTGATTAATATAAATATAATTTAATAAATTTTTCCTTCAAAAATATCATAAAATATTTTGGATGATTTTTAATTCATTAAATGAAATGACAGTTCTTCAAAAAAAACTAGCATTTTTCACTATTCATCTAAAAATTGTATCCTTCCCAAAAATTATATAATTTTTAAACCAATATAATTTTGACAAGATTATTTATAAAATAATTTTTTCTTCATATTAATTTTTTAAAATTAGAAAACAAATCATTTGTAAAATATGTGCGAAAAATGTTATATAATAGCATTTTAGAAAAATAAAGTTTTAATGGTTAAATTGGATTTATTGTTATATATTGACTCAAAAGATTAATTTTAAACATTTTATTGAATTTATAATATATAAATGTCATTAAAATAATTAACCAAATATTTTTTCATTAATTTAATAATGTAAGACTGGTTTTTTCAAATAAAAGGTTTTTTAGAAAAATATTTCCCTTATTTTGAAATAGTTTATATTTTCATTTCTAATTAATTTTTCCCCAAATAATTCTTTTCTAAACTCATGTATAAATCATTTATTTTCATAATTTAGTTTATCATTTCTATACCTACCACTCCAATAGATAAGTGATAACTATAATGTTAAATAATATTATATTAATAGTATGTCATGTTTCTTTTAACTCAGTGTTGCGTGTAACAGAAGATAAATTTGATGTTTCATGTAATGTAATATATTGAAAAGGTTAATTTTTCATGAAAGAAAATTAAAAAATTATCAAGGTGTTACATTCTATCCTTAATAAAAATAAATTCTTCCTTGAAATTCATAACATTGGTACCGAAATCGAAGTGTACTTCTTCCTCATTATATCCTTATTTTCCCATATAACTTCCTTGGGCTAGTGGTTTCTCTACAAATAATTGACTAGGTGAGTGTTCTTGTTTTTTAGAACACTATCTATATGATCCATAATATCTAAATAATTTTCCTCATAGGAAATATCATTCTACAATGTTATGACCTATGATTTCAGTACAAGTGATGGATCATGAATGCACTTTCTTATGAGAGATAAATAGAACACATCGTGAACCTAAATGAGGTTCAGTAAAAGAACCAAGTGATATGATATAGTACCATTATAATCAATAATTTAAAAGGGACTTATCTGCATAGTTCATAGTTTTTACTTATTTCTTCTAGAGAGAAATTCCTAAAAAACCATGTCACCAACATCAAATTCTAGATCACATTGATAATTATCATCATGTCATTTTCGATATAATTGTGATGAACTTATGTGTTGTTTAATGGATATAACCATACATTCCATTTCATTATCTGGATTAGCTCCCAATATATTCTGTCATATAACATCATTGGAGTATATTGGAGTTCTATACATCTTTCCATGAGAGGCATTATAAGGATTCAGTTGAAATCTAGAGTGAATGTTATTATTGTAAGAAACCTCAATTAAGGGAAGGTGTTGATCTCGAACACCTTTGAAATCCATAGAAAATAATTTCAGCGTATCCTTTAGGGTTTGAATTGTTCTCTCAGACTATCCATATTTCATAGGATGATATGCTAATCTGAAAATCCACTCTATATGATGATCTGGATAAATAATTCTTTGAATCATCAAATATAAATTTGGTTCCAGATTAGATACAATTAAATATAGTACTCTATGAAACCTTACCACTCCCTTAATTTATATTCTATTAAGTGGATGTAGATATAATTATTCCCAATTAGTAATGAAGAGTGTTGGTGTTATATTGTTATCATGTATAACCCATTATTACCTCAATATAAAATATAAGATAAATAATAAAGGTTATAAGTACAATTAATTATATACCCACAATGTGTAACTCCATCCATCCTCAAATAAATTTTTCACCAAATCATATACAAAACTAAAGGGTTCTATTACCATAAATTCTTCTTAAAATATCATTAATCTTGACAAACTCCCATCACATAAAACATTGAAAATGTTGTCAATGACTTTAAACTAATAATCAACCTTAAACTCCTAAATCCATATGGTATCCACAAATATTAAGTTAATATTTCATGGAGACAAATACTCTTACGAAATACTATTACCACTTTATTTTTTAAATAATATCTTCTATTATACAAACAAATTTTTATTAGAAGTATGGGTTCATATATGTACCAATAGAATATCAAATGTGATTTGATTATTCCAAATCTATATAGAGAGGGATAATCAAATGAAATTTAAAAAAAATTATGATCAATAATATTTTTATAGGTCTCATTCAGAGATAATAAAAAATGAATTTACCAACTAATACGGGGAAGATATTTGTGCCTCAATTTTCATGATTCGCCTAATCCATAATGATTTTATAGTAATTCCTTTTTGTCCTTTGCCTTTAAAGGATTTTATGGCCTATCATAGACAATTTCACTTCGATTTGGGAAATAATTCACATAATTCCAAAACTCCAAGCTATGGAACCACTATATTGTGGGTGGTGTATTCTGTTGATATCTCTCTCCATTTATTTCATTGACCAACATCTTCACATAATTTATAAATTATTATGCATGATTTATAAGGTTCACAAACATGTAACACCATCTTCATTCTTTTACTAATTATCCTAAGTTATCCATCTGATATTTATATCATGTAGGTGACTGAAACTTCGTTGCACCATGTGATTTATTTGAGTTACCATGAGACTCAGACTTTTTTTTCTTATTATAACCATTAGAATGGATGGAATATTCAATTTACATTTATACATTAACTGCACAATAAATAACTTAATTTTAACCACGAAATACTTTTATAGCCACACCTTTTGAAGAATTAATATTAAGCCACCATTAAATCGATTAATTTTTCTCTCTAGAATAAATATTGAACCAAAATAATACCATATATGTCTTATAAAATTAGTTTCTTAGGAAAAAATAGATTCACCATCCTTCTATTTGAGCCTATGGAACTCCATATCCATCAATTTTCATAGATTACTAGGGATTTACTTACAAAAAAATATCATATTAAATTCATCAAATTTTTTGGAGTCAATTACCTCCCATTAAATTGTATTGATAATAGGGTTCTAACATTGATATAATTTTCCTTCCAAATAACATGCATATAAATTTATTTTTTCATACTCCAAGAACTTAAAAATTGAAAATATTTTTTCTAATGGTACTGATCCATTGGTTAGCTACTAGTGGTTCAATGGACCCAATAAATGAGGGTGGAAGTTACCTCATGGAGGAGTCAACTAAACATTTTTACATCCATTTATCATATATAAGTTTCACACAATTCATTAATTAGAATAGTTATGTGAGAATAGTAATTATATTTTCATTCCATCTCCAATATGATTTAGTTTATCAAGTGGAAAATCATTACATTTTCTATTTCATTCATCAATAACATGGTCCCTTAGGGTTCCAACCATTAACTAAAACAATAAATCATAGTGTCAGAACTGCTAATAATTGTGTAAAACTACGTAGTCATGAAAAACCAATTATTGATATATAAATCATGACACCTTATTTTTAGTATATTACACCTTATGGTTATCCTAGGCCATTCATAGCTACCATCTTTTTAAATCCTTTAGGACGGTATGTAAAGAGTTTGTGAATTTAAAAAAAACATATCTTATAAGAGTGTCGAAATTGGTGTGCATAAAGGTAACTTATCAGACACTATGTGAAGATCGAGTCAAGATAAATATACCCATTTCAAATTAATTACACCTAGGTACATTTCTACAAGAGCCACATTTTGTTGTAGTATCTCAAAAGGAATGAAATTTATCAGAAACAACATTCTATATCCATTACCAAAATTTTATGAAATTTTCCTATACATTGAATCATCTTTATACTTATCCATGTAGTTATATCTAGGTATATCTATATAAATTTATCTAGGTATATCACTAAATTTTACTCATCCTATCTTCCAAAGGTTAATTAAAAATATGTTATGATTCCAAATGTAGAGACCCAAACATGTCATAGATAGATATCACATCTTAATAGATTAAAATTCATTAAATTTTATATATACAGACACAAAAACCATATTGTATTAGTTACTTTGGAGACTAGGTAAAAAATAATTTTATTTTCTGAAATATCTTCAATATATCTCACAAATATCTTCCCCATATACACTCTTGAAAACATTCCCTAATTAAAACCTTTGTTAATAACCTGGTAGAATACCTAAGAAAAGGTGATTTTAAATTCTTATAAAATTAAAACATGATAAATAAATACTCATAACATGATCATAAGGGTATCATAACATAATTTTAACATAAAACACCATACCCTACATATCAATGATCAGAATCTTGAGTCATGATATAAAGATTAATAGTTAATAATACATGAATCTTAATTGAATAGATAAAATGATTCATGATAACAGATAATTGATAGAAGATATATATTTATGGAATAAAAATAATCTTATAACATTGTGAAAATCTATAAATAGAAATAAGTTCACTAATTAATTTAAATACATGAAATCAAACCCTCACACAAACCTGTGGACATGCCACCAGGTCTGCACATAACATTCTTGAAATGAAATATAAATCCATGAACAAAACTATGAACATGTAGTCGGGTTCACAGATAACATTGTGAACATTTAATCAAGTTCACACATTAAGTTGTGAACATGTAATCAAGTTTATACATAACATTTTGAACCTATAATCCAGTTTACACATAATATTATGAACATGAAATTAGGTTGATGCATAACATATTTACTACTGAGTTATCTATATTTACCCAATGCATTAGTGAATGAAGTAGCTCCTACCCATCACATAATCCACACATCCATTTACCAAAAGATCATAGAAATTAATCATATCATAACCCATTGTAATGGACCTACTGTAATAAAAATTTCATTATACTATAAACTATGGAATGAAATGGGTTTCATTAATATATTTTCATCATAACCATAAACAATGAAGAGATAGAATAATGATGGTATCATTAGATTATATTCACTAACATTATTAGGTAACCTCAAATAATTTCATCTTAGATGAAAATATATTTTTCAAAATCACATGGTATATTTATTAAGTAAAATATCCTTTACAATTTTAATTTTTTTTAAACATAAAAATTTTCAAAATCCGTTTCATTGAATGTAACCATGGAAACATGTAATGAAATATTTTAAAATAATTTGAAACATTTCTTGATGAAAATATCATTTCTATTTTAAATATGAAATAAAAATTAAAATGTTTTTGAAAAAATTTCCTTTGAAAATTAAATTTGAAGCATATAAAGGAAACTATAAAATATTTATTGTTCATGGAGGTAGAAAATACTATTCATGTTTTAAACATTAAAACAAATATTAATTTCAATTTATCTATACAATACATATATAAACTATTTGGAAAATGAATTGAGGATTCCTTTAAAAAGATAAATATTAAAACATTTGAAAAATGTATTTACTAAATCATTTTTATAATTTTATAATATTTTCTTGATTTTCATAGAAAATACGAATTTGGAAGAAAACTTCTTTCCATATGATGATATTAATAAAGTCAATTTTCATTAAAAATATTTTTTTGGACTCTTTAGTAAATAAATAGATGGAAATAATGTAAAAAAATAATTCTCATGAAATAAGTAGTGTATAAGAAAATTATGATATTTCATGAGATATGGATCATTTGATTTCATAATTATGAGCATAAAAATCAAAAATCCAAATAAAATATGAGATTGTAACAATAAATCATTACATTCTTTCTAATATCGAATCATATAACCATTAGTTAATTACATTATTAAATCTTTATATATAATGAGAGTTAAAAAATTCATGTCACTACATGTTTTGTTCAGTATATATACACATCATAATAGAAGATACATTCTTAAGATGAAATAATTCTCAATGAAACAAATTTGAGAAATAAATATCTTACTATTTTCCTATATTTTTAACCATTAACTCTATAATGATAGATCCCCAAATGGATATTTCAATAAAAATAAATTTTAGTAGAGGAATCATAAAATACATCCATGGGAAATATATACACCACAAAAATAAATATGGGTATATTAGGAATTTTTCA
Organism: Viscum album; assembly: GCA_963277665.1. NCBI lineage: Eukaryota > Viridiplantae > Streptophyta > Magnoliopsida > Santalales > Viscaceae > Viscum > Viscum album. The sequence continues at coordinate 2,131,000,475 of OY728155.1, read as the reverse complement.
CACAGATGTAAAAAGTGATGTGAAAATATTTTACCATAATTCTCGACTTACTACATGCATGTTATAACCTACTATATTGATTAACCATTGTGACTTTTTCCAAAATGTTATGTATTTTTTGAAAACTAGTTCTCTTTTAATAGAATGTATTTATTCTTCAAGATAAGACCTAGGCCATTATTATGGGAAATTAGAATCAACTGTTTGGATTATGTAAAAAAACTAGAAAATTAGATTGATCATCTGATGGAAGGTCAGATAATGATGGGAATCAATCAAAGGAAGAGTTGGTGTCAGAAAATGCTGAGTAAAGATGAATGCTTGGGACTTAATGTAGCTTCTATGTATTAAATCTGGTGATGATTTTCTGATCATAAAGTTCTCCTAAATCATGATGATGTTATTATATAATATGGATTTGGTGGAATATTGGAGAATATTATGTATATTATTATGGATATTTCTTATTGGTGTGAGTAAAAATTAATATAGAAGGTTGGAAATCATCAGTATGAGAATAATTAGTGTGACAACATCAGGATGGAATAATGATCTTGTTGAGTGAAGAAGTCATAATATTGTTGAAGAGTTTTAAAAGAAGATAGTGAAGTGAGAAGTATTTTTTTCATACTTTCTAACCCAATATAGACAATGATTTACCAATCGTTAATTTCTTATATATAAGGAAAAATATCATGATAAAATAACCTGATGAAATGGAGTAATTGTTAAGATTTTATCGGTTCCATAGATGAAGACATAGTTTTCATCAGATACAACGATATATGGAACAAATGTTTTCAGAAGTCTGAATGATTTATAGCTGATGAGGTTTGATGAATATCAATGTTATAGAGTATATTTTCCATCATAATTATAATTAAAACATAATGATAATTAAATGATTAGGATGATTCTATCAAATAGAAGAAAAGTTATTATGTTTGACTAAACTGATTTTCAAGATATATTGAGAATCATTGAAGTAGTAAAAGTTGATGCTTAAATGATAGTGTTTTTTAGAGTTTTGAAATTTTGGTAAGAGGAAAGAATTTTTTCCCACCTTTTATATTCAATGCTACCTATCAATATAATCATAGTATATTTTTACAATAAAAACAATTTCTTCTTCTAATAATATGGAGCGTTGCATAATTATTGTCAAGTTTTTCTTTCATAACTCAGATATCAGAAGAAGGTAGAACACCTAAATGTATTATTTTCCAGACTGAGGATGATCTGTTTTAGCATTTGAGAAGATTTTTATTTTTGTCAGATTGAGAATGAGTTCATCGTACTGATTCGAACATACTAAATTCATTGGACTATGGAATTTCGGAATGACTTCTCAGTAATTTCAGAGAAGCACAATTTTTGTTTTTTAGAAAGAAAAAAATTATTTTTTTAGGAATTAATTGATAAATGGATAATATTATTGAGTTGGTGATATTGACTAAATCATTCTAAGTTCATCAAAATATTGGCCATCAGACCCAGGGTCATCAGACCTAGGAACATTTGTCGAGAAAATTAAAAATTTTATTTATTATTTTGTTTTCGATTAATTTTTTGGTAAGAAACTATTTATTCCAATAGGGGTAAGCCTACTCTTTCCAAATATGATATAGAAGGTTTATAATTAGATTTCTAATAATTTTTATTCACTTATTTATAATAGTCTATTTCTATAGACTGGTGAGAGTGGCTATGGAAAGGATACAGACTCTCACATTGTGACCAAAACATGTAAATCTAAACTTATTTACATGATTTCTTACTTTTTCATGAATGGTTATTTACTAAAATATGATATGTATATAAAAATTATAGTTTACAGGGGCTATTTTTTGATTGTATTGAAACATACAAAAAAGTGAACAACTGATTCAACCATCCACTTCTTAGTTTTTATTCGATCCTTTGGAACTTCAATTAGTTTCAGAGGGAGGATCTTGTATTGATCCTTATCGTGGATAATATCAATTATTTTGACATTATATAAATTCATATATTTTACTCAAATACTTTGTATGGAAAAAAATAAGATGATTCTTTATCTCTTATCTCTTTTCCAAGATGTTTTTGATGCTGCTAAAATTGGGTTTCCAGCTATTGGGAAAGATACTCTCAAGATGATTTATGATAAGTGAAATATAAAAGTTGATGAAAAGGATAAAAAATATATCCTTAAGTCCTTATCATAAAAATTTTATATAAATGTGATGGGTCTCAGAACCTCATAGAGTATGTAGGAAAATATAGAATGTATTTTTAAATGGAGCACTAAATTGAAGGAATAAAAGAAACAAATATTTAATAGAAAGAATGGAGACATAATCCTGAGATATGAATAAACTATTGATAAATAATTCCCCATAGTAAATTAAATTTTCTGTAACATCAGAGGATTCTGTGATGTTCTAGAAGACTCTTCAATTGTGAAAAAACATATGATAAACATTCCTGACATGTTTGATTATAAAATTTCCTCTATATAAGATAAGAATAATTTATATCTTGATGAATTTCATATCTATCTTATTTATTATGAAAATAGGAAAGCATAGTTGTTTAAAAAGAATATGAAATATAAAATTGATTTTGAATCCACAAAAAAAAATACAAGATGTTGAAGATGTTGATCGTTTCATATATGAATACAAAGAGGATTATGAGTTGAATGAAAAAAGCCTTTCTCTTACACCAAATAATTATCTAAGAGGAATATAAAAGTGTAGAGTTATACATCCTCTCAAATTTTTTGAGTGTGGTGGAACCAAAAACTTTTCTATGAATTTCCCTAACAAGAAGGTTTTAAAATATTGGGATTATTTTGATGAAAAAACACTATGGAAGAAGTGTGAGAAAAGATATAAAGAATAAAATTCATCTAATAAATATAAGAAGAAGTTTACTAAAGAAAAAATAATTATGATGATTATACAAGATAAATCAATATTAGCTGAAAATAATCATTCACAAGATGAATGTTCAAAAAACATGATAACATTCATTGTAATGGTTTATAAAACAAATGATTCCTCATACAGTGAAGAAGGTGGTGAAACATCATATAAAGATTATCAACTCAAAACATAAATTATTTCATTTCATATGAGAAACAAAATTCTAGAGAAATAAATTAGATAAATGAATAAATATTATGATGATGACATTGAATGAATAAATTATATCATCATGTTGGAGAAAGAATACATTTAAGAGATATTAATTTACTAATATAGAATTTATTAATAGGGAAATATGGTTGAAGATCCTAGTATAAATTTGGATGATAAGGTAGAATAAGTTAACATGTTTTAATCAACACATCATGAGTCCAAAATTTCCCTGAGAAAGATGAATGTAAACATTAACGTATCATCAGAATTAAAAGATGAGACTTCTAAAGTTACAGAGTGAGATAAAATCAAGAACAAAGTGAAATCCTCTCTAACCAAAAATAATGTTTCATATAATTTCTATATCATTTCATGTTTTGAAAAAAGTATTAGGAAATATGGGTTGTAAAAATGGTCTGGAAAACATATTTCATCTACAGAATATGAAATCGCACTCAGGAGGAAAGATGGGACACATCCATAAATTGTCAAACCATAAACAATTTATCAATCTCAACAATGTTTCTATATAAAAATATGTTACTTAAATAAATAATAAAGATTTACTGTAGATTACAAGTGTTATGGAATCTATGCCCACAAAGATTATAATTTTTGTCATAACTTGTAAATTCCTATAAAAATGATGATTAACTTTCCTAACTCATAGGAAGTTAGAAATGACAGATCTCATGGTTTTAGATACATTCTAAAAAAATAAACCTGAATTTTTTTGAAAAATTTTATGGAACATGTGATTAGTATAGTCATAATTTTTTAAATATGTATTACACTCCATCTAGAGCATGTTCCTGATTGTAGAAAAGAAAAGGAAGATATAAAGTTGAATGTTGAGGAAAGATATTTTGTTGTCGAGACATATTTGAAAGATATTAAAATAAAAATCCATGGATACTTGATAGTGGTTGTTATTCACATTTGATAAGTGATATAAAAATATTGAAAAATGATGAATGTCATGATGGAGGACCAATTACCTATGTTAGTGATAGTTCCTTAAAAATTAAGGGAATAATAATGGTTGAGTTTAAAGTATGAAAGTTTAGATTTAAGGATGTTTTATTTGTTGATGGGAAAAATGTAACTTTATTAGTTCAGGTCAACTTTTTGATGATGTAAAAGATGTTCTTTTAAAATAATATTATTATATAATCATATTTTTAAATATTGGGAAGTGAACTCAAAATTATAAATAACTAGTGGTAACATTTTTCAAATTGAAGTGTTTAATAACTCTGATTACTTGAGAGCTTACGATAAAAACAAATTTTTGCACCAATGTCTTGGCCACCATAGGGAAAAAAACATGATTTTATAATGTTGATTTTGTCGACTTTTTTCTAGAATCGAACAGAAGATACGAAGTTTTTATTTGTATTTTTCATAAAGGTTATGTGACTAACAAATGTTATAAGATAATTTAGATTCAATCTACCAAACATATTTAACTTTTTCAATCCAATTTATGTGGGTCGATGATAAATAATTAAGAAAAAAATATTCATACTTTAACACTTTTATTGGTGACTTCACCCAGATAACAAACATGATGTTTATGAAACAGACATCATAATCTGTGGAAATTTTTAGGTATTATGGAAATGTAGTTAAGAAATAAAAAGGTATTATTTAATGATGATGAGTACAGATAATGGTACATAATTCACAAGTGATACTTTTATAACATATCTGAAAAATAATGGTATCAACCACTACTATAGTGATCCTTACACTACTCAAAAAATATAGTGTATTAGAAATAATAAATTGAAATTTGGTGGAAATGAGAAGAATTATATTTTAAAAATTCAAACATTCAATGTTATATTGGAGATAAGTTGTTTTTACTTCAATACATATTCTGAAAAGTTGTTTGTTGAGACCAGAAACCATCATGACTTATTATAAAATTTAGTATAACAAATAAACTTCATTGAATTAATTCATGGTTTTCAAAATTCTAGTTTTTATTAATATAATGAACCTGGATCTAGAAAAAATTGACTATAAAGATGAGGAAAAATCTTTTATAGATTATTAATCATATAGAAGAAGTTACAAATTTCCGAACAAATATTAAAAAATGTTGGTTTAATTATATGATGTGAATGTTATTGATAATGAAAACTAATTAACAATGGTTTTGAGAATTTTTAGGAGGATAAACTGATGGTTTAAAATAACAGTAATATTTGTATAAATTAAACATGTCAAGATTCAAAAGAATTTTGTTATGAGAAAATTTTATTTGGTAATGAGAATTTGAAATTTCTTACTTTGAAAAAACATGTTCATAACAAAAATATTTATGGGCATATGAAGGCTCAATTCATACCAGAAGAAATTTTATATTTTAAAATAAAACTTCTCTCATATTGAATATTGAACTTGAATTAGTTTCCGAATATATTCAACAAAAAATTGGTAAATTAGATTAATGAATAATTGGATCAAATTGATAAAAATGAAACATGGGAACTTGTTCCCTACCAGAAAGGTAAAAATATGTTTAGAACAAAGTTTGTTTATAGAAAAAAAAATTGTATAAACACTGAGAAGCTTCATGAAAAAATTCCATGCATGTTTGTAAAGTATATGAAAAGGTGGAAGGAGTATATTTTGATGAATCTTTTTCCGCCATTTAAATGGTAAAAACTATTTAAATATTTATAGTAGTGTCTACTCACAAAAATTTTAAATTATATCATATGTATATAAATTCATAATTTCTTAATGGATCAATTTAAGAATAATGTTCATGAACAAAATTGTGGGATTAAACTTGATAAGGATGAAAAAAAGAGTTTGTAGAATGAAGAAATATTTTTATTTTATAAATAAATCTCCTTACTCATATTATTCAAAGATGTAAAATTGTTTGAAAATGTTTAATTTTTCTATTGAAAAGTTGAGATAAACCTATATGTAAAGCATATTGACTCTGGAACTCAATTATTTTTATATTGATAATTTTTTTTTTCTGTTGATATAGAATATATTTTTCAAAAATATTCTTAATAAATGAAATATAACATTGAGATTTCATCGTTAGGAGAACTATCTATTTCCTTAGAATAAAATTTCAAAAAATATTAGAACACATTTTTCATATCTCAAAAAAACTATGTCGGGGAATTTTTATAAATGTTTGGAATCATGTAATCTAAATATGTTTCTACTCTTATCATAGTGGGGATGAATTTGAGTAAGGATTTGTCTAGAAAAAGTGTAAATCAGAATGACTTTTAAAAGTAGATAGTAATTTGAATTTACATTACAACCTCAAGGCATAATACTACAATGCTACAAATTTTTCTGTAAGATATCAATGTTTTCCAAAAAAATAAAATATGCTGGTAGAAATAGATTTATGTGATATATAAATAGAACAACTTCACATGGGTATTTATAAAAATAAATTATGGAATGATGTTTCATTCTTATAGGGATGTCGATTGTGCTGGAGATTGTAATGATAGAAAATCAACCTCAACAAAAATATTTTTCATAATAGAATGTTGTATTAATTGACATAATAATAAAGAATTATTAGTAGCATTGAGTATAGTGGAATCATTATATGATGTGGCTACCTAAACCTGTACATACATGTTTTAGATGAAGGTTCATCTAGAAGATTTTAAATAAAATGTTTCTAAACCATTGAAGATACTTTTTAATAATCAAAGTGAAATTTATCATTCTAAAAATCATTTAAAAAATTAAATATTAAAAAAATAATATAAATTTTCTCCTTACAAAATCGAAATTTTTCATTGGAGATGTATTTTTAGAATATATCTCAACAAAGTATCCAATTGTTGAGATATTCACAAATTCAATGCCAACTAAAAGTCTTGTTGAGTTTATTCTGCAAATTCATGTCCATCCTCCACCTATGAATCCTTAAATATCATATGGAAGTCCCCCATCCTACTTTAGATTATGTTGAAATGGTGGGAGAGAATGTGAGAACTTTTTACTTTTTAATATTTTTTTACTTATCATTATTTCATGAATCTAAATATGTGGCTATCATTTATTAGGGGATATAATAATAAAAGGGGAGATAATAAAGAAAAGAGGGAAAAGACGAACATGATGGGGAGTTTATCTTTATATCCCCAAAAAAATTTACTGTGACTAGTGGATGTAATTACATAAAAAATTACTTTATCCTGTAGTGTAGTGTAATGACACTCTCTTTTCAGAGATTGTATTTTTGGTAAAATATTAAAAACGTGAGTTGATTACAAGAGATGAGTTTTGAAAATTTTTTGGGAGGTGAATAAGTTTTTAACATGTGTTATAATGAAAAAAAATGGGGATACTGAAGAAAAATTGTGATGTATTTAACAAATTTATGTATTTTTTGACCAGTAATCGTTTTTAAAAGAATTTTTTTATTAAGTATTAGACCTAGGCCATCATTATGTGAAATTGGATTTAGAAAATTTTCTTGAGTCAACCGAACTAAGTAATTCAAAGTATAATTTGATTAATATTTAGGACACGCAGGGAATCAGTCATATAATGACCAGGTCTTAAAAGATCCTAAGTGAGAATTAACTATTTGGAAGTAATAATATATCCATGTATTAAGCATAATAATGAATTTATGATCAAGAATTTATCATTAATAATGAATAAGATATAATAAAATATCTATTGGTGGAAGAGAAAATAATATGTTGTAAATTATTCTAGCTACTACTCATCAGTGTGAGGAACACTAGAAATATAATAATGCAGATCATATATATTAGATTCATCGATGTGACAATATTAGAAGGCTATAAGAATGATCATTCCATGTATAGAAGTTGTAATGTCAATGAAGAGTTTTAAAAGAATATAGTTCAGTAGGGTGTCTGAAATAATTCATACTTTATAACTTAAGTTAGACGACGCTTTACCAATCTTGGAGTTCTTATATATCATGAAACATGTCATGATAAAATATTATGGTGAAGTGAATGAATCATAAATATTTTATCAATTAAAGATATAAATATAAAGTGTTCAATGAATATAGAATTACCCAAAAAAAATTCATTATAAGTATGAATGAGTTATAGCTGAAGATGATTTATGAATTCTAAAGTTGCAAAGTGGAGTTTCCATCATATTAATAATACCATCATAATGAGAATTATATCATTATGATGATTTTATCAGACTGAATAAATGTTTGTATGTTCGAGAAGAACAATTTTATATAAATCATGAGAAGGTTACAAGTAGTAAAATTTGAGGTTAATATATGATTTCTTTGGTGTATTGAAAATTGAGTAACTTGAAAATGATTTTTAGTTTCCACCTTTTTTATTTGAATTTTCATATAAATAAAAGAGATGTACATTCAGACATTAAAAACTTTTTTTTTGAAAAATTGGACTGAAAAATAATTATTTTATAGTTTTTATTATTAAACTAATATATTAGAAGAAGGTAATAGAACTGAATTACTTATTTATTTGATTAAGAAAAATTGTACTGAGAATTTGAGAATAGATTGAGTTCTTGTAGACTGAGAATGGTTTGATCATATTGAGTCCATTAGGCTGAATTCTCTATACTGTGGAAGTTCATATTGAGTTTTGAGTAGTTTCTGAGAAGAAAAAATTTTATCTAAAAAAATAGTTTATTCAGGTTCAAAATTTGAAAGGGATCATCATATTGAGTCTATCGTATTATGTCAAATGGAATGAGTTCATTGGAAGAAAGTCTATCAGACTCAAGGTCATCGTACCCAAGTAATTTTTTGTACCAAATTGAAAAAAGACTATATTCTTTTATGTTGGATTCATTTTTTGAAATAAACTTTGTAAACTGATAGGAGTTATTATAAACATTCTTTTCTGGAGTTATAATGTGTATAACAGGAGTTCTCAAATGTTTTATTAACTTCCTCATAATAATGAATTTCCATAGACCCATGAGAGTGGCTATGGAAAGGATATTTGTTCTCATAGTGAGGATGAAATATATAAATGTCATGTTTTTTAATTACAATCCAAATTTTTTTATTAATGATTAATTACTAAATTATTACAGCGATATAAAATTTGACAGGTTTTAGGGGTTAATTTTTAAAAGTATTGAAACATGAAAAAAGTGAAAAATTGATTCATCCCCCTTCTCATTTGTTATTTGATGATTTTTAAATTCAATTATAATAAATATATATATATTATAAATATATTATATAATCATAATTATATATATCGTACCATATATTATTTACCTATGACTTTTTATTACTTGTTTATTAATAATTCCATGTTAACGTCGTGTTTCGGGTAAAACTAATTGGTTTTTTGTATGTGTTTTGATTTGGTATATTTGGTCCAATTACATTTGTCATGGTTATATAATATCCATAAATTTTCCAATTATTTAAATATCATATATTTTAAGTATATATATATTTATAGTAATCCAGAAAATTTTGGAGATATAAATGAAATACATCTTTCATGGAGGTGGTAGGTTATTCGTATGCATGAACATCATTTCAATTTTTATAAAAGATTAATATTAAAGAATATAAATAATATAGAGCCATTAAATACTTATTTATCTTTCCTATATGTCACATATATTCATTTAATTTACCCTTACTACATTCCATACGAAGTGTTAGTGAAAAACAAATAACATCACTTCACAAGGTGGTATTTTATCACACACATGAATGGCGTTATCATATCCCCTATGGAATGGAAAATAATAAGGTATATGTGATATATTTATTAAAAAGATATAATTATGATAAAAATATGTTTTATTTACATTTAATATCTTCTTATTACCATCGATGTAAAATGTAAATGGAAAAAATAACATTGATTTGTGAGGTTGTAGTCTCCGTACACACGAGTTATGTTATTGTTTTCCAATGGTTTGGGATGTTAGAAGGTAAATGTGGTATTATAATAACTTAAGTATAATAATATAATAAATTTAATATATAAACATTAAATCCATCATTATATCCAACTATGATAGGTGGTGATGGAAAATGAATAACATCGATTAACAATGTTGTAGTCCACATACACACGAATGATTATTTCTTAACACATTTGAATGAAGAGGATATTTAAATATGTCATGAAAACAATTTAACATCATATAATATATGTAATATAATAAATATATTATATTCATATTATTTTTTAATAATTTATGGAGGTGTTTAATGAAATAAAAAAAATTATAGGTTAGGGACGTTACCACTTATTTAGAAAACATATTTTGTTTTACACCAAAATACATAATAGATTTAATTTATAAACAAAATAAGTCCACTATGATTAGATGAGGTATGTGAATAATTTATTTGGGTTAGTTGGGATTTTGATGTGTGAATAATAGATGAGATGGGGTGGCCGTTTATAAGTGAGGTGAGTGGAACACTTGATATTTTAATAAAGAAAATAGTATACACAAGATTTTTCACATGAAAAAATGATCCAAAATGGAAAATTATAGAACCATATAGGTGATAAGTTATAGATATTGTGATAAAAATTATTTTAGGAAAATTTTATTTTTTATTTTACCCTTTATTTTTTTATTTTAACCCCCTTGGAAAAATCATTTTTACCTTAAGTAAGGTAAATAGTTCTTTTTTCTGTTTTTACACTTCAATAGAATAAAAAATTTAGTTTGAATTATTATATATTATAAATTATGATTATTATAAATATAGAATCCATTTGACTAAATTCATCTCACATAAGTTATAGAACATAATTTAAAATTAAACCTATAGAAATTGATGAGAAAGTGGTTTTCCATGGACAACATTCTCATAAGTATTGAATGTTTAAATATACAAATTCAATTTGGGATTGATAAAAATTACCTAAACTAGATTAATAGACATACAATTGAACTATTTTAAATAATAAAATCATATTAAAATAAATTTTCACATTAAAATGATTTTATAAAAATGAATTTGATTAATAAAAACTAATATATTTCACTATTCATCAAAATTTTATCTTTTCTAGAATTTCTCCAAAAATCCCCCAATGATGAATTTGAAATGATGATTTAAAAAATGGTGGATATTTTTTAAAATTAATTTTCTAAAATATGAAAAAATTAATTTTAAATTAAGTGAACAAATGATAATAGTACTACTTTATAGAAAAATACCGCTTTTAAGAATAAATTTTGATTTATTTTTATTTTGTTAAGATAAAACGAATTTCGATGCATAATTTTTTTCCAAAAAAATAAATCCATTATTTTAAAATAATAATTATTTTAATTTATAATTAATTGTTCTCCAATGAATTCTTTATATATATATAAGTATAAAACATATATTTTTTTAATTCATTTAATATTATTCATACCTGTCATTATAATAGAAAATTGATTACTATAAAATTAAATAATAATATTTTAATACTATTATAGGTTTCATTGATACTCATTATTGCATAAAAAATAATCTAAATTTGATGTTTTATGAAACACAATACATGAAAAACATTAAATTTATTTTAAATTTTTTACATAATTCTAAGGGGTTACAGATAAAATATTCCAAAATAGATGTAACAGATTACACAAAACTCTTATACTAATATTATTTCTAATTTTCATCATATCTGTTCTTCTTTAGAAACACATCTACATAATGATCCCTCTCATTAAATTTAAAACACAATACTTACAGACTATCAAAAATTGGTCTTGCCAATACCAATAACCTTTTTTTAAATCATGAGCCACATGCCCATACCTACAACATCAAATTTGCATAGCATGTTTTTTAATACTTTCCCCAAGGTTCCTTTTATCATACCTATCGAAAACTAGAATCTGTATTTTCTTACTGCCCAATTTCTTCAATGGATAATTTCCCATTTCCTACCACATGAAACTATATATCCTGTGGTTTTTATAGGAAATGTGGGGACTAAAAAAGTCTAGTTACACCTTCTCATAATATCAAAAAATATTTTAATAACTTTTAAATTAGTGATATTCTAATTCTCTTTTCAATCATGGATTAAATCCTACGTAAAACAGATTAATTTGACTATTAAGATGCTATATACAATTTGCTGCATGTATTTCCAATAAAGTGAAGTTTTTCTCATACCCAACCATTGAATCTTCCTCCTTCAGCTTCAATTCCAAGGATTTATTTTCCTTCACAAGTAAAATATTCATCAGAATGTACCTCTAAAGGAAAATATTATTATATCATTCAGATACCATGGTGTCAGTCTGTATGATATTGAACATTTCTATAGAACTCTTGAGATCATTTATAGTTATTATTTTTCCTTATTTTGTGCATATATTGTTTTGGTTTTACCAAGGGGAGTTTTTGGGTGATATTAGTTGATTTTTGGAAGAAAAGGGGTTATGCAGAGATGGTACACTGTTTTCCCAAAACTGTGTGTCTAGGATAAAAAACCATGTAAGCCCAAAAAAGGGGAATTACATAGATGGAAAATAGTGTTTAAAAACATGAACCCTTATAGTATTAATTATGTGACTCCCTGAGAGGTGGTTCACAATTATTGAAAACTGTGTCCTCCAAGAATGAATCTTTGCATACATAATTTTAAACCATTAATAATTAGATTAAAATTTCATAAACCCACATCTTATATTCCTAAACTCCCAATATCAACACTGATCCATTTTATCTAGTTTTTTGGGGTTTCTAAATGGATTAAAAGTTATTATAACCTCTTTTATTAATGGTTTTAAGACTATATTGAAGAGATTCACCTCTAACAGTAAGAGGTCCTCATCCCATATGGTTTCCACCATCTATTCCATATTTCTATCACACTTTGAAGGGATTTTTCCTCCATTAGTAGTGTATATAAATATATGTTCTGATAGATCTAATTTGTTTTTTCTTAAATCTAGGATTTTGATTTAGGTATTTTTCTTTGTTGTGTTCTTGATCATTCTGCTTCTATTAAAAATTTCAGTTGGGGAGTGCTCATCATCAATCTTGAGGTAGGTGCTCTAAATTCAATTTTCATTGCAATTATTTCTTATTATGTGTATGTATTGTGGATTTTCAATTCTCACATTTGAAAATTGAATCTTCAATTGAATTAATTAATTGATTAATAAATTTATGGAAATATGGAATTGAAAAATTGAATAACCATTTAAGTACAAGATGAGTTGATCATGGTAAAATTTATTGGTTAATTATGAATATGAATTTTTTGGAATTTGATTAATTATTTGGTTAATTAATTAATGGAATGTTGTGAGTGTAGAATTTATTGGAAATTGAGATTATATAATTGGTAAATTAATATTATATGAATTAATTGATATTGGGGATTATGAGATTGTTGAATTGACAAAAATGGATTAATGGGGTTTATGAATTGAATATTGCTACATGGGATACTTTAAAATTTCTTATATTATTTTATGTGATTAATGTATTGAACAATAAATTATTGTGATAAATTATAATGGTATATATGATGTGTAATATTGAAGAATGGTTGATGATGATTAACCAGAACAAATGTGATAAATGTGATATATATCACTGATTGATAAACATATCTGGAAAATGGACTTGTTCTCAAAAAGACAATAGTGATAATGAGTGTGGGACATAGACTACTACTTCAAAATCCTATAGTGATAATGAGTTTTGTACACAAACTATTACTTCAATATCCCATGGTGTCTAAGACATGGCGTTCTGAGCCCAAAATGTTGGCATTTGGCTGTAGTTCTAATTTAATGTAATAAGAAATGAAAGGAAATGATGAATGATAACCATGTAATTTTGATATATGATATCCTTTTGGGATTTTTCGGACTCTAGCATGGGATGAATTAGGTAGTTAGAGTTTTCGATTTAATCTGAAACCTATGGGTTTTTGTGGTTAAATAAAGAGTAATTGAATATATGTAAAATATTTAAATTATTGATTATAATTTTATTTATAGAAATAAATACGATGATTTTGAATAGATATTATTTTAGATTAAATTTTTTATGGAATACTGAGTAGAACTCAAACCCTTCTAGGGATGTCTAATCAGTACCAAAATAAACGTCATATTTTTAGGAGATGCCATAGTAAATAACCGTATGTTATATGGTTGATTTGGGATGGAGAATGGATGAAGGAACGCGATGAGATTCAAGACACACATTATATTATAATGTTTATTTATTTATTTATTTATTTTCTTATTGATACTTGATATATATTTGGAAAGACAAATATACTTTTCATTTCTGGATATTGTATTCATGTTTCCAGTCATTATGTGATAGTTGTATATTTTTGTTATTGGGTATTTCATTTATTTATTTTTATTTACTTGTTCTATTTTCATACATTGATAATGTGGTTATATTGTCCCCATGATTGATGTTAGAACATCACAGCTAGTCAAACGCCTTTGGTGTATAGAGATGTGTGCGTGAGGTTATGTGATCAAATGGATTGTGGCACAGGTGTGTGAAACCTTGGTCAGGAAGTAAAAATTTGGTATTAATAGAGTTTTCTTTTCATTTATTTTTCATTACTATTTGTAAAAGTTATATAGTAAAATAGGATGAGTTAGTCCTTGGATAAGATCTCAAGCATGGGAGTATCTAACCCATTTATGGGGTTACAAACCCAGAACCTAGGGTGGGATTATTGTTATTGATGTTTGTTGTTACAGTTGGATGATATTTCACCTCAATTTATCCACTTGTTGTGTGATGTTGTTATGGTTTCTCAGTTCATCTGAGATTTTACTCATCGCCTGATATGGAATGAGATTTGGGTATTTATGAATCATTCTAGGTACTTAGGGATTATTTGAAAATGCATCATTTTTAAGGGTGCATTATAAAAGAAGGTTTTGGGTAAGTTGTTAAATGAAAATTATTTTCTTTTATTGTGTGAAATGAATGGAAATGGTTCCTAATGTGAAATTTAAAACTTTAAAATGATTCAAAATATGAAAAATTTGGCTCAAATGAGAATCATTAACAATGGGAATGTGTTTACACTTCCAAATTTTTGGGAGAGGATGGTCATGAGGTGGTTGTATTATGGATTGAGTCATTCCAAACTATACTTATCCACTTGGAGACTCCAATTGAAAAGAGTTTCAAATTAGCTACTTACATTTTACATGGTTAAGAGAATAATTAGTGGTACATCTAGACATGGGATGCATATATAGATTATATGGAGTGAATGTAATTTCAGGAGAAATCCTTGGAGATATTTTAGAATGATGCCCTCGTGTAAGAGATAGGATATGAGTTTATGAAGTTGAATCTGGGGAGTATATATAGTATTGTATGTGATCAATACATTACATATTTGTAGTGATTTATTCATGCAATGGAAGGATATGATTAAACTATGTAGAATTAGTTTTAGGAATGGATTAAATGTAAAATCAATTCCTTGGTTAATATATACTGGTGGATTATGTTTTCAGAAGTACTGATTCAAAATATCCTTTTTTAGAGGATAAATTAAGAGGATTTTGGTGGAGAACACATGGTTGTTAAATGAAGGTAAAGAGGTATAATGTAGGATATATATAATAATAATTATGATAATATTTACTAGAGTAGTGTAATATAGAGTAGCCATGGGGAAGGATCAGCTACAGAGGATCATACTTGACTGATCTATCACTATTTTGGTTGGTCGGGTCACTATAACAGAAATCTCCCCTACCATCGGTTGATTTATGATCATGAAGCAGGATGGGAAATATATATAGTTCTTATAGAAACCCACATTATATGGGTAATTATTGATAAACTAGAAAGAATTAGAGTTTGGTATGGGGATTTTCTACATCGTACCAATCTGGCAGTCGAAGTTCTACCGGTCGTGGCAGTGGAGGTAGTGTACATGGTGCTTCTAGGAAAGAGAACCTATATCAGTGAGTGGTGTATCATAGGAGACATATATTACATCACATGTAATATGGTAAGGATAATTACATGTAGCTAAAGCTACACTTGTGGATATTGAGGCTGGACCGTTGATAGTTAGAGGTTTTATTCTTATAGATTTTATGATAGTTAGATCTTTATTTATAAAATGTTCCTCTAAAACATTTATATCTAAACAACAAGTGAATGTGTTGAGAATAATAGTTGAGTTTTTCATTGGGGTTATGATGATTGATACACCATTGGGAGTACGATTGAGATACATATGTTTGTCCAAGGCGTGTTCTCTTGAGGTTGGGGATTATAATTTCCATTGGGATATATACATTCTAAATTTTTAATAAATTGACCTAATTATGGGTATAGAATGGTTAGTATTATATAGATCATACATTGATTTATAATAAATTATAGTGAATTCTACATCTCTGGAGGATAACAATTATATACACCGAGGAGAGTGGGATATTTAGGAGGGTCATGCAGGGCTTGTTCGCTAGCAACTGAGGGAGCTTGCTGGCCTAGTATCTAGTCTATTTTGAGATGATGGAGGTGAAAATCATGATGTCGTTCCACCTATATTTGATATTTTTTAGAATTTATTTCTTAAGTAATTCTCAAGGATTGCACCTAAGATATATGTTGAATATAAATTTGAGCTCATGCATGGGGGTGTGCTACAATCTAATCCTCTAAAAAGAATGACTCAAACATAAATTAAGAAGCTTAAGATTCAATAACAATAGTTGATGGATAAGGGGATTATCCTTTTCAGTATTTCACCTTGTGTTTTTCTTGTTTTATTTTCCAAGAAATATGACTAGGCTTTGCACTCTTATGTCAATTACCTGATGTTGAACCAGATGATGGTGAAGAACATGTATCCTCTTCTGTGTATCAATGATGTTTTTTACCAGTTGAGGGGTGAGTTTGTTTTCTCCCAGATCAATATGATATCAAGGTATCATCACTTGAGATTTAAACCTTATAATAAATTTAGAATTAGTTTCAGAAGTAGTTATGACATTTATTAGCTTGTTGTTATGTTGTTTGGGATGACAAATACTCCAACAATGTTTATAACCTTAATGAACAATATCATCCATTTGAACCAAGATCAATTTGTTTTTTATTTTGGGATTAAATTTTATTATACTCCAAGGCTCATGAAGATCATTCCCAACATCTTTACATTGTACTAAGTACAATGAGAGATTATTATCTATGCAACAAAATATCTAATTTTAAATTATGGATTGATCAGATACACTTATTGGGTCATATAATCACAATGGAAGGTGTGTCAATGTAACTATAGAAGTTGTATGTAGTTGTTTATTGGAATCATCCCATGATTTTTTTTTTGATATCAACAATTTTATGGTGTTACTATGTAATTATTAATGGTTAATCCATGACTTTTCACAATTAGAGTCACATCTTTCAGGATTGAAAAATAATGGGTAAAGGTTAAATAGTCTAGATCATGTGATAACTCATTCCTGAAGATGAAGAATAGTTTTCCTATGGCACCAATCATGATCATTCATGATCTAAGTTTAGAGAACATGGTGTTTTTATTGTTTTCAGACTAGTCATGAAGCATTGTTGATGTAGGGATATTGAGTTGTGGCATATTGGACTTAGTAGTTTAGTCATTTTAAATAGAATAAACCTATGAATGACCTCGAATTATTTATAGTGGAATATACATTGATTTTTCGGTTGAATTATCTGTTGGGTGAAAAGTTTATTGTGTATAAAAATTGCAATACCATAATGTATATATTTCCCTGATGATATTTTAGCCTCCTGTAGAGAATATGAGTCTAGTATATGAAGTCATTCAACATTAACCTATAATATATTTCATAGAAGTAAATTAGATCATTTAATGCTTTAAGCATGATTATTTAAACATAGGTTGTTTAGGACTCCAGTGCTTAGTAAAAAATGATGAATTTTCCTTCAGATAAGCATGTTCTGGTTTAGGAATGTCAGGAGCAGATGACTCTCATATCAGTTTTAGTAGAATATACACTTTTGAGATGGATTAGACATAGGTTGTATGAGTATCTATAATCTATGTCTCTAATGGAAATCCTTTTAGTTGGGTAGTCACCTTTCAATTAGACTATTGAAGATGAGGATATCATCTATGTCAAGAATCATGTTGTTGTGCCTGTGAGTATGTGGGGCATTTAATGTGTTAATTTAATGAATTGAGGTGAGTGTTTCATCTTGATGCGACAAAAATGTACTATGAAATACGACAATAATTCTAGTGGAGGGAATGAAAGAAATAGGTTGTAGGGTTAATGGAAGGACGATACACATTCCTATTGGAAAAGGATGAGAACAAACCACCTAATGGTATACTATAACCATTTCCCATGACAAAATGGATGTGGAAAGACATTACCATGGATGTTTTTGTGGATATTATGTGGAAACCAAGGAATAATACTGCTATTTGGGTGGTTGTGGACATAATAATGAAATTAACACATTTGTTGCATATACAAGAGAAATTATCATTATTGTAGTTGGGAGATATCTATGTTTAGGGGATAATATACTTATATGGGGTTCCACAGATTAATGTTTCAAACGATGACTTGAGATTTACTTTTTCACATCTAGAAGGTCTTAAATAAGGCACATGGAATACAATTTTTATTGAGTAAATATTTCCACCCATAGATAGACTGGCAGTTGGAACATAATATACACGTGATTTAGGATATTCTATAAGAATGTGTTCTTTACATAAGTGGGTCTTGAGAAAATTACTTATTACTCTTTGTGTTGTCCTATAAAAATAGTTATCATGCAACTATTTAGATGGAAACATATGATGGTCTTTATTGTAGGACATGTAAATCACTATCTTTTGTATAGAGGCAGGGGAGTCAGAGATGTTGGGACTGTATCTCGAGAAAGAGATGTCAGAGCATGTTTAATTAATCCAAATCATATGGATACATCTTAAAGTAGGTAAAATTCATATACTAATTGACATAGAATACCCCTAGACTTTAGAAATGGTGATCATTCATGTTCTCCTTTCGTTTTCACATATAATGGGTCAACCTAGGATTCAAATATGGGGAAAGCTGGTGCCCATGTTTTTCAGAATGCGTACGGTCATGAAGAGAATCAAGCCAGTGGTATATGGATTAGCTCATCCACAAAGTCACAATGTTATGCATGAAATTTATATGTGTCTTATATTTTGAAATCTCACCATTCCCCAAATCAAGTGATCGATGCAGATGATGTTGAGCTTGTGACAAATGTGTCCTTTAAGGAGCTCTACATGCGTGTGTTGGAACATAGTGGGAATGTGTTGTGGAGAAATTAATTGATGAGAGTTCTTGTTTTGTGGAAGCATGGCCTTTTTCATGATGAAATATTGGAGAGACATAGATACGAGGGATCAATGGCCTGTTCTATTTACCTAGTAATCTTAGATAATCATGGCAGTATAGCTAATGGATGATCTATATAATATTGGTGGGATTATATGATCCCTACCATTTCTGGAGATCTATTGAAATAATTTTTAGGTATTCTTTTTTATTTTTTGGTATATCATGATTGGGATTATCCATAGGGTGTTTTTCTTAAAATCAAATAATTTTGGGGAGAAGAGGGGTTGTGTATGGTTGGTGAATGGTTTTCCCAAATAGTGTGACCAGGATAGAAAACAATGAAAACCCAAAAATAGGGGAATCACACGGTTGCTATATGGTTTCTAAAACCATGCAACCTTCTTGTAGTAATTGTGTGACTCCCTGAGAGGAGGCACACTTTTTGGAACTTAGGGAAAATTATGCACCCCAAGCAGGAAACTATGCACATGGAATTTTAAACCCCCAAAGATTAGATTAAAAATTCTTGAACCCACATCTTACATTCCTAAACCCATTAGCTCAATCATAAACAATTTTATCTTATTTTTAAAGGTTCCTGGATAGATTCCATGTCATTTCAACCTCTTTTCATAACGATTGGATGCCTAGTTTGAAGATATTCACCTCTCCCGATAAGTGCTCTTTATCTCGCATGGTTTCCTCTCACTCTTTAACCGTTTAATCATATTTTTAAGGGATTTATTCCTCTGATGTCCATGGATCTAGATCTGGGTTTTGATAGATACAATTTGTTTGATTTTGGATATATGTTTTTGGATCAAGATCTTGTTCTTCACAATTTTATTTATTTTTACACTTCAATTGGGGATTTCTATTGGAAAGTGTTCTTCATCAATATTGAGTTTTGTGGTCTAAATTCGATTCCCATAGTCTAGAATTCCAATTTCATGTATAGGTTGTGTAATTGCAATTGGGAAGTTTTAAAATTGTATCTTTAATTGGATAAATTAATTGATTAATTAATTTATGGAATCATAGAATTGATTAACTGAATTTCCATGTGAATATGAGATTAGTTGAACTTATGAAATTTGATTGGGTAATAGTGATTATATAAATGGTGGAATTAGATTAATTAATTAATGGAATGTTTTGAATATAGAATTGATGGAAAATTGATATTCTGTAATTGGTTTATTAATGTGATATGAATTAATTGGAAGTGATGATTATGGATGGTTGACATGAACATAATGGGATATATAAATTGAATATTGCAACATGGGGTAATGATAAATTGCTTATATTATTTCATGTTATCGAAGTGTCAAACCATGAATTGTTGTGATAAATTTTATTGGTATACATGATGTGGAATGTTAATGAATGGGTTAATGGTGATTAAGCATAATAAATGTGAAATAAGTGTTACATTTGGATGATTAATAAACATGTGTGGGATATGGACTACATCTTCAATAAGCCATATTCATAATGAGTGTGAGACATATACTACTACATCAAAATCCCACTTGTGTGATTTATTGGAAAATTTATATGGGACATGAACTGATACTTCAAAATCATGTTGTTATAATGACTTCGGGACATAGACTACATTTTCAAAATCCCAGGAGGTACTGAACATTGTGTTCTAGGAATAAAATGTTGGCATTAAACTATGGTTATAAATGGATATTATATGAATCTAATTTAAATGAGTGATAAACATGGAATTGAGATATGTGATATCGCTTGGGGATAGTTTAGACTTCATCATGGGCTAAAGCAAGTACCTGGAGTTCCAGCTGTCTTTGGGAATCCAAGGGTTTATGTGATTTATTAAATAATAATTGAATATATATAAATTATTTACTTTATTTCCTATAATTTATTCTTTATACAACTGTAAAAACATCTTTTGAATGGATATTTTCTTAGATACTGTCGGTGGTGGACTACTGAGTTTTACTGACACCCTACTTGGGATAACTGATTAGTACCTGAATTAACTTAATGTTTGTAGGAAAAGATAAGGTATGGGGCCCCATGTTTGATTGTTGAGTTGGGATAGATCATGGTTTAGGGAACCAAACATGGTTTGGGACCTTCTTGTGAGTTTTCAATATCAATAATTATTTTATGTATTTTTCATATTCTCGCTTTATATGTATTTTGAAGGACACATCTACAGATTAATTTTGGATATTATATTCTTTTTTATCCATTATGTGATACTTGTTTTGATTTGTTATTGGTCGTTTCATTTGTATAATCTTATTTACTACATCTATTTATCTACATTGATAGATAGCATATGGTATCCCATGATCGATATTAGACCCACACTATTATTTGGTTTCTTCTAGAATACAATGAGGCTAGCCTGAGTTCATGTGATCGATTGGCTCACAACACGAGTGTGTGGTACTTGGGCTGGGACATCACACAATCTCTTTCATTTATCTAGTATTCATAACCATTAACTACCACTGATCGGGTTTAACATCAAAATTGTAAATAGAAAGAGTTATATTTTAATCTTCCAAACTATCCAATAAATTAAATATCATTTCTAGAGATTTAATTCATCCCTCAGCTACCACATGATCAAAAGATACATTGAAAACTGAACTGTAATTCCTCATAAAATGATCAACTATCTATATTTTCCTTTTCAGTAGATCTAGTTTCATTCTATCATGAACTCCACCAAAATTTATACAATGATACAAATATTACATCATATTTAAAAACTACTAAGTTTCAATTCTAATCATAGTATGATTTATATTCTGAAGAATATTTTCCTCATAGTTCCTTCCTACTTCAGCATCATTGTTTTCTTTATTGAAAACATTAATAAAAGACTAA
This sequence comes from Viscum album, assembly GCA_963277665.1. Lineage (NCBI taxonomy): Eukaryota > Viridiplantae > Streptophyta > Magnoliopsida > Santalales > Viscaceae > Viscum > Viscum album. The sequence goes on along the minus strand of OY728155.1, from coordinate 2,130,978,135 downwards.
TTTTTATGACAAAAATGGTAATATTCAAATTCTATATCATGATAAAACAATAGAATCACATGGTTGTATTTTCATACATTATCATCTCCTCTGTAATTATCTAAACCCTCCATTTGATTCGAACTATAAGGACCCAACATTAAACAATCCATAAATTATATCTTTAAAAAAATTCATTATTTATATTACTGATCAGTTATATGGTTTTTAGTTTTATAGAATTATGTAATTACCCTTAAAAAATAAAATATTACATGAAAATATACATAGTATCTATTTTTCCCCACAATACAATACTCTTAAGATAAAACATGTTTTTTTGTCTTTGATATATCTTCACAATTTTTATCTTAACCTCATTATTATATCTACTCATCCATACAGACTTGAGATTTTTTTGAAAAAAGTGGGATTATATCAAAAAATAATTAAGGGACATTTACATATATGTAAAGATACTAATTATTCTTTGAGTGGTCATTATATATTTTTATATTTTTTATATTAAACAATGTTCTCAAAATAATCATTTTCTTACCCAAGAAATCATCCTCACATTCCAAATATTTATTTAAATAATTTTGTATGAATTATTAAAGGAAAAATATGACTCATGATGGTTTCCAAGAAAACATGAGAAACTCATGAAAACGTTTTTCCCAATGTTATACATTCCACCCTTATGAATTATCATAAACATTTTCTTATAAATAACCTCCATAGATGTCACGAACCGCCCTCGGGGTCCGTGCCGTGACAAATTGGTATCAGAGGAGTTCGGTTCTACCGCGAACTCTGATCTTTTCTATGTGAAGCAATAATGTTTAGCGTATTGAGTGTGGTTATCAGTTCAGGGAGTCCAGTGTTGGTGCGGCGGCCGACGTATCCGTACACCAGGACCCTGACTTCTGATTTCCGACTTAATGCACGAAAACATTGATTGCGTGTGTGTTTCAATGTTTTCTTTGTGATTACTTATATCAGCTCACCAGGTATACTATTATAACCGTGGCGCACCTGTTTCCTTTTCAGGATGGCCCCACGACGGCAGCCAGCTAGGGTTCTGAGAGTCGAGCGAGACGACAGCCCACCGAGCGAAGAGGCCTCGGTGCAGGGCCCTTTTGCAGTAGTGACACCGGCGGTAGCTTTACCCGCCGATCCCTCGATGCTTCCAGCAGCAGCCGCTGATGATGCACGTCGCCTCAGCGCACTGCATGAGTTTCAGCACCAGCGACCACCCAGGTTTCGCGGGGAGACGGATCCTCAGGCAGCAGAGGATTGGCTGGAGGCAGTGGTTCGAGTGTTTAGGCTAGTTAGGACACCAGCAGACCTCATGGTGATCCTCGCTGCGAGCCTACTACACGCAGCAGTGGGACGATGGTGGAGCCTGATGCTCCAGGTGCACGAAGAGGCATCTCTACTTTGGACGGACTTTGAGAGCCTCTTCCGCTCGGAGTTCGTCCCAGCCACCCTTCGTGCGGTGCGTATCCAGGAGCTTCTACAGCTGCGGTAGGGCAGCATGACGGTCGCTCAGTACTCGGCGAGATTTACCGATCTCTCGCGCTACTCGACCGACATGGTACGGGACCCATTCTTCCGGGCCCGGATCTTCAAGCAGGGTTTGAGACACGAGATAAGGGCATCGCTGATCTCCCTCAGCATACCGACTCAGACAAGAGTACTGGAGCGGGCCCTTCTGATCGAGAGATTCCTTGCTGAGTCTACACCAGCACAGCGACCCACCGCAGGGTGACACGTGGCAGAGTCATCCGCAGCAGGCAGTCGACGGATGACTCAGGGGTCCAGACAGACCAGACCTTCAAGCAGACGATCTCAGGGCACTGGCTCAGCAGTGCGGGGCACACAGCGCAGAGCCAGTCTTACGAGAGGCAGACAGTGCTACTCGTGCGGCGGGCAGGGCCACATGGCTCGTGACTGCCCGACCCGTCGTGTCGAGGAGCAGCAGACAGTTGATGGACCACCGAGGCAGAGGCAGAGGATCGACCGTGGCGGTCCGCAGGGAGGAGGCGGACAAGACAGAGGAGCTGGACGAGCAGCTGGTGGTGGCCGACACTTTGAGGCTCTACCACCACCACCACCAGGAGGTCCACCCCGACCACAGGGAGCTGGTGGGCAGCGACAGGCACAGCTTCAGGCAAAAGAGGCCTACGACCACGGCGCACCCGAGATGATTCGAGGTACTATCTGTGTCTATTCCACCCTTGCTTCAGTTCTTATAGACACAGGAGCGAGTCATTCTTTCATAGCCGCTGCCCTTGTTCGGAGCTCGGAGATTCCGACAGAGCCGTTGGCTCGATCCTTACGGCTAGAGACTCCTACGGGAGCAGACTCGACGATTACGCACTGGTGCCGACAGTGTGAGCTTACTCTAGGAGGTGAGAGCTTCGGCTGGGATCTTCTTGTAGCAGCGTCGAGGCCTTACGATGTCATCTTGGGCATGGATTGGCTATCTACGGTCCATGCACAGATTGACTGTTTTAGGCGCAAGGTGTGATGTGTACGCACCGACGGGAGCAGGTTCACCATCACCGGCGAGAAGGGTTCCTTGGAAGCACAGGATGGACTTCCGCGGAGGAGAGGACAGCCCATCACTCATCAGTTGGCTAGCCTTATCCTTGGAGCAGTTGACGTGCGGAGTCCTGGTTTTCCTGTAGTGGTGGATCAGTTTGCGGACGTTTTTCCCGACGACATTCCAGGGCTACCTCCTCACAGAGAGGTAGACTTTTATATTGACTTGTACCCCGGGACAGCCCTGATATCCACTCCAGCATATCGGATGGCCCCCGCCGAGCTTAGAGAGCTACTGGTACAGTTGGAGGACTTGCAGGGCAAGGGGTTCATCCGATCCAGTGTTTCACCCTGGGCTTCCCCGATATTGTTCGCCAAGAAGGCGGACGGGAGCTTGCGACTTTGTGTTGACTATCGTCGCCTGAACCAGGTGACAGTGAGGAACAAGTATCCGCTACCGAGGATTGATGACCTCTTTGATCAGCTCAAGGGAGCACGGTGGTTCTCGAAGATAGACCTCAGGTCAGGCTATCATCAGCTCAGAGTCAGAGACGAGGATGTGCAGAAGACAGCCTTCAGATGTCGGTATGGCCACTATGAGTTCTTGGTTATGCCTTTCGGTGTAACCAATGCTCCAGCAGTGTTCATGGCTCTCATGAACAGGATCTTTCAGCCATACCTCGATCGGTTTGTCGTAGTCTTCATCGACGACATTCTGATTTACTCTACGACAGAGGAGGAGCACGCCTATCACTTGCGAGTTGTTCTTGACACACTCCGAGAGCACCAGTTTATGGTAAGCTCTCGAAGTGCCAGTTCTGGATACGTGAGGTCCACTTTTTGGGACACGTTATCTCTGAGGCGGGAGTTGCAGTAGATCCCGCAAAGATTGAGGCTGTGTTAACATGGGAGCCACCCAGGAGCGTGACTGAGGTTCGGAGTTTCTTGGGACTAGCTGGTTACTATCGGAGATTTGTGCTGAACTTCTCCAGAGTTGCGGCATCACTCACAGCTTTGACGAAGAAGGGGAAACCCTTCGTGTGGTCAGACAGATGTCAGCAGAGCTTCCAGGAGCTGAGACAGAGATTGACTAGCGCACCTATCTTGAGGTTGCCTGAGGAGGGAGTAGGGTACGTAGTCTATTGCGATGCATCAGGGACCGGACTCAGATGTGTTCTGATGCAGGAGCAGGCAGTGATCGCCTATTGATCACGACAGTTGAGGCCGCATGAGCAGAACTACGCTACCCATGACCTGGAGTTAGCAGCAGTGGTCTTCGCTCTGAAGACATGGCGACACTATCTGATGGGCGAGCGCTTTACAGTCTTTTCCGATCATCAGAGTCTCAGGTATATCTTCTCGCAGAAGGACCTGAACCTGAGACAGCGGCGATGGCTCGAGTTCCTCCAGGACTATGACTTTGAGATAGTCTATACTCCTGGGAAGGGGAACGTAGTAGCCGATTCCCTCAGCAGGAGGACGGGCATTCAGCTACTCGAGGAGGCGACGGAGCAGCTAGCCTCTTTGCAGATATCCTTCGTGGATAGAGATGGATCAGCCTTTCTTCAGTCTCTCACAGTCACTCCTCCACTACTGCAGCGAGTCAGGGAGGCACAGCATGGGGACGCTAACTGTGAGACACGGCGTGCACAGATATCCTTGGAACAGGCACCTGATGGTTTCTTCCTTGGAGCAGAGCACGACATCCTTTTCAGAGGACGTACCATGGTACCAGTAGCTTTGCGAGAGGAAGTGCTGAGAGAGTTTCACACTTCTCCTTTGGCGGTACATCCTGGAGTGGCGAAGATGTACCAGGACCTCAGACGACAGCACTGGTGGCCGGGCATGAAGAAGGCTGTAGCAGAGTTTGTTTCTCGATGCCTCACCTGTCAGCAGGTGAAGGCAGAGCATCAGGTACCAGCAGGCTTAGTACAGCCCTTGGAGGTTCCAGAGTGGAAGTGGGACGACATATCTTTGGACTTCGTGACTGGACTTCCACGCACTTCCAGAGGTCACGACTCCATCTGGGTGATTGTTGACCGACTCACCAAGTCGGCACACTTCTTACCCATCAGAGAGCAGGGCTCAGTAGAGAACTTGGGACGTTTCTACGTTCAGGAGATTGTGCGGCTCCACGGCGTGCCATCATCTATCGTTTCCGATCGAGACGCCCGCTTTACTTCCCGGCTTTGGAAGGGGTTGCAAGAGGCGTTCGGGACGCAGCTACGTCTTAGCACAGCTTTTCACCCTCAGACGGATGGTCAGACGGAGAGGACCATTCAGACACTCGAGGACATGCTCTGTGCCTGTGTCCTCGACTTTGGTCGTAGCTGGGAGGACCACCTACCCTTGGTGGAGTTCTCATACAACAACAGCTATCACTCCACCATCGGGATGGCACCGTACGAGGCATTGTACGGCCGACCATGTAGATCTCCTTTGTGCTGGACAGACCCTGGGGAGTCAGCACTGGTGGGACCGGAGATGGTCCAGGCCACGACAGAGAAGGTCCAGGTCATCCAGGAGCGGATGAGGACAGCTCAGATCCGGCAGAAGTCATACGCTGACAGGAGGCGGAGGCCACTGGAGTTCGAGGATGGCGACCACGTCTTCTTGCGGGTCTCACCTCGACGTGGTATTCGGAGATTTGGCCGAGGCGGCAAGTTATCTCCGCGCTTCATCGGACCCTTCCAGATTCTCAGCAGGATTGGCGAGGTGGCTTATCGCCTGGCTCTACCACCTCAGTTGCACCGGGTGCACGATGTCTTCCACATATCCCAACTGAGGAGATACGTGCACGACCCGACGCACATCATTGACCATGGGGAGCTTGACGTTGACGATGGGGCGACTTTTATGGAGGTCCCGGTGGAGATAGAGGATCGACAGGAGCGGGTCCTGCGTGGGCGATCGATTCCTCTTGTGCGAATCAGATGGCAGCACGGGAATCTCCAGGAGAGCACATGGGAGCGGGAGGCTCAGATGCGTGCTCAGTACCCTCATTTGTTTCCCTAGTTTTTGATGTATCTTTACGGGGACGTAAAGCCCTGAGGTGGGAGTAGTGTAAAGACCCGTAAAATTCAAGGGAAATTTTTTCTTATTTTTCTTTAGAATTTTACAAGAGCGCGGTTTCAGACGGCACCTGATTCCGAGGCCCGGAGTGCCCGGAATTAATTTCCGAAGTTTGGCTCGGGTACGTTCAGTGAACGAACGAGCGGGAATTCCTAACTTTTGTTCCGGTTCTCGGAATTGAAATCTGAGGGCACCGATGAACTCGCAGCGCCGATTTTCGCTTAAAGAGACCTTTTCGGGAGTTGCGTTTGTTGCGGGTTGAAAGTTAGTTTTAGGGGTTTTTAGTTTGAGTTAAATAAATTTTGTGTTATGTGATAATAAAATAAGATGTTGTCTTATTTTATTTTGGGTTTTTGTTTGTCTACTTGAGAGGTGGAGAGTTCTTTCTTCTTCTTCAAACTCAACGAAGAACGCGAAGAACGTCGTTCTTCAACGAAGAACTTCTCCGCCGAAGAACACGGTCCATCCGCGACGCCGTATCCGCGACGCGACGTACTTCTTCCGCGTCATCTCTTCCGCGACGGTTTTTCGCGACGAACGCCATCGACAACGACTCTTCCTCCGACGTCAAAGGAATCGACACCGATATTCCACGACTACGTCAACGTGCGACTATCGAGGTAGGGGTTCTTGAGTTCATTGTTTTCTTTATTATTTGACTTTCCTCTGATACCAATTTGTCACGACCCGCCCTCGGGGTCCGTGCCGTGACTACCCCAAGCCCGCCTTCCATAGGCCAGGGGCTGGCGACTAGCACCAAGGCGTAAATCCCGGTAAAAAGGGAAGGCATTGCCTTTGAAAAGTAAACACACACCACAGAGTAAACAAGCGGAAAGTAAATACTAAACAAAGAAGAGTACGACTGAAAGTGCGGAAAGGTAAATGGGCCAGAATACAAACCCAAACTGAAAGTAAAGTACAACTCGAAAGGGAAAACAGCAACTGGAAAGTAAAAGCCGCTACACCGAGCTGTCCACTGGAAATCCCACCTGAAGGGTGGGTACAGATAGCTCCTCTGCTCCACGGGTCCCACCGTCCGCTCCGTGCACGTCCCGCCCAGTGGTCCTCCTCCGGGTACCGTCCCGCTCTGTAGGCCTCAGCTAAGGTCAACGTTGTCCGTCGTCTGCAACCAACACAACGTAGTGCGGGCGAAGCCCGTGCAGGGGTGAGTATAAGCTACTCAGTAGAGACCCCGAGACCCCTGAAGGTCTCTCAAATCCACAAAGGATAAACCACGAAGAAAAGTACAATCACGAAGTAACAACCGACACTGCTTAGGTATATGCCCATACATAAACCTAAGTCATCAATTAAAATACGCTCCAACCTCCGAGCCCAAGTACAACTCAGTCCACGCAGGAAAGTATACGTATTCCACATAGGAAAGCAAAACATAATCCACACAGGATTGCACAACACAATCCACACAGGAAAGCAACAGGATTCAGCTCACACAGGTATACTTCTTCAAGGACGATAAAGATGATCACTGATCCATCTAAGTCGTCGGACCCACGAAGGATCGATAGGTAACTAACCCCCGCAATGACCCACACAGGATCGGGCCCACACAGGACCTGTAGGCGCTGGCTCACACAGAACCGCTGAGCGCAAGGACCCACACAGGATCGGGCCCACACAGGACCTGTAGCACTGATCCACGTAGGATCGCTGAGTGCTGAAGTCGTCGTCGTCGAATCCACACAGGATCTCTGTACTGTCGTCGTCGCAGTCACAGTAGCAGTAGTAGTCGTAGCAGTCGCAGCCAGCACTAGGGTTCCCGCACACAGCAAGCTCGTTCAGAGGGTCCGCTCCACGAGCCGAGAGGCTGATACATCAACTGTCACGAAGACCAGAGTTGATGTACCCAAAAGTTCCGTATCGTCAATAGGAACTCAACGCAACAGACGGCGCGTCGATCGGACGCCCGGTCTGAGAGTTATTGGCATTTTCGTCTCCGGGGCCCGGTTGGTTTTTAAGGCTAAACCAACCCGACCGTACTCCTCCTGCGTCCAAACCTTGGACGGAGTATTCCAAAAGATCCGTCTCACTAAGAGGAACACAACGTGACTGACGGTGCGTCAATCGGACGTTCGTAGCTCAAGATATTAGCGTTTCCGCTCCGAAGGCCCGGTTGGTTTCGTGAACGAACCAACCCGGCCGAACTCAAAGTAAACCGAAACCTTGAGTGCGATATACCGAAACGACCGCCTCGATCCAAGGATCGCGTTACCACAGACGGTTCGTCATTCGAAGGTCTGAGGCTCAAGTTATGGGCCAAAAACCGATTCTGGTTCGAAACGGGGGGGTCCGGGTCCGGGCCGACCCGGCCCGACCCCCCCCTGGGGCGGCGGCGCGGCGGGGCGGCGGCGTGGCGGGCCGCGGCGGCCTGGCGCCGCGAGGTGGCTGCACGCGGGGTGACAAACCCCCGCGTTTTGAGGGGCGGTTTTTAAAAGAAACCGGCGCGGCACAAAGGCCGCGCCGCCCCTCAAAACGCGGGGGTTTGTCACCCCGCGTGCAGCCACCTCGCGGCGCCAGGCCGCCGCGGCCCGCCGCGCCGCCGCCCCGCCGCGCCGCCGCCGGTTTCCGTGCCGCCGCCGCCCCAGGGGGGGGTCGGGCCGGGTCGGCCCGGACCCGGACCCCCCCGTTTCGAACCAGAATCGGTTTTTGGCCCATAACATGAGCCTCGGATTTTCGAATGACGAACCGTCTGCGGCAACGCGATCCTTGGATCAAGACGGTCGTTTCGGTATATCGCACTCAAGGTTTCGGTTTACTTTGAGTTCGGCCGGGTTGGTTCGTTCACGAAACCAACCGGGCCTTCGGAGCGGAAACGCTCATATCTTGAGCTACGAACGTCCGATTGACGCACCGTCAGTCGCGTTGTGTTCCTCTTAGTGAGACGGATCTTTTGGAATACTCCGCCCGAGGTTTGGACGCAGGAGGAGTACGGTCGGGTTGGTTTAGCCTTAAAAACCAACCGGGCCCCGGAGACGAAAATGCCAATAACTCTCAGACCGGGCGTCCGATCGACGCGCCGTCTGTTGCGTTGAGTTCCTATTGACGATACGGAACTTTTGGGTACATCAACTCTGGTCTTCGTGACAGTTGATGTATCAGCCTCTCGGCTCGTGGAGCAGACCCTCCGAATGAGCTTGCTGTGTGCGGGAACCCTAGTGCTGGCTGCGACTGCTACGACTACTACTGCTACTGTGACTGCGACGACGACAGTACGGAGATCCTGTGTGGATTCGACGACGACGACTTCAGCACTCAGCGATCCTACGTGGATCAGTGCTACAGGTCCTGTGTGGGCCCGATCCTGTGTGGGTCCTTGCGCTCAGCGGTTCTGTGTGAGCCAGCGCCTACAGGTCCTGTGTGGGCCCGATCCTGTGTGGGTCATTGCGGGGGTTAGTTACCTATCGATCCTTCGTGGGTCCGACGACTTAGATGGATCAGTGATCATCTTTATCGTCCTTGAAAAGTATACCTGTGTGAGATGAATCCTTTTGCTTTCCTGTGTGGATTGTGTTGTGCAATCCTGTGTGGATTAAGTTTTGCTTTCCTATGTGGAATACGTATACTTTCCCACGTGGACTGAGTTGTACTTGGGCTCGGAGGTTGGAGCGTATTTTAATTGATGACTTAGGTTTATGTATGGGCATATACCTATGCAATGTCGGTTGTTACTTCGTGATTGTACTTTTCTTCGTGGTTTATCCTTTGTGGATTTGAGAGACCTTCAGGGGTCTCGGGGTCCCTACTGAGTAGCTTATACTCACCCCTGCACGGGCTTCGCCCGCACTACGTTGTGTTGGTTGCAGACGACGGACAGCGTTGACCTTAGCTGAGGCCTACAGAGCGGGACGGTACCCGGAGGAGGACCACTGGGCGGGACGTGCACGGAGCGGACGGCGGGACCCGTGGAGCAGAGGAGCTATCTGTACCCACCCTTCAGGTGGGATTTCCAGTGGACAGCTCGGTGTAGCAGCTTTTACTTTCCAGTTGCTGTTTTCCCTTTCGAGTTGTACTTTACTTTCAGTTTGGGTTTGTATTCTGGCCCATTTACCATTCCGCACTTTCAGTCGTACTCTGCTTTGTTTAGTATTTACTTTCCGCTTGTTTACTCTGTGGTGTGTGTTTACTTTTCAAAGGCAATGCCTTCCCTTTTTACCGGGATTTACGCCTTGGTGCTAGTCGCCAGCCCTTGGCCTATGGAAGGCGGGCTTGGGGTAGTCACGGCACGGACCCCGAGGGCGGGTCGTGACAATAGATTACAATTTAAAATCATGATATTTCTATGAATCTCATAAATAGCATAGATAAATCATGCATGTGACATGGGGCATCATTTTCAAATCCCTCTTACAATAACTTTTACATATCGAATAAACTACTGGGTATAATCCAAAAATATATTAATAGGAATGTATAAATGGTAAAACTTTATCCCTTAACCTAATTCATTAGATAGCTATATTTTGATCACCAGTTATCATGAATTATACCAGTCTCACACATCATCTTGAGTTTTTTCAGGCTCAATTATCATCATAAACAATTCCCACTAACCACAGAAATGAAAAAACACATGAAATATTTAATTTTCATCAATGTACTAAGAAAAATATTATTTTCACCCATAAAAAACTCATTTATAGATCTTGAAATATCCATTCCAATTAAAAACCATTTTACAATACCCTGAACAAAGGTAAAGAGGTTTTTTATTGAATAAAACATGGAACCTTATAAAGGATTCCTACTATCAAATAACAATTCTAGTGCTGGGAAAAACCAATGATTTTATATATGTTAAAATAAAACATTAATTTTTAATTTTTTTTCAAAATGTTCTGTATCAAATATGTAAAAATAGTTCTATATAAAAAATTTGAATGAAATTTAAAAGATATTATAAAATATTGTTTTTCAATCATTTAATTACATATTAATATATTGATAACATAATTTTATGAATGTGGAAATGTAATAAAAATATTTATAAAATAAATCATTGAAATATTAAAAACATGGAATTTAGGGTAAAGTATCCCTTACCTTGAGTATGAGTAATCATGTACATTATGTATCTCCTATTTAGAAATTTTTTATCAATTTTTTACATTCTTAATAAATGTTTATAGGTTAAAAAACCTTTCATTTAAAGATTCGTATTATTTTTTTAATTACATATTTATTTACAAAAACGGTTAAGTACATGTTAGGTGTTTGGAGGATGTCCAATTTATAATTTCAAATCGACTTCAGTATGTTGATTGTGGTCAAATAAGATACTATTCCATTATATATAGAATAATAATCATTATATTTTTATATTTTTTATATATTAATTAAATTTTTATAACTAAAAATATAAGACAGTTATAAACAATTAATTATGTTCCAATCATAGAGATGGTTGGTTGTATGCATGCATGAGTAAGATTTTTGTTTTTCAAAGAAAATGTGAAAAAAGGAATGTATGATTTTATCATTCCAAAATGATGATTGTATCATAATTATCATATTATATGATTAAATACCATTATATATAAACCATCCATGTGAGATTATGATGAAAAATTAATCAAATCACTTCATGAGGGTGGTAATACACACATACAAATGAACAATGTTATCGTTTTTCAATGAATGGAATGGTAAGAAAATATATGACATAATATACCTCCATAATTACAATTAATTCATGAATATCATATATAGTCACATTAAATATATATTTATTATAGTATCGAATGATTATATTAGATTGATATACTTTTAAGAGGGGGTGAATTGTAGTTTAAAAACCCTTTAAGCTAAGAAAAAACATCTTATATTAAATATATTAGAATCATACTTAGTCTGATTATTTGAGTAAAAATCAGAACATGAAATAATATGATTATATAAGAGTAAAAGATTAAGAATCCTAATTGATATGATTAAATCAAGATATGTTATTTCTGACTTCTTAGTAACACCTATAAAACACATTGAATATAAAAATTAATATAAATAATAAATTTTTATATCATGTACATTGGAATAATAAACTTTAAAAAAATAAATAAAATATATAATAAAATTAATAATGAATTACAAGAAATATTAAAAAAATTACCTTTTTTAACCTTTAGTATAAGGTAGTTAATAACCTTGATTAATGGAATATATAGTTTTATACTTACTATGAAGGTTGTCTTTGCCTACCCAGAAATCCCTCGATACAGTGATCAAAATATTCTTTGGTCTATTCTCCATGGAATGTATCGATATACTGATTGGTGTTTTTCTTCCTAGCCCTAGAACCCCTTGATCTAATGGATGAGATTCACTTTCTTCCTATCCATGGAAGCCCTCAATCATAACATTGAAAATATGTGATTAAAAAAGAAAATTTTCATAAGTAAATAACCCTAACAAGTGTTCTTTAGAATGACTATAATTATCTAAATATTTATAAATACAATAATGAGTGGTTCACACTATAAAATCTTCAAATTACATGGGATTCAAATTAAATCTTCTTCAGACTCTTTAAATGAATTTTTATTTATATGTGAAGTTCCAAAGATCATATTTCTATGCTTGTTGCAATGAACGTAAATAGATGGCACTTGATAGCTCATAATGTACTGGAATTACTGAATTTTGATTGTCATTTTTTTAACACCATTACAGTGTTACAGGAATTCATTATGAATGAAATAAGTCTATGTATTCTGATTATAAACATTGGTTATCCAGATGGGCTTCCTTATCAATATTTTATAAGATATTCTTTTTAAGAAAAAGTTTGATTGTTTCGATACCATAATCAATCCAATAGTGTCATATTTTTTCCATACAATAGACAATAAAAACCCTAATCACTAGTTTGATAAAATGTATGTCTAATATATCATACCCACACTCAATCTAATGATCGTAATGATGAATAGTTGGTTAATATTAATAATACATTAGAAGTTTTTATATGTATATTAAAAGATAATATTTTCTATAAAAACATAATAAAACTCTTGGGATAAAAATATTTAGTTAACATGTTTTATGAAAGTGTATTTGATTTTAAAAAATAAAGGAATGGAAAAGTTTGAAGTAAATGTTCAAACTCAACAATATCCACGACTTTGGAAACCGCAAACTATAAAACCTAAATAAAATATAACTTAAAACACTTACATCCCTCTATTATTTTAAAAACATAGAAGTTATTCTTTTCAAATTAACTACCCCCTATGTATGTAAATCTTCTTAATACAATATAGACTATTAAAATAATTATCCTTAAAGAATAACTCTATACCCTTTATGAAAATTTCCCCCTTAGGATACTTTCTCCCCCTTAATTCAATATTCTCCCCTTATTATATCATTATCTTCTTTTGATAAATCTTTCTACTATTATAAACCATTCTCCACATTTTTAATTTTTGAAAAGTAATGGGAATGATCACTATGTTTGGTAATATTTTGGAAAAATATCATTTCAAACAATACTAAAATATGAAATAATCCATTTAAATATAAAACAATATATAACCAATTTGAATTGGAAAAAATTCAAGCACATTAGAAATGGATGAAAAGTAATTCATTTATAAGAAACTGAAATGTTTTAAAAAATACATTAAGGTTTCAATGAAAAAAAATCATTCTTTCATTAATAAATACTTCACAAAACCATTTATCTTCTTAAATGCATTTCTAAATTTCTCAAAATTTGTAGATATTTACTATTTCACATTTTCTTGAGTATTAAACATTTTTAAATACTTAAAGAGTTACTTATTTGTATCCCTCATTATGATCAGTTGATCATTACAATATTGGTGTTTTTTCATCTCTATGTACATATCATGGATAATGTTTTTCACAAAATTGACATGTTAAGTATGTTCGTTAGTAGCATATGTAAATTTTCAATAAACATAGAAGTACCATCAATGACTGAGGATAATTGGCTAAGTGAGTCAGCTAATTTTAATAAGAGTTCTTTACTTCAACAAACATCCCATCATGCGTATGAATATCAAAATCAACTTGGTTATACCATTTAACAATTATATTGCATGATATTTTATGAGTAAGGGAATTTTGTTGAATAGTTTACAATTTAGATTGAATATGAATAAAAAATTCTGTTAAAATGATTATTGACTCTTATACCTCACCGAGACTATTCTAAATGATATGATATATTACTTCAAAGTTTGTAAAATATGGAATTATAGATTCTATCCTTGTAAAGTATTAAAAGATATAATAAATTCTATTTTATACTATTTTTTCTTTTAATCAGATGAGTGTGAGGATGTTATCAGGGGTTTTATTATTCTCATCAAGATATCAACATCATTCCATTTCTTATATATTTCATGTAAATTTTCTTGTCATATAAAAAAACATTAGTTTCTACATGGTTACCAGATTTGTATTTGTCAGATAATTTCATCTTTTATTGTTTTTCTTCAATGAAAATTCTTCATTCTTTTTGGATGAAGATTATTATTCTGGAGTAATTTTTTTTATCCATTCTATATAAAAATGGTAAACATGACAAGTATGAGGTTGATTTGGATGAATCTTTTTCTTATAATTTTTTTATGATTTTGATTCTTCACTATTATCACCTTTTTTATCTTCATATTCTTTTTCCTCTTATTCTTCTACTTCAAATTTTACTTCTTCTTATACTTATTAATATTCTTATTCATCCTCATGTTTTTCTTACTATTCTTCTCATTCTTCAACTTCTCTTGGTTTTTATTCTCTATTATCATTATTAAATCCTTTCTCATTTTCTTCCTATAGATGTCGGGTGATTCTAAATCATCCATTTCTGGATAAATCTAGTTTTAGTTATTTCCCTAGAACATTGGGGACTGATTCTTCAACAATAAGTTATTCCTTTCCCTTATTAGTAGTCGGAAAAATTTTAGCTAATATATATGAGGATTCTTTAACAATTAATCATTCTTCTAGAATAATATGATCGGTATTTAATGTTATAAACATTGGATTATTAGAATATATTTCAAGTCTTTTCAAAATATATTCTAGAATTATTAGATCTTTCAACCTCTTCATTTTTTACTTAATTTTTCTTATTCCTCTAAAATTTATACATTGTATATTTTTAATGAATTATCATTTTTGAGGTCAATTACATAATCTATATCCCCTATATTCTTCTCATACATATGTGCATTAATTTTTTGAAAAGTTTCATTAAATATATAATTTTTTTTCATTTGATTTAGAGGTGGAAGAAGTATCATATTTTGTTTTTTCTTATTATTTTATTCCATGGAATTTCATAATGGTTGTGCCTCTTATGAATCACTGTTAACTTTTTCTACATAAATTATTGTTTTTGAATCAAACACAAACATCTTTCAAGACATCATATCCTCATTGATAAAAGAAATATTATCCCTCTCTGGATATGATTTATTCACCACCTTGGACAAATCCATAAAATTAAAAAAAATTAATAATAAAGGTTGGAAACATTATTATAATTTAATTGATTAGATATGTTTTGATGTTATCCATGGAAATGAAAATGATCATTATAAGATTAATATTTCACATATTTACAAGACAATTATGAAAAAAACATCAGAAACCATAAAGGTATCTTTTTAACCCTTCCTCGACATCATATATCCTTGAATCAATGGGGAAATGACTCTATTATCTTGATTTTGGTGAGATAATTTCCTAAATTTCTCATAGTGGGAAAATATAAAAGCATCATATTTTTTATTGTTAAAAGCTTCATCATTTTTTATTATCTTTTGTAAAGGAATGTAATAATATCCTTCTGATGGAACGAAAAAAAATATGTTACCCAATTATAAGACAAACTATACCTTTTACCATACATAGTAAATGATATTTTTTCCTTACCAGATTATTTGAAAAAAATGCATTGATTCAAATTTTTATGAAACAACCAATAGATACTAATGATCAAAATCCATATCTAGATTTGAAATTCATACTGACTCACAACATTGAAGATAAATAATCATTTTTAGTGTTGAATTATACTTGAAAACAACAATCATTCTATAAAACATTCCATAAACCCAAACCACTTAGAATTGTATTACTTGGTTTCCATTGGTACTAAAACTGTGTCCGGTGATAAAATATAATGAATGATTATCAGACTGAGGGATTTTAACATTTTAGAAACTCGTGTGTGAAATCTATGAAGAACCGATGTCGGAAACTATGTGACCCACCCTTATAAAGTCATTGGGGACAAAATTAAACTTCTATAAACAGTTGGTATTGAAAACCTTTCTGATCAAATGGCTGATATTTATCTGAAGAATATATTTAAATGTATATTTGAACTCTTTTTTGTTTTATAACATTTTTTATAGTGCAGTTCATTCCAATTTGGAAAATTTATATACTTTCAAATAACCAAATAACATTATATAAATCTAATAGTGTAGCAACAAAAACAACAATAGTTATAACATAATGAAATATTGAAAAAAGTAAAGTCATTAAAGATCCCCTTTCAGAGAAGAATGTTTCAACTATATGATTATACTTTTCTTCTTGGTTTTTGTAAAAAAAATATATAATGAATGTTTTATAGTATAAATAAAATTGTTTTATTTATGAAAACCTAATGTTATTATGATATTTTCTAAATAAAAATTATTATGATAGTTTTGAATAATATTTGTGTCTATAAATATTATAATAATTTATGAATCTTGAAAAATGTTAATGAATTTTGAATCTAAAATGTTTTATAATAAGTGTGAATTCAAAAAACTCATTATGTTTTTAGAAAGACTAGAAATTTGGATAATTAAAATTTTTATTAATTTATTTTTAAAAACTAAAACATATATAACCCTTATAAATAAGAGTATGTTAATGTAAGGATATATTTCAACATGAAGTAGTTATGAATAACCAATTTACATTTATCAATCATACCTTTTTTTAATGTATTCAAATCATTTAGAAATAAGTGGTTTTTTATGGACTTGAGTATGTTGTTCTTGCATTCTGAGGAATTGAAAAATTATAGATCTTTTAAGTGTGTGATCCTGAAGGAAATAGTTTCTTATATCTATGTGGATATCATGTGATTTATGTTTTGGGTTTTACTTAATGTAGTAGAACTTTCATTATCCTAATGTTTTTTAGTTTTTGTAAAACTCATGTTATATTAGGTTAGTGTTTGTTGCATCCCCAATACATCATTACAACAACTTGCATCTTCCACATATTATTCGTTAGTAGTGCCAAGAATGTACTAACCTTTTATTTCATAACTAGGAATGATTTGACGTTTCACTAAAGCAAGGCAAGTCTTAGATCCTATTTTATTCTAAGTATATGGTGTAAACATTTTCATGTCAATTGAAAAAAATAATAAATTCATTCTTCGAACTATGTACTAAAATTTTTTCATTCATAATGTTTAATAGGTAACCTTCATCACATAATTAATATATTATTTTAAGGATTTTATTATGCCCTACAACAAATAAAACATTTTAAATAAGTATTTTTTCAAGAAGAGTAATGTTAGCTATTTTCATAATTACTCCTATATCATTATCATAAAAAGGAAATTTTCACATTTCATATTTATTATCTTATTAGAAAAATCATTGTATATGGTCATGTGTCTAGTAAATCCACTATCCATGTACCAAATATTTTAGTTATTGGGACTATATTTATTTTCTTGTAAACAACGTATTAGTTTTTCAAAACCCAATCCTTTGTGGGATTGGTATCTTCAGAAAACAAAATCATATGTAGCAACATATTTTAGAAAAATAAGCATTATGAAATACATGAGATTGAAATTTTTTAAAAGAATATTATTTTTTCTAATAAACACTACTATGTCACTTAGTAAAAAAAAGGTACACATTTTGGGAAAAATAATTGTTACTAAATGAAAGTTTTTTATTTGTAAACCCCTTTTGGAACTGTTAATATGGGGTCTAATTTATTTATAAATCTATAAAAAATTTCCTTACCAGTGGGAAACTTTGATAAATATTTTTTCAGCTGAGAAATTCTGGATTTTATCTTGATAACTAAATTTTTATCCTCTTCAATATTAATTTTAAATCATAGTTTTCCTTATAAAAGAAAATTCTACGAAATAGTTTTTAAAACAATTTTTTAAATGGTTTATTTTTCGGAAATATTTTTATCTTGATATTTAGAAAGATATGATATTTCATCAGTAAAAAGAGTTATTATTGAATCTTCATTAGCAGTTTTTTGTTTTACATTATCAAGTTTTAAAAAATCATAGAATTTTTTTAAACGTCTATAATATCTAGAAACATCATCATAAGAAGGTAATGTATTGTATTTAATAGATGAGGATGATTATCCATCAGAAGATGTAAAACTTTTTACATTATTAATGACAAGGTAATAGTTATATAAATAAAAATTTGTAATGGATTCAGCTATTCGCAAAATATCCATTAAACATTGATTTAGCATGGGTAATTTTCAAGGAGACCATTATTACTCCATATTGAAGATTCATTATCAGAATAACTTTTAGAAGAATCACCACCACTAGCACTCTAGGTGTCAGAATCTTTCAAAACATTATTTCCATTAGATTTATATTACTTATTTGTATTTATATCTAAATTCCTTTCCTTTATTTCTTCCATTTTCATCTTTAGAAAATCATATTGGAAATTTTTATATTTATTACATTCATAACAAGTGACATTAGAATTATTATTATCACATTTATCCTCATTCCATTTTTATATTTGTATTGTATGTATTTCTTTCCAACTATCTTGTTCATCCTTCTATATATATTATCTAAATCATTCTCTGAATGATCTGATGTAATATAATATGACTGAACAACAAATTTTTTCTTCCTTGAATATTTCACATCTTTAATAGATGACTAAACATTAGGAGGTATAATAGTTTTAATAGAAAAATAAACACCGCCATTTTTATTTATAGCTTTATCATTATCTCTATTATGTATTCCCTCACATGGCATGAGAGTACTAGCCAAATCATTAAGCATAAAATTAATTAATATCCTCTTATCACCCACATATGTTCTTTTTTATTCCCACTCATAGGGAATTATATCAATAATATTTTCAACAATAATTTCTCAGTCAAGTTTATTTTCCCAAAAAACAACAAAAAAATTATAATGGTCATTAATCCTTGATACATCTTTTCAACTAACTCTCTACGAGGGAAATCCATGTCTTTTTAATCATCTCTAGGATTATATTCTTCTTGTTTCCAAAACATTGGATGTAGCAATACGTGTATCATCGATTTTACTCTTAATACTCTTTGTATATTCCCAAGATGATATCTGACTATATATATTCCATGTCATAGAATACATTAAATTACTTAGTAATTTCTTGTTAAATTAATATTCTTAATTCTCAGAATTTGTGGAAGTATAAAATTCCTTATCGAGAATCTCATATTTTCCCTCATTCATTAAGGAATTATCAACTCCAATTTTGATCAAAATAATTTTCATTCTGTCTCTCCAATATTTATAGTCATTCCGATCCAGAATTGTTAGTCGACTAGATATCAAATTTTAAAGCGATCCAACATTCATTATTTAAATATTAATACAATAGAAATTATTTTCTATAAATAAATGTTTCTGTAACATTGTTTATAAACAAATAGTTTCTATCAAAACATATAAACTTTTAATAAATAAATTAAAAAACTCAACAAGTATATAAGAAGTTGAAACGTACTCTGATAACAATTTTAGAATTTAAATATTATCTTAGATGGAAAAAATCAAAGATTAGGGTTAATGATAGTTTAAAAATTCTTTCAACTATTCAAAACAAAAAACCTCTTAACCGTGCATTGATATGGTTTCCATTCCTTCCACTAGGCGCCATTTCTAAACAATGGCATAAACTAGATTAGTTTATAAATTAAAATACATAATTCGATATTTGTAAAAAACATTACATAAATTGAACTATTTATGGATATAATCCATAATCATTAAAAGAAATGTTTTCTTTGATAAAGTATATACTCATAACCCTTCATAGTGGTTTGTAAAGAAAATGAGAATTTTCCTAAGCATATCCCCCGGGAGTGTCGTAACCAAGAGTGCAGCAAGGCCCGTTGTCGTGCACCAGTTCCCATTCGAGTCTAGCTCAAAGCGGTGTTTTCGGGTTTTACCCCTAGGTACATCTGTGCCAGAGCTGCCTCTACCTGCTCGTATCCAGACAGGGATGTATTGCTCGGAAAACTCACAACATCTCTACAATACCAAAATTCTAGGAAGTTCTTCTATACTAATCTTCAAAGTCTATCTTCGGGCTATGTACTCTAATCAGAGTTTATCTAAATCTAGCTTCCAAGGTTAGTACTAAACTGCCTTTGATACCAACCGTAGCACCCCGACACCAGCTACCCAGAGTCGGTGCATTACTTCGTAACATTGGCATGATCACAAAAGATCAAGTCTCGAAAGACATATTAGTTTAGTAGCCTTGGAAACACTAGATACATTCATAAGTCTTACATTACATCATAAAGTGAAAAACTAATAACAAAGTCTTCATAGTCCACACTCATATCCTCTTCTGACTATCCCTACAGGTCATTCATAAAATACTTCTTCACATCCTGGAAAATATTAAAACATTGAAAGGGGTGAGCTCAGATGCTCAGTAAGGATAACAATATTGCGGAAGCCTTCATAAATAAACATAAACATTTAAGGCAATGTATAACTAAAACAAAATCCTTTTAAACTTGAACATCAACACAATATGGCAAAAGTACAATGAGATAATGCCATTTACTTCTTCACGTGGATATTCTACTGGTCGAATAATCACATGAAATATCATTAACCACTTTCATAATGATGGAATGCATAATGCCAAACTATCATAACCACGTAGTCAAGGCCTCATGCCAAGACCACAAATAAGATTTTGTCAAGGCCTTGTGCCAAGACACTAGTATGTCTCATGAGACATGCTGATGCATCGAGGAGCTATAGCGGGCTCCACCCATCACTTATTAAGTCCAATGCATTCCTCATATGAATAGGTTTAAACATAACATAAACCATAACATAATCGTATCACATGAAACATGCATAAATGAAACATAACATTTCCACATTTCAATCACAAGATTTCAATACAACACATTGATATAAAAAAATTCTTTAAATACCATTTTCAATACCAAAATAAAATAAAGTTAAAACTTTGTATTTATTTTTCATTAAAAAAAAGTGATGGCTTGTAGAGGAAGCTGAAACTCAAATAATGGTCATGGAGGCAGAGAAGTCGTTGTCGCCGCATATGTACGGAAAGAAAAACATTCGCTTTTTGTCGTTTAGTAAAACGCTTCGTATAAAAAGATTCCTTTTGAATAAACTTAAAAGTCAAAGGGGTTTATACACTGTACAAAAGAAATTTGTGTATAAAAGAAAATATGCCTCAATGAATGGAGATTGAGACGAAGTCCCTTAAAAAGATCATTTTTAAATAAAATATTTCTATTATCTGTATTCACTATATGTACACATAAAGAAAGTATAAATACAATATACTACATAATAATATCATGACATAATTTGAAAGTAGGAGATTAACCCAAAGAATGGAAGTTGGGTTATGAAATTCCCTTACCTTGCGTCTTGTCCTTACTCGACCATTCTTTAACCTCCTGAATAATAAAATAGAGTTAATATATACCTTATTAAGAACCATTTTCAATTTCATTATCCTTTTTATATCACTTATTACAATGTTATGAACATTATGTAATTATTTAAGTTAATAACGGTCGTTTTGTCGATCTTTGGTACTTGAGTCAACAATAAACTTCTTATAATTACAAGTTGATTATGTGGTAGAATATCCATTATCTCCAGAATTATATTCATGGTTTAGATGTCATATATATCATATATATCCAGTATATACATTTATAATATTACGTAACATTTAGAGGTAAGAAATGAAATGCACCGTTCATGGAGATGGTAAGCCGTACGTACGCATGAACGCTACTTTCATTTCAATTTCATATTTAATGGAACGAAATCATAATGATATAAATGTATAATATAATTCCAGTATAATATAGTGTATAATACCATTTAATCCATCCTTTATACATCCCACATATGGCATTAACGATTCAAATCACATTGAGGGGGCGGTAGTCCGCACTTCCTAAAATGAAATTATCACGTTTTACCCATAATGGAAATCATAAAGTATGCCATAAATGAGAAATACAGAAGCATAAGTAAAACATAAACATATTATATATCATGTATAAAAATAGTGACATATTAATGGCCACCTTTGAAGGTGTTATATGAGTGTTGAACAATCATCGTTTCGTGAGGCAGAAATTCGCCATCCACAGAAACCGTATGTTCTTTAACCATTAGATGTAGGTTTGTGTAAGTGTAGCTCGAATCCATCTTATAAAAACGTCCTAGTATATTTAGGATACTGGTGTTGTTACAAAAGAAATTAATAAAAAGAGTTTAGGGGGTTGGAGAAGAAAAACAAAACAAAACAACATTAGAGAAGACATTACCTCAAAATCGGGTAACTCTTTTTGATTTGAGACAAAGGCTTACTTGGGAAGAGTTCTGCCCAAAGTGAGGCTTCTAGGAGTAATAGGGGGAGGATGGGAGAGTATTTGGGCAGAGGTTGGCCGAACCAAAGGGCTTGAACGTGTAAATGAGGTGGGAGAGGTGGGGGCCTTTTATAAGTGGAGAGGAGGGGCTCTTTTGGAACGATTGAAATGTTACATTATTATATAATTCTTTTCGGATTATAAAGGTCCCATACTTATATAATTCGTGGCTAAGGTGATAAGGGTTCGAAATATCTTCATCCAATAGGCTTTGGAGAAGTGTATGCCTTGGATTTTGCATTATCTTCTAATTTTATTTAAATCGTTAAATAATGAGGTCATCGCCGCATCATAATGATGTCATAAATAATTTAATTTATTTAATGTCTAAAAATTATAAAAAATTACTATGATGTAGGAAATCGTTTTATCTTTCTAATTAATATTTATAATCAAAATTTGGACTTGTGTAACCCCACATAAAAACTATTTTAGTAAAACAACTCATGTTTGTGTCAATTTAATTTTAACATTAAATAAATATATATTAATGTCATTTTCCAACTAAAGTTGCTCCATGGGGTCCCCAAGTTGACCCATAGAGTTTCTTGGTCGGCCATGACTCATCCAATAGTATAAGGACAAGTTTCAAGCCCATCTCATATTATTAAAACATTATTTTTACCTTAAACTACCCTAATTACCTCTAATCGCGATTAACTTAAAAGTTACTATTCAACAAAAAATTATTTTGATCTCATTGAACCACATTTTACTTCTTAATGAAAACCATGTATGTTGGATTTTTGAAAATAAAATCACAGAAGTGGTAATATTTCATTTAAATGAAAAATCAGTTATTTAACTACCACTTAGTGGTTTCACTATTCATCAAAAATTGAAGTTTTTGAGAACAAAGCCAAAATTTCACCTTAAGCTATAATTGATATTCCGAATTAAAAAATGATGTCTATTTTAAAAAATTACAAACATATAAGTTGCAGTAATTAATTTTATAATTAATTCCCGCTGTCACAGCAAATAGCGTGTTTTAAGAAACAATTTATATCAAAAGATTGGCAATTGTTTATGTCCAATTTCAATGTTAAATTAATTCTAATGACCACCATTGGATAAAATGGTAAAAATATATTCTAATTATACTTTAAAACCACTAAATAGTATAATTTATCACAATAAATTATTTTTATTTAAAAAGTTGTTTTAAGTATTTTTCACTATTCATAAAAAAATCGGAAGTTCTCAGAAAGTTACAAAAAATTCAACTTAGGTTAATTTCGATATTACGAATACAAAAATGAAGTCCATTTTGAAATATAAAATTTCTATAATTTTAAAAAGTGGTTATTACTATTCATAACGGCTAAATTGATTAGTCGCGGTGTTTTAGAACTC
This sequence comes from Viscum album, assembly GCA_963277665.1. NCBI lineage: Eukaryota > Viridiplantae > Streptophyta > Magnoliopsida > Santalales > Viscaceae > Viscum > Viscum album. The sequence continues at coordinate 2,130,954,435 of OY728155.1, read as the reverse complement.
GAAGTTGCATACAATGAAAGCTATTACATTATTGAATGAGAAGCGTATTGTGGAAGCTCGGGGTGTTACATTATCCCCGCCTTCAATAAATTGTGTCCTCACAATTTGAAATTTTTCTTTGAAAATAAAAGCTTGAAAAGAGAAAATACCTTTGAGGATAACCCACATCGGAAATAAGGTTAATAAATATATAACATTAAAAGAAAGCAAGATAAGTACAAAGGTCACCCGATATAGCCCATTCTAGGATTCTATGAAAATATGGATATGGAGGAGAAAAAAACCATCAAGGTATGATGGAGAGTTATAGAAAACAGGATTAGGAGAAAGTTTAACCACAAGAAAATCACAAACTTGTGATTGGTTAAACGGTCATTAAATCCCCAGTTGGAAAAGTTAACCAACAACATTTTTGTTTTAAGTTGCCTTTTATAATGTTGAGGAATTTATTTAGGAGATTTACTAAGAACGTAAGGGAATATACATACTTGTTATGTATACTTTCATTCGTTAATAAATTTTTACCACAAACCTAACTTTTACTCCAAATGGTAACAGAACTCAAAAATATTCTATTTATCCTAATTGTATAAGGTTCCAAATGTTAACACATACCATTCAGATTAGTAAAATTATTTTGTAATAACCAGGGACTTCCTGTAGGCTAGTGGTAGGAAATAAAGGCTTGTCGCACTATGGTTGTGGGTTCGATTCCTGCAGCTTTGTCCGACGCGACGGGTTATTCCCCACCCTACATGTTGTCCTTTTCCTAAAACTATAGTATCATAATATTCCAAAAATAATCTTCATAAATTTTTTAACCTTAAACATTACTTATCCAAAGATCAACTTAATCCACTCCAACCTTTATAGTTATCCAAAATACCTCTGTCCAGACATTCTCTAAAAGGTCTCTTAATTCCAAAATCAATTTATCAGATTCCCCAAACGAAGTAAAGTTTCTCTTATTGTCACATACTAAAAATATGATTACCTTAATCATATTAAAACCTTACTGAAACAACAAGTACTGCAGTACAATCCTTATATATATATCACATTATTATAATAACCAGAATATAATCCATGAGTCCAAAAGCACCAATACATTAATTATTCTGCATCAACTGTAGTAACAGCATAATATTGTCCTTGATCCCTTGGCCTTTTCTGAGGTAAGTTTCCCTGACGCTTAGGACATTCATTTGCATAATGACCCATTTCTCTACAATTGTAGCATTAAACTTTGATATCCTCTTTATTTCCCTTGCAATCACGAGCCTGGTGACCCTTTTCTCCACATTTATAACAAACTCCCATTCCTTTTAGGCAAGTACCAGGGTGATTCTTCCCACAATTATCACATAATGGAAAATCCTTCTTTCCCTTTTTCCCTTTATCTGTCTCTTGTTCCACCATTCTCTTCTTCTCTTGCTTTACTTTGTTGTCATAAGACTTAGAGAATTCCTTTTCTATCTTGATAGCACACGAGACAGTATCTTCGTATGATGAGAAGGATTGTGATACTAATGCTCGATGGAGAAATGGTTTTATCCCATGAAAGGAACGATCAATCTTACTCCTTGGGTTACGTATATAATCGGCAGCATGCCTCGCTAACCTTGTAATGTTAGCCTCATACTTTGCGACATTCTCATCCTCCTTCTGCCTCAGTCTCAGAAATTGCCTTTCCATATCTGCTTGATGGTCACGAGGAAAGTATTTTTCTAAGAAAAGCTCTTTGAACTCCCTCCATTCCATATTTGATACATCATTATCTTCCTTTTTGTTTTGAATCAGCGACCACCACTGATCAGCATCTCCAGTGAGGCGGTAAACTTCCATGACAACCTTCTCCCTTTCACTACTCCCCAAGGCATGGAATATTATCTCTAAGGAATTTATCCATTGCTCAGCTACTATAGGATTTGTACTCCCATTGAAGGATTGTGGTTGTTGTCTCATGAAATGATCTATCATTGATCCTCCACGTTGCGGATCAGGGTGCTCCATTCGAGTAAGGTTATTATTCATAACCTGAGTGAGTTGTCCCAGTATGGTAATAAGTTGATCCGCACCAGTTGTATCTCCAGATCCACAATAATTATCTTGAGCAGGATGGAAATCCCTACACGGAGTGCGTGCATTGATACGGTTTCCATTCCTTCCACTAGGCGCCATTTCTAAACAATGGCATAAACTAGATTAGTTTATGAATTAAAATACATAATTCGATATTTGTAAAACACTTTACATAAATTGAACTATTTATGGATATAATCCATAATCATAAAAAGAAATGTTTTCTTTGATAAAGTATATACTCATAACCCTTCATAGTGGTTTGTAAAGAAAATGAGAATTGTCCTAAGCATATCCCCCGGGAGTGTCGTAACCAAGAGTGCAGCAAGGCCCGTTGTCGTGCACCAGTTCCCGTTCGAGTCTATCTCAAAGAGGTGTTTTCGGGTTTTACCCCTAGGTACATCTGTGCCAGAGCCGCCTCTACCTGCTCGTATCCAGACAGGGATGTATTGCTCGGAAAACTCACAACATCTCTACAATACCAAAATTCTAGGAAGTTCTTCTATACTAATCCTCAAAGTCTATCTTCGGGCTATGTACTCTAATCAGAGTTTATCTAAATCTAGCTTCCAAGGTTAGTACTAAACTGCCTCTGATACCAACTGTAGCGCCCCGACCCCAGCTACCTAGATTCGGTGCATTACTTCGTAACATTGGCATGATCACAAAAGATCACGTCTCGAAAGACCGATTAGTTTAGTAGCCTTAGAAACACTAGATACATTCATAAGTCTTACATTACACAATAAAGTGAAAAACTAATAACAAAGTATTCATAGTCCACACTCATATCCTCTTCTGACTATCCCTACAGGTCATTCATAAAAAACTTCTTCACATCCTGGAAAATATTAAAACATTGAAAGGGGTGAGCTCAGATGCTCAGTAAGGATAACAATATTGCGGAAGCCTTCATAAATAAACATAAACATTTAAGGCAATGTATAACTAAAACAAAAGCCTTTTAAACATGAACATCAACATAATATGGAAAAAGTACAATGAGATAATGCCATTTACTTCTTCACATGGATATTCTACTGGTCGAATAATCACATGAAATATCATTAACCACTTTCATAATGATGGAATTCATAATGCCAGACTATCATAACCACGTAGTCAAGGCCTCGTGCCAAGACCACAAATATGATTTTGTCAAGGCCTCGTTCCAAGACACTAGTTTGTCTCATGAGACCTGCCGATACATCGAGGAGCTATAGTGGGCTCAACCCGTCACTTATTATGTCCAATGCATTCCTCATATGAATAGGTTTAAACATATCATAAAACATAACATAATCGTAACACATGAAACATGCATAAATGAAACATAACATTTCCACATTTCAATCACAAGATTTCAATACAACACATTGATATAAAAAAAATGCTTTCAATACCATTTTCAATACCAAAATAAAATTATGTTAAATCTTTGTATTTATTTTTCATTTAAAAAAAGTGATGGCTTGTAGAGGAAGCCGAAACTCAAATAATGGTCATGGCGGCGGAGAAGTCGTTGTCGCCGCATTTGTACGAAAAGAAAAACATTCCCTTTTTTTCGTTTATTAAAACGCCTCGTATAAAAAGATTCCTTTTGAATAAACTTAAAAGTCAAAGGGGTTTATACACTGTACAAAAGAAATTTGTGTATAAAACAAAATATGCCTCAATGAATGGAGATTGAGACGAAGTCCCTTAAAAAGATCATTTTTAAATAAAATATTTCTATTATGTGTATTCACTATATTTACACATAATTAAATTATAAATACAATATAAGACATAATAATATCATGACATAATTTGAAAGTAGGAGATTAACCCAAAGAATGGAAGTTGGGTTATGAAATTCCCTTACCTTGCATCTTGTCCTGACTCGACCGTTCTTTAACCTCCTGAATAATAAACTAGAGTTAATATATACCTTATTAAGAACAATTTTCAATTTCATTATCCTTTTTATATTACTTATTACAATGTTATGAACGTTGTGTAATTATTTAAGTTAATAACGGTCATTTTGTCGATCTTTGGTACTTGAGTCAACAATAAACTTCTTATAATTACAAGTTGATTATGTGGTAGAATATCCATTATCTCTAGAATTATATTCATGGTTTATATTTCATATATATCATATATTTCCAGTATATACATTTATAATATTACGTAACATTTAGAGGTAAGAAATGAAATGCACCGTTCATGGAGACGGTAAGCCGTACGTACGCATGAACGCTACTTTCATTTCAATTTCATATTTAATGGAATGAAATCATAAGGATATAAATGTATAATATAATTCCAGTATAATATAGTGAATAATACCATTTACTCCATCCTTTATACATCCCACATATGGCATTAACGATTCAAATCACTTTGAGGGGGCGGTAGTCCGCACTTCCTAAAATGAAATTATCGCGTTTTACCCATAATGGAAATCATAAAGTATGCCATAAATGAGAAATACAAAAGCATAAGTAAAACATAAACATATTATATATCATATATAAAAATATTGACATCTTAATGGCCACCTTTGAAGGTGTTATATGAGTGTTGAACAATCATCGTTTCGTGAGGCAGAAATTCTCCATCCATAGAAACCGTATGTTCATTAACCATTAGATGTAGGTGTGTGTAAGTGTATCTCGAATCCATCTTATAAAAACATCCTAGTATATTGAGGATACTGTTTTTGTTACAAAATAAATGAATAAAAAGAGTTTAGGGGGTTGGAGAAGAAAAACAAAACAAAACAACATTAGAGAAGACATTACCTCAAAATCGGTTAACTCTTTTTGATTTGAGCCAAATGCTTCCATGGGAAGAGTTATGCCCAAAGGGAGGCTTCTAGGAGTAAGAGGGGGAAGTTGGGAGAGTAATTGGGCAGAGGTTGTCCGAGAAAAATGGCATGAACGTGTAAATGTGGTGGGAGAGGTGGGGGCCTTTTATAAGTGGAGAGGAGGGGCTCTTTTGGAAAGATTGAAATGTCACATTATTATACAATGATTTTCGGATTCTAAAGGTCCCATACTTATATAATTCGTGTCTAAGGTAATAAGGGTTAGAAATATCTTCATCCAATAGGATTTGGACAAGTGTAAGCCTTGGATTGTTCATTATCATCTCATTTTATTTAAATCGTTAAATAATGAGGTCATCGTCGCATCATAATGATGTAATAAATAATTTAATTTATCTAATGTCTAAAAATTATAAAACAAATACTATGATGTAGGAAATCTTTTTATATTTCTAATGAATATTTATAATCAAAATTTGGACTTGTTTAACCCCACTTAAAATCTGTTTTAGTAAAACAACTCATGTTTGTGTCAATTTAATTTTAACATTAAATAAATGTATATTAATGTCATTTTCCAACTAAAGTGGCTCCATGGGGTCCCCAAGTCGACCCATGGATTTTCTCGGTCGGCCATGACTCATCCAATAGGATTAGGACAAGTGTCAAGCCCATCTCATATTATTAAAACATTATTTTTACCTTAAACTACCCTAATTACCTCTAATCACGATTAAGAACATAAAAGTTACAATTCACCAAAAAATTATTTTGATCTCATTGAACCACATTTTAATTCTTAATTACTACCATGTATGTAGGATTTTTTAAAATCAAATCACAGAAGTGGAAATATTTCATTTAAATGAAAAATCAGTTATTTAACTACCACTTTGTGGTTTCACTATTCATCAAAAATTGAAGTTTTTCAGAACAAAGCCAAAATTTCACCCTAATCTATAATTGATATTCCTAATTCAAAAATGATTTCAATTTTACAAAATTCCAAACATATAAGTTGCATTAAATAATTTTATAATTAATTCCCGCTGTCACAACAAATAGTGTGTTTTAAGAAACAATTTATATCAAAAGATTGGCAATTGTTTATGTCCAATTTCAATGTTAAATTATTTCTAATGACCACCATTGGATAAAATGGTAAAAATATATTCTAATTATACCTTAAAAACACTAAATAGTATAATTTATCACAATAAATTATTTTGATTAAAAAATTTGTTTTATGTATTTTTCACTATTCATAAAAAAATCGGAAGTTCTCAGAAAGTTACAAAAAATTAAACTTAGGATAATTTCGATATTAAGAATACAAAAATGAAGTCCATTTTGAAATATAAAATTTCTATAATTTTAAAAAAAAATTATTACTATTCATAACGGCTACTTTGATTAGTCGTGGTGTTTTAGAACTCGATGTTGCGTACAATGCAAGCTATTGCATTATTGAATGAGAAGCGTATCGTGGAAGTTCGGGGTGTTACATAAAAATAATCTATTTTAATGGTCATATTATAAATAAGAGGTAAAATGATTGTTGGGAAGGTATGATGATAGTTGGAATAGTAACATCATAATATTAACGTTATAATAGTAAATTAATTATATTTACATAAAAGTATCCAATAATATTCATAAAATATATTTCTTAACAATATAAAAAAATTTATTAAAATAATATATTTATCAACTGGTGTTATTATAAACTCTAGCATATGTTTTTATTGAAAATAAAATTTATTTCAAAAGAGTATATATTTTTAGAACGAACAACATGATTTTTCAATTCATTATAGTTTTTGTCTAAAAATTGGTATTATCATACATTAAAAAATATTTTCATAAAAACAAATTTAAATGTATAATTTGACATCAAAATTAGATAATGTTGATTTTTTCATAATTTTATGAGATTGTCAAATTTTTTATTTAATTGTAAAATTCTATAAGTATTATGAACTAATAATATTGTAATGAAGTTATAATAATTATCATAAGTAAATAAACGACCAAAAAAAGTTATTATATTAATATAATTTATTTTAATGAATTAAAATACATTTTAAATCCAATAATGTACTTTTGAAAAATAAAATGTGAAAATATTATTCTCAAAAATAAAATTTTATGGTAAAATGAAATTTACATGTATAAAAAAAATATTTTCTTTCTAAAAAGTAAATATCACAAAAATAATTTTTAAATTTTAAATAACATTAATTAAAAAAATTGGAAAAGAAATGGTATTTCATTTTCCACAATTTTGTTTTAGATATCTTAAAATCCAAAATTAATAATCATTTCTCCTTTATTTGCATTAAATTACCACACACCATCCCAATTCAGTCCACTCTATAATCATTGGGAAAATTTACCATCTCAAATTATATCTTAATAGTCTTCCCAATGTGTTGTAAATGTTATAATGTGTTATTTCACATGATTTAAGAAACTACTTTGGAATGTGAGCGTTTCTAGCCTCATTTTTCATTTATCATTTTCAATCATTTCAATTGCATTAAATTTCTATTGAAAGTGTTTTTATATACCCTTAATATATATACATTAATATATTTTTAATGAGGCATTACTCGTCCTTTTCATTTTTACTTCTTCATAAGATTTAATTTTTCTTAAACATTTTTTAGTACTAAACTCTATAATCTAAAGTCCTATATATTCAGTGTATTTATTTTATTATGGATGTGTTGCTTATAGTAGGTTAAATTAGTATAGGGAATAATGACTAAGATATGTATAGCAGATCCTATATCTGGTATCAAGTAGAATAAATTTTATTTTGTATTATATTCACTTTTTCCATTAATTCATATTGACCAATAAGTATTTCTATAAATAAAATTTTATATCCCAAATACGATTCTAATATATGGCTCAAATTCTCTATATTTTGTAAGGAGATTATTTATTTAATCTTTCATATCATATTAATTCGTACCAGTGTTTTCAATGACGATATTATATTTATATCCTTATTCCATAAAATTACCCACAATAATTACTTCATTATCATTCTAAGGGTACTCTCTATTTCAGTTTGAATATCCTGTATATTTTATATTGATTGTGGAATATTCACCTCAATATCAATATTATTCATTTGAATATGAAAATATTGGAATTCTATATTTCCATTATTATTATATAGATAACTATTTATTACATATACATGATTATGAATGTTGTTTTTTCAGAAACATTATGATAAATATTTTCTTACCACACATTTCCTATTAATTATGTTTTAGACTTATTTGTTAATGGGTGGGGACTACTATTTAAAAGCTCTTTGACTTATCGGTCGGTCTCATGAGACATACTATCTTAGGTATTTGGTCTATTCATACTGAATTATATATGATGTCTTAGCTATGACATTTATAATATGGTTATGATGCCCATTATTATGTATTTCATCAATATGAGATTTTTTATCACTATTCACATGATTATTAATTTACATTGTTATATTTTACATGGATATATTATAATCACATTACAAGATAAATGGTTTTATTTGCCTATTTATTCCAACCATTTTAAATATGCCTAATTTATTACTAATTGTTAAATCTTTATGCTACCCCTTAATGATAATTATATCTAACAACTTTTGTAGTATTTAACTCCTCTCTAGAAAACCATGAATATTTATACATTTGAATTTAGGATAAGAAATGAGAGGAAATAATGTTTTACACATTTTCATTATGTATTTTTTGTTTCCAATGTAATCCAATGACTATATATGTATATAGTATCTTAATACAACTTCTGACACATAGTATTATGATATAATATTTTTGTGTACCAAGGTAATATGATATCCACTGGCTCAAATTTAAGGGAGTTAGAGTTGATACATTTTTCCCAAAATCCAATAAATACCATGTAGGAAATCATCAACAATTAAAATTATGCTAATAAATTACATACCTCTGTCCATTTATTATTATTTTTATAAAAAATATAGAATCATAAACGAAATAAATTCCAATAAATACTGTATTTCTAAACCCATGTGTAAAGAGGGGAAATTGATTCAAATTCCATTATAATCCTTGATGTATAAATTTTACAGTGTCTAAGGATGACAACCCACGTTCACTGAAATAACTATTTTGAGTATGAGTAATTTTTTTCAAAATTTTTATATGGGTATGTAAAAATAATTTACAAATATAGGTCGCATGGGTTTTATTGAAAATGGGTCACATACATTGCATTTAAATATGAAATGAAATTCAATATTTTTATTTGTAAATGTTCATATATAATGTTGTATAATATATTTAAATTTTAAAAAAAATTACACTACTTAAGGTTTCACAATCAATTAAATATGTTACGTAATATCACTAAAACACCATGTTTATTGGGTTATAATTTCCTTTTATTTTATACTATTATTTTATCCATGAATTCAAATTTGTCCGAGTTTCTAGAAAATTCATTCAACCTTTATAAAAAATTGGGGGATTTCGTATATGCCAAAAAAGATAATTAACTCACTACATCATCTATAAATAGATAAAGAGATTAATTTATCAGAATTTTGTAATTATTCATTCCATTTCAATCCCATAAGACTATAAACCACAAAATATCATTCTTGATTATATAATAAAAATAACCAAATTGTTTGATTGAACTATAAAGTAAAATAAAAATTTCATAAACTAATGATTAAATAAAATATTGGTCAATTGAAGATCAATATAAATATATATTTATGTCAAAAAATGGTGCATAAAAACTATTTTACATGTTTTTTAGAAAACAAATTACAGTATATATAAGGTTTGATTAAAGAACCCATGAAATTATTTGATGATTTTTTATTTTTTTTTCAACCCTTTGTGTGATGATTGTGGAGATGGTATTAATATCTAAGAAAAGTGCTGAAAAAAATGGTAGATAACACATTTTTCTTCAACATGGATAATTTGATGTGACAGTGAGTGAAGTAGAATAACATTTTTATAATTTTATCGGTATTATGAGTTGAATATTTTATGTTCATAATTAAAGAAGTTGGAATAAGAAGACATTTATAATGGTAAATATTTTTTAGAACTATTGAAGATTCTTTAATTCTATTCAAAATCATTTTTGATTTATTTCAGATAATTTTATTTATTGATCCAGTATAAAAAATGGAAAATCATTTGCAAGCCAAGGGAACCGTGAACCAAAAATTATGTGGGAAGTAATGTTAACCTTGACCAATAACATCGTGGAAGGGGAACCATATAATTTGTATAGTCTTCCCACACAAGTCATGCAAATGTATGGAGTATGGATAGACCCCTCCGCAGGCTGTCAGTATATAGGAGTATGCATGTCTGGGTTGGTTCAAATGAAAACCATTATTGGACCTCAGTACACACTTTTTGGGGTCAAATAGTTTATGTTAACTTATTAAAATATTTCGGTATGAAAAAAAATATATGATTTGGGATCCCATAAAAAAATATTGTTTCACCTTTTAAAATGCTTCATAATGATTGTAAGTAATTCAATTTGATTATTCCAAACTATCTGATCACATTTTGTTTAATTTTCAACCTTATTCCTTCAATTCAAGTATCTGTTGGTTTTTTTCAGGTCTATCTTCTTCTATATTCCAAAAAGTACATTATAAGGCCCTAGCCTTAAACCTTACTTAATATTTAATTAAATGAATAATTCACATTGAGGATCTTTTTAGGTTTAGAGTTTTAGAGAATTAGAACATAACTATTACATCTTAAAAGATTACAAAGTAGACACTTATACTATGTTTCCATAATAATAAAAAAACTCTTGAAAAAAAAGATGTCTAGATTCCATGTTTTAGATAGCATGACATTCCCTTGATCCCATCCATGACCTTATTCCACTTTAAGTCCTGTGAAAAACATTTCGAAAAACTTGGGCTGAGCATAAAAAGCTCAATAAGGGATCCAAAAATAATGAAAACTGTTAGTTTTTCAAACATCAAGTAAACCATGTATACTATATCAAAGTAATACCTTCACCTTCATGAAGTAGTAAAAAAAATCTTCACTGAATAAAGTATCATTACTTACCTTTTTGTAACCAAAGGATTACCATAAAACCCATATAAAGAACACATAGAATATATAAAGGTAACTTGGGACATAAACATACTTAAGTGGAATAACCATACGGTTGACTTCCACACATATCACTTAATGGAATAGCCATACGGCCAATTTCCATACATACTTAATGGAATAGCCATACGGCCGACTTCCATACTCAATGCATTGGAGGTTATAACGTAACCACCCGTCCTGGTATTCACGGCACCACCCGTCATATGGTTTATAACGTAACCACCCGTTAAAATGTCCAAGTACCAATATAAAATCATAAAACATAAAACCAATATAAAGGAATGATAACATTTATACATTTCAATCACAATATATCATAAATATATTGACATAATTGAATCCTTTTTCAAAACCATTTTCAATACCAAAATACATAAAAGAGTATATGGTATTTATTTTATACTAAAAACATTACAGCTTGTTGAGAAAGCCAAAAATCAAATAATACTCGCGGCGGCGGAAAAGGTCGTTGTCACCACGTACGTTAAAAAAACATTCCTTTTTGTCGTTTAGTAAAACGCTTCGTAGAAAAATATTCCTTTTGTATAAAAGTAAAAGTCAAAGGGTTTATACACCGTATAAAAGAAAGTTGTGTATAAAACGAAATATGCCTCAATGAAAGGAGATTGAGACGAAGTCCCTTACCTTGGGTCCGACTTGACTCGATCGTCCTTTAACGTCCTGAATAATAAACTTGAGTTAATTTATACTTGATTAAGAACCTTTTTAAAGTTCATTATTCTTTTTATATCAATTATTTCCACGTTATAAACATTATGTAACCATTTAAGTTAATAATGTTTGTTTTGTCAATATTTGGTTCTTAAGTCGAAAGTGGACTTCTTACAATTACATGTTGTTCATGTGGTCAAAAGTTCTTTATATCCAGAATGAAATTCCCGATTTGGATATAATATGTATCATATATATCCAGCATATACATGTATTTATAATATTACATAATCATTTAGAGGTAAGAAATGAAATGCACCGTTCATGGAGACGGTAAGCCGTACGTACGCATGAACGCTACTTTCATTTCTTTGTCATATTAGTGGAATTAAAACAAAATGAGAGGTATGTATATTTTAATTCCAGAATTATATTCATCATTTAGATATATCATTAATTATATATATACATTATATACATGTAATTTTAATAGTACATTACATTTGGGGATAATAAATGAAATGCACCGTTCATGGAGACGGTAAGCCGTACGTACGGATGAACGATACTTTCATTTATATCTCATACTTTAATGGAAATAAATTATAATTATATAGAGGTATATTATAATTCCATTATAACATCATATATAATAACTTTAAATCCATCCTTTACACGTCCCACATATGGCATTAACGAATCACATCACTTTTAGGGGGCGGTAGTCCGCACTTCCTTAAATGAAGATATCGTGTTTACCCATAATGGAAACCATAAAGGTATTCCAAAAATGAAAAATACATAAGCTTAAAGAAAATATAAACATATTATATATCATATATAAATATAGTGGCATCATAATGGCCACCCTTGAAGGTGTTAAATGAGTATTGAACAATCATCGTTTCGGGAGGCAGAATTTCGCCATCCACGGAAACTGTATGTTCTTTAACCATTTGATGTAGTTGTGTGAGAGTGTAGCTCAAATAAATATTATAACAACATCCTAGTATATTTAAGATACTGGTGTTGTTACAAAAGAAGTAAATAAAAAGAGTTTAGAGGGTTGGAGAAGCAAAATAAAACAAATGAACAAGAGAGAATGAATTACCTTTAAAAGTGTAACTCCCTTTTGATTTGAGCCTAAAGGCTTCCTTTGAAAGGATTATTCCCAAAGGGAATCCTCTAGGATGAGGATAGGGATGTGGAGAGAGTAATTGGGTAGGGTTTGGCCGAGCCAAAGGCTTGAGAAGTGTGTGAAATGAGGTAGAGGTGGGGGCCTTTTATAAGAGGAGAGGAGGGGCACTTTTGGAAAGTAAAGAAATATTACTTTATTTGAAAATGTGATTCGGTTTTAAAAGGTCCCATATTAATATAATTCGTGGATAAGGTGATAAGGATTCTAAATCCACCCATACAATAAGTTTTGGACATGTGTAGTTTATAGATTTCACATTATCTTTCCATTTTATTTAAATCGTCAAATAATGATGTCATCACTGCATCATTATTATGTCATAAATAATTTAATTTATATAATGTCTAAAAATTATAAAACAAATACTATGATGTAGGAAATAGTTTTAGCTTTCCAATGACTATTTATAATAAAAATTTAGACTTGTATAACCCCACTCAAAAATTTTTTTAGTAAAATAATTTATGTTAGTGTCATTTCCACTTTAACATTAAATAAAAATATATTAATGTCATTTTCCAACTAAAGTGGCTCCATGGGGTCCCAAAGTTGGCCCATGGATTGTCTTGGTCGGCCATGACTCACCCAATAGGTGTAGGACAAGTTTCATGGTGTTTTCACATTCTTATAATACCATTTTTACCTTAAACTACACTAATTACCTCTAATCGCGATTAAAAACTTAATAAGTTACTATTCACCAAAAAATTATTTTAATCTCATTGAACAACATTTTACTTCTTAATGACAACCATGTATGTCGGATTTTTAAAATTCAATACACATTAGTGGTAAACATTCATTTAACTGAAAAATCAGTTTGCTTGATTACCACTTAGTGGTTTCACTATTCATCAAAAATTGAAGTTTTTCAGAAAATTACCAAAAATGCACCCTAAGCTATATTTGATATTCCGAATTCAAAAATGAAGTCCATTTTAAAAAATTCAAAACATATAAGTCAAATTAATTAATTTAATAATTAATTCCCGCTGTCATGACAAATAGCGTGTTTTTGTGAAACAATAAGTATCAAAAGATTGACACCAGTTTAAGTCCAATTTCAAAGTGAAATTGATTCCAATGACCACCATTGGATTAACTGGTAAAAATATTTTCTAATTTCACTTTAAAACCAATTAAAATAATAATATAGTCATATATATAATTTAGATTAAAAAGAGGTTTTTAATTAAAATACAACATTTTACACTATTCATAAAAAAATGAACCTTATCAGAAAGGTATCAAAAATTTACACAAAGTAAATTTTGATGTCCCGATTCTAAAGAAGAGTTATATTTGGTCCAAAATAAAGTATAAGAGTGATCAAAACTATATTTAATGACGGCTCTCCGTCAAAAGGTGATAAGTGAACCTTTAGTGAAAATTAGAGTATATATGCCCTAAAATTGAACTCTTTCCATATTTTAAGCCTTTAACTTTTATTGGGTAAATGTATAAACATTTAAAAACATATCTAATCATATTTTAGTTATTTCTATCCATTCCTGCCAGTACAACGGATACTTGTTAACTAACATTTAAAATAATATTATTTTATTACTAGTGTGCTATGTAAGTTTCAAAGAAACTCATCGTTGTGTATCGGGTACGCTATCGAACATAGCAACCCCTTTAAAATAAAATAATTATTTAATTCGTAAATATTAATAAATATGAATATTCTTTATTCTTTATTTACCTGGGATGTTACATCCTTCCCCCCTTTTTGGAATTGCGTCCTCGCAATTTTATTGACTTATCAAAATAAGTTGGGGTATTTATCCCTCATAGAATTTTCAGATTCCCACGTTGCCTCTTCAATCACATGGTTTTTCCACAAAACCATTAGCTGATGAATCACCTTATTCTGTAACACTTTCTCCCTGTGGTCAAGAATCTGGACCGATTGTTCCTCATAAGATAGGTTCTCTTCCAGCTGAACTACCTCTGGACTCAAAACATGAGATGGATCTGGCATATACTTTCTCAACATCGAAACGTGAAAAACATTGTGTACCTGAGATAAACTCGGAGGTAAAGCCACTCGGTATGCAACTGATCCAACTCTTTCCAGAATTTTTTATGGTCCAAAGAACCTTGGACTCAACTTTCCTTTCTTACCAAATCTCGTCACACTTTTCCAATGAGAAACCTTGCGAAAAACATGATCACCTACCTCGAAAGATAGATCCTTCCTCCGGTTATCCGAATAACTCTTCTGCCTGCTCTGAGATGTTTTCATGTGTTTTCTGAATCAACTGAACTTTTTCTGCCATATCTTCTACCAATTAGGTCCCATCAGCTTCCTTTCACCCACTTCATTCCAAAATGCTGGAGTTCGACACCGCTTCCCATATAATGTATCAAATAGTGCCATCTGTATACTGGAATGAAAGCTTTTATTATAAGAAAATTCAACCAAAGAAAGATGTTGGTCCCAACTTCCCTGATAATCCATAGAACAAGCTCGTAGCATATCCTCCAATGTCTGAATTGTTCGTTCTGACTACCCATCTGATTGAGGATGAAAAGATGTACTAAAATTTAATTTAGTACCCAATGACTTCTGAAGGCCTTTCCAAAAGTTAGAAGTAAACCTGAGATCATGATCCGATACAATGGAGAGAGGAACTCCATGTAACCTGACTATCTCTTTAAGATACAGACGGGAAAGTTGATCAAGAGAGAAAGTATCTCGTATAGAAAGGAAAAGAGCAGATTTAGTCAAGAGATCAACAATAACCCAGATTGCATTATTACCTTGAGATGTCCTTGGTAATCCCACAACAAAGTCCATGGATATGTTTTCCCATTTCCACTCTGGCACTGGTAAAGGCTGAAGCATCCCTTTAGGTAACTGCCGCTCTGCTTTAACCTGTTGACATGTCAAACACTTCACAGTAAAATCAGCAATATCTCTTTTCATTCCATCCCACCAGTAATACTCCCGCAGATCTATGTACATCTTAGTACTGCCAGGATGAACTGAAAATGGGGAACTATGAGCCTCACATAACAACTCATTCTTCAACTGTGAATCACAAGGCACACATAACCTCTTCCCAAACCTCAAAACACAAACACAAACTTATCCAAGAACTCAGGGAAAATTTTATTCATAAGGACCATGAATAAAGCAGGTGCATTGGTTAACCCAAAAGTCATAACTAAAAATTCATAATGGCAATATCTAGTATGGAACGCAGTCTTCGGAACATCTGCTTCTTTTAATTTCAACTGATGGTACCCCGACCTCAAGTCAATCTTCGAAAAATACTGAGCTCCCTGGAGCTGATACCACTTCATTCGATGGCCCAACATCTGCTGAAGTTGTTGCAAATGATTTTACCACCCATTTCTGCTTGTAGTCTAACTGCATTACCCCAGTTGAGTTCTTCGTTGGACACTCGTTTGCATAATGACCCA
Organism: Viscum album; assembly: GCA_963277665.1. Lineage (NCBI taxonomy): Eukaryota > Viridiplantae > Streptophyta > Magnoliopsida > Santalales > Viscaceae > Viscum > Viscum album. The sequence continues at coordinate 2,130,938,072 of OY728155.1, read as the reverse complement.
TTTCATTACACTTAAAACATCTTACTGTTGGCTTTTCATTTCCTGCTTGATCATCTTCCTTACAATTACGAGCAATATGACCAGACTTACCACACCGAAAGCACTTACCAGACTTGGATAGACATTCTCCAGGATGCATTTTACCGCACTTCTCGCAGGATGGATATTTGGTTTTCTTACCTCCTTGCTTCTTTGATGAATTCTTCCCCTTTTGCCTGCCAACTAGACCTCTTATTCTGTTGTTTGTCATAGAACACCTGATCATCGGCAAACTCCATTTCCACCTTCTCCGCACATCGAACAAGTTTTTCATAAATTTTGAACTCACAAGAAGCTAAAGCCCTTCGATACTATGTCTTTAACCCTGAGTAAAACGGTTTATTTTACTATCAAGATCTCATATGAAGTTTGGAGCATACCTTGCCAATCGAGTGAACTTTTCTTCATAAGTAGCCACTGTATCATCCTCCTGCCTCAATTCTAGGAACTGTTTTTCCATCCTAAGACAAACCACCTTAGGAAAATATTTCTCAAGAAACATACCTTTGAATTCGTCCCAGTGAAGATACTCAATCTCATCACTATCCCTTATATTTTTCACCATCGACCACCACTGATCAGCTTCACCTTCAAAACGGTAAACAGCAAGACTAACCTTTTGATGTTCTGAACACCCCATGACATCAAAAATCTTCTCCAGTGCTTTAATCCACCCTTCAGCTTGCACAGGGTCAGATGATCCTCTGAATGATGGGGGATTTTTCCTCATGAAATGTTCCACCACTGACATGTTCCTCTGCGGTTGATCTGGCTGATCTCGTGCATGGATACCACCACCATTTATAGCCTGAGTCAACTGTTCCATCACCGCAACAAACTGTTCAGTTCTAATTCCGACCATCTCAGGTTGCTGATTTGGAAGGTTATCTTCCTCCTGATGTCGTCCCAACATAGCTGCTTTTTTTCCTTTGCGGAAAACCATTCTGAACACAGAAATATCTTAGGAGAAGCCACATGGTAATCCGTAAATGCTATATCATTTCAATCATATTATAATTTAACACTTTTCTAACTCCTAAAGTTGTCTAAACCATCCTTTGATACCAACTATAAGGCCCCAACCTTAAACCTTACTTAATATTGAATTAAATGAATAATTCACATTGAGGATCTTTTTGGGTTTAGAGTTTTAGAGAATTAGAACATAATTATTACATCTTAAAAGATTACAAAGTAGACACTTATACTAAGTTTCCATAATAATAAAAAACTCTTGAAAAGAAATATGTCTAGATTCCATGTTTTAGATAGCATGACATTTCCTTGATCCCATCCATGACCTTATTCCACTTTAAGTCCTGTGAAAAACATTTCGAAAATCTTGGGGTGAGCATAAAAAGCTCAATAAGGGATACAAAAATAATGAAAACTGTTAGTTTTTCAAACATCAAGTAAACCATGTATACTATATCAAAGTAATACCTTCACCTTCATGAAGTAGTAAAAAAAATCTTCACTGAATAAAGTATCATTACTTACCTTTTTGTAACCAAAGGATTACCATAAAACCCATATAAAGAACACATAGAATATATAAAGGTAACTTGGGACATAAACATACTTAAGTGGAATAACCATACGGTTGACTTCCACACATATCACTTAATGGAATAGCCATATGGCCAATTTCCATACATACTTAATGGAATATCCATACGGCCGACTTCCATACCCAATGTATTGGAGGTTATAACGTAACCACCCATCCTGGTATTCACGACACCCCCCGTCATATGGTTTATAACGTAACCACCCGTTAAAATGTCCAAGTACCAATATAAAATCATAAAACATAAAACCAATATAAAGGAATGATAATATTTCCACATTTCAATCACAATATATCATAAATATATTGACATAATAGAATCCTTTTTCAAAACCATTTTCAATACCAAAATACATAAAATAGTATATGGTATTTATTTTATTCTAAAAACATTACGGCTTGTTGAGAAAGCCAAAGATCAAATAATACTCGCGGTGGCGGAAAAGGTCGTTGTCATCGCGTACGTTAAAAAAACATTCCTTTTTGTCGTTTAGTAAAACGCTTCGTAGAAAAATATTCCTTTTGTATAAAAGTCAAAGTCAAAGGGTTTATACACCGTATAAAAGAAAGTTGTGTATAAAACGAAATATGCCTCAATGAAAGGAGATTGAGACGAAGTCCCTTACCTTGGGTCCGACTTGACTCGATCGTTCTTTAACGTCCTGAATAATAAACTTGAGTTAATTTATACTTGATTAAGAACCTTTTTAAAGTTAATTATTCTTTTTATATCAATTATTTCCACGTTATAAACATTATGTAACCATTTAAGTTAATAATGTTTGTTTTGTCAATATTTGGTTCTTAAGTCGAAAGTGGACTTCTTACAATTACATGTTGTTCATGTGGTCAAAAGTTCTTTATATCCAGAATGAAATTCCCGATTTGGATATAATATGTATCATATATATCCAGCATATACATGTATTTATAATATTACATAATCATTTAGAGGTAAGAAATTAAATGCACCGTTCATGGAGACGGTAAGCCGTACGTACGCATGAACGCTACTTTCATTTCTTTGTCATATTAGTGGAATTAAAACAAAATGAGATGTATGTATATTTTAATTCCAGAATTATATTCATCATTTAGATATATCATTAATTATATATATACATTATATACATGTAATTTTAATAATACATTACATTTGGGGATAAGAAATGAAATTCACCGTTCATGGAGACAGTAAGTCGTACGTACGCATGAACGCTACTTTCATTTCTATATCATACTTTAATGGAAATAAATAATAATGATATAGAGGTATATTATAATTCCAGTATAACATCATATATAATAACATTAAATCCATCCTTTACACGTCCCACATATGGCATTAACGAATCACATCACTTTTAGGGGGCGGTAGTCCACACTTCCTTAAATGAAGATATTGTGTTTACCCATAATGGAAACCATAAAGGTATGCCAAAAATGAAAAATACATAAGCTTAAAGAAAAGATAAACATATTATATATCATATATAAAAATAGTGACATCATAATGGCCTCCCTTGAAGGTGTTAAATGAGTATTGAACAATCATCATTTCGGGAGGCAGAATTTCTCCATCCACAGAAACCGTATGTTCTATAACCATTTGATGTAGTTGTATGAGAGTGTAGCTCAAATAAATATTATAACAACATCCTAGTATATTGAAGATACTGGTGTTGTTACAAAAGAAGTAAATAAAAAGAGTTTAGAGGGTTGGAGAAGCAAAATAAAACAAATGAACAAGAGAGAATGAATTACCTTTAAAAGTGTAACTCCCTTTTGATTTGAGCCTAAAGTCTTCCTTTGAAAGGATTCTGCCCAAAGGGAATCCTCTAGGATGAGGATAGGGATGTGGAGAGAGTAATTGGGCAGGGGTTGTCCGAGCCAAAGGATTGATAAGTGTGTGAAATGAGGTAGAGGTGGGGGCCTTTTATAAGAGGAGAGGAGAGGCACTTTTGGAAAGTAAAGAAATATTACTTTATTTGAAAATGTGATTCGGTTTTAAAAGGTCCCATATTGATATACTTCGTGGATAAGGTGATAAGGGTTCGAAATCAACCCATCCAATAAGTTTTGGAGATGTGTAGTTTATAGATTTCACATTATCTTTCCATTTTATTTAAATCGTCAAATAATGATGTCATCGCTGCATCATTATTATGTCATAAATAATTTAATTTATTTAATGTCTCAAAATTATAAAAAAAATACTATGATGTATGAAATATTTTTAGCTTTCCAATGACTATTTATAATCAAAATTTCGACTTGTATAACCCCACTCAAAAATTATTTTAGTAAAACAATTTATTTTAGTGTCATTTCCACTTTAACATTAAATAAAAATATATTAATGTCATTTTCCAACTAAATTGGCTCCATGGGGTCCCCAAGTTGGCCCATGGCTTTTCTTGGTCGGCCATGACTCACCCAATAGGTGTAGGACAAGTTTCATGGTGTTTTCACATTCTTATAATACCATTTTTACCTTAAACTACGCTGATTACCTCTAATCGCGATTAAAAACTTAATAAGTTACTATTCACTAAAAAATTATTTTAATCTCATTGAACCACATTTTACATCTTAATGACAACCATGTATGTCGGATTTTTAAAATTCAATACACATTAGTGGTAAACTTTCATTTAACTGAAAAATCAGTTTGCTTGATTACCACTTAGTGGTTTCACTATTCATCAAAAATTGATGTTTTTCAGAAAATTACCAAAAATACACCCTAAGCTATATTTGATATTCCGAATTCAAAAATGAAGTCCATTTTACAAAATTCAAAACATATAAGTCAAATTAATTAATTTAATAATTAATTCCCGCTGTCATGACAAATAGCGTGTTTTTGTGAAACAATAAGTATCAAAAGATTGACACCAGTTTAAGTCCAATTTCAAAGTGAAATTGATTCCAATGACCACCATTGGATTAACTGGTAAAAATATTTTCTAATTTCACTTTAAAACCAATTAAAATAATAATCTATTCATATATATAATTTATATTAAAAAGAGGTTTTGAATTAAAATACAACATTTTACACTATTCATAAAAAATGAACTTTATCAGAAAGGTATCAAAAATTTACACAAAGTAAATTTTGATGTCCTGATTCTAAATAAGAGTTATATTTGGTCCAAAATAAAGTATAAGAGTGATCAAAACTATATTTAATGACGGTTCTCCTTCAAAAGGTGATAAGTGAACCTTTAGTGAAAATTAGAGTATATATGCCCTAAAATTGAACTCTTTCCGTATTTTAAGCCTTTATCTTTTATTGGGTAAATGTATAAACATTTAAAAACATATCTAATCATATTTTAGTTATTTCTATCCATTCCCTCCAGTACAACGGCTACTTGTTAACTAACATTTAAAATAATATTATTTTATTACTAGTGTGCTACGTAAGTTTCAAAGAAACTCATCGTTGCGTATCGGGTACGCTATCGAACATAGCAACCCCTTTAAAATAAAATTAATATTTAATTCGTAAATATTAATAAATATGAATATTCTTTATTCTTTATTTACCTGGGATGTTACATACATGGTCATAGTAAGTCCATGTTAGTGAAGATCAATCATTTATGATCTCAAGTTTCTAAAAAATACGTATATGGGTTTGAATACGTGTTCTTCCATTAAATATGATCATATAACCCATGAAATTTGATGAATTTCATTCATTGATACTATGATAATGTCAATTTGTTAAGTACAGTCAATGATTCCCTGAATTAAAAGTTTTATTATAAGATGAGATGAAGTTTGAACAACATGGAATATATCCTGACTATTTTTGATATGTTTTATGGAGATAGTTATTTATTGATGTATTGTATGGATTTGAGTCGATGTGAACAAAAAAATATGGTTCTCCCATTAGAATATTATGTTATTAGAGTGGGATGATGATATTAATCCTTAAATATCACAAATAAAAGCATTTACCACAATATATATGGCCATTAATTTCAAAGAGTTGTCTTTGGGAGATGAAAGCGAGTCATGAGATTCATTGTATTTATGATTACGGTTCCATATCATTATTATTTTCCTTATCCTTTGTAGTTATGTAATGTTTCATCTATTTCATGAAATTTCTCTTATGTTTAAATATATTAAATAATTTCTAGGATATAGTGAGGATTTTAATGAACTGAATAACATTTTGAGTTCTATGTGCATAAATAAAATTGGTTTACATGAATATATTTATGAAAAGAATACTTTTTCTCACACTCTTGTTCACATAAGAAAATACCTCTTTTGATGAAGGTGTCTCATTATATTAAACTCAAAATAAAGATGTGAGACTATGTTTTCAAGGAATCTGGGTATTGAATCCACTTGATAAATGAGTGAGTTTACGAAGCCCATGAATTTTTTTTATGTTTCACTAAAATGGTTTTAAAATGCATGAAATAATATTCGCATTGGAAAAGTATATGATGAAAATTTGAAAATATTGAATCTATAAGTAGTTGTGGGAATCAATTTTAAGAGTTAGTTTTCTGAAGTATTTTATTGATATTAATCTACATGGTCATTGGAATTTGAATGAAAGTGTGGTTTAATATTATTATTAAGGCTCAAAGTGGGAGATTATTTTTTTATGCAATTGATGATTAAAATATATGTGATATTCTTTTATGTTTTGGAGCTATATTTATAAACATCTGGATACTGGTATGGTTATAGTTTTTAAGATATGTTGTGTTGTGATATGGTTAATACCTAACGACCATGGCTTCAAGATTATACATAAACAAACCACTTGTAATTATTTATTGATTTTACTAGAGAATATGTGGCCTAGATCATTCTTACCACAACAAGAACTTATTCAGTCATCTTTGAGAGATATTCTTGTTAATATATAGTCTCTCATTTAGATTAGACTTAAAAAAGTCTTACAGGTTTACTTTGGAGAAAAGAAATTTTCAAATTATTGTAACAATTATTCAACAACCACCCCTTCTCTTGGTGAAAATTATTCTTGGACAATTGAATTGGTATCTAAGGGGATTCTATATAAAGGTTCCCTATCAATGTATTGATTGAGAATTTTAATTCAGGTAAAAGTAGGGGTGTTCCTATTTTTAATGGAAATAGTGTTTATGTGTGGAATTACTAAACTACTCATTACTTATTTCCACAAAGTATGATGGTTTGTGATGCAAAAATAGTAGTACTTCCACTTATAAATAAATATTCTCTGATGAACTTTGAAAAAAAAAATATATAATTCGATGGAGAATAAATAAATCAAATGTTACCATCCTTATCTAATAAAGACTTAACTATAGTGATGGGAATCAAAATAGATAATCCTATTTGAGAAAAACGTGAAAATATGTATGAAATGAATGTAAATATTAAAGAATCCAAATTTCAAATTTAGAGAGATATATTTGAAGATATTAGAATAAAAAAAGATGATATAGTGGATGATTATTTTACATAATTTAATAAAACATGTCATTATATAAAAGGATTTGGAGAACATTTAAAGGATGATAGAATGGATAATAAATTAATGAGAAACATTCAATATTGATTTGACCAAATTATATCATCCTTATAACATAATTAAAACATATCTATTGAAGAGTTTCACAATACTAAACTCAACTATGAGATGTAGAATACTCTAAATTTCCATAAAATATATAAGGAAGAAATTTATTCAATGCCATGTGTAAACTAGTTCTCAAGGAAGAAGAAGATAAAAACTCTAGTAAGTCTAATGATTAATAATTTATCAATGACATTGTTAAGAAAATAATTTCCTTTATCTCTCAAAACATAAAGTAGAGTAAAGGCATATACAAAGGTAAATATCCACAAAAACGATTCAATTGTGGAGGAATTTTGATTTTTAAGTTAATTTCCCAATGGTTAAAAGTGATGAATATATGAATGATGATCAATATTAAAGGCATAAAAAAACTAAATATGGTAAAAAATATATTGTGGCTAAAAAATTTGCTGGGAAAAAGTATTTCAATGAATAAATACAAGAATTATGTTTAGTAAAAAAGTGGATGACCACTACTCCTTGGTTATTGATTTTGAAGAATATGATTTTTAAAATTTTAGGAACCTTAATGATCAAATTGGGTTGCTCTATGAAATTTCATACAGTGGTGAAGAAGATGGTGAAGTTACTTATGTGGAACATATATTGAAATTAGAACAAGAATATTTTCTTTAGAAAAATAAAAAACTCAAGGATGAATCGATAATGATAACGAAATAGAATCATAATAATAATCAAGAAAATAAATAATTTGTGAAAATATTATACTGTAATATTAATGATAGAGAAATATTCAAGCTAACAGTCGAAGAGGATGAGAAAATTGAGAAAGATCATGAAGAAAAACCTGACCTAAAAGATGATGAACTTAATAATATAAGTTTAAAAATTATAAATGGTTAAAGTTCTCAAGGAGAAATATTGATAAGGTATATTATTTTAAATGATATTCACTGGATGAGGATATATATACTATAATAAAAACCTCAATGTTCAGAAAATTTAATGATGTTGATATTGTTGAAATTATACCCTTAATAAATTCAACAAATATAGCAGATCCTAAAAATTTTGTGAAAAATATATAAATATCTATATTGGACAATTAATAAAATAATATATATTCTATATAGATGGTAAATATTGAATGAAATCAAACCATTCGTGCTGATGAAACCATTAAAGTTGAAAAAATAAAGCATCAAATATTACATAAACATGTTGAATTAGAAAATATGATTTTAAATTAGGAATCTCTATTATAGAACATAATAATATTGAGAATTAAAATTCAAATAGATATTATATAATATATTGAAAAATAATAGTTAGATAATTTGTTTAACATAATTACGGGATAATTTCTATACATGAATTAATTTAGAATACTGAAAAAAAAATATTACACCAGGGATCTTATTCCTATACCAGAAGGAAAGAATATAATTGGAATGAAATGGGTGTGAAAAAAAAACTTCATGAAGAAGGTGATATATCATGGAATTAGTATCAATTATTCTAAAAGGTTTATTCCTAATTTTATGGTGTAGATTTTAAGTAAAAATGTCCACTCGTTGAAAGTCTTAAAACTATCAGAATGTTTTTAGAAATTTCAACTAATAGGAACAATAATTTTTAACAGATGCATGCTATGTTTTCATTCTTAAATGGATAAATTGAAGAAATGGTTTTAATTGAGAATCCAAAAGGATTGATTCTTTATTTTTATAGAACCAAAATATTCTCGAAGTAGAAATCCTTGTATAGGATAAAACAGTGTCCTAGATCCTAGTATTATAAACTTCATAGTTTCATGAAGAAACTAAAAATTACAAAAGAAAAACATGATAGAAAATTATCTTTGAAGGTATTGATAATAGGATCTCTTAATAATATTTTATATTGATGAAATAATTTTCATTAGATGAAAAGGAATATGTATGTGAATTTTTATTCAATCAAATTAATATGTACTTTGAAATTATTAGGAAAAAATAACTCATGATAACGATTTTGGGTTGATTGTATTTGTTGAAAAGGATTAAGATTTCTGATGAAGGTTGATTTTCAAAGACGTAATGAAGAGTTATTATGATTGATTGATCTCACACAGGAGATAACTATCTAATCTATCATAAGCATGAACTACCAGATCTCACGCAAGTTCTAATTGGATGGTCTCATAAATGTGTGAGCTACCTGATCTCAAGAAAGTGTGATATACTTGATCTCACGCAATTTCGAACTTCCTGATCTTGTGAAAGTATGATCTACCCGATCTCAAGCCAGTGAAAATATACTGATCTCACAAAATCACAAACTTCCTAATCTCATGTGAGCACAAATGTGGATCTCATCTCATGGAGCATGAATGTATGAACTGAACTCAGGATGGGATCTTGCAAAATATTCATGATTATCTTTCGATCTCATGATGGGATCTCATGCATCACTCATGACTGTATTTGGAACTTACGATGGGTCACAAAAAGTATTATATGAAAACATCATTGACATTCACATGTTTGTCAATTGATCTTGCACTATGAGGTTTGTGGATCACGTGATGTCGATGAAATAGACGATTGTATGATATTATTTGAGTTAATATGAAGGATTTATGCCTATAAATAACCCTATTGCATCCTTAAATATGTAAAAGGTTTTTATTAAATGATTTATATTATTTAATGTCGAAGAAATAGGTTTTCATTGTGATATTGTGAAGAAGTTTTTTCATTGATATCTCGCGAAGGAATATATGCGATTTATATTTTGTACCTGTTGGTCATGATCTGAATAAAATTCCAACGAAAATCACAAATGATGACTCGCACCTAGATATCATGTAAATAAAAAAGAAGGTATGTTATAGGATCTCAATAAAATCTCAAATAGGGTAAACTCTAGTATTTTGTGAAAAGCAAGAACATGGTACATACCATGATCTCATGCAAAGTGTGAATACTTTACGCACTAGGATATCTCACAAGGCTATATGCCAGGATCCCACTCAAGGGTAGGCTCTGGGATCCCTTGCAAGGGTATGTTCTAGGATCTCGTGTAAGTTGGTTAATGCTGGTATCTCGCACAAGGGTACACACCAGGATCTCAAGAATGTAGTTATGCACTGGGTTCTTGCATAGGGTTATCACACTAGAATCTTGTGCATGTAGATACCTTCATACATTACTATATTAACAATATCGTTTTCATATCAGAATTCAGAAGAATAATAAGAAGATATGGTATCTTCACCATTAAACAATATATGAAAGTGTTTATTCCCTAATACATACATGGAAGTGATATGAAGACTTGGAATCTCTAAAATATCTTTCCAATGAGGCGGTAATTTTTGTGTCTATAACAATGATTATTTTTTTTCCTCAATTTTCTAGAAAGTAGAAGTGTATCAACCAAGTGTTTTAATAGGAGTGAAGAACCACACTAGAATTTACATCAACTGAGAATATATATAAAATTGATGATGCATTTATTATTGATAATAATGGGACCTACATATCCAAAAACTGTTTGCGGATCCATTATGTATTAGTTAAAAAAGGGAGATAAATAAGGTGATCATTTCCCCCAGTAGTGATCCATTGAAAGAGTGTTACAAAGTGACCCTTGGGAAGGTAGTGAGCTATCTCTAACCCTTGTAAAGGTAGTGAGTCTAGACATAGAAGTGATATATCCTAAACCTTGAATTGAATTGGAGCCTTATTAAATTCTATACTTTAGCACATTACCTTTGTATACTCCTTCTACATATCCCATTGATGATGTATTAAGTAAAAATATTTGTGTCCTTCTATTTTACTTCTATATTTACTTTCTATGTATCATCATTAGATAATTTTAGAATGGATAATAAAAATATAGACACCAAATATAATAGAATGTGACACTTACAATAAAGTGTTATTGATCCATTGGTGTATGAATAATTTCTTAAACAATATACAGACCCTAATGCCCCCATATTTGGGTATGTAGGCCCCTCTAGGACCTGACAATTGGTATCATGGAATAAGTTAATTTTGTTTTTTTTTTGATTTTATAGTCATTACTCTATTGTTGGAATTAATGTTTTAGTTTTCCCTTATCTCGGAGTTCCATGTAAAATGAAACAACTCTAATTTATAATTATAAGTAAGATGGCATTCCTCATTATGGATGTGTCTATGGATGAAGTGTGATTATGTTTAAGGAAACACATATTTTACTAGAAACAGGTTTGGATGAATGAAACTGAGAAATTGCATACTCACTCAATAATACTGTAGGAATTAGTGAAGAACATGATATTCCAAGTGATGATGAAACTACTAATGATGAAGCAACTCCAACAAAAAGAAAAATTGTAATTTTTCCAGGAAACAAATGAATTTCATCAGAAACTGAATGAATACATTATATCTAAATATATTCATATCCAAGTGGATATAATTTAATTCAAAAAGAAAAAATTATTTAATAAAAGACTTGTTAATGTGGTCATAGATCTAAGAGAGAATAATGATTCCCAAGTTCAAGAATAGAAAAAACCAAAATCTAATAAAATCGAATTGAATTCGAGCTCAGAAAAATTCAGAATTTGAATGATAGATATAATGATCTTACTATACTCCAGTTGAAACTAGTTTAAGAGAAGAAAAATCTATTATAGGAGAAGGCAGGATATAATGATCATGTTGCTCATATTATTTATAAAATAAAAGAGAAATATAACATCTTGGATAGTCTCTCTGGAGAATTGGGAGATGAGATTACTAGAGGGATGAATCTAAAGAGAAAACTAAAAAAACAACTTGAATCAAGGGATAAGATGATTCAAAAATTGTGAGAATATATAGAATTGTTTGATAAAGAAGTGTAGAAATCTATTTCCAAATATATTCCCACATTGAAGGTTTCATTCCACATACAATTTTATTATCCGTCGATAGGTGTTAACGAAATTAAAGAAAATATGATACTTTAGAGGGAAAACATCAAATGAATTTAATATCTCAAAATACATGTTGATTTCGAAGATTTTGATATGATGAACCCTCTCCCATATGTGAGAGGAATATTTCCATGAATATTTCCACAAATAGAAGAAATACTATAGATACTAGAGACATAACTAAAAATAATATTACAATATTTAATAAAAACATGTGCTATTTTTTTGGGATTCATGTTCATATTTCAAGTTTTTCTTTTGAAGCATTGGAATATATTTCATATTGTTAAGGAATACATATTGTTAAATATGAGAATAATTAGAATATTATTGAAGATTTTGAAATTAATGTCTATCAGAAGAAAGTATCCATCAAATGCTATTATTGTGGAGACATGGACACACCATGAATATGATTCAAGAATCCTAAGGACCCAATCTCTTTATAATAACTCTATCTACATTAATATCTCTACCAATTAATTATTAAATGAGGTATGTCTTTAATAGAAGAAGTTTTTCATATACTAATCATGGTTATTAGGAAATACATTAGAGCATGAAGAAAGAAGGGAGTGAAAAGATACCCAGATGGATATCACTAACTATGATAGTGTATAACAAAATAACCTATATTGTAAGACAACATGATAATTTTAAAATAGGTTTACATCCTTAGTGGAATCAAAGGGAGTGTCACAGAAGGGATGTCAATCACGTCCTCTATCACACTCACAATATCTATCTTAGAAATAATGTGAATGAACTTGGATAAAAAGGGAGGATATGGTCTAATTTTGATTAAGAACAATGTAAATTCAATGCAATAGTAAACCCTAACTAGAAAGGGTGTCATTGATTAGATAACTTAAATTAGAAATGTAAATAATGAATTTCTTGAAAAAATCACATGTCATTTGACATGGTTAGAATTGACGGAATGGGAATGTTTCTGCCTATAGAGGATGGAGAAAGAGCATATGACCAGCAGAAAGATTCCCTCTCAAAGAAAGAGTCATGGAAAATAGAATATTTGTGGTGAATCAAAGAAATAACATTATACTAATGGGATTAAATGAAAAAATTCTAAAATGTACAATCCTTAAAAATACACATATTTGATGAATACTCAACATGTGGGTAAAAAATGTTTAGTCATATGTCAATAACAATTGATTTTGGCGGGGTAGTTAGAATAATCACAAAAAGAGTACATATATTTTTGGGAAAGTATCAAAGTGTTGATCCATCCAGATCAACAAAAATCATATTATTGAGGATTCAAGAGGTACCCCTCCCCACATATGTTAAATTTTACCCACATCTGATTGACATTTTAAAGGCCTATCATGGATATACTATCCAAGGGATGAGTTTTCTGAAAGGGAAAAAATGAATTAGTTGAACAAGTGGTGTTTCAAAACAACAATATTTTTTTAATCAGTACATAATTGTTGGGTCCTATGGAAAAAAGTATATTACATGATGAAGATCCTAATGTGAAACTTACGATCTACCAAAGCTACACTTTAATAATATACTGGTTCAATGTAATATAATATTCCATCATTGGTATCATACCTATTTTAAAAGTGTTATTTTTATACTGATAAAATTCTGATAGGGGGAGATTAATAGTTTTTATAGAGCTATGGTGACATGAACACAAGGTGTCATATCCTTATATAACCATAGATTCCTATAAATAACTATGTAATGTTATTATCCTAGAATATGTGGAAATATGTGAGTGACGTGGAAATCATTACAATTTATTGGATTAATCTCTTATTTCCTAAAAATAGTTCTTATTTGTAGGCTAAGAGGATCTATCAATGACTCAGGGAATAGAAATAGAAAATATTATAATTGTGTTCAGATATAAAAGAAGAATATGACTTGGATATTAAATACTTCTAAAAGAATTAATGTTTTAATTACATGTTGATAAATAGAGTCAAATGTGAAATAAAATATAGTTTACAAAAATTGGCGGTGTTCCAATTTCAACATATTGTGTCCCATGAGATATGTAGAAGTTCACGAATTAAGAGGAAAATTTATTTTTCCTTATTTAGATTGAAATTGATAAAAGAACATGGGTTCCCCGAATGATTGTTTAGATTATCGAAAATATTATTAATAGAGATCATTGACTAAGGGAGGTAAATTTTTAATTGAAAAAATCCCTTATATAATTCTATAAGAAAGGGAGTGTATTTTAGTGAAGTCTATGATTATTATTCATATTGATAATTCTTATGTTATAAATCATATAAAAATTGTAGTCCATCACTCTAGGAAAAAAGAAAATTAAAATAAACTGTCATTTTATCTAGGAGAAGGTGGCGCATGAACTTTTGAAATTGGAGTACGTTCTTATAGAACTAAAGGTTGAAAAAATTATAATGAATGCCTTAAACAAAGTGTCATTTAAGGGATATTGACCATCTCTTTTAGTTTATTTTAATACCTAGACATGAATTAGTTTAGATGTGTGACCCTTCTCCCAGTTGTGTGATGTGTTTTCCCTGATTTATTGATTTTTGACCTTTAGCATGTTGGAGACCACAATGAAGTGTCCTTCTGATTTATTGAAAAATATGGAGAAATTATGTCCATAAAAGGGTAAAATCATTCATAATAAAAATAGGGGTAGATGATATTTTGTGGGGAAGTGATTTAGGGGTATTTTTAAATATGATGATGCTAAATATGTTCAATCAAAGTATATATATCACAACAGATGTGGTTCTTGTTGAAACTCGCAGACTGGTTTTGGAATGAAGTGATTCATTGATGAACATTGCATGCCACTCTTGTTTCTCATCTGAGAATTTCTAATGTGTTCTTTGAGTGTGTGTTAAGGAAATATATTATCTCTATCAAAATCAAAAGAAGGGAATTTTTTATTGATGATAGCAGAATCTATAATATGATATGAAAATGTATATAGTTTTAGACAATACCAATGGGGGAGATTTGAAGGAAAAAATATTTCATGATGGTTCTTTTGGGTTGATTGTGTTTTTTTAAATGGTCTCAGATTGATAAAAAATATGGTTATAAAATAATGCATGAAGGGTTATCATTAATTTTTGATCTCATACAATCCTAACATGCCTAATCTCACACAAGTGTGAACTGCCTGATCTCGCACAAGGGCAGACTGCTTGATCTAATGAGAGTGGGAACTATATGATATATAAAAAACATGAACTTCTTGATCTTGTAAAATAGATTACTTCATGATCTAATACAACTACAAACACCCTGGTATCATGCCAGTGAAAACTACCTAATCTCGTGAAAGCATGAACATCCTGATCTCACAGAGCATTAGTGGTGAGTTTATCTTGTGAAGAGAAAATGTATGAATGGATATCATTAAGGAATCTTGTGTAGTATTCATGATTGTATTTTAATATCATGATGATATCTTTCATAGTCATTAGGATTACCTTTGGAACACACAATGGGTCACATGAATATCTGAAATAAAACATCACTAACCTTCACATGTTGGTCAATTCATCTCCTGCTTGGAGGTTCATTGAGCATGTGATTAAAATTTAATGGAAGGTTGTCTATGGTTTTTTGAGTTAAGGTAGTGGATTTATTGATATAAATTCCCCTAACCCATCCTTAAAGAAAGATGATGTTTTTCTTAAAATATTTGTTCGTCAAAGTGGATACTCAAGAGGGGGGTGAATTGAGATCCAATTAAAATTTCTGTTATAAAAATACTTCTATTAAAATCCCCAATTTATAAAACTAGTTAAACTTTAGTGAAGTTATATATACTGTAAATGTTCACTTAGCTTCTCAAATATTGATTAGGTCTCAGATAATTTAACCACAAGATTAAATAAACTCTTGAAACTAACATACTGATTCAAAATTAGTGTAAACACATTCTAATTTAAATATCAAAGTAACATTAAAATGGTATTTTATTTCAAAGTAACAGCATCGGAATATAAATGATATATGTAGTATACTTTAAACATAAACTAAAAATGCACAGCAGATATAACAAGAGGTTCAGTCTCAAGTCGAGACTTAGTCCTCTCAAATTTATATAAATTTGATCCACACTCTGGATCGGGGTTAAAAACAGTTTACAAAACTGTCCAGGACACGCAGGGACCTCTACCACAATTAATCATGGGAAACAAAAAAAACGACCAGGCCACATAAGGACCTCTTCCAGAGTTGTCATGGGTAAACAAGAGTTAATATTTTTGGAGTGAGGATTTTGATATCCTCCAGTTCATTGTAGGATACAGTGTGTGTGTGTGTGTGTAAGTTATAAAAATTACACCACACTACTCGAAAGTAAATAAAAAAATCACTTAGAGAGAAGAGATAAGATTTTAGAAAGATCTAGTGATTATAAATGTAGCTCTAGACTCGTCGGATCCAGCAGATATGATTCTAAGTCCTTCTCTGGTTATTCTATTGAAAAATAGAGTGTCGTAGTTCAGATTGTTTTCTATAGGAGTGAATATGTTCTCTTGACATTAGTTCCTCCAGTAATGTAGGATTTCATGTGTTGGAACTTCTTTGAGGATCATTAAATATTTTCTTCACAGCTGTGCTCAAGATTGTTCTTCGGTTCAGTACAGATCACTTCACGTGTGTTATAGAATGTATGTCTAGGTGACTTCTTCTTTTTTAATGCAGCTAAGACTTCTTTTTCTTATTCCATGAGCACCAGCAATAGGAATGAATCCCTTTCCAGAAGTATGAGGTACGGTTTCCTGTCATGCCAAAAAAAATCATTCAATAACATTAATTGCATTAAAAACATCAAATATGACCATTAGCAATATTTAAATAATATTGACAAAATGTTTAAGAAACGGTGTCACAGTTTGTTGTGTAAACTATGTCTTCTTCACGGTATGTACTTCACAGTGTCTAAGTCACGGTGTGTCCTTCATGGTGTCTAAGTCACAGTTTTTCCTTTACGGTGCCTGAGTCATGGTTTGTCCTTCACGGTGTCTGAGTCACAGTTTTTCCTTCACGGTGTGTTCTTCACGGTGTCAGGCTTGTTGTCACGGTGTGTTGAGACTTAGACTTCATGGTGTCTGCTCCACTGTGTCTGTGTCTTGCACACAGTCTGTCTTACTGTGTCAAACATCACAGTGTCTTGATACTTAGCCAAATTACTGTATTTAAACTTAAACAGTAATATTCATGGTAGGAATTAAGCTTAACCATTATAATATAATATAAATTGACACATAAATACAACGGATTTATAAGATATGTAAATAATAAAGAGATTAATTAATAGTAATAAGATTTGTGAAGGTTAATGAGAATAATGAACAGTAATAAAATATTTGATCAATAAAACAGGATTAATACATGGGGAGTCCAACAATCTCCCACTTTTTGATGATCCAAAATCATATATAGATAATAGATAAATGAGATGAAACTATATAGAATAAAAATAGATAAAATTAGTTCTAAACTTCTTACTTTTTTACACCCTTTTGGGATTATCAAAAAGTACAGAGAATGGAGAGAAACAATGCAGTTGTCATTAAAACACGTTCAGAATACATGATTCAAAATAAGTAGAAAAACAAAAACATCCACATCAAAAAGAAATTAGTCACTTGACTCTTCAGGGATCGTCCATTGACATTCCTTTATCATCAGCATGAGTTGATGCCGATGTAGAAGAAGGCATAGATGTGGTAGAAAAAGATGGTAAGGGTAGAACATCAAAAATGGAGGGAGACAAAGATGGTGCAGTAGAAGATATAGTCTATGGTTGGTCAAGAATGACTGGTCGGATCTGACATAGAGCTTGACTAACTTACATGGAAGTTGAGGCTAAGGCTGGTAGACCAGGTCTGAGGGGTGCAGACGCTAGAGCAACGATAGCAGTACTCTACACATGAAGATACGGATTTAAAAGATATATGAAATCAGTAATGATTTCTCCACCATATTTCATATCCTTCTCGAAATCATCCTTATTCTCCAAGAATTTGTCCAATAATCTGGTGAACTCTGTTAGACTTTTAACCTGAGCTTTAAAAGCTTGAGTCACTAGAGGGATTTTAAAATTCTCCACAAGATATCTAAAGTGATCTGTCATATCACTTTTATAGAAAATTCGGTGGAGATAGATATCAATCTTCATGCTGATATCTTGTTGAGCATCATTGGAAATATTTGAATGAATTCTAACCAAGTCAAATGCTCGATCATTATTCTTAACTACTTCTGAAAAAGAATACAAATCCAAGTAACTGAAGGCATTCTGAAGTTCTTCCTTGAATATGGATCTCAGTAGAGAATCATCTAAAGGAGGAACAAAAGGTTAACCAGAAGCAGGAGAAGATTTTACAGCTATGGATAGAACATTGAGCTGCTTCAGAACATTTTGCAGGCATCCAGTGTACTTATCTGTGAGCTTATTCAGATTTTCCCAAAGCTCTCTCATGAGTTGTAGCATCTTGGTGTGTCTTGTTCCAATCTTTTCATCAACAGACACTAGATATCGATACACTTGAGGCACAATCTCTATAGCAAGGGTGGAATTGGTTGGTTTAGGAGAAGAAGAAACAGGTGTAGGTGAAGAAACAGGAGCATGCTCTGATCTCAAAGACAACTCATTCTGCAAGTCTGCTACCATACTATTAATGTTTGCAACATCAGCACTCAGTAGCTTATTTTCAAATCTGACTTATTGAATTTCTCATATCATCCTTGGTTGAATATGAAGAATAATATTTTCCAAGAGAATTGATGCATCTTCTTTACTCAGTTGAGTCACTAGACGAGGTTGAGAGGATATAATCTTCTCAAATCCAGATAAAAGAGTCTCTCCAAAGACTTTTAGGTCATCTTTAGTTACAAAAGATTGTTGATCAGGTAAGGGAGCAGGATGAGGTATAGGTTCAAGTTACGATCTTGGTTTAGGTTCTGGTTGGGGCTCTGGTTCTGGTTCTGGTTCTGGGTGAGCTACTGACATCAGTTGAAACATAGAAGAGAGATCCATTCGAGTTTTAGTCACTTGTTGTGACTCATTCACATCATAAAATCTTGGGATAACATATCGAGTGTATACAGAGTATGACTCGTCACCAGGATCAGATTCAGATTCAGATTCATTAGACTCAGCTGGACTAGTCTGATGATTTTGAGGTTCCTCCCCCTCAAATTATGCTTCCATTTCAGAGACTATATGCTCATCAACATGATCAAGATCCATAGGATCAGTTCTGATCTTTTCAACCATTTTTTTCCTTGCCAACTATAAGGCAGTTCCATCCACTCTTCAGTGGAAGGAATTATCTCAGGAATAGACTATTCCCACATGCAGTGCTTCCAGATTATCTTGCTTTTCAACAGGGAGTTCTTTGACACCAGCAGACTCTTCCATGGAATTTTTACTCTGACTCTATTACTACAGAATCTGTTACATCCTCAGATTGGATATCTATAATAACAACTTCTCTAGAAACATGAGATTTTTCCTCACTAAGAACAACTGAAGGATCTACAATCCTTTCTTTTTCAATAGTAGTTTCTTCTGTTGGAGGTATTTCAACTTCTTCTCTAAGTGGTACATCAGCTACCACTTTTTTTCTTCTTCAGCATCTGATTATTCAACAACTTCATCTAGTTCCAAACCAAGATCAGTAACATTCTTTGGCCTTCCTGGATAATCAACAAGATTATACTTCTTATACAATTGATCATTATCCTCAACCCATTTCTTCTTCCAGGGGTTCCAGTTAATTTTCATCCTTCTTATGATAGTCTTGGATAAGAAGAACTAAAAATCCTCTAGCTTCTCTTCATTCGGTCCAACAACTCCTTTTGAAACTAGCATGGCTGAAATCATCCTTGAGTAAAACAATGAGGTAGATTTGGAAGTGACTTTAATCATCTCACATATATGGTTAGTGACATACTTTAAAAAATTGATCATATGGCCATTCTTCAACAGGTTAATCAAGAACACATCCTAATACTTCATCACAGAAAAATCCCCTTTTCTTGGACTAATCAAATTCTGATCAAATTCGAATAGTAGTCTAGTTTCTCCATATAGCTCTACACCTATAGCCCTTTACTTGGTTCCATTACAAGTTAAGGTTTCCAAGGCATTTTCCAGATCAATGATGTCAGATGATGGAGGATGGTCTCTCTGGTAGTCATCACAAATTCCTTCATGAGGAATCCTCAGGCATGCAGCCTTGAAGTGAAAGAACATTTCTGACCATTGATCCAGCTGGTCACCATGATACGTTCTCCATCATCAGAAGAAAACATTAAAATTTTAAAAATTGAGATACCAACTTTGGATAAATCGGTCTATCCTTTCTAGATAACCACTCAAACCATCTTTGTTCTATTAATATTTTCAAGACCAACGACTTACTAGAAAACGACCTCAAAGGAAAAATCCATTTTTCAGGTACAACTATACGGTTAACAAGGTTCAAATTTAGAGGTCCTTCTGGAGATATCCTTGGAGATATCTTAATCTTCTTGGAACTACTCTTATCATGGGTAGATTAAGAAGGATGATTCATCTTTGGAATCCACTGAAGTGTTGGGAGAGAGAGAAGAAGAGGATCGCAAGGTAAAGAAGTTTTGAGAGAGAGAGCAGGAGAGAGTTCGGGAGAGAGATTGGGTGAGAGATCGAGTGAAACCTCTATGTTATATCATTTGGGAATGTCAAACATCATAAAACCATAAACATGGGAAATCAAATAGCGGTGAAATAATAATTACCACTATATAGGTTAAAAATAAATGCATAAATAATCTTCACGGTGAGACCATGAGTAGGCGTTATGGTGCGATGAAAAACAGTCGTCACGGTGAGACAATGACCATTCTGTGCAGTCACTATGAGAGAGTGAGTGAACTGTTCCGTCATGGTGAGATAGTTAAGTGACACACTGTGAACACAAGGTGTTAACGGTGAGACCATAAGCATGAAACAGTAACGGTAATACATGGACCATGAAACCGTAAAGTTAAATACAATAATGTATTAAACATTAAGATCAGTAATATATCTATTTATGATTAATCATACCAAGATCATGTATGATGTAGTATAATCTCTCATAATTTAATGGTTTAATGAATATATCAAAAAGTTGATATTTAGTACCAATGAATTCTAAAGAGATATCACCTTTTTGGTAATGTTCCCTCAAAAAGTGATGTCTTACATGAATATGTTTTGTCCTAGAATGTGAAATAGGATTCTTTAAAATGTTAATAACACTTGTGTTATCACAATTTATTGGGACATGTCTGAATTGATATCCATAGGCTCGTAATGTTTGTTTCATCCCCAAAAATTGTGCACAACAACTTCTAGAAGCTATGTATTCAGCTTCTACAGTAGATAATGAAACATAATTTTCATTCTTACTACACCATGATAATAGTGACTTTCTTAAAAGGTTACATGTTCCAGAGGTTCTTTTTATATCTAACATACATCAAGAAAAATCAGCATCAGAATAACTAACTAATTCAATTGATTGTCCTTTGGGATAGAACAGTCCTAAATTGGGAGTATGCTTAAGGTATTTAAAAATTCTCTTTACAGAATTTAAATGTGACTCTTTAGGGTTTCCATGAAAACGAGAACACATACACACACTAAACATAATATCAGGATGACTAGAAGTCATGTAGAGTAGACTTCCAATCATTCTTCTATAAGTGGTTTTATCAACAGATTTACCATCCTCATCAAGATCCAACTAACAGGTGGTACTCATAGAAGTGTCAATACTTTTAGTTCTATCCATTCAAAAAAATTTTAAAAGATCTCTGGTATATTTACATTGAGTTAAAATAATTCCATCTTCATTTTAAAATATTTGAAATCCACGAAATAATTTACCTTCCACCATTACACATATTCCAAATTCGTTTTGCATCATTTTAGAAAAATCAGTACATAATGTAGTTTTTGAAGATCCAATAACTAAATCATCTACATAAATTTGTACAAATAAAACATCATTAAAAATACGATTTATTAAATGACTAGGATCAGCAATACCTTTTCTAAAACCATTGGAAATTAGAAAAGTACTTAATCTATCATACCAAGCTCTTGGAGCTTGTTTTAAACCATATAAAGCTTTTGATAATTTGAAAATATGATTTGGAAAATGAGGGTTTGAAAATCCAAGTGGTTGTTCAACAAAAACATCCTCAACAATATATCCATTTTAGAATGCACTCTTGACATCAATTTGATATAGTTTTAAATTTATATGTGCAGCATAAGAAAGTAAAATCCTAATGGATTCTAATTTGGCTACTGTAGAAAAAGTCTCCTCATAGTCAATTCCTTCTTCTTGACTATAGCATTGTGCAACTAATATATCCTTGTTTCTATCTATATTTCCAGATTCATCTAATTTATCTCTAAACACCCAATTAGTGCCTATGGTCAAAGTGTCCTTAGATCATTCTACAAGTTTCCAAGATTTATCTCTTTCAATATAATTGAGTTTTTCATACATATAAATTACCCAAAATTTATCATTAATAGCATCATCAATGTTTTTACATTCAAGCAGTGACAAGAAGGCTTGATGATCAACCTGGTTTCAAAGAGAAGCTCTAGTCTATGTCCCTATATCAAGATTACCAACAACAGGATCTAAAGGATGATTCTTTATAATTCTAGTCGATCTAGTAAAGGTAGGACTAGAAATTTTAGGTTCATTTATATGTTCGGGTTCATTAGGATCAGATTCTGCAATATTTCCCAAACTAGTTGTCTTTACAGCAGGTTCATTGATTTTATCATTAAGGTTCAGAATAGATAAATCTTCTTCATGATTTTCAAGAGTCGACTTGGGCTCTTGTGGATCAGTTTCATCAAATTTGATGTGAAACGATTCTTCCACACACTTGGTTCTTTTAACAAATACTCTATAGGATTTTCTAATTAAATAATAACCATAAAAATTCCTTCATCACTCTTAGAATCGAACTTATCAAGATTATCCTTATTATTAAGAATAAAGACTTTGCAACCAAAGACTCTAAAGTAACTAACTTTGGGTTTTCTATTGTTCCATAACTCATATAGGGTCTTCCTGAGTACTAGTCTTATCAAGACTTTATTAATAATATTACAAGATGTATTCATAGCCTCAACCCAAAAATAAATAGGCCAGTCATATTCATTAAGCATAGTTCTAGTAATTTCTTGAAGGGCTCTATTTCTTCATTCTACTAAAACATTCTTCTGAGGTGTACTATGAGCATAAAATTTGTTCTTATAGCCATTATGTGAGAAATAAGATTAAAACTTTTGATTTTCAAACTCACGGCCATGATCAAATCTTAAGGTCTTAATCATAAGTCCACTAAGGTTTTCTACAGACTTGGAGTATTTAATAAAGTATGAACAAGATTCACTTTTGTGAGCTAAGAAGTACACCCAAGTATATCTTGAAAATTCATCTACCATGACATAGACATAGTGCATCTCATTTAAAATAGAAACTCTATAAGGTCCAAATAATTCCATGTGAACCAACTTGAGAGGTTGAGAAGTTGAAACTTCTTTGATTTCAAAGAGATTTTGTGTTGTTTTCCCTTCTGACAGGGATTACACACTTTATCATTTAGAAACTATAGTTTGGGTATGTTTCTAACTAAGTTCTTCCTTGTCAGTTTTCTAAGTGAGTGTATATTGCTGTGTCCTAATCTCCTTTTCCATAACCAAGACTCTTTATGAAAAGCATTTGAACAATTAATATTTTGTTTGGATAAAGAATTCAGATCAAAAAAATAAATATTCTCATTTCTCAAAGCAGAAAATACTAAAACAATTTTATAATTAAAAACATTAAAAGAATCATTTTCAAACATGACATTAAATCCATCATCACAAAATTGGGAAATACTTAACATATTATGTTTAAGTCCATCAAAAAATAAAACTTTAGAAATTAAAACTGAGTTAGTGTTACCAATTTTGATAAGGCCAATGATATTTTATTTAGAATTATTGCCAAAGGTGAAATAGCCCCCATCAACCTTTATTAGACTTTTAAATCATGAGTAATCTCCA
The DNA here is from genome assembly GCA_963277665.1 of Viscum album. Taxonomy (NCBI): domain Eukaryota; kingdom Viridiplantae; phylum Streptophyta; class Magnoliopsida; order Santalales; family Viscaceae; genus Viscum; species Viscum album. The sequence continues at coordinate 2,130,913,837 of OY728155.1, read as the reverse complement.
GACATATGCCTTCAACATCCACTGTCTAAGTACCATATCTTCTTATGGGAACTCTTCATGAAGGTTTCCTACAAAACAGATTTAGATAGGAAATGATTTTGGTACCAAGATCTTCTTGGGTCCAGACATGTTAGAAATCAATGATTTTGGTACCAAAATATGTCTTATGGGTCTCATTTAATTTTATTCAAATTACTTTTAATGAAAAAATCTATTTTATCTATAACTATGTGAGTAACTGTTGATGCAAATAAATTTCTAGAACATGAACTAGCATAATTTTTGTCAGATTTGTGAGTAAATTTAGTTTTAGTAAACTATTTCTTTCCAATTTGATAACCTATTCCAGTAGCATAATTTTGTGCCACTTGCTTTTTTAGCATTTGAGTTAGAGTTTCTTTTCTATTTTTGAATTTCTCTAAGTCCTTTTTATGTTTCTCATTTGACATTTTCAGTTTACTGTTTTCCTTTAACAGTTGATCATTTATCTCTTTCAGTTTTAACAGTTGTAGTGAGAGCATGATGTTTCTTCAATGATTTTTATTTATCCTTAAGTTCATTGCATGTCTCTTCCAGCATAGTATACTATTCAAAACATTGATCTCTAGTCATTTTTTTATAATCTGAATCAGATTCCGTTCTAGAATAATAGGAATTTCATGCATGAGTATATAAGGCTACCTCAGATGTGTTTTTCATAAAAAACATGTTGGCACGATTTTTTCAGAATCATACATTTCATATTCACTTGTGCTGTCTTCAGAAGCACTCCAGGTAGCCTTCATATATTTCTTGTAAATACTATCCTTGTAATCATATTTCTTCCTGAATTTTAGCTTTGGGCAGTCTTCTTTAATGTGTCCTTTTATTTTGCACTCGTAGAAAACAACTTCATCACTTTTATCTGGTTTTTTCCAGTCCTTCTTAAAATGTCCCTTATTGTCATACCATCCCTTGTAATTTTATTTTCTGAAAAATTTCTTCTTATTATAAAATTTCTTAAACCTTATGGCTATTTGAGCCATTCCGGCATCACTATCAGAGTCTGAACATTCACTTGTTGAACTGTCAATTTGTATTTGAGCTTTTTCATTGCCATTGCACATTGAAGCAGAAGTCTTGAAAGCCATTGATATCCTTTTTGGTTCATCATCTTCCTCTTTATTCACCTTGAGTTCTTCCTCATACATCATAATATTACCAATGAGTTCTCTGACAGGTAGAGCAGCAATGTAACATGACTCTCTTATTGAAACAGACATACCTCTCCATCGATCTAGAAAACATCTCAATATCCTCATAATTTGTTCCTTTGCTGGAACAGCCTTTCCATGTGAATTCATTGTATTTACTATCTCAGTGAACCTGAGATACATATCAAAAATAGGTTCACCAGTATTTATTTTAAAATTTTCATATTTAATAGTATATGTATTCAATCTCATTTCTTTTACATTTGTTGTTCCCTAATGAGAAACACCTAAATTATCCCAAATTTCATAAGCAGTTTTGCAGGAAGATATTCTGTTGAATTATTCATCTCTTAAAGCACAATATAGGGAATTCATATCATTATAATTATTATCTTAAGCTACATTAGTAAGTTCAGTCCAATTTGTTCTTTCAGTTTCTGGAATTTTATATTGGGATTCTATAGCAGTCCAGATATCAAAACCCATACTTTCTAAATGAATTTTCATTTTAAGTTTCTACTAGGCATATTTTGTGCCATTAAATAATGTTGTCCAGTTAGTAGAAGCACCCTCTAGTATATTGTCCATAGCTAGATTTTAGAAATTATATTTAAAGAGATAAAATTTAGAACTAACAGAAATTTATGATCTTTAAAGAGGTAACTAAAATCACAGTTGAAAAATAGACTGTTTTGAAAACTTTTAAAAATAAAAACTACCTCTGATTCCAAATGTTTGTCAGAGTGGATAATCAAGAGGGGGGTAAATAGAGTTCCAATTAAAATTTATGATATAAAAATATTTCTAATAAAATCCCCAATTTATAAAACAAGTTAAACTGTAGTGAATTTATACAGATTGCAAATGGTCACTTAGCTTCTCAAAGATTGATTATGTCTCAGTTAATTTAACCACAATATTAAACTAACTTTTGAAAATAACATACTGATTCACAATAAGTGTAAACACTTGATAATTTAACCATCAAAGTAACTTTAAAAAGGTTTTGTATTTCAAAGTAACAACAGTAGTATATAAAATATATATATAGTATACTTTAAACATAATCTAAAAATGCACAGTAGATATAACAAGAGGTTCAGTCTCATGCCGAGACATAGTCCTCTAAAATTTATATAAATTTGATCCACACCCTAGATCAGGGTTAAAAAAAGTTTACAAAACTATCCAGGCCATGCAGGGACCTCTACCATAGTTCTTCATGGTAAACAAAACAAAGATCAGGACACACAAGGACCTCTTCCATAGTTGTCGTGGGTAAACAATAGTTAAGATTTTTTGAGTGTGGATTTTGATATCCTCCAGTTCAGTGCATGAGACAATGTGTGTGTGTAATATATATAGATTACTCCACACTACTCGAAAGTAAATAAACAAATCACTTAAAGAGGACAGATATGAGTTTAGAAAGCTCTGGTGATTAGCAATGTAGCTCTGGACTCATTGGATTCAGCAGAAATGATTCTGAGTCCTTCTCTGGTTTTTCTGTTGAAAAACAGAGTGTCGTAGTTCAACATGTGTTCTACATGAGTGAGGATGTTCTCTTGACTTCTGTCCCTCTAGAAGTGTAGGATTTCATGTGTTGGAACTTCTTTGAGGATCATTTAATATCTTCTTCACAGCTGTTCCTAGGATTGTTCTTCGGTTCAGTACAGATCACTTCACGTGTGTTGTAGAATGTATGTCGAGGAGACTTCTTCTTTTTTAATTCTAATAAGACTTATTTTTCTAATTCCATGAGCATCGGAAATAGGAATGAATCCCATTCCATAAATATGAGGTATGGTTTCCTGACATGCCAACAACATTCATTAAATAACATCAATTGCATTAAAAACATCAAATATGACTGTTAGCAATATTTAAGTAATATTGACAAAATTGTTAGGAAACGGTGTCACAGTTTTTTGTGTAAATGGTGTCTTCTTCATGGTATGTACTTCACGGTGTCTAAGTCACGGTGTGTCCTTCACGGTGTCTGAGTCACAGTTTGTACTTCCCGGTGTCTGAGTCATGTTTTGTCCTTCACGATGTCTGAGTCACGTGTTTTCCTTCACGTCGTGTTCTTCATGGTGTCAGGCTTACTGTCACGGTGTGTTGAGACTTAGATTTCAAAGTGTCTGCTTCACTGTGTCTGTGTCTTGCACACAATTTGTCTTACTTTGTCAAACATCATGGTGTCTTGATACTTATCCAAATAACTGTATTTAAACATAAACAGTAATATGCATAGTATTAATTAATCTTAACCATTATAAGATAATATTACTTGACACATAAATACAGAATATTTTTAAGATATGCAAATAATAATGTGATTAATTAACAATAATAATATTTATGAATGTTAATGAGTGTAATGAACAGTAATAAGATTTGTGATCATTAAAAAATGATTAATACATTAGGAGTTCAAAAATATTTATCTAAAGAAACTTTTAAGAAGGAGGTTCCCAGAGAGATCTCTCAAATAAGGTTAATATAGAGATATCCTGAAACAATATACATTATTTACATTGCATATGTTTTTCACATGATCTTAAAAATGTATCGCATGATGCATCAAAGATAAATCATACTAGGATATCATGCAATTCATAAAATTTATATGTGATAAAATCTCCTGCAATGTGTAAATGAGGTACCCACTAGGATCTCGCACAAACCATTCATAGGGTATGTGTGAGGATCTCCTGTAAGGGTCCAATCCAGGACATCACACATGGGTATTCACCATGATCTCATACAAGTAGGTACGTTTCCAAATAATTACAAAGGTTATATTCTAGGATCGTTCACAATGATTTATGTGGCAGGGTCTTGTGCAAGGGGGTCACACTAAAATCTTATTCACGGAGATACATTCCTACATTACCCTATGAGTATTGTCATTGTAATATATGAATTAAAAAGAAGAATAAAAATATAGGGGATCTACACCATTCGATAATATAAGAAGAAGGATTTTATTTACCTCTCTATTCAAGGAAATGAAAGGAAGACATGGATTCTCTCTAAGATCATTCCAAATAGGAGGTAATGGTTGTGTCTACAATAAATGGATGTTTTTTTGTTGCCTTGAAAGTAGAATTATTGTATCCATGTGTTTTCATATAAGTGAAGGAGCATCCTAGAGATAACGTCAAAAGAGAATCTACCAACGATAGAGGATGCATTCATTATTTAAAATGAAGGGACCTACATGTCCATAAACTGGGTTTTCATCCTTTCTAGATCAATGAGAAAAGGAAGAGGAATAAGGTGATCTTTTCCACTAACAGTGAACCATCAAAATAGAGTCAGGGAGTAACCCATTCGAATGTAGTGAGATATCAGAAATCTATGTAATGAGAGTGATCATGGGCATAGAAGTTATTTAGAACAAACAATGAATTGGATGTGAGCCTAAGTAAATTCAGTACATCAACACATTATCATTGTTTTCCCCTTAGATGTGGCCCAATGAGGGTGAACTACGAAAATATAAGATTTTCCTTATATTTTCTTTCATACTTTTCATTTTATGAATCATCATCAGATAATGTTATAAAGGATAATAAAAATATAGATTACCAAGGGAAAAATGCAACCATTATAATAAAAGGGTCAAGAGTCAGTGAGGTAAGAATTTTTTCGAAAAAATTATCTATAACCCAACCCCACCCCCTCATGGTATCTGGGCCCCTTTAAGACCAAACATAAATGAAAATTCTTGGAGAGGTGAATTTACTTATGGGATAACAAGTTATTCAAAACGACTTGAACATATTTATTTAAAAATTAAAATATACTATTGAATTGATGAATAAATTTGGCATGGAAGACCCACAAAATATATCCACACTAATCACAGTCCTTTTAAATCTAATAAAAGATGATCCTGGAAGGATTTGTAATCAGAAATACTTTAGGGAATTAATAGTTACCTTGTTTATCTTATTTAATAAATACCAGATATTTTATATCAAATAAATTTTTTTTCTAGATAATAAGGTGATCTAAAATAATTTAGTAGGATGTGTAAGATAACAACCCTTTGATTATGTATGTTAATATTTTGATTTTGGATAAACACATTTTAAATGGATTCTAAAATGATTATCAAGAGTATGGAAGGTATATAATGAATTATACGGTCTTAATAGTTGGAAAATATAGAAAATATAGCTTATAGTGAATGGTGTATGATTAAAACACAATTTTTCGTACCTATGAACCATGATCCTGCAACACGACTCAGGGGAGACCATAGTTTTGAAAACAATGTAAGGTGGCTTGGAAACCATGTGGGGTTGGTAAAAATCCATTCTCATAACTAAGTCATGTTTTTCCAAACTATTCAAGTTCCAAAACAGACTATGTGGGTTGAATTTTCCAAAGACATAGGATATCACATGGTTGGGTAATGGTTTTTAATACAATTTTGCCAAACCATGGACCTCATTAAAAGAAATAATTTTACCCTTCTACCTCATGAGATTATATCTATCTCATAGATATTTTTCTTCAATTAAATCACATATTCCTTAGGAGTGAATCATATTACCCCTCATATCCCAAAGATTAATATCTATCGATTCTAGGAAAATTTAAGAGATTTTTCTTGAAATAAAAAGACCCATAGAGAATTTTGATTTTGTGGTTGTGGTTTTTTTATATTGAATCAAGGGTTGAGGTTTGATGAGTGGTTCTTTACGACCATTATTTATGTGATATAAAATCTATTTCCCATAGTCTTTATGTTTTCAATGTGTATATGGTATATAAATTTTTGTTTTTGTGACAAGAATTGGATTCCTTATTTATGAAAATATATAATTTGTTTATAATTTCTTTTTTAGACACTTCATAGATAACTTTTAGGTTTGTTGATGACTCTATGACTTATCTTATAGACACCCCTGTGGTTTTCATATCCCTTGATAAAGATTAAATGGGTTATAAATGTTGGAATAAAGAGTTAATGAGTTTAACCCAATTAAACTTATTTCTTGGATTTTTATCTTGGAATAAGGGGTAGTATGGTTTATCATGGGTATTTAACGGAATATGAATTGATTATGAAATAAATGATAAATGGTAAAATTAGGGGTGTATAAATTGTTAAATGTATTTAATGATCATTTAACTGGTGTGATATATGGATAAATGATAAAATGGTTGAATAGTGTAATAAATTAAATAGATAATGATGACGAAACTTAGTAAATGTGATTAATTTTGTGGATTTTTTATGTTTAACTGAGGATGCTGATCATTGGGTTTGGTCTAAATGATGCATTTGGTGCCACTAATGTTTTTCATGTTTTGGATGTTGAACCAATGATTTAGGCACTAATGGGTGACATTATGTATGTACTTAAATTTATGTTCCTTAATAAATTGAATTTAGTTTATTAATGAAAGCCCCTATATTATATAAATTGTTTGACCCCTACAGTATATTGCTTATATGACTAACATGGGTCAAATATGTTTTTATTTTCTTGGGTGTCACTTAGAACTATGGTACAATGAGTGTAAATATATAAAATTTATTTATGAAAAACCTTTTCATTATTTCCTTATAATTATATTATTATACATCTACATATAGTGTTGTTAGATAGGATATTTCCATAGAATTTTTTTTGGTTTCCTATTGAGTTTTACACACACATTTCTTAGACCACCCTAGTATATTCCATAGTTATAGGTCGGGATAAGAAAAGGGTAATGTGTTAGATTGTTTATTTGGTAATTGTAATAGAGCATGTATGATGGAATTTATCCTGATTTTGAGACCCCTTTTTTGGTAATTTTATTGTTTCTTTATTTTGGGTTTCCCTGGACACATGGAGCTATTATAACATGGCATGTTTTCTACATTGGTTTATGGGAACATAATCAATTTTGGGGTTTTATCATGTGATGTATGCTTATTTTTTAGATTTTATTTTCTCATTATTTGTTATGATATTCATTTTATATTACTCTAATAAATATGGTATAGTTTCCTCACATTCCTCATTACATTTTCATGGCTATTCGACATTTTCTAGAGTATATGGAGGAGTTCTTAACATCATGTTGAAAACTGGTTCCGCTACATGTTCAAGTGAACATGGAAAAGAAGTTACAAAGTGGTATAAAATGGTTTATTTTCTATTACATCTCTATTTTTGAAAGGTATAAATTATACTATGATGTGTTCATCCATGGTAATGAGCTCGGGCATGAAAGTAACTAATCCATGTCTAGGGTAAATCCCATGTTCCCATGGGGGGATTGTAGTTCTTAATTTTTTGTTGTCATAGTTGGATTTTATTTCAATGTGGGTGAAATTTGTTTTGTGTGATGTTACTAATTAATGATATTAAATTCATGGGATAAAAAGAAAATTATTTTTTGATTCGTGTATTATTTTAAGACATAGGTGTTTATGTGACATACATCATGGTTTGAACACATGGAAAAGTATGTTGTGGTTGGTTTCTATAAAAAATTAAATGAGGTTATAGGAAATGAAGTTATTTTCTATTTATTTATTTTTCTTTACAATATAGTTCCTAGTAAATTTTATGATACTCTTTTGAATAGAAACTTGTTACCAAAAATCTTAAAATTATTTCAAATGCAAAACTAGTAATTTGGAAGTTTATTTTCCATGATTTAGCCAATTTCCCTAGATAGAGATGTTTAGTTATGATATTAGTAACTTCTATAAAATTTAACTTTAACAGAGCTAGAAAATGTATTTTTCAGTGCTAAAAATAACTAGTAATCCATGTGCATGTAAAAGCCCAAAACTATTATTAGTTATAAAAAAGAATAGTTAGAGTCCCCCTTTAATAGTGCTAAAAAGTACTATTAAATAATCTACTGGTAAAGGGTATATATGTTTTCTAATACCCAACCATTATTAGTTCACCCTGACCCTATTATCTATGCTTCCTACACCTCTTCATCAATTTTTTATCCTCCCTGTGCTCCCCTACCTCTAGAGTATTTCAAATCCTAGACCTCTAGCATATACATCAAAACCTTTTCCACTCCCCTAAACTGTTTTGTTTCACATTTTATGATGTATCTAAATATATATATATTTTTTGATACATTTTTATCCATATATATATATATATGTATATATATATATTTATATATATAAAAAATATATTTTATATGTAAATATGATTAATTTATTTATTTTAAAAGTGACTTTTTTATGTACGAATATATAAAAACAATGTATATATAGTTACATATTTGATTATAAATAAATATATTTTATGAAAAATGATAACATTTAAAATCCATAATATCAATATGAATGTATTCCCCGAGAACCAATTCAGTCCCCACTGAAAAAGGAAAAAACGTCACCCATAATCGAGTCTTAAAATCCATAAAAAATTAAAAAATTGGTTTACCCTGACTAAAAACTCATTTTTGGAGGACTTATGGGCCTTTTGGCCTCTGAAAAACAATTATTTGGGTCCCCCTAAGTCATGATGGTATAAATATTATCTCAAACATTGATTTGATATGTGGTAGGGCCCAATCAGACACTCAGATCAAAATTTATGATCATTTGATGTTTCAGTTACATTTTCAAATTATTTGAGACCTTTTAATTTATTTATTTATTTATCTTCAAATTTATATTGAATGACTCTTTCTTCGTAATAATAACTAAATTATTGAATAAAAATATTTTTTAGTTATTTTATAATCCTTTTTTACAATATATATTATGTTTTAAGAGTAAATTCTTATTTACCTTATCTAAAACACATTTCAAAAAATATATATTACATCTATATCAATGTAAATTTATTTATATATTAATATATAATTTTTAATGAAATATATTTTTTGAAGTATACTTCTCTCAAAACTTGTAAAAAATTTTGAATAAAGGGGGTTCTTTATCAGTGATTCTTAAAACGATGATTAAACCCTCCCTTTATTATTGCTTTATTAGCACTGAAAAATGACATATTTAACAAAATATTTAGCTGGAGATATTAATTACCTAGCACTGGACAAACCCAGTTTTGCAATAGTGAGTGTTGAATTTTTTATTATTGAGATAGACTATATGGAGTAGATTTTTATTATTATTTGTGTAAATATGAAAAAAAATGTTATGTTCCCTGAAACTTTTGATTATCATTTTTGTGGGATGACTACATGATGAGGTTTACAAATAAGAAAATAAACTGAAATTGTGGAGAATAACCCTGGTAGGGGAATTGGATCCCCTGTTGGAGTTAGACGTCAGGTCAGAAGAGTATTTTCATTATAATTTTTCACACTTTATGAATTTTATAAGGAGACATCCTATACAGGTTGTGTTGAGTATGTTTGAAAAAAATAGGGAGTCTTAGTATCATCATTTATGGTTCACTAGAGAGGGTTGACCTATCTTAGCTATATTCAAGATTGAGTATATCTAGATGACTCTGGATCACATAAAAAATCTTCCATAGAATAGGGTTATGTTGTTATATTATATATTATGAGGTCTGGTGATGATTTTGTGGGATATTTAGGTCTATGATGAGTAATAAAATGGAATGTAATTGAAGGAATTACAGAAGAAGTTATTAAAGCATTTATAGCTAAAAAATCTATGAAGGTAAATGGATAAAGAGTTTATGTGTTTGAACCATGGGAATATTCCAATTCTTGATTATTCTAGTCACCTTCCCATCCATTAGATTTTTACCCCAATGTTGATTAGATAAAATGTAACTAGAGAAAAATGTTTTCAATATGTATTTAGACATGAGATCATGTTTCTGGTGAATATCTTTCATTTGAAATAGTTTGATGAGTTGGTAAGTTACGATCTAATTTTTTTAGTGGAAGCTGAAGGATGATTCTAGTGGTTTAAAGGTAGGGTCATCATAGTGATCTGGTGGTCCATATTTATATAGTAAGAATAATTGGTATGAGAACTCTCACTAAGGTGGTGGTGGGTATATTATCCATGGGATAAGATCTTACTCATAGGAAAATGATCAAGTGTTATTTTCATAGTGTAGAAGACATTACCACATATGAGTTCGTTGTCTATGACCACTAGTGGTCTTCTGAGATAGCAGAAATATGTGATACATATAGATTGAATATAGGAACCCTCAATATATGGGTAGTGAGGGTGGAACTAGGTGAAACAAGGCACTAGAATGGGATCATGTAACCCATATTAGATTGTCAGTAAGAGTTATAAATGAAATTCTACTTGTGGTGGGGGAGGAGGTTATATGTGATAGGAATGATAATATCAGTAGAGTAGTGTAGTGATAGGGAATCCAATAGGAGCCCATGGTGTAGGAATAGTTCAGTTATATGCAATTTAGCCTTCTCAACATGGTGGAGAGTCCAAACTATCAACTAGCTGATGTATAGTTCTAATAAAATCTATATTTCTAATTATTTATTTAAAATAGTGACCTCACATTTTTTTATATCTACATAACATATCAAATTGATGGGTTTGGTGGTAGATTTATTTTGTTGGTTTATATCGATCAACATACTAGTGTTGGTGATATTAGAGGAAATGTGTATGTGTAAGGGGTGTTCCATTAAGGTTGTTGAGTCCCATTTTCAGTAGGATGTTTTATTATTGGGATTTCCTAATTATAAATGTGAATTTTTATGGAATGGTTTGTATTTTATTAGGATAAAAATGATTTTTCCCACAGTATAGTGACTTTCATGTCCCCAAATGGTAACATCTATGTTATTCATGGAAAATTGGATATTCAAGTAGGCCATGTAGGGATAGATTATTTAATGTTGGGTAAGGTGATAGAACAGTTTTTAAATCTTATACTAAATGATAGGGGAGAGGAGTATGTTTCATTCCCACATATACTATTTTATTTTCATGAAGTGTTTCTGGATATGATTTTTGTGTTTCCACCTGATAGGGAAATTGAGTTTATTATTGAGATGATTCCTAGAGCTGTTCTCATTTCCAATCCAAAATTTTAAAATAACTAGTATATCTTCAAGGTATTTATACTTTGAGAGAGGATTTAGAGGATGCAATTTTTTATTCATCTGATTGCATCACCTTGGGGATCTCTGGTTCAATTTTACAAGAAGGTGGATGGACTGTTGTACTTAAGTGTTGATTACTGAAAGATATACCAAATTATGGTTAAGAAACTGAATAATATTCTTGATATTGTTGATATTTTTAACTAGTTAATGGGTTATTGTGTGTTCTCTAATATTGATTTGTGATCAAGGTATCATTAGGTGAGGGTGATACTTTCTAATATACAACATTATACTTTTATGATCATATATGACTTCTATGATTTTATTTTGATGTTTTTTGGACTGATGAATGATCTTGTTGAGTTTATGGCCTTGAAAATGAGAATAATTAACCTATAGATGGATCAATTTTTTCTTTTTTATTAATGACATATTAGTGTAGGCTATTAGTCAAACTCATCATGGATGACATATTGATATTATCCTAAGTGCACTGAGAAAGAATATTTTATATTTAAATATATCAATATTTAATTTTTGGATTGAAAATGTGCATTTTTTAGATCACATCACCTTGTAAGAAGATGTGTTAGTAAAGGCCGAGAAGGTACAAGCAGTTGTTTCATGAGAGAATACAATGAATGTTTTTGAAATATGAAACATTATGGGTATTTTAGGATACTACCAAAGTCTAAATAGGGTATTCTCTCAACTGGATGGGCCAATCTCAAGAGTAACCATGACTATAATATATTTTTACTAGTTTGAATCATGTCATAGTTCTTTCAACAAATCGACGATTCGTTTTACTGTAGCACCAATTTTAATCTTACCCAAAACATGTAAGCACCATAATCTATATTATGATGCATATGGAATGGAGATTGGGATAATGTTGATGCTATGTTATTTAGTCATGGCCTATGGATTAATAAGATTGATACCACATTAATTAAATAATCACATCCTTGATCTCAATTTGGGCATGATAGTTCCCACCTTAAAATGTTGGTGGTATTTTATCCTAGTTGAGTGGTTTACTACATATACTAACCATAAGATCCTTAGTAATATTTTTCCTTATCATGATATGAATATTTGGGATTAGAAATAGGCTATGTGCATGTGATATTTCATCTTTTATATAGATTATCTGTAGGGAAAATAATATAATTTTTCTGATACTTTGAGTTGGAAGATGTAAACATAGGATATTTAACTTTTAACCATTGAATATAAGATTATGGCATTGTTCACTAGGATGCAAAAAAAAATTTCTAGAGTAACATGAACTAATGAAACACATGTATTTATCTATTGTTTATTTAATTTTGAGAGAGGTCATGATCAGACAGTATGAGGATTAATATTTCCTAGTATTAAGGGAAAATTTTGATGGTAAGGAGATAGGTCATGACATGACCATCAATGATAATGATATTATTAACATTTGTTGTCATATATGAGTTCCAACACGTATACATGAATATCATATGCATGATTTTTTATTTATAATGGGTGATTCACCATATTTTATCTAAAATTTACTGTAGTATTTTTACACAGTATTGATGGAGATTAATGAAGAAAAATATCATGATATTTGTAACTCAATGCTACACATGTTAGTAGGTGAAGTCTGAGCATCAGTGGCCCCATGTTCATTTAAAACCATTACTGAAACTGGAAGAGAAGTGGGATGATGTTATTTTTTATTTCACAGTGGTTTTTTCCAATTAACCATTAGAAGAGTGATCTGATATGGTGATTCTAGATCATTTAACAAAGGTGACCCATTCAATATTGATTTGGGAGACTCTCACCATCTATCTATTTAGTGTATTGTATATTAGAGAGATATCACATTTACATGGAGTGAATCAGATGTTTTCTTATTTCATGATCCATATTTTTCTTCATGATAATGGAAAGGGTTACATAAGGTTCTTGGTACTCCTGTGTTTTTTGAGTCAAAAATAGCACCCATCGATGGATGGGAAATCTCAATGTACTATCATGTTGTTAGACAGATATTGAGATCATGTTTCCATTATTTTGGTGGAACATGGAAGAATGACTTAGATCTTGTAAAGTTATCATACAATAATAGTTATTAAGTAACCATTTATATGGAAATAGACATGGTACTCAATTGTAGGCCATCCATATCACATTTTTACTAAATGGAATTAGGAGAAACAATGATTTGTTGTCAAGTATCACACAAGATACATAAGAGAAAGTTGGTCGATTCAGAATAATATGTTTATTACCTAGAGTATAAAAATATCAAAAAAGTGATCAGTTTTGTCTACCTCTTGATTTTATATTGGGTGACCATGTGCTCCTTCGTGCATATCCATGGTTGGGTCACCATAAAATTCAGAAGAAGTGTATTTTGGCCCCTAGATATGTCAGGTCATTTGTGATTTTGGAGATGATCAATTCAGTGGAATATTTATTGGCCATTCCAATGTGGTAAAGTTCAATGCTTGAAATTTTCCATGTTTCATAGCTTATGTATTATCACCTTGACCATTTTCATTTAATAGATGTTGATTATTTGAGCTTGAAGATTTATCTTTTGAGGATCTTCTAATTCATATTGTAGATCACATCCAGAAAATTCCTTACGGTAATAATGCACCATTAGTCTAAGTGTTGTGTAAGAATGACCATGTTTTGAAAGAAACCAAGGAAAGATAAAATTATTTGTGGTCGTAGTGGCTATAACATTTCACCTAGTAGGCATAGTTAATCTTGTTAGTATATCTTAGGGATGATATAATGTATAGTGGGTATATTATATGATCTTTACCCTTTAACAAGGCACGTTCATATTGATAATATTGTTATACTCATTATAATTGTATTATAAAATGATTCTTTGGAATAAGCCAGGTCTTACGCGTTTATAGTGGGTTTAAGATAGGGAAATGATAGAAAATTGTTTTTTCTATGAATTAAACATATTTAGTGATAATAGTGCACTATCGACACATGGCACAACAAAGGGGAATAAATGATGGGGAAACTATGTGTGGTTTCATAGAAACCATGTGGGACTATTCCAGATCCATTCATAGAACGTTTTCATGGTTTTACAAACCATTTAGGTGGCCTATGAGATAGTTAGGATTGAGTTATCTATGGATGGAAGAGCTTTCATTGTTGCTGCATAGTTTTTGAGTAATTTATGGACAAACTATGTACCTAATTAAAAGTGGAAATTATATCATCTTAACCACCTATGATTATAAATATCTCCTTATATTTTCCCCTAATTTTACTCTTAACTGACGTAGGGAACAATATTCTTACTCCTCTCCCAATGGTGGACATCCTTTGATTATATGGTATTATAATTACTTTATCTTGTGATTTTAAGTCCCATTGAATTATTTATTTTTTAAGGTCATTTTATCTTGAATCAAAGGCCAAAGTTATATAAATGGATTAATGTCAGTAGTATATAGGTGTTAGATAAGAAATTTCCTACAGTCTTGATGTTTTTCATGTGTATGTGGGAAGTTCCAATTCAAATTTATGTTGTGAATTCAAACCCTTTCTTATAAAAAATAAATTGGGATTTTAATTAATGTTGTGGACCCCACACGGATCCCATCAGGTCTGTTGATGACTATAAAACCTGAACAATGGCAATCCAATGGGGTTTTCTAATCCATTGAGTATAGTAAAATGTGTTATAAATAAAGGAATAAAGGGTTTATGAGTTTATACTAGTTAGTCGTGTTACATATATTGTTAGCATAACATAATGAGATGCCAAATTTTAATTACAGATTTCATTGATGATGAATTGATAAATAATAAAATGGTAAATGGTTAAAATGTCCCTGTTTAAATTGTTAATTATATTTAAAAAAATTATTTTGATTTGATAGACTACTTAAATATGAATTTCTTGAATTTTGTGATGTGATAAACAAAAAATGACGATAGTCCATGGAAAATATTAATAATTTTATGGTTTTAGATGCTGGACTTAGACTCCTCATCTTTGTACTTAGCATTTATAATTCTCTTGGCATAATTGATGTTATATATGTCTTGGTTGTGGATCTGATGCTGTATGCAATAATAGTTCATATGATATAGGTAAATATAATGATACTCCTTGGTATCTTTAATTAAATTGAATAATGACATACTATATTTATATTAAATTGTTTATCCCCTAGGATATATTGTTTAAATATTCAGCATGGCCTGAAGAAAGTTTGATTGTCTTGGAGATCACCTGTAACATGAGGGATAATGGGAGAATTTAGATACTATTAATTTATTTAACCTGTTTTTGTTATTTACTTTTCAATTATTACTTTTATATCAATATAAAAAGTTATTATATTTCATATTTCATTAGAACCATTGGTAGTGTCCCACTAAGTTGTAAGAACACCATGTTCAAGAAACTATTAGTGGTTGAAAAGATTTCATGTCTACTGGTCCAGCTAAGGGAAAATTCCCCATGTTATATTGAATATTTGGGACATGGGATAGAGAATGGATGGGTGTGGTCTTGAGGCTAGGACCCATTTTGGAGATTATCATTGTGCCTTTATTTTGGGTTTTTTTGAGACATGATATAACAACCCCAAATCCAATAATTTAGATCTACTGTCTTCTTTATTATATTGACACTACATACAGGTAATCATATCTTGAAGGATTTAATAGGTTAGTATTATTAAATATTAAAATATTTACATGATTCATGTATTACATTGAAAATATTAAATTCATTGAAAAAATAATATTTTTTGAATCCTCAATATTATTCATAATGTACTTCATCATATCTGGGGTAAAATAAAACAAATAAATGTGTGAGGTTAGATTCTATGTAAGGATTATGTAAAATAGAAGTGATCATGATTATATATGGTATAATCAATATGGTAAGGTAAATAACTAAAAATAGATTCCATTTTATCAAATATTGAGAATGTAATGCATCCATGGATAACAAAAATTTAGTAATCTCATGGATAATAAAATCATAATTTTCAATTATGGAAATGAATAAAATTTGACTTCATGATCTTATATATCATGATATATATACCATCAATTCCTTTTACCATGGTAATTTAATTGATGGGTAGGTAAACACCATAAACCATTTAATGATATCTTGTTGATTTCTCTCAGGATACATTTTGCTGTATCGAGGGGAAATATAATTCTAGACCTCACCTTTCATTGCATGTCTCATGCTATCCACATTTATTTAATTACCAATACAATTTATAAACAATATTACTTATCAATAAATATCCCTATTGAGTAAAGAATATATACTAATCAGGTTTTCCCCAGTCAATTGAATTTCTTTCATAGTAAAACAAATATTATAAAAATGAAAAATGTTTTAAGAAATAAACATATAAATGATAAAGAATATGGATATTTAATATAAAATTTTTTCCATGTATCATACGAATATTAATGTTTCAAGTGAAATTTAATGTCCAAAAAATAATCCAGATATGAGGGATAGCTATTAGAAAAATAAAGTTTCTAGTAAAAGAAATTAATTTAACGAATAGATTAAAATGTATATTAAATATTTAAAATATGTTGTCATAAATATTTTCCTTCTCAAAATCATTACTAAACTATAGAATAAGATAAAGGGTGTAAAGTGATTATCATGGTGGGAATGTCTCTTAATGTCGTTTAAGTTAAACAATCATTCTTTCTGACATTGTTGAAAATATACCCATTATGGAAAAAATTATAAATAGTCATTTCAAACTATTTAATATTTCAAAGATAAATTAATATATTTCCTAAAATTATTTTCTAAAAATAAAAATTACATTCATAGAAATTTCTAAAAATATGGATATGGAAGAAATACTCGATTAATAAGAGAAATAAGAACAGATTTTTTAAAAAAAATTAAAAATGAAATATTGACATAATTTAATCACTATTCATCATGAATAAATATATATTTCTCTAAAATAGAAAAAATTTACAAACACCACATAATTTAAATAGTTATACAATACAAATTATTCCTCAATTTAGTTGAAATTGTGATGAAATCCCTTACCTAATGTTTCCCAGTAGTTGAGCATGATTAAAACTCTATATAATATAAGAATATTTATATAATTACATTATATAACATTATAAACATATCTATTATCATATATAATTCATTCATTAAATTTTATCACTCTTTTGTTAAAAATCATTTATTATTATCATAATTTTGAGTCTTAACAACTTTATTCTTCATGTATGTTTTGATTCGGTAGTTCCATTCCTTCAAATTTTATCATTTTTAAATTATATATCTAATTTTATTTTAGTATAAATATTATATATATTCAATATAAATATATATATTTATATCCTTCCAGAAAATATTTAAAACGAAAAATTAATTACACTATTCATGGAGATTGTATGTCGTACGTATGCAAGGATATTGTTTTCACTTTTTGATGGATGGAAGAAAAAAAGGTGAATAATAATTAATATTTATAGAATCATTATTATATCATATATATCATATATATTCCATAAATCTATCATTGTTACCATCCAAATAAAAAATAAATGAAAAAATTGATCGCATCACTTTATAGAGGTGGTAGTTCATACATATGCACAAACGACATTATCATGTTACAATAGTCTGAAAATTAAGAAGGAATATATGATATTATAGTTCGATATTAATATTTATTTAGTAAATATCATATAAACTAATTATTTCAACCATTTTAACCATCCATTTAAATAGGTGATGAAAAATGAATGACACCACTGCATAGAGACGATAAGCTGTATATACGCACGAGCGATGTTTTCGCGTTTTGTAGGATGGAAAAGAGAATAAATATGGTTTTAAAATAATAATAATGACAACATATATTTATAATTATTATACATAATTTAAAATCTTATAATTATTAGAACACATTAATAGGAAGTATAATAATAAATAAACATGAAAGAGTCAGTAAAGATAATTACTTCTTCTTCGATAGACTTGATTTATATCACTTTTTAAGAAACATAGGGTTTGTATTTTATAAGTGAAAAACCCAAAATAAATTTTCTATGGATTCTTATAAAATAATATTGATTTTTTTGTCGAGATATATGTCTGAAATTATTGTAAATAAGTGAAAGGAGGGGAGTCCTTTTATAATTTAGGGGTTGTGCATTCTTGGAATTTCAGGATATTCTAAATTAATATAAATTATTTTTTTGATGAAAAATCGAAAAAAATATTATTATAATATAAGATAGATATAAGTTAAAATACTATCATACAATAAATCATTTACTAGTTCGGGGTATATTTTCTACCTTATCTTTTAGTTTAAAACATTGAGATACCCTTTTGATAATTACAATAATATAAATTTTTTCAAATAATTAATGGTTGAGAATGTTAATATAAAATAAAAAATACACAGAAATGGAACTTTTTTAGTACCATATCCAATTAGGTTTTATAAATCAAATTTTTTGATGAATTTTAAATCAATTAATAAAATATTAATTTTTATAAAATAAAATTAATGTCATTTTCAACACTTTTCAATTTATTTGAATTTAAATACATCTTGAAAAAAATATAAATAAAATATAATATGTTAATACATGAATAAAATATTAAATTTATCTAAAATATTCATTTTACACAATAATTTTTTCAAACAATATTAATTTTAGTAGTTTTAATATCATTTATTTTATTTTTATTAACAAATTAAATGTTCTTCCTGTTTTCCACAAACAATTATGTCAATTATTTCACCACTAAAAAATATAAATAAATCATTATAATAATGATAAATCATTTATCTTCAAAACTAATACTTTGAATCTAATATACCATCTTTTTAAAATAATTCCCAAAATGTAATGTAAATAAATCAAATAGAAGGATATTTTTTACTTTTCGTTAAATAAAATATTATAAAAGTAAAAATCATGGATAAATGAAAAAAAGTTATATATTAGATATTTATATATTTATAAATTATATATAATAATAACATAAAAATAAGGAAATTTTTAGGTCCATTTTTAGTCCATATAATGATATTTTTATCCAAAATTAAACAATTTACGCTCACAGTGTCGACAATTATTTACTATGTATATTATTCATAATTTCCATGAAATAAAAATTACATTTTTTACCAAATTTTTAAATATTTATTTCAAATATGATAATAATTTTCAATATTCAATTTCAATAAGCCCTAAAAATTAATTTAAGATAAAAGCGTAAGATAATTCACAAAACAATTTTCCAGAAAAAAAATCTATTTTTAAGTATAAAAATGTTTTTATAAAAAAAATCAATAATAAAATTTAATCCAAGGAAAAAATATATATTATTAAAAATATTAAATAGAAAATTTTAATTTTCAAAATTTTTAAATTAAAATGTTACTTTGTAAATTCTTTAAACGAAATTATAGTTCTCAATAAAAAGGAGCAATTTATCACTATACACTCAAAAATCAATATGTTGAGAAAAATTAAAAAATTTAACCTAATATAATTTTGATATGGTCACTTAAAATATTTGCTTAAATTTTGAAAACTAATTTTATAAATTTATAAAAATTAATTATATTATTTTCCAACAAAGAGATATATAAATTAATTTTGAAGAAAATATTTTTTTTGACATATAAAACGACTTCTTTAAAAATTGGGTGTTAATTTCCTAAGAATTAATAAATAATATATATATTGGATTTTAAAATAATATATATTTCATAACATTTTTATTCCTATTAATACCCTCAAATTAAATGACTTGGTTATAAAATGCATATGGGGAAAATATTTTTTCATTGTTCACTTATTCTCGGTGTTGGGTTTTGTATACACTATCAAATATAGTATTATTTTTAAGTTTCTTAATATTAAATTTTTACCTTTAGTAAAAATTTCATCTTGAAAAGTTTCATGATTATTTCCTTTTAAAAAATGGTCTTAGTTGTTCTTCTTAACATCCTCAGGTTCCAACATTTCTTTTTTATTTATTTATTGATTTCTCCAATGTTCATTTTCCATTCAAGTCATCTGATTCATCGGCACATGATCTATAATGTCAAGAATATAGATAGGGTATTGATAATATGATAAACAATGTTTTATTTAAATTTATTCATAGGTGAGTACACTCAATTGTTATAACACATATTTTCTCAACAAAGTGATATGGAACACATCATGCACTTTAAATAGGATTCATAGAATTGACCATCAGTAATCCATTTATCTAATTAATAATTGAATTTCAAATGTTATAAAGTATATGGAGCTCAGTTTCCCATTATTACCAATCATATGAAACCCTTCCATGGAAACAAATTCAACAGAACATGATCTCTAAATTGAAATTTTAAATCATTCCTTCAGTTATTAGTATATAATATTTTTCTGAGTTTAGATCCTTTTATTTGAGTTTGATTAGTCATCACCTTTTTCATTGTCACTGTGACTTTTTTTGGTCCTACAATATTCCTTTAAGAAAACTCTTCCAAATTTTTTTTTGTTTTATTTCTTTAAATATGTAACTATCCATACCACTCCATTTTAATACTTTAATGGAAGCTATTGTTATTGGAAAGCACTAACAAATGTAAATAATTATACCATAAACATTGAAAGTCATATGATAATAAACTCAATATTTCATCTAATATATTAATTTTTCTTTTAGACTTCCCATCAATTTGAGGATGATAGTTGAGGTCTAAATGAATCTTTCTTTTAACAAACATTTGAAGACTTTTACATAATTTTGATGTAAACCCCAGAACTCAATATGACACAACTGAAATACGTGCACCAAATATTATTTCAAATTAATTAATATAAACAATTTTAAGGTGATAAAGAGGTAAAAATTCTTTATTAGTGATTATGTTTGAAATATTCTAATGTAAATAAATGATAATCTATATTGAATCATTCATTCTAGGAGTCTTTGGTAATACAGTTAAAAATTCTATAGTAATTTCAAATAATTTCCACATTGGAATGTGTGTGGGTTGTATGACTCCCCTATAATGTTTTTTCTCATCCATCACTGATTACAAAATAAAAAATTGGATACATAATCATCATTTTCTTAAATCATACTATCCCACTAAAAAAATTCTTTCAAATATATATACATCTTGGTGCGTCGAGGGTATATAGATAAATTCATTCAATAAGTGTGGTCTAATAATTCCATTTTAATTTTAGGTAAAGATCAAGAAAAATCTATTTTATTATTTTATAATAATGTCATAATATATAAAGTCATCTAATTTCCTATCACTTATGAATAAAATTTTATTTAGGAAATTCACATCACCAGACTAAGAACAATTTATCTTTTCCAATAAATATGCTTTGTAAGTCATTATAAAATGGACTGATGCATCCCATTACATATTAATTTCAACATATATCTATATAAAATACATGAAAATACGATTCATATAAATTCATATCTTATTTAGGACTCCATGAAATTTCATTCTCAATGTATTCACTACCTTATTTTCCATACGCATTTGATAGTGTATTATGTAATAACACACCTCATCATGGGCTATCAAAATCAATTAAAATTGGAACCAGTTTTGTTTTATGATTTTTAAGGAAGAAATGATAAATTACCCTCTAATATTGTCTTATAAATGTTTTATGACAACTATATTTTTCCTAAGGTTAGGTGTTTTCCCAAGGAAAGATGTTTGGATGAAATCCAAGCCGTTTGAATTTTCAATGAATATTTAAAATTTAATTAATTAATTTTAATTTTTTGTTAATTCGGTCATTAAATTTAAATATGGAATAATATTGATATTATGCCTCCCCGTTAT
This sequence comes from Viscum album, assembly GCA_963277665.1. Taxonomy (NCBI): domain Eukaryota; kingdom Viridiplantae; phylum Streptophyta; class Magnoliopsida; order Santalales; family Viscaceae; genus Viscum; species Viscum album. The sequence goes on along the minus strand of OY728155.1, from coordinate 2,130,891,729 downwards.
AGTTTGAATTGGGGGTTTCTTTGGCGATGAAAAACCATAGATTGGGCACCAAGGTCGGGCCGGAGCACCCTTTTCAATTATTTTTCAATTTCTTTTCCCTTTCATTTTTCCTATTCCTTTTATTCTTATTTTCCTTTTCTCAATTTTTGTATCTCACATTCACCTGGTCATACCCATTTAGGGTGTTCAATTTAATGATAGTGAGATGGGGAAGATGGAGATTGGAGGATGATGCACTGTCCTTGAGCTCTTCCAGAGGTAGATCAAGGATCGGTTGGTGCACAACATATATCCAATAATAATATTCAATTGCTTCCACCCTGATATAATCATTATTTACATTTTATTTCATAAATCCACAAATTTTAATAATTGTTAGTTTTTAAATCCTTTTATGGGTATTTGGGTAACCTTGGTGGGGAAATATTGTCTTAAACAGTGATAAATATGGGTTTTATTCCATTTTGAGGGGGTTTTCTTGGAAAAACATGTATACACGACATGTGGTTCATATAACAACCAATGTTTTTAGTTATTACTTAGGTAAACAGATATTTTTGGGACTGAACGTTTTGTACATGATGGTACACACCTTTTATTGGGATTTTTAGGGTGTGTCCAAGTACTCTGCCAGAAACCCCTTATGGGGCGGGGGTAATTTCACTTTTTGGGTATACGCCTAGTCCCCATGTATGTTGGGTAGGAAGATTCATTGGCATGATTTCCATGTAAATGTACACATTTGGGGACCCCATTTTATGTTACAAACCATGTTCTAGTTGTTCATGTCATGCACTCAGACGTTTTTCATGTTGGGTGGGGCTGAGGTACACTAATAGGTATTCATGTTGGGGTATACACCATCTACAGTGATGACACACTGTGTAATTTTGGAAACTAGATTCCAAATTTCTACTTTCTAATAGAAATGGATAGATATTGGGATACAAAATGCATACTCGGGGTACACACCATGTACTTTTCCTGCCTAGGCCTATTTTTCTTATTTTCAACCTTATTTCAGATATTGACTTGTGAGTAGTCCATTATGATAATTTTCCCTGTGGATCATGATGGATCAATCCTATCATAATTTAAATTTTTTTGGTTGGTTTTTTGTATTGTGAGAGCTCATTATGAGGATTTCATTGAGGTTTGTTTTCAGAATCCTGATAGGGGTGTGGTCTAGTTCTAAGTTGTGAGGCTCGTAAGAGGGTTGTAAACATAGTGATTGGCTAAGCTCAAGTGTGCCTTAGATATATGTTGAGTTTATGTGGACATATTTGATAGGTGGTATCCTCCTATATCTCTGAGAGATATTTCCTTATCCCTTCATGTTTGGATTGGTTTCTCAAGGTTAGAGCAATGGAGGTATAACTCATGGGTTTTTAGACTATAGTTATTTGATCCTTTGGGTTGTTTTGATTCCTTTTGATGAAATTTACAATAAAGTGTCATTTTTCTATTGAGATATATCTAAGGGACACATGGGATACCCTTGTGGGATATTTTTGTACAAGTGATCAGGTGCAATCATAGTTTGCTACTGAGAATGTCTATATTGAATAGTAATATTTGGGATTCTATTATCAGAGGGATGGTACTTACGGATGGTTTGTTTGTATGGACAGATGATATTGGATTTTTTTCATGGGTGTTTCCCTGAGGATTGGCTTGTGTTGAATATCCCTTATAGATTGTCCAGGTTTTAATGTGTTCATGAGAAATATTGATAAATACTTTTTTTGTGGGTTTAAGCTTTTAGATTCCCTTTGGTAATGTTATTTATTGAGGATATTTGTTATCCTATTGATGTCCATTTTTAGGATTTTTCTTGTATTGGTTGTGGTTTGTTTATGGGATAATGTAGAGGAACCACTCATAGGGGGTTCTTCTCTTATTGTGGTCATTGGTCCCATTGAGATTGTTTCTATAGGCCTAGGCTGAGATATTGGGTTCATGTGGTAGAGTCCCTAAGTGGGATTCACATTATTATTTATCCTTAAGGACCATGGTATCCCAAAGGTTCTGTTTTTCCATGAGGTGGTACATTGAGATCATGTGTTTTCTTTATTTTTTTAAATTGATATCTTGGGTTTTGAGATAAGCCTTATGCTATTTTGGTCAAGGGTAGATCATTGCTTCAAGTTCATCTGTTTGGGTGGTGGGTTCAAGGTGGATCATCCCACATTAAATTATACATAGGCCATGATATTTGAGGGAGGATATACTTAGGAATGTGCATTGAGAATGAGACCCTGTGGATATCTTAGATTTTGTGGTGTCCCTAAGTTGTGATCTAGTTATCTATTCTATTGGATTGTTATTGTTAGATGTCCATATATAAATAGTGTATGATATGAATGAGTGAAACCCCCATCTAATTTATTTTTATCCCAAACTAGTGTGGATTTAGGATTTTTAGGTGACACGGTACTATATGGTGAGTTTTTATGTGTAATGGATTTCGTTGGGCTCCCAGAGCCCATGTATGCTATTTTGGAAATCAATTGTTTTATAAATCCCACTTTGTTGGGTCAATAGATGGTTATTTATTTTATTTTATATGACTATTGAAATTTATAGGTTCTATAGTTTTTTTGGATTATATATTCACATCACTATATTAGATCACGTTATTAGATTCCAAGAACCTAGTAGATGAGTTTTGTTTATATGGATTCTTATGGCTATGATCTGGGGTCTAAAATTGATGCTTGTTGTTTGTATACATCTTAAATCTCATTTTTTTATTTGTAAGATTCATTGGTATTCATGTTTATAGTTGACCCATGGGTTAAAAATCATATGGAGGGGTCTATAGTGGGGTAAACATGAAATCGTTTGTTAGGATATAACACTTGGTTGGATGCATTCCTTGTGTTTTTCCATTTTTTATATAGTTGTTTATTTTATACTAGTTATTGTTGTTTTACATCTATTTTGGGCATATCACGTGTTCATTCACATATAATGAAAACAAATTAAAGGTTCACCATTGGGGGCAACCAACCAAAAATAATTCCTCTATCCTTGTGTGTGAACCTCAATGTGTGTTCAGATCTAATGTCTACTTCCAAGTTGAGGCATAAGTTGTTCAAGGGATGGGGTTGAGGGATAGTGTTTCTTAAATGAGTAGATCTACCTATGTGGATAGTAGATATTGATCTGTTTAAAATCTTGTATTGTAGATACTGAGTATGTGATTCGACTCAGAGTAAATTGTGGAGCTTGATGTAGACATTTTCAATTTGTTTATTTCATATATGAGTTAAGACAATTTGATGATTTAATTTTTTGTATTTTTCATTCATTGAATCTATATTACTATATAAAATATTCTATTTTTTATATAATGAATTTTTATTTTATTTATTATGTGTATTCTGATGTAGATACCTTTGTATGAGATTTGTAATTATCCTCTTTTATTTCACATTAACCAGACAGTAAAGACTTCCCACTACACTATTTAGACACTATTCATAGTTCAGCTACCTCTATATTTTGGGAGGAATGATTAATAGCTTATAGAGGGTCAAATTGGGTGACATTTCATGTTGACCTAGGCTATTTCATTACAAAATAGTATCAATGTTTTCGGGTTTTGTGTTTCTGGAGAGTTGGTAGACTGCTGGTCTATGAATGTGTCAAAACTTATGATGGATATCAGATGTCTATGTCATGAACAACTTTGTCGATAGAAATATCCAGTTTATAGGGAATCATATTGATGTTCTTCAATTCTATTTTTTCCTTTTTGTGATATCACATTTCTTGATGCACTTGGGTTTTTGATTTATGGTTCATTATGGTTTTGGATATTGGCCCATGGGTAAGAGGCCAGTTTTCATGCATCGTTATAGGCATGAAAGATTCATATGACATATTATTCTATATACTATTTTAATATATGTTTTACTCTGATGAATGGTCATTTGGATTTTGTGGATAGAGTTTTTCTGGAGGTTGAGATGCAATTCATTCGATGAGGGATGCATGGAGACTCATTTGGGTTAGAATTTTAATTCATGTTCTCTATTGGTGGACCAATGGGGGAAAGAATTATTGAGGGATCTTAGGATTGGTCTAGAGTTTTCTTGAGATAATTGTTACCCAAAATTACAATGTTTTTATATATTGGGAGGTATTTTCTCATTCCATGTGTTGTTTCTTTGGGAATATGGTGATCTTATGTGAATGTTATCAGTGATTAATTTGATGGGAATGGTTTTTCATCATTATTGGGGTCATATAGGTACACCATCATAATGATTTGGTTATTTATGAGGATTCATCATGATTGAGAAGTGGATTTATGGAAGTGTTATTTTTCTTAGGGATGACATTGGAGGGATGGTTTGGTTGGACCTTCAGCCCTACTTTTCTTGGTTTCACCTTTGGTATACTTGTTAGAGCATAGTTAGTTTCATGTATTTTTAGATCGACACTCCAGTTGATGGTGGTTGTGTGGTTGGTTGTGGCATGAAGAAGATGCCTTGATGTTGAAGAAGAGTGTATAGGGTGCACCATTTTGATGGAAATAGCCTACGTGAGGAGTAGGTACAGTTAGTTTAGGTTTTTTTCCCTTGTTTCATTAGGAATTAGTTTGTGTGAGCATGAGTCATATTGTCCTTTTGATAATGTACTAAACAAATCCTTATGGTGGGGGTTAAACTATAGGCTGGTGGAGTTGGTCAGCCTAATTTACGTGGTTTGTTGAGCTAAGAGGTTGCTGTTTTTATTGTCATGGAACTTAGGTGTGAGAAATTTGGACATGTATATCCATTTTTATGTGATGGATGTAGTGTGGAAAATTTGATTTGTTATTTAGTAAGTTGGTTGGTAATAAAGATACTGTTTTGGTGTTGACAATTAGATCAATCACATTAGAATGTATCTCATGTTGGGAGTGAGTTAGTGATATTGTATTACTAGTACTAAGAAGGTTGAGATGGCATTGTCTGAACTAGTTCATTGGATAATGTCTGGCTAGTGATTTTCTACTGAGGACTCTTGGTTGAATGAAGCATTCATGGTGCAAGGATTATGATGCCTTATGTCGTCACCGATTTTTAAAATCAGGGGAAATTTCAACCATTTTTTATCTCATAATTTTTCAGGTGAAAATGATAAATTATCCTAGAAGATTATTTTATATAATTTTTCTAACCACATAGTTCGTATTAGAATAGTTTTTTTACCCTAAGAATGTTTTTTCCAGGTTATCTAATCCATTAGAATTTTCACTAAATATTAAATATTTGATTAATTAAATATTAATTTATTCACATTTGATTGTTTAGTTTCATATTTTAAATATATAAATATATTTATTTTCCATCATCTCAATTTATTCCCCAATATAAGGGGTTCTAAGTGAGGTATGAACTTATGTTGAGTGTTGGGGCTATTCTCGAACCCCCTTTTCTTTTCTTTTTTGTTCTCCTTCCTTTTCCTTTTTTATTTTTTTTCTTATTTTAAATTTATCCATGTTATTTTCAAGCACTCATCTAGGGATACCCATATTAGGTCATCAAATGAGTTAGAGAGATGGAGATAAAATGGGGAAGGTAGGTTGTGGCACCAATCAAGAGCTCATCTGGAGGTAGATCGAGGCTCATTGGGTGCGTGGTGTGGATTCAGTATGAAGCATTAGCAGGTTCCTCATGGACGTGGGATTGTTTTATATTTTATGCCACATATTTACACAGTTCAACTATTTTTATTTTTAATGACTTTTATGTGTTTTTGGGGACACCTAGTTAGTCGATCATGTCTTAATCAGGGAGAAACAATGGTTTTAAGCCTTTTAAGGGGTTTTTGTTCATGAAAACCTATGTACAAGGAATGTGGTTACAATAACCATGCCATGTGTTCCTCAAATTTTGGGAAGATGAAATTTTTGAGACTACATGTCAGGAATATGGGGGTATACGCCCTATAGCAGGATTCTGGGGTGTGGTCGAGTACTCAACCATACACTTCATGTGGCAGTAATTTCCCATTAAGGGTACATGACTAGTACCTATGTAGGGTGACTTCCATATAGGCGTACAGACCCCTGTGGTGATCATGGACACATACATGGTCTGGAACACTATATTGTGTTACACTCCCTATGCTTGTGATACATTCCTTGTACTGGATTATTTTACTTGATGACTAAGGTTGGGTTGCGCAAACAGCTACCAACATATGGGTACACATCATGTACAGGGACGATATATCATATATGTTTGGAAATTACATTATGAGTGTCCTATGGAACATGACTCAATAGGAATATTTGGACACACAACATGTAACCATGGTCCATGCCTTGTAATTTTCTTATCATGGCCTATTTTTTCTACTTTTCACCAGGATATTAGAATTTAAATTGTGAGTAATCTATTAAAATAATATTCCACATATATTGCGATAGTGGAATAATTTTGTTTTTTGAATTCCATATAGATGGTTCTTTGAACTGTGAGAGTTTCATAGGATGATTTTCTCAAGTTTTGGTTTTGAAATCCTACTGGTGGGTTTGGATTGTCAGTTGTGAGGCTCGGGTGAGGGTTGTGAGATTGGTGATCATCATGGATTTGGTGTTCCGTGTAAAATTGTTTTAGGTTTTTTGGAATAATTACATTAGGTAGAATCATGTTTTACCTTTGAGGATATCATGGTAGGTCCCTACAGGTTGGGACTAGTTGCTTGAGGTTTGAGATGATGAGTTTTAACTCTTGGTTTTGGGGACTCGGGATATTTGAGCCTTTGGGCTGGGTTGATTCCATTAGATGGAGATTATAGTCAAGTGTTGGTGTGATATAGAAACCACTCTAAGGGACTCTTTAGGAAAATATTGTGGGTTATTTTTTGATCATGTGATCATGGGTAACCATATCGTAATTTTTATAATGCCAATGTGGCATGGTGATGCATGGGATTGCCTTTTTGGACAATTGGTATTTTTGGATGGTTAGTGTTCGTGGAAGACAATTTGATAGTTTTATTACATGGGTGATTCCCCAAGGATTATCTTATGCTAAGGATCCCTCATAGAGGGTCCTTCCTTTTAGGTGGCCAAGAAGACCATTGTGAATTACCCTATTAGCAGGATTGTTCTTTTAGATTCCCATTGGGTGTGTTATTGATGTATGATTAGTTTGAATAAATTTAGGGCCTCTTCTGTATGTTTCTCTTGATAACCATTTACAAGTTCTTGTATGATCAAGAAGAACCCCAAGTAGGGTTTCCTCCACTTATTGTTGTATTTATACTAGTTAAGGTTGTTTCTTTGGGACAACCCAAGAACATGGGTGCATTAAGTGGAGTCCCTAGTTGGAGGTCACTTTGTGTTATAGATTTGAGGGACTCAGTATCCCTATCATTATGTATTAGATCTAAGGTGGTTTGTTGATAACTTTTGGTGTTTGATTTATTGGATATTAAGATATAGGATGCAGATAGAGGACACATGTTATGTTGGATCAGAGTGTATCATCTTTTATAGTTCTACGATATATATAGTGGGTTGATGATTGGATCATTCCTTGTTCGAATGGATTTTTTCCATGATTTTTGAGGTTTTTTATACTCAAGAATATGGTTTGAGGAGGAGACCCCTAGGATATCTTTTATTGGGTAGTGTACTTGAGATGTTATCTGGTTATATCTACTATTTGATGGATGGGTTTAGATGGGATTAGGGAACTAATGGACTATTTGGATGATTAGAACTCCCATATAGTTGAGTGACAACCTTGAAAAGTGTGTCTTAATGATATGGGTGTCGAGCCACACACAAAGAGGGGTTTTATTTTTCATGGATGTTATTGCGATCCAGGGGCTATTGGATTCTATTCACGATACTATGTTTTTTAAGGATACCACCTTATTGGTTCCATTTTTGGTGATCAATTTGTTTTTTAGGATTTATGGGACTGATACGGTCTCTATTTGTGTCAACCCATATGTTTTTATTGGATGTTTCTAGAGCCTATTAAATGACCATTTTCACGTGGATGGCTATGGTTACACACTGGGGTCCAACATTCATGTTTTTTGGATTTAGATTTCTTGAATTTCCTATTTATATCTAGAGGATTCAATGGTTATGATGTGGATGGTTGAACCACATGTTATAAGTCCTATGGAAGGGGCCAGAATAAGGTTGGAGTTTCCTTGGGAGTCATGCTAAAACCAATGGTTTGATATCTTCCTTGTGTTGTTTCCCCTATTTTTTTAGGATGACTTTATTTTATGCTAGTTTTTATTGGTATTTGTCTAGAATGGTAATATAATATGTTCATGAACTTTTCATGACAAAAAATTATATGTTCCCCATTGGGGGTGGCATACTAATATTTATTTCTCACCCCATAAATGTGTACCTCATTGTTCATACAAACTTGTTGTCTGTATTTAGTTTGAAGCCCATATTTCACAATAAATGAGGATAAGGCCCATTATTTCTTGATAGAGTGGATCCACTCATATGGAGTCTCAATATCATGTTTTTTTAGCTTGAGTGTTCTTGATACTTGGTATTTGGTTTGACTATTAGTTTGATTTGAATTGTTTTTATTTATTTTTAGTTTTTTTATTGTTTATAAATTTTCATCCCAATTGGAAATCGGTCAGTGTTTGTTTTTCATGATTTATGCATGTATGACTGAGTGCTCCGTTATTTTTATTACAGAATGAATTTTTTCAATTTATATATTACGAGTACTCTCATGTTTATCCCAATGTATGATTTTGGATATTAATTATTATTATTTTACTCTGATAATACTGTATAGTCATCTCACTTCGGTTTTTAATCTCTCACCTCTAGTCTGCATCCTACTGCATGAATGGAGGCACACTTGAGGCCTTATGTTGGGCCATATTAGGTGACATGTTAGGTTGACCTGTTCTAGTTTATTTAATATTGAGCAATCATAATCCTTGATTGGCTTAAGCCATCATCTTTACCTCATATTTATTTCCATTTTGAGAATATTTTTTACATGATTATTATATATTTATATCTCACATATTTCTCCATAGATATAATGTATCTATATCATCAAATATAATATTATTTATATCAACTCAATATTAAGAGTTGGATAGTTTTGTTCATGACACATTAACTACTTTGATTAATATGCAAAACATTATTATTATACACTAAGAAAAAATCACTCCCCTTCTTCGATGCATCTATATATTTTACAAATCCATCATTTCCAAAAATAAGTGTCAAAATTAAAGCATTGACCAACCTCTAATTCAATTTTCAAAACATTATTCTCATTACTTTATCCCATATTGACATAACCCTTTATTTTCAAGATTGGTTAAAGGATTAGTAAATCATGAAAAATTTCAAAAAACTTGATTATATTAACCTACCAAAAAAATGAAACTATCAACATTAGTTATGTTTCATGGTTTGTAATATTATTGGTCTAACTTTGAATTTATAGGATCAATTGAGATTCAATCCTTAAGGATAATATTTCTATGAAAAGAATCATTCTAAATCTAGAATTCACACATCCTAAATTTCCATTATAACTCTTTTCTTCTATGAATCTCAAGAATGATCCACAAGGTATTCTCATGACCTTCATAGATTATAGAGTTTAATAATATAATATCAATAAATACCATAAGAATTACAAAGATATTCATTGAATAATTTTTCATTATATTCATAATAACATAGGGTTTATTTTTCATTAAAAATGTGATTACTATTAACTCAAAATGATTATACTCATTAAAAATGTTGTCTTCATATTATGTCATTTATTTACTAATAGTTTATGACACCATGAATGATGTATAATATTTCAAAAATAAGGGGCTCTATAAGTCTGATAGAATAATTCGTCAATGCAAGGGAAAAGAGACTTTTTCATCATTCCAATAGCAGTGATTTCTCTATAATAAATGTATATCCTCATAGATCGGTTACTGCTCTTAATTAACATAATAGGGGATCCCGATGATGAAGAATTTGGGTGTATAGATCCATTAACACAAAAATCCTCATGTTCATTCCATAACTCCACTAATTCCAAAGAGGCTATTTTATAGGTGGTATTTTATATAGGTCTTGAATGATGGATTAAGTCAACAAAAAAACTAAACTTCACACTATAGTATATTTCTATATAAGTTATCAAGAAATAAAAAAATGTATTCATATAAAATATTTATATTATCAATATGAATATCACTTTTTCCATCTTTATATTTTGTAGACTCTTCATAGCCAAGAATCTAATTTAGAAGATCTACTATGGGTGGATATATACTTGATATAGATGAGGAATTATCCCCTCATAAGAGAAGGAATTTAGATCATCGTCACGAATCAAAATTTTCATCTCTTTTCGTATAAAAATATCATCATATTTTGAAATCTAACCCATAAAATCATTAAAACAAAACAAAAATTATTTATATCAATCAATTACATAACTAGTTCACTTTTATGTGACATAATAGGAACATATTGATGAATCCTTGCTGTGGTGAGAGTTCCACAATGAGTTTTAACTAACTACTCCCTTTATAAGTCGTTAGGGAAATATCCAATTTTCATGAAAAATATGGTAGATATTAAAGATTACAAAGATATAGGATCAAATAAATCATTGGTAAAATATGATGATATGATTAATGTACCATCAACCACATAATTATTAACTTCAACCTCTGTATTAGTGATCACATAAAGATAGACATCGAACCATTGAATATTATGTCTTAAATTCCCATTAACTCTTGGATAATTGTTTTTGGATAAGTCCACATTTCATTATAGTTTAATCACAATATATTAGTGGTCTATTTATTCCACATATATTCATTATCTAAATGACTGTTAGCCTCAAAATTTTAATAATTTCCTATAACCATGAAGTATTTTCCTTGATTTTTCGTTCCATAATTTTTATATGACATACACTTCATGGTTCTCTTATTTTTCTATCTACCCTTCCATTTAATTTATAGCTAAACTATACATTACTTTCAATTGTTTAACTTGAATATATTTGATCTAGACAATTCATTCTCCATCTTAATGTTAATTGATACTGTATAATCATTCAAATAGAATGTTTGAGAAAATAATACCCTTTGAAGATTTGGATTAAGACTAAAAAATAAATAGTAAATTATTCTTTGAGGATTATATATTTAGTCTAAATCATACATAGATAATAATTTAAAAAGAACCATATACTATACTATACCTTCATGTTCCTTATACTTTAAGGTGTGGGAAATCCTTTCTATTCAAGCTTGTTGTTTTTGTGGATGTATTTATCAAATAGAGTGACATTAAAAGTTCTCTATTCCATTTGATCTAGTTGAAAATCCTCTTAATTATTTTGGATCAATTACCAAAACTGATCATAATATCCTTTTGAATAATAAACTACAAAAATAACTTTTCTACTTACATCACATCCTAAATCTTGGAAAATAATTTTGATATAATTAATGTATTTCTTATCTCCCAATTGATTAATATTTACACTAAAATAAGGAGGCATCCATTGAATAAAGAGATCCATCAAAGTAAAATCATGATTTAGAAAAAAAATTGATCTATTAGGGTAAGCTTATTTTTCTTAACGTGAGTAAGATTTCATAATATAGTCATCAGTTTATTATCTCCAATACTAGATGAATTTCCTTTATCCCCTGTTTAATAGATTCATTGTCTACAGGTGTTGAGTCTATTTCTTTAGTTATATTCCTTTACTAAATAATGGAATACACTATGTAAGCTCATTTTCATTATTAATATTTTTCCATAAGTGTAAATACCTATAATGGTAAAATTTCTCAAATACTATAAGGGATTATAATAATTATCATTTTATATATGTTCATCTAAAATCTATTTGTCAAGGTTTCTATTAAATTTTATCTGATTTTAACTATAACAAACCAAACTAAAATAATTGAGAGATGGTTTCTTCTTTATAAAATTTTCACTAGATATAGGTAATCACATCCCAAAGTACTAAATAATTTATTACACTTAAATAACTTGATAAGAAAATGTTTCCCTTATTATATTGTAAATTTAAAATAAATAACATAAAAACATTCTTTCAACAATGAAATTATTAATAATATACATATTTATATGTTATTGAAAAGAAAAAAAGTAAAACATTAATCTCATATGGTCGTTAAGGGTTACATATTGTGGAATTTATCGTAAATAAATATGGTATAATCAACACGGTAGGGTAAATAACAAAAAATAATTGTCATTTAATCAATAACTAAACATGAAATGAATGCATGGATAACATAAATGTAGTAATCTCATGGATTATAATACCTGATTTTTCATTGAAGGAAATGAATACAATTTTACATCATTATCTCATGCATCCTGATATTTGTGTCATTAATTCCTCACACCAAGATACTTTAATAGATGGGTAGAAATATACCAAAATCCTATTTAATCCACTCATAGTAATTTTCTCGTGATACCTATCTATGCATTGAGGGGGTATATAATTCCATGACCCCACATAACTATATATCCAATGACTTCCCCATATATTGAATGATCTATTAAATTTATAAAAAATATGCATTATCAACAAATGTCTGTATTGAATAAGAAATATGGATTAATTAAGCTCTCCCATGTTAATAAAATAACGATCATAATAAAACAACATATGATAAAATGATATATGGATTATGAAATAAATATATCCATGATAATGAATATGGAATTTAAGTTAAATTTAATTAAAAATTATCACAATAAATTTAACATTTCAATAGAATGTTAATATTGAAAAACTAATCATGAGATGAGAGATGACCACTAGAAAGGTGGATTTTGAAGTAAAATAAATTATTTTAATGAATTAATGAAAAAAGAAAGGAAATATTAGAAATAATTTTTCATAAATTTAGACCCTTTAAAATTCATTGAAAACGTGTGGAAAATGATAATGGGAATAAATCAGTTATGGTTGTTGGAATGTTTGTTAACACTGTAAAAGTTAAAATACAATAATTTTCAATTTTTATTAAAAATGAACCGTTTTAAAAAATAAATCATAAATATTCCATTCATATAATGTAAAAATTAAATAATAAAATATAATATCATTTAATAATAATTTTGTTATCAAAGTGGATTTCGAAAAAATAATTTTTCATAATTTGGATTTGGAAGAAAATATTCTTGATCAAGAAGATAAATAAGATCTACTTTTATCTGAAACATTACGCTTTAAATAGTAAAATTAATTGAATAAATAATCATCACGAATTAATACATATTCATGTTAAATTAATAAAAGGTTCATTATATAAACCACTTAAATTAATTAAGTTCATAATACTAAATATGTCTTAGAGGTGTGAAAATTGAGATTAAATACCTTACCCCATATTTACCTTATGTTGAACATGATTTAACCTCCTTCATAATAATATTATATTTTTTATAATTATGAAAATGACCATATAAATATCAATAATATCATATACTATCCATTTATAACATTTTGTTACCTATTTTTTTAACAATATGTTTTTATTATCATTATTCTTGTGTTAACTGCTTCTTTTTTCATGTAGGTTTTGATTCCATTGCATTGTTCCTTGTACTCATATTATGGTTCAATAATATGAATAATTTAATTGTTGGTATAAATATAATATTAATTAATCATTTATATTTATATTCATCCATAAAATACATAGATAGAAATCTTAATTACAGTGTTCCTAGGGATAGTAGTTCATACGTACATATGAACATTATTTTTACTTTTTAAAGGATTGAGTGAAAGAAAAGTGAATAATAATTAATCTATAACTAAAAATTATGATATAATATATGCCATTTATATCTATTAAATTAATAACTATTACAATACATTTAAATCACAAATGAAAAGCGGATTAAATCTCTTTGTAGAGATGGTAATCTACACGTACACATGAGCGACATTATCATTTAACAAGATATTGGATGATAAGAAGTTATATATGATATTATAGTTACCAAATCATATTTATATGATATATTTTATACGTACTCATTATTTACCTCCCTATAAGCATGCAGGTAATACCATGATGAAAAAAAATCACACTGCTATATTGATACGGTAAGTCGTACATATGCACGAGTGATGCTTTCGCCTTCCGTATGGTGGAAAAGAGAAAGAATAGGATTTTACCATAACAGTAATAAAAATTCATATTATTTATTATTATTTATTTATTATTTTATTATCTGTTAAATTCATTAAGAGGAAGTATAATAAGAAATAAACTTGAAAGAGTTGGTATTGACGATTACATCTACTTGGGTTGACTTTTTGTAGTTATATTTATAAGGGATGAAGGGTAGGATTTTTTGAAGGTAAAAATTATAAAATGGATAATTATGTTTATAATAAGAATTAATAATGGTTTTTCTATCTGTATTGATTAATTTTTTATAAATAAGAAAAACAAGCGGTTTTGTTTTTATAATTGAGGGGAGGGGAATTTTTGGAAATTCATAAAATATTAAATTATTAATAATTATTTTTCCTTATAAACAGTAAAAAAAATTAATATAATTAAAATAATATTTTTATGAAAAGTCTATATACTATAAAAAAATTTAATTTTTACATGTTTTCGAGATGTTTTCACACTTAACATTTAGTGTTAACCCATGTTTACCATCCTGACAACTACCTTAATATAAATGTTTTCTACCATTTAAGGGTTAATAATGTTACTATAAAATAGAAAAATACCCATAAATGAAAATTGTTGATATTTAAAACCCCATCCAATTAATTTTTCAAAATAACATATTTTATGGATTTTAAATCAATTAATGAAATATTATTTATTATAAAATTTCATTTGTTTAATTTTTGACACTATTGATTTAATTTGATGTTAAATACATCACGAAAAAGAGATAATTAGAAAATAATAATTAAAAAAATTAAAAAAATTATATATATATCTAAAACATTCATGTCTCATAATAATTCATCGAAATATTATTACTTTTAATATTTCAAAAATCTATTATATTATTTTTCTACTCATTAAATAAATGTTCTTTCGACATTTCAAAAGATATAAAGTAATTAATTCATCACTAAAACATAGAAATAAATTATCATTATAATTACACATCATTTATATTTAAAAATTATCTTTATAACATAACATAAAATTATTTTATCCTTTTGTAAAAAATTTGATCTTAATAAAAAAATGAGAATGGAATATTTTACTTTTCATTAAATAAAATATTACAAAGATAAAATTATTTGATCAATAAGAAATATAATTTTATATATTAGAAATTTTTATATTTATAGAAGATATATACCCATATATAAAATAAAGAAAATTTTAGGGTAATTTTGTAGTCCTTGTCTAATTATTTTTTACTTAAATTTCCCAATTAACCTGCAATGGGGTGACAATTTATTAATATGGTTACTATTCAAAAAATAGAAATAAAATATGAGATTAATTTTTCATTATTCAATTAAATTACAATTCAAAAATTAATTAATTGTAAAATAGAAAAACACAATGAACAATCGTTTTTCAGAAAAATTCCTTTTTAAGTATAAAATTGTTTTTATTACAAATTCAACAATAAAATTACATCAATTGAATTTAATTATATTATTTATGATATTAATGATACATTTTTAGTCTTATAAAACATTAAACTAAAATGGTACTTTCATAATTCTTGAAACAAAAATATAGTTTTCAATACAAAGTATTTTTTTTCCATATTCAATTGAAAATAAATCTCATCAGAGAAAAGAGAACAATGAACTATAAGGTAATTTTTATATCCTAATTTTAAAAATAATTTTAATTTTATCAAATATATTTTCTGAAATTTGAAAAATTAATTATTATATTTTCTCAAAAAAATAAATTATATACTTTTTTAATGAAAATATATTTTTTGAAGAATAAAATGACTTCTCTAAAAATTATTATTTTTTTCTTAATAATTGATCAATAAATTTTTATTTAGTATGGTATTCATATACATTTCATAATGTGGATATTCCTAATCATTCCTTCTAATTTGACGACTAGGTTATAGTAAGCATATTTAAATAGTCTTTTGTCTTGGTTCACTTAAGCTTGATGTTGTGTATTGTATATTGTATTAAACATAGTTTTTAATTAAATACTATAGTTATTAAACAAGAAACTGTTACGACGTGGCCTATTTTTTATATTAATTTTGGAACATACCTATATTTGAGATGATATCATGTGTGTATGGATATTTATTGATATTTATTTCTCATTATTCATTATGATTCCAATTATTGTATTACTTTAATATAGAGGGTATAGTCGCCCCACATAATCTCATTAAATGATTATTGATATTAAAAAATGTCTAGTGTATAGGCATATATTTTTTAATGTCATGTGTAAAACTAGTTCATTTACTAGTTTGAGTGATCTCATTTAAGATGTTTCATGATTGCCACTAAAATAATTCATTCATATATCAAAAGAATATAAAATTATTGTTTGAAGTATAATTATAATGGAGAATTAAACTTACTAGGATTCAATGATGCTGATTGGACTGGAGACTGCAATAATTGTAAATCAATATATGGAGAAATAATCTTTTTTTAGAGATATAGTTATAAGTGGAAATTATAAGAAACCAAATTCAAACACATTTTTTATAACTTAATCTAGGTATTTTGTTGTGACTAAGGGATTTACTCAAATTATATGGATAAAATTTCAACTTAAAGATTTAATGTTTAATGGTAAAATACCATTGAAAATTCATTATGATAACTAGAGTGTAATCAATCACTCAAAGAACCCAGTGAAATACTCCATATAAAAACACATTGAAATTAAATATTGTTTCACCAAGAAGATAGTTTCAAAATGATATGTGAATATAGTGTACATTTACACAAAATATCAAATTTTTGATTTGTTCACAAATGCTATGATAAGAGAAATATTTTTGGAACATATTTTGAAAATTCAGGTTAAAAAATCCCATATCACAAAGATAGAGTTGAGACACCACCATAATGCTTTTGATTTTTTATCAAAGGGGGAAAATAATATGTAATTATTTTCCTATATTTTGTGAATCTGGAGATTGGTTAATGAAAAAATGGGTAGAAAAAAAAATAATTTAGGGGGAGATCATCTAGGTCACACAACCAGACATTTATTATCCTTGGGATATAAAAATATCTAAAAGACATTACCTTTATGGTAGGGAGGAGTCATGATATTTATCTTTGAAAAATTATTTTATTCGATGTCTCTTGAATAGAATGTTGATGTTATTAACCAATACAATGGGAAATATTGAACAACCTGTGTAATTTTTTGTGGATTTTTTTTTTAATTTTCAACCACAATTGTGTTGATTTCCAATAGATTATTATGTACAAGATATGTTCTGTTGAAAATGTTAATATATAACATTTTCTTCAACATGAAGAATGTAATTTGGCTTTGAGTAAATTAAAATGACATTAATATAATTTCATAATGAGTTTGATTTTATTATTTTGTACCTCTAATTAAATAAGTTTAATGAATTATTTATTTATCTAGAGAATGATATTTTAGAACTATTAATGAGGCTTCAATTGCATTAAAGGCCTATTTGTGTTAACTTTGGATTAGTTTTTTTAGACATTGTTACAAAATGGAAAACCATGGGCTATCCAAGGGACCATTACACCACTAATTAGGTTAGAAAACATGTCAACCCTGAACAATTCCATGGTACTATGGGGATCATAACATTTATAGTTTATGAAATTACAATGCATATACACATAGGGATTATGATGTGATTGAACAACATGGAGGAAGCTTATAGGAGCAAGCCGAATGAAAGTGTTTTCATGTAATATCATATTGATTATGATTTAAAGATGATTTTATTGTCTATGTACTTCCCAAGGTCATCTCTCAAGGAGTGTTGGTGGTTTATAGTGTGTATTTTTAATAGAAAAGAAAAAAGATGTGGTGGTTTTGAAACTAGTTTTAATAACATCGGAATTAATTTAAGGAGTTTAATAGTAATCAATGATGTGAATTTTGAAAAATGTATGAAAATTATGTGATCATTTCTATTTTACTACAACACAAGAAAAGTTTATTATTATAAATTGATTACTATAATCCTTTTGTTGAGAGTTAACTAATTCATGGGTATCCAATAGCCTCTTAAAATGATATAAATCGCACTAAACCTTGACATAAAGATCATGTAGTCAAGTTATTGAGCCTTATTATTTTATAAGTTTTGTAAAAGAAAATTGAAATATTAAATGTTTTGGAAATAAGAGGATTTTTATTCAGTGCATTCAGTACAACAAAAGTCACAAACATAAAATACCACACCAATAGGATTCGAAATAAAAAATATTTCAATTAAGTGTATCTAAACAAGTCAAGATATATATAAAATAACAATTATACACAAAAATGTAAAGGAAACTAATAGAAAATTATGTGTTGTGTCTCCCTCTTCATGTTTGTAGCACTCTAGAAATGATCACCCACCGTTTAGCTTGACATCAGGAGGAGGAGGATGCTTGGGTGGATGTTATTCTTTATTTCAGATACAACTATGAGGATAGAGTGCTCTATAACCTCTAAGGTAATGAGTGAAACAATATAGAACTGTAAATTGGTAGAACATAAATCCCTTCATTAAACTTTCATATGTGGTTCCCATGGTTCCCTTTTATAGACCAAATGGGATGTGGTTTTTGGGAACCCAATTTTGGTTATACCTGTTGTATCGAGATTTTTGACTAGTAAATAGCCATATCACAAATTGGAAAAATGAGTAGAGTTTTTACCAGCATATATACTATTTCAATGTAAAATTTTTAGGCCATTTTACATATGTATTGTGATATATTATCAAAATACAAATCCTCACTTTTTATTTCATGAAGATTCAGTCCCCTCGACATATCAGTTCGTATGAGCCCACAAATTGGTGAATTGGGATTGGATGTCATTAGATGAGTTGTATCCCCTAGTGTTTTGGATCTACCTAAAATATTTCATCCCATTTTGAGTTTCTAATTTCATTAAAAGTTGAAAATAGTGGACACGTGTCCTTGGGATTCCATACATTTTGGGCCATTTTCTATCTAGATCATCTCTGGGACCTCCAAACCACCTCCACCTACAATTAAAATACAAAAATAATTGAAATATACCTTAATAACAGTGATAAATATGGAATTATGTTATATTACATGAATTTAAATTTGTTATAATATTTTTAATTTAAAATATGTTTTATATAGTGGTGTAAGGGTGAAATAAAAAAAGTGAATTGTGGTGTGATCACACCCCCACACCTAACATTTTCACTATAGGGAAAAGTCACATTTTCAAAAAGTATGTATAGATATATTGCCAACAATATAAAGCTTTAAGATTGAATTAAATTTTAATCCATGATAGAAATTTAATCAAATGAAAAATCAAACCAAGGGGTTATTCTCAGTGATCATGGAAAACGGTGTCTCATAAATTGCATCAGAAAAAAACTTTAAGATATGAATAATACAAACATGATAATGTAATTTAGGAGTTAACATATCACTAATTCTACATGTGTGTGTGACAACCATTTCATTCAAATATTTCCAAATTCTATACATTAAATGTATGTTATTTTAAAAAATTTATAATTAAATGATTTAGTCCAATGAACATGTACTACATTATTTATAATCAAATATCATGAACCACTCACTTAATAATTCATAGAATTCAGACTATATTATCACGAACTATACTCCCACAAATTTTTCTCAATTCATCTCTCCCTTTATTTATTATTATTGTTGTTTGTTTTATAAAATTTCACTTGGAAAAAATCATTCACTCTTCTCAAAACTCTTATTTGATAACCTCATGACACTAATTGAAATAGTTTTAACAAGGTCAAAGATAAATTAAGTGTGGTTTTTGAACATCCAAATATACAAAAATTTATTTAGGGCATACAATAATCAGTAATAGGTTCAAAAAAATAGGTAAATCTTATATAGTAATAAAAAATATCAGATAAAGAATGAACATAATGAATTTTTTTTTCAAATATGATAAATATTAATCTCAATTTTATTTACCTTATATTTACTAGGAAAAATTAACTCAACATGGATGGGTGAAATGATGTGTAGATATATTCTGTTAAACAATTTTCCCATAAACTACTCTGAAAAAAGGTACTATTCTATGCAATGGTATGAATGTGATGCAACCCTTTATAACATCGATAAAAACCCAATTTTAAATAAAAGGTTATATCTCAATGTTAAATTCATGATAAAACGAACATTTTAGCAATGAAATAATTTCCCAAGTGTTAAAAAAAATTAAATAGGAAAATGATTCATGCATTTTCAGAAACTTCCATGATTATAGAGGCATAATTTTCCATGATTAAGTGGGCATCATAAATTAACATTATGGCATAAAAGAGAGTGGAGAAATAGGGGGGGAGTTAAAGTACTATCCAACAATCCAATAAGATAAAATGAATAAAGATGAAGAAAATTCCTAACTAACCCAGAATGTACCCATCCTCCCACACATAGAGCATGAAGTGTCCTCACAATAATAAAATATAATGTGAGAAGGAAGGGTAAAATCATATAGGAATCATCAGTAGGATGCTTCTTCAACTTGGATTTCCTCCATTGAGGACTATAGAATGTATTCATGAAAGTGATTTAGCCACTTCCCATTCATAGTAAAGGTTTATTTTGTTTCTTCATTTTGAACTTGAACAACACCTATTGGATAAAAATTAGTAACAATGCATGGTCCAAACCAGTGGGAATGAAGCTTACATAGATATAAATTTATAATTTCATTATAAACAAGAAGATTCATCCCAATGTGGAAGAGGCAATAAAGGATGAGACACTCGTGGGATGATTTGGTTTCCTCTTTATAAATATTGTATTTCTCATAATAATCCTTCTTCATTTACTCCAACTCTTGAATCTACATGTTCTATTGAGCACATGAACCAGAAAATTTTTAATTGGATTTTTTAATGTCCCATTTGGCCCAGTTCTCTATCTCAGTAGGTATTTTAAAACTATTTCCAAACACAACCTGATAGGGTGACATTTCAATGGGAGTTTTAAAGGTAGTACAATAAGCGCATAATGTATCATCATGTCTAAGACTCCATTTATTTCTATTGGGTTTAATCATTTTGTCAATAATATTTTTTACATCCCTATTAAACACCTGATATTGACCATTGGTTTATACTGATTTGTAGTAGACACTCGGTTCCCGACCCCTTATCGACAAAAAAATGATTGCATTGTTTAGTTGTGGAAATGTGAAATTTGGTAATTGATGATGAACCTAGGTAATTAAAACATATATAAATTAGGGTTTTAAAAAATTCCACAATAGTCTTAGAATCATTAGTCCTTGTGGCATGTACCTCAACCCATTTTTTCAAATAATCTTCTACCAGAATAATGTACGATTTTTTAAATGAGTTTTGAAATGGATCCATAAATTTAATGTTCAAAACATCGAAAATCATGGAAGGGAAAGGGGTTTTAAGGAATTCTATTTATTTTAGATATATTCACCATTTTTTGACCGTGAGGACAAGATTTGTAGATGTCATGGGAATCCAAAATTAATGTCTACCTAAAGATCCCATAATCAAGGACCTCGCAATCATTCCATTGGGGACTAAAGTGGCACCCATAAGAAAGAGTTTGGTAGAACCTAAGGAAATTTTGAAACTCACTATCAGGAACACAATACCTAAGGACATGATCACTAAATGTCTTCTAAATGTAGTGGTCATCCCAAACATACCAACAAGACTCATGTTTCAAATGTTCCTCTTGGTTTTTATTGAAATCAAAAGGAATGAAATGTGCTACCAAATAATTTATAATTTCCAAAAACCAAAGAATTACATCTTTCACTCAGTACAATTTATCATTGAGAAACATGTCATTTATAGGAATCTATGGGGATGAATCAATGTTGGGGGATTGGAGGATACTACTAATGTGGTCAGAAAAAACATTCTATGCTCATTTTTTGCTTCCCTAAGTTCTAATTTATATTCCAGAAGTATGATCTTCCAATAAATGAAATATGGTTTGGCTTTTGGTTTCATGAGGACATATCATAAGGGTTCATGATATAAGAGGATAATGACTTTGGAACCTAAAAGGTATGACCTAAATTTATCCATTTCAAACACAATTGCATGGAAGTAATTTTAATTTTGAGGGTAGTTTATTATGTAGGATCTAGTGTATGTTAGGAATCGATAATGAAATTTGGTGCTCAATTAACCCATTCTGATAAGACTTCCCCAACTACATAGTTAGATGAATCACACTTTTTCTTAAATGGTAAATCCCACTAAGGTGGTTGGATTACTGAGGGTAATGTGATAATTAATTTAAATTTATTATAATATTATTCACATCCTTTTCTAAAAACAAATTAATTTTCTATTTGAATTAAGTGGGAGAGGGGTTGTGCAATCATTCTAAATTTAGGAACTAAACGATGAAAAAAACCTGAATGGCCTAATAAAAACCACTCATACCAAAAACATTTCAGGAATGGTAGAGTATAAATGACATCCAGATTTGATTTATCAACATGGAAACCATTCCAAAGAAAACACATGCCCATGTACTCTACCTTTTCACACCATAAAATGAAAATTATTTTAATTTATTACAAGATTATTTTCAATATAGTGACGTAATATGGAACCAATATTATCTAAACATTCATGTAAAGAGGATCTATACGTATTGAAATCATCCATTAATACTTCCATTTAATTCTTTAGATAATATGATAAAATACAAACCATGAATTGCTTGAATGTACCCAGAGCATTGCACATAAAAAATAGCATTCCCTTATAGGTAATTGTGAAAAAGGGTCAAGTGAAGGTCATCTTTTTCTAATCATCATGGGAAATATTTATATGAAACTATACAAAATAACCATCAAGAAAATATTAATGGGACTTCCCTACAAGCCTCTCTATCATTTGGGAAATGAAAAACAATGGGAAATGATCCTTCTTAGTCTGTTGATTTAATCACCGATATTATATATAGACACAACAACTATTCTGCACATGAATTAGAATCAATTCATTTTTTTTTTCATTTTCCGTAAGACTAGTTTATTATGAACTATTTGAACTAGACTTACCCATTGGCTATCTTAAATAGGGTAAATGATTCTAATAGCCAATAATTTTTTTACCTATTTTTTAAAAACATCTAGGACGTTTCGGTTCAGTCGATGTTATTCTTACCTCATCGGTTTACACTCATCATTTAGGAATATATGATGTGTGAAAATTGATGGGTTAAAAATAGAAATTCCCATAGGTTTCCATCCTAAATATTTTTTTACACTCCCTCAAAGGTTCATGTAGTCACAATTAATGCTTTGGAGGGAGTGAATTGGAAATTATTACACAAATCTAGTTTCCATTCTCAAGAATGGAATATTTTAAATATTGAGGTCTTTTTTATGTTCTAATTTAGGTGTACCATTGATTTAAGAGAGTGAATATGAAAGTGAGAGGTCAATGATCTCATCAAACTTCTTGATGGTAACATCTTAATATGAGGAATGATATTTTATAGGCATATAAGTATCATCTATGGTCATGTAATCCTTGGTGTTCAAGAAATCATCAATTAATAAATATACAATACATTTTTATAAACCAGTATAAAATTATTTTTATTATTTATTTCCTAGCATTTGAATTGATGATGAAAACTCAGAAAGGGGTTCAGGGGAATAAAAATTAGTGTTTTTTGGGATATGATGTACATTAAGATAATTTACTAAAAGTGAGGAATGTTTTTTTGAATGGGTTTTCATGGAATCAATGGTGTATAAATAGAAAATATAACCACTAAAATCCATATATAATATACAATGTGGACATTAATTATGCTTTTGGTAGTTTTTAGGAAAGTTATTCCCAATATAATTGAGTCATGCCCATTTATCCTAAAATCTTTTTTTATTAAGCACGTAAAAATATTTAGGAAAAATGAAATGTTTCACCCTCACAAGATAATACTATAACACACTATAGGGGTGTGTAGTGCTCCAGTTTTCTAATAGAACAAAAAATTTATGGGCTTCAATTCTCTAACCTGCAATGAAATGTAAATGGAGTGAGGAATCGCTTTTATTTAATCACCGAAATCAAGAATAGATTTGGAAAATTTATTATCCTCTATGGTGAATAGAATAAATAATGTTCCTAGATTTTTGATTTTGGTAAGAAGGTTTTGATATATCAATTCACATATATTCCTCCAAACTATCATCTTTTCATCACCTCAAAGTATCCTTCAATGTGTAAAATTATCTTTTGGAAACATTATGTATATTATAATTTCCTTCATGACACCAATCAAGGGGATGTTAACCTATAATTTATTGAATTTTTCCAGGATTTATATATCAAGTTCATATTAATTCTATTTTCATGGATGGATGTACCTTTGGTGAAATAGAAGAATAATAGTTTTCTAGGCTACTCATTAATAGAAACACTCTTTAATTTAGTGTGATTTTTCACAAGAAAATTATTTTTCTTATTCTGATCATTTGAGATGGTTGGAATTTATATCTCTTTGAGAAGGGATGATTCTATTAGAGGATTAATTTTTATTTTAAGTTGAGTTCCACTTATAACAGTGATGGAACTAAAAATTTCATATCCTTAGGGTTTATTACTATTTCAGAGAGTAGTTATCCGACCCATTACTTTGGATTTCCCCCAATGAGTTGGCATGTTTGAAAAATTGGGTTTTTAGATCTTGTATGATAGCTAGGAAGGGTTGGAAAGGCCATTGTGGAGGAGGAGAATTTATTGGTGGTGGTGGTGGATTAATTCTCCACCCAAATTGTCTACTATTTTTGTGGGTTGTTTGAATACCCTTATTTCTTATAGGCTCAGTTTTTATTCCACCCAGGGTTGGATGGATAGCATGGTTCTTTCCTAATATGATGGTTATTGAGGAATAATGGAAATATTTCCACAAAAATATTATAAGATTATGTCAATTTAGGAAATTGGGAAGAATACTGATTTTTTTGAAGAAAAAATACCATAATGGATAGGAGGAGGAGATTCGGATTTCCCTTAGAAAAGGGAAAGTTGTCGAAGAAGGGAATTTACCTCTTCAAAATCCATATCCACCTTCTTCTAGAATTCATTATGCTTCACCTCATAAAATCCTTTAATGTGTACATTGAACCATGAAATGAATTACTGACTGTTATTCACATGGTTCTTAATAAAGATCCTCGTAGCAATTGGGGGTTTTTCAAATAGTGAACCACCTGTTGCAACAACAATCATATTTCTATAAATATGAATTAAATCTTCATGAAACTATTGTACTAAAAGTTGATCACTGATTTGGGGGTATTGTAAACTTGAAAAAATCATTTCATATCGTTAAAAGTATTAATGAAGTGTTTTCCCTTGAGATTTTCTTATCCCACATATTTCATTCCTTACTGTTCCAGTTTTAGGGGCTGGGAAGTATTTTTCAAGAAAAATGCATATCATTTCTTTTGAACATCTAATTGATGAATTGAAATTACACAACCATTCATTCATAGTGTATTATAATAAAAATGGTAATTCCTTATGATTAACTTATTCTTAATTCATATTACCAGGTTTTAATATTAAACATATAGTATGAAATTAATTTAAATGCAAGTGTGGATCTTCTCCGGTGAGTCCATGTAATCTAGGTAATAATATAATTAAACCATATATATGTTCAAAATTGGGTGCCACACCTTATATTTGAATATATGTGAGTTGGATATCAAAAAAGGTGATGATATTTCATTTAGTTATCAATTTTTTTCAGCCATGTTATACACATTAATTTCAACATCTAATTTGGTTCTAGAGGAAGAGGGGTTTCGAAAAGTATCAAGTTGTGGTGGGTCCTCCTTAATGGGTTGTCTTGTGTATCTTGGTACCCATATTAGAATGAATCATTCACACAAACTACACAAGATATAAATTAGAACACAAAAATATAAGTAAATGTGGAAAATAAAACAATTGAATATTAGTAAGAATCATTAAAAATATATAAAACAAATGCACTAAAAACTCAAGAGATCCGTGGAAAAATCACCAAATTTTGAACATGTTATTGTGACACATAAAATGGATTATGATATAAAGGTGATTTTATCTTCTTGGGAAGACACTAGGTCATATCTCATGGGGATTTCAAAGTTTATAGTGTCTATTTTTAATAAAAATGACTACAAAAGGGGGTGGTTTTGAAAATTGTATTAAAAACAAAATGACTTAATTTAAAAAGTTAAATAGTTTTAAAATAAGTGGATTTTAAAAAATATATATTAATTTTGTGATCATTTATATGTTACTAAAATAATTCAAATTTTCAAATTTCTTAATTGACTTTTACATTTTAGTGTAATCCTTTGGTTGATGGTTTGTCATGATACTGGGTTCCCACAACCCCCTTAAAATGAAAATAGCACTAAACCATGACATAAAAATTCTATAGTCAATTTCTAACCCAATATAATTATTTATGTTTTGTAATGGAACAATGAAATATCAATTTTTTTCTAAAAATAAGATGATTTTAATGTTTTCAAATCAGAACAACGCAAGTCGCAAACATAAAATGGCACACTGATCATCTATGAAATAAAAAGTGTTTAAATTAAATGTATCAATAAAATTTATTATGTATACAAAACAAAAATTACAAACAACAAATTACACCAAAAAAATATAATTATGTTTCGGAACTCCCACTTCATGTTTTTAACTCCCTCAAAATGATATCCCATCGTTAAACTCGAAATCGGGAGGAGGAGGAAACCTGAGTGCATCTCTTTCTTCATTTAATCTCCCTCTATGTGTAAAGAGAGCTCTATAACCACCAAGGTGATGAGATGACTCCTCTAGAACTCCAAATTATCCACACATCAATCCCTTATTCAAACAATCAAATTAGGTTACCATGGTGTCCTTTTATAGCCCATATGGGAAGCGGTCTTGTGAACCTAGCTTTGGCTATACCAATTCTATCTCGTATTTGGACAATTACATAGACATATAACAACTTGGAGAAATTATTGGTGTTTTAATGGCCTATACACTATCTCCATGTCAAATTTTGAAGGAAATATAAATTTTTATTAGGAAATATTGTCAAAATACCTATCCTAAATTTTTTTAGTTCATGTAGATTAGATCTCCTAGATAGATAAGTTTGGATGGGCCCCTAGATAATAGAATTACACTTGGGTGACCTGAGATGACTTGTATCCCATAGTTTTTTATATCTTACCAAGAAAATTCATCCCAATTTTAGGAATGTATTTTTCTAAATGTAATGAATAGTGGTTAGGTATCATTGGGCTTCCATGCAGTTTGGCCCATTTTCCTTATGGAACATCTATGGGGGGCCTCCAAATAACCTCCACCTATAATAAAAACACAAAATGAAGTGAAATATACCGTAATAAAAGGGATACAAATAAAACTATTGAATAATTAATTAATTGATTTTTTTATAATATTTCAAATTTACAAAAAACATGATTTTAATATAGTGGTGTAACGGTGAAATAAAATAGTGAATAATAATGTGACCATCAATCTGGATCAACACCAACAAGAATATAGAGAGGGAAATAGTACAATTTTCTAGTTGTTGAATAGTTCTATTTTACATATTTTTTGTTTCATGTATGAATATAAAATTAATGTGGGATCCCATAAATAATGAAATTATAGATCAATTTCAAATGTTCCATAAGGATCATGAGTAATTTATTTTGATAAATACAGATAAGTTTATCACATTCAATTTCAGCTTCAACCATTTTTCATGAAATTAAGGATTTCTGGTTCTACATTTGGTGCATCAACATCAAAATTCTATGATGTTAATGATCATAACATGATTTTATTTTTTAATATATATCATATTTTATAATGAGTATCTCAAAAATAGAAAAATCCGTATGAAGATGAATTCCTCCATGAAATAGAAACCTAAAACTAGTGAAATACAATGATTTTAATTCATTGAGACAGTGATCATGTAATTATTTTCAACTGAGTCAAATAAAACACATACTGAGAATTATAGTCTAAGTTCAGATGAATTTTGAACATCATTGAATATTTCAATGTTTTATACATACATTTTTGAAAATATTGATTTTCATGTGTCGTATATATAGTTTATCTACTTTTTATAGAAATAAGTTGATGCATATATGAGAGGAGTAAGGTAATAGAGATATTAAATATGTTTCATTTTTAAATACCAAAAATTATCTCATTTTATATTATAACGATTGATGTTATTTGAAAGATATGTATGAGAGAAGAAATAGGGTCATAAAAATATCTATATTCATGAAGAGGGTTCCAAGTCATCTTGTTGTTCCTTATCCTTCAATATATGTAGTTTTTTTCTCCATTATTAAAACATGGTCTTGTTCAAAACCACATTAATCATTTTTTGTGAGGAGATAGTGAATAGAAAAATTAAGAACAATTTGGGTTCTATATTTGTGAATAAAATAGGTTCACATGAATTGACTTACATTAAGAACATTGTTTCATTCACTCTAGTTTAACTGAGAAAATGTAATATATTATGACGGATTTTTTAAATCTTTCACTCAAAAAGAATCATTGTCACTAAGATAATAGAGAACCTTAGTATTAAATGAATTTGACAAGTGAATGAGTCCAATAAGTCCATAAACTACATTTTTTCATTAAATATCCTGAAAATGATTTAAAAATAAATGAAATAATGTTTTCATGTGAATAGAATGTCATGAGATTTATCAAAAGTATATCCAAAATCAGTAGTGTGAGTATATTTTGTTAGTCATTTGTGTAATGAAATATAGTAATACGCTACTACAAGGACATTGGAATTAGTGAGAAAGTATGGAATAATATTATTACTAATTATAATAGTGGAAGACCACTTTTTTAATATTATATTATAATCTATGTGAACCCTCTCAATTCATTGGCTTTGTGTTTGAAAAATGATGGAAACCGTTATATTCCTATTTTTTGGCAGACATTTTATTGGGATATTTTTTATAACTAACCTCAATGGTATCAATATAATTCTTAAACAACCCACTTGTAATTATTGATTGATTTTTCAGAGAATCTATGTCCTAAATTATTCTGTCAATAAAAATGATGTAGTCACCCATCATGGTGTACATCATTTTAAAAATATTATATGCCATTGGGAATGGACTCAACAAGTCTCAAATGTTTATTTTCGATATATGAAATGAAAAAATTATAGTACCACTAATTCAACCCCCTGCCTTATATGTGGTAAACCTTATTCCTGGATGCTTCAAAGAAATGTTTTATTTGACACATCTAGTTTGTTTAGTCAAATTGGTATTCATAAATTTTTAAAAGTTTAATATTAAGAAAAAAATATTTGCATAATCTGCAATTTATTAATCCTTCAAATGTGACTTAATTTTATCGAATAGCTAACCCAATTGTCTTTTAATGAATGTCTTATAAAGATCATGAATCCGTTATAAATGGAATTATTTTTTGTAAAAAAAAGTATTTTTTTATGTTGTTTAACATAGATAAGAATAATAAGATTTTTTTTTAATTTTTACTATCATTCCCTTTATAGATGTTGCAATAATTTATGGAGCATATGGTTGTTAGGAAGTATCTTGATCAAACCCATTGTGTTTTTTAAAAATTACTCATCATCTTCCTAATTAAATTTATAATGTTAACTAATCTATAAAAACATTGAAAATATATTCCATAGTTTATATCATAATTAGAATAGAGTAATAAATATTTGAGTGAGTTTTTATAAACTTTTTGTAAATTAAATATAAATGTTGAGAAGTAACAATGAAACTAGTTGTTTCATTATAAAAAATTGAAATTGAGTCAATATTTTACAAGAAATTGGTTATTTGAGTTATTATAATTTTGTTGTATGTGTTTTTGGTAAATATTAGAAGAAGTTTGGATAGATAATATAAGATTTAGATCATGTGAGATATTTATAATTTAATCAATATTCTAGTTATGTTTATGAATCATGTCTAGTAAGAAATATAAAAATATTTTAAAACTTATTAAATATAAAAATGATGAAATCAAACCTATACTAGTCCCTATATATTTTGAATGTCCATCAGATGCATATTTCCAAAAAAAGTTAGCATGGGATAGCGTTTTAAAAGTAAATACTTTTTTTATAATTTATTATATATATAAACATAGGTAAATTTAATTTATGTACTTATATAAATATTCAAGTAATTAGTAATTTCTTAGTATAGATTTGGTTCTAATACTCCTTAATATGGTCCAAATTTATTTATATTAGAAGAGATATCATATAATTTAGCTCCAAATTTCAAATATTATTTCAAATTATTTACTGTAAAAAATTTTAAAAAGTAAAAATCATATTCAATTTTGAATTTGGATGGATTAATTGAGAATAATGGACATCATGTTTCTACACGTAAAAATAATATGTGTTTAGGAACATCAATTTAATGAATAACAATAAATAATCTGTATATCATATATGAAAAACATAAGAATATAGACTCACAACATTAAGGAAATAATATTTACAAACTGCATTTGATAATTATCAAACTAAAAAATTTATCAAAGACCAATATTATCTTTGAAAATATCTTAAACTCTTAATATGGGAAACAAATCAAAATTTAGAAATAAACGATTAGTGTAATTGTTATCTTTTTGAAACAATTGAAATTTAAATATCAGGTTTCAATAATCAATATTAACATAATGTTTTTAAAAACATTATTATGACATATGTTGGTTAGTTCTTTTCATTACAATTATGAATTTAATAAAGATATTTTGTTACCTTGTTGTATACTATTTTGGTGAAAATGTAAAATAAATGCACCAAATTATTCAATATTTGTTTAATTTTATTATACATCCAATGGAGGATTTAAAAAACCAACTCTATTTTCATAGTATTTTTTAAAAAGTTAAAAATGTGGTACATTTTGAAACCAGTTAGAAATTTTTTTATATTGTTTGTATTTGAATACCTTAATAGATAATTGGGTTATCAAATATGTTATAGAATATTTGGTTCAAGTAGTAGTAAAAAAAATTCATCTATGTTTGTATTAATTCATGTATTGTTTTCTTATTATGAAAATATATTCAAATTGATACAAATGAAAATATAGAAAAAAAAATTGGTTTGGTATTTGATTCTGATGTTGTTACTCATTTCAAGATGAAACATAATATTTTTAATAAAAATATATTTACATAATTATGTAAACTAATTTTTTTTAAAAAAATACAGATGTTTAATGTGAAAGGAGTTTTATCAGAATTATTTTTAGTAGGTAAGCCATTGATCATAATGAATAAGTTTGATTTTAAAATGACAGACTTAAATAAAAAATGTTTTAATTATTAATGATCACTGTGATTATATTGTAAATACATATTTAAAAAAATATATTATTAGTTTTTTAATGATTCCAGGTTTGGATATGTCCATTAAACATAATTTTTTTTCATTGAATCTTGTATTTATAATAATAGATTCTATAAATGAGGTAAATATACATATTAAAAATATATTGAATAAAATAAAAACATATATATATATATATAGTCTCTATTTTTTTATCTCAACCTACTTGATAGTAATTTTACACTAGCATGATATATGAAATGTATATTTTTTGTACTCTGTGAGTTTTGAATAAAGTCATCCTTTAGTTTATAAATATAGATCCTAATGTGAGTAGGTTAATTGAACACCATTGTAGTTATATATTATAATTTATTGGTTAGATATAATGTCTATAAAAGAAATGAAATTGATGTATGAGGTAGTTATCATTCTATAATATGTTTTAAATCCTCGCAAGGAATCTTAGTAATTGATGAATTTGTTGATATTGGTATGCATTACAAATAACATATATTGATGAAGTTTTGTTCATTTATGAATTAGTAGTAAAATTTTAATTTTAAAAATCATCAATCATTTATATATAACATTAGGTAGGGATACTAGAAATTATGTTGGTGTTGAATCACTACAAACAATAGTCTGGGAACATATAAATTATCAATATATATGGTATTATAATTACATAAATTATTGGAAAAAAATAATACATATAAAGTTCAATTTTTTGGATATATTGAAAATAGACAAAGATAAATCTAAAATAAGTTAAACTACCTTAAAATAACCATATGTGTTTTCTCAAAAAGGAAAAAATATTATATCTATGATGATTTGATAAACATGTTTCCTTATTAATAGATATTTACAAGTTCCAAATTACATGGAAAACAACTTCATATGGGTTGATATATATATATATGTGTGTGTTTTTGTGTTTGTGTGTGTGTATAAATTCTCATCTAGTCACCGTAACATTTTTTCTATATATATTAATTTTATATTTTTATAGAATTTCAAACAAAAAACTGATTATTGGAAGTTTATATATCTCAATAATGAATATTGGTAGTTTATTTTATATACTAATGTAATTTATTACTCTAATAGAATACTATTAAATAAATTCTTAAATATCAATTTTAAATTAAGAACAAATTAAAATCTATGTTATGAAATACATTATCTGTAGATCATGGTGGTAGTGGAGGTTATCTTAAGGACATCACATAAAATAAAAAAACACATGCATGTTCATCAATATGTATTATATTAATATAAATAAAAACATTTCAGAATTTTAAATAATTTATACACCATATTTGGATTATTCATATCTGAATTATCAATGTATCATTGTCGTTAATAGTTATTTTTTTCATATTTGTGAGTTAGATTGACATTGAATAGGAAATAGTAATAAACACAAAAATAACAAAAAAATTAATTAAAAAACATATTTATACATGGATTTTAGTTTAATATAATTATATTTTATTTTATATATTTGATATAAGATTAAATTTTTTGATACACATATAAATAGTTATTATGGTTTATATTTTAAAATAGTCTCTTAAAGACAATTTTTTTTGTTATTGTAGAATATATGGTTTCATTATTTAGTAAAACTATTTTTATTCTAATGTTATTTTTAACTCTTGATACAATAACATATGTACATAAATGAAGAAAAATATGATTTTTAAGACATAACCCACCATATAAAATTTATTGGACCTATATTTTTATAATATTAATTGAAAATGAAATAGCTAAAGGATCTTGATATTAATGAACTAAAATTGGATATCATGAATCATTGTGTGTTATATTTATATTTAGAAATAAAATTATTTAATAAATAATTGATTCTAGCAAAATTATATGATAAAAAAACATGTTATCCCAAATATTTTGTAATTAAGTTAGTTATAGTTAAAATATAAATATATTGATCAACATAAAATAAACAAAATTAACTAAAATTTGATGAAAGGAATACTTTACGAAGGTTGTGTAATAATAGATGATATTCTCAAAGGGAGAATGAATACCTATGTATCTAGCATCATTCCCTCAACTAGGTTCCTATTTTTTGAATACGATTTCATGCACCCAATAACATTCCCTATTATAGGATCCCAGTTTTGTGTCTTCTACTAGACACCTTGTGTTATTGATTATAGTTATACACTTGAAAATATCATAAGAGAAAACTTTTATCTATACATGCTCTATATTTAAGTGAAGGTATCCTTTTACAAGGAGTACTCATGTAACATGGGAACAAAATCATGATTCTAGGATTATAATTTAACATCACCATACCCATATTTCAAAACCCCTCAATAATGTTCACATTCACCCAAGTGTTCCATTATGGATCATGGTTAGCCTCTATATTCTATTAGTCATGGTTCCCATGTTAGCCTAAACTTAAGTCATGTCTAACTTTATCATGTATAAAAGGGTTCATGTTTCACCCTTGTCACCTCCCTAGGTTAAAATATACCCATTCACTCAAGTGATCTGAAATACCTTATTAAAACCATTTTACCCAATTCAAATCAATAGAAATAAAATTTTGATGATGCCCCTACAATGACCACCTGTCTTGCATTATTGGGTCATTAGGTAAACTTTCATTCCACATTTAAATTATGTATTACATTGATAATAGGGATCCAATAGGTTGTTCTCCCTATCTTATAGGGTCCCCATGGTATTGTAAATTATATATCCCCTTGATAAAAATGATTATTACTCTTAAAGAACCTATTAAATATTTTATAGCTCAACCTTTATAATTTACCTACCCTATCTATTTTAGTCCACAAACTATATCCATCAATCACCCAATTATTTCATTTGGTTAGAGTCTTTTATTCCAAATTAATGAACCAAGAGAACAAAAATGATACCAATATAGTGTATGTTCCAAATATCCTCCCCTAAATATACACCTCCCATGTGTTTGGTCCTCATTTAATCCTCAATTGTTACCAATAAATGGTATTCTTACATAAAAAGGCTTTCAACCGAGTGTAATCCACAACCTATCTTAATCTGAATCATTTTTAAGTTGAAAAGCGAAATAGATGCTCTTTAATGAGTCCAAAAATTTATTTATTTGAAATTTTACATAGTATTATAAATCTCATTAATTTAAAATCCTTTAAATAGTACTTAATAATATAATATTAATCTTCAGGTCACCATTGGTAATCAGTTAAAGGCTGTCAAAATCAGGTCATTAGTCCTGGTTGCGTGACCTTAAAAGGAACCATAATGGTCCTCAACATATGACCTTAAAAGGTATAACATTCCTAATTAAATGTCACTAAATTATATGGATTCGGATTCTATTCATAGGTACACATAGGAATATCCATTCATGGGAGTAAACATAACTCAAAAACACCTCTTATCCTTGGATTGTGAAAAATTATAGAGTACCCAACTACATGGATTTTAAATGTTGTATAGTTAATTAAACAACGAGGGAAAAATTAATGAACAAATCATATATATATATATTCTCTCATGTATTTCCTCAAGAAATTTCTAGTTTCAATCAATCCCTTTTATAATAAAGGTTATTTTTATTTTTATCAAGATGGATTTCATGATGATATCATAAGTCTATAAGAGGTTATCAAACTAGAAAAAATATACATCATTGGAAAATTGGACCTCTCATACACTTGTTTTTGATGCACAAATCCAAAGAAATCACTTAATAATATTACAATACAACCCATTTTTGATATAGAGTCTATAATAATATAGACACAGATGCGTCAAAAACCAAAACAGTGAATCTAATGTGAAATATTTTACATGTGAAAGAGATTTATTATTCATGTGTCCTAACATATGATATCTCAATGATGGATTCTCCTAATATTTTTGTATACCATATTTTTTAAACAACATAAAAATTGCTTCATCAATTTACTTATCACATAGATTTAAATATCCCATCCATTAAAAGGGAAAAATCTAAAAAAACCATGTCATCGCATATCACATGTTCATTAAACAACAAAATTATAAATTTATAGAAATGATTATACCATATTTATAGACTTGATGAATGTATTATCTAACTCAAAACATTAAATATCCAGATTATAAATACAGGGATAGTGATTAAACACAAATTTAAAGAAATCCAACAATACATATAGCTCATGCTAGTCGCAAAAAGCTAAAATCAGGACAACTATGTCATCAATAATAGTTCAGTAGGGTATAGGGCCCCTCCATCACTACATTGAAACCCTCTTATAGAATATTGAAATAGATAAACTATAACTAACTTCCTTATAATAGGTTCATATAGAAGGATGTAAACTAAATATTATTTTCCACCTTGAAGGGCTTCTAAAAATGATGATCATCATCACTTTTGATCACCCTTAATCTATTAATAGGACTTGGGGAAATTTTCCATTTCCACTAGTTTTAGAGACTATGGGACTGAGGAGGATGGTTCATTGGGGTTTTAGATAATAAAAGAATAGTATTGGATCCCTAAATATATGGCATCTAGTTTCCTTAATACCCATCAACATTTTGTTATAGTGACCTAGGGAATATTCTGGTCACCATTTGAATAATACATCATATTTTATTAGGTAAACACTAGTGATTGTGTTAATTATCCTTTAATTTATATGGAGAACAATCAATACAATAAAAATCCTAGCCATGGATTAATATATTGATGTTCTTGAGGTCCTCCCTATAACACTCATTATTTATGTCCTCTCTATGACAATTGAAATTCTATCAATGAATGTTCTAACTATAGTCACAATGAAGAAAATGGAATCTATAAATGTCCTCCCCATGATAAATCACATTCATGAATCTCTACAAACCTCTTGAGAGTCCTTAATATGGAATTCTACTCTAAACCAAGTCAAATAATATTCACAGAGGTCCTCTCCATGGTAAATATTACTCCCACAATCATAAATATCATTTTTATGATTTTTGTTGTAATAATGCTTCCCATGGAACATAAATCAGTAAATATGGAGGAACTCCCTCTATTAAATAATCAATATTTAGAATCTCTAGAGGACTTAACCAAGGTTAATAGGGTATATTTTTTCCCATGATTCAATAACAATGAGAAGTTTCGACCCTTCCACTAAATATAGCTAATATATCAAAAACCATAGAGGACATGGCCATAGTAATCAATTAGAAAACCAAAACATAGATCAGGCCCTTTATATATATCCAAAAAATCTATGTAAATATAAATATAAAAACATTTTTATCTTCTATGAAAGTCCTCTCCATAATTATATTAACCTTTGATAGTATTTTACTTCTCATGATTTTATTAGCTAGAAATTTCCATCTAATTGAGAGGAACATTTAAAACTAAGACTAGTTTCACTAGGAACTCTGATATCAAATGAAATAATCCCATCCCAATTATTGTATGAACAAAATATATGAATTTTATATGTTTCACTATTGGATCATGTGACATTAAACATGGTTGAATACCATTAAAATTTGTTTTAATTGATCAATATGAAGTTTTGAAAATTTCTTATATGTTCAAAAGATGTTATTGAGGTATTTGATTAACGTGGGCAGGTTCCAAAATTATGAAGAAGTTAATTAATGATATAAATATATTGATCATGTTTTTCGCCATGGACATCTACCATTATATTATCCTCAATATTTTCAACGTGGAATCCATAAAATATCATCAGTATAACATATATACATTCCATCATCTTAAATATAATTTTTTTCCTTATATAATATTTTTACCATGTTAATACATTGTATAAGAAATGATACAATGTTCTTCTAGATCCTCTTACAATATCCAAAAACCAAAATTCAACTAAACAATGTTATCACCTCTTTACAGGATGTATAAACGGCAATAAATTTCTTGACCAAATCACTCAAGATTTTTTTCCTTATGCACACATTGAGGATTAGGGTATTTTGCAGCATTACATTTCACACTGCTAAATGGGAAACCAATTCACCCCCAATATGAAATCATATAGTGTCAGATCCTAGATTCATACATTAAATATATGAATTTTTATACTAGTTGTTCAATATATTGAAACCCTTATCATTTGATGGATCAAATGGTACTTTCAAAAATGGAT
This sequence comes from Viscum album, assembly GCA_963277665.1. NCBI lineage: Eukaryota > Viridiplantae > Streptophyta > Magnoliopsida > Santalales > Viscaceae > Viscum > Viscum album. The sequence continues at coordinate 2,130,853,898 of OY728155.1, read as the reverse complement.
TGACTGATAAAAAATATCATATGTCAACATTTATTAAAAGTAATTAATTTTGTAAAATCTATAAAAGTGGAACTAATCCCATTTTAAGATACTTATTTTCCAAAATTAATAGGTATTATTTTATACCCATTTCATGATCAGATATGAGTTTAAAAAAAATATTAATTCAATAATGGTTTCAAAAATAACACATAGGTAACCACATCCCATAAGAATGGGATATATTTTATAAAATCAATACCACTAGAATAATCACGAATAAAATGGAAAATTACTAAATTTAACATTGTATACAAGAATCCACTACCCCGTGTCTAGGGAAATTTTTACAACCTCAATTTAGGTGTTCAGTGTTCTATAGAATTTTTAAATCCCATTCAGAAGTACCTAATTGGACCATTATGAAATTTCATGGCTCTCCCCCTCTATCGAAGTCACATTCAGTGGAAGTTAGAGGATGATAAATCAGAATCATTATATTTGAAAACCCTCACACTTTAGTTTAAATTTAGTTTTAAAATGATATATAAAAAACATATTAGGATATATAAAAACACAAAAAAGGAAAATGTGATAATAGATTACAATCTATCCATTGGGGATATTATGATTCTTATAAATCCATATATATCTCTAATGCATATGGATACCTAGTTCCTATCATGGGATTTATATTATTATACTATGTCGATAAAAACCTCCCTGATATTATAAATCATGACAAACATTGGAGTTGATAAACACTAAGGATATATCCATTCAAAATTCTATCAACACGAAAGTTGGAGAACATGTATTAGTCATACAATGTCAATGAAAAACCAATAATCAGTGGGTTATTCTACAAATTTAACTGATACACACTCAATGATATTCTATTATGGAAAATTTGAAATTTGTGGTGACATAAACAACTATCCATTACACTAATTAAGGTAACACCCCATGATTATAAAAATAAATTTAATATCAAATGCATGAAACAATATTTCAATTAAAAAAACAAATTTTTTATAAACTGTCCTGTAAACGTAATTATAAAACTCCTATGATTTTAGTTTTGAAAATATGAAATACACAGCTGTGATCAGTATGTTATTTAGAGTCCGATATGACCAAATTAATTTTTAGTGAATAGTAACATACCCTTATGAATATTAATGTTACCATTATAAATAGTGACATACCCTTATTAATAGTAACCTAACCTATGATATAATATATATAGGATTTACGTGAAATTTTGATGTACCTATGTTTTGGAATATGTAACTAAATGTTTAAAAACAATATTTTTCAAGTAAATTATGATTTTAATCAAAAATTAAATTAAATTAAATTATTTATTTTTTGGAAAAATTGAATTAATTTATGAATTCTACACATTAATAAATGTTTAGGGTTAATTTTTGGGATTTTTTCTAAAGTAAATGAACTTTATTTGAATTGTAAAATCCCATAATTTATAATAACTGCTAAATAAATGATTTATTGAGTCATTGATGATGTTATTCTGATGTAAGAACCGATTGTTTTAACTCACACGAATATATTACTATTTTTGGTCATGTAATCATAAATATTTCTTGTCTTATAGAAAAATAATAAACTAATGATTAAAATATTATGAAACCCTCCTCCCCTCTAATATAAATACCACTTATTCCACCATTTTCTCTTCACTCCTCTATAACCTTGTTCCTTCCCAAAATTATTCCTATATCTTCTACCAAATCTCCTCCCCCACGACTATTATATGTTTTTCTCATAAAAATATCAAATCCTTTTCCCATAAGAGGCTCTAAAAAAAGGTTTATTCAAGAGGTAATATTTTACTTTTCTTTTATTTAATTTTCATGTTCCTTTGTTCTCTTTTATTTCCTAACCTCTACCCATCCCAAAGGTATGAAAACTCCAGTACCATATATGTACTGTAATTTTGTTATGATAATGGGATAATTCATATTTTTTACCCCTGATTTATGTTAAAAATAAAACATAGTCCGAGATGTGTTGATTTATAACATTCAAGGCTGATGATGCTTTCAATTTGATTTACCTTATTAAAATCTGGTAGTGAAACCATTTTTATGGTTCAAACAGACTATTCTATTTTTATTTTATCATATTTAATAATCTAGAAACATTATTCATTAATTATGTAAAATAATAATAAAAAACAGTTAATTGTGAGAAATACTACCAAATTAATCCAAAAATTTATCATTAATGTTTTATATAATGATTCACCTTCACTACAAATAACTAAATAATTTTTATAACCATGTAATATTTTTAATTTACATTAATAAAATCTATAATAAATTATGTACTTTAACTACCATCATACATGAACTCCACAATCTTTTATAAGTGAGCCAATCATGAATATTATGAAAACGAGCACTCATGAACAATGAAATTTAATACCGTAACCCATCTAAATGGATATGAATAAAATTCATAAAGTCATAATAAACAAAATAAATCTATAAAGGGTTGTAAATTTTTTTATTAATGAATCTAATATGGTTATTCATATAATTAAGATCAGGTGGAGAACACCCTCAGATTTAAGGTAAGGGATCCTTTCTCTCACATTTATTCAAGAATCCCCCCATTGTTGCATCCTATTATTTTTAATTCCTAATATTGGGTTATGTTTTCAAACCTCCCCCATATTTACCTTATGATATATAAATAATGGGATATCACTTTACCTCATATTAATCCCTCACAAGAACACATGTTACCATGTCGAAATGTTTGTAAGGATTTCATCATCTCACTTCCATTTTTGTGAGATATTTAGTATTCACTACTACAAATTTTATATGGTTTATGTATACATTTAATTGATTTTTAATATCATTAATATAATTATTTTAATGATATCAAATTTATCATTTTATGATTATTGAATTTTCGGAATACGAATTAATTAATTACAAATTTTTATGTATTTTCTACATTAACCACCATTTACATTTGGGTTGCTCTTATTCTCCACCCACCTTAATGAAACTATTATTTATTCCTATGAACTCCACATATATTATGTTTCAATATTCTATATATGTATACCAATCAGAATCCTTCTTCATATAATTTTTATTTACCTATTTTAAAAGAATCCTTCAAAAATTGTTTTGAAATGCATGTTTGATTCAAGGCACTTCTCGAATTCATACATATTTTAAAGTTCCATCTATAATATGTTATAAGACATATTTATCTATCTAAAATAAAAAAAATTAACCAAAAAGTTATATTTTGGTTCATTTATGGTTTTATTAAGGAAAAAATTCATATCTCTTTAAAATATATTAATATATTCCTTAAATGACACTAAAATGTTTTATTTATAAATCTTCTTTGAAAAACATTATAAATAATTTAACCTCAATAAGACATTATTTATACCTCAAATATAATTTCAATGACCCTGACTTTTATCTTATGTGATATCCATATTTACAATATGTTTTCATGAACAACAAAAATGATTTTCCAGAACAACTCTTCTTTCTAATGTAAAAAAGGATGTTTCTCATCTCACATTTACTTTTATGAGAAATATGACTTTTATCTACTTATTTCCTTATTGTGTTGTATTTACTACAATTTTATATATCATTTCAAGAGTCTTTTTATTATCCAGATACTCTAAGGGGTTATTATTTTACTGTTTCATGGTGGTATGAGACACTTTGGAATGTTTAAGGATTATTTCCTCAAGGATTTTTCAATGGTATCATTAAAAGTTTCTTCTTATATGTCATCCTCCTTTGTTGAATCTTGTAATTATTTTATATTAATCTACTATGATATCACCCACCATGTTTTATTGAATGGATTATTATTAGTTTGACTATGGATATTCTATATTGAAAACTATTCACCATATTACTCCAAATGGTTAGGGTTTATTATTAATGTTTGGGAAAAGTTATTTAAATTGTATATGTTAGTTAAATATGAATGTATATGTGGTTTATGATTATCCCCATTAATAAGAGGAATGAATTGGACTTATTATGTGATGGGTGGATCCCTCTATAACCCCTTAGTGTATCTGTGGTTCTCATGAGACAAACTATGGCTTTAGAATGAGTCTTGGAAAGAATTTCTATTCATGGTCTTGGTATGAGGCCTTGATGGTGTGGTTATGATATCCCACATTATGCATTACCTCATTATGAAACAAGTAATTTAATGTTCATTTTTTTATTCAACTAGTATAATACACATGATAGTTCTTTTTTATGGAATATTTACCCACCACATATTCCTACCATAATGTGTTCAAGATTATTTTTAAAGGCTTCTGTTTTTAGTTATTCACCATGAATATTGTTTATGTTTATGATATCTTCTAATATATTTCTTACCTTTAAAGATAATCTCATATCACCCCTTTCTTATTTTTCATTTCCTCAGGACATGAAGAAGTTTATTATGAAGGAATTGTAGGGATAAACATAGAGTTGTGGATGATCACAATAAAACTTCTATGTTGTATTTCATTCAAAGTTATAATTTTGAACCATTGTATGAGTCTAGTTTTCCAAAACAACTAAACTACTCATCCCTTCAGTGTTTGATTCCTTGTATTCATACCAAGGTATTAAAATAATTCAATAGTTATGGGAAACTGGGGTTGGGGTGTTACAGTTGGTATCTTGTTATCTTTAGTAGAAAACATGGAAACATATTTAGAAAATGTATATTATGAAACAAAACCATAAGATAGTATTTGAGGATAAAAATTCAATAACATCGTAGAATTATTCATAAGGAATATATTATGCGGATATTTCTAGAAAACACATCCATGTCTGGATACTACAAGTGGACGTGGTTCCGGGATATATACACCTAGGAGTAACAAATCCGACATGGACTTTGGGGCTTTGCATGGGGTATCCTGGTAACAACAATATGCCTTACTGCACACCCAGATTGACACTTCTGGATGATATGATTAGGATAATTCATGTTTTCTTTCTTACATACTATTATGAAGGATTTATTCTTTCAATGTAGCAATAGTATATGGTTCTAGTATTTACAATGCATAAATTTATGAAATGTGTTATACCATTATAAGATTCATTGAAAGTTCATAATTGTATTAGCTAATTTATATATGGAATTGATTAGAAATGGTTCGAGAAAAAGGAATGGGAACTTCACCAATGTGTGTTATTAAAATAGTAATAAGGGTCATATCTATCATGGTCTTAAGACATCATTTCAATGGAATATAGTCTCCCAAGTATCCTCATCACATATGGAAATAGTATCATGTGTTAACAAGCTATGTAAATACACCTATGTGTCCTATGGATTTTAAGGGGAGAAAAAGAAAAATAGGATGGTAGATAAAAATATGGATAAAGGGAAGAAGGGGAAGGAGTTTTTTCCCACATGTGATAACTGTGGAAAGAATCACCATGGTAAATGATTGAGAGAAATGAGAGTTTGTTATTAGTGGGGAGAAAAAGGACACGAATTTCATGATTTCAATGGAATTAAAAAGGATTGAATTTACAATGCTTAAACTTCAAGGATATGAGACACTATTTGAATAAATTTCCCACGATTAAAAGGAATATACACCAAATGATGATTCTAGATAATGATCAAGTTATGATACTACCACAGATTAAGTAGAATGATTAATTTTCCTAGTAACGAATCATGTGATTTGAATTTTTTACGTAATGTATTTTTTATAAGAATTATGGAATATATAAGGATTTTACTACAATACTTTTTCATTATTTATTTGAATCCATCCGTTGAATGGTACAAATAAATGATATTCAGTGGAAAGTTAATCATTTGGGAAAATGCATGATTCTGGAAATGAAAACCCATAATATATTTCTAATGATGATGATAATGATGATGAAATGATTCATTTGGATAAGTATTAACTACTTAAAAACTGGTATTTGACATGTTGAAAGTTTTCTATGATATCATTGATGGAGATTACAACATTTTTCAATATAATTAATATATCATATAATATGTGTAAGGATGAAATCATGTTTCCAATAAGGTTTTATGGTAATTTGAGTTTTTACCTTATTTCAAGATGACACATGAGGAGGATATTCACATGTAAAGAATGTCAATATTTAGGTTTTATTCTTGTTGATTAAAGGAAAATAATTTACGAGATGTATTGAGTTGGATAGATCATGCAGTTATAAATAAATGAGGATTACTAAGGACCCTTTGTACACAGATCTGAAAAGGATGGATATATTAATGATTATAATGTATTGGATCATGATCTTTTGGAAAGTTAAACCATTTTTAAAATGGTTTAAGTTGATCATTATATGAGGTTTTAGTGATTATTGTCACTACATGATGAAACCTATTCTAATAGATGAATTAAAGATAGTTCACAACAAATAAATAATATAAAATAATCTGAATGAAATATAAACATATATTTATACACTTATAGAGTGAATTAATCCCCAAACTCTATGAAAAGAGACTTTAATGTTGTTCTTTGATTGTAATATGTGAAAACCATAATGAATTTTTTCATAACTGCAGTTTATTTTTTTGGTCATCTACATTCATATAAACCTATTTTCTATCACTAGAAATTCATAGATTGGATTTATTCTCTTCCGAGGTTTTCAGTTCCAATCAATGTCACTCCATTCAAAAGAATGATTTATTTATTTATTATTATTATTATTAATTTTTACCACCTATTTTAAATTATCCTATTTATGTAGGATATCTTATTAACCATATTTCTGATATGGTTTTTTCTCAAGGATTTTTTCAAGTGACAACCAATAACTTTCAAACTGAAATATCAAATTTCGAGGAAGATGTTTTTGTAAGGAGGGGATAATATAAAACCTCGTGATTTGAAAAATAAATTTAATATTGAATGCATGAAACACTAAGACTCTACAAAACAACACATTATTATAACCTAGATAGTAAACATAATTTTACCACCCCTATGATTGGAATTTTGAAAATATGAGAAACGCGGTAGTGATCAATATGTTATTTAAAGTCTGATATGACCAATTTAATTTTTGGTGAATAGTAAAATACCCTTGTGAATAGTAATGTTACCCTTATGAATAGTGATATAATCTTTTGAATATTAACCTCAACTATGATAGTATATATATAATATTTATGTGAAATTATGATGTACCTATGTTTTGGAATTAGTAAATAAATGTCTTAAAACTGTATTTTTCAAGTAAATTATGATTTTAATTAAAATTTAAATTAATTATTTTTAGAAAATTATTTTTGAAAAATGTACTTCATTTTTTATATTCTACACATCGAAAAATGGTTAGGGTGAATTTGTGGGAATTTTTTGAAATACATGAATTTTTTGTGAATAGTAAAATCTGATAATTTACAATAAATGTTAAATAATTGATTTATTGATTCATTTATTAGTTAATGATTATGAAAGCACTAATTTTTAGAACTCACATGCACATATTACTATTTTTGGTCATGGAATTATCACTATTACTTGTGTAATGGGATAATAATAAAATAATGATTAAAATTTTCAGAAAACCTCCTACCCTCCACTATAAATACCACCTCTTAAACCCTCTTATCTTAACTCCTCTCATGCCTTATGCCTTATAAAAATTCTTCCCAAATATCCTCCTAATCTCTTCCCCCATTACCATTAGCCTTTGGTATCATAAAAATTCCAAATCCTCTTCCCTCAAGAGGTTCTCAAAGAAGGTTACTTGAAGAGGTAAAATTATTATTTTATTTTCATTCATTTTCAAGTTCCTTTATTCTCATTAATTTCCAAAACTCTCCTCATCCAAATGGTATGACAAATCCATTACCCTATATGTACTATAATTTCTTTATTCTAGTGGGATAATTCATCTTCATCTCTCCTTTCCCCATCATTTATGCAAAAATGAAACATCATCTGAGATGTGTTAACAATTTATCACATTCAAGGAAGACGATGATTTCAATTTGATTTACCTTATTCAAATCTATTCATGCAACCATTTTTATGGTTTCACCATACTATTATAAATTTATTTTATATTATGAAATGATCTGTAATCTTTATGCACTCATAATGTAAAATACTAATACAAAACAAGTTAATCGTGAGAAAAATCCACAAAATAATACAAGTGTTTGTCTTTAATGTTTTATAAAATGATTCATATTAAATATAAAAAACAAAATGAATTTTATAACCATGAAATATTATTAACATTCATTAATAACATATAAAATAAATTCTGGGCTTCAAATCCCATCTTACATGAACTTCCATACTCTTTTATAAGTGAGTTGATCATGAATATTATGAAAACAAGCACTCACGAACAATGAAATTGAATCCCTTAACCCATCTAAAAGGCCATGAATAGACATAATAAAGTCATAATAAACCAAATAAATGTATAAATGGTTCATGGATTGTTAATTAGTGATCATAATTTGGTTATTCAGGTTATTAAGATCAAGAGAAGAAGACCCTCATATTTTAGGTAAGGGACCCACTCTCTCAATTTTATTCATGAATCTACACTATGTTGTATCTTAATATTATAATTTAAAAATTATGAATAATGTATTAAAAACTCCACCATACTTCTATTATTATATATAAATGATGGTATACCCCTTTACCTCTCATTAATCCATCATAAGAATACCCATTACTATGCTGAAATGTTGGTAAGTGTTTCTTCATCTCACATCTATTTTTGTGAGATATCTGTATTCAGTACTACAACTTATGTATGTTATATGTATACATACCATTGATTTTTCATATCATTTATTTATTTATTTTAGATATAATAAATTTATCATTTTATGATTATCAATCTTGTGTCATAAGATTTAGTTGATTCCAATGTTTTATGTATTTTCTACCTGAACCTCTATTTTCATTCAAGTAGTTATTATTCTCTACTAAACTAAATGAAATTAATATTTATTCCTATATAAAACTCATAAATTCTGTATGAATGTTATATATTTGTTTACCAATACGAATTATTATTTATTTTATGGGTAGTTACATGTTTTAAAATAATCATTCAAAATTTTTTCTGAAATGCAAGTCTGATTCAAGGAACTTCTTGAATTATTACATTTTTTGAAGTTCACTCTATAATATGTTTTAGGCCATATTTATATTTTCAAAATAAAAAATTTAAACATGAAAGATATATTTGGTTCATTTATGTTTTTATGAAAGTATACAATCCTTAGCGCATTAAAATCCTTTAATATCTTCCTTAAACCACACCAAAATGTTTTATTTCAGAAGCTTCTTTAAAAACTATTTTTAAATGATTTCACCAAAATATGACATTATTTAATACTAAAAAATATGTTCAATAACATTAACTTTTAATTTATGGTATATCCATGTTTACAATCTGATTTCATGATATTTAGAAATGATTTTCAGAAAAAATACACTTTCCAATGTTAAAAAATGAGGTTTTTCATCTCAATTTAACTTTTATAAAATGTTTGCCATCTTCAGCACTTATTTCTTACTGGTGGTGTATGTACTAAAATTTTTTATATCTTAGAAATAGATTCATTATTCTCAGGATATTACGAGGGATTATGATTTGAATATTTCATGGTAGAATGAGACACCTTGGAATGTTTACAGATTATTTCTTCAATGATTTTTCAATGTCCTCATTTAAAAGTATATTTATATATGTCAATGTACATTGTTGAATCTTATTCAACATTGAGGTCTATCTAATATGATATCATGTAACAATGTTTATTGAATGATTTATGATTATTTTGACTATGGATGTGCTATCTTGAAACCATTCACCATATTACTCTAAAGAGTTAGTGTTTATTATTAATGACTGGGGAATGTTATTTACATATCATATGTTAGTTTTAATATGAATGTGTATGTTGTTTATATTTATACACATTCTAAAAAGAGTGAATTGGACATGGTGGGTGCTAGGAGGGGCCTTCGATATCCCCTCAGTGCATCGGTAGGTCTCATGAGACAAACTACGATCTTGACACGAGGCCTTGATAGAATGATTATTTATGGTCTGGGCACGAGGTCTTGACATTATAGTTACCATGTCCTAAATTATGAATTTCCTAATTATAAAACATGAAATGTAAATTTTATTTGGTAATTTGACTTGTATAATACTAATGATAGGGATTTATTATGGTATATTTATTCACCTCATATTCCTACAATGTTATGTTCGAGAATATTTTTAAAGGCACGTGTTTTTAGTTACTCACCATGCATAATGTTTATGTTTATGATATATTCCGCTGCATTTATTACCCTAACCGAGCCTCTGAGATCACCCCATTATTATTTTTCATTTTCTCGGGACATGAATAATTTTATTACGACTGACCTTCAGGGACAAACATAGAGTTTTGGATGATCGCAACAAAACTTATTTGTTGTATTTCATTCCATGTTGTAATACTGAACCAATTTAAGTATCTAGTTTTCCAAAACTACTTAACTACTCGATCATTTGGTATTTGATTTCTTTTAATCATACTAATGTTTTAAAATAATGCACCCACTATGGGTAACTGGGGTAGGGGCGTTACAATTAGTATCAAATAATGTTTAGTAGAAAACAAGGAAATAGATTTAGAAATTGTACATTAGGGATAAAACCCCTAATATAGTCTTTGAGGATAAAATTACAAGAACATATTATAATTTTTCTTATGGAATAGATTATGTTTATCTTTCTAGAAAATATATCCTTATATGGATACTACATGTGTACATGGTTCTGTCACAAATATACCTTGGAGTAACAACTCCGACATGGTGTTTTGAGCTTCAACCGAGGTATCATGGTACCACAAAAAAGGCCATAATGCACACCTAGATTGACACTATTAGAGGATATTCTTAGTATAATTCATGTTTTCTTTCTTATATACAATTATTAAAGATTTATTATTAAAAATTAACCAAATTATAAGTTTCTAGGATTTAGAGTGCATAAATTTATGATATATGCTATACCATTTATCGATTTATAGAAAATTCATAATTTTATGAGATAATATATGATATGGAATTGATTAGAAATGGTTCCAAGAATAATGAATGGGAACTTTACCAATGCACGTGATGAAAATATTAAAATGGATCATATCTACCTTTGTCTTAAGCCATCGTTTCAATGGAATATTGTCTCCCAAGATTCCTCATTCTATGAGGAAATAATATCATGTGTTAATAATGTATATAAAGGATTTTAGGAGTCCTATGGACCTTAAGGGAAGAAAACAAAGAAGAGGATGGTAGAGAAAATTATGAATAAAGGGAGTAAGAGAAATAAGGGTTTTCCTACATGTCATAAATATAGAAAGAATCACCCTGGTAAATGTCAGAATGGAATGAGAGTTTTTTATAAGTGTAGAGAAAAAGGACACCAATTTCGTGATTGAAAGGGTAATAAAAAGGTTTCCAATATACAATTCGTCAACTATAAGGATATGGGAAACTAGATGAATCTATGTCCCAAGCGTCAAAGGAATAACCCCAAATGATTATACTGGATAATGATAAAGTTACGATGCTGCCAGAGATGAAGTAGAATGATTAATATTCCTTGTCAAAAATCATGTAATTTGAATATTTTTCTAGTAGTGTGCTAATTATAATAATTATGGAATATATGAGGCTTTTAATAAAATAATTTTTCATTAAGGATTTGAAACCATATGTTGAATGGTACCAATAAAATATATTTATGGGAAAGTTAATATTTTTGGAAAATGCATTATTGAGGGAAGGAAAACCCTTAATATATTACTATTGATGAAGATAATGTTGAGGAAATGATTCTTTTGGATAAGTATTTAAAACATAAAAATTGATTTTAAACTTGTGGAAAAGTGTTATATAATATTATTTATGGAGTTTTAAACAATTTTTAGTATAAGGAATTTATCCAATACCATGTGTAAGGATGAATTCATGTTTCTAGTATGGTTTAATGGTAATTTTAGATATTTCCAAATTTCCAGAGGACACATGTTGAGGATATTCACATGTCAAGAATGTGAAAATTTAGGGGTTCTTAATATTGATTAAAGGAAAATAAGGCAAGAGATTCATTGAGTAGGATAGATCCTGGAGTTATAAACAAATGAGGATTGCTAAGGACCACATGTACATGGATATGGAAAGGATGAATATGAAAATAGTTATAAATTATTGTCTCATGATCTTTTGGAAAGTTAAACCATTTGTGAAATGGTATAAGTTGATCATTATATGAGGTTTTATAGCTTAATGTCACTACGTGATGCAACCTACACCATGAGATGAAGCAAAGGTAGTTCAAGGCACAAAAAAAGGATAAGATCATGTCAATGAAATATAAACATATATTTATACACTTATTGAATGGAATAATCCCTCAACTCTACGAAAAGAGTCTTAAATGAAGTTCTTATATCATTATTTTTGATAACATTAATGATGTTTTTGTAACTGTAGTTTATGGTTTTTAGGTAATATACTTTCAATAAATCCAATTTTATATCACTAAAGAATCATTGTTTGGTTTTCTTCTATGCCCAGTTTTTCAATTCCAATCAATGTCACACCATTTTAATGGATAATTTATTTGATTAATTATTTTTTATTGTTATTATTAATTTTTTGACCACCTTTTTTCCCTTAACATTTTTAAGAATGATATTATATAAACACAATTTATGATATGGATTTTTCTCAATCATAAATTCAAGTAGCAACAAATAACTTTAAAAGTGAAATATCAAATATCAAGGATGATTTTTTTTTAAAGTAGGGGATAATGTCACACCCCAATTTTTTTCAAATAAATTGAATATTTAATGCATCAAACATAGAGTCTCTAAAAAACAACATATGGTTTTAAAATTCCCCATTAACATAATTTTACAACCACTATGATTTGAATTTTGAAAATATGATATAAACAATTCTGATCACTATGTTATTTAGCGTTTGATATGACTGACCTGATTTTTGGTGAATATTAACATACCCATATGAGTAGTAATGTTACCCTCTTGAATATTCTAATACCCTTATGAATAATAACATCACCTGTGATAGTATATATATATATAGGATTTAAGTGAAAGTATGATGTACCTATGTTTTGGAATAAGAAAATAAATGTTTTAAAAACTGTACTTCTCAAATAAATTATTATTTTAATTAAAAATTAAAATAGTAATATTTATAATTTTATTTTTGAAAAATTAATTTCATTTTCAATTGTACACATCAAAAAATGGTTGGGGTGAATTTTTGGGATTTTTTGAAAATACTTGAATATTTGGTGAATAGTATAATCTGATAATTTATAATAATTGTTAAATAATTGATTTATATAGTCATTGATGAAGTCCTTATAATGTAAGAAACAATGGTTTGAACACGCCTGTAAATATTACTATTTTTGGTCATGGAATCATCATTATTTCTTGTTTTATAGAAGAATAATAAACTAATGATTAAATATTAAAAAAACCACCTCCCCTCCACTATAAATACCACCTCTTCCACCCTCTTCACATCACTCCAAAAAATCCTTGTACCTTCTCCATATTCTTCCCAAATCTATTACCACACTCTTCCCCCATGAGAAGAAGACCTTTTTCTAATAAAAATTCCAAACCAAATTCCCTTTAGAGGCTCTCAAGGAAGGTTAATTCAATAGGTAAAATTCCGTTTTTCCTTTCCATAATACTCATGTTCCTTTGTTATCTTTTCATTCCTAAACTCTCATAATACAATTGGAATGAATAATAATTTACCATACACGTACTGGAATTTTTTCTGCTAGTGATATAATTCCTCTTCATCTCTCCTTTCCTGCGCATTTATGCTAAAAATGATTCATCATTCGAGATGTGTTGATTTATCACATTCAATGACGACGATGCTTTCAATTTGATTTATCTTCTTCAACTCTGGTCATGAAACCATTTTAGTTGTTGAAACAAACTGTTATATATTTATTTTATCTTATTTACTGTTATGCAATCCTTATACACACATGATGTATTAAAATAATACAAAACAAGGTAATTGTGAGAAAATCGCAAAATTAATTCAAGTGTTTATCATTAATGTTTTATATAATGAGTCACCTTCACTCCGAATAACAAAATGCATTTTAAAACCATTTAATATAATTAATTTTATTTAATAAAATATAAAATAAATTCTATACTTCAACTCTCATCCTACATAAACTACCATACTCTTTTATAAGTGACAAGATCATGAATATTATGAAAATGAGAACTCACGAACAATGAGATTTAATCCCTTTACCCATCTCAAAGGCCATGAATGATCATAATAAAGTATCATTAATCAAAATAAATGTATAAAGGGTTCATTAATTGTTAAATAATGAACCAAATTTTTTATTATGCTCATTAAAATAATGTAAAGAACACCCTCAGATTTAATGTTTAGAATCGTCTCTCTCACTTTTATTCTTGAATCCCCATATGTTGTGTACTTTTATTTTTATTTCCTAAGAATGGGGTATGTTTTCTAACCTCCCCCATACTTTATGTATGATATATAAATTATTGTATACCCCTATACCTCTCATTAATCCATCACAAAGCACCTGTTACCATGCCAAAATGTTTTTAAGGGTTTCTTCATCTCCCATCCATTTTTGTGAAACATTCTGTATATACTTCTACTTATTGTGTATGGTGTATGTATATTTACCATTTATTTTTATTATAATTTTTATATTTATTTTCATTCTACTATATTTATCATTTTATTATTATTAATTTTGGGGCATACGATTCAATTGATTACAAATGTTTAAGTATTTTCTACCCAAACCTCCATTTTCATTTGTATTTCTATTACTCTGTACTCTCCTAAAGAAAATTCTTACTTATTCATATATACTCATCATAATTTGTGTTTTAGTGTTCTATATATGCGTACCAATAATATTCCATATTTATTGTATGGGTAGTAACATGTTTTTATTTAATATTTCAAAAAAATCGAAATGCAAGTCCGTTTAAGTAACATCTCGAATTGTTACTTATTTTTTAGTTCACTATATAGTCTATTTTAAGAAATATTTATCTTTCTAAAATAAAAAATTATAACATGAAAAATATATTTTGGTTCATTTATTGTTTATGAACGAAAACATGTTGTCACGCTTTAAAATCCTTTAATATCTTTCTTAAACAACGCTAAAATTTATTATTTGTAAAGAATCATTAGAAACACTTTTTAAATGATTTCACCTCAATAAGACTTTATTAATCCCTCAAATATAATTTCAATGAGCATAACATTTATTTAATGAGATATCCATGTTTACAATATGATTTCACAACAAATACAAATGATTTTCAAGTATAACTCTTCTTTCCAAAGTAAAAAAAGGATGTTTCTAATCTCACTTTAACGCTTATGAGATATATGCTTTGTTCACCACTTATTTCTTGCTTGTGGTGTATGTACTACCATTTGTTATATCATATCATGAGTTTCCTTATTCTCATGATATTTTAAGGGATTATAATTTTAATGTTTCAAGGTGGTATGAGACACTATAGAATATTTAAGTATTATTTCCTCAAGAATTATTCAATGGTCTCATTTAAAAGTATCTTCATCTATGTCAATGTCCATTGTTGAATCTAGTACTTCATTGAGGGTTATGTCCTATGATATCATCCACCATCTTTTATTAAATGGATTATGATTAGTTTGACTATGGATATTCTTTATTGAAACCATTCACCATATTACTCTGAATGATTAGTGTTATGAGTAATGATTTGGGGAAGTTATTTACATTTCATATATTAGTTTCAATATGAATGTGTATGTTGTTTATGTTTATCCCTATTCATAAGAGGAATTAATTAGACTTAGTAAGTGTCAGTTAGGGACTATTATAACCCCTCGATGAATTAGTAGTTCATATCTGTAACATCCAAGATAAATAAAAAAAAGACACTTTTCATAATTATTAATATTTTTTAATTAAATATTTATTTTACTTTAAATGGGATGCCATGTTCGATGGCGTACCCGATACGCAACAATGGGTTTCTTTGAAATCTTACATTGTACATTAACAATATAATATTATTATTTTAAATTATAGCTAACACCTAGCCTATATATTGGAGAAAATGATTATAAATAACTAAAATATGATAATATATGTTTGGTAAGTGTTCTAAATTCGTCAAATAAATGTTAGAGGCTTAAAATGTAAATGAATCTAATTGTAAGCATAATTTACTAATAAAGGTTGATTTACTGCATTTTGATGGAAAGCCTTCTTTCAATCTAGTTTTGGTCAGTCTTATATGTTATATTTGAAGAAATATAATTCTTCTTTAAAACCAGGACATCAACAGTTTCTTTGAGTAATTTTTTGGTATTTTTATGATAAGATTCATTTTTTAATGAATAATGAAAATACTGCATTTTAATTCAAATATACATTTTAATCTAATTTATATATATGGTTAGATCTTATTTTTAATTGGGTTTAATGTGTAAATAGATTAAATATTTACCATTTAATCTATTTTTGGCCTTTGGAAGCAATTTCACTTTGAAATTGGACATAATCAATTGTCAATCTTTTGAAGAACATAATGTTTCTTTGGATGGAAAACTAATGCCTCATGAAACGATGATTGTTCAATTACCTCCTACCACCTCTAATGATGACCATTATGATAGCACTGTATTTATATATGATATATATTATGTTTTTGTTTTCATTATGGTTCTATATTTTCCTTTTTATAGCATACCTTTATGGTTTCTGTTATGGGTAAACTCAATAATCTCATTTGAGGAAGTGCGGACTACCGCCCCCACAATGTGATATGACTCATTAATTCCTTATTTATAACATATAAAGGATGAATTTAATTATATTATATATTATAATATACAAGAATTATAATAAAACTATCTATCATTGTGTTTTAAGTCAATTAAAATAAGAAATTGAAATGGAAGTAGCATTCATGCGTACGTATGGCTTACTGTCTCCATGAACAATGCATTTCATTTATTACCTCTAAATGTTATGTACTATTATAAATACATGTATATACTTGATATATATGGTATATATGATATCTACATCATGATTATAATTCTTGAGATAATTTATTTTTGACTATATTAACAACATGTACTTATAAGAAGTCCATTTTCGACTCAAGTACCAAATATCAACAAAATGACTGTTATTAACATAAATTACTATGTAATATTTATAACATGGTAATAAGTGATATTTAAGGAATAATATGTTGAAAAATTTTCTTAATCAAGTAGAAATTAGCTTACGTTTATTATTAAAGATATTAAAGAACAAATGGGTCAAGTCGGACATGAGGTAAGGGACTTTATCTCAATCTTCTTTTGTTGAGGCATATTTTCATTTATACACAACTTTACTTTATACGGTGTATAAAACCCTATGACTTATACTTTTATTTAAAATCAATCTTTTTCTATGAAGCATTTTACTAAACGAAAAAAAGAATTTTTCTTTTAACGTAAGCGATGACAACGACATTTCCCCCACTGCGAGAATTATTTAATCTTTTGCTTCCTTAACAAGGCATGATGTTTTTTAATGGAAAATAAAAACCATATAATATTTTACATATTATATTATTGAAAATGGTTTGTGAAATGTATTTATTATTTCAATATCTTGAAAGGATTTCTTGTGATTGCAAATGAAATGTTTTTAGTGAAATGTTTGTATTTGCAATACTTTATCTGTTATGATTTTATTATGGTACTTAGACATTTGACAGGTGGTTACATGATAAACCATATGATGGGTGGAGCTATGATAAACTAGGATGGGTTGGTACATTATAACGTATAATGAATTGAGTATGGAAGTCTTCCATATGGAAATTTCATTTAGTGATATGTCTGGAAGTCGATCGTATGGTTATTCCATTTTAGTATGTTTATGTCCCAAGTTACCTTTATATGTTTTGTGTTCTTTATATGGGTTTTATGGAAATCATTTCATTAAGAAGGGTAAACAATGATCTTTTATTCAGTGAACATTATTTACTATTTCATAAAGGTTAAAAGTACTACTTATTATTAAGTATTCATGTTTTACTTGTTCATTTGAAAAACTAACAGTTTCCTTCTTTGTTTATCCCTTACTGAGATTTTTATGATCATCCAATGTTTTTGAATTTTTTTTCATAGGACATAAATTGGAATAGGGTCCAGGATGGGATCATGGAAAAGGAATACAATCTAGAACATATAATTATACATGACACTTTTTTTCAAAGTGTTTTTATTTTTTGAAAAAATGGAAACTGAGTAGAAATGTCTACTTTTTAATATTTTGTAATGTAACAGTTATGGCCTAACTCTCTAAATATCTAAACCCGAAAAGATACTCAATGTGATTTAATCATTTAATTCATGATTATTTAATATTTTAGGGTCTGGTCCTTATATTATGAGACACACTACGACCTTGGCACGAGGCCTTGACAAAATGGTTATTTATGGTCTTGGCATGAGGCCTTGACAGTTTAGTTATGATGTCCCACATTATGCATTCCCTCATTATGAAACTAGTAATTGAAAGTTCACGTGGTTATTTTTCTAGTATAATACCCATGATAGTACTTTTTTATGGCATATTTAATCATCTCATATTCCTTACATATGTTTTCACGTTTATATTTAAAGGCATGTGTTTGTAGTTATTCACCACGCCTAATGTTTATGTTTGTGATATCATATCCTATATTTATTACAGTTACTAATCATCTATGCTCACTCCTTTCTAATGATTCATTTTCATAGGATATAAAGATGATTATTATGAATGAAATTAAGGGATAAACATAGAGTTGGGGATGATCCCAATAAAACTTATATGTTTTATTTCATTCCAAGTTGTAATGTTGAATCTATGCATGTATATGGTTTTCTAAAACAACTAAACTAATCGGTCCTTTGATATTTGATTACTTATAATCATACCAATGTATTTAAATAATATACCACCTCCAAGAAACAGGGGTTGTGGTGTTTCAATTATGTTTATTTTCTCTGTACCAAGGTGAAAACTTCATGATGCAAAGTCAAATTGGAAAAAAACAAATAATTAAATTTGAAGCTCCCAAAATGAAACATACTAAATAATTGAAATTTATAAGATAAATAATTCATGCATAATAAAATTAATTTTATTCAATAATATTATATTTTTTGAGAAGAAATTTTATTGTAAATAAATCTACTTAATTTAATGAAAAAATAAACATTTCCATTTGATTCTATCATTGGTTGATTTCTAAGAGTTATCTCGATAATGAAAATAAATCCTCTAATCAAATAATTTCACCATTGGATAACTAAAGCTTCCTTAAATCCATGATTACATGTATAAAAATAATATCAATATATTGAAAATATCTAAACTAAAAAATCATCTAGACTGGTGGTATTGTTAGATCTTATTAAGTTAGTTATTACTCATGGATCTGATAAGGAATTTCAGTGTTTATCAGTGCAACTAGTAAAGAAATTGTGCCATTAAGGGGTGGATTTGACACCTCCTCCACCAAAAATTAAAAATATAATATTTTAATGTTTTATAGAATGGGTAATTTGGAAAATCATACCCTGAAAATTTAATATTGGTGTGTTTTAATGTTGGAAAAAATGTAGTAATAAATTACAGATAATATCAAATGGTTTTTACATAATTTAATGGGACCTTTGTTTTTTTGAACAATAATCTGGTTTTAAAATATTTTTATAGTAGGGAAGATAATTTATGTAATTTCCAATATCAATTCATCTAAATGATGAGGATGATATGATTTTGTGAACTCTCAAACTATAACAAGTTAAAAAATAAGAGGTTGGTAGATTTAATTTCCATATGGAAAGGTTTAACTTATCCCATTGTTAATGAACTAACAAAGAATTATTTTTTTGATATTTTTAGTGAAAAAATATAATATTATATAAAAACATATTCCATTATTTTTCATTATCTTGGTGGGTTTTATGTGTTTTTTTAGTGAAAAAAATTGTATTAATTCCATGGATCTCTAAATTCTAATCTCATCGATCATCATCATCACATTCAAGGATTTTATGAATAGAAGAGAACATTAGTTTTACTCTCTAACTAGAAATGGTATATAATCTTGATCCCAAAATAATTAAATATATCATGGTTCATCCTCATAAGATTTAATAATACTTTCATCATCCTAATTAAAATGTGTAAGATACCATGAAAACAATGAATTATTCAATGTTTAGAAATATAATGAACATGGTCTATTCATTATGTGATAATATGGTCTTTCGGTATTTCATTATATATATATATATATAATAACATTATTACACTATTATATTTTGGAATAAATAACAATGAACGTTTTAATGATCATCTTAATTTAGTTCCCTACCATAAAATAGTTTTTATAATATTCAAACCACCTTTTCTTATAATAATTACTCAAAATAATGGTGGATGGAAATCAGAAAACCTTGGATAGTCTAATGACACATTTGAATTATGTGTCTACTTTATTTATTTATGGAATATGGGAATGTATTAAAGCCCGAGATAGTAATTCATAAATTTTTTATGATTGAATAAATAAAAAGTTTTGTAACCATGCACATGAAATCAAAAAAGAATGACTGAATTATTTAGTTTATTACCTAGTTACCCCTATCATGTCAAGAAAAACACAATCTAGCATGAAAACGTTCAAAAATCAGTGTATTAACTATAAAAAATAATTAGGATGAGGAGAACCTATGAGTAACTAATCTAATTTAGAACCTTCTTCATTTCTTACCCATGTCATTAGAATGATGGGAACCACCTTCAACAAATATTTTTTACTCTAATGAGAAGTCACAATGTGGAAAAGGCAATATTTTCTATATAACAGTCTTACTCAATTATATAGGGAACAATAATGATGTAATTTAACAAAATGATAGAAGTATAACAGTCTATATAGGAATCGGGATACATGCATGAGGAATACACCAATGTTTATAAGGTATTCTCACTAAAATCATATTGTAGATAAAACACAATGCATGGTTATTAAATGTTCCTAGTGTGAACATTAGCGTGACCCTAAAAATATCAAGGTCTCATTACACCCTAATCACGTTAGTGTATAAAATGGTGAGGAAACAACAACCAAGCCAGTCATGGGATCTCTAAAGGCTATCTAAACCTAACCTATATATGATAAATGTAATCCCCCACTTCACCATATATAAGAGATCACCACCAAAACTATATTAGTATATTAGAACGTAATCCGGGGAATAAATTTGAGGTAGAATTCATAGACCTTTATCCTTGAAATACAATATACAAAATCATATCTATATCAATTCAGCATGGATATTGATTTAAAATTCCCTTTAACTTCTCAAGGAATGAGGAGAGGCCTAAATCAATGATCTTATAAGTATCCAAGAGTTTGAAACTAATGTTTACACTATTTAAATATTTAATATATAAATGAGTTCATTTTATGTTGTACAGTGTTCTTCTTAAAAAAGGGAGATCAAAAATCATCCATATAGGGAAACTACATCACACTATAATAAAATCAACTGATAAATATGGTTTATATTTAATTTTTCTGGTTTAATCAGGTTTCATATGGTTCTGTGATGGTTTCTAAAAACCACCACTAATTTTTTACTCGGCATGAAACTCGCATCGGTTCCATATATTTACTATTATTTTTTGGGAATAATTGAAGTAGGTTTATTTTGAGGTACATTTTTCATATTATGGGTAGTTTCCCCTCCCAAAAATTCAAATTAAATAGCAACAGTTCAAACCACTACTATGCACATTCCATTTTTTGGGAGGGAAAAATCTACTAAAACTGAACACCCACCACTAATAATTTTTTTTAACATTTATAACATAGGTTTAAAATGCTTCTAAACAATAATTTGGTATATATAGAAGCATTTTAAAAAACTTCTATATATCAATTTTCAAAAAATATAGCTACAAAATCTATAGCCCCCAAACAACTAAAAAAACATAGATATGACAATATAAAAAACCTAATAATCATAAATGTGATAATAACATAATCATAAAATTCTAAAAGGCCACAAAATTATGTCACCTCACTAAAAAGAAAACTAAAATGGGTTATTATTTTCACATTGTAGAAGATTCTGATGAGTACATAAATAATTATCACCATATTACCAAAACTAACCAAAATCATGACACGAAACATTTGTGACCAAAACATCCACAATCAAAATTAGTATTTCTAGATTGTTTTGATAACCTAATATTTCAACTCAATACCATAGGATGTTACTTTAAAGAACACAATGAACAAATACACAACCTATAATGAAATGTTATCTACTATTGTAGAAGCCCGACCCCAGAAATCTCACAGATAGTGTATAATAAATGATTCATTAGAATGATTACAAATAATCCAGACCTAAAGTACTGATTAGTTTATTAGTCTTGGTAAACCAGATACATAAATGATGATTTTATTACAAATGGATAAACTAATTATGACATATTTTTTTCTTTCTAAACAAATAAATTTTGAAGATGATCTCTAATCCATATCGTATATTCCTATATATCTCAAAGAGTTTGATTCTTGGACTTCATCAGAAAGAAACATAATAAGGGTGATCTCAAATATTTAGCAAAGAAAAAATATTTCACAGTCAATAATGAATCAATATGAATAGTCAATATGGAAAGGTAAATAACTGAACACACATTCCATGTAATCAACAAATGTAATGAAAGTACATAAGCAATATGGAACGGTAATAACTGGAAACACATTCCATTCAATTAACTAGATAAGGGAAAATAATTACGGAATGGTATGAAAATAAAACAAATACCATTAATTATTTAATTGAAATGAAATGTATCCATAGACATGTCAATGTAAAATCTCATGGATAAATAATTACTAAAACTAATATGAGTGTAATTATTTCTCAATGTACATCATGTCTAAGGAACTTGAGGACCTATTACTATGAAGATCTATCATGTGTATTGTTTAAAACTACAGATCTATCATCTATTTAATTTGTGCAACTAGTTTTTTCTCATTATATTCTATCTATTCATCATATAGCTATGTAATGTCTAGGATACACCTATCATTTCATGTCCGAAGAATTATTCATATTTAATTATAAAAATAAATTTTATTCCTTATCAAATATCTATTTATAATAAAGAATACAAATTTAACGATATTTACACAAATAATAAACAAATATAAATGTTGACACAGTATGTTGGTAAGTACATGTTTTAGGAAATGGTAACATCCCTAATAAATGAAATGGATAATTTAGGGGAAATTAAGTGTTCAACTATCATGAGAGATTGAATCTTTCAAATAGACTAAAAAAATAAATCAATGAAGTGAATGTGAATACAATCCTTGTCCAAATAAATAATAAAACATCTAGGGGATAAATAGGGATGATATTAATAAAAAAATCCCAAGTGGATTAAAATAGGGGGTTGTTGTCGTTGATGAAATAAATGATAAATTTTTAAAAATATTCTTGAGGAAAATATAATATGATTTTTAAAATAGTTATTAATTGAAAATACATTTTTTAAAACACCAATATGGAGTCTTCAATGAAATAATTTTGGATAAATATGAACATGTCATACATGGTAAAAATAATATTCCCTTTATACAGAGAAAGGTTAGAAAATGCCTCGTTGGGAAATGTACAGGAAGATTGCTTCTAAGAGATTGTTAAAATAAAAAAAATGAAATTTATTTACCAAATCATTTTAAAATGAATTTTGGGAACATTATAATAAAACATTCTTTTTTATAAAAAATAGGTTCCCTAACTAAAGAGAGAAATAAAGTCATGTTTTCTTAAAAAAACATTTTCTAAAAAATATTGAGTAACAAAGAGTGGGAAAAGGGTACTAATACATGAAAATGGTAATGAATAACCATGGAATAATGAAAGGTATTTTTGAACAATGGTTATATAATTTCATTGAATGGAATTTCCATTGAAATATCCTTAGGATTAGTCTTGAGGAAAATAATCTTGAAGCATTCAAAAGTGTCCCATACCACACTGAAATATTTTACAACATAATAATCATGAAGGAATAAAATTATATCAATCTTTACAAAGTCATGAGAGTAAATAGATTTAGGATATATCATGTAAAGGGAAGTACATGAACCATGTAAAATAAACTTGGTCCATAACAACTTTAAGACTGATGGAAGGTAAATTGGGATGAGAATCCCTTACCTTTTGTTTCTTTCAGATGAGCATCATTAAATATACTATATAATAATTTTATAATAATTTTATACATTCACCAGAACCTTTATCAATTTTATAATTAATATTATTTCACTTATTATCATGTTTTTTACAACTACTTAAATTATTAAATTTACATTAGGTGTTTTTTTTACCAAATTCAGATTATGTGTCAAGACAACTGTTGTTGGTCATCTATGGTAAAAGGGGTCATTATATAAAATATCATGAATAATAAAAGGGAAATAATTATAATCTTTTTTACATCAATTATACTTCTAAAATAATTCATTAAATATGGTTATGAAAAATGAATCAATGTTATAATCATGGAGTCGGTAGGTCGTACGTACACATGAGTAACATTCCAATTTTCAAATGATCATTGTCAAAAGATGGTAAGTAAATTAAATAATTCCCAAATGATCATTAAATAATTAATAAAATATTATTTAATCACATATACATATATATATATTTATTTATTTATTTTTTGTAAAATTAATCACATCATGTCGAGGAGGTGGTAGTCCACACATCCACAAACGATGTTTTCTCTTATAAAGTGTGTGAAGTGGCAATTAAGAAAATGATATATAAATATTATATTTCGCGAAATATAATTATTTAATGATTTTTTTATTGATTTTTTTATTTAAATTATGTTTAATTGTGTCCATTCATTTATAAATTCCATGTATCGTGCAAACAAATAATAACGCTTTGATGGGCGGTAGTCCATATTTTCTAAAATTATATTACCTTATTTACACAAATTGGAAAGCATAAATGAATGTTATAAATAAAAGTTACAGGATTTTAAATCATTATAAATAACATATATATCATATATAAATTGAGTTTCCCTCATAACGGCCACCATGATAGGTGTTAATGGATGAATGAACAATCATCGTTTTGTGAGGCAGTAGTTCGTCGTCCATAGAAACATTATGTTTGTTACCGAATAAATGGTGGTGTGTGTAAGTGTAGATTAAAATCATAGAATAAAAACATACTAGTGTATTTAGGATATTTTTTATGTTATAAAATAATATAATAAGGATATTTTAGGAGTTGTATATTAGAAATTAAACTAGAAATATTGAGAAAAGACATTACATTCTAATCAGGTAACTTCATTTGGTTTGAACTAAAAGGCTTTGTTGGAAGGGTTTATACAAAAATAAATGATACTATGTCAAGGACAATAACAACGGGAGAATATTTAGTAAGTTATTGTCCAAACATAATAGTTTCTATTAGTGCGAATAATAGGTAGAGGTGGTGGCCTTTTATCAGGAAGAAAAAGGACTCACTTGGTATTCTTAGTAACAAATTAGGTGTGCACAAGTGATTACCTAAAAAAAGTCTTAAAAAATAAATAAATATAAATAATGGATGGTTTATGGGAGAAATATGGACATAAAATTGGTTTTCAAAAAGTTTCTAGGTCATTTGGGCCCTTAATTTTATGGTTTATTCCCTAATTAAGCTTAATTTGGCCTTAAATGCTGTGATTAATTTTAATCACTTTTACTAATAAATTTTTTTCAAAATAATTAAGTTGATATTATTATAAAACAAATATAATATTGATTAAAATTATGTATGTTTTATTTTTAAAATTCAAATCACATAAGTCTCAATATTATGATTAATGCTAATCTCAGAGAAAAAAGAATTAATTGGTTTTAGTGGAAAAATGTTCAAAAGATTGTTACCTTTTTATATTAAATTTAAACATTATATTGATTATAATGAACTAAATTATATTAATAAATTTACAATTGATCCAATTTAAATTTAAAACAAATCAATAATATAATATAACATTATTAAAATTTTAAACAAAAAGGCAGTTTTTAACTAAAACGCAGTATTTTCACTATTCACTAAAAAATGATGTTTCTTAGAGAAATCCCAAAAATTCATCCTAATATATTTTTTACATTTTGAATTCAAAATCATATTTAATTTTTTCATATTAAATAGATAAGAGTGTAAAAATTAATATTTAATATGTTATTTCCATTAAAAGGCGATACAATTGCCTTTATACGAAATATTGGGTTTTAGCCTATCTTATGATTATAAAATATATTTGAAAAATATAAAAAATTATTAATTTAATATGTTACATATTCATTAAATTAATATAACACTCTATTTATAATTAATTTAATTTATTAGCGTAAAAACATTGTGAGAAAATAATAATATCCTATAAAAATATGATTTTAATATTCAATAGGTTATTATATTCATTTATAATATATTTGAAACCAATGACATTGTTTTATAAGAAATATATTTTAATAATTTATTTAATACTATTCGTGATCGCTAGTTTATATCCTTTTATATTAAATAACAATGTTTTAATTATTGATTGTTTCTCAATAAGACTCAACATTGCATATAGCACAAGCCATCGATGAATGTAGATTTTTCAAGTAACACATGTTATAGACGAAGTTAGTTGTTGCATATAATGCATTATAACCCAATGTCGCATTCATTTCAAGATAACTCGTTGTTCCATTCTTCAAATATAGCGAATATATTATAAATAGTAAATATATTATAATGCATACAGATATTATATTACATTACATGCTTATTGTCACGTGTCATACAATATATTGAATAAAATGTTCTTACATTAGTTTTTCGGGGAATCATATACTCCCCCACCTAATTTAAATTGCATCCTTTCAATTTAAAATCTATCATGGTGATATATTGTTTGATACGTCCAAAACATGAAACCCCACATCGCGATAATGGTTCATTAGTAATCTTCCATAAAAAAGAGAATTGAAAGTACAAAGGTCACATGGAATAAAATGTATCCATGTATCTATGTATGAGAAAATTAGTTCCATGTAATGATAAATACTTGGAGGAAAATCATAAATATTTATATGGAGTGAATGAGGGCATCAATCAAAAAAATTGAATGATCAATGGAATGTTGAGGGCCTCAATGCCATAAATATTTTATGATTTAGAAATACATTGGTTAAAAAGAAATTTAGGCCTTAGGAAAAAGTTTTTATTTAAAAATCATTTTCATTATTTTGGTTAATTGTTTTGTAGACCAGGAATATAAAAAAATATTCTTACATGATAGGTTTCAATAGAATATGAAAAATCCTAAATTATGGTTGTGCTTCGATAAAATTCTAATTCATTCTTTTACTCCGAAAAATTTATTACCAATAATTAATTTTTTTAAGGCCTAATGCCCTAAAATAAACTATTAAAGGATCTTGAGGAATATAAAAGAGGGACAAGTCTTACTATTTATCCTTAACTATCTCCTGAAAAATATATTTTTAATCGATTAATTTCTAATCCTAAATTTCTTTAATACTATTTCATTATAAATATGTTTTCGTTAAATTGCTTAACTAAAAACATTAATAATTAAAAATGAAAGTGCATAGGTCAATGGTTGGAGGGAAACACCTTTCATCCTTCGGTCATGGGTTCATGAACCACAACCTTGTCAAATTTGATTGATTGTCACCCAGCATATATGCTTTCCTTTTCTAAAACCACATTAATTTAATTTATAAAATATATATGATGGACATCCTTGAAATTAGGTTAGTCAATAAATATAATTTTAACTAAGTTTTTCAATACAACCTCAATACCTAAATACTTCATCCACTTATTTCCACATAGGTCCTTCCATTATCAAGAGTTTTTCCACCAAGGGAGGGCACTGACATGGGCAATGTATGGGTTCCCCACATTTATGAAAAAGAACTATAAAGGATTTCTTATGATGTGCTTCATTTCCTTACATCATACTCTACCTTTTTCAATGAAAATTGTTTGATTTATGTTATTCTTCCCACACATAAATAATTTAATTGTTCCATTGAGAAACATTCCTAGGTGTCTCCTTCCACACATCTCACATGTTTAAAGTCAATAATGTTTTTTATGCGGTCTCCACCACTCGATCTCTTATCACACTCAATCCTTATCTTCTATGGCGCGCTTGGTAATTGGCAATGGTATATAATTTTAATCACATTTAATTAAAACTTATTTGGAATAAAGATGATTTCTTTCACTTCTTTCTACACATCATTTCGTTTATCATTTTCACCATATTTTCCTTCA
The DNA here is from genome assembly GCA_963277665.1 of Viscum album. Lineage (NCBI taxonomy): Eukaryota > Viridiplantae > Streptophyta > Magnoliopsida > Santalales > Viscaceae > Viscum > Viscum album. Next base: position 2,130,825,280 of record OY728155.1, on the reverse strand, counting down.
CATTATAGGTTAACTTGAATCCATTGGGTTTCATCTGTTGACTAAAACTAAAAGAATAGCGTGAGAAACAATGGTTATATTAAGAAAAGTGTGTAATTATCTACTAGATATCTAAATCATGACACCTTATTTTTAAAAAAATATTAGATTTAACCTTGATTATTTATTGTCAAAATCCTTTCAAATAATTCATTGATTTTTGTAAAGAAAACATGGATTATCCTAATCATATCCCCACATGAGTGTCAAACTAGATTCACAGTAAGGCATGTTGTTGTGTACCAACTTACCCAAAGTGAAGCCTAGAATACCATGTTGGAGTTGTAACACCTAGTTACATATATGCTAGAACCACATCCACTTTTAGTATCCAGATAGGTTTGTATATCTATGTAGACCCACATAATCTATACATTACCAAAATTCTTGGGTTTTCATCTATTATTATCCACAAACTATACCTTAAGGTTATGTTCTCTAATCTAGGATTTTCTAAATCTAATTCTGAAGGTTTCTACTAAACTTCCTCTGATATAAACTGTATTGACCTGGCTCCATATATCCTGGAGCTAATGTATACTACAAAAAACATTGGCTTGATTACAAGGAATCAATCCCAAAAGAACCGATCAATTTAGTAATCTTGGTAAACTAGAACATAAATGAGAATTGAATTACAAATGGAAACACTAATTACAACATTATTTTATTCTAACAAATAAACATTGACGATGATCTGTAATCCATCAATTGTATTCCTTTATATCTTTCATTGTATTCTTCTTGGAATATATTTAATATTAACATAAAAGGGTGATCTCAAATGCTCGGTAAGGGGAAAAATAGTGTAAAAAACAATGAATCAATATAAAGAGTAAATAAAGGTAAATAATTGAACACACATGTCATGTAATTAATAAAAAAAATTAAAGTAAATAACAAATATGGAAAGGTAATAACTAGAAACACATTCTATTCAAATAACTAGAGATAAAATATTAAATATGGAATTTTATGAAACTAAAACTCATTCCATTATTCAATGAACTGAAATGAAATTTATTCGTACATATATAGATGATTTTTTTGGATGAGTAATAAATTAAACTTGTAATAGGAAAATTATTTCTTAATAGAAACATGTATAAGGAATATGAACACCAATTACTATCCAGATAAATCATCAAGAAATTTTAAAACTATAAATATATCCTCTATTTAATTTTTGCAACTGGTTTGCCTCATGTGAACCTATCAATGCATCGTGGATCTATAAAAATGTTGGGATACACACATCACTGCATGTCTACAGTATTATTAATATTTAGTAATAAAAATAAATAATATGAATATCCATATGGAATAAAGAATATAGATTTACAAATATTTCCCTTAATAATCAAACAACTGTAAAAGTAGACACCATATGTATGTAGGTATACGGTTTAGGAAAAAGTAATCTCTGTGATAAATGAAATGGATAAATCAGGGGAAATTAAATCATCAAATATATTTAGAGAATTAATATTTCAGGCAGAATAAAATAAATAAATCAAATAATTGAATTTTAATACAATCCTTGGCCAAATCAGTAATAAACCAACTAGTTGAAAAATAAGGATGGTATCAATACAACAAATCCCAAGTAGAGTAAAATATAGGGTTATTTTCGTTGATGAAATAAAAGATAAATTTTTAAAATATTCTGGTGGAAAATATTCATTACTTTTGAAAATATTTTTTAATTGAAAAATCCTTATTTAAAAACATTGAGAAGTAGGATTTAATGAAATAACTTCACATAAATATTTACGTGGCGTACAAGGTAAAAAGAATATTCCTTTCGTAGGGAAAAATGATAGAAAACAAATCTTTTCGAAATAGAGAAGAATATTACTTCAAATATATTGGTAAAATAAGAAATGGTAAAAGTTTATTTAAGAAATCCTTTTAAAATAATTTTTGGAAACATTTTAATAAAACCTGGTTTTTAGAAGAGAATAGGTTCTCTGACATAAGAGATAAAGAATGTTGGGTTTTCGTAAAAACAATTTCAAAAAAAAATATTTTAGCAAAGTGTTGGGAAGGGTAATAATACCAAAAAATGTTCATTAATGACCAGATAATATTTAAAGGTATTATTTATCAATGGTTATATAATTCACATGAATGGAAATTCCATTGAAAATTCATTATTATTAGTCTTCGGGAAAATAATCTTGAATCATTCAAAAGTGTCCCATACAACATTGAAATAGTTTAAAACATAATCATCATGAAGGAATAAAATTATATTAATGCTTTCAATATCATGAGATTAAATAGATTAATTATTTATAATTTAAAGAGTAGTATATATACCATGTAAAATAGACTTTGTTAATAACAATAATTAAGCCTCAATAGAAGGTAAATTGAGACGAAAATGCCTTATCTTGTGTTTCCTTTCAGGTGAACATTATTTTAAATCCTGTATAATAAACCTATGAAAATTATATACTTGATTAATTAGCTTTTTCATATTTATATCTAATTTTATTTCACTTATTACCGAGTTGTGTAAACCCAATTAAACAATTAATTTTACATCAGGTGTTTTCTACCAAATTCATTTTATACGTCAAAACAACTATTGTTGGTAAACTATTGTCAAATAGGTCATGATATAACATATACAGAATAATTAACATTAAATAATTACCATATTTTTACATCAATTCTAATTTTTTTAATAATATTCATATATGGTTATGGAAAATCAATCAATGTTACAATCATGGAGACGGTAGGCCATACGCACGCATGAGTAACATTCCCATTTTTAAATGAACATTGTTGAAAGAATTTAAGTAACTAAAATCCTCCCAGAATGATAATTATATAATAAATACCATATTATTTAATCACATATTCTTATATATAGAATCTACTGTGAAAAAAGAATCACATCATGTCGTGGAGACTGTTGTCCACACATCTACTAACGAGGTTATCTATTTTAAAGTGTGTGAAGGGGTTATAATGAAAATGATATATATATATACATTTTATATTTATAGAAATATAATTATGAAATGAATACATTCTTTATGTTTTGTATTCAAATTAGGTTTTATAATGTCCTTTAATTTTTTACATTCAATATATCATACAAATGAATCACATCGCATTGAGGGGGCCATAGTCCACACTTCCTCAAACAAGATTATTGTATTTAATCAACATGAAAACCATAAATTTATGATATAATTATAAATTATAGAAGTATAAAAAAATATAAATAACATTTATATCATATATAAATATATTTTTCATCAATATGGCCACTATGAGAGGTGGTAATTGACGAATGAATTATTATCATTCCATGAGGCAGTAGTTCTCCATCCACAAAAACAATATGTTCGTTAGCCATTAGATGGTGGTTTGTTTAATCTTAGATTAAAATCACATCATAAAAATATCCTATTATATTTAGGATAATTTTATTTTTGTACGAGAATATAATCAATATAATTTAGGGGTTGGAGAACAGAAATGAAACAAGAGAGATTGATAAAAGACATTACCTTTTAATCGAGTAACTTCTTTAGGATTGAACCAAAAAGAACTTTTGGAAGGGTTTTTACAGAATAGATTCTATTAGGTAGAGGATATGAATTATGGGAGAATATTTGGTCAAGGATTGGCCAAAACTAATAGGTTTAGAGCTTTGAAGAATGGGTAGATATGGTAGCCTTTATATGAAAGGAAAAAAGGAACACTTGTTATTCTAATAAAAAATTTAGTTTTTCACATGTTATTACCTAAAAACGTCCAAAATAAATAATGGATGGTTTATTAGAGAACTATGGACATCTAATGGGTGTTTTAAAAGTGGATAGTTCATTTGGACCCTTCATTTTAAGGATTAATTCCTAATTAAGATTAATTTGACTATAAATTTTATGATTAATTTTAATCACTTTTACTAATCATTTTTTAAAATAAAAAATTAATGTGATATTATTAGAACAAAAATATCATCTTTATTAAAATTTTCTTTGTCATATTTTAACAAATCAAATCTCACGAGTGACTGTTTCCCGGAGTGGAAACTTAAGAGGGGGGTGAATTGAGTACCAATTAAAATATCTATTTAACAAATTTCTATTAAAAACCCATAATTCATAAAACAAGATAAACTGTATTGAATTTATAAATATTGTAAATGTTAAATTATTTTCTCCATGATTTATTACTTCTCAGTTAACTTAATCTGAAGATTATGTTAGCTTTTGAAACTAACTTACTGATTCACAATGAGTAAAAACACTTGCTAGTTCAACTATCAGAGTTACTCTAAAAATGATTTATATATAATATAATTAACAGTGGAATATTCAAAATAGTTTTAACAAAGGTAAAAATCACAACAGTTCTATAACAAGAGGTTCTGTCTCAAGCAGAGACTTACTCTTCCCAAACATTTTATATAAACTTTGATCCACCACCTGGATCGGGGAAAACAACAGTACTAAGACTGTCTAGGTCCTATGACCTCTACCACAATTCACAGTGGGATATAATAATGTTTAAACAGTTTAGTGTGAGGATTTAGTACCCTACAGATCATCCTAGGATTCATTGTGATTCTAAATTGACAGATGCATACACACTACTCAAAATGTAATGCACATGTATACTATAGAGGAAATAAATGGAAAATGAGTTTTGAATGCTCTGAGTGATTACAGATAATCGTTGGACTCGTTTTGATGTTGTAGATGTAATTCGAGTCCTTTCTAGTATGGATGACACAAAACAGGGTACCATTGTTCTCCTCAGCCACACTTATTCAGACTTGTGCATATGATGTTCAGAAAAGCACAACAACTCGACATGAGTGTTTGTTCCAGGTGAATGATCTTCTTGAAGCTCTCTGGTTTTCACAGGTGTTCTTCATGTTCTTCTTTTTTGTTTCATTGATCTTCACACCCACGTGCACACTCTAATTCTAATGTTTCTATGTCTATGTATTTTTGTGTCTCGCTCTCCACTCCTTTTACTAGATATGTATCTTCCTTTTTATTCCTTGAGATCTTGGAAAAACGAATGGTTCTTTTATGACAGGTACGAGGTACGGTTCCCTGACATCCATCAACAAATATTAATTAATAGTAGGTGCATTAGATATAGAAGATATGACCATTAGAATTAAATAAGAGTTAATAAAAATTAAAAATATTTTTATGACTATCGGTAAGACATGAGATTGATAGGTCATTTTAATTTTCATTGGTATCAGTAGATCATGAGATCAACATCGACTTCAGTAGGTCAAATGATCAGCATCGGCTTCGGTAGGATTGTTGTCTTCGGTGCGACCGTTCTCATCGGTGTGACCATTTTAATCAGAGAGACTATTCTAATTAGTGCAACTGTTCTCATCAGTGTGACCATCCTCATCGGTGTGACTGTTCTCATCTGTGTGACCGTTGTCATCGGAGTGACCATTCTCATCGGTGCGACTGTTCTCATAGGTGTGATCGTTCTCATCTATGTAAAAGTTCTCATCTGTGCAACTGTTCTCATCGGTGTGACCGTTCTCATCTGTTTGACCTATGTCATCGGTGCGACAAGAATATAACTAACAGTGAGTCAGAAACATAAATTTTGCACAATGTTTCTATATAAACCAGAATACTTCCAAGTCAATAGTAGACTTTAAATGATCATAGATAATCATATGTAGACATGATTAACCATATATGCACACATTTATAATAGATTGAATAATTTACTAAATTGACAAATAATCCAAAACAAAAATGATATGTGATTATTAAAATAATCATCTCACATAGGGTTCAACAGTGAAAAAATTAAGATTAATGCTAATATCGCAGATAGAAAGATTAAATGGTTTTAGTAGAAAAATATTCAAAACATTATTATGGTTTTATATTACATTTAAAATTTATATTTATTATAAGGAACTAAATTATATTAATATGTGTAAAATTGATCCAATTATTCATTAAATAAAAATAATATAATTTAACATTAATAATTATTTAAATGAGAGGACAATTTTTACCTAAAAAAAATTATTTTTCATTATTCACTAAAAAATGATGTCTCTCAAAAAAAATACCAAAAATTAATAGTAAGATAATTCTGAAATTATTAATTCAATAAAAATGTTTATTTTATCAAATTAAATTTTAAAAATAATATTTAAAATGGGTTCTCATTTAAATGGCGGTAAAATTGCCTTTATAAAAAAATTTATTTTTATGTGAAATATTAAGTTTGATCTAATCATATTATTACCAAATCTATTGGATGAATATCCAAAATAATTTAGTGAATATGTAACATATTTATTACATTATTATCAATAAATAATTTCAATTAATTTAATCTATTAGGATAAAACAACTTTGTGAGAAAAAATATTTTTCTATAAAAATATGCTTTTAATATACAAAGAGTTCTTATATTCATTTATAATATAAATGTAACCAATGATTTAGTTTTATAAACCATATTTTTTAAAAATTTATTTAATAGTATTTAGAAATTTAAGTTTATATATTATTATATTAAATAAAAACGTTTTAATTGTAGATTTTTTATCAGTACGACTCAGTATTGCATACAACATAGGCCATTGAAGAATGTTGCTTTTTCATGTAACGTAGGTTATAGAGAAACTTTGTTGTTACGTATGATGTATGCTAACCCAATTCCGCATGAATTTCAAGCTAACATGGTGCTTCATGCATTGAAATATATATAATATATTTTTAATAGTAAATATATTATAAAGTATACATATATTATATTACATTACATGCTTGTTGTCACATGTCATAAAAACTATTTAAATACAATGTTGTTACTTTAATTTATCAGGGTGTCAAAAATACATAGCTAGAGTTTCTACATGTTGATAGAAACTGAGAATACGAACTATATGTTTCACATCGTGGACCATATTCCATTAATGAGATTTTCACCATGATCATTCAAAGAAATAATTGGATTTAACATCAAATAGGAGGACATCTAATATCTTTAGGAAGTTAATTACAAGTTCAAAACAATAGGGAGATACCACCTTGTATATCAACTTATGAATATCTACTCATATAATACAATTCAATCAACATCGCCAATTAGGATCTATCTCATGAAAAGAAAGATAGTGGGGCCACCATATATTGATCAAATGTGAGTAACATATCCAACTCTAATCTAGAATTAAAATTCATTGAGGCTGAATATTTAATAATCCCCTTTATCATAATGGGTAAAAAATTCACTATAAAATGTATCAACCACCACAACACTACTATATAAATATAATCTCATGAATTCGAATATCATCAGATACTACAATATTTATCCACCAGACTATTCCCGATTAAAACATGCCTCTAATGAGAATCCAAAAATCTTGATTAAAACATTATTCCACCACTGATATAAGAAAGAGGTTCAAGGTTCTTGTCTCAAGTTCACATCAGTAGAATCTATCAATATAAATAGAAACATCTAAACTTCATCTCCAGAATAAATTCTAATGCACTAGATATCCTCCGATTAATGGAAAATCATCAGTAACCCTTTGAAATATATTATTTCCTTACTTTATAATCATAAGATTATATTCAGAAACATAACATTACATTTAAATTCATTAAATGAGAAAACCAATCCATAGTAAGTATGTTACCACTGTTATGATATATACCTTCAATAAATCCTATAAAAGGACTAGTTTTCAAGCAAGTAAAACCTCACTTCAAAAGAAAAAATGAAGGAAATATAGATACCATTAGTTGAACTCTATTGTTCATAAGTTCCAGAAATAGGTTGAATTTAAAAAATTAAAATTTGAATAAATTTGGAATTGGGAATAACTCTCACGATATAATAAATTTTTTTTGGTATGCGAAGTGAGGAAATAGATCATACTTCTGACCAAACCAGGTGAAACCTTGCCATATCCATCCATAATGTGCATCTACTCATAGTTCTTACTATTATTTCCCTATGGATAATACATGATATAACTAATTTTGTGTCACGACCCGTCCTCGGGGCCTGTGCCGTGACTACCCCAAGCCCGCCTTCCATAGGCCAGGGGCTGGCGACTAGCACCAAAGGCGTAAAATCCAGATAACTGGGAAGGAATTGCCTTTATAAAAGAAAACAAGCACCACAGAGTACAAGCGGAAGAAGTAAACACTAAGTAAAAACTGAGTACAACAGTAAGTGCGGAAAGTAAAAAAGGGGCCGGAAATACAAGGCCAACTGTAAAGTAAAACTCGAAAGGGAAAACAGCAACTGAAAAGTAAAGCTGCTACACCGAGCTGTCCACTGGAAATCCCACCTGAAGGGTGGGTACAGATAGCTCCTCTGCTCCTCAGGTCCCGTCGTCCGCTCCGAGTATGTCTCGCCCAGTGGTCCACCTCCGGGTACCGCCTCGTCGTCACGTCCACCTCTGGGTACCGTCTCATCGTGAGGTCCTCCTCCGGGTACCATCTCTTCGTATAGTCCACCTCCAGGTACCGTCCAGTCCTCGAACACTCGGCCTCTGTCAGCACTGCCCATCGTCTGCAACCAACACAACGAGGTGCGGGCATAACCCGTGCAGGGGTGAGTATAATGATACTCAGTAGGGACCCCGAGACCCTCAAGGTCTCACTAAACCAACAAGGATAACCACAAAGAAGAACTCAACAGATAACCTCTACTTAGGTATATTCCCATACATATACCTAAGTTATCAAGTAACCCATCTCAATCATGAGGAAACACAAGGATTGTGAAATCAACGGATAACCACTACCCGGGTATATTCCCATACATATACCTAAGTTAGCAAGTGTCTCATCTCAATCATGAGGTAAACACAAGGTCAAAAGTCACAGCTCAAACCAGGATTTTCATTATCGAAACTGTAACTGCTGAAGAGCTCCGTCTCTGGAGTGTACAGTGGTCCTGTCACAACTCTGAGGTACTGCTCAGTAACCTAAGACTGCTGAAGAACTCCACCCATCGAGTACTGCGGGCCAGCTGCTACAACCAAGGGCTCCCATGTTCCGCTACAACCAAGCGCACCTCTGTCGTGGGTCTGCCGCTACAACCAAGCGCTCCCATGTGACACTACAACCAAGCGCACCTCTGTCGTGGGTCTGCCGCTACAACCAAGCGCTCCCATGTGCTGCTACAACCAAGAACACCTCTGTCGTGGGTCTGCCGCTGCAACCAAGCACTCCCATGTGCCGCTACAACCAAGCGCACCTCTGTAACACACCGAGTCGTTTGATTAGCAGCCTTCGGGTCTCAGCCAGCTACACGGTCTCCGTACTCCGCACGCTCGTCACTAGGAGGGTCCGCTCCACGAGCTATAGGTCGATACTACATGTATCTCAAAGTCCCACGAAGAAGTATCTCAAAGGACCGCCACGTCATAGGGGTCTCAACGCAACAGACGGTGCGTCAATCGGACGCCCGGTCTGTGAGTTATTAGCCTTTTCGTCCCAGGGGCCCGGTTGGTTTCATGAGCGAACCAAACCCGGCCGTATCTCAACTGTACCCCGAACTCTCATAGGGTAAACTCATAGGGACCGTTTTTCAATGAGATCACCAACGCCGCTGACGGTTCGTCAAACGGACGTTCTGTCAGAAAGATATCAGTTTTTCCGTTCCAGGGGCCCGGTTGGATTTCGGTGCGATCCCACCCGGCCACTATCCATCTGCATCCAAAACTCGGGCGGAGGATGCCAAATGTTCTGTATCGTCAACAGGAACTCAACGCAACAGACGTTGCGTCAATCGGACGCCCGGTCTAAGAGTTATTGGCTTTTTCGTTCCACACCCACCCTGGGAAACTTCCCAGGAGGTCACCCATCCTGTTCACTACTCTAGGCCAAACATGCGTAACTATGGAGTTTTAACCACGTAGGATCCCGAAAAGGAAGGTGCACCTTGAGTATAGTATATCGAAATGACCGTCTCGATCCAAGGATCGCGTTACCACTGACGGCAAGTCGTTTGGAGGCCCTAGCCCAAGATACAGGCATTTGACCAAACCGCTCGGTAACGGGGGTTTCGGGCCCAGGCCGTCCTGGCCCGAGACCCCCCGGATGGCCCAAACCGGGTCGACCCGCCCCGGACGGGGTCGACCCGGCCCGGCACAGCCCGGCCCGACCCGAGACCCCCCGGATAGCCCAAACCGGGTCGACCCACCCCGGACGGGGTCGACCCGGCGCGGCGCGGCGCGGCGCGGCCCGGCGAACCGGCCAGGCGCGCTGCCAGCTCGTCCGAAGGCCGAGCTGGCAGGAAACGGGGTGCCGTCTGCCCCCCCCCCCCCTTGTGAAACCGGCCCCCCTCATAATGGGGGGACAAATAACTGCCCGGGGGAATTAAATTCCCCCGGTTTCCACCCACCCGGCCGACCCGACCTGGCCGGCCGGCTTCTTGTCAACAGGACCAGCAAGGGCTGGTCCTCTTCCGTCTTCCGGCACCGGCGGCCCGGCTGGCCACCGGTCATCACGATCCGCCGCGGCCCAGAACCGGCCGCGGCCTTCGTCATCCGGCGCGGTGCGACGGCACCGCGCCCCTCCGCCGCGGCCCCACTCCGGCCGCGGCATCTTCGGTTTCCTTCGACGCGGCGCGACGTCGTCGCGTTCATGATAATTCTTTCCACGGCGCGGCGCGACGGCGCCGCACAATAATTTCTATGTGATTCCCGTGTGGTGCTACGGCACCACGCTATCTCGTTTCATCCGCAAGAAACATTCAAGAACAAAGGAGGGGGGTTCGGTCGTGTTTGTGCGGTCCGGTCCCCCTCTCGTTAGACGATAACACTTAATCGTTCATCCTCAAGTTTGTCATGCTAGAACCAAGAACGGAAAATAATGAAATAAAGAAACAACAAACCCCTACTTGGATATTTGACGTCGCACGTCGGGCGTCGCAGAGAACGGCGTCGCGGAGAATGATGTCGCGGAGATCGGACGTCGATTCCATGGATGTTGGGGTACGTTCGAGGAGGAAACGACATCTCCTCACTTGTTGTGGAGATGAAGAAGGAAGGAGCTTTGTCGTTGGAGAGTTCCCTACGTCGGTGTATTCTCCCTTGCCGTGGAGGAAAAAGAGGATGAAGAACCGTGATCACCGAGTCGTTCTAAGTTGAGGGATCGATGTTCTTCATCAGAGAAGAACCGTTCTTCACGGAGAGGAGGACGTTCTTCAACGAAGAAGGAGCTTCCTTCTTCTATCACACAAAGGCTCTTTCTCAAAAATCTAGAAGAAGGAAGCTCCTTCTTCGTTGAAGAACGTCCTCTTCTCCGTGAAGAACGATTCTTCTCTGATGAAGAACATCGATCCCTCAACTTAGAACAACTCGGTGATCACGGTTCTTCATCCTCTTTTTCCTCCACGGCAAGGGAGAAGACCCCGACATAGGGAACTCTCCAACGACAAAGCGCCTTCTTTCTTCATCTCCATAACTAGTGAGGAGACATCGTTTCCTCCTCGAACGTACCCCAACATCCATGGAATCGACGTCCGATCTCCGCGACATCATTCTCCGCGACGCAGTTCTCCGCGACGCCCGACGTGCGACGTCAAATATCCATGTAGGGGTTTGTTGTTGTTTTATTTCATTATTTTCCGTTCATGGTTCTAGCATGACAAACTTGAGGATGAATGATTACGTGTTATCGTCTAACGAGAGGGGGACCGGACCGCACAAACACGGCCTAACTCCCCTCCTTTGTTCTTGAATGTTTCTTGCGGATGAAACAAGATAGCGTGGTGTCGTAGCACCACGCGGGAATCACACAGAAATTATTGTGTGGCGCCGTCGCGCCGCGCTGTGGAAAGAATTATCATGAACGCGACGACGTCGTGCCGCGTTGAAGGAAACAGAAGATTCCACGGACGGAGCAGGGCCGCGGCGGAGGGGCGCGGTGCCATCGCACCGTGCCGGATGACGAAGGCCGCGGCCGGTTCCGGGCCGCGGCATATCGAGATGACCGGCGGCCAGCCGGGCCGCCGGTGCCGGAAGACGGAAGAGGACCGGACCTTGCCGGTCCTATTGACAAGAAGCCGGCCGGCCAGGTCGGGCCGGCCGGGTTGGTGGAAACCGGGGGAATTTAATTCCCCCGGGCAGTTATTTGGCCCCCCATTATGAGGGGGGCCGGTTTCACAAAGGGGGGGGGGGGGCAGGCGGCCCCCTGTTTCCAGCGAGCTCGGCCTTCGGCTGAGCTGGCAGCGCGCCCTGCGCGCCGGGCCGGTTCGCCGGGCTGCGCCGGGCCGCGCCGGGCTGTGCCGGGCCGGGCCGGGCTGTGTCGGGCCGGGTCGACCCCGTCCGGGGCGGGTCGACCCGGTTCGGGCCATCCGGGGGGTCCCTGTTAAACTGTTGACTTGACCCTCACTTTCGATATTTCAACTAGAGAGGACCCAGTGACCTCACACTGATGCCGAAAGTGTGACTCGACCCTTGGAGGCGAGAGTGACAGTTGGATCTCTTGGTAGTTACGTCGAGGCCTTACGACGTCATCCATGGCATGAATGCATCATTCATGTTGGAATTGACTATATTAGGCAACAAATGTGGTTCATCCAGGGGATGAGACCGGATTTCTCTTATCGGTAAAGAAGAAATCATAGCAGCTCTTGTAAGACTAAAGGAGGTGCAGTTCATCTAGGAGCGGATGAAGACTGCACAGTGCAGTAAGAAACAGGAAACCGGTGCCAGTCTTAGAGACTCGGGCGTGTTAAAGAGGAGGAAGCTTAAAGGAGAGATTAGTCTACGAAGCAGCAGACGTGGATGCAGAGCTAGGAGAGCAGCATGAGGTGGTGTACATCCTAACTTTGTACAACCACCCGCCTTAGTTATTCCTGCCAGGCTCAGGGAGCTGGAGGGCGGAGGAAGAGTGCGGCTGCATGCGGTCAAGGAGTGTGACCCAATGGCTCTAGAAATGATTCAAGGGATAGTCTGTGTCCACTACTGACTGCTGTAGTAACGGACATCGATATGAATCATTCCTTGCTTTCACAAATCTTGTTCCAGACCTAGAGTTTCCGGTAATCCATGGACTTGACCCCCACGTCTGGAGATACCTTGGGAGGAGACTCGATAATCACACTTAAGCCGATAGTGTGGTCAGACCTTCGAGGCGAGAGTTTCGGTTGGAATCTCTTGGTGGCAGTGTCGAGGCCTTACGACGTTAGTTTGAGTATGGAATGGGCAATAACTATTCATACTCAAATTGACAGTTTTAGGAAATAGTCAGGATGTGTTTTCCTTGGTTGGCGGAAGAGGAAACCCCAGGCAGCGCAGGGTAACTCTTGCACAGGAGGGTGCGACCGATCACTCTTGAGTCGGTCAACCTTACCCTCGTGGCAGCAGCCTTTCGAGTTCCAGTTCTAACAGAAAATGGAGACCTCTAGAGTTCGAGGATGACGATCACGTCCTTATACAGGTCTCACCTCGACGAGGTTTAAGGAGATGTGGCCAAGGCGGCAAGTTATCTACGGGGTTCAGTGGACCTTCTTAGGTCCCCAGCTGGGTAGGCGGGGTGGTTTACTGCTTGACCCATTCACTACAGTTGCACCAGGTGCACGACGACTTCCACGTATCTCAACTGAGGAGATACGTTCTCGACCCTTCGCATACCATCGACCATGAGGAGCTGGATGATGGCGACGGGGTGTCTTTCACGGAGATTCTAGTGGGGATCGAGGATCGACAGGAGTAGATCCTATGACGGCGATCGATTCCTCGTGTGCACTTTCTTTGGAAGTACGGAACCTCTAGGTAAGCACAAGGGAGCGGAAGGCTCAGATGCGTGCTCTGTACCGCTTTTGTGACCCTAGTTTGTGTTGAAGCTTTACGGGGACGTAAAGCCCTGATGTGGGAGTAATGTAAAGACCCGAAAATTTCAAGGAAATTTTTTTCTTAATTTTCTTTGAAATTTTACAAGAACGCAGTTTCTGACGGCGCCTGATTCCGAGGCCCGGTGTGCCCGGAATTAATTTCCGAAGTTTGGCTCGGGTACGTTCAGTGAACGAGCGAGCAGGAATTTCTATCTTTTGAACCGGTGCCCGGAATCGAATTCCGAGCGCACCGATGGAACCAAAACGCCGGTAATTTCTTAAGAACGCCATTTCTAGAGTTGCGTTTATCCGAGAGAAGATGATAAAAATTGTGGGAGTTTAATTTATAACTTATCTACAATTTTTATTTTCTTGTTAAGTAGATTAAGTGTTATGTTACAACACTTGACCCTCTCTTAAGTGGTTTTAACCTATTTAAGGGAGTTAGGGGTGGGACCCACTTGGAGTTAACCACCCATGGAAGGATTTAAGGTGAGGTGGGGCCCACACGAACCCCACCCCTTCACTTTTCCCATAACCCCCTAACTCCCTCTTTATTTTGAAACTCCTCACCTCCCTCTTTATTTTGAAACTCCTCATCTCCCTCTTTATTTTGAAACTCCTTCTCTCCCTCTCTCCCTCATAACTCATGCCAACTAGCACTTAAATTAATTTATTGAAACTCTTAATCAATTCAGTGTTTGAATTTTGAACTTACAATGCATGACATGATTAAAATAAAATAAGGGGAAACCTTCTTTTATTTGGTGGTTGAATTGTGGTGGGAGGATTTTTGAGAAAGAGCCTTTGTGTGATAGAATAAGGAAGCTCCTTATTCGTTGAATAACGTCCTCCTCTCCGTGAAGAACGGTTCTTCTCCGATGAAGAACATCGATCTCTCAACTTAGAACGACTCGGTGATCACGGTTCTTCATCCTCTTTTTCGTCCACAGCAAGGGAGGAGACACCGACGTAGGGAACTCTCCAACGACAACGCGCCTTCCTTCTTATTTGGCCCCCCATTATGAGGGGGGCCGGTTTCACAAAGGGGGGGGGGGGCCCGTTTCCAGCCAGCTCGGCCTTCGGCCGAGCTGGCAGCGCGCCCTGCGCGCCTGGCCGTTTCGCCGGGCCGGGCCGCGCCGAGCCGGGCCGCGCCGGTCCGTGCCGCGCCGGGCCAGGCCGGGCTATGCCGGGCCGGGTCGACCCCGTCCGGGGCGGGTCGACCCGGTTCGGGCCATCCAGGGGGTCTCGGGCCGTCCCGAGCGGTTTGGTCAAATGCCCGTATCATTGGCTACGGGCCTCCAAACGACTCGCCGTCAGCGGCAACGCGATCCTTGGATCGAGACGGTCGTTTCAGTATACTATACTCAAGGTGAACCTTCATTTTCGGAGGCATACGTGGTTAAAACTCCATAGTTACGCGTGCTTGGCCTAGAGTAGTGATCAGGATGGGTGACCTCCTGGGAAGTTTCCCAGGGTGGGTGTGGAACGAAAAAGCCAATAACTCTCAGACCGGGTGTCCGATTGACGTGCCGTCTGTTGAGTTGAGTTCCTGTTGACAATACGGAACTTCTGGCATCCTCCGCCCGAGTTTTGGATGCATATGGATAGTGGCCGGGTTGGATCGCACCGAAATCCAACCGGGCCCCTAGAACGGAAAAACTGATATCTTTCTGACAGAACGCCCGTTTGACGAACCGTCAGCGGCGTCGGTGATCTCGTTGAGAAACGGTCCCTATTAGTTTACCCTATGAGAGTTCGGAGTACAGTTGAGATACGGCTGGGTTTGGTTCGCTCACGAAACCAACCGGGCCCCTGGGACGAAAAGGCTAATAACTCACAGACCGGGCGTCCGATTGACGCGCCGTCTGTTGTGTTGAGACCCCTATGATGTGGAGGTCCTTTGAGATACTTCTTAGTGTAACTTTGAGATACTTGGAGTATCAACCTGTAGCTCGTGGAGCGGACCCTCCTAGTGACGAGCGTGCGGAGTACGGAGACCGTGTAGCTGGCTGAGACCCAACGACTGCTGATCGAACGACTTGGTGTGTTACAGAGGTGCGCCTGGTTGTAGCGGCACATGGGAGCGCTTGGTTGTAGCCGCAGACCCACGACAGAGGTGCTCTTGGTTGTAGCGGCACATGGGAGTGCTTGGTTGTAGCGGCAGACCCACGACAGAGGTGCTCTTGGTTGTAGCGGCACATGGGAGCGCTTGGTTGTAGCGGCAGACCCACGACAGAGGTGCGCATGGTTGTAGCGGCACATGGGAGCGCTTGGTTGTAGCAGCTGGCCCGCAGTACTCGATGGGTGGAGTTCTTCAGCAGTCTTAGGTTAGTGAGAAGTACCTCAGAGTCGTGACAGAACCACTGTACACTCCAGAGACGGAGCTCTTCAGCAGTTACGGTTTCGATAATGAAAATCCTGGTTTTAGATGAGACTTTTGACCTTGTGTTTACCTCATGATTGAGATGGGACACTTGCTAACTTAGGTATATGTATGGGCATATACCCGGGTAGTGTTTATCCGTTGATTTCACAATCCTTGTGTTTACTCATAATTGATATGGGTTACTTGATAACTTAGATATATGTATGGGCATATACCTAAGTAGAGGTTATCTGTTGAGATCTTCGTTGTGGTTATCCTTGTTGGTTTAGTGAGACCTTGAGGGTCTCGGGGTCCCTACTGAGTATCGTTATACTCACCCCTGCACGGGCTATGCCCGCACCTCGTTGTGTTGGTTGCAGACGACGGGCAGTGCTGACAGAGGCCGAGTGTTCGAGGACTGGACGGTACCTGGAGATGGACTATATGAAGAGATGGTACCTGGAGGAGGACCTCACGATGAGACTGTACCCAGAGGTGGACGTGACGACGGGGCGGTACCCGGAGGTGGACCACTGGGCGAGACATACTCGGAGCGGACGACGGGACCTGAGGAGCAGAGGAGCTATCTGTACCCACCCTTCAGGTGGGATTTCCTGTGGACAGCTCGGCGTAGCAGCTTTACTTTTCAGTTGGTGTTTTCCCTTTCCAGTTTTACTTTACAATTGGGTTTGTATTTCCGGCCCCTTTTTACTTTCCGCACTTACTGTTGTACTCAGTTTTTACTTAGTGTTTACTTCTTCTGCTTGTACTCTGTGGTGCTTGTTTTCTTTTATAAAGGCAATGCCTTCCCAGTTATCGGGATTTTATGCCTTTAGTGCTAGTCGCCATCCCCTGGCCTATGGAAGGCGGGCTTGGGGTAGTCACGACACGGGCCCCGAGGATGGGTCGTGACATTTTTTTAATTTTATAACTGTATCAAAGCGTTATTAATCTCTGACTACTCCTTCCCCACAAGTTCTGAAGTAAAAAAATAATCTTACTAGGATACTTTGACCAAAATAGAGTAGTCACGTCATGTTTTTGAGAAATAATATTTCTTAAAATGGCTTGTTGTGTTATATGAGGATCTCAGTATAATAATCATCAATTAGAGTTTATTTGGATGATATGACACATGTAGAAAATGAAATATCACAACTAACCATTATATAATATATATATATCACCATGATTACACCTCTTAACTAGTAGTGACATAGTGTTTTTATTTGATCAATAATTTCACATAGCCCTAGTAAATTGATACGTCGGTCATCACACCATCATTGGGTTTTGTTGTCTTACAACCAAGATAAAAATAAAATTAAAATTATATCCTTATGTTTCCAAATTGATCATTATGGGATATTAAGTATTAACATCATCCCTAGGACTTAACCACAATGATATCACTTTGACATGACCCAACCCATAGGGGCCACATATAGACTAATAGTATGCATAGTGTTCAACACCAAGATAGAAACTAATATTCTAGGGGTCGATAACTCACACCAAGGTCACATAACATTTATTGGAGGCTTTATACTATAAAAAACATGAAAAGTAATTTATATCTAATAAATTAAAATATCTAAAAATTTTAGTAATATATATGTATAAAAAACTTTTCAGAATGTAATATAATCATTACAAATCATCCAATAAATAAAATAACATATGGAAAACCATAAAGGGATTGTACATATATATAACAAAAAATTACATTGTAAAAATTACTCTAGATAAAGGAAGAAAAAACGACACTATATTAATTATTGGATCATTCTCCCACAAAGTTCACCTCTAAACAATAAATAATCTATACGAAGACAACACATTGGGGTGTCACGATTAATCATCTTTAGAATATTCAAGGAAAACAAATCATATGGTAAACATGTAAATAAAACATATCAAATGATTGAAACATATAAATTTTTATAATATGTATTTCAAATTTAGATATCCTTACTCCAAACCACAACATGTTTTCTGAATCACCATATAAGAGTTAGAATGTCATAAGTTTAGTTACACATCATCTCAAAATACAAAGTTAACATTAGTAACTACCTAATAAACAATGATCAACAACATCTTCATCTCCATCTTCACTACCTGCAACTGGAACCTACATTACAATTAGGTTCAAAATTAAATAGTGTTTTATATATTTAAATTTACACTTAAAATAAATAGAAGTTTGTGTAATAAATGATTTCAAATTTTTCTAATTAATATTATCACTACCATCCATTGATACAATATCACTGAAGATAGATCCATTTGACTTCTAATATAACTCAATCGAATCATTCTGTAGAGAAAATAACATTGTATATTCAATATTTATATGTGACCCTTATTCCTAAAATTTTAATTTCATTGAAATAAACTCAATTTAATTATATTTTGGTAGAGTGTAACTAAAATAAGGGGTATACGTTGTTTCAATACCCAATGTCCAGGAAAATAACTCTAGTGGTAATGGTCTCAAACCTATCTTGTGCACATGGATAGGATGCTTCATCCCAAGGAAATGACAAATGGAACCATCCTAATAGATCAAGGACTAAATGATATTGGAATCAAATAGTTCTTTCAGTTTTACCTATAAATAAATATCAATCATATTTTTAGCAATACATATTGGCATAGTCAAGTGGATAATAAATTATCACAATGAAAAACAAATTCCTTCTCTAACATCTTCAGCGGGCTCATTAACATAACTGCATCATGTTTTTTATAAACATTAATCCAAATTTTTATTCATGGGACATGGTTCCGAATTTGATTAACTACATTAAAAAAAGATAAATCCATAATTACATATATTAAAAATATTATGTTATCTTATAAATATTTAAACTAATGAAAATATTATTAGAGTTGATCTATTTCTGAGAAAAAATCTTTGACCTAGTCATATGGGGATGGTTTGTTGAGCTCAACATGATTCATTTTTCCTTGTAACAAACTAAAATAAATAACATTTAATTTAATTGTAATATATGAAATGGAATCTCCTTGTCATATGAATGTATATATGTAAAACGAGAATAATATAAGAATATATATTTCAATACCAAATGCATACCATGATGATGGATTTAAAAAAATCATTTTCTCTCTAGTCACCCCTTTAGGTAATTTATCATATAGCAACTGAGTGGTAAAAAAATCATTGAATTCATTAAATAATACCTTTTTAGAATCCTTCAATTTCTTAAAAAATAAATTCCATGTCTACTTGCATGTGTTAATATATTTTGTGGTAAAGGGGAATAAAATTAGTACAAAGACATTCATTTTTAAAAGATTATAATTTAATAACATAATGACATTAAATTAGACCATAATGTATTAAAATTACATTTATATGTGAATCAATGAATTCATTTTCCCAAGATTGAGTCACATAACTCCAATCAGCATATGTAATGGGATGGGTAACAGACTTCTCCACTTGCTGGTCTTGAATCTAGCCAAATAATCATACATCATCATCCTTGGGGATCCTAGAAAAGTAAAATAGGACAACTACCTTTATTCCATTCAAATTTTTGATATCTGAATTGTACATATCTTTCTCTTTAGTGACATAATTTTCATCATTTATGAAAAAACACATAGCTGTATAGAAAAATATAATAACGATTTCTACATTAACATTTGTACCTACAAATATCACCCTCTAATATTCTCATAAATAAAACTATGTGAAGATATATTACCTCACTGTTCAACCTACTAAATGGGTAGGCACTATCACAGATTCTCATGGGATGGTGAAGAAGGGTGTTTGAGTATCTAATGGAATGGAGCATGTGAGAGACAGTAAAGGGGGAATGATGGGGGGTCTCTAAGATGTTGTAGGGATGGAGATCTATGTACCATCATTTATTAGTGTGGTCGAGGAAATGTAAACTAGGAGTCGATTGGGATCAATGAGATGCATCTTTTTTCCATTCATATCAATCAATAACATGATCAATTTCCATTAAATGGTCCACATTAACATTCTATTTAACAAAAATTAAATTAATTTTAATAAAAAAAAATATCGAATAGACCTAAAATTTGAAAATGTTGAGTTAAAAATTATTATATTATGAGACTCACATATCATCAAAAGATTAACATGTATAATTTTACTTCAGTGTTTTTATTACAATTAAGTGAATAAAATTTTTATCACCATGATCAAAATAAAAATGAACTATTTTTACATGAATGTAAAACTTTTAACACAATATATAGTATTCTATTATACATATCTTTCATGTTAATATTTTACATTCTCACACTTACCATGAGTCATCATTTAATCCTCAAAATCATATTAAAATTATTCATTGATCTCATTAAATAATTCTTAGATAATATATAGATATTATAGATTAAGAAATATAATTTAAAACAACCCACTTGATGTTTTAAAAACAAAAAAAAATTATCTTTTTAGAATCATAAATGTAAAACAATTACATAACTAGTTAACCACATAAAAAATAATATTTTAAAATTAACCTTAAAAACCTAAACAATTAAAATAACATTTACTATGTCAGGGTGAAATAATTTAAAAAATTATCTTTGTAAATTACAGAAAAAAATTTACAACTCCATAATTCAATGCTATTATTAATGAAGGATTATTAAATATAAAGATAAGGGTTCTAAATCCAATACCTTTATTTCATAACTATTTAGTTATAATATCATATCAACACCATATTTATATATTTTAATTATTATAATTACATGTTATTCCCATACATTTTTTGTATTATTATTGAGATATTAGGAATTACCACTCATCAAGCCCTTCTTATAATCCATTACTTTATAAATAAAAATTATTCAAAACAGTGTATTCTTATTTATGAAAAAACACATAGCTGTATAGAATGGTTCTCAAATCCCTCATCCCATACCGTATGAGACAAAAACTGATAAAAGAAATCACTCAATTTCATTAGGGATAAACCATGGGCTTTGATGAACCAAAAGTGGGAGGATAGTATAGGGAGGAGGGTGATAGGGGGAACATGGGATAATAGTGAGGGGGAACATGGGTTAATGGTGAGAGGAGAGGAGGGTGGCACCGAGGGGGCTTAGGGAGTGGCTATGAGGGGATAGGTTGGGGGCTTAAGGATTGAAATTGATGGGGAATATGGAACTGTGGTGGGGGAATGTGTGGCTTCTATGAGGTGGAATAAGGGTGATATTTAGGGATGACAATAGTGGTTGGGGAAAGGGCTTGGACTCAGGGGAGGGGGGCTGAGGGGAGAGGGGGAGGTGCGGTGAGGTGGGTATCATGGAGAGTGGGGGATGTTTGTTTTAAAAAAAAATCAAATGACGTAGTGGAAAATTTTAAAAGACCCCTGGTTAGTTTTTGAAAAAAAAATTAATTATAGTTTTAGAAACTGCTACAAATAACATGTTTTTATTACCAAATTTTATTATAGTGAACCCTTATATGTTTTGAGAATAATTCGTAAATTTATAATACCCAAGAACTAATGTAAAATTGTATATAAAACAACCTCATCCTGGTCATTACTAATAAAATTTTAGGTAATTATGAAATTGAAAAACCCCCTATAAAATTGAAAATATAGGGGTATAAATTTTTTTGACAAAAACTCTTATAATGATTAGACTGATAAAAACATTGGTACATTGTATAAATTTGAAATTTTATTCCTTTTTACCAAGACTAAACCTTTATTTACTCATTAAAGAGTCTATGGCTTCTCAATATGGAGTATATCCCTCCTCCTATAATCAATTGATGAAACATTTTGATTATAGAAAAATTTGGGAACTCTGTGTTGATAATTCCCCCATTGAATCATTAAAATATCAATAAATCAACATCAAAAACATTAAATGGGAATTGAAGCATCCATTGGTGAATGATATAACATAAATAAATACACGGAATATACGATAAGTAGAACTTATTAATATATGGATATGATTAAATAAATACTTTACATCTCTATCAATCACATTATTGAAAAATTTCTAAGAAAGATAAATCACAGTATCATGATATCCATCAGGGTGAATCCATAAATATACATTGTATTATATTATAGACATGAATAGGTTCCTATTGATCTAGTTACTTTAATATATTCATAGATTCCTAATAAATCCATGTATATTAATATTCCCTTTGACCATCTTTATCTACACATGAACATGATAGATATCATGTCAATGTAAATCAGGATCTATGACCAATTGGAGATATAATTTATAACAGGGACCTAGGTATTAAATTCCTTGACCATTATTTACATGGTATTATAAATAATTTTTGAACACTAAAACTATTAAAATGAGTGTATCCTTAATAGGGTTGAGGAAATTCTTCCATCATCTTCTGAATATAAAAAATGGTTCCTCCCCACCCATTATATCACTAGTTAGTAAGAGCTTAGAGATGCAACATTAGAATTCAATGAAGGTACTTAGACCACCATTAACAAAATCATGTAAGTTAATATTGGTATTGTGGAAGTCCCCTAAACAATATTTATCCATTCATCCTTGATTATCAATGAGAATGATCAATAAATCACCCTCTTCAAATAATATCATGGAATGTTATCATTGAATTAAATAGATATTATAAGGTAATAACCCAATGTAAATATTCACTACATTGGTATATCTATTAACCACCAATGATATAAATAGGTGATATATAGAACACATCCAACTCATGGCACCAAGATGGATGTATGTTTAACATGTTTATAGAGGGACATTTAATTTTTCAATCCAATATCCAAGGTGACTCACTAAAATCGTTACTGTTAATTATTAGAATTGTAAAATTATGGGTTTCATTGATTTCATAGATTTGAACCACCATTCCCCAAGGGAAAACTTTTCAATCCCAATAATGATATTCCTGATTGATGAAACAAAAAATTTTCAAGACCTCTTATTCATTTACTTTTATTTTAGTAGAATTAATATAATGTTTGTTTATGGGGATACATAATTAACCACCTTTAGGGGACCTAAATTGGTATATTATTATCAAGTGAAGAACTTTAGCTCAATAAATGATAGTTATACAAATATTCATGATATAATCCTTATCCTTATGTCCTTTATGGGGAAGATAGTAGAATTTATTCTATGAAATAATGTAGTCAATTCTCTCTACCATAATGATCAACAAACAATCCTTGAAATAATATTATCTAAATAATGGAAGTATGGCCTGAATAAAAACCTCTT
Organism: Viscum album; assembly: GCA_963277665.1. Lineage (NCBI taxonomy): Eukaryota > Viridiplantae > Streptophyta > Magnoliopsida > Santalales > Viscaceae > Viscum > Viscum album. The sequence goes on along the minus strand of OY728155.1, from coordinate 2,130,801,756 downwards.
AAATTCATGTCTAATGTGACATTGAGAGCATTTACTAGTTTCTTGGTCTATCATAATGGAATCAAAGTTAACCCCATGAAGACAAGGTATATACTTGATATACCCGCACATTGAAACCTATTGGGTTGATAGGAATTCAAGGGTACCTCATATGAATCAAGAATATCATTGAAACCCTCAAAAGAAAAAGATTCCCATCACAATTTTTTTGAATAATAGATCAATTTATTTGTGGGAAGGGGATCAATAATTTATATTTATGATCTCAAATAATATATTTTACAACCTAGAGTTTTGAGGACACAAGTGGTGAGGAATCCTTTATCCTTCATATTGAGATCATGGTGTATTCTATTTTTTCCGACATTGGCTAAAACAATTATGATGTAAAGAATAAATGGTTTAACATTTTTAATATAATGATTGAATAAATTGAAATTCAAACCACAATAATTTTAAAAATGATATTTTAACTAATATTTGTAGGTGCAGAAGATCCATCATTATTTGTAAAATTATTAAATATAATTGATCTCACATGTAGATCCACTCAAATACATCCTTATATTTAGTATATTGATGTGATTATTAAAAATCTTGGTTTTAATCAAATATCAATTAGTCATCTTTTTTTTCTTCTTATAAGGCCATCAATTTACAAGTGTTATCATATTCCCTTGTAACACATCCTTTCATGTAAGAGTCTCAATTAGATATAAAAATAGCCTAAGAGAAGGTTTTATTATTATTTAAAACATCCAATGAATGGGAAACATATTTTGGTGGTATAAATTTATGTATAAATATTACAAGGATGTATGAAATAAAACACAATTATTTTAGAATTGGGATTTTCCCCATTTCTCTAATAATGAAATTTTCATGTTACTCATTATTATTCAATGTGTATTGATCCAACAATGAAACAGAATTCTAATATCTCATCCTAATTTTGGATGTAGACTTACAGATATGAGTTTATTAATAAAATATTAATGTAAAATGTTATTTGTAAATAAATTAGTGATAAGGAAACTATTTAATCATGAAAGAGTATCAGATATCCCTATATTGTTATTTTTGGGAGTTGGTATAACATTTCCATCAGAACTAGTGTTGTCTCAATTTCTATGTTAACATTATTCCTGAGATGATTTATTGACCAATATGTCCACAAAAATTGTGAATCTAAATTAGGGTAAAATGTTTATTTTTCTCCCATAACAATGTGTGGTCACATAATTTCTCCATGTAGATGTATTAGAAATTAGTGAGCTTGATGTAATATAAGGCCAAACTAAATAAACTTTCTTTTATAGTTGACACAAAACTAGATGTATTTCTTTTGTATCAAAATATATTTGCAATTGAGATATTATGCATGATCGAGAAATAAAATAATATTCAATATGAAATAAATATTTTTCTTTATTGTGGTTCACATTTCTAAAAAGTTATTTTTAAATAAGGATATGATAAAGTCCTCCTCACATGCATTAAGGGTGGATAGCCTCTCACTTTCATGTAATAATTCCACATTGGTGCATGTAATTCTCATCAATTAAGGAACAAGGTATTCTAATAAAAAAGAATACATTTGTGTTTTTTTCATAAATCATAAAATATTTTTAGGGATTAACTAAAAGATTTCATGTATATTACATACCTATTTATTTCATTCATCAAATCCGAAAGTAATTATATAATTCTATATAATACTTGTCATTTTACATTTATGGGATATATGTCTTGGGTGTATACCATCCAACCACTATTAGATTGTTCATGATTATTATTTATACATCTAAATTCATTTTTAATTATTCTAAAGTTATAACTTAAATATATGTAACAAAAAATATTATGATCAACTCTATGATTTATATCATCCCAATCATATTATTAGTTCATCATCACATTCTTGGGGATAAAAACACAATCATTTATAAATTATAAATGATGAATTTGTATTTAATATATAAAATAATTTCTAAACACTCATATCAATATCATGAAACAAAAAATAGAATGGAATAGGGAATTAATAAGGATTTTTGGAATAACCTTTAGAATTTTTTTGGTATTGATAAAATTTCTTAGCTTGAAAAAAATGACTTCATGATTTGTGTGATTATCATACTGACACATGCACTTCCATATAAAAATCCATGTATTTGATTATGTATGGGATAGAAGTATTCTTTCCCAATGGATTTCTATTCTCTTCTCTATCCATAGCCATTTGTGATCAATAGGCTGAAAATGAAAGATCACAATTCTAGCTTGAAAGTTTGAGAAACATAAAGAGAAAAGTTTACAAATATTTCACAACCTATAGGTACACCCAAATTATGTCATGTGGGAATTAAATAAGAAATCCATCATCTATGAGTTCATCCAAGAGGAACTTTTAATGACCTTGAGAATACCAATGATACCTGGGAAGATTCCCCTAAATGTGGAATAATTGAGGTAAGGACATTATGTAACACACAAGGTTTAGTCCAATAGATAATACCCCCTGATAGAAATGCATTATGTTAATATAATTCCGCTCCATAATGATATGTTCCTCAATAAATAATTTATATAACTCTATCAATGGATTAAGGCCCTACAAATATGAACCTAAAATGAATGGTACCAAAGTCCTCGATGTATTATTTTAATCTACATGGAACCAATTTCCTCATATCATGATGTTAAACTATAATGTGTAAAGTACTTACCACATGCATCACTAAATGATAAGGTTTATGGTTCATCCATTCAAGTACATTAAACTAATTTTATTGGTATATCCTATATATCATATCTCCTAGCATTAGAGAATGATTCATATAAGAGATCATAGTATATAAAATTCCCATCTATAAGGTGTTTTCTTAAAAATAATCATACACTAGGATAATAGTTATCTTTTCCAATAAATAAACTTGGAATTATTATTGTCTTTATTTTTTACATAGTGATATCTGGACGACCATCATTGGAAATATCTGTAATCTATCAAATATACCCCATTAATTATCACACATTTTTGTTGGTACCTTGATTCTCTAGGTAACCCCTTCATATTATACCATGTTTCATCCTTCACATGACCTAAAGTTTTATGGGAACCCTTAAATTAAAGAATGAAATAGGAATTAATTTATGTTATTATAGGATATGTAGTGACATAAAAAACCACTTATCAAGGACCTAACCAAAAATTATATCCATTTCTATCAGTCACCCTATCCTAAGGTCCCTGATCCCTTCTATTCACATTTCGTTATATAAAAAAAATTCATGTATTCGGATAAAATAATCTCATTATCCTACTATACATGATCAAATTACCTAAAGATACATTTTTCAATACCTATTTATAGCTTGATTATTTTTTATAAAATATATAATGACATATGGATTTCATATCCTAATCCAAGATATGAATTCCACTTTCATCCTTCCCACCATACCAATGCAAGGCCACCTTAGTTAAAATCATGAATTTTTATATTTGGGATGAAGATATTTGTCCTTATAGATTTTATATCATGATTTATATTATTATATGATACAAAAAAATTTCTAGAGCACCTGTCTTAAGTAAATACAAAAATACACATTCACTTCCATTATCCCTAAACACATTATGATAATATAGTTTTACATTTATTTTTTTATTATTGTTCTAAAACCCGTTCGATAATTTATTTTCTATACATCATACATTTTACTTTGAGTAAATGAATCACTTTAAACCTTACACGGATACTGGAAATGATTATATATAATCCAAAAAATCCTTATTTCATGGTAATGGAATATATGCCACAATTGTTGATTTTATATAAATATCCATTACCATGTCTTTATTATTTAGGCAAGATTATCTAATCACAAGTTTTTATAATTGGATTATAGTGGAAATTAAAATTAAAATATATTTATCTTTAATCTTTGATAAACCTATTTAGTGACATGGAAATAGAACTGTCATTCAAGTGTAGTGAACAAGTGTCTTGGAATATTTATTATAATATTATAATTTCATGAATCAAATAAGTAACTTTATAATTTTCATCACCTTCAATAACCTATTAATTGGTTTTAAAATACTTTTGGTCTTCAAATCACATTTCGGTTGTGGCATTCCTCTGACTTTAAATCATCCACACCAACATCACTTTAATTATCATTAGGATAAATATGTTCACTAAATAATTGATCTCCATTTAAATTATCATTATCCATGTTCCATGATTATTAAATTTATTAAATTTCATTCCCAAGCACTGAAACCCTAATCTATGTTCATTTTAACCATGTTAGGTTACTTATACTATTATTGGGTTTCAACTCAATTCTTATTGGGTTGATTCTCTCTTTTTGTAGAATATGATACCAAAACCATACTGCAGTTAAATATACGTGACCTAAAAATCTAACATTACAATTTTAAAATTTGTAAGACTATATATTTGAACATTAATAAAAAACAATTTTTTAAAAACATAATCATTACCTTTAATTTTTTCAATGATATATAACATTAATGTTCCAGAAAAAAATTCTTTGAGTACAAATCCTTAAAATGTGTGCACCCCTCCCAGGATCATTTCTATAATTCAATTATTATCATCATTAAAATAAGTTTATCTCTTAAATTATCACTATATAGTCTTCCTCACAATTTTTTTCAATGTAATATGACCATAAAATTCATGAAATTTTGCTCAAAGCTATATGAACTAAAATATTATCCCTTTTAAATTTTTTATTCAAATTCATAAACTACCAAAGTAAATAGATTTGATACTCTTCATGTTGATAGAACACAATTGGTATCATGGGAAATGTTATAGTATCCACTTATTAATTATTACCTATTATGAATTAAGATGACCTTTATATATTTGAAAGGGAAAACACACACATATTTTTATCTTGAACACCAGTAATGAGAAGACCTAGAAAATTCATTCTTTTCAATGATATTTCACCACAATGGATTTGGAAAAGGTTAGAGAAATGTGATTATGTAAAAATGAATCTTTTAGAGACCAGTATTTTTCCCATGAAAAATTGAATATATAATTTATAAGTTGTATATATACGAAAAAGTTTGAGAGCATTTTTTATTCCTATAAAATATTTGTCTATATGATTTGTATAAAATTTTAAAAAAGTAATTTCAAGGTATTTTCACATTTTTTAGAATTATATTGCCCTTAAAAACCACCTTAGTGATTTCAATTTTACTCTATCTTTCACTTTATCATGTTCTAATAGACTATCCGTGGTTTATATTGATGTCACATGCACTACAGACCCAACATTCTTAAAACATATGTGATGAAAAATTCTAGATGGGAATAAAAAATATTATATATTTTATCTTAAATGTTACCCATTTAATATGTACATAAAATATTGCCTATATATATACCTCCAATTGCCATCAAAAACCCTAGATTATAATTGATTGATTTAATCTTTCTATCATCATCTTGTGTATTTTATATTACTATTTATAAAAAATAAATCTTGTCCCATATATATATGTTCAACAATATAAATTTTAATAATTTTTTAATTTCATATGTTATCAACAGCCAATAGTCTGAGTGACATATAATTCATATAATTTTGAGGATATTGGTAGTTTTTTGTGGAAAGAAATAGTTTTCTTATTAATGAAAAATATTCGGGGAATATCAAAAACTATGGAATATCTCAATAAAAATTAGAAATAGTGCGTTAAAGGGATTCCTAAATAGTTTTTATTTTGAATTAAATGAATCATTAAATCACTCAAAAAAATTATATAGCCTTACAGTCTTATCTTTTTATACAGATGTAGTCTTTCAACCTTAGTATTGTTATCCTTCTCTACCACCTTACACCATTCAATAATATTTTAATGCTCCATCACTTCTCCTCAAAATCTTATAGCTATTGACGAAGGAAAATCACCATAAACATCCACTCATTTTCTAATTATTGATGTTCACCCACCACTATAGGGTTTGAAATTTTTTTACAGTGTAGCATAATTAAGCTTTGTAAGTAAAACAACACTTTTTAATGAAGAATGGTTAAATTAGGGATTTTATATCCTAAAATTATCATTGAATATATTATTTATATTATAATGTATTTTATGGGCACAAAATAATTGATATCATAATGTCATGAAAAAATTATGATATTTTCTCTAATTTTTGGCACATATTTTCTAGAAGCGTTTTGTGAATTATCCTTTAGATGTCCAACCCCATCAATTGAATAATAGTTTGTTGAAGACCAAGGGAATTGAAATCCAAATTTAAGCTATCTTGAGATATAAATATTTAATTCAAAACCATAAAACTAATTGTAATCATGATATTAATATTTTGAAATAATATTTTTTATCTCTAATTTGTGGGACACCAGTGTTGTAACCCCATATACTTGTTACTCTTATACCTATTACAAAACCACTATAACTAGTCCCAAGATTGTGTGTGTGTGTGTGAGTTAATTGATAAATGATAAAATTATAATTGAATATTCATATTATCCACATCCTTTATCAAGTGGATTAAATTCACTTCCTTATATTATCCTATCAAATTTTTTGAAGGGAGTAACATACCCCACCATAACTACTTCACTAGTTTCCTCATCAATTCATATGAGTGAAATAATTTTGGTTTATATAATTATCTACATAATTTAGATGGTCAAAATATTCTCATAAGGATAATCCCTTTCAGATTCATTAGTAAAAATTACTTGTAACCATGGAATGTTTTCCTATGAAATCAAATCATAAGTGGTATAAAGATAACTCATAAGGGTAAGAGAGTTAAAAATCCTCATTCAAGGATTATCTTAAACTTTTTTCAAAATATAGGGAAATAGTTTATAGAAGTTTATACTAGAATAAAAAAATAAAAAAAATAAAAAAAATAGATTTAAGAAGACTTTGGTTAAATCATTTCATCATTGGAATCATTTAATTTTTTATGTTATAGTGATAAATATTTAGTGGTTTGTTCTATGACTACATTATCCCATCTCCCCAACTCCACAAAACTCTATATTTTTGTATAAGCTATTATAGAATTATGATGAAGATCAAATATATAGTTAATTAATTCATTTAATAATATATTCATTATGAAATATTCTTGATCAATTGGGGATTTAAGTGAATCAATTTTCAATATCAAGTATACATTATTTGGGGACCCCAAATAATTATCAGAAATTTACATTTATTTTTTGGGAGACTTCAAAATTGTATTTGGTGATTCCGCTTCAGTACTAGGGGACACTTTTCCAATATCATATATTCCATCATGATATACCATAACATATTTTCCAAAATAAAGATTCAACTTGATGTACTAGGATCTCTCCCCTAAAATTCAATACCCCCATTTTATTTCTAGGAATATTTGTATAATTTCAAGGATCATTTTATTAATCCTCTATTGTTTATTAATAATGAACTATGATCATAAAAACATAAAATTTCAACACCTTATAAATAAATTAAATGTCTCACCTATCTTGGGATAATGAAATAATTTACCAAAGGTGAGGTTGGTCAATTAACCAATAGAATTTAATTCATCACATCTTCATCCTATAATCCCAATTCATAGGGTGCCTTCACTAATAAGTACAATAATGAAACTTTAAAAGATGTACTATTTGAATGTCTAAAAAATAATACACTAATTTAATTCATTAGATATATTTTTTTCTAGATTTAATATTTGTAATAGATATTTTGGAATTTCGTTATACTATATATAGAGGTGTCGGAATATCTGAAATTGTCTTTGGTGTAGATTTTATAATACAAGGTAAATTAAGTAATGAATTTAATCTCTCTACATATTGTATCACACTGAAACCAATATACTATTCTTCTTCTAATGAAATAGAGGAATACACCACACTACCTAGTGGAAGACATATCATATTGTTTCTGGTAGACATCTGTTATTTCTTCATGGCCTCTTCCCTATGTATAAAAATAAAAATATTACATATTATATCAACAAAAGGTAATAAAAGGAAATATCTAAGAAGAAATTTATTTCCACACAACTTTAATATTCAATATGTCATTTCATTCCACGATGATAAATTGATTAATCAGCCCTTAAATATAGCCATGGTTGAAAATATATTATACATGATTTGTGAAAGAAATTCATCTATTAAGAGTAATAACTATCATCTACTTCTCCATAATGTATTTTGTAAACATAAATAGTTTATTTTCAAGAATAATTATAGTGTGTTCATTAATATTGTTTATATTTTGGATGAACCTACCACCTTAAAAATAATACTAATAATTTCTGTATTTTTTATAGATACATTGATTTATCAAATTTTAATGGGATAAATATATAAATAATTTTAAGAGATTTAATGATGGTTTACAAGGCTTTAATAGGATTCTGGTTCTTTTAAACTCATATGTTTACCTAGACTTCTATCATCATCTTGAGCATCATCACACAACCTCTCTTGAGTCCTCAACACATCATGATCATGTTGTGTGGGATCTTTAATTGTGAGATACTGAAAGAAACATTTACACTTCTTGGATAAATGATTTAATACCTCTGTTTTTGACCTATCTATTTGGAATTTTCTTATTTTCTGCATTACCTTGTCATGAACCATTAATTCTCTTACATAAATGATGTTATTCTAAAAAATGTAATTGGGATAAGATGAAATATACAAATATGAATAATTTGATAAAATAAAAATACAAGAATCTAGAGAGGGAAGTGTAGTATTAGCATGAGTGTCCTCCTTGAACATAATTGATCATAGTTATCTACAAAATAATATTCATTTGTATATTTTATCAAATGAAAATAGCATCATAAATTGTTACTAAAAACACATAAACTAGTGATAAAATGAATACATTGTATAGATATCACAAATGATATCTTAATTAATAATTTATTGAAAATAAAATCCTTTATTGTAATATTTTTTAATTGTTACTCATCCCTCTATGAATATCATCTACAATTATCCTAGTAAGGACCATGATATATGAATGGTTTTATTAAATGTACATCCTTAGAGTCATTATGATTATTTTCCCATTCATTATATGTTCTCAAATTCATTTAATCCATTTAATTAATATCATGTGTTCAATTCACATGGCATAAAATAAAAAACTACACATCGTTATATCACTTGAAATATCCTGATGATAAGAAATTTTTAATTCCCTCACTATAAGTGTAAGAGGAATTATAATATAATTTCTAGAATCAAAAATGCTAAACAGATGTGGTTCCTTTCTACTAATCATAAAACCATTAAAAATGTTCATAACCCTATACCATTATGTTAATTGTGTACTAGAAGAATGAATCCAGTATGTCACATGGACAAGAAACTAGTGATATATACAAGGTAATTAATGTAAAGGTTAGCTATATAACCCCATTTAATATACTCATTATTCTCCAACTCCAGCCGATATTTTTTTGGTGTCCTGCTGTTATAATATTCTAGGATACAATATTAGGAAATATGAGGTTATCCTCTCAACATTTTTGACTAAAAAGATCCTCCTTAATTGCACAAAACAAATATCATTGAAAATATGAGGAGTCTTACCTATAAGCTTATAATATTTCATCAGTGGGAATAGTTCTTATGTTATTGTTCATTCATCCTCAACCTAAGTGGCTATAGTAGAAATAATTTATTTATATATATCCTTAAGTATCAAAAACTGAGAAATCCTATACACAAGACAAAAAATAATTCATACCTCTCCATGAAACTTCTAAAAATTTTTATTTTTGGAAGATTAGAAATTGTGCTAATCAAGAATAAGATCAAAATTCATGAATAAATGTATTTTTTATTTTTAAGATGATTCACCTATTATAATTATTTTGAACTGATATTTGAATGCAAACTCATACATAATTTCCTAAAAACATTATTAGATGAATCGTGGATATAGTTGATCCTACATTTGTGGTCACCATGGATCATGGCTATAGTCCCACATTAATTAAAATATAACTATAGTTAATGGGGATCATGGATATAGGAACATAACGAATGGGATTATGACCACGATGAACTGTGTTTTTTTGTATGAAAATATAAAAAACATCCTGGAAAAGAGGGAAAATCATAGGAAGTGGTGTATAGTTGTGTGATGGGATATATCCATAGTCCACATATGTTTTGGGTGTATCTATGATCTATGTCCCAGATCTATATCAATTATTTCCTTAGGTATCAATTAAATTTCCTACATCCATGGTTTATAGGTATCATGGGCGCAACGATCAACTAAATCCATGGTCCATGTTAGCTATGGACATAAGTTTCCATTAAAAGGATTAAAATATAGACTTCATATATAATTCCATTAAATATAGGATATATCCATGGATAAAGATGGAATTTTTCATAGATCCTCTAAAATATAACTTTCCATCTGAAAATTTTCTTTAAGGACCCACAGCCAACATATTTTAAATTTTTCTTAAAAGATGAATAATTTTAATTATATATGTTTTTATATAATTTTATTTATATATATAAAAAACATGGAAATCCATTGGTTAGTGGTAAAAACTCATAAAATATATACTAGCAGTCATGGGTTCAATCATGCAGGATATTTTTTTGGTTTTTAAGTGTTATGGGTAAGGTTGGAAGCCATGATCGTAGAATCCTTGTTGTCATGTTTGGGACTGTGGTCCTGATACTTAGGACTATGATATCTGATAGTTTTTTAGACCCATTATTGTAGTGGGTGAAGGTGATATTCATTATTTATACCCTAGTCTAATGAAAATTGGGGTCCCGAGACACTATGTTGTGGACGTAGGATATGGATAGAATTCAATGTATTATTACAAAGATTATATCCCAAGGAAATAGCCCAATTTTTTTATTGTATATCCATGTACAAAAAACCCAATAAAACTAAATAAAATTAGGTTTGATTCCGCATATATGGAACAAATCCAACCTCATGTTCCACGCATAATTGTGGTTAATTGTTTTATACTGATATATCGAATAATAAAAATTTTCTTGAAGTGATTTTTAGTTTTTTTGGTTTTATAGGGTGGATCTAATGTAAACCATAATGTATTCAAGATCCACATAAGAAAAATTATTATAAGATCCCCAAATTTAAAACCCTAATACTTATAATATTGAATACTGTAAAAAAATATTGTTTTGTAAAGATTTTATCCTATCAAATAATATAAACATCAGTTACAACCCAATTACTATAAAAATATTAAAAATATAAACATAAAATGTTTTAATGATGATTTAGTAAGGGATGTGCAAGAAAAAAATATACAGTTGTCACTATCATTATTATCTGAGCTCAACTTTCTTACTCTACTTTTTAATGAAGGCTACCACAAATTTTACTAGAATCTTGCTTATAGATCCATCATTTCCCAATAAATTTTTTGATTAAGATCTAAAAAAATGAATATAATTAAAAATAAAAATAATTAACATTAAAACATAAAATCATGATGTAAGGAATCAAAATAAACTGATTATAATTTTGCGATGTATAAATTGTTTCACTAGCTAATAATACCCAACTCATTATTGCCATGTTATCTCTCCCAAATGCACTTAATTCATTCAAAATTTCTCCCAATTTAGCACTCATATTGGACACCATCTTAGCACATGGAAAACTAATAAGGGAAATGGTTCTACACTTAATAGTGTAGAGAAAAAATTTAATAAAAGATTGAGTTTGTTCTATTGAATTCACCCATGTCTCATGGACACCATAAAGATGTGGTCCCCTCTTACTTATATGAAAAGACTGTGTGTTTATGGAATCTCGCATCATATAGTCATAATTAGTAAAGAACCTATAAAAGTATCAACTAGTTATCACACACCCTACACATAAACCTGGGATTGTTCTCCGTCACTCAATACAAATTCATGACTAATATTTAATATTCCCCATTATTTTATGCTCTCTATCTTGATGAATCCCAATTTAAAATGAGGATGTTTTTTTTGTAGATTTAATAAAAAGATATTCTAAAAATCCTATTGAAAATTTTAAAAAAAAAGTAAAGGAAAATGGAATTCATAGGTGAATAAATTTTGGTCCTCACCTATGTTCCCAATTTCTCACAATGATACCACGAGTCTAGTCTCATTTCTTAATCCAGGTACCAAGTGTTGTTGCTTCTTCTAGGGTCCGAGTGTACCCCATTTCTCTCTATGATAATAGAACTTAGTTTATCACTAGGATATCAGTAGACTATTACCATTACCTATTTAAAATAATAATGTTACTAATATGGTTATGAGTAGTTACCTAGACACCTTGGAACCATTTTTTATAACCCCCAACCACCAAAATTGTTATCATAAATGATAATAGAACCAGATAAAAAAAGACTATGTGCCAAAATCATCCCATTTTACCCTCTAGGGATTTTCATCTCCAAACATAGTGAATATTATAGTGATATAGGGTATTAGTTACATTGTATGGTTCGATACATGAAACCATTAAAAAATAACACTTCTATTAATTTATAATCTGAATTATGGAAAATTTCCCCTTATAATAGGATTAATCAAGTAAATAGGGAGTTCCCTCATGGTATCTAAATTATACATTAGAATCAGCACGTCAAAACTTCGAGAAAAATCAATGAATCAATCATTTTTGGAAGTGTTCCTCTTTTGGTTTCTCTTATTGACCAAGACCTGTATACGATGGTTCCCAAAATACCCTAAAATGTACTCACTATTATCCATAGAGGAAATATCTGGGTTCACCATTTTATATAGTGGTATACCTATGCTAAAATTCACACATCTAATCAATAATGTAAAATATATTATATGAATATTTACCCTTGGGTAAAATATCGTAAATCTCATTTCACCTAAGCCACTTCCATAGACACATGACATACATAACTGGGTAATTATGAGCAATATTTTCCCAAATTTCAATAATGTATTATATTAAAAAAAATTATCATTGGTTATTCTCCCTAATTAATGGAGTCCCTTGGGAATAGTCAATAATGTGTCCCTTAGTTAAAGATAATTCCTCCTCTCAGAGAACTAGTGGAATTTTTTATAGCTTAACCATCCCGGCTCACCCTTCCAATAAATTATATACCACCACTATATACTTTGAGTTAAATGTTCTTTTATTTAATCAACATCATTTTATCTAATTCATGTGATTGGGGTATAAATATAATCTTAATATAATATATTTTTTTAATAATCCTCTCACTATTTATCACTAACCATTTTCTTAATCATTCATCCTTACTAGATATTTACAATCTTATAGATGTCAATCCCAAATGGTTTTACAACAAAGTGTAATCCCTAACACACCTTCTCCTATCTTATATATGATGTTATAATAGAGAGGATTCCTCATACTAAAGTCTTAAATTGAAAAATTATAAGACACAAGTGACATGTATTACATTTAAAGTATAATTAATCCACTAAAAATTGATCCTAATCATATGATATTAAACTAAAAAACACCCTTAGTCATAGTTGCATCAACATAAAAGGCATTTCATTGGTTATAGTTGTATGACCATAATTGAAACAACAATGGTACATTTCAAACAACCTTAAAAGTTATTTTATGACTCATTAAATGGAACAAAACTAATAAATCTATGATTTTCTAAAAAATAATACTATGTTTAGTAATATATTGGGAATTTGACACAAAGCTAAAACAAACCCTGAAATATTATTATTTAATTATGATCATTATATCATAGATTTTGAATTGGAATGTATCAATAAAAGTAACAGAATTTTTAAATATATATTATGTTCCTAATCAATATAAAATTTATTGAAAAATTATTAGTAAATAAGCACTAAATTTTTATTATATTCATTTCATTCTTTAATAAAATTGGTTTATTCCAAAATGATTTTTATTTCTATTGTTAGAGAATAATATAATTTACATAGTCTGTATTAATAAATAGTATTTCATAATAAAGATATAATTTAAAAAATATATATATAAAAATAATCATACGGTATTCTTTTGGGATTTTTTCGGGAAATATTGATTTTTTAGGGAATAGTGAAAAAATACTAATTTTCGTTGGAAAATATATTTTATTCTCAAGAATTTACAAAGATTTATTTTGTTTTGAAATTGTTTTATAGTAAAATTTGTTCATTTATATGATTAATAATATATTTGTGGTAATCAAAATCCTTTGTATTCATGATATTTTTATAAACAAATTATACATATAAAGGCATTATTTTTAAAAAATCGTTTTCAACTTGTTTTATAGGTAAAATTTTAAATTAATTATTTCTAATATATGAATTGAATTTGATAAACCAAATTTAATATTTTTAATTATATTAATTAATATTTTCCAAATAGTTTTTTTTATTTTGGGCCATTCTAAAATGTTTCTATGGTAAATAGTTATAACAAGAGTAAATTGTAAATTGTGATAATTGATGTCAAATATAATGTGAAACGACATTAAAATATATATAACACTACCATTTACCATATTATATTAGTGTATTTCTTCCATATACATATATTTTATATTTTATTTCCACATAAATCTTTTTTTCTTTGATGATGGCCTCTATAATATGTTTAGTAATGAAAAATAAAAAATTCCACTCTCTAGCTTTTAAATATCTATTATATATTCAAATTGAGGTAAAAATAATTTTTTAATTAGTATTAAATTTTAGTTTGAGATTAATGAAATTAATATTATTATTATTATAATTTATTTATAATTTTTAGTGACTATATAATTACATTAAATATATATAAATTGCAAACAGTGTGGATGCACAACTAGTTAAAAAATCAATAGTAAGGACTTTAAAAACATTAAAAGTATTTTATTTTCGATGAATTGTGCTGAATCCAAAATTTAATATTAAATTATAATGTATTATTTATTATAAAATTTACTATTTTCTAATTCCATTAATTTCTTGATGAAATTAAATTAATTTTACATAAAATGAATTTTAATTATTTTTTATAATAAAATATACTTAATTATAGGATTTAAGATTAATTAAAACACAATATTTTTTCATGTTTATGTTATATCATGTTTAATATAAACCTTTTCCATTTTGGGTCACTTTTCCTGTTATAGTAACTATCTTCACCCTTAAATACTAATTTTTTTTATATCATGGTAGTCTTCAATAGGGTTAACAATGGGTTAGAAAATAGAAAAGTGGATCATATCACTTAAATTTTATAAATTTAATGTCATTATAGTATTTAGATTAATAATAGTCCTATATTATAAATATATCAAATTTTCCTATTTTAAATTGAAAAAATTTATATTAATTTAATAATTTATGCAATGTAAAGAGTGCCCCTCCCCTCACTTATAAAAGAGAGCCTCCTCTATTCTATTAGTCAAAATTTTTAAGGACCCTTGTTCATCGAAAACCTACCCAGATACCTTAATAATTTCACTACCCACATCATAATGGTTTTATTATGGGAATAATATAAATGTTAAAGGGCTTACGGTTCAAATCCATGGTTGTTGTTGGAAGAATAGGTATAGATTTTAAGCGAATGTTTTAGTTTTATTTATTCTTATTTCTCCTTAAAAAACCTTAAAAACATTACAATATAAAAATTAAGAATATAAACTATACTTATATTTTATTATTTTTTTATAATTCTTAATCCGTCTCTTTTTTCATCTTATTAGAAATTAAACCATTGTTCATGAGTACAAAGGAATACCTCCTCATGAACCGATGTAATTTTTTATCCATCACCACTTTTCATGATAGAATATAATTACGGATTTATTTTATGTATTTTATATTAATGATATAATAAACTATATATAAGGATAATATTTTATCTATTTTCATACCATTCTATCCGTTGAATATTGATAATTTTATTCACGAATATGTGTGGATTACCACCTCTATGAAGTGATGTATTTTTTCCTCACATCCTTATTTAGATTTTATATATAACATTATTTAAAGGTATAATAATATTTTTATGACATAAAAAATGATACTTACCTTCTTTCTATCATTATCATTAGTGAATGGGCATGGTACTCATGCGTACGTAGGGACTACTGTATCCATGTTGTAACATAATTCATTTTTTATAACCACAGTGAATATATTTTTATAAAATTATAATTAATATATAAAAATTATTTCTATGAAATTATTATTATTCTTTAAATGATGATACAATGAACTCTTTTACCATGGTCAATATACTGAATCCAAATTGAAATTATGAAATAAACATCCTCAAAACACCCGATGTGGACAAAATGGATTACGTTACTAAATTTTCCATTGGAATAAACAAAATAAAAGGTTTAATAATAAATTAATAAACCTTTAAAATCATATTAAAAAATTGGATAATTGATAAAATTTTATTATATAAGAGATGAAGAAATTATGTGTAAAGTGATACTAAAGAAAATGTATTTTGTCCCAATTTCCCTTAGTTGAGGAATGTTTTAATGTTATATAGATAATTTCATATATGTAGTGTATATAATACCATTTTATATGTAATATCATGAATGATTTTTATTTATTGGTATTTTAAGTACCATTATATTTTACTTAATCCCATGCGTTTTGATTTTAATGATACCAAAGCAGTAAGGGATCAATTAACTCAATTTCTATTCATTGAGATATAATTAAACATCATTGAATATGTTATTCCAACATTATGTGTGAAATTACCTTTAAATTTATTATGTTTTATATGCACTTTAATAAAAATTTGTGTACACTAAATCAGTTCATTTATTAAATTATAACTTAAATGATTCTATCATTGTAAGGATTATCCATCTTAATGTTCTTTCATTGAGAAATGTCATGTATTATTCACCTAAATAATTTTAGAAGGAATATATTATGACTATTTATATATTAAATCATGAAATAATATTTTATCATGAAATTTATGTTACTTTGAATTTCACTCTTCCGTGAGTGATTTGTTCTTATTTTAAAAAATTTTAAGGGTTTTTATGGTGTCAATTTAAATACCATATAACATAATCCACATTATACACCATGTTTTATTTTATATGGTGTAAATAATAACCGATGAATGTGATTCCAAATATTATTTTATAGAAAAATTGGTTTTATATAATAATTATATGTTACTTCAATCAATGGATTTTTGATTCATACATTACACATGTTGTAAGTGTTTCTCATCATAAACATCATTCTTTGAGAGATGTTTTTCATTGACGCACATATTTTCATTTATATGGTGTATGAACTAACTCTTAACAAATAATTTCATGACTCTTTCTATAAACATTTTATTTTATGTTCGTTATTTTGTACTTAAATTTTAAAGGGTCTGTGGTTTCATATGGTCATAAATGGTTTAAATTTAAAATTGGTTCTCTGAAATGTTCAATGAATTTTAACAGAACTATTTCTCCATGTAATTTATCTTATTTAATGAATGGTATTTTATAAAACTAATTTATTTTTTAATTTTATCTTTCATGACATTTTACCATATTTTGAAAAGATTTAAAAATATAGTTTTTATCAATTTTTCTCATGGGTCACCTTTTATTGTCGTTACAAAATTTTTAAAGGAATGTATATTTTTATAATTTATCACATGACTAGATACTCACATATTCATTAATTTTATTTTATTTTATTCTTCCATTGTATTTTTGCATTATTATTTTTAAAGATAATTATTTTATGACATTTTTTGGATTTTTTTTCAAACGTACCCAAAGAAAATGTAATTTTCCATTAATTTTCAGGATATTTTTTAAAAATTCTTATACTTTTATTTTTATCGATAGAAAAATAATATAGTGATTCACATTATTTACAAGGTATGTGATATAATAATATCATTCACTTCATTTTTATGATTGTTTTATGATTATTTTTAGAGTTTATTGTTGAAAAATTCGCTTTATTTTCATAGGAAAATTGAGATATGATAGTTGAGATGAAATGAAAGCATACACTTGTATTGATTATTGATATGGTACATAGAAATTTTTTATAAATGAGGGGAGGGGGAGTGAGCCTAAATATTTAAATTTCATTGTATGATTTATGTTGTTTGGGTCTATAATATCATTCCAATGTATTAGGTCAAGAGAGAGAGAGAGTTAACCGGTCCTATGGTTATCATAAGATATTTTTTAAATTTACCAGATAGGTTATTTCATTTATAAAAATAATTTTAAGAGAGATATGATAATCATTTTCCAGGATAATGACAGATTTTATTAATTCATGCTATATGTTTTTAAGGGTAACTTTAAGAAACCCTATCATCTCATGTATCATGATTATTGATTATTATAACTCTTTCCCTTATTAAAGAATTATTCCATGTCATCCGTTTAATGGCCCACATTTTCATGGGTATGAATTTTATTATGTTATACTAATTGAATTTTATAACATCATCATACCCTTTTTCTCATCTTTTTCTCACTGATAGAATTCAATTAGTTTTTCTTATATTTATCCTTGTTGAGGGTTTGAGAAAAACATTATTATGTTTTATTTTCCCACCTTTTATAAATATTTATTTAAAATAAATTATTTCTAGAATGGTTTCATGTGCGATAATATTTCTAGGAGATGTTGAATACATAATCTGGAATAAGAAAATATAGGTTGAGTGGAATAATAATCAATTTAATACATTTTTGTTGTTATCTAATAGTTTATGTTATTTCTTTAGAACCCTAAACCAAAAAATTCATTTGGTGTGACACTGACTGATTTTTTTAATTGACATGTCATCGTACACATAAACCCATATAAATGGGGTCAAAAATAGTGAAGACCTAGTAAATTACTTCTAGTTATATGCTTTCAATCATTGGGTATGGTCCCTATACTGCTATATAAGGGTAATCTCTCTCCTGGGACATCGTTGTTTGATAGAGAATTAGGTTATTCATTATCTTCCTTCCATGTGTCACAAGTAGGAATTCCTTAGTAGAGAAAAATCATTAAATTCTTGATTTAATATTTTTTAAATTGGGACACATTAGTTATTATAAAAACCAAAAACATAAATATTATTTTTTCTACTTTGGATTATGGTATTGAGAGTTCATGGATATTATAGTATGTATCAAATAAGGGTTAAGATTTCATTGTAAATTAAGAATTATTATCATATGAGGTTAAATTAATATTTATTGATATCATCATGGGTTTTATAGTTTAAGTTAGATCATATGGCCAAATTCATAGAAACACCGTTTTAAGATTTAGTTAATGAGATTTTAAAGTTATTAATGATATTTTGAAGACATTTTTTTCATTTTTCATACAAGAATCCCTTAGGTTTGTCGTTTGATTTAATATGAAGGATTATTTAGGAATAACATAATTGTTTTTTACATATGTAGGATGAATTTTATTGGATAACATTTGAGGTTAATATGTTATTAATAAAGTTTTTTCTGATATAGAGATAATTAATCATGGAATGATTTAATTTGACATTTGGGAATTGTTGATGAATTTTATATATTAATGTATTATTCATTTTTTTAATGTTTATTAATTTTGGGAATTATATTGAAATAATATTACAATTTTGGTTTATAAATATAGAAAGAAAATATTTTCATCCTTTTATATACATCATGGTAAGTTATATGATGATTATAGTTCTCCAAGAGTTAAATAATAAAAATCATCTTTCTTATTAAAACTTGATATAAAGTTGGAAAATTATTGAAAAATTCATTAAAATGATGAATTTTATTTTATGGATTTTAAAAAATTAGTATGATTATTTTCTAATGTTATAATTCTAGATCTAAATGGGGTATTTTAACTCTGAGAAAAAGATATTGAAATAAAAATGTTACCCTATTATCTTATTATTTTAAAGAATTTATGATATTTTACACACCTCATTAGTTTATGGTTTTTTGGTTATTATCTTTCTCATTATCATTAAATTTCTTGTGATCTATGTTCTCTATCACATGTTATCATTATTTTGACCATAATTGTTTCCTCTATGTCTATATAATCACTTTTCACCAATGGTCACCTATTTAGATACATAGTTATGTGTTATTCGAGATGAAATTTCCCTCTATTAAAAAGGATGTTTTATTATGAATTTTTTCATGTGATTTTACAAAAATGGTATTCTTAAATACAACAAATGTTTTCCTTTAATAATAATATAATTTATCATCCACTCCTTGTAATAGATTATAAAAATGATTTAATCTCTTAAAACAATGATCTTATTAAAATTATGATGTCACAATTTATTAAAGGTGTTGAATGTAACACGCTGACATTTTTCTAAAATTAAAAAAATTTCAATAGTGTATATGAAACATAAATAAGAGATTAAATTAATAATGGAAAATTTTAATTTTAATATGATTTATATGATCTATTTTTTAAATTGGAGGTTATTAATTGGAGTAAATTATTTTTTAAAATATATATTATGGTCCTATTCAATAATTTTATATGATAATTACATAGTAAATAAGAATTAATTTTTTTAAGGTAATTTTATTCTTCATAAACCAAACTTCTTGAAAAATGGATTTTATTTATATTTGTGAAAGAATATTATAATTGTATTATGAAACTTTTAGAAATAAAATTTGATAAAAATTATTTCATTTTTAAATAATTATATAAAAATTGTCTTAGGTTGATATTTTGGGATTTTTATGAAAATTTGGTTCTTCATTGAATAGGGATAATACATTGTTTTGTATTGATAACTAAATTTTCTTGCTGAAGTAAAAAAGGATCCAATTTTTAAATAATTTTAATTTTATCTTAAAAATAATCCAATTATGGTTATTGGAATAAATTGTATACTTGATTATTTTATAAAAACCCATTATACAAAAAGAGATATTTTTCTAGAAAACTATCATAACCCCACTACCTATAGAGAACCCCTCCTAGTCACCAATGAGTGAAGGGAGATAGTGACCACCCATTTCCCTCCTCCAGTGGGCCCCAATTTGGGGACTAACATCAAGTGTATATCAAATATATAGGAGCAATTTCCCTATAATAGAACACGTCTGAGAGAGAGAGATAGTATGGGAACAACAATCAAAACCTTCTCATAATGATAAACAAGATCCAAATAGCATATATGTAATGTTATTGAGTAAAAAAATAACATAAAATATAACTAAAAGTAGAAAAATTGAGAACTCTTTACTTACTATGGTGCTGGAAATTATCCTGAAAAACAATATGCTAGTAATATACATTCCAATCTCCAAACTAATCCCGAAAAACAGAAAAATATTTTATATATACACGGGGTTACCATAAGAGTATAATCTTTGGATCATACTATAATATTATCATACAAAATTAAATGAAAACATACTAACTCACAGTGAATGATAATGAAACTATATCATCACCTAAATAGATAAATTATGTTCCTAACCTCACTATGTTTATCTCTAACAAAGTATAGCATAAAATAGATAATTTATTATCATAAAAAATAACAAGGGTACCCTGCTACCATTTACCCACTGGTTTACCACACTGCCCCAATGCCATACATCATGATGCATCACATTTCAAAATTAATCCATCCATTTAATTCCTAGGCTATGTATCATAACTTTGACCTAATGAATCACATCAATTTATCAACCCATATCAGGTTGTTTTTGGGATCCACCACATTTCAAATGATGTTTATCATACATTGGGAATTATACCTAAACCCATCATAGATCGTTCAGCATGTATGGTACCCCATTACCTCACATCTAATACATTCAATACATATAATAATACCTTGGATACAATATCTAGAGACATATGTGTGTGAAATAACCATAAGGAATTACATCCCTCTATAAAAATATATATGAAACTAAATAATGAAAATATATGAACATAATACTACCAAGAGGGGAGATAGGGGCTAGAGGATCTAGTCATCCATCTATCCTCACCACTAGTATTTTGCGGAAAATAACCTAATATAGTCTACTAGGTTTTATTCAACCTATCGATGTGGGTGGGATAGTTTATAAAATATAAAAATTCACATGATATAATGTAGATCACAACCACACTATCATCATGAACTAGTCCTGTGATCAACACCAACTGTCATCTCTTATACACCTTGGTCCCATAGCAATGGACATGACATCCTATAACCAAACAAGAATTTAAGAAGCTACATTATTTTAATCCTATCTTTTTAACTTTTCACTTCACAATAACTAATTAGTTATCTATTAATCATTATTATTCTAATTAATTTTCATTAACAAACATAGTGAATTATATACCCTCCATATATAATTTAATTATTTTCTTGATTTCTCAAGATTAACATTAACATTCTTTTACAGAATGAACCAACCCTATGGTATTGGAATTTTATTAAACATTGCAATCATTCCATAATTCAAAGTACTCTAGGAAAACAACTTAATCTACCAATACAAGATAAAACCAAGCACATCTGGCAACCCCATGTAGTGGGAAGATGAATTTTGAGAAAAAAAGAAACACAAACATTCCTTCATAAAATAGATTCCTTGGAATAAATATTCTAGATTAACCACAAAAACATGTTAGAATATATTCAACCCATTTTTCCATCTTTGGATCCATCCCTGACACCCACATGTATATCACCATGCATCTCGCCATCAAATGTGTCATCTACATCCATAGCCTCAGGCCTCCTTTCCCATTCCTCATCAGCCGTCATAGGCTCACATCAGATTACAATGAACATATCCATATCACATATAATAAGGAAAAAATAATAGTAAAAAAGTAAAATGAAGTACCTAAAATAAGGAAGTCAACCTTCACGTGAAAATGGTCTCTCACAAACCCCAACACAAGGAAACTAGACATTATAAACAAAAGGGAACTCTTATACCCAATGAATTAAATTTATAAAAAACTTGTTTTTATTCTTTCATGAATTAACTGATTCATTAGTCATAGGTTACAACTATAGGATAATTAAATAATTAACTATAATAAGTTACCGAATTGACTGGATGAGATCTCAAGCAAAAAACTAGTTTCATAAAACAAGGAGAAGGAAATATATTGATTAACATTCATTTTTATTATTTTCATAATTTAAAAGAATTATAGCTTCATGTTCTTCATGAATTTCAATTAACATATAGAATCACATATCAATTAAACATGAATACTAGCATCACTTTGATTATTAAAAAATCATAAGAAACACTATATTTGTTAGCAATGCCTCATTAATTCTTTACCCACAAAATAAATTATTAATGATTATTCATTATTTATTAATTTCATCAATTTGAAAATGATAACCAATGAATAAAAACATATGGTTCAAATAATTTCATACATAGAACACTATCTAGAAATCACAGGGGAAATAGTTGTCACCATGGAATGTAAAAATATATGATTACTATAATCATAATCCAATTCAATAATTTAAACTGGTATAATATGTATTATTATATTTCCACCACCATAAAAAGGGAAAAACCATTTTTAATTAATGATGTCATATAAATAAATATTAGAATCAATGATTCATATACCTCAATAGATTCAATGTTCTTCAAATGAGAATGAACAATATCACAAATTTCTAATCACCCCTCCCTTAAAAAACAACATCCATCCAATGACATTGTGTCATCAAAAATCCAAAAAAAAATACCTATGCATTTTATATGTAAACTACCCTAACATTGAAATAAGGAATAAGAGGAAATTCCATCGTTCTATGAAGAAGCCATGGGGAAATGGAGATAGAACATTCGTCGAATTTTTATTGATAAAATAGAAGAATTTGATATCAATCCATATCAAAATGGGATTAAAAGAAATCAAGGAACTACCATTGAGAACCTAGGGTTAAAAGTAAATAAGTTGTAGAAAATTGGTTTTTACGGGGGTCAGGGTATTTATGGAAAAATAGAAATTTTAAAGACCATGATGCAACCCCTAGGACCACACGATAGACTACATAAACCATGATGTAGTTAGAGGAGACCGCAAAACTTCCCCTTGATCAACCCTGTATCTAAGAATCATGCCATCTTCTCTAGAATATATCATATAAAATGGGAAAGGGGGATATGATTTATCTCTAAGAACCACGTCATAACTACCCATAAAATAGAAAAACATCCCAAAATGGCTACACTATAGCTTCATGGTCCACACTATAGCCTCACAACCATTGGGAATGGATTACGCTGGATCAGAAATCTATGAAAAACTTAACCCTAAAAAGGAAGAAGCCTCCTATATCAACCATATACTAGAGCATGTATTCCCATGCTATAGAACACAAGACTATGAAATATCCTATTACCCCATGCCATAACCTTGCCTAAAATGGTAGTTCCACCTTCATTTTCCCACCATTTACCATCCAAACACCATGACACATCTTATAGGGGAATCCAATACCGAAAAAAAACAAAGGGATGAGTACTAGATTATAGTACCTTACATCAAATACCTATAAAAAAATTTCATCCGTGATTATTCAAAACCAAACTAGAGAATAAAGAAATGGATTGGTCATCAAAATAAAAACCCAATAAGATACCTCTCAAGAATCTATCCATATAAGGAGATTACCCACCTCACAAATAAGAAAAAACCACTAAACATCACAAAAATTACATCAAAAAATAGACTATAAAACTATCAAAATTAAGATACATCTCAAACAAGAGTAAAGTCACAATCAAGAAAAAAGATAGAGACTATTTTATAAACATGAAAGGGTACACAACCACAATTATAAATTTTTTAATAGAATATCTAAACAACATAAAACCTGGGGTACTGAGTGTGTATGAACAACTTCCATTCCAAGGTAATATCATTCATGAAAAATTTCCACCAGATGACATAAATCAAGGGAATAATGCTCCTTCAGAACACCTTCTCCTAGTGGTCCTAGATCTCCAAAGACTGCTCCTTAACGGTAACATCATCATCAATATTGATTTCTCCCTAATAAATGTCTTGGGATTTATTATTAAGGTAACAATGAAGCTGTGACATAAGAAAAATACCATGTATCCAAATAATATATGTGGTAAGTTCTTTCTTATATTCCAAAAGTCCAATGTGAGCCAACACCTCAAAAGACCCAATAATCTATAGTGAATGAAAACTCCCACAAATAATTTTTTTTGCCTCTTATGAGGGTATTACTTAGGTAACAAATGATCTATAATATCAAACCCCAAATGCATGATCCTATAATCAAATTATTATTTCTTATGATCTTATGATACTTTCATCCATTCATTAATTACATGAACTATCTCTATCATGTTCTCCACTAGCTCTGGATCGAGATCTATGGGATCATCAACCCTAGTCCAACACAATGAAGAATAAATAAAATCAATCAAAAAATTATTTGAATAGTGTAAAAAAATTATTGGAGTTAAAATTATTGTTTTAAGAAAACATTAGTGAATTTAGGTGCCTCACCATTAAACCTCCAAAATCATGGACACAATAATTCAACATGTCTTCACAATTCTGGATATTAAACTTTTTCTAACCATCCATATTCGGATAAAAGTATGTACTAAATCATAACTAATAACCAAAAGCATACAAGATATATATCCACACCATAGAGGTAAAATGAGGATCAAAATCAATAATGATAGACCTCATAAATCTTTCGAGTCCCACCACCTACTCTATATACTTCTTTGAAAAAACCTACAGTTATCTTAACACCGTAACCTCTATAATATGTGTTTATTTTATTAGATGATATACTATAACACAAATAGTATCATATCCTCCCTCTGATATTTGTAAACTAGTAACAAAGTATAGTGAGATTTCCTCCAACTTCCATGGGATGGAATCTGAAAAATGAGTCAAACCACTATGAAGAATAAATTTGACCTTTACCTCCTAAAATGCCCATCACACCATTCCACCCAAAATTCCTTCTCAGAGATAGGTTCTCTTTGTTATAGTTGGATGCACTATAAACGGTGAAATATGGATCTCATGAAGAATTATCTAACAGATCAATAATGGGACAAAAATCCTTCCCTTGAATAACACTTCGCACTGTATATATTTAGACAAACCATTATGTTCATTGCCAAAAACAGCTCAGTATCTCCATACCTCTACCTCAGAATCCCCCACTTGGGACTCCTCAACCAAATTTACTAATAAAAACTGATAATTCATCACAAAAGACTACCTCTAAAACCAACCTCTCTTATATTTATAACAATCATTGAGAGATAATCCATCACTCTATAGGAATCTATAGATTCACCACTGGAATCCCAACATGACATCATGTTCAGCGCATCAGCTAAATAATTACCCTCGAATAGTGTATAGAGATATTAAAGTCATAAGAATATAATATTTTTTCCACGATAAATGAATCATGTTCAATTAATACTGGGATAAGATATAGCATTTGCTCTTATGATTGTTAAAAAACCCAAAACACTCACAAATGCCGTAATCTCTCAACAACTTCAAGGATAACACAACTATTGTTAACTCAAGATCATTGGTGGAATAGTTACCTTTATGGGGACATTACTACTGAGAATCAAAAGAAAAAACCATTATCTAATATATTATAGGAAAACCAAAAATAATATTCCATGAATTATAAAAAAACATTAACTAAACATCCTCTACTGAAAAACTATGTACTGGCCCACTAAACAACATATCCTTATATTATTTGAAAGTTATCTAAAATTTATCATTCTAAAATAATTAATTATATTTATTAGTCAAGGATGTCAGTGAATTTTAAATCTAAGTGAAATTGGTTAGAACCCTCTTATAATGGCCTATAAGACTAAGGAAACAACTTACCTTTGTGATTGTCGTTGGATTTTAAACTTAAGAGAAATTGGTTACACACATCTTATAATGGCATCCAAGACTATGGAAACAATGTACCATTGTGACTATCATTGGGACTTCCCATGAGGCAATTACATAAATCATTAAAAGAACTATATTTACTCCCTATTTGGATATGAAATTCTCTATTAAACGATATTCATGATCTTAGAACTAACACTTTGTCAAATTCATGAACAACTATAGATGTCGATGAACTATTTAAAAAGCACAGAGATGATCTAAAAGATCCAGCTTATACTCAGAGTAAACAAGGATTTCATAAATGAAAACCATTGTGAACTAATCCTAGAAATCCCTAAACACTATTTTTATCAAAACCATGAAAACATTTTAAGCTTTCATCAAACATAATAACATCATAACTTACTCTTAATTTCCATGATGACATTGTAATGTGGTCTTCAAAATATCCTCAACCTTCACCTGCATATGATGATATCTCACTATATATCAATCTTCCATAACCAACCTTCACCTTTCATCATGTTGAATAAATCATCAATCCGTAGAAGTGGATATTGTTTCTTCACTTTCACTTAATAAATGTGAGGATAATTGATACAATGCCAAAAAATACTATCGAAATTCTTCATGAACAACATTGGAGAACCCCATGGTGACACACTTTGCTGAAAAAAACCTAATCTCATTAGATAATTGATCTCTACACATAGATCATAAAAATTGAAAGGTGTCTTCATATATATAGACATGGAGATAGAAGAAAATCATGGTTGTAGGTCATTCAAAAACATTACTTCTCATTATGGGGAAATGATATAATATTCTGAAGAAAAAGTCATGGTACTCTTCCATAACCATGGGAAAAACCGTTAGCTAAGCCTCTAAAATACTCAGCATCAGCTCATCCAACATGAAAGACAATGAAAATACACACCTCTGACCCATCCGATGGTCTCTCATAGAAAATAACACTACTATATCTCCTTCAGCATTAAATAACACAACCTATGTCCTAAATTAGATAACAACAGACTATTCATATTATACCCTATCCATAAAAAGTATGATTTCCTTTTTATATATTAACAAATAGAGGAAGTTACCAAAGGAGTGGTGATACCTCAGCACTACCAAATTTTTCTTACAAGCAGTGTCCATTTATGAATGACCTCCAACTAACATATTCAATTCTAATGGAACAATATGTATCTCAACCCCAAGTATAATATCATGTACTATGGAATGTAATATGACGGAGTGGGTATGTCCAAAATCAATCAAGGTATGAACCCAGATAGAAAATAAGAATATGGTATCTCTAATGAAATCTATCTCAAATGAAAGTATAAATGAAAGGGAATAAACATTACAATGACCTTCTCTATGGTCTTTACTACTCTCATATTAACCAAATCCATGGACATTCTCTTATCTCTATGGATAATGAAAATCTTGGAAACTTCTCTTACCTACCCCATCTCCTCTCTACCAATCACATGTAGGATCATCCTACCACTTCATTCATAGATGAAATTTCATCAATAGAGTAATCGTAAGGGGAATACCTTGTAGATGGTTCTAAATCTGAAATATTGGTAATTCCAAGCACTTATTTTTTTGTCCTCCAAAAGGAAAACATATTACTAATCCCTTTTTAATGTCCTATGAGTCTCCACCCTTAGAGAAACAGGATGATGAGGCATGCAACCTACCCCCACCCGAAACAATTTTAAAGCTCTTCTATATTGGAAACTGGGAACCCCTGACCATAGCTCTGCTTCATGAAGAACCCTATAGACTCTCCTATCATGAAAAATTAGCTCTAGATAGAATCCTCTCAGAAACCTATACTTTTCTAGATACCTCAATATAAGTTGGAATCATAAATGGGGTGAAATAGAAATGGGTCTTTTGACATAAGTATTCATTAAAATACCTATGTATGGCCACCTCATATGGAAATAGGACAAAAATGTATTGGAGAAGGGTCCTAATTTAGATCCCAAATTCATTCATTTTGGGATGCCTATGCTATTGGTTAATAAAATCTTGGTGACTATCGATATTCATGGTTGAAAAAACTATCTCTTCTCCAAAATAATCCCTGAATTCACTCACATGACCTCTGGCTCCATGTGATCCCAAAGGAACAACAACCACCATTTCCTCACTCCTCCATATAGAATTTTCATTTCCAATGAAACCAATTACTCTTATGTATGTATTAAACATAAATCTATATAAAATTATTCCAACTAGTCCCCTATGACTGAATCAAAAATGGAACCCTCATACTTCCGCAGATTCTAACCCTAAATTTATTATAGTGTCCTCCTCCAACTGTCATCATCATTGAACATTATTGTATTTTGATCTACTGGTACATCCTATTCAACATATTTAATGTTAACCTGATGAGGATGTCATCCTAGAAACATGAAAGGATGAATAATAATTGTTAAGGACTCATAAAACTATATATAATAATTTCACAATTAATTAATTAATTTTAGTTTTTATCCTAATACCAAGATTTACTCATTTCAAAAATATAGTCAAAGATGAATAGTGAAGGTTAATTTCCTTGTTCTATACTACAGAACCAGTATCATTTCACATAGTAGGGTTGGTAAACCTAAAAGTTCTATTAATCATATCACAAATGTTCCTAGACTCTCATATATCATATGATTCCCCTTGTTTACAATTCCTACTGAAATTATATGAAATTGTTCCCCAACCAACCCATGTAGTCTCACTTGTGTCTAACTCTAAGATCTATGACATCTCTTCACATAAAAACTTGATACCAATATTTCATTACCTCCCCCCCCCAATATTACCCTTGCTAATATATAAATGATAGAAGGTATATTGTGACCCCCCATGTACCTCCTCTAGTAGGGCATGAGTAAGCGACTAGCACTGACGTTATTACATACACACAAATGGGAGGAATTACTCTCTAAGAGAACAAGTTTAAGAGAGAGATAATATAAATTCACCTATCAACCCATGTTCATAAAGATAAAATTATCAAATATTCATACAAGTAATATTATATAGTACTAAAATAGTTGAAAAATTATAATTCCCAAAAAGGTATAAATGGTAGTCACCGTGAATCCCAAAAATCTCCTAAAAATCCACAAAATAGTAATATCCAACCAAATACCTATCCTACTCCTTTTGGGATAAAAATTTTATATATTCATTGACATAGAATAATATAATTATCAGAATGATACTTCCTAGAATATCTCACACCAAAGATAAAGAAGGTATACTAAATCCTAGTGAACAATAATGAAACTAACACATAACATAAATAGATCTACAAAGTTCCCAACCTAATAATAGATAACTATTACCAAGTATCGCATAAATGAGATCATATATTATAATAATAATATATCAAGGGTTCCAAAAAACCACTTCCCCATTTATTTTCCCTTCTACCCCAATGTCGTATTCCTTAATACATATCAATCAAAAAGTAATAGTTCTAGTACACACCTAGTATATATATAACAACATGAACCTTATGAATCAAATCATCTCCTCATCCAATTTCACATTTAAATATAGTAACCAAGTATTTTTAAGGTCCACCACATCATGTATGAACTATATTATACATCGTGTGTTGTACATCAAGCCATCAAAAAATATACACCGAGTAAGGTACCTCAATCTGTTATAGACTATACATGTCCTACCTATAATAATCATGTGGAAAATTTATCTAGATATATATTTGTGTGAAATAACTATAATTCATTACATAACTCTTCACAACATATGTGAACTAAATATAATGTACACTAGCACATAATACTACCAAGATAATACGGTAAGGAACAAGGAGATAATCATCAATCTATCAAAACCACTGAGATATTAGGGAAAATAATCTCACATAGTCCATAAGGTTTCAATTTCCCAACCGACATGGGTGTTTTAGAATATAAATTCAAAAAGACATACATGATATAATACAACTCACTAGCACGATATGGTAATAATCTAGTCCAAGGTTCAACTACAACTATCATTTCGTAGACACCTAGTTTCCACTGCTAGGGACTCGATATCATATAATCACAATATCATTTTATGATCTAATAAAATTTAATTATTTTATTTTAAAATTTAAACTCTTGTTAATTAATTCATTTCCCATTAATTAATATTATTATGATTACATTTCATTAACCATCTATGTAATGTATGTGTCGTCCATGAATAATGAAACTAATTACAATATTTCTCACAATTAACATTAACATTTTCATTGTAGAATGAAATAATGACAAGAGTCAAACATTTTTTAAATAATGTTATCCTTCAATAATTTCAGTTACTATAGGAAAATAACCTTTGCTACTAAACAGTTATAGAACCAAGCACATCCAGCGGCCTCAAGTCGTTATTAGAGGAATACCACGAAAACAAGGAAACTAATTATTCATTCATTAAAAATTCATCAATAGAAAGAATCCAGATTGAGCACAACAATAGTTAATCCCATTATTAACTTATTCTATTATCTTTGGTTCCATCCCTGAAACCCACATACATATCACCATGAATCTCATCATTATAGGTGTCAACTAGTACCACAGCCTTATGCCTCATAACCCATTTATCAACAGCCATCCTATCTTTACATCACATCTCAAGGATAATATCATGATTAGTTAGAGGTAAGAAAATAAATAAACATATTCATTAGGGAAGTTCATGAAAAAAGAAACAAGGCATTCAATATTCACATGAAAACAGGTTATCAAGGCCTCCAACAAAAGGTGTCTCACCTATTTAAACAAACAGGAACAAGGAAGGCCAAAATCCTAGTGGGCCTTCGACAAGGCTGGCATGCCACTTTTCCAGCCCACAAGGTGTTTCTGTCCAGACCGGTCTTGGAGGAATCACTCGATACATGGTGTTCCCACAAGTGATGTCCCTCGTGCATAAGTATCTTGTTGGTGGTGAACCCCATAGGGGAATGGTGGACCCAAAGGCCCATATGGGCTACTAGTGTAGCGGCTAGGAATTCATGTATGAGAGTGAATCTTGGAACCCACCCTTAGTGAAATCTTCAAGGATGAGAAAGTTACATTCAAATTTATAAGGGAGACACACCTGTTTCCACATATCGTTGTAGGATTGGAGCACTGTAATGATACACCATATCTCTAATACACTATGTCAACCTCCACCCACTTCCTCACCAGCTTGCACTACATTTCACTCTAGACTACCTCTCCCTCACTTCCTACCATTATTTTAGTCTACTGCCAACCAAACCTACACCACTACATGAATATATCCTCACCACCCCACTCGATCAAAGCTGAACCTATCTTCGACCAACAATCATGACCACCAACATCATCTACCACCCCCTCCATCACTCCAAGCCTCATCTGACCACTATGAAGTCCATTGGAGATAAAGAGAACGACGACTGAATTCCATGGCCTCCCAAAGCTCGCTCGAGCTCCCTGTTAACATATGTGAGACCAATATGTCTACTACTCTCTCATCACTGAAGTCTAGGATGACCCCATGCATTCATTTCCTCTTTGCATAACAATTTTTTATCACTGGTCCACTGATGCTCGAACACCACCATCCCCAAGGCACACTACCACTTTCGAAGAATCCACATTGTACCACTTCACTACATGGACTCTATTGCACATGGTATTTGAAACTCACAGGGATAACGGTTGTGATCCCAACACAGATAAGCTCCCCTTTCATTGGGATCATTGAAAATATGGAGTTTGAGACCCCCTCCCCTCCCCTCATATATAAAGAGGTTGTCACCACCCTTCTATAGCATTGGTTGACACTAGGATGGACCCACCAAGGATCACCAGCTACACTGCATCTTTTCCTTCCACATGTTCTCCTTCTTCTTCTATTTTCTACATTCTTTTAATTATTTTGTATTAGTTTTATTTAAATTGAACATTCAATTTTAGTTATGTAAATAAATAAATTGAAAAAAGTTTTTCGATTTTGTTTTAACCATCTCTTCTTATTTTATTCTTTTTTTTATTTTCTACATTTATTATTACATTATTATTAGTGTTAGTATTATGAATAACAATAATATTATTATTTTTGTTATTATTATTATTATTACTAATAATAATAATAATAATAATATGATTAATATTATAATTTTAGAATTATTTTTCTATTCTGTTTCATCAATTTTATTATCTATCTCTCTCATACCAATTATATTTTGTTTTGTTCTTTTTTTTCTCATCCCTATTCTATATAAAATTTATTTTTTCCTTTTTTTTATTCTATTTCTCTTTATCATTATATATATATCCACCATAGTGATCTCTTACTCTCAGAAGTGAGAGATGGACCCTGAGGCTTGGTCTGGTGAGAGGTCAAGTTGTACATGAATTTTCCAGAAATTATTATTTTACTTTTGTGGAATATTTGAGTATAATTCATGGTAAGGTGAATGTCCCATATGTGGTGACTCCACGCCAGTGATATGAACCTCAATAATTTTCAATTATTTTATTTTAATATATTTTCCATCTCTCCATTGCTTAACTCTTCATATAATGGAGTGGAGATAAAAAATAGATAAAATAGCATCGATAGAGTAGGGTCCTAGAATATGTCACACCCTATACCATGGTGTTTAATTATCCATGATTATATGAGGAGGTGGATTTAAGATTTTGGGGGCTCTCAAACATTCCATAATTTCGAAAGGAATAACAGTAGTAAAAAATGAGATTTGATGATTGGATTATGAAAAAATAAAACAATTAATGCAGAATAGTGATTAAATCCAAAATTAAACCCAAAAACATGTTCTTTCTTCTTTACTTCATTATTTTTAAATTTTCATGGTATAATAAGTTTAAATTTTTATTTTTCAAGTCATTCTTTAAAGAAAATTAAAAACCTATACTGTTTCATTATTTTATTTTGTTAAATAATCAAAAAAAATAGTTATGTGATAAGGAATTAGTAGTAGAATCAAACATTAAGGCTCCTCGAGTGAGAATACCTTAATTATCAATTTCACTACACTAGGAAATATAATTTTCTTACACACCCTATGAAAGGTTAGTGTTCAAATCTATTGTTGTTACTGGGGAGCCAATTAATAGTCCACTCACTTTTTCTATATTCCCATTTTTTAAATAAAAAA
The DNA here is from genome assembly GCA_963277665.1 of Viscum album. Lineage (NCBI taxonomy): Eukaryota > Viridiplantae > Streptophyta > Magnoliopsida > Santalales > Viscaceae > Viscum > Viscum album. The sequence continues at coordinate 2,130,767,534 of OY728155.1, read as the reverse complement.
ATATTAAAAAATATCATTCCATGATGAATTCAAAATATTTTCACTATTAATGTAATAAATACAAATATGTGTAGGAACCAATAGCTAAAGAACCATGGACTATAGAAGAAATTGTTTAAATATGGGGTAGCCATATCAGGGTAGCCCATAACCATATTTTCAAAGATGAAGATTTCTAAGACCTCATCCCTTAGATAAAGGAGATCCTTGAAAAAATATTATTTAAAGGATTATATTGAGAACTTACTTAATTATATTAGTACTTCCAATAATTTATAAAAATGTATAAAAGAACCAAGAAGATCCATCATTCATTTCTCACAACACCTTTGAAGAAGTTCCCCAGAGATATTTCAAGAGAATGTTTCTAAGAACAGACTGAAATATAAAATTCATGATCTAAATGAGATAATGCATGATCTATAGGGAAAAATGGAATGGATAAATGAAAACATCAAAGTATCCCTCAGAAATCATAACTAGAATATGAATATGAGCCTCTTATCCTTCCAGATTTTTCTAATGAAATCTTTACAGATGGTCAAAATTATGAAGAGTATCCACATCGCAAAAATTTGGAGAACCATATGCTAGAGGACCATGGTGAGGAATACATGCCTGTTGAGCTATATGTGGGAGGTCAATAAGAACAATATGACTTATATAATGAATTTGAAGAACTAAGTGATCTCCCCAAACCTTGAAAAAGAAGATTAGTTATCACCCTTGAATAAAAATACCACCCAAGTGGAGGAATTTTATGTAAAGGTAGAGGATCATGAATAAATGAATTTATCCATTGAATTATAACTTCAAGATGAACTTACCACTAAGTTAGAGATTGATGTCAAACCCACTCATGGAGATGAATATTTCATTGACTCTATCTCTTTTGATTTTATTGTATTAGAAATGTGTATCACTACCTATTGATTTGATAATATAAATTAAGAGAATATTTTTTATAACATGGAGGAGGATGAAGATTATAGACCTCAACTTGTTTAGGAAAACATGTAGCTCCCTAATTTAAATGAAAATTAATTTGAGGAGTTCCATTAGGAATTCCATGAAGTTGATCCTGAGAAAATAAAAAAGGAGTATTCTGACATTATGGGTGAAAATTTACTTATTAAAAATTAAAATTAAAATTTTATTCAACTGAATATACCAGTATACTTTCCCTTTGATTATTCAATTCATAAAGCATAATATAATCCATCACTATAAGAGAATGATTAGGTTGAAAAAGTAGAAACCAAGAAGAAGGATGATCCTTAGTTCATCCTACCAATTCCATGAAGGCTACCCATAATTATAAAGGTGTGATTTGGTATAGTCTATCAAGCGATTATTCCTCACCAATAAGGATGAAACACAAGATTGGAAAATCCATATGTGGTGATTAAAATCAATTAAGATTCAACAACCATCAAACATTGGATAATATATTATTCATCCCTCTAGAGGAGGTACAAATTATGAAGGATCTCGAAATACCATGAGAGGGGAGGGGTTAATCAAGGTGTTAATGTTTCATTTCAATGTGACATATCTTGTTCCCACATTGGTAAGAACTTTTAAAAAAAATTCTATTCATAATGTAGAGTAATTTAAAACTTCACACAAAGAAGGAACACAAATAAATTTTATTTCGTTAACCAGTAAGGTCTAGTCCAAGGAGTATATGATAATAGGATTTAGGTCATACCAAAGTCCACTAATCTTAACTACATTTATATTAATTTTTTTTATCATAGTCACTCTATGCTACAAACAATGCCTTTACAAGGTTTTTGGGATAGCACACTGCATCCCTCAGATCACTATTGTTACCCCCATTCATACTACACTGGGAAGAATCTGAACTCAGTTTACCAACATGATGGTCACATCAGTGGTTAGGTGTAAAATCATGAATCCTCACCTATAAATAGATGCTCGGTTGAAGTTATGTTTTCCCCTAAATATGTATTCTAATTTTCTCCATACTCTTCGTTCATGAAATTTCCTCCATGAAAACTAGCCTTATTTCTTCGTGTACTGAACTACACTATATACTCTGAGTTCTTCATGTATTTCCTCTGCAAATTGTGACTGTGTACTACCTTCGCAAACTGCATCTATGTAGTACATGTTCTCTTATGACCAACTCCTCCCCTACTTATTATCTTATGTGAACCGTCTTCCCCAAAACACTCTGAAAATCACCAAATTTCTTTCATATTTCTAATCAAGGTCTACTTTTTGGTGTTTCTTCCCACTAACCACTTATAGACATTGTAGAATACCTTTAAAAATATTAATCTAAATACCACTTATTAATAAAGGGATTAGTTCTCTTTTTATAGGATGATCTATATACATAATTCATTTAACCAATATTAACCATGTCCTTACTAGGAACTGTGCTCCCACAAACCATTCTATCCTACGCAGTCCACATACAACATATTCCTTAAGGCTGCAAAAATCACAGTCATGTTTTCCCAAATGACACGCTATCCCATGACCCTTTTTCCTTCTGTGAACCACATGCCTTCCCATGAACCTCCTTCAATCCACCAATTATTCCTCCAATGTGGTTCCTCATATCATTTTCCTTCTTTGATCCATTCCCTTGTACCTCCTTTGCAATCTGTGAACTAGGATTCATGGTCCACATGTTGTCCACTCCTACACAAAAAAAAACTTCTTTTTCCAAAAAATAAACTCCCAATTTTTTAGGCCTAAAATTTTAGAAAACAATAGAAATTTATTCCACCTTAGATACTGGCTTCGATATGTACTGTAAGATTACATGACTTGAAGACCCCAAGATCAAGAAAATGTATATTTATAATAAACACAAACCATACTACATTTCATGAAAAAACATACATGGTTCCAAAAAAATTAGGGCACACTTGGGGAATCATACCAAGACTTATCCCTAAACATTAAATTTCTAGGAATTTAGATTTTAATTTCATTTCATATTATGTTTTTCCCTATGAATCTCACTCCCACATATATTTTTGAGCTTGAATGACATAATCCTTATTATTTATTGAGTAATTATATTTATAGGTCCATAAATGGTATAAGTCATCCTCACCCAGTGTAAACAAATGTATAATATTTATAGGAAGGGATTTTACATTTAATGAATATCTTTTAAACTCCATAAACATTTTTCCAGAATATTTTTTGAGTTTAAAATTTTAAATTTCAATATTATGCTTATATTTATGCATTAATTGGGTAATCTAGGAGACATGATTTTATTTGGAATCATGTGATTCCATATTTTATATTTCAATGCTAATGGGATTGAATTATGCAAATTTATTGTTGAATTACTAAATTTAATGATTGATATTAAAACAAGGACTCCAATTTTAAGTGAATTAGTTGATTCTTGTATATGAAATTTCTTAACCAATATCCATGAAATTAATTTCTGAAGTTTATGTGAATTGATTTTTTATTATTAATCATGTATTGAGTGATTTTCCTAAATCATATGTCCATTATTGAAATGATTTCTAGACTTTTTACTACCTGTTTTATTCTTGAGTATATTTCTTGAGTTATCTTGGGACATCATACTGACCAGAACTTGAATGTGGACTTTTCAAAGATATGACTTTGCTAAAACAAATTTAAAATGATTAATAATCCTTTTGAAACAACTCTTATCCTTATAATACCACATTTACATCAATAATTCAATAGCCCATAGACACCATGAATGAACTTGTTTAGAGTTAGCTATGTTTTATTCCATATTTATACATTCCTACCCACCTCTTAGAAATTTAATGATATATTAATGTTAAAGTGTGTTAGTTAAGGGAAACATGGTGTAATGGATGATTTACATTATAATAATAAAGGGTGGGTGATTATTATGGGAATAATATAATATTTTTTATTCATTTATTGTACTATTTCTCCTGATAAAAAACATGAGTAACAAAAAGTACCAAAAAATGAAAAATATGAGTTATGATTTAGGATAACCAAAAATCATTATTAGTAGACCTAGAAATTCTATCATACATGGTTACATGGTGGTCGTGAGTTTTATTGTAAAGTGTAAATTTTGAAAAAGAAAAAAATGAAGCAAATGTTATTTGAAAAAATGTATAAATGTGTATAAAATGTTATGAGGGTGAAAAAATAATTAATTGTACATAAACTGATCATGATCATTTTATTGATCATTTGGGGATATCGGGAGTTGTTACAATTTGAAGGAGGTAATTTAATTAAACTTTAACAATTAATATCATGTTTTAGACATTAAGAGATATACCTCCTCCATGATCTATAATGTTAAAACAACAATTCCTACCAACCTTAAGCCTCCGATACATTTGAACCTTAATTGAAAACTCATCTTAATTTTATCTGCTTTTTTATTTTTTGAAAAAAGAGAAATTAGTTCATTTACAACACTATCGATAAGGAGATTATATTCATGATATGAGCATACATATATTTGAATTTTATCATGATTAATGAGTGGAAAATTTGAAAAATTAGATAAATCATGATTTTTTATGCTTGACAATAATAAATTGAGGAACATGAAAAAATTAAAAGAGATGTTCTATCATTTTTGTCAAAATGGGAAATGTAAAATTCATAAATTTAATATTTCTTTTAAAATTGATAAATTCAATTGATATTTTATGTGAATTTTGAAATTTTGATATAAAATTAATAATTAGTTGATTTTATTACTTTTAATTTTGAATATTAATAAAATTGGTTCAATATTTAACTCCTTGTTTATATTTCGTGCTTCTGGAAAAGCATATATTATCAATGGGGTTATTTTAAATTCCAACACTATGTTTATTTTGATTATCAAATCTCAATGATTTGTATTTTTTCAAAAAATATACCCATGTTTTTCAATATTTTAGTAAATAATTGGAAATTGATAAAGGAAAATAAAAGAAAAATAAATTGACAAGAATATTGAATAATTCTAAATATGAAATTTCATGTATAAGTTGGTTGATTTATTTTTCTTAAATTTATATATATTTTTTATGAATTTTTTAAAAATTAGATCACACCCTCAGTAGGCCTTCAACTAAGGCTGTCTCACCACTTAGATAGCCCACAAGGGGCTACTGACCAACCATCATCGGAGGGACTACTCGAGGTCTGGGGTTCGCACAAGTGATGATCCCTGAGCATAGTTGGCGAATGGATGGTGAGACCTATAAGGGAATGGTGGTACTGAAGGCCCACAAGTGCTGCTTGTGTCGTAGCATAGATTTCATGTGTGTGAGTGGAGTTGGGAGCTCGTCCTCAGTGCAAGATTCTGATCTAAAAAAGACACATCCAACATTATAAGTGAGTCATACCCATATCCAAATTTTGATGTGGGACAGGAGCGCCACCACACTCCACCATTATCACCCCCCCCCGCCACACCCACTGCCACTCTATTACACACCAAATGGCCTCTCCTTCGCCTCCTACCAGAATCTCATTCTGTAGAAACCAAACCACTACATTACTATATGAATATAGCCTCCCCATAACACTTGACCACTTCTACCACCATATCCAACCACCAAGCTCAACCATCATTATCAATCGTGACCTCATACATCACTTTAATCCTCCTTTGGCCATAGTGAAGGTTAGAGGAGAAGAAGAGAACCATAATCGAATGTCTTGGCCTCCAGAAGCTCGTTCAAGCTCCCTACCAAGCCTTTAAAGACCACATTGGCCACTTTTACCACATAACAGAAGTCTTGGTTGACTCAATGCATTCCACTATGTGTCACTAGTCCTCTACTGATTGAGCTCCCCTATAATCGTGGCCCACTTCCTCCCCTGATGAAGTCATCTTCCACCCTTGCAGCATATCGAATCCATTCCATGTGGAATTTCACACCCATGGGTCTCACAGGTGTGATATTTACGAGGAGAATCTCCCCCATTCAAAGGGAAATTTAATGATAGGGAGGCTGAGGCAACCCCCTCCTTGCTTATATAAGCGAGCTACTTCCTCCCTTCCAGAGCATCGGTCGACACCGATGTGGGAACCCACTAATGATGGATGGCTACAGTGCATCATCTCCTTCCCGAAGTTTATCTTTTTTATTTTTTTATTTTTTTATATTTTTTTTTAGTTTTATTTAAATTTTAATTTTAATATCATTTATTTAAATAAATAAATTACATATATTATTACATTTTCATTATATCCCTCTTTTCTTCTTAATTTTCTTCATTTATTATTAAATTATTATTATTATTACTATTAGTATTAATAATAATAATAATATTATTATTTTTATTATATTTTTAGTGTTAATATTAATATTAATATTAATATAAATATTAATAATATTATTACCATTTTAACATTATTTTTAATTACATTCTACCATTTATTTCATTTTATTCTCTCTCTATCTCATCCCAATTCTACTTAATTTTATTTTTTTCTCATCTCCATTTTTTTAAATTTATTATTTTTTATTTTATTCTATTTCCCTTTCTATTCTACAGTTTTTACACTGTTATGTGATCTTATACTTAGAAATGAGAGGTTGATTTTGAGGCTTGTCCTTGGGGAGGTCCATGTGTAATCGAATTTTCTTTAATGTTTATATTATGCCAGTAGTCGATATGAGTAGCATGAATTGTAATGAAAATTCCATTGATTTGGTGACTTCCTACCAATGACATGCAACTAAATCTATTTCTATTAATTTATTTAATTCTCTTTCCCCTCTATCTATTGGTTAACTATTCATACGAAGGAGTTGAGCTAATAAATGGATGAAACATCATTGATAGATCTGGGCCGTAGAAGATAGACCACCCTATACCGAGTTCTGTCATCAACCTTGATTATAGGAGGATGTATAGTTAATATTTCATAGGAACTAAAAGATTACAAAATTTTAAAATAAATAATAGTAATTCATGCATGTTATTTCATGTTTGGATTATCAAACCAAAATAAAAAATTATAGGAGAATAATGATTGAATCCAAAACTGATCCAAAAACCAAGCCATTTTTCCTTACTTTATTCTATTTATATTTTAATTACAATATAATTTTAAATTATTATTTTCTAAATCAATATTTAATGAATAATACAATCATAAATTAATCGTTATTTTTTATTAAATAATCAAAACAAAAAAATATTAGTTCATGCGATTTAGAAAAAGTAGGTTAACCAAACTAAAAGTATCCTTATCTGAGATAACCCTTGTTACCCTTTTTATGCATTTAGAAAAACATTTTTTTTCTATTCCTTATGATATGTGTGCATCATCACTATCATCCCCAATGATTTATCTTTATAAAAAATTATGTTTTTCTATATTTATTTAATTAATTCAATATTCAAATGTTCCAACTACAGGAAACCTAAGGCATGAAATATAATATGTTATTAAATTTTATAATCATGATCTATATAATAAAACAATCCTCCTAAAATCATAATAAAAATAATTAAAAATTAACATGACTTATAAATATTTTCATCATTAATAATAATGTTTGATTCATGTTATTAATAAAATTTCATTATCACATTAAATCACATAAAAATTAAAAATGAAAACATGTATCAATTTAATGATGATAAAACTACATGAAACACTAAATTTGTTAAACATTCCACTCTAATTATTTTTTCAAAAAACCAATTATGACCATTTTTATGTTCTTTTTCAATTTCATCAATTTTAACATGATAAATAAAGAATAAAAACATTGAATAAAAATCATACTATTGATTTCCCACTCATTAGAAAAATTAGTATATAAAACCATGCTAAAAATACAAAGATATTATTTCATTTTTTATGAATATTAATTATATTACATAAACAAATTTCTGAGGACCGAAATATTCTAGTTCCGTTAGAAACATGTAAACATAAACACTAGTCTATTAGTTATCTATATCATTGCCCACTATGTTCATTATATCTAGAACCCTTCTTATACATATAATAAATAACACATGTCTTTATAACTAGGGGAAAGAAAACATAAAGAATGGTGAGAACAGATGTTCAGTAAGGGTAAGAAAGGGAGATATGTAAGCATAATATGAACACAAGGGTATGGGAGCATTACCATAACATTATAAAACCATACCATTCATAACAAAGATCATAATCTTGAGTCATTACATAAAACTTTATTGTTCATAAAACATGAATCATAATGGAATCAAATTAGATGATCCATGAGAGTATAACATTGGCATAAAACATGGAATTTTTGGAATACAAACAAGCATATAAAATAATTTCACATTATTAAATACTAACTGCGAAAACCATCATAGAAGAAAAGTACTTTACTAAACTAGGTTCACTCCCAGTTCCAGCCCTGTCCTATGAAATTTTGTTCACTCACCATTTTATCCATGTCTTATTGAAACTTTTACACTCCCCATTTTATCCTTACCTTACAAAAATGGGTTCACTACCTATCTCATCCATGTCTTTTTCATGATATGTAAATATTTACCCAATAAATTGGCGGTAGATATATGTCCCTCCCATAAAATAATAAAACTCATACATAGGTGTTCCACAAGATCATAAAACATTATCATATCATAACCCATGAAAAAAATGTGTCTCAAAAACCTTTCAACATATCGTGAGCTAAGTAAATGAAACAGATTTCATAATCATCATAGAAGAACCTATAAAAAATAAGTGGAATTCATAAGAATATTATCATGGTTTAACTAGTGGAAAATAAATAGGTTTCATAAATATCATACCATCATAAAGATAAACCATTCATAAAAATAATATTAATGTTATACTTGGATCAAATCTATTGTATGGAATAGGTATCATCAAAAAATACAATCTTATATGGGTAAAATTATGATCACATAAAACATTTATGTGGGAAAATATCATTTCCTCACTGAATTTTTTTTTTGAAAAATAAAAATGTTTTAAATGTTTTTTATTTTAAAATAACCTTCAAACCCTATAATAGAATAATTTAATAAATGATTTTTTCTAACATTGGAAAATTGCATTCATGACATATATGTTAAAACAAATATTCATTTCACATTTACGATAAAATATAGAGAAGTATTGTTTGAAAAATGGGAAAAAATTAAAACATGGTTAAAATTTTCTTTTAAAAGTTATAAGGTGTTAGTAAAAAAAATTTGAAAACATTTTTATAAAACATTGTTTTGGAAGAAAAATTATTTATGACTGAAGAGGAAATTAATGTCATATTTTCATAAAAACATTTTCTCAATTAAATTAAGAACCAATGTTTTGGAAAATGGTTTCATTACATGAATATGTCATTAATAATCATAGTATAAGAAAACATATGAGAATTTTTTAGATATATTTCTTTATATTTTGACCGAAAAAAATAATCATAAATAAAATCGATAAATGATGATATTTTATCATCAACTCTATATAACTTTAACATCATTGATTAGAAATAATCAGGATGTATTAACATAAAATGAAACATAAAATATAATGTGGATGAATAATTTCATGATATTAAATTTCAAAATGGTTTTATATATAATTTTTCAATTAATATGGGTTCATAACATAATGCACTTCTTAAAGATGGAAAATTGATATAAAAATCTCTTACTGATTTGGAAAAATTTTAACCATAAACTCCATGAAAGAGAGATTCTAAAATCAGTATGAAAATACAAATAATATTTATGAGGTTATTCATAAAATAAATTCAATAGAATTATATACAACACATAAATAAATAGGTGGTGAATATGGAATATTTCTAATAGAAGTAAAACGTGAGATGGGAATCCATTAACTTAAGTCTTGACATCTGTCATACTATTCAAACCTCTCATATAATACATATATGTTTATTATATATCTATTACAGATACATATTCATCTATATAATTCAATATATTATTGTTTTCTCTCTTATAACCAATTTATAATAATTCCATGTGAATGATATGTTTTGGTTTATAAGGGTTTTGTTTTTCATATATTTTTTGATTTGTTATATCTTTGGTCCTCTTATTTTGATCAAGGTTCTATGTTCTCCATTAATATAACCATTTTTTATATCAAAAATATTTATTATATATATATATTTATTTACAATAATCTAGAAAATTTAGTGATAGAAAATTAAATACACAGTTCAAGGAGATGGTAGGTCATATGTATGCATCAATGATATTTCCATTTTCTTGTTTGATTGAATGAAATAAATGTAACTGATACATATTATAATTAAAGAATCAATTTTATTTCATATATAACAAAAAAAAATTATTAAACCCATCCTTCATACATTTCCGGTAAAACGTGAATGAATTACATCCCTTCATGAGGGAGTAGTCCATTGTACACACAAATGACATTATTATTGGGCATGTATTGTCTCAATAATACTCTATAAATATTTAAGATTTTGATGATAAAAAATACCCTTGTTTTTTAACTAATGATTTTATTTTATGTTTACTTTGTGGAATTAATCTCATTTATAAATCTTATTTTTAAATGACATTCAAGTATTTATTTCATGAGAAATATTCTTTAATGTGTTCAGAATGCTCTTAAGAATATTCTGGAAACACATTTCATGGTTTTTCATTTTTTGGAATCAGTGTTCACTCCCAATGATGAAGAATGTAATTTAAGAAACATAATGCTTATTGTAAAGGATCAACACATGTGGTTTATAAACCTTATGTTGGAAGAAACATATGGTTAAAGAACATTACGTTTGAATGGGACATTACATTTTTCAAAGAAAAAAAGTATAGTTAAATAAACCTAGGAATGTTTAAAACCCTACATTTGAGAAACAAATGTATAAATAATTAACCTTAATTTTGTGATCAACCTTACATTTTCAAACATAAGTTTGGGAATATTAAATGTATGTTATTCAATGTTACACTCAGAATTTTATACTAACAAGGATGAACATATGGATCATCAACCCTATGTCATGTGGTTGAACCCTCCTTTTAGTATGTTGTTGTTCTGTAAAGGAACCTTACATTTGACTTTTCATCACCAGAAATTTGAATTTATAACTATATAAGAGTATTCTGTAACAGTATTTGCGGAATATTAGGGCGATTTAAAATCTCATTTTTGACTGATTCCAAGATCTCCTGAAATGATTTAAAGTGGTATTTTTAACAGATATTTTCTATCATATTATTAAGGGATCTTATGATGACTCTGATTTGTATTTTTTAATTTTAATTCTATCAATTTATCAGGAGTCTTTTGAGGATCTAAAATCTGGCTTCAAGATATATCATTAAATTTATTTTTCTACATCAGATATTTTGGATATCTATCAGTTGTGTTGATAATTTTTATTTTTCATGGTTTCTTTTTAAAATTAATTTAAAGTGATACAATGATCGCATATCTCAAAAACAAGGACTTCATTTTTGAGATATACATGTTCAATCCTAGAAGTGTGATTCTCTATTTGTTTAGTGTTCTTAAAATCGAAGATATTTAGTGAAACCATATTTCTTCAGACATATTTAAGAGATTATTTTTATTTAAGAGTTGAAGATTCATCTTCTATGAGTTGTGTACTTCTGAAACTGTGATGTTTTAACCATTTTATCAAATCAATCTCTATTTATTCTTTGAATTATTGGCTGATCATCTTTAGTTGTGGTGGAGTGTTAGATTCTTGTGCTAAGTTATAGATATTTCATTTCCCGATGAAACAACCAGAAGGCTAGCTTTAGCCTTTTTTTATTGGTGATATCTACCTACACTCAATTGTGGATCGGTATTTTGAGAATAGGACCTGACTAGTGAAATTCGTTAAGCTCATAGAGATGGTGATTGGTGGAGTGGACTAGGGGATCATTATTCCCCGAACCACTATAAAAAATCATGTTTTGTTTCTATGATTTTATATGCTGCTTATTTTTTCATAAAAACATCTCTATATCGTCTCTTACTATTAAGTGACAGAAATGTGAAATTTTAAAAAGTTAAAAATTTACCCCCTATTGTGTCTTCATTATAGAATTTCCAACCTAAAATTTGGTATTATAGGATGGGCTCTACAGATTTTCTTTGGTTCTATTAAAACAGAGTAAAAGATTCATATGAATATCAATGATGAATCTCAAAGAAGTAATGTCAATGGTTAGCCCTCCATATTTCAATGGTGTTAACTACGGATGCTGGAAATCACGTATGATAATATATTTGAAAAATATTGATTTTAATTTATTCTCAAAGATCATTACTCCTTACGAAATCACTGAAAAAACAGATGCATGGACTATTGTTATAGGGTATTAGTATGGCATGAATTCTAAAGCTATTAATGCTATCATATGTTGTCTTGTACCAGATAAATTCAACCATGTCTCACAATGCCCTAAATATTATGAAATGTGGTCAACAATTGCAGTTACTTTTGAAGGTATGAACAATATAAGAAATATGAGGTATGAAACAACAAAATTGAAATTCAATACATCAAAAATGATTGATGGAGAAACTATTAAACAAATGAGTGGAAGTCTAACAGATATTATAAACAACGTTACAGACTTAGGTGAACCTATCAAACATGCTGATCAAATGTTCAAAGTACTAATGGTACTTCCTAATAAGTGGAATAAAATTTCAACTGCAATCTACCAATCAGAAACTATCATTAATCTGCCATTGATAGAATTGATTGGAACTCTAATGATATATGATGAATAAATGAAAGATAAAGTGGAATATCACAAAGTCATAGTAAAAAATGATAACACAGCTTTAAAGGTTACATCACAGAAGCAGAACAAAAAAAATAAAACAAGAATTTAGAAAAGAAAGAAATCAAGACACATCTGATTATGAAATCCAGCTAGCTCAACTTTCCATAAAGTTTAGAATGTCTTAAATAAAAAAAATAGTATTTATAATACCCTCCAAAAAGGATGATAAAGAGTCAATGGAACATAAAAGCTGTGAAAGAAAAAAATTTGGGTCATATAAGATCTAATATTCCACATTTAGAAAGTTAAAATAATATAAAATAAGTTTCAAAAAAATCTGATTATTAAAACAAATGAATAAGAGCTTTAAAAGATAATTGGAGTGTTTTTGAATACTCCATGCACTCATCAATATCTAATTTAGAGAATTAAGAATCAAATCTGAAAGCTAATACATTCATTATGGCTGAAGAGGAGAAGGTAAAATCATACTATTTATCTAATTCTAATTGTATTTACTCAAATGATAAAATTTATGCCTATTGTACTCTTCTAGAAGAAATATTTGACTCCCTGGTAAATAAATATAAATATTTAATTAATATTCATAATGAAATATTAAGGGAATGGAATACATTACTTAAAAAAATTAAGATTTATTTAGAAAATTTAACTCAACTACCCCTTATTATACCAGCAATGAAAATGAGATTAAAATACTAAACGATTAAGTAAAAACTTACTAAAATGATGATATTTTTTTTACAAAATGTGAAAATATACTAAATGGAATTATTTTTAAGAATTTAACAAAAATAAATATTTGGTATAGATAGTAAATGTAAAAAATAAAAATAATATTGTAATTATTGTTATCCTAATATAGAATATTCTATTTGTCATTTTTGTGGAACAGATGGATGTATAACAAAAAATTATTATTCGAGAAATCCACAAATAAGTGGGATTAAAAGGGATTTTATTTAAAATATTATATATAAATTCAATGAAATATTTATTGAAAAAATATATCAGATTTGGATTCCTAAATCCTTGTTTTCTAACACTGTTGGACCCAAAAATATGTGGATACCAAAACCATTTTTTTTAAATTGTCTTTGTTGGTAAATGGTCACAAAAAAAGAAAAGCTATATGGTATATGGATAGTGGATACTTTAGACACATGAGTGGAAATCCACCGATAATAAATATATTGACACCGATTGGTGAAGGTCAAGTCAGCTTTGGTGGAAATGCCAAAGGAAATATAATTGGACTTGGAACAGTTGAAGATCCAAAGTCTGACACAATCAATAAAGTACTATATATTCAAGGATTGAAGCATAACCTGATATATATCTCTCAAATGAATGATGATGGATATTGTGTTGATTTTTCTAAAAATTCATGTTTTGTATTTAAAGATCATTTTCTTAAATTTATAGCACCCATAACAGATAATTTCTACACCTTGAGCTTAAATTCATTGTGTAAATAGAAATTGAGTTGTCTAAGTGCAAAGATAAATTAATATTTGATTTTTCATATAAGACGTGGTCATTACAACATTTACGCTTTACATAAATTTTCTAAGAAACAATTAGTTTCATATTTACCTAATCTCATGTGACAGTGATAGATTCAGTGATGCATTCCAGATTGGAAAGAAAAAGAAATATTCTTCAAATATGTTAACAAAATTGCAACATGAAATCTCTTAGAACATATAGACATGGTTCATTTTAGACCATCTAGAGTAGCATGTCTTGATTGAATATTATATCCATATGTTCTATTTTATGATTATAATAGATTTACCTGGGTGTATTTTTTAAAATTGAAAAATAATTGTTTTAATGTTTTTGAAATTTATTGCAAAAGTGTTTAAAATGAAAAAGATTTTCAATATGAAGTGATCATGGTAGAGGGTTTGAGAATAAATAATTCAATTCATTTTTCTCAAACATGGGTTTTAAACACATATTATCTGCACCAAGAACATCTCAACAAAATAAAACAATTTAAATAAGAAGTGGAACTATTTAATAAATGGCTAGGACTATGATAAAGTAATATAGTCTTCCTATTTATCTATGGGAAGAAGCTATAAGAACATCATGTTATATAATGAATAGTGTCTTAATTTAGCCTATAATAAAAAATACACCTTAATAACATTGGAATATTATAATTCTTAAGGTAAAGTACTTTAATGTTTTTGGATGCAAGGTGTATATCCTTAACAACAAGTATAATCTTGGAAAGTTTGATCCAAAATCTGATGAAGAAATATTCTTATGATATTATGAATCTTCTAAAGCTTATAGTTTATTTAAGAATAAATCAATTATTTTTGATGAACCAGTTCATGTGAAGTTTGATGAAACATACCCTTTTAAAAAAGAGAAAGAACAAACTTATGAATCAGCTGCCCCTTATGACAACATGAGATATGAAAACCTGAATAATAATTTTAAAAATAAAATTCAGCCTAGTTCAGAAGAACATGATACAAATAAACCTAAAAGTGTTTTTCCATTATAGTTTAGAACCCTAAAAATCACCTTTAAGAAACCATTATAGGATGCCTAGATATAGGAATAAGGACTAGAAGAAATACAGGAAACCTAGTCAAATTCTATGCTTTTCTATCAAAACATGAACCTAAATATTTTGAATAATCCGTATAATATGAATATTTTTTGTTTGCAATGAAAGAAGAATTGAACCAGTTTAAAAGAAATAAATTTTGGGAATTAGATTAAAGACACTAAAATTATCCAGTTATAGGAACAAAATGGGTCTTTAGAAATAAATAAGATGATCAAGGAAATATAACTAGAAATAAATCTATATTAGTAGCTAAAAGATATAATCAGGAAGAATGTATAGATTATAATGAAACATTTTCCCCTATAGCTAGAATAGAAATTATTATAATTGTTTTAGCTTCTTCATCTGATATAAATTATAAATTATATTGGATTGATGTAGAATATTCCAATTTTAAATATCAATTTAATGGGGTTGTTATTGTTGAGAAACCTCCTGGTATTGAAAATTCTCAAAAACTAGATTTTATTTTAAAAATTACTAAAGAACTTTATCGACATAAGTAAGAACCAAGAACTTGGTAAGAAATATTAAGTTATTTTTTATTCAAAAATCGTTTCACTGTTGGTTTGGAAGATCCTAACCTTTTTAAGAAAAAAGTTTGTTCTAATATATTATTAGATAAAATATATATTGATAATGTTATTTTTGTTTCAACACAAAAACGTTCTAATGATTTTTTAGAAATCATGGAAAAAGAATTTGAGATGAGCATAATGAGGGGATTAAATTTCTTTTTAGGACTTCAAATTTATCAAAAATATTATTGAAATTTATTAAACCAATGAAAATATATTACTGATTTTTTGTTAAAATTTGTCCTTTAGAACATGAAGACGTATTCAACTTCCATGTGTACTAATATTAATCTTGATTTGGATGAAGATTAAAAACCAGTAGACACCAATCCTTATAGAGGTATTATTTTTAGTTTATTATATCTTACTGTTAGTACACTTGATATTATGTTTTAAGTATTTTGGTGTTCATGATTTCAAATAAATACTAATGAATCAATCTTATTGCAACCAAAAAAATTAAATATTTAAAAGGAATACTTTAAATATCTTCATTATCTAAAAACATCTATTTTTAATTTAATATCATATTTAGATACACATTTTATAGGTTTTAGATTCCATAAAAATCCCTTTATAAAACTTTCACTTTTTAATAGAATCTTTAGTATCTTGGTTGAGTAAGAAGCAACACTTAGTTGCCTTACAACTTGCCGAATCAGAATATGTATCTGCAGACAGTTGTTGTACACAAGTATTGTCGGTGAAAAACACACTGATGGACTTTGGACTTAATTTTAATAGCACGCCCATCTTATATGATAATACAAGTTCTATAAATATTTCAAAAAATCCAATAAGTCATTCTAGAACTAAGCATATTGATATTAGACATCATTTTATATGAGATCATGTTCTTAAAAAGTATATGTCTTTAAAATTTGTTAACAATAAATATCATTTAGCTATTATTTTCACTAAACCACTTCCCACTCTATGTTTTGATTTTATTGAGGGGGAGATAGGTATATTTAAATTTTAAATAATTTATTTTATTTTATTTTACTTTAATTTACTTTATTTTATTTTATCTTATGTTTATTACTATAAATCTATTTTTTGGGAATTTTTATATTACTATTTTTTAGTTATTTTATTTAATATTAAATTTATTTACACTGCATAATTATTAAAGAAAAATTCATAATTACTCTGCGACATGAGAAACGAGTATACGCATCACCTTCTTGAAACCCTTTTTCTTACATACCCTTTGTTTACTAAACCATTTTTTCTAACATGAATCCCTTATTTTTACTTCCAAACCCAAGAATCCAAAAACCACATACTTTTAGATTTTTTTTGGAATGATGAAAACCAATCAAGTCAAATAAAGAGATATAAGCGATCTAAAGTGACAACATGTTACATGATTAAAAATACTTCAAGGAAAAGTGGTTGATTCTGATTGGTTATATCAGAAAAATATTCTCCTAAAACAGTAATTAACATTTCAAGGGCTGGAGACTTCTTTCAAGGACATAAAATCTGAATTTATTTATGAGGTAGAATTGAACTATTTTTGTAAGAGTGTACAGTTAATTTTTGATGATTTTGAGGATATGATGTTTACAAGTATTAAAGATAATGATTTTTCAAATTCATCAACTCATGTTTCACAAATCATAAAATTCACAGATAAAGGAGTTTTTTCACTTCGATCATCGATCGATTGGAGACAAGAATCACTCTTCTATATACATTATTTCTCTTCTATTTAAATCGACACACAATTGGAAAGTGTTTGTTATGTATCTCAAAAAATACCATATAATCATTGTTAGTTTCATTCAGACCAGTATTGCATCAGGGTTGGCGGATATGGAGAAAATATTGTAACCTGATATGTACATCATGTTTTTATTTCTATGTGACATTAAGGGGAGTTTTTCACAGTATATGTTCTGATATTTTTGTTAATATTATCAATCATATGCTAGAATGTATTTCTATCTTTATGGATGGATAATATCTATAATTCTATTCAAAAAGGATATGATTTGATTTGTAGATTTGAGGATGAAGTGTCATCATTGCAATGTATTAAATTCTATAACTCTATGTAAATTAATATTTTTGGAGTATAGTGAAACGAAAGATTTTACTTATTGGTGTTTAAGAAGAATAGATCTCATGAGATTTTTCTCAGGGGGAGCAAGGATCTGTTCGAAAGGAGGGTGTTGCTGAATCATGAACAAATACAATTTCTAAACTATCTAAGAGAAGTATTAGATATAATACTGAAGTAGGAAAAGTTGAGGAAGAAAAATTTCAGGAGCGACTTGTTGCAAAATATAGAAATAGATATGTTCAACAGGTTGAAGAGAAAGTGTTGGCGTTTGTTGAAAAAACCTATTTAGTTTATTAAATGAACCGATTATTAAAGAAGGAATTCTAGTGGATAGTCATGCAAGATAGGTTTCTATTGTACCTCTGATTAGTGATCATGTAAAAGTAAATATTCCAAAGTAAGTGAATATTCAGGAAGAAACTATTTTAAAATAAACTTCTCATGAAGACAAAATTGTACATAAATCTGTAACTGACGTTTTAAATGTTGTTGTGAATCAAGATATGGAATAGTTTGGTCATGTTTCAAGAGGATAGACTGATGTTCTTAAAAATTAATCTTATTCATCTCAAAAAGAACTATAGCGATTAGTATT
This sequence comes from Viscum album, assembly GCA_963277665.1. Lineage (NCBI taxonomy): Eukaryota > Viridiplantae > Streptophyta > Magnoliopsida > Santalales > Viscaceae > Viscum > Viscum album. The sequence goes on along the minus strand of OY728155.1, from coordinate 2,130,748,929 downwards.
GAATGCATTTCAAAATGTTGTTGAACATACATGGAATGTATAAGAATGAGAATCTGATTCATTATATCATCATGTGTAAAAAATTGTGATTATTTTTAACAAGTATTAAGAAGACAATGCCACTTTGTAGCAGGATCATGAAAATGATGAGAAAAAGATATAGAAACGTAATAAGAAAACTGCTTCTTGAAGGGATTTTGATGCTTTAAGAGAGGCATGTTAAATGAGATTGGGAGGATCAGATCTGAAGTAGTTTCCAATATTGATTTTGAATACTTGTAGTGGTACATGGGAAGTTAGTTAGAATCAGTGAAAAGTTTATTAAATTAGAGAAGTACATCGACTTCAACTCTTTCTACCAAAATAGATTTGATTAAAATATTTCAGAGCATTACATATGTTATAGCAGACATGAATGCTCATATAGAGAACTTACAATGTAATAGTGATACTCATTTAGTTGTTTTGGAGAATAAATAATTTCATGTTGATCAGTTGACTCAAGGAGAACCTAGTATCAGATTACGACCTAACCCGTTTACAGAAATGTTGGAACACTTTATGAATTAAAAGGAGATATTACATGTCTTTTTTTAATGTCAATATTGTGGAGTATTTTCATGTTAATCATGATTCCAAACTTCTGATAAATTAGTTGGTTGATAGTATTATCAAAACGTTGTGGGTGCATATGGATAAGTTGAAGGAGATGTTTCAAGAAATTCAGAATTCCAACCTACCTATCCCTAACTTTTTTTCTAACTTGTCAAAAAAGAAACCAATCCCTAACCAACCTTTTATTCTCATTTTGATATAGAATATTCTATTTCTTAGTAACATCTTTATTGTATTTTTACATTTTCTAATTAATTAAATTTTATTCATTTCTATTTTATGTACTTTATTTTTATATTCATTTATTTTTTTAATATCCAATCATTTAGTATTCATTATCTTTATTATTTTATTATATCATTCACTTACTAATTTGTTCAGTATTAAATGTGTTTTACTCTATTTCTCTACTTAATTTTTTATCTCACAAAAAAAGGAGTTAAATTTGGATAAACAAAAAATTTCTTTTAAATTTTGAAATATTGGAGGAGAAATTTAGATGAACACAAATTTATATTTAAAAAAATAATTCTGTCCAATTGAATTTATTTCAATTTATGTTTGAAAAATTATATTTTATTAGTTTTAATTTATGGTTTGCGTGATCATAAAAAAGGGGGAGATTATTGGGAAACTATTGTCCCAATAATTATCTATAAATATTATTGATTTCGATGCACACAAATACCATTGTTTTTTAATAATGATTTTATTTTATGTGTATTTCAGGGAGTTAATTTCACTTATATTTCTTATTTTGAAATTATATTCACAAATTTATTTTGTGAGAAATAATCATTAAAGTGTTCGGAATGCTCTAATGTGTATTCCAAAATCACTATTCATTGTTTTTCATTTTGTGGAATAAGTGTTCATTCCCTACGCTGAAGAACGTAACATAACTAACATGACACTTATAGTAAAGGATCATCATGTTTGGTTTAGAAACCTTACATTAGAAAAAACATATGGTTATAAAACAATACATTTGAATGAAACCTTACATTTTTAAAAGAGAAAAAGTATGGATAAATAACCCTACATTCGTATGGAACCCCACATTTGAGAAGAAAATGTATGGATCATTAAACATACTATTGTGATCAACCTTATGTTTTCAACCTTACATTTGGGAAAATTGAACATATGTATTATCAATGTTATGATCATAATTTTATGCTCATAAGAATGAACGTAGGGATCATAAACCCTACATTACGTGGTTGAATAATAGATTTGTTATTTTTCATTTTGTGAAGGAAACTTATGTTTGACTTTTCAAAATCAGAAATTTGAATTTACTACATTATCAGAGTTTTATGTAACAGTCTTTTCGGAATATCATGGTGATATAAAATCTCATTTTTGATTGATTCAAAGATCGTTATTGTAACACCCTGAGATTTTATGAGATATATTATTTTTAATTTCTTTTATGTATTCTATTATACACTACACCAAGATTATCTTGTAATATACAAAAACCGTATTAGCTTGAATTATATGGAACACTATTCTTGGCACGTGTTACACACAAATTCAAGTTCATTTTGTGGAAATTTTTCTACGAAACATTAATTATAGATTTTTTTTAATGTATAAAGTAAATATGTTTTGATTATGTTATATGCAACAGAAAATTTATCTTTCACTACACACATCCCTGACATGGCTTGCATTACACGCAATCAATACCTTCTTCGATAGCGTGTGTAGTACGCAATACCGAGTTTCACAAAACGATATATTATTATAATATTATTATAAACTAGATGTTATGAATAGTAATACACACTTTTTAAAATATTATAAATTTTATCTTTCAAAATGGACTTCATTTTTGGATTCGGAATATCGAAATTAGCCTCCGATGAATTTTTGGTATTTTTCTGAAAACTTTCAATTTTTGATGAATAGTGAAAACCCAGGGTTACTATTTAAAGACCGAATTTTTATTTAAATAATTATTTTTTGAAATTTATTTTAGGTCAAAATTGATAAATAATATATATATAAGTTCAATGTAATTCATCAGAGTCATTTTATAATAACTTTAGATAAATAAAAAAATTTATTAACTTTTCACCGTCTTTTACCCACCTCCTAGATGAATTTGAAAATTTAAATAAAACATAATTTTACCACTTCTATGAGTGGAATTTTAAATATCCAAGAGACATGGATAATATCAAGGAGTAAAATTTGGTTCAATAAGATAAAAATATTTTTGGTGAATAGTAACTTTTAACTTTTTTTTACCATGGTTAAAAGTAAATAGGGTAATTAAGGGTAAAAATAATATTATTATTACCCTAAAACATGTCATAATTCTATTAGATAAGTTTAATTCGACCAAAAAAAACCTTAGGAATAAAATATGACCATTTAGGTCCACTTATATCAGATTAGTACATTTATTATTATTTTATTTAAAGAAGAGTTAAAATAGTTAAAATCAAAGTTTAATAACTAAAACATTTTTAATATTTGTTTATTCAAAAGATATATTTGACTATAAATATTAATTATAAAGATAAAAATATTTCCTAAATAATGGTATTTTATTTATAATTTTTAGACATTACATAATTTAATTTATTTATGACATAATGATGATGCAGTAATTACCTTATTAATGAAATATTAACATATTTGATATTATAAATACCCAAATAAATGTAATTTGAGACTTTTTATGAATTAAACTAATTTTATAAGTTAATATTATATGTTATTACAGGTTTAATTAACTTTTTTAGAACTAATAATGCTATTATAATTTTCACAAAAATCAATTACCAAATAGTGACAAAATTGACATAAAATAGTTTTTAAAACAAATATTATATTATTAATTGTTCTTTTATTAAAAAAAATATAAGGTTATTCCAAATGACTTAGATAAGGTTATGTATATTAATAATTAACCACTTTGTGTTATTTTTCCTGGTTATAGTATGTTTATTAACCATATAGTGTAAGAGAACAAGAAGACACGGTAAAAGCTAAATTATTTAACATAGAGTTAAATTTAAAAGATAAGGTTAAAATTGTTACCTAAACTTGCCTAAAACCTATTGGTTGAATGGATTTCTACCCATCCCCACATTAGCTTCTAAATAAATCAATTTGGAACTATTATCCCCCTAATATGATTTTATTATAAAATAATATTTTATGTTTTTCCAATGGTGCCCCTCTCTTCCCTTATAAAAAGGGCACCACTTCCCTCTTCTCTTCACACCCTTTTGGTCCTTGAAGCTTGTCCAACCCCTGAATATTCCTACTCTCAACCTCTCTAGTTATATAATAGAGGTTCTGGTCTTCTCAAAAGTCCATCTCTAGTACCCTAAGAAGAATTTTAAAAGAGGTGCGTCGAAAAAGAGGTAATCTCTTCTACTGATTCATTCAAGTTTTCTTTCTTCTTCTACATAATCTTCGTTAGTTGTTTCATTATAAAGTAATAAAATCAGTATTAATTATATACTTATATGTTATTAAAAATATGAAACAACTCTATTTCACCTTCTATCCATCCTACGGAAAATAAAATCATCGCGCGTGCGTACGTACGGAATACCGTCTCCACGCCGTGGTGTATTCAGTTTTTCTACCACCACCTTACATGGAAGGGTATAATAGTGTAAACAATAAATAAATACGATTATTATAACATCATACCGATTCTATGATATTATATCATCAACTCCAATTCCATTCAATAAATATGGGAATGATATCATCGCTCGTGCGTACGTACGGATAACCGTCTCCACGACGCGATGAGATTCATTTTCCATGTTAACAAGTTAATATTGATTATAAAGTATATATATAATAGTTAATCATGATATATATGAAATAATAATGATACTGTATTTATATATATATATATATATATATATATTTATTTATTTCATCTACATAATTCCATTCAATTAAATAAGGAAATGAAAAAAAGCGTCCATGCGTACGTACGGCATACCATCTCCATGAACGGTGTATTTCATTCCATTTATTGATCTATTATGTATATGTATATTCTGAATATATATTATATATGAATCATTTTTATATTCTCGAATTAATTAACCATGATCTAAGTAATCATATTAATAATTATAAGTCAAAACACGGACGATAAATGAAACGATTTTACCCAAAACGCTGCTTTAACATGGAATTGAGAAATGAACGGATAATCTAAAGTTGTATGTTAATCATATATGATATCATAAATATTATTATTTTTCTGTTACAAGTTAATAATATTTTTAATCCCACTATTCAAGAGTCTTGGACACATACGGATGAAATTGGACATAAGGTAAGGGATAATTATTCCAATATCATTCTTATCCAAGATTGTTTATTTGTAAGTATTTACTGTGGTTATATTTTTCATCCATGTCCATAAAAATGTTTTCATAAAGTGTTTAATATTATCCCATTTGTGATTAAATTCATTTTTACCCCTCTTCACATTTACTTTGGTTTATGGAAGGAATCTCTCTTTTTTTACCGTACGTGTAACTTTTTGACTTTTCCAGCAAAAGTACGAGAAGAATGTTTTTTTAACTTATACGCATGAATCGATTTTTATGGTTTCATAACACTTAGTTTTAATGAATATTCCTCTATATGATTTAATTATTATTTTCAAAAAAATCCTTTTCTTTTAAAATTTCATGGCATTTTGCGAAAAGAAAATTATTTGAAGAAGAAAGGATATTTTCCTCAAGAATTCATTTCAAGTGTTTTATCAAAACCATTTTCCATATAATATGACATTATTTCATATGTTTATGTTTCAAGTATTATGACTTTATTATTTACATGGTTTCACTTTTCTTATGATGAAATGATATACATTTGTTTTATATGGATTATGTTATGATGGGATGATGTTTATGAAACCCATTTTATTCTTTGGGTTATGATGAATGATTTATGTTTATGTTGTGGCACATGATAGAATGATTTCATTATGAGACGGTTGGGACTTATATCTCCCTTCAATTCCTTGGGTAATGATATATATCTCATGAGATAGTTATGGATGGAACGGTAAGTTAATCCGGTTCAATGTTACAGGACTGAAATGAGGAGTGAACTCGATTCAGGAAAAGGACTTTATCCACTAAGATTGTCTTGGCAGCAATGCCTTTGCTACTATGGAAATCAAAACATGTGATTAATGGTTTCCACAATTACATGTTTTATTCCCATGCTATTTTATAATGATTGATGTCCCATTAAAATCTATTCCTTATGTACTGACATGTTTTGTGTCATTTATCAAGATCATGATATTTAAACATTATGTTAATGTTTTTATGTTCAAATGTATATGATTTGTTTTATTTTATCCACGCATACCTTTACTGGGAATTTGAGCTCACCCTTTTATATTTTTTCTTTTCCCCAGGATTTAAAGAAAGGTTTTAGGTAAGAAAACAAATAGTGGATGATCTTTATAGGAGATGTTAAAGATCATTAAACATGATTAGAAGATTATGTTTCGAGTTTCCTAATACACAAAAATATTATGGTCCATGAGTGTTGGTTCATGTTATGTATTAAGTATTCCGAAAAAGTAATGTATTTTCTATGTACGTTAAGCTTTGGGTCTCTACAGTTGTTTTCAGAACGAAAGGTTTAGTTATCCTTTGGAAACTAGGATGTGAAAACTTTAGTGAGATCCCTAGAGATATTTCTAAGGTATGTCTAGGTATGTCCCTATGGTTAAGTATAAGTATAGGTTATAGTCCTAGAATTATGGTACCAATCTTAGAATTAACCCTAAGATGTTATTTATTGATGGTACTCCCCCTATATTATGTTTTTTTTTCTCTAGCACGATTTTTTCCTCTCACACTATTCTTTTTGGGTTTTAGACAATCACTGGAACCCGAAGGAACCATGTTGATCAATGTAATGTAAAATGAAATGATAGTTCTCCTGAACAAACCAATGTTATGGGAGATGGAGTGAAAAATCTTATTCCAATACATACACAAGCTATGAATCATTCTGTACTTCCAAATGAGTAGAGAAGGGAACAATATTCTATTGAGTCCTTCATGAGGCAATGTCCACCTTCTTTTAGTGGGTCTTCTGATCCATTTGTTGCTGAATAATGGATCATTACCATTGAAAAGATATTTCTCATACTTCGCTTTTCGGGACATGAAAAATTCATTTGGGATATTTACCATTTAGAAGGATAAGCAGATCAATGGTGGACTCTAATTAAAAATAAGAGGCCCTGAGATGAAATTGAATCCATGGAATGGGATGAGTTCATAAACTTATTTTTCATTAAGTACATCCCTCGTATTATTCGAACAAAGATGGAAAAGGATTTTCTTGAGCTTAAGCAAAAGGATGATGAATCTATTGGTATATACGAAGTGAATTTTACAAGGCTTGCAAGGTATGCATCTGTCTTTATTATCCAACCAGAAAGTAAAGTTGATTGATTCTTCAGTGGCTTAAAACCAAATCTTTGAAGGGAATTAGCTATAATAGACTTCAGTAGCTATGAAGAAACTTTGTGTTGTGCTATAAAGCTAGAAATGGAAGTTGGTGTTACATATCCATCTCATGGTTTTGACAAGAAACAAAAGATGGAGTTAAAGGAGAAATCTCAGAATAATGGTTAAAATAAGATGAATGTTTCTTTATGCTCTGAGTGTGGAAAGAAGCATGGTGTATATTGTCATAAAGGGAGTAGATAACGTTTTAAGTGTGTAAAAGAAGGTCATAGAGTAGATGAGTGTCAAAGTAATGGAAAATTGGTTTCTAATTATCTGAATAACGAAAATACTGTAGAGATCGCACCACCAACACTTCAATGCTTCAAGTGCATGGAAATGGGGAATTATGCTAATCAATGCCCTAATCCAAGGGTTAATGATGATCAACGTGAGAAACCTCTTAAGTAAAAGGATAAAGGGATGTCACATGAGATCACTATTTTTGATGTTGAGTATGACAATGATGTTGTGTAATGATTAACTGTTTATGTAATGGGATTTCAAAATAGTGTCATGGAATCTCATTTATGGCATCGTGGAATTTCGAAATATCTATGTATTAGTATTCAATAATTATATGGTACCAGTAACCATGAAAAGTGATTGAAATATTTTTGGAAAGAAGATGATATGTGCATAATGAAGGGATAAAGAAATAATGAAATGAGCTCATGACTGATATAAGTAAAAAAGTTATATCATGGATTGAGTTTGTAGAATTTTTGGGATTTTGGTATGTGAAAAGTGTTAAATTTTTACAGAATTCATGTTTTCACTAAGGTTCAATGTGTATTCATTTTTCAACAGAATACATGATTAAGGTATTCACATGTTTCTAAATTGACCAACAAGATATATCGTATGATATATGGGGGATAAATGATAGTATTCACAACCTCGACAGATTTTTTTTAAAGGTAATGCTTTGGTCAAAGACCAAAGCACAATTTGTTGATAAACAAAGAAGCATTACAAGAGGCGAAAGGATGTGATTTTTTGACAATCTCTATCAAAAAGGTAAAGTAAGTCGGAAATAATTGAGTCCAGCCAAGTCATGCTCTGATGAGCTCCTTTGTTGGCAAGAGCATCCGCAACAACATTCACTTCACGGTAGGCATGAGTAGCTATATAATCGATCCCATGGAGCAAGTTCAGACAATTCATCAAATGAGTGGTAAGTGTCCAATCCAGATTGATGTTTCCATTCAATATGGAATGAATGTAGTGGTTGAATAACATTCAATACACAAGCTTTCTCTAACCTCTTTGAAGCACAAAATAAACAGCATGAATGACCCCCAGCATTTCTGCCTCTAGAGATGAAGAGTGACCACATCCGACTAGAAGCAGCACTGACACTGGCCAGCTGAGTCTCTGAAGATGGAACCACAACTGGTAGGGCCTGGGTTACCTTTGGAAGTTCCATCGACGTTCAAATTAATCCATACTAGCATTGGTGATTTCCAGATCACTTCAAATGAGTGTTGGGTCTTTGGGTAGATTCTAGGAAACCAGAGATGACGAAGGATCTCAAAGCCACCAACCAAGTTATTGCAATAGTCTTTTTGAATTAAGGCAGCTTCATGAACGGTAAGAATAATCCATGATTTCCCTATATTAAGATTGAGAGATTGATTATTGTGAATGAGATCATTTCTAATATACCAGATCTCATGCAGGAGTTCTACCACTGCCGCCTTAAAAAGATTTTTAATCTGGAGAGAAACATCATGTCTAGTACAATTTTTTAATAACAAGGAAATTGAGTCAGTAAAGAACCATCTTCAATTAAATAATTCAGAACTATAATTCCATAGAGCAGAGGCCACCGCGCAAGATAGAAAAAGATGATTGGAATCCCCCCTATGCTGATTACGCATGCGACATTTAGAACATAGTTGAAAACCAAATGTTTGAAGACCAGTTTATGTTGGTAATCTATTATGGGAAATGAGCCAAATAATGGTGAGACTAGAAGGTTTAATCCAGGGTTTGTTAAAATGATTCACCCATATAAAACTAGAGTCATTTTTAGAGAAATCATGCTTATAATAATTTTTTGAATCTAGAATTCCATTTGTAGAAGGTTCCCAAACAAGGAAATCACCATTAGAAGAAAAAAGATGATTATTAATAATTTGCACAATATTATCAGGGAGATCATGTTGGTGAGATTGTAAGACCTCCTTTATAGTCTGATTAGTATCTCCAAGAAGATTATTAGTGGGTAACAAGGATATCAGAGGACCACCACACCAGTTTTCACACCAAAAATTTATGGAAGAATCAGCACTGACAATCCATCTATAATTTTGAATGATATTGTGATATGATTCCCGGATAGAAGGCCAGACAGATGAGCTGATGAAATTAAAATTCCCTTTTAAAAGCATTATGGTTAAGGAATTCAGTAGCTTTAGAAGTGGAATTAATAATGTGCCAAGTGAGGCGGGCCTGAAGAGCATCATTGAACAACTTCAAATCATTAATGCCAATTCCACCATTAGAAATGGGTTTACAGTAATATTTCCAAGGTATTGTAACAAGCTTCTTTTCAAAAAAGCTTCCATACCAAATGATGTTTTTAATATAAGTATTAATTTTTTTAAAATGCCGACGAGCCATTTATAAACCATAAGGGAATAGAACATTTTAGAAACAATGGTTGATTTAACCAAACAAATTCTCCCATCCATGGAGAGGGATTTCCCTTTCCAACTAGTGAGTTGATTTGTGATTTGATCAATGATGTTAGCAAAATAGGTTGCTTTGGGCCAACCCCAAAATATTGGAACACCCAAGTAAATGAATGTTCAAAAAACCTCTTTAATACCTAGATAAGTTGTGATATTAGATTTCCATCTTACAAGAAAATTATTTCCGAAAACGATATACGATTTGTTCCAATGAATTGTTTTCCCTGAGATTTATTCATAGTGAGAAATATCTTTCTTGAGAACATAATGATTTTTTTGATCCCCTTTTATGAATAAAATTATATCATCAGCAAATAAAAGGTGGTTAGGGAATTTGAATTCCAAGAAACATGAATAGGTTTAAGCATATTTTGATCAACCAAATTGTTAAGAAATCTACAAAGGTAATCCTCAGTAAAAATGAAAAGGATAGCAGAAAGCGGGTCGCCCTGACTGACACCTTTTGAGAAATTGAAGAAACCTCTAGGGGTACCATTATTCAGGATAGAGATATAAGCTGACCAAAATAGATTCTTAATTCTACCAATGAAGGAATCATTAAAGCCAAACTTATTTAGGACTATGAAAATAAAATTCCAGTCTATGGTGTCAAAAGCCTTTCTGATATCCAGTTTTATGGCCACATAATCCCCTCTTGTGCTTCTATTTAAACTATCGGAACATTCAAAGGCAAGACAAGTACAGTCCTAGATGGAACTTGTTTAAATAAAACAAAATTGGTTCCAAGAGATGATTCTATTGCAGATAGGAGCAAGCCTATTAGCAATAATTTTGGTATTGATTTTATAGATAGTGTTAATCAAATAAATTAGTCTGAATTGTTGGATCTCAGAAGCATTCTCACAAGCTCGGCAGATGAAATTTCTAGTAATTGTTTTCTTTATACTATGAGCTCGGAAAGAAGTATTTTGGATAAACCGAAAGATTGGAATAGATTGTGTTGGATAGAAGTTAGTATTGTTTAAGGCTTGAAATTTTTCAATATTATTGATGTAATGTTATAATAATGTATTTTTAGAAAAAGGAAAACCTACAGGACGGGCGACAACCCGTCGCGTCGGACAAGGATGCAGGAATCAAACCCACAACCAAAGTGCGACATGCCTTTATCCCCTACCACTGGCCTACAGGAAGTCCATGGATAGTAGAAACTAGTTTTATTATATTAAGCAGTATGATATATTAATTATAAGTCCATTTTAGGAATCATATATGATTAATCTCACTATAGATGGACTTAGGTATTTTTGATAACTTTTTATAACCTTTTGTTTGAGACAGATGGAATGGCTCATAATTCTATCACACGATCTGATAACACTTCCTGAATGACAAATTCAACTTCATTTCTTTAAGATATGAAGTGGAAATTTTCCAAGGAACGACCAATAGTGAGATTCCACGAAAATCAAGAATGTATTTATTCTAATTCCAATTTCTTCAACTTTAGGGAAATGATCTTGAAAACCATAAATGTTATCCTAGTTCCCTTATATATGGTTAATTAGATGGTACCTTAGATCATCACAAATTTATGGATTTGTGATTGTTGTCTTTTTTATATCCATGTCCTCTACCACTCTTCATCCGAAGTTGATGGTTATATTTCCCTTCCATATCCATATTTTCAACTATGTTGTACTATGTGGAAACCCAGTGCTGTGTTACTTTGGGTGACTGTTATGATTCTAACATCCCTTTTTAAAATGAAGTTTTAATATTCCTTCTTATGATGTGGTCTCTATGAAAGAAACTTTCAAGTAGTAAACCATTTATAACCCCGACGAATTTCAAGGGCGAAATTCATTTTAAGGGGGTAGAATGTAACACCCCGAGATTTAATGAGATATATTATTTTTAATTTCTTTGATGTCTTATATTATACACTACACCAATATTATCTTGTACTATACGAAACACCGTATTATCTTGCAGTATACGCAACACTATTCTTGGATCGTGTTATACACACATTCAAGTTCGTTTTGTGGAAATTATTCTACGCAATATTAAGTATAGATTTTGTTTAATGTATAAAGGAAATAAGTTTTGATTATGATATACGCAAAACCAAACGAAGCTTTCACTACACGCAGCCCTGACTTGGCTTGCATTACACGCAATCAAGACCTTCATCAATAGTGTGTGTAGTACGCAATACCGAGTTTCATTAAACAAGATATTATTATAATATTATTATGAACTAACCATTATGAATAGAAATACCCACTTTTTGAAATTTTATAAATTTTATCTTTCAAAATGGACTTCATTTTTGGATTCGGAATATCAAAATTATCCTTGGGTGAATTTTTGGAATTTTTCTAAAAACATTCAATTTTTGATGAATAGTGAAAACACTAGGTTACTATTTAAAACCCGATTTTTATTTAAATAATTATTTATGTTATTTAAATTTATTTTAGGTCAAAATTGATACATAATACCAATATAAGTTCATTGTAATTCATTGGAGTCATTTTATAATAATTTTAGATATATAAATATTTTATTGAACTTTTCACTGTCTTTTACCCACATCTTAGGAGAATTTGAAAATTTACATTTAACTTAATTTTACCACTTTTGTGAGTGGAATTTCTAAAATCCACAAGGCACGGTTAATATCAAGTAGTAATATGTGGTGTGATAAGATAAAAATATTATTTTGATGAAAAGTAACTTTTTACTTTTTCTACCACGGTTAAAAGTAAATAGGTTAATTAAGCGTAAAAATGATATTATTATTACCCTAACACATGTTCTAATTCTATTGGATAAGTTTAATTCGACCTAAAATAACCTTAGGAATAAAATATGACCATTTAGGTCCACTTGTATTGGATTAGTACATTTATTATTATTCTATTTAAAGAATAGTTAAAATAGTTAAAATCAATGTTTAATGACTAAAAAAATATTAATATAGGGTTATACATAAGATAAATTCGACTATAAATATTAATTAGAACGATAAATAGATTTTATACATAATGGTATTTTATTTAAAATTTTTAGACATTAAGTAATTTAATTTATTTATGACACAATGATGATACAATAATTACCTTAGTAATGAAATATTGACATAATTGATATTATCAATAACTAAATAAATGTAATTTGAGACTTTTTATGAATTAATCTAATTATATAGGTTAATATTACATGTTAGTATTGGTTTAATTAAAAAAAATTCACCTAATCATGCTATTATGATTTTCACAAAATTAAATTACCAAATAGTGTTAAAATTGACAGAAAAGAGTTTTTAAATCAAAGATTATATTATTAATTGTTATTTTATTCCTAAAAATATATGGTTCGTCCACATGACATAGATAATGTTATAAATGTTAATAATTATCCACTTGGGGTTTTTTTGGCTGGTTATTGAATGTTTATTAACAATATAATGTAAGAAAATATGAAGACATAGTAAAAGTTAAATTATTTAACATAGAGTTAAATTTAAAAGATAAGGTTAAAATAGTAACCTAAACTGGTCTAAAACATATTTTTTGAGAGGTTTTCGACTCATCCCCACATTATATTGGAAATAAATCAATTTTCAGCTATTATAAACCGCATATGACTTTATTATAAAATACTATTTTATGTTTTTCTAAAGGTTCCCCTCTCCTCCCTTATAAAAAGGGCACCCATTCCCTCTTCTCTTCACACCATTTTGGGCCTTGAAGATTGGAAAAACTCTAACAATTCCTCCTTTAAACCTCTCTAGTTATATCATAGAGGTTCTGTTCTTCTCAAAAGACCAACTCTAGTGCCTTAAGAAGAATCTTAAAAGAGGTGCATTGAAGAAGAGGTAATCTCGTCTACCGATTCTTTCATGTTTTCTTTCTTCTTCTACTTATTCTACTTTATTTGATTCATTATAATGTAATAACATCAGTTTTACTTATATAATAATATGTTATTATAAATATGAAACAAACCTATTTCACCTTCTAACCATCCTACAGAAAATGAAATCACCGCGCGTGTGTACGTATGGAATACCATCACCACGCAGTGGTGTAATCTGTTTTTCTGCCACCACATTACTTGGATGGGTATAATGGTGTAAATAATAACTATATATGATTATTAAAACATATTACAGATTCTAAGATATTATATCATCCACTCAAATTCCATTCAATAAATATGGGAACAATATCATCGCTCGTGCGTACGTACGGATTACCGTCTCAACGACGTGATGAGATTCATTTTCCATGTTAATAATTCAGGAAAGATTATAAATTATATATGTAATAGGTAATCATGAGATATATGACATAATAATACTACTTTATTTATCTATGTATATATATATGTAGTCCATCTACGTAATTCCATTCAATTCAAAAAGGAAACGAAAAACAACGTTCATTCGTACATACGGCCTACCATCTCTATGAACAGTGTATTTCTTTCCATTTATCGATCTGTTATATATATGTATATTCTGAATATATATTATATAAAAATAATGTTTTATATTATTGAATTAATTAATCATGATCTATGTAATCATATTAATAATTACAAGTCAAAACACATACGATAAATGAAACGATTTTACCCAAAACTTTTCATTAACATGGAATTGACAAATGAACAAATTATCTAAAGTCGTAAGTGAATCATATATGATATCATAAATATTATTATGGTTCTGTTAAAAGTTAATAATATTTTTAAACCCACTATACAAGAGTCTCGGACATATACAAAATAAATTTGACATAAGGTAAGGGATAATTATTCCAATCTCATTCTTATCTGAGATTGTTTATTCGTAAGTATTTACTAGGGTTATATTTTTCAGTTGTGTCCTTAAAAATGTTTTCATAAAGTGTTTAATATTCTTCCATTTGTGTTTAAATTCATATTTACCCCTCTTGACTTTTACTTTGGGTTATGGAAGGAATCATTCTTTTGTTTACCAAACGTGGTACTTTTTGACTTTTCCGGCTAAAGTATGAGAAGAATGTTTTTTAACTTATACGGCATGAATGGATTTTTATGGCTTCATAACGCTAATATTTATGAAAATACCTCTAAAATATTTCACGACTATTTTCAAAAATATCCTTTTCATTTAAAATTTCATGGCATTTTGTGAAAAGAAAATGTTTTTGAAGAAGAAATGATATTTTCCTCAAGAATTCATTTCATGTGTTTTATCAAAACATTTTTCCATCTAAGATGACATTTATTCATATGTGTATGTTTCAAGTATAATTTCTCTATTATTTAAATGGTTTCACTTTTCTTATGAATAAATGATATCCATTTGTTTTATATGGATTATTATATGATGGGATGATGTTTATGAAACCCATTTTATTCTTTAGGTTATTATGAATGATTAATGTTTATGTTGTGGAAAATGTAAGAATGATTTCATTATGAGATGGGTGGGACCTATATCTCCCTCTAATTCATTGTGTAAAGATTTATATCTCATGAGATAGACATGGTTGGAATGGTAAGTTAATCTGGTTCCGTGTTACAGGATTTAAATGAGGAGTGAAATCGATTCAGAAAGGGACTTTGTCCACTAATATGGTCTTGGTAGCAATGCCTTGAATAATATAGAAATAATATCATGTGATTAATGGTTTTCCACAATTAAATGTTTTATTCCCATGCTATTTTATCCTGATTAATGTTCCTTTATGACCTATGTCTTACTTACTTCCACGATTTATTTCACAACACAAGATTTTGATGTGTAAACTTTATGTTCATGTTTTCAAGTCCACATGTATATGGTTTGTTTTATTTTATCCATTCTTACCCTTACTGAGAATTTAAGATCACCATTTATATCTTTTCTTTTCCTTAGGATATAAATAAAGGTTTTAGTTAAGAAAACAAAAGGGGAAGATCATTATGGGAGATGTTGAAGATATTTCACCATGATTAGAATATTATGTTCCGAGTTTCCAAAGACACTAAACTATTATGGTCCTTATGTGTTAGTTTTTGTTATATATTAAGTATTCATCAAAAGTAATGTAATTTCTATGTACGTCAAGATTTGGGTCTCTACAGTCATAAATTATTTAAAGAGACGTTTTTAATTGATATTTTCTCTCCTATTCTTAAGGGATGTTATGATGACTCTGATCTATATATTTGAATTTTAATTCTCTTAATTTATCAGGTGTCTTTTGCAGATCTGAAATCTTGATGCATGATATATCTTTATATATATCATTCTACATCATATGTTTTGGATCTCTCTCAGCTATGTTGATAATTTTTAATATTCATTTTTTCACTGGAAAATTAATTTAAGGTTCAACAACGATCGATTGTCTTAGAAAAAAGGACTACATTTTGGAGATATAAATGTTCAATACTAGAAGAAAGATGATCTTTTTTTCTGTTCTTAAAATATAAGAGCTTTTGTGTAACCATATTTTTTTCAAACGTATTTCAAATATTATTATTCTTCTAGCTTTGGAGATCCATCTTCGGTTTGTTGAGTGATTCTACAACTATGTAGTTTAAAATGATTTATCAAATCAATCTCTATTGATTCTTTTGAGTATCGGCTGCTCTAATTTAGTCATACTGGAGTGTTAGATTCTCATGCTAAGCAGTGCGTATTTCAGTTCCCTGTAAAGGATCTAGAAGGATTTGTTTTTAGTCATTTTTGTTAGACTGACAACTACCTACACATAATTGTGCATCGGTCTTTGGAGAAGGGGACCTGGATAGTGAAATTCACCAAACCCATAGTGAGGGTGATTGGTGGAGTGGACTAGTGGATCCTCATGCCCTGAACCACTATAAACCACCGTGTTTTGTTTCTATTATTTTATCCACTTCTTATTCATTCATAACAAAAACACCACCTTATCATCTCTTACAATTATGTGGTTGAATTATGAAATTATTAAATGGTCACAATTAGGCCCCTCTTATGTCTTCGTTATAGACTTTATGAATTAACATTTGGTATCATAGGTTTGGCTCTAAAAATATAATTTGGTTCTAAGATAGCGGAGATAACGATTCTGAAGAAGATCAATGGCGAATCTTAAAGTGATAATGTCAATGGTTTGAACACCGTACTTCAATGGTGATAACTATGGATGCTATAAATCACATATTATAATCTATTTGAAAAGTATTGGTTTTAAATTAAACTCAAAGACCATTACTCCATATGAAATCCTTGAAAAACCTGAAGCCTAGAATGCTACTATAGAGGCTTAGTATGAAATGAATTCTAAAGCTATGAACACTATCATCTATGGACTTGGATCAAAAAAATTCTACTATGTATAACAATACCCAATATCTTATAAAATGTACCAGACAATTTCAGTTTCTTATGATGGTATGGACAATGTATGATAGATGAGGTATACAACAATGAAATTGAAATTCGATACATTGAAAATGTCTGATGAAGAAAATATTAAACAAATGAATGTAAGGCTCCAATAAATTATAAAAAATATAACAACATTAGGTGACCCTATCGAACAAGATGATAAGTGTTTAAAGTACTAAGGGTTCTACCTAATAAGTGGAATGAAATTTCATTTGGAATATTCCAATCAGCACCTGTCTTGATTCTGAAAATGAGAGAATTGATTGGAACTCTAATGATGTATGAAGCTGAAATGCAAGATGAAGTTTAATATCACTAAATCCTAGTGAAAACTGATAACACTGATTTAAAGGCTATATCTCAAAAGAATAATAGAAAAATGAAACAAAAAGTTATAGAATAAAGAAATTCAAAATAATCTGATTCTGAAATCGAGCTGGATCAATTAGCCAGAAATTTTAGTAAGTTTTCTAGGAAGAGAGTATTTATAAAACCCTTCATAAAGGATAAGAAAGAGTCCAGAGAACTTAGATGCTACAAATGAAAAAAGATGGGTCATATATGACCTGACTGTCCTCATTTAATAAGTGAAACGAAAAAGATAGAAAGGAAGTTTCAGAAAAATGTTGATTATGAAAATAGAGGAAAAATATCTATGAAGGCTACATAGAGTATTTCGGATGACTCCAGTAGCTCATCAATCTATGATTTAGAGACAGAAGAATTTAATTTAAAATATAATATGTTCTTAATGGCTGAAGAAGATAAGGTAAAACTCTTCTATTCATCAGTTCTAATTTTAGTTACTCAATTGATAAAATGGATGCCTACTATTCTATCCTATAAGAAATATATGACTCATTATTAATGAAACATAATCCTTAAAGAATATTCCCAATGAAATTTTAGGATAATGGGATACTTTACTAAAACAACATCAACGTTTAGTTAAAAAAATTAACTCACTTACCCCTAACTATACTAACCATTAAAATAAGATTAAAATACTACATGATGTAGTAGAAAATTAAAAAAATGATGGTCTTGTTTTTATAAAAGGTGAAAATATAATGAATTTAATTATTGGTATGAAAGTAATTAAAAAGGAAATATTTGGAATAGTTATTAAATGTGAAAAATCTAAACTATATAAGAATTATTTTGTTCCCAATACAAAATATGTTATCTGACATTTTTTGGAATAGAAGGACATATGAAAAAAATTGTTATTTGAGAAATCATCAAATATGTGGGATTAAAAGATATTTTATTTCATATAATTTATCTAAATTAAATAACATATCTCATGAACAAAATAAAGCAGATTTGGATCCCTAAATTATTGTTAGCTAATAGTGCTGGACTGAAAAATTTATGGATACCAAATCAATTTATTGTTTAAATTGTCTTTGTACGTAACACATCACAGAAAATGAAAATCTATATTATATATGGATAGTGGATACTCCAGACACATGAGGGGAAATCCATTGAACATCAATACATTGACATAGATTGATGGAGGTCTAGTCAGCTTTAGTGATAATGACAAAGGGAAGATAATTGGACTTGGAAATCTTGGAGATCCAGAGACTATCTCAATCAATAAAGTACTGTATGTTCAATGATTGAAGTATAACCTCATAAGTATATCTCAAATATTTTATAATGGAAACTATGTTGATTCTTCTAACAATTCATGTTCTATATTTAAAGATAAATTCCTTAAATATAGAACACCCAGAACAGATAATGCCTAACCCTTAGACATAAATTCATTGTGTAAATAGAAAGTGAGTTGTTTAACTTCTAAGATAAATTAATCATGGATTTTGGCACAGAATACATTTTCATTGAAATATTTATGGTTTACATATATTATCTAAGATACAATTAGTTTAATATTTACCTATTCTCAAGTTTGACAGAAACTGATTATGCGATCCATTCCATATTGGAAAACAACACAAATATTACTTCAAAACTATTTGCAAAAGCACTATTTCAAAGCCCCAAGAACATATCCATATTTATCTATTTGTACCATCAAGAGTATAATGTTTTGTTAGAAAATTATATGGATATGTTTTAGTTTTTAATTATTCTATATATACCCAATTGATTTTTCTAAAACTGAAAAATGAAGATTTTACTATACATAAAAGTTATTAAAAAAGTTTTCAAAATGAAAAAGGTTTTAAAAAATTTTCATTTAGAATTTACCGTGGTGGGGTGTTTTAGAATCAATAATTTAATTCATTTTTTTCTAACATGGGTATTAAACACATAATCTCTACACCAAGAACATCTCAGAAAAATCGAATTATTGAACGAATTAATAAAACTATTCATAAAAATGGCTAGGACGATGCAAAATTAATACTGTCTTCCTACCTATCTATGGAAAGAAGCTAAACACACAGTCTGTTATATAACAAATAGAGATTAAATTTGGCCAATTTTCAAAAAGAAACCTTCTGAAGTTTTGAATTATAGAAATCCTAAGGTAATGTACATTAATTTTTTTTGATGCAAGGTGTATATATTGAACACCAAGTTCAATAATGGTATGTTCGATCCAAAAGGTAATGAAGTAATATTCAGATGATATTATGAATCTGATAAATCTTATAAAGAATTTAATAAAAATTCAAGGATTGTTGTGTTGGAAACATGGTCATCATTGCATGAATTGGAGTATGTTTTTTATTTTTTTTCAATCCTCAGAGGAAGTTCAGAATGTGTTCCAGCAAAGTGCTCATACTGGTCAAGTAGATTAAAGTATTGATGGTGGCACCATTTTCTAGTGTTTGTCAAATTTTTGGGCCAGAATAATCAAAAAAAGATAAATATGTTTTTGGACAAGAGACTTGTGAACCATGTACTTGAAGGATAGAAAAATTGTGCACCATATGTTTTCCAAGATCAGAACATGGAAAAATGGGAAAGGTTTAAGGGTCGCGCAGGTTTTGGGATCGTCGTGAAAATGAGTTACACACAGAGAAAGGATGTGTGTGTCGATTCTTTGGATGTTGGAAAGATTCACACATGTTGTTCTTTGAGATCAGATCTTCAAAATATGGAAAAGTAAAGAGGGTCATGAAATTATTGGTGTGGTCGTGCAGGTGAGTCGTGCGATAGAGGCTAGGGCTGTTGAAGCTGCACGAAGGGACTTGCGCGTTGTGAGGTCACTTGCACTCCTCCACTCAGGATGTCTAGTTTTCCTATAAATAGAGGAACATCGCTCATGATATGTAACAATGTTCAGACATAGATATTTTTCAGAGCTCCCATCGCGCAGGTGTAGAATTTGCGCAAGTGTTGGTGTGTCGCACAAGTTTAGAGCAGGGTAAGGCATAGTGGCTCTGGTTGTTCGGTGACACTTGCGTACTAGGCTTGGAGTTTGCTGACATGGGACCATTGGGCCCCAAAATCGGTTTGGGTGAAAAAAGAGTAGAGTCACGAAAGTTTTGTGTTGAAGAAGGTGGATTCACGCAAGGGTTGTAGGTGGACTTGCGCATCCGTTATAACTTGTGCACTGTCCATGAATCTTGCACACCAGTCTTGGACATGCACGCCAGGTATTGTTGAAGCCTGCTGGTCGTCTTGGAGCTACACAGAAGCTGGAATATTTTCTGATACCTTCTAGGCAATGTGAGATCAGTTTACTGGTGAGAGTTGGACTTCAACAGAGAATCTATATACAACATAAGATGCATTCATTTAGCAATTATGGGGATAACTTCATGTCTATCAACTATGTGGGACTTCACCAATAGTAGTGAGCCAGGGGGAGTCAATGGGAGTGACCTGAGGGACATAGTGAGCTATCCCCGAACAGTTGTAAAGGTAGTGTGCCTAGGACAGACAAACTGCTCCCAAACTTTTGTAATCCATAACTAGTGAAGAATAGTGAATTTTGGTATGACCGACATCTTGTCGGCGTATGCTCCTTGGACTTAGCCCTTAGTGGTGAACCAACTAAAATTTGTTATGTCATCTCATTTCATGAGAATGTTTCATTACGGATCATATCCATCATACAAGTTTAACTACTTCCTACCGACATGGGAATAAGATCCTTGGTTTTAAAAGAAACATTTGTCACCCTGATTAAACCCTCCTCTCTTAGGGTGCCCTAGGGTCCTAAATGTGGTATTAGAGGGTAAAGGTCAACTGGTGTTTGGTCTATCACATACCAATATGGACCATACAACCTATGTTAGAGGAGTCCCTCTCTTTAATGGATGTAATTTATAGATCTAGAAGAACAGAACAAGATCTCATCTAAAATCTCTTATAATGGAAGTTCTATTTTCTATTGTGTAGGGAATAATAGTCACTGATCCAACAGGCCGGGCTATAACTGGCAAAGACAAAAAAAATCTTGATGATGATGCTAAATCGCAAAATGCACTCACTATAGCTCTTTCTGATCAGATCTATCTAATGGTGATGAATTGAAACTCTGTAAATTCAATGTGGGATAAGCATGAAAATATTTATGAAGGAGATATCAAAGTGAAGGATTCAAATCCACAAGTCCTGCTCAATAGGTTCGATGATTTGAATATTCATCCTCATGAGAATGAAGACTCCTTCTTCAATTGAATTACTAAAGTGGTTGGAGAAATTTGTGGCCTTGGAGAAGATATAAATGATGTTGACATTGTCAAGAAAATACTGAGAATAAATCCACCCCTGTACAATGCAAAGGTGTCATCCCTTAAGGAAAGTGATCTTTTAAAACTTTCTCTGGATGATCTTCTGAGAAACATGGTAGCATATGAAATGAGAGTTAAACCAGAATATGCTACGACTCGTGTGAGAAAAGAAATGGCATTCAAAGCCATGGATAAACTAAAAATTTCAAAATATAGTAGTGGTGAAGATGAAGAAGAATAAGAAATTATTTCTCTTGTTGCAATGATGTTTTATAAGGGAAAGGGAAATTCAAATGGAAGTTACATCTTGCTTGCTTTCGCTGTGGTAAAGTCGGCCACATTGCTTATCAGTGCTTAAGAGTGATCGATGATGATGATAGCGATGCTGAAAACATCCAGAAGCCTTAGAATAGGGTTTTTCAAGAAAAGAAACTTCAAATATAGAAAGAATGTTCCGAAGAAGAGTTTTTTCTATGAAGAAGATGATGATGATAATGAATTCTGTGAAGAAGAAGAACCAGATTTTAAAACTGGAAACCATGCTTCCATGATTTCCACAGTTGAAAAATCAGAAGATAATGGTGGAAACAATCATTTAAAGACAAGTGGAAATTCCGAGTTGCAACTTAAAGATGCAGTTATAAATCTTAAGACAAAATATAAGAGTTGATATAAGGGGAAATAAATTGTAGTGGAATCAACTGAATATGTTGATTAGCTTGAAGCTGAAATTGAATGACTAGAAGAATTTTTGAAAGTAGAGTCTAAAATCCGTGAAAGCAATGATGATGTAGTGGATCTGAAGCTGAGAATAGAAGAGCAGGTAAATGTCATCAATGACCTCACATACAGACTGGAAGAAAAGAACAATGTTGATGAAAGTCTTGTAGAGGAAGTTGTTACTCTTAGGAGTAAACATGAGACTGAATCAATTATAAAATAATCATGGATGAAAATAAAATTTAGAAGATTCCCATATGCAGAATTACTGGCAAGATCCCAGTGTGGTTCAGATGGGGTTGGAAAATTTTTGAGTGATTAGTAACCCACTTTCATGGGAAAGAGTTCAATTGGATGTGAAACTAAGACATCAACTGCTAGATTTAAAGAGAGCCAAAAGAAATATAAGATGAAAGTTGGACATGTTGAAACATTTCCTGAATTGCTGAAAAATAAATCCTCAGTTCAAACTAAAAGGAGAACTGAAAATTATCCTTAATCATTCAGAAATGACAGGCAGTCCAACTATTCTCCCAAGGAAGAAGGTATGAGGATAAATTCAAGTGAGAAGACATTTCCTCTCATGAATTGTCATTTCTGTGGCTATCTAGGCCATACCATATCTTATTTCGAAGAGGCGAGAAGCTATATGAATGGAGAAGATATAGGACGTCAATAGAGGAGAAAAAATTTATATCTTAATTCTTATAGAACAAACAATTTCTATGGATATTGTTTTTGTTGTCGTAACTTTGGTCATAAGGCTCTTTTTTGCAGGTAGAGAATGGACATGGACACCTCATACAAGATATCATGACAAGACAAACCTCATCAACAAGATAGTGTTGCTCTTACAAATAGGATTTCTCCTCTCAAAGAAGAATTCGACTATGAAGAACCAATGTACATAGATGATATAATTGAAAGGCCATCAGTGCTATATACTCAATACAATGTTTCATCGATGGAAAGGAAGAAAATTGAGAAATCTAACCTTGCATAGGTGGCCCTCAAAGCCAAAAAAATCAAAAAGACCTTGATTTTAGACAGTGGTTGTTCATCTCCCATGACAGGTAATGATGGCCTGTTAACAGATATCAAAAGGAAGGTTGATGGTATAGTACTATTTGAAATGACGGATCCCTGAAAATCAATGGTATTAAAAGTAATGAATTATCTAATGGAGGGATAAAGAAGACTGAAGTCCCCTACGTAGATGGCCTACGTCATAATCTACTCAGTGTGAGTCAACTCTATGACTCGGGACTTATTGTTACTTTTAATCAGAAAGGATGCACTATCAAGGGAAAGATAGGAAATTCACATATGAAGGGATATTGAATAGAAGAAATTTTTTATTCGTTTTATAGTAATGAAAATGTTTGTTATATATCTATTGAAGAAGAAATCAATTTGAGGCATCATATACTGGGGAACATCAATCAACAAGACATGGAGAAAATATAAAAATTGAGTATTGTCATGGACATTCCCATCATGAAGCGTGAGCGTGGAAAGTCTTGTGCTGCTTGTATTTGTGGGAAGCTGGTCTGTAGTTCATATCAGCTGAAGAAGAAAAGGGCATCTCATCTTCATGATCTAATTCACACAGATGTATGCGGGTTGATAAATGTTTCTAGAACTCAAGGAGATAGGTATTTTATCCTTTTCATAGATGATTACAGTAGAATGGCATGTGTGATGATCATTCATAGGAAACAACAAGTCCTTGACTTCATGAAAACATATCAGAGAATCACCGAGAATGATACCAGACGAACTATCAAAGTGTTGCAATCTGAAGATGGAGGGGAATACATGTCCATTGAATTTGATAATTATCTGTAGAATCATGGGATAAAACATGAGGTAGCTGCTGTGAGAGCTCCACAAAAAAACAGAGTTATTGAACATAGGAATCTATATATGAACAACATGGCACGAACTATGATGATTAAAATTCGTACTCCATGACATTACAGGAATGAGGATGTTCAAGGTACAATATATATTCTAAATCGAACAGGACTCTATATGGGTGAGACGATGACAACATATGAATTGTGTCATGGAATAAAGCCCCATTTGAAATACATTAATGTTTTTGGAAGTAAATACTTTATCAGAAACATATAATTAAATTAAGGGAAGTATGGTGAAAATGCAGATGAAGGTATTTTCCTTGAATACTCAATGGATATCAAAGCCTACAAGTGCTTCAACAAGAGATTAGGAAGGATTGTGGAAAGCAGTTATGTTAAGATAATTGAAGAGAAAACCAAAAAAATGCTTCAAGGACACCTTCTGCTGATGTGATAGAGATTGAGGAAGAAAGTGAACGTGGAGAAAATACAAATATAGAAATAGAGGAAGTTGAAAAAAACACTCAGCAGTCACATCATAATGTTGACTCTGAAGAAGAATCCGAAGAAGAAACTATGGCTGGGTGAATGCAACTGAACCACGCAGGAGAAATTGAAGAGATGAGATTGATCCATCAAAAATAATTGGGGAGAGACACGCACCCACTAAAACAAAGTGGATGAGGAAGAACACACCATATGAATTTCTGTTAGTTGTGGATCCATCTTCATTTGAAGAAGCAACAAAGTATGAATCATGGGTGAAATTCATGAATGAAGAGTTATATCAGATTGACAATAATCAGACATGGGATATTGTTAAGAGTCCTGAAGGTCACAATGTGATTGGTACAAAATGGATCTTTAAGAACATGTTTGATGAGCATTGAAGTGTTATTAGAAACAAGTCTTGTCTGGTATGAAAAGGATATTCACAGATTAAAAGCGTTGATATTGAAGAAACCTTTTCTCCAGTGGTGAGAATAGAGTCAATCATACATTTCCTTGCCATGGAACTCCAAAGAGGATATAAAGTATATCAAATGGATGAAAAGACAACATTCTTGAATGGTGTCCTCGAATATGAAGTCTACATTGAACAACCCATGGGTTTTGTTCATCGTACTGATGAAACTATGGTCTGAAAAGTGAAGAAAGATCTATAAAGTTTTAAGCATGCACCAAAAGCATGGTATTATCGACTAGACTCATATCTCAAGAAGCTAAAATTCAAAAGAGGAGGAGTCTACCACAATCTATACATGTAGAATTTCCCAAAAGAGCAGTTCATGGTTTTAGTCTACGTTGATGACATTTTTTTGGTGGAAGCAAGGAGAAGTCAATGGATGAATTTTCCAATCACATGAAATCATAATTTGAGATGTCTATGATTAGAGAGCTCACATATTTCATAGGGCTGCATGTGATTCAAAGGCAGGAATGCACTTTCATTTCACAAGAAAAGTATGCATGAGAACTGTTGAAGAAGTTCAATATGAAAGTCTCCAAACCAATCTCAACTCCAATTGTAGTTGGAAGCAAACTTTGAAATTATGAGCTTGGGGAATCTGTAGACACCACTCTATAAAGAAGGATAATTGGGAGCCTATAGTACCTGATTGTGACATGGACAGATATTGTCTTTGCAACCTGTCTAGCGGCCCACTTTCAGAGAAATCCAAATGAGGAACATATGATAGCAGTAAAAATAATCATGAGGTATATTCAAGGTACTCCCAATTTTGGCTTATACTTTTCTGCAGGAAGAGATCATGAATTATCAACTTTTTTTTATGCTCACTGGGATGGTGATATAGTTGACAGAAAGTCCACTAGTGGTGGATCATTCTAAATTGGGAATAAATGTGTTGGATGTTTGAGCAAGAAACATGAAGAAATTCTCTTAGTACTGCTGAAGCTGAGTATATATCCTCTACAAAGGCATGCACTCAACTACTATGGATGAAGAAAAAATTAACAGATATTGGTGATGAGGTGAAACAACCAATGGTGTTTTACTGTGATAACAAGAGTGCAATTGTTCTTATGAAGAATCATGTTCATCATTCTCATACAAAACATATTGAAATAAGGTATCACTTTATCAAAGAGAATGTTGAGCAAGGTGTGAGTAGAATGGATCATGTGGGAATGGATGAGAAAGTGGTTGATATGCTGACTAATCCACTGTCAGCGGTAGTGTTTGAGAAGCATCAGTTGAACCTCGGTGTTCGACCAAATCCCAACACATAAAGAGGATACGTAATAACCCTCTCCCATTTATGATAACAGTTTTTATTTTTTTATGGATGTGATGCAGGTTTGTGGTGGAGATACTATCCAGGGGGAGTATTCTTTGAGCTGAACAATCAACACATTACCGATATTTGGGTTTCCTTTTAATGGGCGAGAAAGGAATAAATTCAGGCATGTTCTTGCATGTAAATGGAATAAATTCAGGCATACTCAGGCATGTAATGCTTCTATTATGAGAAGGATGATAAGTAATGCATTGGTAATGTAATTCTTGTTGGGATTCATTGAGAATTCCAAAACACAGGAACCCAATTCAATATTTCTATCTTGTTTTCTACACCGAGCATTGCTCACATAGACATAGAGTGTTGGCTGAGTTGATTCTTGCATTATTGGTTTAATTGTGGAAGGGGATCTATTGAATTTATTTTCTTATTGACAACAAACCCAAAGGGGGATATTTTTGGAACCATGGACATCTTTTCATAAATTGGAGTATGGTTTCTGTTTTTTGTCAATCCTTAGAGGAGTTACAGAATGTGGGCCAGAAAAGAGCTCATACAGGTCAAGCAGATTACAGTATTGAAGGTGGCACCATTTTCCAGTTCTTGTCTAATTTTTGGGCCTGAAAAATCGACAAATTGAGAAAAGTGTTTTTGACAAAGAGACTTGTGCGCTGTTTACTTGAAGGATAGGAAACTTGGGCTCCATATGTTTTCCAAGATCAGAACATGGAAAAATAGAAAAGGGATATGGGCCACATAGGTTTTGGGCTAGTCACACAAATGACTTGCATGCCGACAAAGGACTTCTGTGTTGATGCCTTGGTGGTTGGAAAGTCACGTGATTGTTGTTCTTTGTGATGAGAGCATAAAAATATGGAAAAGGAAAGAGGGTCACACTAGTATTGGTGTGGTCGCACAGGTATGTTGCGTGACAGAGTCTAGGGTGGATGGAGCTGCGTGCCGGGACATGTGCACCATATGTTTTCTAAGATCAGAACATGGAAAAATGGAAAAGGGAAAAGGGCCACACAGGTTTTGGGTTGGTCACGCAAATGACTTGCGCGCCCGGAAAGGACTTGCACGTCGATGCCTAAGAGGATGGAAAGTCACTTACCTATTTTTCTTCTATATTAGTGCTTCAAAATATGGAAAAGGAAAGAGGTCGGCGCAAGTATTGGTGTGTTCACACAGGTAAGTTATGTGACAGAGGCAAGGGCAGTTGGATCTGCACACCGGGACATGCGCGCTGTGAGGTTACTTGTGTGCCTCCACTTAGGGGGTCCAGTTTGCCTATAAATAGAGTACCATGACTCTTAATTTGTAACAATTTTTGATATTAGAGATTTTTCAGAGCTCCCATCATGCAGTTGTACAATTCACGCAAGTGGTGGTGTGTCGCACAAGTTTGGAGTAGTAGAAGGAATAGTCGCGCATGTTGTTTGGTGACATTTGCGCACTAGGCTTGGAGTTGTGTGACAGGTGACCATTGGGCACCAAAATCTGTTTGGGTGGAAAAGGAGTGGGGTCGCACATGTTTGGTGTTAAAGAAGGTGGAGTTGAAAAAGTGTTGGAGGTGGACTTGTGCTCCAAATATAACTTGCACACCATCCCTAAAACATGCGCACTAGGCTTGGACTTGCGCGCCAGGTATTGTTGAATCTTGTTGGTCGTCTTGGAGCTACACGGAAGCTGGAAGATTTCCCGATACCATAGGTGCAAAGTGATATCAGTTTACAGGTGACAGTTGGACTTCAACAAAGTATCTACACACAATAGAGGATGCATTCATTTAGAAATGACCAAGAGACCTTCACGTCTATTAAATGCGGGGGACTTCACCAACGGCAGTGAGACAGGGGGAGTCAATGAGAGTGACCCGAGGGACGCAGTGAGCTATCCCTGAACATTTGTAAATGTAGTGTGCCTAGGACAGAGTAATTATTCCCGAACCATTGTAATCCATAACTAGTAAAGAATAATGGATTTTGGTATGACTGAAAACTTGTCGGCGTATGGTCCATGGATGTATCCCTTAGTGGTGAACTATGTAAAATTTTTTGTGCCATCTCATTGCATGTGAATGTTTCATTGAGGATCATATCCATCATATGGGTTTAACAGTTCCTACCAATGTGGGAACAAGATCCAAGGTTTTCAAAGAAAAAGTTGTCACCCTGATTCACCCCTCCCCTCTCAGGGTGACCCAAGGTCCTGCATATTTAAGAATCAGTTCTTGTAAAGTTTGATAAAAATACCCCTTTTAATAAATAGAAAGATCAAATTGTTGAATTTTTAGATTCTTCGGACAACATGAGACTTGAAAACCTGAAAAATAATTTTAACAATAATATTCATTCAAGTTCAGAGGAATATGATACTAATGAACCCAATTGTGTTCATCCTAGGTAGTCTAGAACCCTAAAAAATCACCCTTTAGAAACTATTATAAGATACCTAGACATAGGAATAAGTACTAGAAGAAATATTGAAAACCTAGTTGAATTCTCTATTTTTCTATCATATCTTGAACCTACATCTATTGAAGAATCCATAGAAGATGAATGTTGGATGTTAGTAATGCAAGAAAAATATAACCATTTTAAAATTTAAAAAAATTGTAAATTAGTTGAAAGACCATAAAATTATCCAATTTTAGAAACCAATTTGAACTTTATAAATAAGAAATATGATCAAATGTCTATAACTATAAAAAAGATACATTATTAGTTAAATGATATAATTATTAATGAGGAAAATATTATGATGAAACCTTTTCCCCCATAAAGAGATTAGAAGCTATTACAATCTTCGTAGCTTTTTTATCTCATATAAATTTTAAATTATATCAGATGGATGTCAAATATTCCTTTTTAAATATTTATTTAATGGAAGATGTTTATGTTGAGCAACCTCCTAATTTGGAAAATTCTCAAAAACTAGATTTTTGTTTAAACTTACTAAAGATGTCTATGGCCTTATGTAAGCACCTAGATGTTGGTATGAAATATTACGTTATTTTATCTTAAAAAATGGATTTAATATTTGTTTAGTAGATCCAACCCTTTTTAAGAAAAAAGTTTTCTCTAATTTATTATTAGTTCAAATCTATGTTTATTATGTAATTTTTGGATCAAAAATAAAAAACTTTGTAATGATTTTGTAGAACTCATGCAAAAATATTTTGAAATTTGAATGATGGGAGAATTAAATTTATTTTTAGGGCTTCAAATTTATCAAAAAAGATTATAGAAATTTAGTAAACCAAATAAAATATAATACTGGTTTATTGAGAAAAATTCCTTGAGAATAACAAGACATATTCAACTCCAATGTGTAATAATTTTAATCTTTTTTAGGATGAAGATGGAAACCCAGTGGACACCAAGTTTTATAGATGTATGATTGGTAATTTATTATATCTTACTGTTAGTAGACATGATATTATGTTTTCAGTATGTTTATATGTATGATTTCAAACAAGTTCTAAATAATCACATCTTATTTCCATCCAAAAGATTTTTAGATATTTAAGAGGACCTGTTTCTCAATCTATTCATTATCCAAAAACAACTGATTTTTATTTAATATCATATTAAGATATAGATTTTTATGGTTTTATATTATATTTTAAAAGAACCTTAAGAACCTATAACTTTTTATGAAAATATTTATTATCCTTGTCGAGTAAGAAGTAACACTGAGTTTCTTTATCAACAGCTGATGTAGAATTTGTATATACTGACAGTTGTTGTGTGCATGTGTTATGGATGAAAAACACACTGATGGACTTTGGACTTAATTTTAAAAGTACACCTATCTTATGTGATAATACAAGTACAATAAATATTTCAAAAAAATCTATTAAGACATTTTTAACTAAGCATATTGATATTAGACATCATTTTCTAAGATATCTTGTTCTTAAAAATGATATATCTTTAGAATTTGTTAACATTGAATATCAAGTTGCTGATATTTTTACTAAACCACTTCCAACTGTATGTTTGGATTTTATTGAGGGGGATATAGGTTTATTTAATTTTTAAATAAGTTGTTTTATTTTATTTTATTTTTATTTATGTTATTTTATTTTATCTTATATTTATTATTTTGAATCTAATTTATTTTTCATATTTTTATCTTAGTATATTTTAGTTATATTTTTTAATAATAAATTTACTTACACCACATAATATTCATTTTTTTTAATTACTCTGTGACATAGGAAATGAGGATATGTGTCACCTGTAAAAAAACCATTCGTGTTCCATACCTTTCGTTTAACAAAACCATTTCGTCTAACCTGAAACCTTAGTTTTTTCTTCCAAACCCTATAATCCCAAAACCAAAAACTTTCAGATTTATTTTTGGAATGACTTAAACCATGCATGTCGAAGAAGGAGACACAATAGGTCCTAAGAAACAACGTGTTATAGGAAGAAAAATATTACAAGGAAAAGTGGTTTATTTTTATTGGTTATCTCAGAAAAATCTGCTCTTAAAAAGGTATTAACATTTCAAGGGTTGGAGACTACTTTCAATGACATCAATAATGAATTTCTTTATAAGGTAGAACTGAAATATTATTATTATAGTGTAAAGTTAATTTTTTGTGATTCTGGGGATATGATGTTTGTAATTATTGTATATAATTATTTTTTCTATTTCATTAACTTAAGATTCGCAAATCATAAACTTCCCACATGAAGGAGCCCATCACTTAGATATTTGATTGATTAGAGACCAGAAACAATATTCTAATGAAGTTATGTCGCTTCTGTTTAACTCGACACACATTAGGAAAATGTTTGTTAAGTATCTCAAGGAAGATCATAAAATCTTGGTTAAGTTCATTCAGACTAGTATTTGATTCAAGGATGGAAGAGATGGTGAAATGTTTTTACCCAGATATGTACATCATGTTTTTATTTCTATGTGAAATTATGCTTAATTTTATGCATTATATGTTTTGACATTTTCATTATTTCTATGAACTGGAAGAAATAATGAATTTATATCATTGTGGAAGGATAATATCTAGAATTATGTTCAAAAAGGATATGATTCGATTAATAGATTTTAGGATGAAGTTTAATCATTTCAATGTATTAAATTCTAGAACTCTATGGAAATTAGGATGTTTTTGGAGTATATTTAAAGGAATGATTTTATTAGTTTGTTCTAGAGATGAACTGAGCTCTGGAGCTGTTTCTCAGGGGGGGAAAGGATCTATACGAAAGGTGGTTGTTGTTGAATCATGAACTAATGTAGTTTCTCAACTCTCTATGTGAAGTCATCGAAATAATACCGAAGTAGAGGAAGTTTAGGACGAAGAAAGTTATGAGGGACTTATTAAAAAACCTTGAAATAGATATGTTCAATAGTTTGAAGAGAAATTGTTGGCTTTTAGAGAGGAAACATGTTCAGTTCAATCATAAGAACTGATTCTTAAAGAAGAAATTACTATGGATAGTCAAGCTAGAGAGATTTCTATTATACCTCTGATCAGTGATCAAGTATAAGTAAATATTAACGATTATATGAATATTAAAGAAGAATCTATTAAAAATGAAGCTTCTCAAGAAGAAAAAATTGTATAGAAATCATTAACTGAAGTTACACATATGGTTGTGAAATAAGTTGCGGTATAGTCAGGTCATGTTTCTGGAGGACACACTAATGTAATTGATAATCATTCTTATAAATATGAAAAATAATTAGAGATAACCATGTAAAATCATTTGCCTAATGTTTTTGATCAGACAATGAATTCAGAAAATGAGCATCTGATTCTTGTATCATCATTTTAAATAAATTGTGATTATGTTTAACAATTCTCAAGAAGAGAATGCCACATTATAGAAAAAGATTGAAAATGAAAATAAAACAATCACAAAACATAATGATAATACTGTTTCTAGATGGTATTTTGATGCTATCAAGGGAGACATGTTAAATGAGATTGGGTAGATAAGATCTGAAGATGTTTCCACAATAGATTTTATAGATTTGTAGTCTTACTTGGGAAGTCAGTTTGGATCATTGAAAAATTCAGTAAATCAGACTACTGCATCTACTTCATCTCTTTCTACCAGCCCATATTTCGTTAGATGGTTTCATGGAATTACATCTGTTATAAGTGGCATGAATGCTTGTCTACAGAACCTACAATAAAACAGTGTTGTTATTTCAGTTCTTTTGGAGAATCAATTTTTTTATCAGTTTACTCAAGGATGACCTAGTATAAAATTATTGCTTAACCAGTTTAAAAAAAAGGTGGAACAACTAATGAAGCAATATTATAGATTACATTACCATTTTAAAGTCAATATTGTGGAAGATTTTCATGTTATTCGTGATTTCATATTTCTGATATTGCAGTTGGGTGATAATCTTATTCAAAAGTTGTGGGTGCAAATGATTGAGTTGAAGGATATGTTTTAAGCCATTTAGAATTCCAACCTAGCTAATCCCAAAACTTTTCTACCTTTTCAAAAACTAATCCAATCCATAACCAACCTTTTATTCTTATTCTAACAGGGACTATTCTGTTTCTTATTCGCATCCATCTTGTATTTATACATTTTATAATCAATGAAATTTTCATCATTTCAATTTTTTATAATCTATTTTGATATTATTTTATATTTTTGTCTAATATCCAAACATTCAGTCTTCATTATCGTTATCAGTTTATTATAATAATCACTTACTAATCTTTTTATTATTAAATGTGTTTTACTCTATTTCTCTACATTCTTTTTTATCTCGCAAAAAGGATGAGAAATTTGTATAAACACAATATTTTTTTAAAATTTTAAATATTGAGGGTGAAATTTAGATAAACACAAATTTCTTTTTATCAAAATCATTTTGACAAATTGAATTTATTTCACATTATTTTTTAAAAATTATAATTTATAAGTTTCAATTTCTGGGTTTTGTAATCATAAAAAATGAGAAGATTGTTGGGAATGTATTGTCCCAATAATACTCTATAAATATTATTTATTTTGATGTTCAAAAATACCCTTATTTGTTTTACTAATGATTTTTATGTGCATTTTAGGGAATTAATTCAATTTATAATTCTTATTTTGAAATGATATCAATATTTTATTTTTTGATAAATATTCATTAAAGTGTTTAGAACATTCTTAAGTGTATTCTGGATACACCATTCAAGATTTATCATTTTCTGGAATCATTGTTCATTCCCTACACTAAAGAACATAACATAAGGAACATAAAGATTATAGTAAAGTATTAGCACCTATGGTTTATCAAACTTTCATTGGAAGAAACATATGGATAAATAACATTACCTTTTAATGGAACCTTATGTTTTTCCAAGATAAAAATTATAGTTAAAGAACCCTATGTAAGTATGGAACCCTATGTTTGAGAATCAATTGAAGGGATCATCAACTTTACTTCTGTGATCAACCTTATGTTGTCAACCTTATGTTTGGGATAATTGAATGTATGTATAATCAATGTTATTCTCAACATTATATGTTGACCAGGATGACCATTTGTATCATCAACCCGACATTACGTGGTTGAAACCGACTTTTTGTATTTTTTTTGTTTTGCAAAGGAACCTTACGTTTTACTTTTCCACACTAGAAATATTAATTTATGACTTTATCAGAGTTTTTGGTAATGGTATTTGAGAAATATCCTGGTGATTTAAAATATAATTTTTTAATAATTAAAACCTTATAAAAAATTATTTAAATATTCATTTTCAATTTTATATTTTTACTCCTATTATTATGGGAAGTTATGATAACTCTGAGCTATATTTTTTAATTTGAATTCTCTTGATTTATCAGGTGTCTTATATGGATGTCAAATATTACTTCATGATATATAATTATATATATATATATATATATATATATCTCTACATTGGATGTTTTTGATCTTTGTGAAATGTGTTGATTATTTTTATTATTCATATTTTCTTGTGAAAAATCATTTTTAGTTCTACAATGATCAAGCATATCAGATACAAGGACTACATTTTGAAGATATACATGTTCAATCCTAGAAGTGTGATGCTCTATTTTTTTATTGTTCTTAAAATCTAATACATTTTGTGCAGTAACATTTAATTTGAAATATTTTAAAAATTATTCTTCTTCTAAAGTTGAAGATCCATCTTCTTTTAGTTGCCTTCTGCAACAACTGTGATGTTTAATGTTTTTTATCAAATCAATATATATTGATTCTTTTGAGAATCATCTCCATGACTTCATTCATGGT
Source organism: Viscum album (assembly GCA_963277665.1). Lineage (NCBI taxonomy): Eukaryota > Viridiplantae > Streptophyta > Magnoliopsida > Santalales > Viscaceae > Viscum > Viscum album. The sequence continues at coordinate 2,130,713,920 of OY728155.1, read as the reverse complement.
AGAGTGTGAGCTTCACATGGAAATCTATGGATAATTTGGTTCCATGTAAAAGAACTATAAAAAAAATTTATCCTTATTTGTAAGGGTGGCAACTACCTATACTCAGTTGTGGATCGATCTTATGAGAACATGACATGACTAGTGAACTTCACCAAGCCTACAGAGAGGGTGACAGGTGGAGTATACTAGGGGAGATTCGTACCCCAAACTACTATAAAAAACTGTGATCTATTTCTCTACTTTTATCCACTTATTATCCTTTTATATGAAAACACCTCTTTATTGTCTTTTACTATTAAGCAAGAAAATTGTGAAATTTTTAAATGTTTAAAATTCAACCCCCTCTTGTGTATTTGTCATAGACTTTCCATCCTAACAATTATCGTATTCCAAAAAATGTTAAGAATAAAGTTATATATGATATAACAATTCCAAAATCATAATAAAATTCAAAAAATCATAAATATCATATATAAATAAAAAATATATCATCCTGACTAGCCTTGATAGGTGGTAATGGAAAAATGAATCCCATTATTTCGTGAGGCGGTTATCCACTGCACACATGAACAATGATTTCATAATCCATTTGATGGAAGTGGAGATAATTGTAGGTCATTACCTAACCCTAAAATCATCTTAGAATATGGATTATACATAGGCTATTATATAATCATGATAAAAATGAATTTCTGTATTTTCAAAAAGATATAAAAAAACCCTTGTTGATGAATGTTACATCTTCTTTTGGTATCCTCATTAGGTTTTCACAAAAAGCCTTACTATGATGGATTTGGTATTGAGGTAAGTCTTCTAGGATGAGGTTGGGGAAGTTCTAAATTTATTTGTGTAGGTATTGGCCTAACCAAAGCAGTTTGTGGAAGATGAGACAAGCATTGATTTTTCTAAAATAATTTAGTGGACCATCATCTTTTACATTTAAAAATGATCCAAAATAGCTCGAATTCAAATTTTAGAAATTATAATTTCTAAATATGTCCATATATTAGATTTTCAAAAATATTATTGGTAAATTCGACAATAATTTTTTTAGTTTAAGCCACAGTATATTGATTTTTACCTCAACCATTGTAATTAATTTGAACTACATTCATTGTTCATTTTCGCCAAAAATTAATTTGGTATTATAAACAAATATAATTAATTATGATTCAAAATATGAAATCCATTTTTAAAAATTTCATTTACATAAGTGGAAAATATTAATGTAAAATTAATCCTACATATGTGTCAATAATGCAAGTTTTTTAGTGAAATTTATAAAACGAATTACAATGTTTTTATATTAAATTTTAATATGAAATTAATTCCTATGACCTATGTTATAATAATTGATGTAAAATTGAACTAAATTGAATTTGAAACAAATTTAAAATATTTTTTTGTTTATAACCAAATTGAGAAAAGGTAGTTTTCAATTAAATTTTAGTATTTTCACAATTCATCAAAAAATTAATATTTCCCAAAAAATCCAAAATAAAATCACCCCTATCTAATTTTGAAACTATTTATTAAAAATGATTTTTTATTCAATTAATTTTCCAATATTGTCAAAAATTAATTTTTTTTATTTTTCACAAAATAATATGAATTTATTTTAGAGAATAGTATTTTTTCAATCAAATGACAAATTTATATAAAATTATATATTTCATTATTATAATTTTTTCTTTATAAACTAAAATATTATTATTAATTTAATATTATTTATTTCTAATCATATTTCTATGTTTAATGGATACTTTATAATGATCATATTTAAATAACTATATTAAAAATATATCATGGTTTTGTTAGAACATAACGTTTTTTGTAACCCAAGATAAGTATGTGTTGCGTACAACACAAGAATAAAATAGTGTTTTATATAATAAAATATTAACATGGTACAACAGGAAACATATGCCTTTATGGGAACTTAATTTATTTGAAAAAATTAAAATCGATTAAAACTAAAGAGGTTACATTCCACCCCCCTTAAAATAAATCTATCCCTAAAATTTCATCATTCTAATAAATTAAATTAATGATACTTATACCTCATCATATCCTCAAGATCCCGCATAGAATCCCCAAACTGGCGGTTTCTGCAAAAAACAATGACCTTGTGAGTGGTCTTGTTTCGTAAAACATTTTATGGATAATCCATAATCACAGTCGGTTTTTCCTCATAAGAAAGATCATTCTCCAGTGGTATGACCATTGAGTTCAGTACATGTGAATGGTTAGGTATGTACATTCTCAGTATAGAAGCATGGAACACATCATTTACCTGAGAGAGATTCAGTGTAAGTTCCAACCGATAGGGTAATTTCTAGATATGATCAAGAAATTCAAGGGGTCTGATATTCCTAGGTATTAGTTTCACTTTCATCCAAAATATCATATCCTTTTTCCACTAAGAACTCATTATAAACACTTTATCACCAACATTAAAGTTTAGATCACATTGATGATTATCTACATAATTATTAGGCCGTATATGAGTTTTCTTGATGTGTTTCTGTATAGTTTAAACCTTCCCTTCAATTTCTTCATCTATCGCTGGTCCTAAAAGATTTCAATCTCCAACTTCATTATATTACATTGGAGATCTACATTTCATTCAATAGAGGGATTCAAAAGGATACATATAAATTTTTTAGTGAAAACTATTGTTGAAAGAAAACTAAACATGGGGAAGGTGTTGATCCCAACCACATTTGAAGGGAAATTAACAAGTTATCAACATATACTCTAGGGTTAGAATTTTTCATTCATACTGACCATATATATGAGAATGACATGGAATGCTGGAATTCAACTCTTTATAAAGATATTAATAATGTCTTCTCCATGGCTTTGAGGTAAACATTATATCCCAATAATATACAAGGGAATGTGGTACACTATAAAACCTTACCACTTCATTAATTTATATCCTGAAAAGATAGTCTAGAGAGAAGTCTTCTGTAATAGTGATGATGTGTGTTGACTTATTACGGCAACCAACTACAACCCATATATCATTATTCCCTTTAGATTTTTTGGGGGTTCTAATGAAAAAATCCATGTGGAAGATTACCCATGTCTATTTTGGTATGGAAAAAAGATTTAACATCTCGTATGACTTTTTAATTTAAACCTTTACTTGATGACGCACCAAGCATTGAGGTACAAATTCTACGATATCTCTCTTTATTCCATCCCACCAAAAGTACTATTTCAAATCTATATACATATTTGTAATTTCAAGATGAATTGAGAATGAATAACTATGATATTATTATACAAAATCCTTCTTTAATCCTAGTATAGATGAAACACATTCAAGATTTTGTAACCATATCATTCTAGCATGATCAAGGATAAACTCGGGAAGATTATGAACCTTCAATTACAACTCTACATCTTCCTTATATGCATATATAATTATTACTTGTATACGTGGTTGAGAATTAAATTGAGAAAGACAATATTTTCCTCATTCCTTTAATATTTCTAGATACATACATTTAAAATCTAGATATATTAGATCTTTTGTGATCCTCATCATGGATAAGCTAGCGTGATCCCTTTTACTCAATGTATCTCCCATATTGTTCACTTTACTAAAGATATAACATATTGAGCAATCATAATCTATACAAAATTCCAAATATATTATTTTTTTAATATTTACTCATTCTATGTAAATAAATAATTTGTACTTTTATGATTAGTATATATATCACAACTTTCTATATATAGATAATTCCTTTATATCATTAATGATAAAATTACCACAACTAACTCTAAATAATTAGTTGAATAATTTTTATGATGAAGATTCTACTTTCATGTAGTGTTAGTTATAAAAATATAATTCATTATAATAAAAAATATCAACACCTTATTGTATTCCTCACTATATATTATAAACACTACTCCACTACAAGGAAATGTAAGAATTTGTGAACTGATTAATTATCTATTTATTACATTAAAGATTTCCTCACATTCATTTGTCTGGAATATCTTGGATCACATTCAAGTAAAATTGATAATAGGGTTAGATAGTCATGAAGCATTAAACTAAAAAAAATTGATAATACCAAACTAAAATATGACAACTATGGATCTTAGAGACTATGGTTGGTCTGGGCCAACATTTAATAGCACATGACTTTTATGGATCTACTGATATTCCCTCTAGTGAGATTATATGACCCATAAATGAATCATTTTATAATCCAAAATTCACACATTTTAAGTTATTCATATAATTTATCCTTCCTAATTGTTTCTATTACAATTCTCATTTTGTGTTCTATATATTACCTTCTCTTTGAGTAGATAATAATACCTTCTACAAACACTACCAAAAACTGATTAATCTAATCACTAAATATTATAATAAGTAAATCCATGTAGATACTAGGAGAATTAAGAAAATCAAATGGCATAGTATATATTCATAGTTTTCATAAATTTTACATAATGTTGCCATAGGTATACCGTAATTTTGGATCCTCATTTGATGATGTTTTGAAAAATGTTAAATCTTAGAAATGTATTGATCTCCATGAAGGTGTTCGAACTAATCATCAATATGGGGAAGATAATACTTGTTCTTAATTATTATCTTGAACAGCTCCTAATAATCAATGTAGGGTCACATTGATCCATATTTATTTTTAAAAAAAATAATAGGTGCACACCACAGTGAAATAGTTGATTGGTTGAATCCCTTACCATGGTTTTCTTGGAGATACCCTTTAATACCTACAAATAATCGAGTCCATTTTATTTGGATTCTTTTAAATTTTTGTGTCACTGGGTATTAATTCTAATAGTAACTCAACATCACAATTCGGTCGAGGACTTGAAAATGACATTGGAAAGACATAAATAAATTTTTGTACAATAGGAACATCATCTTTTCAGGGTTTCTACTAAACCATTTTACATAAACACCCATTCCTAATGGGAATTAATACCCATACAACCACTGTAATCACCATGAAAAGTTCATATTTATCATCTCATTATCATAGGTTGTATTTAAATATCAAACATGACTTCCCATCCTTAACAATAGATTTGGTATTTATGAAAGGAAATTCAATCGATGCCTAAGATAAAATCAAATTCCACTAGAGAAAGAATGACATGTTTTTTAGGATTCACATTGACACACACGTCAGGTGTAGAGGAATATTATGCTTGATATGTGATCATCATACCATTAGGGGTTTTCATTACTAATTTCACATTTAATCATTTGGGTGGAATCTTGATACAATTATAAAATTATATAAATATGAATGAATGGGTAGATCTAGAGTAAAATAAGATACTATCAGTTCTTGAGTGGATGATAATTGTACCATTCACCATGTAGATATCACACCACTAATATAAAATAGTGATTGCATGATATTTACCCTTGACACTCGACTGAAGAGGTTGATGATGTTTATCATCATTATTACCCCTCACGTTTGGTTACTAGTTATAATAGTACCCATTATCATTATACATGAATTACTAAATTGAGTGAGGTTCATTTTATTTAACATTCTCTCTATTCCCATCATTAGATAACATCTTCCCATCACTTCAGAAATAAATTTCCTGAGGAACATCACCTAAAAACATAAATAATTTAGTATCCCTCTTAACAAAATTTCATCTATTCTTCTTCACACACTTTGATCATAAAGTAAATGACATCTTATTCTCTCCATGATTTTTTTATTTTCCTTTGAAATCGATATTTATTTTCTTATCAAAAAAATGATATTGATAGGTAACTTCATCTTTAATTTTGACATTGATGGAACATTGAAAAATATATTCATTGATATTTAGGTATCATATGGATAATTACATTTAGAGAATTAGTTTAGGCAATTGAGGAATAAATCAACCTCACTCTTATGTTTGATGATAATGCCAGAAGAATACCTAAAATGTATTGTAAAATTTTCCACATATTTTCCAATAGATTCATCATCCTTTTTCTTTAACTCAAGAAACTATTTCTCTAAATATATATGAAGAATACGGGGAAATTTTTTACTAAAAATATGTTCTTGAACTCATCCCAATACATAAATTCAATTTCATCCTACTTCCACATATTCGTGGTAAGCGAACTTTGTTGATCTGCTTCACCTTCTAAATAGAAACATCCAAAATGAAATTTTTCATGTTCCATACATTTGAGAAATGAAAATATATTTTCAGGAGAAAAGATCCTTCTTCATAAACTACTTGATCAAAAGACCCAATAAATGATGGTGGACATTACCTCCTAAAGGAATCAATAGAATTACTTTTCCTCTATTTTTATAGAAGTCCATTAAGATTCATAGCACGAAAATGTTGTGTGGAAGAGAAATGACATTTTTAATTCTAGCTCCCATTACATTTTTATTACCTAGAGGACAATTATTTTATTTTATATCACACTCAACATTAACATGGCCCCTTTTGGTTCCTTCCATTGACTAAAACTGAAATGTATATTTTCAGAAACAATAATCATAGTTGGGAATCAAATAATCGGGAAAAATAACTTATAAGTTATCTAAATAATGTAACCTTATTTAATCTATGAAACATTATGTTTTCCCAAATATATATATATTCATGTGTTATTTAAATTTTCTATGATGGGTTTTAAATAATTTGTGAATTCCCATACCACATCTTCATAGAGTTTCAAACTAGGTCTATATGAAGGACCATTTTGATGCACTCATTTCCAATTGATTCTTGATCAATATGGTATTTTCATGGTTATTAACCCTAGGTGCATATCTTCTATATCTACATCCACATGTTGTTTCTAGAGTGGTATGTATTTCTAGTAAACCACTCTCTATATCCTTTACTAAAATTTGTGAACATTTTCTTATAGTTTGGCTCATTCTTGGAATTGTCCTTCGACATGTACTTAGGGATATTAATATGTTTTCTTCTCCATGTTTCCAATGGTTAATAAAACTGATACTATGATACCAAATATAAAGACCTATATTTAAAATATATAAATATTACCTCATTTTTTATGAATATTTATTACAGTGCATAAACACTGGCCAGATGACCCTAGTAGTTTAGTGCTTTTGGTAACATAGAAACATAAATATTGTTCCATAAGTGATCTACATAAACTCCCATTACATTATTTATAGTTTCCAATATTCTTATAGTTATCATACATAATAAATGTATTCATAACTTGATGAAAGTAATCATAAGAAGCAGTGAGCCTAGCTTCTCAGTAATGGTAAACAAGGGAGATATATATATTAATAACACAAATATAATGGTATAAGAAAGAAAAAAAATTAAAAACATACCCTATATATCAAAGATCATAATATTTTTTAATGGAATAAATATTGGCTTTTCATAACATATAATTTATAAGGAAATCAAATGAAATTATCCATGAGAACCTAACACTGGCATAAGACATGGAATTTTTGGCATACACATAATCATAGAAAATTATTTCATATTATTCAACGATCATTACCTATACTATTATAGTGGATAAATTCCATTACTAAAATAGGTTCAATCCATGTTCTATCAATGTATTTAGGAATCAGATTCACTTCCCACCCCATCCTTGTATTACTAAAATTGGTACATTATTTCTTTAAACCCTATCTTACTGAACCAGGTTCACTCCCCATTCTATTCATTTATATATGATGAAATATAGTTTTTTACCCAATGTATTGGAGGGAGATATAGGTTCCAACATCCACATAATGAAACACATAAAGATGTGTTCTACAAGATCATAAAACACTCATCATATTAGAAACAATAAATATTAATGGGTTTTATAAACATTTCATCATGTCATAACATATAGAAAATATATAGGTTTCATATTCATCATATCCTAACCTAAGGGAAAATAAGTTGGTGTCATAAGAATATTATTATTTTATAACCCATAGAAGATAAATTGGTTTCAAAAAAATAATTCAATCAAAACATAAAACCTTAAGAGAAATATTAACAATGGTATCCATGAATCATATCCCTAGTAAGCAACAGGTAACATCAATTTATGTAAACATGAATGGGAAATTATATTGATCATTTAAAAAAAAAAATTGAAAGATAACATATTCACCTTGAATTTTTGTTATTAAAATATAAAACATTTTGAAAACCTTTATCATAGAATGTATCCTTTAAAACATATAAAAGATGATTTAAAAAATGATTGGTCATGATGTCAAAAAATTGTGATAATGTATTACATAGTAAAATGAGGATTCCTTTCACATTTTAATTAAAATATAAATGGTAATGTTTTGGAAAATAACTGAATATTTCACTCAAAAAAATTATAAAAAAATCAAACATGGGTGTATAAAAATATTTTAGAATGCCTTTTTAAAATACATGATTTAGGAAGAAAACATATTTACAACCGAAGAGAGAAATAAATTCATATTTTATTAAAAACATATTATTAATTAATTTATGTTCTAAAGAGTGAAAAATGGTACCCTTACATTATGATTTTATGAATAACCATAGGACGTGCATATTTATTATCATTCTTGAGAGATTGATCATAATATTTTATCATTAGAAACATAATGGAAAACAATCCCAATAAACCCTAAGATTGTAAAATGAATTATTTACCACTTTGGTAAAACTGATTCAAATTTATAATGAAGTAATTACATTAAGTGAAAATTAATCTATCTTGAGGATGAATAATTTCATGATATTATATGTCAAAATGGATTCATATACACCTTCTAAAATAATATTGGTGCATAACATTATGTACATCTCAATAAAGCAGAGATGATTATAGGTAATTCCATTAACATAAAAATATCATTATATTTAATATATTCTGTTTTTTAGATAGACATGGTAGAAAAATATAGTAGGGGTTAGTGGAAGATATAAAATAAAAACACTCATTGATGAATGCTACATCTTTATCAGGTATCCTCCTAATGTTTTCACTAAAAGAATTCCTATGATGAATTTATGCCCAACCTAGTGATTCTAGGATGACATGAGAGAATTTGTTAAGTGTATTGGGTATATATTGGATTTAAAAATTAGTTTTCAATGTGTGAAGAAGAGAGGATTTAGGTTGTCCCTTTATAAGTGGGGGATATGACAGACTTGATATTTTTTTAAGAAACTGAGTGATCCCACGTTTTTCACATGAAAAAAGGACCAAAATGGATAAAATTAGAACCATAGACATGATGAGGTCTAAATATTTACATCCAATATTTTTTGTATACGTTATATGTAAATATTACCCTTATCATTTTAGTTTAACACCTAATAAAATCATTTTTACCTCAACTGCATTAATTTATTTTTAATGCATCCACTATTAATTTTGGTCAAGATTTATGTTGACCTTTTTAGAAATTATAAATTATTCTTATTCAAAATAAGGAATAAATTTTTCCAATGTTTTCTCATAAAATTAGAATAAATAAATTTAAAATTTATCTCGCAGACGTGATGAGAAAGATGGTTCTTAAAGTTAAAAATATCAAATGTTTATAATATTTTCATTTCAGAAATCAATATGAAATTCATTAAATTGAACTAAATTTGATTAATTTATGTATTATATATATAATTATAATTTATAAGAAATATAAAATAAAATTTGACTTAATATATAATTTAAATTTTCAGTCAAAATTCATTAATTTTTCTTATTCCTCAAATAATAAAACATTTTTAAAAAGATTCCACATAATAACACTAATATAATTTTAACGCTCTGATTTAAAAAATAAATTTCTTTATCAAATAAATTTTCTAAAAGTTTAAAAATTTAATCTTATTTTCCAAAAAGAGACATAAAAACAATTTTTGTTGGAAAAATAATATTTATTTAATCAAATAAAAACTTTTCTAAAAAATTTATATTGTATTAATAGAATGGTTTTTTATATAAAGTGATTATGGTTTATATTTATAACATAGTTATTAGTATTATTTTTTCTATTTTTAATATCATGGTTATATCATCCTTTTTTAAATAACTATACTAATAACATATCATAGTTTTATTAAAAATCAATGTTGTGTGTAACGAAATATAAGTTAACATTTTGTGCAGAAAAAGAATAAAATAGTGTTTCTTATAACAAAATATTTTCATTTTTTATCTTGTAATTTAAAAAATCAATTGAATTTAGTTTATTCAATGAAATGTAATTCAAAAAAAGTCACGGTGTTACAAAAAGAGGCAAAGTGTCATCACGGTTGAAAGAAACCACATGTGATCAATGAAATCATAAACCACATTCATTATTTAAAATAGTTTAATATTTATTATTTTATTAAAACATCAATCCAAATGGATAAATCATTTTAAATTTATGATTTCACATAAATAAATAAGAGAACTAAAATAATCCCCTGCCTTAAAAACATCCCAATTTTTCCTATAAGAATAGATAAACTTCACGGATCTCAAATCACCTCTCTCGTATGAAAATGCATCCCCAAAAGGATTTTATGCCATAAATAAACAAAAAATACTATAAAAATACCTTATTATGATGTATTTAAACTTCCATTACATGTAAATAATAAATAATAATAATTTAAATTTATCTAAGAAGAATATATGTGAAAAGTGAGGTAAAAGATAACTCTAATTGCTCCAAATCGAACACAGGAAGCCGAGATCAACACCTATAAAAATGTGATTCAAATATTCAAAAAGATACCATAAGGAGCCTATATTTTGGGATAATTAATTTAGATAATGTTGGTTTTGTATTGGGGTTGGGACATTTATAGGAAGAAATAATTTTAAAAAACCCCAGTGCAAACCCTTAAACTACGCCACATACCACATATGCCCTGGCGTAGTAGGAGGAGACCGTTCCATAACTCCCCAATCAAAAACAAATACATGAATAATGAAACCAACAACATCATAGATCCTATAACTAAGAAAAATGGGTTATGATAAAGCCTTAATAATGACGATGCAGTTACCCCTCAAATAGATTAACCGTAAAAAATAGTTATATCACAAGTGCATGTTCTACATAGTAGCCTCATAGCCACCAGTAATGGAATAGAGTCCATCAAACCAACATGGTGTATTCACAGCTAAATAATCATTATCTTCCCAGAGCTCCCCTTTGTTTTAACACAGATTCTTACACAATAGAACCAAGGACTACAACATAGTCTATATCTCCACACCACAATGTTACCTAAAATAGTAGTGGACCCCCACCCATCCCCATTTACCCTATTAACTCCATTGAACCTCATACACTACCTCTAATGTAAAAAACACACAAATTCAAGGTTCACTATGTTTTAGGACCTTATGAAAACCATTTCTCGTCATATTATAAGGTTTAATTTTAAATTAATTTTTTCTACTTAAATGAATTTAATTGGATAAAATAGATTCCATATTTAGAATATTCATATTTTATATTTGGTCAATAAATCTATATAATCTTTGTTTATTATGAATAGAAACTATAATATATATTGATAACCACAATAAAGGAAAAATTGGGTTAATTAATCATAAAAATAATGTGAAATGAATTTATGATCTACTTGACATATTCATTTACACTATTTTATGAGTATATTTCATCCATAATCAACTAAGTTTCGAATTTATTTCCAATTAGCTCCTAGTTCCTTTTATAATGGCCTATATAATATTATATATAAATAAAAATACAAAATTTTACGTTCCTGATTATAAATTTGTCTTATAAATTTACATAGGTATACATTTTTTTGAATAAATATTAAATTATATTTTGAAAACAATGAAATTATTTATATGATTGAAATGTATCTATAATTTTTATTAATTATACTATTACCTTGAATTCTTATTAAACATTGATACAATGATTATTTACGTAGTTGAAAAATCAAAATAGTTAATTCCATAAATAATAAATATATTAATTTTGTGATGAAAAATGGCGACACATGAATTTTTTAGTTAACAATATTTTATTATTGATTTCAATATATTTTATATTATAATTTAATGTTTATCATTATTTATCTGATGTAAAAGTAATTTAATAGTTCGAAAAATTACATTAATGATATTTTAAAATGAATAACATTTTATTAAATGATTAAAAATTAAGAAAAATACCATATTTTTCTAATTTAATTAGATATGATAAAGAATATCAACTATTTTCCATTTATGGGATACTTTAATTTTTATAATAATATTTTTCCACTAAAGAGTAAAACACATTAATATTACAACAATCGATTAAAAGGTTAATAACGTATTAAAAAAACACGTAAAGAAAAAAATATAAACTAAATGTTATAAAATTTAGTGTATGATATTATTATGACCCAACCCAATCCTATATATTAAATATGTAATATTTTTCCACTTTTCAATTAAAATTATTTATATTAATTTAATACTTTAATAAATACCAAAAGTGTGCCTCCCCTTATTTATAAAAGTGAACCTCCTCTCCTCTCTTCCTCGCATATTTTTAGAATTCTAGTTCATCCAATCCAAACCAAACACCTACCAAAAATACCTTCCAATTTCCTAGAGTTATTATTATTGGAATAATAAAAAACAAATAGTTCTTAACATGTAAATAAAATTTTGTTATCTAAAGAATAGGTATAAATTTTATCCAAATATTTTAGTTATATTTCTGCTTCTACCACCTAAAAAACATCTCCAACCTTTTTATAAAAAAACTAACCCTAGTACCCTAAAATCGGTGATTAAATTATTACATTGGAGTATAATACAAGTAATCACATCAAAATGGACTGAATGTTTTATTAGTCATGTTAAAATAGATACATACATGAATATCACATTACATTTGATAACATGAAAAATATAAAATAGTGAAACTTATATATTTTCAATCCTTAAACTCATTTAATGATTCATTCTTTATATCCTTATGAATGGAAAAAAATTTATTGGGCGATCTAAAATTTTCATTAAGGGTTATGTATAGAAGAAGCAACTATGAGTAAATAAGGCATAATATATATGGAAAGGTAGAAAAATAAAAACACATTCCATTTAATCAGTAACTTTTTCATGGAGAATAATATCATAGGAATAGAATATTTTCAATTAATGAAATATAAATAAGCACCTGAAATTGAAACGTATCAATGAATATAATTATGATTCAAATAATCACATGGATATAAATAAATTTTCTCAAAATGATGAAATTCATGATGTTAGACATCATAAATATACCTTAAGGGCCTCATGCCAAGTGAATTTATAGAAATTGTTAAGTACTCATCCAAATACCAAGACAAGTTTGTCTCATGATACCTATTAATGCATTTAGTGGATATAACAGTCCTAGTCCATTACTTACTAATCTGAATGCTTTAATCATATGAATGAGGTGAATAATAATTAAATACATGATCAATAAAAAAATTCATGATAAAAACTAGAATATAAATTTTTAATATATCCATGATAAAAATAATAATAAAACATCATAAGAAAAAATAACAATGGTATCATTAAATCATATTCCCATAAGATCATAATTAAAATAAATGTTTATTTCACTGATTAATGAAAATAACATAAAAATATAATTAAAAAAATTATTAAAATATATTATTTACATTGATAATTACTTGTGAGAAATAAAAATTTATAGAATATTAGGGAAAATAGTTTCATTTAAATGAACCATTTAAACATATGAAGAATTATTTATATATTAACACATAAAATTTTCATATATTATTACATGTTTTTAAATATAAATTTCCCATAAGTACAACCCCAAATATCATGAGGCCAAGTGTCTTTGGAAGACAAGGTTCATAAAAAATAAAAATAAATCTAAAACTTGGAATCCTTGTTACTTTATCTATTATGAGATCCTCAACTCATTTAAACTCCTAAAACAACATAAGAAAATCTGTAGAATACAAAAAATAATGAGGTGAGAAAAAAACATATAAATGAATAAATATGATTTGGAAACATAAACTGTGAGTCCATGGTATAGAATAATATCATAAATGAGAGGGATCATGAGTAATAACATGAGAGAATAAGATAAATAGCATGGTATTATATGATTATGTTAAAATAGGAAAAGAAGTAGTAACATATAACATGAAATAATCACAACTCAAGGATAGTTACCAAGATAATATCATATGTTGTATTAAATACCATAATGAATTAGGTTTACTTTAAAATCCAATACATGACACCTCATGAGAATAAATTTGTACCCAATACATTAGAAAACTATTTGGGTGCCCTCATGATAACATGGTCCTTATTTTTGTCTCCACATAAAGGATGTAAATCAAAAGGCATAACATAATAATTTTTCGTGGAACGAAAATGGGGTGATAATTTGACCTCATATCATAATCAAAATAAATTTCATAATTAAGGAATTTCATTAATGAAAATAAGACATGGATTAACCAATAAAAGTAAGGTATAATAATATAGGTATTTATGTTAGATACATATATACAGAATTTATAATCATTCCATAATATTAAAGAGATGGATAATGATAGTTGGAGGGAGAATCGACACAACCAAAAGGAAATGCTGGTTGAGAGAGACCACTTACCTCAAGCCAGATTCTTCATGTGAATTATTTATTATCATGAATAATAAAATTATGTTTTTTAATTAATTCATTAAGAAAATTTTTTATTTTTATTAGCCCTTTTATTTTTTATTTTTATCATTCTATATTCAATTACATAATTTTTTAGGTTCAAGTTGGGCCCTTTATCAATTCTCAGATAATATATCCAAAATCACTTTGGTAAGTTACTTATCATCAAATATATTATTAATTTATCCTCTATATAATAATAATAACATTAATATCATTTTTATAAAAATATTATTCCTTTAAAAGCAATCATTATAGTTAATTATGGAAAATAAATTATGTTACACACATAGAGATGGTATTTTGTACATACATATGAGTAACTTTTCCATTTTTCATAGATCGTGATGGAAAGAACATAGGTGTTACATTATCTGTCTATAATAACCATTATATCATAAATATAAAATTATTTAGTTATATATACCTATGTATACCATCCATGTGATGCGGTAGTAAAAATTGAATCGCATTGCTTCATGAGGCGATAGTCCGCCAAACACATGAACGATATTAAAAATTATCAATGGATGGTATGGTGACAAGATATACGATATATTAATTTTAAATAATGTTTAATTTTAATTTAATATATATATATATATATCTATTAAATAGTCATGAATATCCATGGGATTTGATAAAGGAAAATGTATTTCATCAGTTCGTGAGTTGGTTGTTCCCTATACATAAGAACGACAGTTTTAATTACATTTTTATGGAAGTGGATATGGATTTTTGATATGCAATCAATATGACAAAATATTATTATATAGTAGGTATTTATTCTATTTTTTCATTATTATTGATTAATAGTTGAATGATGTGTATGATTAAATAAAAAGGATGCTTGATTAAGAAAGATACATCTTCTGTGTTCCACCTCTTTATGATTATAACAAAAGGCTACCTAGATTACCTTTTTTCCCCAAAAAATAATATAGGATGTAGGTAGTAAATTAATAGTGGTATTTGGGATTTTTTTGGCTAAAACCAGGGTCTTTTTATGTGTGTAAAGTATATAATAGGAGGTCCTCTTTTATATGTGAGGGTGAAAGACATTTTTGTTAATACCCAAAACTATTCAACAATGGGTAGTCACTCTATGGAAAAGTTCCCTAAAAATTGATATATAATGGAGTTGATGTTTTTTATTTTCAATATTCACCTAAAATTTCAATAAATAAACCTATTTTATACATTTCATTTCCTTTACCACTAAGGTTATCTACTGTTACCATTTTAGTTTTTCAGCATGGTAACCTGTTTTTTGTTATTTTAACTATTTATTTTTGACCAAAATTAATTTTAAGTTATTACATAATATAATAATTCATTATTATAAATATAGAACCCATTTTATCATATTCAAATCATTTAATTGGATTAATTAAATTTAAAATTAAACACACAATTCTTGTCGAACATGGTTTTTCTGGAAATGATTTTTTTTAATGTAGTACATGATCCTATATTAGATTTATGTATATCAAACATAATTATACGAGTTCCAATTCATATATATATATATATATTCTTATTATATGAATTTAAATTACATTTTTCCTTACTAAGGGTAATTTTAATTGAAAAAATTGTATAAACATTATGCATGTAAAAATAGTTAGAAAAAAAGTCACATTTTTAAGTGTAAAAAAACATACAGAAAATTTATGAAAATTTATTAATGAATTTCAATTAATTAGAAACAATTATCAATATATAACATTAATACCAAATGAAGATATAATGGAACATTTTAATAACATTATTTAATGTAAATACTTATAGAACATGAGAAATCGGTAATTTTCACAATTCATTGAAAAATCAATCATTTCAGAAAAATATCAAAATTACCCCCTACGTTGATTTTTATATGATTATTTCAAAATGGATTTTAATTTTATAAAATAAAATTTATTATACATTTCTTAATTAAATATAATATTTTCTCCCAAGAAGAAACAAAAAATAATTTTCAAAGGAAACATATTTTTGAAGAATAAAATATAAATTTTTCAATAAATACTAAGTATTTCAGGAAAATTTATCAATATTTTTTTAAATTTAATAAACTTATATATATTTCATTAAGTATTTAATACTATTCATATCCTATAATTTAATGTTTAGGTTATATTATTCATAAATAATCAAGGTTCTTTTAGGATCGATTTTTCGTGTCTCAAACGCTATCATGAATAGTTTTCCTTTTTTAAAAACATGATTTGTTGCATTCTACCAACCTTAAATAATTTATCCCTAAAAATTTTATATGAAATATTTAGGTGAATAAAGGTTTGGGTAATTCTAATTCATTGGTTCATTTTGTTCTGAGGTTGTCTCATTATATTTATGGTTCTGCTATAGCACTTTGACTAGGTTAGTTGTCTTGTTTTGTATAAATTTATAACTACTATAGATGATAATCCTTAAATACTGCTCACAAGACAGATTATTTTCCAACTATACCAGCTCTAAATTTATTGAATGTATGGGATCTGGTTTTTACTTCCTCAAGAAGGATACAAGGAATAGACCATAAACATGAGAAACTATTTATGGGTATGCTAGTCGATAAGACAAAGCTCTAATGAGATCAAGAATATCAAGGAGGCCAACATACTAGGGTATTGGATTTCCATTATTCCCAAATCTCATAACTCTCTTGGATGGATATATGTGGAGAAACACTTTACACATACCTCAATGTCTAGGTCTGATCAACTATTTTCAGTAAAATTTTCTCTCTACTCTGTGTAGTCATGATATTTTCTTGAATGATATTGACCTTCTCTACCATGTACTCATCTGGTTCATGTCCTAAAAACATGATTTCACTGAAAAAATAAAAACAAATAGGTGTTATACAAATATTCCCATAAAGGGAATCATATAGATCAATTTGGATTCTTATGTGGAAACAATTATTGTTTGAGAACTCGACCAGAGAAAGATATCAATATGATCCTACTTCAATGTCTTTCAAAAGATATATGAATATGTAGTCCAGAATATGAATATTATGATTAAAATGGAAATAATTTTTTGGGTGATAAGACATTCCAAAGTTAATTCGTTTTTAGAGCATACTGGATAATATTCCAATAATTTGAGGTAAATATTATATATCAATTAGATACAATTCATAGGGGTGGTCCATGTAGACTCACCATCTATCTTATGTATATCCTTGTTGGTTTATCACGTGATAATTCCTTCCAAAATACAATAAATTTATTTTATTAAAAAGATCCAAAAAACCAATATGTAATTGTTTCCTCTTTATTTCATTGTAAGGCTAGGGATAATGTCCATGGTGACGGTTTACCATTTCCATGTAGGAATGAGTAATGGTTGAATCAAACCTTTATACTTTTTCTTTCATCCTTTAAGTTTTGAAATACCAGAAACATTCATGTATATTTCTTGATCTCCTTATTTATATTTTCCATACAATTTTTCTCTCAGATATCTCGGTACATCTTCACGCTACATGGGTGGATAGAGAAGGTCATGCTTTGATCACCATTCAATTTCTCTTTCTTTATCACCAAATATGATGGTACACTTAATCACGACCCAAATACTGTAACACCGTATTCATCAATTTTTAACTCCATGGATTTCAATTTTCTAAATATTACACCTTATTCTAAATTCCTACATCATGTCTTTGAGAAACCATTTTCATATTCAAAAGGTATGATTTTGATGTCATTTAAGAAAGAAATGTTGATTTTCATTATATCCTGATTCTGATGTCCATCATTTTCACGTCAAGAAATATTAGATCCTTCTCAATTCTAATTAATGATATGGTATTAAGATAATTTATACATAGAATATCTACCAATTTCTTTTATTTTACTGGATGTTAATCGACTGAGTAGTCATACTCCTCATTTCTATTGTATTAAATCATAATATCTTATATAAATACTAACAAAATTTGTCGGGTTAATCCCTAAATAATCTATTTTTAAAATATATAAATATAATTGGGGGATTATTTAGCCTAAAACAAATCGCTATGAACTCATAACATTCATAACTTTTTCAAAATGTTATTTTGGGAATATCTCCTTACTTCACTATAAATTGGTGATATCACGATTAATGGTCCACCTTAGATAATTTCTAATATCTCTGTAGTTGATTGAAAAATCCATCTATCTATGGTTTTGGTAATTTCTCATTATAAGTTCTTTGAGTTCATGATAATCCATGTGATGGTTCATTAACCAATTCTTCTTTATGACAAAGAGTACCACCAGTCCCCATGGTGAAGAACATAGAAATATAAATCATTTTCCCAGATTATCTTGTCACTAATTTTTTAGTTTATCTAATGAAATCATGGCCATTATATAATGATTTTTTGATATGGTAGGATATCCATGTATAAGTTTTATTGAGAACTCAACCTCAGGGTCTGGAGGAAGTGCATACAACTACTCAATGAATACATCAGTTTAACCACTCACAATGAGCATAAGATCAATTATGAATCTATCTCATTTTTCTTTATCATTTCATATAGATATTCTTGATCATAAAATAATAATATTCATTCTTGAATATAATATTCTAGATGACTTTTTTCCTCCACCATACACTTTTATAAAATCATAGGATGACTTGGGATGTGGAGAGTGATCTACCTCTCTTGATAGTATATGTTATATTTATATATTTATATCCATTTCATTCCAAATATTTCATTAACCTCCACTAAGGATGAAAGAAGATATTTTAGAGAAGATTCAGTCCCAAAACATTAACATTTGAGGAGTTATACACTTGGGATGAAACCATTTCACCATTTATTATTCTATCATATAACTCAATCAATTTTTTTTGGGGTGGTCCTTGAATAGTCCTACAAAACTCGCAAGATATGAAAGAATTTTTATAAATATATTGAAATATAACATTCAAAAATATAGAATGAATAAATTGTACACCTATCACCATATCATTTTTAGGATCCACCAGAGTGGTAGTGAAAACATATTCTCTTCCTTGAAATCTATTCATTAGAGGTTGTTATCATTGATTGTCTCTAAAAATCCTTGGCTTCAGTAATTTTCTTGTATCATACCCACATTGAATGTTGTTGAAACACTAACATAAGCTTTGTGTTTTTTAAAACCTTATCTTCTTCTTCCATATTAGTGGGTTTCTTAATGTCCCCCATCATTTATTATCCTTATGCCCCACTTTTCCACATTTGAAATATCACCTAGTTCCCATTAATCAATATCGAAGATGCTTGTTAGCAAAATTTTAAAATGTGGGATGTTGTTTTTTATCTCTGACATGGAATTTAGCTATTGATACACTGGAACAAAAATTTATATTCAATTTTTTTCTCCAGTACCATGACATCAATGAGAGTCACCGATATAAATCTCAACATTGATG
This sequence comes from Viscum album, assembly GCA_963277665.1. Classification (NCBI taxonomy): domain Eukaryota; kingdom Viridiplantae; phylum Streptophyta; class Magnoliopsida; order Santalales; family Viscaceae; genus Viscum; species Viscum album. The sequence goes on along the minus strand of OY728155.1, from coordinate 2,130,693,788 downwards.
CTACAATATAAAATCTCTTCATCACTATCAAAGTATAGAATCCCAAATTCTATTCAATGATGAATATTTAACCTACAAATAAAATGAAGAAAAAACTTTTAGTGTTGATGATATAGTTATAGGCCAACCATTGAATCCTATCGATGTTTTCTATATATTATATGATTCAATAATCTTCCTTTTTTTCAGTGTAAGTTACTACTATTCTATTTTATGAAGGATATTTTCAGGAAACTATTTATTGAAAGATATCTTCATGATGCAATATAATTCCATGGAACCGATATCTACTTTGGGATTTTTCTTCTCGAGCACTTTACAACACAGATCAGTTTCTCACTCAATGTGATAAACAACCAACACAACTTTCTCCTTATATAAGAATTGGGGGAAAGAGAATATCCTCTAAATCGATTTAATACATTGTTACATGATGAGGGGATCAAAATTTTAAATAATGTTAGGAGGTTTTCTCACATAAAAGTTTTGATATGAGTTATCTATTTAATTCAAGGTGGAGTATGTTCAACACGATTCAGTATATTATTCATAAAAAGATCTATTTGAGTGAGTATTACAATGATGTTCTCAACTCAGACTCCCATATGGTTACTCATATCATTTTGGAATCAACTCATTTCATATCATATTTTTTTCTGTATGGTTTATCCAATTTCAATCTGTTATCAAAAAATAAAAAACAATATGAGAATAAATTAGCATACAAAATTGAATCTTATCAACATGGGAGGAATAACTTAATTTTTATAAGTGTATACTATCTTATGAGTCTCTATTTATAAATTTATCTATACTATGGTAATTCTTTTTATTAGGTTCTATAACCTAACAATTTTTTAAGTCCTTCATAATAGGTCCTAAAGTGTTTAATAATTTCTAAATCATATCCCTCGGGAATATAAAACAATGTGTGCAACATGTTCCGTTCTCATGCACCATGTGGTGATCATGTCTATGTCAATCAACCATTTTTTAATTATTACCCATAGGTACAACTATTATAGAACCACATCCACTTGTTTCATCTAGATAGAGATGCAATTTCTTGGAAACGACTCACCGTATCCTTCAAAAAAATTATAAGACAATTTCTTATTCATAAATTTATCATTATACATATCCCTAAATTTATTAGTTATTTTTTCCCATCATAGGACTGAAATAATAAATAGGCCAATCATTGATACCAACTAGGGAAAAACATGAATTATATATATTATCAGATGATTTTAAACATAAATTTCCAATATGTATAACCCTAATGATCATTATTCCCTTTGCCTTTTGAAGAATAGGATCATAATACAACAAAAGGAAACTAGGACATGACATCTTAATTTTAATATCCATTATGAGCTCATAAATTAATTTGAACTATATATACTATATAGGATAACTTATGGAATACGTAAAGAATGGGGTGAAATAAAAATCCCAATAAGGGAATAAATATGATAATTAAACATAATGTGTGGGTCAGTGGTATAAAATGTTATCATAAAACATAAGTCTCATGAATAATCACATAGAAGATAAAAATAAATAACATGGTATCATATTATCATGGTAACATAGGTAATGTAGAAACAAAATATATCATTTGATAAACATGATTCAATGGTAACATCCAAGATAATGTCACATAGTGGACAAAGTCTCATAATGGATTATGTTTACTCAACAATCCCACACATGACACCAAATAAAACTAATGATTTACCCAATGCATTCGATTGATATCTAGGTGAAACCATCATAACATGATTATAATTTATGTGTTCCTCATAAGAGAATTCAATAATAAGGAATAAAATAATAATTTCCCATGGAAAGAAAATGGGTTTCCTTATCTTTCTACATGACATAATCAAAGTAAATTTCACAATGAAGGTGTTTTGGAAATGAAGATAAAGAATTTATTACCCTATAAAGATAATGAAGAATAATCTAGTTATATATTTCAGATAAATATATAAAGGATTTATATAAATTATATAATATTAAAAAGAGAGATGAAGAGAGTTATAGAGTGAATGGTCACAATCCAATAGAAATGGTGCTTTAGAGACACTGCTTACATTGAGATCAATTATGATATTGTTTTATTTATCTTCATGAATAATAAAATTATGTTAATCATTAAATTTATTAAGAACCATTTTAAATTATATTTTTCCTTTTATTTAATTTATAAATCTACTATATTAAATTACATAATTATTTTTGTTCAAGTTAGATGTTTTGATAATGTTCAACTCATATGTCCAAAATCACTTTAGTAAGATTTGTAAGGTAAAATATATTATTAAATAATCATTACCAGAATAATAATCACGAAAAATTTATAATTTTTATATATCTGGAATACCTTTAAGCCCAATAATGAATGATTTTTATGAAAAACTAATTATGTTACACTCATAGAGATGTTAGGTCTAACGTACGCATGAGTAACTTTTTTAATTTTCAAGGATCACAATGGAAATAAATTATGTGTTAAATTTTATTTATAAAATTATAATTAAATCATAAATATCATATCATTTATTTAAATTCACTTGTGTATACTATCCATATTATGTGTTAAACAAAAATGAATCACATCACTTTGTGAGGTGGTAGTCCCTCGTACACATGAATGGTGTTATAATTTTTAAATGGATGGTATCTTAAGGAGGAATATGATATATTAATTTAAAATAGTGACTATTATTTCATTAATATAATATATAAACATTAAATCCATCATCCTAAAAACCATAAGATTCTATGATCTAAAATGAATTAATTGGTTCGTGAGGTAGTAGTCTTTCGCAGACATAAAAGATGGATTTGTTTCATATTTTATAGAAGTGGAGGTAGATTTAGGGTGTTATAGTAAGAAAATAAAATCTTACTAAATTATATATATTTATGTTTTTATATCATTATGATTTATTAATATTTTTTGGAGATGGAAGATGCAATAAAAAACCAAAATTTCGATTAACAATGATAACACTTCTTCAGACCACCTATTTAGGATTATACCTAAAGCCATTGTAGATTGGATTTATAACAATACAATTTATATAATAAGTGGGTATTAGATTATGGGTGGTATTTGGGTATGTGTTTTATTAATGAATATTTTTTTATGAGTGGAAAGGATCAGAGATAATGTAACCTTTTATAAGTGAGATAGAGTCTCATTTTCATAAATATCATAACCTATTCAACAATGGAAAGTCATACTTAATAAAAGTACATGAAAATTTATATATAATGGATTTGAGAGGTTATATATTTGATAAAAAAAATCTACCATCCAAAAATAAACGTGTTTTGGTCATGTTATTACATTAACCTCTAAGGTGACTCTCTTTAACCATTTTAGTTTTTTCACAACGGAAGTTAATTCTATTACTGTTATAACTATTAATTATAACCAAAATTATGTTTAAATTATAAAATAATATTAACAATGATAAGTTAAAATATTCAATACATTTTATCAAATTAATTTTCTAGAATTTTTAAAATTTAATTTAACAATAAACCTGAAAACATTTCGAAAAACAATTTTTCACGAAATCCAGTTTTTAAAGAAAATTATGATCTTATATTAACTATATTTACTAACCAAGCCATAGATATATTATATCAATTAAATTAGCATTATTACAAGGAATAAACCCCCAAAGGGCTGATAAGTTTATTAATCTTGGTAAACGAGAAACATAAATGAGTCTTTTATTACAAATAAATACACTAATAACAACATATTTTTTTATTCTTTATAAAAAAAGATCCAAGGATAACTATAATACATCTATTATATTAATTCATTTCTTATATTGTATGATTTATGAGTTCATGTGGGAAGAAACATAATAAGGTTGTGTTCAAATGCTCAATAAGGGAATAATATAGCAGAAACAACAATAAATCAATGAGGATAGTAACTTTGGAAAGGTAAATAAATGAACACATATGACATGAAATCAATAAAATAAATTTAAGTATTTATGAAATATGGAAACATAATAACTAAGAACACATTCCATTGAAATAACTAGATAATAAAAAATATGGCAATCTGAGAAAATTAAACGCATGCCATCTAAATAACTGAGAATGAAATGAATCCATAAATATATCGATGTAAAATCTCATGGATGAATAATCACTAATACTAATGTGAAGGAAAATTCTTAATTGTTGGATTCCATGTTTCTTAGATACATAGAACCGATACCAACAATATATAGTTTTCTTATACCAATTTGCGCAACTAATTTGTCCCATTATACTACCGATGCATCGAGGAGACTATATTCACCGGTCCCTAATCCATAGGGAATTCCATAAACAGTCCACAACCCATGTATTGAATGTAAAATGAATTCCTAATATATAAACTAAATAGTGTTCCTCTCCAAATATCCATATTGAATAAAGTATATGGACTCATGAATAATTCCCCAAATAATTAAATAAATTTCATAGTAGACACCGTATGTAAAATGGTACATAGTTCAGGGAATAGTAATATCCATGATAAATAAAATATATAATTTAGGGTAAATTAAATGTGAAATGATCATGAGAGTGTGAATATTTCAAAGGGGATAAAAAATTGATCATGTAAGTGAATTTGAATACAATCCTTCGCCAAATAAATCATAAACCATATAGAGGAAGAATGAAGATGGAATCAATATAACATATTCGAAGTGGGGTAAAATAGAGGGTTGTTGTCATTGATGAAATAAAAGAATAACTTTTATAAATATTTTTGATAAAAATGTCCTTTTATTTTGAAAAACCATTTCAAAATATTTTTCAATGAAAATCAGTTTAAAAAAATTGAAAACATTTTAACAAAAAATTGTTTTTAGAAGAAAACTGCTTCTCCGAATAAAGATATATGAGAAGTAAGTTTATATTTATAACATTTTTAAAACACGTTTTGAACAAAAGAGTGTAAATATGGTGCTAATACTTGAAAATTTTGACAAATAACCAGCTTAAAATAAAAGGGGTATTAAACAATGGTTATATAATTTTCTCAAATGGAAATTGCTTTAAAATATAAATAGGTTTGGTCTTGGGGAAAATAATATTTAAACATTACAATGTGTCTCATACCACTTTGAAAAATGTATAAATAATAAACAACATTAAATAATAATAGTAAATTAATGTATTAAATTCAATGAATGAAATAGAATTCTTGATATAATATATAAAAAAAATTTAGATACACCACAAAAAAGATATAAGTAGTGAACATGACATTTATATCAGGTATATAAAAAAGTGAGATGATAATCCCTTACTAATGTAGTAAATAATGAATTTAAAAAAGTAATAATCCATAAATAAAATATTTAAATACCATTAATATAAAATATTTCATGATATTCAAATTCAATGTCAAGTTAATTACACCATATATAATAAATTTGGTGTACAACAATTAAGTATGCCTCATGTAATAAAAATGGGACAAGAATCATTTACCTTGCATTTCCTTTCATGTGAATGTCCTTTAAAATACTATATAATAAATTTATTATAACTGTATACTTATTTTTTAAACTTTTTCATTTATATAATCACTTTTATTTCACTTATTACCACATTATATATAACTACATAAATAATTAATTTTACATGAGGTGTTTTTGACCAAATTTGATTTCTATGTCAAAACAGCTATTGTTGGTCAACTATGGTCAAATTTATAATTATATAAAATCTAAATAATAATATCCATGATATAATTATCGTATTTATACATAAATTATAATTTTAAAATCAATCATAAAATATGGTTATGAAAATTGAATCAAGATTACAATTTTGGAGACAGTAGGTCGTACGTACGCAGGAGTAACGTTTCCATTCTCCAATGATCATCATGGAAATAGGTTAGGTAACACCATATATTTCCTGAATAATAATTATATAATAAATAACATATTATGTGATCATATATACATATATATAGAATTACATGAGGTAAAATGAATCACATCATATCGAGGAGGTGGTAGTCCCTACATCCATGAATGATGTTATATCTTTTAAAGTGTGTGAAGGGTTAAAAAAAGAGATGATATAAATATATAAATATAAATATTATATTTATAAAAAATTTATTATGACATTAATATATTAATTATTATTTTTATTTCAATTATGTTTAGCTTTGTCCATTCATTTATACATTCCAAGTATCGTACGAATAAATCACATCGCTTTGAGGGGGTGGTATAACACACTTCCTCAAACAAGATTATCATAATTACACAACATGGAAAGCATAAATTTCTGTTAAAATTAAAAATTAAAAAATTATTAAACATTATAAATTACATATATAAATAAAAATGTATACCATAATAGTTTTTAATAGATAAATTAGAAATCATCATTTTGTGAAATAGTAATCCACAGTTCACATAAATAGTATGTTAGTTGCCCATTAGATGAAGGTGTGTGGAAGTGAAGTTCTAAACAATAGTACAATATCATCCTAGTATATTTAGGATAATGGTGTTATAATTTAAGAATATAATAAAGAAAATTTAGGGGTTTGATAATGGAAATGAAACTAGAGAGATTGAAAAAAGACATTTATTTTTAATCAGGTATCTACTTTTTTTAAGCAAAATCTTCCTTGAAATGATTTAAGAAAAAATTGAGGCTTCTTGGATTAGATTATGGATGTTGGGAGACAATTGTGGTAGAGATTTTCTAAGCCTATGAGTATTGAGAGGTGTGAGGAATGGAAAGAGTCGGTGGCCTTTTTCGTGGGAGGGAAAAGGAGTCACATGGCATTATTGGAAGAAAATTTTGTGTGAACAAGTTATTACATAACAAAATTCATAACAGACCTAAAATACACAATAATGAAAGTTTAATGGAAGATATATTTCCAGAAAATTGGTTTTGGACTAGATTCTAGGTCATTTGGGCCCCTTAAACATAGGGTTTTAGTCCATTTTATGCTTAATTACACCTTAATCACTCAAAGTCATTTTAATCGCATTAAAAATAATTATTGTAAAAAATTGATTTGATCTCATAATAAAAAATATATTATATTTATTAAATTTTTTTTTCATATTATCAAAATTAAAATCACATAAGCGTAAAATTTTAGATTAATGGTAATCTCAAAGACAAACAGATTAATTAGTTTTAGTAGAAAACACTTTAAAAGATTTTTTTTTGTTTTTATATTCAATTTAAAAAGATAAATTGATTATATTGAACTATATTGTATTAATAGATCTATTATTGTTTAAATTTTACATTAAAACAGATTAATAATATAATTTAACATTAATAATTATTTAAATGAGAAGGTTTTTTAACTAAAATGCAGTAGTTTTCACAATTCATTAAAAAAAGAAGTTACTCAGAAAAATACCAAAAATTCAACCTAATTTAATTTTTACATTATTAATTAAAGTAAAATTTTATTCAATGAAATTATATTTATAAAAGTTTTAAAATTAATATTTAATATAGGTTCTCAATTAAAAGGCAATAAAAATACCATAATAAAAACATATGTTTTTTTTGTGAAATATTGGGTTTTCTCTTATCATATGCTTAAAAATATATTGGATGAATATCAAAAGAAATTTATTTAATATATAACATATTTATTACATTAATATCACTCACTAATTGTAATTCATTTAATCTATTAGGGTAAAACATATTTGTGATCATAAAAATATATTTCAATAAAAATAACCTTTTAATATTCAAGTGGTTCTTATATTCATTTATAATTTATTTTTAGTCAACAATTTAGTTTTATAAACTATATATTTTCATAAGATAGCTAATACTATAATTATGGTCTTGTTTATATCTTATTATATTAACGAATAATTTTTTAATTACATATTATCATGGTAATACTAAATATTTCATATCGAGAATGCCATCGAAGAAGGTTTCTTTTGCGTGTAAAATAATTTATATATGAAAGAATCTCTTGTATGTAATACTAGTCAAATCAGTGTTTTATGTATTGAAATAAAAAGAATATATTTTAAAAAGTAAATATGTTATAAATTATATGGGTATTGTATTACCTAATGTGCTTATTTTCACATGTCAAAGACACTATCGAATATAAGGTTCTGAATTTAGTTTTTTACGACATCAGATTGTCCCCACCTTATTTAAATTGAGTCCTCATAATTTAAAATCAATCATGGTGATATATTTTTTGATACTTACTCTATTTTAAATCACACATCATTAGAAGTTTCCATAAGTCATCCTCTATAAAAGAGATAATGGAATGTACAAAGGTCAAATGGACTACCATGTAACTATGTTCTAAGTAAGAGAACATTAGTGGAATGTAGAGATATGTAATTTGAGGAAAGGAATAAATATTTATAAATAGTGAATGAGGTGATCTATTAGAAACAGTTTAATGATCAATATAAATTTGGGGGCCTCAAAGCAATAAATCTTTGAGGATTTAGAAGTCCATCTGTTCAATCTAAGTAATTTTACTAATGTTAGGTAATTATTTTTCTGTCTAAGAATATAACAATATATTCATACTTGATATGTTTCAATCTCATATAAACAATCATAAAATTTGGTTTGCTCTGATAAATTTCTAAATTAATCCTTTTTCTCTCAAAATTTAATAATGAACAATGATTTTTTTATTCCTACAGCACTAAAATATACTTTTGATGGGTCATAAGGCCTATAAAAGAGTAAAAAGTCTTACTATTTTTATTGAAATATCTCCCAAAATAAATATGTTCAATATATTTATTTATAATCCTCAAAAGTGATACTACTTGTTCATCATTAATATTTATTCATTTAATTTTTTAACTAAAGCAATAAAAATTAACAAGGACATTGTCGAGGTCAATGGTTGGCGTGAAACCGTTATCGTCCTTCGGTGATGAGTTCCAGTCCCATGGCCTTTATAAATTTGATTGTTTGTCACTCGGCTTATAAATTATCCTTTTCTAAATCTATGTTAATATAACTTCCAAATATAAATATGATGGATATCCTTAAAATTCTATTAATCTCTATATAGCATTTTAAAAAAGGTTTTTAATGCATCCTCAATATATTAATACATCATCCATTTTATATCCACATAGGTCCTTAATTTTTATATGGATTATTCATAATATCATTACTTAGATTTCAAAATCATGACATCTTATCTTCAATATAAAACTCCTTATGTTTTACCTAGGTTACTTATTATGTTTCAAAATCCTTCATAATGGTTTTTAAAGGTAATGTTGATTATCCTATGTATATCCCCTGGTAGTGCCAAACCAAGTGTGTAATAAGGCCCATTGTCATGTATTGAGGTACCCTGAGTTAATCCCAGAACACATTGTTGGAGCTGTTATTCCAAGGCACATATTCTCCTGAACCACATCCACTTGTAGTATCTAGATAGTTCTATATTTCTAGGAAGACAAATATAATGTTTATTTTACTAAAATTATAGGGTTTTAATTTATTATTCCTTAAATAATACCTTAGGTTTATGTTTTTTATTATTTGTTTTGTTAAATCTAGTTCTCACGGTTTCTAATGAACTTAATTTGATACCAACTATAGCGACCAAGCTCTCGATAGCCCAGAGCGAGTGTATGTTATCAATTACATTAGCATGATTTCAAGGAATCAAGCCTCAAAGGGCTGATCAGTTTAATAGTATTGGTAAACTAAATACAAAAATGAGTCTTATATTACAAATTAATACACTAATAAAAACATATTTTCTCTTCATTGAAAATAAATAACTTTTGGGATAACTGTAATCCATCTATTGTGTTCTTTTATATCTTTTATAGTACGGTTCTTGAATTCATAGGGGAGGAAACATAATAAGGGTGGGATTATATTCTATGTAAGGGAAAAATAAAGTGGAAACAATAATAAATCAATATGAATAGTTAAAATATAAAGGTAAATAACTTAACACACATTACAAGTAATCAATAAACTAAATTTAAGTACATAAGTAATATAGAAATGTAATAATTGTAAAGACATGACATTCAAATAATTTAACAAGGAAAAAAATATGTTAAGGTAAGAAACAGAAACACATTCAATAGAAATTATATAAAATGAAATGTATCCATAGATATGTTGATGAAAAATATCATGGATGAATAATATCTGAAACTAATGATAAGGAAAATTATTAATTTTTGTATTCCATTTTTCCCAAGTACATGGAACTAGTATTATCAATATACATTTTACCTACACAAATGTTCACATCTAATTCTTCCCATTAAGACTACTGATGAATCAGGGGGATTTCATTCACTAGTCTTTAACCCTTAGGGATTTACTTAAATGGTCTTTATCACATGTATTTCATGTCCAAACCATTCCTCTTATACAAAACAAATAATGTGCCTTATCAAATATCTATATTGAATAAAGTATACAGATTTATCAATATTTCCTAAAATAATCTTATAAATGTAAAAGTAGACATTGTATGCAATATGGTATGTAGTTTAGGAAATAGTAATATAAATGATAAATGAAATAGATAATTTATGGGAAATTCAATTTTAAATGATCCTAAAAGACTGAATATTTCAAGGGGAATTACAAATTGTCCACGTATGTGAATGTGAATACTATCCTTTCCTAAATAAATAATAAATAATCTAGAGGAATAATAAGGATAGTATTAATACAACATACCCCAAAGTGGAGTAAAATAATAGATTTTTGTTTATTAAATAATAGAATAGATTTTAAAAATATTCATTAGAAAAATATCCTTTTCTTTTGAAAAAACATTTGAAAATATTTTTTATTGAAAATAACTTTTAAAAAACATTGAGAAGGAGTCTTCAAAGAAATTACAGTGTAAAAATCAATACATGTCGTACAAGGTAAAATAAATTTTCATTTTTTATAAAAAATGATAAAATATCCCCATTAGAAAAGAAACAAGAAGATTACATTGAAAAAATTACTCAAATTCAAAAGGTTAAAAATTTATTTACCAAATAATTTTAATTTTTTTTGAAAACATTTCAATAAAATATGGTTTTCATAATAAAACAGGTTCTCCTAATAAAGGAAGATATAAATTTGGGTTTTTGAATTTTTTTCTAAAAAATATTCATAGAAAAGAGTGGAAAAATTGTACGAACACATGAAATGGTCATGAATATCCATAGGAGAATAAAAGGGCTTATTGATCAAGGATTATGTAATTTATTGGATTGGAAATTACACTGAAAGATCATTTGGATAGGACTTAATGAAAATAATATTTAAACATCCCAAACTGACCTATAAAACTTTGAAACATATTAAATTATAAAATCATGGAGTAAAATTTAATTTCATTAATAATTTCATGATATTATGTAGATTCATGATATATTATGTCAATGAAAATATATACGCAATAAAAAAGAATCCAGGTGCATAAAAATATAATAAAACTCAATGAAATTAAATTGAGATGAAATTCGTTCATATGAATTGAATGAAATAAAATTGATAATAATACAATTGTATATCTAAATACCTTGAATATAATAGGATTCATGATATTATATTTCAATTTGGAATTATTTAGACTATATATAAGAAATTTGGTTCACACCAATTTAGTATGCCTCACGGAATGAAAATGTGTCATGAATTCCTTACACTATGTTTCCTTTCTGGTGAATGTCTTTTAACATCCTGTATAATAAAATTATGTTATTTTTATATATGTTTCATAAACATTTTCAGGTTTATAATTACATTTATTTTATTTATTAACATGTTGTATACAACTACTCAAACAAAAAAGTTTACATCTTGTGTTTTTAAGCATATTTTTTTATGTGTCAACCGAACTATTTTTAGAAAAAAATGGTCATTGTGTTAATGATATAACATCTCCAAAATAATAAACATGAATTAATTATAATATTTTTACTTAAATTATAATTTTAGAATAATTCATAACATATGGTTATTATAAATGACAATATGTTACAATCATGGGGATTATAGGTTGTACGCACACATGATTAACCTTACCATTTTTAAATGATCATTGTGTAAAGAATGTAAGTAACTAAAATAATTCCAAAATTATCATTATTTAATATATATAAAATTATTTATTCATAAATAATTATATATATAATTATTTAAAGTAATATGAATCGCATCATGTCAAGGAGGCTGTTGTCCACACATACATGAACTACGTTTTCTCTTTTAAAGTTTGTGGAGGGGTAATAAATGAGATGATATAAATATATAACTATATATTATATTTCCATAAATATAATTATTATATGAATATATTATTTATTCTATTTATGTCACTTATGTTTAATTATTTCCATTCATTTATACATCACTTGTATCGTTCAAACAAATAACATCGCTTTGAGGTGGCGGTAGTCCTCACTTCCTCAAACAAGATTATCTTATTTACACAACATGGAAAATATAAATGTATGTTATAAATAACTATTAATGATTTATAAATCATTATAAATATCATATATAAATATATTTATATCATAATGGCTACCATAAGAGGCGGTAAGGGAGATTTGAACTATCATCATTTTGTGATGCAATAATTCACCATTCACAAAAATAGTATGTTCATTTCCCATTAGATGGAGGTGTGTGTAATTTTATTTCTAAATATTAGTATAATATCACACTATTGTATTTGAGACACTTCTATTTTTTATTTATGAATAGAATAATAAGATTTATTTTTTTTGGAGAAAGGAAATGAAACTAGAGAGACTGTGAAAAGACAATACATTATAATAGGGTAACTACCTTTGGTTTGAACCAAAATTCATCCATGGAAGATATACTGCCCAAAGGGAGGATTCTAGGTCATGGTGAGGGACATTGGGAGGCCATTTGGGTAGGGTTAGGACATACATAATATATTGGTGAGGTGTGAGGAATGGGTAGAGGTGGTGGCCTTTTATATGGAATGAAAAGGTCTCACTTGGTATTCTTAAAAAAATAGTCTTACACAAGTTATTACCTAAAAAGTCATTAAAACACAAAAAAGCATTGATAAAAATTTTGTAGATGAAATATGTCCATAAAATGGTTGTTGGACAACTGTTTTGGTCATTTGAACCGTTAAACACAGGGTTTTATTCTCTTTTAAACCTAATAACACGTTAATCACTGTAATTAGTTTTAATCACATTCAGTAATCATTTTTGTAAAAAAATAATTTGATATTATTATAAAAAAATATTGTCTTGATTAAAATTTTTTATTTCATATTTTCAAAATCAAAATCACAAAATCATAAAAATTAGGAATAATTATAATCTCACAGACAGACGTATTCAGTGGTTTTAATAGAAAAATGTTCAAAATATTATTATGTTTTTATATTCAATTTAAAAATATAAATTGATTATAATGAAATTAATTGTATTAAAAAATTTATAATTTATCCAATGTGACTTTAAAATAAAATTATAAAATAATTTATCATTAATAATTATTTAAAAAAGGTAGTTTTTAACTGAAACACTTTATTTTTCACTACTCAATAAAATATTAATTTCGTAGAAAAAGTCCCAAAAAACTCATCCAAAGATAACTTTGAAATTAATAATTCAAAAATGAAGTTTTTTTTATCAAATTAAATTCTAAAAAGTGTCAAAATTAAAATTTAAAAGAGGTTCACCATTAAAAGGCGGTAAAAATGTCTTTATAAAAATATAGGTTTTTATGTAAAATATTGGGTTTTCTTTTATCTTATTCTTACCAAATCTATTAGATGAATATAAAAAATTATTGATTTAATATGTAACATATTTATTAAATTAATATCACTTACGAATTTTAATTAATTTATTCTATTAGGGTAAAAAAATTAAACATAAAAATACATTTCTACAAAAATTATCCTTTAATTATTCAATTGGTTCTTATAATCATTTCTAATTTATTTGTAACCATGGATTTAGTTTCTTAAAAAATATATTTTCATGATATCGTTAATAAAATTCGTGATGGATATATGATATCTTATTAGGTTAAATAATAATGTTTTGATTAGAAAATGTTTCTCAGTAAGGCTCAATATTGCATATAGAGCAATCCATCAAAGAATGCCGATTTTTCTTTTATCAAAAGCTATAGAGGAAGGCCTCTCTTGCGTGTAACCCAAGAAAACATGGTGTTGACTGAATTAAAATACAAATAATATATTCTCAATAGTAAATATATTATAAATAATCTGGGTATTATATAACCTTATGTGTATGTTATCACGTGTCATACAAGCTATCAAATATAAGGTTCTTACTTTTCTTTTTTGGGGTGTCACACTATATGACTATAAGTCATAAATATATGAATTTAAATTTATAAAAATATATTTTTATGTTATTAACTTCATTTTAATATTTTATTCATATGTTTAATTTAATTAATTCAAATGGATAAACATTATATTCAAAAAAATAGTTTGCAGAAAACCGTGTTTTTAATCATAAAATAAACTTATAACAAAATCATTAAAATTAATTGTTGAAATGAAATTAATTTTATAAATTTATTAAAATTATAGTTTTATACAAAATAAAAAATATTATAGAACTTTTAAATTACATTATTTAATGAAAATAAGGATAGTATTTGAAACATTTATAATTTTTACTATTCACTGAAAAAAATAATCATTTTGGAAAAATACCAAAAAAAACACCAGATGTTAATTTTTATGTTTTGATTTAAAAAATAAAATTATTTTTTTTAAACATAAATTTATAGATAACCCTTTAAATAATTATTATATTTCCCACAGAAAATATAAAAAACATTTTTAAAGGAATCATTTATTTCGGAGAATAAAATGTCTTTTCTAAAAATTGATGGATTATTTTTTGAGAATTTATAATTAAAATTATATCAAGAATGTAATATATATATATATATCATAAATTAATTAATTCTATTAATACCTTCAAATTTAATGGATATGTTATGATTGTCATAAATAATAATGGTTTTTAGGTTCAGTGGTTCAAGTCGCATATGCTATCAAGATTATAATTCATTTTTAAAAAACATGGGTTATTACACATAAATTAAATTAATGATGATGGTAGAGGGAATATTTTTTACGTCAAGTATGTTAAAATAATTATTCCTTTCACATTTTTAGATAAACATTTTAAAGTTCCTTGTTTGAAAAATGAAAAATAAATCCTTTTAAACCATTTTAGAAAAAGTCTACTATGGGTAAAAATATATTCACTAAATAATTGGATAATTTTAAAAAATTTATTTAAATAATTTTATGGAAAATATTTATATGAATGTAAATGATTTCTAGTTGAGAAGAAAAACATGTTGATTTACCCTAAAAAATTAATTTTGGTACCTTCAGTATTTATGTAGTAGAAAATGAAAGGATAATATAAAATTTTAGAAATAATTATATAAGAAGGAAATAGTTTGGGTTTCACATAAAAAGACCGAAGAATATCTCCAGTAGATACTTAAACTTACAAAATCCTGAATAAAAATGATGTTTTAAAATAACCTAATACCACTTTTGTAAATTTTGTATCATAATCCTCTTGAAATAATTAACTTAAATTGAAACATTAAATACTATCAATATAATGATTATATAACTTATAAAAAGGTAAATATGGACACATCATAAAAATTAATAGGTTTATAATACCAAATATATCTCAAGAGAGTGAAAATTGAGACTAAATCTCTTAGAAATATCATATCCTCGAATTTAGAGGTAACCAATGAGTTTATTATGTATATCAAATGTAAATACCCATAGAAAAAGAGGAAATAAAAAATAAAATAATAATAATTTATTGTACACTTAATATTATAATATAAAATACAATAAATATTTAATATAACCCAGTGAAAATAAATTATGTTATAATAATATTTACCTCTTAGAAACATTCCAGTAAAATCCACAATGATGGAAAAATTTTAATTTCAATATAAAATAAAATGATTTATGAACGATTCATTATTAAACATGTAAAAGGGTATATAAACACCATGTAAAATAAATTAGGTTTATATCAATAAAATATACCTCCGTGAAAGGAAATAGAGATGAAATCCCTTACCTTAGGTCCTACTCATCTTTTAAGTTCTTTATTTTCTGGAACAATAAAATTATGTTCATTATTCACATTCATATGAAAAATATTCATTTTTATTATTTATTTTTTATTTTTTATTTAGTAAAATTTTATTTTTCATTATATAATTAATTAAGTTCATAATGGATTATTTGAGGATATTAAGATCATTTGACCAAAATTAATTTGTTAGTTTTACTATGGTAAAAGTGGTCGTTGTTCTATAATATAAATGAAATTAATCATGAAAAAAACAAAATTATTTATTAATAAATTATAGTTTTTATACAAACCATTAAATATGTTTATGAAAAATCAACTAAGATACAATTATGGAGATGTTAAATCATATATAAAAAAGGGTAACATTTTCTTGCTTCAATTATCAATATAGAAATAACATAAGTATTATGTTATATTTATATAATTATAAATATATTTAAAATATCATATTGTATTTTTATATACAATTATATATACCATCCATGTAATGAGGCAAAGAAAAAATATATCACATTGATTAGGTGAGGTGGTAATCCACAGGTACGTTTGAGCGATGTTATCATAATCTAATGAAAAGAAAGGTAAAAAATATATGATAGATTACCTTCAAAAAACGATAAATAATTTATAAATATCATATATATATATATATTCATTAAATACATCATCATAAACATATGGGAGGGGTGATTTTTTAAACTTAATTACTTCAGTTCTTTATGTGGTTCTCCACCATACATGAAAACGATGGTTTTTTTTTCTACTCGATGGAAAAAGAGTTTTATGTAGGTTATTCTTTAAACACAATAACATATATGTATATGGTAGATAGTTAGATCATTATATATTAATGGTTGAATAACATTTTATGTTGTAGAAGAAAAAATAAAACAAAAACACTCAGTTATGAATAATATCTCTTCTTTGGGAATTTTAATTCATTCAATAGAGTATGATTTATTATAGAATAACAATAATGTGGTTTTTGACACTCTTAATTTAATTTAACTTCAAATATATCAATAAAAATGGGTAATTAAAATAAATGAATTTAAAAAACTATTAATTTAATATATTCATCTATAAAAATATTTTAACACTACAAATCACCTAAAATAAATTCCTTTTAATATTTTAAAAATAATTTATTTTATTTTAATATTAATTAATTAAATACATTGTTAGTTTTGCATAAGAATTTAAGGTAATTATATAGTCAATATAAAATATAAATAATTACCATCATGGAAATAATTTTTTCATGATAAAAATTATTATTATAATTTAATCAAAACTATATGTTGTCTCTATATGAACAGATAAAATATATTTAAAACAACTAAAGTGACATTTTGTATTTTTCTTTACATAAAATAATATATAGGTCACATTCATGGAAATGTATCCCATAAAAAATTTATATTAAGAATAAAGTTATAAGGGTATAAATAAATTCATAAAATGATATCTAAGATGAAAAATGGTTTCCATATCACTTAGTTTTAACCAAGGTTAACCCAATTTACCCTTTTACCATGATGACACATATTTACTTTTTTTTTAAATATGAAAAAATTAAGTTTAACTTACTAAATAATATTTATTATTATTATTACAAATTTTTAATCTATTTTTAAAATTCATTCATTATAAGTGGATGAAATTAACTTAATATTTATCCTCCAAAGCATGATGAAAACAGTTTTGGGAAGAAGAAATGTTTTTTAAGTTTAAAAGTATGTTTTGGCCATGTTCATGTAAAATGTTATTTTATACGTACTAAAATTTATTATTTATAACTAAAAGGAAAATTATATTAATTTTTAATCAAATTAAAAATATTATGATTCTTTTTCAATGAAAATAAATGAAGGTTTAAAAAATAGTATTTTTTATTATTCGGTAAAAAATCAATATTTTATGAAAATTAAAAAATATAACAAATGTTAATTTTGATATTATGGATTCAAAAATGAATTTCATTTTGAAAAAAATAATTTCTGAAATTTTAATAATTTAATTCATTTTTTTCCTTAAAAATAAATGAAATCATTTTTGATGAAGAAATATTTTTGAAGCATATAGAGACATTACTAAAAATTGAGTTCTTATTTTATAATATATTATCATTATCTATAATATTTATAAATAATTTTAAATGAAAACATTACTCATGGTCATAACTCCAATTTCAATAGCTATGTTATAATGACCATACTTAAAAAGTTTAATAGTATATCACAGTTTATTTAAACTCCGGGTTGTGTATTACACAAGCTATCTAAGAAATAAAAATTTTTAAAAGTGAAATATATTGAAAAATATCTAGGTCTTTCATTATACCACCTTAAATAAATATCACCATCATAATAATATTCCACTATTAAAAGAGTAAATTTTTAGAAAAACAAATTTTACAAAGCGAATTTTTTTAAAAAAAAGAATGTGAAAATCGTAAAGGTTACCATATATATCAAATATTTTGGTTAAAATATTAATAATAATTGGTTAGATTTTAATATATAAACATGGAAGAGAATAATAATTTATTATTACTGGTGATAGAAAAAATGTTCACGAGAAAGTTAATGACCACAAAACGATAAATCATTTTTGGATGAAAACCCAATAATTCATCCAAATTGAATATAATTGGAAAACAATTTTGTTTCAAGGTCCTTTTACAATAGATAGGGAATTAATTTAACATATAGACTAATAAGATAAAGAATTATTCTTGCTTTAAAAGTTAAATTTCATCCTTTGATAAATTTTGATGACAATTTCATTTTTTTCTCCTATCGATGTGTATTTAATATGAGTTTTTAGGCCTGGAGCAATAAAATCAACATCTAATGTATCACATAATACAAAAAATAATAAAAATATATTCCTCCCATATTAATTATAATCAAAATGGATATCCCAATGTAAGATAATAAAAAATTAATTAACTTTCATATGAAGAAATAATATATTAGTCTCTAAAATTCACCAATAAAACATGAGGATTAATGTATATTATTCCTTAAATAAATAACCCTATATCTCAAATAATCACAATAACCCCAAAATGAATAATTTTTTTAGCCTAAAATTTAATCTCAAATCATTCATTTTAAATCTCCAAAAATGAAACATCATTCATCTAAAATAATATTTTACATCAAAAAAAAATGTTATATATACCTACACATAATAAAATGTCTTTGAAAATATCATTTATCACTTCAAAATCATAAAAATTATAAAAAAAATATACCCTATAAAATTTTCACAAAAAAACATAACATTCATAAATCTATCCATTTATGTAAAAACAATTTTATACTTACCAGTACATCGCATAGTTCAATGGTATGATATGCACCTTTATCGCCCTCCAGTTTTGGGTTCAAAAAGCCTTAATTTGTTGGATGTGACTAGTTGTCTCTAGACACACATGTTGTTCTTTTTTCTAAAACTATATTAATATAATTCCTATGAATTTCCAAAAAAAATACGATTAACATCCTTAAAAATAACATTAATGATAACATATTATTTCAATCCCATTGTTATCTGTAAAATTAAAATTAAGTTCCAAATTTTTAATAACCCTTAATGACCACATAATCAATGATCATATAAACCCTAAATGTTATAAATACCTTTAAACCTATTTGTATAATATAAATAACATTATTCTTCAAATATGATTTCCACTAAAACAAATAAAAAACCAAAGGGTTGTATTCTCATAAATATATCCCAAAATATCCTTAATCATTATAAATTCCTAACACAAAAAATATCAAAATGGGTATCGATGACATTAAACAGATGATCAACCTTAGAATTTTCATCCTAAGATGCATTAGTTTTATCCAATATCACTATGTAATATCATAGGTTTCCATAGGTTTTATAATTTTTATATTGACTCTATCCTTTTACACATATTATTACATGATTTTAAGAATAATTAATCATTAAATTCAGATAAAATATTATAAAGTCTCATGTCTTTGGAGGATTAGTTACATAAAACTAAATACATGGAAAGAGAATAAAACATTTTTATCTAAATCATCCCTAATGAGCTCATAACATTATTATATCTCTTTGAAATTTATAAGATAACTTGGTGAAAACATAGACAAAAGGGATTAGCTAAAAATACTAGTGTGAGAATAAACATAGAAATAAATCCAAGCATATAGGTTAAAATGAATAACAATATAAAATAAAATGGAAAGTAATATGAATAAAAATATGGAAGCATAATGTATAAAACATGGGATCATGTAATTATAAAAACATTGGAATGCGGTAGAAACATATAACATTATATAAACATGAGTTAAGGCTAAATTCCTAGACTATATCACATGGTAGAAAATGTACCATGATAGAATCATGTTTACTCCATGTCCTAATAAGAAATATCAGTAGAATAAAAATTACCCAATTAATTGGAATATTATCTGGGTGAACCCATCACTACGTGTTCATGCATATGTGTTCTACATGAAGAAACACAAATATGGGCTACCCATGGAAATAAATGGTTATCATAATCATGTCAACGACATCAACATAGGGAATTTCATAATGGTGTAAACTAAAGTATTTAGTTAAATAATAATTAGAAATTAATATGCTAAAATAGGCATATATAATGATAAATTATGTCTAAGTGAATTGAGAACATGTAAAAATAATGTTTAACAAACATTAGAAATTGTATGCTTTAATGTGGTTTAAGAAAAAATAGTAGAGCCTTTATATAAAAAAATGAATATCTATTTGTATAAAACGTGAAATTAACAAAGAATATTTTTCATGATTAAATTATTTATTATTGAAAAATAAAGGTGTATTAAAATTTATTATGGATTGTACGTTAACATGTGTATCAAATTGGAATGTTCCCATTAATTGGGCCTGCTTATTGGGAGAACATGAAAGTGAAACCTTATAAAACATGAATTTCCCCATTAAATAAAGAAGAATTGATATGAGTAAATATGTTTCGAACACAAAAAAAATAATTTAGTGTGAATAAATAAGAAAAATTAAGAATTAAATTAAGGTAAGAGAGAGAAATAGAAACCTAATGGAAAATGGAGTTTTTGAAAGAATTCCTTACCTTATGTCTGAAGTGTTTTAGACTTTCACTTAAGGTCATTTAAAATAAAACTATATCTATAATTAATTATTTAATAATATATTCGACATGTATTTTATTTATTATAAATTTATTAAGTTTAATTATTCACTTTTTGAAGAGTTATAAGATTCAATTTCATCATTTCGGGAGCGTTCATCTCAGGATTTTATGATCGGTTCCCTTGACATTAATTGAGGATGTTATTATCAAATGGGAAAAAAATAAGAGGTGGAATGATATGGTATTAATTTACATAAAAATTTTTAAATGTTTTTATATATCATTTTTTTCAAATATATGATAATGATTCATTAGATAAAATGTTAATGATAAAAGTTAGATTATCTAATCAGTTTTTCGATCATCATGAACTAGTTTTTTTATATTATTTAATATCTTGTATATATTTTATTTCCAAAAATTAAAAAATATTTAATAGAAATTTTCAAATATGTTTTGACCAAAAAGGGTTTTTTGACCATCGTTTAATGCGATAATATAAAATAAAAATTCGTTCTCTTTGAAGGTGGTGAATCGACACATCACAAAAAATATTTTCTATTTTTAAGATAAAAAGGATGGGAGAATATATTCGATGATGTATATCCTATTAAAATATTAAAATTACAGTACATTTTCGATAATGGATTTATCATGTCACCTTGGATTGTTATGTAATGAATGAGGTTGAAGAATGAGTGAATGTTAAAGGGAAAGATGGTGGATTTTACCTCATGAATAACGTCTACTTTAGATCCTCTTTATGGAAATTAGAAACGATCTTTTGGTGAGATTATAAGGAATAGAACATGGGTAAGAGTATTTAGAAATGAATTAGGTAGAATATAAGAAATCTACATATCATTGAATGTGTGAGCAGAAGTTTTGGTGAGGGGTGGTATTTATAGTGGGAGGAGAGGTGTGTTTTGGATTATTTTATCATTTTTCTTATTATTTTGGCGCAATACTATCAATAGTGTAGATTATTGTGACTATTTAAAGTAACATGAGAATTTACGTTCTAGATAATGGGAACATACATCATCAATTACTTATCTATGACTCAAACATTCATTTACTTACTTATAATGTTAAATAATGTAAATTATTTTATTTCACTATTCATACAAAATTTAAATAATTTAGAAAAATACCAAGAACCCACCCAAACCATTTTATCGGTGTAGATTTCACAAATTAACTACATTTTATGAAAAAAAAATTCAATATATGAGAAGTTTAATTTTTAATTAAAATAATTATTTATTTCAGAAATACCAATTTTAATGTTATGAACAATTTTATGGCACCTTGAAAAATTAATTATGGTCGAATAAAATAGTAATATTATTATAAAAAATAATATATTTATTTCTGACTCTATTTTATGAAAATATATATTATTTTAAATTATTATATTAATTATACCATTGTAATTAATCATTTAGAAATCAAAAAAAATAATAACACATAATTTTTTATTTTAAAAAATATAATTTCATTAAATTGTGATATGATTATATCATATTTTCATTTATCAAATTATGTAACTTTGTTTATACTTTTCTACATGAGTTTACTATTCTATTTTCTATATTACTTTTCATGGTAGTCGTATTACTATTCCAATTGTCATGTTAATATTACAATGGAATAGGTTGTTCAATTTATATAAATACCACTTATATCATTATTAATTCTTGAAAATAATATTTTTATTAGGTTCATTATGTTATTTTTGTGTCTTATAAAATATTAAATAATTATAAGAGTGGATGTTTTTTTTATAAAATTATTGGTTGCCACATTTTCCTCCCCTCAGGAATTTCCCCCCACAAAATATTATTTAATATTCAATGTAAAAAATAGGTGGGGGTATTTATCATTTGTTGCATACCCTTGTTCCAAAGTCTCCTCTTCATATATATGGTTCCACCATATTACATTGATAGAGTGATTAGTCTTTTTGTGTAGAACGTTATCTCTACGGTCTAAGATCTTCACAGACTTCTCTTCATATGTGAGGTTGTTCTCCAATTGTACTACCAATGGATTCAGTACATGTGATGGATCTATTATGTACCTATTCAAGAGGGATACATAAAATAAATTGTGTACTTGAGACATTATACGTTTCTGTTCTAGTCAATATGTCACAACTCTAAAGTGGTCAAGAATCTCAAAGGGGTTAATGTACATAGGACTTAACATTCCTTTATACCCAAATCTCATGCTCCTCTTACATATATATATGTATAAAAATAGCATGTCTCTAACATTAAACTCTAGGTCCCATCTATTATTGTATTCAAAGATCTCATATCATCTTTCGTCATCCTCGATATACTGATAAAATGTTTTAACCTTTTCTTCCATTTCTTCGATGATTCCAGGTCCCATAAGCTTATATTCATCAACTTCATCTCAGCATGCTACTATTTTTCATCTTTTCTTATAAAGGGATTCATATTTATCCATTTGGATTATTTAGTGGAAATATTTTTATAATAGGTCTAGAAAAGAGGAAAATGTTCTTCCCATCCCCCCTTGAAATCCATAAAACATTTTCTCAACATGTCTTCTAGTTTCTGAATAGTCTTCTTGGATTGGCCACCCATGTGAGGATGATAAACCATACTCAAGATACAAAGAGTGTTTAGAGAATGTTAGATATTTTCCAAAATATATCATTAAATCTCATATCTTTATTATATAAAATTTAAAATGTTACTACATATAGCCTCACCACTTATATTATTTATATCTGTGCATGTTGATCAGGTAATAAGTCCTGTAAAATTGAGTTAAATTGATCTATCTTTGTAAGACGCTCTATAATGACCCATAGATAATATTTTCCACCATATGTCTTTGGATGTTTAGTGAAAAATTAAATAGTGATATTTTCCCAATTCCATGTTGGTAGGGTTAATGGTTTCATTATTCCCTTATAATTTTTCCTCCAAGCCATCTCTTATTTACATACTAAGCACTTTTATGTTTATCTAGCAATCTCATTCTTTTATAGTTCCACCAATAGTTCTCTAAAAGATATTGATACATATTTTTGTTTCCTATGTTAATAGATCATGTTGAGATTTTTGTGTCATTAAACTATTTGTTTATATCTGTATTAGACGGTACACATAGTCATGGACAAAATCTTGTGGCAACATCCCTATCAATTTTTTAACTATAGGGATTTCACATTTCTGATAGCTTCCACCTTTTGTGAATATATAAATTATTTCATTTAGAATATTTTATTTTATATATGTGGGATCGATGAAAAATAATCTGAGAAAGGAATGGGGATGTTCCTTCATTAATGATTCCAATTTCAACCCTTTAAAAATCATAGAAGATTAGATCCATTTAAATTTTCAACATTGATAATTTTCCAGGATCCATTGAAAATAGAGCATATTACACTTTATTTTCCTTACCATGATTATAGTGGATTGAGAATTCGTAATAAATAATGAGCTATCTCCATCTTTAGTGGAATATATTAAAATTATTCTATGTAAATATATACTTGAGGCTCTTACATTCAGAATACATCTCACACTTCTCCCCATTGATAAAAGTTTACCAAAATTTTTCTTCAAATATTTTAGTCACAAAAGAAAAATCATTCATGGAATAGTTTTAGTTGTGAAATATAAAAAACATCAAAGCATAGACTATAAATTTATAATTTTGTGTAAGTGCACAAACTAATTCATTCTTTGAAACATCGTTGTATACAACAAAGAGCTACCCACTTGTCAGCAGTGTGACTATTGGTGTGGTGATAAGAATCCATTTCAATTTGTAGAGGTCATCAAATTCGCTAGTCTGGATAAAATTTACTACCTTATAGGTCATCTTGGTTAGTGGGTTTGACAATAATGATAATTTATTCAAAAATTGTTAGTAATTACCACTAAACAAACAAAAATATGGATCCTAATTACATATGTTGTCCAGGGTGACACTTCTATTTATTTCTCATTGGATGGGTCTATAGATATACCATTACTGCTAATAACATGCCCCAATAATTATACTTTCTCCATCAAAAACACAAATTTACTATACATTTAATTGAGTTTATACCTTTTTAAAGCCCTCATAATATTATTCAAAATCTCCTCGCATTTCTCCTTACTCATGGAGTATATCAGAATATCATTAATAATGACTAACAGAATGTTTTCACATTTAACATTAAATACTCTATTCATTAATTCCATAAAAATTACTCAAGCATTATTGAGTTTGAATGGAATCACTTGGAACTCGTCGTTTCCATTCCTTGTTCAAAAGGATGTCTTGGGAATATCTTCCTTCTTCTCCGATAATCGGTGATATCCCAAATAAACATCCACTTTTGAGAAATACTCTCCCTTATGTAGTTGATTGAAGAATTCATCTATCCCTGGGATGGGATACTATTTATTTGTCATGATTTTTTATCTCATCATAATAAGTACAGAGATTCATTGTTCTATTATTCTTTTTGACAAAGAGGACTGGCGCACCCTATGGTGTAGCTCATGGGAATAGAGAACCCATGTCTAGATTATATTATAACCACTTCCTTAATTCATCCTACTCAATAGAGTTCATCCTATATGGTTATTTTTATATTGAATGATATCTTATAATAAGTTTAATTTAGAACTCAACCTCTGCATCATGAGAAAGTCCATGAAATTATTTGAGGAAGCCATTAATGTAGTCCATCACAATGGGAATGTATTTGAGCATTATCATATCATTTTTCTCATTAATTTGAGCTACATATAATTTCTCACAAGGAAATAAAATCCAAAATTGAGATGATGATTCTGAAATAGATTATTGTTAATCTGTAATCTTTTATAGAATTGGAGGATGCCTCATGATGTGAAGAGTTATCTCCCTTTATCGAAAATTAATTTTGGATTTATAAAAATTTATCCAATCTGTGCCCAATGTATCATCATACTCCACCAATTGAAGTATGAAAATATTTATTGGGAGGTTTAGTCCATAAAAATTAACTAGTTATGAGTTATATACTTTGGATACAATAATTTCATTATATTATATTCTTATATATAATTCGACCTCTATATTTTTATGTTTTATTTGAATAGTTATACAATCTTTTGATGATGTGAATTAATTAGTAAAAGTAGAATCAAATAGTATGTTTTTTATTCTTTAATGAATAACCATCATACCTATCCTCTCATAATAGTCTGGATGCAGCTCAGTATTATAGATAGAATTTTCCCTCCCTTGTTTACTTGGAGGTTTTTGTTGATTTCCTCCAACAACCCTTGGCATAGGTAATTGGATGAAACATGGCCATGTTCCTTGTAGTCGAAACCCTATAATATAGGATATTTCATTGTTGGACCTTAATTTATTCTTCCACATTAGTGGGATCATTTAATCCCATTTAGAAAAAAATAGCACGATGACCCTCTATTCTAAATTTGAAACATATCATGGTTCCTCTTATGTAGTTTCCATGATGCTCCTTTACACACATCTGGCCTATAAAATGTTGGGTTTCCTTTCTATAGTGGGATTTTACTATTGATTGTACAATATTAAACTGCATTTTCCACTCTTTATCTTTAGGAAAGTGAGACCCCTAAGAGTCTCCAATCTATATTTCAAAAATAAGTTCACAATGAACAATATCCTCATAAACGAAAAAGTCTCAAATCACCAACACTTTTCATACAATCTTCTTTTGTTTGCTAAATAACGGATCCACCATTCATTTAGTGTTCATGAAATATCCAAAGTCATATTATGCAATCCATGTAAATTTTTCTTTATACACCATAATAGAATCGTCTTCCTTTTGATTGATTCTAATGAAATCATTTTACCTCTTATGATATAGAGTTTAGGGGAAATGTTTATTGATTTTTATTTTCATTAAATCTTCACATTCAATGAAATCTATTTCATCCACATACTTTTTTTTATTAGTTTACACCACTGATCTGGTTCCACATCAAAATGATATACCACCAACACAAATTTATCTTCTTCTAAGAAATAGAGAAGAGAGTATATCATCTCAATAGAGTTAATTCATTTTTCATCAATAAGGGGATTATAAGATTCACTAATGATAAGATTCTTTTTCATATAAAGGATTCTACCACAAAATTCTCTTTATTATGTGAATTATGGTGCTCTGTACAATAAAAGTTATTATTCATAATATGATCCAGTTGTACTAGTACTATCTTGAATCCTTGATCTCTTATTCCCATCAGATTTGGAATTTCATTAGTGAAATTTCCACATTTCCTATCAATTTGATTGTTGGAATGGGTTATCCTATTTACATCCATTAATAAAAAAAGAAGCAACTATTATGGGGCTTTAATAATTAAGTAATAATCAAATAATAATTAAATATTGAACCTAGAATGATTAACTTGTAAATGAAAAGTATATTATAATATGTGATTCCCTAAGTTTCAATCATGTTTATCCAATGTTATTGAATTACACCTATGGTTATTTTTAATGTTTTATAATCCTAAACATAAAAAATAACTATATTGTTCTCTAACAGAAAATTCCCTATCCTTTTACACACATTATTATATCATTTTATGATTGATTAACCATCAAATACAGACTAGGGATCGTAAATTCAAGTGTATTTCGGAATATTAAGTACATAAAACTAAAACACTAAAATATAATAAAAAATATATATATTAATAATCCATAATGTGATACTAATTTCCATTGAGTTCTTACATATTCATAGGATAACTTGGGAATTACATCGATGAAAGGGATCAGATAAACATTATTGAAAGGGAATAAACATAGATATAAAGCATAGAGTATGGGTTAGAAGGAATAACATGATGACATAGGAAGGAATGGAACATGAATAAAAAATAGAATAATGAATAATAAAACATGATGTCATGTAATAATGGAAACATTGGAATGTTTTAGTTATATATAACATGATATAAATGAGAGTCAAGGTAAACAACCAGGACTATATCACATGGTGGACAACGTCCTGTACAAGTATTAGGTTTACTCCCTATCACAACATGACGGCTGATGAGACTAAACATTACCCATTAGATTAGAAAACTATATGTGTGAACCTATCATTAAATTTTCATTCATATTTGATCTATATGAAAAATCAAACATAATGGATAAATATAATGATTATCCATAAAAAGAAATGTGTATCATAATCATGTCATATGGAATCAACAAATGGGATATCATATAGTTTTCTAACAAAGATTGGATTTAAATAATACTTGGGAATTCATATAAAATTTTTAAAATATCATGATAAATGATTTCCAACTAAATTGAAAACATGTAATAATAGTTTTAAAGAAAATTTACAAATGATCCACTTTAGTGAAGTTTAAGATGAAATGTTGAAGTGTATTTAAATAGGGAACAAACACATTTTTTTGTATAAATATAGAATTAAACTAAGATATTTTTTTAATGATTAAAATATTTTTTTATATAAATTATGGTTTATTAAAACAAATTATGTATTCTACTTAAAATGTGTCAAAAATTGGAAACTTCCCATTAATCGGTCTTGTTTATGAGGCGAAATTAAAAGTAAGACCTTAAAAAACATGTATTTACACATAAAATAAAAAATAATTGATCTAGGTATATATGTTTGGAATATACATAAATAATTTAGGATGAGTAAATTAAAATAAACATGAATTAAATTAGGGTAAGGAGAGAAAAATCATACCCTGAAGGAAAAAATGGAGGTTTGGAAATAATCCCTTACCTTTTGTAAAAAAGTGGTATGTACATTTTCTTAATATTCTGGACAATAAAATTATATCCATTAATTAATTAATTAAGAACCTATTATAATTGAATTTTATTTATTATAATTTTATTAAGTTTAATTAATACCTTTTTGATGGGTTATAATATTCAATTTTTTTATTTACGGAGGATTTGTTTGATGATTTTATGATCACTTCTCGTGAGTTTAATTGTGGGAGTTCTTGTAAAATAGAAGAAAAGATATAGTAGTGTAATGATATGGAATAAATGTACCTAATTTTTTAAATCAGTCCATATACAATTTCATTTTTAGATATTAAAATGACTCATTAGATAAAAATATAGTGACAAACAACAGTTTATTTTAGAAGTTTCTCAATCATCGCGAAATAGTCTGTTTGTATTATTTAATATTATCCATATATATTAGTTCCAAACCATAAAAAGGAGTTATAATAAAAAATTTAAAATCATTATTACCCTTTAAAATTGTTTTATATCCATATTTTAAGGTGGTAATAGAAAAAAATCATCATCCATGATAGTGGTGAATCGACGTCTCACAGACTATGTTATCATTTTTAGGAAAAAAAGAATATAAGAGATTTGGCAATGAATATACCATTAACATAATAAAATTACAACATATTTATGATATTGGAGTTATCATGTCACCTTTTATAGTGGAGGAATGTAAGAGATAGATGAAATAATTAATTTAATTAGGAAAGGTGGAGGATTGTATCTCTTGAATAACGTCTCCTTGAGAACCACCTTAAGAAACATGGAAATGATATTTTTTTAAGAGAAAAAAAACAAAAACGTGGGGAAGAGGCATGGGAGAGTAATTGGGTATAATATAAGCAAGTTAAAAAGTTTATATTGTGTGGTAGAGTAGGTTATGAGGGTGTTATTAATAGTCGGAGGAGAGGGGTGTTTTTTTTATTATTTTATTCATTTGTTTATTATTTTGGATCATGTCTATCAATTATACTGATTCATGTCACTATGTATAGTACCTACAGCATGTGAGTTCGAGATAATTCCCACTTACATCATTCATGAACCAACCATGACCCAAAAATCCATTTATTTACTTATAATGGTAAATACCATAAATAACCATATTTCACTATTCAAAAAAATTTAAATATTTTCGAAAAAACCCCAAAAGTCACCTTAAAAATATTTTGATGTCCAGATTTCCAAAAATTGACAACATTTTTTGAAAATATTTTTCAAAATCTGATAATTATAATTTTTAATTAAAACACCATTTATTCAAAAAAATATTGATTTTAATATTATAACCAATTTTATGTTGCATTGAAAAATTTATAATAGTTTCATAAAATAATTATATTATTACAAAGAGAATATTATTCTATGAATCTATTTTAGGAAAGTATTTTTTTTAAATCATTATATTAGTTTTAAAATTATAATTTCTCTTTTAAATTTTAAAAAAATACTAACCATAAATTTATAATATTTAAAATAATTATTTACATATATAATTGTATAATTGTATGATATTTTCATTTATAACATTATTTAATGTTATTTATACTTTCATAGAAACGGTTCCTTGATAGATATAATATTTCCATCAATTTTCATAGGTCTTTAAAATTTTTAATTCTTAAAAACATATCAATTTGATTTATTTTCATAAATTATGAATTTATGGTGTGTTTGGGGATTAAATATTAAAATTTATAAATTCAGTAATTTAACAGATTTTAATCTCTTTGATATTTAGATCATAACTTTTAAAATACTTATCCAATTGGTCTGATTCTTTTTTTAGGGTTACTAGACTTGTGGGAAACAATATTATCATCTATACCTATAGCTAATTTGATACTATAAAATAAATAAAATCAAAAAATATTAATAACCTTTAGGGAGGATAAAGTATACCCCACCTCCTTAAAGGAGGCATAACTTGTACTACACACATTCAATTAAGGTGATTCCAGTTGGATTTGGAATTAGAATCGAATGTGAATTTTTTTCATTAGTTTATATAGAGTTATTCACTCATTAAGTTAATTAAATTTGTAACCAATTATAAGAAGGGATCTAGTCATGGTTCAACCATATATGGCTGACAAACATGAGAAATCCTTTGGGGATAGATTTTGAATGGGAAGCTGTGGCACCCATTTATTTTATTCTTTTATATTTATTTCATTGATTTTTAATTCAGTTTTATTTAAAATATAAATAAAATTTATTTTAATTTATATAAAATCTAATTAATTCATGGTTTTCACTTTTGTGTCATCTTCAACCCATCGACCCCCATTATTCTTCTTTGTCTTCTTCTTGTATTTTTTATTTTTTGATATCATGTGTGTGTTTTTATTCTTCTTATTTCATTATCCTCAATATTTTTATTTTATTCTCCTATTTTATTATACTTTTATTCACTGTGACCTATTACCCTAAAAAATGACGGGCTAACACAAGGATTGTCTTGAGAAAGGTATGTGTAAATTTCATTTATTCTTCACTTAAAATTCATATGTTTTATCAAGTTTGCAATGAGAAAGAGTGATGTTCAAGGGTGCGACGATCATCCACCAAGACAGTAATCCCAAAATCATTTATATTATTTTATTAAGAGTTTTCTATACCATCTACTGGAGAAAATATCTTCATATGATTGAGTTAATCCATTTATTGGGTGAAATGTAATTTGATGGAGAAAGGTCTTAGAATATGTCACATTCCCAATCAAGGTGTTCCATCAATCTTGTTTATAGGAAGGGGTAGAATTGATATTTCTAAAATGAATTAAAGATTCGACATAAATAAATAAAATAATAGAAATTCATGAATGAGATTTTAGAATTTAATTATCAAACTTATTCTAGACACCAACAAGGAGAATTATTGAAACCATTAAGCAAACCACAAAGGTCATGTCCTTTTTGTACTAATCACTTTCTATTATTCCATGTTATTTTATATTTTTTAGAATTTAATTTATATTAATAAAACCATTTTCTTTCATAA
Organism: Viscum album; assembly: GCA_963277665.1. Classification (NCBI taxonomy): domain Eukaryota; kingdom Viridiplantae; phylum Streptophyta; class Magnoliopsida; order Santalales; family Viscaceae; genus Viscum; species Viscum album. The sequence continues at coordinate 2,130,661,595 of OY728155.1, read as the reverse complement.
AACGAAAAATATTAATTAGTTTTTATGTGATTTTGATTATGTGGGTGAACAAACTGACAAATCTCCTCAAGTTAAATGACCCTGTTCTGCCACTGTGTTTCACTAGGAAGACATAGATATATTCTTCTTCCATGCCCTATGAAAAACATGTCTCAAAACTAACACCATTTATGGGGATATAATTTTTATTTTATTTACTTTTGTATTTCCACATTGTATATATATTTTCATTACTTTAGAAAAACTAAAAAATGTAATTATTTTATGATGCTTTATGATATAATTTTTTGAATACATGGAACAATTACACACACGTGAAAGAATAAGACACATAATATATTAAAGATTCCCTCCAAATAAAGGTGGATGGTATTTTGGTAATGGTCATGTAGAAGTGATGATGTATGAAAACATTGATATCTCATCATTATTTTAGGGTTATGGTCAATAAGATTTGAACTAACATATAAGGATTTGAGGCCAAGAAGGAAGTTCTACTAGTTTTACCTAATTTCACCAATGAAATCCAGGAAGTCAAAGTCGTACTCGAGGAATATCAATTGACCAACCATTTTAAGAACCATATTTAAGCTGACCATGATAATATAGAGTGTATTTGTGATAATTATGACTTACCTATAGAGCTATCTGTGCGATATCAACAAGATCTAGATGAATTTATGATTGAGTATGAGGTACAATATAAAATCCAAATTTATTGCATAGTACAAGATCTATAATCACTCTACATGAATCCATTAATGGAAGATAATGAATCCATCATGGTGGTATAATTTGAAAAAAAAATATGGAGGATCCCAACTACATACCTCCATCAATTGAGATCAAACGTCAAGGAGAACTTACCCCTGAATAAGTGATTGAACTAGAACCAACATAGGGTGATGATGATTAATTAAACAATTTATTTTCATATTTTATTCAATTGTATTTTAGTATCACTCCACATGGTTTTTAATTTTTAGATTCATTCAATCAATGAAATACCTTAGAGTAAGAGGAAGAAAATGAAGATGCGCATGTTTAGAAACACATAGATCTCCCTAAAATTAATGAACATGAATTTTAGGAGGCCCTCAAATAAATCCAATTAGTAGAGATTGTGGAAATAAAAATAAAAGAAGATCATTACAAAATAGATAATTTTTTTGATTATTCAAATTTAAATCCTATTCATGTAGATATGCCTAATTACATTACCTTAGATCATTCAATTCATGCACCCCTTATTGATCCAACACTATAATAAAAATAAAGATGGCACAACATGCAACTAAGGAAGAGAATGATCTATAATTTATCCTAACCCAACCACACATGCTACACTTATTTGTGAAGGTTATGGATTTGGTAACACTATCAATATATCATTCCTCACCAAGAAAGTGGAAAGTATAAGCTCGAAAAATCCACATGTTGTGGTTAAAGTCCTAAAAGATACACCCAACATCATATTATGGATAAAAGATGGTACTTCCCACTAGAAGAAGTAAAAATCTTGGTCCCACATGGGGGATTATACCATGATTTATCTTTAAATTCTTTCTAGGAATTCAGATTTCAAATTAAGTCTTAGGAATTAGCCCAACATACAGATCACTCCCTCATATATTTTTGAGATTAAATGAAACGATCCTTATAATTAATTGAGTCATATTATTTTATAGGTTCATGATGGAACAAGGAAGACCAAAATAGATAAGTGGGAAATATGACTATGTTTCATTTCAAAAGGGATTTCACTTATTAATTTTATCTTTTAAACTCTTTACATTTTTTCTGAGATTCAAATTTGATATTTAAAATAAAATTACATAACAACACATCAATTATCTATGAGACATGATTTTCATAGAAATCATCTAATTATATGTTTTATATTCTAATACTAGTGAGATTGGATGAGTAAAATAATGAATTTTATTATTCATGTGAATCATTGATATTAATATGGGGACTCATAATTTGAGAGAATTAGTTGATTAATGTAAATTAAATTTAACAAACATTGTGTATCATTTGAATTTCTATAATTCTTTTGAATTCTCTTTTTATAATTAATCATCCCTTGAGTGATTTTCCCAAATCATATGCCTCATCCATAAGAGGATTTCTATACCATGTACTTCTAATTTATTCTTCATCATATTTCCTGAGTGATATTGGGACATGTCACTGACCCGAACATGCATTTGAACATGTAAAAGCTATGAATATGTAAAAACACATTTAAAATTATTGATTAATCATTTCATAAAATAATTATACTAAAAATACAACATTTATATAAATCCACATTTATCCCATTGATACCATGAATGTCCTCACTAGGTATTATCCATGTTTCTTATCATTTTTATCCATTCCTACCCTCCTCTTGGTATTTTCATGATATTTTAAATTAGAAGTGTGGGGGTGAAGGGAATCATGGTGAAATATATTATTAAATTGTAAATAATTGTTTTGGTGTTCCTATTGTTAGATTGAAGAAATGTTTTAGATTCATTCAATTTACTTAATTATTTTTCTTTCTTTAAAACAAAATCAAATGAAAATAAGGAATTATTTGTGACTTATAAGAATCAAATATCACCATCGTTAGAACAATTATTTTTATCATATGTGTTTAGATGGTGGATTTGAGGTCTATTATAAGCATAAATTTAGAAAAAATATTAATTTACTTTAAAAAACATATAATGTAGTGAAATTTCACGAATGTATACACCATTCAATATGATTTCATTGTTCATGATTGTTTCTTTGAGTTTTTGGGAAATGGGAGTTGATAAAATGAATGGAAGAATTTCATTACACATTTTTTTGATACCATTCATTATAATTAAGAGATAAACCTCCTAATTCTGCCTAAATTTTTAAAGAACCAAATCCTAGAAATATTAATCCTCAGAGTCATTTAAACAATTATTTCAAGTACTAATGATTTGATTTTCCTTTTGTCTTTACAAAGGCGGTAATGTGGTTCCTTTACATGACTATGGATTTTGAGAATGTTCTCATGATGTGAGCATAACTCAACAAGAATATTATTGTCAAATATGAGAGAAAATAATAAAAAATTATGTAAATCATGACTTTTCATCTTTCCTAATAATAAATTTGATGAACATTAATGAATTGAAAGAGAAGTTCCATAACTTTTAAAGGGAGAAATTAAAATACTTGAATTGCTTATCTATTTTGAAAATTGTAAATTGAATTGGTATTTTTGGTGTCATTTGAATATTTGATCTAACATTTATAATTCGTTAATTTTATTACATGGGAATTTGAATATTGGAAACAATGGTGACCTCTAATTTTCAATGTTGACAATTTACGCTTGGGGACGTGAATGGATTCTGTGGGTAGAATTGATAGAGATAATATTTTCATAATTTTTCATTTTTTTCAATTATTTAATACCTAAAATTTATCAATTTGAGTTATTTTAATCAATTTTGGTTTTATTTTGTCTTTTGGTCTTAAATGTGAAATTTTCTTAATTATGAAATTCTGAGAAAATTTAATCTGTTTTATAGATGGTTCATAAATTTTAATATATTGGTCAAATTGATATGATTTTTTAGGATTACTTGAGTTTTTTATACAAATTTATTTTCATGACTAAGATAAAATTCCATCTGATAACATTATAAAAAAATAAATCAACATTTGAAACCTTCTAAGAGGATAGAGTGGGCCTCACCTCTGTAAATGAGGCATAAGTCCAAATAGAAACCTCCAATTAAGGTGATTCTAGTTGGATGGGGAATAAGAGTCAAAGGATCATTATTTACATTAAATTTCATGTATTTTTTCACTCATTGAGGAAATTAAATTTGGAATAAACTATAATAAGGGTTCTTGGAAGTGTTTGTCCATATAGGGGTGCCAAATAGGAGAAAACATTAAGTGGAATGATTTAGGATGGGAAGATTCGACACTCATATCTCTTCTTATATTTTTTTTAATTTAATTTTATATAATTTTAATTTCCTATTTGAGTATTTAATATATAATCTACTTCATGCATGGTTTTTACTTTTTTGAGTTTATCCACCCATACACCCTTTTCTTTTTCTTCTTCTTCTATTTTATTATTTTGTGAGTTCATATGTCTGTTTTTATTCTTCATATTTACGGATCCACAAAATTTTATATTATACTATACTTTTCTACTTCTTCTATCCACTGTTACCGCTTACCCTCAGAAAAAATTAGTGGAAAACCTGATCCCTGTCCAAGGTGGAGGTAAGTGGCCATTTAATTTATTATGCGCATAAATTCATATGTTTTATTATGTATTTGATTAGTAAGAGAGATGTGAACTATAACAACCCAAATCCTAATTTAAAATATACAGTACAATAATTTTTAAGAATAATCAATACATGACACAAAAAAACATTGAATTACTGTATGAGTTTAGTGTCTTTGGAAACTCGGAACATAATCTTCTAATCGTGGCGAAAGATCTTCAATGTCTCCCATAAAATTCTTCCCCTTTTTTCCTAGCTAAAACATTCCATTAAATCCTGGGGAAATAAAAACATAAAAATGGTGAGATCAAATCCTCATTAAGGGTAAGCATGGAGAATATAAAACAGACCATATACATTTGATCTTAAAAAAATGAACATAAATTTTAAACATCAAACTCATGAGTCGTGAAATAAATCATGGCAGTATGTACGGTATAGATCATAAAGGAACATATGTCATGATAAAAGAGTATGAGAATAAAATATGTAATTGTGGAAAACCATTTGAGCACATGATATGATTTCTATAGTAGTGAAGGCATTGTTTCCAAGACCATCATAATGGACAATTTTCATTACTGAACCGGGTTTACTTTCTGTTCCAGCCCTGTATTACTGAACTAGATTTACATTCAAATCCAGAAATGTCTATATAATGAGATGTAAATCATTTTCCAATGTATTGGAGGGATATATAGGTCCCACCCATCTCATAATTGAATCTTTATTTTGTGTGCCACAAAATAATAATAAATCATTCATCATAACCTAGCGAATAAAATGGGTTTCATATATATCATCCCATTATAACATAATCCATATAAAACAATGGATATCATTTCATCATAAAAAAAAAATCAAACCATGTAAATAATATGGACATTATACTTGAAACATAACCATATTAAATAATGTCATCATAGATGGAAAATAGTTTTGATAAAACACTTGAAATGGATTCTTGAGGAAAATATCCTTTCTTCTTCAAAATCATCTTCTTTTCTCAAAATGTCACGAAGTTTTAAAATAAAATAATTTTGTTTAAAATAATCATGAATTATTATAGATGAATATTCATGGAAATAAGGCGTTATTAAACCGTAAAAATCTGTTCATGTCGTATAAGATAAAAAAACATTCTTCTCATACTTTGGCTGAAAAAGTCAAAAAGGTACTTCATATAGTAAACAAAAGAAAGATTCCTTCCATTCAACGTAGTAAAAGTAAAAAAGGGGTCTAAATGACTTTAAAAACTCATGGAATAATATTAAACAATTTATGAAATCATTTTTAGAAAACATGGACATTGATGATAAATATAACCCCAGTAAATATGTACGAATAAACATTCTCAGATAAAATGAGATTGGAAAAGCTATCCCATACCTTATGTCAAACTTTTTCTATATGTGTCTAAAACTCATTTATTTTGGGTATAAAAGTATTATTAACATGTAAATGAACCATAATATTATTTATTATATCATATATGATTCAATTATAACTTTATATTACCGGTTCATTTGTCAATTCCATGTTAAAGCAGCGTTTTGGGTAAAATCGTTTCATTTATCGTACATGTTTTGACTTGTAATTATTCATATGATTACATATATCATGATTAATAACTTTAAGAATTTAAAATAGAATTTATATATAATATATATTCAATATATAAATATATATAATAGATCGATAAATGAACTACATCGTTAATGGAGACGGTAGGTCATGCTTACGCATGAACGTTGTTTTCGTTTTCATTATTAAATTGAATTGAAGTAAGTAAATAACATATACATAAATAAAGTATAATTATAATGATATATATTTCATGATTATTTATTATATATACTTTATAATCATTCTTTAATGCTTAACATGGAGAATGAATCTCATTGAGTCATATAGACGGTAATCCGTACGTATGCACGAGCGATGATATCATTCCCATAATTATTGAATGTAATTGGAGTGGATGATATAAAATTTAATAATCAGTATGAATTTATAATAATCATATTTACTTATTATTTCCACCATCATACCCATCCAAGTATGGTTCTTGTGGAAAAATACATTACACCACGGCGTGGAGACGGTTAGCCGTACGTGTGCACGCGCGGTGATTTCTTTTTTGGTGGGAAGGATAGAATATGAAATAGTGTTGTTTCATATTTATAATAACATATCAGTATATTATTTATACTTATGTTATTACTTTATAATGAAACAACTCATGAAGAGAATTATAAGAATAAAAAACATGAAAGAATCGGTAGAAGCGATTACCTCTTTCTCGACACGCCTCTTTTAAAATTCCTCCTAGGGAATTAGATTTGGTCTTTGAAGAAGACCATAACCTATAGCATGTTTCTAGGGAAGACGATAAGGGAAAATTTCAGGGTCTGGACAAGTTCGAAAGCTCAAAATATAGTGAATAGAGGAGGGATGAGGTGCCCTTTTATAAGAGAGGAGAGGGGCACTTTTGGAAACATCAAAAATTTAAATTTATAATAAAAACCAACCCCACTTAGTAACCTCCAAAAAGACTCAAATTTAAATATGAGATGATATAGGGTTTCAATTTCATCAACCAATAATATTTAGACATTTTTTGAATTTATTTTAAACCTTATCATTTTGATTTATCCTTATTTAATCTATTTAATTTTATTGGTGGTCATAATATTAAAAATTTTAAATTGTTATAAATACTTACTTATATGTTGTGAATTTTCCATAATTAGATACATTATGACATATCCGATAACATAATTTTTAATTTTATGTTGTTAACTTTTTTGTTATTTTTAAACAATTTAATAATATGTTATTTTTTTAAAATATCAATTGTGTCAATTTTGACACTATTCATTTATTTTAATTTAAATCAAATCCACACAGAGGATTTATTCAAACCAAAATATTTAATAGATTACTAAAATATCATATTAATCTAGAAAAGTTTTGGGTCAATTTAACAAGTTCATATAATATTTATTTTAATATTTTTAAAACCATTTATTTGATATTTTTATTATTAAAATAACTACTACAACAATGTGGTATAATTATTTAATATACTTATTTGTTGCACAAAAATTAAAAATAAAATACCATGATGAAGATAAATTTAACAGATTTCATAATAATTATTTTAAACCAATTTATAATCTTAAAATCACAACACATAAACTTTTATATTTATTAAATTATGAAGGTGACAACTTTGACATCATTTAAAATAAAATTATATAAGTTTCATAATTGCTTTTATAAGGCTCCAAATGGTCAATAATTAGACTATTAGATGATTATGGTTTATATATACATGGCTAAAATGTTTTTTTCAGGTGTTTGGTCCTTTTCATTGGTATTATTATTTTAATAAAAACCATATTATTGATTTTTTTCCTAAATAAATAATTTTTGCATCATAAATGTATAAGTAATTAAGGTAATTAAATAATTCGTAAAAAGTACAAATAAATTACCATAAATAATAAAAAAAAAATTCTTTCAAATGAGTATTTATAATAAACTTAATATTATGTATAACCTTGTATTAATAATAGTTTAATTATTAATGTTTGAGTGACACATATTTCACTTTCCTTTAAATAAAATAAATTAAAGTCCTTAATCACATCCAAGTGGGTTCCAAAAGAAACCATTTCGACATGAGTATATTTTAGGGAGAAATATAATCATACAATTATATTAAATCAAGTGTTAGGTTAATTTTATAATATTTTATTTACCCTTAATTACCTGATTTACCTTTAACTATTGTATATAAAATTTACCGTAGTTATTATTCATAATGCCCAAAAATAAAAAGTATCTTATTAACATAATTTGGACCCAATGATTCCAAATATGTAATCCATTTTTCCAAATTCAAAACACATAAGTTGCAGTAATTAATTTATTATTAATGACGTTGTTGAGAAAATGGGTTTTAAAAGCTAAAACATTGCAAAAGATTGAAATGTTTTTTCCTATGAATTCAATGTAAAAATAATGATAATTACATAAATTATATTTAATGGTAATAAAATATACTATTTATATTTTAAAACCATTCATTATTATAGTTTATCAATATAAATTGTCTCGATGAATTAGTTGTTTTTAAGTAAACTTCAGCATATTTTTACTATTCATCAAAATACGAATGTTATCAGAAAAATATCAAAAATTTATCAAACATAAATTATTATATACTAATTCAAAATAATAAATTTATTTTTTCAATTTTATCTTATAAACATGTCAAAAATTATATTTAAATTGGGTACTTCATCAAAAGGCTGCAAAAAAATTAAAAAAATACATATTTTATCTGAAAATTTTATTTTTTTTATCATAAAATATTATATAAAATGTCTACGAAGAATTATAATTATATAAATTTCAAAATGTTGTTAATACTATTCATAATGGGTAGTTCAAAATTTTATAATAATATATCATAGTTTAGTGAATTTCGGTATTGCGTACCACGTAAGCAATCAATGAAGGCCGCTCTTGCATGTAACACAAGCCAAGTCAGTGTTGCATGTAGTAAAAGATTCTTTTTCTGTTGCGTATATCGTAATCAAAATATAGTTCATTTATAAAATGATCAAAATCTAAACTCAATGTTGTGTAGAATAATTTCATCCAAATGAACATGAAATTGTGTGTAACATGAGCTAATAATAGTGTTGCGTATACTAAAATCTAATACGGTGTAGAGTATAGCACAAGATAATCTTGGTGTAGCGGACAACAGAAGATATAAATGAAATTAAAAATAATATATCTCATAAAATCTTGTGGTGTTACATTCTACCCCTCTTAAAATGTATTTCTCCCTCGAAATTCATCTGGGTTATAAATGGTTTACTACATGAAATTTTCTTTCATAGAAACTCACATATTAAAAAGAAATACTAAAACATAATTTTAAATATTAAAGTATGAAATGTAACAGTTATCCAGATTAACTCATCACTGGGTTCCCGCATAGGAGAACATAGGTGAAAACATGGATATGGAAGAGAAATATGACCATCAAGTTCCGATGGAGAGTGGTAGAAAACATGGAAATGAAAAATCCAACAATCACAAAGTCATAAATTTGTGATGATATAAGGTACCATCTGATTCATCAGATATGAGGGCACTAGGAAAACATTTTTGGTTTTCAAGATCATTTCCCTAAAGCTGAAGAAATTTCATGTGAAGAAATACTTACTTGATTTTAGTGTAATATCATTGTTAGTCATTCCAAGAACAATTTCCACTTCATCTCCTATTTAAATAAATGATGTTGAATTTTTTATGATTCTTGAAGTGTTAGAAGATCATGTGATAGAATGATAGGTTATTCCATCTATCTCTATAATAAAATTGTTAGCACAATATAATCAAATACTAATAATTCTATCTTTGGTGACATTAATTGTATATGGTTCCAAAAATAGATTTATACCTCATCCATCATACCACTTAATAAAATAAAACTATTTTTGTCTAACGAGGGACTTCCTGTAGGCCAGTGGTTGTTGATAAAGGCCTATCGCACTTCTGTTTTGGGTTCTATTCTTGTAGCATTGTCTGACGTGACGGGTTATTGCACATCCTTCATGTTGTACTTTTTATAAAACTATACTATTATAATATTATAAAAAAATATCAAAAAAATTTACCCTTAAACAAAACTATCTGATGTCCAACTTAATCCATTCAAATATTTAGGCATATCCAAAATAATTCTGTCCAAACACATAGTACAAATAAAATAATTTTCAGAAAGGACATATAACTAGAATGTGAATACCATCATTTATTTCCCATATATCATAAGATATATCTTGTTGGTCACATTCCAAACATGTGAATACCATAATGAAGTATTCTCTTGAAACTAGAGTCACCATAAAACCCTAGTGAAAACATGAATGATGAAAAAAGTCAACTCTTTCCACATACCAAAATCCCAAATATTTTATATACTCAAACTATGTTATCACTTTGTCTTTATATCAATCATGAACACATTAATACTATCAAACATATTGTTTTCTCATTATCCCTTCATTATGTGCATATCATCTTCTTTCCAAAAATATTCTAATCACTTTTCATGGTTATCGGTACTATATACATTAAAATACACATGTTGTAATAGTCCTTATATTTTTCTTTATTCTTTAGCACGATACATTATTCGTGATAAACGTGAAATCATTAAATTATCTTCTTAAACCATTAACTGAGCTTCATCATTTAATTCCTCAACACTTCTTTCATATGATATATCATTTTTAGACTCTTCATCATCATCAGCATAAATACTACTCATACAACCATGCTTCATGAAATTTTCCCTTATGTAATTGGTTTTAATAATGCCCATACATTCCACATTTAAAACAATTAACCGTTTTTGATTTCTTAACAATACCATTATCCTTGTCCATTGTGTTAACTGGACATTTTCCTTTGCAATTACTAGATTTTTGTCCCTCTTTTCCACCCAAATGAATCTTCTGGTTCCTTTGAAACATTCCCCTTGATGCCTCTTCCCGCATGATTTAAATGAGGGAAATTGACCTTTGTTTCCTCAATGATCACCATGAAACTACATCTTTCTCTTATTAGATGATTTAAAAAACATACCAAAGTTGAGATTATTGATCATATTATGAGGTTGATGATTAGGAATAATAATGATGTTTCTCCTTCCAAATCATGTTTCATTTGGTTGCTCATGGAGAATATCATTCCATTGCCTATCATATTCCCCAGTAACATGAATCATCCTTTTTCTAGCCATTTTCTAAAACCCAAAAAGAATTGTGTGAGAGGAAAAAATCATACTAGGAAAAGAACATAATCAATGGGGTGTACTTTCAATCTATCATATCTTAGATTTAATTCTTGGTTATTCATGACCATTATCATAATTCTAGTATTGTATACTATACATTATACTTAACCATACAGACATCCCTGGAAATACCTTAGAAATATCTCTAGGGATTTCGCTAAAGTTTTCACATCCTAGTTTTCAAAGGTTGACTAAACCTTTCCTCTGATACCAACTATAACAACCCAAAGATTGGCATACATGGATATTACATTACTTTTGACCAATAATTAATACATAACACAAACAAATACAAAATGGACATATTATTTTAGTGTCTTTGGAAACTCGGAACATAATCTTCTAATCGTGCTGAAAGATCTTCAACATCTCACATAGAGAACTTCCCCTTTTTTTACAACCTAAAACTTTCCTTCATATCCCGGGGAAATGAAAACATAAAAAGGGTGAGCTAAAATTCTTAATAAGGGTAATCGTGGAGAATATTAATCAAACCATATACATATAAACTTAAAAACATGAACATAAATTTTAAACATCAAAATATTGAGTCTTGAAATAAATCATGGAGGTACGTAAGCTATATATCTTAAAAAAACATTTGTCATGACAAAATAGTATGGGAATATAACATGTAATTGTGGAAAAACATTTGATCACATGATATGATTTCGATAGTATCCAAGGCATTGTTTCCAAGACCATCATAAAGGACAAATTCCATTACTTAACCGTGTTTACTAGTCGTTCCAGCCCTGTATTACTGAACCGGATTTACATACCGTTCCATCCATGTATATCTCATGAGATATAAATCCTTACCCAATTAATTGGAGGGAGATATAGGTCCCAACCATATCATAATGAAATTATTCTTTTATGTGCCACAAAATAAACATAAATCATTCATCATAACCCAACGAATAAAATGGGTTTCATAAACATCATCCCATCATCACATAATCCATATAAAACAATGGATATCATTTCATTATAAACAAAATCAAACCATGTAAATAATAAGTAAATTATACTTGAAACATAATCATATTAAAGAATGTCATCTTATATGTAAAATAGTTTTGATAAAGCACTTGAAAGGAATTCTGGAGGAAAATATCCTTTCTTCTTTTAAATCATATTCTTTTCTCAAAATGTTGTGAAATTTTAATAGAAAATAATGTTTTTTTCAAAATAACCATGAAATATTATAGATAAATCTTCATGTAAATAAGGCCTTATTAAACTGTAAAAATCCATTCATGTTGTATAAGAAAAAAAAGGTTCTTCTTATACTTTGGTCGAAAAAGTTAAAAGGTACCTGATATGGTAAACAAAAGAAGGATTCCTACCATTCAACATAGTAAAATTCAAAAAGGGTTCTAAATGACTTTAATCCTTCATGGAATAATATAAATAATTTTATGAATAAATTTTAGAAAACATTGATATTGATGATAAATATAACCCCATTAAATATTTACGAATAAATAATCTCGGATAGATCGAGATTGGAAAAGTTATCCCTTACCGTATGTCCAAATTTTTCGGTATGTGTCTAAAACTCATTTATAGTGGGTATATAAGTATTATTAACTTGTAAATGAACCATAATAACATATATTATATAATATATGATTCAATTACGACTTTATATTACCCGTTCATTTGTCAACTCCATGTTAAATCCGTGTTTTGGGTAAAATCGTTTCATTTATCTTACCCGTTTTGACTTGTAATTATTCATATGATTACATAGATAATGATTACATAATTACAGAATTTTAAACATGACTTATATATAATATATATTCATAATATAAATATATATAATAGATCGATAAATGAAATACACCGTTAATGGAGATAGTAGGTCATACATACGCATGAACGTTGTTTTCGTTTCCTTATTAAATTGAATGGAAGTAAGTAAAGGAAATATAAAAAATAAAGTATCATTATTATGACATATATTTAATGATTATTTATTATATTTACTTTATAATCATTCTTGAATGGTTAACGTGGAGAATGAATCTCATCACGTCGTGGAGACGGTAATCCGTACGTATGCACGAGCGGTGATATCGTTCCCATAATTATTGAATGGAATTGGAATGGATGATATAATATTTCAGAATCAGTGTGATGTTATAATAATCATATATAGTAATTATTTCCACCATCATACCCATCCAAGTATGGTGCTTGTGGAAAAACAGATTACACCACGGCGTGGAGACGGTTAGCCGTACGTATGCACGCACGGTGATTTTGTTTTTCGTAGGATGGATAGAATGTGAAATAGTATTGTTTTATATTTATAAGAACATATCAGTATATTATTTATACTAATGTCAATACATTAAATTGAAAAAACTAAAGAATAGGAATTAGAGGAATAAAAAAACTTGAAAGAATCGGTAGAATCGATTACCTCTTCCTCGACGTGCCTCTTTTAAACTTCCTCTTAGGGCACTAGAGTTGGAATTTGAAGACAACCAGAACCTATAGTATGTTTATAGTGAAGATTATAAAGGAAATGGGAAGGGTTTGGACAAGTTTGAATGCTCAAAATGGAGTGAAGAGAAGAGGGAGGAGGTGCCCTTTTATAAGATAGGAGAGGGGCACTTTTGGAATCCTCAAAAATATTAAATTATAATAAAAACCAACCCCTCATAAAAACATCCAAAAAGACTCAAATTTGTATATGAGATGATATAGGGTTTTAGTCACATCAACCAATAATATTTAGACATTTTTTTATTTTGTTTTAAACATTATCTTTTTGATTTATACTTATTTAATCTATTTAATTTTGTTTGTGGTAGTAATATTATAAATTTTAAATTGTTATAAAAACTTACTTATATGTTCTGAATTTTCCATAATTAGATATATAATGAGATATCCGACCATATAATTTTCAATTTTCTAGTTTTTAAATATTTTTGTTCTTTTTAAATAATTTAATAATATGATATTTTTATAAAATATCAATAGTGTCATTTTTAACGCTATTCTTTATTTGAATTTAAATAAAATATAAACAGAGGATATATTCGAAAAAAATATTAAATAGATTCCTAAAATGTCATATTCATCTATATAATTTTTTTAGTACACTAATTAGTTCATATAATATTTATTATAATATTTTTGAAAATATTTATTTGATACTTCTCTTAATAAAATAACTACGACAACAATTTCATATAATTATTTAATATACTTATTTGATGTATAAAAATTAAATAAAATATACTATGATGAAGATAAATATAATATGTTTCATAATAATACTTTTACTCGAATTTAACATCTTAAAATCACAACATTTAAATTGTTATATTTATTAAATTTTGAAGGTGAGAACATTGACAACATTTAAAATAAAATAATATATGTGTCGTAATCGCTTTCATATGACACCAAATGGTCCAAAATTCGACCATTGGATTCTTATTGATTATATATACACGACAAATAAGTTTTTTTCCGGTGTTTAGGCCTTTTTCTTGGTATTATTATTTTAATAATAACTATTTTATTGATTTTTTCATTAAATAAATAATTTCTGCATCATTAATGTATAAGCCATTAATGTTATTAAATATTTCTTAAAAATTACAAATAAACATCCATAACAAAGAAAAAAAAATTATATTTCAAATGAAAATTTATAATCAAATTTATATTCTGTATAACATTATATTAAAAATACATTAATTATTAAAGTTTGAGTGAGACATATTTCACTTTCCATTAAATAAAATAAATTAATGGTCTTAATCAAATCCTAGTGGGTTCCAAAAGATACCATTTTGACCCAAGTATATTTTAGGGCGAAATATAATCATAAAAGTATATTAAGACATGTATTAAGGTAATTTTATAATATTATATTTACCCTTAATTACCAGATTTACCTTTAACTATGGTAAATAAAAGTTAATGTAGTTACTATTCATAATTTCCAAAATTAAAAAGTATCATATTAACATAATTTGGACCCACGGACTCCAACTATAGAATCCATTTTCCCAAATTCAAAACACAAAAGTTGTAGTAATTGATTTATGATTAATCATGTTGTTGAGAAAATGAGTTTTAAAAGTTTAAACATTGTAAAAGATTAAAATGTTTTTACTTATGAATTCAATTTCAAAATAATTATAATGACATACATTAAAGTAAATGGTAAAAATATATTATATTTATATTTTAAAACCATTCAATATTAATGTTTAATAATATAAATCATCTCGATGAAAAAAGTTGTTTTTAAGTAAAAGTTAGCATATTTTACTATTCATCAAAATTTGAATGTTATTAGAAAAATATCAAGAATCTATCCAACATCAATCTTTATATCCTAATTAAAAATAATAAATTTCTATTGTCAAATTGTACTTATAAATATGTCAAAAATATATTTAAAATGTGTGTGTCATCAAAAACCGACAAAACTGTATTTTTTTAAAAAATATATTCATATTATCCGAAAACTGATATTTTTTATTATAAAATGTTCTATAAAATGTGTATGAAGAATGATAATGTTATACAATTTAAAATTAGGTTAATACTATTCATAATGGTTAGTTCATAATATTATAATAATATATCATTGTTTAGTGAAACTCGGTATTGCGTACCATGTATGCTATAGAGGAGGGCTTCTCTTGCGTGTGACGCAAGCCAAGTCAGTGTTGCGTGTACTGAATGATTCCTTTGGGGTTTCATATAGCGTAATCAAAATTTAGTTCATTTATACATTGATAAAATTCTATACTCAATGTTGCATAGAATAATTTCTACCAAACGAACTTGAAATTTTGTGTAACATGAGCCAATAATAGTGTTGCGTATACTGCAAGCTAATACGGTGTTGTGTATAGAAGAAGATAATCTTGGTGTAGTGTAAAACATAATATATCAATGAAATTAAAATGAATATATCTTATAATATCTTGGAGAGTTACATGAACGGGGGTGGTGATCTCCCCCCATTAAACTAATATCAAATTAAGTTCTATTATTTAATGAAATCTTTTCCCTCCAAACTATTTTATACAATATCTTCATTTGATGGAGTTAATATATTTAGTGGATGAAATGGAATATGATGTATATAGGTCTTATAATATGTCACAATATCGATCTAGGTGTCTTATAAACCCTAATTATAAGTGGAAGTGTAATTAAGATTTCTAAATCGTATACAAGATTTCCCAAAAAAAAATAATTCATGAATGGAATCTCAGAAAAGAATTATGAAACTAAATATAAACAACAATAAAGAGAGTGATGAAACCCATGAACGAAACCTTAAAGGCCAAGTCCTTTATTTGCTAATCACATTTTGTAATTTCATGGTGGATAAATTTATTTTAGAATTTAATTCATACTCCTAAATTTTATTTATTTAATAAAACATAAAACAAAAAAATTAATTACTTATTACGTGAAATAGATTATGTAGGTGAACAAACTGTGAAATATCCTTATGTGAGATGACTCTGGTCATGAACTATATTGCACTAGGAAGACATAGAAAATTTATTTTCCCATGCCCTATGATAGGTGTGCATCATTACTACTATTTTTAGTGGATTATTATTCACAATCGTTTCGTTACTATTAAAATGATCAAGTTACTATTTCAATGTTATATGTTCATTAATTTCAATAAAATCAACTTATTTCATTATTAATTTAGGAATATAATGTTTTTATTAGGTTATATTTGTGATGTATTTGTTTTATAATATATAACATTATTATATGAAGAGTTTTTTGATTTATGAAATTATTGGTTGTTATATTCTGATTCATCTAAATGGTTTATAATAAATATGTGAATTAACCAACAAATATTCCTTGAGAGTGTCAAAATATGTTTGCTGTAAGGGTAATGTCAACATGCACTAGAAGGTTTTCCAATATATTTTTGACCAACTCTTTTCAGGGTTATTTATTATAGACACATCTTTGCCAAACCAACGCCCACTTGTAGCACCTATATGAAGATTAATTGATATGAAAACAACCAAATCCCAACATTACCAAAATTTTAGGATGTTATTTTATAATTAATGAAATCCAAAAAATTGGTAAAATATTAATTTTACCCAATATATGTTATCCTAAATCTAGTTCCAAAGAATTATATTAATCTTCATTGGATACCAATTGTGAAATCCCTAACCCCAGTTTCCTAGAGTCAGTGGTTTCTTTATTTCATTAAAATATGATAAATGTGATTTTATCCCAACAGAATGAATAGTTTAGTAGTACTGGTAAGAAAGGTAGATACATGAATCTTTAATTTCATTTGAAATAATAAAAAATAAAATATTTTGAACTAGAATATCGTACATCCTTTAACTCATTTAATAATTATTTCTTCATATAACAGGGAATTGAAAAAATAGGGGGTGATATCAAATGATAAGTAAGGGTTACATATAACTAAATCTATCTTGAGTAAATAAAGCATAATCAGAATTAGAAAAGTAGATAAGTAAAAACATGTGTCATTTAATCAATAAATTGATCAAAAAAATAATAATGACGCAATATATGATGATCAAATAATGACAAATAATTAATCAAATGAAATTGAAATTTTTCCCAAGATATCATATCTATTAAAATAATCAAATGGACATAAATAAGTAATCTCATAATAAAAGAATTCATTATTTTGAACATCATAAACATACATTCATGACCTCATTTTAAAGAATCTCATATAATTGGGTAAGGCCACATCCAAATACCCAAAGTAGTTTTTCTAATTAGACCTACCGATGCATCAAGGTCTGATAATGGGCCCCACACATCACATAATAATTCTAAATAATTCATCATATAAATGAAAGAAATATCAATTCGATTAATAATCAACAGAAAAATCATATTTAAAAATAGTCATATGAAATGTTAATATTTCTAGAAATCAATAAGATCATAAAAAATTGGGAAAAATATTAAGGATGGTAAAATTAAAACATATAACCATAGATAATAAACAAAATTAATGTATAGTATATTTAAGAAATTGAAATTGAACAATATATCATTAAAACTATTCATGAGAAGAATTCCCTCTTTTACATTTATAATGCCTTTTGAAAATTATAAAATTCCACAATATTAAAAAAAGTAATTTATTTGTAAAGAATACAAAAATATATTAAATTAATATTTTAATAAATGATTTTTCATGCCGGTAATATAATTTCATTCCTGATTAGTATGTTAAAACATTGATTCACTTCACATTTTAAATAATCAATCAAAAATTTCCATGTTTAGAAAAATAAAACATGATTCCTTTTAAACTATTTCATAGAAAGTAAAAAATGGGTAAAAATTACATTAATAAAAAATTGGAGAATGGAAAAAATATTTTTAAATAATTTTATTGAAATATGGACATGGAAGAAAAATATTCTCGATCGTGTTGGAAAAATATATTAATTTTCTTTAAAACATGATTTAAATCTCTTGAGTACTTAAAGACTAACCAATATATGGAAATCATATAATTTCCAAAAATAACCATAGGCAAATAAAATATTTTGGATTTAAGATATAAATGTTAGATAACTCCCCCATTGGAGACATAAATTTAAATAATATTGAATACTGATGAGGTCGAGAAATAAATATTTACCATTGTTAAATTTTGAATAATAACCCCATGAAATAAATAAATTCCAATGAAACATTAAATACAATTAATATAAGGACATTAATTATATAACATATCAAAATTTTAGTATACACACAACATAAAAATAAATAGGTTGATAATTGTAACACACCGACCCTAGTTATCCAGAGCCGGTGAATTATTTTAATACATTTTCATGATTACAAGAAATCATGTCCCGAAGGACAAATCGGTTTAGCAGTCTTGGAAAATAGATTTCATAAATGAATGATACACTAAACTTTATAACATAAAACATGGAATATATAATCCAATTACAGCACAATTATTTCCCTAGTTTAACCATGCATACCATTCATAATACACTTATTGGAATCTTATGAATATAAAACATAAGAAAGGAGTGATCTGAGATGCCCAATAAGTGTAAATAATTCAGCGAAAGATTTAAAATTTTAAGGGATGCTATATAATAAATACCGAAGCCTTTTAAACATAAAACATGAACATAATATGGTAAAAATAAATCATCATTACCATATAAACATGCGCATGGATATTCAACAAGTTTAATAATAACATGTAATAACTAATTTCACAACGAGGGAATGCATAATTCCGAACAAAATAACAACTACATCAAGGCCTTGTGCCAAGACCATTCAAAAATATTCTCTCAAGGTCTTCTGACAAGACACATGTTTTTCTCATGAGGCCTACCGCTGCATCAAGGAGGAATAGTGTGTCCCATCCATCACTCACTCTGTCCATTGCTTTCCTCATATGAAAATGTTGAAACATAACATAAACATTGATTTTAAAATTCATATACGAAATTTCAATACTTTAATCATAAACCATGAATGGTATAAAAATAGAACATCAATATAAAAACATATTATAACTCATTCAATGCAATATGGAATATTGATTTATGATAAATCAACCTTAATCAATAATAATATCCAGTAAAGGATGATGACATTGTTAAAATTGATCGGTAAAACTCTTTGAAATAAATATCCATTTTTCATGAAATTGTTTAAAGGTCACACCATTTATAAAGGAATACATTTACAAGATATTTTTGAAACAAAGTGAATTATAACACTCTGTAACTTTTTAAAGTAATTAACATTTTAAAACATTCATGTCCATATAAATAAATCCTTAGAAACATTTTGAAAACATGGACATTAATGAGAATGATTTAGAATAATAAATATTTAAAAATTTTAAAATGATTTTTTAGTTAATGAGTACCTTAAAATGAATCCTTTTGAAATCTATTTTATGAATCATGGACTTGGATGATTAATATTTTCCAGTGTTTACTAATAAATACTCACTCTTGGATGATAATGAGATTGAGGAATTAACCCTTACCTTAGATCCGTTATTCTCTATACGTGTTCGAAATAGTGGTATAATTTTTTTCAACATATTATTAACTTATTTTAGAATCATAATAAAAATTATTATATCATATATGATTCTTGTATTACTTTATATTACCCATTTATTAACAATTCCAAGTTAATGCAACATTTCGGGTAATATCCCTTTGTTTATCGTACGTGTTTTAACTTGTTATTCATGATCATATTATGTAGATCATGATATACATACTTCCATAATGTATAATTATAATTATATATCATATATATTTATTATATAAATATATAATAGATATATATATATATATATATAATTGAATACACTATTCATGGAGATGGTAGGTCATATGTACGCATCAATGCTATTTCCGTTTTCACATCATATTGAATGGAAGTAAGTGAATGAAATATAAATAAATACATATATATATATATATATTTCCAATAAAAATATTATGTCATATATTACATAATTATTAATGATATATATTTTTATAATCATCTTTGAATGGTGAACATGAAAATGAAACTCATTTCGTTTTGGAGACGGTAAGTCGTACGTATGCACAAGTGACGATATCATTTTCTTAATGATTAAAAGTTGTGAAATTGGAGGGTATATTAATTATAAAGAAACATTATCATTTTATATTTATTATTTACATAAATTATACAATTTATTACTCCCATAAAAATAATTAGGTGTTGAAAAACAATCTACACCACGAAGTGAAGACTGTAAGTCGTACGTACGCATGTTTGGTGACTTTTTCATTCATAGGATGGATAGAATAATGAATATGGTTATAAAATTTTTATAATAGAATATTAGTATGTAGAAGGTACTTGATTTATTATTTAATTATGGAAACCACAAATAAAGAGGAAGTGGAAGAAGAAAAGAACTTTGAATGAGGTGATAAAATAATTACTTCTTCTTCGGGTGTATCCTTTTGATTTGTACAAAAGGGCTCCTTGGGATGGATTTATTTTCAAATTAAAGCCTCTAGAATGAAGTGTGGGTAGTTTTAAAGAGATTTGATCTAGGTCTGGCTAAGACAAATGGCTCTGGAGGAGTTAATTTAAGAGAAGGATAATTGCCCTTTTATAAGGGAGTTTAGGGAAACATTATGAAAATTTTGAAATATTAATTTATTATTAAATTAATTTTCGGCTTATAATAGCTCAAAATAGATTTATTTAGAGGATAATGTGGGTATTGGTCGAAATTATCTCAACCAATAGGTTGTAGACACGTTTAGGTCACTATATTAATCTTATCTTTTAGACATTACCCTTAGTAAAATAGTTTAACTTTATTGATGTCTACTTGTATTGTTATAATACACAGTTAATATTGTTACATTAAAATTCCAAGAGAACCTCAAGAGTTTCATGAATGAAATATGTAAAATTATATAAGTCATTTGTCTGAATCATAATATTTAGGACTATTATATAAATTAATAAAATAGTATTCGTTTTAAAAACTCAATTATTTCAATTTTGACACAGCTTAGTTTTTTTGTTAAAGTCATAACAACCTGATTCATTCGAACCAAATACATTGAATGAACCCTAACATATCATATTCACCTTGAAAATTCTTGGATGGCATCAAAAGTTTGATGTTACATTTATTTTAAAATTTGTAATATCAATTATTTTAATCATTCATTAATAAGTTAATTACTGCATCATCATTGTGTCATTAATAAATTTAATTATATAATGTTTAAAATTTATAAATAAAATACATTGATGTAGGAAATATCTTTATATTTATAATTGATATTTATAGATTAATTTATATTATTTATAACCCTATTTTGAAAATGGATTAGTTATTAAAATTTGAATTTAACATTTTTTACTCTTTTTAAATAAAATAAAAAATGTACTAATCTAATCCATGTGGATCAAAAAGGATCATATTTTTTTCCAAAGTTTAGTTTTGTTCTAAATAAATATATCCAATATAATTAGGACATGTGTTGGGGTAATTTTATATTATTATAATATTATTTTTACATGTAATTACCTAATTTTCTTTTAATCGTGGTAAATAAAATTCAAAAGTTACTATTCACAATAATTATTTCAACACTATTGAATCAAATTTTACTTACTGATAACAATTAAGTCTATCAAAATTTTGAAATTCATTTCACAGAAGCAGAAGAATTATGTTTTATAATAATTTTCAAATGTTCCTAGAAGGTGGATAAAAGACGTTAAAAAGTTCAATAAATTTTTATTTATCAAATATTATTATAAAATGACTCTAATGAATTAAATTGTACTAATATAGGAATTATGTTTCTATTTTTGCCTAAAAAAAAATTAAATAAAAAATTTATTAGTTAAATAAAATTCGGTTTAAAGAATAACGCAATGTTATTCACTATTCATCAAAAATTGAACATTTTCAGAAAAATAACAAGAATTAACACTAAGCTAATTTTGAAATTCCGAATACAAAAATGAAATCCAATTTAAAAAATAAAATTTATAAAATTTCAACAAGTGAGTATTACTATTCATAACTACTTTTTAAATGGCTTGTTTGATTGGTCGTAGTGTATTTGAACTCAGAGATGTGTACAATGCAAGATATTTTATTATTCAAAGAAAAGCATAATGTGGAAGAATGGGGTGTTACATTATCCCCTCATTCAATATATTTCATCCTCACAATTTAATATTGGGATTGAAAACTAGGTGTTTGATGATGTACTACTATGCATAAAGCATTTCCACTTGGTTTAATATCTATAAAAGGGTTTTTGTGGATGGTTTTGGATGTATTTCACAATTTTGATGTACCTTGTTTTTTTTTCTGTAACCAAATTATAAATCATGGAGTCGATGAATTTTGGAGGTTCAGAAGGGAATTGGAGGCTTATGGACCCTTTTCCCCGGACTATTCTGGAATAGAGTCACCCGGATCAAGCACTAGACATAAAGGACGAGCGAATTCAAGAATTTAAATGATAGAGGCAACCAACACGATCACCACATGGTTATCCAAACGATGTGGAAACCATGAGGTAGAAGATACCATTGACAATACCCTCTACACAGTTGGTGCACGGCCTGCCCAAACTGTGCGACCCATCCAGAAAAACCGTGCGGCTCAAGGATTTGAGAATGTAGCATATGCACGGTTTCCACACGGTTTGGAAAACCGTATGTCCAAACCGTGCAGACCACTTTATCCTTCTCCCTTTTCCTTTTTTACTTTTCACCCACTCTTTGACCCGAGGATCCATATTCTACCTAATTTAGGACAACTGAAAAAACTCTTTTTCTTACCAAGAAGACTTGGGGAGAGGCTGGGGGAATAGAGCTTGGAGTAAGGAAGGTTTTGGAGGACTACTTCTTGTAGTTTTTGTGGTACATCGAATTTTAAATTTTCTTATGTAATGAACTCCCTGATGAATCTTAGTGATTTTCTTATCCTTTTCATTATGAGTAGCTAAACCCCCCTATGTTGGGGCTGGGTAAAATGTGGGTTCATTAGAACCAATTTCTCTATTATTGTGTTTGTTCATTTCTCTCACCTAATTCTCCCATAATACATTTTTTACTTCACTAAAAACCACATATCATACCAAGAATAGTGTTTCTAGGGATCTTTGGGAGAATTAAGACAAGGATATCCATGACCATTAGATATTCATTTCATTTCTAGAGGGCAGTTCCTAAATTATGAGTCAGTAGAAATCAATTTCCAGACCAAGGGATTGATTCCTACCAACTCGATCAGAACTCACTAGAACAAGGGAGTTCCGACACAAATGAAACCTATAAATTTGGGTTATTATGAACAACACTACAGAATATGGAATAAGTTTTAATGTCCCACACGATTTCCTAGCCCAAACAAGTGATTTCAGATCAAGATACATAAAACACTAATACTTATTCCCTGTGGATCGACACCGTACTTTCACACTATACTAGTTACATGTTAGGGAAATTAATTTGATGTTGAAAACAATACTTCAAGAAAATGACTGTCCACATTTTGGCACTATTTTTGGGGAGGATTCTTGTGTCGTTTTTCTTAATTGAATTTGAGTCATTGAGTGCAAACAAAACATAAAAATGTTCTAAAAAATTTCTTTTCATAATATCATTTCTGTTTTTCATTAATTTTTTTCCCATTTAAAATGGGTGTGTTGTTTGTGTAATGAAGGCATGTAGGTATATGAGTCGCCAGGTCACTCGTTCTCTGATTTCCGTGTCATCGGAGTTACACTCGATAGATCCAGAAATCGAAATAACATTGTCTAGGTGACGTCGTGCACTTATGGGTGATCACAACGCAAATCACCCATTGGGGAATCATGAGGAAGAACCAAGGGTTGTACGATGAGTTGGGTAGCCATTCGTTGTTGAAGGAAATCTACCACTGCTTGGTGAGGAAGAGCAACATCTAAATAAACTAGGGGCTTATGTGGAATACCAACCAAAGAACCAACAGAGGCCACCCACTCAATTTGTACCAGGGTTCGGACAGCCATAGCTGAGGAAACATATTCCACGAGAGCATCCTCCCTCTTTTCCTCAGTACCAGTAAGCTTATTATCCTCAGGGGTAACAAAAGATCATTCCCTATTCACCTCAAGAACCACTACAGCCATGACGTACTCTTATGTAATATGGATTACCCTCGATTTAGGGAGTGGACACTGGAATAGTAAGACAACCAGTATAGGCCCGACATTTTGAGATCAAGACGGTGATAATGTAGTTAATTGAAAATACAGTTCAGTTTGGTGGATTACCGAGTGAAGACCCCAATGCTCACCTCTCCAACTTTTTAGAGATATGAGACACTTTCCGGTATCATGGAGTTCCAGAGGATGCAATACACCTAAGGTTGTTTCCATTCTCATTAAGTGATAAGGAAAAGGAATGGATGAAGGGGATACCTCAGAGAATAATTCTTACCTGGAAGAAATAGGCCCAATCCTTTTTATCAAAATACTTCTCTCCCTCGAATATGGTCACTTTAAGGAATGAAATTCATAACTTCCAATAGCATGACTCAGAATCATTGTATGAGTCCTGGGAATGGTTTCAAGAGATGGTGAGGAAATTCCCACACCACGGACTGTCATTGTGGATGCAAGTCCAGATATTCTTTAGCGGTCTGACAACTAATACAAAGTATGTGGTTGATGCAGCTGCTGGAGGGTTATTCATGAGGAAGTCCCCTAAAGAGATTTTCAAATTTTTGGAATACATGTCATCCAATAGGTTTTAGTGTCATTTTGAGTAGGGAACTCAAAGAATGGCCATGAATAATATTGACGCCACCATCATGCTTACGGCTCAACTCGATGTCATCCCAAATAATATCGACGCTTTGAATTTAAAACATTCATCTCAAGTTCAAGCTGTCAGTCCACCATCGTGTGGTGGTTGCAGTGATATCCATTCTATGGGAGAGTTCCCAAGAGTTAGTGTAGTAGCCTCTACCATTGATGTAAATTATGTAACAAATAACAGAGGACCCATCAACTACCCTCAATACCAAAACCAGGGGTGGCAAGAGAATCAAAATACCGGCTGGGGGATACAGCCACAAAATCCTCAGCCCCGACCATAAGTACCACCTGGTTATGAGAAACAACCGTTTCATACTCTGTATCTGAGGCAGAAACATGGCCACCGATTTCATCAAGGATCATATCAGCAGTAAGGGTATCAAAACCCTTATCCATCTCAACCATTATGACAGCCACCTCCCCCTCCTGTAGCTTAGACACCACATCAGAAACCACATTCAAGGCTGGAGGAAATGATATCTAAATTTTTAACTACTGCTGAAACATGATTTCAAAACTATGAGGCATCAATTAGAAGCCGCGGGAACCATATTGGGCAACCTGCCAATCAGATTTCACACAGACAGCCTAGTACGCTACTAGGAAACACTGACAAAAATCCATGGGAGGACGCTAATGTTGTAATTATACGCAGTGGGATGGAGATAATGATGAAGGTAACTATCAGTAAGGGTTCTATGTTATCCAATCAGTCCATATTCTCCTCAGGTGGAGAATTTGTAGCTGAAGAAACTTCCCCGAAACATGAGCTTGATAATGAACTGGAAGTCCCATAGGATAATGTCAAAGAAGTGATTAAATTGTATGAACCACCAATTCCATTACCAGCAAGGTTGAAACAACGGAAGCTAGACCATCAATTTTACATGTTCATGGAAGCCTTCTGGTATCTTCATATCAATATCCCCTTTATAGAGGCCTTAACTCAAATTCCAACCTACAAAAAGTTCATGAAAGAGATCCTTTAAAAAAGGATAATGGAAGACTTGGGCACCATTCCCCTGACCAAGGAATGCTTGGAAGTGGTCCAACATACTCTCCCTCATAAGCTCCAAGATCCAAGAACTTTTACTATCCCATGCACTATCGGGCCTTGCAAGTCTGGAAAATCCCATTGTGATTTGGGGGGTGAGTGTTAATTTAATGCCATTCGGAGTATTCAAGAAGTTTGGGGCTGAATGATCTCAAGCCATCCCGAGTGTCACACCAACTAGATGATCGTTATATTAAAAACCATAGGGGGTTGTTGGAGGACGTGTTGGTTAAAGTGGAGAAGTTAATTCTGCCTGCAGATTTTATTATCCTAGACATGGAAGAAGGCCAGGAGGCATCTTTAATTCTTGGAAGATCCTTTCTGGATACCTTGAAGGTGTTAATGGATGTTCACGAAGGCGAGCTGGTCTTCCGTGTTGGTGATGAGAAGGTCTCTTACAACATCTTGAAGGTGTTGAAAAAGGTTTCACTGATGGAGTAAGAGGATTTTTGTGCTTTGACAACAAAGGCTGATTGTTTAGGCCCTGAAAAATAAGAGATGAAATATTATTCATTTAGAAATAAACATGTTCTATAGGATGACCAACTTGATGTAAACCAGGAGGAAGTTCGCATTATTGTAGGCCAAGGTGACCATTACTGGAAAAGGGAGACTGTTCCATATTTATTAGAGTAAGCGGAGGTTGAGCCGATTATACCTTCCATTCTCAAGGCTCCCAACATTAGTTGAAAACACACCCCTCATTTTTGAAATATGGGTATTTGGGAGAGGAACATAAATTTTTGGTGATCATAAATTCCTCAATCACATGAGATCAAGAGGATTCCCTTCTGCAAGTCCTCTGAAGGAAGAAACCGGCCATTGGCTGGATGGTCGCTTACCTTAAGGGTATAATCCCTAAAGTCAGCACCCACAAGGTACTTATAGAGGAAGGGGAAAAAGAATCTCACCAAAAAAAATGAAGACCGAACCCCCCCCCCATGAAAGAAGTTTTCAAGAAGGAGGGGATTAAATTACTCGATTCGGGGATTATATACCCCATATCCGACAGCCCATGTTTGAGTCCTCTTAAGGTGGTGCCTAAAAAGGGAGGCATCATGGTAGTGACCAACGAAAAGAATGATCTCATCCCAACCTAAATAGTTATGGGATGGCGGGTTTGTGTCGATTATAGAATGTTGAATGATGTAGCTAGGAATGATCATTTATCTCTTCCATTCATGGATCAAATGATGGAAGGATTGGAAGGGCATGAATTTTACTATTTCAAATATGGTTATTCTGGATATAACCAAATCTCTATATCCATAGAGGATCAAGAAAAGGGTAACATTACGTGTCCATATGGAACCTTCATCTACCACATAATGTCATTTGGGATGTGCAATGCTCTAGCCACATTTCATAGGTGCATGTTATCAATTTTCCATGATATGGTAGAGCAGATTATGGAGGCTTTCAGGGACGAATTCTCGGTATAAGGGAATTCAGTCAATACTTTCTTGATGAATATGGAGATGGTTCTTGAGTGATGTGAGCATACCAATATGGTTCTCAATTAGTAGAACATCCATTTTATGGTACAACACAGAATCGTGTTATGCCATAGGATCACGATGAAAGGAATTCAGGTGGATCCAGCTAAAATGGAAGTTATCTTATAGGTACCCATTCCCACATCAGTCCGAGTGATTCAGTGATTTTTGGGGAATGCGGGTTTTATCAAAGATTCATCTCTGACTTCTCCAAGATCTCTCATACCTTGAACAATCTACTATCCAAGGATGTAGTTTTTGATTTTGATGATAAATGTACCATGGCCTTCCAAATTTTGAAAGAAAATTTGGTAGCCGCCCTGATCATGATCGCTCCAAATTGGGAGGAGCAATTTGTTTTTTTTTTGCGATGCGATAGATTATGTTGTGGGGGAAGTGCGTGGACAACGACGTGATCGTATTTTCAGATCGATCTATTGTTCCATCTGAGAACTAAATGAAGGGAAACTAAATTACGCCACCTCAGATATAGAAATTATGGTCTTTTTTTTGCATTTGAAAGATTCCGCTCCTACTTGGTGCCTTCTAAATTTGTGGTCTACATGGACCATGCCACACTAAAGTATTTTCTGAACAATAAGATTGGCAATCTGTGGCTTATCCATTGGGTACTTATCCTACATGAGTTTGATTTGGAAATTAGGTACAAGAAGGGTTGCGAGAATGTTGTGGCTGATTATCTCTCCTGGCTAGAACTAACACACATAAAGAGAGAAGAAGACCAAGAGATCAAGGAAGACTTCATCGATGATCAACTATTTTCCATTGGCATACCACCTCAGCCATGGTTCACCGACCATGAAAATTATTTAGCCACAAGAGTTTTCCACCCAGACTTAGCATTTCAACAGAGGAAGAGTTTTTTGTTAGAGGTAAAAAGGTATTTCTGGGAAGACCCCCTACTCTTCCGCTCATGTGGCGATTGGGTAATCCACCATTGCAATCTAGATGAGGAGATCCAAAGTATTCTAAAGTTTTTTCACTCCTATCCGGCATGAGGACATCATGGGTCAGATCGAATAGTAGGAAAGTTTTTACAATCAGGATTTTTCTGTCCATCCATGCATAAGGACACTTTTCATTTTGTCTTCTACTGTGATCGATGCCAGCGGACGGGCAGTGTGGGCCTTCGTGCCGAGATGCCGAAACACCCGATACTTGAGGATGAAGTTTTTTATGTTTGGGGAATCAACTTTATGGGTCCATTTACCTCATCCTTTTGGCACACATACATTTTGTTATGTGTAGATTACGTTTCTAAGTGGGTAGAGGCAATGAAAGTGACTCATAATACAGTTGAGGTTTCCATCACTTTTCTAATGAAAAATATTTTCAGTTAGTTTGGGACCACGCGGGTGTTGATTAGAGATTGAGTTACACATTTTGACAACACTCTCATGAGAAATGTGCTCTTAATGTATGGGGTAAAGTACAACCAAGGGACACCTTACCACCCTCAATCTAGTGGTCAGGTGGAGGTGTCAAAATGAGAGTTAAAGAAAATATTTGATAAAACTATAAGCGCGTCAAGAGAGGATTGGTCCAATAAATTAGACAATGCGTTATGGGCCTACCGTACATCATTCAAAACACCATTTGGTATGTCCCCTTTCTGGTTGCTCTATGGGAAACCCTACCATTTTCCAGTGGAGATGGAGCACAAGGCTTAATGGACTGCCAAGGCCCTGAATTATGATCTGAAGGCAGCAGAGTAAAAGTGAATATTCTAGTGAACCGAGCTTGACGAGATAAGGTGGAAGGCCTATGAGAATCGGAAACATTATAAGGAGAATATGAAGGCAGTCCATGACCGCATGATCTCCAGGAAATCCTTACAGCCAGGTGATAAAGTCTTAATTTTTAATTCTCATGTAAAGTTTTTTCTAGGTAAGTTGAAGTCCCGTTGGTCGAGATCCATTACAGTGATTACTGTTCTCTTCCATGGAGTGGTGGAAGAGGTTGGCACGAATTGTTGAACCATCAAGGTCAATGGACAGTTCTTGAAACCTTAATTTAGAATAGAAGACATGGTGGGAACCATTTCCACCATGAAATTGGGGTAGCTCAAGGCCCAGATAAGTCGAGCTCGATAATTTAAATGTAACACTGACCGATAGGTAACCAAGTATTCTGAAAAACATTTCTGTTCTAAAAATTTATCTGTTTGAGTGTTCCTAGGACTACATGATAGTGTTTTGTCTATTCATGTGTGTTATAGTGTGGTTGTCTCACTACAAGTCGGGGTACCATATATAATTTGGTTAATGATTGTCTTGAACTTCTTATGGAAAATCTAAAATTATTTTATTCCATTCAAGGGGAGCCAATGATTTTAATTCAAAGGGTGTGTTTATGGTTCACAAGGAGAAAATTGTCATAATTTCATCATGCATAACCAACCGCATGGTTTGCGCACATTTGTACAAACCGTGCAAAACCCATGCTCCTTAGACTCCCCCAGACAGAACCCAGAGCACGGCCAGCACATGGTTACCAAACCGTACATAACCCATGCACCCTAAACCACTCAATCTAGTAACTTCAACATGGTTGGTTCACGATTTACCAAACCGTGCCCCCTAAACTATGCGTCCACTAAAACCCAAAAATTCATAAAACCCCAACCCCCCTTCCAATCCGTGCACCTCCCCTGATCCACCTGTGTGAGTTATCCAGTCCTCCTCATTATTCTTCTTCCTCCATCC
Source organism: Viscum album (assembly GCA_963277665.1). Lineage (NCBI taxonomy): Eukaryota > Viridiplantae > Streptophyta > Magnoliopsida > Santalales > Viscaceae > Viscum > Viscum album. The sequence continues at coordinate 2,130,630,730 of OY728155.1, read as the reverse complement.
AAGTTCTCCTTCCCTCTCTCCCTCCAATGTATTCTTCTTCTTATTCTTATTCTTCTTCTTCTTCTTCTTCTTATTTCTTCTCCTTTCTTCTTTATCCTTCTTTTTATTTTCTTTTTTCCTTCTCTTTCCCTAGGGTTTGGCCGATTTTTTCTTCATCACTCAAGTGTTCACCAATGGTTTCTCAATGAACACATTTTTTCAAAACCATCATTTTCACATTTGGGATTTTCCTTAAGAATATGTACATTTTTTCATTTAGGAAATTTCAATTGTTATCCATAATTTTAGTGACTGTATGCTTTTTTTCTATGTGTATTATTCTACAAGTTCCCAAAACCCAACCCTAACCTACCATGTCTACCCCTAAGAGATCCTGGGGCTCCAGCTCAGGCTCCGCCCATGACCCGCAGGTTAATTCCACTATGAAAGACGAACTCATGCGCGACCACACCCTTTTGAACCATGAAATTAGTCCCCATCATGAGTTTACTTTAGAAAACATTTTCTCCATTAGCATTACTAATGATCACTAGATTCATATTGCATGGGGCTATGTCACCCAAGCTTTAGAGGTCCACCATCCAGTTTATAAGAATCATGTATTAGAATTTGGGGATACTTTTCATTGTCACGAGCGATATAATGAGGATGATCAGGAATTTAAAAGTGAAGCTACTGATTATGACAATTTCCTCTATAAGATCTAGTGACACTACCTCATGATGAGTGAGTTCGCCACCTCCATTGGTCATTATGACAGCAACTACGTGCAGAGTGATGCTTATTTTCTGGAACCATTTGAGTGGGACCTGACCCCGGCACAGATTTTCTTGTCCACCATGGCTACGGGGGCCCCACACATACCACATACTACCAAAGAATTAAGAATCATTAACCCCATCCACTGGGTCCTTCATTGGATTATTACCACCTTCTTTACTGCCCGGTCGGATAGCGAAGGAACAGTGAGCACTCGGGACCTCCAGATTTTAAACTCCATGGTGATGGGCATCGATGTCAATCTCACCTACCTCTTCACCTAGTATTAGAAGCTAATGTTTTCCAAGCCAAAGGGTGACATTTTTGGTGGACCATTTATTACCCTCCTGGAAGATTGGTTGCACCTTGAGTTTGATGCCGCAGAATATGTAAAAATACGAAGAAACCATTTTTGATGTCACTATTCTCTTATGGATGCGGATGCTAGAGCTAGATGGTTTCTGATTACATCTGAGGGGTGTTCCCAAGGCCATACCAGCTACACCTCCACCAGCGGTCCTGGCTACAGTGGAGCACCCTACTGAGCCTCCTGTTTCCCACCATTCCACATCCTAGGGGAACCCTAATTCGCCTGCTTCCCCCTCTCTCCCATCTATTCCCCCACATTTTTACCCTACCTATCCCACCTACCCCACCATATAGGGAACATCACACGCTAACCCCGACCTCTTCTGGAAGTGGTAGTAGGAGTAGTACACTATGTTCCACTGGAAGCTTGAGCAGACGTGCATGGAGGTAGAAGGCCTCAGCTTGGCCGATATTCAGCCTCCCACCCTGAATGAAGTTGTGCCACACCATCCTCCCTCATACTATATGTCAGTATCTGGTGCCTCAATGGGTGAGCCCTCTACCACCTCTACTCCCCCTGATCCTGTTGACCTACCTCCACCTACCGCTGATCCGACTTGGGTCGCTGACACTCGAGCATTCTTTTTCCATCCACGTTCTCCCTGAAGGGCTGTCATTACATGAATTGTTACTTCTTTTTTTCCATTACCTGTTCCCCTATCATGTTCTTTCTTTTATGGTGCGATGTTTTGACTGCTTTCTGTGATTGTGTGTTGTACTTTTATTTCCCTACTGGTAGTACTTCTTTTTCATGCTTTACTTGTATGGTTCTTTTGTCTCACCAGTATGAATTTTCATCTGTTTTTTGTCAGCCACCTTTACGCTCATCGAGATCTCGCACACCCCTAATTTCCATACTTGACCAACATTCAATGGAGTATTTCACTTTTTCATTGTTTTTTGTTCTTCATTTTTTCCCTCTCTTTTCATGTAGTCTTACACACCCTTCTCTACTTAATGACCTTCATGGGGGATCATGCTCGGTTTTAAGTGTGGGGGAGGGTTCCCTTAATTGGAACCCCATTTTGATTGATTTCTAGCCCAAGTACTTGGGGAAGCATGTTTTCTTAGTTATTTCTAAGGGTCATTATAGATGTCAAGAGCCTATATCATTTAGATAAAAAAATTAGTTGTGGAAATTATCATTGAAAATGGATCATATTTCCTGATTGTCGAACCTAGTTTGGGATGTGAATAAACCTTGTAATACTTGAACATGAGCATTTAGAAATTAATTTATAAAAATAGTTTGATTTAAAATGATTTTTTGATGGAGTAACTCGAATTGAGGAACCCCTTAAAATGGAAGTCAAATTTTACATAAAAAGTGGTGGGGTTTTGGGAATTTTTGTTGTCCCACTAGTGGCTATTACGTGGTCTTAATTTCATGATCTGTTGAACTGCTAAAACATTCTCATAATGTGTTGACAAGAGCATAATGGGCCACATTTTTTGATAGTATCTCACACCACTACAACGAAGAAAAATATTTTTTGATATGCAAAGGCATGGAAAATAATTTTGATGACCTTTAATCATGTTCCAAATTATGCAAGTCAATGAGGGTGTGTGACCTATAAAAGTGATAGCCTACCAATTGGTGATGAGGAAATCTGGGCTTAACTAATATGAGTGTACAATGAGATGAAAATGGAGGTTGGAACTTTCTTTGAATAAAGAAGATAAAACTATTTTTAATGCAAAATTGATTTATGAATGAATGGTTGACTATTTTGGATTAAGTCTACTTTGTTGGATAACTTCACATACTTTGGAAGCCATGAAGTATGAATGCTGTAATTTTTAATGGTAATTATTTCAATGTTCATATTCATCTAATTGGTATAATATGTGATATTTCTACCTTTCTCTTTGGTAACTATTTGGACATGACTATCTATTCCTTTGATTTAGGACAAAAAATTAATTAAGTGTGGGGGAGTTTGATACACTCTTGTGCATAAATAATTTACACTTGTTTTAATATCTATAAAAGGGTTTTTGTGTATGGTTTTTCATGAATTTAACAATTTTGATGTACCTTGTTCTTTTATTCGGTCACCAAAAGATAAAGCATGGAGTCTATGAAATTTGTACATTTAGAAGTGAATGGGAGGCTTACAGACCCTTTTACCTCTGACTATGCTGGAATGGAGTAATCCAGATCAAGCACTAGACATGAAGTATGGGTGAATTCATGAATTTTAATGATAGAGGCAACCTTTGTGGTCATCACACGGTTATCCAAACCATGTGAAAACTGTGCGGGAGAAGATACCAATGATAGTACCATCTGCACGGTTGGCGGGCGACCTTCCCAAACCATGCAGCCCATCGGGAAAAACTGTGCGGCTCAAGGATTTCAGACAGTAGCATCTGCAAGGTTGGCGCATGGTTTTTCAAAATCGTGTCTCCAAACCGTGCAGACCTCTACGGGCTTCCCCTTTTTTGATTTTTCACTTTTCACCCACTCCTTGACCTAGGGTTCCCTTTTCTACCTAATTTTAGAAAACTGGAAAAACTCACTTTATGACAAAGAAGAGTAGGGGGAGAGGCAGGGGGAACATAGCTTAAAAGGAGAAAATGTTTTGGAGGACTACTGCTTGTAGTTTTGGTGGTACTTCTGATTTTGATTTTTCTATATTAATGAACACCCTGGTTAATCTTAGTGAGTTTCTTATCCTTTTCAGTATGAGTAGCTAAGCTCCCCTGTGTGGGGTCTTGGGAAAATGTGGGTTCGTTAGAACCAATTTCTCTAATATTGTGTTTGTTCATTGTATCTCACCTAATTCTCCCAACTTCAATATATTATTTTGCTAGAAACCCCATATCTGAACATGAATGGAGTTTCCAGGGACCTTTGGGAGAATTACGACAAGGATATTCATTACCATTGGATATACTTGTCACTTCTAGAGTGTGGTTCCTAAATTATGAGTCAATAGAAATCAATTTACAGACCAAGGGATTTATTCCTACTGAATCGATCGTAACTCACCGGACCAAGGGAGTTCCGACACAAATTAAACCCAGAAATGTGGTTTATTATGAAAAACAAAACACAGTAGGTAATAAGGTTTAACATCCCACACAAATTTCCAGCCCCGTCACATTTTCATTAAAATCCAAAATCAAGTTTTAAGAAATTTTTACTCTTCATGTTTAATTCGTAGTGAATTAGAAAATTCTAAGTAATTAGTTATCTTTTGAGATCTATTCCATGAACCAACCAATCGTATTTAAATTCATCATCTTCAGTTAAGTTATTTCTAATCATGACACATAAAATACCAATACTGCATCCCTGTGGATCAAACTCGTACATTCAAACTATACTAGTTACATGTTAGGAAAATTATTTTGGTGTTAAAAATAATAAATTAGGAAAATTACTAACCATTTTACATTTCAAAATATCTTAGTTGAAATACCACATCAAAAAATGGATTAATGAAGCCTCTATTTAAAATATAGAAAGGTATGAATGATAGTTACAGAAAATGACAAAGACCAATGTTCCATGTAGAGAGAATTGATATGGAAGAGGTAACTACCCATCAGGTTCTGATGGAGAGTGATAGATAATATTATTAGGAGAAAGCTAACAATTTGATAGTCATAAATTTCTGGTGATCTAAGGGTAAAATTGATTCATCTCAAAAAGAAAGTACAAAGAAAACATTTTTGGTTTTATGATCCTTCCCCTAGTGTTTTAAAATTAATTTACTTTATATACTAAGAACCCAAGGAATCATTCTTAATGTAGAGTTTGATAAATACCTACCACAAACTCATCTTTCTCTTCAAAAGATAAAACCCAAAAACATTCAATTTATATAAATAGTATAAGGTTCCAAATATAAACATATAACATTTAAGTGATGAAAAATATTTTATAATAACAAGGTACTTTCTATAGGCCAGTGGTATGAGATAAATCTTTCTCACACTTCGGTTGTTGGTTCGATTCTGGTAGCTTTGTCCGACGTGACAGGTTATCACATAACCTGTAGGTTGTCATTTTTCTAAATCATCTTATGAAATGTTTTAACCTTAAAAAATACTATCCAAAGTTCAAATTAATCCATTACAACATTTATAATTATCCAAAACACATATGTTCTAACTCTCCGAAAAAGGTATCTAAATTTCTAAAATCTATTGTAACATCAGATTCCCCAAACAACATAATGTTACTCATATTAAATATATGATTACCTTCATCATATTAAAAAATTAATGAAAAAAGTACTGCACTATAATCCTTATATATATCAATGTATTCTTATAAGAAAAATTTAATTCTTGAATAAAAAAACACCAATACATTAATTATTCCAGTTTGACTGTAACAACATCAAAATCTTGACCTTTATCCATTTGTTTCTTCTAAGATATATTTTCTTGATGGTTTGGGTATGTGTTTTCATAATTTCTAATTTATTTGAAATTTTAGCATTGAACATCGACAACCTCTTTATTCCCCTTGCAATCATGAGTTTGGTATCCATTTTCTCCACATTTTTAACAATCCCCCATTCATTTTAGGCAAATACAAGGGTGTTTCTTCCCATAATTATCAGAAATGAGGAAATCATTCATTCCCTTTTTCCCATTTTTTGTCTCTTTATCCACTATTCTCTTATTCTTGTGATTTACTTTAATTTCACAAAACATAGATAACTCCTTTTCCATATTGATATCACACGATACTATATCTTTGTATGATGAGAATGATTTTGAGACCACATCCATTAAGAGGAATGGTTTTAAACCATCAATGAACTAATCAATCATACTTTTTGGGTTACATATGTAGTCCGTAGCATGCCTTGATAACCTTGTGATGTTAGCCTCTTACATTGAAACATTCTCATCCTCCTTTGTCCTCAAGCTCAAGATTTTTCATTTCCATGTCATCTCACTATTCACGAGGAAAGTATTTATCTAGGAAAAGTTCATTAAACTCCCTCTATTCCATATTTTATACTTCTTCATCCTCCTTCATGTTTTAAAATAATGACCACCATTGACCCGCCTCTCCTGAGAGACGATAAACATCCATTAAAACGTTTTCCCTTTCATTACTTCCAAATGTAAGAAATATTTTCTCTAATGGAACTTATCTATTTCTCAGCCACAACTGGATTTGTAGCCACAACGAATGTTGGATTTTTTGCCTCGTGAATTTGTTAAACATTGATCTTACACATTGTGTATTAGGATAATCCATATGGGTAGGGTTTTTGTTCATAACCTAAGTCATCTATCCCAATATGGTTATAAGTTGTTCAGTTCTAGTTGTGTCACGAGGTCTGCAATCATTATCTTACATCGAAGGGAAATATCTACATGGATTACATGCATTGATAAAATTTCTATTCCTTCCTCTAGGCACCATTTGTAACCAATGGTATAAACTAGATTAGGTTATGAACCGTAATTAATAAATCTAAACTAGTAAAATACAATACATAAATTTAATTTTTATGCATATCTAAACTACAATCATAAATATGGTTCCTTTGAGGACATATTTACTCATAAATCCTTCATAATGGTTTGTAATTCAAATATGAATTATGTTAAGAATTTCCCCTGGGAGTGTCAAACTAGGTGTGTAGTAAAGATAGTTGTTGTCTTCTAGGTTACCCTGAGTCAAGCTTGGAACACCTTGTTAGATATTTTACCCCAAGGTAAATCTGTTCCAGAGCTACATCCATATGTAGTATCTAGGAAGGGATGTACTTCTTGGAATATCCACGTAATCTATTCTTTACCAAAATTCTAAGGGGTTCTTATATACTTATCCTGATGTCTATATTAGGGTTATGAACCCTAATCTAAGTTTTCGAAATCTATTTCTAAAGATGTTGCTAAAATTCCTCTAATACCAACTATATTGTCCCGACTCCAGTTACCCAAATCTGGTGCATTATTTAAATACATTTGCATGATTAAAAGGAATCATGTCCTGAATGACCAATCAAATTAGCAGTCTTGGAAAATAGATTACATACATGAACAATACATTACACTTTATAACATAAAACACAGTAAAAATAATCCTTTGAGAACCCCATAATAGAATGGAATACACCGTTCATGGAGACGGTAGGCCATGCGTATGCATGAACGCTATTTCCGTTTTCATATCGTATTTAATGGAAGTATGTGAATAATATATATATATATATATTTACAATAGAATTATTATGTCATATATTACATAGTTATTAATTATATATGTTTTTATGATCATCCTTTAATGGTGAGCGTGGAAATGAATCTCATCATGTCATGGAGAAGATATGTTGTACGTACTCACGAGTGAAGATATCATTTCCTTAATGATTATAATTTGTGGAATTGTATGGTATATTAATTATACAGAAACATTAAAAAAATTATATAATTTTCATAAATTATATTCATTACTATACCCATCCAAATAATTATGTGTTGAATAATAAACTACACCACGCCATGGAGGTGGTAAGCCGTATGTACGCATATATAATAAATGTTTCACTAATAGGATGGATATAATAATAAATATGGTTATACCATATTTGAAATCAAATCTAAATATGCATATGGTACTGGATTTATTTTTTTAGTATGGAAACAATGAGGAAAGAGGAAGTGGAAGAAGAAAAGAACTTTGAAAGTGGTGATAAAATAATTACCTCTTCTTCAAGTGTTTCCTTTTTATTTGAACAAAATGGATCCATATGTTGGATTTATAATCAAATTAATTACTCTAGGATGAATTGATGGTATTTGGGAGGATATATGATCAAGGGTTGGTATAGAGAATGTCTTTGGAGGTGTGAATTTAAGAGAAGGGGAAGTAACTATTTATAAGAGAGGTGAGGGGTGCTTTAAAAATCTTGAAGTATTAATTTACAATAAAGTTAATTTACGGATTCTAATAGCTCCAAATGGATTTATTTTGATTAAAATGTGGGTATGAGAATAATATTCCCAAAAAATTGTTTTTAGACATGTTTAGGTCACCATATTAACCTTTTCTTTTAGACTTAACCCTTAGTAAAATTGTTTAACTCTTATGGTGTCTTCTTGTATTACTATAATAAATGGTTAATATAGTTACTTTAGAGTGACAAGAGAATCTCGAGTGGTTAATTAATAATAAATATTACATTATCTAATTCATTTAAAAGAATCTTACAATTTTTTTACTATTAAATAATTTAATAAAATAGTATTTGTTTTTTAAACTCATTTATGAAAATTGCGACAATGTTTAGCATTTTTTTTTTGTTAAAGTCATAAAAACATGATTCCGTCAAAAAAATACATTGAATCAACCCGAACATGTCATATTCTCCTAAAAAAATTCTATGGTAACAAATTTTCCAATTTAAATTTATTTTAATATTAATAATAACAATTATTTTAATCTTTCATTAATAAGGTAATTACTACATCATCATTGTGTCATAAATAATTTTAATTATTTTATGTCTAAAATTTATAAATAAAATACTATGATGTGGGAAATATTTTTAGATTTATAATGAAAATTTATAGTCTAATTTATCTTATTTATGACCCAATATTAAAAATCATTTATTTATTAAAATATGGATTTAACACTTTTAACTCTTCTTTAAATAAAACAAAAAATGTCCTAATCTAATCCAAGTGGATCAAAAAGGATCATTTTTTTGTCCTAAGGTTGATTTTAGTAGAAATACATTTATCTAATATAATAACAACATGTGTTTGGGTCATTTTATATTATTATGATATTATGTTTACATTTAATCACCCAATTTACTTTTAATCGTGGTAAATAAAATTCAAAAGTTATTATTCACCAAAAATTATTTTCATCCTATTCAACCAAATTGTACTTACAAATGATATCTGTGTCTTTAAAATTTTTAAAATTCAATTCATAGAAGCGGTAAAATTATGTTTTATGCAAATTTACCAAGGTGCTAGAATGTGGGTAAAAGAGTTTAAAAAGGTCAATAAAATATTAAATGTCTAATATTTTTATAAAATGAATCCAATGAATTAAATTGGACTAATATAGTTATTTTTTATCTATTTTGACCTTAAAATATATGTGAATAAAAAAATAATTATTTAAATAAAAATTCGGTTTTAAACAATAACGTAGTGTTTTTCAATATTCATCAAAAATTGAATGTTTTTAGAAAAATTCATAAAATTAACCCTAGTCTAATTTTGATATTCTGAATCCAAAAATGAAGTCCATTTTGAAAAATAAAATTAATAAAATTTCAAAATTTGGTTATTACTATTCATAACTACTTTTTAAACAGCTAGTTTGATTTGTTGTAGTGTTCTAGAACTCATAGATGCGTACAGTGAAAGCTATTGTATTATTCAAAATGAATCATATTGTGGAATATTTTGGTGTTACACTAATAACAAATATTTCTCAATGATGTGTAAATTAAGATGAAAACTCTTACAAAGATCATACTGTTGAAGTAAGAACAAATCAACAAATTGATTATGTATATAAAATTTAAATCCACATAGAATAATTTGAAATTAAACATAAAATAAAATAATTAATTTCACATATAATCTTACAATATCAATGATAATGAAGAATTGATATAACCCAATTAAAAGAAATTGTGTTATGAAACCCCTTATCACTTAGTAACATTCACATGAAATCCCCTTGCATGAAATAATATGAATTATATCTTATAATACCATTATGTATTATTTATTCATGATATAGCCTGTAAAAAGAAATTATATACACTATATAAATAAAATTTTTTGCATAAAAATATAATACGCCTAAATTAAATTAAATTGAGACGAAATAACTTACCACATGTTTGACTCATCATGTACATTATTTATCATATTAAATAATAAAATTATTTTAATTAATTAAATTAATAATAGCCTAATTTAGGTTTTTTATTCCGTTTATTTTATTTAATAACATGTTATATTTAAATACATAATCAATTATGTCCAGGTCGGGCATTTTGATGATATTAAGAAAATATGCCCAAAATGACATTGTCATTTCTACTATGGTAAGATTGTATGTTGTTACATTATCTATTGAATAATAAAAAATATCAAAATATAATTTTTATACATAAATTTTAAATTTTAAAAAAACCATGAAATATGATTTTGAATAATGATCTCTATCACAATCATGGAGACAGTAAGCCATACGTATGCAGGGGTAACGTTTCCATTCGATACTGGATAAATCACCTATACCCATGGTTAGTAATCGTGGGTATTTCCCCTAATAAGAATGGGTATAGGCTATTCCCATGGTTCCATAAATTATAGTGAATCATTATGGAGGGTCACCCTTATATGAGGCCTTTATTAATTATACCACATGCAATGTATGGGTGAAATTCATCGGGAAAAAATATAATATTAGGGAAATCCTAATATAGTAAAGGGACATCATAGAAAAGAGGTAAAATGAAATGGAAGATTCTTATAGTTAAAAAATGTTTTGGAGTATCACTAAAATGGAAATAGAGGCTATACTAGAAAAATTTCATTAGTTTTTAAATAATCATTCCATGGACACTAGAACATGATAGAATTGTAGAAATAGTGAACAAGATTCTAACAGAGAAGGAAATAAGAATGAGGATTCCAGAGGGGTTCAACAAGTTGTTTTGGGATGATGTAGTGAACCATGGGACTTATATAATCCATAAGAGTCTCTCATTAGAAAATGGTTAGTTACATTATTTGAACTATTTTTCTAGAAGGATGATTTACTTCACCTAGACAAATATTTTTAGTGCATTTACCAGTGTATATAACGATTCCAAGGAGAGAGACTTGATGGAGTATATGTTTTGAGAATGTTACATTTCTCAATATAGTTACAAAGAATTTGTAATTTAACTATATAAAAAATCTCATTAGGTAATAAGAATTCAAAAATAAGAATTTAATATTTAATGAGGAGATCCTATGAATGGACTATATCCAAGATAAAATTTTGGTAAACATAAAAGTGTCATTAAAATATATGATTTAATTAGATAGGAATCTCACTATTATTGATGTTATTGAATAACTAGAGACCACATTATACAAGAAGCGCCGATATATCATGAGTAATTACTAGAACGAGGAAAAATTCTAACAGTGTTTTGAGTCCTAAATTACCATAATTATCAAGGAAAATGGAATCATGATAAAAATATATAGTGGATAGGACCTGAAAATAATTATATTAGATAACAACCATAGAGGAAATTATTTATAACTACTATGTGGAGAAAATGAGTGAAGTGGTATGAAATTTATTTTCACTATTTTCTTATAATAGATGATGGAAAGCCCATAAAATTCACAATTTTAAGAAGACTCAAATTAGTTGGATGAAATGTGACAAAAGGAATAGACCATTTATTCTAAATCTAAAAAATAATTCTACAAAGGAGTCAACACCTAAGAATAATAGTTAAAATGAGAAAAAGGAAATCTTGATTATATGTTATGACTGTTTGGAAGAATCTAAATAGAAGGAACAATTATAAAGGAATGAAATTTCCTTGATTATTAATGAAAATGACCAACTCTAGCTAAATAATAAGATAAAAATAATAAGGAATCGATACTGAAAAAAACCTGAAAAGATATATAGAATCCATAATAAATAAATCATGTAGAAGATAAAATCATTGTTAGCTTAAATATCAGTCACTTCAAAGTTACAAAGAAAATAATTCGTCAGAAGATAAAAAAGTTTCATGCCTACTGTTAAAACTAAAGAAATGATGAGATACCCACCTTAACTTAATATGTTATCATTTTTACATCTAGAAATATGGGGACTGATAGTGAACCATGAAACGAATAAGCTGAAGAAGTACTTGATGTATATACAGCTAAAGAAAGCCACCAACATGGAGATAATTTCAGTTTGTATATTGATTTATTCTTATATCACATCACATTATATATTTCAACTATTATTGAGAAACAGGTATAAAAATTTCTTAGAGAATGTTTTTTGAAAGAAAACTACTATGGTGAAGCGGTATTGAGGGAATTTCTTTCGGGGAAGCTACCAAAATAGTGCAGGTTACTGTAGGTTATCCTTTTTAGATAAATTTTCTAATCTGAACAACCTATGAAATATCAGAATATTTTGTATGATTTCACTCTCTAAATCACATTTTTGATTGTTCTTAATCATTTTATCATTAGGGAGTAATTTTCCAATTTTTTTGTACAAATATTTTTCCACATTAACGTTTTTGATGTGTTTTTTTGATGTTCAGTTCAGTTTTATAAAAAAATTGAAAATATTTTTGTACAACCCCAATAAAGTGAATTTAATGTTGGTATCACATTTAGTGATATAAATGAAAAACATTATTCTTTGGAAATCAAACCCAACATCAGATGATTAAAGATATAGTCCTCATGTCAAAGTCAAGTGTTGGTGATTATGATAACACTATCTACAATATGTTAATGAATGGTGAGTAAAGTTAGATAAGGTTGTTATTAGATGATTTTCATGACATTGACTAATGTAAAATTTACAATATTGTGATTTAAGAAGCTAAAATATGGCTCAAATAAGGATATTGAAGTGACGAGATGTGAAGTAACCCATCCTGGTGTTACTATGCATGTTAGATGCAATATTTTGTGGTAAATAGAATTTGGATATAGGATGGAGATACTTGAGTTAAAGTCAGAAATTAAGTGTAGTTAGGATATCTTGGATATTTAATATACTACAAGTCCTTAGAAACTGTAATGTGAATGTTTAATATGGTTTGACATATTACTATGGTTTTGGAGTTTATTTAAAGTGTAGTACAGGTTCTAAGATAGTTTGAGGAAATATTGAAGTGATTTTGTGCTATGTGAGAAATAAGGCTAAGTCTTGAACTCATAAGGTTGAGGAAACCATTATCATAAGGTTGGGAAATATTGGTGATAAGGTTGGGAAAAGAACATGTAATGTTAAGACAATCAACTGTATGGTTGAGACAACCATTGATGTATGGTTCATAAATACATCTACTGTAAAATTATAATGAAAGCTCATAAGCTATGGGAAAATAGAGTTTAAAGTTGAGACATTCACTCATAAGGTTCAGAAATTTATTTATAAGTTTGGTTCTACTTCCTTTTATGGTTCAAAAACATTATATGGTTTCACCCATGTGAAAAATTTATGTGAATTTCAGGAATTTGTATTCTAGGGAGAAATTTTTTTGGATAATTATTGTACTATTTTTTTGATCAAAACAGTATATATTAAATCTGATAAAATCATGGAATTATGTGAATCTGATCTTTAAATTGAGAAAAGATAAGATCAACTGTTTGATATACTTTTCAAGTATAAAAATAATGTTTCCAGAATTATTTTATTCTATTGAATATTAAATATTGTAATGGAAGTGTTGAATCTTATTGAACACTAAATCAAAAAATAAAGTGTGTAACAAATTTTTTTGAGAGAGAATAAAATATTTGAGGTTATTAGAAAAGAGATCAATTTTAGGAATAATTTATAAGATATTATTTATTATGATGATAAAATTAGAGATTAATTGAATTTAGAAGATCAAATGAGATAGGGCTCACGCTAGTCTGAAATTGATCAAGATATCACAAATGAGATGTGATTCAGTCTGAATGGAGATAAGGAAGATTATTCATATATGGTATATCATATTTACAAATTGAACATAAATTTTTACATGTTTGATGATAATCTAAGTTGGAACTGTGATACTATATTGTTTTCATATTTCTTTAGAAGAATTATTTTTTCATATTTTGGTAGAAATATTTTAAGAATGAATATAAGAATATTGAGGCATATTGTAAGAATCTAGACAATTTTTTAACAATGAAAAAGGCGAGAGAAAATGATATGGGAAATGCTATCATTTCACAAGAGATAATTGTTTATCATAAAAATGAATAATGATATAGTGGGTGAAACCCACATACAAAAATTGTTGAGAAAAAGAAAATGAGTTCGTAGAACCAAAAATCTGATGGGATTTTTATATTATAAGTATAGAAAAAAATCTTGTATGGATCATTATATCTAAGATGTTGTGGGTAGGATATACCAGATCCATTATGGTTCAATGAATGTTACAAGAGTGTGGAACACAAAATTTAATGAATTAACAAAGGAGAGAATGTTTTTACCTATAAAATTTTATCATTTATTCAACAAGAATGTATTTCATTAGGGTTGTTTTGTTATACTTCTATTAGACATTGATTACTTAGAAATTACTAGTTTGATAATTAAAATAAGCAGTGAGTTGAAGCTTAATCATTGAGGAACATTTGAGGGGAATTCTCTCAAATAGATGAAGTTGATAATAGGTATTGGATAGTGAGTGACTTATGTTTTGGTAATTTTTACCTAATATAGTGAGATTAAATATAGATAGTAGATGATTACATAGATATAGGAAAGGATAAATAGGTGAATCAGTTAGTATAATGCTCTAAATTACTTAAATTCATGTTTGGCCTCCACGTTTTTAATCCCTTGAATATGAAGAACTTCATTACACATATATGGATCCAAATTAGAGGACTAAATTCAATCTTTGGACATCCCCAAATCTTGTGGGAAATCCCCTCATCTGTAAAGTGGGAAATATTTATTCCTGATGCTTGGTTCTCCTATTGTCACAAAAAAGATCTGGAAAATGTTACCCATGAGTCTACTTATGATCACACTTTAGTAAAGAAATATTAAGGGGATAATCCCACAACATAGGGGACTATGTAGTCATCCATTAACATAATATGGTCTGTTCATATAGGTAAAAATTACTGAAATGTTTTTGGGTGCGGTGGTTTAGAACCATGAATTTGAATGATGGTTTGATCATTCAGGGTCATTTTTCATTTGGAATCTCTCATGATCTTCACTTTGGGAATCACCTCTTAAGAAAAATTTCCCCCACAAAAAATTAATTAAAATAATCGTGAAAATTCAATAAAATTTTGGCATGTCCCATTCATATTTTGGACATACATGATGAAATTAAAGACAATAAACATAAGAAACATGGTAAAATAAGAAAAAATGAAACACATTATTAATCCCTCAACTACCCCGATCTCCCTCCGACGAAAAGAAAACATTGTAGCCACCTCCAGTGCCCTTCTGCCCCCATTTTCAAAATATAAGTACCCTCCATCCATAGAAATTGGTAAAAGGCCTAAGTAGCCAATGTGATAAAAAATTAAAATAAAAACTAAACTACAACACACCTGTTTTCAGTTATTAAACATGTCACCGCGCAACATAGAAGAACCACAACACCCCATGGGTCCAATAATGTTCTTGCAAGAAAGGGGGTAACATATCTAAGATTTAAAATGATATTTTCAAATGGTAGATTCATATTAATTAAGAATTACTCTTCCTATTAATCATATATAATCAGCTTGGCTCTAGTTTCAGCTTAGTTTGTGATTTTTTATGAATCATTTAATTCTATTTTTTATTTAGTTTTATTCTATACATCATGGATTGGGATATATTGATTTAAATTGATTCAATTAAAAAAAATTGGTTCTAATTTGTTCATGTCGGGTTAGAATGGGTTTATACATGTCAGTTCTATTTGGAGAGGCACACGTTTGGTTTTGTTTTTTCATTCTACATGGCACAAGTTGCATATAAAGTCCTATCAAAACCAATATCCATAAACATTAAGAATAAAATGAATGAAAACCACACAAAATGTGTTATATTTGAAACAATAAAAATGCTTCGCATTATAACAATAGACGTGTTCTTTTTCAAATCTGTAAACATATCCTATGGGAAAATAGTATACTTGGTCCATTCTAAATTAAATAATGAGAACATTTAAAAACTGAAAAACATATCTTAAATGTATTCTATATAGTCAACATATATCTCACTGATGGACCCAAATGATGTTCGTCATGAACCAACCCAGAACACCCTTCAAAATGGAACCAAATACTACCCGTGAAATAATCTGAAGCACATTATCAGTCACCCTAGGCCCTAGAAAATCAATAAGGAATTAAATATAAGCTTGTAGTAATGGTTTCACCTAATTATCTTAATAAAATTTAGAATAGAAATCTGATGAGAATCTGGCATAATCCTTCTGTAATTCGAATGTTCATTCATACCAAATAAATAGTTTCAAAATATGAAACATAAGAAACAAGTTATAACCATATATATAAACGTTTATGATAGTTCTACCACAAAAGAGATGAGATAAACAAGAGGATGGTCTTGATTTATGGCCATAGAAGCCAAATCATACTATGATACTGAACAAGATAACTTTAATAAGAACGAGGTAGGTGGTCCCTTTAATATTAAGAAATATGCCACATGTAGTGTGTTATATATATATTTGTATGTAGGGATCAAGTCGAAGAAATCTTGTTATGGACCAGATGAGTTCTGAATTGAGAGTGGAGTTGGAGTGTATATTACACATGGTTTGAGGTTTTTAGGGATGTTCGAAAACTATGTCATCAACAAGCATCAATTCTAGTTCATTTTGGACAAGCCTCCAAAGGGACCTAGCCCAAGTGGGTAAGTCATTGGGTAGTTATTCTATCAAGTGGTATAAGATGAAATTTTTTGGGAAAGTGTGTGGGAATAGTCTACCTTGAGAATCCCTATAAGGGGGATGGTTGATGGGAATTTTAGTGAAGGGGTGATATATCTCTTTTACATGAACTCCCTTTCATAAAAAACTTTCAATATTCTAAGGCACGTGACTTTGGTAGAAAGTCCTATATTGGGTATGTTTTAGGTACTTCCACATGATTTGAGCATAGTTATGAGTCAAGAAGGTGCTTGTGGGAATACTACCAATCTTAATATTATTTCTATTGGAGTTTGGAATAATAAGGGAAGTCAAATTTGGAATTTTTGAGACCATATGAGATGGTCGTCCTATAATATGATTATAATTATTAAGATAATTTCAGTGAAAAACATGAATTGGGGTTAGTAGACTAATCATGGCATGTAGGCTTCAGGGTTTTCGGGGGTTATGGTTTTAACTGTGGGATATATTTGTGATATTTGGGTTGGGTAAGATGAGTCAAGATTTCATGCACTTAGGTGTGTCTCCTAGCAGAGTTAGGCATGGACTATTTTTCATTTGAGAGCTATGATTTTGGATAGTCTAACATGAATATTTCTATTATATCATGATTGGTTTAATGTAGTGTGTTCGTGAATTGATTATAGCATTAGAATGGTGGAAATGAGGCTTAGTACCCATGCAATAGAGTTAAGATGTATGTCAGTTCTTTTTGGGAAGAAGTATATGTTAGGCCCTTCCCATTCTTTGGATGAGGGTTGAAAATGAGTTAATGCACATTAGAGTGAATTTCTTCCCAAGGGTAGAGATATTATCGGTCCATAGGACAAACAATTCACCTTATGTGGATGAATTATTGTATATTAAAGCAATGAGGAACCATAATTACAGAAAGAAACCGAGGAGGAAGAAGAAGAATGGATGAAGAACGAAATATATGAGAGGAATTATCACAACCCCATCTATGCCACCGAGTTATATAAGTAATCACTCCAACCCAAAAAAATGATACAACATTTACATAAAATCATACAACACATTAAAACACACTTCTGATTAGCTCAATTAAAGTCAAATATTTCAGGATTTCATTAAAATGGTGGTATGAATCTCTTTACCTGAACCACCAGTACATCAAATCATTTGGGCATTAAACAATATCCCCACACTAGATTTATGTTATAGTAAAATTTTTGGCCATGAATTTCCAGTGAAACCCCCTCAATAAATTTTCAATAAAATTCACTATAATTTACCCCATATTCATTGGGGGATGATTGATCACCTAGTGCATGGAAAACCTAGGAAAGAAGGAGGAAAGGGTCGGGAGGTGGCATGGGGCGGCCGCAGAAGGGATGAGGTGGAGGTGGAGGTGGGGGCCGGTTGGTAGAGGTGGGTTCCTAGGAGGTGGTGGCCAAGAGGTAGAGGTGGAGGAAGGTGTGGGGGCTTGGAGGCAGTGGTGGAGGCGGCCACAGAGGGAAGAAGGCGGAGGGAGGGAGGGTGGGCCGAGAGGCAGAGATGAGGGCAGGAGGTCGGGGTCGGGGAGGGGAAGAGAGGGCGGAGAGGCCAAGTATTGGGGGAGATGCGGGGGAGGAAATGATAAGTCAAAAGGGGGATCCTAATAAAATTTGGAAATATGTATTAGTGTACCCATTATTTAAACAATACCAATGATATTGGTCAAAATATATGGTCTATACCCACAGTTTTTTAAACCCTGGGTATAGATGCGTTGTAATAGATCCATTTTCTAGTAGTGATTTTTCAGTGGCCATGATGGAAAGGACATAAGTATTATTTACTATTTATAGAATAATATTTATATTATAAAATAATATTATTTATTTAAATATAATTATATACACCATCCATGTAATGTTGTAATTAAAAATGAATCACCTATCTTCTAGGAGGTGGTAATCCCCGTGTACGCCTGAGCTAATTTATTATATTTAAATGAATAGAAAGTCAAGAAAATATATTATAAATTAATTTTACTGAAAGATAAATATTTCCTTAATATAAAATATATAAATTTAATCCACCATCATAAAAAACCATGAGACGTGATGACATAAATTGAATTATATCGATTCGTGAGTCTGTAGTCCACCATACAGATGAACAATGGTTTTTTTTCCAATTCAATGAAATAGGAGATGTTTGTATGCTAAGAAATTACATAATAACATATATTTATATATAATATACTTATTTTATAATATGAAAAATGTTTCATAATATTTTAATGTGGTGGAAGAATAAATAAAAGAAAAATCCTCAGTTATGAATGATAGCACTTCTTTGGACCACCTCTATTAGTTTACACCAAAAGGGTTCCTAAGAGGATTTTAAAATAAAAATTTATCTTAAAGAGTGTTGTAAGGTAATTAAGGAAGTTATTTAGACATTTTTTGGTGGTAAAAAACTCTTTTGAAGTGTGAATAAAAGAGGAAAAGAGGTTCCCTTTTATATGTTAGGGGAGGGGAATTATCAAATTTCATAAAATATTAAATTAATATAAATTAAGGCTCATTTTAAAATGTATCCAAGCTGATATAATTCCAATATTTGATGCATATAGATAAAAATAATATCATCTAATGAAATTTGGACAAGTTTATCTTATGTTTTTATCCTTTACTCTGTGTTTGAAACCACATTAACCGTTTTTTAAAATTACTGTGATAATGATGTTTTTTATATTTTCATTTCAATAAAGTTACTATAAAAGAAAAATTGGGCCATAAATGATATTTATATAAAAAAATAAATTTTATGAAAATATTATTTTTATAAACTTAAAATCATTCGATAAAATTTTATTTATTTGAAAATAATGTTAGTGTCATTATTAACACTATTCATTAAAGTTTACATTAAATACCTCATGAAAAAGGTGGAATTAACATATATATATTTAAAAATTACTACTTTGATATATTAATATATAAATTTTTAACACAATAAATCACTCAAATTATACTACTTACAATATTTTCTAAATATTTTATTTTATTTTTCTATTGATTAATGAAATTTTGTGTCGGTGTTGCATTAGGATTTAAGTTAATTATATAATTAATAAAAACTATAAAAAATTATCATAAAGAAATATTTTTAATTATTTTGAAAATAATAATTAATATTCTTTCATAAATTTATATTTTTTGTATATGAATATATAAGAGATATTTAAAAGTAAGGAAGTAAAATTTTGTATTATCTTTAAGTAAAATATTATAAAAGAAACTTTCAAGGAATAGTTTACCATTAACAAATTAATATGGATCAAAATCATTTATGTGTATAAATACATTCAACCAATAATATTAAATATGAAAAATGGTGGCCTTCTCACTTAGTTTTAACCATGGATAAGCATATTTTCCCTTTTGTTGTGGCGATGAATTTTTAAGATTTTTACTATTTATTATTACCATAAATTAAGTTGAAAATAATAAATAATATTAATATCTGTAATTAAAAATATAAATCCATTCTAAAAAATTAAATCCCTGTGATAAAAATAAATCCATTTTATAAGAATCCCATAAATCATGATGAAAAATTGTTTTCCAAAAATAATGCCTTTCTATGTGCAAATGTATTGTTAGAACAAGAAAAAGTGTGATGTTGATTCATTTTAAATTAATTATATTATTTATAAATAATTCAATATTATATTAATTTATTATCAAATTTCAAATATTATGGCTTTTTTCAGTGAAAATATATAGTAGTTTTGCAGAAATTGGTATTTGTCACTATTCACTGAAAAATAAATATTTCATAAAAAATAAAAAAATCACCCAAATATGATTTTTGATGATTTTTTGAAAATATATTTTATTTAATAAAACGAAATTTAAAAAATTGGATTCATCTAATTATATTAATTTTTGAAAAAATGCAATAACAACATTTTTTATGAAAAAATATATTTCTGAATCATATAGACATTACTAAAAATAATTTAATATTCTCAAAAATATTAGAATTATATAAAACATTTCTACATAATTTTCAAAAAATTTATCTTCATAATCATACGTTTCATTTTATCATATAGGTTATAAAAATTACATATAAATATTTTTATATTATATCGCAATTTTTTTAAACTCAAATGTATTTGTAACACATAATATCTAAGAAAAAGATTTATGTAATGAGAAATATATTCTAAATTATAATGGGTTTACATGTGTGATATAATAACATAATTACATCTTATATAATAAGATGTTATTATGTTTATGTATTAACCATAATCCATCTCCTTCTTCATCTAATGGAAAATGAAGCCATCATTTTTGTGTATGGAAGACTACCACCTCGTGAACCGATTTAATTTTCTTTTCCATCACCACCATACTCATATGGATACAATGAATGATTAAATATATATATATATATATATATTATAATCATGATAAATTTACAATTCTTAAAATATAATATATAATATATTTTCATACCCTTCCATCCACTGAAAAATGATAAAATCGTTGAGGTGTTCATGTGGATTGGAATATCCATGATGTGATGTGATTTTTTTACATAAACACCTTAAGTGGATGGTACATATATGTTTATTAAAAGATAGAACAATATATTAATGATTTCATTATCATTATTTAATAAAAAAATGTATCCTACATTTTTCCCTCATGTTCATTGAAAAATGGAAATGTTACACATGTGTTTTTACAAACTACTACCTCTATGATGTAACATAAATCATTTTTCCTAAACACATTAAATATATGGTTATAAAAGTATTTGAAAAGTATAAAAATGATAATTTTTTACATTATTATTACTTTTAGGTGATAAAAAACCCCCATTTAACCAACGTCAACATACATAATCCTTTTTGAAGTTATGAACCAAAAGTCATCAAAACACCTGATGTGGACCTAACTGATTATGTAATTAAATATATAATAAAAATAAATTAAATAAATATTCTAATTATAATATAATAAACTTTAAAATGTTTATTAAATTATTAAATAATATATTTATATGTTTTCTATATAGGAGAAAAATATCATACCTGGTACGATAGACTCAATGTAAGGTATTTTCTCTCAATTTCAATTCATTAAGGAAGGTTTTAATATTGTTCACCTAATTTATATTATATGATGTATATACTGACCTTTTATACGTTATGTAATTAAAAATTTATAATTCATGGTATTACATGTTACAATTCCTGTTACTTCATCCAAGGAGGTTTTATTCAAAAGATTCCAAAGCAGTAACTGGATTCTTCACTCACATTCCATCCATTGGGTTATACTTCTAAATCATTCACTGTATAATGACAAGATTATGTGTAAAATTACCACTAATTATATTATATTATATTTAAACTTATATTTTTATTTATATTTTTTATAAAAAAATAATTCATTGATTAGATAATAACTTCAATGATATGTTATTTGTGAGGATTACTCATCCCATTGTTTTTTATTTAAGAAATACATTATATTATTCATCTAATTCCTTTTATATGTTATTTATTCTACCTTTTGAGATATTATATCATGAATTAATATTTTTTATTTATATTTATGTTCATTTAAATTACTCTGTTTAATTAAAATCGATTCAAATGTTTAAAAATATTTATTGTTTTTTATAGTCTCAATATAAATTCCTTGATACATAATCTATGTTATAAACCATAATTTATTTCATATAGTGTACTTACTACAACAATAATGTTTTTACGCAAATTATTTAATGGAAATTATATATTTTTTTAATCATGAAATGTTACCTAATTTAGTAAATTTTTACTGAATTATTACCCTAGTTTGAAGAGATCATAAGAATTTATCGAGTAGAGTTTTTCATTTTAAAGACTTATTGTAATAGTTATATGCTTTTGGTGTTCCAAAATAAAAACACATTTTATTTATTCTTTCTATGATTTTTTTAATGTAACATTAATCAATATTGATATTACATGGGTCATGATTGTTGATTCTTATAGAATTGTACATTTTTAAAGATTTATATCTTGTAACATGTTTAATTATACATATTTTTATGGTTGTGAATTCAATTATTACATGATCATGAACATTGATTATGTCATCATATAATTATTCTCATCATTTTCCCACTAATGAAATTATATATTTAATACTTATGTATATCCTTAATGATATTTTGACCTCACCCTTACTATGTTTTCCTTTTCACTAGGTTATTAAGAATGATGTTAAATTAATTATAATAATAATGGTTCCACATGTGAAGAGTTTTTTAGAGATGTTAAATAATTATTGTGGAATAATAAAATATGAGTTTAGTGGAAAATATTTCTCAATTTAAGACATTGGTATGTCTAGGGATGAGTTTCACATTTGTCTCTAAAATTACTAACCTAAAAGGTTATTTGTTATGTAAGTAATCCAATATTTCCATTTAATAATTTATTTTTTGGATTCTTGAAATTTTCAAACATTTATTTTTGTGAAATATATAAATGTGAAGAGAATATTTTAAGAACTTGATTTTGGAATTGTGGGTTTGGGGATTTTATTTACAAATTCCAAAATGCCTATATATATGGATTTAAATAGTGATTTATTAAAAAATGGGGGGAAATAGAAATAACCTTCTATACATATAGATATATAACCAATCATTTATATTCATAAAAACAAGGTTTCAGTCAATCATTTATATCATAATGGAAACTAGTATTATAACTAAGATATATTTCATAAAAACATATTAAATATATATATATATAAGTCCTAGACTAGAAAACAAGATCTTTTATATGATATGTTGACCTCCCATATTATCAGTTTCAATACACAACACTCGAAGAACAGCTAGCTCATCATAGAAACTACACTACATTATAATGCTAGCATATAATCATATGGATTATGATGCATTGGAAAAATAGTATAATTTATTGTTTTTTGACCTTATTATATGACTTGTCAATCCAAATACATTTATGCCATTCAAAATCTTATCTTTGTATATTTTTTCTACTATATTTGAATGAAAACATGATCATTTGAATGTATTTGAACTAAAATATACCATTTTGATATAAGAATTAATTTCAACATGAATTCATTTATTTTTTATCTGTATAACATGTGTATGATTAAATTGAATACAATTTTTCATAATCTAGATTTAAATAATAGTGTGATGGTCCCAGAAATATTTATTTCACAATGGCTTCAATTGGGTTACTAATAGAATAAATTATTATTTTATATGGAATAATAAATTCTATTGTCACCATCTTTTTTCTTAGATAGTTTTCTAACATATAGTTATAAAATATTTTTTTAAAAGTTAAATAATTATACTGGGTAAATAGAGATACTATTAGAATGAAGCCTCGTATTTTTATCAAAATCATAACTAGACTGAATTTCCACATATAATATGACTTTGGACATGTAAATATATTTTCACATTGATTCCCACCATGTGTTACAAGAATATTTTTTCTAAAATTATCACCAAATATAATTTTTTACCATTAAAACATATTTGAAATGAATTGTTAGTATTTGTTTTCAAGATATATTTCTATGATTTACTATGATATTCAAAAAAGATTATATAGTACATGTGATTCATCCCATATAATAAGTCTTAATTTTCATTAGATATTTGTGGGATAAATCCCTTATTTATTATTATATATTTATCTTTAATTATTATTTGTTGGAATAAAAAATTCAGATTATGTTATTCACCACCATTGGAGTAGAAGTGAAGCTATTCAATAATAAGGGAGTACAATAAACAATTTTACTCTGAAGTTAATTATTTTTCTTAAATCCCCCAATATATATGTTCTTTATCCATACATTACCTTAAAACCCCAATAAAATAATTTATTTATTCCATTTTTTCTGCAATATGGATTTTAGTTTATAGACATGTCACTTTATAACCAAAAGTTCAGTTCCTCCAAATGTCAACTAGTTTCAAAGTTTTATTATAATTAATATAAAAAAATAATTTGAGGATATTATTTAAGAGAAATAAAATTTTTAAATAATATATTACTAATTTTTAGTAATACATATATTTTTTGGTCATATGTTAGTCACAAATATGCAACTGAAATAATATATTACCTACTAATATATAATTTAGTGATAATATTGTGGATTCATATAAGTTAACAAGAATTATTTAATAATTTTTCATATAAACAAACAATCTAATCATATTTTTATAAAAAACTGAACATAAAAAGATATTTATCACAATTTGTTTTTAATATATTAATTTATGAAAAAATTGATTTATGAATTAAATTTAGTTTTAAAGTATTTTTCTAAATCTATAAAAAAAATTATTACAATAATAAATACAAAATTAAGGTATAACTAATCAAATATTTTTTTAATAGAAAGTTATTTATATGAATATAATATGAGAATATGATAAAAAAAAGTAAAAATTAATTCTATTATCTTCTATATCTAAAGAAATTTGATACGATCATTTGTAAAAATATTTTTAATAAAAAAATTTAGAAATAAGAAATTATTATACTCATAGTAAAATAAAATATTAAATAATAATAAAACATTTTATCATACATGAAAGATACAAGTTTAAACTCGTGAAACATATCAATATATTTTTTTTTATTTTAAATATTTATCCTTGATCATATAAATAAAAAGTATGATGATTATTTCTACATAAACATTAATTTTTATAGTTAAATATATTAAATGAATTCTAAAAGAGATATATAATTCCAAATCCATATGTGATGATGTTTTGATATTATTTCTAAAAATTATATTTTTTCGATTATAATATATAAAATGTTTCAACTAGATTTTAAATAAATCTCTTTAAAAACATCAATGAATTTGGGATCATCATGAAAGAAACCCAATGAATAACATGCAAGTTGAGAATTTTGATTTACTATGTAACTAATAATTAATATATATTCAAATAAATTTTTATATTTAAAATTACATAGAATCATTCTCTAAATTAAATTTTCTATTAATTAGTGGCACTAAATAAAAATTAAAAATTAAAAAAAATCCAAAGATAAAAATTTTAATATATGTAATATAACTCAAATTTGTATAGAAATTTACTATATGTGTTAAGTATTTCTTGATTATTTCTTAAATTTAATGAAAATGCGATTTTAACATACTTCCTCAAACTTATAGACTTATTAAAAGTTCTTTAATTTATGAATCCTCTCTGTATGTTATATTTTATCATTGATAAGTGGAATTATAATTTCTAAAATAGAGGGTGTTTGTGATGGCTTTATTATATATATAATATTTCTAATTTTCCACATAGGTATTTTTATTGATGGTCATAATACATTTAGGTCTCATTGATCTTTCAATCTTCTGGTTATGTTTTATTTGATATAAAAAGATCTGTATTCTCTGAATCAAGAAAATTATTTATATATTTGAAAAATATATTTTATTGATCATGACTTGTTGTTATACATTGTATTGATATGAGAATAAAACTACAATATTTAATGGGGGTTATAAGCAACAATGAAGTTTTTTTCTAGTGAATCATTTTGTTTACTATATTACAAAAATTATTTTATCTTCAATAAGTAACATGTCTATTAATATAAATAGTTTTGATTGTGGTGATTTTTTTCATTGAAATTTTGAACATTTAATATTTTTTACACATGGGTAATAAGTTTTGTAATTGATACAGATCCCATGATAAATATTATTTTTTATGATCTCATACAATATTAGCATTGTTTTCGAATCTGTAATTTTATTGAAAAAAAATCTATATCAGTTGGTGTGAGAGTTTTTTAAATGGATTGAGGAAAATAATATATAAAACTGAATGAGACCATTTATATCGAATTTTATGATATAAACAACTACATCAAATTGTTAAACATGAAGGAAAAATAATAACTGAGTAAATTGTAAAAGTAAATCATTTTTCTTGAGGAATGTGAAGCATGATAAAATTTTATTTTCATTATTTATGTTTTCTTAAAAATGGAATCTTTTAAATAATTATAAATATTAGAATTATTTATTAAAAATTTACATAATATAATGTTTTGATAATCTTGGGATCAAAAAGTGGGACAATTTATAATGTGGTATATCTAGTATTATTTCTGAATTTATATAAAAAAATCTAGAAATCAAGCATAATTTAAATGTTCCATTTTACCCTAGAAATTTTTTATCAGTTGGGGTTAGCTTTGAATGATGATAATAGAAAATACACATTCCACAATAATACCCATCACATTCATGACTCAAAAAATTAACTTCTAAACCACTGTAAATTTTGTATCTTTCTTTTTCCTAATTTTAATGGATGAAAAATAATCATAGATATTCAATAAATGAATAATAATCCACTATAAATTGTTATAGAAGACATCATTATAGAAAAATAATTGATTAGTGATTGGAAAAAAATGGAATTGAAAATACTCACCCTTTGTAAATTTATAAAAATTAATGGATACATTGGGACATGTTAACTGGTGATTAATATTTCCAATATACAAATATTCTCCAATTTCATAAATTAAATTGTATTATAATAGATTATATATTATGTGATGTTCATGTATAAGTTTTTTCCCCGTATTTTGTTTGTATAATGATATATTGTTCCTATTCAAGTCATAATGTTGACAACTATAACCCTAGAAACTTTTATTTGTAGTCAGTATGTTGTATGCATATGAATCATATCCTCTATGTGTAATCAAGGCTTCATGTTCAAATACTTATAACTGTTTTCTAAATCTATTGTTATTCTAAATTTATATGTTACTGTATAACAATCATCCAACGTTATTTATATTTTTCTACTATAAATGCATTAATGGAAGGGTTAATATTACTAATATCTCTAAAAACCTGGAAATAAAATTGTACTTTTAATATTAAAACAAACATAAATACCTTTAATAAAAATTTTCAGATTGCAAAATAATTATTTGATTTAATTATTTATAAACCTTCTATTTTATATCATAAATATATTGTATTGAAAATAATAGATATTGTTCATTCATATACTCTAGGATTAATGAGTGGGTGATCATTCATTATAGGATTGTATCAGTGTTAAAAATCATTCCTTTTTCAAATATATCCATACATCCAACAGTCCAAATGCTTTAAATTTTTTATTATAAGAAAAACCCCCCTATTACGAGAATAAGGGGGAAAACCCCTACAGACATCATTGACTAAAAACAAATCACTACCTGAAGGAAAAGAAAGACTAACAAAACTGAAAACATGTAACAATCCCTCCTCAGTAATTAAACATGACAACGCTCTCCACCGGTGTAGGGAAAAACAACAAGCAAGTGTCTTGTATCAAAGCAGAGGCCTAATCCGATGAAAAATTCCATACCCTCTCAAACATCCAAATCCATAAGGCTCTGAAATGTTGAAGAATGGGCTCTGGAACCTCCTATGGGGCCAATCCACATAGTCGAGTATGGGTCTCTCGTCATACCAAAAGACCTCACAAAGCCCTTCACTATTTCGAGAGAAGAAAATAAAAATCATTCAACAAGCAGTCGTCTTATACCATCCCTGACATCCTCCTCAAAACCCATCACCATTTCCATAGAATCCCAAAAGACAATCCAAAAAACACAAGATCAGTCCATCGTCACCTAGTACTGCATGGCCCAATCTTGCGCCCAGGGACTGTCACCAATGAGGGAATTTGGATCATCCTGAAACAAAAACGCCACTCTGGGCATGGATTTATTCTGATCGGAACTATAGTTGAACCCTCAATAGACTCCGTCTAAGCCTCATGGTCATAAGAGAAAGAAGATCCATCACGACGAACTACCGTGACAAAACAAGATCCAACTATAGGGCAGATACACCATAATTACGAAAGAAACACATGAAAGGAAAACCACAGAATTTGAACAAGACAAACCTCCCCCTCCGTAGCCCTGAAAATCATGCCCTAAACAACACCAAAGAGAAACTCGAAGCACAACCTCTTTTCAGACATGCTGAAAAAACTGAACCCACCGATTGGGGCCACACCAAGCCTCAACGTCGGCAAAGGAAGAAAACCGCACTAGGCCAACCGCCAAAGATTCGCTGAGAAGCGGTGTATCCGAACCACATTGGGAGAGATCCACGCCTAGTAGACCACTGATCTCTATTGAGATGCGACTCCACTGCACAAGTGTCGTCACATCAAAAGCAACCCAGGTCGACCACCGTCAAAGCTCTATAGGGAAGCAACATCACCTCACAAGCCAAGACAAGCGCCAATTATCCACCGAGAGGTGACGCTGCCGCACCAGCAGCACTACCACATTGAGTCTAACACAAGCCAAGACTACCACGAAGCTCCACCGAGATGTGACACCACCGCCTGTGCCAAGACTGATCTCCAGCCGTCACAAGCAGATCTCGGCCCGAAGGGGGAAGGAGGGTAGTGTGGGGAGAAACCCTAAATCTTTGAGAGATATGAGACCATGCCGCTCTGAGGCAAAAACAATTCAAACATATATTCTTTTGTGGTTAGTAAGAAACATTATATTAACTCAATTATTATATAAATTAGAGGGATAAAACAATATATTTAATATAACTTATCCCTAATATGGGTGACTACGTCCCTAATGAAAGGTGGTTGTTACCCCACACACACAAAGATACACATTTATTATCAAGTTGAAGTCATTGTCCAGGGTATATCCTTAGAATACATATAGTGCAGGGAAAAACCAGTCTAAATAATAACAAACATTTAAAAACTAAATAATGAAAATAATATAGTTGATGAATGATCATTAAAGATAAAATTGGTCTCCACTGGTCTAGAAAAGTTTGACCTTCCTATTCCTATTATACAAAAAACTATCTTGGGGATACCACTCAAAGATAATTATTACAGTAATATATCCACCCAAATTCCTCTATGACTTTTATATTTAAATTCATCTCTATATAATTAATTCTCTTGAAAATCATAAAGTAATTTTCCCCATTCATATTTGTTAAAATTACTCCTCATGAACATCATTAGTCATTAGTCAATTTATCACTAGAAAATTATAAGCTTGGTTACCTAAAATAGGTAATTTATTGTTCTCAATTAATTATCATATAATATAATTCAAATATTTTTAAAATATTTCCTGGATATTCCACATTTCTTTTTCTCAAGAAAATAATTTCAAATTATTCAGAATTCACCACTCATGATTTTGAATTATTACTATGTATGAATCAGAATATCATAGTTACTATTATATATTAACACTTCATGAAATTAAATAAACCCAAAAAATGTAAATTGAATTCATCGTTTTTGAGTTATTATTACATTGGATTTCTATGAGTCTTAGGTTTTATCTTTGAAAAAATTTTAATCTTAAATACTTAGAAGAAACTCTAATTTAATATTAATCACATATTTTCCAATGTATTAATTATTATATATAAATGATACATATATATTGAATATTATATGATTCCTTTTAGGTAGAAATATTACTATGCAGCTAGCATAAATTCTATGTTAATCTAACACATCTAAGTACTTTTATAAATAATACCTTTATGAGTTATTGTGTATTCTTTCAGTCATTATTTCATATAAAATAAAAAAACTCATAAAAATACAATTCAACTCATTTGTGAATATCCTAAAACATCGTAATGGCTTCTCAAATGTTTTGAGGTTCGAACATGAATATCGATAAAAAAACATCATTAACATCCATGGGACTAAATATCACACCATTTTTAATTGTCACCATTTCTAAAAATTTTTCATTTCCACATCTCAATTACACTATTCACCATAGAAATCTTCTTATTCACCTTTTTTAATGTTTTTTAAATATAGATGAAATGAATTTAAATATTCTCTTCTCTTTTAATGAAAACAATGGCTCTATTGAAATAGGTTGTATTACTCTTCTCAAACAAAATACTCATGAATTAATCAAATATGAGTCTATGTGAGTTAACTCATATTAGAAAAAGTGATATATTAACAATAAAATAATCATATCCATAAGAAATATTCTATTCATGGAAAAATTACCTTCTCTAAAGAAATATTGAGTATTATTTTATGCTATTTACTACAATTATCTCATCAAAAAGATTAAAATATGACATGTTCAAGTATAATTATACCATTGTAGTTTATATATCCCCATTTTTGTATAATAAAACATGAATAAAGGTTTATAAAATTGTTAGAAAGATTCCACAGTTATGTTCTGAATATGGTTAAACACCCATTTATAGTTTCAATTTCTCATATTGCTCAGTTGAAATAGTTTTTTAATGATATTCTAAGATTTATATGGAACAAACAACACAGGAATAGTATATTATACTCAATTAGAACCACAAAACCTATGATCTAATGTTTTTCATAAAACAAAACATAAAAAAATTAGAAATAGTAATTATGTATCTTACACTAATGAGATTTCATAACTATCATTGATCGTATGAGCATTGCAAATATTTATAAGATGATGTTGAAGGAAACCATCCTCCTTGGTGTCTATATGGATATATTGGATCACTAGATGAAAATTAGTGTATATCTATCATCCAAAGTATATTGGTACCTCTTAGGTGGAAGAGGATAAATATAATGGAGAGATTCAAGGTGAGTAATAATTGGTCAGAAACTAAGAACTGATAGGTTCACACTATCTCACTATTGTACAACTCCTTATTCAGAGAGAGGTTCATTCCCATGAATTAACCGACATGTTTAAAATATATTCCTTAATCCCTTGGTTATTTAGGAACTTATCGAATAATTTTATTAATAAATCAATGCATTTCATCATATTAAACATTTATATGAGTGATATCCTCATGTGGAAGAATTCACACATGATAATAGTTATCAATAAATAGTCATAGGTAGTATCACATTATCATTTTTAATTTGTTCAATTATATCACTTTGATCTAGGAATATGATATTACATAGTTTATAAAATTTCTATCTTATAAAATACTGATACTATATAATGAGATATGGGCTTCAGGAATTATCTCCTTCAATATCCCACTTTAACAGAATTCTTCTAGGAAATTTTCCATTTCTCCATATATGATATTATATAATATAACATGTTAAACAAAAAACAAAACTCATATTCAACATCTTCTAAATTAATTTTTTGAAATTTATCATTAACATTATGTTATGTAACATTATGAATAATAATATGTGAATAAATATTCCATGATCTTTTTATATTAACTCTAAAACACTTTTAGAGGATCTCTGGGAGTACGAAAACAATCCTCGTTCAGTCAACGACACCATGTGAACCAACATGACACAATAGAATTGTTTTTTTTTACTAAATATGTAAATGTAATGATAGAGTTTCTACTAGAAAATAATCAATTACACTTTCGATATAAATGGATCTAGTGTTTTCTCTATCATACACATATATCTGTATACCTATTTCCACTAGATTCATTATATAAAAGGGTGAATTTTCATACGATACCTTTTTTTAATATGTCGATTTACCATAGGAAAAATATTTTTTCAGTACCATAAAGGTAACTCGTTTATTTATTTTTATTCATGTATAGATTGACTATGTTAATAAACTCATCACTCGTCATTCATCGTAATAGATGAGTTCATCATATGCCCCTCATTTAAAAAATAATGACATTATATATGATAATTATTTGTGGTTTTAAACATACTTGTTCAATCTCAATTAATTTAAAATTCGACATATTCATTATATGAGAGTACAACTCTCATCTAGGTTAATCTCAAATAGGATACATGTTCAGAAACATATGCAGGAACCACTTAATTTTATAAGCCTCAATGATTTCATAATAAATTTATTAAAAATTAATGTTAACATGTTAGATATCGTTCTATAATTATTTATTGGGGACCCAAATTATGATCCCTGAACCTCTAGTATACTAAAGATATATTTTATGAGGCCCCATGTGGTATACTTTATAAGGTCATCTAGTGCAAAAAAAAATCATTTTGTGCCTTATCAGTATACCATTTATATTGATACAAGAACCACAGACATGTCATCCTTACCATTTAATCATAACCTATAATACTCCATGGTGAAAATTAATTAGAGATAAATAAAATTCATACATTGAGTTTCCAATTTTCATTTCACTTAATGTTATATATTTATATATATGTGGCCAATATAAAGGAACAATAAATTGTTGATTAAATTTTATAAATCAGGATACATTTTACATTCGTCTTATTTGGAAGAATATATAAAAAAACTATGAATATGTTTATGTTTATCATGTCATGTATGATATACTACCTAACTAGCATTATTTTTTCATCGCTTTTAGGGGTTTTTTACACTCATTGCATCTCTACGTAGTTCCTTCCACACAACTATGTGATCACATGATAAAACCCTCCCACTAAAATAATTATTGAGTTACATCTATGAAAAATGTATGTTTGAATAATGATGATACTTAAGAATATAATTCATAATTTTTATATCTATGATCATAGTATTTAATGTACATAACATCACAACACCCATTTAAAAATTTTAATAACTTTTATTTTTTACATATAAAATATTTATAATTTTTTCATCATTATTCTTGGAACCATTCTATAAAATATTTACTTGAAATATTATGGAAAGTTATATAAATATTCACATTGATATTTTATAGAAATAACCTAATATTATTTAGAGTATTTATTTGATATTAACTTTAACTAGATTATTATTTCACTCTTTATCATTGAATTTCTAAAATTATAAACATGTTCCCAAAAACAACTTAGACATTATGTTCTCTTGAAAATATCATGTTATGATACAAAACTATCTTTTATGGTGGGAAATAACACTTATTTCCTTAGTGTGAATATTTAACAAATAAAATATTATATCCAAATCTCATATTTTATTCCATTTTTATAGTATTACCCATGTTATAGATCATGATGAATCATAAACCATTTGAATTAAAACCACCATATAGTTTTACTCATAATACCTCATTATTAACAAAAAAAATCTCTTATCATATAAGTGAAATTATATTACTTTATAGAACAATAATTTAGATTCATCTAATCTTGATAAATTGATTTCCATTGATTTTATAGTTTAGAAATTTTTTTATTTTTCAAGAAAATTAAAACTATAACTTCTTCAATTCATACCTTGATATTTAATTCTTGTATATTTAAAGTACTTGTAAAACATACATTCTGTATCATATACCCTTCAAAATCAAAGAATATATTATTATAAAACTAGTACCTAACATGAAAATTTCATGATGTTTCTAAAAACACTTTTTGATATACAAGAAAATTCTTTCATATGGAATCATTAATCTCTTTCCTAGAACCCTTTAAATGTTAAAATAACCTTGACTGCTTTCTAGAAGAAACATTTTTGGACTTTAAAACTAAATTTTCATCATCTGATTTAAAATTTTACCAATATTTACTATCATTATATAAATGAAATATGTACATCACATTCCCTAGTGAATATATTATCAAAATATTGATAAAATAAGGTGAAAATTTCTTGAACTATTTATCATTTTTGAAAAATTTCAAATAATGATAACAATGTGAATTATATGTCCATAAAAATTCTTAAGGAAACCTTTAAGTAATAAAAATATTATACCCAAGATAATATAGATTCAAATATTGTACAGATTCCATAGTTCAACTATTTAGGAATTTGTTTCACTAATACAGATATTTATGAATTATTGAGAAAAATTTCTGAATTTTTCACCAGTATAAGTCGTTTCGCACATTAATATTCTCTTTGTAATGATTGATATCAAAATTCAGTTCAATTATGATGATTTAATTTTTCCAAAAAATAATATTTTATCAGATGAGAATAATATTTTATAAACCTTTAATAAGTACATTTGTTAAATTTTCTCTAACAAAAATTATAAGTCTTTCTAGCCTCATCAAATCCATTATGGGGATATGATAAATATTACACTAAATGTTTATTCTACTTAGTATTCCTCTAACTAGATAGTTATTAATAAAGGGAATCATCTCAATCATATCAAATACATTTCATTAATTATTGAGATGAAAACCCTTTATATATTCTATTACATGGATAATATCTACCCAGTTCCCCTAATATCCTAACTCTTTAGTTTCCCTACAAAATGCATCTCAAATATTTTAGTGGATTTTTTACCTAAATTTTGGTGTTATATATTTATACCCTTACTTAAAAAAGATAATCCATGGGTACACTACTTTTGACGAACCCTCTTGGTTGAATGATTATGGTATTTTCATGTAAGGAAAAAATCGTGTTATCAATTTATGTACACATGTTTCTAAATATTAATTTTTTAATATTATGCCATTCACAAAATCAATATGTTCACTCCATATTTATATTTAACACATCTCACAACTCCATGATTATGTTACTACTGCAAATAAAAAGCCATCTGTATTTATATATATATCCAAATTCATCTCATGTATTAGTTATATGAAATATATTCATTTAAACCTTAAGAATCATTTGAAATGAAAAATTCCCATATTAGTAAGCTCTGATTGAGAGATATCCCACACCACTATCGTTGATATGGAATATGCCACCAATCTAGTGAGTAACCTAACACATAATCCCTAAATTCATGGATAATTTACACAAAAGAGATGTAAATTATAGTGTAATTCTAATTTTAAATATCTATAATCTACAATTAACCTAAAAATTCAATCTCATAACCTTGTAAAAGACATAAAAAGATAGAATCAATGTAAAAAAATAATCATTCATATCATGTAAATACCTATATTCATGTATTAAAATGTATAGAACTAGCATAAAAATTTCAACAAAAGCATTCATCCCATAAAAATATAGTAATCGTATCTATGAATAAAAAACATTGAACAAATAATAAAATAAAAAATTCATTTATTTTATCATCAGATAAACATTTATAAACAATTAAAAAATTAAAATAATGATAATTTTTTTATAAATTATCCATTCTTGATGTACATTCAATAATTAAATAAATATAATAAATTTATATTTTGTTTAAAAAAATAAACTCTTTAATATTATTCATTATATGAAATAAAATTTAAATACATGATATTATATGAAATATAAAAATTTTATATTTAAATTCAATTTTTTAATATTTTTACATTATCTAAATATAATATATTTAATTTAATTTAACCCATTATGAAATAAATTTTCAATATTATATTTATAAGTATTAAATAATTTATTAAATAAGGACCTTAATTTTACTAATTAATATTATTTAATTATTAAAAATTTATAATTAAAATACAATCCCCTTTATACTGTGGCCTTATTTTGCATTTTATAATCATTTAATAAACTAAACTTGTAATTTCTATGTAAATAATATATATTTAAATTGTATGATGTACCATATAAGTTGGAGATGTTATTTATTATTAATAATTAATATTGTATAATACTTATTTAATTAGATTTTCATAAAATGTAAGTATATATATTCATAAAATGAAGAGATTATCTACATTACACAACCAAGATATTGTAATTTTCTCTGATCATATGATCTTGATGAATATATCTAAGAATTAGTAAAAAATACTCCCTCCTCTATGTAATATTCATAAATCAACTAAATCACATAACACTCAAGTGGGACTCTCATTAACCCACATTATTATAGTACTAATTTAGTTGAAATTGATAATGAACAAAGCTGAGCTTCATGGTGATGGAGAATTAGTAGAAAGCTTTGTAAGGACTATAACAC
This sequence comes from Viscum album, assembly GCA_963277665.1. Lineage (NCBI taxonomy): Eukaryota > Viridiplantae > Streptophyta > Magnoliopsida > Santalales > Viscaceae > Viscum > Viscum album. The sequence continues at coordinate 2,130,594,087 of OY728155.1, read as the reverse complement.
CCAATATAAATTATTTTTGCCTCTTATATAGCTAATGATAAATTATAATGAATTAATTTATACGTTTATAACGTATGTGTTAATTCCTCATCTATTCATGAAATTGTTAGAATATTTCATCAAGCCTCCAATGTGTTTATCATATTAAATGTTAAAATATATGATAGCCTCATGTATAATAATTCATGAGTGGTGACACTTATCAATCGACTATTATAGGTTGTAAGATATTATTACTTAAAACATGATTTGTAATATCCATTTTAGATGAAAATATAATTATATAGTTCATGAATGTCATATCTAATGACATGAAATAATATATAATTCGATATAGGATTTAGAAGATATCTCATTTAGATATCATGAAATTGCTTCATGGATGTGACAAATTCCAAATCTATGGTTCCTTAAACCACATATTACTTCTAGAAATGATATTTGATAACTATATTATTTGAGTTTTAATATTTCACTAGATTATATTACAAATTTATTACTCATTTTTTATCATAACCAATAATAATTTCATTCCCAATAAAAACATACATAAATTCATGTTGAGTATTTATCCATGTCATTTTTATCTTCTTGGGATGCAACATTATAAACTTCCTCAATAGTTCTCATTGTGGTATATTATTAAATGTTATAATTCCATTCCCCTCATCATTGAAAAATGAATATTTCTCCTCCATATGTGGACATTTTATTTACAATATTATAAGGCCCCATCATTAAACATTACTTAGTCTTGAGATTAGTTAATAATTTGTCTTTAATTCACATTGAGGATATTTTCAGTTTTATAGATTTAGATAGTTAGGTCATAACATATGCATATCATCCGGAATATTACAATTAGACACTTATAATCACTATTTTTTTTCTTAAAACATAAACTCTATAAAAAGAAACATAACATCATTTCATGTTTTAACAGTGTAACATTTCCTTGATCCCATCATTGAATCTATTTTTCCTTATGTCCTATGAAAAACATTTCAAAAATTGGGATGAGCATAAATAGATCAGTAAGGGATGCATAATAAAAGAAAACTGTTATACTTGGGATAACATGAAACCCATGAATACTTTATTATAAAGTAAGACTTTTCACTATTAAAAAGAGGTAATAATACTTCACTGAGTATGAGTTCATTTATTACCTTTTCTATAATAAAAATATATCCACAAGCCCATAGAAATCAATATATAACATATAAATGTGTCTTGGGACATAAACATACATAAATGGAATAATCATACAGTCGACTTCCACACATATCACTAAATTGAATACACATATGTATGACATCAATACCCAATACATTCTTGGTTATAACTTAAATACACTTCCAAGGTTTATCACAAAACCACCCTTAATTTGGTTTATCACATAACCAACCTTCATTGGTTTCTCATGTAACCACCTGTGAAATGTCCAAGTACCATTATGTAATCATAACACCCAAAATATTTCAAATATTAACATTTCACTAATAAGATTTCATTTGAAATCATAAGAAATAATTCCAAGATATTGAAATAATCAATCAATTTAGAAAACCATTTTAAATAAAAAGACACCCAAAAAGTGAATTAGTGATTTCTTTTCCTTTTTAATACATTAAGATTTATAGAGGAAGCCAAATATTGATTATTGTGGTGGAGAGGTCATTGTCACCGCACATGTTAAAAACATTCTTTTTCTCATTTTTTAATATTATTTTTAGATTAAATATTCCCTTTGAATTATAGTAAAATTCAAAGGGGTTTATTATACGCTATGTAAAAGTAAGAGGTGTATATTATTAGAACATGCCTTAATGAAAGTATATTGAGATGAAGTCACTTACCTTGCATCTGAATCATCACAAATGTTCGTTGTTATTCATGAATAATAAAAATAATACAATTAATACATTCTTGATAACATTTTTTAGGTTTATTATTCCTTTTATATCACTTATTACCATTTTATATTAATTTCATAATTATTTAAGTTAATATCGGTCGTTTTGTCGATATTGGGTACAAGAGTCGAAAATGGACTTTTAATAATTAAATATTTCCCATGTGGTCAAAATTACATTATATATAGAATTATATTCATGATTTATATATCATATAAATCATATATATCCTATATATATGTATTTATAAATTTCCATAACATTTGGAGATAAGAAATGAAATGCATCATTCATGGATACAGTAATCCGTACGTATGCTTCAATTCTACTTTAATTTATTTAGCATATTAATGAAATGAAAAATAAATGATAAGTAGGTATATTATAATTATAGTATAATATCATATGATATATATGTTACCTAATTTCATTAACTCTATCCTTTATATGTTCCCTGTATGACATGAACGAGTCATATCACTTTGAGGGGGCGGTAGTCCACACTTCCTCAAATGAAATTATCATATTTACAAATTATGGGAAGAATAAATATATGATTTAAATAAAAAATCAGTATAGAGAAAATATAAATATAATATATGTCATATATTTATAGTTCCATAATAATGGTCACCATGAGAGGCGGTACGAGATAATTGAACAATTATCATTTCATGATGCAATAGTTCACCGTACACAGAAACAGTATATTCTAAATCGTTTAGAAAGAGGTGTGTGTAAGTTTATCTTAAATATTTTTCATAATAACATTTTAGTATATTTAGGATACTTTTTATTTGATTTAATCAATGAATAATAATAGAATACTATCTGATGAAGTAAAATAATGGAAAGGATGTTTAGAGAAGATGCTACCTCTAAAACATGTAACACCCTTTTATTTGAGCTAAAAGGATTTCTTGAATTACCTTATGCCTAAGGTAATACTTTTGAAAGGAATATATGGATGTTTGAAGATAATTTTGGTATAGTTTTGATGACCCAATGGGCTTGAGTGGTGTGATTAAATGGGTAGAGGTGATGCCCTTTTATTAGATGGAGGAGGGTCACTTTAGGAAGGTGTTGAAATATTATTTTATTATAAAATGATTTTCGGTTTAAAATGGTCCCAGAGTCATTTATTTAAAAGATAAGATTCTTTTGGGGATAAAACCCCTCAACCAATAGTTTTTTGACAAATCTAGGTTATAAATTTAACCTTATCTTTTAGTTGTAACCCTTAGTTAACTAATTTGACTCTTACCGTGTCTTCTTTAATATTCATAATATATAGCTACTATAGTTACTATAAATGAAAAGAGAAACTAAATAGGTTAATTAATGAAATTTTAAAAATTATCTAAGTCATTTGGAATAATCATAGATTTTTAGGACTTTTAAATCATTTAAGAAATTAGTATTTTTTAATCTCATTTATGTAAATTTTTATACTATTCATATCATGACCTTTTAAAAATCCATAACAACTTGATTGATTCTAAAAAATTTCATTATTTAAAATATAAAAATTCATAAGAATACCTAAAATTAGTGTATTTCAAAAATAAGGTTTATAATATATTTATTTTAATATTTGTAATCTCATTTATTTAAATCATTCATTAGTAAGGTAATCACTACTTCATCATTGTGTCATAAATAAATTTCATTTTTTGATTTATAAAAATTATAAATAAAATACCACGGTTTAGGAAATAATTTTATCTTTCTAGTGACTATTTATAGTTTAAAATATCACATATATAACCCTATATAAGTTTTTATTACCAAATCATATTTGTTTATGTTACAATTTTCATTACATTAAATTAATTTTATAAAATGTCATTTTCACATCTAAGTGGATCCATGGAGTCCCAAAATTGACCCAGGTATTCCCATGGTGGGTAATATCTCATTAAATAGGATTAGTAAATGCGTGAGGGTAGTTTAATATTATTATAATATTATTTTATACCGTTATTTACAATATTTACCCTTTAACCATGGTAAATAAAATAATTTCTAAAGTTACTATTCATAAGGTCTAAAAATACAAGGTTCTTATTTACAAAATTTGGACCTCATGATTATAAATATAAATACATTTTTCCAAATTCAAAACATATAATTGGATAATATTAATTTAAAATTAATACCTATTGTAAAAATCAAAAAGCTGGTTTTTAAGAAGTAATAACTATCAAAAGATTGTCACGTGTTTATATCCAATTAAAATGTGAAATTACTTCCAAAGTCTAAAATTGGATTAAATGATAAAAATATAATCCAATTACACATTAAAACCAATTAAAATTTGTAATCTAACTATATAAATAAATTAGATGAAAAGGCAGATTTAACATAAAAAGTGGTATTTTTTATTATTCCTTAAAAAATGAACTTTATCAGAAAATTACCAAAAATTTACCCAATATAAATATTCCAATACCTCATCTAAATAAGAAGTTTATTTGGTAAAATTGAATATATATAAGCGAAAAAATCTCTAATTAAAAAGGATTCGCCATTAAAAAGTGGTAAAACTATCTTTTAAAAATATTAGACCATTTCATCATTAAAATCAAATTCATTCTTATTTTATGCCTCAAATATTTATTGGATAAATGTAAAAATATTTATCAAAAATGTATTCATATTTTTGAAAATTATGTTCATTCCCTATAATAAAATGGTTATATGTTAACTATAATTTAAAATAATAATATTGTTATATTATTTTTTATTATAACTCAACGTTGTGTGAAATGTAAGATTTCAGAGAAACATGTTGTTATGTGTTGGGTACAGTATCAGACATAGAATCCACTTTAATGTAAAATTAATATTTAATTAAAAAATATTAAAAAAATATTAAAATTTCATATTCTTTATTTTCATGGGATGTTACATCCTTCCCCCCTTTTGGGAATTACATCCCCAAAATTCTATTCACTTATCAAATAAGTGGGGTTATTTATCCCTCGTCGGATTTTCAGATTCCCACATTTCCTCATCAACCATATGGTTTTTTAAAAAATCTTTTACCTAATGAATTACCTTATTCTGAATCACATGTTGTCTTTGGTCAAGAATCTGGACTGGTTGTTCCTTATAATAAAGATTCTCTTCCAACTGAACTACCTATAGATTCAAAACATGAGATGGATCTGGCATATACTTTCTCACCATTGACACATGGAAAGCATTGTGTACATGGGATAAACATGGTGGTAAAGCCACTCAGTACGCAACTGATCCAAAATTATATAGGATTTTATTGGGTCAACTGAACCTCGGACTTATCTTTCCCTTTTTTCTAAGACACACCACACTTTTCCACGTCAAAACTTTGAGAAAAACTTGATCACCTACTTCAAAAGAAAGATCCTTCATTGAGTTATCCACATTACTTTTCGGCCTACTTTGAGATGTCCTCATGTGCTTCTGAATCAACTGAACTATTTTGACCATCTCTTCTACAAATTTTGGTCCCATACACTTTTTTTCACCCACATTATTCTAAAAAACAAGATTTCAACATCGATTTCCCTATAATTGCTCAAATGGCACCATATAAATACTGGAATAAAAAAATTATAAGAATACTCAACAAAATAAAGATTATGATAACAATTTCTCTGGTAATCTAGTGAAAAAGAATGTAGAATATCCTCCAACGTTTGAATTGTTCGTTCTAACTTCCCATCTGATTGAGGAAGAAATGTTGTACTAAAATTTTATTTAGTTCCCAATTATTTATGAAGGCCTTTCAAAATGTTATATGTGATCTTGGGATCACAATAAGAAATAATGGAGTGGTTAAATCCATGTAATCTATCTATCTCTTTAATTTACAAACAAGAAAGTTGATCTAGAGATAGAGTATCTCGAAAAGGAAGAAAATGAGAAAATCTAGTCAGTTGATCAACAATAACAGAGATTTCATTGTTACCTCAAGTTGTTTTTGGTAATATTTCCCCATTTACACTACGTCATTGGAAATTGATGAAGCATCCCATTTGGGAACATCCTCTCTGATTTAACCCACTGATAAATGAAACACTTCAAATTAACATCAGTAATATCTATCTTCATTCCATCCCACTAGAAATACTCTAAAAAATCTCTATACATCTTAGTACTTCTTGGATGAAATGAAAACGGTCAACTATGAGCTTCACATAATAACTCATTCATTAACTTTGAATCACAACGCACACATAATCTCTTTTCAAACCTCAAACCCCAATCATTATCAATTTTAAATTTAGTTAGCATACCCTTCTGAACCAATTATAGATTTTACTACAACTCGTTCTCTTCATTCTGTGATTTCATAATTCTGTATGATATAGATGATTTTACTTCCTCCTAAAAAGAAAACAGACTAATTCCTTGCACCAACAACTTCCAATCCAAAATCAATCAAATTAGAAACCAATGGATCTTGATCTAAACATATCATGGTTAATGTAGCAGTACTCTTTTAAATGAAAGCATTGGCCACTTTATTTTCCTTTCCCAAATGATAAGGGATTGTGCAATCATAATGCTTGATTAATTATAGCTACCTCCTTCGTGTCATGTTTAATTATTTCTCTTTGAATATATAATTCAAAATTTTGCGATGAGTATATAATTCATACATTACGCCATAAAAATTATGCCTCAAAATTTTTAATGCAAAAATAATAGCAGCTAACTCCAAATCATGCGTTTGGTAGTTTATCTCATGAGGTTTTATCTAATGTGAAGAATAATAAATTACTTGATCAGTATTCATTAGAGACAACAAGGTCCATTCAATGATGCATCACTATAGATAACGAATTCACCATTCCTGGAAGGAAAGGAAAAAACTGGGTCATTTAACAATCTTCTTTTCAGTTCCTGAAAACAACATCAAATTCTTTTGCCCAAATGAACTTAACTCCCTTACATGTTAGCTAAGTTAGGGGGCTAAATAACCGAGAAAATTTTTCAAAAAATCTTCATTAATAACCTGATAAACCAATAAAACTATGAATCTATATGATACTGGTAGGTCTTGGACACTATTCAACAATATTTTTTTAAAGGGTCAATAGTTATACCATATTTGGAAACAATATGACCAAAGAAAGAATTTTTTTCAACCAAAATTCACTCTTGATAAATATTATATATAGTTAATTTTAATTTAATGTTTGAAACAAAATCCTTTTGTCACTTTCATTTTCCTATCATCTTTTAGAATATACCAATATATCATCTAAAAACAACCACAAAAAGATCCAAAAACTTATGAAAGACTCGATTCATTTAATTCATAAGTACAACAGGTGGATTAGATAACCCAAAAGGAATAACTAAAAACTCATAATACCCATATCTCATTTAGAATTTTTTCATCAGAATATCATCATCATTCACCTTTAGTTGATAGTACCTGGACCTCAAATAAATCTTCAAAAAATAATGAGATCCCTGGAGCATATCAAACAAATCATCAATATGAGGAAACAAATTCTTGTTCTTAAAATTGATGTTATTCAAGGCTCTATAATAAATACATAGTCTCATATAACCATCTTTCATTTTCACAAATAAAAATAAAGCACCCCATGTTTATGATCTAGGTATAATGAAACCTTTGTTAAGTACATCTTGTTACTAATTTTTTAATTCAACCCATTCTACTTGAGCCATTTGATAAGGATGTGTTAAAATATTTGTTGCATCGGGCACTAAATTAGAAGTAAATTCAACCTCCCAATTGGAAATAACACCAGTAAATTCATCAGGAAAAACATATGTGAATTCATTCACTAATGGAATGTCACCAATAAAAACTATTTATTTATTTTCATCAACATGATCCAGAAAACATTCAATTTAATCATTAATAAATTGTTCATCTTCTTGATAAGTTATCAAAGGTATGAAATTGTTGAATAAAGATTTCTTGTCTTTTCAATCTATTTTATCTTGATAAACTGAAATCTATTCCATACCCAAAATGATATCAATTTCCACTATGGAATGTTCAACAAAATTTTTAGGAAAGACTACCCTAATAATGATAATATGAAGATTACTATAAATTGGGGTTACTTTAATAATTCCACCTGGAGTTTTGACCAAATTTTCTATATCACTTTCAAGAGGTTCTATATCCAAATTACTTGCAATGCTCTCATAAATGAAAGAATGTGAAGATCCAGAGTCAAATTGTTATTGAAATATTTTAATGAAATCTGTAACATACCTATCACCACTTCATTTCACGGTTCGGTATCAATCGTAATATTTTTAATTGATTTTTTGCATGCCCTTATTCTTTCAAACTTGCTAGTTTCCACCCTGGGTAATCAACTTTGGACACACATTGGAATAATGTATCAATTAATTTCCACTAAAGAATCTTACGGTTGGTTTTCAATTTCTTTCATGATCATCTACCTTAAAGTTACAAAAAATATGATGAGTCTTACCTCATTAGAAGCACTTTCCAGACTTTGGGAGTCATTCTCCAAGATTCTTCTTACTAATCTTCTCACAAGATGGAAATTTGGTTTTCATACCTCCAGGCTTCTTTGATGAATTCTTACCCATTGCCTGCCAATTGGACCTCTTCTTTTGTTTTCTCTCATGGAACACATGCTCATCAGAAAACTTCATTTATACCATCTCAGTACATCAAACAATTTTCTCATATATTTTAATCTCACTAGAAGCTAACGCTCTTTGATATTTTTACTTCAATCTGGAGTGAAATTGATTTATCTTACTATAAATAACCCATAAAAAATTTAGGTCATACCTTGAAAAACGGGTGAAATTTTCTTCATATGAATCCACCAAATTTTCCTTCTTTTGTCTAAATTCCAAGAACTGATTTTCCATCCTCTGTAGAACACCCTTAGGATAACGTTATCAAGGAAGATATTCTTAAATTCTTCACCTTCTATTATGTCAATATCTTTACTTTCTCTGATATTTTTAGTCATTGACCACAGTTGATCATCTTCTCCTTCAAAACGATAAACATAAAGACTAACTATTTGATTGTCTAAACAACCCATTACATCAAACATATTTTCAAATGCTTCAATCCACCCATCAGCTTGCACAAGGTCAGATGATCCTCTGAATGATGGGGGTGTTTCCTCTTTAAATTCCTTATGATCGACATATGTATTTGTGGTTGGTCTAGTTGATCTTGTTCGGGGACACCACTACCATTTATTGCTTGATTCAAATGATCCATTACTACAATAAACTATTCAGTTCCGATTCTGACCATCTAAGGATTTTGATTTGGATGGTTATTTCCCTCTGTATTCCCTCCCAGCATAGCTTCCCTGTTTCTACTTGGAAAAACCATTCTGAAAAAAATATCTTAGGCAAAGCAATGTGGTAATCTTAAAATTATATATCATTTCAATTTGAGCATAAATTAAAAATGTTTTATAGATATTTTATTAATAATATATTAACTCCTAAAGTTTCCTAAACCTACCCATGAAACCAACTATAAGGCCCCAGCCTTAAACATTATTTAATATTAAAGAAATTCAATAATTTGACTTTAACTCACATCGAGGATCATTTATGGTTTAGAGATTTAGAGAATTAGGTTTTAAATTATACATCAAATCCTTAATTTTATAATTAGACACTTCTACTCACTATCCATTTTTTTCATAATACACAAACTCTTTAAAAAGAAACATGACATTATTTCATGTTTTAACAGTATAAAGTTTCCTTAATCCCATCCTTGGCTCCATTTTTATGTCCTGTGAAAAAAAATTCATTACTTGGGATGAGCATAAAAAGTCTATTAAGGTATACATAATGAAAGAAAAATATAAGTCTTAGGATAACATGAAAACCATGAATACTTTATTAGAATGTACTACTTTTCACCTTTAAGAAGAGGTAAATATACTTCACCGAGTATATGATCATTTATTACCCTTTATATAATAAAAATATTACCACTATCCTATATAAAGAAATATATAACATATGAAGGTAACTTGGGAAATAAACATACATAAATGGAATAATTATAGAGCCGACTTCCCCACATATCACTAAATAGAATAGCCATACGACCGCCTTTCATACCCAATGCATTGGAGATTATAACATAACCATCCATCCTTGGTTTATCATAGAACCACCCATAATTTGGTTTATCATGTCACCACTTATCATTAGTTTATCACATAACCACCCGTCAAATATCCAAGTACCATTATATAATCATAAGACATAAAATATTAAAAATATTATCATTTCACTAATAAGATTTCATTTGCAATAAAAAAATCATTTCAAGATATTGAAATAATAAATCCATTTCAAAAACCATTTCTAATACCAAAACACCCAAAAAGGAAATAAGATAATTCTGTTCCATTTAAAAACATTAAGGATAATAGAGGAAGCCAAATAATGATTACAATGACATAGAGGACATTATCGCTGCATATGTTTAAAAAATTCCTTTTTTCATTTAGTAAAACACTTAATAGATAAAAGAATCCATTTTTATGAATGTAAAAGTCAAATAGGGTTATTATACACTATGTAAAAGAAGGAGGTGCATATTATCCAAACATGCTTTAACGAATGTAGATTGAGACGAAGTACCTTACCTTGCATCTGACACGTCACTTAGGTTACTTGTTCTTCCGGAATAATAAACATTAGTTAATTTATACATGATTTAGAGCCATTATAAAGTATATTATTCTTTTTATATCACCTCTTCTATTTTATAAAAATTTCATAATTATTTATGTTAATATCGGTTATTTTGTCGATATTGGGTACCTGAGTAGGAAATGAACTTGATATAATTACAAATTGCCCATGTGGTCAAAATGAAATTATCTCTAGGATGATATTTATGATTTAGATATAATATATATCATATATATCTAGTATATATGTTTTTATAAAATTTAATTACATTTTTAGATAAGAAATAAAATGCACTATTCATGGATGTGGTAAGTTGTACATACGCATGAACGCTACATTAATTTATTTGTCATATTAATGAAATGAAAACAGAATGATACATAAATATATTATAATTCTAGTATAATATAATATGATATATATGTTCCATAATTTCATTAATTCCATCCTTTATATGTACCATGTATGGCATGAACAAGTCGTATCACTTTGAGGGGCGGTAGTCTGCATTTCCACAGATGAAATTTTCATATTTACACATTAGGAAAATAATAAAGGTATTATTTAAATAAGAAATAATAATATATACAATATTTATATAATATATATCATATATAAATATAGTTCCATCATAGTGGCCACCGTGATATGCGGTAAGAGATAATTGAACAATCATCATTTCCTGAGGCAGTAGTTCACCGTCCACAGAAATAGAATGTTCCAAATCCATTAAATGGAAGTGTGTGTAAGTGTAGTTAGAATAATTATCATAAAAAAAATCATTTTATATTAATAATAATGGTTTTATTATGTAATTAAATAATAATAATATAATAGATAGTGATGAAGTAAAATAATGGAAATGAAATTTAGAGAAGATGCTACCTCTAAAATGTGTAACACCTTTTGATTTGAGCCAAAAGGCATCCTTGAATTGCCTTATTCCTAAGGTAAGAATTCTAGCAGGAATAGAGGGATGCTGAGAGATTATTTGAGAAGAGTTTGGATGAGGAGGTGTGATTAAATGGGTATAGGTGATGCCTTTTTATCAGAGGGACGAGGGGAACTTTGGGATGTCACTGAAATATTATTTTATTATAAAATGATTTTCCCTTTCAATTGATCCCAATGTAATTTATTTCAAATATATGCTTCTTTTGGGATAATAACTCTAAACAAATAGGTTTAATACAAGTCTATCTCAAAAAAATTTCCTTACCTTTTAGCTTTAATCCTTAGTTAACTAATTTGACTCTTACAATGTCTTCTTGTATACTCATACTATATAGTATATATATTTACTATAAAATGAAAAAAGAACCTAAAGTGATTCATTAATGAAATTTGAAAACATTATATAATTTTTTTTTCTAAATATTATATTTTTAGGACTATTATATCATTTAATAAAATAGTATTTGTTTTAAACACTCATTTATATTAATTTTGTACTGGTCATATCACGACTATTAAAAACTCTATAACAACTTGATTATTTCGAAATAACTTTATTAATTGAAATATAACAAGTAATAATCATCCCTAAAATCTTTTTATGTAAAAAAAGTTTCAAAATAAATTTCTTTTCATATTTTCAATCTCATTTATTTAAATCATTCATTAATAAGGTAATCTTTATATCATTAGTGAGTCATATATAAATTTATTGATTTTATGACTAAAAGTTATAAATAAAATACCTTGATGTAGGAAATAATTTTATATTCTAAAAGACTATTTATAGTAAAAATGATCACTTATATAACCCCATAAAAAATTCATTTTACTAAAAGATACATGTTTATGTTTAAATTTTTTTTACTGTAAATTAATTCTTATGAAATGTAATCTTCGCATCTAAGTGGCTCCATGGGGTACCAAAATCAACCCAAAGATGAAAAGGGTCTTCCATATCTCATCCAATAGAATTAGTACATGTGTTAAGATAATTTAATATTATTTTATTAATATTTTTTACTCTTATTATCCAGATTTACCCTTTTACCATGGTAAATAAAATAATTACTAAAGTTATTATTCACAATGTTTAAAAATTACAGGTACATATTTACCCAATTTAGACCTCTTGATTAAAATTTTGGAATCCATTTTTCCAAATTCAAAACACAGAATTTGTAGAAATTAATTTAAAATTAATTCTCATTGTCAAAACAAAAAAGCAAGTTTTTAAGAAGTAATAACTATCAAAAAATTGACATGTGTTTATGTCCAATTAAAATTTGAAATTACTTAAAATTACTGAAATTGGATTAAATGATAGAAATATAATCCAGTTAAACTTTTAAACAAATTAAAATTACAATATAACTATAAAAATAAATTATATGAAAAAAAATATTTTGACTTAAAATGTTGTATTTTTCACCATTCATTAAAAAATGAACTTTATCAGAAAACTACCAAAAATTTACCCAAAGTAAATTTTCATGTCCTATATCTAATGAGGAATTTTATTTTTTAAAATAGAATTTATAAATTTGAAAAAATATATTTTGAAAGAGTTCTTCATAAAAAGGCGGTAACATGAGCCTTTAAAAATATTAATCTATTTCATGCTTAAAATATGATTCATTCTTATTTTAAGCCTCTAGAATTTATTGTTTAAATATGAAGACATTTAAAAAGAAATTTATAATCATATTTAATTTATTTATATACATTCCCGCCAATATAATGGTTATGAGTTAACTAACATTTAAATTAATAATAATATTATATTATTTTTTGGTATAACTCAACGTTGTGTGCAACGTAAGATTTAAGAGAAACTCGTTGTTTTATGTTTAGTACGCTATCAGATATATCATCCCAATTAATTTAATAATAATATTTAATTAAAAAATACTAATAATCATGAAAATGTGATATTCTTTATTTACTTGGGATGTTAAAAATATGGTTTAACCATTCAACATTTATAAATTAATTTAATTAGTCCATTACCATTCTTCCCATATAGCAATACATGATAAGATACATTCATAATATATTATTAAATTTTCATAGACACTATCAAGTGTTACTCATTTGTATAAAATTGATCTATATCATGGATTGTGATAGAGAAAATAATTTATAACATTAATGAAAACAAAATAAAATAGGCTACCAATTAGCTTTCAAAGTTTATTTCCATTGACAGATTCTACTTCATTATAATTTTTAAATTTTATACCAACTATTTGTAGTAGATTCAATCCTCTTAATTCTCCCATTCGAAATATTGTCAATAATTTTTTGATTTACATTTCATGATATATAAAAAAAATTTCTATAGGTTTGTAAAATTAGTAAACCCAAGGAAAAATTTGTCTCACAAATTCTGGAAAACTCAAATAATCTCTCCATATCTATGGGAAAATCATCACATAATGTTTATAAATTACATGAAATGATAATATCATCATTATATATAATTTAAATGATGGATTTGGTATTTTATTCTTAATATAAAAGTTATTTTCAACTTATAATTATCTATGTTTTATGATTCTCAAGTAATTATACAGCTTCAAATTACAAGATCTTGGGACATATTTCTTCCTAAAAAGAAACTTTTTAAATTTTCAAACATTGATCGCATCTCTATAAATCATAAATGTCTAAGGACACTGTATATATACCTCTTTATTAATCTCTATATTCTTAAATAGTTATTTTTTTCAATTTTATAGATTTTATAGTTTCTTATTATAGTAATGGAATATAGGATATTGATGAAATATAGTCTGACTACTATGAAAAATATATAATCAAATTATATGCCATAAATTTTGGAATGTCCCTTGAAAACTTGTCTATATTTTTTTCTCTCAACACTACCAATTCAATTCAACTTTTTTCTGAAAATTATTTTTTCCAATTATGTTTTTCTCTTTATTACAAGTTACAAGTTCTAATAGTCCATTTTTATATATTGGTATAGGAATTTGTTCAATTTTTTAATCTTTTTATTGTGATCCAAACCTTCCTCAACACATTTGGGTTCAATCTTTGAAAACAATATAATATGGATATCTTTTAAATGTCTTCTATTTATTTGTATCCCATTATTATGATCTCTAATGGTATTTTAAGAATCAATATGTTTTACTAGTCTTATATTTTATCAATTTTTCCTTAGATATTAAGCCTCATTTCTAGAATAAAAAAAACTATATCTTCAACATTAATTTCTATAATTTCTTTAGTTTGATTTGTAATTTCATTATTGAAAACATCATCCTCATTAATAAGAAAAAGATGATTATATACATTTTTAATGATAGTCACATCATCAAACACAAATATTCTCTTATTTATATTGTTTTAATGTCGATATGAACATATATTTTATGTAAATACTTTAAATATTTATAAATTATCTTTCTTATAAAATTTTCAATCAAATTTTATGTCTTATTGATCAAGGATGGACCCCCCAAACACTCTTTTGTGTTTCATATTTTGATTTCTTGTGAACCACATATCATATGATTTTATATCTATATCTTAACTATATAAAATCCTATGTTAAATAATTATAGTAGTTTTAATGGATTTCATCCAAAAATATATTAAATTATCAGGCCTAGTTAGTAGCATTATATCCAAATAAACAGTACTCTTATACTACTTTTTAGTTATAACATTCTTATAGAATTTGTGGTTTTCTTGAGATCATTTATTATAATATATTTTAAAATATATTCTAAAAATTCGATAGCAGACTCACTCCCTTTATCATATTTTGGATTCTTTATATCGTAATACATTGTTATCAATAAGTGACATGATAATTATAAAAATGCTTAAAAATTGAGAATTTTTATTCATTAATTTATTCCAATTAATTATTATAAAATCATACATTAATGTTATGAAATAATTATATATACTTGTTAACATCTTTTTCATAGGACCACAAACATAAAAATGTGTCAACACCAATGATCTTTGATTCTGTATTTTGACCCGATTGTTGATTTTATGTACCATAATTAATTTTATACATGTTTTAAAACTATTTAAGATGTATTTATTAATGAATAGAATATTTAATATAGAATTCTCTTTGATTATATTTCTATTGAACTTTTCTCTAAGATGACCATATTTTCTATTCTATAAATAGTTCACAATCTATGTACTAATGTAGTAATTTTTTAACTTATCCAACCAGACAGAGGTCCCCTTATGTTAGTATCACTCTTCATATAACAATTATATCTTCCAATATTTTCATAATATGTCTCTTATTATTTATTATAACATTATTTACATCATCCAAAACATTCTATACACTCAATAGATTATGTTTCAGCACATCAATAAATAAAACATATTATTGTAGTGTTTTTATTTATCACTAATTTTTTACCGTAAACCACTATTTCTATTAAATAAACTATAATTTTAAATATTTAAATACCCTCACTCACATATTTCATAATTTAATGTTATTTAAATTTCTTATCATGTTTTATTATAAATTAATATCCATAATTCATTATTTCTCAGTTTTTCGTTCCTTAAAAGAAATTTCAATAAATTTATCTTATTGTTTCAATTTTTTGTCATATTAAAATGAATTTATATAAAAATTGGATTTAAATAAGGTAGTATGATAGTGATCTATTAACCTGAAGTGTTTCCTTCATGATCACACTTTATAAAGAAACAAATTTCAGTTTCATAAAATAGTTTTACCACTCATTATGTTTTCTTAATTTGTGGACGATTATTTTATCAACTTAGATACTTGAATTTTATAACTCCTGGATAAAAGTATCTCATTTTTCAATGTGTATACATAATCTACTAACATCTGTAATATTTGTGTCCAAAACCCTAGAAAATTAATAGTATCCATAAAATATAATTTTTTGATATAAATTTCCATATTTTATATTTCAATGTACAACCATATTTTTAGGATTAAAAATGTGATAGTTTCAAGAAAACATTTTGTAAAACTATTAATTCTAGTTTTAGTGATGTTTTAGATTTTTTTTACAAAACATTTCTCTCATTTTTTTATCATATTTTGAATTTTATATAGAACTCTTACCCTAAAAAGAAAACTATTTTTCACTGGATTCACTTATGAATCCTATTTCCTCTGGACTTGTTTTGAAATTAAATTTCACATTATCAGATACAAGTATTGTTTATATAATATATCATAGTATTTATTATTTTAGACACTCATGTAACTATTTTGTATCTTTATTTTACTTATTATATTTGATGGATAATCCATAAGTTTATATGATATATTTGTTAAAATCAAACATAAATTTTATTTTCCTCTCATGTTTAAAATTTTATTTATCTTTAGAGTATTAATATCATTATCTCTAAGGTTGAAAATAGTAGTCATATCATAAATTATCTTTTTTATATCTATTTTCAAAAGCATTAATCTCTCAATTTCCATAAGTCAACATACTTTTTGATTTATATTCTTTTCCTTCAACCAAGTATTTTCTTTAGGTGTGATTTTTAATCTCTCAGACTTCCAATATACTTTTGTCACATTTTTATCTCAATTAAAATAGTTTTTTTCTATTCATAATTCAAATTATTTAGAATAAAATTCACTATTAAATCTTGTTTCATTCTTTAAGGATACAAATTATTTATCTTCTTTAGATATGAATACTTTCCATGTAGTCACTTTAGGGATTTTCTCTATTTTTAATCTCCGATCAATATTAGAAAAATGTTATTCAGTATATATAAAGAAACTTTTGAATAATTTGGATGACATGTACTTATATTCTTTTAATTAATACTTATATCTCTTGAATGGGTCTCTTTTCTTACATGATCCTGAGGTTGTTTCATCAAATTAATTATCATTATTTTTTCTCAACAAACACATGGATCAAAAGAGAAAATTTTCATCAAAATTTTAACATTTAAAAGTTAATATACCATGATAATTACCTTTACCTTTATTAACATTTATTAACTATAATGAATGAATCTGATAACAATATTACATTTTATTATCTCCATTAAAGGTAGCGTTATTTTCATTTGACATTATATTCATGAATTATATAAATGAAATATATTTTTCCTTATTTATATTAATTTTAGGATAAACTAAAATTATTATCTCATTGGAAAATATAGTACTATCAATCCCATCAATATTTTAGTTATAAATATCTCGATCACGAATAGTAGATAGCATGGGATGACACCCATTTAGAGGAATTATCAATAGTTAATTCACAACTATGTAGTTTTCAATGGTTTTTTTATATCCTATAATATTATTGAAAATAATATTAACTATTTCAATGAACTCATCAAATATTTCAAATTCTCACATTATTGTATATTCAAAATAATGACGACAATTTTTTAGATCTTCTTCCATTACATTTTTAGCTCCTTCAAAAATACTATATATTTTTTTCTGATCTCTGTAGAATATTTTAATCTTATAATTTTTTTAAAATCCTTCTCAGATAATGAAATAGAACTATATTCCTTACCGATATATATCTCTCAATAATCATTTTACTAAATATGGATAATGAATCAATCTCATTTGGTTTTGAAAAACCTTGAAGAACATAGTCTTAAACATAAATTTTAATAATGAAAATATAAGGTAACATTCATTATTTAATTAAATGAAATATTGTGTCAGTGATATTTTGGATTAAATTATTATTGATTTAGTTTTGATTATATATATAACTCTTCAAAGAGATGTATTTGAGAGTGAAACTTTCTCTGATACGAATTTTTTGGATCACTTAATTTAATGATTAAAATTATTAGGAGTGAATTTTTTCTAATAATTCTTAATTTTTCAAATCAAAATGACCCCATTTAAATTTATAAATAATAAATAAAATCAAACCTTAGATAATGTAAATTGATGACATGGTATATTTAATGTGGTTCAACCACGATATGGTTGACTATGTCACTAGTTTATGGTGGTTGTTTCCTCACACACAAAAATATTCCTTATTATTATCCTTATAAATCCATAATAAATGGTATATATTTGAAATTGGTACAACACATTCACTTTTCAAACACAATAAGCACCATATTATTATAATAAAAAATAAATAAATAATATTCTTAAAAAATTATCATTAAATAAAGTATGAGTCTCCAATATCTAATAAAAATATATCCTCAATATTTATACTATTAACAGTAATCTCCTCTGGATGTTCCTCTTAAATTGTTGTTATATAAATATATATTCCCTAATGGATATATCACATTTGTTTAAAGTTGAACTCCAATTAATTCATGTTCTAGTAAATCAAGGAGTAATTTTGTCCATCAATCTCTTATAAAACTACTCATCCCAATGCTCATTCAATTTTGGTAAATCGAATTCCAGGGGAAGGATACACCTGATTCCTTAAATAAAGGAAACATGTTATCTCATTTTCATATCCATTAATCTCATTAAAATATCTTTAAAAATCTCCATCGTCTTCCATATTTATTTATCTTTCAATGTATCTTCTTTATTTTATTTGAAATTTCATATGTGTAGTTAAAATTATATTATGAATGCATCATAATATTAGAGTTTCTATTTTGTATCACCACATAATGAAATTTTTAAAATTAAAGAAACCCTACATCAAATTTATAAAATTTGAGTTATTATTCTATATATTCAAAGGTACTCTTATCTATTACCTTTTCTAGAAAGGTAACCTAAATACTCCAAATAAACTATAATTTAATATTAGACACATCATTTTTTGAATATTTATTCTTACAAAATGTTTAGAAATAAATATTTGACATTATAAGTTATCTTTATGAAATATTTTTTCTTAAATTTCCTATGAAAACTCAAATTTAATCTTATGAATCTCAATAATTTTCCAAATTATTATTCCATAACATAATCTACTTTCTCTCATTTATTCTTATATATAATCTCATACTTCTAAATCTAATATCTATCTAAGAAAACTCATTTTCCAAGAATCCTAAAACTCATTAAATACTTACCAGATGTAATAATTTATGAATAAATATTTTGTTAAAAAATAAAATATCATAATCAGCGGGACAAATAATAGTGAGTAAACTTACACTAAGATAACCATTTTGACCATTATGTCTAAAAATATAAGCATCACCACCATTATCAACATATTAATTTATACTTCCCATAGATGAGTAAAATACATAATGTTTTTATAAATTTGGATATCATTAAAAAAATATTGACTAATTATAATCATTATCATAAATGATAGATCTAATGTTTACTAGAGAGCTGTCGATATCTTTTAAATTTAGTTTACTATCAAAATAAAACAAAGAGAATATAGGATAATATGAACCTATGAACAATTTAACTAGTTAATTAAACCATAATTTACCGCCATTGTACATACATAACTATATAGGATCACTAATATATTTTTCAATCAAAACAATGTGTTCTATAAATCAAATAAAAAAAATCTAATTAAGGAAAAAATTGCATGTTTTACTGATAAATTCTTAGGTGGCTAAAATGAAGTAATTTTTTATATCATCAATTAGAAATTTAAAATTATATGTATATAAAAAATAGATTTTTTTTTTGGTATGTGTGTATGTATTCAGAGGAAAAATATGTAGTCTTACTGGGGGTGTTTAATAAGAATTAGATATGCTTATTTGTTATTTAATATTTACAAGATTGACTATGGATGGTGACAGATGGTGTTTTATGTACTGAGATATTAGTTCAATATTCTATAACAGTTCAATATATAAAAAACTCTTATTCATTGGTGAAATAGAAAATTATATAATGATAGATTATGGGATAATATATCAAATTAAATGAAAAAAGACTAAAAATAAGAACAGACAGACTATTCATTTACCCAATTAAAAAACTAAAACATATATGTAACTAATATGGAAGTAAACTAATCCATTATGTGTCTTATTTCCTACAATAGTATTGATATTGAATAAATAAATTAAAATTATTATAATATTATAAGATAATATTTTAATCATCTTATTAAAAAAATTAAAATTGATGTATTGTAGTAACATAAGTAATTGTAGGTGTCATGGATATGAAAAAATAATAATTTTAATTTTTTTTATTTGATTGATAAAAGTAAAATATTATAAATTTAAGTTGAGTGATGATTTTAATAAATCATAAGTTATTTGAGGAATAGATCATGTTTTATATATAAAAGATTTTAAAACTTACATAAAATATCACGTGGTTATGCATAAGGTAACCTAACTTTGTTGAAAAATATTTATTTACAATCATTTCATACATAGTAAACTAAAAAATATATACATATATACCAATGGGTCATAAAATATTAATTATTTCTAATATTCCTTTATATCATTTATACTAATTATTTTTGGGAACCCCACTAAGAAGATGTAAATTATTTTGAAAAAATAAAATGTAGTAGATTGTAAGAAATCAACACAATGTAATCTTTTGTTACTTTAAAATAAATTATATATAAATATAATCATAATATGGTTAAAAATATTCATTGTACTCGTTTAATGGAATATCTAATAATTAAAACATACATGTAATATCTATATTCATTTTATCAAATTTTGATGTTAGTTGAGATTTTTTGTACTTCCAAATTGGATGATGGAGAGATATAATAATTTTAATAACATGTGAAATAATTTTTTAAAATAAAATTTTCTAAAAAATATTTATGAAATAACATGTTCTTACAAAACAAATTGAATGATTTAAAGATATTATTAAAACCTATTTAAGAAATAAATTTCCATCTAGAAATATATAGTCATCATTGAAACCTTTTTTCTTTAATACATGTCTCATATTTTAATGTCATGCATAAAATATTTTTTATAATATATTGAATAATATATTTCAATTTGATATCAAGATGAAAATAAATAGGTTATTACGCATTAGTTATAATGGAATTTAATACTACGTAGTTAACTATTCTATTAAAAAATTATTCAGAAGATATATTTAGGAACCTCATATATTGTGTTTAAATTTTAAGAAAATATAATCAAAAAATATACACTATAAAATTATTACATTTAGTAGAGTTTTTAATAATGTTTTATGAAACCACCTCCAAATAAAAATGTATTTTATTTAATTCATGTTTTTAAAAAAGTGCTGATATGAATGTAAAAAATGGGAACAATGTTATCTTTCTCCTCGAGCACACTACTTTCTTCGATCCCTTCTTCCCAAACATGAACTAATAAAAATAAAATACATCTAGATTGTTGAGGGATAATTTTCAATAATAGTAATTAAACTTCACTATTTCATGGTGATATGTGATATTCCCTACAGTGACTTACCAACAAAATAATGTTTTTTATTCCTACTAGTACTAGTTTTTCCAAGATTTAATTTAATTTTTCATTTTCTGAGATGTAAATCTAAAAGAAAATTTTTATTATTATTATTTTTTAAATATTACCTTAAATGTTTCAATAGCATAGTTTTAAATCATTATTATCCAATATTAAGATATTTTTTTTACTTGAATTTTAGAAATGATCCTTTTATTTCATTTTTATATACATATTTAAGTGGATTTTTTCATTCTAATAAAAAGAAGAATATTATAAGAAATTAATGGAGACATGTTTTTTATTTCCATTGAGTTAGGATGCTTTATTATTATTCCGTAACTTTTTTCCCAAATTATTTTCCTTAACACCAATAAATATTCTTGGAACTTTCATATTTGAGATATTGTTGTTCAAAGTAATTATTAATTATGTACCAAATAAATTACAAGTGATATATGAAGATGATGAGAAACCAAAAACAACATTATATATTTATAATTATATGTCACACTAAGATATTTTCATAAATTATTTGTAAATTAAAAATATATTCTTTTTCAAGGATGTTCTAAGTCGAATGCTTATTCATTTAAATTTTAATACAATTTCTTTGAAATTGTTTAAATATATAAAACTCAAAAATCAGAAATAAATTCATTAAATTATCCTTCCTAAAGATTAATAAATTTATTAATAATTCCATGTTATGGAAAAAACTCTCTCAAAATTTATCACATGGTTTATTTTTTTTAAATATTTTATTTTGAAAATAGAACATTGATGTTTATTACTGTTATTTTGAAAATGTGATGTTTTTATTAATGTATTTTTTTATAATAATACAATATTTCATAATATATAATCCTCTTTAATATGTGTTATGTTAATGGAAATATGTTATAATGATAAATGAATTTATATTTTTTTTCATTGAGTGTGAATGAATTTTATAATTTCAGTCCCATATTATTATCTGACTATATTTTTTCTAAAATTGAATGTATTAGATGAAATATAGATAAAATTAAAATCACAATTCTTTGTAAAAAACTTATTATTAAATTATTTTAAATTAATTTTTATATTTTTTAATTGCTAATTGGCATGTGTACTATATAATTGAATATCTATGTCTTAATAGTAATTTTAGATGTCAGATTAAGAGAAATGATGTTTATGAATTCTTGATATTAATGTAATTCCCTAATCAATATGTGGATTTTGGTTTTCATATATAATAAAACATGACAAATAGATTGATATCTTGTTTCAATAAGTATATTGAACACACATCTTCTTATATAATGACAAATGAAATTTAAAACATGATAAATGATACTTATTCATTATTACGAGACATTATCAACTTGAAAACAATATTATTATTACCCATGGAGGCTGGTGTTGATATTAACTTGAAAAATTTTATTTGTGGTACTTTGGGAATACAACATCAAGATATCAACATACTAGTGGATCAAATATTGATAATTCATAGACCAATTAATGTGAAAATATTAATAATAATATAGAGGTATTTTATAAACTAGTTAAGGATGGAATTAAAGAGAAATGTGGATGATATGATAAATTTTTAATAAATATTCTACTAATGTTGTCTCACATAAATTACCTAGGGATAATTATAAATAAATTAATGACTATGAAATTAAAATTGATTCATGATGCGTCCCCTAATATATTTTGGTATTTTTATCACATAAAAAATGTTGTTATCATTATTTGGCTCAATTATTCAAAAAAAATGGACATTCAAATTATTGTATGATATATTGGGGAGATTATGCAAGTAGATAGGACTCTAAAATGTTTTTTAATTTTATATAGAAGACAATAAGTAATGTTTATAGATTGAATCATCATAATTTAAGACCCCACCACTTCAGAAAGGTATGAAATACTTTAATTTTTTTATAACCCCTTATTTATTTCTATAAAAAAGTTTCTAAGTGGTCCCAAGAGTTATAGGGAGCCTGGATAGTAGGATTTAATACTAAAACAAGTAGTTATAGTCCCACCACTAGCCTGAACATGTACATCGACTAGTTGGTGGAGAGGGAAATTGTATTAGTAGTCTATAGGTGGCCACATACTGGAATATGGAATTGGGTTTGTTAAATTAAAAGGGGTTAAAAAATCATTTCATCCACTCCCACATATCTTATTATCAATAATTTTGGCCTCTTAAAGGATAATAGAAGCTAGAATGGATTTACATTCTCATCCCTCGAATTTCAGGTGCTCCAACTTCAATCATCACTCATTTTTTCTCCAGACTGTGGCATTATAAATCTCATAGTATATCCAACACCCCTCTACCTTTCATTCTTATCATTATTCACCTTAATAATCTCTCTCACCGATTTCATCATATGTTGATTATTTTTATGTATTTTATCTATTTTCTTCAAAACTTTCATTTTATCTAAAATTGAAGGATGATACCAATTGATTGGGTCCCTATGGGGTTTAGGTAGACGGTCTAAGTTCTCTTCCCTTAAAGAATCATCTAAATTTGTCATTTTCATCAAGGGATTTCAGTATAGATTGTCTAATGCATGTCTAAAAAATAAATTAAATTGGTTTTCTACCTTACTAGCATCTTAATAACTCCATTGGTCTTAGATAAAAATGTTTTATTTCCATAGTCATTATAATAAGACACTAAAGTGGTAACTCTTTATTACACCTAGGAATTGGTTGAATTAAATTGGGTTATACTAGGATTCTCTTGTTAAGGTAATTAATTAATTGTAAAATATATGTTCCCAAGGGTGACCTTTAACACCCTGTAGTTATCCATGAATGAAAATAAAAAAATTTCAATATTAGTGATTTTGGATTCATTTTGTTTGAAATTTTTATTTTGGATTAATTAATTCTTAAACTTCAATGAAATGATGGTGAGTACAAAATTCCTTGGAATGTAACTTCAATTCACTGAATTATATTGGTATGAGACTCTATTCATTACCCTTGGATATTATTATAGGACTCATCTTAATATCGAGATTAGAAAATCCATGGATCAATTGAGGTCTAAATATAATGAATGACTTGAGTGCTCTATCTTTCATTACATCCATTTCTATGGGTATCACCCCATTGGATTCATTTAATATCGATAATTGTTTAATTTCATGGATTTTTGTTAGGGGTCTTGAGGGGAACCACTGTGGAATGTCATAGAAAGACTTACCTATATTCTAATCAATTTTATTATTGTGGAATAACTCAGGTGAGATCATTGGATTCCAATATTGTTGTGATTCTAAAATTCATGTACAATACCTTGAGTATTGACTAGATAGATGGATTTTTTTTATGAATTACTAGAAGGGGAAACCCAGATGTGACACATGGATTTCCTCAGTTTACCAGATTATTTTGGCAATAGTGATGTCCCTTAGAACTACATCGATCCATGATACTACCACTAACATAATAGATACTGGTATTAGAGGAAGTAGGTAGGGTTGACTTGGTTCTCTCTTTGAGACCTAATGATCGACATGGTATTATTTTTTTCAACAACATGTACTCTCAATCTTTCAATTATTTATTTAAGACCATTATGATTTACATATAAATAATAGAATTTCATTAGACACCATTGGTGGTGGACTACTATGTTGTACTCACAACCTTTGTTGGCCATTGTTTGGTACATGAAAGGATTTCTAGATACAAGTACATATAAGATAAGAATCACTGCTACTGGTGCTTTATTATATGGATATGTTGGGGTTTTTAGAATTCGATCAAGGATATAGATTGAGACTTCTGAGGTTATGTAATCTTTCATTGTTTTACATATATTTACTTTTCGGCTAGATAAACATGACTTTACTGAAATTTATTCCATATCAACATGTATAAATTTACATTATGATATTGCCTATGTTGCGACATAGTATTTTTAATGTAAAGTTAATTTGTATTGATGTTATGTTTTATGATTTTTACGTTTTTTATATTATGTTGACATCTGACCATATGGTATAATCTCCCCACAGTACAACATACATTCCCTCACAGCAAGTCATCAACCTCTAGTGTACATAGAGGTGTGTTTGAGGTAAATTTGTGTACTATCCTAGAGAATAAGTTCAATGTAATTAAATTTAGATATTTAGAAATGGAATAATAGATCATTTTATTTTTTTCACAATATTTGGGATTGTTATATAAGAGAATAGGGTGTTTTGATGTCTTGTTAAGGAGCACATTCTTCTGAGTTTTAAACCCACATATGTGGGGAAAATCCGTATTGTTAGGGAAGGGAATCATTGTTCTTTCCTTTTTATTTTACAATTGAATTATTTCATCCATGAGTGGTGCACTTGTGTGTGATGATATAAATCTATGGGATTTTCAATTTTGGTTGATTGGCAAAAAGGGTGTCAAAATTTATGAATCTTGTTATGAACATTGGTTTAATATATCATCTATATATTTCATATTATTAGTTGCCTCTTGGGGTTCGAAAATGTAGCATTTTTATCTATTTTATGTGGATTATATTTACTAGATTTTTATATCCACCTAATGATTTTAATAATTTATAGGTTTAAATATTTAATATGCCTGCAACCATTTATACGGTGGTTTCACATATAAATGTTTGGTAGATTCTTATGCGGAGAACTCCTTGAGTGACCCATTTTAAATATTTGGAAGATATAAATTAGTTATTAAAGTTATGTTTTTGGCTAAATAAGGTGTCAATTATCAACTTATATGTCCATTTCCATTATTAATTATGAATATAATTGTTCATTGTGTCCTTGTCATAAGGATAGATACAAATTCATTTAATGTAACCTACCTATATCATAGTGGTTGACTCAAGGGTTGATCTCAAGGAAGTAGTGTTGAATATCCTACTTGTCTTTCAAAAACACTTTTTTAGATTTTAAATATTTTGAAAGAAAGAAATGAGAAAAACACAAGACAATGGTGGAGAGAGTGTCGAAATAGTGGATGAACAATAAAACAAGTGAAATAGAATTTTAGTTGCATATGGATGAATTTTACTAATAATAAGACCATATCCATGTTTCTACACTCTATTCTCACTTTTATAGATATTATGATGAATAAAAATATCAATTATCAACCACACCAATTGCAAGAGTATTGACACAGATCATATTCCTTACTCAAATTAAATAAAAACACTATAAAAAATATGCTCTTCAATGTTTGATAATTACTAAAGAATAAAAAATGAATTAATTGACAAACTCATTATCAAAATGAAATATCACAAGATATTATGATCTTCTGAGATCATCCGAACAAGAAATGAATATCAACTAATTAAACTATGAAAAATGTGTGAAGAAGAGGGAAAATAAATGAGGAATGAATATAGAACACATTTTCTATGAAAGGGTGTCCTCTAATATCATCCCGAATCACCATAAAAATAACCTATGGGTAATGAGGATGTGATAATAATCGACATGAAGTTCATATTCTTAGGGAACATTGAATTTTCCTTCATCGATCAACCCTCATAAATCAACACTCCATTTATGAAGGTATAAGAACACAACAATGAGGTAGAATAATGAATAACATTTTCATTAAGAAAAATAAAAAAAATTATGTAATGAATTATATGGAAGAAGATTGAGATAATTTGAGATAATCTCCATAAATCCAGATAGGGAATTATAGAGGATCAAAACCACCTCTTATTCTAAAAATAACTAGAACATGGTGAAATAATATCTAATATAAAGTATACATCCCTATGGAACACTTTTAGGTGATCTATATTGGATTGAGTGGAACCCCTAGTGAGTATAAAAATTCCCCAATAAAAAATTGACAGAACTCCATATGGTAATGGACTTGTTGAAAATCACTAGCATAGTACACAATTCCCATTAGTCTCTAGTACCTTCAAAAACATTATGGAACATATTGAAATATGGACTGGATTATCTCACCTTTTAATTGATCTTCTCTTTGTATTATAATTTAGAATTTTATGGAATCACATTAGAATTTAATAGGCATGTGACCATAATAGATGAAGCTTCAATATGCAATGAATTCTCCATATTGAACATCTTTGACTTCATCATCAGAATTGAATGCAAGAATTCATCCCATGTTTCCTACAATGAAAAAAATTTGAACTAGTAATCAAACACATATTTTCACTCTTACATTCCCCAACATAACATCCATGATTATCATCCTTCAAAAAACTCTTGTATCATCACCGTAGATTGTATTTATTAATTTTTGGTATAGAACACCACCTTGGTAGATTTGTTCTTCAGTTATCTTAACAAATCCACTTCATACGAGCTCTTCTTAATGGGTTCAATATATTTTCATATATTGTATAAAAATATTCATATCGTAGAAAATCCAATAACAGGACATTATATGTTCAAAAGGAATATCATATGGTTCTGATTTCATTATAGGATTTCTCTAAAAACCTCATGAGCGTGCATGGTTTTTCGAGAATCCTTACCGCTAGGAATGATGAGATCCATAAACGTCTTCAATCCTTCAAAATGAGAGTAATTATTGATTACACTTTGAAATCACACATGAATCAGCATCTTAAAACCCCCATTTTCATCCACTAGTGTGAAATGTTATCGCTCAAAATGTTTGGATTCATTTTAGTTACTCAAGTATAAATACTAAATTCTTCCTCACCTCGATTCTTTATTCATGAAACAGTGGATCTCCAAATTCCATGATGGTGTCTTCCACTACTAGCTCGGGTTTGGATTCATCATCATCTTTATTTCAGTTTTTCATATCATGATTTCATGTCATCTTATATCACATATCATCTTTTATAGCACTCATCAGCTTTAGTAGTTGATCTCAGTATTACGATTCAATGGGTATCACTCCATACAATATAATGCTTTGATGGTGAGCCTACCCTCATTTAAATTTCTATATAGATTCAAATTTAGGTTTTGATAACCTCTATAGTTTTTTCTTATGATTATTTTGGGTTTATCAGGAGCATGAATCAACAAAATCATCATAACAGAATAGTTCATCTCAATCTTGATGAATCTCGTGGATTCGATATTACCAAGATTTTTTTCACCAGGGTTTCTTCAACCTTTTATCAACCATCTTATTCATTCAAATAAATTCATGTTGATAGAACTACAATGCATCATGGTTATAAAAACAATCACTTTTTTTATTGTTGAAATCTAGTTTGACATCTCTTACCATGGATCAGATTTGTTGGAAATGGAAACCAAATTCGTCGGTTGAATTTTCAAAAAAAGCGGAATCTACTAGAAGCATCCTTGGCATCATACCCATGTGAATCTTTCCCTCTTCAATGCATCAATTTCATTTCCTTATGTATGATATTTAATGTTTCCTTTTTTTAATTTTGTATCTATAATTAACTCTATTACCCTATAGAATTTTGGTGTCTTTAATAATTGAGGGAAAATTATATAAATAGGGAAAAAGTATATTTTCATTATAATGGGAAAAAATCATGAAAGTATTTTTGTAAAGTTTATTTTTACATCACACGTGTCCAGTAAATTAGGCTTTGTAATTCCATGTTTAGGTCTTGGATTGTAAAACCATAAGTCGGGTATCAGTTCAAAATCAATAGAGTTTCTATATCCACCCCTCACTCCTCTGGGAGATATCATTATTTTCATCCCTCAATGTTTGTTTACAGAAACTAATGTATCCAATAATTTATAATCATTCATTAAAAATATGACTAACACAATCTAACCGTAAGTTTCTATGTTTTCTAAGGAAAACTATGAAATTTGGTGCATCTAAATGAAGAAATTTTTTAGGTCATAATAACTATAAGATATCGTCACAAATGGGTATATAAACCCGTCATTGGAGAATGAAGATGCCTTTAGAAATAAACTAAATGCTTCTCTCAAAAATCATTGTAAGAAAGACAACATGACATTGTTCTTCCTCTATCGTGGGTAGATGAATCAACCATTGAAAAAATTTTCTATGAAACAACATGAAAGATTTATTGGGATACCCTTGACACCATATTCAAGGTTGTTGATTGAGTGAATTTGATCATCTTCAAACACTAGGAGTGGTTTTTGAAATGGCACAAATAAAATAATATTGGACGATCTATGAATACTTCTCATGTTTAATTTTATTATTAACAACTTAAAAATAAATGGTGGAAAATTTAAAGTCATTCGTGTCATTTAAAAGTAATTTTGGTCTCCCATAACTAGCATTGAGAATGTGGTTGTGTAGGTTGAATAATCAAAGGGCTTCGAAAAAATTTCCATTGAATAATTGATGGGATCAGTGAAAGTGCATTAGAAATTAATGAAAAATAATGATGGTTCAACACTTGAACATGCCTTAGAGTATAAGTTGACTCTAAGAGAATAAAATAGTGTCTGTACACAATGAGGTGTTTATTTCACAAGTAATAATTCAAGAGGTAGATGGAATAGATATCTTCCAATACATATATAAAAACAAAAAAATTGTACTAGTTTTTGTGGAAGTGGAAATAGTAGAGTCTGATTCACTTGTGGTCATAGAAACACAAAGAATGTTTAATTGCACTATTTATATAAATTCATCTATTATTACTCTACGTGTTGGTGCAAAATTGATCAAGATTAATGATCCAACTATGTTGAAGCATATTACCAGGAAAAAGAGTCACCACACTCTTCCTCATACAACAACTGGAATAAAGACAACCAGATTGAGTGGTATCTCAACATGGGAGTAAGAAACCATATGAGTTGTAACAAAGAAATTATCGAGGAAGTCACAAAAGGATTTCTTAGAGACACGAGCTTTGGTGACTCAGAAAAGTAACACTTCAATGAAAAAATAAAAAAATAAAATCCATTAGAAGAATGGTGATCAAAGTTACATCTCTAATGATTATTATATAACAAACATGAAAAATGAAATAATTTTTATTAGAAAACTCCTTGAGAAGGGGTATGTCGTACACATGGATTAATATTATCCCTCTATAATATATTCTCATAGGGGACTTGTGTCTTGAGTCCAAATGGATAAGAATTTTAGGTTTCCAATCTAAATTAACTCAAAGTCTAAGGACTATCTCTTTGGAATCGTGAATAAAAACTAATGGATATGTAATTTTTTCATTGGGAATCTCTATTTTATCTTCCATAAACACTTTTAATCATCATGAATAGTGCATGTATTTTAGGAAATTGAAGATCCAAAATGATTGTGTGAGGCATGTACACTTTGTAAGCAACAAAAAAATTCCTTCCTGAGTGGAGTGTCCAGAAGAGAAAAGGAAACACCTTAGTTGGTTCACACTGATATTTTTGAACAACATGAAACACCCTAAATTGGAGGTAATTAATGATTTATTACCCTCATTGATGATTTCAGCCATAAAATTAGGATGTATTTTATCGAGGAAAAATCATTATATTTTATTATCTTTAAAATTTTCAAAGCTCTTGTTGTAGCTGAAAGTGGTCACAAAATCTATGTACTCAGATCCGATAGAGGTAGAGAATACACCTCAAATTAATTTCAAGATATTTTATAGGAAGAGTGTATCAAGTAGAAATAAAAATAATCTTACACACTATATTATAATGAAGTTATAGAAATAAATAACCACACCATCCTCAACATGATGAGAACCATGATAAAAGAGAAATTTTTGTAAAAGAACTTCATGGAAGAGCCTATTACATGTACTACATACCTGCTCAATCAGTTTCCAACAAAGATTTTAATAAATTTTACACCGTAAGGGGAATAAAAAACATAAAATTGATTATGTTACATTAAAGAATCATTGTGTGTTTCTTATTATCATGTTTCAGAAGTATTAAGAAGAAATAATGTATACTATGGTGAAAAGTATGTCCTCATCAGCCAGAGGGTGGGGTCTAAAAACTAGAAGCTCTACAATCCACTATCCAATTATGTGGTGGAGATTAGAGATGCATTATTTAGTGATGAAGAATATTTGAAATATAATTATGATGAATAAAAAAATGATATTATAGTCAAAATAGAATAAAACCATGAAAGGCATGTCCATCAAGAGAAAATTCCCCCTACACGTTCTTTTGACACATCATTAGTACACAAAAGTCTAGATGTACATTACATTATTCTTGAAAGAACACCATCTTGTCAAAATTCCTCTAGTGCATCCTCTCACAATTTTCTGATAAAAATGAATTGATTAAGATAAATCTATGAGCAAATATAATAGGTAAAACTTTTCTTCCTGTATATAGGTCATATCCTTTGTTGTTTTTGGAATCCAAAACAGAATAATGTTGGAGAATCACTATGAAAAAATAAACTCATTCCATAGCGAAAAATGACACATGGTAGCTAAATACAATTATTAATAGTGAGAAAAATATTTTTGATAAATGGGTGTACAAGATCAAGAGGAATTCGAATGGAAAGTCTTATCTTTATAATGAATGTCCGGTAAAAAGGGATATAAACCGAAGTGTGGCGTGGATAATAAAGAAGGGTTCACTCCTATTTCTCACCATGACATTATGAGGATGATTATATTCATTACAGTCCATCATTGTTGGATAATATACCAACTATATGTGAAAACTAAATACAAGAACTGAATTATAGAAGAAGATGTCTATGTTGACTAGCCTAAAGGCTTTGTTATTGAAGGGGAGGAGAATAAGGTGTATTGGCTGAAGAAACCCCACTATAGGATAAATCAAGCTCTACATTCAACGAATTCATGAATCTAAAACTAAATTCAAGGGAATGGATTCACCCGACATCCATATGAGAATTGGATTACATTACGAATAATTATCCAGGAGATATGCCTATATAATTCATATTTACTGATGATTTATTATATACACATAATAGTTGAGTGATGTCTGATGAATTCAAGAAGGCCACGTTTAAGGAGTTAGAGATGACCGATAGAGGTCTCAGTTTCTTTTTCTAGGTATATATGTAAAGAAACAACATAGTGTAATCAATATATCATAATATAATTAATTTAAGGAATTTCTTGAAATTTATGATGGCCAACTACAATGTTGTAAACATGCCTATTGCAGCGGACATTGTACATCCTGACCCGGGTCACCCCTGAACTCGTGGCTAGACTGGTGGCCACATGACCTCAAGCATGTATCCCCATATGCCAGAGGAAACCGACTATAATAAAGGTTCTAAGGATAGTCAGTGGGGAGACTATACCCACATTTTAGTGTTAAACAATAGATA
Organism: Viscum album; assembly: GCA_963277665.1. Classification (NCBI taxonomy): domain Eukaryota; kingdom Viridiplantae; phylum Streptophyta; class Magnoliopsida; order Santalales; family Viscaceae; genus Viscum; species Viscum album. The sequence continues at coordinate 2,130,560,836 of OY728155.1, read as the reverse complement.
AAGTCAATAAATAGCAGAAACGTTATAATAAATGAATAAGCAGAGGAAAGCGGATTTTATAAATCGTGTACCAAACAAATGGCCAAGGTCAAATTATGTAGAAGATGCATGCATGACATGCTAATGATACAAAAGTAGAAAATAGTGAACAAAATAGTATGATTTACATTTCAATGCAGAAATAAATAAATAAATACTCAAAGACCAAAGTGCCATCTCCTTGAGAATCCCAACCCTCCACTCAGTCATGTTCTCCTAACTCCTAATTAAATGAAAAAAAACACAGTTCTGCAACCAAATAGATACTACTTGGGTACCCAGTGCAATGGCGGCCAGAGTAGGGTGTGAGATATAAATATCCACAGGGTAGGACCACCAGTGTCTACCCCAAACCGGACATTTAATAAATTACTTATAGCATGTGAAGACATGCATAAAATAAGTAAGCAGTACAATGTAACTATATACCCAAATACCTACTTCATCCCTCAGCTGGTGTCTGAACCTGAATTATACATTTTTCATACATACTCAACATTCCTTACATAATCATTCATCGTTATTTAATTATTTCAATCTTAATAAATTATGAAGGTCTCCAGATTCGGCCTATCCACAACATCCCCTGTATAAGTTACTCACCATATATGTCTCTAAAGACCATCTAAGTAATCAAAGTAAAGACTGAACCCATTCTTGTGCTTTTCCTTGGATAAAAAGTCATACATTTATTCAAATAAATCTTTCATATACGAATTTTGAGCCTATCTACTAAATGTGGATCACCCAATTCATAAATAAGAATGAACACTTTCTCATAATCAATTCACAAATCATCATATCACAACAGCCTTCATTAACCATTAACACATTTCATGAACGAACAATTGGACCTACATTCCAATGATAATTAATGTGGGTAGAACATCATTTTAAGAACCCTCATGAGTATTTGGAGCATCAATCCTTGTCTCACAACCCATGGGTATTTGAAGCATTAGTCTGTGTCCCATAAAAGAATATTTTCTTGCAAGATGGATGTATAACACCATGTCTAGCACACCGTGAGTATTTAGAGCATCAGCCCCCATCTCACAACCCATCTATCAATCATACATATACATCTATCATTGGTGTAGAATGACATTTATAACACATTGTGGGTATTTGTAGCATCAGTCCCTATCTCACAACCCATTCATCAATAACTCATATACATTTATCATTGGTCTTGAATACCAGGTCTAACCCAATAAAACCAACCCGTTAATTAATTCAACAATTAATTAACAATGAAAATCGCTCTTCAGATAATTCAAAACTTAATTATCCATTCAACATCTCATTAATTAAAAATTAATTAAAAATTAATTATTCTTACTAGGCTAACTGAATAATTAACTCAACACTTATTATCCAAATTCTTTAACATTTCTGAACGTGTCCACCCAAAAATTGATTCATCCTTGACTTCAACAATATACAAGAACCCCATAATCATCTCAAAACATGATGAAAAAATGTAATATATTTAGCAACAATATCACACAACATATCATATTTTCAACCAACTCCATCCAAGACAACTTAAGGCATGGAAAACAAATATGCCTAAAAAGTACTCCTGGATGACCATCGTAACAACCAACCAAATAAAAATCTTAATTTAACGCATGAAAATTAATTAATTCAACAATTAATTAAGGAAATATTCTCTCTTTAACAAATCATCAATTAGTTAACCATTTACCATTTAACATGTGATAATTAATCCATCCATTAATTATTATCAGTTTCCAAATTATATTCCAAACATGTCAAATATTCAATATTCCCAACAATAAATAAAAGACCTAATCTTATTCCAACTCATGACTTGATAATTAATTCTACAATTAATTATTCTATTACTCATTCTTCCCATTCAAATGATTCAATTGTTTAATTGTATTACATTAACTAAAATAGAAACCCATGCTTAAAATCGACACATGTCCAAGACCTCATTTATCTATTGTGGGTAGCATTACATAATAAACATAAAAGTTTCATGAATTGAAAAATCATAATCAAGGAAACTCACATTCTCAATTTATTTAAAGAATCTATAATTCTTCAATATAGTGTTAAAGATTTGGGACCCTACCTCAGGGTTTTCATGGAAACCATAATGAATGTAGAACACTCAAGAGAAACAGGTTGATTCTTAAAGAACCTACCTTCGATCACTTCACCTAGCAAGAACAAGACCAAAACTCATCATACGTGGACTCCACACACCTAGATCTGCCCATTACGGGTGTTGATCTATGAGATCATGAGAAAAGGAGATGTAGATCTATGTAGATCTAGGAAACCGAAAAAGAACGAAGAAGAGCATTTACCTACCTAATGAATTCAACTTCGATTCACAATGATGAGCCGTTGGATCACCTATAAAACTCTTGGGAGAGGTTCTCCAACCTTCAAGGGAGAATAATCTCATATTATGGCCATATAGGAGCTTTAACGAAGCACTTAGAGGAAAAAACAACTGAGATCCACATTTTTAGGATCTCTTTCATGTGACTGCACGATTTGATCACACAGTTAGTCAAACCGTGCGCTAACCATGCGTTATCTACTTTCTTGGAGACCACTCCACGCACAGTCAGGCCGCACATTTTGACAAAATGTGTGCTAACCATGAATTAGCCAATACCTCAAAACTTCAACCACACACGGTTTGGGTGCAGGTTTAGACAAATCGTGTGCTACCTATGCGCCTTCCCCTTTTCCTCAAAACATCTATCAATGTTCGAAAAACGACATCTTTAGGTGTTTCAACATTCGGAATAAAATTCATGAGCTTTATTTATAATGAATGGCCATTTTCTAAATAGAAAAAGAGAATTTCAAAAACATTCTTAATTTTATCTCGGTTAAAAAACACGAGATTCTACATTATACCCACCTTAAAAACTTCTCTTCCCTGAGAATACATATGAAACAACAACTAAAACAACCAACGTACCAAGGTTATTTAATCAAGTTAGAAGTGACATGTTGCATTCCCAATTCCAAAAACACACTTAACCCTTCACAAACCTGGTGGATAATCCTCTATAACTAGATCCAAAGATTACTCTAAATCTTAAACATAGAAAAAAATATTATATCTAAGGTCATTAGAAGGACCTTGTCAACCTAAAAGGTTGAATCCCAATCAAACAATGGAACACGTTTCAAATTCTTCCCTCAAGAGACTTCATGGACCCAAAAGCCACATTCACCCTTTATCTAACAATGTGCCTCTAAAACTATTCCAAATCCATCCGCTAGTATAAAGAATCCCTTACCCAACATCTGGTGAATTTTCTATGTCAAGTCATCACAAAGATATTTTCAAAACAACTGTGCCCCAAAACGAAGAAAGAAGTGGCCCAAAGAAACCACACATCCCACAAACTCCCCAGATAAAATATACTCCTCAATCCAAACAACATTTTAACTGTAGCACGACATAAGACCATTTCTATCCTAGTGTTTCCATGATGAGGTCAAGATAGGGGACATCCTGGTCATGCCCAGAAGAAAACTCTAAGAGAAAATTGAGGTCATGAAGAAGATCAATAAAACCAATACCTAAAAACTCTGCTCTAAATGCTCGACATCACCTACTAGAAAAGTTTTCTAAAAAAAGGAGGCAATACCCACTTTATGATGTTCCATGACATCTCTTGAAAAGATTAGCCGCTCACCAGTGCGCTAGACTAACAACAAGATCGGCGTTTCAAAACACCCGGTCTTTCGAAAACCATTCCATGAATTGAAATGAAACTGATTCATTCTAGATAAAGTCACTCTACGTGGAGTTGACCTGAGACCATACTCAACTGTACAAGAAAGACTTATTAAGGAGTCATATTTCCTCATTCGACCATTTTCTTGGACAATGCTATAACCAGTCATCCATTACTAAGAAGAAAGGGTCAAATGACCAACAAAGCAGCCGACCATGCCTAAGGCACATCTAACCACCTAACAAAGGGAATTACTCGATGCTTAAGCCCATAACAATGTCAAGAAACACATCACCACCTGTTCGAACAAGGGTTTCATTGGAAACTGGAAGTCCTACCTCGGACAACAACACCCAGCAACACTAAAATAGTGAGAAAAGCCATAGCACTAGAAAAGCATGTATGTTCTGAGGGAGCTACCAACCACAGGTTAACCCCTTATGAATAATAAGCGTCAAACCTATACCGGGTCACGTAAAACAAGTCACTAGTCTCAAAATCCGAACATAAGTACATTTCAAAGTAGAAGAATGCCCAAAAAATTACTGACGCTTCCATTCCAAGGTAACTCAAGAGAAGAATGAATTCCCCTTTATATGAGGGATTCAAATAATAGACACCACAAAAGAATCCATTTCCAAGCCTCTTATATTTAATCACTGTTAATATTTATTTTAAAAAAAGAATTAATCAAAAACATCAAGGTACCTTTTCCAAAACGCTCTAAGGGAAAACAGTCAAGTTTCATAAAACTCCCTTTTTAAAACATTTATGTTAGTTGAAATGCCGTCATTCTCAGGAAACTTATCATAATAAAATCCTTCTGAAAATATAAGGCGACCTATGAGGGTACCATTATAACCAACCAGGGTTCTCTATAAATCAACCCAATATAATCTCACGTGTATTAAAATTCCAAACACCCAAATGGATCATCCCATTAAAACACTCCCCAACTGTCCTACTTTGTAAAGCCCCAACCCCAGTTGCCCAGAGTCAGTGCATTATTACATAACATTGGAATGATCACAAGAAAGATCAAGTCTCAAAAGAATGATTAGTTTAGTATCCATGGAATAACTAGATACATTCATAAAGTTTACATTTCATCATAAAGTGAAAAATACTACATCAACATCTTGTCTTCATATCCCCTAATATTATCCCTCCAGGTCATTCATAAATCACTTCTTCACATCCTGGGGAAAATAAAACATTGAAAGGTGTGATCTCATATGCACAGTAAGGATAACAATATAGCAGAAACATTCATAAATAAGCATAAACATTTAAGGCAATGTATAACTAAAACAAAAGACATTTAAACTTGAACATCAACCTAATATGGAAAAGATAAAATGAAATAATGTCATTTACTTATTCACATGGATATTCTACTATTCGAATAATTACATGGAATTTCAATAACCACTTTCATAATGATGTAATGCATAATGCCAGACTATCAAAACCACGTAGCCAAGGCCTCTTGCCAAGACTAAAAATAAGATTTTTTCAAGAACTCGTGCAAAGACACTAGATTGTCTCATGAGACCTACCGATGCATCGAGGAGCTATAGCAGGCTCCACCCATCACTTATTAAGTCCAATTCATTCCACATTTGAACAGGTTTAAACATAACATAAATATTCATATTAAAACTAGCATACAAAATGTCAATACTTTCACTCATAAACCATGAATGGTATAAAAATAACACATCCATAGTCAAACATATCACAAAACCATCAATACAATATGGAAGTTTTGTATCATAATAAATCAACTTCAAAAAAGCTTAAAATCCATAAATGGATGTTGACATAGATGAAATCAAAACTATTTGATAGAAATATCTATTTTTTTGAAATCATTTAAAAGTCACAATATTATAAAATGAAAAATTTACATTGAAAATGTCTTTATAAGCTTGTAAGGGAAGCTTATATGATTTTATAATGGTGGAAAATAGCTGCACCTTCCGTATAAGTTAACAAAATGCATTCTTACCTTCATTCTGTCAACAATGTTAAAAGGACCTTGTTTGGAAAAAAATAGAAAAATTCCTTTATAAACCTCTTATAAAAAGTAAAACAAGGGTATAAATGAATTTAACCAATATTCTATAAAATATCAAGAATATTTTGAAATGCATTTTTAAGAAACATGGATGTGGATGACAAAGAGGTCCTAGTAGATAATTACTTATAAACAACCTCATATAATGAAGAGATTGTGAAATAACCCTTGCCTTGTACATTTCCATAGACGATGGTATGTTAACCTCTGTTATAATAGTTAAAACATTGTTATTAAATTATACAAGAAACATATACATAATTATGATATCATATATGATCTTCTAATAATTATTTGTTAATAATACTTTAGTATTATCGTCGTTTCGTGTGTTAACTTACTCGTTTTCGTTTATATTTTTTGTTACATAAGTTGTGTTTATTATGGATAGGTTTTATATGATTCATATCCAGAATTATATAAAGTTCTTAAAAATTACTTTTAATCATAAAATGTGAATTAGTCTTGAATGGACACAATGGGGAATAAATCTCATCGCGTTCATGGAGATGGTAGTCTGTACGTACGCACGAGCAACAATATCATTCTTTTGATATTAAAATAATAAATAATTGCATTGTATATCATATATACCGAATCATTATCATGTTATTTTTATTATTTACATGGATTACACATCATTATTATAACCATCCAAATAATAATATATTTAATAACAATTACACCACGACGTGGAGACGGTAAGCCATATGTATGCATGTATGGTGACATGTCATTCAAAAGATGGATAGAATACTGAATATGGTTGTACCATATTTATTATAATATCATAGTATATAGGATATGCTGGAGTTATTATTTTAGAATTGGAATAACAAAGATAGAAGAAGTCAAAGAAGAAATGAACATGAAAAAGGGTGGTGAAAACATTACCTCTTCTTAGGGTTCTTCCTTATAATTTGATCAAAAGGGCTCCTTAGGTTGGCATTATAATCAAAATAATTCCCTTAGGATGAAGTGAGGGAATTTTAGAGTGTATTTGGGCAGGGTTTGGCCGAACCAAAAGGCTTTTAATGAGTGAATTAGTGAGAAGGGGGAGTGCCCTTTTATAAGAGGGGTGAGGGGAACCTCTGGAAAAGCTATGAATATTATTTTATAATAAATTCATTTTCAGCATCAAATTCCTCCAAAGTGGCTTATTAAAAGTATATGGTGGTGATGGGTCTAAATAATTTCAACCAATATAATTTAGACAGGTTTGGGTTATTATATTAACCTTCTCTTTTAGTTTTAACTCTTAATTAATTAGTTTGACATTTACAATGTCACTTTGTATTTTTATATTATATAGTTAATAAACATACTATATACATCCAATAGACACCCAAGTGGTCCATTAATGATACACCTATCATTATATAAGTCTCTTGGCCAAACCATAGATTTTTAGGAATATAATATCAATTAATAATATAATATTTGTTTTAAAAACATATTTATGTCAGTTTTGACACTATTCAATAATTGATTTTTTTTAAGGTCATAAAAAATTTATTAATTAAAAAAATTAATTTAAGAAATCCTATATTGTCATAGTAACTAATAAAATTTATTTATTTCATCAAAACTTTCAAATTATTTTTATTTTAACATTTATAATACCGATTATTTCATTCTTTCATTAATAAGGAAAATACAACATCATTATTGTTTCATAAATAATATCAATTATATAATGTCTAAAAATTATAAATAAACTAAAATTATGTAGGAAATCTTTTAATCTTTCTAGTGATTATTTATAGTTGAAAATATAACATATATAACCCTATGTAAAAAAAATTTCCTAAAAGATATATGCTTATGTAATTTTTGTATTTACTTTAACATAATTAATATAAAGTGTCCATATCACCTAAAAGTGGCTCCATGGGGTTCCAATATCGACCCAAAGATGCCCATGGTCGGACATGTATCCACCAATAAGGTTAGGACACATTTTAGGGTAATTTATTATTATTATTATATTATTTTTTTACCCTTATTTACCGGATTTACCCTTTAACCATGGTAAATAAAATATTTACCAAAGTAATAATTCAAAATGTATAAAAATGAAAGTTACCTATTTACACAATTTGGAAATCCTGTTATAAATATGGAATTCATTTTTACAATTTCAAAACACAAAAGTGGCAGAAATTAATTTAAAATTAATTTTCGCTGTCAAAACAAAAAGCGTGTTTTTAAGAAATAATAACTATCAAAAATTGATACTTTTTTATGTCCAGTTTAATTGTGAAATTATGTCCAATGACAAACATTGTATTAAATAGCAAAAATATATTCTAAATATACTTTAAACCCACTCAAATTCATAATATATCACTATTTATTATTTCGAATAAAAAAGTTATTTTTAATAAAAATTTAGTAATTTTCACTATTGATGAAAATATAAAAGTTATCCAAAAAGTACCAAAATTTCATCCTAGGATAATTTCGATATTCATAATCCAAAAATGAAGTCCATTTTTAAATATAAAATGTATTAAATTTCAAAAAGTAGGTATTACTATTCATAACGGCTACTTTGATTGGTCGGGGCGTGTTAAAATCTCGAAGTTGCTTACAACACACGCTACTGTATTATTCAAAGAGAAGCATACCGTGGAAACTTGGGGTGTTACATTCTCCCCTCCTTCAAATAATTTCGTCCTTGAAATTTCTAGAATATTATTGCAAAAAAAGACTCAGGTGGTTCTTCATCATAAGTTCCTTAGGTTCCCACGTTGCCTCTTCCATTTTATGGTTTCTCCATAGAACTTTTACTAGAAGAGTCGTCAGGTTTCTCAGCACTTGTTCTATTGTATCAAGAATCTTGATGGGATATTTGAAAAAAAAGAGATCAGGTTCTAGTTCTAATTCCTCATAGGTGAGTACATGCATTCGGTCAGGCATGTATTTTCTCGACAGTGATACATGGAACACATCGTAAACTTTGGAGAGATTCGAAAGCATTGCCAAACGGTAAGCTACAGCCCCAATTTGTTCTAGAATTTTGAAAGGACCGATGTACCTGGGACTCAATTTACCTTTCCTGCCAAAATGTATAAATCCCATCCATGGAGATAACTTCACGAAAACATGATCTCCCACCTAAAATTCCAAATCCATTCTTTGGTTGTCAGTATAGCTCTTCTGCCTACTTTGAGATTCTTTGATGTGGTTTTGGATTACCTTCACCTTTTCCATCGTTTCCTCCACCAGTTCTGGGCCTACAAGTTTTCTTTCGCCAACTTCATCCCAACAGGTTGGTGTGCAACATCTCATTCTATATAACGCTTCATATGGTGCCATCCGAATACTTGAATGGAAGCTATTGTTATAGGAAAATTCTACCATAGGTAAATATTGATCTCACATACCTAAAATTCAACTGATCAAGATCTCAACATGTCTTCTAAGGTTTCAATAGTTCATTCTAATTTTCCATTAGTTTGGGGGTGGTATGTCGTGCTCAAATGATGTTTAGTATCAAAGGACTTCTGAATAATCTTCCAAAATCTCGAAGTAAAATGAGGGTCTCGATCCTAAACAATTGATAGGGGTACTCCATGAAGTCTCACAACATCATTAATATGTTGTCTTTCTAGATGTTCAAGTGGTAAATCACCCCTTATAGCAAGAAAATGTGCTGACTTGGTAAGATGATCAACAATGACCCATATTGCATCGTTCCTTCTAGGAGTCTTTGGTAGTCCCATGATAATGTCCGTAGTGATATTATCCCATTTCCACTCAGGCATGGGAAGAGGTTGTATAACTCTTCCAGGTTGTTTCCTTCTAGCTTTCACTTGTTGAAAAACCATACATCATGACACAAAATCAGAAATCTCTCTCTTCATGTTGTCCCACCAATAATGTTCCTTAAAATCACTACACATTTTGGTGCTCCCAAGGTGTTTAGAGAAATTGGAACTATGAGCATCATCTTACAATTCCATTTTTAAATCTGGTATATCAGGAACAGAAATTCACTTCCCGAATTTCAAAATTCCTTCTTCATACACAAAGTCTCTCAATCTCCCATCATTCACAGCTTTAATCTTCTTTTTAAATTATTCATCATCGGTATAAGAACTCTTAATCCTTTATTGTAAAGATGGTTTGGAAACCATTTGAAAAAGAACTGATGTTTCATCTTCCATGGTTATTCCCATGTCCATCTTCACTAGATCCATGAAAATTGGATCCCTTTCAATTCTCATATTGTTCAAAACTCCATGCTCATTTCCTCTCAAAGCATCTACCAACTTATTTTCCTTCCCTGGGTGGTAGTGTATCATACAATCCTAATCCTTTAGTAATTCAATCCATCTCCTTTGCCTCATGTTGAGTTATATTTGTGAAAGAATATATGTCACACTCTTGTGATCAGCATAAATCTCACATTTTTCACCATAGAGGTAGTGTCTCCATATCTTCAAAGAAAATATCATAGCTGGTAACTTGAGATCATGAGTAGGATAGTTTTTATCGTGAATTTTCAACTGTCATGATGCATTTGCAATAACCCTATCATTCTGCATAAGGACACAATCACGTCCTTTTTTCAATGCATTACTATAAATAATGAACTCATCATTCCCCGATGGTAGGTTCAATATATGAGCATTGACTAATATTCTCTTCAGTTCTTCAAAACATTCTTCACACTCTTTTGTCCAAACAAATTTAACCCCTTTATGTGTGAGCTTTGTTAATGGGTTAGCCAATCGGGAAAAATTCTGGACGAAACGTCGATAATAACTCGCTAAAACAATAAAACTACATACCTCAATTATACACGTAGGTGTTGGCCATTCATGGATTGACTTGGTCATAGAAAGATCAACAGAGATTCCATATTTAGAGAAAATATTTCCAAGAAAAGAAATCTCCTGAATCCAAAATTCACACTTTCAAAACATCCCATATAATTCATGTCTTCTCAGAGTCTTCAGGATAATGCACAAGTGATTTTCAGGATCTTAGTAGATTTTGGAGTATACCAAGATATCATCAACAAATACTACGACAAAATCATCGATATGTTCCTTGAAAAATCTATCCATTGGATCCATGAATACAGAGGGTGAATTAGTCAGCCCAAAAGGCATTACTGTAAACTCGTAATGTCCGTACCTAGTTTAAAATGTTGTCTTCATAATGTCTTCCTTCTTCACACACAACAGATGGTATCCAGATCGAAGGTCGATATTTGAAAACTATTGATCTTCATGCAGTTGATCAAATAAATCATCAATGCGAGGTAGGGGATACTTGTTCTTTATTGTTATAGCATTGATCTCCCTGTAGTCGATACATAACCTCAAAGATCCAGCTTTCTTTTTAACACAAAGAATAGGGGCACCCCATGGAGAAACACTAGGGTGAATAAATCTCTTATTACTCGATTTCTCTAGTTGATTCTTTAGTTCCACTAATTCTACAGCGGCCATTCTATAAGGGGTCTTTGATATAGGCCTTGATCCAGGAATTAAATCAATGGAAAACTCATCTTCTTGTTCTGGAGGATGTCCATGTTAATCTTCCGGAAACACATCTACATATTCTCTCACAATAGGTGCATCATCTATTTGAACATTCCTTTCCTCACCCACAGTTATTTCATTCTCTTCCTCTCTGATAATTGAATTTAGTTGAGCTGCTGGGGGTGGATCTAGATAAGAATTAGGTGGTGACGATTTTTCTCTAAAAATAAGTTGTTCTTTATCATCATCATCAAAAATCATAACCTCCTTCTTCTTACAATAAATATTTTCATCATGGTCCGAAATCCAATCCATACCGAAGATTATATCAATCTAAATCATAGTAATGACAATGAGATCAGTGGATAAAGAACATTTACATGCTCTAATGGGGACTGATTCACAAAACATTGTTGCAATGATACTTCCCTTTGGAGTTTTAACTGACAAATCCTTTGTTAAATCAAATTGGGAATATCTAATTTTCTTAGAAAACTGGGAAGATATGAAACAATGTGATAATCTAGAATCAAATATAGAATTTTCTAAAGTTGAGGATACCATTAAATTACCTGCCACCACGTCTTTCGGAGCTTCTACCTCAGCAGTAGTGATATCATAAGCATGGCCTTGATCCCTTGGATTTCTCTAAGTCAAGTTCCCCTAACTCTTAGGACATTCATTTTCATAATGTCTCATATCTCTACAATTATAGCATTCCAAGTTGATAGCAACTCTCTATCCTTTGTAATCATGATCTTGGTGGCCGTTTTCACCATAGTTGTAACAGACTCCCATTCCTTTTAAGCAAGTACCAGGTTGTTTCTTCCCACATTTACTATATGATGGATTTTCAACTTTTCCCTTATTCCCCTTATTTCCATTTCTAGATTGATCAGAAGATCTTATCTTCTCTTTATTTTCTTTAAAGTCAAAAGACTTAGATAATTCCTTTTCTGTTTTGATAGCACATGAGACAATGTCTTCGTACGACAAGAAGGATTGTGAGACTAATGCTCGATGAAGAAATGGTTTTACCCATCAATGAAATTATCAATCTTACTTCTTGGGTTACGTATATAATCTCCAACATACCTTGCTAACCTTGTAATGTTAGCCCCATACTTTGCGACATTCTCATTGTCCTTTTGCCTTAGACTCAGAAATTGCCTTTCCATATCTTCTCGATGGTCACGAGGAAATTATTTTTCTAAAAACAGATATTTGAACACCCTACATTCCATATTTGATACTTCATCATATTCCTTTATGTTTTGAATCAATGACCACCCTTGATCAGTATCTCAAGTGAGGCGGTAAACTTCCATGATAACTTTTTCCCTTTCAATACTCCCCAAAGCCTGAAATATTTTCTCTAGGGTACTTATCCATTGCTCAGCTACCAATGTATTTTTACTCCCATTGAATTTTGGTGTTTGTTGACTCATGAAGCGATCTAACATTGATCCTCCACACTGCGGATCTGGGTGCTCCATACGGGTAAGGTTTTTATTCATAACCTGAGTGAGTTTTCCCGGTATGGTGATAAGGTGATCAACACCAGTTACATCACTAGCTCAACTATAATTATTTTGAGCAGGAGGGAAATCCCAACATGGAGTGCATGCATTGATACAGTTTCCATTTCTTCCACTAGGTACCATTTCTAAACAATGGCATAAACTAGATCAGTTTATGAATCAAAATACGTAATTCCATACTTGTAAAAAAACATAACATAAATTGAACAGTTTATGGATATAATCCATAATCATAAAAATGATTTATTTGAGAAAGTATATACTCATAAACCCATCATAATGGTTCTTAAAGAAAATGTCAATTATCCTAATCATATCCCCCGGGAGTGTCGTAACCAAGAGTGTAGTAAGGCTCATTTTCGTGCACCAGTTCACGTTCGAGTCTAGCTCAAAGCGGTGTTTTCGTGTTTTACCCCTAGGTATATTTGTGCCAGAGCTGCCTCTACCTACTCGTATCTAGATAGGGATGTATTGCATGAAAAACTCACAAAATCACTATAATACCAAAATTCTAGGAAGTTCTTCTATACTAATCCTCAAAGTCCATCTTAGGATTATGTGCTCTAATTAGAGTTTATCTAAATCTAGCTTCCAAGGTTTGTACTAAACTTCCTCTGATACCAACTATCACACCCTGACCCTAGTTTCCCAGAGTCGGTGCATTATTACATAACATTGGCGTGATCATAAGAACGATCATGTCTCGAAAGACCGATTAGTTTAGTATCCGTGGAATAACTAGATACATTCATAAAGTTTAAATTACATCACAAAGTGAAAACTACTACAACAACATCTTGTCTTCATATCCCCTCATATTATCCCTGGAGGACATTCATAAATTACTTCTTCACATCCTGGGAAAAATAATATATTGAAAGGGGTGAGCTCAGATGCTCAGTAAGGATAACAATATAGTGGAATCATTCATAAATAAGCTTAAACATTTAAGGCAATGTATAGCTAAAAAAATAATTTTAAACTTGAACTTTAGAATAATATGGAAAGGATAAAATGAAATAATTCCATTTACTTATTCATGTTGATATTCCACTAGTCTAATAATCACATGCAATATCAATAACCACTTTCATAATCATGGAATGCATAATTCCAGACTATCATAACCACGTAGCCAAGGCCTCGTTCCAAGACTACAAATAAGATTTTTTCATGGCCTCACGACAAGACACTAGTTTATCTCATGAGACCTACCGATTCATCGAGGATCTATATCAGGCTCCACCCATAACTTATCAAGTCCAATGCATTCCTCATATGAACAGGTTTAAACACAACATAAATATTCATATTAAAACTAGCATACGAAATGTCTATACTTTCACCATAAACAATGAAAGGTATAAAAATAACACATCCGTAGTCAAACATATCACAAAACCTTCAATACAATATAGAAGTTTTTTATCATAATAAATCAACTTCAAATAAGCTTAAAATCCATCAAAGGATGTTGATATAGATGAAATCAAAACTATTTGAGAGAAATATCTATTTTTTTAAATCATTTAAAAGTCACATAATTAAAAAATAAAAAATTTACTCTAAAAATATCTTTATAGGCTTGTAAGGTAAGGTTCTAGGATTTTATAACGGTGGAAAATAGTTGCACCTACTATATAAGTTAAAAAAAAGATATTCTTACCTTAATTCTGTCAAAAATGATAAAAGGACCTTGTTTGGAAAACGACAGAATGATTCCTTTATAAACCTCTTATAAAAAGTCAAAAAATGATATAAATGACTTTAAACCATATTCTATAAAATTCCAAGAATGTTTTGAAATACATTTTTAAGAAACATGGATGTGGATGATAAAGTGGTCCTAGTAGATAATTATGTATAAAAAACCTTAGATATTGAAGAGATTGTGAAATAACCCTTACATTGTACTCTTCCTTAGTATATTATATTTTAACATCATATATAATAGTTAAAACATTGTTATTAAATTATACATGAACTATATACATAATTATGATATAATATATCATCTTCTAATAATTCTTTGTTAATAATACTTTAGTATTATTGTCGTTTCGGGTGTTAACATGCTAATTTTCTTTTATATGTTTTGTTACATAAGTCGTGTTTTTATGGATAGGTTGTATCTAATTCATATCCATAATTATATAAAGTTCTTAAACATTACATTTTATCATCAAATGATAAATAGTCTTTAATGTATATGATGGGGAATGAATCTCATTGTGTTCGTGGAGACGGTAGTCCGTACGTATGCACGAGCGACAATATCATTATTTTGATATTAAAATAATATATAATTGGATGGTATATCATATATACAGAATAATTATCACGTTATATTTATTATTTAAATGAATTACACATCATTATTATAACCATCCAAATAATAATATATTGAAAAACAATTACACCACGATGTGGATACTGTAAGTCGTACGTACGCATGTATGGTGACATGTCATTCAAAGGATTGATAGAATAATGAATATGGTTGTACTATATTTATAATAATATCAAAGTATATAGGATATTCTAGAGTTATTATTTTAGAATGGGAATAAAAAAGATAGAAGATGTTGAAGAAGAAATGAACATGAAAAATGGTGGTGAAAACATTACATCTTCTTTGGGTTCTTCCTTTTAATTTGATCAAAAGCATTCATTTTGTTGACTTTATGATCAAAATAAGGCCTCTAGGTTGAATTGATGGATGTTGAGAGAGTATTTGGGCAGGGGTTGTCCGAACCAAAAGGCTTTGAATGTGTGAATTAGTGATAAGGGGTAGTTCTCTTTTATAAGAGGGGTGTGGGGAACCTATGGAAAAGCTAGGAATATTATTTTATAATAAATTCATATTCGGTTTCTAATGGATCCAAAGTGGATTATTAAAATTATATGGAGGGGATTGGTCAAAATACCTTCATACAATATAATTGAGACAGGTTTGGGTCATTATATTAACCTTATCTGTTAGTTTTAACTCTTTGTTAATTATTTTGACATTTACCATGTCACTTTGTATTTTTATATTATATAGTTAATAAACATACTATGTACATCCAAGAAACCCCCAAGTGGTCCATTAATGATACACATATCATTATATAAGTCTCATGGCCGAACCTTATATTTTTAAGAATATAATAACAATTAATAATATAATATTTTTTTAAAAAACTTATTTATGTCAATTTTGCCACTATTCAATAAATGATTTTTGTTAAAGTTGTAAAAACATTATTAATTCGAAAAAAATTCATTTTATAAATTCTATAATGTAATATTAACCAATAATATTCATGTGTGTCATAAAAACCTTCAAATTATATTTATATTGACATTTATAATTCCAATTATTTGATTCTTTCATTATTAAGGAAAATACTGCATCATTATTGTGTCATAAGTAATATTAATTATTTAATGTCTAAAAATTATAAATAAAATAGAATTATGTATGAAATATTTTTATCTTTTTAATGAATTTTTATAGTTGGAAATATAACCTATATTACCCTATGTAAAAATAATTTTTCTAAAAGATATATGCTTTTGTAATTTTTGAATTTACTCTAACTTAATTAATATAAAGTGTCCCAATCACCTACAAGTGGCACCATGGGGTCCCAAAATCGACCCAAAGATTCCCATGGTCGAAAATGTATCCACAAATAAGGTTAGGACAAGTTTAAGGGTAATTTATTGTATTATAATATTATTTTTTACCCTTATTTACCGGATTTACCCTTTAACCATGGTAAATAAAATATTTAACGAAAAAATTATTCAAAATGTCTAAAAATGAAAGCTACCGATTTACACAATTTGTACATCCTAATTCCAAATATGGAATCCATTTTTTCAAATTCAAAACACAGAAGTGGCAGAAAATAATTTAAAATTAATGCTCGCTGTCAAAACTAAAAGCATGTTTTTAAGAAATAATAAATATCAAAATATTGATACTTGTTTATGTCCGGTTTAATTGTGAAATTATGTACAATGACCAACATTGTATTAAATGGTAAAAATATATTCTAAATATACTTTAAAACCAATCAAATCCATTATTTATCACTATTAATTATTTCGATTAAAAAAGTTGATTTTAATAAAAATTTAGTAATTTTCACTATTCATCAAAATATAAAATTTATCCGAAAAGTACCAAAATTTCATCCTAGGATAATTTCGATATTCTGAATCCAAAAATCAAGTCCATTTTGAAACATAAAATATATAAAATTTCAAAAAGTGGGTATTACTATTCATAACAGCTACTTTGATTGGTTGCGGCGTGTTAGAATCTCGAAGTTGCGTACAACACACGCTATTGTATTATTCAAAAAGAAGCATACCGTGGAAGTTTGGGGTGTTACATACTTGGGTCCAGTTGAATTTTGGAAGTTATCTATTTTATTTCAGATCAAAATTAAATATCATTCAGATTTATAAGCATTTCACAAGAAATCAAGTCATCACATTTAATATGAGTCGTCATTTCCCAATTCAGGAAGTTCCCATCCACTCTATGGATTGAATATTGTCTCTCATTAATCGATACTAATGTCAATCTAGAAATTAACATGATCAACCGAACGGTACAAAATATATGGGTGCCCACCTACTAATCGATAAAGATCCCACACACCTTATCGCTTTAGTTTTTCTCCAATTTAACAAAATCAACATTTATTTATCATTTTATCTTTAGAACCCATTTCACATATCAAAACATCTCTAACATGTTAGAATAAGCAGTAACACAACAACATGATATAACATATAAGCATTTCACAACAACAAAACATGTTAATAACTATGGAATTATGGAATATAATCACTATAGCATGTTAAATCTACCACTGAAACATGTTATCTAGAGAGGAATGCTAAAGCAGATCAAACATGGCATTGCACCCAATGAACACAATTCAAATTAGAATTCATCCTACAAATACAGCTACATGGAATGTTATATTCATTACAAGTGAATCTATAAGTACCTAAGATGATGCATGTATGAAACTTCCTTTCCATATCAGTCCAAGAAAATCATTCTTTTCAAAATTCTCAAAATAAATTAAATAGATGAAAATACACCAGTCACTCAAGGTGAAATCATATGAACTGTAACATCTAATAGTACAACATCAATTCCCATCCATGGCCACTAGGGCATTTCCCGTGCATGAGGTGATCAGTCTCAACCATGTCTATTAACCCAGGCGCCGATACAATCTTTGTCTCCTGTCTACCAACCTGAATCAGCAAGACAAAGGAAAAGAAAAGAAACCTAAAACTTTGATACCATTTTGTAACGTCCCGTCCCAGGTCACCCAAGAATTGGTAGCCGGACCGGTCACCACATGACCTCAAGCGTGTCTCCTCGTACGCCAGAGGCTGCTGACTAGCAGCGAGGGTCTAAGGAAAGTCTGTGGGGAGACTATACCCTCATTTTAGTGTTCAAAAATAAACAAAGGAAATAAATAGCAGAAATGGTATAATAAATGAATAAGCAGTGGAAATGAGATTTTATAAATCTTGTTCCAATAAAATTGAAAACGCCAAATTATATAGCAGATGCATGAATGACTTGCTAATGATACAAAAGTAGAAAACATGGAACAAAACTGCATGCTTTACATTTCAATCAAGATTTAAATAAATAATGACTCAAATTCCCATGGGCGAACTCCTTGAGCATCCTGAGCCTCCGCTCGATCCGGTGCTCCTAACTCCCAAGTAAATGCAAACATCATTGTCCTACAACCAAATAAAATCTACTCTGGTACCCAGTGCATTAGAGGCCTGAGAAGGCTGTGAGATTTAAATCTTGGTAGGCTGGGACCACCAGTGTCTACCCCAAAACCAAGCATTTAATAAATAACTTATAACATATGAAGGCATGCATAAATTATGTAAGTGGTGCCATGTAACTATATACCCTCATCTAGTGTTTGAACCAACATTATACATTTTTCATACATATTCAACATTCATTACATAATCATTCATCATTTATTAATTATTCCAATCTTAATAAACTATTAAGGTCTTGAGATTCAGCATATTCCCAACATCTCCCATATAAGTTACTCCCAACAGATGTCTCTAAAGACCATCTAAGTAATCAAAGTAAAGACCAAACCCAAGCTTGTGATTTGTCTTGGATAACACATCATACATTTATTCAATTCAATATTTCATATACTAAGTTTGAGCCCATACACTAAAAGTGGTTCACCCAATTCATAAATAAGCCTGAACCCTTTCTCATAATCAATTCACAAATCATCATGTCACAATATCCTTCATTAACCATTAACTCATTACATGCACGAACAATTGCACCAACAGTCCAATGTTAATTAATGGGTGTAGAACATAATTTCTAGCACCATAATGAGTATTTGAAGCATCATCCCTTGTCTCACAACCCATGGGTATTTGGAGCATCAGTCCCTATCCTATAAAAGAATATTTTCGTGCAATATAGATGTAGAAGGTCATGTCTAGCACCCTGTGAGTATTTGTAGCATCAGTCCCTATCTCACAACCCATATATGAATCATACATATACATCTATAATTGGTTTAGAATGCCATTTGTAACACCTTTTGAGTATTTGGATAATCAATCTCTGTCTCACAACCCATTCATCAATCACACATATACATTTATCATTGGTGGAGAATACCAGGTCTAAGACCATAAAACTAACCATTTAATTAATTCAAAAATAAATTAACATCACAAATCGCTCTTTAGATAAGTCAACACTAAATTATCCATTCAAAATCACATTAATTAATAATTAATTAAAAATTAATTATTCTTAGAAGGCTAACTGAATAATTAACTCAACACTTAATTATCCAAATTCTTTAACAAGTCTGAACCCGTCCACCAAAACAGTTATTCATCCAGGACTTTAATATTATGAAAGAAACCCATAATCATCTCAAAACATGATGAAAAAAGCCAATATTTTTAGAAACCATCTCACACAATACATCATATTTTCATCCAACTAAATCCAAGACAACTTAAGGCATGGAAAACTAATACGCATCAAAAGTACTGCTGGCTAACCATCGTAACAACGAACCAAATAACAATCTTAATTTAATGCATGGAAATTAATTAATTCAACAATTAATTAATTAAATATTATCTCTTTTACCAATAATCAATTAGTTAACCATTTACCATTTAACATGTAATAATTAATCCATCCATTAAATATTACCAGTTTCCAAATTATATTCACAACATGTCAAATATTCAATATTCCCATCAATCAGTAAAAGCCACAATCTTATTCCAACTCATGAAATGATAATTAATTCTACAATTAATTATTCTATTACACCTTATTACCATTCAAATCATTAAATTGTTTAATCATATCACTTTAACTAAAATAGCAACCCATTATTAAAATCAACACATGTTCAAGTCCTCATTTTTCTATTGTGGGTGGAATTACATAATAACCTTATAAGTGTCATGCATCGAGAAATCGTATTCAAGGAAAGTCATATTCTCAATTTATTTAAAGAATCTATAATTCTAAAATAAAGTGTTACAGATTTGGGACCCTACCTCAGGGTTTTGATGGAAACCACAATGAAAGATGAACACTCAAGAGAAACGAATTGATTCTTCATGAACCCACCATAGATCACTTCTCCTACATATACCCAGACCAAAAATCATCATACATGGCATCCAAACACCTATATCTACCCATAACGGGCATAGATAGAAGTGATCGTGATAAAAAAAGATGCTGATCTATGTAGAGTTAAGAAACCGAACAAGAACAAAGAAGATCATCTACCTACATCAAGAATTAAGCTTCGATTCACCATGTGAAGCCTTTGGATCACCTCCAAAACGCTTGGGAGAGGTTATCCTACCTTCAAGGGAGAATAATATCAAGTTATGGTCGCTTAGGAGCTATAACGAGCCACTTGGAGGCAAAAACGACCGAGATCCACAATTTTAAGATCTCATTTAAGTGCCTGCACAGTTTTCTCACACGGTTAGACAAACAGTGAGCAAAATGTGCTTTAGATACTGTCTTAGAGACCACTCCAAGCATGTTCAGGCCCAATGGTTAAACAAACCATGAACAAATCGTGTGTTAGCCCCTAACTCAAAACTTCAACCACACACGGTTTGGCTGCACGGTTAGACAAACCGCAAGCCGCCCGTGCCACTTCACCTTTGCCTAAAAACTTCTATAAATTTTTGAAAAATGACATCTTTAAGTGTTCAAACACTCGGAATAAAATTATAGAGCTCGGTTTATAAAGAACGACCCATTTCTATGCGAAAAATAAGAATTTCAAAAACATTCTTAATATTAACCCTGTTAAAAAACACGGGAATCTAAAGACATAAAACGGAAAAATGGAAGAGAATGAAGAAGTTTTTGATCGACTATGATCCATAGTTTGATTGGAAGCCTGAGTTATCTCACAATCAAAAGGCTATTTATCTTTTATTGTTGTGGTTCTATCTAGGTACATGGAAGAGCCAAAATAATCACACCAGCTATCTGAAAAAATACTCTTCAGGTACATCAAATGAATAGTGTAATTTGGTCTTCTATATGTATAAAATGATGAAAAAATTCTATATAGATACTAATACATTGATTGGAGAGGCATGAAATATGAAACAAAACCACTGGATATGTATTATTTCTTAGAATGACTGTTTTCTCTTAGAATTAGAAGAATCAGAGTGTGTTCCCTCTATCCACATGTGAATTAGAGTACATTTCATCATCATCCAATTTTTTGTAAATGAATTTGGTTGAGTAATATTCTCAAGGAACTAAATAACTTTTAGGATGGGTCTACATTCATATATGTGGATAATAATTTGGAAGACAAGTTATCCATAAATATTGTGCAGCATAGAAGAAGCAAACACATTGATACCTGATATCATTTTGGGATAGATCAAGTGAAGAAGAAAAATTAGATCATTTACAAAAAATGTAATTAGATATTGATATATTCATAATTTAATTACAAAAATATGCATTCAAATAACTAATAATGAGTCTTGAAATGAATGTCGTTTTGGTTAAAGAGGAGTTTTAGAAATGAAAACCAAATCTGCCAGTGTAATTTAAAAAACAGGAAGAAGCTTCCAGAAGTGTCCTTGGCATCTTACCCATGAGAAACTTTATATCATCCATTCATTTGTTTCATTTCCATTTGAGATATATTTAATGTTTCTATATTTTGGATTTTTTCTATAGATTATTTAATTTTACTATAGTGCTTTGGTGTCTTTTCACATTTGTGGGAAAATTCGATAAATAGGGAGAATGTGCAGTCTATTTGTAATGGGTGGTATGCCTCAAAGAATTTTAGTAATGTTACTTTCATCATATCACCTATCCTTTAAATTATGATTATTAAATCCAATTGTAGGTATTAGCTTATACATCTATCAAGATTCAATTTGATTAGTGTATGAATCGAGGAGGTCTAATCCAGATTGTTTGTCTGCTTCATAATTTGGTGATGAATCAGGGTAGCTCATTCTTCCTTAGTAAGATTCAGTCACTGGCACATTCCACTAAATTATTAGTTTGGGAATTTTAGTGGTTGGGTGATCAAAAGGAAATGGGGGAATTTCAATAGTTGTAGTATTAGTGGATGTAGTAATTTCGGGTGTTGAATGATGGTTCAGGTAGTAGTAAATGTTCTTGGTGGTAACATAATAGGGAATGTTCGGGATGGTACAAGAATAATTCTAATGGTAGTATCATGTTGGTGGAAGATTATAAGGAAGTTAATGGGTATTGATAGGTTTATGAGTTAGAAAATCTAGGTTTCTAGAAGTATAAGAGTGAACAAATATTATATAATTAATTGATTCCAAAAAAATTGTAAAATAAAATCAAGGAAATTGATGAAAAAATTAATTTAATACAAATTGAAAAAAAATATTCAAGATAATTTTAAAAAGAATTTTTTAGATTAAACACCCAAAATTCCCTCCATATAATATTGTAAAATCATTATGATGAAAAAATTGAAAATTAAATCTCTATAACACCCATTATTTAGTATGTTTATTAGGAAATAAGAATTTAAATAAAAAATCATCTAATTATAAAATATTCTATAATTTAATCACACTTAAATAATAAATATTTAATTAGTTACTTGAAAATTGATGTGGAAAAGTGTATAAAAAATCACATAATACTTCCCTATACAAAGTTAATTTCACTCGTAGGATATTTAATGAATTTTAATTAGTAACAAAGACTACTATAAATAAAATAATTTTTTCCATGATTCAAATTAAAACATGAATTTTAAAAAGTCGTAGATCTATCTATTGATTTAATTTTTTCATGCCTCCTATGTGATTGACACTCACTACTCAACTATTACATGATTAAAAAGTCTAGTTTCATTGGTTCCAACCAATTAGCATCAAGTGGAATTAAATCTATAAATAAAAGTTCAATATTTTTTTCACTCACTCTCAGGTTCCTCAAAAAAATATCTACCTTTTAAATTCATTGATACAACTCATAATATTTTTTTATAAAATAATTATCTGATTCCTCATTTTATTTCAATATTCTATTTACATTAATTAACTCATTTTTTGAAAATGTCACTTCATTTGATTTTTTCCCAACCTTGATTTTTTGTGTTTCTTTTTGAAAATAATTTATTGAATTTTCATTTATTTTATTTACACAAAACACCCAGTGCTTACCTTAAAGATTCACTATGGGTTCTTAATTTCTCATTTTACTCCATATTTAAAGGATATATATTAATCTCGATTGAGTTGGATGCATGATGTGTTCCATTTTACAAAGGATGTGTTACAAGTACCCTGTTAAAAATTAACATTTCCTCATTTTATAAATATAATTACAAAAAAAATATAACCTATAAAACTTCCATTCCTTGTTTTAAACAATATATCCATTAAAGCATTGGACAACATAACAAAAAAATCATGTAATTTTATCAATTATAGAGTCCAATAATCCCTCAACATGAGTATGAGATTATTTCCTTAGGTATGATATATATAATTTTTTCCCTATGATAGAGACATACCAAAATACAAATTTTATTAATAAAAAATAGTCTATTTTATATATAGATATCGTAAAATGATTCTTAAAAGGAATAGATTTGGAAAAAAAATAAGCGGTTTTGACGGCAATGAATTAGAGCACAATTTAGCCCAACGAGGGACCCATCTCCCCTACACTTTAAACCTGGGGTTGAAGAAATTTTTCATTAAAAATTAATATTTAATTTAATATCACAAATATTATTAATAGGGTTAATTAATGTTCAAAAAAACATATTTTCAACATGTCTAAAAAGATATAAAAAATATTATTTTTCATGATAAGTCATGCTCTTTCAAGTTTCATGTAATAAAATCAGTAGAGTTAGAAAAAAAATCTCTCACATGTGGAATATTCTACACTATTTATTGAATTGTATGAAACACTTTTTGTTTAATTTGTGAAAGGCCTTTAGCTTCTCTATTCAAGTCCATGCATGGGTGGTTCCTTTAATCTAAAATTCCCCTAATGGATGAACTTATTTTTTATCCCCTACAAGAAGAAACTAAGAAAATAAAAAGAAAAATTAAAATGAAACACAAAAATTAATAACAATTAGATAATCATAAGATAATAACCCATGGGGTACTATATTAAGATTGTTGATATCTAGACAATATTGGGGAAATGCCAATATGAGGGTTATTATGTCTTCATTATTAAGAACCAACATATTCTCTTCATACCATATTAAGTTCTTTTTAAATTGTATCTTACCTTTTTACAGATTTATACTAGTCTCACACCTTTTCTATGTAGCTACTGTGTAGGGATGAGGGGAAAATAAGATATAGGGGTATATTATCTTTTTTAAATGGCGGTTAGAGTGTACATGTTTTTGGAATTCAACTCATAGATATGACATTTCATCTGGTTCAATTTAATCAATAAAAAAGTATTTTACTAAAAATATTTGTCTACATCTTCTTTGACACCCATGAATAGTTCTGAAACCCCATTTTCATCAAAATAAGCTCCTCACATTGAAACATAAATATGAACAGGGAATTCTAAAAGCTCTATCTTAGGTGAAATTTCATGTCCTTTATGGGTCACTTAGA
This sequence comes from Viscum album, assembly GCA_963277665.1. NCBI lineage: Eukaryota > Viridiplantae > Streptophyta > Magnoliopsida > Santalales > Viscaceae > Viscum > Viscum album. Next base: position 2,130,535,725 of record OY728155.1, on the reverse strand, counting down.
GTTCACATTGCCTAGAAAGTTACTCAATATCTATATAGGAAGAAATAAATATAAAAATGGGCTTTAGTAACATCATTTTCAAAATGAAAACACAATTAATTCCCTAAAATAGTTATCTCCCTAAAACGTATCTGTTGGTTGTTATTTAAGAGGGAGTAGGGCCCCAACAATTTTATAATGGGCTACAATATGGTTTTCAATATCTAATGAACACCTCTTACAATAATAAAATTATATTTTAGTTTCATCTAAAAGAAAATAGAGAGTCTCATGAGCTTTTCATAAATTTGAAGACATTGAAAAATCATTAGACCGATTTTTATATGAAAAAAAATTCTTGTAAAAAGTGGAATTCAATGGATCTTTCAACATAGATCCAGCATGCACAATTTCAAAAGGTCTATTCTCCAATAACCCCTCAATATTATACACATTAAGTGGAATTTTTAGTCTCAATTTATAATTAATAAGACTTTATATTCAAAAGTGTACAACTCCATAACATCTTCTCTCTCTTCTAAAGTGGCATGTCCAAATTTTTTTGAGGGTTTTACATGTTCATATTATCCTTTTTGAATAAGTGGGAAGCTTGATGTACGTCCATATGTGACTCATTATCCTCAATGATCTTCCTGGGTTGTAGCTCAACCATTTTCCTATTTGTTAGTTCACTACATCTTCCAACATCAAGGTATGTTTACACACCAAATATTTTTCTAATAGTGGAAATGATTTATGCATAAGTGATTACATCATTGCCGGATTTATAATATTTATTATTAAAATATGGGAAAAAGAAGAAAATACAATAATAAATTTTTTTTCACCATTAGAACAGTTCAAATTTTCTGATCTTGTCCTTTTGTTAGGATTGTTATAAATAAATTTATATTACTCTAAATCTAGAATAGTGTCTGTCTCAGGGGACAATAATAAGGATGTTGTTTCAAATACACAAATGGTCTTCCCCAAACAGTTTTTGTGTTTTTAAATAACATCAATGTAAGAAATGAAAACTACATGAGAAAATAGTTAATAGAGTGATAAAAATGTAAATAATAAATAAAAACATGGAATGATAACTATAAATAGAGATGAATAAATTCACTATGAATAAAGCCAGGTCCAGATTAATTCATTCCCAATTCCATTTTAAAGATTTATAAAGAATAAAAGCATCAACTTCCAACCTCACCCAAATAATGACGGGTGAATTAGATTACACACCTTTCTCACCTATGAAATGAACACTCTATTATATAACTAGTTCAGTTCCCTACCATTATTCTAGATAGAAAATTGAATCAATCAATATACATGTTTTGGCTAGAAATTTTCACAATACATAATGATCCTTCTGAGATCATCATGAAATATGACAAAACTAAACTCACTCTATATAGAAAAACGAGGGAATAATATGGAAAATAAATGTGGTTTGAGAGTAGGAAATAGTTTCTACTCAAGAGTTAACTCTCAAAACACCAAAAATAACCATCAAAATATAATAATGGTGATGAATAGGTGATGACAGTGTGAATAAATCTCATGTATCTAATGAGAATATAATTTAACTTCCTACATCAAACATCATGAGTCATATTTACATCTCTAGAGGTAAGAAAAAACAGCATTATGGATGAAGAAAGAAGAAAACATATATTTGATGACTATAAAAAATTTACAGAATTGCAGAAATAGAAGAAGAATGAGATAATTCAATCTATTTCCTATTAATTGTGAATATTGAATTATAGAGGAGAATTTCTCCTCTTATACAAAAAAACTAAATAGAAAAATATGATATCCTATTTAACTGGTAGTAAACATCCAATTTTTTACACATTAAGGATCTAGGAATTTGTAAGCATTGAACCATCGGTGGGTGTAAAAATGATCCAATAACCAACTAAGAAAACTACATGTTGGATTGGACATAGAAAAAATTTCCAGATCAGTCCACAATTTAAATTTTTTTCTACCATTTTCAATAATTTTCATAGAAATTCATGTTCATTCTCTTGAATAATAATTACTCTTCTACACTTCTGGTTGTAATTTAAAATATTAGTTCACCAAATTAAAATTGAACTAAATCATGACTAGAATCATTGAAACTTATAATAGAACTCGCTTCGACATCTTGAACCTCTTTGACTTCATCCCCAGAATCCAATGTTGGCATTTTTCCTTGGTTTCATATAATCAATAAAATTACAACTAGAAATAGAACATTGATATTTTTCTAAAATATGGGCCAATAATACTTCCAATCTCAATATCTTTCAAAAAAACACTTTACCTTAATCTTGGATTAGATTTATTAATTTTCTATAATGAAACACCACCATGGTGAATCGATCTTTGGTTGTCCTATAAGATCCACTTTGGTTGATCTCTTATTCAAGGCCTTGACTTATTTTTATAGCTTGGATCGAAATATTTATATATATATGAAAATCCAAGAAAATAATTTGAAAAACTCAATGGGAAGGTACTATTGTTCATATTTAATAGTGGAATTAAACAAAACCCATTTATACATGCATGGTTGGTTGAGTATCCCCCCCCCCAGTAATTACAATATCCACATACATTTTCAATCATGAAAATAGTGAGTACCCAGTGATCAAATTTTGAAATTTCCCATGAATTTCCATTTTAATAGCCTCATTCACTACACTTTTTCTCAAAGGAATAGATCATTAGTCCTGGATTGATTTTATTGATTCAAGATTAGTGCCTTAATTCTTCATTATCTTGGTTACATCCCTAAGAATCATCATAGCCTTATATTCATAGGTGGTGTATTCCATGAAAATACTTGGATTGGAGTCATCAAAATAATTATTTTCGGTGGCCATATCAAAACTTATAATCATATTATCTAATGTAGAATCTTTAATGGAACACTTAGTCCTAAGTGGTCAAACTTAGTTTCTCAATTCCATAAGAATTATTCTATTCAAGATCAACTTTAAATGTCTAGGCCATCCTCCTTCTGATTTAATTTGGTTTTAGAATTTTTTTCAATATATTCTACATAAGATGTTCTAAATGTATTAAGGCTTATCAGGAATGAGCATAAGATAAATCATCCTCATAGTGTGGATCAGCTTGAGCTCGATGTCTCCCTTGTATTTAGGATTTACAAGGTTTTGTTCAACTAGGTTTCTTCATCTATTGATTGAGATTATTATTAATTGAGAGACTCTCCTGATAACATTTACATGAAACATCTTAGGTATGAAATAATTCACCATTGCCTTGGTTGAACTCTAGTTTAACATCTTCGATCGTGGCTTACCTTTAGTTTAATTGGTGCATGAATTTGGTTGGTCACATCCAACTCAATTTTTGGCATCATTATTCGATAAAGAACATGTGTAGATCAGGCATCTTCATCAGAAAGATGTCATAGGTTTCTTTCAATCCAAGTTCATTGTGAGCTCAATGTGTAACACCCCGAGATCTTATGAAAAATATTCTATTACTTTCATTGATGTCTTCTATTATACAGCACACCATGTTTAGCTTGTACTATACGCAACACCGTATTAGCTTGCAGTATACGCCACACTATTCTTGGATCGTGTTAAACACAATTTCATGTATGTTTTATAATAGTCAGTCTACGCAACGTTGAGTGTGTGTATATATATATATATATTAAATGTTTAAATGAAATATGGTTGGATTATGTTATACGAAAAAACGAAGGATTTTTTCACAATACGCAACCCTGACTTGGCTTGCATTACACGCAATCACGACCTTCCTCGATAGCATGTGTTGTACGGAATACCGAGTTTTACTAAACAACGATATATTATTATAAAATTATTATGAACTAGCCGTTATGAATAGTATTAACTAAATTTTGAATTTTGTAACATTATTATTATCTTATACATTTTCTAGAACATGGTATGATAACAAAATAAATTTTTCGGGTAAAATAAGTATTTTTCAAAAAATGAAGTTTTGCCGCCTTTTGATGGCGCACCCACATTAAATATAGTTTCTGACATGTTTATAAGTTCAATTTTACAAAATAAAATTATTCTTTGTAATCAGGATATAAAATTTTACCTTGGATAATTTTTTCATATTATTCTGATAACTTTAATATTTTAATGAATAGTAAAAACACGCTATATTTTAATTAAAAACAACTTTTTTCATCGTAATAACTTATGTGGTTAAATAATAATATTGAATGGTTTTAAAGTATAAATAGAATATATTTTTACTATTTAATATAATTTATTTCATTAGCCTTGATTTTACATTGAATTCATAGGTTAAATAAATTCAATCTTTTGCAATGTTTTAAACAAAAACCCCTTTTCTTTCGACAACGGGATTAATTGTAATTTAATTTCTGAAACTTCTGTGTATTGAATTTGGGAAAATGGATTCCATATTTAGAATCAGTGGGTCCAAATTATATTAATAGACTGCTTTTTATTTTTTGGCTTTATGAATAGTAACAATGGTAAATTTTATTTACCATAGTAAAAGGTAAATTGGGTAATTATGGGTAAATATAATATTATAAAATTATCCTAATACTTGTCTTAATACAATTGTATGATTATAATTTGTCCTAAGTTGTATTTGGGTTGAAATGGAATCCATTAGAACCCACTTTGAGGTGATTAAGACATTTAGTTTATTTAAAGGAAAGTGAAATATGTCTCACTCAACTTTTATAATTAAAGTATTTTTAATATAAGTTTATACAGAATATAAATTCGGTTATAAATACTCATTTGAAAGATAAAATGTTTTTCTTTGTCATGGTAATTTATTTGTAATTTCTAATGAGTTATTTAATTACCTTATTATCTTATACATTAATGATGCAGAAATAATTTATTTAGTGAAAAATCAATAATATAGTTTTAATTGAAATATTAATACATATCAAAAGGCCCAAAAATCTGCACAAAACTTATTATTAGTGTATAGATAAACCCTAATCATCCACTGGACGAATTTGTGACCATTTAGATCCTTATTAAGGTGATTATGACACTTATATTATTTTATTTTAAATGATGCCAAAGTTGTCACCTTCATAATTTAATAAATATAACAATTTAACTATTGTGATTTTAAGATGATAAATTCGAGTAAAAGTATTATTGTGAATTTTAATAGATTTATCTTCATCATAGGATTTTATTTTTAATTTTTATGCAACATATAAGTATATTAAATAATTGTACAAAAATGTTGTAGTAATTATTTTATTAAGAGATAAACCAAATAAATGGTTTTAAAAATAATAAACTAAATATTATATGAACTATTTAATGTGATCCACTAATTTTCTAGATACATATGACCTCTTATAAATCTATTAAAGCTTTTAGTTTGATCATATATTCTGTATATAATTTATTTAAATTCAAATAAATGAATAGTGTAAAATTTGACACTATTGTTATTTTATAAAAATAACATATTATCAAATTGTTTAAAAATCACAAAAATACGTAAAAATTATAAATTTAAATTTATATGGTATAAAATGTTATAAAGTATCCAATTATGTAAAATTCACAAAAAATAAGTAATTTTTTGTTATAATATAAAATCTACAATATTATTACCTCAAATAAAATTAAATTGATTAAGTAAGGATAAATCAAGTTGATAATGTTTAAAATAATTTCCTAAAATGTCTAAATTTTATTGGTTGATGAGATTAGAACCCTATCTCATCTTATATTTGAATATGAGTCATTTTTTGAGTTTTTTAAGTGGGGTTAGATTTATTATAAATTTATATTTTTAAGATTTCCAAAGGTGCCCCTCTCCTCCCTTATAAAAGGGAACCTCCTCCCTCTCTTCCTCACACAAATTTGAGCCTTCAAGCTCAGCCAAACCCTACCAAATTCTCTTCTCAACTTCCCTAGAAACATCTTAGAGGTCGTGGTCTTCTTCAAATACCAATTGTAGTTCCCTAAGAGGAGGTCTCAAAGAGGTGCTTCAAAAAAGAGGTAATGTTCATTACCGATTCTTTCAACATTATTTCTTCTTCCACTTCTTCTTCTTTAGTTGTTTCATTATGAAGTAATAAAATCAGTATCAATAATATACTGATATGTTATTATAAGTATGAAACAATCCTATTTCACAATTTATCCATCCTACGGAAAATGAAATCACCGCACGTGCATACGTACGGAATACCTTCTCAATGCCGTGGTGTAATCTATTTTCCACCACCACCTTACTTGGATGGTTATAATGGTGTAAATAATGACTATATATTATTATTGTAAAGTGATATTTATTCTTAAATATTATACATACACATGAATAAAATTCCACGATCATGGGAATGATATCATCGCTCGTGCGTACGTACAGACTACCGTCTCCACGACGCGATGAGATTCATTCTCAATGATTAACCATTCATGAATGGTTATAAAGTATATATAATAAGTAATCATGAAATATATGAAATAAAAATGATACTGTATTTATGTATATATATATGTATTTCATCTACTTAATTCCATTCAATTCAATAAGGAAACGAAAACAGCATTCATGCGTACGTACGGCCTACCGTCTCCATGAACGGTGTATTTCTTTCCATTTGTCGATATATTATATATATGTTTATTCTGAATATATATTATATATAAATCATGCTTTTCATTCTAGATATAATTAATCAAGATCCAAGTAATCATATTAATAATTACAAGTTAAAACACGAACGACAAATGAGACGATTTTACCCAAAACGCTACTTTAACATGAATTTACAAAAGAACGGGTAATATAAAGTCATAAGTGGACCATATATGATATAATAACAATGAATATGATTCTGTAATAAGTCAATAACATTATTTAAATCATTATAAAGGGGGTTCAGATACGTACGAATCATATCAGACCTAAGGTAAGGGATAATTTTGCAAATCTCATTTTTTTTCAGAGATTTCATATTCGTAAGTATTTACTGGGGTTATTTATATCATCCATGTCCATGTTTTATAAAACTGTTTTCATGTATGTTTAAAGTCCTTGTTACCCATTTTTGACTTTTACTACATGGTATGTAAGGAATCTTTCCTTTGTTTACGTTACGAGGTAGTTTTTGACTTTTCCGGCAAAAGTACGAAAAGAATGTTTTTTTAACTTATACGACATGAACGGATTTTTACAGTTTTATAAAGCCTTATTTTCATGAAGCATAATCCAAAATATGTCATGACTATTTTCAACAAAATCTCTTTCTTTAAAAATCGCAGGACTTTTTTTGAAAAGAAATTTATTTTCAAGAAGAAATGATATTTTCCTCAAGAATTCATTTCAAGTGTTTTATCAAAACCATTTTCCATCTAAGATGAAATTATTTCATATGTGTATGTTTCAAGTGTAATGTCTCTATTATTTACATGGTTTCAATTTTCTTATTATGAAATGATATCCATTTCTTTTATATGGATTATGTGATGATGGGATGATGTTTATGAAACCCATTTTATTCGTTGGGTTAGTATGAATGATGTATGTTTATTTTTTGGCACAAGTAAGAATGATTTCATTATGAGATGGGTGGGACCTATATCTCCCTCCAATTCATTGGGTAAAGATTTATATCTCATGAGATAGACATGGCTGGAATGGTAAGTTAATTGGGTTCAGTATTACAAAACTAGAACGAGGAGTGAACTCGATTCAGAAAGGGACTTTGTCCACTAAGATGGTCTTGGCAGCAATGCCTTGGCTACTATGGAAATAATTACATGTGCATAATGGATGCCACAATTAAATGTTTTATTCCCATATTATTTTATCATTCTTAATGTTTCTTTATGATCTATTCCTTACGTACTTCCATGTTTTATGTCATTTCTCAAGCTTTTGATGTATAAATATTATGTTCATGTTTTTAAGTTAAAATGTATATGGTATGTTTTATTTTATCCATGCTTACCCTTACTGAGCATTTGAGCTCACCCTTTTTATGTTTTATTTTCCCCAGGATATAAAGAAAGGTTTTATGTAAGAAAAAAAGGGAGGATCTTTATGGGAGATGTTTAAGATCCTTCACCACGATTAGAATATTATGTTCCAAGTTTCCAAAGACACTAAACTATTACGGTCCTTGTGTGTCTATTTTTGTTATGTATTAAGTATTCCACAAATGTAATGTAATTTCCATGTACGTCAAGCTTCAGGTCTCTACAGTTGGTATCAAAGGAAAGGTTTAGTCAACCTTTGGAAAGTAGGATGCAAAAACGTTAGTGAGATCCCTAGAGATATTTCTAAGGTATGTCTAGGGATGTCTCTGAGGTTAAGTATACGTATAGGTTATAGTCATATAATTGCACTAACGATCATAGAAATTAACCTAAGATGTTATATATTGAGGTTACTCCCCCTTTACTTTGTTGTTTTCCCTAGAATGATTTTTTCCTCTCACACTATTCTTTTTGGGTTTTAGAAAATCACTGGAAACATGAAGATTCATGATAATAGAGGATATGACGGACAATGGAATGATATTCTTCATGAGAAACCAAATGAAACAGGATTTGGAAGTCCAAACATCGTTATTATTCCTAATCAGCAATCTCATAATATGATCAATAATCTCAACTATGGTAAGTTTCCTCACTCAGATAATAAGAGAAAGATGGAGTTTCATGATGATCATAGAGGAAAAAAAGTTCAATTTCCCTCATCTAAATAATGTGGGAAGAGGCATCAGGGAGATATTTTCAATGGAACTGGAAGATGCTTTCGGTGTGGAAAAGAAGGACATAAAGCCAGTAAGTGCAAAGGAAAAGTTTCAGTTAACACCATGGATGAGGATAATGGTATTGCTACGACATCAACGATGGTTAAATGTTTTAAATGTGGAATGTACGGGCATTATTCAAACCAATTCCCCAAGGGAAAGTCTCATGAAGAGAATCAGTATGGTCGTACGAGTAATATTTATGTTGATGATGATGAAGAGACTACAAATGATATGTGAGATGAAATAATTGTTGAAGCTCGGTCAATGGTTTAAGAAGGTAGTGGAATGATTACATGTTTATCAAGTGTAATTTTGTATAAATAATCTCATGGTACTATGGAATAAAGAGACATCTAAGGATTTTTATACTGTTGTCTTTCCTTATGTTTTGAAAGTGTGTGATGAATGGTAGCAGTATTTTTGGAAAGTAGCTGATATGCGCATAATGAAAGTATAAGAAGATAATGAGATGTTTTATTGTATTCATGAGCTCATGATTGATATAAGGACTATGTGATATTATGGTTTGATTATATAGAAATTTTGGTATTTTGGTATGTGGGAAGAGTTTACTTTTGACAGCATTCATGTTTTCACTAAGGTTAAATGGGTGTTAATTTTTCAAGAGAATACTTGATTATGTTATTCGCATGTTTGTAATTTGACCAACAAGATATATCTTATGATATATGCGGGATAAATAATGTCATTCATGTGATTTTTATGTGACATTTCAAGTAATCATTTTCTTTATACTATGAGCATGGACCGAAGTATTTTAGATAATCCTAAATATTGGAATGGATTATGTTGGACATAAGTTAGTATTGTTTTAAGGATAGAGCATTTTTCGATGTTATTGATGGGATGTTATAGTAATGTAGTTTTAGAAAAAGGATAGCCTACAGGACGGGCGACAACCCATCACGTCAGACAAGGCTGTGGGAATAGAACCCACAACTGAAGAGCGACTGGCCTTTATTGCATACCACTGGCCTACAGGAAGTCCCTGGTTAGTAGAAACTAGTTTTATTATATTAAGCAGCATGATATATGAAGTATAAGTCCATTTTAGGAAACATATATGATTAATCTCACTATAGATCGACTTATGTATATTTAATAACTTTTGATAACCTTTTGAGAGAGATGGAGTGACCCGCCATTCTATCACATGATCTGCTAACACTTCACGAATAACAAATTCAACTTCATTTCTTTAAGAGATGAAGTGGAAATTGTTCAAGGCAAGAACAATAGTGAGATTGTACCAAAATAAAGTAAGTATTTATTCTAATTCAAATTCTTCAACTTTAAGGAAATGATATTGAAAACCAAAAACGTTGTCCTAGTACCCTTATATCCGATGAATCAGATGGTACCCTAGATCATCACAAATTTATGGCTTTGTGATTGTTATCTTTTTCATAGCCATGTCCTCTACCACTCTCCATCAGAACTTGATGGTTAGATATTTCTTCCATATCCATATTTTCACCTATATTCTCCTATATGGAAACCCAATGATGAGTTACTTTGGGTAATTGTTGCATTTCATACTTTAGTTTTTAAAATTAAGTTTTAGTATTCCTTTTTACGATGTGGGTTTCTATGAATAGTAAACGATTTATAACCCCGACGAATTTCGACGGAGAAATTCATTTTAAGGGGGATAGAATGTAACACCCCGAGATTTTATGGAAAATATTATTTTAATTTCATTGATGTCTTCTATTATATAGCACACCAAGTTTATCTTGTACTATACACAACACTGTATTAGCTTGCAGTATATGCAACGCTATTCTTGGATCGTGTTACACACAATTTCATGTACATTTTATAATAGTCATTCTATGCAACGTTGAGTGTGTGTGTGTGTGTATATATATATATATTCAATGTATAAATGAAATATGGTTGGATTCTGTTATACGAAACAACGAAGGATTCTTTCACAACACGCAACCCTGACTTAGCTTGCATTATATGCAATCACGACCTTCCTCGATAGCATGTGTTGTATGCAATACCGAGTTTTACTAAACAATGATATATTATTATAAAATTATTATGAACTAGCTGTTATGAATTTTATTGACTAAATTTTGAATTTTATAACATTATTATTATCTTGAACATTTTCTAGAACATGGTATAAGAACAAAATAAATTTTTCGGGTAAAATAAGTTTTTTTTTTAAAATGCAGTTTTGCCGCCTTTTGATGGCGCACCCAATTTAAATCTAGTTTTTGACATGTTTATAAGTTCAATTTTTCAAAATAAAATTATTCTTTGGAATCAGGATATAAAATTTTACCTAGGATAAAATTTTCATATTATTCTGATAACTTTCATATTTTAAGGAATAGTAAAAACACGCTATATTTTAATTAAAAAAAATTTCAAGGTAAAAACTTATGTGGTTAAATAATAATATTGAATGGTTTTAAAGTATAAATAAAATATATTTTTACCATTTAATATAATTTATGTCATTATCCATGATTTTACGTTGAATTCGTAGGTTAAATAAATTCAATCTTTTGCAATGTTTTAAACAAAAACTCATTTTCTTTCGACAACGAGATTAATTTTAATTTAATTTCTGCAACTTCTGTGTATTGATTTTGGAAAAATGGATTCCATATTTTGAATCAGTGGGTCCAAATTATATTAATAGACTACTTTTTATTTTTGGGCTTTATGAATAGTAACAACGGTAAATTTTATTTACCATAGTAAAAGGTAAATTGGGTAATTATGGGTAAATATAATATTATAAAATTATACTAATACTTGTATTAATACAATAGTATGATTATAATTTGTCCTATGTCATATTTGGGTCGAAATGGAATGCTTTAGATCCCACTTGAGGTGATTAAGTCCTTTAGTTTATTTAAAGGAAAGTGAAATATGTCTCACTCAACTTCAATAATTATAGTATTTTTAATATAAGTTTATACAGAATATAAATTCGGTTATAAGTACTCATTTGAAAGATAAAATGTTTTTATTTGTCATGTTATTTTATTTGTAATTTTTAAGGAGTTATTTAATTACCTTATTATCTTATACATTAATGATGCAGAAATTATTTATTTATTGAAAAATCAATAATATAGTTTTAATTGAAATATTAATACATATCAAAAGGCCCAAAAATCTGCACAAAACTTATTATTAGTGTAAATATAAACTCTAATCATCCCATGGACGAATTTGTGACCATTTGGATCCTTATTAAGGTGATTACGACACTTATATTATTTTATTTTAAATGATGCCAAAGTTCTCACCTTCATAATTTAATAAATATAACAATTTAACTATTGTGATTTTAAGATGATAAATTCGAGTAAAAGTATTATTGTGAAATTTAATAGATTTATATTCATCATAAGATTTTATTTTTAGTTTTTACGGAACATATATGTATATTAAATAATTATACAAAAATGTTGTAGTAATTATTTTGTTAAGAGATAAACCAAATAAACGGTTTTAAAAATAATAAAATAAATATTATATAAACTATTTAATTTTATCCACTAATTTTCTAGATACATATAACCTCTTATGAATCTATTAATGATTTTATTTTGATCATATATTCTATATATAATTTATTTAAATTCAAATAAATGAATATTGTCAATTTTTACAATATTGTTATTTTATAAAAATAACATATTATCAAATTGTTTAAAAATCAAAAAAATATTTAAAAATTAAAAATTTAAATTTATATGGTATATAATGTTATAACGTATCCAATTATGGACAACTCACAAAAAATTAGTAATTTTTTGTTATAATTTAAAATTTAGAATATTATTACCACAAATAAAATTAAATTGATTAAGTAAGGATAAATCAAGTTGATAATGTTTAAAATAATTTCCTAACATGTCTAAATTTTATTGGTTGATGTGATTAAAACCCTATCTCATCTTATATTCTAATATGATTCATTTTTGGAGGTTTTTATGTGGGGTTAGATTTATTATAAATTAATATTTTTAAGATTTCCAAAGGTTCCCCTCTCCTCCCTTATAAAAGGGAACCTCCTTTCTCTCTTCCTCACACCAATTTGAGCCTTCATGCTTTGCCAACCCTTTCCAAATTCTCTTCTCCAATTCCCTAGAAACATCTTAGAGGTCCTGGTCTTCGTGAAAGACCAATTGTAGTGCCCTAAGAGGTGGTCTCAAAGAGGCGCTTCAAAGAAGAGGTAATGTTCGTTACCGATTCTTTCAACATTATTTCTTCTTCCACTTATTCTTATTTAGTTGTTTCATTATGAAGTAATAACATCAGTATCACTCATATACTGATATTATATTATAATTATTAAACAAACCTATTTCACAATTTATCCATCCTATGGAAAACGAAATCACCGCACGTGCGTACGTACGGAATACCGTCTCCACGCCGTGGTGTAATCTATTTTCCACCAACACCATACTTGGATGGGTATAATGGTGTAAATAATGACTATATATGATTATTTTAAATTGATATTGATTCTTAAATATTATACATACACTTGAATACAATTCCACGATCATGGGAATGATATCATCGCTCGTGCGTTCGTATGGACTACCGTCTCCACGACGCGATGAGATTCATTCTCAATGATTAACCATTCAAGAATGATTATAAATTATATATAATAAGTAATCATGAAATTTATGACATAATAATGATACTGTATTTATGTATATATATATGTATTTCATCTACTTAATTCCATTCAATTCAATAAGGAAACGAAAACAGCGTTCATGCGTACGTACGGCCTACCGTCTCCATGAACGGTGTATTTCTTTCCATTTAAGGATATATTATATATATGTATATTCTGAATATATATTATATATAAATCATGTTTTACATTCTGGATATAATTAATCATGATCCAAGTAATCATATTAATGATTACAAGTTAAAACACGAACGACAAATGAGAGGATTTTACCCAAAACGCTACTTTAACATGAATTTACAAAAGAACGGGTAATATAAAGTCATAAGTGGACCATATATGATATAATAACAATGAATATGATTCTGTAATAAGTCAATAACATTATTGAAATCATTATAAAGGGGGTTCAGATACATATGAATCATATCAGACCTAAGGTAAGGGATAATTTTGCAAATCTCATTTTTATCCGAGATTGCATATTCGTAAGTATTTACTAGGGTTATTTATATCATCCATGTCCATGTTTTATAAAATTGTTTTCATGTATGTTTAAAGTCATTTTTACCCATTTTTGACTTTTACTACATGGTATCTAAGGAATCTTTCTTTTGTTTACGTTATGAGGTACTTTTTAACTTTTCCGGCAAAAGTACGAAAAGAATTCTTTTTTTAACTTATACGACATGAACGGATTTTTACGGTTTTATAAAGCTTTATTTTCATGAAGCGTCATCCAAAATATTTCATGACTATTTTTAACAAAATCTCTTTCTTTCAAAATTGCATGACGTTTTGTGAGAAGAGATTGATTTTGAAGAAGAATGCATATTTTCCTCAAGAATTCATTTCAAGTGTTTTATCAAAACCATTTTCCATCTAAGATGAAATTATTTCATATGTGTATGTTTCAAGTGTAATGTCTCTATGATTTACATGGTTTCACTTTTATTATTATGAAATGATATCCATTTCTTTTATATGGATTATGTGATGATGGAATGATGTTTATGAAACCCATTTTATTCATTGGGAAATTATGAATGATGTATGTTTATTTTGTGGCACAAGTAAGAATGATTTCATTATGAGATGGGTGGGACCTATATCTCCCTCCAATGAATTGGGTAAAGATTTATATCTCATGAGATATACATGGCTGGAATGGTAAGTTAATCCGGTTCAGTATTACAGGACTGGAATGAGAAGTGAACTCGATTCAGAAAGGGACTTTGTACACTAAGATGGTCTTGGCAGAAATGCCTTGGCTACTATGGAAATCATTAAATGTTATTAATGGATTCCACAATTACATGTTTTATTCCCATGATATTTTATAATTCTTAATGTTTCTTTATGATCAATGCCTTACATACTTCCATGTTTTATGTTATTTCTCAAGCTTTTGATGTTTAAACATTATGTTCATGTTTTTAATTTCAAATGTATATGGTATGTTTTATCTTATCCATGCTTACCCTTACTAAGCATTTGAGCCCACCCTTTTTATGTTTTCTTTTCCTCAGGATATAAAGAAAGGTTTTAGGTAAGAAAAAAATGGAGGATCTTTATGGGAGATGTTGAAGAACTTTCACCACGATTAGAAGATTACGTTACAAGTTTCCAAAGACACTAAACTATTATGGTCCTTATGTGTCTGTTTTTGTTATGTATTATGTATTCCGCAAATGTAATGTAATTTCCATGTACGTGAAGCTTCGGGTATCTAAAGTTGGTATCAGAGGAAAGGTTTATTCATCCTTTGGAAACTAGTATGTGAAAATGTTAGTGAGATCCCTAGAGATATTTCTAAGGTATGTCTAGGGATGTCTCTAAGGTTAATTATACGTATAGGTTATAGTCATAGAATTGCGCTAACGATCATATAATTTAACCTAAGATGTTATATATTGAGGGTAATCCCCCCTTTACTTTGTTGTTTTCCCTAGCATGATTTTTTCCTCTCACACTATTCTTTTTGGGTTTTATGAAATGGCTGGAAACAGGAAGATTCATGATAATAGAGGATATGACGGTCAATGGAATGATATTCTTCATGAGAAACCAAATGAAACGGGATTTGGAAGTCCAAACATCGTTATTATGACTAATCATAAATCTCATAATATGATTAATAATCTCATCTTTGGTAAGTTTCTTCACTCAGATAATAAGAGAATGATGGAGTTTCATGATGACCATAGACGAAAGAAAGTTCAATTTCCCTCATGTAAATAATGTGGGAAGAGGCATCGGGGAGATTGTTTCAAAGGAACTAGAAGATGCTTTGGGTGTGGAAAAGAAGGACATAAAGCCAGTAAGTGCAAAGGAAAAGGTTCAGCTAACACCATGGATGAGGATAATGGTATTGCTACGACATCAACGATGGATAAATGTTTTAAATGTGGAATGTACAGGAATTATTCAAACCAATTCCCTAAGGGAAAGTCTCATGAAGAGAATCAGTATGGTCGTATGGGTAATATTTATGTTGATGATGATGAAGAGACTACAAATGATATGTGAAATGAAATAATTGTTGAAGCTTGGTCAATGGTTTAAGAAGGTAGTGGAATGATTACATGTTTATCAAGTGTAATGTTGTATAAGTAATCTCATGGTACTATGGAATAAAGAGAAATCTAAGGATTGTTATACTTTTTTATTTCCTTAGGTTTTGAAAGTGTGTGATGAATGGTACCAGTATTTTTGGAAAGTAGATGATATGCACATAATGAAAGGATAAGAAGATAATGAGATGTTTGATTGTATTCATGAGATCATGACTGATATAAGGACTATGTGATATTTTGGTTTGATTATATAGAAATTTTCGGATTTCGGTATGTGGAAAGAATTAACTTTTGACAGCATTCATGTTTTCACTAAGTTTAAATGGGTATTAATTTTTCATGAGAATACATGATTAAGTTATTCACATGTTTTTAATTTGACCAAAAAGATATATCTTATGATATATGGAGGATAAATAATGGCATTCATGTGATTGTTATGTGACATTTTATGTAATCATTTTCATTATACTATGAGCTTGGACTGAAGTATTTTAGAAAATCCTAAAGATTGGAATGGATTATGTTGGACATAAGTTAATATTGTTTAAGGATAGAACATTTTTCGATATTATTGATGGGATGTTATAGTAATGTAGTTTTAGATAATGGAAAACCTACAGGATGGGCGACAACCCATCGCGTCGGACAAGGATGTGGGAATCAAGCCCACAAACGAAGTGCGACTAGCCCTTATCGCATACCACTGGCCTACAGGAATTCCTTGGTTAGTAGAAACTATTTTTATTATATTAAGCAGTATGATATATGAAGTATAAGTCCATTTTAGGAAACATATATTATTAATCTCACTATAGATCAACTTATGTATATTTAAGAACTTTTGATAACCTTTTGAGACAGATGGAATGACCCGCCATTCTATCACATGATCTGCTAACACTTCACAAATAACAAATTCAACTTCATTTCTTTAAGATATAAAGTGGAAATTGTTCAAGGCACGAACAACAGTGAGGTTATACCAAAATAAAGTAAGTATTTATTCTAATTCTAATTATTCAACTTTAGGGAAATGATCTTGAAAACCAAAAAAGTTGTCCTAGTGCCCTTATATCTGATGAATCAGATGGTACCCTAGATCATCACAAATTTATGGCTTTGTGATTATTGTCTTTTTCATAGCCATGTCCTCTACCACTCTCCATCAGAATATGATGGTTAGATTTTTCTTCCATATCCATATTTTTACCTATGTTCTCCTATATGGAAACCCAATGATGAGTTACTTTGGGTAATCGTTGCATTTCATACTTTAGTTTTTAAAATTATGTTTTTGTATTCCTTTTTATGATGTGGGTTTCTATAAATAGTAAACGATTTATAACCCCGACGAATTTCGAGGGAGAAATTAATTTTAAGGGGGGTAGAATGTAACACCCTGAGATTTTATGAAAAATATTCTTTTACTTTCATTGATGTCTTCTACTATACAACACACCAAGTTTAGAATGTACTATACGCAACACCGTTTTAGCTTTCAGTATACGCAATGCTATTCTTGGATCGTGTTACACACAATTTCATGTACGTTTTATAATAGTCATTCTATGCAACGTTGAGTGTGTGTATATATATATATATATTCAATGTATAAATGAAATATGGTTGGATTCTATTATACAAAACAATGAAGGATTCTTTCACAATACGCAACCCTGACTTAGCTTGCATTACACGCAATCACGACCTTCCTCGATAGCATGTGTTGTACGCAATACCGAGTATTACTAAACAACGATATATTAGTATAAAATTATTATGAACTAGCAGTTATGAATAGTATTAACTAAATTTTGAATTTTATAACATTATTATTATCTTACACATTTTCTAGAACAAGGTATAAGAACAAAATAAATTTTTCGGGTAAAATAAGTATTTTTCAAAAAATGCAGTTTTGCCGCCTTTTGATGGTGCACCCACATTAAATCTAGTTTTTGACATGTTTATAAGTTCAATTTTACAAAATAAAATTATTCTTTGGAATCAGGATATAATATTTTACCTTGGATATGATTTTCATATTATTCTGATAACTTTCATATTTTAATGAATAGTAAAAACACGCTATATTTTAATTAAAAACAACTTTTTTCATCATAATAACTTATGTGGTTAAATAATAATATTGAATGGTTTTAAAGTATAAATATAATATATTTTTACCATTTAATATAATTTATGTCATTAGCCTTGATTTTACGTTGAATTCGTAGGTTAAATAAATTCAATCTTTTGCAATGTTTGAAACAAAAACCTGTTTTCTTTCGACAACGAGATTAATTTTAATTTAATTTTTGCAACTTCTATGTATTTAATTTGGAAAAATGGATTCCATATTTTGAATTAGTGGGTCCAAATTATATTAATAGACTACTTTTTATTTTTGGGATTTATGAATAGTAACAACGGTAAATTTTATTTACCATAGTAAAAGGTAAATTGGGTAATTAAGGGTAAATATAATATTATAAAATTATCCTAATACATGTCTTAATACCATTGTATGATTATAATTTGTCCTAAGTCATATTTGCGTCTAAATGGAATCCATTATAACCCACTTGGAGGTGATTAAGACCTTTAGTTTATTTAATGGAAAGTGAAATATGTCTCACTCAACTTTAATAATTAAAATATTTTTAATATATGTTTATACAGAATATAAATTCGGTTATAAATACTCATTTGAAAGATAAAATGTTTTTATTTGTCATGGTAATTTATTTGTAATTTTTGAAGAGTTATTTAATTACCTTATTATCTTATACATTAATGATGCAGAAATTATTTATTTAGTGAAAAATCAATAATATAGTTTTAATTGAAATATTAATACATATAAAAAGGCCCAAAAATCTGCAAAAAACTTTTTATTAGTGTATATATAAACCCTAATCATCTACTGGAAGAATTTTAGACCATTTGGATCCTTATTAAGGTGATTATGACACTTATATTATTTTATTTTAAATGATACCAAAGTTGTCACCTTCATAATTTAATAAATATAACAATTTAAATATTGTAATTTTAAGATGATAAATTCGATTAAAAGTATTATTGTGAAATTTAATAGATTTATCTTCATCATAGGATTTTATTTTTAATTTTTATGAAACATATAGGTATATTAAATAATTATACAAAAATGTTGTAGTAATTATTTTATTAAGAGATAAACCAAATAAACGGTTTTAAAAATAATAAAATAAATATTATATTAACTATTTAATGTTATACAAGAATTTTCTAGATAAATATAAACTCTTATGATCTATTAAATCTTTTAGTTTGATCATATCTTTTGTATATAATTTATTTAAATTCAAATAAATGAATAATGTCAAATTTGACACTATTGTTATTTTATAAAAATAACATATTATCAAATTGTTTAAAAATCACAAAAATATTTAAAAATTATAAATTTAAATTTATATGGTAAAAAATGTTATAACGTATCCAATTATGGACAACTCACAAAAAATAATTAATTTTTTGTTATAATTTAAAATTTAGAATGTTATTACCACAAATAAAATTAAATTGATTAAGTAAGGATAAATCATGTTGATAATGTTTAAAATAATTTCCTAACATGTATAAATTTTATTGGTTGGTGCGATTACAACCATATATCATCTTATATTCGAATATGATTCATTTTTGAAGGTTTTTATGTGGGTTTAGATTTATTATAAATTAATATTTTTAAGATTTCCAAAGGTGCCCCTCTCCTCCCTTATAAAAGGGAACTTCCTCCCTCTCTTCCTCAAACCAATTTTAGCCTTCAAGCTCGACCAAACCCTGCCCAATTCTTTTATAAACTTCCCGAGAAACATCTTAGAGGTCCTGGTCTTCTTCAAAGTCCAATTTTAGTTCCCTAAGAGGAGGTCTCAAAGAGGCGCATCAAAGAAGAGGTAATGTTCGTTACAGATTATTTCAACATTATTTCTTCTTCCACTTCTTCTTATTTAGTTGTTTCATTATGAAGTAACAACATCAGTATCAGTAATATACTTATATGTTATTATAATTATGAAAAAACCCTATTTCACAATTTATCCATCCAATGGAAAATGAAATCACTACGTGTGCGTATGTACGGAATATCGTCTCCATGCCGTGGTGTAATCTATTTTCTACCACCACCTTACTTGGATGGGTATAATGGTATAAATAATGACTATATATAATTATTGTAAAGTGATATTGAGTCTTAAATATTATACATACACATGAATACAATTCCACGATCATGGGAATGATATCATCGCTCGTGCGTACGTATGGACTACCGTCTCCACGACGCGATGAGATTCATTCTCAATGATTAACCATTCATGAATGATTATAAATTATACATAATAAGTAATCATGAAATATATGACATAATAATGATACTGGATTTATGTATATATATATATATATGTATTTCATCTACCTAATTCCATTCAATTCAATAAGGAAACGAAAACAGCGTTCATGCGTACGTACGACCTACTGTCTCCATGAACGGTGTATTTCTTTCCATTTATCGATATATTATATATATGTATATTGTGAATATATATTATATATAAATCATGTTTTACATTATTGATATAATTAATCATGATCCATGTAATCATTTTAATAATTACAAGATAAAACACGAACGACAAATGAGACGATTTTACCCAAAACGCTACTTTAAATTGAATTTACAAAAGAACGGGTAATATAAAGTCATAAGTGGACCATATATGATATAAAAAAAATGAATATGATTTTTTAATAATTCAATAACATTATTTAAATCATTATACAGGGGGTTCAGAAACGTATGAAGCATATTAGACCTAATGTAAGGGATAATTTTGCAAATCTCATTTTCATCTGAGATTGCATATTCGTAAGTATTTACTCGGGTTATTTCTATCATCCATGTCCATATTTTATAAAAGTGTTTTCATTAATGTTTAAAGTCCTTTTTAACCATTTTTGACTTTTACTACCTGGTATGTATGGAATATTTCTTTTATTTACGTTACGAGGTACTTTTTTACTTTTCCAGCAAAAGTACGAAAAGAATGTTTTTTTAAATTATACGGCACGAACGGATTTTTATGGTTTTATAAAGCCTTATTTTCATGAAGCTTACTCCAAAATATTTCATGACTATTTTCAAAAAAATCTCTTTCTTTTAAAATTTCATGATGTTTTGTGAAAAGAAATTGATTTTGAAGAAGAAAGGATAATTTCCTCAATAATTCATTTCAAGTGTTTTATCAAAACCATTTTCCATCTAAGATAAAATTATTTCATATGTGTATGTTTCAAGTGTAAAGTATCTATGATTTACATGGTTTCACTTTTATTATTATGAAATGATATCCATTTCTTTTATATGGATTATGTGATGATGGGATGATGTTTATGAAACCCATTTTATTCGTGGGGTTATTATGAATGATGTATGTTTATTTTGTGGCACAAGTAAGAATGATTTCATTATGAGATGGGTGGGACCTATATCTCCCTACAATGCATTGGGTAAAGATTTATATCTCATGAGATAGACATGGCTGGAACGGTAAGTTAATCGGGTTCAGTATTACAGGACTGGAACGAGGAGTGAACTCGATTCAGAAAGGGAATTTGTCCACTAAGATGGTCTTGGCAGCAATGACTTGGCTACTATGGAAATCATTACATGTGCTTAATGGATTCCATAATTACAAGTTTTATTCCCATGCTATTTTATCATTCTTAATGTTTCTTTATGATCTATTCCTTACGTACTTCCATTTTTTATGTCATTTCTCATGCTTTTGATGTTTAAACATTATGTTCATGTTTTTATGTTCAAATGTATATGGTATGTTTTATTTTATCCATTCATACACTTACTGAGCATTTGAGCTCACCCTTTTTATGTTTTCTTTTCCCCAGGATATAAAGATAGGTTTTAGGTAAGAAAAAAAGGGGAGGATCTTTATGGGAGATGTTGAAGATCTTTCACCACGATTTGAAGATTACGTTCCAAGTTTCCAAAGACACTAAACTATTATGGTCCTTATGTGTCTGTTTTTGTTATGTATTAAGTATTTTTCAAATGTAATGTAATGTCCATGTACGTAAAGCTTCGGGTCTCTACACAATGAAGGTAGTTAGGTCAATGGGAATTATGGGAGATAGTATTTTTGGAATTATCAAGGGTAGATAGTAATAACTGGTAGTATAATATGTCCCTATTTATACTAAATTCCCTTAGCGATAGAATATTCATTGTTCTAATAGATGAAACATGGTGGATGTAGGTTCATTAAGTAGAACATGGGGTGAAGTCTGTGTACTATGGTTTACCTAGGCAGCATGAGAGACTTATAACAAGAAGAAAAATGACACTTATCATTAAAGCACATAAAATTTCAAAAAATATTATGTGATAATCTAATAAAGATAATTCCCAAAAAATTAATATTCAATGACAAAAATTAAATGTTTAATTCTAGAAATAATTAATTCTACTAATTTTTTTAAAAAAAATCAAGGAATTTTATGAATCAATAGATATCATAAAAAATGATTAAAAATAGAAATAAAATTGAAAGAAATATTATTAATGAAAAACACTATATTATTATTAGAAAAATATTTTGAAATATTACGGATGAAATTTTTTTCATTAAATATAAAAAACTAACATTTTTTAATAGAATTATAAATGAATAGGAATTTAAATGATAATTAATTAGATGATAAAAAAATTTCATTTCAATTACACTTCAAGAAACAATAGTTATTTAATTCCATAATAAATTATGTTGAAAAGTGTATAAAAAAGAACAACGTCTGGAATTTTATCTAACTAGACCTGGAATATTATTTATAGTTAAGTGAGGAATGGTAAAAAAGTAGAATCTAAATGAATAGTGAGGGAAAATGGGAATCTTTTGGGAATAATGATATATGGTTTTATACACTGAATAAGGCCTATAAGGATAAATGATTGCACTGTATCTAACCTATCTATAATTGGTGAAGGATTTTGACTTATGACCTATTAACATTGATTCTAAATTGGTTTCAAATAAATATTATTTCAATCACAAAAAAAGTGTGTTTTCCTCTATGAAATTTTATTGACACTTCAAATAATATACATGTGGTGGTAGGGAACTAAAAAATTAATGGAAATATAAAATTATAAAGACCAAAATATGTATGATATTTTAGACCTGAGTTTATTTAAATGATGGATTTGGTTAAATTATTTTTATTAAATACTAATCACTTTCATTCCCACATTAATTCTGAATGGAATATTACCTTTCCATGCTAAGGAACATGATAAAAAACATAATAATATGAACCTTGTATATGGTGATAATTATAGAATGGAAACATTATGGAATGTTAAAAGGAAAAAATGTGAATTTGGGGAGTAGTGAAAATTAAAAATTAAAATTTCATGATCATTGAAAAATGATTAATAGGTTAAAAAAATGAATTTATTATATCCCTATGTGAATTAGATAATTTTTAATCCTTACAGAATAATATTTTTGACATTAGTGGTATGCGGGTATCAGGGGATCACACGTGTTGTGATGATGTGTGAAAGATGTAGACCATATTTATGGGTAGGCTTGGCTTAATAGTGAGCCTAATTTGTGATACTGTTATGGTATGCATGTTTCTTTGTATATATATTATGTGCTTCAGACCCGTGGTTAGTTTTTGTGTGTTATGTTTCATGTGACCTTTAGACTGGTATGAGGATTTTTTATCAGGGTAATGAATTGGTTTTTTGTGGTCTAGTGTAGAAGGAAGGACTTATTGGCCCTTATATGTGACCTTGTTTCTTATTGAGAAAACATTTAGTGATCTTTATGGGAGACTTTGAGATCTGTTAACAAAACCATGCGTATTTTAGATGAATGCCTCTTGGATAGATTCTTTTTCATATGGTATTGATGAATGATAGGTGTTATTGAGTGTAAATTTTATAAAATTTATATTTCTTGGGTTTTACTAGGAACAACACTTAGTGTCTTATCCCCCTTAGTTTTAAGGGATGTCAAAGATAAGCATCGTTTTGATTTCAATAATGTCATCTTCGGGTGGGGTTTCAACAACATGGTCATCAATGGTCCTAGATCGATGGTTCTATGATTATTGAAGTATAATGAAACACTCTTGGTGGGAACCAAGTGATGTAAAGTTCTTGGAGGCATACATTTTAGACCTAGAGATGCCTTGAGAATGCTCATATCAAGAATGATATATCTAGTGAGGTGTGTTGGATTGTGTGTGAGGTTCCCTCTAGGTGAGGAAACACTTAAAAGGGATTAATGGGGGCTTTTAGGTTATGTAACCTATGAGTGGTTATGGGAACCATGATTCATAGTGCTCATGGTTTCTAGGATTTCATGTGAGGGTGGTATTAGTTTGATTCATAGCCATGTGGTTTGTAGATATGTTATGGAATGTGTTGAGGGTAATTATAATCATTGGGCTAAAATAATGCCTGAGTGATGGGTTGTCAGGGGTCAGTTATAGATTGGTTAGATACATAAACTGACATGTGATTGGGACTCAAAAAATTATTACATTAGAGGTCTTGAGTAAAGTGATTTAAATGGTCTTCAGGGAGCATTTGACCCCTACATTATAATAATGTTGATTTGGAATTCACCCATTTGAGGGGTGTGGTAAAGCTATGATGATGTGACCAAATGGATCGAGAGGTTGTGAACTCTATTTTCCTCATGGTCATAGTGGATCATGTTGTATACTCACTTGGTTTGTTGTAATTTTATTGGTAAAATAGGCTTTGTATGAGCCTATGGTAATTCATTTTGGTTTTACATGAGATTGAGTGATGCAATGGTGGCAATGTCATGATTTGTAACATATCAGGTAATTCGTGAATAAGAAATTTTCATATCTATTAATATTTATGAATTAGATACAAATTTTACTTTAAATGTGACTTTATGTCTGATAGTGTTCCTGAAATGCAACAATGGGAATCTCTGAAATCTTATGTTTCATGCAAGACTCAATTATACCGAAAATTAATACATTATTAAAATTATTATTTTAAATGGTAGTTATCGACTAGACATATTATTAGAGGGAATGAACATATCTAAGAATATTTTGTTTAAATGTGTCTACTATTTGTTTTAAATTTCTTCCAATAAAATTTATGGACCAAAAATAAGAATAAATCCAACTTTTGGCATAAAAGCTCTAATATTTTTAAAAGGTAGTTCTTACACCATTTGATGGTGAATCCATTGTAAATATAGTTTTTAACACCTTAATAAGTTATATTTGAAAAACTAAACTTCTTCATTGATATTTTAATATCAAAATTTTGTTTGGAGAAATTATTTGAATTTTTCTCATAACATTCATATTTTAATGAATAGTGAATAATACTTCATTTTTATTCAAAACTTATTTTTCATATAATTTATTTAAATTGTGAAATTATAAATATAATATGTTTTAAAGTATACTTAGATAATGTTTTTATCATTTAATCTTGTTTTTGTCATTGAAATCAATTTTGAATTTAAATTAGATATAAAAACAGTTCAATCCTTTGAACGGTCCACTTTAAAACCCACTTTTTAGTTTTGTTTGTGGAAATAGTTTTAAATTTAATTTTGAAAATTATGTGTATTGTGAAGTGCCCAGATCAGTGTGAATCACTGAGAGGGGGAGGGGGTGAATTGGTGATCCCTTAAAACTTTTTACTAATTGATTCTTAATAAATTAAACCTCTATGGCTTGTTAAGGCCTCGATCCACTCTTCTTATGTCTCTCAACCTTTCCCGGATAATGCAGTAATGAAAAGGCACAGGACACAAGGATTTACAAGGTTCGGAACCAAAGGCCTACATCCTCGCCATGCTCTCCCAGCATGGATTCTCCCATTATAACTTGTTAGAATTACAATGGTCGATACAGCTTCCCACCGTATCTCTCCTGAGTCCCACAGGAGGGTCTTTATACTGCGTCCCACAGTGTTACCAGAGTCCCACTGGCCTGCTCCAGAATCCCACTGAAGACTTCTTCCACCCTGAGTCTCACAGGGGGCTTCTCCTGGCTCCTCGAGTCACACGAGTAGCTCTTCTTCACTTTAAGCTCTTCAAGTATCCTCACCAACCTGGGATAAATGCTGCTGGCCATGCTCTTCTTCTGATCACTTGTGGTGAACAGGTCTTCTCGTCTTGCTCAGGCTTTATCACCTTCTTCTAAGGATGACCTGGCTTCTCTCTCCAACTACTGAATACTCAGACAACTGATATCTTTAACTTCAGTCTGGCTCAGTCTCACTCACTTCAACTTCATGCACTGAGTGCATGGCAGCTCTTCATCCTCATGCACTGATAGCATGGCCTTCTCAATTCTTCAAGAACCTCCTGGTCTTGGACAACTCAAATGCACACAGCCTGATTTATCTTTGTTCACGTGTGCATGTGCATGCATGCAAGCATGCACTTCCCTTTTTCTCTTCTTGGTGCAGTAAACCCTTAGAGGGTGTAATTATTTTCAGCACACACCTACTTCTCAAACTTCACACACTTTATGCAATTTGTCTACACACATAAATGTGTGTTCTTCTTTGTGTGGATGTCCTCCCTTTTCTTCTTCTAAGTGTATACACACTTCTTAGTGCACACACCTAGGTTCGGCCTTGTTCTTATTTAGCACACACAATTTATTCTTTTAGTCTTCTTTGCACACAAGGCATTTCCCTTCACTTCTTCTTGCACATCCCAAAGGCTACAGCCTTTCTCTTCTTTTTGCACACAAGGCACAAAGGCCTCGGGTTCTCCTCAACTTTGCACACCTACTGCCCGAGGTGCTCTTCCTTCACTTGGCACACAAGCAAAAGGGTCTCGGGCTCCACATGTCTTCAACAGCCACGCAAGGCTTGGGTGTACAAGGCAAGGGCCGCACAAGGTGCATGAGCACCGCAGGCACGGAAGGCTTGGTGCGGCCTCTCTTCCTCAACACTGCCGCGCAAGCCTCAACAAAGGACAAGGCGCGCAGGTCTCAACAAACCACGAGGGCGCGCAATGTGCTTGCGGCCTCGCGTCTTCCTGCAGCGCAAAGGGAAGGCGCGCAAGGGACACCTTCCTTTCTTCTTTCGCGCAAGAAGTGTGCAAAAGGAACCTCACGGAGCAAGGGGTGCTCTGGGCTTCACTGCCGCGCAAGTGGTGCGCGCAGGCTGTTCTTCGCTAAGCACTGAGGCTTCGCGGGACTTCAGATCTTCAACAAAGATTCAGCAAGCATAAACGAGAGCATGGGCTCTCTTTTTATATGCAGAGGAATGCCAAATATTCCGCGGGATATATCTCTCAAATCCCCGAAGTTTTCGGGTATTTCAAGATTTTGCAAATCTTGATTTTCTCCTCAGTTCACCGCGGGTTCTCCTTCTATATTTTTATTTTCCTCTACGTGCATGCGACTTAGAACGCATGCACGGCCTTCCTTCGATCCAAAACATGCAAGCATAAACACCCAAACCTCGGAAACTTCGTCTTGCCTCGGCCGGATACCAAAACACTCCAAACATTTCATGCAAGTGTATTTTTAAGCATGGATCGGTTCGTCTTGGCCAGACGATCACCATGGACGCTTTACTTCGATCGGAGGTGGCCGGAATCTCGAAATCAGTCTTCGGATGGCCTCTGGTTCGACGGAGGCACGTGGGTGGCAGCGGTCGAGCTAGAGGTTGAAGACGCCTCAGAACCGTCGGATCCGGAGTTGAGATGACATCGGACGGCCTGTATCAGATCGCCTCGCCGCGGATCAGATGTGCGGCCGAGATCTGGCGCGCGATTGATCGTGCGGCCAGGATCGCTCCCGGGAATTTTTCCGCATCCCACATCGAAACGGGTCGCGGAAGTCTCGCGCTTTATCACCCTGGCGATGCCTCAACTCGGCAATTGAACTTCCAACCCTCTCGGTGCCGCCCCGCGCCGAGTTCTCCCTGCGGGCGCGCTCTGCGCCCACTCATGCCTCCTGCGGGCGCGCTCCTAGCGCCCACTATGCAACTCGGGCGCGCGGGTTTCACCACCGCGTGTCCTCGGGGGGCTTACACATGGCCCCATGCCGCCTTGTGCTTGCACCATGGGATCCCCCATGGGCGTGGCGCCTTAGGCCCACAAGTGCCTTGGGGTTGAACCCGTGGGCTGGCCTTGGCTGGCCTAATTTTTGGCAAAGGCAAATATAATGACTTTGTTAAAAACAAAGTATTCAATGAGTTCAAGACATATCAAATACCAAATGCCAAGCCACTCCAAGCCTTCTTCCTTTCTTCTTCTTCTTAAGAATTCCATCATTTCCCCTCTCATATGTTCTCTACTTAGAATATGGAATTCCCAAGGTTTCTTCTTAATCTTCTTCATCTCCTCTTCCATATGTGTTCAATACTTAGGAGGGACTTCTTCAACTGAATCTCATAAATCACACATGTTCTTCAACATTCTTCATTGATCTAATCAGAGATCAACTGGATCTTCTTCTGATTCACATGCACTAAGAGTTAGTACATGGACTTCTTTAATCCACTTCATCCACTTAGAAGTTGTGGATGGATCCCATTCAACTCTTCATGCATTGTCAATACAATGCATGGTCTTCAAACATTGGTGTGACATTGTATCCAGTTGATACAAGTTCTTTGAACTTAAAGATCAGCTCATCAATCGTCTGATTTACATGGAGAATGTTTCAACCACAACATCCTATGTCACTTAGTGAATCTCCTAAGTGACATGCATCTTAGTACCATGGTCATTCTCCTTCACCACCAACACCATCACAACCTTTGTCATTCACATCTTGACATTCCCTGACTTCCATTCATTCTAAGACAACAACATGCCTCATTGAAAACAAATGAAACACATTGCACTTCAATCTCCCCATTTGTATTTGTTGTCAATACACTTCTTCAGCACATATGAATGGGTCAATATGTGTGCCAATCTTTTCTCCCCCTTATTGGCAATCAAATGCAAAGATGTGCTGTGGTTCTCTTTCAAAGATCTCCTCCTCCCTTATAAAATCATTTTCTTCAAAATCACTAAGAGAGGAATGATGTCACATGTTCACTTGAGCAATGAACCTTTAGTAAATCAGCTCTAAGTCTACTTGGGCTAACCCGGTGTAGAAAACAAGAGTGATATGACCAAGGAACTCAATGCTGTCCAACATTCACAATACATGTGAGATCATGCTTAGGGGATGAATTTTTTCAGATATTCAAAGAATTGCTGAATCCTGCACAACTTCACAAAACACATTAGAATGTTCAGGTGCAAAGATAAAGCTCCCCCTTTCATCTACTTTCTCAAGATGATATTTATTTCAGAACATCATCTTCTCCAGATTGGCTCCCCCTCAAGGGGTGCACTCTGTTCTGTCCAAACCATCCTCCAGATGAGAATGATCATCATCTTCAATTCCCTGCAATGTTAGCACATGTATATACCAATAGTATAAGGGAATAAGATGGAACCTCCTTGGTTCATCAATGTGAACAACAAGGTTGAGAAGATTCTCTCAACCGAGATGCCCCATTTTCACCATTCTTCACACTTGCACATCTGATCTTCCATGATGATCGTGCTGGTGTGGATCTCAACACATCTTCATGTGAAATATTTTGTTTCCTTTTTGCCATTGCAATTGCCAGAACTTCATCTTCATCTCTCTGCAGATCTTTGGCAAGTTGCAACTGATTTGGCCATATGACTAACGAGTCATTTGGAGGTGTGGCCTCAGTTCTGGAAGTTTCACATGGTTCTTTTGATGCTGTCAAGCTACCTTTCTTAGGCAACTTGTTTTCAATCAATCCCTTCTGCTTCTTCTGGATTGATTGTCTGTTTGAGTCCAGTCTGCCTCTATTGAATTTCATGGCTTCTTTACAAAGATCCATGGTGTGTCCTTTCTTTCCACAGTAGAAGCATGTTTTCTTGGTGGTCCTTCTGGATGCATCACCCTTCTTGGATTTAGACTCCAAGGACTTCTGTTCATTCTTCAAACTCTTCTTGGGAGCATCTTCCACTTTCTTCTGCTTGCTTCCCAAAGAATCTCTCTTAGCCAGGTTCAGTGATCTTCTCTTCATTCCAGCTTTGGATACAGTTGGAGATTGACATGTATCATTCTTTTGACCACTTTTGCAGCCATCCCAGATGTTGTCAAGAAATCCAAATCTGTTAGCAGTAAACAGATGTCTCTGGACCTGTGGATGTTGCTTATTTCCTTCTGGCTTGCTCCCCCTTGGCATGGGCTTCCTTTATGCTTTGGCATTTAGTGGATTGTACCAACAATCATTTGCACAATGCCCATACTTGTTACAACACCAACATTGACCCAAAAATCTTGACTTTTTGATTCCTTCTGATTGTAGGGTACTTGTCTTGACGTGTTGTGCTGTTTCAGGAGAGCTCTCTTTCTTCACTGTCTTC
Organism: Viscum album; assembly: GCA_963277665.1. Taxonomy (NCBI): domain Eukaryota; kingdom Viridiplantae; phylum Streptophyta; class Magnoliopsida; order Santalales; family Viscaceae; genus Viscum; species Viscum album. The sequence goes on along the minus strand of OY728155.1, from coordinate 2,130,505,140 downwards.
ATCCATACTTGTTTGGATTCATTCTTCCATCCTGCACTTTTAGTAGAAACACTTTTAGAAGCATGAGTACAAGATGGTATTGATGGTACCTTCTTTTTAGAAGATGTTGCCCTTTTATTAGAGGATGTCTTTCTTTTAGAATCATCCTTCTCAAATCTCACTTGAGTGGCAACATTTCTTCTTCCAGCTGTCTGGGAGGCTTGGGCTTTGGGTGATTGCTGATTTTTCAATATCACCTCCAGTTATAAGCATTTCATATTGAGGGAGTTCTTCTCATCCTCAATAGTTCTTAGCCTTCCTTCCCATTTCTCTTCCAGCTGCTTTATCTGGTCTTCATGCACCTTTTTCATTTCAAGCAATGAGTTGTCAAGCTCCTTCACCCTTTTTACTTTGTCTTCAAGTTGAGCATCTTTAACAACCATTGATACTCTATGCCTCTTCTCCAGTGCATGGTAAACATATTTGATTATTACATTAAAGATTTCTTTCTCAGAAAGGCTTCTTTGCAATTCTTCACAAGTATCTTCATATCTATCATTGCAAAGAGAAACTGTTTCTTCCATAGCCTTCACCAGCTTTCTGAGAGTGTTGGTTATGCCAACCCTTTTAGCCAATTGATCTTCCATTGCATTGGCTTCTTCTTCTAACTGTGATTTTTCTTCCTGAAGATCATGGATGCCTGTAGCTATACACTTTGCCACTTCCATGGGAACTGTCTTCTGAAGATATTTGAGTGCACTCTGAAGATCATTCATTGTTTCAACTTCATCACAGCTAGGACGGGCTTTCTTCATCTTCTTGGCCTGTTTCTTCTTTCTATTTTTCTGAGTCTTGGCAGATATCTCCATTTGAGGCTGGTCGCTCGTTTCCTCAAATCTGCACTTCATAAAGACTTTCTTGGATCTTTTAGAGGTAACCTCGCTCTGATACCAATTGAAGTGCCCAGATCAGTGTGAATCACTGAGAGGGGGAGGGGGTGAATCAGTGATCCCTTAAATCTTTTTACTAATTGATTCTTAATAAATTAAACCTCTATGGCTTGTTAAGGCCTCGATCCACTCTTCTTATGTCTCTCAACCTTTCCTGGATAATGCAGTAATGAAAAGGAACAGGACACAAGGATTTACAAGGTTCGGCACCAAAGGCCTACATCCTTTCCATGCTCTCCCAGCATGGATTCTCCCATTATAACTTGTTAGAATTACAATGGTCGATACATCATCCCACCGTATCTCTCCTGAGTCCCACAGGAGGGTCTTTATACTACGTCCCACAGTGTTACCAGAGTCCCACTGGCCTGCTCCAGAATCCCACTGAAGACTTCTTCCACCCTGAGTCTCACAGGGGGCTTCTCCTGGCTCCTCGAGTCACACGAGTAGCTCTTCTTCACTTTAAGCTCTTTAAGTATCCTCAGCAGCCTGGGATAAAGGCTGCTGGCCTTGCTCTTCTTCTGATCACTTGTGGTGAACAGGTCTTCTCGTCTTGATCAGGCTTTATCACCTTCTTCTAAGGATGACCTGGCTTCTCTCTCCAACTACTGAATACTCAGACAACTGATATCTTTAACTTCAGTCTGGCTCAGTCTCACTCACTTCAACTTCATGCACTGAGTGCATGGAAGCTCTTCATCCTCATGCACTGATAGCATGGCCTTCTCAATTCCTCAAGAACCTCCTGGTCTTGGACAACTCAAATGCACACAGCCTGATTTATCTTTGTTCATGTGTGCATGTGCATGCATGCAAGCATGCACTTCCCTTTTTCTCTTCTTGGTGCAGTAAACCCTTAGAGGGTGTAATTCTTTTCAGCACACACCTACTTCTCAAACTTCACACACTTTATGCAATTTTTCTACACACATAAATGTGTGTTCTTCTTTGTGTGGATGTCCTCCCTTTTCTTCTTCTAAGTGTATACACACTTCTTAGTGCACACACCTAGGTTCGGCCTTGTTCTTGTTTAGCACACACAATTTATTCTTTTAGTCTTCTTTGCACACAAGGCTTTGCCCTTCACTTCTTCTTGCACATCCCAAAGGCTACGGCCTTTCTCTTCTTTTTGCACACAAGGCACAAAGGCCTCGGGTTCTCCTCAACTTTGCACACCTACTACCCGAGGTGCTCTTCCTTCACTTGGCACACAAGCAAAAGGCTCTCGGGCTCCACTTGTCTTCAACAACCACGCAAGGCTTGGGTGCACAAGGCAAGGGCCGCGCAAGGTGCATGGGCACCGCAGGCACGGAAGGCTTGGTGCGGCCTCTCTTCCTCAACACTGTCGCGCAAGCCTCAACAAAGGACAAGGCGCGCAGGTCTCAACAAACCACGAGGGCGGGCAATGTGATTGCGGCCTCGCGTCTTCCTGCAGCGCAAAGGGAAGGCGCGCAAGGGACACCTTCCTTTCTTCTTTCGCGCAAGAAGTGCGCAAAAGGAACCTCACGGAGCAAGGGGTGCCCCGGGCTTCACTGCCGCGCAAGTGGTGCACGCAGGCTGTTCTTCGCTAAGCACCAAGGCTTCGCGGGACTTCAGATCTTCAACAAAGATTCAGCAAGCATAAACGAGAGCATGGGCTCTCTTTTTATATGCAGAGGAATGCCAAATCTTCCGCGAGATATATCTCTCAAATCCCCGAAGTTTTCGGGTATTTCAAGATTTTGCAAATCTTGATTTTCTCCTCGGTTCACCGCGGGTTCTCCTTCTATATTTTTATTTTCCTCTACGTGCATGCGACTTAGAACGCATGCACGACCTTCCTTCGATCCAAAACATGAAAGCATAAACACCCAAACCTCGACAACTTCTTCTTGCCTCGGCCGGATTCCAAAACACTCCAAACATTGCATGCAAGTGTATTTTTAAGCATGGATCGGTTCGTCTTGTCCAGACGATCACCATGGACGCTTTACTTCGATCGGAGGTGGACAGAATCTCGAAATCAGTCTTCGGATGGCCTCTAGTTCGACGGAGGCACGCGGGTGGCAGCGGTCGAGCTCGAGGTTGAAGACGCCTCAGAACCGTCGGATCCGGATTTGAGATGACATCGGACGGCCTGTATCAGATCGCCTCGCCGCGGATCAGATGTGCGGCCGAGATCTGGCGCGCGATCGATCGTGCGGCCAGGATCGCTCCCGGGAATTTTTCCGCGTCCCACATCGAAACAGGACATGGAATTCTCGCGCTTTATCACCCTGGCGCTGCCTCAACTCGGCAATTGAACTTCCAACCCTCTCGGTGCCGCCCCGCGCCGAGTTCTCCCTGCGGGCGCGCTCTGCGCCCACTCATGCCTCCTGCGGGCGCGCTCCTAGCGCCCACTATGCACCACGGGCGCGCGGGTTTCACCACCGCGTGTCCTCGGGGGGCTTACACACGGCCCCCTGCCGCCTTGTGCTTGCACCATGGGATCCCCCATGGGCGTGGTGCCTTAGGCCCACAAGTGCCTTGGGGTTGAACCCGTGGGCTGGCCTTGGCTGGCCTAATTTTTGGCAAAGGCAAATATAATGACTTTGTTAAAAACAAAGTATTCAATGAGTTCAAGCCATATCAAATACCAAATGCCAAGCCACTCCAAGCCTTCTTCCTTTCTTCTTCTTCTTAAGAATTTCATCATTTCCCCTCTCATATGATCTCTACTTAGAATATGAAATTCCCAAGGTTTCTTCTTAATCTTCTTCATCTCCTCTTCCATATGTGTTCAATACTTAGGAGGGACTTCTTCAACTGAATCTCATAAATCACACATGTTCTTCAACATTCTTCATTGATTTAATCAGAGATCAATTGGATCTTCTTCTGATTCACATGCACTAAGAGTTAGTACATGGACTTCTTTAATCCACTTCATCCACTTAGAAGTTGTGGATGGATCCCATTCAAATCTTCATGCATTGTCAATACAATGCATGGTCTTCAAACATTGGTGTGAAATTGTATCCAGTTGATACAAGTTCTTTGAACTTAATGATCAGCTCATTAATCGTCTGATTTACATGGAGAATGTTTCAACCACAACATCCTATGTCACTTAGTGAATCTCCTAAGTGACATGCATCTTAGTACCATGGTCATTCTCCTTCACCACCAACACCATCACAACCTTTGTCATTCACATCTTGACATTCCCTGACTTCCATTCATTCTAAGACAACAACATGCCTCATTGACAACAAATGCAACACATTGCACTTCATATTGAATTAGGTAAAATGGATTCCATATTTTGAGTCAGAATTTCCAAATAAGGTTGTATGGTCAATTTTATTTTTATGTATAAAAAATTTACCATGTTAAAAAATTATTTACCGTAGTAAAAGTAAAATTTTTTCAAGGGATAAAATTAAAAGTTTAAAGCATAAAATACCTAAAAATACCATATTTAATGGTTACTTGAGTTGTGTATAGAAACTAAATAGACGGTACATCATTAATTACAATCCAAATTCCTCGATTTTAATGAAACCCCTATTTGGTTTGCTTTTAATATAAAATAATTAGTAAATAAATCACTTGAACCCACCTCTCCTCAAGTATAAAAAGAACCTCCCACCACCCTTTTTACCCAAAAAGCGTTGTAGTTCATATTATACCTACACATACCTCTCCTCCTCACTATATATATAACCAATTGTTTATTGTCTCCCCAAAATTTCAAATCCATGGTCCTCAAGGGCCTTTCAATGTTGGAATATTCATGAGGAAATCTTCTCAATGTACCACTCTTAATTTATTATCTTTTTATACATTCTTCTCATCTCCGTCATCCATAAATGAATGATAAATCCAGAATAATTTACATACTAAAGTTTTATATTTCTAATAGAATATTTCATATCCATTATTTTCTCACCTCCTCTTATTAAAGGAAACGAAATATTTCTCCAAGTTATGCCAGTTAATCACCTCTGTGATTAATGTTTTTGTTCGTTTTCCGTTACCACCATCATAGATAAACATAAAAATATTTTTCAGGTTAAATAATATTTAAATATGTATATTATAACTTATTTAATATTCTTTAAATGTTATATTAAACATATTTTCATTCTTTCCATATTGTTGTTATATGATAACTTCATTTGGGGGTGTGTGGACTACCGCCTCCTCAAAATGATGTGATTCACCCACAAATCATATGGAATGTATTAAAGACTATTTTATTAAAAATATATGAAATAAATTAAATATTAATTATACTTATTATATATATATATATACTTATATACATTTCATTTATTTTATCTCTTTCAATATGACAGGAAAAAAGAAAATAGTGTTCATGCGTACGTATGGCCTACCATATCTATGAATGGTGTTTTTAGATTGTATTAAAGGAATATTATAAATACTTATATAATTAATAAATAAGATATTTATATCCTATTTTTGATTTTAGAGTTAATTTACTTATAACGACATAGACTATTGATATCATATCAAATTCATTTTTGACTCAAGTACTGAATATCGACAAAACATCTGACATGAACATAAATAATTATGTAATTGTTATAGCATTACAAAAAGTGATATAAAAATAATAATTAATGTTAAAATAGTTCTCATGAAAATATAAATTAACCTAATTTTATTATTCATGAAGATAAATAACTTTTGAGATAAGTCATGCTCAAGATAAGGGAATTTCATAACCCAATTTCCAATCTTTGGGATAAATTTATACTTCTTGATTATGTCATTAAACTATTACTTGTGAAATGAATTTATAATATCATATATTTCACATATATCTCTAATTTAATCCAATGTTTTTATGAAAATGAATCCTTTTATATGGATTATTTGACTTTTTTTAAAACAACAAAATGAATGTTTTTTACTTATTTTCTACCATAACTATCATTTGATATTTGTATTCCTTTATAATAATTAATGTTTTTAAAAGTAAAATAAATATTATATTCCCTTTTCATGTATGTGTTTATCGAAAATGGTTTTACGAAATGTTTGAATATGTTAATATCTTAAAATGATATCTTTTGATTGAAAAATGAAAATCTTATTTTTCATTTCTGCATGATTTATGTGTGGGGCTTATGTTTTGGTTATTGGGAATTTCTTTTCCATATGAGTGGTTACATGATAAATTTATTGTGGTTGAACTCATGATATCTCTCCAATGCATTTGAAAATGAGAGGTAGTTAACAAATATGGTTTCTCAAAATATATTTAGGTAATATACTGTAATGGGTATTTCCAAACATAACAATGAAGGTTAATCCCTATGTATTTGTGAAAGCCAAAATGTAAGTATGATATAGATCCCACATTTTATATTGATGTTTTATGTTTGATAATATGTATTTTCAAGAATCTTAAGATTTAATGAGGTGTGTTTTTTTTGGGGAAAATTATGTTTTTTGTGAAAATGTTCTCTTAAGTTTTAAATATTCATGGAATAATGATTTCATTCCATACTTCATATCCATTACTGAGAATTTTGTGTTCATCCATGGTTTTTTAAATGTTTTCTATAGAGTATAAAGATATGTAAGATAAAGTAATAAGTCAAGAATATTTTTATTGAGAAAATTAATCATTTTTTATTTTAAAAGTTTTATATTATTAAAAAATTAGATACTATTTATGTAGCCTCTTCTTATATGATTATGGGATGTTATGTATTAATGATGGCCTAATTCACTAAAACTATAAACCAAAAAATATCCACAATGTTAAAGAATTTAAATTATTGAATAAACTCAAGATTATTTATGTTTTAAGGATGAGACCTTATAGTTGGGGTTAATGGTCAGTTTAGATAACTTTAGGGGTTATGATATTGTTAATAGAATATCCATAAATAATTTTTACTTTATTGTAAAATTGAAATAATATGGTATTTGATGATTTACATGTTTTTTGTCTAAGATATTTCTGTTCAGAATGGCCTTCTGTAGAGAAAACAGGGCACTTGTGCTATGATGTCATCCAGAGGAAAACAACCTTCAAAATTAGAAACCTGAGATGGTAGGATTCAGAACTAAATAGTTTGTTGTTATGATGGCGCAGTTGACTTGGGATATAATGGTGGTGGTATCCATGCATTAGATTAGCCAGATCAACTACATAGAAACATGCTGATAGAGTATCACTTCATGAGGCAACCTCCCCAACCATTCACGTGATCATATAACCATGTCCTAGTTGAAGGGTGGATTAAATCCCTAGATACTATTTTCAATCTAATGGGGTGTTTAGAGAATTAAAAGGGTAGTTTTGTTGTTTAACATTTTGAATTTGAAGCTGATGAGTAGTGGTCAATAGTAAATAATGTCATGGAATATGAGGATATTGATACTCTTGATTGGGATGAATTCAATAATATGTTTCATGAGAAATAATTTCCTAAAGAAGCTCGACTTCGGAAGGGAAAAAATTCATATAATTAAGGAATGAGGATGACTTGGTGGATGCTTATAAAGAAAAAATCACTCGACTATAAAGGTATCATAAAACTTTCATTGGGGATATTAAAAGTAAAATCAACTCTCTTTACTCATTATTAAATACAAAGTATCGAATCGAATTGTCTTCTCATGTGTTTAAAAGTTAGGAAAAAACTTGTTCGATGTTTGGAGAAGGTTGAAATTGAGTTTGTTAATGAACATTTTTTATTTGAAATATAGCATAATAATTGGTCAAGGTGGCTGGCGAAATAAAATAATTCCTCAAAAAAATTGATGGTAAGAAAATTAAGTTTACAGCTTGTGAAAATTGTGGTAAAAACACACTTTAGAATTCATTATAGATTTTTTTGAGTGATTTTTATGTGATAAAATTTGGCAAAAGACTTGTAAGTTCACATAAAAAGATTAATTGTAGTGTTAAGACAAAATCTAATTTATTGTTAGTGAAATTTATTAAGTGAAATGAGATTGGTCTTTACGAAAATGAGAGTCCAATGAAGAAATCCAATAAAGGGAATCTTCCAGACAATAAGTAGAAAGGTGTGGTGAAATCATTTGCATATAATTCAGTAGATGTTGGGCCATCAAATGAAGTGGTATCAGGTATATTGTTTGTTTACTTAGATTATACCAATGTGTTTTTTGATTCAAGGTCTACACATTCCTTCGTTTCTAAGAATTGTTCTAGTATATTGTATATTCTACCTCATGAAATGAATCTAGAACTTATCGTAAAAATACCTCAGAGATTTTTAAGAAGAGATAAATTATAAGAATCTTCATATCCTTATATGTGGAAAGAATTTACCGAGAAAACTTTTTTCCCTCTAGTAGATTTTGATGTTATTCTAGTTATGGATTGGCTTTTTTTTACCATGATATGATTGACTATAGATATAAATAAGTCTATTTTAAAAATGATTTTAAATTTATTTTAAATAATGAACCATTACCATTGATAATAGATTAGTAAGTTGAAAAACTATTAAAAGATGGAAATTAGTGTTATATTTCACATATTGTTGAAAAAAGAACTATTCAGATTAATGATGTGTTAGTGTTAAATAAGCATCTTTATTTTTTTCATTAGGTGCTTAGTATTTTTCCTGATCTATAATTTGAATTTAATGTTGACATAGTTCCTGATGCTAATATAATTTCAAAACCCCCTTTATAAATGTCTCATATTGAAATTTTAGAGCTGAATAAGATATTATATGAGTTATTATATAATGGTTTAATTTTAACATGCAAATCACCATGGGTTCTCTTCTCATGATTGTTAAAAATAAAGATAGTTCAATGAGACTTTTCATTGATTATAGAGATTTTTAAAAAATCACTATTAAGAACAAGTATCATTTTCCTCAAATTGATTTATTGTTTGATTATATCTATGGAGCACTATTTTTTTAATGGTTGACATGCAGTTGAGGTCCCATTAGTTGAATGTAAAGGTAAAATACATTCTAATGACCGTTTTTTGTACTAGATATGTCCATTATGAATTTTTAATCATACTGTTTTGGTTAACATATGAACTGTAGTGACCCATCCTCAGATAGGCCAGAGCCAGTATCTGATATTAATCACATTGGCATGATTAAAAGGAATAAAGCCCTAAAGGACCAATCAGTTTAGTAGTCTTGGTAAACCAGATACATAACTGAGTCTTTTATTACAAACTAATACACATATTAAAACATTTTTATGTTCTTTCTAAATAAACAACATAGAGTTTGACTCTAATCCATCTAGTTTATTCAGGAATTTATTTCATAGTACGCTTCTTCAATTCCTAGGGGAAGAAACATAATAAGGGTGCTCTGAAATGCTCAGTAAGGGAAAAATATAGTGAAATCAATAATAAATAAATGAGAATAGTCAATACGAAAAGTAAATCATTTCACACACTCCATGTAATCACCAAACTAAAAGGAAGTATGTATTCAATATGGAAAGGTAATAAATAGAAACACATTCCATTCAAATTACTTGATAAGGAAAAATAAATATGGCATGGTAAGAAACTAAAAAACATTCCATCTAAATAATTGAGAATGAAATGTATCCATAGATATGTCGATATAAAATTTCATAGAAGAACAATTATTGAAACTAACATGAAATAAAATGCTTAATTGTTGGACACTATGTTTTCTAAGTAAATGGAACTACTTCCATCAATAGATAGATAACCTACACCAATTTACACAACTGATTCTTACATACACCAATTTCATCAAATGAGCTTATCATATTTAGACAAGTTGGAATGCAAAAATATATGTCATAAATAAAAATTATAGACATATAAAACTATATAAATAACATATATATCATATATAAACAGAGTTTCCATAATAATGGCAACCATAAGAGGAGGTGATGGATAATTGAACAATCATCATTTCGTGATGCAGTAATTCACCATTCATAGAAACGGTATGTTTGATTCCCATTAGATGGAGAATATTTGGAGGATAATAATCTTTAAACATCCCAAAGTGTCCCATACCATGTTGAAAATTTTTAAATTATAATATCATGAAGGGTTAAAATTGAATGAATGTAATAATATCATGAGATTAAAGAGATTAATGATAAATAATTTCAATAGAGATATATACACCATATAAAAGAAACTATGTGTATAACAATACAATGTACCTTAATGACATGAAATTGAGACGAAATTAATTTATATGAATAAAATAAACCAAATTTGATAATAAATAAATGAAACATATAAATAACATTAATATAATAGGGTTCATGATATTTTATGTCAATGTGGTTATATCTACATAATATATAATATATTATGTGCATAACAATTTAGTATTCCTCACAGAATGAAAATGAGAAAATAACCCCTTATCATGGGTTTCTTTTCAAATGAACATCCTTTAAATTATATATAATAAAAGTATGAAAATTTTATACTTATTTCAGAACCATTTTCATGCTTATAATTACTTTTTTCTCACTTATTTCCATGTTCTGTATGGCTACTCAAACAATTAATTTTACAATATGTTTTTTGATCAAATTCGGTTTATGTGTCAAAACAAATACAACTGGTCAACTATAGTAATAGGGTTAATTATATAATACTCCATAATAATAAACATGACAGAATTATAATATTTTACATCAATTATAATTTTAAAATCAATCATTAAATATGGATATGAATATGTGAATATGTTACAATCATAGAGACGGTAGGTAGTGCGTACACATGAGTAAAATTTCCATTTTTAATTGATCATTGTGAAAAGAAGGTATGAAAATAAAATAATTATATAATGATAATTATATAATAAATATAATATTATTTAATAATATATAATTATATATATAATTATGTTATGTAAAAGGAATCACATCAAGTAATGGAGGCGGTACTCCACACGTCCACGAACGATGTTATCTCTCTTAATGTGTGTGAAGGGGTAATAAAAGAGATGATATAAATATATATGTGTTATATTTACAAAAATATAATTATTTACAAAATATATTATTGATTTTTGGTATGTCAATTATGTTTAATTATGTCCATTAATATATTCTTTCCATGAATCATGCGATCTAATCCCATCACATTGAGGGGGCATTAGTCCATACCTCTCAAACGTGATTATTGTATATAAAAAACATGCAAAGCATAAATGTACATTAAAAATTAAAATTACATAATTTTAAAACATTATTAAAAACATATATATCACATAAAAATCTATTGTTCATCATAATGGCTAAGAGGCGGTAATAGAGAATTGAACAATCATCATTTCGGGAGGTAGCAATTCACCATTCACTGAAATCTTATGCACGTTGCCCATTAGATGGTGGTGTGTGTAAGTGTAGGTATAAAACATAGTATAACAAAATACTAGTATATTAAGGATTCTATTTTTTTATTTAATAATAAAATAAATAGATTTTAGAGGTTGTAGAATGTAAATGAAACTAGAGAGATTGAGAAAATACATTACCATTTAATCGGGTAACTTCTATTGGTTCAAACCAAAAGGCATCTTTGGAAGGTATTCTTACCAAATAGATGATTATAGGTCTAGGGTGAGAATTTTGGTAGGTAATTTCTTCATATATTTTCCATTATTAAGAGGTTGGAGAGGTGCAAGGAATGGGTAGAGGTCGTGGTCTTTTAGAGGGAAAGAAAAGTATTTGCATGGTATTATTGGATAAAAGTTAGTTATACACATGTTATTACTTAAAAAGTCATGAAAAACCTCCCAAAATCATTAATGGAAGGTTTTTTTCTGAAATATGGACATGAAATGGGTTTTTTTACAAGTGTATAGGTCATTTGGGCCCTTAAACATGGGGTTTTAGTCTATTTTAATCCTAATTACTCCTTAATCATTATAATTAATTTTAATCACTTTCACCAATAATTGTTGTCTAAGATGAAGATGATCTCATTAGACCACAAATATTATCTTTCCTAAAATTTTTTACATCATATTTTCAAAACTGAAATCACAGAAGCAGAAAAATTAGGATTAATGTTAATCTCAGAAACATATGGATTAACTGGTTTTAGTAGAAAAATGTTACAAAGATTTTTATGTTTTTATAAACAAATTTAAAAGATAAATTTATTATAATGAACTAAATTATATTAATAGATTTATAATTTATCTAATTTGACTTTAAAAAAAATATATAATATAATTTTATATTTATATTTATTTAAACAAAAAAAAGTTTCTAACTAAAATGGATTATTTTTCATTATTCACTAAAAATGAATTTTATGAAAAAAATCCCAAAAATTAATCCTAAGAAATTGTTGACATTCTGAATTCAAATATGAAGCTTATTTTTTCAAATTAAATTCATAAATGTGTCAAAATTAATATTTATAATAGTTTTTCCATTAAAAGGGGGTAAAAATGTAATAATAAAAATATTGGTTTTTATGTGTAATATTGGGTTTTCTCTTATCTTATGCTTACCAAATATATTGGATGAATATAAAAAATAGTTGATTGAATATTTAATATATTTATTTCATTAATATCACCAACTAATTATGATTAATTTAATACTTTAGGGTAAAAAACGTTTTGAACATAAAAATAGTTTTCTGTAAAAAAATCATTTTAAAATAAAATTGGTTCTTATATTAATTTATAATTTATTTATAACCAATGATTTATTTTTCTAAATAATATATTTTCATATTTTAGTTTACTCTATTGAAAAAATAATGTTTTTATCTAATTATATTATATAATAATTATTTAATTACATTTTTTAATTGGTATGAATCAATATTGCATATAGAGAAATCCATTGAACAAGATCACTTTTGTGTGTAAAACAAGCTATAGAGGATGGTCTCTCTTCTATATAACACAATATAACTTGGAGTTTCATGCATTAAAATATAAAGAATATATTTTAAATAGTAAATATATTATAATGTATCTGACTATTATATTACCTACACGCTTGATGTCATGTGTCATACACACTATCAGATAGATGGTTCATAGATTAGTTTTCTGGGGCGTCACATTCTCCCCACATTATTTAAATTTCATCCTTTCAAGTTAAAATAGTTCATGGTGATTGAATGTTTGATAATTAATATTTTTTAAATCCCGCATCAGGATAAGGGTTCATAATACATACATTATAAAAGATAGAATGGAATGTACACCAGTCACATAGACTACCATGTACCTATGTTTCTATGTAGTAGACCATTACTTCAAAGTAGAGAAACGTACTTTGAGGAAAAGAATTAATATTTATAAATGTTTAATTATTTCATCAATCACAAACAAGTGAATGATCATTGTAACATTTAGGGACTCAAATCCATAATTCTTTGAGGATTTAAAAGCCATCGGTTAAATAGATATTTAGGTATTATAGAAAAATATTAATTTAGAAGTTATTTTCTTAATATTGTGTAATTATTTTACTAAACAAGAATAAAATAAAATAGTGTCACTTGTTTGGTTTCAATATTATATGAACAATCATAACTTCTGGTTGTGCTCTATTAAAATTATAATTCAACCATTTACCCCAAAAAATTAATAACCAACAATGATTTTTTATACCTGAAGCACTAAAAGATACTTTTAAAGGGTCAAAAAGCCTATAAAAGAGTAAAAAGTCTAACTATTTTTAATTAAATATCACCAAAAATATATATGGTTAATATATTAAGATTATAATCCTAAAAATTGTTACTATATATTAATTATTAATATTTCTTCATTAAATTGTTTAACTAAAAACAATGAAAATTAATAAGGACGTTGTGTAGGTCATTCGTTGGCCTGAAAAACTTATCGTCCTTCAGTCATGGGTTCATGTCTTGGAGCCTTGATATGTTTTTTTGGTTTTCACCCTCCATACATGTTTCCATTTTCTAAAACTATAATTATATAACTTCTATATATAAATATGATGGTCATCCTTGAAATTAGGTTAATCTCTAAATAAAATTTTAACTATGGTTTTCAATATAACCTCAATACATAAACACCTCTTCCATTTTATTTCCACATTGGTCCTTCCTTGTTCTAGGGTTTATCTATAATATCATCCATTGGATTTATAAATCAAAACAAATTATATTCAATCTAAAACTCCTTAGTTTTATACTAGGTTATTTATTACGTATCTAAATCCTTCATAATGGTTTGTAAAGGAAAAGTATACTATCCTATGCATATCCTCTAATAGTGTCAAACCAGGTGCACAGTAAGGCCCGTTGTAATGTACAATGTTGCCCCGAGTCAAGCCTGGCCTTGTTGCAGTTGTTACTCCTTGGTACTTCTAGGCCAGAACAACGCTAACTTGTAGTATCCAAACATGGATGTATTTCTATGAAGACCCACATAATCTATACATTACCAAAATTATAGTTTTTTCATAGATAATTCTATGCATTATACGTTAGGGTTATGTTTTATAATCTTGGATTTCTTAAATCGATTTCCCAATGTTGAAACTAAACATACTTTGACACCCACTTTAGTGACCTAACCCCATATATCCTTGAGTCACTGTCTGATATCAATTACATTGGCATGATTATAATAAATTAATCCCCTGAGGATAGATCAGTTTAGTAGTCTTAGTAAACCAGATACATAAATGAGTCTTGTATTACAAATTAATACATTAATTACAACATTTTTTCCGCTTTCTAAATAAAAAGATTCAAGGATATCTCTAATCTTACTAGTGTATTCCTAATTTGATTTCATATTATTATTCTTAAATTCCTGGGTGAATAAAGATAATATGGGTGAGATAAAATTCTAAGGGAAAAATATATCGGAAGCAATAATAAATGAACGAGAATAGTTAATATGGAAAGATAAATAACTGAACACACATCCCATGTAGTCATTAAACCTAATGGAAGTATGTAATAAATATGGAAAGGTAATAAATGGAAACATATTTGATTCAAATAACTAGATATGGAAAAATAAATATGGCAAGGCAAGAAACTGAAACAAATTCCATCTAAATAATGGAGAATGAAATGTATCCATAGATATGTCAATGCAAAATCTCATGGATTAATAATCACTGAAATAAATTTGATGTAAAATACATAATTGTTGGATGCCATGTTTCCCAGGTACACAGAACCAATAACGTTAATAGATAGTTTACCTACACCAATTTGTGCAACTAATTCTCCTCATGAGACTACTCATGCATCAAATGGATTTCATTCATAAGTCCCCAACCCGTAAGGATTTCCCTAAATAGTCCCCAACCCATGTATTGAATGGCCAAAACATTACTCATATATCAAATATATAATTTTTCTTATAAAATATTTGTATTAAATAAAGTATAATAATTTATAAATATTTCCCCAACTATTAAAATAAATTCCAATGTAGACACCATATGTGAAATGGTATACAGTATAGGAAATAGTTATATCCATGATAAATCAAATGGATAATTTAGGGGAGATTCATTGTTTAGTGGTCATATGAGATTGAATATTTTAAGGGGACTAAAAAATAGTTCAATAAAGTGAATGTGAATATTTTCCTTGTCCAAATAAATCATAAACCATCAAGAGGAATAATAATTATGGTATTAATACAACATACACAAAAGTAGAGTAATAAAAGGCTTGTTCTTGTTGATGAAATAAAATAATTGCTTATAGAAATATTCTTGAGGAATATATATTTTTATTTTTAATACTTTTTGAAAACATTTTTTATTTAAAATACCTTTTTAAACAAAACACATTAAGAATGAGGCATCAATGAAATAATTGTGGATAAATCTTTACATGTCATACAATGTAAAAACAATACTCCTCTTTGATAGAAAAAGTTTAGAAAATTCCTTTTTAGGAAAGAAACAAGAATATTCCTTTGAAAAAATTGGAGAAATAAAAAAAGGGTAAAATTGTATTCACAAAATCAATTTAAAAATATTTTTACAAATATTCTATACAACATTATTTTTAGAATAAAATTTGTTCTCCGACTAAAGAGAAATGTAAAGTCATATTTTAAGAAAAACATTTTATAAGAAAATCTTACTACCAAAGAGTGGAAAAGATGTACCAGAACATGAAATGATCATGAAAAATTAGAGGATAATAAAAGGGTTTATTAAATAATGATTATGTTAATTCCTCTAATGTAAATTCTTTTAAAATATTATTAGGATTAGTCTTGAGGAAAACAATCATTTAACATCCAAAAGTGTCACACACCACTATGAAATATTTTAAATAATAACCTCATTATGAATTAAAATTTAATGAATTCCCAAATATCATGAGATTAATGAGATTCATGATATAGAATTTCAATGTAAATATATACACCATATATAACAAACTAAGTGCATAACAATATAGTGCACCTCAATGAAATATAATTGAGACGAAATTTATTTATATGATTTGAAGGACCAAAAATAGATACTTATCAAAGGAAACATATAAATACCCTAAAGATAATGGGGTTACTGATATTATATTTCAAAATAGTTTTATTTACACTATATATAATAAATTTTGTTTGCAACAATTTTGTATACCTCACATAATATTAATGATACAAGAATCTCTTACATTGGGTTTCCTTTTAGGTGAACGTCCATTAAATTCCTACATAATAAACTAATGATAATTTTATTCTTTTTTAGAAATTTTTTAATGTTTATAAGTACTTTTATTTAACTTATTACCATGTTTTTTACAAAAACTCAAACAATTATGTCTACAAAGTGTGTTTTTGACTAAACTCGATTTATGTGTTAAAAGAACTATTTTGGGTCAAATATGGTCATTGTGTTCATTATATAACATAAATAGAATAATAAACATGACATAATTATCATATTTATAAATCTATTATACTTTTAAAATAAATCAATAAATATGTTTTTGTAAATGATAATAAGTTACAATAATAGATATGGTAGGTCATACGTATGCATGAGTAACATTTCCATTTTTAAGTGATCGTTGTAGAACGAAGGTGAGTATCTAAAATATTTCTTGAATGATAATTATATAATAAATATAATATTATTTAATCAAATATACTTAAATATAGAATTATGTACTGTAAATGTAATTACATCATGTTGAGGAGGCTGTAGTCCACACACCGACAAATGACATTATCTCTTTTAAAGTGTGTGAAGGGATAATAAAAGAGATGAAAAAATTATATTGAAATTATACTTATAGAAATATAATTATATCATGAATATATTATTTATTTAGTTTATTTCACTTATGTTTAATCATTTCCATTCATTTATACATTCAATGTATTGTACGAATGAATCGCATCGCTTTGTGGGGCGATAGTCTACACTTTCTCAAATGAGATTATCATATATTTACAACATGGGAATAATAAATGTATGTTATAAATAAAAATTAAAGAAGGATAAAAATTATAAATAATATATATATCATATATAAATAGATTTTCCATCATAATTTCCACCATAATAGGGGGTAATGGAGAATTGAATAATCATGGTTTTGTGAGGCAGTAATTCACCGTTCATAGAACAGTATATTCATTGCCCATTAGATGGAGGTTTTTGTAAGTTCAGGAATAATCATTATTATAAGAACATAGTAGTATATATAGGATAATATTTTTATTATTTAACAATAGAATAATAATATTTTTGGTTTTGTATAATGAAAATGAAACTAGAGTGATTGAGAAAATAAATTACCTTTTAATTAGGTAATTTCTTTTACATTAAACAAAAAAGAGTCCATGGACGATATTCTAACCAAAGGGAGTATTATAGTTTTATAAGATTGATGATTTATACCATTTGGGAATATATTGGCCGAAATTTATAGGTTTTAGAGGTGTTTGGAATGGGTAGAGTCAGTGTCCTTTTATAGGGAAGGAAAATGAGTCACTTGGTATTCTAGAAAAGAAGTTGGCATGCACATGTTCTAATTTAAAAAAGACATAAAAAACCACCCAAAATCATGAATTTAGGGTTCATGGATAACATATGGCTATAATATGGGTGTTAGAATATTCTCTAGGTCATTCAGGCCCTTAAACATAAGGATTTCATCTATTTTTAAGCCAAATTTCACCTTAATCACTACAATTAATTTTAATCACTTTCAATTATCATTTTTGTAAAAAATCAAGTTGATATTATTAGACACAAAATATTATCTTCATTTAAAATGTGTATGTTATATTTTAAAAATTTATATCACACAAGTGGATAAAATATGATTAATGCTAATCTCACAGACATACAGATTTACTAGTTTTAGTAGAAAAATGTTCAAAAGATTGTTATGTTTTTATATTCAATTTAAAATGTTAAATTGTTTATAAGGAAGTATATTTTATTAATAGACTAATATTTTATCAAATTTTACTTTAAATAAAATTATATTGTAATTTATAATTAATAATTACTTAAACAAAAAGCAGTTTTTAACAAAAACACAGTATTTTTCAATATTCACTAAAAAATGATGTTTCTCAAAAAAATCCTAAATATTCATAATAATATAATTTTGGAATTATAAACTAAAGAATAAATCTTATATTATTAAATTAATTTCATATATGTCTTAAAAATAATATTTCATATAGGTTCTCTATTAAAAGGCGGTAAAAATTCTTTAATAAAAATATAGGTTTTCATGTGAAATGGTTGGTATTCTCTTATATTATGCTTACCCAATATATTGGATGAATATAAAAAATAATTGAATAAATATTTAAAATTTTTATTACATTATTATAACTCATTAATATTAATTAATTTAATCTTTTAGGTTGAAACTAATTTTTGAGCATAAAAATAGTTTTTTATAAAAAATATCATTTTAATATTCAATTGGTTCTTATATTCATTTATAATTTATTTTTAACAAAAAAATATTTTTTTTAACTATATATTTTCATAAGTTAGTTAATATAAGTTATAACAGCTAGTTTATATATTATTATATTAATTAATAATTTCTTAATTACATATTATTTGTCGGTAAGACTCAATATTTTGTATAGAGAAATCCATCAAAGAAGGTCTCTTCTTTGAGTAACACAATATATAGAGGAAGGTCTCTCTTGCGTGTAATGAAAGAAAAATCGGGGTTTCATACATTGAAATAAATAGAATATTTTTTAAATAGAAAATATTTTATAAAGTGTCTTGGTATTATATTAACTTGAGCACTTGAAATCACGTTTCATACATGTTATCTAATACAATGTTCTTAATTTAGTTTTTTGGGTTGTCACAGGCACCTTATATATTCATTGATCTTACGAATATAATATTATGTGAGTTATTAGATAAGTTTTATGTTGTGTTTATTGATGACATTTTGGCATATCATAAAATTAAATAGGAGCATGAAAGTCATTTAAGGGTTGTCTTTAAAACATTAATAGAAAAGACACTATATATGAAATTTAAAATGTGTCAGTTTTGGTTACAAAAAATTTCATTCCTAGTTCACATTGATTCTAACGATGACATAAATATTGATATTACAAAATTAAAGTTGTTTAAGAATAGTCAAGACCCACAAATAAAACCAAGCATCATTGTTTTCTTGCTATAGCATACTATTTACAGAGGATTGCTGAAAATATTTCATGGTTATCTAGACCACTAATAATGATAACTCAAAAAGGTATTAATTTAATCTAGAAAAAAGAATGTGATGTTTTTTAAGAATTGAAAAGAATATCGGGGAATTATTCAGTATTGGCATCACCTTCCAAAATGGTGAATCTTTTATATTCATTGATTCTTCATTGAAATGACATGGTTGTGTCCTATTTCATAATGATAACGTACTTTATTATGCTTCACATCAGTTGAAAACTGATGAGTTAAATTACCCTACACATGATTTGGTATTAGATATTGTTGTTTTTTCTTACAAACTTTGTAGGCAACATCTTTAAAAGTTTGAAGTACATATTCAATCATAAATAATTGAACATTAGACAAAGGAGATGGATGGATTTAATCAAGGATTATAATTTCATGATTCATTATCATACTGGAAAAGAAAATAATGTGGCTAATTCTTTGAGTAGAAAAACTAATGTTACATTAACTGTGTAACATTTAGAACGTGATACATGGGTTAGTGATTGGATGAATTTTATTTTGAAGTTGTGGGTGCATGATATTCCTCTGTTTTGTTTTAGGTGTTTGGTTAATCATCACTATCAGATAGAATTAAACAAGAATAAAATGAAGATATTGAGTTTTATGGAAATATATAAATTTTTTCATAAGGGTATGATACATGAATTTTACATTTATAATGATTGTGTTTTGAGAAACTGAATGATTTTATGTGTTCCTTGGGATCCACATTTTATGAAAGTGTTTTTATGTGAATCTCATAGTTCGCCTTTTTTTGATCATCATGGTAGTACTAAGATGTACATCGATCATTGGTAGTTTTACTAGTGGTATATAATGAAAAGATGTATTGGTGAATAAAAAATGAATTGTTTGACATGTCATTAGGTTAAAGTATAATGATTATTTCCAAAGGGGATACTTTAGCCTTTTCTAGTGCTAGAGTGGAAATATATGCATGGATTTCATAGTGGCATTTCCAGATACTTCTCGAGGTAATAATGTGATCTGGTTTATTGTTGATAGATTGACTAAATCTTCTAATTTTCTTCCTATTAGCGACACTCTATCTCTAGATAAACATTCTTGGTTTTATGAATAAGAGATATTCAGGTTGTATGGAGATCATTTTTCCATTATATCTGACCATTATCACTAGTTCACATCTAACATTTCTAAATGACAAAAAAAATATTGGGAAATAAATAAAATTTTTGTACTTATTTTCAACCCCAATCAGATGGGCAGACAGAATGAACAATTCAAACATTGGAGGATATTCTACGTGCATGTCCAATAGATTACTAAGTATGTTGGGATCCACATCTTTATTTGGTCATGTTTTCTAATAGTAACATTTTTCAATCCACTATACAAATTTAACCATTTGCGGAATTATATGGAAAGTGGTGTCGAACTCCAGATTTTTGGGATAAAGTGGGAGAAAGGACGGTGATGGGAAAATAATTTGTAAAAGATATGGTAGAAAAATTTTAGTTTATTATTACCATATGAGGACAACTCAGATTAGGAAAAAAAGTTATGCGGATAACTAGATGAAGGATATTTCTTTTGAGATAGGTAATCATGTCTTTCTCAAAGTATCTAGATGGAAAAGTGTGATGTGTTTTAGTAAAAATGGGAAACTGAGTTCATGGTTCGTTAGACCCTATGAAATCCTGGATGAATTTTGATCAATTTCTTACTAAGTGTATTTACCTCATATTTTCTACCAGGTAGAAATGTTTTTCATTTTTTAATGTTAATAAAATATATTTCGGATTCAACTCATGTTTTTAGTCCAGATGTAGTTCAGTTGAAAGATAAGATTTCTTTGGGGGAATAGCCACTCCATATTTATGACCACAGAGAGAATGTGTTTTGGAATAAGGATATACATCATGTTAAGGTTCTATGGAAAACAGTATGGATGAATATGCAAAATGGGAAATTAAAAATGTTATGAAGGATAAATACCACCACTGATTTGATATGTGAATAAAATTGTGAGGAGGTAATTTTAAAAAGGGGGAAGGATGTAATATCCCAAGTAATTATAGAATAAGGCATTTTCATATCAATTAATATTTATGAATTATATAATAATATTACTTTAAATGGGATGCTTTTTCTGATAGTATACCCAAAACACAATAATTTTTTTTCTCTGAAATCTTATGTTGCACACAAGACTCAGTTATACCAAAAAATAAAACATTATTAATAATATTATTTATAATGGTAGTTATCTCCTAGCAATAATATTGGTGGTAATGAATATAAATAACTATATTATGTTTACATAAGTTTATTAATTGTTTTTTACTTTTGTATAAAAATTTTATGCACCTAAAATAAGAATAAATCGAATTTTATGCATAAAAGCTCTAATATTTTTAAAAATTATTTTAACCTCTTTTTGATGGAGAACCCATTTATATATACTTTTTGAAACCTTTATTTATTCTATTTGAAAAAATAAACTTTTTTATTGATATAATTTTATCAAAATTTAGTTTGGATAAATTTTTTATATTTTCCAAATAATTTTCATATTGTAATGAATAGTGAAAAATACTGCATTTTAATTCAAATCCAATTTTACTTCTAGTTTATATAAATTGTTAGTCTATAATTTTAATTGGTTTTAAATTATATTTTTATTATGTTTTTATCATTTAATCAAAAAAATTATTAGAATCAATTTCCAATTTAAATTATATATAAAAACATTTCATTATTTTGAACATTTCACTATAAAAATCATTTTATTAGTTTTTCCTACAGACATAATTTTCTATATAATTGTCCAAATTATATGAACTTATTTTGGTAAAATTAAAAAAATATTTGGAATCAGAAGTTAAAAATCAGTTTTTTTGTTGAGATTTTTTTAAGGTATAAAAAAGATAACATAGTAAAAAAAATTATTTACGGTACTAAAAGTAAAATATTTACAATATAAAAATTAAAATTTAAAAGCATAAAATTCCTGATAATAAAACATTAAATCGTTTTTTGAGGTATTTCTTGACCCTGAAAATAGTATAAAAACAATTACTATCCAAATTCATGGAATTTAATGCCATCTCTATACGGTTAGCGTTAAATTTAAAATAATAAACATATTAATCATTTGAACCCACCTCTCCTCTTGTATAAATACCACCTCCCACCACCCTATTTCAACCATAATGCCTTTTAGTTCCTCAAATATCTTCCCAATCCTCTTATCTTCACTCCCCCCCATTTTTATGTTCTACTGGTCTCACCAAAATACAAAATCTAAGGTCCGCAAGGGTCTTTCAAGGAGGGGATATTCTAGAGGTAATTTTTTCAAAGTACATCTCTTAATTTCTTTTATTTTTCTACTTTCTCCCAACCTCCTTCATCAATAAATGCATGATAACTCCAGAATAATTTACATACTATAGTTTTGTGTTTATCATTTAATATCACATATCCATTTATTTCCTCACTACCTCTTATTCAATGAAACAAAATTGTTTTCCATGTTATGTTGGTTAATCATCTTTATGAATAATGTTTTTGTACTTTTTCTATTACCAACATCATGGACTTTATTAAAGGAATTTTACAGAATAAATAATAAATAAATATGTATATTATAAACTATTTTATATTTTATAACTGTTATATTAAATTTACCTTCGTGATTTCCATATTTTTGTTATATGATAACTTCGTTTGGGGATGTGTACACAACCACCACCTCAAAATGAAGTGATTCATTCACACATCACAAGGAATGTATTACAGATTTTTTCAGTAAAAATATATGTCATAAATGAAATAGTAATGTTAATTTAATGATATTATATATGTATACAATCTTATATACATCTCATTTAATTTTTCTCTTTCAATATGATATTAAAAATGAAAATAGAATTTATGCGTACGTATGGTGACAATAACTTTTGTAATGATAATATATATGTATTCATCCTTATATACATCTCATTTAATTTCTCTCTTTCAATATTATATTATAAATAAAATACCATTTATGCATACATACATATATGGATTATTTTATGTTCTATTCCAAATGACAAAGGGAATGTTTTTTTAACTTATACGGTGATAATGAATTATTTTCCTCTATAGTAGTTAATTGATATTCGTTTTCCTCTATAATTATTAATGTTTTTAAAAGGAAAATATATAACATACTCCCTTTTTTATATGGTTTTGATAAGTGATTTATTATGTCAATATCTTGAAATGATATCTTGTAATTGCAATGTGGAAATGTTATTTTTCCTTTTAGAATATTTATGTGTTGTGATTATGTTTTGGTTAATGGGAATTTCTTTTGTATACAAGTAGTTATGTGATAAACATGGTGTAGGTGAACCCTTAATAGATCTATAATGGATTGGTTAATGAGATGGAGTTAAATGATAGGGTTTCTCTTATGTGATTTAGGGAATATTCTGTGAGGTTTATTCCAAATGTAATGATAAAGGTTACTCCCTATATTGCTGTAAAAGCTACAATGTAAGAATGATACAGAATCCGCATGTAACCTTTTTTGATTTAAGATTTCTATGATGTATTTTTAGTAATATTATGATTTCTTTATTTTTTTATCAGAGAAAATTATTATTTAGTGAAAATGTTTTCTTAATTTTAAAATATTCATGGACTAATGATTTCATTCCTTATTTTATATCCCTTAATGAGCTTTTTGGGATCATCCCAATATTTTGAAATTTTCTCCATAATATATATGTATGGGTAACAGAAATTAAGAGGTCAGGAATATTTTTATCAAGAAAATAAGTCATGTTTTATTTTAAAATATTAATATTTAAAAAAAAATAGATTGTGTTTTGGAAGTATCCTCTTCTATGATTATGGGATGTTATATATTAATGATGGAATAATTCTCTAAATATATAAACTAGAAAACATACTCAATGTAAAAGAAATTAAATTCTTGACCAAACTCTGTATTATGTAATGTATAAGGTTGGGGCCTTATATGATGAGTATGGGTTCTGGAATGTTTATTAGAGATTCGTGGAACCCTAATAGTTTTAATTGGAAATTTCCTCCAAAAAAGGTGATTGAGAAAATTATTTATGATTTTTTCATTAAAAAACTAGGGATATTAATATTAAATATGGTGTATTATTTTTGCTAATAGTGGTTCCATAAAGGATATAATCGCTCTAGAACATTCAATAATAGTTATTCACAACGGATGAATTAGGGGTAGATGACGCAGTGGAGGATGGATCAGAGGAAATGAATTTTTTATATATATGATTAGTATAGTTGAGTATTCTTACAAAAAATGTATATGGAATTTTTTGTGGTGGTGAGTTCACCACTTGCTCTTTGGTGGTGTTACCCACATTCTGGGTGTGGTTTTGATTAGTTTTGTGTATGAAGTTCTCATAAGCCAAATATGTGTAGTGACAGATGTACCATGTATGGTGCTCATATTTTAATATGATATCTATGTTCTCTCATTGAGTTCAGTGATTAATAGTAAATGGAATATAAAAATCACAAGTTTTATTCCTCATGAAGAGATAAGGACATTAATAAGTTAATATGCGTCAAATTGGTCATGGATGGTTCAACCCTCATGTTACCGTGTCGTTGTTGCGGGGAGACCATTCATTGGGTTGGTGGGTATGAATTATATGAATCCCTTGTATGATACAAGGAGGAAAATTATATTTCTGTTTGGATGAATTGGGTGGGTATATGTTTTTGAGGTGTTCTGATTGTGACTCTAATAAATGGGGTGTCGATGCATGTAATAGGGAATGGCGACGAGCTTTGTTGATTAGATATTCAAATATCGAGTCTCACAGTAGGTATTGGTTGTACATTTGTTGTAATTTTTTGGACTTTCATGGAATACCTATAGATTATAAGGCATCATAATGAGGTTATTCAGTGATGTGTTGATGGGTACAAATTAGAATTAAGAATTTTCATTTAGTGATGGACCGATTGTTGTTTATATTTATAAGTTGACATTGTGGTACAGAAACAGCTTAAGTTAAATCCTATTATATATAACATGAATTGTTGAGTTTTTAACAAGGATTCGAATGAAAACTTGTGTATTTATACCCTACATATTTTGGGTGGTAAAACTCATCATTTTGGTCTAGGATAAGGAATGATGAGTATTATCAAATTTTAATTGATGCCTTCTATAAGAGTTGGGTGTTATGTGTTATAAGCATATAAAGAGTGTAATAGAATCCTAGGTGTTAACTATCTGTTCTCCATTCTAGTGTCTAAATAAATATTGTTTGAAAAATTCTGTTGTAGTTTCAGTTATCTTGAAAGTAGTTCCATATTTCTGGAAGCAAACCAATCGATAGTGTCATTGTATTATGGAGCATGAAGGTGTTTCAATTGTTGGCTCCATTGGAAGGTGTAATGGTTCTATGAAATACCCATGTCATAATGGGATAATTGAGTCATATAATGGTTGGAAAGTTCATGAAACTTGAGTATACCTATTAAGACCATGTTTCCAGCAGTTTTACAACTTATATCAAAAGGTTATTGCATAGGATATAATTATATTTTCTAGCTTACAGTAATGTTAGGGTTGATGAATCGATTGAGTAATGTGGATGATTCTGGGGAAGACAAATGTTATCTGGTAATATTTTTCAAATGTGATCATGTTTAAAGATTAGTAAAATGGATTTCCAATAAATTTGAGTGAAACATAATTTTTTTGAATGAGTTGTTCTCTTTTAGAATGATTTTCACTAAACATCAGGTGTGGAAAACTGTTATAACCATTCAAAAGAACACCACAGTTTGGTTTTTGGTTTTGAGACAATGATGGTTTCAAATGATCAATATCTAGTGACCTTGAGGTTGTTTTCTATGGTAAGATGACATATTTGAATGTGGTTACTGGGAAGTAGGTCAATGATTAACTGAGTCTACAAAACTCTTGTGTTCTGATGTAGCATACTATACAAGGGCACTAGATCAGTGGAATATGAGTTGGGGTATTACCAAGTGAAAATTTCAATATGAGTTGTGAAGAAAGGTGTCGTGTTATTTAGGAATCTATTTTGAGACTATAGTATCCAAATCATTTAGCCTGGTGGAAACCATCTTCATTTAACCGATTATTTTAATCTGCAGAATATTTGTTTTGGTTTATGAAACAAATATTGGTTATACAACATGAGAATAATTTATTTTATCATGGGGAGGTTGTAAGTCCCCACCCATTCACTGAGGTACATACCCCTTTAAAAATTACTAGAATCCCTTGTCTTTTTATTTAAATAAGTGCATGGGGGTTCAATGGGTCTCATGACTTATTGCGATGCATGGGAATATGATTTTGTGCTAAAGTGAACTGCTGCAATCCCACTAACAAGTTGGTACACATCCACCCAATAACCAGTTGTGTGGTAAGTGGGTCCTCAAATCTTATAGTGGCTACCAGCTAGCCAGGGAACTTAAACTAATGATATAATGGATTCTTGAAGTATAAATAACTATTTCTAGGAGGTATTTTTGATTTGGTAGCCCCCAATGGCTATCTAAATGTATTTAAGATGTTTTTTTAAAATGTGGAAAAAATCAACCCTTTACCTACCCTTATTATTAACATTAATTTGTACTATTTTTGGAAATATATAGAAAAACAAGAGCTCTTCTCACCTCCCTTGAATCTTAGGTACTCCTAAAATATTTCTACATTTTTTGCTTCATTTTTCCCATTATAATGTTATTAGGAAGTCCTTACTATCATTTCATTCCTTTTAGTAAATGTATCTCTTCTCATGTTTAATGTAAATTTCCTATTTTCAAGGTTATTTTATTTCTTCTACAAATATGTAGTTTTATCTATAATCGAATACCATAACAATATTATTAGATCCCTATGAGGTTGAGGCAAGTAGTACAAGTTGTATTCCATTAAATTATTTTCATCATTCTATGTTTTGGAATGTGTGTTCACATCATCTAATAAGACACCATAATAAAATTTAAATAAAATTACAGTTTTATCTTATTTATATCTTGGGAACTCTCATGGACATATGTATACTTGTTATCAAAATGTAGAATTTGAATTATGAAACAAAATTAGTGAGATTAGATTATTCCTTAGAATTGGATAATTAAATTATCTATTTTAGGGTTTTCCTTAGTAATGTAATGAATTTATTATAGAATTTTTGTATCCAAGGATGACCCCTACGATCAAGTAGCTACAATGGCTATAGAAACCTAAAATGAAAAGGGTAAATTGTTCGTAGTAATGATTTTGGATTTATTTTACATTTATATTTTGTAATAATGAGTTGTTTTCAATCAAAGAAATGGTGATTAGTTTAGAATCCAGTGGAATGTTCCTTTGATACCCTATTAATTTTATTGGTTTGGAATGAAATAGAAGAGTCTTGGATTCTATTAGGGGACTCTAGTGAATGTTTAGAGTGAATATTTACTTATATCCAATGAGGTCTGATGTTTTTGAATTCCTCAAGAACACTAGGGGATTATCATTGTTTTCTTCTTATGAATGTCATGTGGTAGATCCACCATGGATTTAGCTAATGTTTATAGTAATTTTATTACATGGATTAATGTCATCAATACTTGATTGGTACCTTTGAGAAATTACATGTGATTAGCTCTCTAGATTTATCATGATCTTATTGGTGTGGAATGCCTCGGGTGAAATCCATTTATTCCCGCCAATTGATGCTTCTAAATTTCCAGGATTGTTCTTTGATTTCATGTCATATAGATGAATATATTTTTGAATTTCTATGATGTAATTCCTATATGAGACACATTTATCCCCTTAGTTTACATTATTTTTATTACCATAGTGATGAACCATGAAAATGAATTGATCCATTATATCCCTATTGAGATTAAATATAAAAGAATTATATGAAGAAGGTAGGGTCAACCTGAGTTATCTCATTGAGACATGAGGACTAACTTGTTCCATTTTATTTACAAAAAATATTTGTAAAACTACTTCACTTGTTAATTTAAAAACAATATGATTTACACTTATATAATATAATTTGATTATAATCTATTGTTATAGGCTTACATAGTTATACTCATACCTTGTTTGGACTATCGGTTGGTACATGAAGAAATTTCATGAATGAAATTATAGACAACAGAAAGCACCCTATTGTTGATGCTTTATTTTATATCTAGGTTTGAATTTGGGTACATGTAGTTGGTTGAGATCCTTGTAATTCTAAGGTTATATTTTCATTCATTTTTTTCATTTGATTACTTTTTGTGGTAGTTTTACGTGACTTGCATATTATTTATTCCATTATTTTTTTCATGTATCTTCATTATTATAATTAATAGTATAAAAACTTTTATTTTGTACATATAGTTAATTTGGAAGGATTTGATGTTATATGATGTTTCCATTGTTTTCAGAGTGTTGATCTCTCACCCGAGGGAATATTCTACCCATTTTACCCCTATTTACCCTCGATACTAGCCAAAAGCATCAGATGTATGGGGAGGCATACTTTAGTCCATGTATCATACAATTCTGGACCACTCATTTATTATCATTCGATTCAGGGTTTTACATTACTATAATTAAAAGGAAGAAAATGAATACTTGTTTTAATATTTTATGTGTATTACCATTAAATCCACGATTGAAAATAGTATTTATTTCACCTATAATCATTGATAACATAAAGTTGAATGATATGTAAAATAAAAATAATTGTTTTATGTGACATCCAAGAGATCCAAAAAAATGGAATTCAATTTTTTATTATTACCAAATTTCTCATCAAATGCTAGGAATGTATTTTTGAGATTTTTTATCAATCTATTTAACCCATTTCTAATTTTTTGTCCAAGGTATAGTATTTGATTATTTATTTTGTTCCCTTGAAATCTAACTTTATGGATGTGTATTCCAGAAATATACATTTTCATTTTAATTATTATTCCAGAAAAAAATTCCTGGAAATTAAATTGATTTATACTTTCAACCTTAAATTTAATAACATTAGAAGTTAAGTAACAATGGAGGAGAATAATAAGATGAAACTATAATGAAAACAATCAAAATTCAGAATGCACTAATGTGGACCATTAGTGACTTACCTTGGCATGGGAACTTGTATAGTTGAAATACATATACTATTTTTTCATAACTAGTTTGTAACTTTGATTTTGATCATATGTGACTACCTTATATAAATTATTTTTATTCCTAGGTTTTCATATATTTTTCAATGAATCTCATATAAACCTATTGATCATATGAAAATATAATGGAACTATTTATTTATCCTAGAACTTGAGTTTTGGTTAGAAATCACTACTTTCAGACAGTTTCTATCAGATTTATTTATGGAATTGAAAATAATAAATGGTTCTGTATCCAATGGGACCAACATTCCAAAGGCAAAAATTCATTAGGTTTGTTGACCTGTGATACATACGAACTCACATTGGTCAAGAGTATGGGAGGTATGGACCATCTCACACTTTTGGGGGAATTATTACTTACTCCGGGACTTTCTTATAGATTTAATATATGTTCATGGATTCTTATTATGTAACCAAGCATAATGTAGGATTCCCATGATATTTGCAATCAATTATTTATCTTGCATGGAATTCAGAATCAACTATATGTATTCAGCATTCTTCATTAATGGAGATATCTATATATATTTGAGGTTCTCCATCAAATCTATACTCTCATATACTATTTTTATATTTTTAGTCGTTATTATGATGATTTTGGTTTTTAAGCCCCTCAAAAGGGAACTCTGAAATTTATGGTCATTCAGGTAGACAAAATTCTTTTTTATGTTGGGATTGTTCCCATATATGGAAGACCTATATATCCTAATGAACGTAATCAAAACACTCATATTTTGGTTCCACTTAATGGGAAACATCATAAATTTTGTGGTCATGTGATAAGGGCATAACCATACAGTTTAATGTTATGTGGTGAGGATATCTAGGTGGATGGTGTGTACTAAAAGTATGGTGTGGGACTTTTATCAAATCATCCCATGGAAAATAGAAAGTATACGAGTTTCCATGTTAAATTATACCCTACTAGTAATGTTTCAATAGAGAGAACATGTTTGAATTTTAGTGTTGGGTTTGAACCTCTGGGTGGCTTCCAATGTATCCCACTTGGATGGGAATCACATACCAAGTAGCTCAGTTAGTCTCATAGGGAAGTATGGCCCTTTGAGAAAATTAATTTGGGTAAAATTTATTATATTAATTCCCTTGTAATAGGGTCCATGAGAGGTTTCATATCTCATGGATATTTGGGGGGATTATTTTAGGGTATACTCCTAAAGAGGATTCCTTGATTGCGAGAATTAGGGTCAGATTCCTGAGAAGGATGTCCAGTGAGTTCAAGACCAAAGTGGAGGATTCCTACATATCCGGGTTTTGGTAGTAATCACAATTCTAAAAGTTCAAAATGAGAGGTTTATTGTGTAGATTTTTTTATAATCACAAATAACTAATCCCTTGTGATCCATGCTTAATATGAGAAACAAGATGATATGAAATATTCAATAAACCATGAACTTTATTCACTACTGATGGAAGAGTCTGGCCTATGGAAAATAAAGACATGGTGATAGAGGACGATGGTGTGGAGAAATGAAACCTTTAATATTAAATTAAGGTGAAGTTAATTGGGTCCAGTCTGAATGGTTGTGGCTTACTCTTGGAGGGATTCCCTTTTGAAGATTGGTTTGGGATTATACATAAGGAAGATTCCCATTTGAGATTTGGTGGGGGCTTTTTCATAAGGAGTATGCCCATTTTATCTTTGGTTGGGAGATTATTCCTAAAGAGGATACCCATGTAAGGTTTGGGTGGGGCTTACTCTTAAGGAGGATTCCCATTATGGTGAGTTGGGGCTTAATCATAATAAGGATTCCCTTTTGATATTTGGTTGGGGATTTCTACTATGTAGCACACCGAGTTGATGTTTTTTTGGGGCATACTGCTATGAAGGATGTACATTTGAGGTTGGGGTGGGGATTACTCTTA
The DNA here is from genome assembly GCA_963277665.1 of Viscum album. Taxonomy (NCBI): domain Eukaryota; kingdom Viridiplantae; phylum Streptophyta; class Magnoliopsida; order Santalales; family Viscaceae; genus Viscum; species Viscum album. Next base: position 2,130,473,470 of record OY728155.1, on the reverse strand, counting down.
AAGAGGATTTCCATTAAGGAATGGTTGGGCTTACTCCTAAGGGGGAATCCCATTTGAGGTTTGGTTGGGGATTACTCTTAAATAGGGTTCTTAATGAGTTTTTTGGGGGCTTACTCCTATAAAGGATTCCCATTTTCTTTTTGTTGGGGTATACTCTTAAAGAGGATTCCCATTGATATTGGTTGAGGATTAATCCTATGAAGGATTCCCTTTGAGAATTATTTGGGGCTTACACCTAAGGAGGATTCTCATTTAAGGTTTCTATGTGGCTTACTCTTAAGGAGGATTCCCATTGGACATTGGTTGGGGTTAATCTTAATGATGATGCCCATTTGAGGTTTGGATGGAGATTACTCTTATGAAGGATGTCCATATGAGGTTTGTTTCTTAGATCAGGTCCTTGGTTTAGGTCCACAAATATCATGTCAATAGAACAAATCAATAGCACAGGTCCATAGCATAGGTCTACAACACAGGTCCACAACATAGATCTATAGTGCAGGTTTGCAATGCTTGTCCAAAGCATAGGTCCTTGGATCATGTCCCTAGACCCAGAGTCCTGTTCTTGACCCGTATTGGATTATGATCTAACTTTTCCCCTCAAATTGTCTCCTCAATCATTTTTATGATAGATACATGAGGGTTTTAGAGGAATTGGGAAAAGGGGGCTGTGCAATGAGAGATTTAGGGATTCTTCTGAATTTTCAACCTATAAAATAGTGATACCAAGGTTAATATTTATAGGTTAATAGGGGACCTAGTGGAAAGAAGCCTGTCAGTGTAGGTATTTAGTGTATCCTTATAGTGTATCTTTTCCACATAGGGGTCCAAAAATTACACTACCTTATAGGTCCTCGGTTTAGGTCTTTAGTGTTGGTCCTCCGTGTAGGTGAGGAAAATCCCGATATAAAATTTATTCATCTTCTCAGTGCCATAAATTTTTATCCATAATTCCTTTTGGGCTCCATGACTAGTAAAATTGAATATATCGAAGAGATATACACTTAATGATATGGTGAATACACCAAGTCTTATAGAAAGAATCTTGGAAATTGAATTTTGATGCGTTGACACATTTTTATCATCGATATTGAAAATATATAGCCTAATCCTTGAGAGAGGGGTTCTTTTTTTATGCCACGTTATGGATAAATCTCATAGAATATTAAAATATATCCTTGAATTATATGGAAAAATGCATCAAACACATTCGGTGGTGTCAACAAGAGTCCTTATTAGAATTATATTTTTTCAGAATAAAAATAATATGTTTTTAATGTAACGTTAGGTCAGTTTTACTCATTCCAAAATAATTTAGAATACTCTAGATCTACATTGAGTTTGGAAGGATGCATTTATTTTTTCCTATGTCATTGGCCATAGTGATCATAGTTTGTCTATTACTAGGGTTTTGTGGACAACCCTATAAACATTGGGTAATTATTTTTATCGCCATAATTTATTCCTAATCTCATTATGAATAAGATTTAGCGGGTGAAGTTTGGATTTTTCTTAGGCTGGCCTTTTTTTTTGGTTTTCAGCCTAATAAGATTAGTGCCTTTTAAAACTTTTTTATTTCTCGATATTTCCAAAACTGTATAGAGTGTAGGTATAGGGAGATGAGACATGAGTTTTTCCCGAGTGACCATTGCGGTTTTTTATCACGGTGAGTGGTATGTCTCTTTTAGTGGGATATTTTAATTCCTTCATGTCTGACTAATAATGCTGATGTTTTAGGTCTAATATATTTGACCATGAATTTTGAAATTAGAACCCAAATAAAGACGAAATACTAGGAAGGTCCATATATTTTCATAGATATATCCAAGTGGAATCTTGAGTCTTGATTTTTATAGTCACAAAATATAAAAATTGAAGTCTAAAAAAAATGAGGTATCTCCCATATGTGAAGTTACCACTATTTGAAAACCCCATTATGGGGGCTATATTTTACAGGATCAACTAGGTCATATGGTGCACAACAAAACAGTGGTATCCTTTGGCTGAGAAGCCCATTATGTGAATGAATTTTATAAAAGGCCTACTGGGGCACATATTTCATAATCAAGTAAAGGAGTTCCTAAGAATTATTACATTATACTACTAATGGAGAAAAGGGTTTTAAGATTTGGATGTCTCCAGACCATAGTGGGGGTTTTCCAATGAAATGTATCTGAAAATAAATGGATACATATGTGCTAATATAGGCCATGAATGAGGAACCTTAGCTATATGAATTTAGTTTATGAAGGAGGGTACATTTGTAAGAAAGGGTCTTTATGATATTATGCTATACAGTTAAAAGTCATTCGGTAAGGACATTATGTTGTGCAGTTTAAAGTCATATAACAAGGACATTATGGTGGATGAGTAGTTTAAAGTAATGCATCAAGTAAATTAAAGGGATTTAATTAATGGTCATTGTATTTGAAAAAAGGTTTATGAATATATAATTTCATGGTCATTTCTCTAAAAACAAACTACCATATTCATGAATGGAATGTAATAATTGTAAACTATGTTTTGGGAATTTTTAGATACAGAGAATGACATGGAAAAATGGAAAAATACATTAGAGTAAATTTTTTCCATGAACAATGTTACTATTATTTAACGAACCCATTATGGGGGTTGTATTATGTATGGACAACTGGGACATGTGGTGAATTTCCAAATAGTGGAATCTTTTGGATGAAATGCCTGTTATGTGGGTGAATTATGCAACGTAACCTAGGGACATGTACTGCATAGTTATGGAAAAATAAATCTTTGGTAGTAGGCATTATATTGCTAAAAAAAATATGTAAGTTTATGGATATTAAGATTTTCTAAACATAATGTTTGGTTTCTAGAGAAAATTACTTGAACACATACAGAGAATTTTTAGTCATGATTTACAATTAAACGAAGTAATATAATTTCAACGGTGTTCTGATCTGAACATAGGAAATATTGTGTCTTAATTTTTTTAGGTCATATGACTAGAACCAAAATATTATGGAAAAAATTCATGAAATTTGGTCTAATTATCCATGTGTATTTTAGTATGCTCTGAAAAAGTGAAGGGAAAATTGGTAAACCACATTCTTGAAGACATTTAGTTCAGGAGAAAGGATATGGTACAAATATGAAAAGGATGACCACATTAAAATACGGGTTATTGAATATCGTCATTAAGGCATAAAAGGGATAAAAGAGGCTTCTCCCAATAATAAAGTGACCAATAATTGAAAAACCCAGTATGGGGGATGTGTTATGCAGGGCCAACATGGGCATATGTTGTATAGACAAATTGTTGTATCTTCCGGATGAAAGGCCCATTATGTAGGTGGATTTTTTGGAAGTCCAATTGGAGAAATTACTGCATAGAATAGAAAAAGATCTCTCAAGTTTCAGGAATTATAACACTAGAAACTAAATAAATATTATGAAGATATAAAAATATTTCAAGATTATGAGTATGAAGTGTGAAAATTGAATTTTCCAATGCCTAAAGGAAGTGTTTGGACCGATGCTAGACATGAATTTAGAATCCCTTACATAGAACTGATTTGTATTTATAAAAAAGGGACATCTTGTTTCCATTATGGGTTCTCTGAGGAGAGGTCCCAAAATAAGGTCTCCTATATAGATTTTAAATTGTATTCAGGAGAAGGGGAATTTTCTTTTATCTTGTTGGTGGGAGTAAGATCCAAGTCATATTTTTCACTATGTACCCTAGTAGGATAATAATCAATCCACATATAGGTACCATGTAGTTTAAAGTCATGTGAAAAGGAAACTATTTTGTGTAGATTATTGTCATACAACGAGGAAATTTGGTGTCTAGATGTAAAGATAAATTAGATAATTTGGATGAACTGTGCCATAAATCCCAAGCATCACTACATATCATGTCAGAGTAAGAATAAAAACACATAGTGTTTTATTAGATATGATTTAATGTGTAAGATGAGAATGTGTAGTGAATCTCTTTATGTATGTCAGATTCATACATAGGATAAAAGAGTATATTTTTCAATATGTTTTGTTTTGGTCTGAGATTAAATGTTTGAACATCACTATATATCTCTTATTGGATGAGAATTAAGCCATAAGAATTTTTTGATAGGGTTTCCCATCTAGGCCTGATCCATACACAGGGAGTGAGATATTTTTCTTAAATCTATCTGGACTTGAGATAGGAGATCCATATTTCACTATGTATCTCAGAAGAATGATAATCAAGCCATATATAGTAATTTGTACTTCAATACAATTTAACATCATACGGTAATGATGAAGATGAACTTACAAGAAAATATAGCGATATTACGATTTGGCCTAGGTTAAAACCCTGGCATCACTACAAATCTTGACAGATCAATAATAAAGCCACACATAGTTCTTAAAAAATTCCCTATAAAATTTGAATCATAAAAATAGGGAATGAAGGAGTTTTTTTGTCTTGGATGGGCTCAAAATTTGTATTTTGGGAATATCTATGTATCCCATTTGAATGATAATCAAGCCATACATAGTTCTTGATAATGTTACTCACACAAAATAAGTTTTTATTTGAGGAAGGGGTTTTATTTATTTATTTATGGACCCTATATTGGAGATCTGGGTGTCACTATGTGTCTCATTTGAATGAGAATCAAGCAAAACATAATTCATGAAAAGATCGTTTCCCGCACCGATTCAGTTTGATGTGAGAGATGGGGACTTTTGATATATTCCAAAAAAATGGTAAATCTTAAGACCCAAGTTTGTATGAAAATAAAATCTTGTATTCTAGATGATTACTCTGTATATGTTTAGTTCATATATAGGAAAAAATTGGAATTAAATTACTTTATGGTTATGACTTGGACCAAGATTGGAGATTCGGGCATCACTATGAATCTTATTTGAATGATAATCAAGCCATGAGTAGTTCTTGAAGATGATATTCCCCATACATATGGAATCATAAAACCCAATTAATGGGGGAGTTTTTATTTTTATCTTGGGGATTTTCCTAATGTCAAATGAAGGAGACACTAAACGTATAGTTTAATGTCATGTAGTGAGGACAAATGATGTTGTGCAGTTTAATGTCACATGACAAAGACAAAGATTCTACTCATTTTAATGTTGTGAAGCATGGAAACAATAGTTTCTATGTGGTTTAATGTCTTGAAAATAGTACATTTGGTTGTTACATAGTTTAACATCATGAAACTGGGATGATAAAATAAAAAAACTAAAAATCCCCCATTCCTGTAGGTTAGGGTTACTATTTTCCATTATATGCTGTAAAAATTAATTGGCACAATTCTTTTGATGTTGTGAGACAAGACTGCTAGCATGATTGATTAGTATAGGTAGGTGTATGTCCCCGCTAACTTTTTTCTACCATAATTTAACTCCGGACATCTTTAGATGCTACCAAATGAGTCTGCTGGTAGTTTGATTAGCGCGGGCCATTTTTTCTTGTTCGTAGTTTTCCAATAGATTTGAGTGGTGGACTTCTTGAAATTATAAAATGTGAGTCTACTAGTAGGATGAATTAGTGTGGTAATTTGTATGTTTCTGGTCATATGTTTTCACTACATTTGAGTGGTGGACATCTTGGAATGCTTCCATATGGTTCTTTTAGGATGATTAATTAATGTCAGAAGTTGTATATTCTTGGTCATCATTTTCTACCAGAATTGGGTGGTGGACTTCATGGAATGCTTCCAGATGAGTCTGGTAGCAGGATTATTTAATGTGGGTAGTTGTATGTTCCTTCTCTCTATTTTCCACCATATCTGAGTGGTGTAATTCTTATAATGCTGCCAGACGAGTCGAATGGAAAGCTTGATTAGCGCAGATAGGTGTATGTTCCTTCTCTCTATTTTCCAAAAAAATTGAATGATGGATTTCTTTAGATGCTACCAAAAAATTCTACTGGTAGGCTTGATTTGAGTTGATATGTGTATGTTCCTGCTCATCGTTCACCACCATATTTTAATGATGGACTTCTTTGGATGCTACCAGACGAGTCTACTAGAAGGCTTGATTAGTGAACACAGGTTTATGTTCTTGCACACCATTTCCAACTATAATTGAATAAGAGACTTTTTTTGGATGTTTCCAGATGAGTCTACTGGAAGGCCTGATTAATACAAAAAACTGTATGTTCACACTTGTAGTTTTCCCCAAAATTTGAATGGTGTACTTTTTTGGATGCTTCTATATGATTCTAAGGGAAGGATTGATTAATGCCAGAAACTACATGTTCTTACACGTTGTTTCCCACCAGATATGAGTGGTGGAACTATTTGGATGCTTCTATACGAGTCTACTAGCAGACTAGATTAATGTGGATAGGTGTATGTTCCTACATTCCATTTTTCATGCATATCTTTAATGAATATATGGGACCAAGGGATAGACTGAACTATGAGGATACACTCTATAACATTTTCTCTAACTGGTAGAATACTTATTCCTATTGGGGATAGAATTGTTAATATGAAAACCCCCCAGCCCAATGAGATGGGAATGTTTCTTTTCTTCTTCCTCCACCCTTCGAGATCTGTTTGTTGACTCTGAAGGTTCGGATAAAAATTCCCCATCCCTGTAGTCTAGGGTGGTTCTTAAACTATTATGGATTACATCTGTGAAACTTCTCCTCTGATTTTATGAATCTTGATTTAATCATTGGCTCTGTGCATTACCTAGTACGCAGTTAAATCATCGGTTTCTAAAGACTGATGTGTTTTTTCAGACATTTGTGCAATTTGATATCTATCAATCTCTAAGAGAGAGTCTTGGTCAATTTTTTTAGATGCTTGATGCAGATGGGTCTCAATACCTTTCTCTCTTTGGGCCTGAGTTTAGTGGAAATCCGTCGAGGCCTATTCTAACAAAGAATCTCTTTGGTCATGAATAAATTCAGTTTATTTATCTCTCCTAGGAAAATAACATTTCATGATACCAATTTTGGCAGGCTTTTCTAGTTCTAGAGCATAGTAAAATGTAATTCTCTATGTAAACCCCATCCTTTTAGATAAACCCTAGATGGGGTTTCCATTATCAATTATTTCGACCTCCGTAATGCATTATTTCATCCATGTTTAAGAGTCTCATATTTCTTCTTGATCCTTTAATTTTGAGAAACCTTGAGAGATACCAAGTCAATTTGCTGCTAAAACTCATCTATTACCTTGACTTGACTTTTATATTCATCATATGGTAATACGTTGGATTTTAGATGACAAAGATTCTTTTATATATTGAGGTGGATATCTGGAATACAATCTTCAACCAACATCACTGGAATATTGTTTTGAGAGGTTGCTAAAAGCCATAACATGACTAGTATTTCACCCTTAGATTGTTGCTTTCTAATATTCAACATATCATCTACATATTTTTGTAGAGTTTTCTCAACTTTTTCCAGCCAGAGTAGACACTACCTGAATACTTTATCCCAAGAAATAGGATCATTTGGTGTTTCTTCTGCTATATTAGAAGGAAACTGACCCAAGTGAGGTTCATAAAATGGTCATCGTGTTGGGTTGTCTTCAAGATGAGAATGAATTTCACCTACCAGTAATAAGGCATTACAAATGATTGGACTTATGTTTTCTTATTCCGTAAGACAAGGGTATTTTCCATCACTACATTTTCAGCTGGAGAATTTTATTAACAATACAAATAATTAATGTAGAAAGAATATTCACAAAGAATTCAATCGCGGGGAGAACCAACGTGGTAGATTAAAACAAGGGATAAATGCTTTTTATCATTGGTCTTATGGCCATACTGAGGGTCTTCATGGCCCTCATCCAAATCTAGGTTCTCAAGATTGAAAAAAATTTCTTGAAGAAGGCCTTCATGATGAAGTGACTGATGAGGAAATTCAGAATTACTAAAACAACTCCCATAATATCATAATGGTATGGTAGTATCATGAGATACAATAGATAAATGGTTGAGGGATTCTATAACACCAACATTAAGAGGATCCAGATTTAAAATCAAATCTTGATTATCAAACTATGCTTTGAGATTCTTCCTTGTAGACGTACTCTTACACATAGTTGGGGCCACTTGTTGGGAAAAGTGGTTATCATGAGAAGGTGTTTGTGCCTACTTTGGAGTGTCTGTCCGAACAGGCTGATTGTCTCCAATTGGAATAGATGTAGGTGCCCGATCCAATTGTCTATATGATATGGGTGAGTATGCTCCATAACCCTCCTAGTCAAGAATATAGATTTGTATCTACCTTAAGATGTCATGATGATGAGTCATCCTGAGTATGTGGAGAGAATTATGTGTTCATCCCTCTAGTACTATTGAAGTATCCATTATGATATTCAGGAAAGCTTCCAGGTTATGGGAAGAAACTTGTGTATACCATTTCACTATTAACTAAATATGTTTCATTACTTCAGTGGTCCGAATGGGAATATACATTCATTCAATATCTGGAGTAGGTGTATCTACCTACTCATTTACTGCCTTTCCTTTTAGTGGATACTGACATTACTCATGTGTGGGGGAAGAGAGTTGGGCATGCTCCAGGTTTATCGTCAGAGATTTATAACTCACTTCTCTCAGTGCTTCCAAACAGGACTACTGTCATACCTGATGGATGCTAGTAGGTGTATTTGACTTTTAGATATTCTCCAATAGGCATAGTCAACATACATATTTCAGTGCTGATATAGTAGACTATTAGTACACTTGGTGATTGTATAAAGGTGTATGTTCCTTATTACAAGTTTCATCAACATTTGGTTTGCAGGATTCCTTGAATGCGGCCAGACGAGTTTTCTAGCTGGATGCTAGACTGTAAGTAGGTGTATATGCCTACTCACAGTACACCATTAGATTTGAACATTAGGATTGGTTGTGAACTAGAAAATGAGTCTGCTAGTTGGATGATATATTGTATGTAGGTGTATGTATCTGATCAATGTACTCTACAAAATTTGTTTGGAAGGATTAGTAGGGCGCCACCAGACATGTCTAATGGCTGGTGGGGTTAATCTAGATGGGTGTGTGATCCCATTCTCTATTTTCCACCAAACAGGTTTGTTAGACTTCTCTAGAGGGGGGAAAGTTAGTAACCTTCTCCGTGTTAGCCAGTTGTTGTCCCCAATGGTTTGTCTTTCATGCCAAGATCTGAGGGACTAGTGTTATAATTTCTATGATAACACCCTAATCATGGTGGGGGGTTTCTTTCACACGGCGTTGGAAGTGATGATTATATGTAGGATAAATCGGGGAGGACCCATGTGTCTTTAGAATGATGCCATGGAAGGACTCTTGGTTGACCACCTCAGAATAGGGTAGGATTTGGTGACTACATTCTAGGGATAAACTCCAAAAATGGTTGAAGATAGTTGTTGAAACCATCTTCTTCTAGACCATCATTCATCATTGACTGAATGATCAGAGGTTATTCTCAATTTGTAGGTATTAATGAGCAGCCTCCATGGTCAGGATAGTATTTTGTGGATGGCACTTTCATATGAATGCATTAGATACCCATGGTTAAAGATGATGAGTTGGTGATAGCATTATTTGGGTAGACTATGATCCATCTTGAGTAGATTCTAGGTTATTCATGAGTAAAAACGTGAAGGAATCCATTTGGAATAAAAGATGTTCCTATAAATAAAGTGTAAGTATATATAACAATTTCAAACAATGAAATCCAGAAATGTTTAATTTTTTGGATTAGCACATGTATGATTGATTTCCTTGGTGGGATTCTTTTATCAATTTATAGGGGCCTGACAGATTGGAAATTCTATCATCTTTGTTAATGATTCATGTTGGGTTCACCATTTTGTTTTTGCGTATGGGTGAAAACAAAATGGCTCGATGGATAATAACTGACCAACTATTTTTATAGAGTGTTTTTTTCATTAGGATAACCCATCACCTTGGTTAAGGATTCACGTTGGGTTCGCCATTTTTTTGCATATGGGTGAAAAAAATGGGCAGGTGGAGAATAAGAAACATCCTATTTTTATTGTGTGTTTTTGTCATCAGGATAACCCATCACATTGTTTAACGATTCACATCAGGTTAACTATTTGTTTTATGGGTGAAAAAAATGGCTCAAAAGAGAGTAAACAACCACCGGTTTTTATAGTGTTTTTCCATCGGGATAACCCATCACCTTGTTTAAGGATTCACATTGAATTCACCATTTTTTTTACTTATTGGTGAAAATAGAATGGCCCGATAGATAATAACCAACCACATGTTTTTAGAGAGTGTTTTTTTTCATCGGGATAACCCATCACCTTGGTTAAGGATTCATATTGGGTTCACCATTTTTTTGTTTCCCCTAGAATGTGTATTCTTGTTTGGAATCACTAGTTTCTAATGGTTTCCATAAGATTTATTTATGAAACTGAAAACACCCAACAGTTTTGTATCCAAAAGGAATTTATTTCCAAAGGCATTCGTTCATTAGGTTTATTGAAAAATGATACATAAGAACTCACCTTGGTCAAGAGGCTGGAAGGTTGGTCTCATCACACCCTTTGGTATGGGGGGGGGGAATTATTTCATACTCTAGGACCCTCTTATAGAATTATGATAAGTTGATGGATCCTTATTAATTTAACAAGCGTAATGTTCGTTTCCCTTGAAATTTACAATCAATTATTTAGCATGTGTGGAATTCAAAATCATCTATATGTATTTAGGGTTCTTCATCAATGGATATATCTCTATGTATCTAAGGTTATCCATCAATGGCATCGTCTCATATACTACTTAGAGATTCTTTAGCTATTGTTATGATGATGCTGGTTTTTAATCCACTCAGTTGGGAAATCATGAATTTATGGTCATCTAGGTAGAAACATTTTGTTTTGATGTTAGGATTGTACCAATAGATAGGCTACCTATGTATCCACATGAAATAAGTAATACCCCTCATATTCTTGTGGTACTTAATGGGAAATATCATAACTTTTATGGTCATGTGATAAGGACCTAACTGTACTGTTTAATGTCGCGTGTTAAGGACATCTAGGTGGAAGGTTCCTAGTCAAAGCATGGTGTGGGTCTTATGTCAAAACATCCCAAGGAACATAGAATGGAGTTGAGTTTCCATGTTAAATTATACCCTACTGGGAATTTGTCCTTGAGAGAAGATTTTTTGTTTAGGGTATTGGGTTTGAACCCCAATAAGGATTCATAAGCATCCCACATTGATGGGAATCAAAGCCCACATTGTTTGGTTAGACTCACATGGGAGTATTCCCCATTGAGATGATTATGTTGTGGATTACTAATAAAATGAATTACCTTGTAACAAGTCTAATATAGGTTTCCTAACTCATGGAGATTTAAGGGGATTAATTTCGGTCTTACTCTTAAGGAGGATTCCCATATTAAGGAAATTAGGGTTGTATTGCTGATAAGGATGTCCAGTGAGCTTAGTCTCTACGTGAAGGATTCCTATGTATATTATTTATAGAAGGAATTAGAGTTCTTATTTAGAGAACTTTGAGGTGGATTGTGAGGATGTTGTGATAATCCCAAATCTTTAATCCCACATGAATCATGCTCGATGTTAGAAACAAGGGGATGTGAATAATTCAACAAACCACACACTTTCTCCTCTTCGGATAGAAGAGGATGGCCCTATGGTGAAGGAAGACAGTGAGACGGTGGATAATAGAATGAAGCAATGAAATCTTTAATATAAAATGATGGTGAGGGTCATTGGGTCATGTCTGAAAGGTAGGTTATTACTCAATGAGGGATTCCCTATTCAGGATTGGTTGGGGCTTACAGCTTAGGAGGATTACCATTTGAGATTTTTTTGGTCTTACTCCTAAGAAGGATGTCAATTTGAGATTTGGATGGGTCATACTCATTATGTGGATGTCCATTTGAGGTTTGGGTGGGGCTTACTCCAATGGAGGATTCCCATTGAGGTTGTTTGGGGCTTACTACTAAGGAGGATTCCCATTTTAGGATTTGTTGGTGCTTACTCATAAATAGGATTCAATAATTGGGGTTTGTTTTGGGTTTACCATTAAGAAGGATTCCCATTTTTGGGTTTGGTAGGGATTAATTCTAAATAGGAATCTAATTGAGGATTGTTTTGGGATTACTCCAAAAGAGGATTCCCATTTGAGGTTTGGTTGTGGCTTAATCCTAAGGAGGATTCCCATTGGGGTTTGGTTAGTGTTTTTTTCTTAGGAGGACGCCCATTTTTCTTTGGTTTGGGTTTACTCATAATGAGGATTCCCATTAAGGTTTTATTGGGGCTTAATATTAAGGAAGATTCCCATTGAGGTTGGTTGGGTGTTACTCTTATGGAGGATTCTCAATGAGAAATGGTTGGGGCTTACTCCTATAGAGAATTCCCATTTGAGTTTTGGGTGGGGATTACTCTTAAGGAAGAATTCCCATTGAGCATTGGTTTGGGATTACTCCTAATGTGGATGTCCATTTTAGGTTTGTTTAAGGATTAATACTATGTTGGTCACCCATTTGAGGTTTGTTTCATAGCTTATGACCATGACTCTCAGGTCTATAGCATAGGTTTGTGACGCAGGTTCACATTGTAGGTCTGCAGTGTAGATCCGCAACATAGGTCCACAAAACACGTTACCATCATAGTTCCTTGGATAATTTTCTTGGATCCAGTGTCATCTTCTAGACCCTGATGGGACTACGATCCAACTTGTACCCTTTAATTATCCCTCCACTCATGTTTAAGAGAGCTACACGGTAGTTTTGGAGGACCTGGGTGATGGGGGCTGCAAGGTGAGAGCTTCGGGGATTCTTCATAATTTTATACATGTAAAATGCTAAGCCCAAGGGTATTATTTATAGGTAAAGAGGGGAACTAGCTAAAGGGATTTTGTTTTTATATGTCTTCAGTTTTGATCTATAGTGTGGATCTTCCATGTTGGAGTAAAAAATTACAATATCATGAAGATCCTTAGCGTAGGTCTTCGGTGTAGGTCCCCCGCGTACGTGAGTCAAATCCCTTTATAAAATTTCTCCATCTTATGAGTGCCATAAAATTTGATCTGTAAGTTCTTTTGGGATCTGTGAAAAGTCAAATCAAAGCTCTAGAAAATATATACTCTTCTTGATATGGTGAATAAACTCTGTATTTTCCAATGAATCTTGGAAATTGAATTTTTATGCATAGGCAAATTTTTATCACCGATTGTGAAAATCCATGGCCTACTCCTAGAGAGGGTGTATTTCTTTTTATCCCTAATTGTGGAGAAATCTTGTGGAAATTTAAAATCCGAACATGAATTTTGTGGCAATTTCCATGAAACACGTGATATAGTGTCAACACTATTGATCAATGAATACCATGAAATTTACTCATTAGGTCAAAATTATTCATATTACTAGTAAATGTAAATATATAATTAATATTTTTCCATAATTTTAATTATAGTGGGAAAAAATCCCTATGTACATCATCAATTGAAATTGACAAATAACAATAGAAGAGAAAACATTTTTTTCAAACATTAATATTGGGAATTTAACTTTCTGTTCTTAAATATTTATGTTATGAATATTGAGAAGAATGACTATAAAGAATTAATTTAATATAAATTAATGATCATTGACAATGAAATTATCATATGAACACTAAAAAGGACTTAGAATAAGTGAATATAAATCATCATATAAGGCTACTTAGGAATTGAAAGATTGTTGATATAATTTTTCAAAGAAAAATAAGAAGAAATATATATTTCATTGAATATTAAAGAATTTTAAATTACCTAATTTGTATTGAAATATGATTTCATGATTTGTTTACATATAATGTCATAGGTTTCATATATTGAAAATTTAGGATTCAAATATTTTTTTTAATAAAATACTATCTTTATAATTACATGCATTTTTACATAAAAGTAAAAGATTGTTTAAATGGAGTTTTTCACATTCATCAAAAAACATTGGAAGACATAACTATAAATCATTAATTTTTAAATGCATTAGAGATGAATTTTAATTACACTTTGACTTATAGAAATGATCATTATGCCTTTATTTTTAGTTCTCTGATGCTATCTATTTCATATTTGGTTGAAGAATATAAAATATGATATCATGTACATTACCAATGGAAATATATGATTAAGAAATAATTTAGTTAAATATATTTTTTTTCATAGGAAATAAAATATTGATATTATATTAAATATATAGTTAATTATGTTTCATCCATTTTTTTATAGATACCTAGGTCATTTAAAATCAAACATGAAAACTAAATAAAAACTACAAGGCTTTGTTTCTTAAGGATTCAAATAAGAGTAGTGTATATCATTTATTTCTAGGTACATGGATGATATTAAGAAAATATTCAATTCAATTGGTCAGATTAAATATATTCCAACTGAATATCAACCTAATTGGAAAATCAATAATCATTCCTATTATTGGCCAACCAATTCGATGTAACTCAAACATTACACTATAACAACAAGAATTATTAAAAACATGCATATATGTAGTAATAAGTAGTGAGATTATAAATACCTCCATTCAATAAATAAGTATATAAAAAAAGAGTTCCATGAGAAAAAAATCATGGAATAAGATATATATATATATATACATATATATATAATAGAAATTGTTCATAATGATATGGTAGAATAGTTTTCACATCACTTGAGTTCCTAAATATTGCAACTCATATATAAAATAGGTTGTGTAACATCCCGTTATCGATCTGACAAGCATGCCTTTAACCTTGTAATGTATTTTTCTTTTCATTGAATTGGTAGGGTTGAGAATGAATATTTTGGATAAAAATAATTGTTAAATGAGATATTTTTTGGACTCTCATCCTTACCGGGTATTTTCAGAAGGTTGTCGACGGTTCACATGCCATGTAACTAGGACACATGATGTGTAATGGTTTCTAGAGGAAATTCATTAATGGATTCATGTTGTGTAAGTTGCACATCATGACTAGAATTTACATTAAATATTTTATTTAATGAATGGATTTAAATTTAATGTGACTCATTTTTTGGATGTAATGAAACATAACTATTTCACGATGTGAACGGGTATTACACGTTGTATACTTCCCTGACTCTATTTTTTATGTAGGAAAAATAGAAGAGATATATTTTCCCCTCCTTTATACTTTCATTTATCTCAACAAAAATTCTTCCCCATGTGATCTTGGAGCTCTACAACTCATTAGGATCTTCTCTTTTGGCATTTGATTGTTATTTCACTTGCGGTGTGATTCCTGGGTAAGATTTCACCATTATTCTTCATCTTTATCCCTTTATCCTCCTTTGAAATTTTAGTAGATCATCATGAAATTGATAGATCTATGTTTTGTGTTGTACGATCTCATCTATATGTTTTTTTGGTCTTCTACACATTTTTTCTCATATGTATTTATAGTTGTGAGTGTTAAGTTTAGGAAAAAAGTTGGTGATTCCATCATGTTTATCCAAATTGATAAAATTTTAATTTCTTGATTTATTTAAACTTTTTATTTAAATTCAATACCTCAAAAGTTCTTTTAATTAATGTAATAAAATCCTATTCCAGTTAATTGGGTTATTTGAAATTGTTCTAGAATGAGAATTTGGAAAACCCCCAATCCCATTATATTCGGGTGGGTTTATATATACTTATTGATTTCGATTTTTTAACCTCATTTATAATTTTTATGGAAATTATTTAAATTAAGTTTTTAAATTTAATTGTGGAAATGGATTTTTAAATTGAAGGAATTTTTTTTGAATGGATTTTAAACTTGTGAAAATTGATTAAAATGTTTTCATATAAACCTAGTGGTTTTAACTTATTAAAGAGGCATTTTTTTAAAAAAAATAATTTTAGTTCTAAATGAAAAATTGAAATTGAAATTAAAGAATGGGATTTAATTGTTTTTTAATTAGTATTAAAATAATTTTCCCTTCATTGGTTATGTGTGGTCACCTGAAATCCTTAGGTAGTTGGTGATTTATTTGGACACACTATAAGCTATAACAACATTCTAAAACATACATGAAGTGGGCCACTTTCTCGAAGGGATGCTGAAAAGATGCCTTTGGACAGTGTCATAGGGACGTGTGTAGACACATTTTTCTATGATCACTTAGAGATTGTGGAGTCCTATACCTTGAAAAGTTTGTACATATTTGGTAGATAACGATGTCTCTCTCTTGTTTTATATTTGAGATATAAATGTTTTTCAATGTTTTGAAACTGCTTTACATGACTTTAATATTTAAATAAAATATATTTTATGTATCTTTTTTATTGAATCCATTATTTTATAAATATTCCATCACTTCTGCATACATTTCATAAATTATTATACAATCATCTAAACTACATAGCATTATTTTTTTAAATGTTCTTCAAAATTCCAAAACTATTAAATTGAAAATTGAAAGAATTTATTTGGTTAATATTTTGTTGGAATCTGCTATAGAATCCTCAGTAAGACTCTATTAGTAATTGGAGTTCACACACTACTTGTGCCTCTGGGTGTTTATAGATTCTTTCATTCTTGGTTTATGAAAGGGGAAAGGATCTATTAAAGGTGGATCTAGCTGTTGAACCTTGGACACTATGAGTTGTGTCCTTAGTGACTCAGGGTGATTTCCTGTATTTTGGAACATTGGTTTTAGTAATTTGGGGCTTTAATTCCTTGTTGAATTATAGTACATAATCCATTTTGAGTTTATTTTTATTGCATATAAACTTTATTTTATTGCTTCTAGTATGTTTTTGGGAAATTAATTTCTCACATGATTGTTTAATGATGCTAGGTGCTGGTTTCCAACCCATGGGAATTGATAACACCCTTCAGGATATGTCATGGTTGACTTGGATTCCAAGTTTCCAGGGTACCCAAGCTAGTTCATGAAAAAATTGTTTTACAGGAGGCTACTAAGAATTTATCTTAAAGTCAGTATGTATGTGAATTCTCGACAGGACATATGAGGTAGTTTTTATTGAGTTCCTGGTCATCCCCCACTTTAATGAGCATTATTTTTATAGGGGTGGTTAGGGAAAGATGAATTGTGGATTAGTTCTATTATTATCCCTACTGTGATTTGGATGGGGAGAAATCCCAATCTCATTTTTCTATATGTTGGTATAAATTTCCCTTATTACTCAATTTGAGTGAAAGTCTAATGTTTTCATTGTTGTCTGTTGATGTTGTGTAGCATCATGTATCTGAGATGTCATGATTATCAAATCTAAGAGAAAAATATTTCTAAAAATAGTGATTGAATACTCTAGTGGACCAAAATATAGATGATGTAATTTTATGTATTGTCCATGCTCTAGGAAAGCCACCACATCATTCTCTCATTCAGGGATCAAGATGTAGATCCTGTGGGGGGGGGGTGTTCTGTGAAACCATTATCAATATTTCTTTCTCCATAAGACACCATTTTTTCAAAGTCTATGATGATCCTAAACATGGTGAGGAATGGTTTTGAAATATATAATGTGTATTTAATTTCTTGGGGACAATAGATTATATCATGGTTAATTATTCCAACTTCCTTTTGGAATGATCGAGTAAGAGATGGTGGGACACAGTGGTGATGGTGAGGAAACATGATGGATTACTGTGGGAAAATTCAAGGTTCTTTTCATAGAAAAAATCTATCCTGAGTGTATGGTGTTTCCCAAGGATGTGGAGTTTTTAATGATTCAAAAGGTTGATTGAATCGTGAATGAGTATTCAAATCTATTTATTAAGCTAGGGTACTTTTCACCTGATATTTTATCAAATGAGAGGATGAAGGCTCGATGGTTCGAGTTAAAACTTCAATAAAATTTGAATTATCAGGTTTTCTTACTAAATATGCCCACTTATGACATTGTAAAGGATTGGGTGATGATGTTCGAGATAGACCTAGCTAAAATTTTAGTGTTATCATGAATTTGTTTCCCTCCAAGTGGTAGTGTAAGTTCTTTCAAGGTAAAATGGAATCATGATGATTCTCATGGTAGTTCTCGATGGATGGTTCATTCCAGACCTCCTATAGTTCTATGGTATGTCCTTTTATTTTCTATTAGTGTGGAAATACAAAACATTATATGTGGGTTTGCACTGAGGCACCAATGAACTGTAGCTCTAGTGGATGTTTAAGAAACTTATAGAGATTCTTATATCACATTAATACATTGTGTAGTTGGAAAGGGTCATCAGCTCATCCTAAAACTACAGTGAAATAATATGATACATTTATAAAATGTTTCTACACACAGTCATCCTAAATGAAGCTACTACACATAGTGGAAGAGTCTCCATAAGAACCAGACATCGATCTAGAAACATTGAGAGGTTCCATTATGATAACTTATTCATTAGTGACTTCTCTATTTTATACTGGTTCATCTCACTCATTTATTTTAACCCATATTGTTAATTTTTTTAACCTTCTTACAGATATTTTATCTTGTGCAATGGATATTACTATAAACCATGGTACAAAGATAGAGTATGGTATTTATCATCCTTTTTTGTATTCCCAATATCTAATTTTGATCTAGCATGGATTTTTTTGGTCCTTGACATGAATATATCTTGACGACTTATTCCGGATTTATTGGATCATTTCCAATTAATCCCAGATTGATTTTTTTGTTTGGTGTGGCTATCGTACTACACCCATTGGTGTGTCTCTTTTCTATTAAGGAGAATGGGAACTAAGGTCAACCATATTCATACCATCTTATCAAGATTTAGGTAAATTAATATCAGTTTTTTTTTCTGGAGTGGGAATCTTCAAGCGGTGATATACCATTAATTGTTGAAGAGTTTACCAACATGTTTTTATTGTTGTTTTACACTAGTAATGGGCCTCTAGTTTTCCAATGACATAATTTATGGAACTTAACTAGTTTAAATTCCCCCTTACAAAATGGCTCCATCGGAAATAAAAGAGCTAAATTCCTAATTGGACAATCTTATTGAGAAAGGCTTTATACACCCAAGTGTATCCCAATTGGTAGTGTCGGTTCTTTTCACTATAAAATCTAGGGGTTCTATTCACTTATGTGTTGACTACTGAAATCTCAATTGAGTTATGGTAAATAATATGTATATTTTAAATGGATTTATGATATCTTTGATCAGTTGAAATTGGGGAAGTGGTTTTCAAAGATCTAGATTTGATCTTCTTTCCATAAATTGAGGATAAATGAATTTAACATTCATAAAACCACCTTTTGAAGAATGTAAATCCATTATGTGTACTTTGTTATTCACTTTGGTCAAAAAAATTCTCTTGTGGTTTTCACAGCTCTAATGTAAAGAATTTTCCTTGAGTATATGGATACCTTTGTTGTAGTATTTTTGGAAGACATCCAAATTTACTCTAAATTGAAGGAGGATATTTGTCATCATATAAGAATAGTTTAGGGTTTTCTATGAAATCAATGTCTCTATGCCAGGTATTCAATATTTGATATCTATATTCGAGAAGTGATATTCATGGGACAAGTGGTCTCTCATCATTGTATATATTTTGATCATGAAAAGGTAAAGGGTATTATGACTTGAGAGCAATCAAAAATGTCTTCCACATTCAAAACTTCTTGGGCTTATCTAGATATTTTAATCTACTCGTGAAGGACTCATAGAATTTAGATTCTCCAATGACTGCTCTAACTCGGAAGGGGGAGACATTTTCATTGAAATATATGTGTTAGAATTATTATTTTATCTAAAATTTGTTTTGACTACTACAATAGTTTTGACTCTTCCCGAGGCCAAGAAAGGATATGTGGTCTATTATTATGCATCGGGTTCAGGATTAGGATGTGTTCTTTTCCAAGTTGATCATGTAGAAGCTTATTGATCTCTTCATCTTAGGACACATTAAAAGATTTGAGCTACCCATGACCATGACCATGATGTTTTGATTCACACGATTATTATTTGGAAGAATTACCTTTGGATAGAAGTTTACTATGTATTCATACAGAAAAATCATGAGTTATTTCTTATCTAAAAAATATTTGGTCTCTACTAGAGACTTTGGGTAGAGTAACTTTAATTTTTCGACATTGACATTTAATATACCCTAGGGAAAGGGAATTTCATTATAGATTCATTTATTAATAATCTCCCAACCCATACAATGAAAGTATCATCAGAAGAGTAGAATTTGATGGCTCTCTTTTCATAGTATCATATTTGATTTCAGAATAAAGGGAATGTTGTTTTCTTATCCATCGAGCAGTCAACATCCGCTTGTCTCAAGAGGATACTTAAAGATCGACAACTTCATAATGAATTCTGTAGCATTAGATACACTATTTATGGTGGGGAAAAAGTTACCTAGTTGTTGTTCTCCAAAGATGGTGTTCTCTGTTATCGAAATTTCTACCTTGTGTTATTAGCATCAAGAGAGGATGTGATGGGGGATTTTCATAATTCTTAGTGGGTTGTGCACCCAAGAACCACTAATATGTTCCATGATATACATCAACAGTTCGGGTGTCCTGGGATGAGATGGAGAATTTCTAAGTTTGTGTTGCATTGTTATACAAGCCAATAGGTGATGGTTGAGCATCAGAAATTTTTTTATTTACATCAGGGACATCTAGACCCTACTTGGAAGTGTGATGAAATCTCTATGGACTTTCTGTTTTTTGTTTTCTCATACCCATATTGAGAATAATATCATATGTTTTTTGATTGATATACTGACCAACTCTGATAACATCATAGCCATTCATGATACAAAAATAGTTGAGGAGTTGGGAAATCTTTTTGTGATGGGGATTGTTAATTTTCATGGAGTTCCATATGCTATTGTTCCTAACTGGGGTCCTTGATTAACTCTTTCTTTTGGAGAGGCTTTCTAGCGGCACTAGGATCTCAGGTTTGTTTGAGCATGGCCTACCATCCGTAGTCGGATGGCCAGAAAGGGAGAGCTATATATATTTTTTAGGATATCCCACATGCTTATGTTCTCAAATTTGGTGGGGCATGGGATCATCACTTAGGGCTAGTCCAGTTTTCCTATAACAATAGTTACTATTCCAATATCATAATGGAACCTATTGAGGCCTTGTATTGATAAGCATGTAAATATTTTTTTTGTTGGTCGGAGATTGGTGAAAGTTCCTTCGTTGGACCAAGCATGGTGATAGAGAAGACAATAAAGAATCAGATGATTCTATAGATAATTTTGATATAAAAAATTTGATATAAGTCTTATACTGATCATCGGAATGGGTATTTGTAGTTCTTTGTTGGTGACCAGTTGTTCTTGAATGTTTCTCCCTGATTGGGTCATTGATGACTTGGTAGGAAATGGAAGGTTGATCCTCATTTTCTTGGTCTTTTTGAGGTTATTGAACAGGTGGGGTATGTTTCCTACCATTTAACCCTTCCATCTTAACTGAAATCAATACATGACATATTAAAGGTATTTCCGCTGAGAATGTCTTTATCTGATTAATATTATGTTTTCATCTTGATTGATCTTGAGATTGTAGCCGGTCTATCTTTGACTGAGGGGCCAGTCAGGATAGCTGATTTTGAGACCAAGCTACTTCCTAGGAGTATAGTACCTTTGGTTCATTCAATATGGCAACATGGTTTGGAAAAATATTTGATGTGGGAATGGGAGGCAATGATGATAGAGGACTGGCTTCAGATTTTTGGAATGGAATCTTTTTCATAGTCTTTCTACGGATAGAAAGTTTTTATGGTAACAAGTTTGTAACATCCCCTTACTGATATGAAAGGTATGGGTTTAAAATTATCATGTATTTTTATTTTCATTGACTATGTATGGTTGATAATTAATTTAGAGGATACCTATAATGGTGAAGTTAGATATTTGTTGGACTCTCTGATTTAACAGGCATTTTTGGTAGGCCTTCGGAGGGTTATATGTCGTGTAACAGGGTTACACAACATGTAATGGTTTCTGGAGGCATGTCATTAAAAGATTCAAGTTGTGAAGGTTACACATCATGAATAGCCTTTAAACATCGTGAGTTATTTAAGGAATGGTTTTCAATTTAATGTGATGTGTTATTCAGTCATTATGAAATATAACCATTTCCTAACGTGAATGGGCATTACATGTCATGTAATACCCCAACTGTGTTTTTTAAAATGGTAAGCACGACTAAGATCTATTTTCCCCCCTCTCTTGTTTCATTTCTCTCGACCCAAAGACTTACCTAGGTGATAAAAGATCTCTACAACCCTTCCATATCCTCTCATTTGTTGTTCGATCATTGTTATACTTGCGGTGTGATTCTTTGGAAATATTTCTCCCTTGTTCTTCATCTTTCTCTCTTTCTCCTCTTTAGGAATTTCAATAGATAATCCTAAACATGATAGATATATAGTCTGTGTTTTATGATCTCAACTCTAGGTTTTTTTCATTTTATTCTTCACCTTTCTTCTCATTGATTAGTTTTTTTGCATGTTTTGTGTTTTAAGAAAATGTAGGTGATTCAGTCTTGATTAGAAAAATTGATTAAATTTGAATTTCATTATTTATTTCAACTATTTATTTAAATTAAATTTCTCGAAATTTAATTCAATTGATGTAATAAAATACAAATCTAGTTAATTGGGATATTTGAAAATTTGTTCATATTAATTGGGAAAACCCCATTCTCTATTGAATTGGGGTGGGTTTATAGATATTATAAAATTTAAATTGATTTATTGAAATTGTAATTTTAATGGAAATTATTTAAATTAATGTTTTGAAATTAGTTGTATAGATTAATTGTGAAATTTATGTAATTGGTTTTGAATAGATTTTGAACTTGTGAAAATGTCTTAAATTTTTTTGATAGAAACCTAGTGGTTTTATATAGTTAAAGTTCTATGTTTTTTTAATAAACCCCATTTTGTATTTAAATGGAATATTCTCATAGAAATGGAAGAATGTGACTTAATTTTATTTCAAGCATCTTAAAATAAATTTCTCATCAGTGATTGTGTAAGAGAACATATAATCCATAGGTAGCTAATGAGTTATTTGGACACACTATGCACTATTACAACATTCTAAAACATACATGTAGTGGGTCCCAACCCGGATTGGATTGTGATGAGTTTCCTTTGACCAGTGTCAGTGGGATGTGTGTATAATAAATTTTTTTCAAAAAACATAGTGATTGTGGAGTCTTGTAGCCTAAAACGTTCATAGATATTTGGAAGATGACCATGTTTCTCTCTTGTTTTATATTGGAGATATAAATGTATGCAATGTTTTGAAACATAATTGCATACCTCATGGATTTACATAAGAAATTTTATGTAACTGTTTTACTCTATACATTATTTTAGAAATATTCCATCGATTGTAAAGACTTTTTTAAAATATTTTTTCATCATCTGAAGTCTACATCATGATTTGATTAAATATTCATTAAAATGAAAAATATATTTATTTTGAAATTTAAATCATTTATTTAGTTAATATATCATTGGAATCTATTATAAAAACCTTGGTGAAACCCAACTGGGATATTTATCTTGCATCCTACTCATTCCTTCTGGTGTTTGTAAATTATCTCCTTAAATGTTTGAGTAAGGGGAATGCATCTCTTGGAGTTGTATCTATTTTTTGATCCTAGGATGCGTTGAGTTATATCCTTAGGGAATTGGGGTATTTTCCTTGGTTTTGGTACATGGGCTGTAGTACATTGGGTATTTAAATCCTTGTTGACTTTAGGAACATTACTCCTTATGGAGTATATTTTGTATTCATATTTACTTACTTTTCTTGCATCTGGCATGTTTGGTGGAATATTCATTCCCACTTTCATGTTGTATGATACTAGCTGATACTCTCCATCCCATGGGGATCAAGAATTCCCTTCAAGATATACCTGGGATGGCTTGGTAATTTTGTCACCAGGGTACCCAGAATGCTTTATGAATGGTTTACATATATATTCCATAAATTTATTACTTTATATTAATATTTTTATATCATCAATATTGATATTGAAGATAAAATGTCAGATAATTTTTAGTTTTTGGATTTGGGTGATCTAAACTAGGATAAAAATATTAATTCATATAATTTATTGAACTCAAATTTTATTTAGTCAACAAAAAAGAAGTTTTATGAAAAAAATGGTTTTATATATACAATCACTAAGCTATGATTTTATTATATGTTGACTAATATTATGAAATTAAACAATAAAATTCATGTTTTGATTGTTTTATTCATATAAAAGTGGGTCAATATTACCATGTTTTTAAAATATATTCCTTACAATTTATGTCTTTAAAAATCTATAGTAAAATGTTTACTGATGATCATAAAGAACATGATCTTTGTATCTATGAATCACAATCAAAATTGTTAAATTATGTGGAATATTAAGTACATGAAGGGTGGAGTGTAGTTTTTGACATGAAAAAAGTGGCTTATATGATATAGGTGGTGATTTGTATGAATTAACTTGTGGTAGTGAATATAATAATAAATAATACATTGACATTGTTTTCTATGAAGAAATTGAAAATATTATTCTTGTAAAGGATGATGAATTTTAATGAGTAACGATGTAGAATGATAACAATATGAAAATTTTTAGAAAAAATTATAGCTTATAAATTCATACGTTAACTTATCAACCATATTTATTATTATATTTTATTTTATTTTGTGTTTCTATAATCATATTTAAATTAATTTTTATTCTCATGTGATATATTTTGAAAATTGAGATGTTATGATTATTTTAAAATTATTCTTCAAACAATGTTACTATTTTTCTAATTATAGCAATATTAATAGGATATTGTTTTAGTAAAAATAGTTGGTTTATGACAGATAACATGCCTTCAATCTACACATCATTGAGTTTTCTATTTGATGCCTCACATTTTGTATGTGAAATTTTCTCTTGTGCCCTCCCTAAGATGACCGACAAGACTTATGGCTCCATATCAACAACATCATTCACTCCCTTTGGATCCCTCCTACTAGTATCTTCTACAATTCATATAGATACGTCAACCTCATTGTTGTATGCTGGTAATCCATATTTTTCATCCAATGTTCATGAATTGATGGAGTGGGTTTTCAAAACAGTTACCAAACTATGATACTGATAAAAAGACTTATGTCATTTTTCTATGTACATAGATTATCCACCCCAAACAAATATTTATAATAATATTAGATAGGAATACATTAACTGTTATGATATGTGTAATTTGAATGGTTAGAAGATATTGGTAGCATTTGATAGAATTTTTTTCCCGATAGATGATGTTGGAGGATGATTCAATCAAAATGTAGACCAGTAGGTTTGTGATCCAATGTCCATTCCCATTAATTATTCAAATTGGATTTATATATATCTGTATGTGAATAATGAGGTATTTAATTTTTATATAAAGCATAATTTCAATAAATTAATCATAGTTAATTAAATTTAATTTCATTACCTAATAAAATTATAATAATTTGATTAATTGTTTATAGATTTTTATTCATTTTATGATGTCTGATGTTGTCACACATCCACAAACATTTGAAAAATTTGACAAACAATTAATGGATTATGAATAGATATAGTGTCATGAGTTTAATGATAGATTCTTTATAAATCATTTTATATATGATAAGATAACTATATTTAATGTCACATATATTCTCAACCCAATAAATTTAATGTTTTGGGGGTTTTCACACTCTGAAGAATTTTAGCAGGAAAAAAGATAGAGTTGGAGATAATATTTAATCTAGATGGATGCACTGTAGCTCGAGTCGATGTATTGCAATGTGATAAGTTATATAGAGGAAATGGTATTTCTAAATTATATTGTTTCAAACCTTGGGATATGTAATGTTTTATGTATTTTAACATGGGGGGATCCATGAGGCTTTAGTTTCACTTTTTTAAGTTGATGTCTGATTGGGGTGTGATGTATTTTTTTTTATTATAAAGGGCATAAAGGTGTTTTTGGATTAATCTTCCATGATCATGGTCACAATATAGTGGTTCATGATTATTTCATGATATTTCCTGCATTTTTTTATGTAGAGATACCATTATTAATATTATATTAATACGCATGAGTTAATATAATATAATTTTACTTAAAAACCATGTTACTTGCAATGTGGCTTCTTTGGGAGTCATTTTTCATGATTCATCCTTTTTTATGTTTGTGCCACTAAGGCATTCATTATTCTATAGTCTTTTTTGGGATGCATCAAGTTTGATGGGAGTGGTTGAAGGATCGTGTTGATATTCTCAAGAATATAGGGTTTATGGTATAGACACTATAGTATCATTGAATCCATTATTAATTTTTTAAATTTTAATAAATAATTACCCATGTGATATGGGGGGATATCACATAATGATTTTCATATTGAACTTCAATGAAACAATTGGGGCCCCTATCATGACATGATTCATTATTTTTCAATATTAAATATAAATTCATGTGCCTACTAGGAATATTTCCAAACTCATTGACCCTCATAATCCCTAGACACTAATAAGATTATTTTTTCCTTCATCATACATTATTGTCTCTTTAATTATTTGCTACATTATATCAAGATACTTCTCTAAAATATAACATTTTATGAATTTTTATAGTTTTTTTACTCCTTCAAGAACTATTTTCTAGGAGAATCTATGACTGGGTTATGGATTCTGTTTTTTCAGTCTTTTTTCTTGATTTACATGGATATAAATGAGTTATTATCTATTAAAGAAATTCCATGGGTGTTTTGTGGGGTTTTCTCTTCTAATTTTATCATAATGAAATTATTTAACACTCTATATGGTTTGGGATTTTATACTTCTTCTTATTTATTTATGTGCAATTATTGAATTTTCGTGCTTTTGATTTCTGTGGTGGTTCTTAAAGAATATCCTAACTCTGATAATAATCCAAATAAATAAATTAATAGGTAAAAGTTATTATTAAAATTTGATTTATTATCTCCCATGATATTTCATACATGTTGATGAATCATAAATTATTATTACTACAGTAATAACTATGTTTTTAGCTGATATTTTTCTTATCATCATTTATACTCAATTAACCCCTTAATGTTGTTAAAAAATTAGTTCTGTGTAAATATAAAATTTTTGTGTTGGTGTTTGAATATGATTTTCTTTTAATTTGGAAGAATAAGTGACTAACTTTTGTATGGTATGAATATATTTTATGTCCAAATTTTTTATTCTTTTATAAGGGAGTGTTTGTATTTTGATTTTAGGGGTATAGTTGGTTGTTGTGGTTGAATAGGAAGATGGGATGTGGATGTTGTTGTGGTGGTAGATTATGGAATTTTTTATGATTTTTTAATTGTTCTTATAGATGGATGATGGAAAAGGAGGATGGATTTGAAATATTTATGGGATGGTTTAAGTGTATTTATAATGGTGGTTAGCATGGTTTGTGTGGTAGTTTTTGTGGAAAAGAGATTTCTATTTGTTGGATGTGTTATAATTTCCTAGGTTCATGTTATATAGTTGGAATAAATATATTTAATAATGGGTAATTGGTTGGAATATAAAATTAATGAGTGGTTAAATGAATAATTCTTATATATGGAATAATTGTATCTAATAATATTAAGGGCTATGATAACTAGGAATAATGAATATTATATGGCTTGAGGTGGAAAGTGGTATAAATATTTATATGATATTAAATATTTATTAATGAATGTAATATGGTCAGGAATGGAAAATATGGAATTTATGAAGGCATATATGATAAAATGAATTATTTATTTTTTAAAGGACAGTATTAGGAATATGTGGGGATAGTGTTATCATTGTTATGTGGTTGTTAAAAGTGGTGGTTGTAGTGGGTCATAATAGAGTTTGTTTGGAAGGAAATCTTTGGATTGGATTATTTGTGACTATAATACCTCTAATATTTTCTTAATATTTCTTACACATAACCACCTGAGTTATATCACCTTATAAATGCCCTAATGGTTTTAGTTTCTAGGTGTTATCCTTAACATCCAAGTTATAGAGGTAATCAATGGATGCATTCCCCCTATTTATCAATATTTATTTAGAAATATTATGATATATAGTGGATCATGGAATTAAGTGTGTATATATTTATGATATTTAATGGATTGTGATTATAGTGTATATATATTGGCTGATGTGGGTTGTGGTTGTGATGGGGTCACATATTAAGAAGATTAAATGAAATTTATATCATTCATGTTCATGACACCCTACAATGATGAAGAAGTGGTGTATTGTTGTGATTCTTTGATGTAGTGTGGAACAATGGATACATGGTTAAGGTTATGATGTGTTATGTGGTCTTGAAGATATGTGGATACATAAGTAGTGAAAACACATGAAATGTTTTATTTGGGTGTGAAAGAAACCAAAAAATTGTGTACGTGTATATAGTATGGCTTCTTGAAATATATTCTTTTGATATTGTTTTATTATACTTGGATGCAATATTGGGTGAACAATCCATAGTGATGTTTTCTGATAGTTTATTTGGTGTAGTTGTATGTTGGTACCACTATTTGTTAACTATGGAATTGCTATGTATCTTACAGTTTTTATCACGTGATTATAGGGAGGATCCTACAAATAAAACTTGTAATATCACCCTTATATATATACAAAAAATAAGTTTTATATGTTTCTATAAGGATTTTGGTGATCTATCTTGATCATACATTCTCATGCATGCCTTTATTGGTGATTTAATACTACAATTGGATTTTTGTATGAATTTTTTTAGAGACTATTTTTATGTGTGACAATTACAAGAATTACCAATTCACTTTATTTAATATTTTATAGACTTGATCTATACTATGTATTATATTATTGGGTTTATAAGGGTAATGCCACTTATTCTTTTTCCTGTGATTCTTATCACTAAACCATGACCTAAAAACTTCGGTGGTTTCCCTCATATTTTCTATAGGACCAAGAGTGGTTATTAATGGGGTTAGTTCATTGAAAAAAGTTATTTGAGATATGTAATTGAGTTAGGTTGTAGAATTGAGTTGTGAATAAGTGATGGATACATGGGTTTGTAAATGAAATTGAATTTATCAAAATCAATGTATAATATTTCTAGGTATTCCAACTTGTAAAAATGATTTTATGGATCATATGATCTGATGAAATAACCTTAATCTCAGAGAATATATTATGTGAGGTGATTCTGATTGAAAGGTAGAGACCTTAGAGAGTTTCATTCCTTATTTTTTCACATGTGATGGAATTGGGGTGATTATGGAAAATTGAAATGAATTTAATTTTATTTTATTATCTGTTCTAGAGAAGAAAAGTTATTTTTTTCTTATAGAGACGGATGGCTTTCATCATTTGTTTCAATTCATGTTAGTGATGTGTATTTGGATAAACCAATTGACAATAAGAGGCCTGACTAGATGGGCAGGATTGTTCTTAGTGGAATATTTGTCATGTGTTTTAACATTAGAGCATATATAAGTATGTGGGGAGTGACTTTGATCGGAAGATGGGATAATGGTCTGAGGAGTTAGAGATTTTATTTCCCCTGGTACATTCTAGTAACTTGTATTTGATCCCATTTTTTTAGTCAAATAATAGGATCCACATATCAGTTGTGGAAATGATTTTGTGGGAAGTGTGAGGATTTTATTATTTCATGTGAAAATTCTTATAAGAAGTTCCAAGAAAAGTTTATTTATTGGATGATAAAGGTATGTAAGTTTTTATATTTTCTTTCCCTTTAGTAGGGGAGCATGATCATTTTTTAGCTTGGTATTCTATTAAAATTCATTATTTTATTTTTCCCATGATTTTTCACTAAATTTGGAATCCATAGAATTATTGTTAAAAAGAAATTTTATCATTATATATATAACCAGGTTAACCCATTTATGTATCATGCATATATAGAGGTTCCATAGAAGGTAAAATTGATAGAGAGTATTATTATGTAGTGTGGATAATCTAAATTGGGGAGTCATCAGAACTGACTAAGGATTCATTCTATAAGTCGGTTCATATATTTAAATAATGTTAAGCTTTTGATCCATTTGGGATCAGTCTTAATAATCTTCCTCATTTTTTTGAGTGGTTTTTTATTTTTTCTCTACCAAGAGATATTTTCCCATTTTATTTATGTATAGAGTTTTTATCCATCATCAGTTCTAGTTCCAATCTATTCTTAGTATTATATGGAAAATAGGTGCTTATTTTTTATCTCAATGTCATTAGTATTTTCCTCCAAGGCCTTTCTATAAAAAGGTTTTGAAGGATTTTATTATTAAAGAGGTGATGGACAAGGAAATTTATATACTTGTGAAATCCCTAATCCTTTGGTACATAAGGTTGAGGGAATTTATTAAGGTGTTTTCCAGTATATTGAGTGAGTTGGAGGTGTAATACGTTATCTATTTCATTCTATGGACTATACAGCATCCGGAAGGTTATAAAACATATAATACACCATATAACTATCTTATACCATGGATTTATCTATGTATGACAATGGTGATTCATATTATATTATTACACATACCTTAATCTATGTCTTGGGAGATAAAGAGAAGAGACTTCCAGTTCATTAACTATACACTATTCTAGATGGATTCCAATATAATATTTTTTTATGTGTGTTGGGGTTGTGAGAGAAATATGGGACAACATTAATCATCGGTTAATTTATTCGTATTATATATAAAATCATATAATGTCATCGTTAGTATGTATTAGTTATACATTTTTTATACAAGAATTAATTATATCTAGATGATGGTTTTCATAATTGATGATGAAGGCTAGTCTATATTGTTCATTAGTGAGTGGGATAATCAGATGGTTCATTGTCATTCAAAGCACTTATATTTTTATCTTTTGAAGTTGATGTTATAGGTATTGGATTTTTAGGAAGTGTAGATTGCAATAGTTACCAAGTAATTTTTGGTGTCTTATACTACCTCATCATGATATAAATATTATGATAGAGCGACATCCACATGTCTCTAATGTTTTAATAAATCCTTATTAGATAACACTTTCTGAGTTATGGGATATGAGTACTTAAATTTATTATTTGATACAAAAGGATTTCATCTAACCTTGTGTATCCCCTTGGGGTTCCCTGGTGCTATTTTAAAAGAAGGAAGATGCTATATTTAGGTTTTGAATAGACAACCCATAGTCGATGCAATTGATAAAAAATAACTATTATCTCCTTCCAAGTATAGGTAATGTTTTTATTAGTTTAATGGGTCTAGTTTATTTTAAAAGATAGATCTCAATTATATATTTTATTAAATGAGGGTGAATGTGATGTTTAGCCAAACAACTGTATTCTGTTGTCACTATGGGCACTTAGAGTAAATATTTATGAAATTTGGTGTCCATAATTTAAAAATTAACTATAACCACATGCCATGATTGTGAGTACAGAACTTCTTACTATGGTATGGTTATATCTACATTCATCCTATCAATCATTAAAAAATATTTTACTTTTTTCAATAGGTCCATATCTCTTAGTAAATTTTTCTATTGGTAAAATGTTCTACCAATAGATATGTCCATGTCATTCAACTATAGTAAAAAAAATGTGGAAAAATGTTATTACGGAAGAGAAAATAGTTATTTCACAATAATATTAATTCTGACAGATAATATATATGTTGGTCAAAGTGTTTAGAAAAATATTCATATGAAAAAAAATTATATAATGTTGATAATATTACCAATATATAACATCTATTTATAAATGACATATATATAATAATTATAAATTTCTATTGTTAGTAAAATTTCATATTATATTTATTAATTTATCATAAACAGTACAATAGTTTTAATAAAAAAACCAAAGAATCTTTTCACTCATGTGAAAACATAGAAAAAGATTCAGTATATTCATAATGATATTTAATACAGAATGAATGAATAAATAATTGATGTTGATTGATACCTAAAAAGATCATCAAAATAGAAAAACCCAACCCTCACAAACAAAATTGGAAAAACATATGTTGTCTATTCACTCTAATCCTCCAGAACCCACCATGAATAAAGAAGTCGCTCTAGCCAAATATCTTTCATTATATCGTTGTTTGCCTCTAGAAGAAACAAATAAATTACATCCCTATACCATTGAGTAACCTCAAGTCATTTTTATAACACACCCTTCAGCTCCATGAACTAAACAACACAACCGAAGATCATAACAACAAATAAATCTTATAAAATTCCTCGAAAATGACACACCCAAATCATAAAATTCAGTAATTAATAAAATAAATGTTCAAAAGGTGAATAATACACTATTTAACATATCAAAATCATTTGAATAGAAAAACACCAATGAGTTAACACGACACACCCATATCATAAATCCAACCAAAGGAACAACACTTCTATCACCTATCCATCATATAGTTGGACACACACTCACCTAAAACCACATAAAAACCAAATAAAGATGTCCAAAGAAGAAAAAAAGTCCATTAATAAAAATTAACTGAATATATGCAGCCAAAATAAATACCAACCAACCATTAAATAAAATTAATCCCTAAATCTATCAATATGCATCCCAAAAATTATTTTTTTATTTAAAATTGAAAAAATAAACATGAATATCCCAAAAAATTACCAACCAACCATTAAAAATTCAAACAGTTTTATTCGTTTGGTTACCATAAACAATAAAAATAGTCATTTTTTATTTAATCGTGAAACTATCAATATGCATCCAAAAAAATGAATATGAAGAAAAAACCATAAACCCTTTAGTTTTTCAAACATACTAATAAAAATGAAAATAAACGACCAAAAATATAGGAGATATAATCTATAATACATATATCTAAATTTGTTCAATGAACATGGCATTGGAATGTGAAAACATAGTGATCTAAAATACATATATCTAGATTAGTTCATTGACCATTTTATTGAAATTTCATAACATGGTTCAATCTTCTCAATATCTGAAATTTTTTTAAAAAATTCTTCTATACTCAGACCATGTTGAATAGAAAATGGTGTAATGGACTAAATTACCAATATTTCTTCACAATCACAAACAACAACCAGAGGCTCTCGATTTTCTATAATCATGGAATTAAAAAATGATTGTATTTCATCATTTATACCCTGATCACTCAAAAAAATAATTATTATTTATCATGTTCCATTATTTTAATTATCTTTTAATGTCCATGGCTAGATTTACATTAAAAAATTCAATGATTCAGAATATTTCATAATAAATAAAAACAATGACCAACATGGAATGACTTTTCAAGGAATCTGCAGCCAAAGAAATCGGTGTGTTGTATCACCACACATATATTATTTGTTTTATATTGATTTAAATAATTAAATATTTAAGAAAATATATTTAAAGAAATTACGTTTGTATGGATTTTTTGTCATCAACACATTCACTCTATTTATGTATAATCATGAATATGTTAATGGGATTAAAACTAGGAATCAGATAGAAATAAAGAAATGTGTGATCTAAAGAATAAAAAATGAATGCATCAAATAATTAATAAATCATTCCGAATTTTATACCTTAAAAAAATTGTGTTATATCATCCTTACTTATAATTTTAGACAGCAACACTTTCTTCTTGAATTGAGGAAAGAATTTCCAAAAAAACACAACAAAAGAACAAATCAATTAGGATTTTCTTGCATTCTAAAAATTGGGAGGAAAAAAATTAAGGTATAAGATAAAAATAATAAAAAAATCACCAGAATGTGGGGTGGAAATAGTTGATAGAATACGACACCTGGAGGAGGAGAAGAGGGAGGGAGGATAATGGATGAGTAGAAGATCTGGGGATAAGGATTGGCTTGATTATGAATGGGAAGGGAGTGTGCAGGTGTGTCTATTGAGGGGTTAGGGTTTCTCTGGCTTGGATCACTCTCAATCTCGAATATAATATGGGGGAGAGAGTGAGTGAGGGTCATGTTAATGGTGTAGTGAGCTAGAGTAAATACATTCATTTTTTTTAAAGAATCAGTTGGTAAACAAGTTGATGAGTCATTTGGTTAATATAATAATAGAACAATTAAATCATGAAAATGTTACATGATAATGTCACAGTTTACAGAAAACATTAATACACTTTTAATATCACTAATATCTTAGTTTTTATGGAAATTTATTTTAAAATATTAAAAATCTTCCACAAGGACTCTCTTTGAAAAGAACAAAAATATTTTTTCAAATATATATTAAATTTATAAACCCATCAAAAAAATATTTCTAATATGGATTATGTATTTAAATAAAATGGTTTTTAAAATGATTATAATAATTATTATAAAATTAAAATGAATATAGAAAATAAAAAATTCAGGTTACATATAAAAAATTATGGGATCGGTATCAAATTGAGTGTTTTTTCAACAAATAAATTTAGAATGTCCAACAAGATAGAGAGGGTGCATGGTTGGGTAGCTCTATGCATTTATCATAAGCTTTATTAATTGATAAAAAAACGTAGTACAATTGATGGATAGGTGGAATCCCTTTGAGGCTCCTGTATTATGAAATACATGAACCACCAATAGCTTACATCGGCTCTATGAACCCCTATAAGAATCCATAACATAGACCCTTCAGTGCTGCCATAAGTTGGCATTCCTTAAACTGTAAAAATTAATCGAAAATAAGAGGAAAAATAATTAAAATAGGGCATAAATTTTATCCTATAATGGTGGTCAAAAAAAGTTGATTCCAACAACCTCCCATCACCAAATCTAATAAAAACAAATCGTGTATCATCCATCAATTCATCCATGTCTAGGAACTACTACATGAAATAACCTTCATAATATAAAACATAGAACACTAACTTATGATATCCCTACTTCATTTCATGGCCTACTCATATAAATTAGCATATATAAAGTATCCTTGAAACTCATTATCCTATAGATAGTTACAGTGAGATCCAAGATGTTACAAATTTAAAATTTTGTTACATAAACCCCCTTATTTTCCTCTGGTCCCCGTGATGAACTATAAAACTCTCACTTGTCCTAGACATCACCTTGACTAAACCAGATATAGAGGTAGTTTCGGCCTAAAAATCCCCTCAAACACCTTAATTTTCCATAAACACTCCATGTTTAGAAAATATTGTTTATATATATCACAAAAAATCATTATTAGTAATATTTTGTGTTACATGAAAGTAAAAGTGAAATTATCATCTTTTTACTTTGATTCAATTAATACTAAAAGATATTTATTTATTTAAAACCCATAAAAATTAGTCATTTTTTATATCATCAGGGTTATCTAATTTGGGGAGTTCTTTAGATATTCCATCTTCAATATCATGTAAAGTGGTGGATCAAAAACCTACCATTCAATTTAAATTAGAGAAAAATGAAAAATAATAGGGACATAAGTTACCTATAGCATTTGATAAATAATTATAATATTTACATGAACACATTTATAACATTTTCATATAGTAAAATTGGATCCCTTAGAAAATCTATTTTATTTCACATCTTAAGATAAACATGATTCTTTAAAAATAATAATACAATATAGAAAAAAAACGAGGAAAATGTTTTTAAAAACTTATTATTATTTTGAAATTTTAGTTATTAATGATTTAACAGGGCCAAAAAAGAAGATAAAAATAGAGTGAGGTGACCCAAATAAAGAGGGATCAGAAACAAAACCCACTAAAAGAGAGAAAACACAAAATCTTCATCAATTATGAAAATTTAAACTATTGATAATACATATAACATGGACATGAAATATAGAAAAGAAACATCTATGTATAATATTACTAAATTATAATGGATAATGGGATGAGATTCCAACTATGTTGCCATGATAACAAATTATGAAAATTTTCACCTACAATTTTATAAATCATACAACAAAATCATAAAAATAACAATTATGGAAATTTAAATATTAGAATTCATTGATTTTGGGATAAAATGTGTGTTTTTTTTAGGGAATGAAATTTACTATCACACATTACCACACAACTGTAAGTACCTGTGCAGGTATATGTAAAAAAATTGAGAAAAATAATTTCTATTCAAATTGTTCAATTTTTTCAGTCAATATATTGTCAAACAATAAAATTGAATTGCTAAAAATA
This sequence comes from Viscum album, assembly GCA_963277665.1. Taxonomy (NCBI): domain Eukaryota; kingdom Viridiplantae; phylum Streptophyta; class Magnoliopsida; order Santalales; family Viscaceae; genus Viscum; species Viscum album. The sequence goes on along the minus strand of OY728155.1, from coordinate 2,130,437,336 downwards.
TCATTTTTATTGTGATATTTTAATTTATTGAAAATAAAAAATATATCTATTTAATTATTCAACCACTCATAAAATCCAAATATCACTATCATTATATATATTTCAAATAATGATAATATAATTAATTAATCAATTTCATTGTGAATCAATTTTCATGACACTTTACTATAGATAAAGGAAATGTAGTTAGTGAAAAATACTACATAATAATTTTGATTTAGTAATTAACATAATACCCTTATCCATGAAAAAAACACCAAAAATCAAAGATACATACTACCACAGACCCACTTATGGGATGTGTACTTGAATGGAGGGACATAAAATGAAAATGAAAGTATATTTTATAACTTATAAGAGAAATAGATAACTATTAACCATATAATTGAATATCATGTTCCAAAAAAAATTGGAAAACATTAATCAACTGTAAAGAGAAAAAATCACTATAATGCAACCATATAGTTATAATATAGACTTTTTAATACAATATTAACACTTGTAAGTTATATTGTATGTCCTTGCTAAAAAATTATGGGATACTGTTTCATATTTCTAGTATGTAGATGGATTCCCTGATAGTAGAATCTATGATATTTCCCAAATTCTATCTCAATTAGTTTAAGTGCCTCTAGGTCATATTGTAAATGAATTTTGATTCAAATATTAAAATCTAAGACTAGGAAATGGGTAAAGAAACCTGCAAAAATCCTTTATATTTTAGAAAAGGAAGCTTAGTTGGGTAATAATAAATTACCTACCAAGGATGATTAATTTTTAGAGGATTGTAGAATATGGGGTAAGAATAGGACAATCAAGGTGAGAAAGAATTGAATATGGAGAAAGGATTCGAGAGAAAATACAATGGTGAGGACAATAAAACAAAACATATGATAACATAATGTTGAACCGATAGATAAAAACTTGTGATGAAAAATTGTAAGTCGACAAAATGAAACCAAAGCAGCGATTAAGGAATGGAATCGATCCAACATATATGAAATGGTGATGAAGAATTTTGAGGAGATGAACCAATGATCTATTTTAGTTTCTTATTTTTTGGTTTTCATGACTTCATCATTAAGATGATTTTCCATGGTAGATAAAATTAGGAGTGTGATATGACATTAATAAATGTAATAAATAATTATATATAATAGAAAAATATTTATCTCTAAATGATTAAATATAATTCATAGGGCACTGTTTTTTGACTTAGTAAATTTTAAATTGATATGGTTAAACTTGATTTAAATTTGGATTACCTATCAATAATTTAATATTTCCAATATTTATTTCCATAAAAAAATATAGAATTATTAATAGTATAATTTATTATATAAAAATGTGTTTTTATAGTAAAATATACAAGTTACCATTAAGTAATTAAGAAAAAAAATATAATTAATAATTGTAAAAGTATTTATTATTATTGGACAATTTATTCAAACATTATTTTCGAAGGTTAAAAAAATCTATAATTATAATTATTAATAACATTTTAAATTTTTAGTGAAAATATATTGGTTTTAATAAGATAAAAAACTATTTATTTATTGGTAAATGTTTTGTTAGAAATAAATAATTAATATTATTAGATATATGTATTGGTAAAAACTATTATCAATACCTAAAATATATAAATAAAATATAATATATTTTTTACTTACTACTTTTCACCAAAATATTTATAATATGTCATTTATTTTTCATTTTTACAAGATAATTATTTTATATATTTTTGAAGGATATATTTCAACATGATTTTCAATTATGATTATTAATTTTTTTTATTTATTATCTTGATTTTATTTATTATGTTATTAAATTCAAATTTCATAATGTTTTAAAAAAAATTAAAAGTATTTAAATATTTATAAAGTGAAAATCATTAGAAAATATAATGAAAATTGATATTTAAAGATAATTGATAATTAAAATCAATTAGTGTCATGTTATTAATAAACCCACTTAATATAAATATTGACATCGATCATAAAAAGAGTACTTGATATAAAAAAATTCAACTCTCTTAATTGGTTATTATCATTGAATTATTTTTTACAAAAAGTATTATTGATAGAGAACGATTTTTGTAATAGTTTTTATTAATAACATATTCCAGTGTCTATAAAAAAATTGGTATTATAATGATAAAGAGATAGATTTAACTATTCGTATATGATTTGTTGGTGTTAAACGATCAATAACAATAAATATATTTATTGGTGTATATAAGTGTTGGTATATAAAATTAATTCCAATAAAACATAATATTTGTTGGAATTTCTCATTTTTACCAATAGATATATTATAAATAAATAAATTTCTTTTGGAATAAGTCATTGTTATTGTAGTGTATAGATGATATTACGATAGTTATATACCCTAGGATATATTCATGAGAAGGATCTTGGTTTTATACCATAGATATAACATGTGACTATATTCACATTGACATGGTATCAAATCCACATATCAGCTATAGATAGATCCCCTACCAATGAATATCTTGTTTTTAGGAAAACAAATGCTGCTAGTGTCTTTTGATCCTAGGTATCACGAATTATATATAGAAGCCTTTAATATTCCATGGAATCCCTCATTAGACATATATATATATATAGAATAATTTAAATATATATTTTATTATTCTTATTTTTTTAGTTTTACCATCTCCCTAGTATGTGGGGCTAAAGCCATACATATGGCCATGTTTAGGGTTGAATATTGATATTTCCCTCTAAACACCACAGTTATCTAAAATAATTATTATATCCCTACCCCCAATAACCTATATCCATGGTCATGGATAAACCCATGGTTATAGCCTACGGCCCTCACAAACTCAATAAAAAATATTTATCATTTTTCTATAGGGACATATCTATTGGTAAAAGTGTATTTTTTGCGATTAAAACATTTTACCAACATGTAGATCTATATCACTAAACAATTGGTAAAAACTCTATTGATAAATGTTATTGAGACAAAAAAATAGTTCTTTTGTAATTATAATACTACCAATAGGTAATATATGTGTTCTTCAAAATTTTCACAAAATGATTTCTCTATCGATGATAGTATTACATACACTTTATTTTTGTCGGTAATATCATTAACCATATCAATTTTTCTATCATTTTAACCAATTCCCACAATTATATACATATTTAATATATTTTCTATATAAAAAATATTTTATTTTGTTATAATATTTTTTAGTAAATTATTATATTATATTAATAAATATAATCATATAAAATATATCTAATATAACTAGTATTTAATAAATAGAAAATTAATTTGAAGGATCCTAAATAAATACGACCATATTATTTAACCATCTCCACCAAAATTTATATTAATTTTTATATGAAAAATAATCAACAATGGAAAAAACACTTAAACCATTGTCTCACATTCCACTGTTAACACAATTAGACAAAATAATTTTAAAAAAATCAACCAACAATAGTATGTTCAGTTCACTAGCATTGAGTTGATGGCATGAAAAATGAAGTATATTCTTAGACCTCTTGACACAACATGGATTGTGGAGTCCAGTGTTTGGTAGAACCTCACAAAAATGTTAATCACAAAGATATCATCATGTCACTTGAATTTATGGCCACTAAAACATCACTCATCCAAGATAGATTATAGAAGGGTGATTCTTAATGTTGTAGTTTAAGGAAAAGAAGAAATCAACAAAATTTGCTGCCAAAATAATGTTTTCTAATGGGTTACCAAATTTTTTTTTTAGAAAAACTATATATAATTATTACCATGGTTTCTTAAAAAACAAGGATTTAAAAATATATACAAATTTTCATATACAAGACAATTATCATCTATTATTATTATTATATAGAGATATTTCTTCCAGGAAAAGAAAGAAAATTTGGGTTCTTGTTGATAAGAGTATAATATATACATTATACATGATATTCTTATAAAATTATTCCCTATGAATGATAATTAAAGCTAAATAAAAATAAAATAGTTTTTTAGTATGAATAAAACATTTACTTGATTTCAAAAAATGAATTATCAAATTTTATTATCATTTGTTTACTAACCTGTCAAAGGACTAAATGAAATGATGCAAATAATTAAATGGATGATGTGTGTAGTATGATTTGTATGAGAAATAAGATGATACAATTTAGAAAAGACTACCTATCACTTGATACAAGATTCTATATAGCTGAAACAATACAACACTCATCAAATGAATAGAACTGAAACATTCCATAAAAAATAATAAATAGGATAAATAATATAAGGAATAATTTGTCCGAAATAAAATTCATTTTCATTTTCTAGTTTGACCCATAAAATCAATGGAGTATTTTATAGGGGTAGATTTGGAAAAAATCCATTCAAAACCAAAATGGAAAGATAAATAAATAGTTAGATAAGTAAATAATACATTTATGAAGACACCTCTTATCCGGTGAAGAATGGATTTAGTAGGAATAAACATGGTATGCTTTAACTAAAAAAATATTTACATTGAATTAATTTAATATACATGTATATTAGTATTTCACTGATTTAAAATCATACCACACCAGTACTAGATTAACCAATAAATTTATAGTCTATATAACTGGAAAGTTCAATATGTAATTTTTATTAAATGTTGTCAGAAACTAAACTTATTTCAAACTTTTTAAATAAAAAATAAATTTTCATTTAATAATTATGGAGGACATTCAACAACATTAGTCCATTTATATCATCTCCGTCATTACCCAAAAGCAAGATGCATCTACGATTACAAATCCTGACAGAAAAGCTGTGGAGTAAAAAAGGTAATTCCTTAAATCTCATAAATGAACTACATTGAAGTTTCTCATTAAAGTTCAAGTATATATTAAAATCTATCATTTTCATCGAAACATTATTAAAAAATTCATTGACAGGCATCATTAAAATTTTCCTAACATACTATCATTTGATAATATTTTAGGTGATTGAATAAAAAAGGTATAATTCATCACCTTTTTCCTACTATAAATCATTAGTGGAAGATCCCTAGTTCTGGAAAATTAAAGTAATCAATGCAAGCTTCATCAAAGTGAAAGAATTGATCTACATCCAGATAGTTGCACCTTAATTTATTATGGGGGCATCAACAAAGCAATTCCAATTAACTTCACGCATGTTTGTCGTAACATTTATATGTTGTTTTCTTCCAAAGCGTTGAATCCTCGACAAAAGGGATCATAATATATCATAGATAGGATACACGAGTTTTGAAATAACAAATCACATTTAATTGGACAATAATTGAAGATTTCATTGCACAATATTAAAAAACAAAATTTTTTCTCAAATAAATTCTAAAATTAAATGAAAATATAATACTATAATTGTTGTCAAACTTATAATAACAATCAATTGACAATATTTTATTCAATATTTTGTAGCTAATTATTAACTAAAATAAAACATAAAACAAAATGAAAACCATAAATAATCATAATTAATTTACATGGTTGGATCAAATAGTTAAAAGAAACAAGAATATTCAGTGACTGAGAAACTTGTTCGCATCCTTGAAAAAAAGTCAATACATTCACTTAATACATGTCTACAGTAACATGTCTATGTTGTTTTCATCATGATACATGTTTCCTAGATAAAAAATAAGGGGTGAATTCAGATCAAAAATTTTATAAGAGGGTTGAATCCCAAAATGTATCTTAATTAAACAGGAATTGAATAATTTACATACAGAAGATTAAAAAATAGAACAAGGTTATAATACTATAATTCTAGAAAGAATTCTAAGAATAAATGATTGAACAAAATTTCTTCAATATTTTACATCTCATTATAATCAAAAAACAAAAATTAAACAAAATGATACAAATAAAAATAAATGTAAATATTTTATGTGGTTTTGTTAAATAGTTACATGAAATGAGAATAAAATTTAATAACTATGAGTGTTTTCAAAATCCTTAAAAAACAGTTAAGTCAATAAAGTTAATCCCCATCTTCCATTGCACAAAAATATTATAATTGAAATAAGTAGAAATATGAAAAAAAATAATTATAAAACCTTGCAGTTGAAGGTCACAATTATAGAAATTTGGAACTCTTCATCGACCTAGATCTACTTTCATTTCACTACTCAAAACATCCTTTTTGAATTCAATAAAACCCACACAATTTTAAAAGACTATGAGAATTAAAATTAAAGTATACAATTTTAATTTAATTCAAGATATATTTCATTTTTTACCTTAAAAAAATACAAAATTCTTTGATTATATTCCATTTCACCATCCAGCATTCATACAAGTCTCTAGAATGTTGGGCATTTCTACTATCACTCAACAAATGTCAATACAGTAGATTCTTCATTACACAACACTACCATGATTTAAATTGGTTCCATTATTTTAGATTTATCTTCATGAGTCGTAGAATCACATGGAGTTTATTGACTCTCATACTCAAGATAAACTTCTGGAAAATATTATATGAACCAAATGATTCCAGAAACCAAATATGTTTTTAGTAGAAGAAGAGAAATATTCTAAAACATTCAAGACATTTAATATATTATCTTCATCTTGAGAATACTTCAAATTACTAGAAACAACTGAAACCAAAGAAATATTAAAATTCAAGAATTATTGTACAAAAAAATGGATGACAAAATGACAAATAAAATAAAAAAAGTGATCAATAAGTTCAATTTGGTTGAAAAAATGAAAAAGGATATTTGAATACTTTTTAAATATGAAGATCAAAAAATGTTGAAGGCTCAAAAAATATAGATACAATTCCATGTCACCAGACTTGTGAACCATATGATAAAGTAAATGAAGAAACCAATACATATTTTTTAATAGGTTATTATTGTTGGTATTTTTATAATTATATCATGAGATGAGGATACTCCCATTCATGATTACGAGGTAGTGAAGACTATAAAAATTCATGGGAACCTATATATTTATGGATATTTTGAAATGATGAATTATCATTAATTGTTTCTATATTTAAAACATAGTATATACATTTCCATGAAATATTTTAAACATTAACATAAAAAATCGTTCTGATCTCATAATATAAATATTTTATTACTATAAGGGGATCCCAATGTAATTGGAAAAGAAGTCTTTAGAAAGAGATGATGAATGAAAGGAAATCTCACAGAGCTCAGGTTCACATAAGCTTGATTCCATTGTTAGGGATCCTCATTCCTATGACCAATTCCCTATCATGTTTGGTGTGGGGGTGCATGACCCATCATATGAACTACATGCTTCTTGTGATAATTTATTTTGAAATGTTCACACCTCACTTATACATTATCAAGGTATCAATCATAGGGTAAGCAGTAATGTTGAACCAATATAGGAATATCTTCATCCAGCGGAAAGGACTCACCCACATGTTTCTATATCTCTTTATACTAGGCATCGTCCACTTTGAGATTGATCATAATAAAATGAGAATTCTTGATAATACATTCTATTATTCACTTTTATATTTGTTAATTTCTGCACACAAATTATATACTAATTCTTTAATTCAGAGGTTATAAATATCGCATGATGGATCCAAATTTTATAATTATTTCAAATTACAAATATATTATGGGAAAAGAATCAAGATTTAATTAAAAATATGAAAATTTAGAACACAGATTATGTAATATGTAATATAAGTGTATTTAAATTCATAGATTCGTTGTTACAGATAGATTTCACACTGAGTTTATAGACACAAAATTATATTAAACATATAAAGATTCTTGATTTCAAAGTGTAGGATATAACACAAATCATGTCATGTCATTGATAATCCATAAAATTACAGACAATTTCTTATTAAAGTACACATATTATCAATGTGATTCCATGTAATCAAATACTAATGTGGTCATTTTCATTCTAGATTTTGAGTATACATTATAAATATTAAACTATCGAGAATGGTTAAAAGAATTAAAACATATCATGTAATATTTGACAAGCACATGGTACAAAAATTCTTGTATGTAAATATTATTATGTAATTATCCAACTTTCTTAGAATTCCATGGGAGTAGTGAATCAAATTATTTATTCGTTTAAAAATTTTATATCTTATTCTTATGTTTCATCTTCTTAAATTCATTTATATCTACATCAATTTTAGAAATTTAACCCATCACATAGTATAGAAAAATAAAATAAAAATGATGTATTTAAAGGAGAGAAGATATGTCAAGATTCAGTAATCTGGTCAGAACAATAAGGGTCCCTTTCTTGACAAGAATGAATGAACATCTAAATATGTGCATGATCACACAAGAAAACATGAAAATGAGAAAATAATTTAATGTAAAAAAGAAACTAACATGTTCTTTGGGTTACTACCCGTGATCACACAACATTCCTCATAATCAAAATAAGATAACATATCTTTAGAGAAATTTGGCCTACAAGATCATCACATTTGACTTGAAATAAATTAAAAATGGCCACATCTTGTTTTGGAAGATAAATATATTAAACAATTTACCAGATATTTCCAATCACGAAGAACCCAAAATCCATGTTAGTTTGTTGTAGAACTCATATTAGTTACCCGCCATCCTATAGAATCAAATCCATTAACCAAGTTAGGATCTATTCTATATTAATTTTGAATTTTTTGGTGTTATCTGTAGATTATTTTCTTATCTTGTATCTATATATTTTTTATCCCCTTCATGTCCACCCAATAATATTTACTTATGTGAAATGATAAAAAAGTGAGGCTTTTGTTGATCATGTCACTAAATTCCTATATACATTATTAATTATAGGATTTTCTTGTGAAATTTATTGAGAAAAGTCAAATAGGGCCTAATAAATCAACCTAGCTGAGTAAATTGACAGTCAAGATAATCTATCAGATAGAACTACAAACCCATTTTTCTAGATATATACACAAAATATCAACTAAAAATTGGGAATAAAAGGTCCGTTGGACTTCAAAACGTATCATTTTTTTATGAGAATGTTATTAAATCTTAAAGAAACTAGTATCAAGTGTAAGCACATTATTTTTCTTTCAACGAATTTTGGAAATTATTTTATAATTGTAAAACATAACAGGATCTCAATGAAACCCGGTTTTTTATAGGATTAATTCATAATCCTCATAGATCTTTTTAATATGATATCAAAACAGTAATAATAAACCTTTTTTTATTGACATAAAATGATTAATAATTCATTAATTAGTAAATAAAAAACTCTTAACATCTTCCCTTTTCTTTAATAGGATCACTGAAAAGATATAGAAAAAATTCACAAATGAAAATTTAAATCATCAACCAATCCCTAAATATGGTTGAATATTAAACTCCACTGGATCTCAAGAGGATGATTATGAATTCCCATCATTGATAAATCATGAAAAAATCATTAGAGAATAACAATTATATAAATATATCAAATCAATCTACTAAACATAGGCACAACATCGATTTTATTCCTATCGGAAGCACATTCAATTAAAATCCTTAAAGAAAATACCGCAATGCAGACTGAGGAAAAATCACGTGATGATGTTTGGAATTATCATATATACATTCCATTACCTGAATTTTAACATCACTATTCCTTAATAATATCTCTAGATTTCATGGAATAGTTTTATATCATACATCTTCTAAATTAGTACAAACCAAATCCCGATTTCTATCTAAAATGTGAAACAAAAATGACAGTTGGCACAACACATTTTATAAATATGACTCATTTTTAAAATTATTTTGAATTATATTAACAAAAGGAGTTATTTAGGAAACATTATATAAATTTGACTGTATTTTTTAGTATATAATACAATAACATGATGCATAATATTTAAATTATAAGTGTAAAATACATAATAATCATGGAAATTATAAGTGTACCTTCTGTGATAACTGAATTATTTTTTTATTATCATTACCAAATGATTTATAGAAATTGTTAGTTAGAGGTCATGTTAATTAAAAAATTTAATATAAAAATATAATTATAATGAAAAAAATTATATTAATTAATCATAAATGAGTTGTGATATGTATATCATGGAATATGTTTTTCCTTTATCCCATTGTTTATTGATTAAATATCAATAGTGGGACTCAAAAAAATTATCATATATTGGGAATAAAATAAATTGTTATTAGATAAAATATAGATAATATTATTTAAGGTTATATAAATATAATGTAATGTAAACAAGAAACCATGAGTAGGTGAAATTGATAATGGAAATCGATTTAAACTATTTGAGAATATGTCAATGTTTAAAGTTGTATCCACTTCGAATGTGCCCTGTATTTTATTTATTATACTAACTGAATACATTGGTTTAAATGAAATGTAAAAAATAAATTGAAATATGCCACAATAATATAACATAATATTTATAATCCTGTAAAGGTGGGGGTTTTTTCTTAAACATTGAAATTCACATATGTGATGGTGCTTCATTACAAATATCATTGTAGTTGGATGATTATCATGACATATTTTCCATTAAATGTTAAGGATACAATGATAATATATTGTAAATGTAATACAAAATTTAAACATTAAATTAAAATAAGAGTTGAAAATATTTTTTTATGAATAATACGATTATCAATATTGAATATGTTGGAATAAATTGTATACATAAATTATTAAAGACGGTGGAAAAATCCAAAACTACACTACTTGAAAACTTTTCTATCAAAAGAAAGTATTTTTATAAAATGAAAATTAGTATAGATAGTCAAAATATTAAAATTTCAATAAATTAATGGAACATAAATTAATGGGGAAAACCATAAAATCAAATCTTATCAATGTGAAATATTTATGAAGAATTGAAAATAGAAAGTTGTAATTTTTTCATCATAAAACCAAATACATGAAACAAAATATAATGATAAACATTTTAATATTTATTAATAATGAAATAAAAATTCAACAATATTGGTAAGGATTCACATAGATTGAACCTAGAAATGAAATAGTTAGTTATAGGTAAAGAAATACATTAAAATAAAATGAACACATTAAAACAAAAATATATATAACATCTATGAAATTACATATCAGGTAATCATCTAAAAAATTTATAGAGTTGATATTATAATTACACACAAGGAACCTTTAAAAATGATAGATCATGTGTGGATAAATTTTAAATAGAAAATACATAATCAAAAAATATAATTGTTTTGTGAAAATGTGAATGGTAATTATAGAAGTAAAACAACGGTATATAAAAACATAAAAAATACAAAAAAAATATATGCAATTGATGGACTCTGGGAAGGATATGGGTTCATGTTATATGCTGAAATTTAGAAAATCATGGTACCTAATTTCTCAATATGTGAATTTAGGTGATTTAAATAAGAACAACAAGAAGCCTTCAATGGAAAATTCAGGCCTGTTGAACCTTAATTGGTGTGAAATTCATAGAATAAAAAATATTGATAGTGAATTTTAGAATCCCACAACAGGTGTAAAGGGATGTATTTTCAATAATTATTACTAAAAGATTATTATTGGAATCCATCTGATTGTGGTTTCAAGGAATTCCATTTGTTGGGTTGGGTACACTAGGAGAAGGCTGAGTAGAGATTCAAAATGGAAGAGGAGAGGTGACGATTTAAGAGTTGGGTTCTAAATATATTATTTAATAGGGGATATTTTTCTCATGGGAATAAGAATAATATTATAGAAATGATTATGATGAGAAAATGGGAATCAATAGGGTTTTGGGTGTAGGTATTGGAGAAGAAGAAAGAGAGTTAGTGTTAGTCATGTGGACATGTGAGGGGACAGGGATAATAATATTTCGGTGGTTCTAGTGGGTGGGATGAAGGGAAGAGATGAATATCGGATCTAAAATCCCACGGTGAATATTTACGAACATTGGATACTTGCGTAGGGGTGGGTGAATTGAAGCAGGACACTAAAGCATGGGGTCAAAGTCGAGTAAGAAATCTTGAAACGTGGAATAAGTGAAACTGATATAAATAATAAATTACATAAATAAAATATCAAAATACATCTAATATATTAAATTAAAAATCATATTAAATATATATATTAAAATAGAAAATATATTAATTTTTTAAAATTAAATAAATATTATATATAAAAATCAAAATGTGAAAAAAAAATATAATAAAAAAAAATTCATTATGTAAGTACCATTATAAATCCCTTTATTTATTATTACATAATAAATAAAATAGATATTAAATTTTATAAAAATGAATTCTTTTTATTGATAATCTAAAATAAAATTCCAATATGTGGATACCAATTATTAATTAATTATATTTCAATTATGTTTATGAATTTTTATATTTATTTTGTCTTTTTTTAATTAGTATGTTTATTATTCTCAAATATCAAAATGATTTAAGTTTTTTTATAAAAAGCATATAAATGTTTATTAAATGAAAATCATCAGAAAATATAAACAAGGTTGCAAAAAAAGGAAGATTGAAAATTAAAAACAATTAATGATATATTTTTAATAACAACTAAAAAATTAAATGTTGATTTTTTTAAAAAATAATAATCTATATAAATTTGGTTTCTTTTATATTATTATTTTCATAGAATTTTTTAGTGTGAAAAATATTATTGTCGAAATAATTTCTATTGGTAATTTTTACTTTTAATAATAGATTCGTGTGTTAGTAAAAATTGTTGGTATTAGTGTGATCTAGTAATAGATTTAAATATTGGTAAAACATTTTTTGGTATTAAATGATAAATTCCAAAATAACTATCTGCGGATAAAAATAAGTGTTGGTACTTAATATAAATACAAATAAAACATAATATATATTTTAAGTTCTTGTTTTTACCAACAAATATATTATCTGTCAATAAATTTATTTTTCTATAAGTCATTTTTTGAAGAGAATATAACCACAGTCTCCCCTGACTATTATTACATCCCTTGTTTTCACACCTAATATTCATAGTTAAAGGGTTACTGTGGATATACTTTCTTTCCTATTACATTATTCTTAAAAAAAATTAACATGCACTAGCGATGGTAATGATATATCCATCTTTATGGGTTGATTATGGATATAGGTGACCTATATCCATATTTATTACTTGCTCATGGATATAGGTGACATATTTTCATGGACAAGCCTAACTATGGTTATATATTTGTGGGTATAGGTAATTTTTACAATAATTTGTTATAGATTTCCCAATTATTTTCAAGAATCTCATGAACATTGTGTTTCATGATATCCATAATAAATTTTTTCTAACATTTATTGTCGAAATCCTAATGTACTCAAAGATTATAGAGGATCATATTGAGTATCTAACAACTATTAGAGATGTTCTTTGGGACCATCTACTCTTTGGGAATCTTTATAAGTAAAATTGTTTATGTGAAAGGCTCATTTTCATAGTCATGTTATGTAATTAGAAAAAAATTATTCAAAAATTAAAGCATTTTTGTTGGGAAGCACACAAAAATATTTATGTGGTTCATAGTTTCCTTAGAATTTTTAGATGTTATCAGTCGCTCGTGTCTATGTTTTATTGAATTACTACATTTTTTATAACCATAATCTGGAAAGAATATTATTTTATGTAGATAGATCTATGTCAAGTGGTTTTTTTCAACCTAAAGTAAAATATTGTTAGTTATGTTATTCGTTAATTTGAATAAAATGAATTCTTGTTGAATGATTTATGTAACACTTATGATCATGATTTAGGTTCCATATTGACTTATAAGAGGTACTAATCCCATATGAGTCTAGGAAGTTAATTCCCTAAGAGATTAACTGTGCCACTAGTGATATCAACTTCATAGTAGTGGGTTTTCATCTAATGTTGAGAAACATCACCTCATCGATTTATCCATTGTGGTTTTCATGGATCAAAAAATCTTAATTCATATATTATCCTATCAAAATTTGAATCTACTTTAGTGGATCTGGATGGATTAATTATAACATTGTAAATTTACATATGTTATAGATCATGGAAAAATAATTTAGTTCCTGTGTGTTGACTCAAATTTCATGGGAATATGTGGTTTGGGAGTCCAAATATGCATGGAGGGTAATTTTAGATCTTACAGTGATGCATCTTGATTTAGTGGAATTTTATGGTGGTGGAATCATGTACTAGAATATTTTTTAATAATTCATGTTACAACAAGTAGATGAGTCTTAGTGGGGAGACTCGTAGGTAGAGGTGTTGTGAGGTCATGACATTTATAATGATTCTCTAGAGATATGGTCATGGGATGGTCAATATCGAGTGTTGTATCAAGGGTATTTTTTTATTACATTGGTGATAATAAAATATTTCTTAATCTGTTTCATACTTCACACATAGATATGCATCCTTATATATCTAAGTTGCGGAATGCTTTGAAGATTTGGTTTTTGAGGTATGGGATAAAGAAATTAGTGGTAGAGTTCATGTCATGGTGGTTAGTATTGCAGTATGTTACGACAGAGCATCATGTTTCGATAGTTTTTTTGAAACCCTCTTATTTCCTACAGTGGAAGTGAGGGGATATCTTAATAGATTTGAACATTATTTTTCCTCAAACCAATGGAGTATGAAGTGATATTTTCATGATCATATATTCATTGATAAAATTAGTTCATTTCATGGTTATTAAGGAGATAAGTATTAAGGATTAATTAGTGTGCAAATATATAGATGAGATAGTGAGGGTTCATGGGGTGTTTAGGACAATAATCTCTAAATGAGAACCTCATTTTAAATTTTTATTTTTTGAGGTATTCATCATGCTTTTATAACTCTTATATTCTATAACACCATTTTATATCCTCATACAGATAGTTAGACAAAGTGAACCATGTATATATTTGATGGAATTTTTGGTTCCTTTGTTTTCGATTTTAGCGGTTTTTGGGTGAAAAACTATCATTTGGTTTAGTTTTCGTACATAAATATCAAACAATCATCCATTATAATGGATCCTATAATAATTTTTTATAGAATAATTTATTGATATCTATTGTATTGGACCATACCTGTGAATTTAGAACTAATTTAAAAAATATTATATAAATCATGACTGATAATGTGTAGATTTCATGAGAGTGAATGATGGAGTAATAATTCCATTATAAGTCATGTACATATTATAGGAGGTGACCCCTACAGTATTAATTTACTAATTATGTTCTCTTTAAGGTTTCTCCACATTATAGGATGTAAAGGATCATTCATGGTAGTAAGTTGCCTCCTTAGTTTTTGAAGCATTTCGAGGTGTGAAAACATGTTATCAAAGTTTTCATAAAAGATATACATTCCTCTAACATTGGATCAAATCTATAATATTTTCCATGTGAAAACAATTCATATATACCGTCATGATAATTACAATATCATTGATTGGGTTGAGTTTTACATTGAGGATAATGTTATGTTCATAGAGTGGGAAATTGAGATTTAGTACCATATAGAGATGGAGATGTTTGTGAGATATTTCCCATGGTCAATGATTTATGGAGACAGGGTTTATTATTGTAATGTATGTGGTAATGTGAGTAAAAAATAAATAATTAGTAACCCTTTTTTTATGAAGCATTTTTTCCCCAGAAATTGATATTAATAATTTTGTACTGATTTCATTAGGATTATTCATTGTGCTATGTTGACTTGTACTAATGGTTTTGTTACTATTTGAAAGGTATCTCCTAGATATGTTGGGTTTTAGGTTTTATTCTTTCTTTTATATTAGTTTTTATTATTAAGGATGGTAATCATTTGAGAGGTATTTGGTGTAGCGTCCTAGACTTCCTTAGACAATTAATGTGAATTTTTGTAGTGTTATAAGATTTAAGGGAATGTTAATTGGAAGAGGATGGTGCTAGAGAAAAAATTTCATCTCGAGTTATGTATTTTGATTTGGCCTAATGTGATTCACTATGTTGTGTTTTCCCTAGGTAGAGGTTTTATTATTGTCCACTGTTTCGTTCCCTAAGGAGTTAGGTTGAAATGTTTATTATTATTTTTTGAATGGGGGGAGGAGTCATGAGGTTTTAGTGTCATTATATTTTAATGTATAATGATCTCTATCATGTAGTGTTTCATTTTCAAACATGATGTCTCTCAGGGTGTTTTTTATTTAACCTTCAATGAGGATAGTCATAACGTGATGGGTCTTGACTGTTGTGTGAATGGGTTTTGGATATTCATTCATAAAGGTACCTTTGTTTACCTTTATATGAATATCCTTTTTTAATATTACATAATGGGATATCGGGTTGATACCATGTTCACCATAGCCTATAGTCTTGTGTAGATGGATTTCATGATTCTATTATTCGAGTCACTATGTCTCTGAGGTAGTCATCGCATCATGGTCTAGTTTGAGATACATCAAGTTGAAGGACAGAATATTAGGTATTTATTATTGATTCTTGAGAGTTTTATTATTTTATTATGGAAACCATGGTTCCTCCAAATCTTTTGATAATTATCTCAATTTTAAGCCAGATTGACCAGTGAGATATGAGAGTTTATCTGGTCCTAATTTCAGTATCTATCGTGCAGTGTTGCATGGGGGCCCCTATCATATCATGATTCTTTGTTGTTATGGAGTAAGTATTAATTTGATTTCACCATATGATTAATTCTTAACATTTCCGCCACTACTAAACCCTAGAAACCGAAATTCTCGTTCTTGATTTCCATTTATCATCCTTTTTGACTCTTTGATTATTCGATTTGTATGATAAATGTCCTTCCATATATGCTGATAATATCTTTATTTTACTATTTTTCCCTTTTTCCATCTAGTTCCAATAATTTGTAGAAGATGTGATAGTGGTTTGACATCATGTATACCTAAATGTTTTCTTGTTTTTGATGGAGACCAATTTTTTAGAAGTTGTCAATGATATTCCTTCAATGTTATTGGAGGGGTGTTTATTTTCGTCTCATTTTTTCAATAAATTATCATAGATTCCATAAGGTAGTGTATTAAAGACTTATCCTTATTTATTAATGTGTAATTTTATAATTTTCAATCTTTTTCTTTTTTTGGGTGGATATTAATTACTACCTGAATTTTAATAATAAACTACCTAATGAAATTTAAGGGAGAATGTATTTTTTAAATTTATATTATGGGTATCCATGTTATTTCAAATATATTGATAAATCTTGAATTCTCAATGCTACTATAATAAACTTCTTTTCTCTGGATTGATGTGTCTTCTCACCTTTCATAATTATTTTACCACTTAATATCGTTAACAAATTGGTTTTGTGGAATTTTTTTATTATGGTGTTGGTTATCGAATATGGAATTATGGTTTCATATGTCAAAATTATAAACTATAGTTCCTCTAGTGTGAATTTCAATGATAAATTCTTCTATTTAGTATTGTATATGGGTTCATTATTGATGTGATTAGAGGGGTACAGTTGGATATTATAAATGGATGGGAAGATGGGACATGGATGTTGCTGATGTGGTATATGATTGGTCACGGATTGTTGTGTTCCTAACCTTCTAAATATTTTAATTATCATGAATACTTTTAAAGTGTTATAAACTTTTCAATTGAGTGTATTTTTATAAGGATCCAGCCATAAACATTACTTATTATTGAAATAAATGAATAATTCACATAGAGTATCTTTTCAGGTTTAGAGGTTTAGAGAATTAAGACATAACTATTAAATCTCAAAAGATTACAAAGTAGACAATTCTACTAAGTTTCCATAAAATAACAACTATTAAAAAGAAACTTCTCTAGTTCCATGTTTTAGATAGCATGACGTTTCCTTGTTCCCATCCTTGACCCTATTCCACATTAAGTCCTGTGAAAAACATTTAAAAAAAACTTGGGGTGAGCATACAAATATCAGTAAGGGATACACAAAGAAGGACAACTGATAGTTTATCAAAACAACAGGTAAACTATGAATACATTATCAAAGTAATACATTTCACCTTTATGAAGCAGAAAATACTCTTCATTGAATAAAATATCATTACTTACCCTTTTGTAACCAGAAGATTACCATAAAACCCATAGAAAGTACACATAACATATAAAGGTAACTTGGGACATAAACAAACTTAAATGGAATAACCATACTGTCGACTTCCACACATACCACTTAATGTAATAGCCATATGGCCGACTTCCATACACAATTCATTGGAGGTTATAACATAACCACCCGTCCTGGTATTCACAACACCACCCGTCATATGGTTTATCACGTAACCACCCATCAAATTTCCAAGTACCATTATAAAATCATAAGACATAAAAAAAATATAATGCGAAGAAAACATTTCCACACTTTGATCACAATATATCACTTAAATATATTGACATAACAAATCCATTATAAAAACCATTTTCAATACCAAAATACATAAAAGAGTAAACTGTATTTATTTCATTTAAAAAAAATTATGTCTTTTTGAGGAAGCCAAAGACCAAATAATACTCGCGGCGGCAGAAAAGGTCGTTGTCACCGCGTACATTTAAAGAAACATTCCTTTTTGTCATTTTCTTAAATTCTTCGTAGAAAAAGATTTATTTTGTACAAAATTAAAATTCAAAGGTTTTTATACACCGTATAAAAGAAAGTCTTGTATTAGAACAATATATGCCTCAACGAAAGAAGATTGAGACGAAGTCCCTTATAAAGACGGTGTCCATGGATTAAGGATAAATCAATTACATAATTATGTGCGACAAACGAATACACCAAATATAAGTGGATATTAAGTGTAAAACAATCAGAGGTCATTCACACATATTCATATAATGACATATTCAAGGAGTACAAGTTTATCCCAAAGAATCAAAATTGGGTTGAGAAATTCCCTTGCAAAAAATTTGACAGCCTAACGACGTCACTTCAAAATTCAGAAAATGAGTTCATCAGAGATAAAAAGGGTATCTCATCACTTGGACATAAAATTTACATTAATAAGGATATTTAAGAACATGTCCCAACATTACAATATGTAAATTAAAAGACCCAACCAATGAAGTCTTTTAAAAAGAGGAGGGTGAAAGGATCCCTTACCGACTTGGGTATCTTTTGAAACATACACCCCATGAAAGAAGGACAATACAACATTGATGTAAACACTCATAAACAAAATTATATTACACAAAGAGTAGAATAATGGTCATTACATATACCAATAAAAGTAAATGGTGGAAACTGTAGAATAAATCTCACGAGAATAAAAGTGAGATTAAAAATCCCTTATTAAAACTCGGTGGCCTAACGGTGCCACTTAAAACTTCCAAAAATGGATTGATGAGATAAAATAGGTTCTATCATCATATTAACATAAAATTTACAGAAATAGGAATATAAAATAACATCCCCCTACATAACAAATAGGAGCTTAAAATAATTGACATAAAGAAGAGTACTTAAAAAGAAAGAGAGAGGTTGGATCTCTTAGGAAAATTTAGCAGCCTAATGGCGCCACTCAAAACATCCAAAAATGTATTGATGAGATAAAATAGGGTATCTCATAATATTAACATAAAATTTACTGCCATAGTAATAGAAAATAACATCCCCCAACATAATAAAGGGGATCTTAAATGAAGTGACATAAAGGAGAGTACTTAAAAAGAAAGAGAGAGGTCAGATCTCTTACCAAAATTTGGCAGCCTAACGGCGCCACTCAAAACATCCAAAATGGATTTATGAGAGAAAATAGGGTCTCTCATCATATGAATATAAAAAATTACCGTAAGAGTTATATAAAATAAAATCTCAATCATAAGAAAGATGATCTTAAAAGGAATGACATAAATGAGTGAACTTAAAAAAGAAAGAGAGGGGTAGGATCCCTTACCTTATGTCTGACTTGTCTTGTTTGTTTCTTTATATTCCTGAATAATAAACTTTGGTCAATTTATAATTTCTTAAGGACCTCCTTTAAATATTATTATTCAGTTTATATCACATATTATAATGTTATAATAATTGTTTAATAATGTTAGTTCATATGAGACGTTTTTGCAGATGTTTGGTACATTAGTAAAAAATGAACTTGTTTGAAAATGATTTCCCCTGTATATAATAAAATCATTTCAAGAGTATTATTAATGATTAAAATATCATATATATCTATTAGATATTAATTTCATACTATTCCATGACATTTGGAGATATAAAATGAAAATCATTGTTCATGGAGACGGTAGGTCGTACGTACGCATGACCGCTACTTTCACATTTTTTGTCATATTAATGGAATTAAAAATAAATGAGATATATATATATATATATTATAATTCCATTATAATATATATGTTATAGAGGTCACATATGTTCGTTAATTTCATTATTTATACATTCCATGTATTTCATGAACGAGTCACGTCACTTGAGGGGGCGGTAGTCCACACTTCCTCATATGAAATTATCACATTTGCACAACATGAAAAGAGTAGAGGTATGTTTTAAATATAAAATACAGAAGAATATAGTAAACATAACTACCATATATATCATAAATAAAACACATTGTCATCATAATGGCCACCTTTAAAGGTGTTAAAAGAATATTGAACAATCATCGTTTCATGAGGCATAAAATCGCCAACCACGGAAACAGTATGTTCTTTAACCATTAGACAAAGGTGTGTGTAGGTGTAGCTCTAATACTTCTCAAAACAACATCCTAATATATTTAATATACTTGTTTTGTTACAAAATAAAGGAATAAAAAGAGTTTAGAGGGTTGGAGAAGAAAAATAAAACATAAGAACAAAAAAGAAGACATTACCTTTAAATCGAGTAACTCTTTGATTGGAGCTCAAAGGCTTCCATGGAAGGACTTCTTCCCAAAGTGAGGCTTCTAGGAGTAAAATAGGGATGTGGAGAGACAAAATGGGAAGGTTTTGTCTAAGCCAAAGTCTTGAGAGGTGTGGGTAAGGCGTAGAGGTGGGGGCCTTTTATAAGAGGAGAGGAGGGGCACTCTTGGAATGTTATAAAAGGTTACTTTATTATAAAATGAGATTCGGTTTTTAAAGGTCCCAAAATTATATATTTCTATTATAAAGTGATAAGAGTTCGAAATCCACCCATCCAAAAGGTTTTTGACATGTGTAGGTCTTAGATTTTACATTATCTTTTCATTTTATTTAAATTGTTAAATAATGAGGTAATCATTGCGTCATCATGGTGTCATAAATAATTTAATATATTTAATGTCTAAAAATTATAAAAAAATATCATGATGTAGGAAATATTTTCATCTTTCTAATTAATATTTATATTCAAAAATATGACTTGTATAACCCTATTTAAAAATTGTTTTAGTAAAACAACACATGTTTGTGACATTTTTGTTTTAACATTAAATAAAAACTTATTAATGTCATTTTCCTACCAAAGTGGCTCCATGGGGTCCCCAAGTTTACCCATGGATTTTATTGGTCGGACATGACACATACAATAAATGTAGTACATGTTTCAAGGTCATTTCTTATTATTAAAACATTATTTTAATCTTAAATTACACTAATTACCTCTAATCGTGATTAAAAACTTAAAAGTTACTATTCACCAAAAAAATATTTTAATCCCATTGAACAAAATTTTACTTCCTAATGAAAAACATGTATTTAAGATTTTTTAAATTCAAAACACAGAGGTGGTAAAATTTCATTTAAACGAAAAACCAGTTTTTTTTAAGTACCACTTAGTGGTTTCACTATTCATCAAAATTGAAGTTTTTCAGAAAAATACCAAAAATTCACCCTAAGCTATATTTGATATTATGAATTCAAAAATGATGTCTATTTTTCAAAATTAAAAAAATATAAGTTACATTAATTAATTTAATAATTTATTCCTGATTTCAGAACAAATAGCGTGTTTTTATGAAACAATATATATCAAACGATTGACACTAGTTTAAGTCCAATTTCAAAGTGAAATTAATCCCAATGACCACTATTGGATTAAAAGGTAAAAATATATTCTAATTTCATTTTAAAACCAATTAAAAATGTAATCTAATCATATAAATAAATTAGATTAAAAATAGGTTTTGAATTAAAATACAATATTTTTCACTATTCATTAAAAATGAACTTTATCGGAAAAATTCCAAAAATTTACACAAAGAAAATTTTGACGTCCCGATTCTAAAGAAGTATTTTATTTTTTCAATTATAACGCATAAAATTTTTAAAAAGTGGATTTAAAAGAGGTTCTCCATCAAATGGCGGTTAATCGACCTTTTAAAGAATATTAGAATGTTTATGCTTAAAATTGGATTCATTCGCATTTTTAATCCTCAAGCATTTATTGTAAAAAGTAAAAATATTTGACAAACATATATAATCATTTTCTAGTTAGTTCTGTTCATTACCGTCATTACAATGGCTAGGTGTTAACTACAATTTAAAATAAAATTATTTTATTATTAGTGTGCAACGTAAGATTTCAAAGGAACTCGTTGTTTCGTATTGGGTAAGACATCGAGCATAGTGTTCCTTTTAAATTAATATTAACATTCTATTCACAAATAGGGATAAATATAAAAATGTCTTATTCTTTATTTACCTGGGGTATTACATCCTTCCCCCCTTTTGGGAATTGTTTCCTCGCAATTTTAAAATTGGGCTCAGAAACATTATTGCGAGTCCCACATTGGAACAAGAGTCGGTAAAAAAATCACTTTAAAAGAAATAAAGAGAAGTACAGAGGTCACTCAAGTTAACCCATACTAGGATTCCATGTAGGAAAACATGGATATGGAAGAAAAAGAAAAGGTTCATGTTCTGAGGGAGAGTGATAGATAACATATTTAGGAGAAAGTTAACCACAAGAAAATCAAAAACTTGTGGTGGATTAAATGGTATTTGATTCCCCAGTAAGAAAAGTTAATAGAAAACATTTTTGTTTTATGTTACTTTTTATTGAGGAATTTATTTTTTATCTTAAGGAAACATACTTACTTGTCATGTTGACTTTCAATTTTTACTAGATTTCTTACACAAACTCATACTTTCTCCAAAAGATGAGTATTTAGGAAGACTTGTTCGCATTAAGAGTACTATTATCAACTTCTTAAGAATCACCTAATCTGAAAAAAAGAACTATATATTTCCCATGTCTTTAGACCCTTACAAAAACCAAAATTTTTAGAACATGATCCGATAATCCAGATAAGGATAACCCTTTATAAAAAGAAAATCTATTCTTAATCTCCAATATTTGTCCAAAAAAAACCCAAAGTTCAATGAGGACCATTCGATAAACAATTTGTCCATAAAATTATTCAAAGTAAACCAAACTAATATTGAAACCCTAATATTTGAAGGATTTAATCACATAATCTTCCAAGGTACAAATTAACACTTATCTCCAAATAAAATCAGTTTCTCTAAAAGTCTCATATTGAAAAGTAATTAACCTAATCACATATCCTCCATGATAGGTTAATAATTTCCATACATAACCCAAAAAAACATACTCGTAATTCATAAAATCATATAACTAAAAAGAATAAGTCATACTAACCTGGGACTTCACGTAGTCCAGTGGTATGCGATAAATACCACACGCACTTTGGTTGTGGGTTCGATTCCCGCAGCTTTTTCTAACGCGACGGGTTGTCACACGGTCTGCATGTTGTCCTTTTTATATAACTCCAAAAATAACCCTAACATGTTTTAACCTCAATATTTTCCTTATACCTCTCATTTTATTCCAAATTCATTACGATCTCAACATCTTAATTCTTTAAGTCTTATTTCACCACCATAAAATAAAACGATTCCCAAAATGAATAACAGCATACCTAGATCATGGAGTCCACTCGGTTTCATCGTCATCTTGTTCACGTAGGTAGAAGTCCCATGCATTACAATAATGATTTAGAGATCCTTCAAAATAATTTTCTTCCTCCATCCAAATACACCTTGTACAACATGGGTCATATGGGTGTTCAAAGAAAAACAGTTTTGGAAAATAATCATATATGACATATACTTCCAAAACATCGGATAACACATGATTTCTATAAAATAGTCAGATAGAATTTGAGTTGAAACTTTCTATTATTGGTCCTTTTAAAATATCATAACTATGTGTTGAGATACTATATTTTAAAAGAAAATATAAATAGGTTGCGCAAGGGTCTCCTTCCTCAGCACAATTTTTAAAATCATAATATTCTTCAAATTCTTGTGATAAGGTAAAATATTTGAAAATACCTTGATAATAATTACCTTTATTGAAAATATGAGAATATTGTGAATATAGTATTTGCCTAAATACAACCCATGATCCACGATGATAACGAGGTATAGTAGAGGCATTTGATATCTCAAAAAACTACATGCAAGTGATTTGTATGCTTGAAAAAGTTTCACAATCATCCGAACATGACTTTTTAAAAATTATAGCAATCATGTCATCGGGAAGATATAGGAATGTCGTTTGAGATCCTCCTCCTTCCATTCGTAACAAAAACTCCTAATCCCTAAAGATGTCTAAAACGACTTTTGATACCAACTGTAAGGACCCGGCCTTAAACATTACATATTATTGAATTAAATGAATAATTCACATAGAGGATCTTTTCAGGTTTAGAGTTTGAGAGAATTAGGAAATAAATATTACATATCAAAAGATTACAAAGTAGACTCTTCTACTAAGTTTCCATAAAATAATAACTCTTAAAAAGAAACATGTCTAGTTCCATGTTTTAGATAGCATGACGTTTCCTTGTTCCCATCCTTGACCTTATTCAACATTAAGTCCTGTGAAAAACATTTCAAAAAAAACTTGGGGTGAGCATAAAAATCTCATTAAGTGATACACAATGAAGAATAACTGTTATTTTTTCAAAACAACAAGTAAACCATGAATACTTTATCAAAGTAATACTTTTCACCTTTATGAAGCATAAAATACTCTTCATTGAATAAAAGATCATTACTTACCCTTTTGTAACAAAAATATTACCATAAAAGCCATATAAAGTACACATAACATATAAAGGAAACTTGGGACATAAGCATACTTAAATGGAATAACCATACGGTCGACTTCCACACATATAACTTAATGGAATAGCTATACGAACGACTTCCATACCCAATGAATTGGAGGTTATAACGTAACCACCCATCCTGGTATTCATGGAACCACCTTTCATATGGTTGATCATGTAACCACCTGTCAATTGTCCAAGTACCATTATAAAATCATAAGACATAAAACTAATATAAGGGAAAGAAAACATTTCCACACTTTGATCCCAATATATCACTTAAATATATTGACATAATAAATCCATTATAAAAACCACTTTCAATACCAAAATACATAATAGAGTATATAGTATTTATTTAATTTTAAAAACATTATGGCTTTTTGAGGAATCCAAAGACCAAATAATACTCGCGGCGGCAGAAATGGTCGTTGTCACCGAGTACGTTCAAAGAAACAGTCCTTCTTGTAATTTTGTAAAACTCTTCGTAGAAAAAGATTTATTTTGTATAAAATTAAAAGTCAAAGGGGTTTATACACCGTATAAAAGAATGTATTGTATTAGAACAATATATGCCTTAATGGAAGGAGACTAAGAAGAAGTCCCTTACAAAGAGGGTATCCTTGTATTAGGGATAAATCAATTACATAATTATGTGTGACAAACGAATAAAGAAAATATAAGTGGATATTAAGTGTAAAAAAATCAGAGGTCATTCACACATATTCATAGAACGACATATTCAAGGAGTACAAGTTTATCCCAAAGAATCAAAATTGGGTTAAGAAGTTCCCTTGCAAAAAATTTGACAGCCTAACAACGTCACTTCAAAATTCAGAAAATGAGTTGATGAGAGATAAAAATGATATCTCATCACTTGGACATAAAATTTACATCAATAAGGATATATAAGAACATATCCCAAAATTACAATATATAAATTAAATTACCCAACAAAAGATGTCTTTTAAAAAGAGGAGGGTGAAAGGTTCCCTTACCGACTTGGGTATCTTTCGAAACATACACCCCATGAAAGAAGGGCAATACAAAATTGATGTAAATAATAATAAACTAAAGTATATAACACAAATATTAGAAGAATGGGAAGTACATATAACAATCAAAATAAATGGTGTAAAATGTAGCATAAATCTCACGGGAATAAAAGTGAGATGAAAATCCCTTATGAAAACTCGGCAGCCTAACGGCGCCACTTAAAACTTCCAAAAATGGATTGATGAGATCAAATAGGGTATCTCATCATATTAACATAAAATTTAAAGAAAGTGGAATATAAAAGAACATCCCCCATCATAACAAATAGGAGCTTAAAATAAGTGACATAAATGAGAGTACTTAAAAAGAAAGAGAGAGGTTGGATCTCTTACGAAAATTCGGCAGCCTAACGGCGCCACTCAAAACATCCAAAAATGGATTGATGAGACCAAATAGGTTCTATAATAATATTAACATAAAATGTATATAAATATTAATATAAAATAACCTCCCCCAACATAACAAAGAGGATCTTAAAATAAGTGACATAAAGGAGAGTACTTAAAAAGAAAGTGAGAGGTTGGATCTCTTACGAAAATCTGGCGGCCTAACAGTGCCACTCAAAACATCCAAAATGGATTGATGAGAGAAAATAGGGTATCTCATTGTATGAACATAAAAAATTATATTAAGAGTAATATAAAAGAACATCCCAATCATAAGAAGTATGAGCTTAAAAGGAATTACATAATAGAGTGTACTTGAAAAGAAAGAGAGGGGTAGGATCCCTTACCTCAAGTCTGACTTGTCTTGTTCGTTTCTTGATATTCTTGAATAATAAACTTGGGTCAATTTATAATTTCTTAAGTACCTCCTTTAAATATTATTATTCATTTAATATCACATATTATAATGTTATAATAATTGTTTAATAATGTTAGTTCATATCAGATGTTTTTGTCGATGTTTGGTACATGAGTGAAAAATAAACTTGTTTGAAAATGATTGCCCATGTAGTTATAAGTAAATAATTTCCAAAATATTATTAATGATTAAAATATCATATATATCCAGTAAATATTCATTTTATACTATTCCAGAACATTTGGAGATAAAAAATGAAAAGCACCATTCATGGAGACGGTAGGCCGTACGTACGCATGAATGCTACTTTCATTTTTTTCATATTAATGGAATTAAAATTAAATGAGATATATATATATATATATTATAATTATAGTATAATATATATGTTATATAGGTCACATATGTTCATTAATTTCATTCTTTATACATTCCATGTATTGCATGAACGAGTCCCATCACTTGAGGGGGTGGTAGTCCACACTTACTCATATGAAATTATCGCATTTGCACGACATTCAAAGAATAAAGGTATGTTTTAAATATAAAGTACATAAGCATATAGTAAACATAAATACCATATATATAATATATAAAATACAGTGACATCATAATGGCCACATTTAAATGTGTTAAAAGAATATTGAACAATCATCGTTTCGTGAGGCAGAAAATCGCCAACCACAGAAACAGTATGTTCTTTAACCATTAGACAATGGTGTGTGTAGGTGTAGCTCTAATACTTCTCATAAAAACCTCATAGTATATTTAAGATACTGTTATTGTTACAAAATAAAGTAATAAAAAGAGTTTAGAGGGTTGGAGAAGCAAAATAAAACATAAGAAGACAAGAGAATACACTACCTTTAAATCGGGTAACTCTTTTTTATTTGAGCTCAAAGGATTCCTTGGAAATACTTATGCCCAAAGTGAGGCTTCTAGGAGTAAGAGAGGGATGTGGAGAGACAAAAGGGTCAGGTTTTGGCCGAGCCAAAGGCTTGAGAGGTGTAGGTAAGGTGGTAGAGGTGGGGGCCTTTTATAAGAGGAGAGGAGGGGCACTCTTGGAAAGTTATAAAATGTTACTTTATTATAAAATGAGTTTCGGTTTTTAAAGGTCCCAAAATTATATATTTCAAGTATAAGGTGATAATAGTTCTAAATAAACCCATACAATAGGGTTTTGACAAGTTTAGGGCTTAGATTTTAAATTATCTTTTCATTTTATTTTAATCGTTAAATAATGAGGTAATCACTGCATCATCATGATGTCATAAATAATTTAATTTATTTAATGTCTAAAAATTATTAAAAAACTATTATGATGTAAGAAATATTTTTATCTTTCTAATTAATATTTATAGTCAAAAATATGACTTGTATGACCCCATTTAAAAATTGTTTTAGTAAAACAACACATGTTTTTGACATTTTTATTTTAACATTAAATAAAAAGTTATTAATGTCATTTTCCTACCAAAGTGGCTCCATGGGGTCCCCAAGTTGACCAATGGATTTTCTTGGTCGGAAATTACACATCCAATAAGGGTAGGACATGTGTCAAGGTCATTTCATATTATTAAAACATTATTTTTATCTTAAATAACACTAATTACCTCTAATCGCGATTAAAAATCTAAAAGTTACCATTCACCAAAAAAATTATTTTAATCCCATTGAACCACATTTTAAATCCTAATTAAAACCATGTATGTATTATTTTTGAAATTCAAAACACAGAGGTGGTAAAATTTCATTTAAACGAAAAATCAGTTTTTTTAAATACCACTTAGTGGTTTCACTATTCATCAAAAAATGAAGTTTTTTAGAAAAATACCAAAAATTCACCCTAAGCTATATTTGATATTCCAAATTAAAAAATTATTTCTATTTTAAAAAATTCAAAACATATAAGTTACATTAATTAATTTAATAATTAATTCCCGCTGTTAGAACAAATAGTTTGTTTTTATGAAACAATATGTATCAAAAGATTGACACTAGTTTATGTCAAATTTCAAAGTGAAATTAATCCCAATGACCACTATTGGATTAAATGGTAAAAATATATTCTAATTCCACTTTAAAACCAATTCAATAGATAGTCTAATCATATAAATAAATTAGATTAAAAAGAGGTTTTGAATTAAAATACAACATTTTTCACTATTCATTAAAAATGAACTTTATCGGAAAAAATACCAAAAATTTACACAAAGTATATTTTGATGTCCCAATTCTATAGAAGAATTTTATTTTGTCAAGTATAACACATAAAATTGTCAAAAAGTGGATTTAAAAGAGGTTCTCCATCAAAAGGCGGTTAATCGACCTTTTAAAGAATATTAGAATGTTTACGATTAAAATTAGATTCATTCACATTTTTAATCTTCTAACATTTATAGTAAAAAGTAAAAATATTTGACAAACATATATAATATTTTTGTAGTTATTTCTGTACATTCTTGTCATTACAATGGCTAGGTGTTAACTAAAATTTAAAATAATATTTTTTTATTATTAGAGTGCAACGTAAGATTTCAAAGGAACTCGTTGTTGCGTATTTGGTAAGCCATCGAGCTTAGAATTCCCTTTAAATTAATATTAACATTTTATTCAAAAATAGGGATAAATATATAAATTTCATATTCTTTATTTTCCTGGGGTGTTACAATTTTATTATTTCTATTTATCCATAGAGATAGGATTCCAATATGTTAAAAAATGTCATCAATTTGAATGATAGAAACCAAAGGATGATCTCAGCTAGTTTTCTACCATCAGATACCTAGTGGGGTGTCACCAGCCAGTTGGTGGCAATTATAAAAGATCTTTTCCTACTTATATCTCATCGGGTGCCTTGTGTACTGTCACCAACTAGCTAGTGTCACAAGATAGAATGTCTGCATATCCAAGTAGCTCATCAGCTACTCGATGGAAGCTTAAAACTACCCAATTAATTATTTAGATGCCTAAGAAGCCTAAAGAATCCCAACTATATATTTAGTAGCAGCAGGGAGCTACCCAGTTGCATCATTGTAGGCAGTCAATGGAAGCATTTATTATGCTCAAAAATTAACTGAATTACTCTTCCAAAACCTCCTTGATTACAGATCTATTAAAAAATATTATTTTTGACCATGGAGACTAAAAATTGACCCATTGATTGAATATAAGCACACAATTACCAATGAGAAATTTCATCGATCACAAATTTAATCCTTGTTATTGTTTCTCTTTCAGTTTAAATCATAAGTGTAGACTCTTTTTAAATCATTATATTTTCTTCAAGATTATTCAAAATCTATCTTAATTATATATCATATTCTTTTATATATTGAGATAGATATTCAATTTTATTATTCATAAAACATTATTTGTCTTCACACTTCCTTTTATTTTTGTTCTAGCAACCATTAAAAGTGAGGGTTTGCAGTTTCTTACCAAAACCGCTAAAAGGTGAGATATTTCTTTATTTTTGTGGTACATAACTATAAGCATTATAAATTTTGGGTTTATTTTAATTATGGTTTCTTGTGGTATAAAATTAATAATAAATAGTGGTTTGGTATCTTTGATACCATTAAAGATAAGGATTAATACAGAAATCCCTTCAGGAATTTTGGTGGGATACATTAGTGCTCATAATAGATAGTTATATAAAATCCTATATAAAATCATGTTATTTGATAATTTTATGTATTAATCAAATATTTATTTAATTTATTGTATTCTTATCCAATTTATCTTCGATATTATTTTTTTCAGCATGATTAATTGTTATATCACTACTAAACTTATCTATTTTAATTGTGATACAAATAACCATTTCCTTTCAATTATTCTAAAATATTTAATTTTTTAATAGGATTACATATATGATTATGTTGTTTTATTTTTATATTTAATAATATTTTATTAATATTTTATTAAATCTTTTAATTATTATTATTTTCATTAAGGATTATTTTTCCTTTAAAAAAAGTAAATTTTCCTCCTCCCTTTTTCCATTTTTTCCTACTCAAAACTACATTTGGTCTTTGAGCTAATATTGAATTTAATTTTTCTTTGATTAATTCCATTTCCCTTATTTATAACATATTCAAAGATAAATTAGTTTTTAAAAAAACATAATAGCTTTTTAATAAATATTATTTCTTTTAAATCGAATCTACTTCATATGCTCATGTTTCTTTTAAAGGGAAATTAATGTGTTATGAAAATTATTTTGACGGTTCCAACTATAGTTATTTTAATATGAGTATGTTAACCATTGATATAAATATTTTTTATCCTATATGGAAAATTAGCATTCATGAATACACTCATACTAATTAAATAGAAGATAAATCGACACTTAATTATACTTCTAATTTTGAATTAGATGGTAAGGATATGAACAAATTAGATTTTGGTTTAGAACAAAATGATTTTAATCATATATCTACATTCAAAAAAACTCATGAAATATAATAACCATTTCATATCACTCTTTAATAAATAAACATATTTAAATCTACTTTATTACATACATATATAAAACGCATTGAAATCATTAATATCCATCTTAATAAGTCTATTATTGAGTATATTACATGATTCAATTATATTTTTAATGCTATAAAATCTATTTGATACAAAATTTCATTATAAAAAACAGTCATGAAAATCAATTTTCTATTACCAATCAAATGGGTGGAAAAATTAATGGATATCCATGAAGTTAAACATATAAAGAGAATGTTGATTTATGATATCATCGTATCTCTCAAGGCCTATGTGATAACTAAAAAGTGAAACGATTTGAAATAAGAAAATGAAGTCAGGGAGGTAAAAAAGTTAATTAAATTTTGGTTTATCAATGATTACTCACTCATAAGTGACATTAAAATCTATCATCATTCCAAGATTATAAAAACGTTTATTAATATGGAAATATGCAACTACTAAACTAAAAATGAAAATAAAGAATCGTAATATTATTTAAATAGTTTTAAAAATAAATGTCATATCAAGATGGATTATCCCTTGAACAATAATAAGGATAAAGGAAAGAAAAAAGCTTGCAATGCTCTAAAAGTCATATCATGGAGTACTAGTGATGACTCTCTTTCTTTATCTAATTTAGATGAAAAAAGTGAAAAGTAAATTATGTCTCGCATCGAGGTATGTGATGAAGTCAATTCGTTACATATTTATCCTTTTATTTATTCATCTACTTCTTTAACCCTTTATCTTAGTTATTAAGATATAAATTATTCTAGATATTAAATTAAAAAAAAGGATTTTCTTAGCTTATATCAAAATTTAAAAACCTATAATCAAATATTATCAAGTTGTATTTGAAAAATATCAAATTATAAAAGAAAACTATTTTTTGGTTTAAAAATTAAATGAACCAAAAATTAATAATTTAGAATATCATATTAAATTTATTAAAAATACTTTATCCTAATACACCCATGCTGGTAAATATTTAAATATTAATTTTTCCATAAATTGTTTTTAAAATTATTTATAATTTTTTTAAATCAATGTAGACATTCCAAAAATAGTACAAATAGTACTTTTGTAAAGGGACATTCAATAAATAAATTTTTTTATTAGGGAAAGATATTTGGGTATAATACTTTTGAATGACATTTTAAGAATTGTAGATATGGTATATAAAAGATCATTCTTCAACCATCTCTAAGTTTCTAATTTAAAAACATTTTCTAAATAAAATTTTATTCCAATGTATTTAATTTCTAATATAAGTGAAACCAAAATATTGGATTCCAAAGAATTAGTGTCTTGAAATTTTTTAGGAAATCTATCTTAAGAACAAAACCTAAGAAGATAATTATTATATGGATAGTGGATTTTAACAACCATTTGTGGTAATCCTTCAGAATTCAATTGTCTTGAAAAGTTTGATGGAGGATATGTCACATTTGAAGATGGCTAAAAAGTAAAATCATAGGTATTTGTATGTTTTCTTTATCCAAATATACTTTAATTAAATAATTTTTTTCATTAAAGGTTAGGATAATTTAAACATTATTATTAAATTATGTGATTGAGGTTTTAGAATTACTTTGGATAATGATTTTTAAGTAGTTTTTTATCCTATTGGAAAAATTGTGTTTAACGAATGTCATTTTAAAAAGGTATATATTTTGAAATTAAAATTTATTCAAATGAAAAATGTAAGGTGTTTATGTGATAATATAGTGATCCTTAGCTTTTGAATAGAAATTACTGTCATAATTGAACACACACACTAGTATTGCTCAACTATAACTATCTAGTAGTATATTTACTATATATTCTCCAAGATAACATTGTCTCTATACCCTTCCAACCTAATAAGAAACCAAAATCATACATAAAAACTAGAATATATGTTTCATCTTCAAAAATAATATAACATGTACACCTTGATCTTTTTGGACTAGAAACTTTTTCTACCATCAGTGGAAAATCATAAAAATTTAAAATTATCAATGATTATACTATATATATTTATATATGGGTTTAATTTTAAACTCAATTAAACAGGACTTGTAAAATATTTTTTATTTTTTCCAATAAATTAAAAAATTTAAAGGGATATCAGATCTTATCCTATATAAATGACCATAGTTGGGGGTTTGATAATAATGAATTTGATGAAATTTGTTCTTATCAATATTATCATCATTTATTCTCCGCTCCTAGAACACCTCAATTAAATTTTGTCATTAAATGATGAAATAGGACCCTTTAAGAGTTATTTATTATACATTAAAATTAATTCAAATTTTGTAATTAATTTTTGGTTGATGCATTCAATAACTATTACTATATCATTAACTGTTTTTTCAAAGACCCATCCTCAGAGATACCCCTTTTGAACCTTGTAATTGCAAACATCCTAAACAAGGATATTTTAATGTTTTGGGGTGTAATTGTTTTCTCATTAACACCGTTGTCAACCTATGAAATTCTGACCACAAATTTTACTATGGTTTCTTTATTGGGTACTATAACTCATGTGAATCATACCATGTATTTAATAATATGACTAAAATTCATGTATTGTCAATAACAATAATTTTTAGGATGTAATACCTAAATAATATCCTTGGAGTGATGATGGTGTTATCCAGGATAGCTTTACCTTACATAAAGCTCAAAATTATAACAGAAATATAGGTGAAAAATAACCCCAATCTACTACTTTAATAATGTTGTGGGTTGAATGAAAATACCATCCCTTATATAAAATTATCAGTGAATTATAATCTAGAACTCAAATTAGAAGATCTTTCATAAATGAGTTTTATAAAATTTATTATATCTCTCTTTGAACCCCCAAAAAATTGATGATTATACAAATAATGAGATGTAGATACCTTCCATACAAGATGAGATGAACTAATCTCAAAGTAATAGTGTTTGTACTTTGTGGAAAGACCCAAAAATCATCACATTATTGGAACCAAATGGATTTATCAAAATAAGTTTAATGAGTAAGGTAACATCAATCATAATAGGGTTATACTTGTTTCAAAATTATATAATTAATATGAAGGTATTAATTTCAGTGAAATATTTTTACCCATTTATTCTCTATAATCCATTATAATATTATTATAATTAATTAGCCTCATTAACTATAAAAATTTTCAAATGGTTGTAAAAATTTGATTTTCTAAATGGTTTTATTTATAATTTTTTTCCGAAGCAAACCAGTTTTGAAGATCCTAATTTTCTGAATCATGTTATCATGTTAACCAAAGCTCTCTACTATTTAAAAAAATCCCCTCAATCTTGGTATGAAAGGTAAAAATAATTTCTTTTATCAAATCATTTCAAAAAATGAGAAATTTAATTCCACAATTTTTCTAAAAACTTTTTCAATGTATTTGTTAATTTTTTAAATTTATATTTATTTCATTATTTTCATCCAAGATAAATAATATATTTTTAATTAATTTTTTTATTTAGTGAATGAATATTTTGTAATGGGTTTTATGGAAGAACTCAAATTCTTCCTTGGTTTTCAAATTTCATAAATTATTGATGGAAAATTTATAAAAGAATGTAAATAAACTAATCATCATTTAGAACATTTTATCATGAATCATGATATGGAAATAAGTAGACATGTGATTACCACTTGTAAGTTATCATCGAATGAATCTAGTAAGATAGTTGAGAAAATTATTTGTAGAAGTATGATTGGGATTTTTCTTTACCTTACTGTATCCTAGTCAGACATTATGTTTAGTGTTTTCATTTATGATTTTTTTTATCAATGTCAATGGAATCTCAATTAAATGTTCTCAAACTAATGTTTAGATATTTTAAATTATCTAAAACCCTAATATTATTTTATCCAAATTACACTTATTTTCAACATACTTTTATTCTAATTATGATATTAGAGGATTCCAAATAGATATGAATTGTAGTAGTGAGACTTACCACCTATATTGAAAATACATCATCTAATGGAGTAGTAAGAAGAGAAAAATTGTTTCAATTTCTATAAGTGAAGAAAAATACATAACCATTGGGATTTGATTATGAAAATAAAATGGACGAATCTGTAACAATCCATATATTTATAAATAAAATTCTATTTTATTTGAACACATGCCTTATTATGTAATTTAGTCATAGAAAACACATGCACTAATTAAGTTATTTATGACCAGTTTTAATATAAAAACTATTATATTTAAAATACCATTAAGAATCTCAACCATTGATAATATATCCATTATACAGTGACTGTAAATCTTACCACATAATAAGGGTTATGATAAAGTGTAATTGACATATACGGATGGATTGATGTCCTAAATTAGTGTTATCATCCCCTATAACACCCATCTATCAGAGATTATATGGGAGAGAGAACCACTAGGATTTTCCCTTTACCAATCCCATCTTCAGCTTCAACAATTGAATTTCCAGTTAAACTGTTTATAGGATAATTCACCCTATTCTGGATTATATCCCAAAACATGTTCACCAAACCACCCAAAGAATTTTTTACCATCGAATAACATTCCCTTAGATCATACATTATTGTAATAATGGGTTCTTTATGTAGACCCTAGAAATATGAAGATGAATAGTTTTTTATTTTGAAAAAAAAGTAATGATAATATTTATACGTTTTCTTATTACTTGATGAATGGTTATATAATGTGTTGGATAAAAAATATATTTTGAGATGAATAAATCAAAATATTTTTTTTGTGAAATATATATTTTCAATTATGATATTATATTGATAATTTCATGAATTTTTTAAATAATTATTATTTTACTAAAATGTTCTTATTAATTTTTATTTAATTAAATATAAACTATAATATAATGTAATGAAATCTGATGTTATTTTTATATAGTTCATAATGTTATTAGTATAATCATAACTAGTATGATTTAGTAAACAAGAATTTTTATTTAAAAGATAAATTTTTAAAATATATGAAATTATTTTGTTAAAATAACTGTTATTTTTTAAAACCTCTTTTCTAAATAACCCAATGGTGTTTTTTTCATAATTTTTTGAGACTGTCAAATTTTTGGGTAAAAAATAAATATTGCATAAATATATAGTTTATATTATGAAATTATTATTTCCCAAAAGTGATTTAATAAATGATATAAAACAAATAAAATTCCTAATATTGATTTTACATTTAAACTAATTTTTTTATATGTTATTTGATAAATTTTATTATCTTTCAATAAATCATCCACTCCCAATATTATATTTAATGCTTTTAAAATCATTTCTATATTTAAATGACTCACTTATAGATCACCCATGGTATTATATTAATATTATAGGTTTTTTCATATAAAAAATTTAAAAACCAAATTATTTGGTAAAAAAAACATTGGAAAAACCATGTGATGCTTTGTAGTTTTTTTATTTTATTACAAAGAGTCCAAAAAATATGTTCAGAAACTAATAAAAATTTTACCTATATTTTCCTAAAAATTCCCAACTAAAATATCATTCATTTTCAATAAAAACACATTTTCTATTAATTTTGTCTCTTTATAACTCTCTAAATCACATCCTAATGTGTTCCCACACTCAAAATAATCTACTCCCAAGCTTTCATAAACGCCCTCTCAAGGTAGGGGATTCCACTCTATTCTTTTCCATTCAAGAACCTCCATTATATTTATCCTTTTTAATCTAAATTGATTATTTTTAATTCATTTATAAATATTACTTTATTTTCAAATTAATTTTTTAATAATGAGAGATAATTTATCCTCTCTCGTTATAACCATTTGATCAGCCATTACTATACCGAAGTGAGGGGATTATCTCTTCTCATCTTCGATTATTTCCAGTACATTATTTATAATAATCCCTTTTGATTTGAAATTTTTCATGTTTTATTGTGTTATTGCACATCCCTTTTATTATATATATTAATCTATTTTAATTATATAACACAATTCATTCTTATTAATCCCTTCCATGAAACGTTATGTACACTCGTTATGCATCCAAAATTATCCCATGATTTTCTATTCCAAATTTTGTATTGTCAATACTCATCCCCATTTTAACTCAAGGGTTTTTACCTAGATGGAAATATCATTAATTTATTGTCTAATTATTTTTATGCAACCAGTACTGCATAATAATGGGATTAAAATTTTTTAAATAAATTATTATGTTGTATGGTCTATGTGGAACATAAATGCGAGTACATAATTTAAATATGACTACTGGGACCAGGATTATATATCCCTCTTATGAATTGGGTAAATTTTCTTTCTCATGATATATGATGTATAGTTCATAGTATTTTATCCTAATAACACTATGTTATGATCTCTTTATGGTTATCCTTGACTTATTCTTATGATTTTGGGTTTTATATAGTTTCTACATTCCTATATTAACTTGATGTTATCATATTATATCATACATTATTGTTCATTTGTATGATTCTGATTTTTTTTATGTTTCCTTGATATATCTCTTCACTAACATGTATTACTTTCATCATGTTATTCTTTTATTATTCAAATATTGGTCTTTATAGTGCACCCCTCTCTTATGTGCATCCTCATCTTCTCTCATTGAATTTTTAAAGAGATGTGGAATTTTAAGAGCATATTATGAAGTTTTAAATAATTTTGTTGTATTGATGTTTCATGTTATTATCTTATGTATCTAATAACCCAAATAAACTAGAAAATTCTGTCTTTTGGGTTTGTATTATTTCTATAATTATATGATAAATCATAGATTTAGGTGTATTGAAGATATGGGTTGTCCTGGTTGGTATCAAATGGAGGCCTAGTTATTTTTTGGGAATTGGATTTGGGTAACATAGTGAAAGCCTTAGGGATAATAATGGAACATTAGAAAACATATCTAAATTATGGTAATGTATCCAGGAAGAAGTTTCCATGAATCATGATCCCTATATTGATACTATATGTTGATGTGACTCTAAATGTTTGTACCAATAGGTTGTAAACTCAAAAATGGTTCATTGGGAATTGAGTATATCATCACATAATTCATAAAAAAATGTCCCTAATAAAAATATGGTTTTACACTACTACATAATATGTTTTTTAAATTAAAAATATATTTATGATCCTTTATAAAGTGAACAAATTCCTCATATAAATTTTTGTTAGGTAATAAACCATATATAACATTGATTGAAATCTAGATATTCATAGGTTAAGTAATGTATTCCATTTATGATTTATCCTTTCAATGTTCATAGTTTCTATTATAGGTTTTTAATTGTTTAACAACTCTTTTCCGATGTTTTCTGTTACTTCAGTAAATGTCTAGAAATAGGAGGAACCAAGTGAACTAACAATATTATTAGAAATTCACAAATAATATTCCCAACCCAATGGGAGTATGAGTCAATAACATCATGAAATAATTTACTCAACTAACTCATGTCATACATAGTATATGTAATCTTGTTGAAAACTAATATCCCTCAAAAAATATTAAGGTTCAGTTGATACCTTTATGTTCCAAAGGCCTCCAACTTTCAATTGATTTTCTGATCCCTTAAACTTGAAAATATATATCAACTCAATTGAAATTTTATTCTACATACATAAATGATATAAGTAAGATATTTTATTGTTGTTTGATTATCATATATTGAGAGAAATTGATAAAATGATGATATTGATCAAACATACAAAATCTAAGGTGTAGATCAAATACATGGAGTAGAAAGAATTCCTAATAATGTTTATTGATAAATATTTTCTGCACACACTATTAATAAAAATAGTGATGGTGTTTCTTTTTATAAAGAAAAATAAAGATGAATCTATCAAATTGTATGATGAAAATTTCTCAATACTTTTTTTATATGCCTCCACCTATTTAATTTAACTTATTTAGTGGTCTAAATTTCTATTTGAGATGATATTTGATGATTTTCATATTGAATATTGATGAGGAAATTGAAACATATTCATGGAATTTTTAATTTGTGGTTAGTTAATCTCAAGGGTAATTTGATATGAAGAATAAAATGGATTTAAATTTTGATGATGAAGTTGATAAATCTATTGGTGGGTAGCAAGTCCAATATCCCACTTGTCATTTGTGTGGGAAGAATCAACCATGAAATTTCGTGAATGATACTAGGAAATACTTTATATTTGTGAAGGAATGGTATCTATATATTAAATTTCAAATGGAGAAACCCATAAATGATATAGATGAAATTAATTCTCTATTCAACCCTTATCTTGTTGTATAATTTCTCAACAGTACATAAAAAGAACACTATAAAAATAAATTCATTAATACAGGGGTTTTAAATGGTAATTGGTGAAGACAAACCATAAGTCTTAGTGAGAACGTATAAGTTTATTCCATCATAAATATTGAGTTGGATCCTAAAAATTATGTTGTGGTAGTTATTCTTGTTATTCCTTCATAAATAGAAAACGTACAATTTAATTTTGGTTCTATGAATTATTTCATATCAGGCATGTTTTGTATAATGATTCCATAACCGCCTCCAAAAATTGAAGTAAAGTCATCTGTAAATATGTATATGTGTCAATTATTTCATCCCAATAATATAATTCGTCCCCTATAAAATAATTTGGATGAATTCCCCAGTTAACCTTATGGGAATAGATTTAGAATAATTTGGTGTTATTGTGGTATGGATTGGATTTAATTTTATTGAGACAGTATCAATTATAGAGAGAAAGGAATCACTCTCTATATTGAAAAATCACCATATAATTCTATAAAAGTTAATGGAGGAGGATGAAACTCCATAGGAATCATTATCTCAATCATGGATACTAATACCTTATGAGAAAGTGTATCGAGATCAAATGGTTAAGAATAAGGAAAAAAATTTCCTTAACTACATTCCCATAGAATGGGAATGTGATGGTGTTTTTATCGATGTTTTTTTGGGTCTTCCTCTATGTCATGATGTTGAGTTCTCTATCAAGCTTATACCCAAAGCATTTCTAGTATCCAAGGATTTGTATAAAATGGAAAATGTTTAACATGAATTGATAAAGAAGAAACTATAGGATAATATGGATAAATGGTTTATATTTAAAAATTCTTCATATAGAGACTATATCATTTTACACATATAAATATAATTTTAAGTATTATTGACAATAAAATACAAACTAATGATTGTAATGTCTATTTTATTTTGAAGAATGCGTATATAAAATTGAAAACAATGAAATTGATTAAAAAATCATTATATTAATCTTCCGTATTGAGCTCAAAAATCTCTTTGATCTCTTACATCTATATAGATTAACCTAGTGAATACATAGACAAAAGGGAAGAGATAAAATACCAGTGAGGTAATAAACATAGGAATAAAGAATCGCATAAGAGTTAAAAGGAATAACATTATGAAATAAAAATTAATGGAACATGAATATATATATGGATTAAGATCTCATAGAACAAGGAATCCTGTGATCAAAAAAACATTAGAATGTGGGAATAGTATATAACATGGCATCAACATGAGTCAATTAAAACTACCATGACTGTATAACATGGTGGACAAAATCCCATAATGGATTCAGTTTACTCTCTAATCCAATACATGATGTCTCAGAAGAGTAACCATTAACCAATGAATTTGAGCACTATATAGACACACCAATCATAAAATGTTCATGATTTCCACATATAAAAATGGTGTTTAAGATACTTTATAAATGATCCACTTTAGTTTGTTTTAAGGGAAAATATTAAACAGACCTTAAATATGAAAAATGAATAATTGTTTAAAACCAGAAACTAACTAACATAGTTTTTTATTATGAAATGATGGATTTTATATTAAAAATGGTGTTTCAGAATATATTTTGGAGTGTACATGATAAGGGGTAAGAAATGGGGTAGTTCCCTTTAATCAGGATTGCTTATTGGGAGGACTTAAAATTGGAACATTTTTAAACATGAATTTTCCCTTCAATGAAGGATGAATTTATCTGGATACATATGTTTGGAACATATAAACAAAACTTATAAAAATTTCATAAGACTAATGAATAAAATCATCGGATGAAATAATGAAAAATTATAACCCAGTGGTAAATTTGGTGGTTTAGAGATATCATGTTCCTTATGTCGGAATAAGTTCTGTACTTGCACTTAAGGTCTTGGATAATAAAATTAGATTCATTAATAATTTAATTCATAGCCTATTAAAAATATATTTTATTTATTATAATTTTATTAATTTCATTTATTGCCATTTTTATGAGTTGTAATGTTTAATTTTGTTGCTTTGGGACCATTCGTTTCATATTTTTATAGTCAGATCCTTTGAGTATAATTACGGTAGTTCTTTTCAAATGGATGAAAAAAATACATAAGTGGAATGAAATGGTATTAATTTCACACTATAATTTTAAATGTTCTCATATATCATTTTTTCTGATATTAGGATGACTAATCTGATAAAATGTAAATGATAAATATTTAGTTTATTTTGCAGGGTTTTCAATCATTACAAACTATTTTTGTTTTATTATTTAATATTAAATATATATTAGTTCCAGAACATGAAAAATTTATAATATATATTTTAATATATATTTGAACCATTATAATGATTTTATTACTTTCTTTGAAGGTGGTAATGGAAAATGATACATCATCATCCACAAAGGTAGTGAATTGACACATAACAGACAATGTTTTTTTAAGATAAAAGGGGAATATAAGAGATTTGATGGTGGAAATGCCATTAAAATAGTAAAATTATTATTTATATATTATAAAAGAGTTATAATGTTGTTTTTTATTGGGTATTTAAGGATGCGATAGAAGAAATAAATAATTTAAAAGAAAAAATAGGATGATTTAACCACTTGAATATTGTCTCCTTGGAAACCTCCTTAAGGAACACGGCTTTGGTCTTTTATTGAGACTAATAGATTCTCTATGTGAGGAATAGTATTGGGAAGGTATTATGGTAAATTATATACAATATAAAAAGACTATGAGGTGCGAGGAGAAGGGGTGGTGAGGGGTTGTATTTATAGGGGTTGGAGAGTGGTGTTTTTAGATTATTTTATTCATTTGATTATTATTTTGGCTCAAGAATATCAATAGTGTTGATTCCTAAGACCTAAATAGTAACTAGAACATGTTAGTTCATGATATTGGTTAATTACATCATCCACTACTCATAAAAGAATAAAAAAGTCTTGTATTTAGCTCATAAGGTTAAATACCAAAAATTAATGTATTTCCGTGTTCACTAAAAAATAAAGTGTTTTTGAAAAAATGAAATAAAAAATCACCCTCTCCATTTTTTAATTTTTATATTTCAAAAATGGACTCCATTTTATGAAAATATTTTTCTAAATATGAGAAATTTATTTTTTTAGTTTATATCATATATTATTTGGAAAATATTGACTTTAATATTATAACTGATTTTATGACACTTTGAAAAATTAGTTAAGGTCTCATAA
The DNA here is from genome assembly GCA_963277665.1 of Viscum album. NCBI lineage: Eukaryota > Viridiplantae > Streptophyta > Magnoliopsida > Santalales > Viscaceae > Viscum > Viscum album. The sequence continues at coordinate 2,130,394,439 of OY728155.1, read as the reverse complement.
TACTATCTTATAATTATAATAAAAAAATATTAATTTATGAATCTATTTTATGAAAATAAATTTTCTTTTAAGTCATTATATTATTTATAAGATTGTAAATAAACATTTGTGTTTTCAAAAAAATACCAACAATTAATTTATCATTTTGAAAACATTTATTTACTTATTTTGTGATACAGATATATCATATTTTAATTAATAAGATACCTAAATATTATTTATAATTTATTAATTGAGATTACTATTCTATGGTATAGATTACTATTCCTAACAATCATATTACTATTCTAATGGTCGTGTTACTATTCCAAAAATCAGATTTCTAACGGTCATAAGGTTTTTCTAATTTCTATAGATACCTTTTGTTCTAATAATCTATCCCTTATATTTTCTCCCAAGGTTGTATATATTCATATTATAAAGTGATATTTTATAAGTAACATTCTATTTTTAAAGATTTGTTTTTGATTTCGGTCATTCTAGTGGATTGAGAAGATCCAAATGTTCCTATTATTATTATATTATTTTCTATTTATTATAACAACGTAATATTCAGAATTCTTATTAGTTTTTTTCTGACTAATGTATCATTATTCATTTATTATTATAATGTTTTATCGTGTTATGTATGTGACTTATATGATTTATACTACATGAAATATTTATAAGAAGGGAAATTTCGTTGACAAAATTGAGGGTCGTTACATTCTTCTCCGATTATGGTATTTTCCCCACAAAAACTCACTCTATATACTAAGGTGAAAACAAGTTGGAGTATTTCTCCTTCATCACCTCCTATGGTTCCCATGTCACCACTTTGTATTTATGGTTCCTCTATAGTACTTTGACTAGGTGAGTTTTCTTCTTGCATAGATATTCATCTCTACGATCCAAGATCTTCAATGGTTTCTCCCCATAAGAGAGATCATTTTTCAACTGTACAACCTCTAAATTCAGTGCATGTGAGGTATGTGGTATGTAATTCCTCAAAAGGGATACCTAGAATAAATCATGCTCTTGATACATTGTTGTTTTATGTTTTAGTCGATATTCCATAACATTGACACTATCAAAAATATCGAAAGGGTCATCATACCTAGGAATTGTATTTCTTTTCTTTCTAAATCTCATGCCTCTCTTCCATGGAGATTTTTAGTAGAATAACATGCCACCAACCAAAAACTCTAAGTCTCGTCGACAATTATTTTCATATCTCCTTTGTTGAATTTGGGATTCCCTGATGTTTTAATAAATATTTTTCAACTCTTTTACCATTTCATTAACCATTTTATGTTCCAACAGTTTACATTCACCTACTTTATCCCATCTTGAAGGTGTTTCACATTTTTTCCCATAAATGGATTTATTTGGATCCATTTGAAAGATTGAGTGGAATTTTTTTGTAAGATAACCTAAATAGAGTTATATGTTGGTCTCGTACTCCTTTTAAGTTCATAAAACATGATTTCAACATGAATTTTAGTTTTTGATTAGGTTACATAGATTGGCCATTAGTTTAAAGATGATAGGCCATACGGAAGATCAACTTATTGTTTAGAAAATGTTGGAGACTTTTCTAGAACTTGGAGGAAAGTATAAGATCTCTATTAGATAAAATTGATAATGGTACTAAATGTAGGCTCATAACATTTATTATGTATATCTATGCTACATGATTGAGTAATAATTACTCTAGAATTTTGGTAAAGTGAGTTGTCATTATTAGACGACTTATAATAACCCATATAGCATTATTTCCTCTGGATTTCATTTCATGTCTTATATAAAAGTATATGGTGATGTTTTCCCATTTCCATGTTTGTATAGGTAATGGAATCATCATCCCCTTATAATTTTATCTTTACACCTTCACTTAATAACATACCAAGAACTTTGATGTATATTCAGTGATCTCCTTTTCTTATTGTACCACCAATAGTGCACTATGAGATCATGATACACCCGTTTCCTTTGTAGTTGGATGGAGAAGTTCAAGTTATGTGCATCATTAAATATATCCCTTTTTATTTAGGATTTTATGATACAATAATTCAGTACCCAAATCTTATTAGTCCTTTTTCATCAATTTTTAACTCTGAGGAGTTCTATTTTATGATAACTTCCACATTCATCTTAATTTCCACATCATCTCTTTATGCATCAATTGTATTACCTAAAAGGGATGGTTGGGTAATTATTTGATAAAGGATGGATGAATTTCCTTTTTATTGATTCTCATTCCCATCCATTTTAAGTGTTAAAATATTGAATCTATTTCAATTCTTATTATTGATAATGTTGTAAGATCATTTCTACTTAGATCATCTACCATGTTATTTGTTTTACCAGGATGGTACTATGTTGAGTAGTCCAAATACTTGATGATATCTAACAAAATTCACTAGAATGTATTAATAAAATTCAATTTCTATACATATTTTGGGCTCTTATTATTAGTATATATCTCATACTTATTCCAATATAGATAATGAAACTATATTTTCATTGTGAAGATAATAGCCACCAAATCCAGATCATCTGTGGGATAGTTTTACTATTGAAATTTTAGGTCCCTTGAGGTGTAGGATACCACTTTATCACTTCTTCTTACTATACAAACTAATCCATTATTTTAAGTAACATTATACACCAAAAAGTGTTCCATACTTTTCGGTAGTGTAAGTATTGGTGCAGTGATAAGCCACTTTTTTAAATCTTTGACCAGTCTTTGGATTCACTATTCTATAAAACCTTTACTCCCTTCCGAGTCATCTTGGTCAGTGGATTTCCCAATTATTAAAATTTCATCACATATTATTTATTATACCCATGTATACCGTGGATACTATAGATCTCTATTATAGATGTTGGTATAATCCACTCTTCAATTGTCTTTATCTTAGATGGGTCTATAAATATTCCCATACTAGTGATAACATACCCCAATAATGATACTTAATCCATCTATAACTCACATTTAATATAAATTTAAAATATTTTCTCCCTCAAAAAGGACATTATCATATTGGTAAAATGATCCTCATGTTCCTCCTTGAACATTAATTAAATAAAAATATCATCTATAAAGACTCCCATAAATTTATAAAGGTAATCTCTAAATACTCTAAAAATTAAGTCCCTGATATTTTCTAGAAAATTATTGAGTTTCATGGGCATCACTTTGAACTCATAGTTCCATTACCTTATTAAAAAGATAGGTCTGGGAATATCTTCCTTCCTCACCATTAATTGATGATATCCCGACTGAAGGTCCACCTTAGAGAAATAATTGGTCCCTCATAGTTGATCGATCATCTCATATATTAATGGAATGGATATTTGTTCTTTATTTTGATTTTATTAAATTCATGATAATTAATGTATAGGTGTATTGATCTATCATTTTTTTTTGAAAAAAAGGACTGGTGAACCCCATGGTAAAGCACTCAAGAATATAATTCCTTTGTCTAGATTCCCTTGTAACTAATTCTTCAGTTACTCAAAATTAATGGTGGAAATCATGTAAGGAGTATTTGATATTGGAAAAGATCTAGGTAAAATATCGATGGAGAAATCAAAATATTGGATAGGATTAATATTGGGAAATTCATAGGGGATCCCGTTAGTATAGTTCCTCACAATGGGCATGTCTTCGAGTATGATCCTCTCCTTTGTCACAATCATTTTACCTTGATATCCTTGCACAAAGAGAAAGAATATCCATAATTGATATGATGATTCTGAATGATATTCATCCTCATCCGTAAACTCATACAGAATTTGAGGATACCTCAGGATTTGAATACTAATATCCCTTTATCAATGGTTTATGTTAACTTTATATAAATATAGATAAAAAATGCTCAATATAACATTAAACTCCACTAAAGGATGTGGGATGAGACTTTCTGGGAGGTTGAGCCCAAGATCGTTAATTAGGTATGTGTTATATACTTTAGTTGTAATATTTTTCCCATTCATTATTCTCATAGATAACTTAAACATCATATTTTGAGATGGTTTTTGAATTATTGTACTGAACATTCAAGATATGAAAGAATGCATAGAACCAAAATCAAAAATTATGTTCTCTTTTATTGAATGAATAACCAGCACACATATCACCACATAATTTTCAACATCCACCTTAGTAGTAGTGATAGCATATTCCCTTACTCACTACCTTGGAGGTTGTTTTTATTGATTTCCTTTGACAACTCATGTCTTAGGGGAATTTTCTCATATCATTACCATTTCCATTATAGTTAAATAATATTACATCATGAATAGTGTTCATGTGAACCTTGATTCTTTATCTCATTTTGGAATTAATTAGTTTAAACCCCCAATTTTCCACAGAAAAATAACCTTATACTTCCACTTATGTAATGCCCCGACCCCAATTACCCAAAGTCGGTGCATTATTACATAACATTGGCATGATCACAAGAAATAAAGTCCCTAAGGACCGATCGGTTTAGCAGTCTTGGAAAATAGATTTCATACATGATTGTTACATTACACTTTATAACATACAAAAAAACATGAATAATACTTTATGAATTCCATTATTCCCATGGCTTAACCCTTCATATCAGTCACAATACACTTCTTCGGAACCTGGGAAAAAATAAAACATATAAAGGGGTGAGCTCAGATGCTCAGTAAGGATAACAATATTGCGGAAACATTAATAAATAATCATAAACATTTAAGTCAATGTATAACTAAAACAAAATCCTTTTAAACTTGAAATTCAACATAATATGGAAAAAATAAAATAATTCCATTTACTTATTCATATCGATATTCTACTAGTATAATAATCTCATGCAATATCACTACAACTTTCATAATGATGGAATGCATAATGCCATACTATCATAACCACATATCCAAGGCCTCATGCCAAGACTACAAATAAGATTCTGTCAAGACCTCGTTCCAAGATACTAGTTTGTCTCATGAGACCTACCGATGCATTGAGGAGCTATAGCGAGATCCACCCGTCACTTATTAAGTCCAATTCATTCCTCATATGAACAGGTTTAAACATAACATAAACATTCGTATTAAAAATAGAATACAAAATTTCAACACTTTATCTATAAACCATGAATGGTAAAAAAATAACACATCCACAGTCAAACATATCACAAAACCTTCAACAAAGTAGGGAATATTTGTATCATGATAAATCAACTTCAAAACAAGTTTAAAATCCATTAATGAATTCTGACATAGATGAAAATTATTTGCAAAAATCTTTGAGAGAAATACCCAATTTTCATGAAAGCAGTTAAAAGTCACACAATTTAGAAAGTAATTCATTTAAATAAATTTTTAAATCAAAGTGTCCCATACCACTTTGAAACTTTTGAAAGGAATTAACATTTTAAAAACATTCAAGTCCATATAAATAAATCCTTAAAAACCATTTTGAAGACATGGACATTAAAGAGAAGGATTAGAAGAATAAATATTTAAAAAATTTGAAATTATGTTTTAGTAAAAAGTCCCTAAAAATAATTCCTTTGAAAACTCTTTCATAAATATGGACATGTATAGTAAATATGTCCCAATAGATACTTACATAAAAACAACCTCGGATAATAAAGATATTGTCAAATTAACCCTTACCAATTTGGTAAATTATGAAACATACAACCAATTAAAGAGGTATCATACAATTAATATGTAAATACACATAAATTAAAGTGTATTACAGAAATAATACAATTATAGGTAGTACATACACCACATAAATGGTAATAGTGGCAATATGGCATGAATCTCACGGGAATAAGGAGTGAGATGAAATCCCCTTACCTTATACTTTTCCTTGATTGTGTGTATGTTAACCTCCTTTATAATAGTTAAATAATTGTTATCAAATTATACAAGAATCATATTCATAAATATGATATCATATATGATCTTTTAATATTGCTTTGTCAATAACATTTTAGTATTATCGTCGTTTTGGGTGTTAACTGATTCATTTTACTTTATATGCTTCATTACGTAAGTCCTGTTTTTTATGGATAGGTTGTATATTATTCATATCTAGAATTATATCAAGTCCTTAAACATTAATTTTAATCATCATATGATAATTATTATTTAACGGATATGATGGGGAAATGAATCTCATCGCGTTCGTGGAGACGGAAATCTATTCGTATGCACGAACGCTACTTCCATTTCATTTTAAAATGAATAAAACCAAATTATACCTAGGTATATTTTTATTCCTTTATAATATAATATCTTATATGTGTTACTTGAGTTCATTAACACCAACCTTTATACGTTCCATGTATGGTATGAACGAGTCATATCACTTTGAGGGGGCGGTATTCCGTACTTCCTCAAATGAAATTATTGTATATATATACAACATGAAACGAATAATGGTATGATATAAAATGGAATTACCGGAGCTTATATATAAAATAAATATCATTAATATCATATTTAATTATAGTGCCATCATAATGGCCACCATGAGAGGTGATAGGAGATATTTGAACAATCATCACTTCATAAGGCGTTTTGTTGTCATCCACAGAAACATTATGTTCTTCACCCATTAGATGGAGGTGTGTGTAACTGTAGTTCGAATAATTCTAGTAAAAATATCCTATAATATTTAGGATACTGTTTTTTTTTTTACAAAATAAAATAATAAGAAGAGTTTAGGGGTTGGAGAAGTAAGATAAAAGAAAATAAGCTAAGAGAAATTGTTACATTTAATTTGGGAAACTCCCTTTGGTTTGAACCAAAAAGGACTCTTGAAGTGCCCTCTTCCTACGGTAAGGCTTCTAAGAGTAGGAGAGTGATGTAGGTAGATTAAGTGGGCATAGTTTGGACGATCAAAAATGCTTGAGAGGTGTGAAGAATTGGTTAGAAGTGGTTTCATTTTATAAGGGGGGGATGGGATCTTTAGAAAAAACTTAATGTATTATTCTATAATAAATTCATATTCTGTTTATAATGGCTCCAATGTGTCTTATTCAAAGCCTATGGTGGGGATTTTTCGAAATAATTTCAACTAATTGAGTTTAGATAGTTTTGGGTCATTATATTAACTTTATCTTTTAGTTTTAACTCTTGGTTAATTAGTTTGACACTTACCATGTCACTTTGTATATTTATATTATATAGTTAATAAACTTACTATATACCTCTAAGAGACCCCAAAGTGGAACAATAATGATTCAACTATCATGATACAAGTACTTTGGATGAACCATAGATTTTTTTGAATTTAATATCAATTAATAATATAATATTTGTTTTCAAATCTCTTTTATGTCAATTTTGACACTTTTTGGTATATGATTTTTGTGAAAATCATAACAGCATGATTAATTCAAAAAAATGTTAATTAAATCAATCATAACATGTCATATTAACCAATAAAATTCTTTAATTTCATTAAAAGTCTCAAAATATATTTATTTTGGTATTTATAATATTAATTATTTCAATATTTCACTAATAAGGTAATTACTGCATCATCATAGTGTCATAAATAAATTAAATTATTTAATGTCTAAAAATTATAAATAAAATACAATTATATAGGAAATAGTTTTATATTTCTAATTAATATTTATAGTCAAAAAAATGACATATATAACCCTATGTAAAAAAAAGTTTTCTAAAAGCTATAGGTTTATGTCATTTTTGTATTTACATTAACTTAATTAATATAAAGTGTCATTATCACCTACAAGTGGATCCATGGGGTCCCAAAATCAACCCAAAGATTCCCATGGTCAGACATGTATCAACCAATAGGTTTAAGACATGTTTTAGGGTAATTTATTATTATTATATTATTATTTTTTTACTCTTATTTACTAGATTTACCCTTTAACCATGGTAAATTAAATATTTATTGTAATTATTCAAAATGTCTAAAAATAAAAATTTCCTATTTACAATATTTGGAAATACTAATTCCAAATATGGAGTCCATTTTTTCAAATTCAAATAACATAAGTGGAAGAAATTAACTTAAAATTAATTCCCACTGTCAAAACAAAAAGTTTGTTTTTAAGAGATAATAACTATCAAAAGATTGACACTTGTTTATGTATGGTTTAAATGTGAAATTATGTCCAAAAACATCATTGTAGTAAATGATAAAAATATATTCTAAATATACTTTAAAACCACTCAAATTCATAATTTATCACTACAAATTATTTCGATTAGAAAAAGTTGTTTTTAATAAAAATTTAGTAATTTTCACTATTCATCAAAATATAAAAGTTATCTGAAAGGTACCAAATATTCATCCTAGGATAATTTCGATATTCCAAATCCAAAAATGATGTCTATTTTGAAAGATAAAATTTTTAAAATTTCAAAATGTATGTATTACTATTCATAAGGGCAAGTTTGATTCGTTATGGTGTGTGTTAGAACTTGAAGTTGCGTATAACACACACTACTGTATTATTCAAAGAGAAGCGTAGCGAGGAAGATTCGGGTGTTACATTGTAAATTTTTTAGGTCCCAATTTTAAAGAATTAATTTATTTAGTCAAATTGAATATATAAAAGTTTTAAAATATTTGATTTAAAAGGGTTCACCATTAAAAGTCAATAAAAGTGAATGATTAAAAATACTTCTTTTATCTAAAAAATGAATTTTTTCTTAAATTATATCTAATAAATAGATAATATTGATTCTAAAATTATATGGTTTATATAAAGTTCAAAATTCAGTTAATACTATTCATAACCTCTTTTGAACGTCTAGTTTGGTAAGTCATGGTGCGCTTGAACTCGGTGTTGTGTGTAGTGAAAGTTATTGAATTATTTTGAAGAAATAACGCAATATGAAATCTTGGGGTGTTATATTCTCCCTTCATTCAATAAATTGCGTCATCGCACTTTTAAATTGTTTTTTGAAAATAAAAGGTTGAAAACAGAAAATATCATTGTGGGAAAACCCACATCCGAAATTGGGTTAATAAAATTTAGTCTTAATAAGAGGAAAAGATAAATGAAAGGGTCACCACCAAATTATGATCTATATTAGGAGAACATTTTAGTAAATTAAGGACATATAATTGGAGGAAAAACATAAATATTTATAGGTAGTGATTGAGGTCATCAATCACAAACAAGTGTAAAATTGAGGTCTTTAAATTCATCAATCTATGACGATTTGAGATACCATCGGTTCAACAAAACATAAGGTATTAGGATAAAACATATTTTTTTAAGATCCCTTAAATAATGTATAAGAATTAATTTCTTCAAATAATAAGAGATGAAGAAAAATATATTCATGACAAATAGAGTTCCATCCTTTAACTAATTTCTACTATAAACTCATCTATTACTCTAAAAGATAATAGAATGTAAAAAATATCCTATTTATCCTATTCGTACAGGGTTAAAAAATTGAATTTATAATTAATCTTCCAGATCTTTAAAAATAACTACATTATTTAATCCAGGACATCACGTGGGCCAGTGATAGGTGGTACACCCTTGTCGCCCTTTGGTTGCGGGTTCGAGTCTCGCAGCCTTGCCAGATGCGACGGGTTGTCGCCCGACCTCTGGGTTGTCCTTTTATGGAATTCCAAAAATAATACAAACTAGAACTATCCAAAATACTTCAGTCCAAAATTTATAAGGATGAAAAACACAATGAAGATCCTTTTTTCCAAGTAATAACATGTGAACACCTACATCATGTATTCTTTTAAAACATTGCAACATCTTGAGTTACCATAAAGCCTTATTGATTACATTCATGATCCCTTATTCCTTAAAGAATAATGTATATACTCCTTAAATCCAAAAATGTTGTAAACTCCAACTATGATGGAATATAAAAATCATTATTCAGTTTCAAGATAGTCAAGAATATCCAATATAATTTATCCAAATCAATGATGTATTATTCCAAAATCACTACCTTGGTATCAGAACCATATTATGGTTTATCTTTCTATCAACCATATATTTTCCACAAATGTAACCTGATATTGAGTCATTTTTCATGGTTCCACACAATCTCAAGTCCTTAATGAAATAGTACTGCAGTACAATCCTTAAATACTCTATAATTATTATAACCTGCACATCGTTGATACAATACTCAGATGACATAATTATTTAATAACAAAATAAGAACTCTAATCATTCCTCCTCATATATGGTAGTATCATAACTTTATTATTATCTAATAGCATCATTTGTGGCATACTCTGATGATTTGTACATTGGTTTGCGTAGTAACCCAACTCCTTACAGATGAATAATTGTACATTTGTAACCTTTTTCTTACCCTTGCAGTCATGTACAAGGTTTCCTTTTTCTCCACACTTAAAACAAACTCACATTCCCTTCAAGAAAGTTCCATGGTGTTTCTTCCCACAGTTATCACATATGGGAAAATTCTTCTTTTCCATCTTCCCTTTATATCCATGTTTCTCTCTTCCATCATTTTCTTCTCTTGCTTCCCTTCAAATCCATAGGACTCAGAGAACTCATTACTTATCTTATCAACACATGATACTATTTCTTCATATGATTATAATATGTGGGATATTATTTCCCTTATAAATGATGGCTTAATACCATGAAGGATATGATATTTATTACTCTTTGGATCATGTGTATTTTTGGAGTTCTCATTCCTTCTGCTGGGCTCCATTTCTAAAGAATGGCATACACTAAATTAGTTTGTGAATAGAAATTCTTGATCCCAAACTTGTAAAACACATAACATAATTTAAACAGTTAATGGATATAATAAAAAATCATAAAAATGACTTCTTTGATGAAGTATATACTCCTAAACCCTTCATAATGGTTTGTAAATAAAATGAGAATTATCCTAAGCATATCCCCTGGGAGTGTCGTAACAAAGAGTGAGGTAAGGCCTGTTATCGTGCACCAGTTCCCATTCGAGTCTAGATCAAAGCGGTGTTTTCAGGTTTTACCACTAGGTACATATGTGCTAGAGCCGCCTCTACCTACTCTTATCCAGACACTGATGTATTGCTCCGAAAACTCACAAAATCTCTACAATATCAAAATTTTAGGAAGTTCATCTCTACTAATCCTCAAATTCTATCTTAGGTGTATGTTCACTAATCAGAGTTTATCTAAATCTAGCTTCCATAATTATTACTAAACTTTCTCTGATACCAACTATAACGCCCTGACCCTAGTTACCCAGAGTCGGTGCATTATTACCTAACATTGTCACTATCATAAGAAATCAAGTTCTGAAGGACCGACCGGTTTAGCAGTCTTGGAAAATATATTACATACATCAATGTTACATTACACATTATAACATACAGAACAACATAAATAATCCTTTATGAATTACATTATTCTGTTGGCTTAACCCTACATACCTATCACAATACACTTCTTGGAATCCTGGGAAAAAAACATAGAAAGGGGTGAGCTCAGATGCTCAATAAGGATAACAATATAGAAGAAACTTTAATAAATAATCATAAACATTTAAGAAAATGTATAACTAAAACAAGAGATTTCTAAACATGAAATTCAACATAATATGGAAAAAATAAAATAATTCCATTTACTTATTCACATGGATATTCTACTAGTCGAATAATCGCATGTAATATCACTAACAACTTTCATAATGATGGAATGCATAATGTCAGGCTATCATAACCACATAGCCAAGGACTCGTGCCAAGACTATAAATAAGATTTCATCAAGGCCTCGGGACAAGACACTAGTTTGTCTCATGAGACCTACCGATGCATCGAGGAGCTATAGAGGGCTCCACCCATCACTTATTAAGTCAAATTCATTCCTCATATGAACAGGTTTAAACATAACATAAAAATTCGTATTAAAACTAGCATATGAAATGTCAAAACATTCTCTATAAACCATGAATGGTATAAAAATAACACATCCACAGTCAAGCATATCACAAAACCTTTAACACAATATGGAATATTTGTATCATGATAAATCAACTTCAAAACATGTTTAAAATCCAATAAGAATTTTGAAATAGATGAAAATGATTTGTAAAACTCTTTGAGTGAAATATCAAATTTTCTTGAAAACATTTAAATGTCACAAAATTTATAAAAGAATTAATTTGAAGACATTTTTTAATCAAATTGTCCCATACCGCTTTGAAACTTTTGAAAGGAATTAACATTTTAAAAACATTCTTGTCCATATAAATAAATCCTTAAAAACTATTTTGAAGACATGGACATTAAATAGAAAGATTTAGTAGAATAAATATTTAAAACATTTGAAATGATGTTTTAGTAAAATGTCACTAAAAATAATTCCTTTGAAAAATCTTTCATAAATATGTACAAGGATAATAAATATGTCCCAGTAGATATTTACGTAAAAACAACCTCGGATAATAAAGAGATTGTGAAATTAACCCTTACCAATTTGGTAACTTACGAAACATACACCCCATGAAAGAGGTATCCTACAATGAATATGTAAATACACATAAATTTAATTTATTACACAAAGAATACAATTATAGGTAGTATATACACCACACAAAAGGTAATAGTGGTAATATGGCATGAATCTCACGGGAATAAGGAGTGAGATGAAAACCCCTTACCTTGTACTTTTCCTTGATATTGTGTATGTTAACCTCTTATATAATAGTTAAATAATTGTTATTAAATTATACAAGAATAATATTCATAAATTTGATATCATATATTATCTTTTAATATTTCTTTCTTAATAAAATTTTAGTATTATCGTCATTTCGGGTGTTAACTGATTCGTTTTCCTTTATATGTTCCATTATGTATGTCCTGTTTGTTATGGATAAGTTGTATCTTATTCATATCCAAAATGATATCAAGTACTTAAACATTACTTTTAATCATCAAACAATAATTAGTCTTTAATGGATATGATGGGGAAATGAATCTCATCGCGTTCGTGGAGTCGGTAATTCGTACGTACGCACGAATGCTACTTCCATTTCATTTTTCATTTTAAAATGAATAAAAACCAAATGATACATAGGTATATTTTTATTTCTTTATAATATAATATTTGATATGTGTTACTTGATTTTGTTAACACTGTCCTTTATACGTTCCATTTATTTTATGAACGAGTCATATCACTTTGAGGGGGCGGTAGTCCGCACTTCCTCAAATGAAATTATCATATATATATATATATACAACATGAAACAAATAATGGTATGATATAAAATGGAATTACAGAAGCTTATATATAAAATAAATATAATAAATATAATATTTAATTATAGTTCCATCATAATGGCCACCATGAGAGGTGATAGGAGATAATTGAACAATCATCGCTTCATGAGGCGTTTGGTTTCCATCTAGAGAAACATTAAGTTCTTCACCCATTAGATGGAGGTGTGTGTAAGTGTAGTGTTAATAAATCTAATAACAATATCCTAGTATATTTATGATACTGTTTTTGTTACAAAAGAAAATAATAAGAAGAGTTTAGGGTTTGGAGAAGTAATATAAAAGAAAAGAAGCTAAGAGAAATTGTTACCTTTAATTTGGGTAACTCCCTTTGGTTTGAACCAAAAAGAACACTTGAAGTGCCTTCAGCATAAGGTAAGGCTTTTAAGTGTAGGAGAAGGATGTAAGAAGATTAATTGGGCAGATTTTGGAGTATCCAAAAGGCTTGAGAGGTGTGAGTAAATGGTTATAATTGGTGTCCTTTTATAAGGGGGAGGAGGGGATCTTTAGGAAAAACTTAATGTATTATTTTATAATAAATTCATATTCAGTTTATAATGGATCCAAATTATATTATTAAAATACTATGGTGTGTATGGGTCTAAATACATTCAACTAATAGATTTTAGATAGGTTGGGGTCATTATATTAAACTTAACTTTTATTTTTACCTCTTGGTTAATTATTTTGACACATACCATGTCACTTTGTATTTTTATATTATATAGTTAATAAACATAATAAATACCTCCAAGATACCCCTAAGTGGTTCATTAATAATACACCCATCATTATACAAGTCCTTTGGCCAAGCCTTAAATTTTTAGAAATTTAATATCAATTAATAATATAAGATTTTTTTTAAAACTGTTTTATGTCAATTTTGTCAGTATTTGGTATATGATTTTTTGTGAAAATTATAAAAGAATGATTACTTCGAAAAAAGTTAATTAAATCAATCCTAACAAGTCATATTAACCAATAAAAGTCGTGAAATTTATTAAATGTCTCAAAATATAGTTATTTGGGTATTTATAATATCAATTAGTTTAATATTTCACTAATAAGGTAATTACTACATCATCATTGTGTCATAAATAAATTAAATTATTTAATGGCTAAAAATTATAAATAAAATACCATTATGTAGGAAATAGTTTTATCTTTCTAATTAATATTTATATTTGAAAATAGAACATATATAACCATACGTAAAAAAAAATTTCTAAAAGATATAGGCTTATGCCATTTTTGTATTTACTTTAACTTAATTAATATAAAGTGTCATTATCACTAACAAGTGGATCCATGGGTTCCCAAAATCGACCCAAATATGTCCATGGTCGGAAATGTATCAACCAATAGGGTTAATACATTTTTTAGGGTAATTTATTATTATTATAATATTATTGTTTTACCCTTATTTATCAGATTTACCCATTAACCATGGTAAATAAAATATTTACCGAAGTAATTATTCAAAATGTGTAAAAATAAAATTTACCTATTTACAGAATTTGGAAATCATGATTCCAAATATGGATTCTATTTTTCCAAATTCAAAACATAGAAGTGGCAGAAATTAATTTAAAATTATTTCCCATAGTCAAAACAAAAAGCGTGTTTTTAAGAGATAATAACTATCAAAAGATTGACATTTGATTATGTCCTGTTTAAATGTGAAATTAAGTCAAATGAAAAAAATTGTATTAAATGGTAAAAATATATTCTAAATAAACTTTAAAACCACTCAAATTTATAATTTATCACTATTAATTACATCGATTAAAAAATTTGTTTTTAATAAAAATTTAGTAATTTTCACTATTCATCAAAATAAAAAAGTTATCCGAAAAGTACCAAAATTTCATCCTAGGATAATTTCAATATTCCAAATCCAAAAATTAATTCCATTTTGAAAGATAAAATTTATAAAATTTAAAAATCTAGTTATTACTATTTATAAGGGAAAGTTCGATTGGTTGTGGTGTGTGTTAGAACTCGAAGTTCTGTACAACACACGCTACTGTATTATTCAAAGAGAAGCGTACCGAGGAATCTTGGGGTGTTACATTGTAAATTTTTGATGTCCCCATTATAAAGAATAAATTTATTTAGTAAAATTGAATATTTGAAAGTTTTAAAATATTGGATTTAAAAAGGGTTCACCATTAAAAGTCGATAAAAGTGCATTTTTGAAAAATACTTCTTTTATCTGAAAAAAATGAATTTGTTCTAAAATTATGTCTAATAATCTCATAATATGGATTCTAAAATTATAAACATTATATAAAGTTTAAAATTCAGTTAATACTATTAATAACCTCTTTTTAACGGCTAGTTTGGTAAGTCATGGTGCGCTTGAACTCGATGTTGCGTGTAGTGCAAGTTATTGATTTATTTTGAAGAAATAACGCACTATGAAATCATGGGGTGTTAAACCTTAGGTAGTTTCTATAATACTATTTCCCACACTCTTGACATATAAAATCATGGGTTTTCATTCCTCCATAATATTTATCATTTATAACTCCTGAAGATAATTCCATCTTATATTTCTTATCTTCGGTCTTAAACGACCAAAAAGAAGCACTGATCTCCATATCAACTTTAATGGAACAATGAAAAATCTTATCATAACATTCAATGTCCCGAATTTCTAATGATTTTCATTGACTTAGTTTCAACCCACTAAATAATTTTTCCACCTTAATTTCAATTCTGATGATACTTCCAGAAGAAAACCATGAAATCCTTGTACTGTTTTCCACATATTCTCCTATAGACTCATCTTCCTTTTGATTTAAACTGAGGAACTCCTTCTCCATATTAAGACAGAGACTTCATGGGAAATAATTATTGAAAAATATTTTCTCGAATGTATCCCATTCCAAGAATTCTATTTTCTATTTAAACATTTTGTTCATTATTTGTGTCCACCACTGATCAGATTACCCCTAAAAATGATAGGTCGTGGGCATGAATTTCACTTCTTCTGAGCATTGGAGGATATAGATTATCTTATCAATGATGTGTATCCATTGTTCTATGATGATTGTATTGAAATATACACTAAATATAGGTGGCCATCATCACATAAAGGATTCACAAAAACATTCTATTTCTTTGGAGAAGGAGGTTGTTCTACAAGATTCACGTTATTATTCAAAACATGAACCAGTTGTTCTTGTACCATCATGATGTTTTGGGCTCCCAATTCCATTAGATGTGGAATTTCATTATGGAAATTGTCATATTTTCTATCGCATTTATTTTTTGAATAGGTTCTCCTGTTTTTTCCTATTAACTTAGAAAAATTAAATACAGTTAGGGTAGATTGAATACTTATCTAATAAGTATTTAAAAAATGAAACTTTGAACATAGAAAGATAATCCTGTAAATGAAAATTATATCCTAAATTTTTATTTCTTATGTTTCGATCGTGGTTATCAATATAAAACCTCTCTTTTCATACATGTAAATTACAATAATATTTCAAAACACTTAATATATTACACAAAAAAATCCCAAATATTGTATTAGTCTAGTGCCATGGTAAACATTAACAATTTTAAATAACAGATCTATCTTGTCACCCATTATGTTCTTCTTAACTGACACCCATTATAGACACAACAAACATAATATATATATTCATAACATAGGGTAAAAGAAACAAAAAAATGGCCTTCTCAGATGATCAATAATTATATATTGTGGAGATATGTAAGAATATTCATGAGTATAAGGATACAAGGACCTGATCATGAAAATATATGATCATACACTGCATATAAAATATCATGAACATGAAACGTGGTATAAATATTGGAGGTTCATAATAAATGAATCATATTTAAATAAAGAATATAATGCATGAATGAATAACATTGGAATAAGACATGGAATTGTGGAATAAACATAAGCATATAAATTGATTTACATATTTTCTAAAGAATCACTATAAAGTCCATTTTAGTTGTATGGGTTCACTTCCCATACCACCTTGGTAGTGATTTTTCACTCCCACAACCATATTGGTATCCATGGTTCACTCCCATAACCATCTTGGTGGACAAGGTACATTATGTCTATCTCATGAGATATAAATCATTATCTAATGAATTAGAGGGAGATAAAAGTCCCACCCATCTTATAATGAAATAATACATATGTGTCCCACAATAACATAAATAATTTATCATATCAGAACCCATGGAATGAAATATATTTCATAAACATCATGTAGTCATAACATAACCAATGGAAAAGAAATGGTTTTCATAAATATCATTCAATCGTAAACATAAATCATTCATAGAAAGAATAAGAATGGAAAAATTGAAGCATATACCCATTAAAATATAACAAACATGAAAATATCTTGTCATAAATGGAAAATAGATTTTAGAGATATATTAAAAGTAATTCTTGAGGAAAATGTCCTTTCTACTTTGAAAACATTTTATATACATGAAATTACATGTAATGTTTTGAAGAAGAAAATTTATATTTAAATAACATTATAATATTATAAGGAAATTTTCAATGAAATAAGGCATCAAGAAATCATAAAAATATATTCATTCTGTATAATTAAAAAAACATTCTTCTCATGCTTTTGTCATAAAATCCAAAAGTACCTTGTTAAGAAAACAACAAAAGATTCCAATCAAACTGTTTCATAATTGGTCATATATGGATAAAAATTATTTTAAAAAATTGTTAAAAAATATTAAAAATATTTTGGAATACATTTTTAAGAAACATGGAAATGGAAGATAAATATTACCTACCTCATAATTACGTATAAATAATCCCTATAATAATGAGTTCTGGAATTAACCCTTACTGCTTTATTATCAGTATAATAGTATGCCCCCTAAAATAATGGAAATAATATTGATATGAAAATACCATAATATTGTGGTTAAGACGCATAAAATTTATTCATGGGTAGAATATACACCATGTATAAGAAACAAGTATTGTTTGAGGCTTGTGTCACACAAAAATAAAGATGAGACAAAAATACTTAACCATGGGTATGATTCCCACTACAGGTGTCAAAACTTGTGTATATTGGTTTTAAATATATTATTAATATATAGATAAATCATAGAAATATTTATTATATCATATATGATTCATTTATGACTTTATATTACTCGTTCATTAATAATTCCATGTTAAATCAACAATTTAGGTAATAACTGCTTGGTTTATCATAAATGTTTTGACCTGTTATTCATGATCCTATTACATAGATCATGATTTAATGAATTCTAAAATGTAATTCAGGATTTATATATCTTACATATTTGGTATATAAATATATAATATATATATATATATATTAAAGTTAATATACCATTCATAGAGATGGTAAACAGTACGTACACATGAATATTGTTTTTGTTTTCTTATCATACTGAATGGAAGAAGGTAAATTACACATATATATATATTTACATTATAATTATAATGTCATATATTTCATTTTTATTAATTAAATAAATTTTTATAATCATTCCTGAAATGGTTAGCGTGGAAGATGAATATCATAGTGTTGTGGAGACGGTAGGTCGTACGTACGCACGAGCGAAGATATCATTCTCTTAATGGTAATGGGTTGAGTAAATAGATGGAATATTAATTATTCAGAATCTATATAATTTCATCTTTATTATTTATATCAATTTTATCCATCATTGAATCCATCCGAATACAGTAGTGATGAAAAACATATTACACCACAGTGTGGATATGGTAAGTCATACGTAGGCACGTGTGGTACTTTCATTCATAAGATGAATAAAGGCAGGAATATGGTTGTTACATAATAATAATAATAAAATATTATCATATAGGTGATTATAAAGTTATTAATTTATAATTTAATGAACACTTGAAGAGGACATAGAAGAAGAAACAATTTTCAAAGAGTCGGTAAAGACATTACCTCTTCTTCGACGATCTCCCTTTAGATATCCTCTTAGAGACAATAAAGATGGTCTTTTGAGGAGTCCATAACCTCAAGAATGTTACTAGAGAAGTTTTGAGGTAAACGGGAAGTGTTTGGACTATCTTCAATTTGCAATTTCATGTGAATAAGTGAGGGAGGATGTGCCCTTTTATTATTGAGGTGAAGAGAACTTTAGGAAACTCTTAAAATATTAAATTAATAAAAATATATTTTGGATTTCAAATAGCTCCAAAGATAGGTCATTATAATATTGGATTATTTTGGGTATAAATAATCTCAAAAAAATTATTTTTAGACACGTTTTGGTTATAATATTAACCTTTTCATTTGGCTTTAACCCATAGTTAAACCCTTTAACTTTTACCATGACAACATTGATTTTTTACACTTTAGGGATAATTTAGTTACTATAAAATCCCAAAAAAAAACCCAAATTTTTTTATTTATGAAAATATTAGCCTTATATTAGTTATTTTTAAAAATTCTATATTTTAATGAATTTTATATCATTTAATAAATTAGTATTTATTTGTAAATATCATTTATTTCAATTTTCAAATTATTCATGATTTATATTTTACAAAATATCATATTAAGATGATAACATCAAAAAAACACTTCTATTATTTCAATTATATGTAAAATTTGTCTATAAAATTAGTTTATGTCATTAATTAGGTTAAATTATATTTATTTTAATATTTTTAACATCATTTATTTGAGATTTTCATTATTTAAATATATAATGCATCATCATTATGCAAGCCATTAATTAAATAATTTCATCTCTAAAAAATAAATAATAAATTATTATGATGAGAATAAATTTATTATGTTTCAAATTACTATTCATAGTTGATTTTATCTTCTATATAACCCTATATTAAAAATTATTTACATATTAAAATTATCAGTATGCCATTTTTAAGTTATCTTTAAATAAAATATAATGAATGGCATATTCTTACCCAAGTGGCTTAAAAATGATATAATTTTAGAATAAGGTTTTTTTGGTATAAATCCTCTCATCCAGTGAAATTTAGACAATTTTTATGGTAATTTATAATATTATAATTTTGGTTTACATTTAATTATCCAATTTACCCTTAACTATATTAAAAAAATTTACCAATGTTTCTATTCATAATATCCAAAATTTTAAGTTGATATAATTAGAATATAAATATCATACTGATTACAACCATGTATGGCAATTTTTTTAAATAAAAATCATTGAAATAGGAAAATTAAGTTTAAAGCTAATCCCGCAGACATGGCGAGAGGGTAGGTAAAAAGAACAGTCAAAAGATCAACAATTTTTTATCTATTTTCAATATAAAAGTGATTCTAATGATCTAAATTATATTAATATATGTATAATTGATCTATTGTGACTATAAAAATAAAAATATAATATAATATGTATATAAAAAATGATTTTTTAACTATAATGCTGTATTTTTTCTATATTTATAAAAAAATGAAACTTCTCAAAAAAATAATTAAAATTATCGTAAGTTAATTATCACATTAAAAATTAAAAAATTATGTTTATTTAATCAGATTATATTTCTTAGAGTTTCTAAAATTAATTTTATAATTGTTCATAGAAGGACATAAAAACAGTACCTTTAAGAAAATAGTATTTCTAAACATATAAAGTCTTTATACAAAATTATAACTTTCATTATAAATTCGTTTTATTTGTGTGAAAACATTTAAAAAAATATTTATTAGTATTTAAATTACTATTTTTAATATCTATGTTATAAGTATCCCATTTAAATAGCTATAATAATAAAGTGATGTTTCATAGAGACTCAGTGTTGCATGTGACATAAGTCAGGTCGTTGTTTCCTGTAGCAGAAGCATAACTTGTGGTTGCATATAATCTAATAAAAAAATAATTTTTTCATATAAGAACCAAAATCTATATTTACTGTTACGGGAAGTGAAAATATCAAAAATATTAAATTAAATTGGAAAAAACTAATATTTCACAAACTTTTAGGGTGTTATATTATCCATGGTGATAGAATTATCCATAGGATTCTTACAAAAGTTTTCTATCCCAAATATCCAAAAACAACCATGATATGATAGTAAATATAAAGACCCTATCCTTTTACACATCTTATTATATGATTTTAAAAATCATTAACCATCAAATACAAACCAAGTATCATAATGTCTAGTTTCATTCGAAGACTAGATACATAAAATTGACAAATTGAAAATAGAATAAAACATATTAATAATAATATTCCATAATGATATATTTAATTAATTTGAGATGATATATTTATATAGGATGTCCTTTGGAATACATAAACAAAGGTGAAGAGCTAAAATTCCTTGAAAAGGAATAAAAATAAGCACATGTGGAATAAGGCATAACATGATAGAATAAAAATTCATTGAACATAAATAAACATATGGAATAATAACATATAGAACATGGGATTATGTAATAATTTAATCATAGGAATATGGTAGAAACATATAACATGACATAAACATGAGTCGAGACTAACTTCTAAGATTGTATCACATGGTAGACCTAGTCCTATAATGGATTAGTTTTACTCCCTAATATCATACATGATGTCTCATGAAACTAAACTTTAACCAATTAATTGGAGTGATATCTAGTTTCACCCGTCATAACATGTTATTGTATATGTGTTTCACATAAAAATCAAATACATGGAATAAATATAAGGGTTACCCAGGTAAATAAATGGGAGTTGTAATCATGTCATAAGGCATGACTAATTTTTGTATAATAATGGAGTCCATGAAAGAATGGATTTGAATCATAATTGGTCCTTAATAAGTTAAAATAGGAATATATCATGATAAATTATTACAAAATTAACTGAAAAATTGTAAAAATAGTGGTTAAGAAATAGTAAATGGAGACACTTTAGTTCGGTTAAAGGGAAAATATTAAGGAGTCTTTAAAGAGGACAAAAGAACAATTGTTTTTAAAAACCCAAAAATTAACTAAGATAGTTTTTCATAATAAAATTAGTGATTTTATATATGTAATGGTGGTTAAAAACATATTATGGGGTGTACTTGAGAATACGTATGAAAGGGGGAAGTTCTTTTTAATCGGGCATGCTTATCAGAAAGAATTGAGAAGGGAACCTTCTTAAACATTAATTAACCCATAAAAGATGGATGAATTGATATGGATAAATTATTATAAAACATATACACGGAATATAGAATAATTTAAATATAATAATTAATAAATACATTTTATTAAAGATAGATAAAGCGTGACATAATGATAAATTTGGAGGTTGGGAGAGATCCCTTACCTTATTAATAAATATATTCTGCACCTGAAAATAATGTATGGATAAAAAACTATATTAATTAATAATTTATGATAGAACCTATTAAACATTTATTTGATTTATTATAATTTTATTAAGTTCATTTATGGCCATTTCTATGAGTTATAATGCTTAATTTGTTTGTTCCGAAAGCATTCGTTTCATGGTTTTATAGTGAGTTCCCTTAAGTAAAATTATGCAATTTCTTGTTAAATGGAAGAAAAAAACCATGAGTGGAATTAAATTGTATTAATATTATTAAAATTTTTAAATTATCCCATATATAATTTTGTTTTTGGAAATTAGGTGGATTAATTTGATAAAATTTTAATGATAAACATTTAATTTTTTTTGGAGTTTTTTCAATCATTATGAACTAGTTTTGTTTTGTTATTCAATATAGTGTGTATATATTACCTATAGAAAATAAAACAACATATAATATACACATTAAATTATTATTTTAAACATTATAATGGTTTTTTACCAAACTTATAGGTACTTATTGAAAAAAGTAAAAATCTTTATCCATGAAGGCGGTCAGTCGACATATCACAATTTTTTTTCATTTTTAATATAAAAGGGGAACAGAAAAGATTTACTTATGGATATTAAATTAACATAATAAAATTAAATTATATATATTATACTTGAGTAATAATTTTATTTTATATTGGTGATATGAGGATATGGTACATGAAAAAAATAATTTAAAAACAAATAAAGGAGAATCTTACCTCTGGAATATTGTCTCCTGGAGAATCTCTGTAAGGTACTAGAGTTGGGTCTTTTATTGATAACAGTAGAACATGGATGTAGGTAACAGTATTGGGAAGCTAATTGGGTATAATTTAGATAATATACAAGGCTTATTATGTGTGAGGATAAGGGGTGGTGAGGGGTGGTATTTATAGGGTAGGAGAGTGTTGTTTTTGATTATTTTATTCATTTGTTTGTTATTTTATCTCAAAAATATCAATATTGATGACTAATATGGCAAAAAATAGTAAATATAGAATTTTATTTTGATTTAATGGTAACTTAAATCTTCGAATATTTATCTATGACTCAAATATTCATGTATTTATCTTATAATGTTAAATACCGAAAATTACCATATTTCACTATTTACAAAAAAATCAACTATTTTAGAAAAATACCAAAAGATCACCCAAACCATTTCTTGATTTTCATATTTAAAAAATGGAATCCATTTTAAGAAAATAATTTTCTAAATATTTTAAATTTAATTTTTAATTAAAATCATTATTTATTTGAAAAGTACCAAATTTAATATTATAAGAGATTTTATGACAACTTTTAAGATTAATTAATGTCATGTAAAATTTTAAAATAATTATTATAAAAGAAATATTAATTTTTGAATATAATATATGAAAATAATGTTTCTTTTAAATCATTATAGTAATTAAAAATTTAAATAAACTAGTATGCTTAATAAAAAACCAATATTTAATTTTTGGTTCTTGAAAATTTATTTACTTATTCCATGATATAAATATAACATATTTTCATTTATAAGAAATGTAAATTCTATTTATACTTAAATAGGCGAGCTTACTATTTTAATAGCTAGATTACTATTAAAAAATGTCACATTACTATTTCAGTTGTTAGGTTACTATTCCAATAGTCGGATCATGAAGAGTCATAAGGATTTACTACTTCCTATAAATACCTCTCATTAAATTAATCTGTCACTTCTATTTTATCCCTAGGTTATATATACATTAATATTTAAAATGAATATTTTATTATTATCATTATGTTTTATTTCTATTGCTTTTTTCATGA
This sequence comes from Viscum album, assembly GCA_963277665.1. NCBI lineage: Eukaryota > Viridiplantae > Streptophyta > Magnoliopsida > Santalales > Viscaceae > Viscum > Viscum album. The sequence continues at coordinate 2,130,370,040 of OY728155.1, read as the reverse complement.
GTATGGTTATTCTAGTAGATCGAGCTGATCCAAACATTCATATTGTTATCTTATTTTCTATTTATTAATCTAATGTAATATTTTTAATTCTTATTATTTTGTTTAAAAACTAAATCATCATTGATAATTTATGAGAATAAAGTTTTTATTCGGTTCTCTATGTGATGTATGTGATTTAAATAACATGAAAAAATTATAATAAGGGAAATTTCATTGATAAAATTCTAGTTTGTTTCACTTTACCATAGGTTGTTCCTATCATCTTTATAATGAAGAAGGATGTGTCAATTCTCCTTTCATCCATCCAATGGCCCGAAAGCCTTCAAATTTTCTTTATTATAAAGAAAGACCCTCTTTTAATGAATAAGGGGGAAACTGGACACCAAGGACATCGGACAAACACGACTTGAAGGTAAAGAGTAAAACTAGACTAATAATATAGAGCTTCCCCTCCCCAGCATTTGATCATGATGAATCATCCATTATTGAAAGGTAATTCGGATAAAAAGTGTCTTGTGTCAAAGCACATGCCCGATCCGATGGCGGAAACCATACCCTCTCAAACAACCAAATCCAAAAAAAAACTCTACAATGAGGAACAGACACCTCTTAATCCTCCTCTGGAGCCAATTCCATAAAATAAAGTTCTGGCTGCACTGACCACCATCAGGAACAAACCATGAAAAATAAACACACACAACACCTAGTAATCAGTAAAATCCATCACCACACGTAGGGCCCAAACAGACCCCGTGCACCTTGAAACTTCACCGGTCGCCAGAACTACTGTAGAAAAATATCCCAGCCACCATCCATAGACAGCCGCAAACACTCATGGTAGCAGAAGCATCGCTGAAGATAGATCTAATCCACACAAATAGGAAGTTCCTCGTAAGGCCTGGATCCGGACATGGCATCTCGGAAGCACACACCAGAGACCAAATCACACACCCCGAAAAGAAAAATATAGAAGGGAGAAGCAAGGAACCTCCAGCGACAGTGACGCCGCACAAACCATCCAATAAATAGCCTCAACTCATCATACGACATGATCCCAAAGCCTCAAAACCTGCAAAAACCAAACAGATCCTCCCCCCTCCGAGGCATTGTGAGACGATGACGATCCACACTGGAGGAAGGAGCAGAAGGCATGCCAGAACTGTCTCCAAACCAAGATGACACCAGGGAGAAACCAAAAAATGCTGAGAAACTCTGAGATAAAGCCATAACACTAGAGTCGAAGCTGATCCACACCGATGTTATTCCAACCTAGATGAGGAAAGCGCTGAACCACCGCGAATCGCGCCGAAGGAGGGGAGGAGTTGACTTCACCGAAGAAACCCTATCCTTAACCGGGATGGAGAATCCACCGCTCAGAGGCTCAATTTTTCCAACTTAATCAATGTGTCAATTCTCCATTAAATTGGTTATTGTGAACTCAACATGATCAAAATAAAGAATAAGTATCACATTCAACTAAATATTGACTTGTTCGATAATATTATTCTGTATAGTACTTTTATAAAGTGGATATTCAAATGGAATATTATAAAGTAATGGTGAGTATGTGGATATCACCAAAAATTATTTTCATACATGGTGCATGCATAATGAGTTTATATAGATTCCATTTGAACTAACTAATGCTCCAGTTATCTTTACAGAATTAAGGAATATAGTGTTTTTAGATTAGCTCAACAAATATTTAGTATTTTTTATAGAATATATTCTTATCTAATATAAAATCATTGATTAAAATTATGATCATTTGAATTATATAATTAATCTATTGAAAAATCAAAATTTATTTATGAATTACAATAAATGTGAGTTTTGGATGGAGAAAGGGACATTTTGTGGCTTGTGATCACCAGTAAATGATTATCTATAGATCGCTCTAAACTAGAAGTAAATTAATGATTCCATGGACAAAAATATATGAGATATATCCACAGTTTCATTAAATTTACTGGGTACTACTGAACTTTTTTATAGAACCATGTCATTATTTTGAATCCCATTAGCCAAGATAACATGGAATAGAGTGAGTTTTTCTAGACTAATGAGTGAAAAATGATTTTTAAATAGTTAATTAAGAGTTTAATTACTTCACCTTTGGTCACATTACCCACTAGTAGGGAAGGATTTGTGACCTATAAAAATGCATCCAAAAATTTCATGGGTTTTTTTCTCATGAAGTATGAAGAAGTGATATTCTACTCCTCTGAAAAAGTAATTACCCATGAGTAGAACTACTCAAATAAGGATCTAGAATTAGCTGCAATGATTTTCACATTAAATATTTTGTGTCATTAAATTTTTTGGGAGAATTGTGATATATATTCAGATCATAAAAATCTATATAATATATTCAATCAAATGTAGAAGAATATTCTCTGACAAATATTGGTAGAGTTAAACAAGGATTATTATTTTTCAATGCTTTATCATCCTAGAAAAGCAAAAAAATAGATTATTCTTTGCATAGAAAGGATCATAAAATCTTACCCTTGAAAATGATTGAAAGTGATCTTATATCATAGAAATTAAAAGGATGAAAATGGGAATAAAAAATGATATCAATCCTACTTTGGTTATATAGCTGCTCAACAATCCATTCTTGAGAAGATCATGTCATTCCAAAGAGATGATGGGTTAAAATAGAAATATTTAGTTAATATTTAGGAGTTCAACTTTTCTAATGATGGATTTTTAAGGCTTGAAACATGGATATGTTTCTTCTAAAGGCCAAATATGAATAGGGGAATTTTTTATGATTTACATAGATCACACTTATCTATTCATCTATGAATAAGTTATATGTATAGAGATATGAAGAAAAAAAATGGGGATAATTTGAAGTGAGAGATTTCACAATTTTTATCTTGATTAATGGTATTTCAATAATTCAAGGGTGAACAAAATAAGTCTAAGGGTATGATGATACCAGTTCCCATACCAATATTGAAGTGGAAAAATATAAACATCGATTCCATTATATGACTCCCTAAGATATATAACAAAAATAAAACCATCTGGTGGTATTTGATCACCTTAAAAGTTAGTTCATTTCTATTCCATCAAGGAATATTTTTCTATTAATAAACTCACTAAGACATACATAAGAGAAGATTAAATACTAAATTGAGTGCCACACTCCATTGTATCTGATTAAGATCCATGGTTTTCTTCAAGGTTTTGGATAATCTTTCAGTACGTGTTCGATACATAGATGAGTTTTTGTAATTATTATCTCCCATATATGGGTGATTAGTTTGAAAAAACTATTCAAAATCTGTAGGATATTATAAGATCATGTTTAATGGATTTCCAAGGATATTTGGATAAAAACTATCCCCTAGTAGATTTCTGAAATAAAAACATTTAATATTCATGTATTCAAATATTTATGAGGTTCTATATTGGAAGAGGTGGATATGTCTAACATGATGGGTTGATGTTAGAGAGGGAAAGATAATGGGACCTAATTGTATCCAAGAGTTGATAGAGAAGGTTCAAAACATTTAGTGTCATATGAAATCCACACTATGTTAATATAAAATATATGAATATAGTCATCAATGAGTCCTCGAGTTTGAGGTCATTTGTAGGGTTTTCCTTTGTATATTCTAATGGTAGAATATCATGGGTTTTGGGAAGAATAGAAATATTTTTATAGATAAATTGGCCCCTTTGAGATGTGTGATCACATCGGATTGGTGGCCAATTTACTAGCACTCGCATCTAACGTATCTGAAGTATAAAATGAGTTCTATGTATTAATATTGAGGGATTATATACTATACCACACACATATAATGAATCCAGATGTTGTACCCTAGGACAATGATATTTCATATGAGGTGAGTCTATTGAATATATTATCCCATAGAGAAAACCTTCTACAAAACAAGGTAACTAACCTAGTCAAATTGCAGTGGTAGAACCATAATTTTGAGGAAGAAACATGGGAACCTGAAGAGGCAATGAACCAGAAGTACCCTCTTCTATTTTGGAGTGTGAAATGAAATTTTAGGGGAGAAATTTTTGGAGTGGGGAAGAATGTAATGACCCAAAATTTTATAAATTAAATTCTCTCTCGAGTGAATAAATTCTTTATTAAGTAATGTAGATATATAATACACACAAACTAATTTGGTTATTTTTAGACCAATTATAGAATATGGACTATCTATGTTTAAAGAATAATAATATTGTTTACCATTGACAATATAGTTTGTGAATAGTGACAGTTAGGATTATTATATAATATGGGTTATGATAAAGTCCAATTGACTTAGATAGTATATGTGAAGGCTTTGACGAATTGTATCATTCCCTATGAATAGAATATACCAGAGACTCCATGGTATACAGGATCACCCATATTTTTCTTTGAAGAATCCCATGTTTTTATTTAACAACTAAAGTTCAATCAAAACTGTGTATGAGAGAATTTCAAGCTTATCAGGATCACAAGCCAAACCATGTTCGGGGAACCACACCATGAAAGTGTCACCATCACACCCATTACCCTTAGGTAATACACTAGTCTAATAAGTGGTTCTGTATTTGGACCCTAGTATTATGATGTTTTATATTTTTAAAATTTAAATAAAATAATTATTATATTTATATACCCCTTTTATTATTACTTTATCAATAATTTTGTAATGCGTTTGATAAAAATATATTTCTATATGAATGAATCTAAATTGTATTTTTGGGAAATATATAGTTTCAATTAAAACACACTTTTTATAATTTCAAGAATTTCTGAAATTAATGTTATTGAAATAAAATAAACTTATCAAAAAATTTATTGAAATATTATTTATAATAAAACATATTGAAGTTTAATTAAGATTTTATAAGGGTCAGAATGTTTTGGTTTTCGTAAAAACAAGTATACATCAATAAATATGTGTTTTAATTTAAAATTAAAAATTCTCATATTTATTAAATTATTTAGATAAAACAAAAAAATCCTGAAATCCAAAACATTGAAATTATCAAAATGTTTTTTTCTTTATAATTTTCTAATACAGTCAAATTTTTTGGGTAAATTATTATGATATAAAAATAGGATCTTTATTATGAAATTATATTATCCCAAACGAGATATAATAAATTCTATATAATTTATAAATGAAAAATATATATTTCCCCTTTAAAAAATATTTTATTTATGTTATTTCATTAATTTTATAATCCTTTAATGAATCCTAAATAACTATATTGTAATTTCTATTTTTTGAAAATCAATTATTTATGAACCTGACTCACTTCCATGTCACCACTAGTATTATTTTTATATATTCAGTTCATGGAAATATAACGTATTTAAAACAACACCTCTTTTTAAAAACCCATGGAATGTTTTTTTATTGTTTTTTCATATAGATTCCAAAAACTATTTTTAGAAATTAATAGAGATTTCCCCTCTCCTTGGCTATAAATACCAACTCAAACTCCCATTATACTTCACTCAATACCCATTGTGAAAAAAAAATCATCTCAATAATCCCCCTTTAAAACCCTCTAATGGTGTTCTCAAACTCTTAAGATTATCCTCCACTAACAAACCCAACTCTAGTAACCTAGACTCAAAATCTACTTTAATTCATTGGAATAGATATGAGGGAGCACATCACCAAATATCGATCAATTTAGTAGTCTTAGATAACAAGATACATACATGATTCCCTCATTACATTGGAAAAAAATTAAAAACAAGAAAAAAAATTATTTGAATCCTTCAAACTCATTGAAATATGTCACCTTCATATCGCGGTGAAAGAAAACAAAATTAGGGTGAAGTAAAAAACTCAGTATGAGTTATGTGTAGTGAAATATGTCATGATTGAATATGGAACAATAAATATATCATTGTAAATAGCTGGAAAATATCCCATTTAATCAATAAATTGGGAATAAAATTCATCGATGGAAAATATAAATGCAGTAATATCATGGATAATAATAAATGAAATCACAATGAAGTAAATAAATACTATATAATATCATGATCTAAGATAGCATGATATAACTATTTTCAACACCTTCCATTAATAAATTTTAAAACTATGGGTAAACACCAATTAATTTAGAAAATTGTTTTTTCTCATGATACCTTTTGATGAACTGAGGGGAAATATAATTTTGGGCTCTACCTATCACTGTATGTTCAAGTTATTCCTCATATGTTTAATGATCAACATAAATTTATAAAAATTGGGCATCATCAAAAAAAATTTATATTGACAAAATAATACATATTATAAATAATTTCCCAGTCAATGAAATTACATTCAAAGTAAAATATTATATGCAGAAATGGTATAAGATTTAGTATATAATAATATCTATGATATGAATAATATTTATTTGTAAGGAAAATTTAATTTATAATTATTCTAAAAAAGTGAATGTTTTAAGAGAAATTTAGTTTCCATGAGATTAATTAAGAGATGATAGATGACTATAAAAATGTATATTTTATAGTAAAATTAATTCTTTTATAGAATATATGAAAATGGAAATTAATCATTTAAAATATGTTTTTATTAAATACTTTTACTTGTAAATAATTGAAAACAAGTAGATGGAGCTAAAGGGTATAAAATGGTCTTAATAGAAGAAAAGTATCTTAATGTTTAATACATTAAAAGAAAACATTGTTTTTAAATTTTTATGAGAATAAACTAAGAATGAACATTTTGGGAAAAATTTACAAAAATTTGTTAAAAACCATTTAAAAATTAATTTATAGTATAAAATTTCCTTAATAAATAATTTGAGTGATAAAAAAGTATTTCTAAAAAATAATTTTGGAAATTATGGACATAGAAGTAAAAAAATCCCACCTAAAAAGAGTAATATGTTTCATATTTTCTTTTAAACATTGTACTTGACATAATAAATTTAATTGGGCTATTAATATTAATGAATAATTGTATATTAATGTTAAATAAATCAACATAGAAGTATATACACCATATAAAATTAAATTGGTTAAGAATTCCAAATACGTACCAATGGACTGAAAATTTGGACGAAATATCATACCACATGCTTCATCATAATTGATAATGTATTAAATCATGTATAATGGTTTTCAAAAATGTTATTAATTTATAATATAAAAATATTAATTTTTAAAATAAGATATATATAATACTATTATAATATTTATGACTCATTTGTCAATAATATTTCAATATTATCATTATTTTGGGAGATAACTACTTTATTTTCCCATGTATAATTTTTTATGAAAGGTTAATTAATTTTAGATTGATTATAGATCCATAATTTACATAATTTTAATCAAAATATAAATATCATATATACCAATTAAATATATCCTTATTACTTTCCATTTAAAGCGGAAATGAAAAATAGATCACATCACTTTGTGGAGGGGCAAGCCCACACATACACATGAGCGACATTATCATTTTCCGATGGATTGTAAGGTAAGAAGCTATATATGATATAAAATTTACATATGAATATTTATTTCTTAAAAATAATATATATTCATTAGATCCATATTTATTACAATCCATGTAAATTTTTTATGGAAAACAAATTACACCGCTATGTGGAGATGGTAAGTCGTACGCACACATGAGCAATTTTTCATTATTAGTAGGATAAAAAAATAGATGGAAAATAGTTTTACCATGTTCATAATAACACCTCAGTAATTTTATAATATTCTTATTATTATTTTGTGATAGTTAAAATAGATTTATTAGATGTTGAATTAGAAATAAGTTTGAAAGAGTCGTTAAAGATGATTACCTCTTCTTGATATATATTCTTTAGATCTTCTCTTAAGGGGTTTGTGGTTGTAATTTAAGGATGGACATCATCTCAAGAAAATATATTTAGGCTTTGGTAAGATAAGGGGATATATTTTTGTTGGTATGGATAGTTCAATGCATTGTGAACAATTGAGAGAATGTGTGCCCTTCTATAAGTGGGGGGAGGGGCATTCATGGAATTTTGTAAAATATAAATTAGTTTTTATGTAAAAATGAATTAAAATTTAATTTATTTAAAGATAATATGAGAATAATTGAAATAAAATCATAAAATAAAATTTTTACAAGTCTTGGTTATTTTTTTCACCCTTGTTTTTTAGTTTTAACACCTTGTTAACTCTTTTAACAATTAAAAGAGTGTTAAAGTTTTCTTCCATTTTGGGGTCAATAATGGTATAATAAAATTACAAAAAAACCACTAATAGATTTTATGTATATTATAGCCCATATTACATTAATTTTTCTTAATATAATATTTTTATTATTTTTAAATAATTTAATAAAATATTATTATTTTTTAAAATATAATTAACGTAATATTTGATACCATTCATTTAATTATACCATAAATAAAACAACAAAAAATTAATTCAAATATAATACTGCAACACTTCCCTAACATGTCATATATATCTATAAAATTCATGGTAAACATTAATATATTAAAATTATTTGACTTGTAATATTTTCAAATTCATTAATTTAATTTTTATACTAATTTAATATATAATTTATTAGTTTTGAGTAAAATTTTAAGAAAATTATTTAATTACTTTAAATTATAAATAAATTAAAATGACAGAAAAATTAATTTTCATTTCCAATAAATATTTATAACTAAATATAAGTCGTACTTTTTTCAATCATATTGTATTATATATATCAAAAGATGAAATGAAATATTTTTGACTTTATTTATCACTAAAATATTAAAAATATAATTAACAATAGAACAAAAGGTCATAGTTTTAATTTATTAATGATTATGGATGAAATAGAATCATTCAATGAAATTAATTCATGTTTTGTATTGATTTATAATTCCTTATCAATTTTTTTTAACCATAATTTCCCAATTTACACATATAGAAAATTGGGATATTTCTACATACCTATAGCCATGGTTTAAAATAGTGTCTATACATAGGCTATAGCTAGAGTTATGTATCATATATCCATGGTTTTAAAAATTGTTGCTATATGCCATTTTTGATGGACCCCTAAACATCCTAAGAGGGGAGGGCTGAATCAGGGTGTCAACATTTTCTTTTTAACATTGCGGATCTTTTTCGCATGTTGGTAATAATTTATTATATCTATCAAACAAATGTATGTAGAGAGATGACACAAGAATTCTTACTTGGTTAACCACAAAGGGATACATCCAAGGAGCATACACCAACAGTGTGTCGGCCATACCTAAATCCACTTATATTTACAAGTTTAAGGATTACAAGATTTGTTCCCAGTCACTCTATGTTAGGAACAATGCATTTACAAAGGTTCGGGGATTTCTCATTGAGTCCCCTGGATCACTTCCCCCGACTCCCCCTAGCACACTTCCTTGAGAGAAGTCAAACTCAATTTATCAACTTGATGGTCACTTCAATAGATTTGCATTGAATTCTTTTTCTTTGTTCAGCATGAGACACTTCTTGCATCTAATTCCTGAATTGTTGCACTTGAAATCACTGAACCAATAAACTAGATATTAAGAACATGTATTAACTCTACATTGAAAATTGCGTGCAACACTTACCATGTGCATGCAAGATCTGACTTTCATGCGCAATATTTTCTTTTCGTGTGAAAAACATTTCGTGAAACTACTGCCTTTACACACAACTGTAACTTTTTACATGAAAAATTAATATTTTCTGCACAACTCAAGATTTTACGTGAAAGTGTAAATTTTCCGTGAAACTCTATCATTTCCATAAAACTCCCTTTTCACACAACTTTTATGCTCATCATCACTCGGATCTTCTCAAAGTCTTCAGATATGCCGAATAAGGGGGTCACCTATTATTTATAGGTGTCACTGACCCCTATTCACAAAACCCAATGTGTCGTGCAAAATATATCATTCTGCACACAATTCCTTTTGCGTAGGAAACAGTTTTTCGGGAAAACTCAAGATTTTTCACGTAGTCAATGCCTTTCCCATTTTTTGGTTTTTATATCCCGAAACACCTTTTCCATGAAATATAGTTCCACCTTCAATACTATTGCTCGCATGAACTGTATGATCCCTTTCCTGGAAAACATTATGAAATTCAATTATGGATTGAAAACAAACCCAAACCATACTCTATTTCTGGCATAGAATGGTCATGGTGCCAACAATTTTTCAAAGGGTTATAGCAATGGTTTGGAAAAATGTGTCTATAGACCAAACCTATAGCCACTTTTTTGAAAAACATGGCTATAGGCTATTCTTTCAAAGGGATATAGTCACGTTTTTGGAAACTGTTGCTATAGGTCTCCCGCCCTTATACAGGAAAAAAAATTCCCGCCAACAAATGGCTGGAAGAACTATTTCCATGGTTTTCAGGAAATTTCCATGGTTTTTAATAATATATATAACATAATATATATATATATATGATGGCCTTGGTGGTGTAGTGGTTAGGGAACTAAAATGTGAAGCAATGGTGTAGGGATCGAATCCAGTTAGGGACACATTATTATTCAGTTATTGCCACGGTTTTTCATGGCTATATCCAGAGTTGAAACCGTAGAAATAGGCCACCTATTACAACAGTTGAAACTATTTCCATAGGTCAACTACCACGGTTGAAAACATAGACACCTATTGACATTGATAAAATTATGTGAATAGGTTAGACCCTACTGCCACGGTAATAGCACCCATAGTTGGGAAAATTTTCAAATGTGGCCTATGAACACAGTTTTACACCCTATTTTTATGGTTTTGAACTATGGGAATAGATCATTTTTTTATTTGTGTTACCCATACTATGGTGACAATTATTTACTATGTTTACGATTCATAATGACAAAAAATAAAAGGTAACAATTTAAAAAATTTCTACCAACTGATTACAAAAATTTAACACATTTTTCTATATTCAATTTCAGTAATTGGTAGAAATTAATTTTATACTAAAATAAAAAATGCAATGAAAAACAGTTTTCCAGGAAAATAGATTTTTATGTATAAAACCGATATTATACTAAATTAATTCATCAATTTGATTAAAATAAACTTAATTGGATTATAAATATTTTTAATGAACTAATTTTACTTTTAAACAATTTTAAACCAAACTAGTACTTTTTATATTCTTGAATCACATATACAGTTTTCAATAAAAAGTATAATTTTTTCAATATTCATAGGATAAAATATATTTTAATTAAAATTACAAAAAAATATCATTAAGATAATTTTTATATGATGATTTTAAAAATTATGTTAATTTTATCAAATAAATTTTTTAAATGTAGAGAAATTTAATTATATTATTTTCCCACAAAAATAATTAAGAATCTATTCTAAAGGAAATGTATTTTTTAAGAATAAAATGACTTTATAGATCGATATATAGTTTTTTTCCTAATCATTAATAAATAAATTTTTATTAGTTATGTAACATGTATGAATATTTTATAATGTTTTTATTCCTATTAATACCCTCCAATTCAATGGCTAGTTTATAATAGTCATATTTAAATTATTATATTTCATGGTTCATTTTACCTCAATGTTGCATGTTGTATATGATATCAAATATAGTGTTATTTTAAAATCATATGCTTTCACATTCCACCTTCCATAAATTAGACCCTTTCAATTTGAACTTGTGTTCAAAAATCAATGGTTTGACATTGTAAAATTCCTTAGTGGAAATCACATATTGTTAAAACAGGATAATTAACTTCCTCATAAAAAGAGAGAAAAGGAAATATGAATTTCATCGAGAATTACAAAAAGATTGATTTCAAAATAGTATACAATTAGTGGGATGTGAAATTATGGGAATGGAATTAAAAAACACCCAAGGATGAATACATATTAATATAGAACATGATTAGGGGAAACATCACGACTACAAAACCATAAATCTGTGATGAGTGAAAAGACCTACAATTTATCCTTAATCAATTTAATATGATAAAATGTATGTTTCAATATCTTTTTTTAGAATTAATTGAATTATGTTACCATATAGACTTATAAAATAAAGAAATATACTTTCTTCACAAGTATAATCTCATCCTCTAATCGCTTTCCACCACAATCTCATCCTTTTTACAAACGATGAGTATTCCTAATAATTTTTTTATGTATAAATAACTAAAATGAAATTATAATAGATAAAATAACCTAAAAAGTATAAAAACATATTTTTATTTCCTTGAAATTTTATCTACAAATAAAAATTTTAAGACACGGTAAGACAATATCCTAAATGTATAATACTCCATATAAAGAAGTACGCAATTTTTCATCAAAATTTCTACCATAACTCTAAAGGATACAATTAGTTTATTCCAAAAAAATAAATAACCCTACATCCTAATGAACCTAAATAACATCAATATTAAATAATTTTTTAACCTTAATCACGATCTCATTCCATTTAACGTACATTCCCAAAATTTAATTTCATTATTCCCAAATAAACATACATGATGACCACATGTTAAACATAAAAGTAACATATATTTAAACCAAATAAATCACCCCAAAAATACCATCAATCACCATGATAAATCACTATATAATCTTATAAAGTATTGAAATTCACTAAAATATCATGAATTAAATTTAGATACTAATTATGAAAGGTAATATTTATTGTGTCTATAAATATTTCCAAAAATATCTCATTATCAATGAATCATTTTTAACCATCAAGATTATATATATATATCACTATAAAATAAAACTTCATTAATATAAAATCAAATAATATATTTTCCGAAATGGTTATTCAAACATTAATAGAGTATTATTCTCATATCCTATTAAAATATTAAAATAATCTCAAAATATCATCACATAAAAGCACAAAATTGTTATTAGTTCCTTTGAACTTATGGAATACTTAAAATATATCTCCATGATGATATACATAACTCATAAGTTATCACAATGAGAAAACATATATTCTTCCCCACACCAACACAATCCTTATTCCTCAATTAAAATAATATACTATTTATATAAATTCAAGATTCTTAATCAAGGATGACAAAAATAACTTTGTCTTCAAATCACAAACCAATTTAACGATAAAAAAAACTATTACATTTACATCATTAATGTCAATCATTACACTACCAATAAACCTATTTTCTTGGTTCGCAGTAACTTTCAATGTCTGTTTTCAAATCCTTAAAGGATATTTACGGTATAACATTATATAGATATCTCATGATTCTTATATCTATAATATCATTGATACATAACTCTACAACATAATTCTAATATCCCAATATTTAAAAACATCAATCCTTACACTATAACGATTTAAATAGAATATGATCTACATTAGTCTAGGATTTTACCCTATGATTAGGGAATTGGATTAGATAATGCATGTATTCTCCAAACATAATTCATTGAACTGTAAATGATACCTTTGGATAAACATAATATCCCTCGATTGAACTATTCATTTTTACTCAAAAATTCATTGATATATGCATTTATTTTCAACACATAATATATTTTCCTATTAATTTGTGACATTATATATGGTGTCCCCTTCTACATTTCTGACCTAAATAAAAATTATATTTCTTCCTCTATGGTATCTTCCACTTGAGCTCTCAATGAACTCAATATTTTTCTTCATTATTTACTCTAAGAGTTGGTTATAGTGAAATTGTGATGAAATAACATTCCCCACATTTACACTTAGTGTTCATTATTTAACCTCAAGTATAATGTTTTTAAAAATGTTATAAATTTATACCAAAATAATATTAATAATTATAATATCATATATAATCCACATATTATATCTTATATCCCTTTTTCACCAGTATTTCATTATTATCATTATTTTGGGCATTAAATTCTTTATTTTCACATGCATGTTTTTTCATGAAAGTTATAGTAATTGTAGATTTATTATGGTTCCATAATCACAAAAATTTTAATCATATAATTTTTAAATTAAAAATGGATCACATTGCTTCTTGGAGGTGGAAGTACACACATACGCATGAGCGACGTTATTGTTTTACAATAGATTAGAAAGTAAGAAGTTATATATGATATTATAATTCAATATTTATATACATGTGTGTTTGTGCTATGAATAAGATATGTATTCATTAGTTTTAACTTTATAACCATCTAATTAAACAGTTCATGAAAAAATGAATTACGCCGCTATGTGGAGACGATAAGCCATACGTACACACGAGTGATGTTTTTTTCTTTTCATGTGAGATAAAATTGATTGAAAATGGTTTTACCTTAATCATATTAATATATAAGTATTTTTATTATACAATATTTATTATTTTAGGATGGTTACAATATATTTATATGTTGTTGAAATACAATGAAATTTGAAACAACCGGTAATGATGATTACCACTTTTTCAAAAGATATCTTTTAGATCTTCTCTTAAGGGGAATATGGTCTGTATTTTTTAAATAAAAACACATCAAGAACTTAGAAAAATTATTTTGGGAATATAATTGTGTATGTGTTGGGAGATCAGGACCACTCAATGTGTTGTGAATAATTGATAGAAGTGGTGTCCTTTTATAAGTGAGGGGTCGGGAATTCGTGGAATTTATTAATTTATTATATTAATATAAATTATTTATTACCTCTAAATGGATTCAAAATTATATAATTGAAAGATAAAATGAGTATTAGTTTGAATCCTCCCATAAAATAAAAAAATTTACCAGTTCTTTTTATGTTTTCACCCATATAATTTCTTTTAACCCCTAAAAACATTAAGGATAAGCACTTCAATATTAATGTATCTACCATTTAAGGGTTAATAAGGTTACTATAAAATTAAAATATATTGATATAAAAATTGTAGATATTTTTTCAACCATATCCCATTCATTTTTCTGAATACAATATTTTAATATATTTTATATTATTTAGTAAAATATTGTTTACTAGAAAATATCATTAATGTCATTTTTGACACTATTCAACTAATTTGACCTTAAATAAAAAAATTAAAAAAAAATTAATTATAATAAAGTCCATTAAACCTTAACTAACTTGTCATATATATCAATAAAATTTTTGTTAAACATTAATTCATTAAAATTACATCACATTTAAAATTTAAAAAATTGTTTATATTATTTTACTATTAATTGAATAAATATTTTTTCGGTGTTATGTTAAAAAACCTTGTAATTATTTCATCACTGGATATTATAAACAAAATAACATGATTAAAAAATTAATTTATATTTAAAATTAAAATATAAACTCTATTATAAGTTGTATTTTCCCCATCATATGTATTTAATATATTAAAAGAATAAAAGTGGTGTTTTTCCTTTATTTCGCACTTAACTATTATAAAGGTTGGAATCATATCCAAATTGAAGTACAAGGTAATATTATTATATTTTGTAACATTATGGATGAAATATTCTAATATAATGAAATTAAGGTAAGTGTTGGGTATATTTTTTATTCCTTATGACATTATATATTAACTTAATTATTGAATTTACTCATATCATGGTGGAAATTATTTACTACGGTTACAATTCTTAATGATACAAAATAAAAGGTAAAATATAAATAAATATGGACCTCCTGATTCAAAATATGGAATACATTTTTATGATTAAATTTAAATAAGTGGTAGAGATGAATTTAAGATTAAAACTCAAAACACAAAAAAACCATTTTTTCAGAAAATAAAATATTTTTAAGAATAAAAATCTATTTATACTATATTAAATCATAACATTCATTCAAATGAAATTAATTGAATTAATCAAAATATTAAATAACTAATTTCACTTTTAATGCAATTTTAAAAAATTGTACTTTGTAAATTCTTGAAAATAAATTTCAAAAAAAGTATTGTTTTCACTATTAAAAGGAAAATTAATCATTTCAAAAAAATATCAAAAATCACAAAAAGATAATTATGAAATTATGAATGAAAAAAATTTATTATCAGATACATTTTATAAAAATGAAAAAAATATATTTATATTATTTTCTCATAGAAATCTGTTAATTTTATTTTTTGAATAAATCATATTTTTGAAGAATAAAATGACTTTACTAAAATAAATAACTATTTATTTCAAAATAATAAATAAATAACTTTTAATTAAGTATGAACTTAAAATATATTTCATAATGTGGTTATTCCTATTCAATCTCACTATTTCAATTTCCATGTTATAATATTTATATTCAAATAATAATATTCCATGGTTGGTTTAAACTCGATATTGCATGTGGTATATGATATTGAACACGGTGTTATTTTTAAATATTTGGGTGTTACACCTTCCATGATCTTATAAGATCCCTCCCAAGGTAATGAATTTCTCCAAATTTTTTCCTTCAAATGACTTATTTATTTTTATACATTTTAATCTCAAATAACTATATTTTCATGAATTTATAAATAACCCTTTACATTCCATTTAATGTTCTATGAATGGGAGAGAATTTATCCCCTATCATTAGAACATTTAGCTAAGATATTTAAATTCCCATGTAGGGGGGTTACCTCTTCTCTTATTCCTTTATTTCAAGTAATTCATTTTTTCTAGGCCATTTTTATTTCCAAATTTTCAGGTTATAATGTATTTTTACAGATCCCTTTAAATTTTATTATGATTCCAGTGAAATGGAAAAACACCATTCACTCTCTTTAATCACTTCCATGATCCTTTATGTACCCCTGTTATACTATAAAAAATATCCCATGATTTTCCATTCTAAATTATTTATTATGAATATCTATCCCTATTCCACTCAAGTGTATTTACCTAAGTTTTCATATCCCTTACTGATTGGGGAAACACATTTATATAACCAATATTCATTAATCATGGGATTATAAGGGATGAAATAAATTCTTCTATTTTATAATTGATGTTTCACCCAAATGAATGTCATTAATATAAATGTCATGGGTGGTACTAAAATTATATAGTCCTAAAATTATTAGGGTAATGCTTCTAACTCATGAGATTCCATGTATGGTGCATAGGAGGTTATCCTAAGCACAAAATGTTATGATGTCTTAACAGTTAGACTTGAATTGTGAATATGATATAATGTTTTATATTGTTTCCACATTAATATGTTTCCTTGATGTTTTTTTAATGATTTTGTAGTTGGGGTGTATATCATCACAATGATTCATATTTCATACCCCAAATTTCATTTTTCCAAAGGTGAGAGGCATCTTCCATAGTGGTTGGTGATGTTGGCACCTTGATGAAAATAGGGCGATGGGATGTTGGTTCCCCTTCCATAAATTCCTCCTTAGATCTCATCTCCTAGTCCAAGTCTCCAACAATGATTTGAGTCATGTTCATGAAACTCATTCCCAGTTCCATCTCTTTTTGTAATCCAGTTAATTATACTATTTATCTCTTGATAGGGAAGAAACCTTTCAATGGAGTAGATGGTAATATCGAGCATGTTTAGGAATCTTTGGGTGTTTGGTGTCTTTTTCACCTGTAAATTCATATCCTTTTGAATTTAGTGGCATGTCATATGATGAATATTAGGTACCAAACCCAATCCATCTTGTGTCATCCATGAGGTAGTTGATGCCAAGGGAAGTATAATCCTTTTGAGGTGATAGGAATCAAATATTGTGAATCTTAGTCATGTGACATATGGAATCACATGTCAATCATGAGGTAATTAACACCAGGGGAATTTGTCTTCCAAGGATTTAATCGTAGGCATTCCATGTTTATTTCATGATGTAGTGACTCTAGATTAGGTCAAAAGTTTAACATCTAATATATATAGGTATAGGTTAATGTCTTATGTGGATAGGATGGGCGCATGCTTAGTGTGTTGTGAATACATGACGGTTGATCAAAACACCCCATGGAGGCATATTATAGATGTGAATAACTAAGAGGAAAAATTTCAAACATTTTCAGATGGATTAGAATCCCCCTTTAGGTGGATCATGGTGGTTCATCCCAAGGAGGGATGATTTCACATTAATATTGATGGATCAAAATTCCCCTTGAGGAAAATCTGAGGGGTGTGTCCCAAGGAGGGAGGATGTCACAACTAAGTTCATGGATCAAGATACCACTTGAGGAATATTCCAAAGGTGTTCCCCATGAAGTGAAGATGTCACACCTAGTTTAATGGATCATAGTGACCCTTCAGGAGGATTCGATAGATGTTTCCATAGAAGGGAATATGCCACACCTAGGATGGATGAATCAAAACACCCATTGAGTTAGTTCAAGGAGCTTCATCCCCAGGAGGGAAGATGACATACCTTGGTTTACCATTATTGGTATCAAACCTTAAGGATGTGTACTAAATGACCAATTCATGATATAGGGATGAAAACACATGTACATCGATGTTGTAGTTTATGTATAGCATACCTCCTTTTATTATATAACTTTTCATTACATTTTACAAACAGATAGTCTTTAACATTTTGTGTATTTGAAATACGGTACATAATACATGAAAATATTAAACATTATTTTAATACGATTTAATAAAATTTTTAAATGATGAACCTAAGAACAATTTAAAAATCTCATAACTTGTGGACATACATCATATGAAAGGATGAGAAGAAGGCCTAGTAATGGAAAACAAGTGAAGTAGTTTACTTATGAACTTAAGAGTTATAAATTTAAAAATGAGGAATTTAATAAAGGAATGAGAGAGAGAAATTTAATAATAATAATATATTGAATCAAACCATTAAAATTTTGATATAACATTTAATCTATACATTTATAATAATATCACCAAGGTCCATCCCCAAGGTACTATAAAAATTACCAAGGTTACTCACAAAGGTATCATAAAACATTTCATATATAGAGGTTAATTTATTTACCGAATGCATTAGAGTGATATCAGTTTTGACCCTTAATTTTTCTTTATTTTAATGTTATCCACATATATAATCATCAAACATTTAACAAATAACCCAAAGATAATAAAATAAATGGGTTCCATAGAAAAATCATGGTGTTTTAAAAAGTACTCTAAAACATCATCATTATTTCATTTATAACTCATGGTAAGGGAATGATGGTTTTATGTATATAAATTCCCAAATAAAATAAATTATTTTTATATATTTATGAATACCTCTATAAATGAATGTGGTTTGGGTATTAACATAATGAATATAAAATAATTTCTTGAAAAAAATAGAGATATTTTGAGACGAAAATTCAACAGCATAACAGGTATGAAACATGGTTTTATAAAACATTAAAAATAGAGGTTAAATGGGTAAAAAATTCATAAATTACGCATAATATTTTATAGTAACAGAATAAAATGGAAATAAGAACATGGTAGGGAAATTTAAAAGACATGCGAGATGAAAGAGAACTTGAAAGGAAAAGAGAAGTAAGGAATTCTCATACCTTGAAGAGTAACATCTAAAACTCTATAATCTGGACCTTGAGGGATTTAGGACACCTTGGGAGGAATACTTGGGTGGTAATAATATTATATATTTTAGGGGAATTATTTTGGAATGAAAAAAACGAAGGAATGACTTGGTATTTATTGTAAAAGATAGAGAGTTTTTTATTAATTTCTAAGGACACCTCATCAGTGGTATTTCAAAAACCATGGGATTGCTTATTATTTTGGCCACATGGGAAACCTCATGTCATATTTTAATCCACATGAGTCTAACATAGTTTTAAATTATGTATTACATCATTATTATTTCATGAAACACACCGAAAAATCCAAACTATATTTTTACTATTGACGGAAAAACAAAACATTTTATAAAAATCTCATAAATTTACCCTAACATAATATCAATATTTTGAATTAAAAAATAAACTCCATTTTAAGAAAATAATTTTATAAATATTATAAATTTAATTTTATATAAAATCACTATTTACTCAAAAAATACTAATACTTAACTAAAAATTTCTTAAATAGTTATTTACTTATACTATTATATCACATTACCAGTTAAGATACCTAAATTATAATAATACTTCCTTAGGTGAGGTTACTATTCCATTGTTCACATTACTTTTCATAAGGGTAATATTACTATTCATTATTTATTTTTACTAAATATTAATTTCATCATATCACACTATATATTTTATACTGATCACAACTGTATGTCTTTTTTTCAAAAATTATTTCATAGTACCAATTATTTAAAGTATAAAAAGATTTTAAAATACTCTTTTTTTTCAATATTCATCAAAATTATGAATCTTCTTCAAAAATCACTGAGAATTCATTCGATATTTACTTTGAAATTTTAAATTAAAAAACAATTTTTATTTTACCATCATAAAAATTTTATTTATACTAATGTATTACACAAAGAAACTAAGGCCTCATTACACGACACCTTATAACACCTGCATAGACCTAAGAGTAAGGTATGCAATGGTGATAGAATATTAGGGTGGCTTGAACAACTTTTCTCGAGTGGTTATTTCTATCAAATTGAACATCTGTTGTAGGAAATTTTCTTCAAGATCAACATGTTGAATCTCACCATGGGCTTTGTCTAGAGAAAATCCTAGTGATTCTACCCACTTTCTAATCTCCGGTAAATGGGCTTTATATGGAACAATTCTACTTGTAAAGGCCATCGACTCTTCTTTCTACATTAATTTTTTCATTTCCATTTATATTTATAAAAAATAATTATAAAATTAAAATTTATTATGTTTTTTTATGGTCATATAACATTTAAAACTGTATTGTTATATTTAAATTATACTTATATAGTTTTATTTATTATGACATAGTAAAACATACTATTTTAGGAAACAAAATATTATTCAAAAGCCCGGGTTGTTACATTCATCCTCTCTTAAGAAAGTTTTTCCCCTAAATTTCAACTTGTAACCTAAAAAAAGAAATTGTGTGGGAACATCTGCCTCATAGTCTCTTCTAGATACCATGTAGATTCTTCATATTTGTGGTTCCACTACAACAATTTAACACGGTGGGTAATCTTGTTTTGTAGAACCTTGTCTATGTGATCCAAGATCTACACTGGAAGCTCCTCATACGAGAGGTCGTGATCCAGTTGTACCACATCTAGGTTTATTATATGTTAAGTGTTAGGTATTCACTTCCTCAAGAGGGATACCTGAAATACATCTGGAACTTTTTCTTGATTTGGATGAAGTGAAAGTAGATAGCCCACTGCTCCTATGCGATCAGAGATTTCATAGAGGCCAATATACTCGGGTCTAAGCTTGCATTTCTTTCCAAACTACATGAATCTCTTCCATGGTGAAATTATGAGGATGAATTTGTCGCCAACACCAAAATCTACATCCCTTTTACAGATGTCATCATAACTCTTCAAATGAATCTGAGCTGCCTTTATGTGTAGTTGGATGGAATGAACCATTTCTGTCATCTCTTGTATAAAACCAAGACCAAGAATTTTTCTCTCACCAACTTCATCCCAACAAGTAGGACTTATACATTGCTTCCCATATAGAGATTAATAGGGTGCCATTTGAATGCTCGAGTTGAAATTGTTGTTGTATAAGAACTCAACTAATGTGTCATGTTGATCTCATCCACCATTAAATTCTATTTATCATGTTCTCAACATGTCCTTGAGTTTATGAAGAGTCATTTCATATTGGCCATCAATTTGAGGGTGATAGGCCATAAAAAATTCAATCTAGTTCATAGATCATGTTGAAA
Source organism: Viscum album (assembly GCA_963277665.1). Lineage (NCBI taxonomy): Eukaryota > Viridiplantae > Streptophyta > Magnoliopsida > Santalales > Viscaceae > Viscum > Viscum album. Next base: position 2,130,348,316 of record OY728155.1, on the reverse strand, counting down.
TATTCTCTAAAACATGGATGTGAACCTTTGAACCCGATCAGATACAATAGAAAGTGGAACTCCATACAGCATTACCACTTACTTCACATAAATCCTTGAAAGTTGATCAAGAGATGAATCTTCTCGAATAGCGTTAAAATGTACAGCCTTGGTGAGATGGTCCACTATAACACATATCGCATTATTTCATTTTGATGTTTTTGGGAGATGACTAACAAAGTACATAGTAATATTGTCCCACTTCCATGCTAGTATAGGTAGTGTATATAATACCCCTTTTATAAGTTGTTACTCTACCTGCACTTACTAACACACCAAGAACCTTGTAGTGGAGTCTTCAATCTACTTGTTCATGTTATCCCACCAAAAATCATCACTAATTTCCCTATACATTTATTTCTTCCAGGATGTATAGAGAATGTAGAGCTATGAGCTTTATTCATCAGCTGCTTCTTTATTTCCAGAATATATGGAACAAATAGCTTGTATGAAATTTTAGTACACCTTCTTGATCAATATTGAACTCAGGAAACTTACCATCCTTCATAGGCACAAACTACATATATAATAAAGGATATTATTTATAATATTTATTATCCTTCTCTAGTTGTGGTGGTTGATAAATAATTTGGGATAAGTTTGATGATTTCTATTCCCTTATAATTCCCATGTCCAGTTTTACTAATTCTTTGATCAAAGGATCTCCTTGAATCATCGTCATTTCCATAACAACTATTTCTTTCAAATTTAATGCATTACTGACTTGGTTTTCTCTTCCATGTTGATAAGGAATTGAACAATCATATTCTCTAATAAGTTCCAACCATCTCATATGTCTCATGTTCAATTCATTTTGAATTAAAATATACTTAAAACATTGATTTTTTTTGTATATAACACATTTCTCCCTATAAATATAGTGCCTCCATATCTTAAGAGAAAAAAAACACAACCAATTACAAATCTAGCATATAATAGTTCTTCTAATGAGGCTTCAACTGGCGAGATTCATAAGCAATGAATTTTTCATTTTTCATGAGACACACCCAATCCATTTCAAGGTTGAATCGCTAAAAAAATGAATCCTTCTCTAGTAGAGGGAATATTTATCATGGATGTTGTAATAAATCTCTTCTTCAGCTCTTGGAAATTTTCCTCACACTCCTTTTACTAGATGAACTTGACCTCTTTTCAAGTTAAGATGGTTGACAGATTGGAAATTCATGAAATTTTTTTCACAAACCACATATAATATCCTTCTAAACCAAAGAAGCTACTAATCTCATTTACATTTATTGGATGATACCACTCTTATACAACCTTTTTATTCACAACTTCAACTGATATTCCTTCATTAGTTACAATGTTCCCAAATAAATCATCTTTTTGTTACCATAACTTTCACTTTATGAAATTTCCAAAAATCCTTTCCTTCTATAGAGTTTGACAAATAAACCTTAGATGATCTTAATGATCCTCGAATCATTTTGAATATATTAGAATATCATCAATAGAAACAACCAAAACATTATAAATTTAGTCCTTAAAGACACTATTCATCAAATCTATAAATATAGCAGGTTCATTAGTCAAACTGAAGGTCATAACAAAAAACTCAAAATCCCAATATCTTGATTGGAAGGCACTTTTTGGATATATCTTCATTATTCACCATCAATTGATGATAAACATATTTAAGATCAATCTTGGAGAAGAATGGATCCCCCTGAAGCTGGTCAAATAATTTATGAATTATTGGAATAGGGTATTTGTTCATCATTGGGGTCTTATTCAGTTAACTATAATCAATACATAGCCACATTGATCTATCCATATTATTCACAAAGAGAATAGGTTATCTCCAAGGAGACACACTCTGTTAGATAAACCTATTCTCTAAAATATCTTGGAGTCACTTCCTTAATTCTTTCAAATCCACACACACCATTCAATATGGGATTTTTCAAATCAGTTTTGAAGTAGGCTTGAGTTCAATGGAGAACTCTACCTATCTTTCTAGGGGAGGTCTATGTAAATCCTCATCAGGAAATACATCAATGTAATCCAGACTGATGGAGACATTATATATCCTTACACTCTCATCTAGTTCTTCTTCTTCAATGATAAACTCCATAAATAAGTCTATAGGATGTTTGTCTAGATAATTATCTGGTCGAGAAATCTCTCCATGGAAGATAAATATTGGTTTTCCATTCATGTATTTGGGTATTTCCTTGCTTCTACATCTGATCTTATCATTATATTTGAGAGCCAGTCCATCCCTATTATAATGTCGAATTCCATCATACAAATGAGTACTATATTTTTGAAAATATTGTTCTCACCAATGTAAATACTAGAATTTCTAGACACTGTTGATGATTGGATAATCTCTCCGGGAGTCCTGATTGATAACTCAACTTTTATATGTTTAAGGATTGATTAAATATTATTAGAAAAAATGAGTAAATTAATTAATTTTTATAACAAGAGTAAAACAATGTACTTGCTATGTTTGAGAGAACAACAAGAGTGGTTTCCACCACATTATTCGGAGCTTCAACATCAGTTATTGTGACAGAAAAATCATGAAATTTCTCCTTTGGAGTTTGTTAAGGCTGGTGGTGATTCCCCTCTACTTTCCTTAGATTTGGATAGTGATTTGAAAACTTCCAAATATTTTTAAACATGAATAATTGGACTTTAGGTAGGACATTCACCATCTTCCCTTTTAACATAGGGTTGGTAAGTTGTGGCTTCACCTCACTACAACAATTCTGAGTGATATGGACATCTCATCCAGACATATAACACTTCCTGCTCTTGAGCAGGCAGTTCATTGAATACTCCTTCCCAGATTTATTAGACATGGGATGTTACACTTTCATTCCTTGTAACACCCCAAGCATCCATGGTATTCTTCTCTTTGAATAATACAGTAGCGTGTGTTGTACACAACTTCGAGATTCTAACACGCCGCGACCAATCAAAGTAGCTGTTATGAATAGTAATACCGACTTTTTGAAATTTTATAAATTTTACCTTTCAAAATGGACTTTATTTTTGGATTCGGAATATCAAAATTAGCCTAGGGTGAAATTTTGGTACTTTTTAGAAAACTTTTATATTTTGATGAATAGTGAAAATTACTAAACTTTTATTAAAAACAACTTTTTTAATCAAAATAATTAATAGTGATAAATTATGAATTTGAGTGGTTTTAATGTATATATAGAATATATTTTTACCAATTAATACAATTTTGGCCATTGGAAATAAATTCACAATTAAACCAGACAAAAACAAGTATCAATCTTTTGATAGTTATTATTTCTTAAAAACACGCTTTTTGTTTTGACAGCAGGAATTAATTTTAAATTAATTTCTTCCACTTCTATGTTTTGAATTTGAAAAAATGGATTCCATATTTGGAATCAAGATGTCCAAATTTTGTAAATAGTTAACTTTCATTTTTAGACATTTTGAATAATTACTTCGGTAAATATTTTATTTACCATTGTTAAAGGGTAAAACCGGTAAATAAGGGTAAACAAATAATATTATAATAATAATAAATTACCCTAAAACGTGTCCTAACATTATTTATGGATTCCTATCCGACCATGGGAATCTTTGGGTCGATTTTGGGACCCCATGGAGCCACTTGATGGTGATAGGGACACTTTATATTAATTAAGTTAAAGTAAATACAAAAATGACGTAAGCATATATCTTTAAGCAAAACAATTTTTACATATGGTTATATATGTTATATTTTCAACTATAAATATTAATTAGAAATATAAACATATTTTTTACATAATAGTATTTTATTTATAATTTTTAAACATTATATAACTTAATTTATTTATGAAACAATGATGATGTAGTAATTACCTTATTAATGAAATATTAAGATAATTGATGTTATAAATACCCAAATAAATGTAATTTTAGACTTTTTATAAATTAAATAATTTTATAGGTTACGATGACATATTAGTATTGTTTATATAATTTTTTTGAAGTAATAATTATGTTATAAATTTATCAATAACAAAATACCCAATAGTGTCCAAATTGACATAAAAGAGTTTTTACAAAAAATATTATATTATTTATTTATATTAAATTTTTAAAAATCTAAACCTCATCCAAGAGACTTATATCAGGATATTTGTATCATTAATGGACCACTTGGGGGTCACATGGTGGTATATAGTAAGTTTATTAACAATATATTATAAAAATACAAAGTGACATGGTAAGTGTCAAACTAATTAACAAAGAGTTAAAACTAAAAGATAAAGTTGCTATAATTACCCAAACCTGTCTAAAGTCAATTGGTTGAGTGGTTTTTGACCCATCCCTACCTTAAACTTCTAATAATCCACTTTGGATCCATTATAAACCGAATATGAATTTATTATAAAATAATATTTCTAGATTTTCCTAAGGTGGCCCTCCTCCCCCTTATAAAAGGACACAACTTCTAACAAATTATTCACACATTCAAATCCTTTTGGTTCTGCCAACCCCTGCCCAAATAATCTCTCAACATTACTCACTTCAACCTAGAGGCATTATTTTTATCATAAATCAAACCTAAGTAGCCCTTTTGATCAAATCAAAAAGAAGAACCCGGAGAAGAGGTAATGTTTTCACCACACTCTTTCAAGTTCCTTTCTTCTTCAACTTCTTCTTTCTTTGTTATTCCCATTATAAAATAATAACACCAGCATATCATATATAATGTGATATTATTATAAATATGGTACAACCATATTTATTATTCTATCCATCCTTTGAATGACATGTCACCATATGTGCGTACGTACGGCTTACCGTCTCCACATCGTGGTGTAATTGTTATTCAATATATTATTATTTGGATGAGTATAATAATGATGTGTAATTCATGTTAATAAGTAATATAACATGATAATGATTCTATATATATTATATACCATCCAATTATATATTATTTTGGTATCAAAAATATGATATTGTCGCTTGTTCGTACGTACGGACTACCATCTCCACAAACGCGATGAGATTCATTCCCCATCGTATCCATTCAAGAATAATTATCATTTGATGATTAAAATTAATGTTTAAGAACTTTATATAATTCTATATATGAATAATATACAACCTATCCATAACAAACATTACTAATGTAAAAAAACATATAAAATAAAACAAGTAAGTTAACACCCGAAATGACGATAATACTAAAGTATTATTAACAAATCATTGTTAGAAGATCATATATGATATCATAATTATTTATATGGTTCTTGTATAATTTAATAACGATGTTTTAACTATTATACAGGAGTTTTACATACCATCGACTATGGAAAATTACAAGGTAAGGGTTATTTCACAATCTCTTCGTTATCCGGGGTTGTTTATACGTAATTATCTACTGGGACCTCTTTATCATTCCCATCCATGTTTCATAAAAATATATTTCAAAACATTCTTTCTCTTTTAAAGAATATGGGATAATGTAATTTATACCCTTTTCTGACATTTTATAACAGGTTTATAAAGGAATATTTCTGTCATTTTCCAAACAAGGTCCTTTTTTAACCTTTTTGACAAAATTAAGGTAAGAATGTATTTTTTTTAACTTATACAGTGGGTGCAGCTATTTTCTGCCGTTATAAAATATTATAAGCTTCCATTACATGATTATAAGGATATTCTCAAATTAAATTTTTTATTTTAAAATTATGTGACTTTTAAATGATTTCAAAAAAATAGATATTTCTCTCAAATAGTTTTGATTTCATCTATGTCAACATCCTTAGATGGATTTTAACCATATTTGAAGTTGATTTATTATGATACAAAACTTCCATATTGTATTGAAGGTTTTGTGATATTTTTGACTATGTATGTGTTATTTTTATACCATTCATGGTTTATGGTGAAAGTATTGACATTTCGTAAGAAAGTTTTAATACGAATGTTTATGTTATGTTGAAACCTGTTCATATGAGGAATGCATTGGACTTAATAAGTGACGGGTGGAGCCTGCTATAGCTCCTCGATGCATCGGTAGGTCTCAGGAGACAACTAGTGTCTTGGCACCAGGCCTTGACAAAATCTTATTTGTAGTCTTTGCATGAGGCCTTGGTTATGTGGTTATGATAGTCTGACATTATGCATTCCATCATTATGAAAGTGGTTATTGATATTTCATGTGATTATTAGACTAGTAGAATATCCATGTGAATAAGTAAATTGCATTATTTCATTTTATCTTTGCCATATTATGTTGAAGTTCAAGTTTAAATGATTTTGTTTTATTTATACATTTCCTTAAATGTTTATGCTTATTTTTGAATGTTTCCGCTATATTGTTATCCTTACTAAGCATCTGAGCTCACCCCTTTCAATTTTTTATTTTTCCCAAGATGTGAAGAAGTAATTTATGAATTACCTACAGGGATAATATGAGGGGATATGAATACAATATGTTGTTGTTGTAGTTTTTCACTTTATGATGTTATGTAGACATTATGAATGTAACAACCCAAGAAAACCATGTTTTGTTTTGATTTTGACAAGTTCTCTTTTCAATATCACCCGTTAAGTGAACCAAAAAACAATAAATAAGGTAATGATAATAAAATTCAAATAATAAACCTTTCCGCTACAACATCCACTGACCAAACAAGAAGGTAAACTAACCGAAAATCCCAACAAAGAACCCGATTACAATGACCGGAAGACTGCTTAAAACTACTAAGAGCCCGAGAATGCAGTAGGGGTTTCGAGCGTCCATCATAAGAAACATGAGGATGGATGAAGCCACCGCTACCGTGCTCATCACCAAGGGGATCACGCGAACCATCTTTCCTTTTCTCCTTTGTTCGTTTGGAGTAAGGGACACCCTGAAACTAGACCCTTTTTATAAGCACCTTAATCCGACCATTGAACCTCAAACGGCCATTAATTCGACTGTTGGTTTCCCAAAGAATCTTATGTTTTATTTTGACCGTTGGGTCTTCTTATCCTCTATGTTTTATTTTGACTGTTGGAATAAAATCAGAATGATAATTGTGTATTTTTCTTTAATGTTTTAAAGTGTCATCAATGTTAATTTAGTTTTCCCAAAATGTTAATTATATTTTATGTTTCTAAATGATGAAAATTAATATTATTGTTTTCTTCCATTATACATATTAATTTGAACAATTGAACTTTTATTTTCTATTTATATCAAACTGGATGAATTTTTATGAGTTATATATATATTGCATCAAATTAAATATATTATTTCTCTTATAATTTGACCTTTATTAATTATTTTGGAAACTATATTAAATTATAGTTTTATTTACGAATTTCACATCTTTAAGCTTACACAAATACTTTTAAGCAACCTATTTATTTTTCTTTTCTTAAAGGATTGTATCCAAATGTTTGCATGAAATTATAAATTAATGTAATTATTATGTAATTCAGCAAAGGAAAAATAAATAAACAAATAAACAAATAAATATATATTATGAGGAATAAATCGATAAATTCTTTAATTGATTAAATGAACCTAAAATTATCCAAAAATATAATAATGGTTTAAAAATAATAAGGCCAATAAAAATTATTGGTATTTTAAAATAGAATATATATATATACATATGTTTATATAATAAGATGTTTTGATTAAATCAATTTATAATTTTTATTTGACCAATGATTTTTATATTAAAAGTGGTTTAATAATTGAATTCATTAATAATAATAAAATAAGAACTCAATAAATGATTTAATAAATTAAAAAGAATTTTAATAAAGTTTTTTTTTACACTGTTGAAGACCCGCGTTTTTTTTCTTCTCATTTGCACCGCGTCACACCCGGGCAGTCCGATCCTCTCCTCCCCTTGATCGCGACCGTTCACCTATTTTAAAGCCGCCTCGCTTCTGGGCCGTCCGATCATCCCAGTGTAATCCCGGTCATCCTCTGTTTTCCGGATTTTTTCCTCCTCGTGCCGCATTTTCTTCTTCTTCTTCTCCGCGCAGCTGGACCAGTACAGTGTAGGATATCTTCTTCCTCTCGTAGGCTGGCTAGTAGACCTCGTTTTTTCCCTCTTTTCCACAGGTTGACACCGACCTTGCCTCGGTCCGAAGACTCCCCTGAAGTCCTCTTCTTCTTCTTTTTTTTAAATCCCCTGTTGCACCAAAGGCCGAAGGGCTTACACCGATCTCCTTGACCTCTCTGACCTCCAGACGCCGTCGCTGCTCTATTCTCCTTCTCCTCCTCGTCGAGCTAAGGTAAGGGTTGTGTTTTTTTTATATGTTTTGTTTAAACTTCGGGTTTTATATATAGTTGTTTATATGTACATACATGTTATACATATGCGTATAACTTCTGCGTTTAACCTTCTTGTTCCTCTTGCCTCATCTTTTCCTCCTCTCCAAGAAAGGTGAGAATCATGTTTTAACATTGGTTGGGTTTTGACAAGATTCGGTTTTATATAAGTATGTATATATTTTTATATATACATAATATATGTATTCTCCTGGTATGTTTGAACCTGGTGTGAACCTAGAATTTGAGATCTCTTTCTTGGCTTGAAGAACCGAATAGTGGGTAAAGGGGAAGATCCCTCCTTCGGTTTCGTTTTCTCCGGTTTTGGTACAATATATTTTATATACACCATAAATAAATATATATGTGTATAAAAATTTACATCAAGGCATTAAGAACCGGTTACCACTGTTTTCATCATCCATAATTCGATCAGGTTAAAGGCAGTTTTCTTTTAGGGTTTATTTTAACTCGGTTTTAATGTTATATACATTGTGTATATATGTGTAAATATATATACATTTATATACACATAAGTATAAGATGATATATGCAAATATACAATTCTTTTTTTTCTTTCAATGTTTATACCCCTGATTCTTCCTCCCTTCTAAAATGGAGATTTTGAGTAAATTAAAGAATAGGTAAAACTATGCAAGTGAATGAAGTATATTTTTGTTGTATATACACACATGTATGTGTATATACATCAATATGAACTTAGTGACCATGTTTGAAATTTTTATAAAGCATGACAAAGTTTATGGGTTGGTTGGATTTCAAAATCATTCTTGAAACTGAGAATTTTCATTTATCACTGTTCTGGATAAATCAGGATCTTTATTTTGTGAAAATGGTTAGTATGGACTCCTTGAACTTTTAAAAATGCATACATGTATTCATAGGGATGTAATCATGTTTATTTAAAGTGTTAATAAAAAAAGGTTTACACAATTATATACATGATTTCCCCAAAGTGGACTTGATTATGCACATTGTAACCTCAACTGCCTGTATTAAATGCCTATGACATCCATTTATCATCATATGTGTAAGTTATGAACAACCCTTATTTAATTGGGTATTATGATGTTATGTAATGTTAAGTGTTATGTTCATTTTCTTGAAATCCCATGTTTTTCAAATGTTAAGATAACTCGTTATGTGCGCGGAGTTTTAGCAAGCATGTCATCATGTTTTTCATGATAAAACTGTTTTCATGTTATGAATGCGTATGTGAAAATGGGGTTTAATTAATAATGCATGAAACCCTATGAATATTTACCATTTCAAGATATGTGAGGGATGTATAGGACTTACATGTGACAGGTGCGCCCAGAATTATATAGCGCAACAAGAATGATGTGTCGGGTGCGCCTGGAATTATACAGCGCTCCAATGCATTGGGTAAGGCAAGAGTCTCATGAGACGAACATGTGCGACGGTCTTGGCAGTTAGCCTTGACTTGTTCTAAGGAAATAGTGTGGGCAGTGAGCCTTGACCTGTTAAGTATGTTATACGGTCTTGATGAAAATTTTTGACAAAGTCCAGGATTATACATTCCCTCTGCATGTAAAGATAAAGGTTAACCAGGGGTTTGTTCAACTAACAGGACAACCCCTAGTTGAAATCTCCCAAGATCATGAAGATGTACATTATATAACAAGAACTGTTTTTCATATGGTAAACTGTTAGATGAACTGCACTTTACTCATGAACCATGATATGCATGTTTTCCCTGCTTAGCCATAGAATTCTTTTAGAAATAAAGTAACCTTGTTTTAACATTATGCATTGTTTATTCTTTTTATATTGCGCACTCTGATCATGTTTACATTAAAGCTCATTTCAAGTATGTGATTCTTTGTGAAAGTGGTTTTCAAAGAAAGATGGATTTCATGTTTTAAGAAAAGATAATGTTTTATTTTAGCACAGTGTTTTATTCTCTTCAAAAAAACTTCTTTGAGAAAGGATTTTCTAAAAATGTTTTAAAACCCCTTACTGGGCATTTTTTCTCACCCAACGTTTTGTTAAAATTTTTCAGGAACTGTTGATACTAATGAAGTTAATCAGAAGCAGCTAGTTTCCCAGAATCCTGAGCCTCGCGATCTTCTGTTGTAATGAGACATGATATTTAATTTGTAATGATGTAATGTTAAGTATATCATGTCTCATTAAGCACCCCGATTTTGGGGGTCGCTACAGTTGGTATCAGATGATGGGTTCAGGAAACTCTGGAAAACCAGGTGATATAAATATATTGCTAAGACTAACTAAGTAAAAATGTTATAACTTTCTGATGGCTGATGTACCTACCGACCTTTTGTCACTTCCCACTAAGGCTCTAGAAAACATTATATCTCTAGATATTCGTGAGAACTATCTAAACTATGACCAAATTCTTATGATGTGTAAGCACCTGTACGATGTGTCAAACTCATCTAGGGTGCTTAGTCTCCACCGGGGATTGGGGATGGATTATCTCCTAATGATGATGACCCAATTTCCCTCTTATGCACGTCGGGGAAGGTATCACGAAGAACTCTTCTGAGTGTTTACAACTGGTGAGGAATTTGTCACAATGCTTGATAACCCTTTTCAAGAAGCTGCTTCTGCCAGAGACCTCCGAGCGGCTTACCTATGCCAAATTTGGCACTATGGATTCTGGGGCCAGTTAATGGACTTTGGAGCGTTGGAAAATGAGACCACTCGTGTGTCTCTTAGGCAAGAAGTGTACACCGATGTTTCCCAACTCCACACCCCTCACGCTAAACTCAAGAGGAGTTATAAATGTTCCCATGATTTTAGTCCTGTCTGTTCATCTTGTGTGTGGTTTGAAGAGTTAGGAAGTTTTGCCACTCTTTGTGGCGTACGTCTTGTGAACTCAGACTTTGCCGTGTAAACTTTTTCAGAAATGGAAGTTTCTTGTTTCCTTTAATGTCTTCACCTTATCTATGTTGTTAAGAGTTTCCCTTAGATGTTTGCTTTCCGATGGCTGGTCAAATGAACTAATCATCCCTACCCGATGAGCTAGTAGAAGTCATCTTGATCAAGGCATGCATGGTGGATTACCTGTCCTTTCTCCACCTGTGAGGGTCCTGCCAGCGTTTGCTCAATTTAGAAAATAGTCCAGAGATTCTTCGGCTATGCCAAGAGAATTATAGAATCTTTCACCTAATCATCGATGCTCAACTCTCCTTCTATAGGCGGAGGGGAATGTACTTTGAGGGAACGTTCCAGTGTTTCACTCTGGCACAAAACGTTTCTGCCAGAGCGTGTTTCCTCGTGGCCGCCCAGGATGGCCAGCTCAATGCAGCTTACATGTTCCAAGTCTTGAACCGCATTCTCCTCAACCACATCATCCCTCTCGACTACCTTGAGCATGATGTGGCCAGAAGAGTCATCAAGGAGTTTATCTACTCGGGCGTTTCCGAGATTTGCATCGCACGAGCCTCCCTTTAGAAGCCCGTGTGCAGTACACACGAACAGGAGTTCAAGGAGAACTTTTCGATGTGCATCTGGACTAGGGAAACGGAAGAGTTGTGTGCTAACTTTGGTGTCCTGTTAACCGATCCAGACCCGCTGTTTCAATAGAGTTGTACGTATGGGGTTTTCTGTTTTTCTTTTTTTTATGATAGAATTGCGAGGACGCAATTCTTTGAAGGGGTATGTAATGTAACAACCTAAGAAAACCATGTTTTGTTTTGATTTTGACAAGTTATCTTTTCAATATCACCCGTTAAGTGAACCAACAAACAATTAATAAGGTAATGATAATAAAATGCAAATAAGCAACCTTTTAGCTACAACATCCACTGACCAAACAAGAAGGTAAACTAACCGAAAATCCCAACTAAGAACCCGATTACAATGACAGGAAGACTTCTTAAAACTACTAAGAGCCCGAGAATGCGGTAGGTGTTTCAAGTTTCCATCATAAGAAACATGAGGATGGATGAAGCCACTGTGACCGTGCTCGGCACCAAGGGGATCACGTGACCCATATTTCCTTTTCTCCTTTGGTCGTTTGGAGTAAGGGACACCCCGAAACTAGACCCTTTTTATAAGCACCTTAATCTGACCGTTAAACCTAAAACGGCCATTAATTCGACCATTGGTTTCCCAAAGAATCTTATGTTTTATTTTGACCGTTGGGTCTTCTTATCCTCTATGTTTTATTTTGACCATTGGAATAAAATCGGAATGATAATTTTGTATTTTTCTTTAATGTTTTAAAGTGTCATCAATGTTAATTTAGTTTTCCCAAAATGTTAATTCTATTTTATGTTTCTAAACAGCGAAAATTAATATTATTGTTTTTTCCCATTATACATATTAATTTTAACAATTGAACTTTTATTTTCTGTTTATATCAAACTGGATTAATTTTTATGACTTATATATATATTGCATCAAATTAGATATATTATTTCTCTTATAATTTGACCTTTATTAATTATTTTGGAAACTATATTAAATTATGGTTTTATTTACGAATTTCACATCTTTAAGATTACACAAGTACTTTTAAGCAACCCATTTCTTTTTCTTTTCTTAAAGGAGTGTATCCAAATTTTTTCATGAAATTATAAATTAATGTAATTATTATGTAATTCAGCAAAGGAAAAATAAATAAATAAATAAACAAATATATATATATATATTATGATGAATATATCGATACTTTCTTTAATTGATTAAATGAACCTAAAATTTTCCAAAATATAATAATGGTTTAAAAATAATAAGGCCAATAAAAATTATTGGTATTTTAAAATAGAATATATATATATACATATGTTTATATAATAAGATGTTTTGATTAAATCTATTTATAATTTTTATTTGACCAATGATTTTTATAATAAAAGTGGTTTAATAATTGAATTCATTAATAATAATAAAAGAAGAAATCAATCAATGATTTAATAAATTAAAAGGAATGTTAATAAAGTTTTTTTTTACACTATTGAAGACCCGCATTTTTTTTCTTCTCATTTGTACCGCGTCGCACCCGGGTCGTCCAATACTCTCCTCCCCTTGATCGTGACCGTTCACCTCTTTTAAATCCGCCTCGCTTCTGGGCCGTCTGATCATCCCAGTGTAATCCCGACCGTCCTCTGATTTGCGGATTTCTTCCTCCTCGCGTCGCGTTTTCTTCTTCTTCTTCGCCGCGCAGCTGGACCAGTAGGGTGTAGGATATCTTCTTCCTCTCGTAGGTCGGCCAGTAGACCTCGTTTTTTCCCTCTTTTCCACAGGTTGACACCGACCTTTCCTCGGGCTGGAGACTCCCCCGAAGTCCTCTTCTTCTTATTTTTTTTTTAAATCCCCTGTTGCACCAAAGGCTGAAGGGCTTGCACCGATCTCCTTGACCTCTCCGACCTCCAGACGCCGTCGCTGCTCCATTCTCCTCCTCCTTCTCGTCGAGATAAGGTAAGGGTCGTGTTTTTTTTATGTTTTTTTTAAACGTCGGGTTTTATATATAGTTGTATATACATACATACATGTTATATATATGCTTATAACTTCTGCGTTTAACCTTCTTGTTCCTCTTACCTCATCTTTTCCTCCTCTCTAAGCAAGGTGAGAATAATTTTTTAACATTGGTTGGGTTTTGAAAAGATTCGGTTTTATATAAGTATGTATATATTTTCATATATTCATAATATATGTACGCTCCTGGTATGTTTGAACCTGGTGCGAACCTAGAATTTGAGATCTCTTTCTCGGCTTGAAGAACCGAATAGTGGGTAAAGGGGAAGATCCCTCCTTCGGTTTCGTTTTCTCTGGTTTTGGTACACTATATTTTATATACACCTTACATAAATATATATGTGTATAAAAATTTACATCAAGGCATTAAGAACTGGTTACCACTGTTTTCATCATCCAGAATTCGATCAGGTTAAAGGCAGTTTTCTTTTAGGGTTTATTTTAACTCGGTTTTAATGTTATAAAAAATGTGTATATATGTGTAAATATATATACATTTATATACACATATGTATAAGATGATATATGAAAATATACAATTTTTTTTTCTTTCAATGTTTATACCCCTGATTCTTCCTCCCTTCTAAAATGGAGATTTTGAGTAAATGAAAGAATAGGTAAAACTATGCAAGTAACTGAAGTATATTGTTGTTGTATATACACACACGTATGTGTATATACATCAATATGAACTTAGTGACCATGTTTTCAATTTCTATAAAGCATGACGAAGTTTATGGGTTGGTTGGATTTCAAAATCATTCTTGAAACTGAGAATTTTCATTTATCACTGTTCAGGATAAATCAGGATCTTTGTTTTGTGAAAATGTTTAGTATGGACTCCTTGAACTTTTACAAATGCATACATGTATTCATAGGGATGTACTCATGTTTATTTAAAGTGTTAATAAAAAAAGGTTTACACAATTATATACATGATTTCCCCAAAGTGGACTTGATTATGCACATTGTAACCTCAACTGCCTGTATTAAATGCCTATGACATCCATTTGTCATCATATGTGTAAGTTATGAGCAACCCTTCTTTAATTGGGTATTATGATGTTTTTTAATGTTAAGTGTTATGTTCATTTTCTTGAAAACCCATGTTTTTCAAATGTTGAGATAACTGGTTATGTGCACGGAGTTTTAGCATGCATGTCATCATGTTTTTCATGATAAAACTATTTTCATGTTATGAATACGTATGTGAAAATGGAGTTTAATTAAGAATGCATGAAACCCTATGAATATTGACCATGTCAAGATATGTGAAGGGTGTATACGAATTACATGTGACGGGTGCGCCCGGAATTATATAGCGCAACAAGAATGATGTGATGGGTGCGCCCAGAATTATACAGCGCTCCAATGCATTGCGTAAAGAAAGAGTCTCATGAGACGAACATGTGCGACGGTCTTGGCAGTTTGCCTTGACTTGTGCTAAGGAAACAGGGTGGGCAGTGAGCCTTGACCTGTTAAGTATGTTATACGGTGTTGAGGAAAAGTCTTGACAAAGTCCAGGATTATACATTCCCTCTGCATGTAATGATAAAGGTTAACCAGGGGTTTGTTCAACTAACAAGACAACCCCTAGTTGAAAGCTCCCAAGATCATGAAGATGTACTTTATGTAACAAGAAATTTTTTTCATATGGTAAACTATTAGATGATCTGCACTTTACTCATGAACCATGATATGCATGTTTTTCCTGCTTAGCCATATAATTCTTTTAGAATTAAAGTAACCTTGTTTTAACATTACGCATTGTTTATTCTTTTTATATTGCGCACTCTGATCTTGTTTACATTAAATCTCATTTCAAGTACGTGATTCTTTGTGCAATTGGTTTTCCAAGAAAGATGGATTTCATGTTTTAAGAAAAGATAATGTTTTGTTTTAGCAAAGTGTTTTATTCTCTTCGAAAAAACTTCTTTGAGAAAGTATTTTCTAAAAATGTTTTAAAACCCCTTACTGGGCGTTTTTTCTCACCCTACGTTTTGTTAAAAAATTTCAGGAACGGTTGATACTAATGAAGTTAATCAGAAGCAGCTGGTTTCCCAGAATCCTGAGCCTCGCGATCTTCTATTGTAATGAGACATGATATTTAATTTGTAATGATGTAATGTAAAGTATATCATGTCTCATTAAGAACCCCGGTTTTGGGGGTCGCTATAATGAATGTATCTAGTTATTCCAAGACTATTAATCTAATTGGTCTTTCAAGACTTTATCTTTCTTGTGATCATTCCAATGTTACTTAATAATGCACCGACTCTAGGAAACTGGGCTCAGGGCGTTACAGTTGGTATCCGAGGAATTTTAGTACAAACCTTGGAAGCTATATTTAGATAAAATCTGATTAGGGCACATAGACCTAAGATGGAATTTGAGGATTAGTATAGAACAACATCCAAGAATTTCAGTATTGTAGAGATTTTGTGAGTTTTCTGAGCAATACATCCCTGTCTGGATACTAGCAGGTAGAGGTGGATCTGGCATAGATGTGCCAGGGGTAAAACTCAAAAACACCGCTTTAAGCTAGACTAAAACGAGAACTGGTGCACGACAACGTGCCTTACTGCACTCTTGGTTACGACACTCCCGGGGATATGCTTGGGATAATTATCATTTTATTTATGAACCATTATGAAGGGTTTATGAGTATAGTCTTCCTCAAAGAAAACATTTTTATGAATATGGATGATATCCATAAACTGTTCAATTTATGTTAAGTGTTTTACATGTATGGAATTATGTAATTTGATTCATAAACTGATCTAGTTTATTCTATTGTTTAGAAATGGATCCTAGTGGAAGAAAAGGAAAACATATCAATGCATGCACTCCATCATGGAATTTCCCTCCTGTTCAAGATAATTATAGTTGATCTGGTGGTGTAACTGGTGCTGATCAGCTTATCACCATACTGGGACAACTCACTCAGGTTATGAATAATAACCTTACCCGTATAGAGCACACTAATCCACAGTGTGGAGGATCAATGTTAGATAGCTTCATGGGGAAACAACCACCAACATTCAATGGTAGTATAAATCCATTGGTAGCTGATCAATGGATAAGTTCCCTAGAGAAAATATTTCAGGATTTGGGGAGTAGTGAAAAGGAAAAAGTAATCGTGGTAGTTTACCACCTCACTAGAGATACTGATCAATGGTGGTCATTGATTCAAAACATGAAGGAAGATGATTAAGTATCAAATATGTAATGGAGGAAGTTCAATTATTTGTTTTTAGAAAAATACTTTCCTCGTGACCATCGAACAGATATGGAAAGGCAATTTCTGAGTCTGAGGAAAAAGGAGGATGATAATGTCGCAATGTGTGAGGCTAACATTACAAGGATAGAATGGTATGCTGGAGATTATATAAGTAACCCAAGAAGTATGATTTATTGTTTATTTAATGCGTTAAAACCATTTCTTCGTTGAGTATTAGTCTCACAATCCTTCTCATCGTACAAAGACATTGTCTCATGTGCTATCAAAACAGAAAAGTAATTCTCTAAGTCTTATGAATTTAATGAAAAGAAAGAGAAGAAGAGATCTCCTGATCAATCTGGAAATGGAATTAAGGGGAAGAAGGGAAAAGTTAAAAATCCATCCTACAGTAAATGTGGGAAGAAACACCCTGGTACTTGCTTAAAAGGAATGGGAATCTGTTACAAGTGTGGTGAAAAAGGCCACCAATCTCATGATTTTAAGGGAAAGAGAGTTGTTGTCAATGTGGAATGCTATAATTGTAGAGATATGGGAAATTATGAAAATTAATTTCCTAAGAATCAGGGGAACTTTCCTCAGAAAAGTCCAAGGGATCGAGGACAAGATTATGTTATCACTACTACTGAAGTAGGAGCTCCAAAAGACATGGTGGCAGGTAATTAAATGGTTTCCTCATGTTTAGAAAATGCTTTATTTATTCTGTATCATCACATTGTTTCATATCATCCCAGTTTTCTAAGAAAATTAGATGTTTCCAATTTGATTTAGAAAATGAGTTGTCATTTAAAACTCCAAAGGGAAGTATCATTGCAACAATGTTTTGTGAATCAGTCCCCATTAGAGAACATAAATGTTCTTTATTCGCTGATCTCATTGTCATACCTATGATTGAGTTCGATATAATCCTCGGTATGGATTGACTTTTGGACCATTAGTTGAATAATTATTGTAAGAAGAAGGAGGTTATCATTTTAGATGATGATGAAAAAGAACACCTTATTTTTATAGTAGAATCGTCACCACCTTATTATTATCTAGATCCACCCCCAGTAGCTCAACTAAATTCAATTATTAGGGAGGAAAAGAATGAAATAACTGTGGGTGAGTAAAGGAATGATCAAATAGAGGATGTACCTATTGTGATAAAATATGGAGATGTGTTTCAAAAATATTTACCTGGACATCCTACAGAACGAGAAGTTCAGTTTTCCATTGATTTAATTACTGGATCAAGGCCTATATTGAAGACCCCTTATAGAATAGCCACTGTAGAATTAGCGGAAGTAAAGAAAAAAATAGTGGAATTGAGTAATAAGGGATTTATTTTCCCTAGTGTTTCTCCATGGGGAGCCCCTGTTCTTTTTGTTAAAAATAAAGATTGATCTATGAGGTTATGTATCGACTATAGGGAGATCAATGCTATAACAATAAAGAACAAGTATCCCCTACATCGCATTGATGATTTATTTGACCAACTTCATTGAGATCAAAACTTTTCAAAAGTTGACCTTCGATCTGGATACCATCAGTTGTGTTTGAAGAAGGAAGACATTCCAAATATAGCATTTCGAACTAGGTACGGGCATTACGAGTTTACAGTAATGCCTTTTGGGCTGACTAATGCACCCTCTGTATTCATGGATCTAATGAATAGAGTTTCCAAGGAATATCTCGATGATTTTGTGGTAGTATTTATTGATGATATCTTGGTCTACTTCAAAATCTAAGAATATCATGAAAATCACTTGCGTATTATACTCAAGACTCTGAGAAGACAATAATTATATGGGAAGTTTAGCAAGTGTAAATTCTAGCTTCAAGAGATTTCTTTTCTTGGCCATATTGTCTCCAAATATAGAATCTATGTTGATCCTTCTAAGACCAAGGAAATCCAAGAATGGCCAGCACCTATGATTAGAACAAAGGTATGCAGTTTTATTGGTTTAGCAGGTTATTATCGACGTTTCGTCTAGAATTTTTCCCGATTGGATAACCCATTAACAAAGCTCACACGTAAAGGGGTTAAATTTGTTTGGACAAAAGAGTGTGATGAATTTTTTGAAAAACTGAAGAGAATATTAGTCAATTCTCCTATATTTACTCTACCATCAGGGAATGATGGGTTTGTTATTTATAGTGATGCATCGAAGAAAGGACTTGGTTGCGTCCTTATGCAGAATGATAGGGTTATTGTCTATGCATCACGACAGTTGAAAATTCATGAGCAAAACAATCCTACTCATGATCTCGAGTTATCAGCTATGATCTTTACTTTGAAGATATGGATACACTACCTCTATGGTGAAAAATGTGAGATTTATACTGATCACAAGAGTTTGAGGTATATTTCCTCACAAAAATAACTCAACATGAGGCAAAGGAGATGGCTTGAATTACTCAACGATTATGATTGTACGATACACTACCACCCGGGGAAGGCATATAAGGTGGAATATTCTTTGTGCAGAAAAGATCATGGAGTTTTGAAAAATATGAGAATTGAAAGGGATCCAATTTTCATGGATCTAGTGAAGATGGACATGGGAATAACCATGGAAGGTGAAACATTAGTGCTTTTTCAAATGGTTTCCAAACCATATTTACTATAAATAATTAAGAGTTCTCAGACCGATGATGATGAATTTCAAAAGAACATTAAAGCTGTGAATAATGGGAGATTGAGAGACTTTGTGTATGAAGAAGGAATTTTGAAATTTGGGAAGAGACTTTGTGTTCCCGATATACCTGATTTAAAAAGAGAATTTTTAGACGATGCTAATAGTTCCAATTTCTCTATACACTCTGGGTGCACCAAAATGTATGGAGATTTAAAGTAACATTTTTGGTGGGACAACATGAAGAGGGAGATTAGTGATTTTGTGTCAAGATGTATGGTTTGTCAACAAGTTAAAGGTGGAAGGCAATAGCCTAGATGAGTTATGCAACCTCTTCCCATACTTGAGTAGAAATGAGATAATATCACTATGGACTTTGTCATGGGACTACCAAAGACTCCTAGAAGGAACGATAAAATATGGGTCATTGTTGTTCGTCTTACCATGTAAGCACATTTTCTAGCTATAAGGGAAGATTCACCACTCGAACATCTAGCAAGAATATATATTAATGATGTTGTGAGACTTCATGGAGTACCCATATCGATTGTTTCGGATCGAGATCCTTATTTTACATCGAGATTCTGGAAGACTCTTCAGAAGGCCTTGGATACTGAACTTCATTTCAGCACTACATACCACACCCAAACTGATGGACAATAAGAACAAACTATTCAAACCTTAGAATACATTTTGAGATCTTGCACACTTGACTTTCAGGGTATGTGGGATCAATATTTACCTCGGGTAGAGTTTTCTTATAACAATAGCTTCCATTAAAGTATTCGGATGACACCATATGAAGTGTTATATGGAAAGAGATGTCGCACACCAACCAGTTGGGATGACATTGGCAAAAGAAAACTTGTAGGCCTAGAACTGCTGGAGGAAACAATGGAAAAGGTGAAGGTAATCCCAAACCACATCAAAGTAGCTCAAAGTAGGCAGAAAAGCTATGCTGACAACCAAAGAAAGGATTTGGAATTTTAGGTGGGAGATCATGTTTTCTTGAAGGTATCTCCATGGAAGGGAGTTATACATTTTGGAAAGAAAGGTAAATTGAGTCCCAGGTGCATCAGTCCTTTTGAAATTCTAGAACGAATTGGGGTTGTAGCTTACCGTTTTGAAATGCTGCCAAATCTCTCCAAAGTTCACGATGTGTTCCACGTATCACTGTTAAGAAAATACATGTCTAACCCAACGCATGTACTCACCTATGAGGAATTAGAACTGGAACCCGATCTCTCTTATTGTGATGAGCCCATCCAGATTCTTGATATGAGATAACCAGTGCTGAGAAACCGGACGACACGTCTGGTAAAAGTACTATGGAGAAACCATAAAATGGAAGAGGCAACGTGGGAACCTGAGGAACTTATGATGAAGAACCACCCGAGTAATTTTATGCAGTAATGTTGTATAAATTTTGAGAACTAAATTATTTCAATGACGGGAGAATGTAACACCCCATGCATCCATGGTATTCTTCTCTTTGAATAATACAGTAGCGTGTGTTGTACGCAACTTCGAGATTCTAACACGCCGCGACCAATCAATGTAGCTATTATGTATAGTAATACACACTTTTGGAAATTTTATAAATTTTATCACTCAAAATGGACTTCATTTTTGGATTCAGAATATCAAAATTATCCTAGGGTGAAATTTTGGTAATTTTCAGATAATTTTTATATTTTGATGAATATTGAAAATTACTAAATTTTTATTAAAAACAACTTTTTTAATCAAAATAATTAATAGTGATAAATTATTAATTTGAGTAGTTTTAAAGTATATTTATAATATATTTTTACCTCTTAATAAAATTTTGGTCATTGTAAATAATTTCATAATTAAACCGGACATAAACAAATATCAATCTTTTGATAGTTATTATTTCATAAAAACACGATTTTTGTTTTGACAGCGGGAATTAATTTTAAATTAATTTCTGCCACTTCTATGTTTTGAATTTGGAAAAATGGATTACATATTTAGAATTAGGATTTCCAAATTGTGTAAATAGGTAACTTTCATTTTTATACATTTTGAATAATTACTTCGGTAATATTTTATTTACCATGGTTAAAGGGTAAAACCGGTAAATAAGGGTAAAAAATAATATTATAATAATAATAAATTACCCTAAAACGGGTCCTAACCTTATTGGTGGATACATGTCAGACCATGGGCATCTTTGGGTCTATTTTGGGACCCCATGGAGCCACTTGTAGGTTATAGGGACACTTTATATTAATTGAGTTAAAGTAAATACAAAAATGACATAAGTATATATCTTTTAGAAAAACTATTTTTACATACGGTTATATATGTTAAATTTTAGACTATAAATATTAATTAGAAAGCTAAAAAAATTTCTAAATAATGTTATTTTATTTATAATTTTTATACTTTAAATAATTTAATATATTTATGACACAATGATGATGCATTAATTACTTTATTAATGAATGATTAGAATAATTGGTATTATAAATACCCAAATAAATTTAATTTGAGACTTTTTATAAATTCCATAATTTTCTAGGTTACTATGACATATTAGGATTGTTTATATAAATTTTGATCGATGTAATAATGCTGTTATAAATTTATCAAGAACAAAATACCCAATAGTGTCAAAATTGACATAAAAGAGTTTTTAAAGAATTATTATATTATTAATTTATATTCAATTCCTAAAAATCTAAGTTCCAGCCAAGAGACTTATATCATGATAGGTGTATCATTAATAGACCACTTGTGGGTCTCCTGGAGGTATATAGTAAGTTTATTAACTATATAATATAAAAATACAATGTGACATGGTAAGTGTCAAACTAATTAACTATGAGTTAAAACTAAAATATAAGGATAATATAATGAACAAAAAATGTCTAACATCTATTGGATGAGTTGTTTTCGACCCATACCCACCATAAAATTAAAATAATCCACTTCAGAACCATTAGAAACTGGATATTAATTTATTATAAAATAATATTTCTAGATTTTCCTTAGGTTCCCCTCCTCCCCCTTATAAAAGGCCACCATTTCTAACCAATTGATCACACTATCAAATCCTTTTGGTTCGGACAAACCCTACCCAAATACTCTCTCAGATTTCCTCACTTCAACCTAGAGGCCTTATTTTGATCAGAAAGCCAACCTATGGATCCCTTTTGATCAAATCAAAAGGAAGAACCCGAATAAGAGGTAATGTTTTCACCACCCTCTTTCAAGTTCCTTTCTTCTTCAAATTCTTCTTTCTTTGTTATTCCCATTCTAAAATAATAACTTCAGTATCTCCTATATATTGTGATATTTTTATAAATACAGTACAATGATATGCATTATTCTATCCATACTTTGAATGACATGTCACCATACGTGCGTACGTACGGATTACCGTCTCCACGTCATGGTGTAATTGTTATTCAATATATTATTTTTTGGATGGGTATAATAATGATGTGTAATTCATTTAAATAATAAATATAACATGATAATATTCTGTAAATATGATATACTATCCAATTATATAATATTTTAATATCAAAAGGATGATACTGTCGCTCGTGCGTACGTACAGACTACTGTCTGCACGAACGCGATGAGATTCATTCCCCATCGTATCCATTCATGACTAATTCTCATTTTATAATTAAAATTAATGTTTAAGATTTTTATATCATTATGGATATGAATAAGATAAAACCTATCCATAACAAACACTACTTATGTAACAAAACATATAAAATAAAACGAGTAAGTTAACACTCAAAACGACGATAATACTAAAGTATTATTAACAAAGCATTATTAGAAGATCATATATGATATCATAATTATTTATATGGTTCTTGTATAATTTAATAACAATGTTTTAACTATAATACAAGAGGTTAACATACCATTGACTAAGGAAAGTAAAAGGTAAGGGTTATTTCACAATCTCTTCATTATCCAAGGTTGTTTATATGTAATTATCTACTGGGACCTCTTTATCATCAACATCCATGTTTCTTAAAAATGTTTTTCAAAACATTCTTGATATTTTATAGAATATGGGTTAAATTAATTTATACCCCTGTTTGACTTTTTATGAGAGGTTTATAAAGGAATATTTCCATCGTTTTCCAAACAAGATCCTTTGTTAACCATTTCGATAGAATTAAGGTTAGAATGTATTTTTTTAACTTATACGGCGGGTGCAGATATTTTCCGCCATTATAAAATCTTAGAAGCTTCCCTTACAAGCTTATAAATATATTTTAAAAGTAAATGTTTTATTTTATAATTATGTGACTTTTAAATGAATTCAAAAAAATATATATTTCTCTCAAATAGTTTTTATTTCATCTCTGTCAACATCCTTTGATAGATTTTATGCTTATTTGAGGTTGATTTATTATGATACAAAACTTCCATATTGAATTGAAGGCTTTGTAATATGTTTGACTGTGGATGTGTTATTTTTATACAATTCATGGTTTATGGTGAAAATATTGACATTTCGTATGCTATTTTTAATACAAATGTTTATATTATGTAGAAACCTGTTCATATGAGGAATGCATTGGACTTTAATAAGTGATGGGTGGAGCCCGCAATAGATCCTCGATGAATCGGTAGGTCTCATGAGACAAACTAATGTCTTGGCATGAGGCCTTGAAAAAATCTTATTTGTAGTCTTGGAACGAGGCCTTGGCTACATGGTTATGATAGTCTGACATTATGCATTCTATCATTATGAAAGTGGTTATTGATATTTCTTGTGATTATTCGACTAGTAGAATATCCATGTGAATAAGTAAATTGAATTATTTCATTTTATCATTTCCATATTATGCTGAAATTCATGTTTAAAAGGATTTTGTTTTATCTATACATTGCCTTAAATGTTTATGCGTATTTATGAATGTTTCTGCTATGTTATCCTTACTGAGCATCTGAGCTCACCCCTTTCAATGTTTTATTTTTCCCAAGATGTGAAGAAGTAATTTATGCATGACCTGCAGGGATAATATGAGGGGATATAAAGACAATATGTTTTTTTGGTAGTTTTTCACTTTATGATGTAATGTAAACTTTATGAATGTATCTAGTTATTCCAAGGAAACTAAACTAATCGGTCTTTTGAGACTTGATCTTTCTTGTGATCATGATAATGTTATGTAATAATGCACCGACTCTGGGAAACTGGGCTCGGGGTGTTATATTCCTCTTCCTCCCTGATCAAAGATCCCCCCAAATATTGGTTCTGTTGATGTCTTCTTTTCATTGGATTTGTGAGACCACTATGTATCACCGATCTCCAGTTCATCTTTCGCTGCACTCGGTATGATCTCGTCATCTCTATCGTAGTCTCAATTGGATAGATTGTTCTGTAGATTAGGCCTTAGTCCACCAAATAATATACCAACCTTTCCATTATGATCCATGAAAAAGCATGAGGTGTAATGGGAAAATCTTGTGAAGTTTATCTCATAGATTCCAATAGATTCGTTCTCCTTCTACTTCAGCTAGAGAAATTCATTCTGCATTTTTTTTTCTCATCAAGCGAGGGAAATACTTATTGAAAGAAGACCCCTAGAAACTCTTTCCACTCCATAGCTTCAATTTCTCCTCTTGGAATCATGTTTTAAATTAGTTCCCACCATTGATCAGCTTCTCTATCTAAGTGATAAATAATTATGGTGATGTTCTATTGTTCGGAATAGCGGATTACAGAAAATATCTTTTCAATAGATATGATCCACTATTTAGGAATCAATGGGTCGGTAGATCCACAAAAATTGGTGGTCATTGATGTGTAAAGGAATGAACTTAAATTTTTTCCCTTCATTGTGAAATTAGTCTCTCATAAATATTCAAGTTATTCCCCATAACATGAGTATGTTGGTTCATCATTCTCATTAAAATTTCCATTCTTACTTCCTTCTGAGGGACGTCAGAGCATGGTCTGTTGCAGTCACCATTTTCAGGGTTCTTCCTATTTCCCTCCATTTTTCAAAGATTAAAACCTTAGGGAGAAACTTATTTCATTTATGATTCTTTTAACTATAAATAATTTTTGTGTCTTAAAACATCATGCTCAAAGATATTATTATTTAAAAACAATTACATTTCTCTATAAATACTTCATAATGACTCACAAAAAACTTGTAATTAAACAAACATATTTCCCAAGAGTGTTAAACTAAGAGTGTATAAAGACTTGTTGTCATGCACCAGTTCTCATTTGATCCGAGCACAAAGTGTTTTTATGGGTTTTACCGCTAGATACATCAATTCCAGAGCTGCATACACCTGTTTGTATCCAAACAGGGACTTATTTGTTCAGAGGCCACTTAATTAATATTTCACCAAAATACCAGGTTGTTTTCCTATATTTAAAATTTTCTATAGGGTTCTTCATAAAGTATTAATATCCTAATTTTTTGAAATTACTAAACTATCCTTTGAAACCAACTATAGAATCCATCCTTTTTTACATAACTTTTCATTTCATTTTACAAATATAATATCTTTAAAGTTCAGTGTCTTAGAAATAAGGTACATAATACATGGAAACATTAAACATTATTTTAATACTCTTTAATGGATTCTTTAAATTTTCATCCTAATTAAAATTACTGCCTCTCATAACCTAGGGACATACATCTGGGGAAAGGGTGAGAAAAAGGCCCAATAAGGGAAAACAAGTGAATTAGTTTACATGTGAAAATTAGAGTTATAAATAAGAACATGAATAATTTCATAAAGTCACGATAAAGAGGAATATAATTGTCATAATAAATGGAATAATACCATGAAAATGTGGCTAAAAAATTTAATTTATACATTCATAATCATATCACCAAGTTCTATCCCCAAGCTGTCATAAATATTATCAAAGTTATTCACCAAGGTATCGTAAAACTTGTCATCTCTAGAGATTAATTTCATTACCCAGCTTATTAGAGTGATATCAGGGTGAATCCTTATTTTTTATTTTTTTCATGTGAGCTGCATATATCAACATCAATCATTTCACAAAAACCAACAAGGTAATAAATGAAATGGGTTTCATATCAAAATCATGGAATTTTAAAATGTGCATAAAAACATGATCATTATGAAATTTATAATCCACATAAATGGAATGAGGATTTTATGTATGTAAATTCCATAATAAAATAAATTATTTTTATCTATTTATTAATAACTCTATAAATGAAATAGTTTTTTTTACATAAATAAAATAAAATAATTTCTTGAGAAAATAGAGAGATTTTGAGATCAAATTTCGACACCGTAACTGGTATGAAACATGGTTTTATGAAACATTAAAAATAGATTAGATGGGGGTCACCCATACATAAGAAACTCATAATATAGTCTAGGTATAAAATATAATGTAAATAATAACATGGTATTGAAATTTGAAATACATACAACATAAAAGATAATGTGAAAGTAAAACAGAAGTAGAAATTTTCCTTACCTTGACGAGTAACTTCTAAAACTCTAAGATTGGGACATTGAGGGATTGAGAACACCATGGGAGGAATCATTGGGAGGTAATACTATATTATATTTTAGTTGTATTATTTTGGAATGAAATTAAACAAAGTAATTTCTTGGTATTTATAGTAAAAGAGATGGAGTTTTTTATTAACTTCTGAGGACACATCATCGGTGGTATTTGCAAAACCATGGGCCTTTACATGGTATTTGACCATGGTTTGGGCCACATGGGACAAATCATATAATGTTTTCATCCACATGAGTATACCATAATTTTAAATAAAATATTACATCATTATGATGTAATTAAACACAATAAAAACTCAAAAACTATATTCATATCATTCACCCAAAAACAAAACATTTTATGAAAATATCATAAATTTTCCCTAAAATAATATCAATGTTATGAATTCAAAAATGAACTCCATTTTTTGAAAATAAATTTCTACCTATAAGAAATCTAATTTTTAATTTAAATCAATGTTTAATCAAAAAAAAACAAATACTTAACTAATAATTTCTATAAAAGTTGTTTACTTATACTATTATATCCCATTACCATTCAAGATACATAAATTATATTTATTCTTACTTAGGTGAGGTTACTATTTCATTGGTCATATTAATATTAATAAGGTTAATATTACTATTTATAAGTTATTATTCACCACAAATTAAGTTGACCTTATCAGACGCTAAATTTCCTACTGATCACAACCGTGTGTGTTTATTTTTTGAAAATTATTTCCCAGAATCAATTATTTAAAGTATGAAAAATATTTTAAAATAATATTTTTTTTCAATATTCATAAAAAATAGGATATTTCATATAAATATACTAAAAATTCATCCTAGATTTGTTTTAACATTTTAAATTAAAAAATGATGTTTATTTCACCATAATAACAATTTTATTTATACAAATGGACTATAAAAAATAACTAAGGCCTCATTGCATAACCCCTTATAACACCTACATAGTACCTAAGAGAAAGGTGTGCAATGGTGATAGAATCTTAGGGTGTCTTGGAAAACATTAGCTGAGTGGTGATTCTTATAACCTTGTACTTCTCACGTAGGTGATTTCGTTCAAACTTAACATGTTGAAGCTCAGCTTGGGATTGGTCCAAAGAAAATACCAGTGACACTATCTCCTACCCAAGATCCAAAAAATAGGATTTGTATGGCACTATTCTACTAGTAGAGGCCATAAACTCTTATTTCTGTATTAATTTGTCCATTTTCATTTATAATTATAAACAATAATTATAACATTGAAATTATTGTGGTTTTCAACGGTCATATTCACCAACGATCATATAATGTTAAAAACCCTATGGTTATTTTTAAATTGTAATTATATTGTTTTATTGATTATGACATAGTAAAAAAATATTTCAAGAAAAAAATTATTAATCAAAAGTCTGGGTCATTACATTATCTTCATGTGACAAGAACTATCCAAATAGTTTAATGTCTTTTAGTATGGATTCTCATGTAGTGAAAGTAGCATCAATGGGGGATGTTATTGTTATTATGCATCAAATCTTATTGAGAACATCAAGGAGAAGAAATAGTGTTATTGGGGCTTATGCGTTGGAGCTACCAAGTGAATGGGGATTACATGTGGGAGCTGACTGTCTGCCATCCTCTTATCAAGTTAAGAGGGAATCCCATATCCATTTCATGGGGTAAGATTACGGTTTAATTTCTTTTTAAACAATCAGACGTATGGGGATTCTAAATTTATCTCTTAATTATTTCATCATCATGCCATGTCATGATGTCATCCCATGTCTATTGCATGGAGTAATATTATTTCATAACATCATGTGAAATGACATGGTGTATGGGGCTTTTTCATTGAAGCAGCTCTCCCTTTCATCCTCATGTTAGTTCATGAGGGAATCTCAACTCACTAGTAGATCTAAGTATATGATTATGGATTACACATGAGGAGGAGGCCCATGGTCTCTGCATTGTTTTCATATCAGGATGATTACACTATGTATCTTACACTTAACATATAAGGGATCTCATTATCTTCCCAGGATGAATCATATTCTAGTTATATAGGGTATACTATAATTTAAATTCTTATATTGAGGACTACTGGCCATATTATGCTTGACGTATAAGGAATACCATGTGTGTCATGGGTGGTGTCCAATGTTTTTCATATATGGTGTTATATAGTTTAATATCATGAATTTATGAATAAGGAGAACGATTCCTAACAATGGATGTTGTAGTACTTATGCAAGAATGAATCTTTCTAGTTCAATATAGCAAAAGAGTTAGGTGATGGGTTTTTCAAGAGTTTCTTTATTAATGTTTTGACTCAGGGTACATGGGGAATCCAAGATGATAATCACAACTTGTTACATAGGAAAGGGACTAAGATGAATAGCTCAACTAAAGAAATTTCAGAGAGTGTCAATTATTTTCTCAAATCATGGTATTACATTGGTGAGAGTTAGGGACATATAATGGTAAAACCCAAATTATTGGTGACCTGGATCAAAAATTTTATGTTGTGATGCTCTACTTTTAAAAGAGTTAGTGAAAGTAGAGAGGGGACTAGGCCAGAGGCCCCAGACCGTAGTCTATTAGTGATCCAAAGAGGGGTTATGAGGGCTCAACCCTCAAGGTATGTACCAATGGGCATGAAGGTAGGACATTCATGAGAAATGGTTCTTCATGATGCTCAGTGGTCACATGAATGTTGGGGCACCACAGAGCTCATGATCTCATAAAGGTGGGTGTTTCTTTAAGTTGAGGGTCTCGTGAATGTTAGGGTCTCATAGAGCTCAAGGTCTCATGATGAATGGGGATTATTGGATCTCAATATCTTGAAATTTTTGGGGCTTCATGAAATAGTGTCTCGTGAAGTAAAAAAGTAATGAGTTATGTGAGTTTGTGATGCTCCGAAGCTTCGCAAATTGAGAGCAAAATGTTACAGCTCGACGCTTCCCCACCCCCTCTTAATGAAATGTAGCGGGTTTTTATAGGGTCTGGTTTTCTCAATTATTTGAGGATTTCAAAAATATTTGTGAGATTCACAAATAATGGGGCTCTGTGAATAATAATGGCCTTGTGTGGAGGTTATAGTCAGCCCTTTGTGTGGTTTCAAAGCACTATACGAATCAGGATTGATGTTTTGTAGAGGTCACCATCAAAACTCGATGATTAATCATCCATGAACAGACCTCCATGAGTGGACCTCAGTGAATGGTCCTCCATGAGTGGGCATACATGAATGGGACTCTGTGAACCGACCACTGTGAATGGACCACTTTAATTATTTTCATTAGCTTGACTTCAATTGGACATAACAAATTATTTGTAACTCAGTTAGGCCTCGATGATTAGTGAAATAAATTCCTATGAAAGAAATAAAATTTTGGGTTAGGATCCTCGTAATTTCTTCCATTTTTATGTTTTTTTTCAAGTTCCAAAAAATTTCCCCTCAGAATGGGGTCCAATGAGGATGAGGAGGGCAAGGTGTACCATGTTTTGAGGAATGTATGGAGGAAATAACCTACCTTGTGGCCCACTATATCTCAATAAAAATATGAAATTGATCACCACTATGAGTTTTTAGACTAAGAAGGGTATTGCTGGAGAATGAGACTGTTTGCATTACTGACTTTCTTCTCCAATGCGTGCATGAATGGGGTAACACTAGAGGATTTGATTCCTTACCAAACAATGGGGAGTGGAAAGTGTGAATCAAAATGCCCAAAATCTTTAAAAAAAGGAGTGTCGTGTGGTAATATTGGATAACTACTGACTATGTTTGAAACAGAACATCAATTACCATTTATATGTGGATGAGGAAAAATTAATTAAGAGTCGACCGCTAACCATGTTCCAAATAAGGTACTTGTGTCAAAATGTCATCCAAAGTATTTGGGGGAATGTTCCCATGACAGTAGGTAATCTATTATGTCCAGGATTCATTTTCCATTAGAGGGGTCCATTCATAAATACAAGAGGATGAGGATCCAAATAAGGGGCACATAAAACATGATTTTGATGTGATGGAATGTTTGAATGGATTCCAACACTTCTGAAATTACACCACTATGTCTTATAGAAAATTGATTAGGTTTATCGGTCTAAAAAAGGGTCAAACTCATATTATAGGTGGAGTATCACCATATATTTCAAAAGATGGTCAAAGAACATGAACAATGTGGTAGGTGAATGAAATAGAAGGAAAGATCCTATGGTATATAGACTAATATTCCTCAGAGTTTTATGATGTAAAATAATGATTTTGGTCTTATATTGTGACATCGTACTGTGAGGATGTTGGTCATGTAGCTTAACATCATAGAGTGAGGATGATTTATTTATTAGTGTAACATCATGTGATTTGGATTTGGTTTGTGGGGCCTACTCACTAATCTTACCATCATTTATTC
Organism: Viscum album; assembly: GCA_963277665.1. Taxonomy (NCBI): domain Eukaryota; kingdom Viridiplantae; phylum Streptophyta; class Magnoliopsida; order Santalales; family Viscaceae; genus Viscum; species Viscum album. Next base: position 2,130,316,693 of record OY728155.1, on the reverse strand, counting down.
CTCATTAAAATTCAAGAGGGAATCCCATATTAATTTTATGGGGTTGGTTTACAATTTAACATCATGTGAAAGGATGTGTAGTGAACCGACATGAATGAATCTATCCTAACTATTGCAGAAGAGGGTGTAGGAGGGTAACCTGATTAATGTACCCCATGTTGCATCCAATAATGTAAGGGAATATTTGGAGACCCCACACCAAGAAACAAGAATCTAGGGTGCATCTGAAACAATTTAAATTCATGATTCTTGGACCAAAATTTTTCCTCTCATGGGATTGGGGTGGCATAAGGGAAAGGTAACCTAAAATGAATGGATGTCCCTAGGAGGCCACCTAGCATGTATGATATACCAAAAAAATTATATGCACATTTTAAAGTTATTATGTTTGGATCATGACTCTTAGTTTAAGTTTGCAGAGCATGGACCAAAGGGATTTGTGTTTCTGATGGATATTTGTAATTTGGAAAATTGGAAAACCCGATGTGAATTGAGGGTTAAGGGGGGCCAGTTCCACACAACATGTTCCTGAGACTATTTTAACATATTTCATAGTCATTATTATTTGACTTGGACTCTAATATTAAGGTCATAGAGTTTGGACCATAATATAATCTAAGGTATTTGGTATGAAATGAATGAGTAAATACCTGATATTAATGGAGACCCATGGGAGGCCATATTCCATTAGAAACTCAAGGGGTAGTATGAAAATAGTATAAGGCCATGGTTCATGGACCTGGGATTTTAGTTTAAGGTCACAAATCTTGTAATATGGATGGGTGTTTCATAAAGGAACAAGTGTGATATTTATGGAATGTAACCTGACATGAATGGAGGGGCCTAAGAGGCGACCTGATATTGCACAAAATGTCTTTGAGAAAATTGTAGATTGTTTAAGATCATAAGGATTGAAATAGATATTAAATTCCATAGATGTACTTTTTCTTCATGTAAGAGTGACAAACCGATGTGTATTGAAGGCCAAGGAGGACTAACACCTTGAAATATGTCCCTGGGGCCATGGAAAAAAAATTATGGTCATAATTCATGGATTTTTTGGGGCATCTCAAATGGATATGTATAGTTTGGTTAAGTGAAAACCCCGACATGAATTGAGGACCAAAGAGGTCCTTCAATAGAAAAAAGATTCTTAATGATATTGGACACAATTTAATGTCATGATGATGGCACATAGAGTCCTGGTTTAACGGCATAGAGTTTAGACCATAATGATCTCATGTGTATGAACCTCTCTTGGTAATGAGACCCTCCCATCTCCAAATCCCATGTGATCCATGATCTATACGAGAAGCAAAGAGAGGTATGGAGGACATGTTTCTTGCATGAGATTACACAACAAGGGGAGGAAGTAGATGAAAAATCCCTCAAGGGAAACTAAAACATTCAAGACCTAGATAGTGAAAGGGGAATAACTGAAGAATGGGGAAAACTGTTGAACTTGTTTGAAACATTGGTTCTATGACAACGTTAGTATGAGATGTGGAGAATAAATTCTAGATCGATCATTGAACAAGTTTGAAACATGGTATATCTTGTATTCTTATATAGATTCTTCAAGGAATGAGACTATGAATATAGGTGAGCTAGTGTGGTATGAGACCATCCCATTATGGATCTAATTAGTTCAAAAGGATAACAGTTTACAAAATCAAGGAAATTGTGAAATGCTAAAGTAGAAGTGGGTAATGTCCGGGAAATAAATTGTTCATAGGTTTAGGCCTGATATGGAATATTTGAGCATCACTACTTATCCCATAAATATGGGAATAAAGACACACATATTTTTGATACATGGAATGGTGGGAGACTAACTCTGAGAGGGTGATTCACTCTCTGATGAGTATATTAGATTATCTCACATTATGATGCACCCCAGTTTCATATGGTGTATTTTTCTTCTAATACGTATACTATGAGGCATCCTAGTTCCAAATTGGGTAAGATTGTAGTTTAACATCATATGATAAGGATGTTGGGATTGGTACTTTAACATATTACAATTTGATGTTGGGATTCTACTAGTTTAAAATCATAGATCCCGGTCTATAATATTTATTACTGGTTTATGAACATGTAGCTTTGATTGTGGGGGGCATGGGTGTCCCAAGGAGGTTTTTGTGACATGAAAGAGTGATAAAACAATATAAAAGAATGGTTGAAGGGACGATCTACCATACCAAACCTGAAAATATGTATCCTAGGTAAACATCATTTCATTGGTTAAGAGAGAAACACATAACAAAACAATGAATAGGAACAACACAAGATTAGATATTTGGGCATCACCACATATCCCATGAGAATGGAAATCAAGATGCACATATTTTTTAGAGACATGGCATGGTAAGAGAAAAACATTGGAATGGGTACCCTCTCTAAAGAGGATATTTAATCTTCCCATTCAAGTATAGGAGGCATCTATAATTTATTTGTGGTAGGTTTGTAGTTTAAAATCATGTGATATGGATTTTGGAGGTTATGCATCCCATATTTTCCATATAAAGTATCAACATCTAATATAAGGTAAAATAATATCTCAAAAAAAGGCTTAGAAAATTTATATGAGGTATGATTATAGTTTAAAATTGTTCACTAAGAACATCAGTAGGTCATGTTAATTGAGATGCTTGTTCATTATTTCCTCATATTATAATATGAGGGTATCTCATCTTGATAATGGGATTAGGTAAATTAACAGGGCTTATACCTAAAAGAAATACCATGAGGGTGTTTTGAGGTGATATCACCATAGGTAATAGGGGGTTTGCTATGAATCCATAGCTAGCCCTGAAAACTAAAGGTCTAAGAATCACTACATATCCCATAATAATGTGAATAATGACACATGTAGTTCTGGAAATAGGTGGGGGAATAAATTTTATGCAGCATGAAAAATGATGAAAACCATTCCAAAGAGGATTGAATGAACATATTTTTGGGTCATAGTTCTTGTAAAATTTTTAAATAGTTTAATATAATCATTCTTAGACCATTAGAAGGGGGTCTTTGAGGATATTCATGTGGTGAAAACAAGTTAAAACCCATCATGGAAGGAGAAAAAGAGTCCATGCACCACATAAAGAAATCCTATATCCCTTTTTACATAGTTTGGGTTTTATAATCCTAGACCATGGATATTAGTTGAAATACATGGTTCTTGGGCTATTGGTGAATTGTTTAAGGTGATGTTTCATGGACGATCAACAAACAATTTAACAGCATGATTCCAGAAATAAGGAAACATTTTTTAAGGGAATTTGTGTGGAATGAAAGTGGTATAACCTATTTTTAAAGGATGTAATACATTCCTATATACCACAAATGTATTGGGAAAATGAAATATAGTTTAAGGTTATATTTTTTGGACTATACAGGTAAACATGGAGAAGAAAATTATTTAATGTTATAATGATTAGACAAGAGTGATGTTGGTATCATGGGTATATATATGGAACATAGGACGCAAAACTCGATGTTAATGGAGACAAGGAAGCTCATGTTCCATATTCAAACCTTAAGAAGAACTATACATAGTTTAAGGTCGTGATTCTGGGGCCATATATGGGCCAAAGGGAAGAAGGATTGAAAAATTTGTGGCTGGGACTATGGACAAAGATTCCAAGAATTGTTATGTCTTCCATGAAGAGTTGAATCATACCACAAGTAGTTTTGGAACACAACATGATAATAGATCGATGCCAGAAGAAGTTACCCTCTCTAATGAGGGTACTGGGTCTTATCATACTAGGATATGAGGCATCGAGAATTTATTTTGGGAAAGGATATAGTTTAATGTCGTGTGATATAGATTTTGTTTTGTGTTCATCTCATATCAGATGAGGTGTCCCGATTTCAAACACGGTACTTAGATATTCTCATACATATTGTACAAGGCATCCCATTTTTATGGGGAAAAATATTCTATCATTAAGAGTAATCCCAATTTTATATGGGGTAATATTGCAGTTTAACTTCATGCATTAAGGATGTTAGGTTATGTAGTTTGATGTTGTACAAATCGAATTATAGATTCTTTAAATATTTTAAGGTCAAAATAAATAGACCAATTGAAAATTATTTAGGTTCATATTGACTAGACTATGGGATATTTTCTCAATGTAATATGATTTGTATCAATGAAATGATATCCTATGTGAATGGAGGGGCCTAAGAGGCCACCTGACACTAAAAAAACATTTCGGAGATAACATGCACATAGTTTAAGTTCGTGATATGTAGACTACGGATTTTAGTTTATTGTCTTAAATCCAAGACTTCTTAAAAATATTTTATGGTCATACATCCTAGACCATTGGGTTTTTGTTAGTTTCTAGTCATAAATATTAGACCCTTGAAAATATTTTATGGTCATGTAACACAGACCACAACATTACATCGCTCGACCACATGGGTACACATCCTACCAATACCCTTAATCCAATGTGATTCATGCTCATCTTTAGAGACAAGGAGTTGTTAGTGGATTTACCTAACACAAATAAGTGAACATTGGGGTTAAGGAAATGCCAACTTGAGAATGCCCCAATGAAATTGAATTTCCCACTCAATGCACACAAATTCATGGATGTGGAACACCAAGGGTGTTGGAATCTTCCAAACCATAAGGAGTTGTAAAAGAGTTGAATCTGGTTATTCAAGATTTGGAACATGAAAGAGAAGACATATGGGAAGGGTCCACTGTTGAAAATGTTCAAAACATAGGACCTACATCTACACCAATCAATAATAGGGAGAGAAAATGTAGAATAAACCATTGACCATGTTTGAAACATGGGAAATGAAAATTTTCACAATAGATCTATCATGGTGTGTTCCCAGGTTGGGAGGTGAGATGTTTTGGTTAGGCACCATCACCATTATTGGGCCCATTTGGATTTTAAATATGACGAGGATCCAAATAGAGGATAAATATAAGTGTAGAGGTGAATAACGGTAATGTCTAACTGGATCTCAAAACCCTTGGTTATACACCATACTGAATTTGAGAATGTCAATGGGGTCATATTGGTAAGTGGTAATTGAACCCATTCATTAAGGGTAGGAGTCCATAAGATTTCCAAGGACCAGGCTAGATCCAAGGTACATAACTCATGTTTGTCAACATATCCCATGATACTAGGAGTCATGCCATACTTAGTTCTTGAATGTGTCATGGTATTATACCAATGTTGAATGTAGATCTCTCTCTTGTGTCAGAGATCCTGGAATCATGTGGTTTTTTATCATGTGATTGGGATGTGAAGCCATATCATTCTTACTGGATGAGGTTTCATGTGTTCACCACTCATGGTAAGGTTACAGTTTAACATCGTGGGCTAAGGATGTTAGGATTTATAGTTTTATTTCATAAAACTAAATCTATGAGGATTATTTCAGTTTATGATCATATAAAATTAAAAAAATTCATACATTTTAAGGTCATGATTCTTGGATCATGGATATGATTCTATTTTAAGGTCATACAGCTTGGACCACTACTGATTTTTAGTTTAATATCATGTTGAAACAACGATAATTGATTTTCATTTATGCTCACATGTCTTTGACCATGGTTTTTTGAGTTTAAGGTCATATATATTTAACCAAAACGATGTATAGTTTAAATTCATGTGACTCAGATGTTGTACCATATTTTAACATTATGAAACCATGATGATGATTTTCCCATAGCTTACGAACATTAAACATTAATACATGGAGAATTATTCCACATATAGTGCCCCCAATTAGGGAGACGTCACATTCGGCTTACCCGAGACTCAACAACACTCCTATATTTAATCCCCTAGAATGAGATTCCTATATTATTCTAGAGATATGACCCTATATATCATGGTGTTTGAGGTAGGGTCTTATCGGCCCTATCCTAATGACTTGGGTTCATTGATGACTAGGGGAATCCTACCTTGGGATTAACCTAAAATACCCACAATCTATGTACAGATGTTCTCCAAGAATGAGATGGGATATGTAATTATGAATTTTCAGGGTATGGTGTTGGGGTTTAAGGGAGGACCTCTACTATTGATATTGGTACAAGTGCCTAGGAGGGTTGACCATACAAACATGATAGACAGTTTGGTTTTCAATCCTAATCAGATAAGTACACTTCTCCATATAGTAATTAGGGTGACATGGACTTTACTAAGGTTGTAAGGGGCCACATGAGATATTGGAGAGATCATGACTAGGTAATGGGAGATAGGTTTCCCCAGTGCCTATTTGGTGCCTCATGAATGTTTCCTCCTCATTGGATGGATGGGGTAATGGCACCCAATATCCATGGAAGCCTAGAACATCATTTCGATAAGTCCATAGTACCCAAGATGTGAGGAATCTTGGAACGTCATTAAGAAATGGGGATGGATAATGGGAGGAATTAAATCCTGGAATGTTAGTTCAATGGTTTGATGGCACCCAAGAGGCATGGAAGCCTAAAACATCAGTTCAATGGGGATATGGGGCTTGGGAGGCGTGGAATCCTGGAACTTTGGATTGATGGGGGGTTGGGGACCATGAGTTTTGGAATCATGGAACATCTGTTCGATGTGGAGATGGTTCATGGAAGGCATGGGAGCATGGAACATCATTTGACGGTGCGATAGAACCCGTGGGGAGTAGATGGATACAATGTCATCTTGATAGAGTGATGGTGCATGGGATGTGAGGAATCCTAGATCATCATCTCAATGAGGCTATAGTGCCTCGGAGGTGTCGAATACTGGAACATCTTAGGATGAGGTAATGGATCCCAAGAGGTGTAGAATTCTGGAATGTCGTTCAATGGGGTGATGGAACCTGAGTGTCATGGAATCCTAGAATGTATGTTTGAAATGGTGATGGTGACCAAGAGGCATGGAATCGTGGAAAATCAATTTTATGGGGTGATGGAACCCTTGAGGGATGGAATCCTAAAATGTTGGTTTTATAGGGTGATGGTTCCTAAGAGCCAAGGAAGACATCCTTGCTAGAATGTTAGGGAGAGGGTTCCCAGAATCTGTGGATACCTGGAACATCAGTTCGATAGGACGATGGAACCTTGTAGGTGTGGAATCCTAGAAAATTGGTTCGATGGGTCCATTTTACCTAAGTGGTTTGTAATCCTGGACTGTTATTTTAACTGAGTTATGGTACCCAAAAGGCGTGGATTCTGGGATCTTCTACTCGATTAGGAAATGGATCCTAGGATGCATGGAAGCCTGGATCGTTTGTTCAATGGGTTAATGGCCCCTAAGATCCATGAAATCATAAACTATCATTTGACTAGGAAATGGTGCCCAAATGTTGTGGATGTCTATCTCATTGAAATGTTGTGGCAAGGGTACCAAGAATCTATGGATTCATATCTCACCTAAATGTAGGTCAAGGGAACCAATATCATGTGGATTCCTATCTTGTCGAAATGTCGGTGTGAGGGTGACTAAAAATTGGGGATGTTTATCTTTCCAAAATTTCAGGGTGAGGGTTCCCATAAGTTATGGATGCATATCTCACCATAATGGCAGGGTGAGGGTGCCTATAAGTTTTGGGTTCCTATCTCGCCAAAATTTATGAGTAAGGGTGCTTAGAAGTCATGGATTCTTATCTCACCAAAATTTTGTGGTGAGGAATCCTAGAAGGTTTCTATGCCTATCTCAATGATTTTTTTGTGTGAGGGGACCTAGAAGCTATAGATGTATATTAGAGTGAAATATCCTATTTTAATGTGGCTATATCATGGACATTTTTTACCTTCCCTTGGTGATGGCATTGAGGAACCTAGACCAAAGAGTCCATAGCATGGATATGATAGACCTTCCCCAAATTACCATTGTTGATGCATATGGATGGGACACCTCCTACTCAAGGATGGTTCTCCATAGAAAGTCATGTCTTTGGAATGGGGAGAATCTTGGTACCATTTTTTGGTAGTGCATGGAGGAACTACACACTGGTTGGTAGTGGAATAGGGAGGAACTTCATCCTAGTTGATGATAGTGTTGGGAGGACCTCTACACATATTGGTAGTGGAATTAGGAGGACCTCAATGATATCTTTTGATGGAGTGGGAAGGAACTCTTATCTATTTTGTATCAGAATTGGGAGGACCATAGTGTTGTTTATAGATGCATTATGGAGGACCTTCAATCTAGTTTTTAGTGGCACATATAGGGCCTCTATGATGGGTTTCGATGGAGCAGGTAGGAACTCTGATCTAGTTACTAGTAGCACGCGGAGGACCTCTATACTGGATATTAATGGAGGATAGAGGCCCTCCACTCTCATTGGTAGTGGCATAGTGAGGGCCTCAGTTCTAGATACTGATGGATCAAGGAGGACCTCCACTATAGTTGGTAGTGTCAAAGGAAGGAAATTTTTACTAGCTATTGATGGAGTAGAGAGGACCTCCTCTCTAGTTAGGGGTGGAATGTGGAAGACCAATGTAATGGTTTTCAATGGAGGGGGTGAAAATCCTCTCTAGTTGGTAGTGGCATGAGTAGAAACTTTTTTCTAAATATTTATATAGTGGGGAGGACCTCTTTTCTAGTTTTTAGTGAAATTGGGAAGACCTCCATGCTGATTGTTGATAAATAGGGGAGGAACTCCTCTCTAGTTGGTAGGGGCATGGGGAGAACCTCTATAGTAGCTGTTGATTGAGTGGGAAGGACCTCTTCACTTGTTGGTAGTGACATGGTAAAGACTTATTCACTTGTTGGTAGTGACATGGTAAGGACCTCTATTCCATATTTTGATAGAGAAAATAGGACCTCCACTCTAGTTTTTAGTGGAATGTTGAGGACCTCTGTGATATCTGTTGACAGAGTGGGGAGGACCTCTACACTAGTGGGTAGCGGCAAGGGTAGGACCTTTTTGCAGGATATCAATGGTGTGGGTAGGACCATATATATATATATATATATTCCACATCTTTGTAAGTCTTTTAATCGCTTTTTTTGGTTTCGACAAATGAGAAAGTAAACCTTTACTTCTTGTTGAGGGGATGGGATCTCAATCCTAGGCGGGCGATGAAAGATCTATGTTCTCCTATTTGATGGAAATTTTGGGATAATTTTTTAATAAAAGTATCCAATTAACTCGTATAATATTCCTCGTATAAGGAAATGTTATATATAATCCTCTAGCTTCAGTGTTGGGTTTTTTGACTGGGTCTGAAAGAGAAGGTATTGAGTCAACACACTCATTTACTTATAGAACTAGTCATTGTTAGAACTGGTATAGTCTGGTGGGAGCCATATTTGGATGTTTTAAATATATATTACTATTCATTATTTGAATCACTCAAACATCCCTTATCTCCCCGATATGGGAGAGTGAGCTGTTAGACTGCTCTGTGGGGAGGCTCCTAAATTCAATTATCATCGAAACGGGGGTTGTTTTCCCCCTTTGTGGCTCTTAAGGGTGGTGGTGTCAGTGATGCACTGATTCCTCATAGTCTTCATGAACCCAATGTTACCCATTATCTAACAAATTAGGTAGAGGGAATTTACATGGTGATGAATTGATTTTCCAAACAATTTTCAACTGCTCAAAATTATAGGAGAATATTTTCGCATCGATTTTCCCATTTCTATTTCCGATTATTCTGTAGATGGTGAAAAATTGTCTCGGTAATTCATATTTATTACCTTGCATTCCCACTTTCCAAAGGTGGGAGTCCTACACCACTATGGTTGGTGATGTTGGCTCCTTGATCGAAATAGTGTAATGGGGAGTCGGTTCAACCATCCATGGATTATTCCTTGTAGTATGATTCCTAGTCCAAGTATCCCTTATAGATTTGATTCATCTTCATGAAACTTGTTTTTAGTTCCTTCTCTATGTTGATTTCGGTTACTTACACAGCTTCCGTATCGATAGGGAAGAAAACTTTCATTAGAGTAGATGGTAACATCGAACATGTCTAGGAATCTCAAGATACTGGGTGTGTTGGGAACCTATAAATTCTATACCTTTTGATTTAGTGGCATCTCATATGAGGAATCATTGTCACAAAACACCATGATGTAGTTGATTCCTGGAGTGGTCCTCTTCTTTTGAAGTTAGAGGCATCTCATATGAGTCATATTAGGCATAAAACCTAAGGAATCTCATGTTTATCACAAGGCAATGGACACTAGGTGTGTAAGTCATCCCTTTATTTCACCTCATGTGTCCCATATTTATTGCATGAAGTAGTGATTCTATAACTCCGTACAAGTTTAAAGCCTTATGGAGATGGTCATAAGGTTAATTTCTTGTGGGTATAATATGGGTGTCGGTTTAGTGCTTTTTAGTGATAGGATGTTTAATCATAATTCCACATGTAGGTGGATCATGGAGGTCCATCCCTTGGAGCGAAAAAAGTCACACCTAGGTGGATGGACCAAAACTCCACTCTTGGAAGATCCAAGAGGTGTGTTCCTTGGAGGTAGGATGTCACACCTAGATGGATGGATCAGAATTCACCTTGAGGTAGATTATAGAGGTGTGTCCCTAGGATAGAAGATTTAACACCTGGGTTGACGGATCATAATGCCCTTTAATGAATATCCAAGAGGTGGGTCTCCAAGAGGCAAGATTTCACACTTGTGTTGATGGATTAGAACACTACTTCAGGTGGAACCAGCAAGAAAATCCCTAATAGGGAATATGTCACACTTGTAAGGGATGGATCAGAATACCCCTTGAGGTGGATCTAGGAGGTGTGTTACTATGAGGGAAGATGTCACACCTAGGTGTACTATTGTTCATATTTAAACATAGGGAGGTTTTCTACATACCATGTTTGACAGATAAATATAAAACTCATGTAGTATGATTCCATATTTGAAGTCAATGTGATATGACTGATCCAAGCAGTTTAACATCATTATTTAAGCATGATAATGTCTCTGAAGGACTGTTAATGTGGGTTGGTGTGGGTCTTACATGAAGATGCTCTTAGATTACTTCTAGAAGTAGTAATTTTTTGGTTGGGGTTATGTGTGGGAGTTTCTCAACGAATGGGGCTTATGCGTGGGAGCTTCCCATCCTGTCCTACACATGTATGGTAAATAGGGAATCACATGTCCATGTAATGGGGTATTATTACAATTTAATTTCATGTGAAGAGATGTGGTTTTGGGGGGTTCTACATTCAGCTACACATCATTTCATCCTCATGTCAGGTCATGAGGGAAACCCATGTTTATTTCATGGAGAAAGATTATAGTTTAACATCATGTGAAATGACATGTTGATTGGGGATTATGTATTGAATCTATCCATCCTTTCATCCTCATTTTATGTTATAAGGGAATCTGGACACACTAGTGGGTTGAGGTGTATGATTGGTGATTACACATGGTGAAGAGTCTCATGGTTTCTATTTGGTGTACATATAAATATTATAAGACAATTAAACATACGATTGAAACATAAGGAATCTCATGATTTTCATAGGAGGTATCCTATTCTAATTACAAATTTTATAAAATAGTTTAATGTCATGTAAAGATTACTACTAAGAATCTTATTCTTGATGCTTGAGACATAACGTGTGTGTAACTGGAGGTATCTTATGTTTTTTATAAAGTGTATGTTACATTTAACATAATTTAGATAGGACTAAAGATGATGTAATGGCCCGGACCTCTCCGGTCGATTACTTTGTAAAAAAGTTTTTTTTATGTGGTCAATGCGGCGGACATCAAAAATAATTATTATTATTAATAATAAATGGTGACGTGTTAATAATTTTTTTTTGGGGTTTTGTTATAAGTGTTATACTAAATAATTATAATAATAATGTTGGTTTTTTTTGATAGATCTGGTAATAATGATTTAATGATAATTATGATTTGAATTAAATGCAATGAGATTTGAGATATGATAATAAATTAAAGATGTTATGATAATTGTGTAAAAATAAATAAATAAAGGTTTAAAATAAATTTGGGGCGTACCACAAGGAGAGAGAGGATGAAAAATATAATAATATGAAATAAAAGGGGAGGCTCACCAACAAAATAAAGATTGGAGAGAGAAAATAAAATTTATTGAAAAATAAATATAAGAGAGAGGCGCCACTTTTTGTGGGAGAGAATCTTGGGAGAAAGAATTAATAACGATTGGAGAGAGGGAGGAGTTATAAGATATTAATGGGAATAAAATTAAGTGTGAAATAAATAGTAAACGAGATAATTGGTGATGAATTTCCAGCGTGAAAAATGACAAATGGTGATTTATTGGAGTTAGAGAAATAATTAATTAATTAATTAATAAAATATTGTTATCATTTTTTTTATAATAAAACACTTTTTTCACAATAACTTCTTCGTGTGACCTCGGTTTCACGAACCGTCAGTGGCAGTGCGACCCTGACTACGAGACGAAAATTATGAGTCCAATATTGGATGTCTTTTTCGGGTTTTCGGATTGGGTACCCGAAACGCTCATGAATTAATAGATTCAATATTGTTATTATTATGGGATCTTGTATCCAACGTATCTCCCTCATACGGTATCGGATTGACGATCCGTCAGCGACAGTGTAACCCTAAAATTATGACAGTCATTTTAAGACCATTAATGAGATAATTTTATGACTCATGCCTCGGGTCAACGAAACACCACATATTGATAGAATTATCATTATTATTAAAACGCGTGGAAACCGCGTGATGTGTTAACCAATCAAAACATGTAACGTATGTACGGTCGCATCGTGTATTCATTAATGCACGCTGAATACGGATTTACCTATTCGTTGCCTATATAAGAACAAGGTCATGTTTTATCTTCTATATCAATCGCTTCTTTGTCGCACGACGACGCTCTTGGACGATCGAGAAGTATTCCTCCTCTAACTTCTTTGTCCGAGCTCCGAATTACGATCCGTCAGCGGCCACAGGATCGTAGCGACGAGACGAAGCTTCTAAGCCCGAACTTGTCACCTTTCCTTCCTTCCGTCCTTCTCCAGCTTCCATCGTAGGATGCGTTTTTCGGGTTTGGCGAAGGCGGAGGACACTGAAGGACGTCGTCGGAAGCGACGTGATCGGGACCTTTTGAGGTAGGGGTTTACCTTCGTCGCTCTTTTTGGTGCAACATGCGGGGTGGGATATTTTTCTTTTGTTCCATGGGATGCAGTTGAACTTTAAATAAAGATAATAACCAGATAAAGAAGGGTTTGGGGTTTTGTGCTGTTTCTTTTGCCTTCCAGTTTCTTTATCATCTGATTGTGATTTTGGATTGAAAGGCCTTTGCCTACTAAAAATCAAGGCCATTGGTGGCCTTTGCGTGCGAAATTGATATCTTAATTGTTTGTGGTTGGTTTTGTTAAAACATGGAAAATGGATAAGCACGTAAAGACTAGCTGATTAAATGAGAATGAAAACCCTGTGTGATCACCCCGATTGAACAAAGTTGGAATAATGAACATGTTGGTGGTTTGGTTGTTTTGTGGAAAATGCCTTTATTTATGAAAAGTGTTTTGATTACGAAATGTGTTTTGAAGTAAAAGGTGTTTTCAAATGAGGAAATTTTTTGTGTGTGGAAAGGGTTTTATGTGTGGAACTTTGAAATAAATGAATGATGGAATGTTGTATGGTTGTGATAATCTCTTGTAAATGAAATGGCATGTGGTTGTTTGCATTTTACCTAACCTTGGTTGTGGATGGAAGGGATATGTTTGTGAAAGGTTTTGTCTGGATGTTAGTTGCCCAGTAGTAATAATTTGTTAAACCATTGCATGAAACATGAAAACCTAAATGGGGTTGGGGGATGATTGTTTGGTTGTTGATGCATGCTTCGTGGTAGCAGTGCCAAGGAACATGCTCAGTTTCTCTTTTTAAGAAGCCATAGGTTGGGCTGTGTGTTTGTTATATGTATATATATAATTGTATCTTTGTGTTTTTTCGCACCACACCCATGTCAAGCACCTAGTGCCGAACACTCCCATTTTATGGGAGAGGGTGTTCCCCCTTAGTTACTAGCTCCTTCCTGTTCCTTCTTCCATAGGCTATGATGGCTTGAGGTGACCTTACACCCAAGAATCTTCGGGTAGGTCTCAGAGGCTGTGATGGCTTGAGGCAAACTTTAGCCCAAGACTCTTCGGGAAGGCTTACCGTTCCCAAGAACCTTCGGGATGAGGCCCAGGTGTCTGCGGTCGGGTTAGTGGTTGTGGCCCAGGTGTGTGCGGGTGGGATGTGTGGTTTGGACCAGGTGTGTGCAGGCGGGAAGAGTGTGGTAGCGTCAGGACATTTGCCGTTAGGAAGAGCAGCATCTAATTAAGTGGGAAATGGTGCTGGGTACCCAATACTTTTGTTCTATATATATACTAAACTTGTTTGTGTTACTTGGTGAGTGTGACCAGTGAGGCTGGGTGGATAGTTTTTCCTTGTTAGTTTCTGGTTCTTCTGTTTTCTCACGGGACCTTAGGGTGTCTCCCCACTTGTGCACGAGATCTTTTGGTTCTCTACTGAGTATACTTGTATGCTCACCCTACGTTGTTTCAGGTTTTCAGGAGGACTACCAGGGCCGTGCGGGACCCTACTAGTCAGGCAGTTGGAGCTGTGCAGTTTCTGTTTTCTTGTTTTTTTCTTTTGGTACTGTACTCACTTGTACTTTGAGCTTATTTGTACATGTACCTGTTTCAGTTTATTTATACATGCATATGGGACTGGTTTGGGTTTCTTTTCAGCACCTTTGTTCTTTTTCCTTTTTGGTGGTTGACTTGTCCTATTTCCGATCCTAACTATAAAAAGGGTAATGCCTCCCATGATTGAAAAAAAATAAACTCATACCCTTGGTGCTAGTCGCCACCCCGGGGCCTACTGGAGGCGGGACTCGGGGGGTCATTATCTCCCTTTCACCATTGCCAGCTCAGGAGGGGCATCTTTGATGTAAGGGGGTCGTGACAGAATGGTATCAGAGGGAGGTTGAGAGATAGGATGGAGTCTGGAGTTAGGCACAGTGAGGATTGCATGGGATGGTAGGGAAACAGTGTTAGCTGATCTTGGTGTGTGACATAGGCCAGGGAAGACCGGCTAGGACATGGGATTTTAGGGCCCCCCGTGATCCGATGCAAGGACTCTGAGCCTACCGAACAACCAAGTGAGGCTACATTGATTTTAGGTTATAAACCCTAGGAAAGGTACATGCATCATCATGTTTGTGTTTTATTTGATTTGGGGCGTTCTTGGAATAATGTAAAATGATAAAATGAACCCTTGAGAAATCTCCTTACTACTCGGGCTTAGGTTTTCCTTGTTTACCGTACAGCTATGGCACCTGGACGGCGTTCTCAGGTGGCTCAGGCGGCCGAGGCCCAGCAGGTTCAGGCGATCGATCAACTGAGGATCGATCAAGAGGAGGAAGACAGCCAGTGGCAGAAGACCCTCCGTTCTTTCCAGCATCAGACTCTCAAGAAGTACGAGGGAAGTACTTCGGACCTGGAGACGGAGGGGTGGCTTGAAGAGCTAGGGATCGCTTTTACCTTGATCCGTGCTCCGAAGGAGTACTGGGTCCCCCTAGCGGTCAGTCAGCTGAGAGGCGCGGCGCACCAATGGTGGATGCTCTACCTCGGGGAGAGGAAGGAGGCAGAGATTCCATGGGCTGAATTCGAAAAGGAGTTCTGAGAGGAATTCCTTTCTTCTTTGATCAAGGCGGAAAAGCGTCAGGAGTTTCTCTCCCTTCAGCAGGGGAGTATGACTGTTCGAGAGTTGGGAATTAAGTTCAAGAATATCCTACGCTTTGCTCTGGAACTCTTTCCGGATGAAGAGTCTCGGGCGAGACGTTTGGAAGAGGCTCTTCGTCCTTCGCTCCAGTATGCTGTGACCCCCTTCACCCTTATTACATACTTAGCCGTACAGAAGAAGGCGAAAGTTGTAGAGAGGATGAACTTGCAGGGAGGTGCACCCCGAGAAGGGATCCAGGCGGGTCCGTCGAAGGGGAAGGCAGTCAGTAGCAGACCTCCTGCGACCGGACCTTCCAGGTTCAGGCCGGTGGGGAGTAGGCCCCAGCGGTTCCAGTTCAGGTCTTCAGGCCCTCGTCCTTCCTTCTCGAGTCCTGGACTGAAGTGTTTTTCTTGTGGAGGTTTCGGGCACGTCCGGAGTCATTGCCCGACCAGAGCTCAGCACGGTGGAGGTAGTCAGGATCAGTACCCGCCTCAGCAGCAGTTGTCGTCGAGGCCCTTTCAGCAGCAGCAGGGCCCTCCGAGGGTAGACCCTGTAGGAGGAGGCCGATCTCAGGGTGCTCCTCTGGTACCTCGACCAGGGCGTGGTCGGGGAGGCGGTCGACATCAGAGAGGCAGAGGAGCTGGGCGTGGACAGTTGCACGCAGCAGAGTTGGCAGCTCCAGCAGGACCAGAGGTGGTACGAGGTACGATCTGTTTGTTCAGCACTCTTGTTTCTACCTTGTTCGATTCAGGAGCTTCGCACTCTTTTGTTGCACCCAGTCTAGACCATGCTTTGCGTCTAGACGTAGAGAGACTTTCTATACCCCTGGTACTGAGTATGCCTGTTGGAGGTCAGACCCATTTGTCTTGTGTTTGTCGGGGATGCGAGCTGACGTTGGGACCACATCGGTCCATTGGAGATCTTCTTTTGCTACAGATGCAGCCATACGACGTCATCTTAGGCATCGACTGGCTGTTCTCTGTTAGTGCTGTTATCGACTGCTTCCGGAGAAGAGTCGTGTTCTCCGATATGGATGGACAGCGTGTGACTTTTGTTGGCGAGAGGAGCTATCAGGTGGGAAGCCGGCATGTGAAGCCTCTCTTTTCTTTGTTGGGTGGGATATTAGCGGTTCCAGCTGATACGGAGATGATGACTGTTCCAGAGGTTGTTGGGGAATTCCTCGATGTCTTTCCCGAGGAGGTTGTGACTCTACCCCCTCAATGTGATGTTGAGTTTGGGATAGACTTACAGCCAGGTGCCCGTCCAATTTCGATGGCTCCTTATCGGATGGCACCTTCGGAGTTGCGGGAGTTGCAGATTCAGATTGACGGTCTGATGGATAAGGGTTTCGTTCGACCCAGTGTGTCGCCATGGGGTGCTCCGGTTCTGTTCGTGAAAAAGGAGGATGGTGGTCTCAGGATATGCATAGACTACCGGAGGCTGAATCAGGTAACCGTCAAGAACCGTTACCCCCTTCCGAGAATAGATGACCTCTTCGACCAGCTGAGGGGAGCATGTTGGTTTTCTAAGATTGATCTGCGGTCGGGATATCATCAGCTGAGGGTAAAAGACAGTGACATCCCAAAGACAGCTTTCAGGTGTAGGTATGGGCACTTCGAGTTTGTAGTGATGCCATTTGGGGTTACGAATGCACCAGCTGTGTTCATGGGTCTTATGAACTTTGTCTTCCGAGAGTTCCTAGACCAGTTCTTCGTTGTGTTCATCGATGAAATCTTGATCTACTCAAGATCAAAGGAGGATCACGTTGAGCCTCTCAGGGTTGTCTTGGAAGTCCTTCGGCACCATCAGCTTTATGGAAAGTTGTCAAAATGTAAGTTCTTGACGCAATAAGTACACTTCCTTGGGCACGTGGTGTCTCAGCATGGAGTGTCAGTGGACCCGTCGAAGGTAGAAGCAGTTGTTTCTTGGACAGCACCCAAGAGTGTGGCAGAAGTTCGTAGTTTCCTGGGGTTGGCTGGATACTATCGGAGGTTCGTCTCGGACTTCTCTCCAGTTGTTGCTCCGTTGATAGCTTTGACTAGGAAGAATCAGGTCTTCCTGTGGAATGAGCAGTGCCAGGAAGCTTTCGACTACCTGAAGGAGAAGTTGGCTAGTGCTCCCATCCTTAGGTTTCCAGAGGAAGGATCCTTGTATGAGGTGTTTTGTGATCCCTCTGGCCTTGGCTTGGGATGTGTGCTGATGCAGAAGAAGGGTGTGATCTGCTATGGGTCTAGGCAGTTGCGTCCTCACGAGCGGAACTATGCCACCCATGACTTGGAGCTTGCAACAGTAGTGTTCGCATTGAAGCTGTGGCAACATTACCTCTTTGGGGAGCGCTTTGTGGTCTTCACCGATCACAAGAGCTTGCGCTATATCTTCTCCAAGCGTGACTTGAACTTGCGACAGCGGAGATGGGTCGAGTTTCTCCAAGACTACGACTTTGAGATATTGTACACTGAATGTAAGGGAAACGTTGTGGCTGATGCCCTGAGCAGGAAGCCACATCAGGAAGTGGTTCGGGAATCTGCTGATGCTTGGAAGGCGATGGTGGAGTTGGCTGCCTTGCACTTGGATGCGAGGGTGGATGGTGCTAGAGGCTTCTTGTTTTAGATGACGGTACAGTCCTCTTTGTTGCAGCAAGTGGAAGAGTCTCAGTGGGGAGACCCTGAGGTGGAAGTGTTGCGGGATCGTGTCGATCAGGGGAACGCTCCGGAAGGATGGTCGGAGGACAGCCGACATCGGATGCTCTTTCATGGAAGGTTGTTTGTTCCAGAGGTGATGTGTGATGAAGTCCTTCGTGAGTTCCATAGCTCAACCTTGGAAGTACATCCAGGTGTTTCAAAAATGTACCAAGGCCTGAGGGGACAGTTTTGGTGGCCCGGGGTGAAACGGGCAGTGGCAGAGTTTGTGGCTAAATGCCTGGTGTGTTAGCAGGTGAAGGCTGAACACCGCGTTCCTGGTGGTTTGTTGCATCCTTTAGATGTTCCCGAGTGGAAGTGGGACGACGTCTCGATGGACTTCGTCACAGGACTACCCAGAGCTCAGGGCGGGCATGATGTTATCTGGGTAGTAGTGGATCGACTGACAAAATCTGCTCACTTCTTGGCCATCAAGGAGTCAGGACCTGTGAGTACCTTAGCACAGAGGTACGTGGATGAGGTGGTGCGTTTGCATGGAGTTCCAAAGACTATCATCTCAGATTGGGACACTCGGTTCACCTCACGAGTCTGGAAGGGGTTACAGCATGCTTTTGGCACCCAGCTACGCCTTAGCACTGCTTTTCACCCTCAGACTGATGGACAGACAGAGCGGACTATCCAGACATTGGAGGACATGTTGCGAGCATGTGTTCTGGATTTCGGAAGATCATGGGTACGAAACTTGCCTTTAGTAGAGTTTTCCTACAACAACAGCTTCCACTCTACTATCGGCATGGCTCCTTTTGAGGCTTTGTATGTAAGACCATGTCGTTCACCCTTTTGCTGGGCAGAGGTTGGTGAGACTGGTACTCTTGGGCCAGAAGTAGTGCAGAACACCACGGAGAAAGTCCAGCTAGTGCGGGAGAGGATGAAAGCATCTCAGGATCGGCAGAAGTCTTATGCTGATCGTCGGAGGAGGCCCTTGGAGTTCGAGGTGGGAGATCATGTGTTCTTGAAGGTTTTCACTCGACGGGGGCAGTGGAGGTTCGGAAAGGGGAGTAAGCTCTCCCCTAGGTTTATTGGACCTTTCGAGGTGCTGAGGCGAGTTGGCGAGGTGGAATATCAGCTGGCCTTACCACCTCAGTTGGAGAGGGTCCTTGACGTCTTCTATGTCTCCCAGCTTCGTCAGTACTTACATGATGACTCTCATTTCATCAACTGGGGAGATCTAGATGTGGGAGAAGACACGACCTTCGAGGAATGGCCAGTCAGGATCGAGGATCGTAAGGAGAAAGTGCTCCGTGGACGAACCATCGGCTTGGTTCGTGTGTTGTGGAGGCATGGCGGCCTTGAGGAGAGCACTTGGGAGCGGGAGACCCAGATGCGCGCTCAGTACCCGGGGTTGTTTTGACTTGTACCTTCCTTTTTTTGTTGGTGTTACCCTGTACCTTTGATATATAAAATGTTGGCTTGTTGGATGTGAGATCTTTGTTCCTTTTTCTTTGGAAGTGTGTGGCTTGTCCGGATATATGGGAAAGGAAAAACCTAATCCTTAATCAAGACGCATTAATGAGGATGCGATTAAACCCGGGCAGGCGAGTCAGTGCCGCCTAAAGGGGATAGTATCTTGACATAGGAGAGGGAATTCCTAACTCAGAGATGTTGGTTGGTTCCATGTCATGACGAGAGCCCTGAGAGGTATCTTGTGGAGTGGTTCTTCAGATCCTTTCCTTCTTCTGGGTCAGTTTTTAATTCTCGAGGATGAGAATGTTTTGAGAGGTATCTAATGTATTGGCCCGGACCTCTCCTGTCGATTACTTTGTAAAAACGTTTTTTTTATGTGGTCAATGCGGCGGACATCAAAAATAATTATTATTATTAATAATAAATGGTGACGTGATAATAAATTTTTTTTGGGGTTTTGTTATAAGTGTTATACTAAATAATTATAATAATAATGTTGGTTTTTTTTATAGATCTGGTAATAATGATTTAATGAGAATTATGTTTTGAATTAAATGCAATGAGATTTGAGATATGAGAATAAATTAAAGATGTTATGATAATTGTGTAAAAATAAATAAATAAAGGTTTAAAATAAATTTGGGGCGTTCCACAAGGAGAGAGAAGATGAAAAATATAATAATATGAAATAAAAGGGGAGGCGCACCAACAAAATAAATATTGGAGAGAGAAAATAAAATTTATTGAAAAATAAATATAAGAGAGAGGCGCCACTTTTTGTGGGAGAGAATCTTGGGAGAAAGAATTAATAAAGATTGGAGAGAGGGATGAGTTATAAGATATTAATGGGAATAAAATTAAGTGTGAAATAAATAGTAAAGGAGATAATTGGTGATGAATTTCCAGCATGAAAAATGACAAATGGTGATTTATTGGAGTTAGAGAAATAAATAAATAATTAATTAGTAAAATATTGTTATCATTTTTTTTGATAATAAAACACTTTTTTCACAATAACTTCTTCGTGCGACCTCGGTTTCACGAACTGTCAGTGGCAGTGCGACCCTAACTACGAGACGAAAATTATGAGTCCAATATTGGATGTCTTTTTCGGGTTTTCGTATTGGGTACCCGAAACGCTCATGAATTAATAGATTTAATATTGTTATTATTACGGGATCTTTTATCCAACATATCTCCCTCATACGGTATCAGATTGAAGATCCATCAGCGACAGCGTAACCCTGAAATTATGACGGTCATTTTAAGACCATTAATGAGCTACTTTTATGACTCATGCCTCGGGTCAACGAAACACCACATATTGATAGAATTATCATTATTATTAAAACGCGTGGAAACCGCGTGATGTGTTAACCAATCAAAACATGTAACGTATGTACGGTCACATCGTGTATTCATTAATGCACGCTGAATACGGATTTACCTATTCGTTGCCTATATAAGAAAGAGGTCATGTTTCATCTTCCATATCGATCGCTTCTTTGTCGCACGACGACGCTCTTGGACGATCGAGAAGTATTCCTCCTCTAACTTCTTTTTCCGAGCTCCGAATTAGGATCCGTCAGCGGCCACAGGATCGTAGCGACGAGATGAAACTTCTAAGCCCGGACTTGTCACCTTTCCTTCCTTCCTTCCTTCTCCAGCTTCCATCCTAGGCGGCGTTTGTCGGGTTTGGCGAAGGCGGAGGACACCAAAGGACGTCGTCGGAAGCGACGTGATCGGGACCTTTTGAGGTAGGGGTTTACCTTCGTCTCTCTTTTTGGTGAAACATGATGGGTGGGATATTTTTCTTTTGTTCCATGGGATGAAGTTGAACATTAAATAAATATAATAACCGGATAAAGAAGGGTTTGGGGTTTTGTGCTGTTTCTTTTGCCTTCCAGTTTCTTTATCTTCTGATTGTGATTTTGGATTGAAAGGCCTTTGCCTACTGAAAATCAAGGTTGTTGGTGGCCTTTGCGTGCGCAATTGATATCTTAATTGTTTGTGGTTGGTTTTGTGAAAACATGGAAAATGGATAAGCACGTAAAGACTGGCTGATTAAATGAGAATGAAAACCTTGTGTGATCACCCCGATTGAACAAAGTTGGAATAATGAACATGTTGGTGGTTTGGTTGTTTTGTGGAAAATGCATTTATTTATGAAAAGTGTTTTGATTGTGAAATGTGTTTTGAAGTAAAAGGTGTTTTCAAATGCGGAAATGTTTTGTGTGTGGAAAGGGTTTTATGTGTGGAACTTTGAAATAAATGAATGATGGAATGTTATATGGTTGTGATAATCTCTTGTAAATGAAATGGCATGTGGTTGTTTGCGTTTTACCTAACCTTGGTTGTGGATGGCGGGGATATGTTTGTGAAAGGTTTTGTCTGGATGTTAGTTTCCCAGTAGTAATAATTTGTTAAACCATTGCATGAAACATGAAAACCTAAATGGGGTTGGGGGATGATTGTTTGGTTGTTGATGCATGCTTCGTGGTAGCAGTGTCGAGGCACATGCTCAGTTTCTCTTTTTAAGAAGCCATAGGTTGGGCTGTGTGTTTGGTATATGTATATATATAATAGTATCTTTGTGTTTTGTCGCACCACACCCATGTCAAGCACCTAGTGCCGAACACTCCCATTTTATGGGAGAGGGTGTTCCCCCTTAGTTACTAGCTCCTTCCTGCTCCTTCTTCCATAGGCTATGATGGCTTGAGGTGACCTTACACCCAAGACTCTTTGGGTAGGTCTCGGAGGCTGTGATGGCTTGAGGCGACCTTTAGCCCAAGACTCTTCGGGAAGGCTTACCGTTCCCAACAACCTTCGGGATGAGGCCCAGGTGTCTGCGGGCGGGTTAGTGGTTGTGGCCCAGGTGTGTGTGGGCGGGATGCGTGGTTTGGCCCAGGTGTGTGCGGGCGGGAAGAGTGTGGTAGCGTCAGGATGTTTGCCATTAGGAAGAGCAGCATCTAATTAAGTGGGAAATGGTGCGGGGTACCCAATACTTTTGTTCTATATATATACTAAACTTGTTTTTGTTACTTGGTGAGTGTGACCAGTGAGGCTGGGTGGATAGTTTTTCCTTGTTATTTTCTGGTTCTTCTGTTTTCTCATGGGACCTTAGGGTGTCTCTCCACTTGTGCACGAGATCTTTAGGTTCTCTACTGAGTATACTTGTATGCTCACCCTACGTTGTTTCAGGTTTTCAGGAGGACTACCAGGGCCGTGCGGGACCCTACTAGTCAGGCAGTGGGAGCTGTGCAGTTGCTATTTTCTTGTTTTTTTCTTTTGGTACCGTACTCACTTGTACTTTGAGCTTATTTGTACTTGTACCTGTTTCAGTTTATTTATACATGCATATGGGACTGGTTTGGGTTTCTTTTCAGCACCTTTGTTCTTTTTCCTTATTGGTGGTTGACTTGTCCTATTTCTGATCCTAACTATAAAAAGGGTAATGCCTCCCATGATTGAAAAAAAATAAACTCATACCCTTGGTGCTAGTCGCCACCCCGGGGCCTACTGGAGGCGGGACTCGGGGGTCATTATCTCCCTTTCACCATTGCCATCTCAGGAGGGGCATATTTGATGGAAGGGGGTCATGACAGATGAAGATTCATATTAATTGATGGTGTGGACTTATGATATGGAATCCCTTTCTGGTTCAACAAGATAGAAGAGTTAAGTGATGGTATTTCAAGAGATTCTTGAGGAATGTATAAACTCAAGATACATAGTAAATCCAAGATGAGAATCTTAACTCATGACATAATAAAGGGACTAAGAGGAGTTGGTCATGTCATGGAATTCCTGGTGGTGTAGAGGAGTATCTTAAATCTTGGTATTCAAAAGGTGGACGTTAGAGCCATCTAATGGAGTGGCCCAAAATGTTAGAGGCCCAGACCAAATGTTCATGGTACGACTTGACATTTTTCATGAGGTTATATGAAAATAGAGAAGGTTCTAATTAGGAAGTCGAGGACCATAGCATGGAACTGAGCCAGAGTAGGGGTGTGGGGGCACAACCCTCGTAGTATGGACCAACGAGTGAAAAGGTAGGCTCTTCATGAAATATGTGGTTTCGCTGAGCTTAGGGGTAATGTGATGGTTAGAGATTTGTGGAGATCATGGTATCCTAATGTTTGGGGATTTGTGGATCTTACAGTCTCAATAAGGATGGGGATTCATGATCCTTTGGGTCTCATAATGGTTGGGGATTTGCATAGCAGGGTCTCACCAATCCTAGATGTAACGAGTTATGCAAATTTGTAAAGATCTGGATCTTATTGAATTGATAGTGTGATTTCATATCTTGGAATCCCACCTCATGATAACCTAAGGGAGGTATTTATAGGGTGTGTTTTCCATGATGATTGGAGGCTTTCCTGAAGCTTTATGAGCTTCATCCGTTTCAGAGCTCTACAAATCTAAATGGCAATATGTGAAGGTTATCATCAACCCTTCACACAGTTGGGAAACACTATATGACTTGGGATTGATGTTTTGTGGAGGTCAGCATCAAACCACCATGGATAGACCTTATCACATGGACATTTGTGAATGTACATCTATGAATGTGGATCTACTAGTGGGCCTTCATGCATGGCCCTCTGTGAACGTACCTCCATGAACTCTTTTCATCATCCTGACATCTAGCATCCATAACTTATGATTTGTAACTACATTCGAACTCTACGAATAGTCAAATCAAAGATTACAAAATAAGATACACTTTTGGATCAGGGTCCTTGTAATTTGGTCCATTATTGAATTTTTATTTATATTACAAAAATTTTATCAACTTATA
The DNA here is from genome assembly GCA_963277665.1 of Viscum album. NCBI lineage: Eukaryota > Viridiplantae > Streptophyta > Magnoliopsida > Santalales > Viscaceae > Viscum > Viscum album. The sequence goes on along the minus strand of OY728155.1, from coordinate 2,130,292,106 downwards.
TTAGGCCATTATGTACATGTTTATGATTCTCACCACTTTTACATCAACATGTTATTCCTCTTGACTAACATGTCTTAATTTCAGAAATATGTTATTTGGTTATTCCCTTAGTTGGATTTATATCTCACTCATTTCTTATATACATCCCCAACTTATCCCATATAGGTTTAGAGGAGTAATGGAATATTATGATCTTATTAAGTAATTTTAAATAATGTTGTTGTGTCCCTATTTCATGTTATTATTTTATGAATCTAATCACCTAAATACACTAGGACATTGATCTTTTTAGTTTTTATTATGTATATCATTATGTAATAAATCATGAATTAAGGTGTACTAATGATAGGGGTTTTCATAGAAACAATCTCTTTTAGACTATTGGATAATATATGGTTAGGTCACTATCAAGTTTGATAATGATAGGGAATTTATCTTCTCTAGATATACTTTCCAAATTTGTCACACTAATCACATTTATCTAAGATACCACTTTTTTAAATATCACTTTCAAAAAGGAGATATCGTTCTAGATTTTGTTTACTCCAACCATCAATTAGATGATATCTTAACTAAACCCCATACATTAGATCTCTTTGACATTATAAAGGGTATGTTCTGTATGAATGGATTGTGATAATTTTTCCCTACCTTTGGAAAGAAATATTTTTAACAAATTATTTAAATTATATTTTTTAAAATAGATATTTTTTTAAAAATATTTTTTAAAATGGTTTTCTAAATTTGCTAATTTCTGGTAATTTTAAGGTAGTGTGATACTCCATGAAAAGAATTCATGTCCATATAATGACATGTGGACATAGTTATCCCATATATTCAACTAGATGTGTTTACCTTAAAAAGGGTTGGTAATGTTTTTAATGAGATCTTTACCCTAAGAATAACAACTGGGATGTTACTACACACTTAGTTCGACACTATCGAGGTACATCATCTCATTTATTAACATAGCATTTCCTATATAATGACCTTGACTCTAATAACCTAGATATTATGTCTTACATTATTAAATTGGAATAATATATAATGAATCACATCTCGAAGGATAAAATAGTTTAGTATTTTTTGTAAAACTAGATATATACATGATTCATATATTATATTTGAAAATTGAAATTACAACATGTTTTTCAATAATATCAGTATTCCCCCTAGCATATCCTTGAATATCTTTCTGTGTAAACATCAAAGATTATTGGGTTAGGAAATAGAATAAGGGTGATCATAAATTCTTAATAAGGGTTATATATAGTGTATGTTATCATAAATCAATAAGAAAAATCATGGAAAGTTAAATAACTAAACACGCATTCAATATTAATAATTTGACTACCATAATCAATATGAAAAGGTAAATTACTGAAAACACGTGAAATTTAATCATTAACATAACTATCATAACTATTAGGACAAATATGATAATAAAGGTGTTTTTTGTTGTATTTCTTCTGTCAGGGTTTGTTTTTAAAGTAGGAAATCACTTAAATTTGTCTCGCGTAACAATTGTGGGATTGATAAAAATATGACTCTTGGTATTAAATCAGAATCACCATGGTATTGATAAAAAAAGTACTCATCATGGAATTGAATCATACTCACCATGGTATTGATAAAAATTTAACTCATCATGATATTGATAAAAATCATATTCACTCATAGTATTGATAAAAATTGGACTCATGTTTTTAATCTGACTCATAGTGATAGTCCATCATAATGAGAAGAAGCTGTTTTGAAAGAAGTGTTTTTCTTTATTGGAGAATCGGGGTCAGCATGATCACTTTGTTTTTAAATGTGAGGATGAATTTCTGTTTTTTATTTCACATCAATCATGAGTTGAATAGAGTAATTTTGAAGAAATATTTATGTAAGAATGGGAGACGGAAAGAGATTTTTTCAATATAAAAATGATGATAACCATATTTATCGTATCCGAGTGGAAGAGAAGAAGAAGTGACACAATTTTTTTAAGAAATCTTATCCATGTGAAAGAAAATGAATGTTGTGCTGAGGAAAGTGGTCCTATTGAAAGTTGTGCCAATAGAAAGTGTTGTTGATTGAACATTCAATAAAGATTGAAATAGTTATACTGATTTACTATAGAATCATGTATTCCATCGGATTATAGAAGAACATTATTTACCCAGGCCAGTCATACTCATAAATACTATACTTTTCATATCTTAATCATGCTATGTAGATTGGATGTTTGAGTTTCTGAAGGAAGAGACAGGTGAACAAATATTTACTCTCAAAAGTATTTTTTAAGTTGGTCAAGAAAAGAGGAGAAGAAAATTCTTTGTATTTGAAGTGGGTCGATCGAAGAAGTTAATAAGGTGATCAACAATGTATTCAACCATTTCAAAAGGGTTAAATTACTTTTTTTGGATGAGTTGTTTAAATAAAAAATATTTTTGAATTATTTTTGTAGGGGAAGATTAACATTCAAATACATGATTTTGATTGAAATCGATTTTTTGAGTTGTATTTTTGAAATTGGATTGATACAATCAGACTCAGATGGTCCGACCCATGCATTTCTCATCAATTTAAATCAGACTAACAATTGAAATGGGAGTCTGGAGAACAAGAGATAAAGATTGTATAAGTTTCAAGAATAATCAAGAAGAGTTGATGAAGTAAAAATTAATTCAGAGATATCATGGGAAATTTCATTTTGATTGAATTTTTGTGAGCAAGAATAGCTTTTGGATTCCCGCCAAAACACTTGTGGGTCACCTATAAAAAGAAAAAAGAACATTGTACCTCACTGGAGATGGTGTACTAGTCATCATAGTAGAGAGAGAATCTATGAGTTTCTAGTGAGATAAAGTGATACCATTTTTTTTCTATTGAATGCATTTAGATGGGGAAGAAGACAAGGTTGAAACAATTGTATTTAGTTGATCATCATACTCAGGAATCATCATACTTTGCAGATCATCGTATTCATCTTGTCAATTGGATTCAGCTGATTTTGATATCTTGCTGAGTGAATCGGAACAGGATTTTCATACTAGGTTTTACCATAATGGGAATTTCCATACTAAGGAAGAATTTTATTCTAGATTAAAGTTGTGTTGATTCATTTCTATCGTATTCTATCATAGAATCAGACTTAGATAATTGTTTTAGGGAGAATCTTACTTGGAAGAACTGAACTGGGAAAATTGTATTAAGAAAATATCGGACACGATGTTTCATAATAATGTATAGGTGGTTCTTCCCTTTCATCTAGGTAAGGAATTGATTAATTTTATTACAATTGAATAAACATTTTGAATTGAAAATAATCACATGTAACATGAGTTATTAAAAATAATTGTATTTCCCAATTGTGATAAGAGGTTTCACACACACTAGTGGGATTATTTCATAGTTCAACATGATTGAAAGGGTATATATTTCTCATTGTAATACAAGGATTTTTTTCTAGGGAATTTTATGGTATTGGATCATTTCCAAACCATACCAAGGATGTAGCTATTCTTATTGAATAGTAAACCTTGTAAATCATTGTTTTTCTATGGATGCGTGGATTGAATTGTATTCAGTAGGGAATTGAAAATTTAACTGGAGTTGAAGGTTTTTTTGTTAAAAATAGATAAAAAATAAAAATAGTAAAAGTGATTCACCCATCCCCCTCTTAGTGATAAAATCATCCCCATTGTGCACTTACAACTAGTATCATAGGGTGGCTTCCATTGTTATACTTTTCTAATGGAGAATTTGAAATGTGTGAATAGTAATGGTATTCTTGAATTTGATGGAAAAAATTATCATATTTGGAAGGATAGAATTCTGATTTTTCTTATTTCAATTAGTCATGATGTTCATGATGTTGTAATAGTTGGGTTTCCACCCATTGATGGTAATGCTCCACATACACATGTTGATAAGAAGCATCATGAGAATGATGGAAGGGAGACGAATGATATATTGTCAACACTTTCTGAAGGTGAATTATAAAGGGTAAAAGTTGTTTGCATAGCCAATGGTATATGGGAAAAATTGAAAATCATATATGAAGGAAATAAAAAAGTAAATAGTGAAAAACATAAAATCTGAATATTGATGTATGGAGACTTGAATATTGGTGAGCATGAATTTGTTGGGGGCTTCTTTTCCAGAGTTGATGATACAGTGAGTACTGTTATATTTCTTCGTGAAAAGATGGATGACTCTATAGTTGTTGAAAAGATATTGATAATTCTACCCAATACATTTTTTGAAAAAATTTCCTCATTAGAATACAAGGATACTGAAAAATTATATATTAATAATTTTCGTAGAACTGTTATTACTAATGAAATGATAAGAGATAAAGATATGAAGAGAGAAAAATTGATATAGAAATGTACTTCAAGGATCTAAATAAAGAACAATCAAAGAATATTCTTTCTGAAGAGGAATATCATGATTCTAACTCTCAAAATGAGATATGTAAAATTATCAATGATATTCTATCCCTATTTTCTAAAAATGTGAAAATAGGTATAGGGAAATACAAAGGTAAACCTCCCTTTAAATGTTTTAAATCTTGAGGAATTAGTGATAAATGAAAGTCAGGGAATGAAAAGAAATTATTCAAATCCAAAAGATAAAGTTTATTATCTAAACATGATGATGAAGAAAGAAGTGATGCTAAATCCAAAAAATTAGTTGAGTATGGTATTTAAAATACTTTAATTGCAATGGTGAATGATGAAGAATACAAAGGATATAATTTTGAGTAAGAATAAGAAACTCAGCGTGAAATCTATTTGAATGAAGAATTAAAAGAATGTATGAAAAATATTATGAGACATAAAAAACAAAACAAAAAGTTGGAAGATTAATGCTATAGAAAACATGAATAAATTTCTTGTGAGGATGAAATTTTTTTAAAAGAGATTGATGATCTAAAAAAGCCTTTTGAAAATGAAAAAAAATATTAATGATAATTTGGAAGTGATATTGAAAGAAAAAAAAGAAGAGTTGGGACCTATCCAACAAAAATTTTCAAAAGATCAATTGAGAAAGTCAAGTTTCAAAAACTGTATCACTGGTGTTGGTGAAAGATCTCAAAATGAGATACTAGATATGGTTTAAAAAAGTTATCTTTAAAGGGTGATAAGAGACTTGGAATTGTTTCTAAAATAAAGAATGGTTGTAAGGTTATGTATGTGGCCAATGTGAGGAATTCAGAAGTTTTAAAAAATCCTATATCCAAAAAAAATCAAATACTTCTAATTCTATCAAGGATGAAAATATGGAGAATCTGATTGATGTTGAAAAGGTTGATGGACCAGAAAAGAATAAAAATACGGTGGTTGATAAAAGTATTCACAATTCTGATTACCATGGAGGTTTTAGAGGCAAATACTCTTTCGATGGGTATTATTGGTGTTTTGGTGGATTCGAACACATGGAAAGTATGTGTTTGTTTAATCAACATCATCACTATTATACCACAGGTTATAAAAGGTAGAGATTTAAGGGGAGTCAATCTCCTCAATGGAAGAAGAATGATAAGGTTGCTGAAAAGAAATTTGAAAGGAGTGTAATGAAGATTTAAAATAGGTTCCAACCCCTAGAAACTATTGGTGAAACACGGGGACAACCTAGACACCTTGAAAATGTATGTCTTGTTTTGTTATTGTCTTAACAAAATATATTCAATTCTTTAATGCTTAAGGTGAAGATAGAAAAGAAATACTAAAATATGTTTTTGTTGAAACTACATGGAATGCCCCAAAAGGAGAAAAATCAAGATTCGTGGTAGTGGTATTTCCTCTCACATTAATGGAGAGTTGAAATTTTTAAAGGTTTTGAATGATTGTAAAGAAGTCACTGTGACATTTGGAAATGATGAATAATTTAAAATCAAAGGTGTTGGGTCAGTCATCATTAGAAAAGAAAATATAAGAAAAAATTATATGTTTATGGGATGAAACACATTCTGCTAAGTATTTCAAAATTGTGTGATGAGGGTAAAAAATTTATCTTCAACAAAGATAGTTTTGTTATGAAAAGTGAAGAATATTGAAAGATTGTTATAAGAGTCCAATTTACAAAAGTGATTTTTTTAGGTTGGTGATTCACAAAACTCTTGTAACATGAGTATGGTGGAAGAGAATAAGTTGTGGAATAAAATTATTGGGTTGCCACATGTTTCATAAAAAATGAGAAGTCTATCTAAGAGAGATAGTTTTTTGATATTCCTAATTTTCCAAAAATAAGATATTGGTGTTGCACTATCTGCCAGAAAGGAAAAATTACAAATTTTGTGCATAAAAAAGTTGATATTTGTTCAAAACAACCCCAAGAACTGATACATTCTAATATATATGGGATAATGAAAAAACAATCAAAAAATAGAGATAAGTACTTCATTACATTAATTTATGATTTTACTCACATTAATTTTGTCATATATATTAAACAGAAATCAGATTATTGGAAAATGTTTAAAAGTTTTAGAAAAAGAGAAGAAAAGGAATGTCAGAGTTCTATGAAGAAGTTACGAATAGGAAACGGTGATGAATACAGAAGTGAAGAGTTTGAAGACTATTTTGAGATGCATGTAATTCAACATGAATATAGTTCCCCACACACTCCCCAATAAAATGGGGTTGTTAAAAGAAATAACTGAAGCATGGTTAAAATAGGAAGAACCATGTTACCTAAACATAGCCTTTCACATTAATCTTGGATACAAGACATGAGCACTCTTTTTACATTAAAAACAATTTTTTCTATAGGCCTCACTAAGGTATGACTCCCTTCAAATTGTTTCATTGAAAAACTCCATGTTTTATTCAATTTATCGTTTTTTTGGAGTCCATGTGTTATAACGAAGAAAGCTGGAAACTATTGAAATTTTGAGCAGAAAGGTGAATATGAGATCTTTCATGGATATGCTTCAGAAGGAAGATGTTATAGATACTTTAAAAAAGAAGAAAAGATAATTCTTGATTTAGTTTATTTGAATTTAATTGAAAATTCAGATGAAGTTAAATGTTCTTAGAAAAATAAGGAAGTTCATCATGGTGAAGAAAATAATTCTAATAAGGATACAAACAATTCTATTACTTCTCATGAAGAAGAATCAGACTCACCTATTTCAAGTGATGAAGATGACTCTCAAAAAACTTATCCCAGGATCATGAAACAAGTGTAAGCTTAGAATATAATATGTTATCAACATCAAAAGGTTAAAACGATAAGAAAAACAAATGTTATCAAACATTGTTCATTGTTTTCTAAAGTGGATCCAAAACGCGTGAAAGAAGATTTTGAGAATCCGGAATGGGTTCAAACCGTTATTAAATAATTGAATCATATTCAAAAGAATAATACATGGGAACTCATACCCCAGATTGGAAACAAAAACCTCATTGGAACAAAATGGGTATTCCAGAACAAGATGAATAAAGAATGTGAGTATATAATAAACAATTAAACATTAGTTTGTGAAGGGTATTCTCATATTGAAGGAATTTATTTTGATGAATCATTTTCTCTAGTGGATAGATTGGAAATAATAATAATCTTTCATTCTATTACTACATAATAAGGATACAATATCATTCAAATGGATGTTAAATCCACATTAATAAATGGTGATCTTGAAGAGGGGGTTTATATTGAACAACCTTATAGATTTTTTATTAGGAAAGATGAAATTTATATGTTATGTTTTAATAAATCCTTTTATGGGCTAAAACAAGTGCTTAGGGAATGGTATTCCAAATTTTACACTTTCATAAAGAACATGTGTTTTTAAAAAAAGGAAGAGTGGATAGAAATATATATATCAATGAAAGTGAAGAGTATTAACTCATTGTTATTTTTTATGTTTATGATATTATCTTTGTTGTGAATTATGAAAGAATATATTGAAGATTTGATGAAGATATGAAGAGATGAGTAAGGTATTCTAAATGTCCATAGAGGGGGAAATGAAATACTTCCTTGGGATAAAAATTTTTCTAACGAAGGAATACATTTTTATCTCCCAAGAAAAGTATGTTAAGGAACTTCTCAAGAAGTTTAGAATGAAAAATTCAAAACTTGTTTCCACACCCATTTCAATGGGAAAAAAATCTAAGTAGAGACGGATATGGAAAATAAGAGGATTAAAAAGAGTATCAAAAGCTGATTAGAATCCTATTGTATTTGACTAACTCAAGACCTTTCATTTTTTATGTTATTACTTTATGTGAAAGGATTTAGAGTGATCCAAAATAATCACATGTTATTGCTGGAAAAATAATTCTCAGATACATCGAAGGAGAAATAGAATTCAAAATCAGGTATTGCAACTCAGATAGTATTGATCTGTTTGGGTATTCAGATACAGATTGGACAGGAAATGTTGATGATATAAGATCCATATCAAGTGGAGTATTCTTTATGCGAAATAATTTTTTTAACTAGAATTTAGAGAAATAGAATTTAGTAACTCTCAGTATGGCTGAAGTTGAGTATATTGATGCCACTCAGTCCGTTTCTCAACTCTTGTGGATCAAAACACAATTTAAATATTTACATGTTGAAGTGATGTTATCATTGATCTTGGGTTGTGATAATCAAAGTATAATCAATATCAGCAAGAATTCGGTATGACTTTCTCATTGAAATCATATTGATATCAAATATCATTTCACTGAAGAGCATGTGATTAATAATGAATTAATGCTTGAATATCCTTAAACATCGAAATAAGTGGATAAAATTTTCAAAAAACCTTTACTAAAAGAATCATTCTCAAAATTGAGGTTGAATATGGGTTTCCAACCTATTTCTCATCAAGGATAAGGTATGTGTTTCTGTCCCCTCTTTCATTTTACCTTTTTTATGTTAAGGGGGATAATTGTATTATTTCATAAATCAATCCTAGTGATGCATGTAAAACTTTGGATTTGTGCGTAATATGTGAAGTCATAATTGTTTAGTGTGTGAACTATTCTAAATATTTTTTGAAGTGATTTTAGGATAGAATTTGTTTTATATTCCAGGGACGTGGAAGGAGAGCCGAGGAAGAAAGATGAAGATGTTTTATAATCCCCACTTCTGCACAAAATGGTATTTCTATCAATGATTCCAGTTTCAAATAATCAGTTAGCTCAAGTAGGCTAATAATTTTTGATATGACATCCATTGATTGAGGATACAAATTTTAGAGATTTAGGGAACTTGGTTGAAAACAAAATCCAAAGGGGAAGACTATGAGAACCAAGATGATGATGACGTTTTTATGTTTTATTTTTTTTTTGTCAATATATGTTTTGAAAGGATAAATTCACTACACTTTGTCTTAGGAAAAAATTGTGGGATTGGTAAAAATCAGACTCATGGAATTGAATTGGACTAACCATGGTAATTATAAAAATCAGACTCATTGTGGTATTGAATTAGACTCAATGTGGTATTGATAAAAATAATACTCATAATGGTATTGATAAAAATAGTACTCACTCATAGGATTGATAACAATCGGACTCATGTTTTGAATCTAACTCACTATGATAGTCCATCATAATTAGAAGAAGCTATTTTGAAATAAGTGTTTTGCTTTTCTGAAGAATCAGGGTTGGCATGATCACGATGTTTTTACATGTGACGATTATTTTATAATTTGTATTTCCCACAACTCACGTGATGAATGGAGAACTTGTGATGCAAGATTGATGGAAGAATGGGAGAGTGAAAGAGATGCTAATGATCTGAAAATGATCGTATCCTAATTTATCGTATCCAGGTGGTAGAGGGAAAGAATTTTTACCAATTTTTTTTCAAAACAATCGTATCAGGGTGAATGAAAATGAAATTACTGCTAAGGAAAGAGGTGTTGATGAAAGTGGTGTCGATGGAAAGTGGTGTTGATTGAAAAGGTCATGCCGATTGAAATATTGGTGTCGATATAATGTAGAATCGTATATTTCATCAGATGATATAAAAACATTCCATAATAAGTCCAATTATACTCATAAAGATTATACTCTGCATAACACAATCATGTTAAGTAGAATGGTTGTTTGAATTGTTGAAGGAAGATATAGGTGAACACTGATTAACTCTCAAATGTATTTTTAGGTCGGTCAAGATAAAAGTATAAGAAGATTCTTTGTATTTTATTTGGTTCAAGAAAAGGAGTGAAGAATTTGATCAAAAATTTATTCATCCAGTTCAGAATGGTTGAATTACTTTGTTTGGATGAGTTATTTGAATAAAATAGATTGCTGAATGATTTTTCAAGGGGAAGCATAACTTTAAAGTAAATGATTCTAACTCAAATCCGTTCTATGAATTTTATTCAGAAATTGGACTGAGAATATCATACTCAGATGATTGGACCCATGTATTTCTCAAGAATTGAAATTAGTCTAACAATTGAAATGGGATTTTAGAGAAGAAAATCTGAAGATTGTATAAGTTTCTAGAAGGATTGATAAGGGTCGATGAACTCAAAATGAATTCTTAGATTTTAAGGGGCAAATGATTTTTATTGAATTTGTGTTAGTAGGAATGATTTTTGGATTCCAGCAAAAACACTTGTGGGTCACCTATAAAAGGAAAAAAATATATTTTACTTGACTAATGATGTTGTATTGTTCATTATAGTAGAGAGAGAATCTCTATGTTTTCAACGAGAGAATGTGATTCTATTTTGTTTTGTATTAAATACATTTCAGCTAGGAAGAATACATTGTTTTTATGGTTGTATTCGGATGATCATCATGCTCAAGATTCATTGTACTCATTAGATAATAAAATTCACCTTGTTAATTGTATTAGTATAATTCTTATATCGGAATGAATAAATCAGAAAGGGGTTTTTGTACTAGGTTTTACCGTACTATGAATTTCCATACTGAGGACGAACTGTATCCTAGATTGAAGTGGTTCTGATTCATTTCAATTGTATTTTATTATAGAATCAGACAGAGAGAATTTTTTTAGGTAGAATCAGACTCAGAAGAACCGGCCTGAGAAAATACAACTCAAAAAATATGAGACTATGTGTTTCATAACAAAGACCATGTGGTTTTTACCTTTCTTCTAGGTAAGTAATTGATGAATTGTATTTCCATTGAATACACTTTTTGAATTGAAAAGAATAACATATAACATGATGTGCTATGAAAAAAATTTATTACCCAATTTAGCTATGAGGGTTCACACACACTAGTGGGATTTTTTCATAGTGCTACAGTAGTGAAAGGTTACATCCTACTCATTGTAATATAAGGATTTTTTTCTAGTGGATTTTATGGTATTAGATCATTTCCAAACCATACCACAGACCTACTAATTTTTATTAAATAATGAACCTTGTAAATCATTGTGTTCCTGTGGATGTGTAAATTGAATTGTATTCACTATAGAATTGAATATTTAATAGAAGAAAAATGTTTTTCTAGTTAAAAAAACAAGAATGAAAAAAAGTATCAATGCTTCACCCCCTTCCCCTGTCAGTTTTTAAATCATCCTCACTGGGAACTTACAATAATTGGATAAGGAACAATCAATATGTCAAGGTAAATAACATAAAAAACTTTCCATTTAATCAATAAACTGAGAATGAAATGAATCTACAGATAATATAATTAAAAATTTCACATGGAGAATAATAAATAAGTACTAAATGAAAGATATTCTTAATTATTGGACGTCATGATCTCATACATCATGATACCTCTACTGTCAATACCTTCTTGAAGACAAATTAAAATTGATGGGTAGGCATACACCAGAAACTCCTTTATCTAAGATTATCCAACTAATTCATCTCATGAGACTATCGATGTATCAATAGGATATCTATAATCAGGCCCCACCCATATCTTTTTGTCCAAGGAATTCCCCAAATATCAAATAATTTATTTTATTCATGAACAATATTCCTTATCAAAAAATATCCATATTGAGTAAAGGATACTGATTTATCAATATTTCAATTATCAATCAAATATCATTCAATGTAAAAAACTATATATAAATATGATATGTGTTTTATGAAATATGTTTATCCATGATAAATAAAATAAATATTTAAGGAACATTTAATATTCAAATTTCACAAGAACGTTGATATTTCAATGGAATATTAATGAATAAAAAATGAATCAAAATAGTGAATCTCAATACATTCTTTGTTAAAAAATATCATTAACTATTATTTCATAGAAAAATATTGGTATCAATACTAAATATCCCAAATAGAGTATAAGTAGAAAAAAAAATTGTTTTCCTTTATTGATAGATATTCCATAAAAGTATCATTAAGAAATTCTTGAGTAAAATATCTAATTATCTTTGAAAATAAATTTTTAAAACTAAATATTTCAAAAATATTTGAATTAAAATCATTTATTTATTTTTAAACATATAGAGGAAGCTTCAATGAAATGAGAGGCCTTGATGGTGGGAAATTATGTGCATGCTGTATAAGTAAAAAAATATTCCTTCCATATTTTTGTAAACAGGTTAAAAGGATCAATATTCGGAAAGAAATGAGTAGATTACGTTAAAATTATTTTCTAAAACTTTAAAATTGGGTAAAAAATAATTAAATAACTCATTTTGAAAATTCTAAATCATTTTTTAAAAAAAATTCTAAAAACATGGATTTGGAAGAATAAATATTGTTGACCGATGATAGAAATTAAGTTATATTTTATTCCAAAAAATTATCAATCATTTTTAGTAAAAAAGTGTGTAAAAATTACACTATTATGTGAAAAACAATTAATAAACAAAGTAAAATAAAATTAATTAGTATTATTACCCATTGATTAAATAATTTCATTTAATGGTGTTTTATCCATAAACAATCATGATTAAAATAATATTTTGAAATAAAACCTTACAATGATCATAACATTGATGTGGGAGTTAATCCATAAATTATTTTTGTGTATCAAATTTATATACATATAAAATAAGTATAAATACTGTACAATATATTCAAAATTCCTTACACATATAATCCAATAATTTTAAAGGCAACGAAGAAGTAATATAACCAAATGAATCTAAATTGGCCTGAAATCCATTTTTTCATTTTCTAAAAAGCCGGTTTATGGGTTACCAGTAACCATAAAAACAATATCCAACATCATCAACGGTGGTCAAAGAACCCACATACTAGAAACCAACTCACAATATCTTCAACAGCGGTCATGAAACCCGCATACCCGAGACCAAATCAAAAACACCTCAACACTTCAAAAATATCGTCAAGTAGAAACAACAAGAGAAAAAACATGAAGTCACATATCATAGTACCCATAGTCTTCCCCGACTCCCAAGCAGGATTCTTCTTCCCCTGTAGCCGATTCCCACTCAGGATGTCTCCAAAAACCTGCACTGTGCACTCGATTCTGGAGATTCTCAAGAACCCGCATATCCGGGGGTGCCTTCTTAATCCCGCTGCTCTTATTGACCACCAGAACCACTCCGCCATTCCGTTTGAAGGCGTACCTTGTCTGCATTGGCCGCGGAAGATAAGAATAATCCTTCTGTGGCCCCCTTCCCAGCGTTGTAGGTATTGATTTTCCCCCAGAAGACGCCTTCTGATTCCCTTTTTGGACAATTTCACTGTATGAACAATTTACAGGACTCAAGTTATCCTTTCTTCTCCCATACATCTCACTTTCTTCCCTAGCCTGCTCTCTCAAGGGAGACCCGGTGCCCTCCGAAATATGCCTCGGCTCATGATCAGTAGAGATAACGTCTTCCCCATCCATAGAATCTGGGTCCATCCCCTTACCCTCAGCAACATAATATTCCAAGACAATACAATTATCAATATCATTCTACACTTGAACAGCTTGACCCAAAGGCCCATAGACCTTCCTACGGCTTCCCTCCCCCATCCACTAATCGATACCTTCAACTAGACAAAGAGACCTTGCACCACTGTTCAGAATTTCCACATGGCCTGCACCTTGCTCCTTCTCCAGGAAAATAGTCTGCAGGTCTCCCAAGACCTCTGCCTCCCCATCAACTCTTGCACAAACATCCTCCTCTCGGCCCTCATAAATTCAGTCCACATAAAGTCCTTCAAACCTGTTACTTAGGGGTATAAAAGGCCTGGCCATAGAATCAAGGAAATTCACACCCTTTGCCCTGTCTCTGTTGGACACCTCCACAAAAGTAGATCCTGAGACAGCGCCCACCTGTTCTGGTTCCAAAGCAACTACAGGCCCTCCATTCACCTATTTCTCCCAAGGCCTACCAGAACAGGAAGAACCAGCAAAGACACCCTCATCAAAAGAGACCTTTCGATGACCAGGGGCAGAGGCCTCCCCATCTGCTTCATCCATTCGAGAGTCTCTCCCTCCAAAACTAGGTCCTTCAGAAGTCTGAGCCAGATCCCCTTTCACACAGAGATCCATTGACCTGCTCTCTGAACCCTCCACAATGCTCAAGATAGCAGCCTTCCCACTAGTACTAACCCTTCTCACTTGAGCACGAGATCCTACATGACAGGACTCATCGGTGTGACCCAACCTCTAGCAAGAACCACAGAAGTTGGTCCAGTTCTCATACACAACCCGCTGTTTGCAGCGGTATTCCTCACCAACTGTGATCTATATGAACTCAAAGGGAACGCGGGATGTATCCATATCAACACACACTCAAGGGTTAACAGGGTGACAAACAGCCTCAGTACGGCTATTAGAGCAGAGGTATCTACCGACCATATTACCCAACATATGAATAATCGATGGGTTCTGAAAGTTTAAGGGATGTTTAGGGAAGCTTACCCAAACCGCCATGGAAGGTGGAGTCCGATTCATATACAGATCCAAAGACCAATGCAGGAGCATGAAATGGGATCCGTTGTAATTTTGTGGCGCCCTTGCCCAGGCTTGAATCAAATCAGCCTCTGATTCAAACCTAATCAGGAACTACTTACTATCCAGTAACCCCACCACCGCACGTTCCTAAAGGTCCCAAGCTCCGAAGACAAATCGGTCGAATTCATCGACTGAAGGCCTTCTGTACTTGAACCGAACCACCAGGGTAAGATTCAGAAAAGCCAAAGAATCCGTAAATTCTGATAACGAAAGAGGCAGATTCCGAAGACCATCGACAAAATCGGGTACTTTAGGGCTAAGAGAAATTTTCGGAAAGGAAGGAAGAAAGTCCAGATTGGAGAACGGATTGAAGGATCTCACTCTCCCCTGATACGACGATTCCCCCTCCCCCACTAAGGCGGGAGGGTTCGGCATAAGAGCCTCCGTCGTCAACGGCGAGGAAGGCACATCTGAAGGGTTCCGAAGAGCTTCTTTAGAATAATAAAATGAATGGAAATTGAGTAATGAAATTCTTTACCACATGGAATTTTTAAATTCAAATCACCTTGGATGAAATATTTAAAATTGAAAATAAAAAAACAATGAACTATGAATTATTCATGATATTACATGGAAAATGGTAATTATATACAACATATTAATGAAATTATCTATATAACATTACAATATAACTCAATGAAGGGAAATTTAGATAAAATCCCTTATATCACGCTTCCTTTTAGTTGAATGTGTTTCAACATATTGTCTAATGGTTTTAAGAATCTTATTAATTTATATAAAACCCATATTTATATTTATAATATCATATATTATCATATTATACCATCTTATCACTCATTTTTTATTAATCATTCATTTTTTTTCTTTGTTTCAGTTGTTAATTTCTGTGTTTTCTGATGTGTGTTTTGTCAGGAAAGTTCTAGTTCTTATGTATAGTATATATAATTGGAATCTATAAAATTATATTAATTTTATAAATATAATTTTTTATTAGATATAGTTTTAGAATCCTTATTTACATTTGAACATGGAAAATGGATCACATCTCTTTGTAGGTAAAATATGCCTTACATGCACACGAGCGACGTTATCATTCCCTTAACAAAAAAAGTGTAAGGAATTGGGTGATATATTGATATTATAGAAACAATATCATCTCATATATATCGCATATATTCATTAAATATATCCTTATTACTTTCCACTCAATGCGTAAGTAAGAAACGTATCGCATCACACTGTGAGGTGGTAGTTCATTGTATACATAAGCGACCTTATCATATTTTAAACTGAATATAAATTAAAAATTTATATGTGATATTATAATTAAAAAAGTATAATTATATAATAAATATAATATAAATATGTTAAATCCATCCAAATATCCTTCTTTTGAATTCGATAATAGAAAATGAATTGCATCGGTTTGTGAGAAGGTAGTCCATCGTACAAACTATCGAGGGTTTCGTTTCCAATTTGATTGAAGAAGAGATGAATATAAGTTATTTAAATAAGATAATAAAATATAGATATATGGAAGATAATATTTTTATTATATTATCATTATTGATTAATTTTTTATAGAGGTGTGATGATAAATAAAATGAAAATGCTCATTTAATAACGTTACCTCTTCTTCGGGGAACTTATTTTGGTTTACACCAAAAGCCATACGAGGATTGATTTACGATAAAAAAAAGACTATAAGGTGTTTTTAATGTATTAATTAACATATTTGGATTGTTATTGGATGAACTAAATAGATTTCTAAGGTATAAATAGGGGAGGGGAGTGGCTGGTCTTCTATAAGTGGGGGAGAGGGCACACATTGAATTTTTTAAAAGATTCATTTACACCCATGTTTTTATCCAGAAGAAAACCTCCAAAAAATTTCATTATTGACCATTAGATTTTATAAGGTCTAAATATGACTATAAAATTGTTGTTGTAAAAAAGTTTCGGTCATTTTATCCATTATCATTTCAGTTTAACCCCCCAGTAAATCAGTTTTTACCTTAACAGTTGTAATTAATATATACTTATCTTACTATATGTAATGGTAAAATATTAAGTTGAACTTATTAGATAATATAAATGTTTTTTATTCCAAATATAGAATCTATTTTATATATATTTAATTCAGATAAGTAGATGAATCCAATTTAAAATTATACCCACAAAAAAGGTGAAAATTAGATTTTTAAATAGAAAATTATCATAATTATAGAGGGATTCAACATAAAAATTCAATATTAAATTGATTAAAATGACCTAATGTAAATAAATTTAAATATAATTGAACAAATTTTAATTTAAACCCAATTTAATATTTAATTTAATATTATTAATTATTTAAATAACAAGTCATTTTTTGATAAAAATTAGTATTTTTCATTATTCATCGATAATGATTCATTTCATAAAAATAAAAAAAATACACATAGATAATATTTAAATAATAATTTAAAAAATTAAGTTAATTTTATATAATTAATAATTTAAAAGTGTTAATAATTAAATTTAAATTATGTGGGCAATGTATGTGTAAAAAATCGTATAGAAATAATACTGTATTTTAGAAATAATTTTTTTTATTTTAAATGATTCTAAATTTATTTATAATTAATAGATAACAAAAATTTTCATAATATATAAATTAAAATTCAGACATGTCAATTTAATGTCTATATTATAATGGTATACTATATTATGGTTCATTTTGACTTGGTATTTCATGTTCCAAAAATTATCAAAGAGATTAAATTAAAGAAATATATTTCATAGGAAATTTAAACTCAGTGTTGAATGATTCATGTGTTATCCAATGAAATGTTATTATTATCAAATTTCAAGGTGTTGCATTCTCACCAAATTATATAAATTTTGTTGTTTCAATTTGATCTTAATCACATAAATCAAGGGTTTGATATTTGAAAATTACTTTTTTTAAACCCATATTGACAAGAAGGGATAATAAAACATCCTATAAAAAATAGTGAAAGGGAAGTGAAATGGTTAAATATAATAACACATAACTAGGTTTATAAGTATGAGAACATTGGTGGAATGTAATAATACATAAATTGAATAAAATCATAAATAATTATAGAGAGTGATATAGGAGACAGATTACAAGAACACGAGTGATCAATGGAACATTAATGACTTCAAAACCATAATTGTATACTGATTTGAAATACCTTTTGATTCATCAGATATGAAGAAAATATGATAAAAAAATTCAAGAACCTTTCCTTAAATTTTAGGAATTATTTTACAATCAAATAACATAAGGTAAAATACATACTTGATACATTTCTATTTCATATACATAATTTCATACTCTGGTTGAGCTTCGATTAAATTCTAACTCATCTTTTACTCTAAGAAATGAAAATAAAAAATGAATTATTTATTCCTAAATCATAAAAATTAACTTTTATTATATCATAATATCTAATAAAGAGTGAAAATGTCATCCATCGGTATATAATTTTTTTGAAAACCAATATAGTTATCAAATGTTATCCAATATAATACATTAATCTCTAAACCTCAATTTTAAGACCATTACACTACAACATGAATCACCTTTAGTGGTGGTCTTTTTGTGGCGGTTTATTAAAAACCTCCACTAAACCTCCCTCCCCCCTTATAGTTCTGACACATCCCCCCACCACCCAACCCCAACCCCCCTTCTCCCCCTAACCACCGCGATGTCGCATTCTCCCCCCAACACCAGCGATCCCCAACCCCCGCGACACCGCCTTCTCCCCCTGACCCCGGCGAGCCCCGACCCCTGCGAAGGCATCTTCTCCCCTCAGCAAGCCTCGAACCCTAGATCGTCTCCCCACTCATGCCACTGCTGACCTCTCCACGCATAATTGTGCCCCGCCACCCATCAGTTCTCCTCGCCGCCCATCACCACTGACCCCCCAAAGCCCTATCTCGGCTCCCAGGTATGGTAATTGATACCTAGTGAGTTCCCCAAGATGATATGTTTATTTTTAGTACATTTTATGGTATCTAATGTTTTGCATTATTTTTATCCCCTTATTGAAACTTTTGAGAAACCAATGAGTGTCTGATATTATTTTATGTTCTGTTCTAGATAACACGGTGCAAGATATTTATTGAATTTTCCATTTACTTCACCATTGGTTTATTTTCAAAATAAATTATATAATGGTTTAAAAATTGAGGTATTAAATTAAAATCATATTGGTTTTTGTATCAATGGTATTTTTTTAATGTATTATCAAAAGTGGGGTGATTAGTAGACTTGGATTTTTAACCATAATTTTAAAGTAACCATTTCTCATGTTTCATAATGTATAATGAAAGTGAGTTTTCCAACCCATGTTTTAAATTAGAAATAATGGGTGTTTTATAATCATGAAATAAATTATGCAATGGTTTAATTTTTATATGGAGGTTAGAGATCAATATTAAAATTTTAGTTCAAACTAGAATATATTAAATGATTTACAAAAGTAATTTCCATTATTCCATAGGGAGATCCCACATGGCATTTAGTTCACACCATAAATACACATCTAGGTGTATGTAGATCTTAGGTTTCTCTTTTAGGTTCATAGTTATTTTTTTATTCATTGATTTTTAGTTTTGACCATTTATGGATGAGTGTTATAAATTTAGTGGATATGGTTCATTAGTGGTGATGAAAGATCTCTTCAGGTTCCATTTATTTTTTCCTTTGGTATTTTGTATTGTCCATGTTTCCCATGTGTAAGTTCTACTTCTATTATATTTAATTCATTTTTAATTTTTTGGAAGAACTTTTTTTCAATAATTACCTTTTTTATTATTCAGATGTTTCATTTATGATTTTTTTATTTTCAAGGAATTTGAATTATTGGAATTGTAATTATTATATTTTAATATATTTGTCTTTTGTTTATTATTACTATACAAGTGTTATACCATTCTCAGGTTTATGGTCTTGATACCCCTGAGTTTTTTTATATCCTATAGGTATTGAGAATTCCCTTTATCCCTTATGAAAAATTAGTTTGGGTAACATATCAACTCATCCAGGGTAAGTTCATTAAAAATTATATTAGAACACTAGTTTCCTAAAATGGACCCAAGATATAAATGAAATATGTTTTTATATGGGTGCATTAGGGTTTGATTGAGTTACTTTTATTGTTGGGACTCTAGAAGTAGTTTATTAGTGAGTTCTTGATCACCACCCATTGTGATAGAACATCAGCCACTATGGGTTGTTAATATTTGAATACTGAATTTGAAAATTCATATTGATTACTAGTTATAGGGTATAGATCCTAATTTTAATTTTATTGGGTTTCATATGGGTTTCCTTGAATTTATGGTGAAAATGTAAATGGGATCAATGGAATTAGTTTTGTATACACAACCTAGTAAATGGGGTAGTGACTTAACTCAATCTCTTAGATATGATTAAAAAAATAATGCATGAATAACTTCCATCCAATCAAACAATGTGGTTTGTTCTGGCATATATTTTTATCCCATTTGGATTTTTTTTACATAGAACCCTTCATTATAGGGTCATTGGAATCACTTCATAGAAAAGGAAAATGATCTGATGTGGTCCTTGTGATTTTTTAAGGGTATTGGATTTTGATTGTATTTATCACGTGCCTTTTTGTGTGTTATTTTTATGGAAATTATGGTTTTTCAAAAAGGAGTATATAATGAAAGATATATTTAGATTAAAATGATAAATCTAGAATTTATTATAATATATATTTGATTATTGTGAATTCTATTTGAAATTTGATGATTTCATTATGAAATATAAAATATAAATTAGTTTTAAAACTGGTCTGTGATTTTTTTATTAAATTATATTTTACCCTTTTGGACTGAAATTCGTTATTTTTTCCTTAAAATGTTGTATTATGTTTTTATATGTCCTTTTTTTGGTATATTTTCTCATTTAACATGGTCGGTTTGGTGAATTGGTGAGGTATGATCTTTTTGGATTTTACGGTGATGGTATTTTTGGGGGAATTTGTGATCAATTTTTTTATGTAAATTATGGATTTGAGGTGGATTTGGTTTTATGTGTTCAGTGGCCTATCTTTTAGTTACTCTTTCATGATCTGTGGTAGTTGGGATGTTCAAGACTCACTATATTATGTTTCCGTAATCTTACATTATCATTATGTTTTGTCATTTTAGATTACATGTAATTCTATCATGACATGTGATCAAGTCTCATGAATCCATCAAGGTCAATTTCTAATTCACATGGGCCACATTCTCTCTTACTATTAACACCCTGAAAAGTGTTTACAAATGGATTTTTTAACTTTCTGTTTCTACATTCCACAATAACATCCTATTAAAACCACGTATTCAAATTAATTTTCATTTTCATAGTAAGACTTCACTACCATTCCAAGGAAGTATAGACTAGGACCAAGAGAAACAAATAAGACAACCCAACCTCTATATGTCAAAGAGGACATGTATTTTTCATTTTCTTGTTATTCCACTACCCACCAATAGGTCAAATAATACATTGCATACTTACCTATATACTAAGATTCTAAATGGAAAACATCACAAGGCCAACTATAATTTCCTTTTGACAAAGTCCCACATTATGTTTCAACCCCCATTGATGTTCCATGACCCACCCCAGATCTGAAAATTTTAATCAAACATAGGGTCACAACATGTTTCTACCCGTAACACTTCACCATGATACCCCGCATGTTCTAAAATTCTAAACCCCAGAACATACCCAACTCTTTGAATACTAATTCATGGCCACTAATTTAATGTAAGAGTTTTTTCCCATTTCATATTCCTAACTTATATTCAATTATTATATGATTTATCAATACCTTACCTTAGTTATATGAAAGTAATGGCGTTATTAGTTTTTTCATCCGTTTTTGTGGAGCACGACATAAAACAATTATAGGGATGGGATCCTTGTCCTCACATTCCTTTATGGATCTATTTAATTTACAGGCTTTGGTTTTCTAGTAGGTGATTTACAATATGTATTTATATATGAAAACCATATGTAACATATTTATATATTTTTTCAATTAGTATATATTAATATCTTTCCCTATTTATAAGTAACTATGTGATTTAATTTTGTTAATATTGTGTAGGCACATTATGATATACATGGATAAAAGCTGGATCACATTAATGAGGAACACATCTTAATATGTTAAGGGTTTGAATGTGTTTATAGATTTTTCAATTTTCAATTGATCTGTTGAAGGGGTAATAATATGTCCATGTCCAAATTGAAATTTTAGAATATGGTTGAAGAGAGATGAAGTTTATGAATATTTAATACTGAAGAAATTCTATGGCCAATATTTGTGTATGATATCGCATGGAGAATTGAACGTTATAGAAAGGGTGAGAACTGATATTAATCCAAATAATGAGCTCCCAAATTCATCGACAATGTAAAATGAAATGTAAAACCTCATAAATGATTCATTCGTCACTTCAAGACACTACTAAAAACATTGAAACATAATAGAAAAACTAGATGAGGTTGCTACAAATTGAAACGTGACAAGTGATATTTTTTAGACTGTAACACAAGAAGATCGAGATTGTAACTTATCATTGGATCCTCTTCTTGATTCTGTGGAGTCAAATGTAATAGAAAACATCAATAAGGAAAATATGTTTCATGATTTAGTTGACAATGGAAATCTAGAGTTGTATAGTGGATGTTTGAAATATTCGAAGCTTTCTTTTTTGTTGAAGTTGTACCATATCAAATGTCTATGTGGAGTTACAAATAAGGTAATGTCCATGATATTGGAATTTTTTTATGCATTTATTAAAAAAAAATTCCCTGAGAATTTTTATGATATTAAAAAAATTGTTAACAGGCATGGTCTGAATTATACAAAAATACATTTGTGTCCCAATGATTGTATGAATTATTGGAGAGAGGATTCAAGTACAAAGAATTTCAAAAAATGTTCTTCTTCACGATGTCAGTCAATGGGTGATGTTGGAAGTCTGAACCAACATACATTCATGAAGAATAAAAAAGGGAACATACCTATTAAGTTTTTGCGTTACATTCCCTTAAATACTTGATTTCAATGATTATTCATGTCATCAAAAACCGCCGAACACAGGAAGTGGAATTCTGTATATAATATAATGATGGGTTAATGAGACATCCACAAGATTGAAAATCGTGGAAGGCATTTGATTCATTACATACAAATTTCTCATCTAATCCTTCTAATGTTCTATTATGATTGGTTGCCAATGGATTCAACCAATTTGGGACATTGAGTACCAGTTATAGCATTTGGCCAATTGTTTTGATCCCTTATAATCTACCTCCATGAATTTGTATGTAACATACAACTTTTATCATTTCAATGATTATTCCTAGAAAAAAATGCCTAGAAATGATATTGATGTATACTTTCAGCCTTTGATTGAAGAATTACATGAGTTACGGAGAAATATTGTGGAGACATTTGATGTTTCTTCTAAAATAATATTCAAAATGCATGTTACTTTAATGTGGACCATTAGTGACTTCCCTGGGCTTGGGAATTTATCTGTTTGGTACATTTACATGGGTTTGTCTTGTACTATTTTTATCTTTGATTTTGAGCCCAAATGGCTACCTCACAGTCTAAAATCTTGATTATTGTGCCATCGAAGATTTCTCGATGCATCTCATAGATTTCGGCAGAACATATCAAAATTTAATGGTTTCATTGATCGTAGACCACCTCAAAAGTTGTTAACAGTTTCTGAAATACTGACACAACTTGAAAATGTTCAAACACAATTTGGGAAGGTTCATCCTTTGAATGATAGCGGGAAACGGGTTCAAAGTGCATCTTCAAGTGAAATCGGAATGCAATAATGGAAGAAAAAAAGTATATTCTTCAAACTTCCATATTGACAATTTAATTTGTTGTGACATAATATTTATGTGATGAATATTGAGAATAATTTCTGTGAAAATTTTATTTTCACATTTCTTAATGAGCATGTAAAGTCTAAGTATCATCTCAATACTCACAAAGACTTACAAGTAATGAACATAAAATGTGATCTCTAGCCAGATGAGAATGAAAAGTATGCTTTAGTAATTTTTGCAATGAAAAATAGGGATAAAGATACATTCCATTGATTTTTAAAGAATGTGAAGGTATTTTATGGGTATTCAAGTAACATCTCAAGGTGTGTTTACTTGATGAATCTTAAGTCACATAGATTGAAAAGTCATGATTCACATATTTTGTTACAATAGAAACTACCATTGGCATTGCGTACATTATTACCTGAAAAATTAATTGCTATTGTACTCCAATTAAGCACATTTTTCTAACAACTATGTGAGAAATATCTACATCCATTTCATCTTGAGAACCTCCAGGAGAGGTTTTTATTGACCCTTTGTGAAATGGAGATGATCTTTCCTCCATTTTTTTAATGTCATGATGCACTTAACTGTGCATTTGGTTGAGGAAGCTAAATTAGGATTCACTGTTCATAAATGATGGATGGATCCAATTCAGAGGTACTTTTTTTAAATATATTTTAGTTAAGTAAACAATTTTTCTAACTTAATTAAATGAATAATTATGTTTATTTTATTCCACAGATATCTTTGGAATTTGAAATCATACGTGAGAAAGAAATCGCAACCAGAAGGCTCAATTGCTAAAGGCTATTTTGATTAGGAGTGTCTTACATTTTGTTCAAGATACTTGGATGATATTGAGACATGATTTAATCAAGTTGGACATGTTGTCGACACATCGACTCAATCTCTAATACATCACAAATAAAAAATATTTCCTGCTATAGGCCGATCAGTTGGGAGGACATAAAATGCAACATTGACAAAATTTTAATTATTAAAGGAACATAGATATGTGATGTTGAATAGTTAAATTGCAGATCCATTTACTGAAGTGTTGAGGATACAAACAAAGAGATGAATGAGATCCCAAATATGAAATAAGAAAGATATAATGAATGTTGTTAATAAAGAGCCTGTAGAATGGTTTTCATGACGTGTAACTTCATAAATATTTCAATAAATATGAATATTAGTCAGACACTTATATTTTGTAAATATAATAAACTATATATATTTTTTTAGATCATGAATACTGATACATGATCAGAGTTGTCAGAAGATTTAAATTTTCTTTCTCTAGGTCCTCTAAAACATGTTAGAAAGTTTGAATCTTACAACATGAATGGATTTAGATTTCATACAGTCGATCGAGACAAGGGTTTGAAAACACAGAATAGTGGTATATTTACATTTTTAGATTTGGATACTATGGAAATCTAACTGATATTATTTAATTAAACTACCACGGGCATTTCTCAGTTGTTTTATTCAAATGCAATTGGGTCGATATTATCAGATGTGTTAAAGAGATTCCTTGAAATTTACTTATGTGAACTTCTCTCGCTTGATAGATGTTGGTGATTGTGAACTGCATCATCTATATATCTTATAATCGCAAGAAGAAATGGTATATTATGTGAATGATGTTGTGTATGAACGTTGGAGTGTATTTTATCACTCAATACAAATACATTTGTATGATATGGGTGATGAAGTGGAAGCTTTGACCTCAGAAATTGAATCTCATCAACAACAAGAAGCAGAATTATTTTTCCATCATGATATTGAAAATATTATTCTAGCATAGATGAATGAAGTTTATGAATTAATTGAGTAGGAAAACAACATGAATGAATGGGAAAATAATTGTATGTATAGTTATTTATTCATTTAGCAACTACATATTTCAATTTTGCAGTTATTCATTATCAGTGTTATGTATATTTTGTTTGTTAGTACTGGGAATATATTATCTTTTTTAAATTTTTTTCTGCCTATTTTTTTTTGAAATATATGTTTTGAAATTAGTTTTATTTTATTAAATGATAGGAATTACAAGGAGGAATTGATACACTATTTCATCCACTACTGTGACAGATGACGATCCATCTGTCTCCCTCCCTACGGCATCTGAGCCACCAACTTCCTACCCCCTGCACCATATCTCCCTACACCATCTCTCACACCCTCTGTGAGTGTCCCTATAGAAGATGAGTCATCTACTCTCCCTTCAATAGCCTCAGCAGTGGTGTGGCGGTACCCCACATCTAGTTCATCATGGGCATACTAGAGGATCCCTGTTATAGGTACAAATTTTAATATAAATAAATTTATTGCACTTTTTTATACTAATTTTTTGTTAATTAAATATGAAAAAAATGAAACTATGGAGAAAAATATAAAAAGTGTAGATGTGTGGAATATGAATGGAGTGAAGATAGTTGTCCCATTTGATTCATATGGGGTCCCTACGGATGACGCCGCAGGATTACATGGCCAAATTCTAGGATAGCTGGAAGTAGATCCCATTTACCTTCCTATTTCTTATAATGATTGGATAAATATACATCCAAGTTGGAAAAATAATGTTTTATATTCCCAAATAAATTTAATTTTAATACATTATGGTGTAATTTAATGTCATGTTTTTAATATTTTCAAAATGAATTTCTGTATATAGATTATTTTCCACTTTACAGTTGCAAATGTGATAGCACAAAAAGTGTATGTTTAAAAATGTTGGAAATAAATGGAAAGACTTAAAATAGAGATTTTAAAACAATGTCAACGATACTTAATTGTCTGTCCAACAAATATATGAGAAGTTACCCAATGGGGTACCCAAAGAACATTGGAAAGTTTTTGTTGACTGACATCATGATGAGAGGAAGATGGTATTTCAATATATATTATTATATTAACCTAATTTTACATTTATACATGTATATGAATAGGATATTATATTGAATACATTAATATTTAATTTAATTTAATTTATTTCAGGATCTCTCAAGAAAGAATGTATCAATCCGGGCTATGTGAGTCATCCCTCACACTAAGGGGTCAAAAAGATTTTCTAGAAGCCGATCGACTCTAGTAATATTTTCATCAGTTTAAATATGTATATGACAATATAATCTATTTAATTTATTATATTATTTATTTATCTTTTTTTTAATGTATTCACAGAGTTTAGGTCATGAAGCATCCCAAACTGATGTGTGGTTGGATGTTCACAAAAAATATGATGGAAGTTTTGTTAATTATCCTGCCAAAGAAGTTAGGGTATGAACTCATTTTTTCATTATAATAACTTTTTATCACTTTTTAATTTGTAAATATATATTTATAGTCAATTTATAGGTAAAAATTAAAGAACTATGGGATATCAATCATGGGCAGTCCTACTCAGTCTCCCATGATGACCTGGTTGCTAAAGTCCTTGGGAATGAGCATCCTGATAGAGTGAATGGGATGGGTTTTGGACCCATACCATATGAGGTATTTGGAAAGCCATCAGGGATTATAGCTACATCTACTCCTAGTTATAGTTAGTCCAAACCCGAAGATGCTCAGAGAGATATTCTTTCTCTTTAAAACACAGTGCAAGACCATGGGGTCAGATATCCACTTTGCAAAAATCTTTGACTGATATATGTCAACAGATGAGCAGATATCCCCTGATGGTATTGCATCAACTGGTGGTAAGAAGGTAAATCAAAAAATTCAAAATCATTTAGTTTACAAACTTTTATTGGTTTTAAGTTTAAATATAAAAATACAACACTATTTAATTTTCAATATAACGTTCTTACAGGTGGTAGCAGGAAGGGCAGATGGAGGTGGAGTGGGTGATCATATGTGTTCATCATTGGAATGTGATTAGTATTATTGTTGATATGTTGTACAAATATTGTAATAGTCAGTTTGTATATGTATCATGTGTGTCACATAGTTTCCCCCAATTATTTTCATGACCTATCATTTTCTTGATTTCTCAACTTTCCTTTTATGTATTTTATTAATTTCTGATGTTTCCTTTTATGTCTTGATTTCATGAGCGTGGTATGCACCATATATGTTAACTCTTTATTTTGATGATTCATCTTTTATGATTCATTATTCCTAAATTCATTTTTTTCATTATAATAACTTATCCTACATTTTCTATCCCAATACCTTTACACCAACATTTCCATTTCTTGCATTTAAAAATATTTAACATCAAAATTTTCTACCTTACTTGGAATTCATGATACTCTTAGTATTTTCTACTTTCCCTAAGACTCATTTCTCTACATTCTACTTTCTTTCAATATGAGATTCTATCACATCATAAATAAATGAATATTCTCATTTGGTAAATTGTATGCTAACAATTATTTTTTCCTCTATTCTGAGACACATATATTTCAAGATAAATGACTCCTGATCATCTCTAACTGTGTTCTAACCATTCCCCACCTAGTATCCTTATTCAACCAAGCCACATGGTTTTCTGGGGATAATCACATGGTTTACCATGACCATGTTTCTATCATTCAACCATTTAGAGGCCTCTATAAACCTTAAACCCCAATAACAAAAAACCTAAGAATTCACCCAGTAAAATAATATCTCAGAAACAATTAAAGAAGGGTAGAAGGTAAGGCTTAAGGCCCCAGGAAAACATCAAGTCATTATAATCTCCCCCTCTATGGATTTATCATCCTTGAGTAGCGCCTCTATATTTCACACCCAAAATACATGGGATATTGAGATCACGCATTATATTATCACTTGTAAGACTCTTCATGCGTACTTCTATGCTCCCATATTACTCTAACAACTGACATCATCATTCTTTAAAACATTTTCTCACTACAGTCCCTGATTCAGACCAAATGCTCCACAAATGTTGGGTAAGGATTTAACTGAAATTATTCATAGTTGATCACATAATTTAGATCGAGAATATACAATTGAATATAAGAGAAATGTAAAACATCATTCATTCCTTGATATTGTGGATGAAATTACAAATATATTTCCACTATCATGACACTCTTGATAATCCCGAACAACCCCATAAACTTCAGTGTCAATATTCTTTACTTCAGCAATCATTGATTCCTTAATTGAGGAGTCTCCCATAATAAAATTGAAACACCCACAATGAATTCCATGTGTTTCCTCCTACCATTGTCTTGTGATCACTATTTTAAATGAGAAGCAGTTAAATGCTTCTTGATCTAGTACAATCTCACAAATGCCTATAAAATCACGAACGACCCACAATTACTACCTCCCATCCTAATGCTAACATATTAGTGAATGAAAAATAAAACCATAAAGAGCATAAAAATGTGTTATTTGAATTTAATTCTGGTTTTATTTGTATGGGAACTCAACTAAGGATTGGATATCAACCCAAGTTCCCCTAAAGTATAATATGATGAAAATCATTGTGCAATGTAATTTTGGTTATAATTGGTTTCCAAAATAATAAATTCTGAAGTTTTTACTACTCTATTCTTAATTATAATTTGATGGAAATAAATTTATTCCAAATGTTCATGTGATATGTTTATCCGCATTCTTTCACTCACTGAACGATGCATTTGTTTGTTCTTTGTTAATAATCTCTTTTCATATTGACTGTAGTATGTATTCTGTGGTTTTTTGGTATTCTTGGAATGGTTTTTTAGGGAACTGGTACAGGGGATCCAGAAACTAGTTCTTTTTTTGTAAATCTAATTTTTAGCGGTGGTTTTAACCACTGATAACAGTAACAGGTACATTTAGTGGCGGTTTTAACTGCCACTAAAAGCCATTATTTTTCTATTAGCAGTGGTTTTAACCACTGCTATGTTCTTAAATTTAGTGGAGGTTCAAACCACTACTATAGTGTCCCATATTCCGCACTTTTTTGTAGAGGATATAATGTTTTTCCCAGCGGATTTTCAGAGTACGCCATTACTTTTTTTAGTGGTAGTTAAACCCACGGCTAAAAAATTAATCCCCTACCCAGAAAAACCCTCCGCGAAAATTCCCCAACTACGACGGTTCCCATAAACCACTGCTAAATAGCATTAACCGCTTCCAATAGTTTCCATACACACAATTAAGTGGTGGTTTTTGGAAACCTACATAGAATCATATAGAGGCGGTTTAAACCGCCACCATATCCAAAAACCCCACTACAAAATTGAAATTTTCCTGTAGTGTTAGTTTATAATTTATATTTATTTCAAAAATATGTTAACTAAAAAAATGATATATTAACTTGGAAATCATGTAGCCTATTATAAGGCATTAAACCACTACTTTCCTTCAATTGTGGGTTCAAAACCCCATGGACTTTCTATATTCAACGTGTTTTCACTCAGCATGTGGGTTTTAATTTTTCTAAAACTATATAAATATAATTCCGATAACATTATAAAATTTGTTAGGGTCGATAATTAATACAACACAGAGGATAATATAAACCATAAATGTTACCAATACATTTATTCTTAAGTCAAAAAACAAATTTAAATGAATTATTATCAAATAACTTTTTCATATACTAAACCAATGGGTTGTATTCAGCAAAATTATTTTCAACAGTATCCTTAGTAATGTTATATTCTTAATACAAAAGTTTTAAAAATGGGTGTTTAAAAGATTGATTTTACGATGAGGAATAAACTTATAAAACCATAATGGTAACTGAAACTCTTAATTTAATGAATAAATATTTTCATTTAATATTTTAAACAATTATTATATGTTTCATAATTATTATCACCAAAATACCATTGGTAAAAATACTTGTACAATTTAATTATTGAATATGAATATATAAATACTTCATCCACATTATTTATAACTAAGTCCATCATTGGTATATGTGTTAACCATTATATTTGTGAATTGACTTGGAGAATTCTCAGGTTTACCACATTTAATACAATGAACAATAAATAGATCCTTAGGATGAAATTTTTTTCTTTCCATATTACTTTTCAATTTTCCTCCAAAATTCATTACTTTATTCCCTTATTTTACAAACATAAAACATTATCATGTTCCTTTGAGAAACATTCACAGGTTTCTATTTCCATATTTCTAACATGAATGAAATCGATCATTTTTTCTTCTATGGTCTCTATTACTCGAGCTCATAGATAACACCATCTTTATTTTCTTTGGTGAGTCTGGGAGTTGGTTAAGGTATGCGTTGTTAATAATTTTTCAATATAACTTATTCAGAATAATCATGATGTCATTAAACTTATCAGCATTCCATTTTTTATCATAGTGACCACATTGACCATCATATTCAATTTTAAGAAGATTCTTTATGGTTATTTCCATTGAATAAAATTTGAAATAATAGTGTGAGTAACAATAATCGTTCTGTTAGAACCATATAATCATGAAGAATCATATATAGGATATCTAAATCATGAACAATTATTTTTAATCTAAAACATCTTTGGTTTAACCTAGGACATTTATTTTATTCTTATATTAAAATCATTCATAATAATTTATAAATTAAATGTTTATTTTCATAAGCATATCCCCTTGGAGTGTTAAACAAGGTGTGAAATAATGCCTACTTTTGTGCACATGGTGATGATAAGTTCAAGGCCAATGCACCCTTTTTTGATTTACTACCCCTAGGTACAGTAGTTATGGACTATTTCCACTACTACTATCCAGAGAGGGATATATTTATTAAAAAAACCATATAATCTCTACCTTAGCAAGACATGGTATTTTCTTCTATACTTATCCTAAAAGTCTATCACAGGGTTATGAAATCTAATATATGATTTCCAAAATTTAATTCCAAAGGTTTATACTAAAATTACTCTAATAAAAACTATAATGACCCCGACTCTACTACCCTAGTGTTAATGTTTTACTTTACTACATTTGAATAATATACAAGTAATCACATCCTGAAGGACCAAATAGTTTTGTAGTCATGGTAAACTAGATACATATATGATTCCAATATTACATTTGGAAACACAAATTATGATATTTTTTCAAGAATATCATTATTACCTCTAGAATATCCTTTCTTACCATTCTTAGTAATATCTTAGATTCCTTGGAATGGAAACAAGAATAAGATGAACTCAAATTTTCAGTAAGGGTTAAGTACAATGGAAGATATCCTGAAATAATATTTGTAATAATCACAAGGAAAATAAATGAATTTAAATTCTATTTAAATAATCTTAAAAGACTGATCAATATTAAATTTTAAATCAATGAAAATAAATTCCAATTAATCAATTACATAAATATCATAATTAGATAAGGCATAATCAATATGGAAAGGTTAATACCATTAAACAAATTTCATTTAATCAATAAAATGAGAATAAAATGAATCCATAGATACTATCATTTTGAAAATCTCATGGATAATAATAATTGAGTTCTCAATAAAAGAACATTCTTTATTATTGGATTTCATAACCTTCGACATAAAGATGCTTCTACTACCAAGAACTTTCTCACGATAGTTTAAAACTAATGGGTATGTATACAACATAAAATAAATTAACTAAGGTTATGAAACTGATTCATCTTATGAGACTAATGACTCATCAAGGGACTATAAATAACTATACCACACTCATATCATCATATCCATGGCATTACTCCTATATCTAAAAATCAATTTAATTTATTAGAATTATTTAATACCAATAAATATCTATATTGACTAGTGAATAAATATTTATAAATATTTCCCCTATCAATTAAATAAATTTAAATGTAAAAGACCATAAGTTGAAAAAATATATTATTTAATCAATATGTAAATCCCTGGTAAATAATAATTATATTAAGGCAAAATTTAATGTCCAATGATCATAGGAAAGTGAATATTTCATGGAATATATAATGAATAAAAAAATAATCACTAATATGAATTTAAAATACCTATTTTGTAAAAAGGATCAATAACCAGCCTTAAAAAGAACAAGTATGATATCAATAAAACATATCCCTATTTAAGTATAACTATAATAATTTTTTGGTCATTAATTAACAGAAATACCATAAAAATTTCATTAAAAAATATTTATTAAAATATTTATTTAACTTTGAAAATCACTTTTCAAAACTATATAATTCCAAAACTATTAGGAAACAAATTATTTTAAAAATATTTTTTAAAACCTGTAGAGTAATCTTAAAAGAAATTAGATATCATGATGAAAATAAATTCCAAACATGTCATATAAGTAAATATAACTAGGGTAAAAAGATCCTTATTTGGAAAGAGACAATAACATTCCTCCAAACCATTTTAAACAAAGGAAAAAATTCTTAAAATTTTCCATAATGAATAATTTTTTAATTTTTAAAACATTTTTGAAAACCATTTATGAAAACATGGATTTGGAAGAAAAAGGTTTTCAACTAAAGGGAGAATTGAAGTTAGATTTTATTAAATAAATTTTTAAATCAATTAAAGTAAGAAAGACATGAAAATTGGCAAATTTACTTGAAAACATAATTAATATCCATGGGGAAATAAAATTAATGGTTTTTATTATCTAATTATAAAATAATTTCCCTGAATGTAAGTTCAAGCATAAACAATCCCTATTAATATGAGAATGTGAAATAAAAATTTATAAATATCTTGATGTTGAAGTGAGAATTAATCAATGAATCGATTATGTGTATAAAATTTAGATCTAAAAAACAAGTGGAAATACTATATATGATTTCAAAAGTAATTAAACACATAGTCTAAGAATATCAATGACAATGAATATGAAATGTAAACCCACGAAAAGAATTTTATTTATGAAATTATTTACCACTATGTAATTTTAAAGTCAAAGCCCCTTAGATGAAATAAATAAATTGATACCCAAAAAAATTAATTATGAATTATTCATGATGTTACATATAAAATTTGAATTTTATACACTATATAAAATAAATTAGGTGCATAACATTACAATATTCCACAATGAATGGAAATTGAGACAAAATCTCTTACCTCAAGATTCCTTTTGGTCGAACATGATTTAACATCTTGTATAATTATTTTAATCATGTTATTAATTTATAACCTAACCATATTCATTTTATTAATATTATATATTGTCCTATTAAAACATATTATCACTCTTTTGTTATTAATCTTTCATTATTTTCTTTTTTTCAGGTGTTAATTACCTTGTATTACTAGACGTGTTTTGTCATGAATATTCTAGTTTATGCATATAGGATATAGAAAAATAATTTAAATAATTATATTATATATATATATATATATTAGATATATTTATATAATATTTATTTAAATTTGAACATGGATAATAGATCAAATCGCTCTGTAGAGATGGTAGGTCACGCATACCCATGAGCGACGTTATAATTCTCTTAACATATGAAATAGTATGAAATTCGGTGATATATGAATCTTATATAATCAATATAATCTAATATATATCAAATATATTTATCAAATTTATCCATATTACTTTCCATGTAATGTGTAAGTGAAAAATGAACCACAACGCTCTGTGAGGAAGTTGACCACCATACACACGGGCAACGTGATCATATTTAAAAAAATAGAAAGTAATAAGTTAAATGTGATATTATAATTGTAGAACTATAATAATTTCATAACTATCATATAATGGTGTCAAATACATCATTATATATATCCATGTAAGCTGTCCATGGAAAATAATTACATCGGTTCGCGAGAGGGCAGTCTATATATACAGGATCGATGATTTTTATTCCCATTTAATAGAAGATGAGATGAATATTAGTTATTAAATTAATATAATAAAATATAATTATATGTAAGATATAATATTTTTTAAATTTTCATGCTTAAATAATATTTTATAGAGGGTTAAGAATAGATAAAATAGAAATGATCATTTTAGAATGTTGCCTTTTCTTTGGGGAACATCATTTGGTTTTCACAAAAATCCTTCCTATGATGGATTTTTGATATAACCAATTGATAGAGTATTTTTATAGGGAATTAATGAATTTAATTTTGTAGGTCATTGATGAAATAAATTTCATTGGAAAAACAAATAAGAGAGGAGAGTGGGTTGTCTTTTACAATTAGGGGAGAGGAAACACAGGGAATTTTTGAAAAGATTCAATTACACCCATATTTTTATCATTCCAAAAGAATAAAAAATAGTTTATTCACAACCTTATATGTTATAATGTAGAATTATATTTAGAAAATTGATGATGTGAAAACAATATTATTTCATTTTAACCCTTATCTATTTAATTTAATCACCCAATAAATCAGTTTTTACGATAAACACAATAACAAATTTTTACTAATTATAACATTCATAATGGTAAAAAATTAATTTGACCATATTATATAATATAAATTAAAAAAATTCCAAATATGGAATATATTTTAATAAATTAAATTTATATAATTGGGACTATCCAATTTAAAATTATACCCGCAGATGTGATGAAAAATATTTTTTCAAAAATAAAATTCTTATAAGTGTAGAAGGTTTTAATTTAAAAATTCTATATCAAATTATTTATAAAAAACTAAAATATTTAAATTGTAATGAAATTTATCTGATTTTACTTTAAACAAATTTCCAAAAGTAATTTTATCTTCTTGTACATTAAAATAAAACCCATTTTTCTATAAAAATGGGTATTTTCACAATTTAAAAACAAATAAAACATTCAGAAAAATCACAAAAAAAATATATAAGATAATTTAGATATGATGATTTCCAAAATTATTCTCATTTTTTAAAAAAAAATTCTGAAATTGGTACAAATTATTTTTCAATTGTGTGTCCAAAGCGTAACTAACCCATCTTTTAGAAAAAATACATTTTTTAAGAAAACATTTCATTTTATTATAAATGAATCTTATTTAATTTCTATTCAACAGTGAACCATAATTTTCATAATTTAGTTAGTACTATTCATATCAAGAAATTTAATGGCTAGTTTATAATATTATTCTATATTACTATTTATTTAGACTCAGGGTTGCATGTTCTGTAAGCTATCAGAGAGATTAAATTTAAAGAAATATATTTCATGGGTTGTTTAGTCTCATTGTTTATTTTATAATATTATTTCAAATACAATTTTTCATTTCATAATTTTTGGGTGTTACATCCTAATCATAATTATTGAATGGGATTTTAATGTCAAAATTTTACTTTAATTTTTCTTTTTAAATTCATTATTTTACATATGATTTCTTGAATTTACAATATAGCCTTTTAATATTTAATATTTTTTTATGTTTTTATGTTTTTTTATTTCTTAATTACAAATATTCAATAGATCGTCATATTTAAAATTCATTAATTTGGGAGAGATGGTCTTGTTAGTACTGAAATGTTCCTAGAGGAGAAAAACTTTTCTGAAACATAGGTTTATTTCAAATATATTTTTTTGTTATTTCTACCTTGAGGATTCCTTACATTTTACATTAAAAACTATTTTATACATCAATTTTATTTTTCAATTCATCAACATATTTGATATTATTTTTATATTCAATTCTTTTTTGAAAATAAAAGACTTTCAAAAATTAAAATCTATTTAATTTGGCCTCTCCTAGGATCATTAATGATGGTAAATGAAATTTTTACATACTTATTTTATTTATAATACATGGAGCCATTTTATTTTGATATAATTATCTTTCTAACGTTTTTATAAGATCTTTTTTATAATCATTAAGGGGGAGATTCATTATAAATGTAAGGAAATTGAGAAACTCGTTATACTTTGGTCATAATTTCGTTGTTAAAAAGTTTTTTTATTGAAAGGGGGATAAATTTTAGTATTCTTATCACATTATGGTTTTAATGAATGATAATGAAAAATGGGGGTATATTTATTAACATTACTTTTATGGTTTTAAATTTTTAATTATTGAGAAAAAATTTCAAAATATTATATCATCAAAATATTTTCAAAAACTCACATTGTTTATTTAAAAATTAAATTGTAGGGTCTTGTTATAAATTTATTATTTTAATAAAATGTTATACCTAAAATATTTATATTTATGTGATTATGGTCATAAAAAATCGTATATTGTTGTGTTTCTCACTCACATAATATTTTATTGATCTTAAACACATTTCAAGTGTTCTAACCTTTTCAATAGAGTTTATTTTAGTTTTTTTACCATTGATATAAGTTGTTAATTGACCAAAAAAGGATTAAAAGTGAATAAAGGATACAAAAATTAGGATCTCACAATGTCTTTTATCACTTATTACCTATTGGTTTGTCATAGGCCAGCTGGTAGAACTCATAGAAACACCCCGACTATTGGAAGCTCACTGGCTACCTAGTGGAGTGTCATTAGATATTTTGTGGGGCTGGAAATAAATGATATATCTGAATGAAAATTGTCAACTACCCAGTGGAGTCCTCAATAGCTCAGAAATTGAACAAAATTCCTACAAGATAAAAGATTTCATCAAGTGGATACCCTATCGTGTTGAAGCATCTAGTCCAAGGAAGCATTTTTTATAGTCAAAAATTCATTCAATTGACCCATGATCAATTCAATAAGATTCCTATAAATCCTAAAGGTAATAAATAGACTCCATAAAGAAATTAAAACACACAATTGTTAATAAAAAATATTTATTATCATAAATTTCCTTCTTTTTATTCTTGATACCTAAATTTACATCAAAAGGCTTCACTCTTAGTTAATTATACTCACTTATTTTGTATTGTTCACTGTCTCTCTTAAGGACCTTTGTTATTCCTTGAGAGATTGAGAATGAGATTTCAAGTAATTTTGACTAAACAATTATCTCTCTTCTTCCTTCCTTATATTTTGGTGCTCACAACCAATGAAAGTTAGGGTTTAGGGATTCTTATAAATTTCACTTAAAGGAAAGGTATTTTGCTTTTTTTATATTTCTAGATACAGCTGTTATAAAGATTTTAATTTTTATTTCTTATTATACCAAATTAAAGGTGATTAGAGTTTTAGTATCTTGTATCAAGTTAAATCCGAGGAATAATATAATAAAGCCTTAAGAAATTGGGGTTGGGGTAGTAGGGGTCATCAAAGAGGTTTATCCAAACATATTCATCAACATTTGTTCCTTGTTTATAATATTATTTACTTTATTATTTGTTTAATTTATACTATGATTAATCATTTTCTATTTGATATGCTTCTTAGTTATACTTATAATTATTATATCATCACTACATCTAAATATTTACGTTATGATACACAAAATAATTTCATTTTTATTATAATCAAATGATTTAATTTTAAATTTGTCACTTATATGATTATTTTATTATATATTAATATTGAATAAAGTTTTATTTCTCATTTATTAAATCATTTTATTTTTCAATTGGGGTTTTTCATTTAAGACATATTTTTTTTGTTTTGTTATTTTAGAGGAAATTTACCACTCCTCTTTCCTTTTTATCACACTTGAACAAATATTGTTTTGATGATGGTATATGTTCTTGATTTAGAATGTGGATAGTTTTTTGTTAGTGATGTAATGGTTAAGGATCAGTTATTATTAATTTTGTTATGAGTTGTTATTTATTTATTTTGGAAATGTTCTTTTTATTATATAGTTATATTATAGTTTCCTAGTTGCATAGAATGTTTTTGGAATAAATGAAATCGGTAATGATTAATGGGGTTGAGTCAATAAGTGATGAGTGGTTAAATAAATAATTCTAATATATGGAATATTTCTACCTAATAAATAGTAAATTAAGGAATTAATTTGGAATAATGAATAATATATGTATTAATGTTTTTTATTGAATTATTTGGTATTAAATATGGATAAATGAATGTAATGTGGTCAGTAATGGTAAATAAGTAATTTATGAAGGATTACATGATAAAATGTTAAGTTACTGATGTTTTGATGGATGTGTCATGTTAATTTATATGATTGGTTCTAGAATAATAATGTAAGAGGTTTTTAGAATGTCAAATTAATGATTTGGTGGATGTTATCAATCATAGTAGAGTTATATTAGCCTCAACCCATAGTTTGGGTTTTTGTGTGTGGCTAATATACCTCAAATATTTTATTAATATTTATTATGAACAACCAACCAAGGTAGGTAACCTTAAATATACCCATATGGTTCTAGGTTCTAGGTTTTATCCCCAATATGTAAGTTCTAAAGGAAATGGATGGGTAAATACTATGTATTCCTTTATCTACCTTTGCATGGTGTATGGGATTTAATGGATTGGTGGATTAAGTATATATATTGGTTATAGTGGCTTTTGGTTATAGTATATATATACCTAATTGTGAGTTTTGTGTTAGTAATGTGTTCACATTGTGGGGTCATGAATGATAAGAGGATAATATAATGTTGATGTCCTTCAAGTTCACTAAACCCTACTATGATGAGGATATGGCATGTGGTTGTTATGTGGATATGTAGTATGTCTTTGTGGATATTTGTTTATAGATATTATATGGTATGTGTTAATTTTTATATGTGTAAATGGAATTCATGGAAGAAAAATACATATGTTGTTGCGGTATGAGGGACACCAAATCATTAGGGAACTCTATGTGGGGCACCTTCATGAAAAATATTCTTTTAATAGTACGTTATTATACATGTATATTATTTTGGGTGAGTGAGCCTTGCTAATGTTGGGTAATAGTTTTCATGGACTAGGTGTGTTTGTTTCTTGTTTATTCACTAAGGCGTTAGTATACTTCTTCCACTTTCACATGATAGGATTTGGGGAGGACCCTATTTAATATGCTTGTATATTATCCTCTATATATATAATATTTTTTATAGGCTTCTATGAGACAATTGGTGATCGAGAAGAACTGTATATGATATTAGAGGTCATGATCAAGACTGTTGAACTCCCATTTGTGTTTTTTACTTTTTTTAGGACTCTTTTATGTGTGAAATTTATATGATGTGTGAATTAGGTATATTTAATATAATATAGATTTTATCAGTGGTTATATTATGTTCCATGGTTTGTGAATTTAATACCTACCATTTAGTTGTGTCCATACCCTTGGTTCTAGACACAAACTCATGACCTATTGGAGATGAGATTTTAATGTCACCCTCATCTTCAATACAATATAGGAAGGGGTTCTTAGTAGGAGTGGGTGTAATACTAAGGTTATTCTTCAAGATAAATGGAAGTTTTTTATGATATTCATCGCCATGAGAATAATATGGTATTAAATAATCTATTATTCTATTAATATCATCTAATTAAGTGTATAAAGTTTTTATTAAACAACATATTATTAATTTCATGATGTGTCCAACAAAACTGAAATGAGAAGAGAGAAATGGGCCATCCCTCACCCATTTGGTTTGAATATTTTTTTTTCAGAATATGATCTATTAATGTTTTATTTCATGAATTTAAATATTTATATGTGAAATATTATGTGTTTCATATATTAAAATGTTGATTTATCTCTTTTACATAATAATAAAGTAACTACTGTGGTAGTTTTAATATATGAAAATTTAGATAGATGTTCATACCAAATCCAACAGATGTTATATGAAGGAACCTTCCAACAAAATTTGGGTAAAAACTAATATATTTATGTTTACATATTAATTAGTATTTTAATTTAAATGTAAAACACATTTCATTTTTAGTTAAACTTTAGATTATTTTTAGTTGTCAATCTCATACACTATTACTTATACTCTCTGGGTGATCCTATTTTTCAAATACTTGGGAAAAATTTCGTAATTGTGTGTGAGGGGTGGGTATGCATCATCCCAATATCATGTATTTTAAATTCATTGAGGTTTTTTATAAATGCATTTATTCTAGTTTGTAGGGATCAAATACCTCTAGAATATCAAACAAAATTCATTATAATGACAAATACAATCCAATAATAGGGGAACACAATATGGATTAGGGGATTCATATAAAAATTCTATATGTTATGTTCAATTATCTATAAAATACATTAGTTGAATTACATAAAAAAGATGACTAGAAAATCAACAAATAAGATGAATTGATGGTTATACAGAGTCAGCAGGTAAATTTCAAATTTTGGTAATTATTTATAAGGCTAATATTTATGGATTTGATTTTGTATATATAAATATTTGGGTGTTTGGGTGTCTTTGTGTGTAACATAGTTTAATTTTATTTTTATTTTTAATGAATTCCTTAAAAGTATGAAGTAGAGGTGGATATAGTCATAGTCCCTCATTTAGAGGTAGTCATGATAAGGGATCATTTTGAGCCCTATGTTACCAATTCTTTGCACTAATAAATTTTTTTCCATTCAATTTTCCATAGAATCTATAATATGGTCCTCACCTAAAAACATGGTGTTTTTTTAGAGGAAAAGAATTTCCCTTCCCAAAGAAGAATAGAATTAGATGACCAAGTTTTTTATGACTAATCACACCCCAAGAGATGAATATTACAAAAAAAATATAAATAATCAGTTGATGCGGTGTGGAAAAAATCATTCCAAGGTTAGCTCATGGATTCCATACATCGTTAAAAATTGTGTTTAAGCATTAAAACCCATTTTGGAGGTTCTCCTATTCATTTTTGGGCCTGATAAAATATCTTCAATTGGGGAACCATGTACCTAGTGGTGTAGTTAACTTTATTGGATTTTATTTGACTAACTATGATTCCAAAATAGACTTATAGATCAAAAACAATGGTTTTCTTTTATATCTGTATTTTTTTCAAAAAAAAGTAAATTGGAAAATTATGATTATTGTCAGAACAAGTATATCAACGGTGTAGCCATTACATGAATTGATATCCATTATGTGAGTCAATTGATCATTATGTGAGATTATACACCATAATAAACCTAAACCATCTGTGAAATATTATTATTTTATAATGATGTGTTTGGAACACTATGTGATCTTGTATTTCCTTTATCGGGTTCATCATTTGTTGATCTAAATTGGTGATTCCAAGCTAGATTGGTTACTCCTTCATGAGTCTTATCCTTCCATACTGAGTGGTAAAAATTCAAAATTACCACATACTATGTATGAGGCCATCCACATTGAAAATGTAACTATCATACAAATATTATAAATACTAGCATGTATTTTAAGAGAAGATGTAGAGAATGTCTCCTTAACAGATCCCTTGTGAAGGAAGAGACATTGGGAGGGCCATTAGGTATTACTATATTTAAAATTAGGTAAAAGTTAGGGATTTTATTATTGAATTCTATAAAGGTCCCCATCCAAAGAAGCTTCATTAATCTTTTGTGTTTCTACCACATTGTGAATCTTATACATGTATTTCACTGTTAAAAACCCTCCTAAATGGATTCCAACTTCATAGATGCTCCTTTATGGACACTCTTACATAGAAATTACCTCAAAAAAACCCTAAAGCCCTTTTTAAAAAAAATTATGTGTCTAT
This sequence comes from Viscum album, assembly GCA_963277665.1. NCBI lineage: Eukaryota > Viridiplantae > Streptophyta > Magnoliopsida > Santalales > Viscaceae > Viscum > Viscum album. The sequence continues at coordinate 2,130,249,928 of OY728155.1, read as the reverse complement.
CCCAACATATGAACACCTATGTGAACATACCTCAATATTTCTTCAATGTGGATGCCCAATTCACAAGAGATCCTTCACAGATGCTCCTATATGGATTCCCCCTTCATGGGTGTTCCTTCATGGGGTCTATTATATATACATCCCTATTTAATCTCCAGTATGTTGAATTAGGTACATGGATATCCTTACTTGGGATAACCTATATAACTAAACTCCATATATAAACCCTTATATTAAATGCCCTATGTTTTAGAATGTATATATCTATCCATATATCACAGGCCCTTCAGGAAGAACCTCGATAAATACAGCCCTACATGAATTAATATTTTTTGGAAGAATTTATATACCCATGTTTAATTGGAAGGTACTTCACAAATAACCTCTACATGGACATCCTAATATGAAAAACCCTATATAAAATCACATACATGGCCAAGTGTATGTAGAAGGCCCTTCAGGAAGCACATTTATAAAGATATACCTACAATAAAATCCCTATATGGAAGCATATACATGGCTATTTTAACAAGGAATTTTCTTTTCAAAGAACCTCTACATAGACCCTCCCCCACCCACCCATATGATCCTCCCTTGATCCGGTACCTATGGAACCCCCCCCCCCACACACACACACACACAAAAACACAAAACACCTTACTAATACATGAATTTGGGGGGTTAATATAGTACATTCTAGCCTCAACCCATAGATTTATTCCATAGAGATCAACCTCTGTACCCTCAAAATATATCAGTGATGGGATGTGGCAATTGGGTCCATATTATTTTTTCATTGACCCCCATGAAAATTGACAGTCAAACTATTAACTTTTCAAGCCAGGTTAGATTTGTTTTGAATTGTAATATCTAACTCCCAACATCTTACCCTATTAACACCTTATGTCATGATCCTCATAATGGTTCCCAAAAATATATATCAGTCAAGATACTCCTCTTGGTTCACATGTTCACTTTGAGTTTTGATACTCTAATTTGTTCCCTCATATTTCTTTAGTTGAGGTACTCCACTTGGTTTCCTTATAGGCACCTTCAGTTGAGATACTCTTATCAATTCCCTTATATTTCTTATGTTGAGGTACTCCTTTTAGTTTCGTCTGATATATGACTCCTCCATGGTGTTATATCCATCCTTATAATATCTTATCTAGTTACCAATAGACAGTTTAAACGAAAATGATATACCAATGTTTAATCCCTAATAAATCACATTTTGTGCTCTCCCATGTGATATAGTTGATCTATTATCATCTTGTACTCCTCTCATCATTCATAAATCATGTGTTTTTAGTGTTTTTAGTTGATCACTTCATTGTAAATACTAAGATTCATTGTTTTTATAAATACAGTATACATAGTTATTCTTATCCACATTATATTAAACTACATATCATACATATTTACCACATCATGATAAACAACATGGACCAATCTTGATAAATTAACATAAAAATTTACACCATGAACTATATGGGACTTAATTCATATTAAATTGGACATATAATATGCCTCTATGAGGTATAATACTAGTATCCTTAGGCAATGTTTACCTATGATACAAACATATAATTTATTATATGAGGATTATAAGATGGATCTTTCTTCCTAATTCATGTTGAGTTGAGATACTCCTCTCAGTTTTATCTTATTTACCTTAAGATGAGATACTCTGCTCAGTTTACTTATATTTACCTTTACTTGAGATACATGTCTAGGTTACCATATCAAGGAATCCTATTTTCCTTAATATCTAACCATTATTTTCTTACATCCTTATCATTTTATCAATGGAAAAATATTGAGGCATATATCTCTATGGTAATTTTTCTAGGTATAATCCCTACAATTACCTTTTCCCATTTAGTTACCAAAAAATATGTAAGACTATAAAAGGATTCTCATTAACTATCCTCACACCAGCAATTACTAAGAACCTTTAACCTATTCATACATTATTCAAATTGTTAAACCTATTGGAATTGGTTCTAGCTACACAACCCTATATGTTACTATGCTTCCCATTTTATGGAACCAAACTATATGGGTTCTTGTTTCCTTCATTGGGATTGTAGGAAACCACTCTCAGGGTCCCCATTATAACTCTATAAAATCATATTCCACCTAGGATATAGATAAATCCTAGATTTCCCACCAATTTCTATAAACCCTAATATCACTAATTAATAGGAGAATGATATATATCCTCTAATACACATAGATGTTTGAATTTCCCCACAACTTGAATTAGACCATTAGCAAAATGGTAACTAGTATCAATCTAGGATTTGGGAATGATTCATGATCATATATTAAATATATACTTTAGTCCTATAGTAGGTAGTAATTTACCCCTACATGGTGTAATAATCCTGAAAACCCATGATTTGGACCAATGTGTGTTTCGATGAATCACCAGTCAAAACCCTAGATACCAAATTCCTTTTTAAATAATGTCTCCATTGAATCAAAACAAAATGGGAACCAAAGTGAGATAGAGTTTATATCATAAATAGTGCTACTATTGTATAACTAATATGAGTAATTAAAAATTATGTTGTTCATTTAAACATATGTTTATGTGTTATCATTTATTTTTTATGTTGTGATATAATTATATGAAGTATATGAATCGTTATTCATTCCCTTGGATATTATATTTCATAAATGTGTAGCATGAATTTATACTCATTACAGTTATTTATGTTCTAAAATATATTTTTTTTAATGTTTTCATCACTTACCAAAAGTATTCCATGATATGGAAGGGGTGGCAGTTTTTTCACGTTTTAACTTTTTCACTTAATTTTGTTATGATAAAGTTAACTAAAAATTATTTTAATGTGAATTTTTTTTTGAATTAAATGTTATAGAGTTTTTTTATTAGATTAATAAATACTCTCTTTAGAATTTAATATACATTATGAAGTTAGACCATCACATTACATTAAAACATATATGATGTATAATTCAATGATCTATAAATTAATTTGGTCAAGTAAATAAAATAGTAGTGAGGTAATGTCTCAGGTAATCATGTTTGAAGGGTTACTTTAGGTTGTAAACATATTTGGTTTCTAATTTTATATAATCGATTGTCTTCATACCCTAACTAGATTAATTTTTTAAAATGGTTAGGTGTAAACTAGACTTTGATGAAAATACATTCATTTTATATAGTTATTCATTTCTTGAAAATTTCTTCTATACCACCCTTTCCTCCTTTAAAATGTTTTTTCAAAATAACCTCTCTATTTTAAAATCATCTTCAAAATTATTTATTTTATTCAGTTTTAATGAATTTTTGTGTTTGGAATTATGTTTTGAAATATCATTGATGTTGTTATTTTTGAATGTAAATGGTTTTTTAAAAATATTAAGCATCAAATTTTCAATTTTTTTTATACCTTTAAATGATTGAATAATAGAAATTATTTCTAAATAAATAATTGTGGATAAGAGGTTCTTGAATCAATTTTTTTTATGTCAGGTAATTGTGGTATAGAAATATTCTTTTGGGTTTTTAATGTTTTTATTACATTAACTTAATTTTAAATAGTATTCAATGTTTAGTTCCCCTTTTGGATTTATACTATTATACAAGATGTATCACATGATTCTTCTTTTGTATATAAATCATTATGTGTATATAGGAATCTAGTAATGTATATTATGAATTACTAATTATATATAAATCAACCAGTTAGTATAATTTATATTTATTTATGTAGGGGATTTTCTATCTGAATTGGATATTTTCACTATATTGAATCAAGATAGTATAAATAGATTCATACTAATGTCAATTAATTAGTAGTTAATTAAACCATCACTAAAAACTGATTGGATTTAGAAAATTATAAAACTAAACTAGTGGTCATGCCCAAGTTAAAAATGATTAAACCACATGTAATAAATTTGAACCTCCATGAAATATTCATTTTCATACATTTCCATAAAACCACCATACAATTACAATATTCTCCATGAAATATCCTCTCAAACCACATTTTATGGATTTTTTTAAAACCAGTATGAAAGGATTTATCGATAGATTAAAATATATACTAAAAACATCTTTGGTGGATAGATTTTTTATATTGATAGAAGACATTTTATGATAATACAAAAATGAATATATTAATTATTTCATTACTAATAAAATAAAATCTTTTTATTAATAAGTACATATTAATATTAATAATAATAATACTAATATTTTAATTTTTATATCCTTGAATGAATATGTTCAAAATTATCATAGTTTTTAGTGATCTAGACATGATATTAAATTATAAGAAAAATTTATGTACTTCATATAATAAGATATAAAATAATTAATATTAACCATGTAAAAATTATAAAATAAAAAAATATTTTATAATTGTTATTAAGGAAGAGATAAAGAAGAAGAAAACAATATTTTATTATGGTGATCGATTATTTGGTAGAGTAATTCACTTCATGAATCTATAATGAAAGGAAACATGTTGATTTTTAAATATATAAATTATATAATAGAACTATATAAATAGACACAAGATGACATATATTTGAAAATGAAAAATAAATATTGAGTATAAAATAGATTAAATCGTAAATAAACTAATGATTAACTCATTTTAACTAAATGTATAAAATATTTGATACCCTAAACACATTAGTTGTTAATAAGAAAAATTATTTACTGAGTGAGAAGTAGGAAATAATTTAGATACCTATAGATAGTAGTGTTTTATGTTTAACAATTCATTCCTTATGACCCAAAAATTGATAATAACGATTAAAACCATGAAATATTTTTGAAACATAGTATTTTGGTAAAGGAAAATAAGAGTTACACCCCCACCAAAGACTTGGTAGGCTCAATTATTACAATGAATATGAATTTTTTTGAAAAAAAAACATCTAAATTATAATTTAATTTATACTAAAATAAAAAATATAAAAATAATGAAATATATATTTCTTGTTAAACAAATAATGATAATATATAAACAATAAAAAAATTAATTTCTTGGGTTATATTAAAAATTATTACTAAAGGCACAAAAAAATTGATAAAAGCTTAATGGAAAATGAGCTGAAATACTAAATATATAGGTCATAATAATAATTGTTTTCTAAAATTTATTTTAATTTATTTTTTAAAATATATTATAGTGAACAATTTAGTGAAATGAAGTTAGTATAACCTAGTGGATTATGTGTGTTAAATATGAGGAGAGTTATAAAGGAAGAGTAAAAATGCTAGGTATGAAGCCATGAAAATCATGAAGTCTAGTTTTAGGCGGTTTGGAAATTAAATTTAATTGAAAATATTGAAAATGGGTGAATGATATCATATTGATAGAATAATAGGAATAAAATAACTACTAAAAAAATTTATATTCCTCTTGTAATGGTCGCAAATATAACTTTATACATGGTTTTGGTTTTGAAAATCCTAATAGTAAAAAAAATAAGATATTGAAGAACTAGGTATTAAAAAATACCTCTCCCATCCTATTTCAGAACATTTTATGAAATAATTTAAAGTTAAAATAGTGGAGAAAAAATGATAAAACAACATAATTAATGAATTGGGTCACAATAAGAAGATATAATTAAAGTAATGTATAAACACTAGGGGTGAATCCATTAAAACCAGGGAATAAAGCTTCATGTGTATCGTGATAGTTGGAAAAAACGAGTCAAAAAGAAAAGAGTGTAATGATTTTTGATTGGGGGAGAGGTATTTTATAGGGGAATGGGATAAGAGGGAAATTTGTTTCTAGGAAGGATGATCCTATAATAAAAGAGGTTGATCTTGTGGTATTGTTTTACACCTATAATTCTTGTTATTGGGGTCTCTGAAAAAGTGTGGCTTTTGGGTTTTCTTGATGGGGGAAGTGTCACAATGTATGACCTCATCTTATGATTTCCTCCTATATTTTCATTTTATCTAATAAATGTGTTAGGTTATTTGGGATCGGTCCTTTAACTATTATAAAAATTATATTTATAACCCCGATGGCATCGATCAATGGTAGTAGCCTAGTGAGGTCTTGGGTTAGAATCTCCTTGATTTATTTACTGTTCATATTGTGGGATTTTCATTGTATTTCTCCATCTTCTTAGGCATGTTGTAAATAAATATTTTTATTTTTCAAATTTAAAATAAAATTATTATATATATATTAATTAGATTTATATTTATATAATTATATTAATAATATAATTATATTTTTGATATATAAAAATGTAATAAATATAATTATATTTACTATATTTATAAAAACATTAATCTATAATAAGTATAATAATAGTTACTATATTTATAAATGAGTATATTTCTATTTTCAAATATTTTAATAATTATTATATTTACTTTTTTACTGTAAATGTATTTATTTTAACTATATATCAAATATTTATAGAAAATATTTCATTATTATATATTATATTTATTAAATATATAAAAAATGATATTTTCTATATTTTATTACATTTTTTATAAAATTTTATATTGATTATATTTATAAAAACAATTATATATATAATTACCCAAAGTGTTTGAGTAATGGATTCAATAAAACCCATGGCCTTTAAAATTTTATTAAAAAGTTCATGAATAACAAAATAGGGGGATGCAATTTCAAAATAGTGTAAAAAATAACACCAACTAAAACAACACTCAAATGCAGGATTGGATTCCAAGACATCATATTTTCCTATACCTATTTCTAGTACCCTAGGATCCTTCAAGATTTCTTGGGTTCCAACCACTCCTCCATTATGGTGTCTTCCATGAAATGTTTTGATCATCTATACTAATGGCCTCTTCATTAGCACTTTTAGAAATGGTTCAAGCCTTAGAATATTTAATGCACTAGGTGTCTTGGCAGTCATCATCATTATCTTTGTCCCCTGGTAAAATATGTTGTGTTGAAACATCACCTATTGAGATAGGTATTTTGGATTTATATTTATTTTTATTGTGTGGCCTTGTAATCATCACATCCATGGTTTAAGTGGAATCCTTGATGTTAGAAGCACTTCTTCTTCTTTTGCGGAAACTATCCTTCTCAAGACCATGAAAATTAATTTTTTCAAAATGAGGAGAGTTAATAAATTCCAACATAGAGAATAAAATTGGATTCCTTCTTTTTAGAAGCATGGAAATCCATCTTAGCAGTGATATTATCCATTATACTATTGTGGACATCTCAATAAAAGTTAATAACTTGTGGTTTCACTTAATGTTCAACTACAAGACTCATTTCAGAGCCCCAGTTATTTCCTATAATAAAGGTAGCAAGTTCCCTCAATTTTCTATTATATGTATTCTCATCATGTAAAACCATACCCTGTATACAATTCATTGGCTTGCTCATTAGATTTTAGGTCTAGTCCATACACCCAACATCAATGAAAAAAGATGTAACATAATCTGGTGGGAACTCAACTTTATCAATATTTTATTAGATCTTCCTCTAATTAAGGTCAGAAATTTATAGATGGTTAGTAATAATAGAATTTTATCTAGATAAATCCCAACACTAACTTGTTTTCCAGAGCTACCACCATCCATCATCTTCAGGAAATTTTCACTTTTACCAACCACCACATCAATATCATCTATTTTCTATCCATCATCCCTTGAAATAAGCTTTCATTAGTGGAATCCTTGTGTGCTTGAGGGATACACATAGAAGTCCCTCCCACTAAGTTATTTGTGGCCAATATTGGAGATGTTTCAACTCACCTTCTTCCATGAGCTGTGATTGAAATAATAAAGAGTTTTTATTATACCTGACGTCATTGACAACCAAATCATTTCCGCTACTTGGTATCATATAATCATTTGTTGGTGGGAAAGTATAGTTTATAGTACCCATGGTTCTGGAAGCAACCATCCCACCCTAATAGAGAGATGATCACTTTTTAAACATACCATGGTGTGTCTTATAAAATAAATCATAAATAAGGGGTTTTACCTTTTTGCATCCCACGTGACATAAACATCTCTTCCAAAAAAATTAGAAAGATCCATGAATTTATTACTATTAACTGAATCATCATCATTTCCCTAATTACTTTCACCCTAAAGAAGTTAAGGGACTTCAAGAAAAGACCTACTATATATATCCATAGAGTGATTATTACTAATACAACCCATTGATGTTGTATCACCCCGTACATCCTTCATTTCAAGATCTTTAACCACATCCCGATAGGATATCCTCTCCTTGTTTTTCAAGATGACGCATCCCCACCAGGTGATCCATCCATACCATTCAAGGCTTTTTTATAGAAATATTATTATTATAAATATTATTATCTATATATAATATCTAATATATTATTAAAAAAATATTATTTGTTATTTCTTATATTTATATAAATATAAGTATAGTTAAATTTATATTGTATTATTTTATTTTTTATATATTTTATTTTATTTATTATATTTTAAAAAAAATAATTTTTGTTGAATTATAATATTATTTTTATAATATAATAACAATTACATAAATATATTTTAAATTATTCTAAATATAAATACAATTATTTTTTTGATATATATATATAAATCTACCAATATTTATTATATTAATTATAAATATAATTAAAATGATTTTTAATTTTGGTAAATTCTAAATATAACTATATTTTTTATTATATAAATACAAATACATTTGACTAAAATATATTAAAATTTATATTTTCTTGCAAACATGGTAAATTTTTCCTCAATGTTTTAATAAAATTAATAAAAAATTACAGTTCTTAGCTATATTAGGACAACAGTTAACCCATTTCTATAGATATCACAACACCAATTATGTGAAATATATTTTAGTTTTATTCATGTTTCAATGTAATTCATGATCTCCATTAATATAATAACCTTCGTATCCCATATTAAGAAATATATTTAAACATAATAATAATGATTTTTGAACTTGACTGGTTTATAAACAAGTGAGAGGAGTGGTTTAAGTCTGGACCAATCATACGAGTTTAGTTAGGTTGTAAAACCTATTTTATTTTTTTATTAATTTTATATTATATTTGTATATATAAAATATTTTTATCATTATATAATTATTTTCAACAATTTTAATACATTTTTAATCATTATAAAATAATTATATTATTCAATTTTTACTTTCATTGCATTTGTTTAATTTTTCCAATAAAATATTACAATATTTATTTATTAAGTTATTACAAAGTAAAAAAATTTAAAATAAAATAGTTAAATAAATGTATTATAAATCTATAAAAAGAATGTTTAGCGATCTAGAATAACACGTTGAACTGTAGAATTTTTAATAATTACAGTGTATGACATATTCATGTAATTGTAGCACCCCAATATTATTTTCTTAATACCACATTTTATGTCATTAATACCAAATACTTGCATCTCTTCTACCTAAATAGTAACTATAATACCCAAAGATATTTGTAAAGACCTGCATAATTATGGGTTGTGAAGTTATTAGGGAATTTCAATTTGTGATCTTCAGTTCTTATTATGGATAAAATCATAATTTAATGTATAAAATGATCTAATAAATATTTTTTGATGACTTTGTTGACCTCACTAATGATATTTTTTCCCTTACTCTATAATTTGGTGATATTTTTATCCTATTATATTTTTCACAACATTTTAATATCTATTAAATAAATATTAATTATTTTATAAATAAAAGTTTTGATATCTACTAAACAAGGAATTAAATTTAAACTTTGACATCGTAGTTCATTACAGAATGGGTGGTTTTACCTTGGGGTCGTATAATCTTTATTTTTGTTTTAGGTAATGGTAGTGGCCTTAAAATGAGTTTTTAAATTAAACATCATTGTTTTTATCTTTATTTTTATTTTTATCCCCCCTCCCACTCTCTCTCCCTTACTTGAATGGTGGGTCCCTCATATTCCACCACAAATACAATAGGATAATGTGGAGATTTAGTTGTTACATTCATTCGAGTATCGAGATCGAGGATAGTTTGGGATGCAGTAGACTTGAGACTGCTGATTTGGACTCAAAGCATTGGCAATTTTTCTGCAAGTTATGATGTATTTTTATATGTTATCTTCTCCCCAATTTATAACTATTTCTAATTTTTATCATGTTATATGGACTTTTGGGGCCGGTTTATAGCCCCTGGTGGGATAGTTTGGGGTAAAACTAGGGTTTCAATCTATTCACGGTGGGGTCTTTCCAAAACCCTAATAACATGGTGTCTCACTCAATATAAAAAACCACATGTTATTCATTCTGAAAATGATTGAGGATGATGACTACACAATATGTAGTCTTTGATGATACTATATTTAGTTCCATTTTTATAATAACTATGGTGTGATTGAGTACTCATCCAAACACCATGTGTGGAGATAAATGGAATGTGAAATGCATGGTAAGACACTGTGTGTGGTAAAAAACCATACTCCATGTGATGTACTCAGAAGATGATCTGTGAGGTAAATGAACAATAAGCATGTGTGGGTTACATGCTATGTAGTTGGGTAATACATTCCCATGGTTGGTCATTGTGAGTTCATAAAGTATACATTGATGTACACATCGTGTATTGTTTCCCTAGTGGGGTGTTCATATTTTTATGCCCTTGAGGTAGTGTCAAACTAGTTAAGAGTTCACTAAGAGTATTTTTATGCATAGAATGAACTTTTGAGGGCCTTCATACTGTTAAAAGTCATTTGTGGGATAATTTTGGTCTTATTAGAATTGGTAGAGAGAATCTTCCTACATGTGATGAATTGAGATATCTTATATGGGAGACGTGATATGAGACCATGGTTTGGGTCATGGGTGTTGGAGATTATTCCTTGAAACTAACTAGTTTAAATATTAGATTATTCATATATTTTTAGATTTCAAAATTTATCTATATATTATCATAATTATTGTTCTTTAGCATGAAATGTTTATGAGAATATCATATGTGTACTTATCCCACCAAAAGGTCATTGTAGTTCCATGATATGGTGTGAGCCTTGAATTGTATGATAGTATTGTTAAATAAAATGTATATATATATGGGTTAGATAATTGGATTGGATACAAATGATACATACTGTTAGGGGTATAGGGCTCACTAGTCATTGAGACTATTTCTCATGTAGTGTGTTTATGGTAATCCTAAGATAAGAGGTTATGAGAATAGACATATAAATAATAATTCTACATGTTTTATGTGTCATTGAATTAACCTATAAATGGACCTATGTAATGATATGTATATGAGATATTTTTATTAATTCATATCATTAGACATTTACATTAATATATTAATGAAATTAATCATGACATGTACTCGTGGTGAGGTAGTTGAAACGTCCAAACCCAGATTACCCAAAAAACACCCGATTAGAGTTGGTAAAATACCTCGTGTATACCTCCCCATATGGAAGAGGATGTACAATAGTGGCTAGGGTCTCGGGAAGAAATGGGAAGACTATAACTTCAGTAACCATAGTTATACACCATAAACATAAAATAATATAACAACCCAACGTATTTGAAAAAAAATATAATGAAAACATAGTGTAACAAAAAAAATCACCCATCTCATACTTGTAAATGAATAGGGGTCCCAATGTCTTAATAAAAACCCAAGAATAAATTGATTAATAGATAAATAATGAAAAAGTTATAGAAATCCTCTGTTGTCCATATTTGTATTACCACTAAACCCATACTCCTTAGCTTAGCTATCTGTTACAGGACCCTTACACTTACCTGAATCCCTAATCATGAAGACATCACATGCATCTAGATTCTTAGGAAGGGTGTGAGTAATAAAACTCAATAGGACACCAAAAATGTGTCCTTAACAAAATTTCACAATTATAAAAGGTGTATAACTTGATAAACAGAAATGAACAAGTAAGAAATAACAAACATATATCATGTGTTCATATAAAAACCAAGACACCATGATCCCTATTTATACCTACTTCAGCTCCATGTTGGAATAATGGTCCTGAAAAAATTCATCATTTTGGCTTGACCATAAGGTCACTGATTATATATCTATGTATCCATATGGACATCAAGTCTCGGGTCAAGGCACAAGTATATAATAAACCATATCTATCATTGGGTTATGCCATAAGGTCATTGTATCACAAAATTTTCTTGAGACATGCCACATATCTATCATAGACCTGTTGTCACTACCTTGTGTCCAGCTTTAAGGATGTCATTCCCATACCCTATGTTCTAGTGCATTATCTTCCTCATCTTATTTCATGTGCACTCTCCATCATATGACTAACCATATGAAAACTATCGACCTATTCTAAATAGAAGTAGAAAACCCATTAATAGTGTGATAATCACACATAATAGAGTACATCATATATAGTCAAAAAAATATCATGTTATCAAGAGAATCATTATAAATATACAAGTACATGTGAAGATCATAAAACATGGTATAAAATTATACATAGGTATACTCATAGAATTAAGCGTCAAATATGAGCCTCACAGGCTACACACAAATGAAATCATAATAAAAAATGATCATTAAATATATTCCAATATACGAATTATATCATGAAAACAAGTTTATGCATGGAATTAAATTTTTTTGTAACTTATTTCTACTATCCTTTTTATTATAATATCTGAAATTCATTGAGGATTAAAACCAGATTCATGCCCCAACCCTAATCGAATCGATCCCACACACCAAGAACACCTAGAAGCAACCCCAAAACATCACAAAAGTGATATGAGAGTAAGTTATTGGAAGTAAATAGGGACATGATCTTAGAAATAATATTAAAAACAAGTTAAGGGAGAAACCCCAATAAGAAAATGAGTGTAACTCACCTAGAATAACCAAATTTATAGCCTCTAGTATTGGGAATTAATCCAATATCATGGGGTTGGAAGCATTCTTGATAGTTCCATGGATTATTCTAAGGTTTAAGAAGAAATGTTGAGATATGGATTGGTGAAAGGGGCCTTTGTAATTTCTTTGAAATCATGAAAAATATTTCACTAGGTAGCACATAGGGATACCCTGAAATGGGTTCTAAAATAAAAAAGGAATACAACTCAAAAGAGATGGCCACACTATAGCTATTCCAAGTCAAAATAATATCAGTAATACACATTATGGACAACAGATAGATCCTATAACCTAGAAGGGGTCCACGGTTCAATTTCCATTACTATACTATTGTTGTCAAGCCCTCACAGGGACACCATTCAACATTCGATACTCTACATTGTAGCTATGGAAACATAACTATAATTGTCAAATCTGACCACTATATCACATATCCCTAACCATGTTGTAGCCATAGCCTCCATGGAATAATTAGAAAATAATTTCATGGAATCTAGTTACACCTAAAAACATCATATAGTTACAATATTCCCCTCCAAGAAATATTTATCCTCGGAATTTTTCTCTAAAATTAAATCTCAAACAATTTAGGCCAATGATCATGAACATCATATTCCTACTCCCAAGTCTCTTTTTGTATACAACCATGATAATATAATACTTTGATAAGTGTAACTATATTTCCACACAATACCTTATTTCTCTGGTCAATACTTCATACTAATAATTCCATAGATGATGTGTTAGGACCCTGCTCAACATCAGTATAGTCGATCACATGCACCGGACCGGGTGCATAACATTGAAGTTAAGTCACATGGAAAATTTCATTAATACCATTGTAATGTAAGGTAATATTAAAAATATAATCCAAATATATGTTATTCTCGATAATCAAGAACTATTTATCATGTTTTGGTGATAACTTCCCTTTATTCCAAAACCATCGATGCCCTAACTAGAGAGTCACCCACAAGAAGACTTTATAACCCACAATTAACTCTAAAGGTCACCTCATATGATTGAAATATGAAAAATTACTACTTTGAATGGTGTTAAACCAATTTTAAATCATCATATAATCCAAAAAAACTCTTAGAATATGGTCAACCCCACAATAGTTTCTTTATGCATATCATTACAACATAGAAGTGAATGACAATGATGGATATAGTGTGCCTCCAAATGTTCTATCTAAATAGAATCCTAAATGATGTTATTGTATTAAAATTAAAAAAAAGGATATATAATCATTCCAAGATACACATAAATCTAGGATTCATGACTACATTATATCATCAAATATTGGTACTTTCCTCTCTGATTCTCCTTATTTTTATAGATGATGCATTATACTTTGTTCCAACTGGGTACCGAAAGCCTTATGAAAGCCATATAAAAACCATGAAATTAAATTTTTTTATCTATCACATATTATTCATGAGGTAACTCCATTCATGAATAAAATATATCATAGATAGAATTTTCTAACCCATATAGTGAAATGGTCTCATGAATTACCAAAAAATGTTACACTTTCATCGTTTGATTGACTATCTCCCAGACAACATCACGACTTCTTGGTTTTCAGAGTAACCCCATCATAAAATCAATCATCACATATTCCCAATTACACATCAACACCATAAGTGGTTTAATAAACACACCATGATTAAAATACTCATCCTTTACCCTCTCAAAATTAAGGATTCTTGAAACAAAACCTGTGTTGTCACTCTTCATAGCATGTCACCAGAATTAACATCAAATGTAATAGTATATCTTCAACTACCCTAGATCCATAATCCATTTAAATTAATGAATTAATATCATAAATTTATTTATCATATATTTTGGAACTATAATCTACCCATTTATGTTCATAACATATTCATCATCTACTAATCGTGCTAGGACTGGGTCACTACATTCGAGTCGTTCTCACATAATTTTACTCTCAAGATCTAACTATTTTCTAGTCATAACCTAGACCACTAATTAAGATGTTATAACCAAAGTTTCACATTTCATGACTAAAAAATCCTTATATTTCTCCATTATCTATTCTTCTATCAAACTCATCACATGTTATTCCTTCATATATAGTTCGTCACCAAGCTCTTATATCTCAAATGTTTTTGAACTAAGAAAATATATAATGACATTACCTTTTCCTGGAATGTTGGTTATCTTGAATTCAAATATTTGTTTATACTCTACCCAAAACCTCTACCTCAAATTGAGATCCCACTATGATAAGGTAGATCAGAGGCTCTTGTTTTATGTGTAAATAGAAAATCCTCTTTCCAAAGAGATAATATTTCTAACACTTCCGGGTGTAGACAACAGATATAACTTTAATTAATGAATTTGGATTTTCCCTCTCATGATTTTTATCTAGTATGGACCATTAAACTCTACCTAATCCCTCAAAATGATCATAGATCTAATCCCTACACTAGAGGAATCACAAAACACTATGTACCAGGTCACAGATTTTGGAAGAATCAAAACTGGTGTTTTCATCAATATCATATTCAATGAAACAAAAACCTTCTCACACTAATCAACCCATTGAAACGTCACCCCTTTTTATAAATCCCTATCATCAGTGCTACTATTCAATAGAAGTATCGAATGAACCATCAATAGCATGCTAAAAAATCGAGGACAATTCTCAAAAACATTCAGATGGTGATCCCAAGAAATAACTACATCCACCTTCTCTAGGTGCACATCAATTCATACCTCATAGATCACATAACCAGGAAACAATATATCATGATTCCAGAATATACACTTTTAAATCTTGTAATAAAGATAATTCACATAGAGTTTACTCAACACAGCCTCAAGATTTTTTGCATATAACTTAAATGTCTATGAATATTTAAGGATATCATTAATAATGACCATGATTAAAGTGTAAAGATATTTATGGAATATCTTTTCATGTGATCCATTAACACTACTGAATAATTCATCAAACCCAAATCCTTAGTGAGGAACTCATACAAGACATATCTACTCCTGAATGTCATCTTCAAGATATCCTCATATAGGAATTACAACTAGTGGTAACCTGAATGAAGATTAATCTTGGAGAACTAATGGGATCAAAAAAACTGGTCAAAGTGATCAGAAATACTAGGTAAAGGATGCATGTTCTTCACTATCACCTGATTGAGCTTCTTGTAGTCCACATATTATTTTAATATTGTTTTAATTCTTGGAAAACAACATGGGGTAACCCCATGTATTTGTTCTTGGTATGATAAATCCCTTCACCACTATTTTCTATATCAATACCTTAAACACTCTCAACTCATATGGTTTCATATGATAAGGGTGGATTTATATTTTTTATCCCTGAATTTTAAGTTCAACATGAAGTGAAATTCCTCAGTTTAGAGGAATACCCGATTAGTCATCTGGAAAGATATCCTAATATGATAAATAAGAGGAAAGTATGCGGACCCTATATTTGGTTCCTTTGTGTGGGTCAAACCTACTGCATAAGTTGTCATGGCTCAAATATAGCTCATATTCGGTCACACTATATTGTATTTAACATCCTACTCCCTACTCATCATAAACTTCTCTCCCTTAGGGGAATTAAATGATACATGCCTTCGATAATAGTTAGTAAGAGGACTAAAACTTTTTTACCATTCTATCCCAAATATAACATAAAATATATGTATTTCAAGGATGATGAAATTCAACAAATGTATATATCTATCAATAACAACAAGAAACTAAAAAAATATCTAGGGATGATGAACCATCTTCCCCATGGGTGTGTTGAGAGATAGTAACACATAACATATTATAATTTGTATCTAAAGACCATCAATAACTTGGGAAGATATAAGATAATGGGAAGAAATGGTATGAATAAGAGTTGTAGAAATAGAATAGGTGATCATGACCATATTCTAACACCCCAATCATCTACGGTACGCTTCTCTTTGAATAATGCAATTGCGTGTGTTGTACATAATATCAAGTTCTAACACACCGCAACCAATCAAACTAGCCATTATGAATAGTAATACCTACTTTTTGAAATTATATATATTTTATATTTACAAATCGACTTCATTTTTGGATTAAGAATATCGAAATTATCCTACGTTGAATTTTTGGTATTTTTCTGAGAACTTCCAATTTTTATGAATAGTTAAAAATACTTAAAAACAACTTTTTTAATCAAAATAATTTCTAGTGATAAATTATAATATTGAGTGGTTTTAAAGTATATTTCGAATATATTTTTACCATTAAATACAATTTTGGTCATTGTACATAATTTTACAATTAAACCGGACATAAACAAGTGTCAATCTTTTGATAGTTATTATCTCTTAAAAACACGCTTTTTGTTTTAACAACAGGAATTAATTTTAAATTAATTTCTGCCACTTCTGTGTTTTGAATTTGGAAAAATTGATTCCATATTTGGAATCAGGATTTTTAAATTGTTTAAATAGGTAACTTTTATTTTTAGACATTTTGTTTAATTACTTCGGTAAATATTTTATTTACCATGGTTAAAAGGTAAATCCGGTAAATAAGGGTTAAACAATAATATTATAATAATAATAAATTACCCTAAAACGTGTCCTAACCTTATTGGTTGATACATGTCCGACCATGGGCATCTTTGGGTCGATTTTGGTACCCCATGGAGCCACTTGTAAGTGATAATGACACTTTATAATAATTAAGTTAAAATAAATACAAAAATGACATAAGCATATATCTTTTAGCAAAACAATTTTACATAGGGTTATATATGTTGGATTTTCGACTATAAATATTAATTAGAAATAAAAAAAGGTTTCCTACAAAATTATATTTTATTTATAATTTTTAGACATTAAATAATTTAATTTATTTATGACACAATGATGATCCAGTAATTACCTAATTAATGAAAAATTAGAATAATTGATATTATAACTACCCAAATAAATATAATTTGAGACTTTTTATGAATTACACTAATTTTATAGGTTAATATGACATGTTAGGATTTATTTAATTAACGTTTTTCGAAGTAATCATTCTGTTATAAGTTTTTACAAAAATGGATTATTGGATAGTGTCAAAATTGACATAAAAGAGTTTTTAAAACAAATATTATATTATTAATTGATATTAAATTCTTAAAAATCTATAGTTCGTCCAACAAACTTATATCATGATATGAGTATCATTAATGGTCCACTTGGGGGGTCTCTTGGATGTATATAGTAAGTTTATTAACCATATAATATAAAAATACAAAGAGACATTGTAAAAGTGAAACTAACTAACTAAGAGTTAACACTTAAAGATAAGGTTAATATAGAAACCCAAACCTGTATAAATTCTATTGGATGGTTGGTTTTCGACCCATACCTACCTTAACCTTTAAATAATCCACTTTTTATCCATTATAAACCGAATATGAATTTATTATAAAATAATATTTCTAGCTTTTCCAAAGGTGCCCCTCACCCCTCTTATAAAAGGGCACTCCCCCTTCTCGTTAACTCACACCTTCAAAGACTTTTGGTTTGGCCAACCTATGCCCAAATACTCTCTCAACTTCCCTCACTTCATACTAGAGGCCTTCCTTCAGTCATAAATCCAACTTAAGGAGCCCTTTTGATCAAATCAAAAGGAAGAACCCAAAGAAGAGGTAATGATTTCACCACCCTTTTTCAAGTTCCTTTCTTCTTCCACTTCTTCTTTATTTGTTATTACCATTATAAAATAATAACTTCAGTATCTTATATATACTGTGAAGTTATTATAAATATGGTACAACCATATTGATTATTCTATCCACCCTTTTAATAACATGTCACCATAGGTGCGTACGTACGGCTTACTATCTCCACGTCGTGGTGTAATTGTTATTCAATAAATTATTATTTGGATGTGTATAATAATGATTTGTGATTATTGTAAATAATAAATATAACATTATAATTATTCTTCATATATGATATACCATCCAATTATATATTATTTTAATATCAAAATAATGATATTGTCGCTCTTCCGTAGGTACGGACTACCCTCTCCATGAACGCGATGAGATTCATTCTCCATTGTATCCGTTCAAGTATAATTCTCATTTGAAGATTAATAATAATGTTTCAGGACATAATATCATTATGGATATGAATAATATACAACCTATCCATAACAAACATGGCTTACATAGCAAAACATATAAAACAAAATGAGTAAGTTAACACACGAAACAACAATAATTCTAAAATATTATTAACAAATCAATGTTAAAAGATCATATATGATATCATATTAATGTAAATGATTCTTGTATAACATAATAACAATTATTTTACCATTATTCAGGAGTTTAACCTACCCCAACCAAGTAAAAGTACAAGGTAAGGGTTTATTTCGCAATCTCTTCATTATCCGATGTTGTTTATACGTAATAATCTTCTGGGACTTCTTTATTATCCACATCCATGTTTCTTACAAATGTATTTCAAAAAAAATTTCCTATTTACTAGAATATTGGTTAAATTCATTTATACCCTTTTTTGACTTTTTATAAGAGGTTTATAAAGGAATCTTTCCATTGTTTTCCAAACAAGGTTCTTTTTAACCTTTTCGACAGAATTAAGGTAAGAATGTTTTTTTAACTTATTTGGAGGGTGCGGCTATTTTCCACCGTTATAAAATCTTAGAAGCTTCCCTTACAAGAATATAAGAAAATTTTCAATGAAAATGTTATATTTTATAAATATACGACTCTTAAATTATTTCAAAATAAAAAGAGATATTACTCTAACAAGAGTTTTGATTTCATCTATGTCAACATCCATTGATGGATTTTACGCTTATTTGAAGTTGATTTATTATGATACAAAACTTATATATTGTATTGAAGGTTTTGTGATATGTTTGACTTTGGATGTGTTATTTTTATACCATTCATGGTTTATGGATGAATTATTTACATTTCGTATGCTAGTTTTAATACAAATGTTTATGTTATATTTAAACCTGTTCATATGAGGAATGCATTGGACTTAATATGTGATGGGTGGAGCCCTCTATAGCTCCTCGATGCATCGGTAGGTCTCATAAGACAAACTAGTGTCTTGGAACAAGGACTTGGAAAAATCTTATTTGTAGTCTTGTCACGAGGCCTTGGCTATGTGGTTATGATAGTATGGCATTATGAATTCCATCATTATGAAAGTGGTTATTGATATTTCATGTGATTATTCTATTAGTAGAATATCCATGTGAATTAGTAGGTGGAATTATTTCATTTTATTTTTTCCATACTATGTTGAAGTTCAAGTTTAAAAGGTATTGATTTATTTATACATTTCCTTAAATGTTTATTGTTATTTATGAAAGTTTCCGTTATATTGTTATCCTTACTGGGCATTTGAGCTCACCCCTTTTTCTATGTTTTATTTTCCCAAGATGTGAAGAAGTAATTTATGAATGACCTGCAGGGATAGTATGTGGGGATATGAGTGTGGACTATGAATAAAATATGTTGTTGTAGTTTTAATTTTTATGATGTAATGTAAGTCTTATAAATATATTTAGTGTTTCCAAGGCTACTAAACTAATCGGTCTTTCGAGACTTGATCTTTCTTGTGATCATGACAATGTTATGTAATAATGCACCGACTCTGGGTAACTGGGGTCGGGGTGTTACAGTTGGTATCAGAGGAAGTTTAGTAAAAAACTTGGAAGCTAGATTTAGATAAACTCTGATTAGAGCACATAGACCTAAGATGGAATTTGAGGATTAGTATAGAAGAACTTTCTAGAATTTTGGTATTGTAGAGAATTTGTGAGTTTTCTAAGCAATACATCCCTGTTTGGATACGAGCAGGTAGAGGCAGCTCTGGAACAAATGTACCTAGGGGTAAACCCCGAAAACACCACTTTGAGCTAGACTCGGACGAGAACTGGTGCACGACAATGGGCCTTGCTACACACTTGGTTACGACACTCCTTGGGTATATGCTTAGGATAACTCTCATTTTCTTTACAAATCATTATGAAGGGTTTATGAGTATATACTTCCTCAAAGAAAACATTTTTATGATTATCGATTATATCCATAAATAGTTCAATTTATGTTATGTGTTTTATAAGTATGGAATTATGTATTTTGATTCATGAACTGATCTAGTTTATGCCATTGTTTATAAAAGGCACCTAGTGGAAGAAATGGAAACTGTATCAATGCACGCACTCCATATAGGGATTTCCCTCTTGATCGAGATAATTATAGTGGAGCTGTTGATGCAACTGGTGCCGATCAGCTAATCACCATACTCGGACAACTCACTCAGGTCATGAATAATGACATTACCCGTATAGAGCACCCTGATCCGCAGCGTGGAGGATCAATGTTAGATCGATTCATGAGGCAAAAACCACCAACATTCAATGGGAGTACAAATCCCTTAGTAGCTGAGCAATGGATAAATTCCCTAGAGAAAATATTTCAGGCTTTGGGTAGTAGTGAAAGGGAAAAATTATCATGGAATTTTACCGCCTCACTGGAGATGCTGATCAATGGTGGTCATTGATTCAAAATATTAAGGAAGATGATGAAGTATCAAATATAGAATGGAGGGAGTTCAAAGATCTGTTTTTAGAAAAATACATTCCTCGTGACCATTGAGAAGATATGGAAAGGCAATTTCTGAGTCTAAGTCAAAAGGAGGATGAGAATGTCGCAAAGTATGTGGCTAACTTTACAAGGTTAGCAAGGTATGCTGGAGATTATATACATAACCCAAGAAGTAATATTGATCGTTTATTTGATGGGTTAAAACTATTTCTCCGTTGAGCATTAGTCTCACAATCTTTCTCATCGTACGAAGACATTGTCTCATGTGCTATCAAGACCGAAAAGGAATTCTCTAAGTCTTATGACTTTAAAGAAAAGAAAGAGAAGAAGAGATCTACTGATCAATCTGGGAATGGAAATAAAGGGAAGAAGGGAATGGTTGAATATCCATCCTATGGTAAATGTGGTAAAAAACACTCCGGTACTTTCTTGAATGTAATGGGTGTCTGTTACAAGTGTTGTGAAAAAGGCCACCAAGATCGTGATTGCAAAGGGAAGAAGGAAGCTACCAATGTTCAGTGCTACAATTGTAGGGAGATGGGACATTATGCAAATGAATATCTTAAGAGTCAGGGGAACTTACCTCGGAAAAGGCCAAGGGATCAAGGCCAAGCTTATGCTATCACTACTGCTGAGGTAGAAGCTCCGAAAGACGTTGTGGCAGGTAATTTAATGGTTTCCTCAAGTTTAGCAAATGCATTATTTGATTCTGGATCATCGCATTGTTTCATATCTTCCCAGTTTTCTAAGAAAATTATATATTTCCAATTTGATTTAACAAGGGGGTTGTTAGTTAAAACTCCTAAGGGGAGTATCATTGCAACAATGTTTGGTGAATCAGTCCCCATTAGAGCACATAAATGTTCTTTATCTGCTGGTCTCATCGTCATACCTATGATTGAGTTTGATATAATCATTGGTATGGATTGGATTTCGGACCATGATGTGATGATTTATTGTAAGAAGAAGTAGGTTACGATTTTTGATGATGATGATAAGGAACACCTTATCTTTAGAGAAGAATCGTCACCACCTAATTCTTATCTAGATCCACCCATAGTAGCATAACTAAATTCAATTATTGGGGAGGAAGAGGATGAAATTACAGTGGGTGAGGAAAGGAATGTTCAAATAGAGGATGTACCTATTGTGAAAGAATATGTAGATGTGTTTCCGGATGATTTACCTAGACATCCTCTAGAACCAGAAGTTGAGTTTTCCATTGATTTAATTCTTCGATCAAGGCCTATATCAAAGACCCCTTATAGAATGGCCACTATAGAATTAGTTGAACTAAAGAAACAACTATATGAATTTAGTAATAAGGGATTTATTCTCCCTAGTGTTTCTCCATGGAGAGCCCATGTTCTTTTTGTTAAAAAGAAAGATGGATCTATGAGGTTATGTATTGACTACAAGCAGACCAATGCTATAACAATAAAGAACAAGTATCCCCTACCTCGCATTGATGATTTATTTGACCAACTGCATGGAGATAAATACGTTTCAAAGATTGACCTTCGATCTGGATACCATCAGTTGTGTGTGGAGAAGGAAGACATTCCGAAGATAGCATTTCGAACCAGGTACGGGCATTACGAGTTTACAGTAATGCCTTTTGGATTGACTAATGCACCCTCTGTATTCATGGATCTGATGAATAGAGTTTTCAAGGAATATCTCGATGAATTTGTGGTGGTATTTATTAATTATATCTTGGTATACTCCAAAATCTACAAAGATCATGAAAATCACATGCGCATTATCCTGAAGACTCTGAGAAGACATGAATTATATGGGAAGTTTATCAAGTGTGAATTCTGGCTTCAGGAGATTTCTTTTCATGGCCATATTGTCTCTAAATATGGAATCTTTGTTGATCCTTCTATGACCAAGGCAATACAGGAATGGACAGCACCTACGAGTATAACTGAGGTACGTAGTTTTATTGGTTTAGCAGGTTATTATCGACGTTTCGTCCAGAATTTTGCCCGATTGGCTAACCCATTAACGAAGCTCACACGTAAAGGGGTTAAATTTGTTTGAAAAAAAGTGTCTGAATAATGTTTCGAAGAACTGAAGAGAATATTAGTCAATGTTCCTATATTGACTCTACCATCGGAGAATGATGGGTTCGTTATTTATAGTGATGCATCGAAGAAAGTACTTGGTTGTGTCCTTGTGAAGAATGATAGGGTTATTTCCTATGCATCACGATAGTTGAAAACTCATGAACAAAACTATCCTACTCATGATCTCGAGTTAGTAGATGTGATCTTTTCTTTGAAGATATGGAGGCACTACCTCTATGGTGAAAATGTGAGATTTATACTGATCACAAGAGTTTGACGTATATTTTCTCACAAAAAGAACTCAACATGAGGAAAAGGAGATGGCTTGAATTACTCAAGGATTTTGATTGTATGATACACTACCACCCGGGGAAAGAAAACAAGGTGGTGGATGCTTTGAGCAGAAAAGATCATGGAGTTTTAAACAATATGAGAATTGAAGAGGATCCAATTTTCATGGATCTAGTGAAGATGGACATGGGAATAACCATGGAAGGTGAAACATCAATGCTTTTTCAAATGGTTTCCAAACCATCTTTACTAGAAAGGATTAAGAGTTCTCAGACTGATAATGAAGAATTTAAAAAGAAGATTAAAGATATGAATGATGGTAGATTGAGAGACTTTGTGTATGAAGAAGGAATTTTGAAATTCGGGAAGAGACTTTGTGTTCCCAATATACCTGATCTAAAAAGAGAACTTCTAGATGATGCTCATAGATCCAATTTCTCTATACACCCTGGGAGCACAAAAATGTATAGATATTTGAAGGAACATTTTTGGTGGGACAACATGAAGAGGGAGATTGCTGATTTTGTGTCAAGATGTATGGTTTGTCAACAAGTGAAAGCTGGAAGGAAATAGCCTGGAGGAGTCATTCAACCTCTTCCCATACCAGAGTGTAAATGGGAAAATATTACGATGGACTTTGTCATGGGTCTACCAAAGACTCCTAGAAGGAACGATGAAATATCGGTTATTGTTGATCTTCTTACCATGTCATCACATTTTCTTGCTAAAAGAGAAGATCTACCACTGGAACGTCTAGCATGACTATATATTAATGAAGTTGTGAGACTTCATGGAGTACGCCTATCGATTGTTTCTGATTGTGATCCTCGTTTTACTTCAAGATTCTGGAAGAGTCTTCAGAAATCCCTGGATACTGAACTTCTTTTAAGCACTGCCTACCACCCTCAGACAGACGGACAATCAGAACGGACTATTCAAACCTTAGAATACATGTTGAGATCATTATCACTTGACTTTCAGGGTATGTGGGATCAATATTAACCTTTGGTAGAATTTTCCTATAATAATAGCTTCCATTCGTGTATTCAGATGGAACCATATGAAGTATTATACAGAAAGAGATGTCGCACACCAACCTTTTGGGATGACGTTGGTGAAAGAAAACTTTTAGGTCCAGAACTGGTGGAGGAAACAATGGAAAAGGTGAAGGTAATCCAAAATCACATCAAAGCAACTCAAAGTAGGCATAGGAGCTATGCCAATAATCGAAGGAAGGATTTGGAATTTCAATTCGGTGATCATGTTTTCCAGAAGGTATCTCTATGGAAGTGAGTCATATGTTTTGGTAAAAAAGGTAAATTGAGTCCCAGATACATCGGACCTTTCAAAATTATAGAACGAATTGGGGTTGTAGCTTACCGATTGGCAATGCCTCCAAGTCTCTCCAAAGTTCACGATGTGTTCCATGTATCTCTGTTGAGGAAATACATGCCTGACCCAACACATGTACTCACCTATGCAGAATTAGAACTGGAACCCGATTTGTCTTATTGTGAAGAGCTCGTCATGATTCTTGATACGAGAGAACAAGTACTGAGAAACCGGATGACGTGTCTAGTTAAAGTTTTGTGGAGAAACCATAAGATGGAAGAGGAAACGTGAGAACCCGAGGAACTTATGATGAAGAACCACCCAATTCATTTCATGTGGTAGTGTTATAGAAATTTTGAGGATGAAATTAATTGATGGAGGGGAGAATGTAACACCCCAAGCTTCTACGGTATGCTTCTCTTTGAATAATGCGATTGCGTGTGTTGTACGCAACATCGAGTTCTAACAAACCGCAACCAATCAAACTAGCAGTTATGAATAGTAATACCTACTTTTTGAAATTATATATGTTTTATATTTCAAAATGGACTTCATTTTTGGATTCAGAATATCGAAATTATCTTAAGTTGAATTTTTGGTATTTTTTTGAGAACTTCCAATTTTTATGAATAGTGAAAAATACTTAAAAACAAATTTTTTAATCAAAATAATTTATAGTGATAAACTATAATATTGAGTGGTTTTAAAGTATATTTAGAATATATTTTTAGCATTTAATACAATTTTGTTTATTGTACATAATTTTACAATTAAACCAGACATAAACAAGTGTCAATCTTTAGATAGTTATTATCAATTAAAAACACGCTTTTTGTTTTAACAACGGGAATTAATTTTAAATTAATTTATACCTCTTTTTGTTTTGAATTTGGAAAAATAGATTCCATATTTGGAATCAGGATGTTAAAATTTTGCAAATAGGTAACTTTTATTTTTATACATTTTGAATAATTACTTCGGTAAATATTTTATTTACCATGGTTAAAAGGTAAATCCGATAAATAAGGGTTAAAAATAATATTATAATAATACTAAATTGCCCTAAAATGTTTCCTAACCTTATTGGTTGATACATTTCCGACCATGGGAATATTTTGGTCGATTTTTGGACCCCATGAAGCCACTTGTAAGTGATAATGACACTTTATATTAATTAAGTTAAAATAAATACAAAAATGACATAACCATATATCTTTTAGAAAAATAATTTTTACATAGGGTTATATATGTTGGATTTTCGACTATAAATATTCATTAATAAGCTAATAAGATTTAATAGATAATGATATTTTATTTATAATTTTTAGACATTAAAGGATTTAATTTATTTATGACACAATGATGATGCAGTAATTACCTAATTAATGAAAAATTAGAATAATTGATATTATAAATACCCAAATAAATATAATTTGAGATATTTTATGAATTAAACTAATTTTCTAGGTTAATATGTCATTTTATAATTGATGTAATTAATATTTTTCGAAGTAATCATTCTGTTATGATTTTTACAAAAATCAATTATTGAATAGTGTCAAAATTGACATAAAAGAACTTTTAAAACAAATATTATATTATTAATTGATATTAAATTCTTAAAAATATAAGGTTCGGAAAAGAGACTTATATCATGATATTTTTATCATTAATGGACCACTTAGGGGTCTCTTGGATGTATATAGTATGTTTATTAACCATATAATATAAAAATACAAAGAGACATTGTAAAAGTGAAACTAATTAACTAAGAGTTAATACTTAAAGATAAGGTTAATATAGTAACCCAAACCTGTATAAATTATATTGGTTGAGTGGTTTTAGACCCATAACCACATTAAAATTTAAATAATCCACTTTGCAGCCATTATAAACCGAATATAAATTTATTATAAAATAATATTTCTAGCTTTTCCAAAGGTTCCCCTCACCCCTCTTATAAAAGGGCACTCCCCTTCTCATTAACTCACACCTTCAAAGCATTTTGGTTCGGCAAAACTCAGCCCAAATACTCTCTAAACTTACCTCAATTCATCCTAGAGGACTTCCTTTAGTCAGAAATCCAACTTAAGGAGCCCTTTTGATCAAATCAAAAGGAAGAACCCGAAGAAGAGGTAATGATTTCACCACCCTTTTTCAAGTTCCTTTATTCTTCCACTTATTCTTTATTTGTTATTACCATTATAAAATCATAACTCCAGTATCTTATATATACTATGAAGTTATTATAAATATGGTACAACCATATTCAGTATTCTATCCACCCTTTGAATAACATGTCACCATACGTGCGTACGTACGACTTACCGTCTCCACGTCGTGGTGTAATTATTATTCAATAAATTATTATATGGATGGGTATAATAATGATTTGTAATTCTTTAAATAATAAATATAACATTATAATGATTCTTAATATATGATATACCATCCAATTATATATTAAATATAACATGATAAGGATTCTTCGTATAATACCGTCTCCACGAACGCGATGAGATTCATTCTCCATCGTATCCATTAAAGTCTAATTCTCATTTAAAGATTAATAATAATGTTTAAGGACTTAATATCATTCTGTATATCAATAATATACAACCATTCCATAACAAACATGGCTTACATAAAAACATATAAAAGAAAATGAGTAAGTTAACACACGAAACGACGATAATTCTAAAACATTATTAACAAATCAATGTTAAAAGATCATATATGATATCATATTAATGTAAATGATTCTTGTATAATTTAATAAAAAATATTCCACCATTATACATGAGGTTAACCTACCACCAACCAAGTAAAAGTACAAGGTAAGGGTTTATTTCGCAATCTCTTCATTATCCGAGGTTATTTATACATAATAATATACTGGGACGTCTTTATCATCCACATCCATGTTTCTTAAAAATGTATTTCAAAACATTTTTACTATTTACTAGAATATGGGTTAAAGTCTTGTATACCCTTGTTAGACTTTTTATAAGAGGTTTATAAAGAAATATTTCCGTCGTTTTCCAAACAAGGTGTTTTTTAACCTTTTCGACAGAATTAAGGTAAGAATGTTTTTTTAACTTATACGGAGGGTGAAACTATTTCCCGCCATTATAAAATCTTAAAAACTTCCCTTAAAAGCATATAAGAATATTTTCAAATAAATTGTTATATTTTATAAATATACGACTCTTAAATGATTTCAAAATAAAAAGAGATATTACTCTAAAAAGAGTTTTGATTTCATCTATGTCAACATCCATCAATGGATTTTACGCTTATTTGAAGTTGATTTATTATGATACAAAACTTCTATATTGTATTGAAGGTTTTGTGAAATGTTTGACTATGGATGTGTTATTTTTATACAATTCATGGTTTATGGATGAAGTATTTACATTTTGTATGCTAGTTTTAATACAAATGTTTATGTTATGTTTAAACCTGTTCAAATGAGGAATACATTGGACCTAATATGTGACGGGTGGAGCCCGCTATAGCTCCTAGATGCATCGGTAGGTCTCATGAGACAAACTAGTGTCTTGGAACATGGCCTTGGAAAAATCTTATTTGTAGTCTTGGCACGAGGCCTTGGCTATGTGGTTATGATAGTCTGGAATTATGCATTCCATCATTATGAAAGTGGTTATTGATATTGCATGTGATTATTCGATTAGTAGAATATCCATATGAATAAGTAAATGGAATTATTTCATTTTATTTTTGTCATACTATGTTTATGTCCATGTTTAAAAGTTTTTTGTTTTACTTATACATTGCCATAAATGTTTATTCTTATTTATGAAAGTTTCCGCTATATTGTTATCCTTACCGGGCATTTGAGCTCACCCCTTTTTCTATGTTTTATTTTCCCAGGATGTGAAGAAGTAATTTATGAATGACCTGCAGGGATAGTATGTGGGGATATTATTGTGGACTATGAAGAAAATAGGTTTTTGTATTTTTCATTTTTATGATGTAATGTAAGACTTATGAATATATCTAGTGTTTCCAAGGCTACTAAACTAATCGGTCTATCGAGACTTGATCTTTCTTGTGATCATGCCAATGTTATGTAATAATGCACCGAATCTGGGTAACTGGGGACGGGGCATTACACATACAATGAATGGTTGATAGTCCCTCTACATAGACATTTAGAACCAATTCCACCGCATACACTCATCATACAATACCTCCACATCCCTAAACCTAAATTTCATGTGTAACTACCCATAATTTTATCAATTAAATTTCCTATTATATAATTATGTCATGTAATATAAAGCACATACTTCACATAGAGAAACCAAAAAAGGCATTATTCTCTTAAATGTGGAACGATGAATTAGTCTCAACTAATCCAATAAGAATGCCAAATATTACAACAACAAAATAAATAGAAAATAATACAATAATAATGGGTTAATTTGGATCTACTCAATACACTAGAATGACTGTATTCATGAAAAAAAGTAGTAAAAATAAAACATAGTGTTAATAATAAAATATTAATTTTAAATATTAAAGTATATATAAAATTTATTGTAAATATATGTTAATGAAGAATTAATGGAATAAGAGGTATTTATAGGAATTGGCGAACTCATATGACCATAATAAATCGGACTATTGGAATAGTAATCCGACTATTAGAATAGTAACATGACTGTTAGAAAAGTAGTATTACCTTTAAGAATAGTAATATCACCGTTATAATAGTAACACCACCTATGTTAGTGTAAAATAATATTTAGGTATCATTTAAAATGAAAATTTAATATATTTAATCAATGGTACAAGAAAAAAAGTGTTTTAAAAATGATAAATTAAGTGTTTGTATTTTTATAAAACATAACTATTTTAATTGAAAATTTATAAAAAATATAATTATTTAAAATAAATTCTATTTACAAAAAATGGATTTATAAATTAATATTAGTTTTTAATTATAAGATAATTTTATGAGATAATAAATAATTTTTCAGAAGGCCATAAAATTGATTATAATATTAAAATCTGTATTTTTCATATAAATCATGATTTTATATAAAAAATAAATTTCTTATATATAGATAATTTTTTTTAAAATGGATTCCATTTTTTAATTTTACACATTTAGAAATTCATAGGGTTAATTTTTGAGATTTTTCTAAAATAGTTTCATTTTTGTGAATAGTGAAATAATGTAATTTACAATATGTATCATTGTAAGCCAAATACATGAATTTTTTAGTCATGGATGACATAACCACCCATTAATTTCAAATAACATGCACCATTTACTATATGTAGTCATAATAATCAATTCTATTGATATTATTGAGCCAAAATAATAAAGTAATGAATATAATAAAAACACATCTCTCCTCCCTTTATAAATACCACCCCTCACAACCCTATCTCCTCCCATATTTTAATACTTTAATCATGCCAAATATCTACCAAACTCTATCATAACTACTCTCTAGACGTTTTATTTCTTCTTTTCACACCAAAAGATCAATTTCATGTTTGTTAAGGGGTCCTATAAGGATGTTATATTCAAGAGGTAACATTCTTAAACCACCTATTTTAATCACTTTTCTTCTTATATATTCTCCTCAACTCATTAATACATTAAATAATAATAACACTACTATAATTTATATAATGGTTTTTTTATTTCTTATGGAATGTATTATATCCATCCCTTTTCTCATCTTCTCTTATTCAAAGAAACGAAACCATTGTCCAAATTATGGCGGGTGAATATCTCCATGGATAATGAGATTTCATTTTCTATTAATTCCTTCAAGTAATATCATAAAACAATTAATTCTGTTAAATAATATTTTAATGATAATATGATTATTTATTTTATTATTTATAAATAATATATATACATAATATTAAATAAAAAAATTGAAATTGTCGGAAAAACATACAAAATTAACTAACCTGTTATCATTAACATTTAATTAAATGAGTCATCCACATGTTAGAAAAAATGATATATGGGAACATTTAAATTTATGTAATTTCATTAATACAATTTAATTTCAATCATGGATTTTTATTCTCATTTTAAAAGAACGTCCATAATTATACAGAATTGAACTAAGCATGAAACCGTGAAATGAACACTCTCGGAACAATAAAAGTAAATCTTATAACTCATCAAAATGGCAATAAATAAACATAATAAAATTATAATAAGTAAAATTTATGTATAAGAGGTTCTTAATAAGTTAATTAATTACTATAGTTTTATTATCCATGACATTGGATATAAGGTAAGGGATCTCTTAGAACCTCTATATTTCTTTGCTGTAATGTTGTATCTCCTATTGCCTCAATTTTTTATCTTCGTTATTCTTATATAAATATATAATATTATGTATAAATTTTCCGCACATATATATCTAGATCAATTCATCTTTATTTTATATGGAATTAAATTTTTTAAAAGGTTTTTTTTCTCAATTCATATCGATAAAGAAACTATGTTAAATGGAATATCTCAGTTTTTTAACCCTCCCCAAGTACACTTCATAAAAATTTTTAAGCCACCCATATTTCCTAAAATAACTAATTTTATCATTAAAACAATTTTAGTTTATTTATAGTTTTATAGAATTAATTATACCTACTTCATCTTTAGAGACACATCATTATTCCCTAAAATAATGCTTTAATAGCACTTTTATAAAGTTAACATACCACTATTTTTTATTATTTCACTTTAGTTGGATTTCATTATTCATGATATATTCTTATATTTTATTTATTAATTTCATAGAAAATTTTAAATCCATAATATCATGGACACCACTATGAACACCCTTTGTTTTTTCCTTATGAGATGATTAGGAAACTAATTTTTCTCTAATAGAAAACCTAATGATTAATCCTTTTGATTGATTTCTTTATGTTGAACACATATGCATGTACATGTTATGGTAGTTGGGACCAGATATCTCTCTAAGTAATTGCATAATTTCTTAGTCGCATGAGATTCTTTTTATAGGATTAGGTAGTAAAACTAATCCATTAGGGGACATTATCCACCATGTGATATCATCGTGGAAATTAGACTGGCCTCATTTTTTATGTCATGATAAATGTTTCTACCACATTCATATATTTACAAGATCAAATTATTGCATGTTATATTTGTTATTACTTTATATGTTTACTCATGATCCATTACTTTTATGTTATCATGTTATACCTTCTCACTCATGTTCCATGTTTATTCCCTTACTAGGCTCTTTAGCTCACCCCTTTTGTTTTTGTATTCCTCTGGTTAACTTATGTTATCATAGGATCCCAAAGGGAGTGATTATCTCATTATTGAGATTAATATAAAGATATTTTATTCTAGGCTCATGTATTCTAATTATATACTTAATTTTACAAATACACTAGGCTTTTTGATCCTTGGTTTTTTACATAATGGATAATTATACTTCCATTCATGATATAATATATATATATATATATATATATATATATATAATCCTAGGGTCTCTATACTTAGTATCAGAGGAAGGTCTTCTTGTTTTAGGGGATTAGGACTATAAAACATTAAGTAATATCCATAGGGATAAATCTATTACCATTAATAACCTAGATTAAAATGTAGGGAATCATAATTAATGGTATACTTTTCATTTATCAGTTTATAATTTTATGTTAATAGTTTCGTTTTTATATGCTCAGTAGCTATGTATTAAATCCACCCTTAATTTTTTTTTATTTTTTTAGTTAATGGTTATAAATAGGATATCACGTGATAATAACCAATTTCATCAACAATGAAATGACTTACCTAAGAAGATGCCAAACCTAATGAGAACATGAGATCAAAATGTTTGACAACACTGGCTCAACTGGATCAAGTTATGAATGATAACATTAATCATGTAAAACTACCTTTGTATCCTAAGAAATATCAAGTTATATTCGAATCCTTTATGTGACAAATGCCACTTATATTTAGTGGATCTTCTAATCCCCTCATCGCATAACAATGGATTAACTCTATTGAGAGGATATTCCATATACTTAAATACCTATAAGAAGATAAATTTTTTTCTGGTAGTATATCATTTTGATGGGGGAACATTACAATTGGTGTAAACTGATCAAAAACAGAATTTATAAAGAAGAAATTTATTCTATGGAATGGTAATAATTCTAAAAAATATTTCTCAATAATAATTTTCCATGAAAATTCAAGCATAAGATGGATAGGGAGTTACTCATTCTGTAAAAAAAAGTAGATGATTCTATAGGGGAATTCAAGAAAAGCATTAAAAGCCTTTCATGATTTTCATCTATATTTTTCATGAACACTACGAGAAAGGTAGATAACTTTTTTATTTGATTAAAAACATGACTAAAAAATCCTTGATGATTTGAGACATTGAAGACTATAAAAAGATTGTCTATTATAGCCTTAAGGTTGACATAGATATTGGAAACTCTCAATGGTCTCATGGTCTCATAGACAAAAATAGAAAAATGGAGTTTAAAATAGAAGGATCGACTGGTAAATTTCATCGAGGCAACAGAACATAACATCCCATATTTCAATAGTGTGGGAAGAATCATCCCAAGAATTTTCTAAAGGGAACCTGAAGATTATTCAAATGTGAAGAAGATGGGAATCATGATAATAAATGTTAAAGGGATATAAATAATGACACTAATGTGGATTATAAAGGATGGATTAGATCAACACTCATCATGTGGTCCAGTGTTTCAATTATAAAGAACACATGATTTATGTGATCCAATGCCCTGATATGTGTGTTTTTAGAGACAGTCAATAATAATAACCTCCAAGGATGTATGGAAGGTAATATGTTATCACTACTACTGAGGTGGATTCCAACAACAATGTGGTGATAGGCACACTAGTTATTAATTCATTAATAGAAAAAACACTTTTTCATTTTGTTTTTACACATTATTTAATATTATGTAAGTTTAATATAACTATACAAACACAACTTCAAAATATGGAGGTTTAGTTATCCATGAAAATAGTGAATGGGAAAATTATTTAATCTAAAGTATATAACTCCTATATATTCAATGTTTGTGTAATAAACCTCCCATTAAATATAATCTTACATCATTTTTCGGTGTTTGATAATATATTGTGCATGGATTTAATATCTATATATAAATCCAACATCAATTGTCTTGAATTAGAGATCACTCTACACAACCCGAGGTATCCACCATTTCTGTAAAAATGTAAGGAGGAGGATGAATATCCTTTAGAAAATTATTCTTTTCATGGACACTATTTATTTATGAGAAATAATACCTATCAAAAATGAATGATACAAATGATATGATCACACTTAAAGGCATGTACATTCTAAGGGAAAACACTAATGTGTTCCCAGAAGAATTTTCCAGTCTTCCTCTAGACCAAGATGTTGAGTTCTCAATTCAACATATACCTGGATCTTTGTCCATATCAATCACCCTTATAAGATGTAAACTATTTATTTGGAATAATAGGAGAAGTAGTTACATGATAATATAGAAAAGGGTTTTATACATATGAGTTCTTCACCATGGGATGTGTCAGTCCACTTCATCCAAAAGAAATATGGATCAATGAGCCTCTACATTAATTATCATTAGCTTTAAAATATCACAATAATGGATAATTATACCCTACCACAGATAGATGACTTGTTTGATCAACTACGTGGGGACAAGTATTTCTCATTGGTAGACCTTTGGTCAGGATATTTCCTATTAAATTAAAAGATGGAAGTTGTTCCCAAGATAACATCTCGAATGAGTTATGAAAACTATGTGTTCATAGTGAATCCCTTAAAACTCCCTAATGCTCTATAAATATTACTTTAATTAATGAATATAGTCGTTAAATATTATATAATTAAATTTAATATAGTATTTATAGCTAATATTTTGATATACTCTCAGAGAAAGGGTGAGCATGAGGAGTATTTGAATATTGTGCAAAAGAATTTATGAAGGATTAAACATCATGCAATATAGAGTAAATGTGAGTTATGGATGGAGGAAGTATAATTCATGGGGCATGTCATCAGTAATAATGGGATATCTATATCCCCTTCTAGGAAAAATGAAAATGAGTTGTGACCCAGACCAGTATCTCTAAAATAGATCCATAGCTTCCCTGTTCTAACTGGTTATTTCCATTGATTCCTTAGGAAATTTTTACGATTGTAAAACCCGCTAACCAAGCTAACTCAGAAGGTAGTAAATTTTTTCTAGAATAGTTAAATTCAAGAATACATTAAATAATTGAAAGAGGTTTATCAATAAAATAGTACTTACACTACCTACAAGTGGGGAACACATTAAGGTATACAATAATTTATCAATAAAGGGATTGGGTTGTGTACTAGGGAAAAATTACAGTGTGATAGAATAATCCTTAAGTAAGATTATATTTCATGATAATAACTATCTCGTGCACGAACTGCATTTGGTGGTTATGATCTTTGTATTGAAAATTTAGAGGCATTATCTCTATGGGGAGAAGTGTGAGATATATACTGCTCATAAGAGCCTCAAATATATATTCACAAAGAAGGATCTTAATATGTGTCAAAAAAAATATTGTTTGAGATCATCAAGGATTATGAATACTCAATTCAATACCATCATGGTGAGTAAGATAAATTGGAAGATTATCTAAATATAAAGGTTCATAAAACATTATCAATGATGAGAATAGATAATGATCTATTCTTCTTAGACTTGAAAATTATTTACATGGGAATCAGAAATAAAGGAACATAATAATTCATTTCTCAAATTATTTCTCAACCATCACTTTTAGAGAAGATAAATTATTCTCAAAGAGATTATGTGGATATTCAAAAGAAGGTGGAAGCTATAAGGAATAGAAAATCCATGTAGTTCAAAATTGATGAATAAGGATTCATCAGATTTGGGTATTGACAATATATACCAGAAAACTCTAAGATAAATAGGATGATTTGGAATTATTTGCATAAATCGACCTTCTATATCCACCCAGTGATAAAAAATATGTTTCAATGTCTCTAAGATCACTTTTTGTGGGATAATGTAAATGATATCATGGAATATATATATATATATATATATATATATATATATATATCAAAGTGGTTGTTATATCATCAAGTTAAGGCTAAATGAAAATATTCTAAAGGGATAATGAAACGATAACCTATACATACATGGAAATGGTAAAAAATCACCATAGACTTTGTCACTAGAATTATAAAGACATATGAAGGAAATAATGTTATATGGGTTATTTTTTATTACCTTATAAATACTAATCACATTATTGAAATTTGATAAAACATATCACTAAATAATTTTGTATGTATATACATTAGAGGATTTGTGAGGATATATGGAGTATTATTATCAATTTTATCTGATCGAGATCTGATATTTACCTCTATGTTATGAAAGAGTCTCCAAAATTATCTATGCATTTATATGAAAATTAGAATATCTTATCACCCTCAAATTGATTTCCAATCTGAGTAGAATGTTTAATAATTCGAAGATATATTGGTAACTTTCTTGATAGAATTTAATGGAGTGTAGGACTAACATCATCTTCTTGTCGAATTCTCTTACAACAATAGTTTCCACAAAAGTAACCAAATGGATCCATATGAATACATTTTTGGTAAAAGATGAATAACACATGTAAGTTATAATTAAGTTGTTGAAAAAAAGAGACTAGGACCTGAAATGGTTGAGGAAATGGTATAAAATGTGAATTTCATTCAACAACACATAAGTTTTTCCAATGTTGATAGAAGATATAAGAAGATAGTCATTGATGGTATCGAGAGTTTGAGGGTGGAGATAAGGAATTCCTCTTCATATTTCCATGGAAGAGTTATGATATTTGGGAATATGTTACATCCAAGTCCTAGGTATAGTATCCCCTTTAGTATTCTTGATTGCATCATTGATTTTTCCTATAGAATAGCACTTCCACTAACCATGATTCATGAAAATTATGTATTCCATTTTTCCGTCTTGAGGAAGAAAAAACTAAAACTCACACAGGTAATAAATTTAGAGGCAGCCTAGCATGAAAATGATATCTCTTATGAGGATTATTTGGTGATGATCTTTTATCATAGATATAATGTTATATGCAACAGGATAACAGACATAGTAAAACTACTATAGAGAAACCATAAGTACGAGGAGGTCACCTAAGAACTGGATTAAGTGATAAAAAAGATGTATCTTTACTTGTTTTCACCTTATTATGTAAAATTAAATTTTGAGGGTCAATTTTTATAAGGATAGAATATTGTAGTGACCCAAAATTATATCAATAAAATTTCCCTTCTTATGATTTGTCATGGTTTATAAAGAACATACTTCACATAGAGAAAGCAAAAAAAATTATTCTCTTAAATAAAGCATGATATTTTATTCAAAAAACAAACCAATAATAAATCAAAATATTATATGGAAAAATAAATAGAAAATAATAGAATAACAATATGAAAATTTTGATCTACTTGATTTACCATAATGACCAGACTCAATAACAGAGAGGTAGAAATAAAACATATTGTTAATAAAAATATTTTCATTTTAAAGGAGAAATTATAAGTAAATTTGGAAATAAATATAAGTTAATGAATAATGAATTGAATAATAAGAATTTATAAGAAGTAGTGAACCCATATCAGTATTATAAATCTATCTTTTGGAATTATAATATGACTATTGTAAAATTAAACTGCCTATTGGAATATTATTAATACTATTAGGAATAGTAATATAACCATTATAATAGTACCCTCATGTATGAAAGTGTTAAATAATATTTATTTATCATATAAAATGAAATTTTAATATATTTAAACCATGGTACCAGAGAATAAATATTTAACAAATTATAAATTAAGTGTTTCTATTTTTATGAAGTATAAATGTTTTAATCAAAATTTTATAATAAATTAAATGATTTAAAAGAAATTTTATTTTCATAAAATTAATTTACAATTTTATTTTATGTTTAATTATAAGAAAATATTATGATATCATAAATAATTTTTTAAAGGGTCCAAAATTCTATTATAATATTTCAAATAAATGAGGATTTTATTTAAAAATTAAAATTTCTCATATTTATAAAATTATTTTCATAAAATGGATGCCATTTTCCAATTATACACATAAAAAAATAGTAAAGGTGAATTTCTATATTTTTCTAAAATAGTGTAATTCTTCTGAATAATGAAATAACATAATTTAAGGTATTTAACATTATAATACAAGGACATGAGGTTTTTAGTCATGGATGATTTAATTTCCCATTCATTCAAAATCACATGCATCATTTACTCTATCTAATCATAGTAATAAATATTGTTTATAGTCTTTAGAAAAAATATTAAACTACTTTATATCATAATAAAAACCACCATTCTCTAGCCCTTACAAATACCATCACTTTTAACCCCTTCTCCAGGTTTTATTATGTTCCCTAGAACCAAATTATATGTACATTATTATAACATGTATTAATTGTTTTTAAAATTAATAAACTCATTATCACCTCATGATTGTTATTCTCCATAACATAAAATCTGATGATTTTCAAAGAGTAGTTGTTGCACCGAAAGGTCATTCCAGTTCCCCACTATGAGAAGAACCCAGATTTTCCAAGGTAGTACTCTTAAAAAAATATTATATTTTCAGATAAGGTCATTTGAGAAACAAAAATGATATAGGATATCAGGTCGGAGACTCATAGGACTTTGAATCACCTTCTCATGGTGTATGCCTGTGTTAATATTAAATGTAGAACATTATGAGAATGAGACCCACCAGTTGGATATCTACATTTATATGTTTCATTAGATTTTCTTATTTATAGAAGAGTGTATTGATCGTTAGACATTAAAATTGTTATCAATTAGTTTTATAAGTTTTGTAATTTTTTGTATTGATGAAAACTATGAATACATTTGTTCATGGAGTGGTGGGATATGTAGGGTGTGTCAAGAGAAATATTTCAACAGTAAATAATGAAAAAAAAAAGATTTTGCCTCTTTTTTCATTAATGGAAGTTGATATCTTAGGCCTAATGATGGAAATGATATATCCTAAATAAATTCATTTCCAGGGTGTTCTATATGAAAGTTCTATTTTTGAAAATTCAATGAAATAGGCATTAAACACATTGGTTTATGGAACCAACATACAACTAGATTTATTATAGATATTGTGATAAAGGGATTATATTACATAATAAGAATATATATGAGGTATTATTTCCTTGAAGCATTAAATTATGTCTCTATGGGTTCTTTGGCATGTTTCCATATTCTAACATTGGACTTTATGTCGCTTCTCTTAACGCCACTGAGAAAGAGTCCTAGATGTTCACACACTAAGTGTATCTAGAATCTCAGTTAAATTGTATATTATTATTCATTATTTCATAAGTTGAATAAATATTATTCCCATGTGTTTTTTAATAATCAGTTATTGATCTCATGTATTATGTCATTTATTATTTGATAGAATGTTATGTGAGTATAATATATAATAAATATTTATTTTCTATTTAGTGAAAATAATATATATTTTATTTATTGGTGAAAACCATAGTAATATTTACTTATTAAATAAATAGTCATTATTCAAGACCTGATAATTATTATGGTGGAATAGTGGACTGAGCTTAATGGTCTAGTGAGAAATAATATTTATTGAATACTGGTTTAATAAATAAAATATAATTTAATTTTTGAATTTAGAGCATGTCATGGAATAATAATAATATTATTATTATTATTATTATTATTATATTATATTCATGCGATTATATAGGGATTACATGAATAATAAGGGAAAATGTGAAATTATTAATTTCTAACACTACAGGAATATAAACCCAATTATATTTATTTTCTTAAGAGTGAAAATTCATTTTTTGTTATGAGAAATTATATCTATAGAGAATCCACTCAATTCCCTGGAGAGCTCCCCCACTAATAATTCTCTCAAGAATAGAAAACAACCCTACTCCACCACTGCTCTCAAGTCTATAGAGATCAAAGAGAACCCTTAATTGATATTATTTTTAGGGTGATCAAAAAAGAATGACAAAAGTGATATGATATTCCACACTAGCACCTAGTGGTTCCTACGACAATGTTCGGAGGTTCATGCAACACGTGTGGATCACCACTGGAGAGAATATACTCTTGATTTTTATATTTCAAGGATAGTATGACGTAGAGGTGTTGTCAGGTACATTAATTAAGAAATAATTTCTCTTAAGGTAATTATTTAATTTTGTAAATTAATTATAAATAATATGTGATTATCCTACTCTTTGGTTCTAGATTTTATCCATTATTTGTATTCCTTGATTCAATTCGGTGTATTACGGTGTTCATCGTAGTGTAAATCTCATAATAATCACTAATCATGACAGAAATAAAAGTTGGTAAAAACCTATATTATGCTTACTCTTCACCCAAAACCTTCAAGTGGTATCACATTAGTCTCATAATTTTTTATAATTAGTTAAATATTGTCGATTAATTTATACATTTTTCATTAGTTTTCAATTATAGTTTAGTTGTTCTATAATAAAAATTCTAATAACTACATTAATATTTTGTCCCTCATAAATATAATAAAATTGATTGATTTTATGATTAAAATAAATTATATAATATCATATGGAGGTTTCAAAGAGTTTATCTAGATAACACAACAGTAAACACCGTGTAACTTGAAGGTACACATCATGTACTAGTGTTTAATAAAACATGAATTAATTAATAATTAATTCAAGGTGTGTTCATTTATTATAAGTGGTGACATTAATAATAAACCAGGTGTTGACTAGGCTAGCCTAACACATAGCTATCGAGAGTACACACCATAATACATCTATACAAGATTTGCATTCCCCTAGTCATAGATGTGTCATGAATCATCTTACATGACCTATATGACAGGTGACCATGTAAATCAGATACCACACACTATTTATCCCATGTGCATTACATGTGATATAATATTTTTTATAGAATTGTTACAAGTTGAGTCCATATGAGAGTTATTCGAATAGACACTAAGAATAATACATGTCATGTAGCTTTAATGTACACATCGTGTCCTTTTACCAAATCACACAAAATTAAAAAATAACTTTTTATACGGTGAAAAAATTTTCAAAATGTGTTTTGTGTGGTCGTTAAGATGATATTACATGCCATGTGATGGGTTATATATGTGTGTGTGTGTGTGTGTTTGTGTGTGTGTCTAATTAATTTCTAAAAAATGTTCAGATCAACATATTATGTATAATTCATATTACAGTTATCAGATTATGCACATTGAAGCATAATATATTACATAAATACCATATGTTTCATGTCATCATTAAGTTGATAATATATTCCATGAAATTACATGATAAGTCATGTTTTCCACAATTCTAAATAGTAAACTTTATATGAGTATAATATATATTGGGTAATTAAAATGGGTAGTCATCATGTTTCCTCCATGGTAAATATTTTTGTATGCTATTAATTTTAAATAATTTTATTTAATTTGTTTAAACTTATTTCGGATGATAATCTCATGAAAAATAAAATGATAATTAAGATAAAATAATTGAATAATTAAATAATATAATTAATTTATTTGTTTCATGCATGTGGATGATCATGAACCCAGACAAGAACATTGTATTTGATTAGTTTCATTTAATTTATTATTAAATAAAAAAATTCCCTACAAGTCATATCTCCTATCATTATTTCAAAGCTTGCATGACCATGGGATCTTTTATGTAAACCCCTAAAAATCCCCTAGTTCCTTTCACCATCATGTGAGTAAAATTATATTTATTGGATTGATCTCCCAAGCTAGTGGTGGCATTTCATGTTTGGAGTCTAAGTGAAACCAATATAAGAAATATACATAGGTTGATATAAGGAAAGAAAGAATATAAACCATAAATAGTTAAAGGTGTTTTTCTCTATGTATATTGTTAGTTTATAATCCTATAGATAAAATAATACTTATTAAAAACCATGATCATACCAAATTATTATTATTTTTATTTCAAGTTTCACAGTTCTTTAATTAGGGACGTTCTTTCGAAATCACATAAATTAATTAATTAACAATCATGCTAAATAAAACAAAAATAAACTGGATTATACATAAATATTATCTTAGATATGGTTAATAACTTAAGTAAATACACTTAATATTAACAATCATGTAGTAAATTTAATAAATTTAATTTTATTCATAAGGATAAAATACCACAATTATATATATTATGTCAGTATAACATTCCACTACTTCATTAAAAAATAAACTATAGATCAAAGTTCTTGACCAGCCCAAGTTTGGGTGATTTCAATTTTTAGGGAATTCTAAATTAATTTTTTGGGTCATATTAACTTATTTTACATCAAGGGTAGACATATAAAGATTTAGTAAGTGTAAAAGAGATTCCACAGTTGATGAAATAAAATTTTAGGATTTTTGGATTGGGGATTTCACTGAACAGATCAAGGAACTGTGAGTTAATGTTGTTAGAATTTGGAATTCCTACCTAAAACCCTCCAAATATCCTGATCTGCAAATTTTTGGGTGATGAGAAGGGTAATATGGATCTTTTCCAATACAATTTCCATGAAAAAAGATATTATAATTAAAATGGTGAGGGTTATTAGGTTTTGATAAAATAGTGTGAGATTAATAAATATAATATTTATTTATTTGTCTACATTTTATCAGATAATGTACTTAAAAAATTCATGTCTTATTTGTAGTAATAGAAATAAAAATGACTTCAAACATATCACTGTTATCCATACTTTATAAGGATAAACTTCTCACAATTAAAAATTTCCAAGACTGGAAATAGATCTTACATGTTATCATAGAATTTTAATAAAAATTGTATGTTCTGGAAGAACATATTCTTGATGCACTTGGTAATGAGGCCGGTGAGGAAGAGTTGTCTCTCTATGAGAAACATTTGAAATATTCTACAGATGTTCATTATTTCATTCTATCATCCATGACCAATGTTATTTTTAAGAAACATGATTTATGTGTCCCCTTTATGATCTATATCAGTAGAATGTGATATTGGAGAGATATAAAATCTAAAATCATCTTTTTACAACTAATACTAGAGAAGTAGTTCTAGTCGGTCCACATGTAGTCAAGATTATTGGATATATTAAATACTTAGACATAATAGGGTTAAAATTCTCATATGATTTACATACAGTTCTCATACTTTCCTCACCACCCAAGTCCTTCTATTGTTTTATTATTATTTATAATATGTGAAATAATGATAAGTTTCTTTCATAACATCTTACTCTGATTCCCTATGTGGATAAGGACATAGGGTGAGACCAAACTAAGGTCCTTATATTGAATAATAAGTGAAAAAACATGTAAAATGGTCCCAAGACTCATAACGAGCCTTAATCTCCCAAGCATTTTCCTCCCAATAAGAGGGTAATCTAGATGAAAGGTATGGAAAATGAGGCAATATGTTTTTCATGTGGCATGAAAGGCCATTTCAAGAGGAACTAGACCCAAAACAAAGGGTAATCTAAAGGTGTATTCTCTATTGAGTATAATATTTCAATATCTATAAATTGGGTATTAGATACATCTTTTGGTGATCACTTATATATCCAAGTGTAGGAACCATGTATATTATTAAGGATTTCTAGAGGATAGGTGGATTTTTTAGCTTCCAATGGTGTGAGGATGACTACTCTATCCATTGGTGAATACCACCTTTCATTTCCAATAGGAATGGTATTGGTTGTAAGATATTGTTAGTGTGTACCAACTATTACCATGAACATAATTTCTAGATCAATCCAAGATAAAGATGGTTTTATTTTGAAATTTGGAAATAAAATTTGCTTATATTACAAAGACCACAAATGTTATGGTATAAAACAATTAAATTAGGGTATTTATGATTAAATTACAAAAACCAAGTATTTGAAATAGATAAAAAATCATGTTCAATTGAATCATATAACACCCGACTATGGAATCACATTCTTGTGATTTTAAATGAATAGTGTTTTACAAAGATCTACTAGGATGGTTATTTAGAATATTTCGAGTTAAAACCACTAGAAATATTTCATGCTTTTTACAAGGACAAATGAACAAGATACTATTTGGTATCC
This sequence comes from Viscum album, assembly GCA_963277665.1. Classification (NCBI taxonomy): domain Eukaryota; kingdom Viridiplantae; phylum Streptophyta; class Magnoliopsida; order Santalales; family Viscaceae; genus Viscum; species Viscum album. The sequence continues at coordinate 2,130,205,416 of OY728155.1, read as the reverse complement.
AGGGTGAAAGGGCCATAGATCTTTTAAGATTGGTAAACAGTGATGTGTGTAGACCATTCCTAGTAAATACTAGTGGTGGGTATTCTTACTTCATAATTTTTACTAAAAACTTATATAGATATGTCTATGTTTACTTAGTGAGGTATAATTTTGAGTTATTTGCTAAATTGAATAAATTCATGAATGAAGCATTGAATCAACATGGAGAGTAGATAAAGAATATTTGATCAGATTGAGGTGTCTAATATAATGAACATAAGTTTATCAAATCTCTATGGGAGTTTGTGATTATATATCAACTCACTTCACCTTACACACCGTGGTTGAAAGGTGTTAGTGAATGTAACATCCCAATTATTTATAGAATAATACTTTTTAATATCAATTAATATTTATGAATTATATATTAATTCTACTTAAAAGGGTATTTTAGGTCTGATGGCTTACATGACATACAATAACGGATTTCTCTAAAATCTTATGTTGCACACAATATTGCGATATACCGAAAATAATATATTATGAATATTATTATTTTAAATGATATTTAATGCCTAAATATTGTACTAGTGGGAATTAACAGAACTAACTATATTGTGTTTATACATGTTGTTAAATGTTTTTACATTCCTTAGTTAAATTTTGGCAGCTTAAAATGATAACAAATCCAACTTTAAGTATAAAATACTCCAATATTTTCTAAAAGTAGGTTTAGTGCCTTTTAATGGAGAACCCATTTTAAATATAGTTTTTCTCAATTTTATATGTTATATTTTAGAAAATAAACGTATTCTTTGAAAGTGTAACGCCAAAATTTATTTTGGTTGAAATTTTGATATATTTCTGATAAAATTCATATTTTAATGAATAGAAAAAAAATCATGTATTTTAATTCTATCCTTTTCATCTAATTTATGTTTATTGTTTGATTGTATATGGAATTTTTTTTAAAGTATATTAAGGTTATGTTTTCAAAATTTTATCCAATTTTGGAAATTTGAGGTAATCATACATCGAAATTTGATATAAACACATGTTAATCTTTTAATTGTTTTTACTTTTAAGAAACTCATTTTCTCATTTTGACAATGGGGATTAATTTAAAATAAATTTCTCCCACTTATATGTTTTAAATTTTTAAAAATGAATTCCATATTTTTAATCATAATGACCAAGTTATGTAAATATTCACTTTTATTTTTAGACATGATGAATTATAACTTTTGTAACCATTTTTATTTACCATGGTTAAAGCCGAAATCATGTAAATAAGGGTAAAAATAATATTATAATAATATAAAACTACCTTAAAACCTATCCTAATAATATTTTATGAGACATGGATGACCAAAATAACCCTTGGTATGAAAAGGTATCTTTTGGAAGCCACCTGGGTGTGATTATAAGACTTATAACATTTAAATTAAGGTAAATCAAAATATGGTATAAACATATATCTTCTTACTAAAACAATTTTAATATGGTTTTATATAAGTGATATCTTTGTCTAAAAATATTTATAAGAAATATAAAAAAAATCCTACATCATGGTATTTTATTTATAATTTTTAGACATTAAATAATTAAATTTTATTATGACACAATGATGATACACTGATTGTATAATTAATCAATGACTAAAATAAATGATATTATACATATTAAAATAAATAATATTTGACATAATTTTTCTCGTCCACAATTTCTCATAGAGAATATGACATGTTATAGGACTATTAAAATAGTTTTTATATGTTTTCTCTCTTCTTATATTTTATTTAAATTCATTAAAATTAATAGTGTAAAAATTGACATCATTGATATTGTATAAAAATAATAATTTATTAAATTATTTTAAAATCCTAAAATTATTTTAAAATCTAAAATTAACTAATATATGGTCTATAAGTTCCTTAAGTATCTAATTCTTGGAAATGTTCTCCACAAAAGTAATATTTATTGTCTCTTAAAATTTAAATTTTTGTTACCATAATTATAATTAAAAAAGAATAATTAAGGGTAAACTAAAAAGATAGTGTTTAAGATAAAATCAATACATTTCTAAAAATTGTTGGATGATAGTATTTATAACTATAATCATATTATCTTCAACATATATCAATTTTTAATCATTTTGATTTAGAAAATAATTTGTATTAAATTAATATTTTAAGAGTTTCCAAGTGTTCCCCTCACCTCTCTAATAAAAATGTAACCTCTCTGCACAAAAAATCACAATTATAAAGCCTTTTGGTTCAGATAATATCTTCCCAACCCCCCTTTTAATAATATCTACCCATGTTCTTATGTCCATAGTTTAGGCATAACACCCTTATTTGAGGTGTTAAGGCGTTATTCAATGGTGTTCAACCGAAGAAGAGGTATTGTTTTATTTAAGTATTTAAATTTTATTTCATCTTCCACGTCCTTTAAATATTCTTCTTCCAAGATGGAATAATAACTTCAGTATCCTCAATATAATTATATGTTATTATGTTAACCATACATCAAATTATTCTCTACTTTCATTAAATGAGAAAGGAATTAATTATTCGTGTATACGTGTGAATTATCACCTCCACGAACAGATTTAGTTCATTTTCCATTATCATCTATCAAAATTGGTTATAATGGTACAATTAGTATTCATATTTTATATAAATGACATGTTTTTCAGTGAAAAAGAATAATATTTCAATTTTTTTCTTACCTTTCACGCACATAAAAACAATAATTTCGTTCGTGCGTATGTGTGAACTATCACCTCCGCGAAGTGATGTGAATCATTTTTATTAACCACATAAATTATATAGTATATATAAGTATATTTAAATGATTATTATTATGATAATAATACTATGATAATTCTATAAAGATAAAATAATAACTACCTTATTTCTATAATGATCAATGAAAAATAAAAATGTTACTCTTGCGTACGTATGACTTACAGTCTCCATTATTATAACATTGTTTATTTTTAAAAATCCCACTTAATGGTTTTATTATAAGGTATAATTTATGTATATATATATAATAATAATTTCATGAATACTATTCTGGAGATGATGGACTTATGACCAAATGCACTAGTGACATGAAAATCGTGTTCATTTTTTACTCAAATACCGAATATTGAAAAAACATCTCATATGAACATAAATAATTATGTTATTTTTATAAAATTGTAATAAGTGATAACAAGGAATATTAAAACTAAAAAAATTTATAAAAATTATAAATTAAACTAATTTTTTATTCAAGAATATAAATATTGTAAGTGACGAGTCTGACTCACGGTAAGGGACTTCGTGTCAATATCCTTTCATTAAGGAATATTTTGATTTTATACAAAACATTATTTTATAAAGTGTATATTTAACCACTTTATATTATAATTTCATTAAATTATTTTCAAAAGGAAAATTTTTCTACAAATCATTTTACTGAATGAAAAAAAGGAATGTCTGTTTTTAATGTATGCAGCTAAAACGACATTTCTGCCACCGTGAAAATTTTTTCGTATTTGGATTCCTCTACAAGTTGTCATGTTTTTAAAAGAAAATTAAATTTCATATTCACTTTTTAGGTATTTTGGTATTGAAAATTGTCTTAATAATAGATAAATTATATCAATATCTGGTAATGATATATTATGATTTTAATGTGGAAATTTTATATTTTCTTTTATGCATTTTTTATGATTTATCATTATGTTATGGTTCTCTGTAATTGCTTATGTATAAGGTTAGTTCCATGATAACTAAGGTTTGGTGAGAACACGATAGATCTCCAATGTATTGGTTAATGAGATGGACATAAAGGTTAAGTTTTCTCCTAAGAGATTTAGCTAATACACTATGATAGTTATTCCAAATGTAACCATGATGTTTACTCGCTATGTAGCTCTAAAAAATACAATGTAAGACTTATATAGAATTCATAAGTTACCATTTTTATTTATGATTTCTAGGATGTTTTTCAGGATTCTTATGATTTTGTGGGTTTATAAATATTTTTGGACTCACGTTTTCTTTCCTTATTTTTGTTCTCACCCCATGTTTTTAAAATGTTTTCATAGGGTATAAGGATGTGTAAGAGAAAGGAAGAAGTCAAGAATATTTTTATCAAGAAAAGAAATCATGTTTTATTTTTAAAAGGTTTTACTTTAGTGGAAAAATGGATACTATTTTGATAGTATCCTCTTGTATGATTATGGGATGATATATATTAATAATGGACAAATTATCCAAAAATATAAACCTGAAATGATCTTCAATGTTAATTAAAGTCAAATTATTGACTTATCTATAGATTATGTATTGTTTTAAGGTTGGGGACTTATATTTGGTATCAAAGGTCGGTTTAGATAACTTTATGGGATAAGATATTTTTAATAGAATATCAATAAATTATTTTAATATTATAGTCAAATTTAAATGATATAGAATTTGAAGATTACCATGTTTATTGTCTAAGATATATCTGTCCAGAATGGATTTCCACAAGGGAAACAGGGAAGCTGTACTGGGACGGCATCCATAGGAAAACAACCTTAAAAATTAGTAACCTAAGATGATCAGAATCATAACTAAACAGTTTTTTGTAGGTATGGTGTAGCTGAATCGAGGTATAAATGGTGGTGGTATCCATGCACAGGATCATCCAGATCAACCGCAGAGGAACATGTCGGTAGTGGATTATTTCACGATACCACATCCACTATTATTCATGGGATCTTCTGAACTTTTTCTAGCTAAAGGTTTGATTAAATAACTAGAAAATATTTTTGATGTCATGGGGTGTTTGTACAATCAAAATTTTTGACATTATGTTCATCATTTTGAATGTGAATACAATTTGTGGTGGTCTATGGTTATGAATATTAGTGATAGTGAGGATATTGATGCCCTAGATTGGTATGAATTCCAAAGTATGTTTCTTGACAAATACTTTCCTAAGGTGGTTCGACTTTGGATAGAAAACAATTCTTGGAATTGATACTAGATGAGGACTTTGTGGAATATTATGAAGAAAAATTTACTCAAATGACAAGGTATGCTCTAAATTTCATCCGGGAACTTGATAGTAAAATTAATCATTTTTACTCAATATTAAATCCAAAAAATCTAACTGATTTGGCTACTAGTTAGATCAAAAGTTATGAAAAACATTTTTGATCTGTGGAGAAGGGGAAATGTAGTTTTCTGATGATCATATGTTCCTTGAAAACAAGTAGAATAATAGGTCGATATGGAAGACCATAGGGAAAAATTATTCAAAAATTTATGATGGTATGAAAATTAGGTTTATAATTTTTAAAAATTGTGATAAAAAACATAAGGGGGGAATGCCTTTTGAATTATGATAAGTTCTTCTGATGTGGTAAAATGTGGGATAAGTCCTATAATTTCACTAACAAAGATAATGGTAAGAAAACTTCTGATATATAGTCATGAAATGTTTTAAATGTAGTGAGATGGGTCATTATTTGAATAAGTGTTACATGAACAATTTGAATGATTTGATATATCCAGACAATAAGCATAAAGGTATGGTGAAATCATTTTTAACTACTTCAGCAGATGTTGGTCCATCAAATGAAGTGGTATCTGGTATATTGTTTGTTTATTTAGATTATATCAATGTGTTATTTGATCCAGGTTCTACACGTGATTTCATTTCCAAGAAATTTTCAGGTAAATTGGAAATTGCAACCTCAAGAAATGAATCCAGAACATATGGTAAAAACACATGAGGGAAATGTTTAGGAAAAAAATTATAAGAACCATCCTCTCCTTGTTTGTGGAAATAATTTTCCAAGATGCCTTGTTTTTTTCTCTCTAGTAGAGTTTGATTTTGTTCTGGGTAATGATTTTGTTTTCTATTTACCAGGCTAAGATTGACTATAGAGACAGAGAAGATTATATTTAGAAGGGAATTCAGTTTTTGTATAAGAATGAACCTTTACCATTGATAACATATCAGGAAGCTGAGAAACTATAGAGACCCAAAGCTTGACATACATAGACATCACCTTACTTTTATGGAATACATAATACATGAAAAAAACATATGCCCAAATAACATATTAGTTTAGTGTCTTTGAAAACTCGGAACATAATATTTTAATCATGGGGAGAGATCTTTAACATCTCCCATAAAGATCTTCCCCTGTGGTTTTCTTACCGAAAACCTCTATTTATATCATGGGGAAAACAAAACATAAAAAGGGTGAGCTCAAATGCTCAGTAAGGGTAAACATTGAGAACATAAAATAGTCCCTAAATATTGGAACGTAAGAACATGAACGTAAAACATCAAAATCATGAGTAATGACATAAATTTTGGTAGTTCATAAGGCATAGATCATAAACGAACAATAACCATGATAAAATGGCATGGGAATAAAACATGTAATTTTGGAAAACCATTAAGAACATGTTATGATTTCTATAGTAGCTAATGCATTGCTGAAAAGACCATCATAGTGGAAAAAGTCCATCACTGAACTGGGTTTACTTGCTGTTATAGCCATGTATTACTGAACTAGATTCACTTTTCATTCAATCCATGTATATCTCATGAGATATAAATATTTAACCAATGCATTGGAGGGATATATAGGTCCCACCCATCTCATATTTAAATCATTCTTACGTGTTCCACAAAACAATCATAAATCATTCATCATAACCCATAGAATAAAATGGGTTTCATAAACATCATCCCTTCATAACACAATTCATATAAAACAAATGGAAATCATTTCATCATAAGAAAAATCAAACCATGTACATAATATTGACATTATACTTGAAACATAAACATACTAAATAATGTCATCTTATATGGAAAATAGTTTTGATAAAACACTTGTAATTAATTCTTGAGGAAAATATCCTTTCTTTTTCAAAATCATTTTCTTTTCACAAAATTCCAAGAAATTTTAAAAGAAAGTGATTTTTTTTAAATAATCATCAAATCTTGTATAGTATGATTTATGAAAATAAGGGGTTATGAAACCGTAAAAAATCGGTTCATTCCTTATAAGTTAAAAAACATTCTCCTCGTACTTTTAACATAAAATTCAAAAAGTACCACATATGGTAATGAAAAGAAAGATTCCTTCCATAACACAAAGTAAAAGTAAAAGAGGGGTAAAAATGACTTTAAACATACATGGAAGAATATTAAACACTTTATGAAAAACATTTTTATGGACATGGATGAAAAATATAACCCCAGTAAATACTTATGAATAAAAAATCCAGGATAAGAATGAGATTGGAATAATTATCCCTTACCTTATGTCCAATTTCTTCCGTATGTGTCCGAGACTCCTGTATAGTGGGTTTAAACATATTATTAACTTGTACCAGGACAATAATAATATTTATGATGTCATATATGATTCACTTACGACATTATATTACCCGCTCATTTGTCAATTCCATGTTAAAGAAGCGTTTTGGGTAAAATCGTTTCATTTATCATCCGTGTTTTTACTTGTAATTATTCATATGATTACTTAGATCATGATTACTTACTTAAAGAATGTAAAACATGATTTATATATAATATATATTCAGAATATACATATATATAATAGGTCGATAAATGGAAAGAAATACACCGTCCATGGAGACGGTAGGTCGTACGTACGCATGAATATTGTTTTTGTTTCCTTATTAAATTGAATGGAAGTAAGTAAATAATATATACATAAACTTCGAGACTGAATCTGATCACGTCGTGGAGATGGTAATCTGTACGTATGCACGAGCGATGATATCGTTCCCATAATTATTGAATGGAATTAGAGTGGATGATATAATATCTCAAAATCAGTATCATGTTATAATAACCATATATAGTTATTCGTTACACCATTATACCCATCCAAATAAGGTGGTGGTGGAAAAACAGATTACACCGTGGCATGGAGACAATATTCCGTACGTACGCACGCGTGGTGATTTCATTTTCCATAAGATGTATTGAAGGTGGAATAGGGTTGGTTCATATTTATAATAACATATCAGTATAAGAGTTATAATTATGATATTACTTTATTATGAAACAACAAAATAATAGTAATTATAAGAAGAAACAAATTTGAAATAATCAGTAAAGGATATTACCTCTTCTTCGACGCGCCTCTTCTAAACCTCCTCTTAGGGAACAAAAGTTGGTCTTTGAAGAAGATCAGGACCTCTAGTATGTTTCTAATGAAGTGGAAAAAAGAAATTGGAAAGGTTTGGCCGAGCTTGAAGGCTCAAAATGGTGTGAGAATGAGAGGGAGGAGGTTACCTTTTATGAGAGAAGAGAGGGGCACTTTTTGAATCCTCTAAAATATTAATTAATAATAAAATAAAAACCCAGTTAAAAACTTATAAAGTGACTCAAATTATGATATGAGGTAAGATAGGGTTGTAATATCATCAACCAATCAAATTTAGACATGTTTTGATTTTATTTTAAATCTTATCATTTTGATTTATTATTATTTATTCTATTTAATTTTATTTGTTGTAATAATATTCTAAATTTTAAATTGTTATAAATAATTACTTATGTGTTGTGAATTGTCTATAATTGGATATTTTATGATATTTTAGACCATATAAATTTAAATTTATAATTAGTAAATATTTTTGTGATTTTTAAACAATTTTATAATATGTTATTTTTATAAAATAACAATATTGTCAACTTTGACACTATTTAATTATTTCAATTTAAATAAAATCCAAATAGAAGATATATTCGATCCAGAATATTTAATAGATTTATAACATGTCATATTAATCTAAAAAATTCGTGGATCACATTAAATAGTTCATATAATATTTATTTTAATATTTTTAAAACCTTTTATTTGATATCTCTCATAATAAAATAATTACGACAACATTTGTTTATAAAAATTTAATATACTTATTTGTTTCATAAAAATTAAAAATAAAATCTTATGATTAAGATAAATCTATTACCTTTAATAATAATAATTTTACTCGAATTTATCATATTAAAGTCACAACATTTAAATTGTCATATTTATTAAGTTATTAAGGTGACAACTTTGACATTATTAAAAATAATATAATACAAATATCATAATCTCTTTTATACTTCTCCAAATGGTCCCAAAGTCGACCTCGGGATACTTATGGTATATATGTACTCTACCAATAGGTTTTATCCAAGTTTTTGGGCCTTTTTATTGATATTATTACTTTAATAAAAACTATATTATTGATTTGTCACTAAGTAAATAATTTCTGCATCATTAATGTATAAGCTATTAAGGTAATTAAATATTTCCTAATAATTAAAAATAAATTAACATAACAAATAAAAACATTTATATTTAAAATTAGTAATTATAATCTAATTTATATTCAGAATAACCTTATATTAAAAATACTTTAATTATTAATGTTTGAGTGAGACATATTTCACTTTCTTTTAAATAAAATAAATTAATGCTCTTAATCATATGCAAGCGGGTTACAATAGATTCTATTTAGACCTATGTATGTTTTAGGATGAAATATAATCATCCAATTATATTAATACAAGTTTTAGGGCAATTTCATAATATTATATTTACCCTTAATTACCTGATTTACCTTTAACTATGGTAAATAAAATTTACCATAGTTATTATTCGTAAGGCCCAAAAATTAAAATTAGCCGATTAAAATAATTTATACCCAATGATTCAAAATATGGAATCCATTTTTTTGAATTCAAAACACAGAAGTTTTAGAAATTAAATTAAAATTAATCCCTTTGTCGAAAGAAATCGGGTTTTTGTTTAAAACATTGCAAAAGATTGAATTGATTTTACCTACAAATTCAATGTAAAATTAATAATAATGACATAAAATATATTAAATGGAAAAAATATATTAAATTTATAATTTAAAACCATTCAATTTTATAATTTAACCATATAAATTTTCTTGATGAAAAAATTTGTTTTTAATTAAAATTTAGAGTATTTTTACTATTCATCAAAATAAGAAACTTATCAGAAAAATATAAAAAATTTATCCAAAGTAAATTTTTATATCCTAATTTCAAAGAAGAATTTTATTTTGTGACATTGAACTTATAAACATGTCAAAAAGTATATTTAAAATAGGTGTGCCATCAAAAGGTGGTAAAACAGCATTTTTTGAAAAATACTTATTTTACCCGAAAAAATAATTTTGTTCACATACCATGATCTAGAAAATGTGTCAGATGAATGATAATGTTATAAAATTCAAATTTTAGTTAATACTATTCATAACATCTAGTTCATAATAATATTATAACAATATATCGTTGTTTAGTGAAACTCAATATTGCGTACAACACATGCTATTGAGGAAGGTCGTGATTACGTGTAATGAAAGCCAAGTCAGGGATGGGTGTAGTGCAAGCTCACCTTGGTGTTTCATTAACATAACTAAAACTTATTTCATTTATAAATTAAAAAAAATATATACTTAATTTTTCATAGTATAATTTCTACAAAACAAATTTGAAATTGTGTGTAACACGAGCCAAGAATAGTGTTGTGTATACTGCAAGCTAATACGGTGTTGCATATAGTACAAGCTAAACTTGGTGTTGTGTACAATACAATAAATCAGAAAAATTAAAAAAAATATTTCTCATTAAATTTTGGGTTTTTACATTCTACCCCCCTTAAAATGAATTTTTCACGCGCAATTCGTCAAGGTTATAAATGGTTTTCTACTTGAATATTTTTTCATAGAAACCCACATTGTAAAAAGGAATACTAAATCATCATTTTAAAAGGAATGTTAGAAACATAATGGATACCCAATGTAACTCATCACTGGATTTCAACGTAGGATAATATAGGTGAAAATATGGATATGGAAGATAAATCTAACCATCTTGTTTGGATGAAGAGTGGTAGAGAACATGGCTATGAAAAAGCCAACAATCACAAATCCATAAATATGTGATGATCTAAGGTAACATCTGATTCATCATATATGAGGGCACTAGGACAACATTTTTGGTTTTCAAGATCATTTCCCTAATGTTGATGAATTTTTGAATTAAAATAAATACTTACTTGATTTTGGTTCAATCTCGCTATTGTGTGTGCCTTGAACACTTTCCACTTCATCTCTTAAAGAAATGAAGTTGAATTTGTCTTTAGTGAAGTGTTTGCAGATCATGGGATAGAATGATAGGTCATTCCATCAATCTCAAACATAAGGTTAGGAAAATTTATATACATAAGTCCATCATATGTTGTGATTAATCGTATATGGTTCCAAAAATTGACTTATAATTCATCTATCATACCTCTTAAAAAAATGAAACTAGTTTCTATTATCCAGTGACTTCCTGTAGTCCAGTGGTAGGCAATAAAGGCCTGTCGTACTTCGGTTGTGGGTTAGATTCCCAAAACCTTGTCCGACACGATGGGTTGTCGTCCGTCCTGCAGGTTGTTATTTTTCTAAAACTACACCATTATTACATTCCATAAAGAAAATCGAAAAAAGGTTCTAGTATTAAACAATACTATCTGATGTCAAACTTAATCCATTCCAATCATTAGGCTTATCCAAAATACTTATGTCTAATCTCATAGTATAAATAAAAATATTAATAGAGATTTCATCTACCGAGAATGTGAATACCATCATTTATCCCCATGTTTATCATAAGACATAACTTGTTACTCACATTCCAAACATGTGAATACCTTAATCATGTATTCTCATGAAACATGAATTACCATATAACCTTGGTGAGAACATGAATTCTGTCAAAATTTAACTCTTTCTACATACCAAAATCCCAAAATTCCTATATACTCAAACCATGATGTCACTTTGATCTTATATCAGTCATGACCACAATAATACCATCAAACATATTATTTTCTCCTTATCCCTTCATTATTCTCATATCATCGGCTTTCCAAAAATATTTCAATAACTTTTCATGGTTACTGGTACCATTCAACATGTAATTTCGGATACTTTATGAAAAAAATAGTGTAACAATCTTTAGATGTTTCATTATTCCATAGTACCATAAATTATTCTGGATAGACATGGAATCATTCCACTGCCTTCTTAAACCATTGACTGAGCTTCGTCATTTTATTCCTCAACACTACTTTCATCTCATATATCATTTGTAGTATCTTCATCATCATCAACATAAATACTACCCATATGACCATGCTGATTCTCTTCATGAGATTTTCCTTTAGGGAATCAATTTTCATAATGCCCGTACATTCCACATTTAAAACATTTAACTATTGTTGATGTCTTAGCAATACCCTTATCCTTTTCCATTGTGTTAACTGGTCCATTTCCTTTGCAATTACTAGCTTTGTGTCCTTCTATTCCACACCCAAATCATCTTCCAGTTCCTTTGAGACATTCTCCTTGATTCCTCTTCCCACATTATTTACATGAGGGAAATTGAAATTTCGTTCCTCTATGATCATCATGAAACTCCATCTTTCTGTTATTAGCTGAGTCAGGAAACTTACCAAAGTTTAGATTATTGATCATATTATGAGATTTCTGATTAGGCATAATAATGATGTTTGGTCATCCAAATCCTATTTCATTTGGTTTCTCATGAAAGATATCATTCTATTGTCCATCATATTCTCCATTAACAGGAATCATCATATTTCTTGCCATTTCTTAAAACCCCAAAAGAATAGAATGAGAGGTAAAACTTGTACTTGAAAAACAACATAATAAAGGGGGATTACATTCAATATCTAATACCTTATGTTTAATTATATGATCGTTACCGTAATTATAGGATTATAACCTATACTTACACTTAACCTTAGGGGCATCCCTAGACATACCTTAGAAATATCTCTAGGAATCTCGCTAAATTTTTTGTATCTTAGTTTCCAAAGGTTAACTAAACCTTCACTCCAATACAAACAGTAGAGACCCAAAGCTTTATGTACATAGACATTACTTTACTTTTGTGGAATACTTAATACATGAAAAATAAAAACGCCCAAAGACCGTATTAGTTTAGTGTCTTTGGAAACTCGGAACATAATCATCTAATCATGGTGAAAGATCTTTAACATCTCCCATAAAGATCTTCCCATTTGGTTTTCTTACCTAAAACCTTTCTTTATATCCTAGGGAAAAGAAAACATAAAAAGGGTGAGCTAAAATGATCATTAAGGGTAAACATGGAGAATATAAAACAATCCCTAAACATTTGAACATAAGAACATAAACATAAAACATCAAAATCATGAGTAATGGCATTAATTTTGGTAGTGCATAAGGAATAGATGATAAAAGAACATTTACCATGATAAAATTACATGGGAATAAAACATTTAATTGTGGAAAACCATTAATCACCTATTATGATTTCCATATTAGCCAAGGAATTGCTTCCAAGACCATCATAGTGGAAAATGTCCATCACTAAACCGGGTTTACTTGTCGTTCCAGCCCTATATTACTGAACCAGATTCACTTGTTGTTCTAGACATGTCTATATAATGAGATATAAATCATTACCCAATGCATTGGAGGGAGATATAGGTCTCACCCATCTCATATTGAAATCATTCTTACGTGTTCCACAAAACAATCATAAATCATTCATCATAACCCAAAGAATAAAATGGGTTGCATAAACATCATCCCTTCATAACATACTCCATATAAAACAAATGTATATCATTTAATCATAATAAAAATCAATACATGTAGATAATAGATGCATTATACTTGAAACCTAAACATACTAAACAATGTCATCTTAGATGGAAAATAGTTTTGATAAAACACTTGAAATGAATTCTTGAGGAAAAAATCCTTTCTTTTTCGAAATCATTTTCTTTTCACAAAATGCCATGAAATTTTAAAAGAGAAAAATTTTGTTGAAAATGATCATGAAATATTTTAGATTAACCTTCATGAAAATAAGGTGTTTTGAAACCATAAAAAATCCATTCATTCCATATAAGTTAAAAAAACATTATCCCCGTACTTTTAATAGAAAAGTCAAAAAGTACCATGTGTGGTAAACAAAATAATAATTCCTTCCATAAAACAAAGTAAAAGTCAAAGAGGGGTAAAAATGACATTAAACATATGTGGAAGAATATTAAACACTTTATGAAAAACATTTTTATGGACATGTATGAAAAATATAACCCCAGTAAATACTTACGAATAAACAATCCTGGATAAGAATGAGATTGTAATAATTATCCATTACCTTATGTCTGATTTCATCCATATGTGTCTGAGACACCTGAATAGTGGGTTTAAAAAAATTATATAATTGTAACAGAACCATAATAATCTTTATTAAATCTTATATGATTCACTTGCGACTTTATATTACCTGTACATTTGTCAATTTCATGTTAAAGTAGTTTTTTGGGTAAAATCGTTTCTTTTATTGTTCGTGTTTTGACTTGTAATTATTCATATGATTAAATATATCATGATTACATACCTCTAGAATGTAAAACATGATTTATATATAATATATATTCATAATATATATATATATAATAGATCGATAAATGGAAAGAAATACATCGTTCATAGAGACGGTAGGTCGTACGAACGCATTAACATGGTTTTTGTTTCCTTATTAAATTGAATGGAAGTAAGTAAATAACATATACATAAATAAAGTATCATTAATATGTTATATATATCATGATTATTTATCATATATACTTTATAATCATTCTTGAAAGGTTAACTTGGATAATGAATATCATCGCGTCGTGGAGACGGTTACGAGCAATGATATCATTCCCAAAATTATTGAATGGAAATGGAGTGGATGATATAATATCTAAGGATCATTATCATGTTATAATAACAATATATAGTTATTCTTTACACTATTATACCCATCCACGTATGGTGGTGGTGGAAAAACCGATTACACCACGGCGTGGAGATGATATTTCGTACGTACGCACGCACGGTGATTTCATTTTCTGTAGGATGGATAGAAGGTGAGATAGGGTTGGTTCATATTTATAATAACATATCATTATATTATGTATACTTGTGTTATTACTTTATTATAAAACAACAAAATAAGAGGATGTATAAGAAGAAATAAATTTGAAAGAATCGGTGAAGGATATTACCTCTTCTTCGACGCGCCTCTTCAAAACCTCCTCTTAGGGCAATAAAGTTGGTCTTTTAAGAAGACCAAAACCTCTAGTATGTTTCTAGAGAAGTGTATAAGATACTTTTTAGGGGTGGGATAAGCTTGAAGGCTCAGAATGGTGTGAGGAGAATAGGGAGGAGGTTCCCTTTTATAAGAGAAGTGAGGGGCACTTTTGGAAACCTCAAAAATATAAATTAATAATAAAAACAAACCCCACTTAAAAACATCCAAATTGACTCAAATTAATATATGATGTAATATAGGGTTTTAATCTAATAAAAAAATTAAATTTAGTCATGTTTTTATTTTATTTTAAACCTTATCATTTTTATTTATCATTATTTAATCTATTTAATTGTTTTTGTGGTAATAATATTCTAAATTTTAAATTATTATAAATATTTAATTATGTGTTTTGAATTGTCTATAATTGGATACATTATGACATTTTAGACAATTTAAATTTAAATTTATAATTTTCAAATATTTTTGTGATTTTTAAACAATTTTATAATATGTTATTTTTATAAAATAACAATAGTGTCAATTTTGACACTATTCAATTATTTGAATTTAAATAAATTCCACATAGAAGATATATTTGATCCAAAATATTTAATAGATTTATAAAATTTCATATTCATCTAGGAAATTCGTGGATCACATTAAATAGTTCATATAATATTTATTTTAATATTTTTAAAACCATTTATTTGATATTTCTCTTAATAAAATAATTACTACCACATTTTTGTATAATTATTTAACATACTTATTTGTTTCATAAAAATTAAAACTAAATTCCTATGATGTATATATATATATTAAATTTCTAAATAATACGTTTACTATAATTTATCATCTTAAACAGACAACATTTAAATTGTTATACTTATTAAGTTATGAAGGTGACAACTTTGACATTATTAAAACTAAAATAATATAAATGTCATAATCTTATTTATACAGCCCAAAATGGTCCCGAAGTTTACCCATGGATTATTATGGTATATTTATACTCGAAAAATAGGTTTTGTTCAAGTTTTTGGGGCTTTTATGTGTATTATTACTTTAATAAAAACTAAATTATTGATTTTTCACTAAGTAAATAATTTCTGTATCATTAATGTATAAGCTATTAAGGTAATTAAATATTTCATAAAAATTAAAAATAAATTACCATAATAAAGAAAAAAAATTATATTTCAAATAATTAATTATAATCAAATTTATATTCTGAATAACCTTATATTAAAAATACCTTAATTATTAATGTTTAGGTGAGAAAAATTTCGCTTTCTTTTAAATAAATTAAATTAAAAGTATTAATCACATCCAAGTGGGTACCAATAGATTATATTTAGACCCAAGTATGTTTTATAAAAAACTATAATCATCCAATTATATTAAGAAAAGTGTTAGGGTAATTTTATAATATTATATTTACCCTTAATTACGTGATTTACCTTTAACTATGGTAAATAAAATTTACCATTGTTATGATTCATGATGCCCAAAAATAACAAGAATCCTATTAATATAATTTGAACCCAATGATTCCAAATATATAATCCATTTTTCCTAATACAAAACACATATTTTTCATAAATTAAATTAAAATTAATCTCGTTGTGGAAAGAAAATTGGTTTTTGTTTAAAACATTGCTAAAGATTGAATTTATTTTACCTACGAAGTCAATGTAAAATTAATGATAATTACATAGGTTATATTAAATGGTAAAAATATATTCTATTTATGCTTTAAACTCATTCAATATTATAACTTAACCATATAAATTTTCTTGATGAAAAAAATTGTTTTTAATTAAAATATAGTGTATTTCTACTATTCATCAAAATAAGAAACTTATCAGAAAAATATCAAAAATTTATCCAAAGAAAATTTTTATATCCTGATTCTAAAGAATAATTTTATTTTGTCACATTGAACATATAAAAATTTCAAAACTGTATTTAAAATGGGTGTGCCATCAATAGGTGGCAAAACTACATTTTTTGAAAAATACTTATTTTATCCAAAAAATTTATTTTGTTCACATACCATGATCTAGAAAATGTTTAACATGAATGATAATGTTATAAAATTATAAATGAAGTTAATAATATTCCTAACGGATAGTTCATAATAATATTATAACAATATATCATTGTTTGGTGAAACTCGATATTGCGTACAACACACACTATTGAGAAAGGTCGCAATTGCGTGTAATGCAAGCCAAGTCAGGGATGTGTGCAGTGAAATCTCCCTTTAGTGTTGTGTATAACATAATAAAAACTTATTTCATTTATACATTAAAAAAATCAATATTTAACTTTGCGTAGAATAATTTCTACTAAATGAACTTGAAATTGTGTATAACACGAGCCAAGAATAGTGATGCGTATACTGCAATCTAATACGGTGTTCCATATAGTATAAGCTAATCTTGGTGTAGTGTACAATATAAGACATAAAAGAAATTATAAATAATATTTCTCATAAAATATCAGGGTGTTACAGAAACTATTGAAATATGGTAATTAATGTTATCTTTCACATATTCTTGAAAAAAAAAAGGAATTGTTCAGATTAATGATGTGCTAGTGATAAATGAGTATCTTGATGTTTTTTTGATGATTTTTTTATTACTATACCTAATAAAGAAGTTGATTTTACTGTTTACTTAGTTCTCGATGCTAAGCTAATTTTGTAACTCATTTATTGAATGGCTCATATTGAACTTTTAGAGTTAACGATGCAATTGTAGGAGTTAATTAGATAAAGGTTTCATTCATCTTAGCTTATCACCATGGGGTGCTTCAGACATTCTAGTTATAACGAAAGATGGTTCAGTAAGACTTTTTATTTATTATAGAGCCTTGAATAACATCAATACAAAGAATATGTATCCTTTACCTCATACTAATTATTTGTTTGATCATCTCCAAGGAGAGAAATATTTTTTTCAAAGTTTTACTTGAGGTCGAGGCTACCATTGGTTGAAATTAAATAAAGCAGATATTCTGAAGACCATGTTTCATACTACATATGGCCAATATAAATTTGTATTTATTCCTTTTGGGTTAAATAATGCAGAGATATATTTATGGATATTATGAATAGAATATTATATTATTTCTTGGTAAAGTTTTTGGTTGTGTTTATTGATAATATATTGGTATATTATAAAAATAAATATAAGCATGAAATTCATTTAAGTGTTGTCTAGAAAACCTTAAAAGAAAAAAATGTATGGGAAATTCAGAAAGTTTGATTTTTTGTTATAAAAAATTTCATCCCATGGTCACATTGTTTCTATAGATGGCATAATTATTGATCCTACTAAAAAATATATTGGTGAAGAATGTCCAATAAACAAAAATATAACAAAGATTCATAGTTTTCATGTTTTTCTAATGACATTACTGTTTTTTATAAAAAATTCATGATTATATATCCCATAAACTAAGTTAACTTCAAAAGGTGTTAAGTTCATCTAAAAAAATAATGTGATGACTATTTTTCAAAATTAAAAATAAGATTAGTGAATGCTCCAGTTTTGCCACTACCTTCTACAAATAGTGAATTTGTTTTCTATAGTGATGCTTCGTTGAAAGGACATAGTTTTGTCCTAATGTAGAATAATCAGGAAATTTATTATGCTTCACTTCATTTGAAAACTCACTAGTAAAATTATAGTACACATGATTTGGAATTAGCTACTATTTTTTCTTTAAAAATTTCGAGGCATCATCTCTATGAAGTAAAATGTGGAATATATACTGAAAAAAAAGATTGAAGTATATATTCACTCAGAAAGAATTAAACATGAGACAGAGAAGAGGGTTGGAACTAATCAAGTATTATGATTTCATGATTCATTACGATCCTGTAAAACCAATCAAAGGGGTTTATGCTTTGAGTCGGAAAAGTAAGGCTACAATAACTATGCTATATTTGGAATGTGATATTTTTCTTAATGATTTGATGAACACTATAATGGAAGTTATTGGTGTAGAAAATTCCTCTATTTTTTTATGTGAAATCAACTCTATCATACAGAATTATTAAAGCACAGAAGGAAGATAGAAAATTGTAGAAAATGATATAATTGGTTTAGAATGGTAATTTACCTGAATTTAAAATTGATAAAGAATATGTTTTGTGGTTTAGGAAGATATTATGTGTGCCATGTGATTCACAGTTGAAGAATGAGTTGTTATGTGAAGCTCATAGGTCTCCATTTTCAGTTTATCCAGGAATTACTAAGATATACAGAGATCTTTAGGAGGATTATTGGTAGGGTATAATGAAAACAGATATTGTTGACTTTACTATGAAGTGATTGAATTGTTAATAGGATAAAGCAGAGTAGTAGTTACTGAAATTGACACTTCAGATTTTTCTAGTACCTGAGTGGAAATGGGAAAATATATCCATGGATTTTGTAGTGGTATTACAAAAGACTTCTCAAGTTAACAATGTGATCTAGGTTATTGTGGATCGATTGAATAAATCTTCACATTTTCTTCATATTCGAGATACGTTTTCTGTACATCAACTTTCTCAATTGTATATTAAAGAGATAATTAGGATACATGGTGTTCCCCTCTCTATTTAATATTATCATGATCCACATTTCACTTCTTACTTTTTGAAAGTCCTTCAGAAGTCATTTGGAACTTAATTAAATTTCAATACAACTTTTCATCCACAGTTACATGGATAGTTAGAATGAATAATTTAGACCCTGGAGTATATTCTTCATTCTTGTTAAATGGATTTACATAGAATTTGGGATCAACATATTTATTTGGTAAATTTTTCTTATAATAATAATTTTCATTACATTATATATATGGAACCATTTGAGGAATTATATGGAAATCAGTCTCGAACTCCAGCTTTTTGGGATTAAGTAGGTGAAATGAAGTTGATGGGAGCATTATTGGTAGAAAAGATAGAAACGAAAGTTCATTTGACTCAAAATCACTTGAGGACAGCTCAGAGAAGATAGAAAAGTTATATGGATAGCTTTAGGAAGGATCTTTCTTTCAAGGTAGGTGATCATGTCTTTATCAAATTTTCACCATGGGAAAGTGTGATGCGCTATGGTAAGAAGGGAAACCTGAGTCTGCGGTTTATTGGACCCTATGAAATCATGGAGAAAATGGGATCAGTTGCCTACATAGTTTATTTACCTCTGATTTTATCATCGGTACACAATATCTTTAATTTTTCAATGTTAAGAAATTATATTCTAGATCCATATCATGATTTGAGTCCAGAAGTATTTCGGTTTTAAGGGAATATTTCTTATGATTAACAACTTGTCCGGCTTATTGACCAAAGATTGCAAGTGTTGTGTAATAAGGTGATTTATCAAGTTAAGGTTTAATAGAAATCCCATATGGTTTAAGTAGAAACAAGGGAATCTAAAAATTCTATAAGGGATAAATACTCCAACTTATTTAATAATTATAGAAAATTATGGGGATGTAATTTCAAAAAGAGGGGAAGGATGTAACATCTCAGGTATTTATAGAAAAATAATGTTTCATATCTATTAATATTTATGAATTAGATATTAATTATACATAAAAGGGGTCACTATGTCTACTAGAGTACCAGACATGCAACAAAGGGTTTCTATGAAATCTTATGTTTCACACAAGATTGAGATATACCAAAAAATAATACATTATTAATATTATTTTTTAAAAGGTAGTTAAAGCCTAGTCTATGTATTGTTGGGAATAAAGAAAAACAACTATATTATATTTAAACATGTTTGTTAATTTTTTTTAAATTCATCAACTAGATTTTAGAGGCTTAAAATGAGAATAACTCATAATTTAAACATAAAATACTTTTACATTTTCAAAAGGTAGTTTTACTATCTTTTGTGGGAGAACCCTTTTTTAATATAGTTTTTATTCACTTTTATATGTTTTATTTGATAAAATAAACTTATTATTTGTAATTAGGGAATTAAAAAATTACATTTGTTTAAATATTGGTATTTTTATGATAAAATTATTCTTTTAATAAATAGTAAAAATACTGAATTTTAATTCAAAAATGAATTTTCATCTAATATATTTATATTGTTATATTATATTTTGAATTGGTTTTAAATTATATTTAAATTATGTTTTTATGATTTAATTAAATTTTGGACATTGTAGGTAATTTCACCTTGAAATTTTATATAAACACATGTAAATATTTTTATGGCTTTTTACTTTTAAGAAACATGTTTTCTCATTTTGACAACGTGAATTAATTTTAAATAAATTACTAAAACTTCTGTGTTTTGAATTTGGAAAAATGGATTCTATGATTTTAATTATAATTTCAATGTTATTTAAATAGGCCCCTTTTATTTTTGGACATGATGACTAGTAACTTCAGTAATTATTATTATTTACCATCATTAAAGGGTAAATTAGGTAAATAAGGCTAAAAATAATATTATAGTAGAATAAAACTACCCTAAAACTTTTCATAATACAATTTTATGAGATATGGAACACCAAAAAACCCTTGGGATGAAAATTTGGCCTTCGGAAGCCACATGGGGGTGATTATGACACTTATAACTTTTAAATTAAAAGGAAAATATGTTATAAACATATATCTTCTTACTGAAAAAAATTTAATATGGGTATATATGAGTGATATATTAGACTATAAATAGTAATTAGAAATATAAAAATAATTCCTACATCGTGTTATTTTATTTAGAATCTTTAAACATTAAATAACTAAATTTAATTATGACATAATGATGATGAAGTGATTACTTTATTAATGAATGAATCAAATTAATGATATTATAAATATTAAAATAAATATTTTTGAAATAGTTTATTTTATCCACGATTTTCTAGGTAAATATTAAAAGTTATATGACTAATAAATGTTGTTATTTGAAGTTATATATCTTTTTATATTTTATTTAAATTCAATAAAATTAATAGTATAGAAATTGACATCAATTGTATTTCATAAAAATAATAATTTATTAAATTATTTAAAAATCCTAAATATATTTTAAAATCACAAAGTTATTAATTTAATCTGTAAAAGATAATTAATTGTCCAATTATGCAAAATTTACCCCATATAATTATAATTTATATTCTCTTAAAATTTAAAATGGTGTTGCCACAATTAAACTTAAAAGAGAATAATTAAGGGTAAACTGGAAAGATAAGGTTTAAATTAAATCAATATATGTCTAAAAATAATTGTATCATCATAATTTTTGAAATATACTCATATTATATTTTACATATCTCAATATGGAATCATTTGGATTAAAAAAATAATATATATTAATTATTTATTTTAAGAGTTTCCAAGAGTGCCCCTCCCCTATCCTATAAAAATGTATCATATCTTATCTAATACTCACACTCAAAAATAATTTTGGTTGAGTTTGGATCTTTCAAAAACTTTTACCATAATCCATACCCACATTATTTAGCCCTTAGTTTAGACAGAACACCCTTTTTGAGGTTTTAAGGTGATCTTAAAGGGTTATCAACTGAAGAAGAGGTATCATTTTTTTAAGTATTTAAATTTTATTTCTTATTACACACCCTTTAAGTCTTCTTCATAAAATTTTAAAAAATAAATCCAGTGTTCTCAAAATACTAAGATGTTATTATGTTAATATCATCCCCTAAATTCATCTCTACTTCCAACAAATGGGTAAGGAATTAAGCGTACATGTGTACGTGTGAATCATCACCTCCACGAAACGATTTACTTCATAATCCATTATCTTCTATCAAGATTTATTATAATTATGGAATTAATATTCATATGTTATTTTCCTGAAATATTTATCTTTTTAAAATAATAATATTTCAATTATGTTCTTACATTCCAATCACATAAAAACAATAATTTCATTTGTACGTATGTGTGAACTATCCCCTCCACAAAGCTATGTGAATCGTTTTTATTAACCACATCACTTGTATGGTATAAATAAGTATATTTAAATTATTATTATTATTTTAGTAGTACTATGATCATTATTTAAAGATAAAATAATAATTACCTTATTTATATAATTATCAATGAATAATAAAAACGTTACTCATGTGTACGTATGACTTACAATCTCAATGATTATAACATTGTATATGTTTTAATAACCAAAATTCATGGTTTGATTAAAAGGTATAATTTATTTATAAATATAATAATAATTTCATGAATACTATTCTAGAGATTATGGACTTATGACCACGCGGACTACTGACATCAAAACCATGATCATTTTCAAACTAATTACCGAATATGGACAAAACAACTGATATGAACTTAAATAATTATGAAATATTTATTACATGGTAATAAGTGATAAAAAATGAATAATAAACACAAAAAATTTTCTCAAGAAAGTAAAATATAATCTATGTTTATTATTTAGGAATATAAATATTGTACGTGATGAGTCGGACTCACGGTAAGGGACTTCATCTCAATCCCCTTTCATTGAGAAATATTTTGATGTTATACATCACCTTCTTTTATAAGGTGTATAATTAACCTCTTTGAATTTTAATTTCAATCAAATGTTTTGAATAGGATTCTTTTTCTATGAATCATTTTACTAAACAACAAAATGAATGTTTTTTTAACGTATGCAGAGACATCGAAATTTCTACATTCTATACCATTATTTGGAATTTGGATTCCTCTACAAGTTGAAATTTTTTTAAAAGAAAAGTAAATACCATATTACCTTTTTAGGTATTTTGGTATTGAAAATGGATTTGAGAATGGATTTATTATATCAATATATTGAAATGATATTTTATGATTGCAATTTTGAAATGTTATTTTTTGTTTTATGCATATTTTATGAGTTATGATCATATTATGGTTCTTGGGTATTTATTATGTATATGGGTGGTTTCATGGTAAAATGAAGGTGGGTGAGCCCGTGAAATCTCTCCAATAAATTATGTAATGATATGGAGGTAAACCTTAAGGATTATCCTAAGATATTTAGGAAATATACTGTGATGGGTATTCCAAATGTAACCATGAAGGTTACTCTCTTGGTAGCTATAAAAGCTACAATGTAAGTGTGATATAGATTCCACAAGTTACCTTTATGATTTATGGTTTCTATAATGTTTTTCAGGATTCCTATGATTTCATGGGTTTATAAATATTCATGTACTAATGTTTTCTTTCCTTATTTTATCCCTTACTGAGTTTTTGGGTCAATCCCATGTTTTTAGAATGTTTTCATAGGGTATAAGGATGTCTAAGAGAACAAAAGAAGTTGAGAATATTTTTATCAAGAAAAGAAACCATGTTTTATTTTTAAAAGGGTTTCCTTTAGTGAGAAAATGGATACTATTTTGATAGTATCCTCTTGTATGATTATGATATTATATGCATTAATAATGGCCTAATTCTCTAAAACTCTAAACCTAAAAATATTCTCTATGTGAATTAAATTCAAATTGTTAACAAATATCAATATTATGTAATATTTTAAGGATGGGGACTTATATTGAAAGGAGGAGTTGTATCTTATTAGAAACGATAAGTTTGATAATGATTCATTCATATATGCTTTTTCTCTTTATATGATATTCATTAAAAAGTTCATTATACACACTAAAACGAGTACTAAAAAAGTGGAAAATTGAATTCTCTTTGAGTTATGGAGTGGAAATAAACATGTTTTGACGCATACATATGTATGGGGTTACGATGAATTTATTAAGAACATTTTAGGAAAGAAACTACAACCCCTCTTCAAAATGTTTATCTTTAAAAGGTTTTGTAATAAAATAAAGGGATACTACCTATACAACCCCGTAGACATGAAAGTGACTTTCTCCAAATAATATTTTTTCCTTGATAGGGAGAACATCTTAAAAAACATAGTAGGAGAAATATTTACTTCAATAATGTTTATTTTATGATAAAAAAGATTTTTTATAGGAAAATATTTTACATTTACCCATGGAATAAGTAATTAGTGAAACACAATTAATGGATAGGAGAACTAGAGAGTCAAGAGAACAAGAGAGATATTGTTTTATAGTCACTAAATATGGTGACTCATAATTGGTTAAAAATGATGTACCTATATCTTATAAAGAGGTAGTATAGAGTTTATGAGCTGAAAGATAGAAATAATCCATGAATTATAAAATAGATTCTATGTATCAGAACCAATTTTGGGTTCTTGTCAATGGGCCAATTGATGAAAATATCATAGGGTGAAAATTAGTATTCAAGTGAAACATAGACGATGAAGGTAAATTAAATACCTATAAAGAAATTTTATTGTATAAATGGTTTCAATATAGTCAAGGAATTAAATATAAAGAAACTTTTTCACCAATTTATAGGATTAAATCCATCAGAATTATAATTGATAACAGTTTTCCCAAACTGTTAAGTTTGGAATATGAATGTCAAAAGAGATTCCCTTAATGGTAACCTTTAAGAAGATGTCTACATAAAACAATAAGAAGGGTTTGTGAATCCATTTGATTCCAAAAGGATATTAAAGATACAGATATCCATTTATGGATTGAAGCAAGCATCTAGGTAATGGATATTCGATTTTATGAAGCTATAAAATAATTTGGTTTCATTAAGAATAAATTTAAACCATGTATTTATAGTTGTTTTAGTGGTACTATGTTAATTATCCTATAATTATATTTTTGTGACATATTACTTATTAAAAGTTACATACTTGTCTTACATTATGTTAAGGACTTGTTAATAAAGTGTTTCCCTATTAAAGAAATAAGTGAATTAGCCCATGATCTTGGTATCAAGATCATTTGTGATATATCCAAGTGGCATATTATAATAACTTTAATTACACACATTGAAAATATACTAAATAGATTAAGTAAGGAAAATCCAATAGGGGATTTGTTCTAGTGTCAAATGGTATACATATTTCAATGAAAATTTTTTCTCAGACACAACAGCATAAAGAGAGAATGAGTAAGATCCCATAACCATTAGTGATAGTATCAATCATGAGTTTGATTTTATGTACTAGAGTTGGTGTTTTCTATGAATTAATCATTATAGGAAGATATCAAGAATATCTAAGACAAGAACATTGATCTAATGTTAAGACTATCCTCAAGTGTCTAAGAAGAACAACGGATATGTTCCTCGTGTTTGGGGGATATGTAGAGATAATCATCATAGGTTATACTGATGCTAGTCTTCAAAAGGATCAGAATTATCTAAATTCATATCCATGATATGTTTTCTATTTCAATGGAATATCTCTAAGCTAGAAGAGATCGATGTATCTAGTTATCACTAATTCTATAGTTGAGTCCAACTTTATAGTAGCTTCTAATATTTCCAAAGAATCTATTTGGATATGAATCATTTTTAGGAGTTTTATGTGGTAACTAGAAGTAAAGACCATCTCATAGTGTATTATGATAATACTTCAATGGCATCTGTTGAAAAAGATCCAAGGTCACACCAATGGAAAAATCAAATAATCTATAAGTATCACATCTTGATGTTTTTCTCTCTAAGGTGTGTAGTTTTAGTAAGAATAGTTATTGTATAAGAAAACATGGGGTACTCATTGAGTAAAGGCCTATCATAGCAAAAGAATAAGTGTTATATGAGATCTAGCATAATAAAGGTTGTTAGCAGTTTTCCTTCATGAAAGTGAGTTTCTATTAGAGATACATTACAAAAAAACATTTATATACATTATAATAACATAAATTATTTTTTTAATATTAATAAACTCCTTTTAACATCATGATTTTTGTTCTGTGTAACAAAGAGAGTGATAATTTCCTAAGAGTAACAATCACACTGAAAAGTCAAAGATGTTCGCCGTTGTGTTGAGAACTCAGAAGTTACATGATATTATTATTAAATATATATTCCATAGTTGGATAAAGTCATTTTAGGGACAAAAATGATATAGTATATCAAGGGTGGGGTCTCATAGAACTTTGAGGGACCTTCTCATGGTCTACAACCATTCTAATATCCATTGTAGGATATTATGAGAATGAGACTCATGGGTAGGAAGTCCATATTTATTTGTTTCATTGGATATTACTTTCTATGGATTCATATATTTATCCTTAGACATTATTTTATTTTTAACGGGTGTTATAATTCACATAATATGATATATTGAAAAAAAAAAGTGATGATATATGTTCTCAGTGATGTAGGATGCATTGGGTGCATTACGAGTAAAATTTTATTAATGAATAATGTGAGAAACAATTTTCCCCTTATATTATTTAATTTAATTTTGAATATTGGGTCATATTATCGAAATGATATAGACTAAATAAATCAATTTCTATAGTGTTCTGTAGGAAAGTTCGATTTCCAAAAAGTCAAAGAAAGATACATCTATCATATTGGTTGATGGCACTAGGACGCAACCTTCTTGATTAGAGATATCATGATAAAGAGATTATAATACATCCTAAGTGTTTGTATCATGTATTTTTTAGGTGTTTCATTAAATTTATTATCTATGGGTTACTTGGAATGTTCCTCATGATAACCTTGGACTTTTGGACTCTTCGCCTATTTCCAGTGATTAAGTGTCCCATATGGTAACTCAATAAGTGTATCTAGAATCCCAATTAAATAATATATTTTTATTTTTTATCTAACAAGTTGTATAAATATTATTCCTTTTCATGTTTTAATAACTATTTTTTTCTCGATCACATATATTCTATCACAATTTATTTTAGGGAATGTTATTTGAGAAGAATATTTAATAAATATTTATTTTTTATTAAGTAAATATAATATATATTTATTTATTAGTAAATAATGGAGTGATATTTATTTTTCAAAAAAATAGTCATTATTAAATGATCAATAAATATTATTAAGGAATAGAGGAATGGTGGACTTAGTTTAATGGTCTAGAGATAAATATTATATATTGAATATTATTTCAATAAATAATATTTAATTTAATTCATGAGTTTAGGCCATGTCAATAATTATAATCATTATCATCATCATCATCATCATCATCATCATTATTATTATTATTATTATTATTATTATTATTATTATTATAGACTTGGGTTCTATATTGATCACAAAAATAATTAGGGCACATGTGAAATTATTATTTTTAAACAATAAGAGTACATAAATCAAATTGTATTACTTCACTAAGAGAGACAGTTCATTTTGTGTTGTACACAATGGGATTTGTAGATAATCCTCTCCATTAACTAGATAAATCCCTCTCTATGAACACTCTGAATAATGGAGGGAAATCCTCCTCCACTAATACTCTCATGTATAAAGAGATCGAAGATAACCCTTCATTGAAGTGGTTCTTGAGGCGATCAATAGAGAATGATTAAAGTTATAAGATATATTATGACATAACCCAGATATACCTATGGAAATTCTTAGAGGTCCATGGAACACATATGTATCACCATTGGGGAGAATTGACTCTATATTCCTCTAATTCAATGAAGGTACGACATAGATACATTTTCATAATGATCAACCAAGAAATAATTTCTCACAATGTAATTATTTAATTACTTAAATTAATTATAAGTAATATGTGATGATCATGAACATTGGTTCCATCCATTATCCATTTTATATATTATTTAATTAAATACCATTGATCATGAAGTTCATCATCCTAAAAATCTTAGATTAATCATCGATCATAACAAAAATAATAGTTGGACACAACCCACCCAATCCATCCCTAGTTCTTGAAACAATCACTTTGTGCATCTTCTAATCCAAGAATATTTCCAAACATTTAACAAAACCTCTCCTCCCCAATATTTTCAAATCCAAAAGTTGTTATTCTCCCCAAAACACCAATTCCATGTTCCATAATGGGTCTTTAAATGTATTTATATTTCTGAGGTAACATTCTCAAACTACCTCTTTAAATTTATTTTATTATTCTACATTCTCCTCACCTAATTAATCCATAAAATCATAATACCTCAAGTATAATGTATATAATTTAATTTTATATTTATATTTGATTATATACTATCCATTTATTTTGTCATCTTGTCTTATTCAACGAAATGAAACCATTTTCCAAATTATAGAGGTTAACTGTCTCTGTGGATAATTAGTTTTCATTTTCCATTACCTCATTCAAGTAGGGCCATAAAACTATTATTATTATTAAATAAAATTTTAAAAACCATATTATAACTTATTTAATGTTCTATAACTAATATATATACATAATATTAAATAAAAAGAAACTAGTTTGAGAGGGTCTGCAAACTTACCAAAATAAACTAAAAAATTTTCATTAACATTTTACTAAATGAATCATACACATTTCATAAAAATGGAATATGGGAACATTTAAAATTCTATAAGTTAATTAATACCATTTCATTTTACTTATGCAGTTTTATTCCAATTTTACATGAACATCCATAATTATACACAAGTGAACCTACCATGAAACCATGAAATGAATGCTCCCAGAACAACGAAATTAAACACTATAACTCATGAAAATGGATATAAATGAATATAGTAAATTTATATTAAATAAAATAGGTGTGTAATATATTATTAATTGATTAATTAATTAATTTAATTTGGTTATCCTAGACATTAAGTACAACTGGATAACATATTCATACACAAGCTATTGGATCTCTTAGAACCTTCATATTTCCTTTGGGCAACGATGTATATCCCTTATCCTTAATTTATATCTTCATTATTCTAATATAATTATCCTATATTCGGTATATGTTTTACAAACATATAAATACAACTTAATTAATCTTTCTTTAATGGGTAAATATATCTTTAAAATGGTACCCTTCTCAATTCCTCTTGATAGGAAAACCCGATTAAAGGGAACTTCTCACTTTTCTCAACCCTTTTCAAATACACTCCATAAAATGTATTAAGACACCAATATTTTATAAAATCGATTATTTCATCATGAAAAAAAAATCATCAATTTTTGGTTTTATCAAAATAATTATGACTTTATTCTATTTAAAGACACTTCCTTTTTTCCCTAAAAATATGCTTAAGTGGCGCATTTTTTAAGTTACCATGCCATTCCTTTTCCTGTTTTCAGTTTAGTTAGATTTAATTATTCATGATATGTTATTATATTTCATTTATGAATGTCCAATTATAATTTAATTACCTTCTTTCATTGATACCATTATGATACACCCTTTTTTCCTTATAACATGTTTACGAAACCCATTTATTTCCATGGGTAACCATTATGATTATTCATTATGTCTGACTTATTTATGTGGAAATCATATGCATGTACATGTTATGATGCATTTTTCTAGAGATTGATCGATATAATTGGATAATTTTTTAGCCTCATGAGATATTATTTATGGTATTATGGGGTAAACCTAGTCTATTGTGCGACTCTTTCCACCATTTGATATTATAATGTAAGTTTGAAATAATTCATGTTTATGTCATGATATATGTTTTTGAAACATTATTATCCTTCAATTATCATATGATTACATGTTCTTGATTTTATGATTCCATATGTTTATTCATGATCCATTCCTTTTAATTTATCATGTTATGCCTTATGACTCATGTTCCATGTTTCAATTCCATATTTATTTTCCTACATGGATTTTTAGCTCTCCCATTTTCTATATTTTCCATGGGTTGTCCTATGTATTTATAAGATATCAAATGGAGTTACGAATCATTATGGATATCAATAAATAATTTTTTTATTCTAGTTTAATTTTTTCTAACTAAGTGACCAGTATTCCAATAACACTAGTATTTTTTATCCTTGGTTTGCAATTAATATACAATTATGATCAAATTAATATAATAACATGTGTAAAAATCTATGGTCACTATATCATGGATCAGCAAAATAAATTTCATTTTAGGGGTCTAAAACTAATAATTTGGAGAACAAATGGATCCCTGGATTTGAGTTATCATATATCTGGCACTTCTATGGAAGCTTGACCGCAAGGCTCTAGAGAAGAGATGTCGGAGATAACCCCTCTTTCCACACTATCAACACTTTCTATGATGTTTTGGGAAGAAACTATGGTAATGTATTACCGTCCCATATTTAAACCTCTATAGAACTCCTTCTTAGGATCCTAAATTAACTAGACTCTACTCAACCTATCTATTTCCAATACATTACATGTATGTGCTCTTTCTCTCCCTGATATGATGGGAAATGCATAAAAAAATAAGATATCCACCCACTTGAGTACTTAATAATAGAATAACACTAGATACTTGATCCTCTTATAAGACCTTATCAATAGTCAAGGCCTTCCATAGTGTAGTGACTTGGGTTGGACCGATAAGACTATATATTGTTTCTAAGAATATTTCGGAAGCTAGATGTTGACTCATTGTGCGAATATGCGGCCCCTAGATCCAAAGAGTACTAATTTTAAAAATATTAAATATATCTTTTCACAAACATAGTTTATATTGAAACATGAATAAATATTGATTAGATTCTATTATTTGAAATATGAGGTTGTGCTCAAGTTCAGAATGTTGTGTTTTCCCTAGGAGTGGCATAAAGTTTTATGTGTTGATATTTTTTGTCAGAGGAAAGTTGGACGGGTGTTATGTGATAGACTAAATAATTAAATGAAAATTTAATTATAATCTAAACCAAATCCCTCTCCCTCCCTCTCGTAGTGTGGACAAACCAAGATAGGAGATTCTTTTGTGACCTCCCTTTCACAACAATAAAAATGATGACAAATAAATTTAATGAGGTGTTTCCAATCTCAGTTCATGTTGTTGATCATCATCATGATACGAGTGTAATTATACACCCAACGCTTTGTTGTTTCACCATATAGGTAGAATATTTTTATTTTTGGTCCTGATATCCTTCGCTTTTCACTATTTTAAAGTTTTTAGTGCCCTATTACAAATGTTATAGATCCCTTCTAGGTCGATATGTAGGTTTCAAGGTAAATTGCAGAGAATAAATAGAATTCAAAGGTAATTCACATAATAAAATTACTATCTATATGGTGTGTATTCCATTGGGAACACTATGTATTCCTTCCTATTTGGAAAAGAATAACCTCTAGGGTCTACACACCATGTACCAGAGTTACATGTCATTTAGTGACCCCATGTCGTTTGGAAATGGGACATGGATTGGGATATCCATGCAAAAGTACATGGATGTGTAAAAGTACATGACTAAAAGTACCCGAACTTTGGGCTATGGACACAAGAATTGGAAAACCACATGGAATTTTTTTTCCTAAACACATCATTTAGTATAGCATACATGATGTGTGAGTGATGCTGTTGACGGATCTATAGAAGAGTAAAATGGATAGGGGCCGAGTGAAGTGGGATATTCCATGTTGGAGATGTGAATGCCATGTACACCAACATGGGTTTCAAAAACATGTATATGGGATACACATCCAAGTTATCGTGCAAGCTCATATGTTTTATGGACCCCAGTGCACACCATGTAATCCTTAAGATCTTCTTGAGATCTTATTCCTTTTGTATATCCATCTCTAGAACTTGGATTCGGGCTTGTGAGTAGCCAATCATGAGAATTTTCCCATGTAAAACGTGATGGAGGGATCTGTTTTGGAATACGACGTCAATATTGAGTTCATCAATCATGAATACATTTTAGAAGTTCTTATCCTTGGGTGTGTATCATTGGGTTGATGTCGGGGTTGGTGCCCCTCCCTTTCGCTTTGGGTTGTGGGTATCCTAGACAATTTGGGCCGGTAGATCAGTGTGGTTTGTAAAAAGTGATGTTGGGACCGGTAATCCCCTGTGGAATTAGGGTGAAGGATTCCCTTTCATCTCTAATTTGGTAGAGAGTAGACTCCCCACATTATGGGCATGGGTTCTAGACCTTTGGGTAGTTATTCTGGGGTTGGTAGTCCCCTCGTGAACTAGGGTACGAGTTCCTCTTATCATTAGAGTAGTTTGAGATTTTGATCCCCTATCGTGTAAGGGTGAAATCCTTCCATACTCATTCGATAGATAGAGTAGTTACTCCTCTATTGGACAAAGGAAAATGTCGTCTATCTGGGGAGTTGGTACTCCCCTACCGTGTTAGGGTTTGGTTCCTTTAGATGTTTTGTATAGGTAGAGTTGGTATGCCCTTGTTGTGTTAGGGTGTATATCATCTATCCTTTTTGTTGAAACTACCCTATCCTACTAGGGTGAAGGTCCTCCCTACAATTTTTTCTAACATAGTTAGTACTACTATGTAGTAATAGAGATATGGTACTCTAGCCTAGGGTTGGTACTCCCATATTGGGTTAGGGTGGGGTTCCCCCATAATAAACGAGTTGGTAGAGTTATTACCCCCTTTTTGTTTCATGGTGCAGGTCCCCAAGTGTAACACCCCGAGCTTCCACGATACGCTTCTCATTCAATAATGCAATAGCTTGCATTGTACGCAACTTTGAGTTCTAAAACACCGCGACTAATCATAGTAGCCGTTATGAATAGTAATAACCACTTTTTAAAATTATATAAATTTTATATTTCAAAATGGACTTCATTTTTGGATTCAGAATATCGAAATTAGCCTATGTTGAATTTTTGGTATTTTTCTGAGAACTTCTAATTTTTTATGAATAGTGAAAATACTTAAAAACAACTTTTTTAAACAAAATAATTTATAGTGATAAATTATACTATTTAGTGGTTTTAAGGTAAATTAGAATATATTTTTACCATTTTATCGAATGGTGGTCATTAGAATTAATTTAACATTGAAATTGGACATAAACAATTGCCAATCTTTTGATATAAATTGTTTCTTAAAAACACGCTATTTGTCGTAACAGTGGGAATTAATTATAAAATTAATTAATGCAACGTATATGTTTGGAATTTTTTAAAATAGGCAACATTTTTGAATTCAGAATATCAATTATAGCTTAGGGTGAAATTTTGGCCTTGTTCTGAAAAACATCAATTTTTGATGAATAGTGAAACCACTAAGTGGTAGTTAAATAACTGATTTTTCATTTAAATGAAATATTACCACTTCTGTGATTTGATTTTCAAAAATCCGACATACATGGTTGTAATTAATAAGTAAAATGTGGTTCAATGAGATTAAAATAATTTTTTGGTGAATAGTAACTTTTAAGTTCTTAATCGCGATTAAAGATAATTAGTGTAGTTTAAGGTACAAATAATGTTTTAATAATATGAGATGAGCATGAAACTTGTCCTACTCCTATTGGATGAGTCATGTCCGACCAAGACAACCCATGGGTCAAATTGGGGACCCCATGGACCCACTTTAGTTGGAAAATGACATTAATATATATTTATTTAATGTTAAAATTAAATTGACACAAACATGAGTTATTTTACTAAAACAGTTTTTAAGTGGGTTTACACAAGTCCAAATTTTGACTATAAATATTAATTAGAAAGATAAAAAGATTTCCTACATCATAGTATTTTGTTTTATAATTTTTAGACATTAAATAAATTAAATTATTTATGATATCATTATGATGCAGCGATGACCTCATTTTTTAACGATTTTAATAAAATGAAAAGATAATGTAAAATCCAAGGCATAAACTTGTTCAAAGACTATTGGATGGGTAGATTTCGAACCCTTATCACCTTATCCACGAATTATATAAGTGTGGGACCTTTATAATCCGAAAAGCATTGTGTAATAATGTAACATTTCAATCTTTCCAAAAGAGCCCCTCCTCTCCACTTATAAAAGGCCCCCACCTATCCCACCATATTCACACCTTCAAGCCATTTGGATTGGCCAACCTCTGCCCAAATACTCTCCCAACTTCCCCCTATTACTCCTAGAAGCCTCACTTTGGGCAGAACTCTTCTCAAGTAATCCTTTTACTCAAATCAAAAAGAGTTACCCGATTTTGAGGTAATGTCTTCTCTAATGTTGTTTTGTTTTTTTTTTCTTCTCCAACCCCCTAAACTCTTTTTATTCATTTCTTTTGTAACAAAAACAGTATCCTAAATATACTAGGATGTTTTTATAATAAGTATTCGAGATACACTTACACACACCTACATCTAATGGTTAAAGAACATACGGTTTCTGTGGATGGCAAATTTCTGCCTCACGAAACGATGATTGTTCAACACTCATATAACACCTTCAAAGATGGCCATTAAGATGTCACTATTTTTATATATGATATATAATATGTTTATGTTTTACTTATGGTTCTTTATTTCTCATTTATGTCATACTTTATGATTTCCATTATGGGTAAAACGCGATAATTTCATTTTAGGAAGTGCGGACTACCACCCCCTCAAAGTGATGTGAATCGTTAATGCCATATGTGGGATGTATAAAGGATAGAGTAAATGATATTATATATGATATTATACTGGAACTATATTATACCTTTATATAATTATTATTTCATTACATTAAATACTAAATAGAAATGAAAGTAGCGTTCATGCGTACGTACGGCTTACCGTCTCCATGAACGGTGCATTTCATTTCTTACCTCTAAATGTTACGTAATATTATGAATGAATGTATATACTGGATATATATGATATATATGATATCTACATCATGAATATAATTCTGGATAAAATGGATATTTCACCACATGAACAACTTGTAATTATAAGAAGGTTATTGTTGACACAAGTACCAAAGATCGACAAAACGACCGTTATTAACTTAAATAATTACATAACGTTCATAACATTGTAATAAGTGATATAAAAAGGATAATAAAATTGAAAATGGTTCTTAATAAGTTAGATATTAACTCTAGTTTATTATTCAGGAGGTTAAATAACGGTTGAGTCAAGTCGGACATGAGGTAAGGGAATTTCTTAACCCAATTTCCATTCTTTGGGTTAATCTCATACTTTCCAATTATGTCATGATATTATTATGTATTATTTTGTATTTTTACTTTATTTATGTGTACCTATAGTGAATACACATAATATATCTATTTTATTTTAAAAATGATCTTCTTAAGGACTTCATCTCAATCTCCTTTCATTGAGTCATATTTGGTTTCATACACAACTTTCTTTTATACGGTGTATAAACCCCTTTGACTTTTACGTTTATTCAAAAGGAATCTTTTTTATACGAATCGTTTTACTAAACGAAAAAAAGGGAATGTTTTTCTTTCCGTACTTATGCGGCGACAACGACTTCTCCACCGCCGTGACCATTATTTGAGTTTCGGCTTCCTCTACAAGCCATCATTTTTTTAATGAAAAATAAATAAAAAGTTTTAACTTTCATTTATTTTGGTATTGAAAATGGTTTTGAAAGCGTTTTTATTATATCAATGTGTTGTATTTATATATTGTGATTGAAATGTGGAACTGTTATGTTTCCTTTATGCATGTTTTATGTGATACAATTATTTATGGTTTATGATATGTTTAAACCTATTCATATGAGGAATGAATTGGACTTAATAAGTGACGGGTGGAGCCCGCTATAGCTCCTCGATGCATCGGCAGGTATCATGAGACAAACTAGTGTCTTGGCACAAGGCCTTGACAAAATCTTATTTGTGGTCTTGGCACGAGGCCTTGACTACATGGTTATGATAGACTGGCATTATGCATTCCATCATTATGAAAGTGGTTATTGATATTGCATGTGATTATTCGACCAGTAGAATATCCATGTGAAGAAGTAAATTGCATTACCTCATTTTACTTTTGCCATATTATGTTGATGTTCAAGTTTAAAAGGCTTTTGTTTTAGTTATACATTGCCTTAAATGTTAATGTTTATTTATGAAAGCTTCCGCTATATTGTTATCCTTACTGAGCATCTGAGCTCACCCCTTTCAATGTTTTAATATTTTCCAGGATGTGAAGAAGTATTTGATGAATGACCTGCAGGGATAGTCATAAGAGGATATGAGTGTGGACTATGAAGACTTTGTTATTAGTTTTTCACTTTATGATGTAATTTAAGACTTATGAATGTATCTAGTGTTTCCAAGGGTACTAAACTAATCGGTCTTTCGAGACTTGATCTTTTGTGATCATGCCAATGTTACGAAGTAATGCACCGACTCTGGGTAGCTGGGTTCGGGGCGTTACAGTTGGTATCAGAGGCAGTTTAGTACTAACCTTGGAAGATGGATTTAGATAAACTCTGATTAGAGCACATAGCCCAAAGATAGACTTTGAGGATTACTATAGAATAACTTCCTAGAATTTTGTTATTGTAGAGATTTTGTGAGTTTTACGAGCAATAAATCCCTATCTAGATACGATCAAGTAGAGGCGGCTTTGGCACAGATGTACCTAGGGGTAAAACCCGAAAACACCGCTTTGAGCTGGACTCGAATGGGAACTGGTGCACGACAACGGGCCTTGCTGCACTCAGGGTTACGACACTCCTGGGGGATATGCTTTGGATAATTCACATTTTCTTTATAAACCACTATGAAGGGTTATGAGTATATACTTCCTCAAAGAAAACATTTTTATGGATTATATCCATAAATAGTTCAATTTATGTTAAGTATCTTACAAGTATGGAATTATGTATTTTGATTCATAAACTAATCTAGTTTATGCCATTGTTTAGAAATGGCGCCTAGTGGAAGAAATGGAAACCGTATTAATGCACGCACTCCATGTAGGGATTTCCCTCCTGCTCAAGATAATTATAGTGGGGCTGGCGATGCAACTGGTGCCGATCAGCTAATCACCATACTGGGACAACTTACTCAGGTTATGAATAATAACCTTACTTGTATGGAGCACCCTGATCCGCAACGTGGAGGATCAATGTTAGACCGCTTCATGAGGCAACAACCACCAACCTTCAATGGGGGTACAAATCCGTTAGTAGCTGAGCAATGGATAAACTCCTTAGAGAAAATATTCCATGCCTTGGGGAGTAGCGAAAGGGAGAAGGTTGTCATGGCAGTTTATCGCCTCACTGGAGATGCCGATCAGTGGTGGTCGCTGATTCAAAACACAAAGGAAGATGATGACGTATCGAATATGGAATGGAGGGAGTTCAAAGATCTTTTTTTAGAAAAATATTTTCCTCGTGACCATCGAGCAGATATGGAAAGGCAATTTCTGAGTTTGAGGCAGAAGGAGGATGATAATGTCGCAAAGTATGAGGCTAACTTTACAAGTTTAGCGAGGCATGCTGCCGATTATATACGTAACCCAAGGAGTAATATTGATCGTTTCTTTGAGGGGTTAAAACCATTTCTCCGTCGAGCTTTAGTATCACAATCCTTCTCATCATACGAAGATACTGTCTCGTGTGCTATCAAGACAAAAAAGGAATTCTCTAAGTCTTATGACAACAAAGTAAAGCAAGAGAAGAAGAGAACGGTGGAACAAGAGACAGATAAAGGGAAAAAGGGAAAGAAGGATTTTCCATTATGTGATAATTGTGGGAAGAATCACCCTGGTACTTGCCTAAAAGGAATGGGAGTTTGTTATAAATGTGGAGAAAAGGGTCACCAGGCTCGTGATTGCAAGGGAAAGAAAGAGGCTGTCAAAGTTGAATGCTAAAATTGTAGGGAAACAGGGCATTATGCAAATGAATTTCCTAAGCGTCAGGGAAACTTACCTCATAAAAGGCCAAGGGATCAAGGCCAATCTTATGCTGTGACTACAGTTGAAGCGGAATAATTAATGTATTGGTGCTTTTGGACTCAAGGATTATATTCTGGTTATAAGAATAATGTGATATATATATATGGATTGTACTGCAGTACTTTTTTATTTCAGTAAGGTTTTAATATAATGAAGGTAATTATATTTTTAGTATGTGACAATATGAGAAACTTTAATTTGTTTGGGAAATCTGATAAATTGATTTTGGAATTAAGAGACCTTTTAGAGAAAGTCTGGATAGAGGTATTTTGGATAACTATAATGGTTGGAGTGGATTATGTTGATCTTTGGATAGTATTATTTAAGGTTAAAAAAATTTATGAAGATTATTTTTGGAATATTATGATACTATAGTTTTAGGAAAAGGACAACCTATAGGGTGGGGAATAACCCGTCGCGTCGGACAAAGCTGCAGGAATCGAACCCACAACCATAGTGCGACAAGCCTTTATTTCCTACCACTAGCCTACAGGAAGTCCCTGGTTATTACAAAATAATTTTACTAATCTAAATGGTATGTGTTAAAATTTGGAACCTTATACAATTAGGATAAGTATAATATTTTTGAGTTCTATTATCTTTTTGAGTGAAAGATGAGTTGAAGGTTGAAACTCTAATTGTCAAGCATAAATATATATATACCTATCTCTTATTCAATGAATAAATTAATTCTTAAACTTTAGTAAAGGGATATTAAAACAAAAAAATGTGGTATCCTAATACCTTGTGTCTTGTTGAACTGATGATATTTTAAATCAACATAGATTGAAGGCTTTGAGGCCCTCAATTTAACAGTTGATTGTGATTGATGACCTCAATCACTCCCTACAAATATTTACGTTTTTCCTCCAATTATATGTCTCTAATTTCCACCAATGTTCTCCTTATCGAGATCATAATTTGGTGGTGACTTTCTTATTTCCATTTCCCTCTTATTAAGGCTAAATTTTATTAATCTTATTTCCGATGTGGGTTTTCCACAAAGGTATTTTCCCTTTTCAACCTTTTATTTTCAAAGAAAAAATTTCAAATTGCGAGGACGCAATTTATTGAAGGAGGGGAGAATGTAACACCCCGAGCTTCCACGATACGCTTCTCATTCAATAATGCAATAGCTTGCATTGTACGCAACTTTGAGTTATAAAACACCGCGACTAATCATAGTAGCCGTTATGAATAGTAATAACCACTTTTTAAAATTATATAAATTTTATATTTCAAAATGGACTTCATTTTTGGATTCGGAATATCGAAATTAGCCTATGTTGAATTTTTGGTATTTTTCTGAGAACTTCTAATTTTTTATGAATAGTGAAAATACTTAAAAAAAACTTTTTTAATCAAAAAAATTTATAGCGATAAATTATACTATTTAGTGGTTTTAAGGTAAATTAGAATATATTTTTACCATTTTATCTAATGGTGGTCATTAGAATTAATTTAACATTGAAATTGGACATAAACAATTGCCAATCTTCTGATATAAATTGTTTCTTAAAAACACGCTATTTGTCGTAACAGCAGGAATTAATTATAAAATTAATTAATGCAACTTATATGTTTGGAATTTTGTAAAATAGACATCATTTTTGAATTCGGAATATCAATTATAGCTTAGGGTGAAATTTTGGCCTTGTTCTGAAAAACATCAATTTTTGATGAATAGTGAAACCACTAAGTGGTAGTTAAATAACTGATTTTTCATTTAAATGAAATATTACCACTTCTGTGATTTGATTTTCAAAAATCCGACATACATGGTTGTAATTAATAAGTAAAATGTGGTTCAATGAGATTAAAATAATTTTCTGGTGAATAGTAACTTTTAAGTTCTTAATCGCGATTAAAGATAATTAGTGTAGTTTAAGGTACAAATAA
Organism: Viscum album; assembly: GCA_963277665.1. Lineage (NCBI taxonomy): Eukaryota > Viridiplantae > Streptophyta > Magnoliopsida > Santalales > Viscaceae > Viscum > Viscum album. The sequence continues at coordinate 2,130,164,654 of OY728155.1, read as the reverse complement.
TGTTTTAATAATATGAGATGAGCATGAAACATGTCCTACTCCTATTGGATGAGTCATGGACGACCAAGACAACCCATGGGTCAAATTGGGGACCCCATGGAGCAACTTTAGTTGGAAAATGACATTAATATATATTTATTTAATGTTAAAATTAAATTGACACAAACATGAGTTATTTTACTAAAACAGTTTTTAAGTGGGTTTACACAAGTCCAAATTTTGACTATAAATATTCATTAGAAAGATAAAAAGATTTCCTACATCATAGTATTTTGTTTTATAATTTTTAGACATTAAATAAATTAAATTATTTATGATATCATTATGATGCAGCGATGACCTCATTATTTAACGATTTTAATAAAATGAAAAGATAATGTAAAATCCAAGGCATACACTTGGTCAAAGACTATTGGATGGGTATATTTCGAACCCTTATCACCTTATCCACGAATTATATAAGTGTGGGACCTTTATAATCCGAAAAGCATTGTGTAATAATGTAACATTTCAATCTTTCCAAAAGAGCCCCTCCTCTCCACTTATAAAAGGCCCCCACCTCTCCCACCATATTCACACCTTCAAGACATTTGGATTGGACAAACTCTGCCCAAATACTCTCCCATCTTCCCCCTCTTACTCCTAGAAGCCTCACTTTGGGCAGAACTCTTCTCAAGGAATCCTTTTGCTCAAATCAAAAAGAGTTACCCGATTTTGAGGTAATGCCTTCTCTAATGTTGTTTTGTTTTATTTTTCTTCTCTAACCCCCTAAACTCTTTTTATTCATTTATTTTGTAACAAAAAAAGTATCCTCAATATACTAGGATGTTTTTATAAGAAGGATTCGAGATACACTTACACACACCTACATCTAATGGTTAAAGAACATACAGTTTCTGTGGATGGCGAATTTCTGCCTCACGAAACGATGATTGTTCAACACTCATATAACACCTTCAAAGGTGGCCATTAAGATGTCACTATTTTTATATATGATATATAATATGTTTATGTTTTACTTATGCTTCTGTATTTCTCATTTATGGCATACTTTATGACTTCCATTATGGGTAAAATGCGATAATTTCATTTTAGGAAGTGCGGACTACCGCCCCCTCAAAGTGATGTGAATCGTTAATGCCATATGTGGGATGTATAAAGGATGGAGTAAATAATATTATATATGATATTATACTGGAACTATATTATACCTTTATATAATTATGATTTCATTACATTAAATATGAAATAGAAATGAAAGTAGCGTTAATGCGTACGTACGGCTTACCGTCTCCATGAACGGTGCATTTCATTTCTTACCTCTAAATGTTACGTAATATTATGAATGAATGTATATACTGGATATATATGATATATATGATATCTACATCATGAATATAATTCTGGATATAATGTATATTTCACCACATGAACAACTTGTAATTATAAGAAGGTTATTGTTGACACAAGTACCAAAGATCGACAAAACGACCGTTATTAACTTAAATAATTACATAACGTTCATAACATTGTAATAAGTGATATAAAAAGGATAATAAAATTGAAAATGGTTCTTAATAAGGTAGATATTAACTCTAGTTTATTATTCCAGAGGTTAAAGAACGGTTGAGTCAAGTCAGACATGAGGTAAGGGAATTTCTTAACCCAATTTCCATTCTTTGGGTTAATCTCATACTTTCCAATTATGTCATGATATTATTATGTATTATTTTGTATTTTTACTTTCTTTATGTGTACCTATAGTGAATACACATAATAGATATATTTTATTTTAAAAATGATCTTTTTAAGGACTTCGTCTCAATCTCCTTTCATTGAGTCATATTTGGTTTTATACACAACTTTCTTTTATACGGTGTATAAACCCCTTTGACTTTTACGTTTATTCAAAAGGAATCTTTTTTATACGAAGCGTTTTACTAAACGACAAAAAGGGAATGTTTTTCTTTCCGTAATTATGCGGCGACAATGACTTCTCCACCGCCGTGACCATTATTTGAGTTTCGGCTTCCTCTACAAGCCGTCATTTTTTTAATGAAAAATAAATACAAAGTTTTAACTTTCTTTTATTTTGGTATTGAAAATGGTTTTGAAAGCGTTTTTATTATATCAATGTGTTGTATTTATATATTGTGATTGAAATGTGTAACTGTTATGTTTCCTTTATGCATGTTTTATGTGATACAATTATTTATGGTTTATGATATGTTTAAACCTATTCATATGAGGAATGCATTTGACTTAATAAGTGACGGGTGGAGCCCGCTATAGCTCCTCGATGCATCGGCAGGTCTCATGAGACAAACTAGTGTCTTGGCACAAGGCCTTGAAAAAATCTTATTTGTGGTCTTGGCACGAGGCCTTGACTACGTTGTTATGATAGTTTGGCATTATGCATTCCATCATTATGAAAGTGGTTATTGATATTGCATGTGATTATTCGACCAGTAGAATATCCATGTGAAGAAGTAAATGGCATTACCTCATTTTACTTTTTCCATATTATGTTGAAGTTCAAGTTTAAAAGGCTTTTGTTTTAGTTATACATTTCCTTAAATGTTAATGTTTATTTATGAAAGCTTCCGCTATATTGTTATCCTTATGAGCATCTGAGCTCACCCCTTTCAATGTTTTAATATTTTCCAGGATGTGAATAAGTATTTTATGAATGACCTGCAGGGATAGTCAGAAGAGGATATGAGTGTGGACTATGAAGACTTTGTTTTTAGTTTTTCACTTTATGATGTAATTTAAGACTTATGAATGTATCTAGTGTTTCCAAGGCTACTAAACTAATCGGTCTTTCGAGACTTGATCTTTTGTGATCATGCCAATGTTACGAAGTAATGCACCGACTCTGGGTAGCTGGGGTCGGGGCGTTACATCACGCCCTAGAGTGGTACTCATCTATAGTAAAAGTGTGTGGGTCCTCACCTATGAAGCAGCAATCCCCCATTAATAAGTAGAAGTGGAGGGAAGGTCCTCCATTGCAGTTACTGCTCCCTTTTCTGTTTAGTATAGTTATTAGTATCGATACCCTCTACTAGTAACATGTGGTACCTCGTAAAGAGTTAGAGATCCCCTGACAGAATGAGGTGTGGGGAACTCCCTATAAAAGCAATATAGGTTTCTTAATTTGTCTAGGATCTATTACTCCCTCAACTAAAAGGAAATGGTGAGGTGTGGGTCCCTCCAATATCTCTTGTAAGGGAGGATACATGAGGTGCATAGTCTAGATCAATGATCCCTTAACTATGTCTAGAGGTGAGGGTAGGGGCCTCTCCACTAAGGATCTTACGACCTTGGGTTGGGAACCGGTTAGCAATGGAAGGACCTCTGGTGCTGGGAACTTGAGTAGGACCTAGTGAGTTGTTACCTTTGGGGTGTGTCTCTTGTACAGGTTCCATATGAGATGGTTGATCTCATGGAGTGTGTTCTCTTGGTTTAGTTTAGCTATTAGATACTTGAGTAGAATACTATTGATGGTTATGTGGTTGAAACCTCATGGGACTTAGAGTCTGAGATGAGTATATTTGGGTGATTTCCAGGATTCCTTATGGTGTTGTAATGTGTTTGGGTTGACACCCCTTGTGGACTTAGCTAACTAGTCATGTTCAACAGAGGATGGTTTGAGATGGATTTTATCTCTCAATTGGGTTCCCTCTTTCTAGGTCGACTGTACTGTTACCTTTTAGTTTATCCCTCTTTCGAGTTTTATGGGTGCCTACTATGTATTCCTATACTCATCCCTGATCAGGATTTTCCCATACATGTTGTGTCTTGTGAAGACCAGAAGCCTTTCAATAGAGTTCCTAGAGGACCCAAGTCTTGTGGAGCTTAGTGAGCTAAACCGATTGAGGTGTTTATCATATCTAGGATGAGGAGCATTCCAGTAGTTTCATTTGATAGTGATCCCCTCATTCTTAAAATGCATAAGACTCTATGTTAATGAGTAGTCCACCCAAAATTTCCTCTATCCAGGGATACATTACTAAATATAGAAATCAATTCCATTATAATTATAACACCCAATATTTATAAATTATAATTTACATTTTTGATAACTCTCATAGCATAAACCAATTCTCATACATATTTTGAAAATTATTAGATGCATATATGAAAATTTATATAAGTAGTATAATAATTAATGAAAAAGAACACATCCACTCAAAATATAAAAAATTTATTTATGAATAATAAATACGTAATTAAATGAAAAATTAATATATTTAAACACGATATAAAATAATTATGAACAATTCATAAATAAAAAATTATAAAAATTTTATAACTTAGCAGACATTACCTAATTCAATAAATACAAGGAATTTATATTTATTTTTACAATATGAGACCTTTCATGATATTCATTATATAGAAATTAAATTAAATATATCATATTATATAAAAAATAAACATTTTATATTTAAATTAAATTATCTAAAAATTTTAAATAATATATATGTCACATATTGAATATTATTTATACCGTGATCAACTAAATTGTCATATTTATTTTGATATAGTTTAAATAATTTCATAATTAAGGCCTTTAATTTGAACAATAAAAATTAAATAATTATGAACTTTTCATAATTATAATATAAGGACCTTTATGAATCACCCCTTTTTATTTATAAATATTTTTTAAACTATAATTAGTATTTCCATATAAAGTAATTATATCTGAATTATATTTTAATCCAAATATATTGAAAAATATATTTATTATTAGTAATTAATATTATAGAAATATGTATTGTATAAAATTTCCCTAAAATGAATAAATGTGAATTTATAAAACAAAGAAAATGTATAAGTTACACTGATGATATTTAATAATTTTCATCGATCATTTGAGTTTTGTTAAAATCACCAAGAGGTAGATGAATGAAACCCTCCTATACAGTTTATCCACTAAACATATAGATCACCTAACACTTAGGTGGAACTCTCTTTCACCGACAATATGCTAGTACCCCTCAGGTGGAGATTGATGAAGAAGAGGCATAGATTCAAGGTGAGTTATAATTAGAAATAAGCTAGGTAGGGACCAGAACACAGCATCTCGATGGTGTATTTCTTCTTATATAGTTAATGAGACATTATAATAAATTAATTTATATGTTTATTATATGTGTTAATTCTTAAATTATTCATACACTCTTCATATGAGTTCATTAATACTCTTGAGTATTTATTCATATGAAAATTATAAATAAATGATAGACTTGTGTGGATGAATTCCCAAGTGATACCACTTGTCAATCACTTATCATATATAGTAACACATTACCACTTTTAACTTACTTTATGATTTCCCTATTAGTCAAGAATATCATATTTCTTAGTTCATGAAATTCATATCCAATTACATGCTAACATTATATATTTTGACATGGGATTTTGGTAATATCTAATTCAAATATTATAAACTTTCCTCAGGGATAGAACAAATTTCATGATTAACGTGCCTTTATCCACCTTCTCCTTTATGAAATGATATTATATACCTATATGATTTGATTTTAAATATTTCAGAATATTATTCTAAAAATTTATAAAAAAAATATCACAAAAATTAATAAATAGAAACTAAACAACATTATCAAAAAAATCATTTTGAGTCCTCATCCATATCATTTTTTGTAGTTGTTAATGATGAAATAATATACTCATCCTCAATAATACTCAATGTGAATGATTATTTCTTCTTATAATTCCATTCCACAAATCTTCCAAAAATGAATAATTCTTCTCAATATTTGTTCTTTATATCACTAACATGAGCAACCAAGTCAACATTAACATGTCCATGTAATTCTATATTACATTTCCTCACAAATAGGAGACCATAATTGGATGTATTCATAATATGCCTCAATAATTATCTTATTTTTCATCATTTGTTAATATTTTGGATTAGATTGATATTTATCATATGGTGGGATATAAAACAAAATCCATTGAATAAGTTAAAAAATATATACTAAAAATTAGTTTTATTAATTATTTCTCATTAAAAACATTTTTTTCACCATCTGTACTCATTATCATACCACCTTGAAGTGGTGTATGCACTCCTATAAATTTTTTCATGCCAATTATTTTTAATAACTCTTTGGAATATATTTAATGAGATATAAAAACATTAAAATAATTTTAGTTTATTTGTAAACCTAAGAAACAAAATATTCTCACCTAATTGGTCCATCTAAAGTATTCTCTTCATTTGTGTGGAAAATTTTCTATACAATGCTTCTTTATCACATGAAATTATAACATTATCAATATATAAAATAATATTGAGTGATGTTGTGTTTTTCTTCTTCACACCAAAGTTATTTTAATGTTTTCCTTTTTTAAATTTCATACAACTCAAGTACTCATACAAGTTAAAATATCATGATCTTGGGGTTTCGTTAACCCATATAAAAACATTTTCGATTTTCAAAACTTGTTTTCATCATCATCATCATACATAAAACTCTTCTATTATTTTTTGTATACTTATTCATTCAACTATCTATTCAAAAGTACTTATATTATACCAATTTTCGAGACTTTATAGTTTCCTTGTACTATAATGGAATGATATATCTTGATGGTAACATATCTATATTCAAAGGAAAATATTTCATCGAATTCTATTCCATCAATTTGGAAATATCTCTTTTAAACTATGATATCCTTCTTTGTTTCATTATTTCCATTTTCATTCATCTTTTTTCTATAAACTCATATTTTATCAATGATGCTCTCCTATTTAGGCTTGGGTACAATCTATTGTTGTTTACTCTTCTTAATTTTGTTTAGTTCTTTATTCATATCTTCAATAAATTCCTTATCTCAAAATATTTATCATCACTTTGGGTTTTAATCATTGAAAATAAACTAATGTGATAATCTGTTTTAATTTTTCTAATTGTTTGTATCACATGATTCAATATCCAATGATATTTTCAGTTCCCATATAATTTCTCATTATTTAATTTACTCATTTAGTTCTCAAATATTCATAATCTTTAAATGAATTATATGAATCTATATCATAATTATAATTTTTATCTTCAGTCTATTTATATCATTTTGTATAGACAAAATTATCCTCATCATTATCCATGATTTTTTATATCATCTTAATTTTAAATAATTCACACATAATAGATGTCAAAAATCTACTCTGATTAATTTTTTTTACATTTATAGGATCTTATATTTGGTTTCAATCTAATAAATATTCAAACATCGACTTTTTCATCAAATTTTCTCCACATTTTCCTTTCCAATTGAGCATTCATGGACTCTCCAACATGATTATGTGTTTCGAATTTAGATTAGTTTTAAAAAAATCATATGAATTCATATCAATATTTAGACTCAATTAATACATATTTTGAATAACTATGTGAATTATAATGTCCTGTATCCAAAAATATATTAAAGTATCAAGATCAGTTACCACAGTTCATGCCAAAAAAATAGAACACATATTATTCCATTCAACAAATAAATTTTTTATGGAGCATATATTGCACTAAGATCATGAATTATTCCATGTTTTTCAAGATATTATAACAAAAATTCATTTGGTTTCCTTAGTCCCATTATCATATTTCAACCTCTTTAGATCATAAAATTTTTATTCTCTGTAAGTCTCCAAAAATATTTATGTATATTTAAAAAATAGGATTTTTAATTCATTAACATAATTAAATTATTTCTAGTAAAATAATTAATTAATTAAATTAAATATATATATCTCCACTTTTTAAATTCATTTTCATGGGCCCACAAACATCAAAATTGATCAACTCTAATGGTTTTTGAGTTTGATTTTTAACCCAAATATTGATTTTGTTCACTCTATTCCCTTTTTTATATTTTTTAAAAATAATAAAAATGTATTTATTGAGTAATGGGACATTTTAAATAGACTCATATTTTATTATCCTTATCATGAAGTGTTTCACAAGATATGAAAGTCTTCTATGCCATAAATTATTCATGTCCTGTATACCCGTGTTGCAATTTTTTTAAATTCTCCAACATGAAATAGGTTTCCAAATGTTATTATATTTCTTTCTATAACTAGTACATGATTAAATATTTTCATATTATACAAATTAATTAATAAATATGACTTTATTTCCATCACTTAAAAGTTATTACACACTCTACATATTATTTTTCAAGAAATAAATAAAATGAAGCATATTAGAGTTTTACTATTTCTCATTAATTTTTTCAACTCAAACACCCTTGATCTTTAATGAAATGTCATTTTTAAAGGTAACATAACCTCCCTAGTATCTTTGAACATTTCTAGGTTTTTTAAATTACCTATAATATTTTATGGTAAGTCCCTATCCATAATATTTGGTTTCTCAATTTTACATTCTAGGGAAGAGACTTTAACAACATTGTATTTTTTTTAATATATTTGTCTACTCAAAATTTTTAGATATTAAATTTGGATTTAATTTATCTATTTTTGTAGAGAAATTATCTTAACATACATGTATATTACATAAATTTATATTATTATTCAGAACATTAAAAAAGAAGATGCTTGAGGACCATAATAGTTTAGTGTCTTTGGAAACTAGATAAGAAAATATTCTAAGATGTTCAAAGATATTCAAAATCTAACTTAATGATATTTCCCTTTAGTAATCATGTATAAAAACATTATTCAGAACTTAGAAAAAGGAAAAATAAGAAATGGGTGATCTCAAATAATTAGTATGGGTAAACAAGGGAGATATATAAGCATAACATGAGCATAAGGGTATGATAATATGATCATGACATTATAACATCATACCATGTATATCAATAGAGCATAAACATGAATCATTGAATTAATATTTTCATATCATAAGACATAAATCTTAATGTAATCAAGATCATAATCCCTAAAATCCTAACATAGGAATAATAAAAAGATTTTTTTCACATAAATAAGAATATAAAATCATATTCCATGGCTACCAGCCAATATCTTCATCACATATTATGATTCGGATAATCACCCATGTACTGGCTTTGGGATTTTGATTCCCTCCAGTGTTCCCTCTTGTTTAATGCTCCGGTTATCCTCTCATGTACCCTCTTGTTTTGGGATTGGGATTACCTCTTGTGTACCCTTTAGTTTTAGTCTTAAGATTCCCTCTCATTTACCCTCTTGTTTTGGGTTTGGTATGCCCTCTCATGTACCCTTTTTTTCGGGCTTAGGATTCCCCCACATGTACCATCTTTTTTCAGGATTCAAATTCCATCCTGTGTACCCTCTTTTTTCGAGCATGGTATTCCCTCCCATATAAACATTTTTTTATAATTTTTATTCCCTCTCATGCACCCTCTTGTTTCAGGATATGAATTCCCTCCGTGTACCCTCCTCTTTTGGGCTTGGGATTCCATCCCATTTACCCTCTTATTTCAAGATTCGAGTTCCCACCCATGTACCCTCTTATTTTGGTCTTGGAATTCCCACATCCCCATTTACCCTCTTTTTTATGCTTGGGATGAACTCATGTGTAGCCTTTGATCTCCTAAAACATTTATTATTACCCAATGAATTTGAGTAATATAAAGGTCCCACCTGTTATATAATGAAATCATACATGCATGTGTGACAAGATAACAAATCATTCATCATAACATGACCCAAAAAAGAGATGGGTTTCATAAACATCATATCCTAACCCATGAAATTAAATGGTTATTATAAAAACATCATCATATCTGAACTTTTTAAAAATTTATTGGTTTCATATTCATTTGATTATAGAATAACCCATGAAAGGAAGCAAGTTTCATAATCATTTTATCATGGTACAACCTATGGTAGATAAATGGGTTCCATAAACAATGTGTCATCTTAACATAAACAATTCAAATATAGAATTAGTAGGGTTTACTTGGATAATATCCCTAGTAAATCATAAATTAAATCGAAGGAAATCATCTTATTTGGAGATTGATTTTTAAATATCACTTAGAGAATAACTTTTCTTTGAAAATTACTATTTAAAAGCTATAAAATTTTCAAAATCATTTTCTTTGAAACCACTTTGAAAACATATATATCATTCATAAAAAATAAAAAAAACATTATTGAGGAAAATATCATTTCCTATATGAAAAATAATATTTTGAGATAAAAATATTTTGAAAACATTTTCCTTTGAAAATAACCTTTAAAACATATAAAGGATGCATTGGAATCCATTTTAAACACTTTAAAATATAAAAAAATTAAAACCATTTATTTTAAAACCAATTTAAAACAAATAACTAATAAAATATTAGGAAAACATTTTATTTTAAAAATAACATTGTAAACTTACTATAGAAGGTTCAAGGAAATGGGGGATGGTAAATTCATACATGATGCACATTCATCTTTCACTGTAAAATGTTTAAAAGAGTTCCTTGATAAGACAATGAAAATGATTTTCCTTTTAAAAACTTTTTTATTAAAAATATAAAACATTGGTAAAAAAATTAATGTAATAATAAAAACAATTTAAAAACAATTTTATAAAACATGGTTTGGTAAGATAAAAAAATTCCAACCAAAGAGACAAATAAAGTAAGATTTTCATAAAAACACATTATTAATTATCATAAGTTCCAAAGAGTGGGAAAATGGTACCTATAAATGGATATATCATAGATAAGAATATTATAAGAAACATTCATGATATTTCTTGAGATACTGATTTTAATATTTCATCAATGGAAGCATAATCATAAATAATCTCGAAAAATGATGATATTTTCGCAACAAACTGTTACCACTTTGGTAACATTGAATCAAAATACTCATGAAAGAATAACATTTCATTAATCAAAAAATATCATTAAAATAATGATATTCATGATATAAAATGACAAATTACAGTATATATACCTCGTATAAGAATAAGGTTTGAGAACAAGTCATGTGTCACAAAGAATAAAAATTGAGGCAAAATTACTTTACCGATTTGGTAACTTTTGAACCATAAACCCCATAAAAGAAATATCATAAAATTTATATTTAAGTACCCATATATTTATTTATAATAATAATAGAATAAATTTTTGTGAATTATATAAACCGTACAAAATAAATTAGTGGTGAATAAAGAATAAGTCTCAGAGAAAGAAAACTGAGATTAGAAAACCCTTACCTTATGTATTGAATTTCTTTGTACATGTTCAAACCTCATGTATAATAAATATAGGTTTATTATAAATATACCACCTAATAATATTATAATAAATAATACCATATATTATTTCATTATTACGTTATATTACCTATTTAAAAACAATTTCTTGTTAATGTCACATTTTGGTTAACATCTTCTTTGTTTTAAGTATTTGTTTTGACTTGTTATTCTTGGTCTTATTACTTAGAGAATTGTTTACATATTTAAATAATGTAAAAAATGATTTAAATATCATATATATTAATTATATAAATATGTCTAATAATATATAAAATATATAAATATTAAATGGAATGCACCATTAATGGAGACGGTAGGTCATATGTATGCATGAATGTTGTTTCTGTTTTGTTTTCGTATTGAAAGACAGAAGGTAAATGATATATATTTTTATGTATATACATATATATATATATTATAATTATATTAGAATTATTATTTCATATATTTCATATAATTTTACTAAACTCATCCTTAATACATTCCATGTAATGTGTGAACGAATCACATCGCTTTGAGGTGGAAGTTGTCCACATATCCAAAAATGAAGTTATCATATTTGCACAAAATAGAAAGAATGAAGGAATGTTTTATATACTAATTTGAAAAGAATTAATATATAATAAATATCATTTATATCATATAAAAATAGAAATTTTATTGTTCTTTTAAACCATTAATGATGTAAATGGAAGAATAAGCGACATCGGTTTGTGAGGCGGTAGTCCTCCATACACACGAACGATTATTATGTATCCCATTTGATGGAAGTTTGTGTGAGTGTAGGTCTAAACCTTAACATAAAAACATATAAGTACATTTATGAAAATTATTTTATTATATGAGAGTGTAATATGACAAATTGAGGGTGGATAATGAAAATAAAACAAAAGAGCTTGTGGAAGGATGTTACCTCTTCTTTGGGTATCTTCTTTTGTTGGGAACCAAATAGATTCCATGGTTTCCTCTCTGACAAAATTTGGGCTTCTTGGTTGATATTATGAAATTTTGGAAGTTATTTGGGAAGTTATTGGCTGAGTTATAGTGTCTTGATAGGTTTGAGGAAGTGAGGGGGGTGATTTCCCTTTTATAGTGGAGGAGGAGTGGCATTCCTATAAATATAAAAAGGTAAACACTATTGAGATGTCTTTGTTACATCAAGTGACTACAATATTTTTTAATTTTAAAGAAAATATGGAACTTGGTCAAAATATTTCTAGATAATTACTTTTGAACATTAATATAGGTTATTTTTACCCTTAAATTTAATTTTAACCACTAAGTAATCTTGTTTTTGCATTAATCGTTATAATTAATTTTAATTAAATTTACTCATATTTTTGGTGAAAAACTATGTTCAAATTATTATATATTATAAATTATATTTATTCCAAATATTAAATCCATTTTTCAAATTCTAATTAAATAAGTGTTAGAAAATAATTTTAAATTAATCCTATATATGTGTTGCGATAGCTGGTTTTTTAAGTGAAAATGTTTAAAAAATTGAAATGTTTTTATATCCAATTTCAATGTGAAATTAATTCCAATTTCCTAAATTTATTAATTTATGTAAAATTAATCTAATTAATCTTTAAAAAAAATTAACATATTATTTAATAATATAATTAAATTAGACAAAAAAGAGGTTTTGAATTAATATTTATTATTTTTCAATATTCATCCAAAAAAGTAGTTTTTCATAAAATTCCCAAAAATAAACCATAAGATAATTTTGAAATTATGAGTTCAAAAATTTATTTTATTTTATAAAATTAAATTTCTAAAATTAATATTATTATTTTTCATGGAATGACATAAAAATAATTTCATTAGATAAAATTGTATTTTCAAACATATAAAGACATTACCAAAAAAGTATGTTTGATTATCAATATGTTTTATTTATATAAAGATATTATAAATATTATTTAAAAATAATTTATTAAAATTCATATTAATATGTTTAATGTCTATGTTATAACTATCTCATTTAAATAATTATAATAAAATGTTGTTTCTTAGAAACTCAGTGTTTCATGTAACAAAAGCCAAGTCAGTGTTGTGTATAGCACAATCTTATCTTAGTGTGGAATATAACATAATATTAACATTGTGTAGAATGAAACACAATAAAAACTTGGTGATTTAATACAACATATGATATATTCAGTGTTGCGAGAAATGCAAAACATCAAAAAATTAAATTAATTTGAAAGAAAATTCATAAAGTCTTTGGGTGTTATATTCTACCCCCTTAAAATAAATTCCACCCTAAAAATTATTTTGGGATATCAAATTTTTAATAAGTTAATACTCTATTCATATAAAACCACATTATAAAAATTAATAATATAACATTCTTTAAAAATGGAATGTTGGAAATATAATGATTACCCAAAATAACACGTAATAAGGTTTCCACATAGGATAACATGGGTGGGAAGATAAAACATGAACACAGAAGAAAATCCTAAATAATGATAGATATTGATAAAGATCATTGATCACTAGAAAGCGGGTGATCCATAGAAAGTTAGAAATCACACTATCATTGAACTAAATAAATGTGAAATAGGACATTGATATCATAAAAAATGATGATAATAGGATAATATTATATTTCAAGAACCTTTTCCTAAATTTGAAGAATTTACACAACAAAATAAACATACTTTATTACATTACAATTCATATACACAATCTCACCCTTTGGTTGTTCCTTGATCAATCTCTAGTTTATCTATTACTCTAAGAAATAAAGGGGGATTTGTTCCGCCAGAAGAACTAATGAATCATAAGATCAATAAGTATAATGATAATTCATTCCCTAAGTCTTCAGTTATAATCATAGAAAAAATGTTAAAACATGTTATCCAATATGAATAAATCCTTATGTGGTGATATAACACATTAATTACTAAAACATTGTCTACTGTTTAACTTAAACTTTCCATATATGTTTAACCTTGTGTCCCTTCCAAAAGATAAAAATCCAAAACATTAGAAATAATGTCACTAAATTACTAAAAATTTTCTAAACAATTATCCACTATATATCATGAAGTACATATTTATTATCATATACCATACACGTTAATACCTTCATTTTTTTATTCTCTTGAAACATGGTAATAACATAAATTGCCATAAATCCTTATTGAAAACATGCATGATTCCTTTTTCAAGAGATTGTTTGATATATTCCTTAAACCAAAAAATGTTGCAAACTTCATTAATAATAGAATAAACCACTTTTTCATCAAATCCTTTATCATCTCTGAGGTCATAAATACTATCTAATTTATATTTTCTATATAATCAGATTTTTATTCGTACTAAATATCATTTTCTCATCCTTAGAAAAATGTTATGGGTTACGTTCCGTTGATCAAAATAAAAATTTTCCATTAAATCACTTTTATATGTCATTATAACAATTGAACATATCCTTTTAAATACATTATGAAAAACATATCTTTTTTTATTAATATAATATAATTTTTGAATTCCAATATATATACAATTCAATAATCCAATATTGTTCTTAATCTATGACTCAAGCTTCGTCATCTTATTCCTTAATAAAACTTTCCTATAATATAAAATATGAATCATGTCTCAATGTTCCTCTACAACAATTTAATCATAATTCTTATGTTAAATGTAAAAAAAATATTGATAGAATATCACATGAGTTTAACATGTCATTTGTGGTCTATTTATATTCAGTAGTATAACCAATAGTCATACCACCTTCCTGATCCTATTCATGATAATTCCACTTAGGACATTGATTTTCATAATTCTCATTCATTACATATTTAAAACATTCAATGTTATCCTCATTATTTCTAGTTCCTGGTATTGACTAAGACTGGAGAGAATAGTGACAACAAAACTTATAATATCATAAAACTACATGATCATTAAAAATTACTTATAGAATATCTAAATCAAGAAAAATTATTCTAAATTTATGACACCTTACTCTTTTCCTTACATACATCCCTATACATATACTATGAAATATCCCTAGGTATATCACTAATTTTTTTCTCATCCTAGTTCCAAATGATGACTAAAACTTTCCATTGATATCAAATACAGTTACTCAGGCTTAACAAACATTGATATTAAATAAATTTAAATTAATATTCTACAGATTAAAAAAGTAAATTCCTGAGGTCCATAATAGTTTAGTGTTTTGGAAACATGGAAACATAATCTTCTAACTTGGTGAAAGATATTCAACATCTCCCATAAATATCTTTCCTATTATTAATCTTACATAAAAAATTCTTCATAACTTGTGGAATAGAAACATAAAAATTTAGTTAGCTCATATTCTCGATAATGTAAAACAAGGGAGATATATAAGAATAACATGAGAAAAAGGGTATATGAATATGATCATAACATTAAAATATCATACCCTTCATATCAAATAACATAAACATGAATCATGGAATAAATATTATAAGTTCGGAGGAAATTAATCATAAGGGGATCAAGTTCATAACCTATGAAATAAAAACACATGAATAAGACATAAAATTCATTGTAGATAGAAAATCATATTAAATCATATATCAAGGATACCTACCATGACCATTATAAAATGTTGGGATTGGCTTAATCACCTATGTACCTTCTTTTGTTCTTGGGTTGCCTTCTTGTGTACCCTCTTGTTTTGGGATTTGGATACCCTTTAATGAACCCTCTTGTTTCAGGCTTGGGATCCACCCATGTACCCTCTTGTATTAGACTTGGGATTTCCTCTCGTGTACCCTCTTGTTTAGGTATTGGGATGACCTCCCTTGTGGACTCTTATTTCAAACATGGGATTCCCTCCTGTATACCCTCATGTTTCAATCTTGATATTCCCTCCCATGTACCCTCCTGTTTTGGGCTTGGGATTCCCTCCCAAGTACCCTCTTTTTTTGGTCTTGGGATTCCCCCTCATGTACCCAGTTGTTTTTATATTGGGATGCAATCCCATGTACCCTGTTTTATGAGCATGGTATTACCTCCTATTTAACCTTGTGTTTAGGTCTTTATATCCCCTCCCATGTACCCTCTTGTTTTGGGCTTGGGATTCCCTCCTGTGTACCCTCTTGTTTCGAGCTTGGGATGCCCTCCCGTGTACCCTCTTATTTCAGGATTCTTATTCCCTCCTATGTACCCTCCTATATCAGGCTTGGGATGGCCTCTCATGTACCCTTTGATATCATAAAACATTTATCCTTAGGCAATTCATTGGATGGCGATATAGGTCCTACTAGTCATGTAATGAAATCATATATGCATGTTTCATAAGAAAGAAATATTCATCTTATCATGAACTATAAAAGAGATGGGTTTAATAAAAATCATATCATAACCCATGAAGAAAATGGGTATTATTAACATATTATCATGTCTTAACTTGTGAAAATTTGATAGGTTTCATAATCATTTCGTCATAGAATAACTCATGAAATGATTCGGGTTTCATAATTGTTTTACTATGGTATAACCTGTAGAAGAGAAATGTGTTTAATTAACTAATTTTCATACTAATAACAATTAAAATAATGAATAATAATTGTGTCATTGGATCATAGACTTATTAAAGAATAAAATATATCAAATGATTTAATATTACATAGAGAAGGTTTCTGAAAGATCACTTAGAACATAACATTTCTTTGAAAATTATTTCTTTAAGCATATGACATTTTTAAAATAATTTTCATTGAAATAAATTTAAAAAATATATAGGTATCATGAAAAATATTTTAAAACATTTCATGAGGAAAATATCTTTTACTCTTTGAAAAAAACTTTTTAAAATGTAATCTTTTTTAAAAGATTTTCCTTTGAAAATAAACATTAAAATATATAAAGGGTTATTTGAAAACCATGTTAAACACTTTTTAAAATATAATAAAAAATTGAAAACCATTTTCTTTGAAAAAAACATTCAAATACCCAATTTGTTGAATGTTAGGAAAAATTAATTTAAAAATTACCTTGTAAAATAATAAATAATTCTTTAAGGAAATTATTGTGGCTAAATATGTACATGGCGAACATTCCTTTTTCATTATAAAAATTTTAAAAAAGTTAATTGATTGGAAAATGACAAGAAGATTCATTTTAAAAAATTATTAAAAAGGTAAAACATGGGTAAAAATTTATTTTACACATAATAGTAAAACATTTTTGAAAACATTTTTTGAAAATATTTTTTGAAAACTTGGTTCTGTAAATAAATCAAATTTCTGACTGAAGAGAGAAATAATGTGACATTATCTTAAAAACAATATCATAATTATATTAAGTACCAAATAATGGGAAAAAATTAAAAATACAAATAGATATTGTGGATTACCAAAGGAAATGAATAATATATTAGAATTCTTGGGATATGGATCATAATATTTCATCAATAGATTCATAATCATAAATAATCTCAATAAAAGATGAGATTGTCTATATAAACTATAACCACTTGGTATCATTGAATCATAATCACAATGAAATAATAAAATAACATGATTCATAAAATATAATTAAAATAAGAATATTCATAATATTAAATTTCAAAGGGTATTATATACACCATGTTTAATAATGTGGGTTCATAACATGGCGTGTGTCTCAATGAAATATAATTGAGACAAAATTACTTTACTGATTTTATAACCATTGAACCATAACTCCCATGAAAGATAGATAATAAAATTGATATATGAATACCCATAAATTTATGTATAATAATAATATAATAAATCTATGGGTATTACATACACCAATGAAATGAAATGAGTGGTGAATAATGCATAATCCACACAAAAATAAAAGTGAGTTGATAAAACCCTTACAATAAGTCTTGAGTTTATCTGTACATGTTCCAAAATAATGTATAATAAATATAAGTTTATTATACATCTATAATATAATAATTTTTTTATATACCATACAATATATGATTTTATTATGACCTTATATTTCCCTTTTAATAATAATTTTATGTTAATATTACATTACGGGTAATATCCGCTTCGTTTTGGGGATATGTTATGAATTATTATTATTAATCCTATTAATTGGAAAACTATTTAATTATTTAAATAATTTAAAACATTATTTAAATATAATATATATTTATTATATAAATATTTATAATAATATAAAAAATATATAAATATGAAATGGAATACACAGTTCATGGAGACGGTCGGCTATACGTATGCATGAACATTTTTCTATTTTATTTTTGTATTGAAAGAAAGGAAGGTAAATGAATTATATGTATATATTATTATTATTATGGTAGATTAATTATTTAACATATATCATATAAATTTAATAAACACATCCCTAATACATTCCATGTAAAGTGTGAATGAATCACATCGTTTTGAGGAGGCGGTCATCCACACGTCCACAAACGAAGATATCTTATTTATAAAAAATGGAAATTATGAAGGTATATTTTATATCATAATTACATGAATTTTGATAAATAATAAAGTTCATACATATTATATGAAATTATAAATTTCATCATTATTTCCATCCTTGAAAGGTGGAAATGTATGAACGAGTGACATCGATTTGTGGGGAGATGGTTTTTCATCCAAACAAATGATGATTGTGTATCTCATTGGATGGAAGTGTGTGTAAGTGTAGGTAAAGACCATAACATCACAACATATCAGTATATTTAGGATACTAATTTTATTATATAATCATGTAATATGATGAAATATTGTAGTGGATAGTGAAAATAAAAAAAAAGTGCTTGTGGAAGGATGTTACCTCTTTTTTGGGTAACTCGTTTTGGTTTACATCAATTGGATTCATTGGTTTAATTTCAGAACAAATTGATACTTATAGTTTCATAGGAGAGAATTTTTGAGCTTCTTTGGTCAGTTTTTGGATGAATATTTGTGGCTTGAGAGGTGTGAGGAAGTGAGGGGTATGAGTTTTTATTTTTAGTAGGGGGGGTGGCTTTCTTGCAGTATAAAAGGTAGACTCTGCTGAGATGTAACGACCCAAAGTTTCATTAATGGAAATTCCTATTGATCTAATTAAATGTCAACTTTTTGGTCTTATGTTAAGAATTTTGACCATTGCTAATATAGCCGTTGAACAGTGATCACATGATTAGTATAAAAATAAGGCTTTAACGAACCCAATTTACTAAGACAAAAAAACGATGGCCGCATCCAGTAGAATTTCTCCATAAAAAACCCATTTTTCGGTGCTCAGAAAAGAGGTGGCATCTTTGGACTTTGCTCTTGACCAATCCCAAGCTGAGCTTCACCATGTCAGGATCGAACGGGATGATCTACGGGAAAAGTGGAAGTTGATAGAGATTACCACTTGAGCGATGTTATCCAAGCCACCCCAAGAGTCTGTCATCATCACACACCTTACCCTTAGGTCTTATGCGGCTATTTTAAGGGGTTATGTAACAAATATCTTGTACTATGTTCATGTATATTATTTTTGTATATAATAATGAATACACCTCCTTGTCATTTTTTATACATTGTAAATAGTTTTTAAAGTACAAAGAGTGTTTTTAGTTATTATTTAATTAAGAATTCTATTTTATTAAATTAAGGTATTTTTAAATTAAATAATATTTTAATAAAATATTATTATTATTATTAAATTTATTTTCATTAAATATAAATGATCTTATAATTTTATGAATTCAATTATAATTTTTATTAAGGTTTGAAATCCATTTCTGTCAAAACCCGTAAATTTTTTATAAATGTCGGTTTTTATTTTAAAAGTGAAAATTAAAAAAATTAGTAAATTATTTAGATAAAATAAATTTTATTTCTAGAATCAGGATGTCTAAATTATCCAACGGTGAATTTTTCATAATTTTCTAAGACCGTCAAATTTTTGGGTAAAAATTAAATACCGTTTAAATATATAATGTGTTTTATGACATCATAATGACCTAATAATGATGTAATAAAATATTATGAGCATTATGTTCGGCCAATATATGTTTTAACATTAAAATAATGTTATTTTGGGATTTTTTGACCAACTTTTCAAAGCATTAATGGACCCCTCAAGACTTATTAAACATCTTGTCTTTTTTAAATTATTTTCCATGGGTGAGTGACTCACCTTCACATAAGAAACCTCATTATTTTAAGAATTTAGGACTTTGGCCTTATAAAATATTTTTTTCCTCTTCCCTTTACCAAAAAAAATGGGCAAAATCCATGGGATGGTTTGTGGTTAGGATTATTTTAATATAAGGAGTCCCAAACCTAAATAATAAAGAATTCCATCACCTTTCCTATATAAACCCACCCAAGCTCCCACTTCCACCTCACTCAAAACCATTGGATTTCGTCCAAACTCTACTATACTCTCTCTAGAATCCTCCCAATGTACCCCAAGCTCCTAATAATCCTCTCACAAGCCTCTCTCTATCCTTTGGAAGCACACTTCCAAGTAAGGGTTTTTTTCTTCCTTTCTCATTTTCTCTAATTTTCTTTAAGTTGTTTTCCCCTTTAAATTTCAATTATGAATGTTGGGGTATGGTTTCTCACCTCCCTCATACTTCCCCCTTTATGTTTTAATGATGGGATACCCCCTTGCCTCTCATTAAATGCCTCCCATGTACACCCGCTACTATGATGAAATTCTGAAAGTAACTTCTCTCTCCTCATTTACATTCAAACAATAATTGTGTATCATGAATCTAAATTCCATTAAAAATTTTGGTAAATGTATCTATATGACCTCCTTACTTTCCATTACATGTAAATATGATGAGAAACCCCTTTCTCTCTCATCAAACATTTTTATGAATTCTTTTGTCATGTCGTTACGCTGCCGAAATCGCACCGATTTTCTAAGCCAATGCCATTGTGTAGTAAATAACATGCCCATTTCTCCATCAAGGGTATTCACCTTTATGAACATTTACATATTGATTATAATTTTTAATGTATTAATTCCACATTCCTTTATCATGGAATGAATAATTATGTTTTATGAATCCATGTTTTATGATCCATGTGGCACACTTATGCATGAAATGAAATGTTTATGAAAGGTGTACCCTTATAGAGCTCCAATGCATTGGGTAAAGTATAGTATCATGATACGTCATGTGGAATGAGTGTTGAATCATGATAATTCTTGTGCAACGATGGTTTACTCATACTTCATGTGCAATGAGGATTTACTCATGCTCTATGTGCAATGAGCATTGGCTCATGCTAATTCCATGTTAAGTGTTGTTGCCACATTTCCATGTTATGATTATCATGCTTTATCATGACTTTATGATCATGTTTCTCTTTTCCTCTATTGATATGCCTAATTCATAACATGTATTTTACTCCTCATTTTATTTCATGTGTATTCCTTTACTGGGCTTTATAGCTCACCCTTTTCTTATGCATGTCCTCAGGTTATCCTATGCAATGATAAGTATGAGGGAATGTAGTGGTCATGTAAAGAAAGTTTTCAATAAAGATGTTTTATTTCATGTTCCAAGTTTTTATGTAATTATCCTAAGACCTGAAGACACTAAACCTATTGATATTTTTTGTTGTATCAAGTGAACTTTTATGTAATAAATCATGTTTATATTTGTAATAAAAGCACAGTTGTCATAGTTGGTATCAGATGATAGGTTTTGTTATTTTTGGGATTAGGATTAAAAAACCCTAGTAAATCCTTAGAGATAAGACTAAGTGTAATAAAAACATCCCTATGTTTTGTTAAGTACTGAGTAAATGGTTTATCAAGAAAATACATCCTTGTCTTGATATGAGAAGGTAGAGGCGGCTCTGGCACAAATGTATCCTAGGGGTAAAACCCGAAAACACCGCTTTGAGCTAGACTCGAACGGGAACTAGTGCACGACAATGGGCCTTTCTGCACTCTTGGTTACAATACTCCCGAGGGATATGTTTTGATAAATTCAGAAGCTTAGTATGAACCCTTATTAAGGGAATAAAAAAATTCCCCTAAGAATATATGTTAGAAATTATATCATGAAAAGCCTAGATTGAATCCTATAGACTCATGAGTTAAGGAAATAAAAGTTTATTTATAAGTCATCAACTTTTTTATTTGGATTACCCTTTATGTGTTACCCCTAACTTTCCTTTTATTCCAGCAAATGGCCATTAATAGGAGTACTCGGGCTAACAACCGTTGTGAAGATCAGTGTGATGACTGTACTAATGAGATGCCCAATCTAATAAGAGCGGGAATCGTTAACTTTGGCATGCTTCTCTCTCAGCTAAATCAAGTTTTGAATAGAAACATGGGTCAAGAGGAACATTCAACTCCCCCCCCCCCCTCCAATAATGAACTAGTCGTTATCAAGAGCTTCATGAGACAAAGGCCTCCTAATTTTAGTGGATCATCAGATCCCACGATCGCTGAACAATGGATCAACTCCATTGAAAATATCTATCCATCCTTCAATGTTATGAACAAGAGAAGGTTCTCCTAGAGGATTATCAAATGGAGGGTGAAGCTGATCAATGTTGGCCTTTGATCAAAAATACTAAGCCTGAGGAGGATATCGAGGCGTTGGAATGGAAGGATTTATAGAAGATGTTTTTCGATAAATATTTTCTGCACAACCTCCAGCTTAAGATAGAAAGGGACATCCTTTCCATCAATCCAAAAGATGAAGAATCTGTTGGAGCATACGAGGGAAACTTCACAAGGATTGCACGATATGCTTCTGGATTTTTCATTACCTCAGAATGCAAAGTTGACTGCTTCTTTGGTGGGTTGAATCCTAGTCTTTGAAAAGCATTAGCAATCCGTGACTTCTACAGCTATGAGAGAATTGTCCAATGTGCCCACAAGGTCAAAATAGAGATCGGAGAATCATATGGGTATCATGGGATAAGGAGCATAAGGTGGACTTCAATGTTGGTGGTCCGATGCATAAATCCAATGGTGCTAAGAATATCCAACACCCCACTTGCCAAAAGTGCGGAAAGAAGCACCATGGAAATTGCCTTAGGGGGATGAGGAAATGCTTTAGGTGTGGAAGAGATGAGCACCTAGTTTTTAACTGTCGGAAAGAAAGACCCACGGCTGTGACAGAGGAGAGGAATGATCTGTTCGAACCTCAACACATTTTTCTTTACTACAAATGCAAAGAACCAGGGCATCTTTCAAATCAGTTCCCTAATCCAATGGTTTTCGGAGGCAACCAATAACCACCAAGGTATCAAAGAAGAGATTTTTCCATCACTTCTGCCAAAGTGAACCCCGAAAATGAAGTGGTGATAGGTACGCTAGTTATTCATTCAAGAATAGAAAACGTACTTTTTGATTCAGGTTCTAAGAATTCTTTTATATCTCAAAAGTTTAGTAGAACAATATCAGCACCACCGCAAATCATGGAAGTAAAGATGTTGGTGAGTACGGAAAATGGGGCAATCATTGCATCCCATGAATATAAGTCCTCTCCTGTTATAATCTGTGGATTGAATTTCCCGACAAACCTTGTCATACTCCCTGTAGTGGAATTTGATGCAATTCTTGGCCTCGATTGGCTTTCCTTATATAGATCCAACATAAATTGTTGGGAGAGGGAAATCTCACTCCATATAGAGAATCGACCCCCGATTCTTTACAAGTGTAAGGAGGAAGATGAATCTCTATTATCTCCATCATCTCAATCATGGATATTACTGCCCTATGAGCACGCGTATCTGGCTCAGATGATTGAGTCCAAGGAAGAAACCATCCTTGAAGAAATGCCTATTGTGAGGGAATTCACGGAAGTGTTTCCCGAGGAACTACCTGGTCTTCCTCTTAGAAGAGATGTTGAATTCTCAATTGAACTTATACCTGGGGAATTACCAATATCCAAGAATCCATATATAATGGTTTTTTTAGAGCTTGAAGAGCTGAAGAAACAACAACAAGATAATCTGGATAAAGGGTTTAGACGCCCAAGTGCTTCACCATGGGGTGCACCAGTCCTCTTCATCAAGAAGAAGGATGGGTCAATGCGCCTTTGCATCGATTATTGTGAGCCCAAAAAAATCACGATAAAGAACAAGTATCCTCTCCAACAAATTGATGACTTGTTCGATCAGCTGCGTGGAGAACAATACTTCTCCAAGGTGGACTTACGGTCGGGATATTATCAAGTAATGGTGAAGAAGGAAGATATCCCCAAGAATTCTTTTCACATAAGATATGGGCACTATGAATTCATAGTAATGCCTTTAGGACTCACTAATTCTCCAAAAATCTTCATGGAATTAATGAATAGAGTCTTTAGAAATTACCTCGACAAATTTGTGGTAGTCTTTATAGATGATATTCTAATATACTCCAAAAACAAGGAGGATCGTGAGGAGCATTTAAGAACTTTACTAGAGACTTTGTGTAAGGAGAAGCTCTATGAAAATTACAGAAAGTCTGAGTTCTAGTTGAATGAGTTCTCATTATTGGGCCATATCATCACAATCAATGTGAAATCTATGGATCCCTCAAAAAAGGATTTAATTAAGGTATGGCTGAGGCCAACATCGGTAATGGATATTCGTAGCTTCTTGGGGTTAGATATTATCGATGATTTGTGAGGAATTTCTCATGATTGTCCAACCCTCTTACCAAGTTAACATGGAAGGTAGTATAGTTTTCTTGGAGTGATTAATGCGAAGAAATCTTCAAGGAGTTGAAAAGGAGGCTTATCACTGCACCCGTGCTCACTTTACCCACAAGTGGGGAACTTTTTGTGGTATTCAGTGATGATTCGAAGAAGGTCTAAGGATGTGTGCTGATGTAGAATGATAAAGTGATATCCTATGCATCAAGGCAGTTGAAAATCCATGATCGAAACTATCCAATTCATGATCTGGAGTTAGCGGCGGTGATCTTTGCCCTGAAAATCGGGCGACATTATCTCTTTGGGGAGAAATGTTAGATATATACTGACCACAAGAGTCATAAATATATATTCACACAGACAGAGCTTAATATGCGCCAGAGAAGATGGATAGAGCTCATCAAAGATTATTACTGTTCAATACATTACCACCCTGGGAAAGCGAACAAGGTGGAAGATGTCGTAAGTAGAAAGGACCCAGTGATTCTATCAATGAAGATAATAGATAAGGATCCAATCTTCTTAGAGTTGATGAAGTTGGACATGGGAATCATAAAGAAGGGAACATAATCAATCCTTTCTCAAATGATTGCTCAACTTTCTCTTTTGGAAAGGTTAAAGGATGCTCAAAAGGATTATGTGGGAATTCAAGAAAAAGTGGAAGCTATCAAACAATGGAAATCTTTGGATTTTATTGTTAATGAAGAAGGAATTATTTTATTTGGGAAAATACTATGTGTTCCATATAGTCCGGAGCTGAAGAAAGAAATTTTGGATGATGCACATAGTTCAAATTTCTCTATTCACCCTGGGAGAATAGAGATATATTGAGATCTCCAAGAAAACTTTTGGTTCGATAATATGAAGAAGAAGATCGCTGAATATACATCAAAGTGCCTGGTGTGCCAGCAAGTGAAGGTAGAGAGGCAGAAGTCTAAGGGGATGACGCAACCATTTCCCATACCATAATGAAAATGGGAGAACATCACCATGGACTTTGTCATTGGACTTCCGAGGACAACCTAATTCAACAATACAATCTGGGTTGTGGTGGATCGTCTTACAATGACTGCACACTTCATTTCTATTCAGGATGATTTCTCTTTGGATCAACTGGCACAGATATATATCAGGGAAGTGGTAAGGTTTCATGGAGTACCACTATCTATTGTGTCTGGCCGAGATCCAAGATTCACCTCTATGTTTTGGAAGAGTCTTCAACATGCTCTGAATACTGAACTGAACTTCAGTACGGCCTATCATCCTCAAACTAAAGGCCAATCGGATCGGACTACCCAAACACTTGAGGATATGTTGAGAGCATGCTCAATGGACTTTAAAAGAGGATGTGATCAACATCTTCCACTGGTTTAATTCTCCTATAACAACAGTTTCCACTCAAGCATCCAAATGGCACCATATGATGCCCTATATGAGAAAAGGTGCTGAACACCGGCATGTTGGGATGAGGTCTGTGAACGTAAGCTGCTCGTACCAAAAATGGTTGAAGAAATAGTGGAGAAGGTGAAAACCATTCGGCAGCATATCAAGGTAGCCCAGAGTCAATAGAAGAGTTATGCAGATAACTGTCGACGATACCTTGAGTTTAAAGTTGGATATATTTTTTTTCTATGCATATCTCCATGGAAGAAGGTCATGAGGTTTGGAAAGAAAGGGATGTTAATTCCATGGTACATCAGCCCCTTCGGGATTTATGATCATGTCGGGGTTGTGGTCTATCGACTAGTACTTCCACCTACCATGGCCAAATTACATGAGGTCTTTCATGTATCCTTTTTAAAGAAGTACATACCGGACCCTTCACATGTACTCTCTTCTGAGGTGGTACAATTGAAAGATGATCTTTCTTATGAGGAGAAAACAGTGAAGATATTAGATCGTAGAGAAAACGTTCTATGAAATAATACAATGCCCCTCATCAAGGTGTTGTGGAGAAACCACATGTTTGAAGAAGCGACTTGGGAATTGGAGGAAATGATGAATCTGAGTTACCCACATATGTTTTAGTGTGGGAAAAGGAAAATTTCGAGGGTGAAATTTCTTAAGGGGAAATATTATAACGACCCAAAGTTTCATTAATGGAAATTCATCTTGATCTAATTAAATGTCAACTTCATTGGTCTTATGTTATGAATTTTGACTGTTACTAATATAGCTGTTGAATAGTGATCACATGATTAGTATAAAAATATGGTTTTAATGAACCCAATTTACTCAGACAAAAGAAGTGATGGCCTCATCCAGTAGAATTTCTCCAGACAAAGCCCATTTGTCGAAGCTTGGAAAAGAGTTGGCATATTTGGGCTTCACTCTTGACCTAGCCCAAGATGGGCTTCACCATGTCAGGCTCGAACAGGACCATCTATGGGAAAAGTGGAAGTTGATAGAGATTACCACTCGAGCGATGTTATCCGAGCCACCCCAAGCGTCTGTCATCATCGCACACCTTACCCTTAGGTCTTATGTCGCTATTTTAAGGGGTTATGTAACAAATCACTAGTACTATGTTCATTTATATTATTCCGTATATGATAATGAATATACCTGCTTGTCATTTTTGATACATTGTAAATAGTTTTTAAAGTACAAATAGTGTTTTTAGTTATTATTTAACTAAGAATTATATTTTATCAAATTAAGGGATTTTTTAATTAAATAATATTTTAATAAAATATTATGATTATTATTATTAAATTAATTTTTATTAAATATAAATGACATTATAATTTTATTAATGAAATTATAATTTTTATTAAGGTTTGAAAGCCATTTCTGTCAAAACCCGTGAATTTTCGATAAATGTCGGTTTTTATTTTAAAAGTGAAAATTAGAATATTTAGAAAATTATTTAGATAAACTAAATTTTATTTCTGGAATCAGGATTTCGAAATTATCCAATGGTGAATTTTTCATAATTTTATGAGACCGTCAAATTTTTGGGTAAAAATTAAATATCGTTTAAATATATAATGTGTTTTATGACATCATAATGACCCAGTAATGATGTAATAAAATAATATAATATTTATGTTGCCAATATATGTTTTAACATTAAAATAATGTGATTTTGGGTTTGTTTGACCTACTTTTAAAAGCATTAATGGACCCCTCAAAACTTATTAAACATCTTGTCTTTTTAAAATTATTTTCCATGGGAGTGTGACTCACCTTCACATAAGAAACCTCATTATTTTAATAAGATCGGACTTTGGTCTTATAAAATATTTTTTTACTCTTCCCTTTGCCAAAAATAATGGGCAAAAACCATGGGATGGTTTGTGGTTTGGATTAATTTAATATAAGGGGTCCCAAACCTAAATAATAAATAATTCCCTCACCTTTCCTATATAAACCCACCCACGCTCCCACTTGCTCCTCACACAAAACCTTTGGAGTTCGTCCAACCTCTGCCCTACTCTCTCTAGAATCCTCCCAAGGTTCCCCAAGCTCCCAATAATCCTCTCACAAGCCTCTCTATAGCCTTTGGAAGCACACTTCCAAGTAAGGGTTTTTTTCTTCCTTTCTCATTTTGGTCTAATTTTCTTTATGATGTTTTTCCCTTTCAATTTCAATTATAAATGTTGGGGTATGGTTTCAAATCTCCCTCATACTTCACTATTTCTGTTTGAATGATTGGATACCCCCTTCTCTCTCATTAAATGCCTCCCATGTACACCCGTTACTATGCGGAAATTCTGAAAGGAACTTCTCTCTCATCATTTACATTCAAGCAATAACTTTGTATCATGAATCTAAATTCCAATAAAAAATTTGGGAAATGTATCTATATTAACTCCTTACGGTCTATTACATGTAAATATGATGAGGAACCCCTTTCTCTCTCATCAACCGTTTTTATGAATTCTTATGTCACACCGTTACGCTGCCGAAATCACACTAATTTTCTAAGCCAATGTCATTGTATAGTGAATACCATGCTGATTTCTCCATCAAGGGTATTCACCTTTATTCACATTTAATTATTTATTATAATGTTTCATGTATAAATTCCATATTCTTTCATCGTGGAATAAATGATTATGTTTTATGAATCCATGTTTTATGATCCATGTGGCACACTTATGCATGAAATGAAATGTTTAAGAAGGGTGTGCACTTCTAGCGCTCCAATGCATTGGGTAAAGTATAGTATCATGATACATCATGTTCAATGAGTATTGACTCATGCTAATTCAAGTGAAACGAGGGTTTACTCATGATTCAAGTTCAATGAGGATTTACTCATGCTCTATGTTCAATGAGCCTTGGCTCATGCTAATTCCATGTTAAGTGTTGTTGACACATTTCCATGTTATGATTATCTTGCTTTATCATGCCTTTATGTTAATGTTTCTCTTGTGCTCTATTGATATGCCTAATGTCTAACATTTATTGTACTCCTCATGTTATTCCATGTGTTTTCCATTACTGGGCTTTATAGCTCACCAGTTTCTTATGCATGTCCTCAGGTTATCCCATGCAATGCTAAGTACGAGGGAATGTAGTGGTCATGTAAAGGAAGTTTTCAATAAAGATGTTTTATTTCATGTTTCAAGTTTTTATGTAATTATCCTAATCCCCAAAGACACTAAACCTCTCGATCTTCTTTGTTGTATAAAGTTATGTTTTATGTAATAAATCATGTTTAAGTTTGTAATAAAAGCAGGGTTGTCATATTGGAGGTCTCCCTTACATTCTGTACACCAAATAATTATAAAATTTTGATAAAATCCAAGAATTCGTCGAAATATTTTCATCAAATGTATTTTTGAAATGTTTTTAGTTTATTTGGCCCCTTAAGTTGAAGATTAACCACTAAGTAATCTTGTTTTTACCTTAACCGCTGTAATTTCTTTTAATTAATTTCCAAATATTTTTGGTAAAAAAATAGGTTTAATTTATTAGACATTATAATTTGTTATAATTATAAATTCTAAATCCGTATTTCCAATTTATTATCGTTTCATTTTCATAAATTAATTTAAAATTAATCTCGTAAACATGTCGCAACAGCGCATTTTTTACAGAGAAAATATTTAAAACTTTGAAATGTTTTTATATCCAATTTCAATTTAAAATTGGTTCCAATTACCTAAATTGGATTTATGGATGTAAAATATATCTAATTAATCATTGAAACCAAATTTAACTATAAATTTACAATATAAATAAATGTGATGAAAAATAAGTTTTGAATTAAAATTTAGTAATTTTAACTATTCATTAAATAATGAATTTTTTCAGAAAAATCCAAAAAATAATCCCTCAGTTAATTTTGAATTTATTAATAAATAAATTTAGTTTATTTTATCAAATTCACTATTTAAAATTAATTTTCTTATTATTCATATAAGGACATAAAAATCGGTTCATTTTAGAAAATAGTATTTTCAACATATAAAGTCTTTACCAAAAATTATATCTTTTATTATCAATATATTTTATTTCTATAAAACCATTATAAATAATATTTAATTATTAATTATTTCTATTAATATTACTAATTTTAATTTCTATTTTGTAACTATATCGTTTAAATAATTATCAGAAAATGTTTTTTCGTAGAACCTCAAAGTTACATGTAACGCAACCCAAGTCAGTGTTTCATGTAGCACAAGCTTATCATGGTATAACATATAATGAAATCATAACATGGTGTAGCATGAAACTCAAGACAAAATTATTTATTTCTTATAACACAAGATATATTTAAT
Source organism: Viscum album (assembly GCA_963277665.1). Lineage (NCBI taxonomy): Eukaryota > Viridiplantae > Streptophyta > Magnoliopsida > Santalales > Viscaceae > Viscum > Viscum album. Next base: position 2,130,134,040 of record OY728155.1, on the reverse strand, counting down.
ATTTTCTAGAATTCATAATATCTAAAATATTATATTAATTCAAAAAATATATTTTTCAGAAAATCTTGGGGCGTTACATTTATAATGTTGAGGAACTCATATTCATTTTATACTTGTTGATAAAATCTTACAAAAACTTCTTATTGATTTGAAAAACTATTTTAACCTCAATAATATTATAAATATGTTTAAGATTACTGTTTTTATTTACATACAACTATTTTTTACCCCTTGGATTATGTTCTCTCCAATTTACAGTTAGATCCATATTACACCAATATATGTAATATTTGAACCCAAAAACCACACAACAATGATAGTATCCCTAATATATAATTCTTTGATAAATATTCTATTTTTGTAAGTGTCACTTTTGACACTCATTTTTGAGACTCTAGTGTGATGGTTTCACCAAACCATTTTGTGGGAATCATCCTTATAAATTTTGGTATGGTGCATATAATTTTATAAAACATATCTTCCTTTATATATGAGCATATTTTGACTTCTCTATTGAGCTCTCACTAAGAACTAAAAAGTATTTTTTAATAGATTCAACTATAAATAAAATTTTATTTTGATATTTTTCTATTGTATAATTTTTTTCATCATAACTATTTCTTTATGAACCAATAAGATTTATTATTAGATATTTTATACATTCATAAAAATGTTCAAAAAAATTGTTCTTATTATTAGATAGCATAGACCTTTTAAAATTTTATGTGATATATTTATTATAATTTGGCATATATTTATTTTTATGCTTCCCAACTTAAATAAAATTTATCTTAATGCTATCAATATCTTTATATTTAAAAAATTTGTATATAATAAATAATCTTCTTTCTATCAGGATACTCAAGATTCAATTTCTGAATTTACATGAATGGATATATTTTGTGAATCTATATTTTTTTGATTTAATCATGATTTTATTTAATATATGATCTTTATCATTACTAATTCTTAATGAACACTTGAAAAAAAGTGACCAATTTTATAATAATTAATATATTTAAAAGGTAACTTACCTTGATAATTACCTTTTTAAAAAATATAATGAAATTAATGAATGTATATTATAATAACCTACCATTTTTTACCTTTATTAATGTTATACTACTTTTATTAAATATTCATATTTTTAAATTATTTAAAATTAATATATTTCTCTCTATTAATAATCATATTAATTGAATCTCATCTTCTCTCTAATAAGTAATTAGAGTACTATAAAGCATATAAATAGTGAAGTTATCAAGATCTCTATAATCAAGAGTAGATATATTAGAATCGAACCCATGAAAGGAACTTCTCAATATTATCCACATAATTGTGGATCCTTCAAGAGTTTCTCTATATCCATTAATAGTTCTAAAAACTTATTGACTTTATAAAAGAACTCATCAATAGAATAAACTTTTTTTCATTATTACTTCATCAAAATTACTTCTACAAATTTAAATAATTTCTTCCTTCACCTTTTTATCTCATATATTAATACTATAGTGTTTTATCCATGTCACCTTTTTAGTTTATCATCAATTGCTTTTATTTACTCTTCAATAGATAGGAACGATAGTAGTGTATTCCATTCCTTCTTATATCTCTCAATAATCTTCTTATTATATAGGTACCATGAACCAATATCATTTAGTACTATAAAACTGCACTTCCCAAGGATCAAAAAACAATGGATAAGGGGTTGGAATCAGTTGTTCACTTTTTATGTGTTTCTAAAATTTTAGAAACTTAACCCCTACAACCTGTTAAAATTTATTTCCTTATCAAATTATATTAAATACACATGCATTCCAAAGTAGAAAATCAAGTAAAGAACACAATATTTACAAGGCCAAACCTTAGTGTGAGAACCTACCTCCTTGTTATAGCCACTCATGTGGGTCTACATAAATTCACTATTATGAAGAAGTGAACAAAAATTATTCCAACTCATGTTTGAAACATTCTATATCCTAATATGAATTATTATATTGACTCCTTTTATTTCAAAATGTTTTCTTATAAAAAATTAATCCAGAAAAAACAATAATGTCTTTGTGGAATCTATTCAGCAATTACTCTGTATGAATCATAAATCGGATTTCGTTTCATCCAATTTTCTCAATCTGATGATTCTGGATCTGATTTTCTCAGTACGATGAGTCTAAATATGATTCTATCAATATTTTGATTCTAGATCTGATTCTATAAATATGATAAGGTTAGTACGATTATCCCTTACTCAATCTTTACTTCTAAAACTCTTCTCAAAAGCATGATATGATAGACTCAATATGATGAACCCATTCTCAATCTACAAAAATCAAACTCTTGTCAAATTATCAATATGATCTTTCTTAATATAGTAAAAAAAATACTCATTTATCTGATCCTCCTCATTATATATATAGCTATAAATGACTTTAAAATTATTTCTTTAGTACTCCTCCTTTTTCCCTTACATGAAAAGTCACCAATAAATTAATAATCTGAGCAATTATTTATAGATAACTCGGAAAAAAATTAGGAAACATGAAAACTTGAAACCTTTCCCTATTTCCAAAAATTTCAAAAAAATATTAAAATATATCTCATTTAATATTCAATATTAATAGCATTAATACTCCTTAGATTTCTTTAAGATTTATGCAAAAAATAATTTCATGTCTGACCACTTCATCCTTCTAGAATATTTGTTTTCAATCTTTTTCATAATCATCTCATTATGAATATGTTTCCCTCTCATATCATAATTAATTTGTTTCCTTCTCAGCTCATTATGAATATGTTTCCTTATCATCTAATTTTGAATATGTTTCCTTCTATGTTCATTATGATTTCTCTTTTTTTTCTCATCTAATTATGATTTATTTGCTTTCTTAAATCATTATGACTTCTGATTCCCCTTCAACTCCTTATGATTTATGTTTCATCCTCAAGTTATTATGATGGAATTCCCATTACGATGGAAGTACCGTTACGATAATTTTTCTATAAATATAGAATGTATTCAATGATGAATCCACATAACAACTTCAACTTCATAAAACATCATCAGCCCCAAAATATTCTTCCTCCGATAGATATTTCATAATGATGGAATCTCCATTACGATGGATTCCTCGTTATGATAAAGTGTATCTGATGATAACTCCACTCAGCAACATTGACCAGTCTCAAACCTCATCATTCATTACTCATTTGAAAAACATTGTCTTTATTTATTGAACTGATACGACCATTACAATTCCTCTTTTTCATCATAATATTTTATCATGGTAGTATTCAAGATTTGTTAGAACTTCACGACCAACAAAGAATCGTCTGAATTATTTTAGAAAGTATAAAAACATTCTAACTTATGACTTCACAATCATCTTTCAAAACTCTTTAACATTAATATCACTTTAAATAGAAATATCAAACGTCTTAATAAACACTAATCCTGATGAATCTCCATTACGATGTATTGGATCTAATTCCTAAAAAATAAAAACATTATTTATAAAAAAGGTTATTTGTCAACAAATAAAAAAATATTGTTAAAAAAAATTATCACAAAGTTTCTTCAATATTCCCATTTGGATTTACTGAAAACAATCATCAATAAATTTCTAACCCTAATAATTATTTCACAACTCATCGTTCATAAAAAACTCATATTTTTTAACTTTAATCAAAACATATCCATTCTAAAATGAGAGTTTCCAGACACAACACTACTAGATAAATTAATTTTTGTAAAGAATTACATCCATTCATGGAAATAATTTTTTTATCCATGTAAATATACTCCTCCTAATTTTTATTTTCTTCACACTTTTATTTTTTTCTCCCCCTTTTTTTGATAACAACATCTTTAGATTCATAAAATTAAGATAAGTAAAAACTTATTACAATATTGAAAGTTATTACTTTATCTCCCCATTTTTCAAAATATTCCCAAGAATGGTGGGGGTTTCATTTTGTGTCTTAAGATTTCATTGTAAGAGGCTGAACGTGAAGTTGCAAACTCAATTCCACAAATCGTTCTTTAAAAATTAAATTTTTAAAGATATAAAAAAATTGATACTTTTCTGAAATGTATTCCAGAAAAACATATCCATCAAGAAAATTTTATTTTATAAAGTGAAACATTATATCAATTTGTTTTGATCATGAATGTTGGAAAATATTTTTAGAAAGATAAACTACCCTCTCATTATCATATAGTATCTTCAATGGTTTAGAAACATTTACTTTCAAATCTTCTAACTAAACATCTATCCACAACATTTGAGTATAATCCAGTGTAGATGTAATATATTCGAATTCAAATATGATAAAAGTTACTAAACTTTTTTTATTACCATGAAAACTCACACAATAGTCACCCCAGAAAAATTTCCTTTTATGGTTCATTTTCTATCATTACAATCTCTATCCCAATCAGCATCAGTATAACATGAAACTTCGTCTCCCAATTTCTTTTGTATAAAAACCCATGGGAATTTATTTCTTGGACATAACTAAATTATTTCCATCCAACATATGTGATTATTTTGGATTAATTTGATACCTCTAGAACACAAATTCAAATCACAAACAATGTCAGACCTTGAGGTTGTATGATAAAGTAGACTCCCCATCAGCATCTAAACATATTTTTATATACACATTTTTATTCATCTTTTCTCATCTTTTTTCTCACTAAAATAAGATTAGAAACTTATTTGGATTCTTCCATTACAATCTTCTTTAACAATTAACTAGAAAACATTTCTTGAGATAAGAAAATGTGTTTTTATTTTTGTTGAACTTGTAATCCAATGAAGAAATATAATTATCCCAACATTGACATTTTAAAATTATTCTTTATTTCATAAGAAAATGATCTACAAAAATCTTCTATATCTCTAGAAAAAAATTATATCATCCCCATAAACAATTTTAATTATACTTCCAGAGTCAAAATATTTCACATATAATTTTCTATCAACTTTTCCTTTAGAAAAGTTAAACATACTAAAAATAATAATTTCTGAATTCCATGAATATGGAGCCTGTTTCAACCCATATAAATCTCTCTTCAATTTAAAAACATTGTTTTCATCCTCATTAAGTAGAAATTCCCAAGGTTGTTCAATGTAAACTTCTTCTTCAAACTCACCATTTAAGAAATTTGACATTACATCCATCTGAAAAACATTATAATTATGATATGCATCAACTGAAATAAAAATTCTAATAGTTTTGAATATTGAAATTTGGGAAAAAGTTTATTTGATATCTACACCTTCCACATTTTCTTATCCTTTTCAAAGAAGAATGTCTTTGTTTATTGAAACTTCTCCATGTTCATTTAACTTGTTTTTTTAAAACCACTTGGTTCTGATAAAATTTTATTTGTTGGTCATGAAACAAGTTCCCATGTTTCATTACTATCAATTTTATCTAACTTTTAATTCATATAATCCACCCATTATTTGTATTGAATAGCTTCTAAAACTAATTTTGGTTCAAATCTTGAGATAATTGAAGTCTAATTATCTAATATCAACTTTATTCTTATCTAAACTGGAGCCTTTGAATTTTGACTTATGTTTCTGGACTCAACATGTTTTTGTAAAGTAGGAAATTTCAAATTTTCCTTACCAATGGAACTTTCCTCATCGGATGAATTTTTTGAATCTTGAAAATGATGTTTCATTATTTTTTTGAAATCTCTATTTTAAATTACACAACATTCTCAACAACATCTCTTAAGGAATTTTGGTTTTTAATTACTTTTAGATCATTTAAGTCCACCAACTTTTGTAAATGTTTGCTCCAAAATTTGTAACTTCATTAATTTGGTTAATAGCATATAATAGTTCCTTCCATATCTTTCTCATCAAACATTCCTAGATCCAGATTTTTTATTTTATGTAATCATGGACTTCTAAAACAACATATTTTCCATCATCATAAAGTTTACTTTCACTATGTATGTTATATTTTATCCCATCAACAAATTAAACATCCTTAGATTTTTAACATGTGTTCTTCAATCTCAGCCATTCTGGTTTCTCTTATTTTTAAGAAACTATCATTACCAAATGTATTTTCTCCTCTATTATTACTTTAATAATGTTTCATGATTTTTATACCACATTTCATATGTGAAGAAAAACCACTATAAATTATCCATGGTTTTTTTCCTTTTACTTCCTTTCAAATTTGGCTAAAAAAATCTCTTTCCTCAACATTCTTCTTATCAACTTATTTTTATTTTATATCATAATAATCTTGTTCTGGAAAGAGTTTCATGCATCTTTTGGCATGGTGACCATCCTGGTCACATCTTCCACAAAATTCTTCCAAACATACAAATTTTTGTATTTTGAAAGTTTATATAATCTTGATAATTCACCATTTCAACTTTCTATAAGTTAATAACGTTACTCATTCCACTTTCACTATTTATTCCACTTTTCTCAAACCTTCATCTAAGTTGATATGAGTTGGGCCAATGATTTTAAGCTCTATTCCCATAGATTCCACAACACCAGAAATAGCCATAAAATCTTGATTTTCTATTCAAGAGATATATTTCTCTATATAAACATTGTTTAGATTGGTATCTTCTTATAAATCTAACATACTCAGGATGTAGACCATATTTTATTTTGAGTGAGTTTTATACATTTGTAGATTAGATAAGTGTCTAACATACTTTATCTACCCAATCTTTCCCAACACCATTTCCAGAACCTGAAATGTGAAACAAATCATAGGATACATTAATTTTAGTGAGTGAAAATTTCCGCTGATTCTCATATTCATCCTTCTCAGCAACTTTATAAGTCTCGCCATTTACTTCCAGATCATTGTTGAAATTTTCAATCATCTTCCTCAAGGTACATTCAGACTCGAGAAGTTTTGATTGAAAATTTTTAATTTATTCTTAAATAGATACATGATTTTTATAAGATCTTCAACTATATTTCCTTGTTCAAAAATTTTATGTTTGAAACATAATATATCCTCAATTTATTCTTCCTCATGTTTGATGAAATATTTTCTTTCATCAGCAACTTCTTCACAATCTTTCTTCATTTCTCTAATTTCTTTCTAGAGAGTTTTCTTTTTCATAAGACATGAAACAAGTTCTATTTTGAGTTGGTACTCTTTATAATATTCACCACCACATTCTTCAATAAATATGAACTATTTTTTTCTCAACTTTTGAAATGATTGTTGTAAATTTTTTTGAGCATTCATCTTCATAATAATTGTTGTTAGTTGTGTTCAATTCGAAATTCTCACTCAATATACATATTTTTTTTCCAGTAAACATATTTTTATACTTGTTAGATGACTTTTCACCTTAATCATTTTTGTTTAATTTCTTACATCGAGGTTTTTCATCATCATCATCTCTATATTCTTCAAATTTCTTCTTAAGGTAATTTATAGTAGACTGTCTAATTCAACCACACTCAAAACATTTAAGAGTAAGATTCTCGTTACATTTTCCTCTTCCTCTCCATTTTATTTTAGAGATAATAGAAATAATCTTATCATTCAATTCATCATCTTCCTTGTGTTCAGACTCAAAATGATCAACTTAATCAACATCTTTTAATTTTATCTTTATCATTGCTTCAAAATCCATTTTATCATTTATCTTGTTTTTAAACATTGGACCTTTCCTCATTTAATAAGAAAAAATAATGTTATGAAATTAGTCAAGTGATAAATTACCCTTATCTTCGAAAGAGGAAATTTTTTCATTAAACCTATCTAGGAATTTTTTTCATAAGTTTCTTCTCAATTTTAGAATCTCTAAGGACATCTCCAAATCCTCTAATGTTGAAAACAGATTCATTTAATCTGGTTTGGTATCCATCAATAGTTTCTTCATATATCATTCTGATTTGTTCATACTTACTATGAGAAATTTGTATCTTTTCTTCCTTCATTATAATATTCCATTTGAAAATACTTTCTATCTTATCCAATATACTTTTTGATGTTTTGATACCCTGAAACTTCTTATAAACATTCCCTGATAAAGACATAAGGATAAAATTTCTACCCTTTCCATAAAAATCTATATTTCTCTAATCATCAAACATTATAGGATCATATTTCACAATAGGTGGGAAACCAATTGTAGCATCATAAAAAACTTCTAAGCTGAGAAATAGTAGGTAAGGAATCATCCTATTCTTCAATCCATAATAATTTTTTCCATAAAATATAGAAATTACTCTACTATTGAAAGGATTGATATTATCCATGATAGGGATTCAACAAGGGAACCATCTCTCTGATACCAATTGAATTTTTAGAGGATTGAATAACAACTGATAAAGAGGGGGGTTGAATCAGTTGTTCACTTATTTTGAGTTTCAAAACATTTAGAAAACATAACCCTTGAAACCTATTAAGATTTATTTCATTATTAATTTTTGTAAATACTCATGCGTGTAAAAGTAAAAAATATAGTATAGAACACCAGATTTTTAAGTTTTTACCTCATTATTAGAACCTACATCCTTTCCAAATACACTCTCATGGGTCCATGAAAATTCACTATTATGATGAAGTGAATAAATCATGCTCTAACTCCCATTAGACACCTTCTGTCTCCCTATAGGAAATATTATATTTACACCCATCATTTTAAAATGTTTTCTTATAAAAAATTATCTAAACAAAAAGAATAAATACTTTTTTGAAACTTCTCCTCAATTTCTCAGTCTGAATACTCAGTCCAATTTTGATAGATCCGATTTTATCATTATAATGAGTCTATATAGGGTTCTCTCAATATGATGTGTCTTGATATTATTCTCTCAATATGGTGTGTCTTGATCTGATTCTCTCAATTCAATGATGTCAATATTTTTATCCCTTACTCAATCTATACTTCTCAAACTCTGCTTAGAAGCTCAATATGATAGACACAATAAAATGAACTCATTCTCAATCAGAAAAACTCAAATTCTTCTAAAATTCTCAAAATTAGCTTGTCAAATAAATCTTTTTCAATCCGGTAAACAAACATTTAGCTGGATGATCCTCCACATGAGATCAATGGCTAGAAATAACTTTCCACTGAATTCTACTATGATCCACATTTTCCACTTGCGAGAAAATTCACCAATGAAAAAATGATCTAAGAAATTATTTATAGGTGACATAGAAAAGAAATGTGGGAATCTTGAAAACATTCCATGCTTCCTAAAATTTCAGAAACTCTAATAATATCTCACACTTAAACTTCATATTTGACTTCATCAATTATCTTTTTACATCTTTCTGATTTATTTAAAAATTAATTTCATGTTTGACCTCTTCAACTCTTTTAGAATATTATTTTTGAGTATTCTTCATAATCATCTCATTATGAATCTTTTTCTATCTCATCTCATTACAATTATATTTCATTATCAACTCATTATTATTTATGTTTATTTCTCATCTGACTAACTAAAAAGTAAATTTTTATTTATCAGACACTTTTAAGGAAAAAGTGAGAAACCATGATTTAAAGAAAAGATGAAAATAATAGAGTCGTTAAAAGACAATTTAATCATACTAAAATTAAAATCCCTATATAATTTTAAAGTGATATTTTTTAACTGGTGGTTCCACCATTATAAGATCTTTGAACTGAAAGGGAATCTTATCTAACTACTGGATATACTCCTCAAGGTTTCTCTTCCCATTATTGAATCCCCCAACAAAAATCAAGTCCTACTTATTGATCTAGGTATATTTCTCCTCATTGAGAGTCATCCTTAAAGATCTCCACGTAATTTTATCATCTTCTCCTTTAGTATCATTGTGAGAAAAAACATGTTCATCGAATTCTTCTTTTGAGATCATGAAAATGTCTAAGGAATTCTCAAGAACATCACTTGAATTACATTGATTTTCCATCTTCTTGGATTTCTTCCCTGGTCATATCTCCATTAGAGGAGGCAATTAGGAGTAATCCTTCATCTCTTTATGGACTCCCTTCCATCCATCCATGGAGGTGCTGACCTGATCACTTTCAAAGTCCTGACCCGGATCATCTTTCTCCTAGAGGCCAGTAATGTGGTCAGAAGAAGTCTGTTGTGAGACTAAACCATCCAATGGGACCTCCCTAATAGTAGGATCTTGAGACATACCGCCCTCTGATTCCTACTGCAAGTAACTAAACTCAAGACTCTCAAAAAAAATTCAAACTCTAACCTTTGAACCGGTTCCTTCCCATCTCACCACACCTATTGCATTCACCCATCTTGTACTATCTTCCTTGTGTGTAGGTGGCCTTGAATTTTTTTAACCAACATCCTGCATCATCTCATTATCTTTATTTTCATTTATCACTCCTAGTGTAGCTTCATTAGGTGCCACAAGAGTCTCTGTAACACCCCAAAGATTTATAAATAAATTTAATATTGAATGAATAAAAAATCGAGTCTCCACAAAACAGAACTTTTTTATAACCTAGCTAGTAAACATAATTTTTTCGCCACTATGATTTGAATTTCAAAAAACTGACAAACACAGTTGTGTTTAGTAAGATATTTAGAGTCTGATAAGACAGTATTATTTTTTAGTGAATAGTAATATACACTTTTGAATATAAATATGAATAGTAATATAACCCTTATGGATATTGAATCATATTATTATTTTATTTTCTTATAGTTATAAGATAATGAGATCTTGATTAATTTTTCAAGGTGATATAAAACAAATTATAATCATAAAATTTTTATTTTTTGAATAAATTATGACTTTATTTAAAAATTAAATCAATTATATTTAGAAAATTATTTTCAAAAAATGGAGTTCATTTGTGAATTAAGAGCGTCGATTTTAGTTTATCGTTAATTTATGAGAATTTTATAAAATGCTTTAGTTTTTCATGAATAGTAAAAATATAGTTTTGAGTTTTTGGTATGATTAATGTCATAATAATGATCTAATAATTAATATAAAATTATTTTCTACTTTTTAAAATTAAAATATGATATGATGTGTCCAAAGTGTCTAATACCATGGTAAAATACCATGGTAAATCCCATGGTGTTTCAAATACCACTAATGATCTATCCTTTAAAATTAGTAAAAAAACTCCCTCTCTTTTATTGTAAATAACCACCCATTAATTAATTTTCATTCATTAAAAATTTATTATCCTCTATTATATTGTAATTTTAACCCCTTAAGAATACTTCAAAGTTTCATCAAGCCCCTATGGTCCCAACCTTCATTTTCTTGGATTTAATCTTCAAGGTAAGGGAATCTACCACCCTTCTCTTTTTCAAGCACTCTTTTTTATGTTGTTCTTATTTAATTTCAATTGGATTCTATTGAGATATGTCATTCCATATCCCTCTTACATTACATGTCATTTATTAATTATTAGAGAGCCATTTTCCCCTAATCCAAATATTTTACTAATTTTATGTGACATTGTTAGGTTGCTGAATTTTCGTAAGGGATTTCTCAACTTCTCTTTTTTGTTTTGAGTTCCTTTATTTTATTTTTCATTCCTCACCTCCTTTAATACAAATTTTATGATATATCTAGTAACTTACATTTAATAGAATTATTTTTTTAGTAATTCATCATCATATCTCATTTCCCTTATTTTATACTATAAATTACAACACCATCCGATATGTGTTAATGTATCACATTCAAGGATGACGGGTTTTCAATTTCTATTATTGTCTTCAATTCCGGTCATGAAACCATTTTTATGGTTGAAATAGACTATAATATATATATTATAAATTATTTAATGTTTTTTAATTTTTCATTGCACATTATATTAATTTATAAATTAAAATGAGTTCATTGTGATCAAAAAAATGAAAATTAACTCAACCAATTATCATTAATGTTTTATATAATAATTCATCTTCACTCCCAATAACCAAATTAATTTTATAAACATGTAATATTATGAATGTTAAAAAATAAAATACAAATTCTATTATGGACATCCATTCTTATCTTACATGTTTATTATTACATGTATATAAGTAAACCTATCATGATTACTAAGGAATAAAATTCTCCCAAACAATAAAATTGAACCTCTTAAACCCATAAAGGAGGCCATAAATGAACATAAAAAGGTTATAATAAATCAATAACATAAATAATATATTCTATAAATATTAATTAATGAATTTAATTTGGTTCTACAAGAATGTAATATCAATTTAAGAACACCATTGGACCTAAGGTAAGAGTTTTCTACCCAAACCTCCATTTTCATTCAGGTTACTCTTATTCTCTAATTACCTCAATTAAATTAATATTTATTCATATTTACTCCTAATAAAAAAAATTAATGTTCTATATACATGTACAAACCATAATCATACTTAAATTTATGAGTAGTTATATCTTTTAAAAGGACCTTTCAAAAATTCTTCTTGAAATACAAGCCCGATTCAAGGGAATTTCACAAATTATAATCTATTATCAATGGCAGTCAATAATTCATTTTTATCAACCATTAAATTGCCTATAATAACTATATTACATATGAATATACTATATTACTTCACTTCTAGTTTTATAAATTGACTTTTCCAAAAGAACTATTCTTTTCAAAGTAAAATAGTATTTATCTCAAGAATTACTTGATGATTTTATAAGAGTATCTTCATCTATTTAAGAACACTTTCTAATTATTATGTATTATTGGGATTAATATTTTATCATATCATATACCATATTTAATTTAATGGTTTATGATTAGTTTTATTGGGGATTTTCTATCTCAAAACCATTCAACAATTTACTCCAAATGGTTAGTGTATATGCTTAATATTCAGGGAAAGTTATTTACATTTAATATATTAGTTTCAATATGAATGTATATGTTGATTATTTTTTACCCCATTAGTATGTGGAATGAATTGTACTTTGTAAGTGATTGGTGGGTATCAGTATATCCCCTTGACACATTGGTAGGTTTCAGGAGACAAACTTTGGTCTTGGAACGATGCCTTGACAAAATGGTTATTTATGGTCTTGGAACGAGGCCTCAACGATATAGTGTTGATGTTCGGAATTATTAATTCCCTTGTTATGAAACTTTAAATTAAAATTTCATGTGGTTATTCAACTTGTATAATATCCATTATTATTATTTATTATGATATTATTTATTCCACTCTAATTCCTACCATAATGTGTTCAAGTTTATTTTTTAAAGTCAGGTGTTTTTAGTTATTCATCATGCCTAAAGTTTGTGTTTATGTTATCTTTAGATGTACTACATACCCTTACTAAGTGTTGGATCTAACCCCTTTTTTTTTTACACATTTCCAAGACATGAATAGGTATATTATGAATGAAATGCAGGGATAACCTTGGTGTTATAGATGTTGTCAAAGGAATTTCTATATTGTAGTTCCTTTCAAGTTGTAATGTTGAATTTTTGTATGTATCTAGTTTTTAAAAACTACTAAACATTCTATTCCTTAATGATATGAATTTATTTTTGTCATTCCAATTTAATGAATTAAGGCACTGGATCTAGGAAACTGGGGTCAGGTATTTACAATTTGTGTCAAAGGAAGTTGAGTATAAAATTTAGAAACATGATTTAGAAAACATATATTAGGGAAAAACCCAAATATAGACTTTTAGGATAAACATACAAGAAAATATTGGAATCATGGTATGGGATAGATTATTTGGATCTTTCTAAAAAATAAATCTACGTCTGGATACTACAAGTGGATGTGGTTCTCCCACAGATGTAACTAATAGTAACAACTCTGATAAGGTGTTTCAGCCGTGACCTGGGGTATCATGGTACATTACAATGGGCCTTATTACGCACCTAGTTTGACACTCTTAGGGAATATGCTTATGATAATTCACATTTTCTCTACAAGAAATTATGAAGAATTTAAATTTAAATTTTTTCTTTAATGAAACCATGTTTATGATTGTGAGATTAGCTATGTATAGGATTTTGATTTAATGGTAAGTATTTTTCTACATTGAGATTAAACAATATGATTCGTAACCTAATATAGTGTTTTAAATTATTTAGAAATGGTGCATAGGGGAAGTAATGGAAACTGAATGAGCGTGCATGTCCCATATAGGGATTTCCCTCTAATTTAAGATAATGATGTTTGCTCTAGTGTTGTGACTATTGTTGAGTGACTTGTAACTATACTGGGATAGTTGAATCAGGTTATGAACAATAACCATACATGTATGGAGCATATAGATTCAAAATGTATAGGAGCTATGTTAGAACAATTTATATGACAACAACCTTCATCATTTAAGAGAACTACAAACCCATTCATAGCAGAGAAGTGGATAAGTTCAATAGAGATGATATTTCCTGATTTGGGATGTAAAGAAAGAGGGAAGGTGGTCATGGAGTTTTATCATCTATCAGAAGATACGAATCGATGGTGGTATTTAATTCAAAACACAAAGTAGGAGGAATAAATATAAGAAATGTAATTGAGGTATTTTCAGGAAATATTCTTAGAAAAATACCTCACTTGTGAACACCGAGTAGATATGGAAAGGTTGTTTCTGAAATGGAGGAAAAATAAGGATGATAATATTGGAATATATAAAGACAATTTCATAAGGTTAGAAAAACATGTCGTGGACTACATACATAATCAAATGAGAAATATTGATCAATTCTTTGATGGTTTAAAACCATTACTCCAAAGGGATATATTCTCCCTAAGTTTCTCATCATATGAAGAGATATTCTCATGTGCTATCAAGAAAGAAAATGAATTCTCGAAGTCTTATGATTTTAAGTGAAATAAAGAGAAGAAGAGGGCTACTTAGAACTATAGAAAAGGAAATTTGTAAATGGGGAATAAGGGAATATTTGACCTTACACCCTATGATAATTATGGGAAGAGACACCCTGGTACATGCCTCAAGGTTATGGGTGTTTGTTACAAGTGTGGAGAAAAAGGCCACATATCCTAGGATTATAAGGGGAAAAACAATCTACCAATGTTAAATTTTACAATTGCAGGGAGATGGGACATTATACAAATAATTTTCTAAGGCGTTAAGGAAACATTCCCCAAAGAAGGCCATTGTAGAAAGGCTAAGCTTATGTGATCACAACTGCTGATATTGAAGTCCCTAATTATGTGGTGGTAGGTGTATTAATTTTTTCCTCAAAATAATCCAATAATTTATTTGATTATAGATCATCACATTCATTCATATCTTCCTAGTTTTCCATTAAAATTTTATATTTCCATTTTTATTTAAAAATGGATATTTCAGTCAAAACTCTTAATGGAATTATCATTATAATAAAGATGTGTTAGACAGTCCCCGTTATGGAATATAAACATACTTTATCTACAGATTGTTTTATCATACCCATGATGTAATTTGATATAATCCCTAGTATGGATTATCTTTTGAATAATGATTCAAAAATATATTTGAAGAAGTAAGAAGTTATAATTTTTGAGAATGATGAAGAGTTCATTATCTTTATAGCAGAAACATCACCATCTGATTCTTATCTAGATCAACCCCCAGTAGATCTACAGAATACAATTATTGGGGAGGAAGAGAACTCAATATCTATGAGTGAGGAAAAGAATATTTAAATTGAGTATGTACCTATTGTGAAATAATATATTGTTGTTTTTCTAGAGTATTTTCATGAAAATCCTACAGAGTGGGAAATTAAGTTCTCTATTGATTTAATTCCAAGTTCAAGACCTATATCAAAGACTCCTTGTAGAATAGACACTATAAAATTTGTAGAACTGAAGAAAAAACTATATGAATTTAGTGATAAAGGATTTATTCACCCTAGTATTTCTCTATGGGGAGCCCCTATTCTTTTCATAAAAAATAAATATAGATCTATGATTTTGTGCATTGACTAGACAGAGATCAATGCTATAACAATAAAGAACAAGTATGACCTACCTTCCATTAATGATTTATTTGATCAACCTCATGGATCCCAATATTTTTTGAAGATTGACCATTGATCTGGATATCATCAATTGCATGTGAGGAAGGTTAATATTCCAAAGACAAAATTTCAAACTAGGTATGGGAATTATGGTTTTATAGTAATGTCTTTCAGACTGACTAGTGCACCCTTTGTTTTGATGAATCTAATGAAAAGGGTTTTCAAGTAATATCTTGATTATTTTGTGGTAGTATTTATTGATGATATCTTGGTATAATCCAAAAGCTATAAAGATCGTGAATATCACTTGTGCACTATTCTATAGACTCTTAGAAGAAATGAATTATATGGTAAGTTTTAAAAATATTAATTTTGGATTCAATAAGATTCTTTTCTTGGCCATATTGTCTCTAAGGATAGAATATATGTGGATCTTACAAAGACGAAGGCTGTTCAGGAATGGCCTACACCAATGAACATAACCGAGGTATATAGTTTTATTGGTTTAGTATGTTATTATTGGAATTAAATTAAGAAATTCACCCATGTAGCCAACCTAATGACCAAGATTACACATAATGGTGTTATGTTTACATGGAAAAAATAATTTCAGGAATGTTTTAGAGAACTAAATAAGAGATTATTGAATGCTCTGATCCTCACTCTACCATCGGGGAATGATGAAATTGTGATCTATAGTGATGTGTCAAATAAAGGAATTGGTTGTGTCCTTATCCAAAATGATAGAGTTATTGAACATGCATCAAGTTAGTTAAAAATTAATGGAAAAATATATCTTACTCGTGATATTGAGTTTTCTGTTGTGATCTTTTCACTAAAAATTTGGATAAATTATCTCTACGGTGAAAGATGTGAGATATATAAGGATCACAAGAGTCTGAAATATATCTTTTAATAGAAAGAACTAAATATGAGGAAAAGGTGATGGCTCAAACTACTCAAGGATTATGATTTTTCCATGCACTACCAACTAGTAAATGAAAATAAGTTAGTTTATGTGTTGAGCAGAAAGGATCATGGAGTTTTTAAACAAAATATGGATTGAAAGGGATATTTTATTCATGGATCTAGTATGGATGGAAATGGTAATTATCAAATATGGTGACACATATTACTTTTTAAATTGGTTGACCAACTATCTTTATTGGTAAAAATTAAAAGTTTTAATCCTAATTATGAGAAAAATCATAAGAAAATTAATGTTGTGAAACATGGGATGTTGGTTGACTTCATGTGTGAAGATGGAATTCTGAGGTTTGGGAAAAGTCTTTGTGTTCCATCTATACCCGAGATAAAAAGGGATTTATTAGATGATGTGTATAGTTAAAATTTATCAATACATCCAAGTACCACTCTGATGTATAGATATTTTAAGGAACATTTCTTGTGGGACAACATTAAGTGGGAAATTGTTAGTTATGTATCAATATTTTTTGTATGTCACCAAGTGAAGGTTGAATGACAACATCCTAAAGGATTCATGAACCCTTTACCTATTCTAACATCTAAATGGGATGAAATCACCATGGATTTTGTCCCTGGATTTCCCAAAAATCAAAGAATTAATAATTCAATATGGGTAATTGTGGATCTATTTATGAAATATTAACATTTCCTTGCAATAAAGAAGGATTTTACACTGTAGCACCTTATACAACTCTATGTCAATGAAGTTGTGAGAATTTAAGGAGAACCTCTCTCAATTATGTCTGACCATGATCCATGATCTACATCAAAATTCTAGAAGACACTTCAAAAATCCTTGGACACTAAGATCCAATTGAGTACTTCTTATCACCCTCAAACTAAAGGGAAATCAGAAAGGAAAATCCAAACGTTAGAAGACATGTTGATATAATGGTAACTTGGTTTTTAAGGTATGTGGGATCATTATTTACCTTTGGTGGAGTCTTCCTATAATAATAGTTTCGACTCTGGCATTCAAATGGCGCCATATGAAGCATTGTATATAATGAGATGTCGTACACCAACATGTTGGGATGAAGTCATTGAGAGGAAGATTATGGGTCGAGAGATTGTGGAGGAAGAAAAAGAGAAGTTAAATACTACTCAAACTCATATCAAAGTAGCTCAATCCAAACAAAATATTTATGCTGATAATTAAAGGAAAGATATGTAATTTCAAGTGGGAGATCATGTTTTATTTAAAGAAACTCCATGGAAGGGTGTTATAAGATTTGGGAGGAAATAAAAATTGATCCCTAGGAAAATTTGACCTTTTGAAATTTTGGAAAGAGTTGGAGTTATGGATTATCATTTCAAAATTCATCCTATCCTTTCAAGGTGCATAATATGTTCTATGTATCATTATTGATAAAGTACATTCTAGACCCAATGCATTTCCTCACTTCTGAAGGAATAGAACTAGAATTAGACTTATGTTACTGTGAAGAGCCTATCTGGATTGTATACACTAAGGAACATGTGTTGAAGAATTAGATGACATGACTAGTGAAGGTACTTCGGAAAAATCTTATAATTGAAGAATCAAAATGTAATCCTAAGGAGCTTATGATGAAGAACTAAACAAATCATTTTTTGAGGAAACATTCTGGTAATTTTGAGGATGATATTTTTGTATGGTGGGGAGAATGTAACACCCCAAGGATTTATAAATAAATTTAATATTGAATGCATGAAACAATGAGTCTCCACAAAACATTAATTTTTTATTACCTAGCCAATAAACATAATTTTTCCACCAATGTTATTTGAATGTCAAAAAACTGACATACATGGTTTCATTCAATAGGATATTTAGAGTCTGATAAGTCAAACTTAATTTTTGGAGAATAGTAACATACCTTCTGAATAGTAATATGAATATTAATAATACCATTATGAATAGTAAATCATGTTTTTATTTTACTATCTTAATGTTATAATATAATGAGATCTTGATTAATTTTTCAATGAGATATAAAGCAAATTATAGTTTTAAATTTTTTATTTTTCATATAAATTATGATTTTATTTGAAAGTTAAACTTATCATATTTAGAAAATTATTTTCAAAATATGGAATTCATTTTTGAATTCCAAATGTAGATATTAGTTTATTCTGAATTTATGATGATTTTATAAAATACTTTAATTTTTGGGTGAATAGTAAAAATATAGTTTTCAGTTTTTGGTATGATTAATGACATCATAATGATGCAATACTTAATATAAAATTCTGGTAAACTTTTTAACATTAAAATATAATATGAGGTGTCATAAGTGGCCAATACCATGGTAATATACCATGGTCAATCCTATGGTTTTTCGAATACCACTAATGAGGTGTCCTTTGAAATTAATAAAAAACATCATCTCTTTTACTATAAATACCCACACATTCCTTCATTTTCATTCATTAAAAATTAATCATCCTTGATGCTCTAGTATTTTTACCTCCCTATGAGTCCTTACAAGGTTTCCAAAATCTCCTAAGGTCCCAACCTTCTTGTTTTAGGAGTTACTCTATAGGGTAAGGGAATCTACCACCCTTCACTTTTTCAAGCACTCATTTTATGTTATTGATTTTATTTTCAATTTGATTAGGTTGTGATATGTCATTCGATATCCCCCATAATTTCAATGTTATTTATGAATGATTAAATTACCCTTCTACTCTAATAAAACAAATTTATGGATTTTATGTGATGTGGTTAGGCTGTCGAATTTTCATAAGGGGTTTCTCAACTTCCCTTTTTATTTTGAGTTCCATTATTTTATTTTTCTTTCTTCTCCTCCTTTAAAAAATATGTTATTATAAATCTAGTAACTAACAAGTAAAGTAATGTTTTTATGGAATAATTCATCATAATCTCTCATTTCCCCTTATTTTATACTATAAATGAATACACCTTCCGAAATGTGTTAATTTATGACATTCAAGGACGATGGGTTTTCAATTTCTATTACAATCATCAATTTTGGTCATCAAACCATTTTGATGGTTGAACAAGACTATAAAATATGTATTATAACTTATGTTATTTTTTCGAATCTCTTTGTACACATGATATTATTTTATAAATCAAAATGAGTTCATTGTGATAAAAAACCTCTAATTAACTCAAACAATAATCATTAATCTTTTATATAATGATTCATATTCACTCCCAATAACTGAATGAATTTTACAACCATGTAATATTTTGGATTTTAAAATATAAAATAAAACTTATATTCTAGAAAACCATTCTCATCTTACATTTTTATCCTTACATGTATATAAGTAAACTATTCAAGAATACCAAGGAAAAAAACTCTCCCAAAAAATAAATTAAACCTATTAAACCCATCAATAAGGACATGAATGATCGTAATAATGATATAATAAATCAATAAAATAAAAAATATGTTCTGGAAATTATAATTAATGAATTTAATTTCGTTATCCAGAACACTAAGATCAAGTAAATAATGCCATTGGACTTATGTTAAGTGTTTTCTACCCGAACCTCCATTTTCATTCGTGTTACTCTTATTCTACAATTACATCAATGAAATTATTATTAATTCATATGAACTCCTAATAAATTATATCTAAATGTTATATATATGTTTACCATCCAAAATACTTCTTCCATTTATGGTGATTTCTATGTTTTAAAAGGATCTTTCAAAAAATCTTACCGAAATACAAGCCTGATTCAAGGGAATTTCTAAAATTCTTACATATTTTCAAGGGAACTATATAATATTTTTTAGAAACCATTTCCTTTATAAAATCACTGATTTTATTAAGAAAATAGTATCTTACTTAACTTCCAGTTTTATACAAACACCTTTCCAAAAGAAATCTTCTTTTCAATGTAAAAGATTACTTATCTGAAGAATTGCTCTATTATTTTATAATAGTATCATCATCTATTTCAACACTTTTGTTAATTATTATATATTTTTGGGATTAATAATTTACGATAACATCTACCATATTTAATTTAATGGTTTATAATTATATTGACTATGGATGTGCTATCTTAAAACCATTCATTAATTTACTCTGAATGGTTAGTGTATACGCTTAATGTTCAGGAAAATTTATTTACATTTCATATGTTAGTTTTAATATGAATATAAATGTTAATTATTTTTATCCTCATTGATATGAGAAATGAATTGGAATTATTAAGTGATAGGTGGGGCATGGTATATCCCCTTGATACATTTGTTGGTCTCATGAGACAAACTATGATCTTAGCATGAGGCCTTAACAAAATGGTTATTTATGGTCCTGACACGAGTCTATGACAGTATGGTTATGATGTCTGGAATTATGAATTCCCCCATTATGAAACTAGTAACTAAAAGCTCATGTGGTTATTTGACTAGTATAATACCCATGATTATTCTTTGTTATGACATTATTTATTCAGCTCTTATTCCTACTATAATGTGTTCAAGTTTATTTTTTAAAGGCATGTGTTTTTAGTTATTGGCCATGCCTAAAGTTTCTATTTATGATATCTTCTATTATACTTATTACCCTTACTGATTATTTGAGATCAACTATTTCTTATGTTTTATTTTTCAAGTACATGATTAGGCATATATATTATTAATGACATGAAGGGATAACTAGGAGTTATGGACATTTTCAAATAAATTTTTATATTGTAGTTCCTTTCAATTTGTAATGTTGAACTTTTGTATATATCTGGTTTTCCAAAACTACAAAACTATTAATTCCTTTGGGATACAAATTTCTTGAAATCATTCCAATGTAATGAATTTAGGCACTAGCTCTGGAAAACTAGGGTTGGGTCTTTACAGTTTCACTCCTTGGGTTTGCAGACACACTAACACAACTCCCTCCAAGGTCAAGCTTTAACAAATGAAAAATTTCAACAACTTCTGGTTCAGTAAGTTCTGACTGAGCTTCCAATTTTGAATGATCATACTTAAAAAGAATATTAGCAGTATTATTAGTAGTCAACCAAGAGCCCTCTTACCCCCATTCCTCTTATCAATCCAAAATTATGATCTCTAATTTCTAGAAAGCCTAGGGAGAACACCTCCTTAAATAGGTTCTTTCAGACATGCATCCAGACAAAACACATCTCCACTTTCATGGACCTCACCCTTATTTTCCAAATCCAAATACATCTTCTAAGAAGAACTAATCTCATCCCATGGTTCACCATGATCATCCCATGCCTCAATTTTCACACCCACTTTCCCATGATCCAAGGGACCATCTGCAAAACTGGGCACCAAAGCCTTTCCACCACCAATGCCCACAACCTTCTGCATACCATTCTATCTAGACCCACATAAATAGGTCTCTGAAAAGTGTCTCAACCACTTGAAATCAGAAAAAAAAATTAACCCAATATTTATACACCACCTCATGCCTATAAAAAAATTCATATTCAATAGTATTCCAAACAAAATCGGAAGGATTCCTTGAAACATCTATTTTGACACACTCTTAGGGATAAATAGGATGGAATACAATAATGGTTTGGCTATCGGAGTACAAGAACCTTCCTATGAGTTTATCAAGTATCCTAATAATTAAATTATTTTTATATTGTAGGGTAAGGTTAGGAAAATCCACCCAAATCACCACCAAAGGTGAGTCCTGCCTCATATGAAAGTCGTAAGTCCATCTATGGAGGTAGAATCGGAACTCGTTGCAATTACTAGGTGTGTGAGACTAGGTTTTTAGCAGATATTCCTTTTATGTAAAATGGTTCATGAAGTTAATTTTGTCTATAAAAATGACATTATCTCTATCCTGAAGATCCCAAGAATCGAAAAC
Organism: Viscum album; assembly: GCA_963277665.1. Taxonomy (NCBI): domain Eukaryota; kingdom Viridiplantae; phylum Streptophyta; class Magnoliopsida; order Santalales; family Viscaceae; genus Viscum; species Viscum album. The sequence goes on along the minus strand of OY728155.1, from coordinate 2,130,111,302 downwards.
AAACCTATCAAAGGTGTCCACCAAAAGCCCTAACTGTGAATATAGAGCAATCAGGGTCCGATTGAGGAGTTCCAAAGCTTCGTTAAACATTGTGATCAACAAAGGAAGGTTAGAGATTCCTTTGTAAATCTCAGTAACCTTATGTTATGGGGAGTAATGTGGAAGGGATGGAAGAATCTCATGTTTGGAAATGGGTGAAAAGAGGGACTCCACTCCCTTGAATGATGATGAAGGTCCCTCCCCCACCACTGGGGGAGGGATCGGCATGGTTTCTTCCGCCATCACAAAATGGTATAAAACATCAAAGATCTCCCCTAAAGAAAGCCCCTACCCACTACCTCTATTTATTTCTCATCTCATTATGATTTCTGTTTCCTTCTCATCTCATTACTTTTTTTTCCTCTTCAACTCATTATGATTTTTGTTTCCACTTTAGCTAAGTATAATTTCTATTTCCTATTTAGCTCATTACAATTTCTATTTACACATTACCTCATTGTGATGGAATTACAATTATTATGGAAATCCCATTATGATGATTTTTTTATAACAATGGAATGTATTCAATGATGAATCCACTTAGAAACTTTGAACTTCATCGACTTCAAAAGATTTTTCCTCTAATGGATATTTCATAACAATGAATCTCCATTACGATGGATTACTCATTAAGATCAAGTGTATATAATGATAAATCCACTCAGCAAAATTGACACGTCTCAAACATCCTCATCCATTACACATTGATACACTTTTCCTTGATTTCTGGAAACGATACAACCATTAAAATTCTTCCATTTCATCAAAATATTTTATCATGATAGATTTCATGATTTTTAGAACTTTATTACTGGAAAACTGTCATCTGATTTAGTTTATAAATTATGAAAAATTTCTAACTCTTAATATAACAATCTTCTTTCAGAAATATTTAGCAACAATATGACTTCTCTAAATAGAAAAATATGTCTTTATAACAAACACTTAGTCCAATTAATCTCCATTAAATTGGATTGGATCTAATCCCTAAAAAATAAAAACATTCGTTATACAAAAATGATAGTTTTTTAAAAAAAATTAAAACAATTTCATCACAATGATTAATCAAATAAATTTAAAACATAGTAAATAGAATACAGTCCAAGAGGGAGAATATAAGGTAAGAGACATTATTTCAATAAATAAAATCCTAAGATGTCAAAATTTTGTATTGATTGATTTTTAACTAAGATTTAATGATCTATAGAAATCTAAAAAAAGATATATTTTATATTGAAACATTCCCTGAAACTAATTTTTTGGATCACTTATGTAGATTATCATCACTAAGAGGGGTGAATTGATGTATATAATTTTATATTTTTCAAACACAATTGCAAGCATGATTTTTAGAGATAATATTTCAACACAATCATCATAGAAACTAAAATGATAACACAATTAATTTAATAATTTTTTCCCTTATATGGGTGACTATGTCCCTAGTTTATTATGTTTTTTATCCAAATCACACGAATATTCATTTTTATTATAATGAAGATTCCGTATTAAATGGTGTTTCTTCTAACTTCATACAATGTTTGAATCAACTAGTCTAAAGAACAACTATATTTTTAAAAATAAATAATAACAAAATTCATGGAAAATGGTCATTAAAGAATGTATGAGTCCCCAATAGACATGAAAAATGTGCTCTTCTTTTTTATCCTTTTCAAAATAATCTTTTTGATTTATTTATATCATATTATTTTTGAATAAATTTATCTTCTTAACGACCTTTTCCTCTTTTCTTTTTAAAATTAAGCTCCAATTAATTCATTCTATTGTAACATACAGAGTAATTTTGTCTATCAATCTCAAATAAAATTGCTCCTCTTGATCCTCATTTATGGTTGGTCAAAAGATCTATTTATAAGGATACGCCTAATTCCATTAAAAAAGGAAACTATTTATATCATTTATACTATGAATTTCATTCAAATATCATAAGGAAATATTTATCTTATTACATATTTATTTTTCTCTAAATATAGCTTCTCTAACTCATCGGAAATTTCCCATCTGCAAGATTATATTATCTTTTATATGCCTTAGAATATCATAGATACTCTTATGTGTCACAACATAGTGAAACGTATAAAACTCAAAAACCAAAAATACACTTCATAAATATGTATTTATTATTATGTATTGTTTGAGTAACTATTATGAATTAATTTTACTGAAAATGAAATCTTACATACTCATAAGATACTATAATTTATCCTTACTCACATCATTTTCTAAATACTTAATCTTATACGGACTTTATAAGTCAAGAGTTAATCTTACTTGTTTTATTTTTGTAGATTTATTCATACAAATCCTATTTAAACATAGTATTAATTTGAAGGATATTAGTACTTTTCCAAATGTTGACAACATAATATATTTCTTCTTTTATTTATTCTTATGTATAAAATCAAAATCATAAAACTTATCTCAAGACAAATCCAATAATTTAAAAATATCCTCAAACTCATTAAATAATTCTAAAATTAATTACTGTTTGACCACATTTTTTGACAATATATAAAATATTATCACCCTTGGGAAAAATAATAGTTTGTAAGATTCTTATAAAATTATGGTTTTTCTATTAATTATAAGAATATAAATAGTATCTCCATTTTTAATTATTTTATCTATCCTTCCGCTCATAGATGTAAAAGAGAAAAAAAAGTTATAAGTTTAGATATCCTCATGAAATATTATTGAATCAATATAATCACTATTGAAAATTAAGGAACTAAAATATTAAGGAGATACATTAAGATCATTCAAGTTAATATTATCAATATAACAATATAAAGAAAAGGTAAGAAAATTTTCACTAATAGATCACTTAACCCTTTTATTAAACTGTAATCAATTCTCATAATACACAGATAAATATCTATATTCACAAATATAATTATATGTTGTGTCTAAAATAATGAGTCTCATAGATTGACTCAGTTAAAAAATGTTCATAATAGGGAAAATAAATTGAGGATTTAACCAACACATTCTAAAGTGGATAAAAATAATTCATTTGTAACATCATGCACTCGAAATGTTACAATGTATGAATATGAAAGAACATTAGGTATATATATATTTGTATATTTATAAGACTTATAGATAGGCATACCATGGGTATTTAAATATGTTTATATGTGTCTATTTGTTATTATATATTACTTGGTTGTATATGGTTAGTGATTAAAGAAATATTAGGGGATGAGATATTAGTTTAGGATTATATTAGAGATGTGTCTATAAAAATATCTTATCTTTTAGAATGTTAAAAAATTATATAGTGCTAGAGGAAGAGTTAAGAAATATGAATTCATGAAAAAAAATCAATACAAGAATATACTGGATATTCAATAACACAATTAAGGAATGTAAAACATACATGTTATTGATATTTAATTAAAAATGTCTACTTTGTATTCTGATAGCCTACAAATGCATTGATATTTGAAAAATAAATAAATACAATAATAATTAATTAATATTTAAAACATATATTTTAAAATAATAAATTTTATTTATTTTAGTAATGTAATTAAATATATGTATCTTATAAGTTAAACAAAAAAATATATATTTAGAATGTATTGGGTGAAATTCACCTTGTTTATTTAAAAGTGGATTCTAGCTGTAATATCTCATAACATATTATTGGAATATCCTATTTTTTAGCTAGGAATGTTTTTGAAACTAACATAATATGTGATATCGATGAACATAATAAAACACAAGTCTATTTAAAATTATTTATTTAGAATCATATTATAAGTGTTAAAATTAAAAAATGTTAACTTATATACCTACAGGTGATCGAATAATGGTCATTTTTCATATTCGTTTATGTCCATTATGAGGAAATTGTTTAGGATCCCCATTATGAATATGTAAATTATTTATGAACTTAAAAACTAGTAAATTGTTATAAATTAATAAAATGTAATTAGTAATTAATTTAACTATAATTATATAAAAATGTGGTCTCATTATGGTTTAAAAAAATTATATTAAACTTAAAATTTTAATATTTGATAAAAACTGACTTTTACTTTTTATTTTCAACTGATTTGAATTTAGTGTCAATTGAGATTTTTTTGAACTTCCAAATTAAATTATGAAGAGATCTAATGATTCTGTAAACCTATGAAGTAATTTTTTTTATATAAAATATTATGAAAAATATTTATGAAATTAGATGTTAGTAAAACATAAAAAAAATGTATATATATTATGAAATCAATTGGAAAACTAAATTTACCTCTTGAAATATGTAATCATCTAGGAAACACCATTTCTTTACTGTATATCTCGTTTTTGGAAGTCATGTGTAGCATCTTTGTGATTATATGTTGGAAAATTTATCAAAATTTGATATAAAAATGATAATTGATAAGTTATTACACATTATATATTATGGAAATTAACATATCTTTGTTAATTATATAGTTATAAAAAACATGAAGAAGATATATTAATTAATTTTACATATTACTATTAATTAGTAATATCCTTTTATTATGAAGGCATCTATATTATGTATAATTTATAATATTCACTAAAAAAAATATTTAAGGGACGTTTTTTAATGTTGTTTTCTCAAATATATACTAAATAAATATTATTTTTGTTAAATAATTATTTAAAAAACACTACAAAATATATAAAAATGAGAAAAAAGTGTTCTTCGTCCCTATGAACCCCTTCCTTAGGAAGCCCCCATACTCTTGAACTATATATGGGTGATTGGAGGACCCTTATCAGTGATCAATATCATTTTCCTCTCTTTCTCGATGATGTGTGAGTTACTCTGTAATAACGGACCATGCTAATAAAAAATTTATTCCAAGTGGTTCTAGTTTTTTCTAAAATTTTATGTTGTTTTTAGTATACTTAAAGGGGTAGGCAGCTAAAAAAAATTTCTCATTTTTATTAAATCATGACTACTTTTTTCTATAATATAGTTTTATATTTTAATCATCAAATACTTAGATGTATTCTATACTTGAATTTGAAAAATGAACCATTTTTATATTTTTTTTAAATTGAATTTATTAGTGGAATATGCTCATAGTGTAATGAAAAACTAATTTTGGTATGATACAAAAAGTAAAAATATTTTTCATTTTATTTAATTGAGGATATTTCATAGTTATTCTATAAAATGGTTCCCAATAGTTTTTCATTAACATCAATGGAGTTGTTATAAACATGTATGTTATTTATGTTTCTATTGATAATATATCTTCATATTTTACTCAATGAATTACATTTGATTACTTATGATGAAAAGAAAATAAAAAAATATATGAATTTTTTGTTATAAAATATCTTACTAAGAAGTTTATTAGAATTAATTGTGAAGAATAAAAAACATATTTATTAATCTTATTCTATTTTATAATGAATTAATTAAAATTTTAATGAGTTTGAAAATGTATAAATCTTAAACAACAAAAAATCAGCTTAACATTAATATAATTCTTCTTCCAATAAGTTAATATGATTCTTATTTATGATAAGTTAAGGGGAAAACTATCTCAAAATTTAGGGTATTATTTATTTTTTTTCAAAAACAATTTTTATTAAATAAAAAAGTTGGTTTTTATAGTTTTTTAAACAGTGTGATATTTTCATTAATGTATTTATTCTCATAGTAATAGAAAAATTAAAATGTATTTTCCTTCTTTAAATCATTGTGAAATTAAATATAAACATGTAATTATGAGAGAAAATTTTAATTTTTTCCATTCATTTTGAGTAAATTGTTTTATTTTAAACATATATTTTCATACAACTATATTTTTTTCTAAACATATAGGAAGTCAGTTATATTTGGAAAAAAATATCGCATTACCTTCAAACACACCTCAGTATGTTGAGGTTTTGGAAAATTATTAGATTTTATAATTACCAATTTTTCTGTGGATGGGAGAATTAAATATAGATATTCCAATTTTAAAATCAGAATATGGATTATGATAAATTATGTTTATAAATACTTTATATTGAAGAAATTTTATTCTCAATATGAGAATTCGGTTTGGAATGGGGAATAAAATATTGCAGATAGTTTTTTCTCTAATCTTAATCAGTGGAATGAACTTTCTAAATACTAGAGAAAGGATAATGAAATTTAAAATTTGATAAGTTGTACTTAATCATTATAGGGAAACATCATCAACATCCAAACATATTAGTATAACTAAATGAAGATATTGTATATATTTACATGGTAAACAATTTTTTTGTAACATTATGAAAACTATATCAAGGTTGTTACATATTAGTGGATAATTTTCATGATAATGATGAGACCAATGAAATATAAAAAATTACTATAAAATGTTATTTGTTTCTGGAATTATATAAGGGTAGAAATAGAAATCATATTGGAGGATGTGTCTAGTATTCTGAATATTTAATTCTACTAAACTTTTATCATATCAAGTGCCTTTTTAGAATTATAAATAACACTATTCACATGATATTGTAATTTTTTTGTGATGATTTTCCTAATATCCATGATTATTTTTATTAAATTAATATTGTTTTTAGAAATATTGGGATCAATTATACAAAACACATGAATATCCAAATGATTATATGTTATTTGATGGAGATGATTCTAGAATACAAAATTGTAAAAGATGTATGTATTCTAGCGGTCATTCAAAAAGTAATTTTTATAGTTTCAATCAACATACTACAATAAAGAAGGAGAAAATGTACTCATTTTAATGATTTCTGTGATGTACCTTTAAAACCATGACAAAGAAGATTATTTGTTACAACTAAAATCATAAATCACTTAAAGTGGAATTATATGTAAACTGAAAATTATGGATTCATGACATTTACATGGTATTCTAAAATATTAAAAACATATGATTCTATAAAACCATATTTTTTATCAGATTCTAGGAATATGTGATTGGGATTGGCTATCGATGTATTTGATCTATTTAGAACATTAATTTCTAGTTATAGTATTTGGTTTTTTTCTCAATACCTAATAATATGCCTCTATGGATGTGAATAAAAAAACATACATCATAATTTCAATCATCATTACATGAAAAAAACTCAAGGAAATGAAATTGATGTATACATTCATCATATAATTGATGAATTGCTGGAATTATGAAGTAATTATGTTGAGACATATAATGAAATTACTAATAAAATGTTAAAAATTCATATTTCACTAATTTAGTCCATTATATACTTCCATGGACATGATAATTTATTTTTAGGTATCACTTATTGGTTTATATTATTAAGTTTGTAAAATTCATTAGACAACTTTTTGAGATAACACTATAACCAGTTAATCTTTAAATGTGCTAGGGGAAAATTATACTAACACTTTATCATATAGAATAGATATTTACCCTTTCATTTTTATTATCATGATGTATTTAACTATAAATTTTGTTTAGGAAACTATATTATTATATCTCAATCATTATCATTGGATATATAAAATTGAGAATTACTATATTTATATTCTTTTATACTTGGTTAATCCAATATTTTCAATTCATTAAATATATAGTTAACTGTTTTTCATTTATTTTTTTCAAAATACCTCATTTTTTAAAATCATATGTGAAATATAAATCTCAATTATAAGTATTTAATTATTTAGGTTACATGGAAGCATAGGGTCACAAATTTTTTAATTGGTATATAGATGATATTAAGACATGATTCAATCTCATTAGTTATAATGAATATCTTCTAACTCACTCTTAACGTGATAAGAAATCTGTAACCCTTCCTGATGTTAGTCAACCAATTAGGAGGACCTCAAATATTACACTAGAAAGAATATAATTATTAAAATACCATGGATATATGGTACTAAATAGTGAAACTAAACATCTATTCATTTAATAAATATTTATTTATGCAAAGTGGTGAATGAGGAACCAAATATGGAATAATAAATCTATAAAATAAGTTGTTAAAAAATAGATGGTATAATGGTTTTAACATTATATATGTTCATAAACAATACAACTCATATATATAATAGGTTGTAATATATATTATGAAAATTTAATAACTTATATTACATTTTTATATTGTGGATATTGACATTTAAGATAAAGTTTCATATTATTTGATGATTTGTTTTTGTTGATTCCTCCAAAGAGGGATATAAATTTAAATGATTATTATTTTAATGAATTTAAATTTCATACATTCAATGAATATGATGTTTTAAAAAATTGTGTAATATTAACAATCCCTGAATTGGGATGTTATATAATATTGACTGATATTAATTAATTAAACTATTATGTTACATTTTAAATTGTTCTGTTCAAATACAAGTTTCCTGAAATTTCCAGGGTAACTATAATAGACATCCAATAATTTATTTCTGTGAAAATCTATCACATGATAGATATTGGTGATCATAAATATAATTATTTTTATATCCTTTCATCATAATGAAAAATGGTATATTATATGGAAGATGAAGTGGATAAAGGGTGGAGTTTAGATGTTCAAATTAAATAAATAGACTGGTAATATATGGGTATTGATGTAAAGGAATTAACTTTTGACAATGAATTCCATCAATGTGAATACATTGACATGGTTTTCCATGATGATATATAAAATATTATTATTTTAAGGTTAGATGAAGTAGATGAATTTAAATATGTAACAATGGAAAATGATAACAATATAAACATTGAAGGATGAAATTATTGTGTGTAAATTAATTCGTTAACTTATCAATTAAATTATTAATTTTTATATTTATTTTTCATTTTTTCATATTCTATCATATTTAAATTTATTTTTAAGAATTAAGGGTAAAATTTTGATAATTTAAATGTTATTTTTTTAAAAATATATATTCTTAATAAATTTATTAATTTTTTAAATTATAATAATGTCGATGAGAAAACATTTCAATGAATATATTTTATTGATAAGATAAGGTTTTACTACCATCCATACATCATTAAATTTTCTAACCAATTACACACATATTGTATCTATCAAACCCTCTGGTGACCACTCAATGGCATCTAGCATGACCTCTTTCTCCATCTCAACAATATCTAATATACCTTTATCAACCTCATAACAGAATATTTCACACTTTATACATATACATTTACCCTATCAATTCATCATCATATTCAATTTTTTTAAAATGATGTCCATTAATATATAGAGAAGTTGGTCACTCCTATTACCACACAATGATATTGGTTGGTAATAATTGTTGGTAATAATTTTATTGTGATGAAAATTTATTTCATTTTTTATGAAAATATATTAAATTTTTCTCCTAAATATATATTGATAACAATGTTATATATGCAATATTTAATAGTTTATATGTGTGTAATTTTAACCATATGAATATAGTGGTACCATTTGAAATTGTTTGGGTTCTGAAAGTGGATACATGAGGATTATTCGATCAAAACATCATCTAGTTGGCTTATGATCCAATAAAAATTCTCGTTAATTATTTATATTCGTTACATATGACTCTATATTTGGAAAATGGGGTATTAAATTTATATGTAAAGGTAATTTCAATTCATTAATCATAGATAATTAAATTTATTGTCATTATATAATAAAATTAAAATAATTAGAGTAAATTTTTTTTACAAATGTTATTCCATTTTATTATACAAGATGTTGTTTCACATCTATGGATATTAAAATTTTTGGGTAATAAATTAAAGGATTTTAAATATAGATAATGGAATTTGTTTAATGATGTGTTGTTTAATGCTTAGAAAAAACTTGATAAGGGAACTAAATGTATTAATTGAGCCATTATTAAATTGATAACATTCATTTTTGGGGTGTTGGAAGTCGTGGACAAATAAGAAAGTTTAGTGGATAGAGTAGGAGGAAAAATTCTAGATGGAGGGATGCATTACAGCGTAGACCAAGGTTGTGTACTGATGAGATAGATATTGGGAAATATTTAGTTATAGTTTGGTTTGTTTTACTATAAAGTGTTGGGTTGTGGCATGGTTGATTTGTTTCATCATGGGGGATCTATGAGGATTTAGTGTCATACTTTTTTAGAGGGTAAGGCTAGTTGTGTTATGATGTATCATGACAAACAATTAAGAGTCTAGAAGAGTTTTGGGTTTAATATTCTACAAGGATATTCATTATGGGTCATGATTGTAAGATGAGGGTTCATGGGATACACTTATGTATATGGGTCTTTTTTAATCTTATATGATGACCCCCATGTTAATATTACATAAGGGTTATTACAATGAATCCATATTCATTGCAATGTGAATTACTGGGTGTTTGATATTAAAGATTCATTCTTTTAGGTCACTTCATAAAATATATATTCATCATATAGTGGTATTATTTGATATACATCAGTTTTGAGGGGGGAGGACATGGGTCATGTTTTCATTCTTAGGAAGTTTATTTTTGTGTTGTGGCCACCATATTTTTACCCTGACCTTTATTAATTATTTTAATTTTAAGGTGTCTTCACCCGTGATATATGGGTATATTGCACCATGTTTTACATATTAGACTTTTAATTTAGTATTGGGACCTCTATCATTCCATGATTTTTTTTCTATATTAAGTTCAAATTAATTTTACCCCCTAGACTCATTACAAACCCTTAAACCCCTCTTAAATCCTATATTCTTATAGGTTCATTTTTTTTTTGCCCCTTCATCATCATTTGGTGCTAATTTTTTTATTGGAATCATAAGATGAAAATCCTTCCCTCCAAAGTAATATTATATTCCATTTATTCATTTTTCCCTTGATTCCTAATTATTTATTTCTTTTGGAAAATCTTTAACAGGTGTCTATCTTCTTGATCATCAATATTTTATCATGATTTCGATGGATCCTTATGTATTATAGGCAGTTAAACATATTTCTTGGGTGTTATAAGAGGTTTGTTCATATTATTCTTTATTTCAAGAAAAAATAAATGAATCTGTAGTAAGGTTAAGGATTAATGATTTCCCATTCATTATTTATATAAAATTTTGAAATTTTATTAATTTTTAATTATTTAGGTGGATAAACAAAAATAACCAAATTCATATAATGATTAAACTAAAGAATTGATAGGGTAAAGGGGATATTATAATGTAGTTTATAATATTTAATGTTATTTCCTATATGTTAATTAATCTTGAATTATTATTTCTAATATAATACCCATGGTTTCTTCTGATTGATGAGTCATATCACCATTCATAACCAATTAGAACTTTAAATATGGTAATAAATTTATTGTGTGGAAATATGGAATTTTAACTTTGTTAATTGGATATGGAATTCTAGTTTAATATGTATGAATAGGGAACTATAGGTTTTCTTATGGGAATGGTTGTTATATATTATTTTTTTTATTTTTGTATGTGGGTTCATTCTTATTATTATCATAGGGGTGTCATTTGTTGTTTGTGGTGGATGGGAAGATGAGATGTAGTTGTTTTGTTTTGGTAGATGTTGGGAAGTTGTGTGATTATTTATGGAGGTGATATAGATGATTGATATAGAAATAGGATCACTCAGAGGTAGTGATATCATGTTTTATGTTTTGTTATAATAGATATTGGCATATCTTATGTATCAGTTTTGCGGTCACAATATTAGTATGTATGGGTTGTTATAGTTGTTTGATATCATGAAATGTAGTTATAATAAATGAATTTGGTAATTTTTACTGGGTTTTAATTGATAAGTGATGAGTGGTTGAATGAATAACACTAATGGATAGAATAATTGTACCTAATAAATAGTAAGGTGTGGAATAAATTTGAATAATGAATATTGTATGTCTTGAGGTGTAAAGAATTTTAATGAATGGTACTATATTAAGTATGAACAAATGAACGTAAATTGGTTAGTAAAGGTATATAAGTAATTTATAAAGTATTTTATTATAAAACTAATAATTAGTTATGTTTTAATGGTTGTATTTTGTGAATAAATGGGGTTATTTTTGGAAATGTGATGGTAGAAGTTCTTAAATACTGGTAGTAACAGTGTGGTGGCTATTGTGGGTTATAATAGAGTTGGTTTGTAGTAAACCCTTTAGTTGGTATTATATGTGACTTTTATACCTTTGATATTTTCTTGATATTTATAATTCACCACCACCTAAGAAATATCACTTTACTAATTCCCATTTGGTTTTGGTTTTGGGGGGTTTTCCCCAATATCAAGGTTATAGATGGAACATATGGATGAATTTTACCTCTTTATTACTCACCCTTTAGAAAAGGTTTGGGATATAATGGATTGAGGATTTAGGTATATATATAACATCTATAATGGTGAGTTGATATAGTATACATATACTAGATAATGTGTTTTTGGTTATAATTTGGTCGCATGGTGGGTGCCATGCATGGTAAGAGTATAGTGTCAGTTTTATGTACTTCATGTTAATTACACCATATTTTAATGATAATGTGATGTGAGGTTGTGATATGTTAATTTTTATATGTTTTTGGATATGTGGTAATGGCTATGATGGTATATGTGGTCATGCAGATATGTGGATACAAAAGGGGTGGAATCACATGATAAATGTAGTTGGGGCATGAGAGTGACATGATCATCAAAGAAGTGGATACATGGTGAATTTTTGAAATATATTATTTTAATACTCTTTTATTATATTTGATTGTGTTATTGGGTAAACATCCCTTGTTAAAGCTCATTGATAATTGAACTCAAATAGGTGCATGTTGGGTCTAAAATGTTTTACCTGGGGATTTAGTATGCTTCTTCCTTTTTCTCCCAAGTGTTTTTATAGTTTATCCTACTTATTGTACTTATATTTTTACCCCCTATATACATAAAAATCACTTTTATTGGTTTCAAGGATGGATTTTGTGATCAAGCTCAAACATAATTTATCTTGCAGTTCATGATCCCTGGTATTAAGCTACTATAGGAATTGATTTTGTTAATTTATTCTAGATAACTTTTTTATGTTTTCCATTTACATGCATTATGGATTTTATTTATTTAATATTATATATATATTATTATTTTATCATATTCTTCTAGTTTTATTTAGGTAATTCCTCCAATATATGTGTGTTTATAAACTTGATTCTAGTCACCAACCCATGGCCTATTAGAGGTAGGATTCAAGGGCTACCCTCAACTTTAACACTTACCTATAAGGGTTTTTAATAGGGATGGGTTGTTATAAAGTATACTCAGATAAATGGAAGATAGTTGGGGTTAATATCAATGTTATGGATAGGTGAGGGTTTTATGGGTTTGGTAGGGAAATAGAATTTAATAAACTGAGTCTATGATATTTCAAGGGAGTATAGCTTATACCCAAGCATTTTGGTACCATATGATCAAATGTAAGAACCTTATGCACATTGAACATACTATTTGAGGTTATTATTATTATAGGGTAGAAACAATATAATGGTATATGCATAGTCTTTTTACCTATGTTTGAATTGGGATGATTTAAGGAAATTGAAATTAATTAAATTTCAATGATTTTAAAAAAAATTACATATTTTGGAAATTATGAGTTCCTTTATCTCTTAATTATATGAATAGTGTTCATTATCAATATTGATTCAGGTTCGTGAGATTCAGTATGATGGATTGGTTAACAATTATATTGTTTAACAAGCTAATGAGAATGGGTCATAGAAGATGACATTAGGTTAGTTTCAGTATCATAACATAGAAAAGTATATGAAGAGTGTCTTTAATAATGATATGGCATACTGGATAGAGGATTTAGTTATTTTTACACCTAATACAAGATAAGAAATATTATTGGATCCCATTAGTTGTAAATCATATGATTGGTAATTAATTTCCGAGGTGGATTTCATTTATTGTTGAGTTCAAGGAATCATCAATTTCATGGGGTTATTTTTGGATGATGTTACAAATGGAGTTTCTTCAATTATAAATCTTACTAAGTTTTCATAGTTTCTTTTTATTTAGTAAGGGAGTATGATCATTCTAGAATTTGGGGTTCAATTCAAGGACATTCTTTTCCTTTTTAATAAATTTTTCATATATGAAGATTTTATAGAGTGGTGTGTTGAGTGGGTGTTGGGTCCCACTATTAAATTTTATGTTACATCATTTATGTTTCCTAAATTTATGGAGGTACAAGATAAGGTACATGTGATTGAGAGGATTCATGTTAATTCTATATCATCTATAGTGGGGAGTCATCAGGACTTCTTGTGGGGTAGAAATATAGGTTGAGGATCATGGATATGAAGGTAGTTAAGGTTTCAATTAGTAGGGAATCAATCCTACCAATATTCCCTGTTTTTTTAAAATTGGTAGTTCATGTGTATTTATAGGGATCTCTATTATTGTTACCATTTCTTGTGGAAATTTTGGGCATTATCGATTCTTATTCCTTACCAATATCAATGGTCATTGTGGAATGGGTGTTCAGATTCTAGTTTATTATTAGTTATAATTTCCTCAAAGGTCATTCCAGTAGTAGGTTTAGAAATATTTCAAACATCAAAGGGGTGATGGAGTAGTTAGAGCATAGACCCGTTACATCTCTCATCTATATATACATAGGGTTTAGTGTAGTCATGGATTAGTTTTCTAACAAGGATAGTGAGTCAGAGGAGCGGGGAATATTTTTCTATATTTCATGGAGTTCTCATTAATAGGATGGGAAAAGATCACCTGATATCCATATAATTATCTTCTACCTTGTATTTCTCTATTTTTAATTCTATAGATTCACATTCTATTATTTCACCTACCTTGGTCTATGCCTTATTACTCAATAAAGATAGGGTTTTAGTTTCCCTAGTAATGATTATGTCAGATGGATATAAATTTAATTTTCTTGATGTCTTTCAGGGTTATGATATGATGATGGGACAATATTAATATTTAGGGAATTTATTATTGATACAAATAAAACCATATCATATAATAATTAGATGGATTTATTATACATTTTTGTGTGGTAATTTATTTTTCTGTATGATTGTTTCCTTATATTACAAGGAAAGATAGTGTGTACTTTATATTAGTGAGTAGGACCATCGAATGGGTCATAAGAATTTAGAGATCTTATCTTTTTAGATGGAAAAGTTCACATTGCACTCTATTGAGGTTTAAAAAATGGTGCTTATGAAACTTATCAATGAGCTTATAGATATTTTCCTAGAATCTATTTTGACACTACCCCCTTGTGGTGATATCAAGTTTGGGATAGATTTGTATCATAGTTTCACTTAATTTTAATGGTTCATTACTCAATGGAACATTCTTATTTGTTATAACTAAGGATTGAAATGGATTGTTGAATACAAAAGGATTTCATCCAGACCATTATATCATCTTTGGGTTCTTGGTGTTATTTTCCATGTAATTGGATAGTATATTGAGGTTATTCATATACTACCATTGGTAAAACTAGATGATGATCAATAATTTTTATCATATTTCTATGATAGATGATATATTTGGCTAGTTGAAGGGATCTAATTGTTTTTGAAATAATGATCTATAGTCTAGATATCATCAGATAAGATTGAGGGAGGAGGATAACCTAAAAACAACTTTAATGTGTCACTATGGGAAATTAAAGTTTATAGTTAATTTATTTTTAGTTATAAATTCTCCTTCTATTTTCATGAGACTCATAAAATCCATGTTTCATTATATCTTGGATCAATTTTTTATAGGGTCCATCAATGACATCCACATGTAATCAAAGTCATAGAAGGATGATATTGAGCATCTAAGGACTATTCTATATTTCCTTTGATGCAATAATTTTTATGGGAAGTTGTATTAGTGAAAATTATAGATATGAAAGGTTCATTTTATTAGGAATGTGGTTTCTCAGTAAGCGGTGTCAGCCGATCCTTTAATCATGAAAGTATTTTTTGTAACCATGGTTTATATTGTATTGGATAAACATTGTATTCCATGTGTCATAGATTTATCTATATCATAATGATAAATATCATATCATTTATTGAGTTGATTTTGATATATAGGATGATGCGACATTTGTACAGTGGTTGATTAAGATTTTGGATTTCTAGGAGAAGGTAAGTTGTGCGACTTTCATTCCCTTGGACTCTAAATTATAGAGGTGTGGTGGCTTTGAGGAATGGAAATTGGGATGTGAATCTAAAATTTACACTTAGTATCCACAGTTATAAGTGGATATTGTGTCACAATAATGTTCACAATTTCAAAGAGTCCAAGGTAGTCAGTTTTCATGATTTATCCTTTTGAATCACTATGTTGTGGAGGTATTCATTGAATCAGGGTCTTGTTTCAGATGTGTTGAGTTTTATGGGATAATATTAAGTATTTCATCATGATTATCAAGAGTTAAGGTTTTAAATACTGGAAACCATTATTAGTCCATAAACATTTTTAATTATGAAAATTTTAAGGTGATTTTGACCGATGAGATATGATTTATATCATGCCATTTTTCCCATATCAAGCTTGCATTGCAGCATAGGGGTCCCTATCACACTTTGATTCATTATTTTTATAAAGTATATATAAATTCACATACTTTAGTATATTTATTCAAAACCCTTCAATCCCTCTAGAATGTTAGGCACTAATATGCTCTTTTTTATTCGCCCTTCATTATCTTTTGGTGGTTCTTTTATTTTTGGCTTTTTGTTATTCAGATCCTTCCATCTGAGCTCAAATTATCTTTATTTTCTTAGTTTTCTATTGATTTATTCTTGTTTCTATATTTTTATTTTTATTTATCTTAGTTTTCTCATCCTTCGTGTTATGGAATCTCATTTATTGATCTGTTTTTGTGGTCATGATATATCATTTTGTTTTATAAGTTGTTGAGGATTTTCCATTGGTGTACATGGAGTGATGTTCATTTGTTTCTCATTTTCTCAAAAAAATGATTTAAGATTACTTAAGGTATGTGATTCAAAACTTATCCTTATTTATTTATGGGAAAGAGTGGAATATAATTTTTTTCTTTCATTGCATGGATATAAATAAATGGATGTATTAAAATAATGATCTACTTAAGAAATTAAATGGGAAAGGGGTTATTTATATGTGTTTTATGAACATTGAGGTTATTTACTACATATTGATGAACCTTGAAATATAATTTCAGTTATAATACCCATGTTTTCTTTTAATTATTGTGTCTTGTAAACATTTAGAATTGATTATCCACTTTAGTTTGTAATATATTGGTTTTTTAAAATATAAAATTATGGTATTGATGTTTGCATATATAATTATGGTTTGATATAGAAGAATGAGTAACAATAGTTTATCATTTATGAATGTATAATATGTAATACTCTATTTTTTTATGGGGTCATTGTATATATGATTAGAGGGTTTTGGTTGGTTTTTTCTGATGGATTGGAAGATGGGATTTGGATATTATTATAGTGATAAATGTTGGCATATTGTTTGATTATTTCAGTGATGATATATCCAATTGATGATTTATTTGGATGGTTTTGAGGTGGTGATAGAATTATTGAGGTGTGGTTATTATTTTTTATGTCATTATTTGTGTAGTAGTTGTTTTAGTTATGGTACTAGTAGTAGTGGATTGTGTTATAGTTTCCCAGTAGCAATGAATGTTATTGGAATAATGAAATATGTAATGGGTAATGGTTTAGAATAGAAAAGTGGTGGGTGGTTATATAAATAATCATAATGTATGGAATAACTAAACCTAATAAATATTATGGTATATAATTAAATAAAAATTATGAATAATGTAAGTATTGAGGTGTAAATTTATTTATTTAATTGTTTGGAATTAATAATGGTTAAAAGAATTTATGAAGGCTGGTGTGATAAAATGGGATTTTACAACTATTTTAATGGTTGTGTTTCATGAATAGATGTGGTTGGTTTTGGTATAGTGATTGAAAGAGTTGATAGAGAGTGGAAGTAATAATGTAGTGGAAATTAGGTGTGATATTATAGTTGGTTTATCATGAACTCTTAGGTTAGTATTCTATGTGGTTATTATACCAATGATTTTTTCTTGATTTTTGTTATACACAAACACATGTGTAAGATTTCCTTAATGATTCCCATTAGGTTTTACGTTCTAGATTTGATACCAAATAAACAGGTTTCAAAGATAAGTAATGGATAAATGCTACCTCTTCACTACTCTCCCTTCAGATATGGTATGGGATATTATGGATCAAGAGATTAGGTATATATAAATTTGATTTATAATTGTTATTGTTTATATTATATTTATATATACAAGTATAAATGGTTTTTAGTAGTGATGTGGTCACATTGTGGGGGTTATGAATGGTATTAGGAGAGCAGAAGGCTAATGTTCACCTTGTTCATGACTCCCTACTATGATAATGATGTGATGTGTGGTTGGGATGTGGTGATGTAGTATGTGGTTGTGGGTATATGGTTATGGATATTATATGGTATGTATTCATGTGGATATGTGGATATGGAATGGGTGGAAGCACATGATGTTTGTTTTTAGGGAATAAGAGTGGTCAAATTTGTAGAGAAGTGGATGAGGGTGCATTATTTATAGTATAGTCTTTATATACTCTATTATCATACTTGGGTATGATTTTGGTTGACCAGGACTTGTTGAGGTTGGTGCTGTGAAACCTAATCTCATTTGCTTATGATAAAAATAATAGGTGAAAAATCCTTGATACTCCATGAATTTTCATATTGTAAGATCTTCTTAGTAAAAAATGAGTCCTCGGACGTATGTTTACCTCAAAAAAGTGTACCAAAAGTAGGTAAAATTCACACACTACTAACCACATAAATTATTCTATTTCACACATGATAAAACTCAAACACATTAAAGATAATAGAAAAATAAATTAGGAATGAACATAATAAAAATTAATTTCTTCGAAAAATGAGTCTTACATGCACAAGAGAAACTCTATAACAACTTTCATTATAATTTGAATTATATGAGATTACAAAAATATATTACTAATTAAAATTAATCAACCTAAGCTCTATCACATTATATTAATATCTTATTACTACATCATCATACCTATCACTGATGTCTAATTCATTTATATAATAATTTTCATCCAGTCAACAAGTAAAACAATCTCCCCTAAAATTATATAAAACCTATCAGAACTGCATCATCTTAGAAACAAACCTAGTTACCCATCATATTTACCAAACATCAAGACATTTTAGCACTCTATAATAATTCCATCAAAATATTGACATATCTAATGATCATGCTTCCCTTAGAGATATCCAACAGTTATTGTCATCAAACCAATCCAAGCACCTTCCACTAACAAATTTTTGGAAAGACAAATCCTACTGACCTAAATTTAAGTTAAATACAATGGACTTCACCTCCCTATGACCACCCACTTAAAGAATTATTTCAATTAACCTTTGGAAACACTAGAATAATTTTATTAAACCATTCTCTTTCTCCTTATTCAGTGAGAAATATTCCTTTACCTTCCTTATTCCACTCACCAATTTCTTACTAAGAATGGGTGTTACATTATAATTTTTTGAATGATCTCCTTAGTGAATATATTTTTCATATTTGTTTCTTCCTACAGTCTTCCACAGTTCCAATTTCTTATCCACCAAAAAAATTAATAAAATAATACTTGAGGTCAATATTGTTTTTTAATGCATGGAACACCATATTTTTTAGCCAATTTGATTACGATATAGCTACCATGTAAAAGAACTCATATTTCCTAATTTTCCCCAAATTCATTTAGAAAATTAATTTACCAAATTATTTATTTCCCAAATTCCATTACAAATAGATACTCAACATTCACTAAAATAATATTCATTATTTAATGTAACCATGACATCCAAGTGACCATTATTTCAAAAATGGTAAACACAACCCCTTTTGTACTCTTCTGGGTATATGAATCTCTTATGAATTTAGAATCAATATATCCCTAAAACTAATTTATGTCCCAAATAAAAAAATTTCATATTATATTTATTTCAAATAAATAATAATATATTTTACAACATCCTAGTATACCTTTTGTATATTTTATAATTATTAGCATAAAAATCCCAGTACAAATGCATTGTCCAGTCATGTGAAAATCATTGAAAACATTATACTTATCACTATTGATACATATGGAACTTTTCTAATTATGTGTCTTCATATTTTATTTTAAGTCATTTTTCCTCAAACTATCTAAAGATTTCATCCCAAATAGTCAAGACTAAATTACATCCTAAAATAAAAATTATTTGGATGAACTCCCAAATATAATCTTTTAACATATAACTATGGTTTTGGATATCTAATCTCTCTCAATTTTCATCCCCATCGTATTTTTGGCATTCCTAAAATCCATCAATTCAAATATTCTGACCAATACTTATTTTAGCTTATGGATCTTTTCTTTGTATAGTCAAGCAAACAATATTTCATCCATATATAAAACTAATCTGATGAATGTTCCATCACACGAATCCTTTTGGTAATAAAAATGTGCTATGTTTCGATTTTTTAAATGTTATCCCCACATAAATGAATTAAATTCATGATTTTATATCTCATATGTTACTTAAATCCATATAAAATTTCATAAATTAATAAACCAAGTGTCATTTCCCATATTCTGTGAAACCATCAAGTTTTCTCATGTAAATTTATTCCTTTAACTCTCCATAAACGAAGTTAATATTTACATATATATATTTCTTAAAAATAACTTTTGATGAAATCATTCAATAAAATATTTTAATACTTTAATGTTTAAATATCAATGTGTATATTTCCAATAAATCAACCCCTTATTTTGGTTAAAATACCTTTTCCACCAACCATGCATTATGACTTTTCTTACCATCATCCACTTCATTCAAACATAATACCTACTTATTTCCAAGTTCTTTATTACCTTTTGGTAAGTTAGTAAGTTCCCAAGTTATGTCGAACATCAATGAATACATCTATTTATCCATCACTAACTCTCATTATCTGACATCATTTAGTGTGGATTCTTCTTCCATGATCACTAGTTCCTCTCCTTCCATTAAAGGTAGAAAGTTTATATCAACCAAAAACCTATGAACTAGATTTCTAACTCTTGTATATCACCTAAAATGAACTGTTTGAACCATACTATTCGACTTTTCTCAATCTTTCGAATACCTATCATAATATTCTCCCACTAAATATTTTTTACTCTTTAACATTATAGCATATCTTCTACCAATATATAGTTTTATCTTTTATTGCTTTATTTTGAGTTTTCTTAACCCATTCTATTATGGTGTTCTAATTCATATCAACATGGCCTTCAATAATTTCATTTTACTCCTCATCTTTCTACCATGACAAGTTATGATCCTTCCATAGAACCCCATTATTTAAGAGAATAACTTATCTTTTGATTATTTTTATCATTTCTTCATCCAATAGCTAGTATCTAATATTCTCGTCACCATACCGAATGAAAAAAAAAAGATTTAGTGAAAACATCAATCTTTTCACAATCCACACTATCAATAAGAACATGCACAAAACTTCTGAAGATTCTAATGTTGAAATTTTTTTTCATTTACTGAACCATAGATCCTATGAAATTTCATACCAAACTACTAATTCTAGACTTTTATTGACAAGGTATAAAATTGTGTTGAGATCCTCAACCCAATTTCCATTAGGAATTTATAATTGAAACCACATACATTAAGCCTTATCAATTAATTTCTAATTTATTATTTCATCCACTCCATTATATTATAGAGTTTTGGGAATTATATTATCATGCCTTATCCCGAACTTTAAACAAATGTTCTGGAACTTATATTTGGTGTATTCTCTATAAGTATCAGAATAAAATAATTTCAAATTCTGACCACACTCGCTTTAGACCAAGGATTTCCATTAGTTGGAAGCCCAAAATACAATATAATTGAAAATGAAAAAGTAAATATAATCTTTTCAATTAACTTCATCAATAAATGTTAGAATTTAATGTGAACATCGGATGGAATGAATAGAGGTAGAACCCCAAATATAAAAATAAACTAGTTTTAATTTTTAGAATATTGGATTTCATCCATCTAAATTGAAAGTTATGAATATTTTCTTCCATAAAAGATAGCTTCCAAACCATCCAATACTTTTGTGGTAAAGAGTCATTATTCATTTACTAATTATAACATTCAAATTTTTATCTAAAAAGATATCTAAACCTATAGTGTGAAATCTACAAATCTTCCAATGTTCTACTTTTAGCCATTGTAATTCTATTTTTGCTTCTAGTAAAATATAGATTCTCATCATTTACTCCTTTTTCAACCATAGTGGAATCTCAATCCACTTTCTAGAATCCATTAACAAAACTAGTCTCATGGACCACTTCATTATGTTTCATTATAGAAATAATGTTCTTCTATAGACATAGGACATGTATAACTTCCCTTAGATTCAAGAAAACCCCATTATTCATCTTAATATTCACATATCCTTTAGACAAAATCTTTATAGCTTCAACTTCATTAAAATTTGTATTTCTAAAACTTTTGGATACATAATTTCCAATACATATAAACTCTCTCATAGAGTGATAACATGATTCTAATCAAACAATCCATCACTCCACTATAATTTTAAAACTGCTAAATAGTTCACTACCTCCTTCAATCATACCCATATAATTTTATCTTCTAAATGTCAATTTTCTTCTAGATATTTCATTTTGAATTATGAAATAATTTTTTATACGTAATTTCAATATACATTTCTAGCATGTGGGTCAGGGACCAGCTAACTTGCCTCAGATATTCTCCCTCAACTCATATTATGATGGTTTCTTCTAGTATAATTTTTGTTGAGGATACTATGTGCATCCATCAACAATAATATAACTACTAGATAGTTCTTGGACTTCCATATAATGAAGTTATTTATTGAGAATTAGATTCTAGATATCATCAAAAAGAATATTTTTTTCTACTAAAGTTAATGATGGTAGTCACCATCACATCCCAACTCTCTAGTATAGGTAATAATATTTGGAGTACCCACATGTCATTCATGAACATAACATTCACTAAATAGAGCTTCACATGGATCATACTGAAATAATTAATGTGATTTTTTATTTTTCTTTCTTTTGATAACCTTAAGTCAATTGTTCACTATATCATGAATACATTATTTCTATAGGATTTTCATACATATCAACCAGCACCCTCATCAGTTCTTCCATTTTCATTACATCATGAATTTTAAAGGAAATATTCCTTTTTAAATACATACTCACCAATGCCCATATACATCCATTACCATTCCTCCTTTTCCGACCATTAAAACTAAAAAACACTTTTTGGATCACTAGGTCTTTTTGAACCAAATTATTCTCCATATATATTCCCCATATTATAAAATAATTTTGATGAAACTTATATTAGCATACCTTTCCATCATATAACATGATATCTACTGATGAAATTAACTCCCACTAGAAATGATTTATCATCAGGGTATGAGTGAGAAAAGAAACTTGGGATCCTTGAACCATTGGTTCTGATACCACTTTTTAGTATTATACATAAAATGGAGAACCTTTTCTCATTACACTTATTATTAAACTTAATAACCTATACTTATGAAAAACATCCAGAAGAATAATCCTCTATCCACTGAAAATTAAAAATTTGGATGCTCTATGTAGTAGAAATAAGCCCTTCGGAAGTTAATTTTCCTCATCTAAGTGTACAAGATGAAGTTAAAATTATAACCTTATTCACCACATAAACTCTTTCTTTACATACTTGAGTAAAATCACACACATTCAAGAAAAGGGGAAAATATTCAATGGAAAAAAATAAGAAAAAACATGGGAAAAATTACACGATTCAGAAAATGTATCCTTTGTGAATATGAGAAGCAGCGGGGTTTCCTTCATTATAATCAAATGTAAAAGACATTAAAAAATAGGATTACAAAACATGAGTGATCTACCTATGAAATATCAATTTAATATGATCTCCTCTTATTATATCATCATACGTAGCATTGAGGTCTTATGCACATATATACAAAGTGTCATTTAGTCAGTAAGTTAAACCAGATCCCTTAAAATTATGAACAACATATCATGATTGCTTCAGCATAGCTACTAACTCGATGAACCATTATATTTAAAAAAAAATATTTTAGTACTCCATCGTAATAAAATTAGATTATTTGAACTTATAATGGTCTTACTTCCCTTATAGAGATCCTATAGCCACTATCTACACACTAATACAAGAACCTTCTTCTTATCAATTTGTGTATAAACAATATTTTGGTTAATTAAAATCTGATGAACTAAAATATAATACCCCTCACAATAGTTTAGTGATTTTTAACCTATCATATATTCAAGTTTGATCAGTTTTCTTATCACTGAGGATTTAGTCTACTTCTACCACTTTCACATGGTACGTTTTGGGGAGGATCTTATTGAGTATTCTTGTATACTCATTCCTATATGTATATATCATCTTTTAAAAAAATTCTAGGAGGGAGTTGATGATTGATCTAGATTATATGAGATTTTATAGTTCATGTTTAGTGATTTTCTTCAGCCATAGGAATTTCTTTTTGTATTTTATTTTTGAGGTTGTTATTGTGTGCTACAGTTACATGAACTCAAAATTTTGATTATTTAATATTATATGAAGATGATTGGTGGTTTAGCTTATGTTATTGGGTTTTTAGGGAAATTACTTCCATTTATGTGGGGTTATACACTTGGTGTTAGTCATTAAATCATATCCTAATGGAGGTGAGCTTTGAGGGGAACCTCTTATTCACTATAGGTCGAGGAGGAGTTCTTATTAAGGGTGGGCTATAACACTGAGGGTTTTGCTTATGAGAAATAAAAAGTTTTTTTATAGTCATCAATATGACAAGAATATAGAATTAAATAAATTATTATAATACTAACATAATTCTATAAATAAGTATGCAATTTTTATTAAATTGCATATTTTTTATTTCAAAAAGCATCCAAGAAAAATGAAATGATTAAAAAGAAATAGTTCATCCCATAAAAATTCAGTTTTATGATTTTTGTAAAGAATAAGATCAACCATGGTTTTATTTTCATGAATTTAAATATTTATATCCTATATATTATGTGTTACATATATGAGAGCATTAATTTTTGCCTTTTTCATATAGAAGAAGGAGATATATTGGTAGTTTTATTGGATGAATGTTTGGTAAGATGTTCATACCAAATCTCACTGAAGTTATGTGAATGGACCTGGTAAAGACATTTGGTTAAAAAATTGTATCTATCTATTTATTTATTAATTTTTATCTTAATTTAAATTTAAATGATATTTTTTATAGTAAAAAATTATATATTTTTATGATTCCAACCTCACACACTTCTACTCATTCATTAAGAGTGTTCCTATTGGTCGGGTCCTTAGGATGGTTCTTATTTTTCAAGTGTCGGGTACGATTTCTGAACCATCCCTATATCTGATATTTTTAGGTCATCAAGGAAATTTATTTTCAACCACATATATTCTAGGTTGTATTGATACACTCCCTATAAAATATCAAAGGGAATTAATTATTATAAAAAAAAATCCAAAACAAGAAGGGGGAAATCTAGAAACATAGGATTCATATAAAAATTCAGCATGTGATGTTCATTTATCTATAACATGTGTTATTTGACTTATATTATAAGATGACTAAAAATATCCCTTATGGGATGATTTGATGGTTATATAGATTACATAAATTGTTTATAACACTGATATTCATGGATTTAATTGTATGTGTGTATGTAGCATAGTTTAATTTTAAAATAAGTCATGATAATGATACTGAATGTAAGGAGTGGAGATGGAGACTCTCATAATCCCTCATCAAGATTTAGTCATGATGTGCACTTATTTTGAAATATATACTTGTGATTTTTTTGAATAACTAAACTGAGTACATTTAAATTACTATATTTTTATTACACATATTTTTATTTGTAAATATATGTTTTTTAGGAATTTACATATTTATATAATGTATATAAATAATTATTTATTTCCTTGTATACTAATTTTATTAACTGTGAATCATGGACATGTATTCTTTAGAATCATTTATGTTCCCAATATATAGTTTATGTTTAAAATTTTCTTTAATTGTTAGATGGATTCAAATATATGGAAGATGTGGAGATTGTTTCATGTTTGAATTATGTCAGATAATTCTTCTATGATAATGTGTTACCAAAATTACTTTAACATGTAATTTATTTTTCAACTAAACATTACGGATTTTTTATTTGTTGGATTAAAATAAACCCTCTTCCACAATTGAGATTATTTATGAATAGAGACAATATTGGTCCATTATAACCTAAATTATGTATAATTGAATGATCTATACTTAACCTTTGGTTAAATAATTTTATTTGTAGTGAGGTAGCAGATAGGTTGAATGAGTTTAAAGGAATGGTTTGTATCATAAACTTTTTTCGATTACAATTCATTATAACCTATAGTTCTTATGACCAAACTAACTTCAGTTTTATAAATAATTGGTTGTATACTTATTTTTTGGAAAAGACCTTCATTAATATAATTTTTCCTTCCTAATGATCTTTCTTTAGGAAACCCATTCCTCCTATAAAAATTTTTTTAAACTATCCACACTTTTAAATTCATCTTCAAAAATGTTGATTAAATTTGATTTTAATCAAAATGTTATGCATGGAATTAAGTTTCAAAATATCTTTGGTATTGTTATTTATAACTGTAAATAGTTTTTGAAAAAAATTGGGTAACATATTGACAATTTATGGTATTCATTTAAATGTGTAAATAATATTCATTATAACTCAATATTCTTGAACCAAATTTTTTGATATGTCATGTAATAATTATATATATATATTACTTGGGGTTTTTATGTTTTTTCTTAAATTGTAACACTTCTTTAGTAGTATACCATGGGTAGTTCCACTTTTCTATTCTTACAATTATTCAATAGATTTTTCATATTGGTTCTAATTTATATAAATCTACTAGTTTATATTTGAATCTGTTGATGTATATATTAAATTTCTATATGTATATTAATATATTTTTATCTTATATAACTATTTATACTAGGGGATTCCATCTGAATATCCTTTGTTTTATACTATAATAAATTGAATTATATTAAAAAATTTAAAAAACAAATTTGAGATATCTAAATAATGTATGCATTTAGTGTCTTTAGTTGTCACACAAAAATATGAAAATAAAAAAACTCCATAGAATACATTAGAACCAAAAAAAATTCATTTTGAGATATTTTAAAAATTCCACCATGAAATTACACTAAGATTTGTGAAATATCAACTTAAACAATATTTTGTAACAATTTTGTTAAATCACTATGAAATGATTTAATGGAAATTTAAAATGATACTAAACAAAAAAAATAACAATGGTGACTCATTTTTCTATAGATATAACACCCACACTCTTATAATACAAAAATATATATATTATAAATTTCATTAATAATAAAATGTAAACTATATATTAATTAGTGAATATTAATAATGATTTGTATATTGAATTTTTATATGTTTGAAAATTAAAGTTCAAATGTATCATAGTTTGAATTTATCTCAACATGACCTTCTAACTATAAGTTGAATTTATGTACTTCTTCTAAATAGATAAATAAATAATAAATATTAACCACATGAAAATTATAAAAAATTAAAAACTAATATTATAAATCATGTGATAACAGAGAAAAAATAATTTGGGTTCTGGGGTGATCTATAGTAGGCCTGGAAAGTCACATCATAAATATATGATAAAAAGATATTTATTTATTTTTCAATATAGAAACTATATTATTGAACTATAAAGAGTCACCTGGAGACAAGTACTAAAAAATTAAAAGTAAATATATATATTACCAAATGAAGATTATACTTAATATACTAATCATTGACATAATTATAATCGAAACTATACAATGTATGATACTTCAAAAACATTAGTTATTAACGAGTAAAATGATTTAATTGGTGATAAGTAAGAAAATTATTCAATACTTATATATAGTGGGGTGAGATATTGAAAAATACTTTACTTATTAATGCTAACATTTCTTAACATAATAAGAAAAGACAATATAATTAATGGTAAAAAATTGAATAACATGATTTAGTTAGTGATAAGTAGGAAATATGTTGGAAACATAATGAGAGTTGGGTGGGATATTGAAAAATTAATTACTTATTAATAAAAAAATTGATTAATATGATGAGAAAAGGAAAATTTAATTGATAATTATTTTCATTGATCAAGTACAACAAGAGTTGCACTACACAAGATATTTTGTAGGTTTTTTCACTGCCAAGAATAGGGATTTGTGTTTTTTGAATCCATCACCAAAATTATAATTAAAATAAAAATAAAATGAAAATCCAAAAAAAATATGAAACAAATATTTCATGTTAAACAAATAATGAAAATCTAATAACCACTACAAAAAAAGAACACATCTTTACATCTGGTCAAGTTCACATCCAACACCAAAGAATCAATTTATATTTTTAAAAACACTAATGGAAAGTGAACTCAAAAACTAAATATCTAGGTCATTAAAAATAATAAATTTCCAAACCCTATTTTAGTTGATTACGTAAAATAATTAAAAATAACACTATGGATATATGAATCATATACAACCTAGTGAAAGAAGTGTTTCAAGCATAGAATAGAGGTGTCGGGGTGGAGGCTGGTCCAAATGATATAGACCAATACTAATTGTAATGATGGTAAAATCAATTAAAGAAATGTGAACCTATAAGAAGAAGAAAAATCATGAACTATAATCAGATCACTGGAAATAATAACACATATAATGATAATAAAAATATTGAAAGGTAAAGAGCATGAGTATTTATGTGATTCAGACCATGTTGAATCTATATTAATAGAAAGAACACCACAACCATGATATATTATTAGGAATATAAAAATAAAAATTCGAATAAAAATAGAGAACTAATAACAAAAAAAATCTGGTAGACCATAGAAACTATCCATAGATGAGAACTTTATCTATCCAAGGGATCATGGTGAACCAAAGTCTGATGATGGTAACATATTTTTCTAAGAAGGATGGACTCTTTCATGCCACTATAGATATAACACAAAAAAATGAAGAAGAAAAATTGTATCTCGATGAAACAAAATAAAGACATCCTCACTGACTTGACTATACACCAAAAACCTATGAAATTATCATTGAAAAATATGACTAATACTTCTAGGGATGGAACTTATTATAATAGGATCTAGTCAACAATAGGTTTAGTAAGTAGTAAGATCTCTACTATAATACATATCTAGAGTAGGGGATATAGAATAGAGTTTTTAGTGGTCCTCTCTCTTAATCTATACCACTTTTCACAAGAACTATAAAATACTAAAATAACACCAAAGAGACATGGAACCCTCGAAGATCAATAGTGAAACTGATGGTAAAATGAACTAATATAATATAATCAAGATTATATAGAGAATAAATAATCAAATGAGGAAACTGAGGTAGGACACATGTATTGTGTAGGGTGAGTGAGGTGGCTAGCAAGATAGAACAACATAACAAATTCAAGTAGAAATTGGGATGAATGGAAGAAATTTATTGTAATAGTGTAAAAAGTGAAGATCAATTAAAACATAGTGAACGAACAAAGTAAAGATGTAAAATTCCCACCCAGTACGGTCATCTGATCAGAGGTAAAAAATTGATATGAGGGCATTCTGAAGAAACACCAAGATCCATATGTATCAGTAAAACCAAAAACAAGATCCCAAAGGAATAGAAAGTAGGATCCCAAATGGAGAGCCAAAAATAATCCAAAACTGAAATAGGAATATCCAACAAAACAATTAAATTGAAAAATATTAAAATTTAACTTAAAGATACATGTAAAAT
The DNA here is from genome assembly GCA_963277665.1 of Viscum album. Taxonomy (NCBI): domain Eukaryota; kingdom Viridiplantae; phylum Streptophyta; class Magnoliopsida; order Santalales; family Viscaceae; genus Viscum; species Viscum album. The sequence goes on along the minus strand of OY728155.1, from coordinate 2,130,081,244 downwards.
TAAAACTATAAATTTTAATTTGAAAAAAATAATCAATTTTAACAGATATAAACTTTTTTAGTTAAAATGAATACATTATGGGTGATATTATTATAAGATAACTCATCATAACTTATCCATTACCATGGTTAGTTTTCAAAAAAATAGAAATAATTAACTCTAGAGAATAATTACACATCATGATTATCACTTAGCATGTACCAAAGTCGCATATGATCTGCCCATACCAACCCATATACCACTATCTCATTACTAATCATGCTCAAAAATACAAAATATTACTAATAAAAAAACATTTAAATTGGAGTTTAATCATATTACCTAAGTATTTTCTGAATATAATACAACTAAAAATAATATTTGGATACCTACAAGGAAAAATTTCCTTTCATGGGGGTCAAATAACAATGTACATGAAACTCATAAAATAATATAAAGCTAAAAAATCATGAAATAAAGATTTTAAAAATGAACAAAAATAAAAACCAGGAATCTAACAAGAGACTAATTCTCCACCCAAAGCCAAATAACTCATACCTACCCTACATCACCCTCTCTTCCAACCATATTTCCCTAAAAACACATGAAATGGAAATACTAGTTTCATATAAAAGATAGAACCTATTTTCAATTACTAACTCTAACTAAGGTCTGGAAATAGTATTACATAGAATTGGAAGATTCATAAATAGGTAATAAGACATTGGTCTGGGTCGTACCTTCCATTATTTTGAATTCTAGAAAATATAATTTAATATGGCTAGTTTTACAGCACACAAGAAACTAAAATATCGAAAACTAATTATTATATTTTCATTATTTGTGGATTTTTTTAATATGAGCCCAATATTCATTAAATGAGCTGCACACTTTACCCCACTAAAATCCTCCTTCAAACTATGTACATGAATATATCCAAAAAAACATAGCTTCCCTAATTTCTTTTAGAGTGACCAACTCTCTATAATACATCATGGCGTAATTTAAAGTATTAAAAAATAAAAAATATAATTCAAAATAACTCTCACTTAATCCACATAATTAATATTCACATCAGTGTTAGCTACATTGAGAAAGACTTTATTAAAATCATCAAGAAGGACATGAAAATAAGAACTATGGGTCATTTTAAGGGTATAAGGTCACATCTTCTAAGTCAAACGACCAAGAATGGATATAGAAATATATATATGTTTTGATTAATACCCATGTATATAGGAATGTTTTCATGGATGACTTAAAATTCTACTGTATCCCATAATGATAACAGAAGCATACAATGGTCATTATAAATAATATTTGGGTTGGAATATAATTAGGTTTTGAATGATTTTATAATTGGAAACTGAGTCACAATGAGGCTCTTAAGACCTAATAGAGTATATGTGAGTCCACTATAGACAATAAACACTAACATTTTAACTCTAGAAAAATTATATCCATTTTTACTCTAAAATATCACTACTTATCACTCAACAAAATACATTATTAATTCTATATAGAGGCTTGGATACCAATTATAATGGTGGATTATGGTACAAAAGAGATAGAATAAATATAACATGAATAGTGGTAAAATAGTGTAAAGATGAATGATTTATGAAGAATAAGAAAAAATATTAACTAGAATAAGATCAATGGAAATAATAACATATAAAACAATAAAAAAATTGTAAAGTTAAATAAAATGAGTGTTTTTTTATTTTAAGCTCATCGGTCTTATATGAATGGAAAAAAACCACCACCATGATTTATTATTATGAAAACCAAAATAACAACTTTCATAACAACTATTAAGGAATAATAGAGAAAACTCATGTGAAACACAAAAACGATCCATGCATGTCTCTTATAACTTCAAGGAACCCTAGTATAAGGAACTAGCCTTAAACATTACTTAATCTTCATTTAATTCAGTAATTTGACATTCATTAACATTGATGACCTTTTTAGGTTTATATTATAAGATTATTGGTCTATAACTCATACATAACAACTCAAATAATAAAAATTAGACACTTCTACTGACTATCTATTTTTTTATAAAACAAAAAAAGGTTTAAAAAGAAACATGGTTTTGTTTCATGTTTAAACTTTATAAATTTTCATTGATCCCGTTAATGACTCTATTCTTCTTCAAATCATGTCAAAACATTTTAAAAACATGGTATGAGCATAAAAAGAGCAGTAGGGGGTAAAAAAGAAGGAAAACTATTAGTCTTGTGAAAACATGTAAACCATGAATACTTTATCATAATTTAATACATTTCACCTTTAAGAAGTATTAACTACACTTTACTAAATATAAGATCATTTATTACCATTTTATAACCAAAATATTACCATAAAAACATATAAATCACATATGACATATAAAGGTAACTTGAAGCATAATCATACTTAAATGGAATAACCATACGGTCAACTTCAACACATATCACTAATTGGAATAGTCATACGGTTTACTTCCATACCCAAATAATTGGAGGTTATAATGTAACCACCTATCATTGGTTTATCATAGAACCACCCATATTTGGTTTAACATGTAACCACTCATCTTTGGTTTATCACGTAACCTCATTTCAAATGACTAAGTACCATTATATAATCATAACACATAAAAGATTGCAATTATTAACATTTCATGCATAAAATTTCATTTAAAATGACAAGAAATAATTTCAAGATATTGAAATAGTAAATCCACATTCAAAACCATTTTCAAAACCAAAACACTCAAAAATGGATTAAGGTATTTCATTTCCTTTTAAAAACATCACGACTTATATAAGAAACCAAATATAAAATAACGGTTACAACGATAGAGAAGTCTTTGTCACCGCATATGTTATGTAAAACATCCATCTTGTCATTTTGTAAAGTAAAATGCCTCGTATAAAAATATTCCTTTTAAAAAACCTGGAAATAATTAAAATTCAAAGGGTTTTATTATACACCTTATAAAAGATGGTGGTGTATAACATAAATATATGCCTCAATGAAAGGAGAGATTGAAATGAAGTCCCTTACCTTGAGTTTGATTCATCACGTATGTTCCTTGTTATTCCAGAATAATAAAATTAGGTTTATTTTTTTTACTTACATAATAACCTTTTAGTGTTTTTTGTTCATTTATATCATTAATTTCCATTTATAAAAATTAGATAATTATTTTAGTTCATGTCCTACATTTTTTCGATATTCGGTACTTGAGTCAAAAATGAACATTGTTTGATGTGACTAGTTTATGTGGTCATAATCCCTTAATCTCCAAAATAATATTCATGAAATTATTATCATTTATATAAATCAATTATAATTTCAAATCAAACCCCTATGTTTTTTATTAAAAATGAATAATGCTATTTTCATGGAGACGATAAGTCGTACGTATGCATGAGTAACAATTTCCATTTTTCATTGATCATTATAGAAAAAAGGTAATTATTAGTTTATCTTTATATAATTATCATAACATCATTAATATCATATTAATATTTTAAATATACTTATATATATCAAACAGTTGATGTAATGAATAAAAATGAGTCACATCGCTTCGTGGAGGTGATAGTTCACACGTATGCATGGACGACGTTATCATTTTTTGCGCATGGAAAGTAAGAATGTAATTCATATATTATTATCATATAATGATTAATATTTCATTAATATAAAATATTAACATTAATTTTATCTTGATAACCACTCATAATAGATGTTAATGGAAAATGAATTATATTGGTTCGTGGAGGTAATGGTTTACATGTATGGATGAACGATGAATTCCACTCCAATTTAATGGAAGTGGAGATGGATTTAGGTGATTATATTAACATAATAACATCTTAGTATATTGGAGATACTATAGTTATTATTTAAACTTTGAATAATAATATTTCAAGTATGTTTAATAAGAAATAAAATATAAATACTTAAACAAAAACATTACCTTTCCGTCAGATGAGAGCCTAACATAACACATTAACACCACTAAAGAGGGTGTTATGAAAAAAATAAGGTTTCAAGAATATGGTGAGGGATTATAGGAAGGTTTTTTGGTAGATTTTTTTCTAAACCAAAAAGGTTTTGGAAGTGTGAGTAATAGAGATGAATGGGTTCCCTTTATAGAAGAGGAGAGGGGCACCCATGGAATTATTAAAAGTTTTAAATTAATATAAATTCAATTTTGACTCTAAATGGATCTAAAATCATTTATTAGGAATATAGAATAAATATGGGTATAAAAATTATTATACAATGATAATTATTCATTTTTTGAATAATTTTTAATTCTTAACTTTATTTTTTTTAACCTTTTTAACTCTAATAGTTTTATCATGTAATTTACAATTTGAGAGTTAAAACAATTATAAAATCATGCCAAACAACCAATGACTGAGTTATTAATTAAATTAGTGGATTTATATTAAATTATTAGTTGAATCTAGTGTTCTTATAAATTTAATATATTTTAATTTGACATTTTATATTTTATGTTTCGAATTATGACAATTTTGACCCTATTCATTGCATTACTTTTTTCAAAATTCATAAAAACTTGATTACATAAAAAAATACATTAACACATATATAAAATGTCAAAGTAATCTATAAAATTATTTGATGGAATAAAATATTTAAAATTATATTTACTTTTAATATTATCAATATCACTTATTTGATGCTTTCTTTAATAAACCTATTAATGCATCATCTTTGTGTCACTATTTAATTTAATTATTTATTTCCTAAAAATTATAAATAAATTACCATGATTTATGTAATCATTTTATATTTAAAATGAAAATTTATATTCTAATATATCACTTATATAACCAAATATTAAAATTGTTTTTGTAATAAGAAACATATTTATGACTTCTTTGCCTTTACTTTATGTTAAATTTTATAAATGTCATAATTATACCCAAGTGGGTTAAAAAGGTCACAATTTCAGCCCAACGATGTTCATGGTGTATAGTTACTCATCCAATGACTTTAGGATAAGTTTCAGGGTATTTTTATAATATAATAATATAAATTTTACCTTTAATTACCCTATTTACCTTTAATTTTCATAAATAAAATACTAAAGTTATTATTCGGCAATACTTATTTTGATGCTATATGACAAAATTTTTCATACTGATTAGAACCATGTATTTCCATTTTTTTAAATTAAGTTCATATAAGTGGATAAATTAGGTTTAACACTAATCCCATTGACAGATCGAGAAAATGGGTTTTTTAAAGTAAAACGTTTAAAAGATGACATTATTTTTCAATTTAATTTCATTTTGAAAAAACATCTAATTAAATATATTGGATTAAGTAATAAAAATTTTATCTAATTATACCTTAAAACAATGTGAAATGATAATTTAACAATATAAATAAATTATATGAAAAGGTATTTTTGTATTAAAATGGAGTATTTTTCACTATTCATTAAAATGTGAATTTTATCAGAAAAATACCAAAAATTCAGTCAAATTAAAATTTGATTTCCCTCTTATAAATAAGAATTTTATTTAAAATATTATCAATAAAAGTGACAAATACTATATTTAAAATGCTTTTTCTATCAAAATGTGGTAAAACTACCTTTTAAAAATATTAGAGTATTTTATGCTTAAAATTGGATTTGTTCTAATTTTAGGACTCTAAAATTTATTGAAATAAAGTAAACATATTGAATAATCATGTTTAAACATAATATAGTTAGTTATCTCCATTCCCACCAATACAACAGCTAGGTGATAACTACCATTGAAAATAATAACATTAATAATATATTATTTTTTTGGTATAACTCATTCTTGTGTGTAATGTAGGATTTTGGATAAACTCCTTGTTGTATGATGAGTATGCTATAGGACATAGAATCCCTTTTATATTAAAATTGATATCTAATCCATAAATTTTAATAGATATGAAAAGTCTTATTCTATAATTACCTATAATGTTACATCCTTCCACCTTTTAGAAATTGTGTCCTCGTAATTTTATTTACTTATCAAATAAGTGGGGGTATTTCACCCTCAAAGAATTTTCATATTACCATGTTTCCTATTCAACCATATGGTTTTTCCACTAAACCTTAACCTAAATAATCACCTTATTCAGAAACATTTTCTTTCTATAGTTATGAATCTGTACTAGTTGTTCCTCATAAGAAAGTTTATCTTCCAACTTAACTACTTCAGGACTCAAAACAATAAATGGGTTCATTATATACTTTCATAAAATTGAAATATGAAAAATAATTGTATTCTTGGGATAGAGTCGGAGATAAATCCACTAGATATTCAACTACTCCAACTTTCTCTAGGATTTCATAGGTTCCAATGAACTGTGGACTCAATGTTCTATTCTTAGAAAAATGCATCACTATTTTCCATAGAGAAACTTTAAGAAAGACATGATCACGTACCTCAAATGAATGATCCTTCCTCTAGTTATCCGCATAACTTTTCTACCTACTATGTGATGTCCACATGTGTCTTTGAATCAACTGAACTTTATTTTCCATTTCCTCTACCAATTCTTTTCCCATCAACTTAATTTCACCCACATCATTCCAAAAGCTGGAGTTCGACACTACTTTCTATATAATAACTCAAATGGTTCCATCTGTATACTAGAATGAAAATTTTTATTATTAGAAAACTCAGAAAAATAAATATGATGATCCCTACTTCCCTTGTAATCTATCGAACATGCACGTAGCATATCCTACAATGTCTAAATTTTTTCTTCTGACTGTCCATCTGATTGAGGATGAAAAGATCTATTGAAATTTAATTCAGAACCCAACGACTTCTAAAGTCCTTTCCAAATGATAGAATTGAACCTGGGAACATTATAAAATATAATATATTTGGTAAATCCCTATAATCTGACTATCTACTTAATATACAAATGATAAAGTTTATCTAGAGATAGAGTATCTCAAATAGAAAGAAAATGAGACGATTTAGTCAATCGATCAACAATAACTTAGATCGCATTATTACCTTGAGAAGTTTTGGGTAATCCCACTACAAAATCCATGGATATATTTTCCCATTTCCCCTATATCACTAGAAAATTTTGAACCATCCCTTTTAGTATCTACAACTTTTCTTTAACCTATTGAAAAATCAAACATCCCAAGATAAATTCAGCAAAATCTCTTTTCATTCCACCCCACCGATAATACTCATGATAGTATTTGTACAACTTAGTGCTACCCTGATGAAGTGAAAAAGGAGAACTATGAGCTTTAAATAACAAATATATCTTCAATTGTGGATCACAAGGCACACATAATATCTTAACAAACCTCAAAAAACAATCTTCATCAATGTTAAATTCAGTTAAATTACCCTTATGAACCAATTATACCTTTTTCTGCAACTCACTATATTCCTTCTATGCTTTCTTAATTGTGTATGATAGGGATAATTTCACTGAAACCTAAACCAAAATAGAGTAATTTCATGCACCAATAACTTCTAGGCCAAAATTCTTAAATTCATTAACCAAATAATCTCATTCCAAAGACAGCATGGTTAATGAAGCATTAGTTTTTTGACTCAAATAATCTTCCACTTTATTTTCTTTTCCTGGATCAAATGAATCGTGTAATATTAATCCTTGACTAATTCTAGTCATATCCTCTATCTCATGTTCAATTATTTTTGAGTGAATATATACTTAAAACTTTTGTGATTAGAATATATTTCAAACATTACGCCATACAAATGATGCCTACAAATTTTTAATTAAAAATTAATAGCTACAAAAAAAACAAATCATGTGTAGGGTAATTTAACTCATGATGTTTCAACTGACATGAAGCATAAGCAATTACCTGATCATTATGCATTACGAAGCAACCAAGTCCTTTCCATGAAGCATCACTGTAGATACCAAATTGACCATTCTAGGAAGGTAGGTCCAAAACTGGATTATTTACTAGACTTATTTTCAATTCCTAAAAACAAGAATCAAATTCTTTTGTCTATGTGAACTTAACTGCCTTATGTGTTAACTTTGTTAGTGGTCTAGATAACCAAGAAAACTTTTCATTAAACCTTTAGTAATTACTTAAAAATCCATGAAAACTATAAATCTCTCTGATATTGGTAAGCCTTGGCTACTCTTCATTAACTTTTTTTTAGATGGTTCAATAATTATTCCATATTTAAAAAAAATCAAAAAGGATTGAAATTTGTTTCCACCAAAATTCATTCTTACTAAACATTACATATAGTTACTTTTCTTTGAAGGTATTCAAAACAATCCTTAAGAGAATTTCATGTCCCTTATAACTTTTAGAATATACCAAAATATCATCTATAAACATAACCAAAAACTGATCCAAAAACTGATGAAATACTTCATTCGTGATATTCATAAATATTTTAGGGTTATTAGATAACCTAAATGGAATAAATACAAACTCTTAATGCTCATATATTTTTTGGAATTTTTCCATTGGAATGTCATCCTTATTCACCTTCAGATGATGGAACCCAGACCTCAAATCAATCTTCGAAAAAAACTGAGCTCCCTGGGGATGATCAAGAAAATCATTGATATGAGGCAACAAACACTTGTTATTAATAGTGATGTTATTAAAGGCTCTATAATCAATAAAAAGTCTCATAGAACCATCTTTGCTTTTCATAAATAAAATAGGATCACCCCATGGTGAAGTGCAATGTCAAATGAAACCTTTATCAAGAAATTCATGAAAATGTTTTTTTTCAAATCCACCAAATATAATTGAGCCATTCAATAAGGGGATTTAGAAATAGTCTTAGGATCAGGAACTAAATCAATAGTAAATTGAACTTCTTGATCAGCAACAATACTAGGTAGTTCGTCAAGGAAAATATTTGAAAATTCATTCACTACTGGAATGTCACCAATCAAAACTCTTTCTTTCTTTTCAAAAACATGAGCTAGATAACTATCGCTACTATATTTAATCAATATCTCAGCTTCTTGGTATGTTATCAAATGTATTAAATCGTTGAATAAAACTTCCTTGGATTTGAGATCTATTTTAGCATAACAAACTGATGTCCAATCCATACCCAAAATGATATCAAATTCCACTATGTTAAGTTCAACAATATTTGTAGGAATAATAATCCCACTAATTATAATAGGAATATTACAATAAATCACTATTTATTTAATACTTCCACATGCAGTTTTTAACAAAAGTTTTATATGACATTCATGAGGCTATATTTCCAATTTACTTTCATAGATCACTTAAATGGATGAATGTGAAGATCCATAGTCAAATTGAGTATTGGTATATTTTAAAAAAACGCATAACATACCTATCACCACGTCATTTGATGGTCCTACATCAACCGTAGAAGTATAAAATTATTTTTACATGCCCTTATTCTTTCGATCATGTTGTTTTCCACCCAGGGTAATAAAATGTGGACACATATTAGCATAATATCCTAACTCATTACAACTAAAACATCTTGACAACAATTTTTCATTGTTTTATTGATCATATGCATTGTAGTCACAGGAAATATGACCATTTCTACCAAATTATAAAAACATACCATACATTGAGAGACATTCTCTAAGATTATTTTTACCACACTTCTCACAAGATATAAATTTAGTTTTCTTACCTCCAAACTTCATTGATGAATTATTTCCCATTATCTACCAACTGGATCGATTATTTTACATGCTCTCATGAAATAAATAATCCTCAAAAAATATATTTATACCTTCTTGATGAATTGGAAAATTTTATCATTATTTTTGAACTCACAAAAAGATAATTCCCTATGATATTTCAGCTTCAATCCAGAGTAAAACCAATTTATCTTCCTATCAATATCTTGGATAAATTTTGGGATTTACCTTGAAAAATGGGTGAAATTTTCCTTATATGCATCCATTAAATCATCCTCCTTTTGTCTTAATTAAAAGAATTTATTTTCCATCCTAAGTAGAACATCCTTAAGAAAATATTTCACAAGGAGGATATTCTTAAATTCATCACATTCCATGGAATCAATCTCTTCACCTCCTCTAATATTTTTAATCATTGACCACCACTGATCGGTTTCACCTTCAAAATGATAAATAGATAGACAAAAAGTTTAATTGTAGGAACACCCCATTGTATCAAAAAAAATTCTAGTGCTTTAATCCATCATTCAGCTAGCACAGGGTTAGATGATCCTCTGAATGATGGGGGATGTTGCCTCATGAAATGCTCCACAACTTACATATTCCTCTGTGATTTATTTGGTTGATCTCATGCATGAACACCACTACCATTTATCACCTGATTCAGATAATCCATCGCTGCAACAAACTTTTCAGTTCTGATTTTTACCATCTCATAATGCTCATTTGGAAGGTTATTTTCCTCGGTATTCCTTCCCCACACATCTTCCTTGTTTCCTCTGTGGAAAAACATTATAAAAAAACATATCATAGATGAGAAGAAATGGTAATATTAAATTGATATATCATTTCCATTTGACTATAATGTAAAATATCATTTATGGATATTCTATTAACAATACTCTAACTCCTAATGTTATCTAAACTGACATATGATATCAACTATAAGTCTCCATCCTTAAACATTACTTAATCTTGAGTTAAGTTTATAATTTGAATTTAATTCACATCAAGAACCTTTTTAGGTTTATATCATTATATAATTAGTCCATAAATCATACATAACTACTCAAATATTACAAAGTATACACTTCTACTCACTATACATTTTTTCATAAAACAAAAAAAAATTAAAAAGAAACATGGTTTTGTTTCATTTTTGAACTTCATAACTTTTCCATGATCCTATACTTGACTCTATTATTCTTAAAATCTTGTGAAATACTTTTCAAAACAAGTTATGAGAATAAAAGACTTAGTAAGGGATACACAAAGAATGAAAACCATTAGTCTTGAGAAAACATGTAAACCATGAATAATTTATCATAAAGAAATAATTTTTACCTTTATGAAGTAGTAAATAAACATCACTAAATATAATCTCATTTATTGCCATTTTCTTAATAAAAATATTACCATAAAACCCATAGAAATAATATATAACAAATTAAGGTAACTTGGGACATAATCATACTTAAATAGAGAAACCATAAGGTCGACTTCCACACATATCACTACATGGAATAGTCTTATGACTGACTTTTATATCCAATGAATTGGAGGTTATAACGTTACCACCCATCCTTGGTTTATCATGGAACCACTCATATTTGGTTTATCACGTAACCACCCATATTTGGTTTATCATGTAACCACTCGTCAAATGTCTAAGTGCCATTATATAATCATAACATATAAAATATTGTAATTATCAACATTTCACTCATAAAATTTCATTTTCAATCCTAAGAAATAACATTAAGATATTGAAATAATCAATCCAAATTCAAAAAAAATTTCAATACCATAACACCGAAAAAGGTTATAAGGAGTTAATTTTCCTTTAAATAACATTATGGCTTATAGAGGAAGCCAAGTATCAAATAACAATTACGGCATTGGAGAATTCATTGTTTCCATGAACATTAAAAAAATTCTATTTGTCATTTTGAAAAGTAAACTTCTTAATATAAAAAAAATTCTATTTGAAACCATTTTAATTAATTAAAAGTCAAATGGTTTGATTATATACCTTATAAAATAAGCTGGTGTGTAACATCAAAATATTCCTCAACGAAAGAAGATTGATACGAAGTCCCCTACCTTGAGTTTGATTTTTCATGTTTGATAATTTTTTTTCCTGAATAATAAACATAGGTTAATTTCTACTTATTTTAGAACCATTAAATTTTTATTATTCCTTTTATATCATTAATTACCCTGTTATAAAAATTAGTTTATTATTTGAGTTCATGGCAGACATTTTTTCTATATTTCGTACTTGAGTCAAAAATGAACATGGTTGGATGTAACTAGTCCATGTGTTCAAAATTACTTCATCTCTATAATAATATTAATGACATTATCATAATTTTTATACAAAAAATATACTTTTAAATCAAACCATTAAGTGTTTTAATGAAAAATTAACAATTTTATATTCATGGTGATAGTAAACCATACGTATACATGAGTAACATTTCCTATTTTTTATTGATCATTATAGAAATAAGGTAAGTATTATTTTATCATTATAGAATGATAATTACGTAATTACTATCATATTAATATTTTAAATATAATTATATATATTATAATTTATGTAATGAATAAAAACGAGTCAAATCCCTTTGTGGAGGTGATAGTTCACACACACACACACGAACGACGTTATCATATTTATTGACATGGAAAGTAAGAAGATAATTGATATATTATTATCATATAATGAATAATGTGTAATAAATATCAAATGTGATCATTATTTCCATCTTTACAACCACTCATGAGAGATGGTTAGGGAAAATGAATTATATCGGTTCGTGGAGGTGATAGTTCACACGTACGCATGAATGATGTATTCCATTCCCATTTCATGGAAGTGGAGATAGATTTAGGTGATGATATTAACATAATAAAATATTCGTATATTTATTATACTTGGGTTATTATTGCATCTTGTAAGAAGAATATTTGAAGGAATTTTAGTAAGAAATAAAATAGAAATACTTTAATAGAAACATTACCATTCCTTTGGATGGGCACCTATCTTAACACATTAACAACTCTAAGAAGGGTGTTCTACCTAAAATATGGGTTCAAGAATGTGGGTAGTAATTATATTAAGGTTTTTGGGTAGATCTTGTCCAAAACAAAAGGTTTTTAAATGTGACTAATAGAGAGGAATGGGTACCTTTATTGGAGAGGGGAGTGGCACCCTTGGACTTATTAAAAGTATTAAATTAATATAAATCCAATTTTGACTAAAAATGGGTCCAAACTCATTTATTTATAATATAGGAATATTATGGGTAAAAATATAATAATTCAATGAGAATTAGAAAAGTTTTGAATCATTTTTAATCCTTAACTTTTTTATTTTAGCCTTTTTAACTCTTACCATTTTATCAAGTAATTTACACTTTGAGAGTTAAAATAATTACCAAATCATGCCAAACGAGAAATGAATGAGTCATTAATGAAATTTTTGGACTTATCTTAACTTTTACATATAATTTTGGATTTTTTTAAATTTTATATTATTTAATTAGATATTTTATATTTTAAGTTATGAATTATGTCAATTTTCTCACCATTCATTACATGACTTTTTTTTAAAATTATGACAACTCAATTACTTTAAAAAATACATTAACTCATCTAAAATATTTCAAATTATCCATAAAATTAATCTTTGACATAAAATATTTTTAATTATATTTATTTTAATACTATTAATATCATTTATTTGATTCTCTCTTAAAATAACCTATTATTGTATCATCATTGTTTCACTATTTAATTTAATTATTTATTTCATATAAATTAAAAATAAATTAAAATGAATTAGGTGACCTTTGTATATTTCTAATGGATAATTATAGTCTAATATAGAACTTACATAACCTAATAATAAATTATTTTAGTAAAAAAAACCTTATTTATGACAACTTTTTCTTTAAATTAAATGTTATAAATGTCATAGTCATACACATGTGGCTTCCATAGGTCGTAATTTTGGCCCAAGGATGGTAATGATCAATAATAACTCATCTAATAAGATTATTACAAGTGTTAGGTTAATTTTATAATTTTATAATATCAATTTTTACTTTAATTACCCAATTTACCTTTACTCGTGGTAAATAACATACTGAAATTACTATTCACCAAAAATTATGTAGATATTATTGGACAAAATTTTTCAAACTGAGTAAAACCATGTATGTCCATTTTTTAAAATTCAATTCATAGACGTTGCTAAATTAGGTTTAACACTAATCTCATTGACGGATTGAGAAAACGTGTTTTTTAGTAAAACATTGAATAGTTAACATAGTTTTTCTATATATTTTTAATTTGAAAAATATTCCAATTAAATGCATTGAATTAACTGATAAAAAAACTTCTAATGATACCATAAAACCATGTAAAATCATAATCTTTCAATATAAATAAATTACACGAAAAGAAGGTTTTGAATTAAAATGATGTAAACAATAATGGCTCTCCCAACCATTTCTCTAGCTATGCTTGCAAATACAGCATGTTCTTCTTCCTCCATCCCTAAACAGCCTCCACCCTACTACCCTGAGCATGTTCCCTCTTCCATGGATTTGTGGTTCCGTAATGATTTCACCCACTAAAGTTCTTCAGTTTCCTCGGAGGACTCTCATGATTTTTTCCCTTATCTGGCTGGTGATTTTCAAACCTTGGATGTTTTCGCTAATATGTTTCTTGAAGCATTTTACCATCTCCAATAGACTCTCACCACTATATTTGAGATTGAAAATCCACCTCTCTCAGTTTTCCAATGCTTTCTTAGCTCTTGGAATCTGTCCTCCCTGTTTAGGGTTTTGGTTCTCAATCGTAAATAATTTTTCATAGTGTTGTATTCATGGGATGACTTCATTGCTTCTTGGTGCTACAGTCCCCATTTTATAGGCCATTATTTGTTTTATCTTCTTATGTGTTCGATGGATGCTCATTTGGGAAAAGACTCTCCTCATGTGGCGGTGTGGATTTCCTTACCCGGATTTCTTCTTCCTTTTGTGTTGCTTGATTTCTTCCGGGGCATAGGAAATGCCTTGGGTTATTTTATATATGTTGATTATTGAACGCTTCACCTAGAAGATATGTCTTCAAATAGTATTTTTATGGAATTTCATTTAGTGATACCTCTTCCTTCCAAGTTCCTGCTCCGTGTGGAAGGGATGTCGGAGTGGTCTTAGTAGTTGGTTTTCTCTTCTCGAGTATGCTACTGCACTTTCTACCATCTATATGTCCACTTGTCATTTGAATGAAGGATTTCCCATCAGTCTTAGTCCCAAGATCATCCTTTAAACCATTCATCCTCTAGCCCAGCCTCAGATCCATCTGCTCCTCCTGTTCGGGACAAGATTTTGTCGATGGATCATAGGAAGAGTGTGTTGATTCTGACCACTACTTTGGTTTAGAAAACCTCATCTTCCTCTTCTAATCCCCATTTATCATATTCAGACTCTATTAGTCTTTATTTGGTTCCTTTTTATCCCTCCAATAATTTATTTCATCCTTTCCCCAGCCTATCCTATTGGTTATAGTTGTTGTCTTCCCTCTCAGCAAAGTTTCTAAAGCCTCATCTAGCTCCTTCTTTCCTGTAACATTTATCGAAGTACATGGATCAGCATGCCTCTTTGGTGATTTTCATCCATGCTCCAGTTATAGTCTTCTGTCCCTTTTCTCCCAATCGGTACATGTCCCCTACAACATTTTCTCCTGTGAAGTATCCTACCTCCACTCTGAAAGTAGTGAAATCCAAAAGGCCTTATGCCCCTCCTCATCTCTCCAGTTCTCCAATTTTTGTAAGAACTCGATCTTAATTTCATTCTCATTACAAATCCAAATCTAAATCCAATATGGATAGGAATATTAAATGAAATGTTTCTGGGTCCAATTCTAGAAAAATTCTCTTTCAATGAATAACATCCTCCTCTAGAATACTCATGGCTTGGGCTCTCGGGTTAAATCATATTTTATCACCAAAGAGTTTCGTCTTCATTCTGTTTCCTTGGTTTATTTTTGGAGCATAATAAGGTTCCTTCAAATATCAATGACTTCTCTTTTCATCTAATATCCCATGGTTTTCTCAATGACATTCCATCCAATTCTCATATTTTTTATTTTTTGGACAGTTGGGGTCTCGGTTGACATCATTTCTTTGTGTGACCAAAGAATCAACTTAAAAAATAGTTTGGGTGATAATATGTTCCTCCTTTTAGTGGTTTATGAAAAATTCAAGTATCTTTCCCATGAACCCCTTTGGGATGATATGAGTTCCTTCAACCCAGGTGATGTTCTGTGGTTAGTGGGTAGTGATTTCAACATTGTAGCTTCCCCTAAAGAGAAAAAGGGTTATGGACAATTTCCTAGAATAGCCAGCCAGTCTTTCATCTCATTCATATCTAATAATAGTATTTTGGATGCGATTTTCGAGGTTTTCCATTCATGTGGTGAAACAATCATCATGATAATTGAAGGTCTTGGAGTCATCTTGACCGATGCCTAGTTAATAGAACGATGATTTATTCTTTCCCTGGAATCAAGGTTTTTCATTTGGTTTGTGTTTTATCTAATGACTCCATCTCTTTATTTCAATGGTGACTAGAATTAATGATGTGGATTTCTTCCACTACTCCTCCCCATGGCCTAAAAATACAAATTTCATTAATTTATAAATTAGGGAATCGAATCTTACAGCTATAGGTAATCCCTATATTGCCTTTCACAACAATATGAGACACCTAAAATCCTTATGAGCTCTTGGTCAGCGTGTCTTCTCAATGATGATCCCAATATTGAAAACATTTTTGGAGTTATACAGTATATTGAGTCGAATATATAGTTATCGTGGGATGATGATATGTTTTCTGATTTGAGATACAAGAAAGATATCATAGTTGATTTTTTGTTGAAATAGGAGTGTATCACATGGGATAAGTCTAGAGTGAAGTGGTTGTATGAAAGAGAAAAAAACACAATATATTTCCCTTATTGTATTAGGTAAAAACATAGACATTCTAATTCAAAATTTCTCCTATAGGATGGATCCTAAACTAATGATAGATAGGTGGTTGGTCTAATAGTGAGTGATTATTTCAAGTCCCTTCTGGAATTTTCAAACCCAATCGTGGTCGATGGCTACCCAAGGGGTCGCACAAATTTATTTGATTCCATTTCTGCTTCATTGTTTGAATAAGTTCATGATTTTTTGTGGGCTATCCCTGATGAAGAGGAATTTCATAAGGCACTTTAGTCCATTAATCCTAATAGTGATCCTGGGCTGGAAGATTTTCTAGCCGCTTTCTTTAGGGCTTCTTGGGAAATTGTTAAGTGGACCTTGGTTAAATCGTTGAAATATTTCTTCCAAGGCGGCCACCTACCCTAGGTGACTTGTTCCCCTAAACTATTTCTGGTCCCCAAGGTCAAGGATCCCCACTTACCGAGCCACTATAGGCCTATCAGTTTGTGTAATGTTCCCTATAAAGTCTTGGTTGGAATTATCAATGATAGACTTTCCCCTTTCCTTTCAAGTTGGGTAGATGAGGAGCTACATGGTTTTCATAAAGGAATATTTATTCATAAAGTTGTTTCCTTGGCCCAGGATGTCATTATTGATATAATCTTGATGTATTATGGAAGCAATGTGTCCATCAAGTCAGATATTAGAAAATCCTATGATAGGGTTGAATGGAATTTTATTATCAATATTCTTGAAATAATGCACTTCTTGGTTTGGATGACTGGCCATCTTTTTGATTACATTAGTTCTCCTTGTGTGGTAATTTCTTTTCTAGTAAATCAATTTACCTTATTCAAATTGGTTAGAAGTATGAGATAGGGGGATCCCCTCTCCCCAAACCTATTTATTTTATCCCAATATGTGCTCAGTGGTTATGTTACTCATGGAATATAAGATCATTACTTATCATTTAAAGCAAGTTAATGAGACAATCTCATATCTCATGTTTATTTATGACACCCTTTTTTTATCAATGGATGAAGGTGTTCCATTCAGGGACTTAATGATATCATAGATGTATACTGTTCTTGGAGTGGGAAAGTCATCAATAGTGAAAAAACTAACTTCTTTATCTCTAAAAAATGTTCAGCGAGAAGATGACTATCCTTAGAATGCAATCTAGGAATTGAAAATGGGTTATTTCCTATGATCTAACAAGGTGAAACTATTTCTTCCTATTTTCTCCTCATCGGACATTTTTATTTTTTTTAGATAGAATTATGGGGTGAATCCTTAATTGGAAAAGTATATTCTTATCTTTTGGAGGAAGGATCACTTTGATCAACTCAGCCCCTTCCTCTACTTCCATGCTTATCCTATCTACAGTGAAGGTTCCTAAAGGGGTGATTTCTAATATACAGAGATCATTTGTTACTTTTCTTTAGAATGTCCACCTTTAAGGTAAATATCACTGGGCTTCATGGAGTATGATGTCTAAACCTACTAGTAACGGGGGCCTCAACTTAAGGAGTATTTTGGGAACCATGAATGGTTCGCATTCTAAACATGTAGTGAAAATTATTAACGGTGCTTATTTGTGGGGGGAAATATATGAATAAAACCTATGTCTTAGAAGGGTTCCAATCAAGATCTAAACCATACAAAATTCAAAGATTGATCTATCCTCATGTCTCGTTTCTTCAACAACACTCTCTCGGGATTTTTGGCATTGGAAATATCATTTATTGGTTCCAAAACTGGTCAGGGAATGTTCTTGGGTTTTCGGGTTATCCTACTCCAACTATCACCTTCAATAAGGCCAGTGCCCACCCCTCCTTCATTCTTGTCTACTTGAAAGATTCTCATAAGGATCTCTTCGAAAATATAGTGTTGAACTCTGAACCAAACAGTTGTGTTTTTATAGAATCTTCAACCGGTACCTTTTCCATCAAAGACTATCTCAAGTTACTATCCTTTGATCTACCTATGGACAGATGGGGTGAGTACATATGGTTCAAGCGGTTTCCTTAGACATTTTTTTTCTTAGTGTGTTGTGATTAGAATAATTATTTACCTTCACATGTTAACATTAAATGCAAGGGGATTAGTATTGATTCAAGGTGTAACTGATGTAGGGAGTCGTTGATATAGTCTAATGAGCACTTATTCTTCAACAGTTAGTGGGAAAATCTGTTGTGGCACTTGTTGGGGAAATTCACAAGTCGGGATGTCTAGTTATATACTATTGAGACATTCCTATAGTGATAGTTCAAAGGGGAAGATAGATCCATCATGGAGTGACCATGCTGTGATCCTCACTGCATGTTGTTAGATCCTATAGTCCTACAGAAATGGATTACAGCACTAGTAGCATGTCTATTCTTCTATAGGTATTCTTCTCAAAACCATCAACTTAATCCTTTTTTATGTAGGCTATGAAAATGTGTGGAAAACACCCCCCCCCCCCACACACACACACATATACTTCCTTCTCATTCCCTTACCACCATCTATCCTTCTGCATGTGGTTCATTTATCAGATAGAGACCTCCCAATGTGGGGTTCAAAATCAATTCTGATGGGTCTTGTGGAATGGGTCTGATGCATGGCGGTGGAGTGGTGAGAGATTCCAGAGGGTTAGTTTTGGCTACTTTCTTAGATTTATTTGGGTGTGTCTATTCTCTTCTCACACACCCTCATCCCATGTTCAGGGACCTATACTTATGAAACTAGAGATACTTTACTATCATGGAGATTGAGATAGAATCTTCAATAGTTTACGATGTGTTGGCTGGTAAGGTTCCTACACTTTGGTCCCTCTAATATCTTATCAGGATAAGCAAAGGACTCATGAAAAATCTGATGACTATCCTACACACATGGTGCGAGGGTAATATATCAGCGAACTTCCTTTCCCCTAGAGCATCTCAGCATGATCACCTTCTCACCTTTTGCAGCGTGGGTTCCTTCCTCACTAAGGGTAATCCTTCGGTTCATGTGGATTCCATTGGAATACATTATTTTAGGACACCATAATTTCTTTTTGTTTTTTAGGCTTTTCATTCTTTTCCCTTTTATTAAATAAAAAGTCTGTTTTTTGTGAATTAAAATGTAGTATTTTTCACTATTTATTAAAATATGAATTTTATCAAAAAATACCAAAAATTCAACCAAAGTAAATTTTGATGTCCAGTTTCTAAAGAATAATATTTTTTTGTTAAATAGAACATATAAAATTAGCAAAATCAATAATTAAATAGGGTTATCCATTAAAAGGTGGTAAAACAAACTTTTAAAAATATTAGAGTATTTTATGCTTAAAATTGGATTTTTTTTCTCATTTAAAGCCCCTTAAATATATTGGAATAAAGTAAAAATATTGAATAAAAATTTTTAAACATAATATAGATAGTTATATTCATTCCTACCAATATATTTTTCAGGTGATAACTACCATTTAAAATGATAATGTTAATAATATATTATTTTACGATATAACTCAGTCTTGTGTGAAACATAGGATTTTAGAGAAACTCATTGTTGTGTGTCGAGTACACTATAGAACATAGCATTCCCTTTAAAGTAAAATTAAGATATAATTCATAAATATTAATATATATGAAAAGGTATTATTCTATAATTAACTAGGATGTTACGCCCAGTCCTTGGATGGTAACATATATCCCTAAGAAGAATGGACTCATGTATTCTACCCAACAAAGACCAAGAAATAAAGATGGATGAAACATATTTCATCTTAGAGTAATAAAAGAAATACATACTTATAGACTCAAGTCTACACTAAGAACCCAAGAAATGATTTTAAATAAATATGATGGTCGATTCAAAGGATTGAACTTCTAGAATAAATATTTGATAAATAGTAGGTCTTGTAAGTTGGAATATTTCCACCAGAATAGAAGGTTAGAGTATGGGTTGTAGAATGTATCCATTGGTATTCCTCTCTCAATATCTACCTTATTTTTATTTAATTTTAAGAATATTTAAATAACACTGATAATATATGAATCCATATCAAATCAAAATTTGATCGTGTGGGGAATTTAAACAACCATCAATATTGAAGTGGTGGTAGAGTAGGCAGCATCAGGTAAGGTATCCAAGGAAGACATGTGTATGATGAAAGGAATGCAAGGTGGCTAGAAATAACTGTTGGTGTAATAAATTTGTGGAAATTAGGAAATGTGAAAGAAGTAGAGAGGAAGGATAGAAATCCATGAGTATCTACCAAAAATATAGAGAGTGTAAAAACACACTAAGGAAGAAACAATACCACCCAATATATTCATCTAATCAAGGATAATCAACAGCTAAGAGAACACAACAAGGTGACACTAAGATCAAACCACAAGCAGAAAGACATACAAACACATTTTCTCCATGACCTAGCAAGAATGATCCCAAATGGAAACCCACACATAAGCTAAAAAATAAATAGGATCATCCCATAATAAAAATAAATTTTCATAATAATAAAATTGAAGAACAAATTTTCATGGAAAATCTAAACCAAACATTATAATTCAAAAATAAATATTGTGTGTCAATAATAAGAGTAAAGGAACATTCTAAAAATTAAATAGGAATCCATCAGAATCAAGAAATAGGGTTTTGTGTGGTTTAAAAATTAAATTGAAGTGAACATTTGGAAAATTCCTAATGGAAAACCCCTAATTGGTTCCTACTATTCCTCCAATCATGATTTCGAACATCACTATAGAAAAAGTTGAGGTTTTAGAGAAACCCTAATGGAAAAATATAATGGAAAAGGATCTAATTTATCAAATTTTTGCCTTTCTCAACCCTATTTTAGTCAATTTTATGAAATAATCTTAAATGAGAGCTATAAAGAAACAAAGAAAAGAATACTTAATAGAAGAAGTGGGTTAAACCCATAACATAAGAGAATAAGAAGAGTATAAAAATCAAGAAGGAAGATGATGAAATTGGGGAATAAATATTTTTGTATATCATGAATGAGAGATGGTATATAAGATAGTTATCAAAGAGGGTTTTTTCAGAATGTGTTTTTTAAATTATATGGGATAGTTTTTTGGAGAAAGGATGAATTTTCATCAATATAAATGATTTTTAGTTTTGTCGTCAGATATTTCCAACTAAATTTATAATCATCATCGATTGACAAAATATCTTTAATTCAGTTGATTCATAGAGGTGGTATTTCCTTATAAAAGTTTATCCCCCCTGATTTTCTCAACTCATCCACTCTCTTCCCTTTCTCAGTATAGTAAAATACTTTTACCACTCTCTTTCATTATTAGTTTTCTTTGATCTATAAATTTTTGAGGTTTTTTTATTTTAGTATTATTACTTTTTTAATATAATATTTTATTTAATAATAGTTGATTTCTATTTAATATTTAGTAAGTTAATTAAATATAATTAGTATTATTAGTCAATTTTTTATTAGTGGTTATTTATTTTGAAGTATAAAATTATAGTTAATATATTTAATTATTAGGATTGTATGTGCATGTTTACTATTACTTTAGAATAATAAAAGTTTTTAAATTTCATGACATGTTGAATTATTAAAAAATGTTAGATTAGATTTTTAATAAAATTATATTAATTAGGATAGTATGTACATGGTTAATTATTAAAAATCAATTTGTATAGTTGTTATTGTAAAGTTTAAATTCTTTTTTATGAAGTTCAAATTATTAGTATAATTTTTTAACTTCCACAAGTTTTAATAATTTGTATGATTAGAAATATGAAATTTATTTTTTAATGTTTTATTATTTGTAAAATGTTTATATATTATTATAATTTTTGATTTATATTGTTTTCTTTAAATCGTTATTTTAAATTTTTTCGAGAGAGTGAAATTAAAAGATGAACAGGGAAAAACATAGAGCCACAGAATACTAAAGGGGTTTGAAATAGTGAAACCTAAGGGAATCCCTTGTAACCATATTCACTCCATCTATAAGAGAATAACACATGATATAGAAGCAGGTATGATGAACATCATAGATAAATATAGAATCAAGGAAATAGGTTAATTTTTTACCCTCTCACTCTGTGTGAAGGACTTCCATGTGGTTGTTTACAAATCCCATGCACCATTGGATGAGGGTGGAGATTGACTAGGGGATAGGACCAGATACATGTATAGAATTATATATAATAGTGGAATCTATGTTAACCATCAAAAGATCTATATTTTCCTGAATACACATATAGAGTCCAGTTAGCATTGCATAAGATAAAACCTGGATATAGTCATCACTTTCAAATTATGTAGTGAATGGAGGAATAACTGAGCCCCTATGGTCACAAATAACTCATCTTTCATACATAATACCCATGATTAATGAACCATCTATGTTATGCATAGTTTTATAATTATTATGGTTCCATTGGATTCATCAACCCTAAGTTCCACTTGAGATGGTTTGATGGGGTGATCTGCCAGTTAGAAGTGGTCTGAGGTAGTGGGTATCTTCCAAGTTCATTAGTAGTCGAGAAAGATCAATCAAAAGGTTATTGGTTCTAAAAAAAAGTTTTTTACTAGATACAATGGTACCTTCATGTCCTATTTTATTCCTTGACTAATAAACTTCCCAACAACCCACAAAAAGAATCAAAGATCTAGCCTTCTTCTTAGAACTGAAGTTTCCCACTCCTCGAAACCAGTGGATAAGGAAATAACCACCTGATGGATCTTGTAAATTAAGTCTCATGAAAGAGATAAATTACTTCCACATAGGGATATGGCCATTCACCTTAAAATAAAAGTTAACTCAAGATCTCTTCTTGGGGGTCACTGTAGCAGGTGCACTTGGACACTAGGGGAATTCCTATACGCTTGATGTTTTCATCTGTGGGCAGGTCATAGTTTTTAATTCACCCTATTAGAAAATTTAATCTCATAATAATCTAAATAAACAAAATTACCTCAAAAAAATATAATATTTCATTAGAATTAATCATCACTCTACAGAAGTCCATCAAAGAGATGGTTCCTGATAGAGATCATATGAAAAGGAACTTATCCTTATCCAAGTTACACAAAATGATATCAAAGATTCCATGTTGATTAATATTCATAATAGCTTGTATGATACCTGGGTATATAATATATTTCTTGAATGATAATTTTGGTGTTGTACAACCAAGAATTTTGGTCTTGGTTTTGACCCAGTTGTGGTACAATAAATTTATATCACCATTACCAACAATCCAAAAAGTGTGAAATTAAAGTGTCGAGATTTGGGGTTAAAGAGATATCTGTAAAGTGTAGGGACTCCCTATCATAATACCCATATAACATGTATACATTTCTAGCATGATCCTTCCCCATTGAACATGTCCTTAAAGAACCTCCCCAACTATATTTTCATGTAGACACTTCATCGAGACTGACACACTTCTAACATTAAAGACTCCCTCCTACAAATTCAATCCCATCCTATTCCATGAAGCCAATTGGTGTTTTCCCCTAGAATGGGAATCTCAAGTGAATGAAGCTATAATTTTTTTGATTCCCAAAATTACTCATTTATGAACCTTGATGGATGAGATAACATTCATGGGTATGGAGGATAAGATGTTATTAAATAGAGTAATTATATCTATGAATGAAAGGAATAGGTTTGTCAAGTTCATGATGTTCCACTAATTATGTCCAAAAACTTGTCAAAATTTTTAATATAGCTTCATCTTGGGTAGATCAGGGTGCCTATATAGTCCATTGGGAAATTTATTTTATCCATGTTCAGGTTGTTCTTTAAGGAACTATCATGCATGTTTTAGCATCAATTATAAATTTTTTATGATACTCTTCCCTAAATTTGAAAGTTTTCCACTTCATTTACAATATTCTTCTAGGTTCTTATTGATACAATGAATTTATATATTTTTATAATTGAAAAAATTAGTTTTTAATCTATAAACATAAGATGAGAGATATAGAATTAGTGATACCTACAATGATAGTGGAGGATACATCCCATGAAGATTATTTTTTTATGAAGTAACTAAGAGTATGTTGAGTAAGGATGAATAATATTATAGGTAACATATCAATGTACCTTATCCCATATACTAATTTGAAGAATCCATAGTTTCTCCATATCTAACTTGATTTCAATATTAGATCCAGGAGGCCCATGCAGAAAATCCCATGCAAGCAAGCACCTTGAGAATGATGTTCCACTAAAGTTTATCATGAAATTTCTCCTTATATAACTTGATTTAAATATATATCCAGAAGACTTTTGATTTATATCACTAATAACTTTTTGTCCAATACAATTTCACCTTGAATCATTATCCCATTAAAAACCCTTTTATTCTCTTCGGATATCTAGTGGGGGAAGTTCAGGGATAATATTTTTTGATCACACTAGCCAGAACTGTAAAAATTATATTCCAAATAATAATGGTCTGTAGGGCTAGATGTAATATTTGTCATAGTAATGTGTCATATCCTAGAAATTAAAAACTTGTATTGGTACTAAAAGTGTATGTATGATCTGGCATAGATTTACCTAGTAGTAATAACCCTGAAAGGGGTGGAATGAGTATTAACTCAATTGTCACCAAGCGAATGAAAAAAGCCCTAACTAAACACTATGTTTTACACTCACCAGGGATATGATTTGGTTATTCACTTTATATTTATAAAAATGTTATAATATGTTAAAATCATATTAGAAATACTGAAATTGGGAGTATATAAATTTATTAGAAACCTAAAGGAAAATTTTTTCACATAAGAAAACATGTGGATATTTTTATAAATTTAACATCATGTGGTATCATAAAAATTAAATCACTATATAGATACTACAAGTGGATTCATGTTCTAGAATAGATGTAACTTGGGGTAATAATCCTAAAATTGGTAGATTGGTTATTAACTAAATCTTCACCTAGTGAATGAAAAAGTGGCCTAACTTTACACCTAAAATGACACTCCAGGTGGATATGCTTTAGTGATTTAAATTCTATTTTTTCTACCAAATATAATAAATAATATATTCAAATTCTATTAGTTTGGATACTCTTAATACAAAATTTTAAAATACTTTAAAATATTAATGTGTTTTTGAAGATATAATAAATACAACATAAATTTATTAAAATTGTCAAATAATTTATATGAAAAAAGAATTCATTTATAATAGACAACGAAAATGAGTGATAATTCTCAAGGGTTATAAAATAGTGGAAGTAATTCTGAGAAAAATAAAATGATGGTAAAAATTTATGGATAACCAAGTGATAAAGTACCAAATATATAGATATATATAATTTAATTATAGTTTTTGGAATATAGATTACACATTTATTAATAACGAAGATTGAGGATATGTTTTGTCTCAAGTAAAAGACCAACCCAAAGATCAAATGATGGAGTTGTAAGTAACTATATCAATTATCAAATATATTCTATAAATAATTGATTTTTATCCATAATAGCCTCAGGATTCATTGTTATATCATCAACTTTCAACATATCATTGATAGATTTTTGTTTTTAGGTAAATTACTTCACATTAATAAGGTTTAAAGTGGAAAATGTTTACAATTGTGAACATTCAAAACAATGTGAAGATGTTATGAATATGGAACATGAATAAAATATTGAATAAAACTAATATCATTTCCATGTATCATTACACTAACGATTGAATCATTAAACTCTATTGGAATCATAGTTGATAGAAGTTATGCAATGCCTACTAGAATTCAATTGGACAAACATCACTCCTAATATAGAATAAATAAGAATTATTAGTGTCACAAATCAAGGGTCATATGAAGGTGCTATATTCATTGGGAGAGAGTTATATATCAAGGGGTTTATAATGACATTTCTAAAATATTATCACATTGAGAGACATTAAAATTATTTCATGGAATAATTCAAGAGAGATATTATATAATTATATGTGATAATTTTGATTCATATTGGAATATTCATCTTCTAGATATTCTTGATAATAATTTTAACTATTTTTGAATCTCTTAATTTACTCCACACACATGTGTGAACCCAACCCTCCCATAGGGTCACATGGGCATTGATTCTTAATTAATTTAAACTATTATTTTTAAAATTATATGAGAAAATAATTACATTATAGTGGTTCTTATGGTGGAGAAGATCAAAAAACATCATGGTTATCATATTTATTAAAAGAAAGTGTAAGTTTAATGAAAAAAGTCTGTTGTAAAAAAATTGTAGGGACTAGGATGACTCTTATCAATATTTATCCTATCTTATGGAGATATTGTGTAATAATAATAATGTGGTATATCAATTACACATATTTGGATATCTTAACCAATGGAACAAATTTGATTCAATGAAGTTATTCTTCATTAGATTATTTTTAACATTATTACCTTGTGTGGATTCATTCAGACATTTTAATCATTTTATCAAGATTGATGGAAAAAAATTATGGAATGTATAATAGAATGTTATTTATTTACACCAAACGAGATAGATACCATAATCCTCTTCCATTTGGTATTATTATTGTTTTGAAGGATAAATTTTCACCATGGATTTGGTTCCTCACATTCCTTTTAGAATTTGTGACAAATGTTGGGGGAATATGTTTGATTTATGATCAACATCGATCAAATCAAGGAATTCATATAGTCTTAGGAACATTCATGGAGACCTCCAGATGATTACCAATATTACTATATTAAACACATCATATGAAACATGTGAAATATATTCAAGGATGAGTCCATGAAGAGATAAATCATAAAGTTTGGTATGTATTGGGTTTTTTATTAAAATAGCCCTTCTAAAAGAAAGAAAACTGTTATATGTGTTGTTATTTGTTATCATTTTACTTATAATTTAAACCTTAACAATGAAAAATGGAAGAAAATTTGGAACACATTAACTAATTTACTAAAGAAATATATAACTACATGATGTAGATTCAAAATGTATAGTTGTCACTAGCATATAATGATGGTAGAATATGTGGACAAGTGATACCCAATATTATGGAATGAATTAATAGATCCTTTAATGGGGTTTTAAAGATACTTATCACAAGTAATTAGGAATAATAAATTATATATTAACTAGGTACATATAATTTTATATGAATTGACTATTTATTTAAATTTTATATTAAGTTTTAAAATTAAATTATGGGTTTAGTGAAGGAAACTTTATATCATACATTCAAAATAATTGGAAATAGGAAAATTGACCAAGGGGGTGTAAATAGAGGGATATGATATGGAAACCATTATAATTGTAATATTAATAGGATTATTCAGGAGGATTCCATATTCAAGATTTGTTTCATTAACCATTAAGAGAAAATATTTTAGGTCTTTATGTTCTTAGATCCTTTTACTAATAGTAGTGGTCATGTTCTTTTTATTTTACTCTAGCAATGTATCTATGATTTTTATAACTTTCAAGAATTTGGATATACTTGTTCACATATGATTGCATCATGTTCTTCTAAATATTTATTTTGGGAATGACTTGATTGATCTAGTGTATTGACTATATAGTATTAGAGACAATTACAGTTCTCAATGGATCTTTATAAATGAATATCAAAACATCATTCTTCCCATTGATGCCCCTATTTTTTTATTAACATGAAAATGTTAGGACTAAAAGTGAGTTCAACATTGACTCGTATTTTCAATGAGCTAGATTAGCCCATAAAAGGATTTTATTCATAGAGGTTCAATTTATTTGGTCAAGAAGCTCACACTAACACATATTTCCCAAGAAATATAGATGAATCATCAACCAATCATCATGATTGATCTTTTAGTCCGCTAGTTAATTTTATAGTGTTTTTATACAATGATTTGAATATTATAAATAAAAACGTTAATTTATTTTAATATTAATACTCCAAGAAATGATATATATAATTGTCTATTTTAAAATAGTTTTTTAAGGGCATAATAAAACCAAATTTAAAATAATTTAAAGTCACTCAAACTTATGAAACAATTTTACCTGAACCAAACATAGTATATAAATCACAAATAAAAGATAACTATTAGAGTATAATTTTAAAAAAACCATTTCAAGATACTTATTGAAATGTTATACTAGAATAAATGTACTATTAAATGAAATATAGTTTTATATATTATCATAAAAACAAAATAAAGCACGTTCTAATTTTAAAAATAATAGTTTCTATTATAACACCATGAGATTTTGTGAAAATATTTTTTTCAGATAAACATGATATTTTATATATTTTCTATGATATGAAACACTGAATTTTTCATTCATTACAAGTAATTATGATTCTATATTTCATTACCCACAATACTAATTTTTTATTGTGTTACACACAATACTGATTTTACCTTTTGTTACGCGTAACACCGAGTTTAAATGAAATGTTCCATACAATTAAAATGTTATTATGATAGTTATTAACTTTCTGTTGGAAATGCGGGAATGAATATGATTAAATAAATCAGGAAAAAAATTTACACATGTATATAAAATGAATTATTTTCATAATAACTTATTAGAAATAAAAATAAGCACACTATTAAAGTAAGAAAATTATTTTTCTAAAAAACTCTTTATTTTTGCACTAACATGTTTTACCTTAATAAATTAAAAAATCACTTTTGGTGAATTATTTAATTAAAATTAATATATTATATATTCAATCAAATGTTTGACGTTCTTTTTAATTGTTTTCTATAAAATAAATAATAATAAATAAAATTTTATACTTAAAAATAAGATTTTTTGAAAAAAGAATGTTGTCGCCTTTTTAGGACGCACTTATTTTAAAGGTTTTTTGAAATATTTACACAATTTATATATAAAAATAAACATAATTATTGAAATATTCAAATCAAAGTTAAGGTAGTTTTAATTTTTGGGTATTTTATTGAAAAGTTTCATTTTTTTGTAAATAGTGAAAAATACTAAATTTTAATTAAAAAATGAAATTTTGTTAAATTTATTTATAAAGTTTAATTTTATTATAAATATTTTTTAAAGAATAATTATTTCAATTATAAATCTATTAATCTAATATATTTTATTTTAATCAATTTAATATTTAAATTGGATATTAAAACATTGAAAAGGTTTGATCATTTTTGCTCTAAAAACCCAATTTCTCATCACATGTGAAAGATTAGTTTTAAATTAGTATTTACCAATTTTATGATTGTAATTTGGAAAAATGGTTTCTGTATTCAGAATAATCATAATTTAAAATTTCAAATATAGGGGAATTAATTTTTAAACAAAACAAATTTGTGATAATATGAAAAATTATTTACCACTGTTAAAGTAAATAATGGGTTTATTAAGGGTTAAACTAAACAACTAATGGTTTAATTTACCTATAAACATGTCAAAAAATATTTCCTAGAAAATTCTTTCTTCGTACATTCACAACTCTTTGATTTGTATAATCCCTTCCCAAATAGCATCTCAACTTTCATCCCCTAATATTAGAATCCTTATTTCAGACATATTTCTAACCAATCAAGGGTTTAGTGGAAACCTAATAAGGATACCTCAAAAAGAGGTAATGTTCATTAATGATTAATTTCATATTATTTATTCTTCAAACAAATTGAATCATTATTATACCATGATGATATAATAACCTCAATATTTCCCTAAAATTATATGTTTTTATTTTAAGGTTATGACCTTTTTTTAAAGGTTGGGGCCGAAGCCTCATTTTATTATTAATGAAAATAAAAGTCCTCTTTTAACTAGGTAGAGGGAGACCCATTACATAACCTGAAAGCCTAGTGGTCTTGTATCCCATTACATAGCTCGTAGGCCCAATTGTTTGGCCCAATTTCCATTCTATGAATAGTAACCCAGCTGCTACAGTACCCGCACAGTACCGCCGCTGCTACAGTGTCGTGCCACCGCTCCAGAACCTGCCGATCTACACTAGCATCACTACTAGAGTGCCGATACAGTAATACTATAGTAACCTGCGCCCAATGGGTTTTGAACCCCCATTTTTCAAATGGGATACAAAATGAGCATTCGTGTGTACGGTGGACTACCGCCTCGCCAACCTATGTCATGCATTTTTACATTAGCACATTTAGAGGTTTGTAATAAATATATATTTTTCTTTTATATGTGATATATATGATATTAATTATGTTATTATAATTTTAGAATTAGTATATCACATATACCTTCATGGTTTCTATTTTTGGGAATACGATAACATCGTTCATGTGGACAGTGAACTACCGCCTCATGAAGAAATGTGGTTCATTTACACTTTGCAAGGAATGTATTAAGGATGGGTTTAATAAACAAATTTGATAGATATGATTTAAAAATTCTTCTAGAATGATAATATATATATACTTTTCTTTTCTTTTTTTCAAAACGATAAGATAATTTAAACAACATTTATGCATACGTACGGCCTACCATCTTCATGAGCAATGTATTTAATTTCTTACCAATAAATAATATGGATCATTATAAATAAATAAATAAGGGATGTATATGATTTTTATATCATGTTTTAAATTATGGAGATAATTAATTCATAATCTATGTAAGAGGAACAAAAATAAAAAGTCAAAACATATACGAAAAATGAAGAAGTTATAACCCAAAACGTAACTTTAAAATGGAATTGTAAATAAATGGGTAATAAAAAGGTCATAAAATAATAATATATGGTTTTAGGTATATATATATAATTATTATTCTATAATATATGTATAATAAATGTATATTTATTAAACAGGAGGGTTCAACGAGTATGATGGAAGTTTAGAATTAAGGTAAGGGGGTTTCTAGTCTCACTTCTAATTTTGAGAGTCTTATTCCATATTGACATGATATATCATGCATATACCTCATTTCATGACAAATAATGTTTCCATTGATGATATTATTTCATGGGAATTATTATTAAAATGTTAATCAAATAGTAATGTATTTTTATTTGTATTATTTGATACATATGTTTTTCTATGAAACAATATTTATTAAAAATGTATATATATATATATATATATATGTGACCTTTTAAATTTAATATAATGAATTTATTCATCCTCAATATATT
Organism: Viscum album; assembly: GCA_963277665.1. NCBI lineage: Eukaryota > Viridiplantae > Streptophyta > Magnoliopsida > Santalales > Viscaceae > Viscum > Viscum album. Next base: position 2,130,049,471 of record OY728155.1, on the reverse strand, counting down.
TTCAGTATCATTTTATGTTATTCCATCTGGGTATTATTAATCAAGGTTACCAAAGTGGTAATATTTTATGTCACAATCTCAACATTTATCAGGATTGGTTATGATTATGTTTCTCATGATAAATATTATGATCCATATATAAACAAACCCAAGAATTTTCATCTCAGATGATTATTCATGATACTTTAATATAGGAGTACCATTTTTTACATGCTTTGGTAATTATTATAATTGAATTTTTTTTAAGAAAACCTCACTTTATTTCTCCCTCCAGTTGAAAATTTATTTTCTTCCAAAACCGTGGTTTCTAAAAAAATAAAAAAGTTTTATTATTCCCCTTAGATTTTAAAGACTAATTGTTACACATGTTATAACTTTAAAATAAAATTATTGGAATCTTTATGTTTTTTCCAAAAACATTAATTGTTTTGATATTACCAAAAATGGGAAAAGAATATTTGTTTTTAACATCCTTGGAATGAAAACCATTTCCCACAATCATGAACGCTTAATGATATCAATCTTACCTTACATGTTTTCACATTTCATTACAAGGAAAAAAAATTCCATAATATTTTGGATAATTTTTATTTTTTAAATAAATTATTCTAAAAGGAAATTATTTTAAAAATGTTTTATTTTTTTAAAATAATTTTCCAAGTGTAAAGGAAATTTTTATTAAGAAATTTTATAATTTTTTTAAAAAATATTACTTTATAATTTTTCAAGGTAATTTTAAAATAAAAGGATTTTTATAATGATTTAGGTTTAAAAAATTAATTTTCAAAGAATGTTTACTTTCTTTAAGATATTTCTTTTGTAGTCTTTCAAAATTATTTTCTATCTAAGATGAAATTCATTCAGGTTGATTTTTCTTTAATGGGGAAGTGGTCCTAGGAATACATTATTATTCTTTCTTTAAATGGTTTATATTTATAATGAAAATATGTTTATGAAACTTGTTTCTCTTCCACATCTTATAAAATTATTAACTACTTGTGAAACCTGCTTATTCTTCCATGGGTTATGCTTTGATGAAATGGAGAAATTATTATCAAACCTGTTAATTTTCCACATATTTTGATGAAACATTTATGGAACACATTTTATTTCATGGGTTATGGTATGATTCATGTTTTATAATCTTTTGGCACACATATATTTTATTTCCATTTTTTGATATTGGTTAATTTATAACCAAATATGGATGGGACATATATATCCCTCTAATACATTAGTTAAAGATTTATATCTCATGAGATTGACATGAATATAATGGGGAGTGAACTTGATATAGTTAGAAAAGGCTGGAATGGGGATCAAACTCAGATCAGTAAGGGACTTTTCCAACTATGATGGTTTGGGGAGTAAAATCATTCCACTATGAGGAAATGGATTTCACTAGGGATGGTGGTGTGTACTGCCCAAAAGGTGAAGCTGCCTAAGAAAGGATACATGGATGGTCTGCCCAAGCCTAAAAGAGGGTATATAAGATTTCATCATAATCATGATGTAGATACATGGGTGGTTAGCCCAAGCTAAAAGTGTTATTAATGTCTTGGTGGGTATCTTTGACATAAGATTTTATATTATTATGTGTATTCCACAAATTTATTTTTTATGTCAATGTTATTATCTCAATGCTCATATTCTTTGATTTCCTTATGATTCATGTCTTATAAACTGCTAATATTTATGTCATGACTCATGTTTATGATCTTTGATATCTTGGGTATGAAATTTTTAAGTTATTATTGTCACACCCCAACCTCAGTTTTCATTTATTTATTTTATTTATTTTATTTTATTTTAGATGATTGATGATTTCTATTAAGGTTTGTTTCAAGTTTATGATGATTATTTATTTAATTTTTATAGGTTTTGGGTGATTTTTACCCCTATTCACTAATAATGTGAAAGGTATAGGGAGAAAATATCATGGTGGGGAGTTTCTGACACCCCTAGTGTTAGGTTTCTATGGGGTGTGTTTGTTGTATGGATTAACCCCTTGAGTTAGAGGAGTTTTTTGTGATAAGGGTTATGTTTAGGGACTTTTTCCATGTCATACGGTTAAAGGTGCATGGTTTGTTTAAACGTGAAGCCTAAGTGTGCACATGTCACGTGGTTAAGGAACACGGTTAACCCCATGACCTAGACATGTCCCATTTAGATTTATGGATCCTATAAGAACTTCCAAGTAGATTTCAATGTCTTTTCTTGGCTATTCTTTACCTGGAATTAAAGGTTAGTACTCCCCTACCTTTCTCTTTTTATATCCTTCCATTTTACCTTTATCCTCTAACCCTAGATTCCATGTTTGGCTAATTTTTATACATAGGGTGATGCTAAATTATGGGTTTTATTTCAGTATAGCATCTTGTGGTTTTACTTTCTTCTTAGAACACTCATATAATTGTTTATTATTTCTTTTGGTGAAGTGTGTGTAATCTGCAGTAGGTTTCTCTTAGTACTTATCCTTTAAATTTATGAATCATTTTTTCTTATTTTTCACAACTTTCATGAATTTATTTAGTGATGTGTGATTTTTAGAATAATATTTTAGCATGAAATGAGGTGATTTCATTCTTATTTTGATGTATATGGAGTTTTTTATTAAGTGTTTCACACCAAGTGTTTTATAAAATGCATATTTGGCTATTGTGTGTGATTTTTGATTTCTAAGTCATAGTTTTGGATTGGTGAAGGTATTGATCTTCAAAAATGATATTTTTTGTTTTCTCAAATGTATTTCTAATTGGGTTTGTATTTCTAAATGATGAGTTGGATTCTTTTTTAAATGTTTTGTTTATTAATGGTTTCTTGAGGCCCATTTGGAACTTTTATAAAATTAGTTATCATAAAAAAATATTCTTGTATGGAACTCTTGTATTGGTTATGTTGAAGGGTATGGAAGTACTTGGTATGGGACTCCCTTCTGATCAAATGGTTGGAAGGAAAATTATTGATCCTTGAGGTGATTTAGGGTTATTCTTATAAGTGATTCTTGTGTGTGTGATATATGTATACATGGTTTTATACTTGTTTTCTTTAACTGGATCACCCCACTTTATTCTTGACATGGGAACCTAGCATAGCTAGCTGATTTTTGGTGAATGGTTGTTTTAGAAACATGGGATTCCTCTCTTGTTAGTGGCCCTTACTATGGACCTTTCCCATCTTTAGGATAGTTCAGCTTGGTTAGGCCAAGTAGGGCAAGAACCGAGCATGTGGGTGAGAATTGATGTCCTTGGGGAGGCATTCCTAGAAGTTGATTCATATGTATAGTTTTTTCTAGATTATCCCATAATCTCCTAGTTTCTCCCACGTATTCATTACTTAGTTATTAGTGTAAAATCAATATGATGCATTGTTTTTTGGTTACTCATATATGATATTTTCCATTTCTCGTGTTGTATGTTTTTTGTTCTTACTTCCTTGTGTGGTGTAGGTTTTTGTCAATACTGATAAAAACTGGTTTCAACTATTTATGTAAAATTATTAGAAAATGTTCTACACTTCCTTCCTCCCCCTTTTAAGTAAAAACAGCATAATTCTCCCTTAAAATTCTAATTTCCCATTCTTACAAATGAAGTCAGTTTTTCAATGGAAAAAGGGAAATGGATCTTTTTGTATTTTAAAAAAGGAAAATTTGTGAGAAGAAAAATTATATATTGTATTTAAATTATGCAATTTATTATTTTTTTTTTAAAAGGAAAAGATTTTTAAATATATTTTCCTAGCGCAGCTACTGATTTTTAATACCCACGCTTATAGTTTCTTATTATTTTTAGATTTTAGTGTATGTTACAGTTTTATCTCAATCTACATGGGTGATATTGGGTTTCGGGATCAGAGAGTGACCCTAGAGGTCACATGGAGGCTTATTTTTTATCTATTTCACTTTTTTTGTTCTATTTTTTTATGTATTCTTTCTTTTTTTTAATGATGATTTTTTAGTTTTTATATATATTTATTTATACTGGGATGATTTTTTTCCACTATTTTATTATTTATATTTATTGAAATCATTCCCTTTATTAATCATTGATTCCCTTGGTGCTTATCACTAGCCCAGGAGGATTTGGAACGCCTCTTGGGACTTATCTCGTGCTGAATCGAGTGGCCAGTTTAGGGTCAACCTTGGTTGGTTCATGAAAAATGGTATCAGAACAATGTTCTTAAGAGAAACTAGTTTTAAAATCATCCTTTTTTATTTGGTTTTCCAAGGTAGATAGAGTAAGACTGTCAGACCTTTGGGTGTGGGTCATCAGGATTTTCTGGACAACACTTTATAGACTGAACTTTGATTTTCCATGGTAATTCAAGCATTGTTTATTTTGTTTGGTTCTTATGGGAAGTTTTATGATTGGGAAACGAAACGAGTGTTGGACTAATGGTCTCAGTGATATCACATGGATTGGAAATCCAATTGGATCTGAGGAAATGGTCTTGAGAGATTCTTTGTGATGATGGTGTGATGGAATATGGTCTCCATGAATATGGCCAAGTCACCAATCAACACTAGTTTTACCCTTTATAAAAATGTTTGAGTCACCTTTATTTTGATATAATTTTAAAAACATTTATTTTTATTGTGAAAACCTTATTTAAAGATTTAATTTTTTGGTTATTGGAATATGGAAAATGGTTTTTCAAAGTTGTTTGAAGTTAAATTTATGGAAAATTGGTTTTTAATAAGATGACTTTTGGGTAAAACGAGAATTTTCTTTGTTGAGATTGGATCATTATAATAAAAACCTAGAGTTTATCAAAATTGGTTGTCTTGGAAATGGGTATTAATTTTTTAAATTAAATGGTTTTGGGAAAATGTTTTGGGAAGGTTTTGGAATTTTTGTGAAATTTGAAATGTGAAGTAGATTGAGAATATAAAAATTGGGTAGAATGTTTGTTAAAAAAATGGAAAAGTCTTTCTTTGAACATTGGTATTATTATGAACACTCACAGATAGGGATATGTGTGAGGAGATATAGAATTTATGGAATGAGTGGATGGATTCCTGGTTTTCCATGATAATATACATGTGTTAGGGTCCATGGAATACCACTGGTGATTGGGCAACCCAATAAGTTTTTTTTCCAATTCAAAAGTATTTTTAAGAGGAAAAAATATTAATTTTTTTAAAACTAATGTTTGTTTTGTGAATTTTATTGATATTTGGAAATATTGTTTGAGTGGTGTTTCAATTTTGAGTTCTTGTTGGTGAATTTCTTTTTATTAGTTTCTTGGTTTTCCTTATTTTTTAGTTTATTCCCACACCAAAGTTTCAATGGATATTTGAGGTGTGGCTCTGGTGTTTTACCATTAGTAGACCCTTCAATTAATAAAACTAATTCCTTACTTTTTGTGTTTTGAAATATGAATCCTACACACTTTAATCGTCAAGAGGATACTTTATAAATAGAAGAATGGATATCGAAAATAGAAAGAATATTTGGTTTTATCGAGTATCTTGAGTCTCTAAATGTTACGTTTTCTACCTTTGTTCTTGAAGGTCCAGGTTAGAAGTGGTGGAAGTCAGTAATGAGGACCAAGCCTCAAGAAGATCTTACCTAGAAATTATAAAAGTCTCTGTTCATTCGAAAATACTTCACTGAGGTTATGAAGGTGGTGAAGGTGATGGAAGTTTGTTTCCTTCAGTAGGGAGATGGTTTGGTGTTGGTGTATTTAAATCATATTTAGGATCTAGTTCCTTATCTTCCAGAATGGAATGAGGATGATTCCATGATGTATTGACATTTTGAGGATGTGCTTCATTATAAATTTTAGTTGAAGGTTTCAGAGTTCGGTCTAACTTCTTTTTCTAACATGGTGTAGAAATATGTTCAGGTTGAAGCTATGTTAGAGGGTGTTCTTGATGCATCCAACCATCCTCCAGTCTATGGAATTAGTGAATGGAATTATTATTAGGAGATCAGAAATTGGATTGAAGTTATAGATGTTGGTAGGGGAATTAAGAGGCCTTCTTATCTTTTGTCGTTTTCTTCTGTGCGTAATATCATACTCTATCATCAATGTGGAAAGCCTGATCATAAGAATATTTCATGTTCAAGTTCTATAAAGACTTATCATACCTATGATTTAATAGGTCACATGCAATGGTTTTATCTGGGTGTTTCCAAGAAGTGACATGGAGCCATATCCACCCCTTTATAGGACACCACATCCTATTTGTTGGAGAAAGGGGCTGGTTTAGGTTCAGTTTCAAAGCCTCTTCCATTTGAGTGTTACATACCTTGTCGTGGTTTTTTTAACTTTTTTCCTTTCCATGTAGCGATGGTGTCTTGTGATGTTTCATTTTTGTTTGAAATGTCAAAGTTAGATTTTAAATCTTTTCAGAACCTCTGTGTTAAGGGAATCATCTTGTGGGAATTCTAAAATTTTTCATCTTGAGTACAGAAGTTTCTTATTGAGTATCTTATTTATGTTTTTTCTCATTTTAAGTGAAAAGGAATTATGTGTGTGTGTCTTATGAATCCATATTTTTTGGAAGAGACATGTTTTAGTGGAGAGACTCCTATGGTTTGTCATGTTAATCTGGTTCCTTCTGGGGGTTTCTTTATGGCCATTCTATTTTAGAGTGTTGATGTCTAATGGGTGATGACAGCCGGGTTTATAGATAAAAATTTAAAATAGTAGGGGGTTCATTATGGCCTCCCATATTTAATTTAGTGAATCTTTGTTTCTAATAATGTTGTTCTTACTTTCTCATATTCTTGGAGAAGGTTGGTCATTTTAGGTTATGCCATTTGGTTTTGTGAGGGGAATGTTAAAGAGGTTATAGTTTGAGTTTTTCATTGTCTTTCAAAAAGTGTTTTGGGTTTTTTGGATAGTTTTAGGAGAGTGGTGTGATTATAATTTTGGTGGTGGTTGAGGTGCTTTTTGGTTTGAGGAATTGGTTCATACGAGTCTATGAAATTTTTTCTTTGATCAATCAACTGAAGGATTTGTGGTTTTCTATGGGAAAAATCATAATGGTGGGGAGAATTATTACACCCCAAATTTAGTTTTCATTTATTTTTTATTATTTTCTTTTATTTTCTTTTATGTTCTTGATATTTTCTATTTAGGTTGGGTCAAGGTTCTATTGAGTATTTATTTGAGTTTTAGAGGTTTTGGGTGGTTTTTTTCCTAACATAGATAGTGTGAATGGTGTGGGGAGAAAATGGAATTTTTGGGAGTTTTTGACCCTCATAGTGTCACTTCTATGAGGGTTTTGATTGTTGGGGGGTCTATCCCCTTGAGTTAGAGGAGTTTTGGTTTGAAAAGGGTGATGTTTGTAGACAATTTCTAGGTCACATAGTTAAGGTGCAAAGTTAGTTTAACCATGCAGCCTAAGTGTACATAGATCACATATTTAAAGTGTATGTTTAAACTAACCATGTGGCCTAACAGTACAGCATGTTCAATACTTGATAGTGGGGAATTGTACTGTTTTCACATGGTTTGTTTAACTATGTGAGCTAACCATGTAACCTTCATGAATATGGTTATTTTTGAAATTTCTTCTTCTTTTTAATTGGGGTTTCTTCCCTTAGCCTTCCCCATTAGAACCCTAAAACCTAGAAACCTCTAATGGAGATATTTTCCTCCTCCAAGCTCTTCTAAGTGTATTTCAAGGTAGTTTCTTGGTGATATTTCTCCAGGAATGAAAGGTTAGGGATCTCATCTCTTTCTCCTTTGGTTTCCATAAATTTCCATTACTCCTCTAAACCTAGTGTCCATGTTTGTCCAATTTTGATACCAATGTTAGCTTTAAATTTGGGGTTCTACTTATTTAAGGTTCCTTGTGGATGTCCTTCCTTCTTGAAAACATCATAGAGTTGTTTCGTGTTGTCATCATTGAAGCACTTGTGGTTTGAGTTTGGTTTCCCTTTTCACTTGTACATTAAATTTTAGAAATATTGGTTTTTTTTCTCACCTTCCATGGATGTTAATCATTGGTGTATGATTTTTGGATTAATATTTTAGCATTAAATGAGGTGATTTCCCTATTGTTTCAAAGTTTATTGAATTTTTTTATTAAGTGTTGTGCACCAAATGTTTGATAAAATTCCTGGTTGGATCTAGTAAGTGATTTGTGATTTCTAAGGAATGAATTTAGCTTAGTGAAGGTGTTTGGATTATAAAATTATGTTTTGTTTTCCTTAAATTTATGTCTAAGTGTTTTTCATTTTGTAAATTATGTTTTGGATTATTTTGTAAATGTTTTGTTTTTTAATGGTTGCTTGAGGCCCATTTGGCACTTTAATAAAATTGGTTCTCAAGAAAAATCTCCTTAGATGATCCTCTTGACATGGTTGTGTTGAATGGTATGGGAGTTACTTGGTATGGGACTCCCTTATGATCAAATGGTTGAATGCCAAGGGATTTATCCTTGGGGTGATTCGAGGTGATGTTTGTGTGTGATGCTTCTATGTGATGTTTGAATATGTGATATATGTAGATATGGTTGGATTATTATTTGTTTATATTAGTTCACCCCATTATAGTGTTGACATGGAATCCTAGAATAGCTACTGTATTTTAAGAAAACGTTTGTTGCACTAACTTGGGATTCCTCTCTAGCTAGTGGCTCATAGTATGGACATTGCTATTCTTTGGGAAAGTTCCCCTCTATTTGGTCTGGTAGGGTAAGAACCGAGCATGAGGGAGAGAATTGAAGTCATTGGGTGATGCATGCCTACATGATTATTTAGATGTGTAGTATGTTTTAGATTATCCATTGAGCTCATAGGTTCTCCCATGTACTCCATCACTTAGTTCTCTGTGTCAGATGATTGAGATGAATTGTTGGTTGGTTGCTATTGTGTGATATTTTCTATTTTCCTTTTTTGTATTTTTTTTATTATTTATTCATTGCGTAGTGTACCTTTTTTCAATAGTGATAAAAAATGGTTTCAAGTGTTTATGGAAAATTCTTAGAAAATGTTTTACACTTCCTTACTCCTCTTTTTATGTAAAAACATCATCTTTCTACCTTAAAATTATAATGTCCCTTTCATGGAAATGAAATTAGTTTTTCAATAGAAAAAACTGAAATGAACTGAGTTTTGTTTTAAAGAGGAAAATGTTTGAAAACCTAGTTTTATATATTGAATTAAAAACCTATGAGTGATTATTCTATTGTTTAAAGGAAAATCAGTGGGAATAGATTTGTCAGGCATGCATGCTGAGTTTTAATACTCAAGCCTATAGTTTCTTCTTGTATTTAGATTCTGTTACATGTTCTAATTTGGTCTATATCTCCATGGGTGATGTTCGGTTTTGGGATCGGAGAGTGACCCTTGGGTCACATTGAGGCTTAGTGTTTATCTGGTTTGGTTTGGTTTTATTATTCTGTTTTTGTTATTTTCTCAATTTTTAAAGATGATTGTTTAGTTGTTCTATTTATTTATATATATTGGGATTATCTATTTATTTTTGTTGTTTTGGTTATTTATATTGGTTGAAATCATTAATATTGGTTCTCATTGATTCCATTTTCACTTGTCACTAACCAATGAGGATTGGAAACACCTCTCGAGCCTTGCTTCAGGCCGACTTGGGTGACCAGTTTGGGTTCAACTAGTGTTGGTTTATGACAATGTTCATTATCATATACCCATATACATTTTTTATGCTTTTATATGAACATATATTGATATCTATTTCATTTACACTTATTGAGTATCTAAGCCCACAATTTCTTATGTTTATTTTCCCCCAATTTATGAATAAGGGTTTCATGTAGGGTATGTCTCTAAAGAGTACTAAATAAGAAGATCTTTGTAGGAAACACTGAAGATCTTTCACCGGATTAGAATATCGTGTTCCATGTTTCCAAAGGCACTAAAATATTACAGTCCCAAGGTGTGGGTTTTTTAATGTAATTAATATTTAAAAAAATCATGTAATATCCACGTATGAGGATCTTAGGTCACTATGAGAAAATTTCCATTTACCAACATCTTTTTCATGGCTGTTTTGAAAACTACCGTAAATTGTTTTCTTGAAAAAAACATAGAGGGGGTTTTTTAGTTGCGATTGCTAAAACCACCACAAAATGCTTTTAAAATATATATATTTTTTTGTATTTTCTATTTTTTTAAAACTGTTGGGAAATAGTTATGGTTTTAAAAAATAGCTGCTAAATAAATGGGAAAAAATTAAAAAATGTATACATTTATTTATGATTTATGATTTATTATTTATTATTTATTATTTATTATCATAAATATTTTATTATTATATTATTCTATTTTTTTATTTTTTTTATTTTATATTATTTATTATTTATTATTTTAAAATTTAATTATTATTGATTTATTATTGGCTAATTTATTTTTATTATTAATTTACTATTAAATGACTATTTAATATTTATTAATTATTTATTATTAATTAATTAATAATTATTTATTTATCATTTATCATTTTTTATTAGTTATTTATTATTTATTTATTCATTTATTTATTATTTATAATTTATTATCATTGATTATTATTTATTATTAATTTTTTATTTCTTTTTTTTATTATTTATTAATCATTTAATTATTATTTATTTATCTAATATTTATTTATTGAATGTTTATTTATTTAATATTTATGTATTATTTATTTATTTAATATTTAATTATTATTTAGTTATTACAAACTTATTATTTATTTCATATTTATTTATTGTTTATTATTAAATATTTAATTATAATTTATTATTAATTTAACATTTATTTATTATTTAATATTTATTATTTAATATTTATTCATTATTATTTATGTGTTATTTATTTATTATTTATTTATTATTTAATTATTATTTATTTATTATTTATTTATTATTTATTTATTTAATTATTCCACATTTCATATTTTTTTATTATTTATTTATTGTGTATTTTTATTTATTTCATATTTATTTATTATTTATTATTTATTATTTATTATTCATTTATTATTCATTTAATATTTATTTATTATTTATGTATTATGTATTATTTATTAGTTTTTATTACTTATTTATTAGTTATTTGTTATCTTTTGATTTAATAATTGTTTTTTATTTATTATCTCTTAAATATTTAATTATTATTTATTTATTACGTGTTTATTATTTATTTAATATTTATTTGTTATTTATTCATTATTAGTTATTTATTAATTATTATTTATTTATTATTCATTTAATATTTATTTATTAATTATTATTTATTACTTATTATTTATTATATATGTGTGATTTATTTATTAGTTATTTATTTGTTATTTATTATTTATTTATTATTTATTTTTTATTATTTTTTATTATTTTTTTTATTTTTTATTTTTTATTTTTTATAATTTCTTATTTATTATCGTTTATTATTTGTTATAATTTATTATAATTTATTTAATATTTATTTATTATTTATTTATTATTACTTATTTATTTATTTATTATGTATTTATTATTTATTTAATAATTATTAATAATCTATTTATTATTTATATGTTATCTATTATTTTTTATTTTTTATATTTTTATTACTTCTTTATTGTATATTCATTATTTATATTCATTATTTATATATTTATTATTTATTATATTTAATATCATTATTTTTTTATTTGTATATGTATTAGTATATTACATATTGTTTACTCACCAGATGGGGAGCTTGCTGGAGTGGTAAACTCTTTGTAGTATATCCAAGAGGTAAGGTGTTCAAATCTCTCCCAATGCTTAGCTTTGTCAGATTTATGCATGACATCCATGGAATATGCATGGCATGCATGGAATATGCATGTGTGGTAGGATGGATAATAAGTAATAATAATAAATAAGTAATCATAAATAAGTAATAATAAATAAATAATAAATAATAAGAGTTAATAGTTAATTAATTAATTACATAAATAAAAAAACAAAAGCTAAATATTTAACGGTTATTTAATGTTCTGCCAAACGAAACATCATCAAATAAAAAACTACTGCACAAAAAGCACTGGAAAATGATTCCGAACATGCAAATATGTGACGTGTTTAGAAATTTTTTTGCATCATTTAGGTGTAGTTTAAAAAACCACTAAATTCCAAAACACCCACCTGGAAACACCATGCTTTTTTGTAGTGGATCTTTATAGTTGGTTTTAGAGAAAATGTTTAGTTAAACTTTGAAAACTAGGATGAGATAACTTTAGTGGGATCCCTAGGGGTATTTCTAATGATATGCATAGGGATGTCTCTGAGGATGAGTTAAAGTACTAAAAAATTTCTTGGAATTTTTTTATAGGATTGAGTGAGTGGTTTCAAAGAAATTGCATCCCTATCTAGATAATACGAGTGGGTGTGGCTCTGGCACAGATGTACCTAGGGGTAACTCTAAGGACTCATCCTTAAAACATTACATAATCTTGAATTAAATGAATAATTTACATAGAGGATCTTTTCAGGTTTAGAGTTTTAGAGAGTTAGGCCATTACTATTACATTACAAAATATTACAAAGTAGACACTTCTACTCAGTTTCCATTTTTTTCATAAAATAAAAACTCTTAGAAAAATAGGTTCATGTCTAGTTCCATGTTTTAGACAGCATGACTTTTCCTTGATCCCATCCTTGACCATATTCAACTTTATGTCCTATGAAAAACATTTAAAAAACTTGGTATGAGCATAAAAAGCTCAGAATGGGATACACAAAGAAGGAAACTGATAGTTTTTCAAAACAATAAGTAAACCATGAATACTTAATCATAAGTAATACTGTTAACCTTTATAAAGTAGTAAATACTCTTTACTAAATAAAAGATCATTGCTTACCCTTTTGTAACCAAAAGATTACCATAAAACCCATATAAATAACACATAACATATAAAGGTAACTTGGGACATTAACATACTTAAATTGAATAACCATACGGTCGACTTCCACCCATATCACTAAATAGAATAGCCATATGGCTGACTTCCATACCAAATGCATTAGATTTTATAACGTAACCACCCATCCTGGTTTATCACGTCACCACCCGTCATTTGGTTTATCATGTAACCACCCGTCAAATTTCCAAGTACCATAATAAAATCATAACACATAAAGTATTGAAAATACAAACATTTCACTAATAACATTTCATTTTCAATCACAATAAATCATTTCAAGATATTGAAATAATCAATCCATTTCAAAAACCATTTTCAATACCAAAATACATAAAATAGTATATGGTGTTTATTTTCCTTTTAAAAACATTTTGGCTTGTTAAGGAAGCCAAAGATCAAATAATACTTGCGGCGGTGGAAAGGTCGTTGCCATCTCTTACGTTAAAAGAAACAATCCTTTTTTTCATTTAGTAAAACACTTTATAGAAAAATATTCTTTTTTAATAAAAGTAAAATTCAAAGGGTTTTATACACCATATAAAATAAAGTTGTGTATAAATGAAAATATGCCTCAACAAAAGGAGATTGAGACGAAGTCCCTTACCTCGTGTCCGACTTAACCCGTTCGTTCTTTAATCTCCTTAATAATGAACATAAGATAATTTATACTTTCTTAAGAACCTTTTTCAAGCCTATTATTCCTTTTATATCACTTATTACCAAGTTATAAACATTACATAGTCATTTATGTTAATGACGGTCATTTGGTCGATATTTGGTACTTGAGTCAAAAATGGACTTCTTATAATTACGTGTTGTTAATGTAGTCAAAAATACATTCTCTCCATAATTATAATCATTATGTAGATATCATATATATCATATATATCCAGTATATACATTTATTTATAATAGTACATAACATTGAGAGGTAAGAAATTAATTGCACTGTTCATGGAGACGGTAAGTCGTACGTACGCATGAACGTTACTTCGATTTCTATTTATTATTTTAATGGAATTAAAACATAATGATACATATTTATATTATAATAACAGTATAATATCATATATAATATCATTAAATTCATTATTTATATGTTCCACATAAGGAATGAACGAGTCATATCACTTTGAGGGGGTGGTAGTCCGCACTTCCTCAAATGAGATTATCGCGTTTACCCATAATGGAAACCATAAAGGTATGCTATAAAAATGGAAATACAGAATCATAAAGAAAAAAAACATAATATATATCATATATAAATATAGTTCCATCATAATTGCCACCTTGAGAGGCGGTAGAAGATAATTGAACAATCATCGTTCCGTGAGGTGTTAGTTTTCCATCCACATAAACATTATGTTCTTCATCCATTAGATGGAGGTGTGTGTAATTATATTTCTAATACTTCTCATAAAAACATCCTAGTATATTTAGGATATTGGTTTTGTTACAAAATAAAGGAATGAAAAGATTTTAGGGTTTGGAGAAGTAAAATAAAAAGAAAATAATTTAAGAGAAAATGTTACCTTTAATTTGGGTAACTCCCTTTGGTTTGAACCAAAAGAACTTCTTGAAGTGGATTCTACCTAAGGTAAGGATCCTAAGAGGAGGATAGGGATGTAGGTAGATTAATTGGGTAGATGTTGTACAATCCAAAAGGAATTATAGGTGTGTGTAATTGGTTAGAAGTGGTCTCCTTTTATAAGGGAGAGGAGGGGCTCTTTAGTAAAGTGTGAAAACATTATTTTATTATAAACATGTCTTCGGTTTCAAAAGGTCGAAGATAAGATAACTCATATTCGAAATGAAATCATCCAATCAGAATTGGACATGTTTTGGATAATATTTTAATCATTATAATCTTATTTATTTAAATCATTTATTAATGAGGGAACACTGTATCATTATTGTGTCATAAATAATTTTAATTTATATCATGTCTAAAAATTATAAAAACTACCATTATGTAGGAAATTGTTTTAACTTTCCAATTAATATTTAAATTCTAAAAGATAACTTATATACCATTATGTAAAAATTAATTTACTAAACGATGTTTGTTTATGTCATTTTTCTCTTTACTTTAAATTAATTAATCTAATGTGTTATTATCACTCCCAAGTGGCTCCATAGGGTCCCAAAAATCGACCCAAGGATACACATGGTCGACCATGACTCATCAAATAAGGTTAGGACAAGTGTTAAGGTAATTT
The DNA here is from genome assembly GCA_963277665.1 of Viscum album. Taxonomy (NCBI): domain Eukaryota; kingdom Viridiplantae; phylum Streptophyta; class Magnoliopsida; order Santalales; family Viscaceae; genus Viscum; species Viscum album. Next base: position 2,130,034,388 of record OY728155.1, on the reverse strand, counting down.
TTAATTATTATAATATTCTTTTAACCTTGAATTACCCAATTTACCTTTAACCGCGGTAAATAAAAGTCAAAAGTTACTATTCACCAAAAAAATTGTTTTCATCTTATTGAACCACATTTTACTTACTAATAACAACCATGTATGTCGTATTTTTAAAATTCAATTCAAAGAAGTGGTAAAATTTCATTTAAATGAAAAGGTCATATTTTTAACTACTACTTAGTGGTTTCACTATTCATCAAAAATTGAAGTTTTTCAGAAAAATACCAAAAATTCAGCCTAAGCTATATTTAATATTCCAAATTCTAAAATAATGTCTATTTTACCTAATTCCAAACATAGAAGTGGCAGAAATTAATTTAAAATAAATTCTCTCTGTCAAAACAAAAGGCGTGTTTTTAAGAAATATTAACTATCAAAATATTGACTGTTGCTTATGTCCAATTTCAAAGTTAAATTGCATACAAAGACCAAAAATAGATTAAATGGTAATAATATAATCTATTTACACTTTAAAACCAATTAAAAAAATAATCTAACCATATATATAAATTGGATTAATATTCATATTTGAATTAAAATACAGTACGTTTCACTATTCATTAAAAATGAATCTTATCAGAGAAATACCAAAAAAATACCCAAAGTAAATTTTGATGTCCCGGTTCTAAATAAGAATTATATTTCATCAAATAGAACATATAATAGTGACCAAAACTTTATTTAAAGAGGGTTCTCCATCAAAAGGTAGTAAATCGACCTTTAAAAGTAAAGTATGCTTACAATTAGATTCATTTACATTTTAAGCCTCTAACATTTGTTTGATGAATTTAGAACACTTAAAAAACATATATTATCATATTTTACTTATTTCTATTCATTCCCTCCAATACAATGGTTAGGTGTTAACTACCATTTAAAATAATAATATTATATTGTTAGTGTGCAATTTAAGATTTCAAATAAACCCGTTGTAGTGTATCGGGTACGCCATCAAACATAGCATCCCCTTTAAAGGAAAATTAATATTTAATTCATAAATATTAATAATTATGAAAAGTTTATTATTCTTTATTTATCTAGGATATTACAGTAACAGCCCCAAAAACACAATATTAAGCTACACTTGATTAGGAACGGGTGCACGACCACAGGTTTTACTGCATACCTAGTTTGACACTCAAAGGGGATATGATTTGGAAATTCACAAACTCTTTATGAACTATAATGAAGTATTTAAATATATGGTGACTATTATTGACCTAGTATAAACGTAAGGTTTCATAGATTAAAAAATAATGTGTCTTTATTTATTCCTCCAAAATGATTTTTCAGACAATTTGATTTTTCATTATGTTAGGAATTTCTTAAAATATTCTTTCTGGTCGTAGTGAATGGTGGGAACCAGAAGGGACTGAGTTATAATTGAATGTGATAGACAGATTTCTTATAATAATCCAAATAGGATGATGACTGGAGTGAAGGATGTTTTTATTATGCCTAATCAATTTTGATGGAACATGATTAACTATGTGGGACTTAAACAACTCTCAGACTCACTAAAGAAGATATGGAAAGAGTACACTACGGTTTTGGGTTATGGTAACCATAGAAGAAAGAATATGTATTTTCCCATATGTTGATAATGTTGAAATATCCACCCAAGTGAATGTATCAGATGAATGGGAAGATGTTTTGACTATAGAAAATAAGGACACTAAGAAAGTAACTAAAAATTAAAAACGAAAAGTTTTGTTAACACAATGGATGGAAATATTTCTCTCCATAAGATATCATCAACTATTGAATTCTTTAAATGTGGAAATTATGGGCATTACACAAATCAATGTCCTATGGGTAAATGTCATGAAAAAAATTAGCTAGGTCATACAAATAATGTTTATTTTTCTAATGTCGAAGAGATTACAGATGTCATATGAAAGTAAAGTGGTATTAAAGAATAAGATGATGAAGCATAGTTAATTGTTTGAGAAGGAATTGGAAGGAATTAATTATTTATGACTTGAAATTAAAATATTATTAATCATGAAACATATATTTATTTTTTATTATAATTTTTCCATTATGTATTTAAATGAATATATTGAACAATGTTGACGGACTGGAAGATTGATTCAATGGTAAAGTGATATATTTTATTATGAAATGGTAAAACTTAATATGTTCCTAATTTTGAGAAAATGGTGTTTAGTTTGGATACAGAGACAATTCATATATATAATGTAAATATGAGAGTATTTATCACCTCAGAAATGATAAATTATTTTTTAATAAATTGGTTTATGTTATCATTGATGAAGTTTTCAACATTATTGGATCTATAAAATATATTAAATAATTAATGATTTTATTCAATGAATGATAAAGAATCTATGTTTCATTGATGTTTTATAGTGATTATGGTTTTAATAAAATTCATGATGAAAGTATTCACATGTTTGGTCTCTCAAAATTATGACTAATTTAATGCAGTTTGATGGATTAGTGATAGGTTCATTCTGGAAATTTTTTCCTTATTTTTAATTTTTTAGATTTTTTGGAAGGTTCATAAGTCTAACCATTTATGAAATAGTTTAAGTTGAACTTCAGATGAGGATTTATAGATTAATGTATTATTTCACCATATATTGATTTATACATAACTTATGCTAACCATTTTGTTGTTTTGATAACTAAAGACATACAGAATGACTTATCGTTATTTCTATGTATGTCACAACCCATCCCAGAGGGGCCCATTCCTTGACTACCCTAGGCCTGCCTCCAATAGTCCAAGGACTGGTGACTACCACTGAGTAGTAATTTTCCACATATGGGACGCATTAGCCTAAAGTACCTATACACACACCCACATCTTCAATCCAAAAAATGTTGAAATATAAAACAACTAATTTAATGCATGCATACAACTAATATCCCACAAGAAGTGTACAATAAGAAGTAAAGGAAAAGTAAACAAGTCCAAATACAATCCCACCACAAATAGTTTCTAACACAAGTCTAATTGAAACCATATATGTCCAACTTATTCTAAGGGAGAGGACTATGTCAAAGGAATGGTCTCGATAAATACCTCGGTCTTCCAAGATCCAAATATTCTCCACCCACTCCCAATCCTCATAGGACACCGTCAAAAAGGTAAACCATCTACAGAAGACACGACACGTGTGAGAAAATATCGTGCGGGGGTGAGTATAACAATACTCAGTAGGACACCCAGAAAAGACTAAACACAGAGCACTAAGTATATTCATCTCAATAAATGATGTAACAATGTATCAAAAATTCAGGCAGCAGAAAAATAAACCCAGATATACTCAGGAAAGACACCACATCATCAGGTGGTCATAACCAACTGCCAACCACATGATTTTCATGAAGCGTGTTCATTCTGGGATAACACACTCCGCAAGCCATGATATCGTTGGAGACACTTGATTAAGTGGTCTAGCTCATTTGAGATCTACCCAAAGAGAACGTACTAATCTCATAAGACAATGATACAAAAAGAGGTGGTCATGCCCAGAACCGTTGGGGGCATCACAAACCCACTCAAGATCAACCTGCTATGAAGGGGGTCACATTCCAACAATTCTAAAAATCCAATTGATGCATCCCATGAAATGGTGGATCAATGTCATGTTTAAGAAGTTCATGTGAATTCCACAAACTCCATTAGGTATTATAGAGGATCACACTCAAGTATCATTGAGGGAAACCACAACTCTATCTGATACTCAACCTCTAGAGGGGATTTCAATCCAGTGATGTGGATGTAATTCTTCACTATATTCTCAAGGAAGGGACCAAGTGAATGAACTCAACATATAATGATCCAAACTAGGAAAAATAATATCATCAACTCTGAATAATGTACCCAAAATTTGTCTTGGGTCAACCGTCTTATATTCTAGGTCATTCTTTCACTGACAAAAAGCAGTTTCGATGATCCTTTTAGAAGTTATGACAGTTTTAACGAAGCTACCCAATGAAATATTGGGGCCTGCAAACCTACCAACATGGAAGGTCCACCTACCGCCACGGTCGGTCCACCTACCACCACAGTCAGTCCACCTACCGCATAAATCGGCCACCAGTGTATTGATCGTCATGTTCAGTCCACCTACCGCGCTTGACCGGCCGCCTGGGGACCGACCGTCTTGGTCCGCCCACCAGCTATGCCTGACCAGCCGCTACGGTCAACCGATTGTAGACTGACCGCACAGTCATTGCGCCTGCAATATCTCGATCTATCGTGAGTCCATGTTTATCCATCGTAGTTGACCACACTGGGTCTCTGCCCCGATTTCCCCAGATCTGACATGGGTCTGAACTGACCCAGATCCTGAACATCTTGCCCGATCCAAATCATACCTATTAACCCGACCCGGATATGACTTATTGACCTGACCTAGATAACACATCTACTTCCACCATTCTATGTATATCACTACCATCCCATGTCTACCACTGCATCTCATGCAGTCACCCACCGCTTCCACCTCCACCGCTCTCGTCCGCACCTCGTGGCTCTACCGTCGCCAGCCACACGTCACTCCACTGCCCGCATGAGAGCCTCTCCTCTACGTCATCATGTTCTTCTGCCAGTCACCACCATCGTACAGTGGCGGTCCCTTTCTTAGACCATCGCACCTCCTCTAATGCCCAAAATTCTAAACAATCATAGATCAAATCTCCTTTGATCATGATATACACTGATCTAGCCTTGATTGTTGATTTTCCTCAAATCATGGGGTTTGATCGAGTTTGGAACCACCTGTAAATGTCAAACCAGGACCACCAAGATCTAAAAAACAAAAAATGTGAGAACAGGGGGAGAAAGGAATGAGAAATAATGTTTAACAATGTTGTCCAATAATTCTTGGCCAATGATCGAGAACATAGGATTTTGGTTAGAAATGAGATCAAATAAATCTCACAAAATAAATCCCATAATACGCATGATGCATGAATTAATCCATTTGTCGATTGATTCACATTTTTTATAAAAATACGTAATGGGGAATAAAAAAATTAAAACATATGACCTTACTATATTTTGTATGGATTATTGATGAAGAATAGTTGTCTTATCGTCGTTGTGATATTCTCCAACTCCACTGGTGTGATGATCCACGATCTGATCCTAACCCATTTTCATACACCAAGAATGCACTCCTCCAAGGGCATCCAGGTCTCCAGGGTTTAGAAGTCAACCCTTAGATAAAAACTATATCCATCTAATTAAGGTAATAATTACTTCGCTACATCAAAATAAAATAATTTAATTGTTTTATTCATTTTACACCTGTGAAAACATTTTCACAAACAACCCGCACCGAACAATGTTAGGTTACACCTTGGGTAAAGCCACTATTCTGAACTCAATGGTTCCCTCATGTTTCTTATCTGGGAACCCATTTAGAGTTTATTCTACTTTTTATAAAAACTATGTGTGCATGCTATTAAAATATTTTAATATTTTTCAAACATTTATTCCAGACACACCATGTCGTAGAATCACATGCTGTATTTGCACCTGGTATTAATAATTATACATATAATATATAAAAATAATACAAAAACATATGAGTCGTTAAGTTCTCCCCACCTTGGGGGTTTACATCCCTAAAAATCCAAAACAATGGCTACTCAAATAGATGGAGGTACTAATAACGAATTTGAGCCTCATGCTCTCATGTGCACTCTTGGAGATTCATGTGCTTCCACCGAATGATCACCAAATAAATAAATCACCCCTGAAGGATCCTCTCCTACCAATCATTGATATCCACTAGGTACTCTTCAAATGTATATCCATCCTCTATGTCCATCTTTCCCCATTCGATGACATACAATGGGTCATAGATGTACCTCCTCAGCTACGACAGGTGGAAGACATCGTGTACCCGATCTAACTATAGAGGTTGACCCAAGTAGTACTCCACCTCTCCAACTCTACGTAATATCATGAAAGGGTCGATGAACCTCAGAGATAGATTTCCACCCTATCCAAATCCTCATAATCCACATCAATGTGAAACCCAAAGGAACACATGGTCTCCTTCCTCAAAACTCCAAAGGGCTCTATCTCTTGTCATTGTACGACTTCTAACACCACTATATAGTCTTCATCCAATCCTGGATGATATGCACCTTCTCTATAATAGCATGCACCAATTCCAGGTCCATGAGTGATGAATCTCCGGGTCAGTCCAGCAAAGTGGTGACCTATAGGGTGGCTCGTACGAAGCCTCGAATGGTGCTATACCAATGGTGGAATGGTATTTGTTATTGTATGCAAACTCCACCAGTGATATGTGATCCTCCCAACTACAAACAAAGTCTAACATTCAAGCCTACAACATTTCCTCTCAAACATGAATGGTCCTCCTAGTCTGGTTCTCTATTTGTGGGTGAAATGTTGTGCTCAAATGTAACTAGGTCCCAAATGCATCTTGTAATCCCTTATACAACCAGGATGTAAAGCAATCATCATGATCAGAAACAATCATTAATGGAACTCCATTGAGTCGAAATATTTTTTTACATAGAGGAATCTCAATCTCTCTACTTAACTCTACTCTCACATAGCTAGGAAGTGGGATGACTTGGTGAGTTAGTCAACGATCACCTATATGGCATCATGTCCCCTGAACGTACATGGAAAACCCATCATGAATTCCATTGATATGTCATCCCACTTCCGTATTGGCACCTCATAAGGGTTGATCGAAACTTAGTGGAACTCAGTTATCATTATTCACTTGCTGACAAGTAAGGCATCAAGAAACAAACTCTGCAACTCCTTTCCACATTGATGGCCTCCAAAACTGGCATTGGAGGTCCTAGTACTTCTTATCCACACTTTGATATATCACCAAATGGTACATATTAAACTCCCTCATAATATCTTCCCACAATGTTACTAGTACCATCGTTCACCCTCTATAGATAATGACATGCTCCCCACATTTTGAATGTCCATTAAGTGCATTCCCTATTGATATCTAGGCATTTAGGGTCTCACATTTGGTATCCCAAGTCATGCCTCTCTAACTCACTATAAGAGTGGAGGGGTGACAACCATCAATTAAAGGTATGTTTCTCCATCTCTATCCACTAAGGATAACCATAATGAGTCCAAATTCTTTGACGCCTCATTCAACATCTGTGATCATGATCTCGTGGTGATAGAATCTAACACCACGTTCCCCTTTCCAAAAGTATAAAAAATCTCAAGGTCATGGTCCTGGTGGGAAATCTATCCATCACCTCTATCTCAAGTTCAGATCCTTCTGAGAGAATATATATATGAGGCTCTTATGATAAGAGTAGATGATACACTGTTCAACCAATAGGTAGGGTCTCCACGTCTTCAATTCAAAGACTACCACTTCTAAATCAAGATCACGGGTCACATAGTTTTTCTCATTCGGTGTCAACTAGAATAAACCATAAGTAATCACCTATTACCTTTGCTTCAATACAAAACCAAGAACATTCGCTAATGCATCTTAGAACACCACATACTAAACACGTTCCTCTGGTAACCTCAATATGGGAATGCTCGTCAACCTCTACCTCATCTCCTTAAAGCACTATTTTCACCTTTTTTTCCACACTAAAGGTTATCCCCTCTCAGTCAAAGACATCAAGGGTGATTATAGTCTGTAAAATTTGGGTACAAACCTTTGATAGTACCCTACCATTCCATGGAAACTTTGCACCTCAGTAACACCCTTGGCTTGTTCCTAAGAAAGCACTTCCCCAGCCATCACTGGATCCACTGCAACTCAAGCCACTGAGATGATGTGTCCCATAAAATAGACCACTCATGTCCAGAACTAACACTTAAAGATATTTCCATAAAGCCAGTTCTCTCATAGAGTGTCCAAAACTATCCTTAAGTTCATCACGTGCTCCTCCTTAGACGTTGAATACACTTGTATTTCATCAATGAAGAAAACCAGGAACTGGTCTAAGGCTGAAATATCTGGTTCATTAGTCCCATGAACACTGTTGGTTCGTTTGTCACAACAAATGAAATCACCAATTACTCATAGTGATCATAGAAACTTTTGAATGTCTCCTTTCGTATATCCTTGTCATGTACTCATAGCTGGTGATCACCTGATCTGAGGTTAATCTTTGAGAAACATCACACCCTTTTCAAATGATCAAAGAGGTCATCTATGCAAAATAGTGGATACATGTTCTTCAAGTTCACCTAGTTTAAGCATTATAAATCCACACATAACATTAGTCTCCTATATTCTATCTTAGAAAATAACCCTAGGGCTTCCTAGGGTGAAACACGAGGCCACATGAAGCCTTTCTTTTGAAATTCCTCTAAGTGTATCCTCAGCTCCAAAAGATCTGTGGGAGGCATCTGATATGCAGGTGTTGATATCAGTGCCATATCGGGGTGTAGATCAATACAGAATTTCATCTCTCAATAGGGAGGTAAACCCAAAACTTCTTCAAGAAATAAGTCTTCATAGTCCACCACCACTATAAGAAATTAAGTAATCATATCATCCACTACACCGAGGTTTAATCTAGACAACTGATGAGTAATCGACTTCACCCTCTTATTTGTGAGTCTATCCTTCACTGCCTGGATTTACTTTTCACCAAAAAAGGAGAAATTGGTTCCATCACAGTGGAAACACCACACTCTTCACCTAAAATAGTCAATCTGAGCATGAAATGTGGATAACCAGTCTATAACAGGAATGTCTTCGTAAGGCCTTGACACCACTACCAAGTGATCCTAACCAAAACTCTCACCTCCAAGATTCAATTCACACTATCGGTACCAGTGTGTGGTCATTGAGTCTCCTCTAGTAGAAGTATCCAAGTGTAAGTTTTGAGTCAATGATTCAACTAAAATCTATGAGTCTCGAATACGATTTGTGGAGAGAAAATAATTACTAGAACATGTGTCTATAAATACTGTAGCTAAGGTACAAAAGATACATATTATACCTTGTATCTTCCCTCTAGAATCATATTCATAGGCCTTATTAGCATGTATTTTTCCTCATCCCTATCCACCATCTCCCTAAGCTAGGTGCGGACCACCTGGGGGTGGTGGTGGTAATAATTCGAACATATGAAAACCTCTTTTTATCATGCCTACACCTCTACCACATCCTATGCACTGAAAACCACACTGATCCTATCCTTGTCTCTATCTCTATGGTCCCTTTACCATCTTCTAATCAGCTGTATTATGGGTTGGGAAATATCATTCCGGATTTCCCCAACCATTTCATGAGAAACACCACATATCCCTTAGCTGATTCAGGATTCCCTGGGATCCCTTCACTACTAAGACTGAGTCCTCATATCCCCTCCTCGGACGCTTGACCCAATTAGATCCATGTGACTATTATCGTCTACCTGTTGTCCGGGTCTGAGTTACAGGGTTCCCACTTCTAGTACCCAATACTGGTGTCTATTCTTTCTGAAAAAATTTCACTAACATGTCTCTCTAAAGTACCCCCATATAGGTATAAATTCTAAGGGATACCACTAATGCCCTCGTGTCTAGGGGCATGCCCTACTTGATGGTTTGAGCTATAAAGAACTGGTCTCATACCATATCTAAGGAGTAGCATGAAAGATCAGTAAACTTCATTGAATACTCTACCAATGTCATACTTCCCTATTTTATATGCAAATGCTTCTGTGTGCATACCGATCGCAATGTTCCTGAATATAAATCCTCTGAATATATGCTCGATGTGTATCCAGGAGAGAGTTGTTTTTTCATGTGACTGAGTCTCCCCAAGCTTCACCATCTCCCCATAGATCCCTGAAGAAGACTCATGACAACAACAACCATTTGGTCCGAAGGCATCCTCATAAGGTAGAAAACACTAGTGACTACATCTAACAAACCCATAACCATATTGGGGGGTATAACATACACAAAAACCTAGTAGGTCAATATCATTTAAACTCATGAAATGCACTCAACCTGTGTTCATCCTCATCTAGTAGTGTTGGTAGTAGTTGTTTCTTAACGGGTGGTGGTATAGCTGGTAAACTACCCGTAGGTTCTCTCTCTGGTATAGTCTCATATATCGATGCCTCTTCACTATGAGGATCATACTCATGATCACATGGTGGAATCCTGGATGGCTATCTATGTGGAGGCATCTTGAAATAAAATAATATATACCACATTCAATAGAGTATATACGGAGAGTTGACTCAAGAATGTCATAGAATATACAAATATTTCTATATGATGCAAGTACTATTATTTTCCCCTAAAACCAATGTTTTCATATATCGAGTCGAAAAGAAGGATCTCAGAGTCCTGGTTTATAGATATTTCATCCACCGCACTGACACTAGAGTCCTAGGCCTAAAATCTAAACATGACATTATTGCCCCCAAACCAATTTTATACACTCCCAACCCTAAAATAGAATAGAAAATCCTCTATACAAATCTTTTAGGACACGTCATAGAGGGTACCATGTCGTGACTACCCTAACCCCACTTCCAATAGGCCAACGGCTAGTGACTAGGACCGAGTAGTCATTTCCTTAAATTGGTATGCATTAGACTAAAGTACCTATACCCATACACACATCTACAAGTCACACCATGATGAAATGTAAAACAACTCACAGACTATATGAATATAACTAGGATCCCACAATTATAGTACAACATGAAGTAAAGAAAAATTAAACATGGACAAATACCATCCCACCAAAAAGATTTTGTAACACAAGTCTAACTAAAACTATAGTAGTCCAACCTTATCCAAGGGAGAGGAATGCATCAAAGATATGCTCCTGGTAAACACCTCAGTCTGACCAGCATTATCTATGATCCACCTACTTCAAGTCCTCCAAATACGCCATCAAAAAGGGTCATGGTCTTCAAAAGACACAACATGTGCGGGTAACGCCTGTGAAGGGGTGAGTATAAAAATACTTAGTAGGAAATTCTGAAACCAAGAAACACGAAGAACCAATTATAGTCATCTCAATACAAGATGTAACAATGTATCACAAATACAAGAAGTTTAAAAAAGTCGGATATACTCAAGAAACACACCACACCATCAGGTGGTCATAACCAACTACCAGCCATAAGATTTTGCTTGATGCATGATAATTCTAGGAGAACTCACTCCTTGATCCATGATATCATCAGATACACTCGACAAAGATTTCTAGCTCATTTGGGCCCTACTCGGAGAGAACACACTAGTCCAAGAAGACTCTGATATACAAAGAGTAAGTCACAACCAGAACTATTAGGGGACACCATGAACCCAATCTGGATCCACCCACTACGTAGGGGATCATATGGAAATGATTCCACAAACCCTTCTGAAATGTCCATATAGATGGGGGATCTACTCCCTACTCAAGGAGGTCATTCTGATTCAATAAACTTCATTAGGTATTATAGATGATAGAACTCAAGTGTAGTGGAATGATTCAACAACTCTATGTGAGACTCGGTCTCGAGAGGGGATTACAATCAAGTGATGTGGATGTTATGTCGCATTGTACCCTCGAGGAAAGGACCAAGGGAACGCAATCAACCTATACTGGAATAAACTAGTAAAAATAAAGCCTCAAATCCAAATAAGGTACCCAATATTTTTCCTGCATCTACTGTATTAAGTTTAGGTTTATGTTGCCACTTATGGAACATCATTTGGATGCTCTGTTTATGAGTTATAACAGTTTGAATGAGTCTGCCTGCAGACTTGTCAAGGCCTACAAACCTACCACCATGGTAGGTCCACCTACCGCTGCGGTCGGTCCACCTATCATGAGGACCAGACACCCATGGACTGATCATCATGTTCAGTCCACCTATCATGTCAGACTAGTTCTTGTGGTCGACCACTCCTGGACTGGCCGCATGGTCACTACGTCTACGGCACCTCAAGTTATTGTATAACTATGTTAGACCTTCGCAGTCCATCGCAATAGGGCTCCACCCCAGTTTCCCTAGATCAAACCCATGTTTGACCAAACATGGATCCTGAACCACTATCCTGGCCTAGATCTAGCCTGTTGACCCGACCTATATCTGACTCGTAGACCATACCCAGATCCCGTGTGCGCTGCCGCCAGCCCTCGTTTGATGCAGTCATCCCGCATCTTCTGCCACATCACACATGGTTTCCCACTGCATATTCCTCCACCACTCTCATCTGCACCTCATGGCTTCTCCTCCTTTGGCCGCATGTAGCTCCGCCACCTGAACGTGGGACGCCACCGTGCACCACTGTCGGCCTTCACTGCCACACGCTAGTGATATTTTCTGTGTACTACCCTGCCTTCGCCAATGTATAAAAATTGAAACAATTGTAGATATGATCTACTTGGGTCCTGATCTACAAAAAACCAAACTCATTTGTTGATTCTCCTAAAATTTGGGAGTTCAATCGATTTTGGAACCACGAGGAAATGTCGAGCTAGGATCACAGGGATCCAACCAGTGAATAACACAAGAAAGGAGAGAGAAATGAAAAAGAACAAAGGTTTAACATCATTGGATAAGAATTATTTTCCAAGGATAAATAATAGGGGATTTGGGTTAGAAAACTAGATCAAATAAATCCTGCAATACGTAAGATCCGTGAATAAATTCATTCCTCGATTGATTCACTTTCATCATATAAATAAAGAATAAGGAATAAACCTATTAAAACACACATGTTTGTCACTGCCATCCTATTTTCATGGTAGCCTTCATGTGTCTTCCACCACGTCTCACATGGTTTCTTTCCACGTTTTCCTCTACCACTCCCAACCACACCTCATAGCTTTCCGTTGTCGACCACATGTATCTTCACTGCATGTATACAGGCCTCCTCTGTGTTCCACCATGCACCACCACTGGTCATTTCTACCACACACTATAAGTCTTTTCCATAGACCATTGTACCACCTATGATGGTAAAAAATCTAAACGACCATATATCTAAGCTCCTTGGGTCCCGATATACATAGATCCAGACTCGATGGTCGATTTGCCTCAAATCTGGAGATTCGATCGAGTTTGGAACCACCTGAAAACATCGAGCCAGGAAAATGGGAATCCAACCTATGAAGAACACATGAAAGGATAAATAAAGGTACAAGAACTAAGGTTAAACATCATTGTTCAAGCATTCTTTTCCAATGATCAAGAATGGGGGATTTGGTTTAGAAAACTAGATCAAATAAATCCTGCAAAATAAATCCCTAATATGCAAAATCTATGAATCAATTAGTTTTTCAATTGATTCACTTTCATCATATAAATAAAGGATGGGTAATAAACCAATTAAAACACATGCCCTTCCTAGATTTTTTATCAATCGTTGATGAAGAATGGTTGCGTTTTTTTTCATTAATGAGATCCTCCAACTCCACTGGCATGACGATTCATGATTTGATCTGGATCTGTTGTCGTTTACCAAGAACGCTCTGCTCTAATGGTCTCTAGGTCTCTAGGGTTTAGCATCCAACCCTGAGACAAAAGATATAGTAGTATAATTAAAGATATAATTGGGTCTCTGCATCAAAATAAAGTAATTTAATTATTTTATTCATTTTACACCCTTGAAATCCTTTTCACAAAAGACCCATGATGACCAATGTTAGGTCACTCCTAGGTTTAAGATGTTATTTTTAACTCAATTGTGCTACTCGAATTTCTGATCTAGGAACCAATTTAATATTTATTCAACTTTTTCAGTAAAACTATTTGATCGTGCTATTAAAATATTTTAATATTTTTTAAACATTTATTCCGAGAACACTAGGCCTCAGAATATCACACTATCTCAGAACCTGGTCTTGATAATTATCCATATAATATCTAAATATAATACATATTAAATATGAGATGTTAAAATGTATCTTATGATCCCTTAGTGATTTAGGAAAAACAAACTCACCTTTGTTTCTTAGAGAATGAGATGAAGTGCCAATTGATCAAGCCACAAATAAAGGGCAGGATTGTTCTTATCAGATAGAATGAAATCAACTAAGTATATCTTCTCTTGAAAATTTTTCAACTTTATGAAAAGGATATTGAAATAAAAAAATTTCTTATTATCATCATATTTGCTGATATCAATGACCATTATCATGCCACTTTGGTTTATAGTTTTATGGTTGTTAACTTTTTCAAGATCACTCACTTTCTTATGATTAATGATCTTAATCACTATCTATAATTATTTATTCTTTTTATTCCATATCCAAATCTTAACATCCCACCTATGGTCTTACATGTTGAAACCTAGCTGTGAGTTACTTTGGTTAACTGTTATGATTCCAACTTTACATTTTAAAGGAAATTTTTATTATTCATTTTTACGGTGTGGGTTTCAATGAAGGAATATTCAAATTTTAAACCTTTGATGACTGATATTAATTTTAATGGCCAAATTCATCTTAAGGGTGGTAGAATTTAACACCCTAATATTTTGTAAAATTATTTTCTTCAAACAAATTTGATCTTTTCCATATTTTGTGTGACATGAAACACTGATCTTGGATTGTATTATAATTAACAATGAGTTTATATTTCATTACAAACGAGACAAATTTTTTCTTTTGTTACATGCAATACCGAGAGTTTTTTGTGTTACAGTCAACACCGATTTTAAATGAAATGTGTCATACAGTTAAAATATTATTATTATTGTTATCACTTTGATGCTGGAATGGAAGGTATAAATAATATTAAAATAAATTATGGAAATATGTTTTACACATGTACACAATATGAATTACTTTCTCAAAAATTAATTAAAAATGAGAATATGAACCATTTTAGAATAAATAAATTATTTTTTTGGAAAAACAATTGTACACAAACATGTTTTAGTTTAATAAATAAAAACCCAATTTTGGTGAATAGTTTTAATGAAATAAATATATTATATATTAAAAAAATTTAACATTCATATTATGTGTTTTATAGACAATAAATAATAATAAATCCAATTTTACGCCTAAAACGGTATTTTTAAAAAAAATAGTTTTTTTGCCTTTTATGGTGCACTTATTTTAAAAATAATTATGGGATAATTTATAAAATATATTTTAAAAAATAAAATTATATTTTTAAATATTTATGTAAAAATTATCTTAGAGTTAATTTTTGGGTATTTTCTAAAAAGATTCATTTTATGATGAATTAAGAAAAATAGTGAATTTTATTTGAAAACTTCTTTTCTTTTAATTTTTTATAATGTTATGTTATATTTTAATATATTTTAAATGTATAATTATTTCCATTATACATATATTAATCCAATTTAGGTAATTGGTATCAATTTCATAATAATATTGGATATTAAAACTGTGTAAACTTTTGATCATTTTTTCTATAAAAACATGCTTTCTCATTATATATGTGGGATTAATTTTAAATTAATATTTTCCACTTATTTGAATTTTGTTTTTTAAAAAGGATTAAATATTTTTAATAATTAAAATTTATAATTTCAAATTAGTCAAAAATAATTTTTTATGAAAGTGAATAGTGAAAATAGTAAAAATATATACTATAGTTAAGGCAAAAATGGGTTTACCAGGGGTTAAACTAAAAATATACGGGTAAACGTTACCTATAAAATTGTAAAAAAATATTTTCATTCCATATTTAGAACTTATAATTTCTAAGGTTTTAATTTGATCTATTTTTATGCTTTTTCAGTCTGAAAAACATGGGAGCACTCAATTCTTTTCAAAAACTCCAAGTGTGTCCTCTGCACCACTTATAAAAGGCCACCCCTCTCTTCCCTTCATCACACCATCACACCTCTTTGGATTGGATAATACCAGACCAAAAAATTTCCCAAATTCTATAAACTATTATTAGAATCCTTACTTTATAAATTAACACAACCAATCAAGGATTTAGTGCAAACCTAAGTAGGATGCCCAAAGAATAGGTAACATTCATCAACAAGCGTTTTAATTATATTTCTTCTACCACACCCTTCAATTATTATTATAGAATTATTATATAATAATATAAGTATCTTTCATATACGTATATTTTATTATGTGAACTTTATGAACTAAAACTTCATAAACTTTCATCAAATGGGTTATGAAATCTCCACTCGTGTGTACGGAAGACTACCACCTCACGAACTAATGTCATTCATTTTTTCATTACCAACTCTTAAGGTTGAGAATAATGATGGATTTATAGTTTATATATTATATATAATATATTTGTTATTTTATTATGCTTATTTATTTATTATATCACACATACCTTCATTCTTTCCATTTTTTTGAATACGATAACATTATTCATGTGTATAGCGGAATGTCGACTCGCGAAGCGATATGATTCTTTCACATTTTTCATGGAATGTATTAAGGATAGGTTTAATAAAGATATGAGATATATATTTTATAAAAATGATATATTTATTATACTTTAAATATATATGTATATATATTTACTTTTATTTCTTTAAATATGATAAGAAAATGGAATTGGCATTCATGCATACGTACGTTCTACCATCTCTTTGAACCGTTTCTTTCATTTCCTGCCACTAAATATTATGTATTAATATAAATAAATATATAATAAATATATAATATATTTATATCATGGTTTACATTATGGAAATTATGAAACCATGATCTAATTAATATGACTAAATATAACAGTTCAAAACATTTATAAAAAATAAAGCGATTATTACCAGAAATGTAACTTCAAAATGGAATTGTTATTAAATATTTACTAAAATGTTATATGAAAATAATATATAGTATGATTTATATAATATTTATTATTTAATATATTTATATTAAACTTATATTTATTATATATGAGTTTTAAATGAGTACAACAGATGTCGTGCCTTAAGATAAGGGGTTTTCTAGTCTCACTTTTATTTCTGAGATACTTATACTATATTCACAACTCATTTTTTATTATGAGGGGTATATACTGACCTATGAAAAGATATATCATTAATATACTTCATTTAATGATAATTAATATTTCCATTTATGTTATTATTTCATAGGTATTATGATTGAAAATTTAATCATGTAGTAAGGTATTTTTATCTCAATTGGAATTATTTGAGACATGTTATGTTACGTACCTATATTCTTTCATGAGTATTATATACAGAACCTTTGACATATAATATCATTAATTTATTCATAATCATTTTATTTTAAATTTCATTTTTTTATCCATTCATGGGACTTATGAATCAAGGTTAGCAAAGTGGTAAGATTCTATGTCATAATCTCATCATTTATTAGGATTGTTTAGAATGATAAAATATTATGATTCATATCTAAATAAACCCGTGAATTTTATTATCCTATGGTAATTCAAAATATATTCATGTAATATTACCATTTTTTCATATCTTTGGTAATCATGATAATTGAGAAAAAAATTTAAGAAAACCTAACTTTGTTTATCTTTTCGGTCTAAAATCAATTTTATTCCAAAACCATGCATTCGAAAAATGTTTCAAAAATTGATTTATTATTACCCTAATATTTTTTAAGAAAACAATACAGATTTTTTAAGTTTTTTAATAAAAAATTATATGATTCTTTATGATATTTTACAAACTAATATCTATTTATGCTTTACCAAAAATGTGAAAAGAATATTTTTTAACATGCATGACATGAATAGTATTTCTCACTATCATGACTGTTTGAGGATTTCAAGTATTCATTATAATTTTTCAATGTTATTTTTGAAGAAACTTTTTTCCTTAATATTTGGGAAAAATGGATTTTATATAAATGATTTAAAAAGGAAATTAATTTAAAAAAATTATGTTTTTAAAAATTTTCTTCAATGTTGATAGGATATTTTCTTCAAGAAATATTTTAAATGATTTTCAAAAAGATTCTTTTATATATATTTTTATGTTATTTTCAAATAAAATTATTTTCAAAATGTTTTATCTTTTAAAAAATTTATTGTCAAAGAAAATATATTTTCCTCAAGAAATATACCATGTAGTCTTTCAAAATTATTTTCCATATAATATCACATTATTTGAGGTTATGTATGCTTTACTGTAGATATAATCAAAATATACAATTCTTATTATTTATTTGAATTATTTTTTTGTGATAAAAATATGTTTATGAAATCCATTTCTCTTCCATGGGTTATACCATGATATAATTCTTATGAAACCCACTTCTTTTTATATAGGTTATTCTTTGATGAAATGGTGAAATGATTATGAAATATGGTTATTTTACACATGTTATGATGAAATTTTTATGAAACCCAATTCATTTCATGTGTTATGATGAATTTTTTATGATCTTACGGAACACAGGTGAATTAATTTAATTATTTTAAGGTGGTTACATTATATCCAAATATGGGTGGGATCTATATCTCCCTCTAATTCATTGGGTAAAAATTTATATCTTATGAGATAGATAGGACTGGAATAAAGACTGAACTCGGTTTAGAATGATAGTGTTTGAATAGAGAGTAAACCTAGTTCAAAAAGGGACTTTTTACACTATGATGGTTTGGGGATTGAACTCATTCCACTATAAATAAATTTATTCTACTGTGGATGGTGGTGTGTCCCACTCAAGAGGTGAATACACCTAATTTAATGGTACACAGGTGTTCATCCTAGGACTGAAATATGGTACACTCGAGGTCATCCAAATCCTAAAGCAAGTACACAAGTGGTTATCCCAAACCTAACATGTTAAGAATTTCTTGTTGGGTAGCCTTAGCATAATATTTTCTATGCTTATGTGTATGAAGAAAATATATTTCTTATTCCAATGTTATGATCTCATAGATCATGTTATTTTATTCCTATATGATTCATGTCTTATGAACTACCAATATTTATACCATCAAACATGTTTATGATCTATGAATGGTTTAGTATAAACTTCATAAGTTATGATAATTATCATGTAACCTTATTCTTATCTTATTATTTTAATTGATCATGGATTAATATATCTTACATTTACCCTTACTAAGCATCTGAGATCACCCTTTCTTTTGTTTCCTTTACCTCATATTATGAATAAAGGTTTCAATAAGGGTATGTGTATGAAGAATACTAAATTGTATGATATTTTTGGGAATCTTTATAGATCTTTCACTATATTAGAATATTTTGTTCCAAGTTTACAAAGGTACTAAACTGTTATATTCCTATGGTGTGTGTTTTTATAATGTAATGAATATTCATCAAAATTGATGTAATATCCACGTATTAGAATCCTGGGTCTCTATATCTATTATCTTTTTTAAAATTTTCTTTATAATAGATCAAATTTGGTTAATCATAAGGGTTCTATTATATTTAGTGTAGTATTATAGATGTAATAAGATTAGATGTCACAAAAACAACTATACACCCGGGATGTAGTCATCTGGAATAATGTGAATCCAATTATCAAATTTTAAAGAGTAATATAATAAATAAATGTATACTAACACTGATTCTCCCCACTGAATAGCCTTTGATAATCCCATTTATATCCTCACACATAGATTTCCTAATTATAGGAAATAATAATCCAATGTTTAAACAGTGATTCTATATATCATGTCCCAATTCAAAATCAAAATCATCAATATTTAAAAAATTTACTTTTCTTTTTCATTTTAATGAAAAAATCACATAGAATACCATTTTTCAAGTTTCATCCCTTTGTATCAAATAAATTTTCAAATTTTATATACTCAGATGAGGAGATTGTTTTACATTCACAATACTCTCATGTGTCATGTGAGGTGCTGGAATGATTACATGTTTGACATATTATTATTAAGATATCTCATCACTTCCACTGTGAGGACCTCCTACACCCCTTGTTCTATTTCTTCAATTTGATGGATTCTATGGAGTTTCCACATGTGACATCAAGACCACTGATCATATTGTGATTATTCAGTAGTCAAGAGATGGTGACCAGAGACACAAAAATTCCATATTCCTAAGGGTGAGATAAATATTACCTTAAAGGATGTGCAATACATGTTGGGTCTACCTATCCATGGAAAGGTATTTAGGGGTGAAACTATAGGATATTATCTAGAAGTTACACATCATTTACTTGGAATCTATATCATCATCCATCCATGAGTATTTCAGGGATCTTACTTATGATGGGATGGATTGATCAATATTTCTCATTTATCCTATATGATGTCGATGAGGATACATTGATTCGACACACACATTCATATATTGTGTGGTTTATTAGAGGCACATTGTGTGTTGATCACTCTATGACATTAGTACAGATGGTGTAATTAGTACTACATAAGGATTTATACATGATAGCAACATATTGTTGGGAATCAGTTGTATTACATTTATAATATATTTATAACATTTATAAAATATAAATTTTTTGAAAACATTCAATAAAAAACATCAATGAAAATATATTTATAAATTAGATTTTTCATGCATCAATCCATTTGATGATATCCCAAAAATAGAAAATTGTAATAGTTTATAAAATAAAATAATTATGAAGAAAACTGAAACCTAAAAAAACATAAACTAATAAAACCCCATTATTAAAATATACTTACAAATATTAAAAAAACTAACATTATATAATAAATAAAAAATAATTTTTTGAGTCTTAATCCATTTGACACTCACCCAAAAATATAAAACTATAATATATTAATAAAATATTACTTTTAACAAAAAAATTATAAAGAAATATAAACCTAAAAAAATCCACTAATAACATATAATTATAATAATTAAAAATTGTATCATTAAAAAAATATATAATAAAAACATAAAACAAAAAAAAACTATTATTTTTATAATATAGTTATAATAGTTAATAAATTTAAAATTAAACAAACCACCATATGAGCATCAATTGAATTGACCCTCACCCATCCAAGATATTTTTATATAAAAAAACTGTTCTAGAAAATTAAAAAATATCTTTTTTTGAATTTGTTTTCTATTATAAATGGAGTCTAATGACTATCAAGTGGGGGAGAAGTATTTTAGGGAAATGAAATTAGAAGGGGTTGAGGGGGAAATATGTGTTGGGGGGATTATAGGTTATTTGAATATAATAAATAGTAGTTTCATGGTTGTAATTAACTTATTTATAAGAAACAAATTCAAAAATATAAAAGTTAATAAATTATAGTAAAATATATTAAAATTCATATAATTATATTAATAATATAATTAATTTTAAAATTTAATAAACATTTTTTGTAACACCACGTGTTTTTATGATTTATATTTCAAATAAATAAAATTTATTTTATATCATAAATTATATGAAATATCAAGTTACTATTGTTTTACATTCAACACTAGGTTAAGCATTCATTACATGAAACACTGGTATTATCTTCTGTTTCACATGACATTGAGTTTTAACAAAACTATAATATATTATTAATATTATTAATAGAAAACCATTATAACCTTGCCATTAAACCCAGACACATGAATAGTAATTACTAATATTTAAATATTAAGTATAATGGTTTTATATAAAGAATAAATATTATTCAATAAACTCTTTATATGCTTTGAAAAAACAATTTTATCAAAAAAAATGTTTTTATTTCTTTTAGTGAACAATAATAATATTAATTTTTTAAACTTTTAGAATATTTATTTAATAAATTAAACTTCATTTTTTAAATAATCATATAAATATTATCTTAACGTGAATTTTTTCAAATTCTATGAAAATATTAACCTTTCATTGAATAGAGAAAAATACTGAATTTAAATTAAAAACTGTCTTTTTGTTTAAATTATTTATAAAGTTAAATTATATATTATATTGGTTTTAAAGTAAAATTAGTATAAATATATATATTAATTCATTTTATTTCATTTTAATCAATTTGATATTTAATTTTTATGTAATAACTTTTCAATCTTTGGAATGTTTTTTCACTTTAAAAACATGTTTTATCATCATGTTTGTGGGATTAATTTTAAATTAATATTTTTAAATTATGGAATTGAATTTGGAAAAATGGATTAAATATTTTTAATAATAGTAATTTATATTATCTAATATGGTAAAAATAATTTTTTGCCTTAATTATTAGTGAAAACAGTTAAAAATTAATTATTGTGATTAAGGTTAAAATAGGGTTTTGTACATTACATGCGCTTGTGTTGAAATTAATTTTCAACACATAGGTTTTTATTTGATAAATTAGATTTAATATTTATAATACATAGGTCCAAATTATCTAATAAGGTTCATTTTATTTAGGCATAAAGGATAAATTACCTCTGTTAAATAAACTAGTTACCATAGTGAAAATTAAAATGGTAAAAGTGAATAAAACTTAAATGCCAATTAATTACATGATTAAAACATGTGTAATTTTTTGGATGCCTGAATAATCCATATCATCCCTACCCTCCATTATTTATCAATTTTGGAGCCACATGTGGTAAGAGTGACTTCTCATTATTGAACACATTTGGGTGTTTACAAAAATGCAACCCCTATTCAATTATAAAAGGGAACTCACTCCTCTAACTCCCTTACACCTATTTAGACATTTAAATCAATAAAAATAATTCAAAAATAACCTAAAAACTACCATAAACTCATCCTAGAATCCTTGTATATGTTGAGTCCCATATTTTTGGACTCAATGGTATTCCAATAGAATTTGAATTTTTGGTGATTACCAGACATGAAATTCTTTAAACTAATCTTTGGAACATAATTACAAAAGTTGGAACACTTTAATGTATTGTTTTTAGAATTTTTTTAATGCCCAAAGGGTCCCTCGGGTGTCTCGTTGAGTTTTAGAAGAATCAAGGTCAGAATTAAATGTTTTAGAGTGTATGCATAGGGCACAAGGTTTGTCCAAAACTATACAGCCCCTGGTAGAAAATGATATAGCCATGATCAAAGGATTAGATGTGCCCTGCACAGGTTGTGCATAGTTTTTTCAAACCATCCACATATCCCACATGTTTTGTTCCACATAGACAACACCATTACACTATTCATCCCATAGTTTTTTCACGTTTAGGATAAATATGCAAGACAAATCATGCAAGGTGGTTTCTTATGGAATGGGTAGAACATGGTTGGTGCACGGTTTGGACAAACCGTGTGGCCAAACCATGATACCCAGTTTTAAGGGTAAAATTACCAAAATTTTCTTAATGAGGTTTTAAATTTCATTTTTCTTTTCCTTCTCCCCCCTCAGATATGTGAGACTCCTCTCCCTCTATAGTGGGTTCCTCCTCAAACCTAACTTAGGCTTCAATGTATCTCCTTCTCCAATCATCGTATTTGAGCATCGTCGATATCTATGGATGGTAATCTATAAGATATAAATTTATTTTGTTTCATTCCTTGTTTTGTTTGGTTTCATCTACTCTATTTAGGTTCAATCAATTTTTCCCTATTTTCAGGGTCTTCATCTATTCTTCATTTTTCTCCTGATCTGAGTTGAATCATGAGATAATACTAGATGAGATATCCACTATGGACCTATGATGGGTGGCCTCATGAATTTCACTTAATATTGAGTTGTTTGTGTATATTTTTGTTTCATGCTCTCAATTATTTGGCGTCACATGAATTAAATTTAAATCCTTGATTTGATAGTCATGGCCTATTGAATTAAAGATTCTCATTAATGATTGATTATAGGTTGAGGATCTTGATCCCAGAACCACCCCCTTGGGTGTGTTGTGTTTTTAAATGGAAATTTTGGTGGCATATGTAGTTGGACCTATTGGGTCTTCCATTTTCTCCAATACTTTGGGATGTGAATTTTTTAATGGATTTTAAATTAAATTGATGTGTTGGTTTATGAATTGAATTTTGAATTTAATTGAAAGATGATACGTGATTTGATTTTTATGTTAATTTGATGTTGTTGGGATATGAGTTGATATGTATATTGAATTGTGATATCAATTATAATTGAATGGTTAAATAATATGGATGGATGGATGAACATTCCCTTGGCCTTAGTTATGTTATAACTTGTTTAGTATGAGATTATAGTTTAAATTAATTTCCTTTATGAGTTAAATATAGGCTATTTCATGTATTTTTTTGTTAAAACTTGAATTAATATTTATAAGGTTTTTCCCATGTGAGTATTTGAGTGGAAATACTTATAAAATTAGCCCTTTATATGTAATTTCTTGATTAAGTAAGAATTTTATTTTTTATTGTTATTTCCACATGAGATATATAGAAAATATTCCTTGTATTAGATTATTTAATCTTCAGAAGCTTTTTATAAAGATTTTATCATGTGAGTAGTTGAATGGAAATCCTTATGAGTTGTAAAATTCCTTGAGTGGCCTTTTGGGGTGAGTTTTAATTGAATGTTCTTGGTGTTGACATGGTCATAATTAAATGAAAATGATTAAATAGTATTGAATGATATCGACTGTTGGTATTTCTTGGGTGACACATGGATTAAAATGATGAATTCCATGGATGGAATCAATTGGCTTGAACCTTTTTTATGCTTGAGTGATACTTGGACTCCCTGGTTGACTGTCAAGGATGCACTCTGAGGTTTGAATATTATATATCAATTGATACATGGATTCATATGATAATTCCATGGATAGATTCAAAGGTAACATATTTTATATTCCAAGTGATGCATGGATTCATATGATAATTCCATGGATGGACTCAAATGGAACTTGTTTTATATACCGAGTGATACATGGATTCATATGAGAATGCCATGGATGGCCTCAAAGGGAATTGAACATATATTCCATGCTTGATACTTGGGGATCCCTTAGTGAACCTATAAGGATGGACTCAAATGGTAGTGAAATTATACCACACCTACAATGATTCTTGAGAATTTCTTTATGGTCTGGCTCGTAGGGTGATGGGTTATATTACACATTGAGTGATACATGAATTCCAAATTAAGAATTACATGGACAGGATCTGGTTATAAATCTAATAATGAATTCAATGGTTTATATAACTCATTTTCAAATACAAATCACAAGCTTCGATTCGGTCTTGCATTATACTATATGGATGGATGATTTAGGTATCCTTGATCATCTTATCCATAGGGGACATCAGGCTACCCATTGGGTCTTGAGATTTAACATTAAATGGGAATAAATGATTAATTTGGAATTCTTATAATTGATACATGAAAGATTTTTTAAATTAGAGACTCAAATTCTAAATGAAATTCATTAAATAAACTTGATTATAAATTGAGAACCTTTCCTTATAGGATGCTTACTTTTGATTACTTTCTTTACTTGTTATATTTTTCCGGCACACTTTTTTTATATATATTCACTGACTGATTGGAACCTGAACTTTGGTGGTTTCCTACTGGGATTATATTTCACACCCTGTTCAGGCCACCATTGGGTTCCAAAATAGAATATATGATTATAGATGTTGATAAGGGAAAGCACCCTACTACAGGTTCTTAATAGCTGCTTAGGAGCTGAGGAGCATGGAATCGAGTTGAGGCTCGTGATGGTAGCTAGATTTTTTTGGAATTTTTTTACTTTTGTTACATGTATTGGATATATATCTTGTACACGTGTTTTGGATTCTTTATTAGAAACATATGACATGTATCATCATTTTTTATATGAGATGACTTCATGTATTTTTTATTTATCATTATTCTAATGTTTACTTATTTTCTAGTTATTATACTACTTTTTCTATTAGTATGTCATTGATTCCACTATGTTACACTCTAGTATTGTGGGGATAGTATCCCCACAGAATCACCTATTCCCTCACTACTATTCGGCAGCCTATGGAATTTGGGAAGATGCACTTGAGGCCATGTGTATAACTGGGCTCTGGACACTATTTAATGGCATCTGGGATAGGGATGTTACAAACTGGTATCAAATTATTATTTTATGGTTCTCTTTTCTATTTAGTGATAATAAAAACTGATATAAAGGAAATGAAATTTGTTAATGAGTTATACCTGAGTGTAGCTAACACACATACATGAAAAGGCCAAATTTATTTGAATTAAATTATAGTTTTCAGAATTTGGACAATTACAGTTGATTTGATTTCATTATTGGTTTATGCACTTAAATTATGATGTTATTATTGATATGATTGTGGTTCCATTATGTTACAACCCAGTGAGATGAGGTTTTTCCATCTCATGTATCATATATGTACTTGTTAGAATCACATTTCATGTATTAGGTTATTCCATTTAGGATACATTACCTATTGGCATGCTGTTGTGATAGGTGATGTGATAGATGTTCCTGTTGATGTGATATATTTGGTATAGTAGATAGAGAAAGTGAATCCATATTTCAGTTCATAAGGATTATGGTCCCTTATGGAATGGAATGTGACGCACCTTTTGGTTTAATTATTCAAACTAAATTTGATATGGTATGAATTATATGGGAACCAAATTTTGGTTCATGAAGTGTTATGGGCCCTCATGGATTAAAACTTGGGGATCCATTTGAATTAAAATTTAAATTAAATTATTATATGATGGGAATGACTGTTAAATGAAACCAAAATGGAAAAGTGAACTTGGAAACTAAGACTTGACCTAGAACTGGATTTTTAGTGGGGAAGAGACAGTGTCTCAAGTAGTTTTTTGTGATTATTCTCTTTAAATTACTTGATTTATAAGCATGTTGTGTGAAATGACATGGTTTTAGGAAGGTTCTGAATTATTCTATGTTTTTTGAACTACGAACTCTAATTTTTTCTTTTGTAAGATGTGTGTTTTTCTTCATAAATTCAAAAATAGAAAAGGTAGGTTGGTTGGGGAATGTTTCGTTTGAGAAGATCTTTTATGGGTGTTTATAACCTTGATAATTAAACAACTAATATTAGGTTGGATCTTGAAAGACCTAGGTTTGTTTAATGAGACCCTTGATGGTCTCTTTATCTTAAATAAACAGAAGTATTTTTATTTTTATAAATTTCTTAATTATGAGGGGATGTCTAAATTTTTAATGTTTAATGTTTAAAAAGGAAGTTGTTATAGATTTCCTATATAGCCTTGGGTTGTTAGTTATATCATGTTATAGGTGTTTTTGTTTTAAAATGGTTACTTGATATTTTGTTTTAAGACTTTAAATGTGTAATTAATTTTTGTGAATCAATGCATTGGACTTTAAAATTGAACCTGAATTTGTTTCTATAGCTTAAACCCTCATTTAAGGGTAGTTGAACCTTCCTTTGAGTTTACTTGGAATGGAAGGGCAAGCATTTTTTACAGGCCTTTCTTTTTAGAAATTAATTAATGATAGTCTCTTGAGCCTAGTGATTTCATGTTTAACGTGACATATTAATAGGTTCAATTCATATGTTTCATGAGGGGCTAGTATAAAGTAGGTAGACACCTTAGAACTAAATGCATTTATATTGTCTTGAGGTTTATGACTCTCGGTTTTATTTAGGTGTCCTTATCCCTTGTAGAACTTTTATCTTTTTAGTTACACTATTGTTCATATGGGTGGTCATTGTATCCTTGTCCCTTGTTATGGGAGTGAGCATCGAGTAATGATCAGATTCATAAGGTTAGACATGCCAAGGGCATGGTTAGCTACCTCATAGGTCTCTCAAACCTATTTCTTTTCCTTGGAGAACTCGGGAGGTCATTAGTCTGTTTTATGGTCATGTGATATAATTTGATTCTGATCAATCTTATATGTGATCCATATAATACATGGTTTCATAGGGAGGATAGTGTATGCATAGTATTTACGATGTTCCATTTTTTTGTAAACTTGGGGTGGCATGTGTTGGTATATGTGACACCTTTTGAGTGTTAAATGTGGTAACAAACCTACTGAGTTCATTGAAAACATTAAGCCTTGTGCTGATAGTGTGTTATTCAGTCATCCATGTAGTAGAATGACCTGGATATTAAGGAAATCAAGTTCTTTCCAGTACTCAGGTGGACTTTCTAGAGACTCGGTTTTTTTGACACACTAGCCTGGTTAGTTTTGGATTTCTTTCAAAATATTTTGACTTATGGGATAATGAATTAGAGGGGTGAAACATGTATATTTATGTTTTTTTGAACTAGCATGCTTGTGAGAATCTATTATTTTTCTTTTCACCTACAAGAACACTCCTATGGTGGGGAACGCCACATCGGTTCTAGTGTTATCATGTCAGTTTCTTCTCAACAGCATGACATTGATGTGGTTGGTAGTGTTTGAAACCTCTAAGAAACACTTTTTTCTCTGAGGGAATTTTTTGGTAAAGATTGAATGGTTATATAATTCATTAAGTGGTAAATACATTGTGATTGTTTGAATGGTGATGTGTCGGTAGGGGAGGTTGAGCCTCTTTCAAGAGGCTGACCAATAGTGGTTCGACATCTCTCATTCAGTTTTCTTGTAAACCCTCTTAGTGTATTCTAATTAGTGATGAGAATGTTCAGTATCTTTATGTCATATTTTATTCACTAAGAGAGTGTTGGTCTTATGACACTCTAAATTTTTTAAAGTTGTTTAGCATGATAAGTGGACCTTGCCTGTGTTTCATGTTGGACGTGTGATTTTCTTATCAGTCCATGTTTTTTCTTAAGTGATACATTTTTTCCTATGAATGAATTCCTTTGAGGTACTCATAGACACCAGCCACTTTCTTTTGACATGACCACCAGGCATATTCTACATTGGGTTCAGTCAACATTCTTACATGGATATATGGTCTTTGTACCAACATCTCACTTATAACATGGGGTATGGACTATATAGGGATAGTTCCTTAGACTCCTGATTTCTGAATTCAAGGTTACCATTATCTTTTTGTTGAAACTAAAGTTATTATTAAGGGGTCATGATTTTATTGTCTTGGATCTGGGTTACGCTCTTGTTTGTACTGAGGCATGATAGACTAAATGCTTAAGTGGTGGTTTCCCTTAGCACATCACTGGAAGTTAGGTATGGACTTTGATGAATGTCATCATAGTTAATAAAATATGCCTTGTAAGCTCGTATTGTGGTTGTTTTTGTAATGTTTTGGCCATTTAATCCAAGTATATTTGATGTTAGTCAGCCAGAGCGGCATGACCCGTTATCCTACTCGTTCTATGTTCATGGTTGGTGTATGATCATTTTTAGACACATCATCACGGGGAGGAGAGTACACTTTGTGTAGGAGGGGGATCTTCATGTAATTTTATCCCGACAAAGCCTTGAGTTTGATGTGGAATTGGCCATTTAACCATTTTGAAATCACAAAAGAATCATTACTCTAATTCTTAGGGTGTTCCTTTTAGGAAATTCTAATGGTGAAAGTTTCATCGTATGGAATTGGCTTTAAAATGTTAAAACCCCAAGTGGGGAGTAACATCGGTTAGATGCTTAAATAATTGAAGACATGATTGTGTCTCCAGGTAAGTGGTCTTGGTTAAGCACAGTTTTAGTGTTTT
Source organism: Viscum album (assembly GCA_963277665.1). NCBI lineage: Eukaryota > Viridiplantae > Streptophyta > Magnoliopsida > Santalales > Viscaceae > Viscum > Viscum album. The sequence goes on along the minus strand of OY728155.1, from coordinate 2,130,004,922 downwards.
GATCGGAAAACGATCGTTGGCTCAAATTTTGGTGACTTAAGTTTCATAAGCATAAGAATGATTTAAGGTGGATTTGGCATTTGGAAATGCAATGTGTCTATATAAATGATACTTCAAGGACATTGTATCTCAGTTTATATTTCTTTGTTTCCCTGTTTCTTCTCAAGAATAAGATGTTCTAAGTTTGGGAGTTTATAGAGTCACGTGTTTTTTGACCGGATTAAATTCCAAGGGAATTGGAATTTCTTTATTATTGGATGGTAAGTTCTTTGAACTGAGATTTGGAATATAATTTTTATTTTTGGCGTGATTTAATGTTTTCTTTTTATACATGGTTGAAGGATTAATGATTCCCTTGGGTGTCTTGTTGAGTTTTGGGTGCACCGGTGTTTGGAAATAAAACGTGTGGAGGGTCTGCACAGAGCGCATAGTTTGTCTGAAACCATGTGGCTCCGAGAAGAAAACCATGAAGCCATGATCAGAGGAGCATGTTTTCCCCGCACGAATTGTGCAAAGTGTGTCCCAACCATGTGCCTAGCCCACATGGTTAGTGACACTTAGGTAGTACCCTCGCACTATTCATCATATGGTTTGCACACATTTAGCCTAATCGTGTGACACCAACCATATGAGGTTGTTTCTTAAGGAATGAGTGGAACATGGTTGGTGCACAGCTTAGAAAAACCATACTGCTAAATTGTGCAGCTGGGTTTTTAAGGGTAAAATTATGAAAATTATTTTAATGAATTTTTAACCCTCATTTTTCTTTTCCTCCTCCTCCCTTAGACATATGAGCATCCTCTCCATGCACAATGGGTTCCTCCTCAATCCTAACCTAGGATTCAATATATATCCTTCATCTATCTTCGGACTGGAGTGTCATTGGTCTCTATAGATCCACATCGATAATCTATATATACCATTTTTTTCATTACTTATTTAGTTTGGTATTGGTTAGGCTATTTAGGTGTAACATATTTTTCCCTATTTTCAAGGTCTTTGTTTGTTCTTCATTTTTCTCCTAATATGAGTTGAATCATGAGCTGATATAGGAAAATATTTCCACTATAGACCTATGGTTGGTGGTATCTTTCCTTTGTCTTAAATTTGATTTGTTTATATATATCGTTGTGTTGTGCACCCAATTCTCAGGTGTAACTTGAATTAAATTTAAATCATTTAATTGATAAGAATGGTCTATTCCATTAAAGAGGCTCATTAATGATTGATTATAGGTTGAAAACCTTGAAACTGGAACCGCCCCCTTGAGTGTGTTGTATTTTTAAATAGGCATTTTTTTGGCATATGAAGTTGGACCCTTTGGGTGTTCCCTTTTTCTCCTTACCTTGGGATATGAATTGTGTAATGGATTTTAAATCAAGTGGATGTGTTGGTTTATGAAGTGAGTTATGAATTGATTTTAAATATAAAATTTTAATTGAGTTATATATCAATTTGATGGTTTTCGATAGTGAATTTATAAGTATATTGAATTGTGATTTCAATTGTAGTTGAATGGTTAGAGAATAGGGAAACAGGGATGATCATGACCTTGTCCTTGGTTATGGGATATATTTTTTATCATGATATGATAGTTTAAATTAATTTCCATTGTGAGTTAAAAATAGGATATGTAGTGTATTTGTTTTTTGAATCTTGAATTAATCTTTATAATGTGTTTCCCATGTGATTTTTTAAGAGGCAAGCCTTCTAACTTATCCCTTTTTATGAAATTTCTTTATGAAGCATGAATTTATCTTTGTATTGTTGTTCCCATGTGAGACAGATAGAGACTATTCCATATAGTAGTTTATTTAAGCTTCAAAATCTTGTTATAAATATTTTCATATGTGAGTAGTTTAATATAATTCCTTATGATTTGGCCAATGCATTGAGACACCTTCTTGGGTAAGTTGCAGTTGAATGTTCTTATTCTTGACCTAGACATAATTAAATAAAATTGATTAAATGGTGTTGAATGATATTGAATGTTGATATGTCTTTGGTGATACATGGATTTAATTGATTAATTCCATGAACAAACTCTATTTTATTGAACCTTACTTATGCACGAAAGATACTTGGACTCCCTAGTTGACTGCCAACAATGGGATCTATGGTTTGACTGTTATATGTCGAGTGATACATGGATTCATATGAGAATGAAATAGACAAAATCAAAGGGAAATTATTTTATATGTCGAGTGATACATGGATTCATATTAGAATGCCATGGATGAACTCAAAGTGCATTGAACAGATATGTCATGGGAGATACATGGGGCTCCCTTAGTGGACCTCGAAGAATAGACTCAAATGGAAGTGATGCCATACCACATATAGAGTGATACTTGGGTTCTTGAGAGTTTCCCAATGGACTGGCTCATAGGGTTCTGGTTTATTTTAAACCTAGAGTTATACATGAATTCTAGATTAGGAATGTAATGGATGAGCTCAGGTTATATATGATTCATCTTCCAAGACAAAGTACAAGCTTAGATTCGGTATTTCTTTATATTCTATGGATGGATTGCTTAGGCATACTTGATTCTATTATTCATGGGGGTTCTAGGATACATGTTGGGTCTTGAGATTTAATGTCAAATGAGAAGTAATTTTTAATTGAGCATGCTTATAAGTGATTCGGTCCTAACCGTTAAATCAGAGACTCAGCTTCTAAATTAAATTCATTAAATGAACTTGATTATAAAATGGGAACTTGAACTTATAGGATATTTATTTTTTGTACTTCCTTTACTTTAAATATTTTTCCTATACACTATTGTTTTATATATTCACTGATTGACTGGAACATGACCTCATGTGGTTACCTACTAGAATTATATCTCACACCCTCTTTGGTCCACATTTGGGTACCCAAATAGACCATATGATTCTAGATTTTAATAAGGGAAAACAACCACCCTACTATAGGTTCTTGGTAGCTTCTTAAGAGTAGTGGAGCATGGAATAGGCTGCGGCTCATGATGATAGCTGGATATTTTTTCTCTTTTATACTTTTGTTACATGTATTGGACATTTTTATTATACACATGTTTTGGATACTTAATTAGAAACATATGACATATATCATCATTTTTTATATGAGATGAATTATGGTATTGTTTATCTATCAGTCTTCAACTATTTAATTATTGTTTGGTTATTATACTACTTTCACTACTTGCATGTATTTTATTTCACTGTGTTACACTTCGGTATTGAGGGCATAGTCTCCCCACAGGATTACCTTGGCCCTCACTTCTAGTCCGCAACCTTTGGAATTTAGGGAGATGCACTTGAGTACACGTGGATAACCAGGATCAAAGAAATATTGTGTGGAATCCAATTTTAGTATGTTACAGTTTTGGTGAAAAATAAAACCGAGGAAGGATTTTTGTGCAAACATAAGGACTATACATGAAGAAGATATAACATTATTCAACGATAATTTTTATTTTATTTCTTCCTCCACCTCCTTCAATTATTATTAAAACATGATGATATAATAACCTTAGTATATTATATATACTGAGTTTTTTTTATGTTAAGGTAATGACCAAAAATTATCCCACATCCACCAAATGAGTTATGGAATCATCATTCTTGTGTACTCATAACTACCGTCTCACAGGTTAAGGTCATTCATTTTTCCATTACCACCTCTCATTATTGGGTATGATGATGTATATAAAGTATATATATGATTTTTGTAGCATAATTATACCTTTTTAGTCATTATTTTATAAATATCTTTTTGATTTTTATTATATAGTGGATACAATAATGTCACTCGTGTGTATGGTGGACTACCACCTCACGAAACGATGTGATTAGTTTTTCACTAATTCTTTACATGGAAGATAATAATGATAATGTTTATGAATATATTTAATATAAAGGATGTAATAATGATATTGATGACATATTTAAAATTATTAAAGGATAATGTATCATTTTATTTCTTACCTTTTCACTCACTAAAAGGTCATAATGTCATTTATGTACGTGTGGTCTACTGCCTTCAGGAATCCATGTGACTCTGCTTTCATCAACACACTATAGAGATGATATGTATAAGTATATTTAAATAAATAGTATGGTATTTAAGATATTATGATAATTCTGTAATGATAATATATTACTTATCTCTTTTCTATAATTATTGTTAAAAAATGGAAATGTTACCCATGTGTATGTATGACCTACCATTTCAATGATCATAATGTACTTCATTTCTCAAATCCATATTTCATGATTAGTCTTAAAAGTATTTATTGTATATAAATAATATAATTATTCCATTACTAATATTCTATATATGATGGAACGATGATCAATGTAAGAGTTCCAAAAATAAATAATGAAAACATATAAGAAAAACAAAGTTGTTTTTACCCAAAACTCGATTTTAAAAAGAATTGGTGATAAATGGTCATAAGTAAATCATATATGGTATGATATTTATAAGTATGTTTTTTTATTAAAAAACTTCTATTTATTATATCAGAGGATTTAACGTGTATGAATGAAGTCCAAACTAAAGGTATATGATTTCTAGTCTCACTTTTATTTCTGGGAGACATATAGAAATTCACCACTCGTTTCTTGTGTGTGGTGCATATACTACCCCTTTAACATGTTATATCATGAATAAACCAGTTTTAATGATTTTTAAAGTTACATTTTATTTTAATATTTGTTATTTTTTATAGTTCAAAAGATACCCAAGTGGTAAAGTATATTTTTTCTCTCAATTTTCCTTCTTTGAGACATGTCATGTTATGTGTATATTTTCTTTTATGAGGTGTATATACAACCCCTTATAAATTTAATATCATTAATTTATTCATTATCTTGATATTTTGTGTTTTCATTTAATGTTATTATTTCATGGGTCTTATGATTCATTGTTACCAAAGTGGAATGATTTTTATGATAAAGTCTCATCATTTATCAAGATTGTTTATGACTAAGTCTTAGTTGATAAAATATTATGATCCATCTCTAATAAACACAATAATTTTTTTCACTAGGGATAATAATTATATTTTCATTTCATTATATCATTTTTACATTCTTTTGTATTTATATAATTAAGAAAAAAATTCATGAAAATATGACTTTATTTCTCTTATCATTTGAAAAACCATTTTCTTCCAAAACAATATTTTCAAAAAATGTTTTCAAACCTTTTTTTAAAATTATTATAATTATTTATTAAATAAATTTTTTTCAATGTTCTTCCTTTTATAAAATATTTTTATTGGAATATTCATGTCTTTTTCTAAATAATTTCCATTTAACTTTTATTAAAAATGTTAAAAGAAAATTTGTTTTAATCCATACGGTATAAACAGTTTTGTCCACCATCATGACCACTCAATGTTTTAAAGATTTATTTATAATTATCAAAGGGATTTTTCAAATAAAAATATTTTTAAAATGTTTTCTATTTTAAATTTTTTTTTAAAATTGGAGAAGCTATCTTCCTCAAGAAACATTCCAATTGATTTTTCTTTCAAAATTAGTATCCATCAAAGATGACATACTTTTATGTTACTTATACTTTATTAGGAATATGATCCAGGGATACGATTATTATTCTTTCCTTGAATGGTTTATTCTTATGATAAAAATATTTTTATGGAACCCATATCTTTTACATGGGTTATATTATGATTAAATGGTGAAATTATTATGAAACCTATTTATTTTACATGGGTTAAGCTATGATGAAATGTTTTATGAAACCCATTTTTTCCTTATGGGTTCTGATATAATGAATAATATATGATCTTTTGGAACATAAATGTATGTATTAGGTGATTTTTGGGGCTTATATCTTCTTATAATGCATTGGGTAATGATAAATGTTCTACGATATCAGAGGATACATAGGTGGTTATCCCAAGACTGAAATGTAAGGTACATGAGTGGTTATACCATGCCTAAAAAATAGGGTACACAGGTGGTTATCCAAATACCAAAGAAGTTAAAACGGTGGTTAGACCAATTAAAACATTTAATGAATGTATTTTTTAGTAGCACTGGAATAAGGTTTACTATTATTATGTATTTTTTGTAAAAATATTTCTTCTGAAAATATTATGCTCTCATGTCTCATGTTCGTTGATTTCCATATGATTAATGCCTTTTTAACTATCAATATTTATGAAATAACTCGAGATTATGATCATTGATATGTAGGGTATGGTTTTGAAAGGTAATTATCAAACTCTCATACCCTTAATTTCACGTTATTATTATATATCTCCCTTTGTCTACACTTACTGATCATTTGATATAACCCTTTATTATGTTTACTTTCCCTATGTTATAAAGAAAGGTTTTAAGTAGGGTATGTTTGTGAATATTACTAATGGATAATATCTTTATGGGAGATGTTAAAGATATTTCACCAAATTATAATATTTTTTTACCTAGTCTCAAAATACAATAAACTATAATGGTCCTCAAGAATGTTTCTATGTAATGTATTGAATATTCATATAAAAAGTTGTAATATCTAGGTATGAAAATAATAGGTCATTATAGTTGTAATATGAAAAAAGGCTTAGTTAACCTTTGGAAACTAAGATGATAAAACATTAGTGATAACCCTAGGGATATTTCTAATGATCTGTCTAGTGATGTCTTTATGGATAAGCCTAAGTTTAATTAAGATTATAGGAAAATATACTAAAATTTTGGTAAAGGATACGACTAGTGGATTCCAAGAAATTATATCCCTATCTAGATACTATTAGTGGATTTGGCTCTGACAAATATGTACCTAGATATAATAACTCAGAAACGGGTGAATTTAGTAAGAATAAATCATCACCTGGTGCATGAAAAGGGCCTTACTACACACCTATTTTGACACTCCTGGGGGATATGCTTAGGAAATTCACACTCTTTATAAATCATCTTGAATGATTTAAATAGATAATGATCATGAATGAAAAATGTTAAATTTAAGGTGTAATATATTAGATTGTATTTTTCAAGATTTAAAAATCCTATAAGTTAGTTTTTTCATGATTGTGTTGTTTTACACTATGATTAGTTTTTCTCACACTATACTTTTTGGTTTTAGTAAATTCCTGGAACTAAAAGAAACTATGTTAATATTGAATGCGAAATAAAATTTTATGATGATCATCCAAATGGGATGATTACTAGAGTGAAGTTTATTGTGATTTTCCTAATTATTTATCACAAAAATTGATAAAAAATGTGTTCCTTAACCAACTATTAAACTCACTAAAGAAGAAAAGGATAGAGTTCACTGAGTTTTATGTAGTTCAGACCATGGAAAAAAGAATATTTAGTTTCTTATATGTCAAGAATGTGTAAATAATCACTTATGGTATTGTCTTAGAAGGATGGGAAGATGTTTTGTGTGTGGAAACTAAGGACACAATGAAATTAAAGTTGAAGGAAAAAGTAAAAGTATATTTAACACAATGGATGAGAATAATGGTCTCCATAAGTTATCATTTTCTATAGAATGTATTAAATGTGTAAAGTATGGGTATTATGAAAAATCAATGTCCTAATGGGAAATATCCTGAATATAATTAGTAATGTTGTATGAATAATGGTCACATTGCTTATGTTGAAGTGACTATAAATGACATATGAAAGTTATGGGTTGTTATAACATTATTTTTTATGTTAAATGTGAGAATAATTATTATATTGTGGTTCAGTAATGTTACTACATTAATCATATTTCAAATTTTAGGAAAAATTTATTAAGGAATAAGATTATTAAGCCTTGATAATGGTTTGAGAGTTATTTGGGATGATTGAAGTGATTATTTATTAGAATTCAAGAATTATGTTTTTTGAATCATGAAATATATAAATATAGTTTAGTATAAGGTTTTTGTTAATGATATATAAGAATATGTTGAATATTACTAATGACATGGGAAAGTGATTTAATTAAAGGGTAACATTTTAAGGAAAACACATAATTATGGGAAGATAATCCTTAATATGCTCCCTAGGTTGATAAAATGTTTTTAGTTTGGATAAAGAAATGATTGATTTTAATAAAGTAAATTAGATAGTATTGATGACTGTGGAATTGATTAGTGATTTGTGGAAAAAGAAATTTATGTTATCATTAATACAATTTAAAAAATTATTAGATTTATGAAATATATTCAATAATCTATAATTTTATTCAAGGAATGAGTAATTGTGTAAGTTTTCATTAAGTTTTTATGGTAATTTTGGTGATTATCATGATTCAATAAAATATATGACTAAGGTATTCACATATTTTATATGTGACAATCAAGAGGTACATTATGATATTGGAGGAATTAATGTAAGGTTGATTTTTTAGATATTTAGTGACCTTATTTTTTAATTTTAAATTTTTGAAGGGTTTTAAGGATAACCATTTATGGAATGGGTTATGTTGAAGTTTTTATGAGGTTTTAATGATTAAATTATTACTTCACCATATAAAGATTTATCCATATTGGATAACCCATTATAAAAATTTTTTATAACTAGAGGTATAAGGAATGGATTATCATTATATTATTGATCTTATGATCTGTTAGGGATTCAAGAATAAAAAAAAATTACTCTTCATTTATTTGATTAAGTGATAAAGTGTAAATTGATTGAAGCAAAACCAATGTATGAAATTATTCTTTCAATATAAATGAAACATAATCCTCAGGTATATCGGTCCCTTTGAAATTAAATATCATATTAGAATGATTTATTATCAATTGTAGATTCCATAATAACTCTCTTGGGTTGAATAAGTGTTCTATATATCTCTCCTAATAAATTAATTAGATGATACACCAAATGTATTGAACTCATAGGTTGTATTGTTTGAGATTGATCTCTCTTTTGAGGAACAGCTGGTTGAGATTCTGGATTGAACATTGAAAGTTCTATGAAATAATACCAGTTACCAGGTCAATGTTTTTTGTAAAAACACCATCTTGAGGAATCTATATGGGAACCTAAGAATGTATTGAGGTAGAATTATCCTCAGTTTTTGGTACCAATGTGATGAATTTTGAGGGAAAAATCATTTTAAGTGGGTAGAATGTAACACCCTCCATTTTATAAATTATTTTTAAAATGAATTAAATTTCGTTAATATATTACATTATATGACACGTTGAGTTAAGATTTCTTCACACACAAAATTGGGATATGATTTCATTGTATGCAACACTAGGTTTATCTTGTATTAAAAATGACACCAGGTTTTAACAAAAATGTGATATATTATTAATATTATTCCAACACAACAATTATAACCTAGTTATTAAAATTATAAATATTAATGGTAATAACAATTTTTAAAATATTAAATATAATGGTTTTATATAAAGAAGATGTATAATTCAATAAATTCTTTATATTCTTTGTGAAAAACAATATTATTAATTTTTAACAAATTTATAAAATTTATTTATTAAATTAAACTTAAATTTTTTATTCATAAAATCAAAACAAACTTTGGATAAATTTTTAGGAATTTTAGTAAAATATTAATTTTTTGATGAATAGTGAAAAATACTAAATTTTAACCTTTTTAATTTAAATTATTTATAAAGTTAAATAATATTTTATATTTTTTAAAAAATAAATTTAGATAAATTTTATAACTATTAATCCATTTTAGGTCATTTTAGTCAATTTTAAATAGAATTATCATATAAAAACTTTTCAAACTTTTGAACTTTTTTTCTCTTTAATAACCTTCTTTCACGTCATGCCTGTGGGATTAATTGTAAATTAAATTTCTCCAATTATGTCAATTTAATATGGAATATTTGATTCCATATTTTTAATGAGAATAATTTATATTATTTAACTAGTTTAACTTAATATTTTACCATAATTATTAGTAAAAACTGTTAAAAATAAATTATTGTGTTTATGGTAAAAAAGTGGTTTTGTGCATTACATGTACTTTTGTTGAAATTAATTTTCAAAACATGGTATTTTTAAATGATAAATATTATTTCAAATTTATAATAAGTAGGTAAAAGTTATCTAATAACACTCATTTTATTTTAGGCATAATGGATAAATTAGCTAGGTTAATAAAAACTTATTACCTTAGTGAAAATTAAAATGGTAAAAGTGAATAAAAGATAAAGGCCAGGGAATGATATGTTTAAAAAATATGTTTTTTTGTAGAGGAAATGATTCTCATATATATCATCCTTACCATATATTATTTATAAATTTTTTATCTACATGATGTGAGAGTGATCTTCTATTATTGAACACTTTTGGGTATTTACAAAAATGTCACTCCTCCTCAATTATAAAAGTAAACTCACTCCCCTCACTTCTTCACAAATCTCAACCCATTTGTATTAGAAAATATCTGACCAAATCAGCTCCTAAATTAAAAAACATCATATTATCATCCTTATTTTTTGTATAAATCCTACCTATGAAGGCTTTTGGTGTCAACCTAATGATGATACCTAAAGAAGAGGTAATGTTCTTCAATAAGAGTTTTTATTTTATTTCTTCCTCTACCTCCTTTAATAATTATTAGAAAATTATGATATAATAAACTGACTATATTATGTATATTGATATTTTTATGTCAATGTAATTACCTGAAACCATACCCACTTCCATTACGAAATCATCACACATATATATGGTAGACTACCGACTCGTGAACAGATGCCATTCATTTTCCCATTACCATCTCTCATGGTTGGGTATGGTGATGGATATAAAAAGTATATATTATATCTATAACATAATTATACTTTTTTATTAATTATTTAATATATAACTTATTTACTTTCCATTATGTAGGGGATACGAAAATGTAACTCATGTGTATGGTGGACTACCACCTCACGAAGCGATGAGATTCGTTTTTCATTAACGCTTTACATGGAAGATAATAGGGATAATATTAATGAATATATGTTATATACATGAAATGATTATGATATTAATTACATAATTATAATTCCTAGAAGATAATACGTCATTTTATTTTTTTTATTTTCTTTCACTGAAAGATGATAATGTTATTCGTGTATGTGTGGGCTACCATCTTCACGAAGCGATGTGACTCTATTTTCATCACCAAACCACACCAATGATATCAATAGGTATATTTAAATAAATAATATTTTATTTATGATATTATGATCATTATTTAAATATAATATATTACTTAACTTTTTTCCATAATGATCATTGAAAATGGAAGTGTTACTCATGCATGTGTACGACCTATCGTCTCCATGATCGTAACGTACTTCATTTATCAAAACCATATTTCATGATTAGTATTAAAAGTATAATTTATATATAAATATTATAAATATTTAATTATTATTATTTTGTAGATGATGTAACCATGATCAATATAAGGGATCCAAAAATAAAAAACAAAACATATATGAAAAAGAAAGTGGTTATTACCCAAAACATGATTTTTACATGGAATTGGTAATAAATGAGTAATAAATGGTCATGAAAAAACATATATGTTATGATATATATAATTATGGTTACTTATAATAAAATTATACTTATTATATAGGATTTTCATATGTTTATGAAGGAAGTCAAGACTTAAGGTAAGGGATTTCTATTCTCTCTTTTACTTCTCGTAGACATATAAAAATTCACCACTCATTTATTATGTGTGGTGTATATACTACCAATTTGAAATTTTATATCATGAATCTATTAATTTTCATGATATTTAATTTTTCATTTCATTTTATCCTTTTTTGTGTTTATGGTTGAAAAGATACCCAAGCAGTATGGATTTTTTTGTCTCAATTTTACTTCTTTGAGACATATGTCATGTTATGCACCTATTTTCTTTTATGATGTGTATATAAAGCCCATTTTACATTTAATAACATTAATTTAATTATTATAATTATATTTTAGGTTTCATTTATTATTATTATTTCTGGGTCCTTAATATTTAATGTTACCAAAGTGGTATAGTTTTATAATGCAATATCATCATTTATCAAGATTATTTGTGACTATGTTTCTGATGATGAAATATTATGATCCATATATAAATAAAATAATGAATTTTATTATATATAGGTTATTAATGATATTTTTCAGTTATATTACCATTATTAATTACATTAATATTTAAAATAATTTATAAAATATTATTAATAAAATCTAAATTTATTTTTCTTTTCGGTCAAAAAATATTTTTATTCTAAAACCATGTTTTCTAAAAATGATTTCAAAAAAGTCTTTAACATTATAAAAATTATTTATTAAGGAAAAATTTTCCCATTACTTTTACAAAAAAAATTAAAATTAATCTTCATTTCATTTTCCAAACAATGGCTATTTTTATTTTACCGAAAATATGAAAAGAGTACTTTTTTTAATCCATACTAAATGAACAGTATTGTCCACTTTCGTAACCAATAAATATTTTAAAGATTAATTTATAAGATTAAAAGTTTATTTTCAAAAAAAAATATTTTTAAAATTTTTTATGTTTTATAATTTTTTTTCAAATTGTGAATATTATATTCCTCAAGAAATGATCCAAATAATTTTTCTTTCAAAATCATTTTCCATCTAATATTAAATCCTTTTATGTTACTTATGCTTTATTGGGGATATGATCCAAGTATACCATTATTATTATTTCCAATAATGTTGAATGTTTATGATAACAATATTTTTATGGATCCCACATATTTTCCATGGGTTATGTTTTGAATAAATATTGAAATGATTATGAAACTTGTTTATTTTCCATGGGTTATTCTGTGCTGAAATGTTTTATGAAACCCATATCATTTCATGGTATCTAATATGATGAATTTTTATTATATAGTGGAAGAAAAATTTATGTATTATGTGATGGGTGGGACCTATGTCTCCCTATAATGAATTGTGTAATGATAAATGTTCTATGAGCTAAGAGGGCACGTGGGTGGTTATCCCAAGACTGAAAAGGATGGTACATAGGAGGTTATCCCAGGAAGAAAAAATCTGGTACACGGGTGGTCTCTAAAGCCCTAAATATGTACACTAGTGGTTAGCCCAAGCCTAACATGTTATGAATGTATTGGTTGGTATCCTAGACATAGTATTTTCTATTATTATGTGTTTTCCATATATCTATGTCATATTTCAATGGTATGATCTCATGTATCACGTTCATTAATTTCCTTATGATTCATTTCTTATGAACTACCAATACTTATGTCATGAATCATGATTATAATCATTGATATAGAGGATATTGTTTTCAAATTTTATTCTTATATTCTCATAACATTATGTTCATATTATGCTTGCATATATCCCTTGTTTACCCTTATTGAGAATCTAAGATCACACTTTCTTTTGTTTCCTTTCCCTGGATTCTGATGAAATTTTTTAAGTAGGGTATGTTTGTGAACAGTGCTAAAGGGGAAGATATTTATGGGAGATTATTAATATATTTCACTATATTAGAAGATTGTGTACTTAGTCTCCAAATATAATAAATTATAGTGGTCCTCGGGATCTTTGTTGTGTAATGTATTAAATATTCATCTAAAAATATGTAATATCTATATATAAAAATCTCTGGATGCTATATAATTTTATTTATTATTACTTAAATTCTTGGAGTTTATTGTGAAACACAAGTAGTGCACAAACCCCTTGGATGAGTAAGGATAGGTCACACCCCTCTAAGGGTTGACCTACTCTATGTTAGATCATTACAAATTTTATAACTAGAAGAGTCAATTTTTTCAAAGACGATAAGCTAAATTTATACCAACCCTTAAAGGCTGTTGACGCTCCTTTTCATCACACTGTCTAAAATAATGAAAAGGGTAATGACTTAGTCCAAATTGATTCATCCTTTGAAGAAAATGTCAAAAATCGACAAAGGGATGAACAAGGATAAGATTTCCTATAAGTCGTGCAAGTTTCATCATAGTCGCGCAAGTCCACTTGCGCGGCGAATTATGGTCGCGCAAGTGACTTGTGTGACCTAAGTGATAACCACCCGGGGTCTTCTTCTGCCTATAAATAGACCCTGTGGGCCCCCCATTCTGGGAGGATTTTTTCCAGAAACTCATATTTGAGCTCCCGGTGCCCTAGTCTCTTCTCAAAGCATCTGAAACACTTATAAGGTAATTTCTTACCTAGAAGGGAAGATCTAAAGAGGGGGAGGAAGACCTAAGTGTTGAAACTCATCAACACTTGAGTTCCGGAGTGGCCAACCCTTAAGGGAAAAGGGCCACACTTGCGCGCTGCCTTACTCCTTAAATAGAAACTGCGCGCCCCTCTCCTGGAAGAACCTCAGGAGGATTCTAAAGGCCTTAACCAATAGTCGCTCGAGTATTACTCTGCTGGTTGAACACCGCGCAAGTACCCAACGTGTCGCGCAGGTATAACTGCACGACCAAAACTTGCGCGCCCACGCAGTACTTGCACGCCTTCCAGGACTTGTGTGCCCTTGCCTTTTTGGGTGCCTTTCTTACCCATTTCACCCCTCTTAAGCCATTACACCTTTCCTATTCAAGATTCAGTCATCAAGACACTCTTCAAATCCATTTATGGCATGATTTCTTGATTTGACTTCCTTATCTGAAAGGAATTCTGTGGAATATCTCTCAAAACCTAGTGATTTACACATCTTTATGTCACTAAAGATTGAGATTTCATTCATTCAACCTCATCCTTTAAGATGAGAGAATCCTTAACCTGGGTCTCCTTTTCAGGAATAATCCCCAGTCATAAGTTCTCTAATCTAGGCATCCTCTTTAGGAGTAAGCCCCAAGTCCCTTAATTTTTAGGCATCCTCTTTAGGAGTAATCCCCAAGTCCCTTAATTTGTGGGCATCCTATTTAGGAGTAATCCCCAGATCCCTTAACCTGGGCCTCCTTTTCAAGAGTAAGCCCCAGTCTCAAATATGGGCATCCTCTTCAGGAATCATCCCCAGTCCCCTAATTTGGGAATCCTCCTCAAGAGTAATCCCCAAGCCTTAATTCCCTTAAACTGGGCCTCCTTTTCAGGAGTAAGCCCCAGTCATAATCCTTAACCTGGGCCTCTTTTTCAGGAGTAATCCCCAGTCTCAAATCTAGGCATCCTCCTTAAGAGTAAGCCCCAGTCTTAATTTCTCTTAACCAGTCCTAATTTACCTTTGATCTGGTATTCCTTTTCAGGAGTAAAACCCAATCATAAGTCTTCTCCTAATTTGGGCCTCCGTTTCAGGAGTAATCCCCAAGTTAGAGTATTCAAAATCTCCATGAAGAACATAGACCTTTATAGACCCTGTTCCTGGATTTCTTCCTTAAAGTAAATCCTAACCTTCATTTATCTGGGCAGTCATACATATATAAGCCCCACATTATTTCTTATGATTTCATCTTTCATGGCACAATTATCTAATTTTTACCAATACCTCTTGTTTCTCACACCAAGCATGGCTCACGTGAGCTTAGAGTGTAAAAGTAATTGTGACATCCTTCTTTGAGCCATCAATCATAAACATCATACTCCCTTACTCGAACTACGTGGGTTCTGATTCCTTTTCTAAACAAAGGATACGTAGGTAGCCCGTATACGGGTTCTATCCCAACTATAAAATAATCCATGTCCTTCTAAATGACAATAAACTTCAAGTGCCCCACTTAGTGGCTTTAAAACCAGCATGGTCATCATAATGACCAAGAGACTTCTATATAAATGTGTCGAAGGGTACCATTGACCAAGAATCTCTAATAAACACATATGATTCTCTATCAATGAAGAACCTCGAATACATACAAAAGATTCTCTAAATTTCCTACATATTTAATCATTGATTGTCAGATCTGAAGGAAAGCTCATTTTATACTTGGTAATGTAATAAGGATTCACGAACATAACTTAAATCTATACAGAGAGTCTCGGAGTAGAAAATAATTCCCCTCAAAAAGGTTTGATGAGTCCGAACTCCCATCCTCTCGATCAATGTATATTCCTAAGCCTCATCAGTCCACAAACTAATGAGCACCTACCTTTGGAAAGTAGGTCCGAATGGATGTGGAATCATTGGATGATTCCAGTTCTATAAACAAACCCGTTAGAAACCAATCGGAATGTTTTAACCTCCCATCAAGGTTGTCATCCCCGAATTCCGAGGGAAAAAAATGGTGAACCCGACGTGAATCATTAACCAAATTAAAAATGATGTTTTACCTATTTGTTAGGCCCCTATTTAAACTAAATGAGAGGGCCAACAAGATAGTCAATAACATATGTGCTCATCTAAAAGATGTAGTAGCTGAATTTATCTTGATTACGTCTGTTATATCAAACAGGCACTCTTTTCCAAGATCTTATGCATTTCCATAATGGCCGCTCTCAAATTCACACCTATGAATATTGTTGTTGTAAATTCCACTTCTGCTATTCCTGCTGGATCGTCATCCGCTCTGAGGATGACATCACCTACTCAACGTCTTCAACGCTGGGTATCAAATGCACTAGTTAAGGAGTACCGTCAACACGGTACCATCCCAACTCTAGAGGCTACCCGACAAGCCCTACAAGAGAACAACTCACACCGGTCGTCTGGACAACGATGACCAGTGATCAAGAAACAGGCGGTGCTGACTACCATCTCCAACTGTTTCGGGTCGTTATCCCCGGAACGCAATCACCATTCACTCCCTTATTCTGAGGAAGTGAATGAGCAGGTCCCTCAGGGCCTTAATTCAGGAAGACAGGAGTCCTTCCTGAAGGCTCCCCCCAACAATCACCGTCAGACTCGTGCGGCAGTATGCCCTCAACATGATGAGGGTACCAACTCCAGGCGTTCGGCTCAGGTTCCTCAAACCCGATCAGGCAAGACGAACCACCAGAGGCGGAATCCGGTCAACAGTGAGCAGTTTCTCATCTCTGCCGTCTCCAGAGAAGTCCACCAACCTAACTTGGTGGCAACCAATGAGCGGGCACATACACCTGCTCATTTTAATTCTGCTGTCCAGCAGAGTCATCTGGCAGCATCACGCCAATCCCGCCAGGTAATTCTGGCGGAGAACTATAGGTAGGAACATACACCTGTTTATACATCATCAACTTGTCAGCAGGCTCGTCTGACTACATATGATGGATCTCGTCAACCACGTTTGGAGAAGTGAAATCAGCAGGCACATACACCTACTAGTATTAATCAATCCTACCAACAGTATCGCTTGGTAGCATTCGGAGAAGTCAGTTGGAAAGCCCCGACAACAAATAGGAAGAAGACTCAACTCTTTGTCCCCACACTTGAGTACTGTCAGGATTCACTGACAGGAAAAGGAGGACAGGAGCGGGCATATACACCTGCTCCAAGCCCAAAATGGACGTATATTCCCATTCTAGCAGCTGAAGTCACCAAGCATATTCTATCAATGGTGAAAGAGAAGAAAAAAATCCCTTCTCATATTATGGATGCCTTCCAAGATATTATAACAACTTCAGCGGCATCTTAGGGAAAGACACATAAATATATCCCTGTTAGTGGAGTGACACATCAGCAATTCACTCCGAAATAGACACACACATTTGTTTCAGTCCAAGAGGGTTGTGGGGCATACTCCCCCATATCATACGGACAACCAAGTCAAGAACATACACCTGATTTGAGTGGAGATCGTCAGTCTAACCTGGCCATCTTTCCTGATCAGGCACATACACCTGCTCAGAGTAGCCACTTTCGTCAACAAGTGGTTTCCAAAGTGAGTAAGAAGGCGTCTAAGAAAAATACCTTCCCAGCACAGTCAGGAGATCAAGGGCCAATCTGTAACAAGGCCTTGCTCGATGCTGGAGTTCTTGAAGCCCTCAGACAATTATCTATTGAAATTCAAGATTCTACTCCCTCATTTCCCAATAGTGGGAACATTAATTCCGAGGGTCTTCAATAGACACTTCCTCATGAAGGCTTTCTTCATGACAATTCGGTCGATCTCGAAGTTTCATCTTCAGATGAAAGCCACAGGAACCCTCTGTGTGGTCAGAAGACCAAGGAGCAAGATATATCCTCTTTTGCTGTAACCATTATGGTGGTCCTCCCCATGATGATGAATTTCACTGCAAAAGTCATCTCTGTAGTAGTGATGCACATTGCCCAGAAAATGCTTCAGTGGACAATGTAGTGCCAAGAAAGCCCTCTTATCTTGAGGCACTTTCAAATGCGAAACCAGTCATGTCTGAAGCTTCATCGCTATCAGGTGAAATACTTTCTCAATCAGAAGATAGCCCAGGGTGTAGGTCATTCTCCGAACCACCCCTAAGTCATGCATATTCTAGTTTGATCAATGATTTATCTACCAATCCTGTTGAATCCAATGAAGCAACAAGGAAACACCAACTCTGGTCAAATCAGGTAGAAGAATCTTCATCAAATGATAAAGAGGAAATGATGAATATGAGAAAACAACTGGCGAAAGGTGAAGTGCCAGTCATGTTTTGGCCTCTGGCTGACTCTCAGTATAATATTCCAGAAATATTGATGGAAGATGAAATTCATGATATTCGTCTCAACATATAGAAAACTATTTGTTAGTTGAAAAAGAAAGTATTATCTTATGATGAATATGAAAATCATCTTAAGATAATATAAGGGTTACAACATCAGATTGATTTGGCGTCTCTATTAGTCTCTCGATATCCGAAGGCTGAAAAGCAGTAGAGAGCCCTTCAAAGTTCATGCCTTGGCGCACTAAGAAGATTGTGTCAGTTAATTGCCAATGCCCCATCTGGTATTCGTGTCAGAGGATGGGGTGTTCATGGAGCACTGCATTTCATGGTGCTCTCCATTCAACAAAGCCCACCGAAAATGGTCTCATGCAATGTTATTGCCCATAACCGGCCACAGTCAATGGGCTTTGTTTGTAATCAAAAGCTTTACCAAGAACAGGCTTCAACTAGTTCCTCTCAAAATCAAGAATATAGAGAACATGTTGTCGAATTACTCTTGCATCAAGCAAACGAGAATATTGAACAGGCCTCTCATTTGGAGCAAGCACGTCACCAAGTGACAGAAGTGTCGGAAATCATCCAACGGTCTTTTGAACCAGGTGATAAAAGAAGATACAGGTTAATGCATCCAGCTAATTTCCAGGCTAAGGTTTGCAAGATCAGGAGGAATTTCAAAAAAGTATCATACATAGCATGTCAAGAACCACCCCAGCTCTCCAGAATGGGGACACTTTTAAACCAACCCTCAGAATCCACAAATAGGTTCCAAGGAGTTGAGCGGGAACAGCAGGAACAGCCCTAGTCCACTGGACTGGGGACTTTTTCAAATCATCAATCCCCTCCTAAGAGAAAGTCGGTCTTTTATCGATTGGGGAAGAAACCTCTAGAGGAACGAAGATGCAAATTATCAGGAGATTCCCTCCAAATTATGGTTTGTCAAGAAGTTCCTGAGGGATCGAATCAACAAAAGGCAATGTCTCATCAAAGACATGGAAGAAGAAAATATCACAGAAATGCTGATATAAGGGATGCGATGAGTTATGCATCAATCAATGTCATCAGTGTCGTTGTTGCTGATCCACCAAATGAGGCTCACTCAAGGGACTCAGATGAAGAGGTTCCTGCCCAAGAAGATGTATGCACTGACACAAATGAAGAAGGTGTGCGTACACGAAGTCAAAGGATTACTCATAACCTAGGTAATCCTTCGAGTAACCCACTTCCCCCTCTTTGAAAAGGATCCAACAAAGGGAAGGGAAAGAACCAGGTTACATATCCTTCCTCTGGAGAAGGTCAATCACTCTCACTAGAGCAAAGGTTTGCACAATAGGAGGAAGAAATGAAAGAATTAAGGAGGTTGAATGCAGAACTATTTCAGGGTAGTCTTCTTCGTGACTGTGCTGGATTTAGTCAGCCAAGGGAATTTGTTGCAGCTACTGAGATGGATCAGGAATATCCTCCTCTATCAGTACACCCTTACAGGTCTAATCCTATGGGTCAAGTGCAACAACAGTTGGCAGTGCTACCATCAATTGTAGCACCAATCGCCACATCTGTCCAAGCTCCAGTCATTGCACCTACCCATGTCCAAGTTCAACTGGATGTTTCTCAAAAGTTTATAACTACTATTGAGTCATTAACAGCTCAGTTAAAAACTATGGAAGGGAAACATGCGCAAGTTCAACCAAAAAATAATGTTTACCCTGAATGGGTAGATTCAATTTCTCCTCCATCCAGTTTTGGGAATCCTGTATTCCCTATTTTCAATGAATCAGGCGATCCTGAACAGCATTTGACGCATTAGGTGTCTTGTTGCGATCCTATAATGGGAACTCTAGAGCAGCAAGAAGTAGTAAAACTCAGATGCTTCGTGCGAAGCTTGCAAGGACCAGCTTTTGTTTGGTATACAAGCTTGCAATCCTGGTCAATTACCGGATGGGAGGATCTTTGCCAAACATTCCTCCTTCAGTTCAGCTCAACTTTTCCAAAGACAACAGTTTTCGATCTTACAAATTGTAAGCAAAGGGAGAATGAAAGAGTCTCTGATTTCATTGCTTGCTGGAAGGGATTAACATATTCCTTGAGTTTAGAACTCCCTCAAGAAGAATTGTTTCCAATCTGTGTGTCAAATCTACATGACGAATTACACACACCATTAATCCCTGTGAAATACATAGGAGGGTTTCGAGACCTTACTTCAATTGCTTAGCAGATTGAATATTCCCTTATACAGGCTAAGGCTAAATCTCGTGTAATTCCATCAGCTCCAGGAAGGAGAATGGGTAAAGTAGAAACTGCTACAGTTATGCTTAAACAAGCACCTGTACCTGTTTCTATTTCAAAACCTTCATCTTCTCGAAGGGCTCCACCTCCTGAGGGCCAACAAAAAAGGTTGTTTCGTCCAGATGATCAAAGAGATCAAAGATGAAAAAAATTGGAGGATTTGAATAGAAAAAACATACTCTTTCTGAAATGAACAAGTTCCTGGTTACTTCATTTCGACTCTGGAAAATAATCTGGTTCAATTTCCAAGGCCCAAAAGTCCAAACAAGGAAGGATATAAAGACCGTCCCAATTATTGCCCCTTTCATAAAATATTGGGGCATCCCATACAGGAGTGTTTTGTCTTCAAAGACCTCCTGCAAAAGATGGTCAACTCAGGACAAGTCAAATTGAAAGGTTCTTCAACTCAGGTAGCATGTGTTACTACTACAGTTCTAGAGGAGGAAGGTGAATGGAAAGAAGTCAAAAGCAAAAATGCACAGAAGTATGATGATTGGATAGTCATAAATACAATCAATCGAACTCATTCTATTTTTCGAACACAATTAAAGAAACAAATTGTGTCTTCTTCCATGAATGTTGCGACAAACCCCTCTTTTTTATAAGGAAAGTCCTCAAAGAAACGGCATAATTTAAAGAAGAAAAAAGAATCATAAGAAGATGAGTATGTGTCAAAGCCTAAGTTGTCTGACACTGGCAGACTTCATGCCATCTACTTCAAATCCACGGGCACCGCCCCACCAAACGGCACAGCCTAAACAGGCTAATCAGGCAGAGTCTTCATCAGATGAAGAGTTAATCTTTGGTTCCGTTAATATGATTCAATTAACAGATCCATATTCCAGTCGCAGTTTTGATTTCAATGAGCCTAAATTACCTGTATCAAACAGAGGAGTCAGAGGAAGTTCCAGGGGCTTAGGATACAGGGGAAGACGTGGATCTTTCAGAAGTCACTATTCCAATTCTACCCCTGCTAGAACTGTGTACGCAGCAGAAACTTGTGGTATAGCCCTTCAGTGAGCTCAGCAAGAACAAGCAAGTTCTTATACCAATAGAAAATTCAGTCCTGACATAGTTATTTTGGAAGACCTATTGAAGGTTCCATCTTCTTCCTATCAACAAGTAAATGGATCTAATCAATCTAATCTTCCAAAACCAAGGATGTTTCCAACCCTTATCCCAATAAAATATGCATCAACTTCCAAATAATTTGCTTCCAAGGTACCTGTTAAACCACATATTCCTGTTGGGAAACACAGACCTCTGGATCAAAAGTATGATATATTGAAACACTTGGCCCAAGTACTAGCCAAGTTATCAATTCTGGATGCTTTGAATCTGTCAAAAGATCTTCGGGAAGCACTCATCGAGGCTTTGTCAAGTCCTTAGGAGTTTGAAACTGAAATTGTTGCAGCAGAAGTCTATCACATAGAGAATAATCCTACAGAATGCCATGCAATAATATCTTCTACTGATAAAGATGAAGATGATATTGTGCATGGGCATATCAGACCTTTGTATTTATCTGGCAAGGTCAATGGTGTAGACGTCCGAAGATATTTCATTGACAATGGTTCAGGGGTCAACCTCATGCCCATTCGTACACTTCGTCGATTGGGCCTTATGGAATCTGATTTATCTCCTTCTACCATGATGTTAAAAGGATATGATAAAAATGAACAAGAACCATTGGGCGAAGTTACACTCAGAACTTAGTTTGGAGATCTTGTATCCAATTCATATTTCATGATTGTTGATCAAGACTCAGATTTCAACGTCTTTCTTGGAAGAACCTGGCTACATCAGCATGCGGTTATCCCTTCATCATACCATCAATGTCTCAAATACTATTTCGATGGTCAAGTTGGAACATTATATGGTGATAAGGCCCCATTCAAGACATGTGATTCTCAATACATTGAGGCGGAATTCTATCACATGAATGGAAATGAGAAATCCACAACAAAGGAAATTACCAAAGTTAATGCTCCATATGGTTTGGAGAAGATTCCAGTAAATCCATTTACACATGTTAGTACAGATTATGTGTTGTCTATCAGTCAAATTGACAAGGTATACTCAAATCAAAATACTCTTATGGAAAGATCCGTAATGTCAATTACGGAAATCGAGCCAGATAACATGGGAGAAATTGGTAACCCACCAAGCAGTAATGAAAGCACAAATGGTGATGTCTTCATTTCATCTTCTGAAATCCAAAAAGTCTATACTTCTCCAATTAGGCCAGAAGGAGTTATAGCAACATTAGAGGTGAAAAATGATGTTGATTCTCAATCCATCATTTCCTCTTTATTACCCAAAGAAAACTCTTCATCATAAATAGAGTCAAAAATTTAATCTTCCTCTTCAAAATGTGAAAATTTTGACATCTCTTCTGATCATGAAAAATCTGCTTTTTCATCTACTATGCAAGTAGAAATGGAAGAAATAACACATGATGAAGAAGAAGAGGAAGATCTCAGAGATGCTCCTCCAGCATTTGAAGAGGGTATCTCTACCACAGTGGATGAACTCAGAGAAATAAATCTGGTTACAAAGGAAGATCCACGCCCCACTTTAATCAGTGCATCCATGACCCTTGAAGAGCAAGAGATGTATATTTATTTTCTAAAGAGAAATAGAGATATTTTTTTCTTGGAAATATACTGAAATTCCCGGGCTTGATCCTGATGTTTCTACTCATCATTTGGGTTTAACAGAAGAACATCAAGGATTTAAGTAGGTCGCGAGAAGAACACACCCAACTTATGCTTCTAAAATTGAAGCTGAAGTGGATAAACTTATCAAAGCTAACTTTGTCAGAGAAGTTCAGTATCCCAAGTGGTTGGCTAATATTGTCCCTGTAAAGAAGAAGAACGTACAAATTAGAGTTTGCATCGATTTCAGAGATCTTAATTGGCATTGTCCTAAAGATGATTTCCCAGTTCTGATTACAGAACTTTTAATTGATGCAACAGCTGGCTATAAAGCACTTTCCTTCATGGATGGATATTCTGGATATAATCAGATCCGAATGGCCCCAGAAGATGAGGAATCCATAGCCTTCAGAGCCCCTCAGGGTGAGTTTTGTTACCGGGTAATGCCCTTTGGCTTAAAGAATGCAGGTGCAACATATCAGCGCTCCATGCATCGTATCTTCAAACCCTTCTTAGGGAAGTTTGTTGAATGCTATGTAGACGATTTGGTAGTTAAATCCAAACAATGTTCTAATCACTTGGCTGATTTGGAAGTCATATTCTGCAAGCTTTGACAACATAATTTGAAGATGAACCCCTTAAAATGTGATTTTGGGGTAACCTCAGGAAAATTTCTCGGCTTTGTTGTACGCCATCGTGGTATTGAAGTCGATCCTGAGAAGACCAAGTCAATCCTTGGTATGTCACCTCCTCAAAATTTGAAAGAATTAAGAGGACTTCAAGGACACTTAGCCTATATTTGGTGTTTCATCACCAATTTAGCAGGAAAAAGTTTACCCTTCACCAAATTGATGAAGAAGGGATTCACTTACTAGTGGACTAAAGAATGTCAAGAAGCATTCGATATTCTCAAGAAATACCTCTTGAGTCCACCGGTACTCAAGCCACCTGTTGAAGGAATACCACTTATCCTCTACGTGACAGCTCTAGAGCGATCATTGGGTGTCTTTCTTGATCAAAAGAATGATGTTGGGAATGAAAACAGCCTCTACTATCTCAATCGAACTATGCTTGAAGCAGAAACCCGGTATTCATGTATTGAGAAGTGATGCCTGGCATTAATCGTTGCAGTTCAGAAGTTGAGACATTACCTGCAACATCATGAGGTCCAATTGGTATCTCGCAATAACCTGCTCAAATTAATCCTTAGTCGTCCAATGCTTACAGGACGTCTATCAAGGTGGGAAGTTATTTTGTAGCAATTCGACATTCAGTATGTGTCTCAAAAGGAGATAAAGGGCCAAGATCTGGCTAATTTCCTGGCTGAACACCCTTCAGTGGAAGACACGTCTTCAGATATTGAACTCCCTAATGAGGAAGTCTTCTCTATTCAAGAAAGTCCTCAAGCATGGGAAATGTATTTTGATGGTGCTTCCAAAATTCCAACAGGGAAGAAAATGGAAAATCCTAAATTCAACAAAGTTGGCTTAGGAATTGTGCTCATTTATCCAGAAAAGGCAGTGTTACCTTATTCCTTCTTATTGTGGGAAGGTGGTACCAATAATGAAGCTGAATACCAAGCTTTTATCACAGGCTTGGAATTAGCGCTTCAAGCACAAGTGAATCACTTAAAGGTGAAGGGTGATTCAGACCTGGTAATCAAACAAGTCAATGGGGACTATGCCATCAAAAAATAAGAACTAATCCCTTTGTATGATTACGTCAGAGAGTTAATGGCCGAATTCCCTTCAGAACCGACATTTTCTTATTTCCCAAGATCAAAAAATGCTCAAGCTAATGCGCTGGCTAATATAGCCACAGCTCTGGCAGATCCAAATCAGGACGAGACAGCCATCAGTATTGCCCACCGTCATGCAATTTCACCTTATGTTCGAATCAGAACAGAGGAAATTAATGAAATTAGTCTCATTCCTGAACTGTATGGTCATACTACAGGATAGTGGTCACATATCAGGGAATACCTTCAAAATGGAACACGTCCACCTGATAGAGCCGAGAAAGAACAAATCTGGCGATGTGTGGTCAATTTTACTCTTTATGATAGCCTAGATCACCTAGAGAAAATTCTCTACAAATGTGGTTTTGATGGAGTTCTCTTTAGATGCATTGATGGTGAAGAGACAATGGATGTCATGAAGGAAGTGCATGCAGGAGTCTGTGGTGCCCACCAGTCTGGACATAGATTGTCAGATCAAATTCGAAGGATTCGATACTTTTGGCCTTCAATGATACGAGATTGTGTTGTTTTCACAAAGAAGTGGCATTCATGCCATGTACATGCCAACTTCATTCATCAACCTCCAGAGTTGCTTCATACAGCTAAATACTCATGGCCATTTTCCACATGGGGAATGGATGTGGTGGGACCTTACCCTTCGGCTACGGCCAAGCAGTTTAAGTACATTCTTACTGCTACTGACTTAATTTCCAAATGGGAAGAGGCAATACCTCTCAAGGTAGTCAGTTTTAAATGCATTGTTAGCTTCATCAAGTCTAACATCATTACCAGATTTGGTGTCCCTCATACCATATTGACGAACAATGGCACCAATTTCTGTTCATCCGAGGTGAAGAAATTGTATCAAGAATACAACATCAAATCCAACCATTCATCTCGGTATCATGCAGCGGCCAATGGCCAGATAGAAGCCTTCAATAAGACTCTTTCAAATATACTGAAAAATATGGTGGATAGAGATAAGAATTCATGGCCTGATAAACTCTTTCACGCTTTATGGGCTTATCAGATTACCACTCGCACTGCAATGCAATCAACTCCATATTCATTGGTATATGGAAGAGAAGCAGTCTTTCCAATTGAAGTTCAATTAACCTCGCTCAGAGTAGCCATTTTCGATCAGTCATCTACAGATGAGCAATCTCAAAAGTGATTGAATGAATTGGAATGGTTAGATGAGAAAAGATTGTGCACTTTGCACCACTTGGAAGTCTATTAGAATCAAATAGCATGAGCTTTTAACGAAAAGGTTCGTCTTCGTTCATTCACTCAGGGAGAATTGGTATTAGTTCTCAGAACTCCAATGATACCATGAAAAAAACCTCCCAAACTTGAACCAAAATGGGAAGGACCTTATTAAATACATAGGGTCTACTCCAATGGAGCTTATTCATTAATCTCTATGGATGGAGAATTCATCACTACTCCAACCAATGCCAGATTTTTGAAGAAGTATTTTTTATAAACTGCAAAGTATGTACTTTGTCCCTGAAACATGACAACAAACTATGAGGCACCAGTTCTTCCTTGATATATGACGTTAATCTATACAACAATGGTCCAGTATGACCTTAAACTGGAACTTTGTCCCACACGACGTTAAACTGTGAAAAAGTTCCCTAAATGGTCCAGTATGACCTTAAACTGCAACTAGGTCTTGTGTGACCTTAAACTGCATCATCAACGGTCCATGAATATGAACCTAAACTGTTTTAAAGTCCCTTACGTCCAGCAAGACATTAAACTATGACGTCCTAACTACATGACGCTAAACTGTACAAAAGTCCCTTACGTCCAGAAAGACGTTAAACTACATAATCATCAAAGGTCATGTATGACCTTAAACTATAATTTTGTCCATCATGACATTAAACTGCACCATCCACGGTCCATGCATATGACCTTAAACTATTCGCACTTTCGTCCAATATGACGCTAAACTATGGAAAAAATCCCCAATGCATCCAACAAGATGATAAATGGTGTACTCTTTTGTCCTCACTTCATGACATTAAACTGCATAGTCCCCCTTTTTCCAACATGACGTTAAACTCTATTGTCCCCATCGTCCTAACTACATGATGCTAAACTATACAGAAGGTTTGTGATATGTCATACATGACATTAAACTGTACTTTGTCCCTGCTACATGACACTAAACTGTGCAGCACTAATAGTCCTAACTACAAGACTTTAAACTGCATAGTCCCTTCATACGTCCTACATGACATTAAACTGTGTATCGTTAAGGTTGTTGCTACCTCTTGTTTCTCACACTGAGTATGACTCAGGTGAGCCTAGAGAAAACCTCAACCATAACACTCTCTTTGGGCCGCTAACCATGTGTAAGTCCCAAAAACATTTTTTTAGGTCGTTTTCCCCAAGAACAACTTGATCATTAATTCATTCTTTAATTGAACTACATAGACTTTGATCCTTGCCTTCTAGGCTGGGTATGTAGGCAACCTTCCAAGGTTCAAGCCCAAAACCAATCTCTTCACATCGGTTCACCTCCATCTCATATGATGTTGATTCGTAAAACCGCCCCTAGAATCAATATCTTTACATTGGTTCACATTCGTCCTTGTTATACGACGTTAAACTATACAACACTTTTTTCCAGTATGACAATAAACTATAATATTATTTGATACCCTCACCTGGGAGGGAACCATTATTTACATTGATTTTTCAATCATGTTTCATTTCAAAGACTACATGCATACATGGAAACGCCCAAACCTTTTATCTTGGGTTAAACCATCATTGTACTAAATTCATCTTTCACCCTTCATATGTATGAACCAAATTTGTACAAAGGGTATTTCTAGATCTACGTGGGCTTGATTCCCATCCTTATGGGATATGTAGGAACGTTCGAGTGTCCCTCAAATCCAGCCCCAAGTCTTTGGGCCTAACCCCAAATTCCACTTTCAGTCCCTTGGCTGAAAAGTCCCCATGAAAACACACACTGTGTATTTCTTACAATGGTCCAAGATCTATGACCCTAAACTAAGATCTCTAATCCTTTTGTCCCACACGACATTAAACTGTAGTTTAAGAACTACGTATGGCTTGATTCTCATCCTTATGGGATACGTAGTGAAGTACAAAATTTCAATTCAGGACCCAGCCACAACATGAATATGGTTAGCATTGATCTGTGTATCTCTGTATACATTGAACAATATCCATCTTTATGTGTCATAATCCTAACCTTAAATATTTTCATATCCTCATAACCCTTTTCATGTATTCTAGTCACAAAAATGTCAAACTTCTGATAATTCGTTTTCTTGACTATGCAGCACATGCCCATAGGCGGCCTTGCATAAACAGTCTATATAACAGACTCGTTAGCCAAAAGATACTATTATTTGACTATGCAGCCAATGCCCTTAGGTGTCCTTGCATAATTCAACCCCCTAATAGGTTTTTCGGATAGTGGTAACTTCATTCTTGGGAATAATGCCTCTTTTGTCCTTATTTGTCTTAAATAGCAGTATATAGGGATCCACAAAAATATCCATCCTTAACATACTTGTCCCATATCCTTTTTCATGATCTGAAAGTATTCAAGTCTATGGCTTATATTCTCCTTCCCTGTGTTTGGGTCAGACCTTCGTAGGAGTGATATTCATCTAGTTCTTCGATAATCTTGTTTGGAAATATCTTCTCCATATTCAAGTACCTCTTTCTAGACAGAAAACTCTATACTTTTGAATATTTGAATCTCCATAAACGTTTACTGGCTTTTAGCACTAGGAAAGTAAATTTCTGAGAGTTCTTTTGCCTGACTATGCAGCACATGCCCATAGGTGGTCTTGCATAAATAGTCTACATAACAGACTTGTTAGCCAAAAGATACTATTTTATTTAAATATGCAGCCAATGCCCTTAGGTGGCCCTGGATAATTCAACCCCCTAACAGGTTTGTTAAATAATGGTAACTTCATTCTTGGGAAGTACTTCTTCTAATGCATTTTAGCTCTTTTTCATATCATTCCTCAGATTCAGATATTCTTAAGTCATAGTTTACATATTTTCCCTCATAATTGAGTATGGTACTATGTTTTCAGATGATTTGTCAAGGAATTGAGTCAATTCTAATCCATTTCGGTCAAATCTATTTCGACCTTAAACATTAGCCTTTTTATGTCTGATGTGCATGACTTTAAACTTCCCACAAAAGACAAAGGAACTCTGAATAAAAGTCAAGTTCCAGCTCACTAAACATACATTTAGTATGATTTAGGTAACATTGAGTAATTAAAAGGTTTGAAGTTTGTAGGGTTATTTACATTAATCCTAGTAAAAATAAAACTATGCTTACTAGGCCCATTGGATTAGGTAAAATCTAAAGCATGTAGCAAAAGAGAATGCAGGTACAAATGAGTGAATGTGAAAGGGTTTTTCATTGATGCACAAGAGTTAGAAGGAAATCCATAGACTGGAGTCTCTTCTCTTTTTCAAGAATTACAAGAGGCTTTCAACATAACTCTTCATTTGATTTACGGAACCCTGAGTTTCATCAGCAATCACTTGGAATTCATTCATTCAACTAGATACAATAAAAGATGCAGTAATACTAGCTCTTCTTGGAACAGTTGTAAAAGGATGTTCTTGAGTGCGGTTTGAGAAAATTTTCTGTTGATCAAACAGTGACTCTATTTCTATCCATGAGACTTGGAAGATGGATACATGGATTTGAGAATGGATCATTGGAAGTAAAGAGCCATTTGGAGAGAGTACTCTTTTCAGATATTGCTCTAATTCCATGTTTGTCTTCTCTCTACCAACTGACAGCGGAAAACATTTCAGCCCATGGGTTTTCCATTTTCATATCTACAAGAAAATGACATGGAGGAAGAATTTGAAAGTTCACACCATTGTTGTTTCTCTTAATGCACAGCATAACTGAAATAGAGGAGTAGCAGTGTAGCTACATTTCAGGCGTATAGTTCTTTGCATCTGGAACATTGACTCCTTGCAGTTGACCATGACCATATAGAGGTGGGTAGATGCTCTGTGGGAAATTAAGATGATATTTCTTCAAATACTTAACCAAATCTGGTAGAGTTCTATCACAGATATCATAATAATCATGGCCAATAATGTTCATCATGTCATCAATCCTCTTGCTAGCCATTTCATCAGTCATTTTAATTCCCTTAAGAGCTATTGAATCTGCACAAAAGTTCAATAAACTAACTCTTAAATGGGTTTATTTTTCATAAAATTTGTGAAAGAATTAAAGAAAAATGGCAAAGGCATTAAGATGCGCAAGTCTAAAACTTGGTGCGCAGGTATCACCACGCAAGTCAAGATACCTTGACAGCAGCGCGCCATCAAGGAAACACCGGAAAATAGAGCAACCTAAGCGGTTAAGGTGACCTGCGCGGCGAGAGCTCGAAGGTTTGAAGTCCGGAAATCTGGATGCTTTGTACGGAAGGGAGGCCCTCTATTTATAGATGCGGCCAAAACCCTGCGCGCCGTACCCTAGGCAACTAAAGGCCGTACCTCTGTGTGTAGGACTCTGCGCGCCCGAAGCTCATTTTGCGTGCCCAAACTTGCGCGCTGCCTTTTCATTGGTTTTCTTCTTTTCCTCAGATCCAAATCTGCATTTCTTTTGGATCCAACTCTGAGGGGGGACTTTTGTTGACGCTCATTTTCTTCACATTATCTAAAATAATGTAAAGGGTAATGACTTAGTCCAAATTGATTAATCCTTTGAAGAAAATGTCAAAAATCGACAAAGGGATGAACAAGGAGAAGATTGCCCATAAGTCGCGCAAGTTTCCTCATAGTCGCGCAAGTCCACTTGAATGGCGAATTATGGTCGTGCAAGTGACTTGAGCGACCTAAGTGATAACCGCCCGGGGTCTTCTCTGGCCTATAAATAGACCTTGTGGGCCCCCCATTCCGAGAGGATTTTTTCCAGAAACTCAGATTTGAGCTCCTGGTGCCCTAGTCTCTTCTCAAAGCTTCTGAAACACTTCTAAGGTAATTTCTTACCTAGAACGGAAGATCTAAAGAGGTGGAGGAAGGCCTAAGTGTTGAAACTCATCAACACTTGCACGCCTGAGTGGCCAGCCCTTAAGGGAAAAATGCCACACTTGCGCGCCACCTTACTCCTTCAATAGAACCTGCGCGCCCCTCTCCTGGAAGAACCTGAGGAGGATTCTAAAGGCCTTAACAAAAAGTCGCTCAAGTATTACCCTACTGGTTGAACACCATGCAAGTACCCAATGTGTCGCGCAGGTATACCTGCACAACCAAAACTTGCGCGCCCATACAGTACCTACGCGCCTTCCAGGACTTGTGCGCCCCTACCTTTTTGGGTGCCTTTCTTACCCATTTCACCCCTCTTAAGACATTACACCTTTCCAATTCAAGATTCAGTCTTCAAGACACTCTTCAAAGCCATTTATGGCATGATTTCTTGATTTGAATTCCTTATCTGAAAGGAATTATGTGTAATATCTCTCAAAACCTTGTGATTTACACATCTTTATGTCACTCAAGATTGATATTTCATTCATTCAACCTCATCCTTTAAGATGAGAGAATCCTTAACCTGGGTCTCCTTTTCAGGAATTATCCCTAGTCATAAGTCCTCTAATCTAGGCATCCTCTTTAGGAGTAAGCCCCAAGTCCCTTAATTTTTAGGCATCCTCTTTAGGAGTAAGCCCCAAGTCTCTTAATTTTTGGGCATCCTTTTTAGGAGTAAGCCCCAGATCCCTTAACCTGGGCCTTCTTTTCAGGAGTAAGCCCCAGTCTCAAATATGGGCATCCTCTTCAGGAATCATCCCCAGTCCCCTAATTTGGCCATCCTCCTCAGGAGTAAGCCCCAAGACTTAATTCCCTTAACCTGGGCCTCCTTTTCAGGACTAAGCCCCAGTCATAATACTTAACCTGGGCCTCCTTTTCACGAGTAAGCCCCAGTCTCAAATCTGGGCATCCTCTTTAGGAGTAAGCCCCAGTCTTAATTTCTCTTAACCAGTCCTAATTTACCTTTGATCTGGGATTCCTTTTCAGGATTAAAATACAATCATAAGTCTTATCCTAATTTGGGCCTCTATTTCAGGAGTATATCCCAAGTTAGAGTATTCAAAATCTCCATGAAGCACATATACCTTTATAGACCCTGTTCCTAGATTTCTTCCTTAAAGTAAATCCTAACCTTCATTTATCTGGGCAGTCATACATATATAAGCCCCACATTATTTCTTATTATTGCATCTTTCATGTCACAATTATCTAATTTTTACCAATACCTCTTGTTTCTCACACCGAGCATGACTCACGTGAGCATAGAGTGTAAAAGTAATTGTGACATCCTTCTTTGAGCCATCAATCATAAACATAATACTCCCTTACTAGAACTACGTGGGTTCTGATTCCTTTTCTAAACAAAGGATACATAGGTAGCCCATCTACGGGTTTGATCCCAACTATAAAATAATCCACGTCCTCTTGAATGACAATAAACTTCAAGTGCCCCACTGAGTAGCTTTAAAACCAGCATGGTCATCATAATGACCAAGAGACTTCTATATAAATGTGTTGAAGGGTACCATTGACCAAGAATCTCTAATAAACACAGATGATTCTCTATCGATGAAGAACCTCGAATACATACAAAAGATTCTCTAAATTTCCTACATATTTAATCATTGATTGTGAGATCTGATGGAAAGCTTTTTTTATACTTGGTAATGTAATAAGGATTCACAAACATAACTTAAATCTATAAAAAGAGTCCCAGAGTAGACAGTAATTCCCATCAAAAAGGTGTGATGATTCCGACCTCACATCCTCTCGACCAATGCAAATTCCTAAGCCTCATCAGTCCACAAACTAATGAGCACCTTCCTTTGGAAAGTAGGCCCGAATGGATGTGGAATCATTGGATGTTTCCGGTTCTATGAACAAACCTGTTAGAAACCGATCGGAATGTTTGAACCTCCCATCAAGGCAGTCATCCCCGAATTCTGAGGGAAACAAAGGCCCACTAGCATAAGCCACGTCCATGCTGAAGATCTCTCCCAACATCATTTTTCATTGCATCCACTATATAATATGTATGTAAAAAATGTGGAAAACTGAAATAGCATGTTATTTTAATGGTAGAAAAAGGATATCATAGAAGCACATTACATTTTCACTCTCTTTAATAGTAGATTATCCTCCACTAAAATGGTAATACTATTAGTTTCCAATGAATCCAATTTAGGATACAATTTTTCCTTGATACTCAAAAAAAAGTACCTTTTGGAGATGTCCTTGTGAAGAATATTTGGAAACAATATATATTTGAAAAGAGATTTGTTATTGGGAACCAAAAAAAGTGAATTTGATTCTTGTTAAAGACTATTGAGAAATCACAAAAATGTTAGGAATATGTTGAGTGAATTAATTATTGAAAGTAATTTTTTTATCCACTAGAGGTTCTATTTCATAAACATGGAGGCACCCATTCGGAAAAACCATATTACCTATTCAAATGTGTATATACCTTTTCTATAAAGGTATCTTGTCTCTATATTTAAATTTTTTTCATTTGATCGCACCTGGTCAATTAAGTGGCCTAGATTGCATGCTCTAGTGAACCATTACTTCCATTAGATCATAGCTGATCTGATCGACAGTCTAAAGTGTACCCATTTAGTAAATTGAGTCAACCCCTCAGATGTACCCATTTTGGCATGGGCCTGAATGGGTATTACCCGCTAATTCATCATGAAAAATTAATTTGAAACCAATAATCTTGAACATAAATGGAGTACAAAGTGAAAAGTGTCCCACCAAACTACCACATAGTGCCTTAGTGCACAGATACAAGCATGCGCAAATGGAAAGTGTAGTGAACCATACCTTATAGGATTAAAACCCTTTTCATTTATTACATTTAAATAATAATAAAGAGTTCCTATAATTAAGGGAACCACACTCAATATAATTTTCCAATGTGGGATTCAAAAAATATTTCCCTTTAAAAACATAAATTCAAACATTAAATATTTTAAAACAATTTATAAAATCCAACAATTTCTGACCATTTTATAATTTTTAAAACACCATTTTGAAATTAGAACATAATTTTCTTTTTGAAATAACTTTAAAAAATAATGGATTGTCTCAATTTACACCTTTATATATAAGATAAAAATAATATTTGAATAGAGTAATATTTAGATATTACATTGAACATTTATATCTTATTATCAAGCATATTCATCCTACAAAAGTCCACATAATTTCCTTAATTCCTCCTCTACTACTATACACTAGTATCTCCATGTTTCTCTTATCATTACATGAATGTTTGAGAGATAAAGTCATAAACTCTTCAGAGTGTCCCTAATCTTACATTAATATGGTCAAACAATATAGTGTTTCATTGTTTTGACATTTTTTTTGAAATCCTTGGTTTATTCAGAGTTTTAAACTCAACCTCATTTTCCTCATGGGAAATAAATAGCATTTTCCTATAATGTAATATACTTTTGGTGTTTCTTTCATATTTATGTTATAATTTTCTACATTCAACTTATACATGAGAAGTTATCATATTTTAACATGAGTTCCCATCATTGGTGATTTTTTACAAGGAATTTAAACCCATTCATAAGAATGTTTTGTATACCAACTCCCTTTAAAGTCACTTTTTTACTAGGTAATACAAACTTTTTCTTGATCTAATAAGTTCTATAGTTATGATACCATCCTATCTCAACAACCTTATATAGTTATTTCGAAGACCGATCAGTCACAATTTACCATTATAAGTATTATTATATGTCCTACCCAATGTTACTTGACAGTAAAAGTTTATAGAAACATAAGATATTATCATAGAAAAAGTGGTATATATAATAAAAGTGATCTAATCATTTATATTTTATTTCAGGTAGATGATAAGGTAATAGAATTCAAATACATTTTAGAGTTGATTATACTAGTTTATTTCATTGAACCCTAAGAGATAACTCAACCTCCAAGTGTAAAAATCAAACCACTCATAGAAAAGTGATTATCCATATTAGTTATCCAAATCACATTGAAAATACCATTCAATACCATTAGGTTTTTAAAATAACATATATATTGAAACATTTATCTTTTAGATACTTGAGTAATCTTTTAACCACCTCTCATTTTACATAACCTAGATTACCCGTATACCTACTCAACTTTCCAACAATATATGAAAATTCCATTCTTTTACATGTCATGTAATAAATAATACATCTAATAGATAATTAATTTAAAAATTTAGAAACTTTCATACCAGGATTTGGTATCATCTTACTCCCAAAACCATATGGGGTAGAAATTGGTGAACAATAAAATTGGTCAAACCAATTTAAAACTTTTTCAATATAAATATATTGGGAAAATGGGATCAGATTATTATTTCTAATATTATTATTCCTAAAATAACATTATCATTACATAATTATTACATATAAAATCCTATATATAGAATAATCTTAGACTCAATTATTTGATTAATATCAGTTATAAAAATAATCATTTCATCAACATATAAACAAGTAAGAAAACTATGGTTATTATGGAACCTACTATAAAAATATTTATTAACATGGTTAACTAAAAATAAATTTTATAATATATCTTAATTAAATTTATCATGCCATTATTTTTTTCTTTTTTTGAACCATATAATGACCATACAAATTTTGAAAACATATTTTCTTTAACATGTACTATGAATCTATTTGGTTGTTCCATATATATTTATTCCTACAATTCACCATTTAAGAAATTTATTTAAACATCCATTTAGTGAATTTAAAAAATATATATGGAAGTTAAATAATGAAGAATTATAATTGAAGTAGTATTATAAATAAGATCATAGGTAATGAAATAATTGATTCCTTTATTTTGAGTAAACACCATAGATACCAATCTGGATTTATATTTTTTAATTGTACGGTTGACATTTAGTTTTCTTCTATACACCCACTTATAACCTGTATGTTGTGAACCTTGAGGAAGATAAAAAATATCCAAATATTTTTCCCAGTTATAGAGTCTATTTCATCATTTATACCTTCCTTCAACCTCCAATGGCCGGAAGGCCTTCGTTTTTTATTGATTTTGATAATCCACCTTTCAAGGGGTGAGGTGGGACCCTTACATTGGTCGTAGGTGTAAGTATTACATGGCCCATAGGCCTTAGAGGAATTCATTGCCCGTAGGCTTCAAACTTTACATACAACCCAGACTAACAACTTGGAATTACTCTTACCCAGCATCTTCATCGTGAAATTATCTCTCCACCTTCGCATGGTTGTTCGTCTAGGCTTTCCCATGCATGCACAGGCTTATCCCAATTGTAGGTGCCATACCCTCTCATTCTTGCAATCCGTTTAGCTTCTGCTATGGTGAAAGCTCCTTGCTCCTCCTCTTTCTGAAGCTTGTTCCTTGTAGGTTGTTTGGTTTGCATCTGAACTTAAGGTGGTCCAAAGGCCTTGAGGTAGCCTAAAGGCCTTACTAAACCGAAGGTCTGGGTGGCCCGAAGGCCTTAAAGGACTTGGGGACCAAATCGGTGTCCCGAAGGCCCAAACGGGGGCATATTCCTGGCTACTACAGTTCCAAACAGTTCCTAATACAGTTCCCGCTACAGTACCTGCTACAGTTCCTACTACAGTTCCAGCTACAGTACCTGCTATAGTATATGCTATAGTACCTTCTACAGTACTTCTACAGTTCTGCTATAGTAACCCAGAAATTTGCCCCCACCTGGATTTGATCCTGGGTCTCTTGGGTATCTTAGTTTGTTTACTTTTACAAACCTATTCAACTTCATCTTCTTGAGAGACTATTTTATTTGATCTAGTTTCCTCTCTTTAGAATTTTATAGTTAAACATTTAAACCTATATTCATCCAAAATAGGGTATAATTACTCAATAACTATATTAAAATTACTAAACCATTTGATTTAGAAATCATGAATCTATAATCTTTTGATTTCTATGCATATCAAATATTTATTCTATGAATACCTAATTGATTCAAATTTTCCTATTAGGGTTTAGGTACTCTGAAAATTTCATATAAACCCCAAACCATTAAAAAATTTATGTTTGGTTTCCTATGATTACATAATTAATAAGGATTAATAGAATTCACTTTTGTGTGAACCTAATTTAGGAAGTGACACACTGTTAATAATGTATTTCCTTAAAAAAAATTTGAGAGACCTGAGATTGACATCATGGAAATAACCATTTCCATTAATGTTCTATTATTTATCTCATCTACAACCATTTGTTTGAGGTGTATAGGTAGTTTTCACTTCATGTATGATCCCTAATGACTCAAACATTGATTTATTATAGTATTAACCTCACCTTTAGAATCTGAGGAAATTAATTATAAGTCCACATTGGTTTACAACCTCATTTTTATAGATAATTGATTTATTTATAACATCATATTTACCAAGTCAAATATAGATATGGAAAATATATAATAATCATCAATAAAATTTTAAAAATGTACTTTAATTTCCTATGGTAATTGTATCAGGAAAGTCAAATACATAAATATATATTAACTCTAGAAAGTTTATTTTCTTTCTATAGTTGAAAATGGTTTACTAACTATTTTAGTGTGCATACAGGTTACATATTTATTATTATTTTTATCCATGTAAGGTAATAATTCCATTTTAATGTGACTTAAATGATTATTCCCTAAATCAAATGACTCTATAAAGTAAGTGGAAATGATATTTGTATTCAATTTGAATAAATGAATTATATATTTGACTATTTACAACTAAGATCCCCCGTTGGATAAAACAAAGTAATCTACCTCAAATATAAGATCAAACCCACACCTTTTTAGTAAGCTCCACAAGACTATGTTCCTAATACCTTTAGGAACATACAAGACATTATTTATGGTGATGATATTTTATAAGGTAAACTCAAGATCAATCACTCCCTTCCCTTGTACATTTATACTTGTAGAATTCTATATGTACAATGATGTCCCAACTTTGATTGATTTATTCCTCTTGAAGAGGGATGTTTTGTTTAACTAGTTTCATATAGCACCAAAATAGATCCACATAGAATGTTTATACTGGAGAATATTTTATTCAATGACCATTGATACAAAGTTCTCTTTTAAATTTTTTTACCATCATTCTTCTTAAAGATATGGAATCCTTGGTTAAAGTGTCCTTGATTTCCACAAAATCATTATGCTGATTTATTTTTATTGGATTTAGTATTTCATTTAGAAGGATGGTTTGGAAAATGTTCCTCTTTTTAGGACCCATATAGAACCTCTAACTCTACCATGAGTACCATGGATTTATCATCCTTAGGCTCATTTTACTCCTCAATATTTTTATATTCCTCCTTAATTTATAGGTAGTTGAGTAACTTGTTGAGTAAAATATCTCCATTTTTTCATTTAGATAATTTTTAACGTTCATCAAATAATGATAGAGCTTATTGATGATATATGTGACAAAAATAACATCATACCAATTCATCTTTTTTTAGATGTTGTATGATTTTTTTATTTTATAGAATTTATCTACAATGGATCTACTATCATCCATTATTTATGAAATAAATTAAATTAACATAAATTTATTTCTTATATCATACTTATCATTGTAAATTTACTCTAAGTTATCCCATATCTTTTTTTCATTTGTAATATGATGATATTTATCAAATATGTCATAGGATAATGCGTTGAGTATGTTCCCTCGACACATGAGATCATTATTCTCCCATTTTTTACATGTGTGGGAAACTTGAATCATATCTTCTTTATATGTGGGGGAATAAGATTTGAGATCATGTACACCACTTTAAGAGTTGAAAGTAATAAGTGAATCCTTTTTTACAACTCTCTAAGTTATTTCCATCAAATTACTCCACCTTTATCATAGTGTTGAGAATCACCATATCCATATTGATGGAATATACTACTAAAATTATTGTTAAAATCAGTGGGTAATGAATATATAAATTTTTATATATGGTAGTAAAAGTATCTCATTAAGGAATATTACATTATTTCTCTCCTTAAGAGTATATTCACTCCAACAAAAACAGTATCACTATAGGTTGTCGATGAATCCTCTTTAGGATATAATGGTGGATCAATACTTGACTAAAATACATTATAGAAAGTATCCCTTGAATAAGCTTTGTAAAAGTAGATCATTGAGTAGGGATTTTTTTCATCAATAAAGCTCCATTTATTATTTTTGAGTGATTTTTAGGAATCTCAAAAATGGTATGAATATATTGATTGAATTAATTATTTAAAGTAATTTTACCATCTGTAGAAGGATCCATCTAATAGACATAGAGGCGCCCATTTAGATAATCAATCCTACCAATTAGAATGGGTATATAAATTTTATGGAAAATTATATTAATTATAGATTTGATATTATATGTTTTTTTGAATCTAATAAATTATGTAGCCTCAATTTCACTGGCTAAAGAACCATTGCATCTGTTAGATCACACCAAACCTAATCGATGATCCCAATTATAATAATTTAGTGAATTGGGTTAACCCACTGAATGTAAACATTTTCATATGATCTCAATTTGTTAAGACCCACCAATATTACATTAAAAATCAAGGCAACTCTATGAATAATGCACTGATGCATCTTGTGAAGTGAAAAGTGGTTCATCAAAGTTCCACATTGTGACTTTATGCACTTGTGTACGGGTCTAGGTTGATGTTGTTGTGCACCATACAACATAGGATTAATCCCATTTTCCTTTATCACGTTTAAATACTAATATATAGTTCCCTATAATAATGGGAACCACACTCTAAACCATTTTCTAATGTAGGATTCCCAAAATCATCCTGATTAAAAACTCAAAACAAACCCTTTAAATGTTTTAAAAAATGTTTAAAATCCCACAATCCCCAACCATTTTAAAATATTTAAAACACCATTTTTAAAATCAATAATAATAATCTCTTGGAATTAACTTTCATAAATAAATGTATCTCTTAATTTGATCCTTTATGTAGTACGGAAAAATCAAAGCTGAATAGAGAATTGGAAGGACGTTTCCTTCCACATATAACTCTTGTTATCAACCAGATTCATCCAATGAAAGTCTTTTCAAATTACATAGTTCTTTATCTACACATAGAAACCCTAATGGACAATTTTTTGTTTTGTTTCATGAGTGTTTGAGATTCAAATTCATAAGATATTTGGAGTGGCCTCACTCCAACATTCACATAGGATACTCAAAAAGTGTCCCATGTTTCAATACTTGTTTGAAATCCTTGGTTCATTAAGAGTTTTAAACACATCCTCCTTTTCCTCATGGTCATAGAACACCATTTTCATATGATATAATATAATTTTGGTGATTTATTCAAACATATGATAGAATTTTCTACATTGAACTTATACATGTAAAGTTATCAGATATAAAGTTGAGGTCACATCATTGGTTTATTTTTTACAAGGACTTTAATATCTTCCCTAAAGAGGTTTTGGTTTACAAATCCCTTAAAATAATATTTGTTAGTGGGTCTTCCAAATTTATTCTTAATAAAATAAAATTATATAGATATGATTCCATCTTCTCTGAACTGCCTCACATAGATATTTTTGAGACAAATCTATCTTAATTTTATATTATAAGTATCATTGTATATCATAGATAATTATACATGATTATTATTCTATATAGAAACTAGATCTATCATCATATTAAATTATTTTAGATTAGATAAAATCTATCTAATCCATTCTAGTATATTTTAAAGAAACAAACTTATAATCCATTATGGATTCTAATATATAAGTTTGTTTCTTTTAACCCTAAGAGATCTCTCCACATCCTAGTGTAAAAACCCAACCACATGTAGAAGTGTGATCCTTGGTATTATATATCCATATCACATCAAGAAAATGTTCCAATATCCATGGGTTTCCATTTTAACTTGTACAGTAATCAAAATTAACCTTTAGATACTTGAGTACTCTTTTAACTGCAACCAAGTGTGTATAACCTAGATTACTAATATATCTATTCAACTTTCCAATAGTATATGAAATGTCATTACTTTTACATTTCATCAAATACATGATACTTCCAATCACCTTTTCATATTCTAATTAATATATTTCACTACATAGATTTGGTACCATCCTACTCCAAGAATTATATGGATTAGAAACTGATGAAAATCAAGTTTTTTGGAACCTATTAAAGAAAATTTTATATAATTAGATAGAGAAAGAATAATAGTATTCTTATTTCTAATAATTTTGATTCCAAAAATAAAATTAGCATCACCTAAGTCTTTATATCAAGTATTATAAATAAAATAGGTAGGTAATAAATTATTTGATTAATATTGGTTCCAAAAATAATAATTTCATGAACATATATACAAATAAAAACACCATAGTTATAATGGAACTTTCTATAAATAGATTAATCAGTTTCGTTAACTACAACACAATTTGATAAGATTGTTTCATTAAATTTCCCATTACATTTATTTGGATATATATTTTTAAACAATATATGGCCAATAAAATTTTTAAATTTTATTTTTTTACCAAATACTATAAATACTTCTGGTTAATCCATGTATATTTCTTCATCTAATTCATTGTTTATGAATTTTATTATAACATAAATTTGGTAAATTTAAAAAATTTATATATAATATAAAGTGATAATAATTTAAATCAAATCATTCCTATCCATAGGAGCATAGGTATCAAAATAATAGATTCCTTCCTTTTCAGTAATCCCATAAGCTACCAATCTATCATTATATTTTTCAATTATACCATCAACTTTTCATTTTCTTCTAAATAACCAATTAATAACCATAGGTTGTGATATTTGAATAAGATAAAATAATATCCAAGTACTCTTCATGTTTATAGATTCAATTTCATCATTTATAGCTTCCTTTTGGAGAGACTCATCAGAA
Organism: Viscum album; assembly: GCA_963277665.1. Lineage (NCBI taxonomy): Eukaryota > Viridiplantae > Streptophyta > Magnoliopsida > Santalales > Viscaceae > Viscum > Viscum album. The sequence continues at coordinate 2,129,962,732 of OY728155.1, read as the reverse complement.
TATGATATATCATATTTTACAATTGTTGTGTTAAACTCTATATTTTGAATTAATATATTTTCTATAACAATACAATCATTAGTTCTTTCCATAAAGTACATATTGAATCCCAATCCATATATATTGGGTATCCAAGTTTGTTTACTTTTATTAATGTCCCAAACTATAACTTCTTGAGATACTCTTTGAATTGATCCAGATTCCTCTGTTTGGATTTTCTTAGGTAGAGGTAATCCCATATTCATAAAAAATAGGATCTATTAATTCAATAAATTTATTAATATCTACTAAAAAAATTATTTTTCTATCATGAATTTATGTTATTTTAAATGCTCAGTATATCCAATAAATATGTTGTCAGTACCTATTTTACCTAACTTTCCCTATCAAGTTTAGGTACTCTTAATATTGTATGATGAACCCAATACTTTAAACAAATTAGGTTTGGTTTCCTATGTTTCCATAATTCATATGGATCTATAGTATTCCCTTTTGTAGTAACACTATTTAGTAAGTGACACATTTTCAATAATGCCTCTCCTGAAAAAAAAACCGAGAGCCCTAAGATATACACCATAGAAGTAACCTTTTCTATTAATATTATATTAATTTTTTCAGATAAAACATTTTTTAAGGTGTATAGGGATATATCACAACATGTATGATCCCTAGGGATACAAAAAATGGAGGATTATAGTACTCACCTTATCTACGAGATATGAGGCATTTAATTAAATTCCAAAGTGTTTTTCAACTTCATTTTTATAGAGGATATATTTTCTTTAAACTTAATATTTATTATGTAAAATATAGATATGGAAAACTTTATAATAATCATAAATAAAAGATACAAAGTACCTTTTATTACCAATTATAAGTGTAGATATGAAATCAAAGAAATCACTATATATTAATTATAGAAAGTTATTTCACATTTCTATATTTGTAAATGGTTTCCTAAGTATTCTTTATTGTATCCTAGATACACCGTTATTATAATTTTTATTCGTGCTAGGTAATAATTCCATTTTTTAAATATCATGAATTTTCTTAAAATTAATATGAAAAAAATGAATTTTATAAATCAAAATACTCTATAAATTCTAAATAAATAATATTCTTAATAAATTTTAATAATATATCATAGAGGTAAGTATTTCCAACAAAGATCCCACTATTAGATAGTGTAATTTATCTTCTAAAAATAAATGCTTAAAAACATGATTGTTTAAGAAGTTTCCTATAACTAATTTCCTATTCACTTTGGTAATATTAAAGACATTAATTATGGTGAGAATATTTCCCAAGCTAAACTCAAGATAAACCACTCATATCCTCTATATTTGTTTTCTTTTAGACTTCTCCGTGTAGATAAATTTTTCATATTTAACTGATTCCATCCAATTAGAGAGAGTTATGTTATTGTACATGTGTCATGTAGCATCAAAATTGATCAACCAAGAAGATTTATCCTCATGCACATTCACTTTGAAATCATAGATATAATTTTCTCTTTTGAACCATATTTTCCACATTTAATCTTATGAAGATGATATTCCAGTTTGAAGTGTTCTGACTTCTAAAAAATATATCCTTCCCTGTTATTTTTCTATAATTACACCTATCTTTGTAATGGATGGTTTGGAAATTTTTTACCCTTTGATTTCCTTAATGGAACAACTCCCTCCACCATGATGACATTTTATTTATCATCCTTATACTTATTTAACTTCTTATAATTTTTATATTCCTCCTCATTTTTTAGGTATATGAGTAACTCATTGAGTAAAGAATCATCCATAAAATTATTTCAATAATGTTTAACATTCTTCCTAGAAATAGGGATCTTATCAATAATGGTTGTGAAAATAATATAATAATACATGATCATCTTGTTTTACCTAAGGTGTTGTAATATTTGTTATATGTCATAAAATTACTTTATAATAGATCTATTATCTACCATTTTTTATGAAATAAAATTGATTACTAAGAATTTCTTGCTTTTTGTATCCTCAGGGATATACTTTTTCTCTAAGACATATCATACCTCCTTTGTGATTGGAAGATGATGATATGTTTTGAAGAATTCATCAGCTAAATCATTAAGTATATTCCGTCAACACATGAGATCCCAATTTTATATTTTTTGACTTGTGTGGGAAACTTGAAGCTTATCATATTCATATATAGGATGGGATTTGGATTTGAAATCCCATACACCACTTTTAGAGTTTCAAGTAGCAAGTGTATCATCTTCTTACACCTATTGAAGTAGTTTCTTTCAATTTTCTCAACTTTTAATTCATTCTTAACCATAACCATATCCATGTTGAAGGAATATACTCATAATATAATAGGGAGAATTTTTGGGTAATGGATATAGTATTAAATTTGGATAATAGTAGAAGGAGATAGTTATGGTGTGTTATATTATATCTCTCCTAAATATTATATTTCCCCCAAAACAATGATAGTATTAGAGGTTGTTGGTGAATCCTCTTTAAGATAGAATGGTGAATCTATACTCAATAGCATTAATTTTTGAATAGTATCCCATAAAAATGATTTATAAATAAGATATATCTTAAAATGAATTTGTTTTGCACCAACAAATATCCTTTGAAGCATGTTGGTGAATTTTAAGGAATATCAACACATACAGTAATGGGAGGAGTCAATTAATGCTCTTATATAATCTACATATTCACTAGATAATAAATTTTATATACATACAAGAAACTATTTGGATAATCCATCCTACCAATAAAAGTTATTACATTCTTTTTCTATAAAGGTATATTATTTCTAGAATTATCAATGTCCATTTGATCACACTCAATCGATTAAGTGTCCAAGATCGTACCCACTAGAAAACTATTGTGTCCCTTATATTTCACCCAATATAATTAACAGTTAAAATCATACCCATTCAATGAAATTGGTTTACCCACCAGATATACCCATTTGGTACTAGTCCCAAACCGATACGACCCATTAATCCATCATGAAAAATTAAGTCACCTCCATGCACATATCACCAATAAATTGTGAAAACTGAAATGTGTTCCATTAAATAACCACATTGCACCTTTGTGAACATGTGTTCATGTTCACTATAATATCTCATTTTCAATGTAATACTTTAAAATATTTTAGGGAATATTTTTTAATCAAAATGCTGACACAACATGAGATTCCAAGGCCTGGTGGTCCTTAGTGTTGATATAATAAAAATATAGTAAATATTTTACCATGCATGCATATTTTTTATAAAATAATAAAATACCTCCTGAATGGAATCTCATATCAGAAGTTAGTGACTATTGTTGAATCTAGAATGCAGTTTTTACCATAGTTGTGACATGACCTTTTTTGGCATTAGGTGTTTGTTTAAAAAGTGTTCATGGGAGGATTGGTAAATTTAATTATTTAATTATTTCACTAGACATAGAATAATCTATATAAACATGAATATTTAAAAACCCTAGGGTTATCAGCATAACCCTGGGAATTTGAGAGGGGAGCATGGAGGAGCATTGGTGGAGGTCAGAATCATTGATCAACAATCGGAGTACTATAAGGATTTCTAGTAGTAATGTTGTTCGTGGATCTCACCAACAATGACAATGTAAATTTTTTCTTCATTATTTTTTTTAACGGTTATTACTTGTTCAAAAAACCAAATCACAAAAAATTACTAAGGAAATGAAAAGTTACAAAAGATTAAAAGTGGAAATTTTTTACAATTTTTTTTATATAAAGAACTAAGATCTATTGGAAGTTTATCCAACCACATAATTCCATCGTTAACTCCTTCATTAACAAGACCATTCGCTACAATATTTTCTTCTTGTTAAGTTTGAGTTATTACATGATTTCAATCTGAGAGGTCTTGAAGAAATCCCACTCATTTAGTAGTGAGAGCCCAAGAAAGATGCATGAAGCCATTCTGGAGGGCTTGCATGATGGTGGTGGAGTCACTTTCTATCCATATATTGTTCCAAACACGGTATTTTAAAAACTCAATAGCTATAATGAATCTATAAATATTACCTTCTAAAGAGTGGGAATATCTACAAGTACCATAATAGCATCCATGGACCTAGCCATTGTGATCTTTGCACACCACTCTGTAATATGAAGGGCTCGGGTTTCACTTTGAGGCACCTTCCTAAATAATGCTTATCCATTCAGGTATAGGAGATTTCCAAAAAAACTTTCAGAAAGCATTTTTTATTTTATCTTTGTTGAATTCCAAGATGGATAAGAATAATAAAATCTTTGATAGAGTTGTGGCAATTACCAGTTTGGATCATACCAGCTACTTTGATTGGAGTAAAAATATTCACTTGCGATGTATGAAAAATGATTGTACTAATATAATGAACAATAATGTTTTTTTCATAACATATGGCTTGGATTAGTTCAACTATAGAATCTATGAATAGATTCCCAATTTTTTGAGAAAAAATCATGTCAGTACATCATTGAAGATACAGTCGAATAAAGTCTAAACATGTCCATCTCAGATCAAAAATGACAAATGTATATTTCCAAATAGTAGAAGAAATAGAAAAAGATAAAAATAGGTTTGAAACATATTCTCTATGTTGGTTACATAGATTAATAAACATACCAATATTTACTTACATAGAAATTACATTTATTTTGTGTAATACTTAATACATGACACAAAAAGACGCCTAAAGACTGTATTAGTTTAGTGTCTTTGGAAACTTGGAACATAATCTTCAATCTTGGTGAAATATATTCAGCATATCCCATAAAGTTATTCCCCTTTTTTCCTACCTAAAACGTTTATTTATATCATGGGGAAAAGAAAACATAAAAATTGTGAGCTCAAATGCCCAGTAAGGGTAAATAAGGGAAATATCAATCATATCATAATCATAAGAACATAACATTTGAAAATATTATCCTATATATAAAAGATCATAATATCATGTCATGAGATAAATCATAAAAGTGCAATATAATCCTAATAGTAATAACATAGGACATGAAATTTCATGTCATACACACATAAGCATAGAAAATCATTTCATATTAGTCAAGGCTCATTTTTGATAACATCAAAGTGGATAAATTCCATCACTAAACCGGATTCACTCCTCATTCCAACCCTATATTACTAAACCAGATTTACTTGTTTTTTCATTAATGTTTATCTCATGAGATATTAATCTATACCAAATTAATTGGAGGGAGATATATTTCCCACCCTCTCATAATGAATCCATTCTTATATGTGCCGCAAAAATAAAAAAACATTCACCATAGCATAACCCATGAAATAAAATGGGTTTCTTAAACATCATTACATCATAATTGATATAAACAAATATATTTCCTAAATAACACACAATCAAATCATATTAGTAACAGGGTTATAAATATAACCCTATTTAAAGAGTTTCATCTTAGATGTAAATTTTTTTTGAGAAAACACTTGAAATTAATTCTAGAGGAAAATATCCTTTCTTATTTAAAAACATTTTCCTTCCTCAAAATGCCACAAAATTTTAGAAGAAATAATTTTATGTGAAAATAACCTCATAATATATTAGTGGAGGATTAAAAAAATTAAGGAATTATGAAAGCGTAAAAATCAGGTCATGTCGTACAATTTAGAAAACATTCTTCTCGTACTTTTTCTGGAAAAGTCAAAAAGTACCTCATACTGAAAACAAAAAAAAATATTCCATTCATACCATTTAGTAAAAATTAACCAATGGGTAAAATTATATAGTAATATAAAGAATATTTTGAAATATATATTTAGGTAACATGGACATGGATGATAAATATACCCCAGTAAATACTTACGAATAAATAATCTCAGATAAAAACAAGATTTGAAAATTTATCCAGTACCTTAGGTATGATATGCTTCATATATATATTAACCTCCTATATAATTATTAAAATAATGTTATTAATTTATTCTAGAATAATAATCCTTTTTATGATAAAATTTATGATCATATTTTTATGTGTTTTTTAGTAACATATCATTGTTACTCGTTATTCGGTTATTAACTACTTTATGTTCTTATGCATGTTTTGTCGGATAAGTTCTTATTTATATTTTTAGGTTATAGTTATATCATTTAAATCATGGTATTATTATAATATATGTCATATTTAGTCATTAAATTCATTTATATATTCATTCTTTAATTAATATTAAGTATAATGAATCACATTTATCCGTAGAGATGATAAGTCATACATATGCATAAGCAATGATATCGTTCCAAAAATTGTTGAATGGTATTAAAGTGGATGGTGTATAGTATCACAGAATAAAAATAATTTTATATTAATAATATATATATATATATCATTATTCCCAGCCATGTAAGGTGGTGGTGAAAAATGGATTACACCACGTTGTGGAGACGGTAAGGCGTACGTACGCACGTGTGGAGATTTCATTTTTCATAGGATGGGTAGAAGGTGGAATATGGTTGTTTCATAATCAGAATAACCTCTCACTATATAATTACTACTAGATTTATATCCTTATAAATAAACAACTCATGAGGTGGAAGTATAAGAAGAAAAAAGTTTTAAAGAATTAGTAAATGATATTACCTCTTCTTCGACGTGCCTCCTCTAAAAATCCTCTTAAAGCACTAGAGTTGGTCTTTAAAGAAGAGAACGACCTCTATAATGTTTCTAGGGAAGTTATTAAGGTAATTGGTCAGGGTATGGTCGAGATTGAAGGCTCAAAATGAATTAATGATTTTAGGGATAAAGTTCCCTTTTATGATTGAGGCGAGGGGCACTTTTGGAAACCTCAAATATATTAATTTATTATTAATTTATTTTCATTTTATAATGCTCCCAATCTAATTTATTTAGAAGATAATTTGAGTATTTTTAGAAATCTTATCATCCAATAAAATTTAAACATGTTCCTATTTTATTTTAAACCTTATCATTTTCATTTTTTCTTATTTAATCTATTTAATTTTATTTATGGTAATAATATTTTAAATATTAAATGGTTATAAATATTTACTTATGTGTTTTCAATTGTCCATAATTGGATAATTTATGAAATTTTCACGCATATAATTTTCACTTTGTCATTTTTAAATATTTTTCTGATTTTTAAATAATTTAACAATATGTTATTTTTATAAAATATCAATAGTTTTAATTTTGACACTATTCATTTATTTGACTTTGAATAAAATCCAAACATAAGATAAATTAGAAAAAAAATATTTAAGACACTCATAATATGTCATAGTCAAGTATAAAATTCATGGAGATCATTAATTAGTTCATATGATATTTATTTTAATATTTTTAAAACCATTTATTTGATATTTCTATCAATAGAATAATTACTACATCACTATTGTGTCCTCATTAAAGGTAATTATTTAATTTATAAACAAACTAAATAAATTCAAATTATGTATTTAATTTAACTATATTTATAGAGTCTATTTATTTTCAACTTTTTCTCATGTTTATCACTACATTAAAATTATTATTCTTATAATATATATGAGAGTGACATGTTGTCACCTTATTTTTTTAATTATAATTACACCACATTCATCAGAAGAAACTCTAATAAATGAATCAATTCTGACCCATAGGTGATAATGGTTGACTTTATTTCATTCAATTGGATTTTGGTAGGTTTTAGGGTAATTTTTTTATCTTTATCATATTTTTAGTTACCCCAATTTACCCGATTTACATTTAACTGTGGTAAATAAAAATTTCAGTAGTTACTATTCATAATATCCAAAAAGAATAAAAATAAAATATTAAAAAAAATTGGACCCACTTATTTCAAATATAAAATATATTTTTCATAATTCAAAAAACATAATTGGAAGAAATTAATTTAAAATTAATTCTCATTGTCAAAAACCAAAAAGTTGGTTTTTAAGAAGTAAAATATTTATCAAAATATTGTCAAGTATTTATGTCCAATTTAATTGTGAAATTACTTCCAATGACCATAACTGGATTAAATGATAAAAAAATAATCCAATTACACTTTAAAAATATTTAAAAATATAATATAACTATATAAATAGATTAGATGAAAAGGCAGTTTTGAATTAAAATGTAGTATTTTTTCACTATTCCTCAAAATATGAATTTCATCGGAAAAATATAAAAATTTCAACCAAGTTAAATTTTTATGTCCTTCTTCCAAAGAAGATGTTTATTTTGTCAAATATAATATATAAAATTGTTAAAAATGGATTTATAATTGGTGCGCCATTAAAAGACGGCAAAATAGCATTTTTTTTAAAAAATACTTCTTTTATCTGAGAAATTTGAATTTTTCTATAGAATGTTATATAAAATAGATAAGATTAATTTTAATGTTATATAAAATTAAAAATGTGGTCAATAATATTCATAAAATCTAGTTTATATCCCATTAATAATAATATTTTAATAATATATTATTGTTTAGTGAAACTCCATATTGTGTACAACGCAAGCTATTGAGGAAGGTCCCTCTTGCGTGTAATGAAATTCAAGTCAGTTTTGCATATAGTGAAAGATTACTTTAGTGTTTTATATAACATAATACAAACATATTTCTTTTATACATTGAACAAAATCTATACTCAGTGTTGCACGTATCGTATGCCAACTTGGTGATGCATGTAACATACGAAAAGTCGGTTTAGTGAGAAAGGAATATTTGACTTAGTGCATTACAAGATATAAATGAAAATTTTAATTTATTAAAAACAATTTTCTATAAAAAGTTGGGGTGTTACATAATACCCCCCCCCCCATTAAAATTAATTTCACCCTCGAAACATATCAGGGATATAAAAGTTTTACTACATGAAAGTTTCTTTCAAGGAAACCCTAGTCATAAAAAGGAATGTTAAAACATCATTTTAAAAAGTAAAGTTAAAAATAATGGTTACCCAACATAAATCATTACTAGGTTTCTATATAGGATAACATAGGAGGTAATCTAAAACATGGATATTGAAGATAAATCTAACCATCAAGTTCTGATGGATAGTGATAGAAAACAATGTAAGAGAAATTTAACAACAAGAAAGCCATAATTCTATGATTTTTAAGGGACCATCTGATTCATCAGATAAGATGGTACTAAGATAACATTTTTGTTTTTCAATATCCTTTCACTAAAGTTTGAGATTATGAGAAGAAATACTTAATTTATTTTAGTACAATCTCACCATTATTTGTTCCATGAACAATTTCCACTTCATCTCTTATTTAAAGAAATAAAGTTGAATTTGTCATTCTTGAAATGTTAGTAGATCATAAGATAGAATGAAAGGTCATTTAATCTGTTTAAATAAAAGTTTATCACATTTATTCAAATATACATAAGTCCAATTATAGTGAGATAATACATTAATCAAAAAAAACTTTAACCGGAAAATAAATTATACAATATGTTAATGGATAACATTACAATCCTTCAAAAAACTGAAAATTTAAAACTTTAGAAAGAGGTGAACTAAATTGACTTAACACTTATATATCATATCTCATAAGTTAGTTCTTGATTTACACATTCCAATAATTTGAATACCTTAATCATTTAATCTATTGAAACATTGTAATAATATTAATTACCATAGAACCTTAGTGAAAACATGCATTCTGTCAAAATTACCTCTTTCAACACAACAAAAAATACAAAAAATTATATATATTAAACCCATGATATCACTTTGTCATTATATCATTCCCAAGGTCATTAACACTATCAAATAACTCATTATCACTATATCCCATCTTTATTCATATATCATGTGTTTTTCAAAAATATCTGAATAACATTTCATGGTTATCGGTACCATTAAACATATACTTTAAAATAATTAAGGAATACAATAGTGAAATAATCCTTATATGTTTAATTATTCTCTAGTACCATAAAATTACTTATAAAAAATTATTCTTGATAAACATGCAATTATTCCACTATCTTATTAAACCATTGACCAAGCTTCATCGTTTTATTCCTTAACGCATCTTTCGTCTCATATATCATTTGTAGTCTCTTCATAGTCAAAAACATAAATACTACTCATATGACAATGTTTATTATCTTGATGATATTTTACCTTAGAGAATTTATTTTCATAATTCCTGTACATTCCACATTTAAAAAATTTAACCATCATTGATGTATTATAAATACCATTATCCTTGTCCATTGTGTTAACTGGACCTTTTCGTTTGTAATTAATGGCTCGGTGTACTTCTTTTACACACCCAAAGAATATTCTAGTTCCTTTGAAAAATTCTCTTTTATGCCTCTTCCCACATTATTTACATGAGGAAAATTGAACTTTATTTCCTCTATGATCACCATGAAACTCCATCTTTCTCTTATTAGCTGGGTCAGGAAACTTACCAAAGTTGAGATTATTGATCATATTATGAAATTGATTATTATGTATAATAACAATGTGTTTCCTTCCAAATACCATTTAATTTGGATTCTCATGAAGAATTTCATTCCATTGTACATCATATTTTTTATTAGCTTGAATCCTCCTCTGTAGAACCATTTTCTAAAACCCAGAAAAAATAGTGTGAGGGGTAAAAATTATACTAACAAAACAATATAATCAAGGGGTGATTTAAATATCTAATATCTTAGGTTAAATCATAAGTTATTCATGATTGTTACCATAATTCTAGGTCTGTAACCTATAGTTAGACCTACCCTAAGGGAAATCCCTAGACAAACCTTAGAAATATATCTAGGGATCTCACTAAAGTTTTCATATTCTAGTTTTCAAAGGTTAACTAAACCTTCACTCTGATACCAACTGAAATGACCCAAGCTTGACATACATAGACATTAAATCTCTTCTTCATAATACTTAATAAATGATACAAAAATACGCCCAAATACTATATTAGTTTAGTATTTTGGAAACTTGGAACATAATCTTCTATCTTAGTGAAATATCTTCAATATCTCCCATAAATATCTTCCCCCTTTTTCCTACCTAAAAACAATATTTATATCCTAGAAAAAAGAAAAAATAAAAATGGTGAGCTCAAATTATTATTAAGGGTAGACAAGGGAAATATCAATCATATCATAATAATACGAACATAACATTTCAAAATTATATCCTGCATATAAATAATCATAATATCATGTCATGGGATAAATCATAAAAGTGAAATTTAATCCCAATAGTCATAAAATAAGACATGAAATTTCTTGGCATACAAACATAAGCATATAAAATCATTTCATATTAGTCAAGGCTCATTGATGAGACCATCATAGCAGACAAATCCCATTACTGAACCGAGTTCAATCATTATTCCACCCCTATATTACATAACTATAATTACTTTTCATTCCAATAATGTCTATATAATGATATATAAATCTTTAACCAATGCATTAGAGGGAGATATATGTCCCACCCATCTCATAATGAAACCATTCTTACGTGTTCTAGAAAAACATAAAAAAATCACCATAGCATAATCAATGAAATAAAATGGGTTTCTTAAAAATAATTCCATCATAATTAATTTAAAATAAATAGATTTCCTAAATAACACACAATAAAATCATAGTAATAACATGGTTAAAAATATAACCATATTTAAAGTGTGCCAACTTAGATGAAAAATAATTTTGAGAAAACACTTGAAATTAAATCCTGAGGAAAATATCCTTTCTTCTTCAAAAATATTTTCATTCCTCAAAATTCCACACAATTTTAGAAGTAATAATTTTATGATAAAATAACATTTTAATATTGTATGGTAAGATTTAAGGAAATAAGGCATTATTAAAGCATAAAAATATATTCATGTCATATATGTTAAAAAATATTCTTCTCAAAAAATTTCCAGAAAAGTCAAAAAGTACCTCGTACCGAAAACGACAAGAGATTCCATTTATACTATTTAATAAAAATTTACAAATAGGTTAAATTATATCTAGATATAAAGAATATTTTGAAATATATATTTAGGAAACATGTATGTGGATGATAAATATACCTTGATAAATACTTTCGAATAAACAATCACAATTAAAAACAAGATATGAAAAGTTATCCTTTACGTTAGGTCTGATATGATTTGTATGTATCTGAACCTCCTGTATAATGTTTTAAATAATGTTACTGATTTATTCCAAAATCATAATAATATTTATGATAACATTTATGACCATATTTTTATCTTTTTGTTAGTAACATTTCATTGTTACACATTATTCTGGTATTAACTGCTTTATGTTCTTATGCATGTTTTGTTGAATAAGATCTTATTCCTATTTTTATGTGGTAGTTATATAATTTAAATAATGGTATTTTTATAATATATATCATATTTTTCATTCAATACATTCAATTAATTTATATAATCATGCTTTAATGAATATTTTGTAGAATGAATCACATCGCACCGTGGAGACAGTAATCCATACGTACACACGAGAGACAATATTGTTCCCCTAATTATTGAATTGTTTTGAAGTGTATGGTTTATAGTATCTCATAATAAATTTAATTTTATGTTAATCTTATATAGATATATTAATTCCATCATTATACTCATCCATGTAAGGTGGTGGTGAAAAACGGATTACACCACGGTGTGGAGACGGTAATTCATATGTACGGACATGTAGTGATTTCATTTTTCATAGGATGGGTAGAAGGTGGAATACAGTTGTTTCATAATAATATTAACCTCTCAGTATATAATTAATATTGTATTAATTATTTATAATGAAAAAAATCATGACTTGGAAGTAGAAGAACAAAGAAGTTTGAAATAATCGGTAAATTATATTACCACTTCTTTGAAGTGCCTCCTCTAAAAAACCTCTTAGACCACTAGAGTTTGTATTTGAAGAATACCATCACCTATATAATGTCTCTAGGAAAGTTTATGATGTAAATTGGTAGGTGATAGTTTAGCTTTAAGGCTTAAAATAAACTGAAGAGTTTAGTGAGGAAGTGCCCTTTTATAATTGAGGTGAGGGGCACTTTTAGAAACCTCAAAAATATTAATTTATTATTAATTTATTTTCGTTTTATAATGATCCAAAACTCATTTACATAAGATATAAGATTATTATGGTTCTAAATACTATTATTCGATAAAATTTAGACCTGTTTTTATTTTATTTCAAACCTTTTCATATTGATTAATCCTTATTTAGTCTATTTAAATTAATTTATGGTAATAATATTCTAAATATTTAATGGTTATAAATATTTACTTATGTGTTGTAAACTATCCATAATTGGATAATTTATGACATTTTAGACCATATAATTTAAAATTTGTAATTTTTAAATATTTTTTTGATTTTTAAATAATTTAATAATATAATATTTTTATAAAATATCAATAGTGTCAATTTTAACACTATTCATTTATTTCACTTCAAATAAAATCCACACAGAATATTAATTCGAAAAAAATATATTAAATACACTCATAACATGTCATATTCACCTATAAAATTTTTGGATCACATTAATTAGTTAATATTATATTTATTTTAAAATTTTAAAAATCAATTATTTGATATTTCTATCAATAAAATAACTTCAACATCACTATTATGTCATCATTAATGGTAATTATTTAATCATTAAAATTTATAAATAAATTCACATGATGTAGATAGTTTCAATATATATCTGGAGACTATTTATGTTCTATGTTTTATCATTTTTATCACTATATTTAAATTATTATACTTAGAAGATATATGAGAGTCACATTTTCTCACCTTATTTTGTTTTAATTATAATTACATCACTTTCATGGAAAAAAAGTCCATTAAATGAATAAATTATGACCCATAGATGATATTTTTATACTTTAATTTATAAAATAGGATTTTTTTAGGTTTTAGGGTAATTTTATTATCTTTATCATTTTGTAAGTTACCCTAATTTACCTGGTTTACCTTTAACTATGGTAAATAAAAATTATCGTAGTTACTATTCATAATATCTAAAAAATAAAATTTACCAATTAAAATAATTTGGACCCATTTATTCCAAATATTGAATCCATTTTTTTTAATTCAAAAAACATAATTGGTAGAAATTAATTTCCAATTAATTCTCGTTGTCAAAAACCAAAAAGCGGGTTTATAAGAAGTAAAAAACTTATCAAAAGATTGTCATGTATTTATGTACAATTTAAATGTGAAATTACATAAAATTACCAAAATTGGAATAAATGAGAAAAACAAAATCCAATTAAACTTTAAAAACAATTAAAAAAATAATCTATATATATAAATAAATTAGACAAAAATGCAGTTTTGAATTAAAATGGAGTATTTTTCACTATTCATCAAAATATAAATTTCATCAGAAAAATACCAAATTTTCAACCAAGTTAAATTTCGATGTCTCGATTCCAAATAAGACATTTATTTTTAAAATATAATATTTAAAAGTGTTAAAAAATATATTTAAAATTGGTGCGCCATCAAAAGGTGGAAAACTGTATTTTTTTAATACTTATTTTATCTGACAAAATTGAATTTGTTGTAATATCATGTTATAGAAAATACATAAAATAAATGTTCCTATTATATAAAATTCAAAATTTTGTTAATAATTTTCATAATGGTTATTTTATATCCCATTAAATAATAATATTTTAATAATATGTCATTATTTAGTGAAACTTGGTATTTCATACAATGCAAGCTATCAAGGAAGGCCGCTATTGTGTGTAACGCAAGAAAAGTCAGAGTTGTGTGCAGTGAAATATTCCTTTGGTGTTGCGTATAACATAATCCAAACATATCTCTTTCATAGATTGAATAAAATATATACTCATTGTTGCGTGTATCGTACGCCAACTCAGAGTTGCGTGTAACATACGACAAGTTGATTTAGTGGGAAAGGAATGTTTGACTTAGTTTATTGAAAGATATAAATGAAGATTTTAATTTATTTGAAAAAAATGGTCCATAAAAACTTGGGGTTTTATATATGATATTTGTAACAGAGTTCTATACCAAATAATTGAATATAGAAATCATTGGGAACATGATTGTGGGCTATTCTCTAGATAAGGGTGAACTTGGAGGGCCTAACCCAAGGCTAATAAAAGTTTGTTAACCAAGAAAAATCCTGATTTTCATCAATAAAATTATAATTATAAAAAAGTTTGGAGTCCAAGATACCATTTTTGTCCGGTTCCCAAACTAGAAAATCATCAGTATTAATAAATGTATAATTATTAATCATTATTATAATATCAATGGGTAAAGCCAAGTATGGAGTGCCCAACCAACAATTAATAGACATACCAGTGTTTTTAGGTAAAATAATAGGATCATCCATGTCAATGATGGTAAATACATTCCAATTATCCACCCCAAACTTCAGAAAATATTCTCTATTAACTATCCATCTAGAGAGAGATATGATTTTAACAAAAAGTATTCTTAATAGATGTCCAGATAGAGGAGTCCATGTATTGAAAGTTTCCTTATTTTAGAATGTTTAGAAATATATAACTAAGAAAATTAAAGTTTGTGTAATAATTTTTTAGAAGGTTCCATGTGATCATATCCTGAAGGTAATCATTAAAGATATTAATATTTTTAATACCTAAACCAATACTAGCTAGAAGATTACAACATTTAATATAGGGAACCATGATAAGATTGCTTTCAAGAGTGATACCACTCCAAACAAGGTTTCTTATAATACCATTAAGATTTTTAATCAAACCAATGGTCCATTTATAAACCATTATGAAGTAGACCATTTTAAAATAATAGTGTATTTAACAAGACAAATTCTTCCATCCATAGATAGCTATTTTTCTTTCCAAGTAGATAGATGATTTTTTATTTGATCTTTGATGTTGGAGAAGTAGGTACTCTTAGTTTTTCCTTAGAATATGAGGAATCCATTGTACATGAAGGGGAAGGATCACTCTTTAATACCATGGTCATTCATAGTGCTAATTTTTCTAGCCATAGAGAATCTTTTTTCAAAGAAAATAAAATATGTATTCCAGTTAATGGATTTGGAAGAGACATATTAATAGTGAAATAGGGAAGTTTTAAGGTTTTGAATGATTCTTTTATCACCTTGAATAATAATAATTATTTAATCCACATACAAGAGGTGAGTGGTAATAGTCAGGTTTCTAGAGGTAATAATGGGTTTTATTTTACCTTGATTGACCATTTGAGTGAGGAGTCTACTAAGATAGTATTATACAATAGAAAAAACGATGTTAAAGAGTGGTTCACCTTGTTTGACACCTTTGGTACAATTGAACTATCCTTTTGTAGTGACATTAATCTAAATGGAACTGTGATAAGATTCAAAAAGTGTTTTGATTTATTTGATAAAATTTTTATTAAATCCAATGTTTCTGGGAACTTTTCAAATAAAACACCAATCTATAGTGTTGAAATCTTTCATAATATCAAGTTTAATATATATTCTACATATTCTACTAGATTTCATTAAGATATTGTTACTTTAAGAGTTAGGGCATTGGAAATCTTGTTTGGTTCTTCCTTTGAAGAAGCTAAACTAATTCCAAGATATGATATTTTGTAAGAAATGGGGGAAAGTCTATTTGTCAAGAGGTTTGGAGATAATTTTATAGATCATGTTTATGAGGGAAATGGATATGAAAAGGTTAATTTTAGTGTAATTTTCTACTTTGGTAAAAAGAGATAGGATTTTATCTTTAATTTCATGGGGTTGGAGCCATTAAAAAGAAATATTTGACTAAATTACAAATATCCCTTTGAATCGTATCCCAGTACTGTTGACAAAAAGATTTATTAAAGCTATCAAGTCCATGATAAACATGAAGTAGATCCACCAATAGATTTATTGGTGGGTCGTTCATGCTTGTAGGATTAGTATTATCTTCCTAGTATTTTGGTTATTTATATTATTAATTTATTTAATCTTTGTTCTTCATTATAATAACAAAGAATTGAGTTAAACATAAATAATAGTCTTGGATTATTCCTCTTGTAATGTTTTTTGGTTTTCTTACCCCATTCAGCACACTTTCGTCATCAGTATTTTCTTGTTACTTAGTTCAACCAATACCCAGTAATTGATCATTGTGTGACCATTATTTAGCACAATAGATAGATACCATGTGTTTGGAATCATGATAAATGGAGTGATTGAGGTGTGATGGTGATGGGGGATGATTGTATGTAGATTGGTTTTAGATATGATGATCCATGTTTGAATTTTAGCATGTGTAATATGGTGCAGTTTGGAAAAAGGAAATTCTTGAGAAGTGGATGTGGCTGGATTCTATCCATCAATGATGGAAAGTCCCTGAAAATACTATATCCATGATTAATGGTGAGTTTTTTTGTGGAATATGAGTTGGTATTGGAATGAGTGGATACATGAATCTTTCTATAATTTCTATAAAATTCATGACTACAAGACATATTGTTCAGAGAAAACATGCCATGTAGTCACTCTTTTGTGATACAAGGGTATACACATAGAGAAAAATATCACATGTCAAGTGAAACGTGTCCCACACCATGTGACACGATGGTGGAGGGTCATGGTGTACCATAGGGTTACATGGGAATGGACACATCCAGGAACACAATCATGGTCAGAATACATAGGAATAACCCAGTACTCAGACACAACTAGGTACAGGGGCAGAGATAGAGAACACGGGCATGGACCAAAGTATACGAGCACAGCTATATTTATATCGTCATATGATGGGACCATGTTTTATGTCGACCATACCTCTACATTTCATGTATCCAAATATAACTTGATGATTATTTGGAAAAATGAATGTCATGTGATACATAGATACACTAGAGGACACATGGAAGACCAAATATTCCATGTACTCTCAAGTACATGTCATGTAAATTTTCCAACATAGCTTGGGCCCTCTGTCAATTTAGTTTGGACCATTATTGGTTGAGTGTTTTCCCTTGGTCTATCCCTACAAGGGTACAATGTATAATTATGTCCTTAGCTAAGGATTTTTATCCCCTCTATGGGATGAATCTTAGATAGAGTTTCAGGAATACCTCCTTATGATCGGGTTGGGATCCTTATTCATTATATCACCTTTCCTGGGTGGAATTTGAGGAATTGTTGTGACTAACTTATGTTGGAATATTATCCCCTGCTTAACGGGTTATTCTAGGTGGGGTTTGTGATGACCCCCATGAGCATTCGGTATGATACCCTGCCTATTTATAGAGATATTTTGAGATCCAATGATTGTTTATTTGGTGAGTATTAGTGATTACAACCTCTCAAATGAGTTATATCATTGATATCATTGCTCATGGAGTGAGTTCTCATCAATACGAATTAACTTGGATCCCTGAGTGGAATCATATGGATCGTAGTACAGTTAAGACCTCTATGAGACTCGATTCTTATTATGAGTATTTCTAGGATTTTTTTATATTTCTCACATCCTAATTTACATAACATTGTAAGATATGACTACTCTGTTGATTCTTATGTTTTGTGATTTCAGGTTTCCCTATTGGGAATTATTATGCTCACTCATGAATGGGGTTTTCCAACAAATATCATGTCTTATACAGATGATAGGCCTTTTTACAGAGTCCTTGGAGGACTAGGACAAGGAAGAGAATAGTGAGATGAAAACCCATGGATTATTCAAGGTTTTATATTTGACAGCAGTCCCCTCCTTATTTTTAGTTTGGAATCTCTTGTCAGTTTTGGTGGGATTGTATTTGAAACTTTATGCTACCCAGTTTTATACTCTAATGTGGGATTGATGTCATACATGCATTATGTTATTATTTTTACATTATATTTAAACATTTTATAGGTATTTGGAGATGTTTTCATCTGTATAATTACTTATTATAAGGCCTCTCATGTGTAGATATTCCTACTCATTATCGGTCGTCAGCCCTTGGTATATTTGAAGTGGGCTTGGGGTTCCATACTCAGCTTATAACTAGCCAATTAGGCCCCGTTTGGTTAGTTTGGGACATTCATGTGATAATTTTGGTGCACTATCCCACATAGTATTAAACCCATTTTCTTTCATTACTTTTAAATACTAATAAAGAGTTCCCTCTAATAAATAGAATCACACTCCAAAACATTTTCTATTGTGGGATTCCAAAAACCACCACCTTTAAAAAATTAAAACAAATGCATTAAATATTTTAAAAAAATTATAATCCAAAAATACCCTACCATTATAAAATATTTAAAACAAAATTTTGAAAATAAAGCATTATTGTTGAATTTTTTACAGGTACTTTAAACCCATTTTTAAGGAAGTTTTATATACCAACTCCCTTGAAATTTCCTTTGTCAGTGGGTGATAAAAATTTTCACTCAATCTAAAAAAGTATATAGTTATGATATTATTATATATCAACTTCCTCAAATAGAAATATCTAAGTCCAATGTGTCTAGATTTTCTATTATAATTATTATTTTATTTCTTAGCCAATGTTTCTTAACTTCCATAGTGTATAAAAAAAATATATTTCATCATATCCCATAATGGTAGATTTGATAAAAGATATATATTTCATTAAACTTAATTTTCATTAGCTGTTGAACTAACAAACTCAGAGTCCATTGCAAATTCTATTAAATATGTTTGTTTCTTTTAACCCTAATAGATCACTCCACATCTAAGTGTAAAAACCTAACCTCTCATAAAATATACATCCTCCATATTAGTTATCCATGTTGCATTTGAAGGACCTTTCAATACCCCTACATTTACACTATAACATATATACTAATCCATAGTAACCTTTATATACTTGATTACTCTTTTAATTGTGTCCCATTATACAAAACCTAGATTACTCATATACCTACTCAACATTCCAATAGAATTTCAAATTTTGGATCCTGTATATCTCATAGAATACATGAAACACCCAATCAACCTTGCATATTCCAATTGAGAAACTACCCTGCCCAAATTTGGCAGCATCCAAGTCTCAGAAGCATATGGTGTTTAAACTAGTGAACAATCAAATTGTTCAATAACCTCTTATACTTTTAAAATATAATGAGATTGAGAAGGCAGGATATAATTCTAATTTCTAAATATTATTATTTCCAAAATAACAATATCTTCACCTAAGCCTTTAATATCAATGTTTTTAGATAAAAGAGATTTACTCTCATTTATTTGATTAATATTAGTTCCAATAAATTACCATGTAATAAAAATATAAACAATTAATAACTCCATGGTTATTATGGAACCTACTATAAACACATTTATTATCTTTGATAATCAAAAATTCATTAGATGACATTATTTCATTAAATTTATCATGCCATTTTTTGGAATATTTTTTTAATCAATATAGGGAAAATAACAATTTGAAAAAAGTTTCTTCTTTACTAGGTACTAGGAATCCGTCCGTTTGTTCAATATATATTTATTTATAAAATTCACCATTTGATAATTATTTTTTGACATCCATTTTTTTAATTTCAAAATTATTTATGGAAGATAAAAAGAGAACGATTCTAATCAAATCACTTATGGACACAAAATCATAGGTATCAAAATAATTGAGTCCTTCCACTTGGGTAAACCCCCTATATACCGATATGGATTTATATTTTTCAACTATTCCATTTTCTTTTTATTATATTATTAATAACCACATATAACATATTGGTTTTGAACCCTGAGTAAGATCAATTAAAATCCATGAATTATTTCTAGTTATAGATATAATTTCATCTTTTTTAGCTTCCTTACAAAGAGACACATGTTATAATAACATAGACCCTTTGAAAATTTGTTGGTCAGACACTATATTGAGTTAAACTCAAGTTTCTATAACAATATTATCATTGGTTACTACCAACAAGTATATATTGAAATTAGATAAATGTGTCTTGGTTATTTGAGTTCATTTACATTTACTAACCTCACATCCTGTAACTTCTTGAGAAACTCTTATTTGAGCCAGATTCATCTGTTTGGAATTTCTTAGTTAAATAGGTAAGTCTAGATTCATCAAAAATTACATCTCTTGGTTAAATAACTATATTAATAGCTACTAAATCATTTCATTTTTCAATCATGAAAATGTAATATTTTTAATTCTCTGTATATCAAAGAAATATTCTATCAATACCTATTTTACCCAATTTTTCTCTTTTAGGTTCAGTTACTCATATAATTTCATGACAACCCAAAGCCTTTAAAAAATTTAGTTTTAGTTTCATATGATTCCATAACTTATATGGATTAATATCCTTCCTTATTGTGGAAATAAAATTTAGGTTGTTACATGTTATGAATAATGCCTCACTGCAAAAACCTTTTGAGAGAATTGATAAAAAAAATCATAGAATGAACCATTTCCATTAATGTTCTATTATTTCTCTTAATTACCCCATTTTTTGAGGTTTTTAGGGATCTTTCACTTCATGTATAATCCAGTGGATTCAAATAATAAAGTATTATAGTGTTCACCTACCCTTTTGTCTAAAATGAATTTAATTTTAAGTATAAATTTGTTTTCATCCTCAATTTTATATATAATAAATTTATATATAGATTTTTCTTTATCATGTAAGAGATATAAATTGAAAAATCAAGAAAATCATCAATAAATATTAAAAATAAATTTTATTACCTATGGTGGGTATATCATGAAAACCATATATATCACAATATATAAATTCTATAAATGTACTTTTCCTTTTTATAATTGTAAATGTATTCCTAATTACTTTAGTTTTCATGCAAGTTACACATTTATTAACATTTTTATCCATGCTGGGTAATAATTCCAATTTTGACGTATCATGCATTTTCTTAAAATTAATGTGGCCAAAAAAATATTCCATAAATCAAAAGACACTTTCAATTAAGAAGAAACAATATTTTTATTAAATTTCAATAATCTATTGTACAAGTTATCATTTACAATAAATACCCCTCTCACTAATAGAACAAAGTTATATTCCTCAAATATAAGTCTAAACCCATTCTTGTTTAACAAGATCCTCGATACTAGGTTCCTATAAACATCGGGAAGATGAAAAATATCATTTAAGGTGAGAATCATTCTGGAGGTAAACCCAAGATCAACCACTCCATTCCCTTATATGGTTATTATTACAGAGTTACTCATTTAGAGTGAATTCCAATATTTGATTGATTTTATCCTCTTCATTATAGATATATTATTTCAAATGTTTCATGTATGACCAGAATCATTCCACCAAGAAGAGTTATCCTAAAGAACATTCACATTAAGGATCATGACCATAATGTGATTTTTGACTTCTTATTTCAATATTTATTATTATTAATACAACATTCCCTTTTGAAGTGTCTCAACTTTCCACAAAATTAATAGACCCCTTTATTATACTTTAATTTCACCTTTCCTTTTAAAAGATATTTTAGAAATATTGGGGACCAATATGGAACCATTAGCTTCATCATGATGACCTTGGGTTTATCATCATTAGGATCATTGGTATCATAATTATTTTTATATTACACCTCAATTTTATGGTTCTTGAATAACTCCTTGTGGGAAATATCTTAATTCTTATTTTTTGGAGAATATTTAACATTATCCATGAATTTGGGATCTTATAGATGATGGATGTGATGATGATAACAACATACATATTGATATTGTTTCTTAAGGTGTCATAAGATAAATTTTATTTCATATAATTTCTCCATAATACATCTGTTATCTAAAATTTTTTATGAAATTAACTTTCTGACTGGGAATTTCTTTCTTATCACATCCTCAATGGTGTTATTTTTCTCCAAGGAATCACATATCATTTTTGTGGTTAGAGGATGTTGATATGATTCAAATAGGTGGTAATATAATATGTTGAGTATGTTCCCTTGAAAAATTATATCATCATTCTTCCATATTTTCCATATACTAGAAACCTAAAGTATCACATCTTTGGATGTGGCTAGATTCTAATTTGAGAGAAAGAACATCACTTTTAGAGTTTCAAGTAGCAATTTTATCTTATTTTTCTAAATTTTTAATTTTTTTATTATATTTTATCCTCCTTCAACTCATTTTTTTTCATCACAATATCTATATTGAAGGAATATACTCTTAATATTGGAGGTAAAATCAATGGGTAATGGATATGGTCTTTTTTTGGATATTAGTAGAAGGATCTTAGTGAGTCTTATTATATTGTCTCTCTTCTTAAGAGTATATTTTTCCACACCAAAATGTAAGTACTATGGGTTTACATTAAATCCTCTTTAGGATACATTGGTGGATCAATACTCAAAAAAGTACTTTATGATGAGTATATCTTGGAGAATTATTATAATTAAGAAATATTTTAAAAGGGGTTTTTTGTTTCACACCGAAAAAATTATTTTAATCTTGTTCATGGATTTTAAAGAATAACAATAAATAATGGAGTAGGAAGAGTGAATTATTTCATGGAAGTAATTTTCCCATTTTCTAGAGGATCCATTTTATAGAAATGGAGGTACCCATTAAGATAATTCAGCCTTTAGTTTTGTAAAAAATAAACCTTTTATAGAAAGGTATATTATTTCTATATTTAATATTTTTCATTTAATTATAGCAAATTGATTATGTGGCCTAGAACACACCCACTAGTGAACCATTAATTCTGTTAGATCAAACATGATCTAATTAACTGTCAAAATCATACATGTTCAGTGAACTAGGTTGACTGACCAAATATACCAATTTGGACTTATGCCTGAACTACTATGACCCACCAATCCTTCGTAGAAATTAGGTCACCTCTAATAACCTCACACTAACATGGAGTGTGAAGTGAAAAGTGTTCCACCAAAGTTCCACATTGCACATTTCTATGCACTCATTGTTACACTTATGGGTGGTATAGTATATAATCCCATATAGGATTGAACCCATTTTCCACTATTAATTTTAAATATTAATAAATATTTCCATCTAGTAAATGTAACCATACTCTAAACCTTTTTCCTATGAGGTATTACAAAAACATTCCTATTTAAAAACATAAAACAAAACCTTTAAATATTTTAAACAAAATTATCATCCAACAATCCCACGCCATTTTGAAATATTTCAAACACCAGTTAGAAAATAAATAATCATACACTATTGGAATGAAATTTAATAAATAAATGTGTCTATAGGTTTCAACCTTTTTTATAGTATATACAAAATCAAATCTAGAAAACGAAACAGGTGACTGTTGTCTTAAATATGTAACTATTATTATCTATCATATTCATCCTACACAATTATGTTCAAATTTAATTGTTTTTTATATACTCCAAGACACCATTATGGTCATTTTATATTATCCATTAATGAGTGTTTGAGATCCAATGTCATCATCACTTTAGAGTGGCCCTACTCCTATATTCACTAAAGATATCCAACAAGTATTCCCATATTTCAAAACTTGTTTTAAGTTCTTGGTTCATTAAGAGTTTAAAACTCACCCTCTATTCCCTCATAGGAACCAAAAATTATATTCTTTGGAATTAATATATTTTATTTACTTCCTTCACACATAACATATAATTTCTTATATTGAACTTATACATTCAAAGTTGTCACGTGGTAAGTTATGGTCCCATCATTGGTGAATTTTTTATAATAACTTTAAACACATCTCTAAGGAAGTTTTGTATAAAATATCCCTTGAAATTACATTTTTAGTGGGTCTAAAAAAATTGTCTCAATATAAATAATTATATAGGTATGATACCATCATGTATAAATTGACTCACATTATTATGTATGAGACCAATGTCCCTTTATTTTTCATTATAAGTAATATTTTATATCCTAGCCAATGTTTCTGGACTATCGCAGTGTTTAGAAACTAGAGATATCCACATTTAGATATAATAAAAGATATATAATCCATTCCACTTCCTTTACAATATCTACTAAAGTAATAATCTCAAAATCCATTGTGAAGTCTTTTATAAAAACTTTTTTCTTTGAATCCCAGGAGACCACTCCACCTCCAAGTGTAATAACTATACAAATCATTGAAGATTGATCCTATATATTATTTAAAGAGTTCACATAAAAAAAATTAAAATCCACTTAGGTTTCCATTATAATATATATAGTAATCCAAATAACCCTTTAGATACTAAAGTATTCTTTTAACTGCAACCCATTTTTCATAACCAGTATTATTTGTATACCTTCAAAACTTTTAAACATAATATTAAATGTAGAGAATTTTACATGTCATGGAATAAATTATACACCAAATCACCCTTTAAAATACAATTGAGAAACTTCCCTACCAGGATTTGGTAGCATCTTAGTCCCAGAATTATATGGGGTAAAAACAGATGAACAATAAAATTGTTCAAACCACTTTAATATTTTATAAACATGAATAGATTGAGAAAGAATAATGAAATTCTTGTTTCTAAAAATTTTGATTCCCGAAATATCATTAGATTCACCTAAGCCTTTGATGTTAAATTTTATAAATAATATAGACTTAGCCTCAATTATTTGATCAATAAAAGTACCAAAGTAGGCATGTCATCAAGTTATAAACAAATAGAAATGGCATGGTTATTATGGAACCTACTTTCAACACATTTATAATCTTGGTTAACTAAAAACCATTTGGTTGTTTTATTTTATTAAATTTTTCATGTCATTTTTTTAACTTATTTTAAACTATTTAGGTATCATACTAATTTTCAAACCTTATTTTCTTTACCAGGTTATATGAATCCTTTTGGTTGTTCAATATATATATTTCATCAAATAATTAATGATTTTTTAATATCTATTTGAAGAATTTACAAGTTATATATGGAGAATAACGAGAGAATAAATATAATTAATGCATCCCAATCCATGGTAGTATAGGTATTGAAATAATTGATTAATTATTTTTGAATAGGAACCTTAGCTACCAATCTAGATTTATATTTTTCAATTATAATATCAACTTGTCATTCTATTATAAATACCCACTTAAAACCTATTGGTTGAAAACCTTTAGGAATATCAATAAATATCTATGTATTATTCTTGATTATATATTCCATTTAATCATTTATATCTTCCTTCCAGGTATACGCATGAAAATATGACATAACCTCTTTGAACATTTCTCAGTAAAACTCTCTATTGAGAAAAATTGAGGTTTATGTAGCAATACTATCATTGGTTCCTTCCAAAAAGTGAATATATAAATCAGATCCATATATCTAGGGTATCCAAGTTTGTTTAATTTTTTAAACCTCCTGGACCATATCATCTTGAGATACTCTTTTATTTGATCTAGATTCCTCTATTTGGATATTCTTATGTAAATAGGAAATACTAAATTTATCAAAAATAGCATCTCTTAATTTAATAATGGTATTACCAGCTACTAAATAATTTGATTCTATAATAATGAATTTATAAGATTTTTAATTCTATTCATATCCAAGAAATATTATTCCAATACATCTTTTATAAAAATTTTAAATTTTATGTTTTGGTACTCTCATAATTGTATGACAAACCCAAACTTTTAAATAATTTAGATTTGGTTTTGTATGATTACATAATTCATATAGAGTCATAGACTTCCATTTTATGGGAACAAAATTCCAGATGTGAAACATTGTCAATAATTCATCTCCCCAAAACCTTTTGAGATTCATAACACAGACATCATGGAATTAACAATTTTCATTAATCTTATATTATTTATCTTAGAAAAACTATTTTATTGAGGTGTATAAGGATATTTCACCTCATGTATTATCCCTAGGGATTCAAAAAGTGAAGAATTATTGTATTAACCTCCCCTATTTTGTCTGAGGAATTTGATTGTAAGTATATATTAGTCTTTAATTTCATTTTCATATATAATAAATTTATCTATAACTTTATCTTTATAATTTAAAATATAGACATAGAAAAAATTAGAATAATAATTTGAAAAATTTATAAATTACTTCTTATTACCTATGTTATGTGTATCATGGAAATCACATAAATTACTATGTATTAATTATAGCACATTGTTTTTCATTTCTATAGTTGTAAATCATTTCCTAACTATTTTGGTTTTCATGCAAGTTACACATTTATTATAATTTTTATCCATTCTAGGAAATAATTACATTTTTGAAATATCAAGAATTTTCATAAAATTAATGCGACTTGAATGACTATAACATTAATCAAAAGACTCTATAAGTTTATCAGAAACAATATTAGTATTCAATTTAAATAATCCATGATTGAAGTGAACCTTTCTAGAAATGATCCCACACTTTAATAGAACAATGGTATATTTTTCAAATACAAGCTTAAACCCATGCTTTTTTAACTCTCTCCCCAAGACTAAGTACCTATGAAATTTAGGCATATACAATACATCATTTTAGAAGAGTATATTTCCCAAGCAAACTCAAGATGAACCACTCCCTTCCCTTGAATATGTATGCTTTAAAAGTTCCATATATACATTGATGTCCCAAATTTTATTGATTTCATCATTATAAAGAGAGATATATAGTTTCACATGTTTTTTGTAGCACCAGAATCAAAACAGAGAAGAGTTATCCTCGATAAAATTATATTCAAATAACAAGGTCATAAAGTGAAATTTTTAAGTTTTTATTACCATATTACAAATATGACATTCCCATTTGAAGTGACCCATATTTACATATAATTAGTATTCCCTTTTAATCTTCTTGAATTTAACCATTCCTTTTGAAGGATAGTTTGTATATTTTTATTCATTTGAGTACCTAGATAGAACCACTCCCACCACCTTGAGGACCTTGGATTTATCATCCTTATTCTTGTTTTTATCCTCATTCTTTTTATATTCCTCTTAAATTTATAGGTAGTTAAGTAATTAGTTGGGGAAAATATCTTAATTCTTATGATTTATATATTATTTAACATTATTACTATAATAAGAGATATTAATGATGATGGATGTGAAAATAATAACATCGTCAATGTATATCATGTATTTCATATTCCATCGTCACATAACTTCATTATTTTCCCATTTTTTATTTTTCGGGAAATCATAGTTCTCTCATATTTATATATAGGGGGCTTTAGATTTCAGATCATAGACACAAATTTGAGATTTGTAAGAAGCAAGTGAATCCCTATTTCTTACCCCTTGAAGTTATTTCAACAAAATTGATCCACTTATATTTCATTTTTTATCATCTCCATATCCATGTTTATTTAATATACTCTTAATATTATAGGAAACAATGGTGGATAATGGATAAAGAATTTTTTTTGGATGAAGTAGAAAAGCACTCACCAGGCATGTTATGTAATCATTATCATAAAGAGTAGATTCACCCCCACCAAGATAGTAGTACTATGGGATTCCCATGAATCCTATTTAGGATACAATAGTGCCTCAATACATGAAAGAATTTCAATTTGGAGAGTATCCCTTGAAGAATATTTGGAAATAAAAGATCTTTGAAAAAGGTTTTTTTCATCAAAAAAGTGTATTTGATGATTATAGAAGTCTTTTGAGGAATATCCATAAATATATGAATATGTGGAGTGAATTAATTCTTATAAATAATTTTCCCATCTGTTAGATGCTCCATTTTATAGACATGGAGGCACTCGTTCATATAAACCATCCCACATATTCGAATGGTTAGATACATTTTTTGGAAGGTTATATTATTTCCATATTTAATCATATCTATTTGATTTAATATAATCAATTAAGTTTCCTATATTGAACCTTCTAGAGTATCATTACATCTATTAGATCACACTAGATCTGATCGATTATCCAGGTCATACTCATTCAGCAAACTAGGTTGCCTCACTAAAAGTACATGTTTGATCTTGGTCCTAAACTAGTATAACCCAATGATCTGTTATAAAAAATTAAGGCACGTCTAAGAACCTTTCACTGACATGGTGTGTAAATTGAAAAGTGCACAAAAAAATCACTATATCTCACCTTTGTGAACACATGTGTGTGACTGCATAGACAGTGCGGTGCACGGTCCCACACAAGATTAAAACCCTTTTTCCTTTATTGTTTTTAAATATTAACAAATAGTTCACCATAATAAAGGGAACCACACTCTAAACCTTATTATTATGTAGGAATACAATAACCATCTACTTTAAAAACTTAACAGACAACCTTTCAATATTTAAAAAATAATAAATCCTAAAATCCCCCACCACTTTAAAATATTTAAAGCTCCATTTTAAAACTCAATATCATACACTCTTAGAAGGAACTTGAATAAATACAGTAATTTCTTGGTTTTAACCATTATATAATAGAGACAAATAAAACATTAATAGATAAATAGGTGGACACTATATTGAACATGTAACACTTTCTTACCAAATAGATTCATCCTAGAAAAGTCTATTCAAATTCCTTAAAACTTAATCTACTTCTTGACAATATTATTTATATGTGTCTCTTATCATTTCATTAATATTTTTGAGTCAAATTCATAAGCTCTTTGAAGTGGAATTTCTCATACATTCACATAGGAAAACCAAAAAGTGTTCCCATGTTTCAACACTTATTTGAAATCCTTGGTTCATTGAGAGATTTAAACTCACCCTCCTTTTCCTCATAGGAACCAAACACCATTTTCTTGGGATGTAATATAATTTTGAGGTTTACTTTACACATATGATATAATTCACTATATAAAACATATACATTTGAAGTTATCACATGTTTATTTTAGGTCCTATAATTAGTATATTTTTTAAAAGGACTTTAAACTCTTCCCTAAAGATGTTTGGTATACCAACTCACATGAAAGTCCCTTTATTATTGGGGATAAAAAAATAGATTTATCTAATAAAGTGTATTTTTATGATACCATCCTCTATCAACTACCTCACATAGTTATATTTGAAACTGATGTGTCTCTATTTTCCATTATAAGTATTATTTTATATCTTAGTCAATATTGCATAACTATCACAGTGAAAAAGAAACTAGAGATATCACGATAGACCACAGTTATGGATCTAATAATATAGATCAAATCCATTATGCTTCCTTTTTAGTATATTATAAAGAAAAAAACTCAAAATATACTAGGGAGTATGTTATATAAGTTTTTCTCTTTGAACTCAAAGAGATCACTCCACCTCCAATTGTAAAAATACAACCACTCATAGAATATTGATCCTAAAAATTAGTTATACAGATAACATCAAAAAAATATTTCAATACCCATAGGTTTCCACTTTAAGATATACAGTAATCCATTGTACCCTTCATATACTTGATTTCTCTTTTAACCACATCTTATTATGCATAACCTCGATTAATTGTATACCTTCTCGTCATTCCAAAAACATATTAAATTTAGGGTCTCAGACATATCATGGAATATATGAGACACCTGATCACACTTTCATATTCCAATTGAGAAACTTCCCTACCTAGATATGGTAGAATCCTACTCCCAAAAGCGTATGGGGTAGAAACCAATGAATAATCAAATTGTTCAAAACACTTTAATAATTTTTCCATTTAATTAGATTGATAAAGAATAATGAAAATATTATTTATAAAAAAAATTGTTCCCAAAATAACAATTTGATTCACCTATTTCTTTCAAGTCAACATTTCTAAATAAAATAAACTTTAATTTATTTATTTGATTAAAATCAGTTCCAAAAATAATCATGTCATCGACATATAAACAAATAGCAACACTATGGTTATTTTGAAACCTACAATAAAAATATTTATCAATTCTGTTAAATAAAAATAAATTTGATAATATTATTTCATGAAATATTTTTTGAGATTATTTTAAACCATATAGGTTTTGTATCAATTTTAAAAGAATAATTTATTTACCAGGTAAAATTAATCCTTAGAGTTGTTCCAAATATATTTGTTCATCAAATTCACCATTTTAGAATTCCATTTTAACATCCATTTGGTGGATTTAAAAATTATATATATAATATAAAACAAAAATAATTATAATTGAATCAGTCATAGCCATGAGATCATAGGTATTGAAATAATTAATTCCTTTCTTTTGAGTAAACCCCTTGGATACCAATTTGGATTTATATTTTTCAATTGTACCATTGAATTTTAATTTAATTCAAAATACCAACATAAAATCTATAGGTTGGGAAAATTGAGGAAGACTAACTAATATCCAAGTATTCATCCTAGTTGTAGATTTTATTTAAGATTTTATATCTTTCTTCCCTAGAGATTCATCAAAATATTACATAGCCTCTTTAAAAAAAATTTGTTTAATGTCTATATTGAGAAAAAATCATATTTTTTATAAAAAACTATAATTGGTTCCTTCCAACAAGTACATATAGAAAATATATTCATATGACTTGGGTATCTGGGGTCATTTAATTTTATGAGCCTACTTGACTATATATTCTAGAGATACTATTTAATTTGAGTTATATTCTTCTATTTTGATTTTATTAGGTGAATAAGTAAATATAGATTCATCAAAAATAGTATATCTATATTTAATAACTGTATTAGAAGAAACTAAATTATTTTAAATTTTAATCATGAATCTACGATATTTTTAATGTTCCACATATCCTTAAAATATTCAATTAATACCTTATTTACCCAATTTTCCTCTTTAAGGTTCTAGAACACAAAACATTAAATAATTTAGGTTTGGTTTCCAATTTATACATAATTTATAAGAATTCATAGCCTTCCCTTTTATGGGAACTCAATATAGGATGTGAAAATTTCTCAATAATGCCCCTCCCCAATAATGTTTTGTGACACCTAAGATAGAAAACAAGGTAATGTTATATTATTTCTATATGCTATACAATTTTTTTATGTGTATAGGGAGTTGTCACTTCCTGTATGATCCCAAGGGACTCAAACTATTAAAGACAATAGTATTCACCTCCCTTATTATATTTGAGGAATTTAATTTAGAATTATACATTTTTTCAACCTCCTTTTTATAGATACTAAATTTATTAATGACATTATTTTTAGGATATAAAAATATATATGGAAGAATATAGAATAATTACCAATAAATGTTATAGAGTTAATTTTATTACCTATGGTTGTTATAGAATGAAAAAAACATACATAACTATATATTAATTCTATCAGGTTACTTTTCCTTTATATAATTTCAAATGGTTTCATAAAAATTTTAGTTTTCATGTAGATTGTACATTATTATCACTTTTATCTATTAGAGGTAATAATTACATTTTTGACAAATCATGCATTTTCCTAAAAGTAATTTGACCTAAATAATTGTAACATAATTCAAAAGACTTTAGAAAGTAAGAAGAAAAAATATTTTTATTCAATTTGAATAATATATTGTTCAAGAGACCATTTCTAACAAATATCCCACCCTTGGATGGAAAAATTTATCAACCTCAAATAAAATCAGAAACCGATGCATGTTTAACAAGATCCCTGGGACTAAGTTCCTAGGAACTTTAGGCACACACATAACCTAATTTTAGGTGAGGCTATTTTATTGAGGTAAACTCAAGATCAACCACTCCCTTCCCTTATATGTTTATTATTTTAGAGTTCCCCAAGTTGATATGCATCCCATATTTGATTGATTCTTACATCATCAATAGAGATATGAAATTAAACATGTGTATTATAACACTAAATTCAATCCGCCATGAATATTTATCCTCAAGAACATTCACTTTGAATATCATGGATGAAAAGTGCTATTTTGAATCATAGTTTCCATAGTTATTCTTATTTAGATGATAGTTTTGTTTGATGTTTCATGGAATTACAGAGTAGTATCCTACCCCTTTCTTCTTATTGAATTAAACATTTAATATTGAAGGATTATCTGGATTTTTCCCTTTGAAGGCCTATATGGAACCACTCCCTATTCCCTGAGGACATGTATTGATCATCCACAGGCTCATTCTCCTCCTAATGCATTTAATATTCCACCCCAATTTGTAGGTATATGAGTTAATCATTGAGGTAAATATCTTTCTTATTTTCATTTTGAGAATGATTAAAATTCTGTAATGACTTTGGTTTTATTATATTATTCATTTGATTATTTTTTTTATATATCTAGATTTATCCTTGGAGTCACCATTGTTGGTCGGAGTGGTTTACTCAAGAGGGGGGTGAATTGAGTACCAATTAAAATTTCTATATTTAAAAGCAGTGTCTTGAAGACCCCCAAATGAAATAATAAATTAAACTGTAGTGAATTTATATTAATGTAGAGATTCTGTTAGGTTCTCAAGGGATTGATTAATTCCCAGTTAATCAACACAGGAGTGTGTGATTATCTTTTGAAACTAACTTACTAATCTACACTTAACATAAACACTTGCTAATTTAATTATCAAAGTAACTTTAAAAACAGTATTGGTTTTAAAGTGATTAGCAGCGGAATAAAACTTTGAAATAGATGGCACAACAATGTAACCAAGAGGTTCAGTCTCAAGCCGAGACTTAGTCCTCTCAAAAGTTTATATAAAAATGATCCACACCCTGGATCGGGGTTCAACAGTTTACAACTGTCCAGGTCCAAGACCTCTACCACTGTTCTTCGTGGGAAACAGTACAACAGCAACCAGCTGTCCAGGTCACACACGACCTCTACCACAGTTCTTCGTGGGAAAGAAAGAATGAAAGAGTTTTGGAAGGATTTACAGATCCTTCAGTTTGAGTACAGGAGACAGTGTATGTGTTAGATATAGCAGATAACACACACTGCTCGAAATGAATGGTAATAAATCACAGAACAAGAGATGTAGAGTTTAGAGATGGTTCTGGTGATTTCAGTATAGCACTGGACTCCTTTGGATTCGATTAGAAGTGAGTCTGAGTCCTCTTCTTGTTTCTGTTGAAAAACAGAGTGTCGTATGCTCCAGGTTCACAGGTGGTGAGAATGTAGTCGATGAAGTTCTTCTTGTAAGCACAGAACACTCCTCGAGTATGCTTGATTTTCTGTGAGCTTCTCTGTATTCCTCTTGTGCTTGTGTCGCTTTTGGTATAATGGATGCACCGCACTTTTCTGGTTCACTTCTTGTTTTGTTTTACACGTTCGCGTTCGCATCTCCTATCTTTCTGGTATGTAGTCTTCTCGTATTTATCTCCCATCAGGGGACAGAAAAGATTTCTTTTCAGCAGGTACGAGGTACGGGTTCCTGACATCCGACAACCTTTATCAGATATTTGACAAATCATTAAAATGTATGATATGACCGTTAGATAGATTAAATATAAGAAATAAAGAAATTCAAACAGAGTTGAGTGATCGGTAGGTAATCAGCATCGGTAGCTTGAACATCGGTAGCTTGAACATCGGTAGCTTGAAGTCATTAGTTTCTTTGACTCTATCGGTGGCTCTATGCGTCGGTTGGTACATGCATAGGTAGTTCCATGCGTCGGTAGGTACATGCATCGGTAGTTCCATGCGTCGGTAGGTACATGCATCGGTAGTTCCATGCGTCGGTGGCTGCGAGTCTATCGGTAGCTTCGTCCATCGGTGACTTATTCCATTGGTAGCTATTTTTACTTACACCGGTAGCTCTACGTTTGTATCGGTAGCTATTTTTACTTACACCGGTAGCTCTACGTTTGTATCGGTAGCTATTTTTACTTACACCGGTAGCTCTACGTTTGTATCGGTAGCTGTATTTATAAGTACATCGGTAACTCTGTGTTAAGTCTATCGGTAGCTGTCTGTCGGTAGACTAAGTCTATCGGTAGACTGGTTACCGGTAGCTCTTTATCAGTAGCTATAGGCAGATTACTTATCTGTTTTAGGCAGAACACATCCGATTGTGTTTGAATCAATTTAGAACTTGTATGAACATGGATAAATGATGATTAACATATTCCAAAGACTATTTAAAAAAGATGTTATTGGATTGATCACAGATTGGAAAGAATTAAAGTATAGATCAACAATACTTAACAATATCATAGAGGATGAAGACATAATTGGGATTTTTAACACAAATAAATACATGATTGAGATTATCAAAACAGGTGAGGTCAACAATCTCCCCCTTTTTGATAATCACAATTTATGATATTGGCATTTAACATAGTGAACATATAATAGTAAAGAGTATAGTATTGAATTCAATTTTCTCAGAGAAAATAGCATCATAGAGGAGAATATTTCTCATTTTGTTCTCATTCTCGTATAAAAGTTTCTCCCCCTCTCTTATTGTTCTCCCCCTTTGTGATAATCAAAAATGGGGAAAGCAGATATAAAGATATATATAGAGGAGAGAAATAAAACAAAGAGAAGTAAAAAGTGGTCTGTAGTATAGTTAGTCAAAAAGTACAACAAATACAGATTACACAGGAATTCCTAT
Organism: Viscum album; assembly: GCA_963277665.1. Lineage (NCBI taxonomy): Eukaryota > Viridiplantae > Streptophyta > Magnoliopsida > Santalales > Viscaceae > Viscum > Viscum album. Next base: position 2,129,927,310 of record OY728155.1, on the reverse strand, counting down.
CAAAAAGCTTGGCCACTGGTTCACTCCGCATCTGCAATGTGAGATTTTCCTTTAGGATCAGAAGGATGCTCGGGTGGTGAGGATTCAGGTGACGGTTTGGGAATGCCAGAAAAGATTAAAGGAGGCTGGGCCACTGACACAGAGTCAGGCTTGTAGGTTGAAGATTTTTGGGTGATCATTGGTTTGAGGCTTTGAATGGCTTGAGCAGGAGTCAGCTGGACTGAGGGAGCAGCTGAGGCAGAAGCAGGCAAAGCAGGAGGGATGATGACTGGTCTAGCATCAACATGCAAGAAGGGCAGCAGCAGATTTCTGAAATCCATAATAATTCCTCCTCCTCTTTCCATAGCAGAGAGGAAATCATCTTTGTTCTCCATGAATTTCTCTAAGGCAGGAGTCAATTCTCTGAGCTTGCTCACTTGTTCTTTGAAGGCTTGAGTGACTGGAGGGAGCTTCATGTGTTCCAACATTAGCTTGAAGTGGTGTTCGAGTTGATGCTTGGTGAAAATCTTGGAGAAATAGTAGTCCACTTTGCTTTTTATGGCTTCTTGAGAGGCAGAGGCTTCTCTCATAAAATCTTGAACTATCTTCATGATTTCTCTGGCAGAATCCCTTGTAGAAAGCACCACTCGGCTTAGCTCTGATGAGTCCCCAGAGCCACTGGTAGGAATAGAACCAATCTCCTCCAATATTGCTCGAACTAAGTTCATATCAACTGATGGTTTGGACGTGAGAGGGCCAAGAGAGAAAGAAACAGTTTCTTTAAAATTCTTTGACAAACCACTGATTAGGCTTTGAACTTGAGAGTCTTGTAATTGAACATGATCCTTCACTGAGGTTTTGAAACTTTCAAACACTGAGACAAACTGGCTAACCACACTCTTCACATAGGCTAGATCCTTGTCAGCTTGAGACTTGGAGCTCATATAGGAATCCAAAGCAACCACTGATGTCTTGAGAGCTTCCAGATCAGCTTCGATTCTTGAAGACTGAGTCTGGCATTCTTTCACTTCTTCCATAAGCTCAGACATAAAGGAAGATAAATTACAAGCCAGAGATAGCTCGAAGGATCTCTCTAGCACTTTCATCTCTTCATAAAAGCTTTCCTTCATCTCAGCAACTGAAGCACTGAATGATGCTTTTATCTCATCCTTCATGGATTCAAGATCTGATTTGGAGACAAAATCACTTGAGACAACTGCAGCAGATCCCCTTGCTGAGGCCAAATTAACTACCGAAGTAGTCATTATTGAATTAATTGAGGATGCAAGAGAGGTTTCCATTAGCTTTACTTCTTCAACAAAACTGGATTTGAGGTCCTCTTTCAGCTTAGTCAAATCATGAAATCTGACCACATCATCAGGCAACAACTCAGCAGCAAGATCATAATTGGTCTTTGGTCTATCCACAGACATCTCATTGTCAGAATCTGGATAATCTAATCCACAGACTATAAACCCTGGGTCTTCTACCCAGTCTCCAATCTCAACAGCTACTGTTACATTCCCAAGCACAGACCGATGCTCCCCCTCAATGGGTGCATTCTCATGTATCACAACTGCCTTTTCTGCTGGCCGTTCTTCATCAGAATCTTCTACCACAAGTTCTACAGGTGCAGCATTTAGAAGATCTTCTGATACAGGTACAGCTTCTTCTCTATCTCTTTCTTCTTCAGCAGCAGGTATAGCTGAGTTTCCAATTAAGGGACTCATACTTAACCTACCAGAAGCAGGCGATTCAACTGCATTCTCCTTTTCCTCTTCTTCTTGGTGAGGTACAGACTGGTCTTCCTCATAAGTAGGCAAAACTTCCTCTACTTTTCCCTTCCTAGAATAAACCAGTTCTGCAACAGGACTTGGGGGCAAGTCTGGATCTCCTCCAACATCCATAGGAGTTTCTTCTTCTTCTTCTTCTTCTGTCTCATCACTATAAGCAGGTTCCTCTTCATCAGGTCTTAGACTCGGATCTCTCATATCCTTTGGTCTTGAGGGATAATCCACAGGATTAAACCTATCATAGATTTTCTGATCATCACTGACCCATTCTCCCTTCCATGGGTTCCAGTTAATTTTCATATACTTGCAAACAGTCGAGGTGATGCAGAAATTGTTCTTGACTACAACTGTCTCATCCTGAGACTCAGCTATTTCTTTCACTTTTATCATCACTGAAATCAGCTTGGCAAAGAACAAGGCATTGGTCTTTGACTTTGGTCTAATCATGTCTTCCATTTGAAGCATCAACAATCTGCACAGATTGACTTTTACACCATGTCTTATCAAATGAAGAAGATAGATATCTTGATATCTCAGATTTGCAAAATCTCCTCTCCTCGGTATTAACACATGCTGAACAAATTTGAAAAGAAGTCGATTCTCTCCATCCATTTCAGCAGCTACCACTTGCCTTTGATTTCCATTCCCAGTCAGCTCTTGTAAGGCGGTCTCATAATCAAAAATGTCACTACTAGGTGGCATTGCTCTTGACACATACCCAGAGACACCTTCATGTGGTACTTTTAAACTCTCAGCCCACTCTACTGAAGAAAAAGACATCTCTTTTCCATTTACAAAAGAGCTTACCCGATTCTCATTCTCAGATTTCTCAAAGGTTACAGACTCATAGAACTGCTTTACCAATTTCGGATAGTATGGGCCATTGTTATTCGAGAAACAATCCATCCATTTCTGGTCTTCCAGAATCTCGAGCACTAAGGATTTGCTAGGCAGTAGCCATTCCACGCACAGTTCCTTCTCGATTACTATATCTCTATTCTGCAAGTGAGGATTCACGGGTCGCCTTCCCGATCTAGTTTTGACTTCACTAACACTGGCTTTAAGCTGTGTCTTCTGCTTCTTGGCATTTGGTTCTGCACTTTCATCTCTGACGATAGGAAGCTTGGTTTTTGCCATCGCGGGTTTAGGGTTCTTGGTCGATTTGGATGCTAAGGTTCGAAGGTGAGAGATTTTGAGCTCGGTGAGGTAAGAAGTGGCTTAGACTTAGTTTTATCATTTAGGAATTCCAAATAAACGATTAAAATAGAGTAATAAAATAAAATAAAACGATTCGTATTCTTGGCGGCAGACAGAAGCTTTAAACTTTGCATCGGTGTGAGTTAATCATCGGTGTGAGAAAAAAAATCGGTGAGTGTTGTGCATCGGTGAGAATTTCTACGTCGGTGAGAAACTTACATCGGTGAGGATTTTCACATTGGTGAGAATTTTCACATCAGTGAGGATTTTCACATCGGTGAGAATTTTCACATCAGTGAGGATTTTCACATCGGTGAGAATTTTCACATCAGTGAGAATTTTCACACCGGTTGTGATTAAACATTCCCAGTTCATGTCTTATGAAACTTAGCCTATCCGAACTTAAAGGTTTAGTGAAAATATCAGCCAATTGATGTTCAGTGCCAATAAATTCAAGAGAAATATCACCTTTTTGATAGTGATCTCTTAGGAAATGGTGTCTTATATCTATGTGTTTGGTTCTAGAGTGAGATACAGGATTCTTAGAGATGTTTATTGCACTGGTGTTATCACAGTTGATTGAAACATGTTTAAAAACGTATCCATAGTCCAAAAGAGTGTGTTTCATCCACAGAATTTGTGCACAGCAACTACCAGCAGCTATATATTCTGCTTCAGCAGTAGATAATGCAACCGAGTTCTGTTTCTTACTACACCAGGAAACTAAGGATTTTCCAAGCAAATGACATGTTCCTGATGTGCTTTTTCTATCTAGCTTACAACCAGCAAAGTCAGCATCTGAATAACTCATTAACTCAAAGGATTGTCCTTTTGGGTAAAACAAACCTAAGTTAACCGTGTGTTTGAGATATTTAAAAATTCTTTTAACAGCAAGCAAATGAGATTCTTTTGGGTTAGCTTGAAATCTAGCACACATACACACACTAAACATAATATCAGGTCGACTAGCAGTAAGATAAAGTAAACTACCAATCATACCTCTGTAATTTGTTTGATCAACTGGTTTCCCAGTTTCATCTGTGTCCAATTTACAGGTAGTACTCATAGGAGTTTCACTTTCCTTGATACTATCCAGACCAAAACGTTTTAAAAGATCCTTTGTATATTTACTTTGATTCAAAATAATACCATTTTCATTTTGAAATACTTGAAATCCAAGAAAGTACTTAAGCTCTCCCATTAAGCTCATTTCAAATTCATTTTGCATACTTTTTGAAAAATCAGTACATAAAGAGTGTTTAGAAGATCCAAAAATAATATCATCAACATATATTTGTACAACTAAAACATCTTTAGAAATTCTTTTAATGAAAAGAGTTGGATCAGCAATCCCTTTAGTAAAACCTTTTGAAATAAGGAAATTGCTAAGTCTATCATACCAAGCTCTTGGTGCTTGTTTTAAACCATACAAGGCTTTAGAAAGTTTAAAAACTTGATTTGGAAAATGGGGGTTAGCAAATCCAGGTGGTTGTTCTACAAAAACATCTTCAATTATAAAACCATTTAGAAATGCACTTTTTACATCCATTTGATATAACTTGAAATCTAGATGTGCAGCATATGCAAGTAAGATCCTAATGGCTTCTAGTCTAGCTACAGGTGCAAAAGTTTCCTCATAGTCTATGCCTTCTTCTTGACTATATCCTTGTGCAACTAGTCTAGCTTTATTTCTAACTATATTTCCAGATTCATCTACTTTATTTCTAAACACCCATTTTGTGCCTATTGTCAAGGTGTCCTTGGGTCTGTCAACTAATTCCCAGACTTTGTTTCTTTCAAACTGATTTAATTCTTCCTGCATAGCTATTACCCAGAATTCATCATTGATAGCATCATTGATATTTTTGGGTTCCAGCTGCGAAAGAAAGGCTTGATGTTCAACCTGGTTTCTTAGAGAAGCTCTAGTTTGTGTTCCTCTATCCAGATTACCAACAACAGCTTCTAAAGGGTGATTCTTTAGAATCCTCGTTGATCTAGTAAAGGTAGGACTAGAAATTTCAGGTTCATCTATAGGTTCGGGTTCAACAGAAGCAGATTCTGGAGAAAGTCCAGAACTGGATACTTTTATAACAGGTTCTTTAGATTTATCATTAAGGTCCAGAATAGATAAGTCTTCTTCAAGGTTTTCAAGAGAGGTTTTAGGCTCATGTGGATCAGTTTCATCAAACTTGATGTGAACAGATTCTTCCACACATTTGGTTTTCTTATTGAATACTCTATAGGCTTTACTTGAAATAGAGTAACCCAGAAAAATTCCTTCGTCACTTTTGGAAGCAAACTTATCCAGATTATCTTTAGTATTCAGAATAAATACTTTGCAACCAAAAACTTTAAAGTAATTAACCTTAGGCTTTCTATTGTTCCACAATTCATAAGGGGTTTTCTTAAGAACAGGTCTAATCAAGACTCTATTAATAACATAACAAGCTGTATTTACAGCTTCAGCCCAAAAATAAATAGGCAGGTCATATTCATTGAGCATGGTTCTAGCAATTTCTTGAAGAGTTCGGTTTCTTCTTTCTACTACACCATTCTGTTGGGGTGTTCTAGGGGCAGAGAAGTTATGAGTATAGCCATTGTGTGAGCAATAAGATTCAAAATCTTGATTTTCAAACTCACGACCATGATCACTTCTCAGGGTCTTTATCTTGAGTCCACTAAGATTTTCTACAGACTTGGAGTATTTAACAAAGTAAGAACAAGCTTCACTTTTGTGAGCTAGAAAATATACCCAAGTATATCTAGAAAAGTCATCTACAAGAACATAAACATAGTGCTTCCCATTTAAACTAGAAACTCTTGATGGTCCAAACAAATCCATGTGAACCAATTCAAGTGGTTGAGAAGTTGAAACTTCTTTCTTTGATTTAAAAGAAACTTTGTGTTGTTTTCCCTTTTGACAGGGGTTACACACTCTATCATTTGGGAATTCTAACTCAGGTAGGTCTCTAACTAGGTTTTTCCTAGAAAGTTTTCTAAGTGAGTGAATGTTGCAATGTCCTAATCTTCTGTGCCATAGCCAAGATTCTTTATGAAAAGCATTTAAACAATTAATATTCTGCTTAGCTAAAGAATTCAGATTAACAGCATAAACATTTTCATTTCTTAAGGCAGAAAATACCAAAACATTCTTAGAATCAAAAACTTTGCAAGAATCATTTTCAAATTTAACATGAAAACCATCATCACATAACTGAGAAATACTTAATAAATTGTATTTAAGGCCATCAACAAATAAAACTTTAGAAATCAAAATTGAATCAGTGTTACCAATCTGGCCTAGGCCGATGATTTTCCCTTTTGAGTTATCACCAAAGGTGACAAAGCCTCCATCAACTTTTATTAAACTCTTGAAACAAGAGAAGTCTCCTGACATATGTCTTGAACATCCACTGTCCAAATACCATGTCTCTTTACAGGAGCTCTTTAAGCAAGTTCCCTACAAAACAGATTTAGATGGAAGATGATTTTGGTACCCAAATCTTCTTGGGTCCAGACAGGTTAGCCAATAACACTTTAGGTACCCATATCTGTCTAATGGATCTCATATAATTTGTAGAATTGACATGCTTTGAAAGATAAACTTTATTAGATCCATAGCTATGTATATAACTGGTTGAAGCATATGAAGTTCCAGAATTACCTTCAGTCTGTCCAGATTTAGAAATGAATCTAGTTTCAGCAATTTTCCTTTGTCCAGGTTGGTATCCTATACCAGTAGTATATTTAGGTGCTACTTGCTTTCCTAGCATCTGTGTTAGAGTATTCTTGCCATTGGTGAACTTCTCTAAGTCTTTTCTAAGTTGCTCATTTGACAGTTTCAGTTCTGTATTTTCTTTTAACAGTTGAGCATTTTTCTCTTTTTCAATAGTAAGTTCGGTTTTAACTGTAGTGGTGAGAGCATGCTGTTTCTTTAATGACTTGTATTTATCCTTAAGTTCATTACATGTCTCTTCCAGCATATCACAGTATTCAAACAGTTCAGATTTAGACATGTTATCACCTTCAGAATCATCTCCAGAATAATATGACTTTGAAGCAGGAGTTTCAGCAGTTACCTCAGAAGTGTTTGCCATAAAGCACATGTTGGCTCGATTCCTTTCAGAGTCTGAAGATTCAGCTTCACTTGTGCTGTCTTCTGAAGCACTCCAAGTAGCCTTCATAGCTTTCTTAAACTTATTGTCCTTATATTCATATTTCTTTTTATATTTCATCTTTGGACAGTCGGCTTTAATGTGTCCTTTTCTCTTGCACTCATAGCAGACAACATCATCTGACTTGTCATTCTTCTTCCAGTCCCTTTTCCATTTGCCTTGGTGATCATACTTACCCTTATAATTTGTTTTTCTGAAGAACTTCTTTTTCCTATAAAATTTCTTAAATCTTCTGGCAATGTGAGCCATCTCAGCATCACTGTCAGAATCACTTCCACTGTCTTCACAGCTTGAACTTTCAACTACAGCTTGAAGCTTTTCCTTGTCCTTATTCTTTGAGGTTGAGGATTTGAAAGCAACAGACTTTCTTGCAGGTTCATTGTCTTCCTCTTTGTTCACTTTAAGCTCTTCTTCATACATCATCAGCTTGCCAATTAGTTCCTTGACAGGTAGAGCTGCTATGTCACAGGATTCTCTGATTGAGACAGACGTGCCTCTCCATCTATCAGGTAGACATCTCAGAATTCTCATAATTTGTTCCTTTGATGAGACATCCTTTCCCAGTGAGATCATTGTATTGACAATTTCGTTGAACCTGAGATACATGTCAGAAATGGGTTCGTCAGGCTTCATTTTAAAATTATCATACTTGATAGTATAGGTGTTCAATCTCATTTCTTTAACATTAGTTGTTCCTTCATGAGAAACAGCTAAGGTATCCCAAATTTCATATGCAGTTTTACATGCAGAAATTCTATTAAACTCTTCATCTCCTAGAGCACAGTATAAGGCATTCATAGCTTTACAGTTGTTATTGTAGGCAGTCTTTGTAGGTTCATCCCAAGTAGATCTAGCAGTAGTAGGAATTTTGTATTCTGATTCAATAGCAGTCCAAATATCAAAACCTATGCTTTCTAGATGGATTTTCATTTTCAGTTTCCACTGAGCATAATTAGTTCCATTGAAGAAAGGTGGCCGGTTAGTAGCAGCACCCTAAAGTCTATTGTCCATGATGAGAAAATTTTAAAGAGATAAAAATTTAGAAATAACAGAAATTTTAAGAACTTTAAAATACAACTAAAATCACAGTTCAAAAGCAGAGTACTTTTAGAAAGTATTTTGACCCTTTGATACCAAGTGTTGGTCGGAGTGGTTTACTCAAGAGGGGGGTGAATTGAGTACCAATTAAAATTTCTATATTTAAAAGCAGTGTCTTGAAGACCCCCAAATGAAATAATAAATTAAACTGTAGTGAATTTATATTAATGTAGAGATTCTGTTAGGTTCTCAAGGGATTGATTAATTCCCAGTTAATCAACACAGGAGTGTGTGATTATCTTTTGAAACTAACTTACTAATCTACACTTAACATAAACACTTGCTAATTTAATTATCAAAGTAACTTTAAAAACAGTATTGGTTTTAAAGTGATTAGCAGCGGAATAAAACTTTGAAATAGATGGCACAACAATGTAACCAAGAGGTTCAGTCTCAAGCCGAGACTTAGTCCTCTCAAAAGTTTATATAAAAATGATCCACACCCTGGATCGGGGTTCAACAGTTTACAACTGTCCAGGTCCAAGACCTCTACCACTGTTCTTCGTGGGAAACAGTACAACAACAACCAGCTGTCCAGGTCACACACGACCTCTACCACAGTTCTTCGTGGGAAAGAAAGAATGAAAGAGTTTTGGAAGGATTTACAGATCCTTCAGTTTGAGTACAGGAGACAGTGTATGTGTTAGATATAGCAGATAACACACACTGCTCGAAATGAATGGTAATAAATCACAGAACAAGAGATGTAGAGTTTAGAGATGGTTCTGGTGATTTCAGTATAGCACTGGACTCCTTTGGATTCGATTAGAAGTGAGTCTGAGTCCTCTTCTTGTTTCTGTTGAAAAACAGAGTGTCGTATGCTCCAGGTTCACAGGTGGTGAGAATGTAGTCGATGAAGTTCTTCTTGTAAGCACAGAACACTCCTCGAGTATGCTTGATTTTCTGTGAGCTTCTCTGTATTCCTCTTGTGCTTGTGTCGCTTTTGGTATAATGGATGCACCGCACTTTTCTGGTTCACTTCTTGTTTTGTTTTACACGTTCGCGTTCGCATCTCCTATCTTTCTGGTATGTAGTCTTCTCGTATTTATCTCCCATCAGGGGACAGAAAAGATTTCTTTTCAGCAGGTACGAGGTACGGGTTCCTGACATCCGACAACCTTTATCAGATATTTGACAAATCATTAAAATGTATGATATGACCGTTAGATAGATTAAATATAAGAAATAAAGAAATTCAAACAGAGTTGAGTGATCGGTAGGTAATCAGCATCGGTAGCTTGAACATCGGTAGCTTGAACATCGGTAGCTTGAAGTCATTAGTTTCTTTGACTCTATCGGTGGCTCTATGCGTCGGTTGGTACATGCATCGGTAGTTCCATGCGTCGGTAGGTACATGCATCGGTAGTTCCATGCGTCGGTAGGTACATGCATCGGTAGTTCCATGCGTCGGTGGCTGCGAGTCTATCGGTAGCTTCGTCCATCGGTGACTTATTCCATTGGTAGCTATTTTTACTTACACCGGTAGCTCTACGTTTGTATCGGTAGCTATTTTTACTTACACCGGTAGCTCTACGTTTGTATCGGTAGCTATTTTTACTTACACCGGTAGCTCTACGTTTGTATCGGTAGCTGTATTTATAAGTACATCGGTAACTCTGTGTTAAGTCTATCGGTAGCTGTCTGTCGGTAGACTAAGTCTATCGGTAGACTGGTTACCGGTAGCTCTTTATCAGTAGCTATAGGCAGATTACTTATCTGTTTTAGGCAGAACACATCCGATTGTGTTTGAATCAATTTAGAACTTGTATGAACATGGATAAATGATGATTAACATATTCCAAAGACTATTTAAAAAAGATGTTATTGGATTGATCACAGATTGGAAAGAATTAAAGTATAGATCAACAATACTTAACAATATCATAGAGGATGAAGACATAATTGGGATTTTCAACACAAATAAATACATGATTGAGATTATCAAAACAGGTGAGGTCAACAACCATGGTACTTGGGTGTCTCCAAACCCCAAGAATTAATATTGTAAAAATATTAATATATTTTCTTCATGTGGATGAATTGTTTTAGTTTAAATGGTTTTATCATTTTTGGGAACTCATATGAGAAAACGGATACTATAGTTAAATCTGTAAAATGGGGTTTACCATTTTTGCACCCTAAGGATGGTCGGTGTCAGGTGTTTCATGAATGGTGACTCTTGGCACATGTGTTTAATAAAATAAATTATTTATTTAATTATTTTAAGTAAATGACCTAACCTATAAAGATAATCTATAAATACATAATTATGGTGTTTTTGTAGGTGTATTTGCATAACCCCGGTAGGATTTTAGGAGGTCATTCATCGTTGGTGTTAGAAAACCTAAGAATGAGGAGTGAGGTTGATTGAGAGGCAAGAAGTGGATGTATAAGATCTTATTCTTCACTGGGGAACACGCTCTTCAGCAATTATTAATCCTTAATAAAGGTAGGAAACATCATTTATGGATTTAATCCCTTTTGAATTTATTAATCATAGATATTAATTATCTTCTTATTGATCTGTGTTTATCCTTTATTTATATGGGCCCCCTGGATAAATTCAATTTTTTAAATCAATTTATATTTTTTATTTCATGATATCACCCTTGATATCTAAATTTATGATCATTTTTCAAGATCAAACCATCCAATGGAACTCATCACCTTTGATTATGTTCATTTCTCGACATCGTTCTTCGAATTCTTCTTTGTTGGCCCATGAGGTTGTTGTTCGACATTTCTGAGAGGAGTTCAAGAATGATAAATCCCAAAAATATGTGGTGGTTTTGAGAACAATGAATAATATTGTGATTTGGGGATGGATGAGTATGGATTGTAGGTAGTGGGTGATTCCGTTATAGATTTGGGATCTGGAGTGGCGATGGGAGGTGTGACAAATCATCATCAGGAAAACATATTTCTGTTATACAACCATTAGAGACTATAAATCAACAACTAGAGATAACCCCTTATTGGTTTCAGGTGTTCAAATGGTGGATTTGGAGTCTGTGAAGGATGATCTCAGATCCATGTGAATGAACTAAGGTTTCTATAGAAAAACCTGAATACATGGTGTGTATTGTGAATAGAATATTCCATGTAGTCCCTTGGCTACAACAGATAGGGTTTCAGGAGGAGATAAAAATCAAATTCCATGCATAATCCCATAAATTCCATGTGACCCAATTATGGTTGCATAAAATGTGATCATTAAGTACATGGGATTAGGTATATATAGGAACATGGGCATGTCCAGTAATATATGGTCATAACCTAGCACTAAGACATGTCTAGATAAACATGCAGAGACTGAAGTACACGGGCATAGAAACATTTACATGGTCACATCCAAAAGCACATGGGTAGACCCTAGGTGGTTGAGACGTGTCATTTATTACTCTTACATGTTATGTAGTACTACATGTCTAGACAAGTCATGTCCAAGTGAGATAACATGTCATGTGACCCTAGGGACACATCATGTAATTTTCTCGACAACTTCATCCTTACACATATTCTTCTTTTGGACTCAGATTTTGGCTTGTGAGTAGCATATCCTCAGAATTTTTCCATGTGGAACAAGATGATATCCTTCATAGGGGATTTAGATATACGATGTGAGGTTTTTTAGGAATGACAATTCTTCAGGTGATGTTTTTTCGATAGTGATGGTTGTGTCGGATCATTAGAGGGATGAGGGGGTTGACAACCCCCTATCTCACCAGGACATGGTTCCCACATTTTCTTTTATCTACTAAGTGTCACCCACTAATTCACTAAGGAATTTGACCTCCCTATATTTAGTGGCACCCCTTGATGCACTAGGGAACAGGTCCTCTGTCTACTAAGTGGTACCCCCTATCATACCAGGGTGTGGTTTCTCTATCAATTGAGTGGAACCCCCTAATTCACATGGATGAAATCACTCAATTGGTGATTGTTCCCCCTCGAACTATGGAGCAGTGGTGAGGTGAGGTTCCTCTACATGAATTTCTAGAATAGACACGTGAGATGTTGGGCATCAGGGATGGACCTTTAGAACTATAGTAAGACTCGTCATACAAGGATAGTATGTAAATATAGAGATCACATTTCTCTCTCTTCTGGGTTTATTTATGATCTTTTATATCGTAGCTTTAGTTTTCAATACTTATATGGTTTGATTTGACTTTTTCATATTTATCCATTTCTCCCTTTTTGTTTTTTAGATATCCTACTTGGTATGTTTATACTCAACCCTCCATGGGCTATGCCTACATGTGTCATGTTTTATAAATATGATAGTAATATAAACGATCAGATTGGCAATGCTTAGGGATACTTGGATAAATTTAACACATACAGTGGTCATAATGGGAGATCGGGATCTAGTATCTCTTCGGTTTTCCTTTATTCCATTTTTTTTTGGGTTGGGAAATCTTTTCTAGTTAGTCATTTATTTTTTCCTTTTACTCTTTGGATTTATACTTTCATAATCTATTATATTTTTTAGAGGTTTTTTGAATATATGGTAATAATCTATATGTTTTTGTCTTTTATTATTCCTATGTACATTTTCATGGATATGGTTGGGTGTGTGAATATAGGTATATTAGGAAAGGGCCTCCTATTTCAGTTATTCCTTCTTTGTTCTTGTGTCTATACCTTAGCCTATTGAAGGTGTGATTGGGATTATCACACCCATCTAACCACTAGTAAGGAAGGAAAAAATGGTTCTGGATGTGATAGAGTTATATCAGAACAGTTCGTCCTTGGGTTTGAGTTGTATTGGTACCTATGGGGAGGATTGGTTGTGAACATAGGGCAATGGTGTCTGAGTGCCTCAAGTGTGGATTTAATAACAAGGAACTCAGTGTTGGTATAGCAGTCAATGTATCCATTCAAAAATACTCTGACTACCTTCTTGTTGACTCAACATACTGAGAAATTGGTTACAGAAAACTGTTGGTACATGTATCATATAGGATAAAGACTTTTGACAATCCTTCTTGATTTATTTCCCCATATATATATATATATATATATTATCATATAACTGTGGTATATCTTGATCACTTTTAGGATGCATCCATGAATAAAAGTGTCTAGGTTACCGATATAGGATCATGAAGAATATCTATTGAGTGATGAGGCTTCATTTCAAAGGCTATCTCATGAGGTTTTTTTTGTGAGTAGATAAGGAGTAGTTCCCTCACCTATTTAGTAGCAGATAGTATCAGTAGGGAAGGTTGCTGATTCACATAGTCTTATCATTATATGAGAGTTATAGTGTCATAGGTTTCTAAGGATCCATGATGATCTATATCCATAGCCATATAAGGATTGGATTGATATTGTGATCTAATTTTTAGGCTCATTCATACCCTGACTGATCATATGGTTGTGTTGGTGGCCAGACATTTCCATGGAGTAGCATGGAACTAGTGGAGTTTGATGCTTAAAACCCATTATGAAATTATGCTTTCATTTTCATTATTCTGGTAGTTATTTAATGATGATTATAACCTATAATTATTTTTCTCTATGTAGATTTAGGATCCCATTTAGTTTTATTATGGTGATATGATGATTGTTGACTATGTTATGAGTTTTTCTAACCTCACATGTTACTCCATTGAAATGGTTCAAGATTGTTTCTTCCAGGCATAGAAGTTTTTTTTGGATATCCATAGATAAATTTTTTCAATAATAGTCTCTCTATAAATATGTACTTATACTAGAGTGATAGAGAGGGTTCTAGTAATAAAGAGCTTCCTGGTAGAGGGACATTGAGCAGCTAGAGCTAGTATAGGTCATCATGGGATTGAGTCATCTACAGTAGCAATCAGATGTCATTTTTTAGGGTCTCGGCATAGAAGACTACCCCATGGAAGGACATAGGCATGTGGATCAATGGAATAGTTTCCACATATAGGACCTTGTTAACCATAAGAGGGGTGGTTCTATGCTTGTGATGGGTGAGGAAACATGAATTATGATTTCCCAACCCAATGTGAAAAGGAGGGTAGACTACCAGTAGATGGGCCATCATGGTAGAGGAAGAATTGTGATTAGGGATATCCTGGGCATGGTTAAGGATACCAGAGAGAAGAAATACTGGTAGAAGTATAGGTGGAGATCCAAAGGGAGGAACTCCTATTATAGAGAGATGTTATGAGATACTTCCACCACCACTACCATGTGGCCCATTCCTAGGTTATGAAGTCATCATTAAGGGATTTAGATATCTATATTATATGTTTTTATATGACTAGGCTATGTACGATATTATATGAGGTAAAACATATGTCCATTCTACACTTATTACAGTACTTGTAGACATAGGTCTGATTTATTCCCTCATTTCTATATCCCTCATTCAAGAGATATACATTCCAGTTGAGACATTAGCACAAAATTTGAGTTTATATGTTCTTAGGGGGATATATTTTTTGATATTACATATCGACCATTACTGCACAATGGTGTCTGGTGGAGAGATTTTCTTTTGAGACATCGTAGTCATCACAATGAAACCTTACGACATCATCTTGGTTATATACTAGTTGTCCACAGTACATGTCTAGATTGACTATCACCACAGATTAGTTATATTCCTATGAATATATGGAATGATATTATCCATTGAAATAAAGATAGAGAGGGAGATATGTCATAGTTGAGAGAGTGTCCCTTAAGAGTAGGAATTTATAACCAATCACCCATTATTTAGAGATTTTATCCCATATAATACCAGTCTCGTTATGCAACTAGATAGCTTCAATATTAGAGAACTATATGGAAATCTTCCTTGAGGATATTTTAGGACTACCATTGTTGTGGGAGATGGACTTCAATATAAACATTCACCATGAGACCACCCCAATATTTTTTGGCATATGGGATATCCCCTACTGATCTCCGAACGATGAAGGTATTTTTTGAGGACATTTAAGAGAATGGTTTCATCAAAACTAGTGTGTACCCCTAGGGACCTCTAGTTGTGTTCATGAAAAAGAAATATGGGATCTTGAGGTTATGTGTTGATTATCATCACTTGAACTCGGTTATAATAAATAAAAAATACCCCTTATCAGGGATTGAGGACCAATTCGACCAATTGAGAGGTATGAGATGGTACTCAAAGATTGACCTTAGGATTGGCTACCACCCGCTGATGTTTCATGACAGTGGTATTGTGAATATGGTATTATTATTTTTATACATAAAATATAAGTTCTTGGTGATTCATTTTGGTGTATGAATTCCCTTTCTATGTTTATATCTCTTATGAACTAAATATTATATCCATACTTGGAATAGTTTTTGTTTTCATCAATGATGGCATAATCATTTACTCTTTATTAGAGTAGAAGCATACAAAGAATCTTATGATGATCCAGACATACTTTGGGAGCACCATATTTATGGTAAGATATCAAAGTTACAATTTTGGATCTAAAATTTTCACTTTTTGGGGCATGTCATCTATGATCATGGTTTAGTCATGGGCATAGAAAAGATTTATGTGATGTTTTCTTCTGATCCACAAAAGATCATGCCAAAGGCGAAGAGTTTTTTTGTCTTGGAGGGTTACTATAGGATTCTCATGGAATAATTCTCTAGGATTGCAACCCCTATGAACACCGTGATATAGAAAGGGTAGTATTTTACCTAGATAGAGAAGTAGAAGTTATCCTTTGATAATTTTTTACTGAGATTGAAAATTGTACCTATATTAGGACTACTGTATGAGGTCACAGAGTATGTATAATTTTGTGATTCCCCTAAAGCTAAAATCAGTTTTGTGTTGATGTAATGTTAGTCAGTGATTTCATATGGGTTGAGGAAGTTGAGTCCCCATTAGTATAACTGCATAAATCGCAACCTAGATTTTGAAGTGTTATTCTTCTCTATGAAGATATGGAGGCGCTATCTTTTAGACAATCATTTTGTAGTTTACTTGGACCATTGGAGTCTGAGGAACATCTACACTCTGAAATAACTTCACCTAAGATAGATGTGTTGGTTGGAGTTATTTAAGGACTATTATTTTAAGATAGTTTATACTATTTGAAAGAGAAACATGTTGGTAGATTACCTTAGTAGGAAGTCCCCTTCTCACATGTTCGATGAGGCATTTGAGAAGTTGACTTGGTTACAGATTACCCTGGTGGAGGATTTCGGTACAGCTTTTCTTTAGTTAATGGTAGTGAATCCTATAATTCTTCAATGTGTTAGACTGACCTAGTTAGAAGAAATTGGATATGAAGTTTTTCATAACCATATATCCTCAGGAGATTCACCATATATATTTTTTTAAGGAGAGTATAATGTCATCCATTTCTAGGGAT
This sequence comes from Viscum album, assembly GCA_963277665.1. Lineage (NCBI taxonomy): Eukaryota > Viridiplantae > Streptophyta > Magnoliopsida > Santalales > Viscaceae > Viscum > Viscum album. The sequence goes on along the minus strand of OY728155.1, from coordinate 2,129,910,732 downwards.
GGATGGTGGTTCTAACCATGTTTTATAAGGAGATGATGAGGGATTTTCACACTTATCCCTTAGTTGTACATCCTAGTATTGAAAATATGTACAAAGAGATTCATAGGTAGTTTTGGTGGGATTAAATGAGGAAAATCGTAGATGAGTTCATCTCTTAGTGTTTCACATGTCAGTAGGTGAAGGTTGAGCTCTGGGTTCCAGTAGGTTTGACAAAGCCTCTTGAGATCCCAAAGTGGAAATGGGATGGAATATCCATAGACATTGTGATGGTACTTCCATTGATAGTGAGTGATTATGGTGTTTTTTAGGTGTTTTTTGACTAATACATGTATTCGGCACTATTTATTTCCATCCAAGAGAAGAGTTCAGTTGAGTGTTTTGGGTAGTTGTATGCACAGGAGATCATCCAGCTTCCTGGGGTACCCTAGATGATTTTCTCAGAACATGATTGTTGATTACATCATGATTGTATAGAGGATTTCAAGAGTCATTTGAGACATAATTGAGGATGATTATAGCATTTCACCCCCAAACAGATGGCCATACCAAGGGGATTATCCGGGTATTGGAGAATATGATGAGGACCTATGTGTTGGATGTGATATGAAGGTAGGAGTATCACCTTCCAATAGTATTATTGTCTTATAATAACATTCATCACTATACTATTGACATGGATCCTTTAGAGGCCCTGTATAAGAGTCCTTATAGGTCACCCATATACAGTACTAAGATTAGATAATCATATCTTATTGGCATATAGATGGTGTAAGCGATGCTAGAGAAGGTTATGGTAATCTGAGAGTATATGAGGAAAACCCAAAGAATCCAAAAATTTTATGTGGATCAATATCCCAGGACCTTATATTTTGAATATGGAGACCATGTTTCCTTGAGATTCTCCCCACAGTGAGGATTATGGAGATTTTTCCAATGGGGAATGTTATCCCCATGGATCAGTAGTTCATTCAATATCTTACAAAGGGTTAGTGAGGTTTCTTAACATCTATACTTTCCCCTACATTTTGATAGATTTTATGACATATTCCATGTGTCATAGTTGAGGATATATGTGCATGAGTCTATTCATCTTATTAACTGGGGAGAGATGTACATAAAGGATAAAGCCACCTTTGTGGAGTACTAAGTGGAAATCAAGGATTTGAAGGAGAGGATCAAGAATGGATGGACCATCCCTTTGATTCTGGTGATTTGGAAATACAAGAACATATAGAAGAGCTCCTCAAATCATGAGAGTCATATGTGGACTTAGAAACCCCACAATTTTTTTTAGATTATGCTTTTTGGGTGAAAATATTTAAAGCATGGTATAATGATATGACTCTAGTTTTATTTTATTAGTCCATTGAATATATCAATATATATCTGCATTTATCCTCAAAGTCATAATGGTTTTTCGGGATCATGGGATCCCAAAATTAATATATTGAAAATACTAATATATTTTAATGAATTCATGTTCATCATTTTGGTTTAAATGGTTTCCTCTTTTCTTGGGACCTCAGATGATAAATATGAGACCAAAGTTGAATTTTTAATGTGGGGTTTACCCAAGGTTTTACCTAAGGCTGGTTGGCATCAGACGTTTCATGAAAGATAGTTGTTGGCGAGTGCATTAAAAAGATAAATAATTTCTTTATTTATTTTAATTAAATGGATTTTCCTAGCCTAATCTTAAATAAATACATAATTTTTATGTTTCTATAGGATTAACCACATAACCCGTTAAGGATTAGAGGGGAATATTCTTCATTGGCATTGGAAAACCCTAGAACGTGCATCAAGGATTGGATCGAGGTAGATTGAGAGGTAGAAAGAAAACATAGTGGATATTCTTATTCCCTAATGAACACTAACTTCACCAAAGATTAATCCTTAATCGAGTTAGGTAGGGTTATTTATGGTTTTACTCCCTTGTTAATTTCCGAATCATGTATTTTCATTATTTGATTATTGATCTGTGTTTATATGTTATTCACATCATCCATATAGATAAATTCAATTCTTTAAATCAATTTATATTTGTCTTTACATTGTATCACCCATGATTATACACTTTATAGTCATTTTTTATAATCACATTGGTCAACAACATTCATCACCAATTATTATATTCATTTATCCACATCATTGTTCATTTTCTTCATCGTACGCACATGGGGTCATATTTTGACATTTTTGGGGTGAGTTTGAGAGCAACTGAGCCCCTGGATTCACGGTGGTTATGTAAAATAGGAAATGGGGTGGTTATTTTAAGATTTATAAATATGGATTGTAGGTAGTTGGTGATGTATCCATGGATTTTGGATCTATAGAGGTGATGATAAGTGTAAAAACTCATCGACGGGTGAATTTATTTCTGATGTCTGGTCATCAGAGGCTAAATAAAAATAGAAAAAATATGAAACCCTTTTTTTAAGTGTTAAAATGGAATATTTTGTGGTAGAGAAGTTAGATCTTGGATCTGTGTGATGGAACTATGGTTTCTATGAAAATCCCAATTACATGACATGTACTGAGAAGAATACACTCTGTGTAGTCTCCTGGATGTGGTGGATAGTGTTTTTGAAAGAGATAAAGATTACATGTCGTGTATGACCCCATACATGTCATGTGACCCCATGTTTGTGGATTGGTGTGTACTCTGATAGTACATGGGCTTGGGAATGTCTAAAAACATGGGCATGGCTAGAAATACATTGGAAAGGTCTGATACTCAGATATGGTTGGGTAAACGTGCTTGTACCAAAGTAAATTTTCATGATCAGATGTACATGATCATAGCCACTAGTACATGGGTAGTCCCGAGGAAGCTAAGACATGCCATGTAATACCCATACATTCCATGTGCAGGTGAGGACACGACTAGTTTTCTAGGAGAGGTCACATGTTATGTGACCCAAAGTACATGTCATGTGACCCAAGGTACAAATTGTATAATTTTCTCAAGGACTTCAACATTGAATATATTTTTTTATGGAATTGATTTTTTTCCTATGAGTATCATATCTTGAGAGGTTTTCCATGTGGAATGTGATAGAAACCTTTTTTAAGGGATTTCAAGATATGATGTTAGGTGTTTCGAGTGTGGTACTTCTTCATGAGACACTTTTACAATAATGGTGATTAGGTGGGATCATTAAATAGATTCAAGGGTCAACCCCCCCCCCCAATCTCACCAAAGTGAAGATCCCCCATATTCCTCTATCTACTGAGTGGAACCCCATAATGCACTAGGGTGTAGGTACTCTATCTACTTAGTTGTACTCCCTAACACACTAGGTCTTGGTTCCTATATCTACTAAGAGGTACCCCCTTGTTATACCAAGGCATGTGTCCTATATCTATTGAGTGTAACCCCATAATGCACTAGGGTGTGGGTCCTATATTCGAGATTTTTCCCCCTCAGGCTATGGAGAAGAAACGAGGTGTGATCATATAGATACCAAAGAATCTCAAATTTAGATATTACATTTTTTAGATGAATATATAATATATTACACATAAAAATGCCTAAGGACCATAATATTTTAGTTTCATTGGAGACTAAGTACAGAATATTTTAATTTGGTTAAAGATCTTCAATATTTCCCACAAAGATCTTCCCATTTACAACTTTTTATAGACACACCCAGTGTAAATCCTTTCTTCATAACCTAGAGAAATGTTACATAACAAATAGTGATCTCATATACTCATTAAGGGTAAAAAATGGAGATATGTAAGCATAACAGGAACATAATGGCATGAGAACAAGATCATAATAATAACATGAACATGAGGGTATGAGAACATGATCATAAGTATAACTTGAACATAAGTGTATGACACCATGAGCATAACATTTTTAAACCATACCCTACATATGAAATATCATAAATTGAGTCATGGAATAAATATTGGTAGTTAATAAGACATAAATCATAAGTGAATCAAAGAACATGGTTCATGAGAGCATAACATTGGAATAAGAAATATATTTGTGGAATATACAAAATCATAGAAAATATTGCATCAATCCCACCAACTAATACATTCATAACACGTTAGTCTTGGAATAACAACTCATGTACATGCTTCGGGCTTCGAATAACCACCTGTTTACCCTCCTTTTTAGGCATGGGATAACCACATTTTTACTCTCTATGCTCATATAACATTTATCATTACCCAATACATTGGATGGAGATATATGTCCCACTTGTATCATAATAAAAAACAAATATATGTGTGCCATGACATATTCAATATAAAATAACCAATGAAATGAAATGGATTTCATAAAAATTTCACCATATCGTAACCTATGGAAAAGAGGAATGTTTCATAATCATTTCATAATTTAATCATTGAATATCCCCAGAAAAGAAGTGGGTTTCATAAGAGTTTTATCATTGTATAACCTATGTAATTAAAATAGGATTCATAAACAAAAACAATTTATAGATAGAACAAGAATGGTATCCTTGGATGATATCCCCATTAAATCATAATTAACATCAAAAGATTTCCCCTTAGATGGAGAATTATTTTAAAGTATTACTTGGAATGTTTATTTACGAAAATAACTTTTACTCTTTCAAAAACACTTTTTAAAACATTAAACATTTTGAAAAAAAAATCTTTGAAAATAACCTTGAAACATATAAAAGAAGCTTTAAAAGTCATTTAAAACATTTCGTGAGGAAAATATCCTTTCCTATTTGAAAAATTATTTTTTAAAATACAAAATTTCTAAAAAAAATTATTTGAAAATAAACTTGAAATATTATAAATTAGGAGTCAAATAAAGTAATGTTCTTTATGGTCGTAAATTGTATTCAGGTCATACATGTTAAAACAAAGATTCCTTTCACATTTTCTATAAAATCCAAATGGTCATTGTTATTTAAAATGGCATAAAGAATAATTTTAAATAATTGTTTAAAAATAAAAACATGGTTAAAAATATATTTAATAAATATTTTAAAAAAAATGAAGAATTTTTTTTACAATACCTGGATTTGGATAAAAAAAGGTTTTCAACCAAAAAGATGATTTTCATTAAAAAAGTTCTATTTGACCTCTTGAGTACGTAAGGATGTGAAAATTAAGAGAAACATATATTATAATGACATAAAAATAGGATAATAAAATTTTTGAGTTTCTTGATATATGGGTCAAAATATTCTATAATTGGAAATATAATCATAAACAATCCTAATAAATAATGGGATTGTAACATAAAATATTTACCACTTTAGTAACTTTAAAATGTAATCCATATTAAGGAATATCAATAAATGAAACTTATAATATCAGGAGGATAAATATATTAATTATATTACATGTAAAATTGGATGTATATAAACCTATTACAAGAATATAGGTGTTCCATTAACAATATCTCTCAATGAAGGAAAATTGAGATAGAAATATCATATGAATTTGGTAACTTTAGAACCGTAAATGCCATCGAAGAGATATCCTCAGATGGATATGAAAATAAAAATAATTTTAAGTATGTGTTTCATAAAATAAAATTAATATAATATTATACACCACATAAATTAAACACATGGTGAATATGTAATGTGTCTCATAGAAAAATAAAAGTGAGTTAAAAATGCCTTAATGCTTTAGTAATATTTTTAATCATAAGACATAATAAATAATAAAATAAAATCAAAACTTAAATATAATGAAAATAATAATATTAATGATATAAAATTTCAAAGGTTAATTATATACACCACACAAAATAAATTAGTGGTGAATTTCCATTTGTCTCTCAGAAATAAAAGAGAGACTAGAAATCTATTGCCTTAAGTATCGACTTCAATTATACACGTTCAAATCTCATGTAAAACAAATATAAGTGTATTATATATATATATAACATAACTATACTTATATATATATATATATATATCATACCATATATGATTTACTTATGACCTTTTATTACCCTTTTATTAACAACTCCATGTTAAAGTTGTGTTTCAGGAAATAACTGCTTTGTTTTTTGTGTTTGTTTTGATTGGTTATTTTTTTTCCTCGTAATTTTATAATTGTTTAATAAGATATATCATTTTAACCATAATATAGATATAATATTTATTCAATATCTATTATTTATATTAATCTATAAAATATTGATATGGAAAATAAAATAAATCATTCAAAGAGACGGTTGGTCGTACGTACGCATGACAGTTGTTTCCATTTTCTAGGCATATTGAAATTAAAAAATTTAATTGATATATTATCATAATATAATAATATTTATATCATATATATCATTTATTTTCATTAAAACTTTCCTTATTACCTTCTATGTAAAGCATGAATGAATCAATTTGTAGTGTAAGGAGGTAGTTTGTCGTACACACAAATGATGTTTTCATATTCCCACAAAATAGAAATCATGATGATATATATAATATAATAATTAAATAAGTATAATAATATCATAAATATCATATATGAATAATAAATCTATCATTATTTACAATCGTGATAGGTGGTAATGGAAAATTCCAATGACATTGGTCCGTGAGATGGTAGTCCTCCATACACAGGAACGATGATTTTGTAACCCATTTTATAGAAGCAAAAAAAAATTTAGTTCATGAAAATAATATAAATATATAAGTATATTTAAGATAATAATTTTATTATATCATCAATTTTTATTAATAATTGAAGTGTGTGAAGGAGTAAATAAAATAAAAACGCTTGTTGATGAATGTTACCTCTTTTTTAGGTATACCCCTTAGGTTCGCACCAAAATCCTTTCTAGGTTGTCTTTCTATAAAAAATAAGGCATCTAGGATGAGAGGGTATAATTTTTTAAGTTATTTGATTTTTTTATTTTCTGAACCAAAATAGTTTTAATTCATGAATAATAGATTAGAAGGGGTGTCTTTTTATATGTGACGTGAGTGGCACACTTGTAATTTTTTAAAAGAAAGAATTCCCCCCAAATTTGTTTCATGTGACAATGATCCAATACTATTCCATTATCTATAACATAATATATAGGGTTAAAATATTGACATAAAATTTGTGTTTGATATTTTTTGTGTTGTTTTTAACCCTTATCTTTTTAGTTTAACCCTTAGTAAACCCATTTTTACCTTAAACATGGTAAATAATTTTTACTGTTTTCACTATTAATTTGGGTAAAAATATTAGTTGAACTTATTAGATAATATAAATTATTCTAATTCAAAATATGGAATCTATTTTTCCAAATTTAATTAATATAATTCAAAAATATAATTTAAAATTATTCCAACAAACATGATGAGAAAGTAGGTTTTTAAATAGAAAATGTTCGAAAGTTTACAAATTTTTTATATCCAATTTCTATATGAAATTGATTAAAATGGCCTAAATTGGATTAATATATATATAATTTAACTAATATTATTTTAAAAATAATTTAAAATATAATTAAACTTTATAATTAATTCTAAAGAAAATACTGTTTTTAATTAAAATTCAGTATTTTTTCACTATTCATCAAAAAAGTAATTGTTTCAGAAAATTATAAAAATTTCACCCAAATATAATTTTTAAATTATAATTTAAAAAATTAAGTTCATTTTTTGTATAAAATTTTCTAAAATTAGCAATAAAATATAATTTCAAACAAAACCTGTAGAGGCGATGAAAAAATGAGTTTTTAAGAAGTGTATATTTTTCAAGAACAATATGATATTAAATTAAATCTATATCTAATAATTATTATTATTTTAATTAAATTAAAATTTAATTATATATAATATATAAATTAAATTTAAAAAATTCATCATTAGGTATTATTTTAATTAATTAAAACAGAGTAACATTATACCCTTTAAATCAGTTTTCAAAAACACACTTTTAAACCCAAAAATAATCTTATAATAATATCCAATATAAATTTGATTCAAAATTATTTAAGAGGATTAAATATTAATGAATAATAATTATTATATATTAAAATATAATTGGTTATTTATGTTACATAATTTATTGAGAGAAATGATACTTTTACAAAAAATAGTATTTTTCATTATTCACTGAAAAAAATCAATATTTTTTGAAAAAAATCACAAAATATCACCATAATACAATTTTGATATGACAAATAAAAAATGAAATTAAATTTATCAAATAAATTTTTAAAAACATATGGAAATTAATTATAATATTTTCTCCTAAAAATAAAAAAAATCATTTTTGAAGAAAATATATTTTTGAGGAATATCATTACTTTACTAAAAATTGAGTGATTATTTACTAAGAATTTATAAATAAATCTCTATTGAGTTCAAAATTTATATGTATATTTGATAAATTAGTTAATATTATTCATACCCTTCTATTTAATAGATATGTTATTATAGCCATATTTAATATAATATTATTTCAGGGTTCGTTGAAACTCAGCGTTGTGTGTTGTGTGTACTAATAAAGAAACTCACTATTGCATGTAACACAAGATAAACATGGTGTTGAACATAAAACAAGTTATAATCATTATTTTTTGTTACAAAAAATCTAAAAAATATTAAATTCATTTGAAAAAAATCACAAAATATTAGGGAGTTACATTCTACACCCCTTAAAATGAACTTTCCCTCAAAATTCATCTTGGTAATCAAAGGTTTAACATTTAAAATTTCATTCATAGAAACACAAATAATAAAATTAAATAATAAAACATCCCTTTAAATGGTCATGTTGGAAACATAAATGTTGCCTAAATTAACTCATAACAAGGTTTTAATATAGGATAACATAGGTAAGAAGTAATATTTGGACATAGACAAAAAGCGTAAATAATTATAGCGTGATAAAGATCATTTATCACATGTAAGTGGGTGGTATAGAGAAGGTTAAAGAACACAAAACCATTAGCCAAATATTCATAAAAAAATTTCATTAATATCATCAAAAATGATGATAACAAGACAATATTTTATTTTAAGATACTTTTCCTAAAGTTGAAGAATTTCCATGGGAAGATATACTTAATTTATTTCATTACATTTCATAAGAAAACTCTCATCCAAAGTTTAACTTAAACGATTTAATAAATGTTTATCCTTATTCACCTTTGAAAATATTAAGATTGAAAATATTAGAAATAATTTCACTAAATTTCATAACATTAATCCCTCAGATATCATAAATTAGCTCTTGATTGTCAGGTACCAAACATGTGAATGCCTTAATCATTTATTCTCTTGAAAAATGGTAGTAATATAAATTACCATAAAACATTATTGAAAACATAAATGTTTCCTTATTCTTTACACATATTATTGGATATATTCATTAATTCCAAAAATGTTTTAAACTCCATATATGATAGCATAAGTCATTATATCAACAAACCATTAAGGTAATTGGTACAATCTAATTTATTTATTCATATACAAAATCTCTTTATCCCAACATCATTATCTCAAAATCTAGATCATATTAAGGGTTATCTTCCATTAATAAAAATATCACTTTTCCCTAAAATCACTTTTCAAGGTCATCATCACTATTCAATATAATTTTGAAAATCATTAACAGAAACTTATAATAAATAATCCTTATATATTTCATGATTCATGTAACATAATTATTTAATTCCAATACATAAACACTTAAAACATCCAACTTCTTTCTCAAACCATTAACTATTCCTTATCATGTTATTCCTCAAAACTTCATTCCCTTAACATGTCATTTATAATTTATTCATCATCAATAGAAAAAAACATTACTCATACGACCTTGTTAATTATCTTCATGATTTTTCCCCTTAGGACATAGATTTTTATAATTCCCATAATTTCCATTTTTAAATAGTTCTATAGTTATTGATACCATAAGGATACAATTATTGTTATCCATTGTGTTAACCAAACTATTCATTTTTTCCTATAATTACTTTCTTTGTGTCCTTCATTTACACACTTGAAATATATTTCTATACCATTGAGATATTCAATTGAGTGATTCTTCCCACATTATTGATATATATGAAACTGAATCTTCTTTCCTCCATGGTCTCCATTACCTAAACTCTTAGTTAAATTTATCCTTCTCTTCATTGGTGAGTTCAAGAGTTGGTTATAGTGGACATTGTTAATCATGTTCTGTGATAATTGATTAGGCACAATCACAATATACTTCACTCCAGTTATCATCCAATTTGGATTCTCATCAGTAAATTTTATTTCAAATTCAATGTTAAACCAAATTTTTCTGGTTCCCACCATTTAATAAAACAAAAAATCATAGTTTGGGAAACAAAAATCATAGTGGTAACCCATATAATCATGAAAAATCACTTATAATATTTTTAAATCATGACAACTTATTTTAAATCAATAACACCTTAGGCTTAACCTAGGACATTCATAATCACCATCTATTTAAATTCTTCATTATGGATCAAAATGCATTTTTTAATTTCCAAATCACATCCCCCAAGAGATTCAAACCATATATGGAGAAAGGCATATTTAAAAGTACTAATTGACGATTGAGTCCATCTCAATGCTCCCTTTTCGAAGTAATTACCTATAACTACCTGTGTTCCAGATCCACATCCACTTTTAGTATCCATACAGTGATTTAATTTATTATAAACCACTTGATATATCCATTAACAAAATTAAAAGACATTTTCCTAAAATTTAAGTCATCCATAGTCTTATCCTTAGAAATATCCTTAGACATATCTTTATAAATATCCCTAGGGTCTCGTAAAAATTTTCTCATCCTTATTTCTAAATTTTAATTAAACCTTTAATTTTATATCAACTATAGAAACACAATCTTATCATATATAAATATTACATATTTTTATATGAATATATAATACATTACACACACAAAATATGAGGACTATAATAGTTTAGTGTCTTTGGATAATAGGTAAAAAATATTTTAATTTTGTGAAAGATCTTTAATGTTTCCAAAAAAGTTTATCCCATTTAGCACTCTTCTTATAAATAACCTAATTAAATGCTTTATTTAAAACCTGGGGAAAGGAAACATAATAAAGAGTGATCCCAAATTCTCAGTAAGGGTAAAAACGGGACATATGTAAGTATAACATGAACATTAGGGTTTAATAACATAATCATAAGCCTAACATGAGCATAACGGTATGAGAACATGAGTATAATAATAACATGAACATAAGGGTATGAGATCATGAGTAAAACATTTTCAAACCATACCCTTCATATCAAATAACATAATCCTGATTCATGGCATAAATATTGGTAGTTTATAAGACATGAATCATAACGGAATAAAATAACATGATCTATGAGAGAAAAACATTTTCAAAACAAATATATTTTTGGTGTATACATAATAATAGAAAATATTATATCAAGGTTATCCACCATGACATTCATAACATGTTAGTCTTTGGATAACCACACTTGTACCTATTTCGGTCTTGGGTTAACCACCACTATGTCCTATTTTTTGGGCTTGAGATAGCCACCTATGTACCCTCTTTTTCAGGATTTAATTAAACACATGTGTACCCTCTAAGCTCATATAAGATTTATCATTACCCAACGCATTGGAGAGATATATATGTCCCACTCCCCTCATAATGAAAACCATATCTATGTGTTCCATAAGATATTCAACATATCATAACCCATGAAATGAAATGGGTTTCATAAATAATTCATCATATCAAAACCTTTAGAAAAGATACAGGTTTCGTAATCATTTTATCATTTCATTATAGCATAACCAATGAAAAGAAGTATGTTTCAAAAGAATTTTATCATGGTATAACTTGTGGAAGAGAAATAGTTTTCATAAACATAAACCATTTAGAGGAGGAATAAAAATGGTATCCTTGGATCATATCCCCAATAAATAATAAGTAACATAAACGGATATAATCATTTATGGAGAATGATTTTGAAAGACTATGTGGAATGTTTCTAGAGTAAAATAAGTTTTCCACTTTGAAAAAAACCTTATAAAACATAAAACATTTTGAAAATACTTGTCTTTAAAAATAACCTTGAAATTTTATAAAGGAATATTTAAAAATCATTCAAAATATTTCTTGAGAAAAATATCATTTCCACTTTGAAAAATAGTTTTTAAACCATAAAAAATTTTGAAAATAATTTTTTAAAAATAACCTTGAAAACATCTAAAATAATATTTAAAAATCATTTCAAACATTTCATAAGGAAAATATTCTCTACAATTTAAAAAACACTTTTTGAAACATAAAACATTTTGAAAATTATTTCTCTAAAAATAACCTTGAAAACTTATAAAGTAATCTTCATCAAAAATAATGTTCATAATGATGGAAAATTTATTTCATGTTGCACATGTTAAAACAAATATTCCATTCACATTTTTGGTAAAATTATAATGGTCATTTTTTTAAAATAATATAAAAATTAATTTTAAAACATTTTTTAAAAAGTGAAATATGGGTAAAAATGTCTAATAAATCATTTTTAAAAAAAATTAAAATATTTTTGAAAACATTTTTAGAAAACATGGTTTTGGAAGAAAAAGGGATTTCGATCGAAAAGGTGGTTTTTTTTTAAATGTTATTTTTTAACTCTTGAGTACATAAGGAAAGGAAAATTAAGTTGAAACATGTATTATCATGACATAGAAAGAAGATGATAAAATACGTGAGTTTCTTGAGAGATGGGTTTTAAGATTATATCATCATAAATATAATCATAAACAATCCCAATAAACGATGAGATTATAACATAAAACATTTAAAATTTTGTTAAATTCAAAACTTTATCCCCATGAATTAATATCATAAAATAAAACATATAATTTTATGATGATAAATATATTCATGATATTACATGTCAAAAGGGTCGTAAATAAAACTAGTATAAGATTTGTCTCAAATAAGGAAAATGGTGATAAAAATCCCTTACTGATTTTACAAATTTTTGAACTGTAAATCCCATGAAAAATATATTCACAAATGGATATGTAAATAAAAATAATTTTAAGTAGTATCATCATAAAAAACATTCAAGAGAAATTTATATTCCATATAAAATAAACACATGGTGAATATGGCATGTGTCTCCCAAAAAAATAAAAGTGAGATGAAATTCCTTTATCATTTAAGTATTATTTTGAATCATAAGCTTAAATAAATAATAACATAAAATGAAACATTAAGTATTATTAAACTATATATAATCAGGATATAAAATTTCAAAAGGTTAGTATATAAACCCCCCAAAATAAATGAGTGATGAATTTTCATTTGTCTCCTAGAAATAAAAGAGACTAGAAATCTCTTACCTTAAGTCTAGACTTCCTTCATCCATGTTCAAACCTCCTGTATTATAAATATAATTTTATTATAAAAATATTATATAAACATACATATATATGTATATATCATACCATATATGATTTACTTATTACCTTTTATCGCTCAATTATAAACAATTCCATGTGAAAGTAATGTTTTGGGAAATAACTACTTTGTTTTACATATATTTTTTGATTGGTTATTTTTTGTACTCTTAATTTGATCATGGTTACATCATATAAATAATTTCATCCATTACAAAAATAACATATATATTTATTATATATTTATTTATATTAATATAAAAAATATTGAGATTGAAAATAAAATACACCATTCAAGGAGACAGTAGGTCATACGTATGCATGAATATTATTTCCATTTTCTCAAAGTATTAAATGAAATAAAGTTAAATGATATATTATAATTAAATAATCATTTAAATTAAATATATATCTCATATTTTCATTAAAACCATCCTTATTATCTTCCATGTAAATCAGGAATGAATCACATTGTTTCACGAGGTGGTATTCGTCCATACACACGAGCGATGTTATCATATTCTGGAAAATTAGAAATCATGAAATCATATATGATATAATAATTAAAGAAGCATAATAATATCATATATATCATATATAAATAATAAATCCATCATTATTCACAACCATGATAGGTGGTAATGGATAAACGAATGATATCGGTTGGCGAGGCAGTTGTCCGCTGAACACACAGATGATGATTTTGCAACCCATTTTATATAAGTGGACATGGTTGTAGGCCATAAACCTAACATTAAAACATATCATTATATGGAATATACTAATTTTATCATTTCATTATGTTTTAATAAGAACCTAATGGTGTGGAGTCAGAAATAAAAAAAAAATGATCATTGATGAATGTTGCCTCGTCTTTGGGTATCGTCCTTAGGTATGAACCAAATCCTTCATAGGTCTTATTTATATCCAGAATTAGGATTATAAGATTATAGGAAGGAATTTTTTAAGTGATTTTTTCATGTATTGGAAGAACCAAATGTTTTTTATGTTTTGAATAGGAGAGAAGAATGGGTGGCCTTTATAAGTGTGGTGAGCGGCACACATATAATCTTTTGAAAGAAATAATTCCATGTAACATCCTGATATTTTAAAAGGAAACACTATGTGCATAAATGAATTACTAAATATTATGTGAAATTTATAAACTAACCATTAAACATATTTTTGTCTCTTCTGTGTTTTGAATTTTGAAAAACGGACATGCACGGTTGCGATCAGTAAGTTTTTGGGAGTCTGATAAAACAAACTTAATTTTTTGTGAATAGTAACCTACCCTTATGAATATTAACATAAACTTATGAATATTAATTTACCCTTATGAATAGTGATGTATCCTAATGAATGGTAACATGACCCTTATGTATAGTAATGTGCCCTTATGAATAGTAACTTGACCCTAATGAATCGTAATGTACTCATATGAATAGAAACTTGAACCTTATGAATAGTATTGTACCCTTATGAAAAGTTAATTGACCAATGAAATTATATATTAAATTTATCCATCTTATATATGTCAATATGATATAATTATGTCATAATATAAGTAAATAAATATTTTAAAAATTATTGATTAAGTGTTGGTATTTTTATAAGTCATATATATTACAAATTTATGGTTAATTTAATAATTTAAATGAAAGTTAATTTTCATAAAATTTATTCATAAATAATTATTTTTATGAATTATGATTATAAGATAATTTTATGAGACCTTGATTAATTTTCCAAAGTGTTATAAAATGAGTTATAGTTTTAAAATTGTTATTTTTCAAATAAATTATTATTTTATTTAAAAATTGAATTTCTCATTTTTAGGAAATTATTTTGATAAAATGGAGATCTATTTTTAATTCTACATGTCTAAAAATAGTTAGGGTGAATTTTAGAGATTTTTCTGGAATACTTTAATATTTGGTGAATAGTAAAAAATACTGTTTTTTTATAAAATATGTTATTTTTTATGAAATATTGAAGACATAATTATAATATTAAATTTATTAAATTTATTGAATAAATAAATTATGATTTAATAGGATTAATTTTTTATACAAATGATTCAGAACTTTTTTTTATAATTTTTTTCAAGATAAGTATAAAATGTATTATCAGTGTTGACGCAGTGCATGCGCAGCATTAGCAATGTCAATTTTGGTTATTTAAAAATACTAATTGAGTTTTAAAAATTATTTTATAGAATCATTTATTAATTATTATGTATTATTTATGTTTCTTGGATATTAATTTATATTTTTATTGTCATATAAAAATCATCTTGTCTAAATGCATGTGCAACACTGGCGGAGGGCAAGAAAAGACAAAATAACAAATTTAGGAAGTAATTTTGACATATATATAAGTGAATATAAATAATGAATGAATATATAATTTTATTTTGAATCTAATTTATTTATTTTTGTTATATTAATTTTTTTTAATTTTTATATATAAAATAATTAACATTAATGCATGTGCAACCCTGATGCAATGCTGGTGCAAGCATAAGAAAAATAAATAAAATGTTTTTATTAAAATTATAGGAATTTTTAAATGATCTAAATTATGGATAAAAATTTTATATAATAAAATCTCTACCCTTATCATGTTTTTATTTGTATTTGGATATTTTGGACCCACATGAATCGCATTAGTCCCTTTATACTATTTTATTAAAAAGAATGACAACTTGTTCACACTATACCTTTTAATTTGTTTAATATTTTAATGAATGGTTTTACATAACATTATTTCATAAATAAATAATATTTTGAAAGAAAAAAAATTATATTTTTCATATAAATTTATTTTTAATTTTTAGGTAATAAATAATGATATTAATTGCTGGAACAATATTGATACAGTAAATATTTAATTAATGAATAAATCAAGTTAATAATTTTAAAAATAGTAATATAAGTATAATTTGATATTTTTAAGTAATGTAACTATTTATATGGGTAAATATAATATTCATAAGATATAATAAAAAAATTAATTTTAATTAGAAACATTTTTTTGATGTGTTTGAATTCTTAACTGTAAATAGTTTTTATTTTGACAAAATTGTTTTTCCAATAATATAATATTTTATTAAATTATTTAAAATTTTAAAAATTATTGAACACGTCCAAAGATTATCAAATTCCATAAAAATGTAATATTTTTTCTTTTTAGGATTTTTTCAGTCTTATACCCTATAAAAAATTATTATAATTAATTAAATTGAGTAATTATTATTTTACCCATCACCTCAATTATAAAAGGAGGTTCCCTCATTCAAATATTTTCATCACCTCAAGCCATATGGTTCATCTAAACTCTACCAAATTCTATAATTCTCTACCCTTGACACATTCTTGATCTCTTGGTCTCACAAAACGACCACTTCTAAGATCCATAAAGTGGTTCTCAAGGAGGAACATTCAAGAAGTAAGGTTCCTTCATCTTCTCTTTTAGTTTATTTTTCTCTTATCCCTTATCCCCACCTCTTTTATAATGTTTCATGACAACTCCAGTGTAAATTATATACTAGATTTTTTTGGTATATTCATCATAAAATCTCACATCGTCTCATTTTTTTCTTAAATAATTAAATTGTCGTTCGTGGTGTGCTAATTCACCGCCTTCGTGGACGATGATATTTTGTTTCCCTTTTATAAAAATCATGAAAAGGTTAAATTAACATGTAATTGTTAAAAATTACCTAAATATATATATGTGTATGTAATCACCTTTGTTTTATTATTTCATTTTTACAAAGAAGACCATAATAAACAGACTTTTGAAATCATGAAACGAACTCACCCAAAACAATTGAAATAACAAAATATTGTCAATAAATGGGTGGAAAATGTTATAAAAATATTATATAAGGTATTATAAACATGATTTTAGTTCTGAAATTGTTTAATAACACTATTAAAACCATTATACAGGATGTTTAAACAATTTTTAAGTAAGAAAAACCCAAGGTAAAAAAATTCTTAACACAATTTGCATTCTTTTAGTTAACCTTCTCCTTTATTCATTATGTGGTATTGAGATTATTTTTGTAGTAAATTTATATTTTATTATGTTTATTTATAGTGTATACATATATCCATTACATTCTATTAATTCTCACTCCAATTTTATTTGTAAGAGACTTTCCGATTAAAATCCTTTTAAAAGTATCTTTAATAAAATTCAGAAAGATTGTTTATATGGCATTAGTAGTTCTACTGATTTCAGGATGCTTTATTTCAATAATGTTTCCATTATATGTTGACATGGTATTTTTTTATGAATATTATTTCATTATTATGCGCATGGTTTTTAGTTTTTAAAAGTGATTTGTTTTGCAAAAATAGGAATTTTGAAAACATTAATGTGTTTTACTCAAGGGTTCAAATCAGTTATCAAGTGTTTTATTCGTGATATATTCCTTGTACATAGTTATGTTGGGTTTAGCCCATTATGTTCAAGATATGTCGGTTTTATCCCATTATAGGTCAAGATACGTTGGTTTGAGCCCATTATAGCTCATGATATGTTGGGTTGAGCCCATTATAGCTCAAGATATACTGGGTTGAGCCCATTATAGCTCAAGATATGATGGGTGAGCCCCATTATATCTCTCCAATGCATTATGTACTTTGGAGATGGAAGTTCACCAAATGGTTATTTCATGTGTAAGGGTTACTGTAAGAGTGATTTGGTAAATATGTCCCAAGAGAACTACATAATATTTCTATGCAT
This sequence comes from Viscum album, assembly GCA_963277665.1. Lineage (NCBI taxonomy): Eukaryota > Viridiplantae > Streptophyta > Magnoliopsida > Santalales > Viscaceae > Viscum > Viscum album. The sequence continues at coordinate 2,129,892,585 of OY728155.1, read as the reverse complement.
TCTTGTGAGTTTTCAAGAAAAGGTTTTTTAAAGGATTTTCATGTTTCCAATGGACTAATGGTTTTTCATTATTTATGTAGCTTACTGTGATTTTTGTGATCATCCCAAGTTTTAAAAATATTTTTCATAGGATTCCTTAGATGTTCAAAGGTCAGTTAATGTGCTATAGCAGATGAATCCAATTAGTTATATTGTAATTATTTTTGTAAACTTTGATTCAATATATGTAATTAATTTTCTAATTATCCAGAACTTAGACCAGAAAAAGTACCCATTTTTATAATGTACTGTGTATTTTTTGCAGTTATCTATTATAAAAAAACATACACAGCATGTTTTAGTACTGAATTCGGAAGTGCGTGTTAGGGACTTTACATTTGGTATCAAAGGAACGGTCTAGACAACTTTGAATATTAGAAAATATAGTTTTTTATAAAAATTTATGTGATAGTGTTTACTTTTAAAATTCTAGTTAATTAATTACACATAATAAAATATTTTTTCTTAATTATCAATATGTAAATTGATAAATATAAGTACAATGAATGAATTGTGAGGAAGAAATTCATTTAAGGTGGGGATAAAGTAACATCCTGAGATTTAAAAGGAAACACTATGTGCTTAAATGAATTACTAAATATTATTTAATACTTATAAACTAACCACTAAACATATTTTTTTCACTTTAGTGTTTTGAATTTTGAAAAACAAACATACACGGTTGCGATAAGTAAGTTTTTTGAAGACTGATAGAAAAAACATAATTTTTTGGTGAATAGTAACCTACCTTTATGAATAGTAACATACCCTTATGAATATTAATGTACCCTTATGAATAATAATGTGCCCTTATGAATAGTAACATGACCCTTATGAATAGTAATGTACCCTTATGAACAGTAATTTGACCCTAATGAATAGTAATGTACACTTATGAATCGTAACTCGAACCTTATGAATAGTAATGTACCTTTATGAATAGTAATTTGACCAATTAAATTATAAATAAAAGTTATCCATCTTATATGTGTCAATATGATATAATTAGGTCATAATATAAGAAAATAAATATTTTAAAATTTACTGATTAAGTGTTGGTATTTTTGTAAGTAATATATATTACAAATTTATGATTAATTTAATAATATAAATGGAAGTTTATTTTCATAAAATGTATTAATAAAAAATTATTTTTATGAATTATGATTATAAGATAATTTTATGAGACCTTGTTAATTTTTCAAGATGTTATCAAATGAGTTATAGTTTTAAAATTGTTATTTTTAGAATAAATTATAAGTTAATTTAAAATTTTAATTTATCATTTTTAGGAAAATATTTTGATAAAATGGATTTCCTTTTTTAATTATAAATGTATAAAAATAGTTAGTGTGAATTTTTGGGATTTTTCTAGAATACTTTAATATTTGGTGAATAGAAAAAAATACGGTTTTTTATAAAATATGGTTTTTTTAATGAAATCTTGAAGACATAATTATGATATAAAATCTATTAAATATATTGAATAACTAAGTTATGATTTAATAAATTTTATTTTGTATATAAATTATTCAGAACATTTTTGTTATAATTTTTTTCAAGATAGGTATAAAAATTATTCTCAGTTACTGACGCAATGTCTACGCAGCATTGGCAATGTCAGTTTTGGTTATTTAAAAATACTAATTGTGTTCTAAAAATTATTTTAAAGACTAATTTATTAATTATTATATATTATTTGTGTTTTTTTGGATATTAATTTCTAATTTTATAGTTATATAACAAATATCTTTTCTAAATGCATGTGCAGCGCTTGCGGAGGGAAAGAAAATTCAAAATAACAAATTTAAGAAGTAATTTTGACATATATATGAGTGAATATAAATAATGAATTAATAAAGAATTTTATTTTGAACCAAATTTATTTATTTTTATGATATTAATTAATTATTAATTTTCATATATGAAATAATTAACATTAATTCGTGTGTAATGCTAATGTAGTGCGTGTGAAAGCATAAAAAAATAAAAAATCATTTTTATTAAAATTATAAGAATTATTAAATTATCTAAATTGTGGAAAAATCATTTTATATAAAAAAATGTTGACCCTTATCATGTTTTGACTTGTATTTGGGATATTTTGGACCCACATGGATCACATTAGTCCCTTTATTATATTTTATTAAAAAGAATGACAACCTGTTCACACTATAACTTTAAATTTGTTTAATATTTTAAGGAATGGTTTTCCAAAATAGTATTTCATACATAAATACTATTCTGAAACCTAAAAAAATTAAATTTCTCAAATAAATTTATTTTTATGTTTTAGGTAATAAATAATGAAATTAATTTCTTGAACAATTTTGATGTAGTGAATATTTAATTAAAGAATAAATCAAATTAATGATTTTAAAAATAGTAAAATAAATATAATTTGATACTTGTAAGTCATGTCACTATTTATATAGGTAAAAATAATATTCATAATATATAATAAAAAAATTAATTTGAATTGGAAGCTTTGTTTTGATGTGTTTAAAGTCTTAATTCTGAATAGTTTTTATTTTGACAAAATTGTTTTTCCATGAATAAATTTTTTTATTAAATTATTTTCAAATAAAAAAATTATTTAAAAAGATAAAAAACTATGATATTATATCGACAATTTAATACCATTTTTTTAGTATTTTTATTAAGTCTTAAACCCTATAAAAAATATTATATTTAATTAATTTGAGTAATTCATATATTACCCCTCACCTCAATTATAAAAGGAGCCTCCCACATTCACATATTTTAATCACATAAAACCATCATGTTCAAAGAAAAGTTTCCAAATTATCTCCTCCTCATCCCTTTCCAAATTCTTTAGCTTCTGTTCTCACAAAAAGACCACGTCCAAGATCCTTAAAGAGGTTCTCAAGGAGGAACATTCAAGAAGTAAAGTTTCTTCTTCTTCTCTTTTAATTTATTTTTCACTTATACCATATCCCCACCTCTTTTTAAATGTTTCATGACAACTCCAGTGTTACATATATTCTATATTTTTGTTTTTTTTTGGGTATATTCCTCATAAAATCTCACATCTTCTCATTTTTTCTTAAATAACAAAATTATCGTTTGTGGTGCGTTAATTCACCACCTTCGTGGAAGATGATTTTTCATTTCCCTTTTACAAAAATCTTGGAAAGGTTAAATTCAAATTTAATTGTTCAAAATGACCTAAATATATATATTTAATCTCTTTTGGTTTCTTATTTCATTTTGAAAAAGAAGACCATAATAAACACACTTTTGAAATCATGAAAAGAACAAACCCGAAACAATTGAAATAACAAAATATTGTTAATAAATGGATGGAAATGTCATAATAAGATTATATAAGGTATTATAAACATTAGTTTAGTAATTTAATTATTTAATAACACTATTAAAACCATTATATAGTAGGTTTAAACAAGTTTGAAGTATGAAAAAATGGAGGTAAGGGAATTCTTAACCTCATTTCCATTCTTAGGGTTAAACTTCTCCTTTATTCATTATGTGGTACTAAAATTATTTGTATGATGAATTTTTGTTGTATTATGTGTATTTAAAGTTTATAAACATATCCATTCCATTATAGTAATTCTCACTTCAATTATATTTGTTAGGGACTTTCTATTTAAAATCCTCTTAAAAGTCTATTAAATGAAATTCAAAAAGATTGTTTATATGACATGAGTAGTTATATTGATTTCATGATTCTTTATTACTATTGTGCTCAATTATATATTGACATGGTTGTATTATGTGTATTTATAGTTTATAAATATATCCATTCCATTCTATTAATTCTCACACCAATTATATTTGTAAGGGACTTTCCGTTTAAAATCCTCTTAAAAGTATCTTTAATGAAATTCAAAAATATTGTTTATATGGCATGAGTATTTATACTGATTTCATGATTATTTATTACTATTATGTTTACATTATATATTGACATGGTAGTTTTTATGAAAATTAATTCATCATTATGTTCATGGTTTTTATATTTTAAAAGTGATCTGTTTTACGAAAAAAAGAATTTTGAAAACATTAATGTGTTTTGCACATGGGTTCAAATGAGTTATCAAGTGTTTTATTCATGGTATGTTCCTTTGACATATTTATTTTGGGTTTGGACCATTACATCTCATGATATTTTGGTTGGAGCCCATTATAGCTCAAGATATATTGGGTTAATCCTATTATAGCTCAATATGTATTGGGTTGAGACCATTATAGATCAAGATATGATGGGTGAGCCCCATTATACCTATATAATTCATTAGTTACTCTAGAGATATAAGGTGACAGAATGGTTATTCTATTTTTAACGGTGATTTTAAGAGTGATATGGTAAATATGTCCCAAAGAAAATACATGATTTTTCTATGAATTCTTATGAGTTTTTAAGAAAAGTTTTTTTAAAGGGTTTTCAGGTTTCCACCAGACTAACAATTTTTCATTCTTTATGTACCTTACTAATCATTTTCTACTCATATAATGTTTTTAAAAAAACATTCATAGGATTCCTTAGATGTTCAAAGGACAGTTAAGGTGTAATGGTAGATGAATCCAATTAGTGATATTGTAATTATTTTTGTAAAATATGATTCAATATATGTAAGTTGTTGTATAATTATCTAGAAATTAGCCCAGAAAAGTTCCTCATTTGTATAATTTATTGTGTATTTTTTAGTTATCTGTTATACAAAAAAATACACAGTATATTTTTGTACTGAATCTAAATGTGCGGGTTTGGTGTTTTACATTCCACCCATGTTTTTTCGTGTCATGACGCTCTAATAATGGACAATTATCTATCCTCAAAAAGGATAAGTTTGAAATATTAAAATTGGTTTTTGATATGTTTTGGGTAATTTTTAACCCTTATATTTTTAGTTTATCCTCTGGTAAAACCATTTTTACTTTAACCACAAAAATTTTTGTTACTATTTTTACTATTATTTTTTATTAAAAAAATAATTTTACCATGTTAGATAATATAAATTATACTGAATAAAAACCATTTAATCCATTTTTTAAATTACATTCTTATAATAGGTAAAATATAATTTAAAATTAATCTGACATAGGAGATGAGAAAGTGAGTTTTATAGAGAAAATGTTGAAAAGATTATAGAGTTTCTATAACCAATTTCAATATGAAAATGATCCCAATAAAATAAATTTAATTAATATATATAAAATTGAAATAATTTTTCATTAAAAATGTTTTAAAATATAATTTAACTTTATAATTAATTTCAATGAAAGGCCATTTTCAATTAAAATTCATTATTTTTTCCTATTCATCAAAAAAAATTAGTAATTTCAGAAAATTCTAAAAAATTTACCTTAATATAATTTTCAAATTATGATTTCAAAATTGAATATTATTTTTTCAAATAAATTTTCTAAAATTTGAAAAAAAAAATTAAATTTAAAATAAAACTCATGGCCATAACAAAAAAAGGGATTTTCATGAAGTGTATTTTTTCAAAAAGAATATGATTTTAAATTAAGTCTATATATAATAATAATAATTGTATGAATATTAGTTAAATTTTTTTGATATATTATATATAAATTTCATTTAAAACATTCCTCATTGGGTATTATATTAATTAATTAAAATGGAGGAACATTATGTACTTTAAAACAATTTCTAGAAGAAATAAAACCATTTCTAAAACCAAAAATAAACTTATACTAAAATTCAATATAAATTTGATTCAAAAGTAATTAATTGGATTAAATATTAATAAATAATACTTATTTTAGTTTAAAACATAATTGGGTATTTAAATCACTTAATTTTTATTAAAAATAAATGATTGTTTTACAAAAATCACAATTTTTCCCTATTCATAGAAAAATCAATATTTTCTAGAAAAGTCACAAAATTTCACCATAAGTAAATTTCAAGATGATGGTTAAAAAATTTAAGTTAATTTATCCAATAAATTTTCTCAAATCTCTATAAATTAATTATAATATTTTGTCATAAAAAGAAAAAAATCTTTTTTGAAGAAAACATATTTTTGATGAATATAATTACATTACTAAAAATTGATAGATTATTTACTAATAATTTATAAATTAATTTATATTTAGTAGGAAATTTATATTTATATTTCATAAATTAGTTAATATTATTTATATCCACCTATTTAAGAAGTAGTTTATAATGGTCATATTTAAAATAATATTATTTCATGGTTTGCTAAAACTTAGTGTCGTGTGTCACGAACATTAATGAAGATACTCATTACTGTATGTAACACAAGATAAATTTGATGTTTCATTTAATTAATGAAATAATTATTTTTTAATTAAACACAAAATATTAAAAATATTAAATTCAATTAAAGAAAAAAAATGCAAATTCTTAGGGTGTTACAAGTCCTCCACACTGATTTCTCATACTGAAAAATAAGATGTTGAGCATCAAGGTTAGTCCTTTGAAACTGCAGATAAACTCATCATCCATGGATGGGTTGTGGAGATGGATATAGCCTTTCTATGTCATTTGAGTTTCTTTATGAGAACATATATCTTGGTTTTTTTCTCTCTTTCTATGGGTTGATTTGATTCTTTTATCTCTCTATTTCTCCCTCTTTAGTTTTCAGTGTGTTCTATTTGGTATGTATATATTCACCCCTGAATATAATTTTCATGCACATATCATGTCTTATGAAGATAATGTGTAGATGAGCAGTCACATAGATAGATCTTAAGGACACTTTGGTATATTTACCACATATGGTGGTCAGAATAAGGGAGAAGAAGTCATACTCTCTTTAGTTTTCCATTATTTTCTTTATTATCGGGTTGGGACATCTTTTTTGGTTGGGTGTGTATTTTTCTTTTTTACACATTGGGTATATACTTTCTTACTCTGATGTATTTCCTATATTTTTTTGGCATGAAAGGTTATTCTCAATATGTTTTAGTCTTTTATTATTCCTATGCACTTTTTATAGAGATGGTTGGGTGGGTGTGTAAAGGTACATTAAGAAAAGACCTCCAATTTTAGTTAATACTTCTCAATGCCATGTACAGCCCCTATCCCATTGGAGGTATTCTTAGGGTTGTCACACCAGACTTTTCACCAGCTAGGTGGACCCCGATGGGTTTGGTTGTGATGCACTCTTCCAAGAAGGTAGAGATTATCGATGATGGATGTGACAATGATAGTACTATCCATTTTCATCTTGTTTTGATTAAGGTTTTCTAAGATGAATTTTATTTCATAAAATTATTCTATAATGGATATATTATCTTATATTTTTTATGAAATGATTTTTCTTACAAAGAATTTCTTTCATTCCTTATTATCACTGATGTACATTTTTTCTTAGGCATCCCATATCTCTTTTGTTGTTAAAAGATGTCGGTGTGTGTCGAAGAGTTCATTGGCTAATGTATTGAGTATATACCCTTAATATGTGAGATCGTCATTATCCTATTTTTTGTGTGGGAAACTTGAAATTTATCATCTTTTAATGTTAGGGGATTTGGATTTGAGAGAATTTACACCTATTTGATATTTCCAAGTTGCATGTGCATCCTCTTTTACAACTTATTTAATTTGCTCTCATAGAATTAATCTAAGTTAATTATATTATTTATCATCATTGTATCCCTCTATAAGAAATCTAATATTAATATTTTATGTTAAATTAGGGGGTAATGGATATAGTCTCTCATTTTTATGTTAGTAGAAGGAGCTCACCAATGCACATTACATATTTTCTCTCCTTAAGAGTAGATTCATCCCCGCCAAAATGACAGTATTATGGGTTACCAGTGAATCCTATTTAAGATACAATGGTGGCTTGATGCTTGAAAAAAGTAATTTTTAGAGAGTGTCCCTTAAAGAAGATATAGAAACAATAGATATTTGAAGATGTATTTTTTGTGCACCATCAAATTGCCTTTTATTCTTGTTTAATTATTTTGAGGAATCTCAATAAAGAGAAGAATTTGAGGTGTGAAATAATGCTTGGAAGTAATTTTCTAATCCACTGGAGGATAAATTTTATTGATAGGATGTCACCCATTCAGATAGTTTATCTTACACATTCTAATGGTTAGATACCTTTTTTGGAAAGGTATATTATTTACTTATTTAATCATATTCATTTTATCACACCTAATCGATTATACAGCCCAGATCACACCTGATCCAATCGATGGTCAAAATCGTACCCATTCAGCTAACTGGGTTGACCCACTAGATTTATCCATTTGGGCCTAGGGTTGAATTGGTATAACCCACAGTTCTATTGTGAATGAACAAGGAACCTCCAAGCACCTCTCATTGACATGTTGTGTGATGTGAAAACTGTGTCACCAAAGTGCCACATTGCACCTTTTCACACACTCCAAACACCTCGCACCGACACGACATATGATGTGAAAAGGGAGCCATAAAAGTTCCTCATTGTTGAATTACCGCACAAACATACACACATGTGGATGGTTCAGCACACCATCCCACGTAATATTAAACCCCTTTTCCTTTATTATTTTAAAATAAAACTGAAGATTTCCTGCTAATAAAGGTAATCACACTCCAAAATATTTTCTGATTCAGAATTCAAAAGACCTTCCCATTTAAAGACTTAAAAGCAAACCTTTAAATATTTTAAAAATAATTTAAAATCCATCTGGACAGAATGAATCCAATATCCCATGCCCCTATGATAGTATTTATTCCCTTCATTTCATGGGTCAACATCACGACATACCATCTCATGTGATTTTAATGCATGATTTTCTTAACAACATTTTCGCATCACATGGAATCCACCAATGTCACCGTCCGTGTGTCACTCATGTCCAACATCTTACTGCATGCATCCTTAAGATACTACATGTCAGTTAATAGTGGACAAGTATAGTTCATCTCACCACACATTGATGTTCCCAAGTTGTCCCCATGTCTATATGTGATAAGAATACACATCAGTTCCTTCTTTTTATTGTTAGCCACCCACGTGTCCACTTGTCCCACCCACCATGCACATGCACGCTTACACTGTATCGATAATAATATATTATTTATTATATTTTAGAATTTAGAAAATTTTAAAAATAATATAACGTATTGTATTTTTTTTAAAAGAATATGGAAGATGTGTGAAAGACTTTCATGGATCCTCCTTTGGTGATGAAGTATGAACAAGGTTTGTGCTTCCTTTCTTCAATATAGGAAGGGTGAACAATGTCCATGATTTAGGTGATTTCACCACACATGAGGTGTGAATGAGGTTCACACCTCCCTTTTAATTTTTTAAAATTATAACTGATATTATTTATTTGGTTATGTTATATATAAAATAATTAATAAATTGGGAATTAATAAAATTAGTAATTAAATAAAAGAAGTAAAAAATACTTTGTTAAATAATTTCATAATAACTAATACATAATTAATTAAATATTTATATCGATGTAATAGAACTAATACATAAATATTTAATTTATATATTTAAGATCTTTAATTATTAAAAATAAAATAACTATAATTAGTAATAAATAATTTAAAAAAAATATTACTCAGTGCTTATTAATTCTAATATATAATATCAATTTCTTATTGTTTATTATTAATGAAAATTATTGGTTATATTTTTTAAAATTATTAATATATAATTAATATATTAATAAATATTAATAAATCTATAATATGATATATTAACATATATTAGTTAATATGTTATTAATAATTATTACTATAATTATTAGTAATATATTAAAATATAATATAACTATTAATTAAAAATTATATTATTTATTGTTGATTAATAATATATAACTAATTACTGATAATTTTTAGTAACGTATAAATTAATAATTATTAATATAATTAATATCAATAAATTAACAAATAATAAAAATATTAAATATTAACAATAATTTGAATTATTAATTATATTGTTTCTAATGTAATTATAAATATACATTATAATATTAATAATTACTAATAAAATTATAAATATAATTATTAAAAATGTACCCATAATTTTATAATTAATAAAATAATTAATAATATATAATATTATTTTAGTAATAAATAATTATGTTATTAATATAATTACTAGTTATATATTTAATAATATAATGACTACTATATAAGTAATTAATTAATAAAAATTATATAATGAGTAATAAATAATATAGTTCATATAAATTGTAATTAGTGGTTGTGCCATGTTGTGGTTTTACAGGAGGTCTTGGTTTCAAGATTCCCAGCATGCATGTAGATAGTATTTTAGTTTGTTTCCCCCTTCCCTCACTATTGTAAAAAATATAAATTGTAATTAGTGATTTTTTAAATAATGTTCAAGTTAAAAATTAAGTACTTCATAATAGTAATATTATTGAGAGTTATTAATTATGTTAACTAGTTATAATATACATAAATAAGATAATTTAAAAAATATATAACATCGATCTAAGTTAAAAAATTATGAATGGAAAATGTATCACTCTTGTCTGTGTCGCAGTCTCGGATTCTCCTAGATGCCCCTGTCTGGTGTATAGATAATGTGCCAATGCCATGTATAATGATGCATATACATTCATGTACACACCGTAAGGGTATAATCTGTTGTAGCTACCTCCACAATATCTTGTATGATAGGTAGTGGATCCAAAGTTTCATTGCTTGTACACTGTCCTGGCTTGAAAGAAAGTGGATGTTGGCTCGAAAAGTTTTTCACATGTGATGAAGATTGCTATTGTATAATGTGTATCTCCTTTATAGTGAAAAATATTGATTAAAAGACACTCTAATTTCCAGTAATAATGGATGTATAATCTAAAAATGTAAGGGATAGTAAAGCAGAATCACGAGCATATGTGATTTGATCCTCTCTAAGGATAGCCTATGGTTTCATTGCGGATCATTTGAGAGGTAAATTTAAGAAGAATCTAGTAGATCTTGTTAGATATTACCCTTGGGTTCCACATCATCATATGACACACCCATAAAGGTTCGTCACCCTATGGAACATCTATATTAGGCACATCACCCTCAATGTCATGACCCCCTCCTTCTAAAGGTACTCTATCAAGAACCAACCTGGGTCGACCCTGAACCGGTTACCCGAGCCGGTCAGTGACATGGTCCGAAGGGCGTTCTCGATCCCCATAGGCTGGCATCCAATGTCAGTCATTAAAATTTAACCATTGGGAAAGATTTTTCCCATGAACAAAAGATAAATAGATAAAAAAACTGATGATAAAAATAAAAACTAGAAATGGAAAGAAAATAAAATTGAACATACCTCCTTGTGACCTTCTAGGTCACCACCCAACTCAGAATCAAGCATGCTCCAACACTGAGCTGCTAAACTAGGAACCTTAAAAATAACTGAACCTAAAACTGAAAAAATATGATAGGCGTGAGCACTGAGATGCTCAGTAGGGATGCCAAATATAACCATGGAATCTAGGTATTCTCTTTCCCAAAATAGTCTAATGACAAAAGTTTGAAATAAAAATATAAAATTAGGGTTTTCACATTTTAAAATAAGCAACATGTTTTTTCCATTTAAAAACCCAACACATTCTACATACCATTTCCAAAATCATTTTTCATTTTATAAATAAAATCCAAAACAAAATATACCAAAGTTGGGCTAGAGTAAAATAAGTAAAAAGTGAAAACTGAAAATAAACTACTGTAACAGAAAGTAAATAAGCAATGTAAATAATCTAGAAACCATGGGTGATCCTAAACATCCCTAGAATACACTTGGATGTACTCGGTTTTGGAACCACTTGTCGGTGTATGGTGAAGATCCTAAGTCTATAACAAACTTTCCGCCCTAAATTGACCAATCTAGTGGCAAAGCCCGCCTGGCCCAATAAAAAATCCAGGGGGTATCAACACATCTTATCAGGTTTGATCAGAAACTGTCACTTGATCATCTAAAATATGCCCAAGAACCCATGGTGGTTATAATAATACCATGTAAGTAGGGATTCCCTTGCATACGTGACTCATCTCACAGCACTTACCTTCCCCAAACACAGACGCTTCCTATGAATTCACCCATAAAAGGTTACCCTAGATAGGATTTCCCCCAAATACATATTCAATCATTTCACATTAATAAAGTTCCAACCAGGCCATCACATCATCTAACATTTAAAACATTTCCCAAAACAATAATCTTGTAAAGCGGGTGCAAAGTTTTTAGACACAATATTTTCTAGAAGTGCATACAAACATTATCATTTGAGTTAGAGGGACCAAACAGGTCACCTCATTACTTAAACAATTAAATCACCTCTTTGAAAACACAAGTGATTCCAATTAGACCATTAGATTTACATAGAAAAAAACATTACCCAAAATATCACAAAAAACCCACTTTTTTATTTCCAATGTCAAACGGTCATATGCTCAAAGATTTCATTAAAAACCTTTTTAGAAACCACAAAAATAATGCAAAACCATTTAGAAAGAAAGAATCATTTTCACAAAATTACCACTCCCTTTCAAACAAAACCCAAACACACACCGAAACACATTTCACCCATGATTCTAATTTCAAACATCCTTTAACAAATCATTTATTCATTTAGTAAAAAAATTAAAAACGTTCAAACAAAGTCTTGCATCTCACTTTCACCAACTTTACAAGAGAATGCTATTTTATAATTCATTGCATAACCAAACCCTTTTAAAACTATTCTCGCACCTTTCAAAACATAACCCACACCATGATCACAATGAAATTCACTTTTTCACAATTAAAGAAACCATTTTCATAATTAAACAAACCACTATATATAAAAATTATTCATTATTTTAAATAATTAATGCATGGATTTAAACACTAAAACATACTCAAACCTTTTTTGACTAAATGCACATCTATGCCACACTAAAACACAGTTTTCACTCGTCGCACAGTTGAAAACATTAATTTCACAGTTCATAAAACACTAGCAAGTGATACACTATGAGTTTTCATCAAAGATCGCACTTCATATCACATGAAGTGTTACAAAAATAATTCCAACACAGATTAAACTTTTTGAAAAGTGAGTTCTCACCAAGAAACCTAATTAAATAACACACTAAACAAGATAAACGGGTAGAATAGTTCATTAAATAACATTATTGTATACGGAATCACCTGCACATAATAAAATACACATTCCAATACTATTTTTCAGAAATTTTAACCAACACAAAACACTGTAATAAATTATCTATGACACTTATTGAGAAGTAGATTATATTTTAAAAATTATATAAAACACAAGAGTGTCATGGGTTGTGAGGGAAAGGAAGAATTTGAAAATTTCCAACCTCAAATTCATGCGACTGCAACGCCACTTTAGCGGAAGGAAGAAAAAAATGTCGTAGACCAAACTGCACACCCAAAACAACTATAAAAACACACCAGTTACTAACCGAGACATTAAGGTTTCAATAAATTAATGAAAATCTTCATAACTAATGAATTTACCAAAGGAAAGTATGTCGGACGGGGCAATGCAGTGGGTCCCTAGAAAACAGCATGGGTAGGGGTTTGGGTTTTCTATTGCTATCCAGAAAAGGGTCAGTTGGGATGTGTGGGATGGGAGTGGGAGCAGAGAGGTCAAATCTCCGAAAAGAAGGTGGCTGGAAAGAGCTGTGTCAGGCCAGAGCCAGAGTGGCAGTATGTGGGTTGTCGAAGGCTAGAGCGGCAGTCTGCGGGTGGCCAGAGCGTGAGCAGGAGGCTAAGGCAGCAATGCGGAGGTCGGGGTATGATCAAGAGACTGAGACAGTGGTGCGGATGCCGGGGTGTGAGCAGGAGGTTAGGATGGTCGGTGGGAGGGAGTCTGGCAGCGGTGGAGCAGGTGCAGTCGTGTGAGGGGAGAAGGAAAGAGGGGTGGGGGGCTCGCACAGTGCGAATGGGGAAGGGTGTGCGTCTCGCACTATAGGTGAGGGGAAGGGGATACGGGATTAGTGTTATCTTAGGTTGACATTTTTTCATTTATTATAATAGAAATAATAATAATACTAATAATAATAATACTAATAATAATAATACAGATAATAATAATAATAAATAAAATAATAATAGAAATATTAATATATTGAATAATGATAATAAAAATAATAATAATGACAAAAATATTAATAAAAATATTAATATTAATAATATTGAGCAATTTCATGACACTAGGTCTGGTTGCACAGTTACCGCCAATCGTGAGGTAACCGCGTAGGGGTCCGAAACCAAGTAAAAATATTAAATGATGAAGATTTTAATTTGGGACCCAGCTCGGACCCTGGTGTGAGAACCTGAGTCTAATAATTAATAAAATAAAAATAAATTAAATGTTGGGGTGTGACATACTCCACTTGGTATGGAAATGGAGAAAGAGAGATAATGATGCTCGAATCCCACCTCTGATAAGTCATGGGTTGGTGAATAGCACTGAGGGTACATCAATCACACACAAGGAATTCATTAGCCTCTATAAATTTTAAGATTCAAGAGATAAGAAATATAATCCACTAATCAACACCATACATAAACAAAATTAAATCACAATACATGTCATTCCATACATAAACTAAATTGAAAACTACAAGTACAAAAATTAACACTAGGCAGAAGAAAAACACTCCAAAAACTTTTGATAGATTCCCAACAAATCCTTCAGGCTATTAATGCACATCCTATTCACCAACCTGTTCCTATTGACTGAAAAAAAAGTTTATAGATACACAGGGTGAGCATAACATGTATACCCAATAGGATCATCTCTAAAACATCTTGTGTAAATGTGAAATATTCATACTAAATCTTAGTGAGTAAAAAATGAAACTAATTAATAACCTAATCAGATAATAATTGTTTCCCATCCTCACTATGTATCACTCGCACAAAAACACATAGAGGTAAACCATTGTATATCAAATGTATATATATATATATATGATGGTACCCCTCTTCCATTTCTCCACTATTTTTTCACTCTCACACCCTAATTCCACAAATATTATGCCCATTACTACTATAAGTAAGTCATCCATGTTATTATTTGGGCCTCATCCATACCTAATTTAGCCTCACAGAGGTCCCAACATCTCATTTTTTTCATCATTCCATATATCCATATCATCATTCTAAGCTACACCTCATTCAAACATCTCAATAGTAACCATGTATCATTTTAAAAGTCACCATAGACCATGTAAATGCATTATACCTCAAAACATCATTTCCCGTGAAAATATACTTGTGGGAGGTCATTACCACCATGCTTAGATACATTTTTGTGGTATTACTCAAGTTATTATAGCCAAATAATAATTTTATATCGAAGCTGTGAACCATCATAGCCTAAGTAGGAATTCACCCTACACTATAAGCCATTATAACCTTAGATATTCCAACTCATAGTAAATCTTAAGGGAGAGAAAGGAAGATAGAGAATTCAGTTATCTATTTCCTCACCATCTTAGATATTGTTGACCCCCCCCCCCCCCCATCATTTGGGCACTAGTTTCCCTACTTACATGTGTGAAGTACCATATGAAATTAGAAAATAATATATATATAATAACATCACACACAACCATACTAAGGGAAAGTACCTGGCCTTAGACTCATCTGCCACTATCATCACAGAGGAAACCTAATTTCCACTAATAAGGTATAGATATCAAAAAATCATACAATAATCAAGTTTAATATTAATTAATTCATTATCCATTAAATAATATTATTTTAATATTAACATTTTAATATTCTTAAGAGAATTTATTAAGGAACTATTAGTTCTTTTTCCTATAGTCTGAAGTATTTCATCACCATTAATATGATATTAAACATTCAACATTACCCCCCATCAACAAAACCCCATCCCATGGGTTGATTATATATATATATATATATATATCATTTATAAATTATACAAGTATTCTAGGACTCTTCCTAAGCTACCACATCATAACTGCACATGCCACACAAAGAGTCTAGGTGTGTCAAACATTGTTAACAAAAAAACATTTAGCCAATAGGATATCTAGAAAGTATCAAACAAGAATATAATTAATGACCAAGCCCCACTATGAACTCATTTCATCCACCCTGGTGTCCCACACCATTTCTTGAAAAATCAATTGTCACTCCATTACTAGCATCAACCATCACCAATGCACGGGCTCCCATCCCATTACTCATCTGAGGTCCCCAAATATGTCAAACAACCTTCAATTAAACATCCCAAGGCTCCTATCTGATTTCTCATTAGGTAAAATGAACTATAAATTGTTATCAAAAAAAACACATCAAGGCTCAAAAATTTCCTAGATCTAAAATACTTTTCGAAGGTATTTTCACACATAATAAAAGGAACTAATCCTATATAACCAAGGAATACAAGCCTTTCACAATAATAATAGGACCACATAGCCCCTAAAAATTTATATTTTCAAAAAAAACTATTTTAATTCCACTATTGAATAATCAATTCACTATTCATAGGCTTTCAAAAAAATAAAACCTATAACTTATCAGTTATTCAATGCTTTGAAACAACTAAAACATGTGTTTAGAATTACTTCTATTTTCCAACAAAAATAAGGAAGAACATATAAAAAATTAACTAGACCCTTTATTTTACCACATTATTAAAATTTTATTATTTTTACACTAATTGTAAAATTTCTAGAAAAAACATAATAAGTATAAAAATATCCACAACACTAATATATCACATTATCTTGGAAAAATACAAAATATCAACAATCATAAACCAAAAAACAATCACAAACCCAAACCCAAAATTAATTCTTCTTTTAGATTTTATGTTCTTATTTTTATTAATTTAATTACATTTTAATCCAATGGATTAAATAATGATAAACCTATGATTTCACTTTAAATAAGAGAAAGTTAACAGATCCCCTACCTCGTTCATCACTTTCTAACTCACTATGCATGGTCAAAGGGAAGAGGATATGCTCAAGAACAAGAACAATCGGATGTAAAGGTAAACACCATAGAAAAAACCACCCCACATCATTATATAACCTAATAATCTTTAAATATAGTATTTACCTTGATAGAAACCCTTTCTAGGTGAATAACATGATGAAACCTGAGGATAGAAGATAAGTGAACTCACTTGGATTCACCAAGTATCGATCTATCAATGATAGGGTTAAAATAATATTAAATGGGTATGAAAGTAATCCTAGGTATGCACTTGGATGTCCCAATAATTGAGAGATAAGGTGGAAGAATGATGGGGTTTGTAGTGGTTTAGGAATTTATAGGAAAACAATAAATTAAAAGGCCATGACACAATACTTTGTACTATTCTCTAATGGGATGATGTGGAACAGAAACCATGGTACAGTAAAAGAGACCACATTCAACACACATATCCAAGTACACATCTTATATATATCATGTAGTCAATGACGAGATCCTATAAACCATAAAAAAAAATCCATGCCACCGAGTAACCACCACATATAAAAATTATAACGCCAAAGATGAAGTCTATTCTACAACCCAACTCTATAGATAAGTGACCCAAAAATTGATAAAACCAAAAAGAATCACCACTCCATGACTCAATTCCACATCACCCCCCCAACCCCACCCCCATGTTGCAGTAACACCAAAACAAGCAGAACCACCAAATCCAACCTCTCAAGGACTCCACACTATATCTTACATTCATATTTAAGCCTCATCTCCCAACTAGACTCTATAGTGTATCATATACCAAAACATTATAATCCATCCCTTAGGTCACATCTAAAGGTTCCATGCCATATAAACTACCTGTAGTTTGAATTTTATCTCAAATGTATGTCATCTATTTGATATTACTTCTGGAAACCTTTAATCACTTAAAATAAAAAGGAAGGTATTAAGAAAAAACCAAACCCTTACATTAAATACCTCTCAAAAAAATCTTTCCCACAAGAATTTAAATACAAACAAGAAAAGAAAATGAGGGTCCAAAAAAACACCTCATGAGATAAATCCCAAGGTCATCCCTATAATTGGAACATATCTAACTAACCATAGGAATAAGTGAAAAACTCACAACATTACTAAGTAACCATAAAACACTATCTCAAGGGAGATACCTCTCAAGGGAAAGGAAAAAATAAGAAAAACACTAAGAAAGATAAATGATCACATAAAATAGCCAAGGGTTTAAAAATAATTTCATCAAGGATCAAACAAAACCTAATAAAAAAATGGGATAATGAGCATGAATCTGCAACCCCTATTCCTAAGTACTCTCCTCCAAGCCATGGTGCCACCACATGACACAAACCAAAGGAATAACATTACCATGAAACAACTTATCCTAAATGTCTTAAATCTCAAAAGGTTACTCTTAAAACGTCTAACCATATTCCACATCCAATTCACCCCAATAAATGATGTGATAATCAGCCTAGATATACCGAAGAATCAGTGATACTGGGTGGATATCGTGAAACCATTTCATCTGTGGGGATAGTGCCAATAGATAATCCATACCTTTAATCTGATCAAACACCTCAAAAGGTCCAATTAACTTGGGAGAAAGCTTACTCACGTGATCGAAACTTCTCTTTCTATGAGGAGGATAAACCATAAAGAACACATGATCTCTAATTTCAAACTATAGAGGCCTCGTCTTATGATAACTAAATGAATTTTGAGAATCTCATTCCACCTTCATTCACTCACTGATCACCTAAACCTTATCTATTATACGTTTTTCTAAGTCTAGGCCAAGAATAGATGACTCCACAACCTTGGTCCAGCATAACTACGATAAAAAAATTAATCCATACAATACTTAAAAAGGTGAAATATCAATAGTGGTGTAATAGATATTTTTTCAAGAAAACTCCACCAAGTGTAGGTTATGCACCCATGTACATTTAAAATCCATCATACATTCATACAATATGTCCTCATAGAATCTAGATAGTCTGCTTTATATAGCAATATTTCTATGGTTGAAAAGAGGATCTCATAAATATATAAGATCCAAAATCACACTAGATTCCACTTCACACCTTAGAGGTAAAATGGGGGTCACAATCTATAACACCTTAGTTAAAAAAAAGTAAAACTACTCTTGATATTGTATGTGACACGCAACATCATGGCTAAATGAACTATGATTATTTATGACTATTATAAACTAGCCAATAAATTTGAAGGTATCAATAGTGTTAACTAATTTATGAAATATATATAATTTTTTTAATATATATAAATCTATTAATAAATTATCGGAAAATAACAGCTAAATTTTTTAATAAAGACATTTTATTCATTAAAAAATATGTTTCCTTTGAAAATGTTTTTTATTTGTTTTTTTGAGAAATATTATAATAATTTATTAAACTTTTAGGAATTTTTTTAAATGAACATAAAATATGAAATCATAATATAATTATTATCATAGGACAAATTTTTGTTATTTTAATGAAATGTTTTATTTTTTATTAAATAATTAAAATTATCCATTTTTCATGTACTATAATTTCTTTAAATTAAATCAAGAAATTTAAAATATTACATTATATATTGGATATAGTATTAAATTGACATATTATCAATTTATTAATAATAATCTATTTAATTTCAATTTAATGATAAATTTTCATTATTTTTATATAATATTATTTTTATAATTAAAAATATGCTTTCCTACAAAAAAATTAAGTGAATAAAGTATTCCCTTTTTAAATAATTAAAAGAACCGCAAATAAAGAACTATTTAAATGAAATTTTAAATTTATGTATCTATTTATATTAATTTAAATTCATATAATGATTATTACTAGTTATATATTTAATGTAAGACCATCTTATGCTTAAAAATTCAATTTCTTGAAAACTCATTTTTTAACATGCTTTATGGGTTTAATTTTAAATTAAATAATGAACACTCTATTATTTGAATTTGATTAAATTTATTAAATATTTTGAATAATAATATTTAATATTTGGTTTTAGTTTTAACTTAATTTTTTTCATTATGAATTGTAAAAACATTAAGAAAAATTAGTTACCATAGTGAAAAACTAAAAGGGTAAAAGTGAGTAACCTTATAGGTAAATGGAATTAAATGTTTAAAAAATGTTTCTTTTTAAATTTTGGAGGTTTTTATCTACCATATCACTCCTAAAATTCATTATTTAACAATTTTGTAGGTACTTTTCTTGAGAGTGACTTCCCATTATTAAATAGTTTTGTGTATTTACAAATAATCCACTACTCCTCAATTATAAAAGGGTACCTCCTCCCCTATCATTTATACACTTAAAAAGACTTTTGGTTTGTAAAATAAATACAAAAATACCATCCTTAATTCCATACCCATGTCATAGAATAATATTTTTGATCATAAATCCAATCCTGTAAGGCTTTAGGTATAATTCAAAAGAGGTGTTTCGAAGAAGAGGTATCATTCTTAGCTGAGTATCTTTGTTTTATTTATTCATATCCATCCTTAAAATTGTAATAAATCATGATGATATAATAACATAAATATATACCAAATAAAATGGTGTTATTATTTTAATTTAATAACCTAAATCCATTTCTACATCCATCAAACTGGAAAAAAAATATCATTTATTTGTATGGCAGAATACCACCACGCAAAATGATGTGGTTCATTTTCCATAATCACCTATTATAGATGTTCATAATGATGTATTTAATATTTTAATATGATATTTATGAAATATTAATCATTTTTTAAAAATTATATATCATATATCCTCTTACCTTACCATCCATTGAAAAATGATAACATTATTCTTGGGCAAGGTACACTATTTCCACACGAAGTGATGTGATTAATTTTTTATTATCACGTCACATGGATGTTATATATAGGTATATTTAAATAAATAATATTATATTTATTACATAATTATAATTATGTAAATTTAAAATAACACATACCTTATTTCCATCATGATCATTTAAAAATAAAAATGTTACTCATTCGTGCGTACGGCATATCGTCTCCATGAATATAATGTGGTTCATTTATCATAAAATTATTTTCATTATTTATTTTAAAAGTATAATTGATTTATAAAAATTAAAATTATATAATGATTATTATTACTGAGATAATTAATTAATAATCTCTTTGACCTTAGTTAACTTAAAAAATTGATTTTGGACATATGAGTTGAACATCATCAAAATGTTTGACATGAACCTAAATGATTAAGTAATTGAATATAGAATGATAATAAATAAAATAAAAGGAATAATAAAATTAAAAAAGGGTTTTATGAAAGTATATAATTAACATAATTTTATTATTCAGTAAGATGAAGAATGCACTTGACGAATCAGACTCGAAGTAATGGATCTCTCTAAACAACCCTTTCCTTTGGGTTATGACCATTCTCTCTAAAACTCAATTAATATCTATATTTAATATTATGTAATTATTATAAATTATGTATATATGTATCATATATATATACTTAGCTTATTACCCCTTCATTTTATGGGTTAATATATTCCTTATGTTAATTTCTTGAATACCTTCATTATGAAACTTCCTCTGATTATGATATTAAGAAATATTATGAAATCCATTTTATTTACATGGGTAATTATTATATTATGCCTTATTATTGAATTAATATATATAGAACATATAAATCATGAACATATTATGATGGTTTCACCCAGAAAGTTCTCTAATGCATTTTTTAATGTTCATTCTCTTGAGGAATCATGTATGGGATTAGGGAGTAAACCTATTCCATTATGAGACTTTGTACACCATGTGATACCATCTAGGATGTTACACTTAACTAATATTTATGTCATGTTTTGTATTAATTACACATTTTCTATGTTACCATGGTCTTATCATGCCATTTTGTTTATGTTATTCCCCCACGTGATTACTCACGGTCCTTATCTTTTATTATATATTTTTATACCTTTGAATCACACGTTAAGTTTCCTTATCATTTTTATTCCCTTACTATGATTTTTAGATCAACCCTTTATTTTAAGTATTCCCCAGGTTATCCTATGCAGTTTAAGGAGATAAAATGGGTTTAGTAACTTCTTATTTATAATAAAATTAGGACTCTGTGTTTTAGTCCTTTTTGATGTATTATGAATTTAGTATTCCAAAGACACTAGGCCTCACAATCTTTGAGGTTGTACTTATTGGATATTTATATTTAAAATAATGTCATAATATGTGTAAAAGGAATTGGTCACTATCATTTGTATTATATTATAGGTTTAGTTAAACATTGGAAAATAGGATGATAAAACATTAGTAAGAACCCTTGGGTTAAGTCTAAGGACAAGTTTATGTATAGGAAAATATCTTGGAATTTTGGTGAAGGATATAGTAAGTTATTACAAGAAATTACATCCCTATGTGGATAGTACAAGTTGATGTGGATGTGAAATAGTTGTGCTTAAGGGTAATAACTCTCAAAATAGAATATTTATTTGGACTTGATCATTACCCTGTCTACAACAATTGGCCTTACTACACACCTAGTTTGACCCTCCTGGGGGATATTATTTGGAAATTCTGAAACTCTTTACAAACTATTATGAAGGACTTATACTAATTGTTAGGTTAGAAAACCTAATAGGATAAATTATCCTAGATAACCTAGATTAAAACCTAGAGACTCATATGTCAATATATACTTATTATTTTTAAATTATTCTATCTATGTTTATATGTTTCCCTCATGTATGTTAGTTTATTATCATCCTATTTTTATTATTTTAGTTAATAATAGAAAATAGTAGAAAACCAACATGACAGGTAATGTGATCATTTACCCAATAACATTCTTAACCATATGGTAAAGAGATATGAGAATCTTATGGAAGTACTAGATTAACTATCTAAAGTTGGGAATTATAACTTGAATCATGTGGAACGCGCTACTCCTCCTAAAAAATAGAAATTAGTTTTTGATTATTTTATATGATAAAGTCCACATAACTTTATTGGATACTCTTATCCTCTCAACATGGAACAATATATTAACTTCATTGAGAAGATATTATCTATCCACCAATTCTCAGATAAATAGAATGTTGTGATGTTCATTTATAAAATTGAGGTAAAATTCGATTAGTGGTGGACACTGATCATGAAAAAAACCACTAAAGATGATATTTATTCCATGGAATGGTAAAAAATTAAGAAAATATTTTTCAATTAATATTTTTCAATTAATATTTTCCCCAAACTCTCTACCTTAAATTTTAGAGGTATTTCCTCTATATGAAACAAAATGAAGATGAGTCTATTAGGATATATGAGACAAAATTCAAAAAACATGTGTGATAGGCCTTCATCTTTACCATCAACACTGAATATAAGGAGAACGATTTCATTAGTGGGTTAAAGTTGAGTCTATGAAAAGAATTAATGATTTGGGAATTTGGAAGATAAGAATTAATTTTTATTTTTTTTCCTTCCAAGTTGAGATGGAGATCAGTGACTCTCATTGGTCTCATGAGACTAGAGATAAAAAATATATAAAATGGAGTATTATTTTGGAGTATCGATAGATAAATTCAATGGTGGAAAGAAACCCCAACATCTGACTTGTAAAAAGTGTTTAAATATGTATCATGTAAACTATCTTATGGGAACCAAGAGATGTTTCAAATGTGGAAAAGAGGGGCATCAGAATAATCAGTGTTAGAGAGAAATAAAGAAACCCACTAATCTGTAAGAATAAAATAAGTTTATATCAATAACCAGTCTACGGTGAACTGTTTCAATTGAAAATAACATGGTAATTATGAAACAAATTTACCTAAATAAGGTTTATTAGAGAAAATAATCGATAACAACCTCTAAGGCCTAGATATCAAGAGATATAAAATGTTATAACTATGGCTGAGGTGGATCCCAACTAAAATAAGGTGATAGGGGCGCTAGTTATTCATTAAAGATTAGTGAATATGTTATTTCATTCTGATTCTACACATTCTTTCATATCTTTTATGTTTATTAGAACTATTCAAGAACCACCTCAAAACATGGGGGTTTATCTATCAATGAGAATTTAAAATGGAGCACTAGTTTCATACCAAGTATATAAATCCTCCATAATCAATGTTTATGGACTAAATCTTCTAAAAAATCACATCTTAGTTTCTTTAGTGTATTTTTATTCAATATTGGGCATGAATTAGATATAATTAAATAAATCCAATATCAATTTTTGGGAGCGGTATACCTATCTTAACATCCCATTCCATCCTCCAATTCTATAAAAGTGTAAGGAGGAGGCTAAATCTATCCTAGAATCTTTAGTTTAATCCTGGATTTTATTTCATTATGAGTAACAATACCTAGACCAAATTATTGAGAAAATTTTAGAACCATGCTTGAAGACATGACCATTGTGGGGGGGTTATACTGATATATTACCTATAGAGTTTCATTGTTTTCCTCTTGAACTATAGTTTATTTTTCAATTAAACTTATACTTTGATCTCTACCCATATCGAAGAATCCTAACAAAATGGTCATTGTTGAGTTGCAAGATCTAAAAATTTAGTTATAAGAGAATATGAAAAATGGTGTTATATGTCCAAGTGCTTCACCGTGGGGTGTTCCAGTCCTCTTAATCAAGAAGAAATATGGGTCAATGTGCCTATAGATTGATTATTTTTTACTATAAAAAAATAATGATAAACAACAAGTACCCCCTTCCATGGGTAAAAAAAAATTGACCAACTATGTGGAGATTAGTATTTCTCTAAGGTGGAACTTAAGTTGGGATATCACCAATTAATTGTAAAAAAGGAATATATTCCCAAAAATATATTTGTAATAAGGTATGGACACTCTGAGTTCATAGTGATGCCTTTTTGTCTCACTAATTCTCCAAAAATACTTATAGACTTAATGGATATAGTCTTCAGAGATTATCTTGAAAACAATTGCTAGTATTTATAGAAGATATTCTGAATTACCCTAAAAGAAAGGAGGATCATGAGGAGAATTTGAATACTATTCTAAATGATTTGAAAAAATAGAAACTATAAGAAAATTATAATAAATATGAGTTATATATAAATGAAGTATCTTTCCTGGGTAATATTAACACCAGAAAAGGGATATAATTGGAAACTTATAAGATAAAAACAATTGAGGATTAGACTACAACAGAATCTATAATGGCAATCCATATTTTCCTTGGACTATCTATGTATTACCAATGATTTATGAAAAAAATTCTTGTGATTTAAAACCCACTAAACAAGATAACATGGAAGGTAGTAATGTTTTCCTGAACTAGTGGATGTGAAGTGATATTTAAGGAGTTGAAATAGAGGCTTATCACTACACCAGTCCTTAAATTTTCCTCAAGTGTGGAACTTTTGTGGTATAAAATGATTATTAAAATAATCTATTGGGCACTGTACTTATGTAGAGTGATAAAGTGATAGCCTATGCCTCAAGGTAGTTCAAAGTTCATGAGAGTAACTATCCCATTAAGGATATGGAGTTGGTTGTAGTGGTATTTATGTTAAAAATCTAATGACATTAACTCTATAGAGAGAAGTATGAAATAAATATGAATTATGAGAGCCTAAAATATATATTCACACATAATTATATTTATATGTTCCATTGAATAAGGTTAGAGATGATAATGGACTAGCACTTCTCAGTCCATTACCATCTTGGTAAAAAATAGAGTGACAGATGCTCTAATTAGAAAGTATCAAAAAAACCTTATCACTAATGAGAATTTAAAAAGATAAAATATTTATAGACTTGAAAAGTATGGACATGGTAATAATGATGGAAGTAATGTCATAATTCTTTTCTCAAATGATTTCTCAATCATCCCTTATGAATAAGGTTAAGGATGCTCAAATATATGATGTCGACATTTAGATGAAGTTGGAAGATTTAAGAAAAGGAAAATCCTTGGAGTTCAAAATTGGTGAAGAAGTTACTTTAAGATTTGGTTCATAAATAATTGTATCATAAAATCTGTAGATAAGGAAAGAGTTATTGAATGATGAACATAGCTCAAAATTATTCATCCACATAAGGAGAATGAAGATGTATTGAGGTCTACGAGATAACTATTAGTGCGAAATTATGAAGAATGATATTATTAGATATATATAAATGTTTCTAGTGTGTAAAAAAGTGATGAATAAAAGAGAAAATTTCTAATTGGATGATGAAACCATTACTGAAACCTATATAGAAATAGGAAAACATCACCTTGGAATTTTTCACAGGTCTTACAAAGACATCAAGAAAAAACAATTCCTTATGGGTTATGGTGGATCCTCTTACAAAGACTTATCACTTAATTGAAATTAAAGAGTTCATCTCACTTGATAAACTTACAAGAATATACATAAGATATGTGGTGAGGAAATATGGAACACTACTACTAATTGTATCTAACTGAGATCTGAGAGTTACCTCTAAGTTATGGAAGAGTCTCCAACATGCTCTAAATATTTAGTTGAACTTCAGTTATTCTTATCTCTCACAAATTGATATCTAGTATGAATGCACTATTTAGACATCAAAATACATGTTGAGAGCATACTTAATGGATTTTAAATGAGGATGGGATCAACAGATTCCTCTGGTTTAGTTCTCATACAATAATAGTTTCCACTCAATCATATAAATTTCTCTATATGAATCCATTTATAATAAGAGATATAGAACACCTAAGTATTGAGATGAAGTCATTGAATTTACAATTTTGGGACTAGTAATGGTTGAGGATATGGTAAAAAATTAAAAACCATTTAGAAACACATCAATACTTCTCATAATTGATAGAAGAACTATACTAAAAATCATCTAAGAGAATTAGATATTAAGTTCAAGGATAATTTTTTTTCCACATATCTCCATGGAAGAGGGTCATGGGATTTGTGAAGAAGGGAAATTTAATCCCCACGTACATCATCCCTTTTTATACTCTCGATCACATTAGAGTTGTGACTTATCTACTAGAACTCCCACCAACCCTTTGTCAAGTACACGACGTATTCCATGTATCTCTATTGAGAAAATACATACCATATCCCTCACATGTATTGAATTTAGAGGTGGTACAGTTGGAAAATGATCTCTCTTATGAGGATAAATCGATGAAGATCTTGGATTGTAGAGATAATGTTCTACACAATAAGATAACTAACCTGGTCAATTTGTTATGGTGAACTGAAGGAATCCATGAAGAAGAAGTAACATAACTTATATTTAACTAATTATATAATATAAATTTTTTAGGGTGAAATTATTTAAGGCCAAAAGAATGAAACACCCTGAGTTTTTTGAAAATGAAAACTATTCTTTATAGTATATGTGATATGAAAAATTGAGCCTAAATGCACCATGATTATTTATAGACATTATAACCTAACTGTTAAATTAATAGGTATGAAAAGTATAAACTAAGGTATTAAATATATATAAATTTTATAACATATATAAATTTATTTTTAAATTCTTAGTAAATAATTAGTCAATTTTTTAATAAAGACATTTTATTCTTCAAAAAAATATGTTTCCTTCAAAAATTATTTTTATTGATTTTTTGTCAGAAATATTATAATTAATTTATGTAACTTATAGAAATATTATTTTATTAATTGAAAATAATTTTTTATATCATAATATTAAAATTAAATTCGGGTGAAATTTTGGGATTTCTCTAAAATGGTTTATTTTTCAGTAAATAGTGAATGTTACTGCTATTTCAAGTACTGTCATTTATTATCATTAAATAAAGTAATTTAAAAGTATAATTATATATTTTATTTGGTCTTAAAGTGAAATATTAACCATTTTATTATAATAATATAATAAATTTCAATTTAACCATTAATTTTTATGATTTTGGTATATGATTATTTGTATGCTTAAAAAGGCAGTTTTCTGAAAATTGTTTGTAATTGCATAAAGTTTATACTTTTTAATTAATTGAAATAAACCATAATAAATAATTATTTAAATGAAATAAATAGATTATTTATGTATTCATATTAGTTTTAATACATATATTGATGATTTCTAGTCATATAGTTAATGTAAGCTCATCCTATGATCAAAAAATGCATTTCTTAAATGACTATTTTCCACAAATTTTATGGGTTTAATTTTAAATTTATTTATGAAAATTATGTTATTTGAATATTATTAAATTGATTTCATATTTTTAATTATAATTATTAATATTAGGTAATAATATGAACTTAATTTTTTTATTATGAATTGTAAAAAAACTAGTTACCATGGTGAAAGAATCGAAGGGTAAAAGTTAGTAACCATAGATGTAAAAGAAATAACATGTTTAAAACCTGTTTTTTTAATGTTAGAGGATTTTATCGACCATATCACCCATGAAATCCATTATATAACAATTTTTTAGGCACTTGGATTGAGAGTTACATTCCATTATTGAATAGTTTTCGGTATTTACAAAAATGTCACTCCTCAATTATAAAAAGTTACCTCTTCTCCACTTCTTTATACACCTCAAAATACTTGTGTATTAGAAAATTCCTAACCAAATACCTTTCTTTAATCCCTATAAACATTCTAGAATCCATTGTTTGATCATAGATTTAATCTAGGAAGGCATTAGGTATAATCCTCAAGAGGTGGTCTGAAGAAAAGGTATTGCTCTAAACAGAGAATATTTGTTTTATCTCTTCTTCCACATTCTTAAAGTATTAATAAATAATGAATATATAAAAGTAATAATTATATATCATATACTATTATTTCATTATGTAAATGGAATAACCTATATCTGTCTCCTCTTCCATCAAATGGGAAATGAGACCATCATTTCTATGTACGATGGACTACCGCCTTGTGAACTGATGTGTTTCGTTTTCCATAATCGCCTATCACATAGATTCATGATGTTGGATTTAATGTTTATATATATTATATTCATGAAATATTAATAATTATAAAAAATCAATATATCATATATCCTCTTACCTTAATATCCATTGAAAAATGTTAACATCGTTCATCTATATGGAGGAATGTCACCTCACAATGCATTGTGATTTTTTTTATTATTGCATCACATAGATGGTATATATAAGTGTAATAAAATAAATATTATTATATTTATGATATAATTATAATTATGTAAAGATAAAATAACACTTACCTTGTAACACCCTAAG
Organism: Viscum album; assembly: GCA_963277665.1. Classification (NCBI taxonomy): domain Eukaryota; kingdom Viridiplantae; phylum Streptophyta; class Magnoliopsida; order Santalales; family Viscaceae; genus Viscum; species Viscum album. The sequence goes on along the minus strand of OY728155.1, from coordinate 2,129,863,318 downwards.
ATTTTTTGAATTTTCTTATCAAAAAAATATGATCTATTCCATATTTTTTGTGAAATAAAACACTAATTTTGTATTGTGTAACAAGTAAAAAATGGTTTTATCTTTAATTATATAAAACAATAAGTTTGGTTTTTGTTAAAAATTAAACTAATTTTAGGTTTCTTTATAGAAAACATCAAGTTTAAACAAAATGTTTTATATAATTAAAATATTATTCTGATAGTTATCACCTAGTCATTGGAATGGGGGTATGAATAAGATTAAATAATTTATGAAAATTGTTCTTATATATGTATATAAGATGAATTGTTTGGTGTATAATTATTTATAAATAAAAATAAAAACCATTTTAGAATAAAGAAATTCCATTTTTGAAAAACTATTTTTCTATGCACAAACACATTTTACCTCAATAAATTAAATAAACCCCTATTAGTGAATGATTTTAATGAAATAAATATATTATATATTCAATCAAATGTTGAAAATTCATCTTATTTTTTTCTAGAAAAGAAACAAGAATTCATCCAATTTTATGCTTAAAACAATATTTTTCAAAGAAAGTTGTTTTGTATCCTTTTTATAGTTCACTTATTTAAAACTAATTTTTGACACTTCTATAAAATTTATTTGAAAAAATAAAATTACTTTTTGAAATCCTAATATCAAAATCAGATTAGGGGAAATTTTTTGGTATTTTATGAAAAGTTTCATTTTTAATGAATTGTGAAAAATACTGAATTATAATTGTAAACTACCTTTTCGTTTAATTTATTTATAAAGATAAATTAAATTTTAAATTGGTTTTAAAGTAATACAAGTTCAATTATAAATATTTCATTAAAATTTAAGTGATTGGAATCAATTTTATATTTAAATTTGATATAAAATCTTTATAACCTTTTGATAATTTCTGCTATTAAAATGTACTTTCACTATGGAAAAAATGTATTTTTACGATAGGCTATTTACGATGGGCCAGTAGCCCATCACCAATAGTCCTTATGGTGGGACTATTTTTACCAGGATTCATTCTCCCTTGAAAACATCACTTAATAAAAAATTATTTATGACGGGAAATTCTTCCCATCGCAAATACCTTTCGCATGTGTGTGTTCCAAATAACGTGAATAGTTATTTACGATGGGTATTTTCTCCCATCACAAATCCTATTAGTCATAATAGTTATTTTTTATGGTAATTTATAACTTTTCATGAATAATGTGTTGACTGAATATCATTTGTGATGAGTTTCACTGCAAATGAATTTTTAATCACTGACTTTGTTATTTATAGTGGGTACTATTTATGACGGACCCCATCACAAATAATACTATTTGTAATAGGAAACCCACCGCTACTAATCTCACTTTTATATATCCCCCCACTCAATTTTTCTCCTCTCGTTCCAATTATGAGCTCTTCTCTACTCCCCTATTCTCTTCTCCCCTCTACTCCATTAAATTTCTTTATTCAAAAGTTTTAATTTTTACTGGGAATAAAACTTTCGAATTTCCACAACAAAAGCATCAATTTTGATGTATTTTTTCAATATTTTAAATTTTTAATTAATTAATTTTATTTTTTATTAAAAATTAGTATTATTAATTAGTGGTAATTAGTTTTAATTATAAGTAATTAGTTTTAATTAGAAATAATTAATTTTAAGTAAGAGTAATTATTTTTAATTAGAAGTATTTAATTTTAATTATCAATATTTATTTTTTATTTGAAGTAATTAGATTTAATTAGTAGTCATTATTTATCATTATTAGTGAGTAGTTGTGATGAGTAGTAACTACTTATAATTGACAGATAAATAGTACTTATTAATAGAATTTAGTAATAATTCATAACTCTTAGTAATTAGTAATAATTTTTTATAATAATTTTTAATAACTAACAGTAATTAGGATTTATTTGATATTAACATTAATTTTTAATAACTGATTGAAAATATTTTTAATTTTAAATAAATTAGTAGAAATTAGCACAAATTAGTACAAATTAGCAATAATGAGTAAAAATTAGTTTTAATTATTAGGAATTAGCAAAAACTATTTGGAATGATCGATAATTAGTAAAAAAATAGTGGTGATTAATAGAATTTAGTGGTAATGAGTGGGAATTAGTAAAATTTTGTTAAAATGAGTGGGGATTAGGACAAATTAGCGTAAATAAGTGGGAATTAGTAAAAATTCGCAAAAACAAGCGGCAATTAGTTAAAATTAGAAAAAATGAGTGGAAATTATTTAAAATTAGAAGAAATGAGCATTAATTAGTTAAAATTAGTAGAAATGAAATTTGATTAGTTAAAATAAGTGGAAATGCACATTTATTACCTAAAATTAGTATAAATTCCCGTTAATTTGTTAAAATGAGCAGAAATGAGCATTAATTAGTAAAAAATACTGGAAATGAGTTGTAGTTAGTAAAAAATTCTGGTAATAAGCAGTAGTTAGTAAAAATTAACAGAAATGAGTGGGATTTAGTAAAAAAATAGTGGAAATAATCATTAATTAATAAAAATTAGTAGAAATGGGTGTTAATTAGTAAAAAAATAGAGGTAATTAGTCGAAATTAGCAAAAATTATTATTAGTAAAAATTACTGATAATGAGTGGTAATTAGTACAAATTTTTAGTAATGAGTGGTAATTTGTAAAAATTATTGGTAATGAGAGTTAATTAGTAAAAATTAGTGGCAATGAGTAGTAATTAGTAAAAATTAGTGGTAATGAGCTATAATTAGTAAAAAAATATCGAAAATGAGCAGTAATTAGTACAAATTACTAGCAATGAGAGGTAATTAGTAAAAATTACTGATAATGAGCATTAATTGGTAAAAAGTACCAATAATGAGTAGTAATTAGTAAAATTTATCTCAAATGAGAGGGTCTTAGTAAAAAAATATCGGTAATGAGTAGTAATTAGAAAAAATTACCAATAATGAGCGTTAATTGGTAAAAGTAACCCGTAATTAGAGATAATTTGTAAATGTTATCATTATTTAGTGATAATTAATAAAAATTACTAATAATGAGCAGTAATTTGTAAAAAGTGTAGATAATGAGTGGTAATTAATAAAAAATGCCAGAAATGAGCTTTAATTAGTAATAATTACTAGTAATGAGCGATAATGAGTAAAAAATACCAGTAATGAGTGGTAATTAGTAAACAATATTGGTAATGAGCAGTAATTAGTAAAACAATACTAGTAATGAGCATTAATAAGTAAAACAAATATCATTAATGAGTGGTAATTGGTAATAATTAAAGATAATGATCATTAATTACTAAAAAATATGAGTAATGAGTAGTAATTAGTAAAAATATCGATAATGAGCATTAATTAGTAAAAATTAGCGAAAATGAGCATTTATTAGTAAAAAATAGTGATAGTGACCATTAATTAGTAAAAAATAATGATAATGGGAATTAATTAGTAAAAATTACTAGTAATAAGAGTTAATTAGTAAAAATTTCTTGTAATGTAATTAGTAAAAATTACCGGTAATGAGTAGTAATTATTAAAAAATACTAATAATAAGTGGTAATTAGAAAAAAAAACTAGTAACGAGAAGCAATTAGTAAAAAATACTAATAATTAATAGTAATTAGTAACAAATACTATTAATGGGAGATAATTAGTAAAAAATGGTACTAAGTGGTAATAATCAGTAATTACTAAAAATTAGCGATAATGAGTGTTAATTAGTGAAAATTAGCTATAATAATTAGTAATTAGTAAAAATTAGCGATAATGAGCGGTAATGGGTGTTAATTAGTAAATATTAGTGGTAATGAGTTTGAATTATTAAACATTATCGGTAATGAGTGAAAATTACCACAATTAACCAAAATTGACCACATTTTACCAAAATTTACCACAATTAACAACAATTAGTAATAAAAGGTGGACCAAGTGGTGTGAGGGAAGTATAAAGTGGATGGGATAAAGGTTATGAAAAGGTGAAATAATTATGGTTCCCCTGAATTTAGGTCATTTGGATGAGAAACAGTCATGAGTAAACCTATGAGTGTTAGAATATGAAACAGATTTGATAAATTACAATGACATGCTTAGTGAGTTTTTCCCCTTTTTGGTTCAATCTCTTTTCCTGATAAAATAGTGTTTTTCAGAAAATAATAATTTAAATGCATGATTATCAATAAAAAATTATTTTCTCACGATGATATATTAAATAGAAAAAAGAAAAAAATCCACTAAGAGTTTCATTGTTATCTCTTGTATCCACTACCGCTTCCATCACTCACAGGTTTATCCATGTATGCCTCTTATCCAATCGATATGAACCCATCGGTGTTGAAATTATTTCCCTCTATTATCACCTCCACCCCCTCTGTTCCCTAATTCCCTCAAGGGAATCCTGGAGTGGGGGGATGAAGGTGATAACATAATGAAATAATTCTAGTGCCATTTTTTTATACCATTTCAAGGATAGACAGTCATGGGTAAACTATGTTTCACCTTGACTACCTCTCTTTCAAATGGTTTAAAGGTAGAGGAACTGGAATTATTTCACTTTATCATTGCATTCATCTCATATACTCTATGATTCCTTATTCTCCTTGGTCGGTATTCTATTTAACTTAATTATAATTAATAGTAATAAGAAAAAAGTAGTGTTAATTATAAAAAATTAGTTGTAATTTTTGTAATTAGAGAAAATTAGTGTTAATTAGATAGAATTGATAATATTAACAACTAATTTGTAATTTTTTTTCTAATTTTTATTGCAGACTCTATTCTTTATGTTAGATTAATCATAAAAAATATTTTTATTGTCTATTTTTTATAAAAATATTAGATAAGTAATTAGATAGTAATCTTTATTACAAGTTCACAATTGGATAAATCATTATAGTAATCCAAATAGTTAAGATATAAATCCTATATTTTTTTACAGTGTTAAATAATTTTTATCATTTCCATCATCTAAAAAATAATTTGTTTCATAGGGGACAATTAAGTGTCCTTATAAGAAATTTGATCTGAGGATATTTGAGACATTTGGAAACATTAGGGGTCATCTATTTCCTTTGGTTTTCCAGAAATATTATGTTTTTTAGTATCCACATAGTGAACACAGTTCCGAACAAGATACTAATACTTTGGTTCCAGATCCATCACAATTTCAAACATTTGTACATGAGGTTGTTGGTCTATTTTTTCATCAAATAAAAACTCAAAATGATATTGTTTTAACTTATGACTTAGAACCATCTCAATTTTATGATTTAATTAAGTCTATTGAAGATTCATTATATCTTGGTTGCAAGATAAGAAAATTTGATGTGGTTACAAAATTTATGACTATTAAATTAGATAATGGAATTTCAAATAGATATTTTCATCAGATATTCTCTTTGTTTGAATCATTGTTGCCTAAATGAAATGTGTTGAATACCAATTTATATGAGAGAAAGAATTTGGTTCATAGTTTGGGTGTTTGTTATCAGAAGATCCATGCATGTTCAAATGATTTCATATTATATTATAGTGAAAATGAGTTGTTTGTAATTTATCTTATATATGGACAGTCGAGGTACAAGGATGATCAATAAGTTAAGTCTAGATTAGTTACCATTAAATAGTTGAGGTATTTTTTACTTAAACCTAAATTTTAGTGTTAGTTTATGTCTTAAAACACAGCATCATTAATGTGATAGAACTAATCCAATATTTCAATCAGTAAAATTTTAAATCTTCCTTGTGATGGTGATTTATGTAAACATTTTGACCATGTATATATTTATTTTTCTTTAAAAGCTCATAATGTGTAGTTGGGTCTTTCTACTAATGGTTTATGTCCATTTGTTTTGTATGGTAGCCAATAGTCTTATTATTCTATCTCTATAACTCTATAAAACATACCTCCTTGGATGTTTTTGAATAAACAATATGTCTTTTAAATATTATTAATTCATGGACATCCAAAAACTAATATTGATGTTAATTTGAATCCATTAATTGATGAGAAAAATTTATTATGGAGTAATGGGTTCAATACATATGATGTTGATGAGAAATTGAATTTCTTAATGAAAGTTGCATTAATTTGGTAAATTAGTGACTTTCCAACATATAGAATGTTATATATCTGGAGTACACATGGTCTAAAATAATGTTCATACTGTATTAGTGATATAAAATTATTTATAATCATCAATGGAAGAAAACATTATTTTTAAACTATTATCATAGATTTTTTCTTATTGATCATTATTTACAAAGGAATTAAAATAATTTCATTAAACATACAATTGAAATAGATGGACCTCAATAAATTATCTTAGGTATTGATTTAAAATCTAATATCTCTTCATTACCTCCCATTACATTTGGACCAACTATAAACCAAAAAAATTATGCCTTAGGGAAATATCAAAATTGGATTAAAAAATTATTTTACGGGATCTCCCATGTTGGTTTTATTTTTTGTTCTGTCACATATTAGATTTCATGCATATTGAGTATATTTATTTAGATAATATATTTTATATAGTTTTGGACACACCTGGTAAGACCAATGATAATAAAAATGCATGATTATATCTTACCCTAATTTACTGGTGACCGGAACTTGATTTGTTTGAAAACAAAATATCATAGAAGTTAATGAATCCAAAATTGGCTTACTCACTTTCCAAATAAAACTGTTTATTATTTTTTCAGTGGATTATAGATTTGATGTTATTAGATAGTTATATTTCAAATTTTTCTAGATGTTTCATAAATAGTCATATTATCAGATTAAAAATTCAATATTTTATTGTTAAATTGGAAAGAATTATACCAATTTTATTTAGAGTTTTGTTGAATTTTTAGATTCACTAATAGAACTGTCATATTTATTTTGATACATTTTTTCATTGAATACTGACTATGATTCATCAATTGACTATAAGAAGATGTTGTTTTAATTTTATGTAAATAGGAAAAATATTCCCCCCAAATTTCTTTGATTCAATGGAACATTTGATATTAAATTTTCCACATTAAGAAAAATATATAGGGCTGGCATAGTTCCTTTGGATATAGCCATATAAGAGATTCATGTAGAATGGGTTGTAATGATGGGAATGTTGATGATTCACTAAACATTCAATTATCAGTTTTTATTCAACTTAAACTTGGATTTAGTGGAGTTCATAAAGGATAACTTTTAGATGATGAACATCACAGGGATCGTACATAAATTTTTCTCAATTGTGAATAAATGAAACAATTTGTACAGTGAGTTATAATATCACCTATTCTTTAAGAAAATAAAGTAAATTAAAATTATTTTATTTTTAGATTATATAATGATCATATCAAGAAACAGTTTCTATAACTTACACCAAATTCTATTAAAAAGTTCACCATCATGATTTTTCTTACATGTTACAATAAATGATAAAGTAAATTTTTTATTTTTATTTATTATTTGTTATATCGATAATTATTTTTCAATTTTTTAGCTATGACAATATACCGATAAAATTAAGAATATATTTTTTATATCGAGTAAACCACCATCCAAAATGGTTAAATCATATAATTTATATGTATTGAATGGTTTTTGATTTTATAAACATGTATATGGTGAATCAAAAAATAATGAATAGTAGTGTTTTTTAGAGTATATCATCATAGAGATTGTGAAGATGACTTTTATGGCAAGTTGGATGAAATAATTGAACTATGTTATCTGATATGGAATAATGTAATGGTGTTTAAATAAAATTGGTTTGATACTGATAGAATATTGTGTGTTTATCTACACCATAAGAATCATCGACATTAAATATAAAATAGTTCTTTTAATAAATGAACAATTTTTTATTAGCTCATAAATCCCATAAAATTTATTATTCAAATTATTGTGTTTCTTTAAGAGAGTTAATTTATTGGTGGAGCATTATAAAAATAAAATCCTATTAAAATTAGTTTATGGAAAGTGTATGTGGTTCTATTAAAGTGAATGTAATTGAAATTTTCCAAGGTAAATCTCCAAATACATTATTTCAATGAAGATAAATAAATATCGATGATGAAACCCCATAGTTATAGGTTAATGGTGACAATAATGTTAATGATGTAACAAACGAATTTGAATTAACAAGGGATGATAATGCTAAAATGACTATGGAAATTGAAGACATAGAGGAAGATGAATATATCTACACTTTTTTATACGAAGATAAGGATGAAGACGAATAATGAAAAAATTACAAGTTAGTTATGGACATGATAAATATATATATAATACTCATCTTTTATTATTTGATGACAAAATTATTTTCTTGTTTTATATATATGATGATAATTTTGATGAGATGTTTTATATCCTTGTGGAGGTCATACTTCCTAGTGATTATCTCAATTCTTCTCTATCTAAACCTTTGGTTTTAGGTGATTCTTCAACTTGGAAGGGTTTTGGTCTTGCAATATTGATGATTCCTGATCATATTACCAAGCTATGTTCACATCTTTATTCTAATCCATGTATGAGTAGGTATGTTTACATGTGTAATTTAGTTAATTTTTATTATCATTAATTTTCATTAATTAATTTATGCACTAATTGTTTTATTATTTGTTCTATTTTCTGACACTTTTTTCACATATAGTTGTTGGACAAGGGAGTGCTATTTTGGGAAATTATTTTTCTAGAGAATGGGTGACATGGGATCATATTCTCATTGATGTTGGAAGTGCATGTTTGATCATTATATATTATGTAAATATATAATAGTTATTTTAAAATTTATTTAATTATTAACTTTATATTATTGATTATTTATAGGGTTTATGGTATCAATTGATGATAGCATGAGGACCTCTATCTGGGAGGCCTGGGAGGCCTTTATGGATAAGATATGTCATATTTTTTTCATAATATTAGGAATATATCCATGAAGAAAGATGGATTCATAGTTTTTTATTAGTCTTGTTACATCCATCGACCCGATTACATCTCCTCTTAGGTTTCAGGTGGATTTTCCTCATACTGGATGGTACATTGCTTTCAGAGGATATCACCAATAGTTTGGTCGAACTGGTCGAGGCAGGAGGTTATGCATTGAGCTGGTAGTCATACATTTAGTACTCATCTATGAAATCTCGTAAGTAATTTTATTTAATAATTTATATAACTTTAAATAAAAACTGTCTATTTTGTCATTCATATGGATATTTGAGTAGCCTGATATTATAGATTTGGATTTTTACAAGAGTACATACACTAATATTATCACTGAAGATATTACTGGTAGTTGAAATCATCAAATAGTGGTCAGTGCAAGTTTTTTCTGTTTTAAAAGTAACAGATTATAATATTTTAACTATTTTTATTTCAAATTGATTTTGATGGAGTCATATAAGGATACGACTTCTGACACACATGATGAGAGTGAGACTAAGACTGAGGGTTATTACACTAGTATAGTACAATTTTATGACACATTATAGATGAAGGAGACTCGTTATTCTTTTGAGAAAGTTCGGGTTGATGGTATCAATTCTTGATTAACGCATTGTAGTTATTATGGTACTATTGTGATGTCGTCATCCATCTCGAGGAGAGATCATGGAGAGTATTCATCATCTTCTTCAGAGTATGAGAAGAATATGTGAGTTCATGATGAGGTTATAGAGAGCCTACATAGATAGAAACAAGAGTTTCATTGATGATATGAGTAGTAGTAACAGGAGCAGTGTCAAGTGCATGAGTAGCAGGAGCAGTAGATTGTGGAGTATATGTGATGTTTGGCACAGGGTATAGGAATGAAGCTCCCATCACCACCTCCTCCATATGAACTTACCCTCCTCAGTTATATACGTATTTTTTGAGACATTTATTATGATAAATATTTGAATGAACATATTTCTTTAATATTATTATTCATTCAGTTATTCACAGTTTTATATATTTATTTTTTATATTATTGTGATGTTTTTTATTTTTTATATTTTAATAAAAAAAATTATTGTTTTATTTATTTTATTTTTATTATTTGTGATGGTATTGGTCCCCCCATTGCAAATAATTATTTTCAATTGGGGATCAATCTCATCACAAATGATGGCCTATATATATATAAATGGTAAAATCTTTTTTTGATGAGAGGGTCCCCCATCACAAAATAAAATTGTTTATGATAACACATCACAAAAAATGTTTTTTGTGAGACCCTTTTCTACTACTGTTAATTTGTGATGGAATCCTATAGAAAATGTTTATTCTCAGGGGGTTCTTATCACAAATGACCCATCACAAATATTATACATTTTAGTACTGTTTCTCACCACATCTGCGGGAATAATTTTAAATTAATATTTTCCACTTCTATGAATGGAAATTGAAAGAAATTATTCCATATTTATAATCAGAATAATTTCTAATTTCTAATAATTCCAACATAATTTTTTACCAAAATGAATAGTGAAAACAATAAAAATTATTTAGCATGGTTAAGGTAAAAATGGGTTTACCAGGGGGTTAAACATAAAAGATAAGGGTGGAATTTACTTATAAAATTTTAAAATAAATATTTTATTGGCCATATATCAACTTTATCATGTCTAAGTTTATAATTTTATCCATTTTTACCCTTTTTCCATGTGAAAAATGTGGTTGAACTCAATTCTTCTCAAAAATACCAAGTGTGTTCTCTCCCCCACTTATAAGAGGTCACCCCACTCCTACCTTCTTCACTCCTTCATAGATCTTTGGTTTGGATAATACCTACCAAAATCACCTCCTAACTTCACTTAGTTCTTCTTAGAATTCTTATTTTGGACATAAATCCAACCAAGAAAGTCTATAGTGAAAACCTAAGGAGGATACCTGAAGAATAGGTAACATTCATCAACAAGTGATTTCATTTTATTTCTTCCTACACCCTCTAAAAATATTATTATACCATGATTATATAATAAACTCAGTATCTTACATAAACTAAGATATTTTTATGTTAAGGGTATGACCTAAAACCCCATACACTTCTATAAAATGGGATATAAAATCATCGTTCATGTGTACGGCGGACTACCGCCTCGGGAACCGATGTTGATCATTTTTCCATTACCATATTTAAAGGTTGGGAAAATGATATATTTATGGTTTATATATGGTATATATGATATATAATATGTTAATATAAATCTGAAATTATTATAACACACAAACCTTCATTCTTTCTAATTTTTGGGAATATGATAAAATCATTCCTGTGTACAGTGGACTACCACCTCGTGAAGCAATATGATTCATTCATTCATTACATGGAATGTATTAAGGATGAGATTAATAAAAATATTTGATATATATGACATAAAAATTATATAATAATGATAATATATATATAATTTACCTTTCCTTTTTCAATACGATAATAAAATGGAAATGGTGTCCATGCGTGTGTACGGTTTATCATCTCCATGAATGGTGTATTTCATTTCCTAACACTAAATATTATCGATTACTATAAACACATATATAATGAATATATATGATATTTATATCATGGTTTACATTTTGGATATCCTAAAACCATGATCAAAGTAATAGTACCAAAAATAACAAGTCAAAACATATACAAAATACATAGCGATTATTACCCAAAACGTAACTTTAACATAGAATTGTTAATAAAAGGGTAATAAAAGGTTATAATAAAATCATATATGGTATGATATATATAAGTTTTATTATATAATAGATGTATAATAAACTTATATTTATTATATATGATGGATGAACAAGTATGAAGGAATTCAAGACTTAAGGTAAGGGGATTTCTAGTCTCACTTTTATTTCTAAGAGACTTAGGCCATATTCACAACTTGTTTCTTTTGTGTAATATATATAATGAAATGTGGCATGATATTTCATGAATATACATAATTTAGTGATAATTAGTGTTTCAATTTATTTTATTCTTTAATGGGTATTATGATTTAAAAGTTACTCAAGTAGTAAGGCATTTTTATCTCAATTTGCATTCTTTGAGACATATGTTGTGTCATGTACCCATATTCATTAACGAGTTGTATAAAATACCTCTTTGAAATGTAATATCATGGATTTATTAATATTTATTATATTTTATGTTTCATTTTATGTTACTCCTTCATGGTTCTTAATAATCAAGGTTATCAAAGTGGTAAAATTTTATGTCACAATCTTATAGTTTATCAGGATTGTTTATGATTATATTTATGATGATAAAATATTATCATCCAAATATCAAGAAACCCATTATTTTTATTATCCTATGTTTATCCATGATATTTTCAAGTAATAATTAAATTTTTTACACTATTTTTTAATTATGATAATTGAAAATTGTTTTTAAGAAAACCTGACGTTATTTCCTCCTTTGGTTGAAAATATGTTTTCTTCCAAAACCATGCTTTGTAAAAATGTTTTAAAATTTTATTTTTTATTCTTATAATATTTTTATAATATATTTTTATACATTTTTTACTTTTAGAAAAAATTTAAATGAATCTTACTATTGTTTTCTAAAAAAAATTGCTCGTTTGGATTTTACTAAAAATGTGAAAATAATATTTGTTTATAACATGCACGGCATAAAAATTATTTTCCAATGTAATTTCTCCTCAATAATTTCAAGATTATCTTAAAAATATTCAAAGTTATTTTCAAAAAAAATCCCGTAATATTTGTGAAAAAAATTATATTTTAATTAAATTATTTCCAAAGGAAATTATTTTGAAATTTTTTTATGTTTTTTAAAATTATTTTCAAGGTAGAAAGGATATTTTCCTCAAGAAATTTTTTAAGTTATTTTGAAAGTATTAATTTATAATTTTTCAATTTTATTTTCAAATAAAATTATTTTCATAATTTTTTATGTTTTAAAAACTGATTTTCAATGAAAAAATATTTTCCTCAAGAAATGTCCCAAGTATTCTTTGAAAAAATATTTTCTATATAAGATTAAATTATTTGAGGTTAATTGTGAATTATTGAGGATATGATATAAGGATAATATTCTTATTCTTTCTATGAATGGTTTATGTTTATGATGAAAATATGTCTATGTAACATGTTTCTCTTTCATGGGTTATACCAAGATAAAATGCTTATGAAACCAAATTATTTTTCCATGGGTCATGCTTTGATGAAATGATGAAATTATTATGAAACCTATTTATTTTTCCCAAGTTATGAAGAAATGTTTATGAAACCCATTTCATTTAATGGGTTTTGATATGATGAATGTTTTATGATCTTGTGGTACACATATGTATGATTTTCTTTATGTGATAGTGGTTATGTTATAAAAAAGAATATTAGTACCTATATATCACTACAATGCATTGGAAAAATATTTATGTCCCATGAGATAGATAGAAATGGAATGGGGAGTGAACGCATTTTTCTGATATAGTTCTAAAACAAGGAGTAAACTCGATTCATTAAGGGAATTTTTTCACTATGATGGTTTGGTGAGTGAACCCATTCCATAATGAGGAAAGATCTTCCACTAGGGATGGTGGTGTGTCACACCCAGTATGGTGAATCTGCATAAAAAATGGTACACAAGTGGTTATCCTAAGATAAAAATAGGTTACATGTGAATTTATCCCAAGATTGAAGTAGGTACCTGGGTGGTTAGCTAAAGCCTAATATTTTAGGATTGTACTAGGGGGTAGTTGTGACATAAAATTTTATATACTTATGTGTATTCCAGAAATATATTTCTTTTCCAATTTTATACTCTCATGGCTCATGTTATTTGATTTTCTTATGATTTGTGTCTTATAAACTTCCACTCTTTATTCCATGATTCATTTTTTTGGCCTATGCTAGGTTGCGTATGAACTTCATAAGTTATGATCATTAGCATGTACCCTTATTCTTATCTTATTATTTTATATGATCATCAAAAATATCTCTTGCGTTTACCCTTACTAAGAATCTAATATCACCATTTATTATGTTTAATTTCCCCTAGGTTGTGAATATATTTTTTAATAGGTTATGTGTATGAAGAGTTATAAATGTGAATATCATTGTGGGATACATTGAATATCTTTCACTAGATTATAAGATTTTTTTCCAAGTTTTTAAAGGAAATAAACTATTATGGTATTAAGGTGTGTGTTTTTATAATTTAATGAATATTCATTAAGAATGAGTTAATATCCATGTATGAGAATCCTGGGTCACTATATAACTTTTTTCCATCATTTTTTTTAAAATAGAAATGTTACTCATGCATATGTACGTTCTACCGTCTCCGTGATTCTAACATGGTTCATTTTTCAAAACCCTATTTTCATAGTTGGTTTTAAAATTATAATTGATTTATAAAAATTATAGTTATGTCATGATTATTATTATAGAGATGATGAATTAATAATCTCTTTGACCTTATACAACTTACCAAAGTGATTTTTGAAATATGCATTAAGCATCATCAAAACGTCCGAATTGAACCTAAATTATTAAGTAATTGAACATATAATTATAATAAATAAAATAAAACTAATAATTAAAATTAAAATTTTATTAATTAAGTAAATAATAAACATAATTTTATTATTCAATAATTTAAGGAATCCACATTATGAATCAGGATAGAGGTAAGGGATGTCTCTAAACTACACTTTCCTTTGGTTAATACACATTCTCTCTCTAACTCACATTATCTCTTTATTTAATGTTATATAATTCTTATAGATTATATATATATGTCTCTCACATATATACTTAGCTTATTTTTCCTTCCTTTTATAGATTAATAAATTAACTATGTTAATTTCTTGAATGCCTTCATTATGAAATTTCCATTGATTATGATATAAGGTAAGATTATGAAACCAATTTTCTTTACATGGGTAATTCTTATGTTATCTCTTATTATTGACTTCTATTATGTGGAACTCATAAATAATGATCATGTTATGGTGGGTTTACCTAAATATTGCTCCAATTCATTGGTTAAAGCTTTCGTCTCAGGATACATCACATATGGGATTGGGGATTAAACTTAATCCATTATGGGACATTGTCTACCATGTGATATTGTCTAGGAAGCTAGCATTGATTAATGATTATGTAATGTTTTGTGTTGTGTTGTTTTAACATGTTACCATGATCTTATAATACCATTTTTTATGTTATTCTTCCATGTGATTACTCATGAGCCTTATCTTTTATGATATCATGTTATACATTTGACTCAAACGTTGTATTTCCTTATCTCATTTATTCCCTTACTGGGATTTTTAGCTCACCACATTATTCTTTGTATTCCCTAGGTTATCCTATGTAGTTTTATAAGTTCAAATGGATTTATTAAATTTTTATAGAGAATAAAATTTGGATTTCATATTTTAGTCCCTTTTGATGTATTATGAACCTAGTCTTCTAAAGACACTAGGCCTCATGATCTTAAGGTTTTTATTTGTTGGATATTTATTTTTTAAAAACATGAAATAATATTTTTAAAGGGAATGAGTTACTATAAAATTATATATGGTCATCCTCAAAACCCCATGAATCCCTAGTACTGTTTCTAGGTACTTTCTCAATAACACTTCCACTAAGATCAACTTCTTCATTATTGTGAAGTGAACTGACTTTGTTAGAAAGTCCAAGATTACCCATATAGAATCATAACCACCTTGATATTTGGGTAAAGTGGTGATGAATTCCACTAAAATTCTCTTAAACTTCTAATGTGAAACATCGAACTGCTGAAGAAAACCATCAAGAACACAATGTTTAGCCTTCACCTTTTAGAAGACTAAAACTAATAGACAAACTCTGCAAAAGTATACTATAGACCAATCCACAAAATCCCCTTAAATAATGGTACATATTTTTTACATCTGGATTTAGTACTAAGGGAAATATTTTTAACTCACATATGATCACATCATGCATAATTTAATAAACTAAGAACTTCCCCTAAAATAACTCTTGATGCTTTCCCTCCTAGGATTATCCCTCAAAAGCATTGCCACGAACAACTCAATGATGCCAAAACACTTTCTCAGAGTCCCCTAGAAGAGAATCCTCTAATTTTCCCACTAATGAAGAGTGCATTTTCATATTATAAATACAACCACTAAAATTAAATACTACCATATAAAGGGGAAATGTTGTTAACTCTCCCATTACTCACGAAGAGTCTCTAGACTCATTCACATCACCACCTTTCAAGTTCTTACTCAATGTATCCACCACAAAATTTTGTTCACCATGTTTAAAGGTAATATTAAATTCATATTCCTATAATAACTACATCCAATGTTTCTTTTGAAAATTTAAATTATGATGGAACAATACATACTTCGGGCTTTTTTAATCAGTGAAGACCACAAAACGTTCACCAAAAAGGTATAATCTCCAAAACATAATAGAAAACACTACCCCAAAATGATCATAATATTGAGTGGAATAATATATTTCATGAGGAAATAACTATAAATAACCATATGATATAACCTCTTTAAACAACATCATCACACAACCCAAACCAATACATGAATCTTCACATAAAATATTGAACACAACACCCTCCTCTGATAGAAAAATAACCAAACCACTTACCAACTTCTTCTTTAGATACTCAAAATCATCTTGGAAGTGGTCATTTAACACAAATTTCAGAACCCTTATAGTCAACACTATCATTGGAATCACAATTTGGGAGTATTCAGGTATAAACACTACTAGAATTTGAGGTATTTGTGATGGTTTATTTGTGACGGGATCCCATCGCAAATGAGATTTTGCGATGGGGTCCTGTCGTAAATATCTAGTTGTAGAAAACGACATCTTAAATAGTATTTTTTGTGATGGGATGATTTCTCGTCACAAATAGTTCTCAATTTATATATAAAAAACAATTTATGACGGGCCTGTCACAAAAAATTATTTTCAATGAACATATTTTCCCATCGGAAATAGTTATTTAAAAAATATAT
This sequence comes from Viscum album, assembly GCA_963277665.1. Lineage (NCBI taxonomy): Eukaryota > Viridiplantae > Streptophyta > Magnoliopsida > Santalales > Viscaceae > Viscum > Viscum album. Next base: position 2,129,846,339 of record OY728155.1, on the reverse strand, counting down.
AAACTATTTTGCGATGGGAACTCATCAGAAAAGGTCCCATCGCAAATACTTAATAAAATAAAAAATATATACATTCAATAAAATTATGATAAATTAATATTAGAAAATAATAATAATAATACTACTATTAATATAAATAATACTAATAATAAATTATAAAATATTAAAGACAATTATGAAATATTCACACAAATATAAAAGACAGAAACTATAAATATTAAATATTAATACAAACTTTAAATTCAAATGTTTCTAACATGACAAAAAAAATCACTAGGGGGATGGTCTTCTAGAGTAGGTGGAGGAGCTGGAGAAGATGGTGGAAAAAACTTCATCCCTAAACTACGAGTCAGGTGGTGCATGTACTTCATCTGCTCGTGTTGTTACTGCTACCATTGATGCATCTATTCCTCATACTACTACTGATGTCATCAACGCTCTTCCTCATGTTGCTGATGCTGCTGATGCATCTCCTCCTACTCCTTATGCAAACTCTCTATAAGCTCAGTGTGAGCTCACAGCTTCTCCTGATACTATGAGCGAGAAGATGATGCCTCTCCATGATCTCCTCTTAAGCTGGACTTCGACATCACAGCAGTACCATAATAAGTCACATGAGATAATCGAGAGTCGATATCAACTACTCAGCCCTTATTGAATCCATATTGGGTCGCCTGCATCCATGTCACCTCATCGAAATGGTGGGAACTAGTCTGATCATCCATCTCGGCTTGAATCTCAGGCTATTTCTGAGAGGTCTCAGCCTCATATGACACCTTCAGTTCCAATTTCAATTTAAAATAGAGATAATATTATATGAAGTTAATTTTTAAACAAAAAATAACTAATACTAACCACAATCTGATGATGGCGATCATTATACAACCTATAATAAATATCATACTCCTTAATATCGGGCTGCTCAAATTCCTATATGAATATAAAAGAAAGTATTAAAATTTAAAGTTAAATAAAATATTTAAAAAAATTACTTACTAGATGCTCTCTATACATACTGAATGTATGGTTACCGGCTTGATGTGTCACCTCCTGTCTCCCCTAGTTCATTCGGCCCAATGATGATCTCCTCTGAAATCCACCAACCAACCGGTGTGAACATAATCCATCCCAAACATGAGATTAAATGTACTCTGGTCAATGGTCTCTACATGACTCATCAAATACTTCCACTCCTTCTTTCTTCATAGTCGTCCTTCTCAAATTGTGCAATAACTGACGGAAACTGTCACGTATAGACATCTTCCATACTGCGTGGATAGCGTCATTCATGCTATCATTGATGGGATACCATAAACCCTACAAATAAATTATAATATCAAGATATTTATAAAATAAATTTTAAAATAAATATTATTTATTTACATACTAGCCAATGATCGAACATGATAAGATGCACCTCAATGGGAATCTGTTCCCATGTGATCCATGGCTATAAAAAATAATTGTGAAAGATATAACTCCCCTTTCCAATAGCTATATGTGCAAAACTATGAAAAAAAAGAACAAATAATAAAACAATTAGTATATAAATAAATTAATTAAATCTAACTAAAATACACAGATTACCATACCTCCATGTGTGTGGATCGAATCCAAGATGTGGAAGTCGCTCAAAGATAGGGACAAGAATCATCAGTCGCACAAGACTGTGCCCCCTCCACGTACCCCATGAACCGCCAGTAGGATGAGGGTCAGATGATCCCAAATCCTCCTCATTCAATGGTAGCTCAGCCTCCTACAACTAACAAAATAGATCATCATCTATCTAAAACACCAAATGATTGTTGTTATAAAATAATTGAAAACAACTATTATATATATATATATATATCTTATGACTGTAACCATCATTTAATTATGTCAATGTTCACTTTCATCATCATCTTCATATCTGACGATTTCAGTATCTTCATATTCCTCATCAACATCATCAATATCCATATGAGTTTCAGTTTCATCATCTCTTGCCATTTCAAATTAATTTGTAACATCATCGTCACCATCAACCCTTAATTGTGGGGTGTCATCATTTATATTCATGTCTCTTTGTGAAAAAGATGGATTTTGAGTAGTCTCTTGAAAAAATTCAATTCCTTTCACTTCATTGAAACCACATTCACTTTGAGTAAAATAATTTTACCAAAATTTTATTTTTATTATGCTCCACCAATCACTCAGGTCTCTTGAAGTAGCACAGTACTTTGAGTAATAAATTTGATGTGCCTATTGAGCCAATAAAAATGGTTCATTTATTGCAAGAAGACTTTTATATTTCATATCAACGATTCCATGAGTTGGATGAACACACAAGCCTCTATTAGTATCCAACAACTGACATTTAAATATCAATATGTTATTTTTTCCTAGGTAACATGATTCAATAATTTCATATATCATGTCGTAAAAGTAAACTTCAGTTTCTCTATGATGATAACCTATTAAGAAAAGTCCACTGTTCAATGTTTTTTTTTTGATTCCCCATATGCACATGTATGAAATCAAAAACCATTCACCATACATTCATTATAAGATTTAACCATTTTGGATGGTGGGTTACTCAATATACAGAGTCTCTTATCAATTTTATCATCATGTTGAGACACCCAAAAATTTGTAAAACAATTATAAATACAATAAATAATAAAGTTAATTGAAATGTTAAACCATAAATAATTTCTGTTACCATTTTTTGAAACCATTTAGAAAAAAAATTACCGGAATTCTTCAAGAGTAGCTTATGTAATTTTTGGAAGCTATTTATTTAAATGATTATCATATAACCTAAAAATAAAATATTTTTACATAATGTAACATAAATTATAAAATAATTTATAGAAGAACTCAAAGTAAAAATGATGTCATTTCTTAACAATTGAGCAGAACATATGTATGAGCTTTGTGATGTTCATCATCTGAAATCCATCATTCATGAACTCCACCAAAGCTAAGCTATGGCTGATTAAAAACTGATAATTGATTTCCCATTACATCATCAACATTCCCCTCACTCCAACCCATGTACTTTTGTATTGAGGGATATTTATATTAAAAATAATGAGAGTAGAAAAAAGAAATTTCCTCTTGAAAATAAGCTTCAGCAATTGAGCCTTCAATTAATTCTTCGTTATGTACTTTTTTTGTCAATTTTTTCATGCATCTCTCGAATGGGTACATCCATCGAAACTATACTGAACCTCCACATTTTTCTTCATGTGGAAAATGTAATATCAAATGTTCCATTGAGTCAAAGAAAGATAGAAGAAAGATTTTTTCTAGTTTATATATAATTACAACAACATATTCTTCCAATTTTCTTAGTGCATCGTAGTCTGTTGTCGTCACACAAATATCTTAGAAAAAATATGATGTGTCAGTTATTTAATTCCAAGTCATATAATTAAATAAACCTATTAATCTAATCGTCATAATTATTTCCACTATAACATGACAAACATGACTTGTTAATCCAGTAATATGACCATTCTCAACACATCTCCCCAAATTGGAAGCATATATATATGGAAGTCTCAAATCTGTAATCCACTGAAAAAATAATAAGCGACTCTATTTTGAAAATGTATAATCTACTTTTGGATTCATTAATTTTTTTGATCTGACATTTTCAAACAATTCAAGTTTTGGTCAGCTGTAAATTTGGGCAAGAACTAATTGTGCCTTTACATTATCTTTGATCAGGCCTGGTGTATCCAAAATTGTATGAAATAAATTATCAAAATATTTCTTCTCAATATACATGATGTCCAACATTTGGCAGACAAACAAATCAGACAAATTTGGAAGATCCCAAAAAATGCTTCGTTTTATCCAATTGTATTCTTTCCCAAAGCCATGAATTTTCAGTTGGTTTATTATTTTTCCAAATATAATAGGAGGTAATAAAAATAAAACTAATATTAACTTTGTACCTGAGATCATTTTTTGAGGTCTATCCCTTTCAATTGTGCCTTTTATGAAAAGAGATTTGTTCCTCTGAAAAGGATGATCAGTTGGAAGAAATCTGTGATGACAGTCAAAATAGTAAGGTTTTTTCCATTAACAAGCATAAATTATTTGTTGTCACTAATACTATAAATACATGACTTTGGACCATATGTACTCTAGCCAGATAACATGACATATTCCAAGAAGTCACTAATTGTCTACATCAATGTAGATTTTAGTAGGAAATTTTATTTCGTAGCAACATCATATGTACTAACATAATTACTCCACAATGAATTTAACTCATCAATAAATGGTTTCAAATAAACATAAATATTATTTTTTAGATGTCCTGGGATTAATAAGGTCAAAAAGATATAAGGATCCTTCATCAACATCCATGGAGACAAATTGTACGGAGTTATAAAGATAAGACAACATTAATACTGACTATCATAAGAACCAAATGGACAGAAATTGTCAGTAGAAAGACCAAATCACACGTTCTGGGTTTCTAAAGAAAAATAAGGATGCACTCGGTCAAAATATTTCTATTAATCACCATAATATGGATTATTCAAGATTTTACCAGTTGAAATATTGGTTTTTTGACATGAAACCATTTTTGTTGTATTCTAAGACATAAATAAATCCTAAAACTTGAGTGTAAGTGGGAAATATCTGAACTATTTTATAGGAATCAATCCAGAATTCCTCGGTTGATCTTCTTTATACCTCAATTGTCCACATGTGGTAAAACTATCCAATGACTCATTTTTATAGAATATAAGATGGAATCATTTGAACATCCATGAATCGTCTGATAACTAAGGCCCAGATTATTAACCAACCTCTTTCTCTCATAGTAATTTACAAGAAACAAATTTCCTTTAGGTAATAGTGTTTTAACCAAAGAAAATATATAATCAAAACAATTGTTTAAACTTCCATAATCTGATTTAATATCCATAAATTTTGAAACTACTTCTAATTTAATTATCTTAAAACTAGGATATAATTCATCCTCAGTAGACCTCAACAAATCATAAAATTAAGACGGTGCTAACTCAGGAGTTAAATCAATATCATTCATAGTTTCAGTTTGCTGAACAGATGGACCTGCAACATCATGTACTAAATTTTGAAACTGTGATGGATCTAGAATCAAATTATTAGTATCTTTTATGGAACTGCAGTCACCATATTGATACCAAAAAACATAATCTGTTTTAAAATCAAAATGAAAGAGATGTCCCCCAACATTTTCAAATGTGTCAAACGTTCTCAGAGCACAATTTTTATAAGGACACTTAATTGTGCCTTCTAAAACAAATTTTGGTTTTGATGATGAAAATTATAAGAAAGATTCAACACCCTTAATATATTCACGATTTAAAATATAACTGTTTGGATTTCTACGTTGACTTATCCAAGCATTATCGTTTAATAATGACTGTTTTCGACTTCCTTGTTCCATATTTTTCTAAAAAATATAAAATAATTCCTATTTTTGAATAATTTTATATAATAAAAACACTATACAAAAAAGAGAAGATATTTAATTACAGTTACTTCTTACTAATTACCACAAATTATGGGCGACACAATTTCCAGTGAATTGATGACTGCTATTTTGTCTGACAGCTCATTTACTTGAAACTTTCTCACAGTGAAATCACAATGAAGAATCTTTTGAGAGGTATGCATATACATTCTCGTGCATAAGAGAATGCATAACCGTACCTCAGAACAGATTATTCATTGTTATTTCAATGTGAGAAAGATGCAAGTAAATGAGCCACCAGACAAAAGAGCCCCTTTTCATCAATGAATCACCTTCTTACAATTTTCATCACCTGAAAACATTATTAAAAATGTAGTCCTACGAATGTATATCCAATCTCATGCATACGAGATTTGATATGCATACATAGGAGCACATTTTTCATAATTTTTTTAGTCAGTGAGAGTTGAAAGGAGAAGAGTCATTAAACAAAAGGAGTGCCACCAATCCACTAGAAATTGTTCCAAGTTATTACAATTTATCACAATAATCCCTATTTATTTCTAATTCTTTCAATTTATTACTAATTCATTTAAATTATCACTAATTATTACTAATAAATACTAGTTATTATTAATTATTACTATTTATTCCTATTTATTCCTACTTATTACTAGTTATTCCTAATTATTACTACTTTTCGCTAATTATCAATAATTATTACTAATTATTATTAATTATCACTAATTAATAGTAATTATTAGTAATTATTTGTATTTATTACTAATTATTGGTATTTATTATCATTTATTATTATTTATTAATCACTCCTAATTATTTTAAATTAGTACTTTTTATTGTAAATTATTACTAATTACCGCTAATTGTTTTTGTAAATTACTGCTAATTTTTTGTAATTACCTCCAATTTTAAGTAATTGCTACAAATTTTTAGTATAATTTAATATAATATCAGAAATTATTTTATAAATTACTAAAAAGGTGTAAATCATCTTCAGGTCGTGAGAAATAAACAATTTCTGTCAATCATGTCCAAATATTTCATTGCACATGACTGGAAAATTAGCGACCTATTTTATTTTTACTTTTCTAGAAATTTATAATAATTTATATCATTTCATAGTAATTTATAATAAATACTTATTTATTTTTTACTAATTATTACATATTTTCTAATTATTACTATTTATTACTATTTATTACTATTTATTACTATTTATAACTATTTATTAATATTTATTACTAATTATTATTACTACTATTTATTACTAATTTTTACTATTTATTGCTAATTATTACCATTTATTGCTAATTATTATCATTTTTTCCTAATTATTACTAATTATTGAAAGTTATTTCTAATTATTGCTAATTATTATTAATTATTGCTAATTATAACTAATTATTACTAATTATTTCTAATTAATGCTAATTATTACTAATTATTGCTAATTATTACTAATTATTACTAATTATTGCTAATTATCAGTAATTATTTCTAATTATTAGTAATTATTTCTATTTAATAGTAATTATTCATAATTATTACTAATTATTGCTAATTATTACTAATTGTTGCTAATTATTACTAATTATTGCTAATTATTACTAATTATTGCTAATTATTACTAATTATTGCTCATTATTACTAATTATTAGTATTTATTTCTAATCATTTTTAATTATTACTATTTATTAGTATTTATTACTAATTATTAGTAATTTTTGCTAATTATTACTATTTTTTACTAATTGTTACTATTTGTTACTAATTATTAGTATTTGTTTCTAATTATTAGTATTTGTTATTAATTATTAGTATTTATTACTATTTTTTACTATTTTTTACTAATTATTAGTAATTATTACTATTTATTAGTAATTATTACTATTTATTTGTGATTATTACTAATTATTAGTAATTATTACTAATTATTAGTAATTATTACTAATTATTAGTAATTATTACTAATTATTAGTAATTATTACTAATTATTAGTAATTATTACTAATTATTAGTAATTATTACTAATTATTAGTAATTATTACTAATTATTAGTAATTATTACTAATTATTAATATTTATTACTAATTAATAGTATTTTTTACTATTTTTTACTAATTATTACAATTTATTCCTAATTATTACTAATTAATGCTAATTATTACTAATTAGCGTTAATTACTATTAATTACTGCTAATTACTGCTACTAATTACTAATTACCGCAAATTATCTATATTCATTACTAATTATCGTTAATAATTACTAATTACCACTAATTATTAATAATTAGCACTAATACTTTCAATTTATTACTACAAATAAATACAGATAACAAAACAATCTAAATCTAATTTAATTACAACTAATTAATAATAATTAAAATTAATATAGGAAAATGAAATAAATATTCAATTAAATAAAACAAAAATACCTTTAAACTTGATCTCTTATAGGTGTAGACGACTTCAAAATTTGTCCGTAAAAAAAAATTAACTCAGAAAAATTTTAACTCTAAAATTAGAGTATACAGAGACAGAGAAAGTAGGAATAGAGAGGAAGAAGGAAAAAATAGATGGGGATATATAAAGGTTAGATTATTTGCGATGGGATTATTTTTTACGGGAATATTTGTGACGGGACACCCGTCACAAATACCTTCGGCCGCATTTATTGTTGTCAGCGGTTAAAAGGGTGTTTGCAACGGGTCTCATCGCAAATAGTGACCTGTCGACACACTATTAGTGATGAGGGCATATCCCGTCGCAAATAGTATTTACCATCGCCGGGTATTTGCGACGGGGAGACACCCCTCGTCTCAAATACCCTTCCCTTTTGCAACGGAACCCCTTTTATTATCGCAAAAAACTAATTTTTTGTGACGGGTTGATGTCCCCATCGCAAATAATCTTTTTGACAGACTATTTGCGACGGGATATATTCCTGTCGCAAATAACCCATTGCAAAAGACCATTTTTTCCGTAGTGAAACCTCATATAATATCCTTAAAAACCAAGGTAGCTCTACATTTCTGCAACATTATTAGGGCTACCCTAGAAGTCACATCCCCATACTTCAAAGGATCAGTGACTAATCCATGCTGAGACATCAAATTCTCCATGAAATTGACCTCAATATCTCAAAACTCATACTTCAACAATTTTTAGAATAGCTGATGAAACCAAATATCTCCTAAAACTACCAAGAGATGCTCTATGTACTCCTCTTATGAAGCTGAAAACAAAAGGATGTCATCAATAAATACCACCACAAGATGGAATAGAAACTCATGGAACATAAAACTCATCAAACCCATGAATACAGATGGAGCATTCATTATACTGAACAATATCACAATGAACTTGTGATGCCCATAATGACATTGGAAATTATTATTTGGGATATCTATAACCTTTACTCATATATGATGATACCGAAAACATAATTAAATCTTCAAGTACCATATTTTTTCCTTCAACTGATCGAATAAATCACCAATACCTAGAAGGGGTATCAGTTCTTCATTATCACCTAATTCAAATATAGATAATTGATACACAGCCACAAACATCCATCTTTTCTTTTTCAAAAACAGAACTAGTGATCCCCAAGGTGACATTCTAAGCTAAATTAATCCTCTCTATAAGATATCATAAAACTAGATCCACAACTCCCATGACTCATAAGGGGCCATCAAATATAGATACATCAATATCAGTAAAAAAACATAGTTACTACTCTATCCAAAACTCAATCTCTTGCTAAAGGGGTAGTGCCAAAACCTCTATTGGAATGACGTCAGTATAATCTTAAAGAATCAAGGGAAACCCCACTATCTGAACCTCCACAAAACTAATCACAAATCAAACAACAATTAAGATAGTGAATCAACTCACCTCCATCCTATCTAAGGGTCTCACCCACCAATGAACACCACATTGTCTCCATTAGTTTCTTGGAATATAACATTCCAACTAAAGAAATCCATAATATCTTGTACCAAATATATCCAATACATAATGATGATGATATCATATGGTTGTATCTTTAAACATAGGAAATATTCCCCAGGGAAATACTTCCCCAACATTAATTTATAGACTCTACATACATCAAAGATCCTATCTTGAATTTCGAATAGCTTATTCAATGATAAGGAAATTGGAAGCATCTCCACCTCATGTACCAAATAATAGATGAGATTAGAAAAAATAAAGGACTGTGCAGCTATAAAATCAAACTAGGAAAAAAACCCAAGTTATAAAATGGGCATATAATACCTCATATGACGTTAGGATCACCCGACTCTAAAAATGATAAATCATATATCTAATAATGTCTTACTCCACAACCTCTCAGTACATGATGTTGGCCACCTTCATGGCCTTGTTTGGTCTGTTTTCCATTAGGATGTGGGATATCATGAGGTTTTCCTATATCTTCCCCATACCCTCTTTTTCACACAAAATATGAAACATCATATTATTGTTGATTCCTCAGATGAAATCGCTACAAAGGATTAGTCTGAAGCAGGACATTGGTTGTATATTGACTACAAAGTATGGTCAAGAACTCTCTCTTTTGATGGCTATGACCTCTGCAAGAAACGAAAACCATGATTTACCTACTCTAAGCACCTAAGAACTAATATTTCTATTGAAGTGGGTTAAATATGGTTGAAACCTACTCCCTCATGACTAAAACTTATTCATACTAAGAAACTAATAATTCTCTATCACATCTCTACTCTATAGAGTCCTAATAGCACCGATATCATGATGGTCCAGTCCTAGCCAACATTGTAATGAACTAAACATTTATGAATAAAATTCCCTTTCTTTTAATTAAATGTCTTATGGATATAGAAAACACATGAACTCTTTTGTTTTTATTATATCCAATTGGATTTAAATTTCCATTAAGTATCCTTACCATTGATAATATAGCCATTAAATAGTGATCACATGACTTGTATAAATATAGGGTTTTAACAAATCCTTTTGACACAGATAAAGGAAGTGATGTCCTTAACAAGTAGGATTGTACCCTATGAAGCCCATTTATCAAAGCTTCTGAGGGAGATAGCATTTTTGGGATTTTTCCTTGACCAATCCAAATCCAAGATCCAACAAATTAATCATGAGTAAAACCATTTATGGGAGAAGTTCACACTCATCGAGATCACGACCCAAACCAGGTTCATCGAACGGCCCCATGAAATCCCCATCATCGCACACCTTACTCTTAGGGTGTATACTGGTGTAATAAAAGAATATATAACAAGACACTAGAATTATGATTGTGTGCATTATTTTTGTATAAAATAATTAATATACATTCATTCTATTATTGTTACTTTGTAAATGATTTTTAAAGTACAAATAGTTTTTTTGGTTAATATTCAAATTATATTAGGAAATCTATTTTGATGAATTAATTTATTTTTTAATTAAATAATATTTTAATATTATTATTAAATTAATTTTATTAAATATAAATGATTGTATATTTTTTAAGAAAGTCAAATGTAATTTTTATTAAGGTTTGAAAACTGTTTTTGTCCAAACCCATCAATTTACAATAAATGTCGATTTTTATTTTAAAAGTAAAAATTCACATATTTAAAAAGTTATTTAGATCAAATTAATTTTATTTTTTGAATCAGTGCCTTAAAATTATCCAACTGTGAATTTTTCATAATTTTATGAGATAGTCAAATTTTTGGGTAAAATTAAATACCGTATAAATATATAATGTGTTTTATGACATCATAATGACCCAATAGTGATGTAATAAAATACTATAAAAGGTATATTCTTCAAAATATATGTTTTCCTTTAAAATAATGTAATTTTATTTTTAGTTTATTTATTTTATTTAGCCTTAGTTAAACCTCAAAGGCATATAAAATATTTTAAGATTTTTAAGTTCATTTTATTGAAAGTATGGATCACCACAACATAGTAAAGGGAAATATTTTAATATCTTCGGCCCTTATACTTATAAAATAATGTATACCACTCCTCTTTTTCAGAAACCATAGGCAAAAACCATTATATGGTTTGTGGTTTTGAATATTTTAGTGTGTAGTGTCCAAAACCAAAATGATAAAGAATTCCCCCACCTTTCCTATATAAACCCACCCAAGCACTCATTTCTCTTCACTAATGATCTTTGAAACTTGACCACCCTATTCCTCCTACTCTCTATATTCCTCTCAAGGCACCCACCATGCTCCAAAGAATCCTCCCCCAAGCCTTTGGGATCACACATCCAAATAAGGGATCTTCCACTCTCCTCTTTTGTCAAGCACTCCTTTTGTGATATGTATTTTAATTTCAGTTTTAATTTGTTGGGACATGTTCATTAAAACTCCCCTTAAATACCATTTTATTTATAAATAATTATATCTTACTTTACACTCTCATTAATCCATCCATGACCCTTTATAAACACTTGTTACTATGCTGAAATTCCGTAAGGGATTTCTCTCTTCTCATTTCCATTCAAGCATTTATTTTATATTATGCATCTAAATTCCATTTAACATGTTGGGATATTATATTCCATGATACCCTTACTATCCATACCATTTATAAATTATGATAGATCCATTTCTCTCTCATCAACCCAATTTATGAATTTCCATATGACGTTGTTATGCTGCCAAAATTGTGCGGTGATTTTCCGTGCCAAAATCATCATGTATTGAATACCATATTCATTCATCTATCAAGAGTATTCACCTTTATGCAAACATAATTATTTAATGGTGACTTACATGTATTAATTACACATTTCATGATCGTGTAATAAATTTTTATGTTGAATGAATGCATGTTATATGATCTATGTTGAACACTTAACCGTGAGATTGAAATGATTATGAAGGGTGCACCCTGAGAGCGCTCCAATGCATTGGGTAATGTTTAGTATCATGATACATCATGTTGGGGTAAGGGTTTACCTGATTACTTTATATGAATTTTTTCCTCCATGTTTGGATAGGGGTTTACTTGATTCCTTTATGTTAATGATGTAGTGTTTTAAGTTGTTTCCGCATTTATTTGTTATGATAACCATGAAATATCAGCATTTATGTTCATGTTTCTCTTATACTCTATTGATATTCCTATTACCTAACTAGTATTGTATTATTCATGTTATTCCTTGTTTATTCCTTTAATGTTATTTATAGATCACCCATTTCTTATGTATTTCCTCAGGTTATCCCATGCAATTCTAAGTATGAGAGAATGTTGTGGTTTTGTAAAAGAAGTTTTCAATAAAGATGTGTATTTCATGTTTTAAGTTGCTATGTAATTTTCTTAATCCCTAAAGACACTAGAACTCTTGATATTATTAGTTTTATTAAGTGAAAGTTTGTGTAATAAATCATGTTTAAATGTTTAATAAAGAGAAGGGTTGTTATAAACATCCTCTCAATGACCTCATCCTTCACCAGTACCTCAGTATATGGCATCAACCTTAATAGAGTGGCCTAGAATTTGATATATAGATTAAAATACTCCTATAAATGTCTTTCCATGGCCTCATCATCTATAAAATTATTTGAATAATATCCTAAGAGGTTCTTATAGTAGATATTGAACTCTAAGACACTGGAACCCCCTATAGAAGGGTAAGGATCTCCTACTGACAAGCCTCCTTAGAAGTAGAAGAAAAAAACTCTTCTTGTAACTAATTTTTAAACTTGTCTCATGAAACTATTGAATTCATGAAATCCCTAACAAACAAAATCGACCATTGTCAAGTTTATATACATAACACATTCATATATAAATAAATTAAATGTTCTTTCCAAGCATGGATCAAACTGAATGTTATATTCAACTCATTAGTCCAATATTTTTCCTAATGCTCTAAAACAAAGCCTTCATTCCTCTATAAACCCTCTTTCTAGAACTCTCAGAGTTTCCTCCTCTAAGTATTATCATATTTAACCTACACTCTACAGTGATCAGCTGGAATATCATGATGAACATTTTTTTTATGAACCCAATGGAGACATTGACCTAGTACCAAATATGAAAAAGAACTACATCAGTACTCTTATACCTATGAAAAAATAAGATTTTAAGGTTATCTAATTATATAATCTCATTTTAACCTATTTCTCATTTTATACCCAAATTCAAACACAGGTTTATGATAATCATGATGCATGATCCTCTTCTATGTATTTCCCCTATAAGTATCATCACTACGCTTTGCATGTCTAGTAAACCTAAAAGTCCTGACTTCATAGCACAAGTGTCCATAAAACCCCATGTCCTAGATGGTATCCCTTATGTACAATATTTATTAATCAAATTTAATAATTTTTCTCTATGAACACATGCATCATGGCTAGTTCCTAACTCTAAACTCAACCATATCTCTCAACTATCATTGTTGGCACAACTCTTTTATGATCCCCTCCCTATAAAGGTATACCCCCAAGGTCGTAAATGAAGGAAGAGAGATAAAACGCCCAAATCCCACCTCCAATAGGCCATGATTTAGTGAATAGAACTGATGGTATATTATTCACACACATGGGAGGCATTACACTCTATAAATTTTAAGTATCATGAGATATGAAGGAAAAACCATCAATTAACACCATGAATAAACCAATAGAAACCCCAGTACATGTAATGTCATATATAAGCTAAAAAGAAAACTATAAGTTCCAAAAGTAAGATTAGGTAGTGACAATGTTCTCTAGAAACTATTTATAGCTAATAAATACCTCTATATAAATAGTAATATCCATCTGAATCACCAACCTATTCCTCTAGACCTAAAAAATTTGTTTATATGTGTATAGGGTGAGCATAACATGTATAATCAGTAATATCATCCCTAAAATATCTCATGAAAATGTGAAAGAATCATACTAAAGCCCAGTGAAAAAAAATGAAACTAAATCATTTCCTAACTAGGTAATACTAGTTTCTCATCCTCACTATGGATCACTCACCAAATGATTCATATTAGTAAACCATTATATATTAAAATAATATATATATATATATATATATATATATTAAGGAACCCTGCTTCCACTTCTACATTGGTTTTTTACTCTCATTCCCGAATTCCATATATCATGTGATCATCATTCTATAAGTAAGTTATCCCTTATGTGAGTTGATTATTGAACCTACCCACCTCAATATCATGCAAGGACCAACATCTTGTGTTGACATCAGTCCATATATCCATCTCATCATCCTAACATACACCTTGTGAAGCCATATCAAGAGTAACCAAGTAGAAATATGGAAGCCACCATAACCCATGTAAATGGATTATACCTCAATCCATCATATCCCATGAAAGTACACTCTTGGGAGGTTATAACTTCCATGATCAGATATAATTATGTTCTATGCATAAATTCATTACAACTTACACACACATATATATATAGTGAAACTATGAGCCATCACAGCTTGGGTAGGAACACACCCTATACTATTGGCCATTATAGCACGGAATATACTTACACATACTACATCTAAAGGGAAATTTGGTGAGAGATAGATGTATACCATACTTTACTTAACTATCCAAGATGTTTAAGAAAACACCCCCCCCCCAAAAAAATAGGTCTCGATTTCCCTACCGATGTGGGTGGGGTATAGTATGAAATAAAAAAGAAAATATAGATTAATATCATGCACAACCACACTAATGGAAAATACCTATCCTTATACTCATATTCCATTAACATTACATGGGAAACCTAGATACCACCGTTAATATTTAGATGTCAAATAATAATACAAGAATCAAGTTTAATATTAATTAATTCATTATCCATTAAATAATATTATCTCATGACAAACATTTTAATCTTCTTAATCCAAATTTTTATGGAACTATTAATTATTGTACGTATACTCTCAAGTATTACACAACCATTAGTATGATATTAAACATTTATCATTACCATCATCAATAACACCACATCCCATGGGTTGATTGAATATCAATTTATAAGTCATAAATTATATGAGTATTATCAAACTCAACCTAAACTACCACATCAAAATAGTACATGTCATGAAAAGAGTCTGACTATATCAAGTTGTGGGAAAACAATAAATAAAATATGGAAAATAGGCCTTACAATAAAAATCAATCAATAAAATCATCAACAATCAAGCCCCACTCTGAACTTGCCTTATCTACACTAGTATCCCACACAATCGAGCACAAAGTATATTGTATTTCTATTACTGGAATCAACCATCACCATAACCTAGGTTCCCTTCCCATCACTCATCCAAGGTCCCCAACCATATCAAATAGTAGTCGGTCAAACATACCTAGGATCCTATCCCATTTCTCATCAATGAAAACCAACCAAAAATAGTTATGAAACAAAAAAATCAATTATCTAAAAGTTTCTAGAGATTACATATTATTAAAAGGTATTTTTCATAGATAGTAAATGGCACTAAGTCCATTGAACCAAGGAATACAATCCTTTCACAAAAATAATGGTCTCTCACATCCCCAAAAAAATTATATTTTGAAAAAAAACATATGAATTCCCATATTTAATTAAATAGTTCATTATGAATAGGATTTTAGAAATATTAAACTTATAACTTATCAATAATCCAAATCTTTGAAACATCTAAAACATGTGTTTTTCATTAGTTTCATTTTACATTAAAAAAGGAAGGAAGAATATCAAATTAACATGTCTATTTCTTTAAACACATTATTACAATTTTCCTAGATTTATATTTCTTATCAAATTTCCAGTAAAACCTTATAAGAACAAAAAAAACATAATACAATGATAACACACTATCATAGAAAAACATGAGGCATCAACAAGCATAAACTAAAAGTGGTCACAAACCTAGAAAAAAATTCCTTATTTTTTAGATTCAATGTTATTAAATTTATTATTTTAATTATAACATTACCCAAGGATTAAATAATGATAATCCCAAATTTACACTTTAAATAAGATAAATTTAATAGATCCCCTACCTTTATCATCACTTTTTGAATCATTGTACAAGGCTAAAGCAAAGACGTGAAACCCATGAAATAGAACTACACCATGGAAATGTCAACGACCTCATACAAACCACCCCACATCATTATCTAACCAAAGTGTCACTAATATAAATTTCTTCATTAAAAAAACCCTCTATAGATGAATAACATGAAGAAAACATAGGAGAGAAGATAAGGGAACATATTTAGAATCACCAAGTATTATTATCCTAAGTCTGGGGTTGAAATCTGATGAAAGGGGGACAAATGACCTCCTAGTGATGCACTTAGATCATCCAATAATCTATAGAGAAGTTAGAATAACGATCGGTTCGAGGGGTCTACTAAATTTATAAGAAAACTGGAAATTAAAATTCCATGAAACAACACTCTATACTAAAAAGTAATGGGATGACATGGAAAAGATACCATGGTGCAATAAAAGAGACTATTATACATCAAAAATTGTCAAACATGCATCTGAGATCTATGGTGTAGTCAATAATGAGATCTTATAGCCTAGAAAAGAGGTCATGCATTAAGGGAACCACTTTGCTGTAGAATTATAATGACAAATAATATAGACACACTACACCTTTACTCTCTGACTAACTGACCCTAAAATCAATAGAAATAAGAAAATTCACCTTCCTAAAAATCCAAACTGCATCTTACCATCCACGCTATAATTATACCAAAACAAGGAGAACCATCAGAAATAACCTCTCCATAACTCCATATAGCATCCACCATCCAATCCATAGACTCGTATTCTAATTGGAATCCATGGTGTAGCAAAAACACCAACACATCATAAGATAAACCTTATAATGTAAAAAAGGTCTCTAGGCTATATAAATTCCCTAAATTTAAAATTTCTGCTCAAATCCACTTTAAATCATCCTAATTCTTGTTACACACATCTGATCACCAAAAATACAAAGGAATGGCTCAAGAAAAAAGGGTCCCATAAACTCAGCGTCATCTATAAAATAAAATAAAATCTCATGATAAATCTCATACATGGTATGATGTAGTTATATCATTTCTCTAATAAAATAGGCCTAATCAAATGTTCCTCCTTCTGTAGGATCAAATCTGTGAATCATTTGTGCAATACAAGAATCCTGAAAGTAAAATTTATCAATTAACTAATATTAATATAAAAATATTCAAAATTGGAAGGAATACTTAGTAAAAACTAATTATAGACTCATCCATGTCACATAAGATATATCAATGAGGAAATATGGTACCAAGGACCGTAATCTGACTGATCATATAGATACTTGTATACTTTTTATTACCCTCATAATCTGAACTCATGAACTCTGCCCCAAATCTTGGTATAACTTGAATGATATCTCCCCCAATCAAAGTCTTGCTTCCCTGAAATATTTAGTGAATGAAGTGATGGAAAATAACTAGGAGGTGTAGGGATCAACTAATGGAAGTCGAATTGCCTTATAAATCAATCAATGTGGTGCCACTCAGCAATGTGAAAATGAATAATAAGTATTACTCATGTGTTGGGATTAAGAATCATCATAAAGTAATGTGGGAGAATCTAGAGTATAGGCCCAACATATGGAGTCCATGAAACTTATATTATCATGAAAATAAATTTTCAATTTATAAATCAAATATTTTATAATACACAATTATAATTTTTATATATAATTAATAATCAAATACGTCATCTGGTCGAAAACTGTACAACATAATTCTGTATTGTGGACATCATGTTTGGAAGTATCTAAGTGTTGATAGGTCTAGAGTCAACAATAGATAACATTGTTTCAGTTATATTTTCTTAATTAAAATTTATATATTTTATTTTCTCTTAAGTAAAAACATATCATAATCCATGTGGGGAATCTTATAAAATATTGGAATGCAATGGTGCCTTCACATGTGGAGCGAAGCGAGGGATTCACTCTCATACCAAAATATAGAAAAGGATAACACATCTTATAATATAAATCTTGTAGATGATAAATTTTCTACATATCACTTTTTATGTCTAAGAAATACATGAAGATTCCCAACTTTACCACCTAATTTATTCTAGGTATAAGGAACCAGCCTTAAACAATCTATAATTTTTGTCTATAGGAAAGAATTAATTTTTTGTATTACTAATGATATTTTAGGTTTGTATTTTTAGATAATTATATCATCACCCTTACATAAATAGATATTACATAACAAAATTGAAACTTACATTAAATATATATTTCCCACAATACATAACTTTTAATATATAACAAGTTTTATTTTCATGAAATATCTTCATATTTTTCATATTGGCCTCATCTTAGTCCATACTCATCCTTAAAATGCTATGAAAACATTTTAAAACATGGGATGAGCTCAAAAATATAATTAAGATCCATATAAAAATGAAGAAATAAACCTCTTAGTCCTTGAATACTCATAAAAATTTCCACTTTAAAAATAAACCTTCAGCTCAAAATAAATTAAAATATTACCTAACAAATAAACTTCTCTGCCCAAATATTTTACTAAAAACTAACATAATAAATAATAAATGAAAAATAAAACTCATAAAGATTTATTTTTAATCATGTAAAACCATAAAAACTTTTTCAAAAAGTTATACCTTTCACCCTTAATAAGTAGCATACACTTTTCTTTAAATATAATCTCATTATCTTATATTATGAAATCAAAATATTCCCATAAAAAATCATAACAAGTATAGATAAGTAATTTAGGTAACTTGGGACCTATTTTTCATATCACTATTATAAATGGATTATCCTACCTATTAAATTCTAATAATATCTTAAGAGAAACCTATTTGGTTAACTCCATCCCTTTACCCAATGCATTGGAGAGCTATATTAGGCTTACACATCATTGGTTTATAATGGAAACACCCATCCTTGGTTTATAATGGAACCACCCAACATTAATTTATAATGTAACCACCTATCCTTGATTTATAATGGCACCACTCATTACTATAAACAATTATTATGAACCATAATATAATCATGATACATGAAAGCTTGTATAAAATTATCCTTTGTCCTCATAAGAAAAATATTTCTAGATATCAAAATATCTATTCCATTTAAAACTCTTTCAAAAAATTCCTTGAACATAGGGGATGAGGTTTTTTTAAATAAAAAATGGAATCTTATAATGGAATCGAAACATCAAATAATAGTTATGGGGTGGGAAAAAATTATGTCGTTTACGTTAAAATATAACATCCCTTTTGTCTTTTATAAGGAAATTCAAAATGTTCTGTATAAAATATGTAAAAATATTCCTTTTGAAAAGCTTTGAAATATTTTCATAAGTGATATAAAATGTGTATTATAATTAATTTATTTCCATATAAATGAATCCATCAAATAATTTTAAGAATATTGACCTGGAAGATAATGATTTAGAAAAAAATCATTAAAATATTTAAAACGAGGTTTTTAAAGTAAGTTTCCCTTACCTAAAGTCTGACTCATCACATACATTATTTATATTCCAGAATAATAATATTATGTTAATTATTTAATTTATTAATAACATTATTCATTTTATTATTCATCTTATTTTATTTATTACCATGTAATAAATAATTACTTAATCAATTAAGTTCACATCGGATGTTTTGTTGATATCTATCTCATATATCTAAAATGACTTTGGTGTGTTGATTATAGTCAAAGATGATTTCATTAAATAATATATATAATGATAATAATGAAATTATTATCATTTTTATACATTAATTATACATTTAAAACCATCCATTAATGATGGTTATGAAAAATAAACTACGTTACAATTTTGGAGACAATAGGTCATACGTACGCATGAGTAATGTTTCCATTTTTCAATAATTAGGATGGTAAGAAGATAACTATTATTTTATATTTATAGAATTATTATTATATCATGAATATAAAATCCTTTCTTTGAAAACACTTATATATACCATCCATGTGATGTGGTCATGAAAAATGAATCTCACCTCTTTGTGAAGATGGTAGCCCACACATATATACAAACAACGTTATCATTTTTCAATGGATTAAAAGGTAATAAAGTATATGATATATTTAAATAATGATAAATATATCATTTATATAATATATATATATATATATACATGAAATCCATTATTATAATGAGTTTTTAGAGGCATTGATGGAAAATGAATTACATCGGTTCGTGTGGTGGTGGTTCTCCATAGACATGAATAATGGTTTTGTTACTTGATAGAAGTAGGATATAGATATAGAATATTACATTAATATAATAATATATCATTATATGTGATATAATTATGTTATTATATCATCATGTTCAAAGAAAAGTTTAATGTGGTGGAAGATTAAATAATACAAAAACTTTCGGTTAAAAGTTATACCTCTTCTTCAAAAAATATCCTTTTATTTACACCTTAATTC
This sequence comes from Viscum album, assembly GCA_963277665.1. Classification (NCBI taxonomy): domain Eukaryota; kingdom Viridiplantae; phylum Streptophyta; class Magnoliopsida; order Santalales; family Viscaceae; genus Viscum; species Viscum album. The sequence goes on along the minus strand of OY728155.1, from coordinate 2,129,825,379 downwards.
CTATAAGGTTGGAATTATACCAAACACAATACCTATATAATTATAAGAGGGATTATAGGAATTAATTTGGGATGTTATTTTCCTAACCAAAAGGCTTATCGTGTGTAAATAAAATAGGAGAGTATGTGACCTTTTATGAGTGAGAATAGGGGATTTCTTGGAATTTCATAAAGTATTAAATTAATATAAATTATTTATCATGTAAAAATGGATCCAAATTGATATAATTAAAATATAATATGATTATTAGTCTAAATAAAATCATAAAATAAAATTTTGAAAAAGTTATGTGGCGTTTTTTACCTTTATATTTTTATTTTAACCCTTGGTTAAACCTTTTGACAGTTACCATGATAACAAAGACTTTTACACTTTAGGGGTCAAGATAGTTATAATAAAATAAAAAGTGGCCCATAAAAGTATCATGATTATTATTTTAAACCATATCTAAATCACCTGGATGAATATATTATTTTACGTAACTTTAAATCATTTAATAAAATATTATTTATTTTAAAATATCATTAATGTAATTTTTGGAACTATTTATTTAATTTGACTTTAAAAAAACATGATAGTAACTAAATTAGAATATAATCTAGTAAAACATACATAAAATGTTATTTTTTCCTAAAAAAATAGTGGAACAAAATAATTTATTCAAATTATATTACTTTTAATATTTCTATAATCATTTATTTTATATTTCTATTAATTGAATAAATATTGTGTGGGCATTGCATAAGAATATAAGGTGAAAATTTAATCACTAAAAATTAGAAATAAATAACCAGTATAAAAAATAATTTATATTTAAAATAAAAATTTAGAACTCAACATGATTTGTTTTCATCCGGATCACAAAATATTATAGATATTAAATGCAAGAAAGTGACATTTTTTAATTCATCTTTTACTTAAAAATTATAAAGGTCAAAATCAAAGAAATATGGCATCAAGTTTCCATATTTTAGAAAATTTAAAGAATGTGTACAAAATACAGACATACAATATGAAAAATAAAGGTGTGAGGGTCATTTTTAGTCCTTATTATATTATTTTTAAACCACAATTAACTGATTTACCCTTATTGTTGTGATAATTATTCACTATTATTACTATTTATAATAATAAAAAATAAAAGGGCTGTATTTTCCAATTTTAAACCTCTTTATTCCAAATTATTTATTCATTTATCAATATTTAATTCAAATAATTTATATAATTTAATTTAAAATCAAACCCAAAAAATGCAAAGAATATCATTTTTTAGGAAAAAAATGTCTTTAGTATAAAATTATTTTTATATAAAATTAAAGTATAAAATTAATCCAAAATTATATAATTGAATTATTTTTAATATAAAGGGACTAGTTAAATTTTAAAAATAATCCAAAATAGTATTTGAATTTATAAATACTTGACAAAAATAAGGTTTTCAATAAAAAGCAGCATTTTTCAATATTTATTGAAAAATCAAACTTCTTAGAAAATTATCAAAAATTAATCATAAGATAATTTTGACATGATTAATTTAAAAAATAATTTAAAATTTTTTTAATTAAAATTATATAATTTAGAAATAAATATTTTAATTAAAACCATATAATTTATTAAAATCGGGTTTGGTTAAAAATTAATATTTTTCCTTTTAACTAAAAAATTAAGTGTTATGAATATAAATCTATAAATATTTAATTAATGAATATATGAAAATGATTTATATTAAAATTAATTGGTTTGTTATATTCTTCCACCCTTTTATAAATTTTATCTTGTAATTTTATTCATTACATAAATAAGTGGGTATATCTTTCCCTCATAGCATTTTCTAATTCCTTTGTTACTTTATAAATCATATGGTTCTTTCACAAAATCTTAACATGGTTAATAACCTTATTCTACAAAACCTTCTCTATGTGGTCAATAATTTTAATATTATATTCTATAAATTAAATTTTTTCTTCTAACCGAACTATTTTAGGGCTAAAAGCATGAGATGCATCTGGCACATATTTTCTCTGTAATGAAACATGAAATATGTCATGTACCTGAGATAAAATTGAAGTTAAGACCACTCAGTTAGAAAATGATAAAACATTAATTGGTATTTAATGGTGTTTAATGAACTGAGGACTTAACATTCACTCTTTACTAAAAAGAATAGCACTTTTCCTTGGAAAAAAATTAAGAAAAACATGATCTCCTACCTCAAAATAAATATATTTTCTATAGATATATGCATAACTTTTCTCCCAGTTTTGGGACTTCCTCATGTGTTTCTAAATCAAATTCACCTTATAAGTCATTTATTCAACAAATTATTTTCCCAATAACTTTTTTAATCATAATTCATCCCTATATGTTGGATTCTGACACTTCTTCTTATATAAATCCTTAAAAGGTTCCATCTATATACAGGAATGAAAACTATTATTAGAAGAAAACTAGACCAAAGTAAAATGTTGATCCCATATTCCTTGATAATTCATAAAACATGCTTAAAGTATATCCTCCAAATTTTGAATCATTCTCTCTAACTACCCACTATATTAAGGATGAAAAGATGCATTGAAATTTAATTCAGTACCCAATGACTTGTAAAGAATTTTCAAAAAAAATATAGGTGAATCTAGGATCATGATCAGATACAATATAAAGATAGACTCCATGTAATCTAGTTATAAATTTACCGTAATGTCATGAAATTTGATCCAAACTAATATTATCTCAAATTGGAAGAAAATTCATAGATTTAGTTAATTGATCTACAATTACTCAGATCACATTATTACCACAAGATGCATTTGGTAATCCCACCATGAAATCCATGGTTATATTATTCCATTTCTATTATAGAACTAAAAAAGGATGAAGCATCCCCATCAATAATTTCCATTTAGATTTAACCTATTTATAAGATAAACATTTCATAGTAAAATTGGTAATATCTTTCTTCATTCCTTCTCACCATAAATTTTCTAGAATGTATCCAAAAAAAATTACTTCTAGGATGAACAAAAAATAGATAACTACAAGCCTTGGTCAATTTTTCTTTCTTCAACTAGGGGTCACATGAAACACATAACATTTTTTAATCTCAAAACACCTTTTTAAAAAAAATTAAATTTAGTCATCTTACCTTTATTTAACAAATTTACCTTTTCCTATAACTCATGGTATTCCTTTTGATCATACTTAATTTTTTTTAATAGATATTATTTTACTAGAACATGAAAAAAAACAATGGTAATTCATTCATGCACAATTTCTAAGACACAATTCAACAAATCATTAACCAAAGGACCATGTTTCAAAAGTATCATAGTTAGTGATGCATTATCTTTCTAAATCAAAGCATAAACTACTATTTTTTATTTACTGTGATGGTAATAAATTATGTTTTCATAATCCTTTATCAATTATATCCAAATCCTCTTTATCATGTTAAACTATTTATAAGTGAATATATACATCAAACTTTTATAATCAATATATATTTCACACTTCACTCATATAAATGATAACTCTAATTTTTTAAAGAAAAAACTACAAACCCTGGTTCAAGTTAATGTGTAGGATACTATTTCCCATGATTTTTTAATTAATTTGAATCATAATAAATTTTTTGTTCATTATACATAAAAAACAAGCCTTTTCAATGAAGAATAATTATAGATAACAAATTCCACATTTCTTGATAGTAGGGATAAAACTACAGAATTCACTAATATTATTTTAAATTCTTCAAAACATTCATCACATTAATTTATCTAAATAAACCTAAATCTTTCTAATTTAACTTATTTAGTGGGTTATATAACCATGAAAAGTTTTCAAAAACCCACTTTTAATAGCCTTTTTACCAATAAAAACTAAAAATCTCAAAAAAAAATTATAGGTCTTGACCACTTATCAACTAAATTGGTTTTAGAAGGATCAATAGTTATGCCATATTTATTTACTATATATACATGGATGAAATCTTTTTTAACCAAAAATCACATTTCCTATATTTTCTATATAACTTATATTCATTCAGGGTTTGTAGAAAAATCATTATATATTTTTTATGATCCTCATAAATTTCATAATAAACCAAAATATCAACAATAAACACAACCAGAACCTTATCAAAATATTCATGGAAAACTCTATTTATAATATCCATAAATATATCTAGATCATTTTGAAACCAAAAGGGTATAATCAGAAACCCATAATTCCCATACATTGTAAAAAAATTCCATTTTAAAATTCTCATCTTTATTAACCTTCAGTTGATGGTACCAAGACCTTAGGTCAACCATAAAAAAATAATAATCTCCCTAGAGCTGATCAAACAAGTAATAGATATGAGTAAATAGATACTTATTCATATTTGTGATGTTACTAAAATCTCTATAATCAATCAAAACCATCATGGAAGCATCATTATTTTTCATGAAAAATAAGATCACCCCACGGTGAAGTTTTGGGATGAATAAAACCATTATTAAGTAGTTTTTTCAACTATTCTATCAATTTTAAAAGTTATAATTGATCCATTAATTAAACGGTTTTCAATTTAGCTTATAAATAGGCACTGATTCAATATTAAATTCACCTTACTGATTAGGTATAACGTCAGAAAATTCATCAGGAAAAATATCCAAATATTCTTTTAATACGAGAAAATCATTAATCTAAACAGTTCCCTTATCTTCAATAATATGAGCAAGGTCACATTAATTTCAATTTCTTAATAGTTTCTCATATTGTTGACTTATTATCAAAGGTATGAATTGAATATTATGTATAAATAAAAACACATTTCAGAACATAACATCTTTTTCACTATAATCCGTCTTAGAATGATAAACTAAAATCCAATACATACACATAATAATATCAAATTCTATAATAGGTAATACAACAAGTTTTTTAGGGAAAATCCTTCCACAACTAAAAAATGTAAAACCTTTTTTAATTTTTATTTCCTTAATACTACCCCTATGTGTTTTTAAAAAAAAATTCATGACTTCATTTATTGAGGTGAAATTTTCATTTTACTAGTAAATGTTTTATAAATGAAAGAATGTGTTGACCCTAAATAAAATAAGAAATTATTATTATATTTATAAACAAGTAATGTACATGTCACCACTTCATTTTATGGTCCAAACTTTTTCACCACAAACTTTTGCAGTCTTTCAACTTCCCATTATTTTCACTCTTCTTCAGGTATGCATCCGCATAATGACCAATATCATTACATTTAAGACACCTTACCTCCTTTTATCAATAATGGTTTTACCACTACCCAAATCATTTTCTTTATAATCACAATACATATTCCTAAACATACCACATTGTAAGATCTTGCCATATTTTATAAGGAATTCCCGATGGTACTTTTTACCACACCTATCACAAACTGAAGACATTATTTCATTACCTTTAAATTTATTTGATATATTCATCCCATTTTACTTCAACCTTGAGATCATTTTATATTTATTATCATAGAACACATGATCATTAGAAAAATTAATTTCCACATTCTCTACACTTAAAATAATTTTTTCATAACTTTTAAATTCATGGGAATCCATTTCCATGTGATATTTTTTTCTTTAATCCTAAGTAAAACCTTTTAATTTTATATTATAGATCCTCGATAAAATTTTGTGCATACCTTTCCAATTTGGTGAATTTTAATTCTTATGTGTCCACTGAATATTTCTTCTTTTCTCACATTCCAAAAATTTATTTTCTATCCTATGTCGTATAGCCTTAGGAAAATATTTATCAAGTAAAATATAATAAAATTCATCCCATTTTAAGGAATCACTCTCTTCTCTTTCATTGATATTCTTAACCACTGACCACTATTGATCAGCTTCACCTTCGAAATGGTAAATATAAAGATTTTTTTTGATGATCCAAAAAATCCCTGACATTGAACATATTTTATATGGATTTAATTCATCCCTCAACTAACATGAGAGTAAAAGATCCACTGAATTCTAGCGGGTGTTGTCTCATAACATTATCTACTATCGACATGTTCTTCTATATTAGTTTTGTATGCTCTATAACATGGATATCACCACTAATTATATCCTACATAAAATTATCTATTAAATAAAAAAGAAACATAGTTATAATTACAATCATTCTTGGTTGTTTATTTGGAAGGATATTTTCCTCTTTTCATCTTCCTACTTTAGATTACCTATTTACAATGTTAAAAAACATTCTGAACAAACATAGTTTAAATGAATCAAGATGGGAATATTCAAATTATATATCATGATAACCACAAATTAGAATTTTATAAGGGTTTTTTCTTACATTATCTAAACCTATAAATTTATTCAAACTTTTTCTATAATACCAACTATAAACACCCATCCTTAAATAATTCATAATTTTTATCTTTAGGCAATAATTTAATTTCAGGTACTCTATAAGATATTTTAGGTTTATATTTTTAGATAATTATTTCATCTCCTATAAATAAATATATATTACATCAGAAAATGGAAACTTCATCTCAATATCCATTTTTTCCACAATAAAAAACTTTTTATATATAATAATTCTTATTTTCATGACATATCTTCATAATTTTTCTATTGACCTCATCTTTATCCCTACTCATCCTTAAAACTCTATGAAAAAACATGTCAAGATTTTTTATGAGAACAAAATTATTATTAAGGTATATATAAAATGTTAAAAATAAACCTATTAGTCTATGAATGTTCATAAAAAGCTTCATTTTTTAAAATAAAATTTTAACTTAAAAGAAAAAAAATCTTACCCATGAAATCAACTTCTCTTCCAAAATATTTACTTAAAACCTTTAATAAGAAATATTTAAGGAAAAATAAAACTAATAAATGTTTATTTTAAGTCATGAAAAACTCATGAATAATTTTTCAAAATGTTATACATTTCACCCTTAAGAAGTAAAATATAGTTTCCTTTAAATGTAATCTCCTTAGCTTACTTTGGGAAATCATAAGATTACCATAAAAACCAAAATCAAGTATTGATTGGTCATGTCGGTAACTTGGGACATAATTTTCATATCAACATTACAAAATTAAAAATATACCTAGTATATTTTGATAATATATTAGGATAAACCAAACCAGTTAACTTTATCCCTTTACACAATAAATTTCAGATCTATATCAGGATTGATTGTCCTTAGATTATAATGGAACCAACTATCCTTGGTTTATAATGGAACCACCCGTCATTTTTTATGACGGAACCACCCATTAATGGTTTATAATGGAACCACCCGTCATCATAAAGAATTACCATGAACCATAACATAATCATAATATATGTAATCATGCATGAAAATGTTCTTTGAACTTATAAGAAAAACATTTCTGGATATCAAAATTTATATTCCATTTAAAACACTTTTAGAAAATTCCCAGAACATAGTGTAGGATCATTTTTCTTTGAAAAAATAATTGAATATTCTAAATAAATTAAAACATAAAATAATTATTATAATGGAAGTAAAAACCATGTATGTTGTATTCCTTAAAATAAAACAATCCATTTTTATTTTTTAATGAAAGTCAAAACATTCCGTATAAAAAACGTAAAAATATTCATTTTCAAAACCTTAAATAAATTCAAAAGAGAAAAAAAATTAATTTATAATTAATTTATTTCTAAATAAATACATCCCTAAAATAATTCGAATAATATGGACATAGAAGTGAAATAATTATAAAAAATATTTAAAACATTTAAAATGAAGTTTTTAAAGTAAAGTGACCCTTACCTCAAGTTCTAATCATAATGTACATTATTTATATCCTTGATAAATAAAATTATGTAAATTATTTACTGTTTTAAAAACATTTTCCAATTTTATTATTCATTTTATATTATTTATTACATTTTTATATGTAATTACTTAATCAATTAAGTTCATGTCATATGTTTTGATGATTTTTGTGTCATATGTATGAAATGTCTTTGGTATATTGAATATGGTCAAAGAGGATATAATTCCATCATATCCAAAATAATAATCATTAAATAGTTATAATTTTAATAAATTAATTATGTGTTTAGAACTAAGCATCATTGATGGCTATGAAAAATGAACTACATTATAATCATAGAGACGGTAGGTTGTACGTGTGCATGAGAAACATTTATATTTTCCAAAAATCGTGATGGGAAGGTGTTAAGGATTATTTTATCTTTATATGATTATTATTATATCAAAAATATTATATAATTTTTTATAATATAATTATATATATCATTTATGTTACATGATCATGAAAAATTAATCACAATGCTTCGTGGAGGTGGTAGTTCGCACATACACACAAAAGACGTTATCATTTTCCAATTGATGGAAAGGTAAAATATTATATTATATCTTTTAAGAAATTATAAATATGTCACTAAATTCATATATATAAATATAATCCATCCTTATAACCATCTGTTATATGCATTTATAAAAAATAAATAACATCAGTTTGCGGGGCAGTAGTCCACCATACACATGAATGATGGTTTCATTTCCCATTTGATGGAAGAAGGATATGGATATAAGTTATTTAATTAATATAATAACATATTATTATATGTTAGATAGTTATTTTATTATATAACCATGATTTAAGAAGATCTGAATGAGGTGGAAGAATAAATAATACTAAAACATTCGACTAAAAGTTACACCTCTTCTTCAGACAATCTCCTTTATTTTACACCTTAAACCCTATAAGGTTGGTATTATGCCTAGATTAAGACCTATAGAATTAAGTTATGGTTTATCGGAAATGATTTTCATAATTATTTTATTAACTAAAAGACTTTTTTTAGTTTGAATAAAAGAGGATAAGAGGTTCTTTTTTATAAGTGAATAGAGTGAAATTCTTTAAATTTCTTATAGTATAAAATTAACCTAAAATATTTATCATAGAAAAAATGTCTCCAAATTGATATAATTAAAATATAAAATTATTATTAGTTGATATAACCTCATACAATAAATGTTTTGAAATTTTAGGTGATATTTTCAAACTTATCTTTTTATTTTAACACTTAGTTAACCTTTTTTACTAGTACCGTGATAACAAATTTTTTTCCTATTTAGGGGAAAATTTTGTTACTATAAAAGGACAATTGGGCAATAAAAATACCAATTTTGATATTATCAGCCATATCCTAATATGTTTTAAAAATATAATATTTTTTTGAATTTTAAATCATTTAATAAAATATTATTTATTATAAAATATCATCAATTTCATTTTTGAAACTAGTCATTTAATTTGATTTTGAAAATAACATGCCAGTAATGTAATAAGAATATAACTCATTAAATAATAAATAACATGTAATATTTATCTAAAAATTTCATCAACCACAATAATTCAACCAAATTATATTAATTTTAATATTTTAAAAATCATTTATTTTATTTTTCTATTAATTGAATAAATATTGTGTTGGCATTGCGTAATAATTTAAGGTAATTATTTCATTACTAAAAATTAGCAATAAATTACCATTATATAAAAATAATTTATATTTAAAATAATAATTTTTAATAAAACATAATTTGTTTTCATCCCTACCACAAAATATTATAGATATTAAAAATCAATAAGGTGACATTTTTTACTTTATCTTTTACTTAAATATTATAGAGGATAAAATCAAAGAAATATGAAACCATATTAACATATTTTAAATAATTGGATGGAAATGGAAGAGATCCAATCATACAATAGTATAAATTTAAATTTTAGTGTCATTGTTTATTCCTTATCATATTATTTTTGACCTTGAATACTTGATTTACCCTTACCATGGTCATAATTATTTTCTACAGTTACTAATCACAATGAAAAAAAATAAAAGGGAAATATTTAAAAAATTTGGACCTCTAGATTAAAAATATGTAATTAATTATTATCTATTAAATTAACTTAAGATAAATAATTTAATTTAAAATTAAACATGAAAAATGCAATAAAATCCATTTTTTAGAAAAAAAATGGGTTTTCTAAGTATAAAAAAATTATCTAAAATTAAAATATAAAATTCATTCCAAACACTATAATTGGTTTATTTTTAATATAAAAGAAATAATTAAATTTTAAAACTAATCCATAATTTTATTTTAATTTTTAATAATTAAAAATAAAAGTTTGTTGTCAATAAAAATTAGTATTTTTCAATATTCATTGAAAAATAAAACTTCTCATAAAATTATCAAAAATTAATAATAAGATAATTTTGACATGAAAAAATAAAAAATAAATTCCATATTGTTAAATTAATATTCAATAATTTATAAATAATTATTTTAAATAAATCTATATAATGCATGAAAACCCAATTTGGTTGAAAAAAATCTTTTACTTTTTGACTGAAAAATTATGTAATATAAATATAACTCTAAAAATATAATTGATGAATATATGAAAAAAAATTATCTTAAAATAAACTAGTTTTTTAAATTTGGTCCTCTAGTAATAGTAAATATATCAGATAGACAAATTTAGTAAAATGATCGATGAATATAATGCCACCAATATGACTCAGAATATATGTTCTTGGAAATCACAGTACGATGATGTCATCAAAATCAAAGGATAAATGGGTGAAGTGGCCATCTATCAATTTTATTCATAAATGACTATCGATGATAGACCTACCATTTACCTCAACCTCAATGCTTAGTATTTTATGCACTAAATCAAATTAATCACCCCCAACTCAGCCTGTCACAGCTGCATCCTCAATAGTGAGTCCCATCATCAAGGAGACATCCTTATTGGTGATCATCATCTCTATTTATGGTAGATGAAAGGAATGTATCTAAAATCCATCTCTCTATAATGGCTCTAATTATATGCTGATTTACAAAGGTAAAATCACAAAACAATACTCTATAAAACCCTTCAAGTCGAAGATAAGGGATGGTGGCAAGAGGGGGTGCAACATAATGGAAGTGGTGTGACCTCTGTGCACTCATAGTGGGAACAAGACACCCTTCTAATACAAGTTGAGAAATAATTTCATCCCACAATGTGGAAAAATGAAGGTTCACCAAATTTACATTTGATATAGTCATTACTATTTATAGTTAGTGTAATAAATTTTAAAAAATAATTTTTTAGTAAATAAAAATAATAAAGTGATGTACACAGTTATAATACATAATGAAACATGAGCAAAAAAATTATATCAGATAAAAACTATTGTAATATTGATTTATTTTCTGTAATAAATTTAGTAAATTTTATTATTATACCAGAGAAGTTTTTTAATGTTATGAAACATCTCATTCACTAAAATTTCATAAGATTCAAGTTGGGGAATAAGTAAAGTTTTCTTAAATAAAATATTTTTGGTATTTTCACAAATAGTTCATACATGAACATGTCAATGGTCAAGTTAGTCTATAAAGTTGAAATAGAAAAAATATATATTTGTTTTAATGCGATGAATCTAATTTTTTATATTTTTTGGTGAATTTTTTTAACATTAGGTGGATACATTTTACCTTTATATAGTCATATATTATATTTATAAAAGTTTATTTTACCTATATATATCTTATTGAATTTTATGTTTACCTTTATGCTAACTAATCTCTACCTTTACATAATATTGTTTGTATCTTAAAAATTAATTATGGAACTCTATTTTAATAACATTTTAAAACTTTGATTTACAATAATACTATATGATATGTTTAAACTGATTGATTGATTTTTGAAATATATATTGTTTATTATTGTTCTAAAATATATTAATCACATCTCAAATAATAAATTATCATGAAATACCAAAATACATGTTGGTTATGAAATGATATATAATAAAAAAATTGGGTACTCACATGAAACAAGATATTGTACAATAATATTTTTACACATAAATGTTAAAATATATAGAGAAAGTCAATGATTATGTGAAGTAGATCTCCCTCCTACCATGTTGGGACATTTATTATGATTATTAGCAGTAACGTGACATGAAATACATCATAGTTCCACTCACCATTCATGAGCCTAGTATATCTCATTTCTAATATGAGTAGACTTTGGCATCACCTGAGAAAGAAACCTGGTAATTTCAAGGGCAAAATTTGTTCAATCAAAAAGTAAGGTAAAATAATGAAAATCATCAATAGACATCCAATATTAACTATATAAATCAACTAAAGTGATGAAGTGATATACTGGATTGAAAAAGGGTTCCTAGGATATGTTCACCGATGCACAAGCTATAATGACATGTGAAAAGGGATACCCCAACACCTATAAAGAACCATAATCATAAAACTTATTCTCTAGTAATAGCATTATAACTCAAGCACTATTTCATATGAGTGGTTCATGGATCTTAGTTACCTCAAAGTGGTTCCCTACCAGATTAATGCTTCAAAAATTAAATGATGATCCATATTTTAATATGTTATCAATTTCTCTTTGGAACTTATGACTAAAGTGAATACCTTATTGCATACCATGATAAGCATGTTGAGAGAATTAGACAAAGTGCTTCACATAGTGATAGACAGTCTCCTGTAATAAAATAATGATCAGTAGTTTAAAAACACACTTGAAGACAATAATTATATACTAAAGAATATTAGTAGTTATATGGCCATATCTATTTCCACCATCATATACCAATGACTATTTTCCTTCTAGATAAACATAATATAATCATATACATCTTGATTTTCACTTTTAATTCCTTCCATCCACTCATAGAATTTTCTTTCTTGTATTTCATATGCTAAAATATGAATATAACATTTCATTTTAAAGAAAAAAAATCAAATATAAATTAGTTTAAAGAAACATACCCAACTTTATAATCACCTTTTTTATTTCCTTATATTTAAAATGATTATGAAAATTATTATAAATATGTTTGATGAAATATTAATGATGATAATTAGGTTCAACCCATGAAAACCCATCAATATTAACAACCACTATAATTTCTCAATTATAATTATATTTATGAAAAATACTTCGATTTTCATAACATTCATGCGTATATAGGCCACGAACCTACTCCATAATTTGAAATTATCCTTTTCAATAATAAAAAATTCTTTTAGGGGGAATGATTACAATCATGTGAGGTAGAAATGAGTAATACACTTGTATAATTTCCATAAATAAAATTTCCATCAACCTAAATGAATTGTTTGTAATAAATTAATGTGGTGATTTAAGGCCTAATGCCCAAAATAGTCTATAGAACTTTTCCTTTGTTCAATCAACCTAGTAATCATTAGAGAATGGTGTGTGTTGTAATGGAATGCTAAATTTGTAAATTTATTAACATAAAAACTACTATATAAGTAGTGAGGAGAGTAAAACTATTGAGATAATGTGTGTATATGCAAGTAATATCCTCTTGTAAGAATTTCCAGGATGATTAGTTTTTAATTTGATAAACAACTAAAAACTATAAAAACTAAAAAAAAGCTATTTAAAAATAGTTATTTAAATTAACTACAACTAACTAAGTGAACTAAATTAATCTATATAGGAAAATAGGAATAAATGGAAGTTTTATATTTTCTATAAATGTTAAGTTATATGAAATGCTAATTATTTAATTCCAACATCAAAATATTTATTTATTTATTTATCACCAATTCAAATTTTAATCAAAATATTAGGTCTCATTTATTGATATTTTTAAGTATTATAATTTTTCACACAATTCATCCCTCATTTTATTATCTAATTTGACAAATAATTTTCCCATAATTTTAGCATTGAAGCACTTTGTGAAATGCAACAACATGTTTCATACAAATTCTAAGTATCTATATATTATATGTTTTCTCACAAAATATCACTAATTAGTAATCACTCATGAAATTTTGATGATAAAGAATAAAAAATATTAATTATTTAAATTAATATAATTATTTATTTAGTATTCACTCTCATATGATTTATAATTCTCTCTTATGTTCAACCGATTTCTAAAGAAATAAATTCTCTAATGATCTCCCACCCATGATTACTAATTAGGAACCACAAAAATGGGAACCAAATCAAGTATGCAGATCCCATATTAATTAATTCAAATACAAAGATAATTTAACAAATAAAAATTCAATGAATATGGATTAACTAAAAATAAAATATGGAAAAAAAATAATGGATTATAGTTACAGTCATGTTCATCACAACTCTAACACCAAATAATTATTCATCCATGAAAATAATAGGAACATAAAATAACAAATAAAAGATATTATCATGTTTTCTTCATCACAATTGTCACTATAATTTTTCATTGGAAATTTATAAATAAAAACTATTCCCTACCATTCATTGAAATGTCAATTCTAACCACAACACATGCTCTTTCAATTATTTTAAACTATTTCAAATTATAAATTTCACAAACCAGGTCAGGATTTCATCTAACCCAATATCTGAACCAGTCTAAGATAATTCTTAAGAGGTGTTCCTAATCCTCTTGAGATAGTGACTAGAACCGAGCATCAAATATATCATAGGGGGAATGATTTATCCAAATAAAAACCAGGATCAAATGATCAAAATATAACACATAGAAAAAACCAATAATAAATCTACATTATTAAATACAAAACTAGATCTAGATATAAAAACCATTGAAAAAAAATAAAAACTAAAAACAAAACCTAAACTAGATTTAGAACAACATGATCTACACATGAACTATTTTTCACTACTAACCACAAGACCAACATGCTCGAAAGGCACACACTCGAACCAGAAACCTAGACCAGTAAAACAGTTCAGTTCTACTAATGCAAGTGGAAAAAGTAGTGTGTGATCATAAATAGTCTAGTAAGTAATCACCAAAGAATAAATACATTTATTTTCCTAAAAAAGTCCATAAAAACTAGTTTCAAATACATATAGAAAATTGATTTTATAATTTCAAAATCCAAACACATATTTCTATAAAAATCCACTTTTCTAAACAACACACAACACTTTAATTTATAAAACAGGTTTCCATTTTAAAATATACTAGTTTTACAACCAAAACCAAAAAAAGAGTCCAAATCAAGTAATAAAAAACTATATGATAAAAATTAATGGAAACATAACAAGCAAGTAGATACTAGTAAAATAGGTAACCAATAATAGTATAAATAAACATTAATATACAGATAGATAATCATAGGGTTTTCATAAACATCACTAGAAGCAATCCCAGGATGTACTCGGTTCAGACTCACCTGTCGGCATATGGTGAAGCTTCGTAGTCCAATCCAATGTCATGTTCAAACCAACCTCTCAGGAAATCCATGGGGTATTAACCCATATTTTTAGGGTCAAAAAGAAACCATCACTTCACCCTATAGATGAATCCCATGATAATATTGCATGGTGAATAGTTAGTTCCTTACACATGTGGCTCAAACCAATAAACCATAGCCACCATGATTTCCTATCCTAACCACTGACACAACCTATGTGATAAACCTCTCCTCATAGCTTCCACTAGAGAGGTTCCCATCTCACAGAAATCCATTCGTAGGTTCCAACTAGGTCTACACATCACATGAGTTTCAAAATATTTTCCAAAACATCTCAAAATACCAATCAGACCTTTTAAATATACAAATACAATTTAATTTCTAAACCATTTCCAAAACTTAGTCAAAAACATTGAACATGCTCGATGGGTTCCAGACAGTCCTTTATATCATTTAAAAACCAAACCAATATTTAGTATTCCAAATAGTCTAGGTTTGAGGGAAGCACATCTGAGAAATCGTGTTCATGATCAATTTGAAGATAGAGAATCATTTAGTATTTTTAATAAATCACTTGGAAATGGAAGGATTGGAGAAGAAAATAGGAAAAATGGAAATCATTTTGGAAAATTTGATTTTCTTTAAGGAAGAACAACTTCATTTGTGGGCCTATCCATAGGTTCACCTTGTTCACCTATCGATATAGAAACATCCAATTAAATATCCTTATCAATCAAAAAGAGTATCCTAAATCCAATTCAAGATACAACACTTACATTACACACATAACACCTATCAATAAAAGTCGGCACAACTCACACACACTACTCAATTCATAATCAACCCAAGCCACCAAGACATAAACAAGTCCAAACATGATCTCGAAATACCCAATTTCATTTTAAAATTACAATTATAATTTCATCAAACACCTTGCATACATATATACATAGGAATATTTAGAAAACCCTTTAAAGACCAATTTAAACCAATTTTCCATCATTAAAACACCAAAAAAAATTAATCTAACACACCAAAAACATGATTATCACACTTTTAAAATAGTTAGATATACTCAAGCATCACATGTTATGGTTTGTAAAGGAAAATATTCAAAACACCTACCTCAAAAAAAGATAATGCAATAAAAAAATTTTGGAAGGAATAATTAATCCCAAGGAATAATCCACACACCCTAACACCAAAGAAACACAATCTAAATATCAACCCTAGCCTTAAAGGTTTGGCCAAGAGATAACCCACCAAGGAAACACTGAGGAACTAGAAGAAGAATAAAGGAGGTGAAGAAAGAAACTTTCCCAATGAGGAATCCACCAAAAAATTGAAGGAGAAGCACCCTATATCCAAGGAGGGGGAAAGGAGGAAGCCACTCAAGGATCCACCAGGGATGTATGAATGACAGGGAAAGTAAAGGAGGAGATTTGGGGTTAAAATCAAGATATAAATAAGGGTCATTTCAAGTTTTTAATGACCTGGTAAAGTTTCACGTTTTGGCCATATGGTTTTACAAACAATGAACCAACTGTACGCACCCTACTAGAGAACGAGGACGCCTTTATGGATTAGCCACACAGTTTGGGTAAATTTTCACCAACCATATGCCATGGTTCTATAAAAAATTGAAGAACCCCTCACACACTTGATACATAGTTTCCTCTAACCATGCGCAAGTTGTGTTCCATTCCCTTGACACCAAAAAAAAGTTGAATGATTACTTTGTGGCCTCTCACAGTTAGTTCCTAACCATGCTCAATTCATTCAATTCAAACTATGAAAGAATAAAAATAAATTTAAACTTCCTCAACCTCAACAGGCCACATGGTTTATCCTCAAATCATGCAAACAAACCGTGTTAGGCCAAAAGCCACCCAGAAAATCCAAAACTCAAAAATTTTAACCCAGAACTCAACCCAAACCTCAACCAAAAGATCCAACCATAATAAAAGAATAAAAAAAGAGAAATTATTGTTGTGGTGTGAAAATTATCCCCACCAAAAACACTTTCTTCCCCCAGAAATTCTCCCAGCCACATGAGGAACAAAGTTCAAGTTCAAAACAAGAAGTGACCGAATGAAACAATGGTCCATAGTGTGACCTTTCACTCCACAAGTCACACCTAACCAATTATAGAGAAAAGAACCACATTAAAAACCATAGGATGATAAGAGAACATTATCCCCACCACAAGAAAAAAAGCTATCACTAACTAACATCAAGACCATTAACTCCTCATATGACAGTACTTTCAAGGGAAAACCTAACTCGAACCAACTCATGAACTCCCTCAAAGAACAATACCAACCACAAGGGGGCTTCGAAAAAAGAAAATATAAACTAAGTGGTGAACCAAACCTCAATTCATAATTTCCCCAAGACACATGCATCCAAAAAGTGAGAACAACCAAAAAAATAGATCTTCAAAAGGGGGGTTAACCTCATAAGAGATAAAAAATATATAGATTCACATTCAAAAAACACCACTACTGAACCAAAGAGTGAATGAAACCATAAACCTTTTAAACAAAAAGAAACTTACAATAAGAAGGAGAGGACACTAATACTTTTACAAAAAAAGGAGTAACTTCAAAACAATGAGAACTAAAATATGAAGATTAGAATGGTATTTACTCCAAAACTGGGGAAAACTGGGCCAAGGTTCTCCACACCCCTCAGCAGTTCTTGATTTTGTGAAGAGCTTCACTCCGGGGCCTGTGGCTGGAGCCATGATGTCTTAAAGCATCTGTCACCCCGCAGTCAGGAGTTGGAATCCTCTGACTAAGACCTACTCTTTATAAAACCTTACTTGCATAAATTCTATAAGTTACCCAAATAGACACATCATTGGCATACCTTCAGATGATTAGGTAAATTCATCTTTGGATGCATGAACTGACCATACTAGAAACTCACGAATGAAAAATCCAATGAATGAGAAGCCAGAATTGATAAAGGAGAATCCTTAGGAATAGGTTCACATGGTACACACCACTCTCTAGATGGGAAACCTTCATGGATGATTATAGAAACTAAAATTTCTACCATATGTACCTCAGGAACCAACTCATCTAGAAATTATTCTTTAACTAACTTCTCAAACATAACTTTACCAGACGATACAAATTTCTCCTTGATCTCTGGTTGAATACCCCACAAAAATAGAGGAACCTTAATCTGATCCTCTAATTCAACCTATAGATAAATGGAAACCAATTATTTAAACTGGTCAATATAGACCTTCACCAATTGTTGACCTTGTTGAACACCCAACAAATTTTCCACTTTCCTCGCCTTCACCACCTATGGTATGAACCATTGAAATAAAGTGGTATTAAAAATATCCCAAGACATCCAAACCTAAAATGATGGTAGAATAATCACCTTCCACTTCTCTAAATTTGAACATTCAATCAAACTCAAAACAAACTGCACCCTCACAGCTTCGGGAGTACCCAACAACCTGAAAACATCCTCGAATTCCCCAAGACTCTCCATAGACTCTAAAAGAATATTATCACCAATAAATACCAGAAATGACTGAGAATAACTTTAATTTGTAACCCCAATCAAAGTCTAGGTAGGTCCAATAACTAGAAGATACCCACTAGAAACTATTTAGACCGTTTTGGGTGGCATACTTTGATCATAAATAAAACACAAGACCGAAATCAACATCAACCAAAACTCAACCAAGAAGGATACCCCAAGACCAAACAATCATATTTAAAGCCAAACATCACAAACCAAACAAAAAATACCCTTTCAAAAGCCACCATTTATTTCCAATTTAAAAACCACTTCATATATCAAGCCACCTTTTACAAAACCTCCAATCACGTCCAAATAAAATTCAATCAAAAAATACTAGAAAATCACACCATGAACCCATTTTTTCCTTAGAAAATAATTTTTTAAACCTTATTACTTTTAAAAATAAACTCACACTAATGAAAATGGAACCAAAACACAACTCACACTAAACTCCCAGAATAGGGAACTAGAACCCATGCATTACCCAATGACATGGTTTATGGGCCATTACCCAAGAAATAACTAGACATTAAAAATATTCTGATCCATGTGGTCAGGCTTCACATGGGTCATTACTCCATGTGATAACACCACACCATAATGGATCACTTCCATTGTCATCCCTTATCAACACAAACAAAAAAAAGTCTCAAATCCTGAATTTTTCATAGAAACTCGAGGATCAGAATGAGAAAGGGTTCTGACATCATTCTCATACCTAAATCTGGATTCCTAAAAGTACTAATTTCTAGTCTACCTAATGCCCCAAATAACAAAGGGAACCTCTGATGCCATTTTTTCATTAACTAGGATAGGATTACATCTGACCTGACACCTAAACCAATCCAAGATAATGCCCAAAAGGCATTCTCGATCCTTCTGGGCTAGAGACTTGCACCATGCATCAAATATATCACTAGGGAGGAATTGTAGACCAATACAAACTAGGATTAAATGAAAAAAATAGATCACCTAGAAAAAACCAATAAAAAATAAACATCATTAAATAAAAAACTAGAATCAAATACAATAACTACTCAACAAAACAGAAACTAAAAACAATACTAAAACCAAAGTGAGAAAAACATTATCTCTGAGTGACTTCTTGGTCACCACCAACCACAAGAGCAACCTAATCCAAAGTAACACACTTGAACCAAAAACCTAGACCTAGAAAATAGATCGGGTCTACCGACATCGAGTAGCACAAGTAAAGTGTGAGAATTAACATACCAGTAGGTAATCACTAAATAATCCATACATTTCCTTTCTCTATAGATTCCATAAATAATAGATTGAAATACATATTGAAAATAGGTTATATAATTTCAAAATAAAAACATATATTTCAAGAAAATACACTTTTCTAAACAACTCACATCACTTTCCTTTTTATAATTGACTTTTATTCTAAAACATACCATTTTAATAACCAAAACCCAAAAAAGAGTCCA
Source organism: Viscum album (assembly GCA_963277665.1). NCBI lineage: Eukaryota > Viridiplantae > Streptophyta > Magnoliopsida > Santalales > Viscaceae > Viscum > Viscum album. Next base: position 2,129,805,084 of record OY728155.1, on the reverse strand, counting down.
ACCTGAAAAATAAAAAGGGATACAAAAAACTGAATGGAAATAGAATAACTAGTAAGATACTAGTAAAATAGTTAACCAAGAATATCATAAATAATCATGAACATACAGATAGATAATCATGGTTTTTTCTTAAACATATTTAGAATAAATCCTTATAAAAACTCAGTTTGGACTAACCTACTAGCATATGGTGTAGCCCCATAGTCAATAAACAATTGTACTCTCTAAACAATCCAATTTGGTGGCACGTCCTAGTGGGTAAAAACCTGACTAATTATGTTTGATAAGTAACTATCACTCGACCCTCTAGATTACACCCCAGAATCCCATGTTAAAAGTATACGGTGAATGGGGAGGTCCTTACATGAATGATTCAAACTAATAACCCACATAAATCATTCTTTCCTATAACAACCACTAACACCACCTATACAATGAACCTCTCCTCAGAGATTCCACCATAGAGGTTCCTATCTCGAAAAAAATCTATTTAGAGGTTCCAAATAGGCCTACACATCAAATGAGTTTCAAACCATTTTCCAAAATATCTCAAAGTACCAATAATGCCTTTTAAATTTACAAATACAATTTCATTTCTGAACCATTTCCAAAACTTAGTCAAAAACATGGAATGTTCTCAAGAGGTTTCAAATGAGCCTTTGTTTTATTTAAAAACCAAACCACACTTCAAGATTCCAAGAAGGATAGGTTTGAAGGAAATGAATTTTAGAAACCATCTTCAAGATCAATTAGAAACCAGAGAATAATTTTTATTTTTAATGAATTATTTGGAAATATTAGGATTAAATAAGAAAATAGTGTGAAGGGAAATCATTTTGGAAATATAGATTTTCATTATGGAGGATAGTCTTCAATTGTGTTCTTATCCATAGGTTCACCTTGTCCACCTATGGATATTCTCATATCCAATTCCATATCCTTAGAAAGCAAAATGAGTACCCCAAACCCAATTAAAGAGCCAACACTTACATTACACACATAGAACTAATCAACAAAAGTCACCACAACTCACACACATGAATCAATTAACAATCAACCCATGCCACCAAGACATAACCAAGGCTAAACATGCTCTTGAAATACCTAATTTTATTTTAAAAGTCTAATTAGTGTTTTATAAATCACATTTTATACCTTTATATATAGTAATATTTAGAAAAAACTTTGAAGACCAATTTGCACCAATTTTTCATCATGAAAACACCAAAATAATTCAAACTAACAGTCCAAAAACATGATTATCACACTTATAAACTAGTTAGATATACTCAATAATCACATGGAATGATTCATAATAGAAAAAAAATGTAAATACCTACCTCATGAATGAGAAAACGCAACAAAATCTTTGAGGAAGGAATAAATAAGCCTGAGGAATGATCTGTATACTTTAACACCAAAGAAACACAAGTTACATGTCAACCCTAGCCACTAAGGTTTAGCCAAATAGAATCCGCCAAGGAAACACCAAGTAACTAGAATAAAAACAAAGGAGTTGGATAAATAAACTTACCCAAGGATTAATCCACCAATAAATCAAAGGAGATGAACCTTATATCCAAGGATGGACAAAAAAGGAATCCACCAAAGGCTCCCTTAGGGATGTCTGAATGAGAGGAAAGGGAAATTAGGGGATTTTGGGTTAAAAATTAAGATGTTAAGAAGGTCAATTTCATGTTTTTAGTGACCCAAGAAAGTTTCAGAGTTTGGATGCACGGTTTAAAAAATGGTGTGCTAACTGTGCACACCCTACTGGAGAAGAAGGACACCCATACAATTTAGTTTCACATTTTGGGTAACAATGCACTAACTATGAACCATGGTTCTACAAAACCCCTTATATGATTTATGTATGGTTTCCTCTAACTATGCATAAGTCATGCACCATACCCTTGACACAAAAAACAAACCACACAATTACTCTTTGGCCTCACATGGTTTGTACCTAACCATTATCAAGTTGTGAAAGTCAAACTGTGTAAGAATAAAAACAACTAAAAATGACATTATCCATAATAGGCAACATGGTTTATCCCTAAACCACGCACACAAACCATGCACTGGCCAAAATCCACCTAGAAACTCCAAAACACAAAAAACAAATCACAGGAAACTCAACCCTAACCTCAACCAAAATATCCATCCTCAAGAAAATAATAAAAAAAGATAAAATATAGTTTGGATGTGTCAATAATTTCACCAAGAACCACTATATAAATAATAATTTTAATTATTTTTTCCCAATTTAATCACTATACTTTTGAATGGGGAACAAAATCCATCAGAACACTGGAATGTTAGAAACACCCATGAACATGAATCGCTACCAAAATCATCAATGCATGCATTATCATTCATTATATAACTAGATAAGTGTTGATAGTAGTGATTTTTAATAGGTTCCCATCCTAGTGTGGATGGTGGACACCTAGTCTGAGGCTGGGTACAGCCTCATGTATAGTGATTGGAGAAGGGGAATGCTCCATAAATGAGGGAGGTCAGCTAACTCTAGTGAATGGTGGAGGAGATTGACTGAGAACCAGTTGGTCTGGTTCTATGGGGTGGAATGTGGTCCTTGATAATCTGTCCTACGAAAAATATGACGGATAGGGGATGTGGGTTGGATGATTGGGATGATGGAGACCATGCAGGGGAGTAAAAAATGATACGGTGGTAGAAAATCTATAAGTAGAGGACAGTATAAGGGCCCTAGTTTGACCTTATATTATGGAGGATATAGGGAGGTGGTTCTATTATTATCTACTGAAGAATATGGAGGAATTGTGAAGGTGTGGTGCACACAATAGGGTGGTAGTAGCTAATTGCAATTAATCAATAAGGGGGTTTATTATTCATGGATTCATTGATAAGGTGTGGTGTGAAAAACAATGTGGTGGCTACTAGTTGGCATTGATTAATATAGAAAGTTATTCATTTGTGTGAATTTATTCCTTATGGATCTAGATCTATATCCCTTATTAAAATTCTATGTGAAATTAGGAATGGTTCATATCTCTTTATAAAGTGATTATAATTATGTTTTCATGTTAATAAATATCTTTCAACAACTTAAATAAACCCATGATTATCTAGATTTGTATGGTTAATTATGAGTTCCATAGAGAATTTAATGAGATCTTATGGGTCAAATTATGAGAATTAAATTTATTTAAGGATTTATAATTTGACAGCCTAAAATTTTAATATATTATTTCCTTAAAATAATTCAATGTGTTTGATATCTTTCTTCACACACAACAATGAACTAAAATGAAACCATGATATATTTAGAAAAGAAATAAATATTTAAGTATGCACCTTAAAAAATTATCCATTTAATTAGTAGAAATTAATATGAGTAACATTTTTAATAATTATATCTATATATAAAATAAATTGTATTTTTAATATGAATGAAATGCAAATATTTTTCTTAAAATAATTAATAAGATAATTTATTGTTTTAAAAAGTATTTTTATTAAAAAATTTCTTTATAAGTACTCATTTTTATTTTAAAAACATATAATTAATGATAAATAATTTTTGGTATTAATTATTGGTTAAAACTAATTTAGTTGGTAAAGGATATGAAATAAGAATAATAATAGTTAATATTTGAAAATGTCATTTACCAATAAAAACATTTTTTTATTATATTTTATGTTTTTATTCAAAACCTAAATTTATAAATTTTATAGTTTTAAATTAACAAAAATTAACATCATTTATGAATTACTTATATAAAAATTTACTTAGTATGAATTTTTGAGCTTTTTCTAAAAAGGTTGGTTTTTAGATGAAAAAACAATTTCACGAAACTTATAATTTCTATGATTTTATCAATATATAATAATAAACTATAGGATTATAAAACATTTTATGTGATAAAATATGAATCTATATAATACCAATAATCATTTTCAAATATTACATGGGATTATAAATCATTTGTATAGCCTTTTTATAAATAATTATAATGTTACTTTAATAAAAAACTACTTTTGGTTTTTCTTTGAATCAATTATTTCCAAGAGATATTTAGATTTGGATTTATTTGAAAGAATCATATACTTTATTTTGTTAACATAAAATAATTTATGTCATTAAAATCAGTATCCAATATAATTTTATTGTATATATAAATTTAAATCTTAAAAATATTATTTATCTAAAAACTATTTTTACATGATTGATTGTATTTACATTAAAATTAAATATTCACGCCATTTGGAATTTTATTTGAAAATATTGTTTTTAAATTTCAAATTATAAGTATAAAATTAAGTAAAAAAATCAGTCTTAATCTTTTTCATTTAAATTAATTATTAAGGCTATAAATTAATTTCCAATAAAAAAGTAAATTAGGAAAAAAGTTAAAAAAACTAAAACAAAAGGCCCTAAATCAATAAAAGGTTTCTAAGATGAGTTTATACCCAAATATATTTTCCTATCATATTTTTTCTATTTTTTTACTTTTAAACTTTAATAGTAAACTTACATTATTGAAAATATAAGGGTTACTCCCAAAACTACCTTTTCATTCACTTATAAAATGGTAACATGTTCACCATTTCAAGACATAACTTTCATCAGAAATTACCTATGAAAATATTCCAGATTTATTCTATTATAATTATCTCCCATGTTTAAAATATTCTAGTCACCATTATTTATCATAAGAACTTTATTTCCTAGGAGACTTCCAAGGAAAATTCAAGTCCCTCACATGAGTATTATCTACTACTTAAATTTTCTCCATAATTATCTTATTTAAAATCTATTCTATATAAACTAATAAAATGATAATATTATAATTTATATATTTTAATTTTACTATATTAATGGAATTATCATTTTTTATTCATATACCCCATCCATTAAGAGAAATAAAATTTGTGTGCGTGAGTTGTGCAAACTACTTCCCCAACAATGTAATGTGTTTTGTTTTCCTTGACCACCTTACAAGGCGGGATATAAGGATGATATTAGTGGATAAATATGATTTTTATGATATCATTAGAGTTTTTATGAAAAATTTAAGAACCTATTAAACATATTATTAACATAAAATCATTATCAAATTAATTGTTTAAAATAAACATACAAAGAGGATAATTTTTAATCTAAATTATGTAATATTTTCATATCATTTAATTAATATTATAATTAATTGAAAATATGAAATATAACACCAATAAATAATAAATAAGTTCATTATTTTTCTGTTACAATGATATTACAACAAAAATACCTCATAATCATTCATTAATTCAGGGAATGTTCATGTTTAGGTGGATTGAACTACCAAATTAAACAATGCTATGAATTTATTTCATGAATGAATATGGGGACATAATTACTAGAATAATATTATATACATGTGTAAATTATTATTGTTTTCCAATTATGTAGATGTTTTACAAATATTAAATTCATTAATTAAGAAAATACACTTTGATTTTCAAGAATCACTTAAACATACATGTTATCAATTTTATCTTCAAGAATAAATATTAATACATTCATTAAAGGTGTTTGAAATATAATAAATAATTATAAATCATCACTAACATTAAATTTTATGATATATTAATGATTAAATTTTAAATAAGGATAAACATGGACACCTTTATTACGAAACTAGTATAAATGATCAAAACTATGAACACCCGATGTGAAATTTTGAAATTATTCATATAGATAATAACTATTTCTAAAGTTTATAAATGAAAATGGATATGAGTAAGGTTTTTAATTAAGTTATTGAGATAGATATTTTTATAATACATGAGTTTAAATTTCCTCTATGAAATTCAAGAACAATAGGTAAAGGTTTTCATCTCAAAATACTCTCTTTGATATATATTTATTATTATACACCTAATTTAATTTATGTGGTTTCTATAATTAATATTTTAGATATCATAAGATGAATTATATTTTGATCAATGTATTTTAAGTTTAATTACATTCTATATCTTTTAATGTGTGTTTTTCTTTGAAAGCTTATAATTTATATGTCTTTTCTTCATCTCAATTATGATTCTTTTATACATAACAAAAAAATCAACATTTATTATTAATATAGTGTATTCAATACCCATGTATATATTATTATAATACTCATTATATTTCTTGGTATTTACTAATTAATTCATGTTCCCTTATTTAAGTGGCAATTTATTCATTTTTTCCCCAGTATTATGAATTTTTCATAACTCAACTTTCATTCGTTGAGTTATGAACATTCTCTTGAAATTATTTTATATTAGTTAGTTATATTATAACCTTTAATTATAATATTTTTTGTTCTATAATTCTTTTGGGATAAAATTTTCCACCACATAAACCCTATGAAAAATATTTCTCACTTATTGGGATATGTTCTTCTGAAGCCATCGAGCTTTATTCTCTAGATGGATTATGATCATTTTATTCCAATATTAACATGGTTTTATACCCATTACACTATATGGTGTGAGTATATAATTTTAAATAATTCATATTGTATGATATTCACCTAGAAATTATATTATTCTATTGACATGGGGAAAAGTATTGGCATTATGTATGTTGTTATTCCAATATAAATGATTATTGGCAAGTGGACTATGTATTATTTGACCATACACCTTAAATATCTAGATGGGTTATGATCATGTTATCTCTTTTATTGAAATAGGAAAAATTATTTTCTTCTTTCATGATTATCGACTACTAAACCAGGTTTATTATATGTTTTATTTCCATATTTAAAATTATATAGATAGATAATTCTATTCAGTAATAGGTTCCTCGGGGATTAGTATGGAAGGTATTAATGTCTCTTATAGTGAATTCATCATGAATAATTTAGTGACATGTGGGGCCTAGAATTATATATACCCTAAATTCATCAATGGGTCTCATGTGAAAAACAGGTTTGGTTATTTTGTGTATGCCTTCCCAATTCAGAAAGATTTCTTGATTGCAGTCTCTACAACAAGCAAAGTGTCCTAAAACAAGGCCTTAATTATAGGTTTTTTATTTTTGAAAATATGAAATCCATTATTATGGGATTAATATTATTTATATATATGTTTTAATTTGTTATCATGGATTTAATATTCTCCTAGTATCAAATTTATTATAGATTCATGTTGTTTACATATTCTTGTTATAATATTTATGCCATGAATGGTTCAGTTATGTGATTATCTTACTGGTTATTTGAGCTAACACCTTCTTATATTTCTATTTCCTAATGTTTTGGATAAATATATTATATGTGACATTTTTATAAGGATAAAATGTCTGAAGTAATTTATGGGAGTCGTTGATGACTTTTCATAAAGTAAGTAGTTATGTATATAATTAGAAAAAATTTCATTTGATACACAGAAAATGGAATCTATAAATTAATATTTTTTCCTAATTATCTAATGATATAAACCATAAAACATCCTTTGAATGTAATAGATTCAATAATATTTATTAATTTTTTAATTATGGATGGTTATATCTAGGATTTTACATATGGTGTTAAATAAAGTACGTAAAGTATGAGTTTATGATAGCTAGTTCTGAAAGTATAGCCCCAGGGTTCCAGATTTCATATTAAAGGAAATTTTTAGATAAACTTTGAGATTATGATTTTTTTAAGGATAATTTAAGTATTTATAAGTTAATATTGGTCATTTTTTCAAAGTTATATTTAACCAATTATGATAACTATATGATGTAATGTTAAGGTAATAGTACACATTTTATTTTGGTATTAGGATAATAAAGCATCATTAAAAAACCTATGAGTAAGTCCAAGTATTGGATAACTCATTATTTTTTGTTTAAGTAAATATTTTTTTGGGTTTTCAATGAAATAAAACAATATTTTGATACTGGAACGTAGATGCGGTTTTGGAATAGATGAACCTAAGTAATCATCTTGAAAATGCTTGGTTGAGTATTGACACAATCATCACTCAGATACATGATGAGTGGAACTAATAATTCATACCCTGAGAGACACTCATGGGGGATATTCTTTGTTTAATCTCACTATATTTACTAACCATTATAAAGTATTTATGAATGATGTTAACAAATTAGGTTAGAGGACCTAATAGAAAAATTACCATGGATAACTAAGGATCGAATAAGGAGAGTCATAGGTTGATCTGAAAGTATCACATGTTAAGAAAAGGTTCCATAAAGGAAGTAATATTTGGATTTATTTTTTCATAATTATATTTTCGATATTATCATAACCATTTTGGTTTATGTATTTGGTTGAAATAGGATCACAATGATGAATTTGAGAAATGTATGTATCTTAAAACCACTATTTCTTATAACCAGATAAAGAATCATCAATACATGGTTAATGATTTTATTATATGTCTATTATTATAGAAAAGGTGATATTAATAGTCTTACTTATTTTAGTCAAGTTGATATTTTAATAGAAGTTAATTCTTATATCTCTTAGTTATTCATATTAGTGAGTGATATTTATCAATGATATTCTGGTATATCCTAAATATTATGGGAATTATATGTAACATATAAGGATTATTATTCAGTAGTTTTTCATTAAAGGCATGGAAACGTGTATTAAATGGTTCAATAACCTCAAAAATTGATAGTTTCATGATAAATATTAAGAACATGTGATTTATGTATGAAAAATATTAGGTTTAATTCATGATTGTTTTTTAGGTAATAAAAGGTTATTTATTCTGAAAAAGTAAGTTATATAGTAATTGGTAACTTTTTAATTGATAATTTATTTAGGATATTTTTGGAAAATTTCATCTCATTTTTGGGAATATGATATATAGTGAATAGTGTGTGACCTTATTAACTAGTGGTTAATAGCATTTGTAGGTTAAAATGGAGTTAATTTTGAGAGGAATATATAATATCATTTTGGTTTAATGTCATAAATATTCAAATGGGTTTTGGTAAAGGTATTTTATTTAAAGTATATGATTATAAAATATACATACTTGGTTATATTATTGTAGTAATGATTAATGTTTTTTATGAAGGATAAGTTTTATTTTGAGAGCATGGATTTCTATGATTTATGGGTTTCAAAAACTATAAGAAAGATCGTGGAAATTTGGTATATATATTTATAGTATTAGGTTAATAATTATGAGATAACCCCACTCAAAGTAACCTAGGTTGATCTAATAATGATATATGTTAAACTGAGAGTGATATAGGTTGTACCGAGTCTAATACAAGTTGAATTATAAAAACTATTTTCTAACATGATGGTGTTATAAAGTGAGACATCTTGAGGTTAAATTTTTATTTGTTTATTTATAATGATTCAATTATAATTATCATCACTCATTTTAAATGTTTTGGTTTTATTAATAGTTATATATTGAAGGATCAATGGGTGTGGGGGATAATACAGTGATTACCCCAACGAACAACCCATCAGAATGGGAGTTGGAGTGAGAAACATTTTGATTATTTCAAACTAGATATTCTAAAATATAATTAAAAATGTAAACATATTCAAAATACCAAACACAATAAGGATGATAAATATATAGTCTCATTAAATTTCAAGTGACGGGGAATATGAAGTAAATAATATTATATTTCTTAAATATAAAAATGTGGGAAGAAACATAGGGTAAATATTCTTAAATGGGTTATTAAATTCTATAAATATGGAGTTTAATGTCATTAAACTCACAAGTTCAAGTAAAATAGACTATATACAAAAAATATGTTTTATAAATTTCAAGATAGTTTGGCATTATGAAACCTGATTTCCCAATCCAAGGGCCAATGAGAGAGAGATTCACCAACAACCATGTGAACAAGGAAAATCCTATGTAGCTATTATTAAAGAATTAGATAGTGGGTTTTCACTCAGGATTTTTAGAGACCTATTTCATGTAAGTTTTCACCAACTACTATATATTGAGTTATAAATAGAAAAACCCCTAGTGGTATGATTATTATATATATCATTTTCAATATTTTTGAGAATTAATTCCTTGTGGATATAGATCTATATCCCTTATTATAATTCTATGTGATATTAGGAATGGTCTAGCTCTATTTATAAATATTTTATAAATATTTTTCATATATATAAATATCATTCCATATCATAAATAAATCCATGGTCATATATTAATGTATGGTTAATTATGAGTTCCCTTTATAAATTACTCAGATCTTATGATTCAAATTATGAGGAATAAATTTATTTAAGGGGGTAGAATGTAACACCCCTAAATTTTAATGTTTGATTACCTTTAAATAATCCATTTTATTTGATAATTTTCTACACACATGTAACACCATGATATTTTGTGATTTTTTTTCAAATTAATTTAATCTTTTTGATATTATGTATTACGCGCAACATTGAATATAGTTTTTTATATATATTAAAGCATTATGTTTGGATTTAATTAACTACACTCAAGCCATATATTATCTTGCAATACTAGAAAAACTATGTTTTTTCTATGTTACATGTAATTTCGAGTTCCTTCGATAGCTAGCGTAACACACAAGGCCATATTTTTACCGAACTATAATTTACTATAAATATTAATATTAAAATATTATTATAGCTACCACCTATCCATTAGAATAAAATTTATGAATATTATTAACTAAATTAAGAAAAAATATGATGTAAAAATTCATATAAAATTAATCCTTTGGTTGTCAATTTGTATAAGTAAATGTAATAACTATTTGAAAAAAAGAAATTACTTTTCTAAGAAAACTATTTTTTATGTAAAAACAAAATTTTATCTAAATAAATTAAACGAACAATTTTTGATTAATTTTTTCAATAAAATTTATATATAATATATTAAAACAATATTTTATATACTTATCCAATAGATTTTATAGGTATAAGATAATAATAAAACCAATTTTATGAATAAAAAAATATATTATTCGAAAAAGTAATTTTACCGCCTTTTATTGAATAACCCATTTTAAATCCAATTTTTTCCCTTTTATTGATTTTATATGTCAAAATAAAAATAATATTTTAAATAGAAACATAAAAATTAGCTTAGGGTGAATTTTTGTAATTTTTTTGTGAAGTTTCATTTTTTGATGAATAGTGAAAAATATTAGATTTTAATTAAAACCTACTTTTTCAACAAATTTATTTATAAGGTTAAATTATATTTTTAAATGGTTTTAAAGTTTAATTAGATAAATTTTAAACCAATTAATCTAATTTAGTTAATTTTAATTACTTTTACTTTGAAATTGGATAGAAAAACCTACCCAACTTTTGAAAATTTTTAATTTAAAAACATGCTTTGTCATCCCATCTGTGGGATTAAATTAGAATAAATTTATGACACTTGTATGATTTTAGTTTGTAAAAATGGATTAAATATTGAAAATAATAATAATATATAATCTCAAATAAGGTCAAATTAGTTTTTTACAAACAAATTAGTGAAATTAATTAAAAGTAATTACAATGATTAAGAGGAAAATTATCTTAACAAGGGATTAAACCTTACACTTAAGAGGAAAATGACCTAGAAAATTGTCCAAATTCAATTTCATATAAACAATTAAAACATATACTACCTTTTACCAAAAAAAATTATTATTATATCAACGTTTCATATGAAAAAAGTGGGTGGAATCCCCTTTTCAAAAATTTACAAGAATGTCACTCCTCCACTATAAAAATACACTCACCCCTCCCACTTATTCACACATATAAATCCATTTTATAACCCAAAATATTCTCAAATAAGCTCTCAAAATAAATAATTTACTCCTTTAATCCTACCTTTGGGTATAAATCTAACCAAGGAAGCCCTTTTCTTCAAATAAAAAAGAGTTACTCAAAGAAGAGGTAACATCCTTCCTTAAGATCGTTTCTTGTATTTTATTTCCTTACCACATAAATTACTATTATTCTATGATTATATAATAAAAAAATTATCCTAAATATACTGATATATTTTTATTATAATGGTTCTACCTTCACTTACACACACTTCCATCTAATGGGTAATAAACTTACCGTTCTTGTGTACGGTAAAAGACCGCCTCAAAAAACAATGTTGTTTATTTTTAATTTTCCACCTATCATAGTTGGTAATTATGATGAAAACTCTATATTTATATGATATATATTATATTTATGATTTATTTGTGCTTTATTAATTATTATATGACACAGAACTTCAGGCTTTCCATTTTGTGTAAATATGATAATTTCGTTTGGTGAAGTGTGGACTACTGCCCCATAAAAGTGATGTGATTTATTCACACTGTACATAGAATGTATTAAGGATGGGTTTAGTAAAATAATATGATATATATGACATAATAATTATAATATAATGATATTTTATATAGATATATATATTTCATGTGCTTTTTTCCTTTCAATATGACAATAAAACAGAAACCGTGTTTATGCGTATGTACGGCCTACCGTCTCTATAAACGGTGTATTCCATTTCATATTTATATAGATTATTATAAATAAATAAATATTGATTATATATGATATTTATATCATCTTTTAAATTTTTGAAATAATTAAATCGTGATCTAAGTAATAGGATCAAGAATAACAAGCTAAAACATATACAAAAAAAAGCAGATATTACCCAATACATAATATTAACATGGACGGGTAATATAAAGTCATGAACAAATCATATATTTTATAAAATATAATAATATGGTTCTATTTTACATTTATAATAAACTTATATTTATTATATAGGAGGTTTGAATGTGTGTGAAGAAAGTCAAGACTTATGGTGAGGGTATTTCTAGTCTCACTTTTATTTCTATGAGATTTATGTCTTATTCACCACTCGTTTCTTTTGTGTGATGTATATATTGCCCATGAATATATTATATTATTATTATACTTAAATTTATGGGTATTTACATATCCATTTTATGATATATCTTTCCTAGGGATTATGTTTCAAAAGTAATCAAAGTGGTAAATTAGTTTTGTCTCAATTTTCATTCTTTGAGACACATGGCCTGAATTTCAAAATCCATATTTTCAAAAATGTTTTCAAAAAAGTTTTCAAAAAAGTTTTAAAATATGATATTTTAAGCTCATTTTCAAGGAAAAATTATTTTAAATTTTTTTATGGCTTTTAAATAATCCTTTATAAATTTTCAAAGTGTTTTCAAATAAATGGTTTTCAAAATGTTTTCAAGATTTATTTACAAGTTTTTCAAATGTTTTCAAAGGAAAAGACTTTAAAAATGTTTTCAAAGATTACTTTATAATTTTTCAAGTTTATTTTCAAGAAAATATTTTACAAAAGGTTTTATGTTTTAAAAAATATTTCCCAGATAATAAAGGATATTTTCCTCATGGAATTTTTTAAAAATATATTTCAAAATTATTTTCCATATAAGATGACATCCAAAAGTATTACTCATGCCTTTATGGGAAAATTATACAAAGGTTCCATTCATGTTCTTTATCTAAATGGTTTATGTTTTGATGGCATGATTTTTATGATAGATGTTTCTCTTACACTAGTTATTTTATTTTGAAACTCATTTCTTTTCATGGGTTTCTTTGACAAAATTATTATGAAACCTATCTCTTTTCCATAGGTAATGTTATGATGAAATGTTTATGATACCCATTTAATTTCATGGGTTATGATATGATGTTTATGAAACCCATATATTTTTATGGGTCATGATATGATGAAAGTTTTATTATCTTGTGGCACATGTATGTATAATTTCATTATATAACAGGTGGGACCTATATCTCCCTCCAATGCATTGGGTAAAGATTTATATCCCATGAGATAATGATGGGATTCAAGTTGATGGACTTGATCCACCATGGCAATATGGGTAAACTCGATCCACTATGGGAAGATGGGTAAACTCAATCCACTATGGGAATATGGTGAAACCCGTTCCACTATGGGAAGATGGGGGAAACCCAATCTGTTATGGGAAGATGGGGAAACTTGATCCTTTTGGGGAAGATGGGGAAACCTGATCCCTTACAAGGAAATGACTATGACTGGGGATGGTGGTGTATCCCGCCCAGTATGTGTAGTCCCCATGAAGTGTCTTGATAAGTTCTAGTAATCTGACTTGACATATAGGGAAATGATGTTACATGTTTATGTGTATGCCATAATTCCATGTCTTACTCCTATGTTATGCTTTCATGGCTTATGTTTTTAATTCTCTTTTGATTCATTCCTTATAAACTATTATTATTTATTCCATGATTCATTTTTATCATCTTTTAAATGAAGGGTATAATCTTCTAATGTTATGATCACGTTCTCATACCCTTACACTACAAAAAAGGCATTTCCTGATAGTTTTTCTGGCATTTAGTGGTGATTTAAACTGCCGCTAAATGATGCGCAATGCTTTCTAAAAGCACCGCATATTGGCATGTAGGGAAACATTTCACAACACTTTTTGGGTGGTGGTTTTTTATTTCGTGTCATTTCATTTGGTGGTGGTTTTTTTGTTTTTTTAATTGTTTACGTAATTAATTAATTTATTATTATTTATTTATCATTGTTATTATTTATTTATTATTATTCATTATGTATTTATGTATTTATTAATTATTTATTATTTATTAATATTACTTATTATTTATCCAACCATGCATGCATATTCCATGCATGCCATGCATAAATCTAGAAAATATATGCGTTGGTAGAGATTTGAACCCCTTACGTCTTAGATATACTACACAGACTTTACCACTCCAGAAACCTCCTTATCTTTAGATATACTACAAATATTTTACCACTCCAGCAAACTCCTTATCTATTGAGTAAATAGTATGTAATATACTTATACATATACGAATAAAAAACAAATAATGATATTGAATAATAATAAATAATGAATATATAATAAAAAGTGATAAATAACTAATAAATTAATGATAATAGATAAATAATAAATACGTAATAAATAAATAATAATTAAATATTTCATAAATGATAAATAAATAAATAATATTAAAAATAAATAAATAAATAAATGATAATAAATAATAAATTGTAATAAATAATAAATGTTAATAAATAATAAATAATAAATAATAAATAACTCAACAAATAACTTATTAATGAATAATATATAAATAATAACTAATAGATAATAAATATTAAATAAATATTAAATAATAATTCAATAATAAATAATAAATATGTAATAAATAAATAATAATTAAATATTAAATAAATAAATGATCAATAACTAATCAATAAATAAAAAAAATATGAATAGTAAATAATGATAAATGATAATAAATAAATAATAAATACATGATAAATAAATAGTAATTAAATATTAAATACAAAAATAGTAGATAAATATTAAAAAATAACTATTAAATAAATAAATAATCAATAAATAATAAAAATGATAATAAATGAATAATAAATAATAATAAATTATAATAAATAATGGATAATAAATAATGGATAATGAATAATAAACAAATAATAAATAAATAATAATAATAAATAATTAAATATTAAATGTTAAATAATCATTTAACAATAAATTTATAATTAAATTAAATCAATAAATAATAAATAAATAATATATAAATATTAAAATAATAAATAATAAAATAATAAATAATAAAATAATAAAATAATAAATGGATACAAATATCTATAAATATATATATAAACATAAGTAAATATAAATATCTCTATATATATCTACACATATATGATATTAAAATATATAAACATAAATATGTATAAATATTTACAAATGTATATAAAATTGATAATTATTTATTTTGAATGAAATGAATAAAAATATTTATTTCTATTTTGTTTATATTATCAAAAATACATTTTTATGTAAATATGTATTTATACAAGTGATTTATTATAAGTAAATGTAAGAAAATATGCATATATTTAATTATAAATCAAATTACATTATGAAAAATGATAAAATTTCATAACCATTATATCAATATGACTATAATATCTGAGAATAAATTTATTCCCCACCAAAAAAAGGTAATAAGACCCCATAAACAAGGTTGAAATTCATCGAATGCTAAAAAATTAAGGTACCCCAACTAAAAAACTCAATTTTTGAGGCCTTACAGGCCTTTATAGGGGTTAAAAATGTGACATGAGCTCTGTGAGCTTCTTAAAATCCCTCCATGGCATAGGTCTCATCATAGGATTCTATTTGATATGTGGTAGAGCCCAAACGGATACCCGGATCAAAAGTTATAGTTTTTTGGAGTTCAAGATTGATTTCCTACTTACCTTGAAACAATAATAAATTTTATTATTTTAATTATTACAAAATTTAAATCTAATTTGGTTTTATTTCATTTTTTAATCTTCTATTTTACTGGTTTTGGAGCTAAAACGGACCCTTGGATCAAAATTTATTGTCAATTGATGTTGAAGTCTGATTTTCAACATATCAAACATTTATTTTAAGTTTCAAGTTAATAGTAACTAATAATTATAAATATTTATTAATTAACACATTATAATTAATTAAAATTATAAATAATAAAATCTATATGAGATTAAATAATAATTAATAATTAAAAATAAAATATTTTTGAAAAAAACAATTACCTTTAATTTAACATCAGTTTTTTAAAATCATCGTTATTTCCCTGTGGTTTTTTAAAAAACCTCCACAAAAAAATAAAATTTTTTTTTGAAAAAAAAATCAAAAATAATAATAAATATATTTTAAAAACATTTAGTGATGTTTTTTGAAACCACCACAAAAATACCATCAGGAAACACTATTTTTTGTATTGTTATGCTCATGTTTATAATTACATATCTAAATTGTTTTCCCTTACTTAACATTTGATCTCACCCCTTTTTATGTTTCCTTCCCCGGGTTATGAAGATATATTTTATGTATGATGTTCCTAAGAGGGGTTCTAGTCTTAGAGAACATAGTGGGAGATAATATGGCCCACTCATGTACCAATGTTTACGTTTCCATGTTTTCAAATGCACTAAACTAGTACAGTCTTTGGGTATCTATTTTTGTAATGTATTAAGTATTCCAAAAAAATGATTTAATGTATATGTAATTTAATATTGGGTCATTATAGTTAGTATTAGAGTGAAATAATAGACAACCTTTGGCAACAATGATGAGAAAACTTTAGTGATATCCCTAGGGATATTTCTAAGGATATGTTTAGGGGTGTCTCTAAGGATAAGTCTAAGGATGAGTTAATGTTTAGGAAAATGTCCTTGAATTTTGGTAAAGGATAGAGTGATTGGTTTCCTAGAAGTACATCCATGTCTGGATACTACAAGTGTAACCTGGTACACAACAACGGTCCTTCTTGCACACCTAGTTTGACACTCCCAGGGGATATTCTTTGGAAATTAACAAAATCTTTATGAAAAATCATGAATGATTTAAATGGAATTTGTTTATTAATAACCTAGGATAAAACTAAGGCATCATAGATTAAGGAAGGTTTCATAATTTATACATCCTATATATGGTTTTTCATGATTATGTGGTTCCTCACTATGATAATTTTTTCCTACTCAATGATTTATAGTTTCAGTAAATTCCAAGAACCATAAGGAATTGGGTTAACATTGAATGTGAAAGACAATTTTTGATGAGCAGACAAATAGGATGGTCACTAGAGTAAAGGATGTTGTGATTATTCCAAGTCAGTTTTCATAGAACATAATTAACAACACGTACCTTAACCGACTCTCAAACTCACAAATGAAGAAAATTAAAGAGTTCTCTGAGAGTTAGGGTAATTTATACCATGTAGAAATGAATATTTGGGGTCCTTTGTGTCAAGTATGTAGATAGAATCACCTAAGTGAATGTATTAGGGGGACAAGAAGATGTTTTTACTATGGAAAGCGACAGAAATCAAGTAACTGTAAAGTAAAAATGAAGGGCTCAGTTAATTCAATGGATTTAAATATTTTCCTCCCTAAGAATCATTTAAGGTTAAATTATTTAGGTGTGAAATGAATGGTCATTATGAAAATTTATTTCCTAAGTGTAAATATCCCAAAGAGAATCAGAAAGGTGGTACGAGTAATGGTTATATTACTGATGATGATGAGACTATAGATGAAATGTGAAAGGAAAGAGGTATTAATTAATAGGATGAGGTATCCTTCTATTGGCTTATGGATGAAGTAGAATAATCAAATTTTTATGTATTTGGATTCAATAATTATGTTATATGAATAGTGAAATATATAAGGAATGTTTATTTTCTGTTTTTTCGCTAAGGATTTACAAGAATACATTTAATGGTTCCAATTGACTAGAAAGGTGATTTAATGGAAAGATTATATCCATGTAAAAAACATGATTATGTTAAAGAAAACTATTAATATATTACTTATGTTAAGATAATTTTTTGGATAAAGATATATTGGATATGAATAAGTAAATTGGATAGTACTGATTACCCTGGAACTAATTAATGACTTGTTGACAAGTGGTTTATATTGTCCTTGATGAATTTTACATCATTTTTTTACTTAAGGAATATATTTAGTATACTTTTGAATAAGGAAACGTGCATTTTTTTCAATAAGGAATTGTGGTAATTCAAGTTACTACCTTATTTTAGAATAATATATGATAAAGGTATTCACATGTTTGGTATGAGGAAACTAATAGATACTTTATGATATGTGGGGGATCAATGCTAAACTATTTTTGAGAAATTTAGTGATCTTCTTTATATATTTTTGGACTTTCATCTTCTAGAAGGGTTATAAGGTAAACCATTTATGGAATGTTTTATGTTAAACTTCAAATAAGGTTTTAGAGATTACATTTTTATCTCACCATATGAGGATATATGCATATTGGATAACTTTTGTTAGACTTTTTTTGTGATAAAAACCAATGGAATGACATGTCATTCTATTCATGGATCACATGATCTGTTGTTGTTTCATAAATGAAAAATTCACTTTAATTTTGTGGAATGAGAGATGATGTGGAAGTTGATCAAGACACAAAAAAGGGTAAGGTTCTCCTAAAATCATGTAAGTATATCTTTTCATAAAAATTATTCAACTTTATAAAAATGATCTATAAATAAAATGTTGTCCTAATACCTTAGTTTTTTGTTGAACAAATGGCCCTTTAAATCATCACTGATTTATGACTTTGAGGCCCAAAAAATTCCATTAATCATTCAATTTTTTTTATTGATTACCTCAATCACTCCCTAAAAATTTTTACACATTTCCTTTAAGTCCATGTTTTTACGTACCAATTATGTTTTCATATATAAAAACCTAGTTATGTGTTATTTTGGGTAACCGTTATGTTTCCAACTTTCTTTTTTTAAAGGAAGTTTTATTACTATTATTTATAATGTGGGTTTCTATGAATAGAACTTTCAAGTATTAAAACTTTATAACTCAGACGAATTTCAAAGGAAATTTTCATTTTAAAGGGGGTAGTATGTAACACCCCATGATTTTGTGAAATTGTTTTTCAAATTAATTTAATCTTTTTGATATTTTTTATTTTATCAAACACTAAATATAGTGTTTTTATATATTAAATCACTATTTTTGGATTGTGTTCACTACATTAAAGAATTAGATTATCTTTCAGAACATGAAAAACTGTGTTTGGCTCATGTTACACACAATATCGAGTTCCTTTGATTGCTTTCACAACACACAAGGCTGAGCTTTTATTGAACTACAATATAATATTCAAACTATTATTAAAATATTATTATGGCTACCACCTAGTCATTGTAATGGAAATTATTAATATGATTAACTAAATTATGAAAATATTATTTAAACATGTATATAAAATGAATCCTTTGGTTATAAATTAGTATAAGTAAATGTAAGAACTATTTGAAAATAAATAAATTACTTCTCTAAGAAAACTATTTTTCTTTGTACAAATGCAATTTTATCTCAATAAATTAAAAAAACACTTTTGATTAGTGTTTTAAAAAAAATATATATATAATTTATTCAATAAATATTTTCTATAATTTTCTAATATATTTTATATCTATAAGATAAGAATATATCTTATTTTAGGAATAAAAAGATAATTTTCTTCGAAAAAGTAATTTTACCACCTTTTAATGGAGAACCCATTTCAAATCCAATTTTTTAAACTTTTATTGATTTTATATATAAAATATATATATATATATATATATTAAATATGAACATAAAAATTATCTTAGGGTGAATTTTTTTCTTTTTATGTGAAGCTTAATTTTTTGATGAATAGTGAAAAATACTGAACTTTAATTCAGAACTACTTTTTCATCTAATTTATTTATAAGGTTGAATTATATTTTTAATTTGATTTAAATTTTAATTAGATCATATTTACATCAAGTAATCCAATTTATTTCATTTTAATCAATTTCAGTTTCAAGTTCGATATAAAAACATGCCAAAATTTTTAACATTTTTACTTTAAGAACCCACTTTGTCATCCCATCTGTATAATTAAATTTGAATTAATTTATACCAATTCTATGGTTGGAATTTGAAAAAATTTATTCCATATTTGTAATTAGAATAATATATAATTTAAAATAAGTTCAACATATTCATTTACAAAAATATTAGTGAAATTAATTAAAATTAATTAAAATGATTTGGAGGAAAATTGGCTTAACAAGGGGCTAAAGCGTACACTTAAGAGAAAAAATGACCTAGAAACCAATAAAAAAGTCATTTTATGGCCATATTTAAACCCCATAATCCCTTGTATCTAATTTGGTTCATTATGGGAGCCAATATTTATAAGAAAAATGTTGGTTGAATTCCCTTTTCAAAAAATTTCAAGAATGCAATTCCTCCACTATAAAAAGGCACTCACCCCTCCCAGTTATTCACACCTTTAAAGCCATTTTTCTCACCCAAAATCATCTCAAATAATCTAAAAAAATCCCTACCTTCCTCCTGGAAGCCTAACTTTTGGAATAAATCCAATCAAGGAATCCCTTTTGTGCAAAGAAAAATTCGTTATCCAAAGATGATGTAACATCCTTCCTCCAGATCCTTTATTTTATTTTCTTTTTCTGACACCTCAATTGTTATTATTACATGCTTATATAATAACACTAGTATACTAAATATATTGATATATTGTTATTATAAGGGTTATATATTTACTTACACACACTTCTTTCTAATTCGTATTGTACTTAGTGTTCTTGTGTATGGTGAATTATTGCCTCATAAAAAGATGTTTTTTGTTTCTTCTTTACCACCTATCATGGTTGGGAATTATGATGTAAACTATGTTTATATATGATATTTATGATATTTATGATTTATTTAGGCTTATTTAATTATTATATAATACATACCTTTATGATTTCCATGTTTTGTAACTAAAATAATTTCATTTGGGGAAGTGTGGACTACCACCTCTTTAAAGCGATGTGATTCATTCACACTCTACATGGAATATACTAAAGATGGGTTTAGTGAAATCATATGGAATATCTGAATAATAATTATACTATATTGATATTATGTATATATATATATATTTTTTTTATGTACTTTCTTCCTTTCAATGCGATAATAAAACAGAAACATTGTTCATGCGTACATACAGCCTACCGTCTCCATGAATAGTGTATTCCATTTCATATTTATATGGATTATTATAAATACATATATAATGAATATATATAATATTAATATAGTAAATTCCATTCTGGTAATATCTAAATCATTATCTAATTAAGAGTATCGAGAATAACAATCCAAAACATATATGAAAAAGAAAGTAGATATTACCTGAAACATAATATTAACATGGGTAGGTAATAAAAAGTCATGAACAAATCAAATATGTTAAGAGAAAAATAATATGGTTTTTTGGTAGACTTATAATAAAATTATATTTATTATACAAGATATTTTAACATGTACGAATAAATTCAAGACTTAAGTTAAGGGGATTTCTAGTATCACTTTTATTTCTGTGAGATTTATGTCATATTAACCAATCCAATATTTTGTATGGTGTATAAACTACCCATGAATATATTCCATGTTTATTATACTTAAATTTAT
Source organism: Viscum album (assembly GCA_963277665.1). Taxonomy (NCBI): domain Eukaryota; kingdom Viridiplantae; phylum Streptophyta; class Magnoliopsida; order Santalales; family Viscaceae; genus Viscum; species Viscum album. The sequence goes on along the minus strand of OY728155.1, from coordinate 2,129,782,974 downwards.
GCTAATTTACATATCCATTTTATGATCTCTCTTTCATGGGTTTTATGCTACAAAATTTACCAAATCGGTAAAGTTGTATTTCTCAATTTGTCTTGTTTGAGACAAATGGAATGAATTTCAAAAACCATGTTTTAAAAAATGTTTTCAAAAATGATTTAAAGATTATATTTTAATATCATTTTCAAGGAAAAATAATTTAAAAATGTTTTATGGTTTTTAAATAATACTTTATAAGTTTTCAACATGTTTTTAAAGAAATGTTTTTCAATACCTTTTCAAGATTTCTTTATAAGTTTTTAAAGTGTTTTCAAAGAAATGGTTTTCAAAACATTTTAAATATTTATTTATAAGTTTTGAAAAAAATCAAAGTAAAAGGTTTTAAAAATGTTTTCAATGCTTCTTATATAATTTGATAAGTTTATTTTCAATAAAAAAAATTTCAAAAGGTTTTATGTTTTCAAAATCATTTTCTAAAGAAAAAAGGATATTTTCCACAAGAAATGTTTTTAAAAGATATTTTAAAATAATTTTCCATCTAAGATTACATCTGTTGGTGCTAATAATTCCTTTAATGGGAATTTATCCAAAGGTTACATTCATATTATTTCTCTTAATGGTTTGTATTTTTATGTCATGATGTTTATGACATCTGTTTTTCTTCCATAGGTTATATGATTTTGAAACCCGCTTCTTTTTATAGGTTATTATTTGAAAACATAATTATGAAACATATCTATTTTCCATAGGTAATGATATGATTAAATTTTTATGATACCCATTTCATTTCTTTGGATGTGATATGATATTTATGAAACCCATATCTTTTTATGGGTCATGATATGATGCAATTTTTATTATCTTGTGGCACATGTATGTATCATTTCATTATGTGATTAGTAGGACATATATCTCCCTCTAATGCACTGGGTATAGATTTATATCTCATAAGATAGTAATGGGATTAATGTTGATGAGATTGATTCTCTATGGAAAGATAGGGAAACCCAGTTCACTATGGGAAGATAGGGAAACTTTGTCCACTATGGGAAGATAGGGAAACTCGATCCAGTATGGGTAGATGGGGAACCCCGATCCGTTATAGGAATATGGGAAAACTCAATCCCTTGTAAGGAAAGGACTATGACTAGGGATGGTGTTGTGTCCCACCTAGTAGGTGTAATCCCCATGAAGTGCCCTGATATGTCCTAGAAATGTGTCTTGAATTATAGGGAATGATTTTACATGTTTATGTATATGCCACAATTCCATGTCTTTCTCTTATGTTATGTTTTCATGACTTATTATCTTGATTCTCTTATAATTAATTCCTTGTGAACTACTAATATTTATTCCATTATTAATGTTTATGATCTTTGATATATAGTGTATGACCTTATAATGTTATAATCATGTTACCATACCCTTATTCTCATTTTTATGCTTACATATCTCCCTTTTTGACCCTTACTGATCATCTTATATCACCCGTTTTTATAATTACTTCCCCAGTTTATGAAGATATATTTAATTTACGATGTGTCTAGCAAGGGTTCTAGTCATGGAGAACAAAGTGGGAGATAATGTAGCTCACTCATGTACCAATGTTTACATTTCCATGTTTCCAAATGCACTAAACTAATATATTATTTGGGAATCAATTTTTGTAATGTATTAAGTATTTTTCAAAAATTATGCAATGTATATATATTTTAATATTGGGTTGTTATAACACACAACATCAAACATAAAATAAATCCATGATATTTTTTGATAAAATATAAATATTTAATAATGGTCGTTAAAAACATAGAAATAGAATTAGTTATAGTGAATATAAATAACCGATTTATTAATTATATTTATCTATAAAACAAAGGATATTTTTAATATGAATGAAATTCAAATAGTTTACAGAAAATAACTAATGAGGTCATTTATTATTTAGAAAGCTATTTTTCTAAAAATTATCTTTTATTTGATACAAATTTCTATTTCAAGAAACATATTATTAATGATAAATTATTTTTGATTATAATAATTGGTTAACACCAATTTAGTACGTAAAATATATGAAATAAGAACTATAACACATAATATATGAAAATTTCATTTTCTAATAAAAATGGGTTTTCCTTATATTATATGATTTTCTTTAAAAACTAAATTTTTTAAACTTTGTAATTTAAAATAAATTAAAATGAACTTGATTTTTGAATTACTAATATCAATATTTACTTAGTAATAATTTCTTATCTTTTTATTAAAAGGCTGGTTTTTAGTCAAAAAATACGGTTTTCAAGAAACTTTAAATTTTTATGATTTTATCTATATATAATAATGATTTATAAGATTAAAAAACATTTTATGTCATAAATTATGAATATATAAAATATAATTATGTATTTTAAAATATTATTTTATCTTATAAACCCTATATCCAATATTCTTAGAACTAATTAAAATGTTTCTTTAATAAAAAATAATTTTTAATCTTTTCTTTGAATCAATTTTTTTTAATGGAGATTTTGTTTTGAATTTCCTTTGGAATCCAACTATATTTTATTTTTTATAATAATTAATTTATTTCAATAAAATTAGTATCTAATAAGATATTATCTTATATGTAAATTTAAATATTAAGAAAATTATTTCTCTAAAAACTGGTTTAAAACGATTAACTATATTTATTTAAAATATAACTTTTCACGCCCATAGAAATATTATTTTATAAAATAATTTGAATCAATGTATTTTATACCAAGTGGAAACTTTATTTTCTAAAAATTAAATACATTTAAAGGTTTAATAAAGATTTCATCCAATTAATCATCAGTAGAGACATATTCCAAATAGATTTATCCTTTTTGTATATGATCCCTAATAAAGTGATATCTCACTTAATTACTCATTGTTCTAGATTGGTTTATAAGGTGTTTAAAAATATAAATAGATTATTAATTATCACATAGAATAGGTAACTTATCAAAAAAAATCAGTTAAAGTTTGTTTAATCCACAAAAATTGAGCGCAACAACTAGTAACAACAATATATCCTTCTTCAGATATAGATAAAGTAAATAATAATTGTTTCTTATAACTCCAGGAAGCTAAAAAATTTCTTGAAAAGTGACACATACCACTAGTACTGTTTTATCAATTTTCCTTCCTCCAAAAACAAAATCATAATGAAATTTCAATTCAAAATAAGTTCTTTCAAGATAACATAAACAAATATTTATAAATCCTTTAGAATATTTAATAATTATTTTAACATCTTTCAAGTGAATCTCTTTATTTTAAACTTGAAATCTAGAAAACATGCATATAAAAACATTAAATTTGGCCTATAAGTAGTTAAATGCAACAGAATACCAATAATTCCTCTAAAAATAACATAATTATATTTTCTAGCAATATAATTGTAAAAATTGCACCCCTATGGTACCCCAGTTACCTTGTAGATGCGTATTGTACCCTCCATGGGTCTCACCCACGTTCCAAAATGGGTTATCAGACTAATTATTTCCCCCATGGTACAACATGTGTTCTTTTCAATGTGATTTTTCCTTACATGAACTCACCCTAGTAAACTTACCATGACGTTACCCATCCTGTTCCCTACTCTAGGACAAACCAAATATGGTAGGCTCCTAAAAATAAAGGTGCAACTTATTGAAATGGGTAATAAAATTTTGCCATTTATTTATCCCTTTTCTGGGGGTGTTACAACCATTATCCAACTTAAAAGTAGTACTCATATGACTTAAAATTACTTTTTTATTATCAAAACAATTTTAAGGAAAAAGTGAGAAACCGCAAGATCCAAACATTACAACCAATTAAAACCATTAAATATGATAACCTAGATCAAGACTACATGACATACCCCTCCCCAGCGACTGCATCGTGATGACAAGACTTCACTATCGCATGACCGTTCAGAAAGTTGTCTTGTGCAAGGTTGTGTGGGCATGGTACCGATGGAAGATCCATGCCCTCTCAAACTTCCAAATCCAAATGGAATGCTCAGGATAAATCTTCCTGCTCTAAACCTCATTTGAAGTAGATCTATGTAGTTTTCTAGTTGCAAACATACCCAAATTCAAAAATCAAACAAGAACTGAATGGAGCCTCAATTTTTAGACCTCTAATGTTCATTTACAGCCTCAATTTGAAATCCTGGAGACATTAACTACTTCAACAATTTTATGTTCCATTGTTTTCGCTTATTTCCTGTATAACAAAACAAATTTTTTGGCCTTAAAAATCCAGAACAATATTCCAAATTCACAAACTTAAGACCAATACAAAGAAAGACCATAAAGAAATCATGAAACCAAGATCCGCAGATGAACCCAAAACTAAAACCAAAAGCCGCTTCAACCAACAAAACCAACAGCCACTTTAACCAGAACGAAATCAAAAAAATGTAAATCAACCCAAAACTAACCACCAATTTAACCAGAATGAAATCATAGGTCCAAGACCAGAAGATTCAAAAATAAGTATCGCGCCGCACATAGAAAGACTTGCAACAGTTCGCATCCAAAACCCTAGCACAAACAAGAAACCAAGAGTCACAAGTCTTCCCTTAGCCAGCCACCTGAACACCAGTATGACAGAAGAATGACCGCTGCATTCCAGATCCATATTATCGTCACCAACTCCAAGACTACACTCAAAGCCCACAGTGAATCTCCCATCGTACCCACAGATGACACAAATCTGAGGCTGCAACCCATCGAGCCGTGACTCGACCACTAAACTCACTACGCCACCATTAAAATTCCTATCAGTTTCGGGGATAGGGAAAGGAGATAGGCAGGCAACAATTGAATCATCAAATATTGATCCCACAAAGATGCTAACCACACACCACAAACTATCGAACTAGGAAGCTGAGGAGAGGATGCCACTGAACCAAGACAGAGGAGATAAAGGCGGTGACTGGGGAAAACCCAAGCTTCGCCTGGAGCCCCTTATGGGCACATTTTGGTACTTACACTTTTACAATAATCAACCCTAAATCTATTAATTAATTCCTTATCATATTTATAATGATTAATAAAAAATCAATCATATCTTTGAAATATTTTAATTCTTGGAAATAATTTTATTTGTACCAAAAGACTCATATCAAATTCAGAAGTCATTAAATCTAAAAATTCTTTAAAAAGAAATTCACATGATTTTAAAAAGATGATACTATCATTATAAATTTGAGTAATAAAAATATATTAAGAGATATTATTAATAAATAAATTAGGATATAATTATCCTTTTGAAAAAATACTTTTAAAAATAAATTTAAAAAATCTTTCAAACCATGCTCAAGGAACTTGTTTAAGTCTATAAAGAGATTTAAAAAAACATGGTCTAGTTTCATTTCATGTTCAAAACCTAGTGGTTATTTTAATTAAAATTATTCTGAAATTAAACCATTTATAAAATAAAATTTACTATAAATTTGATAAAGTTTTAATCCATGATATGTATTATAGATTATAAAATTCAAATATATTCTAATCTTACATCAGGAGAAAAATTTTCAACATAATAAATACATTAATCTTGATAATAACCTTAAGAAAATACTTTGGATTTATTTATAGAAATATGTCTAGATTCATCATGTTTATTTCTATATATATATTTTGTTGGGCAAAAATCCCTCAAGGTATCATTGAAACCTTTTTGAGGTGATTGTGTTTGTTGACAAAGTGGACATCTGAGTTGTGATTGTTGACAAAAAGGATTTCATGGTGGAATGTCGAGTTCAAGAGCTGAGGTCAGCGATCCATGTTTGATTCAAGAACGTAGATAAAAGGAATGGATGATTTGGAGGCGGTACAAAAGAACAGATACAAGGTGGCGCCGTTTTCCAGTGTTTGCCAAATTTTTGGGCCTGAAAATCGGCAAATGAAGAAAAGTGTTTTTGGCAAAGGGACTTGCGCGTCGTGGACTTGGAGTATAGGAAACTTGCGCGCCATATGTTTTTCAAGATCAGAAGATCAAAATATGGCTAAGGAAATAGGTTCGCGCAAGTTTGGGAGTTGGTCGCGCAAGTGTCTAAAAGGAGAGAAGACTTGCGCGCCGAGATTGGGTCGCGCAGGTGACTTGCGCGCCGTCGCGCAGGGTGGTCAGATTGCCTATAAATACTGGACCACCCCTCCTCATTTTCCACCGGAGTTCAAGACGAGATCTCCCGTCGCGCAGGTGTGGTGGTCGCGCAAGTGGTGTGTGTGGTCGCGCAGGTGGGACTTGCGCGCCAGTGGTTGAAGTTGTGCGCCGGTGTTAGAAGTTGCGCGTCGGTTGGCAGTTACGCACCAATATTGGTTTGGGCGTAAAAGGAAGAGAGTCACGCAAGTTTGGAGTTGAGGAAACTTGATTCGCGCAAGTGTTTGAGGAGGACTTGCGCGCCTGTTGTGGCTTGCGCGCCGATACTTGCACGCTGAGGTTGACTTGCGCGCCAAGTAAGGTTTGTTCCAGCAGTGTTTTTCGGGCTGCGTGGAAGCTGGAAGTTTGCCCGATACCTTCGGTGCAAAGAGATATTCATCAACGGGTGAAAGTTAAACTTCAACAGAGCATCTACATACAAGAGAAGATGCATTCTTTCATGAAAATGAAGAGCCCTACAGGTCTATAAACTGTGATTGGATTCCATCCAAGAGCAGTGAGATTAGGAAGAGGAAGAAGGTGATCCTCTCCACCGGCAGTGAGCCAGAGAGAGAGAAACAGGGAGTGACCCTTGGGAAAGCAGTGAGCTAACCCTAAACATTGTAAAGGCAGTGAGCCTGGGCATAGAAGTGATCTAGCCCGAACCTTGTAATCCACAGCTAGTGAAGATTAGTGGAATTTGGTACGACCGGCAACCTGTCGGCATATGCTCCTTGGACGTAGCCCTTAGCGGTGAACCAAGTAAAATTGTTGTGTCCTGTGCTTGCTTTACATTCTGTTTATATCGTGCAGCAGGAAAAAGAGAGAAGAGTGTTTTGCTTAACAGAAAAACAAGATCAGAACGGGCATTAATTTTTAATTAGTCATACCCTGATTCACCCCCCCCCCCCCCTCTCAGGGTATCCAGCCTAGTGGACCTAACAAGTGGTATCAGAGGGAAGGTTGAAAGTTGTTCTTCTCTCAATGGAGGTAACCAATCATAAAGGGATTCCAATCTTCGACGGATATAATTTTCAGATATGGAAGAATCGGATGCAACACTATTTCCGATCCTTGGGAATGGATGTGTTTTCAGCAGCTATGCATGGTATCACAGCTGATATTAATAGTGGTGCCTTATCAGAGGCTGAGCATAGAGAGTTGGATGCTGATTCCAAAGAAATCAATGCCTTAGGGGGAGCCCTTTCCAATCCCATCTACACAAAGGTGATGTCATGCAAAATGTCACATTCCATGTGGGAAAAGCTTTTGAATATATATGAAGGGGACACAAAAGTCAGAGAGGCAAAGCTGCAGGTGTTGTGGAACAAATATGAAGATCTGAAAATGAACCCGAATGAGTCTGTTGGCGCATTCTTTGATAGGGTAAACATTGTTGTGGAAGATATGCGAGGTCTTGGAGAAGTCATTGAAGACATAAAGATTGTAAAGCGCATATTGAGGAAAATTCCACCTCGGTTCAATCCGAAAGTTTCAGTACTAGAAGATAAAGATCCAAAAGAGCTGACATTAGACAATTTGCACAGTACCTTGGTTGCATATGAAATGAGGAACGATGATAATGAGGCTGTGGAAAATGGGAAGTCTAAAGAGGTGGCATTTAAGGCCATGAAGAAGCTCACCATTGAAGATTCTAATGAAGAAGAAGAGACAGATGAGGTGATGTCATTCCTTTCTTCAAATCTACAAAGAGGAAGAGGAAAGTTTAAAGGTAAACTTCCACTAGCATGCTTTAGATGTGGAAAGGTTGGTCATCTTGCGGAAAGATACCCCAAGAAGTTTCAAGATGATGATGATGATGATGACGTTGAAATTCCCAAAAAGAAGACTTCAGCTTTTGTGAAAGGTAAGAAACAATTCAAGAGAAATTTCTTCAAGAAAAAGAATCTTCTTTCACAAGAATTTGAAAGTTCAGATGAGTATGAGGATGAAGAAGTTGAGGAAATAGAAAATTGCAGAGATCGTGGGGTAAATGCCTTGGTGGAAATTGTTGGTAGTTCTCAAAAGGGAGAAGAAGATGATGCTAAAGAAGAAGAAGAAATTGAAGGTAGAATTGATATGGAAGTCGAATTCGAAGCAGCTCTTGAGGAGATAGATGTTTGGAGAGCCAAAACGAAGAAAGCCAATAAAGTGGTTCGTGATGCCAAACTCTATATGCAACAACAGGATGAAGAAAAGTATGAGCTGTTAGAAGAAATTGAAAGACTAAAATCATCAACACCAGAGAGCTCAGAAAATATTGTTGAGTATAAGCTTAAAATTGAGGAACAAAAGAAGGAAATTGATTGTTTGACTAACACAGGAAAGGAGCAGGTTAGATGTATCAAAGATCTTGAAGAAGAAGTGGTCAGTCTGCGACAAAAACTTAAGAATCAAGATAAACTCTTGACCCCCAATGTGATATCTGAAAAGAAGTCTATTCAGAAGACAGAGAAGATGAAAGCGGAGCCTAGCAGTTCAGTAGGGAAGAAACAGTAATTGAGCTCAGATGTTAAGGTCGTTTTTGGGCTTAGTCAAGAACAAAAATTTGTGACAATTGCAGTCAGACCGCAAGCACTCATCCCGAAAGTGAAGGTTGGTTTGGGAACAAAACAGAATCAGAATATTCAGAGATCCCAAAGGGGAAATCATAGTGCTGAAATATCACGAGGGAATGCATCCTATATCAGGTGTTATTGCTATGGGAAAATGGGACATTCATAGTATGTGTGTTCCATATCCAAGAGATACAGAATGGAACATGAACAGAGATGGCAACCAAACAGAGAACGGTTTTCCAGAACACATTTTGAAGGACACTGTTTTTGGTGCGGAGGATTTGGACACATGGCTAGGTATTTCACTTCAACCATTCAGAGAAATGTGTCAAAGAATAATCAAAATGTTCGCAAGCAGCAGATCAATAAACCAACAAGTGAGTTAAAAGTTCAGAACAGATTTGCAGCTCTGCAAGATGAGGGTGGTCCATCATACTCTGAGAAAGAACAGAAGCCTCAATCCATGCCGAGTGTGAAAGAAAAAGTATGGACCAAGAAGAAGAAAAATGAGAAGGCTGTGGTGGAGCAGATTTCCCTTAAAGCATCAGATCGATCTGGTGTTTGGATCCTTGATAGTGGTTGCACATCCCACATGACGGGTAATAAGGATCTTGTTACAGGCATCAAATATGACAAAGAAGGAGTTGTCAAATTTGGAAATGATGAAGGCCTGAAGATTGTTGGCTCAGGGAAAGCCAAGTTTGGGGGCAAAGAGATGAGACGTGCTGATGTCTTGGTAGTAGAGGGTCTCAGTCATAACCTACTTAGTGTCAGTCAACTATGTGACTCTAGGCACTCTATCCAATTTACCAACAAGATGTGTGTTGTGAAAGGAAAAGATGGAGCAGCTGTTCTGCAGGGAAAAAGGTCAAAGGGAAATCTCTATCTTGTAGGTGGGGAAGAAGATACTTGTCTTTTATCCAGAGAGGAAGAAAACCAGCTGTGGCATAAGCGACTTGGTCATCTATGCCAACCATCTATGGGGGATCTCGTTAAATGTGATGCTGCTAGAGACCTTCCCAAACTATCACGTGATCGCACTCATACGTGTGATGCTTGTCAACAAGGGAAAATCATCAGAAAGACATACAGGCCAAAGGAACAGAAATCAACTAGAGTGCTCGAATTGGTGCATGCTGATGTATGTGGACCTATCTCACCACGAGCTATAAATGGGCAAAGGTACTATGTTCTTTTCATTGATTACTATAGGAGAATGGCCTGGGTATTCATCATAACCCATAAGACAGAGGTGTTCAGTTGAATAAAGCAGTATAGGAGGGAATCAGAAAAGATGCTAGGGCAGAAAATTCTGAAGTTTCGTACTGATAACGGTACGGAATTTACAAACAGTCAGGTTGAAAACTATCTCGAGAAACATGGGATAAGGCATCAAGTTTCAATCAGTAAGAACTCCCCAACAGAATGGAGTAGTTGAAAGGATAAATCAGATCATCAACAATATGGCTAGAACAATGCTTATTGATAAGGACCTGCCAGAGAAATTTTGGAAGGAAGCAGTTTTGACATCGGTCTATGTTTCAAACAGGTCCCTGTTATGTCCGAAGCAAGGGAAGACTCCGTATGAACTGTGGTACGGAAAGAAGCCAACGTTGAAGTACTTTCGAATCTTTGGAAGTAAGTGTTTCATTCTCAACAAAGAACATCATAGGAAGTTTGAGGCACGAGGAGATGAAGGGATATTCCTTGGCTATTCCGGGAAAAGCAAAGCATATAAATGTTTCAATAAAAGGCTGGGAAAAATCATTGAAAGCAATGATGTCACTATAGTTGAAAATGAGCAGAATACTCAACGATCCAGTGAACAGTTCCTGGATGAAAGTGATGATGAGGTAAGCAACCCAGGGGGAGCAGAAGTGGCAGAAGCTGACTCAGAAGAAGATACTGATGATGAAGAGAAAAGTTTCAAGTCGGTGTCTGTGAGAAAGCCAAAGAATCGAGCTGAAATTGATAGGCAGAATATCATTGGTGATCAAACAGCTCCAGTTCAGACTCGAATAATGAAATCATCACAGCAAGCATCGTTTTTGTCTCAAGTGAAGCCGAAATGTTTTTATGATGCAGCTGAAGATGAAAACTGGGTTCAGGCCATGAACGAAGAGTTTGATCAGATTGAGAAGAACCAGACATGGGAGATTGTTTCGAGGCTAGCAGACAAGAATGTCATCGGGACTAAATGGGTCTATCGCAACAAGATGAATGAAGATGGCACAGTGATTCGGAACAAAGCACGACTAGTGTGCAAGGGATACTCCCAGATAGAGGGAATAGATGTTGATGAGACATTTGCACCGGTTGCAAGGCTGGAGACAATCAGATTATTTTTGGCCATAGCAGTGCAAAGAAAGTTCAAAGTGTTCTAGATGGATGTCAAACCCGCATTCTTGAATGGGGTTCTGGAAGAAGAGGTGTATATTGAGCAGCCAGATGGTTTTCTCATTCATGAGGATGAGAACAAAGTTTGCAGGATGAAGAAGGTGTTGTATGGGCTGAAACAAGCACCAAGGGCATGGTACTCAAGGCTTGATCAGTACTTGAAGAAGCTTGGTTTCCAGTGTGGAGGAGTTGACTACAACCTCTATTTTAGCAATGACAGTAATCAAAGGATGATGGTGCTAGTGTATGTCGATGACATAATTTTTGGCGGATCAGATGAAGCTCAGTGCAGACAGTTTTCCGAATTCCTGAAAAATGAGTTTGAAGTGTCAATTATTGGAGAGCTAACGTTTTTCCTTGGTCTACAGGTGACACAAGGAAGGAATGGAACATTAATTTCTCAATCCAAATATGCCAAGGAGGTTCTAAGAAGGTTTGGAATGGATAATTCCAAGGAAATGAAGACTCTGGTTGCTACCCGGATGAAATTATCAAAAGATGAGGATGGAAAGGCAGTTAATATCACAAAATACAGGCAAATAATTGGAAGTCTGTTGTACTTAACCGCAACAAGGCCTGATATTGTTTTCACCACATGCCAAGAAGCGAGATATCAGAGTAATCCCAAGGAAAGTCACATGCTTTCAGTGAAAAGAATACTTCGTTATATCAAGGGCACGGTGGACTTCGGCTTGACATACAACGACAAATCTCAGACAGAGTTATTGGGATATACTGATGCAGACTGGGCCGGTTCAGCAGATGATAGAAAATCAACATCAGGTGGTGCATTCTATCTTGGTGGATTGTGTATTTCTTGGCTAAGCAAGAAACAAGATTGCATTTCATTGAGCACCGCAGAAGCTGAGTATATTGCGGACACTCAAGCATGCACACAGTTATTGTGGATGAAGAACCAGCTTGAAGATATGGGTGTTGAAGTGAAGTCTCCGATCGGAATCCAGTGTGACAACTCAAGTGCTATAAATCTTAGCAAAAATCTTGTCCATCATTCCAGGACAAAGCACATTGAGATCAAGTATCATTTCATCAAGGAGAAGGTTGAGCAGGGCATCGTGAAGTTGGAGTATGTGCCTACAGAGCTACAGGTTGCAGACATTCTGACAAAGGCCTTACCCAAGGAAGCTTTTGAGAGGCATCGACTAGCTCTGGGAGTTCAGTCGATTCCCCACACTTGAAATAGTGTGGATGTGGGACCCCCCCCCCCCCCCTCTCCCTGAGGTATGATGTGTTTTTCCCTCATATGCTGATATGTGTTCTCTACTATGTTACAGACTACAAAGGACTATCCTTTGGGTTCGTTGAAAAAGGGGGAGAAAATAAGTGATTGTTCACGGGGGAGACAATGTGGAGATTTGATACATTTTGAATGATATGGGGAGAAGCTGACAGGTGGAGCATCCAGATAGGGGGAGTTGAAGCTAGTTGAACGTGCTTAGCCAGATCTTAGCTTGGACAACACAGGAAATATGGCTAAAGAGGTGTTGAAGCTGTGAGCAGAAAGGGGGAGCGTATTAAATCTGACGATGCTAGAAGTGATAGCTCAAAGAAAAGATATCACGACAACTGAGGATCGTGATAAAAGCAGAAGAGTGGTGTTGGACAGTGGTACGAATATTTCCAAAGCAAACATTGGTCTTCCAACAAGCCCATCAACAATTGGTATCAGTTTAGTTCAAATTGGTATCAGTTTGGTGTCAACAGTGGATGTCAGAGACAAAGTTATTCATTGATGAACTTTTCATTTACTCTTGTTTCTCACGCCGAGCATTGCTCATGTGGGCTTAGAGTATGTGTTGAGTAAATCCTTGGTCACTATCAGAATCGCAATGAGGCGAATGGAGGCTGAAGAATCAATGAACATATCTTTGTTTGGAAGAGTTGTCAACAAACCCAAAGGGGGAGATTTTTGGGCAAAAATCCCTCAAGGTATCATTGAATCCTTTTTGAGGTGATTGTGTTTGTTGACAAAGTGGACATCTGAGTTGTGATTGTTGACAAAAAGGATTTCATGGTGGAATGTCGAGTTCAAGAGCTGAGGTCAACGATCCATGTTTGATTCAAGAACGTCGATAAAAGGAATGGATGATTTGGAGGCGGTACAAAAGAACAGATACAAGGTGGCGCCGTTTTCCAGTGTTTGCCAAATTTTTGGGCCTGAAAATCGGCAAATGAAGAAAAGTGTTTTTGGCAAAGGGACTTGCGCACCGTGGACTTGGAGTATAGGAAACTTGTGCACCATATGTTTTTCAAGATCAGAAGATCAAAATATGGCTAAGGAAATAGGTTCGCGCAAGTTTGGGAGTTGGTCGTGCAAGTGTCTAAAAGGAGAGAAGACTTGCGCGCTGAGATTGGGTCGCACAGGTGAGTTGCGCGTCGTCGCGCAGGGTGGTCAGATTGCCTATAAATACTGGACCACCCCTCCTCATTTTCCACCGGAGTTCAAGACGAGAGCTCCCGTCGCGCAGGTGTGGTGGTCTCACAAGTGGTGTGTGTGGTCGCGCAGGTGGGACTTGCGCGCCAGTGGTTGAAGTTGTGCGCCGGTGTTAGAAGTTGCGCGTCGGTTGGCAGTTACGCGCCAATATTGGTTTGGGCGTAAAAGGAAGAGAGTCGCGCAAGTTTGGAGTTGAGGAAGCTTGAGTCGCGCAAGTGTTTGAGGAGGACTTGCGCGCCCGTTGTGGCTTGCGCGCCGATACTTGCGCGCCGAGGTTGACTTGCGCGCCAAGTAAGGTTTGTTCCAGCAGTGTTTTTCGGGCTGCGTGGAAGCTGGAAGTTTGCCCGATACCTTCGGTGCAAAGAGATATTCATCAACGGGTGAAAGTTAAACTTCAACAGAGCATCTACATACAAGAGAAGATGCATTCTTTCATGAAAATGAAGAGACCTACAGGTCTATAAACTGTGAGTGGATTCCATCCAAGAGCAGTGAGCTTAGGAAGAGGAAGAAGGTTATCCTCTCCACCGGTAGTGAGCCAGAGAGAGAGAAACAGGGAGTGACCCTTGGGAAAGCAGTGAGCTGACCCTAAACATTGTAAAGGCAGTGAGCCTGGGCATAGAAGTGATCTAGCCCGAACCTTGTAATCCACAGCTAGTGAAGATTAGTGGAATTTGGTACGACCGGCAACCTGTCGGCGTATGCTCCTTGGACGTAGCCCTTAGCGGTGAACCAAGTAAAATTTCTGTGTCCTGTGCTTTCTTTACATTCTGTTTATATCGTGCAGTAGGAAAAAGAGAGAAGAGTGTTTTTCTTAACAGTGAAACAAGATCAGAACGGGCATTAATTTTTAATTAGTCATACCCTGATTCACCCCCCCTCTCAGGGTATCCAGCCTAGTGGACCTAACACATTTAATGCTAATAAATTATTGATCTTGAGGTGGTTAAACTAAATTATACACATTATTTCTTGAAAACTGGTTAATTTCTTCTTCAGTAGCTAAAATCCAAATATGATATTTTGAAATATCATTTAGAATAAAATATAAAATAAAGCATCATGAGTGAAAAAAAATATTTAAGGAAATTTTGGTTTGAACTATAGACTCAACATCACCTATAACTCTATATATAGGATGTTATTTATGGGTTTTCTATGATCTTTCATGAGATTAATTTTGGGAAAAAATAAGGAATAAAATCATTTTGAGCACAAAAATTATATAAGGAATTTCTAGTTTGAACCCTAGTATCAAAATATCTAATAAAAATATCTATAGGATGATATTTCTAAGTTTTCTATGATCTTTCATAAAGTTGATGCTCCCCCTAAATAGGTGCATTCAATTATAAATTTTCATATTCTCAAAAATTAAAATCACTAAAATCCTCTTCAAATTGATTTTCATTAGACAATATATTTTTTAAATAATTTTTTTAAAACTAAACATTAATAGATTCTTTAACATCCATAGAAATTTTTTTATAGACAATACATGCTTAAATTAAATTTAAATATTCTAGAAATATTCCTTCGTAAGACTTAACATCAAATTTATCTAAATAATCGTTAGTATTGAGGATAAAAACATTACATCCAAATGTTCTAAAATATCTATATTTATATTTCTTTCACATCCATTGTTCATATGTATTTTTCTTTAAAATATTTATTAAAATAATTATATTAGGAACATATCAATTTGTATTCATATATTATATCAAAGAAAATTTTGGTAAACTATATTAATTTAATATAAATCTATGCATTTATTGAAAAGTATCATATTTACTTTTAACCAAACCATTTTGGGAGGTGTTCTAAGAGATTAAAAGTTATAAAAACAGTCATTTTGTTAACAAAAAAAATAAAATTTAATATTTATAAATTCTCCTACTGTATCACTTATAATTGATAAAATTAAATAACCTTTCTCATTTTTATATAGTTTTCAATAAGTAGTAAACTTTGATAAAATTTTTATTTTATGTGTAAGGAAATAAACCTATGTAAATCTACTAAAATCATCAAAAATTATAGAAATATTTTTTACCACTAAAAATAGTAGTTTGAACATATTTGAATAAGTATAAATGTATTAGTTTAATAGGTATTATATATTTAACTTCTTTAATAGATCTAAAAGTCCCTATATGTTGTTTACCTTTCCTGTATGAATCACAAATGTGATTACTTCCCAATTTTAAATTGGGTAGTTGGAAAACATATTGGTTATTAGAAAACTTTTGTAATAGTATAAAATTATCATGATAAATCCCTGTATTAAATAAATTATTTTCTAATTATAAATTATTCAAACACATAAAATTTAGTTTAGTTATTTTAGTAATATTAATTAAATAAATTTTATCCTTTAGATTAATATAAAACAAAATAGACTCATCTTTAAATACAAACCATTTTCCATTTTTAATTTTAATAAAAATACTATCACCACAATACTTTGAAATGATAAATAGATTTTGTTTTAAATATTTAACATATAAAACATTATAAATAATAAAAAATTCTAAAATATAAACTTCTCCAAAACCTTTAACCTTGCCTTTTGAGCTTTCTCCAAATGGAATAGTGATTCTATCACATCTATTAAATAATTAAATATTTGATGGATCTCTAGTTATGTTCCTAAAATATCCACTTTCAATGTACCGTAAGTCATTTTTGAGACCTCCATATCATATTTCCAATAAAAGTTTTTAGAAAATAGTTTTGGTATGCCTGATACTTTGAGTTCAATGGGATTATTAAATGAATTTTTCAGAACCTAAATAGATTTCATACTTGTATTATTTAGTAATATTGAAGATAAATATATAGAAATGAAATATTTTATATGAACAAGAGATTAGAAAATTCATAAATAGAATTTACTAGAATGATGACCATTCATCCTACATCTAAAACATATAACAACAGATACAATTCCTTTATAAATTTTAACAAACAAAGTTTTTTAAGTTTTGGGTAACTATTTATTATATCTATGAATAATCATTTTTCAATTTATTTTATTCATTACTCGTTATTTTATCATAACCTTATTTTCCTTAGTCAATGGTCGATATATTTTGCTTCACAATTTCAATTTATTTTTTAAGACTTTTATATTCAATTTGATAAACATATGAGTAATCACATAAGACTTTAAATATTATTTCTTACACTTCCTTATTATTTAAAATAAAATCCTCCTATTTATAATTTTCTTCTTTTAATTTCTTTTTTTTCTGGATAATGAGTCTTATTTTCTTCAATGTTCTTCCTATTCTTTCCATTAATTTCCTTGTACAGTTTATAAATTGTAATAATATCATTTTTTTAGTATTTTAATATCATTAGAAAAGTCATAAATAGTAGTAATTTTTGAACAGATTTATTATAATCATAATCAATATTACTAATCTGATTTAATGAATCCATGATACATAGGTTGACTGATTGTTTTTGTGTTCTAGATTCATCACTTGAATCTAAATACTTGGTGAAACCCCAATCAACTACTAAAGATCTTTTATCCTAATTATTTAGCCTTTTATTATTTATTTCATTCCTCATACTTTGGAATTAGTATTTATATATACTTTTCATCTACATTAATAAAAAATTAGTTCTAAGGTATCATTTAAAATAGTATCATATATTTTTTATCTTTTACTATCATCTCTAAGATAATCCATTCTAAGCCTTATAGAGTACCCTTTATTTATTTTGTAAATTACTTTTACTACTTGAGAAAATTCATCTCTTTCACTTCCATGTAACTTTTAATCATAATAGTATGAAGTAACATTCATATTTTATTTAAAATTAACACCTTTTATTTTTTATATTATTTTTATAGATTATATTTTTAAGTACCAGTTCATCTTGTAATATTGAACCAATGATTTTATAAAAAGTTTATTCTTTAAAGTTATTACTTTAATAAATAAAATATTTTTAGTATTTCATTTATTTAGTAAATATATAAGTACTAATTAAATAAAAATATAATTATACAAGGTTTATCAGGAATTATTCATTCCATTTTTTATGCTAGTGAATCTGTGAAACATTTGATTTAAAGATTATTATTTACTCATTTTAAATTCATTTTATTTAGATAATATTATAAGTTTGGTTCTATTTAAATTATATATTATAGAATATGTAGCTTATATAATTCTTCAAATGTAATGAGAAATGTTTAATTTGGATACATGGATAAACGCATTTATACTAATTTCATAATATAAAATATTCATCACTATATATTTTAATACATACATTAAATAATCATTACGAGTCAAAGAATCTGGATCTATTTTGAGTAATTTTCAAGTTTTATATATATGATATTTCAGTGATATATTCTTATATTCTTGAGGTAAGCTTCCATCTTGGCTTTTAATTATCCATAGTTAGTACACTTGAATAATGATGATCTCTACAGAATCTAACTATCTTTAGGACTTAGAACTTCCATCACAAAAGATATTTTATGTTGAATGATTAGGTATAGGGGACATTTAGAAACAAAAATATATATACTAGAGCTAATGAACTTTTAAATTATATTATAGTAATCATTAAATGGTTATTCATTGATACCAATTGTTTTCCCAGTGAGAGTGATGATTGAATGGTTAATGGGGGTGAATTGACAAATTTAGAAAATTTTAAAAGTTTTATTAGGTATAATATATTAATAAAGTAGAAAATAAAAAAATATGAGCATAAGGAAATTTTATAGTAGTCCATATCAATGTGATCCAAATTATACTCTTCACTTCTCTCTATCCCCGATAGAAATGGCGCCCACTAATAAATTGAATTTTTTAGGGGAGTCACAACCCAATTAAAACCTACCTTTTATAGTGGAGGAACATAAAATATATGAATAAAGAATTTAAAGGGGGTGAAACCCCATTATAACATTTATTTTTAACTCTATAGGCATAACCCAAGAAACCTTCCTTTTCACCCTAGAAGCACAACCCAAACATACCTTTTAATGGATGTATTACCAACTAGGTCAATATTTTATTTTTAAAAACATAAAACAATAGTTATCACACATAGAAATATGTTAACAAAATACAACACCCCAAACCAAAATAAACAATAAAATTATTAATGTCAAGGTCGGGGTATATTTCAACACTTTGTAGAGTATTTATTCATGATGAATTCTCACCAAATGTATTACAGCAGAGTTTAAAGAAGGTTCAAAATGTATCATAACTCGCCATTTTTTCATTCCTTTATTTTGATTCTATCAATATGTGTTTTTTTTATATATCTCCTTCATAAATTACCTACTTCATATTTTAAAAACTCTTCTTTCGTTTAATCTTCATTATAATTATAAAAATAAATTTCCTAAAAAATTAAAATAGTCTTGAATACCTAGGTTGAAATAATAATGTTTATACCATTCAAAAAATAATTTAATAATTTTTATTTCCAATTAATAATATTTTTAATTAATCTCCATGATTTTATTCATTTTTTATTTTCATTTAATCTCCTTGGATATAGATCTTGAATCGTTGTAAAAAAATACACAATTTGAAATATAGAGTAAACATGTTTTTGAAATTATGAAGCAAACAAATATAATTAAAATAACTAATTATATAACAACTTTCACAACCCATGTAATGTTAGATTAAATTATGTTAATATTTATTAATATGAATTAGATAGTTTTATTCATTATAAAAATATTAATTAACTTTTAAATCAAAAAGGAAATAGTTTTAATTAAACTCTATTATTATATGTTTTTATTTAAAATAATAATTTTTAAATTATAGAATTTTAATTTAAAAAATAATAATTTTATTTTTTAAATAATAATATAAAAAATTTACTTAGGGTGATATTTTTTCATTTTTTAGAAAATATTGATTTTTCAGTGAATAGTGAAAATACTGATTTTTGTAAAAATGTCTTTTCTTTCCAATAAATTAAGTAATTTAAAAGTCATGTTATATTATAATTATGATTTAAATTAACATAATTACTATTTATTTTTATTTAATCTAATTAATTACATTTTAATCAACTTAATATTGGATTTTAGTATAAGTTTTTTTCAGGTTTAAAACTAGGCTTTTTCTGAAAACTGTTTTAAAATGCATAATATTTATCCATTTTAATTATTCAATATAATACATAATTAGGATTGTTTAAAATGAAATTTATATATTATAAATGAATAAATATTAATTTAAATTCATACAATGATTATTATTACTCATAGAGTTAATATGAAATCATTTTTTTCTCAAAAAATACACTTCTTGAAATCCTGCTTTTTCATCGTGTCTAAAAGTTTTGTTTTAAATAAAAAATGTCCACTTATATGAATTTAATTTGGTAAAAATTATTCCATATTTTTAATAAATATAATTTATATTATCTAATAAGTTCAAATAAATTTTTTACCATAATGAATAGTGAAATAAGCAAAAATTAATTACCATTGTTATGGTAAAAATGGATTTATATGGGGTTAAACTAAAATTATAATGGTTAAAATGACCTGAAACATGTATAAAATATATTTATGGACATATTTATACCTTATAAAGTCAATTTTTTAATAATGTACTATTTTGGAGCCTTTTGGCATGTGAAAAACATGGGTACGCCATTTTCTTTTCAAAAATTACAAGTGTGTCACTCACCTCACCTATAAATGGCCACCCCATATACTCTTCTATTCACACATTAAAATACCATTTTATTGGTAAATATTTTCCTAATATATTAATTAATTCCCTACTAAAGAACTATGTCCATTATTTGTATCATAAATTCATCCTATGAAATCTTTTAGTGCTTAACGAAATAGGTTTCTCGAAGGTATCATGATTAACTGAGCGTCTTAATTATATTTTTTATTCCACCTACTCCAAATATTATTAAATTATTATTATATAATATCACCAGTATATAAAATATATTTATATGTTATTATGTTCATGTAACAACCCAAATCCTTCTACTCTTCCATCAAATGGGATATGAAATCATCATTCGTGTGTACGGAGGACTGCCACCTCATGAACTGATGTCATTCATTTTCCATCATCACATCTCATGGATTATTATAATGATGTATTTAAAGTATATATATGATATTTTTAACATATTTATACTTATGGAGTTATTATATCAGATATAAATTCTTACTTTTCATTACATGGGGGATACGATATTGTCTCTCATCTGTATGGTGGACTACCACCTCATGAAGCAATGTGATTCGTTTTTCACTAACACTTTACATGGAATTTAATAAGTGTAAATTAAATTAATATATATGATATAAATGAAATAATAATTTTATTAATGACATATTTGTCATTTTTAAAAGATAATATATTATTTTATTTCTTACACTAAGAAATGATAATGTCGTTTGTAGATGTGTGGACTACCACCTCCACGAAATGATGTGATTCTTTTTTCATCGTTAAATCAAATAGAAAATATATAATAGTATATTTAAAGAAATAATATTATATTTATGATTTTATTATCATTATTTAAATATAAAATAATTTATATCTTTTGTCCATTATTGTTATTAAAAAATAAAAAAGTTACTCATGCATACGTATGGCCTACCATCTCCATGATCGTAATGTAGTTCATTTTTCATAACCATAATTCATGATTGGTTTTAAAAGTATAATTTTTATATAAATATGATAAATATTTCATTATTATTATTCTATATATGTTGAATAATTATATCTTTTACTACTAATCAACATAATGAAGTCATTTTTGACACATAATTCAAATATCATCGAAACACCCAACGTAAACTTAATTTATTATATAATTGTATATAAAATGGTAATAAGTGAAATAAAAGGAATAATATATTTGAAAATTTTTCTCAATAAATAAAAAAAATTAACATAAATTTATTATTTATGAAGATAAAGAATTTATGTGACAAGTCGGACTCAAGGTAAGAGACTTCATCTAAATTTCCTTTCATTGAGCCTTATTTTGGTATTATGCATCTATATTATTTTATAGCATGTGTATAAAGACCCTTTGACATGTTATATCATGAATTTATCTATTTTAAAATTATTTAAAGTTTTGTTTAATTTTATTCTTTCATGGGTCTTATGATTCAAATATTTCCAAAGTGATAAGTGACTTTTCTTTAAAAAAAATCTTTTAATATTTTCTTTATAACACCCTTTTTTCCATGCATATTTTTTAAAAATAATTTCATTATGAACATGATATTTCTATAAAGGAAATTTATGTCTATATTTTGATGGTTTTGGGAAAAAATTAATGTTTGTATATAATGTTTAACTTTCTTTACAAATGAAAAAAGTAATAATATATTTTAATGCATATGATGAAAATGTCTTTTATTACCACCATAAACATTATGTTAAGCTTGGATTACTTTAAAATATTTCATTTTTTCTTCCAAGAAAAACTATCCTTCCCTTTTTATAGGTATTTTGGTATTAAAAATGGTTTTAAAAGGAAGTTTTATTTTGGTATTGAAAATGGGGTTTTAAAAGAAATGTGTGTTTTGATATCTGAAAGTGATTTTCATGTGAGATTAAAAGAGGTTTTAAAGGTTATATGATGAAAATTTATAATATTAATTTTTTTATTCATGATATAGTCCTTGGAAATTGTTTATGATGGGTACACCCAGATAGCACCGAGTAATCCCATTATCGCTAATACAATGGGTGAGCCCATATAGTGCTCCAATGTTTTGAATAATAATTATATTCTCAAGAGAGTTATATTAGAAGTTGGTTGTATTGTTATTCCAATTTTTAAGGGATCAGTAAGGGTTTTATAAGGGTTTTATAAGACGATGTCCCAAGGAACCTACAAGACTTTTCTATTCCTTCTAATGAGTTTCATGAAAATAATTTTTTTTTAAATGTAATATATATAATATTTTTAAAAGAATGATAATTCTTTTTTTGGTAAAAATTTATGTTTTTAAGAAAAACATTTTCATGGGTTTTCATGTTTTTCACTTAACTATCATTTTTCTTATTTTTATTTCCATGACTCATCTTTTTTTGCTCATCGCATGTTTTCTAATGTTTTAAAAAGTATTTAAGAATAGATAATGGAAAGGAGGTGGTTAAGTTGAAAGTCATGAATATTTTTCATGAAATGTTTCATTTTAAAAGTTTTATATGGTGGGAAAATTGATACTGATCAAACGTGTCAACTTTTTATTATATGGTTTTGTTAAGTAAGAGTTATGGAACAATTCTCTAAAACTCAAAACCTAAAAATATCCTCAAATGTACGATATTGAATTCTTGACTAAAAACTCAAGATTAAGTAATGATTATGGATAGTTCATTATAGTTGGTATCATAGGATGGTTTATATAACTTTATATATTAGGATAATGTTAATAGAATTACCTTGAAATATTTTGATTTATGGTTAATTTGAAATGATATAAAATGTAAGATTACCATATTTCTTAATGTAAAATATGTCTATTCATAATGGTTTTCCACAAAGGAAATTGAGAATTTGTAGTGTTAAGGCACTGAGAGGAAAATATCCTTCAAAATCAGCATCCTAAGATGGTTGGAATTGGAATATAATAGTTTTTTATAGTGATGGATCAGATGAAACAAGATATAAATGGTGGTGGTATCAATTATATAAATGAACCTGATATACAATAAAGGAATATGTATATAGTGGTGAATTTCTTGTGGAAAAATCCCACATAATTCTGTGGATCATTTAACCCTATAATAGTCGGAGGATGGATCAATGCTATAGAGAATATATTTGAAGTCATGGGATGTTTTAAATGTAAAAAGATAACTCTTGGTGTTTATTATTTTGAATGTGAAGCTGATTGATGGTGGTTATTGGTTAAGAATATAAGATATAAAGATAATCTTGTTTCCATAGAATGGGAAACATTTAAGGATATTTTCTTTGATAAATATTTCCCTAAGGTAGTTAGACTCTGGATAGAAAATAATTCCCAGAATTAAGGCAAAACAATGATGATTTTATGGCCACGTATAAATTCAACTTTTCAAGACTATACAGGTATGTACAAAATTATTTTTGGTACATTGATGGTAAAATTAAAATATTTTACTTAGGATTTAAACAAATTCTATGATGAGATTTTTCCATAAGATAATTTAAAAGTTATAAGAAAGTTTTTTGTTGCACTAAAAAAGTTGAGATGGAGTTTTCTGAAAATTATGACCCTCATGATGATGAATGTAATAAATGTTCAGGATGTAATATGATGGGGAAACATACAATAAATAAATATAGAAGTGAGAAAATTAAGTTCCCATCTTGTGGTAAGTGTGGTAAAAATACCCCTTTATAATGTATTATGAAATCAAGGAAGTGTTACAGATGTGTAAAATTGTAACACACCGACCCCACTAGGCTAGAGCTGGTGCATTACTTGTGATATTACCATGGTTAGAAGGAATGAAAATCCCAAAGGAATGATCGGTTTAGTAGTCTTTAAGAAACTAGATACATAGATGAAACCCAAATTACATTGCAAAAGTTTACAATATACAATACATAACAAAAACTAAAGACTACATCCACAAGGACTCAATAAACGATCTCCTCTTCATCACCTGCTGAAAGTAAACAATGAAAGGGGTGAGATCAAACGCTCAGTAAGGGTTACAAATATAAAAATCATGAATCAATAATATCTGAATTGTAAACAATTTGACATAATCAAAATGGCATGGTGAATAAATAAAAACTCAAGCCATTAACAAACTGAGAATGAAACTACATCCATAGATTTTGTCATAGTGAAAACCTCATGGATAGTAAAAACTGATAATGAATAAAGAGAATGATAATTAATTTGACGTCATGTATCTGGAATATGAAACCATAATACCATAAAAATGGTTTAGTTTTGTGGGTAGAAACCTGTCTTATTTTTGGAAACAAACTCGAAGGGTTTGTCGCCAAACTGATTTGTCTCATGACACCTAACGATGCATCGAGGAGATTTATCATGCCCCACCTTCCAATGAATGTCCAAATAATTCTTTATACATTGATTCAATACAAGATCAATATGCCTTTTCAATATCCGAATAGAGTAGAGTATACGGATTCATCAATATTTCCATAATTAAAATAACCTTCTAAATAAACACCATATGTAAAATGGTATACGGTTTAGAAAAAAAACATATCCATGATATGAGATTATGGATATTTAATATAAATATAATTTCAAATGAAAAGTGATCTCAAATGGGTATTATAAACACCACATAAGGATTATTAGGTGCACAGTACAAAGTTAGTCATAACAAAATAGTAGTTGAGACAAAGTCTCTTACCACAATATATCGGTCAAAACATATGACCAGAACTTAATAAACCTCAAATGAATCTTTGAATAAAATGAATATAAAAATAATCATGTTATTATATATCAAATGACAGTACACATATACCACATACAAGAAATAAGTGGCGAACAATGAAAATCTCACAGAAATGAAAGCGAGATGAGAAACCCCTTACAAACATTTCGGCATGGTAATGAGTGTTATCGTGAGGGATTAATGAGATGTAAAGGGGAATTTATTATTTATATGTCACAATGGAAGTATGGGAGAGGTTTGAAAACATACCTCATCATTAGGAATTAAAAATAAAAGGGCACAACATAGGGGAGATTTTTGAACAAAAGTGAGAGAGAGGATCCCTTACCTTACGCTCGAAGGTGTTCTTGATTGTTCTTAAAGACCTGAATAATCCAATTTAGATTCATTAATAAATAATTCCATAACCTAATAAATATTTAATTGATATGGTATAACCTTATTAAGTTCATTAATGGCCTTTTTGATGGGTTTAAGAGATTCAATTTTATTGTTTTGGAAGCATTTTCTTACTTGGTTTCATGATTTTTTTACTTGTATTCATGAATGGTAGTTTGTTTGAAATATGGTAAAACATCTAGAATTGTTAATATAAATTATTAGTGACATTAAATAGATATAAATGATCTTATAATTATTCTGGTTATGTACCATGAGGATGACTCATTCGATGAGTTAAAAATAAACTCTTGGATTTGGGTTGGCGGTTTTGTGCACAATAAACTTGTTTTGTGTTATTATTCTATATTATGAACTTGTAAAGATTACAGAACATTAATAAAGATAAAATAAATATATTATGACCTGTTTTAACCATTGATAAGGTTTAATGACCAGTATTGAATATAGTAATGCAAATTGAAAACCCGTCTTCCTTGAGTGTGACAAATTTATACATCTCGGACGGTGTTTGCATTTATTGTATAAAAGGAGGGGAAAAGAGATATTATGATGAAATTTTCCATTAGCACAATGAAAATCCAGTACATGTAAGGTACTGGAACTATCATGGTATTTTGATGAGGGGATTTGATAAAGGAAAACGAAATAATGAAACTTTGTAAAAGACATTGAAAGAAAAGATAAAGAAGGTTCACCTCTTGAGTACTCCTCCTTGAGAATCTTCTTATGGCCTTTGTTTTTTGGCCTTTTGGTGAGACCAGAAGGTCTTGGACATGGGGAGAGGACTTGGGAAGATTATTTGGCAGAATTTAGGCAAGGATTGAAGCTTGAGTGGTGTGGGAGGAGGAGGGAGTGAAGGGTTCTTTATATAGTAGAGGGGAGAGGATTTTTCTTAATATTATAAACATTAATTTATTATTTCCTCCCAAGACAAGAAATAGTGAGTATTACATTACCAATAATAGTAATATATTCATGTGAGTTCTATATTTTTGTGCTTAAATCACTCATG
This sequence comes from Viscum album, assembly GCA_963277665.1. NCBI lineage: Eukaryota > Viridiplantae > Streptophyta > Magnoliopsida > Santalales > Viscaceae > Viscum > Viscum album. The sequence goes on along the minus strand of OY728155.1, from coordinate 2,129,756,544 downwards.
ATTCTAGGAATAGTGAATTTAAATTATAATGTATTTATACGGTAAATTAACGTATTTTTACTATTCACCAAAAATTCAAGTATTTCAGAAAAATCCCAAAAATTCACCCTAACTATTTTTCGACATATAGAATCCAAAAATGAAGTCCATTTTTCAAAAATAATTTTCTATATTTGATTAATGAAATATTTAAATAAAATCATTATTTAATTGAAAAATATAAATACTTAAAATATTCATCTTCATTTTTAAGGTGCCTAAATTCATTTATACACTCAAGGGTATGGATACCATTCATAAAGTTCATATTAATATTCATAAGGGTAAATTACTATTCATAAGGGTATGTTATTATTCATAAGGGTAGGTTACTATTCATTGAAAATTAAGTTAATTCTATCAGACTCTAAATATCATCTTAAACACGACTGTGTATGTTAGATTTTTAAAATTCAAATCACAGAGCTGGAAAATTTATGTTTAATGGCTTGGTTACGGCTATCTCCTATAAGTAACCATGTTTTATTCCATAGAGGCTCATTGATTCATGAAATAGAGTCTATCTAATGAGTACAGTGTATTTAGGAGAAATATACCATATAATGTTTGGGGTGCTACATTATTCCCTCCTTCAGAAATTTCATCCTCAAAATTTTATGTATAAATCCCACCAAAAAGATGTGGGTAGTTCTTCTTCATAACATCCTAAGGTTCCCATGTTTCTTCCTCTGTATTCTGGTTTCTCTAAAGAACCTTTACTAGAAGAGTTGTCCAATTTCACAATACCTGCTCCCTTGTGTCAAGAATCCAAATAGGCTTTTCACAGTATGAAAAATCAGGTTCAATTTCAATTTATTAATATGTGATTACATGTTTTGGTTCTGGCATGTATTTCTTTAACAATGACCCGTGGAACACATCGTGAACTCTAGAGAGATTTCGTGGAATTTCTAGACGGTAAGCTATAGCTCAAATTCTTTCCATAATTTCAAATGGTCCGATATATCTGGGGCTTAGTTTCCCTTTATTATTGAACCTTAAGACACCCTTCCATGGAGATAATTTCATAAAAATATGATCTCCCACTCAGAATTCCAAATCCTTTCTCTAGTTGTTAGCATATATCTTCTACCTACTTTGGGATTCTTTAATATGGGATTGAATTTTCTTCACCTTTTTTGTGGTCTCTTCAATAATTTCTGGGCCTATAAGTTTCCTCTCACCGACTTCTTCCTAACAAGTTGGAGTTCAACATATCTTTCCATATAATTCTTCATATAGATCCATTTGAATACTATAATGGAAATTATTGTTGTAGGAAAATTCCACCCAAGTCAAGTATTGATCCCACATACCTTAGAAGTCAAAATATCAGGACCTCATCATGTCTTCTAAAGCTTGAATATTCCTTTCATACTGTCCATCGGTTTGGGGGTGATAAGCAATACTCATATGAAGCTCAGTACTCAAAGCCTTATAGAGACTTTTCCAGAATTTTGATGTAAACAGGGGATCTCGATCGGACACAATTGATATAGGTTCACCATGAAGTATTAAAATTTCATTAATATAAAGTCTTTTCAGGCACTCAAGTGGTAAATCCTCTCTCATTAGAAGGAAATTTGCTGATTTTTTTAGACGATCAATAATTACCCATATTTCATCATTCCTTCTAGGTGTCCTTAGTAGTCCAGTAACAAAATCCATTGTAATGTTATCCCACTTCCACATAGTAATAGGTAGAGGTTGCATCACTCCTTTGGGATGTTGTCTCTCTGCCTTCACTTGTCGACAAACTAGACATCTTGGAACGTAGTCAGCAATTTCCCGCTTTATATTATCCCACCAAAAATATTCCTTCAGATCTCTATACGTATTGGTGCAACCCAGGTGTATAGAGAAATTTGAGATATGAGCATCATCTAATAGTTTCCTTTTTAGCTCAGGTACTGATACAAAGCATAACCTCTTCTCAAATTTAGGAACTCCTTCATACATGAAGTCAGCCAGTCTCCCATCCTTGACAGCATTAATTTTCTTGTATAGATTCTCATCATCAGATTGAGAGCTTTTTATCTTCTCTAATAAAGATGGTTTATTAATAATTTGAAATAGAAAAGATGTTTTCTTTTCCTTAACAATTCCCATATCTATATATAGTAGATCCAAAAATATATGATCTCTCCCAATCCTCATTTGAGTCAGAAGTCCATGATCTTTCCTGCTTAATGCATCTTCCACCTTATTCGCCTTTCCCGAGTGGTAGTGTTTTGAGAAATCATAATCTTTTAGTAACTCAAGCCATCTCCTTTTCCTCATGTTGAGTTCTTTTTGTGTGAAAATTTATTTCAAACTCTTGTGGTCTGTATAAATCTCACATCTCTCTTTGTAGAGATAATGCCTCCATATTTTCAGAGCAAAGATTACGGATGCTGACTCAAGATCATGAGTTGGATAATTTTTCTCATGAGTCTTCAGTTGTCTTAATGCATAAGAAATAACTTTATCATTTTGCATAAGGACTCAACCCATCCCATTCTTTGATGTGTCATTGTATATTACAATTCCGCCGCTTCTAGATGGAAGGGTCAAAATTGGAGCATTGACCAATATTATTTTCAATTCTTCGAAGAATTCTGTACATTCTTTTGTCCACACAAACTTAACTCTTTTATGTGTGAGCTTGGTTAGATGGTTAGCCAGTCGGGAAAAAATATGAATGAAATGCTGATAGTAACCTGTTAATCCAATAAAACTGCGTACCTCAGTTATGTTGGTGTGGGCCAATATTGGATTGCCTTTGTCTTTATAGGGTCAACTATGATTCCATCCTTAGATACAATATGTCCTAGAAAATAAATGGATTGAATCCAGAATTAGCATTTGCTAAACTTCCCATATAATTTATTTCTTCTAAGAGTTTTCAGAGTAATCTGCAAGTGATCCTCATGGTCTTCATAGCTTTTTGAGTATACCAGGATATCATCGATGAATACCATGACAAAGTTATCAAGATATTCCTTGAAAACTCTATTCATTAAATACATGAAAACAAAGGGTTCATTAGTCAGTCCAAAAGGAATCATAGTAAACTCGTAATGCCCATACCTAGTTCAAAATGTTGTCTTAGGAATATATTCCTTCTTCACACGCATCTGATGATATCAGGATCAAAGGTCAGTCTTTGAAAAGTATTGAGCTCCATGAAGTTGATCAAATAAATCATCAATCCGAGGAAGATGATACTTATTCTTTATTGTAATAGTATTAATTTCTTTGTAAATAATTCATAGCCTCATGGATCCATCTTTCTTCTTGACAAACAGGACCGGGGCTCCCCATGGAGAAACACTAGGTCGAATAAATCATTTTTCACTCAATTCCTCTAGTTGTTTATTTATCTCTACTAATTCCACAGTGGCCATTCTATAGGGAGTCTTTCATATGGGTCTTGCACTAGGAATTAAGTCAACAGAGAACTCAACTTCCTACTCTAGAGGATGTCCAGGTAAATCCTCTGGAAATGCATCAATGTACTCTTTCACTATGTGCATATCTTCAATTTGAAGACTTCTTTCCTTGCCCATATATATTGGTTTAACTTCATATCCAAGTATTGAATTCAGTAGAAACTACCACAAAACTGGTCAAGGGAATCCCTGCCCTTTATTAGTACTAAACATAAAGAGCTAATAAATGGGTATGCCTTTATCAACGCTAGTTAAAAGCGTTGATAAATCTAACTTTTATCAGCGCTAAAATAAGCTCTTATAAAAGGGTGCATTTATCAGCACTTATTTTAGCACTGATAAAAGTTTTTATTCTTAATTTATATAAAATTATAATATTTATCAGCACTAAAATAAAAGCACTGATAAAACAAAAATTTATTAGCGCTTTTATTTTAGCCCTGATAAAACATACCTTTATCAGCGCTTTTAGCGAGCTCTGATAAAAGTTCCATTGGTTTCTTTTTAATAACCCTAACAGTCCCTCCTCTCTCACACGCAGTAAATCTTTCGCAGAAGCTAAACCAGGACCCTCTTCCGCCATGACTTATCCTCCTCGTTCTCCTCCTCTTTCGCGTCCTCTTCTTCCTCCTCCTCCTTGTCCTCCTCCTCCTCTTCCTCCTCCTCCTCCTCTTCCTCCATTGGGTTTTTCTCCTCCGCCGCTGCCTCCATGCCGTTGGTTTTTTCTCCTCTGTCGTGACTGCCACTGCCTCCGCCGCCGCGACAGCTGCTGCCTCCGCCGTCGCGACCGCCGCTGCCTCCGCCGCCACCGCCTCCGCCGTCGCTGCCTCCACCACCACTGGTCATTGTAGGAGTATTTTTCCTTCTCTTGGGTTAATATAAATGAGAAATGATTATCCTTGAATTATTATGATGACTTATAGTTTTTTTATAAGTGAGTTGAACCTATGTGTGGGTATTTGGGGCAAGAGTGAGAGACCAGGTGGTGAGACCCTTGTATTGTAGGTTTTTTTAGATAGAGTTTGTGTGAGAAACTATAGTAAGTGGTTGGTTTGGTTCACTAGATGATGTGTGTTTTGAGGTGGGGATAAGAGTGGAACCCATGGGCTAAGGACTGTGTAAGAATTTATGTAAGGGGTTTGTGTGAGATCTCAGTGGTCGTTAGCATGTGACTCAGGATGGTAGCAAGTTAGTGAGTTTTGGTGGTTGGGGGAGACTAATGAGTGGGGTTATATTGGTGTTATGAATACCTTAGATACATAAATCCAGGGTAGATTCTTTGACATGAGGGATTGATGCATATTAGGTGTTATTAAGTTGATAGCGAAGGAATGGTCATTCCTTGGATTTTTATAAGGGAAAAAATCTCTATTCTTGAGTTTTGGTGTTTTGATTGGGTTGAGGGACATGATCATTTGGATTCCTAACCCTATTGATTTATAGCATGGTTTTAATGTGACCATCACTATTGAACCAAGATGGATGGGTTTAGGGTAATGAAGCATGGGTATATTCCTTTGGTTTTAGAATAATGTTGGGTAACCGGTGATTGTGTGGTGAGTTTTGGCATGGTGTGATGTTAAGATTGTAAAAGAGTACCAGGGGTGTCCCATTGGAAATATGTGTGTTCCCATAATTTTTTTCAAGATGTATGGGTAGGATCATTGAGTTTGAATAGGGATATGATCCTACTCACTAGATACCATGTGTTGTGCTGAAAAGATTGTACCATGAATTTTAAAGTCATGTGATTATGATGTATGTGTCGTGAAAGGTGTGATAACAGAGGATTGATCAGGGCTTACTCATTTGGGATATTCTATCTAGAATAAACTTGGGGATTATACCTAGTAAGGAGGACCTATTGGTCATGGCTTACCCATTGTATGTTCATCTTTTATATTTTAAAAAGTCTGTTGAACTCATTCTATCGAAGGTGGGTTCTATAATTTCTTGTTATCTTAAGGTGTGTTTAACCATGGTGTGGGTTGATTTCGGTTTAAGTGGGTTCTTGGGGTTTGTGGGATGTGGTAAATGGTGTACTTGGTTTTATATTATTTTATTCTCATGAGTTTCACTTTTTTATGTTTTCTTTTCAATTGGAAATCTCCTATGTTGTGCGCCTCTCCTCTGCCACGAACGCACCTCTACTGTGTGCTTAATGACACCTTCGTGGTGAGTTTTCTCTTGTTACTCATTGGTTTCCTCTTGTTCGCATGTTATTAATGTTTGATATTGATGGTTATAATGTGAAATGTATGGGCTAAACGCCCTGCTGAAAATCGTGGTCATCAGTGTTTCTTGTTTGAGCACTAAATGAATTGCATGTTGGATGTTTCTTGTTGAACATTTGAATATAAAAATTGGTAATTTATGTATACTTGACTTATGAATGAATGCCCCAGGATGATAAAACTTCTTTGATAACCCCTGAATTAACAAACAAAATTGAATAAGGGATGCATTGTAAAATCTAAAATTGTGATTGTTTGGTTTGTATGGTGTTGCGATTGTGAGCACGATTGTGTTTTTGTATGGTGTTGCGGTTGTTGGAATGATTGATATGCCATTTTTCCATGTTTTTGTTCTTCCACCATTTAATATCAATCCAAACTTTACCCATTTCAATGGCACCACCACTTTCTTACTAGTGCAATTCCACTGAATCCTAAAAAAACCACTTCTATAGGACTCTATGAGACACTTTATGGTGTGAAGATGATATTTTTTGGATTCTATATATTTTTAAAATACATGGTATGTAGTCTAGTTAAATGTAACATGATTAACCATACATGGATTTCATATATATTTTAATGCCAAACAACAGTTATCTCCAAAATTTACACCACATGAGTCATCTTTTGACTCAAACTTGGAATAAGTTTTATTTTAAATGTTACATGTCATGTGAAAGTAGGTCACACACAATGTATCTCCAAGACATATACTTCAACATGAAACCATGTACATGCCATGAAATAATGGTAGAACCATATGATATGTTTTTTACTTCACTCACACCATGTATAGATACCATAGAAACTTGATGTGTATAAACTATACACCCCTAGTGGTCATTTAAGGACTACACACCATGTATTCCACAAAAATGTGATGCATAGCTGGTGAAGTGACTCATTTTGTATCTAAAGTACATGCCTTTAGCTCAAGTTATTCTATATGTCATATATTTTCAAAGGCATCATGCAGTCTTTGTAACACTAACTTGGAATTAATTTGATATATGTCAGATTAAATCAGGTATCTTATCCATAGATGATGTTCACCCTACTAGACACACCATGTATATGGATTTCACATGAGTTTAGAAATGGTAGTATACAACCAACCTTGACTGAGAACCCTGCACATTGTGTATCCATTGAACAAATTGTGTACTATGTTAATTTCATTATTATTATTTATTTTTCACTTAGATGATAATATTTCATGTATGAGTATCCCATTATAAATATCTTCTCATGTAGATCACAATATTATGATTCCCTCATTCGTTAGAAATTGCACACGATGTGGTTTGGATATTTTAATTACCTTCACTCTTCTTGAGAGTTGATAAGTGAGAAGTGAGATGTTTGTAGAAAATATGGATTATGGTACTCCCCCATGTTTCGGTGAAGAGTCCTCCATGTATAGGTTTTAGGTAATCTATAGAGATATACAAAAGATAGGGCACAGTCCCCCGTATATAGATAGAGTTCAAGTACTTTCACATGTTTTGGGGTAGGTTCCTCTATTTCATTGTAGAGACATATGTACCATGATTTTTTTTATAAAACCCAAACAATTCTACTTGATTAATTAAATCATAATATTAGGAAAGTTCAAGATCGAACCCCTAAATACTATGAATATGAATAAATAATGGATGAATGTCAATCAGTTGACAAAAGAGTATGAAGATGGTGTGAAAGAGTTTATCAAGTTTGCAAGAGATCATGCATGTAACCCTTCTTAAATCCTTTTTCTGTGTTTACGCTGTTATTATTCAAGAAAAATTAGTTCAGAGGAGTTGCAAGAACACCTGATCTGTCACAGAATAGATTGAAGTTATACATGTTGGAATAAACACGGGGAAAAAACGAATGTAGGTAGTGGCTCGGATAACACGACATTTTATGGAATATCTGATATGATTACAAGCGTGAATAGTGAAGACGATCGTATGGAGGGTGTGATTAAAGATGTGAATGATGATGAAGATCATATTGAGGAAATGAAAAGGATAGTTGAAGATTAACTTCGTGATTTCCCAAAATTGTTTGAGAAGTTAAAGAGTTGTGAAAAAATGTCATTGTATGCTGGTTGCACTAAATATACAGCATTGTCAGCCGTATTGAAGCTGTATAATTTGAAAGTAGGCAACAGGTGGAGTGACGCCAGTTTTATGGAACTAATTTCTCTCTTGAATGACATGCTCACAAAAGATAATGAACTCCCGAGCCGAAGATATGATGCCAAATGAATTCTATGATTCATGGGTATGATCTCTGAAAGAATACACGCCTTCCCGAATGACTGTATATTGTTTCGCAAGTACCAAAAATCACTTAAATAATTCCCAAAGTGTGGTGCTTCTCAATACAAGAAATATGATTCTAGTCCTACAAAAATTTTATGATACTTTCCAATCATTCCAAGGTTTAGGTGCCTATATGGAAGTGAGAAGACTGCAGGACAATTGACATGGCATGCAAATACAAGAATTAAAGATGGGAAACTACGTCACCCGGCAGACTCTCCTCAGTGGAATAGAATTGATCACGAGTATCCTGAATTTGGAAATGAGGCAAGAAACCTTCGTCTAGCATTATCTATAGATGGGGTGAATCCTTTTGGTTTTCAGAGCAGTAGTCACAGTACATGGCCGGTTATGTTGGTAAATTATAACTTACCATCATGGTCATGCATGAAATGAAAATACATCATGTTATATATGCTTATATCAGGACCAAAACAACCAGGTAATGATATTGATGTTTATTTGGCTCCATTGATTGATGATTTGAAAATATTTTAGGATTCAGGTGTTATGTTGTATGATGCGTACAAAAAAGAAGATTTCACTTTGAAATCCATGTTGTACTGGACGATAAATGAATTTCCTGCTTATGGAAATTTGTGAAGATATAGCATTAAAGGAACTAAAGGGTTCCCCATTTGTGAATAAGTTACACAGTCAATTAGGTTGAAACATTCTTCGAAAACCTTTTTTTTAGGACAATGCATATTTCTACCCCGACAGCATAAGTACCGATCTTGGACGACATCATTCAATGGAAGTTCGGAAGAACGTACAACTCCGTCTCCACTAACAGGTGATCAATTTTTTGAGAAGGTAAAAGATTTGAACACTACTTTTGGTAAACTGTTTTTGAAAAACCTTACAAAAACTAGTTGGAAAAAGAGATCAGTTTTTTTTTTGAATTATCATACTGGAATTGTCTGTATGTCAGACATTTTCTTGATTTTATGCATATTGAAAAACAATTATGTGATAGTGTCATCGGCACGTTGCTAAATGCACCCGGAAAAATAAAGGATGGAATTAAGGATATATTAGACATGGTTTAGATGGGAATACGAGAATAGTTGGCACCAGTGAAGGGTAAAAATGAACATTTCTTCCTCCTACGGCTTACACTCTTTCCAGGTAGAAGAGATATCAGTTTTGCAACTTTTTGAATGACGTAGAGGTTCCAGAGGGGTATTCATCAAATATCAAGAACATCGTGTCAATGAGAAATTTAAAATTAAAGGGTCTGAAATCACATGACTTCCATGTTTTGATGCAAGATATAATTCCTATAGCTTTATGTTTCATTTTTTCCAAGAATGTTTTCCATACATTAACGAAGCTCTGTTTCTTCTTCAAATCTATATGCAGCAAAGTTATAGACCCGGTGAAATTTCCAACTATGGAAAGAGAAATTGCCGTCATATTATGTGAATTGGAAATGTTATTCCCGCCGACATTTTTTTATATGATAGTTCATTTAATGGTTCATTTAGTGAGAGAGATTTGACTATGTGGTCCCATGCATTATAGATGGATGTACCCCATTGAACGGTATATGAAGATTTTGAAAGGTTATGTCAAAAATAGAAGTCGGCCAGAGAGTTGTATTGCGGAGCAATATATTGTGGAGGAAGCCATTGAATTTTGTACTGAATACCTATCTGGTGTGGAAAACATTGGCCTACCAAAATCTCATCACACTGAACGGCTTGAGGGTGACGGAATTTTTGGAAGAGAGGTTATGACAATCAATATTACAAATCAGGAGCAGGATCACCTTTATGTTTTGAAAAATAGTTTCGATGTTGACCCATATGTTCAAACCCAAAAAGAAATTATTAGGCATTTGAATTTATCTAGGGATGAAAAATGGATATCAGATAGACATAATTGACAATTTATAGGATGGTTTCAGGACCATATTTTGAATCAGTTAGATGAAAATCCAGAATCAATTTCAAAACGACTTCGATGGCTAGCCGAAGGAGCAAGTGTGTATGTACTATCTTACAATTCTTATGCAGTTAATGGTTATACATTCTATACTAATGAACATGATGAAAATATCACCATGAAGAATATTGGGGTTACACTTGTGGCTGAGGCGATGCATGTTTCCGATGCTAAGGACAAAAATCCAATTTATGTGAATATGTCATACTTTGGCATCATCAAACGAATATGGGAGTTGGATTATACAAAATTCAAAGTGCCTATTTTTCAATGTAAGTGGGTTGATAATAGGAGTGATGTTAAAATAGATGAATTAGGATTCATGAAAGTTGATTTCAGTAAGGAAGGGGAGAAATAAAAACCATTTATAATGGAATCATAGGTAGTACAAGTATTTTATGTTCCAGACCCCGCAAACCAAAATTGGTCAATTGTTCTGTTATTGACCAAAATAACTGAATGGTCAGATGAAAGTTCAATGGAGGATGACCCTTTTATAGGGACTTCACAGTCATTTCATAGTGTTCCCAATGTAGATGGTGTTTTTTATGTCAGAGGAGACCACAATGAAGGGATTTACATAGTTGATAGAGGAGTCAAATCTCTTCAGCCTTTAAAGAAAAAAAAAGATAGTACAATAATCAGGTTATTTGTTTATTGTAATATACATTGTGTTACGTTCTATTATTATCTGTCCACTATAGCTTTTATGTAATCTAAATTAAATGTTAAACCACTTCTGAAGATAATGAATTTTGCACCTATTGATGTGCCCAATCCTGAGGCACAAAAGGTCTCTCAACCACCTGTTGGTGGTCCCAGTGCAGAGCAACAACAGGTTTCTCAACCAGCTTCTGGTGGTCCCAGCGCAGAGAAACAACAAGTTTCTCAACCTGTTGTTGCTGGTCCCAATGTTGATGTTAGTTCTCCAGAGAAAGATATTGATGATACTTATGAGGAAATGGTAGTAAATAAAACCCTAAAAGCACAAAAAAACAAGAGCGTCGTAGTTTGAAAATGTTATCCAAAATCCTTAAGGAAAAAGAAAAAGGCATCAAATTTGAGGTGGGAAGGAATAAGCAAGGCCAACATGTTAACCCCAACAAATCCATATTTAGTATCTACATTGGAATCGTCACTCGGCAACGTGTGCCGATTGATGTACAGTCGTGGCACCATGTTTTCACCGGTCTTAAGACACTAATGTGGGAAGAGATTACGGTAACATTATGATATCATTTTCTTAATTTATTAAAATAAAATACCAAAACGTTGACTTAATATTCATCATCCATTGCAGAGTGCATTTATAGTAGATTCCTCACACAAGGAATATGTATTAAGAGTTGCAGGAAGTATTCATAGAGGTTTCTGCACAATTTTAACGAAATATCATCTTAAAGATGCTGAAGGTAAAATCAAGTCGTACCCACCTCCTCTTTATGCACACTTGATATCCCATGAAGCGTGGGCAACATACCTGATGGAATATTGTACACAAATAAGTTGAAGGTGAATTCCTAGTAATTTTATCCATATATGATCATTGATATCTCCCTTTTTTACACTTATTGAGCATATATGATCACCCTTTATTATGTTTTATATCCTCTATGTCACACTTCACCAATCCCTATATGAAATATCCTACTCATCACACACACCATGACTCTTATATATCCTTAAGAGGGTGTTCCCCATCATACGTGATATATAAAACTATATTATCCATCTTCTTTAGGCCTAAGACTCTAATACCTACCATGCCTGAATGGCCCAAAGTCCTTCTTTTTTATTTTATTATAGATATTCCCCCTTTTAAGGCTTGAAGGGGAACCCGTACATGACCCGTAGGCCCAAGGCACAAGGCCCGACATGACCCGTAATACATGACCCGAAGTCCTAGAGGCATACCATGCCCAATACATGACCCGTAGGCCCAGCCCACTAGAACTGACCCTCCCCAGCTTCTGCATCACTGATTGCATTTAGCTCTCCACCTGCATTGTTTATCAGCTAGAATTTCCCTGTACAAAGCTGCACGGTGCCTGGACCGGATGGTGGTTTCCAAACCCTCTCATTCTTCCAATCTGGTTAGCTCTGCTTCTAATGACTGCTACCGGTGCTCTGATCCTCATCAGGGGCCTTCTCTATGTGAACTGGGCTACTTTATGGTCTTCAATGGCCTGAAGGCCCTGTGGCCCGAAGGCCTTTGATGGCCCGAAGGCCCTGAGAACCGTAGGCCCAAACCGGTGGCCCGAAAGCCCAAATCAGGTGAATAGTCTGGCTGCTACAGTACCAAACAGTGTCTTCTACAGTTCCTACTACAGTGCCTGCAACAATACTTCTACAGTACCCTATAAATTCACCTCCACCCGGTTTTGAACCTGGGTATCTTGGATGCCAAGCAGGATCCCTTACCACTTGGGTACGGGCTCGTTGGCCTAATACCTACTCAAATAGCCTTAGAAAACCTAACCAGGCTATAAAAATCTCATACCAATTTGAGTCACTAAAACACATATACTCATGCATGAAACAACGATCCATAAGTCATTTGTGACATGTACAAATTGACCGCACCTCAATCCGACGCACGGTGTGACCGGTATGGATAAAAGTGTCTGATATCAGTTTGAAATTAACATTAACTTTAGAAAACAACACAAGTGACATACGCAATACTGAGAAAATGCATTAGGATTGTTTTGATACTTTAGTAAAATGATCCATGAGTTATTTTTGACGTGTATAAATCAACCGCACCTCAATCCAATGCACGGTGTGAGCGGTATGGCCAAAAGTGTTTGATATCAGTTTGAAATTGACATTAACTTTAGAAAACAACACTATTGACATACAGAATACCAAGAAAATGTGTTCGTATTGTTTTGATACTTTAGTACAACGATCCATGAGTCATTTTTGATGTGTAGGGATCAACCGCACCTCAATCCGATGCAGGGTGTGACCAGTATGGCTAAAAGTGTCTGATATCAGTTTGAAATTGATATAAACTTTAGAAAACAAAACTACTGACATATGGAATACCAAGAAAATGCATTTGTATTGTTTTGATACTTTAGTAAAATGATCCATGAGTCATTTGTGAGGTGTAAAAATCAACTGCACCACAATTTGACGCATGGTGTGACCGGTATGGATCAAAGTGTCTGATATCAATTTTAAATTGAAATTAACTTTAGAAAACAACACAAGTGAAATATGTAATACTGAGCAAATGTAATTGGATTGTTTTGATACTTTAGGAAAACGATCCATGAGTCATTTTTTAGGTGTACGAATCGACCGTACCTCAATCTGACGCACGGTGTGACCGGTATGGAAAAAAGTGTCTGATATCAGTTTGAAATTGACATTAACTTTAGAAAAAAACACTACTAACATATGGAATACTGAGAAAATGCGTTAGTATTGTTTTTATACTTTAGTAAAACTATCCATTAGTCATTTTTTAGGTGTACTAATTGACTGCACCTCAATCCGACCCACGGTGTGACCGGTATGGCTAAAAGTGTCTGATATCAGTTTGAAATTGACATTAACTTTAGAAAACAACACAAGTGACATACATAAAACTAAGAAAACGTGTTTTGATTGTTTTTATACTTAAGTAAAATGATCCATGAGTCATTTGTGATGTGTAAGAATCAACCGCACCTCAATCCGACGCACGGTGTTACCGGTATGGCTAAAAGTGTCTGATATCAGTTTCAAATTGACATAAACTTTAGAAAATAACACTACTAATATACAGAAAACCAAGAAAACACATTCGGATTGTTTTTATACTTTAGTAAAATGATCCATGAGTCATTTTTGAGGTATATGAATCAACTGCACCTCAATCTGACGCATGGTGTGACCGGTATGGATTAAAGTGTTTGATATCAGTTTCAAATTGACATAAACTTTAGAAAACAACACTAATGACATACGTAATACTGATAAAATTCATTTGGATTGTTTTGATACTTTAGGAAAATGATCCATGAGTCATTTTTGAGGTATAATAATTGACCTCACCTCAATCTGATGCATGGTGTGACCGGTATGGCTAAAAGTGTCTGATATCGGTTTGAAATTGACATTAACTTTACAAAACAACACAAGTGACATACGGAAAACTGAGAAAATGAGTTCGTATTGTTTTGATACTTTAGTAAAATGATCCATGAGTCATTTGTGACATGTAAAAATCAACAGCACCTCAATCCAACATACGGTGTGATCGGTATGGCTAAAAGTGTCTGATATCAGTTTCAAATTGACATAAACTTTAGAAAAAAAACTACTAATATACGGAAAACTGAGAAAAAGAATTCAGATTGTTTTGATACTTTATTATAATGATCCATGAGTCATTTTTGAGGTGTAAAAATTGACCTCACCTCAATCCGACGCACGGTGTGACCGGTATGGCTAAAAGTGTCTGATATCAGTTTCAAATTGACATAAACTTTAGAAAACAACACTAATAACATATGGAATACCGAGAAAACATATTAGGATTATTTTAATACTTTAGGAAAACGATCCATGAGTTATTTTTGAGGTGTATGAATTGAACTCACCTCAATCTGATGCACTGTGTGACCGGTATGACTAAAAGTGTCTGATATCAGTTTGAAATTGACATTAAATTTACAAAACAACACAAGTGACATACGGAAAACCGAGAAAATGCATTCAGATTATTTTGATACTTTATGAAAATGACCCATGAGTCATTTTTTATGTGTAAGAATTAAACTCACCTCAATCCGATGCACGGTGTAATCGGTATGGCTAAACGTGTCTGATATTAGTTTGAAATTGTTATTAACTTTAGAAAACAACACAAGCGACATACGAAAAACAGAGAAAAAGTGTTCAGATTGTTTTGATACTTTAGAAAAATAATACATGAGTCATTTTTGAGGTGTAAAAATCGACCGCACCTCAATCTGATGCACTTTGTCACTGGTATGGCTAAAATTTTTTGATAATAGTTTGACATTGACATTAACTTTACAAAACACCACAAGTGACATACGGAAATCCAAGAAAATGCGTTCATATTGTTTTGAGACTTTATTACAACGATCCATGAGTCATTTTAGACATGTAAAAATCAACCGCACCTAAGTCCGATGCACAGTGTGACCGGTATGGCTAAAAGTATCTGATATCAGTTTCAAATTAACATAAACTTTAGAAAACAACACTACTAACATACGGAAAACTAAGAAAATGCATTTGGATTGTTTTGATACTTTAGTAAAATGATCCATGAGTCATTTTTGAGGTGTATGAATGGACCGCACCTCAATCTGATTCATGGTGTGACTGGTATGGCTAAAAGTGTCTGATATCAGTTTCAAATTGACATAAAATTTAGAAAACAACACTACTGGCATACGGAATACCAAAAAAACACGTTCAGATTATTTTGATACTTTAGGAAAACGATCCATGAGTCATTTTTGAGGTGTACAAATCGACCTCATCTCAATCCGACACACGGTGTGACCGGTATGGCTAAAAGTGTCTGATATCAGTTTCAAATTGACATAAACTTTAGAAAACAACACTATTGACATACGGAATACCAAGAAAAAGCATTCAGATTGTTTTGATACTTTATAAAAATGATCCATGAGTCATTTGTGACATGTACGAATTGACCGCATCTCAATCTAATGCACAATGTGACTGGTATTTCTAAAAGTGTCTGATATCAGTTTGAAATTGACATTAACTTTAGAAAACAACACTATTAACATATAGAATACCAAGAAAACGCATTCGGATTGTTTTGATACTTTAGTATAACTATACATTATTCATTTGTGAGGTGTACGAATTGACCTCACCTCAATCCGATGCACGGTGTCACCGGTATGGCTAAAAGTGTCTGATATCATTTTAAAATTGACATTAACTTTAGAAAACAACACAAGTGACATACGGAAAACTGATAAAATGTGTTCAGTTTAATAAATATTGATTCATTTGTGACATTTACGAATCGACCACACTTCAATCCGACACACGGTGTGACTGGTAAATCTTTTCATTAGATAAAGAATTAGTATTTATTAAATGAAATAAATCATCCAAAAACATATTGATTTTAAATTATTCCCTTTTATTGTTATCAGAATGAAAACATTTGAGTTTATCATTTATAGATTTTAGTTTCACATTTCCATATTAATTTATTCTTTCATATTAATGTTTTAATTTATTTCATTATTGTATTACTAACATAATATTTGTTTTCTTATATAGGTGAATTTTTTCCCTTGAGTTCGGATGATTTGTTCGGCAACAAATACCGTGGACGATAATTTTTGAGAGAGGATCACGGATATCAAAGGATGAAACATTAATTTTTATAACTATTTTTGGATAATTGTAATTGTAACCATGTAAAACATTGTTTGAAATGTATATATTAGTGTGTTTTTTTGTATTTATGATGTTACGTAAATGTATATAGAATTGTTTGTCAAAATATTGTGTGCATGTGCTGTTTTGTGCGTGCAGGTGCAGTTCTATGTAGGTTCTGGTTCTGCAGGTGCAGGGTAAGGTGCCTTTATCATTGCTTGTTTAGCACTGATAAAGGTCACCTTTATCAGTGCTATCTTCAGCATTGGTAATAGGTCCCTTTATCAGTGCGGAAAAAAGCGATGATAAGCGGGTCCTTTATCAGCACTCAAGATAGCGCTGATAAAGGCACCCCTTTATCAGTGCTACAAAAGCGTTGTTAATGCTGGCATTGATAAAGGGGGGTCCCCTTTATTAGTGCTCCAAAAATCACTGATAAAGGTTTTCCTTTTTCAGTGTGTTTTTTAGCACTGATAAAGGTCTCCTTTATCAACGCTTTTCAGAGCGCTAATAAAGGGACCCCCCTTTATCTTCACCGGCATTAAAAGAGCTTTTCTAGCGTTGTTAATGTCTGTTTTTAGCACTAATAAAAGGCCAAATTGTAGTAGTGATAGCTACTAGGTGGTTCTAGATAAGAATCAGGTGGTAAAGTTTCTGCCCTAAAGACAAGGGATTCTACATCATTTTCAAAAATTGTAACTCCCTTCTTCTTACAATAAATCTTTGCATCATAATTTGACATCCAATTCATACCAAGAATTATATCAAAGTCATTCATTGGTATGATGACATGGTTAGAAACTAAAGCATGTTTTGGTGTCTTGTGGGGGGCTAGTCGATGTGCCTTTGTTGCAATGATACATCCCCCGGGAGTTTTGACTGAAAACTCCTTTATTAAATCAAATTGTACATATCTAATTTCCTTGTCAAATTGAGAATATATAAATGAATGTGATGATCCAGAATCAAATAAAGTGTTGGGAAAGTTTGAGGAAACAATTAGAGTACCTGCCACCACATCATTAGGAACTTCAACCTCCACAGTTGTAATCCCATAAGCTCTCCCTTGATCTCTTGTCCTTTTCTGAGTTAATTTTCCTTGGTGCTTAGGACACTCATTTTCATAGTTTCCAATATCTCTACAATTTTAGCATTGTATATCATTTAATTGTTTCTTCCCCTTGCATTCATCATATCGATGACCCTTTTCTCCACAGTTGTAGCAGCCTCCTATGCCTTTCAAGCATTTCCTGAGATGATTCTTTCCACAGTTATCACATAATGGGAATTGCTTTGTTCCCTTGCTCTTCTTTGGTGATTCTCCTTTTCCTTTGTTATCAAAGTACCACTTCTTATCTTGGTTTCCTTTGAAAATATTTGATCTAGAAAATTCCTTCTCTATTTTGATGGCACTTGATACAATTCCATCATATGATGAAAATGTTTGAGAAGTCAGTGCCCTTTGAAGACTTGGCTTAAGACCTTTAAAGAAATGATCAATCTTGTCTACCGAGTCATGTACATAATATACAGCATACCTGGCCAACCTTGTAAAGGTAGCCTCATATTTTGCAACATTTTCTTCTTCCCTTTGTTTTAAGCAAAGGAATTTCCTTTTCATTTCAGTTCGTTGCTCACGAGGGAAATATTTTTCGCAGAATATTTCCTTAAAATTCCTCCATTCCATATCTTCTATTTCTTCTTCCTCCATGGTATTTTGAATCAGGTGCCACCATTGACCAGTGTCACCCTTGAGATCATATATTTCCAGTATTACCTTTTCATTTTCATTACATCTTAATGCCATCAATATCTTCTCAAGGGACTTGATCCATTTCTCAAAAACCACTGGATTAGTAGTCTCACTAAAATATGGGGGCTTCTACCACATGAAACAATCCAACACAAGTGTGTAATGGTTATTCGTTACAACTTGACTAAGTTGTCCCAATATGGTCATGATCTGATCTGCTCCAACATTGACTGTGTTGACTTGCTCAGTGGGGAGATCCCAACATTTCCCATGAGTATTGATTCCACTTCTTCCATTAGATTTCATTTCTAAATAATGTCACACACTAGATTAGGGTATGAATCATAATGTATAATCTTAACTTAATAAAATACTTAGCATAGTTCAAGATCCTATGCATGGCCAATCCAATAATCAGAAGAAAAAAATAGTTTCTTTGAGGAATAATTTACATTTCAATCCTTCATAATGGATTGTAAAGAAAATATGAATTATCTTAAGTTTATCCCCTGGGAGTGTCATAACCAATAGTTTATCAAGGACTGTTGTCGTGTACCAGTTATCGTTTGAGTCTAGCTCAAAGTGGTGTTTTCAGGTTTTACCCCTAGATACATCTGTGCCAGAGCCTCCACTACCTAATCGTATCCAGACAGGGATTTATTTCTTGAATGATCCACATAATCTATTCCTTACCAAAATACCAGGATGTTATTGTATGTTTATCCACAAATAATACCTTAGGGATTTGTTCCCTACTATATATTTCCTACTCTAGTTTCCAAGTTTCCTACAAAACTTCCTATGAAACCAATTGTAACACCCTGACCCCACTAGGCTGGAGCCGGTGCATTTCTTGTGATATTGGAATGGTTAGAAGGAATTAAAATCAAAAAGGAATGATCAGTTTAGTATTATTGAAGAAACTAGATACATATATTAAACCCAAATTACATTGCAAAAGGTTACAATATACAATACATAACAAAAACTAAAGACTGTATCCATAAGGACTCAATAAATGATCTCCTCTTCATCACCTGCTAAAAGTAAACAATGAAAGGGGTGATCTCAAATGCTCAGTAAGGGTTACAAATAGCAGAATCATGAATCAATAATAGATGAATTGTAAACAATTTGACATAATCAAAATGGCATGGTGAATAAATAAAAACTCAATCCATTAACAAACTGAGAATAAAACCGCTTCCATAGATTTTTTCATAGTGAAAACCTCATGGATAGTAATAACTAATAATGAATAAAGAGAATGCTAATTAATCGGACGTCATGTATCTGGCACATGAAACCATAATTCCTTAAAAATGGTTTAGTTCTGTGGGTAGAAACCCGTCTGATTTTTTGAAACAAACTCGAAGGGTTTGTCGCCAAACTGATTTGTCTCATGAGACCTACCGATGCATAGAGGAGATATAGCGGGCCCCACTCACCACTTCATGTCCAAATCATTCTTTATACACTGATTCAATACAAGATAAATATGCCTTTTCAATATCCGTATAGAGTAGAGTATGTGGATTAATCAATATTTCCATAATTAAAATAACTTTAAAAAATAAACACCGTATGTAAAATGGTATACGGTTTAGACAACAAATATATACATGATATGAGATTATGGATATTTAATATAAATATAATTTCAAATGAAATGTGATCTCAAATGGGAATTAGGTACACCACATGAGTATTATTAGGTGCACAGTACAAATTCAGTCACAACAAAATAGTAGTTTAGACAAAGTCTCTTACCAAAATGTATCGGTTGAATAATATGACCAGAACTTAATAAGCCTCAAATTAATCATTTAATAACATGAATATAAAAAGAATAATGTTATTATATATCAAATAGTAGTACAAATATACCTCATACAAGAAATAAGTGGCGAACACAGAAAATCTCAAAGAAATGAAAGCGAGATGAGAAACCCATTACAAACATTTCGGCATGGTAACGAGTGTTATCGTGAGGGTTTAATGAGAGGTAAAGGGGTATTAATTATTTATATCTCACAAGGGATGTATGAGGGAGGTGTGAAAGCATACCCCATCATTAGGAATTAAAAATAAAAGGGCACAACATAGGGAAGATTCTTGAACAAAAGTGAGAGAGAGGATCCCTTACCTTACACTCGAAGGTGTTCTTGATTGTTCTTAACGACCTGAATAATAAAATTTAGATTAATTAATTAATAATTCCAGAACCTCATCAACATTTAATTGATATTTTATAAAATTATTAAGTTCATTAATGTATTTTTTATGGGTTTAAGAGATTCAATTTTATTGTTTTGGAAGCATTTTCTTACTTAGTTTCATGATTTGTTTACTTGTATTCATGAATGGTAGTTTGTTTGAAATATGGTTAAACATATATAATTGTTAATATAAATTATTAGTGACATTAAAGAGATATAGATGATCTTATACTGATTCTGGTTATGTACTATGAGGATGGCTCATTCAATGAGTCAAAAATAAACTCTTGGATTTGGCTTGGCGGTTTTGTGCACAATAAACTTGTTTTGTGTTATTATTCTATATTATGAATGTGTAAAGATTCCAGAACATTAATCAAGATAAAATACATATATTATTACCTGGTTCAAGCATTGATAAGGTTCCATGACCAGTATTGAAGATAGTAAAGCAAATTGAAAACTCGTCTTCCTTGAGTGTGACAAATTTACACATCTTGGACGGTGTTTGCATTTATTGTATAAAAGGAGGGGGAAAAGAGAGATTATGATGAAATATTTCATTAGAACAATGAAAATCCAGTACATGTAAGGTACTGGAATTATCATGGAATATGGATGAGTGGATGTGATAAAGGAGAACGAAATAATGAAACTTTGAAAAAGAAATTGAAAGAAAAGAGAAGGAAGGTTCACCTCTTGAGTACTCCTCCTTGAGAATCTCCTTAAGGCCTTTGTTTTTGGCCTTTTGGTGAGACTAGTAGGTCTTGAACGTGTGAAGAGGGCTTGAGAAGATTATTTGGAAGAATTTAGGCAAGTCTTGAAGCTTGATTGGTGTGGGAGGAAGAGGGGGTGAAGGGTGCTTTATATAGTGGAGGGGAGAGGAGTTTTCTTAATATTATAAACATTAATATATTATTTCCTCCCAAGACAAGAAATAGTGAGTATTCCATGAAAAAGATAGTAATATATGCATGTTTGTTTGATATTTTGGTGCTTATGTCACTCATGATTCTAGGAATAGTGAATTTAAATTATAATGTATTTATACGGTAAATTAACGTATTTTTACTATTCACCAAAAATTCAAGTATTTCAGAAAAATCCAAAAAATTAAACCTTACCATTTTTCGATGTGTAGAATCAAAAAATGAAGTCCATTTTTTAAAAATAATTTTCTAAATATGATTAATTGAATATTTAATTAAAATCATTATTTAATCAAAAAATATAAATACTTAAAATATTCATCTCCATTTTTAAGGTGCCTAAATTTGTTTATACACTCAAGGGTATGGATACCATTCATAAAGGTCATATTACTATTCATAAGGGTAAGTTACTATTCATAGGGGTATGTTACTATTCATAAGGGTAGGTTACTATTCACCCAAAATTAAGTTAATTATATCATACTCTAAATATCATCTTGAACACCACCGTGTATGTTAGTTTTTTAAAATTAAAATCACAGAGATGAAAAATTTAAGTTTAATGGTTAGGTTATGGCTATATCTTATAATTTTCCATGTTTTGTTCCATAGAGGCTCATTGATTCATGAAATATAGTCTATCAAATGAGTATAGTGTATTTAAGAGAAACATACCATATAATGTTTGGGGTGCTAAAAAATTTAAACATATGGCATGTGATTGTAAGGAAAAGAATCTTGAAGAATCAAATAATCGGTTAAATGATACCCACCCAATGGTGAGGTGTTTTAGTTTCAATGAATTGGGTCATTATTCTAACATGTTCCCAAAGTTAGTAACTCAGGCTATAAATCATAAATATTGGAAGCAAAAGGGTGTGGAAAAATATTTTTATATTACTATGGTTGGAATTGGGACATCAAAAGAAGTGGTGAAAAGTATGTTACTTGTTTATTAAAATTATTACAACACATTATTTCACTCTGTATCTTCAAATTATTTCATTTTTGATAAATTTTTAAGTAAATTAGAAATATCGCCTCATGAAAGTAAGATAAAAAATTTGGTGAAAACTCTAAGTGGAAGTATTAAATCAACCAAGATTTATAGGAATCTTCCTATTGTTATCAATGGGATGGTATTTCCTAAAAATCATATTGAAATAGACATAGTATAGTTTGATATCATTTTGGTTATAGATTGGATTTTGGTTTATCATGCTAAGATATATTGTAGATCCAATAATATTTTTTTTAATGATTTTATTCCTTTGATAACATACCAAGAAACTGAGAAACTAATTAGATATGGTAGTAAAAGTTACCTGGATCATATTGTTAAAAAGAAAGAAACTGTTCAAATTAGTGATGTTCAAGTAGTGAATGAATACATGGATGTTTTTTCAAATGATTTTATTGGTGTTATTCTTTATTAGAAGGTTGAATTTACTGTTGACATAAAGATTTATGTTAATACTATTTCTAACCCCCATTATGGAATGGATCAAGAAGAACTTTTAGAATTGAAAAACCAATTATAGGAGTTATTAGATAAAGGTTTCATTTGACCTATCACTTCACCATGGGGTGTTCCTATTTTGTTTTTTAAAAATAAATCTAGTTCAATGAGACTTTTTTTTGACTATAGAGCTTTTAATGACATCATTTTTTAGAAAATGTATCATTTTACTCACATCGATGATTTATTTGATCAGCTCTAAAGAGAATAGTAGTTTTCAAAGGTTAATCTTAGGTTAGGGTACCATCAATTTTAAGTGAAGAATGAATATATTATGAATACTGTGATTCATACATTATATGGGAATTATGACTTTATAGTTATTCCTTTTGGGTTATCCAGTGAACTTGATTTATTTATGGACCTCGCAAATAGAGTTTTCCATGAGTTCTTGGATAAGTTTGTGGTTTTGTTTATTGATGACATTTTTTATATTATAAAATTCAAGAGGAATTTGAGATATAAATAATGACTATTTTAAAAACCTTAAAATAAAAGAAATTATATGGGATATTTAGTAAGTGTGAATTTTGGTTGCAAAAAAAATTCTTTCCATTAACACATTGTTTCTAAATATGGCATAATTGTTGACCCTGATAAAACAAAAAAATTTGAAAAAAGAAAAAGACCCAAAAATATTATAGATATTAATAGTTTTCTTAGATTAGCAGGTTACTACCAATGGTTTGTGAAAAAATTTCTTAGTTTTCTTGCCCACTGACTAAGTTAACTCAAAAAGGAGTTAAATTTATCTAGAAAAAATAATGTGATGATTTTTTCCCGAAACTAAAAAATGATTGGTAAATGACCTAGTTTTGGACCTACCTTATAGAAATTGTGAATTAATTATCTATAGTTTTTCTTCCTTGAAAGGACTTGGTAGTTTCCTAATGCATAATGATTAAGTAATTTCTTATGCTTAAATTACCCTACACAATATCTGGAATTAGATTCTATTTTTTCAGTTTAAAAATTTGGAAACATCAATTGTATGGAGTAAAGTGTGAAATATATACCGATTACCAAATTTTCAAATATATATTCACTCAGAAATAATTGAAGATGTAACAAAGAATATGGTTGGAACTGATCAAGGGTTATTGTTGTATGATTCATTACAATTTTAGAAAATAAAACAAAGTGGATGATTCTTTAAGTTGAAAAAATAATGCTATATTAACCATGTCACATTTTTAATGTGACCCTTTGGTTAATGATTTGATAATTTTTTTCCTAGAAGTTGTGTATGCTGGTACATCCTCTATTTTCTTTCAGTTTTTAGTGCAATCAACTTTGCTAGAAATAATTAATCAAGCTCAGAAGAAGGATCGTGCTTTGTAGGAAAAGGTAGAATCTATTAATAGGGATAAGTTGCCTAATTATAATAGTGATGAAGAAGGTATTTTATGATTTGGAAAAAATATTATATCTACCTTTTGATTCCAAACTAAAGAAATAGTTTTTTAGTGAAGCTTATAATTCTCTATTTTCCATTCATTCGGGAAGCACTAAGATGTGTAGATACCTTTAGGAGTATTACTGGTGGGATGGAATGAAAATAGATATTGATGACTTTACCCTGAAGTGTTTAACTTGTCAGTAGGTTAAATTGGAATGGAAGTTATCAAAGTTAATGCTTCAACCTTTTCTAGTACTGGATTGTAAATGGAAAAATATATTTATGGATTTCTTGGTGTTATTTCCAAATACTTCTTGAGGTAACAATGTGATTTGGGTTATTGATGATCAATTAAGTAAATCTATGAATTCCCTTCCCATTCAAGAAAATATTTAATTTATCAAATTTCTCAACTATATATAATAGATATAGTCATGTTACATAGAGTACCTCTCTCTATTATATTAGTCCATGATTTGAGGTTCACATCAAATTTTTTTAAAGGACTTCAGAAGTCATTTTCTACTAAATTAAATTTTAGTTTTTTCTTTTAATCCCAAAAATGGTGGTTAGTCTGAGTAGACGATTCAGACCATGGAAGATATTCTTAATTATTTTTCAATGGATTTCTAGGGAAGTTTGTATCAACATATTTCTTTGGTTGAGTTTTCTTATAAAATTATTTCTCATTTCAGTTTACAGAGAGAACCATTTGAGGAATTATATGGAAAGAATTTTCGGACACCAACCTTTTGGGATGAATTAGGAGAGAGGAAGTTTATGAGACTAGGTTTGGTAGAGGAAATGTCTAAGAGGGTTTTTTTTATTCAGCAACATATTATTCCAGGTCAGAGCATGCAAAAATTTATATGCATAACTGGAGGAAAGATCTTTATTTTGAGGGAGGTGATAAAGTTTTTATTAAATTAACTCAATGGAAAATTGTTATATGTTTTGGTAAAAATGATAAGCTAATTCTATGGTTCATTGAACCATATGAAACCCTAGATAAATTTGGATCAGTTTTTTATTGAGTGGCCTTACCTTCAAGTTTATCTCAGGTGTACAACATTTTTCATGTCTTGATGTTAAGAAAATATGTTCTGGATTCATATAATTTTTTGATACCTAAAGTAGTTTAGTTGGAAGACAACATTTATTATAAGGAACATCATATTCAAATTCTTGACCACAGAGAGAAATTATTTTAGAATAATTTGATTCACTGGGTTAAGGTTTTTTAGAAAAACCATATGGATGAAGAGGGAAAATGTGAATCTGAAAATGTTATGAGGGAAAGATATCCCCACTTGTTTGATAAGTGAATAAAATTAAGAGGAAACAATTTCTAAAAGTGTGGAAGAATTTATAAATCCATGTAATGATATAATAAGTCATTTTCAAATTCATTAATATGATTTATATTCATTATTTTCATTATAAAAATATAATGTAATTTTTAAATCAAAAATGAAATAGTTTTAATTAAACTCTTTTATTATAAGGTTTTATTTAAAATCATAATTTATAAATTATAGTATTTTAAATTTTAAAAATTTAATTTAATTTTTTAATTCATGATATTAATATTTACTTAGGTAAAAAAATTTTGGTTTTTTGGGAAATATTGATTTTTCTATGAATGGTGAAAATACCGATTTTTGTAAAAATGCCTTTTCTTTTAAATAAATCAAATAATTTAAAGGTAACATTATGTTTTTAATATTATTTAAAGTTAAATAAGTATTATTTAGTTATATTTAATCTATTTAATTACATTTGAATAAAATTTATATTTTATTTCAGTGTAAGTTTGTTTTTGGGTATAAAAATGGTATTTTTTTAAAACTTTTTTAAAATGCATAATGTTTCTCTATTTTAATAAATTAAGATAATTCATAATGAGGAATTTTTTAAAAGAAATTTATAGATTATATATCAATAAACATTAATTTTAAATTCATTCAATGATAATTATTATTCATATATTTAATATAAAATCATCTTTTTCTAGAAAAATACGCTTTTTCATCGCATCAATGGGTTTTTTTAAAATTAATTTATTCCAATTAAGTAAATTTAATTAAATAAATTAGATTTAATATTTTTAATTATAATAATTTATATTTTAAAATAATTTTAACTTAATTTTCTCCATAATAAATAGTGAAAACAGTAAAAATTAATTAATGTGGTTAAGGTAAAAACAGATTTTATGAGGGGTTAAACTAAACAGATAAGGGTTAAAATGACCTGAAAATTAGAAAAAATCTATTTTATGGACATATTTAGACCTTATAATGTATAAGGGTAGATAATGGAACATTCTTGAGACTTTGGGTATGTGAAAAACATGAGTACACCTTTTTCTTTACAAAAATTACAAGTATGTCGCTCACCTCACTTATAAAAGGAAACCCCCTCTCCTCTCCACTTTACACCTTAAAAACCCTTTGGATCAGAAAATAAATACCAAATTATATTAATAAATTCCCTATATAATACCTAGAGCCCTTATTTATATCATAATTCCATCTTAATAATTCTTTAATTCTTACCTAATGAGGTTTCCTGAAGAATAGGTATTGTGCTTAACTGTGCATGTTTTTTTAATTTATTCTTCCACCTCCTTAAAATATTATTAAATTATTATTATATAATAACAAAAAAAATATACCATATATATATATATATATATTATTTTAATTTAATTACCTAAATCCATCTCCTCTTCCATTAATTGGAATACGAAATCATCATTCATGTGTATGGCAGATTACCGCCTCGCGAACCGTTATCATTCGTTTTCCATAATCAACTCTCATGGATTGTTTTATTGATGTATTTAAAGTATATATATGATATTTTTAACTTATATATACATATTTAGTTATGATATCATATATAACTTCTTACTTTACATTCCATGGTGGATAGGATAATGTTGCTTCTATGTACGATGGACTATCGCCTCGCTAAGCGATGTGATTAATTTTTCACTAACGCTTTACATGGATGGTAATGAGGATAAAGTTAATGAATATATATGATATTTATTAAATAATAATTATATTAATGAAGTATTTATTATTATAAAAATATAATATATCACATTGGTTCTTACACTGAAAATCATAACGTCATTCATGGATGTGTGGACTACAGCCTCCATAAAGCGATGTGATTATTTTTTCAACACTAAATGAAATGGATTATATGTATAAGTATATTTAAATAATTATTATGATATTTGTGATATTATTATAATTTTTAATTAAAAAATAATTCATACCTTCTTTCCATATTGATTATAGAAAAATGGAAACGTTAGTTATGCATCTGTACGGTATATTGTCTCCATGATCGTAACATAGTTCATTTTTCATAACCATCTATCATGATTAGTTTAAAAAGTATAATTATAGTATAAATATTATAAATATTTCAATATTATTATTTTTTAGATGTTGAATAATGACCACTTTGACTAATGTTCAACCTACTGAAGTCATTTTTGACACATAATTCAAATATTATCGAAACAACCAACATAAACATAATTGATTATATAATTATATATAAAATGGTAATAAGTTAAATAAAAGGAATAATAAAATTTAAAAAGTTTCTCGAGAAATTAAATAATTAACATATAAGTTTATTATTCAGGGATATAAGAAACGTACGTGACAAGTCAGACTCAAGGTAAAGGATTTCGTCTTAATTTCCTTTTATTGAGGCATATTTTGATGTTATGCACCTATATACTTTTACAAAATGTTTTTACATACCCTTTTACATGTTATATGATTAATTTATCTACTATAATGGTATTTAAAGTTTTTTTTAAAATTTTATTCTTTCATGGGGCTTATAATTCAAATATTTCCAAAATGATAAGGGTCTTTTCTTTTAAAAAAATATCCTTCAATGTTTTTGTTATAAATATCTTTTTCTTCCACATTCATTTTTTTAAAATGATTTAATTATAGACATGATAGTTTTATAAATGAAATGTATGTCTTTATTTTTATTTTTTTGGAAAAAAAGGAATCTTTTATGGATTTTTTGACTTTCCTTAAAAATGACCAAAGGAATGTTCTATTTTTAAATGTACAGTGACAACGACTTTTCCTACCATCGTAACCATTATTGGAACATCAACTTAATTTAAAATATTTCATTTTTTCTTAAAATAAAAAACCCTCCTTTCCTTTTTTTGGGTATTTTGGTATTAAAAATAGTTTTTTCAAATCAAAGGGTATTTTGGTATTGAAAATGGGTTTTTAAAAGAAAGGGTTATTTTATATCTGAAAGTGATTTTCATATGAGTTTAAAATAGTTTTTCAAGGTTTTAATGATGAAAATTTGCAAGATTAAAATGTTTTATTCATGATATGGACCTTGGAAACTATTTATGATGGGTGAATCCAAATTGTACCAGATGATCCCATTATAGTTATATGATGGGTGTTCCCATATAGCTCTCCAATGCATTAGGTAGTGATTATATTCTCATGTTAATTATATTAGATGTTGTTCGTATAGTTATTCCAATTTTGAAAGGTTCTATAAGGGTTTTACGAGATGATGTCTCAAGGAACCTATATGACTTTTCTATGCTTTATAATGAGTTTTTATAGAAAGAATTTATTTTTAAAAGTTTATATAAATGATTTTATTAAAATAATGATAATTACATTTTTGGGTAAAAAGATATGTTTTTAAGAAAAGGTTTTTCATGTGTTTTCACATTTTTCATTGCACTAACCATTTTCTTATCTTTATGTCCCTTATGGATATTTTTGTAATCATACCACATTTTTAAATGTATTTCACCAGATTTAAGGATTGGTAAGCTATATTAAGAGGTCATATTGAAATTCATGAATATTTTTTATGAAAATAAATCATGTTTGGTTTTAAAAGTTTTATATGGTGGAAAAAATGGATATGGATCGGAATTATCCACTTTGTATTATATGGTTTTTTTATGTATGAGTTATGACTAATTCTCTAAAACTATAAAATTTAAAAGATACTAAAATTAAATAGAATTAATTATTAACTTAAAACTCAATATTAAGTAATTTTTAATTCAAGGACCTTATAAAAACTGATAAAAATGACTAAGTATTAGTTTTATAAGGGTTTAGTTCTGCATAAGAAGTAATTTTAATGTAAGGATCATATTTTTTTAAGAATTATATTCTATATAAATATAATTTTTTATATAAGTATGAATCTATTTAAGGATTATTTCCATTAATAGAGATAAATTTTTGTAATCATCAATTTATTCATAAGGATCAATATATGTAATCCTCAATTTCTTCATAAGGATCAATTTTGTATGGATCAATTTTTTTATAGGGATCATATTCCACTTTGTAAGGATAGTATTAAAAATTCATGAGGATGTTACAATCTATATAAGGGAAAGTATACAGTTCACAAGGATGAATTCATTTAACACTTACAAAAATTTGGGAAAACAAAATTTCTTAATGATTTTATGAGACCTTTATAATGATGGTATTTAGAAAAAAATCCACATCATAAGGATAAAATCCTTTTCATCATAAGGATGTTTGGGAAATAGTTTTCTAAAATTTCAAAAAAAAATCTGAAAACTTTTCCACACAAAACATAATTAAAACAATATAATGATATATAATTGATAAGTGATAAATAACAAGAAAATAAATAAATAAATAATAAGAAAATTAAACATCATGATTTTTTTCTATAAGAAGTGTATGATTAAATCATGAAAAAAAATTATTTATTTTAAAATAATAAATTCATAATAATCATAAGTAAACAAATTACAAAAAAAACTATATATTTTTAATTATCCAAACAAAAAAGGATAAAGAGTCACTACTAGAAAAAATAATTTTCTTATTGGATAGAATCATGTGAATGTCATTTGGTATTTGATAATGCTATAAATTTTTACCATAATTTAGTTTTTTCTACACCTTTTCATTCCCCACTGAAATTCCTTTACCCTTCCCTCCACCCCAATTCATATTATGCTCCTCCCCCATTATGATTCCTATCACACACTCAATTAGTTATCCCCCCTCCTTTGAGTGTGCCCTTACTCCCTTTCACATTCAATATCCCTTGTACACCCTTGATTTCATTCATCACTTGTTACTCCCCCCACTCCACTCACCAACACACCTCCCCCCACACAAATACTAGATAATTCCCTTCCCCTTATTTATAACTCCTACAGAATTACCCTATATCTATGTGAAACCTCCTAGGATTCATTTATGATTCATCTTTCACTAAAGACTTTTCAAGTTCCTTTTCCATATAATAACTATACAATCCCTCCCCTTTGTCCATTTAGTTATCTCATTGTCATCCCTTATTGGTTTTATTTCCATTGAAATATAGGTATTATCTAATATATTTCATCCAGAATAATTTCTTATTTTGAATAATTTTTTTAGAATATATTTTTATAAGTAATTATAAAATTTGATATTTATGTTATAAAATTTATGGAAAGAGATGTTTTAGACAAAATCTAGGCATGAAGAACTTTTATCATTGAAAATTTTTAAATACGCATTCCTTTGTGTATTTTACTATTAAAAATTATTAAAAATACATGTTTAGATTTTTATTTATTTGAATATAGTTGAGGTTTTTTATGTTTTATTTTTTTTAAAAGAAAAAAATGGTTTTCAAAGCTTTAATATTTTATCCTTGTTATTTTTATTTTAATTATGTAATATATTAAAGAGTTTAAAAATTAATTATATATAGTTATTAATATAGTTTAAATATGTAGTATTTTGTTTTCATATTAACATGTTTCTTATATATATGTATTAATTTTTTAAATTTTTTTACAATATTGTTTCTATATTTAAATTTTTTATTTTTTATTAATGAATATAATGGTAAGAGCTAGATTGATCTACCAAATATTTTTTTAGCTGAATATTTTTATGGGATTATGTAATGTATTAATTTAACCAATGGATTTCAAAGTAATTTGATTATTTATCCAAAAAAAATTGAAGATTAGTTTCTCTTAAAATGAGATACTATTATAGAACATCAACTTTTGAACAGGTTTTTGAAAATCTATAAGACATGGAAAAGGCATGGGGAAGAATGTGTTCTCTATCACTGGTCAAAATTTATTTAGATGGATGTTAATCCAATAATAGTTAATCTGATTAATGTAATTCTTAATTAAATGATGCATCAATTTTAACCTAAAGATAGTAACATTGTGAATGATGACATTGGATGGAGTAATCCTTAAACTTGTACAGGTGGAGTAGAACTAAATTTTATTGAAATTATTAATAATGTGCATACTTAATTATATCTTGGATGCACCATATTCTATAAATTTTTATTTATTAATAAAATATTGCACCTAAAGACCTTGAATTAGTTGATAGACACCTCCTTCTATATATTGTCGGTACTTTTGTAAAAGGTACTTTTTTCTTGAGTAATGGTTTCATAGCCACACTACCAAGCTCAAAAGTTGACCAACAACCTTGGTTTCATATATTATTCCATTTATAAAGGGTATAAAAACTTTATGTTTCCTATAAAAGATAATTAACTACTATGTAACTATACTGTTTATTATACTTCCAAGTGGAAGGAAAGTGAGATTAATCAAGGTAGTCAGATTCTTCCAGAGAGGGTATTGAATGAAGAAAAATAGATTTTCACTAAGCATATGAATTAATTCCCATTGAAACTAAGGTTTCAAATATTATTTATGTTAGCTAAAATTTCTATACTAATGACATGTAATTCAAATAGAAATAAAGAGGCTAATAAGTTAGCTCAATAAGAGATTCTTTAGTAAGGGAGGATTTTTTATCAGAGACACTAATAATTATCCTAGGGATGTCATAATGTTCAACTATGATTGGTATATATTTTTAACCCATTCGGATCTATGGTTGGTGTAACACATAGTACGTAGCCAGTGGTCTTGGGTATATATAACCTTCCTCCATAGTTATGTATAAAGAAATAATTTTTTTTTCTTTCCACTCTTATTGATGGACAGAGAGGTCCTGATGATAAAATAAATGTTTATATAAAACCACTAATTAATGAGATGAAATAATTTTAGATAGATGTTTCAAAGTATTTTGATTCGGTAACATGAAGATATTTTTATAATTCAGGCCTATTTATGATGGAAATTCAATAACTTACCAGTGTATGGTTTCTTATCAGGTTATAGTAAAAAAGAATAATTATGTAGCCATTTTTTTAATAAATGTAAGAAATAAACATAGTTTAAACATGGTAGAAAGTTGTTATACCTTAGTTACAATATCTTTCTTCCTCTATTAACCAAGTTTAGAAAAGTAATTTTTTTCTTTTGATTGGAACTAAGAGAATGACCGAGAACTGAAAATAATGTTTAGGTGTCAAATTATAGCATAAATTGACCAAGAAAATGTTTTCAATGTATATGATTTTTATGATTTATTGGCACCTTAATTTTCATCCATTATAACTATAAATAGATAGCATAGTCATAATTAGAATAACCAAAGTATTTTCTTTGGATTTTATTTTTAGAAAGATATAATTTTAAGGTACAATTGGGATATGATGCACATTAATAAAAATGTGAGTGATAATATACTATACACTTTTATTTGGAATCAAGGTAAAATCAAAGTATAGTACCAAATATTGAGGTTATTAGAAAGAAATTATATTGATAAAAACTTCAAATATATATATGGATGAATGGTAAGAGGGAATAAATTTGAGCTGTATAGAACATGATGAGTAAAAAAGATAAATATATATTTCTATCAATTTTTAAGACTACCAAGTTTCTTGATAGTTATTTCTTTAATATTTCCATGTGTGTCAATATGGTTAGCAAGAGATTACAGGGGTTTAAAAATCATGATAATAATATTTTTCTTCAAAATTTAATACCAATTTTAAGACGTGAATTTTTTCCTACCCATGTTGTTGGTTCAGTGATTAAAGTTTCTAATTTTTTTAGAAATCACTATCTAAGAAATCATAGCATGAGTGAATTAAAAAATATTTAGAAAAATACTGTGTCACTAGAGAAACTATTTCTACATTTTTTGATTTCATGATCCACTTGACTATACATTTAATTTTTGAAGTCATTTATTATAGTCTCATGAAATTTAGGAAGATGTATCTAATAGAGTGATACTTGAATATATTGAAAATATAGGTGTGTAACAGATCTCATCAAGTATATTTTATTACCAAGGGTTATTTTATGGGTGATTTTACTAATTTATTTAAAGAATATATTGATGAGGTTAAAACAGTATTAGATAAACCCTCCCAAATTGTTGAAGGTCCAATTAAAAAAGGGATAATGTTTAATATGAACAATGATGAGTGGGTTCAATCTTACTAATAAATGTTACTAAACACTCTATCGATTATGATATATATAACATAAATTATATAGTTGATATATTATTCCTTGTGTTTATATATTTAATCTATTCTTTGTCTATTATTGTGTCAAAATTTAGAACACATTCCCCTAATTTGAAATGTGAAAGGCCATGTTCCACTTATCATCAAATCCAACAACTTCTTTTTAACACATTTTATGAGTAGTTAAAGACTCGCATAAAAATATATACTTGATTTAATATTTTTATAATTTATTTGAGGTTAATTTTCACAACCATCCGTCCATTAACTTATGTTAACTTCTCAAATTCACATGACTCATGAATCAGGTTCTCATATAATGACCAAATAACTCAACCAACTAGTTGACGATCCTTTTTTTACAACTCATCGTTACAAACCTTTGGATGTTAACAGATTTCAATGTTTTATTTGGAATATTAATGTCAATTGAGCAATGAAAATTAGTAGTGTTGGTTGTCTATCTTTTGATGTATGTTATTTCTATGGACTTATGAGGGAAATTATTTTAGTTAATTATTATTATGGATTAAAATATATATTATTGAAGTGTTATTAGTTTGATCTGGTTCTTGGAATAAAATTAAACCATTTCTAATTTACATTACTAAACTTTAAATTTTATTTTATAAATATGACCAAGTAATAAATGAACCCTTTAAATAAGTATCATAAGCAGAGAATGTTTACTTTTTCAACACTGATTTGAATTGGAAATTTTGGTGAAAATGTCCTGAAGTGGGAGTTCTCTTATTAAACAAGAGGAACCAAATATTTTTTCCTTTCTTAAGTAAATACTTGACCAAACCACTATATTTTTATGAGAAGAAGATATAAAATGGTACAGGGAGATATTTAATGGTGATATAATAGATTTATATGATTTGTGAATGGTAGCTTGTATTTTTTTCAGTTTCATATAAAAGATATTAACATTTTTAAAAGTATTTATGAATTATTTATATTAAAATTTCCCTATTTAATTTTTTTTATAAATGTATAAATATCATAGTAATATCATGTTTCATCATCTAGAATTTTTGTCATGCATGTTTTCATTTTTTATGTTAATTTAGTGTAATTTTTTTGTAAGTATGTTCTATTATCATTTTATTTTTATTTAATTAAAAAATTACTCATTTTTTAACACATTATTAATTTATGTTTATCAATATCTAATATGTGGACCCAAACATAAACATTACATAATATAGTTTC
This sequence comes from Viscum album, assembly GCA_963277665.1. Taxonomy (NCBI): domain Eukaryota; kingdom Viridiplantae; phylum Streptophyta; class Magnoliopsida; order Santalales; family Viscaceae; genus Viscum; species Viscum album. The sequence continues at coordinate 2,129,721,689 of OY728155.1, read as the reverse complement.
TTTATATGATAATTCACTTTATTTCATTCCCATATATCTTTTGGGTTTATAGTTTTAGATAGTTGGGTCATAACTCTCACATAAAAAACCCATATATTATAAAGAGCACACTTTTAATTAGTATTTATTTTTCCCACAAAATAAAACCATCAAAATGAAAAAAAAATTCTTGGTATAAAAAATCTTCATGGCTTTATACTTTACTTATTCATTGTTCTTACTCATCCTTAAGCCCTGTGAAAAAAACTAAAACTTGGGATAAACACAAAAAAGATCAGTAAGGTACATAAAAGTAAGAGATCCATTAATCCAATAAAAAAAATGAAAATCCATAAAAAATTTACCTTTTTAATAATATTATTTGAGTTTATGAAAAAAAATTCCTATATGAAAAACACACACTTTTTTCTCAAATAAAAACTTTAAAACCCATAGAAAGAAAATATAAACCCTTTTAAGAGCCTTAGAGCATTATATTCCAAACCTATATTATAAGTCACTAAATACCTATTAAATATAGAGGAGAAACTATACCATTTAACATCCTACATCTTTGATTTTATGATAAGGAACATTACTTAATGCATTGTAGATCTATATCGGGCTCACCCATCATATAAGTCGTATCAGGATAACCGGTCATATAAGATATATTGGACTCACACCTCATATAATTTTTATTGGGCTCAACTATCATCATATATAATTATCAAGAACCATATAATGAATAAAACATTTTATTATTTCACAATTTCATCATAAAACCCTTTAAAAACTCTTTTTAACACATATGAAAAACATTTTTGGATATCGAAATACACCATCCTTTTAAAAACCCATTTTCAAAACTAAAATACCCAAAACAAAGGTAGATAGGGTTTTTCATTGAATCAAACATGGAATATTATAAATGAATCCAAAAATAAAATAATAATTATGGTAGTGCGAAAATTCACTAAAACCATATATGCTAAAATAGAACATTCTATTTTACTTTTTATATAGAACGTGAAAACATTATGTTTAAAATATGTAAAATGATTCATTTTAAAAACTTTTGAAATAAAGTAAAAAATAAATATAAAATTTCCTTTATAATTTATTAATGATCATATAATTACAATCATAAAATAATTTTAATGATATTTTCATGGAAAAAAAGGATTTATAAAATAAATCTTTAAAACATTTAAAGTTAGGTTTTAAGTTAAAGTGTCCCTTACCTTGAGTCCAACTCATCACTTACATTATTTATTTTTCTGAATAGTAAAATTATGTTAATTATTTACTTAATTAAAAAAATAAAGTATATTATTCCTTTTATTTTATATATCTATATTCTATATTAAATTACTTAATCATTTTTGTTCGTATCAGATGTTTTGACAATATTTTCCTCATAAGTCCAAAATGACATTGGTTAGTTGAATATAGTCAAATTAGTCATTATTCTATAATCTCTAGAATAATAATAATATGATGATTATAATTTTTATAATAAATTAAAATTTTAAAACCAACCATGAATGTTGGTCATGAAAAATGAAATCACTTATAATAGTGGAGATGGTAGGTCATATGTACGCATGGATAGCGTTTCCGTTTTTCAATAATCATGATAGAAAGAAGGTAGGTATTATTTTATCTTTAAAAAATTATTATTATATCATAAATATCATATTATATCTTTAAAGAAACATATATATCATCCATGTGATGTTGTGATGAAAAATTAATCTCATTGCTTCGTAAAGGTGGTAGTCCACTTATACGCACGAACAATGTTATCATTTTTAACAGATAGAAATATAAGAAATTATATGATATATTACCTTTTAATAAGGTTAATTATGTCATTAATATAATTTTATATATATATATATATATATTAATTAAATCCATCAAAATAAATATTCATGATAGTTGGTGATGGAAAATGAAACACATTGATTCATAGAGGCAGAAATCCACACGTACGCACGAGTGGTGTTTTCATTTCTCATAAGATATAAAAGGAGATAAAAAAGGGTTGTTTCATAATCATAAAAAAAATATTAGTATATGTAATATAAAAATTTTAGTATTTCATCATGGTTAAATAACATTTAAAGAAGGTATAAGAATAAATAAAGTTGAAATAGATCGATTAGAAGGTATACCTTCTCCTTAGACAACCTCTTTGGGTTACACCTTATGCCAAAGAGTTTTAGTCTTTCAAAATTATTTCCCATATAAGATAACATATATTGGTGTTACTCGTGCCTTTCTAGGGAAATGATACAATGTTACCATTCATATTCTTTCTCAAAATGGTTTATGTTTTATGGAATGATTCTTATGAAATCCATTTCTCTTTCATGGGTTATATGCTTATGAAACCTGCTTATTTTAACAGGTTATGATTTGATGAAATTATTATGAAACATGTATCTTTTTCCAAAGGTTATGATATGATTACATGTTTATGACACTCATTTCATTTAATGAGTTATGATATTATTGTTTATGATTTCACTATGATATGGGTGGGATCTATATCTCTCTCCAATGCATTGGGTAAAGATTTATATCTTGTGATATAGACTAATATGTTCTTGGGGTTGAACCTTGACTACCAAGATGGTCATGTGAGTGAACCATGACTACCAAGATGGTATGAGGAGTGAACTCATCGTACTAATATGGTCATGGGTGTGAACCATGACTACCAATATGGTATGGGGAGTGAACCCATACTACTAAAATGGTTTTGGCAGCGGTGCCTTGGCTACTATGTAAATCATATTTATGCATATGTGTCTCCCACAATTCCATGTTTTATTCTTATGTCATCCTTTCATGGATATATTCTTTATTTCATTATGATTCATGTCTTATGAACTGCCAAAATTTATTCCATGATTCATGTTTATGATCTTATGATATGCAGGATATGATCTTCCAATGTTATGATCACAATTTCATACCCTTATTCTCATGCTTGTGATTATGTATCTCCCTTTTTTACCCTTAATAATCATTTGAGCTCACCACTTTTTATCATTATTTCCCCAGGTTATAAAGATATGTTTTAATTATGATGTTTCTAATAAGGGTTCTAGTCATAAAGAACATAGTGGGAGATAATGTAGCTCACTTATATACCGATTTTTATGTTTCCATGTTTTCAAAGGCACTAGACTAATATGGTCTTTGGGCATGTGTTTGTATAATTTTTTAATTATTTTATAAAATTTATGTAATTTTAATGTATAAAAAGTAAGGTTTGCTATAGTTGGTATTATAATTATGGTATAGTTTACCTTTTTAAACTATGGTGAGAAAAATTTAGTGAGATCCCTAGGTATATTTCTAAGGATAGGACTAGGGATGTCTCTAAGGATAAGTAATTGATGAGTTGACATTTAGGAAAATGTTCTGGAATAGTGGTAAAGGATAGAGTGAGTGGTATCCTAAAAATACATCCCTATCTGGATACTATAAGTTTATGTGGCTCTGTAATAGATGTAACTAGGGGTAATAACTCTGAAAAGATGTCCCAATCCTGATTCAAGGTAATCTAGTACATGACATTGGGTCTTTCTACACACCTGGTTTGACATTCCTTGAGGATATTATAATATCCTAGGTATTTATAGAAAAATACATTTTCATAAATATTAATATTTTTGAATTTAATATTAATTTTTGTTTAAAGGGGACACTATTTACAATAGCGTACATGACATTCAACAATGGATTTCCCTAAAATCATACATTGCACACAACACTGATTTGTCTCAAAAAATAATACAACAATAATATTATTATTTTAAATGGTAGTTAACTCCTAGAAATTGTACTGGTGGGAATGAATAGAATTAACTATATTATGATTTTACATATTTTTCAAATTTTTATACATTTATCCAATAGATTTAAGATTCTTAAAATGATAATGAATCCAATTTTAAGCATAAAATACTCAAATATTTTGAAAAGATCATTACCACCTTTTAATGGAAAACCATTTTTTAAGTAGTTTTTATAACTTTTATGTGTTATAAATGATAAAATAAACTTCTTATTTAGAATAGTAACATCAAAATTTACTTTTGGTATTTTTTTTTGATAAAATTAATTTTTTAATGAATAGTGAAAAATACTGGAATTTAATTTAAAATTTCATTTTCACCTAATTTATTTATATAGTTAGATTATCCTATTAATTAGTTTTAAAGTGTAACTAGATTATATTTTTATCATTTAATCCAATTATATTCATTGGAAGTAATTTTATATTTTAATTAGACATAAACACATGTCAATCATTTGATAGTTTTTACTTCTTAAAACCCTTTTTTTCTGGTTTTGACAACGGGAATCAATTTTAAATCAATTTATACCAATTATATGTTTTGAATTCGGAAAATTGGATTCCATATTTGGAATTATAAGTTCCAAATAATTTAAATAGGTACCCTTTATTTTTTGGCATTATGAATAGTATCTTCAGAAATTATTTTTATTTACCATAGTTAAAGGGTAAATCAGGTAAATAAAGGTAAACAAAAATAATATTATAATAATATAAAACTACCCTAAAACATGTATTAATTATGTTAGATGAGATATGTCTGAACATGATATTTCTTAGGATGAAATTTTGGTATTTTGTAGTCACTTTGGTGTGAAAATGAAATTTTATAATATTTAATTTAAAGAAAAGGGAAATATAACAAAAAAATGTATCTTTTAATAAAAAAAATTAATATAGGGTTATATAACTGATATCATTAACTATAAATATTAATTGGAAATATAAAAATATTTTCTACATCATGGTATTTTATTTATAGTTTTTATACATTATATAAATAAATTTATTTGTGATACAATGATGATGCAGTGATTGCCTTATTAATGAAAGATTCAACTAAATGATATTATAAATATTAAATTAAATGTAATTTGAAAATTTTGGGGCCATAAAGGATTTTGTTGATGACATTAACATGTTAGTGATGATTTAATTCCTTTTTTATAAGTAATCAAGTTGTTATGACTTTAACAAAAATAAATTACTAAATAGTGTCAAAATTGACATAAATGAGTTTTAAAACAAATTCTATTTTATTAAATTATATAATTTTCCTAAAAATTTAATATTCTAAAAAATGACCTATATAATGTTACAAATGTTCTTAATGACCCACTTTTGGTTCTATTGGTATTTTATAGTAACTATAGTAACTATATATTATGAAAATATAAGAAGACATGGTAGGAGTTAATGTTTATAACTAAGGGTTAAAGGTAAAAGATAAGGTTAATTTTGTGACCTAAACTTGTCTAAAACCTATTTTTTGAGAGTATTTAAATCTATATGCATCTTAAACTCTAAATTTATCACTTTTTAACTGTTAAAATTCGTAAATAATTTTCTAATAAAATAATATTTCAAAACTTTCATAAAGTACCCCTCCTCCCTCTTATAAAAGGCCCCCACCTCTGCCCACATACTCAGACCTCTAAATCCCATTGTATCATCAAACTTATACTAAAATAATCTCCCAAAATCATTTCCTTACACATATAGGCCACAATTTGGGCATAAATCCATCCTAAGGAGACCTTTTGTGAAAATCAAAAGGAGATACTCAAAACGAGGTATTTGTTTTATCACCTCTTTCAAAATTCTTTTCTTCTTCTAATTCCTATTGTTATGTAATTTCCATACTAAAGTAATAAATATAGTATGTTCTACTTTTTGGTATGTTATTATAATTATGGTACAACCTTATACCTCATTTTATTTATCATATTAATAACAATATCACCATGTGTGTGTACGTACGGCTTACCATCTCCACACCGTGATGTAATTTTTTATTCAAAAAAGACTTGATTTAGATAGGTATAATGATGAGTATAATGGATTTAAATAGTTAATATAACATTATAATTATTCTGTATAATTAATATATCATCCAATTTTATATCTTTTAACCATTAAGTAAATGATATTGTCGCTCATGCGTACGTATGGGCTATCATCTCCACAATGCGATGTGATTCATTATACATGATCTTCATTAAACCACAATTATATACATGAATGGAATGAATAAATATGATATATATTATATTTATATTTACTCTATGGTTCTGTAATTTTTATTTACAACATACCTTTATGTTTTCCATAATGTTTAAATATGATAATTTCATTTGAGGAAGTGTGGACTACCATCCACTCAAAGTGATATGACTCATTAATGTCATACATGGAACATATAAAGGATGGAATTAATAAACTAATGTAACATATATAACATAGATATTATACTATAATTATAATATACTTATGTATCATTTATTTTTCATTTCATTAATATGACAAAGGAATGGAAGTGGCATTCATGCGTACATAGGGTCTACCATCTCCATGATATGTGCATTTCATTTATTATCTCCAAATGTTATGGACTATTATAATTACATGTATAATGGATATATATGATATTTAAATAATTAATAATATTCTTGATATGATGTACTTTTTACCACATTGACAATTTACATCAAACAAGTTCATTTTTGACTTAAGTACCGAATATCGGCAAAACAACCAATATGAACTTAAATAATTATGTAATTTTTATAACATAATAATAAGTGATATAAAAGTAATAATAAACTTTAAAAAGGTTCTCAATCAAGTATAAATTAATCTAAGTTTATTATTCATGAATATAAATAATGAATGAGATAAGTCATATTTGAGGTAAGGGAAATCTTAACTCAATCTTCATTCATTAAGTTAAATATCCATGTAATTGGTTTTGTTTTTGAAAGAATATGTGTGAATGACATCTTATTGTTCTAAATTGAATATCCACTTATATTGGGTGTATTTTTATTTTTCACATACATTTATGTCATTATTTTATCCTTAATCTAATGACATGAACTTTGTAAGGGACTTCGTCTCAATCTCAGGGTATAAGGAAGGGTAAGAGAAAGGAGGAATTAAAGAAGATTTTTATCAAGAAAATAATTATTATTTTTTTGGATTTTTATTGTTGTGAAAAAAATGGATAGATTAGAAGTGTCTAATTTTTAATATTTGAGATGTAATTTAATAGTTATGTCCTAATTATCTAAAACACTAAACCTAAAAAGATCCTCAATTTGAAATAAAGTAAATTCATGATCAAAAATCAAGACTATGTAATATTTAAGGTTGGGGCCTTATAGTTGGTATCATAGGTCAGTTTAGATTAATTTATAGGTTAAGGTATTATTTAAGAATAAGTGAAATTTTTTATATAACCAAAATGGTTATCATATTAGAAAGAGTCATAGTTATTTTAGAAAATTTTAATGAGTTTAAGATAACATGAATAGGTATATCTTAGTTTTTACCCTCCACATAAGATATTATATGATGCTTTTACGGATATACTAACACTGGTATTTTTGTTTTTAGTAAATGGATAGATCTAGCAGGCACTAAAGTAACAATGGATGTGAAGGAAACTGCGGTGGTTTTTTGAATAAGAAACTTAATAAAATGGAAGCTGCAATGAGAACTCTTGTGGTTATTCTAAACCAACTATCTTGACTCATTATTGACCACTTAAACCTTGATTATTTTTATAAGGAATCATATTTGCGAGAAACAAATCTCTATGGAAGTTCAGGTAATAATCATAAAGGAAAGTATATTCAATAACCTATGTGTCAAGGATGTGGAAAGAAACACCTAGGAAAATGGTTCAAAGGGAAGAGAATATGTTATAGATATGGTAATTATGGTCATAAATCAATAACATATCATGGGAAAAGGAAGCATTCATTTGACTCTAGGAAAGGGAAAGAAGTTCTCTCCAAGTTATCAATTAAATGTTTCAAGCGTGGGGAGTATGTTCATTATTCAAATAGATTTCTGACAAAGAAGGTTCAGGTATGGGATCAGCAGGACCCTAAAAATATAAGTTTAGAAATACCTAATTATATTCCAATTGATGATGAGGAAACTGAAAATGACATATGAAAGGTATGGATTATTTCTTGTCTCATGTTTTAAAATTATTAAATATTGGTACATGATCCGTGATTTTGTTTCTAAGAAATAACTATTACAGAATAAGTTGGAAAAACATGGTTAAGGGATCATGAAGAATGTTTGATGATTTAGTTCTCTTAATTTTAGAAATTCAAGAGTTATGTTAGCTCTATGGGTGACGAAATGTTTAAAATTATTAATTCTCTTTTGTTGATGGGATTACTTTGGAATAATTTTCTATATTATATATAACCCTGAAGTTTTGTATATGAAAATTCTATTTAATTAGGAATTTATTTTTCTTTTGTGGATATAATTATAATGAATATTTAGGGTTTATATGATCCTTGATTTTGAGGTAATTATTGTTTATAACATTTTGTGTTGAAAAATGAAAGGCATGAGATAAACTTGAGGTTAAATTATGTTATGGTTATTTTTGAATATTTTTATCTCATTTTGGGGGTGTTTTATGAATTATATAGTTTTAAAAAATGAAAAATCGTAGGAAGGGTGAAAACCTATCACGCCGAACAAAGCTGTGGGAATTTAACCCACAACCAAAGTGCAAAAAGGATTTATCACCTACCACTGGACTAAATGAATTCCCTAGTTAGTATGAATTATTCTTTTTAGTTAAATGATTTTATGGATCAAGAATAAGTTGGTTTTTTGAAATTATGTTTTATCAAATGGATATACTTAATATAAGAAAATGATTTGGTGATTAAGTGATAAATGTTATTTTGGAAGACGTTCACTCTTTTGGGAACACTATATGCCTAAGGAAAATAGAATACTATGGGATTTCATTTGAGGGGTTATGGTTCAATTTTATTTTGTAAGAATCTATGTTTCTATTGTGGACATATGGAAATTTGGGTTATTTATGGAAATGATTAACCTATCATGGAGAATATGTGATTAGGTTAATTATATTTAAGTGTTATACTTTAAGAGTAGTTGATGTTATTTGGAGATAAATGTTAAGATTTATCATGGAAGACTGGTTAATCAAATCCTTCTGAATTTTGGGTTTCAATCTTATTTTGGATTACTTTGATGAATTTTAAGGAGAATTTTGTATTTAATGGTCTTTTTTGAACTTTGGTTATTGTTTTTTGAATTTTGGAGATTAAGAGTGGTATTTCTTTTTATAAAGGATTATCCTTTTGGGGGATTATCTGAGCTTGTACTAACCATTTTGGTTCTGGTTAATGTATAAAGATAGGGTAAATATATAGTTCATCTTTTGTGGATCATGTGATTCTCTTTAAGTTTATTCTAGTGCTTCAGGTGTGACCAAGTCATCTTGAATACTCATCGTTTGGAGAAAAGATGATTTTGTGGTAGATATTTATTAAAGAATGAAACTCTACTTGAAATGTAAGTATGTTTCCATATGTTCCTCGCCAAGGTCGTAAATAAATTCCTCAAATTTCTGAAAAGGACCTTAAAAAACTATTTACTTTTCTTATTGGGAAATCAAATACCATTTAACCCATCATAGTTCTATGGTTTTCTGGTTGTTAACTTTCTCCTGATCATTTTTTCTATCACTCTTCATCAGAATAAGATGGTTAGTTTTTCTTCTATATCCATGTTTTCATACATGGAATACTAGTATGTGATATCTCGGGTTAACTTTTTTACTTCTCCTTCCTTATTTTAAATTTATTTCTTTATTAACTCTGTTTTGGGATTTTCATTGAAGTTCCCAAGCCCAATTTTAAAATTACAAGGATACAATTTCCAAAATGGTAAAATGATGTAACATCCTAGGTATTTATAGAATAATAAATTTTCATATCTATTAATATTTTTGAATTTAATATTAATTTTAGTTTAAAGGTGACACTATGTATGATAGCCTACCGAACATGCAACAATGGGGTTTTCTAAAATCATACATTGCACACCACACTGAGTTATCTCGATAAATAATACAACAATAATATTATTATTTTAAATGGTATTTAATGCCTATCCATTGTATTGGATGGAATGAATAGAATTAACTATATTATAATTTTTATATTTTTTAAATGTTTATAAATTTATCCAATAAATTTAGAGGCTTAAAATGAGAATGAATCCAATTTTAATCATAAAATACTCTAATATTTTTAAAAGGTCATTTTACAGCCTTTTGATGGAAAAAAAAATTAAATAGTTTTGTCAATTTTATATGTTTTATATGATAAAATAAACTTATTATTTAGAAACAGGACATCAAAATTTACTTTTTGGTATTTTTTTGATTAAATTTAATTTTTAATGAATAGTGAAAAATACTGGATTTTAATTCAAAACTGCCTTTTTGCCTGATTTATTTATATAGTTATAATGTACTTTAAATTGATTTTATGGTGTAATTGGATTATTTTTTTATCATTTAATTAAATTATGTTCATTGTAATTAATTTCACATTTTAATTAGAGATAAACACATGTTAATCTTTTGATAATTTTTACTTCTTAAAAACCAGTTTTCTGGTTTTGACAACAAGAATTAATTTTAAATTAATTTCTTCCAATTATTTGTTTTGAATTTGTAAAATTGGATTCCATATTTTTAATCAAAAGGTATAAATTATTTAAAAAGGTACCCTTTATTTGTGGGCATTATGAATAGTAACTTCAGTAATTATTTTTATTTACCATAGGGTAAATCAGGGAAATAAGGGTACAAAAATAATATTATAATAATATAAATCTATCCTAAAATGTGATTTAATCCTATTGGATGAGATATGTTTGACCATGAGCCTCCTTAGGATGGTATTTCGGAATTTGGGAGTCACTATGGAGTGAAAATGACATTTTATAATATTTAATTTAAATAAAAGGAAAATATAACATAAACATGTATCATTTAATAAAACAATTTTAATATAGGGTTATATAACTGATATATTTTACTATAAATATTCATTGGAAAGATAAAATTATTTAATGCATCATTGTAGTTTATTTATAATTTTTATACATTAAATTAATTAATTTTATTTATGAAACAAAGATGATGCAGTGATTACCTTATTAATGAAAGATTCAAATAAATGATTTTATAAATATTAAATTAAATGTAATTTTAAAATTTTGATGCCATAAACGAATTTTTTAGATTAAATCGACATGTGTGGGTTGAGTTAATTCCTTTGGTTTGAAGTAATAAAGTTGTTATGACATTAACAAAAAATCAATTACTAAATAGTTTCAAAATTGAAATAGATGTGTTTTTAAAACAAATAATATTTTATTAAATGATATAATAGTCCTAAAAATATAATATTTATCCAAATGACTTATATAATGTTAAAAATTTCATTAATGATCTACTTGTGGTTCTATTGGAATTTTATAGTAACTATAGTAACCATATATTATGAAAATACAACAAGATGTGGTAGGAGTTAATGTTTTTAACTAAGGGTTAAAGCTAAAAGATAAGGTTAATTTTGTGACCTAAACTTTTCTAAAACCTATTGTTTGAGAGGATTTCAACCCAAAATCATCTTATCCAATAAATAATAACTTTTTAAGTACTAAAATTAGAAAACCATTTTACAATAAAATAATATTTCAAAACTTTCCTAAAGTGCCCCTCCTCCCTCTTATAAAAGGCCACCACCTATACCCACTTACCCACACCTCTAAATCCCATTGGATCATACATAATATATGAAAATAATATCTCAAAATCCATCCCTTCCACTTATAGTCAAAAAAATTTGCATAAATCCATCCTAAGGATACTTTTTGTGAAAATCAAATAGAGATACTCAAAAAAGACGTATTTATTTTATCACCACTTTCAAAATTCTTTTCTTCTTCTACATCCTCTTCTTATGTCATTTCCATAATAAAGTAATAAATCTTGAATATTATAAATTATGGGATGTTATTATATTTATGGGACAACCTTATTCTTTCTTTTATCGATCCTATGAATAACAATATCAACATGTGTGTGTACGTACGATTTACCGTCTCCACATCGTGGTGTAATTTTTTATTAAACAAGAATTAATTTGGATGGGTATAATGATGAGAATAATGGATTTAAATAATTATTATAACATGATAATTATTCTGTATAATTAATATACCATCCAATTATATACCGTTGAACCATTAAGTGAATGATATTGTGGCTCGTGCGTACGTGCGGCCTACCATCTCCACGATGCGATGTGAGTCATTCTACATGATCTTCATTAAACCATGATTATATACATGAATGGAATGAATAAATATGATATATATTATATTTATATGGACTCTATTCTTATGTAATTTTTATTTAAAACATACCTTTATGATTTCCATAATGTGTAAATATGATAATTTCATTTGAGAAAGTGTGGACTACTGCCCCCTCAAAGTGATATGACTCATTCACTCCACACATGGAATGTATAAAGGATGGCGTTAATAAACTTATGTAACATATATAACATAGATATTGTATTGTAATTATAATATACCTATGTATCATTTAGTTTTCATTTCTTTAATATGACAAAGAAATGAAAGTAGCGTTTATGCATACGTACGGTCTACTGTCTCCAAGAACGGTACATTTAGTTAATTATCTCCAAATATTATGGACTATTATAAATACATATATATTGGATATATATGATATTTAAATTATGAATAATATCCTGTAGATTTTGGAATTTTTACCACATGGACAATTTACATCAAACAAGTCCATTTTCGACTCAAGTACCGAATATCGACAAAATGACCAATATGAACTTAAATAATTATGTAATTTTTATAACATGGTAATAAGTGATATAAAAGGAATAATAAACTTTAAAAAGTTTCTAAAAAAATTATAAATTAACCTAGTTTTGTTATTCAGGAATATAAATAACAAATGATACAAGTCGTATTCGAGTTATGGGAAATCTTAACTCAATTTTCATTCATTGAGTTAAATATCCATGTCATTGGTTTTGTTTTTCCAATAATATGTTTGAATTAACTCTTATTTTTTTACACTGAATATCCATTTATATTGGGTCTATTTTTATTTTTCACAAATATTTATGTCACTTATTTATCATTAATCCAATTACATGAACATTGTAAGGGAATTCGTCTCAATCTCAGGGTATATGGAATGGTAAGAGAAAGGAATAATTCAAGAATACTTTTATCAAGAAATGAATTCTTGTTTTTTTTTCGGAGTTTTATTGTTTTGAAAAAAATTGGATAGATTAGAAGTGTATACTTTATAATATTTGAGATGTAATTTAATAGTTATGGCTTAATTCTTAAAACTATAAACCTAAAAAGATCCTCAATGTGAAAGAAAGTAAATTCTTGATCAAAAATCAAGATTATGTAATGTTTAAGGATGGGGTCTTACAGTTGGTATCAGAGGTCGGTTTAGATAACTTTATCAGTTAGGGTGTTATTTAATCATAAGTTCCATTTTTTATATAACTACAATGGTTAGAATATTAAATAGAGTCATAGTTATTTTAGATAAATTTAATGATTTTAAGATAACATGAATAAGTATATCTTAGTGTTTACCCTCCACATAAGATAGTACATGATGATTTTACTGATATACTCACACTAACCATTTTGGTTTTAGTAAATGGCTGGATCTAGCAGGCACCAAAGTAATAATGGATTGAAGGAAACTGTGGTGGTTTTCTAAATAAGAAACTGAATGAAATGGGAGCTGCAATGAGAAATCTTATGGTTATTCTAAACCAACTATCTAGAGTTATGGTTTACTACTTTAACCTTGGTGATTTTTATAAGGCGTAATATATGTGAAAAATGAATCCCAATGGAATTTTAGGTAATAATCATAAAGGTAAGTATATTCAAAAACTTATGTGTCAAGTATGTGGAAAGAAACACCTAGGAAAATGTTTCAAAGGGATGGTAATATTTTATAGATGTGGTAATGAAGGTCATAAAGCAATAACCTGGCATGGAAAAAGGAGCGTTTAGTTGACTCCAGGAAAGGGAAATAAGTTCTTTCCAAGTTAACAATTGAATTTTTTAAATGTGGGGAGTATGGTCATTATGAAAATAGATTTCCTAAGAAGAAGGTTTGGTAATGGGATCAGCAGGACCCTAAAAATATATATTTAGAAATACCTAATTCTATTCCAATTGAAGATGAGGAAACTAAAAATTACATATGAAAGGTATAGATTATTTCTTATCTCGTGTTTTTAAATTATTGAATATTATGACATGATTCATGATTTTTTTTGTAGGAAATAATTATTACATAATAATTTAAAAAAACATGGTTAAGGAATCATGAAAAATTTTGGATGATTAAGATGTCTACATTTTAGAAATTCGAGAGATATGTTAGATCTATGGGTTGTAAAATATTTAAAAGTATTAATGATTTTTTGTTTATGGGATTACTTTGGAAGAATTTTCTATAGTATGTGTAACAAAGAAGTTTGTTATGTGAAAATGATATTTGAGGAAGAATTAAATTTTCTTTTGTGGATATAATAATAAAGAATCTTTAGGGCTTATATGATCCTTGATTTTGAGGGAATTATGGTTTATTACATTTGGAGGTGAAAAATGAAAGGCATGAGATAAAATTGAGGTTAAATTTTGTTAGAGTTATTTTTGATGATTTTAGCTCATTTTGGGAATTTTTTATGAATTATAAAGTTTTATAAAAAGGACAACCCACAGGAAGGGTGACAACCAGTCGCGCCGGACAAGGCATTGGGAATCAAACACACAATCGAAGTGTGATAAGGCTTTATCGCCTACCAATGGTCTATATGAAGTCCCTGGTTAGTATGACTTATTCTTTTTAGTTAAATTATTTTTTGGATCAAGAATAAGTTGATTTTGGGAACTTATGTTTTATCAAATTGATATCCTTTGTATAGGAAAATGATTTTTTGATTAAGTAATAAAATTATTTTGGAAGACGTTTTCTCTTTTGGGAACACTATATACCTGAGTAAAATAGAATACAATGAGATTTCATTTGAGGAGTAATGGTTAAATTTTATTTTGGAAGAATATATTTTTTTATTATGGACATATAGCAATTTGGGTTATTTATGGAAATGATTAACCTATCATGGAGAATATATTATTAGGTTAATTAATTTTAATTATGAGACTTTATGACTAGTCGATGTTATTTGTAGATAAATTTTATGATTTATCATGGAATACTAGTTGATCAAATCCTTATGAATTTTGGGTTTCAATCTTATTTTGGATTACTTTGATGAATTTTAAGGATAATTTTTTATTGAATGGTCTTTATTTAACTTTGGGTATTGTTTGTTGAATTTTGGATATTAAGATTAGTATTTCCTTTTATAAAGTATTATCCTTTTTGGGTATTATCCAATCTTGTACCAACCATTTTGGTTCTGGTTTATGTCTCAAGATAGGGGAATTATATAGTTTATCTTTTAGGTATTATCTGATTCTCTATAAGTTGATTCTAGTGCTATAGGTGTGAACAAGTAATCTTGAATACTCATCGTTTGGATAAAACATGAGTTTGTGGTAGATATTAATTAAAGGATGAAACTCTACTTGACAAGTGAGTATATTTCCTTATGTTCATAGTCAAGCCTGTAAATAAATTCCTCAAATTTATTAAAAGGACCATAAAACAAAAACTTTTTCTGTTTACTTTTCCTATTGGGAAATCAAATACCATTTAATCCATCACAATTTTATGGTTTTTTGGTTGTTAACTTTCTCCTGATCATGTTTTCTATCACTATCCATCAGAATAAGATGGTTAGTTTTTCTTCCATATCTATGTTTTCCTACATGAAATCCTAGTATGTTTTATCACAGGTGACCTTTGTACTTCTCTTTACTTCTTTTAATGTGATTGTTTTATTGACTCTTTTTTGGAAATTTTAATGAAGTTTTCGAGCCCAATTTTAAAATTATGAGGATGCAATTTCCAAAAGGGGGGAATGATGTAACATCCTAGGTATTTATAGAATAATAAATATTCATATCTATTAACATTTTTGAATTTAATATTAATTTTAGTTTAAACAGGACACTATGTACGATAGCGTACTCGACACGTAACAACGGGTTTCTCAGAAATCATATGTTGCACACAACACTGAGTTATCTCAAAAAATAATACAATAATATTATTATTATTTTAAGTGGTATTTAACGCCTATTCGTTGTATTGGAAGGAATAAACTCAATTAACTATATTATGATTTTACATATTTTTTAAATGTTTATAAATTTATCCAATGAATTTTAGAGGCATAAAATGAGAATGAATTCAATTTTAAGAAAAAAATAATCTAATATTTTTAAAAGGTCGTTTCACCACATTTTGATGGAGAACCCTTTTTTTTAAATAGTTCTTATCACTTTTATAAGTTCTATATGATAAAATAAACTTATTCTTTATAAGTGGGATAACAAAATTTAGTTCTGTTTTTTCTAATAAAATTCATTTTTTAATGAATAGTGAAAAATACTGGATTTTAAATCAACCCTTCTTTTTTGTCTAATTTATTTATATAGTTAGATTATAATTTTAATTGGTTTTAAAGTTTAATTGTATTATGTTTTATCATTTAATAAAATTACAGTCATTGTAAGTAATTTCACATTTTAATTAGACATAAACACATGTCAATCTTTTGATTGTTTTTACTTTTAAAAAACCCATTTTATGGTTTTGACAATGGGAATTAATTTTAAATTAATTTCTGCCAATTATGTGTTTTAAATTTGAAAATTTTTATTCTATATTTAGAATTTTAAGGTCAAAATTATTTAAATAGTTACAATTTATTTTCGGGCATTATGAATAGTAACTTCAGAAATTATTTTTATTTACCATGGTTAAAGGTTAAATAAAGTAAATAAGGTTATAAAATAATATTATAATAATATAAAAATACCCTAAAATGTGTCATAATCCTATTGTATGAGATATATCTAACCATGATCATCCTTAGGATGAACTTTTGGAATTTTGGAGCCACTTGGGTGTGAAAATTACAATTTAAAATATTTAATTTAAAGAAAAGGGAAATATAACATAAACATGTAACTTTTAATAAAAAAATTAATATAGGGTTATATAACTGATCTCTTTGAATATAAATATTCATTGTAAATATAAAAATATTTCATACATCATGGTATTTTATTTATAATTTTTATACATTAAATAAATTTATTTATTTGTGACACAATGATGATGTGGTGATTACCTTATTAATGAAAGAATCAAATAAATAATTTTATAAATATTAAATTAAATGTAATTTGAAAATTTTTATTCCATCCACGAATTTTTTGGATTCCATTGACATGTTATAGATGAGTTAATTCCTTTTTTTCAAATGAATAAAGTTTTTATGACTTTAACAAAAATCAATTACTAAATATTTTTAAAATTGATATAAATGAGTTTTTAAAAAAAATACATTTTTATTAAATGATATAATTGTCCAAAAAATATAAAATTCAAAAAAAATGACTTATATAATGTTAAAAATTTCATTGATGAACCAATTTTGGTTCTATTATGATTTTATAATAACTATAGTAACCATATATTATGAAAATACAAGAAGACATGGTAGGAGTTAATGTTTTTAACTAAGGGTTAAAGCTAAAGAGTAAGGTTAATTTTCTGACCTAAACTTATCTAAAATACATTAGTTTAGATTATTTCAACACATAATCATATTATTCTATATATTTATCACTTTTGAACTATTATAATTCCAAAATTATTTTATAATAAAATAATATTTGAAAACTTTCCTAAAGTGCCCCTCCTCCCTCTTATAAAAGGTCACCACCTCTACCCACTTACTCACACCTCTCAAGCCCATTGGATCATAAAACTTCAAATTAAATAATTTCCAACATCCCTCCCTTCCTTTTAGAGTCCACAATTTGGGGAAAAAATCCATCTTAAGGAGACCTTTTGTGAAAATCAATAGGAGATACTCAGAAAAAGAGGTATTTGTTTTATCACCTCTTTCAAAAATTATTTTCTTATTTTAATTCCTCTTCTTATTTTGTTTCAATAATAAAGTAATAAATCCAGTATCTTATACATTATTTTATGTTATTATAATTATTGTACAAACTTATACCTCCTTTAATCAATCCTACAAATAATAATATCATCATGTGTGCGTACGTAGGGCTTACCGTTTTCAGATCATGGTGTAATTTGTTATTCAAAAAGACTTAATTTAGATGGGTATAATGATGACTATAATATATTTAAATAATTAATATAACATTATAATTATTCTTTATAATTAATATACCATCCAATTCTATACCTTTTAACAATTAAGTGAATGATCTCGTCACTTGTGCGTACGTACGACCTACCGTCTTCACGATGTGATGTGATTCATTCTACATGATCTTCATTAAACCATGATTATATAAATGAATTGAATGAATAAATAAGATATATATTATATTTATATTAACTCTATTATTATTTAATTTTTATTCACAACATACCTTTATGCTTTCTATAATGTGTAAATATGATAATTTCATTTGAGGAAGTGTGGACTACCACCCCCTCAATGTGATATGACTCGTTCATACCATACATGGAACATATAATGGATGGTTCTAATAAACTTTTTTAACATATATAACATATATATTATATTGGAATTATAATATACATATCTATCATTTAGTTTCCATTTCTTTAATATGACAAAGAAATGAAAGTGGCATTCATGTGTACGTACGGTCTACCATATCCATGAACAGTAAATTTAATTTATTATCTCTAAATGTTATGAAATATTATAAATACATATATAATTGATATATATGATATTTAAATCATGAATAATATTCTTTAGATGATGTAATTTTGACCACATGGACAATTTACATCATACAAGTTCATTTTCGGCTCAAGTATCGAATATCGACAAAACAACCAATATTAATTTAAATAATTATGTAATTTATTTAACATGGTAATAAGTTATATAAAGAGAATAATAAGGATGAAAAAGGTTCTCAATCGAGTAGAAATTAAACTAAGTTAATTATTCAGGAATATAAAGAATGAACAAGACAAGTTGGATTCGACGTAAGGGAAATCTTAACACAATCTTCATTTATTGTGTTAAATATCAATTTCATTGGTTTTGTTTTTACAAGAATATGTGTGAATGTCCTATTATTTTTTTAAACTTAATATACACTTATATTGGGTGTATTTTTATTTTTCACACATATTTATGTCATTTATTTATCCTTAATCTAATGACATGAACTTTATGAGGGACATTGTCTCAATCTCAGGGTATAAGGAAGGGTAAGAGAAATGAATAATTCCAGAAGATTTTTATCAAGAAAAGAATTAATATTTTTCTAGGAGTTTTATTATTGTGAAAAAAATTGGATATAGTATAAGTGTCTACTTTTTAATATCTAAGATTTAATTTAATAGTTATTTCATATTTCTCTAATACTCTAAACCTGAAAAGATCCTCAATGTGAATGAAAGTAAATTATTGATCAAAAATCATGATTTTGTAATGTTTAAGCCTGGGGCCTTACAGTTGGTATCAAATATTGATTTAGATAACTTTATAGGTTAGGGTGTTATTTAAGCATAAGTGACATGTTTTATATAACCATAATGGTTAGCATATTATAAAGATCTACAGTTATTTTAGATAAATTGAATGAGTTTAAGATAACATGAATAATTATATCTTCATGTTTACCATCCTCATAAGATAGTATATGGTGATTTTACTTATATACTCACACTGAACATTTTGGTTTTAGTAAATATATGGATTTAGAAGGCACCAAAGTAACAATAGATGTGAAGGAAACTGTGGTGGTTTTCAAAATAATAAACCAAATGAAATTGGAGCTACAATGAGAAATCGTGTGGTTATTCTGAACCAACTATCTGGAGTCATGGTCGACTAATTGAACCTTAGTGATTTTTATAAGGCATCATATATATGAGAAATGAATCCCTAAGGAAGTTAAGGTAATAATCATAATGGTAGGTATATTCAACAACCTATGTGTCAAGGATGCAGAAATAAACCCATAAGTAAATGTTTCAAAGTGTCGGGAATATGTTATAAATGTAGTAATGAAGGTCATAATGAAATAACCTACCATAGAAAAAGGAAGCATTCATTTGACTCCAAGAAAGTGAAATACGTTATTTCCAAGCTATTAATGGAATGTTTTAAATGTGTGGAGTATGGTAATTATGAAAATAGATTTCTAAATAAGAAGGTTAAGGAATAGGATCAGATGGACCCTAAAAATATGTGTTTAGAAATACCTAATTCTATTCCAATTAAAGATGATGAAACTAAAAAAATTACATATGAAAGGTATAAATTATTTCTTGTCTCATGTTTTGAAATTATTGAATATTAGTACATGATTCATGATTTTGTTTTTAGGAAATAAGTATTATGGAATAAGTTGTAAAAACATGGTTAAGGTATCATAAATAATGTTGGATGATTAAGATGTCTAAATTTTAAAAAATAGAGAGTTATGTTAGATTTATTGGTGATGAAATGTTTAAAAGTATTAATGCTCTTTTGTTGATGGGATTACTTCAGAATACTTACCTATAGTATGTGTAACCCTGAAGTTTGTTATGTGAAAATTATATTTGAGGAAGAATTAGCTTTTCTTTTGTGGATATAATTGTAAAGAATCTTTACAATTTATATGATCCTTGATTTTGATGTAATTATGGTTTATTACATTTTGAGATGCAAAATGAAAGGTATGAGATAAACATGAGGTTAAATTATGTTATGGTTATTTTTAAAGATTTTATCTCATTTTGGGAATGTTTTAATAATTATATAGTTTTAGAAAAAGGAAAACCTATAGGAAGGGTGACAAGCCATCATGTCAGACAAGGCAGTGGGAATCAAACCCATAACGAAAGTGCGACAAGGCTTTATCACCTACCACTGGCCAACGTGAATTCCATGCTTAGTATGACTTATTCTTTTAGTTAAATGATTTTATGGATCAATAATAAGTTGATTTTGGGAACTTCTGTTTTATCAAATTGATATCCTTAGTATAGGAAAATGATTTGGTGATTAAGTGATAAATATTTTTTTGGAAGATGTTTTCTCTTTTGGGAACACTATATGCCTAAGTAAAATAGAATACTACAGGATTTAATTTGAGGATTAATGGTTGAATTTTATTTTGGAAGAATCTATATTTTTATTGTGGACATATAGAAATTTGGGTTATTTTTGGAAATGATTAACCTATCAGGTAAAATATGTGATTAGGTTAATAACTTTTAAGTATGAGACATTTAGAGTAGTCAATGTTATTTGGAGATAAATGTTAAGATTTATCGTGGAATACTAATTGATCAAATACTTTTGAATTTTGGTTTTCAATATTAGTTTGGATTACTTTGATGAATTTTAAGGATAATTTGTTTTTTAATGGTCTTTTTTGAACTTTGGGTATTTCTTGTTGAGTTTTGGAGATTAAGAGTAGTATTTCTTTTTATAAAGGATTATCCTTTTGGGGGATTATCTGATCTTTTACTAAACTTTTTTGTTCTGGTTAATGTCTAAAGATTGGAGAAATATATAGTTAATCTTTTTTTTATTATTTTATTCTCTAGAAGTTTATTTTAGTTCTTTAGGTGTGACCGAGTCATCTTAAATACACATCATTTTGATAAAATATGAGTTGGTAAATATTTATTAAAGGATGAAACTCAACTTGACAAGTAAATATGTTTCCTTATGTTCTTAGTCAATCTCGTAAATAAATTATCCAATGTTATGAAAAGGAACTTAAAACAAAAATGTTTTATGTTTAGTTTCCCTACTGGGAAATCAAAGACTATTTAACCCATCATAAGTTTATGGTTTTCTGGTTGTTAACTTTCTCCTAATCATGTTTTCTATCACTCTCACTCAGAATAAGATGGTTAGTTTTTCTTCCATATCCATTTTTTCCTACATGGAATCCTAGTATGTGTTATCTTGGATTACCTTTGTACTTATATTTCCTTCTTTTAAAGTTATAGTTTTATTGACTCTTTTTGGGATTTTCATGAAGTTTCCAAGCCCAATTTTAAAATTACAACAATGCAATTTCCAAAATAGGGGAATGATGTAACATCCTAGTTATTTATAGAATAATAAATTTTTATATCTATTAATATTTTTTAATTTAATATTAATTTTATTTTAAAGGGGACACTATGTAAGATATCATACCCAACACGCAACAACGGGTTTCTCTAAAATCTTACGTTGCACACAAAACTGAGTTATCTTGAAAAATAATACAAGAGTAATATTATTATTTTAAATGGTACTTAACATATAGTTGTTGTATTGAAGATAATGAACAGAATTAACTATATTATTATTTTAAATATTTTTTAAATGTTTATACATTTATCCACTGAATTTTAGAGGCTTAAAATGAGAATGAATCTGCTTTTAAGCATAAAATACTCTAATGTTTTTAAAAGGTCAGTTTACCACCTTTTGATGGCGAACCATTTTTTTAAAAATGGATTTTATAACTTTTATATGTCATATATGATAAAATAAATTTCTTCTTTAGTATCAGGACATCAAAATTTACTTTTGGTATTTTTCTGATAAAATTCATTTTTATGAACAGTGAAAAATACTGGATTTTAATTCCAAACTGTCTTTTCATATAATTTATTTATATATTTTGATTTTCATTTTAATTAGTTTTAAAGAGTAATTGGATTATGTTTTTATCATTTAATCTTATTAATATAATTGGAAATAATTTTAAATTTTAATTGGACACAAACACATGTCAATATTTTGATAGTTTTTACTTCTTAAAAACCCATTTTCTAGTTTTTGACAACATAAATTAATTTTAAATTAATTTCTACCAATTATATGTTTTGAATTTGGAAAATTTGATTCCATATTTTGAATAATAAGGTACAAATTATTTAAATAGGTACCTTTTATTTTTTGGCATTATGAATAGTAACTTCAGTAATTTTTTTATTTGTATGGTTAAAGGGTAAATCGGGTAAATAAGGGTGAACAAATAATATTATAAAAATATAAAACTTCCCTAAAATGTTTCTTTATCCTATTTTATGAGATATGTACGACCATGAAAATTCATAGGATGAACTTTTGGCATTTGGGATCCACTTGGGTGTGAAAATGACAATTTATAATATTTAATTTAAAGAAAAGGGAAATATAACATAAAAATGTATCTTTTAATAAAATAATTTTGATATAGGATTATATAACTGATATATTAGACTATAAATATTCATTATAAATCTAAAAATATTTCCTACATCATTGTATTTTATTTATAATTTTTATACATTAAATAAATTTATTTATTTGTGACACAATGATGATTTAGTGATTACCTTATTAATGAAAGATTCAAATAAATGATATTATAAATATTTAATTTAATTTAATTTGAACATTTAGATTCCATAAACAAATTTTTTGGATGAAATTGACGTGTGAGGTATGATTTAATGCCTTTTTTAGGAATAGAGTTTTTATAACTTTAACAAAAATTAATTACTAAATAATGTCAAATTTGACATAAATGAGTTTTCAAAACAAATACTATTTTATTAAATGATATAATTGTCAAAAAAATATAATATTTTTCCAAATGACTTACATAATGTGAAAAATTTCATTAATAATCCACTTGTGGTTTTATGGGCATTTTATAGTAACTATAGTAACCATAAATTATAAAAATACAAGAAGACATGGTAGGAGTTAATGTTTTTAACTAAGGGTTAAATCTAAGAGATAAGGTTAATTTTGTAACATAAACTTTTCTAAAACCTATTTATGGAGAGTATTTCAACCCATCCTAATGTTATACTCAAAATTTATCACTTTGGAACTATTATAATTCTAAAATAATTTTATAATAAAATAATATTTCGGGACTTTCCTGAAGTGTCCCTCCTTCCTCTTATAAAAGGCCACAACATATACCCACTTAATCACACCTATAAATCCCATTGGATCATCCAAATTCTACTAAAATAATCTCCAAACATCCATAACTTCCTCTTAGAGGCCACAATTTTGGCATAAATCCATCCTAAGGAGACCTTTTGTGAAAATCAAAAGGTGATACTCGAAAAAGAGGTATTTGTTTTATCACCTATTTTAAAATTATTTTCTTTTTTTACTTCCTCTTCCTATTTCATTTCTAGACTAAAGTAATAAATATGGTATCTTCTAAATTCTGGGATTTTATTATAGTTATGGTATAACCTTATACCTCCTTTTATCTATCATATGAATAAAAATATCACCATGTGTGTGTACGTACAACTTACCATCTCTACATCGTGGTGTAATTTGTTATGAAACAAGACTTAATTTGGATGGGTATAATGGTGAGTATAATGGATTTAAATAATGAATATAACAAGATAATTATTATTTATAATTAATATACCATAAAATTCTATACCTTTTAACCATTAATTGAATGATATCATCCCTCATGTGTACGTACAACCTACTATCTCCACGATGTGATTTGATTCATTCTATATGATCTTCATTAAACCACGATTATATACATGAATGGAATGAATAAATATGATATATATTATATTTATATTTACTTTAATCTTATTTAATTTTTATTTACAACATACCTTTATGCTTTCCATAATGTCTAAATATGATAATTTGATTTGAGGAAGTGTGGACTACTGGCCCCTCAAACTGATATGACTCATTCATACCATACATAAAACATATAAAGGATGGAGTTAATAAACTTATGTAACATATATAAATAGTTATTATACTTGAATTATAATATACCTATTTAACATTTAGTTTTAATTTCTTTAATATGATGAAGAAATGAAAGTAGTGTTCATGCATACATACGTTCTACCATCTCCATGAACTGTGCATTTCATTTATTATATCCAAATGTTATGGACTATTCTAAATACATATATACTGGATATATATGATATTTAAATCATGAATAATATTCTGGAGATGATTTACTTTTGACCACATGGACAATTTACATTAAACAATTTCATTTTTGACTCAAGTACCGAATATCAAAAAAACGACCAATATGAACATAAATAATTATGTTATTTTTATAGCATGGTAATAAGTGATATAAATTAATAATAAAATTGAAAATGGATATCAATAAAGTAGAAATTAAACTAAGTAAATTTTCACATATATGACTTATTTTAAAGTTATTTTTCATTTAATTTTCATCCTTGCTTTGTTATGGGGGTTTTCCATGCATTTTGGTGGAAATGGTGAGTTTTCAAAATTTGGGCCAAACCATGAGCCCATTTATAGATTTAAAAATAAATTTTGTTTCTTTTATAACTGCTTTATTTTTCAACATTTTACACCCATTACACTTCACAAATGTAATTACTTAATATATTAAAACCACCATATCAATTTTTACCCCATATACATCCATAATAATGATGGATTTGGGTTTCTTATTATGGTGTTGTGCCAGCCTGAAATCTCATTTCCTACTTTAAATATTTTTTTTAATTCTTTAATATATCATTCAATTTTTAAGTTTTTTTATTAATTCAAACTCTCACCAGATCCCACTTACCCAAGTCGCTCCCCCATGCTCTCCTCCCCCTCCTTGTAGCTAATTTTCATCGTGAATATGGGCGAAACTTCTCTGGATTTCACAAATCATCCATATTTGAAGAGGTAAATTGATTCCTTCATAACTCCTTCTATTTTTACTATTTTTCTCCAACTCCTGTTCCTACATGACCTACTCAGCCTTATTCGAAAATCACTTTCATTTATGGTTATTTTAAAATTCATCTACTGGTTTATTTTGGTCATTTTCTTCAAGATTTATTCGGGTAAGTGTTTCTCTCTTCATTTCCTTCCTTCTCCTTAGGTTTTCCTACCTATTTCATGAATTCCTAGAGTGTAAAAAACTTAGGGTTCATACCTAGGGTTTTATTTGGGGTCTTTTCAAGGAAATATTATGGTTTAGGGTTCATTTTCACTTCCTTGTGGTGCGGCGGAGGTTCAGTTGAGGTTCCACACCAAGATTCAAGGGTTTTGACTCAAAAGGTAGGTGATTCCATGTTTAACCATTTTATGATGAGTTATATTGTTTGGTTTATTAATTTATCATGTTTTTAATCTATTGTGTGAGGTTTTAAAATTTTTCTTGATGAATTTGGTTATGCGATTAATTTTATAGTTGCATTTTAGCTTGAAATTGGGTGCTTTTCATGTGTGGCTCTTAGGGTAATGCTTGGGTGTATTTTATAACATATTAAAGTGATTTATTAGTGTTGAAAATGACTTATAATTCAGGTTTGTTAATTCCTTAGTGTCATGTGGGCCTTTAAATGGGGTTTTTGAATGGGTTTACGGTGTAAAACAATATTATACTTCTTGAAAGTGATTTATGAAAATGTGTGTTTTTCATGTGTATATTTTGTAGTATTATTTGAGGTGTTTTTATAAAACTTTGGGGTGGTTTAATAAATGTTTTTAGGGCTGAAAATTCAGTTTTTGATTGGTATTGGTATGATTTTGGCCTTGAATGATGGTTTTGAAATTGGTTTTGTGTGCAAACCATGGTTATACCTCTTGGGATTGTTTTATGAAAAATGTAAATGTTTTATTTGGTTAAACAAAGTTGGAAAATGGCGTATATGTACTGTTTGGGTTAGTGTGTTCACCTAATATGGGTTTTTTAAAGGTAAAGTGGTGATTTGAAATGTCAAATATTTTTAGAATGTTTTATAAATTTCTGAAATTTTTTACTAAATTGTGTTGTGGGTGTGAAACATAGTTGTGGGTTGTTTTGTGTGAGTTTGTTGAAAAAATAAATTTTGAAGGTGAGAAGGGTATTATGTGATATTTGTGTGGGCTGTTATGTGAGTTTTAATAACTTTGAATGGGTTTGTAAAATTCTTTAAAGGGTTTTTAGAAGTGTTAAAGAAATGTGAAAATTGTTGTGGGCTATTTTGGTGTGAGTATGATTTAAAAATGAATTTGAATGAAAAAGTGGATTTTATGACTTGTGTTGTGTACATGTGGTCTGTTTGGTGAATTTGGGATGTGAAAGTGATATTTTCATGTGAAAGTTATATTTATTGTCTTGTTTAACTTGTTTGAGCACAAGAGGGAAACCCAGGTATCTAGGTGGGTGGACGTGTACTAGTATGCTAGTGATCCCGTGGGGTTTGGACTCAGTTTTACTTAGAAAAATTGACACTTACAACACTAAATAAACTATGATGATGATGATTGGGGACCACTAGGTTATGGGTTTGTTCCCTACTAGTGGCTTGTTCATGAGAATGGATATTGTTATGGTTACTCTCACTACTAGAATGGAGAGATATACCAACAGTTTGGTGCCAACGGTTTTAGAAAACCGTTGGCATATGTGGATTACAGACCTCTTTCCCAACGGTTTAATGAAATCGTTGGGATATCTCACTATGGGACAACTTTTACCAACGGTTTATGTAAACCGTTGGGAAAGCTTGATTTCAACCAACTTTTACCAACGGTTTACATTAAACCATTGGCATATGTCATTAAAACTAAGACTTTTCCCAACGGTTCAACAAAACCGTTGGGAAATCTTGACATTCAACCACATTTTCCCAACGGTTTAGTAAAACTGTTGGGAAATCTTTTCCCAACGGTTTTTAAAAACCATTGGGAAAAATTCTCTCCAAATACAGTGAGCCCCCAATTCTCTCTTCGTGCGACTGCAGCCCTAAAATTGATTCTCTCCCGACGCTCTCTCCTTACGGGTATTGGAAACTCCATCCATCCTCTTCAATCAAACAACTTTTCTGTTCAAGACATCAAATCTGTAAGTCCTACCTCAGTTCTAATTTTCTTCATCTATATTTTCTATTTTCTATTTTTATTTGACCTAAATGTGAGCGATCTCTCTATACCTAGATTGAGAAACTCGTTCCACTTGATAGATCCATCTTAAATCAAATAATTTTGTAGTTCTACACTCTAAATCTGTATGTACTACCTTTGTTTAAATGTTTTGCATCTATAATTTTCGTTTTCTTTTTTAATTTGGTATAAACCTTTTTGTGATGTTTATGGCATGGAATACCCAACAAGTGCACTTTGATTTGTTTTTTGTCTTTCGTCAATACTTATGTTTCATGATTGTATGGATCAACATTATTTGAAGTCTACATATCCAATCCTTTCCTGTATTTAGTGAACCATATGAACCAATGGAGGTGCTGGTGAGATGTATCCCCACTCAAAGATGATAAACAGTTTGTTTAGTCATATTGTCTCGGGGTATGTAATGGATATAAGTATGTTTCATGTGAAGTGATTGTGGACGGTTGGGGTAGTGGCGTAGGTGGTTTTCCATTTTTTTAGTGGGGTGATATGGTAGTATCTTTGGACTTTAGTTTAGTTCAAAAAATGGATATGTGTTTTGTATTTATAGTTTTTGTTTAAGGAATAATGGGAAGGTTACTGATATTGAGGATGAATTGGATGTTGGTTGGGTGATGTATTGGAATTGTGATGTTGTTTGGATTGGGTTTAGATAATTTTCAAAGAATTATATGGGGATTTCCTCTCTTTAACAAAGCCCCCCTCCTCCTGGACCATGGAAACCCCCCTCTTGGACTCTAGACACCCCCCTCCTGTAACATGGACAGCCCACCCCCTCTTTCTTGAAACCTGGATAGCCACCCCCCTCCTGGACCCTGGACAACCCCCTCCACCCTCCACCCAAGACCTTGTATAGTCCCTCCTCCACCCTCCACCCAGGACATTGTATAACCCCTCCACCCTCCTCCATGGTCCCCGGACAGCCCCTCGGATTCTATTGAAATGTTAGGACAATGATCCATGGGTCATATGTGATGTGTATGAATCAACTCCGCCTTAATCTGAGGCGCCGTGTGGCCGGGACCACCCAAACTGCCTCTCTTTTGTTCAAAATGGACAATATTTTACGTACATACGCCAAACCGATCAAACAGATTCTGATTGTGTTTAAACATTATGAAAATTATACCTGGATCATATGTGACTCGTACGAGTCAACCCCGCCTCAATCTGAGGCCCGGTGTGGCCGACACCACTCAAAGTGCCTCTCTTTTTTTAAAATGTATTTAATTTTAAGTGAAAACAACAACTAATATACGAGAAACCGACCAAACGCCTACAAATTATGTTGAAACTTTAGTAAAACAATTCATGAGTCATATGTGACGTGTAAGAGTCAACCCCGCCTCAATTTGAGTCCTGTTGTGGCCGACACCACTCAAAGTGCCTCTCTTTTGTTTAAAATGAACTTAATTTTAAGTGAAAACAACAACTGACATACGCAAAACTGACCAAACACCTACGGATTCTGTTGAAACTTTAGGAAAACGATCCATGGGTCATATGTGACATGTACGGGTCAACTCCGCCACAAACCGAGCCACGATGTGGCCGAGACCACTCAAACTCTCTCTCTCTTTTGTTCAAAATGGACTAAATTGTAAGTAAAATCAACCACTGACATACGGGAAACGGACCAAAAGCATTCGGATTCTATTGAAACGTTAGAAAAATGATCCATGGGTAATATTTCAGGTGTATGAATCAACTATGCCTTAATCCGAGGCGACGTGTGGCCGGGACCACCCAAACTGCCTCTCTTTTGTTCAAAATGGACAATATTTTACGTACATACGCCAAACCGATCAAACGGATTCTGATTGTGTTTAAACTTTATGAAAATCATACCTGGATCATATGTGACGTGTATGAGTCAACCCTGCCTCAATCCGAGGCCCGGTGTGGCCGACACCACTCAAAGTGCCTCTCTTTTTTTTAAAATGTATTTAATTTTAAGTGAAAACAACAACTGACATACGAGAAACCAACCAAAAGCCTACGAATTATGTCGAAACTTTAGGACAACAATCCATGTGTCATATATGAAGTGTAAAAGTCAAACCTGCCAAAAAATGAGCCACGGTGTGGCCAGGACTACTCAAAATGTATCTCTTTTGTTAAAAATGGACTAAATTGTAAGTGAAATCAACAACTGACATACGGGAAACGGACCAAACGCCTTCGGATTCTATTGAAACTTTAGGAAAAGGATCCATGGGTCATATGTGATGTTTACGAGTCAATATATCCTCAATAAGAGATGCGTTGTGGCCAGAACCACTCAAACTATCTCTCTTTTGTTTAAAATAGACATGATTTTAAGTGAAAACAACAACTAACATACGCAAAACCAACCAAACGACTTCTTATTCTATTGAAACATTACGAAAATGATACATGGATCAAATTTGATGTGTACGAGTCAACTCTGCCTCAATCCGAGCTGCGGTGTGACTGGGACCACTCAAACTGTCTCTCTTTTGTTCAAAATGGACTAAATTGTAAGTGAAATCAACAACTGACATACGGGAAACTGATCAAACACCTTTTGATTCTATTTAAATTTTAGTAAAATGATCAATGGGTCATATGTGATGGGTAAAAGTCAACGCCACCTCAATCCGAGGCACCTTGGGGTCGGGACCACCCAAACTGCCTCTCTTTTGTTCCAAATGGACAATATTTTATGTACATACGCCAAACTGATCAAACGGATTATGATTGTGTTGAAACTTTAGGAAAATGATTCATTCCTCATATGTGATGTGTATGATTCAACCCCTCCTCAATCCGAGGCCCGGTGTGGCCGAAACCACTGAAAGTGCCTCTCTTTTTTTTAAATGTACTTAATTTTAAGTGAAAACAAAAACTAACATATGGAAAACCGACCAAACACCTACGGATTCTGTTTAAACTTTAGGAAAAAAATCCATGGGTCATATGTGATGTGTATGAGTCAACCCCGCCTCAATCCGAGCCACGGTGTGGCTAGGACCACTAAAACTTTCTCTCTTTTGTTGAAAATGGACTAAATTGTAAGTGAAATCAACAACTGTCATACGGGAAACTGACCAAATGCCTTCGGATTCTGTTTTCACTTTAGGAAAAAAATCCACGGGTCATATGTGATGTGTAAGTGTCAATACCACATCAATACGAGGCACGGTGAGGCCGACACCACCCAAACTGTCTCTCTTATGTTAAAAATGGACAATATTTTACATACATACGCCAAAATGATCAAACAGATTCTGATTGTGTTGAAACATTAGGATAATGATTCATGGCTCATATGTGACATGTACGAGTCAACCCCGCCTCAATCTGAGGCCCGGTGTGGCTGAAACCACTCAAAGTGTCTCTCTTTTGTTTAAAATAGACATAATTTTAAATGAAAACAACAGTTGACATACGCCAAACCAACCAAACAAATTAGGATTCTATTGAAACTTTAGTAAAACTATCCATGGGTCATATTTGATGTGTAAAAGTCAACCCTACGTCAATCCAAGCCACGGTGTGGCCAGGACCACTCAAACTGTCTCTCTTTTCTTCAAAATGGACTAAATTGTAAGTGATATCAACAATTGACATACGGGAAACAGACCAAATACATTATAATTCTTTTGACACTTTAGGAAAATGATCCATGGGTCATATGTGACGTGTACGAGTCAACCCCACCTCAATACGAGTCACCGTGGGGCGGGGACCACCCAAACTACCTCTCATTTGTTCAAAATGGATTAATATTTTACGTACATATGCCAAACTGATCAAACGGATTTTGATTGTGTTGAAACTTTAGGAAAATTATCCATGGATCATATGTGATGTGTACCAGTCAACCCAGCCTCAATTAGAGGCATGGTGTGGTAGTTATTGAGTCACAAGTGATGAGACTACTATGAAAATACCTTTTCACCATATATTATAAAAGTGGTTGTCGTATGAAGATTGAAATGGGTGTAAATAATATTTGATTTATTGAAACTCTGATTCAACTATACTGGATGATTTTTGTCATATGAAGATTCAAAGGGGGAATTATTCACCATGACTCTAATCAAATAGGTGGTGTAATCAAATAGGTGGTGTTATTTTTTGTTGTTTTAAGTCTGTCACTATTTTTAGTGCTGTTTTTTATGCAGGTGTATGCACTGGAGGGGCTACTGGAGGGGCTGCTGTGCAAAAATTCTAGAAATACTGAATACCAACGGTTGTAAACCATTGGTATACTTTGAGAAAGAATTATACCAACGGTTCAATAAACTGTTGGTAAAAAACCATACTTAAACATATCCCCACGGTTTTATTGAAACCGTTGGGAAAACATCTATACCAACGGTTTACAACCGTTGGTATAAGATCAAAACCATTGAATTCCCAATGGTTTTATGAAAACCATTGGGAAAAATACTATACCAACGGTTGTGAACCATTGGTATAAGATCAGAATTATAGTATTCCCAACGGTTTAGAACCATTGGGTAAACCTATACCAACGGTTCTTATTGAACCGTTGGAAAATCCATACCTAGAGTGGGTTATACCAACGGTTTACTGCAAACCGTTGGTATATATCTTTCCCCACGCCTTACTTCCCTACGGTTTGGACAACCGTTGGTATAGAATATACCAACGGTTCTCCAGCCTATACCAACGGTTCTAAACCGTTGGTATATCCTTTATTTCCAGTAGTGTCTCACTGAGATACGAGGTACCTGGGACCCATAACGAGCTAGTGCCTAGGGGTTATTTTCTATTTCTTATGCTCATTAGTTACTTTTTGCTTACCATCGGCATACAGTATGGTTGGATGGAAAATTCAGTATCATGTTGGTTTTATTTAAAATCTTCCTTTCTTTAAAATATCCCACTTGAAATCTATTTTTATTTAAAGTCTCATCTTTTAGTAATTTTCACTAGCATTTCATATTAACAAAACTTTCAATGTTTTTGTCTTAAAATGTTTATCACATGGAATATATTATTGGTGGTATCCTACTAGGATTTGGATCACACCCTACTTACACCTTTGGGTTTAAGTAGACTTGGTTATTTTTTCGCAGGTTTGGGTACAGTTCTTAGTGCCAGTGGTTCGGGTTTAGCAGTCCTTCGTGATTTCGTGTTGTGGAGATGGCTTGAGGGCGGTGCCTCTTGCCATGTGGTGGTTCTTTGGATGTCTTTTCTTGGCTTTGTAACTTTTTATTGGTCTTTAAACATTGTTTAAAATTGTGTAATTCAGTTCTAAATTTTAGTAAAAGATGTTTTGGTGTGAAAAATCAATATTTTGTTTCTTCGATTCGTCTGTTGTTTTATGTTTATAAATTCGGGTAAATCATTCCCAAAATGAAATAAATGATACCCGGGAACTTATTCTATCCTATGGGGATCAGTAAATCCCTTTGGGCCTTGTCACGGCCAGGTTTGGTGCCGGTTTTGATGGTGACCATATATGGTTTGTAACAAAATGGTATCAGAGGGAGGTTCAAGTTAACTCTTTGGGTCATGTTATTTGGGGAGCAGTCAGGATAGTATAGAGTTAGGATATTCAGGACTTGGCATTCTGGTTATGGGTAGTGTGCCTGATCACCACACCTCATGATGGGATTCAAGTCGCCAGGGGAAGTCATGACTTATCTAAGTCATTTAGTTTTCGTGGTTTGATGATGAATAGGGGAAGTGAAAAGATAGTTTGGTTAATGGTCTCAATGAGCTCACAGGGCCTGGAAAGCCATGTGGAGCTGGGGATATTTCCCTATAACACTCTTTGTGATGATGAAGTGATTGTATTATGTTCACCAATCATATTTCCAAGTCACCCACTGAAACTAGTTTCCTCTCCCATTGTTTTGTGTTCTTTAGTTTTGAAATCTTGGAAGTTTGGTTTTAATTCAAAAATGACCCAGTTTTAAGAAGCATAACGTTTTTGTGAACAGATTTTATAATAAATAGGGAAGGTTTTTATTTATTAAATGGTGGAACTGAATTTTTAAAATTGTTTTGAAATGGAAAATGGTGTGCTTACACCTCTTTTGAAAGTAGGAACTATGTTAAAGTTGGTTTTGAAAAAGTGTTTCCAATAGATTTTTCTAAACTATTGAAAGGTGTTTTAATGGGATGAGATGTTTTGAAATTGATGTGAATAACTTGAAAGTGAGTTCTTATTTGAATGGTTGTGTTTTTATGAAAGGTTTTTTGAGGTGTAAATTGGGATTTTGATTTCGTGGTTAGCGGTCTTGAGAAAAAGAAAGTATTGGTTGACTGTTTTGGTTTTGAAAAGAGGAAAGGATTTTTTTTAACCTTTGGTATTTCCATGAGATACCACATGAATGGGGTTATATGGGATGATTGATGGATAATGGAACGACTGGATGAGTGCTGGTATGGATATGAGGAGGGTGACCGGTGGCACGGAAACATGCATGTCTGAGGCTCATGGGGTACCACTGGTGGATATGCTAACTATTGAACTATTTGTTTTCAAAGAAATGTTTTTAGAGGAAAACATGATTTCTTGAGGATTTATTTGGGTTGCTTTATATTATGTGTTTTTTAAAATGTTGATGTTGTGGGATGTTTTGAGTCCAAGAACCCATCCTGTTTGATCGATGTTTAGGGTTTTTGTTTGGTCAGTATGCTGGGTTGAATGGCTGGTTAGTTATATTTTCTGAGATATGTTTTGGGATTCCTTTAAGGTGGTTCCCTTCATGTATTTGGATCTGGTTTTTGGTATTTATTGACCAATTTACCATCTTATTTGGGTCCTTGGGTTCTATCGTTGGATAAGGTACGCCCCCATTTAGGGTTAGTGCACAACTGAATTGTAACCCAGATTGTTTCACCATTGGAAAATCCTATAGTTTATCAATATAAGGAATCTTTTTCTCAAGCTTTGGAGGTTTAGTTTTCACCATTTCCTTTCATTTATTTGTGGATCCTCTTGTAGTGGGAGAGTTCTCGTGGAAGTTTGAAATAAACCTTAGTATCTTAAGTTACCTGATTCGTCAAAGGTGGAAGTGGTCTGGGGTTGTTAGTGTAGATGAGTGTCTGGATGGTGTACAAGCGGGCCCCTGTGTCCTTCGTAGTCTCTTTGAAGTAAGAGTTCACGTTAAACCACCAGTGTGGTAAATTTGGTCATGAGAGGCTATTATGGCCACTTTATGAAATTGTGTGTTTTTTGGGGACTTGGAATAATTTTCCTTTCCATGTATTGTTTCTATCAGTCACAATGGTCATGTTCGGTGATGTCATGTGCTCATTTGACTGTAAAGGTGAAAGTCGTCCAATCCTCTAAGATTCTCTGTTATGTTGGGAGTATGTATCCCTTGGAAAAACTTCAAAATCCTCCATTTTAGAAGAAGGTGATTGTATGTTTCCTTTAATTCTATTGTTCATCACCCAAAGAAAAAAGGTGTGATGTGTGTGCATCTTCTAAGACCTTGTTTCAGTGAGATGTTGGGTTAGTGTAAGGTGAGTCGGGAATGTGTTATATCTTGGTAAACTTCTCAGGGATTGTGTTGTAGTTGTTTGTATCATCAGAAGAAGAGGTTTTGTTCAGGGGGTTTCCAAATCCTAACTACTAGGTCAAAGATGCTTCAATCATTTGAGCTCCATCCATAGGTCCCAAAGAGAAGCTGGTGCATAGTTAGGGGAAATCCCAGGGTCGTTTAAACCCTTGTACAAAGTTCTATCCTCAGTATGAAAATAGGAAGAGTTTAAACCTATGGTGTCATCATCTTATTCTAGTTCTTCCAGTTTGGTGGTAAAGGTGGGAGGACCTCGTCTCCATGTTGTATCCTGAGTTCATACTTTCCCCATTTGGTTTCCTTCAAGTTTTTTGAGAAAATTTTGAAATTTGGGCTAGGAAGATTAATACGCATTGTTTTTTCACTATTAGTAGTAATTGTATGCCAACCTATGGAATCGCGTGATAAGAGACAGTAGCTATAGCACGGTCTCCACACAGCTGTGTGCCTTGGACCATGTAACCGTGCGAAGTTTCCCCTTTGGATAGAATGCTCAGTACGATTAGCACATGGTTTCCCAAACTGTGTGGACTAACCATGTGGTCATGCCAACTCTTTAAATTTTGGGGTATTTTTGTGTCGGACCATACTACTTGGTTTAGATAGTTGGTTCTTATGGTAGTAAGACCCACTATGGGTCTCATGAATTTTTTTTTTGGAAAAATCTAATGAGATTCAACCCCTTATACCGGGGAGTCTATTCGAGCCACACCCTATTAGTGTCCTGATTCTGTCTCGGAAAAATTTAAGTTGTCTCTTATGGTGGGGAGCCCATTTGTGTCTCCCCATATCAGTAACTCAGTTTTCTCCATGGTATTGGTTTGGTGATAGCTATCCTTTTTTAGAGATATATAACTAACAACATCTTATTAGGGTAAATTTTGGGATTGGAAGGTTCCCAACAGTTTAGTTAAAGAAAGTTCATTGTAACCTTGTTCGATGTTGTTGTTTGTTTGGGTAAACTGCTTGAGTCTTGTTCAGATGGTGTTTGAGGTGTTTCGTTTGGGATGAATTCAGAATGTGCTTGATCGTTACAAGAAAGTGGAGTATTATTTGGATTTTGAGAGTATTCCTTACTTGATTGACCAACTGGAGATATCTTAAATTTTTTGGTGGTGGAAAAACATGGCAAATGAGTCCATTTTGGCCTTTCATTGGGTTTGGTTTTTGCTTTTGGCCTTATTATGGATTTCCGAGGTTGAAAAGTTTTATGGTGGGTAGAATTGTCACATAAATGAATTATTTTAAAGTTATTTTTCATTTAATTTTCATCCTTGCTTTGTTATGGGTTTTTTCCATTTATTTTTGTGGAAATGGTGAGTTTTCAAAATTTGGCCCAAACCGTGAGCCCATTTTCATATTTAAAAATAAATTTTGTTTCTTTTATAACTCCTTCATTTTTAAACATTTTACACTCAT
This sequence comes from Viscum album, assembly GCA_963277665.1. Lineage (NCBI taxonomy): Eukaryota > Viridiplantae > Streptophyta > Magnoliopsida > Santalales > Viscaceae > Viscum > Viscum album. The sequence goes on along the minus strand of OY728155.1, from coordinate 2,129,684,673 downwards.
TCCACTTCCCAAATGGAATACACTAATATATTAAAACCACCATATCAATTTTGAACTCATAGGAATCCATAATAATGATAGATTTTTGTTTTTTATTATGGTGTTCGGCCAACCTGAAAACCCATTTCTTGTTTTAAATATGTTTTTTAATTATTTAATATCTCATTCAATTCTTAAGTTTTTTTCGTGATTCCAACTCTCACCAGAGTCCAATTACCCAGGGCGCGCCCCCATGCTCTCGTATCCCTATTTTTAGCTCATTTGCATCGTGAATATGGGTACAACTTCTCTGTATTCCACAAATATACCAGATTTGAAGAGGTAAATTGATTATTTCATAAATCCTTATATTTTTAATATTTTTCTCACATTCCAGTTCCTTAATGGCCTAATCAGCCTTATTAAAACCTCACTTTCATTTATGGTTGTTTTGAAATTCATCTACTGGTGTATTTGGGTCGTTTTCTTCAAGATTTATTCAGGTTAGTGTTTCTCTCTTCATTTTCTTCCTTCTCCTTAGGGGTTCCTCCATCTTTCATGAATTCCTAGAGTGTCTAGAAGTTAGGGTTCATACCTAGGGTTTGATTTGGGGTCTTTTTGGTGAAATATTATGGTTTAGGGTTCATTTTCACTTCTTTTTGGTGCGGATGAGGTTCGGTTGAGGTTTCACACCAAGATTCAAGGGTTTTGACTCAAAAGGTAGGTGATTCCATGTGTAAAAATTTTATTGTGAGTTATATTTATTGGTTTTTTAATTTATAATGTTTCTAATCTATTGTGTGATGTGAGAAAACTGTTTTTGATGGATTTGGTTAAGCGTTTAATTTTATAGTTGCATTTTAGCTTGAAATTGGGTGTTTTTTATGTGTGGCTCTTGGCGTAATGTTTGGGTGTATTTTATAACATATGAAAGTGATTTATTAGTTTTGAAAGGGAATGATAATTCTGTTTTATTAACACCTTAGTGTCATGTGTTCCTATAAAGGGGGTTTTTTAATGGGTTTAAGGTGTAAAACCAAGTTGTACTTCTTGAAAGTGATTTATGAAAACATGTGGTTTTCATGTGTTTCTTTTGTAGTATTCTTTTAGGTGTTTTTATAAAACTTGGGGGTGGTTTAATAAATGTTTTTAGGGCTACCAATTCGGTTTTGTATTGGTATTGGTAAGATTTTGGTCTTTAATGAGGGTTTTGCAATGGTTTTTGTGTGCAAACCATGGTTATACCTCTTGGGTTTGTTTTATGAAAATTGTAAATGTTTTATTTGGTTAAAAAAAGTGGTAAAATGGTGTATATGTACTGTTTCGGTGATTGTGTTCACCTAATATGGGTTTTTTAAAGGTAAAGTGGTGATTTGAGATGTCAAACATTTTTAGAAAGTTTTATAAATTTCTAAAATGTTTTACTAAATTGTGTTGTGGGTGTGAAACATAGTTGTGGGTTGTTTCATGTGAGTTTGTTGACAAAATGAATTTTGAAGGTAATAAGGGTATTATGTGATATGTTTTGGGCTATTATGTGAGTTTTAATAACTTGGAGTGGTTTTTTAAAAATTTTAATGGATTTTTGGAAGTGTTAAAGAAATGTGAAAAGTGTTGTGGGATATTTTGGTGTGAGTATTCTTTCAAAATGCATTTGAATGAAAAAGTAGATTTTGTGACTTGTGTTATGTAAATGTGGGTTGTTTGGTGAATTTGGGACGTGAAATGATATTTTCATGTGAAAAATATATTTATTTTCTTGTTGAACTTGTTTGATCACAAGAGGGAAACCCAGGTATCTAGGTGGGTGGACGTGTACTAGTATGCTAGTGATCATATAGGGTTTGGCCTCAGTTTCACTTAGAAAGATTGACGCTTACAACACTAACTAAACTATGATGATGATTATTGGGGACCACTAGGTTATGGGTATGTTCCCTACTAGCGGTTGGTTCATGAGAATGGATATTGTGATGGTTACTCTCATCGAGATACGAGGTACCTAGGACCGACAACGAGCTAGTGCCTAGGGGTTATTTTCTATTGCTTGTACTCATTAGTTACTTTGTTCTTACCATCATTATATGGTATGGTTGTCTAGAAAATTCATTAGCATGTTGGTTTTATTTAAAATATTCTTTTATTTAAAATATCCCACTTTAAAACTGTTTTTATTTAAAGTTGCATCTTTTGGTTATTTTCACTAGCATTTCATATTTACAAACTTGCAATGATTTTTGTCTTAAAATGTTTATCACATGTAATATATTAGTGGTGGTATCCTACTAGGATTTGGATCACACCCTACTTACAAATTTGGGTGTAAGTAGACTTGGTTATTTTGGTCATAGGTTTGGGTACACTTTTTAGTGCCACTGGTTTGGGTTTAGCGGTCCTTTGTGATGTCGTGTTGTGGAGATGGCTTGAGGGAGGTGCCTCTTTCCATGTGGAGGTTCTTGGGCTATCTTTTATTGGTTTTTTACCTTTTTAATGGTCTTTAAAAATTGTTTAAAATTTTGTAATTCAGTTATGAATTTTTTTTAAAGATGTTTTGGTTTGAAAAAACCATATTTGGTTTCTTGGTTTCGTTTTTTGTTTTATGTTTATAAATTTGGGTAAATCATTACCAAAATGAAATAAATGATACCCGGGAACTTGTTCCAACCCGTGGGGATTGGTAATGCCCTTCGAGCCTTGCCACGTGCCAGGTTTGGTGCCGGTTTGGAAGGTGACCAGTTCTAGTTTGTGACAAAATGGTATTAGAGAGAGGTTCAGGTTAACTCTTTGGGTCATGTTATTTGGGGAGCAGTCGGGATAGTCTAGAGTTAGGATTTTCGGAACTTGGAATTCCAGTTATGGGTAGTGTTCATGATCACCACACCTCATGAAGGGATTCAAGTTGCTATGGGAAGTCGTGACTTATCTGAGTCCTTTGGTTTCTTGGTTTGATGATGATTAGGGGAAATGAAAAGAGAGTTTGGTTAATGGTCTTAGTGAGCTCGTAGGGCCTGGCAGGCCATGTGGAGTTAGGGATATTTCCCTAAAACACTCTCTATGATGTTGAAGTGATTGGAGTATGGCCTACAACCATATGTCCAAGTCACCCACCAAAACTAGTTTCCTCTCACATTGTTTTGTGTTCTTTAGTTTTGAAATCTTGGAAGTTTGGTTTTAAATCAAAAATGACCCGGTTTTAAGAAGCGTAAAGTTTTTGTGAACTGATTTTATAATAAAGAGGTAAGGGTTTTATTTATGAAATGTCAGAACTGAATTTTCATAATTTTTTTAAAATGTAAAATGGTGTGCTTACACCTCTTTTGAAAGCAGGAACTATGTTAAAGTTGGTTTTGAAAAAGTGTTTCCAACAGAGTTTTCTAAACTGTTGAAAGGTGTTTTAATGGGATGAGATGTTTTGAAATTGATGTGAATAACTTGAAATTGAGTTATTATTGTAATTTTTTTGTTTCTTTGAAAAGTATTATAATATGTAAATTGGGATTTTGATTTTGTGTTTAGCGGTCTTGAGAAAAAGGAAGTATTGGTTGACTATTTTGGTTTTGAAAAGTGGAAAGGATTTTTTTTAACATTTGGTATTTCCATGAGAGACCACATGAATGGGGTTATATGGGATGATGGGTGGCTAATGGTGTGACTGGATTAGTACTAGGATGGATATGAGGAGGGTTCCCGGTGGCACAGAAACATGCATGTGTGAGGCCCATGGGGTACCACTGGTGAATATGCTAACCGCTGAACCGTTTGTTTTCAAAGAAATGTTTTTAAAGGAAAACATGATGTCTTGATGAATAATTTGGGTTTCTATCTATTATGTGTTTTTGAAAATTTTCATTTTGTGGGATGTTTTGAGTCCAAGAACCCATCATGTTTGAACGGTGTATTGGGTTTGTGTTTGGTCAGTATGTTGGGTTGAAGGGCTCGTTATTGATCTCTTCTAAGAGATGTTTCAGGATGCATTTTAGGTGGTTCCATTCATGTGTTTGGATCTAGTTTGTGGTATTTACTGACCAATATACCATCTTAGTTGGGTCCTTGGGTTCTATCATTGGATAAGGTATGCCCCCATTAAGGTTCATTGCACAACTGAAGTGAAACCCGTATTGTTTCACCATTTTAAAATCCTCCAATTGATCAATATAAGGAATATTTTTCTCAATATTTGGAGATTGAGCTTACAGAATTTCCTTTCTTAGATTTGTGGATCCTCTTTTAGTGGGAGAGTTCTCGTGGGTGGTTGAAATAAACCTTAGTATCTTAAGTTACATAATTCATTGAAGTTGGAAGTGGTCTGGGGTTGTTAGTGTGGATGAGTGTCTGGATGGTGTACAAATGGGCCTCTGGGTCCTTCATAGTCTCTTTAAAGCAGTATTTCACGTTAAACCACCAATGTGGGAAATAGGGTCATGAGAGGCTATTATGGCCACTTTCTATAATTTTGTGTTGTTTGGGGACTTCATATAAGGTCACTTTCCATGTATTGTTTCTATTAGTCGCAATGGTCATGTTCAGTGATGCCTTGTGAGGTCATGTGCTCATTTGACTATAAAGGTGAAAGTTGTGAAATCCTATAAGAGTCTCTTTTATGTTGGGAGTATGTATCCCTTGGAAAAACATCAAAATCCTCTATTTTAGAGGAAGTTGATTATATGTTTCCTTTACTTCTGTTGTTCCTCACCCAAAGAAATAAGGTGTGATGTGTGTGAATATTTTAATCACTTGTTTCAGTGAGATGTCTGGTTAGGGTAAGGTGAGTTGGGAATGTGTTATGTCTTGGTAAACTTATCAGGGATTGCGATGTAGTTGTTTGTATCACCAGAAGAAGAAGTTCTGTTCAGGGGGTTTTTAAAGCCTAACTATGAGGATGAAGATACTTTAATCATTTGATCTCCATCCATAGATCCCAGAGAGAATTCGGTGCATAGTCAGGGGAAATCCCAGGGTTGTTAAAACCCTTGTACAAATTATTATCCTCAGTATGAAAATAGGAAGATTTTAAACCTCTGGTGTCATCATATTATTCCAGTTGTTCCCATTTGGTGGTAGAGGTGGGAGGACCTCGTTTCCATGTTGTAGCATGAGTTCATAATTTCCCCCTTTGGTTTCCTTCAAGTTTTTTGAGAAAAGTTTGAAATTTGGGCTAGGCATATTAATGTTCAATGTTTGCGTACGGTTGGTAGTAAATGTGTGCCAACCTAGGGAATTGTGCGAAAAGAGACAGTAGCTATTGTACGGTCTCCACACGGCCATGAACCTTGGACCATGTAACCATGAGAAGTTTCCCTTTTAGACAGAATTATTTGCATGGTTAGCACATGGTTTCTTAGACCGTGCAGACTAACCATGTGGCCATTCCAACTCTTTAAATTTTGGGTTATTTTCGTGTCGGACCATGCTAGTCGATTTAGATGGTTGGTTCTTATGGTGGGGAGCCCCACTATGGGTCTCATGTAATTTTTTTTTTTTTGAAAAATCTAATGAGATACTACCCCTTATGTTAGGGATTCCATTCAGGCCTCCCCCTGTGAGTGTCCCGATTCCATCTCGGAAAAATTTAAGTTGTCTCTTATAGTGGGGAGCCCATTTGTGTCTCCCCGTATTAGTAACCCAGTTTTGTCCTTGGTCTTGGTTTGGTGATAGTTAATATTTTTTAGAGCTATCTAACTAACAAAATCTTTCATGGGTAAATGTTGGGATTGGAAGGGGCCCAATGGTTTAGTTAAAGTAAGGTAAGTGTAACCTTATTCGATGTTGTTATTCATTTGGGTAAACTGCTTGAGTCTTATTCTGATGGTGTTTGAGGTGTTTCGTTTGGGATGAATTTAGAATTTGCTTGATCGTTATAGGAAATTGGAGTGTGTTTTGGATTGTGAGAGTATTCCTTCCTTGATTGATCAACTAGAGATGTCTTATCTTTTTTTATGGCAGCAAAACATGGAAAATGAGTCCATTTTGGCCTTTCAGTTAGGTTTGGTTTTTTCCTTTGGCCTTATTGTGGCTTTCTGAGGGCAGAAAGTTTTATGGTGGAGAGAATTGTCACATACATGACTTATTTTAAATTTATTTTCCATTTAATTTCCATCCTTTTTTTGTTATGGGGGTTTTCCATGCATTTTGGTGGAAATGGTGAGTTTTCAAAATTTGGGCCAAACCGTGAGCCCATTTCCATATTTCAAAATAAATATTGCTTCTTTTATAACTCCTTCCTTTTTTAACATTTTACACCCATTCCACTTACCAAATGGAATCCCCTAATATATTAAAACTACCATATCAATTTTGACCCCATAGGAATCCTTAATAATGATGGATTTGTGTTTTTTATTACGGTGTTGGTCCAGCCCAAAAGTCTATTTCCTACTTTAAATATATTTTTTAATTATTTAATTTCTCATTAAATTTTTAAGTTTTTTTGGTGATTTGAACTCCCACCAAAGCCCACTTACCCAAGGTGTGCCCCATGCTCTCCTCCACCTATTTCTATCTCATTTTCATCGTGAATATGGGCGAACCTTCTCTGGATTTTACAAATCGCCCAGATTTGAAGAGGTGAATTTATTATTTCATAACTCCTTCTATTTTTACTCTTTTTCTCCCATTTATGTTCCTACATGACCTACTCATCCTTATTAGAACCTCAATTTTATTTATGGTTGTTTTGAAATTCATCTACTAGTGTATTTGGGTCGTTTTCTTTGAGATTTATTCAGGTAAGTGTTTCTCTCTTCATTTCCTTCCTTCTCCTTAGGGTTTCCTCCATCTTTCATGAATTCCTAGTGTGTCTAGAAGTTAGGGTCCATACCTAGGGCTTTATTTGGGGTCTTTTTGGTTAAATATTATGGTTTAGGGTTTGTTTTCACTTCCTTGTGGTGGGGCATAGGTTTGGTTGAGGTTTCACGCCAAGATTCAAGGGTTTTGACACAAAAGGTAGTTGATAGCATGTGTAACCATTTTATTATGATTTTTATTTCATGGTTTATTAATTTAGAATGTTTATAATCTGTTTTTTGAGGTGAGAAAACTATTTTTGATGGATTTGGTTAAGCCTTTAATTTTATAATTGCATTTTAGCTTGAAATTGTGGGCTTTTTATGTGTGGCTCTTGGGGTAAAGTTTGGGTGTATTTTATGACATAATAAAGTGAATTATTAGTGTTGAAAGGGACTAATAATTCTGTTTTTTTATGTCCTTAGTGTGATGTGGGCCTTTAAAGGGGTTTTTTGAATGGTTTTAAGGTGTAAAAAAATGTTTTACTTCTTCAAAGTGATTTATTAAAACGTGTGTTTTTTATGTGTATCTTTTGTAGTATTCTTTGATGTGATTTTATAACACTTAGGTTTGGTTTAATAAATGTTTTTAGGGCTACCAATTCAATTTTGGATTGGTATTGGTATGATTTTGGTCTTGAATGAGGGTTTTTGAAATGGGTTTTGTGTGCAAACCATGGTTATACCTCTTGGGTTTGTTTTATGAAAATTTTAATTATTTTATTTGGTTAAAAAAAGTGGGAAAATGGTGTATATGTACTGTTTGCATGACTATGTAAACCTAATATGGGTTTTTGAAAGTTAAAGTGGTGATTTGATATGTCAAACATTTTTAAAATTTTTATAAATTTTTTAAATGCTTTACTAAATTGTGTTGTGGGTGCAAAACATGGTTGTGGGATATTTCGTGTGAGTTTGTTGACAAAATGAATTTTGAAGGTGAGAAGTGTATTTTGTGATATGTGTGTGGGCTGTTATGTGATTTGTAATAACTTGGAATGGTTTTGTAAAAATTTTTAAAGGATTTTTGGAAGTGTTAAAGAAATGTGAAAAGTGTTGTGGGCTATTTTTGTGTGAGTATGATTTCAAAATGCATTTGAATGAAAACGTGGATTTTGTGACTTGTGTGATGTACATGTGGGATGTTTGGTGAATGTGGGATGTGTAAGTGCTATTTTCATGTGCAGGTTATATTTCTTGTCTTTTTTAACTTGTTTGATCCCAAGAGGGAAACCTGGGTATCAAGGTGAGTGGACGTCTACTAGTATGCAGTGATCCTGTGGGGTTTGGCCTCAGTTTCACTTAGCAAGATTGATGCTTACAACAACAACTAAACTTTGATGATAATTATTGTTGATCACTAGGTTATGGTTCTATTCCTTATTAGTGTCTTGTGCTTGATAACGAATATTGTGATGGTTACTCTCACTGAGATACGAGGTACTTGGGACCCACAACAAGCTAGTTCCTAGGGGTTATTTTCAATTGCTTGTTCTCATTAGTTACTTTGTGCTTACCTTCAGTATATTGTACGGTTGTTTGGAAAATTAAGTAGCATTTTGGTTTTATTTAAAATCTTCTGTTCTTTAAAATATCCCACTTTAAAACTATTTTTATTTAAAGTTGCATCTTTTAGTAATTTTCACTAGAATTTCATATTTACAAAACTTGAAATGCTTTTTGTCTTAAAATGTTTATCACATAGAATCTCTTAGTGGTGGTATCTTACTAGGCTTTTTCTCACACCCTACTTTCACCTTTAGGTGTAAGTAGACTTGGTTATTTTTGTCACAGGTTTAGGTACACTTCTTAGAGCCAGTATTTCGGGTTTAGTGGTCCTTCGTGATGTTGTGTTGTGGAGATGGCTTGAGGGAAGTGCCTCTTGACATATGGAGGTTCTTGGGCTGTCTTTTCTTGGTTTTGTACCTTTTTAATGGTCTTTAAACATTGTTTAAATTTTTTTAATTCGGTTATGAATTTTAGTAAAATATGTTTTGGTTTGAAAAATCCATATTTGGTTTCTTGGTTTCGTTTGTTGTTTTATGTTTATAAATTCAGGTAAATCGTTCCCAAAATGAAATAAATGATACCCGAGAACTTTTTCCAGCCCTTGGGGATCGGTAATTCCCTTTGTCCCTTATCAAGGGCCAGGTTTGGTGCTGGTTTTGATGGAGACCAGATCTGGTTTGTGACAAAATGGTATCAGAGGGAGGTTAAGGTTAACTCTTTGGGTCTTGTTATTTGGGGAGTAGTCGGGATAGTCTGGAGTTAGGATTGTCTTGACTTTGCATTCTGGTTATGGGTAGTGTGCCTAATCACCACACCACATGACAGGATTCAAGTCTCCAGGGGAAGTCGTGACTTATCTGGTTTTCTTGATTTGATGATTATTAGGGGAAATGAAAAGAGATTTGGGTTAATGGTCTCAGTGATCTCGCAGGGCCTATCAAGTTATGTGGAGTTAGGGATATTTCCCTAGAACACTCTCTATTTAGGTGAAGTGATTGGAGTATGGTTTCCAACCATATGTCCAATTCAACCACCGAAACTAGTTTCCTCTTGCATTGTTTTGTGTTCTTTAGTTTTGAAATCTTGGAAGTTTGGTTTTAAATCAAAAAATGACCCAGTTTTAAGAAGCGTAAAGTTTTTGTGAACTAATTTTATAATAAAGAGGAAAGGTTTTATTTATGAAATGGTGGAACTTAATTTTCAGAATTGTTTTGAAATGGAAAATGGTGTGCTTACACCTCTTTTGAAAGCAGGAACTATGTTAAAGTTGGTTTCAAAAAAGTTTTTCCAACAGAGTTTTCTAAACAATTGAAAGGAATTTTAATGGGATGAGATGTTTTGAAATTGATGTGAATAACTTGAAAGTGAGTTCTTATTTGAATGGTTGTGTTTTTTAAAAACTTTTTTAAGATGTAAATTGGGATTTTGATTTTGTGGTTAGTGGTCTCGAGAAAAAGGAAGTATTGGTTGACTATTTTGGTTTTGAAAAGTGGAAAGGATTTTTGTTTTAACCTTTGGTATTTCCATGAGATACCACATTAATAGGGTTATATGGGATGATGGATGTCTAATTGAATGACTGTATGAGTGCTAGGATGGATATGAGGAGGGTTCCTGGTGGCACAGAAACATGCATGTGTGAGGCCCATGGGGTACCACTGGTGGATATGCTAACTGCTGAACCATTTGTTTTCAAAGAAATGTTTTTAAAGGAAAACATGATGTCTTGATGACTGATTTGGGTTGTTGTCTATTATGTGTTTTTGAAAATGTTGATGTTGTGGGATATTTTGAGTCCAAGAACCCATCCTGTTTGAATGGTGTTTTGGGTTTTTTTGGTCGGTATTCTAGGTTGAAGGGCTGGTTAGTGATCTCTTCTAAGAGATGTTTTGAGATGCCTTTACGGCGGTTCCCTTAATGTGTTTGGATCTGGTTTGTGGTATTTCTTGACCAATGTACTATATTAGTTAGGTACTTGGGTTCTATCATTGGATAAGGTACGCCCCCATCAAATGTCAATGCACAACTGAAGTGCAACCTAGATTGTTTTGCCATTGGAAAATCCTCCAGTTGATCAATATAAGGAATGTTTTTCTCAAGATTTGTAGATTGAGTTTGCAACATTTCATTTCTTTGATTTGTGGATCCTCTTGTAGTGGGAGAGTGCTCATGGAAGGTTGAAATAAACCTTAGTATCTTAAGTTACCTGATTCATAGAAGGTGGAAGTGTTATGGGGTTGTTAGTGTGGATGAGTGTCTGGATGGTGTACAAGCGGGCCTCTAGGTCCTTCGTAGTCTCTTTGAATCAGAAGTTAATGTTAAACCACCAGTGTGGTAAATCGGGTCATGAGAGGCTATTACAAACACTTTCTAGAATTTTGTGTTGTTTGGGGACTTGACATAAGGTCCATTTCCATGTATTTTTTCTATCAGTCACAATGGTCATGTTCGGTGATGCCTTGTGATATCGTGTGCTCATCTGACTGTAAAGGTGAAAGTTGTGCAATCTTATAAGAGTCTCTGTTATGTTGGGAGTATGTATCCCTTGGAAAAACTTCAAAATACTCCATTTTAGAGTAAGTTGATTATATTTTTCTTTTACTCCTATTGTTCCTCACCCAAAGAAACAAGGTGTGATGTGTGTGCATCTTCTAAAACCTTGTTTCAATGATATGTTGGGTTAGGGTAAGGTGAGTTTGGAATGTGTTGTGTCTGGGTAAACTTATTGGGGATTGCAGTGTAGTTGTTTGTATCACTGAAATAAGATCTGTTCAGGGGGTTTCTAAAGCCTAACTACGAGGCTGAAGATTATTCAATCATTTGAGCTCCATACATAGGTCCCAGAGAGAAGATGGTGCATAGTCAGGGGAAATCCCAGGGTCGTTCAAACCATTGTACAAAGTCTTATCCTCATTATGAAAATAGGAAGAGTTTGAACCTCTGGTGTCATCATCTTATTCCAATTATTCCCATTTTGTGGTAGAGGTGGGAGGACCTCATTTCCCTATTGTATCTTGAGTTCATACTTTCCCCCTTTCATTTCCTTCATGTTTTTAGAGAAAAGTTTAAAATTTGGGCTAGGCAGATTAATGTGCACGGTTAGTAGTAATTGTGCTCTAACCTAGGGAGTCGTGTGATAAGAGATAGTATTTATCGCACGGTCTCCACAAGGTCATGTTCCTTGGCCCATGTAACCATGCAAATTTTTCCCTTTGGATAGAATGCTCAGCACGGTTAGCGCATGGTTTTCCAAACCGTGTGTCCATGCCAACTATTTAAATTTTGGGGTATTTTCGTGTTGGAACATGCTAGTCAGTTTAGATGGTTGGTTCTTATGGTGGGGAGACCCACTATGGGTCTCATGTTATTTTTTTCGAAAAATCTAATGATATTATACCCCTTATGACGGGGAGTCCATTCAGGCCTCCCCCTATTAGTGTCCTAATTCTGTCTCGGAGAAAATTAAGTTGTCTCTTATGGTGTGGAGCTCATTTGTGTCTCCCCATATCAGTAACTAGATTTTTTTCTTGTTCTTGGTTTGGTGATAGTTAGTCTTTTTTAGAGATATCTAACTACCAACATATTCCTTGGGTGAAAATTGGGATTGTAAGGCTCCCAACGGTTTAGTTAAAGTAAGGTCAGTGTAACCTTGTTTGATGTTGTTGTTCGTTTGGGTAAACTACTTGAGTCTTGTTCAGATGGTGTTCGAGGTGTTTCGTTTGGGATGAATTCGGAATGTGATTGATCATTAAATGAAAGTGGATTGTTTTTTAGATTGTGAGAGTATTCCATACTTGATTGATCAACTGGAGATATCTTATCTTTTTTAGTGGCGGTGAAACATGGAAAATGAGTCCATTTTGGCCTTTCAGTTGGGTTGGGTTTTTTCCTTTGGCCTTACTGTGGATTTCTGAGGGCGAAAATTTTTATGGTGGAGATAATTTTCACATACATGACTTATTTTAAAGGTATTTTTCATTTAATTTCCATATTTTCTTTGTTATGGGTGTTTTCCATGCATTTTGGTGGAAATGGTGAGTTTTCAAAATTTGGGCCAAACCGTGAGCTCATTTCCAGATTTAAAAATAAATATTATTTTTTTATAACTCCTTAATTTTTTAACATTTTACACCCGTTACACTTCCAAAATGGAATCCCCTAATATATTAAAACAACCATACCAATTTTGACCCTATAGGCATCCATAATAATGATGGATTTGTGTTTTTTATTATGGTGTTGGGCTAGCCCGAAATCTCATTTCCTACTTTAAATATTTTTTTTAATTATTTAATATATCATTCAATTTTTAAGTTTTTTCAGTGATTCAAACTCTCACCAGATGCCACTTACCCAAGGCGCGCCCCCATGATCTGCTACGACTCTTTGTAGTACATTTTCATCGTGAATATGGGCAAAACTTCTCTGGATTTTACAAATCTCCTAGATTTGAAGAGGTAAATTGATTATTTCATAAATCCTTCTATTTTTACTCTTTTTCTCCCATTCCAGTTCCTAAATGACCTAATCATCCTTATTAGAACCTCACTTTCATTTATGGTTGTTTTGAAATTCAGATATTGGTGTATTTGGGTCGTTTTCTGCATGATTTATTGAGGTAAGTGTTTCTATCTTCATTTCCTTCCTTATCCTTAGGGTTTCCTCCCTCTTTCATGAATTATTAGAGTGCCCAAAAGTTAGGATCCATACCTATTGTTTTATTTGTGGTCTTTTTGGTGAAATATTATGGTTTAGGGTTTGTTTTTACTTCCTTGTGGTGCGGCGGAGTTTTGGTTGAGGTTTCACACCAAGATTTAAGGATTTTGACTCAAAAGGTAGGTGATTGCATATGTGACCATTTTATGATGAGTTATATTGATTCGTTTATTAATTAATCATGTTTATAATCTATTTTTTGTGGTGTGAAAACTGTTTTTTTATGGATTTGGTTAAGCATTTAATTTTATAGTTGCATTTTAGCTTGAAATTGGGTGTTTTTCATGTGTGGATCTTAGGGTAATGTTTGGGTGTATTTTATAACATACGAAAGTGATTTATTAGTGTTGAAAGGGACTTATAATTATAGTTTTTTAATTCATTAGTGTAATGTGGGCCTTTAAAGGGGGTTTTTGAATGTGTTTAAGGTGTAAAACCATGTTGTACTTCTTGAAAGTGATTTATGAAAACGTGTTTTTTTCATGTGTATCTTTTGTAGTATTATTTGAGATATTTTTATAACACTTGGGGGTGGTTTAATAAATGTTTTTAGGGATTCAAATTCAGTTTTGGATTGGTATTGGTATGATTTTGGTCTTAAATGTGGGTTTTGAAATGGGTTTTGTGTGCAAACCATGGTTATACCTCTTGGGTTTGTTTTATGAAAATTGAAAATATTTTATTTGGTTAAACAAAGTGGGTAAATAGTGTATATGTACATTTTGTGTGAGTGTTTTAACCTAATATGGGTTTTTTAAAGTTAAATTTGTGATTTGAGATGTCAAACATTTTTATAATGTTTTATAAATTTCTAAAATGTTTTACTAAATTGTGTTGTGTGTCTGAAACATGGTTGTGGGCTGTTTCATGTGAGTTTGTTGACAAAATGAATTTTGAAGGTGAGAAGGGTATTATGTGATATGTGTGTGGGCTTTTATGTGAGTTTTAATAACTTGTAATGGTTTTATAAAAAATTTTAAAGGATTTTTGGAAGTGTTAAAGAAATGTGAAAAGTGTTGTGGGCTATTTTAGTGTGAGTATGATTTCAAAATGAATTTGAATGAAAAGGTGGATTTTGTGACTTTTGTGATGTACATGTGGGTTGTTCAGTGAATTTGGGACGTGGAATTGGTATTTTTATGTGCAAATTATATTTCTTGTCTTATTGAACTTATTTTAGCACAAGAGGGAAACCCGGGTATCTCGGTGGGTGGACGTGTACTAGTATGCTAGTGATCTCGTGGGGTTTGGCCTTAGTTTCACTTAGAAAGATTGACTCTTACAACACTAACTAAACTATGATGATTATTTTTGGGGACCACTAGGTTATGGGTTTTTTCCCTACTAGTTTCTCATGTATGAGAATGAATATTATGATAGTTACTCTCACTGAGATACGAGGTACCTGGGACCCACAGTGAGCTAGTGCCTAGGGGTAATTTTCTTTTGCTTGTGCTCATTAGTTACTTTATGCTTATCGTCGGCATACGGTATGGTTGGCTGGAAAATTTAGTAGCATATTGGTTTTATTTAAAATCTTCCTTTATTTAAAATAGCCCACTTGAAAACTTTTTTTATTTAAAGTTACATCTTTTAGTAATTTCCACTAGCATTTCATATTTACAAAACTTACAATGCTTTTTGTATTAAAATGTTTATCACATGGAATCTATTATTGGTGGTATCCTAATATGATTTTTATAACGCCCTACTTAAACCTTTCAGAGTAAGTATACTTGGTTATTTTTGTCGCAGGTTTGGGTACAGTTTTTAGTGTCAGTGGTTCGGGTTTAGCGGTCCTCCGTGATGTTGTGTTGTGGAGATGGCTTGAGGGCAGTACCTCTTTCCATGTGGAGGTTATTGGGATGTCTTTTCTTGGTTTTGTACCTTTGTAATAGTCTTTAAACATTGTTTAAAATTTTTTAATTCAGTTCTAAATTTTATTAAAAGATTTTTGGTTTGAAAATCCATATTTGGTTTCTTGGTTTTATTTGTTGTTTTATGTTTATAAATTCTGGTAAATCATTCCCAAAATGAAATAAATGATACCTGGGCACTTGTGCCAGCCCGTGGAGATCAGGAACGCCCTTCAGGCCTTGTCACGGTCCAGGTTGGTGCTGGTTTTGATGGTGACCAGATATGGTTTGTGACATTAATTATTCAGGAATATAAAGAATAAACGAGACAAGTCGGATTCAAGGTAAGGGAAATATTAACTCAATATTCATTCATTGAGTTGAATATCCATGACATTGGTTTTTTTACAAGAATATGTGTAAATGTCCTCTTATTGTTTTACACTGAATATCCACTTATATTGGGTGTATTTTTATTTTTTACACATATTTATGTCATTTATTTATCCTTAATCTAATGACAAGAACTTTGTAACGGACTTCATCTCAATCTTGGGGTATAAATACGGGTAAGAGAAAGAAATAATTCTGAAATATTTTTTTAAGAAAAGAATTATTTTTTTAGTAGTTTTATTGTTGTGAAAAAAATTGGATAGATTAGAAGTGTCTAATTTGTAATATTTGAGATGTAATGTAATATTTATGCCCTAATTATATAAAACTATAAACCTGAAAAGATCCATAATGTGAAAGAAAGTAAATTCTTGATCAAAAATCAAGATTAATTTAATGTTTATGGATGGGGTGTTACCGTTGGTATCTGAGGTCGGTTTAGAAAACTTTATAGGTTAGGGTGTTATTTAATAATAAGTGACATGTTTTATATAACCACAATGGTTACAATATTAGAAAGAGACATAGTTATTTTAGATAAATTTAATGAGTTTAAGATATCATGAATAATTATATCTTAGTGTTACCCTCCTCATAAGATAGTATATGATGATTTTACTAATATACTCACATTGAAATTTTTGGTTTTAGTAAATGGATGGATCTAACAGGCACCAAATTAACAATGGATGTGAAGGAAATTGTGGTGGTTTTCTAAATAAGTAACCAATTGAAATGGGAGCTGAAATGAGAACTCTTATGGTTATTCTAAACCAAATATCTGGATTCATGGTTGACCACTTGAACCTTGTTGATTTTTATAAGGAATCATATATGAGATAAATGAATCCCTTTGGAAGTTCATGTAATAATAATAAAGGTAAGTATATTCAATGACCTATGTGTCAAGGATTTTGAAATAAACACATAGGAAAATGTTTCTAAGGGATGGTAATATGTTATAGATGTGGTAATTAAGGCCATAAAGAAATGACCTTCCATAGAAAAAGGAAGTGTTCAGTTGACTCTAGGAAAGGGAAATAAGTTCTTTCCGAGTTATGAATTGAATGTTTTAAATGTGAGGAGTATGGTCATTATGAAAATAAATGTCTGATGAAGAAGGTTTGGTAATGGGATTAGAAGGACCCTAAAAATATATGTTTAGAAATACATAATGCTATTCCAATTGAATATGAGGAAAATGAAAATGACATATGAAAGGTATGGATTATTTCTTGTCTCATGTTTTGAAATTATTGAATATTAGGACATGATTCATTATTTTGTTTTTAGGAAATAAGTATAATGGAATAAGTTTTAAAAACATGGTTAAGGGATCATGAAGAATGTTGTGTGATTAAAATTTCTGCATTTTAAAAATTTGAGAGTTATGTTAGATCTATGGGTGATGAAATTTTTAAAAGTATTAATGATCTTTTGTTGATGGGATTACTTTGGAAGACATTTCTATAGTATGTGTAACCCTGAAGTTTGTTATGTGAAAATTCTATTTTAGGAAGAATTAACTTTTCTTTTGGGGATACAATTATAAAGAATCTTTAGGGTTTATATGATTCTTGATTTTGAGGTAATTATGGTTTATTACATTTTGAGGTTCAAAATTAAAGGCATGAGATAAACTTGAGGTTAAATTATTTTACAGTAATTTTTGAAGATTTTATCTCATTTTGGGAATATTTTAATAATTATATAGTTTTAGAAAAAGGAATACCCATAAGAAGGGTGAAAACCTATCGCGTCGGACAAGGATGTGGGAATCGAACCCATAACCAAAGTGCGACAAGGCTTTATCGCCTAACACTGGCCCACGTGAAGTCCCTGGTTAGTATGACTTATTATTTTTAGTTAAATGATTTTTTGGATCAAGAATAAGTTTATTTTGGGAACTTATTTTTTATCAAATGGATATCCTTACTATATGAAAATGATTTGGTGATTAAGTGATAAATTTTATTTTGGAAGATGTTCGCTCTTTTGGGAACATTATGTGCCTAAGGAAAATAGAATACTATGGGATTTCATTTGAGGAGTAATATTTGAATGTTATCTTGGAAGAATATATGTTTTTATTATAGACATATAGAGATTTGGGTTATTTTTGGAAATTATTAACCAATCATGGAGAATATGTGATTAGGTTAACTACTATTAAGTATGAGTCTTTAAGAGTAGTCGATTTTATTTAGAGATAAATGTTAAGATTTATCATGGAAGACTAGTTGATCAAATCCTTCTAAATTTTGAGTTTCAATATTTGTTTGGATTACTTTGATGAATTTTAAGGACAATTTTTTATTGAATGGTCTTTGTTGAACTTTGGGTATTGCTTGTTGAATTTTGGATATTAAGAGTAGTATTTATTTTTATAAAGGATTATCCTTTTGGGGGATTATCTGATATTGTACTAACCATCCTGTTTCTGGTTAATGTCTAAAGATAGGAGAAACATATAGTTCATCATTTTTGGATTATTTGATTCTATAGAATTTTATTCTAGCTCTTCAGGTGTGATCAAGTCATCTTGAATACTCATAATTTAGATAAAATATGAGTTTGTGGTAGATATTTATTAAAGGATGATCCTCTACTTAACATGTATGTATGTTTCCTTATTTTCTTAGTCAAGCTCATAAATAAATTCCTAAAATTTATGAAAAGGACCTTAAAACAAAAATGTTTTATGTTTACTTTTATTACTGGGAAATCAAAGACCATTTAACACATCATAATTTTATGGTTTTTAGGTTGTTAGCTTTCTCCTGGTCATGTTTTCTATCACTCTCCATCAGAATAAGATGGTTAGTTTTTCTTCCATATCCATGTTTTTCTACATGGAATCCTAGTATGTGTTATCTCTGGTGACCTTTTTACTTCTCTTTCCTTTTTTTAAAATAATAGTTTTATTGACTCTTTTTTGGGATTTTCAATGAAGTTTCTAAGCCCAATTTTATAATTTTGAGGATGAAATTTCAAAAAGGGGGAAATTATGTAACAACATAGGTATTTATAGGATAATATATTTTCATATCTATTAATATTTTTGAATTTAATATTAATTTTAGTTTAAATGGGACACTATGTATAATAGCATACCTGACATGCAACAAGGGGTTTCTCTGAAATCATACGTTGTACACAACACTGAGTTATCTTGAAAAATAATACAATAATATTATTGTTATTTTAAATTATAGTTAACGTCAAGGATTTTTATTGGCAGGAATGAATAGAATTAACTATATTATGATTTTAAATATTTTTTAAATGTTTATACATTTATCCAAGGAATTTTTTATGCTTAAAATGAGAATGAATCCAATTTTAAGCATAAAATACTCTAATATTTTTAAAATGTCGTTTTACTGCCTTTTAATAGAGAACCCTTTTTTTAAAATAGATTTTGTAAATTTTATATGTTATATATATTAAAATAAACTTTTTAGTTATAATAGGGACATCAAAATTTACTTTTGGTATTTTTATGATAAAATTCAATTTTAATGAATAGTGAAAAAACTGGATTTTAATTCAAAACTACTTTTTTGTCTAATTTATTTGTATAGTTAGATTGTAATTTTAATTGGTTTAAAAGTTTAATTGGATTATTTTTTTATAATTTAATTCAATGAAATTCATTTTAAGTAATTTTACATTTTAATTTGACATAAACACATGTCAATTTTTGATATTTTTTACTTCTTAAAAACCCGTTTTCTGGTTTTGACAATGGGAATTAATTATAAATTATTTTCTGCCAATTCTGTGTTTTGAATTTGGAAAAAAGTGGATTTCATATTTGTAATCATAATGTCCAAATTATGTAAATAGGAACCCTTTATTTTTTGGCATTATGAATAGTAACTTTAGTAATTATTTTTATTTACCATGGTTAAAGGGTAAATCAGGTAAATAAAAGTAAAAAAATGATATTATAATAATATAAAAATACCCTAAAACGTGTCTTAATCCTATTAGATGAGATATGTACGTCCATGATCATCCTTATGATGAACTTTTGGCATTTGGGATCCACTTGGGTGTGAAAATGATATTTTATAATATTTAATTTAAAGAAAAAAGAAATATAACATAAACAT
Organism: Viscum album; assembly: GCA_963277665.1. Taxonomy (NCBI): domain Eukaryota; kingdom Viridiplantae; phylum Streptophyta; class Magnoliopsida; order Santalales; family Viscaceae; genus Viscum; species Viscum album. The sequence goes on along the minus strand of OY728155.1, from coordinate 2,129,665,320 downwards.
GTATCTTTTAATAAAACAGTTTTAATATAGGGTTATATAACTGATATATTTGACTATAAATATTCATTGGAAATATAAAAATATTTCCTACATCATGGTATTTTATTTATAATTTTTAGATATTAAATAAATAAATTTATTTGTAACACAGTGATGATACGGTGATTACCTTATTAATGAAAGATTCAAATAAATGATATTATAAATATTAAATTTAATTTAATTTGAACGTTTTGATTCCATAGATTAATTTTTTTGATAGAATTGACATGTGAGGTATGATTTAATACCTTTGGTTTGAAGCAATAAAGTTGTTATGGCTTTAACAAAAATCAATTACTAAATAGTGTCAAAATTGACAAAAATGAGTTTTTAAACCAAATACTATTTTATTAAATAATATAATAGTCCTAAAAATCTATTATTCATCCAAATGACTTATATAATGTTAAAAATATCATTAAAGATCCACTTTTGGTTCTATTGAAATTTTATAGTAACTATAGTAACCATATATTATGAAAATACAAGAAGACATGGTAGGAGTTAATGTTTTTAACTATGGGTTAAAGCTAAAGAATAAGGTTAATTTTGTGACCTAAATTTTTCTAAAACCTATTAGTTGAGAGTATTTCAACCCATCCTCATATTATACTCTAAATTTATCACTTTTAAACTATTATGATTCTAAAATCATTTTATAAAAAAATAATATTTCAAGACTTCCATAAAGTGCCCCTCCTCCCTCATATAAAAGTCACCACCTCTACCCACATACTCTCACCTATCAAGCCCATCATCTCATCCAAATTCTACTAAAATAATCTCCCAAAATCCCTCCCTTCCTTCAAGAGGAAAAAATTTGGGTAGAAATTTATCCTAGGGATACCTTTTGTGAAAATCAAAAGGAGATACTCGAAATTGAGGTATTTGTTTTATCACCTCTTTCAAAATTATTTTCTTATTATACTTCATATTATTATGTTGTTTCCATACTAAAGTAATAAATCTATTATATTATATATTCTAAGATGTTATTATAATTATGGTATAACCTTATACCTCCTTTTATCCATCCTATTAATAACAATATCACCATGTGTGCGTATGTACGGCTTACCGTCTCCACCCTGTGGTGTAATTTTTTATTCAAAAAGACTTAATTTGGATGGGCATAATGATGATTATAATGGATTTAAATAATTAATATAGAATTATAATTATTATACATAATTAATATATCATCCAATTTTATACCTTTTAACCATTAAGTGAATGATATCATCGCTTGTGCGTACATACGGTCTATCGTCTCCACGATGTGATGCAATTCATTCCATATGATCCTCATTAAACCATGATTATATACATAAATGGAATGAATAAATATGATATATATTATATTTATATTGACTTTAATCTTCTTTAATTTTTATTTACAACATACCTTTATGCTTTCCATAATGTGTAAATATGATAATTTTATTTGAGGAAGTGTGGACTACCGCCCCCTCAAAGTGATATGACTCGTTCACACCATAAATGGAATGTATAAAGGATGTAATTGATAAAATTTTGTAAAATATATAACATAGATATTATAATTTAATTATAATATACATATTTATCATTTAGTTTTCATTTCTTTAATATGACAAAGAAATGAAAGTAGCGTTCATGTGTACGTACGGCCTACCATCTCCATGAACGGTGCATTTCATTTATTATCTCCAAATGTAATTTACTATTATAAATAAATATATATTGTTTATATATGATATTTAAATCATGAATAATATTCTGGAGATGATGGAATTTTGACCACATGGACAATTTACATCAAACAAGTTCATTTTCGACTCATGTACCGAATATCGACAAAACGACCAATATAAACTTAAATAATTATGTAATTTTTATAACATGTTAATAAGTGATATAAAAGTAATAATAAAATTTAAAAAGTTTATCAAGTAATTATAAATTAATCTAAGTTTATTAGTTAGGAATATAAAGAACAAACGAGACAAGTTTGATTTGAGGTAAGGGAAATATTAACTCAATATTCATTCATTAAGTTAAATATCCATATCATTGGTTTTGTTTTTCCAAGAATATGTATGAATGACCTGTTATTTTTTTACACTTAATATCCACTTATATTGGATGTATTTTTATTTTTCACACATATTTATGTCATTTATTTATCCTTAATCTAATGACATGAACTTTGTAAGGGCCTTCATCTCAATCTCCTTTCATTGAGGAAAATTTTGATTCATATACGACCTTATTTTATATGGTGTATAATCAACCTATTTGACTTATAATTTCTTTTAAAAAATTTCAAAATGGAATCTTTCTTTTACAAATCATTTTACTAAATGAATAAATTATTGTTTCATTTTAACATACATAGCAACAACGACCTTTCCACCACTTTGAGCATTATTTGATATACACCTTCCTCTACAAGTTGTAATTTTTTTAAAAATAAAATTAAATACCATATTTAGGTTTTTTTTTGAAAATGGATTTGATAATGGGTTTTTTATATCAATATCTTGAAAATATGTATTATTATTGTAATGTGGAAATGTTATTTTTACTTTATGTTTGTTCATGTGTTATGTATTATGTTATGGTTTTGGGTCATTGTTTATGTGTACAGGTGGTTCTGTGATAAACTGAAGGCGGTTGAGCCTGCGATAGATCTTAAATTCATTGTGTAATGTGATGGAGGTAAATGTTAAGGTTTCTCCAAATAGATTTAGGTAATATATTGTGATGGGTATTCCAAACGTAACCATGAAGGTTACTCCCTATGTGAACGTGAAAGCTAAAATGTAAGTATGTTATGGATTCCACAAGTTACCATTATGATTTATGATTTCTATAAGTTATTCATAAATATTATGATTTCATAAGTTATGTTAAGAGGCTTTTTTTATGAGTAAAAAGTATGATTTCATATATTTGTATGTATTCATGGACTAATATTTTCTTTCCTTATTTTATATTCCTTAATGATATTTTTATGCTCATACCAAGTTTTTGAAATGTTTTTCACATGTTATAAGTAAGGGTAAGAGAAAGGAAAAAATTAAGAATATTTTTATCAAGAATGTAATTTTTTTAGGAGTTTTATTGTTGTGAAAAAAATTAGATAGAGTGGAAGTGTCTACTTTGTAATATTTGAGATGTAATGTAATAGTTATGACATAATTCTCTGAAACTATAAACCTAAAAAGATCCTCAATGTGAAAGAAAGTAAATTCTTTATAAAAAATCAAGATTATGTAATGTTTAAGGATGGGGCCTTACATATATGATTTGGAAATTCAAAAAATCTTTATGAACCATCATGAAGGATTTAAATATAATTTGGCTATGAATAACCTAGGATGAACCTAGGGTGTAATAGATTAAGGAACATGTCATGATTTAGAAATCCTATAAGTAATTCTTGTCATCACTATATGGTTTTCTTCTATGATAAGTAGTGCTCACACTATTCTTCTAGTTTTAGTCAATGGTGAGAACCCGTTGTATGTGATGGACAATTTTCTGATGAGCGGTCAAGTGGGATGATCACTGGAGTAAAAGATGTTATGATCATGCCTAATCAATTTTCATAGAACATGATTAACAATATGTACATTAACCAGCTCTCAGACTCTCTAAGAAAAATAAAGGAGTAGTTCGCTGAGATTTTGGGTAATGGAGACCATGGAGGAAAGATGATTCGGTTTTATTTATGTCTAAAATGTAGAAATAGTCACCTAAATGAGTGTCTTAAAGGAATAAGAAGATTTTTTGACTATGGAAAATAATGACATAAAGAAAGTGATTGCAAGGGAAAAATTAATAGTTTGGTTAATGAAAAGGATGATATTATTGGTCTTCCTAAGAAATAATTTAAGGTTAAGTGTTTTAATTGTGGAATAAATGGTCATTATGTAAGTAAATGTCCCAAGAGGAAAGATCCTAAAGAGAATTAGCAAGGTGGTGTGAGTAATGGTTATATTGCTAAAGATGATGAGACTATAGATGAAATGTGAAAGGAAAGAGGTATTAAGTAATAGAATGAGCTAGCCTTTTATTACTTATGGATGAAGTGGAATAGTTGAAGTTTTTATAAATTTGGGATTTAGGAATTATGTTATATGAATGGTGAAATAAACAAGTATTGTCTAGTTTATATTTTTCACACTAATGATTTACAAGAATACATTGAATAGATATAATGTAATAGAAAAGTGATTTAATGGAAAGGTGATGTCCATGGAAAACAAATGATTAAGGGAAATATAACCTTTAATATTTTCCTTATGTTATGATAATTTTTTTTGGAAAAGATATGTTGGATATAAGTAAATTGGATTGTACTAATTACATTGGAACTAATTAAAGACTTGTTGACAAGTAGTTCATTATATCATGGATAAAGTTTAAAACTTCTTAGATTTATGGAATATATCCATTAATCTATGGAATAAGGAAGCATATATTTTTTTCAAAAGGATTTATGGTAATTAAAGTTATTATGATGTTTCTAGAGAATATATGATAATGGTATTCACATGTTTGGAATGTGACAACCAAGAGCTACTTTGTGATGTACAAGGGATAAATGTTAAGTTGATTTCATGACTTTCTTTCTAAATTTTTAGATTTTCATCTCTCATAAGGGTTATAAGGTTAACCATTCATGAAAATTTTAAGTTAAACTTTAGAGGAAGTATTTATGTATTGATATTGTATTAAAAACCTTGGTTAAAATGATATTTAGTGATTGACCTTATTTCAAGGTTGTTCATCATATTTATTTTGTAAATTATATTAGGGTGGTTTTAGAAAAGTACATCATGTATGTCGGGTGAAAACCAATCAATTTTAGCAAGGCTGCGTGTCTTGAACCCCTGATCGAAGGACCATAAGGGTTTCATGCCTACCACTAGCCTACACGATGTCCTGGTTATTGTATAATTATTTTTTATGAATATTTATTTATGATGAAACAGTAGTGTTACTTTTTATGTTCATTGGTTAAAATATTAACTATATTTATTTTTAAGTATTTTTAGATAAAAATAGTTATAATTTTCATTCTTTTATGGGACTTAATATCTGCTAAAAGTGTATCTTAGTGCTTCAGGCATCAAAGTTAATTTCTAGAAATCCATTTTTTGAAGTAATGGATTAATTAGAAATAGATAAAATCAAAACCAAAGAATGAATTTTTTTTATAGAAACATAAAAAGTAAGTATTTTTCCTTACATTATTGGTCAATAAAATAATTACTCAAAGATAGGATCATTGTCAAAAAAAATGTGTTGTCCTAATACCTTAATTTTTGTTGAACCAGTGGCCTTTTAAATCATCACAAATTTATGACTTTGAGGATATCAAATTTTCATTCATCATTAACTTGTTTGTGATTAATGAACTCAATCACTCCCTACAAATATTTATGTTTTTCCTCCAAGTCTATTTTTTCACTTTCCATCTATTTTCTCCTATGTGGAACCCTAGTTATATGTTACTTTGGGTAAGTGTTATGTTTCCAACATTACCTTTTTAAAGGAAGTTTTAGGATTCAGTTTTACAATGTGATTTTATATGAAATGAACTTTCAATTATTAAACCTTTGATAACCCCGATTAATTTTCGAGGAGATATTTATTTTAAGATGGGTAGAATGTAACACCCTGAAATTTTGTGAATTATTTTTTTTTTGAAATAATTTAATCTTTTTAATATTCTTCATTTCATGCAACAATGAAAATAGTTTATTTTATATTAAATAACTATGTTTGGATTACTTTATACACAACATCAAGTTAATCATGCACTACACACAACATAAATTTTATATTGATTTATATGGAACACCTAGATTAGCTTATGTTACACACAAGACTGACTTTCCTCAACAGCTTGTGTAACACGCAAGACCGAGTATTACCAAATAAAAATTTATTATTTAAATATTATTATTTAATGGGATATAAAATGGCCCTTAAATTAAATATTATAAGATTAACTAAATTATGAATATATATAGTCTAATTCATTGGTTACCTATTAATTAAAAAATAATATAGAAACCAAATGAATATAAAGGGACTGATTTTATAAAAGTCTATTTTCAAGTTAAAAAGACAATTTATATTAATAAAATGAAATAATTAATAATAGTGAATGATATTAATTAAATTTATATGTTTATATTTAAATAAATATTTTTGATAATCATCCAATATATTTGATAGATATAAGATAAGAACAAACCCAATTTTATGCTTAAAACCTCTATTTTTATAAAGGTAGTTTTACCACCTTTTAATGTAGAACCATTTTAAATAATTTTTTTTCACTTTTATAGATTCAATATGTAAAAATAAACTTTTTTTTAAATAAAAACATAAAAAATAGGTTAGTGAAATATTTTGGTATTTTTCTATAAGGATTCATTTTTTAATAAATAGTTAAAAATATAGTATTTTCGTTCAAAATTACTTTTTGATATAATTTATTTATAAGGTTAAATTGTATTTTAAATTGGTTTAAAAGTTTAATTATATAATATTTTTATAAATTAATGCAATTTAGGTCATTTATATCAATTTCACTTTCAAATTGGCTATAAAAACTCAGCAAACCTTTGAATATTTTTACTTTAGAACCCCGCATTGTCGACCCGACTACGGGATTGATTTTAAATTAATTTATACCACCTATGTGATTGGAATTTAGAAAAATGGATTCCAAATTTTTTAATACTAATAATTTATAATGTATAATAAGGTCAATTTAGTTTTTAACAAAAAATATTAGTGAAGTTAATTAAAATTAATTACAACGATTAAGGTAAAATTAAGCTTAATAAGGGACTAAACCTTAAATTTATGATACAAAAAGACCTATAAACATGTCCAAAATCCATTGGATATCCATATTTATACCCTATACTCCATTTTATCTACTTTTTACCATTATTTATCCATTTTCAATAAAAAAAATTGGGTGGGGTTTCCCTTTTCTAGAATATTACAAGAGTGTCACTCCTCCTCCACTATAAAAGACCTCATATCCTCTCACTTCCTCACACCTCTTAATCCACTTAGGTTCATAAAATATCTACCAAATAAACTTCCTAAAATCCATCCCTTCCTCCTATAATCCTCCCATTGGGCATAAATCAATCCAAGGAATCCTTTTGGCACAAACCAAAAGGAGTTACTCGATTTAGAGGTAACAACTTCTCTCAAGCTCCTTTCTTTTATTTTATTTATCCACCCCCTCAAATATCTCTATTCAATTATTTTATAACAACAATAGTATCTTAAATATACTAGTATGTTTTTATTCTAAGGGTTAAACCTACACTTACATACGTCCATCTAATGGGTAACAAACATATTGTTTATGTGTACTGCGAACTACCGCCTCACAAAATGATAATTGTTCATTTTTCCTTTACTACCTCACATGGTAGAAATTATAATGGAAAAAATAGTTTATATATGTTATATATTATATTTATTACTTATTTAATCTTATTTAATCATTTTATGAAACATATCTTTATACGTTCCATTTGGTGTAAATACGATAATTTTATTTGAGGAAGTGTGGACTACTGCCCCTTCAAAGGGATGTGATTCATTGACACACTACATGGAATGTATTAAAAATAGGTTTAGTGAAATTATATGATATATATGCTAAAATAATGATATTTTAATAATTATATATATACATATATGTCATTTACGTTCTTTATTTCAATACAAAAATTAAATGGAAACAACATTCATGTGCACGTACGGCCTACCGTCTCCATGAATGTTGTATTATATCATGGTTTACATTATGGAAATCATGATATAAGTATAAGGACCAAATATATAACAAATTAAGACACATGCGAAAAACAAAGAGTAACTTTAACATGGAATTGTTAACAATCAGGTAATATAAATTCATAATAAAACCATATATGGTATTAGATATAATAATATGGTTCCATGATAAATTTATAATTAATTTAAATTTATTATATGTGAGTTTTTAATGAGTATGATGATAGTCAAGACACAAGGTAAGAGGATTTCATATCACCTTTTTATTTCCAAGAGATACATGTCTTAATCACCCCTCGTCTCATTTGTGTGGTGTGTATACTATCCATTGATGTATTATATGATTTTTTTTATTAAATTTATTGGTATTTACATATCCATTTAATGATATTTATTTCATGGGTTTAATGTTTCAAAATATATCTAATTGTTAAGACAATTTTGTCTCAACTTGCCTTCTTTGAGACACATGTTTTGTTGTTCACCTACATTATTTTTAAAGGTGAATATAATTCCATTTGACATGTTATATCATAAATCTACATATTTTAATGATATTTTAAAGTTTCATGTAATTTCATTTTCTTACATGGAGAGTATGATCTCATGTTACCAAGTGGTAAGAGTTTATTGAAACAATCTAATCACTTTTAGAGATTATTAATGATTATGATTCCTTTGATGAAATATTATGATCCATCCCTTAAGAAATATCATTAATTTCATTATCCTTTGGTTATTAATTATATCTTCATATATTGGTACCATTTTTTTCACTCTTTGGTGCATAAAATAGTTAATAAAGTGTTTTTAATAATGTCTTATTTACCACTCTCTTTGATCAAAAATCTATGTTTTTTAAAAACCATGTTTTCCAAAAAGGTTTTCAAAATGTTTTTATTACTTATTTATAAGTTTTAAAATTATATTAAAATAAATGGAATTAAAAAAATCAATATTTATTTATAAGTTTTCAAAGTATTTTAAAATAAATGGAAGGTGGATGGCAGAGAGTAGCGCGGAACCTAGGGACAACCCTAATCTGGGTGATCTTGCTTCTCGATCAAATATTGTTGAATTGGAAAGGCCCTCTGGTCAAGGACCATTGGTGGACGATTGCCTTGGACATAAAGAATTATTCAGATTTTGTGCGAATTGTCACTCTAAATCATGTGTTATTCGTGGTGGAGATGGATCGAGGAAAAGCTTTACGGATTCTGCAAGGAGTACAGGCAGTATTTCTTTTCTGGATTGTGAATCTGCTCCACTAGGAAGGATTATTAAAAAGGGGAACATTTTGCATGTTGCGTCAAATTGAAGTGTTGTTAAAGAAAGGGCGAAATTAGGTAATTTCTCTATAATTTCTTGGGTTCTGATTCCGAAAGGGGTGAAACCTTGGAAGTTCAATGAACTTATTGATAGGATTGCTGCGATCTGGGGCTTTTCTAACTGGAAGATGATGGTGATGGGTCATGGGTTTTATCATATTGTTTTTCCATAGGATGAATTCAAGAGGCATTCTTTGAGTCTTGGCTTAGTCTCTCTGAAGCTTGGCTTCCTACAAATTCATTAATAGGATAGGAATTTTGATCTGAACTCTATCAAGAACACTTATGCTCAATTGTGGATACGGGTATGTAATATTAACTGGCTTTACTAGCATCCACAAATTTTATGGGATATTTCTTCGTATGTGGTAATCCAATTAGGCTGGATAGGCAAACTGACAACCCCTCTTTTGGTCACTATGCGAGGATTTTGGTTGAGGTTGATATGTCTTCCGCCCTTATGGAAGAAGTGGTGTTGACCACTAAGGATGATAGTCTTACTCTTGAGATTATTTATGAGAGGAAGCCCAAGTTTTGTTCGAATTGTCACTTATTTGGACATTTGGTCTCATATTACAATAGGAATAAGCTCTGTATATTCTACAAAATTAGAGGACATGATGATTTTACTTGGAGTAGAAATAAGGGGAAGGCTAATGGACCGGATCCATCTTACGCTAAAAGAGACTTAGATATTCATAATGAGAAAGAATCCAACTTAGGGACATCAATCCAGGTTACTATAGGAGATCCTAATCAGATTATGGATCTTTCTGCTTCACTAGCTCATGTGCCTGCTCAAGATTTGGACCCTTCTACTACACCAGGGTCTTCTCACTTGGCCCCTCCTCTTGACACTGCTCAGGAGGGTAAGTCTTTTACTAAGAAGCTTCCTGCATAGAACACTTTTTCTTCTAGTGGTGTTGTTCCTATTCATCAAATGCATGATCAGGATTCTGTTGCAGTCCTTGATCCTGATTCGGATGGGTTAATAGGTCTGAGTGATCAGATTGAATCTACTAATATGGATCCTGCTCCTAGTGTTGTGTTAGTGAATGCTGTCCACTCTGATGTTCCACCCAATGTTTCAAAGGATGTGACTCCTCCTCTGAGTGGTTATGATCTTGATATTACAAGTGCTGCCCAAAATATCGGACAGCATACAGGGGATTTTCTCCAGTTCCATCCAGACAAGGCTGCGAGGAGAAGGCTCCCTGCTAGTTTACTTACTCCTGTTGATTCCATAAACGGATTCTCATCTCTCAATTCTGAGACCTCCTGTGAGGATAGTGAATCTTACACTATGAATCTGGATTCAGATGTCTCTTCTCCTAATGAGTCAGTTTCTGTTTTATCTAAAAACATGTTACAAAATGATGATGGGCCTAGTACTAGGGTCAGGTCAAAGAAATGAAGATCTTATTTTTGAACTACCAAGGCATTAGGAACTCTCTCATGGTCAAGTCCCTTAGTCATCTCATTATGACCAATAAGCCTTTACTAATTGGTATTACAGAGCCACAGATGAAATTTGATAATTGGTGTTCTTTTAGGTGGTCTTTACTGGGTTATTCCTTTGTTGATAATAATCAAGTGGGTGACAGTGCTGAATCCTTATAGGTCAGGAATCATCATAGTGTTTTGATTAATTCCCTCATGAAAGATTTGTAGTCTGTGACTATCTCATGAAGCATCAATTGTCTCACTCTTTAGGTAACCTTTGATTATGATTTCAATTTGTATACAAGGAGAAGAGCCTTTGGAGGAATCTTATAGATATTTCTGAGGGTATGAACAATAGTTAGATTTTACTTAGTGATTTTAACACTATCTTGAGATCGAAGGAAAAAACTGGGGATAATTTCTGTCATATTTCAGCTTCTAATTTTTCTTCTCGCATAGATAAGTGTGGTTTGTCTCAAGTTCCCATCTCAGGAACTGATTTTACATGGAGCAGGTACACCATTAATGGACGACAGGCAAGCAAGCTGGATAGATGTTTTGTTCAAGTGGATAATAGAAATAGTGCTTTAGATGTGTCTGGAGTCACCTTGCCAAGATTACATTTTGATCATAATCCCATTATTGTTGAAGTCTATGGCAATAGAGTGAGGTCAACTCCGATCCCTTTTAAATTCAATAATTCATGGATGGTCATTCTGGGTTGTAGAGAGATTGTTTTGGTTGCTTGGAAAACTGATTTCTTGGGAATCCCCTCTCATATTTTGTGTTTTAAATTAAAGTAAGTCAAGTAAAGATTAAATAAATGGAACAAAACCACTTTTTCCTCCCTTGATTATGAAATTAAAGCAGCTGAAATTTGCTTATTAAACTATCAACAAGATAATATGTCTCATGATGTACCCTCCCTGGAGGAGATACAAGTTGCTTCAAATCTGGACAAGCTCTTGAATCTTAAAGAGAGATTAAACCAGAATTAGTTTAACATGAGATGGTTAAAGGAGGGAGATAGAAACTATAAACTTTTTAACTGCATGAATAAGGAAAAGAGATCTAGGAGAAGTCTTAATGTCATCAATATTGAAGGGAATTTATTCTCCTATGAAAATGATATTGTCAAAGCTGTCACGGACTACTTTGAGAAGCTTTACTCAGATAATGAAGCTGACAACTTTGATAAAATTATCCATTGCTTTGATCCCTCTATCAATTAGGTTCAAAATAAAAGGCTTATTGAAATCCTCAATGTCAAGGAGATTTATGGTGCTCTCCTATCTTTGAATATTGATAGTGTGGCTGGTCCTGATGGTTTCACCAACAAGTTTTTTATGTTCTACTGGGATATTGTCCATTATGATGTCACAAATGTGGTGAGAGATTTTTATAGATCCTCTTTTATGCCTTTCGGGATGAATTCTAATTTTATTTCTCTAATCCTTAAGAAGGATAGTGCCCTTGATATCAAGTACTTTCAACCTGTGGCAATTGGGAATACCATACCCAAGGTTATTAGTAAAATAATGACTCAAAGGTTGGGTGAAATTGCTAAGGGGCTTATTTCTAGTAATCAATTTGGTTTTGTCCCAGGACAGAACATTCAAAATTGCCTCTTCACTACTTCTGAATGTGTAAATGCCATGAAGAGAAGGCCAAAGTTTGGCAACATGGATTTGAATATTGACATCTCTAAGGCTTTTGACACTATTAGATGGGGTCTTCTTTTCAGAATTATTCAAATGTATGGGTTTTTGCATAAATTTATTGGATTAGTTGGATCCATCTTGTGAAGTGTGAGTATTTCTGTTCTTATTAATGGATCCCATAAAGGATTCTTTCGATGTATAGGAGGAGTAAGGTAGGGAGATCCTCTCTCTGGATTGCTCTTTGCAATTGCAGAAGACTACTTGAGTTGGTTCCTTAATGATCTTGCTAATTTTGGTTGGTATCAAAAGATGAAAATTGGGAGGAACCTCTTTGATCCATCTCATTTGTTTTATATAGATGACATTATGCTGTTTGGAAAGGCATAAAAAGGGACCATTTCCTTTATCAAGGGTATTTTCTCACACTATGAAGAAGTTTCAGGCTAGGTTATTAGTTGGGTAAAGTCTTTGGTTATGTTTGGTGAAGGTATTACCATTTACAGACAGAATAGAATTTATCTAAATCTTGGTATAAAGAGGGGAACAATACCCTTCACTTATCTTGGAGTGCCTCAATTTTGGGGAAGAGTGAAACGATGTTATCTTGAGAATATCGCTATGAATATTACTAATAAACTAAAAAACTGGAAAGGAAATAATATGTCTCAAGCTGGAAGAATTTTCTTGGTCAATTATGTGATCACTTTAATGTTTTTTTATTCTTTCTCTCTTAATAGATGGCCAAGGGACCTATCAAAGAATTGAGTGGTAAGATCAGAAACATTATCTGGACTGGATGGATTAATGAGAAAAAGTTAGTCACAGTGGCCTGGAAAGACTGCATCAAGCCTACCCAAATGTGGGGAATGGGGGTGAAAGATTTAAGACTTTTGAATGATACGCTGATTAAAAATTTTGTGTGGAATTTTCTCTCTATCTCTGATCCCTCTATGGAGTTTCTGTCTTCCAGGTTTGTGCGGAAGATTTCCCAAGGGTATGTATATCATCTGTCTTCCTCTGTTTGGCCTACCCCCAAGTAGTCTTATGCTGATCTTATGGAAAATTTGAGATGGATGGTATGTGAACAATCTTCACTGAACTATTGGAAAACCCCTTGGTTGTCCCGGCCCATTTGTGAAGATATTTTTATCCCTTCATCTTTAAAGAATATTTCTATTACTGATCTTTGTAGTACTATGAATGTTAATGGCTTGTTTCCTGATCACCTTTACATGCAGATCTCACGTTACATGTTTTTGGATTCTGATACTTTGGTTTGGATGCCCAACTTGAATGGGACATTTTCCACCAGGTATTGCTATAGAATGCTTTGTGGCCCTTCTTTGAACCCTCCCTCATGGATCATGGGAGTGTAGAATTATTTCATTCCTCCTGCTTCATCTATCCTTGTCTGGAAAATTTGGAAACAGCGCCTCTCATTGCAGAATCTGTTGCAGCGCACTGGTGTCTAGCTGGATCCAGTCTGTTTCCTATGCTTAGAGGCAAATGAAACATTTCATAACATGTTTATTTCCTGCAGACTCACAAGAAGTCTCTGGAAGTACTTGATGTATCTTTTATCTTACTATTTTAATTTCCAATCCATGGATCACCTTATTCAATCCATCTGCAGAAAGGAGCGAAGTGAGCAGATCCATTCCCTTCGTTTGGTTGCCTCTGTGAGTATCTTCTTGTTAATATGGAGGGCAAGAAATGATTTAGCTTTCAGCAACATAAATCCCTCTTTTCAAAATGGTGTTCTGTTCATGCATCATGCAATTCTGACTACCTCCCTTATTTAAACAGGATCTATGGATAATGATGTTTCTGACCTTATTCTTTTGAGATCACTTTGTGTGAGTGGCAGGATTAAGAAGCCGTTAATGATAAAGTATGTTCGATGGATACCGCCGATCTCTTGATGGCTTAAATTCAATGTTGATGGAGCAGCCTTAGGTGCACCAGGCCCTACTAGATGCGGTGGTGTTTTTAAAACTCATCAGGGTTTTGTGAAAGATTTATTCTTCCATTTTATTGGCAAAGGTCTTTTAATTGAAGCAGATCTTTGGTCCATGATTAAATCTATTAAATATGTTATTCATTATGGTCGGCATAAACTATGGTTGGAGTCTAATTCATCTATTTTTTCCAAATCCTTAAAGATCACTTGCAGAATGTGCCATGGAAGATTCTGCCAACTTGTATTGAATTTCATCGGCTTGCGGAGGAGATTTCCCTCGAGGTTACACATGTTTATCATGAATCCAACTGGGTTGCTGATGCTCTCTCTAAGAGAGCAATTTTGGATGTCAGTTCCAGTTGGTCCTTTGTTTTACCTGGCTATTGTAATGATCTTGTCCAGGCTGATCTTTATGGGGAGGTCTATACCCACCTTTGTAGAGTTTATCTATGATTCTGTTTTCCTGTTCACTTTATTTTTCTTTAATATATTTTCATAGGAGCAGGTTATGCCTGTCTCTTGACTTTTTGGGTATTTTAAAATAAATGGTTTTCAAAACATTTTCAAGATTTCTTTATAAGTTTTCAAAGTTTTTTTAATGAAATGGATTTCAAAATGTTTTCAAGATTTATTTATAAGTTTTAAAGTGTTTTCAAAGAAACAAATCAAATGTTTTGAAGCTTATTTTATATGTTTTCAAGGAAAAATATTTTCAAAATGTTCTCAAGCTTCTTTTTATAATTTCTCATGAAAAAAAAAATCAAAATGTTTTCAAGCTTCTTTTATATGCTTTCAAGGAAAATGGTTCTCAAATTATTTACAAGACTTATTTACAAGTTTGAAAAGTATTTTCAAAGAAATTGGTTTCAAAACATTTTCAAGATCCTTTTATAAGTTTTCAAGGAAAATGGTTTTCAAAATGTTTTCAATCTCTCTTTATATGTTTTCAAAGAAAAAGGTTTCCAAAATGTTTTCAAATATTTCTTTATAAGTTTCCAAGTTTATTTTCATGAAAATGGTTTTCAAAATATTTTGCGTTTTAAGAAAAAAAATTCATCAAAGTATAAAGGATAATTTTCTCATTAAGTGTTTTTAAAAGATCTTTTAAAATTATTTCTCATCTAAGATACACTGCAAAAAAACTGTAATTTGGCAAAATGTTTTTAGCAGTACTTTTTAAAAACATCACTAATTTTTAAATTTAGCGACGTTTTTTCAGAAACGTCGCTAAATTAGTGACATTTCCCAAAAAATGTCTGTAATTTAGAAACCTTTCCCCAAAATCATCACTAAATTAGAAATGCTTCCCAAAACATGTCACTAAAATCGCGACATTTCCCAAAAAACGTCGCTAATTAGTGACTTCCCAAAAAACATCGCTAAATCAGCGACTCTTCCCAAAAAAATGTCGCTAAATTAGCAACACTTCCCATAAAACATCACTAAATTAGCAATGCTTTCCCAAAAACATCACTACATTAACAAAGATTCTTAAAAAATGCCGCTAAATTAGCAACGCTTCCCCAAAAACGTCGCTAAATTAGCAACGCTTCCCCAAAAACGTTGCTAAATTGGTGATGTTTCACTCAAAACATCGCAAAATTAGAGAATTTTTCAAGAAATGTTGCTAAAAATATATATATTTATATAGGAAATTTCCTCGCATCAATGTAAATATCTATTTATATATATTTATATATATATATATATTAATATATATAAACACATACACACATATATATAAACATGCACACACACACACATATATATGAATATTTAAATATATATATATATATATATATATATATAAACACATTCATATTTTAAATTTAGTTACGTTTTTAAGAAAACATGTCTATTTTTGTGGTATTTTTATCAGTGTTTTAAAACATATAAAATTGTATACATATATATATATATAATTATATATATATACATGCACATATATATTTACACACACACACATATATATAAACTTATATATATAAACATATATATATAATATAAACATATAAATAACATAAAATATAAACACACACACACACACACATATATATAATCTATAGAAACATAAAGTGTTAACATATATATATATATAATATAAAACATAAACATATATATAATATAATATAATATAAACATATATGTAAAATATAAACATATATATATATTTAAACATAAAATATAAAATATAAACATATATATATTAATATATGTATATAAATATATATAAATATATATAATATTAATGTTTAAATACTGCAATCTATTTATATATATATAAATATAACATAACAAAAGTAAATATTTTAAATTTAGTCACGTTTTTAAGAAAACATGACTATTTTAGTGACATTTTTACCAGTGTTAAAATGTTGCTAATTATATATATATTTATTTATAATTATAATTATAAATATGTATACATGCACATATATATTTGCACACACAGACACACATGCATAAAAACATTTATATATATATATAATATAAACATATATATATATGAACATAAAATATAAAATAAAGAAATATAATATATATATATTAATTTCTTAAATATTGAAATCTATCTATATATATAAATATAATATAATATAATTAGATAACAAAATATAAAAAAGCCTAGTTGGTTGTGTATTTCATTTATAGGTTGCAGGTCCGTGGTTCTAATCAGGGGAGGCGTGACATTTATTTTTTCATAAAGGGTATAGGGCATAGCGTGTACAGGTGATAGGGGGATTGGGGCATGGTACAAGAAAGAGTGAGGTGAGGTTCAGGGGTGGTGCATTGGGGTACAATAAGGTACTGAAGGGGGGTGTGAGGGTATAGGAGGGGCTAGGGGTAGCATGAGGTTACAAGAGGGGAGATTATGGGGGTATAAGAGGGGCGAGGGGTAAGGGGGAGGAGGGGAGAGTGGTGGGATACTGGTGGGCCTAGGGTAGGTTACAAGAGGGGAGAACATGGGGGTACATAAGGGGTGAGGGGCAATGGGGAGGAGGGGAGAGCAATGGGATACTTTTGGGCCTAGGGTAGGTGGTAGTGGGATTTTTTTATATTTTAATTACAACTAAAAAAATCAAAAAATATATATATAATTCAAAAATATAATTTACCAATGTTTTTAAAAAACATCGATAAATTGAATGTCTTTTAACGATATTTTTTGAAAACGTTGGTAAATGAGGTGTCGCTAAGAGGGGCGAGGGGTAAGGGGGAGGAGGGGAGAGCGGTGGGATACTGGTGGGCCTAGGGTAGGTTACAAGAGGGGAGAACATGGGGGTACATAAGGGGTGAGGGGTAATGGGGAGGAGGGGAGAGCAGTGGGATACTTTTGGGCCTAGGGTAGGTGGTAGTGGGATTTTTTTATATTTTAATTACAATTAAAAAAAATCAAAATATATATATATAATTCAAAAATATAATTTACCAATGTTTTTAAAAAACATCGATAAATTGTATGTCTTAACGATATTTTTTGAAAACGTTGGTAAATGTGGTGTCGCTAAATTAGTGACGTCAACGAGGTACTGAAGGGGGAGTGTGAGGGTATATAAGGGGCAAGGGGAGCATGAGGTTACATGAGAGGAGAGTGTGGGGGTACAGGATGGGAGAGGGGCAAGGTGCGGGAGGGGAGAGTGGTGGGATACTAGTGGGCCTAGGGTAGGTTACAGGAGGGGAGATAATGGGGGTACAGGAGGGGAGAGGGGTAAAGGGAAAGAGGGGAGAGTGGTAAAAATTGGTAAATTATATGTATTTTACCAATGTTTTTTAAAAACATCTGTAAATGATGTGTCTCTAAATTATTTATGTCAACGAGGTACTGAAGGCTGAGCGTGAGGGTATAAGAGGGGTGAGGGGGAGTGTGAGGTTATAGGAGGGGAGAGTGTGGGGGTACAAGAGGGGTGAGGGGAAAGGGTAGGAGGGGAGAGTGGTGGGATATTTGTGGGCCTATGGTAGGTTACAAGAGGGTAGAGCATGGGGTATAGGAGGGGCGAGGGGAAAGGGGCAGGAGGAGAGAACAGTTAGATACTGGTGGGCCTAGGGTAGGTGGTAGTGGGATTTTTTTATATTTCAATTACGAATAAAAAAATTTCAAAAAATATATATATAATTTAAAAATTCAATTTACTAACGTTTTCAAAAAGCATCAATAAATTTTCTGTATTTTATCGATATTTTTTGAAAACATTGGTAAATAAGGTGTCGCTAATTTAGTGACGCTTATTTACCGATGCTTTTAAAAAAACATCAGCAAATAAGGTTTTGGTAAATGGAAACATTTATAAACATCGCTAAATTTGCGACACCTGTAAACATCGTTAAATGGTGATGTTTATAAATGTTGCTAAATTAGTGACACCTCATTTAGCAACATTTTCCAGAAGCATCGGTAAATAAATTAATAACATTTTTAAACATCGCTAATTAGCATTTTTTCATAGTGATAACATATGTCGGTATTACTCATGCATTTATGGGAAAATGATACAATGTTACAATGAATATTATTTCTTAGAATGGTTTACGTTTTATGGAATGATGTTTATGAAATTCATTTCTCGTTCACAGGTTATATTCTTATGAAACCTGCTTCTTTTCATGAGTTATATTTTTATGAAATGATTATGAAACCTGTATTTTTTCCATAGGTTGTGATATGATTACATGTTTATGACGCCCATTTCATTTCATGGGTTATGATATTATTGTTTATGATTTTGTAGCACATGTAAGTATGATTTCATTATGAGATGGATAGTACTTATATCTCCCTCAAATGCATTGGGTAAATATTTATATCTCAGAAGATAGACTAAGATGGTCTTGGGAGTGAACCTAAGATGACCATGGGAGTGAACCATGACTGCCAAGATGGTATGAGGATTGAACCCATGCTACTAAGATGGACATGGGAGTGAACCATGAATGCCAAGATGGTATGGGGAGTGAACCCATAATACTAAGATGGTCTTGACAGTTATGCCTTGGCTACTATGGAAATCATATTATATGATTTTCTATCTGCCACAATTCAAAGTTTTATTCTTATGTTATGATTTCATTGTTTATTTTTTTATTTAATTATGATTCATGTCTTATAAATTGCAAATATTTTTTCAATGATTCATGTTTATAATGTTATGGTATGTAGGGTATGATCTTCCAATGTTATGATCATGTTCTTATACCTTTATTCTCATGCGTATGATTACATGTATCCCTTGTTTTCCCTTACTAAGAATCTGATATCACCACTTTTTATGTTTCTTTCCCCATTTTATGAAGATATGTATTAAGTATGATGTGTCTAAGAAGGTTGATAATCATTAAGAACATAGTGGGAGATAACATAGCTCACTTACGTACCATTTTTTATGTTTTCAAGTTTCCAAATGCACTAAACTAATACGGTATTTGGGCGTCTTTTTGTATAATGTTTTAAGTACTATGCCAAATTTATATAATGTTAATGTTTGAAAAGTGAGGTTTGCTATAAGAACCCCATGATGAAGTTAATTAATGAATGAAACCTTTATTTACCAACTCCTTCAATTGGTTTTTCAATTCCAAAATGTTCGCCCAAGCCATTCAATAAGGGGGTTTTCAAATTGTCTTAGAATCAGAAACTAGGTCAATAGTAAACTAAACCTCTTGATTAGGAATAACATAATCATACAATTCATTTATAAAAACATAAATATAATCATTCACTACTAGTACATCACTAATTTGAACCATTTTTTTCTTTTCAAAAACACGAGCTGGGTAAATTTCACTGTCATCTCAAATAAATTTATCATATTCTTGATATGTTATCAAATGTATGAAATCATTGAATATAAATTTCTTAGTTATAAAATCTATATTATCATGATAAACTGAAAGGAAATCCATGCCTAAAATAATATCAATAACTATTATGGGTAGTTCAATAATATTGAAAGGAAATTCTATCCAGCTGATAACAAAAGGAGGATTCTTTAAAATCTCAATTTCTTTAATATTTCCCCTGGGAGTTTTCAAAAAAAAAATCTATATTATTTTCATGAGGTTATATTCCCATTTTAATTTAAAATTTCTCATAAATGAAAGAATAAAAAGATCTAAAGTCAAATAGAGAATCAATATAATTAGAATTAACAAGTAACATACCTATTACCACATAATTAGATGGCATGCCATTAACTATAGTAGTAGCAAATAATTTTCCCACACATTTTTTATTTCGATCTTGATGATTTCCACCCTATCTAACTAACTTTAGACACAAGTTAGCATAATTACCCAACTCTTTGTAATTAAAATATCTCACCATAGGATGGATAGTTGTTTCCCTATTCCTAGACTCCTCAGGACTCTTTTCTTTGTAGTTATGAGCCCTATGGACAAAATTACCACACTGGTAACACTCTCTAGATCCTGTAAAACATTCTTTGAAATATTTTTTACTACGCATGGAACATGTTGGAAGCTTACCTCTAGAATTATTATTTTATTTATTCTCCATTTATTTCCACCTTTACCACTTCTTACTCTTTCCATCTCAAGGAACATAAGTGTAAGAAAAATTCATCTTAACATTTTTAGCACAATGAACAAATTCATCATAACTTTTAAATTATTATGTATCAAAATCTCTTTATAAACAAGGTTTAAATACTGAGTAAAATATATTAATTTTAGTATCAAGGACCTAAATAAAATTTGGTATATTCTTGGACAATATTTTAAAATTTCATTCATGCATGGCTAATGATTCTTGATATTTTTTTATCAATTCTAGGATTTTTTCTCCATTACTTGTTGAAAAACATTAGGGAAATATTTCTCTAGAATAATATTCTTAAATGTATGCCATTCCATGGAATCAAGTTTATTTCTCCCTATTGTATTCTTAAATAAATACCACCATCGATGAGCTTTACCTTTAGAAAGATAAATGGAAAGTGTTAACTTTTAATTTTTTTAACTTCCCTTGAATTCAAATATCTTTTCCAGCACATTGATCCATCCTTAAGATATTAATGGATAGGAAGTTCCATCAAAATTCAGTGGGTTTTGTTTCATAAAATGATCAATTATTGACATGTTTTACTATGGTAGATCTAGTTTCCCTATAATATATATTCCACCACCGTTTATAACCAACTTCAACTGACACTGCTCGAAACTGAGGCTATACCAGTGGTTTTAAACCATTTTTATATGCTAGAAAACTATTGTTATATCTTATACCAATAGTATTCCAAACATTTGGGTATTATAGTGTGGGGATAGGCCTATGCCAACATTTATTCATCAATCGTTGGTATAGGCCACTAGAAATTACACTATACCAACAGTTTTTGGTAACTGTTGGTATAAATATCTACCAATAGTTTTTAAACCATTGGTATATATGATGATCCTTAAAATGATACCAATGTTTTATGAACCATTGGTATAGATTTCTACCGATGGTTTTTTTATAACTATTGGTATATATAAGGTTTGTCAAAAACTATACCAACAGTTTATAAACCGTTGGTATATAGTTCTTCACAATTCCATACATGAGACCCCTAGGACCTCCAACATTGCATATAGCAGCCTCCCTTCCTTTTCTCAAAGCACAAACATCTATAAAAACAATAAAACACAATATAAAGAATTTAAAAAACTAATACAACACCTGAAAATAAACTATAATAAAATGTACATAATTCAAAAAAAAAACTAATTCAAAAAATATACTGAATAATGTATGATGAATTTAGATGTTTAAAAGTCATTCATATCCAATTATTCATGCTATAATTATGAAAAAAATACCACATTGGAAAGCACAACATGCTACTTTAGCTCAAATTTTTTACCTATCCATGGAAAGTGCAACATTTTGGACACATATATAGTTTCTAAATTTCAATTATAGTAAACATTTTTTCATATTTGATTATTCACCTATGGGACATATATTCATTTTTTCAAAAAATGTTATCTTTTGGTCATAATCATACAAGCATAAAAAAATAATAAAACTAAACATAAATGTAAATAATATAATCTGGACTCAATGGAAACAATATAATATTCCTCTATAGTCATTTACTATGGTCAATTAACAGTTTTAACTATTTTTGTGACACATGTATTTGAATAATTAACATTAATTATGTATAGATGTGGGGAATGATGAGAATATAAATCCGAACTATAATCAATCCATTTCAACCTTGAAGAGTAGGGGTATCATTCTAGAATGGAACACTTGAAAGTTTTTCTTACTTATAATTTCATTAAATGAACGGTGTAAAGTGTTCAGATGTGTTTCTTCTAAATAGAAATCATTTGGGTGGGTTAGTCCCATAGTTTTTGTTCACCACATAATTTCCAACATTTCTAAACACAGCACAGGAAGTACTCAAAAAAATCAAGATCTAGCCAATGAAAAATCAACAAAGCCTCCCAATACAATGCACTGTATGAGCTACCCAATGTAACACATGATCTAGCCATCATAGACTACCCCCTTTTTAGGTTTACATGTAGAATTCTTAACAAATCAATCTCCACAAAATACCACCTTGTCTCCAAGGTGGTTTCACATCATGTTCATTTTACTTCCCTTCTATAAGAGATTTCACATCATTATGCTCCTCATGTTACACGATGATGTTCCAAACAGTAATTCAGAGTCCTTCTTCAGGTCATATCTTATGATACCCCATAGTAAAATTTTGTCTGCATGAGTAACACTAGCCCTTTTATTTCCTCTCTTAAATATTTTATTTATAAATCCCCCAGGTTCCTTTATACTTTCCATTTTCCATAGTGTTACCTTTTCCCTCCTCCATAGGTGTTTGAGACTAGTGGCGTAATGTGAACTTAGGCATGCCTCCCACTATTCTAATCATTGAAAAAAACCTAAAATAATAAATATACTCATATGCTTTAGAACAACCATATGCCACTCCTCAATTAAATATCATAACACCATTGAGAATATGTAGTATGATAATTCCTATGATTCATTTCTTGGACATTGTATAGGTGTTAACCCCCATAATAATTCCTCTGATTCATTTCTTTATTGTTTGTTTGATGGAGTAGTTATCTAATCTGAGCATGGATCTATTAATATAGTGACTCTTAGTGTAGTCATATGGGTTCTTTGGGAACTTCAAAATAGTTTTATGTAACATGTAAATAACCATGTGTTTGGATAAATTACTCATAAACTAAATATGTTGATTAAAAAATAGACACTATTTGCAATGGAAAATCAAAATGGACCAGTTTCTTTAGTATCAATGTTATATGTTCAGCCAAACAGTGGCTCACTTACCACTGGGTTAGTTGGTTCCCTCCAGTATCTTTCCTAAAGCATACCTCTAATAGATATTTCTTAAATTTCATTATAAACTAAAGTGCTCTTATTCATGAATGGAACAACGGGGCATGCCTAATGTACATAAAATCGTGAAGGTGGTATTCTCTAAAAGGAATATCACTTCATGTTGATTTTTCTAATTCATTATAAGACTAGGAATATTATTCTCTCAATGGTAGATTGTATCTTATAATTAATCATTAATTTCATTAAGGTACATATCAAGTTCATTGTTCTATAGTGTTTATCATTTTATAATGAAAATAATTCCTTTATCAAAATTCAATTCATTAAAAATATTTGGATTGAGTGAGATATGATGTTGGATTTTCTATCTTTCAAGGGAGTTTAATCCATTCCTCATACTTTTTTTCATCTATTGTATATTTACCTACTGATTATAATTTATTGGTGGCTAATCATGCTCCAGGAATCTATTTTTTAACTCCTAATAAAATCACTGATACATTTTTCCCTTGTGAAACCAAAGACGTATTTGAAGGTGTTTCTTCCCAAGTTGTTATAATCTTACCATTTTGGAAAACCTATATAGTGTATTTGATTTAATTAACTTATCTATTAATTAATCAATCAATCCTCTATTTAAAAACATAAAGAATGTTATTCTCCATTTTATTCTACCTAACTCAATGGTATACTATGATGTTCAAAAACATATCTAATACTAACACTCACACTATATTCTTTTATACATCCTGGGTGAAATTTATTACCTAATGTTTTCAAATTAAAATTCCATCATACCCTGAGTCATAAAGAACTACCTGAAAGGAAATGCACCCTAGCACCTGCAATGCACCACAAAACTACCTACAATCAGAACATAATTCACCACCTACAAAATAGAACTACCTACAATGTAATGTACCTAAAATCAAAACATAAAAACATAATTCACCTACAATTAAAACTATCAGCAATCAAAATAGAACACAATACATAATGAAACTAACTGGGCACTGCAATCAAAACACCAATAAAACATCCTCAAGCTACAATGAAACTAACAAAACATCCTCAACAAATAGAACCTACAATGAAACCAATATAACAACCTCAAATACCAATAAACCAATACAAAAATAATGATAAAAAATCAATTGATTCATTTAACCAATGATAACAAACATACAAAATATCACACATATATTCAGTAATAGGAAATCATCAAACATCAAATGTCATAAATATCAGTAAAAAATGTAACAAATCAATTTGTCCCTCATCACCATCACTATCATCAATATCATCATCAAATCTATAATTTTTCTCAGCCTTGTACCCATCCTCATCCTTATCCTCATACTCATCCTCATCCTTGTCCTCATCCTCATCCTCATCCTCGTCCTCAACCTCATCTTCAGCCACTTGCTCACTATCATCCTCGCCATCACCATCACTAGGAAAATCATCATCTCGACCCCCACTAAGACTATCACTTGTTGCACTATATAAATAATGCATCGATGACGTATATGCATCATAAGATACAGTGGTCTCTAGTGGAAGTTATGGAGATAAAACTTCCATCAATTTTATAAATTCATTATTCGCCCTTTGATTCTGTTCTTCCTCCTATATGGCCCTTTTTCGACCTTTTCTTCCTTAGCCCCAGCGTGTGTTTTACATACATTAGCTTTTTTCAACTCAGTGGTATTGCAAATGGTACCTGAAGTGGTCCAATACCTCATCACTATCCCCCCACCAACTCTATAGTAGCACTTACATGCTCCTCCTACAATTCACCTGCAAAACAGACCTACAACAACAAGTACCTGCAAAACAGACCTACATCTGCACCTGCATAATAGACCTACACCGATAATACAATGCACCTACAATCAATATACCTATAGAACTAACTAAAATGAACCTACACATGTAAAATAGACCTATACCTAAAAAACAAAACTACATAACTAAAAACTATAAATCAAAACTACCTGCAATGAAATGCACCTATAATCAAAACTTCAAATGCAATCCACCTCTAATAAAACATAATTCACCTGTAAATAAAAACATAGAACCATCTAATGATAATAGAAGATAATCCCCAACAATTGATAATAGAAAAAATCACAATTGATTTATTTAACCAATTATATCAAATATACAACATATCACACATATATTCAGTCACACCAAATCATCAAACATCAAATGTCATAAATATCAATAAAAAATGTAACAGATAAATTCATCCCTAATCCTCATCATTATCATCACCATCATCATTAGCCTCATCATTTTTCTCATCCTTACCCTCATCCTCATCCCCATCCTCATCCCCATCCTCATCCCCATCCTCATCCCCATCCTCATCCTCAGCCTCATCCTCTCCCTCATCCACTACCTCATCCTCGACCTTGATCCCGACCTCATCCTCTTCCTCACCATCATCCTCACAATCACCATCACCATCTCCAAGAACGATATCATCTTGACCACCACTAGAACTACCACCTTGTTTACTATATAATGAACTCATCGAAAAAATATATGCATCACAATCCATGGTGGTATCTGGTGGAAATTATGGGCATAAAACTTTCATCAATTTCATAAATTCAACATTTTCCCTTTCATCCCATTTTTCCACCTTTGTGACCCTTTTTTCAGACTATAGAGACCCGGACTTTTCTTACATTACTATTACATCATTTCAAATATAAACAACATAATAGTATTACACATTGAGGATCCAGAGGTTTAGTGTCTTGGGAAAACTAGGACAATACATAACAAATACAACATCAAGCATAAACATTTATTTAATTTCTTTTTCACTAGCTTCTTAGTGGCACTTGTCCTCTCCTTAGTACATGTAGCCACCTGAGGATATACATCAAAATGGGTGAGCTAAAAGCCCATTAAGAGGATAGATAAGAATAATACATCATGGGGTGAGCATAATCACGACATAGGCAAAGATCATGAACATGAGAGGAGCATAAGTAAAAGACTTGAAATGTGGCAATGCATAAAAATGAAACATCATGTCTTAGTGGTTAACAACCACACATACTTGTGAACAAAGATAGCATCATGTTCACACATCATTTCACAATTACTCATGAGATTCATCACTTTACCCAATGCATTGGAGTGGTATATAATTCCGGGTGCACCCGTCACATTTAAACATTCATATTGCGCTATATAATTCCGGGCGCACCCGTCACATCATAACATTATCATTATCATGATTGCCACATAGAACACATATCAAACATGTACATAAATAACCCATGGAAAGGAATGGGTTTCATCTCGTAATAACACATTCATAAGCTTTGGGTTCCCAAAAGAAAGAGGGAATAACATACCTGATATAAGAACCATCAACCTTGAATGAGAGGAAAAAGGTGAGATCTTGAAAGAAGAGTTCTTTTGGAAAACATTTTGATGGACATAAAAACCAGTGAAAATCATGTATATCCCAGAAAATTAAAGTAAATGATGAACAAATGATATTTGAGGAGTAACTATATCAAAAATGGAGTGAAAGAGGGAGACCTCGAAGGAAGAAAATTGGGTTCGAGATTTCCCCTTACCTTGTACTCGAATATCTCCTTCTCTTTAATGTCCTGTATAATGACATTATATTCATTAATTATAAATTCCATAAGCTTTTATACATTAATAGGGTTCATTCTGGTTTCATTATTTCATATTATGTTCCTTTGGATGACTTATAGAGTTTAAAAACATTGATCGGGGATGTTCTTTTTCATGGTTTTCTTGAGCGGTCCACTTGTATTCTTAATTTGATGTTTGGGTAGATCATGGGTAAACATCCAGAACTGATATTACATGTAATTAATGATATTACAGAAGCTTGAATGATTTTATAATGAGTTATATTATATCCATGTGGCCGAATCATTAGATAATAATTAAATGAAGATTATTTGGGCTAATTTGAGCGGTTTTTGGATCACAACCAACTCATTTTAACTTTTCACTTAGTAGTATGGCCATAGGTTATTTCCAGAACTTAAAATAGAACATAATACATATAAAACATTATGTTTCAACCATAAAAATGGTTTCATGACCAGATTGAAGGTATAAATGGAAGAAGAGAGCATGTTGTTTTTGAAGGTGATAAATTATCACCACATGAACAACGTTCTCTTTAATAAAATAAAAGGAAGAGGGAAAGGGTGTGGGGTGATATAATATACCATTATAATCATAAGATTACAGTATATGTATAATAATGGAGTTACAAAACAATTTTGATGAAGATAGGTAAGGAGAGATCAAGAAAGAAACTTGAATTTGAAAGGAAATTAAAGGAGAAGAGAGAGGGAAATTACCTTTAGAATCCTCCTCTTAAGAATCTCCTTAAAGGCCTAAGCTTGGTCTTTTGATGAGACCAGAAGCTCTTGGACGTGGGGGAGGGGCTAGGGAAGGTGTTTGGGCAGAGTTTAGAGAAGGCTTGAAGCTTGAGAGGTGTGAGGAAAAGAGGGATGAAGGGTGGCTTTTATAGTGGAGGGGAGAGGGGTTTCCTTAATATAAAATTGATTAGTTTATTAATTTCACCTAAGACAAGGAATAGTGAGTCTTAGATGACTAAGAATAGTAATTTTGACTTGTGAATTCGGGATTTGGGTGCTTACATCACTTGTGATGTCAGGAATAGTGGGTTTTAATTAAAATGTATTTATATGATAAATTAATGCATTCTACTATTCATCAAAAATTCAAGTATCTCAGAAAAATCCCAAAATTTTACCCCAACCATTTTTCGACGTGTAGAATCCAAAAATGAAGTCCATTTTTCAAAAATAATTTTCTAAATATTATTAATTTAATATTTAATTAAAATCATAATTTACTTAAAAAAAACAGTTTTTAAAATTAAAACTGATTTTGCAGTCCTTTCAAAAATTACTTAGGGTCTTATAAAATTATCTAAAAACTATTAGACATTGATTCAATAATTTATAAATATTCTTTTAAATTAATTAATTAATTATAATTATTTATTTATGACTTATAAAATACCAAAAACGTTTACTAAGGTCAAATTATTACTTTCTATGATGTCTAAATTTTATTTTATTATTCATAGGTAATGTTACTCTTATTTAATATTCATAAGGTTCATATTACTATTCATAAGGGTAGGTTACTATTCATAAGGGTAGGTTACTATTCACCAAAAATTATTTTTGTTTCATTAGACTCCAAAAACTATTTTGAACATAACCGTGTATGTCGGATTTTTAAAATTCCAAACATAGGGGTGACAAAATTATGTTTAAAGGTCACTTGTCACTTAGTTGTTCTTTATTTTGTGTTTTTATGACATAAGTATAAGAAGTGAATTTTCCATTGAAAAACTTTGGGTCATTACATTCTTCCCCCCTTAAGAAATTTCGCCCCCGAAATTTCACTTTACACAAACAGGTGAGGGTACTTCTCCTTCATTACCTCTCCTGGTTCCCACCATTTTCTAAAATAGAAAAGGATAGAACAAAACATAACTAAAAAAGTCATGAATAACTTATTATTTTTAAAAAAAGTATACAAAAAAACATAACATATGGAATCCCTAGGTAAATATTCTTGTGTATGTGTTTGTACTTATTCTTATGATAGAGGTTTTCTCTAGGGTTTACTAATCCTAATTCCCAAATTAACTAAACCTTTCCTCTGATACCAACTATAATGACCCGGCCTTTTCATACATTACTATTACATCATTTCAAATATAAACAACATAATAGTATTACACATGGAGGATCCATAGGTTTAGTGTCTTGGTAAAACTAGGACAATACATAACAAATATAACATCAAGCATAAACATTTATTTAATTTCTTTTTCACTAGCTTCTTAGTGGCACTTGTCCTCTCCTTAGTACATGTAGCCACCTGAGGATATACATCAAAATGGGTGAGCTAAAATCCCAGTAAGAGGATAGATAAGAATAATACATCATGGGGTGAGCATAATCACGACATAGGCAAAGATCATGAACATGAGAGGAGCATAAGTAAAAGACTTGAAATGTGGCAATGCATAAAAATGAAACATCATGTCTTAGTGGTTAACAACCACACATACTTGTGAACAAAGCTAGCATCATGTTCACACATCATTTCACATTTACTCATGAGATTCATCACCTTACCCAATGCATTGGAGCACTATATAATTCCGGGCGCACCCGTTACATTTAAACATTCATATTGCGCTATATAATTCCGGGCGCACCCGTCACATCATAACATTATCATTATCATGATTGCCACATAGAACAAATATAAAACATGTACATAAATAACCCATGGAAAGGAATGGGTTTAATCTCATAATAACACATTCATAAGCTTTGGGTTCCCAAAAGAAAGAGGGAACAACATACTTGATATAAGAACCATCAACCTTGAATGAGAGGAAAAAGGTGAGATCTTGAAAGAAGAGTTCTTTTGGAAAACATTTTGATGGACATAAAAACCAGTGACAATCATGTATATCCCAGAAAAGTAAATTAAATGATGAACAAATGATATTTGAGGAGTAACCATATCAAAAATGGAGTGAAAGAGGGAGAACTCGAAGGAAGAAAATTGGGTTCGAGATTTCCCCTTACCTTGTACTCGAATGCCTCCTTCTCTTTAATGTCCTGTATAATGACATTATATTCATTAATTATAAATTACAGAACCTTTTATACATTAATAGGGTTCATTCTGGTTTCATTATTTCATATTATGTTCCTTTGGATGACTTATAGAGTTTAAAAACATTGATCGGGGATGTTCTTTTTCATGGTTTTCTTGAGCGGTCCACTTGTATTCTTAATTTGATGTTTGGGTAGATCATGGGTAAACATACAGAACTGATATTACATGTAATTAATGATATTAAAGAAGCTTGAATTATTTTATAATGAGTTATATTAGATCCATGTGGCCGAATCATTAGATAAGAATTAAATGAAGATTATTTGGGCTAATTTGAGCGGTTTTTGGATCACAACCAACTCATTTTAACTTTTCACTTAGTAGTATGGCCATATGTTATTTACAGAACTTAAAATAGAACATAATACATATAAAAAATTCTGTTTCAACCATAAAAATGGTTTCATGACCATATTGAAGGTATAAATGGAAGAAGAGAGCATGTTGTTTTTGAAGGTGATAAATTATCACCACATGAACAACGTTCTCTTTAATAAAATAAAAGGAAGAGGGAAAGGGTGTGGGGTGATATAATATACCATTAGAATCATAAGATTACATTATATGTATAATAATGGAGTTACAAAACAATTTTGATGAAGATAGGTAAGGAGAGATCAAGAAAGAAACTTGAACTTGAAAGGAAATTAAAGGAGAAGAGAGAGGGAAATTACCTTTAGAATCCTCCTATTAAGAATCTCCTTAAAGGCCTAAGCTTGGTCTTTTGATGAGACCAGAAGCTCTTGGACGTGGGGGAGGGGCTAGGGAAGGTGTTTGGGCAGAGTTTAGAGAATTCTTGAAGCTTGATAGGTGTGAGGAAAAGAGGGAGTGAAGGGTGGCTTTTATAGTGGAGGGGAGAGGGGTTTCCTTAATATAAAATTGATTAGTTTATTAATTTCACCTAAGACAAGGAATAGTGAGTCTTGGATGACTAAGAATAGTAAATTTGACTTGTGAATTCGGGATTTGGGTGCTTACATCACTTGTGTTGTCAGGAATAGTGGGTTTTAATTAAAATGTATTTATATGATAAATTAATGTATTCTACTATTCATAAAAAATTCAAGTATCTTAGAAAAATCCCAAAATTTTACCCCAAACATTTTTCGACGTGTAGAATCCAAAAATGAAGTCCATTTTTCAAAAATAATTTTCTAAATATTATTAATTTAATATTTAATTAAAATCATAATTTACTTAAAAAAACAGTTTTTAAAATTAAAACTGATTTTGCAGTCCTTTCAAAAATTACTTAGGGTCTTATAAAATTATCTAAAAACTATTAGACATTGATTCAATAATTTATAAATATTCTTTTAAATTAATTAATTAATTATAATTAATTATTTATGACTTATAAAATACCAAAAACGTTTACTTATGTCAAATTATCACTTTCTATGATGTCTAAATTTTATTTTATTATTCATAGGTAATGTTACTCTTATTTAATATTCATAAGGTTCATATTACTATTCATAAGGGTAGGTTACTATTGACCAAAAATTATTTTTGTTTCATTAGACTCCAAAAACTATTTTGAACACAACCGTGTATGTCAGATTTTTAAAATTCCAAACATAGGGGTGACAAAATTATGTTTAAAGGTCACTTGTCACTTAGTAGTTCTTTATTTTGTGTTTTTATGACATAAGTATAAGAAGGGAATTTTCCATTGAAAAACTTTGGGTCGTTACACAGACCGTTATTCCCAAGCCTAAAACTTTTCCACCTTAGTGGTAATTCAAATAGTACCTAAAGTGGGCCAATACCTCATTGGGATTATACTCTTCCCAGGTTGGCAGCATTCTCTATTATGGTGCTCATCTCCCAAAACCTGATGTAAGTTACCATTTGGCCCAAAATTGTCAGGTTCCTTGGCATAAAGGGATCCAAAGCATGCTATTACAAATATAAATAGATTATTAAGTTACAAACTAGATATTAAAATTTAAAATCAACAAATTAAAACTTACAATCTGCTACTGTGTCATTTTTTAACCACACTTCCATATTTTTTCTTTTATCTCAAGAAAAATAGTTTTACTCAAGGCACATATCCTTCAATATTCAATACCTCCCTCTGTAATGAAATTGAATGCAGGAAACCATAAATAAATATAGTCTACTAATAATTAATTTCATAACTAAAATAAAATGGATATTAATTTTAAATAAAGCTAAAAATTAAATCATATGGTTTGATTCAATTCTATTTAGTTTAGTTTATTTCAGTTTAGTGTGGTTTGGGTTGATATCCAATCACCACTGCTCTATAAAAACTTTAGAAATCTAATAAATTATTGAGTAAACAATAGAAATTGAAATTCCTAAACAAAAATTATAAATGAATGTTGTACCTACTTTATCTCATGGTTAGGTATCATAGTCCATCCCAAAGTTTGGAGGTATTTCCTAGCATCAATGTTTTTTTTAATTTTTTCCTACTGGTTCCTAAAAAAATAAATTACAAAAAAAAAATTAATGAAAAACATGAATATTTTCATTTAAAAACCTCAAATTTGATTAATACCTTGAACGTGGTACCCATCCAATGAGTAATCATTTTTCAATAATGTTCTATCAGAAAATAATCCATGATAGGTATGGACACTAAATTTGTGCCAACTCTAGCATGTCGTCTAATATGCAACTCATTCTTATAGGCTCTCTACATCTCACCTAATTCCATTAACCATGCTGGCCTCATACCCTCACCATCAAGAAAATTAAAATGAAGCTGACACCAAAATATAAATTCATATAAATACAATAATAATATAATATTAAATCTAATAGATTTTTTTACCCATATTTATTCCCAAGAGTTATCCTTGACTTTGTCTAGTAGTTGTCTCTTGGAGTGGACTGATGAGAATGATGTCGGAGTATTTGGAAAGAATCACTAAAAAACTCCTACATTCCCACCCTATTTTTTCAATCATTTGGTTGTCTTCATTGTATTACATTGTAAACTATGTGTGGAAGTTCCACACTGCACGCATGCATGCATTCCCATGTTCCCTATCAGTAGATATATCTTTTATAGAATAAAAATAGATATTGTATCAATACATCTTATAATGAAAATAAATTATGGTAAAAAAATTATTAGGGTTATATAAATATACTTGTGTTAGTCTAATCAATGGTCACCAATGGATCCATAGGCACTGAAGTAACATCACCCTGTATAGATGGAGTGGGTCCTAGTGTATGCTTTGCAGGCTCAGAATGTGTCAAAGTAGGAGTCGAAGAAGAAGGAATATAGAATCTCAGAGAGAATGAAGTAGAAGGAAAAGAATATGGCATGGATGGTTGGCCAAATGCATGGTATAGATGAGAAGTAGGAATAATCATCAGATATGGGAAATATGGGTGAGGAGGCTCAGATGTAAATGCTAGTGAAAACATGGGCAAACTAAATATATTGTGTGTCCCTAACGATACTACGGGATCAAAATGTTTGGTAAATGGTACGTCGGTGGGAGGGATATGGTCTAATTGGGTATAATGACTGGAGAGCCTAGCTCTAGTACCACCTCCCCTGTACCACTAGCCTAAGTACTAGGACCATTAGGCTTCCCATCAAATAATTGGCTCCTAAGTGGTGAATCCTATATAAAAGTTTAAAAAAAATTAATCACATGACATTATATGTTATTGATATATATATATATATATATATATATATTTTTGAATTAAAATACTCATAACATGCACTAATGGAGGAATTATCATATCATTTATTCATTGACTGTTGTCCGACATCCTTTTTCTTCGCATCCTCTCAATAGGATTCATTTCCTGAATTTAAAAAAAAATATGGAATTAATTAGAAATGGATAAATAATGTGTAACCCAAACAACAAAAAATATGAGACATGACTTAATTAAGGAACATCACTTGTAAAAAAATATAGGATATGTAGTGATATAACAAAAATAAATAAATTTAGTGTGAAAAATATCAAAATAGAATACATGTCATAGAATAAACAATACATTCAAATTCACATGTTTAGCATAGGTATGGTATATTTTTCTTCTATTTTCAATTCTATCCAATTCAATTTTGGTCAGTTCATTTTTTCATTTTTATTTATCTTACATCAGTTGGTTTATTTTTGTCAATTGATTAGATCATTTGTCTATTTTTATTTTTATTTTGTCATTTTGTTAAATTTTGTTAATTGATTAGGTCATTTTTCATTTTTATTTATCTTAGGTCATTTGGTTCATATTTTGGGTTAGGTAATTTTTCCATTTTTTGGTTAGTTTATTATTTTCATTTGTTTTAATTTTATTATCAATAAGTTTAATATGCCCAATTCAATTCCTCTTGTTTTTATTCTAATTTAATTGTTCTAGTTTTGTTTAGTTTTGTAGGTTTGAATATAGTTCAATTAAATATTAGAAAATAAAACTCAAATAAAATTACAACCAATAAATATTAAAAATTCACATTAAGTTCAAACTAGATACAAAATATTTTTAATCAATATTAAATCAATTTTAATAGTAGTAACCTTAAAAACCCAAGTCGAGCTAAACCAAAATAACTGAGAACACATATGGATGATTCTATATATTTCTCACCACAACTTTAGGTTCACAATCAACTCTGACAATTGAGCTATTGGATTCATCATAAGTAATAAATGGATTAGGTCCAATGGCAGCAGGGATAGTGTCAATTCCATCATCACCATCATCAAAAACATGTCTTGGAATTAATTCAATAATGACACCAAATTTAGGTTCAATATGATCTTTGATATAAAAAACATGTTTTTCCATTGATTCCAATACATATGGTTCATTGCTAACAAGAGTGTGAGACATGTTAATAACTAAAAATCCATAATCATCAATAAATATTCCATGCCTCTCAATCAAATCAAACCACTGGAATTTCATCATATTGACTCTATAATAAGATACATTTTCAAATCGTGGTATTTTATCCAGTGCACTATCATAAAAGTTTGTTGTGGAAGTTAACATAACACCATCATGTTTTGTTCTCATGTTCTTTTCTCGTTAATTGATAATAAATGAGTACCCACTGATCACAATTGACTTACAGTCATGAACCATGTTATTAGTACCAAAATCCAAAGATCTTATTTCCTTAACCAAGTTCTTCCAACACAATTATAACATGGTCAATGTATGTGACCACTATCTGAAGCATTGTCAAATTCAAAATCTAAAAATTTCTCTAATTTTTTTTGAAAATTGCTTGAGATCTGATTGGTTTCATACATCCATCTTCTATTAATTCTATTAAAAAAATTATAATTTATTTTGTAAAATAAATTTAATAATATTTAAGTTTAATCGAAAATATATTTAAGTAAACAATAATTGTTCACTTTATATGAAAACATAACTGACACACTTGTCTATATGATAATCATAAAATAAAGTCAATAAAATACTATATATATAACAAAATACTATAAATATAAAACCATGATATTCAATTCAATTATAAATATAATACCATTCTATTGGTTGGGTTTGGTTATTTTATTTGGATTGGGTTAGTGTATACCAATTAGGGTTTTATCATAATAATTTATAGTGCATGGAGCACAATAACGACAAGGGTCCTTGGTGAAAAAGTGAATTGCACGGTGCACAGTTCAAGGAAATGTTAACTTTCAACACAAAAAGGTTTATTAGCATATTAAAATTATAAAAAATAATAATTTAGATAACAAAATTATCATAAATAATAAAAATATAAAAAACTAATTTTTATAATAAATTTTAGGAAAATTTTATTTTGAATAATAATCTATTGTTAATAAATAACCTTAAGTCATTCAAATAAAAAATCATTGTAATTATATTTTGGGAAGGATTTTGAAGTAGTGGTAAGGTTTTTGGCTTTGCTTGGTCGTGATACTTGATCGTTTTTGGTAAAATTTAGTTTTCCTGGGGTCTGATCAATTCATTTTAATTTAGTTTATTTAGTGGGGTATCATAATAAGGAATAAATTAGGATATTATGTGAAACATAGTGGATGTGATAGAAAATCATTGTATAAAGATCATATTGGTGGATGATGTCCTTATATCCTATTTATGAAGCATCCCTTATTAGCACTATATTTTCTCTCAATCATTTCACAATAAAAACCAAACTGTAATAACATGTATAAAAATTTATATTATTATTATTTATCAAGTATTATAGAACCAAACAAATTAAATATTTATTCAAATAATAATATAGTACATATATATCATTAAATACATTTTAAATCATTACTACATCACTCCACAACATATTCCATAAACTTTTGCCACCACAAAATGTAACTTACTTCACAAAATTGCCACACAAAACCCATAATTCCTCTCTTTCATTTACATATTCAACCAATTTCTATATTTTCCAATTTATTAACCAATATACATTTAATATCCATTTAATTCCATATTTATTAAAAAACCATTTTTTCATCACCCACATTTATTCTCATTTATCACCATTCAATTTATTAATCAATTACCACATATTGCATTCTATCCCACACTTATTTAATTTCAACTGATTTCATTCCCATTTTATTATTACTAATCATATTTTATATCCACTAGGAAACTACAAAAAACACCACCACAGAATAACACATCAAGATTTTAATAACCACCAGCACATCCCATCACTAATCCATCACCACACCATAACCATAAAACAATAACAACCATCTACCATTCACCACTAACCATCCCTCAACATATCCCAGGAAAATCCAACCACAACCTCACTTCTTCAAAATAATCTATATCGGAAATGGTAATCATTATCACTATAATTTCTTAAAACAAACTAAAAAATCACAATATAAAAATATAAGACACACTAGAATGCATATAAATAGATTTAAATAACCATAATTACCACAATTTCAATTTAAAAGGTATTTAAAAACATTTCCTAATCTCTTACATGACTATTTTCAAAAAAATTCTAGATTCACACACAAAGGGTTTATTTATATGTTTAGTTGTATAAAATTTTATGAATGATGATTTTAAATAATCAATTACATAAGGGGTTCATAATTCACTATGACTAAAACAAACACAATAGAATGTTAGGAGATTACAACAAAAGCATAATGAAAAAATCCCAAATAAATCATGATAGAAGATATAATTCGGTTAGAACATATTGATTTAAAGTAGAATAAAAAATGACTTGAAAAAAGGATGGATCATGGCTGGGAAGAACCATTCGGAAGTGGGAAGCACTATCATTTAGGGAGAAATATGGCCCGATCAGTTCTGGAGAGGGGATGATGGACACTGTGAATTTGTGGGAAATATATCCCAATGATTTTTAAAAACCATTGGGAAATAATTTTGGGTACCCTCTCCCAATGGTTTTAAAAAATGTTGGAATAAGGGTACCTATCACAATTCTATTTTTAAACCATTGTAATTCCCTCATTTTTTGATAACCTATCCCAATAGATTGAAAAAACCATTGGGTTAAGGTGATATATCCCAATGGTTTGAAGAAACCATTGGGATACCATGATTTTTTTACTCTTTAGAAGGCCATATCCTAATGGTTTGATAAAACCATTGGGATAGGTGCATTGGTATAGATATGATTTCCAATAATGTGATCCATCATAGAAAAAAATTGTTCAATTTCAATTCCAACCATTCTAAGATGCTAATTTGGAGGGGAATTATCCTTTTGATACCTTC
Organism: Viscum album; assembly: GCA_963277665.1. Classification (NCBI taxonomy): domain Eukaryota; kingdom Viridiplantae; phylum Streptophyta; class Magnoliopsida; order Santalales; family Viscaceae; genus Viscum; species Viscum album. Next base: position 2,129,627,220 of record OY728155.1, on the reverse strand, counting down.
CTACTTCAGCTTCCAAGTTTCCTTTGTGGAAAACCATTCCGAAAAAACATATATTAGATGAAGAAATAAGGTAATCTTAAAATACCATATAATTTCAACTTAACCATAAAGTATGATATTTCAAATGTATTCTATAAACTTTATCCTGACCACTAAAGTTATCTAAATTTTTTCTCTAATGCCAACTATAAGTTCCAAACTTAAAACATTACATAATTGAGTTGCTTTGTAATATAATTCATTTTAATTCATTCCAAAAAAATAATTTAGTTTTATAGTTTTATAGAATTAGGTCATAAATCTTACATAACAACTCTATATATTACAAAGAGTAAATTTCTACATAGTATCCATTTTCCCACAATATAAAACTTTTAAAATAAAACATATTTTCTTTTTATGGAAAATATTAATGACTTTCCACTTGACTTATTCTTTATTTTTATTCATCCTTAACCCCATGAAAAAACAATTGAATTATTGGGATGAGGACAAAAAACTTAATAATGGACATAAAAGTAAGAAATACATTAGTCCGGTAAAAATTATATCCCCTAAAATGTTTACCTTTTTTATAATATTCATTGAGAGTATGAAATAAATCATATATATATATGAAAAAAACACTTTTTTTCTAAAATAAAACCATTAAAACCCATAGAAACCAAATAGAAACCCTTTAGGAAACCTAGACCATTATATTCATAACCTGTGTTAGAAATAACTAGAGAACAGTTAAATCCATAAGAGAAACCTCCCCAATTAACTCTCTACTTATTTCCTTTGTATATAAGAAACATTACCCAATGTTTTTGAGAGATATATCATGTTATCCCAACATATAAGATATATTGGGCTCACCAATCATATAAGTTGTATCAGGATCACCGGTTATATAATCTATATCAGAATCACCCATAGTATGAGTTGTATCATACTCACCCATAACCATATATAATTATAAAGTACCATGTCATGAATAAAAAAAATATTCTTTCACTTTTTCATTATAAAACCCATAGAAAAACTCTTTAGAACTCATATAAAAAACATTTTCAGATATTGAAATACCCATTCCTTTTAAAACCCATTTTCAAAACTAAAATACCCAAAACAAAGATAAAGATGGTTTTTTTAATAAAACATGGAATATTATAAAGGAATCCAAAAATAAAATAATACTTATGGTGGTGGTAAAATATTTTGACTTTCTATATGTTAAAATAGAACATTCCTTTTCCTTTTTGTAAATAAATTCAAAATATTTTGTATAAAATGTGTAAAATATTCCTTTTGAAAACCTTTGAAAGAAATTAATGATAAATATAAACTGTATGTTATAATTCATTTATTTCCATATAAATACATTCATAAAATAATTTTATTAATATGAACATAGAAGAGAAATATTTAGAAAATAAATCTTTAAAACATTTAAAGTGAGGTTTTAAGTTAAAGTGTCTCTTATCATGATTCTGATTTGTCATGTATGTTATTTATATTCCTAAGAAATAAAATTATTTTAATTACATAATTTCTTAATAACCTTGATAAATTTTATTATTAATTTTATTTTATGCATTTCCATCTTATATTCCATTACTTAATCATTTAATTTCATGTCATGTGTTTTGATGATATTTGGATCATATGTCCAAAATGACTTTGGTAGGTTGAATATTGTCAAAGAAATCATTATTACATAATATATGGAATAATAATCAGGAAATAATTATCATTTTTATACATAAATTATAATTTTATAACCAACCATGAATTATTTTTATGAAAATTTATTTACATTACAGTCATGGAGATAGTAGGATGTACGTACGCATGTGTACCATTTCCATTTTTCAACAATCATGATGAAAAGAGGGCAAGTATTATTTAATATTTAAAAAATTATTATTATATCTTAAATATCATATTATATTTTTAAATTAACTTATATATTTCATTTATTTAATTTTATGATGAGAAACAAATCAGATCTCCTTATGGAGGTGTTAGTCCCCACGTACACATAAACGACGTTATCATTTTTCAACAGATGGAAAGGTAAGAAACTAAATGATATATTATATTTATAGAATTTTAACTATGTAATGAATATAATATATAGTAATTAAATACATCACAATAATAATCCATGAGATCTGATAATGTAAAATGAAACACATCACTTCATTGAGGTGGTAATCCACACGTAAGCACGAGCGATGTTTTCATTTACCATAAGAAGGAAATGATATGAAAAAAGGTTTTAAAATAATCATAATAATATCTCAGTATATTTAATATAATTATGTTACTATTTTAGTATAGTTAAATAATATTTCAAGGAGGTGGAATAATAAATAAACTTGAAATAGTTCGTTTAGGACTTATACCTTCTCCTCGGACAACCTCTTTGGCTTTCACCTTGAGCCTCCTAGGTTTGTTATTTTGGTTAGAAAAATACCTATATGATGTGGGGATTGAATTTTGGGAGAGACATGGTTAATTATTGGTTGTTTTAGTAAGATCATAGAGAAGGTTCCCATTTATAAGTGAGGGGATGGGCACTCTTGGAATTACTTAAAGTGTTAAATTAATATAAATTAATTTTAAAGGGAAAATGGCTCAAAATTGATATAATTATAATAAAGGGTGAGTATTGGTGCAAAAAATCTTATAAAATAAAACTTTTACTAGTTTATACTATTTTTTAAAACTTATCACTTTTTTGTAACCCCATGTTAACCCTTTTGACAATTATGGTGATATCAATGTTTTTTATTATTTAACAGTCAAGAAAGTTACTCTAAAAGGAAAAATGATAGATAAATGGACCATGGTTGATATTTTCAACCATAACACACTAACTTGGTCTAATATATTATCTTTATTAATTTTAAATCATTAATAAAATATTTTTTATTATAAAATATCATTAATGTCATTTTTTAAACTATTCATTTAATTTAACTTTGAAAACAATGTGAAAGAAAAATAATTAGAATATAAAACTTTAAAACATATATAATATGTTATATTGATATATAAATTCATCATATAGTATAAATCACCCAAAAAATGGTACATCTATAGTTTTTTAAATTGTTTTCTTTGTTTTTCTTCTGCAAACACAAGCATTGTGTCAATGTTTTGTAAGAATTCAAGATAATTATTTCACCACTAAAAATTAAAAATAAATTAACATGGTAAAGTAAAATCATTTATATTTAAAAGAAACATTTATAACCAAACATAACTTATTTTATCCCTATGAAAATAATTTAGAGATATTAAAACAAAGAGAGCAACATTTTATTTTTATTCTTTATTTAAAATTATATTAAGGTCAATATTAAAGAAAAGTAGCAATAGATTACCCAATTTTATAAAATTTTATGTTAATTATTTAAAAAAACTTATAAAATTAAATAAATACATGTTTTATGGATATTTGTAGTCCTTATCTCATTTTTTAAGCTTAATTACCTGATTTACCCTTACCAAGGTGACAAATATTTACTATGGTTACTATTTATAATGATAAAAATAAAAGGGACCTATTTAATAAATTTGGACCTCATGATTCTTAATATGAAATATATTTTTAAAGATTAAATTTTTATAATTTTAATAAATTTATTTAAAATTAAACTCTCAAAAGCGATGAAAAATGATTTTTCAAAAAAATGATTTTTTAAAATATAAAAAAAATTTATACCATATTAAAATATAATGTTGATTCCAATAATATTCGTTATATTATTTTATTCAAAAGGAACTAATAAAATTTTAAAACTAATCTAAAATAGAATGTGACTTTTTAAATACGTTAAAAGAAAATATAGTTTTCAATAACAATTAGTATTTTTCACTATCCATTGAAAAATCAAAATTTTTAGAAAAATTCCAAAATTTCACCCTAAGTTAATTTTTGTATGTATAATTAAATTTTTAATTTAAAATTTTCAAATTAATATTCTAAATTTTTTAAATAAAGCCTTTAAATAAATCTATATAATATATGTAAAAAATCAGTAATAGTAAAATTATTTCCTTTTTGACTAGAAAATTACTTAATATTATTATAGTGTATATATATCTATGATATCTAAATAATGAATATTAATGATACATGAATATTATTTATTCTAACATTACCTTGGTTGTTATATCTGGTGCATCCTGTAGCATACATAGGGGTCTTAGTAGAAGAGCTCAATCTTGGAACTCTGATACCTGGCTTGATGTGTAACTTGATGAAACCTTTTATCTAGTTTGAGAAGGTGTAGGTACACAGATTTATCAATTAATTAATATGATATGAGACCCAAAAATATTACATTTTATGAATCATGAATGGATTCCATTCCCCCATGACTTGATTAATAGATTCTAGAGGGTAGGTTCATGTAAAACTACTGTTTAATTTTAATGAAATTATTTTTATTATTATCAAACATTGTGATTTTTTTAAATAGAATATTTTGACGTATTATCCAGATGATTTTTGGGTGGTTTAAATTTCCAAGTTCAAAAAATTATGGAAATATTACAAGTTAAGGGTGAAGAGAGATCACTAGACACCATTTATTGGTGTTTCAAACATCATACAATGAGTCCCTCTATGCATTCTTCCCACCCAATTGAAGGATTTGGTTTCATTTTAATCAAGTAAGGTAATGATGGTAAAATTTATTATTTTTAAAATTTAAAATATTTAAATTTTTCATAGGTATAATAATTGAATATGTTGAATGTAGACTGAGTCTGATCATCATTCATGTAATTGGGCATTGGAAGGAACGCCTTCAAGAATTGGTGCTCAAAATGTGTCGTAGATTAGAGATATTTTAAGTTTAGACTTTATTTTTACTTTACATATTTAAAATAATATTGTACAACGTGAATATAAATATAGAATTGGTGGTCACCATTATTATAGTTACATGGGAGAGGTGATACCACATATCAATTTTTGATATGGAGGACTCATTGAGAAGATGATCTCAATGTTTCCTATAGTGACCCAATAATTAAAAACATTTTATTTAATAACTTTTCACATAATTTTCCATTAAATAAATACTTAGGATATAGATGTATAGTGTCTTTGTAACATTATACACATAAATACATCATCTTAAACATAATAAAACATCATCTTTATTTAAATCTTTACATAGTTCTCCTAACTCCCATATATCTTCTAAAATTGCATAGGATACCTTGGGAAAATACATAAGGGTAATCTATAAATCTCTATAAAGTAATAAACATAACAATAAATCAAAACATGAGAATTAAGAGGCATGACATGATATCATAAAGAGGATTCTCATAAGTATGGAAATATGTCATAAAAATGATATCATAAAATCATGGATTCACAAACGTGTGGAAACAACATAAAACATCATATCATAAACCTAAGTCAAGGATCACTCCCAATACCATCATCATAAAGTGTAAAATTTACCATGATGGATTGGGTTCACTCTCTATTTCCATAAACATAGTGGATAAATTCCTATAGTGGATTAGGCTCACTCCTTAATCCCTTACATAATATCTCATGAGATATAAATATTTACCCAATTCATTAGAGGTATATATAATTTTTTTCACACCCATCACATAATCATAATATGTACATTCATATGTATACCTTATGTGGAAAAGAAATCATACTTAAAGAATAATCATGATAAACCCCATTTGAAATAAGTGGTTTTCATAATCATTTCTCAAATAATAAATAAAGACCATATCATAAAAATTCCCAATATAATAATGAAAAAAAGAATTTTGGAATATTATTGTTTTAATAAATAATCATATTTCATAAACATTGAATTCCAATATAGTAAAATTCATGAGAAGGGTCAAGGATGAGTTAAAATAAATCATATACCTGATGATTTTCAAAAGGACTATAAGATATTTTAATCAAGGATATATCTTATTATTACCCTTTAGACCAAAATTAAACTGTTATGGTTTTATATATAAAAATTGGGTTTTAAAAACTTATTCTTGGAGAAAAACCTTTTATAGAGGTGACACTTTTCATGAAATAATATATTGAAAGGTTCCATTTTTATGTTTTAAAAACACCTTTGTGGAAATTATAGATAATGAGGGGAAACCATCATTCAAAAGGATGAGAATTATTCTTAATATATTTCATTTTCAAGAAGGTGAACAACTCATAAATAAGAAATATTTGAATCATATTTTATCTCCAAGAAAATAAATATTGTATAATATATTAAATTAAACATAAATATCAAATAGAAACATTATAACTCATGAAATTAGATTGAGTTTTGAAAAAAAATTAAAGAAGATTTAAATCATATCCCACAGTAAGAAAGAGCATGAAATTGAGAGAAGCTTCCAAAATCAATAATAATGTATGATATTATAAATAAATGTATTAATAATTACACTATACAAATGAATATTAGTGAATAATATCAAATCATGCCTTAGTGAATGGTGATTGAGATAGAATCCCTTGCATCTGGGCTAACACTTGAGTCAAATGTCATTTAAAGATATAACTTGATATCTATTCATATATGAAATGAATAAAAAAGAAATAAATTATAAAACATTCATGCTTTGGTAAGTCAAATTAACCCTATACAAAAGGAATCATGGTGCATAAAATGTAACATGTCTTAATTAATCAGATTAGATACCATGAAAACCCTTACAACTTAAAGAGAATCAAAACCTATTGAAAGATAAATAGATTTAAATTAAAAATAAATTACCATAAATAAAATTTATTCCATGATATAATATCTTGATTAAGTAGTACATACACCACATAAAATAAATTAGGTACATAATAAAAAACATGTCTTAAAGAGAGGAACTTGAGACAAAAACTCTTATATTGGTCCTGATCCGTTCTACACTTACAACAAACATACTAAATATTTAAATTGAGTCTATTAATTACATACCCAAGAACCTTATTCATAAATATAACCATTTATAATCCTCATTGATAATCATTCCACACAGACACACACACACACACACGCATATATATATATATATATATATTAGTTTGTTTTTACATATTTTCCCACCATAGGTGTTTATAATTTTAAAGGTTTATACTAGTTTCATATGAGCGGTGTTGGTATTTTCTCTTATTCCAAAGTTTATCATTCCAAAATAATTAAAATTAAAATAAATTATGATTTATAATGATATTTTATGTTTAAATTTCCTTTTATTATGTTTCATTATTTATCCTAGAAGATGAAATTTATAATAAACTTATTTCAATGATTCTTAACCAATATATGATGTTTTCATAATTATTTAGTTAAATATGGATATATCCTTTCCAAAAATTAAACCAAATAATTATTTAAATATTTTTATCATATTACATCATTAATTATGTTTTCATATTCATCCATGACATGATTTTATAGCATTGTTCAGGTTGATGGTCAAACTGACCCAAACACGAACATTCCATGATTAATGGATGATTATATGGTGATTTAGTTTCAATATCATTACACCGGTGGAATAATGTTATAAATTAGTGTTTATTAGTATTATATATCATAATTATAAAGGTTTTATAAGAATAAGCAATGGATATAAAAAATTTACATAATTTGAATAAAATATTTTCCTCTTAGTATCCTTGTTTTAAATGATTGAATTAATGATGATCATTTATTGATCATATCATTAATAGGATCTAAAATTTGTCATAAAACACTTAATTATTTCATAAAAATCATATTTATACATTAAAATAATTCTAATTACCATCCATGTAAGGAGGTTCTGAAAATTAAAATAGAAATCAATCATTCCAAGGAGGCAGTAGTCCCCATGTACACATGGTAGATGATTTTTTTTCCATAGAATGGGAGAAATTTATAATATGTTATATAATTTATGAATGTTAAATATTTAATAAATATAATAGTTATTTGTTATACTAAATATTATGACCAACCATGTTAGTTGATTAAGGAAAATGAAACATGATGCTTTGTGGAGGCGGTAGTCCACGCACGCACACATGAATGTCATTTTCACTTTTATTGTGGGGAAATAGGAAAGGTGATTAATGATTATTATCATATAATAATAAAATTAATTATATAAACCATAATTATGTAATTATATAGGTATTTTAAAATTATAATTGGAAATTAAAAATTGAAAGGAAAGAAGTTAAGTAAAAATGATTACTCATGTTGATCACTTAAGGATTTCCTTTAAAGATCTACTAGAAATGGATGGAATAGGATAATATAATATGACTTGAAGCTAAAAATAGATAAAAAAGATTATTTTTTATGTAATAAGGGTAGGAATTTATTAGTAATCCTAATTATTCATATATCCTTGAAGGGGTGATGAGAGTCCCCTTTTATAAGTGGTGATAATGACAGTTTTATAAATATTTCAATTTAATATAAAGGGAGTGCATGTTAAACATGTAAAGTAGCTAGAAAAATAAAAAATAGTTGATTTTAGGGTGATATAATATTCATAATTACTCAAAAACTCGATTAGAAAAAAATTATCATGTTTCAAGCTATTTACCTCTCGAAATATTGATTTTATCATTTAACCTTTTACAATGGTAACTAGTTTTTACCTAAGGTAACTTAATATTTATGCCTAAAAATAAATTGGTCCATATTAGATAATTTATATCCACTAATTATTAATTTTAAATCTATTTCATTTTATTAAATTTATAAAACTCATAAAAATATATTTTAAAAATAAAAATGTATAATGTACTAAAAACAATTTTATAAAAAATACTGCTAATGTTCTAAAAAATAAAATATCATTTTATAATTTAAAAATAATATTTTAAAATACAAGATGTTCCATATTAAAAAAAATTATTCAAGAAATTTTTTTCATAAGTTTTTGGTCATGCTTATATCAATGTGATTTCCTAAAATTCTTGGTATTTTCAAAAATGGTATTTTACACTCCTCACCTAAAAAATCAATTATTTTTTAAAAATGATAAAAATTCGTCTTAAAATGATATTGGGATTATAAATCCAAAAAATAATTTTACTTTTTCAAATTCTATTTCTATAATATTCAATTTTAAATTTTAAATAAAATCATAAAATACAATGATAAATTATTTTTATAGGAAAATAACCTTTTTAAAATACTATTTATTATTATTCTTAATTTATATAAAACACTAATAATGAAATAATTAATAAATTAATATTATATTTTATTAAAATAATAATTTAAAAATAATATACTTAGTTTTATTTAATAAAATTATAGCATATAAAAATATAGATTCTTAAACACAATAATGAATTAAGTAAATTTGTATAAAATAACCTATATATAAATATAAATATTTATGTATTTTATAATTAGATTACCCCTATTCATACCTAGTAATTAAATGGATATATTTTAATGGTATAAACATATCATAATTTTATTTTAGTTTGTTGTTTCATGTGGACAAATATATCAATCATATTTGACTAAATTAGAGGAAAAAATATATTAAAATATTGATTCATTATATTCTCCCCCTTAAATAAATTTATTCCTTGAAATTTTGAAACTCATATGATGGGAGTAATTTCTATAGGGAGAACCTAATTAACCATAAATTGGTAGTTGATCATGGGTTGATTTAGGGTATGTATTGAGATTTCATTTTATAAAAGTTGATATAATCCCTTTATAAAAAGAGATATATCATTCCTAATAGAATCCTAATAAATGAATATACATAAATACACAAGATGTAACTTCAAAAAACCTTGAAGAAGTATCATTTACTGTCACAACCCGCCCTCGGGGCCCGTGCCGTGACTACCCCAAGCCCGCCTTCCATAGGCCAGGGGCTGGCGACTAGCACCAAGGCGTAAAATCCCAGTAAAAAGGGAAGGCATTGCCTTAATAAAGTAAACAAGCACCTCAGAGTAACAAGCGGAAGTAAAGAAGTACACAAAACTAGAACAACTGTGCCGAAGTAAAGGGGCCGGAAATACAAGCCCAACTGTAAAGTAAAGTAAAACTCGAAAGGGAAAACAACAACTAAAAGTACAAGCGGCTCCTGGGACGTCCTCCTCGATTCCTACCTGAAGGGTAGGTACAGATGGCTCAGCTCCTGGATCGTCCACCACGGATCCTACCTGAAGGGTAGGTACAGATAGCTCCACAACTCCTCGGGTCCAACTGTCCGCTCCGAGCACGTCCCGCTCAGTGGTCCTTCTCCGGGTACCGACCTACTCCGTAAGCCTCAACCGCTGTCAGCGCTGTCCGTCGTATGCAACCAACACAACGAAGTGCGGGCATAGCCCGTGCAGGGGTGAGTATAAGATACTCAGTAGGGACCCCGAGACCCCCCGAAGGTCTCCTGAAATCCACAAAGGATAAACCACATGAAGGATACAATCACGAAGTAACATCCAGTATTGATTAGGTATATGCCCATACATATACCTATGTCACCAATTTCCGTTCGGCTCCAACACCGAGCCCAAGAACAACCCAATCCACAAAGAAGAGTAAACAGTAAATCCACACAGGATAACAGTACAAGTCCACACAGTTTATAACAAGTTTATGAAATCAACGGATAACCATTACCCAGGTATATGCCCATACATATACCTAAGTTATCAAGCGACCCATCTCAATCATGAGGAAACACAAAGATCATTGACTCAGCTCAAACCAGGATTTTTATTATCGAAACCGTAACTACTGAAGAGCTCCGTCTCTAGAGTGTACAGTGGTCCTGTCACGACTCTGAGGTACTGCTCACTAACCTAAGACTGCTGAGGTACTCCTCCTGTCGAGTACTGCGGGTTTGCGGCCAACTACCGGGCGCTCCGTCCGCTGAGGGTCTATCGCCAAATACCAGGCGCTCACCCAAATAGCCTACTGAGGTACTCCTCCTGTCGAGTACCGCGGGTTTGCTGCCAACTACCAGGCGCTCCGTCCGCCGTGGGTCTGCTGCCAACTACTGGGCGCTCCGTCCACTGGGCTAGTCGACTCACTCCAAGTCGAGTCGGTCAAGCAGTCGTCAGGTCTCAGTCGGCTACACGGTCTCCGAACCCCGCACGCACGTCTCCACCGTCGCGGGTCTGTCGCTATAACCAAGCACACACACTCCGTAGAGTATCGCGGGTCCGCCGCTACAACCAAGCGCTCCACCGCCAAGGGTCTGCTGCTGCATCCAAGCGCACCACCACTGTCAAGTACCACGGGTCCGCCGCTACACCCAAGCGCTCCCCCGCCCGCTCGTCTCCGGGAGGGTCCACTCCACGAGCTACTGGTCGATACTCCAAGTATCTCAAAGTCCAACGAAGAAGTGCCACATACGTCCGCTTCGTCAAAGGAGTCTCAACGCAACAGACGGCGCGTCAATCGGACGCCCGGTCTGTGAGTTATTAGCCTTTTCGTCCCGAGGGCCCGGTTGGTTTCGTGAGCGAACCAAACCCGGCCATATTTCAACTGTATCCAAAACTCGGGCGGAGTATGTCAAAAGTTCCGTCCCACTTAGAGGATTCCATCAAAGTCGACGGCACGTCAATCGGACGTCCATAACTCAAGATATGAGCGTTTCCGCTCCGAGGGCCCGGTTGGTTTCGTGAACGAACCAACCCGGCCGTACTCCACTTGCGTCCTAACCTCGGGCGGAGTATACCAAAAGATCCGTCTCACTAAGAGGAACTTATCAGAATTGACGGCACGCCGTTCGGACGTCTGTAGCTCAAGATATGGGCATTTCCGCTCCGAAGGCCCGGTTGGTTTCGTGAACGAACCAACCCGGCCGAACTCAAAGTGAATCGAAACCTTGAGTGCGATATACTGAAACGACCGTCTCGATCCAAGGATCGCGTTGCCGCAGACGGTTCGTCATTCGGAGGTCCGAGGCTCAAGTTATGGCCCAAAAACCGATTCTGGTTCGAGAAGGAAGGGTCCGGGCCGACCCGGCCCGAACCGGCCCGGCCGGTTCGGCCGGCGGTGCGCGGGGCGCGCGGCGGCGCGCGGAGGCGGCGTGGCGGCGCGCGGCGGTGCGCTGAGGCTGCGCGGCGGCGCGCGGAGGCGGCGCGGCGGCGCGCGGCGGTGCGCTGAGGCGGCGTGGCGGCGCGCTGGGGCGGCGCGCCGGTTTTAAAACAAAACCGCCCCCTCACATGAGGGGGCCTGCTGGACGACACGGGGGGCTTTGCCCCCCACAAGGAAACCGCCCCCTCATTAAGAGGGGGGGGGTTTGATGAACCGGCCGGGGAATTTATTCCCCCGGTTTTCTGCCATCCGACCGGCTAGCTGGCCGGCCGGTTTTCACCAACGGGACCGGAAATTCCGGTCCCGCCTTCGGCTTCCGACGCCGGCGGCCCGGCCGCCGGTCTTCATATCCCGCCGCGGCCCGGAACCGGCCGCGGTCTCCTCGTCCCGCCGCGGCCCGGAACCGGCCGCGATGTTCGTCGTCCGGCGCGGTGCGACGGCACCGCGCCCCTTCGCCGCGCATTTGATTCCCTTCGACGCGGCGCGACGGCGTCGCGTTCTTTATGATTCTTCCATGGCGCGGCGCGACGGCGTTGCGCAAAAAGGATTGGCGAATATCCGCGTGGTGCGACGGCACCACGCCACCTTGATTCATCCAACCGCAAGCTATTCAACAAGGACGATGGAGGGGGTTCGGCCGTGTTCGTGCGGTCCGACCCTCTCACGTTAAAATAATATCACTTATATATTCAATCATCACGTTAGTCATGCGAACCACGAGCAAGAATAAAATAAGTTAACAATAAACAAAAACCCCTACCTTGGTATAAGGTTCGAATATTGTCAACGTTCCGCGGAAGACGACGTCGCGGAGGTCGGGCGTCGCGGTAGCCGTTCGTCAAATCCGATGACGAAGGAATGCGTCCGAAGAGACACGTCGTTGGTGAAACCTCGTACGCCGACGAAGGTTGTCCGAGGAAGAAGCGGTGTTCTCTCTCGTTGACACGGAAGACGAAGAAGAGCGGAGCGGCGTTCTTCGTCGGAACTTGAGCGTTCTTCGTCAAGTCTTGAGGAAAGTCAAATAAAAAGAAAACAACGAACTCAAGAACCCCTACCTCGATAGTCGCACGTTGACGTAGTCACGGAATATCGGTGTCGATTCCTTTGACGTCGGAGGAAGAGTCGTTGTCGATGGCGTTCGTCGCGGAAAACCGTCGCGGAAGAGATGACGCAGAAGAAGTACGTCGCGTCACGGATACGGCGTCGCGGATGGACCGTGTTCTTCGGCGGAGAAGTTCTTCGTTGAAGAACGGCGTTCTTTGCGTTCTTCGTTGAGTTTGAAGAAGATGAAGAAGACTTCCCTACTCTCTCAAGGAGATAAAATTCTAACAAAATAAAATAAGACTCTTTCTTATTTTATTCACACAACCCAACCTCTTTGAATTTCAAAGGTTTGAAATTCAATAACCACACACAACTCACCTCATTAACTCATTACATTAATTAATTCTAGAGTTGTCAAAAATTAAAAGAAGAGATAAGTTGGCAAGAATTAAAGTAGGGGAGAGTCACATAATTAAGAGGGGGTTTAGAGGGGTTAGGGAATTTGAAAAGGTGGGGGCTCGTGTGGGCCCCACCTCCCTCATAACCACACATGGGAAGTTGGGTGGTTGTGGGCCCCAACAACAACTTCCCATGAGAGAGTCTAACTACCATGAATAAAATAAAATTCACACACAAAATTTTATTTTACTTATCTTTTAATCCCCAAAACTAACTTTCAACCCGCAACAAACGCAACTCCCGAAAAGGTCTCTTTAAGCGAATATCGGCGCTGCGAGTTCAACGGTGCCCTCAGATTTCAATTCCGAGCACCGGATCAAAAGTTAGGAAAACCCGCTCGTTCGTTCACTGAACGTACCCGAGCCAAACTTCGGAAAATGATTCCGGGCACTCCGGGCCTCGGAATCAGGTGCCGTCTGAAACCGCGCTCTTGTAAAATTCTAAAGAAAATTAAGAAAAAATTTCCCTTGAATTTTACTGGTCTTTACATTTACCATGGATATAAAAATTATACCACCAACTGTATTTTTATTTATAGCTCTATATATAATAGTTTAAATCTTACATGACATAAGACATCGAAAAATCTAGAGTGAAAAATCTATATCTACTTAAATAGTAGTCATTTCATAGGATCTTCCTTATTCCCATAATATAGGATGAATCCGGTGTTAGTTTTTTGGTTTAACCCTTGAATTTTTGCATTATGTTTTATAGTGACCAAATTCCTCACATCTAAAATAACAAATTGTTAGTGGGTCCTTAAGAACATTATATTCCATCATTGTATCCTTTATTTTTTCTTGACATATTTTTTCCCAATTCCCTCCTTTACCACAAGTAAAGAATCTTTTAATAACATTGAGGCAATTACCTTGGTGATTCATCCCACATTGTGGAAATGTGCGATGTTGAATATTATTTTCCTTTTTATCTTAATCACCTAAGTTCTCATGAGACTCTATCCTTATATTCTTTTTTTGGTTTAGTATTTCAACTATACTCACATGGTTAATCATATTAAATTATAGTTGGTTTGGAATAATCACTAAATTTATCAATATATCTACCATTTCAAAGGGTTCATGATTTATAAAATCACTGCATTTTCCCTCACACATTTTTTTTAACATGGTTCCTTCTGGTTCCAACCATTACTTAAACAAAAATAGGTTAATGTGAGTGATGAAAAATTATCATCATAAGATAAGTAGTCTTGATAACCAAATGGAAATTTAACCTGACTATGTTTCACTTTATAATACTATCATTTTATCCTAAAATTATTTTATTTCAATATATTTCACTCTTTTTTTAACCTATATCATTCAAATTTTATCCTTTAACATTATTAGATCAACTTATATCATTTTTGGTTCAACCTATATCATTCATGATTCATCATAGTTGATTTTAAGTTATTTTCTCTTATACTTATCAATATAGCCACTCAAATTGGGAATCAATTATTTATAGAGGCTTATAAAGAGAATATAATCAACCAAATAATATCCACTAAAACTAGGGTGTACAGTATTAGGCCTACTAATCATACATTAGAGTGATTATCAAGGAAATTCTCAACCAACCATTTAGGTTTGATTACCCTTAGGTGAATTTGTGTCACAGGTTCATCCACTTGCGGGTATCTATACAAGGAATTCATTACAAGGAAAACCACATACTTAAAACATTTCAAAAATTTCAGGATATTATCATAGGGTTAGGCTTATACCCTAGGGTTTTATTTAATTTTATTTTATCTTAATCTCTAAAAATAACTAGTTATTACTCTGATACAAACTATCACTATCCAATCCTTAAAAAAAAAACTTTATTTCATACTTTTTAACATACTTTTCAAACAAATACAAACCAAGGATCTAGAGGTATAGTGTATTTGTGAGAATATACACATGAATAAATAAACCTAAACTTAAAAAATATATATTTATTTAAAACTCCACAAAGTTCTCATAAATCTCATAGATCTTCTAAAACTATATAGGATACCCTCGAGAAAATACATAAGGAAAGTGGGGGGATAGAAATCCTGGTAAAGTAATAAACATGGTAATAAATCATAATATGAGAGTAAATAAGAATAGCATGATATAATAAAGAGGATGATCATAAGAATTAAAACATGGTATAATGAAATGATATTATAAGATCATGCAATCATAAACATGTGTAAACAACATAAAACATGATATTATAAGCATAAGTCAAGGGTAACTCCCAAGACCATCATTATAAAGTGTAAAAATTCCCATGGTGTATTGGGTTCACTCCCAATTCCCTTAAACATAGTGGAAAATTCCCGTAGTGTATTTAGTAACCATATTATTCCCATAAACATTGTGTAAAAAGTACCATGGTGGATTAGATTCAGTCCCTAATCCCTTACATAACATATCATGAGATATAAATCTTTACCCAATTTATTAGAGGGTTTTTTAATTTCAAGACCATCCATAATATAATCATAAAATGTATATGCATACATTTGCCACATGAGTAAAAGAAACCATACATAAATCATAATCATTGTAAAACCTGTGATAAAGGAGTGGGTTTTATGATCTTTTATCAATAAATAATTGAAGACTATATCATAGGGATTCCCTATAGAAGAAGGAATTAAATATTTTTGGAATTTTATTATTTTAATAAAGAATCATAGGTCCTAAACATTGAACTATAATGTAGGAAAAATCATAATAATGATTAAGGATAAGTAAAAATGAATCACATAAGTGACTCTTTTTAAAATGAGAATAGGACATTTTAAGGGAAAATAGATTATTACTTACCTTTAGACCATAATTGAACTCGGGTAGTTTTCTATAAAAAATTTATATTTTAAAAATATATTCATAGAGAAAACTTATGATAAAACTCTCTTATGAAAATAGGAAAAGGGAAATATTAAGGTCACCTAAGATAAAAAATAACTAGGTTTCTAATTAAAAGGGGGAACATTTTTGGGAATGTAAATTATGGAAAAGGAGGGGAAACCATCATTCAAGAGGATGGGAATTATTCTTAACATATTACATTTTCAAGAAGGATGAGAACTCATAAATAAAAAATATTTGAATAAAAATTGAAATCTTAAGATATAAATAGGTTATAATATATGAAATGAAATAAAATATCAAGGAGAAACATTATAAATCAATAAAATAGATCTATTTATGAGAAACCCTTATATTTAGGGAAGATATCAATCATAACCCATAGAAAGAAAAATCATGAATGGAAATTAAGTTTCCAAGTTAAAAAATAATTTATTATATTATAAATCATGGGGTAATTAATTAAAACATATAAATGAATATTGGTAAATAGTATCAAATAATCCCTCAATGAAGGGTTTTTGAGATGAAAACCCTTGCGGTTGGGATAACACATGATTCAAATTACATTTAAAGAAAATAAATTTATTTGTTTTATTATACCCCATGAATCATAAATAAATTAATTATAAAACATTCATGGTATTATAAATAAAATTAACACCATAAAAAATGAATCATGGTGTATAACAGGTAATATGTCTCAAGGATCAGATCTGAGATAAAGAAAACGCTTACAACTTGAGGAGAATGAAAAGCTCTTTAAAAAGGGATATATTTGAATTTAACATCAAATAACATGAATAAAAGGTATTTGTAATATAATATCTCAATTTTTAATTATATACAACACTTAAAATAATTTAGGTGTATAATAAAAAACATGACTCAAATAGAGGAATTTAAGACGAAAACCCTTACTTTGGTCCTGATTCATTTTTCAATTGCACCAAACATCCTGAAAAATTAGATTAAGTTTACTAATTATATACCCAATAAACTTATATATAAATATAACCATTTATACTCCTTGTTTATAATAATTACATAAGTGTATATATATTGGTTAATTTTTACTTATTTTTTCCACATCGGGTGTTTATACTTTTAATGTTTTATACTAGTTTTGTAGAAGCGGTGTTGATATTTGTTCTTTTAATAAATTATATCATTAAAAAATAATTAAGGTTACTTTGATGGATTATTTATAATGATATTTTATTTTTCAATTTCCTTTCACGAGTTTTTCATTCTTTATACTAGAAGATGAAATTGATAATAAGAATATTTTATTGATTCTTAACCAATAGATGGTGTTTTCTTAATTATTGAGTAAAATATTTAAGTATCCTTTCATGAAGCAAAAAATAATAATTATTTATGTATTTATATTATATTACATCATTAATTATGTTTTCATATTCATCAATGATATAATATCATATCATTTTTCAAGTGGGAGGTCAAATTAACCCAAACATGAGGATTCCGTGATTAATGGATGATTTTGTGGTGATTTAGTTGCAATATCATTACACTAGTATCATAATGAGATAATTTAGTGTTTATTAGTGTGGTATATTATAATTATAAAGTATATTGAAGAATAAGTAATTGATATGAAAATATTAAATAATTTTAATAAAAGGTTTTCACTTTGTATTCTTCTTTTAAACGATTGAATTATCGATTATCATTTATTGATAAAATCATTAATAGTTTCTTTAATTTGTCATAAAAGATCCTTAATGAAATAATAAGCCTCATATTTATCCATTAAACTCATTATCATGACCAACCATGTGGTTAACCAAGTCTTTTACATATATTATTTCATGATACTTAAACATAAATATCCATTAATACAACACAAGGATCGTAAAGGCTTGGTGTCTTTGGAGGACTAGGTTTATAATACATAAAAGGAAAGTTAAACAAGTAATCTTTATTTCATTATCCATATTGATATCAATAAATCCATTTTATCTCCTAAAACTACATGGGATAACCGAGGGAATACATATAGAAAGGTATGATCTTAAAATACTAGTAAGGGAATAAACATGATAAGTAAAAACAACATGAGAGAAAAGGTATAACATGATATCATAAAATAGAAGGCTTATCAGTAATTTTAGGGAAGCACATAATAAAGAATATGGTATCATAATATCATGGAATCATATTAAATGTGGAAACAACATATAACATGACATAAATATGAGTCAAGGATAACTGTGTAGATAATATCACATGGTGGACAAAGTCTAATAATGGATTAGGTTTACTCCTTAAACTCATACATGAAGCCTCATGAGATGAAAGATTTAGGCAATGCATTGGAGGTATATTTGGGTACACCCATAATATCATGTTTATGATCTATGTGTTCCAATTAAATCAAATCAATAATAATTCATAACATAATAATAACCCATGGAAATAAAATCAATTGTATAATCTTACTTCATATCATAATAAAAAGAAATTTTGTAATGGAGGAATTTGAGAAAAGGTCATAAGGAATGAAATTCCATCAAAGAAAGGGATAGTAAACTATGTATATATGTGAGAGAAATATATATATAATTTATAATAATTTCATAACATTAATGAGTGAGATAAAGTGAGTCAAAGAGAGAAAATTCATAACCCAAAGGAAAAGGTGGTTTAGAGAGATCCCTTGCATCGGTCCCAATTTTTCACGTGCGTTATTTATCATCCTGAATAATAAAATTATGTTAATTAATTAATTTCTTAAGAAAATTTTTAAAATATATTATTACTTTTATTTTAATTGTTACCATCTCTTATTAAATTACTTAACTAATTAATTATATGCCATACATTTTAACAACTAATGGCTCATATGTCCAAAATCACTTTGGTAAGTTGACTAAGGCCAAATAGATTATTAATTTATCATATCTAGAATTTTAACCATTAAATAATTTTCATTTTTATATATAAATTATACTTTTTAAACCAACCATAAAATATTTTTATGAAAAATGAACTATGTTATAATCATGGAGATGGTAGGTCGTAGATATGCATAAGTAACATTTATATTTTTAAAAGATTATGATGGAAGTAAGGTGAGTTTTATTTTAACGTTATGTAATTATAATTATATCATAAATATAATATTATTTTTTAAATACCCTTACACATACCATCTATTTTATCAGGTAAAAAAATGAATCACATCACTTCATGAGGCGGTAGTCCGCCGTACACGCGAACAATGTTATCATTTATTCAATAAATGATAAGGTAATAAATTATATGATATATTTATTTTATATAATTTTTAATATTTAATTAATTCATATATATATATACATAAAATTATTCTTTTTTACCTTCCATATAAATTATAAGTGAAAATGAATCACATCTCTTTGCAAGGCGATAATCCGCCGTACACATGAGAAACGTTATCGTATTCTCTACAGAATGAAAAGTAATAATGTTTATATGATATTATAATTAAATAAGTATAAATATATCATAAATATCATATATAAAAATTTTATACATCATTATATCCATCCTTTATAAGAGGTGATAGAAAACGAATTACATTGGTCTGTAAGGCAGTAGTCTGTCGTACACATGATCAATGGTTTCAATTCCCATTTGATTGAGGAGGAGATGGTTAAAGGTCATGAACTTAAAAAATATATAATTATATTAAATATAACGAGTTTATTATATCATCATTTTTTAATAATATTTGGAGAATTTTGAATAATAAATAAAATAAAACACTGGGTTAAGGACGTTACCTCTTCTTCAAACAACTTCTTTTGGTTTAAACCAAAAGCCTTCCTAGGTTATATTTATAAAAAAACCAAGAATTATAGGATGATTTTATGTAATAAGTTATTTTATTTGGTTATTTATTGGATTAAATCATTTGTTTTGGAAATGTGGAAAGAAGTGGATAGGGGTGTCCTTTTTAAGTGAGGAAGAGGACACACTTAGAATTTTTGAAAAGAAAGAATTCCACCCATGTTTTTCTCATGAAGCAAGGATAAAAATGGACTATTTTATAATATTATAATATTTAAGGTCTAAATATTACCATAAAATAGTAATTATACATTTTTTGAGTCGTTTTTAACCCTTTTATTTTTAGTTTAACCCATGGTAAACTAGTTTTTACCTTAACCGCGGTAAATAATTTTTACTATATTTTCTATTCATTATGGTAAAAAATAATTTGAAATTATTAGATAATATAAATTATTATGATTCCAAATATAAAAACCTTTTTTATAAATTCAACTCATATAAGTGGCATAATTTAATTTAATATTAAACTCGTAGACGTATCGAAAAAACAGTTGTCTAAAAGAAAAACTTTCAAAAATTGAAAAAGTTTTTATATAAATATTCAATATTAAATTTATTAAAATTACATAATTTTAATTAATTAATATATAATTTAACTAATTTTACCATTAAAACCACATTAAAATAAATTATGGCTTGTAAATTCATTAAATGAAAAGACACTTTTTAATAAAAATCATTATTTTTACTATTTATTAAAAAATGAAAATTTTCATAAAAATACAACAAACTCACATTAAGATAATTTTGATATTATTATTTTAAAAATTAATTTCATTTTTTCAGAATAAATTTTATAAAAGCGGTAAAAATTATTTTTAAATTATGTGCGCAAAGCGCGACTAATCAACCATTTAGAAAAAATATGGTTTTTCAAAAAATATATCTTTCTCTTTCAAATGGTTCTTATTTTATTTAAAATAAATAAATAACCATTGAATTTATTTTATTAATTTTTAAAAAATATGTTTCATAATTTAGTTATTCATATTCATACATACCAACTTAACGGCTAGGTTATAGTAGCCATGTTTAAATAATAATATTTTAATAGAGTATCGTGTTTCGTTTAAACCCAATGTTGCGTGCATAGAAAGATATCAAAGAGATTTAATTTATTTAAAAGGAAATATATATTACATTATTGTGGTATTACATTATTCTCCCCTTAAATATTTTCTCTCTCAAAATTTCATATTACAACCTAAGGTGAAAACATGTGAGGGGAATTATGCTTCATCGCCTCTTCTAGTTCCCATGTTTCTTCCTCAAACTTGTGGTTTTTCCATAGTACATTAACCATTTGGTTTATTTTTTTGTAGAAATTTGTATCTACGATCCAAGATCTTCATCATATTCCTTATTGCATCCTTCCTTTTCATTACATGACTTTTTCATTACATTTTACAAACAGAGGATCTTTAAAGTTTAGTGTCTTGGAAAAAAGGTACATAATACATGAAAATATAAATCATTATTCTAATCCACTTGTAAGTATTAATAATAGGTTCATCCTAAGTAAAATTAATACATCTCATAACTTGGGTACATACATCAAAGGAAAGGGTGAGAAGAAGGCCCAGTAAGGGAGACAAGGGAAACAGTTTACATGTGAACTTGAGAGACATCAATAAGAACTTGAGGAAATACATAAAGTTATGAGAAATTGAACAAGAGTAATATAATAATAATAATAACATGAATCATAACTTTAAAATTTGTCTAAAACATTTAATTTAGATATTCATTATCATATCACCAAGGTCCATCCCCAAGGTGTCATAAAATTAACAAGGTTATCCACCAAGGTATCGTAGAACTTGTCATATCTAGAGATTAATTTCTTTACCCAATGCATTGGATTGATATCAGGTTTCACCCTTAATATGTATTTATTTTAATGTTATTAAAATATATAATAATCAAACATTTCATAAATAACCATTATAGAATAAAATAAATGGGTTTTATATTAAAATTATGGCATTTTGAAAAGTGCTTAAAAACATGATCATTATATCATTTATAACCCACGGAAAGGGAATGAGGGTTTTATGTATGTAAATTCCAGAATTAAATAAAAATTTTTTATTTCTTGATGAATACCCATGTAAATGAAAGAGGTTTGAGAATTCACATAATGAAAATAAAAGCATTTCTTGTGAAAAAGAGAGATATTTTGAGATGAAAATTATGCAACATAACAACTATGAAACATGGTTTTAGAAGACGTTAAAAAAAGAGGGGGAAATTTTATACCATTAATAAATGACTCATAATACATTATATGTACATAATAAAATTTGAATAATAACTTGTTATTGAAATTTGACAGACATACCACATAAAAGAGAACTTTAAAGGAAAAGAGAAGTTGAGAATTCTCTTACCATGAAGAGTAACTTCTAAAAATCTAAGATCGGGACCTTGGGGGCCTGATGATACCTTGGGAGGACTCATTAAGAGGTAATAATATTATATATTTAGGTGGGATTATTTTTTAATTAATTTAAACAAAGGAATAGGTGGTTATTTATAGCTAAAGAGAGGGAGTTTTTATTAATTTCTAAGGACACCTCATTAGTGGTATTTGCAAAACCATGGGCTTGTCCATGGTATTGGCCCGTGGTATTGGCCACTTGGGACACTGAATATAAATTTTATTCCTAAAGAGTCTACCAACATTATTACATCATTATTACATCATTAATGATGTCATTAAACATATCAAAAACTCAAAACTATATTTTTACTATTCACCAAAAAACACATCATTTTATAAAAATATAATAAATTAACCAACAAAAAATATAATATTTTATTCATAAAGATTCTACCATAATTATTAAATCATTATTAAATCACTAATGATGTCATTAAACATACCGAAAACTCAAAACTGTATTTTTATTATTCACCAAAAAACAAAACATTTTATAAAAATATCATAAATTCACCGTAACCTGATATCAACATTATGAATTCAAAAATGATATTTATTTTATCTTAATAAATCTCTACATATGATAAATTTAAATTTTAAATATAAAAATACTTAATTATTAAAAAATAATAGAGGACATAAAATGCATAGTGACATGTATAATAAAATTTTCGACACTTAAAAAAATAAAATAAATTTTTTTTATCATTTGTAATTAAAAAGTAGTGTTTTTATAATGATATTTCATTTATAATAAACATTACTAATAAATAATTATTTTAATATGACAATTTAAATCTTTATGAAAATGTACAATTTTTACCTGAAAAATCAATTTATCAAATTCCATCTCAATTTTAAGAAAAAGTATTATTAAAACAGAAATGATGGAATGAAAATTTTATTTAAACAAAGGTATTACACATTAAGTGACTAAGTCATTGACACATAACCCCTTATAACACCCAAATATGACCTAAGGGTCAGGTGTGCGATGGTGATAGACTCTTGGGGTGGCTCAGATAACATTTCCCAAGTGGTAATTTCTATAAACTTGAACTTCTCCCACAGTCAATTTCATTCAAGCTTAACATGTTGAAGCTCGGCTTGGGCTTGGTCAAGAGAAAATCCCAGTGATGATAACTCCTTTCCAAGAATTAATAAATGAGCTTCATATGACAAGATTCTACTTAATGAGGCCATTGAATCTTCTTTCTACATTAATTATCCATTATAAATTCTATTTATAAACAATAATTATAATGTTAAAAATTATTACTATTTCCAATAGTCATATGAACCAAATATCATATAACGGTTGAAACCTAATTTTCACGTTAAAATATACTTCACACATTTTTAGGAAACAAAATATTATTCAAAAGTTTGGTTCGTTACATTATCCCTCCCTTAATAAATTTCATCCCTAGAATTTCAACTCGTACCCTCAAAAGAGAAAAGGTGTGGGTACTTCTGCCTCACAGTATCCTCTGATTCCCATGTGGTTTATTCATATTTTTGGTTCCTCCACCACACATTAACAAGTTGGGTAGTCTTTTTATGTATAACCTTGTCTCTACGGTCCAAGATCTCCACCGTCTGCTCCTCATAAGAGTGGTCATTTTCTAGTTGCACCACCTCAAGATTAAGTACATGTGAAGGGTTAGGTATGTACTTTCTCAAGAGAGATACATGGAAAAAATCATTAACTTGTACTAGATTTGGAGGAAGTGAAAGTCTATAGGCCACTTATTCTATGAGATCAAGGATTTCATAGGGGCTAATGTATATGGGGATTAACTTCCCTTTCTTTCCAAACCGCATAACTCTCTTGCATGGAGAAATTCAAAGGAATACCTTGTCACCAACATCAAACACCAAGTACCTTCAACGGTTGTCGGCATAGCTCTTCTGCTGACTCTGATCATCCTTAATGTGTTGTTGGATGGCATGAACCTTTTATTTCATCTCTTACATAAGATCAGGCCCAAGAAGCTTTCTCCCACCAGCTTAATCCCAGAAATTAGGAGTTCCACATTGCTTCCCATATAGATCTTCATATAGTTCCATTTGAATGCTCGAATAGAAGTTATTGTTGTAAGATAACTCAACTAATGGGATATGTTGATCTCATACACCTTTAAATTATATTGATCATGTTCTTAGAATGTCCCCAAGTGTTTGAATAGTCCTTTCATATTGGATATTAGTTTGGGGGTGATAGGTCATACTGAAATTCAATTCGATATTCATCTATGTTGAATAATTCTCAAGAATTTAATGTGAACCGTAAATCATGATCAGATACAATAGATAGTGTTAACCCATGTAGCCTTACCACTTCCCACACATAAATCCTAGAAAGTTGATCAAGAGATAAATATTTCCAAATAGAGATAAGATGGGAAGTTTTGGTGAGACGGTCCACTATAACCCATATCACATTGTTTCCTTTGGAAGTTCTTAGAAGACCAGTGACAAAGTCCATAATGATATTGTCCAACTTCCATGATGGTATGGGTAGTGGTTGTAATACCCCTTTAGGAATTTGTTGCCCTACCTTCACTTGGTGACACACCATGCACCTTATAGTGTAGTCAACAATATCTTATTTCATGTTATCCCATAAATATAGATCACAAAGGTCCTTATACATTTTTATGCTTCCAGGATGTATAGAGAATGTAGATCTATGAGCTTCATCCATCAACTCTTTTTATTTTCGGAATAGATGGAACACATAGTCTTGTATGAAATTTCAGTACACCTTATTGATCAATATTGAACTCAGGAAACTTCTCATCCTCCACATCCTAAAACTTATTCTATAACAAAGGATTATCTTTTTGAGATTTCTTGATCTTATCTAGTAATGATGTTTGATAAATCGTTTGGGATAGGGTTGACGACGTCCCTTACCTTATTATTCCCATGTCTAGTTTCACTAGGTCTTTGATCAAGGGATATCTTTGAATCCTCATAATTTCCATAACAATAGGGTATTTCCTACTTAATACATTAGTGACTTTGTTTGCTATTCTAGGGTGATAATGAATTGAACAATAATAGTATTTAATAAGTTCAATACATCTCATCTGTCTCATGTTAAATTCCTTTTGTGTGAAAATATAATTTAAACTTTGATGGTCTTTTTATATATCACACTTCTCCCCCAAAAAGATAGTGCCTCCATATCTTCAAAGAAAAAAAAACTGCAGCCAGCTCCAGATCATGTGTAGGATAATTCTTCTCATGAGGCTTTAGCTATCGAGATGCATAAGTAATTACCTTTTCATTTTTTATGAGTATGCACCCAATCCCTTTTGGAGATGCATCACTAAAAATAAAGAATCCTTCTCTGATTGAGGGTAGAGTTAACATGGGTGGAGTAACCAATCTCTTCTTCAACTATTGGAAAATTTCTTCACACTCCATTTTCCAAATGAACTTGACCCCTTTTTGAGTTAACTTGGTTAATGTATTAGAAATTTGTGAGAAGTTTTTCACAAACCTCCTATAATGTCCAACTAATCTAAGGAAACTATGAATCTAGGATATTTTTGTAGGTTTAGGACACTCCTCCACAGCCCTAGTCTTGGTAGGGTCAACTAAAATTCCTTCATTAGTTATAATGTTCCCCAAGAAAGAAACTTTTTGTAACCAAAATTCAAATTTTATGAACTTTCCAAAATCCCTCTCCTTCCGTATAGTTTTCAAAATAACTATTAGATAATCCTCATGCTCCTTGTGACTTTTTAAATATATAAAAATATCATCAATAAAAACTACCAAAAATTTATCAAGGTAGTCCTTAAAGACTCTATTCATCAAATCCATAAACATAGTAGGTTAATTAGTTAAGTTGAATGTCATAACAACAAATTCATAATGCCTATATATTTAGTGGAAGATAGTTTTTGGAATATCTTATTTCCTCACCCTCAATTGATGATAACTAGATTCAAGATCAATCTTGGAGAAGAATTGATCCCCATGAAGCAGGTCAAATAAGTCATCAATTCTTGGAAGAGAGTATTTGTTCATTACTACAATATTATTAAGTTCTCTATAATCAATGCATATCCACATTGATCCATCCTTATTCTTTACAAAGAGAACAGGCACTCCCCAAGGAGACACACTCGGTCAGATAAACCCATTCTCCAAAAGATCTTGGATTTTTTTGTTTAATTCCTATAGCTCCACATGTCCATTCTATATGGGGTCTTTGATATCGAATTATATTTAAGTACAAGTTCAATAGAAAACTCTACCTCTATTTCTGGGGGAGGTCAAGGTAACTCCTCAGGAAATACGTCAATGTATTCATGAACTATGGGGGCATTCTCTATCCTTATAGTCGCATTTCCTTCTTCTTCTTCACTGATTAACTCCATAAAGAAGGTTATAGGAGGTACTTCTAGACAAAGATCAGGTTGATATATCTCTCCTTGGAAGATAACTGTAGGTATTCCATTAAAGACTACTAATATTTCCTTGCTTCTACATTTGATCTTATAATTATACGTTGAGAGCCAGACCATTCCTAGTATAATGTCAAATTCCAACATGGGAATGACTACAAGATTTTCAATAATATTGTTCTCACTAAAGTAAATACTAGAGTTTCTAAACACTATTGATGCTTGGATAATCCTTCCAAGAGTCTTGACTGATAACTCTACTTTAAGCAGTTCAAGAATTGATTCTGTGTTCTTTGAAAACTTAGAGGAAATTAAGGAATGGGTATAACCAAAATCAAACAAAGTACTTGATAACTCTGAGATAACAACAAGAGTACCTGACACCACATCATTTGGAGATTAAACTTAATATATCATGGTATAAATATCACAAACTTTCTCCCTTGTCCTATACTGAGTCTAATGGTGATTCCCCTCCACTACCCTCATATTTGGACAATGATTAGCAAAGTGTCAAAGTTGTCCATACTTGAAGCATTGGGATTTAGGTAGGGAATAAACCATCTTCCCTTTATTATTAGTGTTGAAAATTTGAGGATTCACATCACTACAATAATTTCGAGAGATATAGACATCTCTTCCACACTTGTAACACTTCCCTATCCTGGTCAAGCAGTTCCCCCAAAAAATTCTTCCCACATTTATTACATGTGGGAGGTTTCACTTACTTTCCACCTCTTCCCTGATCAAAGATCCTCCCCAAGCTTGGCTTCATTGATCTCTTCTTTCCATTTGATTTATGGGACCACTACATCTCTCTGAACTCTAATTAGACTTTTATAGCACTTTGTACATTCTCCTCATATCATTCATAGTCTCAGTTGTCTAAATTATTCTGTAGATGAGGTATTATTCCACCAAAGAATCTATCAACCATCCCATTAGGATCCATGAAAAATCTAGAGGTGTAACATGAAAGCCTTGTGAAGTTAATCTCATATCTTCCCACAGATTCATTCTCATTCTACTTTAGCTCAAGAAATTCCTTCTCCATTTTTATTCTCATTGAATGAGGGAAATACTTATTGAAGAATATCCCTCTAAAATATTCCCACTCCATAGCTTCAATCTTCACTCTTGGACTCGTTTTTTTAATTAGTGACCACCAATGATCAACTTCTACCTCTAAGCGATAAATAGTCAGGGTGAATTTCTCCTATTCATAACTACAAAGTATAGAAAGGATCTTTTCTATAGATCTTATCCACTATTCTGCAATCAATGAGTCAGTTGATCCACTGAACGTTGGTGGTTGTTGATGCATAAAGAACTCAACATAATTTTGTTATATTCTTAGTGAAATTGGTCTCTCAGATATATTCAAGTTATTTCCCATAACTTTATTTTTTTGATTCATAATTCTCATAAAATTTTCCATTCCAACTTTCATCAGAGGTCCATTAGCACATGGTCTATTGTGATCACCATTTTCTCGGTTCCTCTTATTTCCCACCATTTTCTAAAATAAGAAAACCTTATTGATAAACTTGTTCAATTTAGGAATATTATAACTATAAAGGATTTTTATGTCTTAAAACATCATTCTTAAACACATTATTCATTATTAATAATAACATTTTTTATAAATCCTTCATAATGGTTCATAAAAATCTTATGATTGACCAAACATATCCCCCAAGAGTGTCAAACCAGGAGTGTATCAAGGACCATTGTCATGCACCATTTCATGTTCTAGTCCAGCTCAATGATGTTTTTTTTGGTTTTTCCCCTAAATACATCTGTTCAAGAGCCACATCCACTAGTTCATATCCAGATATAGACTTCCTTGTTTGGAAACCACTTACTTGATATTCCACAAAAATACCAGGATGTTTTCCTATATTTAAACATTTACTTAGGTCTCTTCCTGATGTTTTAAAATCATAATTTCTATAAATAACTAAACTATCTTTTTATACCAACTATGGAATCCCACCTTTTCATTAAATGACTTTTCATTACATTTTACAAATAGAGGATCTTTAAAGTTTAGTGTCTCAAAAAAATTGTACATAAATCATGAAAAAATAAAAAAAATATTATAATAAACTTATAAGTCTTAATTATAGGTTTATAATAAGTAAAATTACTTCATATAATAACCTAGGTACATACATAAAAGGAAAGGGTGATCATAAGGCTAAGTAAGGGAAACAAGGGAAAAATTTTACATATGAACTTGAGAGACATCAATAAGAACTTTAGGAAATACATAAATGTATGAGAAATGGAACAAGAGGAATATCATAATAATAAGAACATGAATAATAACTTGAAAATTTGTATAAAAAATTTAATTTAGACATTAATAATCATATCACCAAGGTCAATCCCTAAGATGTCATAAAAATTACCAAGGTTATTCACCAAAGTATCGTAGAACTTGTCATCTTTAGAGATTAATTTATTTAGCTGATGCATTGGAGTTATATTAGGTTTCAACCTTGATATGTATTTATTTTCATGTGATTCACATATATCATAATCATTCATTTCATAAATAACATATAGAGAATAAAATAAATTGGTTTCATATCAAAATCACAGCGTTTTGAAAATTGCTTAAAAACATGATCATTATGTCATTTATAACCCATGGAAAGGGAATGAGGGTTTTATGTATGTAAATTTTAAAATAAAATAAATCATTTATATGTATTTATTAATACCCCTATAAATGAAAGATTTTTGGGTATTCAAATAATGAAAATAAAATCATTTCTTGTGAAAAAAGAGAGAGATTTTGAGACGAAAATTTTGCAGCATAAAAGCTATGAAACATGGTTTTAGAAAACATTAAAAAGAGAGGGGAAAAGGGTATACCATTAATATATTAATCATAATAAATTTTAGGGATATAATAAAATTAAAATAATAACATTTTATGGAAATTTTATATACATACCACATAAAAGAGAAGTTGAAAGGAAAAGAGAAGTTGAGAATTCTCTTACCATGAAGAGTAACTTCTAAAACTCTAAGATCAGGACCTTGGGGGATTTATGTCACATTGGGAGGACTCCTTTGGAGGTAATAATATTAAATATTCTTGTCTATGATTTTTTAATGAAATTAAACAAATGAATTTTTGGTTATTTATATCGAAAGAGGGGGGGGTTTATTAATTTCTAAGGACACCTCATTAGTGGTATTTGAAAAACCGTGGGCTTTCCCATGGTATTTTCCCATGGTATTGGACACTTGGGACAAAAAATATCATATTTTATTACTTAAGAGTCTACCATAATAATTAAATCATGATTAAATCATTAATAATGTCATTAAACATATAGAAAACTCAAAACAATATTTTTACTATTCACCGAAAAACAAAACATTTTATAAAAATATCATAAATTCACCATAAACTAATATATATGTTCTAAATTAAAAAATGAAATTTATTTTATCATAATAAATCTATAAATAGTATAAATTTAACTTTTAACTATAAAAATACTTAATTATTAAAGATAATAGTGGACAAAAAATGCATAGTGACATGTATAGTAAAATTTTTGACTCTTGAAAAAAATAAAATAAAATTATTTTATCACGTGTAATTAAAAATAAGTGTTTTTATAAAAATATTTCATTATAATAAACATTATTAATAAATACTTATTTTATTATGATAATTTATATCTTTCTAAAAAGTACAATTTTACCCATAAAATGAATTTATCAAATTCCACCCCAATTTTTAAGAAAAAGTATTCTTAAAACATAAATAATGGAATGAAAATTTTATTTAAACAAAGGTATCACACATTAAATGAATAAGGTATTGACATATAACCTCTTATAATAACCACATACAACCTAAGGGTAAGGTGTACGATGGTGATAGACTCTTGGGGTGGCTCAGATAACATTTCTCGAGTGATAATTTCCACCAACTTGAACTTATCCCGAAGGTGATTTTGTTCAAGATTAACATGTTAGATCTCGGCTTGGGCTTGGTAAAGAGAAAATATCAATGAAACTACCTCCTTCCCAAGATTTGATAAATAGGCTTCGTATGGAAAGATTCTACTAGATGAGGCCATTGACTCTTCTTTCTACATTAATTATACTTTATAAATTCTATTTATAAACAATAATTATAATGTTAAAATTTATTATCATTTCCAGTGGTCATATTAAAAAACAAACATATAATGGTCAAAACCTAATGGTCACATTAAAATATACTTAATTCATATATTTTCAAGAAATATAATGTCATTCAAAAGTTTGGGTCATTACAATGCCCCTTATATGAAAGATATCTTTCCAACGGTACCATATCTAGATTTGGTATATGTGAGGGGTTTGGAATGTACTTCTTTAATAGGGATACATGGAACATATCATTTACTTGGGATAGGTTATTTGGGAGTTCTATTCATTATTCCACCACTCTGATGTAATCAAGGACCTCAAAGGGGATGATATATCTAA
This sequence comes from Viscum album, assembly GCA_963277665.1. NCBI lineage: Eukaryota > Viridiplantae > Streptophyta > Magnoliopsida > Santalales > Viscaceae > Viscum > Viscum album. Next base: position 2,129,595,554 of record OY728155.1, on the reverse strand, counting down.
GACTAAGCTTTCTCTTCTTCTTGAACCTCATGAATTTATTCAACAGAAAAATACAGAGAAACACCTTGTCTCCAAACTCAATATCTAGGTCTCATTGATGGTTGTCTGCATAGATTTTCTATTGAATTTTTATATATTTCATGTGATGCTTAATAGTTTGAACCTTCTCTATCATATCTTGGGAAAGATCATATCTCATTATCTTCCACTATCCAACTTCATCCTATCATGTTAGATTATGACACTGCTTCCCATACAGAGCCTCATAAGGTTCCATTTGAATTCTAGAATGGAAACTGTTATTATATGAGAACTCTATTATGGGGAGGAAATTGATACCTTATCATATCTTATAGTGTTTGGATGGTTATTTCAAACCGAACACCTATTTAAGGGTGATAAGTAGTACTAAAATTGAATTATTTATCCAATTCTTGTTGAGGGATTCTCCCAAACATTGAGGTAAGCCTCAGGTCTTGATCAGATACAATAGAGAGTGTCACTATATGTAATATTACCACTTACCTTATATATATCTTGGATATTTGGTCAAGATATAAATATTACTTGATAGAAATAAAATGTGTTTGCTTTGTAAAGATATCGACTACCACCCAGATGGTGTTATTAACTTTAGGTGTCCTGGGGAGTCCTAGGATGAAATCCATGGTTAGGTTTTCCCATTTACATACTGGTATGGTAAAATATTTCATCATACCCTCAGACTTCCATCATGTATCCTTGACTTTTTGCCATACTAAGCATCGAGATACAAATTATGAAATCTCCTTCTTCATGTTATCCCACTATAACTTTTGATTTATATCTCTATACATCTTAGTTCTTCCTGGACTAATATATAAGGATGATCTATGCTTTTCATCTAGAAGTTCCCTCTTTAAATCATGTTTTTATGGGACACATATCTATGTTCTAGACCTTATAACTCCATATTTGTTAAATTTGAACTCTAGAATATTCATTGCCTTTTTTTTATAGAACCTCATTATCTTTATGGGCCTCCTTAATCCAATCAAAAATGGATGTTTGATCTGTTATTTGATAAATTTATGATGAATATCATTTAATATTATCATATCCATCATTTTAAAATCTAATAATATTGGATCCCTTTGAATTATCATCATTGATAAAATTTTAGGATAATTTTTACTTAGATAATCTACCACCTTTTCTGCTTTCCCAGGATGGTAACAAATTGATAAGCTATAGTCCTTGATCATATTTAACTATCTTCTTTGGAACATGTTAAGCTTCTTTTTTGTGAATATATATTTTAGGTTCTTGTGATCTGTATATATTTCACACTTCTCCCCATAGAGATAATGTTTCCAAATCTTCAACAAAAATATCACTGGATTAAAATCTAGGTCAAGTGTGGGATAGTTCTTCTCATGAACTTCAATCTTCCTTGAGAGATAGTTTATAACTTTATCATTCTACATTATTACACATCCCAAACCCTTCTTTGAAGCATCGCTATAAACCAAAAAAAGATACCCACTTGAGGGAAGGGTAAGTACTAGTGTAGTGATAAGCCTCTTTTTATAATCCTTAAATATATCTTTGTATTCACTAGTCTAGAAAAATTTTACTCCCTTACATGTTATATTGGTTAGTGGGTTTGAAAATTGTGAAAAGTTTTTCAAAAATCATTAGTAATACCAAACTAATCCAAGGAAACTACCTATCTCCATTGCAGATGATGGTCTAGGACTTTGCTCGTTTTCCTTTGTTTTAGAATGGTACACAGATATCCCTTTACTAGAGATAATATTCCACAAGAATGATACTTCCTTCATATAGTACTCACATTTACTATACTTTGTATATAGATTATTCTTTCTCAAAAACATTATCATAGTATTTAAATGCTCCTAATGCTCCTCCATACTTTTGGAGTAAATTATAATATCATCTATAAAGACTACCAAAAATTTATCAAGGTAATATATAAAGATTCTATTCATCAAGTCTATAAATATTGTTGTATCATTAGTGAGTCCAAAAGGCATCATTATGAACTCATAGTTTCAATACCTTGTTTGAAAGTTATTTTTGTGGATATCAACCTTCTTTACCCTTAATTAGTGATATCCTGAATGAAGGTCCACCTTAGAGGTATACAGTGCTCCATATATTTGATCAAACAAGTTTTATATCCATGGAAATAGATACTTTTTATTTATCATGATTTTTTTAAGTTCACGTTAATCAATAAAGAGTTACATTTTCTCATCCTTCTTCTTAAAGAAGAGGATTGGAACACCCCACGGTAAAGAACTTAGGAATATAAAATCCTTTTCTAGATTCTCTTGTAACTGCTTATTCAATTATTCTAACTCAATGGTGGATATTCTATAAGGAGTATTGGATATGGGTAGAGATCCGAGTAATAGATCAATTGATAAATAAACCTATAGATTATTAGGAACACTAGATAACTCTATAGGGAATACTTTAGTATAATCCATCACAATGGTAATGTCTTAAAGAATTATTTTATCCTTTGCCTCAAACATTTGGGTTAGATATTATTTATTATAAGGTAATAATATCCATTCATGAACATAATATTCTAGTGGAGATTCATACTCCTCCTTACACTTCTACATAATTGGAGGATAGATTAGGATGTGAAGAGTGGTCCCCTTCTCTCAATAATTGATGTTGTATTTATATATGGATAGACAATCCATGCCCAAAATAGTATCAAACTCCACTAAATTAAGTAAGGAAATATTTTATAGAAGATTAAGTCCAAAAAAATTAACTTTGGAGGAGTTATATACTTGGGATGCAACCATCAATCCTTTTTTTGTTCTTATATATAGATCAACCCCCTTGTTTTAAGGGGGCATTTGAACAGTTCTACTAAACTTACAGGATATAAAATAATTTATTGAACCAGAATCAGAAATATGTTCACTATTCTTGAATGAATAACTAGAATATATGTAACCATATCATTTTCATCATCCATCTCACCCTTAGTGATAGAATACTACCTTCCTTGCTTCCTTATAGGCTTTTTTCGATGATTGTCTTTAACTACCCTTGTTTTAGTGCATTGGATTGAGTAATTTCTATATTCCTTACTATTAAAACACTATATGGTAGGAATAGTTTTGATATGAACATTCATTTATTCTTTCTCATTAGTGGTCTTCTTCATTTAACTATGGCACTAATTATCTTGATGCCCCTACTTTCCACACTTGAAGCATATTAAGATTCCCCTAAGAATTTTTTTAGGATTCTTCTTCCAACACTTTTTAAAAGTGAGATGTTGGGTTTTCTTTCCTCAATGGGATTTATCAATTGATGGTCCCAAAGAAAACTCCGTTTTACATTTTTTGTCTCCAGCCCCACAAGACAACTAAGATTCACTGATCACCATCTCAACTTTAAGTGCACAATGTACAATCTCTTCATAAAAACCAAACTCTTGAATCACAAAAGAATTTAATAGAATCATATTTAACCCACTAAATAAATGGTCTACCTTACTTTTGATATTTATAACAAAGTTTGAGTTATACCATGAAAGCCTTATGAAGTTTTCTACATACACCCTGATAGAGTCTTCTTCCTTTTACTTCAGATTGAGGAACTCCCTATCCATTTTAAGATGGAGAGTTTGGGAAAAATATTTATTAAAAAATATTTTCTTTAAGCCTTGTCATTCCGTGGAATAAATATACTCTTTAGAGTTTTTTTCTTGATTAGTGTCCACTACTGATTATATTATCTCTCAATTCAATAAATGGCTAGAAAAATATTCTCTTTATCTATGCATTGGATGAAAGATAATATCTTCTCAATAGAGTTAATTAATTTTTCAGATATGAGTGGATTATAATATCCACTAAATGTTAGTGGCATTTTTGTATAAAATAATCGACTACAACATGATCCTTCTTAAGAGGATTAGGTAATTCTGCATGATTCATGTCATTATTCATAACTTGATCCAGTTGATCCAGTACTTACATGAATTTCTTAACTATTTCTCCCATAAGATTAGGCATATCATTGGAGAAATCATCACATTTCCTATAATGCTGGTGGTTGGCATTATTTCTCCTATTTCCCACCATTAACTAAAATAAATAAAAACATATAATGGGTATACATCAATATACTAAAGGTAAAGTTATAAACATAAAATGAATTATTCATGAATGATAATTATGTCCTAACATATTGGAATTTATGTTTTAATATACATTATCTGTGGTAATGCTTCATATCAGGTTTTATAATGTAACAATTCATTCATATCCTTCATAATGGTTTGTAAGGATTTTCTAAATTTTTAAAGCATATCCACTAGTATTTTCAAACCAAGTAGCTAGTAATACCTGTTGTTGTACACCAGGTGAAAATCGAGACCAGATAAATGTGAATTAATCATGGTTATTACCTCTAGATACCTATTTACTAGAGCTATATCCTCTTGTAGTATCCATATAGTGCTTTATTTTCTTGAAAACCACTCGCTCTATACTTCACCCAAATTCCGGGATATTTTCTTATACTTAGAATTATCCTTTAGAGTAATCCTTATATGTGTCCCGAGGGTTTTCACAAAAAATTTCCCATCCTAATTCCAAAGATTAACTAAATCTTTCCTTTGATACTAACTATGGTGACCAAATTCATTTACGCATATTATTACATGATTCTTAAACATAATTATCCATTAATACAACATAGGTATTATAAAGGCCTATTTTCTTTTGATAAATGGGTTAATAATACTTGAAAAGAAACTTAAACATGGAAACTTTATTTTATTTTCCATAGTGTGATCCCTAAATCCATTTGATCTTCTAAAACTATATAGGATAACCTAGGGAATACATAGAGAAAAGTATGATCTAAAAAGACTAGTAAGGGAATAAACATGATAAGGAAACATAACATAAGAGTCAAATATATAACACGATATCATAAAATAGAAGGCTAATGGGTAATTACATGGAATCACATTATAAAGAACATGGTATCATAAGATCATGTCATCATAGTAAATGTGGGAAAAAATATAACATGACATAAAAATGAGTCAAGTATAATTGCCTAGACAATATTACATGGTGGAAAAAGTCCCATAATGGATTAGGTTTACTCCATAATCCCATGTATGATGCCTCATAAGTATAAAACTTTACCAAATTCATTAGATATCTATCTGGTAAGAGCCATTATATCATGTTCATGATCTATGTTCTCCATATAATGTAAATCAATCATTATTCAAAACACAAGAATCACCCATAAAAATAAAACTGGTTACATAATCTTGTTTTATATCACAATCAAAGGAAATTTCATAATGATTACATTTGAGAAATGGTTATAAGTCATGTATTACCCCATAAAGGGAAGGTAGAATAAACTAGTCATATATGTGAGATACATATATATATAATTTCAAATTATTCAATAAAATTAAAGAGATAGATAAAGTTATTTAGAGATAGAAAGTTCATAACCTGAGGGAAAGGGTTATTTAGAGAGATCCCTTACCTCGAGCCCAATTTGTCAAAAGAATTTTTTTATCTTCCTTAATAATAAAACTATGTTAATTATTTAATTGATTAATAACCTATTTCAAATTTATTATAACTTTTATTTTAATTGTTACCATATCATATTAAATTACTTAACTAATTAATTCTACATCGAATGTTTTAACAATAAACAACTCATATGTCCAAAACCAATTTGTTAAGTTAACTAATGTAAAATAGATTATTAATTCATAACATAAATAATAGTAACCATGAAATAATTATAATTTTTATAAATAAATTATACTTTTTAAACCACCTAAGAAATATGGTTATGAAAAATGAACTATGTTACAATCATAGAGATTGTAGGTCATACATACGCATGAATAACATTTCCATTTTTCAAATATCATGATGGAAGGAAGGTAAGTGTTATTTAATATCTAAAATATTATAATTAAAACATAAATATTATATTATTTCTTTAAATACTCTTAAAAATATCATTTATTTGATTCACTAATAAAAATGAATCACATCACTTCGTGAGGCGGTAGTTCTCCATACACACGAATGATGTTATCATTTATTAAATGAATGATAAAGTAAGAAATTATATGATATATTTCTTATAAAAAATTGTTAATATTTCATGAATAACATATATAAACATAAAATTATTCCTTATTACCTTTCATGTAAAACTTAATTGGAAAAAATAATTGCATCAATTCGCAAGGAGGTAGTCTGCCTTACACACGAGCGACGTTGTCATATTCTCTAAGGAATGGAAAGTACAAGAGGTATATCACATATTATAATTATATAAGTGTAATTATATAAAAATATCATAAATAAAAACTAGATAAATCATGATATATAGTCAAGATAAATGGTGATATAAAATTAATTACGTCGGTTCTCAAGGTAATAGTTTGTCATTCACACAATTAACAGTTTTTTTTCTATTTGAAGGAGGTGGAGATGGTTTTCGATCTTGAACTTGACATAAAAACATCTCAATATATGTAAGATAATTATGTTATTATATCATCATGGTTTATTGATATTTTAAGGATGTGGAATAACAAATAAAATAAAAGTCTTGGTTAAGGACGTTACCACTTATTTGGACAACATCTTTTTATTTAAAACAAAATCCTTCCTCGATTGGGTTTATAACCCACCCAAGGATTATAGAATTATTAGAGGAAATTGTGAAAGTTATTTTGGAATATATTTTATTAAAAAATGGGTTTTGGAAGTGTGGAAGGTATAGGATATGGGTTGGCCTTCTATAAGTGGGGGAGAGGATACACTTAAAGTTTTTGAAAATAAAGAATTCCAATCACATTTTTCTCATGAAAAAGGGATCAAAATGGACAATTTTAGAACTTTAGAATAGATAAGGTGTAAATATGACTATAAAATAGGAATTATTTAAGTTTTGGGTCATTTTTAACCATTATAATTTTAGTTAAACCCTTAGTAAATCTATTTTTACCTTAACCGCAGTAAATACTTTTTACAGTTTTCACTGTTCATTATGCTAAAAAATTAATTTGACCTTATTAGATAATATAAATTATTTTATTTCTAAATATTTAATATATTTTTCCAAATTTAACTCACATAATTGGAATAATTTATTTTAAAATAAAACCTACATATGTGTCAAAAAAATGATTTTTCAAAAGAAAAACTTTCAAATGTTGAAGAAGTTTTAATATCAAAATTAAATATAAAATTGATTATAATTACAAAATTTGGATTAATTAATATATATTTTTTTACTAATTTTACTTTTAAAACCACATTAATATAAAATTTATTTTGTAAATTATTTAAATAAAAAGACAGTTTTTAATAAAAATCTATATTTTTTACTATTCATCGAAAAATGAAATTTTTTAGAAAAATCCCAAAAAACCACCCTAAAATAATTTTAAAATTATGATTTAAAAAATTAGTTTCATTTTTAAAAAAAATATCTAAAATTGGTAAAAAAATAATTTTAAATTATGTGTGCAAAGAGCGGCTAATCTTTTTTTTAAGAAAAAATACATATTTTTTGAAAAAAACATTTATTTCTATTTCAAATGGTTCTTATTTTATTTATAATCAATATATAGACATTGAATTTATTTTATAAATTTTTAAAACATAATTTTACTAATTTATTTATTCCTATTTGTACCCTTCAACTTAATGGCTAGGTTATAATGTTTGTGTTTAAATGACAATATTTTAATAGAGTATCGCGTTTCTTTTAAACCAGGTATTGTGTGCATTGAAAACTATTGAATAGATTGAATTTATTTAAAAATAAAAATATATTAAATTATAGGGGTGTTAAAAATCATATAAGGTGGTGATAAAGATAAAAATAAAATCAAATTGTTTCATGGAGGTGGTAGTCTACATGTACGCATGGTTGATGATTTTGTTTTCCATAGAATGGGAGAAATTTATAATATGTTTTATCATTTAAGAATATAATAAATGTTATAAATATAATAATTATTTATTAAACTTGGATTTTTGAACATTTTTTTTAATTTTATTATGGAAAATAAAACATTACGCTTTGTGAAGACAGTAGTTTGTACATACACACATGAATGTCATTTTCACTTTTCTTAAGGGGAAAGGGGGAAGGTGATTAATGATTATTATCATAGCATAATAACATTAACTATATAACCAATAATTATTTCATTAAATAGGTATTTTTAAATTAAAATTGTTCAAGTAAAAATATAAAGGAAATAATTTAAGTAAAAAATAATTATTCATGTTGAGCACTTTGAGATTACCTTGGAAGATCCCATTGAAATGAATAGAATGGGATAATTTATGTTGACCATAAGATAAATAGAGTAAAATAAGAATGTATATTAAGTAAAAAGGATTTATATTCAGGAAGAAACCAAATTTTTAGGAGTTCCTTGAAGGGGTGATGAGAGGCCCCTTTTATAAGTGGTGAGAATGACATTTTTGTAAATATTTCAACTTAATATAATGGTATCACATGTTATATGAGTTAATTGGATCAAAAAATAGATAATAATTTATTGGATGGTTATATTAGGTTGATAATATCTCTACCAATCAATTAGAAACATTTTTTTAATATGTTTTAATCCCTTTACCTCTTGAATTATTAATTTTTCAATTTAAGCTTTTACCATGGTAACTAGTTTTTTCCAAAGGTAACTTAATCTTTATGTCCAAAAATAAAGTGTTCATTATTAGATAATTTTGACCAAATAATTTTAAACTTTAAATATATTTTATTTTATTCAATTTATAAAAGTGATAAAAATAAATTTTAAAAATAAAAATGTATAATGCATTAAAAACAACTTTTGAGAAAATATTACTTATGTTCTAAAATATAAAATATTGGATTGTAATTAAAATATAATATTTTAAAATTTATAATTTTACTTATAAAAAAATTATTTCATCATTAAAAAGGTTTCATAAGTTTTAGGTTATTCTTATATCCAATTGATGTCATAAAAGTCACGATATTTTCAAAAACAGAATTTTTCACTATTCACCTAAAAATAATTTTTTTTGAAAAGTCCAAATAGTTCATCTTAAACTAATACTATAATTATAAATCAAAAAATGATTTTTATTTTTTAAAATTTTATTTCTAGAAATTTATTTTCTAACTTTTAAATTAAATAAAAAATTATGATGATAAACTTGCTTTATAAGAAAGTAACCTTTTTAAAGTACTATTTTTTTTATTAATTTATATAAAACACTAATAAAGCTAGAATTGGTAAATAAATTTTATATTTTATTAATATAATTATTTAAAAATAATATACTTAGTTTTATTTAATAAAAATTATAGCGTATAAAAATATATGATCTTAAACACAACAATCAATTAAATAAATTTGTATAAAATAACCAGTATATACATAAAAATATAAATATTTATATATTTCATAATTGATTTACTCGTATTAATACCTATTAATTGAAAAAATAGGTTTTAATTGTCTAAAAATATGATGGTTTTATTTTAGTTCGGTGTTTCGTGCGAAGTAAGCTATCAAAAAAATTTACTTAATTAGAGGAAAACATATATTAAAATATCATGTCTTTACAATTTCTTCATTACAGTAAGAAAATTATCTGGTAAAAATATATTTTTTTATAAATTATTGATATTTATTCAATAATTTGTTATGTTTATTCAATGGGATAAGTTGGATATTGAGCTAGTAGAGCTTCTAAAGGAGTAGCAATATAAAAATGTGTGCAAAGATGAGATATTTTTAATGTCATGGGGCATGATGGTCATAGTTACTCATTGAACTATGGAAAAAGTATTCCATGACATGAATTTGTTATAGTATATGTTATTATAGAATGAAAATATGTAGTTATTCACACACATGTTAAGGTATATATTATAGTGCATACTATAGAGCGCAGTATGGATGATTAGTTTCAACTGTTATAAGAAAATTATGAGGAGAGATTATCAAAGATGTTGGAACATATTAATGATGTGATTACACAATATTCTATTTATAGTGAACAAATTTAACACCCCAATATTTTAAAGGAACACTATGTTCAATAGTGTATACAACATGCAACACCGAGTTTAAATGAAACACAAAATATTATTATTTAAATATGATTGTTATAACCTAGTTGTCGAATTGAAGGTATGGATAGGAATAACCAAATTATAAAATATATATGAATATCATACTCAATATAAATTTCTTTATTAATTATTTTGAAATAAACACTCAATTTGTTTTAGTAAAGTCATTTTAATCTTCAAAAATATGTTTTCTTCAAAAATGGTATTTATTGATTTTTATGGGAAATAATATAATTATTTTTTTACACATTTATAAAATAAAATTAATTTTTAAAATAATAATATAATAATTATATTAGGGTTAATTTTTGGAATTAATCTGAAAAGATTGATTTTCCAGTAAATAGTGAAAAAATACTGCTTTTTATTGAAAACTATATTTTGGTTTCAAGCATTTACAAAGTCCCACTTTTTTAAAATATTTTAAAATTAAAATTAGTTATTTAATATTATTTATAATCAAATTATGTTAATTGGAATCAATTTTATGATTTAATTTATTATAAAACATTTTTACACATTAAAATGTATTTTTCTGAAAAAAACTATTTTTCGTTGCATTTTTCATATCTTAAATTAATTTCTTCCGATTATTGAATTTTAATATTGAAAAATATATTTCATATTTTGAATTTTTATTTACAAATTTGGTGAATATATCGCTTTTATTCCTGGTCATTAAGAATAATAACCATCATAATTAATTGTCACCGCTATAAGGGTAAATTGGGTAATTAAGGTTAAAAATAATATGATAAGGCTTTAAAAATAAACCCAAATATTGTCTTAATTACATTATATGAGTCTATTTCTTCCATATTGATCAAAAATTTTAAATTATGGACTTTTTTATTTTTCAATGATTCTAACCTTTATAATATTTAGTAAGAAATAAAGAAAAAAATGTCATTATTTTTCTTTTATTATCTATAATACCTTATGATAGAAATAAATACAACTTATTTTAAATTTTAAATATTAATATTAAAAATAAATTATTATTTTTCATGGTAATTTATTTCTAATTTTTTGATGAAATAATTACCTTGAATGCTTATGCAATTCCCACACGGTATTTATTCAATTAATAGAAAAATAAAATAAATTATTTTAAAAATATTAAAAGGTATATAATTTTAATTAATTAATATTTCCCAAAAAATTTATCGATCTATATGACATTTTAGGTAATTTTTTAAGGATAATATTCCAATTAACTTTTTTCTTGATGTATTTAAGGTCAAATTAAATGAATAGTACCAAAAATGACATTAATGATAATTTGTAATAAATAATATTTTATTAAATTATTTAAAATTCATAAATAATAATATATTCATACAAATTAATGTTTTATGGTTGAAATAATCAACCAATATCCATTTATGGGTCGTTTTTCATTTTATAGTAACAATATTGACCCTTAAAGTATAGAAAACTTTAATGTTGTATTAACTGTCAAAAGAGTTAATGGGGGATAAAACTTAAAAAAAATAGTGAAAACCCAAAAAAACTTGTAAAATTTTTATTGTATGATATTATTTCAACTCATCTTCATATTATAGTCAAATTATATCTATTTGGATCCATTTGGACATAAATAATAATACATATTAATTTAATACTTTATGAAATTCTAAGAATTCCCCTCCCTCACGTATAAGGACACACCTTATCTCAATTATTCACGACACTTTAAGACATAAATATTAACCAAAACCTACCCAATTATATTATAAAATTACATACCTAAGTTCTAGAGGTACTGGTCTTTCTAAAAGACCAACCCTAGGTCTCTTAAGAGAATATCTAAAGGTGGTCTTTCAAAGAAGAGGTAATCATCTTTACCGACTCTTTCAAAATTATTTCTTCTTAAAATTACCCTAAATATATTGTAAACATCACAAAATAATAAATCCATTATCATAAACATAATTATATGTTGTAATGATTACATTATAACCATTTTCCATCTCTTTTCTATCTAATGAAAAGAAAAAACATCACTTGTGCGTACGTACGGTTTACCATCTCCACGTAGCGGTGTAATTTGTTTTTCATCACCACTTTAATTGGATAGTTATAAAGATATTACTAATATATATATATATATATATATATTATATTTATGACATAAATATTCCTCTGTAATTTTAATATCATATATATACCTTCTAGCCTTTCAATTTGTTGGAAAATGATAACGCCGCTCGTGCGTATGTGTGGACTACCACCTCCACAAAGTGATGTGATATATTTTTTATTTTCTATTTACATGGAAGGTAATAAGGATATATTAAATGGATATATATTATATTTATATAAATATTGAAATTATGGATATTTTTTAACCATAATCAAATTACAAGGATTGGAACTTCCATGACAAAACATGCATGAGAAAATAAAATAATTAACACCCAAAATAATGATAATAATGAAATATTATTGACAAAAAGGTGAGAATATGTTATAATAGGATCATATATGATATTATAAATATTAATATGATTCAATAATAAATTAATACTATGTTTAAAACCATTATATTGGAGGTTAAAGCATGAATAACTAAGAGGAAATGCGAGGTAAGGAATTCTGTCTCAATTTCTACTCCATTGGGACTTATTAGGTATTATGCACCTATTTAATTTTATGTGGTATATATAATATCATTTTGAGGTATTTAAAAGAATATTCATTTATTCATTAAGATCAATTAATTAATTCCAGTTACTCTTTCAATGGTAATGGTTAAAAAAATATGAATCTTATTACACTTTTTGATCGGGTTTTTTCTTCTTTCATGTCCATATTTTTCAAAATTATTTTACAAAAGTAATTTTTATTAGACAAATAATTTTTTAATAAAATTTTAAGTTATCCTTTACTTTTTTACATGTATTTAAAAGAATATTTCTAATTTTTTCCTAAAAGGGTCATTTTCAACCTTTTTATAAAAAGTCGAAAGGAATGTTTACTTGTAACATAAACAACGTTAATGGAATTTCCCACCATCAAAACCATTTTATTACCTTTATATTATTCTACATGTTTTAATTGGTTTAAAAAGAAAAGTATTTAATGAAAAAATATTTTAAATGTTTCTGTTACAATTTTATCTATTCTTTAAAATAATTGATTTTAATACAAACTATACTTTTTATGCTCATCTCACAACTCTTGATTAATCTCATGGACATTAACTTTATCTTGAAAAATTCATATTCTTGTGATCATTAGACATTATATTTACCTTAAATATACACATTATTTCTATCATGTATATTTTTATTTTCTAAACCATATATCATTTCTATAGACATTGTTTTACTTTAAAAGTTATTTGATTGATTGGGGAATTATTAATAATTAGTATTCTTTACTTGATACAGAATTTTTTTAGGGAAGAATATTTATTATGAATTTAATTTTATCCTTCAACATATGAGGAATGAATTGGACATGTATTGATGGGTGGTACCCATAATTTTATATCCCCTCGATGCATAAATTGGTCTCATTAGATAAATCATTTAGACAAATTAAATGGGTCTTTGCTTATAGTTTTAAACTGTCTTGGAGAAAGGTCTTGATGGTGGAGATATCATGATGTATGAGATCATGAAATATAATAGTATGTATTTACTTTATTGAGAATTCAATGATTATTATCCATGATATTATTTCATTGATATTATCCATGAATTCATTTTATTCTCAAGTTATTAATTAAATAGCATGTGTTTCCAGTTATTTATCTTTCCATATTGATTATGCCTTATTTACTCATGATATATTTCATTGTATATAACCCTTATTGAGTGTTTGAGATAACCCTTATTTTTTTTAATTTACCTTGTATATGAAGAATAAATATTTGAATTAGTTTCAAGGATGTACATTACTTTCTTTTGTTATGTTTTATATTTTATTTCTAATGTAATAAGGGAATCATGAATGTATCTGGTTCTCCAAGACTACTAAACTGATAAAACCTTTCTTATGTGATCCCTTGTATCTATACCAATGTAATATATTATAAATAAACTCTATTTTTCTAGATTTTTGGTTGTTATAGTTGGTATCAGAGTAGGTTTAGGAGAAACCTTCAGAACTAGATTTAGGAAAACATAGATTAGGGAACATAAACCTAAGACTTACATTAAGGATAAGTCTAAGTATGGGGTAAAAACCTAAAATTTTGATAAGGTGGAGATTATGTGGCTTCCCAATATGATTATTGTTCCTCATGCTATGTTTTTTTGTTTTACTCAATGGGTGGAACTATGAGGTATCTTGTTAACATTAAATGTGATGGAAAATATGGTGATTTTGAGAAACCAAATTGGATGATGAATAGAGTGAAAGATATTTTGATTATGAATAATTGTTTATCATGATATATTATTAATAACCTGCACCTTAATAAACTCTTAGACTCACCAAATAAGAGAAGGATATATTTCACTAAGATATAATTTGGTAGAGTCCATGGAGGAAAGAATTCTCAATTTCCTTAATGTTGAAAATGTGGAAAGAGACACCCAATAGAATGCCTCAAAGGAATGGGAAAATGTTTTCTATGTATAGAAGAAGGGAATAGATCAATTAATTTCCATGAAAAAAATGAAGAGTTCAATGGAGGGATATGAATTTATTCCAAAGGTACCATTTATATTTTAATGAATTATGTGTGGGTGATATGGGAATTATCCAATCCAATTCCCTAATGTAAGGGTTAACTCCACGACCAAAGAAGAGCCTATGTTATGTCGGTTTTCCTCCTTTTTTTGATATTTTCTAATAGCCACTTTAATTGTAAGTGGTAACCATAAATCAAAATATTAAAAAAACTTCACCATATTAAAAAAATGCACCACATTCCAAAATCAAGAGAAAAACATCACATCCCACTTATTTACAACCAAAGTGTCATGCCACCAATAAGGGTTTTAGATTCAAATTTCAAAAACATAAAACTGATTTTTAGACCATGTGCCAACCATCATCATTATGAGTTGAACCAAGAGTCACCTTGAGTTGCATAAGTCGCTCACCTACATTGATTTGAGCCGACATAAATCCAACATCCAGTCACCTACATCATCATCACTTCTTAGAACCACCACCTTCATCGCTGCCGCTGTCATCGATGGATTTTCCATCACTGTCATCGTTGTCCTCATCACACGAAATTGACGTCCACTTTGTCAACATCTACCACCAAAACACCCTTCACCTTCAACTTCAACTTCCAATCCACACACATCATAAAAACACACATCTCCAAACACCTCTCCAGAACACCCGAAAACTGAAAGGAACTTCTCCGTCAATGAAAGAAACCAAACAATGGAATCACTATTCGTATAACCATGTACACACATCCGCTTTCACAAACATGTACCAAAGCCTCCTTAGCAGCTAATGCACCAAACTGACCTGGGAGGGTCCAATGAACCTAGAAAAAAGAGAATATCACAAGCATCGGGGCCTTCGATGAGTCAAACTATGAATTCATAACCATAAACCAACCAGGGACTACAAATAGAAGTCACGAAAATACACTGAACCACTCTAAATAACATCCCAAAGCACTAGGGAGACCACCACACAATCCACCTTGGAGAGAGAGGTGGATACCAGATATTAAAATAGAGAAACGGGTAACCTAACTCCTTGACAGAACACAACTTCCAGAACCAAATAGAAACCTTAGAATGAACTAAGAAACTATGAAATAGAAAATGAGTAGTATTGAAACCCTAATATAAATCTGGGATTAAAACCCTAATAGAACCTAGAGATGTAGAAACAAGATAGGGGGCCACCAAGGGTCAAATATCCAGACCCGAGAGAACAAACTAGGAGACAAGAGAGACCCAGTGAGAAAGAAACCAAGAGGGAGAGGATAATAAGGGAACATGAGGAGAGGTGGGGTTAAAGAGAAGAAAGAGGAGAAAATTCAGGCACCTCCAGGAAGGGAGTGAACCCTAAGAGGAAGAGAAGAAGCTGGGAGCCCGAAGGCAGACACCAGGAGAGTGAGGCACCATCTGTTATGTCGGTTGTTAAAGTGTAATGATTGAATTGTTTGAGTATTTGGATATGATAATTATATTGAAGAAGTGGTATATCAATGATATTCTGGATATATGAATCATGAGACATCTAAGGAATTTTCCACAATATATCTCTTTTAAGGATTTGAAAATGTATATTGAAACATACTGATAATAAAGAAAAATTATTTAGTGGTAATGTTATGATTAATATTATAGAATTAAATGGTATATTTTTGTGATCTTGAAATTGGTTAGTGATTTTAAAACAAAGGGATTTATGTTATCCTTAATGAATTTTATTGTATTTATGGAAATAGTCTTTGATTTTATTTGAGGAATAAGGATTGTTTTAGTGTTTGGAAGCATATGTGTTTTTATATGAGGATAAATTAAGAGTTATGGATGTCATAATGGGTTTTAATTTGTAATTTTTTCATAATTTTAAAGGAATAGATACCCTTTTGAGGTTTTGCATACATAGATTTTGAGATGATTTGAAACTTTTACTAGGTTTTGGGAAGAATAATTTATTAAGGTTTGAATCATCATTAACCATCCTAGATACCTTGGTAAACTGATGCCTAATTCTGTCTTGAGATTACTCGAAGAGCGTTCATGATGCTTACAAGTTGGAGACTAGCACCTATAATTCTAAAGATCATTAAAGGGAATAGTTTTTTTTTGACAAGAACAAACCATCGATATAAAACAGTATATGATAAAACAATAACCAGTCAATATTCCAAAGACTACTCAAAATGAGAAGTACCATGAGTCAATAGATAATAATCCCCAAGTAATAAATAACCCA
This sequence comes from Viscum album, assembly GCA_963277665.1. Classification (NCBI taxonomy): domain Eukaryota; kingdom Viridiplantae; phylum Streptophyta; class Magnoliopsida; order Santalales; family Viscaceae; genus Viscum; species Viscum album. Next base: position 2,129,578,493 of record OY728155.1, on the reverse strand, counting down.
AAGGATTACACAACATCAATCAATACATAGTCTCCAAATCCCTATGAAAAAAGTGGACCATAACTCTATCGGTCACCAAAATCACTCTAGAGTCCCAAGGTTCAAGCACATCCACTACCTCCATGTGGCAATTTCCCTTTCCATAGAATTAGAATAAAAATATCTACAAATTACCAAAGGAAAATGTAGGGTGTAAGCTAAATAGAGCAGTAGGATATCACCAAGTATTCCATAATCAATTCCATAACAATAAATCATTCATGCTTTCAATTTAAATAAAATAATTCATGGAAATTCATTTACATATCTTAATATAAAACATTATTTCTAACCAAAAAATGTAAGATATATCAAAATAGGATTAAATGAAAAAATTTTATAAAAAAAATATATAAAACAACTGGTAGAAATAAAACAATTATATTCAATGGAATTTATAATCACATCAAACAAAACAATCTCTATAGTCATGTTCCCTAAGTTATGTTAGTTCTAGGATCTTGGATCCTCACACTACTCAATCATTGATCATGGATCAAGTATGTGCTCTCATGTACCTAGTCTCAGTCCAATGGGATTGATCAATTAACATCCCATTAGGTACAATCATTCCAAACTATGTTTAGTTAGAGTTTTCATGGTCAATCAATTGATAGGGAGTCAGAGTCCTAGTGTGCTTGTCCTAATCACCCACTAACTACTTATCCTCACATATTATTTAATAAATAAATCAATAAATCATGGATGAATAAATCATTTCAAATTAGTTCATCATTCATAGTTTAATTTCCCAATTTCTAGTTCAACATGCCTTTTAAATTTCAAAACCAAATCACGAGTTTTCATCAAATTTATTCATTTCATACCATCTTTCATTTTAATCCAAATTTATCAAAATATAATAAAAAACTTTAATTCCATTTAAATTGGGGGGTTTTCATAATTTACATGCCCTTTTTAAATTAAACACAAAATAATTTCAAATCAAGGTTTTATAAATGAATTGAAAACTAATTTGATTTCAATTAGGAAATATAGGTTTTTAATTATAGGGTAAATCCTTATGGAACCACCTAAATTTTATCATGAGATAAATCAATAAAACACCTAGAAAAGGAATTATAATGGAGTTTTGAAGGCATGTAAGATCAGAATGGAATCCTATAGAGGTATCGAATGCATCCCCTAGTGTTTCAATCTGAGAAGAATGGAGGTTGGACGATCCAAAAATCCTTTTGGGAGCCTTCAAAATCCAAAACATTAAATAAGGTTTGAGTGGAAGTATAATGGGATAAAAAATGGTTTTTTACTTTTAAATTCAATAAAAAACTACATTATATCCCCACATGGTCATGGTTTAGAAGGGTGAAAATAACCAATACCATGGAACAACCACCCTATACCATGTTACAGACCCTCTTGGTCAACTGGGATCTATAAACATATTGTATCCTAACCAGAGCCTCTTTACATAGGGTAAGGCTATAGAATATCCCAATAACCATATCGTATACACCATTAAAATTATAGGGGCACCCTGAACCACCTCCACATCATATCTCTTCTCTATACCACATCCTTATCTGATATGGAAAAGGCCTAAAAACTCACCATGCCACTGCCTGGTGGTCCACACCATAGTTATTCCCAAATAATAAATAGAATGAAAATTCTCCACACTATAGTCTTTTGGTCCATAGCACAACCCATCTTACTCCACACCACATCCCATATCACTATGACATAGCTCCTTATAGAAAACCAGCACTATTTTTCTTAAAACTCTAAAAAGTCTTGAAAATACACCCAAAACAATATGTGATCAAAAACAAGGGGTAAGTATTACCTAAAATGGGTAATATTATTTTACAACCGCTCTACTATAAACTCTTTCTATCCCCAAAAATCTTGTCAAGAATTCTCTATATTAAAGAGATTATTCTATTACTCTATCATCAATGATTCACAATCCCAATTCTTATGCAAATCAGAACCACACTACTATAGCACCTAAACCAAAGGTATAAAATTCCCATGAATAACCTTTGTCGCAAAATCAACAATCCTGATAGGATGAACAGTCATGGATAAATAAGGTTTTACATCAAGGTCTTCCCAACTCAAGACATGAAAAGGGTTATAAAGATATTTCCTGAGCTTTGATACATGAAACAAGTTTAGGATGTATGTTAATTACGGTAGAAAGTCTAAATGGTAAGCTACACTGCCAACCCACTCAACAATCCCAAAAAGACCCAAAAATCTTGGCATAATCTTTCCCTATTTTCAAAGCCTTCAATGACCAAATCGAGTTGAAAATCTCAAAAAAAAACCATATCATTAAATAAAACCTCTAATTGTATCTATAAAATATTAGCATAATATTTATACTGGCTCTGATCCATCACTATTATCTATAGAATAAACTAAATATTTTTCATCATCTCTTAGAACAAACTCGATCTGACCAAGAAAGATTCACCAACCTCCATCCAATAGAGAGAATATCTATAAGGACATCTATATAAGGCCTCTAAAGGAGAATTAAAATCACATATTAGTATTTATTGTTGTAGAAAAACTTAACAAGTCATAAATGGACATCCCAAGCTCCACCAAATTCAAGAACAAAAGAACATACCATGTCCCCAAGGATCTTTATAGCTCATTATTTCTGTTCATCCATCTGTGGATAATACAACATTATCAATATAACATGGGATCTCATCACATCTTGGAGAACTCTCTAAAAACAAGGAGTAAACTGGGGATCCCTATCAGAAACTATAACAGATGGAACTCCATGCAATCATATAATCTCTTTCAGATAGATACTTCCCAAATCCTCAACATTGGCAATATCTATAATGGGAAAAAGGTGATCCAATTTGGTAAGATGATCGATCATAACCTATATTTTATTCTTCCCTCCAGGGGTATGTGGAAACCCAACCATAAAATCCATAGAAATCTCATCCTACTTCCAAGTCTATATAGGAAGGGGTAGAAGCAAACCCGAAGGTTTATGCTACTCGGCCTTAACCTACTAACAAGTATAATAATGAGAAACAAATTCAGTAGTGTCTCACCTTATAATTTACTACCATAATCATCTACACATATCATAGAACATATTCATGGTACCTGGGTGCACCGCCCACTGAGAATTATAGAAATATCGCATCATATATTTTCTCATCAATAAGGGTATGATGTACCGGTAAAAAAACAAAGGGAACCCTCCAAAGATAACGACCACTCAAAAATAGTTCCCCCACCATAAATAGAGTCTATAATGTCATAGAATTAATCATCAAGTGTTTTCTCCTAAAGATTCATATTTATAAGATAGTAATTAAACTAAATTTTTTTCAAAACAATCTCAATCACATCCTCTTAGACTCCCAAATGAAACTGAGAAAATAGTGTCATCAAATTTCACTATTCTGATGATTATTTCGTATCATGGGTGGGAAGTTTTCTTCTCAAAACATTAGAAATAAAATTCCCTTTAACAGGGGTATAGGAAATGTCGAAATAAAAGTGTAACACCCCAACACCAGTTACCCAGAGTTGATGAATTATTATATAACATTAGCATGATCACAAAAGATCAAGTCTCGAAAGACCAATTAGTTTAGTAGCCTTGGAATCACTAGATACATTCATAAAGTTTACATTACATCATAAAGTGAAAAACTACAACAACATCTTGTATCCATAGAACACACTCATATCCCCTCATACTATCCCTGTAGGTCATTCATAAAATACTTATTCACATCATGGGAAAAATAAAACATAGAAAGGGGTGAGCTCAGATACCCAGTAAGGATAAAAATATAGTGGAAACTTTCATAAATAAGCATAAACATTTAAGGAAATGTATAACTAAAACAAAAGCCTTTTAAACTTGAACTTCAACATAATATGGAAAAGATAAAATGAAATAATGTAATTTACTTATTCACATGGATATTCTACTAGTAGAATAATCACATGAAATATCAATAAACACTTTTATAATAATGGAATGCATAATGCCAGACTATCATAACCACATAGTCAAGGCCTTGTGCCAAGACTACAAATAATTTTTTGTCAAGGCCTTGTTCCAAGACACTAGTTTGTCTCATGAGACCTACCAATGCATTGAGGATTTATAGCAGCCTCCACCCATCACTTACTAAGTCCAATGCATTCCTCATATGGAAAGGTTTAAACATAACATAAACATTCATATTGAAACTAGCATACAAAATGTAAATACTTTCTACATAAAACATGAATGGTATAAAAATAACACATCCACAGTAAAACATATCAAAAAACCTTCAATACAATATGGAAGTTTTGTATAATAATAAATTAACTTCAAATAATCTTAAAATCCATCAAAGGATGTTGACATAGATGAAATCAAAACTATTTGAGAGAAATATCTCTTTTTTCAAAATCATTTAAAAGTAACATAATTATAAAAGAAAAAATTTACTTAGAAAATATTCTTAAAATATTTTAAGGGAAGCTTCAATGATTTTATAACGGCGGAAAATAGCCGCACCCACCGTATAATTTAAAAAAACATTCTTACCTTAATTCTGTCGAAAAGGCTAAAAAGGAAATTGTTTAGAAAATGACGGAAAGATTCCTTTATAAACATCTTATAAAAAGTAAAAAAAGGGTATAAATGAATTTAAACCATAGTCTATAAAATATTAAGAATGTTTTGAAGTACATTTTTAAGAAACATGGATGTGGATGATAAAGAGGTCCCAGTAGGTAATTACGTATAAACAACCTCGGATAATAAAGAGATTGTGAAATTAACTCTTACCTTGTACATTTCCTTGGTCAAGGGTAGGTTAACCTCCTGCATAATAGTTAAATCATTGTTATTAAATTATAAAAGAATAATATACATAAATATTATATCATATATGATCTTTTAATATTGCTTTGTTAATAATATTTTAGTATTATCATCGTTTCGGGTGTTCACTTACTCGTTTTCTTTTATATGTTTTGTTACATAAGTCGTGTTTGTTATCTATAGGTTGTATATTATTCATATACAGAATTATATCAAGTCCTTAAACATTATTTTTAATCATCAAATAAAAATTAGTCTTGAATGGATACGATGGGGAATGAATCTCATCGCGTTCGTGGAGACGGTAGTCTGTACGTACGCACGAGCGACAATATCATTATTTTGATATTAAAATAATATATAATTGGATGGTGTATCATATATACAGAATAATTATCATTTTATATTTATTATTTACATGAATTATACATCATTATTATACCCATCCAAATAATAATGTATTGAATAACAATTACACCACGACGTGGAGACGGTAAGTCGTACGTACGCACGTATGGTGACATGTCATTCAAGGGATGGATGGAATAATGAATTTGGTTGTACCATATTTATAATAATATCATAGTATATAGAAGATACTGGAATTATTATTTTAGAATGAAAACAACAAAGAAAAAGGAAGTGGAAGAAGAAAGGAACTTGAAAGAGGTGGTGAGATTTTTACCTCTTCTACAGGTTCTTCCTTTTGATTTGATCAAAAGGGCTCCTTAAGTTGGTTTTCTGACTAAAGGAAGGCCTCTAGGATGAAGTTAGGGAAGTTGAGAGGATATTTGTGCAGGGTTTGGCCTAACCAAAAGGCTTTGAGGGTATGAATTTGAGAGAAGAGGGAGTGCCCTTTTATAAAAGGGTTGAGGGGCACCTTAGGAAAAACTTAAAATATTATTTTATAATAAATTCATAATCGGTTCATAATGGATCCAAAGTGACTTATTTAGAGGTTATGGTGGGTATGGGTCGAAATCCTTTCAACCAATATATTTTAGACAGGTTTGGGTCACTATATTAACCTTATCATTTATATTTAACTCTTAGTTAAATAGTTTGACATTTATCATGTCTCTTTGTATTTTTATATTATATGGTTAATAAACTTACTATAACAAGCCAATCGAACCTCAAGTGGTTCATTATTAATATATATAACCTTATCTAAGTCATTTGACCTAACCTAAGGGTGTAATTTTGGCCCGAAAGCCCAACATGCCCGGCCCGAAAGCCCGAGCGGCCCGGCCCGACAAAGCCCAGCTCGCTGGCTCGTGCGAAGCCCAGCCCGCTGTAAAAAATTTAACGGGGAAACTGCGGGTATGGGGATTCAATCTCCCTACCCCGAGCTCCCAAGGCTGCGCCTGGACCAACTGGTCTAGGCGCTACGCCTGTTAAATAATGACAGACCTATATATATATAGATATATCTATCTTTTATATAAATATATATATATATAAATCTGTATATATATTATATATATATATATATACATACATACATATATATACTTATATATATATATACATGTATATGTATACATATATATTTATCTATATATGTGTGTATCTATTTATATTTCTATATATATGTGCATATATCATTATATATTAACAAAAAATAATATTATATATATACATATAATTATTATTATATATAATTATAATGTGTGTATAAATATATATATACAACGATATATAATTATATATATAATAGTGTATATATATAAACAAAGCCATTAATAATATATATCAATTTAAGTGTGGTTTTTAAAAATCCATTAATAATATATACATATATATATATATGTATATGTATATGATTTAATATAATATATATATATAAACAAAGCTATTAATATATATATATATATCAATGATTTAATATTATATATATATAATAACTTGTTTTATATTAATAAAAAATAACACTCATCTAATGATGTTCGTGCAAGTCCCTCAACTTCATTAATTTTTTTTAAGTATGTTGCAACATGCATATATTATATATATTATACATATATAAATGTGTTTAGAAAAAAATTAATTCACCCACTACAACGCATGCACCCCCCAATCCCTGATTATTATTTTTATAATTTTCTCATTATATATATATATATATATCAATTATTTAACATTATATATATATATAATAACTTATTATATATTAATAAAAAAATAACACACACTCAATGATATTCACGCACACCCCCAACCTCACTAATTTTTTTAAATATGATGAAACTTGCATATTATATATATGTATATATAAAAACAAATCTACTAATAATATATATATATATCAATGATATGATAATATATATATATGTAAACAAAGTCATTAATATTATATATAAAGCTATTAATAATATATATCAATTAAGTGTGGCTTTTAAAAATCCATTAATAATATATATGTGTGTCAATTATTTAATATTGTATAATAACTAATTTTATATTAACAAAAAAATAACACACTCACTTAATGATGTTCGTGCACGTCCTCCAACCTCATTAATTTTTTTAAATATGTTGCAATTTGTATATATTATATATAAATTTATTTAGAAAAAAAATTAACCCGCCCACTGCAGCGCACCCCCCAACCCCTAATTATTTTTTTACAATTTTATTATATTATATATATAATAACTTATTATATATTAACAAAAAAAATAACTACTCACCAAGTGATATTCACACACCCCCAACCTCATTATTTTTTTTTAAATATGATAAAACTTGCATATATTATATATATTATATATACATATATAAATCTATTTAGAAAAAAAAACTAACTCACCCACTGTTATGCACCCGCTAAGGGTGTAATTTCAGTCTAGACAGGACCGGGTCGAGTCTGCCTTGCAAAAAAATTAAAAAATGTGTTAAATTAAACAAATGCTTAAAAATACTTTTCATAAATAAGTTAAAAAAAATAAATGTAAAAAAATGTTTAAATAACAACACTTTAAACCCACCACCCACTGCTGCACACCCCCTAATAACTCATTAATTTTTTTTTAATTTGTACATAATATATATAAATTCACAGACATATATAAATCTATTTAGAAAAAAAATAACATATCCACCCACTGTAAAATGTTTTTACATAAAATGTGTTAAATGTTTAAAAAATACATGTAAAAAATATGCGTTCAAAAAAACGTTTTAAATTAAACGTCTAAAAATAAATGTAAAAAAACATTTTAAACAGATGTTAAAAATTTGTTTAAATTAAAATATTTAAATAAGAAATATTAACAAATGCTTAAATATTATAAATAAGTTAAAAAAACAAATGTGAAAAATGTTTTAAAAAAATGGTAGAAAAATGTTTAAATGATAAGGCTTTAAACTCACCCACGGCAGCTACGCACCCCTCATTATTTTTTTTACAATTTGCAAATAATATATATATATATATATATTCACAATATATAAATCTATTTAGAAAAAAAAACATATCCACCCACTGTAAAATGTTAATAAAAAATAAAATAAATGTTTTAAAAAAACATGCATTTAAAAATAAATGTAAAGAAATGTTTTAAATAAATGTTAACAAAATGTTTAAATAAAAAAAATTTGAAAGAGACAATTATTTTGAAAATAATAAAAGCCCACCATGGCCCGACTTGAAAAGACCCGGCCCGACCTGAAAAAGCCTGGCCCAACCCGATGGTTTGGGTCGGCCCGAGGCCGGGCTCGGGCCGCCTCATGGGGTTGTTCGGGCTGGCCTATCCCGACCCGAATAGTGGTCAGCGACCCGAATCTTTGCATGGAAAGCCTGGCCCGGCTTGGCCCTATCCGGGCCGCGCCGGGCCCAAATTACACCCCTAGCCTAACCTTAGATTTTTAGGAATATAATATCAATTAATAATATAATATTTTTTTAAAATACTCCTTTATGTCAATTTTGACACTATTTAATAAATGATTTTTTATAAAGTCCTAACAACTTTATTAATTAAAAATAAATTCATTTAATCAATCCTAACATGTCATATTAACCTATAAAATTAGTGTATGGTATCAAAACTTTCAAATTATATTTATTTTAACATTTATAATACCATTTATTTTATTCTTTCATTAGTAAGGAAAATACTGCATCATCATTGTATCATAAATAAATTTAATTATTCAATGTATAAAAATTATAAATAAAATATCATTAGGTAGGAAATATTTTTATATTTATAATGAATATTTATAGTCTAATAGATAACATATATAACCCTATTTAAAAATTGTTTTACTAAAAGATATATGCTTTTGTCATTTTTTTATTTACTTTAACATAATTAATATAAAGTGTCATCATCACATACAAGTGGCTCCATGGGGTCCCAAAATAGATCCAAGGATGCCCATGGTCGGACATGCATCATCCAATAGGGTTAGGGCATGTGTTAGGGTAATTTAATATTATTATAATATTATTTTTTACCCTTATTTACAGGATTTACCCTTTAACCATGGTAAATAAAATATTTACCGAAGTAATTATTCAAAATGTCTAAAAATAAAAGTTACCTATTTACACAATTTTTACATCCTGATTCCAAATATGGAATCCATTTTTCTAAATTCAAAACACATAAGTGGCATAAATTAAGTTAAAATTAATTCTCATTGTCAAAACAAAAAGCGTGTTTTTAAGAAATAATAACTATCAAAAGATTGATACTTGTTTATGTCCAGTTTAAATATGAAATTATGTCCAATGACCAAAATTGGGTTAAATGGTAAAAATATAATCTAATTATATTTCCAAACCATTAAAATTTATATTTTAACACTATAAATTATTTTGATTAAAAAAGTTGTTTTTAGTTAAAATATAGTATTTTTCACTATTCACCCAAATATGAAAGTTATCAGATTAACACCAAAAGTTTATTGAAACTAAATTTTTATGTAATGATTCTAAATAAGGATTTAATTTCATTAAATTTAATATATAAAAGTGTCAAATATTGGTTTTAAAAATGGTTCACCATTAAAAGGCGGAAAAACTGTATTTTTCTGAAAAACAATTCTTTTATTGAAAAATTGAATTTGTCTTCATATTATGTATTTGAAATAAAAATAATGAATGTTAAAATTATATGGGATATATATATATAAAAATCAAAATGTGGTTATTACTATTCATAACCACTTTTAAAACAGCTAGTTTGATAGGTCATGGTGTTCTTGAACTCGGTGTTGCGCACATCGCACGTCATCGTACCGTAGAAGCTTGGGGCGTTACACAAAGGATTGTAGTTAATATACCTAACATATCTGCTGAAGATTTATATATTTTTGAGAGAATATGTAATTAAATATTTTATGGTTAGAATAAATGGTAAACCTTTCTAAAAAAAGGTAATGTCGACAACTCTTAAGAACATGCATCACGAAAATGATATCAAGATTATGGGTTGGATAGTTCTTCTTGTGTGGCCTTAGCTATTAGGAATAGTAGGCTGTCACATGATCACCCTATATAATAATTCATCCTAAACCCAAACTAGATGTGTCAAAAAAGACTACATGGACCTACTTATCTTCTAGAAGAATCCACACATGTGTAGAATTAAAAAGACATTTCAACTCATCAAAATAAATATGAAATTTTAAATCCCACAAGAACTTCAACCCTTTTTGAGTGAGATCAATCATTGGAGAATCCATCACTGATAAATCTCTAAAAAACTATGTTAATACCCTGCCTAGTCCAAGAATATATGAATCTATAAAACATTATGTGGTTTCTCCCATGTCATAATAGCCTTCACATTCTCAGAACCGACTAAAATACCATGTTTTAAGACCAATTTTCCCAATAACTTCACTTACCAAATATAGAAATTACATTTATAAAGATTAGCATAATGTAAATGATCTCTCAATTTTTATAAAACTACTCTTAGATGATACACATAGTCTTTATTTCTTTTAGAGTAAACTAAAATTTCATCCATGCAAATCACCATGAAATAATCGAGATACTCATGGAATATCCTATTCAACAATGCCATAAAAATGAAGGAGAATTAGTTATACCAAAAGGCATAACAAGATACTCATAATTAATATATCAACTCCTAAATGTGGTATTTGGGATATCATATTCATTAGTTCTCAAATGGTGGTAACCAAAAAGAAGATCAATATTTGAGAACCAATTCACCCCTTTCAATTGGTCAAACGGGTCATCAATCTGTGGAAATGGATACTTGTTCTTTATCATAAATCAATTGAGTTTTTGATAATAAACATAAAGGAGAAGTGTTTCATCATCTTTCTTTGAAAAAATAATAGGCACCACCCAAGATGAAACGCTTATGAAAATAAATCCTTTTTTCTAACAAGTCATACAACTAGATCTTTAACTCTTTCAATTTAGCTGGTTTTGTATGGTAAAAAGGAATAGAAAATGGCTGAGTACCATGTACCAAATCAATGGAAAACTCTATCTCCCTTACTAGTGTCAGTCCATGAAAACCATATGAAAAAACATTAGGAAACTCGATAAAAACTATAGGTAGATCACCACTCAAGGATTCATGCTCCATGTCAAAATAAAACACCAATATTACCCTACCCAACATTGGGAAATAAGTCCTAGCTCTAATTGACCTCAGGTCCCATTCTCCCTGAAAAAATAGAACACCCCCTTAGGCACAATAATATAGACCCACCAAAGATAACAGTTAATCTGGTCCTTATGAGAAATCATCCAATCCATCACAAGAATTACATTAAGAGGTTTTATGTCAAAAACCAAAAAATTCCAAGTATGTTCAATATATGATAGAGATAAAATGAAATAGGGAAATTATAGAACCTACTCTCTCTTTGTTCAGAGGGGTGTAGTAATATCCATCACATAAGACATAATATCCATATTGAGTATTGGAAAATTTACAACATGAGTACATATGAATGATTGAGATGCACCATTATCAAATAAATAAATCTCTAAAGATGAATCTATATTCACGGTACCTGTAAATATCTTTGGACCTGCATCATATTACTATAGAGACTCTTCCACTATATAAAGAAGCTTTATTATAAATTCTTATGGTTGTAACCCCTTGTTTCTTGAATCATCTAATTTCACTATAATAATTTTAGGTAGTAATGTCTATATTCCACTACACAGGTTAGAAAATATATGGTATAAATTCTACAAGTGTCTTTAACGAATGTATAAACTATAGATATTTTGTGACTCAATACAAAATTATTTAGAATGTTTGACCTTTCCAAACTAGAATCGAGTTAAAGGGACTATTCTAGAAATTGTAGAGGGTTTGGATGAATTATGTTTTAGAAAACCGCCATGGGACTCATCATGATTACTTTTTTCTTTAATGAAACCAACCGGGCTACCATTGGGAGTGATAAGTGCTCCTATAAACCCTAAATTGCCAAAAATGTCAAGATAATCCATTAAATATCTATACAATATATCTATATAAGAAATGAGCATCAGTATGAAAACCTAATGTCGAATATTATATCAAAGAATCATCTCAAATATTTGAGGCTTAAACTTCTCATTTGTCTCCATCTCATGATAAAATTGAACAAGTTCCACAAAGTGGTTCACATACTGAGTTACGATCATATCACCCTGATGGAGGCTAAGAAACTTCATGGGATTTTCTAACACCAAGGATTCTAGATAGAACTTATCAGTGAAAAATCTCTAAAATATTTCCACTCCAAGACCACATGTTTCTTCGTTGTAACCATTGAATACCATCATCTCTTTTTATGCCCTTATATCTTGAAGATATCACATTTTACCTTAATTGAATTAGTTTATTACATGAACTCAAAAAGAATATCAATATTTTTTAACCAAAACATATACTCTTTAGGATCATTCAATCCTTGCAAAGTTGGTGGTTTATATTGAAGAAAATATTGAGCATGATGTCTAGTTTTATCTCTTTGAGGTTCCACTACTAGAGCCTAAACCAGAATGGGTATAGCTACCAATCACAGATCTTGGATAGTGTGAACTGATATCTCAAAAAGATTTTGTTCAACTAGAGGATTAGCTTATTGTGGTTCACCAAAATATTCCTCCCTAATCATGTTCAATTGTATTCTCGAAGGCATGATTCTATAAAACATCAACATGCAACATGAAAACATCAGTAAGAAAACTCAAATCATCAAATAAATCAAGAATTAAAGGAATATAAATTCCACCAAAAAGTAAATCAGAATTATTTTATTTCAAAACAATCAGATCAAGTTTAGGTAAAATACTATAATCAAATCAAATTATTCCACAATAACACTTTTCTCAAACACCCATGGTGACTTAAGGATCGTTACGATAAGATATGGCTAGGAACTCACTTGTAACTACCTTCTATGTCACAAAAAAATACCACCTCCTAAATATGAGTACATCCTAGACTACATATTGACATCAAGGAAAGACACTTGACCTCAACCTCCTCTGATACCAATTTGTCACAAACCATATCGGATACCCTAGTACACTGATACCTAAGCTGATCTTGAAATTTCTTTAAGGGTGTTCTTAATACCCATGGGTTGGTGACTATCACCTAGAATACTAAAGAACATCAAAGGGAATGGTTTTTCCAAAAAAATCAATATGAAACAATATAAGATAAAATAGTAACCAGTCGATATTCCAAAACACTCCTCGAGTATAAAAGTACCATAAGAAGATAGATAAACATTACCAGGTAAAATATAAACAAAATTATGAAACAAAATCCATCAATATATAGTCTTAAAATACTTATCCAACAATTGTACCATAACTCCACCAGTCACTAACATCGCTCCAGAGTCCCATTAATCATGCACACCCACCACCTCTAAGTGGTGCTTTCCCTCTACCTGAATCTAGAATAAAAAAATCTATAAACACCTGAAGAAAAAGGTAGGGTGTGATCTCAAAAAGTGTTCCATAATCAATTCTATAATAATTAAACAATTTATGATTTCAATTTAAATAAAAAAATGAATGGTAATTCATTAAGATATCTTCATCCAAAACATGTTTTCTAACTAAAAAATAGAATATATATCAAAAAATGATTAAATGAATAATTTATATAAAACATTTATATAAAAAACGCATGAATAAAATATTTTTATAAATAATGGCATGTATAATCAAGTAAAACAAAACAAGAACCATGGTAATATTCCCAGAGTTACATTAATTATAAGCTCTAGAATCCTCACACTGCTCAATCATAAATCACATCTCAAGTATGTGTGAACACATCCCTAGTATTAGGGAAATGATACTAATCAATCAATGTTACACTAGGTAAAATCATGTTAAACTAGGTAAATTTAGATTTTTCAACGTCAATCTATTACTAGAGAGTTAGAGTCCTAGTATACTTGTCCTGATCACCCACTAACTAATCAGTCTCACATGTCCTTCAATCAATTAATCAATTCATTAATAAATCATGGGAAAATATTCATTTTAAACCAATTCATCTTTAATAGTTTAATTTCCCAATTTCATTTTCAACATGCCTTTTCAATTTCAAAACCAAATCATGGGTTTTCATCAAATTCATTCCATTCAAACTACCTTTTATTTTAATCCAATTATCTCAAAATCTACCCAATAATTTCAATGCCATTAAAATTGGGAGTTTTCACAATTTCTATGCCCTTTTTAAATCAACCATCAAATCATTTCATATCAAGGATTTATAAATTAATTGAAAACTAATTTATACTTAATCAAGCAATATAGGATCTCAATTATAGGGTAAATCCTTATTGAACCACCTAACTTTTATCAAGATATCAATCAATAAAACACCCAAAAATGGAATTCCAACAAAGATTAAAAGTAATGTAAGATAAATAAGGAATACAGAATAGGGATTGAATTCATCCACTGGTGCTTTGATTCAAGAATAATGGAGGTTAGAGGGGCCAAAAATCCTCTTAGGAGCCTTCAAAAGCCAAAAGTAGAATAAGGTTTGAGTGGAGTCAAATGGGATAAAAAATGGGGTTATGGGGTTTTAAAGTTTGTAAAACATATATCATGCTTTATACCCAAATGTCCATGGCACATAAGAGTGAAAATAAACCAAACCACAGCAAAACCACCCTATACCATGTTGTAGCCCCTCCCGGTCAATTGACCTTGAGAAAACACACCAAAAACCTAACCAGATCTGATTTACACAGGTTAAGGCTATGTAATATCCCAATAATCACACCTTAACCACCCTTAAAATGGTGGAGATGCCTTGAAAAACCTATACTTTATGGATCTTCTCTACATTGAATCCCCACCTTATCTGGTAGAGGCTTACAAAATAACCATGTCGCAGCCTAGTGGTTCATGCTATAGTTATTTCCAAATAGGAATTAGCATGAAAATTCTTAATGTTTTATCCTATTGTTCTATGGTGAAACAAATCTTACTATATGCCACAACCCTTATCATTGTGTCACAGTTACCTACAAAAAGTCAGCACTATTTTTCCAAAAACTCTAAAATGACTTAGAACCACACCCAAAACAATAGGTGATCAAAGACAGGGGGTAAGTGGTACCTAAAAGAGGTAATTTAATGTTACTTGAATGACCATTTAGGACCTTATAGGATTTTATGTTATGTTAATTATGTTATATTGGATACATAGATATATATAATCTTGATGGTTAAAAAGTGATTCATCAAAAGGTGATATTTTAGGAGATAATTATGTTCACACTAAGGATTTCATTTCATAATTATTATCTAAATTTAATTCAAGATATTCTATTGTATTTAACTATATTTTAATATTATATAGTGATTTATAATAGTGATTAATGATATTTTTGGATGGTTCATTGGGTTTAAGTATATGTAGATTTTAGATTTAACATGTGGTTTATCATGAAAGTTTATTTGGGAAGAATGAAATTAAATTTTAGTAATATAAGTTTTATGTTATGAGATCACCATTAAGGTTAAAATTTTATTTAATGTTGTGGTTATTAAGGTTATTTGGGATGTAGGGTTATTTATTTGTGGAATAATCTAAGTTGAACCTTTAGTGTCATTATGGAAACTTTGAAAAAAATGGATTACTTCTTCATATGAAGGATTATATATTTTTTATATTATCTTACCTTGTGTAAACATTTAATTTTTGGGTTAAAATTTAATGATATTAAGAATATATTTTTATCCTTTTGTGGATTCTATGATCCGTTGTAAGTTGATTTTAGTGCTTCAGGCATAAAAAACATTTTTAATACTCATCATGTGGAGAAAGGGTTAGATTATGGTGTAAATTGATTAAAGGATGAAATAAAACTTTTCAAGAAAGTGTATTTCCTTATGTTATTAATATATATATTAAAGTGATCCCTCAACTCTAGGAAAATAATCTTGAAATAAAAATGTTATCTTATTACAATTATTTATGATGAATTGATAGTCTTTTCACCCTTTATAGATTTATGGTTTTTTGGTCATGAACATTCTCCTAACCATAATCTATATCAATATCTATTATTCCTTTGGTGTTAGTTTTCTCTTAAATTTACATATTTTCAATTAAAATTAATTTTATCTAATTTTGAACTCTAGTTTTGTGTTATTTTGAATGACCTTCGTATTACACTTTCCCTCTTTTTAAGAGGAAGTTTTATTAATCCTTTTTAATGATATGGGTTTTCCAAAAACTAGTTTTCAAATGTTAAACCCTTGATTACTGAAAAAAAAATTAAATTTTAGTGGATACAATTCATTGAATTGGGTAGAATATAACCTCTGAGATTTTAAAATAAAACTATTTTTGACAGTGTATACAATACACAACACTAACTTTAAACTAACCATGAAATATTAATATTTAAATATAACCATTATAATCTAGTCATAGAATTGGTAGGTAAAAATAGAAATAACCACATTATGAAATATATATTAAGATTATATTCAATAATAATCTATTTATTAATTCTTAGTAAATAAGCACTCAATTTTTTTAATAAATTCGTTTTATTCTTCAAAAATACGTCTTCTTTAAAAATGATTTTTATTGTTTTTTTAGAAAATAATAGAATTATTTTTTTCCACTTTTCTAAAATGTATTTTATAAGATTAATTTCATCTTTTGAAATCATAATATCAAAATCATATTAGAGTTAATTTTTGGTATTTTTCTAAAAAGATTGATTTTATAGTGAATAGTGAAAAAAATATTTTTTTATTGAAAACCGTATTTTTATTTCAATAATTTACAATGTAACATTTTATTTTAAAATAAATTTAAAGTAAAATTAGTTATTTAATATTATTAAAATTTTAATTAAGTTCATTTTAATCAATTTTGTGATTTGATTTAGTATAAATACATTTTTATACATAAAACATATTTTTCTGAAAAACTATTTTTCATTGCGTTTTGAGTTTTAATATAAAATTAATTTCTACCAGTTATTAAAATTGAATTATGAAAAATTTATTCCATATTTGGAATCATGAGGTCTAAATTTTTTAAATAGGTCCCTTTTTTCTAGTCAATATGAATAGTATTCATAGTAAATTATTATCACCATGGTAAGGGTAAATTGGGTAATTAAGGCTAAAAGTAATATAATAAGATGTTAAAAATCAACCCACCACTTTCATTAATTTTATTTTATGGTTATATTTCATCCATAATCATCCCAAATTCAAAAATATGACCTTTTTTCAAATTTTCTATGATTTTAACCTTTATATTATTTTAGTGATAAATAAAGACAAAAATGTCACTTTTATTCTTTTAATATCTATAATACCTTATTATAGGGTTAAATACAACTTATGTTTGGTTAAAAATATTAATTTGAAAGATGAATGGTTTTTTATAATGTTTTAATTTTTAGTGATGAAATAATTACATTAAATGTTTACACAACATCAATGCAATATTTATTTATTTAATAGGAAAATAAAATAAATGATTTTAAAATTATTACAAGTGATATAATTTGAATCAATTAATGTGTCCCAGGAATTTTATAGATAGATATGAAATTTTAGGAAAGTTTTAAAGGTTTATATTATAATTTCCTTTTTCTTGATGTATTTTATGTCAAATTAAATGAATAGTGTCAGAAATGACATTAATGATATTTTATAATAAATAATATTTTATTAAATTATTTAAAATTCATAAAAATGTTATATTGATCAAAATTAATGTTATATGGTTTAAAAAATAAACCATGATCCATTTATATGTCTTTTTAATTTTATAGCATCATTATTGACCCTCAATGTATAGAAAACTTTAATACTGTGATAATTGTCAAAAGAGTTAATTAGGGTTAAAACTAAAAGATTAGGGTGAAAACATAAAAAAACCTGTCCAAATTTTATTTTATAAGAATATTTATACTATTAATCATCTTATATTCTAATTATATCAATTTGTATTAATTTGGAGATAAAAAATAATTTATATTAATTTAATACTTTAAGAAATTCCAAGAATGTCCCTCCCCTCACTTATAAAAGGATGCACCTTCTCTCAATTCTTCACAAAACTTTGATCCATATAACTCCAACAACATCTACCCACTACTCTTATAAACATACTTATCTAAGTTTTCAAGGTTATATTATTTTTAAGATACCAACCCTATGTCCCTTCAGAGAAGAACTAAAGGATCCTTTTCGAAGAAGAGGTAATCATCTTTACTGACTCTTTCAAATTTCTTTCTTTTTAAAATTCATCGAAATCCATTGTAACCATACTAAAATAATAAATCAAGTATAATAAAAATATTTATATGTTATTATAATTATGGTACAATAATTTTACATCTCTTTTTTATCCCATGAAAAGTGAAAACATTTCCCATGCATACGTACAGCTTACTGTCTTCACATAGCGATGTAATTCGTTTGTCGTCACCACTTTACTTGAATGGATATAAATATATAAATAATGAATATATATTATATTTGTGAAATAAATATTCCCATCTAATTTTTATATCATATATACCTTCTTACCTTCCAATCTGTTGGAAAATGATAACGTCTCTCATGTGTATGTGTGGACTACCACCTCCACGAAGCGACGTGATCCATTTTTATTTTTTGCTTTAAATTGAAGGTAATAAGGATAGATTTTATGAATATATATGATATTTATATCATTATTAATATTATGGATATTATATAACCACAATCAAAGTACAAATACCAGAACTTCCATAAAAAACATGCATGAGAAAATAAATAAGTTAACATCCAAAACAATGATAATAATAAAATATTTTTTAAAAACGGGTGATAAGATGTTATAAGAGGATCATATATGGTATTATAAATATTATTATAATTATGGTATAAATTAATAACATGTTTAAAACTATTATACATGAGTTTAAATCACAATCAACTAAGATGAAATGTGAGGTAAGGGATTTCATCTCAATTTCCACTCAATTGAGACTTATTCAGTATTATGTTCCTATTTACTTAATGTGGTGTATATACTTACCTTTTAAGGTATTTAAAATGAATATAAATTTATTTAATAATATTAATGATTCAATTCAATTAATCTATCAATATTAATGTTAAAAATAAAATATGAATCTTATTACTCTTTTTGATCAGGTATTTTTTCTCCCATGTCCATATTTTTCAAATTTATTTTTAAAAAATAATTTTTATTACTCAAATGATTTATTAAGGAAATTTAAGTTATCCTTGAGTTTTTATATCATTTTAAATTAACATTTCTAATTTTTTCCATAAAGGTACATTTTCAACCTTTTTATAATAAATCAAAAGGAATGTTTTCTTTTATCGCATATAGCATTAACGAACTTTACTACTTCCATAACCATTTTAATTCATTTAGATTTTTCTATAAATTTTAAATGGTTTAAAAATAAAACTCTTTAATGAAATATTATTTTAAAATTTTCATTTCCATTTCCAACTATTCCTTAAATGAATCGATTTTACTATAAAATATATTTTTTTATCATCATCTCTCATCTCGTAATTAATCTCATGGAAATTAATTTTTTCTTGAAACATTCACTTTATTATAATCATTAGAAACTAATTTTACCTTAAATATCCATATTATTTGTATCATGTATATTCTTATTTCCTAAACCATATATGATTTCTATATATAGTGTTTTAATTTGAAATTCATTTGATTGACTGGGGAATTATTGATAATCTATATTGTTTTCTTGATATGGAAATTTTTTAAAGAGGTGTATTGTTTATGAATTTAATTTTATCATTCACCATATGAGGAATGCATTGTCCATGCAGTGATGGGTGGGCCCAAAATTATATAGCCACTCAATTCATCTGTAGGTCTCATGTGACAAATCAGTTGACCAAATTAAATGGGTCTTTACCCATAGTTTTAAACTTTCTTGGCACAAGGTCTTAAAGGTAGAGATATCAGATGTCTGAGATCAATACATCTAATAGTATGAATATCCTTCATTTATAATTTATTTATTACTATACATTATATTATTTCATTGATATTATCCATGGATTCATTTTGTGGTCAAGTTATTAATTAAATGGCATGTGTTTCCTATTATTTAACTTTTTTATATTGATTATGCCTTATTTACTCATGATATATTCCATTGTACATAAATCTTACTGAGTATTTGAGGTCTCACTTATTTTTTTTCCTTTTACCATGATATGAAGAATAAATATCTAAATGGGTTTCAAGGATGCAGATCATTTTCTTTTATTATGTTTTATGTTTTATTTCCAATATAATAAGGGAATTATGTATATATCTAGTTCCCTAAGAATACTAAACTGATCAATCCATGGTGATATGATCTCTTATATATATATATATCAATATAATAAATTAGACACAAAATCTTTGTTACTAGAGTTGAGATTGTTAAAAAATATGTCAGTGACATAGGTAGAAATGAAAATAAATTATACTCACAATGATTTTTGTTGATATATTTATAATATATAATATTTATATATGTTGTAGGATATATATATAGATATAGGGAATCCTCATGAGTCCATAAGTGATTTGGATATAGATGAACTCGATGTATAAGGTATTTTCTATATATATATATTATTATTTAATGATTCATTTTAGATGTATAATTAAAATTTGTTTTCTATTTACAAAATTTTTGTAGTAAAGAAAAAATGAATATCACATTATATTGTCATATTCATTACCTAATAGATGATCTTGTATTGTCATGAAAAAATAGTACAACAACAATAGAGTGATTTGTTAAATGTGGTAACTAAATTTATATGAATTCATGTTATTGGTTTCTCAAGAAGACTGAAAATACCTTTTTAGTGTTTTAAAACACTAAAACATTCATGTAGTGGTCAAAACTATATAAAAAACCTCATATTGACATAAAATCATAGGAAAAATATTTTTTAATTTTTTTTAATGTGTATAATCAGATAAAACATCAATATGAAGTGTGGAGTTCTCGAACTGACTGAATAAACAAATTTTAAAGAATTGATAGTCTTTAAAAACATGTTTTAGGGGGGAAACCAAGAAAATAACCTCTAGTTATCATTAATTAATGAGAAATTAACTATATATATATTTTTTAAATGTAGGAACTGACATTACATCATTTTATGTTTGGATTTTTATGGTATTATTGAAAATTCATTTTTAGTGTTTTAAAATATTAAAACATGTGTGTAACAATAAAAAACATATCAAAAGACCATGAATTGATGTGAAATAATATAAAAACTATCTTTGAATTATTTTTTATGTGTATGAGCATACATAAAATCAATCTGATGTGTGGCGTGCTTTTACTTAGTTGATAAGCATTTTTGAAGGATATTACAGTCTTTAAAAACATTCTATAAGGGGTCAAACCCAATCAAATCACATCATATTGTCTTGAAAACATGGAAACATATAAGTTATTTTTTGAAATGTAGAAACTAACATCATATTAATGTGAGTTATTATTTTCTTGGGATGACCAAGAACGTATTTTAGTGTTTTAAAACATTTAAACATTTGTTTAACCATCAAAACTATATAAAATTACCGCATATTGATGTGAAATCATAGTAAAAATATGTTTGAATTATTTTTTATATGTATTATAAAAAAACATTCAAATATGATATACGGTGTACTCGAGCATCCAAAATAAGTAGTTCTTAAAGATTTGATAGTCCTTAAAATCATGTGTTATGGGTCAAAACCAATAAAATGAAATAATATTTTAGAAAAATCATAATATAAAAAAAATATTTATTTTTGAAATGTAAGAACTAAGAGTGTGTCAATTTGAGTTTCCATTTGCTCAGAATGACTAAAAATACCTTTTTAGTGTTTTAAAAGACTAAAACGTCTTGGAAATTGTAAAAACTATAAAAAACCCATGGATTTATATAATATCATCAAAAAAGTGTATTTAAATTATTTTTGATGTGTAATAGTATACATCATATAAATATGACATGCACTATTCATGGACTGACTGGATAAACTACTTTTAAAGATTTGATAGTCTTTAAAAATGTACACCATGAGGTCAAAACAAATAAAATATCCTTTAATTTCCATTAAATAACCTTAGATTAATTTTTAAAATATTAGAGTTGATGATGTTTTAATATGAGTGTTTTTTCTGAGATAATAGAAAACCTATTTTTAGTGTTTTAAAACACTAAAGCATGTGTGTAATAGTCAAAAATATTGAAAATAACCTCATATTGATTTGAAATTATAATAAAAATATATTTGAATTATTTATGTCATGTAAGACTAGATATAAATTCAATTCATCATGTGGTGTGCTTGGACTGACTAAATTTTCATCTTTTAAAGATTTGAAATTCTTTAAAATGTGTATCTGGGGGTTAAAACCAAGAAAAAAACCTTGCATTACTATGAAATCATAGGCATAAAAAACAACAATTTATTTGTGTAATATAGGAATTAATGGTGTCCCAATATAGGTTTTCATTTTCTTGGGATGACCGAAAATGCCTTTTAGGGTTTTAAAACTCTAAAACATGCGTGTAATGGTCAAATACATAGTAAACGACCTCAGATTAAAGTTAAATAACAGGAAAAAATTTATTTGAATTTTTTTTATGTGTAAGAACATAGGAAATGACATTCTAATATGCATTGTGCTCAAATTAATTAAATAATAGTTTCTAAAGAACTGGTAGTCTTTATAAATACACATTAGAGGGTCAAAACCAAACAAACAATATCCAATTATAGTGAAATCATAGGAAAAAACATATATTAATTTTTGAAATCTAGGAACTTACAACACATCAATCTGATTTATTATTTTCTTAAGGTAAACAAAAACACCTTTTTAGTTTTTTAAAACACTAAAATATGCATGTAACATTCAATACTATATAAAACCTTGTATTGATGTGAAATCATAGTAAATTTTTCTTTGAATTATTTATAATTTTTATGAGAAGATGACACATCAATCCATAATGTGGTGTTCTTAGACTGACTGAATAGGTATTTTATAAATAATTGACAGTATTTAAAAAAGTTCATCAAGGGTAAAACACTAAGAAAATGATATCCAGATACTATTTCATTTTAGGAATCTAAATGTAGATTTATTTTTGGAATATAAGAACTAAAATTACATCAATATAAATTTATGTTTTTTCAGGATGACTGGAAAAAATATTTTAGTTTTTTAAAATGATAAAATGTGTGTGAAATGATCAAAAACATAGAATACGACCATAAATTAATGTGAAATTATTAGAAAAAATTCTTGATGTTATTTTCTATGTGTATAAGAATATATCACCTAAAAATGTTGTGTGTTGTTATTGGATTTACTGAATAAATAATTTTTAAAAATTTAATGTCCTTAAAAATGTGCACTCAGAGGTCAAAACTAAGAAAATGACCTCTCATTGTTGTGAAGTCATATAAAAACAACCATAGATTTATTTTTAAAATATAAGGACTAATTCATTTTCAATATAAATTTTTGTATACTCAGGTTGAAAAAAATTCCTTCTTAGTGTTTTAAAACACTAAAACATGTGTATAAAGATCAAAACCATAGAAAAAGACCTCAGATTAACATGAAATCATAGAAAAACTATATTTGAATTATTTTTTATATGTAAAAGATAATGGAAAGTTAATCTGATAATAAATGGTCTTGGAATAATTGAACATACAGTTTTTAAAAATTTACTAATCTTTAAAAACTTGGTCTAGAGGATAAAAACCAATAAAATTACCTCTAATCAATGTGAAATCATAAGAAAAAACCTTGTATGTTAATTTGTGAAATTTAGGAACAAATGGCATGTTATTTCAAGTTTTCATTTTCTTAGGAGGACTAAAAATGCATTTTTTTGTATTTTGAAACACTATAACATTCATATAACTGTAAAAACCATAGAAAAAAATCACATATTTTCATAAAATCATAAGTAAACTTTGTTTGAATTATTTTTCAAATGTAAAAGCATAAAAAAGGTCAATTAAATGTGTGGTGTTCTCGAAATGAATGAATAAGTAGTTTTTAAAATATTTAACTATATTTAAAAATGTTTTTTAAGATGTAAAAACCAATAAAACATCATATTATTCCCATGAAATCTTAGTAAAACCAATATATTTTGACTTATATAATATAGAAACTAATGAATCATCATTCTGAGTTTTCATTTTCTCAAGATGACCAAAAAAGTTCTTTAGTGTTTTAAAACACTAAATCATACTTGTAGTAGTAAAAATTATATAAAACGATCACATATTAGTGTAAAATAATAATAAATATGTATTTGAACTATTTTTTATGTGTATAAGAAACTGACATGTCAATACATCTAGTGATGTGCTCAAACTAACTAAATAAAATATTTTTAAAGAATTTAGAAGTCTTTAAAAATGTGCTCCAGGGAGTAAAAAATAAGAAAATGGTCTATGATTCCTATGAAATTATATAAAAATAATGGTATATTTATTTTTGAAATGAAGTAACTCACACTGATCCGATCTGAGTTTTAATTTTCTCGTAATGATTGAAATGGTTTTTTAGTGTTTTAAAACACTGAAATGTGTTTGTGATGGTAATAATAATAAAAAACCATAGATCAAAGTGAAATCATAGGAAACATATCTTTGAATTATTTGTGACATGTATGAGGAGACGAAACATCAATCTAATCTGCAGTGTGCTCAGACTAATAGGATTAAAGGTTTTTAAAGATTTCATAGTCATTAAAAACATGCACCTATGAGTCAAAACCAAGTAAAAGGACTCTAATTTCTATGAACTCATAGGAAAATAACTTTAGATTTATTTTTGAAATATAAGAACTAATGACACATAATTCCAAGTTATTGTATTCTCAGGATAAATAAAAATTCCTTTTATTATTTTAAAACAATAAAACATGCATGTAATAGTCAAAAACATATAAAACAACCCTATATTAACATGAAATCATATAATAATTGTCTTTGAATTATTTTTTATGTGTATTAGGAGTGGACACATCAATATGACATGGATTATGCTTAAATGTATTGAATAATCATTTTTTAAAGATTTGATGATATTTAAAAATGCATGTTATGGGGTCAAAACCAAGAAAACAACATCTGATTGTCAGAAAATTATAGAAAAACAAACATATATTATTATTCTATATGTATAAATGGATAGTGCATTTGTCCAAGTTTTCATTTTCTCAATATGACTAAAAACAACCATTTAATGTTTTAAAACACAAAATAATGAATGTAACATCAAAACCATATAAAATGACCTTGGATTTATATGAAATCATATAAAAACTATCTTTGAATTATTTTTGATTTGTATGAGAAAATTCCACATCAATACAAAATGTGGTGTGCTTGGACTGACTGGATAAGTAGTTTTTAAATATTTAGTAGTCCTTAAAAGCATACACCATGGGGTTAAAACCACACAAACTACCTCTAATTTCCATGGAATATAAGTAAAATAACCATAGATTTTCTTTTTGAAATTTCAAAACCAACAACGCATTAGTATAAGTTTTTTTTTCTCAGGATGACTGAAAATTCCTTTTTAGTGTTTGAAAACACTAAAACATAACTATAACAGTCAAACCCAAATAAAATGGCCTCAGATTGATGTGAAATCATATAAAAATGAATTTGAATTATTTTTAATGTGCACGAGCATGATACATATCAATATAACATGCATTGTGCTTGAATTAAATGAATAATTAGTTTTTAATGATTTGATAATCTTTAAAAACATCTTCAAGAGGGACAAAACCAATAAAATGACCCCTGATTACCATTAACTCATAGGAAAACAATTGTGAATTTATTTTTTAATTATAGGAGTGTACTACACATCAATCCATGTTATAATTTTCTCCATATGACTGAAAAAAATTGTGTTTTAAAACTCTAAAAAATGCATATAACTGTCAAAACCAGAACAAATGATCTTGGATTGATGTGAAATCTTAAGAAAATTGTCTTTGAATTATTTTTGACATGTATGAGTAGATGACATGTCAATCTAAGTGTGGTGTTCTTAGACTAACTGAATAAGTAGTTTTTAAATATTTTATGGTCTTTAAAAATGCACATAGAGGAGTCAAAACTATAATTCCCCAATATTTTATTATATATTTATTTTTAAATAAATCTCTTTTATAGTGTCTGATACATGAAACCCCGATTCTAAATGAACTATAGTATAGCATACTATTATAACCTAGTAGTTAAATTTATAGGTTTGAATATGAAAAACTAAAATATGAAAATTATATGGTTTACAAATGTATAAAACAAATTCATTAATTATCAATTAATTAAGAATGAAAATAAAAATCATTTGAAAGTAAAAGAAATGTTTTTTTTAATATTTTTTTAGATTAATGTTTTTTTATCTTAATAAATTAAATTAATCACTATTGGTGAATGATTTTAATGAAATTTATATATTCAATCAAATTTTTTATCATTCATCTAACATATTTTTTAGGCATGGGATAAGAATAAATCTAGTTTTATGCTTAAAACTGTATTTTTCTAAAAACTAGTTTCGTCATGCTTTGTGTAATTATTTTAAAATAAATTTTTTCTAATTTTAGAGAAAAAATTACAAAATTAAATCTATTTTTAAAATAAACATGTCAAAATTATTTTAGAGTGAATTTTTGATAATTTTCTAAAAAGATTAATTTTTCAATGAATAGTGAAAAATACAGATTTTTATTTAAAAAATTATTTTATTTTAAATAATTTGAAAAGTTAAATTTTTTAAATGGTTTTAAAAGTAAAATTATTTCAATTAAATTATTATTAATCTAATTTAGTTAATTTTAATAAATTTTATGTTTAATTTTAATATAAAAACTTTTTATACTTAAGAAAACCTTTTCTTTGGAAAATCACTTTTTCATCATGATTACAGGTTTAATTTTAAATTAAATTCTTCCAATTATATAAATTTAATTTTATAAAATTTATTCCATGTTTGGAATTAGTATAATTAATATTAGCTCATAAGGCCAATTTATTTTTTGTTCATAATGAATAGTAAAAACAATAAAAAATTGTTACTGTGATTAAAGCTTAAACAGGTTTATTGGGGGTTAAAATAAAAATATAATGGTTTAAATGTCCTAAAAATTTGTCTAATTTATATTTTATGGAAATATTTATACCTTATCTCATTTAATGTTTGGTAATAGTCTAATTTAAATCCATTTTTCTAAGAAAGTTACTTGACATTATTCTAAAACTTTGAAAAATTTCAAGTGTGCCACTCACCTCAATTATAAAAGTGCAGCCCCCCCATCTCCTCATCTATCCTCACTTTAAGATCCTTTTGGTTCATCCAATCCCTACCCAAATTCTTTCCTTACATGTCTCCCCATGACCTATACTAGGTCTATTACATCCACCATCGCAGAACACAATGCAAGAAAGAAAATTATTGTAAATCGCAGGCCTGGGGACTTGTCTCCCCATAACCTATAGTCCCAAATTTTATTATAAAAACATCATAACAATTCTTTAGTTATAAAACTTTGAAGGTTTTACAAATAATAGTAGGTTCAAAAATTTATGAAGGAAGTCATACCTGAGGTAAGGTATTTTTTTCTCAAGTTGTCTTCTTTGGGACATAAGTTATGTTATGAACCTATCTTATTTTATAAGGTGTAAATATATCCCCTTTTAAATGTTAAATCATTAATTTCTTTATTATAATGATATTTAAAGTTTCATTTAAAGTTATTATTTCATGTGTATTAATATTTAAAAGTTACCAAAGCGGTAAAAGATTTATGTTTCAATCCTATTTTCAATTGATATTTTTTAACATTAAAATTTCTATTGAGGAATTTATATGATAATTTTATGATAAATACCTTTAATTTTTCTTCTCCTCTAATTAATTTTTAAGAATATAATTTTTCTATTCATTTTCCTCATTTTAAGTACTTAAGAGATCAAAAGAATTTTTTAAGGAAAACTCACTTTATTTCTCTCTTCGGTCGAAAATATTTTTTCTTCCATATCCATGTTTTTTAAAAATATTTTCAAGTGTGTTTTTAATATTCTAATATGATTTTTTAAAGTCATTTTTACCCATAACTTACTTTTTAAAAAAATTAAAAGTAATCTTTTTTTAATTTTCCGAATGAGGTACTTTTTGAATTTTTATAAAAGTGTGAAATGAATGTTTTCCTTTAACTTATAGGGTATAAAAAAAATTTATCATCATCATGATTTATCAATGCTCTAAAGATTCATTTACAAGTTTTCAATTTTATTTACAAATAAAATTGTTTCCTTAATATTTGGGAAATTTTTAGATTTTAAATAAGTGATTTAAAATTGAAAAGGGTATTTTTTATAGGAAATATTCCAATGATTATTTTAAAGGAATTTTCATTTATGATATCATACTTTGATGTTAATTGTGTTTTACTAGGGATATGATCCAATTATACCATCTTTATTATTTCTATTGATGGTTTATGATGATGAGATGTTTATAAAACCCATTTATTTTCCATGGGTTATGCTATGATGAATTTATTAATTGTTTATGAAACTTGTTTTCTTTGCATGGGTTATGATATGATGATATGATTAATGCTTTATGATCTTGTTCCACACATATGTATGGTTTTCATTATGATATGGGTGGGACTTAAATTATATATCCCTCCAATTCATTGGTTAAATCATTATATATCATGAGATAATTATGGGAAATAAGTTGATGTTCTTGATCCTCAATGGGAAATAAGTCGATGTGTTAGATCTGCTATGGGAAACAAGTCAATGGGCTTGATCCTCTATAAGAAATTGGTATTGATTCCTAATATTTTATGATTTCATGGTCTTGATATTTAACCATGAAATAAGAAATATTTTCTATACTTATTATCATGCCACACTTTTATTGCAGGAACTTATGGTTCGTGATTGATTTATGATAATTTCTCACTCTTATGATACATTTCATTTGAAATGATAAAGTTTTTTTCCATGAATCATGTTTATGATCCATGATAGGTTAGTATGAACTTTTTATATTATATTCATGATATCATACCCTTGTTCTTATATTATTATTTCTTATGATCATTGATTGATATCTCCCATTTTACCCTTAATAAGTATCTGAGCTCACCCTTTCTTATGTTTTCTTTCCCTAAGTTATGAAGAAATGGTTTAAGTAGGGTATTCTAATGATAAGTACTAAATGGGAAGATATTTTTGGGAAATATTTAATATCTTTTATGAAATAATAATATTTTGTATCTATTATCCAAATACACTAAACCTTTATGGTCCTTGGGTGTGTATTTGTGAAATTTATTGAATATTCATATAAAAATATATAATATTTATATATGAAAATCATGGGTCGCTATAATTGGAATCAAATCAAGGTTTATTTAAACTTTTGAAACTATGATGATAAAACTTTAGTGAGAACCCTTAGGATAATCCTATGTATAGGAGAATATCCTATGTTATGGTAAAGAAAGGATTGGGGTTTTCCTAGTAAAATATCCTTGTTTGGATACTACAAGTAGGCATGGTTTTATCATAGATGCATCTAGGGGTGATAACCACTGAAAAGATTTTTCAAGTATATCTCATCCATCATTCTGGTGCACAATGGGAGTTCTATAACTGTGCACCTAGTTTGACACTCCCAAGGGATATGCTTGGGTTAATTCACATTTTCTTTACAAACCATTATCAATGATTTCAAAATATTATGAATATGAATGACCTAATTTAAAACTAATTTTTATTATATTGAAAATAATGTGTTATGATTTAGAAATACTATAAATTATTTTCATGATTATGTTCTTTCCCACTATGATTATCATTGTTCATACTATGCTTTTTGGTTTCTTTCAATGTATAGAAACAGAAGGAACCATGATAACATTGAATGTGATGGACAATGTGGTGATTATGAGGAACCAAATGGGATTATGAATAGAGTGAAAGAAATTGTGATTATGAATAATCATTTATCAATATATATTATTAATAACTTTCACCATAACCAACTCTCATACTAATCAAAGAGAAGGATATAATTTTTTGAGAGAAAAGATAGTGGAGACCAAAGAGAAAAGAAATCTTAATTTACTTAATGTCAAAAATGTGGAAAGAGACACCCCTATAGAATGTATCAAAGTGAGGGTAAGATGTTTTATATGTGGAAATTAAGTTCATAGATCAAGGAATTTCCAAGGAGTTTAATGTATTCTGTGTGGGGAATATAGGAATTATCCAAAGCTAATGCCCTAATCTAAGGGTTAACTCCTAGACCAAGGAATTTCATGTATTATTAAAATTATTAAAGTGTACGAATTTAAGTATTGGGATATGATAATTATGTTTTATAATTTTTATATAAATGATATTATAGATATAAGAATCGAGATACATCTTAGGAATGTTTCACAATATATTTCCTTTAAGGATTTGAAAACATATATGGAAAGGTACTGATAACCAAGAAAATTTATTTAGTGGTAATGTCATGATTAACATTGATAAAGTAAATGGGATAGTATTGGTGACCTTTAAATTGGTTAGTAATTTTTTTTAAAGTGATTTAGGTCATCTTTGATGAATTTAGTTGCATTTATGGAAATATGCTATGATTTTATTTTAGGAATAAGGATTATTTTAGTTTTTGGAAGAATATATGTTTTTGTATGATGCTAAATTAAGAGTTATGGATACCATCATGGGTTTATAATTTTAAGGTTGATCATGATTTCAAAATCATAGATACCCATTTTTAAGTTTTCAATGATAGTAAAAAAAAACTTAGGGCTTCGCCCCCCCCCCCCCCACACCGTCACCCTCGACCTAGCCCCCCCCCCCCGTCGCCGCCCTCCCCCGCCTCACTGCCTCGCCGCGCGCCCCGCCGCCCTCCACCGCTCGCCTCCATTGCCGGCCTCGTCGGCCTCCACCCTCCATGCTCCCTTCACCCTCTGTCCTCCCGCTTCAGCCATCCTCCGCCCTCCAGTCATCCTTCGCTCCCCTCCATCGTCCCTCTGCCCTCTGGCCTTAGACCTCCAGCCTCCGCCCCCTCCGTCTCCTACCCCTCTATCCTCCAGCCTCCGCCCTCTGCCCTCTTCCCCCTCGCCCCCCCCCCCCCCCCGCACCCCGAACACCCCCCCCCCACACTCCGGACAGCCCCCCCGCACCCCGAACAGCCCCCCCGCACCCTAGACACCCCTCCCCGCACCCTGGACAGCCCCCCCCCCCCCCCCCCCCCGCACCCCAGACCCCCCCCCCCCCCCCGCACTCTGGACATCCCCCTCACACCCCGGACACCCCTCCCCACACCCCAGACACCCCCCCCCTCGCTACCCGTCCCCTCACTGCCTTCTCTCCTCTGGTTCCCCGCCGCCACCGCCACCCATCCCCTCCCTCACCGCACCGCCTTTGGATCCAGCTCCCTTTCGCTACCTCTACTCTCCCTCGCAGCACCGCCTTTGTCTCCCCTCCCTTCTAGGTTTGTAGCGCAATCAGGTATGACATGGGCTTTCACTTACATTATTATTTTATCAATGGTTCATAAACAAATGATTAGTATTTATTTTAAATATAGTTGATTTGAAAAATGAAAATGTAATAAGTATTGTATAAATGTTTGTTATACAGATATTATTATGGATAATAGTTGGATTGATCTTCCAAATCGAACGTCTAGGGAATATTTCAATGGAATTATGCAGTTTATTGGCTTCAACATAGAATTTGAAAGTGACTATATTAGTTGTCCATGTATAAAATGTGCTAACAGATATCAATTCACACGAGATACTGTGAGGGAGCACCTATTCTTTAATGGATTTCTGAAAAATTATAAGAGTTGGACTCATCATGGAGAAGAATATGTTCGTTGTCAAAATACGAATGCAGCTCATATGAATGTTGATGCAAGGATGAATGATCCAATGCAAGAAATTCTTACTAAAATGGTATGTGAGTTTGATCCTGAAAGCATTGACATCTAGAATCTTGAGACCGATGAGATAAATCTTCACTCTGGTGCAGATCGTGATTCGAGGAGGTTTTATGATGCACTTGATGATGCAAAAACAGAATTATATCCTGGATGTACTTCTTACAATAAACTATCATTTATCGTGGAGTTGTTTCATTTGAAGACTTTGAATAATTGGTCAGACACACCATTCGACATGGTTTTGGTGTTATTGAAAAAGGTTCTTCCTGTCGACACTAATATTCCTGAGTCATATTACTATGCTCGTAAGTTGATAGAGAACTTAGGTTTTACATATGAGACCATAGATGCATGTGCAAACAACTATATGTTTTTTAGAAAGAAAAATGCCCATTTGGATATTTTTACGGTTTTTGGTGCTTCCAGGTGGAAAAAGAACAAGGGAAATAAGACTCATCAAAGTCAGATTGCGATATAGGGGAAACCGATTGTCATAAAGAAAATGTGTTACTTTCCCCTTAAACTGAGGTTGAAAAGATTTTTTATGTCATCTAAAGTTTCTAATTTAATGAGATGGCATGCAAAAAGAGTTCATGAAATTGATATGTTAACCCACCCGACAGACTCTCATGCATGGAAAGATTTTGATAAGAGACATCCCGACTTTGCTAAAGATGTTCGTAATGTCCGATTGGGATTGGTAGTAGATGGTTTCAATCCATTCAAGTCTATGGTTGGTGTAACTCATAGCACATGGCCCGTGGTGTTGTTTCCATATAATCTTCCTCCGTGGCTTTGTATGAAGCAACAATTTATATTACTTTCCACTCTTATTGATGAACCTAAAAGTCTGGGGGATAAGATTGATGTTTACCTTCATCCATTGATTGATGAGTTGAATGAATTTTGGGGCGATGGTGTGATGACTTATGACTGTGAAACGAATGAAATGTTCAAACTTTAGGCTGCTTTATTGTGGACAATCAATGACTTCCTAGCTTATGCAAATTTATCAGGCTAGAGTACGAAAGGGGAATTTTCTTTCCCTTGATGTAATAAAAGTAAAAAATTTGTATGGCTTAAACATTCCAAAAAATGGGAATACATGGGTCACAGACGTTTTCTCCCCCCTCAGCATAGGTTAATAAAGGACAGAGTGGCATTTGATGGTTCTAGAGAGTTCATCCCAACACCAAAGATCATGACAGGAGTTGAAATGTTATCGCAAATTGAGGAAGAAAACATTTGCACGATATATGAAATTCAGGATTTGGTGGCTCCTCCAGTACGTAATATTCATGCTGCGGGTAGGCAGTGCAGTCACAATTGGAAAAAGAAAATTATTTTTTATAGACTTCCATATTGGAAAACTAACATGCTGAGGCATAATTTGGATGTCATGCACACTGAAAAAAAATGTTTGTGATAACATATTGTGGACCATTTTAGGTGTCAGTGGAAAATCAAAGGACCATGTTAATGCACGCCATTATTTGGAAGAAATGGGTTTAAGGAAATAGTTGCATTTACAGTTAGCTGAGGGAAATAAGGCATATATGCCTGGTGCACAGTATACAATGACTAAAAAGGAGAAAGAGACATTTATTTCCATTTTGAATATGGTCAAGGTTCCTGATGGTTACTCTTCTAATATTTCAAAGTTTGTGAATCTAACGAGAAAGACATTGAAAGGGTTGAAAAGTCATGACAATCACATACTACTTCAGCAGTTGATTCCAATCACAATTTGTGATTGTTTATCCCCTAATGTTGTTTAGCCATTAATTGAGATGAGTAATTTTTTTTAGACAGCTTTGTTTAAGAAATCAACTAATGAGTGATTTAAAAAGTTTGCAGGAACGGATTGTACTTACGCTTTGTCACTTTGAGAAACTTCCCCCCACCTCATTTTTCGATGTTATGGTCCACTTGACAGTGAACCTAACTGATGAAGTAATGACTGCTGGTCTAGTGCAATTTAGGTGGATGTATCCTATTGAACGGTATTTGAGTACATTGAAAAGATTTGTACGCAACAGAGATCGTCTGGAGGCATCAATAGCCAATGGTTATTTGATGGATGAGTGTACTAATTTTTGTGCAGAATATCTTACAGATATTGAAACAAAATTAGATAAGCCCTCTTGGATTCATGATGGTCCAGTTGGATAAGGAACCACATTTTATATGGACAACATCGAGTGGATACAAGCACATCGATATATCTTGTTCAATACTCCATCAGTTGCACCATTAATGCAGTAAGTATCTTATCAATGTACTTGTATAACTTTTACATGTTTTTTTACATAAGTTGATCATTTAAACATCGTGTTATCATTTTCAGGAAACACATTAATGAGATAAAAGAAGAGATGTATTGTGCGACTGAGTTGCAAATTCAATAATCTCATTATCCGTCATTTCATGATTGGTTCAAGGATTATGTATGTATAAATTGATTTTCATTATGAGTGAAGTATTATACTAATTTCTTTCTGCATATATCATTATCTAATTTTATAAATTATGTAGGTTCGTAAGATGAGGGAGTTAGGGGAACCCATGCTAACTGAAGTATTTATCCAACTGGCTGAGGGTCCATCTATAACGGCTCATCATTATAAATCTATTGATGCTAATGGTTTTCGAGTTCTCATTAAAGATGTTGATGAAAAACGAGCAACACAAAACAGTGGCATAAGTTTTCCATTTTTTTATTCTAGTTATTACTATGGTCAATTGATAGACATAATTGAAGTTGTATACACACACGTTTTGAAGTACATATTGTTAAAGTGTAATTGGGTTGATCCAGTGCATGGATGTAAATTCGATCAATATCAGTTTTCATTGGTGAATTTTAACTATATGTTATACAGAAATAATGAACGAGTTGAGAATGAACCTTTAATTTTGACATCACAAGTGGAACAAGTATTCTTTGTTATTTTGCCTTCGGATCCAAGTTGGAAAGTTGTTGTCAAAATGTATCGGTGAGGAGTGTTTTTATTTGAAGAAGATGAACCCAAGACTATTCCGTTTGTTTACCAACAGCTTGATCAACATACTGTAGTTCAACGTGAAGAAGATATTTATTGGGTCAGAGTGGCTGTTGAAGGAGAAACGGTCGATTTTCATGCTTAATAAAAGGTATAATTTTTTTCCCGCTATTCAGTATTGAATGTCCTAGGATATCATAAATTATATAACCATTTTAGAAATCCTTGTAAGTTTTAATCCTCACTTTTGGAAGTTTATTCAGTTATAAATATTTAGGGTTATTTTACTCTTGGTTTATTGATGTTATAGTTGGTGTATCTTCCCTTTGAGGTATTCTTCATCTGGTTCATGTGCTGCTTGAATTTTTATTAATTCTATCTGAAATTTGGCTATGCATTGACTGGTTTTGTACATAATTTGTATATCTGTTTTGTTAACTTTCTGATTTTTTAAAATTCATTCACAAATAATTATTCAATACATTTTTTGTTTGATTAACAATTGTACAAGTTTGATTTTTTAAGAACAATCCAATTTATCTTTTAGACGCTTTGGATAGTCCCCTTACTAATGTTTTCTATGACTGCATGCATGTCAGGGGAAGAGGCAGCATATCCACATCATCCATCTGAGGCATCTATGACTCAGGATCGAGGTATTTTTTAATATCATTGTATATATTTTTTATGTAATTGATAAACATATATATATATATATAACATATGTCAAATTATATATAAAATTTCAACAGGATCAGACTCGATTTCTTCTTCCTCTCGCAAGAGAGGCCTCGGTCATGGAATTTTATCATGGAATTCCGACACAACTATTGATGTTTCATTTGATGAGGTATTTCATCCTGTGAGACCGAATTCCCCTGCATTTATTCGTCAGCTGGGTCATATCATATGTGATCCACATTTATTTCCATTGACCACACGTGACTGGGCTTATATCCCTCAGGAAACATTAAATCGTCTTTGGAGGGAGGTTCAGGTAAGAAGACCATTTTACTTTATTCTCTATGTATAAACAATACTAATATATGTGATTTTTTTCTTTATAGAAAAATTTGAAAGTATGCCCCGAAGAGTTTCGGCCCGTGTGTATGAGAAAATGTCGTAAGATGTGGAAAGTCTATAAAGGCAAAGTGAAGAGGGACCACTGGGTACCAAATGTGGGTGCCCTAGACATTCTGGAAAAAGTCCCGAGAGGTGTCCTCTTGGATCAGTGGCGTGACTTGGTTGCATATTGTTCTACTGAGGGTGTTGCGGTTTGTGTATTTATTTTGGTGTATATATATTTTCAAGAATGTGTGATTTGTTTGAAATTTGAATGAATTGAATGTAGGAGGTGTCAGCACGCTATTCTGAGAATCGAGCGTTGTAGGGACCACCTCACAGGCTTACAACTCGTCATGTGTCTCAGATCCAACATGAGGTATTTATTATTAATTTTTTAATTTATTAATTAATATGGTTTTGTGTTTATATTCTATTCATATATAGTTGCGGGAGCAAGGTGCATCGACTGATAAAATGCCGGTGTGGATGAGGACTCGTGATCGCAATGATCCAGAGGCTTCAGCATTGATAGTAAGTGCTTGTACTTACCAATACTTATATAAATATGTATATTAACATATATATGTATATATATTTAAATATTTCACAGGATCAATTTGAAGCTGAGTTAGAACATCTTCTAGAGGACCAGTGACAACTTCCCATGCGAAGGGATGAGATCTTTCATCGCATTATTGGTCGAGATGGGCATGGATATAGTTTAACCTATGGAACAGGGATTCCTTGTTCTGTAGTGTCACACGCTGCAGTTTTCGGTCCTGTTATTGCTCAGATGACACAGTATTTGTCAGATTTTGAGGCACGGTTGCGCGCTTCCGAGGAGGCAAATGCGTAATTGACCGCTGAGGTTGGAGCACTGCGGGAATATGTGCATCCAGGTGATGGTGCAGGGGATCATACGATGCAGGTTTATACTGTATTTATTTATTTAAATTAAATTATTTTTGTTATGAAAATATTCATAATGTTTATTTTTTGTGGGGCCCTAGCCCACCGGATGGAGGTAGCAGTGATGACCATGTGTGATGCATCATATTCACGATGTGTGTATTTGTTTTTACTGGTGGGGTTGTTATTGATGTATAAGTTGGGTTTCTAGTGAGATTTTTTGTGATTTGGGGGTATCATGTGTGTTTTGATTTGACACAATGTTTGTGTGCACGAATTGAGAAGTAACCATGAAACTAATTAATGATTTGGATATTTTTTGTTCATTTAATTATTTAATGTTTTAAATTGCATGTTCTATAATAGTTTTGAAAAAACCATGTTCTGTAACCACCCCTGGACACCCCCCCACCCTCGGACACCCCCCACCCCCAGACAGCACCCCCACCCCCGGATAGCCCCCCCGCACCCCCGGACAGCCCCCCCCCCCCCACCCGGACAGCCCCCACCACCCCGAACAGCACCCCCACCCCCGGACATCTCCTCCACCACCCCGGACAACCTCCCGCACCCCTGTACAGCCCCCCCGCACCCCCCGGACAGCCCCCCCCACCCCGGACAGCCCCCACCACCCCGGACAGCACCCCCCACCCCCCGGACAGCCCCCCCTAGATAGCCCCCCCCACACCCCCGTATAGCACCCCTACACCCCCCGGACAGCCCCACCCCCCCACCCCTGACAGCCCCCACCACCTCGGACAGCACCCCCTACCCCCGAACAGCCCCCCCCCCCCCCCCCCCCCCCCGCACCCTGGATAGCCACCCCGCACCTTCGTACAGCCACCCTGCACCCCCCCCCCCCCCGAACAGCCCCCCCACCCCCGTACAGCCCCCCCCCCCACCCCGGACAGCCCCCCGCACCCCCATACACCCCCCCACCCCGCACCCCCCGGACAGTCCCACCCCCCCACCCCAGACAGCACCCCCCACCCCGTACAGCCCCCCCCCCCACCCCAGATAGCCCCCCCGGCACCCCCGTACATCCCCCCCACACCCCCCCCGGACAGCCCAACCCACCCCGAACAGCCCCCCCCCACCCCCAGACAACACCCACCACCCCCGGACAACACCCCCCACCCCCGGACAGCCCCCCCACACCCCCGGACAGCCCCCCCCCACCCCGAACAGCCCCCACCACCCCAGACAGCACCCCCACCCCCGGACAGCCCCCCCCCCACCCCGGACATCCCCCCTGCACCCACCCGGATATCCCCCCACCCCGGACAGCCCCCCCATACCCGTACAACCCCCCCCCACCCCGGCAGGCCCCCCTGCACCCCCATACAGCCCCCACCCCACCCCGCACCCCCCGGACAGCCCCCCCCCCCCCCCCCGGACAGCACCCCCACCCCCGTAAGACCCCCCACACCCCAGAAAAGCCCCACCGCACCCCCGTACAGCCCCCCCCCCCACACCCAAGACATCCCCCCCCACCCCCATGCAGCCCCCACCCCGCACCCCCCCGGACAGCCCCCCCCCCCCACCCCGGACAGCACCCCCACCCCCGGACAGCCCCCCCATCACCATACATCCCCCCTCCCCATCCCCATACAGCCCCCCCACCCCGGAGAGCCCCCCGCACCCCTGTACAGCCCCCCCACCCCACCCCAGACAGCCCCCCCGCACACCCGTACAGCCCACCCCACACCCCCGAACAGCCCCCCCACACCCCCGGACAGCCCCCCCCCCCCACCACGGACAGCCTGCCCCACCCCTGGAATCTTGGTGAATCTCAATCATCATGCATAAACAGAAATAAAAATAAAACAATGGTTGTAGAATCATCCACAGCTGACCTCAACATCTTATCCCAAACCAGGATTCCACATCAATTCAGATTATAATGTGACACTCACAAGCATAATTACCCAAACACACACACCCACTCAGGATCATTCTATTAATAGGGTACCCTCTCGAGTCCTTAGTTTCAATATGTATGAAGATGCATTCCTATTGGGATCCTCAGCAGTTCGACGCGCTCTAAAAGGGCGCGCTGGGTGGTCAAAACCACCCGAACGACCTCGGAATGCCACAAAATCATACAACAACAACCTCTGAGTGAATTTTTAAATGGTCTGATAGATGGAACGTCAATCAGAGGTGTCGTTTGACCGTGGTGACTGGAAACACGTTTCCGGAGTCATAAAACACCAAAACGGCGTGTCACGGTCGAATTCAGAGAAAACATGATTTGAATGACCTCAAACCACATGAGAACGATAGGAATATTATTCATGAGATGCAGGAGGAAACGTCACGTCCATCGGACGTGCGGTGCACGCGGTACGACCGAATGTGTCGTTTTCAGCAGTTCAGCGTGCTCTAAAAGGGCGCATTGGGTGGTCAAAACCACCCGAACGACCTCGGAATGCCACAAAATCATATGAAAACAACCGAGGAGTGAATTTTGAAATTTTTGGACAGACGGAACATCAATCAGAGGTTCCGTTTGACCACAGTGACCAGAAACGTGTTTCTAGAGTCATAAAACACCAAAACGGCGTGTCACGGTTAAATTCAGATCAAACGTACTCCGAATGACCTAAAACTGCATGAGAACGATATGAATATTATTCGTGAGATGTAAGAGGATACGACACATCCATCAGAAGTGCGGTACGCATGGTACGAACGAATGTGTCGTTTTCAGCAGTTCGGCGCGCTCTAAAAGGGCACGCTGGGTGGTCAAAACCACCCGAATGATCTCAGATTGCCACGAAACATACGACAACAATCGAGGTGTGAATTGTAAAATGGTAGGACAGAAGACACGTCAATCGGAGGTTTCATTTGACTGTAGTGACCGGAAACGCGTTTCTGGAGTCATAAAACACCAAAACGGCGTGTCACGGTCGAATTGAGAGAAAACGTACTCAGAATGACCCTAAATTGCATGAGAACGATAGTAATATTATTAGTGAGATTCAAGAGGATACGGTACATCCATCAGACGTGCGGTGTGTGTGGTACAACCAAATGTGTTGTTTTCAGGAGTTCGACGCGCTCTAAAAGGGCGCGCTGGTTGGTCAAAACCACCCGAACAACCTCGGATTGCTAGGAAATCATACGACAACAACCGCGGCTTGAATTTTGAAATGGTTGGATAGACATCACGTCAATCAGAGATGTCGTTTGACCGCAGTGACCGGAAACGCGTTTCCGGAGTCATAAAACACCAAAACAGCGTTTCACGGTCGAATTCAGAGCAAACATGCTCCAAATGACCTAAAACTGCACGAGAACAATAGGAATATTATTTGTGAGATGCAGGAGGAGACAGAATATCCATCGGATGTGCGGTGCGTGTGGTATGACCGAATGTGTCATTTTCAGTAGTTCGACGCTCTCTAAAAGGGCGCGTTTGGTGGTCAAAACCACCCGAAAGACCTCGGATTGCCACGAAATCATACGAAAACAACCACAGTGTGAATTGTGAAATGTTTGGATAGACGGCACGTCAATCAAAGGTGTCGTTTGACCGCGGTGACCAGAAATGTGTTTCCAGAGTCATAAAACACCAAAACGGCGTGTCACGGTCGAATTCAGAGAAAACGTGCTTCGAATGACCTGAAACCGCACGAGAATGATAAGAATATTATTCGTGAGATGCAGGAGGATATGGCACATCCATCGGACGTGCGGTGCATGCGGTACGACTGAATGTGTCATTTTCAGCAGTTCGACGCGCTCTAAAAGGGCGCACTGGGTGGTCAAAACCACCCGAACGACCTCGTATTTCCACGAAATCATATGACAACAACCGAGGTGTAAATTGTGAAATGTTCGGATATAAGGCATGTTAATTAGAGGTTTCGTTTGACCGCAGTGACCGAAAACGCGTTTTCGGAGTCATAAAACACCAAAACGGCGTGTCACGACCGAATTCAGATAAAACGTGCTTCGAATGACCTGAAACCACACGAGAACGATAGGAATATTATTCGTGAGATGCAGGAGGAGAAGTCACATCCATCAGACATTCAGTTCATGCGGTACGACCGAATGTGTCGTTTTCAGCAGTTCTGCGCACTCTAAAAGGGCGTGCTGGGTT
The DNA here is from genome assembly GCA_963277665.1 of Viscum album. NCBI lineage: Eukaryota > Viridiplantae > Streptophyta > Magnoliopsida > Santalales > Viscaceae > Viscum > Viscum album. Next base: position 2,129,536,963 of record OY728155.1, on the reverse strand, counting down.
GTCAAAACTACCCGAACGACCTCAGATTGCCACGAAATCGAACGACAACAACCGCGATGTGAATTGTGAAATGTTCGGATAGACGGCATGTCAATAGAAGGTTTTGTTTGACCACGGTGACCAGAAATGTGTTTCCGGAGTCATAAAACACCAAAACGGCGTGTCACGGTCGAATTCAGAGCAAACGTGCTCTGAATGACCTGAAACCGCACGAGAATGATAGGAATATTATTCGTGATATTTAGGAGGAGATGGAACATCCATAGAACATGCGGTGCGCGTGGTAAGACCGAATGTGTCGTTTTCAGCAGTTAGGCGTGCTCTAAAAGGGCACGCTGGGTGGTCAAAACCACCCGAACGACCTCGGATTGCCACGAAATCTTAATAAAACAACTGTGGTGTGAATTTTGAAATTTTCGGATAGACAGCATGTCAATCTAAGGTGTCGTTTGACCGCGGTGACCAGAAATGCGTTTCCGGAGTCATAAAACACCAAAACGGCGTGTCACGGTCGAATTCAGAGAAAACATGCTCCGAATGACCTGAAATCGCATGAGAATGATAGGAATATTATTCGTGAGATATAGGAGGAGATGGAACATCCATCGAACATGCGGTGCACGCAGTACAACCGAATGTGTCGTTTTCAGCAGTTCGACGCGCTCTAAAAGGGCATGCTGGGTGATCAAAATCACTCGAACGACCTCGGATTGGCACGAAATCATATGACAACAACTACGGTGTGAATTTTAAAATGGTTAGATAGATATCATGTCACTCGGAGGTGTCATTTGACCGCGGTGACCAGAAACGCGTTTCTGGGGTCATAAAACACCAAAACGGCGTGTCACGGTCGAATTCAGAACAAACGTGCTCCGAATGACCTAAAACCACACAAGAACGATAATAATATTATTCGTGAGATGTAGGAGGAGACGTCACATCCATCGGACGTGTAGTGCACGCGGTACGACCGAATGTGTTGTTTTCAGCAGTTCGGCGCGCTCTAAAAGGGCGCGCTGGGTGGTCAAAACCACCCGAACGACCTCGGATTGCCATAAAATCATACGAAAACAACTGCGGTGTGAATTGTCAAATGTTCTGACATACATCATGTCAATTGGAGGTGTCGTTTGACCGCGGTGACCAGAAACACATTTCTGGAGTCATAAAACACCAAAACGGCGTGTCACGGTCGAATTCAGAGAAAACGTGCTCCAAATGACCTGAAACCTCACGAGAATGATAGAAATATTATTATTGAGATGCAGGAGGATAAAAAACATCCATTGGACATGCGGTGCGTGTGGTACGACCGAATGTGTCGTTTTCAGCAGTTCGGCACGCTCTAAAAGGGCGCGCTGGGTGGTCAAAACCACCCGAACGACCTCAGATTCTCACGAAATCATATGACAACAACCGCGGTGTGAATTTTGAAATGTTCAGACAGAAGGAATGTCAATAGGAGGTTTCGTTTGACCACGGTGACCGGAAATGCGTTTCCGGAGTCATAAAACACCAAAACGGCGTGTCACGGTCGAATTCAGAGCAAACGTACTCCGAATGACCTGAAACTGCACGAGAATGATAGGAATATTATTTGTGAGATACAAGAGGATATGGAACGTCCATTGGACGTGCGGTGCATGTGGAAAACATTCATTTTAAGACAACAAAAAACACTTTCCTAAACTAAAGCAAAGACTCCAAAATAAGATAAACAAATTCAAAAATGATAACTTTTCTTAAATTGGTGGTTTTAAATTATTATAGCTCCCATGAGATGTGAGATTTAATTTTATTATATGTATATAATAACTTAATAAAGATTCCAAATTTACATTTGTTTTGTTTAGTTTTATTTGTATCTTATTGTAGGTTTTTAAAGCAGATGGTTGTGGATCCTTGAAGCACGTCTATCATTTATTATTTATGATGATCTTTATGTTTATTGTGTTTGGATTTGTTTTTCATTTTTTATGATTTATATGCTGTTTTTTTTATTCTGTATCATGAAAAAAAATTAAAAAAAATCCAGTGTAGCGACCGCTAGTGGCAGTCGCTGTAGTCCGGATTTTTGTCCGGCTTCAGCGACGGCCACCAGCGGTCACTATAGGCCAGAATTCCGGCTGGCATCAGCGACCGTTGCGGTCACTGTAGGCTGAAGTCTCGGCCACCTTCAGCGACTGCCATTGGCGATCGTTGGGCTGTCTCTACAGGCCAATAGCAACCACCAATGGCGGTCGCTATAAGTGGAATTTTTAGTAGTGATAATATATTAAGGTTTAAATACCCTTTTGGTTAGTGTATGATTTGATGTTAACTTTATTAGGGATAGTGGGATATAGATAATTTTAATGGTTAATAATTGATTCATTTATAAGGTGATATTTTCAAAAATATTTATGGTCAAACTAAGGATTACCTTTCAGGTTAGTATATAAATTTGATTCATGATATTTTATTGTGAATTTATATAGTGATTTATCATGATGATTAATGATATTTTTGGAGAAGTAATATGAATAGTATGATATAACCTTTAAGGTTAAAATTTTCTTTAATTTTGGGGTTATTGATGTTATTTGGGATATGGGGTTATTTATTTATGGAATGATCTATGTCAAACCTTTGGTTTTATTGTTTAATTTTAGAGATTAATGTATTATTTATTTATATTAAGGTTAATTAATTTAGAGTATTATATTACATTATACAAACCATTTTTGTTTTATTAAAGATAGTAGGAATGGATTTTTATTCTTTTTTTAATTATATGATTCATTAAACTTAAATTTTAGTGCTAGGAATAAAAAAATCATCATGAATATTCATTACATGGAGTAATGTATGAAGTTGAAGTTGATAAAAGTACAACTAAAGGATGAAATTATTCTTATGAAATAGAAAATATCAAGTAATTAAATTTTATGGTGTTATCTATGTTGATAGTAAAATAATACCTCAACATTAGTTAAAGGATATTGAAATAAAATGTTATACTTTTACTTTCATTTATGATGAATTGATGGTCTTTTCAGCCATCATAGATTTATGGTTATGTGGTTGTTAACTTTCTCCTGACCATGTTCACTATAACTATATATTATTCCTTGGGAATTAATGTTCATCTCCGTGTCTATATTTTCACAACCCATTAATGTTATCCTATTTGGAAACCTAGTTTTACAGGACCATCATATCTCCATTTCTCTCTTTTCAAATGAAGTTTTATTATCCCTCTCTATGATGTGGATTTTCAAAAAAGGTTTAACCTTTGATAACCGAGATAAAATTGTGTGAGATAAATTTATTTAAGATGTGTAGAATATAAAACCTTGATATTTTATGATATATTTCTTTTTAAATAAATCTCTTTGATAGCTTGTGATACACGCCAACCAGAGTCTAAATGAACTATAATATAGTTTATAATTACAACCTAGCCATTAAATTGGAAGGTATGAATAAGACTAACTAAATTATGAAAATTATATGTTTTACACATGTATAAAATAAATTCATTGGTCATAAATTGATTAGAAATGAAAATAAATATTATTTGAATGTAAAATAAATGTTTCTCTAAAAAACTATTTTTGTGTGTGCAATGTGTTTTTATCTTAATAAATTAAATTAATCACTATTTATGAATAATTTTAATTAAATTTATATATTCAATCAAATTTTTTATCATTCATATAATATTTTTTTAGGCATGGGACAAGAATTAATCCAGTTTTTTTCTTAAAAACTATATTTTTCTAAAAAGTGTTTTCGTTGCGTTTTGAGCACTTATTTTAAAATTAATTTTTTCCACTTTTATAAAATTTATTTGAAAAAATTAAATTATTTTTTAAAATCAAAATTTCAAAATTATCTTAGACTGAATTTTTGATAATTTTCTAAAAATATTAATTTTTGATGAATGGTGAAAAATACTAGTTTTTATTAAAAATTGAAATTTCATTTAAAGAATTTACAAAGTTCCATTTTATTTTAAAATAGTTTTAAAAGTAAAATTAGTAAAATTATATTATTATTAATCCTATTTATTTCATTTCACTCAATTTTATTTTGTTTTTTTATATAAAAACTTTTATACTTAGGAAATATTTTTCTTTGGAAAACTGCTTTTTCATCACAGTTATAGGTTTAATTTTAAATTAAATTCTGCCAAATTTTTTAATTGAATTTCATAAAATGGGTTTCATATTTTTAATTAGAATTATTTATATTAGTTAATAATTTCAACTTAATTTTTGGTCCGAATTAATAGTAAAAACAATAAAAATTTGTTATCATGGTTAAGGTTAAAACGGGTTTAACGGAGGTTAAACTAAAATTTTAAGGATTAAAATGACCTAAAAACTTATCTAATTTCTATTGTTTTTCCATATTTTGACCTTATCTATTCTATGGTTATTTAATGGTCCATTTTGGAGTCATTTTTCCAAAAACATTGACTTGACGTTATTTTAAAACATTGAAAAATTACAAGTGTGTCACTCACCTCAATTATAAAAGTCCCCCCATCCTCTTCTCTACACACTTCAAGATCAACTCGGTTTAGTCAATACCAACTCAAATTCCTTCCTTAAATCTCTCCCCATGACCTAGATTCTCTAGTTTTATGAGAAAACCATCTTAATAATACTTTAGGTACAATCCTAAAGAGGTTTTCTGAAAAAGAGGAGGTTCAAAAACGTATAAAGGAAGTTGGACCTGAGGTAAGGGAGTTTTTTCTCAAATTTTCTTCTTTGGGATATAAGTTATTTTATATATCTATATTATTTTATTACGTGTATATACATCCCATTTGACATCTTATATCATAAATTCCATTATTTTCATGATATATAATGTTTCTATAATGCCCCAGCCTTAAAACATTACATAATCTTGAGATAAGTCAATAATTTGAATTTAATTCACATAGAGGATCTTTACAAGTTTAGAGTTTTAAATAATTTGGCCATTATTAATACATTATATCTCAAATATTACAAATTATACACTTTTACTCTATCCAAATTTTTTATAATAATAAAACTCCTTAAATAAAATAAGAATTCTTTTCTTGATAAAAATCTTCTTGAATTCTTCCTTTCTCTTACCCTTCCTTATACCCTATGAAAAACATTTCAAAAACATGGGATAAACATAAAAAGATCAGTAAGGGTTAAAAAAATAAGTAAATAAAACATTAGTCCATGAATACATACAAATCAATGAAATCACACTTTTCACTCATAAAACATAATATCTTTAACATACCTCATGAAATCATAATATTTATGAATAAATCATAGAAATAATAAATCATAAAGGTAACTTGTGGCATCCATGACATACTTACATTATAGCTTTCACATATACATAGGGATTAACCTTCATGGTTATGTTTGGAATACCCATCACAGTATATTCCCTAAATCTCTTAGGAGAAACCTTAATGTTTACCTCCGTAAATTTACCCAATGCATTAGAGAGCTATCACGGGCTCACCCACCCTTGATTTATCATGGAATGTCATGTATATATAAGAAATTCCAAAGAACCATAACATAACCATAACACATGAACAAACATAAAATAAAAATAACATTTCCACATTGCAATCATAAGACATCATTTCAAGATATTGATATAATCAATCCATTTTCAAACCCATTTTCAAAAAAAATACCTAAAAAAGAATATTTTATTTAATTTTTTTAAAAAAACATTATAGCTTATAGATGAATCTAGATATAAAATAATACTCATGGCGATGGAAAGGTCATTGTCGCCACGTACTTTAAAAAGAAACATTTATTTTGTTATTTTATCATGAACCGCTTTCTTCAAGATAAGGTAAGGGGCAACAAAGTGCCACGCCCTTCCTTCATCCAATTGAAAGAGGTATAATGACCTATGAGTCCCACATTCGATAGGCCCCGGAGTGGAAACTATCACCAAGGTTATAGAATCTCACATATAAATGGAAGGCAATACCATTTTTGTAGAAGAAGATCGGGTGATAATATGGAAAATACCAAACTCCAAATATCAAAAGTAAAAGTAAAGCCAAAATCCATTCCCACATGCATGTTCAAAAGTAAATATGATAAAAGGTACAAAAAAAGTACCAAAACAAGTACCAAAAGAAAAGAGGCTAAGTAGAAACAACAACTAATCCTAACACCCAAGCTAGTAAAGTCCAACACAGTCCTCGAAGTCCTCCCAAAAACCTGAAAATAGTTTTATATACGTAGGGTGGGTATATAAGTATACCTAGTAGGAAAAATAAATCCACCCATGCACAGGTGAGGGAACATACTAATGTATATGTGAAAAAAAATAGTAGAACCTCAAATCACCAACCAAGGAATACTAACCATCCCAACCTCACTAAGGCACACTCACCAAATAATGTAAGTCAAGTAAAGTAGTAGTATAAGAACATTGATATTTGGGTACCTCACACCAATTTCACACTGGTTAGCTTCTCATTACCAATAGATAATGTTTTGAAATTTCCTCTCTTCACATACATAGTCCCACTACCACAACCCACCCACATACATCTGGGCCTCAAACCACACACAATCTCACCCACAAACACCTGGGCCACAATAACCACGTCTCTCGCCCGAAGACACCTGGGCCACATCCCAAAGATACTTGGAAAAAAATATAGCTCGTAAACACCTAGGACTCTCATCCACAACAAACCCTTTCCTAAAGGATCTTGGGATATGGTAATCCTCAAGCCATTACATCCTACCCAAATACGCTCGAGTAGTAAGAAACTGGAAGAGAGTGTGAGGAAGAAAATCTGTAACCAGTCATCCATCCTCCCACCTGGATATTGGGAAAGACACCCTCCCCCAAGAAATGGGGGTGTTCGGCACATGGTTATCAATAAGGGTGGGGTGCGTCTATAAATCACAAGAAATTAAAATATATATATATGTGTGTGTAAACAAACACTCATCCCAAACTATGGGTTTCCAAACAAGCAACCATCCCACACAAACCACCTTTGTTGCTACCCCTATATGTACAACCACATGAACAACCACATTAAAACACAAGACTAACCCCTTTTAATTTAACCACTTTCCATTTATTAATTAAGGGGTTCACTTTAATTTATTCCTATGCCACCGGTAAACTACCAACCACAACCATACCAAAACAACAAGAAAAACTAAACTACAGTCCCACTGCACAATAACACAAAACCAGATTTGTAGTCTCACTAGACACTCTCGTTTGACCACTGCCAATTATCATTCTTCAAATTTATACTGCACAATTACTAATATGTCCTACTTTAGTCCCATTATATACAATTCCATATCCACACGGTAGTCCCACTGTCCAACGTCGCTCCACGACCACAACACAACAAGGCAGTTCGGCTGCCTATAAGTTCATCCATTCCACAATCGATCAATATCTCGGACTGGGATACTAACAAACCCCATATACTACCCCACACAAGCCCATATAAAATACTATTAACCCACATCCCTGTTGAACACACATAACACACCATTATCATGGAACCAACTCCTCTATCCAACCTTGTACCCACAACCGTGCTCACAACAGCAGCACCACACAACTCACACAAGGTCACACAATTCAACAGAACACAGCACTCAGCCACACCTATCAACATGACATGTATATATTCATATTTAACTATAATAGTTTCTTTAATTCTACTTAATTATAACTAGGGTGATCACACAATAAGTTTGATCCTGGGGAATCTATTTATTTAACCAAGTATATGTGGTTTAACAGTTGTTCATATTACGGTTGCTTATCAAAGCATCCCAACAAAACAGAACATCACTAACGCACAATAAAATACCACCAGTGGTCATGTTTTTTAGGATTAATAAATTCAAAAAAATCCATAAAATAATCAAAGATAAAAAATAAGACAGTCAATCAACATGAAACCACTCCCTACCCTTTATTTTACTTACCCCTATTATCTCTTGATAATATTTACTTCTTGTTTATTTATTGTTTTAAGAAAAGTGTTCATACATTCCTCATAATTAATCATTAGTACACCCATCCTACATGATGAACAATTAAAGATAGATAGAAAAAATCCCTACCTGATGATCAAAGGATCGAAGTTCCTCCTTGCGCCAAGAACAGGGGTTGCGCAAGCAGTAGGGAAGAACTCCAAGAAAACTGAGCATGAGGGGCTCTAGCATAGTCGCATGAATTTTCTAGGGAGGAAGGGTCTAGGATCACCAATGGGAAATATAAAACACACAATGAAGGAAATATCTTGTCTTTGAAGAGCCAGATTCTATGTTAAAGGAAGAAGGGTTTCCAAAAGTCATTAATCATGGGATCATGGACAATATTACACGGTTTGAGTATCTCAAAGTCCTCAGAAGATTAGGTAATTAAAGGTAAAATTAATATCCTTTAAAAAAATCTTATAAATTCCCAAACAATACTTTAAACTCGGTTTATATCAAATAATACGTAAGAGGGGAAAACGAGAAAACTAGGAAAAATTGGGAAAAATTGCAAATGAGTCACCGATGGGTGAGTCACCAACGCAGAGCTATCGACAGGTGAGATACCGAGGTGACCTACCGAAGCTGAGCCACCGACACTGGCCCACTGATGCAACAACCTACCAATGCAATGATCTACCGACGCAACAACCTACTGACACCCTGACCTATCGATGCCCTGACCTACCAATGACCTGACCTACTAACACCGATGCCCCTGACTCACCGATGTCCACGCCCCTAACTCATTGATGCCAATGCCCCTGACTCATCTATGTCAACACCCCTGACTCACCTATGTTGATGCCCCTGAAATTCCGACGCACTGACATGCTGAAACAATGACATGTTGACACACTGACATACCAACACACTGACATACCTATGCACTGACATGCCGATGGAAAACTGGAAATAAGAAAACTCTTGAAATGAGACACCCTTGCCTCCAAGAACACCTCAAACACTAGATTTTCATAAAGGAAGGGCCCAGTTAAATTCAGGTTATTACATCAGATACCTCTCAAACTATTCTCATCCTCGAGAATTTCAAAACTAACCCAAAAGAAAACAGGGGTCCGAACAACCACCCCTTAAGATACCTCTGAGGAGAAAATCATCTTGTGTTATTTTTAATGCTGGAATGAAAACCTCGACATCCTAGAACACTTAATTGTCATCTATCTCCTAAAAAAATGTAGAAACACTACCACTCCACTCCCTCAAGTAACCATAAAAACACCAAAGGTCATAGCATTGAGACACATGGATTAGGGAGATCCTTCCTCCCTATCAAGATATTATCTTCTTTGGGTGGAACTCTATCACACCCCGACCACAGATGCCCTTATTTTACTCTTTTCTTGGTATCGGTCTGAAATTTTCAATGTTTGTTTGTGTTGGAGGTTTCGCGCCGGTGCGCGGTCACCGCATCGTTAGCAGTGACCGTGCGTTCGGCCCCGGGTGACCGTGTGTTCACCCGGTGTTTTAAATATTAAAACTGTTAAGTTGACATTTTATTATTATTATTATTTAAATTGTTATTGTTATTTTTGAAGTCGTTTTTATTGTATGTATGTCTACATACATGTTTATTTAGGTGTATATATTTATATATGTGTATATATATATATATGTTTATATGTGCTTATGTATAAGTGTATATGTTTATATATGTTTAGATATATGTATATATGTCTATATATATATGTGTGTGCGCGCGCTATTTTTTAAATGGTTTTATTATTATAAATATTTCGGTTATAATTATTATTATTATAATTAACAAATTTTTATTTTATTATCATTATATTATATTATTATTATTATTATTATTATTATATTATTATTATTATCATTATTGTTATTACTTACGATATTATTATTATTATTATTATAAGGTTTTATTATTATTATAAAGTTTTATTATTATTATAAAGTTTTATTATTTTTAGGATTTGTTTTATTTAATTACTTATACTATCTTTCAATATTATTGTTAGTATAGTATTTTTATTTTATTATTATGATTATAGTATTTTATTATTATTATTATTATTATTATCTTATATAGATATATATGTTTTTTTTAGAAAACCCTAACCCTATTTCCCCTACCCAGCCGCCTACCCCACTCTCTCTCCCCCCTCTCTTTTCTCCTCTCTCCCCGCGGACCCCCACCTATGCGTAGCAGCCTAGCCAACGCCCATCTCCCCTTCCGCTCCGGCACGCTCCCCCTCTGGCGCCGCTCCCTCGCGCAGCACCTTCGGACCCTACTGAACCCGGCCTCCGCGTGACCTCCGGCATCCGGCCTCCATCCTGGCCCTCCGCGCCGTCCCTGTCCCCCGTTTCCCATCGCCGCACCCAGCCGCCGTTCCCGGCCTCCCTCTCCTTCGGCCGTCCCGGCCTTCCCCTCCGTCCGGCGGTCTGTCCCGATGACCCGGCGCGCTCCCCCTCCGGCGCACCCCCCTGTTCTGGCCTCCAATCCGGCGTCCGGCGGCCCGCACCGCCCGGCTTCCCTTCACCGACCGCCGCCCCCGCTTCCCGTCGCCGACCACCATCCCGGTTTTCCAGTGCCCCTCCCTTTTACGGCACCTCCCGCCCCTTTGGAGACCTTTCCGGTGAGCCCCCTACTAGCCAGTGGCCCTCGGCCCCCTTCCGGCGCCCCTCTCAGCCCTTCCGGCGAGACCCCGCCATCGTCCAGTGCCTCCGGCGATCCCCGCTCCGGCCAGTGACCTCCGCTGCTCGTTCCGACATTCCGTCCCACCCTTCGGCTCTCCTTTCGACATTCTGGCCGCCTTCGGCCACTTCCCGACTTTTTTTCGGCGCTCCGGCGCACCCCCTGGCTCCCGCACGACCCGCCTCCGCTGTCCGGTGTCATTCTGACGTCCCTTGCCCTGTTCCGGCAACCCCACCGGCGTTCCCCATCCCCACCGGCACCCTTGCTTCGCTCCGGAACCGCCTTCCGGCGCCCCCCGGTCCTTTCCGGCGCTCCGACCGGCTCCTCCACACCTTTGGGAGGCCACGTACCGGCTTCCCGCGGTCCGGCCAGCCGCCATCATCTTGCGTCGGGCAGCGGCATACCCGATAATCAGTGCGCGACCTCTGGCGATCTCCCTTCCAGCGCGCGCCGCCCCTTTAACTGGCACGTGACCCCGGTGGTCGAGTGCCTCTACGTCGAGGTAGTATTTTGTGGCTAATTTTTGTTTGTGTTTATTATTTTTTTATATCTGTGGTTTGCTATTTAGCTGTTTTGGTGTTTGTTGCAGCGCGTCGGTGGGATAATTTCGCACGCTGCGGTCTTCGGCTTGCGCGTGCGTATGCGCCTGCACGTGGTGTGCTGTGTCGTCGAGTTCAATTTGTGACTTGAGGTAGTTCTCCCATTTCACTCGCTTTTAAATTTATAATTTATTTAGTCCTTGTCTTTTTATTGAGTTTCAGTAAATTTAAAAGTATTATTAAGTAGTTATTCATAATGTGGTGATCTACTTTATTTATTTCTAGCATTTCACTGGAAGTATTTTTCTTGGTTTTAATTGTGTTCTCTCCTAGTGATATTGCTAAATGAGTCCTTTATGAAATGTTAAAGTCATGTTGAATTGTGTTTTGAAATGGTTTTGGTGTGTGTAAAACGGAAGGTGTATTGTTTATGGAAAATGGTGTTTTCTTAGAACTTTGATTAGAGTAAATGCTCGTATGACCATTAAACTTGATTTTGGAAACATTAGGTTTGGTTCTTGGTTGTTGAAAAAAAAAATGTTTTCCTTTATCACGTGAATAAAAGTTTGGATTTCATTTGAGAAATAGCGTTCCTTTAAAAAGTGATTAAAGGCCCGGTTGGCACTTTATTGATTGTGAACTGACTACCTATATATATATGTACTTATGGGGCATATCTATAGGGGGACTTCCCTTCAAGGATTGTCGTGTAGGGGTGTCTGTGTAAGGGGTTGGCAAGTGCGGTGAGATGAGTCACGCGTGCAAGGGCCTCCCACTTACACAGTATTATCAAAAACCACCATGGGTTCCTGGGCATCTTTTAGAGAATCGAGTGACGGTTGCTGGCTAACCCCGATTAGACGGGTTAGTCCCCCCTTGGTAGGTAGGCCTTGTGGGGCGTGCCACTGGTTGGCTATTTGGGCGGCCAGTTGGTTATTGACTGTGGAGTACCATGTCGGCAGGTAGTCTGAACCCGAGTACGTCCAGGGGTTTTCTAGGGATGTTTAGGATCGCCCATGGTTATTTCTTATAGCTTCTGGTTTACCTTTACTTGCACTTGTTTTCCTTGCTTGTTTACCTTCAGTCATCCTTCACAGCTTATACTGTTAGATTTTGGGAAAAATGGTTTTCAAATGAAAGTACTTTATTCTCTTTGTGTAAGATTTGAAAACATAACACTTATTTCCTTTTTAGGATGAGTTTAGAACTAATGAAAGGAATCCAACTTTCGAAAAAGGAATAAGGGAAATGTCTCATGTTTTGATTTTCAAGTGAAACATTATGAAAGCTTACTTTTATACACTGTAGTTCAAACCTGGAATTTGTAGATTATTTATTTACTGGCAGTTCTTTGGGATTTTTTGTTGGGCTCACCTACTGAGTTCTTTTGTACTCATGCCTATCTTTAATCTTTTCAGTTGCAGGTTCCTTTGTGTATAGGTTTTTCCTGGTTTAGTCACTCAGTGTTGGAGCGACGTTGGTTTTTAGTTGGGTGGTGACCTGCGAAGTCACGTGGAGGTATGTTTGTGGTGTAGTTTTGTTTCTATCATTAGTGTTTGTTTGTTTTGTTTAGTTTATGTTCTTTCTTTTGATCCTGTTTTTGTTTGGGCTGAAATCGTTCCCAAAGATTAAAATTTCAATGCTCGACACTTGTTTCCATCCCGGGGGGATCGGGAATGCCCCTCGGGACTTGTCGCGGACTGGCTCGGGTGACCGGTTCAGGGTCGGCCCGGGCTGGTTCGTGAAAAAATGGTATCAAAGGGCAGTTCTTGTTATTTGGGTTGTTCGGTAGGTGGATATTAGGACTGTAGGGACTCGAGAGGTGGGTACGGGAAGGACGTCATGAACCCTCACCCGTTCCGCACCTCGAGTCACCAGGGGTAGTCCGAGAATTGTGTCTTTGTCTCTTTCTGGTTTGTCTTGGATTGAGATATGACAATGGATACAAGCCGACGTTACATCATGATTTCACATGGAGTAGTGACCCATGTGGAGTCTGAGTACACAGTTTGGATTCCTCCTAGTGGTCAACACTGACTTGGGACATGACCCACTACCATGTCGCTAGGTTGAGCATGACTACTAGTCCCTCACTCCAGTGGTTAATGCAAATTTGGATGCTGCTTTCGTTTTGGTTGGTGTAAGTGCATTGTTGGAAATGAAAAAGGTTTTTTTAAATGTAGGACTGGTTTCTTTTAAAAAGACTTATATGTATAAAATGGGTTTTTAAAAACTGAAATCTCTTGAATTTAAAATCTGTTATTTACTTGGAATTGGTTAAGAATGGTTTGGGGTGAAACCCCAGGTTCTCTTTATGAACATTTGCACATGTGTGAGAATGCATGGAAAGTGCGTGTTGGTGTGAGTATGAATGGAAAGTGGATCAAGACATGTGCAACGGTTCATAGGATTACCTGGGTGTGTATTTGAAATTTATGGCATGAACTTGTTTTCTAAATTGGTTTTTAAAGGGGAAATAGTTTTGGAAAGTGGTCTTGAAAAAGGAGGTTTTGAAATTTAAAATAAAAAGGGGGATTTTATTTTGGGTTGTGTTTGTATTTGTTTGGTCCTTGTGCTGACTGTTTTTGATGAAGGCGCTTTTATTGATGTTGCTTCGGTTTGATGTTGGTTTTGTCTTTGTGTTTTATATGTCGCTTAGGAAATGCCACCCAGAAAGGTCTCTAAGGATTCTGATAATTCATGCCCAGTTTTTGGTCCTCCATAGACTTTGCCTATTCTCCATGGTGATCAGGGTCCATTAGAGGCAGTGGAATGGATCGAGGAAGTGGAGTGTGTCTTTAGAACGTTGGGAACTCCCGATAGTATTAAGGTTCATGCAATTATGGAATTGTTCGAGGGTCCATCTCTAGACCATTGGAAGATGGTTACCCCACCATCAATGCAAGTTGAAATGATGTGGAATGTCTTTAAAACCGTTTTCATCCAATGGTTTGTGCCTGAGGAAGTGAAGCTGGAGAAAAAGAGAGAGATTTTGCATATTCAACAAGGCCAACGGATGGTGAAGGCATATGTTGACCATTTTAAGGAACTGATATCCTTTTCTCCAGAGGTAGAATCGCATGAACTCATGAAGGCCTCTCTTTTCACTGGGGGTCTTCGTCCAGAGATCAAGGAGCGAGTCCTCCCTTCTAAAGACCAACGTTTAGAGAAGTTGGTGGAGGAAGCATTTTTGGTTGAGTTGGTTTCTGGAACACAGTTGGTTAGTACTCCAGCATCCCCGATTGTTCGTAAGAGTTACCCCTCTGGTGTGGAAAATTCGCCAGAGATACCTATTCCTAAGAAGTTTTCCCCTTTGGTCCCAACTTCCAGTTCATCAGATCATTCAATGGTATTCTATCAGTGTGGTCGTTTCAGGCATTTAAAGTTGTCTTGTCACAACCCTCCGAAGACGTGTCATCGATGCGGCTGCCTGGGTCATCTGGAGAAGTTTTGCAGGAATCATCGCTTGAAGAGGACGTTGTGATTGGAGAATGTCAGTACCTGACTGTGAGGCAGAAGATGCTTCAGCCATCAGAGCCCCAGCCACAGGTCTCAGGGTGAAGCTCATGCACAGTCAGGAGTTCCCAAGGCTGTGAAGCTTTGGTTCAGGTTTTGTTCCGTATTGACGGTGGAACAATTAAAAACCTTTTCATATTTGTTTTCCTGCTATTAAAGTTTCAACAGCGTTGTAAATGCGTTGTTTTTCCATAAAGTTATGATGGACTTGTTCTATGATAATCCAAGCAGACTTGTCGTGTGGATGTGATATTCTAAATCGTACGTCCTTCTTAAAAGTGTGTTTAACCCTTGTGTGGGTTGACCTCGGTTTAGTTATGCTTGTCGGATGTGGTTATGTTCTGTGGATTTAAGTGGGTCATGTTTCCGACTCGATATCTGGGTTAAGTCTTTTCGTGGGTTTCCCCTAGAGTTGAAGGTTGTTGACTCTAGTCGAGGGTTCAATGTTTCGACGGAGGTGTTGTTTTGATCATGTTATAGGAGTTGGTTTGGATCGGTTATGAGTTCCCGCACTGAACCCGCCTCCTTGTAGTAGTATGTTTTGAGTGTTAAATTTTTGAACTAGTTATGTTTTTGTGGTGGGGAGAACCCCTTCGTGTTCTCCCCTCAACTTCGGACTTCAGTTTTCTCTTGAATCGGTCAGGTGTGACCTGTGTAAAGTAAGGTCATTCCGAGATTCTCAGTTCTCTTTGGTTCCTTTAGTTCTGTTGGGGCATGGACTTGAATCTTGACCGACTTTTGGCTTGGTGACTTTCTGGGGGCAGAAAGTGTCTGTGGTGGGGAGAATTGTCACACCCCAACCGCAGATGCCCTTATTTTACTCTTTTCTTGGTCTCGGTCTGAAATTTTCAATGTTTATTTGTGTTGGCAGTTTCGAGTCGGTGCGCGGTCACCGCATCGTTAGCGGTGACCGTGCGTTCGGCCCGGGTGACCGTGTGTTCACCCGGTGTTTTAAATATTAAAACTATTAAGTTGACATTTTATTATTATTATTATTTAAATTGTTATTGTTATTTTTGAAGTTGTTTTTATTGTATGTATGTCTACATAAATGTTTATTTAGGTGTATATATTTATATATGTGTGTGTATATATATATATGTTTATATGTTCTTATGTATAAGTGTATATGTTTATATATGTTTAGATATGTGTATATATGTCTATATATATATATATGTGTGTGTGTGTGTGTTATTTTTTAAATGGTTTTATTATTATAAATATTTCGGTTATAATAATTATTATTATAATTATCAAAATTTTATTTTATTATCATTATATTATATTATTATTATTATTATTATATTATTATTATAATTATTGTTATTACTTACGATATTATTATTATTATTATTATAAGGTTTTATTATTATTATAAAGTTTTATTATTATTATAAAATTTTATTATTTTTAGGATTTGTTTTATTTAATTACTTATACTATCTTTCAATATTATTGTTAGTATAGTATTTTTATTTTATTATTATGATTATAGTATTTTATTATTATTATTATTATTATTATTATCTTATATAGATATATATGTTTTTTTTAGAAAACCCTAACCCTATTTCCCCTACCCAGCCGCCTACCCCTCTCTCTCTCCCCCCTCTCTTTTCTCCTCTCTCCTCGAGGCCCCCCACCTCTGCGCAGCAGCCTAGCCAGCGCCCAGCTCCCCTTCTGCTCCGGCACGGTCCCCCTCCGGTGCCGCTCCCTCGCGCAGCACCTCCGGACCCTGCTGAACCCAGCCTCCGCGCGACCTCCGGCGTCCGACCTCCATCCCGGCCCTCCGCGCAGCCCGCACCGTCCCCAGCCCCCATTTCCCGTCACCGCACCCAGCTGCTGTTCCCGGCCTCCATCTCCTTCGGCCGTCCCGGCCTTCCCCTCCATCCGGCGGTCTGTCCCGGTGACCCGGTGCGCTCCCCCTCTGGCGCACTCCCCTGTTCCGGCCTCCGCTCCGGCATCCGGCGGCCCGCACCACCCGGCTTCCCTTCGCCGACCGCTTCCCCCACTTCCCGTCGCCGACCGCCATCCCGGTTTTCCGGCGCCCCGCCCTTTTCCGGCACCTCCCACCCCTTTGGCGACCTTTCCGGCGAGCCCCCTACCGGCCAGCAGCCCTCAGCCCCCTTCCGACGCCCCTCTCAGCCCTTCCGGCGAGACCCTGCCGTCGGCCAGTGCCTCCGGCGAGCCCCGCTCCGGCCAGCGACCTCCGCTACTCGTTCCGGCATTCCGGCCCACCCTTCGGGTCTCCTTCCGGCGTTCCGGCCGCCTCCAGCCACTTCCCGGCTTTTTTTTTTCGGTGCTCTGGTGCACCCCCTGGCTCCCACACGACCCGCCTCTACTCTCCGGCATCATTCCGACATCCCTTTCCCTGTTCTGGCGACCCCACCGGCATTCCCCATCCCCACTGGCACCCTTGCTTCGCTCCGGCACCGCCTTCTGGTGTCCCCCGGTCCTTTCCAGCGCTCCGACCGGCTCCGCCACACCTTTGGGAGGCCGCGTACTGGCTTCCCGTGGTCCGGCCAGCCGCCATTGTCTTGCGTCGGGCAGCGGCACACCCGATAATCAGCGCGCGACCTCTGGCGATCTCCCTGCCAGCGCGCGCCGCCCCTTTAACTGGCGCGCGACCCCGGTGGTCGAGTGCCTCTGCGTCAAGGTAGTATTTTGTGGCTAATTGCTGTTTGTGTTTATTTTTTTTATATCTATGGTTTGCTGTTTAGCTGTTTTGGTGTTTGTTGCAGCGCGTCGGTGGGATAATTCCGCACGTTGCGGTCTTCGGCTTGCGCATGCGTACGTGCCTACGTGTGGTGTGTTGTGTCTTCGAGTTCAATTTGTGACTTGAGGTAGGTCTCCCATTGCACTCACTTTTAAATTTAGAATTTATTTAGTCCTTGTCTTTTTATTAAGTTTTAGTAAATTTAAAAGTATTATTAAGTAGTTATTCATAATGTGGTAATCTACTCTGTTTATTTCTAGAATTTCACTGGAAGTATTTTTATTGGTTTTAATTGTGTGCTCTCCTGGTGATATTGCTAAATAAGTCCTTTATGAAATGTGAAAGTCATGTTGAATTGTGTTTTGAAATGGATTTGGCGTGTGTAAAATGGCAGGTGTATTGTTTATGGAAAATGGTGTTTTCATAGAACTTTGATTAGAGTAAATGCTCGTATGACCTTTAAACTTGATTTTGGAAATATTAAGTGTGGTTCTTGGTTGTTGAAAAAAAATGTTTTCCTTTGTCGCGTGAATAAAAGTTTGGATTTCATTTGAGAAATAGCGTTCCTTTAAAAAGTGATTAAAGGCTCGGTTGGCACTTTATTGATTGTGAACTGACTAACTATATATATATGTACTTATGGGGTATCTCTACAGGGGGACTTCACTTCTAGGATTGTCATGTAGGGGTGTCCGTGTAAGGGGTTGGCAAGTGCGGTGAGATGAGTCACGCGTGCGAGGGCCTCCCACTTACACAGTATTATCAAAAACCATCGTGGGTTCCTGGGAATCTTTTAGAGAATCAAGTTATGGTTGCTGGCTAACCCCGATTAGATGGGTTAGTCCCCCCCTTGGTAGGTAGGCCTTATGGGGCGTGCCACTGGTTGGATATTAGGGCGGCCAGTTGGTTATTGACTATGGAGTACCATGTCGGCAGGTAGTCTGAACCCGAGTACTTCCAGGGGTTTTTCTAGGGATGTTTAGGATTGCCCCATGGTTATTGCTTATAGCTTCTGGTTTACCATTACTTGAACTTGTTTTCCTTTCTTGTTTACCTTCAGTCATCCTTCACAGCTTATACTGTTAGATTTTGGGAAAAATGGTTTTCAAATGAAAATACTTTATTCTCTTTGTGTAATATTTGAAAACGTAACACTTCTTTCCTTTTTAGGATGAGTTTAGAACTAATGAAAGGAATCCAACTTTCGAAAAAGGAATAAGGGAAATGTCTCGTGTTTTGATTTTCAAGTGAAACATTATGAAAGCTTACTTTTATACACTGTATTTCAAACCTAGAATTTGTAGATTCTTTATTTACTGGCAGTGCTTTGGGATTTGTTGTTGGGATCACCTACTGAGTGATTTTGTACTCATTCCTATCTTTCATCTTTTCAGTTGCAGGTTCCTTTGTGTATAGGGTTTTCCTGGTTTAGTCGCTCGGTGTTGGAGTGACGTTGGTTTTTAGTTGGGTGGTGACCCGCGAGGTCACGTGGAGGTATGTTTGTGGTGTAGTTTTGTTTCTGTCATTAGTGTTTGTTTGTTTTGTTTAGTTTATGTTCTTTATTTTGATCCTTATTTTGTTTGGGCTGAAATCATTCCCAACGATTAAAATTTCAATGCCCGGAACTTGTTGGCATCCTGGGGGGATCGGGAACGCCCCTCGGGACTTGCCACGGACCGGCTCGGGTGACCGGTCCAGGGTCGACCCAGGCTGGTTCATGACAAACTCTCTCACCCACAAGGGTTTAATCACATATCCATTAATGCATCTTGATTATGGATCAGGTTCTCTCATCCCCATAGTTAGTACTTTTCACACAAATCATAGAACAGGGAAACAACTTATCATACAACAAGTGAGGTCAAAAATTTCATCATAAGAAAGGTACAGGACAAAACACAAGAGAAAATAGAAACAGTTCCGGGTACTGGGCATGCATCTATGATTATCTCTCCTCAGTACTCTCCTTGAGGTCACCATGCCTCCATAACACACGAACCAAAGGAATGGTCTTTTCACACAGCACCTTCTCCTCATGATCCTCGATTCTTACTGGTCGCTCCACGAACGTCGTGTCATCCTCGATATCCAACTCTCCCAAGTCAAGGATGTGAGAGCCATCATCTAGATTCTGATGGATCTGAGATACATAGAAGACTTCATGGATATTCTCCAACCGCGGTGGCAACTCCAGCTAATATGCCACCTATCCAACTCATCCCAACACCTCTAAAGGTTCGATGAACCTAGGAGAAAGTTTTCTTTCTCTACCAAACCTCCATTATCCATGCTGATGGGAGACCTTTAAGAGCATGTGGTCCCCAACCTCAAAATCCAAAGGCCTCCTCCTATGATCAGCATACGACTTCTGCCATTCCTGAGCCGCCTTCATCCTCTCACGCACAAGTTGAACCTTTTCTGTTGTGCTCTATACTACTTCTAGTCCAAGAAGGGATGCTTCTCCTATCTCTGTCTAGTATACGGGTGAGCGACACAGTCTTCCATACAAGGATTCGAACGGTTTCATTCTAATGGTAGAGTGATAGATATTGTTGTAAGAAAACTCTACCAGGGTCAAGTGTCATACCCATGATCCTCTGAAGTCCAAGACACATGCCCGCAGTTTGTCCTCCAATGTCTGGATGGTCATCTCTGTTTGCCCATCTGTTTGAGGGTGGAAAGTAGTTCTAAGGTGTAACTGGGTTCCAAAATCATATTTCAATCCCCTCCGGACTCATGAGGTAAATCGTGCATCTCGATACGAGATGATAGATCTTGGAACTCCATGTATCCGCACCACTTCACCTACATATATCTATGCTAAGGCATCCATTGTGCTCGACTCTTTGATCTCCAGGAAGTGAGATGACTTCGTCAACTGGTCCACTACAACCCAAAGGGAATCACATCCTCTCTGAGCTCTGGGTAAACCTGTGACAAAATAAATCTATATGTAATCCCATTTTCACTCAGAAAAATACAAGGGATGAAATAAACCATCGGGAACACGATGCTCTACCTTCACCTGATGACACACTAGGCATATTTCCACAAACTCCGCCACTGTCTGCTTCACCCCAGGCTACCAAAACTGTTCCCTCATGCCTCGGTAAATCTTAGAGACTCCTATATGCACTGCCAAGGGTAATCTATGGAACTCACGGAGAACTCCCTCGCACATTTCCACTGAGACAAACATCTTTCCATGTAACAACAACCAATTATGATTATCCTCCAAACATCCTTCTAGAGAATCACCTTGGACAACAGGATCACGCATTACCTCAATCTCTGAGCCTCCCCACTGAGACTCCTCTACCCATCGCACCAAGGAAGACTGCACTATCATCTGAAATATATAGCCTCTACCACTATCCTCCCCAGCATCCAAACGAAAAGCGTCCAACTCCTCCATTTCCTTCCAAGCATTCATGGATTCCCAAACTACCTCCTTCTGCAAATTCCTACTCAAGGCATCATCCACCACGTTCCCCTTTCCTGGGATGTAATAGATCTCAAAGTCATAATCCTGAAGAAAATCCATCCACCTTCGTTGCCGTAAGTTCAGGTCTCATTGGGAAAATATATATCTCAAACTCTTGTGATTCATGAAGACCACAAAGCGCTCCCCGATGATGTAATTCCGCCACAACTTTAGTAGGAACATGACCGATACAAGCTCTAGATTGTGGGTGGAATAATTACATTCATGAGGACATAATTTCCTAGACCCATAAGAGACTAATCCTCCTTATTGTATCAGCACATATCCCAAGCCTAGGATGGAAGCATCATAGAACACCTTGAACATCACCCCTTCCTCCAGAAACCTAACCACTAGAGAACTGACTAGCTTCCCCTTTAATAGATAAAAGCTACCTGACACTACTCATTCCATATGATGGCCATGTCTTTTTTGTCAAATCTATCAATGTAGCTGCAACTTGAGAGAAGTTGGGTATGAACCTCTAGTAATAGCCTACCAGACCCATGAAACTATGAACCTCTGCTGCATTCTTGGGTGCTGCCCAAGAAATAATAACTTCAACCTTTGATAGGCCCATTGATATCCCTTGTTGATACACCATGTGTCCAAGTAAGTGAACCTCTTGCATCCAGAAATTTCACTTGGACAACTTTCTGTAGATCTGGTGGTGTCGTAGGACCTCCAAGATAGTTCTCAGATGCCTAGAGTGTTCCTCCTCTGACCTTCAGTAGATCAAGATGTAATCGATGAACACGATGATGAACCGGTTTAGGTACTCACATAAAACAGAGTTCATGAGCCCCATGAACATGGCTGGTGAATTTGTGTCACCGAAGGGCATGAACATGAACTCGAAGTGCTCATACCTACACCTAAAAAATATTTGGGATGTAACCCTCCTTTAACTTCAACTAGTGATATTCAGACCGTAGGTTGATCTTATAGAACCAACCTACCCCCTTTAACTGGTCGAAAATATCGTTAATACTTGGAAGGGGTAACGGTTCTTGATTGTCACCTAATTCAGTCTCCGGTAGTCTATACACAGTCTCAAACCACCGTCCTCCTTCTCGAACAAGACTAGATCACCCCACGGAAACACACTTGACCAGATAAAACCATTCCTTATCATGTTTTCAACCTGAATCCGCAACTCCCACAACTCATAAGGCACTATTCGATAGGGATCCATAAAAATCAGACGGGCACCGGGTTGCAAGTATATCCCGAACTCAACGTCACATCAAGGGGGTAGAGTCACAACTACTTCAGGGAAGACATTCAGGAACTCACTAAAAACTCTCATAAATTCCACCATCTTTGTATCTGTTGATTCCACTAACATCTCGGCTAAAAAATAAAGAATAGGCTCCACATGCCGGCTTCCCTCCTGATAACTTCACTCACCAATGAAAGCAACGTGTTGGCTTCCCACATCTGAGAACGTGACTCTTCTATAGAATCAGTTGATAATAGAATTCATAGAAAATAACCAGTCGATGCTTAGGATGATATCATATGGGTGCATCTATAGTAGAAGAATATCCCCATTGGATTGATGCGGCCCCAACATCAGTCTACATCCTCAAAAAATATCAAACAGAATGGTCTGACCTTCAATGGGAATACTCAACACCAAAGGAATGGGAAGTCTATCTACGTCTAGACCCAAATCATGGCCTAGAATGGGTGAAAAAAAGAATTACAAAGCTCTGGAATCAAAAAAGGTACACACAAGGTTACTAAACAGACTGATCATACCTCAAACAACCTCTGGACCTGCTAGAACTTCTACCTCTACGGCATGAAATTTCTCACGCCCAACTCCTCTACCTATCTATTTTTGACCACCTCCCTGACCATGCCCTGTTTGAGGTCCCTAAGGATCACCCTGAGGTTGGACTCCTCCTACACTGACTACCCTTGGTGGAGTGGGAGGTCACTGCCTCTGTTTCTGGAAAGGCCTTACTGGAAACTATTGTTGCTGAGGTGGGTGTTGAACCTGCCCACCCCAACTATATGGTGCTTGAACTGGGAACTGATTCCAAAGATGCATGTGGCCTCCATAGACAAATCAACTCGTTCTTAGACCCATAAGGAAAGGTCAAGGACCATTATATCGGAACTGGAACTGTTGAGGCCCACTTCTCGTTGGTCGAAACCTGGAAGGCCCTGATGCCGAAGACCTGCTACTGATGGATTTTCCATTTTAGGAACTCAATTGGCTCCCCTCTCATAGCACACCTCCCAGTGAGTTCATCATTTCCACTACCTTGGCATTCTTTTGAACCTCTAAGTACATTGGTAGAGTGAAAGGAGTAACAACATACTGAAGAGAAGGTCGGAGTGCCTCCTATAAGTGTCTCGCTCGGGACTCCTCATCCAGGAAGAGATATGGTGTGAAGCATAGGAGATCCTTGAACTTGATCCCCAGTTCCCTCATCGACATACTCCCCTACTGGAGAGAGAGTAGCTCCTACCTCTTCTTAGCCTTCATTGTGGAAGAAAGGAATTCCACCCAGAACTCCCTTTCAAAGTCATCCCACGAGACCTTAGTTTCCTTCCTCTACTTAAGATAAAGCATCCACCAGTGATGTGTTTCTCCCCATATCTAGATCACCTCTAGAGGAACCTAGTACTCTTTTGGAGCCTAGATCAAGCTGAAAGTGATTACCAACTCCTCAAGAAAACTATCTGTCTCTATGTTTGAGACACTGCAGTCGTACTTTCCCAGAGTTTGTCGCTGGAAGGCACAAAGCATCTTCTACCACTGGTCATATTTCTCTTCTTGATCATCCCTTCATTGATCAATCAGGCTAACCTATTGGGCCTCAACTTCTCATATCACACGGGGGTGACGTTCGGGTTCCGTAGCTGAAAAAGTAAACAAGGAACTCCTAAGCCTGAGTAGTGTGTGAAATTTCTTTAAATTTTGTTTTAACTCTCCATTTATTTTAAATTCCCAAAACACCCAAGACACCCAAGACACATAAGAACACAAGTCATTATAATGCATGTACCTTTCCTAGGGTCTCTACCCTACAATTGGTGTAGTCTCACTTAGTCATTTAGTAGGCCCAGAGTCCTTACATCGGATCACGGGGGGGGGGGGGGGGCTAAAATCTCATGTGCTAGTCGTTCTTCCCTAGCCTATCTTGCACACCAAGATTTACTAACACCATTTCCCTACCATATCATGAAATCTTCACTATTATTAACTCTGAACTCCATCCTATCTCTAAAACTCCCGAAACCTTCTTTTGATATCATTTTTTCATGACCTGCCTTCTTCAAGATGAGGGAAGGGACAACAAAGTGTCATTCCCTTCTTTCCTCAAGTTGAAGGAGAGATAATGACCCATGAGTACTGCCTTTGATAGTCCCTAGAGTGGTGAATAGAACCAAGGGTATAGAATCTCATAGAGAAATGGAAGTAATTACCCTTTTTTTATAACAAGATCAGGAGATAAAATAGAAAATCCCAAACAACTCCAAATACCAAAAGTAAAAGTAAAGCCAAAATCCATTCCCACGTGTATGTTCAAAAGTAAAGCTGATACAAAGTAAAACAAAAGTACCAAAACAAGTACCAAAAGAAAAGAGGCTAAGAAGTAACAACAACTAATCTCAACACCTAAGTAAGTAAATTCTAGCATGGTCCTTGAAGTCCTCCCGGAAACCAGAAAACAGTTTTATATACGTAGGGTGAGTATACAAGTATACCTAGTAGGAAAAATAAATCCACCCATGAAAAAGTGAGGGAGAATACTAATGTACCTATGAAAAATGAACATTTTAACCTCAAATAACCTACCAAGGAATACTAACCAGCCTAGCCTCACCAAGTCACACTCACCAAATAACACAAGTTAAGTAAAGTAGTAGTATAATCACATCAATACTTGGGTACCCCGTACCACTTTCCCACCGGTTAGTTGCTCATTCCTAATGGTTAATGTCTTGAAACTACCTCTATTCCCATAAACAGTCCCACTGCCACAACCTAACCACATACACCTGGGCCTCAAACCACACACAATCCTTCCCACAGACACATGGGCCACAACAACCACGTCTCTTGCCTGAAGGCACTTGGGCCTTATCCCGAATATACTTGGGAAAAAAATATGGCCCGCAAACACCTAGGCCTCTCATCTACAACAAACCCTTGCCTGAAGGATCTTGGGATATGGTAAGACTCAAGCCATTACAGCCTGCCCAGATATGCTTGAGCGATAAGAAACCGAAAGAGGGCACGAGGAAGAAAGTCAGTAACCAACCATCCATCCTCCTACCAGGATGTTAGGAAAGACACCCTCCCCTAAGAAATGGGGGTGTTCGACACATGGTTCTCAACAAGGGTGGGGTGAATATAGAAATCACAAGAAACTAAAATATATATATAGGTAAAAAACACACATCCCAACCAATGGGTTTCTAAACAAGCAACCAGCCCACACAAACCACCTTTATTGCTACCCCTATTTTCACAACCACACGAACAACCAAATTAAAACACAAGCCTAACCCATTTTCATTTAACCACTTGACATTTATTAATTAAGGGGTTCAATTTAATTTATTCCAGCACCACCGAGAAACTAATAACCACAACCATACCAAAACAACAAGCATAACCAAACTGTAGTCCCACTGCACAACAACACGAAACTATATTTCCAGTCCCACTGTGCACTCCCATTCGACCATTGCCAAATATCATTATTTAAAGTTATACCGTACAATTCCTAATATGTATTTCTATAGTCCCACTACATATAGGTCCATATCCACATTTCAGTCCCACTGCCCAACATCGCTCGACGACCACAACACAACAAGGCAGTTTAGCTTCCTACAAGTTCATCCATTCCACAATTAATCATTCTCTCAGACTGGGATACCAACACACCCCTGATACTGCCCCACATAAGCCCACATCAACTAATATTAACCCACATACCTACTATACACACATACCACACCCTTATCATGGAACCAACTCCTCTATCCAACCTTGTACCCACAATTGTGCTCCCAACAGTAGCACCACATAACTCACACAAGGTCACACAATTCAACAGAACACAACACTCAGCCACACCTATCAACAAGATGTGTATATATATTCATATTTAACCAGCATAGGTTCTTTAATTATACTTAATTATAACTGGGGTGATCACATAATAGGTTTGATCCTGGGGCATCCATTTATTTAACCAAGTATATGTGGTTTAACAGTTTTTCATATTATAGCTATTTATCAAAGCATACCAACAAAACAGAACATCACTAGAACACAAGTAAATACCACCAATGGTTATGATTTTTAGGAGGAATACAGTCACAAAATTCAATAAAAGGATCAAAGATAAAAAATAATATGGGCAATCAACATCAAACCACTCATTGCCCGTTATTTTACTTACCCCTATTAACTCTTGATCATATTTACTTCTTGTTTATTTATAATTTTAAGAAAAGTTTTTAGACATTCCTAACAATTATTCATTATTAAACCCACCCATCATGATGAAAAATTAAATAGAGATAGAAATAATCCCTACTGGATGATCAAAGGATCAAAGTTCTTCCTTGCGCCAAGAATAGGGTTCGTGCGAGCAGTAGGGAAGAAATCCAAGAAAACTGAGCAGGAGGGGCTCTAGCACAGGTGCACAACCCATCTAGAGAGGAAGTATCTAGGTGCACTAAGGGGAAATGGAAAACACACAAGGAAGGGAAGATCTCATCTTTGAAGATCCAGATCCTATTTTAAAGGAAGAACGGTTTCCAAAAGTCATTAATCATGGGATCGTGGTCAAGATTACACAGTTTGAGTATATCAAATTCCCTGGAATAGTAGGTCATTAAAGGTAAAATTAATATACTTAAAAACTCCCTTAGAAATTACCAAAAAAGTCTTTAAACTTGGTTTATGTCAAATAATATGTAAGAGGGGAAAAACTAGAAAACAAGGAAAAATTAGGGAAAACTGCAAATGAGTCACCAACGTGGAGCCACCGATGGGTGAGCTACCGACGCTGAGCCATCGAAAATAACCCACTGATCCAATGACCTACCAATGCAATAATCTACTGAAACAATAACCTACTGACGCCCTGACCTACCCACGTTGATACCCCTTACTCACTAATGTCGACGCCCCTGACTCACTGATGTCGACACCCCTAAATCACCGATGATGATGACCCTAAATCATTGATTCCAACACCCTTGACATGTTGATGCACTAACATGCTAACTCACTAACATGTTGACACACTGACATTTTGACACACTGACATGCTGATGGAAAATTGAAAATTGGAAAACTCTTAAAATAAACCACCCTTACCTCCCAAAACACCCCAAACACTGGATTTTCACAAAGGAAGGGCCCGGGGAAATTCGGGTTATTACATGTTTAGTAAAACACTTCGTAAAAAAAGATTCCTTTTGAAAACTGTTGAATGAAATTAAAATTAAAAGGGGTTGATTATACACCGTATAAAATAAGATTGTATATAAATAAAAATATGCCTCGATGAAAGGATATTGAGAGAAGTCCCTTACCATGAGTCTGAATTGTCTTGTTCGTTCTTTATCTTCCTTAATAATAAACTTAGGTTAATTTATAATTTATTAAGAACCTTTTTTATGTTTATTATTCTCATTACATCACTTATGACCAAGTTATAATAATTATTTAATTATTTGAGTTCATGTCGGGCGTTTTGTCGATAATCGGTTCTTGAGTCGAAAATGAACATGGTATGATGTCACTAGTACATGTGGTCATATTTCCATAATCTCTAGAATATTTTTCATGTAAAATTAATCACTTATAAACATAACTGTCACGACCCGTCCCCCGGGGCCCGTGTCGTAACTACCCCAAGCCCACCTTCCATAGGCCAGGGGCTGGCGACTAGCACCAAAGGCATAAATCCCTATAATTGAGAAGGCATTACCTTTATAAACGTAAACAAAAACACAACCAGAGTACAAGCAGAAGAAAACACTAAGTACAGCAGTAAAAAAAGTTCTGAAAGTACAAAGGGGCCGGAAATACAAGCCCAACAGATAGGTACAACTACAACTGAAAGTAAAGTACAACAAAAAAGAAAAGCAGCTGGAAGATGACACGCAGCTCCTGGATCATCCACCACGGATCCTACCTGAAGGGTAAGTATAGATGTCCTCCTCAGCACTCCACGTCTGATCGTCTGTCCGTCTGTCTCCTCCGGGTTCCGACTCATCGTGAGATCCACCTCCGGGTACCGTCCAGTCCTCGAACGCTCGGCCTCCGTCAGCGTTGTCCGTCGTCTGCATCCAAAACAACGAGGTGCGGGCATAGCCAGTGAAGGGGTGAGTATAACGATACTCAGTAGGGACCCCGAGACCCTCAAGGTCTCTCTAAATCCAACAAGGATAACCACAAAGCAGAATCTCAACAGATAACCCTTACTTAGGTATAAGCCCATACTTATACCCAAGTTATCAAGTAACCCATCTCAATCATGTGGAAACACAGAGGTTATGAAATCAACAGATAACCACTACTTAGATATATGTCCATACATATACCTAAGTTATCAAGTGACCCATCTCAATCATGAGGTAAACACATAGGTCATAGACTCAGCTCAAACAAGGATTTTCATTACCGAAACTGTAACTGCTGAAGAGCTCCGTCTCTGAAGAGTACTGTGATCCTTTAATGACTCCGAGGTACTGCTCACTAAGCTAAGACTGCTGAGGTACTCCTCCTGTCGAGTACCGTGGGTCTGCTACCAAATATCAGGTGCTCCGTCCGCTGTGTGTCTGTCGCCAAATACCGGGCGCTCCCCCTAATAGCCTACAGAGGTACTCCTCCTGTCGAGTACCACGAGTCTGCGGCCAACTACCGGGCGCTCCGTTCGTCATGGGTCTGTTGCAAAATACCGGGCGCTCCATCCACTGGGCTAGTCAACTCACTCCAACTCGAGTCGGTCAAGCAGTCGTCAGGTCTCAGCCGGATACACGGTCTCCGTACTCCGTACGCTCGTCTCCGGTAGGGTCTGCTCCACGAGCTACAGGTTGATACTCCAACTATCACAAAGTCCCATGAATTATTATCTCAAAGGACCGCCTCTTCATAGGGGTCTCAACGCAACAGACGGCGCGTCAATCGGACTCCCGGTCTGTGAGTTATTAGCCTTTTCGTCCCAGGGTCCCGGTCGGTTTCGTGTGCGAACCATCCCGGCTATATCTCAACTGTAACCCAAACTCTCATAGGGTATACTCATAGGGACCGTTTCTCAACGTTATTACCAACGCCGCTGATGGTTCGTCAGACGGACGTCCGGTCTGGAAGTTATCGGCCTTTCCGTTCCAGGGGCCCGGTTGGATTTCGGGTACAATCCAAACCGGCCTTACTCCAACTATGTTCAAACCTCATGTGAAGTATGCCAAAAGTTTCGTATCATCAAGAGTAATCCAACAAAGTTGACGGCACATCAATCGGAAGTCCGGAGCTCAAGTTATAAGCGTTTCCGCTCTGAGGGCCCGGTTGGTTTCGGGTTCGAACCAACCCAGTCGTACCCAAAGTTCCCCGAAACCTTGAGTGTAATATACTGAAATGACTGCCTTGATCCAAGGATCACATCTCAACTAACAGTGCATCTATCGGAGGTCCTTAGCCCAAGTTATGGTCTTTTAAGAGAACCTGTCTGGTTTTAGGGGGTTTTGGGCCCGGACTGACCCAGCCCGAGACCCCCTGGGTCAGCCTGAACCGGGTCGACCCGACCCGGGTCAAGCTCCGGCCCACTAGGGCGTGGCCCGGCCCGGTTTACTGAAACGGCGTGGCAAATAAGTCGCGCCTCCCCATAAACCCAGAACGTCTTAGCCATTCCGGTCCGCCGCGGCGGTCTCCTTTGGCGGCGCGCCGCCGCCGCTTTCTGTGGACCACCGGACGCACTCTGGTGGTCCGTTTCACCCGTCGTCTTCGCCAGTGGTCATCTCGGGTCTTGAAATTCACTGTGTAATCATCAAATCACCTCTGCGTCCTGTTCTGTCATCGCCCATCGATCCGCACATCAAATAAACAATCTGCAGAGTCTTCGAATCGCCTCTGCGGCCCCGACTCCGGTCGCGGTTTCGTTCGGCCTCAACGGCGCCGCGCTTTCTCGTCGTGTTCCTCCTTGTTTACGCGCGGTGTAATTGCACCGTTACGCCTTCTTTCGAGCCGCAACAAACACAACAACCAAGGGGGAGGTGGGTCGGCCGTGTTCGTGCGGTCCGGCCTCCTCCCGTTAAGTTGATAACAAGCAGCCCCAAATAAAATATGAAGAATGGCAAAGATTATTCCACGAACAAAAATAACCCCTACCTGATGAATTCGTCGAACAAAGGTCATCACGGGAAAAGGACGTCGTGGAAAACGGCGTCGCAGAAGACGGCGTCGTGGATCGAGGATCCGTAAGTGTCGTCAGCGTCACAAAGAAGAGAATTGTCGGTGTCGCGGTACACGGCGTCACGTCGTCGATCTCCGAGGAACCAGCGTTCTTCGTCGTCCTTCGTCGGAGGTCGGCGTTCTTCGTCGGCGACGGTGCGTTCTTCGCATTCTTCGACGAGGAAGAAGGTGTCCAAGACTTGAGCTCTCCTCTTCCAACCCTTCTCACACAACAAAACAACCTAATAAAATAAGTCCTTGCCTTATTTTATTTCTCATGACAAACCTTTTTGAAATTCGAAATGAATTCCTGAATTAATTACATTGAAAACTTAGCCAATTAATTAATTAAGAGAGTTGAATTTTCATTTAAGGGGGGTGCGGGTGTGTTACACAATTAATGGGGGTTTGTGGAAGTTGAAAGGGGTGGGGCTCATGTGGGGCCCACCTCACATTTATCCACACATGGGTAGTTAGGAACTAGTGGGTCCCACCACAACTCCCTTACATAGGATATAACTACTTAGATATAAAAATAAAATTGGTTTCACAAATTTTATTTTTATTCATTACTTAACCCATTATTTTAATAACCACACCCGAGAAAACGCAACTCCGGAATAGGTGTTCCTAAGCAATTACCGGCGCTACGGTTTTATCGGTGCCCTCGAATTTAGATTCTGATCACCGCTTCAAAAGTTAGAAAAACCCGCTCGTTCGTTCACTAAACATACCCGAGATAAACTTCGGAAATTGATTCCGGGCACACCGGTCCTCGGAATCAGGTGCCGTTAGAAACTGCGTTCTTGTAAAATCCCAAAGAAATTAAGAAAAAAAAATTCCTTGAAATTTCTGGGTCTTTACATTACTCCCACCTCAGGGATTTACGTCCCCGTAAAGCTTTAACACAAACTAGGGATACAAAAGTGGTACTGAGCATGCATCTGAACCTTCCGCTCCCATGTGCTCACTTGTAGGTTCTCGTGCTGCCAACAAAAGCGCACAAGAGGAATTGACCATCCTAGTAGGACCCACTCCTATCGATCCTCAACCTCTACTGGAACCCCGCAAAAGTCACCCCATCGCCAAAGTCCATCTCCCCATGGTTGATGATATGTGTCGGGTCAAGCACGTATCTCCTCTGCTGAGATATGTGGAATTCGTCGTGCACCTGGTGCAACTGAGGTGGATGGGTGAAACGGTAAGCCACTTCGCCTACCCTATTGAGGACCTGAAAAGGTCCGCTGAACCTCGGAGATTACTTGCCGCCTTGGCCACATCTCCATAGACCTCGTCGAGGTGAGACCGGTAAGAAAACATGGTCGCCATCCTCAAATTCCAGTGGTCCTGTCTCCTATCAACATATGATTTCTGCCTGCTTTGTGCAGTCTTCATCCGCTCCTAGATGATCTATACCTTCTCCATCGTTTCCTGGACCATCTCTGATCCCACAAGAGCTACTAAGATTTCTTCTTTGCCGATAAGAGAAATATGGTCTCATTCCCTGGATGAACCACGTTCTTTGCCTAAAACAGTCAATCCTGTCATGAATGGTACTAATCCATGACATGGATGACATCGTAAGGCCTCAACGCTACTACCAAGAGATCCAACTGTTACTCTCACCTCCAAGGGTTGAGTCACACTGTCGGCATCAGTGTGTGGTCATTGGGTCTCCTCTAGTAAGAATCTCAAAAGTGAGGGTCAAGTCAACAGTTTTAACTGGAACCTCTTAGCACACAAAAAGAGAGTTAGAAAACGTCACAAGAAAAAGTGTATTTTATTACTACAGCTCAAGTACAAAGACACACAACAACCAAAAACAACAAAAAGGAAACTAGAAGCACCAAGATCAAAGGTCCCATGCCTGGAACTAGTCCCGCTCTTATCCGTTAGCTTCCGGAGCTCCATAGTCGTATTATTATGTGGCCTGAAGCTGAGCTCTCCCATGTCCACCCGTTCCATGTGGTCGGGGTGGACCTCCTGGTGGTCGTGATGGAAACACCTCGAAGCGTCGTCCACCTCTAGCTGCATGGCCATCTCACCTGCCTCGGTCTTCTTCTCCTTGCAGTCCGCCTCGATCGAACCTTTGCCTCTATCTAAGGGGTTCTTCATCTCTCTACTGATCATCTGTACGGTGGGTCAGACATTCACGTGCCATGTGACCAAGCCCACCGCAGGAGTAACACTGCCCACTCTTGGCACGACTGGCTCTGACTCCACCCCGGTTTCCCCGCACAACTGAACCTGAGTCGTGTAGTCGGCCACCGGTGGGTCTGGTCCTTTTGGACCTCTGCATCAATTATCTACTGCCAGCTACAGAAGAATCCGCTGCATGTCGACTAGTAGAGGGTTCTACTGCTGTAGATTGCTCAGCAAGGAAACTCTCCACTATGAGGGCTCACTCCAACACCCCTATCTGCATCGGAATGCTATGAGAAACAACAGAATCTCTAATCTCTCGCCTGAGCCCCTACTCGAAGGTTCGAGCCCTGAAAAACGGGTCTCGTACTGTAACGACCCAATCTTTTTGAGTATTATATTAACTTACTCTTAATGATTTAATAACATGTTAATGGTTAATTCAGAAAGAGGGGTCGATGGCTTCATCCAGTAGACTCGACCCTTATGAGGCCCACTTATCAGAGCTTGGGAAGGAGGTAGCATCTGTGGGCTTCGCTTTGGACCAAGCCCAAGACGAACTCCAGCGTGTCAATCTTGAACGGAAACGCCTACGGGAGAAGTTCAAGTTAGTAGAGATTACTACTATGGCAATGTTATCTGAGCCTCCCTCAGATTCTCTCACCATAGCACACCTTACACTTAGGTCTTATGCCGGTGTTATAAGGGGCTATGTGACGAGACCCTAGCTTCCTTGTGTAATCCTTTCGGGTGAATAAATTGAGATTTCTTCCTTTAGTGATGTTTGTGAAATTTCAAATGTCTAGATAATTTTAGAATGTATTTTATTTTGAAAAAGGGATATTTTAAAATATTTATGTAAACCCTAAATAACTAATGATGTGTAATGATTTTCAAAAAATGGTCT
The DNA here is from genome assembly GCA_963277665.1 of Viscum album. NCBI lineage: Eukaryota > Viridiplantae > Streptophyta > Magnoliopsida > Santalales > Viscaceae > Viscum > Viscum album. The sequence continues at coordinate 2,129,503,495 of OY728155.1, read as the reverse complement.
TCTACAAAAGTGTTCAGTAAGGAATTTGGAGTCTAATAAGATCAACTTAATTTTTGATGAATAGTAAATTATGAATAGTGATTTTACGCTTAGGATTAGTAATGTGACCAGATGGATTAGTAATTTCACTCAAAGAAAGTTTTAATATAATTTGGACACCTAGATTAAGTAATGTGATCCAATAAAATGGGTAAATAACGGTTTCATAAATTATTAGTCAAGTATTAGTTTTTTCGGATGAATAGTGTTTTTTAATTAAAAATTTAATTAAAAATAATTAGAAAATTATTTTTATAAAAATGACTTTATTTTTGAACTCAGAGCATCGATATTATATTAAGGTAATTTTTGGGGATTTTTCTGAAAAAAATGAATTTTCGATGAATAGTGTTTTATTTAAAAATTAAATTAAAAATATTTAGAAAAATATTTTTATAAAATGGATTTCATTTTTGAAATCAGAGCATCGATATTTGGTTAAGGTGAAATTTTGGGATTATTCTGAGAAAGTTGAATTTTCAGTGAATAGTAAAAATACAGTTTTAGGGTTTCGGTATGTTTAATGACATCATAACTGTGTCATGATGATGTCATGAGATTTTTTAAGGTTTGGACGGACAAGGGTGATGAATTATTGTTTTGGGGGCCCCATGTGGCCTAACTTTATGGAAAATGTCATGAGAGAGCACATGGGTTTGAGAAAAGCACTTGTGAGGTGTCCCTTGGCCATTAATGCCTTGTCCCCTCACTTTCCCTATAAATACACACCCTTTCCTCCTTTAGTTTTCACTCCCAACTCTCCCCCAATGAAGTTCTGGTCTTCTTACCTCCCAAGGAGTCCTCCCAAGGTTCCCCCAAGCCCTCAAGGTCCAAAACTTTGAGTTGCAAGAGTCACATTTTAAGGTAAGGGATCCGACCCCTCTCTTTCTTTTCATGTAATCTCTTTTATGTCATTCCTTTTATGCTCCATGTTATTATGTGAGAGGATGTTCTTTTACATTCCTCTTACTGCCCCTTTCATGTTTATATGATGAGAGATCCCCTCTTACTCTCATAATTTCGTTTTATGAAAGTTTAAGTGACGCCGTTAGGCTGCCGAATGTTTAAGTGATTCTTTCACCCTTCTCATTTTTTTCAAGTTCGATTTTCATGTCCAATCTTTCAAGTTCCTTTTTATTATGTTGGGGTATGATCTCTATATCTATCATACTGATCTCTTATGATCATATGATGAGAGACCATATTTTATTTGTTCAATTCATTTGTGTTGAAGTTTAAGTGATGCTGTTAGGCTGCCGAATTGTCATAAGAGAAATCAAATTTTTGTCTTCCTTCCATGTTTTTCATTTCAAATGGTATGTCCTTAAAATTGCATCACCATGTCCATATATCCTTCTTATTCTGTCCCTCTACTGTTTTATGGGTCAATTATGATTGTTCGACCCATGTTCCCTCTCTTTTCAAAGTTTTCTAAAACCTTGTAACATAGTCGTTATGCTGCAGAATTTTCGTCTCAAAATGCCTCTCTTTTCTCAAAATTATTTTATGTTATAAAGTGAATACTCAAAGCTCCTATTTCTATAGGGGTATTCACATATATATTAAAATGTTCTATTTTAAATTCTGGGATTTACATACATGATACCCTCTTTCCCTTTCCGTGGGTTTAAAGTAATGTAAAGATCGTGTCTTTAAAGCAGTTTTTAAAACGTTATGATTATGAAATGAAACCCATTTATTTTATGCTATATGGGTTATTTATGAAATGTTTGATTATGATACATGTGGCTCACATGATAATAAAGGAAAATTTAAGGGTGCGCCCTGATAGCGCTCCAATGCATTGGGTAAAGACTTAATCTCTAGAGATGACCATTTTAACGACACCTTGGTGAATAACCTTGGTAATTTTTAACGACACCTTGGGGATGGACCTTGGTGAAACGAAACGATTGTCAATATTAAATGTTGTAGCCACATCTTCAAGTTATGAAAAATGTTATTTTTATTATGATGTATCTCATGATTTCTTTCTCATGCCTTAAAGTTCTTTTCATGTCCTTATTGAAGTAGCTCAAGTTCACATGAAAAATGTTTCTCTTGTTTCCCTTACTGGGCCTTCTGCTCACCCTTTCTTTTGATGTATGTCCCCAGGTTATGAGATGCAGTAATGAACCTAGGATGAACTAAAGGAGAAGCCTTTCAAGTGTTTAAGAAGAATGTTTTATGTTTTTTTCCCTTGTATTATGTTCCTTGTTTCCAAGACACTAAACCTTAACGATCCTCAGTTCCGTGTAATGGAATGAAAGTTATGTTATAAAAAGGCGGGATGTCATAGTTGGTATAAAAGGATGGTTTAGTTATTTGTGGAAATTAGGATATAAAAACTTGAGGAATAACCCTATAGAAAAGTTTAAATATAGGAAAAATTCCTGGTATTTTGGTAAGTATTGAGTAAGTGGTTTATCAAACAAATACATCCCTGTCTGGATACGAGCAGGTAGAGGCGGCTCTGGCACAGATGTACATAGGGGTAAAACCCGAAAACACCGCTTTGAGCTAGACTCAAACGGGAACTGGTGCACGATAACGGGCCTTGCTGCACTCTTGGTTACGACACTCCCGGGGGATATGTTTGGTTAATCACAAGATTTTTATGAATCATTATGAAGGAATTATAGAAAAGTGTAATTGTCTAAGCATGAAGTCTTAGTTAAAAGATTCATAAATGAAATAAGTTTCTTACTAAGGTTTTATTCTTTTAGAATATGGCGGGAAATAGGAGGAACCGTGTCGATGGTGACCTCAATGCACCATATGCTGACGGCCCTCCGATGGAAGCCGGAATGGAAACATTCATGCGAATGATGAACCAACTGACTCAAGTTATGAGTAATAACTTGAATCAAGCTGAGAGGCCGACCTCACCACAAAGGGAACAACACTCTGTTGAGTCCTTCATGCGTCAACGACCGCCAACATTCAGTGGATCTACTGACCCATTGGTTGCGGAACAATGGATAAGCTCCATTGAAAAGATCTTTTCTGTACTTCATTGTTCGGAACAAGAAAAAGTCACCCTTGCTGTTTACCGCCTAGAGGGAGAAGCTGATCAGTGGTGGTCACTGATCAAAAACACGAATCCACGAGGAGAGATAGAAGCTATGGAGTGGGAAGAATTTCGGGGAATTTTCCTTAACAAGTATTTCCCTCGTTCCATGAGAACGAGAATGGAGAAAGAGTTTCTCGAGCTGAAGCAGAAGGAGAACGAATCTGTCGGAAGCTATGAGATGAACTTCACAAGGCTTTCCCGTTATACCTCAAGCTTTGTCATGGACCCTAATGGGAAGGTTGATAGATTATTTGGTGGACTACGACCTCATCTGCGGAAGAATCTAGCCAACAGGGACTATGATAGCTATGAAGAAATAGTTCGAAGTGCTATGAAAGTCGAGCTGGAGTTTTGTGAGACACAATGGTCTCATAAACCAAATGAAAAGAAGAGATCGTTGGAGCCCAGTTTAGGGAAGTCTTTTGATCAGGGAAGAGGTGGAAAGCAAATGCAACTTACCACATGCAATAAATGTGGGAAGAATCATCTGGGGAACTGCTTGAACGGAAGTGGAAAGTGCTACAAGTGTGGAAGAGGAGGCCATATTGCTCAGAATTGTCATAGTGAGGTGAAGCCTCAGCTTCCCAACACTAACGACAGAGGAAAGATGGTTCTGGCCCTACCCGAAGTCACATGCTTCAAGTGTGGACAGCTTGGCCACTTTTCTAACCAATGTCCAAATCCGAGGGCGGTGGATGGGAATCACCATCAACCTCAGCAGAGGCCAAGAGAGAAAGGTCATGCTTTTGCTATCACAACAGCTGAAGTTGAAGTTCCGAATGATGTGGTAGCAGGTACTCTTGTCGTCCTCTCAAAACTAGCAAGTACTTTATTTGATTCTGGTTCTACGCATTCCTTTATTTCTTCCAAGTTTGCAAAGAATATAGAATCAATCCCCGAATTGCTTGAGGTAGAGTTGTCAGTCAAGACTCCAAGTGGGATTATCCATGCATCAACAGTGTTTAGAGACTCTAGTGTTTACTTTGGCGATCACAATCTTATCGCAAATCTAGTAGTCATTCCCATGATGGAATTTGACATTATACTAGGGATGGACTGGATCTCAAAGTATAATGCTAAGATCAAATGCAGAAGTAAGGAAATCTCAGTAGTCTTGAATGAACGACCTACAGTTATCTTCTGAGGAGAGATATCTCGAACTGATCCCTATCTAGAAGCACCTCCTATAGCTTTCTTTATGGAGTTAATCGGTGATGATGAAGAAGGAAAAGGGAGCATACAAATAGAAGATGTTCTGATTGTTCAGGAATACATGGATGTATTTCCTGAGGAGTTACCTGGACCTCCCCCAGAAAGAGAGGTAGAGTTCTCCATTGAACTCGTACCTGGGTCTCAACCGATATCAAAGACTCCGTATAGAATGGCAAATGTGGAGCTAGAAGAGTTAAAGAAACAACTCCAAGACTTGTTGGAGAAGGGGTTTATCCGACCGAGTGTGTCTCCTTGGGGAGCACCAGTTCTCTTTGTGAAGAAGAAGGATGGATCAATGTGGCTATGCATCGATTATAGAGAACTAAACGGGATCACAATGAATAACAGATATCCTCTTCCAAGAATTGATGATTTATTTGACCAACTTCGTGGGGCTCAATTCTTCTCTGAGATTGACCTTCGATCTGGTTATCATCAACTGAGGGTGAAGAAGGAAGATATTCCAAAGACTGCCTTCCGATCAAGATATGGTCATTATGAGTTTACTGTTATGCCTTTCGGCTTGACTAATGCTCCTGCTATTTTCATGGATTTGATGAATAGAGTCTTTAAGGACTACCTTGATAACTTTGTGGTAGTTTTTATTGATGATATTTTGATATATTCAAAAAGTCGTGAGGAGCATGAAGATCATCTGAGGGTTATTTTGAAAACTCTACGGAAGGAGAGGCTCTTTGGAAAGTTCAGCAAGTGTGAGTTTTGGTTACAATAGGTGGCTTTCTTGGGGCACATCGTAACCAATGAAGGAATCTCGGTTGACCCAGTAAAGACAATGGTTGTGGAGGAGTGGCCTCAACCCACAACAGTAACTGAGATTCGTAGTTTCCTTAGTTTAGCAGGATATTATAGGAGGTTTGTGAAAAACTTTTCACGGATTTCTAATCCACTAACCAAGTTGACTCGAAAAGGGGTTAAGTTCATCTGGACAAAGGAATGCGAGGAAAGTTTCCAAGAGCTGAAGAAGAGATTGGTTACTGCACCTGTGTTAACACTACCCTCTATCGGAGAAGGATTCGTTATTTTTAGCGATGCATCTCTGAAAGGGATTGGGTGCGTCCTCATGAAAAATGACAAAGTAATTGCTTATGCATCTCGACAGTTGAAGATTCATGAGCAGAATTATCCTACGCATGATCTAGAGCCGGAGGCAGTTGTTTTTTCTCTAAAGATATGGAGGCACTATCTTTATGGGGAGAAATGTGATATATACACTGACCACCAAAGTCTAAAGTATATTTTCACACAGAAAGAATTGAACATGAGACAAAGGAGATGGTTGGAGCTTATTAAAGACTATGATTTTTCAATTCATTATCACCCCGGAAGAGCAAACAAAGTCGCGGATGCATTAAGCAGGAAAGATCCTGTTGTTCTGGCAACAATGAGGATCTTAGGAGATCCCTTGATTAAAGATCTAGTAAAACTAGACATGGGAATTATAAGGAAAGGGACATCATCAACCCTATCCCAAATGATTTCTCAACCTTCATTACTAGAGAAGATCAAGAAGGCTCAAAAAGAAGATCCTTTGCTGCAGGAGAAGTTGGAGGCTGTAAAAGATGGGAAGTTCCCTGATTTCAATATTGATCAAGAAGGTGTATTGAAATTTCGTACAAGACTATGTGTCCCATCTATTCCGGAGATAAAGAAAGAACTGATGGATGAAGCTCATAGATCTACTTTCTCTATACATCCGGGAAGCACTAAGATGTATAGAGACCTTCGTGATCATTATTGGTGGGATAACCTGAAGAGGGAGATTGCTGATTACACTACAAGGTGCCTGGTGTGTCAGCAAGTAAAGGCATAAAGACAACTTCTTAAGGGGGTATTACAACCACTACCCATACCAGTATGGAAGTGGGATAATATCACTATGGACTTTGTAACTGGTCTCCCGAAAACATCCAAAGGAAACAATGCGATATGGGTTATTGTGGACCGTCTCACCAAGACAGCCCATTTTATCTCTATTCGGGAAGATTTCTCTCTGGATCAGCTTGCCAAGATATACGTGAAGGAAGTGGTAAGGCTGCATGGGGTACCACTATCCATCGTATCTGATCGTGACCCAAGATTCACATCAAAATTCTGGAGAAGTCTTCAACATGCTCTGAATACTGAATTGAATTTTAGTACGGCCTATCATCCTCAAACTAATGGCCAATCTGAAAGGACTATTCAGACACTCGAAGACATGTTGAGATTATACTCAATGGAATTTAAAGGTGGATGGGATCAACACCTCCCATTAGTTGAGTTCTCCTATAACAACAACTTCCATTCGAGTATTCAGATGGCACCCTATGAAGCTCTATATGGAAAGCGGTGTAGAACTCCTACTTGTTGGGATGAAACTGGTGAGAGGAAGCTTCTTGGGCCTGATCTCGTGCAAGAGATGACGGAACAGGTTCATTCCATCCAACAACACATAAAGGCTGCTCAGAGTCGGCAGAAGAGCTATGCTGACAATCGTCGAAGGGACTTGGAGTTTGGTGTTGGTGACAAAGTCTTCCTTCGAATTTCTCCATGGAAGAGAGTCATGCGGTTTGGGAAGAAAGGGAAGCTCATCCCTAGGTACATTGGCCCCTATGAAATCCTTGATTGCATAGGAGCAGTGGCCTATCGTCTAGCACTTCCACCAAACCTAGCTCAAGTTCATGATGTCTTCCATGTATCTCTCTTGAGGAAGTACATACCCGACCCTTCGCATGTACTGAACCCAGAGGTGGTACAACTGGAACATGACCTCTCTTACAAGGAGCATCCAGTGGAGATCTTGGACCATAGAGACAAGGTCCTACGAAACAAGACTACCCACCTTGTGAAAGTGTTGTGGAGGAATCATAAATATGAAGAGGCGACTTGGGAGCCGGAGGAAACAATGAAGCAAAAGTACCCTCACCTTTTTGACTAGGCCTCAAGTATAAATTTCGGGGACGAAATTTCTTAAGGGGGGAAGAATTTAACGACCCAATCTTTTTGAGTATTATATTAACTTACTCTTAGTGATTTAATAACATGTTAATGGTTAATGCAGAAAGAGGGGTCGATGGCTTCATCCAGTAGACTCGACCCTTATGAGGCCCACTTATCAGAGCTTGGGAAGGAGGTAGCATCTGTGGGCTTCACTTTGGACCAAGCCCAAGCCGAACTCCAGCGTTTTAAGCTTGAACGGAAACGCCTACAGGAGAAGCTCAAGTTAGTAGAGATTACTACTAGGGCAATGTTATCTGAGCATCCCTCAGATTCTCTCACCATAGCACACCTTACACTTAGGTCTTATGTCGTTGTTATAAGGGGCTATGTGACGAGACCCTAGCTTCCTTGTGTAATCCTTTCAGGTGAATAAATTGAGATTTCTTCCTTTAGTGATGTTTGTGAAATTTCAAATGTCTAGATAATTTTAGAATGTATTTTATTTTGAAAAAGGGATATTTTAAAATATTTTTGTAAACCCTAAATAACTAATGATGTGTAATGATTTTCAAAAAATGGTCTTCTACAAAAGTGTTCAGTAAGGAATTTGGAGTCTAATAAGATCAACTTAATTTTTGATGAATAGTAAATTATGAATAGTGATTTTACGCTTAGGATTAGCAATGTGACCAGATGGATTAGTAATTTCACTCAAAGAAAGTTTTAATATAATTTGGACACCTAGATTAAGTAATGTGATCCAATAAAATGGGTAAATAACGGTTTCATAAATTATTAGTCAAGTATTAGTTTTTTCGGATGAATAGTGTTTTTTAATTAAAAATTTAATTAAAAATAATTAGAAAATTATTTTTATAAAAATGACTTTATTTTTGAACTCAGAGCATCGATATTATATTAAGGTAATTTTTGGGGATTTTTCTGAAAAAAATGAATTTTCGATGAATAGTGTTTTATTTAAAAATTAAATTAAAAATATTTAGAAAATTATTTTTATAAAATGGATTTCATTTTTGAAATCAGAGCATCGATATTTGGTTAAGGTGAAATTTTGGGATTATTCTGAGAAAGTTGAATTTTCAGTGAATAGTAAAAATACAGTTTTAGGGTTTCGGTATGTTTAATGACATCATAACTGTGTCATGATGATGTCATGAGCTTTTTTAAGGGTTGTCCGGCCAAGGGTGATGAATTATTGTTTTGGGGGCCCCATGTGGACTAACTTTATGGAAAATGTCATGAGAGAGCACATGGGTTTGAGAAAAGCACTTGTGAGGTGTCCCTTGGCCATTAATGCCTTGTCCCCTCACTTTCCCTATAAATACCCACCCTTTCCTCATTTAGTTTTCACTCCCAACTCTCCCCCAACGAAGTTCTGGTCTTCTTACCTCCCAAGGAGTCCTCCCAAGGTTCCCCCAAGCCCTCAAGGTCCAAAACTTTGAGTTTCAAGAGTCACATTTTAAGGTAAGGGATCTGACCCCTCTCTTTCTTTTCATGTAATCTCTTTTATGTCATTCCTTTTATGCTCCGTGTTATTATGTGAGAGGATGTTCTTTTACATTCCTCTTACTGCCCCTTTCATGTTTATATGATGAGATATCCCCTCTTACTCTCATCATTTCGTTTTATGAAAGTTTAAGTGACGCCGTTAGGCTGCCGAATGTTTAAGTGATTCTTTCACCCTTCTCATTTTTTCAAGTTCGATTTTCATGTCCAATATTTCAAGTTCCTTTTTATTATGTTGGGGTATGATCTATATATCTATCATACTGATCTCTTATGATCATATGATGAGAGAACCTATTTGATTTGTTCAATTCATTTTTGTTGAAGTTTAAGTGACGTTGTTAGGCTGCCGAATTGTCATAAGAGAAATCAAATTTTTGTCTTCCTTACATGTTTTTCATTTCAAATGGTATGTCCTTAAAATTGCATCACCATGTCCATATATCCTTCTTATTCTGTCCCTATACTGTTTTATGGGTCAATTATGATTGTTCGACCCATGTTCCCTCTCTTTTCAAAGTTTTCTAAAACCTTGTAACATAGCCGTTATGCTGCAGAATATTCGTCTCAAAATGCCTCTCTTTTCTCAAAATTATTTTATGTTATAAAGTGAATACTCAAAGCTCCTATTTCTACAGGGTTATTCACATATATATGAAAATGTTCTATTTTAAATTCTGGGATTTACATACATGATACCCGCTTTCCCTTTCCGTGGGTTTAAAGTAATGTAAAGATCGTGTCTTTAAAGCAGTTTTTAAAACGTTATGATTATGAAATGAAACCCGTTTATTTTATGCTATATGGGTTATTTATGAAATGTTTGATGATGATACATGTGGCTCACATGATAATAAAGTCAAATTTAAGGTTGTGCCCTGATAGCGCTCCAATGCATTGGGTAAAGACTTAATCTCTAGAGATGACCATTTTAACGACGCCTTGGTGAATAACCTTGGTAATTTTTAACGACACCTTGGGGATGGACCTTGGTGAAACGAAATGATTTTCAATATTAAATGTTGTAGCCACATCTTCAAGTTATGAAAAATGTTATTTTTATTATGATGTATCTCATGATTTCTTCCTCATGCCTTAAAGTTCTTTTCATGTCCTTATTGAAGTAGCTCAAGTTCACATGAAAAATGTTTCTCTTGTTTCCCTTACTGGGCCTTCTGCTCACCCTTTCTTTTGATGTATGTCCCCAGGTTATGAGATGCAGTAATGAACCTAGGATGAACTAAAGGAGAATCCTTTCAAGTGTTTAAGAAGAATGTTTTATGTTTTTTTTCCTTGTATTATGTTCCTTGTTTCCAAGAAACTAAACCTTAACGATCCTCAGTTCCGTGTAATGGAATGAAAGTTATGTTATAAAAAGGCGGGATGCCATACGTACCATGTCTGTAGAGTAGCGCGAGAGGTCTTTGAACCTCGCTGAGTACTGAGATACACTCATGTTTCCCTGCTACAGATGAAGTAGCTTCTGGATCTGCACCGCTCGAAGGGTGGATGGTACAAACCCTACCCGGAACAGGCTCTCGAAGTCTGCCCACAGAAGTGATGCATCGTCATGCACCAGGAGCATCAGGCTCCACCATCTGCCTACTGCTGCCTGAAGAAGGCTGGCAGCAAGGATCACCATGAAGTATGTTGGCGTCCCCACTAGCCTGAAGACTCTCACCATAGCCTCCAGCCAATCCTCATCCGCCTGCAGGTCCGTCTCTCCCCTGAACCTGGGTGGCCTCTGGCATTGGAACTCGTGCAGTGCACTCAAGCGACATGCACTCTCTTTTACTGGGGCTGGTGGAATTGGTGGCCCAACAGGTGGTGGTACCACTGGTGCCTCCGCTGGTGCCTCAATTGGGATAGGGCCCTGTACTGAGGCCTCGTTGCTCGGCGGGCTGTTAGTACATACCACTCTCGGGGCTCTAGCTGGTCGTCCACGGGGAGGCATCCTAAAAGAAATAGATGTGACACGGTCAAACGATTTATACCTAGTGAGCTGACTTGTTTTGAGCTGTTTTAAGGGAAAACCTTTGAAAACACACACGCAATCAGTGTTTTCGTGCATAAAGTCGGAAATCAGTTGTCAGGGTCCGGGTGTATGGATACGTCGGCCTCCCACACCAACACTGGACTCCCTGAACTGAAAACCACACTCAGCACCCTTAACACTATTGCTTCACAGAAAGAAAATATCAGAGTTATAAGTTCTGCGGTAGAACCAACTCCTCTGATACAAATTTTTCATGACCCGTCCCCCGGGGCTCGTGTCATAACTACCCCAATCCCACCTTCCATAGTCTAGGGGTTGGCGACTAGCACCAAAGGCGTAAATCCCTATAATTGGGAAGGTGTTGCCTTTATAAATGTAAACAAAAACACAACCAGAGTACAAGAGGAAGAAAACACTAAGTACAACAGTAAAAAAATTGCTGAAAGTACAAAGGGGCCAGAAATACAAGCCCAACAGATAGGTACAACTACAACTGAAAGTAAAGTACAATAGAAAAGACAAGCAGTTGGAAGATGACACGCAGCTCCTACATCATCCACCACGGATCCTACCTGAAGGGTAAGCACAGATGTCCTCCTCAACACTCTACGTCTGATCATCCGTCCGTCTGTCTCTTCTGGGTACCGACTCGTCGTGAGATCCACCTCCGGGTACCGTCCAGTCCTCGAATGCTCGGCCTCCATCAGCGTTGTTCGTCATCTGCATCCAACACAACGAGGTGCGGGCATAGCCCGTGCAGAGGTGAGTATAACGATACTCAGTAGGGACCTTGAGACCCTCAAGGTCTCTCTAAATCCAACAAGGATAACCACAAAGCAGAATCTCAACAGATAACCCTTACTTAGGTATAAGCCCATACTTATACCCAAGTTATCAAGTAACCATCTCAATCATGAGGAAACACAGAGGTTATGAAATCAACGGATAACCACTACTTAAATATATCCCCATACATATACCTAAGTTATCAAGTGACTCATCTCAATCATGAGGTAAACACGTAGGTCATAGACTCAGCTCAAACCAGGATTTTCATTATCGAAACCGTAACTGCTGAAGAGCTCCGTCTCTGACGAGTACTATGATCCTGTCACGACTCCGAGGTACTGCTCACTAACCTAAGACTACTAAGGTACTCCTCCTGTCGAGTACTTCGGGTTTGCTACCAAATAACGGGAACTCCGTCCACTGTGGGTCTGTCGCCCAATACTGGGCGCTCCCCCTAATAGCCTACAGAGAAACTCCTCCAGTCGAGTACCACGGGTCTGTAGCCAACTACCGGGCACTCCGTCCGCCGTGGGTCTGTCTCCAAATACCGGTCACTCCGTCCACTGGGCTAGTCGACTCACTCCAAGTCGAGTCGGTTAAGTAGTCGTCAGGTCTCAGCCGGTTACATGGTCTTCGTACTCCGTATGCTCGTCTCCGGGAGGGTCCGCTCCACGAGCTACAAGTCAATACTCCAAGTATCACAAAGTCCCACGAAGTAGTATCCCAAAGGACCACCTCGTCATAGGGGTCTCAACGCAACAGACGACGCGTCAATCGGAATCCCGGTCTGTGAGTTATTAGCCTTTTTGTCCCAGGGGCCCGGTTGGTTTCGTGTGCGAACCAACCCGGCCGTATCTCAACTGTACCCCAAACTCTCATAGGGTATACTCATAGGGACCATTTCTCAATGTGATTACCAACGCCGCTGATGGTTCTTCAGATGGACGTCCGGTCTTGAAGTTATCGGCATTTCCGTTCCAGGGGCCCGGTTGGATTTCAGGTACAATCCAACCCAACCTTACTCCAAATACGTCCAAACCTCAGGTGAAGTATTCCAAAAGTTCTGTCTCATCAAGTGGAATCCAACAAAGTCGACGGCACGTCAATCTGACGTCCGGAGCTCAATTTATAAGCGTTTCCGCTCCGAGGGCCCGGTTGGTTTCGGGTTCGAACCAACCCGGCCATACCCAAAGTTCTATGAAACCTTGAGTGTAATATACCAAAAGGACCGTCTCAATCCAAGAATTGCATCCCAACTTATGGTGCGTCGATCGGAGGTATGTATCCCAAGTTATGGGCTTTTAAGCGAACTTGTCCGGTTTTAGGGGGTTTTGGGCCCGGACCGACCCGGCCCGAGACCCCATGGGTGGCCCGAACCGGGTCGACCCGACCCGGGTCCAGGTCCGGACCATTAGGACACGACCCGGCCTGGCCGGCACGGTCCGGCCCCACCGGCACAGCCCGGCCCGGCCTGGGCGGCCGGTTGGCTTGGCGCTGGCGCGGCGCCCACGCGACCCGCAAAGAGCGGAGGGGGGGGGGGGGGGTGTTGTCCCCCCCGGTTGACCGAAACGGCGCGGAAAATAAGTCACGCCTCCCCCTAAACACGGAACAGCTTAGCCGTTCTGGTCCTCCGCCACTTTTCGTGGACCACCAGACGCGCTCCGGTGGTCCGTTTCACCCGCCGTCTTCACCAGTGGTCATCTCGGGTCCCAAACTTCACTTCTGAATCATCAAATCACCTATGCGGCCCGTTCCTTCATCACCCGTCGATCCGCACGTCAAATAAACAATCTGTGGAGTCTTCGAATCGCCTCTGTGGACCCGACTCCGGCCGCGGTTTCGTTCAGCCTCAACGGCACGACGCGACAGCACCACGCTTTCTCGCCGTGTTCCTCCTTGATTCTGCGCGGTGTAATTGCACCGCGCCGCCTTCTTTCGAGCCGCAACAAACACAAAAACCAAGGGGGAGGAGGTTCGTCCATGTTCGTGCGGTCCGGCATCATCCCGTTAAGTTGATAACAAGGGGCCCCAAATAAAAGATAAGGAACGACAAAGATTATTCCACGAACAAAAATAACCCTTACCTGATGAAGTCGTCGAATGAAGGTCGTCACGAGAAAAGGACGTCGCAGAAAACGGCGTCGCGGAAGATGGCATCACGGATCGAGGCTCCGTAATCGTCATCGGCGTCATGGAGAAGAGAATCGTCGGTGTCGTGGTACACGGCGTCGCGTCATCGATCTCCGAGGAACCATCATTCTTCGTCGTCCTTCATCGGAGGTCGGCGTTCTTCGTCGGCGACGGTGCGTTCTTCGCATTCTTCGATGAGGAAGAAGGTGTCCAAGACTTGAGCTCTCCTCTTCCAACCCTTCTCGCACAATGAAACAACCTAATAAAATAAGGCCTTGCCTTATTTTATTTCTCATGCCAAACCTTTTTGAAATTCGAAATGAATTCCCGAATTAATTACATTGAAAACTTAATCAATTAATTAATTAAGAGAGTTGACTTTTCATTTAAGGGGGGGTGCGGGTGTGTTACACAATTAATGGGGGGTTTGTGGAAGTTGAAAGGGGTGGGGCTCATGTGGGGCCCACATCACATTTATCCACACGTGGGTAGTTAGGAACTAGTAGGTCCCACCCCAACTCCCTTACATAGGATATAACTACTTAGATATAAAAATAAAATTGGTTGCACAAATTTTATTTTTATTCATTACTTAACCCATTATTTTAATAACCACACCCGAGCAAACACAACTCCAGAATAGGTGTTCCTAAGTAATTACCGGCACTGCGGTTTCATCGGTGCCCTCAGATTTCGATTCCAAGAACCGGTTCAAAAGTTAGAAAAACCCGCTCGTTCGTTCACTGAACGTACCCGAGCTAAACTTTGGAAATTGATTTCAGGCACACCGGGCCTCAGAATCAGGTGCCGTCAGAAACAGATTTCTTGTAAAATCCCAAATAAATTAAGAAAAAAAAATCTTGAAATTTCTGGGTCTTTAAAATAAATCATATTGTTTAATTTAAACCATTAAATATGGTTATGAAAAATGAACAATGTTATAATCATGGAGACGGTAGACCGTACGTACGCATGAGTAACATTTCCATTTTTCATTGATCATTATGGAAATAAGGTAATTACAATTTTATATTTAAATAATTATAATGATATTATTAAAATCATAATAATAATTTACATATACTTATATATATCATACAAGTGATATAATGAATAAAAATGAGTCACACCGCTTCGCGGAGGTGATAGTTCACACGTACGCACGAACGACGTTATCATTTTTATGCACATGGAAGTAAGAATGTAATTGATATATTATTATCTTATAATTATTAATATATCATTAATATCACATATTAAGATTAATTACATCATTATAACCAATCTTAATAGATGGTAATGGAAAAAGAACTAAATCAGTTTGTAGAGGTGGCAATTCACACGTACGCACGTATGATTAATTCATTTCCCATTTGATGTAAGTGGAGATGGATTTAGGGGAGAATATTAATATAATAACATATAATTATATTTAGGATACTATAGTTATTATATCATCATGGTTGGATGATATTTTAGGAAGTGTAAGAAGAAACAAAATAGAAACACTTAAAGAAAATGATACCTCTTCATCGGTTGATCACCTTTGAAGAACACCTAAACACCTCTATGAAGGGTGTTCTGACTAAAATAAGGCTTCAAGAATGTGGTGAGGGATTATATGAATAGTATTGGATAGATATTTTCTGAACTAAAAGGCTTTGGAAGTGTGAGTAATTGGGTATGGGTGGTGGCCTTTTATAAGAGGGAGGAGGGGCACTTTAGGAAAGTCTTGAAATATTATTTTATTATAATTTTTTTTTGAATTATATTAGTTAAAAAGTAATATATTTCAAGGATAATATGATTATGGGTATAAAACCTCTCAACCAATAGGTTTTTGACAAGTATAGGTCACAAAAATAACCTTATCTTTTAGTTTTAACCCTTAGTTAAAAACATCAACTCTTACCATGTCTTCTTGTATTTTCATAATATATGGTTACTATAGTTACTATAAAATTATAAGAGAACCAAAATTGGATCATTAATGATATTTTTAACATTATATGAGTCATTTTACCGAATATTATATTTTTAGTACTATTATATCATTTAATAAAATAGTATTTGTTTTAAAACTCATTTATGTCAATTTTGACACTATTTAGTAATTGATTTTTGTTAAAGTCATAAAAACTTGATTCCTTTAAAAAAATTCATTAACTCATCACTAACATGTCAATTTCATCCAAAGAATTCGTGTATAACATAAAAATGTTCAAATTTCATTTATTTTAATATTTATAATATCATTTATTTGAATCTTTCATTAATAAGGTAATCATTATGTCATCATTATGTCATAAATAAATTTATTTATTTAATGTCTAAAAATTATAAATAAAATAGAATGATGTATAAAATATTTTTATCTTTCTAATGACTATTTATAGTCTAAGATAACACTTATATAACTCCAGTTTAAAAAAAATAGTAAAAAGATACATGTTTATGTTATATTTCCCTTTATTTTAAATTAATTATTATCACATGTCATTTTCACACTCAAGTAGCTCCCAAATGCCAAAATTTTGGCCTGATTATTTTTTTGGTCACCCATGACTCATCAATAATATTAGGACATGTGTTATGGTAGTTTTATATTATTATAATATTCTTTTTACCCTTATTTACCTAATTTACCCTTTAACCATGGTAAATAAAAATAATTACTGAAGTTACTATTCATAATATCCAAAAAATAAAAGGTACATATTTAGAAAATTTGGACCTTATGATTCCAAATATGGAATCCATTTCTCTAAATTCAAAACATAGAAGTTGTATTAATTATTTATGTTGTCAAAACGAGAAAACAGGTTTTTTAAGAAATAAAAACTATCAAAAGATTGACATGTGTTTATGTCCAATTTAAATGTAAAATTACTGAAAATGACCAAAATTAGATTAAATGATAAAAAAATAATGTTATTACACTTTAAAACCAATTAAAATATAATCTAACTATATAAATAAATTAGATGAAAAGGCAGTTTTGACTTAAAATGCGGTATTTTTCACTATTCATTAAAAAATAAACTTTATCAGGAAAATTACCAAAAAATTATCCAAAGTAAATTTATATGCCTTGCTTCTATAGAATAATTTTATTTTTTCAAATATAACATATAAAAGTGACAAAAACTATATTTAAAAAGGGTTCACCATCAAAAGGTGGTAAAACGACCTTTTAAAAATATTAGAGTATTTTATGCTTAAAATTGGATTCATTCTCATTTTAAGCCTCTAAAATTCATTAGATAAATGTAAAAACATTTAAAAAATATTTAAAATCATAATATAGTTAATTATATTCATTCTCGCTAATATAACGGTTAGGCGTTAACCACTATTTAAAATAATAATATTATTGTTGTATTATTTTTCGGTATAACTCAGTATTGTATGCAACGTAAGATTTCAGAGAAACTCATTGTTGTGTTTCGGGTACGCTATAGTACACATTGTCCCCTTTAAACTAAAATTAATATTAAATTAAAAAATATTAATAGATAATAAAATGTATTATTCTATAAATACCTGGGATGTTGCATCATTTACCCCTATTGGAGATTACATCCTTGCAATTTTATTCACTTATAAAATAAGTGGGGGTATTTATCTCTCATAGAATTTTCATATTCCCATGTTGCCTCTTCAAACATATGGTTTTTTAACAAAACATCAACCTGATGAATCACCTTATTCTGCAACACTTTCTCTCTACGGTCAAGAATCTAGACTGGTTGTTCCTTATGAGAAATATTCTCTTCTAACTGAACTAACTCTGGACTCAAAATGTCACGAACTGAATCTGATCGCCACTGAAACCAGCACCAAATCCAGCCCATGACAAGGCCCGAAGGGCATTCCCGATCCCCATGGGCTGGCACAAGTTCCTGGGTATCATAAAATGAGAATTGGGAACGATTTACCCAAGTTTATAAACATAAAACAACAAATGAATCCAATGAAACGAATATGGATTTTTCAAACCGAACAATGTTTTACAAAAATTCAAAACTTAATTAGATAGTCTAAAACAACTCAACAAGACTATAACAAAGGTACAAAACCAAAAATGAACAGCCCAAGAAAATCAACATGGCAAGAGGCATCACCCTTAAGCCATCTCCACAACACCCCATCATGAATGACTGGTGAAAACCCAAACTATTGGCACAAAAGTTGTACCCAAACCTGCGACAACAAAAATAACCAAGTCTACTAACACCCAAGGGTGTAAGTAGGGTGTGAGACAATGATCAGTAGGATACCACCACTAATATATTCCATGTGATAAACATTCAAAGACGAAAAGCATGCAAGTTTTCAAAAACATGTAATTTCTAGTTACAATTTCTAAAAAATGCAACTAAAAAAATCAGTTTTCAAGTGGACTAATTTAAAGAATCAACACTTTTAAAATAAACTCAAAAGATACTGAATTTTTTCCATCCAAATAAATTTTATGCCGACGGTAAGTATAAAGGATCTAATGAGCACAAGCAATAGGAAATAACCCCTAGGCACTAGCTAGTTGTGGGTCCCAGGTACCTCGTATCTCGGTGAGAGTAACCACAAAAAATATATGTTCTCATACACGAGCCACTAGTAGGTAACATACCCATAACCTATTGGTCCCCAATCATCATAATCATAGTTTAGTTAGAGTTGCAAGCGTTAATCTTTCAAAGTGAAACTGAGGCCAAACCCCACAGATTCATTAGCATACTAGTACACGTCCACCCACCTAGATACCCAGGTTTTCCCTTTGTACTCAAACAAGTTCAAAAAGACAAGAAATATAGTTTTCACATGAAAATATCACTTCCAAATCACACAATAACCAAACATCCCCATGTACATCACACAAGTCACAAATTCCACTTTTCATTCAAATGCATTTTGAAATCAAACTCACACCAAAATAACCCACAACACTTTTTGCATAACTTTTACAATCCAACACATCCTTTAAAAATTTTATAAAGTCCATAAAAATATGATAAACATAACATAACAGCCCACTCACATGTTTCATAAAACCCTTTTTATAAACAAAATCCATTTTTCACATCGCACTCACACAAATAGCCCACATCACGTTCACACCTCTTTCACATTTCAATAAATCCATTAGACAGTTTTATAAAACATTTCCAAGAGGATACACATCACATGATAGACCTATTCACATTTAAAATGTTCCATTTGAAAGTATAAACAATCCAAAATAGTTTTCCAATATGGTTTCACCTCTTACATAAATCATTAAACCATTCAAAACTTTCATAAAACAATTATAAAGAGTGTACCAAAGCTTTTCACATAAAACCCATTTCAAAACCGTATTTCAAGGACAAAATCACACCAATAAAAATTCAAAACATAATTTTCAGCCCCAAAAACATTTATTAAACTACCTCCAAGTGTTATACAAACACCTCAAACAATACCACAAAAGATCCACATGAAAAGCACATGTTTTCAAAATCACTTTCAAGAAGTACAATAAGGTTTTACACCTTAAACCCATTAAAAAACCCTCTTTAATACCTAATGGTACACAAATAAGCTACCAAATCAGAATTTTCAGCCCAAATAATATTTATTAAACCAATTTCATATGTTATAAAACACACCCGAACAATACCCAAAGGGTTACACATGAAAAACAACCAATTTTAAGCTAAAATGAAACTATAAAAATAAATGCTTAACAAAATCCATCATAAACAATTTTCACACCACACACATCATATTAGGAACATTAATAATAATTAATTCAAGCAAACTAACTCATCTAGAAATGATTACACAGGGAATCACCTACCTTTTATGCTGAAACCCTTAAAACATGGTGCGAAACATCAACCGCACCACCACTGCACCTAAAGGGAGATAAATCCAGCCCTAGAACACAATATTTGACCAAAAATACACAAAATCAAACCCTAGGTTCTAACCTCAACTTATGGACATGAGGAACTTCAAGAAAGGGTGAAAGAAACCCTAAGGAAGGGGAAGAAATCAAGGAAAGAAACACTTACTTGAAACATCTTGAATCAAACGAACCAAATACACCAAAATTTAATCTCCAAGAAACCAAACCTGATATGGAGGCTCTAATGGGGATGATAAAGTCATTTGGGGACTGAAATGGGGGAAAAAGAGCAGAAATTTAAGGAGTTATGAAAAAAACAATTTACCTCTTCAAATCTGGACGATTTGAGAAATCCAGATAAGTTTCGCCCAAATTTGAAAAACACATGAGCTCAAAAGCAGTGAAATAGATAATGGGGGTGCTCATTAGGTTTTTGGATTCGATTGGGAGGTATAATCACTGAAAAATAGTAAATATTTAATGAGATATTAAAATATTAGAAATAAAACTTAAAGCAGGAAATGGGCTTTCGGGCTAGCCCAAAACCTTAATAAAAAACCCAAATCCATCATGATTATGGATTTTTATGAGGCCCAAATGGATATGGCTGTTTTTATATATTATGGTATGAAAATTTATAAGTGTAATTGTTGTAAAATCTTGAAAAATTAATGAGTTATAAAATAAAATAAATGGTTTTTAAATCTGGAAATGGGCTCACGGTTTGGCCCAAATTTTGAACACCCACCATTTCCACCAAAATGCATGAAAAACCCCCTAAACAAAGAAATAATGTAAATTAAATGACAAAATAACTTTAAAATAAGTCATGTATGTGACAATTCTCCCCGCCATAGAACTTTCCGCCCTTGGAAAACCATAGTTAGGAAAAATACAAAAATCAAACCCAACTAATAAACCAAGAAGTAATTCTTTGCCAAGATTATCCCCCAAAGGCCAAAAAACCTCCAGTGATCATTTAAGTAAGGATTACTCTCCAAAAAAACTTACACCACTTTCTTGAAACAATCAAGCACATTCAGGCTTTATCCCAAATGAAAACTCCTCAAACACAATCTGAACAATACTCAATCAATTTACCTAAACAAACAAAAACATCGAACAAAGTTACACTTAACCTACTATAAATAAACCATTGGGAACTCTCCAATATCAATGTTTACCTAAGGAAGAAAAAAATCTGAGTTACTCATATTAAGAGACACAAATGGGCTCCCCACCATAAGAGAAAACTTAATTTTTTTTCCCGAGACATAATCCAGACACAAATAGGGGGAGGCCCGAACAGACTCCCTAGTACAATGGGTATACATCCATTAGAAATTTCCAAAATAATATGCATGGTACCCATGGTGGGTCTCCCCACCACAAGAACCAACCATCTTAACCGACCATCGTGGGCCAACACGAAAAGACCCAAAAAATTATTGATTTGGGAAGGCTTCACAATTAGTCCACACGGTTTGGGAAACCGTGCACTAACTGTGCAGATCATTCTTTCTGCATGGCTTCTTGGCACATGGTCACTACTAATCGTGCACAAACTGCGTGCTCAGCCTTTCTAGCCAAATTTTAATCCATTCTCCAAAGACTCAATAGAAACCAAATGGGGGGAAGATATTGGGTGATGACATGGGTACAAGGCCCTTAACCTATTTCCACTGAACAAGAACAACAGAAGAAAGATGATGACACCATAGGTTTAAACTCTTCCTATCTTTCATAATGAGGATAGGACTTTGTACAAGGTTTTAAATGAAACTGATGTTTCCCCTGACTACGCGCCAGCTTCTCTCCAGGACCTATGGCTGGAGCTCAAAATATTGAATCATCTTCGGCCTCGTAGTTAGGATGTGGAAACCCCTGTGTGGAACTTCTTCTTTCAGTGACACAAAAAACTACACCACATACCCCAATGGGTTCACCAAGATTTAACACACTCCATAACTCACTTTATCGAAACCTGACATTTCACTAAAACAAGGGATTAGAAGATGCACAAACATCGCACCTTGTTTCTTTGGGTGAGAAAAAATAGAAGGGCAGTACATGCATAAACACCTTCCTCTAAGATAGAGTATTTGATGTTTTTCCCAAGGGAGACATACTCCCAACATAATAGAGAACCTTATAGGATTGCGCGACCTTCACCTTTATAGTCAAATGAGCACACAACATCACAATGCATCACCGAACATGACCTTTGCGATTGATAGAAACAATACATGGAACGGGACCTTATGAAAAGTCCCTAAACAAAATACAAGTCCAAAAAGTGGAAACAATATCCTATCATGACCAAAATCCTAAAATTGGTGGTTTAACAAGAACTCTTGCTTCAAAGAAACTATGAAGAGCCCAGAGGCCCTCTTAGACACCATCGAGACACTCATCCACACTAACAACCCCAGAACGCTTCCACCTTCGATGAATCAAGAAACTTAAGAAACTAAGGTCTCTTTCAACCTTCCACAAGAACTATACCACTACAAGAGGATCCACAAATCAATGAAATGAATGGGTGTAGACTCAATCAACAAAGATCGATAAAATATTCCTTATATTGATCAACTGGAGGATTTTCCAATGGAAAAACAATACGGGTTGCACTTCAGTTGTGCATTAACCCTTAATGGGGGCGTACCTTAACCAATGAGAGAACCCAAATACCCAACCAAGATGTTCCATTGGTTAAAACATACCACAAAATAGATCCAAACACATGAAGGTAACCACCATAAAGGTGTCCCCAAACATATCTCAAAAGAGACTACTAACCGATCCTTCTACCCAACTTGCCTTCCAAGCACAAACCCAAAACACGGTTCGAATAATAGGGGTTCTTGAACTCAAAACATCCAACAACATCAACATTTTAAAAAAAATACATAATTCACACCATCCCAAACCAGTCATCAATACATCATGTTTTCCTTTAAAAACATTTCTTTGAAAACAAACGGTTCAACGACTAGTGTATCCACCAATGGTACCCCATGGGCCTTACACATGCATGTTTTTGTACCACACTGAGCACCCTCCTCATATCCATCCATGAACTCATCCATTAATGTCATTAACCATCAATTATCCTCTATAAACCCATGCATGTGGTCACCCATGGAAATACCAAAGGTTAAAACAAAAAAATCCTTTTCACTTTTCAAAACCAAAACAATCAACCAATACTTCCTTTTTCTCAAGACCGCTAACCATGGAATAAAAATCCCAACAATTCAAATGAATACTCACTTTTAATTCATATACATCAATTTCAAAACATCTCATCCCATTAAAACACCCTTTTATTGTTTAGAAAACTCTATTGGAAACACTTTTTCAAAACCAAATTCTATATAGTTCCTACTTTCAAAAGAGGTGTAAGAAAACCATTTTCCATTTCAAAAAAAATCTGAAAATTCAGTTCCACCATTTCATAAATCAAGACATTCCTTATTTATTTTAAAATAATTTCACAAAAACTTTATGCTTCTTAAAACCAAGTCACTTTAAAACCAAAGTTCCAAGATTTCAAAACTAAAGCAAAAAACAATGCGAGAGGAAACTAGTTTCAGTGGGTGACTTGGACATATGGTTGGCGGCCATATCCCAATCACTTCACTATCACAGAGAGTGTTCTAGGGAATATCCCCGACTCCACATGGCTTTCCAGGCCCTACGAGCTCACTGAGGCAATTAACCCAACTCTCTTTTCATTTCCCCTAATCATCATCAAACAAAGAAAACCAAAGGACTTAGATAAATCCCAACTTCCCCTGGAAAATTGAATCCCATCATGAGGTGTGGTGATCAAACACACTACCCATAACTGGAATATCAAGTCCCGACAATCCTAACTCAAGACTATCCCAACGCTTCCCCAAATAACATGACCCAAAGAGTTAACCAGAACCTCCTATGATACCATTTTTTCATGAACCGAATCTGATCGCCACTGAAACCGGCACCAAATCCGGCCCATGACAAGGCCCGAAGGGCGTTTCCGATCCCCATGGGCTGGCACAAGTTCTTGGGTATCATAAAATGAGAATTAAGAACGATTTACCCAAGTTTATAAACATAAAAAAACAAATGAATCCAATGAAACAGATCTGGATTTTTCAAACTAAACAATGTTTTAAAAAAATTCAGAACTGAATTACATAGTATAAAACAACTCAACAAGACTATAAAAAAGGTAAAAAAAAAATTAACATTACAAGAACCTCAACATGGCAATAGGCGTCACCCTCAAGCCATCTCCACAACACCGCATCATGAATGACCGGTGAAAACCCAAACTGTTGGCACAAAATTTGTACCCAAACCTGCGACAACAAAAATAACCAAGTCTACTTACACCCAAGACTGTAAGTAGGGTGTGAGAAAATTCCCAGTATGATACCACCACTAATAGATTCCATGTGATAAACATTCAAAGATGAAAATCATGCAAGTTTTCAAAAACATGTAATTTCTAGTTACAATTTCTAAAAAATGCAACTAAAAAATCAGTTTTCAAGTAGGCTAATTTAAAGAATCAACACTTCTAAAATAAACTCAAAAGTTACTGAATTTTTTTCCATCCAAATATATCGTATGCCAATGGTAAGTATAAAGGATCTAATGAGCACAATCGATAGGAAATAACCCCTAGGCACTAGCTAGTCGTGGGTCCCAGGTACCTCGTATCTCGGTGAGAGTAACCACAAAAAATATATATTATCATACACGAGCCACTAGTAGGGAACATACCCATAACCTATTGGTCCCTAATCATCATCATCATAATTTAGTTAGAGTTGTAATCATCAATCTTGCTAACTGAAACTGAGGCCAAACCCCACGGATTCACTAGCATACTAGTACACGCCCACCCACCTAGATACCTGGGTTTTCCCTTTGTGCTCAAACAATTTCAACAAGACAAGAAATATATTTTTCACATGAAAATATCACTTCCAAATCACACATTAACCAAACATCCCCATGTACATCACACAAGTCACAAATTCCACTTTTCATTCAAATGCATTTTGAAATCAAACTCACACCAAAATAACCCACAACACTTTTTTCATAACTTTTACAATCCAACACATCCTTTAAAAATTTTATAAAGTCCCTCAAAATATTATAAACATCACATAATATCCCACTCACATGTTTTATAAAACTCTTTTTATAAACAAAATCCATTTTTCACATCGCACTCACACAAATAGCCCACATCACGTTCACACCTCTTTCACATTTCAGTAAATCCATTAGACATTTTTATAAAACATTTCCAAGAGGATACACATCACATGATAGAACTATTCACATTTAAAATGGGCCATTTTAAAGTATAAATAATACAAAATAGTTTTCCAATATGGTTTCACCTCTTACATGAATCATTAAACCATTCAAAACTTTCATAAAACAATTTTAAAGAGTGTACCAAAGCTTTTCACATAAAACCCATTTCAAAACCGTATTTCAAGGACAAAATCACACCAATACAAATTCAAAACAGAATTGGAAGCCCCAAAAACATTTATTAAACTACCCCCAAGTGTTATACAAACACCTCAAACAATACCACAAAAGATCCACATGAAAAGCACACATTTTCAAAATCACTTTCAAGAAGTACAATAAGGTTTTACACCTTAAACCCATTAAAAACCTCTTTAAAACATAATGGAACACCAATACCCTACCAAATCATAATTTTCATCCCAAAAAAGATTTATTAAACCAATTTCATATGTTATAAAACACACCCAAACAATACCCAAAGGGTTACACATGAAATCACCCAATTTTAAACTAAAATGAAACTATAAAAATAAATGCTTAACCAAATCCAACATAAACAATATTCACACCACACACAGAATATTAGTAACATTAATAATAAGTAATTCAGACAAACTAACTCATCTAGAAAATATTACACATGGAATCACCTACCTTTTATGCAGAAACCCTCAAAACATGGTGTGAAACATCAATCGCACCACCGCCGCACCTAAAGGAAGATAAATCCATACCTAGACCACAATATTTGACCAAAAATACATAAAATCAAACCCTAGGTTCTAACCTCAACTTCCGTACATGAGTAACTTCAAGAAAGGGTGAAAGAAACCCAAAGGAAGGGGAAGAAATCAAGGAAAGAAACACTTACTTGAAACATCTTGAATCAAATGAACCAAATACACCAAAATTTGAATCTCAAATAAACCAAAACTGATATGGAGGATCTAATGGGGATTATAAGGTCATGTGGGGACTGAAATGGGGGTCAAAGATCAGAAATTGAAGGAGTTATGAAAGAAACAATTTACCTCTTCAAATCTGGACGATTTGAGAAATCCAGAGAAGTTTTTCCCAAATTCACGAAACACATGAGCTCAAAATTGGAGAAATAGATAATGGGGGTTCTCATTAGGTTTTTTGGATTATATTGGGAGGTCGAATCACTGAAAAATATAAAATATTGAATGAGATATTAAAATATTAAAAATAAAACTTAAAGCAGGAAATGGGCTTTCGGGCTGGCCCAAAACCTTAATAAAAAACCCAAATCCATCATGATTATGGATTTTTATGAGGCCCAAATGGATATGGTAGTTTTTATATATTATGTTATGACAATTTATAATTGTAATTGTTGTAAAATCTTGAAAAATTAATGAGTTATAAAATAAAAAAGTTGGTTTTTAAATCTGGAAATGGGCTCACGGTTTGGCCCAAATTTTAAAAACCCACCATTTCCACCAAAATGCATGAAAAACCCCCCAAACAAAGAAATAATGTAAATTAAATGACAAAATATCTTTAAACTAAGTCATGTATGTGACACAAAACATTATATAGATCCAAAAAATACTTTATCAACATTAAAACATGAAAAACATTGTGTAGTTATGATAAACTTGGAGGTAAATCCACTCTGTGGGTATCTTATCCAACCTTCTTTATGATTTCATAGGTTCCAATGAACCGCAAACTTAGATTTCCCTTCTTACCAAAACGCATCAAACTTTTCCATGAAGAAACTTTGAGAAAGATATGATCACCTTCCTTGAAAGAAATATCCTTCCTTCGGTTATCTACATAACTTTTCCACCTGCTCTGAGCTATCCTCATGTGTTTCTGAATCAACTGAACTTTTTATGTCATCTCTTCTAGCAATTCTGGTCCCATTAACTTATTTCACCTACTTCATCCCAAAAATTTGTATTTCAACACTGCTTTCTATATAATTATTCAAATGGTGTCATCTGTATATTGGAATAAAAACTCTTATTATAAGAAAAAACAACCAAAGAAAGTTTTTGATACCAGCTCCCCTAGTAATCTATTGAACAAGCACATAGAATATCCTCTAAGGTTTGAATTTTTCATTCTGACTACCCATCTAATTGAGGATGAAAAGTTTTACTAAAATTAATCCAGTACCCAACGACTTCTAAAGGCCTTACCAAAAGTTATAAGTGAACATGGGATCACAATAAGATAAAATTGAGAGGGTAACTCCATGTAACCTGACTATATCTTTAATATAAAATTGAGAAATTTGATCTAAATATAGAGTATCTTGAATAGGAATAAAATGATCAATTTAGTCAATTGATCAATAATAACTCATATTGCATTGTTACCTCGAGAAGTCTTTGGTAATACCAATAAGAAATCCATGGACATATTTTACCATTTCCACTCTGGTACTAGAAAATGTTGAATCATCCCTTTCAGTGATCACCTCTCTGCTTTAACTTATTGAAAAGTCAAACACTTCATAATAAAGTCAGAAATATCTCTTTTCATTCTATCCCACCAGTAATACTCCCAAAGATCTGTGTACATCTTAGTACTGTCAGGATGAACTAAAAACGGATAACTATGAGCTTCACACAACAACTATTTACTAAAATGTGAATCACAAGGCACACATAATCTTTTCCCAAATCTCAAAACATAATCTTTATCAGTGTTAAATTCATAAAACATACCCTTTTGAACCAATTCTACCTTTTTTTACAACTCATTTTCTTCCTTCTACGCTTGCTTAATTCTTTATAATAGAGACAATTGCACTAAAACCTAAAACAAACTAAATTAATTTCCTAAACTAACAACTTTCATGCCAAATTTCATCAAATAATTAAACAAAGCGTCAAGTTCCAAATGTAACATGGTTAATATAGCATTACTTTTCTAACTCAAAGCATCATCCACTTTGTTTAATTTTCCAAAATGGTAATGAATCGAGCAATCATAATCCTTGATTAATTCTAGATGTCTTATCTATCTCATGTTTAATTATTTCTAAGTAAATATATACTTAAAAATTTTATGTTCAATATATATTTTACATTTTACTCTACACAGATAATGCCTCCAAATTTTAAAAAAAACAGTAGCTAATTCCAAATCATGTGTAGGGTAATTTAACTCATGAGTTTTTAATTAATGTGAAGCATAAGCAATTACCTGATCATTCTTCATTAGGACACAACGAATTACTTTTAATAAAGCATCACTGTAGATAACAAATTCACCATTTCTAGAAGGCAGTGCCAAAACTAGAGCATTCACCAATATTATTTTTAATTCCTGAAAACATTTATCACATTCTTTTTTCCAGATGAACTTAACACCTTTTTGAGTTAACTTAGTCAGTGGGATAGATAACCATGAAAATTTTTCAAAAAACCTCCAGTGATAACCTAATCAACAAAGAAAAATATGAATCTTAGTTATATTTTTAGGTCTTGGTCGTTATTCAACAACTTTTTTTAAAAGGATCAACATTTATTCCATCTTTAGAAACTATGTGACCAAGGAAAGAAATTTTTTGTAACCAAAACTCACACTTTCTAAATTTCCCATACAGTTTCTTTTCTTTTAAGGTTTTCAAGATAACCTTTAAATTAATTTCATGCTCTTATTTACTTTTAGAATATACCAAAATAGAATCAATAAACGCAACCACAAACTTATCCAAGAACTCACAGAAAATTCTATTCATAAGATCCAGGAATACACCAGGTGAATTAGTTAACCCAAAAGTCATAACTACAAATTAATAATGGCCATATCTATCATGAAATGTGGTCTTCAGAATGTTTGCTTCCTTTAATTTCAACTGATGGTACCCCGACATCAATTCAATCTTCGAAAAATATTAAGCTCCATGGAACTGATCACACAAATCATCAATATGAGGAAAAGGATACTTGTTCTTAATAGTGATGTTATTCAAGGCTCTATAATCAATTCAAAGTCTCATTGAACCATATTTCTTTTTAAAAAAAAAAGATAGGATCACCCTATGGTGATGTGCAAGGTCGAATGAAACCTTTATCTAATAACTACTTCAATTTCTTCTTTAACTCTAAAAGTTCAATTTGAGTCAATCGATGAGGGTGTTTTGAAATTGGATTAGCATAAAAAACCATGTCAATAGTAAATTCAACTTCTCAATCAGGTATTATACCAAGAAAATCATCAAAAAACATCAAGATACTCATTTACCACTGGAACATCATTTATCTGAATATTTCCTTTGTTTTCAACAATATGTACAAGGTAACATTCATTTCCATATTTTACTAGTTTCTCAGCTTCCTGATATGTTATCAATAATAAGGGTTAATTATTGTACACAAAATGAAATTATTTCTGAAAATAAACCTCTTTAGCTCTGCATTCAATCTTAGTATTATAAATGGAAAGCCAATCTATACCCAAAATAAAATCAAAATCTACTAGAGGAAAAAATAAATTTTTTGGGTAGATTCTTTCCACATACAAGGATAAGAAGGTTCTTAAAATTTATTTTTGTCTCAAAATTTACACCAGGTGTTTTTACCACAAGTTCAGGATTCATTTCTTGAGATGGAATTCCCAATTTACTAGAAAATTTCTTAGAAATGAAAGAATGTGTAGACCCAAAATCAAAAAACACATTGGCATAATCTGAATTGTAATGGCCCGGACCTCTACGGCCCATTCCTTTTTCAAAAAGAGGGTCATGAAGTGTTTTGGAGGGTAAAATGGACTTTTCCCACACTTTCCAGAATTTTGAAACTACACGTCGTGTAGTGTGAGTACACGTCGTGTACCCCCTCGATGGGTATACCCCGTGTTGAAGGTCATGTCCTTGCCGCATTAAAAAAATGGGTACACTCCGTGTATCCCATACTACACGCCATGTAGTCCCTCCCCGCGTACACGTTACCCTCAAACCGTGTGTTGACTAGTCAACGGTCGTGTGCCATGTTGGAGTTGTGTCCTTGCCATGTGAAATAAATGGGTACACATCGTGTATCCCTTACTACACATCGTGTAGTCCCTCCTCGCGTATGTGTTACCCTCAAACTGTGTGTTGACCAGTCAACGGCTGTGTGTCATGTTGGAGGTCGTGTTGGAGGCCGTGTTGGAAGCCGCGTGGTGACCGTGTGAAATGGATGAGTACACGCCGTGTACTAGAAAGTACACGCCGTGTAATTTTGTTTTTCTCACCTATAAAAGGAGGGGTCCCCTCCTCCTTTTCAACTCACTCCTCTCCTCCCCATTCCCTCGAGCAGAGCTCTCCCAAGAGACTCGAAGGCTCTTTTCCTCCATAACTTCTTCGTTCGAGCTCCGATTTACGATCCGTCAGCAGCTACGGGATCGTAACGATGAGTCATAACTTCTGATCTTATATCTGTTGTCTTACCTTTGGCCTTTTCTTTCCATCTTCCATCCATGGAGGTTTTGACGGGATTCGACAGAAGCGGTAGACGCCGACGAACATCTTCTAAAGTTGATCCGGGGGTGCATTGTGATCAGAACCTGTGGAGGTAGGGATCTTACCTTCGTCTCTATAAATTCTGTATCATGTGGGGTGGGTGTTATCTTGTTTACGTGAAACACTTTTGAACCTGTTTAATAAAGATAATAACTGACTTAAAGAACGGGGATGGGGAAGTTATTATGTTTATCTTTATTTATCCTATTGATATGTTGTGAATTGAATAGGCTTATGCCTACTGAAAATCACGGTCGTTGGGGGCCTTTGCTTGCGCAATTAAATGTTTCCATCTTTCTAGACCGTTTATGGATGGAAAATTTGTTTAATGTGGAAATTGGTTAATCACATAAAGCTGGATGACTAAATGAATAATTGGAACCCTTGTGTGATCACCCCAATTGAACAAAATTGAATAATGAACATGTTAGTACTAGTTAGGGTTTATGTGAAGGGAGTGTTTTTTGGGTTGTTGTGGATCGGGTGAGCAGCAGGGCTGCGGTTGGCTTGGTTGTAGGTTGGTGTGAATGCTATGTTGGTGATGGGTAGCGGGGCTGCGATAAAGGGTATCAAGGGATGATGATGTACAAGTTTTGGTGTGTTTGTGGTTATGGTGGTTGGCAGCAGGGCTGCAGGGATGGTTTTTAATGTGAACGAACTATGGGTTGTGAATAATAAATAAAAGTGGAAGAGTTAATGAATGGTTTGGCATGGTAATGGAACGGGAATAATAATCAATGGGACTGGTTGGTTTATAAGAAGGGACTTGTTTGTGTTTCTTGTGTTTTCCTAACTTGATTTGTGGATGGAAGGGATATGTTTTACGAATGTTTGATATGGTTGGTTGTGTATATTTTCCCAGTAGTTAAGTAACTAATAAACTAATTCTGTTTAAACATGAAAACCTAAATGGGGTTGGGGTTGTTTGTTGTATGCATTCTTCATAATAGTAGTTTTAAGGCACGTGCTTAGTTCTCTGTTTGGAAGCCATAGGTTGGGTTGTGTGTTTGGTATATATATATATCTATATCTTTGTGATTTATCGCACTCCACCCATGTTGAGAACTTAGTACTGAACACTCCCATTTTATGGGAGAGGGTGTTCCCCCCCTTAGCTACTAGCTCCTTCCTGCTCCTTTTTCCATAGGTTGTGATGGATTGAGGTGACCTTACACCTAAGACTCTTCGGGTAGGTTTTGATTGGGGTGTTATTATCCCAAGGCTCTTTGGGAAGGTTTACTTTTTACCAAGAATCTTCGGGATGAGGCCCAGGTGTGTGCAGGCGAGATATGTGGTTGTGAGGCCTAGGTGTGTGCGGGCGGGATATGTGGCTGTGAGGCCCAGGTGTGTGCGGGCGGGATATGTGGTTGTGAGGCCCAGGTGTGTATGGGCGGGAAGAGTGTGGTAGCGTTAGGACGTTCTCCGTTAGGAAGAGCAGATAGCTAGTGGGAAATGGTGCGGGGTACCCAATACTCTTGTTATTATATACTACTAACTGTTGATTTGTGTTTTGGTGAGCGTGGCTAGTGAGGTTGGGTGATTAGAATTCCTTGATAGGTTTTAGTTTCTTCTGTTGTTCTCACGGGACATTAGGATGTCTCCCCACTTGTGCACAAGAGCTTTAGGTTTCCCTACTGAGTATACTTGTATGCTCCCCCTACGTTTACTTTTAGTTTTCCAGGAGGACTACCAGGGCCGTGTGGGACCCTACTAGTCGGGATAGTTGGAGTTGTTGTAGTTGTTGTACTCTTGTTTCTTTTGGTATTGTACTTTGAGATTTCTTGTACATGTACCTTGTTTCATAAATATTTAAACATGCATGTGGGATTGGTTTGCATTTATTTACTTGTCTTTACTTTCTTTTTCTTTTGGTGGTTGACTCATTCTATTTCCCGATCTTAAATAAAAAAAGGGTAATGCTTCCCATATTGTGAAAAACTCATACCCTTGGTGCTAGTCGCCACCCTGGGGCCTACTGAAGGTGGGACTCGGGGGTCATTATCTCCCTTTCACCATTGCCAGCTCAGGAAGGGCATCTTTGGTGGGAGGGAGTCATGACAGAATGGTATCAGAGGTGATGGTTGAGAGATAGGATGGAGTCTGGAGTTAGTCACAGTGAGGATTGCATGGGATGGTAGGGCAACAGTGTTGGATAATCTTGGTGCGTGACATAGGACAGGGAAGACCGGCTAAGACACGGGATTTTAGGGCCCCCCGTGATCCGATTCAAGGACTCTGAGACTACTGAACGACCAATTGAGACTACATTGATTTCAGGTTAGAGACCCTAGGGAAGGTACATGCATCATCATGATTGTGTTTTACTTGATTTGGGTGTTCTGGGAAAGAAATTGAATAAAATGATAAAATAAAACCTTGAGAAATTCCTTACTACTTGGGATTAGGCGATATTTGTTTAGCATACAGCTATGGCACCTGGACGTCATCCCCGGGTGCCTCAGACAGCCGAGACCCAGCAGATTCAGGCAGTCGATCAGTTGAGGATTGATCACGTGGAGGAAGAAAACCAGTGGCAGAAGACTCTCTGTTATTTCCAGCGACAAACCCTCAAGAAGTATGAGGGTTGTACTTCGGATATGGAGATGTAGGGGTGGCTTGAGGAGCTAGGGATTGCTTTTACTTTGATCTGTGCTCCGAGGGAGTACTGGGTTCCCCTAGCAGTCAGTTAGCTGAGAGGTGCGGCGTGTCAGTGGTGGACGCTCTACCTCGGAGAGAGGACAGAGACAAAGGTTTCGTGGGATGACTTCGAGAAGGAATTCCAAGAGTAATTCCTTTCTTACATGATCAAGGTGGAGAAGTGGCATGAGTTACTCTCCCTTCAGAAGGGGGGTATGTCAGTACGAGATTTGGGGATCAAGTTCAAGGATCTCCTACACTTTTCTCCAGATCTCTTTCCGGATGAGGAGTATTGGGAGAGACGTTTGGAGGAGGCGCTTCATACTTCACTCCATTATGTTGTCACCCCATTCACTCTTCTGACATACTTGGCAGTACAGAAGAAGGCAGAGGTTGTAGAGAGGATGCACTCACAGGGAGGTGCACCATGAGAGGGGGTCCAACCAGGATCGTCTAAGGGGAAGGCAGTCAGTAGCAGGTCTCCTGCGACAGGACCTTCCAGGTTCAGGCCAGTAGGGAGCAGGACTCAGCAATTACAGTTCAGATCTTTGGGTCCTCGTCCCTTTTTCACGATCCCAGGACTGAAGTGTTTCTCTTGTGGAGGTTTCAGGCACATTCAGTGTCGATGCCCGACCCGAGCTCAGTACGGTGGAGGTGGGAAGGTTCAGCGCCCACCTCAGCAACACCAGTTGTCGGCGAGGCCCTTACAACAGCAGCAGGACCCCGCTACTCCGAGGGAAGACTTTGCAGGAGGAGGCCGACCTCAGAGTGCTCCTTAGGGACCTTGAACAGGGCATGGTCAGGGAGGTGGTCGACATCAGAGGGGCAGAGGAGCTGTGCGTGGACAGTTGCACGCAGTAGAGTTGACAGCTCCGGCAGGACCAGAGGTGGTGCGAGGCACGATTTGTTTATTCAGCACTCTCGTTTTTGCTTTGTTCGATTCAGGAGCTTCGCACTCCTTTTTTGCACCTGGTCTAGCCCATGCTTTGGGTCTAGACGTAGAGAGACTTTTCATACCCCTGGTGCTGAGTATACCAGTTGGAGGCCAGACCAGCATATCTTGTGTTTGTCGGGGATGTGGGCTGACGTTGGGACCACATCGATCTAGTGGGGACCTTCTTTTACTATAGATGCAGACATACGATTCCATCCTAGGAATCGACTGGTTGTTTTATGTTAGTGTCATTATCGAATGCTTCTGAAGAAGGGTCATGTTATCTAACGTGGATGGGCAGCGTGTATCTTTTTTTGGCGAGAGGAGCTATCAGGTGGGAATCCAGCATGTGAAGCCTCTCCTTTCCTTATTAGGCGTGTTATCAGTGGTTTCCACTGATACAGAGATGATGGATGTTCCAAAGGTTGTTGAGGAGTTCCTTGATGTTTTTCCTAAGGAGGTTGTGACTCTACCCCCCCCCTGACGTGACTTTGAGTTCGGGATAGACTTACATCCTGGTGCATGTCCGATTTTGATGGCCCCTTATCGGATGACACATTCAGAGTTGCGAGAGTTGTGGATTCAGATTAATGATCTGATGGAGAAGGGTTTTGCTCGACCCAGCGTGTCACCGTGGGGTGCTTTAGTTTTGTTCATGAAGAAGGCAGATGGTGGTCTCAGGTTATGCATATACTACCGAAGGTTGAATTAGGTAATAGTCAAGAACCATTACCCCTTCCAAGGATAGATGATCTCTTCGACTAGCTGAGGGGAGCAGGTTAGTTTTCTAAGATTAATCTACGATCTGGATATCATCAGCTGAGGGTAAAAGACAGTGACATGACACTTTGAGTTTGTAGTGATGCTGTTTGGAGTTACAAATGCACTAGTTGTGTTCATGGGACTTATGAACCTTGTCTTCCGAGAGTTTCTGGACCGGTTTTTCATTGTGTTTATTGATGACATCCTGATCTACTCAAGATCAGAGGAAGAGAACATTGACCATCTCAGGGCAGTCTTGGAAATCCTTCGACACCACCAGCTTTATGGGAAATTGTCAAAGTGTGAGTTCTTGACACAAGAAGTACACTTCCTTGGGCACATATTGTCTCAGCATGGAGTGTCAGTGGACCTGTCGAAGGTAGAGGCAGTTGTTTCTTGGGCGGCACCCAAGATCATGGCAGAAGTTCGTAGTTTCCTGGGGTTGGCAGGTTACTATTGGAGGTTCATTTCAGAATTCTCTCGAGTTGCTGCTCCATTGATGGCTTTGACTAGGAAGAAACAGGTCTTCCTATGGAGCAAGAAGTGCCAGAAAGCTTTCGACTACCTGAAGGAGAAGTTTTTCAGTGCTCTCGTACTCAGGTTTCCAGAGGAAGGGTTGTTGTATGAGGTGTTTTGTACTACCTCTAGCCTTGGCTTG
This sequence comes from Viscum album, assembly GCA_963277665.1. Lineage (NCBI taxonomy): Eukaryota > Viridiplantae > Streptophyta > Magnoliopsida > Santalales > Viscaceae > Viscum > Viscum album. The sequence continues at coordinate 2,129,468,095 of OY728155.1, read as the reverse complement.
GGGTGCGTACTGATGCAGAAGAAGGGTTTGATCTGTTATGGGTCTAGGAAGTTGTTCCCTCACGAGCGTAACTATTCCACCCATGACCTATAGCTTGCAATAGTAGTGTTATCACTAAAATTGTGGCGACATTACCTCTTCGGGGAGCACTTTGTGGTCTTCTCAGATCACAAGGGCTTACGTTATATCTTCTCCTAGCGTGACCTAAACTTACGGCAGCGGAGATGGGTCGAGTTTCTCCAAGACTACGACTTTGATATCTCTTACACTGAAGGTAAGGGTAACGTTGTGGCTGATTCTTTGAGTAGGAAGTTGCATAAGGAAGTGGTTTGGGAATCCACTGATGCTTGGGGAGCGATGGGAGAGTTGGCTACCTTACACTTGGATTCAAGGGTAGAGGGTCTTAGAGGCTGTTTGTTTCAGATGATGGTACGGTCCTCCTTGTTGCAGAAGGTGGAAGAGTCTCAGTGGGGAGACTCTGAGGAAGAAGTAATGTGGGGTCGTATCGATCAGGGAAATGCTCCAGAAGGATGGTCAGAGGACAGCCGACATCGGATGCTTTTTCATGGAAGGATGTTTGTTCCAGAGGCGATGTGTGAGGAAGTTCTCCGTGAGTTCCATAGCTCAGCCTTGGCGGTACATCCAGGGGTTTCAAAAATGTACTGAGGCCTGAGGGAACAGTTTTGGTGGCCCGGGGTGAAACAGGAAGTGGTGGAGTTCGTGGCTAAGTTCCTAGTGTGTCGGCAAGTGAAGGCTGAACACCATGTTCCCAGTGGTTTGTTGCATCCTTTAGATGTCCCCGAGTGGAAATGGGATGACATCTCAATGGAATTTGTCATAGGACTCCTCAGAGCTCAGGGTGGTTATGATGTTATCTGGGTAGTGGTGGATCGATTGACAAAATAAGCTCACTTCTTAGCAATTAAAGAGTCAGGCCTGGTGAGTACCTTAGCACAGAGGTACGTAGACAAGGTGGTACATTTTCATGGAGTTCCAAAGACTATCATCTTAGATCGGGGTACTCATTTTACCTCACGAGTCTGGAGGGGGTTACAGTACTTTTGTCACCCAGCTACGCCTTAGCACTGCTTTCCACCCCCAGACTGATGGGCAAATAGAGAAGACTATCCAGACGTTAGAGGACTTGCTTCAAGCATGCGTTCTGGATTTTGGAGGGTCATGGGTACAACACTTGCCTTTAGTAGAGTTTACCTACAACAACATCTTCCACTCTACTATTGGCATGGCACTGTTTGAGGCTTTGTATGGAAGACCATGTCGTTCACCCATTTACTGGGTAGAGGTTGGTGAGACAAGTGCTCTTGGGCCAGAGGTAGTACAGAGCACCACAGAGAAAGTCCAGCTTGTGCATGAGAGGATGAAAGTGGCTTGGGACCGACATAAGTCTTATTCTGATCTTTGGAGGAGGCCATTGGAGTTTGAGGTGGGAGATCATGTGTTCTTGAAGGTTTCCCATCGACAGGGGCAATGGAGGTTTGGGAAAGGGAGTAAGCTCTCCCCTAGGTTCATTGGACCTTTCGAGGTGATGAGGCGATTCGGCGAGGTGTCATATCAGCTATCCCTACCACCTCAGTTGGAGAAGGTTCATGACATCTTCCACATCTCCCAGCTTCGTCGGTACTTACACGATGACTCTCACGTTATCGACTGGGGAGAGTTAGATATGGGAGATGAAGGGACCTTCGGGGAGCGACCAGTCAGAATCGAGGATCGTAAAGAGAAGGTGCTCCGTGGACAAACCATTCCCATGGTTTGTGTGTTGTGGAGGCATGGCGGCCTCAAGGAGATCACTTGGGAGCGGGAGGCTCAGATGCACGCTCAGTACCTGGAGCTTTTTTGACTTGTGTTTTGATTTTTTTCTTCTGAGCTTTTTTTTATCTCACACTTTGTACCTTTGATATATGGAATGCTTGGCTTGTCAGTTGTGAGACCTTTTATTTCCTTGTTCTCTGGAAGTGTGTAGCATTTTCGGATGTGTGGGGAAAAGGAAAAACATGATCCTTAATCGAGACGCATTAATACGGATGTGATTTAACCCGTGAGGGTGAGTCATTGCCACCTAAAGCGGATAATATCTCAACATAGGAGAAGGAATTTCCCCAAACCACGTGTTCAGGTAGTGTGTTGGTTGTGTGGTGTTGGGGGTAGTGCAAGTTGAAAAAAAATCCTAATGTATGGAAGTGGGAAGACCCAATTATTAATCAAGATGCATTAATGAGGATGCTATTAAACCCATGCAGGCGAGTTAGTGCCGCCTAAAGCGGATAATATCTCAACATAGGAGAAGAAATTCCTAACACATATGATTAGGGTTGTTGGATGGGTTCCTATTATAATGAGAGCCCTAAGAGGTATCTTGTTGGGTTCCTCTGGGTTGGCTTTTGAATTCTAAGGGACGAGAATGTTTTAAGAGGTATCTGATGTAATGGCCTAGACCTCTCCGGCCCATTCCTTTGTCAAAAAGAGGGTCATGAAGTGTTCTGGAGGGTAAAATGGAGTTTTCCCACACTTTCCAAAATTTTGAAACTACACGCCATGTAGTGTGAGTACACGTTGTGTACCCCCTCACCGGTTATACCCCATGTTGAAGGTCGTGTCCTTACCGCATGAAATAAATGGGTACATGCCATGTATCCCATACCACACGCCGTGTAGTCCCTCCCCGCGTACGCGTTACCCTCAAACCGTGTGTTGACCAGTCAACGGTCGTGTGCCATGTTGGAGCCGTGTCCTTGCCATGTGAAATAAATGGGTACACTCCGTGTGTCCCATACTACATGCCGTGTAGTCCCTCTCCACGTACACGTTGCCCTCAAACCGTGTGTTGACCAGTCAACAGTCATGTGCCGTGTTGGAGGCCGTGTTGGAAGCCGCGTGGTGACCATGCGAAATGGCTGAGTACATGCCATGTACTAGAAATTATGCGCCGTGTACTTTTGTTTTTCTCACCTATAAAAGGAGGGGACCCCTCCTCCTTTTCAACTCACTCCTCTCCTCCCCATTCCCTCGAGCAGAGCTCTCTCAAGAGACTTGAAGGCTCTTTTCTTCCATAACTTCTTCGTCTGAGCTCCGATTTACGATCTGTCAGCGGCCATGAGATTGTAATAACGAGGCATAACTTCTGAGCTTGGATCTATTTTCTTCCCTTTGACCTTTCCTTTCCATCTTCCACCCAAGGAAGTTTTTCCGGGATTCGACAGAAGCGACGGACGCCGACGAACATCTTCTAAAGTTGATCTGGGGGTGCGTTGTGATCAGAACCTGTGGAGGTAGGGATCTTACCTTCGTCTCTCTAAATTGTGTATCATGTGGGGTGGGTGTTCTCTTGTTTACGTGAAACACTTTTGAACCTGTTTAATAAAGATAATAATTGACTTAAAGAATGGGGATGGTGAAGCTATTATGTTTATCTTTATTTATCCTATTGATATGTTGTGAATTAAATAGGCTTATGCCTACTGAAAATCACGATTGTTGGGGGCCTTTGCTTGTGCAATTAAATGATGCCCTCTTTCAAGACCGTTTATGGATGGAAACTTTGTTGAATGTTGAAATTAGTTAATCAAGTAAATATGACTGATTAAATGAATAACTGGAACCCTTGTGTGATCACCCCGGTTGAACAAAACTGAATAAAGAACATGTGAGTGCTGGTTAGGGTTTATGTGAAGGGAGTGTTTTGTGGGTTGTTGTGGATCGGGTGAGCAGCGGGTCTACGGTTGGCTTGGTTGTGGGTTGGTGTGAATTCTATGTTGGTGATGGGCAATGGGGTTGCGATAAAGGGTATCAAGGGATGATGATGTATGGGTTTTGGTGTGTTTGTGGTTATGGTGGTTGGAAGCGGGGCTGCAGGGATGGGTTTGAATGTGAACGAACTATGGGTTGTGAATAATAAATAAAAGTGGAAGAGTTAATGAATGGTGGGGCATGGTAATGGAACGGGAATAATAATCAATGGGTCTGGTTGGTTAATAATAGGGTACTTGTTTGTGTTTATTGTGTTTTCCTAACTTGATTTGTGGATGGAAGGGATATGTTTTACGAACGTTTGATAAGGTTGGTTGTGGATATTTGCCCAGTAGTTAAGGAACTAATAAACTAATTCTGTTGAAACATGAAAACCTAAATGGGGTTGGGGTTATTTGTTGTATGCATTCTTTGTAATAGTAGTGCCAAGGAACGTGCTCAGTTCTCTGTTTGGAAGCCATAGGTTGGGTTGTGTGTTTGGTATATATATATATGTATCTTTGTGTTTTGTCTCACCCCACCCATGTTGAGCACTTAGTGACGAACACTCCCATTTTATGGGAGAGGGTGTTCCCCCCCCCCCCCCCCTAGCTACTAGCTCCTTCCTGCTCCTTCTTCCATAGGCTGTGATGGCTTGATGCGACCTTACACCCAAGACTCTTCGGGTAGGTTTCGATTGGGGTGGTATTATACCAAGACTCTTCAGACAGGTTTACTTTTCCCCAAGAATATTCGGAATGAGGCCCAGGTGTGTACGGGCGGGATATGTGGTTGTGAGGCCTAGGTGTGTGAGGGTGGGATATGTGGTTATGAGACCCAGGTGTGTGCGGGCGGGATATGTAGTTGTGAGGTCCAGGTGTGTATGGGCGAGAAGAGTGTGGTAGCGTCAGGACATTCGCCGTTAGGAAGAGCAGCTAGCTAGTGGGAAATGGTGCGGGGTACCCAATACTCTTGTTCTTATATACTACTACCTGTTGATTTGTGTTTTGGTGAGCGTGGGTGGTGAGGTTGGGCGGTTAGAATTCCTTGATAGGTTTTGGTTTCTTCTGTTGTTCTCATGGGACATTAGGATGTCTCCCCACTTGTGCACGAGAGCTTTAGGTTTCTCTACTGAGTATACTTCTATGCTCACCCTATGTTTACTTTTAGGTTTCCATGAGGACTACCAGGGCTGTGCGGGACCATACTAGTCAGGATAGTTGGAGTTGTTGCAGTTTTTATACTCTTGTTTCTTTTGGTATTGTACTTTGAGCTTTCTTGTACTTGTACCTTGTTTCAGAAATATTTAAACATGCTTGTGGGATTGTTTTGGGTTTATTTACTTGTCTTTCCTTTCTTTTTCTTTTGTTGGTTGACTCATCCTATTTCCCAATCTTAAATAAAAAAAAGGTAATGCCTCCCATATTGTGAAAAACTCATACCCTTGGTGCTAGTCGCCACCCCGGGGCCTACTGAAGGCGGGACTTGGGGGTCATTATCTCCCTTTCACCATTGGCATCTCATGAGGGGAATATTTGGTGGGAGGGGTTCGTGACATGAATAAACAAACAATGTACCTAATACTACTTCATTTGATGGACCAACATCTGCTGAAGTAGTTACAAAGGATTTCACCACCCCTTTCTACTTGTAGTCTAGCTACTTTCCATCATTTGAGTTCTTTATTGGACACTCATTTTCATAATGACCCATATCATTGCACTTAAAAAAATTATTGACTGTAAATAATATTTTTTCTTACCACTAACCTAATCTTTTTTAGTGCAATTACAAGCCTTATGTCCCTTTTTACCACATTCTAAGTACTTACCAGAATTCAAAAGGCATTCCCCAGTGTAATTTTTACCACAATTTTCACAAACTATAAACTTAAGATTCTTACCATCAGACTTTTTTGAAGAGTTATACCCTTTCATCTACCACCTCAACCTCTTATTGGATTATTTTTTCAAAGAACACTTGATAATCGGCAAACTCTATTTCCACCTTCTACACACATCGAACTAGTTTTTCATAACTTTTGAACTAACGAGAAGCTAATGTGCTTTGATACTTTGGATTTAATACTGAGTAAAAATGATTTATTTTAATATCAAGATCCCTTATGAAATTTGGATCATACATTTCTAGTCGAGTGAATTTTTCTTCATAAACAGCCATTGAGTCATCCTCCTGCCTCAATTAGAAGAATTTTTTTCCATTCTAAGTAAAACCACCTTAGGAAAATATTTATCAAGAAACATACCTTTTAATTCATCCCAATCAAGAGCATCAATCCCCTCACTGTCCCTGATATTTTTAACCATCGACCACCACTGATCGGCTTCACCTTCAAAATGGTAAATAGAAAGACTAACCTTTTTATGTTCTGAATGCCCCATGACATCGAAAATCTTTTCCAGTGCTTCAATCCACCCTTCATCTAGAACAGGGTCAAATGATCCTCTAAATTATAGGGGATGTTGCCTTATGAAATTATACACTATCGATATATTCCTATGTGGTTTATTTGGTTTATTTTTGCATGGATACCACTTCCATTTATATCTTGAGTCAATTGTGTCATCACTGCAAAAAACTATTCAGTTCTAATTCCATCCATCTCAGGTTGCTGATTTCGAAGGTTGTTTTCTACCAGATTTTTTCCTAGCACAGTTGTCCTATTTCCTCTACGGAAAATCATTCTAAACAAACATATCTTAGATTAAGCAACAAGGTAATTCTCAAATGTTATTTCAATTTGACCATAAAGTAAAAATAATTTATGGATATTCTATTAATAATATCCCAACCCTTAAAGTGATCTAAACCAACCTTTGATACCAACAATAAGGCCCCAACCTTAAAAAATTACATAATATTGAGATAAGTCAATAATTTGACTTTAATTCACATCGAGGATATTTATAGGTTTAGAGTTTTAAATAATTAGGCCATTATTAATACATTACATCTCAAATATTACAAAGTATACGCTTCTACTATATCCAAACAATCATAATGAAACTCCTTAAATAAAACAAGACTTATTTTCTTGATAAAAATCTTCTTAAATTCTTCCTTTATCTTACCCTTCCTTATACCTTGTGAAAAACATTTCAAAAACTTTGGATATGCATAAAAATCTTAGTAAGGGTTAAAAAAATAAGGAGAGAAAACATTAGTCTATGAATACAGACAAATCAATGAAATCATACTTTTCACTCATAAAACATAAGCTCTTTAACATACCTCATGAAATCATAATATTTTTGAATAACTCGTATAAATCATAAATCATAAAGGTAACTTGTGGCATCCATAACATACTTACATTGTATTTTTAAAATCTATATAGGGAGTAACCTTCATGGTTACGTTTGGAATACTCATCATAGTATATTCCCTAAATCTCTTAGAAGAAACCTTAATGTTTACCTCTGTCACATTACCCAATGCATTAGAGAGCTATCACTGGCTCCCTCACCCTCAGTTTATCATGGAACCACCCATATACATAATCAATTACTAAGAACTATAACACAATCATAAAAAATTAATAATCATAAAGGAAAAATAACATATCCACATAGCAATCATAAGACATTATTTCAAGATATTGATATAATCAATCCATTCTAAAAACAATTTTCAATAACAAAATACCGCTAAAGGGAATATGGTATTTACTTTTCTTTTTAAAAACATTATGGCTTATAGAGTAATCCAAATATAAAATAATGATCGTGGCGGTGGAAAGGTCATTATCGCCATGTATGTTAAAAAGAAATGTTCCTTTTGTCATTTAGTAAAACTCTTCATAAAAAAGATTCCTTTTGAAAACCATTGAATGAAATTAAAAGTCAAAGTGGTTGATTATACATCGTATAAAATAAGGTTGTTTATAAATCAAAATATGCCTCAATGAAAGGATATTGAGAGAAGTCCCTTACCTTGAGTCCAACTTGTCTTGTTCATTCTTTATATTCCTATATAATAAACTTAGGTTAATTTATACTTGCTTCAGAACATATTTCATGTTTATTATTCATATTACATCACTTATGACCATGTTATACCCGAATAGCCCGAAGGCCTTCTTTTTTATTTTATTATAGATAATCCCCCTTTTAAGGGTTGAAGGGGAACCCGTACATGACTCGTAGGCCCAAGGCACAAGGCCCGACGTGACCTGTAATACATGACCCTAAGGCCCAGAGGCATACCATGCCCAATAGATGACCCGTAGGCCCATCCCACTAGAACTGCCCCTCCCCAGCTTCTACATCATTGATTACCTTTATCTCCCCACCTGCATTGCTGATTGGCTAGCATTGCCCCGTACAAAGCTGCATGGTGCCTGGTCCTGATGGCAGTTTCTATACCCTCTCATTCTTCCAATCTGGTTAGCTCTGCTTCTGGTGACTGCTACTGGTGCTCTGATCCTCATCTGGGGCCTTCTCTGTGTGAACTAGGCTACTTCATGGTCTTCAATGGCCCGAAGGCCCTATGGACTAAAGGAATTTGATGTCCCGAAGGCCCTAAGACCCGTAGGCCCAAACCAGTGGCCTAAAATCCCAAATCAGGTGAATAGTCTAGCTGCTACAGTATCGAATAGTGCCTGCTATAGTACCTGCTATAGTACCAGGAAATTCGCCTCCACCCGGTTTTGAACCTGGGTCTCTTGGATGCCAATAAGGATCCCTTACCACTTGGTTACGGGCTCATTGGCACCATGTTATAATAATTAGTTAATTATTTGAGTTCATGTCGGACATTTTGTCAGTAATCGGTTCTTGAGTCGAAAATGAACATGGTATGATGTCACTAGTCCATGTGGTCATAAGTCCATCATATAAAAAATAATATTAATTAAATATTCATCACTTTTACATATAACTCATATTTTTTAATTTAAACCATTAAATATGGTTATGAAAAAAGAATAGTGTTATAATCATAGAGACGGTAGGTCATACGTATGCATGACTAATGTTTCCATTTTTCATTGATCATTGTGGAAATAAGGTAATTATAATTTTATATTTCCATAATGATAATGATAATATTAAAATAATAGTAATAATTTAAATATACTTATATATCTCATACAAGTGATATAATGAATAAAAATGAGTCACACCGCTTTGTGAAGGTGATAGTTCACACGTACGCACGAATGACGTTTTCATTTTTATAAACATGGAAGTAAGAATGTAATTGATATATTATTATATTATAAGGATTAATATTTCATTAATATAACATATTAATATTAATTCCATCATTATAACCAATCTTAATAGATGGTAATGGGAAACTAACTAAATCGGTTCGTGGAGGTGATAATTTACACATACGCACGAACGATTAATTCCTTTCCCATTTGATGGAAGTAGAGATGGATTTAGGAAATTATTTTAAAATAATAACATATAAGTATATTGATGATATTTGATTTATTATCTCATCATGGTTGGATGATATTTGAGGAAGTGTAAGAAGAAACAAAAAAAAAAACACTTAAAGAAAATGATACATCTTCTTCAGTTGATCGCCTTTAAAGAACACCTAAACACCTCTATGAAGGGTGTTATGCCTAAAAAAGGCTTCAAGAATTTGGTTAGAGATTATAGGAAGAGTATTTTACAGATATTTACCTATATAAAAGGCTTTTTAAGTGTGAGTAAATGGTTATAGGTGGTGTCCTTTTATAAGAGGGAGGAGGGTCACTTTAAGAAATTCTTGAAATATTATTTTATTATAAATTTATTTTCGAATTTTATTAGTTCCAAAGTGATATATGTAAAGGATAATATGAGTATGTGTATAAATCCTCTAAAAATAGGTTTTAGACAAGTTTAGGTCATAAAATTAACCTTATCTTTTAGCTTTAACCCTTGGTTAAAAACATTAACTTTTACCATGTCTTCTTGTACTTTCATAATATATGGTTACTATAGTTACGATAAAATGACAAGATAACCCCAAGTGTATAATTAATGAAATTATTAATATTATATAAGTTATTTGGTCTAATATTAGTTTTTTAGGACTATTATATCATTTAATAAAATAGTATTTGTTTTAAAAACTCATTTATGTCAATTCTGACATTATTTAGTAATTGATTTTTTTAAAGTCATAACAACTTGATTCATTAAAAAAATACATTAAATCATCACTAACATGTCTCCGTCATCCAAAAAAATCATGTATGGCATCAAAATTTTTAAATTACATTTATTTTAATATTTATAATATCATTTATTTGAATCTTTCGTTAATAAGGTAATCACTATATCATCATTGTGTCATAAATAAATTTATTTATTTAATATCTAAAAATTATAAATAAAATACCATGATTTAGGAAATATTTTTATATTTATAATGACTATTTATAGTCAAATATATCACTTATATACCCCCACCTTAAAATTTTAAGTAAAAAGTTACATGTTTATGTTATATTTCCCTTTACTTTAAACTAATTATTATCACATGTCATTTTCACACCCAAGTGGCTCCCAAATGCCAAAAGTTTAGAATAAGGATTTGTTTTAACCCATGACACATCCAATAAGATTAGTACATGTGATAGGGTAGTTTTATATTATTATAATATTCTATTTACTTTTATTTACCTAATTTACCTTTTAATCGTGGTAAATAAAAATAATTACTCAAGTTACTATTCATAATATCCAAAAAATAAAAGGTAACTATTTGAATAATTTGGACCTTATGATTACAAATATGGAATCTATTTTTCCAAATTCAAAACACATAATTTGCATTAATTAATTTAAAATTAATTCTTGCTGTCAAAACTAGAAAGCGGGTTTTTTAAGAAATAAAAACTATCAAAAGATTTACATGTGTTTATATCCAATTTAAATGTAAAATTACTGCTAATGACCGACATTGGATTAAATTATAAAAACATAATACAATTACACTTTAGAACCAATAAAAAAATAATCTAACTATATAAATAAATCAGATGAAGAGGCAATTTTGACTTAAAATGTGGTATTTTCACTATCCATTAAAAATTGAACTTTATCATAAAATTACCAAAAATTTATCCAAAGTAAATTTTTATGTCCCTATTTTATATAAGAAGTTTATTTTTTCAAATAGAATATATAAAAGTGATAAAAACTCGATTTAAAAAAATGTTTCTCTGTCAAAATGCGGTAAAATGACCTTTTAAAGATATTTGAGTATTTTATGCTTAAAATTGGATTCATTCTCATTTTAATCCTCTAAAATTCATTAGATAAATGTAAAAACATTTTAAAAATGTTTAAAATCATAATATTTTTAATTATATTCATTTCCACTAATAAAATGGTTAGGCATTAACCACCATTTAAAATAATAATATTATTGTTGTATTATTTTTCGTTATAACTCAGTATTGTGTGCATTGTAAGATTTTGGAGAAACATGTTGTTATGTGTCAGGTATTCTATGGTACATAGTATCCTTTTTAAACTAAAATTAATATTAAATTCAAAAATATTAATAGATATGAAAATGTATTATTCTGTAAATACATGGGATGTTACAGTTTCATTTAATGTTATTCTTTCATAGGGCTTGTGATTCAAAAGTTAACAAAGCGATATGGGGAATATGTTTCAATCCTATTTTTAATCAGGGTTGTTTTTCCTTAAATTTAAATTGATTAAATTATATTATCCTTATCTAATAAATAACTTTCATTTTTCATCTATTCTTATTACCTTGGAAGAATACATGTTTTCCTTTCATTTTTCTAATTTTAATTACTCATAAGATCAATATAATTTTTTTAGGAAAACTCACTTTATTTCTCTCTTTGATCAAAAATCATTTTTCTTCCATATCCATGTTTTCTAAAAAAATCAATTTTTTTTAATATTATACTATGATAGTTTAAATTCATTTTTACTCATTACTAACTTTTTAAAAAATACTTTAAAAGGAGTCTTCTTATCTTTTTTCGAACAAGGTACTTTTTGACTTTTTACAAAAGTGTGAAAGAAATGTTTTCTTTTAAATTATATGGTATGAATGGAATTTATTTCCATCATGAATTTTCAATTCTATAAAGATTTATTTACAAGTTTTTGATGTTCTTTTAAATGAAAATTTTTTCCTTAATATTTGGGATATTTTTAGATTTCAAATAAGTTATTTCAAAGTGAAAAGGGTGCTTTTCATAGGAAATATTATAGTGATTATTTTAAAGGAATTTCAATCTATGATATCATCCTTTGATGTTAATTATGTTTTTCTAGGGATATGATCCAATTATACCATCTATATTATTCTTATGGATGGTTTATGATGATGATATGTTTATAAACCCCATTTATTTTCCATAGGTTATGCTATGATTTTTTATGAAATGTTTATGGAACTATTTTCTTTGTATGGGTTATGATATAATGATATTATGAATGTTTTATAATCTTGTGACACACATATATATATATATGTATATATTATTATGTGATGGGTGGGCTCATAATTATATATCCCTCTAATGCATTAGGAAAAGTATTATATCTCATGAGATAATTATGGTAAAAAGATCAATGTGATTGATCTACTATGAGAAAAAGTAGATGTGATTAATCTATTATGGGAAACTAGTAGATGTGATTAATCCACATTAGGAAACAATTTTATGTGCTTGATTGAATATGGGAAACATGTTTTGATTCCAGATCCATTATGATTTGATGGTCTCAGTAGTTAACCTTGACATATGAAATGGTTTCTATACTTATGATGGGGCCACACTTTTATGACATGAACTTATGGTTCATAATTGATTTATGATGATTTATCACTCTTATTATACATGTATTTGAAATTATAAAGTTTTATTCCATGAATCATTCTTACGATCCATGATAGATTAGGTATGAACTTTGCAAGTTATATTCATGATCTCATATCCTTATGCTTATCTTATTATTTCATATGATCACCGACTAATATCCCTCGTGTTTACCATTACTGAGCATCTAAACTCACCATTTATTATGTTTCATTTCCCCATGTTATGAATAAAGGGTTTAAGTAAGGTATGTCTATCATGAGTACTAAATAGAAAGATATTTGCGGGAGATGTTTAAGATCTTTCATGAAATAGGAATATTGTGTATCTAGTCTCTAAGGTCACTAAACCTTTATGGTCCTTTATCATGTATTTCTAATATGTATTGAATATTCATATAAAAAGATGTAATATTTATGCATAAAAATACTAGTTCATTATAAAAACTAATAAAATGACATCTGATATCCATGAAATCATAGAAAAATAACTAAATATTTATTTTTAAAATGTTGGAACTTATGACATGATTGTCCGAGTTTTTGTTTGTTTGAGATGACTGAAAACCCTTTTTAGTGCTTTAAAATACTAAAACATGCATATAATGGTCAAAACCATAGAAAATAGCCATATATTTACTTGAAATCGTATGAAAAGCGTCTTTAAATTTTTTTTTGATGTGTACGAGTAGATGAAATGTCAATATAATGTTTTGGGTGATCGTATTGTCAAAATAAATAGTTTTTAAATATTTAATAGTCTTTAAAATGTTCATTATTGGGTAAAAACAATGAAAAATGACCTCTGTTTTCCATTAAATCATATGAAAAAACCATTGATTAATTATTGAAATTTAGGAACTAAAGATGCATCAATTCGAGTTATCATTTTATTGGGATGATCAAAATGTATTTTTAGTGTTTTAAAACTCTATAATATGCATGTAATGGTTAAACCACTATAAAATTATCTTGGACTAATGTTAAATCATAATACATCCATATTTGAATTATTTTTCATGAGTATGAGTAAAGGAAGCGTCAATTTGATGTGTGGTGTGATTAGATTTTCTGAATAATCTGTTTTTAGAGATTTCATATTTCTTAAAAATGTGTGACAGGGGATAAAAACTAAAAAAATAACCTTAAATTTCCATGAAATAATATAACAACTCTATATTGATTTTTGAAATTTTGTTAGTTATGGTATGTCAATCCGAGTTGTCGTTTGCTCGGGATGATTGAAAAAGATTTTTTGTATATTAAAACACTAAAACATGGGTGTAATGGTAAAGACCATAAAAAATGATATAATATTGACATGAAACCATATAAAATTGTCTTTAAATTATTTGTGATGTGTGAGAGTATAAGGAATGTCAATCTGACATGTGATGTACTCAGACTAACTCAATAAGCAGTTTTAAAAAAATTAACAGTCTTTAAAAAGGTGTGTTAGAGATTCAAAAGCAAGAAACCAACTATATCTTTCCATGAAATCATATTAAAACAATAGTATATTGATCTTTGAGTTATAGGAATCAATATTGTGTTAGTCTAAGTTTTCGTTTGTCCAGGATGACTGAAAATTACTTTTTAGTATTTTGAAACACTAAAACATATGTGTAACAGTCACAACTATGGTAAAAGACATATAATTGATGTGAAATCTTATGAAATATATTTTTGAAATATTTTTTATGTATATGAGCATATGACGTGTCAATATGACATGTAGTGTTCTCTAAATGACTGAATAATCAATTATATAATAAAAATGATTATAAACTAGTAATATATTGAAAGAAAATAAAAAAAATTATTTATTATACTAAATTTAATTTAAATAATCTATTATGTTCTAATTATTATATTTTTTTGTAATATTTTTATGATATTTCATGAAATAGGAATATTTTGTATCTAGTATCCAAGGACACTAGACCTTTACGATCCTAGAGCATGTATTTTTTAAATGTATTGATTATTCATCTAAAAAGATGTGATATTTATGCATGAAAATCCATATTTACTATAAAAACTAAGAAAATGACTTCTGATTTCCATAAAATCATTATAAAACAACTAAAGATTTATTTTTAAAATGTAGGAACTTATGATGTGTCTTTCTGAGTTCTCATTTTCTTGAGATGATTGAAAACACATTTTTAGTGTTTTAAAACACTAAAACATGCATGTAATGATAAAAAAACATATAAAATAGATGTAGATTGATTTTAAATCATATGAAAATGGTATTTAAATTATTTTTGATGTGTATAAGTAGATTACATGTCAATATAATGTTTGGTGTGCTCAGATTGTCTGAATACGCAATTTTTAAAGATTTAACGGTCTTTAAAAATGTACATAATTGGGTCAAAACCATGATAAACAACCTCTGATTTCCATGAAATCACATGAAAATAATCATAGATTAATTTTTTAAATGTAAGAACTAATGGATATTCAATTTGTGTTTTCATTTTCTTGGGATGATTGAAAACATATTTTTAGTGTTTTAAAAATCTATAACGCACATGTAATAGTCAAACCCATAAAAAGAAATCTTGAACTAATTTGAAATCATAGTAAACCCATATTTGAATTATTTGTTATTGTTATGAGTAGAGGAATTTTCAATATAATGTGTGGTGTTCTTAGATTGACTAAATAAGTTGTTTTTAAATATTTTATGATTTTTGAAAATGTGTTACAGGGGTTCAAAACTAAACAAATGAACTCCCACTACTATAAAAAGGACCTATATCCATAGAACTATAGCCACAGTTTTAGTGGTTCATGTTTTTAGCTTAATTTATATCCACAGTTTAATTAAAATCATGGCTATATGGGTGTTTGAATCCACCCTTTACTAAAACCTGTGGATATAGGGTTTGATTAAATTGAGTGGCTTCCTCCTCTTAGTGAACCCCTCTCATTACCCTATCCTCTACATGACTCTCCTTCCCTAAAGTTTCCCCTCACAGTATCTCCTCTCCCCGATCCTCCTCCTCTAACGGTGTCCCTCATGATGTTTCACCTTGCTACCACCAAACGAGGCCACCCCATCGTGAGCTCTCATCTCTAACCCTCCTCCCCCAATACTACCACCAAATGTAGACACCTTACCTCCCCATAGATACTGATCCTAGGCGGCCACCCCATCTTCTCATATGGTGCGCCTCTAATGAGAACACCTCCTTCTTAGTGATCATCCTCCTCCTTAGGGATCTCATCTAGTCATAACTCCTGAATTCACTTACCCACAAAGGTATTTAGGGTTTTCTCTTCTATGTTGGGTGAATAGTATTCATTATCACTATCAACGGATAAATTTATCTAAACTAAGGTTGAAATTTTAGTAAATAGGGGGTTAGAAATATACTAAATGTATGAATAATAAAAATAAAATTAATTTAGAGATTTTTTTACTTAAATAAGTGGCTCAGTTGTGAGATCTTGGTCATGAATTACTACCTATATAATGGGTTTTATTGGAGGCAGAAATGGATCCATATGTTTTAATTCAAATCTCAATATATCCTTTGATTTGTCTTATCACAAATCATACTCATCTAATTCTGAATCTATATCATTCAAATATATTGGTTAAATTTTAATTTAAATTATTGAATAAGTAAAAAATAGGTGGTACATGGTTTGATCATCCCATTTTAATAATTTAGTTGGTAACATGGGTTTATACTGGAGTTCCATAGGAAAAATCTCAGAAATGTGTTTAGAGAGGTGTATTTAATTGTTTCTTTAACCTATTGTATAACTTCTTGGGAAAAGAATAAGGCCAATTCTTACTCTTAATATTATCCTAATTGTTTTCCATACTCCATAAGTGATCAAAATGTTGTGGGTATCATAGAAAATATTTCCTTAAACTCACTCATCTCACTCTATTGGTCATTGAGTTTTTTTTACAAAAACTATGAGCAAGTTATGTAGTCTTGAATCTCCTCTATTTTAGTTTATATTCACACATATGGTTTCATGTAATATGTAGTTGATGTTAATTTATATCATTGTAATTGTATAATTCATCATCCCACCAATTAGTGTTTTCTAATAGCTTCTTAGGCTACTTCCTTTGAGTTTATTATTTCCCAGGCTCCTATAGGAAGATAGATTAATTAGTTTTAAACAATTTTTTTATGTGTGGATACAAAAACTCAATACTATTTATATAAATCTATTTAAAATTTGAATAATGTTGGGATCTAATTAAAAATTTACCCAATGTCTTGATTAATTCACTTATAGAAAAATAAAGAAATAAATAAAGAAACAAATAAAAACAGACATCAAAGAAAAATGAATGAATGTAAAAATAATAATTAAATTGTGTAAGAGATAGTAAATTCTCATATCATCTCCAAGGAAATGGTTCCATGTTTGAATTTTCATTGTTTTAAATGGATTTAAATATATATTTTAAATTTTTTATGCATAGTAGAGTGTTGATCACAGGTTTTTCACTCATGGAGTTGGTCCTGGAGAATCATTATGCACGCACTTAATTTTATTGATTTGTTTCTAAATTATTGGAATAAGAACAAAATTGATTTGATGAATGAATAAAACAAAATGAAAATTACAATATAGACATAGTGAATTTTTTTTAATGAGATATCCTTGTATTTAACCTTAGTGATACATCATTATATCATAGTATTGATTCCATTATCCTGCTCTTTTTCCATCCATAAATGATTAAACACATCATCAGTGCATATATTATCTCAATATACATCACAATCAGGAAAACATATATGTTCTCATCCCACCACTCTTCTAAATAAATCAAAACCATAAGTAATTCCACCCCTTAAACAAATAATCTCGTCATACACTGGTGATCAAACTATATGATATTGATGGATTCTAGAAATGTCAATGAAAATGGGTGAATATGAATCTCAATGTACTATCATTTTCTTCTAACTCTCTTACATCCAAATATATAGAATAAAATAGAAAACAAAAGGCTAGGTGTTTGAACTCTAGAATCAATGTTTTCCATCTTATGGGTGATCTTTGAGTGAGCCTCTCATCATGGATGTGATATTGAGAATCACTAACATATAGTTCAAAAAGAAATTTAAAGGAAGAAAAATGAACATAACTAAATTTAGATATATTAAAATGAAGGAATATTATATAATCCTAAAACAAATCATGCCATGGATGAAGTAAAAGGAATAAAATATGATCTACCACTTTAAAAATGGGAGGGAAAAATATTTATAAGTTGTGACCCATACTATTCTCCCCTCTCCTAGATTTCAATATAGTGTATTATTAACTCCTTAATTAAATCATCTTTATGTTTAAAGGATTAATAGTCTTGATTTCTTACACTGAGTATCTCTCAAATTCTATCCTTGACTCGTAATTCCTTCCAACGATTAATGTATCCTTCTTCAGCTTGATGAGTTCCATGTGGATTAGTTTGAGGAGATTTTTCTAATGTTTTTTAACTAGAGAAA
Organism: Viscum album; assembly: GCA_963277665.1. Classification (NCBI taxonomy): domain Eukaryota; kingdom Viridiplantae; phylum Streptophyta; class Magnoliopsida; order Santalales; family Viscaceae; genus Viscum; species Viscum album. The sequence continues at coordinate 2,129,450,009 of OY728155.1, read as the reverse complement.
TTAGACATTGATTTTAGGTAAACCATTTTCCATTACATTTATTTGGTATTTCACACTCCCCTTATCTATATTCTAGAAATTTCCCATGTCATATGTTGTGAGGAAGCCTTACATAGTTCCTCTAAATCAATATGATACCACCAAATTCTAAAACAGTGGCTATGTATTTCCCATTAAGGCCAAAGTATTACAGAGTTGAGTGAAGTCTTAGATTATTATAAATTCAAATGCACAATGTCTTATATTTAAGTCGAAGACTTGTATGTCTAGGATGCAACTAATTCATTTGTAAAATTTCAGAAAACTCCAATGTAATATGCATAGAGAATGTCTTATGTAAAAAGAAACCAAAACCTTATAGTATAACATGGAAATTCACACACACTAGCTGAAATATTATATAAACTATGAAAATTCATATGAATCTAAGAGTAACATAACATCTCATCACCTCTTCCTTTGTCTCATGATTGAATCAAAAATTCATTTTTTGATATTTTTTCATTAGAATTTCAACTCTTGCATCTTTTTCTTTTGTTCATTAATTTCTAGATTTATTTAGATCTATATATTCTCTCACTTAAATCTTGGGTAAATTACCATCATTTAAACTCATAATTATCTTATTTATCTCAGGCGTGGTGATCAACAACCCACTCATTCAACTTGTACATCAATTATTTTATAATGATTTAAAATTATTTGGATATTCCAATCCTTAACACAAATTCAACTTCATTATTCTTAAAAATCCATGTAGTTTTATTCTTATTTCTTATACAATATTGGATCATTCCTATTCAAGACTCTGTGATTTTATGATCTTGATAGCATATTCTTTAATCTTTATATTTTATTTTCATTAGAATCCTTGAAATATAGAAACCCAATTTTGAGACATTAAAAAGTCTCTCGGATTCTTCTTCTTTCTTTGATATTCATCTCTGAGTTTAATGATAAGCTGAAATAATTTTATTACTTCAATAACAAACCCTAATTGGTGTTTTAAAAGTTAAGTAATTTTGTAATTATTACAATGGAATATCTATTCATATTATAAAATCTAGAAAGTTCATATTTCACTATATAGAAAATTATAATTTCTTTAAGTGTTGATGCTAACATATATTATTTCATTATTACAGAAACCTGAATCATGTTAACATAGACAGATAATGATGTCTACATAGACCAAGATTTTATTTGTGTTAATAGGTATTTATGACCACTCATCTATATTTTTATACATATAGGCAAAATGATGTTTACGTAAACATGGATGATGCTTACATAGAACAAAACATTAATATTTTTTCACTCATCTACACTAGATGATGGTTATGAATGGTATAAATGATAATTATGAACATAATATATGATACTTACATATCATATGGAAATAACTCATACATAGTTCTCCATACATATCCATTTTTCATCCTTAGCTTCAAAATTATGGTTTTCTTCAAATGAATCCACAGATACAACAACTAACTTCAAGCCATATCCACTCTTCTCATAAATTAATACAAGTGTTATTAAACACTTATATTTATAATCTTTCATGTGTGATATATATTGGATGGTTTCTCAATAGATATATCACTTTAATATCCTATTCAAACTGGATTAAACATTTTTTAATAACATCTCATACATTGTACAAAATAGATAGCACCTCATCAACTTTTTAGATATTGTAGATAGTAGTTATAAATCTGTATTACTTTTATTTAACATTAATAACAGTTCAAAAATCATAACATGTAAGTGGTTTATTTCCTAATAACCAGCTTCATAACCCATATTCAATGGGTAGTGTCTTTACATACCTTTTCTATCTTAATCCACTTTCTCTTTTAAAACTTCATTGGAATATTCCAATGTAAATTTCCAACATACATTAACACTCACTAAATTATAACAAATAAAACATTATATTTACACATCCAATGGAACATTAATCTCCCCCTTAAAAGTTTTTTTAAATTATAAATTTTCTTAAGATGCAAACCAATACTTCTCCAGTTAATTGACAGTAAATGAAAAGGATGGAAAGTTGGTTTCCCCCATTTTTATAATTCTAGGGAAGCCTTAAAATTCAATTAATACCCATAATAATGAAAAAAACATCCAATTTATGGACTTATCATATCAATCTTTTCTAATTTTAGTAAACTCATCTTCTCCCAATGAATTCATCCACTTTCCATGAATTTAATTATTTTCATGTGAGAAGGGTGGCATCATAATTTTCCTTGAAATGTAGCATCAACTAGAAAACTCTATATCTACTTGGGCTAGCCTAGTGTAGATAAAAAATTGAAACATTTAGAAAACAAGTTTTTCCAAGTGATACCATCCATTCTTCACCATGGTAGTTTCTAAGAATGTATAATATCATTTGTTAGTTTACGAGATACGAGTATTAGGGTGTCATAGTATAAAGATAACAAAGAATGTACTTTTTTAATGTAATGAATTAGAGAATATGAATATTAAAAAAATTAGTGTATATGAATACATTATATAGATTTTGACACAAATAAATATGAATATTGTATCGGGATATAGGGGTTCATTTGAGAGGCTCACGTCTCACACCGCATCCTCAAGCAGCCTATGTGTCTTACTGCATCACGCGCCTTTGACAACTATGAAGTAATCTATGAACAAAATAATCACCAATAGATTATAATTATAAAGAAAATGTCCTCAATAGGAAGATTTATTAATGGTGTGTACCATGGCATGCCATTGTGTCATGGCTAGTGCCAAGTACCATTGTGCCACGCAACACCTAGGCGATTGCACAGTTGAGATGGTGCATCATGGAATGCGCTATGTTGCACCATGGCACAGTGTGTCATTATTTTCTCCATTACACCATCATAAATTCATGATCCACAATTATAGACCTATAGCCACAGTTTCTACCATGGCTATTGTTGTGGCCCTAATGCCACGCCAATATCAGCCACAATTTTAGGACCTATAGCCACAATTATAAATCATGGTTATATCCTAAATTTCTAGTAGTGTTCAATTTACAAGAAATCATAGAACAATAACTATACATTGATTTTTGAAATGTTAGTACTGGTGTCACGTCAATCCAAGTTTTTGTTCACTCGAGATGACCGAAAACACCTTTTTGTTCCTTAAAACACTAAAACATGCATGTAATGGTCAAAAATATATAAAATGGCATCATATTGATGTGAAACCATAGAAAAATTTTCTTTAAATTATTTATGATGTGTGAGAGTATAATTCATGTCAATCCGACGTGTGATGTACTTGGTCTAACTGAATGAGCAACTTTTAAAAATTTGATCGTCTTTAAAAGCATGTGTCAGAGAGTCAAAAGTAAGAAACCAACCATTTATTTCCATGAAATCATAGTAAAACAATAGTATATTTATTTGTGAATTATATAAATCGGTAGTGTTATAGTCTGAGTTTTCGTTTTCTCGGGATAACTGAGAATGACTTTTTAGTATTTTAAAACACTAAAACGTATGTGTAATGGTCAAAACCATAGTAAACAACATATGATTGATGTGAAATAATATGAAATATATTTTTTAAATATTTATGATGTGTACGAGCAAATGACACATAAATCTGACATTGAGTGTGCTCAAACTGACTGAATAAACAATTATAAATTAAAAATGATTAAAAACTAGTAATATGTTAAAAGAAAATGAAAATAAGTTGGTTTTTGTACAAAATTTAATTTAAATAATCTATTAGGTTCTAATTATTTTATTTTTTTGGAAGTTGTTTATGATATTTCATTAAATATGAAGATTGTGTATCTAGTATCTAAGGACACTAAACATTTACATTCCTCGAGCATGTTTTTGTGATATGTGTTGAATATTGATCTAAAAAGATGTAATATTTATGTATGAAGAGACTGGTTCTATATAAGAATTAATAAAATGACCTCTTATTTCCATGAAATCATGGAAAAATAACCAAATATTTATTTTTGAAATGTAGGAACTTACAACGTGTCTGTCTGAGTTGTCATCTACTCGAAACGGTAGAAAACACATTTTTAGTGTTTTAAAACACTAAAATATGAATGTGATGGTAAAAACCATAAAAATTTACCATATATTGACTTGAAATCATATTAAAATTGTCTTAAAATTATTTTTGATATGTACGATTAAACGACATGTCAATCTGATGTCTGGTGTGCTTGGATTATTTAAATAACTAGTTTTTAAATATTTAACAGTCTTTAAAAATGTGAAACATTAGGTTAAGACCATAAAAAATGACCACTCATTTCCATGAAATCACATTAAAACAAATGTATATTAATCTCTAAAATTTTGTAACTAACGATGCATCAATTCAAGGTGTCCTTTTATCAGGATGATCGAAAACATTTTTTTAGTGTTTTAAAACTCTATAACATACATATACCGTTCAAAATCATTGAAAATGATCTATAAATAATTTTAAATCATAGGACACCCATATTTGAATTATTTTTGATGAGTATGATCATAGGAAGTGTCAATCCAATGTGTGGTGTACTTAGATTGACTGAATAAATAGTTTTTAAAGATTTGATAGTTTTTAAAAATGTGTGATAGGGGGTCAAAACTAAAAAAAATGACCTCAAATTGTAATGAAATCATAGAACAACAATTATATATTTATTTTTGAAATTTTAGTACTAGAGACATGTCAATCCAAGTTGTTTTTTGCTCGTGATGACTCAAAACACCTTTTTTGTGTCTTAAAACACTAAAACATGCGTGTAATGGAAAAAACTATAGAAAGTGACATCAAATTGATGTGAAACCATATAAAAATTGTCTTTCAATTATTTTTTATGTGTTAAAGTATAAGTCATGTCAATTTTACGTGCGATGTACTCAGACTAACTGAATAAGCAGTTTTTAAAGATATGAAAATCTTTAAAAATGTGTGTCAAATAGCCAAAAGAAAGCAACCGACCATCGATTTCCATGAAATAATAGTAGAATGATTTTTGAATTATAGGAATTGATAGCATGTTATTCAGAATTTCTTTTTTATCGGGATGATCTAAAATGACTTTTTAATGTTTTAAAACACTAAAACGTATGTGTAACAATCAAAACCATATAAAAAAAATCTTATTGATGTGAAATTATATGGAAGCTATTTTTGATATATTTATGATGTGTCTGAGTAGAAAACACATCAGTACAACATGTGGTGTGCTCAAACTAACTGAATAAACAATTATAGATTAAACAATGATTAGAAACTAGTAATATGTTGAAAGAAAATGACAATAATCTATTTATTTTACTAGATTTAATTTAAATAATCTAGTAGATTATAATTATTAGATTTTTGTTATTTTTTCACAATAATAACTTTTTTTAATTTATTTGATTTTTAGTTATATGATATGATGTGTGTAGAGATTGTAAAATGATGGGATGAGGTTATTAGTGTGATTATTAAATTATATATACAAACATATAGTAAATTTTTGAAATATGGTTGTTTTATTTTTTGTTTTTTCTTAATTTTAGTAGAGGAGTGTATTAGTTGTAATAATTTTTTGAAAAAAAATAATTAGCTATAGCGACCGGCTAAAATCCACCGCTATTTTGTGGTCTCTAAAGGTCCATTTTGTAGTATTGAGTTAAGGAGCTATTCAAAAAGTCTAACATCGTGTTGTTGTCAAAACTGAGCAAACGAGGTTGTATTATGGTGAAAACTTAGGAAAATCATCTTTAAGTTATTTATGATATGTAGTAATAAACCATACATCAATTTGACACATGAATTTTTTGGCATGATTGAAATTTAGTTTTAAACTCTAATATTATTTATTAAGGTTACAGTTACAATGTCTATTTACATATCTGATATTAATTTTTTTCTCCACCCTGCTCATCCCTGCATCATGTTAGGACCAAGATCCATGTTCATATCAACCCCCAAAACTGCGTGTAATTTTCTCCTGGTTTGATAGAGATGAAAGAGGAGCATTGTAGTGGCAGAGGAAGAAAAGTTTATGGACTTTGGAATGTCTGCTTTTGGAATCGAAGTTATGGATTTGTATTTTGATTTAGGGATGTCGTTTCCCTTCTTATTCTTTCCTGAACAAACCTTTCACGTCTCTAGATGAAATCTCCCTCCCTTGGCTCCTTAACAGAAAAAAATTTTGAATTTCCATCTGTTGTTATTAAAATTAGTCAAAACCAACCGTGGAAAATTTTGAGATGTGGTTGTTTTTATTTATATAGTTATATATACGAAATAGGTCCGAGTAAAAATTTTCAAGACAACCCATACCCATAAAATTTATTAGAAAAAATTAAATTACAACAAAAGATATGATGGGGATAGACATGAATCCATGCCCTTCGTCAAGGGAAAAGAACTACGAATCAAATGGATCAAGATCATTCCCATAGTCATACTTAGAGTCGTCGACATCATCAGTGGTTTCCCACTTGAACTTTGACTTCTTTTGATTAAAGATCATAGAGTATTTCTCCATGATATTTTCTTACTATGGAATGAGCCGAGTATGAGTATCCTTTATAGAAGACTTGGTAGGTATAGTTTGGCCACACCCATGTGCAACAGCCCAATCATCTCATCCACGGCCCCATCCATGGCCTTTTGGATAACGACCCTGTCTCTAGGATTTAGGTTGTTTCCAAGTACCTTCCAATTTCTCTAAAGGATATTTATCCTTATTAGTTATGTCAATACCCATAGAAGAATCACACTTTTTATTATCAAACACTTCAAAAGTGGTTGAGGTAGTCACCTGCTTGTCATCCAAACCCTACTCAGAAAGAGATTTTGATTTTCTATAAGTGATTATTTGAAAGAATTCACTATACACATGCTTATTACCTTTAGATGAATTCATATCAGAAGCTTACCCTTTGTAAACAGGGGATTCAAAATCCAATATATTTTTTCATGTCTATTTCTTAAGGCAATCCTTTGCTCCTGAAAAAAACTTTCATCAACCACAGCTTGAGTTTCAGCTTCATTAACACCTTTATCAGTCAAGGAATTCTTCTCTATGATTTCATCACATGGGTCAGAATTAATTTGAATGGAATTTGGTTTATTTGCTGCAATCTCATCCCAAGACCGATTGTGTATAGGAGGAGAAAAATCATGAGTAATCAAATTTGTATCCTTTGACAGATTCCTCCTATCTGAACTAACATACCTTTCCAATTGTTTCTCTCCAGGCTATGGAGAGGAACTCAGCATTTTCCTCTCTATTGGAGGATCATCATCAAGCTTTGTATCGTCATGGGAAGAATCCTTCATAGAACATGGCTTCTTATTGCAGTGTCTTGAATCATGCTCGTGAGCTGAAGAGAAGGGGAAAGAGACATTCCTTCTACAGCTCGAACGATCATGACCAATAATCCTGAAATCTGAAAAAAAAAATCGGCACTTTTCATAAATATTTTTCAGTTCAAACTCATCAAAGTTGGTGGAAAAAAAGATTTTATCCACCATGGTGGAACCAAGATCAACCTCAACTAAAAATCGAGCGTATTTCCCAAATCATGCGAGCTTGGTTTCTTTGTTCATTCTAATCGATACCCCAATTGCAAGTGTGATTTCATACAAGATTTTCGGATGCCAATACATCTACTTTAAGACAAATATTTTCACTCAAACTTGGACAGGTGAATTGCAAACCTCTAGCGGATTAAAGGACCTATCTCATTCACGAATGTGAAGGACACCAAGATTGAGAGATATTGGGCCAAGATTCCATGCACACCACTTTAAATCATCAGTGGGAAAGAGGATATGGAAAAATCCTCATCCCGGTGAAATGCACCTCTAGTTGGCGAAACCCCAAATCATAGAAAACCATGCAACAAGTTCTTCCACCTTCATCGACTTGGATTCTCTAGGAATAATTAATCTTGAAATAATCAAGTGATTACCTATAATAAGACACTCTGAGACTGCAACTGCATCAGTTTTAACATGTGTGATGGTTCCCTTCTGAATAATCAATCCAGCTGCAGACTCTTTATAGTGAGAGAAGTTTTTCTTGATAACAGATTCATCTGGCTTGGACAAGCTTGAAACAACTTTGTTGTCTTTTGATTTAGGAACATAGAACCTATAAAAATCAAAAGTGTTTCTGATCAATGAAGGATCGGAAGGCCCAGTGGGCATGAAGCTCATTGCATGGCCCATATGCCCACCATTGGATGGCCCAAATTCCATTCTTGCATCATGTATGTGTCACCACTTTCACATCATGTCTGTGTCACCACCCCCTTGATGGCCCGAAGGCTCAATGGCCTGAAATCCTATTTGGGATGAATAGTACCACTGTTACAGCACCCTGCTATAGTACATGCACTACTACAGTGCTGTAGTACTTCTATAGTAACTACGGAAATTCACTCCTGCCCGAATTTGAATATGGGTCTGATCTAAGATTACGGGGAGTCTTTACCACTCGGGTAAGCCTGCAACTACTATATTGAAAATTATAAATAAATATAATTATATAAATATAAATATAAATAAATCTATTCATAAATAAATATAATTAGAAATAAATATATACGTATATATTTATAAATAAATAAATATAAACCATTATTTATATAATATAAATATATTTAGAGAATTTTTTATGTTCATTTATAAATATAATTATAAATAAATAAAAATATGTATAATTATAATATATATATATATATATGTGAATAAATAATGTTCCCAAGGGTGTAGTTGAGTGGTACTCAATACACCTCCACATCTGGCAGGTATGGGGTTCAAACCCCAAAAAATTACCTTCAAGTAAATGTTTCTGGGCAGCGTGACGTGGGGGTGGTATGCGTGGCTGATGGGCTAGGCGAGCCAACTAATGTGACGATGAATGATGGTCAGTGGGAGGACCCTATGCGGTTGGTCGGTGCTAGACATCGATGGTGACGACATTGTAAGAGGTGAGGCGCCTATTGTGGATAGATGATGGTGATCTATAGTGATGTGGGCAGAGATGTGTGACCGATGACGTGGGATTTCTAATGGGAGTAGACGGCTGGGAACCAATGACCTCTGATGGGAGCAGCGACAGTGTGCCGAGTGCTGCGGCGACGGGTGGTGGAAAGTGGGAGGAGATGCATATGTTGCAGATTAGCGCCAGTGGTACTACTATTGAGCATGGTGCTAGTGAGTCAACGATGGATGGATGTGATTTTCATGAGGTATTTGGGCCAGTATTGAATAAATAAGGCTTGATGGGTGGGCTACCCGTTGTTGGGGCTATGACCTGCCTTTCTGGCCTATGTGTGTAGTGTGTGTTTGTGTGTGTGTTTAATGTAATTGCACCTCAAGAACCTAATATATATATATTGATAAATAATTATTTATATAATTATAAGTATATTTAAATAATTGTAAATATATATTTATAAATATAATTCACTACTGCAAAAATAGATTTTAACAGCGCTAGAAAAAGGCATTAACAGCGCTAAAAAACACTATTAATCGAAATTCAGTTAAAAGGGGGTCCCTTTTATCAGCATTAACAAAAGAGTTGATAAAGTCTTCTTTTATAAACGCTTAAATAAAATTCAAAAAAAAAATTAAATCTGCAAATTAAAACAAAATTGGAATCAGAGCCCCCCCCATTATCAGTGCTCAAACCCCCCCTTTATCAGCACTAGGTGCACCACCCTCCACCAACCCATGCGCACACCCCTACCTCCCCCTGGATTCAAACTCGAGACCTCTCCTCTACACGTCGAGACCCTTTACCACTCCTCCATATTGCTTTTTTCTCCATTTTATGATATATCTATTTATTTATATATATATAGTTATATTTTTTAAAACCATATATTAATTCATATATTAATATATATTTATATGATCATTTTTAAATACATTTATAAAATATGTTTTCTTATGTGTGTGTGTATAAATAAATAAATAAATAAATTCATACATATATACAGCATACATATATATGTGTGTGTGTGTGTGTCTATAAATATTTTTATACATATTTTTATTTATTTAAATAAATTATATATTAATTTTTATATACATATATTATAATATATTGATAATATATTAATACATACACACAAATATATATAGACACATACATATTTTTTTTTGACAAGCGAAGGACAAATATATTAATCATGAAGGTAACCTGTAACAAGATCTAACATCCACAAAGGAAAGAAATCAAGCCAGAGGTGGTTTTCTCCAAACACACAATGAGAGGCCAGATGATGAGCCAATTCATTCCCTTGTCTTTTGGTGAATTTGAAAGAGAAAATGGAAAAGTTGAAACTGAGAGACTGAATTTTTCTAATGAGGAAGCTGAAGAATTGGAGGCCGAAATCATTTATGTTTAAGGCGTTGATAATGTTGAGATATTTAGACTCAATGTGAATATAATTCCAACCATAATCTTTTGTGAAGGTCAGGCCAATAAGAACAACATGTGATTCAGTAACAGCGGGGTCCCACGAAGTGAGGGTCGACTCATGTTTGGCCATGATGATCTTACCACCATGGTCACAGACCATAAAATTGATTCCAAAAAAACCACTCTTTGGTATGTAAGTGTTGACATTAATCTTAAAAACCCCTTCCGGAGGGGGAATCCATCTAGCTTCAGTTGATCGTGAGTCAGAGAACACATTCTGGTCTGGGTCCCAATTCCACCCTTCAATCCAGGAAACTGCTTGTTTAATCCAAAACCCATAGGTTTTTGAGTTGTGATTAAATGTAAACTCATTATTTCTAAGCCATATGATTCAAGCCACAATACATAGGGAGGAAACCTTATTAGTAGTGAAAGTGGAGGTCTACATCATCAGAAGTGAAGGGATATCTGGCGCCGCATCTAGTAAAATCTCCATAGATGATCCCCAAGTCATCCAAACCTCCATAACCCCTATATAATGGATGATAGCATGCATAGAGGATTCCATGTCATTCAAGAGAAGGGGGAAATCTGGCAGTCCAAGACATGACAGAGGGAGAGGAAGTTCAAGGTGGGGAGGATACCCATGAAAATACACCACCAAAAGTAACGAATCTTTGGGGGAATGTCCAAATGCCAAAGATTTTTACAGAGCCCTCCAATATCATCAATGTGAGTGACAATATCAATTATGTATCCTGATTTCACCGAATAGGAGCCTGAGATATCATTGCTCCAAAAGAGATAGTTTGGCCCCACATCCATCACACAGGGAATGCTAAGAATGATACTTCTATCCCTTTTATTAAACCAATAGTTAATTTTATTTAAGCACCAACCAGAACCAAGATCATCGAACAGGCAGTGGAAAATGGCCTCCTTATATCCAAGAAAGACTGGGGAAGTAGCGAGCATGATATCTTTATCAATCAACCAAGGATCCTTAAAAATGTTGACTTTCATTCCATCCCCAATTCGTCGACCAATACCCTTATCAAGAAGTTTTCGTGATCACAAGATAATTCTACAGAGGAATCTGAGTCGTGGGACTATAGAGGAGGTCCAGATTTCAGAGTGAGGAAAATATTTTTCTCAAATAATCCACGTGCAAAGAGATGAAGTCTGAGTTAGGAGGTTCCATCCCTACTTATCCAGGAGGGCATCATTAAAAAGTCCAAGGTCTTGGAAACCCATATCATCACCCGATTTAGGGGTGAAAAGTGACTTCCATGCCATCCAATGAACTTTGTTTCTCCCATTCAAATGGCCCCACCAAAATTTGGCAACATAGGAGTGAATTTGGTCAATAATAACCCCAAGAAGTTTGAATAGATACATGAAATAGCTTGGGATAGAATGAAGGACTACCATGATGAGTGTTTCCTTTCCTTCTTTGGAAATTCTATTTGGAGACCAAACCTATATTTTTTTCTCTACTCTACCCATAATGAATGAGAAAATTTCTTTTTTTGACTGGCCAACCATTGCAGGGAGCCCGAGGTATTTATTATGTTTTTCGGCCATCTGGATTCCAGTAGTGAGACAAAGCTTTGTTCTCTTGTTCGGTGGGACACCTGAACTGAAGCATATTTCTGATTTAGATTAATTAATTGCCTATCCAGAATCCCTTTTGTAGAGGTGGATCATGTTGCATATGGAGCGGAATTCATCATGAGTGGCTCTTGAGAAGAGGATGTAGTCATCCACAAAAAAAGGGTGAGAAATAGGTGGACTATTCTGGCACACCTTTTCCCCGTGAAGTAAGTTGGATGAAGTCGCCATGGAGATATGGTTGGAAAAAACATCATCCACCAAAATGAATAGGAAGGGGGAGAGGGGGTCTCCCTGGAGAAAGACACATGTGGGAGAGAATCCTTGAGAGATTCCACCATTGATATTGATCCTGAAAGAAACATAAGAAACACATTGCATGATCATATCAATCCATTTTGAACTAAACCCCATTTTGGTTATAACAAACCGGAGGAAATGCCATTCCACCTTATTATACGCCTTAGTCATGTCCAATTTCCAGGCCATAATTCATCTTTTCGTAGTCGATCATGTTTTCATTGAATGGAACACTTAATTGGCCACAATATCATTATATGTGATAATCCTTTTTCCAACAAAAGTACTTTGATTTTCAGATATAATAGAAGGAAGCCACAGATGCTGTCAATTTACTAAAATATTTGAGAAAATTTTATAGGAAACATTGCATAAGATGATTGGCCTAAAGTCTAAAGCCAATAGGGGTTTCTTCATCTTTGTAATGAGGGTTAAAATAGTCTCATTAAGCAAGAAAATATTGATTTTCCCCGCACAGATGTCTTTCATAAGGGTATAAATTTCTATGCCAATAATGTGCCAGTATTTCTTGAAAAATAGATCATGGTAGCCATCAGGACCTGGGGATTTTGTGGAATAGATCTACTACAGAGCCTATAGTATCTCATCTGAAAGATCTTTTGTGAGTTTTTGGTTTATTGAATCAGTGATCGCAAGTTTGATACATGTTTCCACCTCAGTCGATATAGTGGATTCCCCTGAAGTATAAAGATTATGGAAATAATAGTAAATAATATCATGGATTCCTTCAACATTGGATGTAGTTCTGCCATCTGGGTATGAGAGGCAGAAAATAGTGTTATTTTGGTACCTCGCAGAATCCTTTTGATGAAAATAATGGGTGTTGGAGTCCCCTTATTTAATGTGGACTTCGTGTGCGTGCATGGCCCAAAATCTATCTTTAATATGAAGGGTATCATACAATTCAACTTGGGGAGAGGTAATTCTAGAAAGAATAGCATCAGTCGGTGGTCATGAAAAAAGGGAATTTAACTATCTCTCAATTGAGTCACACTACTTATTAGGTTGATGAAATTTATTATTGTTCCAAGAGATCATATTAGAGGCCAACTACTAGAGGTTTGAACGAATGTATGAGTTTCCACCCTTCCAGCATGAGCGGAAAATCTCTTCGCATTCATGATCTTTTGTCCAAAAGCTTTCAAATCTAAAAGGCTTACCATGTATTTAATTGCGAGTTCTATGGAAGAAGTCAATGATGATAGGGCAGTGGTCCAAAGAATTTGGTGTGAGGTGGGAGATATGGAACATTCTGAAAATATTGGTTCATTCTATTGAGCCCAAAAATCTATCCAGATGCTCTGTAATGTGCATGTTTTCCGAATTCCCTTGAAACTAGGTGAATGGGATGCCTATATATCCAAGGTAAGATAGCTCTGCCCTGGAGATCGCATCCCGGAATCCATTCATCACCGCAGTGGACTGAAAAAACTCCCCCACTTTTTTCATTCTGATACAGAATCTCATTCAAGTCACCACCAACTAGGATAGGGCCAGGCATTCTAAGTCGTAGAGAGTAAAGAAGATCCCATGATTTCCATTTCTCATTTTGAGATGACCACCCATAAAAGCCAACAAAAGTCTATGGTGGATATGGGTCACTGTGGATCGAAGTAGCCACATGATTTTATGAGAAAGATATAATTCTGACTTCAATCGTATCCTTCCATAGAAGACAAAGCCCCCTGAGTGACCTTGGCGGGAGACCGGGAAGTAGCCATGGAAGCCACTTTTGTGCGCAATACCAATGTTGTTATTGTTTTCCAACATGGTTTCAGACAGGAAAACCATATCATGGTGACTTTTCACGTAGTGGCATTGGATCATCCGAACTGTTCTTAGGTTGCCAATCCCATGACAATTCCAGCTTAGTACGATCATTGTCCTAGGCGGGGCTAGTTTATTCCAGCCTTCGCCTCTTGTAATTCGAGTAGGGTTCCATCTTCAGTGACTTTCCACCTTTTGAGGTATTTATCGTTCTCCAAATATTCCTCTAATGAAATTTTAGATCCGATTAGTTCTAATGATCCCATATCATAGCCAAAATCACCTCTTGTTTTCCTCTTCCACATACGTGGCATTTTTTGTGCAGGTGCAGCGTTGGGGAGGAGGGATACATTTGGTTGAGAGGATTGTAAGGTGTGGTAGTCCCTCGGAGTACTCGTGATGTCCAGGGGATCCGAGTAGATGTGTTTTGGTCTAGCTAGAGGCTAAGGTGAAACCCCATAGGATAGAGGACTGAAGCCTATGGATATGATCATTGATGTCGAGGAATCCATATAGGGTTTGTCAATGTTATCGGGTTCCAACAATGGGTGATTAGTTAAAAGTTGTCTTGCATCATTTGCTTGCTCTTTGATACACATGTTTTTATGGATTGGAGGAGGTCCAACAAAAATGATTTTACTGTGCATAGTAACCTTTTGTGCATGAAGATCCTTGGTGAGTCTTTCCCTATCTTGTTGCTTTTCAGATTCGGGGATAAATAACATTCGCATATTTTTTGCACGTAGCCATGGACCGTACTGCATCACCATGTTACCTCTATTATTTATCGCTTTTCCTACACAATATTTTTCCTCATGTCTGAGGCAACCGCAAAAGAAGTAGAATATTTGAAGATTTTCATATTCAAAGGATATCCAATGTTTTGATCCACCCAGTGATAAGAAAGTACCTCTCATGAGAGGTTTGGCCACATCAAACCTCACTTTAATCCTTATGAATGGTCCCTAATGGATGGGATCTGATCAGTCTCATTCCATGAACTGTCCAATACGATTTCTGATTTCTTACATCACCCATTCTGATCTTCCACTGAAGGGAATACCGGTTAATTGCAGCCAAAAGGGGGACTTGGAAAAGTCTATAGTGAATATATCTTCTCAGTTCTTCAAGTATTCCATCATTAAAATATGGTTATCAAATGACCACGGTCTTCCCTGAAGCACTTTTTGTTTATCTTTCATGTTTAAGAATTCAAAGATTAGGTGTCCATCTCTGACTTCCCTTCTTTCCACATCATCATCTAAGCACCATACCGACTGCAGCGTATTCTTCAGTGCACCCAGGTTAAATGGTCGTGTGGAAATGGATTTCCCAGTTAATAAAAGTGACATGCACCACGCTAAGAAGGTATCATCACCATTATTGGTGATAATTGTTTCTCTTTCTTTATCTGTAAGTGAGATTTTTCCATCTGGTGATGAGATCATTTTCCATTATGATAGTGGATGTTGGTTGGCTAGGATCGAGCACCCTAAAGGACTTAAGCAAAACAGATCCAAATTTACGGTTCAGGGCCCTCATAAGGAGAAGTTTTTGTGGATCCTATACGGATCTCAACTTTGCAAACCATTAAAAGGCCTGTCACCCAGAAACCTCCACTGCCAACATCCAACTAATACCCCCTTTCTGCAAACAGTGTTTGGGGTATTCGTCTTAGGTGCGCCCCGCGAACCGATGGAATCCAAAGATTTGATCGCGAGCCCAAGACGAACCACGATTTCGAGAACCAAAAAAGCAGGGACTTTCATGGGCCGGGACACCATGATCTGATGTTGTAAGGCAGTGCACCTTCATGTGAGCAGCCACCCTTCACAGATCTCCCCTCTGTGTATGAAAATTCAAAACACCGTTCACGAAAAACCTCCCGCAAACAGTGGATTGTCACCGCAAACTGATGAAGTCACTCCGTGAAATGTTGGAAATTCACCGCGAACTGTGGCAGGTCACCGCGCACGATGTCAGCATGAACGGAGGAGGGTCACCGCAGACCGTCAGGGAACTTCCCATCAACCACCCTTCACGACTAGAAACCTCTGTCGCCGCAGGAGAGGGTCAGTCAGGACTTTGCTGAACTAGTCACCACTGTTTCTCCACTCTGCAGAACTCGAACTGAACCGCCACAGGTTAAAAAGCTGGTTGCGATCCGGCAAAGATTTGGACCCCGAATGCAAGCTAGAGCCTCCGATTTTGAGTGCAGGATGTCAAGGAAGAGACCAAACGTTGCGTTTCGTGCAAGGGTCAGACCCTAAATCGCGAATGGGTCGAAGGTCAGGGAGCAGGGATATTTTGTCGTGTGTGGGTGCATCCCGCCGAATAAGGGAAAGGGGGAATCAGTCGGCGGGCAACAAACCAGGCGCTGATCTGACAAAAGGTGTCACTGTAGAAAGTCGTTGAGGACCACCAAACCCTAGGAATTTTTAGGAATAGGAAGGAAACATCTTACAGTGAGAGAGGACTTTTACAATGATTTTGATCACGCACATATTATATAGGTATATAAGTATTCATATATTTTTATTTTAAATAAAATGGATATTAATTCTTATTTAGATATGGTTTATATATTTATAATGATATTTTATACGTAAAGATGTCTACATATTTTTTATAAAGTTAAATTTTTATGTGTAAATATATACAAATGTGTATATATGTTTATATACTTAATTATAAATAACAGTACATTATGAAAAATGATAAAATGTGAACGTCATAATATACTTATGAGTGTAAGTCTTGAAAATAAATTGAGTCTTCACCGAAAAAGGATAAGAATACCGAGTTAAACGAGGCTGAAAATCCATCGAATGTTAAAAAATCGGGGTACCCCGACTAAAAACTCATTGGCTTCAATTTGATATGTAGTAGAGCCTAAATAGACATCGGGATCAAAAGTTATGGTTGTTTGAAGTTCGAGTTACGTTTTCAACTCATTTTAGATCTTTTATCAATTTTTTGATTTTTTTTATCTTCAAATTGTTATTAAATGACTATATTAGAAAATTATTAATTAAAAATATTTTTTAAATTATTTTTAAGGAATCTTCACTAAATATCTTATATATTGTGGAAATTCCTATTTAGCCTTATCTAAAAAAATTAAAAAATATATATTATATTTATATCAATATAAATATAATTATATATTAATATATTAATATATTATTTTTAATGATTCTTTTTGAAATACCCTCCTCTATCAGCGCTACTAAAAAATACTGATAAAGGGGGTCCCTTTAACAGTGCTAAAAAAACACTAATATAGAGGTACTTTTAACAACGCTTTCTTTAGCGCGGTTAAAAGTACATTTTATCAGTGTTTTCTTAACACCCTTTTATCAACTCTTTTTTTCATGGTTAAAAGTACATTTTGTGTTCCACCCTGCTCATCCTCATGTTGCGCCAGGCCTGTGAGCCATGTTCATCTCAACCCCCTGCTACTATGCGTCATCTTCTCCTGGTTCGATGGAGATGAGAGAGGAGCAATGTAGCACTATGGGAAGAAGCGTTTAGGGACTTTGGAATGTCCGCTTTTGGAATCGAAGTTGTGGCTTTGGATTTTGATGTGGGGATGTCGTCGTCCTTCTTTTTCCTGCCTGAAAAAACCTTTCACATCTTCTATCTCCCTCCCTTAGCTACTTCACAGAAACAGGTTTTGAACTTCCATCTATTATTATTAAAATTAGTCAAAACCAACCGTGACAAAATTTGAGATGTGGTTGTTTTTATTTATATAGTTATATATATATATATATATATATATATTCATAAATAAATATTTATAAATATATATTTATCATTATAAATATATTTATTATTTTTTATATATATTTACATAATTATCTATATTAAATTATATATATTTATAAATTTATATAAAAAAAATATTTATATTAATATAATTATAAATATATTTATTTTTTACATAAATAATTATTTATACATATTTATTTATAATAAATATATTTATTTTATAAAAATTATATTTATATAATTCTATATTTATTTAATTTTAGAATTAATTTTGTTATACATACATACACATATATATATAATTATAAATGTATGTTTCTAAATATATTTATATATATTTATATATATAATTATAAATAAATTTATTTATTTTATTAGTATTATAATAAATATGTTTCAAAATATATTTATTTATAGTTATAATTATATTTATAAATACATATTTACAATTCTTTAAATATATTTATAATTCTATAAATATTTATTTATAATAAATTTATTTATTTTAAAAAAAATTAAATTTATATAATTTTATAGATAAATATAAAATTTTAATAAATATATTTATTATATTTATAATTATATAAATATATTCATAAATATATTTATTTATAGTTATAATTATAAATATATATTTATAATTATATTTATAAATGCATATTTACAATTATTTAAATATATTGAAAATTATATATTTAAAAATATAATTATTTGTAGTTATAATTAAAAATATATATTTATAATTATATTTATAAATACATATTTATAATTATTTAGATATATTGAAAATTATATAAATAATTATTTATTCATATTTATTTATAATTATATTTATTTATATTTATTTATAATTATATTTATAAACATATTTAAAGAAGTGTAAATATAAATATATTTATATTGAAAATTATATTATATTATGTGCTTGGGGTGCAATTACAGTTAAACACACACACACACTGCACACACAGTCCTGAAAGACAGATCATAGCCTCGTTCAAGGGATAACCCACCCAACCAGCTGCTTTATTACATTATATATTTTGGTCTGAAGGCTCAATGGACATGAACCACATTACATGGCTCGTGGGCCCACCATTGGATGGTCCGAAGGCTCTTTTTACACCACGTCTACATCACCACCTGCACGTCATGTCTGCGTCACTGCCTCCTTGATGGCCCGAAGGCCTAGTGACCTGAAAGCCCATTTGGGATGAATAGTATTGCTGCTATAACACCCTGCTACAGTCACGCACTACTATAGTGTCATAGTACCTGCTACAATACTCCTACAGTACCTACAGAAATTTGCTCCCGCCTGGATTTGAATCCGGGTTTGATGTAGGATTACATGGAGCCTTTACCACTCGGGTTAGCCCTCAAATGCTATATTGAAAATTTGGAATATATATAATTATATAAATATAAATATATTTATATAATTATAAATATATATAATTATAAATAAATAAATGTAAACAATTATTTATATAATATAAAAATATTTAAAGAATTGTCGATGTTCATTTATAAATATAATTGTAAATAAATAAAAAAATGTATAATTATAAAAAAATATATGAATAAATAATGTGCCCAAGGATGTAGTTGAGTGGTACTCAACACACCTCCACATCTGGAAGGTCTGAGGTTCAAACCCCAGACTGCACAAATTACCTTCAGATAAATGTTTCTGGGCGGCGTGACGTGGGGGTGGTATGCATGGATGATGGGTCGGGCGAGCCAATTGATGGGATGGGCGGGCGAGCTGATGTGGTGACAAACGGTGGCCAGCGGAAGGACCTGACGCGGTTGGTCGGTGCTAGACATTGATGGTGACAACACTACAGGAGGCGAGGCGCCTGCTGTGGAGAGATAACGAAGAGTCGTAGTGCTACGGGCGGAGATGTGTAGTCGGTGACGTGGTATTTCTGATGGGAGTAGATGGATGGTGACCTCTGACCTCTAACGGAAGCAGTGAAGGTGGGTCGGGTGCTGCGGCGATGGGCGGTGGCAAGTGGGAGGAAATGCATTTGCTGCGGATTAGCACAGGTGGTACTACTAGTGGGCGAGGCGATGGTGAGTTGACGATAGATGGATGTGATGTGCATTAGGTCTTTGGGTAGGTACTAAGTAAATAAAGATTGATGGGTGTGCTACTCGTTAGGTGTAGGTACTATAGCGTACTGTAGCAGCGGTAGAACTATTCACCGGCGGTATTGTAGCGGCGGCGGATGACACTATAGCAGCAGCGGGTACTGTAGTTGTGGTGGTACTGTAGCAGGTACTGTAGCAGCCGGGTTACTATTTACATAATGGGCCATGGACCAAGAATGTAATGAGCTTCATACCCACTGGGCTTTCAGGCCAAAAATATTATGCAATAAAGCAACTTGTTGGGCGGGTTATCCCTTGGGGGGGCTATGACATGCCTTTCAAGTCTGTGGGTGTGCGGTGTGTGTGTGTTTAATGTAATTGCACCCCCAAACACCTAATATAATATATATGGATAAATAATTATTTATATAATTAGGAATATATTTAAAGAATTATAAATATATATTTATAAATATAATTCACTTCTGCAAAAATGATTTTTAACAGCGCTAGAAAATGGCGTTAACAGCGCTAAGAAAGCGATGTTAATCGAAGCACGGTTAAAAGGGGTCCCTTTTATCAGTGCTAAAATAAAAGCACTATAAAAGTCTTTTTTTATATGAAATTTAAAAAAAATGGAATTATAGCCCCCCTTTATTTGCACCAGGCGTACCACCCCCTTTAACAACGCTAGACACCCCCTTCACCAACCTGCGCGCGCACCCCTACCTCCCCCTGGATTCAAACTTGAGACCTCTCCTCTGCGCACCTGGACCCTTTATCACTCCTCCATGTTGTTTTGTTCTCCATTTTATGATATATCTATATATATATATATTGTTATATTTTTTTATCCATAGATTAATTTGTATATTAATATATATTTATATGATCATTTTTAAATACATTTATAAAATATGTTTTCTTATGTGTGCATATAAATAAATAAATAAATTCATAAATATATACAACATACATATATATATTATATATATATGTGTATCTATAAATATATTTATACATATTTTATTTATTTATATATATATTATTTATTAATATTTATATACATATATTATAATATATAGATAATATATATCAGTTTGTTAATACAGACACACATATTATATAGGTATATAAGTATTCATATATTTTTATTTTAAATAAAATGGATATTATTTTTTATTTATATATGGTTTATATATTTATAATGATATTTTATATGTAAATATGTTTACATATTTATTTATAAAGTTAAATTGTTATGTGTAAATATATGCAAACATGTATATATGTGTATATACTTAATTATAAATAACAATACATTATGAAAAATGACAAAATATGAACGTCATAATATACTTATGAGTGTAAGCCTTGAAAATAAATTGAGTCTCTACCGAAAAAATATAAGAATACCCTCTTAAACGAGGCTGAAAATCCATCAAATGCTAAAAAATTGAGATACCCTGACAAAAACTCACTGGCTTCAATATGATATTTGGTAGAGTCTAAAAGGAAATTCGAATCAAAAGTTATGGTCGTTTGAAGTTCGAGTCACGTTTTCAACTTATTTTAGATCTTTTATCAATTTTTAGATTTTTTTAATCTTCAAATTGTTATTAAATGGCTATATTAGAAAATTATTAATTAAAAATATTTTTAAAATTATTTTATAAGGCATTTTCACTAAATATCTTATATATTGTGAAAATTCCTATTTAGCCTTATCTAAAACATTTTTAAAAAATATATATTATATTTATATCAATATAAATATAATTATATATTAATATATTAATATATTATTTTTAATGGTTTTATTTGAAATACCCTCTATCAGCGCTACTAAAAAAATGCTGATAAAGGGGGTCTCTTTAACAGTGCTAAAAAAAGCATTGATAAAGAGTAACATTTAACTGCGCTTTATTTAGCACTGTTAAAAGTACATTTTATCAGCGTTTTTTTAGCGCCCTTTTATCAACCTTTTTATCAGTGCTGTTAAAAGGTGGCACTGAGAAAACCCATTTTTGTGGTAGTGATTATAAATATATATATTATAGGTGATTAGGGATATAATTACATCGAAACATACACACACACCTCACACAGGCCAGTGGGCAGGTCATAGCCCCCAAATATATTTTTAAATATATTTATGATTATATTTATATAATTAAAAATATATATTTATAATTATATATATTTATATAATAATATATATTTTCAAATATATAAATATTTTGAATTGTAAATATATATTTATAAATATAATAAATATGTTTACTTTTAAATATATTTTTTATAATTTTAAATTTATTTATTTTTTATTTAAAAAAATATAACTTTTTAAATAAATATAAAATTATAGAAATTTAATTTTTAAAATATATATATTTATTATAAATAAATATTTATAAATATTTATTTATATAAAAAAATTATAAAAATTAAAATTATATAAATATACATATCTTTTTATATATTATAAATAAATAAAAATATGTATAATTATAAAAAATGAATAAATAATTATTTATATAATTATAAATATATTTAAGAATTGTAAAAACACCCATTTCACAAAATAATAAAAACACAATCCCAATTAATTAACAAAAAAATCCCACATTTGAAATTTTGCCACAAACCTTTTTCTCAAATATAATTAACTAAAAATGATTATGTGCTAAAATCTGAGAGTCCGTCCTAAACAAACCTAAACTAGTACTCAACCCGTGCATTTTCATAACATGATCATTTAATTACAGTTTTTTATACACATGGTCAAAAATTTGTGGTGATCTATGGAATCCATGTCACTTGTTGGGAGAGTGGGAAGCAATTGGAAGAAGAAATGAAATGAGCGGGTTGTTCGTAACACATGGAAATGGTGAGAAGGCTTGTAGTGACATGTATAGTTAGAATCATTCTATATAACTATAGATGTGCATTTATGTGCACAGCTGTAAATAAATTAAATCCTTGTGTGCATAAAGCATGCACACGGGTTTATGTGATTTCAAACAATATATCCATACTATATGTATAATACTATATGGAATTTGTTAATGTATAAGAGAAATGAGTGGAATACTAAACTGCAAGTAGAAAGAATGCATACAATAATTGCATGCAGTATATAATGTATGAATATATCCATTAACTATACTAAAGCGCGTAAATCTCCAGCCACATGTCAACTCTGCTGCATTTCACCCCTACTTGTCCCCTCTCCTTCACTTTCACTCATCCTGCAACCCCTTACTCATTCCCCTCGATGCCCCCACACGACAAATCTCTCCCTCCCCTCCTGATTCCTCGTGTCCCTCCCCAACTCCCCTCTCCGCCTCCGGCTCCCCGACTCCCCTCTCTGCCTCCCTCTCCACCTCCACCTCCGGCTCTCCGACTCCCTCTCCCTCTCCCTCTTCGGTGCTTCTAAAATTCGGTTTCTTTTAGAATGTTTATATGCATGTTCTTAGAGTTCAGTGTATCTCCTTCTCAACCGCAAGGGCATGGATCTGGTGATCGATTCCTTGATGGATCAGTTCTGGAGTCAGATACGGATCTTCGATAAGTAGGGGTTAGATTCATCCAGATCAAGTTTTTTCCAAACCTTTTATTTTCCGTCGGCACATTATCACTCTCCTTCGTTCTATTTCTTCTATTTCCTTCCATTGGGCTTCAACTTTCCTCCTCCCCCTGACCCTCAAAACCCTAGCATTTATCTTCATCACGCTTCGCTTACCAACGATTGAATCTCCTCTTATTGAACCTCCTGATGATTGCATCTCCTCTCTATACTAATTGCATGTCCCACCATTCAAACCAAATGGGGATTCCAGATCAATCGTGGAAGATGTATGAGTACGGGCTCCATCGGAAGTACAACTGAATTTCCTACGAGCTGAGTGGGTTCGTAAAGGTTGTACATGAATAATTCACGATTCCTGGTGACTAGGATCCCGTGCGATTGATCAGCGACCTCGCCAGCACTTCAATATGTATGTTCAAGAGGGGGAAGTACTATGACCCGGGCTGAGGGAAAACCACTGCCTTCTTCTCCATGTCTCGACAATAAAAACCCTTGAAACTATAGTCGCTCCCTGCCTTGCCTCCACTATGGTGCTTCCCCGCCTCCCTCAACCACCTTGCCTCCTCCATTATTCGTCTTTGTACAGCCACCCTTTACCACTTCATTGATTCCCCACCCGCTCCATCGCCTCCCAATTTCATTGGCTCCATCATCACCGATTATTCCTGTATTGGTTTCGCCGGACCA
Organism: Viscum album; assembly: GCA_963277665.1. NCBI lineage: Eukaryota > Viridiplantae > Streptophyta > Magnoliopsida > Santalales > Viscaceae > Viscum > Viscum album. The sequence continues at coordinate 2,129,425,731 of OY728155.1, read as the reverse complement.
TGTGAAGTTGCCACAACTGTGTTCTATTGGGGACTTTGGACCTAAGATTCCACACCTCTTTTTTTCTCACATGTTCAAAGCCATACTATACGATGACAACAGCCTTCCTCCACCATCATTTTCATGGGGAGATCAATTTGAATATTGTCTGAATGCGAGATATACTCACTTGCCTCTAAATTGATATATTTGAGTTCTTTATGGGAATACCTAATCTTACATTGATAAAAATATGAAGTCTTAATAGATTTTTGGGTTTTTTTGTATGTTTAAACTATTCCAATCATGTTATTATGGAAAATATATCGTTTTTACACAAATTAAAATCAAAATCAATTAGATTGAATTTATAATAATATGTATTGTACTTTTACTTATATTTTTTTTATCTTAAAATTTACATGGAAAAAAGGAAACATCTTGAATATATGAATTGGGAAATATTATTACATGGGCTGGTCCTAGAGGACTGTGTGACCCGGAGGAACGAGAGGTTGAGGAAGAGGAAGTGTGAGGCTGAGAACCAACGGACAACCAGACTGAGCGTGATCTCTGAGCCGACGAAGAGGAGTGGGGAGTCCAATAAATTGGTGCATGGAGGGAGGTAGTCGATGAGCGAAGCTTTCACTATTGGGCAGGTAGATACTTCGACCTCGAGGTATTCTCTCAGGAGCAGTCGCAAAGAGAACAAGAAACCATCGGTTTCCACCGTCAGCAGGGCGACAGAGTACTCTGAAGCCGCTTGCGGAGCCAGAAAAAGCAGGGTGGGCAGTGGCCTCAATATTTGAGGTTTGTGGTTACAATTTATCTCACTACACTTTTGTTGTTGATCAACCATTTAAAACCCCACCTGATTTCCAATATATTGGATCCATCTCCTTTTCACTTTGACCGTGTCGCCCATCACCCTAGGTGATTTCCCCGACACACTCAAGGTCATCTACTTTGTGATTTCTCAGACTCACCTTCGACATTGTAGGGGAATGGGTGATGATTCCAACTTATCATAGCGGAATTTGGTAAAGATGATGGGGAGTTTTCTCAACTTGCATAAAGGATGTATTGGAAGGTTGAGCACATGTCATTGGAGGTTGTTTTGGTGCGACAATGATTCTTGGTGAGTTTTGATGAAATATTCCATTTTGGATAAAATAAATATTTATTTATTTATGGTGTATGGCATCAAATAGGTGCTCACAAGTATATTCATGATTTCCTTATGAATGCATGTTTCATACACCAGTGGCTGAAAGAGGAATGATTAGATAGACTAAAGATGCAATTCCATTGAGTGACAATTTTCAAACCTAATTATAGGAGCTTAACAATGGATGAAAGTGGTGCACTAGAACAGGGATGAATCTTGTGTAGGTAATAAATCTAAAAATGTAATGCTTTTCTATCAGGTTCACTTTTTCTTAGGAATGTTTTGTAAGGGTTGGTGTACATTTTTCATAATGGTTTTATTGTAGGAATTCTTTCGTTATCCAATCTCCATGATAATAGTTATAGATTTGAATAGGTAGAGTGATTAATTATTTTAATCCCTATGCAGTTATAAAATTATATAAGTTTCCCTACCACCTTCCTCCGCTCCATTTCACTGCGTCCGACTTCATCCCAACGATTGATTAATCACGTTGTGGTCACCTACAACCTGCCTTTGATTCCCCTAAATAGGGGGTGGTTATTAGTGTGTTTCGATGTTAATTTAAGGTGAGTTCTTCTATTCCCCTCCATTTTTATATTATTTAGTTGATGGCTGCTAATTTTAGTGAGATTTAGGTAGGGTAATGGGTGATGATTCCAACTTATCATAGTGGAATTTGGTGAAGATGATGGGGATTTTTCTCGGCTTGCCTAGAGGATGTCTTGGAAGGTTGATCACATGTCATTGGAGACTGTTTTGGTGCGACACTAGTGAAGAAAACATTATTTACGTCACCATTTTTTACGTCGGTTATATATAACCGACGTGAGAATCTGTGAAACGTGGTTTTTTACGTCGGTTATTTAATAACAGACGTAAAAAACGAGATATCTAGGCGTTTTTTACGTTGGTTATTTTATAACCGACGAAAAAAACCAAAGCGTGGGGGTTTTTTTACGTCGATTATAAAATAACCGACGTAAAAAACCAAAGCGCGGGGGGTTTTTTACATCGGTTTTCAAATAACCGACGTTATAAATTTAAAAAATAGTTTATAATGTCGGTTATTATATAACCGACATTATAAAAAATTTAAAAATTATAGCCCCGTGGATGTCATTTATGTTTTTTCAATTGACAGTCCACCGGCTCGTCTCTCTCGCGCGGTAAACCCTAATCGGCTCGTCGATCGACCTACGTTAAACTCATTTTGGCTTCATCGTTTATCATCTTTACTCTCCTCGGATCTATCATCTCAACTCGCAACACTCAAGTAAGCATTCCACGAATTTATTTCGTTCGTTTTTTTCCCGAATAGTCTATATTTATGTTTTGTGATTTTTTTGTTTAAACTAGGTTAGATTATTCCATTTCGAACCCTATTACATCTTTTTGAATATCGTTGGCACCGGACATTCATTTTTATCTTGAGTGTCTTGTTTTTGTATTTCTTTATAAAACAAATGTTGATATATTACCTTGCATTTAATGACTCAAAATCCTCCTATGTTGGAAACATATTTGGGGTTATTTATTGAAGGACTATGGCGCGATTAAGGAAAGATTTAGAATATTTCCTAATTTGACCGGTTTGAATTTCATTATCAAAAATAAATTTGAGGTATGGTTGATTCATCCATTCCTTTTATCCTATATTTCATTTAACGCTCAGGTTCATCTAACAATTTTGTAGTTGGATAACCAATAATGTTTATGTGGTTATAGAATTAAAAGAAATTATCATCATATATAGTGAATCATCCTTTTTGAGTGTCTTATCATAGAATAGGAATCAATCATCCATATTGAAGATGTCATTTTTTTAGAAAACAAAAACCATTAATGTAAACCATTTATCATTCATTAATTGAACTAAAATAAATATTTACACATGAGTTATAATGGAACATAATAAAATAAATATTTATCATTCACCCTCATAGAGTCTAATAAATCTATGATAAACCATTTGTTTTCTTTAATGGAAACAAATTCACTTTTACCCACTTTGTATTTTTAGAAGACACTAAACTCCCTTATAATTTCACCCTTCTAGGAAGTATTAAACATCATTATATCCCTTTAAAAAAACTAAATGTCACAGAAATATCGTGCATCCATTTTGTCTTATAGGACTCTACTATAGATAAGTATACCATTTTTTATATTATTAGTTATGATAAACTCTATCATAAAATCATTAATATATGTTTATAAAAATGGGAATATCACAATTCTCATGATTTTAGTTGAGAATAATGATAATGTTTTTTATTAATGATAATATAGACATGGGTAATTTTACAAAAATAATGTGAACTTGAATAATGAATGTTACTTATATGTATTTCACAAGAGTTTTTGATTTTATGTCACAAAACTAATTGATGATTGAATACAACAAATAATTGCACCACCAACCAAAGAAAAACCAGTGTATTGTTCTATTTTATAAATTTAGGATTCAATCAATGAGATTGTGATTTATTTATTTTTTAGAGTTTCTGAATCAAGATACTAGATTCTATTTCAAATGGGTATTTGTTTGTTTTTTGATGTTTCACGATTTTATTTGATGTAGGTTTTTCTTTTTCATGGATTACTTCATAAAGTGGTCTCGGTTCATTTAATTTTGTGTTTCATTTAACATAATCCCCCTCAATGACTATGATCTCTCATTGCCAGTTTTTCTCTAATTGTTCTCTCATACACCTTTTGGATTTGATGGTTGATTACAAACATATTTATTCAAATATTTAAGCTGGATTATATGCATTTTTTAGGATTATATTGCTGTTTTATGCCACTTTATTTATTATTCTATCCAATACTAAGACCCTTTCTAGTAAGAAAAATTTCATAAGAAATATGATTGGACTCTTCATCATATTTCATGAAACGTTTTTAATAATGTCACGTTTTTAAAAAAAATATGTTATATCAAAGATGTGGAAACGGGTGGTGTCCCGGGGGGGGGGTGTCCAAGGGGTGGGTGGGTGTGAGTGGCTGTCCACGGGGGTGGGGTCCTATCCAGAGGGTTTTGGGGGTTGTTCGGGGGGGTGGGGGGCTGTCCAGAGGGTTGGGGGTGTTCAAGGGGTAGGGGTGGGGGTGGTGTCCAGGAGGGGTGGGGTGTTGTCTAGAGGGGTGGGGGCTGTCCGGAGGGTTGGGGGTGTCCAGGGGTGGTCCAAGGGGGTGGGTGGGTGTGGGGGGTTGTCCAAGGGGGTGGGGGCCTATCCAGAGGGTTTTGGGGGTTGTCCGGGGGGTGGGGGTGATTCTCAGGTTTACTCCATTTTCTCTAATTTTCTATCAACTATGTAGGCGACATGGTTTTCTTTGATTCAATGAAATTTAAAACTTTTATATCTAACTATATTTTGTTTTAAAAATAATATTCAAGCATATTTTCTTAAATACCCATAGATTTGTTTTATATTTTAAATTGTTTTACATTCAAATTATAATTTTTTTCATATAAACATATATTTGTCTTATCTTAAAAATATGTATTTTTTGTTGATATTTGTTATAGGAAATAATGAGTCAAAGTTGGATTACGGCACATCGAATGAGCAATGAATTTGAGGAAGGTGTTGATGTCTTTTTTGGAATTTGCAAAACGAAATGTTCCAAGTAGTGACATTTGTTTCTGTCCATACCTAAAATGTTTGAATATGAAGAAGTTGAAAAGTAAAGAGATAAAAGATCATCTGATTTGTCATGGTTTTAATCTGAGTTACAGCCCTTGGATTTGGCATGGTCAAACTGGACGGAATGTCACTGATGATGATGATTCGCAAGATGGTAACTCCGATGGAATTGAAGAAATGATTCGCGATATTGTAGCAGAACAAATTGAGATAGAACCGACAGTTGCGCGTCTATATGGTGATGCTGAAAACCCATTATATCCTGGTTGTACAGATTTTACGGTTTTTTCGGCGGTGTTAAGATTGATTAACCTGAAGGCGAAACATGGATGGAGTGACAAAAGTTTTACAAAGCTGCTACAATTGATGAAAGACATTCTTCCAAAAGATAACGATCTTCCAGATTAACATTACAAAGCCAAGAAAATATTATGCCCGATGAGATTGGGATACAAGAAAATACATGCCTGTCCGAATGACTACATTATATATAGGAAGGAATATGAATTTCTGTCAGAGTGTCCTAAATGTGGGACATCACGGTATAAGGTGAAAGAAAAATCGCAGGCTGGTGTAGAGATCACAAAGCTCCCTTCAAAGGTATTTTGGTATCTTCCTATAATTAATAGTTTCAAATGTTTATTTACTAATTCACATGATGCAAAAAGGTTAAGATGGCATGCTGAAGAGTGGGTATGTGATGGAAAAATACGTCATCCGGCTGATTGTCCACAATGGAAGAAAATTGATGCGTAGTATTCTACATTTGGAAATGAAATTAGAAATCTCAGACTAGGGTTGTGCACAGATGGAATGAATCCATACTGAACCCTCAGTAGCACACATAGTTCATGGCCTGTTTTATTGGTAATTTACAACCTCTCTCCTGAAGTTTGTATGAAGCGCAAATATGTCATGTTGAGTATAATGATCTCTGGTCCAAAGCAACCCGGTAATGATATTGATGTTTACTTGTCACCGTTGATTGATGATTTGAAACTGTTATGGGCTGATGGTATTAGGGTGTATGATTCTTATAAAATGGAACATTTTCAACTACATGCAGTGCTTCTGTTCACTATAAATGAATTCCCAGCGTATGGAAATTTGTCTGGATACAGTGTTAAAGGGCATAAAGCATGTCCAATTTGCGAACAACAGACGTCATATTTTCAATTGCATCATGGGAGGAAAACAGTGTACATGGGTCATCGAAAGTTTTTGCCTATGGAACACCCTTATAGAAGACTAAAAAAGGCATTCAATGGCTCACAAGAATTTGATACTACTCTAAAACCTTTATCCCCTAATCTGTATTTTGAGAGGGTGAAAACCTTGATGTGACATTGGGAAAGACACAGAAATCTGGTAATGATGGACATATTTGGAAGAAAAGGTCAATTTTTTTAGCTACCGTATTGGAGGTATCATGAAGTTAAACATAATATTGATGTCATGCACGTGGAGAAGAATATCTGTGATTCTTTGATTGGAACATTGTTAGATATTAAAGGAAAGACTAAAGATGGGTTGAATGCAAGATTAGACTTACTATCAATGGGAATACGTTTGGAGTTAGCTCTCACTCCGAAAGGAAGATGAACATTTCTTCCCCCAGCTTGTCATACATTATCGAAGAGGGAGAAAATTAGCTTATGTCAGTGTCTTCATGATACCAAAGTGCCTCAAGGTTATTCTTCTAATGTAAAAAATTTTGTCTCATTGAAGGACTTGAAGTTGATAGGTATGAAATCACATGATTTTCACGTCATGATGCAACAAATTCTACCAGTTTCATTGCGTGGAATATTTCCCATTCATGTCAGAAAGACTATAATGAAGTTGTGTTATTTTTTCAATTCAATTTGTAACAAGGCGATTGATGTGAATGCTTTGAACATTTTGGAAAAGGATGAAATTTTTATACTTTTTCAATTGGAAATGTATTTTCCTCCAACTTTTTTTGATATAATGGTGCATTTAATGATTCATCTGGTTCGAGAAATAAAGCTTTGTGGACCTGTATATCTTCGTTGGATGTATCCTTTTGAAAGGTATATGAAAATATTAAAGGGGTATGTTAAAAATCTATATCGACCTGAAGCCTCAATTATTGAAAAGTATATTTCTAAGGAGGTAGAAGAGTTTTGTACAAGCTACTTGGCTGCAGCGCAACACATAGGTTTGCCTCCATCTCGCCATGAACGAGTTAATAATGAGGGAAAGGGGATTCGCAGCTTGAAAGTCAAATCATTGTCAGCTGAACAGATGAAGAAGTTAGAATCATACATCTTGAATAACATAGCTGATGCTCAACTGTATATCACATTGCATATTAATGAGTTGAAACAATGTCATCCAAAGAAGAAAGAAATGTGGATTTTGAATGAGCACAACAAAACTTTTTTGTCATGGATTAAAAAGACTTTGCTTAGTAGATCAGATGTATCAGAGACATTAAAATGGATAGTGGGTGGTCCATGTTTAAATGTGATAACATGGTCCGGTTATGAAATTAATGGTTTTACATTTCATACGAAAGCTCGGGACAACATAAGTGCAGTTCAGAATAGTGGTGTATTGGTGTTTTCAGAAGCAATGCATTTTTCGAGTGCTAAGGACAAAAACCCAATTTCTGCATCAAGTGCATATTATGGAGTGATTGAAGACATATGGGAGGTTGATTACTTTAAAATTAAAGTTCCCATTTTTAACTGTAAATGGTTTAACGGTAACAACAGTGTTAGACACGATGAATTTGGAATGACACTTGTTAATATGAATATATTGGAAGACATAGCTGATTCTTTTATAATGGAAACACATGCAAAACAAATTTTTTATGTAGTAGATCAATCAGATATGCAGTGGGCTGTTGTTTTACAAGGGAAAAAATATGTTGGTGAGGATGAAGTTGATGAATATGCTGATTTATGTGAGATCCCTACTTCCATGGAAATATTAACAGAATATAATGATGATCATGTTGAAGACATAGTTTGTGCCATAAGGAAAGATCACGACGAAGGAATTTGGGAAAACAATCCATTTGTACATTCCTAAAATTATAGGTAACATATGTTTATTTCTTGTTTACATTTATTTTTTCCATAAATGTTAGATATTGCAATTTTTTTATTTATTAAAACATGTTTTAAAACAAAAGAAGTATATGTTTTTGTTTGTTTTAAGTTTTTTTAGTTTACTTTATCATGTTTATAACCATTACATGAATTATATATCTATTATTTTTGTTCACTGACAATTACTTTACCATATTTACCATGTTTACCAGGTTTACCATTTTTACCATGTTTACCATCTTTACCATCTTTACCATCTTTACCATCTTTACCATCTTTACCATTATTTAACATGCTTACCATATTACCAATGTTTACTATTATGTAACTTAGTACACTTTTCTATTTTCTGATTACAGTAGTATTAAAATATTTGAATTTGTATATTTGTGAACTGACGTTTGTTTTTTTGATGTGAAGGATAATGACAGATTATTCAGATGATCAACCACATGATTCTGGAGAGGAGCATATTGCTGGTCATACCTCTAGGGATGAAAATTCACATGCTCCTATTACGACAAAGAGTTCAAAGGTTGGTAAACGTGGGTTCACACGTTTACCTAAATTATCACTTGCCTGTACACAGGATCAGAGGATAGTCGTTGAGTTTGATGATGATGATATTCCTAGAGGTCCGAATGCAAAAGATTTTAAGATTTTTGTAGAAACTCAGGCTAAGAGAAAAGTAAGCATTTTGTATGATGATTGGAGAAGTGTGGATAAAGCGATTATCTCTCAGTTGTGGGAGACGATTTTGGTAAGATCTTTTGTCATTGTTTGACTATTCTTTTAATGTTTCTAGTATATATAATATGTTTAACCTCTTCTTTATCAGATGACATTTGATATTCCTGACACTGGAGGAGTCAGGAAGAAATGCTTATCGTTGGCTACCATGAGATGGAGGGATTTCAAATCAACCCTCTCATCTGATTTCATTTATGGTTGTCACGACCCGTCCTCGGGGCCCGTGCCATGACTACCCCAAGCCCGCCTTCCATAGGCCAGGGGCTGGCGACTAGCACCAAGGCGTAAAATCCCAGTAAACAGGGAAGGCATTGCCTTTATAAGTAACAACCACACAGAGTCAGCAAGCGGAAAGTAAAGTGCAGAAAAGTAAAGGGGGCCGGAAATACAAGCCCAACTGTAAAGTACAACTGAAAAAGTAAAGAACAACAACTGAAGAAAAGACGGCGGCCTCGTGTCGTCCACTGGCAATCCCACCTGAAGGGTGGGTACAGATAGCCTCCAGGCTCCTCGGGTCTCACGTCCGCTCCGAGCACGTCCCGCCCAGTGGTCCACCTCCAGGTACCGTCCTGCTCCACGCCCCAACCGTGATCAGCGCTGTCCGTCGTCTGCAACCAACACAACAAGGTGCGGGCATAGCCCGTGCAGGGGTGAGTACAAGCTACTCAGTAAGGACCCTGAGACCCCCGAAGGTCTCCCGAAATCCACAAAGGATATAGCACAAAAGAAAGATGCAATCACGAAGTAACATCTGACTTGACTTAGGTATATGCCCATACATATACCTAAGTCCCCCAATTCTAGCTCTGCTCACGAGCTCAAGAACAACTCAATCCACAAAGGAAAGCAAGACTCAAATCCACAAGGAGAGTAAACAGTAAATCCACATAGGATAGTTCAACACAATCCACAAAGGAGAGTAACATAAGATTCAGCTCAACCAGGTATACTTTTTCAGATGACGTCAAAGATGATCACTGATCCATCTAAGTCGTCGGACCCACGAAGGATCGATAGGTACTAACCCCCGCAAAAGACCCACGTAGGATCGGGCTCACACAGAACCTGTAGGCAGTGGCTCACACAGAACCGGTAGTAAGGACCCACATAGGATCGGGCTCACACAGAACCTGTAGCACTGATCCACGTAGGATCGCTGAGTGCAGTAGTCGACGCAGTCCACTGAGGATCTCTGCACAGTCGTCGCCGCAGTCCACGAAGGATCTCTGCTCTGCCGTCGTCGCAGTCCACGGAGGATCTCTGCTCTGTCGTCGAAGTCACAGCCAGCGCTAGGGTTCCCGCACATAGCGAGCTCGTTTAGGAGGGTCCGCTCCACGAGCCGAGAGGCTGATACATCAACTGACACGTAGTCCGAAGTTGATGTATCCAAAAGTTCCGTATCGACAACAGGATCTCAACGCAACAGACGGCGCGTCAATCGGACGCCCGGTCTGAGAGTTATTGGCATTTTCGTCCCAGGGGCCCGGTTGGTTTTTAGAGCAAAACCAACCCGACCGTACTCCGCCTGTATCCGATCCTCGGGCGGAGTATGCCAAAAGTTCCGTCTCACTTAGAGGAAACTACCACAGCTGACGGTACGTCGTTCGGACGTACGTAGCTCAAGTTATGAGCGTTTCCACTCCGAGGGCCCGGTTGGTTTCGTGTACGAACCAACCCGGCCGAACCCAAAGTCTTCCGAAACCTTGAGTATAATATACCGAAACGACCGTCTCGATCCAAGGATCGCGTAGCCGCTGACGGTTCGTCAATCGGAGGTCCCAGGCCCAAGATATGGGTAAAAGACCGAAGAAGGCCCGAAAACGGGGGTTCTGGGCCCGGGGCGACCCGGCCCGAACCCCCCCTGGGTCGGCCGAACCGGATCGGCCCGAACCGGGTCGGCCCGACCCGGCTAGGCCGGGTCCGGTCCGGCCTGGGCGCGGCCCGGCCGACCGGGACCGGCCGGCGCGGCTTCGGCCGAGCGGCCGAGTGAGCCGCCGCCGCGGGTTTGACCCGCGGCTTGAAGGAAACGCGGCCCCGCGGGGGGGGCCGCCTGTCACGCGGACGCGGCCGGGCCGCCGCGTCCCTCCCCGGTTCCGCGCGGCTGCGGAACCGGCCGCCGCCGCCGCGGCTTCAGCCGCGGCGGATCTTCTCCACGGCGGCGCGCCGGGCGCCGTCGCCTCCGGTCGCCGGCGCCGCCTTGCCGGCGACCCGCGCCGCCGCCGCCTTCCGCGGGCCGCCGGAGTTGCTCCGGTGGCCCGTTTTGCCTCCCGTCTGCGCCGTTGCTCCTCCCGGGGGCCGATATTCACTGCGGGATCAACAGATCGCCCCTGCCGCGCGGTTCGTCGTCGTCCGCCAAATCCGCACAACAAAAGAGATCGGCGGAGGGTTGCCGGGTCTTGTTCGTTAGACCCGCACCCTCCGCGTTAGTCATAAACCACGGGAGGAATAATCAACAACAATTTTAAATGAATTAAAATTGTCGGAGATCATGTTCTTTACTTTAAAATAATAAACACGGGGGAAACAAAATAAAATATTCCAACATCCCTTACCTTGTCGTCGTCGTCGGACGAGAGGTCGTCGCGGAATCGCTCGTCGCGGATGAAGGAGATCGTCGCGTCGTCGCGGTATCCGGCGTCGCGTCGCCAATCTCCGGATCAAGATCAAACGGATTAATTTAAATTCGTTGATATTGAATTATAAAAAGGGGAGAAATAAACAATTCGTTTCTCACCTTAATTGCTGAACGAGGATCGGCCGCGGAAGAAGAGGCGTCGCCGAAGAATGTCACGGGTAAAGCTCGTCGACGTCGCAGATCTCGGTGTGCGTCGTCGAATTCCGGTCGCCGGCGTTCTTCGCGTTCTTCGCGTTCTTCGCGTTCTTCGCGTTCTTCGCGGGGAGATGAAGAAACAAGGATCCTCTCAAATCCTTTCAAAGGATTTTTAGGTTGGTCTTATTTTATAAACATGCCAACAAACGCAAAAGCGTAAGTAACGACCCATCAGTTCGTTGAATTAATTCAGCGAGCGAAACAGCCCATTTAATTCACGAAAGAAACAGCCCATTTAATTCACGAAATAAACCGCCCAATTAAATGGTCTGTTAAGAATTAAAGAAAACGCGTCGGTTGACTTTTCAGTTACTTTGACGGGTTTTCGCGGGTGCGTTACTTAGCGAAAGAAACGGCGGGGCTCGTGCGAGCCCCACCTCACAAATATCCTACCAAGGGGGTAGGATATTTCTGGATAGCATCCTATCCAGTTCAACACAGTTCAAGCCGTCTTTAAGTGGCTTCAAGTGGCTTCCAAGCAGCTTAAGTGAAAGAAAATAAAGTTGTCGCACAAACTTTATTTTATTTCTGACTTAAAGCCCCAAAATTTAAAAACCACGTCTGAGCAAACGCAACTCCGGAAGAGGCGTTTCTAAGCAAATACCGGCGCTGCGATTTCATCGGTGCCCTCAGAATTCGATTCCGGGCACCGGTTCAAAAGATAGAAAAACCCGCTCGTCCGTTCACTGAACGTACCCGAGCCAAACTTCGGAAATTGATTCCGGGCACACCGGGCCTCGGAATCAGGTGCCGTCTGAAGCTGCGCTCTTGTAAAATTCCAAAGAAAATTAAGAAAAAAATTTCCTTGAAATTTGCGGGTCTTAACATTACTCCCACCTCAGGACTTTATGTCCCCGTAAAGATACATCAAAACTAGGGGAACAAATGGGGGTACTGAGCACGCATCTGAGCCTCCCGCTCCCAAGTGCTCTCCTGGAGGTTCCCGTGCTGCCATCTGCCGCGCACAAGAGGAATCGACCGCCCACGTAGGACCCGCTCCTGTCGATCCTCGATCTCCACCGGGACCTCTGCAAAAGTCGCCCCATCGTCCACGTCCAGCTCCCCAAAGTCGATGATGTGCGTCGGGTCGTGCACGTATCTCCTCAGCTGAGACACGTGGAAGACGTCGTGCACCCGGTGCAACTGAGGTGGTAGAGCCAGGAGATAAGCCACCTCTCCTATCCTGCTGAGGACCTGGAAAGGCCCGATGAAGCGTGGAGACAACTTGCCGCCTCGGCCAAATCTCCGTAAACCACGTCGAGGTGAGACACGCAAAAAGACGTGGTCGCCGTCCTCGAACTCTAGTGGCCTCCGCCTCCTGTCATCATATGACTTCTGCCGGCTCTGAGCTGTCCTCATCCTCTCCTGGATGATCTGGACCTTCTCTGTCGTGGCTTGGACCATCTCTGGTCCCACGAGTGCTGACTCCCCAGGGTCTGTCCAGCACAACGGTGATCTGCAGGGTCTGCCATACAACGCCTCGTATGGTGTCATCCCGATGGTGGAGTGGTAGCTGTTGTTGTACGCGAACTCCACCAAGGGTAGGTGGTCCTCCCAGCTGCGACCAAAGTCGAGAACACATGCACGAAGCATGTCCTCGAGTGTCTGTATGGTCCTCTCCGTCTGACCATCCGTCTGAGGGTGGAAGGCTGTGCTCAGATGGAGCCGCGTCCCGAACGCCTCCTGCAACCCCTTCCAAAGCCGGGAAGTGAAACGAGCATCTCGATCGGAGACGATAGACGATGGCACACCGTGAAGCCGTACGATCTCCTGGACGTAAAGACGTCCCAATCTCTCCACTGAGCCCTGCTCTCTGATGGGTAAGAAGTGTGCCAACTTGGTGAGTCGGTCGACAATCACCCAAATGGAGTCGTGACCTCTGGAAGTGCGTGGAAGTCTAGTCACGAAGTCCATAGATATGGCGTCCCACTTCCACTCCGGGACCTCCAAGGGCTGTACCAAGCCTGCTGGTACCTGATGCTCTGCCTTCACCTGCTGGCAGGTGAGGCATCGTGAAACGAACTCTGCCACAACTTTCTTCATGCCCGGCCACCAGTGCTGTCGTCTGAGATCCTGGTACATCTTCGCCACTCCGGGATGCACCGCCAAGGGAGAAGTGTGAAACTCTCTCAGCACCTCCTCTCGTAAAGCGACTGGTACGAAGGTACGTCCTCTGAAAAGGATGTCGTGCTCTGCTCCAAGGGAGAAACCATCAGGCGCCTGACCTGAGGATATCAGTGCACGCCGGGTCTCACAGTCAGCGTCCCCACGCTGAGCCTCTCTGACCCGCTGTAGAAGTGGAGGAGAGACTGTGAGAGACTGAAGAAAGGCTGCTCCGTCTCTATCCACGAAGGATATCTGCAAGGAGGCTAGCTGCTCCGTCGCCTCCTCAAGTAGTTGAATGCCCGTCCTCCTGCTGAGGGCATCGGCTACCACGTTCCCCTTCCCAGGAGTATAGACTATCTCAAAGTCATAGTCCTGGAGGAACTCAAGCCATCTCCACTGTCTCAGGTTCAGGTCCTTCTGAGAGAAGATATACCTGAGACTCTGGTGGTCAGAAAAGACTGTGAAGCGCTCGCCCATCAGATAGTGCCGCCAAGTCTTCAGAGCGAAGACCACTGCTGCTAACTCCAGGTCATGAGTGGCGTAGTTCTGCTCATGCGGCCTCAACTGACGTGATCCGTAGGCGATCACGGCCCGCTCCTGCATCAGGACGCATCCGAGTCCAGTCCCTGATGCATCGCAGTAAACTACGTATCCAACTCCCTCCTCAGGCAACCTCAAGATAGGTGCGCTGGTCAATCTCTGTCTCAGCTCCTGGAAGCTCTGCTGACATCTGTCTGACCACACGAAGGGTTTCCCCTTCTTCGTCAACGCTGAGAGTGGTGCCGCAACTCTGGAGAAGTCTGGCACGAATCTCCGATAGTATCCCGCTAGGCCCAAGAAGCTCCGCACCTCTGTCACGCTCCTGGGTGGCTCCCAAGCTAGCACTGCCTCGATCTTCGCGGGATCCACTGCAACTCCCGCCTCAGAGATGACGTGCCCCAAGAGGTGGACCTCACGTAACCAGAACTGGCATTTTGAGAGCTTGCCATAAAGCTGGTGCTCTCGGAGTGTGTATAGCACAACTCGCAGGTGGTAGGCATGCTCCTCCTCAGTCGTCGAGTATACCAAAATGTCGTCAATGAAGACAACGACAAATCGGTCGAGGTATGGCTGGAAGATCCTGTTCATGAGGCTCATGAACACTGCTGGAGCATTGGTTTCGCCGAACGGCATAACCAAGAACTCATAATGGCCATACCGACACCTGAAGGCCGTCTTCTGCACGTCCTCGTCTCGAACTCTGAGCTGATGATAGCCTGACCGGAGGTCTATCTTCGAGAACCACCGTGCTCCCTTGAGCTGATCGAAGAGGTCATCAATCCGTGGCAGCGGATACTTGTTCCTTACTGTCACCTGGTTCAGGCGACGATAGTCGACACACAGTCGCAAGCTCCCGTCCGCCTTCTTGGCGAACAAAATCGGGGAAGCCCAGGGTGAAACACTGGGTCGGATAAACCCCTTGCTCTGCAAGTCCTCCAACTGTACCCACAGCTCTCGAAGCTCGGCGGGGGCCATCCGATATGCTGGAGTAGATATCGGGGCTGTCCCGGGGTATAAGTCGATGTAAAAGTCTACCTCTCTACGAGGAGGTAGCCCTGGAACGTCGTCGGGAAAGACGTCCACGTACTGGTCCACCACTGCAGGAAAAGCTGGACTCCGCACGTCCACTGCTCCTAGGATGAGGCTAGCCAACTGATGAGAGATGGGCTGCACTCTCCTCCGCGGAAGTCCATCCTGTGCTGCAAAGGTTCCCTTCTCGCCGGTGAAGGTAAACCTGCTCCCGTCGGTGCGAACACATCGCACCTTGCGCCTAAAACAGTCGATCTGGGCATGAACCGTGGATAGCCAATCCATGCCCAAGATGACGTCGTAAGGCCTCGACGCCGCTACAAGGAGATCCCAGCCGAAGCTCTCGCCTCCTAGAGTAAGCTCACACTGCCGACACCAGTGCGTAATCGTCGAGTCTGCTCCCGTAGGAGTCTCTAGCCGTAAGGATCGAGCCAACGGCTCAGTCGGAATCTCCGAGCTCCGAACAAGGGCAGAGGCTATGAAAGAGTGACTCGCTCCTGTGTCTATAAGTACTTCAGCAAGGGTGGAATAGACACAGATCGTACCTCGAATCATCTCTGGAAAGTCGGGGTCGTAGGCCTCCACTGCCTGGAGCTGGGCCTGTCCCTGCCCGCCAGCTCCCTGTGGTCGAGGTGGCCCTCCTGGTGGTGGTGGGGGTAGAGCCTGGAAGCGTCGCCCACCACCCGCTGCTCGGCCAGTTCCTCTGCCTCGTCCGCCTCCTCCCTGCGGACCGCCACGGTCGACCCTCTGCCTATGCCTGGGTGGCCCCTCCACCGTCTGCTGCTCCTCTGGTCGGCGAGTCGGGCAGTCACGAGCCATGTGACCCTGCCCGCCGCAGGAGTAGCACAGCCTGCCTCTCGGAAGGCTGGCACTCCGCTGTGTGCCTCGCACCGCTGAGCCGGTGTCCTGAGGCCGTCTGCATGGGGGTCTGGTCTGCCTGGACCCAAGAGTCATCCGTCGGCTACCTGCTGCCGAAGACTCAGCTACCTGCCGCCCTGCGCTAGGTCTCGCCGCTGAAGAAGGCTCTGCCAGGAAGCTCTCGATTAGGAGGGCTCGCTCCAGCACTCCCGCCTGGGTCGGAATGCTGAGGGAGATCAGCGACGCCCGAATCTCCTGTCGCAAGCCCTGCTCGAAGGTCCGGGCCCGGAAGAAGGGGTCCCGTACCATGTCGGTCGAGTAGCGAGATAGGTCAGTGAACCTCGCCGCGTACTGAGCGACCGTCATGCTGCCCTGGCGCAGCTGGAGAAGCTCCTGGATGCGCACCGCTCGGAGGGTGGCCGGGACGAACTCAGAGCGGAAGAGGCTCTCGAAGTCCGTCCAGAGCAAGGATGCCTCATCGTGAACCTGGAGCATCAAGCTCCACCATCGTCCTGCCGCCGCCTGCAGGAGGCTCGCCGCGAGAATCACCATGAGATCCGCTGGTGTACTCACTAGCCTAAAGATCCGTACCACCGCCTCTAGCCAGTCCTCGGCGGCCTGGGGGTCCGCCTCACCGCGAAACCTGGGCGGTCGCTAGCTCTGAAACTCATGCAGTGCCCTGAGGCGACGTGCATCGTCAGCGTCTGGTACTGGTAGCATCGGTGGCTCGGCGGGTAAAGCTACCGCCGGTGCCACTGCTGGCAAAGGGCCCTGCACCGAGGCCTCATCGCTCGGTGGGCTGCCGTCGCGCCCTACACTCGGAACCCTAGCTGGCTGTCGTCACGGGGCCATCCTGAAAAGGAGAACAAGAGCACCACAGTCAGAACAGTATACCTGGTGAGCTGGCACAAGTAATCACAAGGAAAACTTGAGACTTTCATGAAGCAGATCAGTATACCCGGTGAGCTGACACAAGTAATCACAAAGAAACTTGAAACACACACCCAATCAATGTTTTCATGCATTAAGTCGGAAATCAGGAGTCAGGGTCCTGGTGTACGGATACGTCGGCCGCCGCACCAACACTGGGCTCCCTGAACTGATAACCACACTCAATACACTAAACACTATTGCTTCATATGGAAAGAAAAGACGATCAGAGTCTGCGGTAGAACCGACCGCCTCTGATACCAATTTGTCACGACCCGTCCTCGGGGCCCGTGCCGTGACTACCCCAAGCCCGCCTTCCATAGGCCAGGGGCTGGCGACTAGCACCAAGGCGTAAAATCCCAGTAAACAGGGAAGGCATTGCCTTTATAAGTAACAACCACACAGAGTCAGCAAGCGGAAAGTAAAGTGCAGAAAAGTAAAGGGGGCCGGAAATACAAGCCCAACTGTAAAGTACAACTGAAAAAGTAAAGAACAGCAACTGAAGAAAAGACGGCGGCCTCGTGTCGTCCACTGGCAATCCCACCTGAAGGGTGGGTACAGATAGCCTCCAGGCTCCTCGGGTCCCACGTCCGCTCCGAGCACGTCCCGCCCAGTGGTCCGCCTCCAGGTACCGTCCTGCTCCACGCCCCAACCGTGATCAGCGCTGTCCGTCGTCTGCAACCAACACAACAAGGTGCGGGCATAGCCCGTGCAGGGGTGAGTACAAGCTACTCAGTAAGGACCCTGAGACCCCCGAAGGTCTCCCGAAATCCACAAAGGATATAGCACAAAAGAAAGATGCAATCACGAAGTAACATCTGACTTGACTTAGGTATATGCCCATACATATACCTAAGTCCCCAATTCTAGCTCTGCTCACGAGCTCAAGAACAGCTCAATCCACAAAGGAAAGCAAGACTCAAATCCACAAGGAGAGTAAACAGTAAATCCACATAGGATAGTTCAACACAATCCACAAAGGAGAGTAACATAAGATTCAGCTCAACCAGGTATACTTTTTCAGATGACGTCAAAGATGATCACTGATCCATCTAAGTCGTCGGACCCACGAAGGATCGATAGATACTAACCCCCGCAAAAGACCCACGTAGGATCGGGCTCACACAGAACCTGTAGGCAGTGGCTCACACAGAACCGGTAGTAAGGACCCACATAGGATCGGGCTCACACAGAACCTGTAGCACTGATCCACGTAGGATCGCTGAGTGCAGTAGTCGACGCAGTCCACTGAGGATCTCTGCACAGTCGTCGCCGCAGTCCACGAAGGATCTCTGCTCTGCCGTCGTCGCAGTCCACGGAGGATCTCTGCTCTGTCGTCGAAGTCACAGCCAGCGCTAGGGTTCCCGCACATAGCGAGCTCGTTTAGGAGGGTCCGCTCCACGAGCCGAGAGGCTGATACATCAAATGACACGTAGTCCGAAGTTGATGTATCCAAAAGTTCCGTATCGACAACAAGATCTCAACGCAACAGACGGCGCCTCAATCGGACGCCCGGTCTGAGAGTTATTGGCATTTTCGTCCCAGGGGCCCGGTTGGTTTTTAGAGCAAAACCAACCCGACCGTACTCCGCCTGTATCCGATCCTCGGGCGGAGTATGCCAAAAGTTCCGTCTCACTTAGAGGAAACTACCACAGCTGACGGTACGTCGTTCGGACGTCCGTAGCTCAAGTTATGAGCGTTTCCGCTCCGAGGGCCCGGTTGGTTTCGTGTACGAACCAACCCGGCCGAACCCAAAGTCTTCCGAAACCTTGAGTATAATATACCGAAACGACCGTCTCGATCCAAGGATCGCGTAGCCGCTGACGGTTCGTCAATCGGAGGTCCCAGGCCCAAGATATGGGCAAAAGACCGAAGAAGGCCCGAAAATGGGGGTTCTGGGCCCGGGGCGACCCGGCCCGAACCCCCCCTGGGTCGGCCGAACCGGGTCGGCCCGACCCGGCTAGGCCGGGTCCGGTCCGGCCTGGGCGCGGCCCGGCCGACCGGACCGGCCGGCTCGGCTTCGGCCGAGCGGCCGAGTGAGCCGCCGCCGCGGGTTTGACCCGCGGCATGAAGGAAACGCGGCCCCGCGGGGGGGCCGCCTGTCACGCGGACGCGGCCGGGCCGCCGCGTCCCTCCCCGGTTCCGCGCGGCCGCGGAACCGGCCGCCGCCGCCGCGGCTTCAGCCGCGGCGGATCTTCTCCACGGCGGCGCGCCGGGCGCCGCCGCCTCCGGTCGCCGGCACCGCCTTGCCGGCGACCCGCGCCGCCGCCGCCTTCCGCGGGCCGCCGGAGTTGCTCCGGTGGCCCGTTTTGCCTCCCGTCTGCGCCGTTGCTCCTCCCAGGGGCCGATCTTCACTGCGGGATCAACAGATCGCCTCTGCCGCGCGGTTCGTCGTCGTCCGCCAAATCCGCACAACAAAAGAGATCGGCGGAGGGTTGCCGGGTCTTGTTCGTTAGACCCGCACCCTCCGCGTTAGTCATAAACCACGGGAGGAATAATCAACAACAATTTTAAATGAATTAAAATTGTCGGAGATCATGTTCTTTACTTTAAAAGAATAAACACGGGGGAAACAAAATAAAATATTCCAACATCCCTTACCTTGTCGTCGTCGTCGGACGAGAGGTCGTCGCGGAATCGCTCGTCGCGGATGAAGGAGATCGTCGCGTCGTCGCGGTATCCGGCGTCGCGTCGCCAATCTCCGGATCAAGATCAAACGGATTAATTTAAATCCGTTGATATTGAATTATAAAAAGGGGAGAAATAAACAATTCGTTTCTCACCTTAATTGCTGAACGAGGATCGGCCGCGGAAGAAGAGGCGTCGCCGAAGAATGTCGCGGGTAAAGCTCGTCGACGTCGCAGATCTCGGTGTGCGCCGTCGAATTCCGGTCGCCGGCGTTCTTCGCGTTCTTCGCGTTCTTCGCGTTCTTCGCGGGGAGATGAAGAAACAAGGATCCTCTCAAATCCTTTCAAAGGATTTTTAGGTTGGTCTTATTTTATAAACATGCCAACAAACGCAAAAGCGTAAGTAACGACCCATCAGTTCGTTGAATTAATTCAGCGAGCGAAACATCCCATTTAATTCACGAAAGAAACAGCCCATTTAATTCACGAAATAAACCGCCCAATTAAATGGTCTGTTAAGAATTAAAGAAAACGCGTCGGTTGACTTTTCAGTTACTTTGACGGGTTTTCGCGGGTGTGTTACTTAGCGAAAGAAACGGCGGGGCTCGTGCGGGCCCCACCTCACAAATATCCTACCAAGGGGGTAGGATATTTCTGGATAGCATCCTATCCAGTTCAACACAGTTCAAGCCATCTTTAAGTGGCTTCAAGTGGCTTCCAAGCAGCTTAAGTGAAATAAAATAAAGTTGTCGCACAAACTTTATTTTATTTCTGACTTAAAGCCCCAAAATTTAAAAACCACGTCTGAGCAAACGCAACTCCGGAAGAGGCGTTTCTAAGAAAATACCGGCGCTGCGATTTCATCGGTGCCCTCAGAATTCGATTCCGGGCACCGGTTCAAAAGATAGAAAAACTCGCTCGTCCGTTCACTGAACGTACCCGAGCCAAACTTCGAAAATTGATTCCGGGCACACCGGGCCTCGGAATCAGGTGCCGTCTGAAGCTGCGCTCTTGTAAAATTCCAAAGAAAATTAAGAAAAAAATTTCCTTGAAATTTGCGGGTCTTAAAAATGGTCATAGGAGTCATGACAATCCATGTCGCATATATCCTTTTATATATGAAGACACATGGAGACAGTTTTTTGAAAGTAGAAGAAAAGAGTCATTTCTGGTAAGGGCAATGTAAACTTTTATAAAATTTCTTATATAAATGATTTTATTAATGTTTTGTTAATGATTTCTTATTTTTAAATTACAGCAAACAAGGAAAGCTCATCAGGAGATACAATCTAAAAATTTATACCCTCATTGTTTATCTCGGGGAGGGTATGCATTATTGGAAGAACAAATGATGGCGGAAAAATTTCAACAACTAAGAGCTGAGTCTTCAAGCTCTGGAGAGGTGGCCCCTCCATCCCCTCCATCTAGACTTGAAAAATGGAAGAGAGCTCGGAAGGGAAAAAAAGGGAAATATCTTTCGGAAGAATCGAGAATCGTAGCTGAGAAGATTGTAAGATATCTATTTTATTTATTTAAGTTAACTATTTTCTTCATATAATTTCAATCATTACAGAAATGTTCAATTAATTAATACATGACTCACTTGAGGAGTAGAGTTCAGAGGGGACATTTACAGCTACTGGGAGGGAAGATATTTTATTTGCAGCATTGGGAAGGCCCGAACATCCTGGTCGTGTAAGAGGATATCCGGCAAGTGTATCGGTAAGAAAAGTGTTTCCACGTTCTTCAACTTCTAACATTGAGGGGGTTTATAAAAAAAATAGAATCCTTGGAGGCTAAAGTTCATAATGTTAATACGACGATGGAGGACAATATTAGAGAGTCGGTGCAGTCTATGTTTGCAGAAATGCAAATACAATTTCAGACTGCAGCTCCCACTCCTCCACCTCCCCCTGCAGACCCCATTATTTATCCTCCACCTTCACCAGTAGCTCCCACTCCCCCACCTCAGCCTGCGGACCCCATTTTTTATCCTACGCCTCCGCCGCAGCTTCCTACTTATTGCGAGTTGTATGTTGATTATTCTTAACAACATATAGTAGCATATGGGTTGGTATATTGTATAGAAGATACAGTTCATCATCAACAATTAGAGGTAGAGAATCAGAGGGTCATTGTACATGATATTATAGATAGATCATCTAGGGTACCAATGCCTACAGATGAGGTGGAAACAGTTGGACAGAGTATCGACCATTTTTTAATTTGGCCATCTGGACTTCTTTGACTCATTACCATAGAGGTATGAATGTTATATATTCTATTTTATTTTTTTATTAAAGTTGTTTTATCATTTGAAAACTGATATATTTTTCAATTTGTTTTTATAGGAATACTTCAAAGGTAAAGAAATACTGTATAGACAACAACAAAGACAAATGGATATGACATTAGATACAGATTCAAATGGTCTTGACTGATTGTCAAGATATTCACATTTGTTGTCGGGTTATTATGAGTTTCCAATGGAAGCTCATGTTTGTGGACGTGAAATAAGAGTGGGGATTATAAAAACTGATATCATGGAGCTTGTTACTGGAGATAAGTTGGGCATCAACGTGGTGAAATTTTTTTCCAGGTAAGTCTTAACACCTTTTCCCTGCGTTATATTTATTAAAAATGTATACTTATGTATGTTTTTTATTAGGTATCTTTATAAAATTTGTGAGAGGAATGAGCTGACAGAAGTATATGGATTCATGGACCCGCAATTGATTTCCCCTGAAGCATGTGCATTGAATGAGGAACAAAGAATGGTTTATATTGCTGAAAGATTTGAAAAGAATATAATCACACAATGTTGGATGATGCCTTTTTGTGAGAGGTATGAAAAACATTTCTCTCAAAGAGTTAATTATCTTTTAACATAAAAAACCACTAACGTCAAATTTCCTTTTATCAGTGATCATTGGATGTTAGGGGTTTTTTGCCCAAGGGAGAAGCCCTTTATTGGATATGCTCTATCCATGGTGGTGTGTGGGAAAGTCTTAAGAATATATTGGAAAAGTAAGTTTCAATTTCTCAATAGTTTTATATATTATAATGAATTTTAAATTTACCCCATTCGTATTATTTTCTAACAGTGCATGGGCCTACTTTCGAAAAAACACAAAGAAAAGAGGTGCAAAGATCAAATATGTAAATGCGAAGGTAAATATCCATTTATAATTTGTACTTTTTTATTTATTACATAAAAATAATATATTGAATTTACACTCATTCAAACAGAATTTTCATGAACAACAAGGCATCATCGAATGCGGATATTATATGTTAAGATTTATGTATGAAATAATAACAACTGGGACAATTGTGAATTTTGACCTGGTACGATTTCCTCTTAAACTTTTCCATAATATTTCAATTTGATTTATTCATTATACACGTTAACTACTTTATTTTTCATTTGTAGCTTTTTGATGACCCTAAACCCTATACTGCTGAAGACATCAAACACTTACAAGTGGAGTGGTCAAATAATTTTACAGGTTTGATTGACTTTTAGTTGTTTGTAATGTAAAATGTAATTTTGAATATTGTCGTTGTAATTGTGTATTTGGTAGTTGTTTAGGTTGGATTTAGTTTTTTTTGAAGTTGACAGTGTAAGTTTTGAATGTTATATAAGTGAATGTTTAATTTTGCTCTGCTTCTTGTTTTGGTTTACTTATGATGGTTTTTCTGGTATGGATTTGGGTCTGTGGGGGAGGGGTTCCAAGGGTGTGGGGGTGTGTTCAGTGGGGTTGGGGGGTGTCCAGCGGTCTGGGAGGGCTGTCCGATGGGGTGGGGGGACAGTCCAGGGGGGTGGCAGGGCTGTCCAGGGGTGTGGGAAGGCGGTCCAGTGGTGTGGGAGTGCTGTCCAGGGGTGGGGGGTATACATGAGGGTGGGGGGGTTGTCCAGGGGTGTGGTGGGGGCTGTCAAGTGGGGTGAGGGGGTGAGGGGGTACTGTTCAGGCGGGTGGGGGGTTGTCGAGGGGTGTTTGGGGCTGTCCGGGGGTCGGGGGGCAGTCCAGGAGTGTGGTGGGGGCTCCAATGGGGTGGGGGAGGGCTGTCCAAGGGGTATACATGAGGGTGGGAGCTCCAATGGGGTGGGGGAGGGCTGTCCAGGGGGTATACATGAGGGTGAGGGCTCCAACGGGGTGGGGGAGGGCTGTCCATGGGGTATACATGAGGGTGGGGGCTGTCTAGGGGGTAAGTTTTATATGTTATCAATGTACATGCTTAATTTTGATCTACTTCTGTTTTTGTGGTACGATTTCTTGATTTGTTTTATGGTTGATTCTGGTGGAGAGCAGATGACTGCATTCAATTTTAAAAAAAATTTGGGTTTATTACGTCAGTTATTTAATAACCAACATGATAAAAGGCCTGGGAAATGGTTTATCACGTCGGTTATTTAATAACTGACATGATAAAAGGCCTGGAAAATGGTTTATCACGTCGGTTATTTAATAACCGACGTGATAAAAGGACTGGAAAATGGTTTATCACGTCAGTTATTTAATAACTGACGTGATAAAAGGACTGGAAAATGGTTTATCACGTCGGTTATTTAATAACCGACGTGATAAACCACCTCCCCTCGGTTTATCACGTCAGTTATTTAATAACTGACGTGATAAACCCCCTCCCCCCGGTTTATCACGACAGTTATATAATAACCGACGTGATAAACCCCCCTCACCCCGGTTTATCATGGCGGTTATATAATAACTGACGTGATAAACCCACCTCACCCCGGTTTATCACGTCGGTTATTAAAAAACCAACGTGGTAAACCCCCCGCCCCCCGGTTTATCACGTCGGTTGTTTAATAACCGACGTGATAACCCCCCCCCGGTTTATCACGGCGGTTCTATAATAACTGACGTGATAAACCTCCCACCCCCCAGTTTATCACGTCGATTCTTTAATAACCGACGTGATAGACCATTTCCCCGTCCTTTTATCACGTCGGTTTTTTAATAACCGACGTGATAAACCATTTTCCAGGCCTTTTATCACGTCGGTTGTTAAATAACCAACGTGATAAACCCTTCCCATTTTATTTATCACGTTGGTTCTAAAATAATCGACGTCATAAACATCGCGATTTTATGTTTTTGACGTCGGTTTTTAAATAACCGGTGTCAAAAATGTTATTTATAACGTCGCCCGTATCAACGTCGGCTAGAAACTGACGTAAAAAATGAAAAATAACCGACGTAAAAAACATTTTCTGCACTAGTGCGACAACGATTCCTGGTGAGTTTTGATAAATTATGCCACTTTGGATAAAATAAAAAATTATTTATTTATGGTGTGATAGACCCAGACACTTGTGTATTTCCTTTGCTGATCAGGATTTACACTCGAGGTATTGTGCGAATTTAAACATGTTTCATTCGAGTAATAATGTCCAGGTTATTACAAAATAGTACCCAAGAAATGGAATGGTATCATTGAATATATAAAGCTATTAGGATGACATGATTATGAGTAAATAGAAGATATGATAATAGGGACTCAAGAAATAATCCCCAAAAAAAGAATCAAAATCCTCTTTATGGTGGAAAATCAAGTTACCAATTATTTTGTGGTTTTTAGTTAGAAACCCCCAATAGGGTTGAGGTATGAGTTTGAATAACTCATCTATAGGAAAACAAGAATTTATAATGTGTTGTAGGGATCAACCAAGATCTAAATCTTGTGCAAGTACTTGTATCAATTTGTTAAGAACATTAAGACTTTTTCTTTCTTATAATATAATTATATCCACATGAACCATTAACTAATTATAAGTAACTAATAATGTATACGGTGTTTTCCTATATACCTTATTTGGGGTGATGTATTTAATTTAGTTATTCACGTGGATGGACATTAGTATTTCTTGGATAGACATGCTTATGATGTTTCATTAATTTATTGTAATTGTTAATTTTAAAGCTTGTACATAGTTTCTTTTATGTCATACTAGCATGATTTACTTTACAACAATCTTCAATTGCCTTACCGTATATCAGTACCATGTTAAAAATTAATATTATTTAGAGCGGGCATTCACTACATGCATGAAATACTTCTACATCATTATTGAAAAATATTTATCTTATCATGCCCCAATTTATTAATTCTTGCATATTTCCATGAAGTGTGATGTTATTGATTTGATAATGTTATGACTTATGGTAACATTTTTATTGATATGCACATATAAATTCCTCATGTTAAAATGGATTGTTGAAGTTGGTTCTCATTTCAAGTCTAAGATTTTGTCATCTGGTCAAAGCAATTAAAATTCTTCATGTCTTTTATGCTTTCCATTCATATTAATTTTATTGAATTATATTCATTGTTCTACGACTAACTTTGGGTAGTACAATGAATGGTCGTTAAACCATCATTGATATGCTAAGTGGTATACTAAGTTTCTATAAATGCATAATGTACGTTCAAATTAATGCACTTTGAGTTTCTATACCTATACAATTCACTTATAGTAATGAATTTTCAGTTTACTTCAGTTTCAGTTTAGCCATTAGTCAATGCCTTTAATTTTTTTTATCAGTATGATAACGTTGTGCATTTATTCGGTATACTATTCCACTATTCATTTACAATTCACTTTCAGTTTATTAATATTGTAAAAAAATATTTAGATCTCTCTTTGTTTAAAAATCATTTTTTGATGTTATCAGATGATTGAATAATAAAAATAGCTTTTCATTATTGAGTAATGTAATAACATAATACACATCTTCCACAGTTTTAGTTTCCTTTATTATTTTATCAGTGTAATTGTTTCACTAAAGAAAGAACATGTTTTCATTTTTTTCATTATCATTTATTCATTAGTAAAGAAAGAACATGTTTTCTATTTATTAGGATCTCCCTATTCCGTACTTCCTCTATTTCTCTACTAATATACATTACTACCACCCCTCAATCTATATCTCAGAGTCACCACCAATGCGGGAGTCGACAACATCAATCTACCTTAACCTGACTGTCACGATGATGTGAAAATGATCTTCTCCTCAGAGGCCTGTGACTTCACAGTAGGGATTCTCATGGATCTATTTGGATGGTGTTATATGAGAACGGGTACATTCAAACAGTCTCACTTTTCTCCTTTGCATAGGTTTCCCCTTCTTTAAATTCTATCATCAATATTAGTTTTCAATCTTGATTCATTGGTTTTATTTTGATTTCTTTTTCTAATTTATCAATGTGTGCTAACTTTAACCACCAACATAGATAGTGGGAAATCTGAATAAATAGGCCAAATTACCACTATCAATTCTTGAAATTTAATATATATTTGTTTTATCCTTAATTGCCCTCCCCTCCTCTCTCTCTCTCTCTCTATCTCTATCTCTCTTGGGCGCACTCCACCTCTACGACTCATTGCCTTTTCAAGTCTCCATCTATCATGGATGACACCCCATATTAGTACCCTCCTGTTGCAGGCCAAAATTTATAGCAATGATTCTAGGGTTGAAGATTGAAGGAAGAAATTGAATGGCACAAAACTGGAAAATTTTGGCAACTTAGTTTTCAATCAAGATGGAGGATAAGAATCGGCAGAAGCGGTACAAATAGGTACGGATCTTTTCATATATTAATCAGATAATCTTAGTCAATGTTCTTTAAATGTATGAATTATTACAATATATGGTTTCGATATACATATTAAAGAATCCATCTTGATTTGGGATTTATATATTGAATCAGTTTCCACTAGGGTTTCTTGACTACATCTCAAGAGATGGCAGTCTAATCAATATCTTTTCACTAAAATATAAAGATATCTGGATGATGGGGAAATAATGTGACAAAAAGCAACCAAATATGGTTTAAATTGAGGGTTAGTGGGGGGTATTTTTAAGCGGTCACACTTCCAGGCTGCACAAATTTCCAGACCACATGGTCTTGGGAGACCATGCAGCGACCATGCAATAACCAATGGCCACCCTCCTCTATTCCACGTGGTCTGACTGCACAGTTAGTATGTTGTGTTCACTATTAATATGTTGCATTCACTATATATTGAATCCATGAAGTATGTGTTTTTATTCACTTTCAGTATATTGTATTCACTGTTAGTTTTTTCATTGTTAGTATATTGTGTTTCTACTGCATATGTGTTTCCATCTATATATGTGTTTTAACTATGTATATGTTTCCATTCACTGTTAGTAATTTTTATTCACTATTAGTATATTGAATCCAGTGTATATTGTTTTTTATGCACTAAAAACATATGAATATGATTCATATGATAGAATACACTGAAACCAATATTTTAGGATAATTGCATACATCTGCCAGTTATACATGACTTTAGGAACATGCAGGAGACTTTCATTTGCAGCTATACATATTTGAAATTCACTATTACTTTATATAGCTTATACAATGTATAGAAAACCTCAGTAGCATCAACATTGATTATATGTGAAATGATAATGGAATTATGAGGACATACTTGAGAATAAAGATAAGAGAAATTTTAGTCATAAAGGCACATGATAAGAAGGATTAATGTATTTATCAATGAAATATAAATGGAATAATATTAAAAATTTCTAATTAATTAATTTATTAAGGTGGGGATTTGATACATGTATGCTTGAATAAGACCATGAACATAGTTGTGGTATTTGGGGGGGTCCCATGTGAAAATAGTTGTAATTATTTTCCAATATACATATTCAGATATGCGCTTATTTTCCGGTATGCATTACCAATTTGCATGCACTGATTTTCCACTATGCATTACCCGTATACATTTATAAAGAATATAAGTATTTTCCTGTATGCACTTATTTTCCAGGAATGCATATTGGAAAAAATCCAAATTATGTGTAAGTAAATGTGTAATTAAATGATTATGTCGTGTAAATGCACGGGTTGGGTACTAGTTGTTGACAAAGTGGAAAATGTAGGATTGAAATGAGATAAATGTAACGGTCTATTGAAATAAAAATATTGATAAACTTTAAAAGTTGTATAGATTTTTTAGAGATGTTTTATTATTATTAATGAATCTTAAAAATTTAAACTATGTATAAGGAAGTCATACCATTGAATTTTATGAAAATCCCATAATCATGAATGAATGAGATTGAGGAGAAACCAACTACTATAAGAGAAGCTATACTTGTTGGAGGACCTCTTGTAGGGATCTATCTTCCAATGGCCCAAAACCCCCTGTGTTTACCAGCGGTGAGTCTGAAACCGCAAAATCCTACCAGACTGTCTTCCAATCTATGTCTTTTGTCCAAAGACTTGTATGCATGAAACCAGTTGCGCACCTGTTCGAGTGAAAATTAACCAATGATTTCCGGCCAGTCATCTCAATGTTCGCCAAAGTATGATTTTCAAAAATGTTATAATTTCAATATTATGTACTATAATATAGATAGAATAAAATGTTTACAAATAGAAAGATGTCTAACGGAACCCAAAAAAATTCATTGAACAAAGAGTAATAGGTAATTGTGACAGTGTAAACTACTATGCTAACTAATGATTGAAAAATGAAATATTTCTAGAAGGATGAGAATGTGAGACATTTACTGTGACTAACTTGTAAAACCTTGGTAAATATTGTTGGGAGGAAGAAACTCTGGAAATTTCGGGACAAACCATTCTTTTTTTTTACTTTGTAAGGAACAAACAGAACAAGAACAATATAGTTCAGATTGTAATGGAATTAAGAATTTAGAACCTGAAAAAAAATCACAAAAACCTTCCATTAAACTCCAATAGCATGAGATTCATGTGAATTAACTGAATCATAGAAATCATGAAATATCAAAGCAATGGAACTGATTTTTTTGCATGATAAACACGACAGATTATATGAAATCCATGAATTAAAGTGGTTTTCTGAAATTTGAAATCATCAGCAATGAAGGATAAGAAGTTTAAAAACTAAAAGCTATTAAAAAGGTTGAAGTTCATTTCATATCAAACATACCCTGCCAGATCATTTCACAAAAGATTCCAAAAGTACAAAACCATATATTAAAATCCGTAATGGATACAGACCCACAAAAACCACAACATACAACCACAATCATAAATATAGAAAATCAGAATCCCTTAGTGCTTAAAAACAGCCACCCCACAGGGCAAGCACCTAATGTTGGACGAACCAACCCTCAATGCAATAATCGGTCAGCTGCATCCCAGCATTAAGCTTGTGTTGCACAGGAGGAATTCCTTATTTTTCTTCAACCCTTAATGCGATCAATCGTGTCGGTTGGCTCTATCAATTTCAATTTCTTTTCCAGTAAGAGTTTTCACCATAATAATAGTACCGCCCCTCAATCTCAAAACCAGGTGAAGTTTTTACTCGTTCTGAATGTTGTAATCAAGTGTTCGGCCGACTTCTAATTGCATTCCAGCAAAAATCAGCCTCTGTTGGTCAGGAGGAATGCCTTGTCATGATCAAACATCAACTGGATTTCTTGAATCAGAAAATCAATAGCCATGTCCACTATAGCCATGGATTCTGCCAGCTTTATGATCTTTTCATCCGTGGATGAGGAATCCACTACACAAACATTTGAATCATAGCCACGATGCTGTTGATGGTGTCACTACTCTCCACTTCTAGGGTGACGGTCTTCCCCGTTAGGGTTTTGACGAAGATCTGTATATTATCCGGGGTTGGAGGAGCACCTGGGAAAGTAGAAACTAAAGCTGATATAAACAATAAAACATGAACATTTAATTAAATTCAAATAGAACAATAAAGATGAAAATTTAAAATTTATTTGGTATAATAGCTTAATTAAATATACTTATTAGATACCCAAACAATCTGTTCTTGTACTTGAATAAATTGGTGATCATAGTTTAATATTTATTAAAGAGATGTTGTAAGTTTTGTAAGAAACAAACCTCATAGTATTGGAAAGTGATGGTTGATTTCATAATATGTAAACTAAAGAATATTAAACACATGGAGATTGCATACTATAATTGCTTGAAGCCTTATGCATAAAGTAATTAAAATCATGACTACCCTTGGGAAACTCTATAGAAATTAAAAAATGATTGAAGGAATCAATCTTTAAAGAAATAATTTACAATGTAGCATACCTTTTACTATATGCAACTTGTGGTAATGCTTGTCTATGCAAACTTATGCAACTTGTAGTAATGCTTGTCTATGCAAACTTATGCAACTTGCAGTAATGCTTGTCTATGCAAACTTGCGGTAATGTTTGTTCATGTAACATACCTTTTACTATATCCAACTTGTGGTAACCTTTTACTATATGCAACCTGCGGTAATGTTTGTCTATACAGTAATGTTTTAGTCTATCTACGGCTGTCTTACTGTACCTGCAGTAATGTTTGTCTATACGGTAATGTTTTTCTACGACCGTAGATAGACATATTCTGACTATATATTTATACAGTAATGTTTTTCCAACTTATTCTCTATAGTCTTACTGTACCTTTATTTAAGGAAAGCATATTCTACTGTAAACTGAAATACCTAGTTTTTTCATGACACACTCAATAGAAGAATAAATAAAATAAAAAAACATTACTGTATAAAACCAATAATAGACATAATGCGTAGGTTTCAATCCACACCTTTTCACTTGAATTAAGGCATAACTAAGGTATACCACTGTATGAACAACTTTTCTTGATGTAAAAACCCCTATGAATCAATGTAGTACCTATACATCTGAATTAATGTTTCTCATCACCCATCTAGAGCATCTTTAGTGATTGTTCCATTATCATCATCCTGACCTGCAAATAAAATCAGACACTTAACTCTCATATTTCCACATATAAATAATATCATGGAAATTATGATTTTAATCAAAAACATAAATAATTTTTCACAACTGATGAGCTACAGAAGGCAAAAAATCCTCTGGATAAACAAACTGAACACCATAAATTAATTCTTATGTAGAAAAAATTGAATGAAATTTTCAAAAGGAAGACAGATCTTTTATAAATTTCCTATATTTTCAGTTAACCATCAACTGACACTGCTCAAAAAATAAAAACAGAATAACATTTCTATTTGATAAATTAAAGGAATTCTGAATATGCTAGATAATATCAACAAAATACATGAATAGAATGTCAATTTAAAATAATACACATATGAAAATGTTACATTTATGTAATATATCCAATATACAAAATGAGATATCATTATAATGAGACACGGTTCAAATTGTACACACATATAATGTTTTCTTTCATATTTAGCCTCATGAATACATTATAGACATCATCAATAAATCGTTTAATTTAATTCACTTTAATCATGAATACATTCTAGACATCATTGGATACAATTTAATCAATAGTCAAGTCCATCCTGCTCCAAGAGTCATCTATTTAGTGCCCATTAATTCTCTTTAGTCCCCTTTCAAATCATTGAGGTTGGTGAACCGTATGTGGTGGCCTAGGTAAATATAATTACATGATAACAAACCACTCAAGGCCCATGTAAAGGATTAACATATTTAATTAAGGGATTTCAAATTAAATATTTTTTTAGGAATGTCCAATCATGAATTATCTCTACATGACCACAAATCATATACGCATATAAAAGAATCAAGATGTCAAGGTATAACATGAGACATGGTTCATGAGATACCCCAAGTAATATACACATATAATGAGATATCATCATATAATGAGACACGGTTCAAATCATACACACATATAATGTTTTCTTTCATATTTAGCCTCATATACAAGCTCCCCCAAGTAATATTATGCTGACAGAATTTTAACTGAGACACGGTTCATGAGATATCATCATATTTTTATTAGAGACCACAATAATGATATATATATATATATTATTTTTCACATTAAATCCCCCACTTCATGCTTTAAATATTTAAATAACCCAAGAGCCAAATAATACAACTACTAGAATTTTTAAAGCCAAAACAAATTAAACAGGAGGTCAACCAAAAAAATTAACAAGTGGTTCACAAGAAACGTTGAGATGCTACAAGATGCGCTCATCCACCTGGGTGAATAACATGAGATGTGTTCATCCATGTGGTCAGTCTATACGTAGAAAATCGAGAACGTATGAGTTGGATATATGAGATTGACATGTTCTATCTCTCACGATCACTCGTTTTCTTAGACAAAGGGATTGTATGATTATTCATATTGTATATGAAACAGTTGGTGGATACATGCATGGAGAGACATTTGCTTGATGGAGATCACATCAGATCCCTTTGGAGATCACAGTATTTAAAACAAATAAAATGTTATATCTTCCTTTTGTATATTTATCTTGTATCCATTCGGATGCTTTTACAAAGCATTCGTGTCTCTTAACCATTAAAATACACCCAACAACCGATCCAATGACTAACCCACTCACATATCCTATTGATATGACTACCGAGTTCAATTGCTGAACCCTCATCTAGATCTTCTAAAAATACAGGGAGTGACGGTATTGAATTTCTAGTTTGACATCCACTGGATGAAACATACCCACACAATCTTCGGTTTCCCAAGTAAGAAGTTCTGTCAAAAGTATCAAACTGTCACTCATTCGGAATGGTTCCATGTAGATCATTATAAGAGGCATTGAAGAATCCAAGAAATGTGAGTTGAGTTAGCTGCATGGGGATCTCCCCTGATAGCTTGTTGTAAGAGATGTCTAATGATTCAAGTTCAGTGAGGTTCCCAAAGCAAGGGATGGTGCCTGTAAAAAAATTGTACAGGTTGAGAGACTGTATACCTTGGAGTTCCGCAATTGATGCTGGGATCGGCCCATTGAATTTGTTGCCTGAGAGGTCGATGGACTTGAACGCATCTAGGATCTGAGAGTATGCTGTTTCCACTCCTTTGATTGTCATTTTTGTTGAGTATGTCATTCCAAATGTAATCACAAAATCAGGGACTTTGAATGATGCAACCATGTACGTTGAGTTTCTCATGGTGGCCTTCATTTCATTGAGATTATGGGAAAAGGTGGCAGAAAGATTTCCAGAGAAGGCATTGCCAAGGAGGTCCAAGATGAGCAGTGCAGGAAAGCCCCCAACACTCTCCAAGTCCCAGA
The DNA here is from genome assembly GCA_963277665.1 of Viscum album. Classification (NCBI taxonomy): domain Eukaryota; kingdom Viridiplantae; phylum Streptophyta; class Magnoliopsida; order Santalales; family Viscaceae; genus Viscum; species Viscum album. The sequence goes on along the minus strand of OY728155.1, from coordinate 2,129,392,086 downwards.
GCGCCATGAAAATGATTAGAACCCAAAATCAGTATTTTCAACTTTGGAAGAACTCCCAGCCAACGTGGAAATCTGTCTTGTATTTGATTATTGCCAATACCGAGATACTACAGCCCCGTGCAATTCATAAAGGATTTGGGCAACTCTCCATGCAACTGGTTCTGGCTTAGATCAATGCTACGCAATTGACAACCACTCCTGAGCACCGAAGAAATGGCCCCACTGAAATTGTTTCCATTCAAGTTGAGCCACAATAGGTTTTTGAAGCTTCCAAAGAAAAGAGGAATCAACCGCTCAGCTGGTTATTGGACGCGTCAAAGGCATACAGGGATGCCAAGCTGCAGAGCTCGAGCGGAAGGCTTCCATTGAATGAGTTGTTCGCCGCCGTGTAACCAATGGTGAAGGGTGACGGGATTGGAAGAAGACCTTGTATTTTGTGGTTGGCCAACGATATGTACTGGAGCTTTTCCCAAGGAAGGAAGCGTGGCTGTGCCTCAAAGCCTGTCTGTCAAGAAGTTGGACAGTTTGCAGGATCCGAACGTAATCGAATTGTTTTGATCTCGTAGAAAATCCGGGAACTTGGACAGTTTGCAGGATCCGAGCCCAATATTCATCATCTTCGGAAACACGGCATTGGAAATGGAAAATTAGGGTTTGCAATTGATATAGTAGGTGGAGGCCCGCTGAAACACGTAGGCAGAGGTAGAGGATGTGAAGAAGAGGGGTGAATCGTACCGTATCGGAGGCGGAGGATGAGGCCGAGGCCGATGCGAAGGATGAGGCCGAGGCCGATGCGGAGGCAGGTGCGGAGAAGATGTAGGCGGAGCCTTAGCCGGCTTGAGGGGAGGAGAAGTTTCTGAGAGGAATCGTGGGTATGGACGGAGCCGAAAGCTAGACGGGTATCGAGAGATGCGGGGAGGAAGACCCATGAGTAAAATGAACGTGGTGCCGACACGTGGATGGATGATAGATTTAACCAATTACACAAACCGACGAAGTCCCCCAAAAATAGATATTCGGTCGCCTTAAAAACCACTCATTCTTCCACACATAGAAGAAGAGGAGGCTCGTTCAGGTTTAATGGAGATGAGCCTCTGGTGCCCCTCATCTCTTCTCCCCCTCCTCATCTTACTGTCGCTGCATTTCCAGCTCGCGCCATGCGTCCCCGATCCTGACGGATTCTTTGCTCAGGTCCCTCCGATCGGGGCGCCCGGCCCTCTCGCCGGCGCCATCCCGGCGTTGTACGTCTTAGGAGACTCCCTAGTGGATTCCGGCAACAACAACTACCTTAACACAAAAGCCAAGGCCGACCAGCCACCCTACGGCATTGACTTCGACGGCCACCCCAACGGCCGATTCACCAATGGCCGGACCACCGCGGATTTCATCGGTGAGGCTTATTCATATTTCAACGAAGTATTTTATTAATGAATTGTGGTTGCATGCATGCATGCAGCTCAACTGAACGCCTTGCCCTATCCGCCACCGTTCATGGGATTGTCGGAGGCTCAGAAGAAGAGCACAAGAACGGGGGTGAATTACGCGTCGGGCTCATGTGGAATCCTCCCCGAGACAGGAAGTGTATTTGTATGTACCTTTTACGAATCCAATCCAGATCTCATTTGTTTGGATAAAAACATTGCTCACCGGTTTTACCAAAACGTGGAATTAATGGAAGGGCGGATGCTTATCCCTGGACAAACAAATTGATCTGTTGGAGAGCACGATTAAAAATGACCTGCCGCCGCAGTTCGACAATTCCCAACAGCTCACAGACCACCTGTCAGCGGCGCTGTTTTTCGTCCATGTCGGGGGCAACGAATTCCAAATTTCCCCAGCCACTGTACTCTCCGCCGACATTCTCGCCCCTTACCTCGTCGACGAATTGGTGAAACGGGTGCAGAGGCTATATGAGCTTGGGGCGCGGAAGTTCTTGGTCGCAAATGTTGGTCCGGTGGGGTGTCTGGCAACAGTTTTTTCCTTGCAAGATCGTTGCTTCCAGCCCATAAACAGCGCCATTTCAAAGTACAATACCGTTTTAATGGAAAGAATCTACGAGTTGCCGTCCATCTTTCCCGGATCCACATTTGTGCACCTCGATGGCTTCCAATACATTTCAAAACTTATCAATTTCCCAAACGAATTTGGTGAGATTTGTTTACATCTTTCATCATGGCCCTCTTCCCTTCATAGAAATCCAAATTAATTACAAATTTGATGACTTGTGATGCAGGATTTGAGAGTCCATCCATACCGTGCTTCACGTCCGCCAACCCGACGCCGGTGTGCCAGAACAGAAGTAGCCACATCTACTTTGACGGTGTTCACCCAACTCAGTTCATCCACTTCAACGTGGCAAAAGCTTGCTTTCAAGACCCATCAATATGCACTCCCCTCACTTTGAGGCAGCTATTGAGCCACCATGCCTAAAAGTCATGTTCTCGAATGAGCATCCTCTCCATTTCCCACCTAAAATGATGCGTTAATTAATTTGAGGCCTGCATGGTGACGGGTGACACGAGGGAGGTGGTCTGATCTCCTTAATTATAGTTTTTTTAATGGCAATAAAGCTAATTACCCCAATACCCCCTACACGCACATGCCTAACAGTGTCATCAATGCTTTTTTTCCACCAAAAATCTTTGATCTAATATATTATTATCAAATGGTATCATACAATCGTTACATTGATACGAATAATTCTAAACCCATATATTATACATTTGTTTTCTTATAAGGTATGTATTTGGAATGTAAATTTAATTATAACATATTTTTTTAACCTATTACTGGTTATTTGTTTATACAAACAAAATACATTAAAAAAATTACATATAGATAATGAGTATACGTGTATATATATAAATTTATTCAAGCATACACATCTATATATATTTTTATAATTACATGCATGCATATTACTATAATTATTAACAAATATACCTATCCATGAGTACATGAAAATATTTGTATGTACATACACGCACCCATGCAAATATAAAAGTATTTACAAATATAATTATTTATAAGTATATATAAATAGAAACAGATACACACTTACATACATATACCACATAAACACGTGTTTATATACATAAACATATTTATAATTATGCATACAATTTTTTTTCTTGTATATGATTTAGAATGTATTTTTTTTACACATTATGTAGAAATTAAATTTTATATATCAACATATCAATAAATATATCTAAAAATTATTGATCAAGTACACACATATATATAAATCAACTAATATGTATATATATATATATAATGTATTCTTACATAATTGTGTATAGACACAATGCAAATATATATAAATAAATATATATAACATTATTTAAGTTATTTCCCTTAAAAAAAGTACATACATACAAACATCCATAGATTTTTATTAATATATGCACACACAGACATATATTCAAGTATATGCATAAATATATATTATTATAATTACATACATACACATTGCTATATTTTTTCCCACTCAAAATATGTGATCTAATATATTCTTTTCAAATGGAATCAGAGTTACAATCTGTCATCATCAATGTGATTGTTTCCTCGATGCGAATAATTCTAAACCCATATATGATTTTTTTTTGAATTTTAATTTTTTTCATATATAGATACATATTTGCAGTGTAAATTTACAGTATAATTTTCAAAAACTCTTACTGATTATTTGTTTATACAAACAAAATACAATAAAAAAATAGATATAGATATTTTTTTAGAAAATTAATGAGTATACGTGTGTGTATATATATTCAAGTATATACAAACATACAAACATATACATATATATATATATATTAATATAATTACATGCATACATATGACTATAATTATTTTAAAATATACATATCTATCAGTACATGAAACTATATGTATGTACATGCATGTACCAAGAAAATATAAAAGTATTTACAAATCTAATTATTTAAAAGTATATATAAATAGAAATATATACACACTTACATACATATATCATATAAACATATATATACACACATAAACATATATATAATTATACGTACAACATAAATCTTATTGTATAAAATTTAGAATGTATTTTTTGTATAGAATTTTCGTAGGAATTAATTTTTTTATACAAACACATCAATGAACACATCTAAAAATTACTAATCGCATACACACACATGTATACAAATCAATGAATATGTATATATATATAAATAAATAATTTATTCTTACATAACTACGTACACAAAATGTAAATATATATAAATAAATATATATACAAATTAAGTGTTATATGTACTGTATACAAAAAAATACACTTTAAAATACATTTATAATATTTGCATATACTTATATAGATGTATAATTGTACATAATTACACTAATATATTTATATGTATTCATATTTATATATGTGAATGTATGTATATGTAATAATATTTAGTTGCATTTATGTACATGTATTAAAAAATCTTTACAAATACTCATATGTGCATATACCTAAAACAATTATTGATCACACACATATATAAAAACCAATGAATACACACACACATAGATAATGCATTTCCACAATAGAGGGAGTATTTGAATGAATCGTGTTTGTAGGATGTGTTCTATAAGTATCTGTGAACGGTATCAGAAATATTTATCCACTGTACCTTGAAAATTCCTCAGTCTTCCGACAATGTCTTGGAAATCCAACGTGTGTTCGACGATGCCTTCAAGAATATCTTCGATAGACGATGCCTTGCAAAGATTGAGGTGTATTTGAATGAAACTTCTTTCTATGTCACCTTTGGTAAGGATCCTGAACCTGTATCAAGGTAGCAGATCAATGATAACGATTTTCGGGTTGCGAAATTGTAGGTTTTTCGAGGAATGGGTGAAAGGAGATTGAGATTTATGGAGGGGGCGAGGGAGTGATACCGATGTGAGGGATATGGATATATTCAGTGGGGGTAGGGCGGGAAGCCGGGAGGTGGGGAACAACGACGAGGGGAGCGGAGGGGCATTGAGAAGAGGATTAGATGGCTTGACGGAGAGCGGGAGACGGAGACCGTTGATTTTCAATCTAGGAAGGAGATGATTTTTTATCGAAATAGGGACGTATTATAGTATAATGGGTAATAGATTTAACCCCTTACACAAATCGACAAAGCCCCCCTAAAAATAGATATCCCGTCGCGTTAAAAACCACTCATTCCTTCACACAGAGAAGAAGAGAAGGCTCATTCAGGATTAATGGAGATGAGCCTCTGGTGCCCCTCATATCTTCTCCCCCTCCTCATCTCTCTATCGCTGCATTTCCAGCTCGCACCATGCGTTCTCGACCCCGAAAAATTGTTCGCTAAGGTCCCTCCAATCGGGGCAGCCGACCCTCTCGTCAGCGCCATCCTGACATTGTACGTCTCAGGAGACTCCTTGGTGGATTCTGACAACAACAACTACATTAACACAAAATCCAAGGCCGACCAGCCACCCTACGACATCGACTTCGGCGGCCACCCCAACGGCCGATTCACTAATGGTCAAACCACCGCCGATTTCGTCGGTGAGCCTTATTCATATTTCAACCAAGTATTTATTCATGAATTGTGGTTGCATTCATGCATGCAGCTCAACTGAACGCCCTTCCCTATCCACCTCTATTCATGGGACTGTCGAAGGCTCATAGGAAGAGCACAAGGACGGGGGTGAATTACGCGTTGGGATCATGTGGAATCCTCCCCGAGACAGGAAGTGTATTTGTACGTACCTTTTACAAATCCAATCCAGATATCATTTTTTTTGATAAAAACATTACTCATCGGTTTTACTAAAACGTGGAATTAATGGAAGGGAGGATTCTTATCCCTGGACAAAAAAATTGATCTATTTGAGACCACAATTAAAAATGACTTGCCACCGCAATTCGACGATTCCCAGCAGCTCACAGACCACCTGTTGGCAGCGCTGTTTTTCATCCATGTCGGGGGCAACAAATTCCAAATTTCCCCATCCATTGTACTCTCCACTAACATTTTCACTCCTTACCTTGTTGATGAATGGGTGAAATGGGTGAAAAGGATATATGGGCTTGGGGCGCGAAAGATCTTGGTTGCTGATGTTGGTTCGGTGGGGTGTCTGGCAACAGTTTTTTCCTTGCAAGACCGTTGCTTCCAGCCCATAAACAACGTCATTTCAAAGTACAATACCGTTTTAATGGAAAGAATCTACGAGCTGTCGTCCATCTTTCTCAGATCCACATTTGTGCCCCTCGATGGCTTCCAATACATTTAAAAACTTCTCGATTTCCCAAACTAATTTGGTGAGATTTGTTTACATTTTTCATCATGGCCCTCTTTCCTTCATAGAAATCCAAAATAATTACAAATTTGATGACTTGTGATGCAAGATTTGAGAGCCCATCCAAACCGTGCTTCACGTCTGCCAACCCGACGATGGTGTTCCAGAATATAAGTAGCCACATCAACTTTGATGGCGTTCACCCAACTCAGTTCATCCACTTCAATGTGGAAAAAGATTGCTTTCAAGACCCATCAATATGCACTCCCCTCACTTTGAGGCAGCTATTGAGCCACCATGCCTAAAAGTCATGTTCTCGAATGAGCATCCTCTCCATTTCCCACCTAAAATGATGGGTTAATTAATTTGAGGCCTGCATGGCGACGGGTGACAAGAGGGAGGTGGTCTGATCTCCTTAATTATAGTTTTTTTAATGGTAATAAAGCTAATTACCCCAATACCCCCTACATGCATATGCCTAACAGTGTCATCAATGCCTTTTTTTCCACAAAAAATCTTTGATCTAATATATTATTATCAAATAGTATGGGAATTTCAATTCGTCACCACTATACAATCGTTACATTGATACAAATAATTCTAAACACATATATTATACTTTTTTTCTTATAAGGTATGTATTTAGATTGTAAATTTAATTATAACATATTTTTTAAAACTATTACTGGTTATTTGTTTATACAAACAAAATACATTAAAAAAAATTACATATAGATAATGCGTATACATGTATATATATAAATTTATTCAAGTATACACACACATATATATTTTTATAATTACATGCATGCATATTACAATAATTATTAACAAATATACCGATCCATGAGTACATGAAAATATTTGTATGTACATGAATGCACCCATGCGAATATAAAAGTATTTACAAATATAATTATTTATAAGTATATAAAAATAGAAATAGATACAAACTCACATACATATATCACATAAACACACATTTATATACATAAACATATTTATAATTATACATATAATTTTTTTTGTTATATATGATTTAGAATGCATTTTTTACACATTATTTAGAAATTAAATTTTATATACCAACATATCAATAAATATATATAAAAATTACTGATCAAGTACACACATATATATAAATCAACTAATATGTATATATATATAATGTATTCTTACACAATTATGTATATACACGATGAAAATATATATAAATAATTATATAAAACATTATTTAAGTTATTTCCCTTAAAAAAAGTACATACATACAACCATCCATAGATTTTTATTAATATATGTACACACACATATATTCAAGTATATGCATAAATATATATTATTATAATTACTTACATACACATTACTACATTTTTTCCCACTCAAAATATGTGATCTAATATAATCTTTTCAAATGGAATCAGAATTACAATCTGTCATCATCAATGTGATTGTTTCATCGATGCGAATAATTCTAAACCCATATATGATATTTTTTTTGAATTTTAATTTTTTTTCATATATAGATATATATTTTTAGTGTAAATTTATAGTATAATTTTCAAAAACTCTTACTGGTTATTTGTTTATACAAACAAAATAAAATAACAAATAGATATAGATAATTTTTTTAGAAAATTAATGAGTATACGTGTGTGTATATATATTCAAGTATATGAATACTTACAAATATATATTAATATAATTACATGCACACATATGAATATAATTATTTACAAATATACATATCTATCAGTACATGAAACTATATGTATGTACATGCATGTACCGTGCAAATATAAAAGTATTTACAAATCTAATTATTTACAAGTATATATAAATAGAAATATATACACACTTACATACATATATCATATAAACATATATATATATACATAAACATATATATAATTATACGTACAACATAAATCTTATTGTATAAAATTTAGAATGTATTTTTTGTATAGACTTTCCGTAGGAATTAATTTTTTTATACAAACATATAAATGAACACATCTAAAAATTACTAATCGCATACACACACATGTATACAAATAAATGAATATGTGTATATATATATATATATATAAATAATTTATTCTTACATAACTATGTACACAAAATGTAAATATATATAAATAAATATATATACTAATTAAGTGTTATATGTACTGTATACAAAAAATACACTTTAAAATACATTTATAATATTTGCATATACTTATATATATGTATAATTGTACATAATTACACTAACATATTTACATGTATGAATATTTATATATGAGTATGTATGTATATGTAATAATATTTAGTTGCATGTATGTACATGTATTAAAAAATATTTACAAATACTCATATGTGCATATACCTAAAACAATTATTGATCACACACATATATAAAAACAAATGAATACACAAACACATAGATGATGCATTTCCACGATAGAGGGAGTATTTGAATGAATCGTGTTTGTAGGGTGTTTTCTAGAAGTACCTATGAACGGTATCAGAAATATTTATCCACCGTACCTTGAAAATACCTCAGTCTTCTGACAATGTCTTGGAAATCCAACGTTTGTTCGACGATGCCTTCGAGAATATCTTCAATAGACGATGCCTTGTGAAGATTGAGGTGTATTTGAAGGAAACTTCTTTCTAGGTCACATTCAGTAAGGAGCCTGAACCTGTATCAAGGTAGCAGATCGATGATAACAATTTCCAGGTTGCGAAATGGTAGGTTTTTCGGGGAATGGATGAAAGGAGATTGAGATTTATGGAGGGGGTCCGAGGGAGTGATACAGATGTGAGGGATATGGAGATATTCAGTGGGGGTAGGGTGGGAAGCTGGGAGCGGGGGAACAATGACAGGGGGAGCAGAGGGGCACTGAGAAGAGGATTATATGGCTTGACGGAGAGTGGGAGACAGAGACCGTTGATTTGCGATCTGGGAAGTAGATGATTTTGGATCGAAATAGGGACGTGTTATAGTATAATGGATAATAGATTTAACCCCTTACACAAACCGACGAATCCCCCCCTAAAAATAGATATCCCGTCGCATTAAAAACCACTCATTCCTTCACACAGAGAAGAAGAGAAGTCTCATTCAGGATTAATGGAGATAAGCCTCCAGTGCCCCTCATATATTCTCCCCCTCCTCATCTCCCTGTCGCTGCATTTCCAGCTCGTGCCATGCATCCCCGACCCCGAAATATTCTTCGCTCAGGTCCCTCCGATCGGGGCAGCCGGCCCTCTCACAGGCGCCATCCGAACTTTGTACGTCTTAGGAGACTCCTTGGTGCATTCCAAAAACAACAACTACCTTAACACAAAAGCCAAAGCCGACCATCCTCCCTACAACATCGACTTCAACGGCCACCCCAACGACCGATTCACTAACGACCGAACCACCGCCGATTTCATCGGTGAGCCTTATTCATATTTCAACTAAGTATATATTAATGAATTGTGGTTGCATCCATGCATGCAGCTCAACTGAACGCCCTGCCTTCCCCGCCTCTATTCATGGGACTGTCGAAGACTCAGAAGAAGAGCACAAGGATGGGGGTGAATTACATGCCGAGCTCATGTGGAATCCTCCATGAGATAGGAAGTGTATTTGTACGTAACTTTTATGAATCCAATACATATCTCATTTGTTTTAATAAAAAAATTACTCACCGATTTTACTAAAACATGGAATTAATGGAAGGGAGGATGCTTATCCCTGGACAAACAAATTGATCTGTTTGAGAGCACAGTTAAAAATGACATGTCGTTGTAGTTTCACGATTCCTAGAAGCTCACAGACCACCTGTTGGTGGCACTGTTTTTCATCCATGTCGGGGGAAACGAATTCCAAATTTCCCCATCCATTGTACTCTCCAATGACATTTTCTCCCCTTACCTCGTCGATGAATTGGTGAAATGGGTGCAAAGGCTATATAGGCTTGGGGCGCTTGTTTCCTCTGGAAATGGGGATAACCTCGTTGATTTAAGGTTCAAACATTCCAAGCGGTTTATAACGGGTTTGTTCGTAGAACTGGAAACATACAATGATTCCATATCCATTTGGACCTACTTTCCAAAGGTAGGTTCTCATTAGTTGTGAACTGATGAGGCTTAAGAATTTTCATTGGTCGAGAGGATGGGAGGTCAGACTCATCACACCTTTTTTAGGGGAATTATTGTCTACTATGGGACTCTATTTATAGATTTAAGTTATGTTCGTGAATCCTTATTAAAGCACCAAGTATGAAAATGAGCTTTCCTTTAGATCTAACAATCAATGATTGATATGTAGGAGATTTAGAGAATATTTTATATGTATTTGAGGTTCTTCATCGATAGAGAATCATCTATATTTATTTAGAGATTCTTAGTCAATGGTATCCTTCAACACATTATATAGAAATCTCTTGGTCATTATGATAACCATACTGGTTTTAAATCCACTCAGCGGGGCACTTGATGTTCATTGTCATTCAGAAGGACGTAGATTATTTCAGAGTTGGGATCGTACCTGCAGATGGGCTACCTACGTATCCTTTATTTAGAAAATGAATCAGAACCCACATATTTTGAGTAAAGAAGTATGAGGTTTATGCATGATTAATGGATCAAAGAAATATGTCATAATTACTTTTACGCTCTAAGCTCACGTGAGTCATGCTCGGTGTGAGAAAAAAGAGGTATTGGTAAAACCAGACAATTGTGTCAGGAAAGATGCAATCATAAGAAATGACGTGGGGCTTATGTATGTATGACTGCCCAAATAGATAGAGATCGGGACTTATTTCAGAGAAGAAGTCCGGGAACAGGGTCTATAAAGGTATATATGCTTTTATGGAGATTTGGATACTCTAACTTGGGGCTTACTCCTGAGGAAGATGCCAAAATTAGAGGGATCTTATGATTTGGGTTTTATTCCTGAGAAGGAAGTCCAAATCAAAATAAATTAAGTCTGGTTAAGAGAAATTATGACTGGGGATTATTCTTGAGAAGGAGGCCCAGGTTAAGGGACTTGAGAAATGGGGCTTACTCCTAAGGAGGAGGCCCAGGTTAGGGGACTTGTGACTGGGACTTACTCCTAAGGAGGAGGCCCAGGTTAAAGGGAATTATGACTGGGGCTTAATCCTAAGGAGGAGGAGACCCAGATCAAAAGAAATTAATACTGGGGCTTACTCCTAAGAAGGAGGCCCAGTGATTAGGGAACTTGGGGCTTACTCCTAAGGAGGAGGTCCATATTTGGGAATTTAAAGACCAGGGCTTACTCTTGAAAAGGAGTCCCAGGTTAAGAGAACTTGGACTGGGGATTACTCCTGAAAAGGAGGCCCAGGTTAAAGATCCTCTCATCTTAAAGGATGAGGTTTAATGGACGAAATCTCTAACCTTAGTGACATAAAGATATGTAAATCACTAGGTTTTGAGAGATGTTCCACAAAATTTCTTTCAGATAAGGAAGCCAAACCAGGAATCATGCCATAAATAGCTTTGAAGAGGGTTCTGAAGGCTAAATCTTGAAGAGGAGAGGTGGGTTTGAATAAGAGAGGTGAATAGGTAGGAGAGGTATCCAAAAAGAAGTAGGCGCGCAGGTCCTGCGTGGGCACGCATGTCCTAGTTGCGCATGTATACCTGTGCGACACATAGGTACCTACGTGATGGTCAAACTATAGGGTAATACTTGGGCGAGGCTTGGATCAAGCCCTTAGTATTTCCCCTAGGGTCTTCTAAAAGATAGGAGCGCAGGTTCTGGTGAAGGGATAAGGCGGCGTGCAGGTGTGTCTACTTCCCTTAAGGGTTTAAACACCTAGGAACGTAGGTGTTGATGAATTTCAACACTTAGACCTTGTTTCCCCTGTTTAGATCTTCCATTCTAGGTAATAAATTACCTTATAAGTGTTCGGAAGACTTCCATAAGATACTAGGGCACCAGGAGCTCGAATATGAGTTTTAGAATTTTTCCGTCCTTGAAATGGGGGGCCCACAGGGGGTATTTATAGGCTGGTGAAGAACCTGGGTGAAAATCAGATAGGGCGTGCAGGTCACCTGCGCGCCACATATTGGGCGCGCAGGTACCCTACACGACCGTGATGGAACTTGCACGGCCCCTACTGAGACAAATCCTCTTTCATTCCTTTGTCAATTTTTGATGTTTCTTCAAAGGATGAATCAATTTTGACTAAGGTACTCCCTTTTTTTAGTTGTTTAGACTGTGTGGCATAAGGAGTGTCAACAAAAGTCCCCCCTCAGAGTTGGATCTGAAAGAAAATGAGGATGTGACTCTGAGGTAAAGAAGAAAACCAAGGAACTTTTGCGCGCAAGTGTTGAGCACACAGATGATGTCGCACAGGTGTGATTCGCGTAGGCTTCAGCTCACAGGGGTGCGGCCTGCCTATAAATATGCGTCCATTCTTGTGCAAAGCACCCGGTTTTGAATAGTTCGAGCTCTCGCCGCGCAGGTTTCTCTCAGTGCGCAGGTTGCTGATTTTCTGCGATTCTTTGCTTTTATTTGTGTCGCGCTACTACAGAGGTATTTTGACCTATGCTGTGATACCTACGCGCCACAAACCTGCACAATAGATTTATATTTGTGCGCCAAAATTGGACTTGCACGCCTTAATGCCTTAGACATTTTTTTACTTTTCTTCAGAAATTATATGAAAAATCAACTCACATAAGAGTTAATTATTTTACCTTTTTGCAGATTCAATGGCTCCTAGAAGAATTGGAACGGCTGATGAGCTGTCTAGCAAGCGGATTGATGACATGATGAACATTTTTGGCCATGATTACTATGATATCTGCGACAACACTCTCCCAGATTTGGCTAATTACTTGAAGAAATGTCATCTTAATTTCCCATAGAGCATCTACCTGCCTCTGTATGGTCATGGTCATCTTCAAGGAGTCAATGTTCCAGATGCAAAGAACTATATGCCTGAGATGTAGCTGCACTGCTACTCCTCTATTTCGGTTATGCTGTGCATTAAGATCAATAACAATGGTGTGAAATTTCAAATTTTTCCTCCATGCCATTTCCTTGTAGATATGAAAATGGAAAACCCATGGGCTGAAATGTTTTTCACTTCCGGTTGGTGGAGAGAAGACAAAAATGGAATTAGAACAATATCTGAAAAGAGTAATCTCTCCAAATGGATCTTTACTTTCAATTCTTCATTCTAAAATCCATGTATCCATTTTCCAAGTCTCTTGGACAAAAACAGAGTCACTGTTTAATCAGCAGAAAATTTTCTCAAACTACACTCAAGAACATTCTTTTACAATTGTTCCAAGAAGAGATGGTATCACTACATCTCTTATTGTATCCGGTTGAAATGAATTCCAGGTGGATTTTGATGAATCTAGGGATGACGTAAATCAAATGAAGAGTTATGTTGAAAGTCTTTTGTAATTACTGAAAAAGAGAAGAGACTCCAGTCTGTGGATGTCCTTCTAACTCTTGTGCATCAATGAAAAACACTTTCATCTTAAATCATTTGTGCCTGAATTCTCTTTCTATGTGCTTTAAATTTTTACCTAAGCCAATGGGCCTAGTAAGAATAGTTTGATTTTTTTACTAGGATTATAAAAATAACCCTACAAACTTTGAATCTTGTAATTGATCAATATTACCTAAATCATATGAAATGTATGTTTAGTGAGATGGGACTTGAATTTTGTTTAGAGCTCCCTTGTCTTTTATGGGCAGTTTAAAGTCATTCACGTCAGACATAAAAAGGATAATGTTTAAGGTCGAAATAGATTTGAATGAATGGATTAAAATTGACTCAATTCCTTAACAATTTATCTGAAAACATATTACCACACTCAAGTATGAGGGAAAATATGTAAACTATGACTTAAGAAATTTTGAATCTGAGGAATGGTATGAAAAAGGACTAAGAAGGCATTAGAAGAAGTAGTTCCCAAGAATGAATTTACCACTATTTAACAAAACTTTTAGGGGGTTGAATTATGTAGGTCCGCTTAAGGGCATTGGTTGCATAGTCAAATAATATCATCTTTTGGCTGACAGGTCCATTATATAGACTACTTATGCAAGGCCGCCTAAGGGCATGTGCTGCATAGTCAGGCAAAAGAACTCTCAGAAATTTACTTTTCTACTGCTAAAAATCCAGTGGAAGTTTATGGGGATTCAAATTTTCCAAAACATAGAGTTTGATGTATGGAGAGAGGTACTTAAATATGGAGAGGATATTTCCAAACAAGATTATCTAAGAACTAGATGAATGTCACTCCTATGAAAGTCTGACCCAAACGTAGGGAAGGGAAATATAACCCATAGACTTGAATACTTTCAAATCATGAAAAAGAACACGGGACAAATATGTTAAGGATGACTATTTTTTTTGTGGATCCCTACATATTGTCGTTAAGACAACTAAGGAAAAAAGAGGTTTTCTTCCCAAGAATGAAGTTACCATTATTTAACAAACCTGTTAGGGGGTTTAATTATATAGGGCCACCTAAGGGAATTGGATTCATAGTCAAATAATAGTATATTTTGGCTGACAGGCCCATTATGTAGACTGTTTATGCAAGGCCGCCTAAGGGAACGTGCTGCATAGTCAAGCAAAAGAACTCTTGGGAATCAAACATTTTGTGACCAGAAGTTGAGAAAAGGGTTATGGAGATCTGGAAGTATTTAAGATTAGAAGTATGACACATAAAAATGGTCATTGTTCAATGCATGTATAGATACACAGACCAATGCCAACCATAATCATGTTGTGGCTGGGTCCTGTATTGAAATGTTGGACTTCACTACATATCTCATAAGGATGGGAATCAAGCCATACATAGTTCTTGAAATACAGTTTAACGTCATGTGGGATGAGAGTGTAGGAAATCTTAGTTTAGGGTCATAGAGCTCAGACCATAATAATGAATACACAGTGTGTGTTTTCACAGGGACTTTTCAGCCAGGGGACTGAAAATAGAATTTGGGGTTAGGCCCAAAGACTTGGGGCTGGATTAGAGGGATGCTCGAATGTTCCTATATATCCCATAAGGATTGGAATCAAGCCCACATAGTTCTAGAAATACCCTCTGTACAGATTTGGTTCATACAAGTGAAGGGTTAAAGAGGACTTTAGTGCAATGATGGTTTGAACCAAGATAAAAGGTTCAGGCATTTCCATGTATGCACATAGTATTTGGAATATAACATGATTGGAGATCAATGTAAATAATGATTCCATCTCAGGTGAGGGTATCAAAGAATTTTGTAGTTTATTTTCATACAGGAAAAAAGTGTTGTACAGTTTAACCTCATATAACAAGGAAAAAGGTGAACCAATGTGAAAATATTGATTCCGGGGGCAGCTTCACGAGTCAACATTGTATGAGATGGAGGTGAACCGATGTGAAGATATTGATTTTGGGCTTGAACCTCGGGAGGTTGCCTACGTACCCATCTTAGAAGGTAAGGATCAAAGTCTGCATAGTTCAATTAAAGAATGAATTAGTGATCAAGTTGTTCTTGGGAACAACGACCTAAAAAATGATATTGGGACTTACACATGGTTAGTGGCCCATAGAGGGTGTTATGGTTGAAGTTTACTCTAATCTCACGTGATTCATACTCAGTGTGAGAAACAAGAGGTAGCAAAAACCTTAACGATGCACAATTTAATGTCATGTAGAACATATGAAGAGACTATGCAGTTTAAACTCTTGCAGTGAGCACTATTGGTGCTGCACAGTTTAATGTCATGTAACAAGGAAAAAATACAGTTTAACGTCATGTAAGACGTATTAAGGGACTTATGTACAGTTTAGCTTCATGTATCTAGGACGATGGGGACAATACAGTTTAACGTCATGTTGGACGAAAGGGGGACTGTGCAGTTTAATGTCATGTAGTAAGGACAAAAGAGGGCACAGTTTAACGTCATGTTGGACGTATTAGGGACTTTTTCACATTTTAACGTCATGTTGGATGATGGTGCGAATAGTTTAATGTCATATGCATAGACCGGCGATGGCGCAATTTAACGTCTTTCTGGACATAAGGGACTATGTAGTTTAAAGTCTTGCAGCAAGGACAACACAGTTTAACATCATGTTGGACAATAGGGATGCAAATAGTTTAAGGTCATATGCATGGACCATAAATGGTGCAGTTTAACGTCTTGTTAGACATAATGGAATATTCAGTTTAAAGTCTTGCAGTAAGGACAACATAGTTTAACGTCATATTGGACGATAGGGATGCAAATAGTTTAAGGTCATATGCATGGACCGTACCGATGTATTTTGTGTTTATACAAAATACTTATTCATAAATATGGCATTGGTTAGAGTAGTGATGAGTTCTCCATCCATTGAGATTAAAGAATATGCTCCATTGGAGTAGACCATATGTATTGAATAAGGTCCTTCCCATTTTGGCTCAAGCTTGGGAGGTTTCTTTCCTGGTATCATTGGAGTCCTAAGAACCAATACCAATTCTCCATAAATAAATGAACTAAGATAAACTTTTTTGTTGAAAGCTTGTGCTATTCGATTCCGATAGACTTCCAAGTGGTGAAGGGTGCACAATCTTTTCTCATCTAATCGTTCCAATTCATCCAATCGCTTTTGATATTATTCATCTGTAGATGAATAATCACAAATGACTAATCTGAGTGAGGGTAATTGAACTTCAATGGGCAAGAATTATTCCGTTCCATATACCAATGAATATGGAGTTGACCGCGTTTCAGTGCGGGTGGTGGTCCGATAAAACCATAAAGCATGAAAGAGTTTATCAGGCCATGACTTCTTATATTTATCCACTATCTTTTGCAGTATGTTTGAAAGAGTCTTGTTGAAGGATTCTATCTGGAAATTGGCCACTGCATGATACCGAGATGAATGATTGGATTTGATGTTGTATTCTTGATACAACCTCTTTACCTCAAATGAACAGAAGTTGGTGTCATTGTCCGTCAATATGGTATGAAGGACACCAAATATGGTAATGATGTTAGACTTGATGAAGTTAACAATTCTTTTATAACTAACTTATTTGAGAGGTATTGACTCTGCCCATTTGGAAAAGAAGTCAGTAGCAGTAAGAATATACTTAAACTGCTTGGCTGTAGCTGAAGGGTAAGGTCCTACCACATCCATTCCCCATGTGGAAAATGGCCACGAGTATTTAGCTGTATGAAGAAAATCTGGAGGTTGATGAATGAAGTTGGAACATACTTGGAAAGAATGAAACTTCTTCTTGAAATCAACACAATCTTGTATCATTGAAGGCCAAAAGAATCCAAGCCTTCGAATTTGATCAGATAGTCTATGTCCAGACTGATGGGCACCACAGACTCCTGCATGCACTTCTTTCATGACAACCATTGTCTCTTCACCTTCAATGCATCTTAAGAGAACTCCATCAAAACCTATTTGGTAGAGAATTTTCTCTAGGTGATCCGGACTATCATAAAGAGTAAAATTGACCACACATCGCCGGATTTGTTCGTTACCGGCTCTATCAGGTGGAAGTGTTCCATTTTGAAGGTATTCCCTGATAGATGTCATCCATTATGTAACATGAACATATGGTTAAGAAATGGGACTAATTTTATTGATTTCCTATGTTCTGGTTTGAACATAAGGTGAAATTGTATGACAGTGGGAAATACTGATGACTGTCTCGTCCCGATTTGGATCTTCCAGAGCTGTGGCTATATTAGCCAGTGCATCAGCTTGGGCATTTTGTAACCGCGGGACATAAGAAAATGTCGGTTCCGTAGGAAATTCCGCCATTAACTCTATGACGTAATCATACAAATGGATTAACTCTTCTTTTCTGATGGCTTAATCCCCATTGACTTGTTTGATTACCAGGTCTGAATCACCTTTCACCTTTAAGTGATTCACTTGTTCTTGAAGCGCCAACTCCAATCCTGCAATGAGAGTTTGGTATTCTACTTCATTATTTGTCCCGCCTCCCAACAATGAGAAGGAATAGGGTAGCACTGCCTTTTCTAGAGAAATGAGTACAATTCCTAACCCAACTTTGTTGAATTTAGGATCTTCCATTTTCCTCCCTATTGGACTTCTGGAAGCACCATCAAAGTACATTTACCATGTTTGAAGATTATATTGAATAGAAAATACTTATTCATCAGGAAGTTCAGTATCTAAATATGTATATTATACTGAAGGATGTTCAGTAAGGAAATCAGCCAGATCTTGGCCCTTTATTTCCTTTTGAGACACATACTAGATATCAAATTGCTGCAAAATAACCTCCCACCTTGCCAGACATCCTGTAAGCATTAGACGGCTAAGGATGAATTTGAGCGGGTTATTGAGAGATACAAATTGGACCTCGTGATGTTGAAGGTAGTGTCTCAACTTCTTAACAATAAATATTAATGCTAGGAAGCACTTCTCAATACTTGAATATCAGGTTTCTGCTTCATGCATAGTCTGACTGAGATAGTAGAGGCTGTTTTCATTCCCAACATCATTCTTCTGAGCAAGAAAGGCACCCAATGATCGCTCTAAAGCTGTAACATAGAGGATAAGTGGTCTTCCTTAAATAGGTGGCATTAATACCGGTGGACTCAAGAGATATTTATTGAGAACATTGAATTATTCTTGACATTCTTCAGTCCACTGGTAAGTGATTCCATTCTTCATCAACTTGGTGAAGGGTAAACTTTTGCATGCCAAATTGGCGATGAAATGCCGAATATAGGATAAGTGTCCTTGAAGTCCTATCAATTATTTAAAATTTCGAGGAGGTGACATACCAAGGATTGACTTTGTCTTATCAGGATCGACTTCGATACCACGATGGTGTATAACAAAGCCAATAAATTTTCCTGAGGTTACCCCAAAATCACATTTTAAGGGGTTCATCTTCAAATTATGTTGCCAAAGTTTGTGGAATATGAATTCCAAATCAGCCAAGTGATTAGAACGTTGTTTGTATTTGACCACCAAATATTCCACATAACACTCAACAAACTTCCCTAAAAAGGGTTTGAAGATACGATGCATGGAACGCTGATATGTTGCACCCGCATTCTTTAGGAAAAAGGGAATTACCCAATAGCATAACACACCCTGAGGGGATCTAAAGGCTGTAGATTCTTCATCTTCTGGAGCCATTTAGATTTGATTATACCCGGAATATCCATCCATGAAGGAAAGTGCTTCATATCCAGCTGTTGCATCAATTAACAGTTCTGTGATCGGAACTGGAAAATCATCCTTAGGAAATTGCCGATTAAGATCTCTTAAATCAATGCAAACTCTAATTTGTCCGTTCTTCTTTTTCACAGGGACAATATTATCCAACCATTTGGGATATTGAACTTCTATGACGAAGTTAGCTTTGATAAGCTTATCCACTTCAGCTTTAATTTTGGAAGCATAAGTTGGGTGTGTTCTTCTTGCAGCTTGCTTAAATCCTCGATGTTCTTCTGGAAAACCCAAACGATGAGTAGAAACATCAGGATCAAGCCCGGGCATCTCTGTATAGTTCCAAGCAAATATATCTTGATTTTTATTTAAAAATGAAATATACATTTCTTGATCTTCAAGAGTCATGGATGCACTAATTAAAGTGGGATGTGGATCTTCTTTTGTACCCAGATTTATTTCTATGAGTTCATCCACAGTGGTAGAGATACCCTCTTCAAAAGTTGGAGGAGCATCTCTGGGATCTTCCTCTTCTTCTTCAACATGTGTTATTTCTTCTGCTTCTACTTTCATAGTATACGATGAAGCAGAATTTCCATGATCAGGAGAGATGTTAAAATTTGAACATATTGAAGAAGAGGATTCCATTTCTAAACCTATTGATGATGAAGGGTTTTCCTTGGGTAATAAAGAGGAGATGATGGATTGAGAATCGACATCATCGTTCACCTCTGACATTTCTATAACTTCTTCTGGCCTAGTTGGAAAAGTATAGACTTGTTGGATTTTAGTGGATGAAATGAAGACATCTCCATTTGAGCTTTCATCATTGCTTGGTGAGTCACCAATTTCTCCCATGTTGTCTGGCTTGATTACTGTAATTGACATTATGGAAGTTTCCATAAGAGTATTTAGATTTGGGTCTATCCCGTCAATTTGACTGATAGGCAACACATAATCTGTACTCACATGTGTAAATGGATTTACTGGAATCTTTTCCAAACCAAATGAAGCATTAACCTTGGTAACCTCCCTTACCGTGGGTTTCTCCTCACCCTTCATGTGATAAAATTCCACCTCAATGTATTGATATTCACATGTCTTGAATGAGGATTTATCACCATACAATGTCCCAATTTGACCATCAAAACAATATTTGAGACATTGATGGTATGATGAAGGGATAGCCGCATGTTGATGTAGCCAAGGTCTTAAAAGAAAAATATTGAAGGCTGTATCATGATCAACAACCATGAAATATGAATTGGATACAAGGTCTCCAAACTGAGTTCTCAGTGTAATCTCACCCAGTGGTTCTTGTTCATTTTTATCATACCCTTGCAACATCAAAGTAGAAGGAGATAAATCAGATTCTGTGAGGCCCAATTGACGAAGTGTATGAATGGGGATGAGGTTGAATCCTGAACCATTATCAATGAAAGATCTTTGGATGTCTACACCATTGACCTTTCCAAATAAGTACAAAGGTCTAATATGGCCATGCACAACATCATCTTCATCTTCATCTGTAAAAGATATCACTGCATGACATTCTATAGGATTATTCTCTACATGGTAGACTTCAGCTGCAATAATTTCAGTTTCAAACTCCTAAGGACTTGAAAAAACCTCAATGAGTGCCTCCCGAAGATCCTTTGATAGATTCAAAGCATCCAGAATTGATAACTTGGCTAGTAATTGGGCCAGGTGTTTCAATACATCATACTTTTGATCCAAAGGTCTGCGTTTCCCAACAGGAACATGTGGTTTAGAGGGTGCCTTGGAAGTTGATGCTTTGGATGTAGATGCTTCCTGTATCGGGGTAGGAGTTGGAAATACCCCTGTATTTGGAAGATTAAACCGAATAGGTCTATTTTTTGAGAGGACAAAGGCGGAACTTCTAACCGATCCTCCAAAATAACTATGACAGGACTGAATCTGCTATTGGTGGAAGAATTTTCTTGTTCTTGTTGAGCCCGCTAAAGGGCTCTGCCATGAGTTTCTGCTGCATACATAGTTCTAGAAGGGGTAGAATTGGAATAGTGGTTTCTGGGATATCCACGTCTTCCTCTGTATCCCAGACTTCTGGAATTCCCTCTAACTCCTTTGTTTGATACAGGGAACTCAGGTTCATCGAGATCGAAACTACGACTGACATAAGGATCTATTAAGTGAATCATATTAACAAAACCAAAGATCAACTCTTAATCTGATGAAGACTCAACCTGACTAGCTAGTTTAGGCTGCGTCTTTTGGTGGGATGGTGCCCGTGTATTCGAAGTTGATGACATAAAATCTGCCAGAGTCAAAGACAACTTGGGTTTTGACACGATCTCATCTTCTTCTGATTGTTCCTCTTTCTTTGAATTATGCAGTTTCTTTGAGGATTTTACCTTTGATGAAGGGGGTTTGCTATGGAATTCATAGAAGAAGACACAGTTGGTTTCTTCAATTGTGTTTGCAAAATGACATGAGTTCAGTTGATCATTTTTCTGACCATCCAATCATCATACTTCTGCACATTTTTGTTTTTGACTTCCTGCCACTCGCCTTCTTCCTCTAGATTTATAGCAGTAACACATGCTACCTGAGCTGAAGAACCTTTCATTTTGACTTGTCCCGAGTCCACCATTTTTTGCAGGAGGTCTTTGAAGACAAAACACTCCTGAATGGGATGCCCCAACATCTGATGAAAGGGGAAATAGTTGGGACGGTCTTCATCTCCTTCCTTGTTTGGCCTTTTGGACCTTGGAAATTGAACCAAATTATTTTCCAGAGCCTAAATTAAGTAACCAGGAACTTGTTCATTTCAGAAAGAGTAAAATTTTCTTTTCAAATCCTCAAATTTTTTTCGTCTTTGATCTCTTTGATCATCTTGACAAAACTGCCTCTGTTGTTGATGCTCAGGAGGTGGAGCCCTTCGGGAAGATGAAGGTTTTGATGTAGAAGCAGGTACAAGTGATTGTTTAAGTATAATTGTAGCAGTCACTACTTTAACCATTCTCCTTTTTGGAGCTGATGGAATTACACGAGTTTTATGCTTAGTCTTCATAAGATAATCTTCAATCTGTTGAGTGATTTAAGTAAGGTCTCAAAACCCTCCTGTGTATTTCACAGGGATCAACGGTGTGCGTAACTCATCACGCAAATTTGCCACATAGATTAACAACAATTCTTCTTTAGGGAGTACTAAGATTAGATAATATGTTAATCCCTTCCAGTGAGCAATGAAATCTGAAACCCTTTCATTCTCCCTTTGCTTACAATTTGTAAGATAAAAAACTGTTGTCTTTGGAAAAGTTGAGCTGAATTGAAGAAGAAATCGTTGACGAAGATCTTCCCATCCAGTAATTGACCGGGATTGCAAGCTTGTGTACCAAACAAAAGCAGGCCCTTGTAATGACTGTACAAAACACCTGAGCTTAACTACTTCCTATTGATGAGGGGTTCCTATAATAGGATCGCAACTAGAAACAAAATGTGTTAAGTGTTTCTCTGGATCTCCCAAACCATTAAATATTGGGAATGTGGTACTTGAAAAATTTGATGGGGGAGGAATCGTATCAACCCATTCAGGGTAAGATCTCTTTTCTGGTTGAATTTTAGCACGCTTTCACTCCATATCTTCCAACCGAGCTGTTAATGAATCAATAGTAGTTATTAACTTTTGAGAAACATCCGGTTGATCTTGGTCTTGAGTAGGTGCACTAACTAGAGCTTGGACAGATGTGGTGGCTGGTACTGCAACTGATGGTAGCACCATCGATTGTTGTTGCACATGACCCGTAGGATTAGACGTGTGAGGGTGTACTGGTAGAGGAGGATATTATTGATCCATATCAGTAGCCACAACAAATTCCCTTAGCTGACTGACTCCATCATGCTTAGGAGGAATACTGCCCAGAAGTAGTTTTGCATTCAACCTCCTAAATTCCTTAATTTATTCCTCCTATTGTGCAAATCTTTGCTCTAGTGAGAGAGATTGGCCTTCTCCAGAGGAAGGGTATGTAACCTGATTCTTTCCTTTCCCTTTGTTGGATCCCTTTTGGAGAGGGGGAAGTGGGTTATTTGAAGGAACACCCAGATTCTGGGTAAGCCTTTGATTTCATGTACGCACACCTTCTTCATTTGTGTCTGTGCGTACAACTTCTTGAGAAGGAACCTCTTCATCTGATCCCTCTGAGTGAGCCTCACGTTCTAGAGGATCAGCAACAATGAAATTGATGACATTAATTGATGCATAATTAATTTCATCCATTCTATTGGAATTTTTGAGATATTTTCTTCTTCAATGTCCCTGATGAGACATTGCCTTTTGTCGATTTTATCCCTCAAGAACTTCTTGACGAACTATAATTTGGAGGGAATCTCCTGATAATTTTGCTCTGCGTTCCTCTTGTGGATTCTTCCCTAATCGAGATAAGACTTACTTTCTCTAAGGAAGATATTGATGATTTGAAAAAGTCTCCAGTCCGGTGGACTGAGGTTGTTTCTTCTCAACTCCTCAAATCATATTTGTTGATTCTGAGGGTTGGGTTAAAAGATTCCCCAATCTGGAAAGCTGGGGTGGTTCTTGAGCTACTATATCTGAGACTTTATTGAAAGCTCTCTTGATCTTGTGGACTTTAGTCCAGAAATTGGATGGATGCATCAACCTACATCCACTTTTATCACCCGGATCAAATGAACGCTGGATGATTTCTGACACTTCTGTCACTTGATGGTGTGCTTGATCTAAACAAGAAGCCTATTCAATATTCTCATTTTCTTGATGCATGAGTAATTCAACAACTTGTTCTATGTATTCTTGAATTTGAGAAGAACTAGTTGAAGCCTGTTCTTGAGCAAGCCTTTGATTACAAACAAAGCCAATTGGTTGTGGCCGGCCATGGGCAATAACATTGCATGAGACCATTTTCGGCGGGCTTTGCTGACTAGAGAGTACAGTGAATTGTAGTGCTCCATGAAAATCTCATCCCCTGATATGAATACCATATGGGGAATTTGAAATTAACTGGTGAAATCTTCTTAGTGCACCAAGGCATGAATGCTGAAGGGCTATCTACTGCTTTTCAGCCTTCGGATATCAAGAAACTAAGAGACATGCCAAATCAATTTGGCGTTGTAACCCTTCTATTATCTTGACATGATTTTCATATTCATCATAAGATAATATTTTATTTTTCAACTGAAAAGGTGTTTTCCATATGTTGAGACGAATATCATGAATTTCATCTTCCATCAACATCTCTGGAATGTCATAATGAGAGTCAGCCAGAGGCCAAAACATGACTGGTACTTCACCTTTTGCCAGCTGTTTTCTCATATTCAGCACTTCGTCTTTATCATTTGATGAAGATTCTTCTACCTGGTTAGACCAGAGCTGGTGCTTCCTTGTTGCTTCATCGGATTCAACAAGATTGGTAGAGAATTCACTGATCAAACTAGAAGATTAACGACCCAAGGGTGGTTCGGAGAATGACCTACACCCTGGGTTATCTTTTAATTTAGAAAGTATTTCACCTGCTAGTGGTAAAGCATCAGACATGACTGGCCTCACATTTTCAAGTGCCTCAAGATAAGAGGGTTTTCTCGTCACTACATTTTCCATTGGAGCATTTTCCAAGAAATGTGAATTACTACTGCGGAGAGGACTTTTGCAGCTATATTCGTCATCATGGGGAGGAACACCATGGTGGGTTACAACAAAAGATGAAACATTTTTCTCCTTGGTCTTCTGGCCACACAGAGGGTTCTTATGGCTCTCATCTGAAGATGAAACTTCGAGATCGACCGAATTGTCATGAAGAAAGCCTTCATGAGGAAGTGTCTGATGAAGACCTTCAGAATTAATGTTCCCACTATTGGGAAATGATGGAGTAAAATCTTGGATTCCAACAGATAATTGTCTAAGGGCTTCAAGAACTCCAGCATCGAGCAATGCCTTATTACATATTGGCTCTTGATTTCTTAACTGTGCTAGGTGAGTCTTCTTCTTAGACGGATTCTTACTCACTTTGGGAACCACTTGTTGATTAAAGTAGTTATTATGGGCAGGTGTATGTTCCTGCTCAGGAGAAATAGTCAAGTTAGGCTGATTATCTCCACTCAAATCAGGTGTATGTGCCTGACTTGGTTGTCTGTATGATATGGGGGAGTATGCCCCACAACCCTCTTGGACTGGAACAGAGGTGTGTGTCTGTTCCGGAGTGATATGTTGATGTGTCACTCCACTGTTAGGGATAGATTTATGTGTATTTCCCTGAGATGCTGCTGAAGCTGTTATAATATTCTGACAGGCATCCAGAATATGAGCATGAATTTTCTTCTGCTCTTTCACCATTTACAGAATGTGCTTGGTGATTTCAGCTGCCAGAATAGGGATATACATCCATTCCATTCTTGGAGTAGGTGTATGTTCCTACTCTTGTCCTCCTTTTTCTGTCAGTGAATTCTGACAGTACTCAAGTGTGGGGGAAGAGAGTTGAGTCTGCCTCCTGTTTGTCATTGGGGCTTTCCAATTGACTTCTCCGAGTGCTACCAAACGAGAATGTTGGTAGGCTTGATCAATAATAGCAGGTGTATATGCCTGCTAATTGCACTCCGTCGAACGTGGTTGACGAGATTCATTCAATACTGACAGACGAGGTTGCTGGCAGGATTGATGAGTGTAAGCAGGTGTATGTTCCTGTTTACCAGTTGTCAACACATTGGGTTAGCGAGCTTCATCTTATGTAGTCAGACGAGCCTACTAACTAGTTGATGATTTATAAACAGGTTTATGTTCATGTCTATAGTAATCTACCGGAATTGCCTGGCAGGACTGGCCTGTTTCTGCCATACGATTCTGCTGGACAACAGAATTAAAACGGACGGGTGTGTGTGCCCGCTCGTTTCTTTCCACCAAGTTAGTTTGGTGGACTTCTCCAGAAATGAAAGAGATAAGAACATGCTCACTGTTGACCGAATTTTTCCTCTGGCGGTTCGTCTTGCCTGCTCAGGTTAGAGGAACCTGAGCTGAACGCCTGGAGACGATACCCTCATCATGTTGAGGGCGCAATGCCGCACGAGTCTAGCGGCGATTGTTGATGGGAGCCCTCAAGAAGGACTCCTGTCTCCTTAAATTAAGGCCTTCAGTGGCCTTCTCATTCATATCCCCAGAATATGGGAGGTACTGGTGATTGAATTCCAGGGATAATGACCCGAAATGGTTGGAGACGGTGGTTGGCACCACCTACTTCTTGATCGCTGGTCGTTGCTGTCCGGACAACCAGGGTGAATTATTGACTTGGAGGGCTTGTCGAGCGTCCTCCAGAGTCAGAATAGTACCGTTTTGATGGTATTCCTTAACCAGCGCATTTTATACCTAGTGTTGAAGACGTTGAGTAGGTGATGTCATCCTCAGAGTGGATGATGATCCAACAGGAGCAGCAGCAGAGGCATTCACAACAGAGGTATTCACAGGTGTGAACTTAAGAGAAACCATTTCTGTAACGCAGAAGATCTTGGAAAAGAGTGTCTGTTTGATATAACAGATGTAATCAAGATAATTCCAGCCACTACATATTTTGGATGATCACATATTTTATTGATTCTTTTTTTGGCCCTCTCATTGAGTTTAAATAGGGGCCTAAAAAATAAGTAAAACATCATTTTTACTTGGTTAAGGATTCACGCCGGGTTCACCATTTTTGTTTCACGCTGGAAATGGGGATGACCTCATTTGTTTAAGGTTCAAACATTCCAAGTGGTTTCTAACGGGTTTTTTTGTAGAACCAGAAACATACAATGATTCCATATCCATTTGGACCTACTTTCCAAAGGTAGGTGCTCATTAGTTGTGAACTGATGAGGCTTAAGAATTTGCATTGGTCGAGAGGATGGGAGGTCGGACTCATCACACCTTTTTGAGGGGAATTATTGTCTACTCTGGGACTCTCTTTATAGATTTAAGTTATGTTCGTGAATCCTTATTAAAGTACCAAGTATGAAAATGAGCTTTCCTTTAGATCTAACAATCAATGATTGATATGTAAGAGATTTATATAATCTTTTATATGTATTCGAGGTTCTTCATCGATAGAGAATCATTTGTATTTATTTAGAGATTCTTAGTAAATGGTATCCTTCGACACATTATACAGAAATATCTTAGTCATTATGATAACCATACTGGTTTTAAAGCCACTCAGTGGGGCACTTGAAGTTTATTGTCATTCATAAGGACATAGATTATTTCAGAGTTGGGATCATAACCGCAGATGGGATACCTACGTATCCTTTGTTTTAGAAAAGGAATCAGAACCCACGTAGTTCTAGTAAAGAAGTATGAGTTTTATGCATGATTAATGGCTCAAATAAAGATGTCATAATTACTTTTACGCTTTAAGATCACGTGAGTCATGCTCGGTGTGAGAAACAAGAGGTATTGGTAAAACCAGACAATTGTGCCACGAAATATGCAATCATAAGAAATGATGTGGGGCTTATGTATGCATGACTACCCAAATAGATATAGATCAGGACTTATTTCAGAGAATTAGTCCGGGAACAGGGCCCATAAAGGTATATGTAGGTTCTCATTAGTTGTGAACTGATGAGGCTTAAGAATTTGCATTGGTTGAGAGGATGAGAGGTCGGACTCATCACACCTTTTGAGGGGAATTATTTTCTATTCCAGGACTCTCTTTATAGATTTAAGTTATGTTCGTGAATCCTTATTAAAGTACCAAGTATGAAAATGAGCTTTCCTTTCGATCTAACAATCAATGATTGATATATAGGAGATTTAGAGAATATTTTATATATATTCAAGGTTCTTCATTGATAGAGAATCATCTGTATTTATTTAGAGATTCTCAGTCAATGGTATCCTTCGACACATTATATAGAAATATATTGTTCATTATGATAACCATACTAGTTTTAAATCCACTCAGCGGGGCACTTGAAGTTTATTATCATTCAGAAGGACATATATTATTTCAGAGTTGGGATCGTACCCGCAGATGGGCTACCTACGTATCCTTTATTTAGAAAAGGAATCATAACCCACGTAGTTCGAGTAAAGAAGTATGAGGTTTATGCACGATTAATGGCTCAAAGAAAGATGTCATAATTACTTTTACGCTCTAAGCTCACGTGAGTAATGCTCGATGTGATAAACAAGAGATATTGGTAAAACCAGACAATTGTGCCATGAAAGCTGCAATCATAAGAAATGATGTGGGGATTATGTATGTATGACTGCCCAAATAGATAGAGATCATGACTTATTTCAGAGAAGAAGTCCGGGAACAGGGTCTATAAAGGTACATGTGCTTTTATGGAGATTTGGATACTCTAACTTGGGGCTTAATCCTGAGGAAGATGCCCAAATTAGAGGGATCTTATGATTTGGGTTTTATTCCTGAGAAGGAAGTCCAAATCAAAAGAAATTAAGACTGGTTAAGAGAAATTATGACTCGGGATTATTCCTGAGAAGGAGGCCCAGGTTAAGGGACTTGAGAACTGAGGCTTACTCCTAAGGAGGAGGCCAGGGTTAGGGGACTTGTGACTAGGACTTACTCCTAAGGAGGAGGCCCAGGTTAAAGGGAATTATGACTGGGGCTTACTCCTAAGGAGAAGGAGACCCAAATCAAAATAAATTAAGACCTGGGCTTACTCCTAAGAAGGAGTCCCATTGAATTGGGAACTTGGGGCTTACTCCTAAGGAGGAGGCCCATATTTGGGAATTTAAATACTGGGGCTTACTCCTGAAAAGGAGGCCCAGGTTAAGAGAACTTGGACTGGGGATTACTCTTGAAAAGGAGGCCCAGGTTAAATATCCTCTCATCTTAAAGGATGAGGTTGAATGGATGAAATCTCTAACCTTAGTGACATAAAGATATGTAAATCACTAGGTTTTGAGAGATGTTCCACAGAATTCCTTTCAGATAAGGAAGACAACCCAAGAATCATGCCATAAATGGCTTTGAAGAGGGTTCTGAAGGCTAAATATTGAAGAGAAGAGGTGGATTTGAATAAGAGAGGTGAATAGGCAGGAGAGGCACCCAAAAAGAAGTAGGCGTGCAGGTCCTGCATGGGCACGTAGGTCCTGGTCATGCAGGTATACCTGCGTGACACATAGGTACCTGCGCGACGGTCAACCCATAGGGTAATACTTGGGAGAGGCTTGGGTCAAGCCCTTAGTATTATCCCTAGGGGATTCCAAAAGAGAGGCGCGCAGGTTCTGGTGAAGGGATAAGCCGACACACAGGTGTGTCTAATTCCCTTAAGGGTTTAAACACCTAGGCGCACAGGTGTTGATGAATTTCAACACTTAGGCCTTATTTCCCCTTTTTAGATCTTCCATTATAGGTAAGAAATTACCTTAGAAGTGTTTGGAAGACTTCCAGAAGAGACTAGGGCACCGGGAGCTCGAATATGAGTTTTGGAATTTTTCCGTCCTTGAAATGGGGGGCCCACAGGGGGTATTTATAGGCTGGTGAAGACCCCGGGCGAAAATCAGATAGGGCGCGCAGGTCACCTGCGCACCCAATGTGTGGTGCGCAGGTACCCTGCATGACCGTGATGAAACTTGCGCGGCCCCTGCTGAAACAAATCCTCTTTCATGCCTTTGTCAATTTTTGATGTTTCTTCAAAGGATGAATCAATTTGGACTAAGGTACTCCCTTTTTTCAGTCATTTAGACTGTGTGACGGAAAGGAGCGTCAACAACGCTAAAGTTCTTGGTCGCAGATGTTGGTTTGGTGGGGTGTATGGAAACAGTTTTTTCCTTGCAAGACTGTTTCTTCCATCCCATAAACAGCGTCATTTCAAAGTACAATACCATTTTAATGGAAAGAATCTACAAGCTGCCATCCATCTTTCCCAGATCCGCATTTGTGCACCTCGATGGCTCCCAATAAATTTCAAAACTTCTCGATTTCCCAAACGAATTTGGTGGGATTTGTTTACATCTTTCATCATGGCCCTCTTTCCTTCATAGAAATCCAGAATAAGTACAAATTTAATGACTTGTGATACAAGATTTGAGAGCCCATCCATACCCTTCTTCACGTCCGCCAACCCAACGATGGTGTGCCAAAATAGAAGTAGCCACATCTACTTTGACAGCGTTCACCCAACTCAGTCCATCCACTTCAACATGGAAAAAGCTTTCTTTCAAGACCCATCAATATGCACCCCCTCACTTTGAGGAAGCTATTGAACCACCATGCCTAAAATTCCACTCCATTTCCCACCTAAAATGATGGGTTAATTAATTTGAGGCCCGCATGGTGACGGGTGACAAGAGGGAGGTGGTATGATCTCCTTAATTATAGTTTTTTAATGGAAATAAAGCTAATTACCCCAATACCCCCTACACGCATATGCCAAATAGTGTCATCAATTCCTTTTTTTCCACAAAAAAACATTGATCTCATATATTATTATCAAATGGTATGGGAATTTCAATTCATCACCACCATACAATCTTTACATTGATACAAATAATTCTAAACCCATATATTATATTTTTTTTCTCATAAGGTATGTATTTGGGTTGTAAATTTAATTATAACATATTTTTTTAAACTATTACTAGTTATTTGTTTATACAAACAAAATACATTAAAAAAATTACATATAGATAATGAGTATACGTGTAAATATATAAATTTATTCAAGTATACACATCTATATATATTTTTATAATTACATGCATGCATATTACTATAATTATTAACAAATATACCTATCCATGAGTACATCAAAATATTTATATGTACATGCATGCACCCATAAAAATATAAAAGTATTTACAAATATAATTATTTATAAGTATATATAAATAGAAATTGATACACACTTACATAAATATATCACATAAACACACGTTTATATATATAAACATATTTATAATTATACGTACAAATTTTTTTTGTTGTATAATATTTAGAATGTATTTTTTTACACATTATATAGAAATTAAATTTTATATACCAACATATCAATAAATATATCTAAAAATTATTGATCAAGTACACACATATATAAATCAAATAATATATATATATATATAATGTATTCTTACATAATTATGTATATACACAATGAAAATATATATAAATAAATATATATAACATTATTTACGTTATTTCCCTTAAAAAAGTACATACATACAAACATCCATAGATTTTTATTAATATATGCACACACACACACATATTCAAGTATATGCATAAATATATATTATTATAATTACATACATACACATTACTACATTTTTTCCCACTCAAAATATGTGATCTAATATATTCTTTTCAAATGGAATCAGAATTACAATCTGTCATCATCAATGTGATTGTTTCATCGATGCGAATAATTCTAAACCCATATATGATATTTTTTTTGAATTTTCATTTTTTTCATATATAGATACATATTTGCAGTGTAAATTTACAGTATATTTTCAAAAACTCTTACTGATTATTTGTTTATACATACAAAATACAATAACAAAATAGATATAGATATTTTTTAGAAAATTAATGTGTATACGTGTGTGTATATATATTCAAGTATATAAATACATACATATATATATATATATTAATATAATTACATGCAAACATATGACTATAATTATTTACAAATATATATATCTATTAGTATATGAAACTATATGTATGTACATGCATGTACCATGAAAATATAAAAGTATTTAAAAATATAATTATTTACAAGTATATATAAATAGAAATATATACACACTTACATACATATATCATATAGACATATATATATATATATACACATAAACATATATATAATTATACGTACAACATAAATCTTATTGTATAAAATTTAGAATATATTTTTTGTATAGACTTTTCGTTGGAATTAATTTTTTTATACAAACATATCAATGAACACATCTAAAAATTACTAATCGCATACACACATATGTATACAAATCAATGAATATGTGTATATATATAAAAATAATTTATTCTTACATAACTACATACACAAAATGTAAATATATATAAATAATATATATACAAATTAAGTGTTATATGTACTGTATACAAAAAATACACTTTAAAATAAATTTATAATATTTTCATATACTTATATAGATGTATAATTGTACATAATTACACTAATATATTTATATTTATGCATATTTATATATGTGTATGTATTTATATGTAATAATATTTAGTTACATGTATGTACATGTATTCAAAAAATCTTTACAAATACTCATATGTGCATATACCTAAAATAATTATTGATCACACACATATATAAAAACCAATGAATACACACATACATAGATGATGCATTTCCTCGATAGAGGGAGTATTTGAATGAATCGTGTTTGTAGGATGTGTTATAGAAGTACCTGCGAACGGTATTAGAAATATTCATCCACCGTACCTTGAAAATACCTCAGTCTTCCGACAATGTCTTAGAAATCCAACATTTGTTCGACGATGCCTTCGAGAATATCTTCGATAGACGATGCCTTGTGAAGATTGAGGAGTATTTGAAGGAAACATCTTTCTAGGTCATGTTCGGTAAGGAGCCTGAACCTGTATCAAGGTATCAGATCGATGATAATGATTTCTGTGTTGCGAAATTGTATGTTTTCTGGGGAATGGATGAAGGGAAATTGAGATTTATGGAAGGGGGCCGAGGGAGTGATACAAATGTGAGGGATATGAAGATATTTAGTAGGGGTTGGGCGGGAAGCCAGGAGCGGGGGAACAACGACGAGGGGAGCTGAGGGGCACCGAGAAGAGGATTATATGGCTAGACAGAGAGCAGGAGATAGAGACCGTTGATTTTCCATTTGGGAAGGAGATGATTTTTGATCGAAATAGGGACGTATTATAGTATAATGGATAATAGATTTAACCCCTTACATAAACTGAAAAAGACCCCCTAAAAATAGATATCTCGTCGCGTTAAAAACCACTCATTCTTTCACACAGAGAAGAAGAGAAGGCTCATTCAGGATTAATAGAGATGAGCCTCCAGTGCCCCTCATATATTCTTCCCCTCCTCATCTCCCTGTCGCTGCATTTCCAGCTCGCACCATGCGTCCCCGACCCCGACAGATTCTTTGCTCAGGTCCCTCCGATCGAGGTAGCCGACCCTCTTGCCGGTGCCATCCCAGCGTTGTATGTATTAGGAGACTCCTTAGTGGATTCCGACAAAAACAACCACCTTAACACAAAATCCAAGGCCTACCACCTGCCCTATGACATCGACTTCAAAGGCCACCCCAACGGCCGATTCATGAGCAGCCGAACCACCGCATATTTCATCAGTGATACTTATTAATATTTCAACCAAGTATTTATTAATGAATTGTGGTGGCATGCATGCATGCAGCTCAACTGAACACCTTTCCCTATCTGCCACAGTTCATGGGACTGTCGGAGGCTCAGAAGAAGATCACAAGAACGGGGGTGAATTACGCATTGAGCTCATGTGGAATCCTCCCTGAGAGAGGAAGTGTATTTGTATTTACCTTTTATGAATCCAATACAGATCTCATTTGTTTTGATAAAAACATTACTCACCGGTTTTACTAAAACGTGGAATTAATGGAAGGAAAAACGCTTAACCCTGGACAAAAAAATTGATATGTTGGAGAGCACGGTTAAAAATGATCTGCCGCCGCAGTTAGACGATTCCCAGCAGCTCACATACCACCTGTCCGCGGTGTTATTTTTCTTCCATGTTGAGGGTAACGGATTCCAAATTTCCCCATCCATTATACTCTCCTCCGAATTTTTTGCCCCTTACCTCATCGACGAATTGGTGAAATAGGTGCAGAGGCTATATGAGCTTAGGGAGTGGAAGTTCTTGGTTGCAGATGTTGGTCTGATGGGGTGTCTGGAAATAGTTTTTTCCTTTCAAGAGCATTGCTTCCAGCCCATAAACAATGCCATTTCAAAGTAAAATACCGTTTTAATGGAAAGAATCTACGAGCTGCCGTCCATCTTTCCTGGATCCACATTTGTGCACCTCGATGGGTTCCAAAACATTTCAAAACTTCTTGATTTACCAAATGAATTTGGTGAGATTTGTTTACATATTTCATCATAGCCCTCATTACTTCATAGAAATCCAAAATAATTACAAATTTGATGACTTATGATGCATGATTTGAGAGCCCATCCATACCGTGCTTCACGTCCACCAACCCAACGACGGTGTGCCAAAATAGAAGTATCCACGTCTACTTTTACGATGTTCACCCAACTCAGTTCATTCACTTCAACATAGAAAAATCTTGATTTCAAGACCCATCAATATGCATACCCCTCACTTTGAGGTAACTATTGATCCACCATGCCTAAAAGTCATGTTCTCGAATGAGCATCCTCTCTATTTCCCACCTAAAATGATGGGTTAATTAATTTGAGGCCTGCACGGTGACGGGTGACAAGAGGGAGGTGGTCTGATATCCTTAATTATAGTTTTTTTAATGTCAATAAAGATAATTACCCCAATACCCACTACACGCATATTCCTAACAGTGTCATTAATGCCTTTTTTTCCACGAAAAATCTTTGAGCTAATATATTATTATCAAATGGTATGGGAATTTCAATTTTTCACCACCATAAAATTGTTACATTGATACGAATAATTTTAAACCCATATATTATACTTTTTCTTCTTATAAGGTATGTATATGGATTGTAAATTTAATTATAACATATTTTTTTAAACTATTACTGGTTATTTGTTTATACAAACAAAATACATTAAAAAAATTACATATAGATAACTAGTATACGTGTATATGTATAAATTTATTCAAGTATACACACACATATATATTTTTATAATTAAATGCTTGAATATTACTATAATTATCAACAAATGTACCTATCCATGAGTACATGAAAATATTTTTATGTACATGCATGCACCCATGAAAATATAAAAGTATTTACAAATATAATTATTTATAAGTATATATAAATAGAAATAGATACACACTTATATAAATATATCACATAAACACACGTTTATATACATAAAAATATTTATAATTATACATACAATTTATTTTGTTGTATATGATTTAGAATGTATTTTTTTACACATTATGTAGAAATTAAATTTTATATACCAACATATCAATAAATATATCTAAAAATTACTCATCAAGTACACACACATATATAAATCAACTAATATGTATATATATATATAATGTATTATTACATAATTATGTATAGACACAATGAAAATATATATAAATAAATATATATAACATTATTTAAGTTATTTCCCTTAAAAAAAGTACATACATACAAACATCCATAGATTTTTATTAACACACACACACACACACATATTCATGTATATGCATAAATATATATTATTATAATTACATACATACACATTACTATATTTTTCCCACTCAAAATATGAGATCTAATATATTATTTTCAAATGGAATCAGAATTACAATCTGTCATCATCAATGTAATTGTTTCATCGATACGAATAATTCTAAACCCATATATGATTTTTTTTGAATTTTAATTTTTTTCATATAGAGATACATATTAGCAGTGTAAATTTACATTATAATTTTCAAAAACTCTTACTGATTATTTGTTTATACAAATAAAATACAATAAAAAAATAGATAAAGGTAATTTTTTTAAAAAAATTAAGGAGTATACGTGTGTGTATATATATTCAAGTATATACATACATACATACATATATATATATTAATATAATTACATGCATACATATGACTATAATTATTTACAAATATACATATCTATCAGTACATGAAACTATATGTATGTACAATCATGTACCATGCAAATATAAAAGTATTTACAAATCTAAATATTTACAATTATATATAAATAGAAATATATACACACTTACATACATATATCATATAAACATATATACATATAAACATATATATATATATAAACATATATATATAAACATATATATATATATAAACATAAACATATATATAATTATACGTACAACATAAATCTTATTGTATAAAATTTAGCATGTATTTTTTGTATAGACTTTTCGTAGGAATTAATTTTTTATACAAACATATCAATGAACACATCTAAAAATTACTAATTGCATACACACATATGTATACAAATCAATGAATCTGTATATATATATAAATAAATAATTTATTTTTACATAACTACGTACAGAAAATGTAAATATATATAAATAAATATGTATTCAAATTAAGTGTTATATGTACTGTATACAAAAAAATACACTTTAAAATACATTTATAATATTTGCATATACTTATATAGAAGTATAATTTTACATAATTACACTAATATATTTATATGTATACATATTTATATATGTGTATGTATGTTTATGTAATAATATTTAGTTGCATGTATGTACATGTATTAAAAAATCTGTAAAAATACTCATATGTGCATATACCTAAAACAATTATTGATCACACACACATATAAAAACCAATGAATACACACACACATAGATGATGCATTTCCACGATAGAGGGAGTATTTGAATGAATCGTGTTTGTAGGATGTGTTCTAGAATCACCTGCGAACGATATTAGAAATATTTATCCAGCATACCTTGAAAATCCCTCAGTCTTCTGACAATGTCTTGGAAATCCAATGCTTGTTCGACGATGCCTTCGAGAATATCTTCGATAGACGATGCCTTGTGAAGATTGAGGTGTATTTGAAGGAAACATCTTTCTAGGTCACATTCGGTAAGGATCTTGAACCTCTCGTCGACCCCATCTCGACATTGTACGTCTTAGGAGACTCCTTGGTGGGTTTAGACAACAACAACTACCTTAACACAAAATCCAAGGCCGACCAGCCGCCCTACGACATCGACTTCGACGACCACCCGAACGGACGATTCACCAACGGCCGGACCACTGCCAATTTCATTGGTGACCTTTATTCATATTTCAACCAAGTATTTTTTGGGCGCATTCTTGGTTGGCGCACTGGGTAACGCCTCCTCAAATGGTGCCCACATGGTTTCTTCTTTTAATGTGGTGTTTTTAATGCGGGCCAAGACCGTGTGAATTAATTCACGTGGTGACACTCTTTTGATGCTCAAACATTATTTGACGCAGATTCTTTTCCTATATAAGAAGGCAGAGACAAGACATTTCAACATCACCGGCAGCAACAACACTGAGAGAAAATCCCATTTGGTGATCGTCTTTCTTCGACGATCATCTTTCTTTCTCTCCACCTTTTGATCCATAATTTTATTCTTGAGTATTACTTTTGATATCCCTTCCATTTTTGGGAGTCTCTACTGTGTACCTCTTAATTTTAGTGGATCCCTCTTTCTGGACTAGGTCACGTGGTTTTTCACTTTCGGGTTTTCCACGTAAAAATTTCCGGTGTCAAATTTATTTTCTACACATTTAATTTTGTCGATGTGCATCCAATTCTATTTGGGGGGAAAGATTCAATTTCCGCTGCGCATTATCTTTTTCCTTTGTTTGTGCGTTCATCGCTTTCCCATCTTTCCCAACATCTGGTATCAGAGAGTTTGGTTATTTTATTTTTATATTTATTATGGAGGCCAACTATAGTTGGATGATTTTGTTAAATGGTACCAATTACCATATGTGGCGACTTAAAATGAAGGATCTGCTTTTTGTCAAGCGAATGCATCTTCCAGTGTTTAATACCCAAAAGCCAGAGAGGATTTCAGACAAAGAATGGGCGTTCGAGCATGAGATGGTTTGCGGCTTCAT
This sequence comes from Viscum album, assembly GCA_963277665.1. Classification (NCBI taxonomy): domain Eukaryota; kingdom Viridiplantae; phylum Streptophyta; class Magnoliopsida; order Santalales; family Viscaceae; genus Viscum; species Viscum album. Next base: position 2,129,353,847 of record OY728155.1, on the reverse strand, counting down.
TCGCCAATGGGTTGAAGACAATGTGATGAACCACATTGTCAACATCTCTCATGCCAGAACTTTGTGGGAGAAGCTTGAGACGACCTACGCTTCGAAGACAGGAAACAATAAACTATTTATTCTCAAGAAAATGATGAACTTGAGGTACAGAGAAGGTACGTCTAATTATGATTACTTAAGTGAATATCAAGGATGTTTTGATCAGTTGTTAGGCATGGGTATCAATTTTGAAGATGAGGTTTTATCTCTTTTGCTGCTTAACACTTTACCCGATTCATGGGAAAATTTATGTGTTACAATAACTGGTTCTGCTCCTAATGGTGCTGTGACATTTAGTTTTGTCAAGTATGATATTTTAAATGAAGAGGTCAGGAGACGAACTTAGGATAAATCTTCTTCCAAGCTTTTGGTCACAAAGAACAGGGGGAGAAGCCAGGACCGGGGGCAGAGCAGTCTAGATAAGAGTAGAGGCAGAAGCAAATCCAGACCGAAGCAGAGAGATTTTGAATGTCATTATTGTGGTAAGAAGGGGCATGCTAAGAAGTTTTGTTATCATCTGAAAAGAGAGAATATATTGAAGGAAAATCCACAGAAGAAAAATGGTGATGGAGATGATCATGTTTCCGCCACTACAGGGGGTGATATTGTTATTGTTTATGACTCCATTAACATTGCTTCTAATGATTCTTGCTAGGTTATTGATAGTGGTGCCTATTTTCATGTGAAATAGAAGAAGGAGATCTTTACATCTTACAACCCAGGTAATTTTGGGATTTTGAAGATGGTCAATGATGGTCATGCTAACGTTGTAGGCATCATGACTGTTTGTTTAAATACCAGTACAGGAAGTAAGCTGATTTTGAAGAATGTCCGACATGCACCCGAGGTTCGTTTGAATCTTATATCTACTAGAGTTCTTGATGTTGAAGGGTTTATCAGCACTTTTGGTGATTTCCAATGGAATATTTCCAAGGGATCTTTGATTGTGGCTCGAGGGAAGAAGCAATCAGGTTTGTACTGGACTAGAGCTTCTATTTCTTGTGATACTGCTTGCATTGTTGAGTGCAGTGTTTAATCTAAGTTGTGGAATAAGAGGCTCAGTCACATCAGTGAGAAAGGTCTTGGTTGTTTGGCCAAGATAAATCTTCTTCCAGATCTGAAGAGTGTCAAATTGGACACATGTGATCATTTCTTGGCTGGGAAATAGAGAAGAGTGAGTTTCAGCAGTTATCCTCCACACAGGAAGTCACAGGTACTTGAATTGGTACATTATAATGTTTGTGGTCCTTTGAAATCGAAGACCTTTAGTGGTGGTCTTTATTTTGTTACATTTATTGATGACTAATCACGAAAGCTCTGGGTTTATGTCTTGAAAGCCAAAAGTCAGGTGCTTAATATTTTTAAGCAATTTAATGTTTCTGCTGAGAGGGAATCAGGAAAGAAATTGAAATGTATTCACACTGAAAATGGGGGAGAGTATTGTGGTACGTTTGATCAGTATTGTTGGAAGGAAGTTATTCAGCATCAAAAGACGCCCCCCAAGACACCTTAGCTGAATGGTGTAGCTGAGCGGATGAACAGAACTTTGCTGGAAAGAGTTCGTTGTTTGCTTTCGGAAGCAAAGTTGCCTGGAAATTTTTGGGGTGAGGCTTTAATTACTGCTTCTTATATAATCAATTTGTCACTTGTAGTTGATTTGCAGACAGACACTCCCGATAAGTTTTGGTATGACAAAGAGATCAGGTACGATCACTTGCGTGTTTTTGGTTGCAAGGCTTTTGTTCATGTGCCTAGAGATGAGAGATCCAAGATGGATGGTAAGAGATGTCAGTGTATTTTTATTGGCTATAGACACGATGAGTCTGGGTACATGTTCTATGATCCTATTTTGAAGAAACTTGTCAGAATCTGCGATGCAGTGTTTAAGGAGGATCAGACTATTGCAGACATTGATAAGGGAGAAAAATTTGCTTCTACAACTTCTGATGGTTTTGTCAGTCTTGAGCAAGGTTATGATTCACATTTACCTCATATTGTTGATTTTGATGATCATGTTGATGTACAGAATGATGCTCAAGGTGAACAGGTTGGAGTTAAAGTTTCCTATGCACCTTTTGTTTCTGATGATCTGGTTCCAGGGGTTATTAATGAACCCGCAGTTCCACTTTGGAGGTCATCTCAACATCGCACCGCTTCTACTCGATATTCACCTGATGAGTATGTGCTCCTCGCTGAAGGGGGAGAACCAGAATCATTTGATGAGGCAATGGAGAGTAAACAAAAAGACAGATGGGTTACGGTAATGGATGACGAGATGACATCATTGCACGACAACCACACTTTTGAGCTGGTGAAGTTACCAACAGGGAAGAGAGCTTTGAAAAATCGGTGGATTTATCGGATTAAGAATGAAGAATCTAGTTCTGTTCCACGATACAAGGCAAGGTTAGTTGTCAAAGTCTTCCATCATAAGAAAGGTATTGATTTTGATGATATTTTCTCACTTGTTGTCAAAATGTCTTCCATTCGGGTTGTTCTTGGTTTGGCTGCCAGTTTAGATCTACAGATTGAGCAGATGGATGTGAAGACAGCTTTCCTCCATGGAGATTTAGAGGAGGAGATTTATATGGAGAAACTAGAGGTTTTGTTGAAACAGGTAAAGAAAATCATGTCTACAATTTGAAGAAGAGCTTGTATGGTTTGAAGAAATCTCCGAGGCAGTGGTATAAGAAGTTTGAATCTATCATTTCTCATCAGGGTTTCAGGAAGACATCTTCTGATCATTGTGTTTTTGTTCAGAGATTTACTGATGATGATTTTATTATACTGTTGCTTTATGTTGATGATATGCTCATTATTGGACATGATACTTCTATAATTGACAGATTTAAGAAGGATCTTTGTCAGTCTTTTGCGATGAAAGACTTGGGGCCAGCGCGACAGATTCTTGGCATGACGATCTCTCGTGACAGGAAGGCCAAGAAGTTGTGGTTATCTCATGATAGATACATAGAGAAGGTTCTTCATAGATTTTCTATGGATAGAGTGAAAGTGGTTAGTACTCCTCTTGCTTTACATTTTAATCTCAGTACCAGTCAGTCACCTTCTACTGATGAAGAGAGAGAGGAGATGCAACACATACCTTATTCATCCGCCGTTGGTTGTTTGATGTATGCAATGGTATGTACTAGACCTGATATAGCTCATGCAATTGGTGTGGTCAGTCGTTTTCTATCAAATCCAGGTAGAGAGCATTGGAGAGCAGTGAAGTATATTTTTTGTTATCTTTGTGGTACTTCTGATCTGAGATTGTGTTTTGGAAAAGGGGAACCTATGCTTTGTGGAATTACATATTCAGATAAGGCAGGAGATATTGACTCGAGGAGGTCTACTTCAGGCTATTTGATCACTTTTTTAGGGGGAGCTATATCTTGGCAGTCTAGATTGCAGAGATGTGTTGTTTTATCTACCATAGAGTCAGAGTTTATTACAGCTACTGAGGCATGAAAAAAATTGTTGTGGATGAAAACGTTTATTCGAGATCTCAATTTAAATTAGTACATGTATGTTTTATTTTGTGATATCCAGAGTGCTATTTGTTTGGGAAAGAGTTCCAAATTTCATGGCAGGTCAAAACATATCGATGTTCGATATCATTGGATCCGCAATGTCCTTGATTCGAGACAGTTAGATCTTGAGAAGATCCACACTGATGACAACAGGTCAGACATGTTGACCAAGAGTTTACCTAGAGGAAAATTCGAGACATGCCGACAGATTGCAGGGTTGGAGGTGATCCCCACTTGAGTCAGAGGGGGAGTTTTTTGGGCGCCTTCCTGGTTGGCGCACTGGGTAACGCCTCCTCAAATGGTGCCCACACGACTTCTTCTTTTAATGTGGTGTTTTTAATGTGGGCCAAGACCGCATGAATTAATTCACGCGATGAAACTCTTTTGACATGGTAACATTATTTAACGCTGATTCTTTTCCTATATAAGGAGACAGAGGCAAGACATTTCAACATCACTGGCAGCAACAACACCAAGAGAAAATCCCATTTGGTGATCGTCTTTCTTCAACGATCATCTTTCTTGCTCTCCACCTTTTGATCCATACTTTTATTCTTGAGTATTACTTTTGAGATCCCTTCCATTTTTGGGAGTCTCTACTGTGTACCTCTTGATTTTAGTGGATCCCTCTTTCTGGACTAGGTCACATGGTTTTTCCCTTTCGGGTTTTCCATGTAAAAATTTCTGGTGTCAAATTTATTTTCTGCACATTTAATTTTGTCGCTGTGCATCCGCTTCTATTTGGGGGGAAAGATTCAATTTCCACTGTGTGTTCGCTTTTTCTTTTGTTTGTGCATTCGTCGCTTTCCCGTCTTTCCCAATAGTATTTAGAAATGAATTTTGGTTTCATTCATGCATGCAACTCAATTGAATTCCCTACCCTATCCACCTCCGTACATGGGACTGTCGAAGGCTCAGAATAAGAGTAGAAGGATGGGGGTGAATTATGCGTTGGGCTCATGTGGAATCCTCCTTGAGACAGGAAGTGTATTTGTACGTACCTTTTACAAATATAATCCAGATATCATTTGTTTTGATAAAAACATTACTCACCAGTTTTACTAAAACGTGGAATTAATGGAAGAGTGGATGCTTATCCCTAGAAAAACAAATTGATATGTTTGAGAGCACGGTTAAAAATGACCTGCCGCCGTAGTTCGACGATTCCCAGCAACTCACAGACCACCTGTTTGCGGCGCTGTTTTTCATCCATGTCGAGGGAAAAGAACTCCAAATTTCCCTATCCATTTCACTCTCTGTTGACATTTTCTCCCCTTACCTCATCGATGAATTGGTGAAATGGGTGAAAAGGCTATATGGGATTGGGACGCGAAAGTTCTTGTTCGCAGATGTTGGTTCGGTGGGGTGTCTGGCAACAGTTTTGTCCTTGGAAGATCATTGCTTTCAGCCCATAAACAACGTCATTTCAAAGTACAATACCATTTTAATGGAAATAATCTACGATCTTTTGTCTATATTTCCCGGATCCACATTTGTGCACCTCGATGGCTTCCAATACATTTCAAAACTTCTTAATTTCCTAAACAAATTTGGTGATATTTATTTACATCTTTCTTCATGGCCCTCTTTCCTTCATAGAAATGAAAAATAATTACAAATTTGATGACTTGTGATGCAGAATTTGAGAGCCCATCCATACCCTGCTTCACGTCCTCCAACCCAACGATGGTGTGCCAGAATAGAAGTAGCCACATCTACTTTGACGACGTTCACCCTACTCAGTTCATCCACTTCAACATGAAAAAATCTTGCTTTCAAGACCCATCAATATGAACTCCCCTCACTTTGAGGTAGCTATTGAACCACCACGCCTAAAAGTCCTCTCCATTCCCACCTAAAATGACGGGTTAATTAATTTGAGGCCCGCATGGTGATGGGTGACAAGAGGGAGGTGGTCTGATCTCCTTAATTATAGTTTTTTAATGGTAATAAAGCTAATTACCCCAATACCCCCTACACGCATATGCCTAACAGTGTCATCAATTCCTCTTTTTCCACCAAAAATATTTGATCTAATATATTATTATCAAATGGTATGGGAATTTAAATTCATCACCACCATACAATCGTTACATTGATACAAATAATTCTAAACCCATATATTATACTTTTTTTCTTATAATGTATGTATTTGGGTTGTAAATTTAATTATAACATATTTTTTTTAAACTATTACTGGTTATTTGTTTATACAAACAAAATACAATAAAAAAATTACATATAGATAATGAGTATAGGTGTATATATATAAATTTATTCAAGTATACACATCTATATATATTTTTATAATTACATGCATGCATATTACTATAATTATTAACAAATATACCTATCCATGAGTACATAAAAATATTTATATGTACATGAATGCACCCATGAAAATATAAAAGTATTTACAAATATAATTATTTATAAGTACATATAAATATAAATAGATACACACTTACATACATATATCACATAAACACACGTTTATATACATAAACATATTTATAATTATACATAATTTTTTTTTGTATATGATTTAGAATGCATTTTTTTACACATTATATAGAAATTAAATTTTATATACCAACATATCAAAAAATATATTTAAAATTACTGATCAAGTACACACATATATATAAATAAACTAATATGTATATACATATATAATGTATTCTTACATAATTATGTATAGACATAATGCAAATATATATAAATAAATATATATAACATTATTTAAGTTATTTCCCTTAAAAAATGTACATACATACAAACGTCCATATATTTTTATTAATATATGCACACACACACACACACATATTCAAGTATATGCATAAATATATATTATTATAATTACATACATACACATTACTATATTTTTTTCCACTCAAAATATGTGATCTAATATACTCTTTTCAAATGGAATCAGAATTACAATCTGTCATCATCAATGTGACTGTTTCATCGATGCGAATAATTCTAAACCCGTATATGATATTTTTTTTGAATTTTCATTTTTATCATATATAGATACATATTTTCAGTGTACATTTACAATATAATTTTCCAAAACTCTTACTGATTATTTATTTATAAAAACAAAATACAATAACAAAATAGATATAGATATTTTTTTTAGAAAATTAATGAGTATACGTGTGTGTGTATATATTCAAGTATATACATACATACATAGATATATATATATATATTAATATAATTACATGCATACATATGACTATAATTATTTACAAATATACATATCTATCAGTACATGAAACTATATGTATGTACATGCATGTACCAAGAAAATATAAAAGTATTTACAAATATAATTATTTACAAGTATATATAAATAGAAATATATACACACTTACATACATATATCATATAAACATATATATATACACAAAAAAATATATATAATTATACGTACAACATAAATCTTATTGTATAAAATTTAGAATGTATTTTTTGTATAGAGTTTTCGTAGGAATTAATTTTTTTATAAAAACATATCAATGAACACATCTAAAAATTACTAATCACATACACACACATGTATAAAAATCAATGAATATGTGTATATATATATATATAAATAATTTATTCTTACATAACTATGTACACAAAATGTAAATATATATAAATAAATATATATACAAATTAAGTGTTATATGTACTGTATACAAAAAATACACTTTAAAATACATTTATAATATTTGCATATACTTATTTAGATGTATAATTGTACATAATTACACTAATATATTTATATGTATGCATATTTATATATGTGTATATATGTATATGTAATAATATTTAGTTGCATGTTTGTACATGTATTAAAAAATCTTTACAAATACTCATATGTGCATATACCTAAAACAATCATTGATCACACACATATATACAAACCAATGAATACACACACACACAGATGATGAATTTCCATGATAGAAAGAGTATTTGAATGAATCGTGTTTCTAGGATGTTTTCTAGAAGTACATACAAACGGTATCAGAAATATTTATCCACCATACCTTGAAAATCTCTCAGTATTCCGACAATGTCTTGGAAATCCAACATTTGTTCGACGATGCCTTTGAGAATATCTTAAATAGACTATGATTTGCAAAGATTGAGGTGTATTTGAAGGAAAAATCTTTCTAGGTCACGTTCAGTAAGGATCCTGAACTTGTATCAAGGTAGCAGATCGATGATAACGATTTCCAGGTTGCGAAATTGTAGGTTTTTCGGGGAATAGATGAAAGGAGATTGAGATTTATGGAGGGGGGGACGAGGGAGTGATACAGATGTAAGGGATATAGAGATATTCAGTGGGGGTAGAGAGGGAAGCCGGGAGCGGGGGAACAACGACGGGGGGGGGGGGAAGGGGCACCGAGAAGAGGATTAGATGGCTAAACGGAGAGCGGGAGACAAAGACCGTTGATTTGAGATCTCATAAGGAGATTATTTTTTATCAAAATAGGGACGTATTATAGTATAATGAATAATAGATTTAACCCCTTACACAAACCGGTTAAGCCCCCCTGAAAATAGATATCCCATCGCGTTGAAAACCACTCATTCCTTCACACAGAGAAGAAGAGAAGGCTCATTCTGGATTAATGGAGATGAGCCTTCGGTGTCCCTCATATCTTCTCCCCCTCCTCATCTCCATGTCGCTGCATTTACAGCTCGCGCCATGCATCCTCGAACCTGATAGATTCTTTGCTCAGGTCCCTCCGATCGGGGCAGCCAACCCTCTCACGGGTGACATCCTGACATTGTACGTCTTAGGAGACTCCATGGTGGATTCCGACAACAACAACTACCTTAACACAAAATTCAAGGCCGACCAGCCACCCTATGGCATCAAATTCGACGACCACCCCAATGAAAGATTCACCAACGGCCGAACCACTGCTGATTTCATCAGTGAGCCTTATTCATATTTCAACCAAGTATTTATTAATGAATTGTGGTTGAATTCATACATGCAGCTTAACTGAATTCCCTGCCCTATCCACCTCTGTTCATGGGACTATCGAAGGCTCAGAAGAAGAGCACAAGGACGGGGGTGAATTACACGTCGAGCTCATGTAGAATCCTCCCCAAGACAAGAAGTGTATTTGTATGTACATTTTATAAATACAATCCAGATATCATTTGTTTTGATAAAAACATTACTCACCGGTTTTACTAAAACGTGGAATTAATGGAAGGGCGGATGCTTATCCCTGTACAAAAAAATTGATATGTTTGAGAGCACGGTTAAAAATGACCTGCCTCTGCAGTTCGATGATTCCCAGCAGCTCACAGACCACCTGTTGGCAGCACTGTTTTTCTTTCATGTCGGGGCAACGAATTCCAAATTTCCCCATCCATTGTACTTTCTATTGACATTTTAGCCCCTTACCTCATTGACGAATTGGTGAAATAGGTGCAAAGTATATATGGGCTTGGGGCGTGAAAGTTCTTGGTCGTAGATGTTGGTTCGGTGGGGTATCTGGCAATAGTTTTTTCCTTGCAAGACCGTTGCTTCCAACCCATAAACAACGTCATTTCAAAGTAAAATACCATTTTAATGGTAAGAATCTACGAGCTGTCATCCATTTTTCCCGGATCCACATTTGTGCACCTCGATGGATTCCAATACATTTCAAAAATTCTCGATTTCCCAAACGAATTTGGTGATATTTTTTTACATATTTCATCATGGCCCTCTTTCCTTCATAGAAATCCAAAATAATTACAAATTTGATGACTTGCGATGCAGAATTTGAGAGTCCATCCATACCCTGCTTCACGTCCTCCAACCCAACGATGGTGTACCAGAACAGAAGTAGCCACATCTACTTTGATGGCCTCCACCCAACTCAGTTCATCAACTTCAATGTGGAAAAATCTTGCTTTCCAGACCCATCAATATGCACTCCCCCCACTTTAAGGCAGCTATTGAGCAACCGTGCCTAAAAGTCATGTTCTCAAATGAGAATCCTCTCCATTTCCAACCTAAAATGATGGGTTAATTAATTTGAGGCTCGCATGGTGACAGGTGACAAGGGGGAGGTGGTCTGATCTCCTTAATTATAGTTTTTTAATAGCATTAAAGCTAATTACCCCAATACCTCCTACACATTCATATGCATGGAAATTTCCACCAAAAATCTTTAATCTAATATATTATTATCAAATGGTATAGAAATTTCAATTCGTCACCACAACATAATCGTTACATTGATAAAAATAATTCTAAACTCATATATTATACTTTTTTTTTCTTTTAAGGTATGTATTTGGATTGTAAATTTAATAATAACATATTTTTTAAAAACTTTTACTGGTTATTTGTTTATACAAGCAAAATATATTAAAAAAATTACAAAATATATTAAAAAAATTACATATATATAATGAGTATATGTGTATATATATAAATTTATTCAAGTATATACATCCATATATATTTTTATAATTACATGCATGCGTATTACTATAATTATTGACAAATATACATATCCATGAGTACATGAAAATATTTTTATGTACATGCATGCACCCATGCAAATATAAAAGTATTTACAAATAAAATTATTTACAAGTATATATAAATAGAAATATATGCACACTTACATACATATATCACATAAACATACATTTATATACATAAACATATTTATAATTACACATACAATTTTTTTGTTGTATATGATTTAGAATGTATTTTTTTACACATTATGTTGAAATTAAATTTTATATACCAACATATCAATAAATATATCTAAAAATTACTGATCAAGTACACACACATACACATAAATCAATATATATATATATAATGTATTCTTACATAATTATGTATAGACACAATGTAAATATATATAAAATTATTTAAGTTATTTCCCTTAAAAAAGTACATACATACAAACATACATAAATATTTATTATTATATGCACACACACACATATATTCAAGTATATGCATAAATATATATTGTTATAATTACATGTATACATATTACTATATTTTTTTCCCACTCGAAATCTGTGATCTAATATATTCATTTCAAATGGAATCAGAATTACAATTCGTCATCATCAATGTGATTGTTTCATCGATATGAATAATTCTAAAACCATATATGATATATATATATATATATATATTAATTTTAATTTTTTAATATATTGATACAGATTTGCAGTGTAAATTTACAGTACAATTTTCAAAAACTCTTACTGATTATTTGTTTATACAAACAAAATACAATAACAAAATAGATATATATAAATTTGTTAGAAAATTAATGAGTATATGTGTATATATATATTCAAGTATATAGATACATATGTATATATATTAATATAATTGCATGCATACATATGACTATAATTATTTACAAATATACATATCTATTAGTACATGAAACTGTATGTATGTACATGCATGTACCATACAAATATAAAAGTATTTACAAATCTAATTATTTACAAGTATATATAAATAGAAATATATACACACTTATAAACATATATCATATAAAAATATACACACACACACATAAACATATATATAATTATAAATACAACATAAATCTTATTGTATAAAATTTAGAATGTATTTTTTATATAGACTTTTCGTAGCAATTAATTTTTTTATACCAACATATCAATGAATATATCTAAAAATTACTAATCACATACACACACATGTATATAAATCAATGAATATGTATATATATATATAAATAATTTATTCTTACATAACTACGTACACAAAATGTAAATATATATAAATAAATATATATACAAATTAAGTGCTATATGTACTGTATACAAAAAATACACTTAAAAATACATTTATAATATTTTTATATACTTATATAGATGTATAATTGTACATAATTTAACTAATATATTTATATGTATGCATATTTATATATGTGTATGTATGTACACGTAATAATATTCAGTTTCATGTATGTACGTGTATTAAAATATCCTTACAAATACTCATATTTGTATATAACTAAAACAATTATTGATCACACACATATATAAAAACCAATTAACACACACACACACATACATATTAATACATTTATATATAAACACATGCATACATCTATACATACATCTATACATAGAAATTAATATAGTCGCATACAAACATAGTTCAACGTACATATACAAATATATATTAATTTGAGTACATAAATATAAATTATTGCATCGATATGAAAATATAAATAATGTAATTATTTACAGATATAAGTACATGCATGCATAAGTACATATGTATATATACAAGCATATACAACTATACATATTTGTAATCATATTTTAAATCAAGTATACACATACATCTAAATATTATTATACATACATACATACATACATATACATGAAATAATATTTACATACATGAATGAATTTATATATATTAATGTAATATGATAGATTTGTAGGACAAATCCCCGATAGGAGATTTGTAGGCCAAATCCCCGGTGGCAGATTTGTAGGACAAATCTCCACCGAAAGATTTTTCAATGTACTGTGTATGTTTGTACATACTTATAATTATATATATTTGTTATTTGTACATTATTATATTTATATATCACATTTATAAATAATTACATTAATATAGATGCATGCATGCATGCATGTAGGTACTTATATTTATATGTATGTATATTTTTGTGTATGTGTTTGTATACACTTATATATACATGTACACATGCACGTATATAAGATTATGCATATACTTATATATATATGTATGAAAGCATGTATGTATAAAATATTTAAATATATGTATGAAAGCATGTATATATAAAATATATAAATATATGTATGAAATCATGTATGTATAAAATATTTTATTGAAAGCATGTATGCATATACTTCATATACACATATCAATATATATATATATATATGTATGTATGTATGTACATATATGTAGGTATATACATCACATGTGTATATGTATGTATGAATGCATGCATGTACTTGTTTTTGTATGCAAATATGTAGATATATAATTATAAATAATTGCATTAATAAATTTGTATGCATGTAAATAATTAAAATAGTGTTTTTGTATATGCCTCTTTACAGATATAAGTACATGCACACATGCATACATATGTATATATACAAGCATAGACAACTATACATATTTGTAATCATATTTTAATGCAAGTACATATATACATCTAAATATTATTATATATACATACATACTTATACATGCAGTCATATTTTATACATGATTGAATTTATATATATTAATGTAATATGAGAGATTTTCAAGACAAATCCCCGATAGGAGATTTACAAGACAATTCCCCGACGACAAATTTGTAGGACAAATCCCCGTTGGAATATTTTTCAATGTACCATGTATGTTTGTACATACTTATAATTGTATATTTTTTTTGTACATTCTTATATTTATATATTACATTTATAAATAATTACATTAATATATATTCATGCATGTAGGCACTTATATTTATATGTATGTATGTTTTTGTGTATGTGTTTGTATACACTTATATATATGTACACATGTAAAGACCCGGAAATTTCAAGGAATTTTTTTTCTTAATTTCTTTGGAATTTTACAAGAACACAGTTTCTGACGGCACCTGATTCTGAGGCCCGGTGTGCCCGGAATCAATTTCCAAAGTTTAGCTCGGGTACGTTCAATGAACGAACGAGCGAGTTTTTATAACTTTTGAACCGATGCTCGGAATCGAAATCCGAGGGCACCGATGAAACCACAATGCCGGTAATTTCTTAGGAACACCTTTTCCGAAGGTGCGTTTTCTTGGGTGGTGATGTTAAAAAAAGTGAGGAATAAAAATATAATTGTTTTATTTTTTATTTCTTTACTAGGCGGTTTAAGTGAAATTAAGTTGTGTCACAACTTAATTCCTCTCTACTTTGTGGATAACATCCATGTAAGGGAGTTGGGTTGGGGCCCACATGAGCCCCCACCTTTCAATTCTCTAACTTCCCATTAATCTCCCTCTCACTTTTAATTCTGTAACTCACCCACACCCCAATTAATTTGTAAGTCAACTCTCTTTTAAATTAACTGTTTAAGTTGTTTAATATAATTAATTCGAGAATTCAATTTTGAATTTCGAATTGATTGGTGGTTTGTGTGAGTTAATTAAATAAGACATGTCTTATTTCATTAAGGGTGTTTGGGTTGTGCGAGAAGGATTAGAGAGGTTTTTCTTAAGTCTTGAACTTCATCTTTCTCCTTGAAGAACGCAAAGAAAGCACCGTCGCCGACGGAGAACGCCGGCCTCCGACGAAGGACGACGAAGAATTCTGAATCATTGGAGATCGATGACGTGATGTCGTGTACCACGACACCGATGATTCTATTCTCCGCGATGCCGACGATTCTCTTCTCCGCGACGCCGCCGACGCTTACGGAGCCTTCTTCCGCGACGTTCTTTTTCCGCGATGAACCTTCGTTCAACAACAACTTGAGGTAGGGATTAATTTTGTTCGTGGAAAAATCTTTGCTGTTCTTCGTTTTTGATTTGGGGCCGCTTGTTGTCAACTTAACGGGAGGAGGTTGGACCGCACGAACATGACCGAACCTCCTCCCCCTTGGTTGTTGTGTTTGTTGAGGCTCGAAAGAAGGCGGCGTGGTGCAGCGACACCGCGCGGAAACATGGAGGAATGCAGTGAAGAAGCGTCGCGCCGTCGCGCCGCGCCGTTGAGGCCGAACGAAGCTGCGGTGCCATCGCGCCATGCCAGATAACCTCGAAGAGGCCGCGGCTGGAGCGGGGCCGTGGCGAAGGGGCGCGACGCCGTCGCGCCGCGCCGGTCGGACAAGTCCGCGGCGGAGCAAGGCGGGGCAGCCGGAACCGCCGGCCGTCGGCACCTCAGAGGGGCGGGACCGCGGGGTCCCGCGGTGGAAGCGCCGGCCGGACGGACCGGGCCGGCCATTTCAGGAGGGAGACCGGGGGTCGTAACCCTCAGCTGGCCAAAGGAGTGGCCCCACGGGGGCCGCAGTTTCAATCAAGGGGGCCAGATGCCCCCCCTTCCCGCAACGGTTTGACCAGCTCCGAGCCGACTGTGCGGGAGGCGCCGCGCCGGCGGGGCCGGGCGGGGCCGGGCCGGGCTGCGCCGTAATGGGCCGGACCCGGACCCGGGTCGGGTCGACTCGGTTCGGGCCGACCCAGGGGGTCTCAGGCCGGGTCGGTCCGGGCCCAAAACCCCCCAAAACCGGACAGGTTCATTCTTTTGCCCATATCATGGGTTACGGACCTCCAATTGATGCAAATTCAGTTGCGATGTGATCCTTGGATCGAGACGGACGTTTTTTTATATTACACTTAAGGTTTCGGAAAACTTTGGGTATGACCGGGTTGGTTCGAACTCAAAACCTACCGGGCCCTTGGAGCGGAAACGCTTATAACTTGAGCTCCGGACGTCCGATTGACGTGCCGTCAACTTTGTTGGATTCCTCTTGATGAGGCAGAACTTTTGGAATACTTCGCCTATGGTTTGGACGTAGTTGGATAGTGGCCAGGTTGGATTGCACCCGAAATCCAACCGGGCCCCTAGAACGGAAAAAGGCTAATAACTTTCAGACCGGACGTCCGTTTGACGAACCGTCAGCGGCGTTGGTGATAACGTTGAGAAACGGTCCCTATGAGTATACCCTATGAGAGTTAGGGGTATAGTTGATATACGGTCGGGTTGGTTTGTACATGAAACCAACCGGGCCCCCGGGATAAAAAGGCTAATAACTCACAGACCGAGAGTCCGATTGCCGCGCCGTCTGTTGCGTTGAGACCCCTATGATGAGCCAGTCCTTTGAGATAATTATTCATGGGACTTTGTGATAATTGGAGTATCGACCTGTAGCTCGTGGATCGGACCCTCCCGGAGACGAGCGTACGGAGTACGAAGACCGTGTAGCCGGCTGAGACCTGACGACTGCTTGACCAACTCGACTTGGAGTGAGTCGACTAGCGCAGTGGACGGAGAACTACTGAGTTTGGGTGTAGACCCACGACAGACGGAGCGCCTGGTAGCAGGCAGTAGACCCGCGGTACTCTACAGGAGGAGTACCTCTGCAGACTATTAGGGGGGGGGGGGTTCACTACTGTGTTTGGGTGACAGACCCCGGTGGAAATCACTACTGTGTTTGGGTGGCTGGACCGCGGTACTCGACAGGAGGAGTACCTCAGTAGTCTTAGGTTAGTGAGCAGTACCTCGGAGTCGTGATAGGATCACTGTACTCGATAGAGACGGAGCTCTTCAGCAGTTACAGTTTCGATAGTGAAAATCCTGGTTTGAGCTGATTCTATGACCTTTGTGTTTACCTCATGATTGAAATGGGTCACTTGATAACTTAGGTATATGTATGAGAATATACCTAGGTAGTGGTTATCTGTTGATTTTATAACCTTTGTGTTTCCTCATGATTGAGATGGGTTACTTGATAAGTTAGGTATAAGTATGGGCTTATACCTAAGTAAGGGTTGTGTGTTGAGATCCTTCTTTGTGGTTATCCTTGTTGGATTTAGAGAGACCTTGAGGGTCTCGGGGTCCCTACTGAGTATTGTATACTCACCCCTGCACGGGATATGCCCGCACCTCGTTGTGTTGGTTGCAGACGACGGGCAGCGCTGACGGAGGCCGAGTGTTCGAGGACTGGACGGTACCCGGAGGTGGACCTCACGATGAGTCAGTATCCAGAGGTGGACTTCACGACGAGACGATACTCAGAGGAGGTTGACGGACGAGAGCGTTGTGGAGGCTATCTGTACCTACCCTTCAGGTAGGATCCATGGTGGATGATCCAGGAGCTGCGCTATCTGTACCTACCCTTTATGTAGGATCTGAGGTGGACGACCTAGGAGATGCTTCTATTCTTCCAGCTTCTTGTCTTTTCTGTTGTAATTTCGTTCAGTTGTAGCTGTACTTTCAGTTGGGTTTGTATTCTGGCCCATTTACTTTTCAGCACTTTCTTTTGTACTTAGTGTATTACTTCTGCTTGTACTCTGTGGTGTTTTGTTTACTTTTTTATAAAGGCAATGCCTTCCCAGTTATCAGGATTTACGCCTTTGGTGCTAGTCGCCAGCCCCTGGCCTATGGAAGGCGGGCTTGGGGTAGTCACGACACAGGCCCCGAGGACGGGTCGTGACAACACATGCTTGTATATAAGATTATGCATATACTTATATATATGTACGAAAGCATGTATGTATAAAATATTTAAATATATGTATGAAAGAATGTATATATAAAATATTTAAATATATATATGAAATCATGTATGCATAAAATATTTGATTGAAAGCATGTATGTATATACTTCACATACACATATCAATATATATATGTATGCACATATGTGTTGGTATATACATCACACACGTATATGTATGCATGAATGCATGTATGTACTTGTTTTTTTATGAAAATATATATATGTGTAATTGTAAATAATTGAATTAATAAATTTGTATGCATGTAAATAATTACATTAGTATTTTTGTATATACCTCTTTATATGTATGTATGTATGCATGTTTATACTAATTGTTTCATGTACTTATATTTCATTGTTCAAAATTTTATATATGTATATTTGTATATAACCCTTTTAATATATATTCATGTACTTAGATAAATATATACTTATATATGTATCCATGTATGTACTTATATTTGACTATGTGTATGGAAGCCTACATGTATAAATACGCGTACATGTATATAATTGTTAATCTACAATCATTAATGTATACAACATGTAAAAAATATTGATATATAAACTATTTTAAAATATATTTATAATTGTTATTATATCAAAACATACAATATAATTATTACAATAGTTTGGGGAGGGGGATACAATGAAACAAATAAAATCTATGACACCTACATAATCACTACATAAAGTGTATGAACAAATTACATTCTAAATTTTATACAACAAAATTTATGTTGTATGTATAATTATATATATGTTTATGATTATATACGCTTGTTTATGTGAGATATGTATGTAAATGTGTATATATTTCTATTTATATATACTTGAAAATAATTATATTTGTATATACTTTTATATATGCATTAATTCATGCATGTACATACATATAGTTTCATGTTTATATCTTTGTGTATGTATGTATATATAATAATATTTAGATGCATGTATATGCATGTGTTTAAATATCCTTACAAATACTCATATTTTTATATACCTATAGCAATTTTTAATCACACATACATAAAAAACAATGAATATATATACATGTACACATATATACATACATACATACATAAAGGTTGAGGCTGTAGCCTCAATTTATTTGGGAAAAGGGACTACATTACAAAGAAAAGTAGACAACATAAAATGCATGGATGTAATTGATGATACTCAAACTCGAGACCTCGTCGAGACCCACAGAGGAAGCTACCACTGAGCTACACCCTAGCGACATACATACATACATACATATTAATATATTTATATATAAAGACATACATAAATCTATACATACAGATTAATATATCTATATAAATACATAGTTAAATACATATATTTAGGTATAAGTACATACGTACATACATATACAAGTTATTGATTTAAGTTTACAGATTATTCATGTCATTTTTAATGCAGTTCTTTGAGATTCCATATCATCTTTGTGTCTTACATCTTGAGAATCCATCTTACTTAGAACTTGATTAATGAGACCCGATAAAACACAATTTTATTGAATATTTTATTTATAATAAATGAAATAATTTCCTCACATTTTGCTAAATATGTTAATTTATAGAATAATTGGGATTAGATCATTCATTTGCAAATTTGATGAAAATTCCAGTTTTACCCTTTTAAACTTCACTGTAGTATTTCGGGCATAAATATTGTTCTGTAATTTATTTTGACTTAAAATTTTGTAAATATGTTTCTGACTTAATGGGATAAAAATTCTATTCAGGACATGAGAGCTGGATCATGCATTTGAGTGGAGTAAATGGTCCATGAAGACAAAGATGGACTGAACTATCCAGATTGGACATCACTTCACCATCTGGGTCGTATCTTCTTCATCCGAGATTGTATTGGGTCCAAATTTTGATTGAATTTCAGGGAAATGATTATAAACAAATCATCCTCCTAGAAGGATAGATAATTAGCGCGTTTTGGAGGTCAACTATGCGGTGAAAGTGGGATTAAATAATTTTTCTGAATTTCCCTTTTACATTTAAAAATGTTTTAACCCTAGCCCTCCCCAACTCTATTTAAAGAAATTTTTCACTCTTTGGGATGGATGTTAAATGATTTGGGAAGGTGTGGCCAAAAGGGTGTCTCTTGGGAACACCTCACAACCCTTGGAAGAAGTAAGGCCTTGTGTAAAGTTCTCTTCCAAGAAGGCTCTCCTCTCCCACCTCCTCTTTGTTTTTCCTTGTTTTTATGCTTGTAACGTGAATTTTATTCAATAAATCTTATGTATTATTCTATTTTCATCTTCTTATTTTTATTCTTGGGTTGTAATATAAGAGTGAAGACGAGATTGTGTGTTCCCCAATCAATCCATTGCTTATGAAAAACGTCTCCACGATGACAAATTCACCCATGAAAGAGTGATTTATTTCATAGTTGATCTAATCCCTAATCCCTTAATTTATTTATTTTGAAACCATAAACATAATTTAATTCATAAATTGTGATCAATTAATTGAGTTTTAATTTCTATGTTACTCGATTGACTTGCACTTGACTGTGTGGTCGGGCTTGTGTAAACCATGTGAGTGAAACCACAATCGTAAAATATAATGAACTTGGGATAGAATTGTAGGGTTCAAGTCTCATCCCAAACTCAATTAATTCTACACTCTAGGGAGGAGATGATTCCCTAGTTTTCCACTGACCATAAGTTGGCTTTTGGATCACAATCAAAGTAGGGTGCTGCGATTGGAGGTCCTGAAGTTAACGTAGGGCCAATTTTCACAAATATTTGTGGTTGTGTTCATTTTCATAGGATTCAGAGGTTAAAAAGGTTAGGGGATCATAGTTGAATGAATTATAATTATATGGGATAATGATAAATGAATGGTGAATGGGTTGGATTAGATCAACTACATCTTCTCATATAACTGTTTTTAAAGAAATTGTCTCTTGATTGTTACTTCTCATTTTCTTGTTTAGTTTACTATTCGAAAAGCCACAAAAAACTCCCCCATATTTCTTTTCATTTGTTTTGAAATATTTTCTTAATTAATTAAAGTCTATTAATATTTGTTTAATTCACTTCCTCCTTGAGAGAACGACCTAGGTCATCCACTATGCTGCACTTAGTAAAATCATAAATAATATTTTTGAGAGCGTGTGCGACAACGCCTTTTCAAATTGGCACTGTTGCCGGGGAGGCAAATAATTATTTCAACCATTTAGAGGTATTTATTTTATTTTATATTTTATTCTCTTATTATATTCTTTCTTCCTTCTTTACCCAATCTTAATTTTTCTTCTTCTTTTGTTCTCTTCTTCTTCTTCTTTTTGGACCATCAACTCAAACTTCTAATCTTTTATTTTATTATGGTCTAATTTTCTTCTTTTCATTTTTATTTGATTTATGACACAAAATAATACCTAATATATCTTAAATATTGACCCTGAGATTGAATTCAACCTTAGGTCTCGAATCATACATTCTCAGTCTACGGGAAGTTTCAACATTCAACCAGTTGAAAAATTCCTCCACTCCCAGAGCATTGAAATTGGAAACTATTCAAATTAAACAATAAAACAAGAACAAATGGCTGAAAATAATGGAAATTAACTTAATAGAACCATTCGAGAGTTGTCTGCACTTGATATTAACTATTAACCAAATTGTATTTCTTATCCAACTCTCGAATCGGACTTTGAGTTAAAATATGGGTTAATTCACCTTATTCCAAAATTTCATGGATTATATGGTGAGGATTCAAACAAACATTTAAAAGAATTAAATGTGGTATGATCAACAATAAAACTAATAAATGTCTCTGAAGATCAAATAAAGCTTAGAGCATTCCCATTCTCACTTGATGAAACTACTATGGATTGGACATATTATTTACAACTTGAAGATGTAACCTGTTGGAACAATTTGAAATGTATTTTATTGCAAAGATTTTTTCTAGTATCAAGGACCACTTCCATTCATAAGGAGATATTAGGGATCAAGAAAGACCAAGGGGAGTCAATGTATTAGTACTGGGAGTGATTTAAGAAGTTGTGCGCAAGCTGCCCACATCACCAAATCAGTGAGAAACTCCTCATCCAATACTTCTATAAAGGACTCACACCTATGGAGAGGATTATGGTGGAAGCTGCGGATGGAGGAGAATTGGTGGAAAAGACACCAGTATCTGTATGTGCATTGATTTACAAGATGTCCCAAAACTCCCAACAATTTGGCGATCGAGGTACACCACGTGTCAGGGGAGTGCATCAAGTAAGTCCTTCTTCTCTTGAGAGTAATTTAATTGATACAATGTTGGAAGAATTAACCACTATAGTGAGGAAAATTGATTTGTCTCAAAAGAAATCACAACCCCTTCCTTCAAGTCCTTGTGGCATTTTCATTGAGACAAGCCACTCAACTGACTGTTGTGCCCAACTACAAGAAACAGAGGATTGTGCAGCAGTGTTTCCTGGGAGACCATATCAGCAGCAACAACAACCATATCCCCAAAAGAATCTTGATTTCTTTGTTCCAACATACAACCAAGGGTGGAAGGATTAACCAGACATGAGGTATGTATCTGGACAACAACAAAGACCCCCATTTCAACAAAACTTCTAGCATCCTCCACCTTACCAACAGGATTTCCAACAACCCCAAAGGCGATTTGAAGATCAAGCATCAACAAGTCAATAAAAAGGGAATTCTCAACCAAAGTTATATTCTAATACTGATGATATTTTGAAAAAATTATTCTTAATCAATAGAATGAGCTGAAGAATCAAGGTTCGGAGCTGAGGGAGTTTAAGACTCAAATGATCCAGATTTCCATGACCCTCCATGAACTGGTAAGTAAGAACTCCAGAAATATTACTTCCCAACCTACTCCAAATCCCAAGGGGAGTGTTAGTTCCATCACATTGAGAAGTGAGAAGCAAATTAATAATACATTTTTACCTACCATTCCACTGGGATTCACCTCAAATTTAGAGAATCCCCATTCCACACCAACTATTGAGAAACCCAAGGAGAAAGATAAAGGTAAGAAAAAGATTGATGATGTTCCTCCTAAAACCCTTCCATTTCCAAATAGAGTTGTAAAAACCAAGAAGATGGCTGAAGAGACGATGCAAAAAGAAGTTTTGGATACATTCAAGTGTGTGGAGATCAACATCCCTTTACTTGAAGCCATCAAGAAAATCCCAAGGTATGCAAAATTCTAAAAAGAACTTTGTACCAATCGAAGAGGTCTCAAGGGAAATGAGAGGATCAATATTGGAAGGAATGTGTCAGCACTCATTACACCAACTCTAGAAATGCCAACAAAGTTAAAAGATCTTGGAACATTCACCATCCCATGCACCATAGGGGATTTATACTTTTCTGATGCTTTATGTGATTTAGGAGCTTCCATAAATCTAATTACTCACTCCATTTCTTCTTCTTTATAGTTTGGTGAGTTGAAGCTGACAAGAGTAGTGGTGCAGTTGGAAAATAGAGCTACAACATATCCAGCAGGAGTCCTTGAGGATGTACTTGTCTGGGTAAGAGACATGATCTTTCCAGTAGATTTCTATGTGCTTAACATGGAGGATGATTAGGTAAGTTCTCATTCTCCCATTATCTTAGGTAGACCCTTCCCCAAAATTGAAAAAACTATCATAAATGTCAATGAGGGTACACTTTCCATGGAGTTCAGGGATGAAGTTGTGATATAAAAATGTTATGGACTCCATGAAGTACCCCTCATAGGACCATTCTACTGTTGTTATCTCCCATTTTAAACCACCAAATAAAAACCCCATGTAATTTGATTGTCCTATTCTTAGAGATATTATGAGTATTGGTTCTAGTTTTATGTCTAAGAGTACTTAAAAACCTATTTCTAATTCCCAATACTCTCTTAGATTTGATTTTAAAATGGAATCATATTATTATCATTTGAACTCTGATTATGAGATGGCTATTGAGTATGCTGATGGATTTGATGCTTTATTCTCTGATTGTGATGATTTCTATTCTGATAGTGATGATATTTGTGCACATATTTCATTTCCTTCAATGTATCCATCCATACACCACCCCCCTTCATTATATCTCAAGCCATTGCCACCAAATCTAAAATACTCATACTTGTTGAGTGGTGAGAGATTACCTGTTATGATTTCTAATAATCTTCCTTTTGAACATGAAGAATTTTTTTTGAATCTTTTGAGGGAGAACATTAAGGCAATCGGGTGGACCTTGGATGACATATTAGGTATTATCCCCTCCATTTTCATTCATATGATTCTTTTGGAGGATGGGACTAAACTAGTGAGGCATCCACAAAGGAGACTCAATCCAAACCTTCTAGAAGTTGTTAAAAAAGAGGTTGAAAAATTTCTCGAGGCATGTATAATTTATCCCATTTCAGATTCTCAGTGGGTAAGTCCTATTCAGGTTGTGCTTAAGAAAAGTGGTGTTATAGTTGTTAAAAATGAGAAAGATGAGTTAGTTCCAATGAGGGTAAAAAACAGTTGGCGTGTGTGTATTGATTACAGGAAACTAAATCAATCCACTTGTAAAGACCATTTCCCCTCCCATTTATTGATTAGATACTTGAGAGACTAGCTGGGAAAACACACTACTATTTCTTGGATGGATTTTATGGATATTTTCAGGTTCCTATTACTCCAGAGGATCAGGAGAAGACACAATTCACTTGTCCATTTGGTATGTTTGCCTACTGAAGGATTCCATTTAAACTTTGCAATGCCCCAGGTACCTTCCAGAGATGCATGATGAGTATTTTTATGATTTTATTGAGACCTGCATGGAGGTATTCATGGATGATTTTACAGTGTATGGGTCTTCATTTGATGATTGTATCTCTAGTTTGGGAAAGGTTTTGAATCGTTGTATTGAGAAGAATCTGGTTTTGAACTTTGAAAAGTGTCATTTCATGGTAGAGCATGGCATTTTCTTAGGGAATGTAGTGTCAAAACATGGGATAGAGGTTGATAGATCTAAGATAGACATTATTTAATCCTTACCCTATCCTTCATGTGTGCATGATATTAGATCTTTCCTAGGGTATGTAGGCTTTTATTGGTGCTTCATCAAAGATTTTAGTAATATTTTTCTTCCTTTGTCACGATTACTTCAAAAGGATTCTGATTTTGTGTTTGATGATTCATGCATGGTAGAATTTGATGAACTAAAGAAGTGTCTGGCCACTCCACCGATCATATAGCCCCCACGGTGGGAGCTTCCTTTTGAGCTTATGTGTGACGCCTCCAAATTTGCATTCAGAGCTGTTTTATCTTAGAGGATGGAGGGATGTTCACATGTGATTGCATATGCATAAAGGACATTGGATTCAGCCCAATCAAACTACATAACCACAGAAAAGGGGTTTCTTGATGTTATAATTTCTTTAGATAAATTCCGTTCATATTTATTGGGCTCTAAAGTAGTTTTTTTTCTAACCATGTAGATCTAAGGTACCTATTGAAGAAGCCGGATGCAAAGCCTAGGCTAATCTGATGGATGCTCCTTCTTCAAGAATTTGACATTGAGATAAAGGACAAGAAGGGGTCGGAAAACCTAGTGGCGGACCACATGATTAGGCTTACTCACACACTAGAGGATGACACCTTGGACCAAGTACCACTTCAGGACACTTTCCCCAATGAGAATCTTTATTCTATCTCAGGTACGCATCCTTGGCATGCTGATTTACTGAACTACCTTGTTACATCTAAAATTCCCGCATATTTAAAGAAACATCAAGTCTAAAAATTAAAAAGTGAGTCTTGGTATTATGTGTGGGATGATCCATACCTATGGAGCATGTGTAGTGACCAAGTTATTAGGAGGTGTGTTACTGATCATGAGTTTGAGTCTGTTCTACAATTCTGTCATACACTTGCTTGTGGTGGACACTTTGGAACCCAACAGATAGCTAGGAAAGTTTTAGACTCTAGATTATATTGTCCTAACTTATTCCATGATTCTCATGTGTATTGTAAGTCGTTCTCACGTTGCCAACACATGAGAAAAATTTCTAGGAGACATGAGATGCCTCAACAACCCATATTATTCTGTGAAATTTTTGATGTGTGGGGAATCGATTTTATGGGTCCTTTTCCAAGTTCCTTTGGTTTTTTTGTATATTTTGGTTGTTGTTGATTATGTGAGAAAATGGGTGGAGGCTAAGGCCACCCAGACTGATGATTCTCATGTTGTAGTGGAATTTGTCAAAGCAAATATTTTTTTACAGGTTTGGGGTACCGAAGGCCATCATTAGTGACCAAGGGACACACTTCTGTAATCAGAATTTTACTTACCTCCTTCGGAAGTATGGGGTGAAACACAAAACATCAACACAATACCACCCCCAAAAAAATGGCCAGGATGAGGTTTCAAATCGTGAGTTGAAACAAATTTTGGAGAAAACCATGCAACCAAATAGGAAGGATTGGAGAAAGTTCTTGGATGATGCATTGTGGGATTATAGGATAGCATACAAGACACCCATTGGTATATCCCCATTTTGTATTATTTTTGGGAAAGCGTGTCATCTCCCTATGGAAGTTGAGCATCAGGATTATTAGGCCATAAAGAAATGCAACATGGATTTGGCACAAGCTGGAATCCAAAGGAAGTTGAAAATTCAAGAGCTTGAGGAGATTCAATTGTCTTCATATGAGAACTCAAGTCTCTATAAGGAAAGATCAAAAGCAGCTCATGATATAATGATCCAATAAAGGGAGTTTCATGTTGGAGAGAAATTCCTTCTATACAGTTCATGGTTAAAGCTGATGCTTGATAAGTTGCATTCTAGATGGTTGGGTCCTTATATTGTATCTAATGTTTTTCCCTATGGTGCAGTGGAGATCACAAAAGAGGACATTGGAAGGAGATTCATAGTCAATGGGCAATGCTTGAAGAAGTACATTGAGGGAATTTCTACTGATGTAGTGGATTTCATCACACTACATGACCCCATTATCACTTGAGAATATCAGGTTGTTCCTAACCCTTTCACTTTTATATTATTTTCCTATGTAAAATTATACTTTTCATGTGCACATATCATCTCATAGGTTCACATTGAGGAAAATGCAATATTTTAAGTGTGGGGGAGGGGACAATATTTTGGGGTAGATATTTAGGATTTTCATTTGTGTGTTTTGTGTGTATTTTCTATTAAGTTTTTGGTTAAAATTTTCAAAAAAAAAAAAACAAAAAAAATATATATATATATATATATATATATATCATGTAACATTCTCATGTGGAATATATGGAAAATTCATGTTTCAAAATTCATTGGTAGAATGATAAGCATGAGTAATATTTCATCATCAAGGGTTGATTTTTATAAAAATTCAATTCATCAATGATATGAATGGTTGTGTCATTATAAATCATTTTAGATTTTGACATCATTATTTATGATATTTGTTCATGGTAAATTATGTCATTGATTTCTCCACACAAATTTTCACTCAACCATGACTTGTGAAAATTTTCCTACTCAATTGAAGCTATAGTCAAGTGAGGTAAAAAGATTCATTGGTTTATCCATATGTTTGTTTCTCTTCTGATCGGTTTCATTACTATACCAGATTGACCAATGTGTGTGTACCTATTATCCGACTGTTGTATGCCCTAAAAAAAATAGGTTGTGTCTTGGACAGGTCAAAAACCACTTTTCCTCGACCTTTGATCTTGTTATAACTATTAAAATTAGTGTCATGAGGAGATCAAACATGGGTTGAGAGTTGAGTGTGATATTTGTTCCAAGTTCAACTTAAAAAAAACAAAATAAATAAATAAATGAGGGGAGTGATGAAATGTACAACATATGAGGATATCTAGGTTGGGAGATTATGGTTTGAATTTCGGGAATGCTTAAGTGAGTGGGTCTTGAAATTTGATTGTAAAGAAATATAGAACATGTTCGGGGAATTAAAAAAAGAAAGAATAATTGTTTTACATGACCTGAATATACTGAATAAAGGGTGGATTTATGATCTTGGATTGGTTGGCACATACACACGTGGAGAATTAGTGGCATGATAGACCCATGACTTGTTTCGCTGTGATTAGTGTTATGAATCTCACTGGGTTTTGTTCCGACACAATTTATGAGAAAATGAATTTAAAATTTATTGAAATTGACTCTTTATGGGATTCTTAATTTGCCTACATTTCCAATGTGGATTGATAAATATGAACATGTATATCTTGTGACAATTTTCTCGAATGCACGATATGAGGTTTTACCCAGGAGTGCAAAAGAGTAAGTGTGGGGGAGTTGATAAAACACAATTTTATTGAATATTTTATTAATAATGAATGAAATAATTTCCTCAAATTGTTATAAATATGTTAATTTATAGAATAATTGGGATTAGATCATTCATTTGAAAATTTGATGAAAATTCAATTTTTACCCTTTAAAACTTCACTGTAGTATTCCAAAAATAAATATTTTTCTGTAATTTATTTTGACTTAAATTTTTTTAAATATGTTCCTGACTTAATGGGATACAAATTATATTCAGGAAATGAGAGTTGGATCATGCATTTGAGTGGAGTAAATGGGTCATGAATACAAATATGGACTGAACTATCCAGATTGGACATCACTTCACCATCTGGGCTGTATATTCTTCATATGGGCTTGTATTGGGCCCAAATTTTGAGGGAAGCTCAGAGACATGATTATGAAAAAATAATCATGATATAAGGACAAATAATTAGCACTTTTTGGAGGTCAAATATGCGGTGAAAGTGGGATTAAATAATTTTTCCGAATTTCCATTTTACATTTAAAAATGTTTTGTAACCCTAGACCTCTCCAACTCTATTTAAATGGATTGTTCACTCTTTTGGAGGGATTTTCGAGGATTTGGAAAGGTGTTTCCAAAAGGGTGTCTCTTGGTAACACCTCACAACCCTCGGAAGAAGTAAGGCCTTGTGAAAAGTTCTCTTCCAAGAAGGCTCTCCTCTCCCACCTCTTCTTTGTTTTTCCTTGTTTTTATGCTTGTAACATGAATTTTATTCAATAAATCTTCTGTATTATTCTCTTATCATATTATTATTTTTCTTCTTAGGCTGTAATCTAAGAGTGAAGATGATATTGGGTGTCCCCCAATCAATCCATTTCTTATGAAAAACGTCTCCACAATAACAACTTCACCCATAAAAGAGTGATTTATTTCGTAGTTGATCTAATCCCTACTCCCTTCATTTATTTATTTTGAAACCATAATTATAATGTAATTCATAAATTGTGATCAATTAATTGATTTTTAATTTCTATGTTACTCGATCAACTTGCACTTGACTACGTGGTCGGGCTTGTGTAAACTGTGTGAGTGAAACCACAATCACAAAATCTAATGAACTTGGGATAGAATTATAGGGTTCAAGTCTCATCCCAAACTAAATTAATTCTCCACTCAAGGGAGGATATGATTCACTAATTTTCCACTGATCATAAGTTGGTTTTTGTATCATAATCAAATCAGGGTGCTACGATTGGAGGTCTCAAAGTTAACATAGGTCCAATTTTCACAAATATTTGTGGTTGTGTTCATTTACGTAGGGTTCAGAGGTTAAAAAGGTTAGGAGATCATAGTTGAATGAATTATAATTATATGGGATAATGATAAATTAATGGTGAAGGGTTTAGATTAGATCAACTACATCTTCTCATATAAGAATTTTTAAAGAAATTGTCTCTTGATTGTTACTTCTAATTTTCTTATTTAGTTTACTATTCGAAAAGCCACAAAACAAACCCCCCAATATTTATTTTAATTTGTTTTGAACTATTTTATTACTTACTTAAAGACTATTAATAGTTGTTTAATTCACTTCCTCCTTGAGAGAATGTCCTAGGTCAGCCACTGTGCTGTAATTAGTAAAATCATGAATAAATATTTTTGAGAGCGTGTACGACAACACCATTTTAAGACCTTTTAATTTTTTTTTGGAATATATGACTCAACCCTATTTTTATTTTGAAATTGGTTCTTAGGATATTACTGAAAATCAAGAGCATTTTTTTGTCTCAACACTCTCTAATATTTCCAAGATTTGTTAGGATGATTCATATAGACTTGGTTGTAAGTATTTGAAAAGGTATCATCCATTGAATTCATACTAGGTCAATACCTAAAAAAATTAGTATTTTCATGAATTTGGATAGGCATATAATAGTTGGTACTATAATAGTCAGAATGAGAAAAATGCCATAGTGGAGGAATTTCACTCGAATTGAGTTTTCATTGGAAATCATAGAAGCATATGGATGGGTTTCTTGAATAGAATTTGTGTCTTTTTGGTGGATTGTACTCCTTTTAGAATATCTGGGTTGTGAATATGAAGCACGTGCATTATAATTTTTTTAAACTCTTCAGTAGTTTTATCAGAAAAATATATTTGAGAGAAATGATTATCAATTGTTTGTTTATAAGGGATGAGACCATTATAAAAAGTTTATATGAGAAAATTTTAAGCGATCTGATAGTTAGAAAATTTTCTAATATGACCCCTAAATCTATCCCAATTTTCATGGAATAACTCACCTCCATCTTTTACAAAACCATTGATCTTATGTTTAATTTTAGATGTCATCATTATAGGGTATCATTTCATCACAAAGGCATTAAATAACCAATTTTAAGTGTCAAATATCTCCTCTTATAACTATTTAAAACATGTTCTAGAATTACCTTTGAGAAAAAATGGAAACACTCTCACCTTCATCTCCTCCCCACTACGACATCGCAGTGATAGCTTCCACACCACACTGTATAAGATGCCAATGAAATCTAAAGAGTATTCATTAGGAATCCCATTAGAGGATAATGACATGGACATCAAAGACTATTTAATATCATTATTGATAGACCTAGGAATCATTATAATGCATGATAAAATACTTGAAATGATGGGAAAATGTAAATATTTATGCCAATTCCTTTCAATGACTTGTTCCCTAGGTTGAGGTGGAATGGAATTTTCATTTTGGTTATATACTACCTATATATTATCTTCCATTTTTACTTTCATTTTATATAACTCTAGTTTTTTTCTATTTTAGGAATAACTGGCTCTAGGTTTTCAGATTTGGTTTTTGTTTTCACATACACAAAAAATTTTAGAACAAATTTTTTTAGATATCATTTTTTTTGTTTTTTATTTTTTTTCCTTTCGTCACTCATGCCTTCCTAGAAATGGAGTCAAAAATTTGATAAGAAACCTGTCCTTAAACCTATTTTTTTTGATTATTTATACCCAAACTTAAAATTATTATAGTTTTAGGTAAGGTCAACCCACATGGAAAGGATGGAAATATATTTGAATGACCAAGAATAAAAACTAGAAAAGAAATTTAAATAAACAATAAGAAATAGCTATGTACTAATATAGAGTAAAAAAATGTGAGTTAACAATTTATGATGAAAATGGGAAGAAATAGTTCAGTAATGGGAAGGTTGATGAAGTGATTTGTGATCAAAAGTAGAAAATTAAGGGGAATTTTGATTGACTGTTAACTCTTAATTAACCATGATTATGTGAAAAGTACTGAACCAACACCCACTGAAAGATATTCTACTAATTTTTTATAGGATAAAACAATTGAAGGTTAGGTTCCACAGCTTGAAAACTATTAGACTCAACATTAACACCTGAAATGAGTGGATAAAATCTGGTAAACCAGAATGTTTGTCAGCCTTGGTGTTCATTCCTTCTTTTGAATTCAAAATTTCTTTTCAAAATATTTTAAAATAGATATATTTTTAATAGCTTTCAAAATATTGAATATTATTAACTATCATTGATACTTAAAAATTAAAAGAATTTACTATCAGGAAGAAAATAAAGAATTTAGGTGATCCAACTAAAGATGAGATGGCATAATCAAAGATGAATAATAGAAACATAATAATCTAATTCTCATTGCCCATTTTATATAACAATAATTTTAGAAACAATAAATTTTAACAAATAATTCATTTTGGAAGAAGTACAAGAAACATGTAAGACAATTAGAACATGAAGGTTTCTATAAGAATAATTCAAATTCACATGCTGAGTCAATTATCATCCTCTCCAAGATCCCTCACCACTATTGCGACTCACCTATTTCTTGACTCACAATCCTTTAGTATCTAGTGGTATGACATTTGGCCTCCCTTATTCTTAGTCTCCCATTCTTAATCACTCATAAAAAAAATTCACACGACAAATTTAGCCTCTATCTCATAGTCGACATATCCAAACCCTTCTCTTGAATTTCTATATGGTGCACCTATCACTCTTCATCACCCTACTAGCATGAATTGAAAAAAAATACTAAATAAATGTGCTCCTACCATATTTGGGTCAGCTTCAACTTTATCAGTGATGAACCTTGAGCATCTACTCATCTCTTTCATAAATATCTAGAAGCTTCCAATTTATCCCCATGGTTTTGAGCTCTCCCTTTTACCTTCAATTTTCAAAAAATTTATTGATTTTCTAATTTCAATTTTAGGGATCACTTCCCTAAAAGTTAATGAGGATAAAAAGAAAATTGAAACAAAATACATATAAAGTCATTTGAAAATGAGATCCAAGTAATGAAATGAAAGAATTTATAAATTAAAAAATCAATTCCAATAATTTATTTTTATAATTAAATAATGGAATATTGAAAACTTTATTTTCAAGAAAATACCCATTCCAAAATTAAATTAAAAATATATTATAAATAAATGTTTATTATAACCAACAAAAATATGGGTCCTAAAAACTTATAAAATTTAAGATCAAGAACCTTAGAAAATTTAAGCAGAATTAATCACTCATTAACATTAAAATATTCAATGAATTATAAATATAAAAGTTTATTAATCAATCATAAAAAATTCACCAAATCAGAACATTTTGAAATAAAATCGATAACTAATTCCTCACAAGGATGTGGAAAAGTTCATCAAAAATAGGTTACAAAACCTTACTCAATTGAGAATTTATTAAAGTAGGAAATAACTTCTAGATGAAGTCTATATGGAGTATACCCCATGTGGTTAATTCTCAAAGATGTAGGTTATCATCCACTCCTTGGATTATCCTTCAAGTGATAATGGCAATTCCATCCAGCTTATTTGGTATTTTGGGGCTCCTATGGGTTTGAAATTATTACATACATCCCCAATTTCACTTATATTCTTATTGGTGTCCTCTCCTACCAAGCCATGAAACTTAAGTAGTAGTTGAATCATTCTAGTTTTGAGATCAAAGTGAATATGATTTTTAATTTTTAATAGCCAATTATTATTGTTGAAGTTAGAGAAATAAAACTCATTAAGTGTCTTACTTAATTAAGTAATATCATATTCCATGTTTTTTTACTTCTAAAATTACCTATAGTGGAATAAGAAGAATATTATGGAGAGTATATCAATGCGATTGTGATAAAATCACTCCCCAATTTCTTAGTGATTTATAGATTTCTAATTATAGAAAGTACTATTCCTTAAACCTCTAGAGAAAATCCAATGAGGTTATACAAACTAGACATATTCATGTATTAAGAACATCTCAAATAAAGTAAAAAAAACAAAGAAAAAATAATATTACTCATCTTCCTCCTTGTAAATGACACTAGGTTGATATAGCGGCTATCATGAGACTTATAATAAACAATTTTTAAACCTTAGAAAAATTTATTAAAATAGTGGGACTTTATTTGTCTCTAAATAGGTGGTAGTTTTTAGTGTTATTTTCTTATGATGAGTGGGATATATGTGTATTGAAAACAAAAATAAATTGTTCTTTAGAATAAAAATAATTTTGTGTTTGAATTAATTTTTAAAAGAATTTTTCTATCCATGGATAACCCTCTCACTTACCTAGTAAATCACAATTTAAATAAACTCACTAAACCTCAATTTATAATCAACTAAAACCATGATTGATTACCTTCCTTTAGAAATTTTTTATTGAATAGAGAAGTGCATCAATAAATTATTTGCCCACTATTTCCTAGAATATTAATCAAATAACTTTTATCACTCCAAAACATAGCTCACCTCCATACACTATATAGGAGATGAAGTACGGTGTGTGAAAATTGAGAACAATTGAAATTGCATTTAAATGTAAATATCAATGGAAACCTCATGTTGTTAAAATAAACCAATACTTTTTGAGAAATAAAAACATGAGAGAATTAATAATTAATCATAGAATTAATTTAAATGGGTGCGAAGAATCTCCTTAGCTTGACCACTAAGGGTATAGTGTGCCATCAATGGAGACAAATTAATGTAAAAGAAAAGAAAAATATACAGTATCCAAATTTAGCTACTCTCCCTCGATTAGCAGCATCAACAGCCCCCAATTGCCTTGTCTAGTGAGTCTCGCCTCCATTAAAGGAATTATAAAATTATTGAGGCTCTTTACAAGCTTCAATATCTCCAAACAAAGCATCACAATCCTCTCCTTATTCCTTTTATAGTAGTGACTTTGGAATCCTATTGAGTTTCAATACCCAATTGTATCCTCTAATGGATTCTATATGTACAGGATGAGGTTTGAGATTTATTTAGTCAGGCATATCTCAAATCTTCTTCTTAACTAGAAACCATCCCATGATGTTCACCTTATTCCTTAGTTGGATGGGTACCATGTGTAGGCTCAGGAAATGTGTTTCCCAATTTGGGTAGAATAGAGGAATAAAAAATGCATTTTAGGTCATGACCAACTTAATTTAGAAATTTTAGGTTCTAACTTCCCATGGTTCAAAAAGTAGAAAAGTTCAAAGTCATACATAGATATGGAAGTCTTACACTCTGCTCACAAGTCTTATGGGAGATTAATAAGTGTTATAATGCCTATAAATTCTTAAAGACTGAAAAAGTGATAGACTCCAAAGTTTTACATGTTGGTTGAAGTCTAATAGAATTTCTATATAAAGTCTTACGGATTTGAAGTACTACATGCCAATTCTTACCCATTAGTAAGAATCTTATGGGATGTATAATAAGTCATACAAAATTCACTGGGAAGTCTTATAAAATGGAAATAAAAGTCATATATGATTCACTGGGAAGTCCTATAAAGCCCCAACTAAAGTCATACACCACTGGGGAAAAGTAAAATGTGACGGCTTGGAAATTATTACAAAATACCCCTTTCCAAAATTTGCATCCCCAGTCCATGAAAATAAAAACATAGTGTAATATTTATTCAATTTCTTCTAGAATTAATTTAAAATAATGAAAATAAAAATTTAAAATCCTATTGATAGTTCAATCTCAAATCCCAAAAATCAAAGAATGAATTTTCATTTAATTCTAAAAAATAATAAATCAATTAAAGATCGAGATTTAATGAATTTTTTTTATTTTAATTATAAATTCAAATTACTCCAAAATTTAAGCCTTTTATTCTAAATTAAAGGAAAAAATGTAAAAATACTATAAAATTATAAGGAAAAATTTAAAAATTTACGGCTTGATAATCCAATTCCCCTAAAACCAGTCTTCACTATACACCTATCTCTAAACTCTATTCATAGGAAAACCTGCTACGATACCACTGTAAAATGACCTACCCACCAAGACCCCTCTTTGGTGATGGTATGTCATGAGTGTCACCCCAATCCCACCTCTCACTAGACAAGAGATGGTGGCTATCAACCAATTTTTATACTGCTCACAATGGGATACCTTATCCAAATGAACCTGTACACAACACACACCACCACATAGGATATAATAAAGAGGAACAAAAAAATGATATTGATATAAAAATATAATAAATATGATTTTCAACCACTAAGACACACAAAGATAAAAACAATATAGTTGAAAAGTACACAGAAAAATATCTGCCTGATAATTACTATGAAGGAATTGAAACCAACCTAGATAACCGTAGAAATGTCTGTATAAAGATAATCTATAAAAATGGTTAGCACCAACATTCTAAAAACTAACTCCAATAATCTCCATAGATACCATATCCACCATGTTTATCTCTAAACCGTATGTTTCCTGCATAAGAAAAGATATGTGTATGAAAGATTTTTCTAGTAGGGGTGAGTAGAACAAACCTAGTTGGATTATTTGAAAACAGAAAAGTAAATACTAAAGGAAAGTAAATACAATTTAAACTACAATGATGAGAAATAATAATGATCTAATCTTAAATATTTGTTAATTATAGTGAACTATGAAAAGTATACTAGTACAAAAATAGGTTTTTACGTCCTTTTTTCTATATTTTTAACATCAGTTCTTGAGGCGGCATATTTGGAGGTGACTTTTTAAATATGTTTTTTAATGTCGGTTATCAAAACCGGCCATAAAAATGTATTTTTTATGATTTTTCATGTCGGTTATTTTTAAAAAATGACATGAAATACCATCTTAACATAAGTTTTTTTTTAAAAAAGTGGCATTAAAAAACTAATTTTCACATCGGTTTTTAGAAAACCGATGTGAAAGACCTATTTTTTACATCGGTTTTTAAAAAACCAATTTGATAAATAGTTTTTTAGCATAGATTTTTTGAAAACAGACATGAAAAATAGTTATTTCACATCATTTTTCTAAAAAACAACATGAAACATATTTTTTTTAAAAAAATATTCTTCATGTTAGTTTACTACATTCATGGAAAATATAAGATCGATAAAAAAAATTATAGAAACCATAAGAAATCTAGAAAAAAACTTAAATCTTTGACATAATTCTCAAGGTTGTTGAAGTCTTAGTGGATATAATTTTCTTCTAAGGAAAGATCTCATGAGATAACCATAGCTTTGTCTTAGAATAAATTTTAGAATCCGAAGGAAGATTTGTATTTTATACCATGATACGAATAAGTATTATTCATTATTATAAAAACTGAATCATTAACAGGTATATCAATTTAGAAAACTAATCATAAAAAAATAAATAATATAAAAATAATAACAAATACCATGATGAGATCACTGACATAATAAATGGTGGATTAATGATGAAGATAAAATGATTTTATTCATTGGAACAATGATGATCAAAATAATTGATCGTGAAATTAATATATGTGTTTCATGAAAACATATAAATGACATGGTAAAAGAAAACATGGTATTATAAATTTTAGGCGGTAATTGAAAATTCTGATGTCGCACTGTAAAAAATTGAAATTCCATACTGGTGGGATATTTAATTTACCTTTCATGGTAGTTTTATGATAACTGTAATGAAAAAATATTAAAATTTTTATTTATCATATCAGTTTTATGATAACCAATGTGAAAACTAGATTTTAACGTCTATTTTTTTCAAGAACCAATGTTAAAAGTTATTTTTCATGTCAGTTTTTCAAAAAATTAACATTAATAATGTCTAAAAACTTGTAGTTCATTTCCAAAACATTGATTTTACTGGTCATGGAGCTCAAACGGAGTTACAAATCAAAGTTTATGACTATCAAAAGTTTGACTTCTCTAAGACTTCATTTAGAGATAATCAAATTCCGACGTCCATAAATTTTGATTCGTAAGTTTGATTTAGCTCTACGACCACTCAAATAAAATATTGTAATAAAAAATAAAAATATTTAAACATTTTTAACATTTTTTTTGAAAAAACTACATGAAAAATTACTTTTAAAATCAGTTTAAAAAAACCGACATTACAAGTCTTCTATGAGGAATTTTAATGTCAGGTTTCAAAAATCAACGTTAAATATCACTTTTCACATCAGTTTTCAGAAAAAAAATGTTAATAATGTCTAAAAAGTTTTATATTATTTCCCAATATTCTATTTTAGTATAATTGGATCTAAAATGGTCTTACATATGAAAATTTATGGAAGTTGGAAGTTGATCATCTCTAAACGAAGTCTTAGAGAAGTCTAACTTCCGACGACCATAGATTTTGATATGTAACTACATTTGGGATCCAAAACCACTCAAATAGAAGATTAAGAAATTAAATATAAGTTTTTGAACATTTTTAATGTCAGTTATTTGAAAAAATGACCTGAAAAATGACTTTTAGCACTGGTTTCTAAAAAACCCGATGTTAAAAGTCTTCTTTGAGGAATTTTAACATCAGTTTTTCAAAAACTACTATTAAATGTAACTTTTCACGTTGGTTTTTTTTGAAAAAAATACATTAATAAAGTTGAAAAATTTTATTTTATTTATTATTCTTCGATTCGAGAGGTTTTAGAGCTAAAATGTACTTACAGATCCAAAATTATGGACGTCAGAAGTTGATCATCTCTAAACAAAGTCTTAGAGAAGTCCAACTTCTGACGGCCATAAATTTTGATCCGTAACTCCGTTTGAGCTCCAGAACCCCAAAAATTGAATATTAGGAAATTAAATAAATTTTTGAAACATTTTTAACATCAGTTATTTGAAAAAATGATGTTAAAAATAACTTTTAATTTCTATTTTTGAAAAAACTGATTTTAAAAGCTAATTTTTCAGGTTGGTTATCATAAAACCGACGTGAAAGATAAAAATTTTAATATTTTTTCATGATGGTTATCATAAAAAAAGACATTAAAATGATATTTTTAATATATTTTCACAATTTTTATTAAATAACCAATATAAAAAACCCTTCATGAGGACTTTTAACATCAATTATCATAAAACTGACGTGAAAAATGATATTTTTAATATATTTTCATATTAGTTATTAAATTACTGATGTATAATTCCTTATACATTGAGTTTTAACATCATTTTACATGGAACCAATGTTTAAAGGGGTATTTTAATGTTGGTTACTAAATAAATGATGTTAAAAGTCCCCCCGAAAGACTTTTAATGTTAGTCTTGAAGAACCGATGTTAAAATGGAAAATGTTAAAAACCAATTTTATACTAGTGGTCCTTATCTACATAGATAAAATTTTGATAATTAAAACATAGCCTCAAGTGTCATATCACTCACTTAGTATCCCCATGAAGACTCAATAGATCTATAAGAAAAAACTCATGTATATTGAAGTGCACACAACAAATGAGGGTATCATAAAATAATCATGCATATAGAGAAGAACCTACACCTCATCTTATCACACACAATAGATGAGGGTGGGACATAGAAATTAGGTATAGCATGAAGAAAATGAGTTTCAAATATCATACAAGGGAATAGTACCAGTCTGTATAACTTTTCTTTCATCATGCTTAAACCTTTTTATTCCCACAAATTTAATTTCAAAGGTCCACCTATCACCACTCATAAAAGAAATTTTATGGACTAATATATTTCACTACTAAGATTTATGTGAAAAAAATCAGGATGGATTATTCACTCACATAAAACAGATACCTAGGGAAGAAGTCATGAAGATTCCATATAGGTGAATTCATAGGACATGTGGTGGCCCAAGGGAGATCCACATGGCACACTATGATGAAGTTCATGTGAATACATGACATCACCAGTTTGTGTTTAGAAAACCCATCCCCCATGTCTTAGTCACCCACTTCTTGAGCCAAATCTTATAGACTCGCGATCTGGGTCGTGATTTGTGCTCATGTGGGCTGGTCAGTCTGAGCCAAATTGTCTGGAATCATGATCTGGTCACGGGTTGAGCCCGTATGGTCCGACCCACCGGTTTGGGCCACTAGACCAAATAGGGAATCCAACCCAAGTGTATTCCCAACTAGAGGTTGGTTTCTCCATCTAGGGTTGGTAAGACCTAAGATAAATCATGGTCATGGTTCCATAATGTCAACGTGCCAATGTGTCTCCCAACAACTCTCATGGGTCTCCACCTTGGGGTGGCACTGACTATGGGACTGTAGGTTCCGGGCGCAGCGGAAGTGCATTGGTGGGTTTTCCCAACTTTAATTTTAGCGTTAAACAACGTTCAATCTGAGATCCATCACGATAAAAAACGCTGGATCTTCGGAATGGAATGAATAAAGAAAAATAAAATAAGAGTCCCCGAACCATTGAGATAGGATCATCATATGTTGCTTATAATTAATTTAATTAATTCACAAGAATTACCTCGGTGGAATTATTTCTTCATCGATGTCTCCAGTCACGATCCTGTGATCTGTTGTTGCATCATAGAATCTAAGTATAGGATTCCTCTAATGGTGATCCACAGGTCCTCCACGTATCTCTGGACATCGCCGAAGGGATCTCTGGGTGCTAGCGCGGAAGAACCTTCGCTTGCGATGTCCGCCTTCGACCGCCTTGATCCAGTGGAGAATCTCGCTCTCGTAACTTGAGGGAGTTCTTGGTGGAAAGGGAATTATCTCTTGGATTGAGAGTATTTCCAAATCCTTTGTGCATAACCATGGCTCTGGAAAAGTGTTGGGGTTGTGAGGATATTTATAATTGGGTTTGAGGTTAATAGAGTTATGATAATAAATAAACGCGTTACGCGTTTTATTTATTTCATTAACTCTTATTGAAACCCCATGTCGAATTATTAATTCCTTGACATGTTCCCACACTGATTATAATTAATATCATTTAATAAAACAATATTATATCCTCAAAATCACAACTGGAAAACTATACGGCGTGTAATAATTAATACATGGTGTGTACTTGTTTTCCATAAAACTACACGACATGTATATTTAATATACACGGAGTGTAATTTTATTTTACATTTTTCTCCACCACATTTATTAGACCTTGAGTAATGGCTATTTATTTCTTAAATAAATGTAACTGCATTACTCGCTAATAAATATATTATTTCACCCACAATATATTCTCTCGGATAACTAGTGTCGAAATAAATGCGATCAGACATCCTTAAATAATTATTAAACCACAATCAGGAATAATATTTATTTAACTTGTTAAATTAATATTTAACTGAGATACATGGACATAGTTAGTGTGTGACCCTCTAGGCCTCTTTCTCAGTGGAATTAGGCGGAGCCTGCCTAAAGTCCAAGGTTAGTGTCTAGAAACATGCCAAGATACCCATAGAGAAAGAAGTTAACACCGCAATTATGTGTCACCTCCTACGAACACTTACAGTGTAATATAATACCTTTGTCTCGATATCTCTAATCAAGTGGGTTTCATGCTAGTTCCATCAACCCATGTGCTCGATTATTCTTTCTTTGAATTCCTAGAATTGAACTCACCCATACCTTACCATGGACATGGATTTATTTAGGCTATATCAATTCCATCAAAGGGCCTAAGATATCTACTTCCGTTATGGAACAGAAGGGACAAATCCTTTCTCACATTATCTATTAATGTAGTATTACTCATGACACACCCAATGTATCCTGACTTAGTCCAAGCAGCCTCTTAGATCTATCACGAATGATCTTGATCCCTAGAATGTAGGTTTCTTCTGCTAAGTCCTTCATGGAGAAACACTTGTTCAACCAGTCCTTAACTGACTGTAAGACTAGTACATCGTTTCCAATAAGTAATATTTCATCAACATATACTACTAGGATAACGATCACATTCCCATTAAACCGCTTATAAACACATGGATCACATTCATTCTTAATGAAACCAAATTCCGTTATGGCTTCATCAAATCGAATGTTCCATGACCTGGATGCTTGCTTCAATCCATAAATGGATTTCTGCAACTTACAAACCCGTTTGGATTCACCTGGTGTCACAAACCCTTCTGGTTGTGTCATATAGACATCTTCCTGAAGGTTCCCATTAAGGAATGCTGTTTTGACATCCATTTTCCAAATCTCGTAGTCATGGTAAGATGCTATGGAAAGTATGATTCTTAGGGATTTAAACATGGAAACTGGCGAGAAGGTTTCATCATAGTCAATTCCTTGATGTTGTCTGAATCCTTTAGCCACTAGCCTTGCTTTATAGGTGCTAGCTTGACCTTCCATGTATAGTTTTCTCTTCAATACCCATTTGCATCCAACATGCTTTACATCAACTGGCTCATTGACCATAACCCAGACTTGGTTCTAATACATGGAATCCATCTCAGAATTCATAGCTTCTAGCCATCTTGCAGCTTCTGATCTTTTTAATACTTCCTTATAGGAGAGATGTTCATCATTGTCCAACAATAATTATTCACCATCCTCGGTGACTAGGAATCCAAATCTCTCTGGTTCCCTTACCTCTCTTGAGCTCCTACGCAGTACTTGTGTTTCTGGAACCTCTTCCATGGGGACCTATGGAACTTGTTCCTGTACCAACTCCTGTGTATCTTGAGCATGAAATTCATCGAAGTCAATCTTGCTCCCACTATCCTTTTTGAGGATGTGCTCCCTCTTAAGAAAGACGGCTTGTCTTGAGACAATCACTTTCTTGTCCCGAGGGTTATATAGGTAATATCCTTTCGTTTCCTTAGGATATCCTATAAAGATACACTTCGTGCCCCGGGGTGCTAGTTTGTTGCCTGACAAGGCCTTAACAAACGCCTCGCATCCCCATACACGTGTATGCGACAAAATGGGTTTCTTTCCATTCCATAACTTGGAGGGAATTCTATTTTCCACCTTAGTTGGTACTTGGTTTAATGTGTATGCTGCAGTTTGTAATGCATATCCCCAAAAGGATAATGGAAGATCTGCATGACTCATCATCGACCTCACCATGTCCAACAAGGTACGGTTCCTCCTTTCACTAACACTGTTCCACTATGGTGTATAAGGAGGAGTGAGCTGAGATAGAATCCCAGACTCCCATATAAGATCAATGAACTCTTGGTTCAGATATTCTCCACCTCGATCCAATTGAAGTTTCTTTATCTTCTTACCAATCTGATTCTATACTTCATTCTTGAATTCCTTAAATTTCTCTAAGGCTTCTGACTTATACCACATTAAGTAGACAAATACGTATTTACTCAAATCATCAGTAAAGGTAATGAAGTAAGAATATCCACCTATAGTTTCTACTGGAAATGGTCTACATACATCCATGTGTACCAATCCTAGAAGATCTGTGGCCCTTTCACCCTGTCCACCGAAAGGCGGCTTGGTCATTTTACCTTGTAAACAATCATGACATCTATCAAGTGGTTTTAGCTTAGTAGAGTCTAAATAGCCATCTTGGCAGATCTTTGTCAACCACTTCTCGTTTACATGACCGAGACGGTGATTCCACAACTGGGTGATGTATGAGTCATGTGAGTTTGTTTCGTTATTGATTTCCAACACTTGGTTTTCGTAATTTAATACATACAAACCATTATTTAAATGTGTCATACCATAACATACGTTGTTCTTATAAAATAGACAAACCTTATTTCCAAACTTTAAAATAAATCCATCCATATCCAAATAAGATATAGAAATTATGTTCTTGGTAACACTAGGCACATAATAACAGTTATTTAAAACCAAAATCATGCCAGTCGGTAATGAGAGGTGGTAGTCGCCAATAGCCAATATAGTTAGCCTTGCGCCATTGGCAGCTCGAAGATCCACCTCTCCTCTGGTAATCTTTCTAAATCTACTTGGTTCCTGCATTTGAATACAGATGTGATCCCCACAAGATATATCTAATACCCAATGTGTAGAAATGGAAAGATTACACTCGATAACAAACACACCTTTAGCGTCCCCACGCTTCTGGGTGCAGTTCCTCTTCCAGTGGCCCTTCTTTCCACATGAAAAACACACCACCTCCCATTCCTTGCCCTACCTCTGGATCTTCCCCTTCTTGGAGGGATGGTGCTCGGGGGCTTCAGAACGTTTATAAGTCTTTGGCCCCTTTGCCTTGTCCTTCCTTTTCTTGTTCACTATAAGGACTGCGGGTTTGTCACGCCCCATGTCCTTGTCTACCTAGAGAATCAAGGTCAGAATCTCTGATAGAATCTTCTCATTTCCGCTCATGTTATAATTGACAATGAAGCTATAGAAGGTCTTGGACAGTGATGATAGGATGAGATCTGTACACAACTCATCCGAGAATTTAATCCCTAAGATGTCCAGGAATTCAATGTATCCAATAATCTTGAATACATGAGGCCCAGCTGGCGCAAACTCTCCAAGCTTAGTTGTAAACAAATCATTGGAGATCTCATACCTCTCCTGTCTCGCCTTCTCTTGGTAGAGATCCTTAAGGTGAGACATCATGCTATACGCATCCATGTTTTCATGTTGCTTCAAGAGCTCATTGGAAATGGATGATAGCATGAAACATTGGACATCTGTGGCATCATCCACATGTTTCATATAGATAGATAATTCCTCATCACTGGCCTCTTTCCCAGGTGCAATTGGAATAGGCTCTTCCAGCACATACAATTTTCTTTCATGGCAAAGGATGACGTGTAAACACCTCTACCACTCTTAGAAATTGGTGCTGGTGAGAGGGTTTTCCTTATCGAGTATGGTTCACAATGATATGTTTGAAGTCATTTTCTTGTCGTTTCTACAAATTAAGATGAGAAAAGGTTTAGTACTTTATTAAAAAACAGAGATAAATAAATAAATTAATACTTATTAGTCTCCCACTATTTTATCGAAATCCAAAATCCCTCACCATTGATTTTGGAATATTCTGTTGCCTGAATATTCTAGTGGAAAGGATCCATATTTTCCTTCGAATTACCCCAACTAGGGTTGGTCAAGCAACTTGAAAGGTTTTAGGTAGGCATTCAAAATTCCAACTGCATTAACTTGCATCTTCTTGATCCACTGAGTGGACTCCCCAATCCTAAAATCCTTTTATTTTGGATTTCCTTAACCTTCGCCTCTTGGTCACACAAAGTCCTACTGTGGTAGTCAACCCTTGATGCGAAACAAGTCAATTCAACCCAAAATCTTGAATTAGAATTCCCCGATAATTTAAAGCACCCCAATTAGGGTTGGTCAAGCACTTTGAACTATGGTTCGATTCTAACCAAGATTATGGAAGGCTATACCGACTTAATATTTCTTTTGAGGTATTTTATCCTTATACGTAAATTTCCATTTTATTATCTTTGATTAAATGATTGTTAATATTAAGTGGGATATACTTAAGTGATTAACCATGTCTAAGATAATA
Source organism: Viscum album (assembly GCA_963277665.1). Lineage (NCBI taxonomy): Eukaryota > Viridiplantae > Streptophyta > Magnoliopsida > Santalales > Viscaceae > Viscum > Viscum album. The sequence goes on along the minus strand of OY728155.1, from coordinate 2,129,310,033 downwards.
TTTACATATAATCCGATTTTATTTTAGTTCCATCTTGCATGCTCGTTTAATTCATTAATCGTGTGATCGTGACAACACACCCATAATAAATAAACCATGAAACTGATAGAAATAAAATAAATGGTATGATCATGAGCCTTTTCTATTGGTTAGTTTATCTAGCAGTTGATAAACTAACCCAAGACCTAGGGGAGAAACACCTTGAACCTTTCGGGTTCATGTTTATATCTTTCCACCTGTCCACCTTTGTATCTCCTTGGATTGGTTTCACCTTGGATCCTGACTTGATCCGCCTCCACTAGCTTAAGATCTCCATCCATTACATATGCATTTATCTCACATGCAGGTGAGGGGTAAAAGGGGGTTTTACATAAAAGAATCCTTGGGAATGCATACCCTACATATTAATGAGGAGATGGCTCGCAGGCCAACATATTTAATTTAAATAAATAAATTAAAATAAACCATTCACATACAAAGGTCTTGGTCTAGCTCACGATCATCCATACATGCAATGATATTTACGCATAAATAAAACTAGAATTCAATTCTTTAATCATTCTTGTTTAAGATAAATCATGCTCGAATTAATTAATTATCTTTAATTAATCAATCCTTTTATATTAAACCCTTTTCTGAACTTTGAGATTCTCATCCATCATAATTCTAAACAAATAAATTCATTTAAAATTATCCTTGTAAGTAACTTGTACCTTGGAGGCAACCCGGTGAATTCCCATTCATTACACAGATGTTAAATTAAACACATATATATAAAACACCTATCACGTGTTGTGCCTCAGCTTTACACCTGTACTATGGTACACATCTCAAGGGTTTGTATAATATAATAATAAATTTTAATAAATCTGTGTAATTTGGGTGAGTACACGGCGTGTAGTTCTGACTACACGGCGTGTACTTTTTTTTCACCATCCATCCGAAGTACACACCCGGGGACAGGGTGTGTTAATGTACTTCGGAAATTTTCAGAGTACATGGTATGTTCTGTGGGACACACGCCGTGTAGTTTTTGCGTTACATGGTTTCCAGCCGGGCAAGCCGTGTACGAGGTACACGGCCCAACCCTAACCCGAAGGGACTAAACGCCGTGTTCATTGGACCACACATCGTGTAATCCAGAAACCGTGTGCCACCTATTTCTGGTCAACACACTGTGTCTTAAATTCTTAGAAAGAATCCAATAGACGACTTGATTTAGAGGATCAGTCAATGCATTGAACCTAGACTACACAACATGTACTTCTGAATACACGCCGTGTATTCTGGTGTTGTACGGCGAGAAACGTTTGGCTCCTCCGGATGAGTTCCTCTATTTTATTTTAATCAAAATTAAAAGAAAAATTTGTTTCTGTGAGGTGAATGAGAAACGAGGGAGGAGGAATAGATCTTGAGATTCAGATTTCTAGAATTATTAAACATGAATTGAAATAACTAAATTATTAAATGCGTAAATCACCAACGAAAAACTAAATAATTATAATCAACTATATGACCCGCTCTGATACCACTTGTAGGTTCCGGGTGCAGCAGAAGCGCGCTGGTGGGTTTTCCCAACTTTAATTTTAGTGTTAAACAACGTTCAATCCGAGATCCGTCACGATATAAAATGTCGGATCTTCATAATGGAACGAAGAATGAAAAAGAAAAGAAGAGTCCCAGAACCATTGAGATAGGATCATCATATGTTGGTTATAATTAATTTAATTAATTTATAAGAATTACCTCGGTGGAATTATTTCTTCGTCGATGTCTCCGGTCACGATCCTGTGATCCGTTGTTACATCGTAGAATCCAAGTATAGGATTCCTTTAGCGGTGATCCACACGTGCTCCATGTATCTCTGGACGTTGCCGAAGGGATCTCCGGGTGCTAGCGCGGAAGAAACTTTGCTTGCGATGTTTGCCTTCAACCGCCTTGATCCGGTGGAGGATCTCGCTCTCGTAACTTGAGGGCGTTCTTGGTGGAAAGGGAATTCTCTCTTGTCTTGAGAGTATTTCCAAATCCGTTGTGCACAACCATGGCTCTGGAAAAGTGTTGGGGTTGTGAGGATATTTATAATCGGGTTTGAGGTTAATAGAGTTATGACAATAAATAAATGCGTTACACATTTTATTTATTTCATTAAATCTTATTGAAACCCCATGTCGAATTATTAATTCCTTGACATGTGCCCACGCTGATTATAATTAATATAATTTAATAAAACAATATTATATCCTCAAAATCCTGATTGGAAAACTACATGGCGTGTAATAATTAATACGCGGCGTGTACTTGTTTTCCATAAAACTACACGGCGTGTATATTTAATATACACGATGTGTACTTTTATTTTCCATTTTCTCCACCACATTTATTAGAACTTGAGTAATGGATATTTATTTCTTAAATAAATGTAACTGCATTACTTTCTAATAAATATATTATTTCACACACAATATATTCTCTCGAATAACTAGTGTCGAAATAAATGCGATCAGGCATCCTTAAATAATTATTAAACCACAGTCGGGAATAATATTTATTTAACTTGTTAAATTAGTATTTAACTAAGATACATGGACACACTTAGTGTGTGACCCTCTAGGCCTCTTTCTGAGTGGCATTAGGCGGAGCCTGCCTAAAGTCCAAGGTTAGCATCTAGCAACATGCCAAGACACCCATAGAGAAAGAAGTTAACGCCGCAATGACGTGTCACCTCCTACGAACGCTTATCATGTAATATAATCCCTTTGTCTCGATATCTCTAATCAAGCGGGTTGCATGCTAGTTCCATCAACTCATGTGCTCGATTATTCTTTCTTTGACTTCTCGGAATTGAACTCACCCATACCTTACCATGGCCATGGATTTATTTAGGCTATATCAATTCCATCAAAGGGCCTGAGATATCTACTTCCGTTATGTAACAGAAGGGAAAAATCCTTTCTCGCATTATCTATTAATTTAGTATTACTCGTGACGCACCCAACGTATCCTACCTCACTGAGAACAGTGTTTAGTCATAGTTTTCGTCAATATATCTAAGTGCGTGAGTTGTAATACCCATTAATAATAATCTTAAAGTCTAAGGAACAATACACACGTCCGCAGATAGGAACATCCAATGACACTATGAAATGTGGATTTCCTACTGGCGGGTCTCGTTCTCATAATATCCTCCTGGATATTACCATGGGCGCACACCATGAGAAGGTGCCTCAAAGTTTTATGAGCCCTCTCCCCTAATGACCTATATTATTTGTGTCCCTCAAATAATATCATCCGGCCATAGAACATATATTCAAGAACAGTGTTTTGGCACTTCTGGGTTCTCATCATAGCAGGGATCTGCTATGACCCTTTAATGAAACAGTTGTCCTTAGGACATTATCACATGAATTGTCACGCAGAAGAACAATCAATATGTGATAAGGATTTTATTAATGAATAAAGTACAAATTAGTTGGTTCTAGACCACCAACTCCAATAGGAACAAATCCGGTTAGAGAGTGAGGGTTGTGGTGCTTTACTAGACTCCATCATCTTCTCTAAAGTGGACCACTTGGTTCATTTTCTAGGCACACCACAGGATATGGTTTGTATCTAGTTAAAATAGAGATGCATTTCCTTAATTACATTGTATCTCATATTCTATAATAGCCTACTCAGGCCACTTCCCATATATAGCACCGATCGTTCAAGTGGTCGACCTCCCCTATGCACATCTCCAGCCACGATGGTAGTTGGCCTCTAGCGCACACACTACCATACATGATGGTGATGAACCTATACTTTCACAACACCCTCCAAAAAAACAATCGTCACACCACACATACTTATTTCAACACATCGTATTTGCTGCACCTTGATGCCACTTCTTCATCAAGTCACTACTTCTCCCCACCATTCCACACAACCTTTTCATTAAGATGACACATCATCTCATTGCCGAAGAATATTTGGGTTGGTGACCAATTTCCACATGTGAGGGAATAGTGAGAATGGATAAAGAGTGGAAAAAATAATAGATATAGGGGAAGTGAATAACCTTACCACGTCTCTACCATATATCACCACCACAAGGAATAAATTTAGATAAAAATATCAAAACTAAGAATTTATAAATAACATATATAGAATATGGGTATTAATAATAATAATGACAAAATTCATGAATAATGATGATACCAAAGAATAAATAAGTCAAAATACATAAAGGTGAAGTATATTGATTATAACAAATAATTATAATAAATTAAACAATGAATATTAATGAAAAAAGAAAATGAAAAATTCCTACCTTAGTATTAGATCATTCATTGATGATGGTTTCATGTCTATTAATGTCATACCCAAGGTTCCCTTTACAGATCTCTTCCCTCGACCTCTCTCACAAAGAGAGTTATCCATTAGTGACAACATTTCTTGGGGTTTCTAAGTGATAAATCCTAAGAATTATATAAAACATATATTTATATACTAGAGTTATGGTTTATCCCAATACAATATCCGTAACTCCACAAATAATAATATAATTTAATTACTTACTTAGAAATCCACATCAACCCACCAATTATATCCAACTATTAGGTCTTCAATGTGAACAAAAATTATACAACCCATAGGGTAAAATCCACATTTTAGATATGACCGCAGTTTTAGTTTTTAAATCCAATTTTCCACTTAGGAGGAATAGAACATTTCTCAAAAATCTACATGCTCAGACTAAAAATATTATTTTTTATACATTAATTTTTTTAACGAGGCCCGAAAACACTCACAATACCACATCGACATATCCTATGAATAAACACCACACTCTGGATCAAACAGGACCATCAAATAATTTTTTCTGAGTTCATTAACTAGGTTAATTTATCGATTTACCCCTAGGAGTGTAACAACATACATACATATTTTTTATATATTTAACACACACACACACACACACACATATCAGACTCCAGATTTCTAATATCAATGTTCCGACTCTTCAACAAGGCTCAAAATGAAATTTAAATATTTAAGGGGTATAACAAAAACTAGTATTGTCACATTAATAACATAATATATGATCTAATTATTAAAGTGTTTTATAATAATTAATAATAATATAATTATTAATGTAATTAATAATTTACTCAATAATATAATTAAAAATAACTTGTAATTAAGTCATTAATATAGAAAAAAATTATTATCCATAATGAAATTATTAATAATTAATGATATAATTAAAAATCATTTATAATAATTAATAATTACAATATAATTAATATTTGAATTAGAAATAAGTAATAATAATTATAAAGGTAATAAATATTCTAATTATTTATATACATAATAATACCTATTATTAATATAATTTATTATGTAATTATTGATAAATAATAATTAGCCACAAAACATGTCATTCATGAAGAAAATTTAATGATAAATGGTATGTTTTGAAACAACATTGTTTTGTTATGATTAAATGATTTTTTTTCAATATTTTATGGAATTATTTTTATTTTAAATTATTTTTTTATGTGTTCGGTCAATCTTTTAAAATTCATTTAGATTATAGGTATATGTTATGTTTTATAAGTTTTTAAATTCACCTAAATGAAAAATTTGTAATGTATAAATGCTATGTTTTCAAATTACTTTGTTTAAAATAATTTAATTTTTTTATTTGTTATTTTTTAAGAAATTATGTTTATTTTTTATTTTTTTGTTTTGTTAATGTTTAAAATTTCGCTTTTGTTGTATTTATAGTTTGTATTTTATAACATTTCAATGTCACCTACTTGATTTTTTAAATTAAAAAATCTATATTTTAATGTAATAATTAATTTAAGAAATAATGTTTTGGTAAATTCTTAGGAAGAGTACCTTGATTATTGTGAGCATATCGATTCTATAGTTTCTTCAAATTTTTGAGTGGGTAATCAGTTAATTGATTCCCTTTCTAATTTGGGAGTTGGTGTAGGTTGTATAGTCTGTCCTCATTACATGCCTTCTCAAATTGATGAACTTTTATTCAGTATTATGAATCACTTTAATAATCAGATCATAAATTACGTTATTAATTGTTATTGATTACATTAATATTATTATTTATTACTAAATACTTTATTTAATAAACTTATTTTTAACTATATTATTAATTTAATTAAAAATTATTTTTAACTATATTATTAAATATATTTTTAAATACATTAAGAATTATATTATAATTAGGTATTATAATTTACATTAATAACTAGATGATAAATTAATTTATTAATTATTATAAATTATACTATTAAATAAACTATTATTACTTATACTATTAATTGAATCATAAATTATTTTATTAATAATAAATATTATATTTATTAATTATTAATCAGTATTAATCATACTATTAACTATAAAATTATTTTTATTTATTATCCAAGATAGCTCAACCCTAGATTTGGAGACCCAAACCCATGGCCACAAAAATTTATTAATCAAGGTAAAAATATAAGGGAGAACATGGAGAGATGTTACAAGGTACAAGTACCAAGGATAGACACAACTAAAGAACATGAAAAACCAAATCCAACCATATTACACGTGGAACAGTGCCACAAATATTAGCTCATAGTACAAAACCACAGGCACTCACCCCATGAGTAGGGATTCAATAACAGGATATCATACTCACCTCTAATAATTCACAATCTAAAAAGGAACCCAACAATCCACAACATGTATATTTCCCATCACTAGTTCTCTACTTTTTAATGTTGGTAGGAAGACCAACATTTAACCTGACTGTAGTTTTCTGTACAAATTTCCCTTTATTCCCATAAGCTCTATCAAAACAACTCTACATGACACCATCAATTTTCCCTTGAAGGATCCCTGCATTAGAAACCCATAATGAAGTAGGGATGATGTACTACCTCTAGGCAGACCCCTTTACCTCATTAGCAAACTTCATTATATAATTACTATTATCCACTTAGTGGACCTACCATATAAGTCTAAAAAATGTTTCTCCAGACACCAGTGAGTTCACCATCGACTCCACATCAAGGAAATTTCATATGCCAAATTTTTTTCCCTCTTATCCTCTTTTCCATGCATGATAGCAACATCATGTCTGGAAACCAGACACCTGTAATCAGTTAAGAATCTTCCTGGGTCAATACCCCTCAATTGAAGTGATTAAACACTAAATAAGGCTAATATTCATTTTTAATATATATAATATTCATGTGATTTATTATTCATAAACACCATTTTAGTGCATTTTACACTTTGAACATCATTTCACATTATGATTGTAATTCCTTCTTAAAATGCACTATTATGTGGTACATTTTTGAACATCATTTAAAATACCCAATGATCTTTATTTTATTTTCATATTTAATTTTAAGGTTTCTAATTATATTTGGAACAATTCATACTTGTGGAGTGTTGGAATATTCACATTGTAAGACCACCAAAATGGGATTTCATGCAAACAATTCTGGAGAAGGCAGATTGGACACCATCTCATTGATGAGAATGTGGGGCCCAGAATACTAGACCAATGAATCCCAAATTTCGTAGGATGCTAAAAGAAATTTATAGGAACAAATAATTATTCATAATACAGTGCTAATTCGGCGTCCATGGTGGTTATTAAGGCGTCCCAATTTAGAGATAAAATTCTGGGCCAGATTCTGCGGCCCAAAAAAACAGCACACCAATTTAATCATATCTCAGCAACCACATATACGTTTGGGATGATATTTTACATAGATCTATGAGAAATCAGGATATTAACTTTTTTCTTACATCGACCACTCCAATTCAGCAATCTCAAATGCCATTCAGACGCATCTGTTCGGTGGATGAAAGCTGAATGCCACCTCGGGTCAAGGGTGAAAAAATCAACTCTCCATCAACTTTCCACCCACCTATGGCCTACCAAAATTAATTTAGGAGACTGGGAATATTGGAGGATCTACCCAAGGCTTTAAAAATACCTATTTAAGGCAGTGGTGGTGTAGGATTTGATGATCTTTTGAGCTTTCTTTCATTGTAATGTTATGCTGCAATTTTGTTGTCTCAAAATTGTCTTCCACATGTAAGTTGTTTTAATTCATCCTTGTTTCTTAATAAAAGTTATTATTATCTTATTATTATGTTATTCTCCATGTCAATTTGATACCATTGCCTCAAGGTGTGAATTTATTCACACCAAACCTTGTGAAATTATTCACACAACGGTGGAGTGATCATTTTCTTTTTATTGTTTTCTTTACTTCTTCAATTCCTCCCTCGTGAGTCTACTTCCCACTTCCATTGAAACCATAGAATCAATGGAGGGCTAACCAACTTATGGGTTGATCCAAGGGAGTATCAAGGGTATGTATTGGATGTTATTTATCACCTCATTAATGTCTAATCACTTCTTTAATTGAGATTTTTATTTGATGATTTTTAAACTCCATCATCCTTGTTGAATTTAAGGCCACACACTTCAAGTGCTAATATGAACCTTTAACTTGAATTTCTCAAAACATTGATCCTTCAAGTGTATAGGTGATTAGTATTAAAGAGTGTAGGTATTAAACCAGTAAGTGATGATGTTGTTTGATCTTCTTAAATGAACCCATCTCAAATATAAGAAATTGAAATCATTAAAAAAAGGAATTCATCCAATCCAACCCAAGCGATAACCTAGGATCAACTCATTACCTTAATTTGAATTATCTTAAATATGTTAGTGAACCGTTAAACCCATATAAAATCAACCCAAGTTTTCCACTTAATAGCCAAAAATATTCCTTAGAATGTGCGTGTCTATAGTTTACTTCTTAGGTCTCTGAGGATTCGACAACCCAAACTATACTACAAGGACTCTTCTACCTTCTTCTCTTGGGTAAATTTGAGCATGAATCAAATTTTGGTACCGTTTCTGGGGACCCAAGTAAGTAATCTCAACACTCATTCTATTCTCCCCCATTTCTCCTATTCTCACCCAAGATCTCTTATCATTTCCCTTTCTCGTTTTTTTTCTTTTAGCGCATGTCCGCCTACACTTGCGATCAATCAAACCGTCTAGTTAGGGTGGAAAGTCCTAGGGTTGGGGAGTCAAGTGAACCTAGGGGATTGATACCATTGGATCCTAATCCTCTTGATATTACAAAGTACAAAATTGATCCCATTTCAATTGTATGTCTTCAAAGAAACCAACTCATAAACTCGGATGGAAACCAAAATGGAAATCCAAATGAGGCAGCTCCAAACTTGGGGAATACGGTAAATCAAACCATGAATGAATATCTCACACCTTCCTAGACCAATGAAACCTCATGAATTAGATACAATTCCCTAGGATATTCCAACTACATCTTTAAACCCCATGTCCTAAACCACCTTCCCACATTCCATGGAATGGAGTCCGAGATGCCCTACCTTCACGTTAAGGAGTTCAATGACATTGTAGAAACCATGTGCCCCCCACATAAACTAGAATCAGACAAGTTGAGGATATTTCCTTTTTATTTAAAGGATTGAGCTAAAAATTAGCTAAAAAATTTGAGACCATCATCCATCAACTCTTGGGACCAACTACAAAGAGAATTATACAAAAAATACTTTCCCCACTACAAAATAATTGCACTTAAAAAGGGCATCCAAATTTTTTTTGAAAAAGAGGGAGAGTCATTATATGAAACATGGGAGAGGTTCAAAGACACTCTAAAAATGGTTCCACACCATTGTTTTTCTATTTCTGAACAAGTGAGAATTTTCTATGAAGGTTTGGGTTCGGGGAACAAACAATCATTGACATGATGTGTAATGGAACCTTTAAAAAAAATCCCCAAATGATGCTTATGAGTATTTGGAAAGCCTTGCTGAACAAAACCAAACATGGGGAACTTCACCTTATTCTGAAAAGCCACAAATAACTACTAGAATTAATACACTTAGAGAAGAGGAAATCTTTAGGGCTAAACTCGCTGCACTCTCTAGGAAGGTTGAAGAGATAGACCTTAGGAAAGTCCATGAAATCCAAACTATAGACCCTGTTTGCACAATTTGTGACAAATATGACCATAAGATAGACAACTGCCCAAACATTCCATCCATCAAGGATGTTCTTTTAGGAGGACCCCCAGCGGAAGTAAATGCTTTGAACTTTCAAAAGCCTCAATACCAAAACAAATTCAACCCAAGGTATAATGACCACCCAGGCTTCTGCTGGAAAGATAACCAACAACCTAGCCAACCACAGGGTCAAAATCGTTACCCCCATCAGAACTACCAAACCCATAACCAGTTCCAAACCCAACCTATCCAATACCAACAGCCACCGGTCCATTTTCAAGAAACCATCCCACCTCCAAAATATCCCCCCTGGGATAAACCAATCTTCTCAAGAACCAACCCAAACTGTTCCACAAAACCTACTAGAAAAACTGTGCAAACAAATGGAAAGGATTAAATCAAAAGTCTCTTCCCTAAAACAATAACTTCAAACCATAAAAATTGGAAAGGCACCCATGCCTACTCAGGAAGTACCATCCTCAACTTCAAGGGGAGAGTCAAGTTGTACTAAAAAAACTCATGAACAACTAAAGGCTGTGACTATTTTAAGAAGTGAAAAATCAATTGAGAAACCTGAACAACTAATTCAGAACCCATATGAAGATTCAAACTTGGATGAAAATTAAAATGAACCAAATGATCAAACTAAAAAACACGATAACATTGTCAAATAAACAACTCTTCAACAAAAAACCCCACAACCTACACCATTTCCTAAATGCCTGAGGGGTAAAACCATGCCTGAATTGAGTGAAACATTGAGGAAAATATTCTCACAAGTCAAGTTTAACATTCCACTTCTTGATACAATCCAAACCATACCTTCCTACTCAAAGTACCTTAAGGACTTTTGCACTTTTAAAATAAATTTTTTACATAAAAACCAAGTCCTTTTGGCTACTAATGCGAGTACCACCATTCAAGGGACCATTCCTCCTAAGTTGAAAGACCCTGTTTTTCCTTACATCAATGTTGAACTATGAGAGAGAAAAGTTGTAAAGGACTTATGTGACCTATGTGCTAGTGTCAATATCATCCCATATGTTGTGTACTGCCAGTTAGGCCTAGAAGAGCTCTAACCCACATCTGTCACACTTCAACTTGATAATCGTAGCATTAGGGTTCCGTAGGGGATTTTAAAGGATGTTATGGTAAAGGTTGAGAACTTCATCTACCATTCAGACTTCATTTTCCTTGACAACCATCCAAACTTAGGAAATAAGGAACAAACCCCAATCATCCTTGGTCGTCCCTTACTTGAAACAATCAACTCTATTATCCGAGTCTGAAATGGTAACATGACCATCACCTTTGGAAACATGAGTCTATACTTGAACATATATAATGAAATATTAAAAATAGGGGATAACGAGGACATTCATGAAGTAAACATAATAGGAATAATTAATAATGAATCCATAGAACATCAAGGAATATTTGATGGATGTTTAAGTCAGGATGAGATTGATTTCCTTTGTTCACATGAAGGAAGTTTATCTCATTGGCTTGAATCATTTTCAAATTTCTCTTATGATGAAGTCTTGGGTCTAATAATCAGTGAAACCTTTCAGGAAACCACTTTTATGGAGACCAATCAAACTTCCTTCCCTAAATCTAATCAAACCAATCTTGTAGCTAAAACTTCTTCATGTGGGGAATCAATCCTATCTAAAACTCTAGGAAACAAAATTGATCTTGATCTAATGTCCCAATATTCTACTAAAATTCTGAACCAACCTAATATTTAATTGAAGGAACTTCCCACTGTACTCAAGTATGCCTTCCTAGGGGACAATCAAACACATCCTGTTGTAATTTATTCTTCTCTTGAAGCCAATCATGAGAGGATGCTTATAGATGTCCTTAGGAAACATAAGAAATCCATTAGTTTGACCCTGTCTGATATTCCTAGGATTATCCCACTTATCGGGACTCATAGGATTGTTCTGGAATCCGATTCAAATCTATGTCGTCAAACTCAACGACGACTCAATCCTAATCTCATAGGGGTAGTAAGGAAGGAACTTATAAAATTGTTAAAAGATGGTATCATATATCCCATAGCTTAGAGTGAGTGGGTGAGCTCAATCCAAGTGGTTCCCAAGAAGTCAGGAATCACAGTGATTAACCAATAAGGATGGAGAGATTCTTCTAACTAGGGTGAGTAGTGGCTAGAGGGTCTACATCGACTATAGGAAGCTAAACCCATTTACCAAGAAGGACCATTTCCCATTACCATTGATTGACCAAGTCTTTGAGAGAGTGGAATATCATGCCTTATACTGTTTCTTAGATGGGTACTTAGGGTATAATCAAATTGATGTCACCTTAGAGGATCAAGGGAAGACTACATTCACATGTCCATTCATAACCTTTTATTTCAAACGCATTCCCTTCGGGTTATGCAATTCCCCTGGAACCTTCCAGCGGTGCATGATGGGAATCTTCTCAGACATGGTAGGGGATTTTCTTGAGGTCTTCATGGATGACTTCTCTGTGTTTGGGGATACATTTGAGGGATGTCTGAGGAATGTGGAGAGAGTCTTTTCAAGATGTGAAGAAAAAAATCTGGTCCTAAACTGGAAAAAATTCCATTTCATGGTTAAAGAGGGACTAGTTATAGGCCATCTAGTCTTGATTAGGGGGATTGAAGTTGATAAAGCAAAGGTTGACATCATTCGTCACCTTCCACCACACAAAACTATCAAGGAAGTGAGGTATTTCTTAGGACATGCTGGTTTCTATAGAAGATTAATCAAGGAATTTAGTTCAATCTCCTGTCCCCTTTGTGCTCTCCTAGTAAAGGATGCTCCGTTTGTTTGGACAGAAAGTTGTGAGGGTTTATTCTCAACCCTCAAATCCTCTCTCACCTCTCGTCCCATTATGAAATCTCCAAATTGGAACCTTCCTTTCAAACTTATGTGTGATGCCAGTGACTTTGCTGTAGGAGCTGTGTTAGGACAACATTGTGATAAAACTCCTTATGTCATTTCTTATGCAAGAAAATCCTTAAATGATGCCCAAATCAACTACACCACCACTGAAAAGGAGTTACTTGATATTGTTTTTTCCTTATAGAAGTTTAGGACCTACCTCTTAGGATCCCCCATCACTGTGTTCACTGAACATTCTGCACTAAAATACCTCTTCCCAAAACAAGATGCTAAGGCTAGACTGATTAGGTGGGTCCTTCTCTTACAAGAATTTGACCTCACAATCAAGGATAAAAAGGGAGTTGAAAATGTTGTATCTAATCACCTCTCTAGGATGGAATTCAAATACAACTCAAATCACCTTTCTGTGTCTGATTCATTTCCTGATGAACACATATACTCTGTGAGTGACTGCCCTTGGTATGCTGATATAACCAACTTCCTAGTTACCAGAGTCATTCCAAAATTCTTAGGGACTCAAGATCGAAGGAAATTCCTTTATGATGTTAGGAACTATGTGTTTGATGATCAATACCTCTATAAGTTATGCCCTAATCAAGTCATTAGGAGGTGTGTCCCAAAATCTGAACAAGAGTCTATCCTTAAATTTTGTCATAGTGAGGCATGTAAAGGTCACTTTTCCTCTAAGAAAACATCCGCTAAGATTCTTCAGTGTGGTCTCTTCTGGCCCACCCTCTCAAGGGGCTCCTACACATTTTTTCAAATCTGTCCTAAGTGTCAACAAGTAGGGTCAATCACAGAAAGGAATCAAATGCCACTCACTCCCATCTTAGTGATTGAAATATTTTACTGCTGGGGAATCGATTTCATGGGTCCCTTCCCAAACTATAGGGGATACCTCTAAATACTCTTAGCTATTGATTATGTATCAAAATGGATTGAAGAAATTCCCACCAAGTCTAATGACCATCATGTTGTGATCCGATTTCTGAAAGAGAACATATTTTCTCGATTTGGAATTCCTAGGGCTATAATCAGTGATTGAGGAACCCATTTCTGCAACCGTCCATTCTCTTCACTCATGTCTAAGTATGAGATTTCTCATAAAGTTTCCACTGCGTACCATCCTCAAACCAATGGTCAAGATGAGTTATAAAATAGGGAGATTAAGAATATTCTTGAAAAATCTGTCAATCCTTCTAGGAAAGATTGGTCTGAGAAAATCTTGGATGCTATTTGGGCATATCATACAACATAAAAAACCATTAAAGGAATGTCACCATATAGGTTGGTTTATGGAAAAGGATTCCATTTACCTGTTGAAATTGAGCATACGGATTTTTGGGCAATTAAGAAAATAAATTATGACCTCTCATTGGCCGAAACAAAAAGGAAATTAGATCTCAATGAACTTGAGGAACTAAAAATGGAGGCTTATAAAAATTATAGGATCAATAAATCTAGAGTTCAAGCCTACCAATCTAGGAATATCAATGTCAAACATTTTGAACTGGGAAAATTAGTGCTCTTGTATAGTTCAAAACTTCATTTACACCTGGGAAAGTTAAGGTCTAGATGGTCAGTTCCTTTCATAGTGCATTATGTGTACCCCCATGGGGCAGTAGAGATTCAAGATCCCACTAGTGGTAACATTTTCAATGTCAATGGTCATAGGTTAAAACCATTCATTGAATCATTCAATAAAAAGGAAATAGAGGTTGAGTTAACTAAGACAACCTATGAACCAAGAAAAAATTGATAGATTTAGGATCCATGTCAGGCTAACGACATTAAACAAAAGTACTGTACATGAGGCAACCCGTGGTTTTCATGTTTCCAATATTTTTGGAATCATATTTATTTTTCAAATAGTATTAATTAATCATTTGATATTTAAAAATAAAAAAATATATACTGTTGAACTGTTCTTCTATTATGAGTATGGATGGATATGAAAGGGGAGCACCATATTCATCCGTGTCACGTGGTATGATCCTTGAGTAATACCTTACCCAGAAATTTAAAAAGAAGAAAATGTATCATAAGTTCATTTTATTTTTATGTGTTTGTAGGTTAAAATAAAAATAATATATATATATATATATATATTAATAAAAAAGTAAACATCATAGGTTGTGGGTCAAACCCCGTCAAAACCGGCGAATCCAAGGGGAATCGAACCCGGGAATGAAGGGAAACAGGGGCACATGCTTACCACTGACCTACAACTTTTTGTGCTTCATTATTCTATAATTTTTATATATATACTTATATTTTAATTTATTTATTATATATATATAGTTTTTTTTGTTTTATTTTTTCCTTTTTTTTCACTAGGGAATTCTCAGAGTGACATCGAGATCAAGGGATTAAAAGGGAGCAGTAAGAATTTCAACTTCAACCACCTGATGACTTCATTCCATGATCCTTGTTTTCAATTTCCTTTTTGAACTCTCATTCTATACCTCTACCCCCTTCTAAATTTTCTTTTCTTTAAACTCTAGGGACAGTGTTATTTTATGTTGGTGTGGGAGATAAAATAAAAAATGCTTTTGTGTAAAAAAAATGAATGATTTGAAAAAAAAGTGTGTAAATGGAAGGAAAAATTCCTTTAACTTTGAATATGGTAATCCACATTGCACACTTTGAAAATGAATATCAAATAATTTAGCATGCCCCGATTCTAATTTTAATCCTTGTATAATTTCGTGAGAATAGATTTTGGAAAGTGTGTCTATCCAATGTGATATTTCATCGTTTAGATTTTCATCCAAATAATAAAAAAAATATCACAATGCATGTCCTTTGGATAGTGGGGTATTAGTTTGAGTTCATGGGGTCCCCCAAATAAATATCATAGGTTTGGTGATCATTTTAGTTTTAATATGAGTATTCAATAAAAAAAATTAAAAAAAAAACAATAAATTTGCATGTATAGCAATGAAATAACCCAATGCATGGCTTTCGACACTTGGGGATCATGACTCCATAGTTGTCTGGCCCAGAGTTAATAATTTTATCTCTATTTTTGGTAATTTGAATTTTTTTTTGACTGAGTTAACTTGATATGATTCCCGAGTATATGGGCTTCACTTAGTTCCCTAAGGTCTTTGAGTCTTGGAGTCATCAGCAAAGTCTCACTACAAGGGTTGACTCTTTTGAGTGAAAATTCAATTACCATGGAAAAATTGAAAAAAAAAACAAAAAACAATTTTTTTTTGAATACTCATCTTAATATTGAAATGTGATTCCACCTAGTGCTTCCATCATTTACCTCTTGAATAAAGATGAACCCCATGTCTAATGCGATGCACAACACATCATCACTCTTAATTGATATTGGATGAAATATGGTGATGAATTTGAAAAAAGGAATGAGATTGGGATTGGGATATTATTATGAAACTATCATGTATTAAAATATTTTGATGGGTTTCATGATTTTCTGGTATAAGGGTTTTTGGTGATCATTGTGTATTAAAATGTTTTTGGAAAAGGGAATTCGAATTTCATATTGTTGAGATATATTTTGCTCGGGACTAGAAAAACTCAAGTTGGGGGGTGTGATTAGCCACTAAATGAGGATAATATTCATTGTTAATATATATAATATTCATGTGATTTATTATTCATAAACACCATTTTAGTGCATTTTACACTTTGAACATCATTTCACATTATGATTGTAATTCCTTATTAAAATGCACTCTTATGTGGTACATTTTTGAAAATCATTTAAAATACCAAATGATCTTTATTTTATTTTTATATTTTATTTTCAGGTTTCTAATTATATTGGGAACAATTAATACTTATGGAGTGTTGGAAGATTCACATTGGAAGACCACCAAAATGAGATTTCATGCAAACAATTTTGGAGAAGGAAGATTGGACATCAGCCCACTGATGAGAATGTGGGGCCCAGAATACAGGCCCAATGAATCCCAAATTTCGTAGGACTCTAGAAGAAATTTATAGGAACAAATAAGTCTTCATAAGACAGTGCTAATTCGACCTCCATGGTGGTTATTAAGGCGTCGCAATTTAGAGATAAAATTCTGGGCCAGATTCTGCGGCCCAGAAAAATAGCACACCAATTTAATCATATCTCGGTAACCACATATCCACTTTGGCTGATATTTTACAGAGATCTAGGAGACATCATTATATTAACTTTTATATTATATAGACCATTCCAATTCATCAATCTCGAATGCCATTCAGACGCATCTGTTCAGTGGATGAAAGCTGGCTTCCACCTCGGGTCAAGGGTGGAAAAATCAACTCTCCATCAACTTTCCACCCACCTATGGACTACCAAAATTAATTGAGGAGACTTGGACTATTGGAGGATCTACAAAAGGCTTTAAAAATACCTATTTAATGTAGTGGTGGTGTATGAGTTGATGATCTTTTGAGCTTTCTTTCATTGTAATGTTATGCTGCGATTTTGTTGTCTCAAAATTGTCTTCCACATGTAAGTTGTTTTAATTCATCCTTGTTTCTTAATAAAAGTTCTTATTATATTATTATTCTATTATTCTCTATATCAATTTGATACTGATGCCTCAAGGTGTGAATTTATTCACACCAAACCTTGTGAAATTATTCACACAACGTTGGAGTGATCATTTTCTTTTTATTGTTTTTTTACTTCTTCAATTCCTCCCTCATGAGTCTACTTCCCAATTACATTGAAACCATAGTATCAATGGAGGGATAATCCACTTATGGGTTGATCCAATGGAGTATCAAGGGTATGTATTGGATGTTATTTATCACCCCATTAATTTCTAATCACTTCTTTAATTGAGATTTTTATTTGATGATTTTTAAACTCCATCGTCCTTGTTGAATTTAAGGCCACACACTTCAAGTGCTAATACGAACCTTTAACTTGAAGTGCTCAAAACATTGATCCTTAAAGTGTATAGGTGATTAGTATTAAAGGGTGTAGGTAATAAAACATTAAGTGATGATGTTTTTTGATATTATTAAAATAACCCATCTCAAATATAAGTAATTGAAATCATTAAAAAAAGGAATTCATCCAATCCACCCCAAGTGATAACCTAGGATCAAATCGTTACCTTAATTCGAAATATCTTAAATATGTTAGTGATCCTTTAAACCCATCTAAAATCAACCCAATTTGGCTAATTAATAGCCAAAAATTGTCCTTAGAATGTGCGTGTCTATAGGTTACTTCTTAGGTCTCTGAGGATTCAACAACCCAAACCATAATACAGGGACCGTTCTACCTTCTTCTCTTGGGTAAATTTGAGCATGAATCATGAATATAATAAAGGTGGTCATGGGAAGTGGAAGCAGACACAAATATCACAAGACCACCTTTAACCTCCCTTTGATACCACTGAAGGAGGATTAACGTAGTGATAATCATAAGCACATAGATGCAGATCACTGGACGTGATCACCACAAAAAAAACATAGTGAAATTAACTGGTATTTATTTATTCACTCAGGATTGATATTACAATGAAAAAAACATATCCAATTATAGGGATACCAACTAAATGAAAAAAATGAATGAAAAAAAACATAAATACAAGTCTATAATTTGGTGTAGTAGGTGCCGTCTAATCATCCAACACTAAATAATCAAGAAACCTTTATTGAAGTCACAAAGCCTCCATTGAAGTAGTAGACGTTTGGTGTCATCCAGAGAAAAATAAGTTTAATTTATCCAACAATCACCTTAAATTTTTTTCCTTGTGACCCATGTATTTGTATCATATCTGAGTGGCTAACCAACAACTATAATGACTTAACCATAGTTATTAGCTGTATTAAATTCAAAAGTGCATTTGGAAGAAGATAAAAAGACCACTGGAGGTGATCCAAAGAAAAAAATAAGAGAAGTAGGAAACAAATTGTATTTTATTTCTTTGATTTTGAATTCTTCCATCTTGTACTCCTCTTCTAGGATCAAATTCTTGTTCACATAATCTTCTTCCTTAGGTTCTTCAAAATTTCACCCCTTTTTGCGATACTTCACTGAGATAGGGATACACCAGAAGGAGGCGCCACTATTCTTCACCAAGGGAATCAACACGGAGCTTTGAGGCTTCAAGAATCCTAAACCGGTGGATAGTTCACTAGAAAATACGTTGACAGAGGTCTTGAATTTTGGGAAGGCATCTGCGTCAGATAAAAACACCATTTCTTTGAAGAATTCAACTACAAACAATTGATTCAACTTTGAGATAAGAGACAAAGAGGAAATAGATAAAGGTAGGGAGAATCCATCATCATCGTTAATCTCCATAGATAAGTCAAATATATCATCGATGGAACAGAATTCAATATCCAGGAAACTCATTTCTTCAGATAGTGCAACTGATTTTTCTTCTTCAGAATTTTAACTTTTTTTTAGAATTGAAGAGTGATTTTTTTAGAATTTAAGATTGATATGTTTTTTTGAATCAAAGGAAGACAAATTTTAAAAATATAAATGAATAGATTTTTTTTGATGATAATAGGAGAAGGAAAAGTGGGGCTTTGAGGTATTGGATGAGAAAAAATGATATGGATTTTGAGAAATAGGCATGGAAGGTTGAATAAAAATGGGTGAATCGTGACAAAATGGTGGAACAAAAAGGTTTATGGAGAATAAAATATAAAACCCTTTTTGAAAATTTCCAATCACCTATGAAAAGAAGTGGGAAAAAAAGTAGAGATAAAATAAATTATGGCAATGAGAGGAACCTCAACTATTCATTATCTTCTTCATTTGGCCACTACAACTCATCAAAGGAGATCTCACAAACCTATATAAGTGAAAATTACACTACTGGAAAACTAACATATACCAACGGTTTGGAACTGTTGGTATATGCCTCCAAACCGTTGGTATATCCTATACTAACGGTTTGGAGAACCGTGGCCAAGTAAGCCGTTGGGATAGGTCTATACCAACGGTTTTCCTAAAACTGTTGGTATAGACCTATCCCAACGGTTTTGGAAACCGTTGGTATAATTAATATGAAAATCTTTACCAATGGTTGTGGAACCGTTGGTATATGTATTTCAAAAAAAAACATTCGCTGGGATTTGATCCCAGCACCCCTAGTTTATTATTGAACAACTTAACCACTAACCTAACATGACTTTTGTGTATATAATTACATAAATATATATATGTATTCTCATAATTATATTAAATTTTGATTTATATAATGTTCTGGGTAAGAAGAAATGATAAAAAATCAAAGGATCTATACCAACGGTTGTCAAAACCGTTGGTATAGACCTATACCAACGGTTTTGGCAACCGTTGGAATAGATTTTGAGCCTGGATTTGATTCTGGGTGAAGGTTGAATGATGGGTGACCTTTCCCAACGGTTTGCCAAAACTGTTGGGAAAGGTCCCCACAATGCGGGTTTTCCCAACGGTTTGCCAAAACCGTTGGGAAAGGTCCCCACAATGTGGGCTTTCCCAACGGTTTGCCCAAACCGTTGGGAAAGGTGGCCTCAAAGTGGGATTTCCCAACGGTTTGTCCAAGCCGTTGGGAAAGGGAATCTATACCAACGGTTTTTATGAACCGTTGGTATAGAAGCGTTGGGAAAGGTCAGATTTCCAGTAGTGTTACCTTCAAATGCTTTGATATCGCTGAAGGTGGTTATGGGAAATAGAAGTGGAAGCAGATCTCACAAGCCCACCTTCAACCTCCCTTTGATACAAAAGAAGGAGGATTAAGGTAGCGACAAACAAAACCGCACAAATGTAGATCACTGGAGGTGATTACTGTCATGACCCATCCCAGTGGGGCCCACACCATAACTCCCCAAGCCCACCTCCAATAGGCCAGGGGCAGGTGACTAGCACCGAGTAGGCATATTACTAACATGGGAGACATTGCCTATGTACCTGTACACATGCACACATCTCTAATCCCACAATGCTGAAATGTAAAAACCACTAAGGAACAAAAAATGCATGCATACAACTAAACCCAACCAACAGAGTACAACGAAAGGTAGAGTACTAAAAAGTAAATTGGGCCAGAATACAAGCCCACCAAAAACAAGAGTCTGAAAACTAAAAAGTCTTACCTGTAAACACAAAAGGTACTGGGACTGATGCTCGTAGCCATAGGAACGCCTCGGCCTATAGGGAACTCAAAAAGCTCAGTCCTGTCTTGGTCCGCCCTGGACTCGGTCAAAAGGATTCTTATCTACACAAGACACTAGACGTGTGGACAAATCCTATGCATGGGTGAGTATAACAATACTCAGTAGAGGACCCTGAAAACCATATAACCGTACACAAAGTAATGGTACAACCATCTATGCACAGTGTATGTCTATAGAACATATAGAATAAACTAGATATACTAAAAACCCAGACCCGTAGTCTAGAGACAAGTTGTACAACCGCATACCCCTATTAGGGATTTGGTTCGAAGATTCCGCGAAGCACTCGTCCCTGGAGAACACACTCCACCAGTCTTACAGATCTGATGACGTCCGTCTGAGAAGTACCGTTCATCGGGAACCATCACGAGAGGTAGTCACAATCATTATGGGAGACACACTCATAAGTGGGAGGATTTAAAATAGATAGAAGCACTCATTACGGGAGACACACTCCTGAGTGTGAAAGATCATGATACACAGATGAAAATCACTGCCAAGGCCATGGCGGATACTGAGACTCATCCAGATTCACCAGTTAGGTGATGCACCATCTAGGTAGAGGATCAATTCCCAGTATAGTTGGTCAAATTGATGCCTGAATCTACCTAGGGTCAGGAATGGATAGAGGATATCGATCTGGGCCTCTCAGATGGATGCCGGACTCTATCACAGAAAGTCCTACTGAAGGGATCATACTCCTGTGTGAGGAAATGATTCCTGACCTCGAGGGTAATGATAACAAGGGGAACTAACCCAAACGAAAGATATCCAAGATACGGTGAAAAAGTGGACCATGCCATTTTCCAAAAAGTACACGGTGTGTAGAAAAGTTAAACACCATTTTGTATGACCTCGGGTACTGCCCATGTACAACGACCCGTGTCGTAAGGATGGTCGTGTAGAAAAACTGGGTACACAACATATAGTACGATGTACACTCCATTTCCAAGTGAATGGGGTTGGCCCCATGTCACTGACCATGGGGCCATACACGGTCATCAACCCGTGTACTACAACCCGTGTCCGTGTACCCCCTGGATACACATCGAGTTCCGCGTAGCCACCTCTGCCATGATGTACACACCATGTCGCTTGAAGCCGTGTAGATCATCCCGTGTCCATGTATTTCCCAAAATACACGTTGAGCTTTGGGGAAAGTCCGACACGCCGTGTGACCAGGTTCACACATCGTGTGATTCCTCTCTGACCCCCAAACCCTAGCCACCAACGTTAGTACTACACAACGTGTTCCTCGGAGGTACACGCCGTGTATTCTGGAAATTTCCAGAAACGACACTCTTTGTCGGCGCGCCTTCCGAGCTTCTCTGATCGTTGATCCAAACATCTAATTGCCATGAAACCTTCAGGTTTTGGTCGCCCCGCCACCACGAAGCCTCTTCCAGTGTTTTCAGGCCTCCGATTGGTTCCAAAACCATGTTTTGATCTTCCCGTGTGAAGAACGCTAAAAGAACAGTCCTTTCCGATTCAGTCCGATTCATTGTACGCCATTGTCGTCGTACCCCTGCAAGGTCATTACGGTGCTAAACCTTTGATTTTAGATCCTTGCATTGCAGAACAGATTCACAACGATCCATTATTCATCGCCCCGCAAAGAACATGAAGAACGCATTATAAAAGAAAAAGGGGTAAAGAAATCCAATAAAACAACATGATGAACGAACCTCCACCATCGTTCGTCACGGTGTTGATCCGCTCCCGTCAGTAGGCTTAAACGGAGCAGGATCAAACAATAAAACAAAACATGGATCAAATCCCTGAGATCATCCCAAAGAAAAATCCATCCCGCAAGAATGTACGAATCTGCAGATCAACTTGCTTGTGGTTGATCCGCGTTCGTCGTTTTAAATCAAGAATGGGGAAAGAGGAAATTAAATAACAAACCCCTACCTCAACTGTGATCGATCACTGAAAAAGGTATCACGCTTCCATCGTTGTATAGATCCTTCAACGTCATTAGCACAACGATTCTCAACTCAGATCCGTCGTCATTCGCCGTTGAGGGTTCGCTCCAGCGCTCCGCGGATCCTCCAGCGATTTCCCCCAAAAGTTCGTCAACGACCACCAATCGCTTAACCCATTAAAAAGGGAAACATGATTGGAATTTAAGATACACTATGGTATTAATGACTCCATCTTTACCTTATTGAGTCATTATGATGCATCATTAAATAAGGAAACAAATGTCCCATCGCTGTGCTGCAGCGGATGTTTCCATAAAATAAAATAAACATTTAGCAATTTATTTTATTTTTATTTTACTAAAAACATCCAAAAATAAACTTTTTCCCTCGACCTACATCAGTTAAGGTTAGACTCATTATTAAGTAAAGTCATCATCCCAGATGCAACGGTGCCCTCATATTTTTAATCTAGGCACCCGTTTGGAAACTACCACAACTGCGCACAAGTGCCGACTCACTTAACTTAAAAAGTACAAACCACCGTTCCGGGCTCACCGGGCCTCAGAATGATGTGCCGTTGTCACACCCGGTCTCGAAATATTTCCATATAATATTTTTTTAAAAAAAATTAATGGAAAATATAAGACATTACATTCTCCCCACCTTGGGGCTTTACGTCCTTGAAAATCCAAAACAGAGGCTACCCAAAAATATGAGGGTACTGGGCACAGATCTGGGCCTCCCACTCCCACGTGCTCTCCTGAAGATTCCTGTACTACCACCGGATGCACACCAAGGGAATCAATTTCCCATGAAGGATCCTCTCCTTCCAATCCTCGATCTACACCAGGTACTCAGCAAAGGTCACTCCATCCTCGATGCCCATCTCACCCCAGTCGATGACGTGTGACGGGTCATGCACGTACCTCCTCAACTGCGACATGTGGAAGACATCATGTACCCGATGAAACTCTGACGGTAGAGATAGGCAGTACGCCAACCCACCAACTCTACACAGCATCTGGAAGGGTCTGATGAACCTCAGAGGTAGCTTTTTGCCTCGTCCAAATCACCGTAACCCTCGTCGAGGTGAGACCCGAAGAAAGATGTGGTCTACCTCTTCGAACTCCAGAGGCCTTCGTCGTCAGTCAACATAGGACTTCTGCCGGCTCTGTGTAGTATTAATCTGCTCTCGGATGATCTGCACCTTCTCTATGGTAGCTCGCACTAACTCTGGACCCATGAGTGTTGATTCTTCGGGGTCGGTCCAGCAAAGCGGTGACCGGAAGGGTCTCCCGTACAAGGCCTCGAACGGTGCCATACCAATGGTGGAGTGGTAGCTATTGTTGTATGAAAACTCCACCAGTGTTAGGTGATCTTCCCAGCTATGAACAAAGTTCAAGATACAAGCTCGCAACATATCCTCCAGAACCTAAATGGTCCTCTTCATCTGACCATCAGTCTAGGGATGAAACGCTGTGCTCAAGCGTAGTTGAGTCCCAAAAGCCTCCTGCAATCCCTTCCATAACTGGGATGTGAAGCGGGCATCTCGATCTGAGACTATAGTTGAGGGGAAGGCATGAAGCCGAACTATCTCCTACACATAGAGGCGTCCCAATCTCTCTATGGAACTCTGCTCCCTGATAGCTAGGAAGT
Source organism: Viscum album (assembly GCA_963277665.1). Taxonomy (NCBI): domain Eukaryota; kingdom Viridiplantae; phylum Streptophyta; class Magnoliopsida; order Santalales; family Viscaceae; genus Viscum; species Viscum album. The sequence goes on along the minus strand of OY728155.1, from coordinate 2,129,285,333 downwards.
GGGCCGACTTGGTGAGTCGGTCAACAATCAACCAGATGGAATCTTGCCCCTTGGACGTTTGTGGTAATCCTGTCATGAAGTCCATCGATATTTCATCCCACTTCCACTCTGGAACTTCCAGGGGGTGAGCTAATCCAGCTGGAACCTGGTGGCCAGCCTTCACCTGTTGGCATGTGAGGCATCGAGAAACGAACTCCGCTACTGCTTTCTTCATGCCCGACCACCAGAACTGTCGTCAGAGATCCTGGTACTTCTTTTCCACCCCATGATGTACCGCCAAAGGGGATGTATGAAACTCCCTCAGGACCTTCTCCTGCAATTCCACTGGTACAATAGTGCGTCCTCTGAAAAGATGTACATGCTCCCCACCTTGTGAATATCCATCAGAAGCATGTCCTGTGGATAACTGAGCACGTAAATCCACACAGTCGACATCCCCAAAATGTGCCTCCCTAACTCGCTATAAGAGTGGAGGGGTGACAACCATTGACTGTAGGTAATCTGTATCCTCTCCATCCATGAAGGATAACTGCAACGTGGATAACTACTATGTCGCCTCACTCAACAACTGTGAGCTCGACCTTTTTATAAGAGCATCCGACACCTTGTTCCCATTTCCAGGAGTATAAATGATCTCTAAATCATAGTCCCGAAGGAACTATATCCATCGTCTCTTCTGCAGATTCAAATATTTCTGTGAAAGGATGTACCTGAGGATCTTGTGGTCAGAGTAGATGATAAACCGCTCACCCATCAGGTAGTGTCGCCACATCTTCAATGTGAAGACCACCACTGCCAACTCGAGATCATGGGTTGCATAGTTCTAATCACATGGCCTAATCTAGAGTGAACTATAAGCAATTACTGCATGCCACTGCATCAGGACACAACCAAGCCCAGTCCCTGATGCATTGCAGAAAACTACGTAGTCGACACCCTCCTCCAGTAATCTCAAGACTGGGATGCTCGTCAAACTCTGTCTCAGCTGCTCAAAAGCTTGCTGGCACTTCTCCATCCATATGAAGGGTTTCCCCTTCCTGGTCAAGGCCATCATTGGTGCTGATATCTGAGAGAAATCAGGAATTAATCTCTGGTAATATCCTGCCAACCCAAGGAAGCTCCACACCTCCGTCACGCTCCGAGGTGGCTCCCATGCTAACATAGCCTCCACCTTGGTTGGGTCCACAACTACTCCATCTACTGAGATGACATGTCCCAGAAAGTGGACCTCCTAAATCCATAACTGGAACTTTGAGAGCTTTCCATAAAGCTAGTGCTCTCGGAGTACGTCCAGAACCATTCGCAAGTGTCTCACGTGATCCTCCTCTGATGTCGAGTACACAAGGATGTCATCGATGAAGACCACTACGAACCAGTCCAAGTATGGCTGGAAGATCTAGTTCATCAGTCCCATGAACACTGTGGGTGCGTTCGTCATGCTAAAAGGCATCACTAAGTACACATAGTGACCATAGTGGAATCTGAAAGCTGTCTTCAGTATATCCTCGTCCCGCACTCGTAGCTGGTGATAGCCTGATCGAAGGTCAACCTTCGAGAACCACTGTGCCCCTCTTATCTGATCGAAGAGGTCATCGATTCTTGGAAGTGGATACTTGTTCTTCACTGTCACATGGTTCAGGCACTGGTAATCCATGCACAACCTCAGACTCCCGTCTGCCTTCTTGGCAAACAAGACTGGGGCCGCCCAGGGTGAGACACTAGGTATCACAAAACCCTTGCTCTACAAATCCTCCAACTTCACCCTCAGATCGCGAAGATCTGTGGGAGCCATCCAATATGCTGATGAGGAAATTGGTGCCGTCCTGAGGTGTAAGTTGATGCAGAATTCGATCTCCCGGTGGGGAGGTAATCCCGAAACATCTTCGGGAAATATGTCCTCGTACTCTACCACTACTGCTGGGAACTGGGAGCTCACAACATCCACTGCTTTGAGGGAAAGGCTAGCCAACTCATGAGCGATTGGATACACCCTCCTGTGCATAAGTCCATTATGTGCTTCCTGGGTTTCCTTTTCTCCAACAAAAGAAAACCTCGTTCCATCACAGAGGACACACTGCACTCTTCTCCTAAAACAATCAATCTGGGCATGGACCGAAGATAACCAATCCATACCAAGAGTGATGTCTTAAGGCCTCGACGCTACCACTAGGAGGTTCTAATCGAAACTCTTGCCTCCAAGGGTAAGATAAAACTGTCTGCAAAGGTGTTTGATTGTCGATTCTCCTCCCATAGTTGTCTCCAAATGTAAGGATCGAGTCAACAGTTCTACCGGAATCTCAAGGTTTTGTGTAAGACATGTGGCTATGAAGGAATGACTGGAACCTATGTCTATAAGCACAAAAGCTAAGGTAGAGAAGACATAGATAATACCTCTAATCATACCTGGAGTCCCTGGGTCATATGCCTTGACCGCATGCAGCTGTACCCGCCCCTGTCCCCCAGCTCCCTGAGCCTGGTGCGGACCTCCTGGGGGTGGTGGTGGAAGTAAGTCGAAGTGTCTGACACCACCTGCAGCTCTCCCTGCTCCTCTGCCACATCCGCTGCCTGACGGGTCTGCCTATTCTATTCTCTTCCTCTGCCTCAATGGTCCGTCCACCGATTCCCTATCAGTAGCTTGACGGGTCGGGAAATCTCTAGCGAGATGTCCCCTACCGTCGCATGCATAGCATCGCTTCTCCCCAGGCTGACTAGATCCATCCAGAGAGCCTTGGAATGTTGATCCCCTATCCTGGCTCCTCCTATGACGTTTCCCACGTCCAGGTCCCTATGCCTGACATCGGCTCCTTGCTGCCGGGGTCTCTACACCTATCTACCTGCTGCTGACTGCCGGCGGCTGTCTCTACTCTACCAAGAAGCTCTCGATCACCAAGGCCCGCTTGAGCACTCCAGCATAAGTCGATATGCATAGAGGTACGACACTAGCTCGGATGTCTCGTCGTAGATCTCTCTCTAAGGTCCGAGCTCTGAAGTACTGATCCCTGACCATATCCATCGAGTACCTAGCGAGGTTGGTGAACCTCGATGAATAGTCAACTACTGTCATACTACCCTGCTGGAGCTGAAGAAGATCCTGGATGCGTAAAACTCTCAGAGTAACTGGAGATAACTACTCCCTGAAGATTCACTCAAACTCCGTCCATGAAAGAGTCTCCTCATCGAGATTCTGTGTGGTCAGACTCCACCATCTTCCCGCCGAACCCTGAAGAAGGCTCGCTCCTAGGATCACCATCTGGTCTGCTGGTGTCCTCACTAGACAGAAAACTCTAGTCACCGCCTCAAGCCAGTCCTCAGCCGCCTGAGGGTCGGGCTTTCCTCGGAACCTGAGGGGTCTCTGTCTCTGGAACTCATAGAGCGCGCTAAGCCTATGCTCCTCACTGGTCGGTACTGCAGGTACCACTGGCTGCTCCACTGGTGTTGGCATAACTGGTGCACCACTAGGTGGAAACACCTAGGGAACTGGTCCCTGTATCAAAGCCTCATCACTGAGGGGGTCATCCTCATGATCGTGCTGCTGAATCCTAGCGGGTATGCATCACAGAGGCATCATGTAAGGAAACAAGATGTACCATGGTCAAAGAGTATATCTGGATAGCTGACACAAAGGACATGGAAAACAAAAACCATTCCTATATGATGCATGTACCTTTTATTCCCCCGCAACTTGTGTTTTCGTGTACCGAGTAGAAAAGCAGGTTATCAGAGTCCTGGTGTATGGATACGTCAGCCGCCGCACCAACACCGGAGTCTCCTGCCTGAAAGCCGAACCCGAAACACTCAACACTGTTGCCCTAAACCAAACTCACAAACTCTTGGTCCTAAGGTAGAACCGAACACCTATGATACCACTCTGTCATGACCCATCCCAGTGGGGCCTGCACCGTAACTCCTCAAGCCCGCCTCCAATAGGCCAGGGGCTAGTGACTCGAACCGAGTATGCATATTACTAACATGGGCGGCATTACCTATGTACCTGTACACACACACACACATATCCAATCCCACAATACTGAAATATAAAAACCACTAAGGAACAAAAATTCATGCATATAACTAAACCCAAACAACAGAGTACGACGAAAGGTAGAGTACTAAAAAGTAAACTGGGATAGAATATAATCCCACCAAAAACAAGAGTCTGAAAACTGCAAAGTCCAACCTGTAAACACAAAAGGTACTGGGACTACTGCTCGTAGCCGTAGGTTCGCCTCGGCCTGTAGGGAACTCAGAAAGCTCGGTTCAGTCCTAGTCCACCCTGGACTCTGTCAAAAGGCTGCTCGTCTGCACAAGACACCAGACGTGCAGGCAAAGACCATACATGGGTGAGTATAATAATACTCAGTAGAGGACCCCGAAAACCAAAAAACAGTACACAAAGCAAAGGTACAGTCAGCTATGCATAGTGTATGTCTATATAACATATAGAACAAACCATATATACTAAAAACACAGACCCATATTCTAGAGACAAGTCGCATAAATTCATACCCTCGTTAGGGATTCAGTTTTAAGATTCCACGAAGCACTCGTCCCAAGAGAACACACTCCACGAGTCTTACAACTCTGATGATGTCCGTCCGAGAAGTACAGTTCATCGGGAACCATCACGAGAGGTAGTCACACTCATTATGGGAGACACACTTCTGAGTGGGAGGATTTACAATATATAGAATCACTCATTACGGGAGACACACTCCTGAGTGGGAAAGATCACAATACACAGATGAGGATCACTGCCAGGGCCATGGCGGATACCGCAACTCATCTGGATTCACCAGTTAGGTGATACACTAGCTAGGTAGAAGATCAACGCATGGTAGAGTTGGTCATGTTGATGCCTGACTCTACCTAGGGCCAGAAATGAATAGAGGATCTCGATCCAGGCCTCTCGGATGGATGCCTAACTCTATCAAAGAAAGTCCTGCTGAAGGGATCATACTCCTGTGTGAGGAAATGATGCTTGACCTCCAGGGGAACGAGAAGAAGGGGCACTAACCCAAATGAAAGATGTCCAAGATACAGTGAAAAAGAGGACCATGCCGTTTTCCAAAAAGTACATGGCATGTAGAAAAGTTACACGCCGTGTTGTCTGACCCTAGGTACTGCCCGTGTACAACGGCCCGTGTCGTAAGGTTGGTCATGTAGAAAAAATGGGTACATGACATGTAGTATGATGTACACACCGTGTCCGAGTGACTGGGGTTGGCCCCGTGTCACTGATCATGGGGCCATACATGGTCATCAACCCATGTACTACAACCCATGGTCGTGTACCCCTTGGATATACACTGAGTTCCACGTAGCTGCCTCTGCCATACTATACACGCCGTGTCGCCTGAAGCCGTGTAGATCATCCTGTCTCTGTGTATTTCCAAAAATACATGCCGAGCTTTGGGGAAATTCTGACACGCCGTGTGACCAGGGTCACACGTCGTGTGATTCCTCTCTGACCCCCTAACCCTAGCCATTGTCATCAGTACTACACGCCATGTTCCTCAGAGGTACACGCCGTGTATTCTGGAAATTTCCAGAAACAACGCTCTTCACCAGAGCGCCTTTCGAGCTACTCCAATCGTTGATTCGACCGTCTAATCACCACAAAACCTTTAGGTTTTGGTCTCCCCAACACCACGAAGATGCTTCCGGTGTTTTCAAGCCTCTGATTGGCTCCGAAAACATGTTTTGATCTTCCCGCGCGAAGAACGCTCGAAGAACGGTCCTTTCTGATTCGGTCCGATTCGTCATCCACCATTGTCGTCGCACATCTGCAAGGTCGTTGCAGTTCCAAACCTTCGATTGGGGATCGTTACGTCATAGAACGGATTTGCAATGATCCGTTGTTCATCGACCCACGAAGAACATGAAGAACGCACGAGAAAATAAAAAGGGGGAAAGAAATCCAATAAAACAACATGAGCAACGAACCTCTGCCGTCGTTCGTCACGACGTTGATCCGCTCCCGTCAGTAGGCTTAAATAGAAAAGGATCAAATAATAAAACAAAAAATGGATCAAATCCTTGAGATCATCCAAAAGAAAAATCCATCCTTCAAGGACGTACGAATCCGCGGATCAACTTGTTCGTGGTTGATCCACATTCGTCGTTTTAAATCAAGAACGGTGATAGAGGAAATTAAATAACAAACCCCTACCTCAACTGTGATCGATCGCTGACGAAGGTGTCACGCTACCACCGCTGTCGAGATCCTTAAACGTTGTTTCCACAACGATTCTCAACTCCGATCCGTCGTCGTTCGCCGTTGAGGGTTCGCTCCAGCGCTCTGCGGATCCTCCAATGATTTCTCCCAAAAGTTCATCAACGACCACCAATCTCTTAACCCATTAAAAAGGGAAACATGATTAGCATTTAAGATACGCTGAGGTATTAATGAATCCATCTTGACATTCTTGAGGCATTATGACGCGTCATTAAATAAGGAAACAGATGTCCCGTTCGTGCACTGCAGCGGATGTTTCCATAAAATAAAATAAACATTTAGCAATTTATTCTATTTTTATTTTACTAAAAATGTTCGAAAATAAACTTTTTCCCTCTACCTACATCAGTCGAGGTTAGAATCATTCTTAAGTGAAGTCATCGTCCTAGATGCAACAGTGCCCTCATATTTTTAATCCGGGCACCCATTTGGAAACTGCCACAACTGCGCACAAGTGCCAACTCACTTAACTTATAAAGTTCAAACCACCGTTCTGGGCTCACCGGGCCTCGGAATGATGTACCGTTTTCGCGCCCAGTCTCAAAATAATTCCATATAATATTTAAAAAAAAAATTCACAGAAAATACAAGACATTACAATTGAAATAACACAAACACAGTGAAACAAACTAGTATTTATTTCTTCACTTGGGATTGATATTAAAACACACACAACATATCCTTATAGAGGGATACCAGCTAAAATAAAAAAACTAAGGAAAACCCAAATATAAATATAAGTCTATAATTTGGTGCAGTAAGTTCCATTCAAACATCCAATGCCAAATAGTCAAACAACCTTCATTGAAGTCACCAAGCCTCTATTATAGTAATAGAAGTTTGGTACAGTCCAGAGAAAAAGAAGTTTAATTTATCCAATAAATAAGTATCCAATATACATTACATTATTTATAAATATCCATATATATAACTATTATCCCCTTAATTTCAAAACTGAAATAAATATTCACCTTTAAGAAGTGATCTACATGCATGATGTAAAGGAAAATCAGGTGAGAAGCCCATCGATACCATCATCTAGTCTACAAGACCCCAAAATGCAGAATCATGAACAATTACACCAAGAATCGTAACTTGTAGACCATTTGACACGATGATCACCATCTTCTAGACTAGATATCTCTAAATTTTAGAGTCTCTCATATCCAAATCATCAATAATTTACTACTCATAAAGAATCACAGTTTCAAGTGGCTTCCTTTCAGCTCATTTGGTCATAAGCATAAAGTCAAAAACCTCAAGTCCTCTAAGGTTAGGATTGAAATGAAAATCACCCTCAAATGAGATACCATCAAATGTTGCCTTAGGATGCATGCCACAACACACTATAAGCATATTTTAGTGTCAAATGATCTCATCCTCAAAACTTCCACTGGGGGGAATGGTGTAGTTTTTAAATACCAATTTAAATTAATATTAATTACATTTTTATTCTTAAGGAATTAGTAGTTATTATTAATTAGTAATTATTATTAATTATAAAATTAATATTTATGTATTAATTACATTATTATATATTTTTATAATTAATTAAATAATTTTTATATTTAATTATTAAGTATTATCATTAATGACATTATAAAATTGGTTAATAAAGAAAATATAAAATATAAAATTATAATTAATTATGTGTAGTGATATTATTAATTAATATTAATTATATTATTAATTAATCTATTGTTTGGTTTAATAAATATAATATTAATTACATTATTATAATTAATTATATTTAATTAAATTATTAATTAATTTCAATTGCATAAATATTTAAAGAATTTATTATTATTATCATTTTATTAATAATAAAACATTTCTATTTTAATGCATTGGAAAAAGGGAATCTGAATCCCACTGTAAAAATTTAGAAAGGATGGTAATGACCACTCCTTTATAAAAGAGAGGCTTGGGTGGGGTTTTAAGGGCTGTAATATTTTCAGAATACTTTAAATAAAAGTAATTCTAAATAAAAAATAGTTACATGCTATTTATATTTTTCTTTATTTATATATATATAAGAAAAAAAAACAAAATAAAAATATTAAAATATTTTTATTTCCATTATAAAAAAATGTGTTCACCTCAATGGATTTAATTTTTTTTGTATCATTATTAACGAGTTATATTTTTTTAACAAGTTATATCTTTATTGTATCATTATTAATGGGTTTATTGTTCAAAATAAATTGAATATAAAAATTTTCACCTCAATGAATATAAATTCTACTTTTTTTTGAAAATTCCCAAACAAATTCAGTGATATTTATGACTATCATTGATTATTTCACCATTCAACAAAAAAAGAAATTTCAAATGAGTTTTATTCTATCATGAAAATTTTAAATTACGGATCATTAAATTTCCATTCATTTTTTATATTTTTTTCCTTCAATTCATTAATAATTATTTAATCCATCCGTTGAAAAATTTAAAACATAACTTGAACTAATAGATCATCATTCCATTAATTTTATATCATTTTTTAATTAATTTAATAAGAGATATATATTTTTTAATTTAATAGATATAAAAAACATCAAGAATCAATACTTATATTACATTAATCACGTGAAAAATTGAAAAATATTAAATAAATCACACTGATTAGTCACATTCCCATCAAACTAGAGAAATATGAAACTTTATTATCAAATCAAAAACTTATTATAGCCTCATAGGGAGTTTTTTTAACTTTAAACACTTAAGAGTTTTTATAATCTATCTAAAAAACAATCTCTTTCTCTTTAAAGATAATATATTATATGAGAAACTACCATTGTTGTTTCCATTTGAGAATTTGGGAACAACGAGTCTATCAAATCACCCCATAATAGTGTGCCTAAACCAAAGACAATACATCAACTTTGATGCGATTCAGCAAATTCAATTCATCCAATTCAATATATAAAAAGCTTAACTACTATAGATCCGATCTTTAAAATCATGAAAAAAGGTTTTTATCAGTTCTTTTTAAGTGTTGATAATGAGTGTGGAAATAAATTCCATTATGTTTTATCTATTCTAAAAAAACACTGATAAATGTGATTTTTATCAGTGTTAGTTTTAGATAAATGTGAATTTTATCTGTGTTAGTTTTAGCACCGATAAAATACTTATTTTATCAGTGTTCCATTTTGTGCTTATAAAACCAATAATTTATAAGTCTAGTGTTATAGTTAAAAAATAAAGATTCTATCAGTGCCAAGACTATCATTGATAAAAGTCCGTCTTAGCTACTTTAATGTGTTTCTACATGAACAACACACTACAACAAATGATCAATAAAAAATATTTATTACAATAATTAAAATATTTTCAGATAATAAAGAATATATTTATATTGATCCATTTGAATAAAAATAAATTTACATTGAAATATTCCAATAGATTACAAGTTATTCATATGTATAATTCATCCTAAACAATTAAAATTTCTATCCAACTAAAAAAGAATCCAAATCTTAGGAGACCTTCTCTATGTACCAGCCTAACCCCATATAGAAGATTGTTCCAATAACAATAAAAAATTATTATTTTACTAATAATATATAAAGAAATAAATAAAACATAAATAAGACATAATATTTCATAAATAAAACATAAATAAAATGATAAAGTAAAGGATAAAATAAAAAAATAAATAAAAATGACCACATAATATGTAAATAAAACATATTACAAAGTAATATGACAATTTGAGCATGTTTTATCGGTTTTGAGTATACAATGAGTACTTTGAACTAAAATGTCTTTTTAAACTAAAAACATGAATTTTAAGTCATACCAACCACACCGTATATTAGAATGATGTATAGATAATTCTTACACATTTTAAATGGATTATATATTTTATTTTCAAAAAATCAAGATAATCCAAGTGTGTTTTCTATGTTTTGAGTATGTGACTCATGTTTTGACCTAAAATGTCAATTTTTAATTGAAAACATATAGTTTCAGTATTACCGTTCACATCATGTGTCATATTGAATTATAACTATTTCTTACATGTTAAAAATTAATCATCGATCATTATCCCAAAGTATTATGATAATGAAAGCATGTTTGATTAGTCTTGACTATGTGGAAGAAACTTTTGAACTAAAATGTAACTTTTAAATTAAAAACTTACAATTTCAATCATACTAAAAATACCATGAGACAGATTGACATGAATTAAGTCCTATATGTAAAAAATTAATAACCAATCATTTTATTAAAGTATCATGAAAATCTAGTGATGTTCAATTGGTTTTGACTACACGATGAATGTTATGAACAAAAATATCACTTGTAAATTGAAAAAACTCAATTTTAGTCATACTAGATACATTACATGCCATATTGATATGTGATTAATTCCTATATGTTAAAAATGAAACATTGATCATTTTCTTAAAATATCACGACAATACGAGTGTGTTTTCTCATATTTGATAATTTAAATCATGTTTTGAACTAAAACATATCTTATTTTTAAATTTAAAACATGAAATTTTAGTCATTCCAACTATGAATATTGTTGGAATTATATATGGTTAATTTATGTTGATAAAAAATGAATCATATATTGTTTTCCTAAAGTACCATGACAATTCAAGAGTGATTTATTAGTTTTGACTATAATATGTAAGTCTTGAATTGAAATGTAAATTTTAAATTACAAACCTGAACTATCAATTATACCCACCACACTGCATATTTGTTTGATGAGATATTTATTCCTACTTATCATAAATGAATTATAGATTATTTCCCTAAAGTATCATGATAATTATAGCATATTTTCCTAATTTTTACTATGTAATAATACAAGAACCTGAGTTTTCTACGAGTTATGGATCCTTTAATTTTTGGTTTAACTCCTTGGTTGTGACCTAATATGAATTCCTAGAGAGGATATGAAAGAAAATAGGGTGTCTGAGGCTTCTTCAGATCATGGAAACCCGATCAGTGGAAGGAAGCACTAGGCTGCATGGTTATTAGAAACCGTATAGCCCAACCTACATAGTTTATCCTAACCATGTGGGGTGTTTCAGTGGGTAGTATTGAGATGCACAGTTTGTCCTAATTGTTTGACCTAGGACGCATGCACGTGTAGAGGCTCTGTAATTTTTAATAGAAGTTAAAAGCATGGTTTGTACATGGTTTCTCAAACCGTTCTCATGAACCATTCGACACCCCTCCAAGGACAGAGCTTGGTTCATGGTTGGCGCAAAGTTTGACTAACTATGTGACCAAACCACGCAACCCATAATTTTTGGGTAAAATTACCTTTTCCATTAAGTTCTTATATTTTCAACCCACCTCCTCTTTTCTTTATTCCAACGGACATGAGGATTGTTTCCTCCCAGATGACCTCCCAAGCCTCTCTTCATAGGTTTTTATCCTTTTTATCATCTGAGCTCTGATTTGATATCCATTCATCTCATTGGATTCTTATTTGTAAGTCTTTAGTCCTTAGGCCCAGTTTATTATTTTTCTTTCCCTCAATGATGCTATTTTGATGCAGGCTCATATGACCTATTTTCAGGGTGTTGATCCATTATTTAGTTTTCTTCTGATCGATACAAAACTAAGGCCTGATACTGTATAAGGAGAGTGCTACAGGCATAGGGTCGGTGGTCAATGACTTTTCACCAAAAGTATTGTCATTTATAAATTTCCATTATTGTGCACATGTTGGTTTCCCCATGCATTTCCCCTAGAAATTCATATGTCTTTATTATAATCATTGTGTTCATATTCTAGATACCCACATATACATGTTCATCATTCCATTGGAGGTTGTGACCTCAACACCATCCACCCCATGCAGGGTTCTCCCTTTGTTATACCTTTTACCGTTTTTATTATTATTGAGACATCATTAGAGTGTGTTGGATTAACCTTGATAATGTTATGTCCTTTTTAATTAATTGAACAATTATTTGGAAATGGATAGTACATGTATATTGTATACAATCACTACTTGACCTTTTAAGGTAAGTGTTTCAAATTATCTAATGAATTATTGACTGAAAATTATATTTATAGATATCACATGGCCTGGATAAATTGTAATTAGAATTGAATTGTTTGCATGCCCAATCTAACCTTGTCACCTTATATGAAAGGTAACATATTAAACCTAATGAATTAATAAATGGAAAGTATATATGTATAGATATCACTTAGCCATTTTCTTATAATTAATGGAACTTGGTTGCATGTTCTTAATTAATATTGTCTCTTGGATTGAAAGGCAATGGAATGAACCTAATGGATTATCAGTTGGAATGAGAATTACATTGCTTAATTAAATAATAATATATGTATAAGGTCCATTTTTAATATAGAAATTTTTATCTTTATAGGAATGGTCAAAATTGAGCCAGCCTTAGATTCCCGAGGGAATGCCTTGAGCACTTAGAGGACGCCATTCTAATTCAAGGAGTCATTTTCCAAGGGAGATACCCACCTTAGAACATGATCCTTGTTTACTAGTGGATTCACAACATGATGTTAGAGGATAACTTTATTATCTCTTTGGATATTAGTATTCCTTGGATATACCCCTTGGATCCACCTTGATGTATTCAGACACATGATGCCTTAAATTCACCCCATTGGACCTAGTCATGCTTAGCCCGTGATTACCTTGGACGAGATCCTTATACCTAGTTATAATCTATTATAGTGTAATTTATTGGGTTTTTACCCTTATATTACACTCAGAACCCTTAATATCTAGACTACATGAGACACTTCTATGAGTTGGCTGGTCCTGAAGGTTAAGGATTCCTTGGTTTCACCTTGGATCCTCATTCATTATTATTAGGATCTATTTTAGTGTTTTTGGAACCCACACATGATTTATCTATATAAAATAAACTTAAAGGAATTAATTGAATGATCTCATGATTAGAGACATTACCAAATAAGGGTGAATCAAGTATGATTTATTATTTAGGAATTAATTTACATTTATATATACCTGCACAATTCTGAGTTTATATTCAAAGATTGGATTTTTATAGATGTCGTTTGTGGCAGCCTACAAGATTTATCTCACATAATATCCGAGCCAATGTTGGTACCTAGAAATATTATATGATTTTAGGTATGGAAAAGGGGAAACATCTCAAATTGGACACCTAACTTTTTTACTTTCTTAAGATGGAGGTTGGTGGTAGATGACCGAGACAATGCTCGGGATGTTTGGATAGTTTTTGGCCATTTTTCTTTTTGTATAACATATACTATATGTATTTCCTTCTTCCATGTATACCTATTTTCCAATTTTTTAGATACATGTCATCATTATCATCTTTTGTATACGATGCAATTATAACTTATGAGTTGTTTATTTATTCCTTTGATGGTTATGCTTGTTTATCCTACCATTTTTTATTATTATTCCACTGTTTATTCATTGTTAATATATATTTGCTATGCACAAATCTGACATGAGGGCATAGTCTCCCCATAGACACACCCTAGGACCTTACTTCTAGTCGGCATCCTCTGGCATATGGGGAGGCACACTTGAGGCCATGTGCCAAACAGGTTCAGGGAACCTTTGAGTGGCACCAAAGCTGGGACGTCACAAAGCGGTATCCTGAGTTTTGTTTTATTTTATCTTATTTTTTGGGAATATATATAGGATATTAGGAACATTATGTAACTTGGTTATAAGTTATCCTTGGGATTAGCTAACCCATATTCTGGGTAAATGCCATGTTCCCTGGGAATGGGAAAATGTTGTTTTTTTATTTCACTTATTACAGTTGATATAAATTTATCATTGGGTGATGCACATGAATTGTTGTATTTCATATGATTTATGGAAATTTTACCTTATCCTGGTACAAAAATAAGCATTATTACATGAATTATTATAGGAACCAACAATTCACATGCCATGCATATTCTATACCATATAGGTTCATTTCATTACTTTTATTACTTGTGTTTCCTATGATTGTTGAGTGAGTCATGGTTGTTATATATGTCTGTGCTGATAACATATTATTCAAGGTAAGGGAATAGGTTATTTAAAGCATCAAAATCAATGTGAATAATATTTTTCTATATAGGTTTATGGTGGAATCTTAAATGGTTAGTTTTTACCCATGTAAACTATATATTATTGGTTACAAGATTTGGGATTTGGATACAATTGAGTGATTACCAATTTCAATTTATGAGGTGTATGGGCCCTTGTAAATTTGAATGTGTAATTAATCAATTCGAGCCATTGTATATTACCTGTTACATTTTGATACCTAATATAAGGTAGATAATTAAAATTATATAGGTGTTGATTTCAATTATAAAGTTTATGGTCCTTTATTAATTAGTAATGATGATCCATTTAATCGAAACTTGATATATGTATATAAGAAAATACAAAATTTACATATACAATTTGAATTATAAAATGAAATGGTTGATAGTAAATGAAGAGGAAAAGTTAAATTTACCCTTCACCACCTGGAACATCTATAAATTAAAATTTTAACACTTAACAATACCTTGAACTTCTAAGTGGGTAGTTGGGATAATATATCTTGGGTAGTGAGCCCTTTTCCTTATGATATGATTTCACTAGTGTTTCTAAATACTTTCACTCTTTTCTGGTGATGATCATGCTCTAGAGGTGGTGGTCCCTGAGATACCAATAATCCCTTCAGTAGATCCACTTGAGACACCACATTTTATACCTACACTAGGAATTAACACACAACTTTGTGAGAGTTTTCTATGTTTGATACATTCTATACAGGGTGCTCCATGATCAACACCAACTATGTCTAATCTGACTCGTGAGTTCCAACAACAAAATCCTTCCATATTTTCAGGGTATGGAGGTCCTTAGGCTGTTGAGTATTGGATAGAGTCTATCCTTTCTTTATTTTTGCATCTAGAGATGCATCTATAGAGTATATACATGATTTCCACCTACATGCTAGGTGATTCAGCCAAACGCTGGTGGGATATGATTACTCAGGCTGATCTTCATTAGTGCATGGACTAAGTGGGATTCCAGAACACCTTATATGATTATTTTTTCTCTCATATGATGAGATATGGAAAATCTACATAATTCATGAACATGGAGTTAAAACTATGTATATCATAGACTATTCAATGCATTTAATTGAGTTGCAACACTTCTGGATAGTAGTGAGATATCACAAGCAAGATGTTTTGAGGATGGGATCAAGTATACCATCCACTCTTAGGTGAATGTATTTCACCCATATACTTTTTCTAAGATTATTAATCATAATCCTATCACAGAGCACAACCTGAGAGAAGACGATAGTACTGGGTACAGAGGATCAGTGCCAAGATAGGGAAATAGTTCTTCTAGTAGTAGGAATCATATCAGAGTACTGGTGGACAAAGTATCTGTATTGGAAGCTTTGTTATATTCCATCAGTGTGGATGGTAGGGGAATATAAAGCCTTAATGTGATATAGACCCTCTTAAGTGATATAGTTGTGGCCGTTTGAGACATCTTTAGTGATTCTATCAAACATTTCCACCCACTTTTAGTGGAAGAGGATCCACACTAGCTCCACTTTCAGGGGTAAGATTAATTGTGCCACATTAGTATTGGAGTTAGAGTAGCATTAGAAGGATAATCCAATGAGGAGATCATGGCCATGGTAGACAGACTTCTGATTATCAATTCCAGCAGAGCAAACTTGCTTAGGGTAGTCTATCAGTGGTACAGGGTTGTGGATCAGGCCAGTTTCATGTCTTATAGCTGATACCCAAGGACTGGAGTGTAGAAACATCTACTGTATGAGGTACTATTCTATTAGACTTTACTATTTAATCAACTTTATTCGATACAGGTTCTTCTTAGTACTTTATATCTTTATCCCCCATGGAAAATATCAGGATGGAAATTCAGTACTTCTATGGGGTAATGCCCATGGATACACCATTGGGAGTGCGGTCATAGTGCATACACCAATGTAGGGAATGTACCATTTAGGTAGGAAGTTTTTCATTATTATGGGACTAATTTATAATCATGATGTCAGGTTTTGATTCCATTCTTGGAATGGTATGTTTGGTTCCCTATCATGCCTTGTGGACTGTTATCTCTATAGGGTTTCATTTACATCACTAGAGGGTGGAAGTTATCTCCCCAAAGGTGAGTCCAATTTTCAGGTCAGTAGAGTTAGACCAAAGAATCATGCGATAGGTGTAGTAACCACTTATATTTATAGTATTTTTATGGAGGATAAGGGAATACATTTGATAGATTTTCCTTCGATGGTTTACCATTTCAGGGATGTCTTTCTTGATGATTTTTCTATCTTACCTCCTAAGAGAGAGGTAGAGTTTACTATAAATATTATTCTAGGAGCATATCTAATATCTATTAATTCATATATAATAGAACCTAATGAGCTCCAACAGCTCAATATATAGTTGTAGGATTTATAATCAAATGATTTTATCCAACCAAACACTTCTTCTTGGGGTTTACATGTTCTTTTCACCTAGAAGGTAGATGGGACACTTTATTTATGTGTAGATTTAAAATGGTTGAACCAACTTATATTTAATAATCAATATCCATTACCTCGAATAGATTTTCTCTTTAAAAAGCTCTGAGAATCTAGGGTATTCTCAAAGATCAACCTAAGATTGGTCTATCATTAGGTGCGAGTCAGGAATTTAGATATACCATGTATAACTTTTCATAGCCAGTAAAATTTATATGAGTATATATTTATGCCATTAGGTCTTATGACTACACCCTCCATTTTCATGGATTTGATGAATAGGTGTTTCCACCACTATCTAGACTCATTTGTTGTGGTTTTCATGGAAGATATCTTGATGTATTCTGATACTCGGAGTGACCATGACGAACACCTTTAGATCATTCTGAATACACTAAGGGAGCATCAGGCTTATTCTATGCTTGATAAGTTCTACTTCTATGTTGAAAAGGTTCACTTACTGGGTCATATTATCTCAGAATCAGGAGTATCATTTGACCCAAATAAGGTTAGTGTTGTTGTTTCCTAGGAGAATCCCTATAATGTGTTTAATATATGGAGTTTCTTGGGATTGGATGTATATTACTGGTGTTTCATATAAGACTTTTCATTCCTTACTTCACCTCTTACTGGTCTCACAAAGAAGGGTGTGAAGTTTCTATGGTCTGAATTCTGTGAGAAATCCTTTCATGAGTTGAATGGAAGGATTACTTCAACACTGATTATGATTCTTTCCGAGCCTGGAAGAGGTTACACATTTTTCTATAACACATTAGGCATCAAATTGGGTGTATTATTGATGTATGAAGATAGAGTGGTTTCATACGGGTCTCACCAATTGAGACCTCATGGGTGTAACTACCCAACACACAAACTTGAGCTAGCAACTATTATCCATGCCTTATGTTGCTGGAGACACTATCTTATGGGTGAGAACTTTTTGGTGTATACAAACCATAAAATCCTCAAATATATCTTTACATATCTTGACTTGAATCTTAGATAGAGAATATGGGTCAAATACATTTAGCCATTCGACTTTTATCTTGCTTATACGCCTGGAAAGGGCAATGTAATATCTGATGCACTGAGTCGGAAAAATCATGAACATGTAGTATAAGATGATAGTGATGATTGGAAATTGTTAGAACTCTTTTATAATATGAATATTGAGTTTCATGAGATTCATGAGTGACATTTCCTTACATCCTTAACAGTAACCTATTATCACCTTGATAGGGTGAAGAGCAGGCAGTTTTTAGATCCTGAGGGGTTGGTTCTCCAGGAGAGTATATCAGGTAAGGAACCACCTCCATATTTGTCTATTGATGGAGATTACATCCTATACTTACATGGTCATGTTTTGGTTCCTATAGATATGAGAGAGGAAATTACGTGAGAGTCCCATGCTTCTCATTGGGTAGTTCATCCAGAAATCTCCATGATGCATCATAATATGCATCGCTAGTATTGGTGGCGAGGGATGAAATGTAAGATATAAGGTTTTATCACTAGGTGTTACACCCGTCAAAAGGTGAAGGTGGAGCACCAGTGACCTTCTAGCTTGTTATAGTTGTTACTATCCACACAATGGAAATGGGAATACGTTAAAATGGATTTTGAAGTTGGATTACTGAGGCCACCTCAAGGTTGTGATGTGGTTTGGGTGGTCATGGATTGATGAAAAAAAGACCACTTCCTTCCTATTTAGGAGACTTTCTTAGTTGATGAGCTGGGAAGACATTATATCTATGAGATTATATGTCTACATAAGGTCCCTCATACTATCATTTCGAATAGAGACACTCATTCCACATCAAGGTTCTGGAATGGGTTACAGAAAGCTATGGGTGAATAGGTGACCTTAAGCACAACTTTTTACCCTTAGATTGATGGAAAATCAGAGCAGATGATATAGGTGTTAGAGGACATGCTCTAAGAATGTGTCCTTGATTTTAGAGATTCTTGGGAGAATTATATCCCTCTCTTTTAGTTCTCTTATAATAACATCTATTAGGAGATGATTCAGATGGATCGGTATGAGGCCTTGTATGGTAGGTCGTTCCGTTAACCCATGTGCTCATTAGATGCAGGAGAGGTAGTGCTACTAGGTCCTCATATTGTGCAAGAAACTTTATATTAGGTAAAAATTATTAGGAATAATATGTATATTGATCAGTCTAGACATAAATCTTATCCCGATCTCCATCTATGACCTCTAGATTTTGAGGTTGGGGATTGTTTTTTCCTACAGGTATCACTCAGGATCGATCATAAACAGATACCGAGTCAAGGAAAGCTATCACCATGATTTTTTAGGCCTTTTTAGATCTTGAATGGATTTGGGCCGATAGCCTATCAATTTCTAACCTTATAGGTACCATTCCATGCATGATGTTTTCTACATATCATATTTTCACCTTTATCATTCCAAACCATCTCATACTTTTGATTCATAGGAGGTTTAGTTGGATGATGATGATTCATTTGAGGATTATACCATACAAATCATTAACTGGATCATGAAGGATCTCTAAGGATAGTCTTTACCTTTATTATGGGTGCTATCACAACCATGTATAGAAAGAGACTTAATAGTGGGAGTCCAATGTACGTTCTTAGTGGCTGGAGTTGTTCTCAGATAGAGTTACAACACCTTTGGAAGGGTAACTCGGGGATGAGTTCCTTTAGGGGGGGGGAGACTTTAAGAAACCATTTTTTCTATGAGGTATGGATCCTTTAATTTTAATACTAAATATTTGGTTTTGAACTAATATGAATTCCTAGTGAGGATATGGAGGAAACAAGGTTGTATGTGGATTGTTTTGAGCCCGAAACCCCAACCAGTGGAAGAAATCATTAGGCTACATAGTTAGTAGAAACCATGTATCATAGCTTACATGGTTTATACTAACTGTGTGGTGTGTTTTAGTGGGAAGCAATGGGATGAATGGTTTTTCCTAAACATGAGACCCAGGGCGCACACCCATGAAGAGGCTCTACAATTTTTAATAGAGGTGAAAAGTATAGTTTGCGCTTGGTTTCCCAAACTATGTACATGAATTGTGAAACGACCCTCCAAGGATAGATCCTAGTGTATGGATGGTTCATGGGTTGGCCAGCTATGTGGCCAAACCGTTTGACCTAGAATTTTTGGGAAAAATTACCTTTTTTCCCTTAAGTTCTTATATTTTCAACCCACCAAATATTTTCTTCATTCTAGCAAACAAGAGTATTATTTCCTCCTAGATGATCTCCCAAGATCTGATTCGATACCAATTCATCTCATTGGGTTCTTCTCGGTAAGTTCTTTAGTCCTTAGGATCAGTTCTTTGTTTGTACCCCCCTCGATGATGCTATTTTGATGTAGGCTCATATGCCCTATTTTCAGGTTATTGATCCATTATTCAGATTTCTTCCGATCCAAGCCAAAAAATGGATTAATAATGGCAAAGTATAGTGCTACATAGATAAGGGAAGTGGTCTATGAATTTTCCCTAAAAGGCTTGTTGTTTATAAATGACTATTGTTGTGTTCATGTTGGTTTCATCGGGCGTTGCTCCTAGGAATTCATATTTCTTTATTATAATTGTTGTACTCATATTATAGAGCCCTACCTATACATTTTCATCATGAAATTGGAGGTTGTGACCTTAATTACATCCACCCCAAGTAGGTTTATTCCTTTGTTATTCCTTTTACCCTTTTTATTATTATTGAGACATCGTTCAGGCATGTTGGATTGAACCTAATAATGGTAAGTCATTTTTAATTAAATGAACCATGAATTGAAAATGGATAACACATTTATATTGTATACAATCACAACTTGAGTATTAAGGTAAGTGTTTCAACTTATCTAATGAATTATTGATTGGAAAGTATATTTATAGATTTCACTTGGCCTAGATAAATTGTAATTTGAATTGAATTGGTTGCATGTGCTATTTAACCCTTTCAACTTAGATGAAAGGTAACAAAATGAACCTAACAAATTAATAAATGTAAAGTATATATGTATAGACATCACTTGTACCATTTTATTATAAATAATGGAACTTGGTAGCATGCCCTTAATTAACCTTGTCTATTGGATTGAAAGGAAATGGAATGAACCCAATGTTTTATCAATTAAAATGAGTATTACATGGACTAATTAAATAATAATATATTTATAAGGTTCCTAATGCATATGGACCTTTTTATATTTATAGGAATAGTCATACTAGATCCATCCTTGGATGCCTAATGTAACACCCCAAGATTCTATGGTACGCTTCTCTTTGAATAATGCGATAGCGTGTGTTGTACGCAACATCGAGTTCTAACAAACCACACCCAAACTAGCCTTTATGAATAGTAATACCTAATTTTTGAAATTATATATATTTTATATTTCAAAATGGACTTCATTTTTGGTTTCGGAATATCGAAATTATCCTAAGATGATTTTTTGGTATTTTTCTGAGAACTTCCAATTTTTATGAATAGTGAAAAATGCTTAAAAACAACTTTTTTAATCCAAATAATTTATAGTGATAAATTATATTATTTAGTGGTGTTAAAGTATAATTATAATATATTTTTACCATTTTATCCAATGGTGTTCATTAGAATTAATTTCACTTTGAAATTGGACCTAAACAATTGTCAATCTTTTGGTATATATTGTTTCTTAAAAACACGCTATTTGTTGTGACATCGGGAATTAATTATAAAATTAATTAATAAAACTTATATGTTTGGAATTTTTTAAAAGAGACATAATTTTTGAATTCGGAATATCAATTATAGCTTAGGGTGAAATTTTGGCATTGTTCTGAAAAACTTCAATTTTTGATGAATAGTGAAACTACTAAGTGGTAGTTAAAAAAACTGAATTTTTCATAAAACTTAATTTTACCACTTCTGTGAATGGAATTTCGAAAATCAGAGAGACATGGTTAATATCAAGAAGTGAAATGTGGTTCAATGAGATGAAAATAATTTTTGGTGAATAATAACTTTTTACTTTTATTTACCACGGTTAAAAGTAAATAGGGTAATTAAGGGTAAAAATGATATTAATATTACCCTAACACATGTCCTAATTATATTGGACAAGTGTATCTCGACAAAAAACAACCTTAGGAATAAAATATTATCATTTAGGTCCACTTGGATTAGATTAGGACATTTATTATTATTTAATTCAAAGAAGAGTTAAAAGAGTTAAAGTCAAAGTTTATTTACTAAAACATTTTTAATATAGGGTTATACATAAGATAAATTCGATTGTAAATATTCATTAGAAATATAAAAAGATTTCCTACATAAGTATATTTTATTTATAATTTTTAGACATTAAATAATTTAATTTATTTATGACACAATGATGATGCAGTAATTACCTAATTAATGAAAAATTAGAATAATTGATATTATAAATACCCAAATAAATATAATTTGAGACTTTTTATGAATTACACTAATTTTCTAGGTTAATATGACATGTTAGGATTTCTTAAATTAACTTTTTTAGAAGTAATCATTCTGTTATGATTTTTACAAAAATCAATTATTGAATAGTGTCAAAATTGACATAAAAGAGTTTTTAAAACAAATATTATATTATTAATTGATATTAAATTTCTAAAAATCTAAGGTTCGGCCAAGAGACTTATATCATGATATTTTCATCATTAATGGACCACTTGGGGGTCTCTTGGATGTATATGGTAAGTTTATTAACCATATAATATAAAAATACAAAGAGACATTGTAAAAGTGAAACTAATTAACTTAGAGTTAATACTTAAAGATAAGGTTAATATAATGACCCAAACCTGTCTAAATTCTATTTGTTGAGTGGTTTTAGACCTATAACAACCTTAAAATTTAAATAATCAACTTTTGATCCATTATAAACCGAATATGAATTTATTATAAATTAATATTTCTAGTTTTTCCAAAGGTGCCCCTCACCCCTCTTATAAAAGGGTACTCCGCCTTCTCATTTCTTCACACCTTCAAAGCCTTTTGGTTCGGCCAAAATCTGCCCAAATACTCTTCCAACTTCCCTCAATACAACCTGGAGGCCTTAGTTTGATCAGAAAGCCAACCTAAGGATCCCTTTTGATCAAATCAAAAGGAAGAACCCGAAGAAGAGGTAATGATTTCACCACCCTTTTCCATGTTCCTTTCTTCTTCCACTTCTTCTTATTTTGTTATTACCATTATAAAATAATAACTCCAGTATCATATATATACTGTGATGTTATTATAAATATGGTACAACCATATTCAGTATTCTATCCACCCTTTTAATAACATGTCACCATACGTGCGTACGTATGGCTTACCGTCTCCACGTCGTGGTGTAATTGTTATTCAATCTATTATTATTTGGATGGGTATAATAATGATGTGTAACTCATGTAAATAATAAATATAACATGTTAATGATTCTGTATATATGATATAACATCCATTTATATATTATTTTAATATCAAAAGAATGATATTATTGCTCGTGCGTACGTACGGACTACCGTCTCGACGAACGCGATGAGATTCATTTTCCATCGTATCCATTCAACTATAATTATCATTTGATGATTTAAAAATAATGTTTAAGTACTTGATATAATTATGTATATGAATAATATACAACCTATCTATGACAAACATGGCTTATGTAACAAAACATATAAAATAAAACGAGTAAGTTAACACCCGAAATGACGATAATACTAAGATATTATTAACAAAGCAATGTTAAAAGATCATATATGATATCATATGAATGTATATTATTCTTGTATAATTTAATAACAATTATTTCACTATTATACAGAAGGTTAACCTACCCCCAACTAAGTAAAAGTACAAGGTAAGGGTTATTTCACAATATCTTCATTATCCGAGGTTGTTTATACGTAACAATCTACTGGGATCTCTTTATCATCCACATCCATGTTTCTTAAAAATCTATTTCAAAACATTTTTACTATTTACAAGAATATGGGTTAAATTCATTTATACCCTTGTTTGACTTTTTATAAGTGGTTTATAAAGGAATCATTCCATCGTTTTCCAAACAAGGTGCTTTTTAACCTTTTCGACAGAATTAAGGTAAGAATGTTTTTTTAACTTATATGGCAAGTGCGATTATTTTCTGCCGTTATAAAATCGTCAAAGCTTCCCTTAAAATCTTATAAGAATATTTTCAAAAAAAATGTTTTATTTCATAAATATATGAATCTTAAATGATTTCAAAATAGAGAGATATATTTATCTAAAAAGAGTCTTGATTTCATCTATGTCAACATCATTTGATGGATTTTACGCTTATTTGAAGTTGATTTATTATGATACAAAACTTCTATATTGTATTGAAGGTTTTGTGATATGTTTGACTATGGATGTGTTATTTTTATACTGTTCATAGTTTATGGTGAAATTATTGACATTTCGTATGCTAGTTTTAATACGAATGTTTATGTTATGTTTAAACCTTTTCATATGGGAATTCATTGGACTTAATATGTGACGGGTGGAGCCCGCTATAGCTCCTCGATGCATCAGTAGGTCTCATGAGACAAACTAGTGTCTTGGCACAAGGCCTTGGCAAAATTTTATTTTTAGTCTTGGCCTGAGGCCTTGGATATGTGGTTATGATAGTCTGGCATTATGCATTCCATCATTATGAAAGTGGTTATTGATATTGCATGTGATTATTCGATTAGTAGAATATCCATGTGAATAAGTAAATGACATTATTTCATTTTACTTTTGCCATACTATGTTGAAGTTCAAGTTTAAAAGGCTTTTGTTTTAGTTATACATTGCCTTAAATGTTTATGCTTATTTTTGAATGTTTCTGCTATATTGTTATCCTTACTGGGAATTTGAGCTCACCCCTTTTCTATGTTTTCTATGTTTTATTTTTCCCAGGATGTGAAGAAGTAAGTTATGAATGACCTGTAGGGATTTTATGAGGGGATAATAGTGTGGACTATGGAGACATTATGTTGTTGTAGTAGTTTTTCACTTTATTATGTAATGTAAAACTTTATGAATATATCTAGTGTTTCCAAGGCTACTAAACCAATTGGTCTTTAGAGATTTGATCTTTCTTGTGATCATGCCAATGTTATGTAATAATGCACCGACTTTAGGTAACTAGGGTCGGGGCGTTACACTAAGGTAATTCCTTAATCACTCGTAATATACTATTCTGATTCAAGGGTATGGTTTCCAAGAGAGATACCCACCTTAGAACATGGTCCTTGTCTACTAGAGGATGCTTAGCATGATGCCATAGGATCCCTTCACTACCTATCCAGATATTAGGATGCCTCATATATACTCCTTGGATCTAGATTTATGTCTTCAGAAACATGATGCCATGGATTCATCCCATTAGGCCCAATCATGCTTATCCCATGATTACCTTGGATGAGATCCTTAGACCCAGTTAGAATATTTCATAGTGGAATTCCATGGGAAATTCCCCTTGGATTTCACTTATACCCATTCATAGCTAGACTATATGAGATACTTCTAAGTTGGCTAGCCATGGAGGTCAAGGATTCCTTTGTTTCACCTTTGATACTCCTTCATTATTATTATGATCTATTTCAATGTTGTTGAAACCTCCAAATGATTTATCAATATAAAATAAAATCAAATGAATTAATTTAATGATCTTAGGTTCAGAGGAATTACTAGATGAGGCTCAAGTAGACATGATTTATTATTTAGGAATTTATTTACATTTATATATAATTTCACACTACTCAGTTTATATTCATAGACTAGATTTGTATAGACACCTTTAGTGGTGGACTATTAAGATTTATATCACACCTTATACAAGCTACCATTATTACACAGGTAGATTATATGAAAGTAGGTTTATACCAGGGAAAACCTCCCTCCATGGAAACTTGACTTGATTTGATGATTGGGTTGAAGCTTTATAGTAGATAACCATGCCAAATCTTGGGATGCTTGGATAGTTTTTTTCTTCTTTTTTTCCTTTCATATATCATGTTATGTATTGATTTTATGTTACCTTGTATACCTATTTTCCTGTTTTGTAGAGACATGCCATCATTATCATCTTTTTTATATGATACAGTTATCACTTCTGAGTTTATTTATTCCTTTGATGGTTATGATTTTATACCCTGTCATTTTTATTATTATGCTTCTACTATTCATTCACTATTAATATATATCTGCTATGCACTACTCTTACATGAGGGAATAGTCTTACCATGGACACACCCTAGTACCTTGCTAATAGTCAGCAACATATACCATATGGGGAGGTGTTCTGGAGGCCATGTGTCCAATCAGGTTGGGGGCACCCTTTAGTGGCACCCACATCGAGACGTCAGAGACACATGTTTTGAACCAAAATATCACTTTTAAATTGAAAACAAGCACTTTCAGTCATACTGGTCACACCTTATATAAAATTTTCTTTTAGTTAACTATTAATGGTCAAAAATCAATAATAAATAATTGACCTAAATTATCACGACTATCTGAGAATATTTGATTGGTTTTTATTATGTGACACATATTTTGACCTGACATCTCAAATTAAAATTAAAAACACATAATTTTAGTCATATCAGTCACACCACATATCAAGTTGATTCATTTTCAATTCCTATATATCAAAAATGGATCATTGATCATTTTTATAAATTATCATAATAATTTGAGTATGTTTTCTTGTTTTTAACTATGCGACACATGTTCTGAACTTGAACAAATATAATTTTAAATTTCAAAACATACAATTTCAGTCATACCGGTCACATAATGTGTAAGAATAAAACATGGATAATTACTATAAGTTTGATATGAATCATTTATCATTTTCCTAAATTATCATGAAAATCCAAGAACATTTGAATAATTTTGTCTATATGATGCATGTTTTGAACAAGAATGTCACATTTTAATTGAAAACACACACTTTCTAATATATTTATCACACTAAATGTTGGATTGATGTGTGATTAATTACTATATTAAAAAATTAATCATTTATATTTTTCCTAAATCATCATTGAAATTCAAGAATATTTTTTCTTTTTTTTGAGTACGTGACACTTATTTTGAACTAAAATTTCACTTATAAATTGAAAACATGTACTTTCTGTTATATTAATCACACAAAATGTGGGATTGAAGTGCAGTTAATTCCTACATGTTATAAATGAATAATGGAATATTTTTATAAATTATCATGATAATATGAGAATTTTTTATTTTTGTGTGTGCATGTGGTGCATGTTTTGAATAAAATTTTTATTTTTAAATCGAAAACATATATATTTTTTCATATTATCCATACAACATGTTATATTGAGGAGAATTTAATTAAAAAATATCACTAATGAATAATCAATAAATTTACTAATGTATCATGGAAATATGATCATGTTTTATCAATTGTAACTATGTAACACATGGTTTGAACAAAAATTATACTTCTAAATTAAAAAACACATATTCAGTCATACTAGCTACCCTATGTTGGATTATTGTGTCGCTATTTCATAAATTTCATAAGTAAATAAAAGATAATTTTTCAAATGTATCATGAAAATTTGAGAACTTTTAATTGGATTTGATTATGTGATGTATGTTCTGAACAAAAAACTCACTTTTAATTTGAAAACATGTAATTTTAGTTGTACCAGCCACACCACATATCATATTATTGTCTAATTATTTATAAATGATAAAAATTAGTCATTTATAGTTTCCATAAGTTTCATGATAATTTGATCATCTTTTCTCTTTTTAAACCATGTAACATGTGTTTTGAACTAATATATATATATATTGTTTTTAAATTGGGAATACATACTTTCAGTCATATTCGACACAACTAATATTGGAATGATGTGTGATTAATTATTAAATGTAAAAAATTAATCATTAAATATTTACTTAAAGTATCACAAAAAATATGAGATTTATTTATTAATTTTGATTATATGACACATGTTTTGAATTAAAATGTCACTTTTAAGTTAAAAAAAATTCACTTTCAATCACACCAGCCACACCGAGTGTTGGATTGTTATGTTTTTAATTAATATATATCAAAAATGAATAATTTAACTTTTCCCTAAACTATTATGTCAATATAATTTTATTTTCTTGGTTTTGAGTATGTGTGATGCACATATTGAACTAAAATATCACTTTTAAATTGAAAATATTAAATTTTAGTAATATCAACATCTCCACATGTTAGATTGATGTAAGGTTAATTCTTATATATCACAAATGACTTGTTAATCATTTTTATTAAGTATCATGACAATTTGAGTGTTTTTTATTGGTTTTGACTATGTGACCCCCTTTTTTAACTAAAATATCACTTTTAAATTGAAACCATGAACTTTGAATCATATTATCCATGCCATGTGTCAGTTTGATATATGGATAAAATCCATATTTAAAAAATGAATAACTGATCATTTTATTATTATATCATGACAATCATAGTGTTTTTTCTTAGTTGTGACTTTGTGATGAACATTTTGAACTAAAAAATATATCATTTTTAAATTGAAAACACACAATTTTAGTTATAGAAATATTATATCAATAATTAGAAATAAATTTTTTATTAATAGACCTCATATATACATTTATAAATTAGTCTCAAAAACCAATCATGTTAGTATCACATTGTTAATAAATCACTGGTAGTTAAATCCTACCACTACACTAAACAAATTATGTTTTTTTGTATGAAAAATATATTTTTCATTAGAATTATTATTGAATATAATTTCCATGATAAATAGATATTATCATATATAAATTAATTGATGTTTCTTGGTTTGGTGTTTAGTGTTTAAAAAAACTACTAGCTAGTAGTTGACAATATAATACTAACATGATTGGTGTAATCATTTTTAGACAATACTTTTATTTTCCTCTTGTGATTCATTAAACATTTTGGGTCATCTGAAAAGATTTTGTTCACATAGAATTAAAATAAATTTCACCAATGATGGTAGTCAATTTTAATAAAATTTAAAAAATAAGTATTAGATAAACCACCCATTCTTCATGTCTGTGAAATATTTTTTTTACAAAAGTGATGAGAAACTACCTATTTATATTATTTTTAAACATTCCAACATCATGTAATATTATAATTCATTACTAAAAAGTATATTTCCTCATTTGAATATGTGGAATGTTGATAGTACTAGTAGTATTGAAAAAATATAGATATAAAAACGGTCAATAGATATTTTAATATAAATTTTTGTTAATCTAAAAAATATATCATTAGGGATGAAAGTTTATTGATGGAATAGTGTATCTTTCATAAATTTTAAAAATAAATAACCATAATCGATGTGATTATTTTGTTTTAGACACTAAAGAAACATTGAGAAATATATGTAATTTGTTATGATATATGTTTTGATTTTGAAATCATATTATATATAAATTAATATTTATCCACATTTAGAAATACATAGTTTTATTTTATATGCTTACTATCATCATAAAATGTTTTTGATTATAAATAAACACCACCCTATCATAAAAAATTATTGTTAAAACATAATATAAAAAATATAATTTTTATTTGTTCGTAAAATATTGAATATATTGTATTAAAAATCTATAAGTGTCATCATGCTTGGTCAATTTATTAGATTTACATACATTGAATGAAAATAAATATATCTTCAAACTATTTAAATTGATTATAATGAGAATTTAGTGAGTCTTAAAAATTTAAAAATAATAAATAATGGGAAAAAATTAAAATATATTTTATAAAATTAGAGTTTATAGTTTTACCCCTATATTATTGGTATTAATAAGATTCCATTATCAGTTATTTTATTTTAAAATACCATGTCTATTTAGTTTGTTATTTTTTAAATTTCATTTCCCCCCTATGATGTTTTTTCTCTCATATATAAACTTAAAATATTATAAAACATTTTGGATTAATTATTCCTCATGTCACTCCTATAGAAAACATCATTGATAGAAAAAAATATAAAAAGTGTAATCCAAGAAGTCTCAATGTTTGAAAAGAAAATAACAAATGAAAGACTCTTCTTAACACATATAATATTGGGGGTAAAGCTCTACAATAATTTTATAAAATATATTTTTATTGTTTAAAATTACTTATTCCATTTAAATATTTTTAAGGATCAATTTATGCTTGTTATGTTCAATTTTTGATAGTACAATGGTAATTTTTTTCATTCCAATGAATGAATATCCATAAAATTGACCACAAATGATATCCTTTATGAATATATAATACACTATATATTTTACAAAAAACAACCAAATTATATGATTTATATTTTGGTTTTAAAAACATTTTTATGATAGGGTTATGTTTATTTATCATAAAAAATATGGTATAAGGATATTCAGTGTACATAAGAAACCAATTAATTTCTATAAAATGATAAATATTAAAGTATCTATAATAATATTTCTCACTTAAAAAACATATCACAACTAATTATTTATATTTATCAATGTTTCAGTAGTGTTAAAAAAATGAATAATGACATTGATTGTGACTATAAAATTTATAAATTTATGAATGATAATATATTCCACTAACAAACTTAAATCCATGAAGAGGTATTCATGATATTAATTATAATTTTATTTAAAATATTCATTAACCTTTTATATATATATATATTTTTCCAAAACTAACAAATATGATGATATTCCACATATTCAAATGAGAAAATAATTTTTTTAGGTTTTAGTGAGAAGCTTACGTGGTGTTAGAATGTTTATAGACATTATGAAGAGGTGGTTTCCTATAATATTTATATTTTTTTTATTTCACATACATCATGAAGAGGTGTTTTACCTCATACTTAGTTGGTTAATTTTCTTTATCACTGAATGTCATTATTGGTGACATTTATTTCAATTCTATTCAATTTAATACTTTTTTCATAACCCATAATGTCGAATTAATTTCAAAATTTAAATAAAAGTGTTGGATGAAAAAGAGAAACTAATCATATTGGTATTAGAGTGTAAAAAACTAACTGGTGGTTTTTTCAATCCCAACCATCACACCAAGAAACTTGAGTTTATTTTTTATGAATATATATATTTTTCATTGAAATTTTCATTGATGATAATTACTATGAAAAATAGGTTATTTGTACAGAAATGAACTCAAGCTGTTTAGTGTTATAGTTGGAGTTAACTACCAATTAATTTTTGAAAATATGATACCAACACAATTAATTTTGAGACTGAACTATAAATGTATATATGAGGTATGTGAATAAAATTATTATTTATAATTGTTGATGTATTATTTCTATGACTAAATGTGTATATTTTCAATTTAAAAATGATATATATTTATGTTCAAATCATTTTTCATATTGTCAAAATTGAGAAAATATTCTTCGATTTTCATTATAAATTCTGATAATGATATGTTATTCATTTATGATATATAGTAAATAATTTTATGCCAATCAGATACATGATTTTTTAGGTATAACTAAAAGTTCCTGTTTTCAATTTAAAATTAGCATTTTAGTTCAAAATATGTGTCATATTGTCAAAACTTACAAAATAATCTCATATTTTTAAAATACATTAGGATAAATATTGGTGATCCAGTTATAAAATAAAAAAATTAAGTTGATATCAATCCAACATGAAATGTGTTCGCTATTACTAAAATTGAATGTTTTTATTTTAAAAGTGACATTATAGTTCAAAACATGAATCCCATACTCATAATTGAGAAAACATGATCAAATTGTTGTTATAATTTATAAAAATGATCAATTATTCATTTTTGACATGTAGAGTTTAACGATGCATCAATCCAATATGTAATATGGATGATATTATTGAATGTGTGTATTTTATATTTAGAAGTGAAATTTTATTTTATAATATGTAACACATGGTCAAAACCAATAAAGCATGCTTATATTCTCATGATAAATTAGGAAAATGATTTATGATTCACTTGTTACCTGTAATAATTAACTATATATCATTATGACATGTGATGTGGATGGTATGATTTAAATTGAATGTTATTAATTTAAAAATGATATATATTTTAGTTCAAAACGTGTATCATATAGTAAAAATATATAGAACATGCTAGGATTTCCCTAATACAATAGAAAAATCATCAATGAATCATTTATGAAATTTAAGAAATAACCTCATTCCAATTCGACACACGGTGTGGTTTATATGACTGAAAGTACATGATTTCAAATTTAAAGTGACATTTTAGATCAAAACAAAAACCACATACCTAGAATTAAGAAATCATGATTATATTTTTGTGATAATTTAGTATAATTATCAATGATTCATTTTTGAGATATATAAATTAACCACACATCAATCTAACTCACTATTATTTCATTATGACTAAAAGAGAATGTTTTCAATATAAAAGTGAATTTTTTTTCCAAAGCATTCATCACATAGTTAAAATCAGAAAAATACTCATAGATTTTTTTTGAAACTATAAAAAGATACAGGGGATTCATTTTTAACATGTATTAATTAACCACACATCAATTCAACATTTGGTGTGGTTAGTATTATTGAATGTTTGTATTTTCTATTCAAAAGTGACATTTTAGTTCAAAAAGTGAATTATATAATCAAAATTGAGAAAAAATGATCAGATTATTGTGATATATTATGAAAATTATAATTGATTCATTGTTTACATGTAAAAATTAACTATATATCAATCTGACATGTGATGCATTCGATATGATTGAAATTATGTGTTTCCAATTTAGAAGTGTCATTTTAGTTCAAGAAATGTGCAACATAGTCAAAACCAATCAAATATACTCAGATATTCATGATACTTTTGTAAAATGATCAATGATTCATTTTTGATCTATAATGATTAATTTTATATCATTTTGACACATTATGTGGGTGATATAATTTAAAGTATTTGTTTTCAATTTAAAAATGATATGTATTTTTGTTCAAAATGTGTTTTATATAGTCAAAACTGAGAAAATGGACTTATATTTTTATGATGTTATAGAAAAATGATCATTTATTTATTTTTGAAAAGCATGAATTAACCACACTATAATCTAACATGTTGTGTGGATGATATGACTGAAAGTGAATGTTCTCAATTTAAAAGTGAAATTTTAGTTCAAAATATGCATTACAAACTCAAAACTAATAAAAAATGGTTAGATTACCATGATATTTAGGAATTAATCATATATAAATCTAATATTTGGTGTGAATGATATGACTAGAAGTGTCTGTTATCATCTTAAAAGTGAAATTTTAGTTCAAAATGAGTGTTTCATAATCAAAACCAATCAAACTCTCTTGGGTTGTCATGATACTTTTTGAAAATGATCGATGATTCATTTTTTACCTATAGGAAATATTCATATATCATTCTGACATGTTGTGTGGATGGTATTACTAAAATTTCTTTTTTTCAATTTTAAAATTTAATTTTAGTTCAAAACACATGTCACAAACTAAAAACTGAGAAAACATGCTCAAATTATCATGATACATTATGAAAATGATTAATAATTCATTTATGGCACATAAGAATTAACTAAAAGTATACTTTTCATGCAATGTGTCCGATATGATGATTGTGTGTGTTTTTAATTTAAAAGTGGTATTTTTTTCAAAATGTGAATTATATAGTCAAAACTATGAAAATGCACTCAGACTATTTTGATATTTATGAAAAATATATCTAATTCATTTTTGACTTGTAGGAATTAACCAAACATCAATCCGATATATGGAGTGTACTATATGATTGAAAGTGAATGTTTTGGAATTTATAAGTGATATTTTAGTTTAAAACATTCATCACATAGTCAAAAATAATTAACCATTCTTATATTTTCCTAAAATTTTAGGAAAATGATCAATATTTCATTTTTAACATTTTGGAATTAATTTGATATCATTGTGACATGTAGTATGACCATTATGACTCAATGTGCGTATTTTCAATTTAAAATGATATATATTTTTGTTCAAAACAACTATCATATAGTCCAAAGTAATAAAACATGCTTAAATTATCATGATACATTATGAAAAAAGATAAATTATTCATTTTTAAAAAATAAGTATTAATGACACATCAACTTGACATGTGGTGTTGTTGGTACGACTAAAAGTGTATGTTTTAAGTTTAAAAGTGAGATTTTAGTTTAAAATATGTGTCAGATAGTCAAAATTGAGGAAACATACTCAAATTGTTACTATACATTAGAAAAATGATTAGTCATTCAATTTTTTTATGTAGGAATTAACTGCATGTTAATCCGACACATGGTGTGACCAATATGATTTAAAGTGCATGCTTTCAATTTAAAAGAAAATTTTCAGTTGAAAACATGTGTCCTATAGTAAAAACTATGAAAAATCACTTGAATTTTCAAGAAAATTAAAGAAAATTATCAATGATTAATTTGTGATGTATTAGAATTAACCACATCTCAATATGATATATAGTCTATCTGGTATGATAGAAAGTGAGTGTTTTGAATTCAAAAGTTAGATTTTAATTCAAAATGTGTGTTACACAGTAAAAAAAAATAAAAACAACTTAAATGTCATGATAATTTAGTCAAAATATTGATAACTTATTTGAGACCTATAAACATTAATTACACATCATTCCAACATGTAGTATGACT
This sequence comes from Viscum album, assembly GCA_963277665.1. NCBI lineage: Eukaryota > Viridiplantae > Streptophyta > Magnoliopsida > Santalales > Viscaceae > Viscum > Viscum album. The sequence goes on along the minus strand of OY728155.1, from coordinate 2,129,250,828 downwards.
GGTATGACTGAAAGTGTTTGTTTTTAATTTAAAAATGATATATATATTCATTAGAAACATGTGTCACATAGTCAAAACTTGGAAAACATGCTCATATTATGATGATAAATTATAAAAATGAGTAATTATTCATCTGTGACATGTAAGAATTAACCATACATAAATTTGATATATGGCATGGATGGTATCACTGAAAGTGAATATTTTTAATTTAAGTGTGATATTTTTGTTAAAAACATGAATCACATATTCATAACTAATAAAAAATTATCACACTATAATGAAACTTTATGAAAATAACCATTTTTTCATTTGTGACATGTAGGAATCAACCGCATGTCAATATGACACATAGTGTGGGTAGTATGACTAAAAGTTCATAATTTCAATTTAAATGTGGCATTTAAGTTTAAAACATGTTTCACATATTCAAAAACAATAAAGTAAATTCATATTTTCATGATACTTTAAGAAAATAATTTAAGATTCATTTTGACATGTTGGAATTAACCTCACATTAATCTAATTTGTGGTGTAGCTGATCCAATTAAAAGTGCTTTTTTTCAATTTAAAAGTGATTTTTTTGTTCAAAACATGCATCACAAAATAAAAAGTGAGAAAATGTTCTTGAATTGTCATCATACTCTAAGAAAATGATCGATGATTCACTTGGAACATACATGAATTAATTTAATATCAACCCAACAGGCAGTGTGTTTGGCATAATTGAAAGTGCTTATTTTCATTTTTAAGGTGATATTTTGGTTAAAAATGTGCGTCATATAATCAAATTGATAAAATGAACTCAAAGTGTCTTTTTACACTATAATATACTTTATTTAAGTATTATGTTATCCTTTTTATTTTTTTATTATGATTTATCATTTATATAATTCTTTTTTATTTATGTTTTATTTATTCATATTTCTACCATATTTATGGTTCATTTATTTGTTTATATAATTTACTAAAATAAACAAGGTTCGGACCTCAGCTAAGGAAAAACTTCCGAGTTACTATAATAAGATTGTGCTATTTTACAAAATATTCAAAAAAGGGCCATTGGGACCTATTTATATATCCCACACAACTTATTTATAAGTACTTTAATCCTTATTGGGACAAGTGTAATAAAATGAGATAATTTGAGGTGGGTCAACCCTTTAGGGGGAGGGTTTATGTAGCGATGTGAGATTTTAATATATCTTTCCTTTAATTAAGTCAAATATATTCAATAGCTTTCTCTACACACAACATCAAACTCAAAAAAAAATTGAGATATGTTTATACCTTTAAAACCTAGCCATTGAATTAGTAGGTATGAATAAGAGTAACCAAATTATGAAATATATTAATTTATAAATTTATATATAAAGGAAATTTTATATAAATATACTTAATTCATTATTGTGTTTAAGAAACTATATTTTTTATGCGTTATGCTTTTTTATTTAATAAATCTATGTATAATATTATTAAATTTTTATTTTTATAAAATAAAAAATTTATTTATTAATGATAACTTTATTAGATTATTATAGAAATTAATAATAAGAATAACTAGTATTTTTTAAAAAAGTTATTTTCCTATAAAACCAGTTTCTCATTATATTTTATAAATTTATTTAAATTTAAAATAAAAATTATATATATTTAATGTGAAAAAATAAACTTCATTATTCTATTTTGAATTTCAATATTAGTTTAAGATTAATTTTTTGAGATTTTTTCTAAGAAGAATGATTTTTAATTGAATAGTGAAAAATATTGTTTTTATAAATAACATGAATTTAATGAAATCACTAGTATCTAAGTATTAATTATAAATTAATGAAACCTTTTTCTAAGACCAAATATTTACTTTATAAGTTACCTTATAATTTTAACAATATTGGTTTTAATTTACAAACCCATATTTGAATTTTTAGAACATAGGTAATATTTTTCAAAAAAATTATTTTTATTAAATTATACATTTAGTATTTAAAAATTATTTTTTGTCACTTATATAAGTTGAATATAATAAAATTACTTCCATATTTTCATTCATAATTTTAAAATGACCTTAGGATTAATTTTTTGAGTTTTTTTTAAAATAATTGATTTTTAGATGAATAGTGAAAAATTCATTTTTTTTCCAAAATGGTGACTTTTATTATATTATGAGTATATAATAGAGACTTATAATTTTATAAAACATTTTAATTTATTTAATTAAAAATTTTATGTATTCGAATTATATTTTCTTAAATTTATAAAACCTATGTTTACCCTTGTAAATCAAAAGCAATATTTTAATTCTAATTAAAAATAGTTCCATGACTTTTCATTTATTCAAATATTATTTTAGTAAATTTTTTTTTGGATTTATGTTAAAGGAACATAATTTTTTTTATAATAAACCAATTTATTATTTTAAAATCAAAAACTTTTCTAATCATATCGCACACTGAAAATTTAAGTTTAAAATACATTTTTATAAGAAACGGTTTTGACGCGTTATTTTTTATAATAAAAAAATTAATTTCTATAAATCTTGGAAATTTTATTTTATAAAATTATTTAAATATTTAAAATATATATTTTAATATCATTAAATAATTTTAATTTTAATTTTGGAAATTAAAATCAGTTTTTAAGGGTGAAAATGGTGTTATCATAGTAATGATAATTTAGGTTAAAAGTGGATTAACATTGTGAAAAAGAACAAAACATGGGATTTTTTTTTGAAATTTGATGGTGGAGGGAGGTTTGGACATATATATTTTCACACACCATTATTTTCCATTTTGGATCCAATTTTATTGAATAATTGAGTAATATTATTGAGAAATAATGAGTTTTCACAAAAATCCCTTTTTCTTCACTCATAAAAGGAGACCACCACATCCCCATTTCTCTACCCATTAAAAATAATTGGATAAACCAAAAATCTGCCCTTGTATCTCCTAAACACCACCACTTTTCCTTTTATTCCATGGTCTCACTAAAAAACCAATCTTATGTGTTATTATAAGGAGTTACATAAGGGAGAAGTTCCAAGGGAAAGGTAATACTCTAAAAAAAATTTCTATGTTCTTTTATTATTATAAACCCATCATTTACCCTTTATCCATGAGGTTATGATAAAAAAATATTACTATTCTATGGAATATCCACTTTATACTTTCATCCATGATCATTGAGAAAAACAAAAATGCCATCATGCGTGTGTACGGACTACCGCCTTTATGAATGACATGATTTTATTCCATAAAAACCCTATATGAATTACTTTAAAAATGTATTTAGTTTGTAAAAATGATATTTTTTTCACTATTACTATTCTATAATGACAATATATTACAATACATAAGAAATAAAAATAAGAAATGATAATAGTAACTTTAACCGCAGTAAATGGACTTATCGATGAACCTTTCTTAATTTGGATCTTTTTGGTATAACCTTTGAAAATATATAAGTATTTTCCAAATGGAATAATAAAGTTCATAATAGTTGAAAATTATGAATACTATGAATTTATTTTAAAAAAACATTGACCACAAACAATAAACTGAAATTATTATGAAGAAATTAACCAAACACTCCCAAGTAGCCGACATAAAAGAAAACTATATTAAAAAACAGTACTGAAATATAATATATTTACCTTAGAAAATTAAATATATTTGAATAATATTATTTTATATATATATATAATAAAATCAATTTAATTATTCATGAAGCTAAGTTCAAGTTTAGAATGACTTCGGACATGAGGTAAGGGGTTTTTCTCAAAATCTCCTTCTTTGAGACACGTTTTCTTTTATTAACCTATTTTAAATTACATAGTTTATATAATACCAATTGGATATATATTAGAATAAAATATATTTATTTATGGTATTTTAACTATAACTTCAATATTTCTCTCTTTCAATGAGTTTTATTAGAATATATCGTAGGCTATAAAGGTTATGTCTCAATCTCCCTTCATTGAGGCATGATTTGATATTGTGCACCAATATTATTTATTTTGGTGTATCTACTACCACCATGACTTATAATATCATAAATTATTTCTTAACTTGGATTATTCACTTCCATTCAACTCAACCTTACTATGGTATATGTTTGATGTGTTCTTTAAAATGCAAGGGTCTTTCATAACTCAATATGAATTCTTGAATTATAATGTTTTCCTTGAATTTAATATTTCATTTAATATGGTATACCCTATTATGGGAGATCAATTTTTATTCAATTATTTCTTACTAGTAACTTTTATTCCTTTTTTAAAATGAAACAATGTTTAGAATAATTCCCATCTATTTAAACAACAATTTCCTCTCCTTGCCTATAATCTCCCCTAATGTTCCAAACTTTAATTAGAAACCTCATTAAGTTTTATATCATGTTATTATAATATTTAAATTCAACAATTTTCAAAATAAATTTTTATTAACTTATTTTATGATTTTGGATTTCAAGAAATGTGTTTTTAAACATAAAAGGGGTCTCCGTACCACTTTTGTGGCTTTCTGGTTACACATTCCATTTATTTTTCTCCTTTTTATGATAATTATTCTCATACAATTATTATATTTCTGTATATATCTCCCTAAAATATATACCTAGTCAAATATATTTTTTATTTATATGGTTATATAAGTTTTTTACTTCCCTGAGAAATTCTCACTTTAAAGTAAATCTGATTTAATAGAACATTATTATTTCTTTCCTCATGATGAGAATCACCTCCTTAATTTTTTTAAAGGATGAATAGATTTTAAAAAACATTATTATTTTATGGGGAATCATATTGTTTAAATAATGGTTTTATTTAAAAAAAATAATCTATATCCTTCTTGAAAAATATCCTTTACTTACTTTACAAAGCATCACCAGAGTGGTACATTTTAATTCCTTCTTCTTATAGACCCTTCTCTATAATTTTCTACATTAGAAATCTACATTCAATACCTATAATAACTTTTCAATTATAAAGGTTACAACTCATTTAATTCCATATTTTCTTGGGAGTCCTTATGATTTATCCATCAGTTATGCTTCAAATTAGAATTATGAAACCCACTTCCTTCTCATGGGTTTGATCATGCGTATATGATTTTTGTGTTTCTTTTCTATTGTGGCATACATAAGCATGTACATATTATGATGTGATGGGTGGGTCCATTATATCCCTCAAATGCATTGCTTAATGTTAATCTCTCATGAGATACCATGTATGGTCATAAGCAGTTAGACTAATCACACTATGTTATGATGGCAGTTAGCCTGTGCATACGATGATTACGATTGAGGTTAGACTTGTTATGTTGTCTTGATGGTTATCCTCTACATATTCTTATTATGTAGTGTTTTATAATGTTTCCACATGTTTATGATCCCGTGATCTTATTATTTAATTTCATTATTATGTGTTTCCATACTTTTGATCATTTTCTTTATGATATCTTGTTATGCTCATTGACTCTTATGTTATGCTTTATTGCCATGTTTATTACCATACTAGGAATTATATCTTACCCTTTTTCCATATGTATTATCCCCAGGGTGTCCTATATTGTTTTATATGATATATGGGAGTTAGGAGCACTATGGGGAGTTTTAAATAAATATGATATTTTTATATTTAATATGATGTATTTATCTATATAATATTCTAAAGACACCAAAACTCTAGATCCCCATCTTGTATTGTTTGGAAAGTATGTTATAAATCATGAATTAAGTTCCATTTTAAGTATTGGGTTTCAATAGTTGGTATCAAATAATGTTCAAGTTATTTTTGGATATTTGGATTAGTGAAAATTAATGAAAAACCTAGATATAATTCTAAGGGATAAATATAAATATAATATAACATCCAAAATTTTTCATAAAGTAGTGATTGTGTAGTTTTATTTAAAATTACATCCCTGTATAGATACTGGATAAAAAATGAAGGTTATAAAACAATTTCACCTAGGGGTAATAACCCTAAAGAGGGTGTGTTGGGTATTAATTCAACTGCGACATGGTGAACGATAAAGATTCATAACTATACACCTAGCTATACACTCCTGAGGGATAAGCTATGGTTAATCAAATTATATTTTTACCTATTATGAAGGATTTATTTTTCTATTTACTTTAAGGGATTGGGTTAATAAGTATGAGAGAACATGAATTAAAGTAACCTGACAAAGATATTTATAGGATTAACCATGTATGACATTGTTAAAATGAAAGTTTCATAGGTTGAAATAATAGTATCATTTGAGAATACATCATATAATTGAGCTTTTTTATTCATATATTCTGATTATTTTGGATATTATCATTACCATTTTGTTTTTAATATTTGGTTGAAAAAAAATCACATGGATGAATCTAAGAGAGGTATGTATCTGAAAACCATTATGCATTATAACTGAATAAGGGAGCATACTTAAGTGGTTGAGTATCTTAGTATATTCATGTTATGATAGAAAATTTGAGTTTCATGCTCTTACCAAAGGTAGTAAGGTTGATACTATAATATAAATTATTTATAGATATTTTCATTAGTGAGTGATATTTATCAATGGTATTTTGGTATATTTTAAAAGTTATTAGGGTTATATGAAATATCTAATGATTGTTCATCAGTAGTGTTTTCTTAAAGGTATGTAAACATACATTAAATGGTATTAATAACCTTGAAAATTTATTTTATGATAAGTTTATATATTTTTAGATAACTAATGAATAATGAATGATTGAGATATGGATAATTCTTAGGTTTAAAATGTATATTGATTTTGATAAAAGTGAGTTAGATAGTGTTAATAACCTTGTAATTGATTATTGACTTAATGAAAAATTGATCCATGATATTTTTGGTGACGTTTATCTCATTTTTGGTATTTTTATATATATGTTGACTAGTTTATGAATTTTTTAATTAATGGTTAATACCATTTTAGGATTAAATATAGTGTAATTTTTTGGAGGGATATATGATTTCATTATTCTTAGAGATTCAAATAATTTTGGAAAGGTATTTTATGAAGAATATATTATTTAGGTATATACATACTTGAGTATATGATTGTATTAAAGATCAATTTTTTTGATGAAACATAAGTAACTTAATATAGCCTTAATAGAGTAAGGTGGATGTCAAATTAAGAGTGTAATGACCAAAGATTTTAGATCCTTTAAATTTATACTATCATTAATAGATTATTTAACATGAAACACAAAACTAGAACAACACCCTACTAAAAAAACTACTATATATTATAATTACATGAGTAATATAATCATTAGTAAATAAAAAGATAATAATAAACTAAAATAAATACATACTATTATGTTGATTTGATTAAAATCTTTAAAGAAAGAATGCCTTTAGATGAACCATTTAAAAAGGGTGTTGTATTTTACCTTAATAAATTAAATAGATCAGAGTTATAAGTGTATAATAATCGATAATAATTACATTTATAATAGAATATATCAATATTAAATTATTTAGAAATATATATGAAATAAGATTAAAAACACTTGATGTTCTGAAATGTCATTTTTTAATAAAATCATTTTTTATTAATATGTTTTATTTTCATTTAAAAGATAATTCATAAATTTTAAAAATTTAATTTTACAAAAATAAATTAATTTTTTTTATAAAATTTTCAATATTATCTTAAAAATTATTTTTTGGTTTTTTCTAAAAATATTGATTTTTGGTGAATAGTACATAATACCGTTTTTAGAAATAACATGAATTTTATGAAATCATTAATATATAATCATAAAATGGAAGTTAATGAAAACTATTTATAATAAAAAATATTTATTTTATAATTGAATTTATAATTTTAAATTTTTTTTAATTGAAAAACTTATATTTGACATTTTAGAACTTAAGTTACATTTTTCAATTTCTTTGATAAAATGTTTTCCAAAATAAAAGTTTAACGTTGGTAATAATAACTCGTATACTTACCAATGAATGTTTACTTCCATGTCCATAATTTTATTCCAAAAAATTTTATCCACTATTTTTGGGAAATATAATATGGATTATTTTATATAATTACTATAATTATATTTACCCCTTTTTAAAAGGAAAATTTAATACTCTTTTTATAATGTGGGTTTTCAAACAACTGTATTTCAAAATATTTAAAAGGGTTTCCCATCCTTCCAAAATGAAATGTTTTATCTTCCACCCCAAAATTATTTTGATAAAATTTATATCCATTTAAGGATACATTATTTAAGACTTAAATAATACCCAATATTTTATGATATATTTCTCTTTAAATAAATTTAATTTCTTCGATATCTTGCGATAAATGAAACAACAAGTTTAAAAGAACTATGGAAAATGGTTAAAATATTATTTTATAATGGTAACCACCAAATTTTTTTATTGGTGGGTATTAATAATATTAAACACATTATTAAAAATATGTTTAAATATTTTATTTAATTTAAATTTATTGAGTAACACTTAGGAAATAAGTACTCAATTTTGAGTAAATCTACTTTACGCTTCAATAATATATTTTATTAAAAAATGTTTTTGAATAATTTTTTTGCATGAATATTATATTTAATTTCTTCCAATTTAATAAATTTAATTTTATAAAAAAGATATAATTTTTGAAATCATCATGTCGGTGTAATGCTAATTTTTTTAAAATAAGAACATTATATTAAATAGCGTGCATAACATGCAACACCAAGTGTGTAAGGAAATATAATATTCTAAGACTTTATAATATATTTAATATTTTAATAAAATTAACCTATGATATATCTTTCAATTCACGCAATACTTATTTAGCATGCATCACACAAAACAACAAGTTTCTTCAATGGCCTGCGTTACATGTAAAACCGAGTTTTACCAAACAACAATATATTAATAAAACACTATTATTTAATATAATTAGATATAACCTATCAATTAAATTAGTGCTCATGAATATTATTAACTAACTTTTGAAAATATATGGTTTACATAAATATAATATGAATTCATAAGTTACCAATTAATTAGGAATGAATATAAAAACCAATTAAATATAAAGGAAAAGTTTTTATGCTTACAATAGTGTTTTATCTTAATAAATTAAATTAATTAATATTAGATAATGATATTAATGAAATATATATTATATATTCTATAAAATATTTTTCAAATTCATACAATAGATTTTATAAGAATAAGATAAGAACCAACCCAATATTTCGCATAAAAATAAATATTTTTATAAAGTCACTTTTACCACCTTTTAATGAATAACCCATTTTTAATACAATTTTTGGAACATTTAAAAATTTAATATTTCAAAATAAACTTCTTTTTTTTAAATTTTAACATAAAAATTAACTTAGGGTAAATTTTTGGTATTTTTCTGCGAGGTTTCATTTTTTGACGAATAATGAAAAATACAGAATTTTAATTAAAAACTACTTTTTTCGTATAATTTATCTATGAGGTTAAATTATATATTTTTTGGTTTTAAAGTTTAATTAGATAAATTTTACATATATTTATCCAATTTATTTCATGTTAATCAATTTAACTTTGAAATTGAATATACAAACCCAGCAAACTTTTGAACATTTTACTTTAAAAACCCGCTTTGTCGTCCCGTCTGCAGGATTAAATTTAAATTAATTTCTACCAATTTTATGATTGGAATTTGGAAAAATGTATTCTATATTTGGAATAAATATAATTTAAAATTTATAATAAGTTCAACTTATTTTTTTACCAAAAATATTAGTAAAAGTAATTAAAATTAATTACAACGATTAAGAGAAAACTTAGCTTAACAAAGGACTAAACCTTAATATTAAGGGCCAAAGTGACCTAGAAAAATTTTCAAAATCCATTTTATGTTCATATTTATAACATAAAATCCATTTTATAGAATATTAACCATTATTGTATCCACTTTTCATAGGAAAAACATTGGTGGAATTCTCTTTTAAAAAATTTACAAGAATGCCACTCCTCCTCCACTATAAATGGAACTCCAGCTCGCACTAATTCACATATCTCAAGCCCTTTGGATCACCCAAAATATTATAAAATAATATCAAAAAATACCTACCATAAATCTAGAAGTATCATTTTGGAAAGAAAGTCAACCAAGGAGTTTTTTTGGTATAAACCAAAATGAGTATCCCAAATAAAAGGTAATGTTCTTCAACGACCACTTTAGTTATATTTCTTTATCCAATTATTAATTTATTATTATTAAAATATTATATAATAAAATAAATATCCTAAATATTTTGAGTTAATTTTTGGTTAAGGGTTCGACCTACACCTACACACACTTCCATCTAATGGGAAATGAACTTGCCGTTCGTGTACGACAAACTACCGCCTCACAAAATGATGTTGTTCTCTTTTCCTTTACCACCTATCATGGTTGGGAATTATGATATAAAAAATTTTTATATATGATTTATATGATATTTATAATATCCTTATTCTTATTGAATTATTTATATAACACATACCTTTATGCCTTCCATTTTTTACGAATACGATAACATCATTTGTGGAAGTGTGGACTATCGCCTCCTCAAAGCGATGTGATTCGTTCACACTATACATAGAATTTATAAAGGATGGTTTTAATAAAACTATGTAACATAAATTAAATAAAAATTATAATGGAATTATAATAAACATATATATAATTTAATTTTCATTATTTTAAAATATACTAAAGAAATGGAAGTAGGGTTCATGCTTACGTACGACCTACCATCTCCATGAACGGTGCATTTCATTTCCTATCTCCAAATATTATGGATTATTATAAATACATATATAATGAATATATATAACATTTTTATAATGTTTAAATTATTTATATGATGAAATCATGATCTAAGTAATAGGAACAACAAGTAACAAGTCAAAACATACTCGAGAAAATAGACAATTAACAATCAAAATAGAGAAAATAATGAAATATTGTTAACAAATGAGTAATAAGATATTATAAGAAGATAATAAATGATATTATAAATATTATTATGGTTCTTTTATAAGTTATTTACATATTTAAAACCATTATAAAGGTGGTAAAATGATGTTCACCTGAAAGAAAACACAAGGTAAGGGATTTTCATCTCACTTTTTAAATCTGTGAAATAAATGTCATATTCAACACTTAATTATTTTGTGTGGTGTATATAATAAACCTTTTGATATATTAAATCATGAATTATTTTATCTTCATAGTATTTTTATTTTCAGTTTGAATTAAATATTCGAAGGGTATTTGAATTAAAAGTTACCAAATGGTAAATAATTTCATTACCCGATTCATTTTCATTAGATTATATTACTTTCTTGTTGTCATTAATATTATAAAATTAAGTGTTTAAATTTTTTTAGTAAATATTATTTTATTCCCAATTGTTTTATATGGAATTAAATTTAACATTCATAATTTATTCATTGATTTATTCTCACATTAATGTTATGGTCTTTTTAAGGGTTTACTTCACAATCTCATTTTATTAGGGATTGATTACACTTGAATTTCCATTTGAATAAATTATTTTATCACCATATAAAAAAACCTTTAATTTTATTCTCCTATAGTTATTCATTACCTTTATCAAGTAATAGTACCATTTTCCCACTCTTTTGTATTGAATTTTTTTAGAAAATGTTTTTTAGAAAACCCGACTTTATTTCTCTATTTAGTTGAAGAAACTGTTTTCTTATAAAAACCATGTTTTCTAAAAAGGTTTTAAAAAATGTTTTTAATATTTAAAAAATTATTTATTAAATAAATTTTTACATTTTTTTTCTTTTAAAAATCTTTTCAAAGGAATATTATCATCTCTTTATGAACAAGGAACTTTTCTAACCTTTTACATTGAAAATGAAATGTTGTTTTTAACTTTTATGACAAGCAAAAAATTACCCGTATTCATTTAATTGAAGATTACTTTGTAATTTTAAAGGTTAATTTTTAATTTTTTTTAAAAATTTATTTTCAAAATATTTTTCAAAATTAAAAGTATATTTTCCTCAAAAATGTTTTTAAATGAAATTTTTATAGTATTTCCATTCATCAATGAAAACAAACATTTGTTTTTACTCAACTTGGGATATGTTGTATTGATTCCATCCTCATTATTAATCTATATGGTTTATGATTTATTTGACCAAGGACAATATTGAAATTAACTTCCTTGATTCCATTGTTAGTCCCCTTAAAATATTAAATTTATTATGATTATTAAACATTGAATTTAATCTAATTATCCATACCATTTATCATGGATATGTTTATCAAATAAACCATATATCATTTTTACATATGGTTCTCACTTTGATAGTTATTTTATTACATGAGGACATTTTGATAAATTCATATTCTTTATTTAATATTGATATTTTATAAGGAATATTGTCTATTAAATAAATCGATTACTCAATATAAAGAATGCTTTGGACATGCAGTGACGGGTGGGGACCAAACTTTATATAGCCCCTTGATGAATCGATAGGTTCTCATGAGACAAATTAGTTATGAAAATTTAATAGGTTTCTACCTGTATCTTTAAACTATCTAGAGGATAGATCTTGACAATAGAGGTTTTCATGTTCCTGGGACATAACGTCCAATAATTATTCATTGCCTTAATTTTGATTCAGTATTTATTATCCATGATATTTTTACTATTACAAAGTCTATGGATTCATTTCATTCATAGTATATTTATTAAATGGAATGTGTTTTTGGTAAGTCACCAATCCATACTGTTTATGCAGTTCCTTATCAATTTATTGATTATATGACATGTGTCTTCAGTTATTACCTTGTCATATTGACTAGTCGCATTGATTCTTTATTGCTTTCGCTATACTAGACCCTTAATGCGAATTTGAGCTCACCATTATTTTGTTTCTTTCCCCAAGATTCAATGAAGTGTACTAAGAAAGATATGAAAGGATATTGTAGATAGAATAATGTTATCCTTAGAAGAAAAAAATTATGTTGTAATTAGTGTATTTATTTGTAATAAAAGACTCATGTATATATCTGGTTTACTAAGACTACTAAAGACTTTGGTCCTTTGGTATTTTATTCCTTATAATAATTCCAATGTTGTAACACCCCGATCCCAGTTACCCAGAGTCGGTGCATTATTACATAACATTGGTATGATCACAAAAGATCAAGTCTCGAAAGAACGATTAGTTTAGTAGCCTTGGAAACACTAGATATATTCATAAGTCTTACATTACATCATAAAGTGAAAAAAAACTACAACAAAATCTTTTCTTCATATCCCCTCATACTATCCCTACAAGTCATTCATAAAATACTTCTTCACATTCTGGAAAAAATAAAACATTGAAAGGGGTGATCTCAGATGCTCAGTAAGGATAACAATATAGCAGAAACTTTCATAAATAAACATAAACATTTAAGGTAATGTATAACTAAAACAAAAGCCTTTTAAACTTGAAATTCAGAACAATATGGAAAATATAAAATGAAATAATTCCATTTACTTATTCACATGGATATTCTACTAGTCAAATAATCACATGAAATATAAATAACCACTTTCATAACAATGGAATGCATAATGCCACACTATCATAACCACATAGTCAAGGCCTTGTTCCAACACTACAAATAAGTTTTTTTCAAGGCCTTGTGCCAAGACACTAGTTTGTCACATGAGACCTACCGATTTATCAAGGATCTATAGCGGGCTCCACCCATCACTTACTAAGTCTAATGCATTCCTCATATTAAAAGGTTTAAACATAACATAAGCATTCATATTGAAACCAACATACGAAATGTCAACAATTTATCCATAAACCGTGAATGGTATAAAAATAAAATATCCATAGTCAAACATATCACAAAACCTTCAATACAATATGGAAGTTTTGTATCATAATAAATCAAATTCAAATAAACTTAAAATCCATCAAAGGATGTTGACATACATGAAATCAAAACTATTTGAGAGAAATATCTCTTTTTTTGAAATCATTTAAAAGTCACATAATTATAAAAGGAAACATTTAATTTTAAAATATTCTTATAATCTTTTAAGGGAAGCTTCGAAAAATTTATAACGGCGGAAAATAGCCGCACCTACCGTATAATTTAAAAAATAAATTCTTGCCTTAATTCTATCGAAAAGGTTAAAAAGGACCTTGTTTGGAAAATGATGGAAAGATTCATTTATAAAAATCTTATAAAAATTCAAACAAGGGTATAAATTAATTTAAACCATAGTCTTTAAAATATTATGAATTTTTTTAAATACATTTTTAAGAAACGTGGATGTGGCTGATAAAGGGGTCCCAGTAGATAATTACATATAAACAACCTCAGATAATGTAGAGATTGTGAAATAAACCCTTACCTTGTATTTTTTCTTGGTAGAGGGTAGGTTAACTTCCTTTATAATAGTTAAATCATTGTTATTAAACTATAAAAGAATAATATACATAAATATGATATCATATATGATCTTTTAATATTGCTTTGTTAATAATATTTTAGTATTATCGTCGTTTCAGGTGTTAACAGATTCGTTTTCCTTTATATTCTTTGTTATGTGATTCATAATTATTATGGATGGGATGTATCTTATTCATATCCAGAATGATATCAAGTCTTTAAACATTATTTTTAATCATCTAATGAAAATTATTCTTGAATGGATATGATGGGGAATGAATCTCATCACGTTCGTGGAGACGGTAGTCCGTACGTACGCACGAGCGACAATATCATTCTTTTGATATTAAAATAATATATAATTGGATGTTGTATCATATATATAGAATAATTAGCATGTTATATTTATTATTTAAATTAATTACACATCATTATTATACCCATCCAAATAATAATGTATTGAATAACAATTACACCATGACGTGGAGACGGTAAGCCGTACGTACGCACATATGGTGATATGTCATTCAAGGGATGGATAGAAAAATGAATTTGGTTGTAACATATTTATAATAACATCATAGTATATAGAAGATACTGGATTTATTATTTTATAATGGAAACAACAAAGAAAAAGGAAGTGGAAGAAGAAAGGAACTTGAAAGAGGGTGGTGAAATCATTACCTCTTCTTCGGGTTCTTCCTTTTTATTTGATCAAAATGGATCCTTAGGTTAGATTTATAATCAAAATAAGGCCTCTATGTTGAAGTGAGGGAAGCTGAGAGGATATTTGGGCAGGGTTTGGCCTAGCCAAAAGGCTTTTAAGGTTTGAAATTGAGAGAAGGGGGAGTGCCCTTTTATAAGAGGGGTGAGGGGAACCTTAGGAAAGGCCAGAAATATTATTTTATAATAAATTAATATTCAGTTTATAATGGCTCAAAAGTGACTTATTTATATGATAAGGTGGTTATGGGTCGAAAACCACCCAAAAAATAGGTTTTAGACAGGTTTGGGTCACTATATTAACCTTATATTTTAGTTTTAACTCTTAGTTAATTAGTTTCACATTTACCATGTCTCTTTGTATTTTTATATTATATGGTTAATAAAATTACTATAAACTTCATAGAGAATTCCAAGTGGTTTATTGATGACAAAAATATCATGATATAAGTATCTTGGCCAAACCTTAGATTTTTAGGAATTGAATATCAATTAATAATATAGTATTTGTTTTAAAAACTCTATTATGTCAATTTTGACACTATTTGGTATTTTGTTTTTTCTAAATTCATAACAGAATTATTACTTCAAACCTAATTCATTTAATCAACCCTAACATGTCATATTAACTTATAAGATTCGTTTAATTCATTAAAAGTCTCAAATTATATTTATTTGGGTATTTATAATATCAATTATTTTAATATTTCACTGATAAGGTAATTACTGCATCATCATTGTGTCATAAATAAATTAAATTATTTAATGCCTAAAAATTATTTATAAAATACCATTATGTAGGAAATATTTTTATATTTCTAATGAATATTTATAATAAAATTTATCTTATGTATAACCTTATATTAAAAATGTTTTAGTTATTAAACTTCGATTTTAACTCTTTTAACTCTTCTTTGAATTTAATAATAATAAATGTCCTAATCTAATCCAACTGGACCAAAGAGGTTAATATTTTATTCATAAGGTTGTTTTTGGTTTAATTATACTTATCTAATAGAATTAGGACATGTGTTAGGGTAATAATAATATCATTTTTACTCTTAATTACCCTATTTACATTTAACCGTGGTAAATAAATGTAAAAAGTTACTATTCACCAAAGATTGAGAGTTCATTCATTCAACCTCATCCTTTAAGATGAGATAATCCTAACTTGGGTTTCCTTTTCAAGAATAATCCCCAGTTTTAAAACCTTTGATTTGGGCATCTTCCTTAAGAATAAGCCCCAATCAAAGTCCTTTAATCTTGGGCATCCTCCTCAGGAGTAAGCCCCAAACCTTAATCCCTAACCTGGGTCTCCTTTTCAGGAATAAAGACTCAGTCATAACCTTGGGCTTCCTTTTCAGGAGTAAGCCCCAAGTCCCCTAACCTAGGCTTCCTTCTCAGGAATAAGTCCTAGTCATAAATCTTGGGCATCTTTTCTTAAGAGTAAGCCCCAAGTCTCTTAAAATTTCTCTTAACCAGTCATAAATTTCCTTTTATTTGGGTTTCCTTTTCAGGAATAAAACCCAATCATAAGTCCCCTCCTAACTTGGGCATCCTCCTTAGGAGTAAGCCCCAAGATTAGAGTATTCAAATCTCCATGAAGCACATATAACTTTGTGGACCCTGTTCATGGATTTTCTTCCTAAAAGTAAATCCTAAACCTTCATCTATCTGGGCAGTCATCCATACATAAGCCCCAAACAAAATTCTTATGATTGCATCCTTCATGGCAAAATTGTCTAAATTTTACCAATACCTCTTGTTTCTCACACCGAGCATGACTCACGTGAGCTTAGAGTGTAAAAGTAATTATGACATTCATCTTTGAGCCATCAATCATAAAACATCATATCCCATTCCTTGAACTACGTGGGTTCTGATTCCTTTTTCAAAACAAAGGATACGTAGGTAGCCCATTCATGGGTTCGATCCCAACATTGAAATAATCTCTGTCCTTCTGAATGACGATAAACTTCAAGTGCCCCACTGAGTGGCTTTAAAACCAGCCTGGTCATCAAAATGACCAAGAGAATTTTATATAAATGTTTTGAAGGATACCATTGACCAAGAATCTGTAAAAAAATATAGATGATTCTATATTGATGAAGAACCTCGAATACATATAAAAGATTCTCTAAATTTCTTGCATATTTAATCATTGATTGTTAAAACTAAAGGAAAGCTCATTTTATACTTGGTAATGTAATAAGGGTTCACGAACTTAACTTAAATCTATAAAGAGAGTCCCGGAGTAGACAATAATTCCCCTCAAAAAGGTGTGATGAGTCCGACCTCCCATCCTCTCGACCAATGCAAATTCCTAAGCCTCATTAGCCCACAAGCTAATGAGCGCCTGCCTTTGGAAAGTAGGTCCAAACGGATGTGGAATCATTGGATGTTTCCGGTTCTACGAACAAACCCGTTAGAAACCGATCGGAACGTTTGAATCTCCCGTCCAGGAGGTCATCCCCGGATTCCGCGTGAAACACCCCTTTATGTGTGAGCTTCTTTAATGGGTTAGCCAACCGGGAAAAATTCTGGACAAAACGTTGATAATAACCTACTAAAACAATAAAACCGCGTACCTAGATTATACTTGTTGGTGCTGGCCATTCTTGGATTTCTCTTATCTTAGAAGGATCAACAGAGACTCCATCCTTAGATAAAATATGGCCAATAAAAGAAATCTCCTAAAGCCAGAATTCACACTTGCTAAACTTCCCATATAATTCATGTCTTCTTAGAGTCTTCAGGACAATGCACAAGTGATTTTCATGATCTTCATAGCTTTTGGAGTATACCAAGATATCATCCATAAATACCACTACAAATTCATCAAGATATTCCTTGAAAACTCTGTTCATTAGATCTATGAAAACAACGGGTGAATTAGTCAGCCTAAAAGGCATTACTGTAAACTCGTAATTCCCATACCTAGTTTGAAATGCTATCTTCGGAATGTGTTCCTTCTTCACACACAACTGATGATATCCAGATCGAAGGTCAATCTTTGAAAAGTATTGAGCTCTATGAAGTTGGTCAAATAAATCATCAATGCGAGGTAGGGGATACTTGTTCTTTATCGTTATAGCATTGATCTCCCTATAGTCAATGAACAACCTCATAGATCCATATTTCTTCTTAACAAAAAGCATAGGGGCTCCCCATTGAGAAACACTAGGGTGAATAAATACCTTATTACTAAATTCCTCTAGTTGTTTCTTTAGTTCCACTAATTCCACAGTGGCCATTCTACAAGGGATCTTCGATATGGGCCTTGATCCAGGAATTAAATCAATGGAAAACTCAATTTCTCGTTCTGAAGGATGTCCAGGTAAATATTCTAGAAACACATAAACATATTCTCTCACAATAGGTACATCCTCTATTTGAACATTCATTTCCTCACCCAAAGTCATTTCATTCTCTTCCTCCCCAATAATTGAATTTAGTTGAGCTACTGGGGGTGGATCTAGATAAGAATTAGGTGGTGACGATTCTGCTCTAAAGATAAGGTGTTCCTTATCATCATCATCAAAAATCGCAACCTCCTTCTTCTTACAATAAATCTTGGTATCATGGTCTAAAACCCAATCCATACCGAGGATTATATCATACTCAATAATAGGTATGACGATGAGATCAATAGATAAAGAACATTTATATTCTCTAATGGGAACAGATTCACAAAACTTTATTAAGATGATACTTCCCTTAGGAGTTTTAACTGACAAATCCCTTGTTAAATAAAATTGGAAATATCTAATTTTATTAGCAAAATGGGAAGATATGAAACAATGTGATGATCCAGAATCAAATAAATCATTGGCTAAACTTGAGGAAACCATTAAATTACCTGCCACCACATTTTTTGGAGCTTCTATCTCAGCAGTAGTGATAGCATAAGCTTGGTCTTGATCCCTTGGTCTTTTATGAGGTAAGTTTTCCTGACTCTTAGGACATTCATTTTCATAATGTCCCATATCCCTGAAATTGTAGCATTGAACATCGGTAGCTTCTTTCTTCCCCTTACAATCATGAGCTTTCTGGGCTTTTTCACCACACTTGTAAAAGACTCTCATTCCTTTTAAGCAAGTACTAGGGTGTTTCTTACCACATTTACTGCAGGATGGATATTCAACTTTTCCCTTATTCCCCTTATTTCTATTTCCAGAGTGATCAGAAGATCTCTTCTTCTATTTCTTTTCTTTAAAGTCATAAGACTTAGAGAATTATTTTTCTATCTTGATAGCACATGAGACAATATCTTCGTACGACGAGAAGGATTGTGAGACTAACGATCGACGAAGAAATGGTTTTAACTCATCAAATAAACAATAAATCTTACTTCTTGGGTTACGTATATAATCTGCATCATGACTTTCTATCCTTGTAAAGTTAGAATCATACTTTGAAAAATTCTCGTTCTTCTTTTGCCTCAGACTCAGAAATTGTCTTTACATATCTGCTTGATGGTCATGAGGAAAGTATTTTTCTAAGAAAATATCTTTAAACTCCCTCCATTCCATATTTTATACTTCATCATCTTCCTTCACGTTTTGAATCAATGACCACCATCGATCAACATCTCCAGTGAGGCGGTAAGCTTTCATGAAAACTTTTTACCTTTCGCTACTCCCCAAGGCGTGGAATATTTACTCTAAGGAATTTATCCATTGCTTAGCTACTAATGGATTTTTACTCCCATTTAATGTTGGTGTTTGTTTCCTCATGAAGAGATCTAACATTGATCCTCCACGCTGTGGATCTGGGTGCTCCATACGGGTAAGGTTATTATTCATAACCTCAGTGAGTTGTCCTAATATGGTGATTAGCTGATCAACACCAGTTGTATCACCAGCTCCACTATAATTATCTTTAACAGGAGGGAAATCCATACATGGAGTGTGTGCATTTATACAGTTTCCATTCCTTTTACTAGGCACCATTTCTAAATAATGGCATACACTATATTAGTTTATGAATCGCAATACATAAATCCAAACTTGTAAAACACTTATAATAAATTGACCAGTTTATGGATATAACCCATAATCATTAAAATGTTTTATTTGAGAAAGTATATACTCAAAAACCCTTAATAATGGTTTTTAAAGAAAATGAGAATTATCCTAAGCATATCCCCTGGGAGTGTCGTAACCAAGAGTGCAACAAGGTCCGTTGTCGTGCACCAGTTCCCATTCGAGTCTAGCTCAAAGCAGTATTTTCAGGTTTTACCCCTAGGTACATCTGTGCCAGATCTGCCTCTACCTTCTCGTATCCAGAAAAGGATGTATTTCTCGGAAAACTCACAAAATCTCTACAATACCAAAATTTTAGGAAGTTCTTCTATACTAATCTTCAAAGTCTATCTTAGGGCTATGTGCTCTAATAAGAGTTTATCTAAATCTAGCTTCCAAGGTTTGTACTAAACTTCCTCTGATAAAAACTGTAACACCCTGACCCCAGTTACCCAGAGTCTGTGCATTATTACATAATATTGTCATGATCACAAAAGATCATGTCTGAAAAGACCTATTAGTTTATTATCCTTGGAAACACTAGATATATTCATAAGTCTTACATTACATCATAAAGTGAAAAAAACTACAAAAAAATCTTGTCTTCATATCCCCACATACTATCCCTGCAGGTCATTTATAAAATAATTCTTCACATCCTGGAAAAAATAAAACATTGAAAGGGGTGAGCTCAGATGCTCAGTAAGGATAACAATATAGCATAAAATTTCATAAATAAACAAAAACATTTAAGGAAATGTATAACTAAAAAAAAGAATTTTATACTTGAACTTCATCATAATATGGAAAATATAAAATGAAATAATGCCATTTACTTATTCACAGGGATATTCTACGAGTTGAATCATCACATGCAATATCAATAACCACTTTCATAATAATGGAATGCATAATGCCAGACTATCATAATCACATAGTCAAGGCCTTGTGCCAAGACTACAAATAAGTTTCTATCAAGGCCTTATTCCAAGACACTATTTTGTATCATGATACCTACCGATGCATCGAGGAGCTATAGCAGGCTCCACCCGTTACTTACTAAGTCCAATGAATTCCTCATATGAAAAGGTTTAAACATAACATAAACATTCGTATTGAAACTAGCATACGAAATGTCAAAAATTTATCCATAAACCATGAATGGTATAAAAATAAAACATCCATAGTCAAACATATCACAAAAACTTCAATACAATATGGATGTTTTATATCATAATAAATTCAGTTCAAATAAACTTAAAATCCATCAAAGGATGTTGACATAGATGAAATAAAAACTATTTGAGAGAAATATCTCTTTTTTTGAAATCATTTAAAAGTCACATAATTATAAAAGGAAATATTTAATTTGAAAATATTCTTATAAGCTTTTAAGGGAATCTTCGATGAATTTAGAATGGCAGAAAATATCCACACTCTCCGTATAACTTAAAAAAGACATTCTTGCCTTAATTATATCGAAAAGGTTAAAAAGGAACTTGTTTGGAGAACGACAAAAATATTCCTTTATAAACATCTTATAAAAAGTAAAACAAGGGTATAAATGAATTTATCCCATATTCTATAAAATATTAATAATGTTTTGAAATAAATTTTTAAGAAACATGGATGTGGATGATATAGGGTTCCCAGTAGATAATTACATATAAACAACCTCATATAATGTAGATATTGTGAAATAAAACATTACCTTGTATTTTTCCTTGGAAGAGGGTAGGTTAACCTCCTGTATAATAGTTAAATCATTGTTATTAAATTATTAAATAATTATATACATAAATATGATATCATATATGATCTTTTAATATTGCTTTGTTAATAATATTTTAGTATTATCGTCGTTTTGGGTGTTAACGGATTCATTTTCCTTTATATTATTTATTATGTGAGTCATATTTATTATGTATGGGATGTATATTATTCATATCCAGAATGATATCAAGTCTTTAAACATTATTTTTAATCATCTAATGAAAATTATTCTTGAATAGATACGATGGGGAATGAATCTCATCGTGTTCGTGGAGATGGTAGTCCGTACGTACGCACGAGCGACAATATCATTCTTTTGATATTAAAATAATATATAATTGGATGGTGTATCATATATAAAGAATAATTATCATGTTATATTTATTATTTATATTAATTACACATCATTATTATATCCATCCAAATAATAATGTATTGGATAACAATTACACCACGACGTGGAGATGGTAAGCCGTACGTACGCATGCATGGTAACATGTCATTCAAGGGATGGATAGAATAATGAATTTGGTTGTACCATATTTATAATAACATCACAGTATATAAAAGATAGTGGAGTTATTATTTTACAATAGAAACAACAAAGAAAAAGGAAGTGGAAGAAGAAAGGAACTTGAAAGAGGGTGGTGAAATCATTACCTCTTCTTAGGGTTCTTCCTTTTGATTTGATCAAAAGGGATCCTTAGGCTAGCTTTATGATCAAACTAAGGCCTCTAGGTTGAAGTAAAAGAATATGAGAGGATATTTGGGCATAGTTTGGCCGATCCAAAAGGCTTTTAAGGTGTAAAATTGAGAGAAGGGGGAGTGCCCTTTTATAAGAGGGGTGAGGGGAACCTTAGGAAAGACCATAAATATTATTTTATAATAAATTAATATTCGGTTTCTAATGGCTAAAAATTGACTTATTTAGAGGATAATGTGGTTATGGGTCTAAAACCACCAAACCAATAGGTTTTAGACAGGTTTTGGTCACTATATTAACCTTATCTTTTAGTTTTAACTCTTAGTTAATTAGTTTCACATTTACCATGTCTCTTTGTATTTTTATATCATATGGTTAATAAACATACTATAAAATTCCAAGAGAACCCCAAGTGGTTCATTAATGATACAAATATCATTATATAAGTCTCTTGGATGAACCTTATATTTTTAGGAATTCAATTTCAATTAATAATATAATATTTGTTTTAAAAACTCTTTTATGTCAATTTTGATACTATTTGGTATTTTGTTTTTTATAAATTCATAACAGCAATATTACTTCGAACCTAATTAATTTAATCAACCCTAACATGTCATATTAACCTATAAAATTTGTGTAATTCATTAAAAGTCTCAAATTATATTTATTTGGGTATTTATAATATCAATTATTTTAATATTTTACTAATAAGGTAATTACTGCATCATCATTATGTTATAAATAAATTAAATTATTTAATGCCTAAAAAGTATAAATAAAATAAGATTATGTAGGAAATATTTTTATATTTCTGATTAATATTTATAATCGAATTTATATTATGTATAACCCTATATTAAAAATGTTTTAGTTATTAAACGTTGATTTTAACTCTTTTAACTCTTCTTTGAATTAAATAGTAATAAATGTCCTAATCTAATCGAAGTGAACCAAAGAGGTAAATATTTTATTCCTAAGGTTGTTTTTGTTCGAAGTATACTTAAAAAATAGAATTAGGACATGTGTTAGGGTAATAATAATATCATTTTTTCCCTTAATTAACCTATTTACATTTAACCATGGTAAATAAAAGTAAAAAGTTACTATTCACCAAAAATTATTTTTATCTTATTGAACCAAATTTTAATCCTTGATATTAACCGTGTCTCTCATATTTTCTAAATTACACTCACAGAAGCAGTAAAATTATGTTTTATGTGAATTTGCAAATTCTCCTAGGAGATGGGTAAAAGACGGTGAAAAGTTCAATAAAATTTTTATATATCTAAAATTATTATAAACTGACTCCAATGAATTAAATTGAACTTATATAGGTATTATGTATATATTTTTACCTAAAATAAATTTAAATAAAATAAATAATTATTTAAATAAAAATTCGGTTTTAAACTATAACTCAATGTTTTTCACTATTCATCAAAAATTGAAAGTTTTCAGAAAAATACAAAAAATTCACCCTAAGATAATTTCAATATTCCGAATCCAAGAATGAAGTCCATTTTGAAAGATAAAATTTATAAAATTTCAAAAAGTGGGTATTACTATTCATAACAGCTAGTGTGATTGGTTGTGGTGTGTGTTAGAACTAGAAGTTACGTACAACACACACTACTATATTATTCAAAGAGAAGCATACTGTGGAAGCTTGGGGTGTTACAAATGTAATGGTAGTAGAAACTGGATTCGAGATTATTGGGGTAGGGTTACTATAGTTGGTATCAAGGTAAGTTTAGTAGATGTAACATCCCCACCCAAATTACCACTAATACGGTAGCCGGACCAGTGGGTCACATGGACTCAAGAGCACCTCCCCATATGCTAGAGGATTCCAAATAGTAGTGAGGGTATAAGAAGGTGATGGCGGGGAGGATATACCCTCATGATCAAAGTAGCACAATTATATAGCAGATAATAAAGATCATACAATAGTGGAAGCAATAATAAATGAATGATAGAATGGCAGAAGAATAATATAAACTGAATATAAAAGATAGACAACACCAATACATACAATGCATGCATATCCAGATTGTGATACATAAATAAAAAATAGACATAAAAAAACATTGATACAGTACAATACACGAATATATAAATGAAACAAAAATACCCAAGTCTAGTCTCCAAGAGAATCCTGAGATCCAGCTCGTTCGTGTGCTCCTAACTCCCATGTATAAGCTAAACAACACAAGAAATCAACCATGGTCACAAACATAAGGTCTACTCAGGCATCCCAGTGAAATGGAGACCTAGGTAGGGTATCAGATATAAATCCTAGTAGGTTACCACCCAAAATGTCTACAACTAATTATAGTATATGAATATAATGTAAGGTAGTGAGTAGGTATACAAAATGATAAACAAAGTTGAATGAATAAACAACAACCTATCCACTTAGGTTCCTAAAGGAAACTTAGAGGCTCTACCTTCTTCAACTCATTTCCAGAAAGATATGTATGATCAGTGACTATATATATATATATATTAATAATTATATATATATATATATATATTGTTTTGTTATATATCACATCCACGTATATGAACCAAGTACGTACAGATGTAAGTGTCAATATATCTGGAATACTACATGCTGGCTGGACCAGATGTAACTCAATCATCCATAACTAGTCTAAATGAGCCTATAAGTTCAAGAAATTGGTTACATTACCTATATGCTAATATAGTGTGATACATCATGTAGGACACTCAGGATGTTGAGTGATCCATCATTTCATCACTCTAAATAGGGAGCGTGGCACCTCAGCCCAATGTCCTACATAGTATCAATGGTGTGAGATTCCATGACTCAATACCTGATGTAAGGGAGTGTGATTTTTCACCATGCTCAATATATCCCTTAAAATCATTCCACAACCCCTACAAGGGATTAATCATATAACAATAATAATAATAGGATTCATAAGGCATTAAATTGCATGATATACTTTTATTAAGACCAATATAACATTAAGGGAATCACATTTATAATAATTTACATAATTTGTGTTTATTTAATTAAAAAAAGAGGCATGGTCATACCACCCAATTAAATTCCATATTGATCAAACCATTTAATACATGAGAGGGATGCAATCCATCACGAACAATCTAAAAAAACTATTATAATCCAATTAAACCAATTAATGCATTTAAGGAAGGAATCCCATCATGACTATCTATTCTATTTAAATACATTTCATTTATTCTATCTATAACATTTCATATCAATTATAATCCTCAAAGAGGTACTTTGATGGTACCATGGTCCATTGGGCATTTACCTACATGAAAATCCCATTTATTAAGCAAACCAATCCCTTAGGAGGAGGTTGGTTCATAATCATTTAAAATAGGAGTGGTCAAGCCATGCTATTAAAAGGTGAAATGGTTCAAGAACATTTATATAGAAAGAGGGCCACTCCATTTAATAACATAAAAGGCATAGGTAAACTCCCATGCCATAAAGCCAAGCATAAAGCAAAAGACTAATTACCAGTTTGTAATTTTGAAGACAACTCACCTCAGTCAAGGGGTTTTATTATAAAAACATGACATTGTTTCCGAAAAGAAAATAATT
This sequence comes from Viscum album, assembly GCA_963277665.1. Taxonomy (NCBI): domain Eukaryota; kingdom Viridiplantae; phylum Streptophyta; class Magnoliopsida; order Santalales; family Viscaceae; genus Viscum; species Viscum album. Next base: position 2,129,224,536 of record OY728155.1, on the reverse strand, counting down.
TAGAATAATTAAACTCAAATTCAAATATTATAACTAAATTCATCAAAGAACCATTATCATTTAAGAAATTCCCTACATGAGGAAATTTTATTTATTAATCCAAGAATAATACTTATATGTCATTCTAGGCATTTATTCAATTAATTTTAATAGAGAAATATAATCTAGCACACCCAAGTGGTGTCTGTGATCAAGGTTGTGATCCTTAATTCACATAAAAATGATCATAGGTAGTGTATCTAGGTGTGTTGATCAATTTGATACGAATAACTCAATTAAACGGTGATGCTCGACAAAGGCCGGTATGCGGCACTAAGACACTATTCAAAATTCAACAGAAATTTAAGGAAAAATTCATAGACCACCTACCTTATTCTTAGGACATATCACTCATCCAATATAAAGTTCCGATTTGGTCCAGTTTGGAAGAAATATAAGAAATGAACATTCACCCTAAAAATAGAGAAAATGAGCTTGCACCACGATAACTCAATAGAGAGGAGATTAAATGAACAATGATTTGAAAGTATTTTAGAGCTTACCGATGTAGATCCATAGAGACTGATGAAACTCAAAATAGATGATGGATGATAGAGATATTGCAAAGACTATATGAGGATTGGAAGGAACCTACAGTGCCAAGGGAGGAGGCTCACGCTAGAGGAAAAAGAAAGAAAGGAGGAGAATAGATTTAAGTTTCATTAAGGGAAATTTTGAAATTCTCACCCTCAAAACCAGGTCACATGGTTTGGCCGCATAGTTTGGAAAACCTGTGCACCAACCATGTGATGAATAGTGTGATCATACTGCCTAAGTTTCACTAACTGTGTGGGATAGGTACATGGTTTCGGTAAACCTTGTGTAGCTCATGCGCTTCACATCTGCTGACCTCCATAAGATGCACAGTTTGTTGCTGGGGGGCTGCACAGTTTCAAAAAAACCATGCACCCTATGAAGACCCTCTAAACCATTGATTTCTAGGGCTCGATGCTCCCAAAAATTAACAGAGAAACTAAGGAACCACTCAATCCTTTCACCAAGTTTAAAAACAACCCATTGAAGTGTTACAACTATTATAATTTAATTCTAAAGCTCGGTTTAAAGAATGAACCATCCAGTAAGTGCCAAAAATTCAAATTCCCACAAAATTGTACCTTGGATTAAAACATGGGACATTACAACCTCCCCACCTTAGAAATTATCATCCCCAAGAAGCCTTCAGGAATAATAAAAACATCACCCAACCTACAAGGGTCATGAATTCTTATTCAAATAGCCACATTGCATTTCCAAATTCCCAACACACCTATAAGAAGTTTCTTAAGCATACGACACCTAAGCCATCAACACTTGATCCAATGTTCATTTTTCAATAGAAACATGAAAACAGTGATTATATGATCCTATTAAGCGAGATACATGATCACATCACTATCTATTTAAATAACTGTTCGATGATACTCTCCACCATAGAATTTAACATAAAAAGGGGCCAATTCTGATCCACAATACCTCCACCATTAGAATTTCCTTACAGGGAATGCCTCTAAGCATTCTGTAGATGCTCCTAGGGTGATTTATTTAACAAGGAGAACTTTGTTACATCCAAGGTCACATCAGAGACCTCTCTGGAAAGAAACGGTCAAATATTGATTGACCAACAGAAACTGGTCACACAAGATTTCATAGAAGACTCTGTTGATCCTTCACACCAAACCAACCTTAACCTGATGACACGATTTAAAATGATTCCATTCAACCATATACATCAATCAAGAGGGATAAAAAGTCAATCCACCTTCAACTGACCATTCTCAAGATGCCCGACTTAGACAGCTGGTGTAACTCAAACTTAACCACAATGCCTTTCTCCAAGGAATTTTTTGTTTAGCATGGACACATTCACCAATGATCATACCTGAATTTTGTTGATGTTCCTTGGTCAAAAAACCACCTTACCATTTAAACTATCATGTCTCAACACAAATAAGGGCGTAATCCAGATCCTTCCCAATGGAATTGTTACCCTTTTTAAATAACACCTCAAATCCCAAAAAAAAGTCTGGGATAACCTCAGATTCATTAAACTGGAGTCCAAGGAACTAACCCAAGGTAGTCCAAATTGCCTGTTTATAAGTGAGACATTGGCATAAGGACACAATTTCCACATTAGATCACCAACTGAGCCCTAAGAAGCATCCACCTGGTGATCAAGTCATAGGAAAACGACTGGTTTCCAAAAGTTCGTCCAAGGCATTCCTACTTGGGAACCCAAGTACCACTCATAACTGACCATGCCTCTATAAGAACCTTATATTTAGCATGTAACACTAAGGAAAACCCCCCCAAATAATCCCAATGTCTTTTCAAACATTAGCGCAACATAAGACCAATGCTCTCTTAGTTCATCAAGGATGATTTCAAGGTATGGGACATGCTCATCGCTAAACAAGAGCACAATAAGAGGACTTATAGATTACCAAGAAGATCCATCAAACCACTATCGATCGACTTATTTTGGAATAATCTCAGCTTCACCTGTCGATGCATCACCATTTGAACTAGAACACCTTTACTACCAAAGGCATTTTGTGACCGTTCACACTTAACCACCAAAGTCCACCCAAGACCAATAGTGTTTCTCAAGGGTTTCATTCAAAACCAACCATTTTAATGTCTTTATTATAAGAAATCCCCAACATGATTCCTACTTACAAGCCTCAAGGGAATTCAAGAAAAACCAACCATTTACAATGGTCCTACTTAGTTGTGTTCCTTCTAATTGGAAGGGAACATAACCACTAAGAACGATGCGATGCTACCCACCTTAAGAGTGTCCTAGTCATTGAAAGAATAGACAGAATAGCCACTCATAAGAGTTCTATATCAGATTCAACATAAACACATGTGTGACACTCCTTCAAGTCATATTCACAACATCAAGGCATTTGGCATGAAAACCAGATCAACCAGACCAACATGTCAAAACGCATACTACCCCTAAGGTTTCGGGAGCAATAATACACATCCTCGTTATTGTCTATAGGATATCTGCTCTATGTGTCCAAGTATCTAGTGGTCCATAAAATATATTTAACCCAAATTCATACTACCCTATATGAAAATTATCCTGGATGATGAAATACTAAGTCTTCCATCACTAAAGAAGAAGAGAGGGTCAAAAGAACTGAGAATCATCTGACCATGCCCTAGGCATGTCTAACCAGCTGAATCCGAGCATTAATCAATGCTCATACCCATAAAAAAAGTTCAAGGTACCATGAATACCCATATGAACAAGTTTTTCATTTAGAACATAAGAGTCGTACTAGGGACAATGACACCCGAACAAAACCAAACTTTAAAAAACTCACATCATTTAACAAGCCATTTAAACTCTAAGGGTGCTACCTACCATAGGATATCCCATTACAAAAGAAAAACTGTCGAACACCATCACTACGTCATTCCAAACAGATTACTTTAGTCCTTACATCGATCATTTAAGCCGTTACAAAAAATATAAAGGCCTATGGAAAATTCCCACGTTTCCATTCCAAGTCAACACAAAGAGACATTAAAACTACCCTTATGTGAGGGTTTAAATGAAGGAAACCACTTCAGGTTCCGTTTTAAAAACATTACAATAATTTACATTGAACCTTTTAAACATTTTAAAATATTTAAAATAGATAATCAAGTGCTAATTATAAAACAAAAGCACTTGGTAATGATAAGGTGACCTATAAGGGTCCCTCTAAGACATCCTAGGTTCATCAGAATGAAACTTAATACCAGTTTATTATTTATTAAAGTTTAAAAAAACCCATATAGGGTTATCTCATAAGAAACATGCCCCAAATGACCTACTTGGGTCCATTTGTGCATTTAGGGAGGTAATCACACAATCTCAATACCCATGTGATTGAGTCACAAGACTTTATAAAGGAAATAATTTCATTTCAGATTAAAATTAAACAACCTTTACATTTATAACCATTTCAAAATACATCATGGTCATATATAATGGTTTAGTTGTATGAGTGATCACCTACTAATCAATAAAGCACCCATACACTCTATTGTTTTCAATTTAGCTCCCATTAATAAAAACCCCTTCACTTTAGCATTTTAACTTTAATAGACTTTTCATTTTAACAACAACCTTTAGACATATTCAAAAAACTTGAAAGATTGTTTGAGTATACGAGTTACCTTTTCCCAATTATAAGGCTCCCATACACCTTGAAATAGAAAATTGGATCCCGTTTAATCAAATGGAAAGTATTGAATATCATGTTATAACTTAGCATTTTATTACAAGTAGTAAACACAAAAAAGCATGATAATAAACAAAAAAAGCATAATACGATGGAAAAAAATGCCAAATAAACAGGAAGTATGGAATATAATCACATGATCATGTTATAAAAGAAGGCGTGCTAAAGAAACTCAAGGCATGATATAACATGAATGCTAAGGAAAATTACTTAAATAGGTAAAAACTAAGAATGTTATTAAAATAACTAGCATGGAATATAACAGGAATGATAATAAACAAAAGCATGGAATAACACTTAAGGAACACAATAAAAATTAGCAGGTAACCTAAAAATGAAACTACAAGGCATGACATATACATGAAATGTGAATATCTATGTTCCTCTTATGATGCATGCGATGCTTCTTCTTTTCCATACCGAGCCAATGGTAACATACAATAAATTTTATAAATCAAAACACAGTGAAAAGTACACCAATCACTCTAGTTGAAATCATAATCAATTGTAACAGAAAATAACATGAACAACAATCCTGACCATCGACACTTGGAATTTTCCCCGTGGGTGGGGTGATCTGTCCTAGACATGGATATTTACCAAGTTTAGATACATTCCTAGTCTCCTGTCTACCAAACCAAAATATTAAGACAAAGGAAAAACCACATTTTGATATCACTTTGTAACATCCTAACCCAACTTACAACTGATACAGTATCCAGACTAGTGGTTCACATGGACTCAAGCGCACCTCTCCGTATTCTAGAGGCTTCCGACTAGAAGTGAGGGTGGAAGGAGGTGATAATGGGGGGACTATAACCTCATGATCAGAGTTTCAAAATTGTATATCAAACAATAAACATCAGACAACAGTGGAAGAAGTAATAAATTAATGACACAATGTTGAAAGAATAATATAAACTGAATATAAAATATTTCCAATGCTAATACATACAATGCATGCATTTCCAAATGATTATACATAAATAAACAATAGACATACAATAAACAATGATATATTATATTACAAGAAAAAGGAAATGAAAAAAAAATCTCCAAAGGTGGTATCCATGAGAATTCAAAGATCTATCTCGGTCAAATTCTCCTAACTCACAGGTACAAGCTTGACAGTACAAGCAATCAACCATATTCCTACAAACATAAGGTATACTAGGGTACCCCAATGTAAAGGTAGCTCGAGTAGAGTGTGAGATATAAATCTCAGTTGGTTACCACCCACAATGTCAATAGATAAATCCAGTCCATCAATATAATTTAAGGTAGTGATAAGGTATATATAATCATAAACAAAGCTGAATAAATTAACAAAAATCCACCCACTCAGGTTCCTAAAGGACACCTGGCGGCTCTAACTACTTTGGATCATTTCTAGAAAAATATTTCTATTTAGTGACTATATATATATATTTTAATAAGTATATATATATATATATATATATAATTTTGTTACATATCACGTCCAACTATATGAACCAAGTATGTATGGACGTAAGTGGCCATATACCTAGAATACTAGGTGCCGGACCGGGTGCAACTCAGTCATCCATAACCAGTTTGAATGATCCTATAAGCTCAAGCAATAGGGTACATTCACTACACCCCAATAAATCGTGAGACGTTATGCACAACACTTGGGATGATGAGTGAGCCATCATGTCATCACTCTAAATAGGGAACATGGAACCTCATCCCAATATCATACATATTATCAATGGTGTGATATTCCATGACTCAACACTCGATGTAAGGGAGTGTGATTTCCCTCCATGATCAATATATCCCTCACCATCATTCCACAACCACTATATGGGAATAATCATATATCAATAATAATAACAGGATCCACAAGACATTACCTCTCATGCTTTACTTTTATTAAGCCCAATATAACATTAAGGGAATCACATTTATAACAATTTACATAAGTTATGCTTATTTAATTAAAACAAGAGGCATGGTCATACCACCTAATTCAATTCCATATTGATGAAAACCTTTAATACATTTGAGGGAATAAATCCACCATGAACAAGATAAAAAAACTATTACAAGAAAATTACACCAATTAAGACATTTAAAGAAGGCATCCCATCATGACTAGCCATTCCATTTAAATAACTTTCATTTATTCTATCAATAACATGGAATATCAATTATAAGGGTCAAAGAGGTACTTAGAAGGTACCATGGTCCATTGGGAATTTACCAATGTGGTAATACCATTTGTTAAGAAAACTAATCCCTTTAGTAGAGTTTGGTTCATAGTAATTTAAAATAGGAGTGGCCAAGCTATGCTCTCAGAAGATTAAATGGTTCAAGAACATTTATATAGAAATATGGACACTCTATTTAATAACATTTAAAGGAATAGGTAAACTCCCATGCTATAAATCCAAGATGAAAGCAAAACACTTATTATACATTTTCAATTTTCAATACAAAAAACCTCAGTCGAGGGTTTTTATTATAAAAAAATGACATTGTTTCCAAAATAATCCATTTAGTATAATAAAACATCCAATTAAAATATCATAACTCAATTAATCAAAGATACATTATCATTTAAGTATTTTTATATAAGGATAAATTCTATTTATTAATAGAATTTGAATGCTTTGACGACGTTCCAGATATTTATTCAATTAATTTTAATAGGGAAATACAAGCTAGAACACCCATGGGGTTTCCATGAGTGAGTTAGGCATCCTCAATTAACATAGCAATGATCATAGAGAGTGTATCTAAATGCATAAATTAATTTTATATGAATAAATCAATTAAATGGAGATTCTCAGTAAAGGATCATGCGCGACACAATGGAACTATTCAAAATTAAATAAAAATTTAAGAAAAAATCCATAGACCACCCACCCTATTATTAGGACGTATCACTCATCCAATATCAAGCTCTGATTTGGTTTGGTTTGGAATAAATCAAAGAAACAAAAAATCTCCATGAAAATAATGAAAATGAGGTTTCACCACTATAACTCAATCGAGAGGAGATTAAACGAATAAATATCCAAAAGAAATCAATATCTTATCGATGTAGATCCATAGAGACCGATGATGATCGAAATAGATGATAGATGACCGAGATATTGAAAAGCCTAGGTGAGGATTATGATGAACCTAAGTCACTAAGGGAGGAGGATCATACTGGAGGAAAAATAAATAAAATAGGATAAGATATTTAAATTTAATTAAGGAAAATTTTATAATTTTCACCCTAGAAAATGGGTCACATGGTTTGGATACATGGTTTGGACAAACTGTGCACCAACCATGTGATGAAAAATGTGAGAATATTGCCTAAGTGGCACTAACCATGCAGGATAGGTAAAAAATTTGGGTAAACTGTGCATAGACCATGCACTTATCATTTACTCACATCCATAAGCCACAAGGTTTGCTGTTGAGGGGCCACACAGTTTCAGAAAAACCATGCACCCTATGTAGACCCTACACATATTTGATTTCCAGGGCCTGACACTCTTAAAACTCAATGAGCACCTGAGGAACCCCTCAGGCCTTTACCCAAGTCTAAAAAAACACATTGAAGTTCTCCTACTCTCTTAATTTAATTATAAATCTCGGTTCAAAGAAGGACCCATCCATTAAATTCCAAAAATTCAAATTCCCATAGAATTTTACCTTGTCCCAAAACAAATTATGTTATAGTAGAAACCTTGAGAACTAGATTTCAGAAAACATAGATTAGAGAACATAAACACAAGGTATAATTTGAGGATAATTATTGAAGAACATTCTAAAGTTTTAGTTAAATAGAGATTATGTGGTTTTTCTATCAATACATCCCTGTATGGATTCTACAAGTGGACATGGTTCTGGAACAAATGTACTTAGAGGTAAAAACTCTAAAATGGCGTATCAAGCCTAACCTAAGTGTAACTTGGTACATGATAATAGGTCTTACTACACACTTGGTTTAACATTCCTGGAGGATATTCTTAATAACTGAACTGAAAATTATATTTTTATTTGATTTTCAAAATGGCGGGATACAACAGCGTTGAGCCAAATTCAAAATACAGGATTCAAAAATCCAGCAACACAAAAAGAGGAATACGCTCGCATCAGTCAAAGTCAAAAAATTTGTTTTCCATCGTCTAACACATCAGTCATCACACCGTCTATCATCATCGCCGAACATGGCATCGTCGTCCTTGATTAATCACCACGTTGTCATCATCACCGATTCACCACCGCATCAGAATACCAGAGGCAGCCGATCGACGGAAAATATCGACACCGCCAAGAAAAACCATAACCGAACAGTTAATGACAATGAATGACCTAGGTTAAACCTTAGGCCAAGGAAGGACCTATTTTGAAATAAAATAAATAAAGTATTTATGTATTGGGGTTGTATTTAAAACCTTAGCTAAAAGGATATTTAGTGATTAAATTTAAATGATTCCCATCATCTTTATTTTGGAAATTATATTGATTTGGTTTTAAAAAAGGAAAAAATGTATGCTGGGTGGAAACCCATCATGTCTGAAAATTCTTTGAGACTTGAACCCATGATTGAAGGACGATAAGGGTTTAATTCCAACCACTGATCTACGCAATGTCCTGGTTAATATGTCATTATTTATAGTTAAACAATTTATTAAATAAATATTAATTATTAACCAGTAGTGTTAATTTTTAGAATTAGAGATTAATGTATTAACCATATTGACTTTGAATAATAGTTATAGACAAATATATAGAGACAAATAGTTAGAATTTTCAATCTTTTATGGGCCTTAAGACCTATTAAAAGTGTATTATAGTGTTTCCATCATCAAATTTAATTTTTAGATGAATTAGAAATCGGTAGAAGCACAATAAAAGGTTTAAAATATATTTATATAAATATATCAAGTAAGTAAAGTTTCTTATATATGTAGGTAGTAAAATAATTACTCAACATTATGAAAATGAACATAAAAAAATCTTGTCCTAATACCTTAATTTTTGTTGAACTGATAGTCATTTAAATCATCATCAATTTATGGATTTGATGCCCTAAAATTTATATTTATCATTAAATTGTTTGTGATTGATGACCTCAAAAACTCCCTACAAATATTTATGATTTCCCTCTATTTACATATCTCCACTTTCCACTAATTTTCTACTACTTAGAGACCCAATTATATGTTAGTCCACGTGACCTTTGTTCTTCCCATTCTCTCTTTTATAAAGGATGTTTAATGAAACCTTTTCATGATGTGGGATTTAAAAATAGAAAATATAAAACAATTTATTACCAAGGTCGAGTTTAAATTATGAGTATGCAATTTAATTAAGGCGGGGAAAATGTAATGCCCAAAAATTTTAAAGTATGAACATTGTATTCAATAGCGTGTATGATACAAAACACCAAACATGCAAGGGAATATAATATCATGAGAAATTATAATATATTTACTATTTTAATAAAATTAACCCATGATATAGCTTTAAATGCACACAATATTGAGTTATCATGCTTCACACACAACAATGAGTTTCTTCAATGGCTTGCATTACACGCAAGACAGACTTTTATCGAATAATAATATATTAATAAAACATTATTATTTAATATAGTGAGATATAACCTAGTCGTTAAATTAGAGGTTATTAAAATTATTAACTAACTTATGAAAATATATGGTTTACAAAAATATAATATAAATTCATAGGTTACTAATTAATTATAAATGAATATAAAAACCAATTAAATATAAAGGAAATGTTTTAATGCTTATAAAGGTGTTTTATCCAAATATATGTTATTAATTACTATTAGTGAATGATATTAATGATATATATAAACTATATTCAATAAAACATTTTTTTACATTCATCTAATTTATTTGAAAATAATAAGATAAGAACAAACCCAATATTTTTCATAAAAATTAATATTTTTATAAAAACACTTTTACCGACTTTTAATGGAGAACCTATTTTAAATAAATTTTTTGGAATTTAAATTTAATATGTTAAAATAAACTTCATTTTTTTATTTCTTAACATAAAAATTATCTTAGGGTGGTTTTTTGGTATTTTTCTATGAGGTTTCATTTTTTGATGATTAGTGAAAAATACTTAAATTTAATTCAAAACTTTTTTTTTCATAAAAATTATTTATAAGGTTAAATTATATATTTTATTGGTTTTAATGTTTAATTAGTTTAATTTTACATATATTAATCCAATTTAGTTTATTTTAATCAATTTCACTTTGAAATTGAATATAAAAACCTAGAAAACGTTTGAACATTTTATTTTAAAAACCCGCTTTGTCACCCTATCGGTGGGATTAAATGTAAATTAATGTCTAAAACTTATGTGATTAGAATTTTGAAAAATTGATTATGTATTTGGAATCATCATAATTTATAATTTCTAATATGTTTAACTTAGAAATATTAGTGAAAATAATTAAAATTAATTACAAGGATTAAGAGAAAAATTATCTTAACTAAGGACTAAACATTAAAATTAAGGGACCAAATGACCTAGAAAATCACCCAAAATACATTTTATGTTCATATTCAACCCTATACTACCTTTTATATAATTTGGAATATTATTGGACCCACTTTTAATAGGAAAATATCGGTGGAATTCTCTTTTAAAAAATTTACAAGAATGCCACTCATCCACTATAAAAAGGCACTCACCCCTCCCACTCACATCTCTCAAGCCCATTGTCTCACCCAAAATCTAATACAATAATATCTCAAAATACCTCCCATCAAACTAAAACCATCAAATTAGGTATAAATACAACCAAGGTGGCCTTTTGGTATAAACCAAAAGTAGTTACCCAAATAAGTGGCAACGTTCTTCAATGATCACTTTAGTTCTATTTATTTTTCCAATCCTTCATTTATTATTATTACAAGATTATATAATATCATAGGTATCCTAAATATACTTATATATTTTTATGTTATGGTTTCTGTCTAAACCCACACATACTTCTATCTATTGGGTAATGAACTTACCATTCGTGTACACAATACTATCACCTCCCGAAATGATCACTACAAGAAAATCACTATATAGCAGCAATTTTGTTTGATTTAGAAGTGTTTTAAACCACCGCCACATGGTTATATGATGGTTTCTAGTAACAAATGCTAAAATTGGTGTTAGAATCCAACATGCGGCAGTTCCTTTCATTTATTAGTGGGTTTTGGAAATCATCATAGAACTTGTATTCAGCGACGGTTTTCTATGTTTTAATGGCGGTTTTATGGAAAAAAAATGTTGAGATTTTAGTGGTGGTTAAAAAAGCCACTAAAATCTGAAGATTTTTTTACCGAAAGAACCCCCGCTAAAATGGAGTAAACAACCACTAAATAAAAGTTTTTTATATTTAGCAGTGGTTTTAACCACCACCCAAGAAAATATACCATAATATAGAGGTGGTTTAAACCACTATAAAAAAAAAACTATATTTAGCGGCATTTTAAGCCACCTCTATATGATGAATTATAAAAAAATGAGCTTCAGAATCTGAACCCCCAGAAAAAACTTGGAAAAAAACAAACAATACACAAAATTCCATAACAAATGAAACAAAAATGCAACACATCATAACAAATAAAACACGACATAATTAGAGTACACATAAATCATAGTATACAACATATACACATAATGAAAGTTTTACTATCTTATAATAAGAGTACACATAAATAATTCACATACCAGATCACTTGGAATTGTTCAATCTATGCCAAAAATGATACATGAGAAAAATATCTATACAAATCACTGGACAATGATGATCTCTGCTCGTCACCCTCTCCATCTCCGTCTCTACTTCCTGCTACTGGAACTTTTAAGAAAATTATATTGAAAATTAAACAATGTTGTATATTTATATTTAAACTTAAATTTAATATTTTTTTAACTAAGTGCTTTTCAAGTTGTGTGATTTACCTTATCACCACCAGTCATCAATGAAATATCACTGGGAATAGATCCGATCATCTATTGATATAAATCAACCAATACTTTCTGCAAAATGGATATGTGAGCCCCCTATTCATGAATTGTGCTTTGCATAAAAACAAACTCTCTTTGAGCATCTCAGGGTAGGGAGTGACTTTAACCTACATTAGATATAGCTAAAATCCCTGATGGATTTCCAAATATATCATATGGAACTAGTCCCAAACCCATCCCCTACACTCGACCTGGATGCTCCTTTACAAGGGCTTTACCTACTAGGTCATCCCGTGAGACTGAGAAGGATTACGTGAGATTGAAATCCCATAGCTCTTTAATTTTAACCTATAAATAAAATATCATTCATATTATAATCATTATATATTAAAATAGTTACAAATGATAATAAGTTATTTTAATGAAAAATGAATTCATACCCCAACTTATTTTGTAGGATCATTAACAAAACTCCCATTATATTTTTTATGAACATACAACCACACTTATGTTTGGGATGATTTGTTCCCTAAATTATGTGACTATATTAAAAAAATATAAATCAACAATTTAATATATTGAACATATAATATTCTCTCATAAATATTTAGACTAATGAAAAAATTACTATAGTCGATCAACTTCTAGAAAAATTATTTTACCCCGTAGTGCGAGGGATGATTTTTTTAGCCCAAATTAATGCATTATTCCTTGAAACATCTTGAAATATATAAAATTTAATTTAATAGAAATGTATGAAATTTCATTTCCTTATCATATGAATGTATAAATGTAAAATGAGATTAATATAGTAATATATACTTAAATACCATGTTCTTCTCATCATGATGAATATCAATAAAAACTTCCCATTACTCACTAGGTACCCCATTAGATACTTTATCATAAAGTTTCCGGGTGTTCAATGAAGTATAATTGAATTTTTTCCATAATCTCTATTTAAAATTATTCCATTTCTTGCTCAAAATTTTCAATGTCCACTTTTTGCTATCAGATCTTTAACATGAAAGTAGAAAAATATCTATACAAAGAGATTCATTTTGAAAATATTAGAATTTAATAACATAATGACTTTCAATTACATTATAATGTATTAAAATTACCTTTATATGTGAATAAAAAACTTCATTTTCCAAGATAAAGACATATACATACAATCATAATATATAATCATATGGGGTAATCTACTTCACCTCCAGATGGCCTAGAATCTGACCAAATAATCCCACAATGTCATCCATAAAGACCCCATAACAGTCAAATGGGACAACTATCTTTAGTCTATTCTGATTCCAGAAATCTGAACTTTTCATATTTTTCTATATAGTAGCATTGTTTCCATATTTTAGGGAAAAAAGTTAGTAGTATAAAAAATTTCAATAACTTTATTTATATTAAAATTTGTACATATAACAGTCACCCTCAAATATCCCTACAAAGAATTAGGAGTGGTGGACTACTCCCTCACTACCGAGGCTGCTGAATGGGGAGGAATCAACTGAGCCACTAATGGGATGCTAATAGAGGGTGTGAGAGATGATGTAAGGGGGAAGCAGATGGTGCCTAAGATGCTGTAGGGAGGGATAGATATGGATCATCATCTGTCAGTAAGGTCAAGGTAATGTTGACTGAGAGTCCAATAACATAATTTTAATACTTCCTATTTGGAATTCCTATCATTTAATTAGAAAAAAATACTCCACATGAAAAAAATTTATTTTATGATGAATAATTTGAAGATGAATTGTGTTAAAAAAGGGGAGTTCAACATTATTTATAAGACACATAAGTAGACTTTGTAAATTATGAAAATATAGAAAAAAATTATTTAAACTAAAGAAAAAAATGGATGAAGTCAATTAGAATAATATAGTTAGTGAATAGATATCCACTCTATAGACTAATATAATGGTGGATTAGTAGAAATAATATTTCATATCCCTAGATGAATTAAAATTTTTGGATGAAGTTATTAATTATGTGAGCTGTGTCAAAGACATGAATGTGAAATGTGATCTGATAAAAAATAATATGATTGATAAAAAGAAATCACACCGTGAACTCAATTTCACATTGGTAACATGAATACCCTATGAAGTTAATTTGGGAATTAGACTATTTTATCACATCATCAATGAATTTTGGATAGATTTAGGTGTTTCTAGAGAAAATATATTCACTCCATGATTGGATGTTAATGTCATGAATATATATGATCACATAATTAGTGGTTTTTCATGTCATGATTTTTTTGGGAATTTTTATTGTTGTTGTTTATATGTGATATAAGTGTCATTAATACAGTTTCACATAATGAACAATTCATTCTATTGAATATAAATTAGAAAAATCTCTATCATTCTATGAAGAACATCATCACATTATGGATCATGATTTCTGGACAGTTTGAGAAATAGTTCTTTCTGGGTTTCATAGGTGGAATTCGGTGGTTTATAGGAAATTAAAAAAATTATTTTTTAAATCTAAATCATAATGTTCATTTAATGAAATATCCAATGGGTATATCTGAATTTTATAAGAATGCAAGTTATCCTGATATTTCCAATTCAAAACTAAACTGAAATTCCATTATTTAGGGTAGATCTAGATCAACTATGAAAAATGGCGTGATATAATTTTAGAGTGAAATATTTATAAGATCATTTATGAATATATTATATTAGGAGAATAAGAATATATATTTTTAGATGTATTAATTGATATTTTGAAGGTTTCAAAGTGTAAATTCCATGTTTTTTACTTTTTTTATGGGTTTTTAACTCTATATAAGATGTAAAAACCCATTTTCAGAATATTTCACATCTAATTTTTTCATATAAGAATACTATCATAGGAGCAGTGAAAAAATATCTATACAGGGGAGCATTGTATTCATCATCTTAAAAAATACAGTTAATTTCATTTTCTTTTCTTATGTTTAATATAATTCTAGAGGGTTAGAGAGACCTCTCCTTTATGTAAGAACATAAAATAAGTATTCTATTGTGTTTCATGTGCATTTACACTTCACCACTTGAATTCTCCTTGTACTAGACTATTTTGGATAAACCAAGTAAAAATATATTATGTTCTTTACTTTTTTTCTCACTCAAGAGTGACTATAAGGGAGAGGGTGAAGTATTCCTAAAATTGGGAGAATAATATAATTATCTAGGAATAAATATTAATTTTTATAATACCCTAATTATATCAACTCTTTCAGGGTACAACATTAATAAATTAAAATTTATTTCCACATAAATATCACGATCATTTAGGAAATACACAAGAAAAATGGTTCAATTTTCTCAGTAAATAGAGCATTAGTAACCATTAAGAAAGGAATAAACTCCATGTGAAACCCCAAAATATTAACTATATATATATAATATAATTTCATGACTCAATTTCAATCATAGCATAACTAATAGTGTATGTGATAAGGATGCTACCTCTCACTATAGATAGCCAAACATAAACCTCAACCTCCTCCACCTCTTACAAAATAACAGCGTGTTTCCCAAGATTCTTATAATGATATGAGTTCTATTTACAATGAATCCTCAAAAATCTACTCTATAACACTAACTCATTCAACATTTTTACCCAAACTTTCTTTACTAATCCAATCATGTGATTTTAATGTCAACCACCACTCTTCCATGAGATCTAGTTAAAATATTTCATAAAATGTCCCACCATCCTACAATGATGACATACATGAGGTGGATATTGGAACATATACGTCCTATTCCCATATTCTCCACACTATAATAAATCTAATTAGCAATTTCGATATGAATCTTGATAAGGTTACCAAGTTTATTTCCCTTTGATGTCCTTCCACTTAATCTTATTCCCACTAAATTAACCCTTCCCTCCACTAAATGAAAATATAAAAGAGAATACATTAATCATATTGGTAACGTATTCCCCCAAATTATTTCCTGATAATGATAACCACTTGATTGTTATGAATCTTTAAAAATATTACTAATAAGAAAAACTCCAATTGAAATATTTTCTCGAAACGTAGTTTTGTGAACCTTTCAAGGGTTATGATTTTAAAATGTATGAATAGAACCACCTACCTCAATTGATGAATCACACAATACTCTAGATACCATAAGACCTCCAACAGGTCTACTAGAATATAAAACAACCCCAGACACCCTTCAATTAATTAATTAAACTCTTAAATTCAAAATCCTAAAATGGAATAATCAAATCATAACTCACTAGATGGAAAAATGTTGCTGAAATAACAAGAAACAAAGTACAATAAAATCCCAACACACATCCTTTTTAATTAAAATACCTATGGAGCATTGATAATGACCGTTTGGGGGAGAGAGGGGCTGGAGCCTTGTCCTAGAGCTTAGGGATCTTGTAGGATAATGGGGACGATGATGGGGGGAGAAGGGGTGCCGATGGTGAGGGGGAGAAGGGGAGTCAATGAGGGGGAGAGAGGGGCCGACAACTAGGGGGAGAAGGGGATCCAGAGACAAGGGGATGAGAGGGGCTGACAATGACAGGGAGAAGGGGATATGGTGGTGAGGGTGAGGGAGGGGCCGAAATTGAGGAGGGGGGAGACGGTGATGAGGGTGAGAGAGGGTCTAACGGTGTGGGGGAGAATGGGGTCAGTGCTAGGGTTTCACGAGGTCGGGGAAGAGGGGGTTCGGGGGCGTCAGGATTGGGGGGTGGGGAGGGGGGAGGGGTAGAAGTGTCAGCATTTAAGAAAATATATTTATCATAAGGTTTTAAAAAACTTCTGCTATATTTTGAAAAAAAATTAGCACTGGTTTAAGAAACCACCGCTAATAACTGATTTTGTTACAGTGGATGTTGTTCTTTTTTTCTTTACCACTTATCATGGTTGGGAATTATTATATAAATGATATTTATATATGATATATACAATATTTTAAATTTATTTATGCTTCTGGAATTTTTTATATAACACATACCTTTATGATTTCCATTTTGTAGGAATACAATAACATTGTTTGTGGAAGTGTGGACTACCGCCTCCTCGAAACGATGTGATTCATTCTCATTATACATGGAATGTGTAAAGGATGGTTTTAATAAAACTATATGACATAAAAATGATACTATAATTATTATAATCATATATATAATTTACTTTTCATTCTTTTAAAATACAAAAAAGAAATAGAAGTAGCGTTCATTTGTACGTACAACTTACCCTCTCCATGAACTGTGTATTTCATTTATTATCTCAAAATATTATGGATCATTCTAAATAAATATGTAATGAATATATATAAAATTTACATCATGTTTAAAATTATAAAGATTTTGAAATCATGATATAAGTCATAGGAACAATAAGTAACAGTAGGTTCTGGGAACAGTGGAAGCTTGCGATGGGTCATGCCGAACTTTTCTTTTTTCCATGATCGATGATTAATGATTTTACAAAATTTTAAACATCATGATCTAAATAATTATATTAAATAATATGGACAAGGGATAAATTTATAAAACCATAGATAGGATCATTACATATTATTTATAATCAATTTAATTAATTAAAGAATTACCTTGTTGGAATTATTTCTTCTTTGAGGAATCTGAGAACAGATATGTATTGTATGGTCATTGGATTGTAGGAATTAAAGAAAATTCCCTCTATCAGTGATCCAAATGTGTTCTAAAAATCTCTAAATGTCACTATATGAATCTTTGGGTACTAGAACGACAGATCCTATCACTTGCGTTGTCCGCTTTTTATCGCCTCAAGAACCGCTTCCAAAACATTCTCCTCGATCTCTCTTGAATTGAGAGTGGGAGGTGGAAGAAGATCACTCTCTGTTCCTGGGAGAATTCTTGGAGAAGGTAGATCTCTAGGGCATGATATAATTCTCTAAATCTGTTATGCATAATCAAAACAAATTAATTGGATCTCAGGGAAAATAATATAATTAGGTTTATATATCGCTAGGGTTAGAAATAAATAATTGCATAAATGCCCCTTATTATTTATTTAATCCCTATGGAACCCCATGTAAAATAATAAAAATATTATTATTATTATTTCCCAACATGTTCTTAAATTATGAATTAAATTAAATATTATTAAATTAATAATATTCAATATTTATTATTTCTCATCGGACCATCAAACTCGGTCCTCCATTCCTCCAAAATATTTATCAGTCATTGAATAATGACTATTTATATATTAAATAAATATTACTATATTATTCACCAATAAATAAATAAATATTATATTCACTAAATAAAAAATAAATATTTATTAAATATTATTCTCACATCTTATTCTCTCAAATTCCTGGTGACAATATATATGAGATCAAGAAAACATGAATAATTATTAAACAAATGTGGGAATAATATTTATCCAACTTGTTAAATAATAAATAATATTATATTATTTAACTGCTATTCTGGATATACTTAGTGTGTGACCCTCTAGGCCGCTTTCTCGGTGGCATTAAGTGAAGCAGCCAAATGTCCAAGGTTAGTGTCTAGAAACATGCCAAGGCACCCATAGAGAAATAATTTAATTCCATAACGACCTAATACATCATATGAGTGCTTACTGTGTAATATAATCCCCTTATCATGATATCTCAAATCAAGAAGATTTCATGCTGGTGCCATCAACCTATGTGCTCAATCTCTCTTTATTTGACTTCCTACAAATTGAACTTACCCATAGAACACCATGGACATGGATTTATTTAGTCTATATAATTTCTATAAAAGGGTCTGATATATCAACTTCTATTAAAGAGCATAAGGTAAAAATCCTTTCTCACATTATTCATTAATGCAGTATTACTCATGACACACCCAATGTATCCTATCTCACTGTGAACATCTATCATAACAGTTTTTGTCAATACATCAAAGTACGTGACTCATAATACTCATTGATAATAATATTAAATTCTAAGGTTCAATACACACGTCCATAGATAGTAACATCCAATGAAACATATAAATGGATATTTCATACTAGTGGGTCTCATTCTTATAATATCTTACTCGATATTACCAAGGGTGTACACCAGGAGAAGGGGCCGCAAATTCCTATGATTCTCCACCCCTGATATATTTTTTCCCCTTAAATGATATAATCTGGCTACAAAACATATATTTAAGAATAGTTTAATTAAAATTTTGGGTTCTCATCATAGCGGGTAACTACTATGAAATTTTAGTGGGACAACTACTTTTAGGAAATTATAACATACTATGTTATATATAAGAACAATCATGATGTGATAAGAATTGTATTAATATTAAAAACTATGAATACAAGTTATAACAAATTATATAGGAGTTGGTTCTAGGGAACCAAATCCAATAGAATCCCACTTACACTAGATCCAACTACTAACAACCTTCATTACACTAGCTCTCACATGATACTCATGCTTCTAATAAGATAGAAATTTAGTCAAGGGGTCTACCACGTTCTCTTCCTTGGGTACTCTTCTTACTACAAATTAACCCCTATGATAAAAATCCCTCAAGAGGTGATAATTTCAAAGTATGTACTTTTTCCATTTGTGTGACCTTGGATCTTTTGTAAGATCCACTGCTGTAGTATTATCAATATACAATGTGATAGGGTATTTACTTCTAGGTACCACATCAATCTCTTGGAAAAAGTTCTGAATTCAAACAACTTCCTTGGAAGCATCAGAAGCCGTAATATACTCAGACTCTACTGTAGAATCAATGAAAACTGGCTTCTTTGAACTCTTCCAGCTCAAAGCTCCTCTATTGAGATAGAAAACAAATACTGATTGTGACTTTAGATCATTCTGATCTATATAAAAACTAGTATCTGTATAACCCCTAATGACAAGATCCCCATCTATTCCATATACTTGGAACATATCCTTAGTACTTATTAGATACTTAAGGACTGCCATAACAGCAAACCAATACTATTCTCCTGGATCTACTTGATATCTGTCTAACATTCTCAATACATTGGAAACTTCAATTATAGTATATAAAATGGAATACATGATTGATCCTATCACTGAAGTGTATGGGATATTTCTCATTCTCTCTTTTTATTACTATGTTTACAGACACATTTTCTTATAATATGTAAACCATGTGACACTAGAACAAATACCTTCTTGGATTTTTCTATACTAAATATCTTTAGTATCTGGTCAACATATATACTTTGAATTAGTCTAATAATCCACTTGGATCTATCATGAATGATCTTGATCCCTAGAATACAGGCTGCTTCACCTAGGTCCTTCATAGAGAAACACTTGTTCAAATATCCCATAATAGAATGTAAGAATGGTATGTCATTTCCAATAAGTAATATGTCATCAAAATACACTACTAGGATAATGACTAAATTTACACTAAAACTCTTGTAAATACACAATTCACATTCATTCTTAATGAAACCAACTTTTTTTATGGCTTCATCAAATAAAATGTTCCATGACCTGGATTTTTACTTCAATCCATAAATGGATCTTTACAACTTGAAAATACTTTTGGAATCAATAGGAGTCACAAAACATTCTGATTATGTTATATAGACATCTTCCTAAAGTTTAGCATTAAGGAAATCTATTTTGACATCCATCTTCCAAATTTCATAGTCAAGATAATCTGTTATAGCAAGTAGAATTCTGAAGGATTTAAACATGGAAAATGGTGAAAATGTTTCATTGTAGTCAATTACTTGATGCTGTTTAAACCCTTTATCCACTAGCCTTTCTTTATAGGTATTTACTTTACCTTCCTTGTCCAGCTTCCTCTTGAATACACATTTGCATCCAACAGGATTTACATCAACTGGCGCATTGACTAGAAGATGAAATTATTTCTGATATATGGAATCCATTTTAGAATTTATGGATTATTTGCATATTACATATTTTGATCTCTCTACTGCCTCCTTGTAGGAGAGTAGTTCATCATTTTCAACCAATAATGAGTCACTATCTTAGGTGATTAGAAAACCATATCTCTCTGGTTCTCTTACCTCTCTTATGCTACTAAGAATTACTTGTGTTTTAGGAACTAATTCTTCCATAGGGACCTGTAGAACCTGTTATTTCTCTAACTCTTGTGTATCTTGAGATTCAAATTTGTCGAAGTTAATATTTATCCCACTAGTCTTTTTGAGGATGTGCTACCTATAAAGAAATATGTCTTATCTGGCGACAATCACTTTCTTTTCTAAGGGGTTGTATTGGTAGTATCCCTTTGTTTCCTTGGGATATCCTATAAAGATACACTTTGTGCTCCAAGGTGCTAGTTTGTTTCTTGAGAAGGACTTAAAAAATTCCTCACAACCCCATACATGTGTATAAAAAAACAGGTTTCTTTACACTCCACAACTCGAAGGGAATTATGTTTTCCACTTTAGTTAGAATACTGTTTAATTTTTATGCTGTAGTTTGTAATGAATATCCCCAAAAGGATAATGGAAGATCTGCATGACTTATCATTGACCTTACCATGTATAACAATTTATGTTTCCTCCTTTCAATAATACCATTCCACTATAGTGTATAAGGTGGAGTGAGTTGAGATAGAATCTGAAAATCACATAGAGAGTTGATAAAATATTGGTTAAGATAATCACCACCATGATCCAATCAAAGATTCTTTATCTTCTTACCAAGTTGATTCTCTACTTAATTCTTTAATTCCTTGAGTTTCTCAGAGGACTCGAACTTATACCTAATTAAGTAGACATAACCATACCTACTTAAGTCATCTGTAAAAGTTATAAAGTAAGAATACACAACTCTATCTTATACTGGAAACGGTCTACACACATTAGTGTGTACCAATCCTAGATGCTATGTGTCCCTTCCCCTATCCCTAAAATGGTGTTTTTTTAATTTTCCTTATAAACAAGCATTGAATCTTTTAAGTGGGTTAATATCAGATGAGTCTAAATAATCATATTAATATAGCTTTGTCAAACGATTCTCATTCACATGACCAAAACATTGATGCCATAACTGGGTGTTATATGAGTTATGTGAACATGATTTTTTATCAATCACCAATACTTGGATTTTATAATTTAATACATAAAGATAGTTATTTAAATGTACCATACCATAACATATATTGTCTTTATAAAAGAAACAACTTTTATTTCCAAAAATTAAAATAAAACCATTTTTATCTATGCATGATAAAAAAACTATATTCTTGCTAACTGTAGGTACATAATAATAATATTTTTAAGCCAAAAACATTCCTATTGGAAATGAAAGGTGAAACTCACCAATGGCTAGAGAAGCTAGCCTTGCACCATTGGCAGCTCACAGATCCAACTAACCTCTAGAAATATTTTGGAATCTACTTGGTTCCTACATTTATATATATATGTGATAACCACAAGATCTATCTAATAACCAATGTGTTGATATTGAAATATTACACTTTATAACAAACAAACATTTATCTTACCCTTTCTTATGGGTATAGTTCCTCTTCCAGTGGCCTGGATTTCCACATAAGAAAAATACAACCTCTTTTTCCTTACCTTATCTTTGGATATTCCTCTTCTTTAAAGGAAGGTTCTTGGGATATTTAGGCTTTTTATGAGTCTTGTTCCTCTTTACCTTATTATTTCTTTTCTTATTCACTATAAGGATTGTAGGTTTATCACTCTTAGTTTCCTTATAAACTTGATGAATCAAAGTAAGAAGTTCAGAAATATTCTTCTCATTATTTCTCATATTTTAATTAATAATAAAACTAGTGAAGTTCTTAGGATGTGACGAAAATTTGAGATCTGTATGCAACTCATACGGTAATTGAATTCCTAAGATGTTTAAGAATTCAATGTAGCCAATAAGTTTGACTACATGAGGTCCACATAGCATAAAATCTCCAAGATTAGTTTTAAAAAAAGAATTGGAGATCTCATACCTCTCTTGTCTCACCTTCTCTTGATAGAGATCCTGAAGGTGATATATCATGCTATATACATCCATGTCCTCATTTTTCTTAAAAATATCATTGGACATGGATAATAGCATGAAAAATTGAACATCTATGGAATCGTTCAAATGTTTCTCATAGAGTGATAAAAATTTATCACTTGCCATATTATTAGGCACATCTAGAATAGGTTATTCCAGCACATACAATTTCCTTTCATTGTGAAGGATAACACATAGCCGCCTTTTCCACTCTTGAAAATTTGTACCAGCGAGAGGGTTGTCCTTATCAAGTATGGACCTTAATGATATGTTTGATGTCATTTTATTACGATTTCTACAAATAATATAAGTATAATTTTAGTAATTTATCTGATAAAATTTAGACAAATAAATGAATATTATATTTATTAATCTCCCACTATTTTATCAAAAACCAATAGACCTCACCATTTGATTCAGAATATCCTGTTGCTTGGGAATTATAGTGGAAATCATACATATTCCCCTTCTCATTACTCCAAATTTGGTTGGTCAAACAACTTGAATGGTTTTAGGCACACATTCCAAATGCCAATTTTATTAACATACAGTTCCTTGATCTATTAATTGGACTCCCAAATCCTAAAATCCTTAAATTGGATTTTCTCAACCTTTTGCATTTAGTTACACCAAGTCCTGATTTAGTAGTCACCCCTTGATGTGAACTATGTTAAGTCAACCCAAAACTTCAAGTTATAATTCCCTGATAATTGAAAGAACCCCATATTTGGCTCGTCAAGCACTTTGAACTATGGTTCAATTTTAACAGAGGTAGTGAAAGGCTTTACCATCTTAATATATATTATTTAGGGATTTTATCCTTTTATGCATAAATTTCCTATTACTACCTTTATCACATTACTGTTAATATTAAGTGTATTTACTTAATTGATTAACCATGTATTAAATAATATTTAGCATAAGCCAATTTATTTTATTTTTATCTTTCATGCTTGTTAATTTCCTTAATTTATGTGATCAAGAAAAAACATCCATAATGAAATAACCATGAAACTTGAAAGAAATAAAATAATAAAGTTATATTATTATGAAATTTTACTAATGTTTAGTTTATCTAGAGGTTGATAAACTAACAATTGACCTAGTGGATAAAACACCTTGAACCAATTAAGGTTCGTGTTACAACTTTCCACCTGTCCACATATGTATCTCTTTTGTATTGGTTTATCCTTGGATCAAAACTTGAATTACCTCCAATATCTTGGGAGCTCCATCCATTACATATTCTTTTACTCACATGTAGGTGAGGTAAACAAGGGGTTTACATAATATAAACCATGGGAACACATGACATTACATAACAAGATGAGAGAAGGCACACATGACAACAATTTAATTTAATAATACATCAAATGAAACCAATATCATACAAAGGTTTGGTATATTCTCATGATCATCCACATGCATGAAAAAAATTAAAAATTTAATAAAACTACCATTCAATTATTAATATTTCTTATTTAAGTTAAATCATGCCTGAATTAATAAATTATTATCTTTAATTAATCAATTATTTTATATTAATTCTCATCTGAATTTCCTTGAGGTTCTCATCCTTCATAATTTTAAACAAATTTTAAAAATTTATTTAAAATTAATTGTGTACATAAATGTACCTTGGTGACAACATGGTGAATACCCATCCGATTCTACCAAACATGTATTATACTCATATACTATTTACTCTAGTAATATATGTGATAGATGAATTATCATGTACTTTCATGATGTGTATTATCAACTTAATGATTACACGAATTACATGATTTTTTGGTCATGTGTTAAGCTTAAATGCATGTATAGTAACAACTGTAATATGACTCATACAAGATATGATTAGCTAAACATTATAAAGATATTAATTAAACACACACACATACGCACACACACACACACACACACACATATATTAAAAACCCATCACATGGAATTCCCTATCAACTCAATGACCACATACAAGAACATGTATCAAGGTTTACACATTATAATAAATAAATTTTAAATCTACATAATTTGGTATAAGTGGATGATGTGTAAAGGATATCTATACAACATGTACATCTATCATCATGTATCTGAGGCACATGCCTAGGGACTCGGCATGTAAATATTTCCTTGAAAAAATTGAAGTACACATCATGTATAAGAGACTACATGATGTGTGGTCTCCGAGTTACATGGTCACTAGTTAGGTAGGCCGTGTATGGTAATACACATCCCTTCTATGACTCAAAGGGATTACATGTCGTGCACATGGGCTACACAATGTGTACTCTAGATAACCATGTTACAACCTATCCCAGTCAATAAACAGTGTAATAATAAAATACACCACATGTCATCAATGTACACTTTTTGAATTAATTTCTGAATTAATTCCTGATACATTGAACACAAGTACACAATGTGTAAATCTGGTTACATGGTGTGTAATATTGTGTTATCTGACCAGAATCCTTGGAACCTCTAAATGGTATCTTCAATTTTATTTCGTTCATAAAAGTAATCACATTGATTATATCTATAAGAAATGAAGGAGGAAGAAGTAGATCTCACAATTTTGATTAAATCAATGATTAAAATTTATTTTAAAACTAAATTAGAAATGCATAAATTAATCAAATATATTTAAATAATTATACATAATTATGTAACCGCATTGATACCACTTGTAGGTTCCGAGCGTAGTGGAAGCATACAATGGGTCATGCCCAACCTTGATTTTTTCCATGGTCGATGATTAATTTGAAAATTTACACGATGTTGAATGTTGCGATCAATAGAATTAAATAAAAGAATATAAACAAGGGACAGAACAATAGAACCAAGGAGAAGATCATCACATATTATTTATAAACAATTTAATTAATTAAAGAATTAACATGTTGGAATTCTTTCTTTATTGATTAATCTGACAATATATCAATGATGTATAGTTATTCCATTGAAGGAATCAAATCATATTCCCTCTTGTGGTGATTCACATGTGTTTCAAAAATACCCAAACATCGCCGTAGGAATCTCCGGGTGCTATCATGGTAGATCCTATCACTTGAGTCATCCACCTTTGATCGTCTCGAGAACCACTTCCAAAGTATTATCCTTCACCTTTATTGACTTAAGAGTAGGAGGTGGAGGAAGATCACTCTCTGTTATTGGGAGTGTTCTTGGAAAAGGGAGATCTCTAGGACTTGAGATAATTCTCCAAATCCGTTGTGTACAACGAAAACAAATGAATTGGATCTCATAGAAAATACTATAACTGGGTTTATATATCTCTAGGGTTAGAAATAAATAATTTCACAAGTGCCCTTTATTATTTATTTAATCCCCACAGAACCCCATGTCAAATAATAACAATATTATTATTATTATTTCTCAACATGTGCTTTACTTTCAAATTAAATTAATTATTATTTAATTAAATAATATTTATTATTTATTATTTTTCACTGGATCATTAAACTTGGTCCGCAATTCCTCCATAATATTTATCAAGAATTGAGTAATGAATATTTATTTATTAAATAAATATCAATTCATTATTCATAAATAAATAAAGAAATATTATATTCACTAAATATCAAATAAATATTTATTAAATATTCTTCTCACATTATATTCTCTTGAATAACTGGTACAAAAATATATGCGATCAAGAAAACATGAATAAATATTAAACCAATGTGGGAATAATATTTATTCAACTTATTAAATAATAAATAATATTATATTATTTAACTAATATTTTGGATTCACTTAGTATGTGATCCTCTAGGACTCTTTCTCAGTGGCATTAGGTGAAATAACCTAAAGTCCAAGGTTAGAATATAGTAACATGCCAAGGAACACATAGAGAATGAATTTAGGGATATAATGACTTGATACCTCATATGAAGGATTACTATGTAATATAATATTTTTATCATAATATATCAAATCAAAAAGGTTGTATACTGGTGCCATCAAACTATGTGCTCGATGTCTCCTTCTTTGACTTCCTAGAAATGGAACTTTTCCATAGAACACCATGAACATAGATTCATTTATGCTATATAATTTCTATAAAATATCCTAAGATATCAACTTTCGTTAAATAATAGAAGGTAAGAATAATTTCTCACATTATTCATTAATAAAGTATTACACATGACACACCCAACATATCCTACCTTGTTGTGAATATCTGTCATCACGGTTTTCATCAATACATAAAATTACATGACTTATAACACTCATTAATAATATTATTATAGACTAAGGATTAATACACATGTTCATATATAGGAATATCCAATGACACATATAAATGTGGATTTCTTACTAGTGGGTATCGTTCTCATAATACCCTACTGGATATTACCAAGGGAATACACCATGAGAAGGTTCCTCAAAGTCCTATGAGTCTCTAACCCTAATAGCTGGTATCATTTTTTACATTGAATGATATCATCCAGCTATAGACCATATATTTATGAATAGTTTCATATCACTTCTGGATTCTCATCATAGTGGGGAACTGCTATGACCATTTAGTGAGACAAACACTTTTAAGACATTATCGTATATTATTTTACACAAAAGAACCATCATGACATGATAATAAGATTATTAATATTAAAAATTATGAATATAGGTTATCATAAAGTACAAATAAGTTGGTTCTAGGGAACCAAATCCAATAGTAAAAAGTCAAAACATACTTAAAAAATAGACAATTAACACCCAAAATAGAGAAAATAATGAAAGATTGTTAACAAATGGGTAATAAGATATTATATAAAGATAATAAATTATATTATAAATATGATAATGGTTTTAGTATGTGTTAGTGAAATATTTAAAACCATTATATAGGAGGTTAATGTACATTCACTTGAAGGTAAACATAGGGTAAGGGATTTTCATCTCACATTTACATATGTGAGATAAATGTCATATTCACCACTTATTTTGTGTGGTGTATCCACTACCCATTTTTATATATTATATCCTGAATTATTTTATCTTCATGGTAGTTTGAGTTTCAATTTGAATTAATTCTTGTAAGGGGATTTTAATTAAAATTTACCAAGTGGTAAATAATTTCATAACCCAATTCCTTTTCATTAGGTTATGTTACTTCCTCATTGTAATTAATATTATAAGATTATGTATGAAATAAATATTTACTATATATTGTTGTATTTCAACTTGTTTTATGTTTATTTACATTTGAAACACATAATCTATTCATTGATTGATTCTCATATCAATGTTATGGTTCTTTTAAGGGATAACTTCACTATATCATTTTATTCAGGATTATTTAAACTTGAATTTCCATTTGAGAAAATTAATTGATAATTATCTACCAACCCCTTTAATTTTATCCTCCTTGGTTATTCATAATATTTATCAAGTAATAGTACCGTTTTCCCACTCTTTGGTACTCAAAATATTTTAGAATTTTTTCTTGAAGAAAACCTGACTTCATTTCTCTCTTTAGTGAGAGAACCTATTTTCTTATAAAAAACCTATTTTCTAAAAAGGTTTTAAAAAATGTTTTTAACCTTTCCAAAATAATTTATTAAATAAATTTTTACCCTTTTTGTCTTTTAAAAATGTTTTTAAAGAAATATTATTGTCACTTTTTGAATAAGGAACTTTTATAACCTTTTACCTTGAAAAAGTAATATTTTTTTCTTATATAACATGTATAGAATTTCCCACCGTTGTTTCATTAAAGCTTCCATTGTAAGTTTAAAAGATTAATTTTTAAAGAAAATGTTTTTAAAAGTGATTCTAAAAATGTTTTTTAAAATTAAAAGGATATTTTCCTCAATAATGTTTTAAAAATATCATTTTATTGTATTTCCATTAATCAATGGCTAAAACAATTTCTTTTTACTCCACTTGGGATGTGTTGTATTTATACAATCCTCATTCTTACTATGGATGGTTTATGATTGATTTGTCCAAGGATATTATTCAAATTCACTTCCTTGATTATTTTTTTGTCCCCTTGAAATATTCAATATCCTATGATCATTGAACATTGAATTTAAGATAATTATATATTCCATTTATCATTGATATGTTTATTACCTAAACTGTATATCATTTTTACATATGGTTTTTACTTTGATAGTTATTTGATTATCTAGGGAAATATTGATAAATCTATGTTCTTTATTCAATACAAATATTTGATAATGCATATTTTCTATTAATTAAATATATTACTCAATATAAAGAATGATTTGGACATTTAGTGGTGGTTGGGCCCAAAACTTTATATAGCCACTCAATACGTTGATAGGTTCTCATAAGACAAATTGGTTGTGCAAATTAAAAAGGTTTCTACATGTAATTTTAAATAGTCTAGAGGATAGATCTTGATAGAAGAGGTTTTCATGTGCCTGAGTGTAATTTACTGACCCAAATAACCACTAATACGGTAGTTGGACCAGTGGTTCACAAGGCCTGAAGCATGAGTCCTTGTATGATAGATGCTTCCGACTAGAAGCTAGGGTGTAAGGAGGTGATATCGGGGAGACTATAACCTCATGATCAAAGTATCACAATAGTATAATAGAAACTAAATACCAGAGAATAGTGGAAGAAGTAATAAATGAACAATAGAGTAGTAAAAGAAGGATAATATAAAATGAATAATAAAGTTGTCCAATGAAAACATACAACAAATTCATGCATATCATTATGATGATACAAAATCTAAAATAGTATACATACAACATGATACAAGATACAGTGTAGTAAAAAATAAATAATGAAAATAAAATTCCCAAGGGTGATCTCCATAGGCATCCCAAGCTCTAGATCTGTACTATGCTTCTAACTCATAGATACAAGCTAAACAACACGATCAATAAACCATGGTCTTACAAACACAAGGTCTACTTGGGTAGCCTGGTGCAATGGTGTCCCAAATATGGTGTGAGATATAAATCACAGTAGGTTACTACCCACTGTGTATATAAATAAATCAATTAAAATTGTAGCTTGGTTGGTGCGATGGGGTGGCATGTGCATGAGTCGCAGTGGGAGGTGCAGTTTCAAAAACTGCTGGGCACATATTTTTTGAATTTAAATACCCCACAGTTTGAAAACCGTGGGGTTTGTTGTGTGCCACGCTGAAACGTGCGGTGTGCCACATTTGACTCACCTATACCATGGTTTTCCAAAACCGTGGGTATAAGCTGAGACCCCTATACCGACGCCTCTCCAGCCCACGGTTCCCAAAACCGTGGGTATAGGCTATACCCACAGTTTTGGGGGCTATACCCATAGTTTTGAACCGTGGGTATAAGTCATTTTTCCAGTAGTGAAAGTCCACCCAAGACCATAAATTTTTTTCAAGAGTTTCATACAAAACCAATTATCACAAAGTCTTTCTTTCATGCAATCATTGACACGATTTGAAACTTGAAATCCACAAGGTCACTCAAGCAATACCAACTATTTATAAGTGTCCCTTCTTGGTTGTGTTCCTTCTACTTGGAAGGGAAATTATTCACTCAAAATGATGTGATAATCCCTAAATTAGGAGTGTCCTGGTCATCAGAAGAAGAGATAAAACATCTTATCATAAGATAACTAGGTCATATTCACCTTAAACATGCATGTGTTTCTCCTCTGATTCATGATCACTATGTCACAACATTAGAGAATTTGGCATGAAATATAGAACCAACCTAACCAGCGTGTCAAAACACCTGATCCTCTTAAAACTCCATCTTGAGAATTGGGACGAACTTAATTTAGTTTAACGCTCAGGTCACTCTACTCTGGAGATGACTTGAGAATTTCCACAATAGCTCAAGGATCAACGATTACACCAAACTCAACTAGTTTATTATACCATTTAGAAACTTGTTGGGTACTATGTACGTAAATGCATACTACCTTGAGGTTTCAAAATTAAGATGGAACATCCTTGATACTATCCATAGGATTTCCTCCATATGAATCCAAGTATAAAATGGATCACATAGAAAACTAGATCAAAGGTGCATTATCTCATACGACTATAAAATAGATTGATGACCTTCTGAGTCACCTAGGAAAAATAAACAGGTTCAGAAGACCTATTAAGTAGCTGACCATGCCCTAGGCATGTATAACCACTTTAAAATTAACATTACTTGATGCCCATGCCCATAACAAGGGTCAAGGATACAATGACCACCTGTCTAAACAAGGGTGTAATTTATAAACTAGAAGTCCTACCAGGGACAACGACACCCGAACAACACCAAACATCAGAAACTCATAGCAATTAACAAGGAGTTGAAACTCTAAGGGTGTTACCTACCTCGGGTATCCCCTTAAAATCACAAACTTAAACCCTATTACTAGGTCATGTTAGATAGAATCCACTAGGCCCTACTCCCATAATTTAATCCATTGATAAAAAATATAAATTACTATAAAAAATGCTCATGATTCTGTTCCAAGGAAACTCAAAGAGACATAAAAACTACCCATAATCAAGGGTGTAAAAAATGGATGCCACTTTAGGTTCCAATTTAAGTAATTTTATTTATTTAAATTAAATATTTAAACATTTAAAATATTTAAAGGATAACATCAAGTACCAATTATAAAAGAAGATCACTTGGTGCCTGATTTAACTAATTCCCTAAGTCAAAATAGGAAAGCTATATCAACTTCCTTTTTAAACATTAAAATTTTATTAAAATCCCATAAAAATTAGTCAATTTATGAATTAAATTACTTTCTAAATGATAATAGATAAGGTGACCTATGAGGGTACCATTAATCCAAATTGGGTTCATTAAGATGCAACCCAATAGAAGTTGTTTAATTATTGAAAATAAAAACACCCAAACAAGTCATATCATAAGAAACATGCCCCATATGACCTACTTGGGTCCAATTATGCATTTTAAAATGGTAATCACATGATCACCATGCCCATGTGATAGTCACAAGGCTTTAAGGAGGAAACTAATTTCATTTTAGATCAAATTTAAATAGATTTTACATTTATAACCCTTTAAAAATATAACATGGTCACATTTATATAATAGTTCTATTATATGGGTTTCTGTAACACCCCAGGTAAATAAAGAATATTAAATTTTCATATTTATCCATATTTGTGAATAAAATATTAATATGACTTTAAAGGGGACGCTATGCTCGATGGCGTACCCAACACGCAACAACGAGTTTCTTGGGAATCTTACGTTGCACTCTAATAATAAAATAATATTATTTTAAATGGTAGTTAACATGTAGCCGTTGTATTGGAGGGAATGGATAGAAATAACTAAAATATTATTATATATGTTTTTAAATGTTTTTTCATTTATCCAATAAAAGATAAAGGCTTAAAATACGGATAGAATTCAATTTTAGGCGTATATGCCCTAGTTTTCACTAAAGGTTCACTTATCGCCTTTTGATGGCGAACCGTCATTAAATATAGTTTTGTTCACTCTTATACATTCTATTGGACCAAATAAAACTCTTCTTAAGAATTGGGACATCAAAATTTACTTTGTGTAAATTTTTGGTATCTTTCCGATAAAGTTCATTTTTTAATGAATAGTGTAAAATGTTGTATTTTAATTCAAAACCTCTTTTTAATCTAATTTATTTATATGATTAGATTATCTTTTGAATTGGTTTTAAAGTGAAATTAGAATATATTTTTACCATTAAATCCAATAGTGGTCGTTGGAATTAATTTCACTTTGAAATCAGACTTAAACTAGTGTCAATCTTTTGATACTTATTGTTTCATAAAAACACGCTATTTGCTCTGACAGCGGGAATTAATTATTAAATTAATTAATGTGACTTATATGTTTTGAATTTTTTAAAATATACTTCATTTTTGAATTCATAATATCAAATATATCTTAGGGTGAATTTTGGGGATTTTTCTGAAAAACTTCAATTTTTGATGAATAGTGAAACCACTAAGTGGTACTTATAAAAACTGATTTTTCCATTTAAATGAAATTTTGCCATATTTGTGTTTTTAATTTCAAAACTCCAACTTACATGGTTGTCGTTAAGAATTAAAATGTGGTTCAATGGGATAAAAATAATTTTTTTTTTGTGAATAGTAACTTATTAAGTGTTTAATCGCGATTAGAGGTAATTAGTGTAGTTTAAGGTAAAAATAATGTTTTAATAATATGAGATGAGCTTGACACATGTCCTACCCTCATTGGATGTATCATGGCTGACCAAGAAAATCCATGGGTCAACTTGGGGACCCCATGGAGACACTTTGGTTGGGAAATGACATAAATAACTTTTTATTTAATGTTAAAGTAAAAATAACACAAACATGAGTTATTTTACTAAAACAATTGTTACATGGGGTTATACAAGTAAGATTTTTGATTATAAATAGTCATTGGAAATATAAAAAGATTTCCTACATCATAGTATTTTTTTTATAATTTTTAGACATTAAATAAATTAAATTATTTATGACATCATGATGATGCAGCGATGACCTCATTAATAAATGATTTAAATAAAATGAAATGATAATGTAAAATATATGACCTACACATGTCAAAAACCTATTGGATGGGTGGATTTCGAACCCTTATCACCTTAACCTCGAATTATATCAATGTGGGACCTTTTGAATCCGAAACTCATTTTAAAATAAAGTAACATTTCTTTACTTTCCAAGAGTGCCCCTCCTCTCCTCTTATAAAAGGCCCCCACATCTACCTCCTTACCCACACTTCCAAAGCCTTTGGATCGGCAAAACCCTGACCATTGTGTCTCTACACATCCCTATATAACTCCTTGAAGCCTAAATTTGGGCAGAAGTTTTCCCAAGGAAGCCTTTTAGCTCAAACCAAAGGGAGTTACCCGATTTTAAGGTAATGTCTTCACTTGAGTCCTTTTGTTTTGTTTTGCTTCTCCAACCCCCTAAACTCTCTTTATTCATTTATTTTGTAACAAATACAGTATCTTCAATATACTAGTATGTTTTTATAAGAAGGATTCGAGATACACTTACACACACCTACATCTAATGGTTAAAGAACATACTGTTTCTGTGGATGGAGAATTTCTGCCTCCCGAAACGATGATTGTTCAACATTCTTTTAACACCTTAAAAGGTGGACATTAAGATGACACTATACTTATATATGATATATAATATGTTTATGTTTTAATTAAGCTTCTTTATTTTTCATTTATGGCATACCTTTATGGTTTCCGTTATGGGTAAACACGATATCTTCATTTAAGGAAGTGCGGACTACCGCCCCCTCAAAATGATGTCATTCGTTAATGCCATATGTGGGACGTATAAAGGATGGATTTAAAGTTATTATATATGATGTTATACTGGAATTATAATATACATTTATATAATTATTATTTTCTTTCCATTAAAGAATGAGATAGAAATGAAAGTAGCGTTCATGCGTACGTACGACTTACCGTCTCCATGAACGGTGCATTTCATTTCTTATCCCAAAATGTAATGTATTATTATGAGTACATATATATAATGGAAATATATGATGTATGTTAAATATAAATGATAAATATAATTCTGGAATTAAAATATACATACCTCTCATATAGTTTTAATTCCACTAATACGACATAGAAATGAAAGTAGCGTTCATGCGTACGTACGGCTTACCGTCTCCATAAACGGTGCATTTCATTTCTTTCCTCTAAATGATTATGTGATATTATAAACACATTTATATGCTGGATATATATGATATATATGATATCCAAATCAGGAATGTCATTCTGGATATAAAGAACCTTTGACCACACGAACAACATGTAATTGTAAGAAGTCCACTTTCGACTTAAGAACCAAATATCGACAAAACAAACATTATTAACTTAATGATTACATAATGTTTATAACATGGAAATAAGTGATATAAAAGGAATAATAAGCTTGAAAAAGATTCTTAATCAAGTATAAATTAAATCAAGTTTATTATTCAGGAGATTAAAGAACGATCGAGTCAAGTCGGACCCGAGGTAGGGGATCCTACTCCTCTCTTTCTTTTTAAGTACACTCTTTTATGTCATTCCTTTTAAAGCTCATCTTTCTTGTTATTGGGATGTTATTTTATATTACTCTTACTGTAATTTTTATGTTCATGTTATGAGAGACCCTATTCACTCTCATCAATGCATTTTGGAAGTTTTGAGTGGCGCTGTTAGGCTACCGAATTTTCGTAAGAGATCCAACCTCTCTATTTCTTTTTAAGTACTCTCATTTATGCTATTTCTTTTCATCCCATCTTTGTTATGTTTGGGGATGTTATTTTATATTCCTAATACTTTACTTTTTATGTTCATATTATGGGATACCCTATTTGATCTCATAAACCCATTTTTGGAAGTTTTAAGTTGCACCGTTAGGCTGCCGAGTTTTCGTAAGGGATTTTTCATCTCACTTTTATTCCCGTGAGATTTATGCTACATTTGGCACAATTTCCCTCGAGTGGTGTATGTACTACCCATTATTTTACTCATTGTCTAATATA
The DNA here is from genome assembly GCA_963277665.1 of Viscum album. Lineage (NCBI taxonomy): Eukaryota > Viridiplantae > Streptophyta > Magnoliopsida > Santalales > Viscaceae > Viscum > Viscum album. The sequence goes on along the minus strand of OY728155.1, from coordinate 2,129,188,707 downwards.
CTTTCATTTATGAGTATTTACAACAATGTTGTATTGTCCTTCTTTCACGGGGTGCATGTCTCGAAAGATACCCATGTCGGTAAGGGAACCTTTCACCCTCCTCTTTTTGTAAAAGACTTCTTTTGTTACGTCTTTTAATTCACATAATATTATGTTGGGATATGTTCTTATATATACTTATTGATGTAAATTTTTTGTCCAAGTGATGAGATAGCCTTTTTTATCTCTCATCAACTCATTTTGATATGACGCCGTTAGGCTGTCAAGGGAACTTCTTAACCCAATTTCGATTGCTTTGGGTTCAACATGTAGTTATTGAATATGTCATCCTTTGAATATGTGTGAATGACCTTTGATTATTTTACACTTAATATCCACTTATATTTGGTGTATTCGTTTGTCACACATAATTATGTAATTGATTTATCCTTAAACCAAGGATACCGTCTTTGTAAGGGACTTCGTCTCAATCTCCTTTCATTGAGGCATATTTTGTTTTATACACAAACTTCTTTTATACGGTGTATAAACCCCTTTGACTTTTACATTTATTCAAAATGAATATTTTTTATAAGAAGCATTTACTAAACGACAAAAGGGCATGTTTTTGTCGTATGTATGTGGCGACAACGACTTCTCCGCCGCTGTGACCATTATTTGAGTTTCGACTTCCTCTACAAGCCATACCTTTTTTTTAAAAGAAAAATAAATACCATGTTTTACTTTTCTTTTATTTTGGTATTGAAAATAGTTTTCATAATATTTTTATATCAATGTGTGGTATTGATATCTTGTGATTAAAAGGTGGAAATGTTATGTTTCCTTTATGTATGTTTTATGTGATACGTTTATGTTATGGTTCTTGGGAATTGTTATGAAAACGGGTGGTTCCGTGATAAACTAAGGGCGGGTGAGCCCGATATTGCTCTCCAATGCATTGGGTAACGCAAAGGAGTGAAACATTAAGGTTTCTCCGAAGAGATTTAGGGAATATATTGTGATGGGTATTCCAAACGTAACCAAGAGGGTTACTCCCTACGTAAGAATGTTATGAATGCCTCAAGTTACCTTTTATGTATTATGATTTCTATGATTTATTCATTATTTGATGAGGTATGTTAAAGTGCCTATGTTTTATGGGTAAAGTATGATTTCATTCTTACGTATATATGAACTCATGTTTCCTTTAAATATTTTTATAACCCTTACTGAGCTTTTTATGCTCATCCCATGTTTTTGAAATGTTTTTCACAGGTCGAGGGAAATGTACATGATGTGATGATAGTGTCAAGGATGTGTCAAGAAAGAATCCGTGTTTTATTTTAAATATGTTTCCGTTGATGGGAAGAATGAATACTATCTTTTATGTAACCACTTTGTTTAAATGTGGAATGTAATGAATGTTTCATGATCTAATTCTCTAAAACTCTAAACCTGAAAAGATCCTCAATGTGTAATCTTGTAATAACTCAAGATTAAGTAAGGTTTAAGGCTGGGGCCTTATAGTTGGTATCAAAGGTTGGTTTAGATAAATTTAGAGGTTAGGGTATTCTTTAAGCATAAGTGACATTACCATAATGGTTAAGATTTCAGAAAGAGTCCTAGTTTTAGATAAAGTGAATGAGTAAGTATATCTTAGTGTTTATCTTCCTCATTAGTACATTATGGTTTTGTTGATATACTCACACTGACCTTTTTGGTTTTAGTAAATGGCTGGATCTAGCAGGCACCAAAGTAATAGTGGATGTGAAGGAAACTGTGATAGTTTTTTGAGCAAGAAAATGAGTGATATGGGGGCTGCAATGAGAACTCTTGTGATTATCCTCAACCAACTATCTGGAGTCATGATTGACCACCTAAACCTTGGTGATTTCTCTAAGGAATCATATATGCGAGAAACAAGTCCCTATGGAACTACAGGTAATAATCATAAAGGTAAGTGTGTTCAAAAACCTATGTGTCAAAGATGTGGAAAGAAACACCTAGGAAAATGTTTCAAAGGGACTGAAATATGCTATAGATGTGGAAATGAAGGTCATAAAGCAAGAACCTGCCATTGAAAAAGGAAGCATCCAGTTGACTCGAGGAAAGGGAAAGAAGTTCTTTCTGAGGGATCAATTGAATGTTTTAAATGTGGTGTGCATGGTCATTATGCAAACACATGTCCTATGAAGAAGTTTCGTGAATGGGATCACCAAGATCGTACAAATGTTCGTTTACCAATACATAATGCCATTCTGATTGAGGATGAAGAAACTGACAATGACCAATCAAAGGTATGGATTATTTCATAACTATTGTTTTCCTATTTTGGGATCTTAGGATATGATTCATGATTTTGTCTGTAGGAAATAAGTATTTCAGAATAAGTTGGAAAGGAATGGTTAATGGATCATGAAGAATGTTGAATGAGTAAGATGACAACATATAAGGGCTTCAAGAGTTATGGTGAAATTCTTAAAAGTATTAAGTCTCTTTTGATGATGGGGTTACATTAGAAGAATTTTTATATTATGTGTAACCCTGATGTTTAATATATGAAAATTTTATTCAAGGAATAGTTATATTTTCTTTTGTGGACATAGTTATAAAGAACCATTTGGGTTTATATGATCCTTACTTTTGAGGTAATAATGGGTTACTATATGTTATGATTGAAGTGAAAGGCATGAGATAAAATTGAGGTTAAATTATGTTATGGTTATTTTTGATGATTTTATCCCTTTTTGGGGAATGATTTGAGAATTATATAGTTTTGGAAAAAGGACAACACGCAGACCGTGTGACTACCCGTCGTGTCGGACAAAGCTGCGGGAATCGAACCCACAACCAAAGTGCGACTGGTATTTATTGCCTACCACTGGACTACGTGAAGTCCCTGGTTAGTTTGAATGATTATTTTTAGTTATATGATTTTATGAATTAAGAGTAATTTGATTTTGGGTTATTTATGAAAATGATTAACCTATCATGGAGGATATGTGATTAGGTTAATTACTTTTCAATACGAGACTTTAGGAGCAACTGATGTTGTTTGGAGATAAATGTTACGATTTAACTTGGAAGACTATGTGACTAAATACTTCAAATATTTGGGTTTCAATCTTAGTTTGGTTTACTTTGAAGAATTTTATGGACAAATTGATTACAGAATGGTCCTCGTTGAACTTTGGGTTTTGTTGGACAAATTTTGGAGATTAAGAATAGATTTTCTTTTTATAAAGGGTTATCCTTTTCTGGATTGTCTGATCTTGTACTAACCTTTTTGGTTTTGGTTTTGGTTAAAGTATAAATACATGGGAAGTATATAGTTCTCTTTTTTGGATTAGGTGACTCTCTAGAAGTTGATTATAGTACTCTTAATGCGAACAAGTCTCCCTAAATACTTGTCTTTTGGAAAAAAATATGAGTTTGATTAAGGAATCTAGTAAAAGTTGAAAGTCAACATGATAAGTGATTATGTTTCCTTATGAATAAATTCCTCAATAAAAAGTAACTTAAAACAAAAATGTTGTCTATTAACTCTTCCTACTGGGGAATCGAATACCGTTTAACCCATCACAAGTTTGTGATTTTCTTATGGTTAACTTTCTCCTAGACATGTTTACTATCACTCTCCCTCAAGAACATGACCCTTTGTTTTTTCTTCCATGTCCATGTTTTTCTACATGGAATCCTAGTATGGGTTAACTTGGGTGACCTCTGTACTTATCTTCCTTTATTTTAAAGTGATTGTTTTACCAACTCCTGTTCCGATGTTGGACTTTCAAGGATGTTTCCAAGCTCAATTTTGAAAATTGCGTGGACGCAATTCCCAAAAGGGGGGAAGGATGTAACACCCCAGGTAAATAAAGAATATGAAATTTTCACATTTATCCATATTTTTGAATAAAATATTAATATTACATTAAAGGGGACTCTATGCTCGATGGTGTACCCAACACGCAACAACGAGTTTCTTGGGAATCTTACGTTGCACTCTAATAATAAAATAATATTATTTTAAATGATAGTTAACATGTAGCCGTTGTATTGGCGGGAATGTATAGAAATAACTAAAATATGATTATATATGTTTTTAAATGTTTTTACATTTATCCAATAAAAGATAAAGGCTTAAAATATGGAAAGAATTCAATTTTAGGCGTATATGCCCTAGTTTTCACTAAAGGTTCACTTATCACCTTTTGATGGCGAACCCTAATTAAATATAGTTTTTTTTACTCTTATACATTATATTGGACCAAATAAAACTCTTCTTAAGAATTGGGACATCAAAATTTACTTTGTGTAAATTTTTGGTATCTTTCCGATAAAGTTCATTTTTTAATGAATAGTGTAAAATGTTGTATTTTAATTCAAAACCTATTTTTAATCTAATTTATTTATATGATTATATTATCTTTTGAATTGGTATTAAAGTGAAATTAGAATATATTTTTACCATTAAATCCAATAGTGGTCATTGGAATTAATTTCACTTTGAAATCAGACTTAAACTAGTGTCAATCTTTTGATACTTATTGTTTCATAAAAACACGCTATTTGCTCTGACAGCGAGAATTAATTATTAAATTAATTAATGTGACTTATATGTTTTGAATTTTGTAAAATAGACTTCATTTTTGAATTCGGAATATCAAATATAGCTTAGGGTGAATTTTGGGGATTTTTCTGAAAAACTTCAATTTTTGATGAATAGTGAAACCACTAAGTGGTACTTATAAAAATTGATTTTTCCATTTAAATGAAAATTTTCCATCTTTGTGTTTTGAATTTCAAAAATCCTACATACATGGTTGTCATTAAGAAGTAAAATGTGGTTCAATGGGATAAAAATAATTTTTTGGTGAATAGTAACTTATTAAGTTTTTAATCGCGATTAGAGGTAATTAGTGTAGTTTAAGGTAAAAATAATGTTTTAATAATATGAGATGAGCTTGAAACATGTCCTACCATCATTGGATGTGTCATGGCCGACCAAGAAAATCCATGGGTCAACTTGGGGACCCCATGGAGCCACTTTGGTTGGGAAATGACATAAATAACTTTTTATTTAATGTTAAAGTAAAAATGACACAAACATGAGTTATTTTACTAAAACAATTGTTACGTGGGGTTATACAAGTCATATTTTTGATTATAAATAGTCATTGGAAAGCTAAAAAGATTTCCTACATCATATTTTTTTTTTATAATTTTTAGACATTAAATAAATTAAATTATTTATGACATCATGATGATGAAGCGATGACCTCATTAATAAAGGATTTAAATAAAATGAAATGATAATGTAAAATATATGACTTACACATGTCCAAAACCTATTGGATGGGTGGATTTAGAACCCATATCACCTTACCCTCTAATTATATCAATGTGGGACCTTTTGAATCCGAAACACATTTTAAAATAAAGTAACATTTCTTTACTTTCCAAGAGTGCCCCTCCTCTCCTCTTATAAAGGCCCCCACCTCTACCTCCTTACCAACACTTCCAAAGCCTTTGGCTCGGCCAACCCCTACCCATTTTGTCTCTACACATCCCTATACAACTCCTTGAATCCTCAATTTGGGAAGAAGTCTTCCCAAGGAAGCCTTTTAGTTCAAACCAAAGGGAGTTACCCGATTTTAAGGTAATGTCTTCACTTGAGTCCTTTTGTTTTGTTTTGCTTCTCCAACCCCCTAAAATCTCTTTATTAATTTCTTTTGTAACAACTACAGTATCTTAAATATACTAGGATGCTGTTATAAGAAGTATTCTAGCTACACTTACACACACCGACATCTAATGGTTAAAGAACATACTGTTTCTGTGGATGGAGAATTTCTGCCTCCCGAAACGATGATTGTTCAACATTCTTTTAACACCTTAAAAGGTGGCCATTAAGATGAAACTATACTTATATATGATATATAATATGTTTATGTTTTAATTAAGCTTCTGTATTTTTCATTTATGGCATACCTTTATGGTTTCCATTTTGGGTAAACACAATATCTTCATTTAAGGAAGTGCGGACTACCGCCCCCTCAAAGTGATGTGATTCGTTAATGCCATATGTGGGACGTATAAAGGATGGATTTAAAGTTATTATATATGATGTTATACTGGAATTATAATATACCTTTATATAATTATTATTTTCTTTCCATTAAAGTATGATATAGAAATGAAAGTAGCGTTCATGCGTACGTACGGCTTACCGTCTCCATGAACGGTGCATTTCATTTCTTATACCCAAATGTAATGTATTATTATGAGTACATATATATAATGGAAATATATGATGTATGTTAAATCTAAATGATTAATATAATTCTGCAATTAAAATATACATACCTCTCATATAGTTTTAATTCCATTAATACGACATAGAAATGAAAGTAGCGTTCATGCGTACGTACGGCTTACCGTCTCCATGAACGGTGCATTTCATTTCTTTCCTCTAAATGATTATGTGATATTATAAATACATGTATATGCTGGATATATATGATATATATGATATCCAAATCAGGAATTTCATTCTGTATATAAATAACCTTTGACCACACGAACAACACGTCATTGTAAGAAGTCCACTTTCGACTTAAGAACCAAATATCGACAAAACAAACATTATTAAATTAATGATGACATAATGTTTATAACATGGAAATAAGTGATATAAAAGGAATAATAAGATTGAAAAAGGTTCTTAATCAAGTAGAAATTAACTCAAGTTTATTATTCAGGAGATTAAAGAACGATCGAGTCAAGTCGGACCCGAGGTAAGAGATCCTACTCCTCTCTTTCTTTTTAAGTACACTCTTTTATGTCATTCCTTTTAAAGCTCATATTTCTTGTTATTGGGATGTTATTTTATATTAATCTTAATTTAATTTTTATGTTCATGTGATGAGAGACCCTATTCTTTCTCATCAATCCATTTTGGAAGTTTTGAGTGGCGCCGTTAGGCTGCCGAATTTTCGTAAGAGATCCAACCTCTCTATTTCTTTTTAAGTACTCTCATTTATGCCATTTCTTTTAATCCCATATTTATTATGTTCAGGGATGTTATTTTATATTCCTCATACTTTTATTTTTATGTTCATATTATTGGATACCCTATTTGATCTCATAAACCCATTTTTGGAAGTTTTAAGTGGCACCGTTAGGCTGCCGAGTTTTTGTAAGGGATTTTTCATCTCACTTTTATTCCCATGAGATTTATGATACATTTTCCACAATTTCCCTTGAGTGGTGTATGTAATGCCCATTATTTTACTCATTGTGTAATATAATTTCATTTATGAGTATTTACATCAATGTTTTATTGTCCTTCTTTCACGGGGTGCATGTCTCGAAAGATACCCATGTCGGTAAGGGAACCTTTCACCCTCCTCTTTTTGTAAAAGACTTATTTTGTTATGTCTTTTAATTCACATAATATTATGTTGGGATATGTTCTTATATATCCTTATTGATGTAAATTTTTTGTCCAAGTTATGAGATACCCTTTTTTATCTCTCATCAACTCATTTTGATGTGACGCCGTTAGGCTGTCAAGGGAACTTCTTAACCCAATTTCAATTTCTTTGGGTTCAACATGTAGTTATTGAATATGTCATCCTTTGAATATGTGTGAATGACCTTTGATTATTTTACACTTAATATCCACTTATATTTGGTGTATTCGTTTGTCACACATAATTATGTAATTGATTTATCCTTAAACCAAGGATACTGTCTTTGTAAGGGACTTCGTCTCAATCTCATTTCATTGAGGCATATTTTGTTTTATACACAACCTTATTTTATACGGTGTATAAACCCCTTTGACTTTTACATTTATTCAAAAGGAATATTTTTTATACGAAGCGTTTACTAAATGACAAAAGGGAATGTTTTTGTCGTACGTATGTGGCGACAACGACTTCTCCGCCGCCGTGACCATTATTTGAGTTTCGGCTTCCTCTACAAGCCATACCTTTTTTTAAAAGAAAAATAAATACCATGTTTTACTTTTATTTTATTTTGGTATTGAAAATGGTTTTCATAATATTTTTATATCAATGTGTGGTATTGATATCTTGTGATTGAAAGGTGGAAATGTTATGTTTCCTTTATGCATGTTTTATGTGATACGTTTATGTTATGGTTCTTGGGCATTGTTATGAAAACGGGTGGTTCCGTGATAAACTAAGGGCGGGTGAGCCCGATATAGATCTCCAATGCATTGGGTAACGCGAAGGAGTGAAACGTTAAGGTTTCTCCGAAGAGATTTAGGGAATATACTATGATGGGTATTCCAAACGTAACCAAGAGGGTTACTCCCTACGTAAGAATGTTATGAATGCCTCAAGTTACCTTTTATGTCTTATGATTTCTATGATTTATTCATGATTTGATGAGGTATGTTAAAGTGCCTATGTTTTATGGGTAAAGTATGATTTCATTCTTATGTATATATGAACTCATGTTTCCTTTCCATATTTTTATAACCCTTACTGAGATTTTTATGCTCATCCCAAGTTTTTGAAATGTTTTTCACAGGTCGAGGGTAAGGTACATGATGTGATGATAGTGTCAAGGATGTGTCAATAAAGAATCCGTGTTTTATTTTAAATATGTTTCCGTTGATGGGAAAAATGAATACTATCTTTTATGTAACCACTTTGTTTAAATGTGGAATGTAATGCAAGTTTCATGATCTAATTCTCTAAAAATCTAAACCTGAAAAGATCCTCAATGTGTAATCTTGTAATAACTCAAGATTAAGTAAGGTTTAAGGCTGGGGCCTTATAGTTTCCATCCCTCAAACTATAAAGTTCCCATACACTTTACAGATTGAAATTCACCTCCTGTTAATAGAAACCACTTCACTTAATGATTTGAACTTTAAATTATTTTCCATTTTAACAACAATATTTAAATATATAAAACTCAATGATGGTTCGAGTACACATGTTAACTTTCCCCAATTATAAGGTTACTATAAACCTTACAACCGAAAATTGGTTCTTGTTTAATCGTAACCAAAAAATTCAGTCCATGAAACTAATTACATATTAAAAAAGAACAAGCATGTTATCATAATAAGTAACACCAAGAAACATGATAAATAAACTAGCATCATGGAATATAATCAACTAAGAATGTTATTAAAATTCCTATAATGGAATATAATAGGAATGATAGTAAAAAAAGAATGACATAACACCCAAGAAACATAATTCAAATCAGTAGGTATCCTACAAATTCAACTACATGGAACGATATATGCATGAAATGTGAATTTCTATTTGCCTATAATGATGCATGTAATGCTACTTTCTTTCCATACCGGACCAAGGGTAAAATACCATAAATCTCATAAATCAATACACAGTGAAAAGTACACCATTCAATCAAGGTGAAATCATAATAAACTGTAACAAAAAATAACATGAACAACAATACCATCCCAGGTTACTTGGACTTTTCCCTGAGGGTGGGGTGATCAGTCATAGACATGAATATTTAATAAGCACTAACACATTCCTAGTATCTTTTCTACTTTCCCAAAATAGAAAGATAAAGGAAAATAAATATTTGATGCCACTTTGTAATGTACTGACCTGAATAACCACTAATATGGTAGCTAGACTGTTGGTTCACATGGCCTCAAGAGCACCTCCCCATATGCCAGAGGCTATCGACTAGCAGTGTGGGTGTAAGGATGTGATTGTGGGTAGAATATACCCTCACGATCATAGTATCACAATGGTATAACATAAAATAAATACCAGAAAAAAATAGAAGCATTAATAAATGAACAATAGAGTAGTGGAAGAAGAATAATATAAACTAAATAATAAAGTTGGCCCAAAACAATATAAAACAAATGTATGCATGCCTTGATGATGATACAAAATCTAAAATAGTATACATACAACATATTATATGATACAGTGCAATAAAAAATAAATAAATAAAATAAAATCCCCAAGGGAGATCTCCATGGGAATCCTGAGCTCCAACTCATTCCTGTACTCCTAACTCCATGATACAATCTAAACATCATGAGAAATCAACCATGGTCCCACTAACACAAGGTATACTTGAGTACCTAGTGAAATGGCATCCCGAGTAGGGTGTGAGATATAAATGCCACTAGGTTACAACCCACAATGTCTACAACTAAATCCAGACCATGAATATAAACTAAGGAATTGTATATATATAATCATAACATTATACAATGTTTAATAAATAAATAAATACTAGTTGGATTAGGTTCTAATAGGATAGCTATCCGGCTCCAAATGCTTCGCACATGGTTGAAATGAAAAGTATGATCAATTTATCTCTATATATAGTAATAATATATATATATATATGTAGTTTAATTATATATTTCATCCACCTATATGAATCAATTACATGTAGACATAAGTTCCCATATACCTAGAATACTAGTTACTGGCTGGACCGGGGCATAACTCATATATCCATAACTAGTCTAAACGAGAATAAAAGATCAAGAAATAGGGTACATTCCCTACATCCCAATAGAGTGTAAGACATCACACATGATACTTAGGATGGTGAGTGAAACATCATGTCAACACTCTAAATAGGGAGTGTGGCACCTCATCCCAATGTCCTGTATAGTATTAATGGTGCGAGACTCCATGAATCAACACTCGATGTAAGGAAGTGTGATTTTCCACCATTCTCAACTATTCCCTCACCATCATTCTAAAGCTTATTTAATGCATATCATATAACAATAATAATTGAATCCATTAGGAAGTACCTCTCATGGTTTACATTTATCAAGCCCATTTAACAACAAGGGCATCATATTTAATTATAGCATGTACTAAGCATGAAAGATCGGTGTGGAATTACCACCCTTTATATTTAATTTCATTTAAAATGTTCAATTAACTTAAGGATGGTCTCCACTCTTGAAAATTCCATTACATTTAACAAAAATCACTTAAGCCATGATTATTTAGATATATAAAGTGGTGTGGTCATACCTCCCATTTCAATTCCAATTATTACATTCAAGGAAATACAAGCCATCATGAACAGTCTATTAAAATCAATGAATTACATTTAATTGAAAAAAACATAAAAATTCAATTACAAGGCTCAAATAAACACTTAGGAGGTTCCATGGTCAAGAGTAAAACTTCCTACATGGTAAATTCTCTTAATAAGTTATTCCAAGCACTTAGTATGGGTGCTTTAGTTTGGTAAACATTAAAAACGGAGGTAAAATCCATTTAGGACACCAAAAGAGGCCATGTACTAAACGTGCCTTATTTCAATAATGAAATCAAGTAATAGAGAAACACACAAGAAAAATGGACAAGAATGTATTAAAAAACTAATCAATTATTTTTAGTTTAGAAGACAACGCGCCTCATCCGAGGGGTTTTATTATAAAATCATGAAATTGTTTAACAAAAAATTCATTTGATTCATAATTAAACATCACATTTAGGAATAAAATCTCATTCCACCATTGAAAATAATTTTATAAGGATAATATAAATTTAAAATAATTAATAGGGTTCAAAATGACACTTAGTAGGTGCTATGGTTAATTGGGAAATTTCATACAAGGGGAAAATCCATTTAAAATCCAATCCAAACACTTAGAAGGAATTATGGGTATTTAATTCATTTAATTAAAAATAGAAATATAATCTGGATGACCCAAGGGGTGTCTATGTTAAAATTTTACATTCTCTATATTCCTGAAAAATCTCAATGGGAGTATTCCAAGGTGTGTATACCATTCTAAATTGAATAAAACATTTTAAGGAAATGTGCGACAAAGGCTGGCGTGCTGTGCAACAAAGCTATTTATAAAATAATAGAAACTTGAGAAATAAGCAATAGTCCTCCTATTTTATGCTTAAGAAATTCCAATAATCTAATTTCAAGGTTTTTTTTAGTCTGATTTGTAGGAAATCGACGAAATAGACATTTTTCCTGAAAATAGGGCAAATGAGCTCACACCAAAATAGCGCAACAGATGGAATGGAGAACTTGAAATAGATTAAAGAGGTTCACGGAGCTCACTGATGTATATCTATATAGATTGGTAATTTTTTATTTAGAATTAATATGATAGAGATATTTCCAATCCTAAGAGGAGGAGTTTGAGGGCTTATAGGTGAGAGGGAGGAGCTTCACATGACTGCTAGGAGGAGAAGAAAGAAGGAGAAAGAAATTAAAACCAATTAAGGAAAAATAGTAAATTTACCCCTAAAAATTGGGTTGAAGGGTTTGGCCGTATGGTTGGGCCAAACCGTGTGCCAAACATGCAATGAACAGTGCATGCATACTACCTAAGTGGAACTAACTATATAGGATAGGTGCATGGTTTGGATATACCTTTCACAAATCATGTGGGAAAAATATTCTTCTTTGATGCAACTATACAGTTTTATACTTGGGGCCACATGATTTCAAAAAACCGTGCACCTCTATTAGATCACCCAAACCTTTGATTTACATGAACCAGTAATCCCAAAACTCAATGAGACACCTGAGGGATCCCCTTGGGACTTTACCCTAGTATAAAAATAACACTTTGAAGTGTTCCAACACTTGAAATTATGTTCTAAATCCTGGTTCAAGGAACGGTCTGTCCAGTAAATTCTAAACATTCATATTCCCAGGGAATTTTACCTTGGCTCAAAATACGGGTCGTTATAACCTCCTCACCTTAGAAATTTTTGTTCCTGAGAAGCCTTCAGGAAAATAAAAAATATCACCTGACCTATAAGTGTTGTGAAGTCTCATTCAAATGGATGCATTGCATTTCCAAATTCCCAATGAACCTGTAAAAATCACCTTATTCTCATGACACTCAATCCATTAAAACTCTATCCAATTTTTATTTTCTGATAGAAACATCGAAATAAAGATTACCCAATCCCATTTAGCTAGATAGATGATCACATTGTCATCTTGTTAAACATTTGGACAAAGGTGCTCCCCACCTTAGGATTTTACATCAGAAGGGGATAATTATGAACCACAGTACCTCCACCATCTGAATTTCCTATAAAGAATGTTCTAAGAATTATAACAATTCTCTCGATGTGTGTTCTTCAATTGGGAGAACCCGATTACTTCTGAGGTCATATCAAGTACCTCATTGTAAAGAATAGTCAAAACCCAATTGACCAAACTGAAACTAGTCCCACAAGATTTCCTTGAAGTACACTACCGACCCTTACACCAAACCCACCTTAACTCGATAACATGTTTCAAAATAGTTCCATTCAACCATATCCATTTAACAAGAGGGATAACGAGTCAATCCACCTATGGATGAGCATTCCTAGAACGCTCGTATTAGACGACCGGTGTAAAAAAACTAAACTGTGATGTCTTCTTCCAAGGAAACTTGAATCCACTACAAACATGTCCACCAAAGTTCATACCTAACTTTTGGTGATATTCGTTGATCAAACCATAAACTGGTTATTTAGCTCATCGTGCTTTATCACGAATAAGGGTGTAACCATATTCCATCCCACTGGAATCATCACCATTTAAAAATCACCTTTGAACCCAGTGACATGATCGGGATAACCTTATATTTAACAAATGGAGTCCAAGGAAATAACCCAATGTAATCCATTATCCAGGTTTATAAGTGAGATATTAGTATAAATCCAAGACATCCACTTAAAAAAGTTAACTAATAATAGAGCGACATACTCTTGGTGGTTAAGTCAATGGAGAAGGATGGTGTCCAAGAGTCCTCCCAAGGTGCTCCTACTTGGGAACCCAAGTATCACTTAGGACTAACCATGCCTTGATAGTAACCAAATGTCTAGTGTTCAACAATGAGAAAACCAATGAAATAATCACAACTTATTTTAAAAATTTAACGTGACGTAAGACAAATTCTCTCTTAGAATATCAAGGAATATGTCAAGATAGGGGACATTATTTCCTCTTAAAAAGAGTACACTAAGAGGATATTGAATATTAAAAAGAAGATAGTAGAACCAATACTAGTCAAATTCCCTTTTAAGAATCTAGGCTTCACCTACTAGTGCACTGTTACAAATCGATCACAAGCCTTTACCACCCAAGGCGTCACATGATTGTTCACACTAAACCACCAAAGTCCACCCAAGACTAACAAAATTTCTCAATAGTTTCATGCATATATAATTATCTCGAAGTAATGTTGTAGAGAAATCACTCACATGATTTGAATATTTCAATCCATAAGTACACTCAATCAAGACCAAACATTTTGAAATGGTCTTTTTAGTTGTATTACTTCTACTTGGAAAGGCATGTATTCACTCAAAATAACATGAAGATCCCCACCTTAGGAGTTTCCTAGTATTAAAAAGAAGAGATGGACTAGATAATAATAAGTGAACTAGGTCATATTCACTTTAAACGTGCATGTTTCACTCCTATATGTCATGATCACCATGTCAGAACATCATAGAATTTGGCATGAAATCCAGAACCAACCTAACAAGTGTGCCAAAACATTCAATCCTCTTGAAAATCCATCACCAGCATTGAGATAAACTTTATTTCCTTTAACGCCCAGGTCAGTCTACTCTGGAGATGACCTGATACCATACACAATAACTCAAGGATCAATTATTCCACCGAACTCAGCCAGTTCATTATACCATTTAGAAACACAATATGTACTACATACATGAATGCATAGTACCACTAGGTTTCAAAATAAAGATGGAACATCCTTGATACTATTCATAGAATGTCTTCAATATGCATCCAAGTATCATATGAATCACACAGAAAACTGGCTCAAAGGCGCATTATCTCATATGACTGTAAAATAGACTGATGGCCTCCCAAGTCACATAGGAAAAAGAAAAAGGGTCACGAGACCTACTAAGAGGCTGACCATTCCATAGGAATGTCTAGAAAGCTAAAACCAAACATTACTCGATTCCCACACCTATAACAGGGGTTAAGGATACAATAAACACCCATCCAAACAATGGTTTCATTTATAAGCTATAAGTCCTTCTAGGGACAACAACACCTGAATGAAACCAAACGTCAAAAGCTCACAACATTGAGTATGGAGTTTAAAATAAAAGGGAGATAACAACCTCAGGATATCCTCTTATAATGTACAAATGTCGACCTTATCACTAGGTCATATTAGATAGACTACACAAGGCCCTAATTCTACCATTTAAGACATTTATAAAAAAGTGAAAGGCCTTTGGAAAATGATGACATTTCCATTCTAAGGAAACTCAAAGAGATATAAAAACTACCCTTGCATGAGGGTGTAAAAATGACACCACTTTAGGTTCCCATTTATTTCATTTAATTTATTTATGTTCAATATTTAAACATTTAAAATATTTAAATCATAACTTCAAGTAACAATTATAAAAGAAGAGAACTTGGTACCTAATTTAACTAATTTCCTAAGAAAAAACAGGAAAGCTATATCAAATTCCTTTTTAAACATTAAACATTTATTGAAATCTTGTCAAAATTAGGTAATTTACGAATTGAATTCATTTCTAGGTAATAAGAGATAAGGTGACCTATGAGGGTCCCATTAAGAAAACCTAGGTCCATTATGATGCAACCCAATAATAGTTATTTAATTATTGAAAATAAAAACACCCAAATGAGTTATCTCATAAGAAACATGCTGCAACTAACCTACTTGGGTCAAGTTGTGCATTTTAAAAAGGTAATCACATGATCTCCATGCCCATTTGATAGTCACAAGCCTTTAAGGAGGAAAAAAAAATTTCATTTCATATCAAATTTAAACATATTTTACATTTATAACCCTTTAAAAATATAACATGGTAAAATTTATATAACGGTTTGATTTTATGGGTTGCTTTCCAATAACCTATAAAGTTCCCACAAACTTTATAGATTATAATTTGGCTCTCGTTAATCAAAACCACTTCACTTAATCATTTTAACTTTAACATCCTTTCAATTTTAACAATAATCTTTAGATATATAAAACTCAAGGATGATTTGAGTAAACAAGTTATATTTTCCCAATTATAAGGAACCCATACACCTTAAAAATGAAAAATGATTTCCATTAAATCTCAACCAATAAATCTAGTCCATAAAACCAATTATATATTAAAATAGAACAAGCATGTTATCACAAGTAGTAACATAGATAAACATTCTAAATAGACTGGTAGCATGGAATATAATAAACTAATAATGTTATTAAAAATACCAATAATGACATATAATAGTAATTCTAATAAAAAAAATCATGAAATAACACTCATGGAAGACAATTCAAATTAGTAGGTATCCTATAAATGCAACTACATGGAATGGAATATTCATGACATGTGAATTTATATGTTCCTATAATGATGCATGTAATGATACTTCCTTACCATAAAATTCCAAGGTTTAAATACCATAAATCTCATAAATCAATATGTAGGGAAAAGTACACCATTCATTTAAGGAGAAATAATAATAAACTATAACATCAAGCATCATGAAGAATAATCCTAGGCCAATTTGAATTTTCCCCATGGGTGGGGTGATCACTCCCAAACACAGCTATTTACCAAGTGGAAACACATTCTAAGTCTCCTGTCTACCTGCCCAAAATAGTAATACACAGGAAAAAAAAGCTCTGATACCACTTTGTAACATTCCAACCCAACTAACCACTAATATGGTAGCTAGACTGTTGATTCACATGTCCTCAAAAGCACCTCCGCATACACCCGAGGCTTCCAACTAGTAGTGAGGGTGTAAGGTGGTGATAATGGGGAGACTATACCATCATGATCAGAGTAGAAAAATGGTATAACATAAAATAAATACTAGAAAACAATGGAATCAATAATAAATAAACAATAGAGCACCATAATAAGAATACTATAAAATAAATAATAAAGTTGGCCAAAGATAATATACAACAGATGCATGCATGTCTTGATGATGATACAAAATCTAAAATAGTAGGCATAAAACATGCTAAAAGATACAATGCACTAAAAAAAAATAAAGAAAATAAAATCTCTAAGGGCGATCTCCATGAGTATCCTGAGCTCTAGCTCAATAAAGTGCTCCTAACTCTTAGATATAATCTAAATAACATGAGAAATCAATCATGGTCTTGTGAACACAAGGTCTACATGGGTACCCCAGTGAAATGGATTCCCAATTATGGTATGAGATATAAATCCCAGTAGGTTACCACCCACGATGTCTAAAACTGAATCCAATCTATGTATATAAACTAAGACAGTGTACATGTATAAACATAACATTAAACATAAGATGAATAAATAAATAAAAACCAGTCGACTCATATTACAATATGACACATGGATGACTCTACCTGCTTCGTACATGGAAGAAATGAAAAGTATGATCAATTTTTGTATATATATATAGTAATAATATTTATATATATATATATATTGTTTAATTATATATTTCATCAACCTATATGAACTAAGTACATGCATACGTAAGGGGATATATACCTTGAATACTAGTTACTGAATGGACCAGGGTGTAACTCAGACATCCATAACCAGTCTAAACGAGCCTAAAAGATCAAGCAATAAGGTACATTACCTACACCCCAATAGAGTGTGAGAAATAATTCATGATGCCCAGGATAGTGAGTGAACCATCATGTAAACACTCTGGAGAGGGAGCATGGTGCCTTAGCCTAATGTCCTATATAGTATCAATGGTGTGAGACACCATGAATCAACACCTGATGCAAGGGAGCATGACTTTTCACCATGCTCAACAAATGCCTTATCATTGTTCCAACTCCCATTTTAAAAACATCATATAAAAATAATAATTTATTCCATGAGGCAGTGCCTATCATTCTTTACATTTATCAATACCATTTAACAACAAGGGCATCACATTTAATTATAGCATGTACTAAGCATGCAAGATCAGCATGGACATACCACCATTTACAATTCATTTCATTTAAAACGTTCAATTCACTTAAGGGAGGTAGACCCTCATGAAAATTACATTCCATTTAATATAAATAACATAATCCATGCTTATTTAGATATAGAAAGTGGCGTGGTCATACCAACCATTTCAATTCCATTTATTACATTCAAGAAAATTCAATCCATCATGATCAAGATATTAAAATTAATTCATGTAATTTAATTGAAAAAACATGAAAATTCAATTACAAGGCTCAAAGAGACACTTAGGAGGTTCCATGGTCAATAGGGAAACTGCATAAATGGGAAATTCCCTTAATAAGTTGGAAAAAACACTTAGGAGGTGTGATTTTGTTTGTTAAACATTAAAAAAAGAGGGAAAATCCATTTAGGACACCCAAAGAGGCCACATAATAAATTTTACTAATGTAAAAAAATGAAATCAAGGTATATAGAAACACCAATTAAAAATAGAAAAGCACATATTAAACAAATAATCAATACTTTTTAGTTTAGAAGACTATGCACCTCATCTAAGGGGTTTTGTTATAGAATCAACACATTATTTAAAAAAAATTCATTTGATTCATAATTAAACATAAAATTCAAGAATCACATCTCAATGAACCAATGAAAATAATTTTAGAAGGCTACCATACATGGAAAACATTAATAAGGATCAACATGACACTTAGGAGGTGCTATGATTAATTGGGAAATTGCATACAAGGGGAAACTCCATTTAAAATTCAATCTGAATTCTTAAAAGGAATTCTAGTAATTTAATTAATTTAACTAAAAAGGGAAATATAAGTCTAAACACCCAAGGACTGTTCGTGTTAAAATTTTACATCCTCTATATACCTAAAAAATATCAACAGAAGTATACAAAGGTGCATAAACAATTTTAAATTGAAGGATTTTTTTAAGTAAATGCATGTGGAGTGCAAAAATTCTATTTATAAAATGATAGAAACGTGAGAAATATTCTATAGATCACCTACCTTATTCTTAGGAAGTTCCACTCATCCAATGTTAAGGTCTGATTTGGTCTGATTTGGAAGAAATCAATGAAATATATATTTTCCTTGAAAATAAAGAAAATGAGATCGCACCAAAATAGTATAACAGATGGAATGAAGAACTTGATATAAATTATATAGGATTGAAGAAATTAACTATGAATATCTATATAGTCTAATGATGTTATATTCAGACTTCATATGAGGTAGATCTTTCTAATCATATGAGGAGGAGCTTGAGAGCTCACATGAGAGAAGGAGGAGCTTCACGCAACTTCCTAGAGGATATTAAAGAAGGATAAATAAATTAAAACCCATTAAGGGAAAAATATTCATTTTATCCCTAAAACTAGGTTTCACAGTTTGGATCCATGATTTGGCTAAACCGTGCTCCAACTGTGCGATGAAAAATGAGGGCATACTACATAAGTGGCACTAACCATGTGGGATAGGCGTATGGTTTGGGTAAAGCATGCATATCCCGTGTAGGAAACTTATGGTCCTCTAATATAGCCACACAATTTTCTGTTGGGGGCCACATGGTTTCAAACAATTTTTTTGCCTCTTTCAGACCACCCAAACCTTTGATTTCTGGGACCCGGCACTCCCAAAACTCAACGAGATAGTCGAGGGATCCCCTAAAGACTTTAAACAAGCCTAAAAACAACAATTTGAAGTGATAAAACTCCCAAAATTACATTCTTAATTCTATTTCAAGGAATGTCCCATCCAGTAAATGCCAAAAATTAAAATTCCAATGGAATTTTACCTTGGCTCAAAACACGGGTCATTACGCTAAGACATGACGTCCAATAATTAAGCATTGGATTGATTTTGATTCAGTATTTATTATCTATGAGATTTTCACTATGAAAAATTCTCTAGATACATTTAATTCTCATTTTATTGATTAAATAGAATGTGTTTTCAGTTTTTTATCTTTCCATATTGTTTACACACTTTCTTCTCAGTTTATCGATCACATGGCACATGTGTTTATTTATTACCTTTCCATATTGACTATTCTCATTGATTCATTATTACTTTCTCTATACTTGACCCTTAATGAGCATTTAAGATCAAACTTATTTTATTTATTTCCCCTAGATTCCATTAATTTTACTAAGAAATATATGCAAGGATATCACAGATGGAATAAGTTTATCCTCAGAAGAATTTTTTGTTGTTGTAATTAGTGTATTCATTTATAATACAAGACTCATGTATATATATGGTTTACCCAGAATACTAATCTATTTTAACCTTTTGGATTTGATTCCTTGTAATCATTCCAATTTAATGGAAGTAGATACTAGAACTGGGCTTATTAGGGTTAGGTCTCTAAAGTCAGTATTAGCTTATGTTGAATTTTTAATTTTTTTTAATTTTTAATTGAATAGTGAAAAATCAATTTTTTTATAAACCTGTCATTACTTTTCTTCAAATAAAGAAATTTAAAAGTCGAATTATATTTTTTATTTGGTATTAAATTGATATAAGATCCATTTTTTTACATTATGTTCAGAATTTTATATGATTTTTATATAAATAAATTGTTTGGATTAAAGCACAATATTCTGGAAAATAATTTTTCATCACATTTTATAGGTTAAATTTTCAATTAATTTTTGAAACTTATAGGAATTTAATTTAATTAAATGGATTCCATATTTGGAATGATGAGTTTTAAAATTAGTAAATTGGCCCCTTTTATTTTTAGTAATTATAAATAGTAACTGTGGTAAAATTTATCACCACATTTAATTGTAAATCAGGAAATTTTGGTTAAAAATATTGTAATACGGAATTATATATTTTTAAAACACTTTAATTTATTTTATTTTATGATTAAATTTCATCCATAATCATAAAAACTTAAAAAATATAAACTTTTTATGCCATTTAGCTTTAATTTTGACCTTTATAATATTTAAGTAATGGATAAATTAAAAAATGTCAGTCTCTTACTTTTAATATGTATAATATTTTATGATTGGGATAAAAAATTATTTTCTATTATAAATTTTTATTTGAAATTTTAATTAGTTTTTTCCTGTTAATTCGTTTTAATATATATTTTTGAAATAATTACCATAAATTTTAATGCTACACCGACATAGTGTATGTGAAAGTAGTAAAAAAAATCAAGTAAATGAATTTAAAAATATTAAAAGTAAATTTTTTGGTGATTTATTGTTACCCAAAACTTTTATTAATAAATATAAAATATTATATATATTTTAATTGTTTATATTATAATTTAATATTTTAATTTATGTATTTAAATTCAAAATAATCGTATAGTGTCAATAATGACATTAATGTTATTTTATGAAAATAATATTTTATTAAAAAATTTATAAATCATAAAAATATTCAAATAGGATAATGGGATAATATATGGTCTAAATTTTCATCCCTTGTCCATTTATGAGTCAATATTCACCTTATATGTAAAATTAAAACCCTTTAGTTCTGAAATATTTTTTACCATTATTAAGGTTAAACATGGTTAATGAAGGGGTTAATAAAAATGACAAGGTTTAAAATGATATCTAAACTGATATAAATTTTACTGGGTGATTATATTAGGACCATATCCTACTTATATTATAACTTATAAAATTTTGAAACCACTTTTCCATGAATATGTCTTTATTTCATTTTAATATTTTGAATAACTACAAGAGTGTCCCTCCCCTCACTTATAAAAGAAAACTCGTTCTATCATTTTATTACACATTACTTAGAAATATATCTCAAAAAAACCCTAAAAAATTTTATTTTTAAATTCCCTATCCATGAATTATAGGTTTTGTTCTCCTTAAAATACCATTTTAAGGGTCTTTAATGTGGTATTTAAAAGAAGTATATTGAAGAAGAATTAATCGTCTTTGATAAATCTTTTGAGTTTATTTATTCTTATAATTCCTATAAATCTATTGTACCCATACTAAAATAATAACTAAATTATGATAAATAATCTATGATTTTATAATTATTATGATACAATCATTTTCCATCTCTTTTTCATCTTATGAAAAGATAAAACATTGCTCGTGCGTACAAACAACTTACTATCTCCATGTAGTAGTGTAATTAATTTTTAATCACCAATTTACTTAGGTAGTTATAAATATGGAAATAATAAATATATATTATATATATGAAATAATTATTCTTCTTAAATCATACTATCAAATCTACATTCTTACGTTCAAATCTGTTGTAAAATGATAACATCACTTGCTTATACGTACAGACTACCACCTCCACGAAGCAGTGCAATCCATTTTTCATTTATTATTTACATGGATGGTAATAAGTATATATTTATCAAATATATATATATATGATATTATAATGATTTTTGAAAGAATAATTTTTATTTACCTTTCTTTTGTACCATCCATCTAAAAGTTAAAACAATGTTCAAGGATACGTATATTCTACCATCTCTATGAACATTGTAAGTAATTTTTCTATATCTACATTTTATGGATGAATATAAATATATATAATGAATATATATGAAATTTATATAGTTATTAATCTTTTTTAGATGATGGGACCATAATTATAGTACAAGGACCATAAATACAGAACCAAAATTCTCTTGAAAAATGAAACAGTTAACACAAAAAATGATGATTTTAATATGGAATTATTAATAAATGGGTGTTGAAATATTATAAGTGGATAATATATGATTTTATAAGTATTTGAATTAATCTATTATATAATTATAATAAATTCAAATTTATTATACCAGAGGTTATATTTCTTTCGATGCAATCAAACTTGTGGTAATAGATTTTGTCTCAATTTCCACTCCATTGATACATATTTAGTTTTATGAAGATATTTATGTTAATTTTGTGTATACACTAACCCATTTATATATTTAACATGAATATATATCTATTAATTTTGATTAATTTTTCAATTAAAGTTTATTCTTTTAGGGGGTTATAATTTGAAAGTTACCAAAAGGAAAGAATTTATTTTTCAATCTCATTTTTTAGGATTTATCTTATTTTAATTGAAGGAATGTTATAATCTATCATAAAATCTATTTATTTTCTTATCCTATACATATTTAACAAGTTTATATACTTACTTCTAACTTATTATATCTTTTTTAATTGAATCATGAAAACTAATATATAAAAGAAAAACTGATCTTATTTCTCTTTTGATTGGGTATATTTTTCTTCCATGCCCACATTTTTCAAAGTAGT
Organism: Viscum album; assembly: GCA_963277665.1. Classification (NCBI taxonomy): domain Eukaryota; kingdom Viridiplantae; phylum Streptophyta; class Magnoliopsida; order Santalales; family Viscaceae; genus Viscum; species Viscum album. The sequence goes on along the minus strand of OY728155.1, from coordinate 2,129,165,487 downwards.
TTTAAAAAATATTTTTTTATTTAATAAAATGATTTATCTAGGATATTTTATGTTATCCATAAATTTTTACAAGGTTTTAATGGAATATTTATAAAGTCTTTTAATAGGTCCATTTTTTAATTTTTTTTACAAAGAGTCTAAAGGAATATTTATTTTCAACATATACAAAATTAATAGATTTTACTACCTTTATAACCATTTTACTCTATTTTAGCCTATTCTACATGTTTTCCATGTGTTTAAAAATAAGACTCTTTAATGAAATATTATTTTAATATTTCTCTTGCATTTTCTAGAGGTCTCTATTTTATTACAAAAAACTATATTTAAGATGAATTGATTGTCATATTGTATATCTTATTAATTTTGTGGTCATTATTTTTCTCTTGAATCATTCAATTTCTTGTGACCATTTTTCATTATACTTTAATTTCCCCTAAAATATCCATATTATTTATATCATGAATATTCTTACTTCTTAAACTATATACCACTTCTATATATGATGTTTTACTATAAATGTTCCTTGATTGAATGGGAAAATATTAATATCTCATATTTTCTACTCAATATAGATATTTGCTGATAAAGAATATTATTTATGAATTAAATTTTTTATTCAATATATGAGGAATGAATTAGACATGTAGTGGTTGGTGAGGCCTAGTTATAGATGACCCATCTATGGATCGACCGGACTCATGAGACAAATTATTTGTCTAATCTTATTAAATTGGTTTTTCATGTCCACCTACCCTCAAATTAAAATGTATTAGAATAAGGATTTTATGGTAAAGAAAAAATAATCTATGATAACTTGAAATCCAATATTAAGTATTTTTTTCAATAAAAATTCAATTATCATTATCCATGTGATTACTGCATTGATATTATCCATGGTTTCATTTCATTCTCAAGTTATTGATTAAATGACATGAGATTTCAGTTATTTACCTTACTATATTGATTATGAATTATTTATTCATGATAGTTTCCAAAATATCTAACCCTTATTGATAATCTAATCTCACCCTTAATTTTTTCCCTTTACAAAGGATATAAAGAAGGATATTATGAACAATATCAAGGCAATAGAATTTTTCTTAAATAATATATTTTATATTTCCAATGTAATATGGGAATTATATATATATATATATATATATATATATATATATTTCTTCAATACTACTTAACTGATCATTCTTTCGGGATGATATCCCTTGTACCTTATGCTAATATAATAAAGTAGATGCAAACTCTAGGTTACTAGAGTCAGGGTACCTACTATTTTTATAAGATGTTTTTTAGTAAAAACCTTGGGAATTAGATTTTAAATAAACATATAAAATATTAGAATTATGATAATTACTTATAGTAATTGATAAATTTTACCATTATAAGGATTTTAATTTTATGGCTCAATATTCATGATTATTATGATCCAATTCTGTGCATTCCATTATTTAGTGATTTTTTTTTCTAATGAACTAAAAGAAATTGACACCAATAAACAATAAAGGGATTACCCTACCGAGAAAGACAACATAAATGTTGTTGGAACTGAGTAGATCATGGCCATATTAGGGTAGATGAATCAGGTTATAATGAATAACCTTTACCATATAGAGAAACCTATTATTCCATAGTGTGATTCACCAACATTTGATTTATTCAAGAGAAAATAACCTCTATCATTTAATAAAAAAACTAATCCATTGGTATTAAAATAATGGATTGAGTCTATTGAAAATATATTATACGATTAGGGAAATTACATTCAATACTCTAAATCAACATTTGATAGTCTATTTATGTGATCATATACCCAAACTCTCAAGGGAAACTACTTCCATAATTTGGGTTTTACTACCTATTCATGAGTGATATTTAGCTCATATTGTTGAGGAGAAACTTATCATTAAATATATTCCTATTGTATTAGAGTTTTTCGACATATTTCTATAATATTTTCCTAGCCCCACCGAATCATGAAGTCGAGTTTTAAATAGAGAACATACCTAGTGATCAATAATTTTCAAATGATCCATATATAATGGAACCAATTTATTTATAGTAATTGAAGAATAAAATCCAAGAAAATCTTGATAATTAATTCATTCAAGCTAGTGCTTTAACCTGGGGTGCACTTGTACATTTTTTATGAATAATGATTGGTCAATGCACCTTTTAATTCATTATCTATAAATTAACAAGATCAATATTAAAAACAAGTGTCATTACCACATATCGATGATCTGTTTGATTAATTACATGGAGCTCAATATTTTTCTTAGATTGATTTTAAATCTGGATATCATCAACTAAAGGTCAAGAAAGAAGATATACCTAATATTTATTTATGTATGAGGTATGGTCATTATGAATTTGTAGTAATTCCAATTAGATTCACCAATTATCCTTCTATATATATGGATTTAATGAATAGATAATTTAAAGACTATATTCATCAGTTTGTGGTAGTATTTATAGATAATTCAATTATATATTTGAATAGAAAGGAATAGCATGAAGAATATTTGATTATTGTGATGATGACCCTAAGGAAGAAGAAGATATATGCCAAATTTACTAAGTGTTAATTTTGAACATAAAATTCTCATTCTTAGGTCATGAAATTTTGAGTGAGGTTACATCATTAGATCCTTTAAAGATGAAAGTTATTGATCAATGGAGGAGACCAACTATGTTACTATGGTTCATAGTTTTCTTGGGTTGGCTTGATCCTACTCATTCTTTGTGATATATTTATCATGAATATATTATCCACTCACTAAGTTGACTTAATAGGGGGTTAATTTCTTATATATAGATGAGTGTGAATAGAATTTCAAATAAATAAAGTGATGATTGGTCTGAATTCTTATTCTTACACTACACTTAAATAGATTAGGGTTTTTTATTTATAGTGATACATAAAATAAGGGGATGGATTGCATCCCCATATAGTATGACAAGGTAATATAATATTCCTATCTATAATTAAAAATTATTGAGAAAATAACCCGAATCATGTTTTTGAGTAGGCAACAATAATTTTTTCATTGAAGATATGGAGGCATTATTTTAATGGCGAAATATTTGATATATATAATGATCATAAAATATTGATGTATATATTTACCTAGAAAGAGTTTAATATGTTCAAGAGAATATGGTTGGATTAGATCAAAGATTATGATTTCTCAATACATTACCACCATGAAAAGGTGAATAAGGTAGATGATGCTTGGGTCAGAAAACCATACTAGTTTGTCCATGATGATGATTTAAAGAGAACTATTATTTATCGATTCAGAAGTTATAACTTGAAATATTGAGGAAATGGTAAAGATATTATCATTCTTATATAAATGTTCAACCATCCATACATGATATGATTAAGAAGGTACAGAATGAAGATGTGGAATTATAGAATAAGGTGGATAATTTTACTGAGTTAATCCATGATCATGTTGAAATAATAAGGTTTAGGAATCAAGTATGCGTTATATCAATGCCATATTTGAGTAATGAACTAATGGATGAAGCTCATAATTCACCATTCACTATTTATCACATAATTATGAATATGTATAGAGATTTGAAAGAGTATTATGGTGGGATAACATGAAAATGGATATTGTAGTGTATATATACCAATGCCTAGTGTGTTATAAAGTTAAGGCTGAGTGACAGAAGTCAGAGGGGATATTACAACCATTACTTATAGAAGAATGAAAATGGGAAACAAATTCCATAGATTTTGTTTTTATACTCCCAAAAACATCTAAATGGAACAATTCAATTTGGTTTGTAGTTGATCACCTTAAAAATCAGTACATTTTTTTCAAAATTAAAGAATATTTATCTCTTGATTAACTATCTCAGTTATAAATTAAGAAATTTGTGAGATTTTACATAGAAACACTCTAAATTTTACTTTATTGAGATCCTAGGGTTACCATTATGTTCTAGAAACGTCTTCAGTAGGATCTGGACACATAGATGAGTTTTAATACTTTTTATCATCCTCAGACAAATGGTCAATGTAAGAGGATGATTCAAACTCTAAAAGAAATGCTCAGATATTTATCTATGTATATCAAAGGTTGTTGGGATCAACAAGTTTCCCTTTTTTATAATTTTATTACAATAATAACTTTCACTCTAGCATTCATATGGATCCTTTTGAATCTATATATGAGAGGCACTTTTGAACTCCAACTTATTGGTTCTGAAGTCAGAGATAGAAATCTATTAGATCCTGATCTATCTTTGGAAATAGTATATATGGTTAAATCTATTTAATAATACATAAGGGGATATCAGAGTAAACAAAAAAATTTTCCTAAAAATTTATGGTGAGATATAGAGTTTGAAGTTTGTGACAAGTTATTTCTATGAATATTTCCTTGGAATAATGTTATGTGATTTTGAAATAATGGAAAGATGAGCCACATATATATTGGCCCCTTTCAAATTCTTGATCATATTAGGATGGTAGCTTATCACATATTGCTTACACTGAATCGCTCTCAAGTTCACTATGTGTTTCATGTATCCCTCTTAAGGAAGTGAATAACTGATCCTTCACATGTAAAAAAATAAGTGTTCATACCATTGGAGAAAGATATGTCTTATAAGAAACAAACAGTGAGATTCTTGATCTTAGAGTGAAAGTGGTATGAAACTGGACCACCCACCTAGTCAATGTTTTATGGGGAAATCATAAAATTGAGGAATCTATATGGTAACCTAAGGATGTAACATGGTAGAATCATCCTTAGTTTTTTGCATCAAAGTGATGGAATTTATAGGTCTAAATTATTATAAGGGGGAAGAATTTAATACCCCAATATTTTATAATATATTTTTATTCAAATAAATTTAATTTATTCAAAAGGTTTAAATACCTGAAACATTGAGTTTAAACGAACTATGACAAATGATTAAAATATGATTAAATAAAATTCATTACCTAACCATTAGATTTAACGATATGAATAAGATTCACCACATTAATTTTTTTTTATTTAATCTAAATATATTGACTAAATCTTAGGAAATAAGTACTCAATTTTTAGTAAAACCGTTTTATGCTTCAATAATATGTTTTCTTCAAAAATGTTTTTTATTATATTTTTGTGTGTGATTGTTATAATTAATTTCATCTAATTTTATAAATTTAATTTTATAAAAATTAAATAATTTTTTAAATCATTTTTTCAATATTTTCTTAGGTTGATATTTTAGGTTTTTTTCTAAAAAGGTTTATTTTTTAGTGAATAGTGAAAATACAATTTTTTTTGTAAAACTATCATTCATTTTCTTCAAATAAATTAATTTAAAAGTCTCATTAAATTTTTTATTTGGTATTAAAGTGATATAATATCTATTAAATTAGGATCACTATTTTATATTATTTTGATATAAGTCAAATCTTAGACTTAAAAACACAATTTTCTAGAAAATAGTTTTTGATCGCATTTTACAGGTTTATTTTTAAATTAATTTCTGTAACATACAGGAATTCAATTTTATAAAATGGATTCCATAATTTTAATAAAGTGGTTACAACTTTTTAAATTGTTCGCTTTTATTTTTAGGAATTATAAATATTAATCATTGTTAAATTTATCACATTGATAAAGGGTAAATCAGGTAATTAAGATTAAAAGTAATATAATAAGGCATTAAAAATTTATCCAAAAATTTATTTATATTTGATTTTATGATTCCATTTCATCCATAGTCATTAAAACTTAAAAAATATGACATTTTTTCCACTTATATTTTGTTTTTACAACTATAATATTTAAGTAAAGTATAAAGAAAAAAATTCCACTCTCTTATAAAATATATAATATTTTGTGATAGGGATAAAAATAACTAATTTTTAGTTATAAATATTTATTTTAAATAATAATGAATTATTTTTACCGTGGTAATTTATTTTATATTTTTAGTAATGAAATAATTACATTAAATTCATATGCTACCCCAACAAAATGCTTGTGGAAATAGTAAAATGATCGGGTAAATTATTTTAAAAACTCTAAAAGTAATATTTCTTAAGTGATTTATAGTTGCCAAAATTTTTTATATATTAATATTAAATATTTGGGATATTTTAAAGGTTTATATTATATTTCCATATTTTTTTATGTCTTTAAAGTCTAATTTTATGAATAGTGTCAAAAATTACATTAATGATATTTTATGAAAATAATATTTTATTAAATTATTAAAAAATAATAAAAAATATTGAACTTCCAGAAGAGTTTAATATATGATCAAAATTTTCATCACATTTCCATCTATGAGCCAATTTTAACCTTATAATTAAAATTACAACCCATTATTATTGAAATAGTTGTTACCATGATTATGGTTAAAAATTGTTAATGAAGGAGTTAATAAAAATGATATGGTTTAAAATAATATTTTAACCAATATAAAGTTTTTTAGATTGTTTTATTAGGAAAATATCCTCCTTATATTTAAATCCATTTCATTTTGGAACCACTTGTCCATGTATGTGACTTTATTATATTTTAGTATTTTGAAAAATTACAAGAGTGCCCCTCCCCCATTTATAAAAGGACACCCCTTCTCTCTTTTATTTACACCCTAAGAAAACTAGATTGACCAAAACATAATTTTTTTTATAAAAATATCTATTCATTAATTATAGGTTATGTGATTCCTAAAAAACTATTCCAAGGGTCCTTAAGGAGGGATTTAAAGGAAGCATACCAAATAAGAGATAATCATCTTTACCGACTATTTCAATTTTATTTCTTTTTATAGTTTCTATAAATCTTTTGTAACCATTCTAAAATGATTAAAAAAGTTTCACCAATATAAATAGATATTATTATTATTATTATAAAACCATTCTTCATCACTTTTATATCCTATGAAAAGTAAAAACATTGATCGTGCGTATATATGACTAACCATCTCCACATAGAGGTGTAATTAATTTTTCATAACCAATTTAATTGGATGGTTATAAATATAGAAAAAATGAATAAATGTGATATTTATTAAATAATTATTATTATGAAATTATAATATCAAATCTACCTTATAACCTTCCAATCCATTTGAAAACGATAACGTTGCTCATGTGTACTTGAAGCGATGTGATCGATTTTTCATTTATACTTTACATGGATGGTAATAAGGATAGATTTAAGGAGTATATATGATATTTATGATATAATAATTAATGTTGAAATTTGAATTATTATTTACCTTTCTTTTTCCCATCCATTGAAAAGTGAAAATATCGTTCATATGTATGTACGACTTACCATCTCCATGAATTGTGTAGTTAATATTTCTATATATAACATTTATGGATGAATATAAATATATATAAAGAATATTTATGATATTTATATTATGTTTTAAATTTTTGAGATTATAGAACCCCAATAAATGTACAAGTATCAGAACTACTGAACCAAAATTCTCATGGAAAATAAAATAGCTAACACCAAAAAATGACAATTTTTAATAACAAATTATTAATTAATGGGTATTCAAATGATATAAGTGCATAATATATGATGTTATAATCATTTAACGGATTATTTTATATAATTATAATAAGTTTAATTTATTATACAGGAGTATATATTGCTTTCAATGTAACTCAAACTTTAGTTAAGGGATTTCATCTCAATTTTCACTCTATTGAGACATATTTGGTATTATACAACTATTTTATTTGTGGTGTATATACTACCCATTTGATTCATTTAACATGAAGATACATATATTAACAATGAAAAATGTTTCAATTCGTGTATATTCTTATAAGGGGTTACAATTTTAATGTTACCAAATAGGTAAGAATTTTTTTTCAATCTATTTTTTTGCGATTTCTCTTATTTTCATTGAAGTAGTATTATAATCTATCATAAACTCTATTTATTTTATTAACCTATAGATATTTATGTAGGTTCCATATTTCCTTCCAACTATTCCTCTCTTGGTCACTTAAATCATGTAATGTAATAATTAAAATAAAATTCCATATTATTTGTCTTTTGATTGGGTATATTTTGCTTCTATTTCCATATTTTTAAAAATTGTTTTAAAAAATTCATATTAATTTACTCAAATGAATCATCAAAGAAATTTTATGTTATTATTAAAATTTTATAAGGTTAAAAAAATATTTATACTATTTTTTAAAGGGTCAATTTAAATGTCCTTTATAAAAAGTAATAAGGACTATATCCATTTAACGTATGTGATGTTAAAGGATTTTTCTGACGCTATAAACATTTTACTCTCTTTTAGATTATTCCACATGTTTTTCATTATTTTAAAAAGAAAAATATTTAATAAAATATTATTTTAATATTTCTCTTCAATTTTCTAAAATAATTTATTTTACTACATAATCTATATTTCAGATAAATTGATTTTCATCTTTTATCTCTTATTAATTCTGTAGACATTAACTTTCTCTTGAAATATTCACTTTCTTCTGATAAATTTTCATTAGACACTACATTATTATTAAATATCCATATTCTTTTTATGATGGATATTTTTATTTCCTAAACCATATACCATTTCTTAATATGTTGTTTTACTATGAATGTTACTTGATTAATGGGGAAATCTTAATGTTCTATATGCTTAATCAATAAAAATATTTATATTATTTGGTGGAATGGGGAATTTTAAAAAAGTAAAAGACTAATTTATTGAATTAAAATGAAATTATAGAATTATAAAATGTGTTTTTTTATAATAATAATTTTTTTGAGAATAAAGAAGATCATTGGGGCCTCCATTAAGCCAAGTCAACTCATTTTCTGTAACTCCTTTGTTTTAAATTCTATCAGCCATGTGGTTTGCTTCACAAAATTTATGTGTAATGATATAATTAATAGACAAGAGAGAGTCCATACAGGCAATCCATCTGGTTGTATTCTTCCAAGATAGATGAATTATTACATTTCTGATCATCTGCACCATAGTGATAAAATCACATTCAACCCATAAATTAAACCATCTTAGATGTTTTTTTTTCTTCAACTATGTTTATGATCCTGAGAATTTCAGCATCCATAGATGTGGCGATGCTTCATAGACCAAAGAAACAACCTATTTCATTGCCTACATGGTATCTAAATATTTCACTATACCTAGATGAACATGGATTACCTCCTAAGTCATAATCCATATTATATTTGATCCATCCAATAAAAGGAGAGATTCATAAGACTTCCAAGGTTCCACACAAAGGATGATGATTACCTATAATTCCAAAATTCTTAAAAATAGTAAAATCATGTAAAGAATTTTCACAATAACCCATTTGAATACTTTTTACCTATTTAAAAGAATCAATGATGTGGGGAAGAGATATTTTTATATATAATAAAATTCTTTCATGTATATATTTGTTGCGTCTTGTCCTAGTAAAATTGAGAGTTTCAACATAGGCCACCAAAAACAAATTTTTGAGCTTCTTTGAGAGATGCATCTACATACTACTAGAAAAGTGGGGCCTGATTATAGATAACCCTTCAATGCATCAACATGTATTATGGGACAAATAAACTATCTATCCTTGTTAAATGGGTTTTTGGTGTATACCTTCCCATCGATTCATTTTTCTTGGAATAAGGCTTTAATGGTAAATATATCAAAATGCTTGAGAATAAGATGTCCAATATCAAGTATTTATATCATTGAAAATCTAGTTATCATTATCCTGAGATTGCATTGATATTATCCATGGATGCATTTTATGCTCATGTTATTGATTACGAGACACGTGTTTTCAATTATTTACCTTTTAATATTGATTATTCCTTATTTAGTCATGATATTTTCAACTATACATAACCCTTACAGTGCTTCTAAGCTCACCCTTTATTTTTTACTTTCATAAGGACATGGAGAAGGATCTTATGAATAATATCAATTATTCTGAGAATATTTCTTATGTTATGTATTTTATATTTCAAATATAATATAGGAATCATGTATGAATCTATTTCTTCAAGACTACTAAATTTGATCTGTCTTCTGGGATGATATCCCTTGTATATTAAACCAATGTGAAAAATTAGACATCGAATTTGGATTATTGAAGTTAGAGATTCTATAACTCATTTTCAAAAGTAAATGTTTTTAATTTTTTCAATTCACCCATTATGAAAATAAATTTTTAAAGTGTCTTGTTACTTTATCTTTTTATGGTAATAATAATTTTTTTTATAAAATCTATTTTTTATTTTTATTCAATATTTTTCTTATATATTAAAATTTAATCCTACTTTTTATCTAAAAAGAAATTATTTTTTGACTATTATAAAAAATTTATATTAAAATAATTTTAAAAGATCAAGAATATTTATTATTTCCAATGTGAGTTTTCTTAAAATTTTAAATATTTATTTCATCTAAGCCATTTTCATTTGACACATCTTATTAATGATAGTGAATATTATTTAAATTGTACTATCCACATTATTTATTTTAATGGATTATGAATGTTTTCAACTATTAATGAAATGATCCATTATTTTTATTGTCTTGAACAATCATTAAAGGATTATTAACCAAAATTTTCTTCCAATTACTTCCCTCTATGAATACACTATTTTCAATTATTTTGATTGATGGGTGTTCATCCAGATTCCAAAATTGACTGATTGGGGAAATTATTGTCATAACCATATATCCTTTATCTATATGGTGTAAATACCATATTCTTTACTATCTTGATTAAATGGTATTTAAATATAAATTTACTTGATACAAATTTATTTTTTATGAGTTCATCATTTTTTTATTATTGATGGAATTATGAATTTTTTCCTTACCAAATTCCATTTGAAAAGGATATTAAACCCATTTTAATTCCATGATTTTTTATGATATGATTAATGTTAGATTTCTTATGGAATAAATGTGTATGAATGATGGTGGGAAGAGTCCTATATTTCCTTCCAATTCATTATTTAAGAGTTTATATATTATGATATTAGTTTTAGTGAGTATGTTTTAGTTTATAATAACCATGTGAATTGATGGTGTGGGTCATGAAGGTTATATTCCCTATATTAATGTATGTGGCATATTTGAAAGATGTTTCGTAGTGTTATGCATATTCATAGTGTTATGTTACAATCTCATGGATCATATTTATTGATTCAATATAGTGACCCAAGCTTGAAATACATGGATATTACATCATTTTAGATGAATATTCTGTACATTATAAAAATACATACCTGAGGACCGTAATAGTTTAGTGTCTTTGGAAACTTGGAAACAAAATATTATATCCTGGTGAAAGATCTTCAACATCTCCCATAAAGATCTCCACCTTCAGTACCTATACCTATAACCTTTCTTCATATCCTAGGGAAAGGAAACACAGGAAAGGGGTGAGCTCAAATGTTCAGTAAGGGTAAACAAGGGAGACATGTAAGCATAATTATGATTATAAGGGTATGAGAACATGATCATGAAAATATAATATCATGACCTGCATATCAAATATCATATACATGAATCATGGTTTAAATATTTATAGTTAATCAGACATGAATATTAAGGAAATAAAGAACATAATCCATGAAAGCATAACATAAGAATAAAACATGGAATTGTGGTAGTCACAAAAGCATATATAATTATTTCCACAATAGTCAAGGATTTTATGCTGAGACCATCTTAGTAGATAAAATCATCTACTCAACTAGGTACACCCTCATTCTAGCCTTGTATTACCGAACTGGGTACACTCCCATTCCATCCCTATATTACTGAACTGGATATACCCCCATTTGAGACTTGTATTACTAAATAGAGTTCTTTTCCCATTTTAGCCCTATAATAATGAATCAAGTTCTTTTCATGTCTCATCCATGTCTATATCATTAGCTATAAATCTTTACACAATGCATTGGAGGGAGATATAGGTCTCACCTATCTCATAGTGAAATCATAAACAATTATATCATAACCCATGCAATGAAATGGGTATCATAAAGATGTAAACATATCATAAAATGTGGAAAAAGATATAGGTTACATAACCATTTAATATAAAGAATAACCCATAAAAGAGAAACAAATTTCATAAATATATAACCTGTAAAAGAGAAAAAATTTTCATAAACATATATCCCATGAAAGAGAAATGGATTTCATAAACATGTAACTTGTGAAAGAGAAACAAATTTCATAAACATATATTCTATGAAAGAGAACCAGGTTAGATAAAGACCAGGATATTAAGAATAACCCATTCATAGAAAGAATATGAATGGAACCATTAGATCATTTCCTAGAAGGGAAAAAGTTACATCAATGAATGTCATCTTAGATGGAAAATAATTTTGAAATATCTTTAAAAAAAAATTCTTGAGGAAAATACCATTTATTCTTTGAAAAAGGATTTTAATGCGTAAAACCATTTTAAAACCATTTTCTTAGAAAATACCTTGAAAACTTATAAATAAGACTTTGAATCAGTTTGAAAAAATTTTCCTTCAAAACATATAAAATAAGCTTGAAAAAATTTTAAAAATATTTTTATTTGAAAATAATTTGAAAAAATATAAAGAAATATTGAAAATGTTTTGAAAACTTTTTTACTTTAAAATATATGAAATAATCTCTAATTTTTTTTGAAAATCATTTCTTTGAAAATACTTGGAAAACTTATAAATGAGGCTTGAAATCATTTTGAAAACAATTTTTCTTGAAAACTTATAAAGAAATCTTGAAAACATTTTGAAAATAGTTTTCTTTGAAAATCTATTTTAAAAACTTTTTCTTAAAAATTAACCTTTAAACATGAAAATAAATATTCAAATGATTGATGAAGGATAAATTAGTACATGTCGTACGATGTAAAAAGTATATTCCTTTTTCAGGGTAAGAAGGTTAAAAAAATTCCTTGTGTATAAAGAGGTAAGAAGATTCATTTTAAGAGATTGGTAAAAGGAAAAAAGGTAAAAATTTCTTTTAATGTTCATTGGTGATTAGTAGAAAATACTTAGAAAAACATTTTAGAGAGCATGGTTTTCCAACCGAATAGAGGGTAAAACTGAACTTTCTTAAAAACACTTTATTAAGTATCTATGTACAAAATAGTATAATTATGGTGCCAATACATTATTATAGAATTAATAAAAATAGGGTAATAAAATTATTTAATATACTAATATATGGGTTGTAAGATTTCATCAAAGGAAGCATAAACATAAACAATCTTGAAAAGCAATGATATTGTATCATTAAACTCTTATAACTTGGTAAATTAGGATCATAATATCCATTCAAGAAAAGGAAATTATATGAATATTAAAATACCATTAAATGAAGTAAATTAATTATATAACATGTAAAATGGAATTATATACACCTCGAAAGATAATTTAGGATCATAACAAAACACGAGTCTCAAAGAAGAAAAATTGAGACAAAACTATTTTACCACATTGGTAACTTTTGAAACTTAAAACCCATGAAAGAAAGATAATATAATGGATATTTAAATACAAATAAATTTAATTATACGATATGTATAATACAATCATGGGTAGTACATACACCACACAAAAGGAAGGAGTGGCGAACATAGAATGTATCTCATGGAAATAAAATGTGAGAAGAAATCCCCTTACCTTGCGTCTTGAATCTCATCATACTTATTCAAAACACCTATATAATAAATATAAATTTATTATATATATTTTACAGAATAATATTCCTATATCTAGTACCATATATGGTTTTATTAAATTATTATTTTACCCGATTGTTAACAATCATATGATAAGGTTTCACTTCGGGTAATATTCGCTTTATTTTTCGCATGTGCCTTAATTTGTTATATCTTTGATCCTTATACTTATATAATGATTCAAGAATGTAATGAATGATATAAATATAATATATATTCAGTATATGTTTCCTATAATAATCTATATTATATATAAGTATGAAATAGAATACACCATTCATGGAGATGGTAGGCCGTACGTACACATGAACGCTATTTCCGTTTAATTGTCATGTTGAAAGAAATAAAGTAAAATAAATATATTTATATTTATATATAATTATTAAATTATATTAATTATATCATAAATTCCTTATATATTCAATAAAACCAACCTTAATAAAATCTATGCAGTGTATGAATGAATCATATCGCTTTGAGGGGGAGGTAGTCCACACTTCCTCAAACCAAATTATCGTATTTATATAAGATAGAAAGCATAAAGGTATGTTATAAATAAAAATTATAGAAAAATAAATACACTATAAATATAATTTATATAATATATAAATATATTTTCTATCATAATGGCCACCATGATAGGTGGTAATGTAAAAATAAATAATCATTGTTTCGTGAGGCAGTGGTTCGTCGTACACAGAAATAATATGTTCGTTACCCATTAGATGAAGATGTGTGTAATTTTAGGTAGAAACATTTACATAAAAAAATCCTAGTATATTTAGGATAAGTTTTTTATATAATAATATAATAAATAGAGTTTGAGGGGGTGTATAATGAAAATAAATTAAAGGACTTGAGAGAAGATGTTAACTCTTAATCGGGTAACTTCTTTTGGTTTATTCCAAACGAATTCCTTGGATTTCCTTATGACTAAGGGAAGGATTATAGGATGAGGGTAAAATTTCTTGGAAGTATATTTGAAATATCTTTTACAAACCTAATAGGATTGAGAGGTGTGAATAAGTGGGAGAGGTGGTGGCCTTTTATAGTATAAGAAAAGGACTCACATGGAATTTTTGAAAACAATTTAGGTGTACACATGTTCTTACCTAAAAAAAGTCATAAAAAACCAAAATAAATAAATAATGGAAGGTTTATGAATGAATAATGGACATAAAATGTGTTTTGGACAATTTTCTAGGTCATTTTGGCCCTTAATATTAAGGTTTAGTCCCTAATTAAGCTTAATTTGACCTTAATCGATGTGATTAATTATAATCACTTTTACTAATAATTTTGGTAAAAAATAAACATGATATAATTAGAATATAAATATTATACTGATTAAATTTTTATGTAATATTTTCTTAATTCAATTCATATAAATGAAAAAATTAAGATTAATGCTAATCCTGTAGTCAGGACGAAATTCCAGGTTTTTAAAGTAGAAAGAAGTTCAAAAGTTTATTAAGTTTTTATATTCAATTTAAAATTGAAATTGATTAAAATGGCCTAAATTGTATTAATGAATATATAATTGATCTAATATTTTATTTAAACCAATTAATAATATAATTAACATTAAAAAATTTTTAAACGAAAAGGTAGTTTTTAACTAAAAAGCAGTATTTTTCACTATTCATAAAAAATTAAGTATCCTAGAAAAATCCAAAAAATACCCCTAAGTTAATTTATACATTATAAATTCAAAAATAAAGTTTATTTTATCAAATTAAATTTTTAAACGTGTCTAAAATTAATTTGTTTTACTAAAAGTGGTTCATTTGAGAAAATGATATTTTTAAACATAAAAGGACTTTACCCAAAAATCATATCTTTCATTACCAATATGTTTTATCTATATAAATAAATTATCAATGATATTTGAAAATCATTTATTACTATTCATATAACTATGTTTAATGTATAGGTTATAATTATCTCATTTAAATAATTATGATAATAAAATGATGTTTTTTAGAAACATCTGTGTTGCATGTAACGTACGCCAAGTCGGTGTTGTGTGTAGCAAAAGCCAAGTTGGTATTGTGTGTAGTGCAAGACAAGTCGGTATTGCATGTAGAATAATCCAAGTAGGTTCTGTGTGAAAGTAATGTTTGAATTTGTTCTTTAATATAACTAAATATATATATAGAACTATTTCTAGTGTCATGCGAAATGAAAAATATTAAAAAGATAAAATAATTCGAAAAAATAATCCACAAAATCTCAGGGTGTTACATTCTATCCCCCTTAAAATTAATTTCACCCACAAAATTCATCTATTTTATCAAAAGTTTAATACATGAAAGTTTCATTCAAAGAAACCCATATCGCAAAAATGGATACTAAAAATTCCTTTAAAAATATAATGTGGGAAACATAGTGGTTACCCAAAGTAACATATAACTAGGTTTCAACATAGGAGAAAATATGAGGGAAGTGAAAACATGGATATAGAAGAAAAATATAACTATCAAGTTCTGATGGAGAGTGATAGAGAAAAATTTTAGGTGAAAATTAATAATTAGAAATAAATAAATCTACGATGAACCATCTCATTCATCGGAAATGGAGGTACTAGGATAAAATTTTTGATTTCAAGATCCTTTTTCCCAAATTTAAATAATTTTCATGAAAATATAAACCCTTCATGATTTTAAGAAAACCTTACCCTTTGTTGTTTCTTCATCCACCACCCCTTTCTCTAAAAAGGCGGGTGAATTTTTCATTCCCGATGTAGTAAAAAATCACGAGATCCATGAGATTCCATCCCATATGTCATCAGTTATCATTAAAATCAATTTTTCATAATAGGTTATCCAATATGATTAAATACTCGGGTATGATAATACTTCATTATCACAAAATTCATCCAAAGTTTGACTTAATATTTCCATAAATGGTTAACCTTATAAACCTTCTTAAGGATGAAAATCCAAAACTTTAGAAAGATATTTATGAAATATTCTTAACATTTATCCCCCATATATCAAAAAATTAGGTCTTGGTTGTCACATTCCAAACATGTTGATACCCTCATGGTAAATTCTCTTAGAACATGGTAACGACCTGAATTACAATAAATACATTTTGAAAAACATGCATTCTTCCTTATTCCATATATTAATAGATATATTCCATAAATCTAATATGTTTTAAGATTCATCCAAAATAGCATGAACTACTTTCCAACATGTCCTTAATTCATTCCAAGGTAATCGGTACCTTCTGATTTACTTATTCATATCCCACCTATCTTTATCCAAACAAAATTATCATAATATAAAGAACATATAAATTGTTATATTTCCCTTAATCATGTTCTTTCCATGGACATCACCTTGAAATTATATCACTTTTCTATTCCATCAAAACCATTAAACGTGTTCTTGTAAATCCATAGAAAAAAACATAAATTGAACAATACTTATATATTTCTCCTTTCATATAACATACTTCTTGAATACAAATACATAAAACTTTTATTATCCCACTTCATCCTTATTCCACTAATAAGGATACCTCATCCTATTATATAATACCACTTTCCTTTCATATTTCATTTGTAGTATCTTCATCTTTAGTATTGTAACCATTACTCATACAACATTGCTAATCCTCTTTAGAAGCTTTCCTCTTACAACATTTAGTTGTATAATGACAATTTATTCTACATTTAAAACACTTAAGATTCAATGATTTGTTAGGGAGTCTAATATTATAATCCATTTTGTTAATCAAACTCTTCATTTCCCCATTGAATGCACTTTCTTTGTGTCCTTCTTTACCATAGTGAAAACATCTTATTATTCCTACAATACATTCACTTGGTTATTCTTTCCACATTATTGACACATAGGAAATTGAATCTTATTTCCTCCGTAGTCTCCATTACCTAAACTCTCATCAAAATCCTTCTTTCTCTTCCTTAGTGTGTCTGAGAGTTGGTGAAGGTATATATTGTTAATCATGTTCCATGAAAACTGATTAGGCATGATCATAATATCTCTCAATCCAATGATTATCCCACTTGAATTATCATAAAAAATTATCCATCAGATTCTACAATAATTCATTGCCTTCCGGTTCCTTCCATTGACTAAAATCGGAAGCATAGTGTGAGAATTACTTATTATAATAGAAAACCACATAATCATGAAAAAAATTACTTATAAGTTATCTATATCACGAATCCTTTATTAATATATGAAACCCTAGGTTCATCTTAGGTTATTAATATCCAAATTATATTTAAATCCTTCATTATAGTTCATTAAGAGTTTGTGTATTCCCAAAGAATATCCTCCTGAGAGTGTCAAACCTGTTGGGCAACAAGGCCTTTTTTCTTGGACCAGCTTACCTCGAGTCAGGCCCAAAACATCTTGTTGTAGTTGTTACCCCTAGGTACATCTTTTCTCGATCCACATATAATTTTAGTGTCTATAAATGGATGTATTTCTAGGAAACCACTCACTCAATCCATTACAAAAATTATAAGACATTTTCCTAAATGTTAACTCATCCTTATACTTATCCTTAGAGACATCCCTAGACCCATCCTTTGAAATATACCTAGAGATCTCACTAATTTTTTATCATCCTAGTTTACAAAGGTTGAATAAACCTTTCATTTGATACAAATATAGTGATCTAGGCTTGACAAACATGGATATTACATCATTTTAGATTAATATTCTATACATTACAAAAATTCATGCTTGAGGACTGTAATAGTTTAGTGTCTTTGGGAATTTGAAAATGAAATCCTCTATCCAAGGGAAAGATCTTATAAATATCTAATAAAGATATACACCTTTAGTAATTCCACCTAAAATTTTTATTCATAACCTAGGGAAAGGAAACATAAGAAAGGGGTGAGCTCAAATGCTCATTAAGGGTAAAAAATGGAGATATGTAAGCATAATCATGAGCATAAGGATATGATAACATGATCATGAAAAGAGAAGATCATATAATGCATATCAAATATCATATACATGAATCATGGTATAAATATTGGCAGTTCATAAGGCATGAATCTTAAGGAAATAAATAACATAAGCCATGAAATCATAACATAAGAATAAGACATGGAATTGTGGCAGTCACATAAGCATATATAATTATTTACATAGTAGTCAAAGATTTGATTCTGAGACCATATTAGTAGACAAAGTCCTTTAGTTAACTGGGTACACCCCCATTCCATCCTTGTATTACCGAACTAGGTACACCCCATTCCATCCCTATATTATTGAGCCAGGTACACCCCCATTCTAGCCCTATATTGCTGAACCAAGTTCATTTCCCATTCCAATCCTGTAATACTAAACTGAGTTTTTTTCTCATTCCATCCATGTCTATCTCATGATCTATAAATATTTACCTAATACATTGGAGGGAGATATAGGCCCCACCCATATTATAGTGAAATCATACAAATATGGACCAAAAAATCATTAACAATCATATAATAATCCATGCAATGAAATGGGTATCATAAACATGTAAACATATAATAATCTGTGGAAAAAGATATAGGTTTCACAACCATTTTATCTAAATCATAACCCATGAAAGAGAATTAGATTTTATAAACATATAAACTGTGAAAGAGAAAAAAATTTCATAAACATATAACTTGTGAAAGAGAAATGGATTTCATAAACATTTAACCTATGAAATAGAAACAGATTTCATAAACATATATCTCGTGAAAGAGAATCAGGTTTGATAAAGACCATGATATTAAGAATAACTCATTCATAGAAAGAATATGAATGGAACCTTTAGATCATTTCCTAGAAGGGAAAGAGTAACATCAACACATGTAATCTTAGATGAAAAATAATTTTGAAATATCTTTCAAAAATGATTCTTGAGGAAAATATCCTTTCTTCTTTGAAAACGGATTTTTAATGCGTAAAACAATTTTAAAATAATTTTCTTAGAAAATACCTTGAAAAATTATAAGGAATACTTGGAATCATTTTGAAAAACTTTTTCCTTGAGAAATTATAAAATAATATTGACATTTTTTTAAAAAACTTTTCATCTGGAAACACTTTGAAAACAAATAAATAAAGATTGAAATTTTTTTGTAAACCATTTTACTTGAAAACATATGAAATAAGCTCAATTTTTTTTAAAAACCATTTCTTTGAAAATACTTGGAAAAGTTATAAATGATGCTTGAAATCAGTTTGAAAACCATTTTACTTGAAAACTTATAAAATAAGCTTGAAACAATTTTCTTTGAAAATTTTTTTTAAATATTTTTTCTAAAAAATTAACCTTTAAACATGAAAATAAATCTTCAAAGGATTTACGACAGATAAATCAGTATATGTTGTATAAGGTAAAAAGAACATTCCTTTTTCATGGTAAGTCAGTTAAAAAAATTCATTATTCAGAAAGAAATAAGAATATTCTTTTGAAGAGATTGGTAAAAGAAGAAAAGGGTAAAAATTTCTTTTAATTATCATAGGAGATTAGTAGAATATACTCGAATACCCTTTTTACAGAGAATGATTTTCCGACCGAAGAGAAGCTAAAATCGGGATTTCTTAAAAACACTTTATTAACTATCTTATGTAACAAAGGGTAGAAGTATCATAAAAATAAATGAGTATATCATGAATAAACCTAGGGGAATAAATGTCATGAACTTATTGATATATGGGTTTTAATATTTTATCAAATTAAACATAAACATAAATAATCTTGAAAAACAATGAAATTGTATCAATAAACTCTTATAACTTGGTAACTTGAGGTAATACTCTCCATGTTATAAAATGAAATTACATGAATCTTAAAATATCATAAAAATAAATAAAATCATGATAAAACATGTAAAATGTAAGTATATACACCTTGAAATATCATTTAGGTGCATAACAAAACATGAGTCTCAAAGAAGGAAAATTGAGACAAAACTATTTTACCAATTTGGTAACTTTTGAAACATAAACCCTATGAAATAAAGATAATATAATGGATATCTAAATACCCATAAATTTAAGTATAAGATAAATATAATATAATCATGGGTAGTACATACATCACACATAAGTAAAGAGTAGTGAACACAATATGTATCTCACAAAAATAAAAATTTAGATGAAGTTCCCTTACCTTGTGTCTTGAATCTCATCATACTCATTCCAAGAACCTGAATAATAAATTAAAATTTATTATAAATATTTAAAAGAAACATATTATTATATCTAGTACCATATATGGTTTGATTATGACCTTATATTACCCTCTTGTTAACAATCCTATGTTAAGGTTTCACTTCAGGTAATATTCTCTTTATTCTTTGCATGTGTCTTAATTTGTTATATATATGATCCTTATACTTATATCATGATTAAATAATGTAAAGAATTATATAAATATAATTTATATTTAGTATATGTGTATTATAATAATCTATAGAATATATAAGTATGAAATGGAATACACTGTTCATGCAGATGGTAGGTTGTACGCACGCATGAACCTTATTTCACATTAATTATCGTGTTGAAAGAAAGAAAGTAAAATACACACACACACACACCGATATATATATATATATATATATATATATATATCGTTATTATAGTAGATTTATGATATCATATATGTCTTATATATTCACTAAAACCATTCTTAATACAATCCATGTAGTGTATGAATGAATCATACCGCTTTGAGGGGGCAGTAGTCCGTACTTCATCAAACAAAATTATCATATTTAAATAAGATGGAAAGAATAAAGGTATGTACTAAATAAAAATTAAAAAAGAATAAAGAGAGTATAAATATAATATATATCATATATAAATAGAGTTTCCATCATAATGTTCACCATGATATGTGGTAATAGAAAAATGAACAATCATCATTTTGTGAGGTAATAGTTCACCGTACATAGAAATAATATGTTCATTATCGATCATATGGAAGTGTGTTTAAGTTTAGTTAAAAGATTTTACATAAAAAAATCCTAGTATATTGAGTATTCTGGTGTTTTTATATAAAAATATAATAAAGATATTTTTAGATTGAAGAGATGGAAAATAAATGAAAGGACCTAAGAGATGATGTTACCTATTAATCAGGTAACTCCTTTTGGTTTGTTCCAAAAGGCTTACTTAGATTATCTTCTATCCAAGGGAAGGATTTTATGAGGAAGGGACAATTTATAGGAAGTATAATTGGTATATATTTTCCAAAACTAAGAGGTTTTATAGGCATGAAGAAGTGGGAGAGTTGGTTTCCATTTATAGGGAAGGAAAAGGACTCACATGGAATTTTTGAAAACAAGTTAGGTGTACACATGTTCTTACCTAAAAAGATTCATTCCAAAAAAACATAAATCATGAATGGAAGGTTTTTTTTAAGAATACTGGACATAAAATTGGTTTTGGGCAAGTGGTTAGGTCATTTGACCCCTAATATTAAGGTTTTGTCTCTAATTAAGATTAATTTGACCTTAATCAATGAGATTAATTTTAACCACTTTTACTAATCATTTTGGTCAAAAATAAAAATTATCCAATTAGAATATAAATATTATATTGATTAAAATGGTGTATTTTTTTTAAATTCAATTCATATAAGTGAAAAAATTAAGATTAATACTAATCCCACAAAAGTGATGAAATTACGGGTTTTTAAAGTAGAAAGAAGTTCAAAGGTTTTTTAAGTTTTTATATTCAATTTCAAAGTGAAATTGATTATAATGACCTAAATTGTATTAATTGATGTATAATTGATATAATTTTACCTTAAAACCAATTTATAATATAATTTAACATTAATAATTATTTAAACAAAATGCAATTTTTAACTAAAAAGCAGTATTTTTCACTAATCATCAAAAAATGATGTTTCTATGAAAAATCCAAAAAATTCACCCAAAGATAATTTATAAATTATAAATTAAAAAATAAATTTTATTTTATAAAATTAAATTTATAAATGTGTCTAAATTTAATTTTATTATTATAAGTGATTCATTCAAGAAAATGGTATTTTTAAACATAAAAGAACTTTACCAAAAATCATATATTTCATTACCAATATTTTTTTTATCTATATAAAAAAGTATAAATAATATTTTAAAATTAGTTATTACTATTTATATAACTATGTTTATAGTTGGGGTTTGGGTTAGTGGTAAGCACCCCGTAATCCTACATGAAAAATGGGGGTTTAAAACCCATTGGGCGTAGGTACTATAGAAGTATTGTAGCGATACTATAGCAGCAGAGGTACTGTAAAAACAATGGTACTATAGCGGTTACAGGTCACTATAGCGGCGAAAGGGACCTATCGTAGGGGCTGGCACTATAACAGGTGGGTACTGTAGCATTACTATATACGGAATGGGCCTTGGTCCAAAGATTTGGGCCTATGGGCCATGTAATGGGCTTTATTCCCACTGGGCCCTCGGGCTATGTAATGGGTCTCCCTCTACCTAGTTAAACGAGGTATTTTCTTTGATTTAATAATAAAATGAGACTTCTCCCCCAACCTTAAAAAAATATATTTATATAAATATGTTTAAAAACTAGGTTATAATTATCTCATTTAAATAATTATAAAAATAAAATGATGTTTCTTAGAAACATATGTGTTGTGTGTAACTCATTCCAAGTCAGTTTTTCATGTAGTGAAAGCCAAGTCGGTGTTGCGTGTAGTGCAAGACAAGTCAGTATGGCATTTATAAAAATCCAAGTCAGTTCTATGTGAAAGGAATGTTTGAATTAGTGTTTTAAGATGTATATATATAAAACTATTTCCATTGCCATGTGTAGTAAAAAATATCAAAAAGATTAATTAATTTGAAAAAATAATCCACAAAATCTCGGGGTGTTACACTCACTCTATTGATTCATGCATTATTTTATGACAATATTTATGCCATTATTATGAATTTTTTTTGGATATTATTTTATTATGTATTTTTATTATACCCATATTATTATCTTATGTGCACTTATGATCTTCAATTATTATCGCTTATGTTTAACCTTACTGATCATCTAAGATCCCCACTTCATATGTTTCCATTTCCACATGTCATGATGATAATAAAAGTATGATTTTTATAGAAGAAAATATTCTGTAAATAATTAATGGGAGACATTTAATACTTTTTTTGGATTAATTACTTTCTTTAATAGTGGTAAAAATTTCAATTAGATAAAAAATACATGAGTTTTATTATTTAATGTTTTAGATTAATTATCTAAAACTATAACCCTAAAAGGTTTTTGGAATGTATTTTAATGCAATATTTTCATTAATAAATGTAATTACTATATTATTAGGTATAGGATACTATAGTTGGTTTCATAAATGGGTTTAGATAACTTTAGAGATTATTATGATATAATTTGAGGATAAAATATGAGTTATAAATGTCACGAGAGGTTGATAAGTTAAGTTTGATTATAATTTCAAAAGTATTGATAACCCTTTATGTCCATTGAGGTAATATTACAAGGATTAGGATAACATAACTTTAGTGAAATCCCTAGGTATATGTCTAAGATTTTTGTTTATATATATATATATATATATGATATTATCCTAATATTTTGGAAAATTAGACACTGTGTGGTTTTCATAGAAATACCATCCCTTTCTGAATACTACAAGTGGATTCAAGCACTTTAATAGATGTACATATGGGTAATAACACTAAAAAGGGTGTATTGAGTATTAACTTAGTAATCACCTGGTGTACAACAAAGAATCATAACTGTTCACCTAGTTTGAAACTCCAAGGGGAAATAGATTGGTTAATCACTTTATCTTTATGAACCATTATGAAGGATTTATTTCATAATTACTCTAAGAGATTAGTTTAATAAGTATGAGTGAAAAAAATTAAAGTAACCAAGGTATAACCAAGAGAGTTATAGGATTAACCAAGCATGGAATTTTTCAAATGAAATTATCATAGGTGTAAATAAAGGTATCATTAGAGAATACATCATAGGATTGTGATTCCATATTAATATACTTTTATTATTTTGGATTTTATAATAAACATTTTGGTATTAGTATTTGGTTTAAATAAGATCATCAAAATTAATCTGAAAAAGGTAATTATCTAGAAACCACTATGTATTATAATAGAATAAGGAAACATACTTAAATAGTGGATAATACTAGTATATTCCTGTTACGATATAAAAGATGAGTTTCTTTATCTTATGTAAGGAAGTGAGGTTGATATCATAATAACAATTAATTCTTGATAGCCTTATATGTTTTCATTAAGGAATTATATTTATTGATGATATTCTAGTACATTATAAAAGTTATGAAGATTATGTCAAACATATAAGGATTTTTTTCATTATTTTTTACTTTAAAGGTATGGAAACATATATTAGATGGTATTAGTAACCATGAAAAGTGATTTTATGACATGGTTATATTTTTGGGGATAACTATTGGAGAACACATAATTGTAGTATGGATAAATCTTAGGTTTAATATATTCTGGATGAATAAGTTAATAAAGGGTTGATTGATTTTTGGGGAAAGTGAGTTAGGAAGTATTGATATCCTCTAACTTGATTATTGATTCAATAAAAAATTTATCCATGATATTTTGGGTGAATTTATCTCACTTTTTGGATTATGATATATATTTAGAAGTGAGTGACTTCATGAACTAATAATAATACATTTTATGGGTAAATATAGAGTTACTTTTTGGAGGAATATATGATTTCCCTTTTGATTAATTCTTTTGAGATTCAAATTCCTTTGGGAAAATAATGTGTTGGAGAATATATTATTAGGGTATATATATACCTGGGTATATGATTGTATGAATGGATGATATTGTTTGAAGAAATATAAGTAACTTGGTATAGCCTAAGAAAGTAAGTTAGATACCATATCATAAGTTATATCCAAAATTATTGATATATTAAGATTACCATAATCTACTTTTATTAATGAGTAATAATCAAATTTGTGTGGACATAATTTATTTAAGTAGGGTATAACACAAGGAACCAAGATTTTGGATCCTTTAAATTGATAATATCTTTGATAGATTCTCTAACACGCAAAACTAAACTAATGAAACACCATACTAAAAAGAACTTATACATATTACAATTACATGAATAATAATATAATTATTAAATAAAAAGATAATAATAAATTAAAATAACTATATCTTATTATGTTTCTTTGATTTATATTTTAAAGAAAGAATGCCTTTTGAAGAAACATCTAAAAATGGGGTATTGTATTCTACCTTAATAAAATAAATTGATCATAGCTAATTTTTTTTCATAATATATAATATTTATATTTTTAAACTAATATATAAATATTCAATTATTTAAAAATATATATGAAATAAGATTAAAACACTTGATGTTTAGAAATTTCATTTTTTTAATAAAAGAAGATTTTATTAATATATTTTATTTTCATTTGAATGATAAATTATAAATTTTAAAATTTATATTTTACAAAATTAAATTCAGTTTTGTCTTAAAAATTTCAATATTAGTTAATATGTTTTTTTGGGATTTTTCTAAAAACATTGAGTTTTAGGTGAATAGTGAAAATGTAATTTTTACAAATAACATGACTTTTAGTATATATGAATGAATTTGAAATTAATTAAACCATTTTATAAGAAATAATATATATATTTTATAAGTTAATTTATAATTTCAAAAATTTTGGTTTTAATTTAAAAACCCATATTTGACATTTTAGAAGTTAAGTTATATCTTTCAAAAAAATAGATTTAATACATTATAAATTTGGTTTTTAAAATCATTTTTATCACTTTTAGGAGTTTAATCAAATAAAATGGATTTAAAATTTGGAATAATTAAGTACAAATTATATAATAACTAATATTTTATTTTTGTACATAAATGATAAATTACCTAGGTGGAAAATAGTTACTGTGGTGAAAATTAAAATGTCAAAAATTAGTAACCTTAGCCGTAAAGGGCCTAAAATATTTAAAATATGTTTCTAATTGGGTGGTGTAGGTGTGTTTTGACATTATAACTTATCCAATTTCTCAATTTTAGATACAATTTACTTATGAGTGACTTACTATTATTTAAAAGTTTTGGGTATTTACAAAATGTCTACACATTTTTACTTATAAAAGGGGCACTCCTATCCTCATTACCACCACAAAAAACCCTTTATTTTGAGAAAAAACTGTACCCAACCCTTTCATAAATATAATTAGACACATTATTTAGGTTTTATTATTCTCAAAAGAACACCCCTTAAAGGTTTAATCCCATTTGAAAAGGAGATAATCCAAGAAGTGAGGTACAAGTTCCTAGCCTCTCTTTGTTATTTTTATTTCTTTATGTGATTTTATTCTTATATAAATATATTTTGACCATATAATAATTATCACATCAATATAATTATTATAATAGTATTTTATTTTAATTATGGTATAATCATTTACCACCCTCTCCTTTTCCATTAAGAAAAATGAAAACATGAATCGCATGTTATGGAGACTACTGCCTCCACGATGCAACATGATTCGTTTTAGTTCACCACCTTAAAATTTTGGTAATAATATATAATTTTACATATAATTATTATATTTATGAAATATTTTATCATCTAAAATGATATTCCATACTACTCTTTTTTCTTGTTCTATAGAAAAAAAATCACCATCCATGCTTAAATGTGGACTACCGCCACCATAGAATGATCAATTTCCATTTTTCATTTCATTAAAACCATACATGGATGGTAATGAGAATAGTTTTAAAGGATAAATATTATTTTATGATATTAATAAGGTTATGGTAATACTAATTTAATATCATATTAATGATATGAATGATAACCTATCATTATAAAATTCACCATCTTAAATAAGAAAACTAAGAGGAAAAAAGTTATTCCTACAATGAATTTTTTTGGTATCCATATATTCATATCATAATTATTTTTAATTATGATATATGAAACTAATAAAAATTAATTTATATCATTAAAATACTAGTATAATTATATTTTTAATTAATCACCTCATAATCACCCATTAATCATAGTGTGTTCATGTTTGGGTCAGTTTGACTACCTATTTGAATATTGTAATGAAATTATATAAAAAATTATTATAAAAAATTATTTAATAGTATAATATTATATAAATATGTAAATAATTATTATTTTTGGTTCTATAAAGGATACATATATATTTATCGAATTAATTCAGAAAAAATCCGTCGTATGTTAAAAATCACTGAAAAACGCTGATTGTCGATTTCATCTTCTACGATGAAGACTAAAGTACTGATGAAATTAAATTTAAATGTAATATATAATTATAAAATATAACTTATAGTTAAAATAATGATTTAGTAAAGATTAACTTTTTAATAATAAAGAGTACTAACACTACTCTTACGAAACTAGTTCAAAATGATCTAGATTACCCACAACCGGCATCGAAAATAGGTAATAACTAACTAATATAAATGTAGATAATAATTATAAATAATGTTTATAAAATTTTATGAATATTAATTTTTTTTAAATATGGTATTGTGGTAGTTATGTTTATTATACAATATATTATAGTGCATTCTACTAAGTGTGGAAACAAGGTAAGAGATTCTTTGTATTGTTTTCAACTCCATGGGACATATTTTGATATTTTATGCCATAATTTATTTTATATTGTTTAATAACCTCCCAATTTATTTTAAATATGAAAATCTATTACATTTCATGTGATTGTTATGTTCACTTTATGATCTCTCTCTCAAGTTCCATAGATTCTTACGTTACAAATTCTATGAGAGTTTCATCGACTCAATTTCTAATTCATTAGGTCATAGTATTTATTAATTGAATATTAATCTCAATAATTAATTAGTCCTACTATTAATATATTTTATATGTTATTTAATTTTTTTTCTCTATGTAAATTAAATCTTATCATTAAAAAAAAACTTCTTTGATGAAAGGTTTTCTGAAATTAAAGTGTAACATTGGTAAGAATTCCTCCCACTATTACCAACGAATATTTTTTTCATTATGTCCATAATTTACATCCCACCAATATTTAGCTATATTTTTTTTGGAAATATAATATGGATTATTTTCTATGATTCTCATAATTCTATTTACCACTTTTAAAAGGAAAATATAATACTCTTTCTACGATGTGGGTTTTCAAGAAAAGGTATTCCAAAATATTTAAAAGGGTTTTCCATCCATTCAAAATAATATTTTTATATTCCATATAATATTTATTTTGTTAAAATTTATTTCCTTTTATGTATGGATTCAGAAATATTCCTTTTCAAAATTAAACATTTTCAATGTTTTCAATTCACCCATTTTGAAAATAACTTTTGAAAGTGACCCATAAATTAATCTTTTTATGATAATAGTAAAAATGTTTTATAAAATATTTTTTTTGTATTTTCCTTATATATTTTACTTCACCATGAAACTTACCCCTTAAATATATTCTAAATAAAATTAATTTTCTCCTCATATTGAAAAAAATTCTTTTAAAATTCTTTTAAATGATCAAGAATACTTCTTATTTTGGATGTGGTTTTTCTAAAACATTTAAAAGTGTTTTCATATAAGTAATCTCTATTTGATTCATCTTATTTATGATAAATGATATTATTCAAATGATACCATCAACATTACTTCTATATATGTATTTTGAATATTCTATACTGTTATGGAAATGATCTATTGCTATATTTTTCTTTCCTAATCATTGATGAATTATAATTTTTTTCTTCAAATTCCTTCCATAAGTGAATGATCTTTTTTTGATTCCTTTGAATAATGAGTGTTCACCTAGAAGACATACATTGATTGACTAGGGAAATTATTATCTTAACCATATAAAATTTATCTATTTTGTGAAATCACCATATTCTTTGTTATCTTTATTGAATGGTATTTACCTAGAAAGTTACTTGATGCCTATTTATTTTCCATTAGTTTATCATGTCATGATTATTGATGGAATTATGAATGATTTACTTATGTGACTCGATTCTAAAAGGATATTAAACCCATTTTATTTCCATTGGTTCCTTATGATATGATGAATGTTTAATTTTTTATGGAACACAAATTTATGGATGATAATAGGTAGGGTCCTATATATCCCTCTAATACATTGGTTAAGTGTTTATATCTCATGATATAAGTATTCATGAGTATTTTTTAGTTTCTTATAAGCATGGTAACTAATGGTATGGATCATGAATATTATGTTCCCTATAATAATGTATGTGACATATTTTAAATATGTTTGATACTTATTATCTAATACATTGTTTTATGGTTTTTATTTTGAGTGATTCTTTTGTCTAGATATGACCCTGTGTTCATTCCTTATTTTCCTCCAGGTGTTTTTGGTGAAAAGTGGGGTTTTTGAACTTTGTAGTATCCTACACATAGTTATAGAATTATTAGGGAAACTATGTGTCCTTCTCTAGGAAACCATGCAGCTTAAGTATTGGTGGTAGGGGAATGGTGCACGTCTTGTGCGTGGTTTGATAAACCATGCAGGAAGCGTGCATAAATGATCTATAATGGGGTAGTGGAATTTTAAATAATTGGAATATGATTTATAGACCATGCGGCCAAAATGTGTGAGTTCCTAGGTGAGTTAAGTAAGGGGTGCACAGTTGGCACATGGTTAGAGCACGATTTGGTATACCGTGCAGCCAAACCGTGCGAGTTTCCCAGATCTAAAATTTTATGAAATTTCAACCCTACCCTTATGTGATGTTAACCCAAAATCCACCCATTCCTCCCCCACATGGGTTTTATGATAGTAGGTAGGATCCTACTTGGTTCATCAAGCCTCTTACTTCTTCACTTGTATTATATCTAATATTTCTTCAAGGGTTTGGGTAAGATCATCAAGGTAAATCCTCTCCTCTATTATCCCTCTTTCTCTTTCCTCCATTTATTATTTAGATCTTATTCTTCCCAAGACATGTGGATATAGGATTCTCATTTACCTTGGTTTATGTTGGGTTTTGTTCTTTTTAGGGTTCCTCTTGGTAGATCTTGGATCTTGGACCCTTCATAGAGTGGTTTTAGGTGCGCATTATCAATGCACCATGGATTTGAGGTAGGTTTCCCTTGCACTCTATTTTATAATTTAAGATTCATTGGTTTAATGTTTTTTTTCACCTTCCTTATATAATCGATATTGATGATTAATATTTGAAATATTTTTTTTGGTGTAAAAAATTATGGTTTCTTCCTTGTTTTGTGATAAATAGTATTGTTTTGTTAAATTTTTCACACCAAGTGTTTGATAAAATATTTGGTTATCATTTATAAGTTATTTGTGATATAAAAAGCATGTTTTGGATTTGTAAATATATTTTTGACATATGAAATGATTTTTTGGGTTCCTTTTATGGGAATCCTAAGTGGTTTTGGTTTTAAAAAGTAATATGTATTGGATTTTAAATGTTTTTTGGAATGTGATGACGGTTAATGGACCATTTGGAATTTTTACAAAAAGTGTATTTTGGTTGAATGTATGATGTGAGTGTTTAGAAGATATTTTAAAATTATTTTTAAGTGAAAAATGGTGTGTTTACACCCTTTTAGAAAGGTGGATTTGGTTCTTTTAAAGTGATGGTTTTGTGAAAAATGATTAAAGGCCCATTTTGTAATTTTGTGAAAATGGTGGAAGTGTTTATCATGAAAACCCACCTAGTAAAATCATATTTCCTTGTTTATATATGAATGTTTAATGGGTGGTATGTCCTAACTATGTAATCATTGTGACCCATGTACTTTGTATGGAATAATAGATCCTCTCTATGGACTCCTTCACAACTTATGAGTTATATGGAAAGAAATTGATCCTTGGAGTGACTTGAGTGATGCCTGTTGTCGAGTTATCATATATGTGTATGTGATTGTATTCTTGGTTGGCATCATTTGGATCACCGTCTTTTATACTCTTGACATGTAGAACTTGACATAGATATTGAATTTTTTGAGAACAATTACTTCACTAATTAGGTTAAACACTAGCTAGTGGCCCATAATATGGGGATATATTGAGTTTTATTACTATGGGATTGTGGCCCTCAATATGTACCTAGTAGAGTGTAGTCAGGAGTGTTGGAGTTATTGATGTCATTTAGTGAGTCATGCTTTCCGGGATGAGTCAAGATATATAATATATTTTGGATTATTCATGAGGTCCTATTTTTCTCCCATGTCTATTGGCACTTGATTACTTACAATGTATGGTTGTGTTTTATGATTAGTTGGATACTTTTATGTTATAATTTCCATTTTCCTTGTTGTATAGTTGTTGAACTTATTCTTTGAGTAGTGTGTATTCTTGATAAAAGAATGATAAATTGGCCACCTAGTGTTTATGGTAAATTTTTCTCTCTTAAAAATGTTATATATCATATTCTTTTAGTTTTGAAATAAAACCATCTCTTTCCTTTTTGAAAATGTAAATGGTTATTCCTTGGAAATTAAAAAGGGAAATGGATAGTGTTTTTTTAAATTGAAAAGATTAATGTAAAAATATTAATTTTATATATTTTATTTCAAACCAATGTTTCTTTTATTTTAAAGGAAGTGCATTGGGAATAAGTATGTTCATGCATGCTTGTTGAGTTTTAATACTCACACCTATAGTTCTTATTTTTTTATATATTGTGGTATAGGTTTATCTTGGTATTGATCACCATGGGAGATGGTTATTCTTGGTATTAGAGAGTGACCCTCAGGGTCACATGAAGATGTCGTTGTGGTTTTCAGGTTCAATTTGAGTTTTTTGTTTGGCCTCAATTGTATTTTTAGTTTTTTCTATCTTTCAGACCTGTAAAAGATGTTCAATTTTAAAAATAATTTATTATATTAGGCTAATTTTTTATATTTCCCCTATTTAGTTTATTTATTTATATTGGGAAAAATAATTTACTTTTTGCCTCTATATTGATTCCTTTGCGCTTGTCACTAGTCCAAGAGGATCGGGAATGCCACTCGGGCCCTGTCGTGGGTCAGCTCGGGTGACCGGTTCTGGGTCAACCTAGGTTGGTTCATGAAAAAATGGTATCAAAGACATGAATCTATTATAGGAACTTGATTTTGGAGCACAATTTTATTATTTTTGGATGTCAAGGTAGAATGAAGTTTAGTAATATCGAGACTCAAGTTGTAGGAACATGAAGGACGTGATGAACCCTTACTCATTATAATCCTTGGGTAGCCATGAGAAGTCTAGTTTTGTTGTTTTCTTTGGTTCTTGTGGTTTTTTGGTATTTGGGGTACGAAATTGGTGTTGGGCTAGTGGTATTAGTGAACCCTCAAGGCCTGGAAAGCCATTTGGATTCTGGGACAAGGTCCTAGAATACTCTCCATGGCGGTGGTGTATTTGGAATGTGGCCACCAACCAAATGGCCAAATCACCCATCGACACTCGTTCCCATTGTGATTTTCTTTGAGTTACTTATGATTATGAAATTATTTTGGGAACTATTTATTTGGAATTATGGAAAATGAATTTTTAAGTGGAAATGGCTTTATTTTTGGAAAATGGAATATGAGTTTTCAGTTTTATTTTAAAGAATGCATTAAAAAGTGGGTTTTTGTAAAATGATTTTTGAAGGAATGGAATTTTTTGAGCTTCTGAAAAATGTTTTTAATGAGGTGAAAAGGATTTTGATGGAAATATATGGTTTTTTATTCTTGAACATGATGAAATGGTTTGAAACATAGAATTTGGAAATGATTTATGATTAGTGGTTGGTGATTCTTTGAAAAGTTTTATGATATTTTCAAAGTGAATTGGGTTAAGATTGTAAAACTTTGGTGGAAAGTTTTGTTTTGGAAAATAGAGATGTTTTTTTGAACTTTGGTATCTTTTTGGGTACTCACATGGATGGATATGTGTGGAAACGTAGATGAGTACCCAGATTGGGATGAGTGGATAAGTGCCTAGTATGGCATGAGTTGATGGTTCCTGAGGTGGAATGATAATTGTAATGTGAATGTGTTTGAGAATATATGGAATACCATTGGTGAATGTGAAAATCCACCAATTTTGTTTTTATTTTCAAAAGTGTTCTTAGGCGAAAAATTGTGGTGCTTTGAAAACTAGTAGTAGTGTGGTTTGTTCTCTGTGATTTGAAAGTGTTGTTCACGTTGTGTTTTGAGTTTGAAATATTTTTTGTGATTTGGTTTTGAAGCGGTGTTTGGAGGGATTCTAGAAATGTTTTGGGAATCTTTGAGTTGGTTTCACCCTTGTGATGATATTTGTTTGAAGTGAGTTCTAGTGAGAGATCTATTTTTGACTTAGCTATTGGATTTCTTATTGTCCAGTGGTCTCCCCAATAAAGTTTTAATGTATATTAATGATGAATCTATGGGTGATTCCATGTCAACTTCTTTCCAGTTGATGAACTTAAGGATTTCATTCTTGAGTTTTAGAAGTTAAATCCACCTATATTTTGTGGTCAAGCGGATCCTCTCAAAGAGGAAGAGTGGGTCCCAAAAAGTGAAAGTAACTTTAGACTCATTGAGTTTCCTGAGTCATTAAAGGTGAGGTTCTCCACCATTATAAATCAATGTTTCCCTTAAAGTGGAGGAAGTCAATGTCTCATAATAAGCCTCGTGAAGATCTTAATTGGGAGTTCTTTATGGTTTTATTAATCCAAAAATATTCTTCTAAAATAATTTAGTTGAGAAAGGGAATAGAGAAATTATGTCTGCAGCAGGGTGATGGTTCAGTTTTAAATTTATATAATTTCTTTTTAGACAATGTTCCGTATGATTCTAGGTATTTTTTCAGATGATTCCTTGAATGGTTGATATTTTGAGTGCAGGATTCATCCTGATTTGTAGTCGAAGGTTTTGGAGTTTAATCTAACTTCTTTTTATAATGAGGTGAGGCAAGATGTTTGTGCTGAATCTATGATCGAAGGGGTTCTTGAGGTAATCATCCCTCCATCCGTTCCTAGAAGCGGTGAAGGAAATTATATTAAGGAAGTGGGGAAGCGTTCAGAAGCTGTTAGAGATTGTCATGGATTTAAAAGGCATTAGAATGTTTTATCATCTTCTTATGGGCGTGGAATCATGGTGTGTCATTAGTGTGGAAAGATATATCATAATAAGTCATCTTTTCCGAGCACACTGAATACCAGTCATGCTTGTGGTATCCTAAACTACTAGCAACAGTTCTATTGGGGTGTTTCCGGGAAGTGATGTGGAGCCCATTCACAGAAGTAAAGTGTTATTGGGAATGGTTTTAAATCTCAATCTATTGTGGTATTTCGTTTTGTTTTAGTGGTTATACTAGTGGTGTTATATTTAGTTCTAAGTGTATAGGGATGTAGTGGAATATCTTGAGAACTCATATTTTAATAAAAATATGTTTTCTATTTTGGAAATTCAAAATCTTTCTGCTCAGAGTAGGGGTGTGTTCGATGCATGCATCTTATAAGTCTCTATTTAGGTGAAGGTGAACTAGATCCTAACTATGGTGAAATATATGCTTCAATCATCATATTTATATCCATATGTCTCAAAGTGAGGCTTTTTATATAGTCAGGAAATCATTGGTAGAGTGGGTATCCTTATTTCAGTTTTTTCCTCTTTTGGGGAGTAGGTGGATGATTGAGATGCAAGTATGTGGTCAACATGGAAATATTATTATATTGAACTTTGTTTCCAATTGATCTAGTTGGTTCTTAATTAGGGGGAGACCCACCGTGGGTCTCATTATGGTTTCTTCTACAAATAATCGGTGCTAGTTGTTTCCTAATGATAGGGATTCCATTTTATCCTCTCACATTGAGAATTTGGTTTTTAGTTTGTTGGACCAATAAGAAGTGGATTATTTGATGTTGTTGATTTTGATTTCTTTTCAGGTTGGGTGAACATTGGGTTTCTAGAGTGTTTTTAATGGTCTTGTTTGGGACATGGTTGTAAAGATTTTAGCTTGAGTTTCCTATTATTTCTCAAGAAGTGGTTTTGATTTATTGTTTTGTTTTGATCAAGAGTATTAAGTTCCATTTTATGGAAGTTGTAATTGTCTTTGTTTAATAGGATGGATTATGAGGAAATAGAAATACTTAGTCTTTGATAGATCAATTGAAATATGTGGTGTCTTTCTGGGGGAATAAAGCGTTAATGATGGGGAGAATTGTCAAACCCAGAAATTTTATTTTTGATCTTTTATTCGGTTCATCATTGATCTTGGTTTTCCTCTTGAGTTTTGGTTATTCCATGGTTTTATTTTTAGTTATTATTTTGTGTAGATATGGCTCTGTGCTCATTTCTTAGTTTCATATGGATGTTTTTGATGAAAAGTGGGGTTTTTGAACTTGGGAGTATCCTGTGCATAGTTAGCACATTATTAGAGAAACCATGTGGTCTTCTCCATATAACCGTGTGACTTAAGTATTGGTGGCAGGGTCATGGTACACAATTTGTGCATGGTTTGACAAACCATGTAGAAAGTGTGCATAATGGATCTGTCTCCGGGAAGTGGCATTTGGCATAGTTGGCGCACAGTTTGCAGATCGTGCAACCAAACCATGTGGGTGCCCAGGTGTGTACAATAAGGGGCATATGATTGATGCATGGTTTGGTAAACTATGCAACCAAACCATGTGAGTTTCCCAAATCTAAAATTTTATGAAATTCTAAACCTACCCTTATGGTATTTTAACCCTAAATCTGATCATTCTTTCCCCCACCTGTTTCGTACGACCCAGGGAGGATCTTCCTCGGTTCCCCAAGCCTCCTCCTTCCTCCCTTGGTGTAGATCTACGATTTCTTCAAGGTTTTGGGCTATATATTCAAGGTAAATCCTCTCCTATATTATCCCTCTTCCTCTTTCCTCCATTTTTTCTTGAGATATTCTTCTTTCTAGGTCATGTAGATATAGGGTTTTCATTTAACTTGGTTTATATAGGAGGGTTTTCTTGTTTATCGCTCCTATTGGTAGATCTTGGATGTTGGAACCTTCGTAGTGTGGTTTCAGTTGCGTGTTGTTAATGTGCCCTGGATTTGAGGTAGGTTTCCCTTAAACTTTCCTTTATAATTTAAGATTCATTGGTTTCATGTTTTTCAAACCTTCCTTATATGATAAATATTTATGTGTAATCTTTGGTATATTTTTTTTGGCGTGCAAAACTGTGGTTGTTTCCTTGTTTTATGATAAATAGTATTCTTTTGTTAAATATTTCACACTAAATGTTTTATAAATTGTTTGGTAATCATTAATAATCTATTTTTGATATAACAATCATGGTTTATATTTTTAAATATATTGGTGATAGGTGAAATGATGTTTTGGGTTCCTTGTATGGGTTCCCCAAGTGGTTTTGGTTTTAAAAAGGAATGTGTATTGGCTTTCAAATGTGGTTTGGAATTTGATGATAGTTAATGGAACATTTGGAAACTTTATAAAAATATATTTTTCTTGAATGTTTTATGTGAGTTTTTATTAGATATTATTATAATGATTTTAAGTGGAAAATTGTGTGTTTACACCCTTTTAGAAAGGTGGATTTGGTTCTATTAAAGTGATGGTTCTGTGAATAATGCTTAAAGGCTCGTTTGGATTTTTTTTGAAAATAGTGGAATTTTTTATCATGAAAAAACTCATAGGATAATAATATTTCCTTGTTTATATATGAATATTAAATGAATGGTATTTCCTCTATGTGGATTCCTTGTGACCCATGTACTTTGTATGGAATGAGAGATCCTTGGTATGGACTCCTTTGTGACTTATGAGTTATATGGAAAGAGATCGATCCTTGGAGTGACTTGAGTGATGCCTATTGTTGAGTTATTATATATAAGTATGTGATTAGATTCTTGGTTGGCATCAGTTGGTTTACCCTCTTCTATACTCTTGACATGGAGAACCTAACATAGTTATTCAATTTTTTGAGAATGATTGCTGCACTAGTTAGGTTACACACTAGCTAGTGTCCCATAGCATGGGGATATATTATGTTTTATTACTATGGGATTGTGCCCCTTAATTTGTTATAGGTAGGTTGTGGCCAGGCAAGTGGGAGTAATTGATGTCATTGATTGAGTAATTCTTTACGGTTTGAGTCAAGATGTATAGTATGTTTTGGATTATTCACAAAATCCTAGGTTCCTCCCATGTCTACTTGCACCTGGGTACTTATGATAGATGGTTGTGTTGCATGATTTTTTGGATACTTTTATGTTATATCTTTCCATTTCCATTATTGTATAGTTATTTTCCTTGTTCATTGAGTAGTGTGGATTCTTTCTAAAAGAATGATAAATTAGTTTTCATTTTTTATGGAAAATGTTTTTCTCTTTGAAATTTTATATGTCATCTTGTTCCCATATTGAAATAAAAGTATCACTTTACTTTTTGAAAATGTAAATGGTTATTCCTTTGAAATGAAAAAGGGTAATAGACAATGTTTTATTTTAAAGTAAAAAGATGCATGGAAAAATCTTACTTTTATATATTTTATTTCAAACATGAAGTTGATGTTTCTTTTATTTTAATAGAAGTGCATTGGTAATAGACTTGTTCAGGCATGCCTACTGAGTTTTAATACTCATTCCTATAGTACTTCTTGGTTTTAGCTTGTGGTGTAGGTTCAACT
Organism: Viscum album; assembly: GCA_963277665.1. Lineage (NCBI taxonomy): Eukaryota > Viridiplantae > Streptophyta > Magnoliopsida > Santalales > Viscaceae > Viscum > Viscum album. Next base: position 2,129,127,066 of record OY728155.1, on the reverse strand, counting down.
TGGTATCGATATTCATGGGAGATGGTTTTTCTTAGTATCACATAGTGACCCTCAGTTTCACATGGAGATTTTTTATGTGGTCGTTTGGTTTAGTTTTGGTTTGTTGTTTGGCCTCAATTGTATTTTTAGTTTGTTGTATCTTTCATCTTTATAAAATATGTTTAGTTTGGAAAATAATTTTTTATAGTAATATTATTTTTTTATCTTTCCTCTATTTAGTTTATTTATTTATATTTGGAAAAATCATTCCCTATTTGTCTCTCTATTGCTGCCTTGGAACTTGTCACCAACTTGGGAGGATCGGGAATGCCTCTCGGGCCTTGTTTTGGGCCAGATTGGGTGACCGGTTCAGGGTTTCCCAGTTTGGTTCATGAAAAATTAACTTTAATGTGATGTATATACTAATACTTTATCTTTTAGTATCACAATTAAATCATAATTTTTGGTATTTTAAGTTTCACTTTGAATTATCTCACCCAAGGGGTTTGGATTGAAAATTACCAAGTGGTAAATGTTATCTTTTTAATCTCACTTTCTTTTGTGATTGTTAAATTTATCTTGAATCAATCAATTTATTGTGATCATTTTTCGTTGAAAATTTCCTTAAACTTCCACATTCTAGGGTAATGGGTATTATTATTGCCTAAACCATATACCATTTTTAAATTTTTTTTACATTGGCAGTGATTTGATTAACTGAGGAATTATTGATAAATCCATATCTTTTATTCAATATGTATATTTGATAAAGAAAATTATTTATGAATTAAATATATTACTCAATATATGAGGAATGATTTGGATAGGCAGTGACAGGTGGGTCCTTGACTTTATATATCCCCTCGATTCATCGACATGTTCTCATGAGACAAATAAGTTGACCAAATTAAATGAGTTTCTACCCATAGTTTTGAACAAACTTTTGAAAGGTCTTGATTGTATAGGTTTTCATGTGCCTCAAAAATGATTTTCAATAATTAAACATTTACTTAATATATATTTTAGTTATTATTGTTCTTATCCATGGGATTTTAATATGATAAAATCTATGGATGCAATTACTCACCATGTTGATAATAAAATGTCATGTGTTTCGGTTATTTACCTTACCATATTGATTATTGCTTATCTAGTTTTTTAAATAACATGTTATCTCAATTACTCACCTTTCCAAGTTGATCTATTATTATTTATTCATTATTTATTTCACATTAATTACCCTTAATGATAATTTGATCTCACCCTTATTATGTTTCCTTTCCCCAGGTTATGTAGAGGAATACATGGAATGAGTTTCAAGGATGGTGAGATTTTATTTTTATTATGATTTATTTATTTTCCCAATGTAATATGGGTGTCATGTATGTAATCTTGTTTTCAAAAACTAGTAAAATATTCTATCCCTTAGTATTTTAATATTGTATCTATGAAAATTTAATAAAATAATGCATCAACTCTAGGATTCTGAGGTCGGGGCGTTACAAAGTTTCTATAATTAATAAACCTATGGTAAATAAATTGTATTGTCTTCATATCTATCTAGAATTACCAATGGCGTGTTTTTAGCTTTGATCATGTGTTTCTATCCATAATTCTGAAGATGGGAGGCTTTGATGTATTCCTTAAAATGGACTGGTTGACTAAGTACCCTGAACATATCGATTGTTATCAGATATGAGTAATTTTTCATTTCCTAAAAGGGAAAAGTTCATGTTTACTAGGGAGTGGGATGTTGAGGAAGAAAAAGTGTTACCATATCCTTATGAGAGATAAGTCTTTTCAATGTACGTGTTTGGAATGATCCATATAGTGGGTCAGATGATGAATCCCTCCTATTTTTCTCCAATGCTAGAACTATAACTAGACATCTTTCTAGAGGATTTATTTGGGTTACGTCCACATAGAGGAGCTGAGTTTGAGATCAAGATCATTCTCGATGCATGAAAAATATAAATTACATTGTATCTCATGTAATTATCCAATTTAAAATATATTAAGTTGAAACTCTATGATCTTGATGCTAATGAATTCATCAGACTGAGCAATTCCCCTTAGAGTGCTCTAGTGTTGTTCCCTATGAAGGAAAATGATAGTTTTCAGCTTTGTATAGACTACAAAAGTTGAATCAGATCACTATGAAGAATAGGTAACCACTGTTTATAATTGATGACTTGGTTGATCAATTAAGGCGATCCCAATGGTTTTCTATGATTGACCAACATTACAAATACCATCAGCTTTGGTTCAGAGAGGAAGACATATCAAAGTTAGCATTTTAGAGTAGGTACTTGTTTTATGTGTATCTTGTTATGCCTTTTGAACTAATGAATAATCTAATAATGTTCATGATTCCCATTAACAAGGTCTTCCACTCATACTTATACTCCTTCATCATTGTGTTATTTGTTGACAGCCTAAAATATTCCATGATGTCAGAATCACATGCTAGAAACCTGGATTTCACATTGAGTACACTTCATGCACATCATCTTTAGGAAATGTATTCAAAGTGTCACTTTTGGATATAGGAGGTGTGTTTTCTTGGGAACATGGTTTATCAAGTTGTAATATAATTTTATCCATATAAGGTAGATGAATTTATGTCCTAGGAATGACTAAGGAATGTGTTCAACATTCAGAGTTTCCTCGAGTTATCTATATACTTCAGGAGGTTTATTTAGGTCCTTTCTCACATAGAATCACCCACGACTGCACTTAGAAATAAGGGAGTTAATTTTTAATGGAATTTTTTTTAATAATTCATATTATATAGGTTAACATTATCTTTGACCTTCACTCTTCCTGATCCTGGAGTTGGGCATGCAGTGTATTGGGATGCGTATGGTGTTGGTCAGAGATCTATTTTGATGCAGGGTGATACAATAGTTACTTATGAATCTTATTAGTGTGAGGAATTATTCTTAGATATGAATAAAAGGCTGAAATTTACTCTTATCTATATTCCTCTCAAACCTGGAGTTGGGGATGAAGTGTATTGCAATGCTTTAGACATTGGTCTGGGAGCTGTTCTGATATAGGATGATAAGGCAGTTTCTTATAGGCCTCTTCATTTGTGACCCCATGAGTGGAATTACTCTACTCATGACTTAGAGTTGGATCTTGTGGTTCATGAATTGAAATATTAGTGATACTAACTCTTTAATGAGAGATTCATTGTGTATATGTACCATAAAATTTCACGGTATATTTAGTCTAGTGTGACATAAATCACTACTGGAAACTTATCCTCTACCAACATTTTTAAACCATCGGTAAAGGATGGAAAACCTTTGGTATAAAATATACAAATTTTTTTTGAAACTATTGGCTGCTAAGGAGTGGGGATAGACATATACCAATGGATATTGAATAAATTTTGGTATATGGAAGTGGAAATCCCATTATATCAATGGTTTATGGTAACTGTTGGTATAAATTTTTACCAACGGTTTGAGACCGTTACCATAGTCCAATATTTAGGTCTACCCCAACAGTTTGAAAACCATTGGAATAGACTTTTACCAATGGTTTGTTATAAACCATTGGTAAAGATTTAGTTCACATGTTTATACCAATGGTTTGTAAACCGCTGGTATATATTCGGTTTTCACATATATACCTATTGGATCTCGAATAAACAGATTATACACAAGAGGGGGGGGGGGGTGAATTGTGTCTTTCATATTTTTCATTAACTCTTTGATTGAATGAGTTCTGTCCTCTATACTTTATCATATTTGATCATACTGTGGAATAAGTAAAAGTAGGGACACATATATGTATAGTGGTTCAGGGAACAGAATGCCCCTAGTCCACTCCACCAACGCTCAACTCCACGAGCTTGGTGATTTTCATTATCTGGTCCTCTTTTCCACAGACCGGTTCACAACTGAGTACAGGCAGTTGACACCATTACAATATTCAGGCTAACAAAGCCTTTTGTTTCAAACAAAAACCTACTCATCTTAGTACGAGAAGCTGGTTACTCAAGATAAAAATAATTTTAGAAAGAACTTTTCCAATTGATCTTCACAATTGCAACAGAATGAAATTGATAGTAGGTGGATCGTCATCTCTAGAAAGATTGATTTTGAAGTCGAAGAAATTCCGAGTCGATCCGGTTGTAGTAGATATAGAGATATAATTCACAACTTCAACAGTAGTAGATCCACAATAGATATTTTATGTAGAACAAGTGAATCTTCTATCGAGTTCTTTCTTATTAAATAAACAGAGCTTTGATTCTCCTTTTGAATCAGCAGAACTGAGTGTTTTTTGCAGTCTATGTTTTCCACCATTTTGAATAATAGATTGATCACCACACTCTTGTGCCTGGTGTTTCAGAGAAAAGATATATAATAAAGTCGAGCATATCCCCTGCACATTTAGATCCACAAAAGTCGCCTTTTGATTCGAGATATTCAAAAATTTGAATTTACAGAGTAGTCGTAACTTCCCTGAAGACTCGACATAAAAATATCCTTTTAATTCGAACTTTAATCCATTGATAAAATGGATTTGAATCGGTCAAAGTTATATTTTAAAATCGACTTTAAATCCGGCTTGAAATTATCATAACAATCAGCTTGCTGACCGTTGCATAAAAATATTGTCTTTCAAACTTTCTGACGCCAAGCTTAAGGTTGATGACGTGGCCTCCAAACATAGGGTTAAAAACATAAGGTTGAACATAAACATAGGGTTCATGTTACTTTCTTTAAATGTAAGGTTTATCATAAACGTAGGGTTGATCATCCATACTTTTTCTTCAACTCTCAGACGAAAGATAAAAGATCCATTCAAAGAACATATGGATGTTTACAAAAGTAAGGTTGATGAACCATATTTTGGAGAAACAAATGTAATGTTTAGTACTTACGTACGGTTCTCCTTACATACTTTGTTGATAACCCAAACGTAAGATTCCTTCCTAACGTAAGGTTCTTCTTCCATACTTTGCTGATAATGTATGGTTGATTAACCATACTTTTCTCTTATCTCAAAAAGTATACATGCTTTTCATCCTTACGCTACGTTTATCCACGTAGGGTATGAATAGTGTTTCCAGAAAACACTCAAGTAGATTCTAAATAAGTAGTGCATGAACAGTGATTCTAGGACATGCTAAAGCAGATCCCAAATAAGTAAGGTATGAATAGTGTTTCCAGAACGCGTTAAAACAGTTCCTGAATAAGTAGTAAATTCTCATTATTTCAAGAGTTAAATAAATTAATAAATTCCTGAAAAATACTAAATAAAATCATTAAAAAATAATTAAGGGTATTTATGAGCAGCAAAATTATCATAAAGAGACAAAGTATTATTTTCAATAATCTCCCCCTTTAAATAACATTATTATGTATTGTTGAAAACAATACTTTGCTAAAAAATATCCCCCTTTTTGATGATAAAAAAAACCATAAAATAATAAGACTAATTAAATGAAATTATCTTTCAAAATAAAGTTTTAGAATTTTGAGAGGATAAAAAAATATTTAATTTTAACAAGATCATAAAAAATTCCCCCCCCTTCATGAAAATAAAATAATTTTTATTTAAAAATAAAAGTTTCTAGTTTTTTCCAAATTTCTCCCTACGAATAAAAAGAAAAAGAAAATTTCCCTTTATAATAAACGACTATTAATAACTTAAAATAGTTTTCTGTATAAGTATAAATCTGTAATCATTTAAATAAGGTTTTTAAAATAAAATGTCGTGTTTATCCAAATTTCTCCCCCTTTCTTGTGATATGAAAAAGAATGATAAATCATGGATTTGAACACATTTAATGTTGCACTGAACTATAGGTAAATTCTATAATTAAATGATTAATAGTAAGGTAATCAGATATACTGGCATATGCTAACGTAAAATAGTAATAAACAAATAGAGAAAGAAATAAATAAACAATGGAGTAAATTTTTATTTAAAAATAGCAGTATGTACATGACAATGATATACAAAGGAATCAAGATTTGGGCTAGGTAGTCAATAGGTTTTATCTCCTTTGGATTGCAGACTTGATTTCTATAAACTGTTCCCTGAGTCTCTTCATCATCCCATCTCCAAGTTTGATAATGAGCCCTCTGTTCTCCTGAGTCATATGAATATCGTCAATTAAAAATTTCTGATTGGTGGATCACTAGATGTTAGTTGATCCACTAATTTTTTTTGATTTTCCAGCTACACTGATAATGGAGCACTGTTACATTGAAGATCTTGCATCCTGTCATTCATGCTGTTCATCGCGGCTGTGATATCTTGAAATCTTCTGATTAAATCAGGTGAAGTACCTGATCCACTAACAACACTATTTTCAACTAATGCAAATTGGTTCTCCATAAACAATTTTAGATCTGATAAATCTGTCTTCATAACCATTTCAGATTTCAATTTTTCAACTGCATTCAGCATATCCTCTTTAAAAATTTCAACTTTTTTCCTTGAGACTGTACCCTCCTTCATCTTTTGAAATCTCAATTTTTCTAAGTCTAAGGCATTTCTCAGAGTGACATTCTCAGATTCCAACTGAGACACCTTTTTGTACAGTTCTTCATCTTCTTTCTTCCTTGAATCAGAGGCACCCTGTGATTGATTTTCATTCTCAGGCTCTGGATGATACAACAGTACCGAAGGTAATGAGTCAGCATCAGATTGTTCTTTCTCTTTGTCCTGAGTAGGTTGGTCCACAAATTTTTCCTCATAGGCCTTTCCAGACTCTTCCATAGAAAAATCCTCTTGAAGTACCTCTGTTGGAGCATCAGGGAGATGTTCATTACAAACATCAATATCTTTGTCTTCCACTGGAATTTTGAGAACAATATTTTCAGGATTTTCCTGAGGTCTGGCCACTTCCTCACCAGGCTCTGCCTCCTTATCTTGTTCCTGTTGAAGTGTAACTTCAACATCAACTACAATCTATTCCTGAGTCTCCCTTTGAGCCTCTTCTTAAACTCCAGATCCCTCTACTGGTGCTGTCCTTTCACTAACATCTTCCATGGTCTTATCAATAGCATCTTATCTTACAAAAGTGTACGAAAATAAAGCTTCTATTGTTTCCAATGTAGGGGAAGTAATTTCATCATTAACAGGTCTAGTTCTTCGATATTGAAGTCCCTCCTGACTTATTTCTTTCTCAGCATCTTCCACTCCAAATCGGATCCTTCTTGCTACATTGCTGACTCTTGATTCAGCTTGTCCCTCCTTGGACTTAGCAGGTTGAGCCTGAGCACTCTCTGAGTCATCCTCAGCTCCTACTGGGAAAAGTTTTCCTTTAATGGTGCTCCATAAATAGCCAATTTTTCTTAGAGTTCTAGCATTGAATACATTGCTGTGATGATAGTGTACTCAGGCATCCACTAATCTCACCATGTCCTTCTTAAGCAACAACTTGGAAATGAATCGACCAAAAGGATAAAAGTTCATTCAGGCATCAATATGACAAAAATATATTAGGTATCTAATCATATACCTAGGAAATTGAGTTTTACATCACTGATCAAAAGATTCATTATATACATATCGGGATATAATATTTTTTCCATCTTAGACATCCTCGGTGCAATCCCTTTTTGCACAAATTTGACCAAAATTTTCTGATTAGGCTCCAAATCATTGATAAACATTTCATTTATAGTCTTAGTACCAAAAAGAAACGAAATTATGTCCTCTTATTTATGCACATAATCTCCAATATTTTTCAAATCGAAATGAAAAACTCTTTCATGGGGGCAGTTGAGAATCTGACCAATTTCTACTGATGATATTGAGAAATCCCTATCCTCTATCTTAGCCATCATACTATCCTCTGTATCCCCCAGACTAAACTGTATAGATTTGAAGAAGTATCTAAGTTCTACCTCATACAGAAATTCCGTATTTTCACTGTTGAACCTCTGTTCAAGGTTCTGAAACGACAACGCTTGTTTCAACAGTATATTTGTCTGAAATAACCAGTTGAGATCTCCTACCTTGCCTTGTAGGATTTTTCTTCCTTCAGAGCGTTGTCTCTTGGAATTGCTTGTCTCGGCTTCACTGAATCTTTTAGTCCTTACCATCTCTGCGAGAATCTCTGAAGGTTAGGGTTTCAGAGGTTTGAATATTAGGGTTCACAAGCAGAGGTACATTTTGCGGGTTCGAAAAGGTTTCGATAGAAATTAAATTATTTAGAAGTTGAAAGGGTTTATGAAAAACTTGATTCCCGCGTTTTTAATAATCATTACATATATTAAAAATAAATAAAATAGATTACGCAGGGAAAATGAACTTATTCTATTTAAAAAAAACAAAATAGAAAAATTATTTTAAGCATAATTAAAATAAATAACTAGTATTGTAAAATAAAATTTTCTTTAAAAGCAAAAATGCCTAGCTCCCCCTTAATAAAATAAAACCTTGCAGTGGGAATTGGTTTAGTAAAAATATCTTCTAATTGAATTTCTGCATTTATAAATTCTAAAAATATATCCTTTTTAATAACACGATCTCTTAAAAAGTGATGCCTAATATCAATGTGATGAGTTCTAGAATGACTGATAGGATTTTTTGAAATATTAATTGCACTTTTATTATCACATAAAATTGGTGTATTATTACAATTCAATCCAAAGTATATAAGAGTGTTTTCATCCACAACAGTTGTGCACAACAACTGCTAGCAGAAATATATTCTGCCTCAGCTGTTGATAGGGTAACTAAATGTTGTTTATTACTTGACCATGACACTAAATATTTTCCTAAAAAGTGACAAGTTCCTGAAGTTCTTTTCCTATATAATATAAAACTCTCAATGTATGAATTTGAATATGAAATCAAATTGAAATAAAAATTTTTGGGATATAAAAGAGATTGAAAAACAGTTCCTTTTAAATATCTAAAAATTCGTTTAACAGCAGTTAGATGTGATTCTTTATGATTTGATTTAAATCTTGCACAAAGATATACTGAATACATTATATCTGGCCTGCTAGCAGTAAGATATAATAAACTACCAATCATACCTCTATATAACTTGTTGTCAACTGAATTTCCAATTTCATCCAAATCAAGTTTTATATTAGTACACATAGGAGTTGTATATGTCTTGCTGTTTTCAAGTCCAAATTTCTTCAACAAATCAGTAATGTATTTTCTATGATTCAAAATATTTCCAAAATCTTTTTGATAAATTTGAAGTCCTAAAAAGAAATTTAGTTCTCCCATCATACTCATTTCAAATTCTTCTTGCATTAATTTTGAAAATTCATGACAAAGATTTTTATTAGTTGATCCAAAAATTACATCATCAACATAAATTTGAACCAATAAAACATTATTTTTCACAGTTTTCTTAAAGAGTGTTGGATCTTCCAATCCAACAGTAAAGTCATTTTTCAAAAGAAAAGAACTTAATCTTTCATACCAAGCTCTAGGTTCTTGTTTAAGGCCATAAAGAGATTTAGTAAGTTTAAAAACAGAATTAGGTTTTTGAGAGTTTTCAAAACTAGGAGGTTTCTCAACATAAAATTCCTCCATTAAATAACCATTTAAAAAGGCAGATTCAACATCCATCTGAAATAATTTAAAATTCATACGAGATGCATAGGCTAAAAATATTCTAATGGATTCTAACCTAGATACAGGTGAAAAAGTCTCATCATAATCTATTCCTTCTTCTTGATTATATCATTTAGCTACTAATCTTGCTTTATTTCTAGTTATTGTGCCTTGTTCATCCTGTTTATTTCTAAAGAACCATTTGGTTCCTATTACTGGATAATTCTTAGGTCTTTCCACTAATTCCCAAACTTCATTTCTTTTAAAATGGTTTAATTCATCTTGCATTACTATTACCCATATTTCATCATCTAAAGCTTCTTCTATAGTTTTGAGTTCTTATTGGGATAGGAAGGCAGAGAATTCCACTAGGTTTCCTAAGTTTCTTCTAGTTTGAATACCAGTTTCTAAGTCACCTATCACAGTTTCTAAAGGGTGATTCTTTAGGGTTCAAGTATGTCTAGGAAACATACTTATAGTTTCTTCAGTACCATGTTCTTTTGAACTTGACTGAATTTTATTTATATCTTTTTTAAAATCATTTTTCAAGTTCTCAAGCCTCATGTTATCATTAGTGTCAGATTCATCCATTTGATCTATCCTTTTCTCAAAGGGACCAGATTCATCAAATTTCACATGAATTGATTCTTCAAAAATCCTTGAATTCTTATTATAGATTCTATAAGATTTGGAATTATTTGAATATACTAAGAAAATTCCTTCATGAGATTTTGGATCGAACTTACCAAGATTATCCTTAGTGTTTAAAATGTAAACCTTGCATCCAAAAACTTTAAAGTAGTTAACTTTAGGTTTTCTGTTATTCCAAAGTTCATAGGGTGTCTTTTTCAAAAGAGGTCTAATTAAAACTCTATTCATTATATAGTAGGATGTGCTTACAGCTTCTACCCAAAAGTAGGTAAGAAGGATGTATTCATTTAGCATTGTTCTAGCCATTTCCTGAATAGTCCTATTTCTTCTTTCAACAATTCCATTTTATTGAGCTGTTATAGGTGCAGAGAAGGTGTGTTTAATACCCATATTTGAGCAAAAGGAATTAAATTCTTGATTCTCAAATTCTCCACCACGATCACTTCTCAATGAGATTATATTAAAACGTTTTTCATTTTGAACTAATTTGCAGAAACTTTCAAATAAAGTAAAAGCTTCATTTTTAAATTTCAAAAATAAAGTCCAAGTAAATATATAATAATCATCAACTAATACATAAAAAAATAATTTACCAGCTAAGTTTTCTACTTTGGAAGGTCTAACAAATCCATATGGATAAGTTCTAGAGGTTTATTTGTAACAACTTTATTAATAGATTTGAATGATGATTTGTGTTGCTTGCCAAGTTGGCATGAATCACATAATCTGTCACTTTCAAATTTGAGACTAGGCAAATCAAAAACTAGATGTTTCTTAGATAATTCATCTAAAACATATACATTGCAATGTCTAGGTCTCCTCTTCCAGATCCAAGATTCACTTACTTTAGCAGTAAAACAGTTTACTTGTTGTTTACACAAGGAATTTAAATCCAAAGTATAGACATTATCAGTTCTTGGTGCCTTAAATTTAAACAGTTTATCTTTAGAAACAGTACAACAATTGTTAGTAAAATCAACAGTATATCCATCATCACAAAGTTGAGAGATACTTATCAGGTTGTGTTTTAATCCTTGTATATAAAGTACTTTGTTTATTGAGACTGTTTTTGGATCTCCAACAATTCCAATGCCAATGATTTTTCCTTTGGCATTGTCACCAAATGTGACAAGTCCTCTTTCCCTTTGAGTGAGTGAAGAAAAATTCAATGAATTTCTACTCATATGTCTTGAGAAGCCACTGTCCATGTACCATATATCTTTTCTACTCTGGTGGCCTACTACCTGTAAAGACATTCAAACAAATTTCTTTGGTACCCATATTCTGTTGGGTCCAGGGGTGTTAGCTAGAAATGATCTGGGTATCCAGATTTTATTTGTTCTTTTAAAATCAGCTGAATCATATAAGTCTTTTGAAACACAGGCTTTCTTAATACCACAAATTTGAGGTTGTCTTAAGAAATAGTTTTTAGCTATATGTCCCTTTGTCCCACAAAAGTTACAATTAACCCTTTTAGAGCTAGGAACAAAATAATTTTTATTTAGATTAGTTTTTTTTCCTTTACTTCCAATTCCAAATCTCTCCTTTTTAACGACAGTTTTTCCAAGAATATCATTTAATGAATTCTCTCCTTTTGTAAAAACCAATGCAGCCTGTTTTTAAGATTCTACTTCATCCTGCAGTGTTTTTATTCTTGATTGAAAATTAATATAATTAGTGTTAATAGAATTGTATTTATCAGTTAATTCCTTATATTGTTTCAGCATTGTATCTCTTTCATTTGAAATAGCTTTATATATGTTCTTTAGTGACTTATGTTTCTTAAATAGTGAGTCGTATCTTTTTTCAAGCATATTGTAGTAGGCTGCAAGTTTTTCATTCGTGTAGCTTGATTCAGAATTTGATTCATTATTTGAGTAAAAGGAGTAATATGAGTGTACCTCATCGGTTTCTTCCATGAAACACATGTTTGCTTTTATATTTACTTCTTCTTTCTCGGAGCTTGATTCAGGAGATCTACTGGAGTCTTCAGATACACTCCATGTGGATTTCATCGCTTTTTTGTCTTTCTGCTCATAGTCATTTCTTTTGAAGAATTTCTTCTTCTTTGCATATTTCAATTGTGGGAAATCTGGTCTGATATGCCCCATCTTCTTGCATTCATAGCATCTTACTTTCTTATCATCTCTCTTAAAGGATTTTTTGAATTCTCTTTTCTTGCTATAGAATTTTCTAAATTTTCTGGCTAGCTGAGCCAGTTCTTTATCTGAGTTTGATGAGTTAGAGCTCTCTGATTTAGCTTTGAATTCTCCGTTCTCCATCTTTATATTCTTTTTTTGTGAAGTTACCTTCAAGGAAGTATCATCCTTTTTGATGTAGACGTTATGTTCATTTGCCTCATCTTGCATTTCATCTTCGTACATCATCAGTGTACCAATCAGCTCTCTCATGGTTAGATTTTTGACAGGTGTTGATTGTCTGATTGCAGAAGAGATACCATTCCATCAAGTAGGAAGTACCCTCAGTACTTTTAATGCTTGATCATCCTACTTGATAGGTTTTCCAAGAGATGTTATATTATTGACAATTTCTGTCAATCTCCCATTCATTTGAGTAATGATTTCACCTTCAAACATTATAAAAGTATCAGAATTCAATTTGGAAGTTGCATATCTCATTTGTATCACATTGTCTATTCCTTCATACACCACAACTATTGTTTTCCACATCTCATATGCTGTCGGGCACGAAGATACTCTATTAAATTCATCTGGTCCTAGACCGCAAATGATTACATTCATAGCCTTCGAATTCATATCATACTCCGCCTCTATAGAAGAACTCCATGTCTCAGGATTTTCAAGAATTTCATAAGGAGTCAGAATCTTTGAATAGATTTTATATCCGAGGTTTTTCAGATATATTATCATGCGCGATTTCCAGCAGCCATAGTTGTCTCCATTAAAATATGGTTCTATGACCATTGACATCCCTTCTCTTGTATCAGTCATGATGCTCTATTGTATAATTTTTAAATGCTACTAGCTTGATAAGGCTCTATCAAAAGCTCCACTTCTGATACCAATTTTTGGATCTTGAATATACAGATTAAACACAAGAGGGGGGTGAATTGTTTCTTTTAGATTTTTCATTAACTCTACGATTGAATGAGTTCTGTCCTCTATGATTTATTAGATTTGATCATACAAAAAAATAAGTAAAAGCAGGGAAACATAGATGTATAGTGGTTTGGGGAACAGAATTCTCCTAGTCCACTCCACCAATGCTCAACTCCACGAGCTTGGTGATTTTCACTATCTGGTCCTCTTTTCCATAGACCGGTTCACAACTGAGTACAGGTAGTTGACACCTTTACATTCTTCAGGCTAACAAAGCCTTCTAGTTCAAACACGAACCTACTCAGCTTAGTACGAGAAGGTGGTTACTCAAGATAAAAATAATTTTAGAAAGAACTTTTTCATTTGATCTTCACAATTGCAACAGAATGCAATTGACAGCAGATGTATCGTCATCTCTTGAAATATTGATTTTCAAGTCGAAGTAGTTCTGAGTCGATCCGGTTGCAGTAGATATAGAGATATAATTCACAACTTCAGAAGTAGTAGATCCATAGTAGATATTTTATGTAGAACAACTTAATCTTCTATCGAGTTCCTTCTTCTTAAATAAATAGAGCTTTAATGGTCCTTTTGAATAAGCAGAACTGAGTGCTTTTTTCAGTCTCTATTTTCCACCTTTTTAAATAATAGATTGATCACCACACTCCTATGCCTGGTGTTTCAGAGAAAAAATATATAATAAATCCGAGCATATCCCTTGCACATTTATATCCATAAAAGTCACCTTTTTATTCGCGATATTCAAAAATTTGAATTTACAGAGTAGTCGTAACTTCCCTGAAGACTCGGCATAAAAACCTCCTTTTAATTCGATATTTAATCCATTGATAAAATGAATTTGAATTGGTCAAAGTCATATTTTAAAATCGACTTTAAATACAACTTGAAATCCTCCTAACAATCAGCTTGCTGGCCGTTGCATAAAAATATCATCTTTCAAACTTTTCGATGCCAAACGTAAGGTTGATGACGTGGCCTCCAAACGTAGGGTTGACAATGTAAGGTTGAACATAAATGTAGGGTTCATGTTACTTTCTTCAAACGTAAAGTTGATCATAAATGTAGGGTTGATCATCCATAATTTTTCTTCAACTCTCAGATGAAAGATAAAAGATCCATTCAAAGAACGTATGGATGTTTACAAAAGTAGGGTTGATAAACCATACTTTTGAGAAGAAAACATAACATTTAGTACTTACGTACGGTTCTCCTTCCATAATTTTTTGATAACCCAAACGTAAGGTTCCTTCCTAACGTAAGGTTCTTCTTTCATACTTTGCTGATAACGTATGGTTCATTAACCATACTTTTCTCTTATCTCAAAAAGTATACATGATTTTCATCCTTACGCTACATTTATCCACGTAGGGTATGAACAGTGTTTACAGAACACACTCAAGTAGATTTTGAATAAGTAGCGCATGAACAGTGATTCCAGGACACGCTAAAGCAGATCCTGAATAAGTAAGGTATGAACAGTGTTTTCAGAATGCGCTAAAACAGTTCCCAAATAAGTAATAAATTCTCGTTATTTCAGGAGTAAAGTAAATTAACAAATTCCTGAAAAATACTAAATAAAATCATTAGAAAATAATTAAGGATATTTGTGAGCATCAAAATTATCATAAAGAGACAGAGTATTATTTTCAATAATCTCCCCCTTTAAATAACATTATTATATATTGTTGAAAACAATACTTTTCTCAATAATACCAACAGTTTTTAAACTGTTGGTATAAACATCCTAGAATTTTAGCAGCAAGTAGTGGCCTGCCTCCCCCTATGTAATTACCCAGAGTAGTGTAAAGAATTCAGAATTCAGAAGGTAAATTACCTTCAATTACCTATGCAATTGCAATAGATTGTACATAATTCAGTGGTGCATGTCAGTGTTAGTCATTACCACTATGATAGGTGTTTGGATTTGATCAATGTCATGTGCTTTTACAAGAACAATTTCTGGCATTGAGAACTAATAAAATACATTAGGATTGGACTAGGATTCATGATTCTTATTTTCCCAATATCTTGGAGTTGTGTCATTGAAATTAATTGGGATGAGCTTATAGAAAATTTTCAATCTCAATGGGATAGGTGGAATCGTGTAAAAATGTGAATTGGGGAAGGTCTTACCCTCAAGTGAGGAATAAGAAATCAAGGGAATTACAAGTCATCCTATGGGATAACATGGTTCTATAGTGTAAAGTGGTATGGGGATTGGGTGATGAACTTTTGATAGTATGGGGTAGAATAAACTTGGGATATCATGAAGTTCAGACCCAATTATAGAGTTTGGGATGAATCTATGAGTATAAAATTAGAATATTCAATGGGTGAAAATGTTTGGGTTATGATAGACATATATACTGTTTGATTCTCAAGGATATTTGGTGAGTGTAGTCAAATTGTGGGGATCACACCATAAACAGATAACGTGTATAACCCATGGTTTAAAATAGATGCGGTGAACATTGATTCTAGCACGGTTGACAGATAAAACCAAATAATTCTTATGGTTTTATGTTATTTACTGAGTCATCATAGGTGATTCAAGCTAGGTTAATAAATTTAGAACCACACTAGATGAAAATGATTTAAATTTGATAGAGACTGTGAACCATATCAATGGGGAATACGATGAGGATGATCATAGATTGATTTGTGTTAGTAAATGAACAATTTTGTATTTATACCTTAGAGTAAGGTTCTTGGGATAGTTATCACATGATACTTAAGGAATGTATATGGAATTATAATCTTCATGGGTTATTGGATATTTGAGTAAGACCCTATTGTCAGATAAGTGGTGATGAATGTGTAGATTGACATGTATGGCTAACCTAGATAGTGAGTGATTGGAGTTTTGATGTTGGGGATGCATATGGAAAGGATGGGTCATATCTAATTAATTGAAAATACTAAATTTTATGATTCATCTATGGTAATTGGATACGATATGTGTTACAGGGTGACTAGTGAGGTATAGATTTTAATGAAGGGAAGTACAAATAAATATTTAGATATACATGTTCCAAAAAAATATATAAAAATATAGGGTCATTACTATGGGTATTATATAGATTTTAAAATGAATCATGGTAACCCCTATATAAGGAAATCATGTTTCAATTTTTGAATACGGAATTGTTTTTCATAGGCTTGGGTGATTTTAGATGATTCAGTGTGATTGAAGATTGAATAACACTTTTCAAATTTAATTAGATATGAAAATGGATAAATGAATTCAAAAATTGTGAAATTATAATAGGGATTGAATCTGGACTTTTCATTGAAAAATTAGTTTAATGGTATTGATTTTGCAGATATACCAATTATACCTCATTTACAATCATGAGAAAATGATGATATTTGATTTTAATAGATGAGATAGAGATAGAGATATTATTATACATGCTTCCAAAGGACTAGATGTTGTATGATTAATATTTTGTTAATACTCACATTGTTATAGGTTTGTATAACAGAAGAAACATTATATTTTATAGAGTTGTAACCATAATGTGTTTAAATTTTAGATTCTAATATAATCTATAGTTATTTTACAAGAAAACAAGGGTTATTTTTTCATGATCATGGGTTCAATAGGGTTTTTATAAATTTTACCAGGGTTTGGAGTAGGGTGGTGTTTCTTCCAAGTGTAGTAGACACCACCGAGTACCTGGAGATAATAGACCCGGTACGTTGTGAGGTCTAGGTTGTCCTAATTTTCCTTCATCATACATCTGGAATTCAATAGTGGGGTATCAGTTAATTGATATTTTGGACCATTTGGTGGCCTTTCATGGCTAGCCATTGGGTACTCGAGAGCAGTATACATGGTACCCAATGAAGTTTAAGAATTTTTTTTATAAAGAGGAGCATGGCCAAAATTTCATATTTATCCCACCTTTAATTTTATGAAGTTATGGGACAATATATAAGTCCATTTGGATAGATCCTCATATCCGTCTTTCTCCATTAAATCCTCCATGATTAAGGGTGATTTTAGTGGTGTGTATATGGAATTTTTAGGTATGATTCCTCCTCACCTACCTCAATTCCACTCTCCCCCAACTTTCATTTCATTTAGTGGTTGGGTATTTATGAACTATATGAACATTCCACCACAACATAGTGCAATCAATAAAAGAGGATGGAGATTTTTTTGGAGATTGATAATGGAATCACAATGATGATGAATACTCAAGGTTTATTAATTATTTGGATAGAGTAAATACCTCAAGTGATATATAGTGGGTTTCTAGTGATGATATAATTACTCTATGGGCAGATTCAAAGGATTTTATAAGGTGATTTATAAACATATGAATCAATTTTCAAGTGAATGGACTAGGTCCTAAGGGAATAGTGGTGAGTAAGGATCCTGGTGTGACATTCTAGACCTCAGTAATATTTTACTATGAAGTAAGATATGGTATTATCTCATTGGATGTGATTCCTTGATTATAATGTAAAACATTGCGTGTACCTGATAGTATTTAACATTTTCAAGGGTCCTCCCAATCTTTTTCTTACCAATTCTGAGTTATCATATGCATCATCCCACTTTCTCTTCTCTGTTATATTGGTATGTTCACTTCCACCCATAAATCACTACTTTTAACAAAGACATAAATGGATTTAAGGGGCTTCATATTTCACAAAATGGTGGCACTAATTGACTCTTGAAAAAATCTCATAAGTTTCCTCAAATATGAAAACATGATTACTTCTATGTCTTCCAACCATCATTTTTTCAATTCTATTCATTTCTATTATCATAGATGGTCTTCTGACTATCTTTTTATGCATGATTATCCCTCTAAATGGTTTGGGTAAGTCTTCCTATCCAAACCCTCCATTTTAAAAATGTTTCTATCCATAGGGTGATTGGAAACATGATTGTGCATTATCTGGGTTAAGACTGTAGAAATCAATACTTCTATCATCATATCACCATGTGTATTTTCATTGAGGTTGACATATAAAAAATTCATGTTTAATTCTAACTTGGATGAAATTGAAGTCTAGTACATGTATAAACAAGAGGTTTGCTTCTAGTTTTCATCATATTGAAACCCCTCCCCCCTACATAGCCCCCACATGCACAACCCCCCTCCCCACATGTACAACCCTCCTCCCACCTCACCCCCAGAAGCCTCCCCCCACACAACCCCCCTCTCCCCTACACACCCCACCTCCACACCCCCTCCCCACCTACCCCCTCCCCACCTCACCCCCAACAGCCTCCCCCTACACAGCCCCTCCCCATCTACACACGCCCCCTCCCCACCTATATAGACCACCCCTCTCCCCACCTACACAACCCCCTACCCACCTCACCCCCAGAAACCTCCCCCACACAACCCCCCCCCCCTCCTACACATCCCACCCTTCCCACCTCACCCCCAGCAGCCCCCCATCAGCCCCCCTGCACAACCCCTCTCCCCCCTGCACACCCCATCCCCACCTTCATAGCCCCCCCACCTACACAACCCCCACCCACCTGTACACCCCCACCCACCTGCACATCCCTCCCCACTTGCACAACCCACCCCTCCCCACCTCACCCCTGGTATCCTCACCCATGCACAACTCCCCTCCCCACCTGCACAACACCCCCTCCCCACCTCACCCCCAACGGCCCCTTGCACATCCCCCTCCCCCTGCATATCCCCTCCCCACCTTCACAACCCCCACCTACACAGCCCCCTCCCCACCTCACCCCCAAAAACCTCTCTCTGCACAACCCCCTCCCCCTGCATACCCCTCCCCCACCTACACCGCCCCACCCACCTGCACACCCCTTGCCACCTGCACACCCCCTCCCCACCTACACAACCAACCCCCTCCCCACCTACCTAATAAATTTCAAAAATCACAAACCCATTAACATTTTAAAAAAACCAAGTTCTTTTATTTAATAAAAATAGCCATGTCAATAAAATTTTATAGGCTGCAGCCTTCTTTAAATCGAAACAAGCACTTTGAAATACAAATATTAATGTCACATAATAGTCATTAAATTCAAAAATCCTCTTCCAAACATATTTATAAACCATTTAACAATGGAAAAAAACTAGACACACATGTGTCAACCATAACAAAGCTAGAACCACTATTTCATAAAGTATTAAATATATACACAAAATATAGGTGATCTGCAACAAAATAATAAATGGGGACAACGTGGAAGTCCATTTGGATATCTCTTCATATCCGTATTTCTACATTAAATCATTCATGATTAAGGGTGATTTTAGTGGTGTGTATATGGAATTTTTATGTATGATTCCTCCTCATCTCCCTCAATTCCACTCTCCCCCAAATTCCATTTGATTCAGTGGTTGTGAATTTAGGAACTATATGAGCATTCCACTAAAACATAGTGAAATCAATAAAATAGGATGGGGATTTTTTTGGTGATTGATAGTGGAATCATGACAATGATGAATAATCAAGGTTTATTAATTATTTAGATAGAGTAAATACCTCAAGTTACATATCGAGGGTTGATAATGATGATATCATTACTCTATGGGTATATTCAAAGGATTTTATAAGGTAATTTATAAACATATGGATCTATTTTCAAGTGAATGGACTAGTGACTAAGGGAATAGTGATGCGTAAGGATCCTGGTGTGACCTTCTAGACCTTGGGAATATTTTACCATGAAGTAAGATATGGGATTATCTTAGTGGATGAGATTCCTTAATTCCAATGTAAAACATTTATTTAATAAAACCTACGGGTTATAGAATATAACCTAAAGGGGTTAGAATTATTGTGAGGTGAAATGATATATATTTCAATCTATTGATACAATCATGGATGAGGTATTTTGGTGATGTGAACTACATGAAGGTGACATATAAAAAATATAATTTTTGAATAAGGTCTTAAGAGGACAATATAGATTTGTGTGGGATGGTTTTCCTTGAGGGAAATGTGATAGTTAATAGGTTTAACTTTTATGATTGATAAATCAGTGGCGGGGTTTTGCAGATATTCCCAGAGTGGTGTGTTGAACGATGAGGTTAAGATTTAAATAGAAACTATTATGGTAGTAATTACTAGATCTAGTTAAGTTATATATTTGGGTACATGAAAATCCTATGTACCAAAAATTCTTACATGAATCTGGAAAATTATACATTTCACTGAAATTCACTCATAGCCTCTCTAGATAACTTCCAAATGACCTAAAAAACACATTCTAGGATCCTGAAACATTATACCATGATGTATCCATACAAACCAAATCAAGAAGATTCATAATTTATCAGTATATCAAAATATTTTTGGTAACAAATAAAACAACACAAAGTATCCAGTACAACATGATCTATGAATGAGACTAGATAAAAAATGGTTCCCCATAATGTAAAGAGTCAAAATACAATGAATCAGAGAAAGATGACTAAGAATTGGTATAATGAAAATGAATAATCTCAAGTTCTGTAGCCAATATTTTGAGTGTATGTAAAAATAGAATTGTGAAATATCTTTAATACCATGTAAAAAGAGAATTCCTAGAATCCATACCTCCATATAAAGTCAAGTTTTATTATTTATAGATATAGAAATAAAGATAATGTTACCTACCTAATCACACATATATTCAGTCACAAAAAATAATCAATCATAAAATGTCAGTAATATTAGTAAAAAAGGTAATGGGTCGATCTGTCCCTCATCACCATCACTATTATCACCGTCATCGTCAGCCTCATTCTCATCCTCATCCCTGTCCCCATCATTATCCCCACCCTCATCCCCACTCTCATTCTCACTCTCATTCCCACTCTCATCCCCATCCTCATCCTTGACCTCCTCTTTTCCCTCCTCCTTTCCCTCATCCTTTGCCTCGACCTCCTCCTCACCATCTTCCTCGACATCATCCTCATCCTCGACCTCTACCTCGCCATCATCATCTCCAGGAATGAAATCAAATTTAACACCACTAGAACTGCTACATGGCTCACTATATACTGAACTCATCAAAAACATATATTCATCATAAGCTGTGATGACCTCTAGTGGAAGTGCTGGACATAAAACTTTCATCAGTTTCATAAATTCAGTGTTTTCCCTAATAGACCGTTCTTCCACCTATGTGGCCTTTTTTCATCCTGTTCTACCCATGCCTTAATCGATTTGAACTCGTTGGAACTAAAAATGATACTTGAAGAGGGCCGATACCTCATAGAGACTATACTATTCCTAGGTTGGTAGCGTACTCTTCAATGGTGTTCATCTCACAACACCTGATGTAAGTGATCATTTAGCCCAAAATTGTCAGGTTCCTGGGCATCAAGGGCCTCTAAAGAAGACTATTAGAAATATAAATAGATTATTAAGTTTAAAAATAGATATTAAAATTTTAAATGAATAAATTAAGACTTAACATCTACTGCTATGTTAGTTTGTTAACCAAACTTCCATCTTTTTTCCTTCTACTTGAGAAAAACTATTTTTCTTGAGGCACACATCCTTAAATATTCAAAACTTACCTCTATAGTGAAATTAAATGTAGGAAACCATTATTAAAAATTGGTTACCAGTAATTAATTTCATAAATAAAATCATATGAAAACTTTAGAAATAGAATAAATTATAGAGGAAACAATATAAAGTGAAATACCTAAAGAAAAATTATAAAAAACTGTCATACCTGCTTCCTCTCATGATCTAACATCATAGTACAACTCAATGTGTGGAAGTATTTTTTAGCATTAATTTTTTTTTTATTTTTTACAGATGATTTATAAATAAAATTTAATAATAAAAAAGATAGTATTAATAAAAAACATGAAAATTTTAATTTAAATCACTCAAATGTGATTAATACCTTAAACTTGATAGTCCTACAATGACTAATCATTTGCTGATACTATTCTATCATAAAAACATCCACGACAGGTACCGCCTCTAACTCTGTACTAACTCTAGCATTCTATACAATATAGAAATTGTTCTTATAGTCTCTCCAAAGCTTACCTAACTCCTTTAGACTTGATGGCCGTGCACCCTCACCATTGAGGAAATTAAAAATAATCTGACACAAAATATTAATTCATATAAATAAAAAAATAATACATTACATTAAATACAGTAGATTCTTTTACCCATTAATGTGACCAAGCATTATACTTAACTTAGTTTGACAACTGTCTCCATGAGAGTGGGCTAACGGGAGTTATTTCAGAGTATTTGGAAAGCGTCGAAAAAAAACTCCGACATTACTGCCTTGTTTTTTCAATCATTTGATTGTCTTTGTTGTAGTCCACCATCAACTGCGTGTGGCGGTTCTACACCACAAACATTCTTGAACGCCCCCACCCCCACCTATTATTAGTAGATGTATATGTTATGGATGAAAAAAATATTATATCAATACATTTTATAATGAAAATAAATAATGGTATAATTTTTTAGGGTTATATAAATATGCTTGCATCATTATGATCAATGGGCATCGCTAGATCCACAGAAACTAAAGGAACACCCTATATAGGTGGAGTGGGTCCTAATGTATGCTATGCAGACACAGAATGTGGCAGAGCAGGAGTTAAAGAAGATGGAATATAGAAGCTTGAAGAGAAGGAAATATAATTAAAATAAGATGGAATATATGGATTTCCAAATGCATGATATAGATGAAGACTGGGAATCATCATCAGATGTGGTAAATACGGGTGAGGAGGCTCAAATATAAATAATGGTGAAAACATGGGAGGTATAAATATCTTATGTGTCCTTAACGATACACTGGGATCATAATGTGGGATAAATGGTATGTCAGTGGGGGAGGGGTAGGGTCTAATCGGGTATGCCGACTAGATTTCCTATCTCTCGTACCACCCTCACTCATACCACCAGACTGAGTATTAGGACCACTACTAGGCTTCTCATAAAATAACTATCTCCTCAGTGGTAGATCTTACAAAAATATTTAAAACAAAAATAATCGCATGAAATTATATGTTATTTAAATATATATATTTGAAATAAAATACTCACAACAAGAACTAGTGGAGGAACGCTCATCTCATCCATGTGAAGATTGTTGTCCATCATCCTTTTTCATCCCATATCTTGAATAGGTTTCATTTCCTGCATTTGAAAAAATATGGAAGTAATTAGAAAATGATAACTAATGTGTAATCCAAAAAACATAATATATGAGAGGGGATAGATGGATTAATGTGTTCTGGGGTCAAACAACCATAGTCAATAAATAATTGAAATGTTAAATGGGTGTCTTAGAGTTATAATAATTTTATACATGGTTAATAAAGCATTGAGATGTTCACCAAGTTAGAAATGGTGGTTTCATAGGTTTGAATACAGTTCAAGTCAGATATAATATATTTTTAATCAATATTAAATCAAATTGAATAGTACCAAACTTAATAACCCTAGTTGAGATAAATCAAAAGAATTGAGAACATGGATATATTATTCTATATATTTCCCACAAAAACTTTGGGTTCATAACCAACTATGAAAATTGATCTATTGGATTCATCATAAATAATAAATGGATTGGTTCTAATGGAATTAGGGATGATGTCAATTCCATAATCACCATCATCAAAAACATGTATTGGAATTACTTCAATAATGACACCAAATTTAGGTCGAAGATGATCTTTGACATAAAAAACCTATTTCGTCATTGATGATAATACATATGGTTCATCGGTAGCAAGATTAGGAGTCATGTCAACAACTCAAAATCTAAAATCATCAATAAAGGTGCCCTGCCTCATCATCGAATCAAACCACTAGAATTTCATCATTGTGAATCGACCATGAGAGTAATAATCCAATATTATTATTTTATCAACGACTCTATAATAAGCTATATTTTTAAAACAAAGTCTAATATATTATGCACTAGCATAACAGTCTGTTGTGGTAGTTATCATAACATCATCATGTTGTGGTCTCATATTCTTTGCATGTTTAGTGATAATAAATCTATACCCATTAATCACAAATGATGTACATTCACTAACCATGATATTAGGACCAAAATCCAAAGCTATTATTTCCTTAGAAATATAGTCTCTAGGAAATATCTATACCTAAAATATAAAAAAATATTAAATTTAATTAAATATTGATTTTATTTATTTATTACAACAATATTTCTACCTTAAATTTCAACCAAGTAGAAAATTATTTTCTATTCAAATTCTCTATCCTTATTAAAGATAAAGAAAGATGCTTTCTATTTATCATTTCTTTATATTCCCTGAAGATAAAAATAGAAATAGTTTAATAGATATATAAAATTACAAGAGATGAGATAAGATATACACTATTAATTTAATCACTTGATTTAGTCATCAAACAAATCACAGTTGAACAACACTATGCGATGAGTTATCTCCTGCTCTTCAAGGATTAATGTCGTCAATGTATACGATCTGATAAATTCTCCTGTTTGAGGAAGTGATAGAAATATGGGTTCAATTTTCTCATATTGTTATTCTTTATTTCTCATTGGTATGTTCATTCTCGTAGTAAGACTAGACAAATACATTGAGAATAAATCCATA
This sequence comes from Viscum album, assembly GCA_963277665.1. Classification (NCBI taxonomy): domain Eukaryota; kingdom Viridiplantae; phylum Streptophyta; class Magnoliopsida; order Santalales; family Viscaceae; genus Viscum; species Viscum album. The sequence continues at coordinate 2,129,102,207 of OY728155.1, read as the reverse complement.
CATTCTTGAGCCAAGTAACAATTCATGATAGAACCTTTGGGATGATTCCTGTTCTAGAGATAATATTTCAATGTGTAAATATTTATTTCAGCTGGATACATCCAATGGAAAGAAACAGGTCCTCCGAGAATTATTTTAGTTGGAATATAGATAGTCAGAAGCAACATATATGTGAAAAATGATAGAGGAAATATTTTATCTAACTCACACAAAATTAATGGCTTTTCTGCCATCATTTTTTGAAAGAAAGAATTGGAAAACTTCTTATCAAAAAGATCTCTAAACAAATGGCACAACCAAATAAATTACACAATTACATTATTGGACAAAAGATGATAGATGACTATTGGAATCAACTCATGTAGAAGTATGTGATAATCACGAGTCTTCAAAGATTTCAGCTTAAACTCTTTTTATTGACCTGTTTTGATATATTGATTGCATAGCCATCAGGAAATTTAATAATCTCTAGTACTTCCAGAATTTTTTTTGCAGGTGTCATCACATAAGACGCACATGAAACTTTCCATTTATTTTCACTAATACACATAGGATTCAATTCTGGCCTGATTCCCCAATCCCCGAAGTCATACCGAGATCATAAATCATCTTTTGTGATTCCCTTGACATTTATAATAATAAAAAGCAATAATTTACATACATTATTTTCAATGTGCATTATGTCTATGTAATCACGTAAAAAATTGGTTGACCAATACGACAACTCAAAAAAGATACTCATCTTCTTCCAATTATAACAAGTATCATTGGAAAAATTCTTTCTCTTTATAGATTTCATTTTACACTTCCTGAATGAAAAATTAAAATCTTTCAATTAATTAAGAACATTAGTTCCAGACATACGCTGAGGTGGATCTTCGGTCTCCATGGTATTGTCAAATCTTCGACAATTGTTTCTATATGGATGGTCCATTTGAAAGAATCATCTATGTCCCATAAAACTAAAACTACAGTGATATTTATGTCTTATGGATCAAGTATTATTTATAAAAATAGGAATTGATAGTTTTACCTTCGTGATCCAGCCAGACATCATTTCATAAGTAGGAAGATCATTGACCGTCCATATAAGCACAACATGCATCTGAAATATGTCTTTCGAACATGCATTGTATGTACACACAGCCACATCCCAAAGAAGTTTCAAATCTTTTATTAAAGGTTTCATGTATACATATATATAATTTCTAGGATCAGAAGGGATAGATATAAGTATACTCAAGAATGTGAAAGGTTTTTTTATACACAACCATGGGGGAAGGTTATAAATGTGTATGAAAATCGGCCATGTGGTGTACAAAGTACACATTTGACCAAAAAGATTAAAACTGTCACATGAAAGACCCAACCTCACATTATGCACAACAGATAAAAAATTAGGATATTGAGCATCAAATCTCATACATGAAAATCCATCTATAGGGTGAACCAAATTTTGATTATTCTTATTTCTCTCGGTATCATGACATCACATTTTTATTTATATTTCACCAGTCATGAAATTATTCTGGAGTCTAGGGGTCAATGGAAAGTTCCACATTACTTTCTGTGGCACACAAGATGGTATTCCATCAGATTTTGGCTTCCATCAAGATGTTCCTCATTTGATACAATCATTTATTTCAGCAGTTTCCTCCCATAATAAGCTGCAATCTTTTAGGCAATCATGAATTTTGTTTTTGGAAAATCCAAGTTCTTCAACTAACTTCCATTCCATATAGTGGTTTGAGGGAATATTAGCATAATATGGATGTAATTCCTTCAAGAAGGTAATAATATAATCGATGGAAGTATTAGAAATCCCATACATATTTTTCCCATGAAACAATTGAATTTAAAATTCCATCTTTTTCATTTGACCACATTGCCAATATACTGGAGTCATCACACCATCATTCCATTTTTTCACTCTATCAACATCACCATTTTAATTGGACGCATCATGTGTTTCCATATAGAAGTCTTATTGGGTATACATCCTTTCCTTCTCATGATGAAGAATAAATAGAAATCAGTCATATATCATATTCACTAATCCAATCCTCTCATTTGGATCATCAGCTTTTGGAGATTCCATTTTCTCCCCATTGTGATACCACACATAATAGTTTGTTTGAAAACCATATTTGGTTATATGGTAGATAAGTTCTTCATAGATAAAACAAGGTATTAAAACACAATTATAACATGGGAAGTGTATGCGACCACTATCTAAAGCATTGTCAAATGAAAAGTCTAAAAATCTCTCCAAATTATTTTGAAAATTTCTTGATATCCGATCAGTTTCATACATCCAACTTCTATCCATTCTGTAAAAAAATTGCAATCAGTCATTTCTTGAAAGCAATTCAATAAGATTGAAGTTCAATCAAAAATATTTTTAAGTAAATGAGAATTGTTCACTTTATATAAAACAATAACCAATACAATATATAGATACTTGTTGAAACATAGAATTGGAAATTATAGTATTGTATCAACATCGATTTTAGAATATGTAAGAGAAAACAAAATAACACATAGTGAAATTAAAAAAAGGAGGTTTAGTTCCTATATAGAATATAGTCCTCTGCACATGATAGTAACCCACTACTAAGCACATTTATTTAAAAAAATAAAATGAACCATAACATAGACCAAGTTTTACATGCAATAACTACACACTAGTAAGTCCAGGATACAACCGACCTCAATTATAGTTATTAATGTGAAAAATATGTAAAAAGAAGGAAGATGAGTATCAAAGTAAACCATTTTAAAGAATAATATAATTGATATGTAAATATAAATTAAACACAGGCACAACTCAAATATAAAATGAAACATAAAGGGTGAATAATGTATTGAGTTTTTGATGCAATATAGTATTAGATCAACTTTGATTGATGAATTATCTTTAAATATATACCTAATATAATATTAACTAATACAATTAATATTTCTCATAGTTATGGTAAGAAATCTTAGAAAGAAAAGTGTTATGTTGATAAGTAAGTAACATAGTACCCTCATATGTTATATAAAACCATTTTAATTGAGGCTTTATCAAATTTATACTCAACTACTAAAACATTATCCACTGATGAAAAATAATAATTAATTAATCATATTTATAATATTTTTTGAAAGTATTAAATGGTAAGATATTCATTAAATGGTAAGATATTCTTTAATCACATTAAATTTTTTTGGTGTAGCATGCAATGCAAGCCACCAATGAATTTTAATTTATTCAAAAATTATAAAAATTCATTAAAACTCAAGGTGTTACAAACCCAATGAGTGTACACTCCCATATCACCTGATCACACTACCAGGATTGTTCTCCAATGAGTCACATGCCATAAATCCTAGGCTAATTCAACTAAAAAGTAAACATGATTCTCATCCATGTCATGTTTATCTACAAAAAGAACCCTTGGCGCTTCCTTCCCAACAATACTAAGGAATCACACTCATTCCATGGATTACTAAATGATCACTAGTCACTCAAGCATTACTACAAAACCACAAAGAACATACACATGCTCTATCTATCCTAAATCCAACCATATCAGATCATAATCAACTGTCTCATAAAAAACCACACCCAAAACCAATAGGTCTAGGTATGTAATAAATCACTCCTTCTTCATATAATCATGATTCCCAAATTCCTTTAAGTAATTCAAATTATAAGGATAGAAATACTTCTATATTTCTTCACTTCTACCATCACAAGGTTATCAAAATAATTAAGGTGAATCATTCCCATCATGAACCATATTTTTATGATTACCTTTAATACTTTAAACAATTAAAAATCCATAAAATTAATAAATGAACCCCAAGTGTTAAAATACATCCATTTCACTAATGGAATTTATTTACATCATCAGAGAACATCCCAAAATAAGATCCACATGTTCTTTCCTAAAAAAAAACTATGGTTTGGGTGGGTATAATTCCACTAACAAGTTATATCAAAAACCCATATAAAAATCATTATAGACACTTTATAAAACTAAACCCTTTTTCATTAGAAAATTCAGTCACACATAAGGATATAAATGTCATGTGAATCCTACATGCCACATAAGATGAATGAACACAATCCTCTTTCCTATATGGTCCAAGTGACAAAACTAAAAATTACAATACCAAATCAGCACATCATACTTGAGTAAATATCTCAACTGTAACATTGATAATCAAGAAGCACAATTTCATAACCCTATTAACCTATAACTACCACTGGATATGGGTTCATGAATCACCTATTTTAGAACTATCACAAGTCCAAAACATTCCTATCACCATATAATTATCCACAAATAGTAATAAAAATAAAAAACACTCTAATATTGATTTATAATGCCCAAAATGAAAGAAAAAAATAGAATCAAAGATAGTTCACAACAACACCTCAGGTGAACCTCCACAGACCTCAAATACTATCAACTAGCAGTGAGATACTAAATCATACATTGGTTATACCATGCCATCATTATTATAACCATTAATAAAAACTTATTAAACAAAATCATTAGTGACAAATAATCAAAGTGCACATAAATCAATAATACTATTTGATATATCAAGTAAACTAAAATCATACTATCTTACATTACAAATGACCACCTGAAAGGTTGATTAATGACCACATAGATCTCTTGTTTAGGCCAAATCAAAACACAAAAAATAGATACTGAACATTTAAACTAAGGCAACACTTATAGATTTGAAGTTTAGAAAAAAAATTTCTTGATTGAAGATAGATCGATCAGTTGTATAAGTTTCACATCCTGGGGAAAAGAGGGAGATTTGGTTTAGGGAAACAATTATACAGAAGGGGAACTAGAGGCCGGATCTGGATTTGGGGGAAAACTTTCCTAATAGTTTTAAAAAACTATTTGTATGTATAGGGTTTCCCAATGGTTTATAAAAACCATTGGTATATCTTTGAAGATGGGAGGCTATCCCAATAGTTTAATCAAACCATTGGTATAGTCTTCCTATACTGATATTTTTTGAAACCGTTGGTATAAAAGTGTTGGTATAGAGCCTCTTTCCACTAGTGAATCTTAGTTAGATTCATTGGGTTGAATACATACACACATTTGAAATTGAGATAGATTATACTCTAGGGAATGGTAATATAGTTACAAATGCACTACGATTTAAGACACATGAGGCTAGAGAGTGAACATCAAAATATGGGTGGAAGATCATCACTTCGTTAGAAGACTAGAATGTGGGCGTATTTGAGGATGAAGGGGATGTATTTTTTTCACCCTTAGGTATCACTTCCTTATTGGTGGAATTAGTGAAGGTCAGTCATGATCTTATTCCAGAGTGTGTCACGGTGTGAAAGAGGTTTTTAGTAAATGGTTCTATTCCTAGATGGTTTTTAGATGGTCATGGTATACTTATGGTTCATAGAAGGATTAGTGTTTAATTTTTCTATGAGGTAATAAATATTGAGGGACTCTCATGCGTAACAATTAAAAATTTATCCAAGTTCAACAAAGATGTATCATGATGTTTGGGGATAGTTATAGTGTCTAGACATGAAGGGATGAATTACAGGCTCTGATTCCCATTGTTTGAAATGTTATATGATCAATTTATAACATTAGAGTCCTAAAGGGTTACTCCTAAAGAATCCTGTGCCTATGATGAAGTGGAAATAGGTTACCATAGACTTCATGATAGGTTTTACCAATACCTCGAAAGGTTGATATACCATTTGGGTTATAATGGATTGGTTGACTAAGGTGGATCACCCATACCAATCCGATAGACTAACTCAATAAATGATAAATTCCATAAATATGTTTGATATATCATACAATTGCATGGAGTGATTTCAATAATGGTATTAGATTGATATTATTGGTTCACATAATAGTTTTCTAAAGGATAGTTAAAGTTGAAGGGGACTAAATCGAAGATTAGTAAGACCTTTCAACCCCATACAAAAGGGTTTTTATAGAGAATGATCCAGACTTATAAGTATAATCTTTGGGTGTGTGTTATAGATTTTAGAGGAGATTAGGATGATCACTTTTATAGAAACGCCGACTCCAAAAACCCAAATTCATTTGTCACTTTATTACATTGGAACTAAATATAAGTGATCACATATCAAAGGATTGAATAGTTTAGCAGTCTTGGTAAATTTGATGGATACATGATTACCATATTATATTGTAAATATAAAAAGATAGCTTAAGAAATATTCTTTCATCATTGATATTATTCATAATATACATATTTATATCCCGGGGAAAGGAAAACAAATAAAGGGTGATCCCATATTCTCAGTAAACATTATGTACAATGGATGTTATCCTGAGTAAATAAGGAAAAATAAACATTGCAAAGTGGATAATCAAAACAAATTACAATAAATTAATATATTAAGTTCAATAATAATCCATGGATATTATCAACATAGAAAACACATGGATAATGAAAAAAAGAATTATTTACTAAGGAAATTCATAATTTTGGACATTCATGATCAAGTCCTTTCAACTAAGAAATAAAAAATCCTACCATTAAGGCCTCTCAACCAAGATATTATAATTTTTTCAAGACCTATAAACTAATACATTATCATTGTATGGGGATGAATACACAGATACCCACCTATTTTTACATGATCATATAACCTCAAATACCCAGCTATTCACAGAATGGCAATTGGGCCATAATATTGGGCCTATGGGCTATGTAATGGGCTACAAGACCACTGGGCCTTTGGGATATGTAATGGGTCTCCCTATACCCAGTTAAAAATAGGTATTTGATTTTCATTAATAATAAAATGAGGCTTCGGCCCCAACCTTTAAAAAAAATGATCAATAAAATTCATTCCTAAAATTCTGTAGAAGTAAAACATTATATGTATTGAATAAAGAATACGAAACATCAATACATCATCATAATAAACCATCTAGACAAATAATAAGGATTATGTCATTATATTATCTCCCTAGTAACATCAATGAGTGTTTTCATAGTTGAAAATACCTTTAAAATACTATTTGAGAATTTATTGAGGAAAATACCCTTTTCAAATTGAAATCACTTATTAAAATATAAAAATATACCCAATATTACTGAAAAATTTTTCTTTGAAATTAAAATTGGAATATTGTAAAATAATTTTCAAATTTATGAGTGGTAATGATGGTGAGAGACTCTATTCATGACATATAAATTAAAGAAATATTACTTTCACATTTTTTGTATAATGTTAAAAGCACATTTTTTAGACAATAAAATAATATCCCTATTAAATTTTTTTTGTAAACATAAATAATAGGATAAAATAACTTTTAAAAATTATTGGATAATAATAAAAATCAATCTTGATTTTTTTATAGAAAACATGGACATAAAAGAAATATATTCCTAGTTGATTAGTAAAATAAAGTCAGTTTTCTTTAAATAAATTATTTTAGTATCTTGAGTGCATAAAGTCAGAATAATGAGAGGAAAACATGTATTACCTATACATGAAAAGATTAAAATAACATTAAAGGGTTTTATTATATAATTATCATATAATTCCCCTCAATTTAAATTCAAACATAAAAAATCCCAAAATAAAATGAGATTGTAAAAGAAATAACTTACTAATTTGGTATCCATTGAATCTTAACCCCCATGAAATAAATAACTTCAAGTGAATCTTTAAAGACATGAATATAAATGGATTCATGATATAACATATCAAAGGGATAGTATATACACCACATGAAATAAATAAGTGGTTAATATAACATATATCTCATAGAAACAAAAGTCAGATGAGAAAACCCATACAAAGATCATATCATCAAAGTGAGAATTAATCAAAGAAATGATCATGTGTAGAAAATTTAAATAAAAAAAAGTGTAAGTACAAAAAATACAATTAGAGTTAATTTCACACATAATCATGGCATAACATAGTAAATGAAGAAGAGTTATAACCAAATTAATGGAAATTGAGTTAAGAAACCCCTTGCATAAAGTTTGACTTTCTTCATAAGTGATTTTATCCTCCTATATAATAAATTTATATTTATCATACTTCTATTATAGTTTAATTTACAAACTTATAATATTTTATATGATCTATTTATAACATTTCAATCATCCATATATTCATAATTTCATATTAAAAGCATCATTTTCCAAGTATAATCCCGATTATTTTTCATGAGACCATTGTTTTAATAAATATATACTTTTTATAGTCCTGTAAAGTAGAAATGAAAAATAGACCACATATCATTATGGAGGTGTTAGTCCGCACATATGCATGAGTGGAATTATCATTTTTTAATGAAGTTAAAGGTAATAAGGTAGATATGATATTATAATTTTAGAGAATAATTATGTCAAAAATATCATATATGTTCATTAGTTACATATTTATAACCATCCAAGTAAAATGGTGATGAAAAAAATGACACTTCTATTTGGAGACGGTAATCCATACATACACATGAGAAATGTTTTTTATTTATATAGGATAGAAAAATATGGAAAATTATTATCCAATAATCATAATCACATATCATTATATTTATTATACTTTATTTATTATTATAGTATTATTAAAAAATATTTAGAGGATGAAAAAAGAAATAAATTTAAAAGATCCCATAAAGACGATTATCTCTTCTTCAATAGAATTCCTCTAGATCCCTTCTTGAGGAATCTTGGAATAGTCATTTAAGAACACCAAAACCAAAAAATCATGGATAGAGAATTTAAGAATAGAATTGGGATGATTTTTTTCAACATAGGTTTGTCAAAGTGGTTTAAAGAAAATAAAAGAGGGGTGTCTTTTTATAAGTTAGGGGAGGGAAATTCTTATAATTACATAAATTAATAAATTAATATAAATTAATACTCCTAGAAAAATGGATCAAAATTGTTATAATTCAAATATATGATTAGAATGAGTCTAAATACACTAACACAATAAAATTTGGATATGTTTTGATTTTTTTTCACCTCTATCTCCTCATTTTAACCCTCCTTTAAACATTTTGACAATTATTGTAATATCATTTTTGTTTACTCTTTAGGGGACAATAAAGTTACCATAAAATTCTAGTGAAACATAATTGGAACATGGATAAAAATTTAAACCATATCCCATTCACTGGGATGAAATATGATTTTTATAAATTTTAAATCATTTAATAAGAAATTTTTCATTATAAAATATCGTCAATTTAATTTTAGCAAATACATAAAATTTTATTATATAACACTTGCATAACTAATTAAAAATGGTTAAAAATTATATGTATTTTAATATAAGGAATATATGGTCTTATTTTAATTACTAAATAAAATTTATATATGTTTAGATATCATTTTAACCTTTATCTATTAGTTTAACCACTAGTAAACCAATTCTAGTCTTAACTGTAGTAATGAATTTTTTAATATTAAAGAGTTATAATTTTATTTATAATGTAAGTATTGGAATATAAATGGAAAATGAGATGAAATTTAAAAAAAATTCTAATCCCACTTTTCCATTTTAATTATTTTTATGTTTTTTAATGAATTTAATAAAATATATTCTTATGATTTTTTTAGATATTAAAGTAAAGAGAGTGACATTCTGTATTTATTCTTTTCATAAAAAAATAAAGGTCATAATTAAAGAAAATGGAACCATGTGACAAAATATTTGATACTTGGATGAGAATGGCTGAAATAAATCCATAAAATCAGATAAATAAAAATATTAGAGAAATTTTGAATCCTTAAACCAATGTTTTAACCCTATTTTATTTGTTTTACCATTACCAAGGTGACAAATATTTACCAAGGTTACAATTAATAATGACCAAAAATAAAATGGGAACTTTAGAAAATTTTAACCTCTTGATTTAAAATTTAGATTTCATTTTTTAAGATTTAATTAAAAAATGTGAGAAAATTTAATTTAAAATTATCCCCGCAAGTCATGAGGAAAAACTAATTTCCAAATAAATGTGTTTTAATGTTATAAATTTTTTTATACTAAAATACAACATAAAATTAATTGCAATGGCCTTAATTGTATTATTTATTAAATAATGTTACTTTTAAAACCATTTTTTTAAAATGAACTTTGTAAATTCTATAAATGTAAAATATATTTTTCAATAAAAATCAGTATTTTTCCCTATTCATAAAAAAATCAATCTTTTCTTAACATTATAAAAAATTCACTCTAAGATAATTTTGGCATGATGGTAATGAAAATGAAGTTATTTTTTAAAGAAATTATGTAAAAGTGGTAGTAATTAATTATAATTTCCATAAACAAAATGAATCAAAAATAATTTTTGAAGTATAAAATGACTTAACTAAAAATTGAGTGAGTATTTATTATGAATTAATCATTGAATTTGTGTTTAGTTGGATCATTATACATATATTTTATAACATTTTTACAAAAATTAATACCCTCCAACTCAATGTCTTGGTAATCACTTTAAAATAATAATATATTTTATAATATATCTTAATTCTATTAAAGATTAATGTTGTGTGTTAATAGAGATATTGATCACTTTAAATTATTTAAAGAGAAATATATATGAAAATATCTGGATGTTACATTATACAACCTTAAATAAATATTTCGTTCATAATTTTAACTTAGTTATCAATGGTTCAACCTTCGTTTAAAACCCACATCGTACAAAGGGATAATAAAACCCTTTATGAAAAGGGAAAGTGGGAAACATAAAGGTCACCTAAAATATCACATGTATTGGTTCCAAAATAAGGAGAAAATTATTGGGAATTTAAAATATTGATATGGATGAGATAAATAATTTTTAAATAGTAATATTAAGTGATAGAGAATATAGTCATGAGAAAGTTAATGACCCCAAAACCATAAATTAGTGAGGTGTGAAAATACCATCAATTCATTGAAAATGAAGCTAAAAATATAACTTTTTTATTTCAAAATATTTATCTTAATGTTGAGGGATTAATTTACTATCAAGATAGATAAATTGATAAAATTTAATTAATCAATTTATTTCCATTTCATAAGAAAAATTTCATCATTTGGTTGTTCTTCGATGAATTTTCACATGATATTTTACTCTAAGAAATGAATATTCATGATGAATTTTTCATTTCTGAAGCACCAAAATTTACTTTTAATAGATCATAAGATCCATGAAATTTTGAAAAGTCAGTCCTTATATCTCTAAATATTTATCAAAACCAAAATGGGTTGTATAAGTTATCCAATATGGATAAATACAATACATTAATATCTAAAACCTCAAAAATAATATCAAAAGATCAACATAATCCATTTCATAAGTAGTTGAACTTTAGAATGATCAAAAATTTTTTTGTCTAAATTTAGAACCAAAAAATCTAAATGATTTGATCATACATTTATCTCCATATGACATAAATTAGTTCGTAATGTCACATACCAAACATGTGAATACCATGATCATATATTCTCTTAAAACATATAAATAACTTGAATCCCCATAAAACCGTAATGAAAGCATAATAGATTCCAAAAATTAACCCTATCCTTATTAATTAAAAAATATCACAGACTATTGAATATACTCTTTAATAAAAAAAAATCAATATTATTCATCAAAGATAACCTAAATCACTTTTTCATTAAATCACTAACCAATTATAAGGTCACAAATATTATCCCATTTACTTCATGAATGTCAATCATATCTTTATCTCAAGTAAGAATTATTATCTCAACATCAATAACATATTAAGGGTTTTATTTCCCTTAAACATGTGTTTTTACATAAGATAAAACCTTTCTATTAGATTAATTTTCTAGGTTTTCCGCACCATTCAACATAATATTGCGAATCCTTAATGTAAAACTACCACACAATAATCCTTATATGTTGAATGATTCTTAAAACTAAAATACCATCGATACAAAAATACTTCTAAAATATAATTTTAGAATTAAAATAGATAATAACTTAAATAATTCCACTTCTTAAACCATTAAATAGGATTTTTCATCTCATTCCTTAATACCTCCATCATTTCATATGTCATTTGTAGTCTTTTCATCATCAACAAAAAAACTTTTTCTAATAAAACATTGATGATCCACTTTTTGAGGTTCTCACTTATGAAATATATTTTTATAATTACCATACTTTAATTATTTAAATAATTCAATTTTTGGTGATAAATTATAAAATCCATTATTCTCATCCATTACGTAAAATTTTTTTTTTCTGAACAATTACTTGCTATGTGTCCTTATTTTTCACACCCAAAACATCTTCACATTCCTCAAAGACATTTCCTAAAGTTATTTTACCACATTCTAGGAATTTAGGAAGAATAATATTATATCATCCATGGTATTCATGAAAATCCATTTTTATCTTATTTTATATGTCGTAAAACTTACCCAAGTAGAGATTTCTAATCATATAAAATGACAGCTAACTAAGAATAATCATCAGTTTTTAACTTCTTGATCCCATTTTATTTGGTTTCTCATGAGTAATAGTTTTTTTTATCTATCACATTTAGTGTTAACATGAATCCTCATGGTTCTATTCATTGAAAAAACAAAAATTATAGCATGAGAAATAATATTTATAGTGAGAAATCATATAACACTAAAAAATCATTCATAGGATGTCTAAATCCCGACACCTTCTTTTTAAACATTCAAACCTTAAGTTTAAACTAGGTAATTCATGGTCATCATCTATTTAATTCTTCATAATGGTTTATCAATAAAATGTGAGTTAACCAAATCATATTCCATGGGAGTGTTAAACTAGGTGCACAGTAAGGGAACACTCACCATGAACTAGAATTATGGTCTATATATACTCTACCAACTCTTTTAAATGTTATTGAATATGAAAAAACATATCTTTAATACTCCCTAATTCATGATTTATTACATAAATTCACACATAATAAAATAACAAAATATTGAAAGGCCAAGTTTCTTTGGGTAATTTGATACATAAAATAATAACTTTAAGTAGGGATGCAATAATATTTTTAAAAAATTATTAACATGCTCTTGAAATTATTTTATCTTCTAATACTACATGAGCTTGGGTATGTAAATAAGAAATGTGGGAGTTATCAAGCCTATTAAGGGAATAATAAAATCATATTATAAGGTAAAGTTGTAAGTATCCAACCTTAAACATTACATAATCTTGAGTTAAGGCAATAATTTAACTTTATTTATTTTCAAGGATATTTTCATGTTTATAGATTTAGATAATTAGGACATAAATCATACTTAACAACATAAATATTACAATTAGACACTTCTACTCACTATCTAATTTTTTTCATATAACATTTTTTATAAAAAAGAAACATGGTTCTTTTCATGTTTAAACAACATGACTTTTTTCGGATCCCATACTTGACTCTATTCTTCTTTAAGTCCGATGAAAAACATTTCAAAACTTGGGATGAGAATAAAAATATTATTAAGGGAAACATAAAGAAGGAAAAATGTTATTCTTGCAAAAACATGTAAACTATTAATACTTTATCATAATGTAATAATTTTCACCTTTAAGAAGTAGTAAAATACACTTCACTGAATATAATTTCATTACTTTCCCTTTTTATAAACAAAAGATTTATATAAACCCATAGAAAGAAACATATAACATATAAAGGCAAATTGGGACATAAACATAATTAAATTGAATAACCATACAGTTGACTCCCACACATATCACTAAATGTAATATCCATATGGCCGACTTACATAACCAATGCATTGGAGGTTATAAAGTAGCCACCCATCCTTGGTTTATCACGGAACCCCTCATCTTTGGTTTATCACCTAACCAGCCATCTTTGGTTTATCAAGAAACCACCCATAAAATTTATAAGTACCATTATATAATTATAACACATAAAATATTTCAATTATCAACATTTCACTTATAAAATTTCATTTTCAATCACAAGAAATAATTTCAAGATATTGAAATTGTAAATCCATTTCCAAAATAATTTAGAACATTTAATAAAGATACTTTTGTATCAAAGTGTTTCATACCACTTTGGAAACTTTTTAAATAAATTAAAATTTCTAAAAATTCATTTCCATATAAATAAATTCATAAAAACTATTTTAGAAACATGGACATGAAATAAAATATTTTAGAATAATAAATCTTTAAAACATTAAAAATATTGTTTTAGTTTAAGAGTCTCTTACCACTTGAGAAACAATTGAATAAAAATCATTAAGGAATAACAATAATCAAAACTTTAAATATCATGAGAATATATTATTTCCTGATATAAAATGTCAAGAGGGTTTTATATACACCATATAAGACAATAAAGGTTCATAGCATCAAGATATGCCTCAATGAAAGGATATTGAGATGAAGTCCCTTACAAAGATCGTATCATTAGATCAAAGATAAATCAATTACATAATTATGTTTAAAAATTATAAATACACTAAATATAATTATATATCTAGTGTAAAACATTCAGAGATCATTCAAACATGTTATTATAAAAACAAAACCAATGACATGGATATTTAACTCAATGAATGGAAATTGAGTTAAGATTTCCCTTATGAAAGTTCAGTATCCTAACAACATCACTTAAAAATTTATAAAATGAGTTTATCAAGAGAAAAATGGGTCTATCATAATTTTTAAATAATATTTATAGTAATGGGGATATGTAATGACAAATCCCAACATAATAAAACATAAATTAAAAAGGCATAACATTAAAGGAGTGCTAGAAAAGAGAAGGGTGGTATATTGCCTTATCTTGAGTCTGAATCATCATGTACAATCATTATGTTCCTGAATAATAAACCTAGGTTACTTTATACTTTATTGAGAACATTTTCAAGTTTATTATTCCTTTTATATCACTTATTACCATGTTATAAAAATTACATAATTATTTAAGTTCATATCGGATGATTTATCAATATTCAGTACTTGAATCAAAAATGAACTTGTTTTGATGAAAATTTTCCATGTATTAAAAATCCATAATATCCATAATATTATCAAATATATATCCATTATATATGTATTTATAATAATCCAAAATATTTGGATATAAGAAATGAAATGCACCATTTATGGAGACAGTTGGTTGTACGCACGCATGGACACTACTTTCATTTCGTTGTCATATTAGAAGAATAATAATTAAATTATAAATATATATATTAAAATAAGAGTATTATATTAATTTCATATATGTATCATATTTTTAATAAAACCATATTTTTTACATTCCATGTATATAGGGAATGAGTCATATCGTTTTGAGGGGCGGTAGTCCACACTTCCTCAAATGAAATTATCGTATTTACAAAACATGGAAAGCATAAAGGTATGTTCTAAATAAAAATTATACAATCATAGAAGAAATATAAATATAATATATATCATATAGAAATATATTTCCCATCATAATGACCACTATTAGAGGTTTTAATGTAAAATTGAATAATCATTGTTTCATGAGGCAGTCATATGCCGTACACAAAAATAGTATGTTCGTTACCTATTAAATAGAGGTGTGTGTAAGTGTAGGATAAAACATTATCATAAAAAATCATAGTATATTGAGGATACCAGTGTTGTTATGTAATCATAAAATAATTATAGTATATAGATTGGATAATGGAAAAGAAACTAAAAATCATGAGAGATGGTGCTACCTCTTAATCGGGTAACTTCTTTTGGTTTATACCAAAAGGATTCCTTGGGAGACTTTCTACCCTAAAGGATGCTTCTCGGATGAGGGGAGGTATTAAAGGAAGATTTTTGGCCATATATTGGCTGAATAAAAAGGCTTTGGATGTTTGATTAATAGAGAGGAATGAGTTCCTTTTTATAGGAGAGGGGAGGGGTACTCTTGGAATTATTAAAAGTATTAAATTAATATAAAATATATTTTTATTCCAAAAGATCAAAAAATAATTTATTTTAAAGATAATATGATTATAGTTATAAATAATCTCATCCAATAATTTTTAGACTTGTATTTAGTTTATATTAAACCTTATCTTTTCAGTTTAACCTTAATTACTCTCTTTTAATTTGAATTGTGGTACCAACATTTCAAATATTAAGAGGCTATTAATTTCAATTATATAGAGTAAATTTTCCATAATTAGAAACTAAATTAACTTTTATACCTTTTCAAATCCACTTTGTAATTTTTAATGTTTTTTATGAATTTTAAATAATTTAATAAAATATTATTTTTATAAAATATCAATAGTGTCAATTTTTATACTATTCATTTCATTGAATTAATATAAAATCCAAACAGTGATATAACTTAAAACCAAAGAATTTAATATTATTATAAAATTTAATTTTCACTTATAAAAATCGTGGATGACATAAATTATTTCAAATAATATTTATTTTACTATTTATAATATCATTTATTTTATATTTCTCTTAATAAAATAATTATTGTATCACTATTGTATCAATATTTATTGTAATTATTTAATCAATAAAAATTATAAATAAATTCACATGATATAGATAATTTCATTATATTAATGTATAATATTTATTTTTTAAGTTTCAACAAGTTTATCACTATATTAAAATTATTATACTTATAAGACATAATAGAGTGACATGTTGTCACTTTCTTTTGTTTTAAATATTAATTACATCCATTTCATGAAAAAAAGTCCATTAAATGAATAAATTATGAAAATTTGGTGATATTGGTATACTTTCATATCCAATATAATTTTTAGGTGTTATGTTTATTTTTTTTGTTCTTATCATATTATTTGTTACACTAATTTTCCAAATTTATTTTTAACTGCAGTAAATAAAAATTACCGCAATTACTATTCATAAAATCCAAAAAAATGTAACCAATTAACATAATTTGAATAAAATTATTCCAAATATGGAATCCATTTTGAGAAATTCAATACAAAAAAGTTTAAATATTTAATTTAAAATTAATTCCCATTGTCAAAGCGCGAGAACATGTTTTTTTAAAAGTAAAAACCATCAAAAGATTGATGTGTGTTTATATCTAATTTCAATGTGAAATTACTTCCAATGAAAAAAAGTTAATTAAATGATAAAAAATAATATAATAATACTTTAAAACTAATTAAAATTATAACCTTTTTTTATAAATAATTTAGATGAAAAAACTGTTTTGAATTAAAATGCAGTATTTTTCACTATTCATTAAAAAAATGAATATTATCAGGAAAATACCAAAAATTCAACGAAAGTAAATTTTGATGCCACACTTACAAATAAGAATTTTATTTTTTCAAAAATAACTTATAAAAGTGTAAAATACTAGATTTATAATGTGTTCACCATCAAAAGTGAGTAAAATTGCATTTTTAGAAAAATGCTAATTTTATTAATAAAATTGAATTTGTTCTTATATAATGTCTATAAAAAATATAATATTAACTTTAAACATTAAACTGAATATATTAAATATATATTTCTTTAATAAAATCCATAAATATTGATTTTATTATTTTATAAACTAACTTATTTTCAATTAAATAGATTCTTCAGGAAAATATTTCATTTTAATTAGAAAGAGTTTTATTTGAATTTATAAATAATTGTTAAAAAAAGAATTAATTAAATGCATGTGTAAAAAATATTTTCATAAATAAATTAATTCTGTCCATTACTACCATTTTAACATCTAGTTTATAGGGTAACATAACAATGCTTAAGTTCGATGTGGCGTATTATGTACGCCATCAAACATATTGTCTCCTTTTAAAAACTCAAGATGTTACATTCTCCCCATTTTAGAAATTGTGTCCTTGCAATTTGAATTTGGGTTTGGTAGCCAAGGTATGAATCCTCAAAATAACTTTATTGAAAACCCACATTGGAAAAAGGGATAATAAATCTTCCACTTTAAAAGATAGAAAGTGAAGTACAAAGGTCACCTGAGAAAACATAAACTAGGGTTCCATGTAGGAAAACATAGATATGGAAGAGAAAAATAACCATCAAGTTCTGATGGAGAGTGATAAAAAACATGATTGGGAGAAAGTTAACAATTAGAAAACTACAAACTTGTGATGGGTTAAATGTTTTTTTATTTCCCAGTAGGAAAACTAAATGAAAAACGTTTTTGTTTCAAGATCCTTTTCATAAAGTTGTGGAATTTATTTATAAATTAGGAGCTTTAATAATAACATAAGGAAACATACTTACTTTTCAAGTAAAGTTTAATCCTTTAATAAATTTTTAACAAAAAATCATCTTTTCTCCAAACGATGAGTATTCAAGATGGCTTGGTCATGCATGAAGTACTAGAATCAAATTCTAGAGAATAAATTAATCCACAAAATATTAAATATATATTCATCTTGTCTTGAACCATTAACAAAAACCAAAAAAGGATATGATAAAAAAAATATAATTCCCCTAAAATAAACCATTGTATGAAAAATAACTGCTTTTAATATCCAAAATTCAACAGTAATATCCAAAGTTCAATAAAGACCATTCAACAAATAACTTTCCTTAAAATTCCTCAAATAATCCAAACTAAGATTGAAACCCAAAATTTATAAGTATTTGATCATATATTCTCATAGGATAAGTTTTAACATTCATCTCCAAATAACATCAACCACTCTTAATGTCTCATACCAAAAAGTAATTAACCTAATCACATTTTCTCCAGGATGGGTTAATCACTTCCATAAATAACCTAATTCCCATAACTCCACAATTAAAATCATAGAGTCGTCCAAAATATAATTCAACCATTACTCCAGGTTCAAAACCTTATAACTCAATCATTATAATAGTTAAACTTCAAAATATTCACTACCTTTTTCTATAGCACATCATCATCATTCTGGGACCCCTTGATCCTCTCAATATTGGATGGTTGAGTAGTTATTTGAGAAATTTAGGTTTATATATTTTTATTATTCACATTTCCATCCTTTTAATGTCCAATAAGATTGGATCCCTTTCAATTATCATCATGGGTATGGTGGAAGAATCATTTTTACTTAATGAATCTAACACTTTTTTTAATCTTCCTGTGGTAATGGATTAAAAAATCATAATCATTTATCAGCTATAACCACCTTTATTGGTGCATATTGAGATCATTTTATATGAATATATACTTGATGATTTCCTGATCCGTACATACGTAAAACTTATTCGCATTGAGATACTATCTCCAAATATTCATTACGAAGATCACTGCAACCAATCTAGATCATTTGTTGGATAACTATACTCATGGATATTTAATTTATAGGAGGATTAGGCTATCAATGTTTCATCATTCCTAAGTACAAAATCTAATCCTATTTTATATGCATAACTTTAGATAAAAAATACTTCCCAATTTATGAGTAATGTGAATACTTGTGAAATGATTATCCTTTTTTCAAATTTTTAAAGCTCTCCTCAAATTTATCATCCCAGAAAAACATCAGTCCATTGTATGTTATCTTAGATAGTGGTCCTAAAAATCATAAGAAGTTTCTCACAAATCGATGGTAGTACCCATCCAATCAAAGGAAAATATGGATATTCATCATAGATATTGGTCTTGAAAATCCTTAAATTGCCTTTGTTTTTTAAGGATACACAAATATTACTTTTCTAGAGATAACATGCCAAATGAATGTTACTTCATCCATCTAAAAAAAAAATTCAATTACTATACTTTTCATATAAATTTTCCTTTTTCATGGTCCTCAATACAATATTCAAATTCCCCTCATATTCCTCCTTTCTTTTGTAGTATATAAGAACATTATCTATTAATAGAACCAAATATTTTTCAATGTAACCCCTAAAGACTATTAATTATGTCAATGAAGATATATAGATCATTATTGAGTCTAAATAGAATCACTATAAACTTGTATTACCTATAACTTGTATAAAAATTAGTCTTGGGGATACCCTCATTATCCAACTTTACCTCATTGTATCCCAATTAAAGATCCACCTAAGATTAGTACTGGGATCCATGTAGATGATCAGAAAAGTCATCAATCCATGGTATATGATACTTTTTATTTGTTGTGATATTATTAAGTTTGTGATAATCATTAAATAGGCACATTGACCCATCCTTCTTCTGGATGATATGGACTTCCCCCTATGGTGAAACACTTGGTAATATTAACCCTTTATCAATATTATCCTGTAGTTGTTTATTATACTCCAAAAGTTCAATAATAGCCATTCCATATGGATTCTTGGATATTAAAAAATATCCAGGTATATTTTTTATTGAAAAATCAACCTCTAAGCTAGGATAAAGACTATGAAATTCTTCAGGAAACACATCAACATATTACCTTACAATGGTAATGTCATCCGGATGATACTTTAATTAGTGTAAATCTTTTGAGCTAGATAAAATTTCTCATAATGAAATAATATCCATTCTTGAGAAGATTATACCAAAACAGATTCATTCTCCTCTATTCTCTTATATAGAATAAGATGGAAATTTGAGATACGAAGGGTTATGTACTTTTCTTGAAAATTTATTTTTTCTCTATACAAGGAATGATAATTCATAACAAAAATAGTATTTAATTCTTCTAAAGTGAGTATCACAAGGTTTAATAGGAATTTATTCCAAAAAATAATGATAGGGTAGGAGTTATATACTTGAGATTCAATAATTTCCATATTTTACATTTTTTCTATTATCTTTACTTCCATTTGTTTTGGCGGTGTTTGAATTTTCCTACTATAATTTTATGGTATGAAATAATGTGTAAAACTAGAATCAAATATTATATTTTCTATCATTGAATGAATAACTCAAGTAGCCATCACCACATTATTTTTCGGATACATCTCAATAGTTGTGATGGAATAAGCTAAGCATTTCTCTCTTGGCCATAGAGTTTGTTATTGTTGGTTTTCATCAAAAACCATTAACTTAATGAATTGAGTATCATAATGTAATTATTCCTTATAGTTTAAATATTAGATAACCTTCTAAGGGTAGGAAGGATTATTCCTTTCTCCCATCACATTAGTGGATTTCTACCAAAAACATTCACAAGATAGGTTTCCTTACTTCATGAACCTAAATAATTTCTTCATACCCATCATAAAATATCTAGGATTATTATTAACATACTTTTGTCAACTGGTATGTTGGAATTTTTCATTCTAGTGAGATTTCATCATTTCTATGCTAGAATTAAAGTCCATTCTACGCTTCCTATCTCAAGATCCATGAAACTATCAGGATTCACTGATCTCCATTTTGAATTTGAGGGAACATCAGAAAATATAATTATAGAATTCAAATCATTGATTCTCCAAAGATTCTTATAGACTCATCTTTAACCCACCATGAAGCGATCAACACTAATTTTAAAGTAAATGAGAATGATGAAAGTGCATTGTTCATGTGTTGTGAATTTCACCTCATACTCCCTAATGGATTCATCATCCTTTTACATGATTTTGAGGAAATCCCTCTCCATTTTAAGTTAGAGAGTGCGAGGAAAATATTTATTGAAAAATATTTAATGAATTATTTCCACTTTATCACTTTGATTTTTTCATTAATATTCATATTTTTGATTATTTTCTACCCATTGGTAAGCTTCTCCCTTCATATGGTAAATAACCGACATGACCTTCTCTTTCTTGGATCATTAAACGACATAGAATATATTTTAAATGGTGTTGATTAATTGATCTATGATTAAAAAATCAGAATATATATTAAAATTAGGAGGCCTTTATTTCATAAAGGTCTTAATTGAGATTTTCTTATTCATAGGGGGATATGGATTCTTCTATTGATTCAAATTTCTCTTCAAAAACATGAGTTAGTTAATAATATATTGTAATTATGTTTATTATTACTTATTCTATCAGGTTGTCCATCTCATTTGGGTAGCTTTAACAATGAACCTCACATTGGTTTTTGAATGAGTTCCTCCTATTTCTAGCCATTGAATAAAATAAAGGGAAAATTTGGGATAGAAAATTTTAAACTATTAAACACATAAATGGGAAATAATGAACATTGAAGGGATAAATTATAAATGATATATATTCCTTAACATATGAATTTATAAGTTTCAATATAAGTTATCCATGGTCAATTTCATAACATAAAATTTTATTGGAATATTTTTCCCTTCATAATGGCTCATGAAGTTCTTGAAAATTTACAAAATCATATCACCTGGCAGTGTCAAACCAGGTGTGTAGAAAATAATCTCTATTATATATTAGGTGATGATTGATTTAATACTAAATTCACCCCTTTTCAGATTATTATCCCATGATATAACTATTTTAGATCCACATCCACTTGTAGTATCCATGAATGGGTTTTGTTTTTGGAAAACCACTTACTCTATACTTTACCACAATTTAGGGATGTTTTACTAAGTTTAGTCTAATACATAAGGGTTTTCTAAGATTCTCGAATTATAATCCCTAAAAATAACTAAACCTTGATCTGATAAAAACTATAACAAACCATATATCTAATACATATTAATCTATGATTTATTTTAAAAATAAACTCATAATACAATCCAAAGAGATTTAAAGTCTTAGTGTATTTGGGTAATTAGATACATCACATAATAAAATAAAATATATATACAACCACATGATAGAAAACCCCTTAACAAGCTCTTAAAATACATTGGTCTTCTAATACCACATGAGATAACTTGGGGATATACATATGAAAGGGGTGATCTATGAGGACCAATAAGGAAATAATAAAAGAATAGAATAAGTAAAAGTTTTACATGTGAGTCATGAGTCATGAAATGATTACATAGATAAGTGGTAATCATAATCATGAACATAAAAGTAGGTATAAGATGAAAACAACAAGGTAATATTTGGAATATAGAAATAACATAAAACATTGAATTATAAGCATAAATCAAGGATAACTAACAAGAAATAATAAAACAGTATTCTGAGTATAACCTACTATGCACTATACCAGGTATATCACAATGAAAAAAACTACAAAATGAATTGGAGGTCTATATAATTCTAGGCCCTACCATCACATTCATATTGTGTACATGCATTTGTGTTCCATATAGACCATTCAATATAATAACATCATTCATAAATTTTAATCCCACAATCAAAGAGTAAAGGTTACATAAATGCAATTAAACAATAAAATTTATGATATTCACATCAAATTGAATACCATTTATGGAAATAGGGACAAGTATTTATTGCACAAGTGTTCAACATGAAAAATAATAGGATATTTTCAGCAGAATAACGGGTACAATTAAAGGTTTATGGAAGGGAAGAAAGAGAGTTTAGGGTAGTATATAATTACATTACAATCAAAATAGATGTAAAGGGATGTGTAAAAACACATTACAACATATAAAATCGGAAATCAAAATGGTTTGGTATGAAGAATGTACTTGAAATAATAAGAATGGGAGAGTCCCTTAACTTTAGAGGGAGATTTTAAAAGCTTGATAAGAGATTTATATGAGATTGGTAACATATTTGGAGTGATTTATAGATGGATAGGGAGAGTAAATCCATGAAAAATGGGTTTTTAGTGAAGAGGAGTGGGAGTTTGGGTGGGTATTTAATGAAAAAGAGGGGGAAATACTTTATTAATTTCCAAACATAGTTTATGAACTCTATATGAAAAAACAATCAAAACCACAAGAATTTCCATGTTTTATACAAAATTTTATTCCAAATATAAGTGGGTTTGAATAATTTATAAGGCTGTTAACATAAATCCTTAAAATAACATACTTGTTGATGTGAAAGTGAGTCATGTTCATAAATAATAATTTTTAAAACCATAAAATATAATATAGGTTTTTGAGGATAATTTAGGGTTTATAAAATTAATAAAATAATTTAAATCACAAATTTTTAATGGGGATTTTTTTGGGTCTATTAATACCTTTATAATATTAATTACATCAATTTTGTGCTATTATGAGGTTATAATATATATCGTATATTTATTCCATATTTAATTTATACCCAAAAAATTAGCCCATCTTAGAAAATTATGGAAAATTAACCATTGGATGATTTTGGCATGATTATTTCAAAAATAATATTTATTTTATCAAAATAATTATCCAATTAAAATAATTTTAACTTTATAATCAAAATCCTCTTTTATTTAAAAATACAGTTTTTACAACAATTACAGTTTTTTGACACTTATAAATATTACATTAGACTTCATTAAAGTATACTATATATATTAGGTTATCGTGGGTAAAATTACATTAAATACACACACACTACACACATAGGTTGGAAATGAAAACTATATCCCCTTAAGGGATAACCCACCTATCAATCCTTATTTATTCAATACATTTCCCATAGGCCCAGTGGGCATGAAATCCCATTACATGGCCCTAAAGGCCCAAATTTTTGACCATAAGGCCTACTAGTGAATAGTACTGCTACTATACTCAGACTACTACAGTACCTGCTACAATGCTTCCACCGCTACAATTCCTGCTATAGTTCCCACCACCGCTACAGTGTCATCAGTGCTACATTTCTTCATATAAAAATTTAATTTTCTTTTACTCATATATAATTTTAAATATAAAGTAATAATGAAAATGGATAAACATGACAATTATTTAATTACAAAGAAAACTTATAAACTCATACTACTATGGTCAACAGACATAACCCCTTATTACAATAGCGTATTCCCTAAGGTTAAGGTGTGTGATTGTGGGGATTTCTTGGGGGTGGTTCAGCGAACATACTTTAGGTTGTGATCTCAATAAGATTTAACTTCTCCTATTAATGGTTTCATTCATGCATAAGTTATTGAAATCTTAATTTATCCTAGTCACGGGATAATACCATTGATTATATCTCCCTTAGAAGCTTTCATAAATGGGATTCATATGATATGATCCTATTGGTCGAGGCCATCGTTCCTTACATCTATGTAAATTAGAATTTATTATAAAACTTAATATGAAAATCATAAAAAACATTGTAAAAAGGATATTTATTAGTAGTTATGATGTTTAAAATTATTTTAAATCCAACAAGAATTATTTTATAATGGCCCAAAATACACAAGGTAGTTCATGTACTTTATATAACTAAATTACTTAAAGAATTTACTTATTCAAAATATAATTTCATTTATTAGAGTTTGGGTCATTATGTTACCCCTAGATGAATCTTTGTGAAAACCACATTTACATTTAGTATCCAGATATCGATGTATTTTTAGAAAAAACACATAATATATACCTTACCAAAAATTTATGGAATTATTATACAATTAGACATATCCTCAAAGGTTTTCATAGGGTTATATTCCCCAATATTTGTTTTCCAAAATCTAGTTCCCAAGGTTTCTACTGAACTTCCTCTAGTACCAAATGTAGAAACCTCAAATCCAATAACTGAGGTCTAGTGGCTAATTTATTATATTGGAACTAGATATAATAGATAATATCCCAAAGGATAGAATAATTTAGTAGTCTTGGTAAACTAGATACACATATGATTCTCATATTTAATAGAAAATATAAAATCACATTGTAAGAAACATTTTTACATCCTTGATATCATTTATAATATCCTTATTTATATAATGGGGAAAGGAAACTAAATAAAGGGTGACCTTATATTCTCAGTAAGGGTTACATACACTACTATAAAAAAGTCCTTTAATAGATATAAAAAAGAACAAATAATCGGAGTGTGGTTAAATGCCTGAAACCTTTATCAGCACTAAAAAAGAACTGTTAAAGACCCCCTATAACAGTGCTAAAAAACAATGTTAAAAGGGTCCTTTAATAGATCTATTTTAGAACTGATAACAATAGACCTGCTAAAGTGGGTAAAATTATATTTTTTTGACACCATAATCCCAACACTTTTATTAGCTCTTCCACAACCCTTTTAACAATTCTCCATACCCCATTTATCAGTGCTTTTTAACTAACCACACCTTTTATCATCACTTTTCAAATTTTTAGCCTCATGTGAACCCTCTTAGATTCGAACCCTACATCTCTCCTTCAAAGATGAAACACCTTTACCACTACACCATGTTGTTTTGCTATCTGTTTAATGGTATTTCTATTTATATATATATATATATTTACATATATATATATATATATTTACATATATATATATATATATATTTACATATATATATATATTAACATATATATATTTACATATATTTACATATATATATTTACACACACACACACACATATATATATTTACATATATATATTTACATATATATATATTTACATATATTTAAATAATAATTTTTAAATACATTTATTCAATATATGTGTGTGTGTGATATATATATACTTATATTTATTTAAATATATTATATATTATATTCATTTACATATACTAAAATATAATATAAATATATATCTATTTATTAATACACACACATATGTATATATATAAATTATAAATATATTTTTATAATGTAAAAAATGGTTAAATATTTTTTTTAAATACATTTTTACAATATTTATTTATTTAGATATATTATAATATAAATTTTTACATAAATATGTAGATATATGTATTTATATGAGTGATTTATTATAAGTAAATATAAGAAAAAATGCATATATTTAATTATAAATAAATTTATATTGCAAAAAATAATAAAATTTAAAAACTAAAATATCAATATGAATGTAATACCTATGACTAAATTTAGTCTCCAAGGAAACAAAAACAAAAAATATATCCTTAAACAGGTTTGAAAATCCATCAAATGTTAAAAAATTGGGGACCCCGACTAAAAACTCAGTTTTGGAGGCCTTATAGGCCTTTGTTGGCCTTGAAAAATGTGACAGAGGTTTATCTATGTTATCAAGGGTGTGGATCTTGTCACAAGATTCTATTTGATATATTGTTGAGCCCAAATTTACACCCAGATCCAAATTTATGGCGGTTTAAAGTTTGAGTTACATTTTCAGCTTATTTTATATCTTTTATTAATTTTTTGATTTTTTATCTTAAAATTGATATTAAATGACTTGTACTCTATAATAATAAAATTATTAATTAAAAATATTTTTTAGTTATTTTATAAACCATTTTCACTAAATATATTATATATTATTTTTAAATTCTCATTTACCTTATCTAAAACATATTTCAATATATATATATTATATTTATATCAATATAAATACATTTATAATATATTATTTTTAATGAAATATATTTTTTCTTAAATATAATTTTATAAGAATATGTAAAAAATCACTGATAAAGGGGGTCTTTATCAACGCTTCTAAAAAAGCACTGTTAAACACCCCCCTTTATCAGCACTTTTTTACTAGAATTGATAAAAGACCCCATTTATCAGCACTTTTTTAAATGTGCTCATATATGGTAGGCCTTTACTAGTACCTGTAAAAAAGTGATGATAAAGGTCCCCTTTAACAGTTCTTTTTAGCACTATTAAATAACCCATTTAACATCGCTAGAAAAATGATTTCAAAGTCCCCCTTTAACAGCGCTGAAAAAGTGCTAATAAAGACCCTCTTTAAGAGTGCTTTTTTAGCACTAACAAATGGGATCATTAAGATTGTTTTTAGATATCATTTTTAAATCCATAGAGTTGGATAAACATAGTTTTATAGTTTTGATACGGTGGATATTATCATGAGTAAATAAGGAATAATTTACATGGAGATGTAGATAATAAAACCATATTCCATTAAATAAATAACTTACATTAAATGAGAATCCATGGGTAATATAAACATAAAAAACACATGTATAATGAAAATTGAATTCTTAACAAATGAAATGAATAATTTTTTACATTAATGATCAAGTCCTCTCAATAATAAAATATTGAATCTTACTATTACGGCCTCTCAACCAAGACATTATCATTCTATCAAGTCATCTCAATCAAGATATTATTATTCAATCAAGGCCTCTTAACCAAGAAATTATACTTATATGGGATATAATACACTAAATTACCAACTATTTTGACATGATATTATAACCTTGGTCTATACATCATGCTAACTTGTTTTGTATCATTATGACTATCAATTCATCTAGAGGGTATCTAGAATCAAGCCCCACCCATCACTTTCACATCATATTAATTTCTTATATTTTGAATGATTATTATAATTTATTATCAAAATTACTTATAAGACAAATATTATCCGTATTAAATCTAGAATATGGAACATAAATACATCATCACAAACTATCTAGAGAAATAATAAATACGGTATCATTGGATCACATCCCTAGTAACATAAATTCGTTTTTTTAAATTAAAAACACCTTTACAAGTTCATTGTAACATTTTTTTTGAGGAAAATAACATTTTCACTTTGAAACAACATATTTAAATATAAGAATTTCCCCAATATAATAGAAAATTGTTTCCTTTGAAAATAAATTTCAAAACATGTAAAGGAATCTTCAAAGATTTTCACCATAATAATAGGGGGAAATTATATTCATTCAATGTATGATAAAATAATTATTCCTTTCACATTTTTGGTAAAAAGTAAAAATCACCTTGTTTGGAAAATTATAAGAAGATTATTTTTAATTTTTTTGTGAAATGTTAATAATTATTAAAATTTAAGTTAAAAAATAATTTTATAATGATCAAAATGATATTTGAAACACTTTAAAAAATCATGTACATGGATAAAAAACTACTGATCAATTAGTAAAACATAGTTATTTTTTCTTAAAAAAATTACTTTCAGTATCTTGAGTAGTTATAGTGAGGAAAATTAAAGGAAAAAATTTATTCCAAATAATTAATTAGATGATAAGGAAAATTAAATGGTTTTAATAAATAATTAAAATATAATTTCCTTCAAAAAAATTCAAAGATAGAAAATATTTAAATAAAAAGAGATTGTAAAATAAATACCTAACCACTTTGGTATATTTTGAATCTTGTCCCCCATGAATGAAATAACTTCAAATGAAAATTTAAATACCATGAATATAAATGGATTAATGATAAAATTTTTCAAATGGATACTATATACATAAAATGAATTCAATAAGTGGGGAATATGGCATATACCTCACATAAAGAAATGTGAGATGAGAAAACCCTTATATATATCATATCATCTAATTGAAAATTAATCAATAAAATTATTATGTGTGAAAAATTTAAATAAAAAAAATGTAAATAAAACAAAATAAAATCAGAGTTTATTTTATATATAATCATGAAAAAAAATTGTCAATAAAGTACATGTATAACCTAATAAATGGAAATTGAGTAAAGAAATTTCTTACATCAAGTTAGATATAATTAATAAGTGCATTTAAAATACAATATAATAAAGTGAGATTTATAATAATTATATACTATATTTATGTAAAAAAATATAATATCATATATGATATATTTATATCATTTCAATCACCCATTTTTAAAATTTTTTTTATGTAATTCATATTTTTTTAGTATTAACCGCTTCAGTTTTTGTTAGAAATTTGATTCAGTAGTTCTGATCCTTGTAATTTGATTATTTTTCCATCATATATAGAATGTTTATAATGATATAAATATCATATATAATTATTATATATATATATACAAATTTATATTCATCCATAGAAGGTAGGGATATAA
This sequence comes from Viscum album, assembly GCA_963277665.1. Taxonomy (NCBI): domain Eukaryota; kingdom Viridiplantae; phylum Streptophyta; class Magnoliopsida; order Santalales; family Viscaceae; genus Viscum; species Viscum album. Next base: position 2,129,072,492 of record OY728155.1, on the reverse strand, counting down.
AAACAAGTTACACCTTTCATAGAGACGATAAACTGTACATATTCTTGAACTCGGTTTCCATTTTTAGAAAGATAGAATGAAAGAAAGGTAAATAATAATTTAAAATTTTATAAATAATTATGATATTATATATATACTATATATTAATTTAATTTATCATTTATTTCAATCCATTTAAAGTAGAAATGATAATCTAAACACATCGCTTCACGGAGCTGGCAGTCCACAAGGATGCACAAGTGATGTTATTTTTTTCCAATAGGTTGTATGGTAAGAAGGTATATAGGATATTATAATTACAAAATCATAATTATATCATAAATATAATTAATATTAATTATTTATATCTTTATAACCATCCAATTAAAATGGTTATGAAAAATGAATTACATAGCTGCGTGGAGATGGTAAGCTGTATGTGTACATGATTGATGTTTTTACTATCTGTAGGATGAAAAAGAGATGGAAAATATTTTTACCATAATCATAATAACATATTAGTATATTTATATAACTAAATTTAATATTCTATTATGGTTACAATATTTTTAGAGATGTATAGGTAGAATAAAATATGAAAGTGTCAGTACAGATGATTACCTCTTCATCGATAGAATTCCTTTAAATCCCATATTAAGGAACCTTGGAATAGACTTTCAGGAAGTAAAAAAATATAAATTATGTATATATAATTTGAGAAGATAATTGGGCATTTTTTGGTCGATATAGGTTTCTCAATGTGATTTAAAGAAAACAAAGGAGGGGTGTCCTCTTATATGTGAGGGGAGGGTCACTCTTATAATTACTTAAAGTATTAAATTAATATAAATTAAGTTTCATGAAAAATTGGATCAAAATTGATATAATTAAAATTTAAACTGATTATTAGTTTAAATATTCCCATACAATAAATTTTTTAAAAGTTTTGGTTTTACTTCCACCCATATCTGTTAGTTTTAACCCTCTCTTAACCTTTTTAACAACTACCACGATATCAATATTTTTTACTCTTTAGGGGCCAATAAATTTACCATAGAAAGAAAAATGACACATAATTAGAACATGGTTTACATTTTAAATAACATGACATTAACTTGGATAAATAAGGATTTTTTATCAATTTTAAATAATTTAATTAATTATTGTTTATTATAAAATATCAATAATTCCATTTTTTGAAATTCATGAAATATTTTAATATAATACATCTCTTCCCCATGTAAAATTGTTCCAAAATGATATGAATTATAAGATAATGAAGACATGGTCTTATTTAAATCAAAAAATAAAATTTATAAATGTTTAGATATCAATTTAAACCTTATCCTTTTGTTTAACCCCTTGGTTAACCACATTTAATTTTAAACAGGGTAAGGACTTTTGTAATATTAAAGTGTTATAATTTTACTTATTAGGTAAAAATTGGATCCTAAAAGGTAATAGGATAAAATTATCAATTATTTATCATTCTAATTAGTCCATTTAATTTTTTTATTATTTTAAAATAATTTCATAAAATATAATTAACCTAAAATACTATTAATGTCATTTTAAGAACTATTAACAAAATTTGACTCTGAAAACAACATGAAAATACTGAACATAGAATATAAAAAATTAATAAATTTATAATGTTTTATATTTATCTATAAAATTCATGGAACATGATAATTCATCCACATTTTATTACTTTTTATATATTTAAAATCATTTATTTTATGTCCATTTATTTGAATAAATACTATGTCAGTGTTGCATAAATAATTAAGGTAATTATTGAATACCTAAAAAATGAAAATAAATTAATATATCAATTTAAATTAATATTTATTTTAAATAAACATTTAGAACCAAAATTACCATCTTTTTAACCATATTTAAAAATTTTATAGATATTAAAGTCAAGAGGGCGACATTTTGTATTTATTCTTTTCCTAAAATAATATAAAGATCATAATATTAGAAAAATGGAACCAAGTGGACAAATATTTGAGACTTAGATACAAATATATATATTTTTGAACTCTATACATCAAATATAATAAAGTAAAAGTGTTATAAAAATTTAAATCCTTAACCAAAAGTTTAAACACTATTTTACTTGTTTTACCCTTACTAAGGTGACAAATTTTAACTAGGTTTACTATTCATAAAGATAAAAAATAAAAGGGGAACTGTTAACATATTTTAAACTCATTATTAAAAAAATATAATACATTTTTAATTATTTAATTTATATAAAAGTAAGAATTTAATTTAAAATTAAACACGTAAGACACATTGAAAAACAGTTTTCCAGAAATAGGTTTTCTAAAGTATTAAAGTTTTTATTCAAAAAATTATCTTAAAATTAATTAAAATAAACCTAATTTTATTATTTATGAACGAAGTTTTCTTTTTAAACCATTTTATATCATAAATTATATTTTTAAATTCTTTAACTGAAAAGATTGTTTTCAAATTTTTTTAGTATTTTTCACTATTCATAAAAAAAATCAATATTTTCATAAATTTATAAAAAAATAACTATATGATAATTTGAAATGGGGATATTTAAAATTAAATTAATTTTTTTAATATAAAATTTCAAAATTTGTGACACACCTTGGCCCCGGACTGCCCTGGAGCTGGTGCGTTTTCAATAAAACATGGTGTGTAGTTTTTTTTCTTTTTTATAAAGAAAGGATAAAGAATTACACATCATGTTTCACTAGAGAGGATTTCTTAGTTTTAGGTTCCAGAAAACAAGATAAAAAGATTACAATCCTTCAACACTAAACAGAAAAGTATCCACAAAGATGCCACCAAATAGTGTAACTCAAATCTACTAAACCTTTTAAAAATAGATTGAAAACGTAGAGTGAGTATATGAATGCCCAATAAGAGGTTTTTAAAAGTAAAATAATATTTTAATTAAAACCTTTAAAAAATTAACTTAAAAAATATCCATAAAAAATTTTCTTAAAGAAAGCTGTAATTCATGATAACATAACATTTTTTCCAAGAATTACCAGTGAACATTTTGAGGAACATTAATAGGGATACAATAAAACATATTCCAATCATAAGCATGATTATATAAAATATATGGCATGAAACATATAAATGAAGAGATACTCTAACTATACTAGGCGTGACATGTGGAAGTGCAAGTACATAATTCAAAAATGAAAGTAATACATGATCAGAGTTGCGCATAAAATAAAAATAATAATTTCTTTTCTTACTAACTGTAAATCATAAATTAGAAGATAAATTTATGAGTTCTGAATAAACATTATGCCATGTGCATTTACTTCTTCTAATACTCATAAGTACATTCTCTTAACCAAGCATATTCTCCAGTTGAATACACACTTGGTTACTTAAATGCTATAAACATAATGACCCAGTTGAATGCACACTTGGTCAATTAAATAATATAAACATAATGAGGGAATGTGTAATGCTAGACTGTATCAAGGTCTCATGCACTGACCCGATTTGTCTCATGATAACTACCAATGCATCATGGGGATTTCATTAACCGGTACCCAACCCATAGGTCTTTCATTAACTGGTACCCAACCCATAGGGATTTAATTAACCGGTCCCCAACCTGTATGTACTGCGTCCAATACATTCTTATTATGTCCAGTAAGGTCATATATTCAAAATTTCACATACCACTTTGAATATATAATTTCTCATTAATATTATTAAATGTTTCCCACACAACTTTGAATAATTTAGTTCTTAATCCATAAAAGGTCATAAGATTTTAATTACATTCTTTATCATTTACACACACACACACATATAGTGAATCATGCATTAAGTGTCAACAAAACCAACAACTGAATGGCTATGGAAATTTAATAAATGATGAGTATGGTAGGAAGATTTTAGCACCTATGATGATAAATAATGTACATAAAATATAGGTTTTGTCACATGAATGATAACCCTTAAATTCTTAAATCCTTATTATGAAAGTAAACATATTATATTCTGAAATGAATAATTTGAATTTAAGATATTTGTCATTTGTATTTAAAAACATATACTAATAAATGGGAATAAAAAATGGGATAAATAATAAACTTAAATAAAAAAAAGCATACATAGTGAAAAATTAATCATGGGTTGAAAACATAATCATCTTGAATTTAAACAAATTACTTCATGTGAGATATTGAACACATAATTGACTAAACACCCATTACTTGCATGGATAACTTAACACAAGGGTACATCAATTTATTTTAACACAAAGTTAAAAATTGAAAAGCATGAAAATCAACCACAAAACATACTAACATAACCAACACCATTTAAACTTTTGAAAATAAGTGTGAAATCCATATACATATAAAGTGATTATGAAAGTTTGAATTACTAAAATGAATTCCCAATTGATTCTTGAAAACTTTTCACATTTCAAAGAACTTGTTATAAATTTTTTATCAACCCCTTTGTGAACCCATAATAGTATCATGATCAAAGCATATACATAAATAAATAAATAAATAAATAAATAAATAAATAAATAAATATTTCTATAACCGTATGTACTTAATGGTTCTTCATCAAAATTTAAGAACCCAAAACATAATTTATGTATAGAAACAAATCATAATTAAAACCAAAGTTCAACATTTGAAACCACAATGTAAAACTGAGGGTATTTTTTCATAAATAAATACACACACACACAAAGATATATATATATATATATATGTAAGAATACATATATATTTATAATTTCATCAACATGAAACACCACTAAACCTAGCATGGTTCTAATTTATTATTAATTCCATTAGAGTAGAAGTTATTATTCCTTTAAATAAAGAAACCTATATGGTTTTATTAAGAACCCATATTTATATATGTGTATATATTTAGTGAAACCAATTTTAGGTACAAACATAAAACCCTATCATGATTTTCATAACTAGAACATTTTTAAAACCATAAATTCGTTTTTATAAAACCAGCGAATAAAATCAGTAGGATTAAAGAAAAAATGAATATATATATATATCCATATATATATATATATATTTATAAAATGTAAAAGAAATCAAATTAAGACAAAACTAGGTCCCTTACACTAAAGTGGATTTAAAAATAGTTTTTATAAAGTAAATATAATCTTGAAATATTTAATTGAAGAAATATCTTAATAAATAAAAATGGAGATTTTTATGGATAGTATTTTAAAAATAATAATCCCATAGCAAAACAAGAAAAATAAAAATTATAACGTTGAGATAAATAATCGAAGTTCCTTCAAAAAATTTATGAATAATATAAGAGAAAAAATAAATCATAAATAATCCCTTACATTAATTTCCATAAAGAAATGTAGGAAAGAAATATCATAGCCATTGAATCACAAGACTACAAGTTTATTTTTCCCATTGCAAAAGCATAAAAGTGTTTATTGGTATGGTGTTATAAATAAGCATCTCAAACTTGCAAGCTGTGGGTGTAAAAATAATAATCAAGTAAATAGAGGAGCAAGTTGGATACCAGAATCTTGGAAAAGCCACAATGAGACAAGGGTTCATATTCTACAAATCAAAATTCTCCAATGCAAACAAGAGAATGAAGAATATTTTTAATCAACCAAAGGTCCAATAATGGACACAAATCATTCGACCTCGATTCATAAATTCAAACGTTATGTAGTGCAAGAAAACCAAGAAAACCAAAAAAAGTATACCTACCTTTGGATTGACAAAACTGAGAATAAGAGAATGAAAAACTTAAATCAGAAAGAGATTCAGAAAGTAGACCCACCCCGCTAGGTCTGGAAAAACGAAACCCTCACCACCGAAAACACCCACAACAGCTTTGGTCAGACTCCGCCTCTGAGCTTGGGGTGACGTCACCAACCATAGCCCATGTCCTTGACCTCGTCAGATGACAACCTCTCAATGGCTTCGACTTCCTCCAGCGCACCTGATCCTCCCTAGAAACTCAGCCTGCGCGACTTCAAAGCCCCCCCTCGTGCAAAAATTCTCCGAATCAAGACACGACCCATCGAAGGCTCCTTCCCCGCGATGGATTGAGATTCCCGGAGCAAGAACCTACTAAAACCCTAAACGATGAATCCAGAAGCCCTGACCTATTTTGCGGCGCGACACCCTCATTCACGGACTCTTCATAACCTATTACATGATTCTCCTCTTTTTTTTTATTTTGTTCGATTTCCTCCTCTATTATTATTATAATATTGTTATTATTATATTTTTATACCCTTATCATCATCTGTTATTATCATATATTATATTATTAATAATGTTAAAAAGTCAAAAGTCTAATAAAGCTATTTATCTATTAAACTTATTTTATCAATACTTTTTAAAATGTAAAAGTTATTATTATTAAATTCTTTTATAAAACATATATTTAAATAATTCATATTATATACTTGTAATTTTATAAATTAAATTAATAATTGAAAATGTATTATCTTGAAAATTAAAATAATATTTATTATAACTTGTATAAAATATTTGTAAATTTGAAACTTTAAATTTTTTTAATATCACACACACACACATATATATATATATGATTCAAAGTAACACTATTTTTTATTAAATGATTATTCATATATGTATAATTTTAATAATTCTATTAAAATAGTTATATTATATATTTATTATTTTATTAAACAAAATTCAAAATGTTAATAATGTTTTTAAAACTTTAATCTAATAAAAATTTATAATCTAATATTATTACTATATATATATTTCATATTTTCGAAAATATATAAAACCCATATAATAGATTAAATATTTATCTACATAAATTAAAATAGTGCACTTTTAAAATATTTTAAAATAATAATGTCATATATAACCTCAATATAAAATTATAATTTTATAATAGCATTAGTTTTATATCATAATTTCATATAATTCAAATATAGTATACATATATATATATATATATATATTATATTTTGGAAATCAACTAACAAATTAGTTATATTCATATATTAGTATAATTATTATTCCAAATCTTCTATTAAATAATAATTCGATAAGAATAAAGTTTGTTTAATTAAAATAGTTATTTAAAATTATTCTTTAAAAATGGTGAGATAATAATTACTTTCAAGACTGCATTTATAATCAAACAATATTAAATTTCAATTGTTATTTTTAAAAAAATGTTTAAATTATAAATATATCCATTTAAAAAAACACTAAGGGTCACAAAAAGAAAGAAACAGTCGTCTTAATTCTAAACTTTGACAGCTATAATAACAGTCACAAGTATTTCTAACAGTCAAGAAGACCCTTATAAATACATGTTTATGGTATTTCATACCTCTAAGTCAGTTTATCTTACAAAGATGGTTCTCTACATCCCTTTGTAACTTAGTACATGTGCCCTTCTCATAGTGATTACATTCTTCACTACGATCGGTCCAAAGGATGAGGGCTACCTACTTGGTCTCATTATAGTTCTAGGAGGTATCCTAGTGGTTCTCCTTGGATTTTCCATTAGTTTCCTAGGATAAGTATGGTATTTTGGCCTTGATTAAATGTAATCGTTCTGGAGTTTAATTAAATAAAACATGTATTTATTTTATTTTGAAAACATCATTTGAAAAACATAAAAAAATTAAACGAAGTAAAACCATACAATATTATTATTACACATGAAAAATGTTTGGGGAGTTATATTATTACCCCCTTAAAATAATTTCTCCCTCACGATTCTATCATACCTTCACACTTCTACTAACAAAACCAGATAGAGATCACTCCTAACGTCCCCATTTACCAGGTCCACCTTCATCAGAGACTTTACGGGTAGGTTCTTCCAGTTAGATTAATCCCAAAACATTCTTAAACTCCTCAATTTCATTCACCCAAATACACCTCTCACAGTTTGAGTCAAACTCATGCAGGCAGCAGTAGGTACTCGAAAGGGTAACACAAGAGGTGTAAAGTTCAAAGATATCGGAATGAACGTGTTTCCGATAAACTAATCATATGTCTTGGTTTTCTAAAAACCAGATGTTATAAAGCCTCCCATACCTGCTGTAACTCAATACTCAAAACATATAGGTTGTTCGGGGGTCTTCCACCTATATAGCTTCCTGTAATTTCTCTAGGTCTAGATAAACATCAGATTGGGTGAAACATAAGAAGAGGCCATCGTATTACCATCCTTTGTGTGCATAAAAATCAAGTTTCACTTGAAACATGTGGTAGTAAACATGAATCAGTCCTTGATAAATTAAAAGGATATTTGGGTTGTTAGACACTTGATAAAAGTGTTTACAGGTTAGAAATAGGTTCACAAATGGCTTGTATGTCTCTGAAATGGACTCCATAATTATGCATTCTAGTAATTCAGTGGGGAGAGACAAAATACTTGACTGGTTTTCCATATATAAAATTTTAATGAAAGGGTTCTACTTAGTAAGGCATAATTAAATTTTTAACGCGGTTCTAATTTTCCAAGGTTGTTTTAACCAATCCTCTAATACCAACTGTCACGCCCTAACCCCAGATGGTCTCGGAGCGAGTGTGTTTTCAATAAATCATGGTGTGTATTTTTTTTTCTTTTTTATAAAGAAATTCTGAATAATTACACATCATGTTTCACTATAGAGGATCTCCTAGGTTTAGGTTCTGGAAAACCAGATACAAAAATTACAATCCATCAACACTAAACAGAAAAGACTCCACAAAGCACCCACCAAACACTGTAACTCAAGTCTACTAAACCTATAAAAATAGATTGAAAACGTAGTGTGATCATATGAATTCCCAGTAAGGGGGTTTCAAAATTAAAATAATATTTCAATTAAAACCTTTAAAAAACCCCACTTTAAAAATATCCATAAAACATTTTCTTAAAGAAAGCTGTCATTCATGATAACATAACAATTTTTCCAAGAATTACTAGTCAACATTTTAAGGAACATTAACAGGGATACAATAAAACATGTTCCAATCACAAGAGTTCTTATATAAAATATATGGTGTGAAACATATAAATCAAGAGTTACTCTAACTATACTAGGCATGACATGTGAAAGTTAAAGTATAGAATTTACAAATGAAATTAATACATGATCAGAGTTGCACATAAAATAATAAAATTAATTTCTTTCCTTACTAACTATAAATCATAAATTGGAAGATAAATTTATGAGTGCTAAATAAACATTATGCCATGTTCATTTAATTCTTCTAATAATCATAAGTACATTATCTTAACTATGAATATTCTCTAGTTGAATACACACTTGGTCAATTAAATACTATAAACATAATGAGGGAATGTATAATACTAGACTGTGTCAAGGCCTTGTGCCATGACCTGATTTGTCTCATGAGAACTACCGATGCATCATGGGGATTTCATTAACTAGTACCCAACCAATAGATATTGAATTTACCGATCCCCAACCTATAGGGATTTCATTAACCGGTCCCCAACCCATATATACTAAGTTCAATACATTCCTCTTATGCCCAGTATGGTTATATATTCAAAGTTTCCCATACCACTTTGAATATTTAATTTCTCATTCATATTATTCAAAGTTTCCCATACCACTTTGAATAATTTATTTCTTAATCCATAAAAGGTCATAAGAGTTTAATTACATTATTTAGAATTTACATATATATATATATATATATATATATAGTGAATCAATCATTAAGTGTAAAAAAACTAAAAAATGCATGGATATGGAAATTTAATAAATAACAAGTATGGTAGGAAAATTTTAGCACCTTTGATGATAACTAATGCACATAAAATTCTGGTTTTGTTATAATAATAATAACCCTTAAATTCTAAAATCCTTATTAGGAAAGTAAACATATTATATTATAAAATTCATAATTTGAATCTAAGATAGATGTCATTTGTATTTAAAAACATATGGTGATAAATGAGAATGCCAAATGGGATAAATCAAAAAATTAAATAAACAAAAGCATACATAGTGAAAAATTTATCATGAGTTGAAAAAATAATCCGCTTGAAAGTAAATAAATTACTTCATGTGAGATATTGAATGCATAATTGACTAAACACCCATAAATTTCATGGATAACGTAACACAAGGGTACTTCCATTTATTCTAACACAAAGTTACAAATTGAAAAGCATGAAAATAAACCACACAACTTACTAACATAACCAACAACATTTAAACTTATGAAAATAAGTGTGAAATCCATATACACATAAAGTGATTATAAAGGGTTATCTTAGTAAAATGAATTCCAAATTGATTATTGAGAACTTTTCACATTTCAATTCACTTGTTATACCTTTTTTTCAACCCCTTCGTGAATCCATAATAGTATCATGATCAAATAATATATATATATATATATATATATATTTATATAACCATATATACTTAAGGGTTATTCATCAAAATTTAAGAACCCAAAACATAATTTATGTATAGAGAAAAAAACATAATTTAAACCAAAGTTCAACCTTTGAAACCATAATGTAAAACCGAGGGTATTGTTTTATAAATAAACACACATACACACACACACATATATATATATATGTAAGAATACATATATATTTATAATTTCATCAACATGAAACACCACTAAACCCAGAATGGTTCTTATTCATTATGAATTCCATTAGAGTTGAAGTTCTTCTTCCTTTAAATAAAGAAACTAATATGATTTAATTAAGAAAACATATATACATACGTGTATATATGTATTGAAACCAATTTTAGGTACAAACAAAAAACACTATCGTGATTTTCATGACTAGAACATTTTTAAAACCATGAATTCGTTTTTATATACCCATCTAAGAAAATCAGTAGGATTAAAGAACAACCAAATATATATATATATATATTTACATGCCGTAAAAGAAATAAAAAAAAGACAAAACTAGGTCCCTTACACCAAACTGGATTTAAAAATAGTTTGATAAAGTAAATATAATCTTGAAATATTTAATTGAATAAATTTCATACTAAATAAAAATGAAAAATGGCATGGATAATATTTAAGAAATAATAATCCCTTATAAAAATTGGAAAAATAAAAATTATAACTTTGAGATAAATAAATGAAGTTCCTTACAGAAATTTATGAAGAATATAAAACAAAAAATAAATCATAAATAATCCCTTACATTAATTTTTGTGAAGAAATGCATGAAAGAAATATCGTAGTCGTGGAATCACAGGACTGGAAGTTTCTTTTTCCTGTTTCAAAAGAATAGAAGTGTTTATTGGTATTGTGTTATAAATAAACATATCAAACTTGCAATATATGGGTGTAAAAATAATAATCAAGTAAACATTAGAGCAATTTGGATACCAGACTCTTAGAAAAGACACAAAGAGACAAGGGTTCATATTCTCTAAATCAAAATTCTCTAGTGAAAACAAGAAAATGAACAATATTTTTAATCAAATCAAGGTCCAATAATGGACACAAATCATTCAACCTCGATTCAAAAATTCAAAAGTCATATAGTGCAAGACAACCGATAAAACCAGCAAAAGAATAACTACCTACGGATTGACAAAACTGAGTATAGGAGAATGGAAAAACTTAAATTAGAAAGAGATTCAGAAAGTAGACCTACCCCGCTAGGTCTGAAAAATCAAAACCCTCACCACCTGAAACACCCAAAACAGCTTCGGTCAGACTTCGCATCCGATCTCGGTGTGATGTCACCAACCACAAGCCATGTCCACGACCTCACCAGATGACAACTTCTCCGAAACTCCGGCTTTCTCCAGCACACCTGATCATCCCTCAACACTTAGCCTGCACGACTCTGACGCCCCCACCCCCACGCACAGATTCTCCGAATCGAGACACGAACCCTCGAAGACTCATCCCCCATGATGGGTCAAGATTCCCAACGTTGGACCCTTCTGAAACCCTAAACCATGAATCCAGAAGTCCATACCCCTTTTGTGCCGCAACACCCTCATTCACGAACTCTCTATAACCTATTATGAGATTATCTTATCTTTTTTTCTTTTGTCTGATTTCCTCCTATATTATTATTATAATATTGTTATTATTATATTTTTATACCATTATCATCGTTTATTATTATCATATATTATATTATTAATAATTTTAAAAATTCAAAAGTCTAATAAATCTATTTATCTATTAAACTTATTTTATCAATAATTTTTAAAAAGTAAAAGTTATTATTATTAAATTCTTTTATAAAACATTTATTTATATATTTCATATTATATACTTATAATTTTATAAATTAAATTAATAATTGAAAATGTATTATCTTGAAAATTAAAATAATAATTATCATAAATTGTACAAAATATTTGTAATTTTGAAACATTAAAAATGTTAATATTACACACACACACACACACACACATATATATATATATATATGATTCAAAGTAACAATGTTTTTTATTAAAAGATCATTAATATATGTACAATTTTAACCATTCTATTAAAATAGTTATATTATATATTTATAATTTTATTAAACAAAATTCAAAATTTTAATAATGTTAATTAAACTTTAATCTAATAAAAATTTATAATATAATATTATTAATATATATATATATATCTATATATCATATTTTCTAAAATATATAAAACCCATATAATAGATTAAATATTTGTTTGCATAAATTAAAATAATGCACTTTTAAAATATTTTAAAATAATAATGTCATGTATAACCTAAATATAAAATTATAATTTTATAATAGTATTAGATTTATATCATAATTTCATATAAATTCAAATCTAGTATACATATGATATATATATATATATATCATATTTTGGAAATCAAACAACAAATTAGCTATATTCATATATTAGTATAATTATTATTTCAAATTTTCTATTAAATAATAATTCGATAAGAATAAATTCTGTTTAATAAAAATAGTTATTTTAAATTATTATTTAAACAAGGTGAGATAATACTTACTTTGAAGACTGTATTTATAATAAAACAATATTAACATTCAATTATTATTTTAATTTTTTTAAATTATAAATATATCCATTTAATAAAACAATAATGGTCACAAAAAGAAAACAACGATCGTCTTAATTCTAAACTTCAATGGCTATAATAACAGTCACAAGTATTTATAATGGTCAATAAGACCCTTATAAATACATGTTTATGGTATTTCATACTTCTAAATCGGTTTATCTTACAAAGATGGTTCTCTACATCCCTCTGCTACTTAGTACATGTTATCTTCTCCTAGTGATTACATTCTTCACTACAGTCGGTCCAAAGGATGAGGGATACCTACTTGGTCTCATTGTGGTGCTAGGATGTCTCCCAGTGGCGCTCCTCAGATTTTCTATTAGTTTCCTAGGCTAGCTATGGTCTTTTGGCCTTGATGCAACGTAATCATTCCAGTCTTTAATTAAATAAAACATTTCTTGATTTTATTTTGAAAACATTGTTTGGAAAGTATAAAAAAATTAAATGAAGTAAAACCATAAAATATTATTAATACACCTGAAAAAGGTTCAGGGCTTTATAAGTTGGTATAAATTAATTATAATTTCTATGTAAAAAAGTGCAGTTAAAATCATTTTTGAGGAAAATTCAATTTGAAGTATAAAAAGGCTTAACTAAAAATTGGGTGATTATTTACTAAAAATTAATCAATGAATTTTCACTGATAATGAAAATTGTAAATATATTTTATAATTTTGTTAATCATATTTATACCCACAAATTCAACAGTGTGGCTATCACATTTAAATAATATTTTTTTTATATTATATCTCAATTTTCTTAAAGATTGGTGATTAATGTTAAGAAAGCTATTGCAAATGTTAAATTATTTATAGAGAAATATATCTTAAAATATATAGATGATACAACCTATATTCCTAAGATTTTTACTATAATAAAATATTTCATCCCTTGATTCAGATGGCTCCGTTTGAGACTCTATATAGGCGGCCAATCTGTTCATCACTATATTGGCATGAGGAGGGTGAATATTTAGTTACTAGGATGAGTATGATACATGATACCATAGGATAGGTGTATTTTATTGATAAATGGTTGGTTTTAGATCTGAATTGTATGTGATCTTTTCCCGAGTAAAGGATACGACCCTTGGAGTTTACTATGGAAACAAGTTTTTCTAACAGGTGTCCCCTCGGTTAGGGCATATGAATATGAGGAAGAAATGGAGATCGGAACTATGATATTTTATCCCATTAAATATTGTCAAAAATCATTGGGATAGTTTCATATTAGTTGAATCCTCCTATATGATATAAAGTTATATATTGTGTGTTCCATATGTCTTAGATTTATAAGTACAAGTCTAATCTTGCATATGTTCTCAACTGTGAGGATGTTGAACTGGAACCATACACTTATTTTATTGAGTGAACTATTAAAATTTTATTAACAAGTGATAAGGTTCTTCTAGGGAATAAAATCCTTATTTTTTGGGTTTAATGGTAGCACATGAGTATTCATGAAGTGGCATGAGAGCAGGAGACAAAACTTCTTGTATAGAGGCCAGAGTTGTTTGAGAAAACTTATCGAGGTACTTACTAAGGATGATAATTAATAATATGGGGAGAATTTTGACATAATATATTTAAGATATTCCTAAATTAAATTTTACATATCTTTTATATATTTTTAGTTTTTAGGCTGATTAGAGGTTCCTGGGAGGATGGAAAAGGAAACGGTCTAGACCTGTGATCATATTGTAGACTAAAGAAGCTACAATATCTCCAACGACCTGTTGATTATGTTTATAGTATATTTAGCATAACCAAGGATCTAACTAGAATCTTTGTGGGGTTCTTTGGAAGAAATGGTTTTTTCTAACTGTCCAGTGGAATCCATCGGGGCTCAACAAGCACACTAAGTTTATAGATTTTTTTAAATATATCTTTTGTTAAATTTATATCATTCCCTCAAGACCAATCAACACTAAGGACCCTAGGATCACTCATTTGTTGATTTTTTGGGACCATGTCCTCCCTTCCATATCTTTTGTTCGATGCTCGAACAACGGTTCAATCCTGTGTTTCCAATTTAGTGAGTTCTTATTTATTCGAGATAAATCCCTTCCTCTTATCCTTGATCAAAACCAAATATATCCTTGAAATATTGATCAAATATATAGTTTCTGACATTTTATAACAAGGTATTTGTTAATAATTTATAGAATCAACCCCTATATTTATAGAATTTACATCTACACATAAATAGGACCTAGATCTTTGTCGATAATGAATATTCTCAGTTGTGTTTGATCTTGGCCTTCCATTAGGATGTGGTTTCTCCTCAATATTGACCCAATGAATCTTGATTTTTTTAATTCAAGAATGGTTTTAAAATTTGGTGGTGGTTTTGGACTCAGACATTGACCTTATCCATTGATCATCATTGTACCTAAGGTATGAAGACCTTGACCTTAACACTTGTTTTATATGGGTTTTTAGTATTAGTTTTGGAATGTTTATAGCCTCATGAGACCTATGTTTGATTATTAATCTCTTGGGATGTGCTTGTGTAGCCCTATGAGACCTATAATTATTATTGATTTCATATGGATTGAGATGAATATGGTTCTTACTTGACATGATGTGATTTTTGAATTATCATTTGTATCCTATATCACATGTACTATTCATATATCTTATATAGTTTAATGTTCAGGTTGACCCATATATACTATCCCCTTGAGAGGGATGTGTTAGATGAGATGCTAGCATGTAGATGGGATATCCCATCTGGAAATATGTTTCAAACATTTATTTGGATATCCTTTCAAAATGTGGTGTGTTATACATGTCCATTTGATGTTCTTTCTAGCATGGTGTCTAAGAAGATACAAAAAGTATCTAAGAACCTGATATATTTATATTTTTTTTGTGTGATATACTTGATACTTAAATATATTCTATTTATATTCATTGAATATACCTATATATATATTATGAATGTATGTTAATAGTCTTTGGTGGTGTCCTAATGAGTCTTTTCCTCACACCATAGTAGGAAATTTTGATGTGATTATAGATTTAATCACCCGAGATCTGGTGAAGGGAAAAGGAACTATGGTAGATAGTTGAACATGTTAGCCGAAGGATGCAGTATTACAAGATCGACCTTAGGATGATTTTTTTCTAATTTTTTAGCTACTTTACTTCATATATTGATCCACCACATGAAGGGATCCCTATTATTGTTTGGGTTTATTTTTCTGACATGATATACTGATACGAAATGGGTTGATACCTTTTTTAAAACTGCTACATTGATTATTATTTATTTATTCATTATTTTTTTGATTTAATTTCTTCAATTACTTTATTTTAATCAAATTTTTACTTGGTATTGAGGGAATAGTCTCCCCACAATTCCCCTCTAGACCTCACCGTTATTTGGAAACCTCTTTCATACGGGGATGTGCACATGAGCTTGTGTGACATTCTGGATCGATCCCAATAATTCAGGTAGGGGTGTTACAATTTGTCTATAATATATTTATTCATGGTATTAGTACTTAAAAATTATGATTTCTCTATTTCAAGGGGTTTTATTAATATATATCTATAACATCCTAGTTCCGAAAGCTGACCAGAGACGCCCCGTACCCGGTTGGTCACATGGACTCAAAAGCATTTCCCCAAACGCCAGAGGCTGCCAACTAGCAGTGAGGTCCTTGGTGTGATAGTGGGAAACTATGCCCTTAATGGCAGAGTAATGAAATAGAAAATAACCAGATAAAAATAGTGGAAGTAGTAATAATATCTTATATAGTAACCAGCAGAAGACTGAGAAATAAACAACTGGCGCACATATATATAAATGATGCATGATACATATTTCTAGGAAAACATCCAAACATGCCACAATTATGGAACATAGAAGTAGAAAAAGTATAAAAGAAACACGTAAACTCCTCATCATTGCAAGACTCAGCTTGATCCAATGCTCTCCAGCTCCGCAGTAATCAAGTACCTGATGTGGAAGGGCACTTTCCCTTATCTAGAACTGCAACAATATAATCTGTTTGGGCTCAAAAGCATAAACCATATAGGGTGTGAGACGAAATACCAATAGGAAACCACCTGAATATCTGTTCCTAACACTCAGTGAATATATATGGCAGACAATAAGTAAAGAGAAGCAGTAAACAAGGAAGTACTCAGTACAAAACATTCATACAGTTTCAATGAATTCAATTTCACATATGAAGTAAATAGATAAATCAATAGCAGGTAACCCTCTAGGAGTACTCATAGCCTAACCCCTCTAGTTCAACCAAACAAGAACAAGCAACCCTCTGAGAAGTTCACACAATCTAACCCCTCTGGTTCAGCTTAATCATAGACTCTCTGAGGAAGCACTCACCGTCATTCCCCTTATAGTCTTTTATAGATAACTAAAAGGTGATATGGGGAAGAACTTAAGTCACATTCCCCCTGTGGCCCGCGTCGAGGAACTACAGACACTCTGAGGAAGCACTTACGTCAATTCTCCCTATGGTCTCGCATTGTAACAGTAAAGAAAGACACTCCGAAGAATCCCTCACGTCCATTCTCCCTATGGTCTACTACACCATGTTCACACAGCCCTGTGTAAGTCAATCGAGCACAGAAATGAATAAAATCATAAGTAAACCTCAAGAAATACATGTA
Organism: Viscum album; assembly: GCA_963277665.1. Taxonomy (NCBI): domain Eukaryota; kingdom Viridiplantae; phylum Streptophyta; class Magnoliopsida; order Santalales; family Viscaceae; genus Viscum; species Viscum album. The sequence goes on along the minus strand of OY728155.1, from coordinate 2,129,054,805 downwards.
TAAATAGTCTACAACATAACAACATGTCAGATAATAAGATTACCTCATCCTATCAGCACTAGGATTGGAAAGCACAACAACCTAACAGGCTATGAAAGACCAAATGGTCATAAACAAAACATTCATGGGGAAAAACTTCCAAATCATATCAAAAAGCCCTATTCAAATTCAATTAACCTCTACTCAATAATACACGCATAATAGAAAAAAATAGGGCTAAAAATGTAAACACACAATACCCCAATCAAAGGTATTGGGCACTTTTGCACACATTTTTTTAAAGGTTGGTCCAAAGCCTCATTTTATTATTAAAGAAAAGCAAAGACCTCTTTTTAACTTGGTAGAGGGAGAACTATTACATATCCCGAAGGCCCGGGGGTCTTATAGCCAATTACATAGCCTGTAGGCCCAAATTTTTGGCCTAAGACCCATTCTGTGAATAGTAACCGGGCTGCTACAGTGCCCGCCGCTGCTATAGTACCCTGCCGCCCAATAACATTATAGATATAAAAAAATGCTAAAAACACTCAACTGAGGATAACTCGTGAAGGAGGAGGAATCATGAAACGAAACTCTAGAAGAAGGAAGAGCTTACCATGGCGATCCCAACACAATTTAGGATGGTCAAATCAGAGAATAGATGCTCAATTGGGGGTTCAGGGAAAGATCATGGCTGTACAGACACTCTAGGCCGATTTCGGCAGAGAATAAGACCTTTATGTAGATTAGACGTGACCTCGGTCCATTTAATGGAATAAAAATAAATTACATGGCATGTACTTTATAAGTAAACAACGTGTACTTGCCCTTACCTGCCCCCGCATTAGGCGGTCACTAGGTCACCACACATGGCCGTGTGCATGGCCCTTACATGGCCAGCACCCGGCTACCCGCGGTAACCGAGTACACGGCGTGTACTCATAAAGTACATGACGTGTACTTTAAAAATTTCCATAAATTCCTCTTTTCTCAAAAAAAAACCAAAAAAAGAAAAACATACCTGAAAGGAAGATCTAGGTTCTAACAGTATAATGACTCTTGTTTTTGAAATGAATGAAAAACAGAAGAAATTTTAATTTTTCATTTATTGAATGAGCCGTTTTACAAACCAAGATTCAGATCTTAATTTCAAGAGCTGGAACACTAAAATGTGTTTTATTTAAAGAAATTAAATTATTAAAATTTAAAATTTAATAAAAATAAACTGTGCTTAAAAATAATTATTTTTTAATAATAATTAAAATAATATTATGATTATGATTATGATTATGATTGTTATTATTATTTTAAGTTAAGTAATAAGAGACCCCAAAGGGGTCTCTCCTTCCCAACATCACACACCTCCCCTTAGAGACCTCTGCAGCACAGGAACCCCCTCTCCATGAATCCCTCTTATCTCACCATTTTCTTCTAGATCCTTGAGGACGTCCCTTCGAATCCACAAGGTAAGGTCTTATTCTCACATATCCTCCCTATCTTGGGAGGATTTTCTCTCTTTGAGAACCCAGTGAAGTGAGTCCAAAACCCTAGGATTAATGGTATAATGATATTTGGTTTTCTTCCATTGATAGGTTGTGCAAAAGGCTTCTTGGGAATCCTTGGTTTTTATTTTAGAAACTGCCGCCGAAGGAGAAGTGGTTTGGATAATCTCGGTCCACCATTGTCGATTTGGGGTAATTTTTTTTCCTTCTTTCTTCATTGTATCATAATTTATTTTTTGGTCTTTAATAATTTTTAAGGTGTTGGTAATTTTCTGTGGGTGCGCTGGTCTTTTCCATGGTGTTTTTGAGTTCCTGGTATTTTTTATAGAGTGTTTGAAAACTTTGGGAGGTCTTTCACTCACATACATAGGTATGTCAATATATATACATATATATTTCTTGTGCATATTACCATATGGATAAGGGAATATATACATTGGATTAATGGATATATAAAGGAATGTATGTGTGTGCAAGTGTGGAACACTCATTGCTGTCATCAAATTTGTTAAGTGTCGAGTGTTTGACTTGGTCTACTTCATGAGGAAAGGTCCTATTACTTCACCCTTAAATTTAATTATGCATTAATTAATTACCCTCACACCTTTAATTAATTATTTTCCATGTATGGTAGTTTTTCTCAAATGATTTCCTTTGGTAAAATTGATATAATTCTTAATTGAACAAATGTATTTTTTATAAATAATGTGATGATTTAATAATAAAACCCCTCCAACAGAGGTGTACTATATTCAATCTAAAAAGTAATGTTTAGATATTATTTCTTTCTTATCCTATTTCATTGGTGTTTTTGTATGCTTTAAGTTATGTTTTGAATATGTCAAGATTTTTACAACCATATTTGATATTCATAAATAAATTTTTCCACCCTTCGGAAGATGTTTAATAAGCCAAAGCACCTTTATTACTTCACCTATTTTATAAAATCAATGGCCTGATCTATAAATGGGAATTTTTGGTGTATGAAATTTTTATTTTTCTAATGACTCTGTCCATTTGACCTGTTTTTCCATATAATTGAATTATCCATATTTCTGTAAATTGAATGAGTTGTTTTAAAAGAAATGGATAATGAATTATTGGGTTGAATCTCTTAAAATGAATCAAATGGTATTTAGTGGATTGAACCCAAGGGATGGTAAGGACATTCACTTTTTCTTACATATAATTAAATGTTTAAAATGAAATGAAATGACTTAAGGGGTTTGGCCTTGGATAATGATATACATGGGAGGCCTTTGTATCATGTATAAAATTATGAATACGAACATATGTCTTATAACTTATTTTACACTTTATACTTATTGGTTCCAAAAGTGGGTGGTACAAGATAAATCCATATTTATCTAATACAATTACTTATAGTAATAGTGATATGTGTGATCATGTCAACATATCACTGGATCAACCAAATAAATTGAATAATCCATGTTAATTTATAATCTTATATTTTGTTAAAACAACCATGAAATTCCTTTGGGTCTATAGGCAAGGATACTGAGGCCCGTATCCACCTGATAAATGTTCCCACCTTGGAAATTATTAGTACTTGGTCTATTTGACTCTCAAAACCAATAATAAATTTGATAAATTGTTGATTTTTGGCCTTGAATTTTGAGTTGGAATAATAATAAGTTGTGTGATTTCTTATGGTAGAATCACCTTGGATAAATTGGTTAATTATTATATTAATGAATTTAGGGTAGAATGGTTAATTAAACTGATTCGAAATAGTTATGATGATAATGAGGAACCTAGATTAATATAATTATTTTTTTTGAAATATGGTAATTTTAATAAATTGATCGTTATGTATTATGATGAGAAATATACTATGTTTGGTACTAGAATTGTGAATTTGATTACTTATCATTTGAGCTTATGTGATATTGATGTGATTGATTCCTGAGGGTTTGATACTTATTGACATGATGAGTTTGTCTGGATATGACTCATGTCTAATGTGGACACCTTAGGGGTTGGTTCATGTTCTTCTGTACCACCTAAGGGAAAGCTGCACAGGTACTTGATACTTGAGGGCATAGTTTATGATTATATAGGATGTCTGTGGACTCATTATTAGTGTTGACACCTGAGGGATTGGTGCACATTTTCATACCACTTGAGGGATAAGTTCACTGGTACTAAATGTTTGAGGGAATATTATATGATTATGTCCGATTCCTAAGGGATAGATTCATAGTCACATGACGCCTAAGGGAAATATTATAGTTATTATTGAGGGTAGGATTTTGGTTAGCCTGAGGGAAGAGGTTATATGTTTATGGTATATTTAGAGTGATTTAACCTTTCCAGGAGAATATGACACCAATTTGGGTGATCTATCCTGATGTAGGAGGATCTACCCACATACATAGATACTTGGAAGTGTGCTAAAGTAGGTATAGGTGTGAGGTGTCCCTTAGGAACTTGGGTGGGTTGTTTTTTAGTTATTCAGCACTGCTTGTTTATTTCTCTACATATACCTACTCACTACTTTACATTACATATCAAGAAATGGATTGGGTTAGACACTGTGGGTTCTAACCTACTAATATTATTACCAAAAAACCTACTCAGTCCACCAATGAACTAGGGTACCTGATTAGAACTTATATTTGCAGGACCTTGGATGATTACTAGGGTTGTTTAGCTTGTACCTGGGAGTTGGGAGCACATGACTGAGCTAGATCTCAGGATGCTCGTAGAGCTATTCATTGGGACATTTTCTTTTATTACATCATATTTATATTTTAATTCATACTTATTTCACTTATAGAATAATATTTCATACATGCATTCTTATAAATTTGAATTGACCATTTTTATTCAGATATTATATTATTCTTCCACTTCTTGTCTTTAACTTATTTATTGCTTCCATTTTTATCTTTTGTTTATATACTTTTATACTACTATGCCACTCTTCTTATGAGGGTGTAGTCTCCCCACTTCCACATTTACACCCTAGCTGCTAGTTTTTAGCCTCTGTCATATGGAGAGGTGCGATTGAGGCCATGTGACCCACCACTCTGGCTACCGTCGTAGAGGTGAGACGGGTTGAGACATTACAAAGTGGTATCCGAGATTTCTTTTCCTTTATTTTTTTATTTTTTTGGGATAGTAGACAAGATACTAGGAATGTGTTGGCACTTGGTAAATAATCGAGCTTGGGATTGATCACCCCACATATGGGAAACTACCAAGTGCTCAGGGCTGGGATTATAGTTTATGATTTTCATTGTTATAGTTGATATGATTTCACCTTGATTGAATGGTGTACATTTCTCTACATATGGATATTTGAGATTTATGATATTTTATATTTGGCCTGGTATGGAAAGACTGAAGCATTTCATGCATCCTTATAGGCACATAGAAATTCACATGTCATTCATATTCTATGCCATGTAGATGCATATGTATATTTCTTATTGAGTTGATTTATCTTCCTTGAGTTCTATTCCATTCTTGATATTATAACATGATTATATTATTGTATTCCATGTTCCCTAATTTATTATCATGCCTTCCCAATTTAGTTTTCCTTGCTTCTGTGATTTTAGCATGTTTCTCTATGTTATATTCTTGTAGTGACATGATTCAATTTGTTTTAAATATGTAACTGATAGAATAGACTAAATGTAATTGGTTTCGATTAAATGGGATTCAAATTCAAAAATGTAAAGTGTGTGGGATATTTTTAGATTATTGGACATCCACCTATATGATTGGACTATTGAACATGATCATGTTGTATTATAAAATGGTTTTATGTCTAAATATTGTTCAACTTGAATTTTAAATTAACTGGTTAACCATCTAAATACTCCAATGGACCCAAGTAGGTCAGTTGGGGAATGGTTCTTATGATATAACCCTTAATGAGTGTTTATAATTTCAATAGTTAGGAAACTGCTACTAGGTTGCATGATAATGAACCATTTTGGTTTTTTTGGGACCATCATTGGTCGCCTTATCTATTAAAAAGCAATTTATTTTTATAAATTACCTAATTATGGATGAATTTAAATAAGTGAAACATCTTATAAAAGGGAAGTTTTTTTGATACTTTCTGGATTTTCTTTGATTTTTTAGTTAATTATTTGAAAAAGTTAAAGATTAAAATGTGAATAAATGAACTTACTTGAAAATGGAACATGTATAGGTGTCCTTCATTTAATCCCTTGTGAAAGGGTAGCTTGATATTTTATTTTTGAGTTTCTTTGGAATGAAAACATGAGCATTTTCCATAGGACTTTATTATTTTTAGAAATGTCTTAGATGATACGATCAAGAGCCTAGTGACTTATTTTTGGAGTGACCTAGTGATAGGGTCAACACTTGTTCTTCATAAGGGGATAACCCATGGTAGGTAGTACCTTTATAATGTAAATTCCAAGCCAATGGGGTGTGTTTCTTTGACATTGGGTGTCGTTCAGGTGTTGTTGTCCCTGGAAGGACTCTTGGTTTCTAAATGACACCCTTTTTCAGATGCGTGGTCATGTTTTCCTTGGCCTTTCTATGGGTGTGAGAATCGAGTGATGCTAGGTTTCAATGGGTCAGACGTTCCTTGGGGATGGTCAGCTGTTTCCTAGGTCACTTGACCCTTTCACTTTTTTCCTTGAGCGGCTTGGGAGGTCGCTAATTGTTTCACAGTCATTTGGGAAGTATGAATTTGGGTTAAATATCTTGTATGGGCCCTCAAATAATTGAATGAATTGGGAAGAAATCCTATGCACAGTATTCAGGATGGGTTGTCTTGATTCTAAAACCGTGGGGTAACAAGCATTCACGTACATGGTGCTTTCTGAGTGCTAAATGGTATAATGAATTGGTTAAGCTTGGTGTAGTCGTTGAGCCTCATGCTGTTAAGTGAATTCTCAGGTCATCTCCAAGTAGATTGACTTGGGTGTTAATAAATCAAGTTGTTCTAATAATTGATATAAATTTTAGGGACACATGTGTTTTGACACACTTTGATTGGTTTGGTTTGGTTTTCATGCCAAATGGATTACATTTTATTTAAAGTGAATCTGATATAGCATTATTATGAGTGTCTAGTCTATCTCTTTATTCAATGACTAGGACACTCGTAATGTGGGGAGCATCATATCAGTTCTAGAAAACGGTTTCTTCCAAGTAGAAGGAACACAACCTATGATGACCATTGAGAAATGGTGAGTTTTTCTCAAATTACTTTTAGGATTTCAAGTTTTGAATCACGTTGGTTCTTGATTGACATCATGATTTTGAAGTTATTGGCTGGATATGAAAACCTAGAAGAATTTCCACTGGTCAAACAGGACTTTAGTGGTTAATCTTGAGAGATCACAGAGGTGCCTTGGTTGGTGAAGGCTTATGATCAGTTAATGCTGGTGTGTCAGCAGGTGAAGCCGAGCTTCTTCCTTGAAGTCAACCCATTATGGTTTGACTGTTATTATTTCTTGTAATTGGGTATGATTTACTATAAACCATTAAATCCTCTTAGTGTAATCTCATTTAGTGATGAGCGTACCCCCTATCTTGAAATAATCCTTGACGCACTAAGAGAGTATCGATCTTACACCATGTTATGTTTTAAAATTTTTGGTTGCTGGGTAATCTCTATTCGGTTTTATGCTGGATGCGTGGTTCATATTGAGGTGTCATTAGTCATGATTTATCCTTGGGTTCCCATATTGGAACACTATCAATGGGATTTTGGATGCCATCCATTTCCCTTGAATCAATTTCTAGGTGGATGCCGCTCTGGGATCAGTCAATGATTGGGTGTGAACATTTTGGTTTATGCCAACATCTCGCTTGTAATCATAGAGTATATACTAAATTGGGATAATTATTTATACTCTAACTATTTTTAATACATGGTTTCCCTATAATAGTTGTTGTGATAAGTGATTCTTTGACCAAGGAACATCATCGGAAGTCAGATATAGACTTCGGTGAGTATGTTCTATTAAGTGGAAGCTGTGTTGGGAGAAGGCATCATAGTTTAGTTTGAAAAATGATGGATGTCTAAGACGAGATTATTATTGAATGGTTGACTAGAGTGTCTCAGCTAGTTATATCTCTTTTTAAATGGAATTATCATCTATGGACCATTTCTAAAATGTCATCAGGTGAGACGAGTGCAGTTAGTGTTTGTCAGGTATTTTCATGAGGATCTGGCTCAACTTGGCTAACTAAGGTTAGTGTGGAATTGATCATCTGATCATTTCAAAATCATGCAAGAGAATCTCTAGAAATCTTGAGATGTTATTCATAATCAATTCCAACGGTGGAGGTTCCATGGATCAGAAATGACCCCCCCTTTAAAAGTTTGAGACATATGGAGGGGAGTTCTACCAGTTAGTTATTTGAAGAGATAATAAAATAATCTTGTCTCTCACTAAATAGAACCTGATAATCACCATCTCAATGTTTTTGTTAAAAAAATGATCATTGTCTTAGATATTAATGGATTAAGTTCTAGTTTCCTAATCAATGTATAGAGGTGCATTGGGCCTTTGGAAACGCAACATGCCCATCTGAGCGAGACTTCAAGACCCTTATAGGTCGGGTGATGTTTTCATTGATACCATAGACTTATCGAGGATGATAAGTTATAAGGTGGGGAGTTTGTAATGATCCATGCTTTTGAACAAGAGGAAAAACCAAAAAAATTTATTTTTTCATTTATTGGATGATACCTTTTACAAAATGAGCTTCAGATCTGAATTTCAAGAGTTGGAAAAATACGTTGTGTTTTATTTAAAGAAATTAAATTATTTATATTTAAAATATAATTTAAATAAATAAGGTATAAAAATAAAGAAAATTCTTAATAATAATAATAATAATATTGTTATTATTATTATTATTATGATGATAATGGTGATGATTTTTTTTTAAGTTATGTTTTAAGAGACCCCAAAGGGGGTCTCCTTCTTCCCAACATCACACCCCCTTAGAGACCTCTACTGTGTGCGACCCCCATCTCTAAAACTTCCTATTATCTCACCATTTTGTTTTGAATCCTTAACTTTTTCCATTCAAATACTGAAGGTAAGGTCCTATGCTCGCATCTTATCCCTCTCTTGGGAAGTTTTTCTCACTTTCAGCACCCTGTGAGGTGTGGATGAAAGCCTAGGGTTAGGGGTTGAACAATTTTTGGTTTTCTTCCATTGATAGGTTATGTGAAAGTATTATTAGGACTACTTGGATCATATTTCGATAAATGACACCAAAGGAAAGGTGGTTTATATCATCTTAGTACATTTCTATCAATTTAGGGTAAGTTTTTACTTTGTTCTTTGATGTCGCTTAATTTATTTTTTGTGATTTCTTAATTCTTGAGGTGCTGTTAATTTTCCTTGAGTGTATTGGTCTTTGGCACGTTTTTTTGAGTTCCTAGTATTTTTTATATATTTTTTTATGACTCTTGGAGGGAATGAAATAACATACATATGTATGTATGTATATATATATCTTCCTTGTATATATTACCTCATGGAGAGTGGAATATATACATTGGATTAAGGGATATATATATATATAAGAATTTATGTGTGTGCAAGTTCATAACAATCATTGTTTTCATCAATGTTTCCAAGTGTCGAGAGTTCAGTTTGGTCTACCTTTTGAGGCAGGGTACCATTCCATTGCCCTAAAATTTAATTATATATTAATAAATTGCCTTCACACCTTTAATTAATGATTTTCCATATATGGTAGTTTTTATAAAATTATTTACTTTGGTAAATTGGATATGATGCTTAATTGAACAAATGATTTATTTTATAAACAATATCATGATTTAAAAATAAAACCACTCCAGTGGAGGTGCACTATCTTCAAGATAAAAAGTAATGATTATATATTATTTCTTGCTTGGACCATTGCATTATAGTTTCTTTCTACTTGGGATTATGTTTGGAATATGGCATGTTTTGTGTAAGAATATCTTTGATATTCATAAGTAGAGTTTTCCACCTTTGGGAAGATGTTTCATAAGGCAAAGAACCTTTAGTGTTCGGACTGTATTATAAAATTAATGGATTGATTTATAAATGGGAATTTCTAGTATAGGTAATTGCCCTTTTTCCAATGACACTTTCCATTTGACTCGTTGAGTCTTGTAAGATAATTTTCCATATTTTGGTAAATTTAATGAGATGTTTTAATAGAAATGGATAATGTATGATAGATTTTACTCCCTTAAAATGAATCAAATTGTATTAAATGGATTAACCCTAAGGGATGGTAAGGAAATCCCTTTTTCTTACACATAAGTAAATGGATATAATGAAATTAAATTCCTTAATGGATTTGGAATTAACTAATGATATTCATGAGAGGACTTTTCCTCATGTATTAAATTATGAATATGAACATGTTCCTTATACTATATACCACACTTTATGCTTACTTCTTGGTGCCACAAGTGGGTGGTATAAACTAAATATTTAATTATATGATACAATTATTTATAGTAATTTTGATATGTGTGATCACATCATCACATCGTGGGATCGACCACATAAATTGAATAATCCAAGTTAAACTTTAAACTTTTTTTAAACCACATTAAATTATTTTAGGTCCATAGGCACAAAGACTGAGACCTACAACCACCCTATAGGTGTGCCCGGATTGGAAATTATTATGACTTGGCCGGTTTGACTATAAATCACTATAATAAATTGGATAAAATTTTGATTTCAATCTTAGAATTTTGAATTGAAATAGTAATAAATCATGTGATTTCTTATGATAGAATCACCTTGGCTAAATTGGTTAATTAACATGTTTTTGACTTCAGGGTTGAATGATAAATTAAACTGATTTGATATAATTATAATGATAATTAGGAACCTATATTAATGAAATGAATTTGTTTGATGGATATTAATATTAATAAATTGATCATTGTGTCTTATGATGGTAAATCTGGTATGTCTGATACTAGAATTGTGATTTTTCTTACTTAGCTTTCGAGCTTATGTGATTTGGATGTGATTGATACATAAGGGATTGATATTTATTGGTATGTTGATTTTGTATGGATAAGACTCATGTCTAATGTGTATGCCTGAGGGCTTGGTGTATGTTCTTCCATACCACCTGAGGGAAAGGAACAAAGTTATTGATTCTTAAGGGAAGATTTTATGATTATATGAGATGTTTGAGGACTCATGATTGGTGTTGACACCTGAGGGCATGGTGAAATTTTTTTACTGCTTGAGGGATAGGTGCACTAATACTAAATTCCTATGGTAAGAGTATATGATTATGTCGGATGCCTGTGGGCTAGATTCATAGTCATATTATGCCTGATGGAGAGCTCTTAGTTATTATAAAGGGTGAGATTTTGGTTTGTATGAGTGTAGAAGACCTATGTTTTTGGTATATTATGAGTGATTCATCCTCGGAAGGAGAATCTTACACCGATTTGGGTGATCCATCATGATATAGAAGGATCTTACAAAAAACATAGATACTTGGAAGGATCCTGATGTAGGTATATACGCCAGGTGTCCCTTAGGAACCTAGGAGGGTTTTTATTTATTTATTCAGGACTAATTGTTTATTTCTCTGTGTATACCTGCTCACTAAATTACATTGCATATCAAAGAATGAATTGGGCTAAACACCATGGGTCCCATCCTACTGAGATTATTATCTCACACCCTACTCGAGAAACCATTTCACTGAGGTACCTAAGAAGACCTTATATTTGCAGGACCTTGGTTGATTTTCGATGCTGTTTAGATTTTACTTGGGAGTTAGGAGCATAGGACCGAGCCGATTCTTGGGATGCTTGTGGAGCTAGTCATTAGGAAGTTTTATTTTATTACATTGTATTGTTATTATAATTCATACTTATTTCCCTTATAGCATGATCTGTCATTCATGAATTCCTATAAATTATCATTGGTCATTTTTATTAAGTTATTATATTATTCTTCCCCTCCTTTTTTCACTTATTTATCACTTCCTCTGTTATCTATTGTTTATATACTGTTATACTACTATGCCACTCTGATTATGATGGTATAGTCTCCCCACTTACACCTTTAAACCATCACTACTAGTTGATAACCTCTGGTATATAGGGAGGTGTGCTTGAGGCCATGTGACTTGCTAATTTGGCTAATATCTTATAGGTGATCCAAGTCAAGATGTTACATTAATCTATAAAGGTCCCATCTCAATCAACCTTAACTAAGACATGACTTGATATTATGCAAGAATATTCATTTTATATTGTATCTTCTACCACCATGACTTATAATATCATTAATTATTATTTAACTTGGAAAATTCAGTTCTATTTATACTCTTCCTTTCTTTGGACTATGATTTATGCCTTCCATAAAGTATAATTGTATTTCATAACTCAATCCTATTTATTGAGTTATAATGTTTTTCATTGATTTGTATATTTCATTTCATATGGTATAGTGTATTTCTATATACATAGATTGATTTTAATTCATGTATTACTTACTGATGAGTTATAATCATTCATTATAATGCAACTATGTTAAGAATAATTTCCATCCATTTAAATGATGTTTTCTTCCCATCATTAATAATTTCCCTTCCCACCAATGTTCTACTTTGAAATTAGAAACCTCATTAAGTTTTATCTCTTATTAACATAACATTTACCTTTAATATATTTAAAATAATATTTATTATTTTTTTAGGATGTGGGATTTTTACAAAGGTTTTCATAACAAAGAATTCACCTCCGTACCTCCCTCGTGACTTACTAATTACAAATTTTCTTTCTTTTATCTCCCTTTTTAGTCCATATTTTTATTATCAACCACTTATATTTTTTATATATGTATCTTAAATATATACCTAGTAAGATATCATTTTTCATTGTTGGTATTATTTATGTTTTTAGTTCCCTTCTAAATTCCCAATTTTAGTTCAACCCGATTTAAGAGAACATTCCAATTCTTTATCCCATGTCGAGCATCACCCCCTTAAAATGTATTTAAACCAAAAATAGATTTTAAATTACATCATTATTTTATGGGGAACTCTCTTTATTCAATTATAGTTTTCTAGAAAATAATAAACTATTTCCTCTTTTAAAAATATCATTTACTTATTTCACAAAGCATCACCCTAGTGGTACATTTTTATTATTTATTTTACTAGATCCTTCTCATGAATTCAATAAATTAGAAATTTATGTTAAATAACTATTTTAATTTTTCCAAATGATTTAATTCCCTATTCTCTTGAGAATCCTTTTGATTTAGAATTTAGTTATTTCTTAAATCAGAATCACGAAACTGACTTACTTATCATGCATTGGATCTTGCATATGATAGATGTATGGTTTATTTTATATTGTTGAAAATATATGTATGTACATATTATGATGTGATTTGTGGGTCTACTATAGGCCTCTAATGCATTGGTAAATGTTAATGTGTTATGAGATACTATGTATGGTCTACAATCAGTTATCTTAAGAACACTTTGTTATGATTTTTATTATCCTAAGCATACAATGATTATGATGGAAGTTATCCTATGTTATTTTTTCTTGGTTATTATCCATGAAATATTATTATTATTTCATTTTTATAATTTTTCTACATGTTTATGATCCCTTGATATTATGATTTCATTTCCACATTCCATGTTTCCATGCTTATGATCATTCTATACATGATATCATGTTATGACTCTTGACTCTACTTTAATGCTTTATTTCCATGTATATTCCCTTACTAGGATTTATATCACACCCTTTTCCCTTATGTATTATCCCCAGTGTATCCTATACAATTTTAAAATATCTATGAGAATTGGGATCACTATGTGGAATTTTACATATTTTTTTAATGTTTAAGATGACATATTTATGTATTTAATCTTTCAAATACACTATACCTCTAGATCTTTTTCTTGTATTTTTGGGAATGTATGTGGTAAATCCTCAATTAAAGTGTATTTAAGGCCTGGGTCTCAATAGGTTAGTATAACTACCCAATAGGGTTCTGTGCTAGTGTGTCTATTATTTCATTTCCTTACACCCCAAATAATAGTATAAATTATTAAAATAGGCATTTTTATTATTATTATTATACAGTCATCTACATGGTTGGGTTGATCCATAGAGAATGTCACATATGGTTTGGATTTTTTTTTTGCGTTTATTTGAAATTGTAATTGTTTGTAACAATTTGCACATATTAATGAAACTAAAATGTATTAGAATGTTTAAATGAAAATTTATTTTTATTCAAATGGTTTAATGTATTTTTTTATTATTTGAAAATATTTGAATCACTGAAATAAATATTTTTTATTTTTGACCAATCGATTACTACATGGGGTTTTTCATTGAGCAATACATTACAATATCTATGATAAAATTTTATTGGCACCAATATTAGCACTGATAAAATCTAATTTTATGATCACTAACACCCGTGAAGATAAATTAGGGGTTTCTCGTTGCTAAAAGTCACTCTAATAAACTATGCCTTTCATCAGTGCTAAAATAAACCCTAATAAAATCCATATTTTTAGTGATAAAAGTGATGCTGATAAAATATGGATTTCATCGAGACAAAAACTAGCAGCGATAAAAAAAGTATCTATTATTGCTTTGTTAGCATTGATAAAACCCAATGGCCTTTATTATCACTCACATTATTAGCACTGATAAAAGCCTTATTGTGTTCTTGTAAAGACCAAATATATAATAGTGATATTTTACTTATATATATATATACTTATACAATTATATAATTAACAACAGAATAACTATATTTTATAGAATTAATTTAAATAATTTCTATATATTATTATTAAATTTTTACAATTATAATTAAAAATTAGTAAAAATAATATATATATATACATACATTTAACATAAATATATATTTAGTGTTTTATAAATCATATTTAAGTAACTGTATTATATATTTATATCAGTAAAAATATATCATATTGTTAAAAATATAATATTAAATTAAAAGTATTTATATATATATATATATAATTATAATTATATATTTATATTAAAAACATATAAATATGAACTATGTTTTTCTTAATGCATGGTTATATATATATAGAAAAATCACCCATATGAGTGGTCTGGGAAGTTAACTTATATGTGCGAGTGGGGTTTTAAACCCCTACCATTACAAATTAAGAAAAACAAGGGTTTGGTTGGGGTAATAATATAAATTAGGAAATCAAAATCATTAAAAATGGCCTTTATCATATATTTAAAAGAATTGTTGTTTCTAATGATTAAAAAATCCTAACACATTTATTGGTTCTAAAAAGTCATTGATAAAAATAAGGAATATATCAGTGCTATGTTAACCCTCACAAAAGTAGTGATTTATCAGTACTAAAATATAATGTTGATAAAGGCTCTAAAATATTTTTAAATATTTTTTGGTAGAGGAAACCCCATATTGGACCAATTAGGGCAACCATGTGCTTAAGCTAACTGCAATGCATTACCCCACACCACAAATGAAATTACGAATTTCTTTGGGAGGGGTGAGATTCAAACACTCACCCAACACTTTATCAATAAGCACCCTTACCACTAGTCTATATGATTTTTTGGTATATATAATGATATATTTATATTTATTTAAAAATATTTTTATAAATAATCTTAAATACAAACATATATATATATATAATTGTGTATATGGTTATATATATATACTTATATATATACATTATAGATATTATATATATTTAAATATATTTGTATGTAAATATGTATATACATTTTTATAAAACATTTAAATATTCATATAATATAATTAAATACATTTATAATATATTATATTTAAATATTTTTTTTATAATGAATCTAAATACATTATAAATTATAATTATTTCTTTATCTAAATTTAATAATTATATTTTCACATATATTATGTAAATATAATTAATATTAACTTTTTATTTTACTATGTTTTATATATTTATTTGTATATACTTCATATTTATAAATTTTATAATATTGATATATAATTATAGTTATATAAATAAATTTTTATATAAACACAAATATAAACACAATCACATGTATAATTATAAATATATGTGTATAATATAAATTATACAATTTGAAAATAAATATATAATTTTAAATTCAAAGTATATTTCATGTGTTTTTGTATTTATTTATATAGGTCATGTTTATATATTTTACAAATATATTAAAGTTATTATAATTAAATATATTATTATAAAAAATTATGAACAAATAGAAAAATAAATATACATATGTTTACATGTATTATATAAATATATATGTTTATTATTATCATATATAATATTTAAATAAATAAATAAATCAATTAATTAGTTAATAAATATTATATTATAAAGGTTACCTTTTATAATCACTAAAAAATTAGGATTAAGGTTACCCTTTATCAGCATTAAAAAAATAACTAAGAAAAATTACACTTTGTCAATGCTAAATAAATCACTAATAAGGGGTGCCCTTTATTAATATTTTTATGACTACTAAAGGGTAATTTTTATCAGCAATGATTACGGATAGTGATATTTATTAAGTAAATCTATATTAGTAAGTTCATATGTGCTTCCATTTCTATTATATCATTTTAATTAGTTCAATAAACATTATCAAGACTAAAAATGTGATGATAATAAACTCTTTTATCTGTGAAAAAATTATTAAGAAAGGTTTTATTTACTTAGTGTTTTTAAATGGAGAAAAATGCCCCACATAACACCAGGTTAATTGATAAACCCACTTTTAAAAATAAAAACTTATTTTTTTTCATAGCTATATTTTATTTTCAATGAAATTGATATAATAATATAATGATATTTGTTTTCAAAAATATATTATTTTTAGATTCTGAATGGATTCATCTGTTATAAAAAAAGGGTATAATTTGTTTTTTTATATTTCATTTAATTCCATTTATAGTTTTGATATTTTATAATTCAAATTGAAATCAATATAATCATTAAACTGGCCAAAATTTAACAAATAATTTTGTTATTAAATAATGAAATTTTTATTTCCAAAAATAAAATAATTTTGGTTTCAATTTAAGTTTTTATCAATTTTAAAAATTTGGTTGATTCCCTAAATATTTATTTTTTTCATCTAATTATCATTTAATGAATTTATATATATGAAAATATATTTTTTAAGGTTTTATTTTGAAAAATTGAACTAAATTATTATTTATACATTTTATGTGATATTTTTTATTTAACATCACACACATTTTTTAAGTTCTCTACCAAGGCCCCTTTCTTTGTGACCAGGTTCTACTATTAACCTTAGTTTCCAAACTAACATTTTTTGACACCCCTGTAACCAAATTTTACTGCACTATATGTAAATGTAAGGTTGATTATATCCATAGACTTGATGGACAATCACATAATTATGAACAAAGAGGTGAACATTGTGAATACATAATAATCAAAATTATTAAATAATAATACATACTTGTGATCTCACCTCCTAGTACCACCCAATGGTAATTTAAGTTAAACATTAGTTATAAAAGCCTCATAAAATAAAAAAAATGTTCGCAACACATAAAAAATATTGTAATTAATTATTGGTAATTTCCACTCAATAAAGTATTATATTCCTAGTATCGCTACAAGAATCACTTACCAACTAAAAAATTAAGTATAAAATGTAAGAACCCAGTTTTTATTTGTGGAAAGGATCCTTTAATTTTTAGTTTTATTCTTTTTTTTGACCTAATATGAATGCCTAGTAAGGATATAGGGTAAAAAATGGTGTCCATGGCTTGCTCTAATACCAGAACTCCATCTGGGGAAAGAAATATCTAGGCCACACGGTTAGTAGAAACAATACCTCCCAATACACATGTTTCTGCTAACCATGTGGGGAATTTCAATACTCAAAATGGGGAATCATAGTTTCCCTAACCATGTGACCCAAGATGAATGACCATGTAGTAGTTCTACAGTTTTTAATAGATCCATATAACACAGTTTGTGAACTCTTTCCCAAACCATGCGCAAAAACCATACAATTCCCCTCATTGGAGAGTTCATGGCGCACGATTGGTGCATAGTTTGACCAACCATGTTTCCAAACCATGTGACTCATATAAGTGGGGTAAAATGACTATTTTACCCTTAAAATACTTATAACCTTACCCCTATTTCATATTTAATATTTCCATTAGATGAAACCTCCATCCAACCCCCTTATGAGCTCCTCAAAATAGTTAACCTAGGACTTTCTCCCATTTCATCACCCAAACTCCAATTATACTTCTTATTATCTCATTGGATTCCTCTAGGTAAGTTCTTCAACCATTAGGGTCCTTTCATTATTCTTATTTCTATTGATGAAACTATTTTGATGTAGGATATTATGCCCTATTTTCAAAGCATTTATCTATTATTTTGTTTTCTTCTGATCCAGGCCAAACTAATGCCTCATATTGGACGACAATAGTACTACATACATAAGGTAGGTGTTCTATGAATCATCCCTTAGTGTATCAATTTCTAAAAATTGTTTCCATTGTGTGAATGATAGTTTCACTGGGGGTTTCTTATTAAATCCATTTTATTTGATTTAATTTCACTAGATCATATTATATGGGCCTAATAATGTCATTTAATACCATTGGAGGTTGATTAATCAATTTGGACCACCCTATTAGAATGTGTTCTTAATTTATTCATTTGTGACCCATGTTGTGACTATTTTCAAGACCGTTTGGGTGCATCTGATTTGAACTTTAATAAGGCAAGTGTTTCTTAATAATTTATACAACCATAAATGTATATTATGAAATATATATATATAATAGATACCACTTGAAATAGTTTATTTATAAATTGAATTGAAACTGGTTAAATGTACCTAGATCACATTGTCATGATTATTGGAAGGTAGTGGGATGAACCTATTAAATGATTAGGAAATCAAATTGATAATAATTGCATGTCCTTGATTTACCTTGTCATAATTGATGAAAAGTAATGGAATGGACCTATTAAATGATTAAATAGAATGATTATTAGATTGGCTATGATTACATATGATATAAGTAGAATGAGCATAAGCTTCCTACTTCTTTTGGACCTTTTTATTTTTATAGTAGTGGTCAGACTTGAGCCAGCCCTGGATTCTTGAGGGAATTCCTTGAGCACTCATAGGAGACCATTCCAATTCATTAAGATGATTACTGTGGGAGATACCCTCAATAGAATCTAGTCTTTGTATTTTTACATGAATTCCTCAATGTTGTATTGATGATTCAATAGACATCCATTTTCAAGATATTATAATTCCTTGGATACACTCCTTGGATTCAGATTGATGTCTTCAGAAACATGATGCCATGTATTCACCCCATCGGGCCCAATCAGGCTTAGCCAGAGATTCCTATAGAAAATATCTCTAGACTCAGTTAGACTCTTTTGTAGTGGAATTCCTTTGGCATACCCCTTTGATTACACTCATACCCTTATATATAGACTGCATGAATTTATACTATGAGTTGGCTCGACTCCTGAGGTCAAGGATGCCTAGGTTTCACCACGGATCACCACATATTATTATTAGAATCCATTATAGTGATGTTGACACCTACATGTGTTTTATCCATATAAAATGAATCTTAAATTAATTAATTAAATGATTACATATTCAAACACCAAGTGAGGCTGAAGTTGGTATGAGTTATTTATTTTATAATTGCCTAAATTTTATATATATCTGCACACTATATAATGTATATTCACAAACTTGATTTGTATAGACAACATAGGTGGTGGGCTAATGAGATTTATATAACACCCTATAAAATATTCCATTGGTACCTGAGAAAATTATATGATAATAGGTGTGGACAAGGGGTAGCTTCCTACTTTGGACACCCAACATTCTTGATTTATTATGGGAGTTGGGTAGAAGATGAACGAGCAAGAGATCATGATTATTGGATAGTTTTTTTACCTTTTTATTATTTTATATATCTTGTATTGGGATATATTCTTCCTACCATGTATGCCTTTTTCACATTATGTAGAGACATGCTATCATCATTTTTTATATGATACAATTTATAACTTTTTATTTGATTATTTATTACATAGATGTTATGCTTGTTTCTTATTCTATATTTCAATATTATAATACTTATATTTATTGATATATTATAACAAAACTGTGTTTCCATCTTACATGAGGTCATATTATCCCCACTGACACACATTAATCCATCGCTGTAAGTCGACAACCTCTAAAATACATAGAGGAATGCTTGAGGCCATGTGGCCAACAGGGTTCAGTTACCCAAGAGTGAACTGGGTTTGAGATGTCAAAAAGTGGTATTATAGGGTTTATTTTATATTGAATTATTATTTTGTAAATTTATATAGGATATTATTAATATGTTGGAAGATGGTTATAAGATGTTCTTGAGAGTAGCTAACCCATGTTTGTGGTAAATACCGATTTTCATGGGAATGGGAATTTTTTTTCCTGTATTTATCTTATTAATGTTGTTATATTTTTACCATTGGTTGATGAACATAGATTTTGGTAATTGTTATGCACTACATATATTTTTCCTTGTCTTGGTATGGCAAGGTTAGTTGGTACATGAATCATTATAGGCACCTAGGATCCATATTCCATGCATATACCATGCAATATAGGTGAATTTCAATGCTTTCATTGCCTATATTTCCTGTGATTGTTGAGTGTACCTTGGTTGTGATATATTATTGTGCCACTAAAATATTCTATAGGGAAGTGAAATTGGTTGTTTAGAATTCCAAAATCAATCTTAATGGAGTATTACCTTTTATATTGATGGTGGAATCTTAACAATCCAATTTCAGTCCATATAATCTATATAGACCTGTTCATATGGGATGGAATTTGGCTATGATTACATGGCTACAAATTTAAATTTATAAGTTGTATGGGACCTTATAAATTGAAAAGGGTTTTTATTATAATCTATCCATCATATCTTAGCTATTGCATTCTTATATCAGATGTAAAGGGATGGTTGTAATTAAATAGATTATGATTTCAGTTTATAAAGTGTATGGGAATTTATATATTGGGAATGAATATTTGATTTAACATTGTATTATGTATAAAATCTCATGAAAAAAATTTAAATATGAACTTAGACTCCCAAATTAAATGGATTTCTATAAATGAGAAGGCTAACTGAAATTTAAGGAGTATTTTCCTCCTTAAATTTCAATTGAACCTCCATATAATAGAAAACCTTTAAATTAAAACATGCACACCTACCAATACCATAGAATTATAATTGGGTAGTTGAGGTAGTATTTTTTGGTAGTTAACTCTTTTTTTTATGATTCTATTAATGATCCTATCTTCTTTAAAATTTCGTTTTGAGGAATGTGCTTGTCATTTGTAGATTTATGCCACCACAATTACCTATAGTCATGAACCATGTGGGTAGAGATGAACATGATTTGATGGTATTGGGCCCTAATCCACCAGTGATACCATGATAATTGAAAAATTGAGTGAACAAATGATATTCATGAACCATGAACTAATTATAAGTTTTTAGAGGGTTTCCTACGTTTGATGTAGTCTATGTAGGGTGCTCCATGACCTACACCTACTATGTATAATCTGAATCATGAGTTCTGGTAGTAGAATCATCCCATATTCTTAGGGGATGGTATTCCATAGGCTATTGATTCATTGATAGAGGTTATCTTATCTATATTTGAGCATTTAGAGATACCTATAGAGAGGAGTTTCAAGCTCGCCACCTACATGTTTTGTGATTCTTCCAAGAACTGGTGGGATGTGTTTACCCAGGATGGTTTTCATCACGTAATGGTCTCGGTAGACTTCTAGACTAACTTCAATGATTAATTTTTCTCTTATATGTTGAGAGGTAATAAATCTTGGGATTTCATGCACCTAGAGTAGGGTGTTATGTCTATCATGTATTATTCAATGCATTTTACTGAGTTTTAATTATTTTTCTCTACTTATTATTGGTGATGAGATTTCATGAGAGAGACACATTAAGGATAGGATCAAGTATTCCATCCACTTAGAGGTAAATTTATTTTTCATATCTACATTTTAGAGACCATGAACCAATATCTTATCATTGAATTCAACTTTAGTGAAGATGATAGTACATGGAATAGAGGTTTAGTGATGAGATAATGTAGTAGTTCTTCTTATAGAAGGAATCATAGACTTGATGTTTCTTGTCAGATAAGTGGTGATCAAATTATCTACACTAATTTTTTTAAATGTTATAGTGTGGATAAAAGGGGCATGTAGAGCCTTAGTGTGATAGAGAACCATTTGAGTATTGTACTTTTGGATGGATGAGTCATATTCAGAGGTTATTCCATACACTTCCATCTGCTTCTAGTGAAAGAGGATCAGCACCAGCTCCACCATCCAACGTGGGATCAGTTATACCACATCAGGTAGGAAGTTAGAGTAGCACTGACTGAACAGACCAAAGAGGAGTTCATGGATGAGGTAGGTAGACTTTTGATTATTACTTCCACTAGAGAGGACTTTCTTAGGGTAGTCTAGATGTAATGTATTGAATATTAATTAAAAAATATGTAATATGTATGTATGGAAATCCTAGGTTGTTATTTTTGGTATCATAGTAAAGGTTTAGTTAACCTTTGGAAACTAAGAAATGAAATATTTATTAGGATCCATGAGGATATATGAAAGTATAATTTTACGGATGAGTCCATGTATAGGAA
This sequence comes from Viscum album, assembly GCA_963277665.1. Taxonomy (NCBI): domain Eukaryota; kingdom Viridiplantae; phylum Streptophyta; class Magnoliopsida; order Santalales; family Viscaceae; genus Viscum; species Viscum album. Next base: position 2,129,032,516 of record OY728155.1, on the reverse strand, counting down.
ACTTTTATAGAATTTTGGTAAAGGATATATTGAGTGGTTTCCATGTAATTCCATCCCTATCTGGATACTATAAATATATGTGGATATTTAATAAAGTTACCTAGGTGAAATAACTTTAAAAAAGGTGAATTTAGATGGATACTTTAATCACCTAGTGTTTGAAAAATGGACTTAATGCAAACCTATTTTGAAATCTTAGGGGATTTGATTTGGAAATTGACAAAATATTTATGAACCATAATGAAGGATTTAAATAATGACCATGGATAACCAAAGTTAAAACAAAGGTTTCATAGATTTAATTTTTTTTCTTTATTTGACATCTTATAAATGATTTTTTAGACTATATAGTTTTACACTATGATTAGTGTTTCTCACACTACGTTTTTTGGTTTTACTTAATGGAAATAACTATAAGAAACTAATATAACATTGAATGTGATGGAGAATGTACTAATGAGGATGAAAATGGGTTGATTAATGGAGTAAATGATATTGTGATTATTCCTAATCAGTTATCATGAAACATGATTAACAACATACACCTTAACTAATTCCTGAACTCACCAAAGAAAATAAAGATAGAGTTTGTTGAGAGTTTGGGTAGTGGATACCATAGAGGAAATAATAATAAGTTTTCTATATACCATGAATATGGGAAGAATAACTCATGGGAATTTCTCAAAGTAACAAGAAGCTCTTTTATATTTTGATAAAAAGGTAACATTGTAAGTAATTTTTGAAGAAAAATGAAAATTTAAATCAATGCAATAGAAAGGAATATGGGTCTCCCTAATGTATTGTCAATAGTTTAATGTTTTAATTTTTAAAAGTATGAGAATTATGAAAATTGATGTCCTAGGGGGATTTTTTTTGAAGAGAATTAGATAGGTGGTACTAGTAATGGTTATACTGCTAACGATGAAGAGACCACGAATAAAATGTGATAAGTATGGAATATTCTAACAGTATTGTTTATGTTAAACATAAGAATCATGATTAAATTGATGTTGATGAAACCAAATATTTGATTCGTATTTAATATTATAGAAAACAAGTATTAAGGAATAATATGATGAATCCTAATTAGTGTTTTAATAATGAAGTGGAATGATTGTAGTGCCTATGTTTTGGAATCAAAGAATAATTTCATATGAATCATGAAATATATAAGGATTATTCTGTAGAATATTTTCATTAAGGATTTTCAATAACATGATAAACATTACTGATGAAATAGAAAAGTTATTTAATGTAAGGGTGATATTTTATGAAAAACCCATGATTAGGGGAAATATGACCCTTAATATGTTCTTAATGTTGATATATTGATGTTTGGATAAAATGATGATTGATATGAATAATGTAAACTGGATAACACTGATTACCTTGGAACTGATTAATGGTTAGTTGAAAAATTGTATTATTATATCATTTTTGGAGTTTATAACATTTTTAAATTTAATGAATATTTCGAATAATTTGTTTTTTATTTTAAGAATAATGAAGTATGTATGTTTTCAATAGGGTTTTATAATAGTTCCCATTATTACCATGTTTCAAGAGAATGCATGATGAAGGTATTCACATATTTGATATGTCACAATTAATAACCACTTCATATTGTTTGGGGTATTAATGATAAGTTCATTTTGTAAATTTTGTGAATTTATTTCTAAAGTTTTAGATTTTAATATTTTTGAAGGGTCATAAATTTAACCATTTATAGAATGGTTTAAGTTGAATTTTTGATGTTGTTTTTTGAGATTAATGTATTATTTAACCATATGGTGATCGATGAACAACTTTTTCTAACCATTTTGTTTTTGATAATAACTATAGATATAAGGACTGACTTATCAATATTTTATGGATAGTATTTACTGCTTCAAATGTGAAAAATTCAACTCTTAGAGTAAGATATGTAGTAAAAATTGACCAAGGAACAACCAAATGATTGGATTTTGATTATGAAATGGAATAAAATCATGTGAGTATATTTTCTCATGAAAAATCCCCAATAATTGTAAATGGATCTTGAAATAAAATTTTCTATTATTATCACCATTTTCGATGATATCAATGACCATTTTCACACCAATTTGGTTTATGGATTTTTGGTTATTAACTTTCTCTTAACCATGTTCTCAATTACTCTATATTAGTATTTGGGTGTTATTTATCTCTTCAATGTCTATGTTTTCACTCCCCATCTATATTCTCCTCTTTGAAAACATATTATGTGTTAATCTAGATGACCTTTACACATACTTTTCTCTATTTTAAAGAGGAATTTGGATTAAACTATTTAACAATATGGGTTTCCCAAAAAGGTATTTTAAAATTTTAAACCCATTCTTACCATGAAAATGTTAAAATTTCTAGGAAAAAAATTATTTGAGGGGTGTAGAATGTAACACCCTAAGGTTTTGTGAATTTTTTTCAAATATATTTAATCTTTTTGATATTTCTTATTACACATAACACCAAGATAATTTTTCATTACATGAAACACCAAGATAATTTTTCATTACACATAACACCAAGATAATATTTTCTTACAATAAACATTGAACTTAGATTTCATTACACAAAATATATTGCATAGCTTGTGTTACACACAACAGGGAGTTTAAAAAAATATTACATACTATTAAAATAATAATATTTAGTATGATAGTTATCACCTAGCCATTGGAATGATTGAAATTAATATTATTAACTATTTTATGAAAATATATGGTTTAAAAATTTATATAGTATTATTTCTTTGATTACCAACTAATAAAATTTATAAACATTTGAAAATAAAGGAAATATTTATCTGAAAAACTGTTTTTATGCACAAAAATGTGTTTTAACAAAGATTGTAAAAAATAATTCTTAGAAAATTATTTTAATGAAATTTATATATTATATATCCAACCAAAATTTTAGCATATGTATTATGTTTTTTCTAGAAATATATAATAATAAACCCAATTTTATGCTAAAAATGTATTTTTTTAGAAATTGTAGTTTTGTTTCCTTTGAACATAAATTTTTTTATTATTCTAATTTTAGAAAATTTATTTGAAAAAATATAATTCATTTTTGAAATCATCATGTCAAATTTATCATAGGGTATATTTTTGATAATTTTCTGAGAATATAAATTTTTCAATGAATAGTAAAAAAATACAAATTGTCTTTTATCTTAAAGATTCTAAAAACATATAAATTGTTTAAATATTGTTTTAAATAATAATTAATTAAATAATATATCTATTAATCCAATTTTTTTCATTTTAATCATTTTCATAATGAATTTTGTTATTAATGATTTTAAAATTTTGAACATTTTCTCTTAGAATACCCGCTTTCTCGTTGCATCTACAGGGATAATTTTAAATTAAAATTTTCCTCTTACCTGAATGTAATTTGAAAAAATGGATTCCATAATTTGAATAAAAATAATTTATATTACCAAATAACTTGAACTTAATTTTTGACCATAATAAATAGTGAAAACATAAAAAATTATTTATAATGGTTAAGTTAAAAATGGGTTCACATGGGGAAATCTAAAAGGACGAGAGTTAAAAATGACCCAAAAACTTGTAAAAAAATCATTGAATGGACTTATTTTGACCTTATATCTTCTAGGTTTTTTTAACATCCCATTTTTTTTCCATTTTCCATGTGAAAAACATGGGCATACAATTTTTATTTATAAAAGTTACAAGTGTGCCACTCACTTCACTAATAAAATCCCACCCCATATTCTATTCAATTCAAACTTCCAATAACCATTTTTTGGCCAATACCCACCAATTAACTTAATTAATTTCCTAATATTATCATAGAAGCCTTATTTTGGGAATAAATCCAACCTAGGAAGTATTTTAGTGAAAACCTAAGGAGATTACCCAAAGAGGAGTTAACATTCTCAAATAAGCATTTCTATTTTATTTATTCTCCTCCTTTTTCAATTATGATTAAAAAAATGATGATATAATATCATAAGTATATTCCATATAATTATATGTTTTTATGTTTAGGTAATTACCTACTACCATCTCGACTTCTATAAAATGGGTTAAAAAATCATGATTTGTTTGTATGACAGACAACCACCTCGCGAACTGATATCAATAGTTTTTCCACTACCACATATCACAAATGGAAATACTGATGGATTAAATATTTATATATGATACTTATGATATTACTATAATTTTATAATTTTTATATCACATATATATTATTACTTTCCATTCTATAGGAATACGATAATGCTTCTTATGTGTGTGGCGGACTATCGCCTCCTGAAGCGATGTGATTCACTCAAGATTTACATGAAAGTTACTATGGAAGGTTTTGATGAAAATATGTGATATATATGAAATAAAAATTATTCTATAAGGATAATATATTATTTATGATTCATTATTTCTTTCCATTAGGAAAATGGAAACAACATTTAAGCATATGTATGACCTACCATCTCCATGAATGGTGTATTCCATTTTATATTTCCACATTTTATAGATCACTCTTAATCAATTTTTCACTAAATATAAATGATAGTTATATCATGGTTAAAATTATGAATATTATTTTACCATGATCAAAGTAAGAGAAACAAAAATAACAAACCAAAATATATATGAAAAACAAAGCACTTATTTCCTGAAACATGACTTTACACGGAATTGTTAATAAATGGATAATAAAAGGTCATAAGAAATTAATATATAGTATGATATATATATTTATAGTTATGTAATAGATTTATAATAATATCATATTTATTATATAGGATTTTTAAATGTTTACAAATGAAGTTGAGAATCATGGAAATGGGTTTCCACATCACTTTTTATTTTTTCCGAGAAACATTCCATATTCAATACATATTTATTTGATGTGGTGTATATATTGCCCATGATTTATTATTATTATTATCCTAAAAATAATGGGGATTACACATCTATTTTAGGATCTATATTTCAGGGTGATTATGATTTAAATGTTATCGAACTGGTAATGGTTTTATTTTACAATCTCATCACTTATCAGGATTGTTTATTATTAAGTCTGAATTATTGAAATATTATGATCTAACCCTCAATAATTATCAATAATTCTCTTCTCCTATATTTATTCATGAAATTTTAAAGAAATAATATCATTTTACCAATATTTATTAATTAAAATAATTGATAAAATATTTTTAAGAAAACCCGAATTTATTTCTCTCTTCGGTTAGAAATCCATTTTCTTCCAAAACTATGTTATCTAAAAATGTTATAATTTTATTTTATAAAATTATTCAAATGATTTTTAAATACATTTTTACCCATTTTTGAATTTTTTTATAAAATTATTTGAAATTAATATTCATTTATTTTTCCAAGTAATGATAGTTTCTCTTTTAAAAAAAATGTGGAAGGAATCATTGGTTTAACATGTACAACATAAATGAAATTTCCCATCGCCACGACCATTAATTTATTTTAAGATTCCTTTATAATTTTCAAAAGCTACTTTCAATAGAATATATTTTCAATGTTTCTTTTGTTTTAATTTTTTTTCAAAGTTACTAGGATATTTTTCTCAAGAAATGTTTTAAATTATTTTTAAGGATTCTTCTATAAGTTTTCAAGGTTATTTAAAAAAAGGATTTACAAATTTTATTTTATTTTTATTTCAAGAAGTTATTTTCAAAAAAATATTATTTTCCTCAAGAAATTATCCAAGTTTTTTTTATTTAAAAATAATTATCCATCCATGTTTACCTTCTTTTATGATACTTATGATTTAATTTGAATGTTAAAAACAAGATGTTTATGAAACCTGTTTCTCTTTCGTGGGTTATATCATGATAAAATTTTTATGAAAGTAACTTTCCTTTCCATGAGTTATTCTTTGAGGAAATGATTAAATTATTATGAAACCCACTTATTTTCATGGACTCCTATATGGTAAATTTTTTATAATCTTGGGGAACATTTATGTATGATTTTCAGCTTGTGATGAGTTAGACCTATCTCTCTCTCTAATTCATTAGGTAATGATTAATGTTATGTGATCTAAAAGGTCAAATAGAAGGATATCCAAATCCCGAAATAGGGTATATGATAAGTTAAACAAATACCTAAAGAGGGTACAAGGGATGTCATCCCAATCATGAAGTAGGTACACAAGTGTTTAGGACAAGCCTAATATTTTATGAATGTGTTGGTGGGTAGCCTTGACATAATATTTTCTATAATTATGTATATGAAACAAATCAATGTCTTATACTAATTTTATACTCTCATGGATCACATTATTTGATTCCATTATGATTCATGACTTATAAACTACCAAGATTTATGTCATGTATCAGGATTATGACCTTTGATAGGCATGGTATAGTTTTCAAATGTTAATATCGTATTATCATACCCTTATGCTCATGTAATTCATATGTGATAATTAATATTTCACTTTCATTCCATTACTGAGAATTTTAGCTCAACCTTTATTATGTTTCCATTCCCCAAGTTATGAAGAAATGTTTTAAGTAGGGTGTGTTTGTGAATATTACCATACATCCAACATTAACTTTTTATTATTATTTAATGATGGGAAAAGCCCTATACAGAACAAACCTAAGGAGGTCTAAAGTACTGGAGACCTAATTCATATGCCCTAAAAAAGTTACCACATGCCTGTAGAAGAGACCCCAGCCTTGAAAACAAAAAATTATGATCACCATTAGTAATTACTGAATCCAGGAAGTCAGCCACCATGTTACCCTCATGCTAATTGTGGCTAAGAATCACCTATGGGTCCAACAAACGTTTTTACTTACGAATGATTATGATAAAAACTAATAAACTCATTAATATGAAAAATCAATCATAATATGTCTTATTATTTGACACCTTATTTTCTATTTTGGATCAAATAAAAATTACTTAGTCTTCATCCTCTTAATTTCAATAACATAATCCCTTTAAATAACTAAACCAAAATTTACCATGATCTTTATTACTATATTAAAAATCTAAAAATCATGGAAACCAATGCCCCTAGAATATAACATATCCTTTACCCCCATGAAAAATTAATCTTCTAAAAATAAATATACACCTTAATTATATATATACCAAAATATATATTAATACATTTCCAAAATAACAAAAATTACCATGATGTAAATTTAATTTTTGATCCCTAATGTTATCTATAAAGATAAAATTATATTTCCAGGATCAATTAACTGATTTTCCCAATTTACCATAATTACTAAAACATAAAATAACTTACTAAACCAAGGGACACTTAAACCTTAGTAAAATATTCTTCCTAAACCCAAATGAACATATTCAAAATATCATCAATCACCTCAAAATTCAAAAAAAAAATAACACAAAATGGGTATCCATGCATTTAATATTATAATCAGACTCAAAATGGGTATCCATGAATTTAATCTTACATACATGATTTGATAGAAAATGATATGAACTAAACGGAAACTTATATATTTGAAAAATAAATAAAAAATATTGAACCACTTAAATACCCAAAAATATTAAGGTTTATATATTTTTAGAATTAGGATAAAAAATTAAACAAAAATTCCAATATCATTAACATCAAATGAGTATTTTTTGTCACTAAACCAAGGATTCATTATTTTAACATAAATCTTCAACATCTCTAAAACAAATATCCACACATGATACCCATATAGACATATATTATGTAATATTATTCAATGTGATATTGGAAAATGGAAATATAAGATTAATGAGCTCAAAATACTATCAATGGAAAACTTATCAATGATTCATAAAGGGATAAATTGAAACTTTGTGCTATAACATGAGAATGAGAGAAATATTAAATTTAAAGGACTATATTATCAAAAAATATACTCATAAGCAATGATAGAAATTGTTTTATCATCACATGAGATTACATGATTATAAAAGGACCATCAAGGAAGCATTTAAAATTTACTATGACTTTGAATCAAGTAAAAATAATCAAATACCATGGAAAAATAACATTATAACATGGTATAACTTGTAAATATGGTATATATAAATCATAGGTAATCATAATATTGTGAGTGATCCCAATCATGCACACATATTAAGATTTAAATTAACCCAATCATGTACAAGAATTATGATATGAGATTACATAATCATGCTCATACATTATGTTATGAACAAAAAAACATGCCCACAAATTATGATTAAATCATGAGATATAAAACATTATCCAATGTATTGAAGGGCTATATATAACCCTACCTATAACACACCAAATCTAGTTACTGAGAGAAAAAGTTCATTTTATTACATTGCTATAAGATATATGGGATCTTACCATGAAAGATCAATAAATTTACCAGTCTTTGAAAACTATTTACTTACATGATTTCCATATAATATAGTAAATATAAAAACATGGCATAACAAAAATAATTTCATCATTTAAATCATATATATCATACTTCTTCATATTGTGGTTGAAGGAAAAAAATAATGTCTATAACACACCAAGGTTTAGAAGAAATAAATAAAATGCATGAAACTTTGTTTTAAGTAGATATTTATAACTAGCCTTTAAACATAATTTTTTTGCTTCTATGTTTTGAATTTCAAAAAACGGTCATCTACAATTGTGTTTAGTAAGTTATTTAGAGTCTGATAAAACCAACTTGTTTTCTTGGTGAATAGTAACATACTCTTATGAATAGTAATATGAATAGTATTATGAACTTAATCAATAGTAAATTGTATTATTATTTTATTTTCTTTAGGATTTATGATAATGACATCTTGGTTAATTTTTCAATATGATATATAAGTAGTTATAGAATGAAGATTGTTAATTTTTGAATTAAGTATGATTTTATTTAAAAATTAAATTAATAATATTTAGAAAATTATTTTCAAAATATGGAGTTCCTTTTTAAATTGTACACATAGAAAAATGGTTAGGGTGAAATTTGGGATTTTTCTTAAATTCTTGAATGTTTTATGAATAGTGAAATACGGTAAAATACTGTATATTCAAATTATCAATTAAATACATTATTTATGACATAATAAGTGATGTAAGACCACTTGGTTTGAACTAACATGCCATTATTACTATTTGGGGTCACATGAATTGATATTATTCATAGTCTTGAGCAAAAATATTATATTAATGATTTAAATAATGTAAAATACCTCATCTCCACCACTATAAATACCACCCTCATTCCCCTCTTACTACCAAACCTCTAAAGCCATGATCATTGTCAAATTTTTGCCAAATTTCCTCACCAATATCCTTCCCCACTCACAAGACCTACTGTTCTCACCCAAAAGTCAAAATCAGAGACCTTAAGGAGGATCTCAAGGAGAAGAGATCAATATGTAAGAATTCCTCTTCCGTTTCATGTGTTTTTTCCTTTCCTTTTCTTTTATAGTCTCTTCTCCTCCTTTTATCCAAGCAGTATGAAATCTCCTAAAATATTTTATATTCCGGATGTTCTCATGTTTATGGAAAATTAATCATCATTCTTTTTCTCCTCTCCCATTTATTCAAGGAATACAAACATTGTCCGTGATGTGTCGAATTACCAGCATCGTGGATGATGTGATTTCATTTTCCATTGATTCTTTCAAGTCTAGCCATGAATCCATTTTTATGATTGAACCAGGTTATAATATATGTATTATGTCCTATCCATGGTTCTGGAATTCTTTTTTAAACATGGTTTTAATTTATAAAACAAAATGAGGTCATTATTATCAAAGAACCGCTAAAATGATCTAAATGAACATCCTTAATGTTTTAACTTATGAATCATCCTCATTTCATAATTAAATATGATAAATGGTAAAATTTATGGTTCTGGAAATATCTAACTACCATTCCTTTCCAATACTAGAGTTTCACTCCCAATCGACAAGAATATCTATCATGAACCGATCATGGAAACCATGTAAAGAGCGCACCCAACATAATGAAAATTACAAACTATTACTAATAAATATGTGGAATAATGTTGTAAAATGATCATATAAGGTGTTATAAACATGAATATGTTTTATTAAGATATTAATAACACTCTTTTAACCATTATACATGAGGATTAAACAAATTTTAAGTAAGAAGAACTTGAGGTTAGGTAATTCTTAACCCAATTTCCATTCTTTGGGTTAACCTTATTCTTTATTCATAATGTGTTATTAATATTATTGGTGTGATGATTTTTTGTTTATATTATATTTTACTATGTGTATTTACAGTGTATACACATATCCATTCCATTCTATTAATTATCACTCCAATTATATTTTAATGGAATTTCTTTTTTAAAATCCTTTTAAAACTCTCTTTAATAAATTTCAAAAGGATTTTTTTATATGTATATGGAATGAGAGGTTTCTTATGATTTTAAATATTCCTTTTTAACATGATATGATCCTTGGACATTATTTATATTGGGTTGATCCCATTATAGATCAATATATGTTGGGTTGAGACCATTATAGCTCAAGATGTATTGGGTTGAGCCCATTATAGCTCAAAATATGATAGGTGAGCCCCATTATAGCTCTCTAATGTATTGGTTACTCTAGAGATGGAAGTTGAAAAACATGTTATTACATGTGTAAGGTTGAATGTAAGAGTTATATGGTAAATATTTCCCAAGGAAACTACATGATGTTTCTTTGCATATGAGTTTTTATGATTAGGGGTTTTATTGGTTTTTATGTTATCACTTGACTAACACTTCCTTTATTTATATCCTTTACAGAGTTTTATACTAATAACAAGTTTTTAAAAATGTTTTTCCTAGGATATAAGGATGTTAAAGAGGAAAAAGGGATTCATGATGTTTGATATAGATTGTTGTTAAAGAAATATTGTTTTAAGTTTAAATGTTTTACGTTTTGAAAAAAATGGATATTGTTTTAGTAGTATCCTATTGTATGAATGTGGTATGTCATGTATGTAAGATATCCTAATTCTTTAAAACTATAAACCCAAAAATATCCTAAATGTGTAAAAATGTACGGTCTTATCTAAAATTCATTATTAAGTAACATTTTAAGGCCGAATCCTTATAGTTGGTATCAAAGGATGGTTTAGATAACTTTAGGGGCTAGGATGATATTAAAAGAATACCATAAATGATTTTTACTATATGGTAATTTGAAATGTTATAGAATTTAAGGATTATCATGTTTATTCATCTAAGTTATGTTTTTACAGAATGGTTTTCTGCAGAAGGAAAAGGGAAGCTGAAGTAAGAATGTACCAAGAGGCTGATGTATGTCCGAATCTGCAGCCTGAAATGGTGGGAATCCAAACCGAACACTTTGTGACAACAATGGATCATTTTAATTAAGAAATAAATGGGAGTGGTATACCATATAGATAAGAACATGACCTTCCATGAAGAAAAATGTATTCTGTAGATCATTTTATGAGGCAATATCCTTCAACATTCAGTGGAACTACAGATCCAGTGATAGCCAAAGGATGGATCAATGCTCTAGAAAAGATATTTGATGTCATGGTATGTTTAGAAAATCAAAAGGTAATACAATAAGTTTATCTTTTGGAAGGTAAATAAAATCAATGGTGGTCTCTGGTTAAGAATATGATAGAAAAAGATGATCTTGATAGTCTGGAATGGGATGATTTATAGTGTCTTTTTCTGGAAAAACATTTTCACAAAACTGTTCGACTCAGAATGGAGAAAAAATTATTGGAACTAATGCAGAATGATGATTATTCTGTGGCAGCATATGAATCCAATTTTACAATGATTTCTAGGTATGTACTTGATTTTACTCGGGATTTTGAAACTAAAATTAATAGATTTTACTCTGGTTTGAAACCATTTTTGTGAAGTGATTAGGGACACATGTGTTTTGACACACTTTGATTGGTTTGGTTTGGTTTTCATGCCAAATGGATTACATTTTATTTAAAGTGAATCTGATATAGCATTATTATGAGTGTCTAGTCTATCTCTTTATTCAATGACTAGGACACTCGTAATGTGGGGAGCATCATATCAGTTCTAGAAAACGGTTTCTTCCAAGTAGAAGGAACACAACCTATGATGACCATTGAGAAATGGTGAGTTTTTCTCAAATTACTTTTAGGATTTCAAGTTTTGAATCACGTTGGTTCTTGATTGACATCATGATTTTGAAGTTATTGGCTGGATATGAAAACCTAGAAGAATTTCCACTGGTCAAACAGGACTTTAGTGGTTAATCTTGAGAGATCACAGAGGTGCCTTGGTTGGTGAAGGCTTATGATCAGTTAATGCTGGTGTGTCAGCAGGTGAAGCCGAGCTTCTTCCTTGAAGTCAACCCATTATGGTTTGACTGTTATTATTTCTTGTAATTGGGTATGATTTACTATAAACCATTAAATCCTCTTAGTGTAATCTCATTTAGTGATGAGCGTACCCCCTATCTTGAAATAATCCTTGACGCACTAAGAGAGTATCGATCTTACACCATGTTATGTTTTAAAATTTTTGGTTGCTGGGTAATCTCTATTCGGTTTTATGCTGGATGCGTGGTTCATATTGAGGTGTCATTAGTCATGATTTATCCTTGGGTTCCCATATTGGAACACTATCAATGGGATTTTGGATGCCATCCATTTCCCTTGAATCAATTTCTAGGTGGATGCCGCTCTGGGATCAGTCAATGATTGGGTGTGAACATTTTGGTTTATGCCAACATCTCGCTTGTAATCATAGAGTATATACTAAATTGGGATAGTTATTTATACTCTAACTATTTTTAATACATGGTTTCCCTATAATAGTTGTTGTGATAAGTGATTCTTTGACCAAGGAACATCATCGGAAGTCAGATATAGACTTCGGTGAGTATGTTCTATTAAGTGGAAGCTGTGTTGGGAGAAGGCATCATAGTTTAGTTTGAAAAATGATGGATGTCTAAGACGAGATTATTATTGAATGGTTGACTAGAGTGTCTCAGCTAGTTATATCTCTTTTTAAATGGAATTATCATCTATGGACCATTTCTAAAATGTCATCAGGTGAGACGAGTGCAGTTAGTGTTTGTCAGGTATTTTCATGAGGATCTGGCTCAACTTGGCTAACTAAGGTTAGTGTGGAATTGATCATCTGATCATTTCAAAATCATGCAAGAGAATCTCTAGAAATCTTGAGATGTTATTCATAATCAATTCCAACGGTGGAGGTTCCATGGATCAGAAATGACCCCCCCTTTAAAAGTTTGAGACATATGGAGGGGAGTTCTACCAGTTAGTTATTTGAAGAGATAATAAAATAATCTTGTCTCTCACTAAATAGAACCTGATAATCACCATCTCAATGTTTTTGTTAAAAAAATGATCATTGTCTTAGATATTAATGGATTAAGTTCTAGTTTCCTAATCAATGTATAGAGGTGCATTGGGCCTTTGGAAACGCAACATGCCCATCTGAGCGAGACTTCAAGACCCTTATAGGTCGGGTGATGTTTTCATTGATACCATAGACTTATCGAGGATGATAAGTTATAAGGTGGGGAGTTTGTAATGATCCATGCTTTTGAACAAGAGGAAAAACCAAAAAAATTTATTTTTTCATTTATTGGATGATACCTTTTACAAAATGAGCTTCAGATCTGAATTTCAAGAGTTGGAAAAATACGTTGTGTTTTATTTAAAGAAATTAAATTATTTATATTTAAAATATAATTTAAATAAATAAGGTATAAAAATAAAGAAAATTCTTAATAATAATAATAATAATATTGTTATTATTATTATTATTATGATGATAATGGTGATGATTTTTTTTTAAGTTATGTTTTAAGAGACCCCAAAGGGGGTCTCCTTCTTCCCAACATCACACCCCCTTAGAGACCTCTACTGTGTGCGACCCCCATCTCTAAAACTTCCTATTATCTCACCATTTTGTTTTGAATCCTTAACTTTTTCCATTCAAATACTGAAGGTAAGGTCCTATGCTCGCATCTTATCCCTCTCTTGGGAAGTTTTTCTCACTTTCAGCACCCTGTGAGGTGTGGATGAAACCCTAGGGTTAGGGGTTGAACAATTTTTGGTTTTCTTCCATTGATAGGTTATGTGAAAGTATTATTAGGACTACTTGGATCATATTTCGATAAATGACACCAAAGGAAAGGTGGTTTATATCATCTTAGTACATTTCTATCAATTTAGGGTAAGTTTTTACTTTGTTCTTTGATGTCGCTTAATTTATTTTTTGTGATTTCTTAATTCTTGAGGTGCTGTTAATTTTCCTTGAGTGTATTGGTCTTTGGCACGTTTTTTTGAGTTCCTAGTATTTTTTATATATTTTTTTATGACTCTTGGAGGGAATGAAATAACATACATATGTATGTATGTATATATATATCTTCCTTGTATATATTACCTCATGGAGAGTGGAATATATACATTGGATTAAGGGATATATATATATAAGAATTTATGTGTGTGCAAGTTCATAACAATCATTGTTTTCATCAATGTTTCCAAGTGTCGAGAGTTCAGTTTGGTCTACCTTTTGAGGCAGGGTACCATTCCATTGCCCTAAAATTTAATTATATATTAATAAATTGCCTTCACACCTTTAATTAATGATTTTCCATATATGGTAGTTTTTATAAAATTATTTACTTTGGTAAATTGGATATGATGCTTAATTGAACAAATGATTTATTTTATAAACAATATCATGATTTAAAAATAAAACCACTCCAGTGGAGGTGCACTATCTTCAAGATAAAAAGTAATGATTATATATTATTTCTTGCTTGGACCATTGCATTATAGTTTCTTTCTGCTTGGGATTATGTTTGGAATATGGCATGTTTTGTGTAAGAATATCTTTGATATTCATAAGTAGAGTTTTCCACCTTTGGGAAGATGTTTCATAAGGCAAAGAACCTTTAGTGTTCGGACTGTATTATAAAATTAATGGATTGATTTATAAATGGGAATTTCTAGTATAGGTAATTGCCCTTTTTCCAATGACACTTTCCATTTGACTCGTTGAGTCTTGTAAGATAATTTTCCATATTTTGGTAAATTTAATGAGATGTTTTAATAGAAATGGATAATGTATGATAGATTTTACTCCCTTAAAATGAATCAAATTGTATTAAATGGATTAACCCTAAGGGATGGTAAGGAAATCCCTTTTTCTTACACATAAGTAAATGGATATAATGAAATTAAATTCCTTAATGGATTTGGAATTAACTAATGATATTCATGAGAGGACTTTTCCTCATGTATTAAATTATGAATATGAACATGTTCCTTATACTATATACCACACTTTATGCTTACTTCTTGGTGCCACAAGTGGGTGGTATAAACTAAATATTTAATTATATGATACAATTATTTATAGTAATTTTGATATGTGTGATCACATCATCACATCGTGGGATCGACCACATAAATTGAATAATCCAAGTTAAACTTTAAACTTTTTTTAAACCACATTAAATTATTTTAGGTCCATAGGCACAAAGACTGAGACCTACAACCACCCTATAGGTGTGCCCGGATTGGAAATTATTATGACTTGGCCGGTTTGACTATAAATCACTATAATAAATTGGATAAAATTTTGATTTCAATCTTAGAATTTTGAATTGAAATAGTAATAAATCATGTGATTTCTTATGATAGAATCACCTTGGCTAAATTGGTTAATTAACATGTTTTTGACTTCAGGGTTGAATGATAAATTAAACTGATTTGATATAATTATAATGATAATTAGGAACCTATATTAATGAAATGAATTTGTTTGATGGATATTAATATTAATAAATTGATCATTGTGTCTTATGATGGTAAATCTGGTATGTCTGATACTAGAATTGTGATTTTTCTTACTTAGCTTTCGAGCTTATGTGATTTGGATGTGATTGATACATAAGGGATTGATATTTATTGGTATGTTGATTTTGTATGGATAAGACTCATGTCTAATGTGTATGCCTGAGGGCTTGGTGTATGTTCTTCCATACCACCTGAGGGAAAGGAACAAAGTTATTGATTCTTAAGGGAAGATTTTATGATTATATGAGATGTTTGAGGACTCATGATTGGTGTTGACACCTGAGGGCATGGTGAAATTTTTTTACTGCTTGAGGGATAGGTGCACTAATACTAAATTCCTATGGTAAGAGTATATGATTATGTCGGATGCCTGTGGGCTAGATTCATAGTCATATTATGCCTGATGGAGAGCTCTTAGTTATTATAAAGGGTGAGATTTTGGTTTGTATGAGTGTAGAAGACCTATGTTTTTGGTATATTATGAGTGATTCATCCTCGGAAGGAGAATCTTACACCGATTTGGGTGATCCATCATGATATAGAAGGATCTTACAAAAAACATAGATACTTGGAAGGATCCTGATGTAGGTATATACGCCAGGTGTCCCTTAGGAACCTAGGAGGGTTTTTATTTATTTATTCAGGACTAATTGTTTATTTCTCTGTGTATACCTGCTCACTAAATTACATTGCATATCAAAGAATGAATTGGGCTAAACACCATGGGTCCCATCCTACTGAGATTATTATCTCACACCCTACTCGAGAAACCATTTCACTGAGGTACCTAAGAAGACCTTATATTTGCAGGACCTTGGTTGATTTTCGATGCTGTTTAGATTTTACTTGGGAGTTAGGAGCATAGGACCGAGCCGATTCTTGGGATGCTTGTGGAGCTAGTCATTAGGAAGTTTTATTTTATTACATTGTATTGTTATTATAATTCATACTTATTTCCCTTATAGCATGATCTGTCATTCATGAATTCCTATAAATTATCATTGGTCATTTTTATTAAGTTATTATATTATTCTTCCCCTCCTTTTTTCACTTATTTATCACTTCCTCTGTTATCTATTGTTTATATACTATTATACTACTATGCCACTCTGATTATGATGGTATAGTCTCCCCACTTACACCTTTAAACCATCACTACTAGTTGATAACCTCTGGTATATAGGGAGGTGTGCTTGAGGCCATGTGACTTGCTAATTTGGCTAATATCTTATAGGTGATCCAAGTCAAGATGTTACATTAATCTATAAAGGTCCCATCTCAATCAACCTTAACTAAGACATGACTTGATATTATGCAAGAATATTCATTTTATATTGTATCTTCTACCACCATGACTTATAATATCATTAATTATTATTTAACTTGGAAAATTCAGTTCTATTTATACTCTTCCTTTCTTTGGACTATGATTTATGCCTTCCATAAAGTATAATTGTATTTCATAACTCAATCCTATTTATTGAGTTATAATGTTTTTCATTGATTTGTATATTTCATTTCATATGGTATAGTGTATTTCTATATACATAGATTGATTTTAATTCATGTATTACTTACTGATGAGTTATAATCATTCATTATAATGCAACTATGTTAAGAATAATTTCCATCCATTTAAATGATGTTTTCTTCCCATCATTAATAATTTCCCTTCCCACCAATGTTCTACTTTGAAATTAGAAACCTCATTAAGTTTTATCTCTTATTAACATAACATTTACCTTTAATATATTTAAAATAATATTTATTATTTTTTTAGGATGTGGGATTTTTACAAAGGTTTTCATAACAAAGAATTCACCTCCGTACCTCCCTCGTGACTTACTAATTACAAATTTTCTTTCTTTTATCTCCCTTTTTAGTCCATATTTTTATTATCAACCACTTATATTTTTTATATATGTATCTTAAATATATACCTAGTAAGATATCATTTTTCATTGTTGGTATTATTTATGTTTTTAGTTCCCTTCTAAATTCCCAATTTTAGTTCAACCCGATTTAAGAGAACATTCCAATTCTTTATCCCATGTCGAGCATCACCCCCTTAAAATGTATTTAAACCAAAAATAGATTTTAAATTACATCATTATTTTATGGGGAACTCTCTTTATTCAATTATAGTTTTCTAGAAAATAATAAACTATTTCCTCTTTTAAAAATATCATTTACTTATTTCACAAAGCATCACCCTAGTGGTACATTTTTATTATTTATTTTACTAGATCCTTCTCATGAATTCAATAAATTAGAAATTTATGTTAAATAACTATTTTAATTTTTCCAAATGATTTAATTCCCTATTCTCTTGAGAATCCTTTTGATTTAGAATTTAGTTATTTCTTAAATCAGAATCACGAAACTGACTTACTTATCATGCATTGGATCTTGCATATGATAGATGTATGGTTTATTTTATATTGTTGAAAATATATGTATGTACATATTATGATGTGATTTGTGGGTCTACTATAGGCCTCTAATGCATTGGTAAATGTTAATGTGTTATGAGATACTATGTATGGTCTACAATCAGTTATCTTAAGAACACTTTGTTATGATTTTTATTATCCTAAGCATACAATGATTATGATGGAAGTTATCCTATGTTATTTTTTCTTGGTTATTATCCATGAAATATTATTATTATTTCATTTTTATAATTTTTCTACATGTTTATGATCCCTTGATATTATGATTTCATTTCCACATTCCATGTTTCCATGCTTATGATCATTCTATACATGATATCATGTTATGACTCTTGACTCTACTTTAATGCTTTATTTCCATGTATATTCCCTTACTAGGATTTATATCACACCCTTTTCCCTTATGTATTATCCCCAGTGTATCCTATACAATTTTAAAATATCTATGAGAATTGGGATCACTATGTGGAATTTTACATATTTTTTTAATGTTTAAGATGACATATTTATGTATTTAATCTTTCAAATACACTATACCTCTAGATCTTTTTCTTGTATTTTTGGGAATGTATGTGGTAAATCCTCAATTAAAGTGTATTTAAGGCCTGGGTCTCAATAGGTTAGTATAACTACCCAATAGGGTTCTGTGCTAGTGTGTCTATTATTTCATTTCCTTACACCCCAAATAATAGTATAAATTATTAAAATAGGCATTTTTATTATTATTATTATACAGTCATCTACATGGTTGGGTTGATCCATAGAGAATGTCACATATGGTTTGGATTTTTTTTTTGCGTTTATTTGAAATTGTAATTGTTTGTAACAATTTGCACATATTAATGAAACTAAAATGTATTAGAATGTTTAAATGAAAATTTATTTTTATTCAAATGGTTTAATGTATTTTTTTATTATTTGAAAATATTTGAATCACTGAAATAAATATTTTTTATTTTTGACCAATCGATTACTACATGGGGTTTTTCATTGAGCAATACATTACAATATCTATGATAAAATTTTATTGGCACCAATATTAGCACTGATAAAATCTAATTTTATGATCACTAACACCCGTGAAGATAAATTAGGGGTTTCTCGTTGCTAAAAGTCACTCTAATAAACTATGCCTTTCATCAGTGCTAAAATAAACCCTAATAAAATCCATATTTTTAGTGATAAAAGTGATGCTGATAAAATATGGATTTCATCGAGACAAAAACTAGCAGCGATAAAAAAAGTATCTATTATTGCTTTGTTAGCATTGATAAAACCCAATGGCCTTTATTATCACTCACATTATTAGCACTGATAAAAGCCTTATTGTGTTCTTGTAAAGACCAAATATATAATAGTGATATTTTACTTATATATATATATACTTATACAATTATATAATTAACAACAGAATAACTATATTTTATAGAATTAATTTAAATAATTTCTATATATTATTATTAAATTTTTACAATTATAATTAAAAATTAGTAAAAATAATATATATATATACATACATTTAACATAAATATATATTTAGTGTTTTATAAATCATATTTAAGTAACTGTATTATATATTTATATCAGTAAAAATATATCATATTGTTAAAAATATAATATTAAATTAAAAGTATTTATATATATATATATATAATTATAATTATATATTTATATTAAAAACATATAAATATGAACTATGTTTTTCTTAATGCATGGTTATATATATATAGAAAAATCACCCATATGAGTGGTCTGGGAAGTTAACTTATATGTGCGAGTGGGGTTTTAAACCCCTACCATTACAAATTAAGAAAAACAAGGGTTTGGTTGGGGTAATAATATAAATTAGGAAATCAAAATCATTAAAAATGGCCTTTATCATATATTTAAAAGAATTGTTGTTTCTAATGATTAAAAAATCCTAACACATTTATTGGTTCTAAAAAGTCATTGATAAAAATAAGGAATATATCAGTGCTATGTTAACCCTCACAAAAGTAGTGATTTATCAGTACTAAAATATAATGTTGATAAAGGCTCTAAAATATTTTTAAATATTTTTTGGTAGAGGAAACCCCATATTGGACCAATTAGGGCAACCATGTGCTTAAGCTAACTGCAATGCATTACCCCACACCACAAATGAAATTACGAATTTCTTTGGGAGGGGTGAGATTCAAACACTCACCCAACACTTTATCAATAAGCACCCTTACCACTAGTCTATATGATTTTTTGGTATATATAATGATATATTTATATTTATTTAAAAATATTTTTATAAATAATCTTAAATACAAACATATATATATATATAATTGTGTATATGGTTATATATATATACTTATATATATACATTATAGATATTATATATATTTAAATATATTTGTATGTAAATATGTATATACATTTTTATAAAACATTTAAATATTCATATAATATAATTAAATACATTTATAATATATTATATTTAAATATTTTTTTTATAATGAATCTAAATACATTATAAATTATAATTATTTCTTTATCTAAATTTAATAATTATATTTTCACATATATTATGTAAATATAATTAATATTAACTTTTTATTTTACTATGTTTTATATATTTATTTGTATATACTTCATATTTATAAATTTTATAATATTGATATATAATTATAGTTATATAAATAAATTTTTATATAAACACAAATATAAACACAATCACATGTATAATTATAAATATATGTGTATAATATAAATTATACAATTTGAAAATAAATATATAATTTTAAATTCAAAGTATATTTCATGTGTTTTTGTATTTATTTATATAGGTCATGTTTATATATTTTACAAATATATTAAAGTTATTATAATTAAATATATTATTATAAAAAATTATGAACAAATAGAAAAATAAATATACATATGTTTACATGTATTATATAAATATATATGTTTATTATTATCATATATAATATTTAAATAAATAAATAAATCAATTAATTAGTTAATAAATATTATATTATAAAGGTTACCTTTTATAATCACTAAAAAATTAGGATTAAGGTTACCCTTTATCAGCATTAAAAAAATAACTAAGAAAAATTACACTTTGTCAATGCTAAATAAATCACTAATAAGGGGTGCCCTTTATTAATATTTTTATGACTACTAAAGGGTAATTTTTATCAGCAATGATTACGGATAGTGATATTTATTAAGTAAATCTATATTAGTAAGTTCATATGTGCTTCCATTTCTATTATATCATTTTAATTAGTTCAATAAACATTATCAAGACTAAAAATGTGATGATAATAAACTCTTTTATCTGTGAAAAAATTATTAAGAAAGGTTTTATTTACTTAGTGTTTTTAAATGGAGAAAAATGCCCCACATAACACCAGGTTAATTGATAAACCCACTTTTAAAAATAAAAACTTATTTTTTTTCATAGCTATATTTTATTTTCAATGAAATTGATATAATAATATAATGATATTTGTTTTCAAAAATATATTATTTTTAGATTCTGAATGGATTCATCTGTTATAAAAAAAGGGTATAATTTGTTTTTTTATATTTCATTTAATTCCATTTATAGTTTTGATATTTTATAATTCAAATTGAAATCAATATAATCATTAAACTGGCCAAAATTTAACAAATAATTTTGTTATTAAATAATGAAATTTTTATTTCCAAAAATAAAATAATTTTGGTTTCAATTTAAGTTTTTATCAATTTTAAAAATTTGGTTGATTCCCTAAATATTTATTTTTTTCATCTAATTATCATTTAATGAATTTATATATATGAAAATATATTTTTTAAGGTTTTATTTTGAAAAATTGAACTAAATTATTATTTATACATTTTATGTGATATTTTTTATTTAACATCACACACATTTTTTAAGTTCTCTACCAAGGCCCCTTTCTTTGTGACCAGGTTCTACTATTAACCTTAGTTTCCAAACTAACATTTTTTGACACCCCTGTAACCAAATTTTACTGCACTATATGTAAATGTAAGGTTGATTATATCCATAGACTTGATGGACAATCACATAATTATGAACAAAGAGGTGAACATTGTGAATACATAATAATCAAAATTATTAAATAATAATACATACTTGTGATCTCACCTCCTAGTACCACCCAATGGTAATTTAAGTTAAACATTAGTTATAAAAGCCTCATAAAATAAAAAAAATGTTCGCAACACATAAAAAATATTGTAATTAATTATTGGTAATTTCCACTCAATAAAGTATTATATTCCTAGTATCGCTACAAGAATCACTTACCAACTAAAAAATTAAGTATAAAATGTAAGAACCCAGTTTTTATTTGTGGAAAGGATCCTTTAATTTTTAGTTTTATTCTTTTTTTTGACCTAATATGAATGCCTAGTAAGGATATAGGGTAAAAAATGGTGTCCATGGCTTGCTCTAATACCAGAACTCCATCTGGGGAAAGAAATATCTAGGCCACACGGTTAGTAGAAACAATACCTCCCAATACACATGTTTCTGCTAACCATGTGGGGAATTTCAATACTCAAAATGGGGAATCATAGTTTCCCTAACCATGTGACCCAAGATGAATGACCATGTAGTAGTTCTACAGTTTTTAATAGATCCATATAACACAGTTTGTGAACTCTTTCCCAAACCATGCGCAAAAACCATACAATTCCCCTCATTGGAGAGTTCATGGCGCACGATTGGTGCATAGTTTGACCAACCATGTTTCCAAACCATGTGACTCATATAAGTGGGGTAAAATGACTATTTTACCCTTAAAATACTTATAACCTTACCCCTATTTCATATTTAATATTTCCATTAGATGAAACCTCCATCCAACCCCCTTATGAGCTCCTCAAAATAGTTAACCTAGGACTTTCTCCCATTTCATCACCCAAACTCCAATTATACTTCTTATTATCTCATTGGATTCCTCTAGGTAAGTTCTTCAACCATTAGGGTCCTTTCATTATTCTTATTTCTATTGATGAAACTATTTTGATGTAGGATATTATGCCCTATTTTCAAAGCATTTATCTATTATTTTGTTTTCTTCTGATCCAGGCCAAACTAATGCCTCATATTGGACGACAATAGTACTACATACATAAGGTAGGTGGTCTATGAATCATCCCTTAGTGTATCAATTTCTAAAAATTGTTTCCATTGTGTGAATGATAGTTTCACTGGGGGTTTCTTATTAAATCCATTTTATTTGATTTAATTTCACTAGATCATATTATATGGGCCTAATAATGTCATTTAATACCATTGGAGGTTGATTAATCAATTTGGACCACCCTATTAGAATGTGTTCTTAATTTATTCATTTGTGACCCATGTTGTGACTATTTTCAAGACCGTTTGGGTGCATCTGATTTGAACTTTAATAAGGCAAGTGTTTCTTAATAATTTATACAACCATAAATGTATATTATGAAATATATATATATAATAGATACCACTTGAAATAGTTTATTTATAAATTGAATTGAAACTGGTTAAATGTACCTAGATCACATTGTCATGATTATTGGAAGGTAGTGGGATGAACCTATTAAATGATTAGGAAATCAAATTGATAATAATTGCATGTCCTTGATTTACCTTGTCATAATTGATGAAAAGTAATGGAATGGACCTATTAAATGATTAAATAGAATGATTATTAGATTGGCTATGATTACATATGATATAAGTAGAATGAGCATAAGCTTCCTACTTCTTTTGGACCTTTTTATTTTTATAGTAGTGGTCAGACTTGAGCCAGCCCTGGATTCTTGAGGGAATTCCTTGAGCACTCATAGGAGACCATTCCAATTCATTAAGATGATTACTGTGGGAGATACCCTCAATAGAATCTAGTCTTTGTATTTTTACATGAATTCCTCAATGTTGTATTGATGATTCAATAGACATCCATTTTCAAGATATTATAATTCCTTGGATACACTCCTTGGATTCAGATTGATGTCTTCAGAAACATGATGCCATGTATTCACCCCATCGGGCCCAATCAGGCTTAGCCAGAGATTCCTATAGAAAATATCTCTAGACTCAGTTAGACTCTTTTGTAGTGGAATTCCTTTGGCATACCCCTTTGATTACACTCATACCCTTATATATAGACTGCATGAATTTATACTATGAGTTGGCTCGACTCCTGAGGTCAAGGATGCCTAGGTTTCACCACGGATCACCACATATTATTATTAGAATCCATTATAGTGATGTTGACACCTACATGTGTTTTATCCATATAAAATGAATCTTAAATTAATTAATTAAATGATTACATATTCAAACACCAAGTGAGGCTGAAGTTGGTATGAGTTATTTATTTTATAATTGCCTAAATTTTATATATATCTGCACACTATATAATGTATATTCACAAACTTGATTTGTATAGACAACATAGGTGGTGGACTAATGAGATTTATATAACACCCTATAAAATATTCCATTGGTACCTGAGAAAATTATATGATAATAGGTGTGGACAAGGGGTAGCTTCCTACTTTGGACACCCAACATTCTTGATTTATTATGGGAGTTGGGTAGAAGATGAACGAGCAAGAGATCATGATTATTGGATAGTTTTTTTACCTTTTTATTATTTTATATATCTTGTATTGGGATATATTCTTCCTACCATGTATGCCTTTTTCACATTATGTAGAGACATGCTATCATCATTTTTTATATGATACAATTTATAACTTTTTATTTGATTATTTATTACATAGATGTTATGCTTGTTTCTTATTCTATATTTCAATATTATAATACTTATATTTATTGATATATTATAACAAAACTGTGTTTCCATCTTACATGAGGTCATATTATCCCCACTGACACACATTAATCCATCGCTGTAAGTCGACAACCTCTAAAATACATAGAGGAATGCTTGAGGCCATGTGGCCAACAGGGTTCAGTTACCCAAGAGTGAACTGGGTTTGAGATGTCAAAAAGTGGTATTATAGGGTTTATTTTATATTGAATTATTATTTTGTAAATTTATATAGGATATTATTAATATGTTGGAAGATGGTTATAAGATGTTCTTGAGAGTAGCTAACCCATGTTTGTGGTAAATACCGATTTTCATGGGAATGGGAATTTTTTTTCCTGTATTTATCTTATTAATGTTGTTATATTTTTACCATTGGTTGATGAACATAGATTTTGGTAATTGTTATGCACTACATATATTTTTCCTTGTCTTGGTATGGCAAGGTTAGTTGGTACATGAATCATTATAGGCACCTAGGATCCATATTCCATGCATATACCATGCAATATAGGTGAATTTCAATGCTTTCATTGCCTATATTTCCTGTGATTGTTGAGTGTACCTTGGTTGTGATATATTATTGTGCCACTAAAATATTCTATAGGGAAGTGAAATTGGTTGTTTAGAATTCCAAAATCAATCTTAATGGAGTATTACCTTTTATATTGATGGTGGAATCTTAACAATCCAATTTCAGTCCATATAATCTATATAGACCTGTTCATATGGGATGGAATTTGGCTATGATTACATGGCTACAAATTTAAATTTATAAGTTGTATGGGACCTTATAAATTGAAAAGGGTTTTTATTATAATCTATCCATCATATCTTAGCTATTGCATTCTTATATCAGATGTAAAGGGATGGTTGTAATTAAATAGATTATGATTTCAGTTTATAAAGTGTATGGGAATTTATATATTGGGAATGAATATTTGATTTAACATTGTATTATGTATAAAATCTCATGAAAAAAATTTAAATATGAACTTAGACTCCCAAATTAAATGGATTTCTATAAATGAGAAGGCTAACTGAAATTTAAGGAGTATTTTCCTCCTTAAATTTCAATTGAACCTCCATATAATAGAAAACCTTTAAATTAAAACATGCACACCTACCAATACCATAGAATTATAATTGGGTAGTTGAGGTAGTATTTTTTGGTAGTTAACTCTTTTTTTTATGATTCTATTAATGATCCTATCTTCTTTAAAATTTCGTTTTGAGGAATGTGCTTGTCATTTGTAGATTTATGCCACCACAATTACCTATAGTCATGAACCATGTGGGTAGAGATGAACATGATTTGATGGTATTGGGCCCTAATCCACCAGTGATACCATGATAATTGAAAAATTGAGTGAAAAAATGATATTCATGAACCATGAACTAATTATAAGTTTTTAGAGGGTTTCCTACGTTTGATGTAGTCTATGTAGGGTGCTCCATGACCTACACCTACTATGTATAATCTGAATCATGAGTTCTGGTAGTAGAATCATCCCATATTCTTAGGGGATGGTATTCCATAGGCTATTGATTCATTGATAGAGGTTATCTTATCTATATTTGAGCATTTAGAGATACCTATAGAGAGGAGTTTCAAGCTCGCCACCTACATGTTTTGTGATTCTTCCAAGAACTGGTGGGATGTGTTTACCCAGGATGGTTTTCATCACGTAATGGTCTCGGTAGACTTCTAGACTAACTTCAATGATTAATTTTTCTCTTATATGTTGAGAGGTAATAAATCTTGGGATTTCATGCACCTAGAGTAGGGTGTTATGTCTATCATGTATTATTCAATGCATTTTACTGAGTTTTAATTATTTTTCTCTACTTATTATTGGTGATGAGATTTCATGAGAGAGACACATTAAGGATAGGATCAAGTATTCCATCCACTTAGAGGTAAATTTATTTTTCATATCTACATTTTAGAGACCATGAACCAATATCTTATCATTGAATTCAACTTTAGTGAAGATGATAGTACATGGAATAGAGGTTTAGTGATGAGATAATGTAGTAGTTCTTCTTATAGAAGGAATCATAGACTTGATGTTTCTTGTCAGATAAGTGGTGATCAAATTATCTACACTAATTTTTTTAAATGTTATAGTGTGGATAAAAGGGGCATGTAGAGCCTTAGTGTGATAGAGAACCATTTGAGTATTGTACTTTTGGATGGATGAGTCATATTCAGAGGTTATTCCATACACTTCCATCTGCTTCTAGTGAAAGAGGATCAGCACCAGCTCCACCATCCAACGTGGGATCAGTTATACCACATCAGGTAGGAAGTTAGAGTAGCACTGACTGAACAGACCAAAGAGGAGTTCATGGATGAGGTAGGTAGACTTTTGATTATTACTTCCACTAGAGAGGACTTTCTTAGGGTAGTCTAGATGTAATGTATTGAATATTAATTAAAAAATATGTAATATGTATGTATGGAAATCCTAGGTTGTTATTTTTGGTATCATAGTAAAGGTTTAGTTAACCTTTGGAAACTAAGAAATGAAATATTTATTAGGATCCATGAGGATATATGAAAGTATAATTTTACGGATGAGTCCATGTATAGGAAACTTTTATAGAATTTTGGTAAAGGATATATTGAGTGGTTTCCATGTAATTCCATCCCTATCTGGATACTATAAATATATGTGGATATTTAATAAAGTTACCTAGGTGAAATAACTTTAAAAAAGGTGAATTTAGATGGATACTTTAATCACCTAGTGTTTGAAAAATGGACTTAATGCAAACCTATTTTGAAATCTTAGGGGATTTGATTTGGAAATTGACAAAATATTTATGAACCATAATGAAGGATTTAAATAATGACCATGGATAACCAAAGTTAAAACAAAGGTTTCATAGATTTAATTTTTTTTCTTTATTTGACATCTTATAAATGATTTTTTAGACTATATAGTTTTACACTATGATTAGTGTTTCTCACACTACGTTTTTTGGTTTTACTTAATGGAAATAACTATAAGAAACTAATATAACATTGAATGTGATGGAGAATGTACTAATGAGGATGAAAATGGGTTGATTAATGGAGTAAATGATATTGTGATTATTCCTAATCAGTTATCATGAAACATGATTAACAACATACACCTTAACTAATTCCTGAACTCACCAAAGAAAATAAAGATAGAGTTTGTTGAGAGTTTGGGTAGTGGATACCATAGAGGAAATAATAATAAGTTTTCTATATACCATGAATATGGGAAGAATAACTCATGGGAATTTCTCAAAGTAACAAGAAGCTCTTTTATATTTTGATAAAAAGGTAACATTGTAAGTAATTTTTGAAGAAAAATGAAAATTTAAATCAATGCAATAGAAAGGAATATGGGTCTCCCTAATGTATTGTCAATAGTTTAATGTTTTAATTTTTAAAAGTATGAGAATTATGAAAATTGATGTCCTAGGGGGATTTTTTTTGAAGAGAATTAGATAGGTGGTACTAGTAATGGTTATACTGCTAACGATGAAGAGACCACGAATAAAATGTGATAAGTATGGAATATTCTAACAGTATTGTTTATGTTAAACATAAGAATCATGATTAAATTGATGTTGATGAAACCAAATATTTGATTCGTATTTAATATTATAGAAAACAAGTATTAAGGAATAATATGATGAATCCTAATTAGTGTTTTAATAATGAAGTGGAATGATTGTAGTGCCTATGTTTTGGAATCAAAGAATAATTTCATATGAATCATGAAATATATAAGGATTATTCTGTAGAATATTTTCATTAAGGATTTTCAATAACATGATAAACATTACTGATGAAATATAAAAGTTATTTAATGTAAGGGTGATATTTTATGAAAAACCCATGATTAGGGGAAATATGACCCTTAATATGTTCTTAATGTTGATATATTGATGTTTGGATAAAATGATGATTGATATGAATAATGTAAACTGGATAACACTGATTACCTTGGAACTGATTAATGGTTAGTTGAAAAATTGTATTATTATATCATTTTTGGAGTTTATAACATTTTTAAATTTAATGAATATTTCGAATAATTTGTTTTTTATTTTAAGAATAATGAAGTATGTATGTTTTCAATAGGGTTTTATAATAGTTCCCATTATTACCATGTTTCAAGAGAATGCATGATGAAGGTATTCACATATTTGATATGTCACAATTAATAACCACTTCATATTGTTTGGGGTATTAATGATAAGTTCATTTTGTAAATTTTGTGAATTTATTTCTAAAGTTTTAGATTTTAATATTTTTGAAGGGTCATAAATTTAACCATTTATAGAATGGTTTAAGTTGAATTTTTGATGTTGTTTTTTGAGATTAATGTATTATTTAACCATATGGTGATCGATGAACAACTTTTTCTAACCATTTTGTTTTTGATAATAACTATAGATATAAGGACTGACTTATCAATATTTTATGGATAGTATTTACTGCTTCAAATGTGAAAAATTCAACTCTTAGAGTAAGATATGTAGTAAAAATTGACCAAGGAACAACCAAATGATTGGATTTTGATTATGAAATGGAATAAAATCATGTGAGTATATTTTCTCATGAAAAATCCCCAATAATTGTAAATGGATCTTGAAATAAAATTTTCTATTATTATCACCATTTTCGATGATATCAATGACCATTTTCACACCAATTTGGTTTATGGATTTTTGGTTATTAACTTTCTCTTAACCATGTTCTCAATTACTCTATATTAGTATTTGGGTGTTATTTATCTCTTCAATGTCTATGTTTTCACTCCCCATCTATATTCTCCTCTTTGAAAACATATTATGTGTTAATCTAGATGACCTTTACACATACTTTTCTCTATTTTAAAGAGGAATTTGGATTAAACTATTTAACAATATGGGTTTCCCAAAAAGGTATTTTAAAATTTTAAACCCATTCTTACCATGAAAATGTTAAAATTTCTAGGAAAAAAATTATTTGAGGGGTGTAGAATGTAACACCCTAAGGTTTTGTGAATTTTTTTCAAATATATTTAATCTTTTTGATATTTCTTATTACACATAACACCAAGATAATTTTTCATTACATGAAACACCAAGATAATTTTTCATTACACATAACACCAAGATAATATTTTCTTACAATAAACATTGAACTTAGATTTCATTACACAAAATATATTGCATAGCTTGTGTTACACACAACAGGGAGTTTAAAAAAATATTACATACTATTAAAATAATAATATTTAGTATGATAGTTATCACCTAGCCATTGGAATGATTGAAATTAATATTATTAACTATTTTATGAAAATATATGGTTTAAAAATTTATATAGTATTATTTCTTTGATTACCAACTAATAAAATTTATAAACATTTGAAAATAAAGGAAATATTTATCTGAAAAACTGTTTTTATGCACAAAAATGTGTTTTAACAAAGATTGTAAAAAATAATTCTTAGAAAATTATTTTAATGAAATTTATATATTATATATCCAACCAAAATTTTAGCATATGTATTATGTTTTTTCTAGAAATATATAATAATAAACCCAATTTTATGCTAAAAATGTATTTTTTTAGAAATTGTAGTTTTGTTTCCTTTGAACATAAATTTTTTTATTATTCTAATTTTAGAAAATTTATTTGAAAAAATATAATTCATTTTTGAAATCATCATGTCAAATTTATCATAGGGTATATTTTTGATAATTTTCTGAGAATATAAATTTTTCAATGAATAGTAAAAAAATACAAATTGTCTTTTATCTTAAAGATTCTAAAAACATATAAATTGTTTAAATATTGTTTTAAATAATAATTAATTAAATAATATATCTATTAATCCAATTTTTTTCATTTTAATCATTTTCATAATGAATTTTGTTATTAATGATTTTAAAATTTTGAACATTTTCTCTTAGAATACCCGCTTTCTCGTTGCATCTACAGAGATAATTTTAAATTAAAATTTTCCTCTTACCTGAATGTAATTTGAAAAAATGGATTCCATAATTTGAATAAAAATAATTTATATTACCAAATAACTTGAACTTAATTTTTGACCATAATAAATAGTGAAAACATAAAAAATTATTTATAATGGTTAAGTTAAAAATGGGTTCACATGGGGAAATCTAAAAGGACGAGAGTTAAAAATGACCCAAAAACTTGTAAAAAAATCATTGAATGGACTTATTTTGACCTTATATCTTCTAGGTTTTTTTAACATCCCATTTTTTTTCCATTTTCCATGTGAAAAACATGGGCATACAATTTTTATTTATAAAAGTTACAAGTGTGCCACTCACTTCACTAATAAAATCCCACCCCATATTCTATTCAATTCAAACTTCCAATAACCATTTTTTGGCCAATACCCACCAATTAACTTAATTAATTTCCTAATATTATCATAGAAGCCTTATTTTGGGAATAAATCCAACCTAGGAAGTATTTTAGTGAAAACCTAAGGAGATTACCCAAAGAGGAGTTAACATTCTCAAATAAGCATTTCTATTTTATTTATTCTCCTCCTTTTTCAATTATGATTAAAAAAATGATGATATAATATCATAAGTATATTCCATATAATTATATGTTTTTATGTTTAGGTAATTACCTACTACCATCTCGACTTCTATAAAATGGGTTAAAAAATCATGATTTGTTTGTATGACAGACAACCACCTCGCGAACTGATATCAATAGTTTTTCCACTACCACATATCACAAATGGAAATACTGATGGATTAAATATTTATATATGATACTTATGATATTACTATAATTTTATAATTTTTATATCACATATATATTATTACTTTCCATTCTATAGGAATACGATAATGCTTCTTATGTGTGTGGCGGACTATCGCCTCCTGAAGCGATGTGATTCACTCAAGATTTACATGAAAGTTACTATGGAAGGTTTTGATGAAAATATGTGATATATATGAAATAAAAATTATTCTATAAGGATAATATATTATTTATGATTCATTATTTCTTTCCATTAGGAAAATGGAAACAACATTTAAGCATATGTATGACCTACCATCTCCATGAATGGTGTATTCCATTTTATATTTCCACATTTTATAGATCACTCTTAATCAATTTTTCACTAAATATAAATGATAGTTATATCATGGTTAAAATTATGAATATTATTTTACCATGATCAAAGTAAGAGAAACAAAAATAACAAACCAAAATATATATGAAAAACAAAGCACTTATTTCCTGAAACATGACTTTACACGGAATTGTTAATAAATGGATAATAAAAGGTCATAAGAAATTAATATATAGTATGATATATATATTTATAGTTATGTAATAGATTTATAATAATATCATATTTATTATATAGGATTTTTAAATGTTTACAAATGAAGTTGAGAATCATGGAAATGGGTTTCCACATCACTTTTTATTTTTTCCGAGAAACATTCCATATTCAATACATATTTATTTGATGTGGTGTATATATTGCCCATGATTTATTATTATTATTATCCTAAAAATAATGGGGATTACACATCTATTTTAGGATCTATATTTCAGGGTGATTATGATTTAAATGTTATCGAACTGGTAATGGTTTTATTTTACAATCTCATCACTTATCAGGATTGTTTATTATTAAGTCTGAATTATTGAAATATTATGATCTAACCCTCAATAATTATCAATAATTCTCTTCTCCTATATTTATTCATGAAATTTTAAAGAAATAATATCATTTTACCAATATTTATTAATTAAAATAATTGATAAAATATTTTTAAGAAAACCCGAATTTATTTCTCTCTTCGGTTAGAAATCCATTTTCTTCCAAAACTATGTTATCTAAAAATGTTATAATTTTATTTTATAAAATTATTCAAATGATTTTTAAATACATTTTTACCCATTTTTGAATTTTTTTATAAAATTATTTGAAATTAATATTCATTTATTTTTCCAAGTAATGATAGTTTCTCTTTTAAAAAAAATGTGGAAGGAATCATTGGTTTAACATGTACAACATAAATGAAATTTCCCATCGCCACGACCATTAATTTATTTTAAGATTCCTTTATAATTTTCAAAAGCTACTTTCAATAGAATATATTTTCAATGTTTCTTTTGTTTTAATTTTTTTTCAAAGTTACTAGGATATTTTTCTCAAGAAATGTTTTAAATTATTTTTAAGGATTCTTCTATAAGTTTTCAAGGTTATTTAAAAAAAGGATTTACAAATTTTATTTTATTTTTATTTCAAGAAGTTATTTTCAAAAAAATATTATTTTCCTCAAGAAATTATCCAAGTTTTTTTTATTTAAAAATAATTATCCATCCATGTTTACCTTCTTTTATGATACTTATGATTTAATTTGAATGTTAAAAACAAGATGTTTATGAAACCTGTTTCTCTTTCGTGGGTTATATCATGATAAATTTTTTATGAAAGTAACTTTCCTTTCCATGAGTTATTCTTTGAGGAAATGATTAAATTATTATGAAACCCACTTATTTTCATGGACTCCTATATGGTAAATTTTTTATAATCTTGGGGAACATTTATGTATGATTTTCAGCTTGTGATGAGTTAGACCTATCTCTCTCTCTAATTCATTAGGTAATGATTAATGTTATGTGATCTAAAAGGTCAAATAGAAGGATATCCAAATCCCGAAATAGGGTATATGATAAGTTAAACAAATACCTAAAGAGGGTACAAGGGATGTCATCCCAATCATGAAGTAGGTACACAAGTGTTTAGGACAAGCCTAATATTTTATGAATGTGTTGGTGGGTAGCCTTGACATAATATTTTCTATAATTATGTATATGAAACAAATCAATGTCTTATACTAATTTTATACTCTCATGGATCACATTATTTGATTCCATTATGATTCATGACTTATAAACTACCAAGATTTATGTCATGTATCAGGATTATGACCTTTGATAGGCATGGTATAGTTTTCAAATGTTAATATCGTATTATCATACCCTTATGCTCATGTAATTCATATGTGATAATTAATATTTCACTTTCATTCCATTACTGAGAATTTTAGCTCAACCTTTATTATGTTTCCATTCCCCAAGTTATGAAGAAATGTTTTAAGTAGGGTGTGTTTGTGAATATTACCATACATCCAACATTAACTTTTTATTATTATTTAATGATGGGAAAAGCCCTATACAGAACAAACCTAAGGAGGTCTAAAGTACTGGAGACCTAATTCATATGCCCTAAAAAAGTTACCACATGCCTGTAGAAGAGACCCCAGCCTTGAAAACAAAAAATTATGATCACCATTAGTAATTACTGAATCCAGGAAGTCAGCCACCATGTTACCCTCATGCTAATTGTGGCTAAGAATCACCTATGGGTCCAACAAACGTTTTTACTTACGAATGATTATGATAAAAACTAATAAACTCATTAATATGAAAAATCAATCATAATATGTCTTATTATTTGACACCTTATTTTCTATTTTGGATCAAATAAAAATTACTTAGTCTTCATCCTCTTAATTTCAATAACATAATCCCTTTAAATAACTAAACCAAAATTTACCATGATCTTTATTACTATATTACAAATCTAAAAATCATGGAAACCAATGCCCCTAGAATATAACATATCCTTTACCCCCATGAAAAATTAATCTTCTAAAAATAAATATACACCTTAATTATATATATACCAAAATATATATTAATACATTTCCAAAATAACAAAAATTACCATGATGTAAATTTAATTTTTGATCCCTAATGTTATCTATAAAGATAAAATTATATTTCCAGGATCAATTAACTGATTTTCCCAATTTACCATAATTACTAAAACATAAAATAACTTACTAAACCAAGGGACACTTAAACCTTAGTAAAATATTCTTCCTAAACCCAAATGAACATATTCAAAATATCATCAATCACCTCAAAATTCAAAAAAAAAATAACACAAAATGGGTATCCATGCATTTAATATTATAATCAGACTCAAAATGGGTATCCATGAATTTAATCTTACATACATGATTTGATAGAAAATGATATGAACTAAACGGAAACTTATATATTTGAAAAATAAATAAAAAATATTGAACCACTTAAATACCCAAAAATATTAAGGTTTATATATTTTTAGAATTAGGATAAAAAATTAAACAAAAATTCCAATATCATTAACATCAAATGAGTATTTTTTGTCACTAAACCAAGGATTCATTATTTTAACATAAATCTTCAACATCTCTAAAACAAATATCCACACATGATACCCATATAGACATATATTATGTAATATTATTCAATGTGATATTGGAAAATGGAAATATAAGATTAATGAGCTCAAAATACTATCAATGGAAAACTTATCAATGATTCATAAAGGGATAAATTGAAACTTTGTGCTATAACATGAGAATGAGAGAAATATTAAATTTAAAGGACTATATTATCAAAAAATATACTCATAAGCAATGATAGAAATTGTTTTATCATCACATGAGATTACATGATTATAAAAGGACCATCAAGGAAGCATTTAAAATTTACTATGACTTTGAATCAAGTAAAAATAATCAAATACCATGGAAAAATAACATTATAACATGGTATAACTTGTAAATATGGTATATATAAATCATAGGTAATCATAATATTGTGAGTGATCCCAATCATGCACACATATTAAGATTTAAATTAACCCAATCATGTACAAGAATTATGATATGAGATTACATAATCATGCTCATACATTATGTTATGAACAAAAAAACATGCCCACAAATTATGATTAAATCATGAGATATAAAACATTATCCAATGTATTGAAGGGCTATATATAACCCTACCTATAACACACCAAATCTAGTTACTGAGAGAAAAAGTTCATTTTATTACATTGCTATAAGATATATGGGATCTTACCATGAAAGATCAATAAATTTACCAGTCTTTGAAAACTATTTACTTACATGATTTCCATATAATATAGTAAATATAAAAACATGGCATAACAAAAATAATTTCATCATTTAAATCATATATATCATACTTCTTCATATTGTGGTTGAAGGAAAAAAATAATGTCTATAACACACCAAGGTTTAGAAGAAATAAATAAAATGCATGAAACTTTGTTTTAAGTAGATATTTATAACTAGCCTTTAAACATAATTTTTTTGCTTCTATGTTTTGAATTTCAAAAAACGGTCATCTACAATTGTGTTTAGTAAGTTATTTAGAGTCTGATAAAACCAACTTGTTTTCTTGGTGAATAGTAACATACTCTTATGAATAGTAATATGAATAGTATTATGAACTTAATCAATAGTAAATTGTATTATTATTTTATTTTCTTTAGGATTTATGATAATGACATCTTGGTTAATTTTTCAATATGATATATAAGTAGTTATAGAATGAAGATTGTTAATTTTTGAATTAAGTATGATTTTATTTAAAAATTAAATTAATAATATTTAGAAAATTATTTTCAAAATATGGAGTTCCTTTTTAAATTGTACACATAGAAAAATGGTTAGGGTGAAATTTGGGATTTTTCTTAAATTCTTGAATGTTTTATGAATAGTGAAATACGGTAAAATACTGTATATTCAAATTATCAATTAAATACATTATTTATGACATAATAAGTGATGTAAGACCACTTGGTTTGAACTAACATGCCATTATTACTATTTGGGGTCACATGAATTGATATTATTCATAGTCTTGAGCAAAAATATTATATTAATGATTTAAATAATGTAAAATACCTCATCTCCACCACTATAAATACCACCCTCATTCCCCTCTTACTACCAAACCTCTAAAGCCATGATCATTGTCAAATTTTTGCCAAATTTCCTCACCAATATCCTTCCCCACTCACAAGACCTACTGTTCTCACCCAAAAGTCAAAATCAGAGACCTTAAGGAGGATCTCAAGGAGAAGAGATCAATATGTAAGAATTCCTCTTCCGTTTCATGTGTTTTTTCCTTTCCTTTTCTTTTATAGTCTCTTCTCCTCCTTTTATCCAAGCAGTATGAAATCTCCTAAAATATTTTATATTCCGGATGTTCTCATGTTTATGGAAAATTAATCATCATTCTTTTTCTCCTCTCCCATTTATTCAAGGAATACAAACATTGTCCGTGATGTGTCGAATTACCAGCATCGTGGATGATGTGATTTCATTTTCCATTGATTCTTTCAAGTCTAGCCATGAATCCATTTTTATGATTGAACCAGGTTATAATATATGTATTATGTCCTATCCATGGTTCTGGAATTCTTTTTTAAACATGGTTTTAATTTATAAAACAAAATGAGGTCATTATTATCAAAGAACCGCTAAAATGATCTAAATGAACATCCTTAATGTTTTAACTTATGAATCATCCTCATTTCATAATTAAATATGATAAATGGTAAAATTTATGGTTCTGGAAATATCTAACTACCATTCCTTTCCAATACTAGAGTTTCACTCCCAATCGACAAGAATATCTATCATGAACCGATCATGGAAACCATGTAAAGAGCGCACCCAACATAATGAAAATTACAAACTATTACTAATAAATATGTGGAATAATGTTGTAAAATGATCATATAAGGTGTTATAAACATGAATATGTTTTATTAAGATATTAATAACACTCTTTTAACCATTATACATGAGGATTAAACAAATTTTAAGTAAGAAGAACTTGAGGTTAGGTAATTCTTAACCCAATTTCCATTCTTTGGGTTAACCTTATTCTTTATTCATAATGTGTTATTAATATTATTGGTGTGATGATTTTTTGTTTATATTATATTTTACTATGTGTATTTACAGTGTATACACATATCCATTCCATTCTATTAATTATCACTCCAATTATATTTTAATGGAATTTCTTTTTTAAAATCCTTTTAAAACTCTCTTTAATAAATTTCAAAAGGATTTTTTTATATGTATATGGAATGAGAGGTTTCTTATGATTTTAAATATTCCTTTTTAACATGATATGATCCTTGGACATTATTTATATTGGGTTGATCCCATTATAGATCAATATATGTTGGGTTGAGACCATTATAGCTCAAGATGTATTGGGTTGAGCCCATTATAGCTCAAAATATGATAGGTGAGCCCCATTATAGCTCTCTAATGTATTGGTTACTCTAGAGATGGAAGTTGAAAAACATGTTATTACATGTGTAAGGTTGAATGTAAGAGTTATATGGTAAATATTTCCCAAGGAAACTACATGATGTTTCTTTGCATATGAGTTTTTATGATTAGGGGTTTTATTGGTTTTTATGTTATCACTTGACTAACACTTCCTTTATTTATATCCTTTACAGAGTTTTATACTAATAACAAGTTTTTAAAAATGTTTTTCCTAGGATATAAGGATGTTAAAGAGGAAAAAGGGATTCATGATGTTTGATATAGATTGTTGTTAAAGAAATATTGTTTTAAGTTTAAATGTTTTACGTTTTGAAAAAAATGGATATTGTTTTAGTAGTATCCTATTGTATGAATGTGGTATGTCATGTATGTAAGATATCCTAATTCTTTAAAACTATAAACCCAAAAATATCCTAAATGTGTAAAAATGTACGGTCTTATCTAAAATTCATTATTAAGTAACATTTTAAGGCCGAATCCTTATAGTTGGTATCAAAGGATGGTTTAGATAACTTTAGGGGCTAGGATGATATTAAAAGAATACCATAAATGATTTTTACTATATGGTAATTTGAAATGTTATAGAATTTAAGGATTATCATGTTTATTCATCTAAGTTATGTTTTTACAGAATGGTTTTCTGCAGAAGGAAAAGGGAAGCTGAAGTAGGAATGTACCAAGAGGCTGATGTATGTCCGAATCTGCAGCCTGAAATGGTGGGAATCCAAACCGAACACTTTGTGACAACAATGGATCATTTTAATTAAGAAATAAATGGGAGTGGTATACCATATAGATAAGAACATGACCTTCCATGAAGAAAAATGTATTCTGTAGATCATTTTATGAGGCAATATCCTTCAACATTCAGTGGAACTACAGATCCAGTGATAGCCAAAGGATGGATCAATGCTCTAGAAAAGATATTTGATGTCATGGTATGTTTAGAAAATCAAAAGGTAATACAATAAGTTTATCTTTTGGAAGGTAAATAAAATCAATGGTGGTCTCTGGTTAAGAATATGATAGAAAAAGATGATCTTGATAGTCTGGAATGGGATGATTTATAGTGTCTTTTTCTGGAAAAACATTTTCACAAAACTGTTCGACTCAGAATGGAGAAAAAATTATTGGAACTAATGCAGAATGATGATTATTCTGTGGCAGCATATGAATCCAATTTTACAATGATTTCTAGGTATGTACTTGATTTTACTCGGGATTTTGAAACTAAAATTAATAGATTTTACTCTGGTTTGAAACCATTTTTGTGAAGTGATTTGGATTTATGAGAGTTTAAAAGCTATGAGAATCTTGTTAGTTGTGCTGAAAAAGTTGAGTTTAAATTTTCTAAAACATATTTTCCTCGTGATAAAAATAATAATAAGTGGTTAGGTTGGAAATAAATGAGGAAGAACATGTCAAAGAAGTCTGAATGAAAGAAAATTAATTTCCTTTCTTGTGAAAAGTGTGGTGAAAGGCATCTTGGTGAATGTCTTGTAAATTCTGGGAAATAATACCAATGTTGAAAGTTTGGACACATGTATCATGAGTGCAAGGAAAATAATCCAAAAATAAATGAGAAACTGATGGTGAGATGATTTAACTATAAGTAATTGGGTCATTTTGCTAATGTTTGTCCAAAGCTAGTTACTCAAGAAGGGAATCAACAAGATTGGAAGTAGAAGGGGTTTTAAAAATAATTTGTGACAAATTAAACATATGTTTATCCATAAAATTATGTGGTATTAGATACATTTTGTGTTTATATAGATTTTGAAAATGTTCTGTTTTATTCAGGGTCTACACATTCATTATTTTGTGAGAAAGTTTCTGAAAAATGGAGAATTCAACCTCATGAAATGAAACCAGATCTCATGGTAAAAACACAGGGAGGAAATATTGTGGATAAAATAAATTATAATAATCTTCCTATCCTTGTATGTGGAAAGAATTTACCTGAAAACCTTGTTGTTTTTCCTCTAGTAGAGTTTGATGTTATCCTGGGTATGGACTGACTTTATTTTTATCATGCTAAGATAGATTACAGAGAACAAGAAGTTGTTTTTCAGAAATAATTTCAGTTTGTGTATAAGAATGAACCCATACCATTAATAACATATCAATAAGCTAAGAAACTGATAATGGATGGAAATGAAACTTATATTTCTCATATTATTTAAGATAAGATAACTATCTAGATTAATGATGTACTGGTGGTAAATGAATACTTGGATGTTTTTCCTGATGATTTTCCTAGTGTTATTCTTAATCGAGAGGTTGAGTTTAATATTGGCTTAGTTCTTAATGTTAAGCAAATTTCTAAAACTCTTTATCAAATGTCCCAAATGGAACTTTTGGAATTAAAAAATTAGTTACAATAATTATTAGATAAAGGCATCATCTGACCCAGCACTTCACCATAGGGTGCTCTTGTCTTGTTTGTTGAGAAAAAAGATGGTTTAATGATACATTTCATCGATTATAGATCCTTGAATAACATTACTATTAAAAAAGTATCCTTTGCCTCATATCGATGATTTGTTTGATCAACTCCAGTGATCACAATATT
Organism: Viscum album; assembly: GCA_963277665.1. Classification (NCBI taxonomy): domain Eukaryota; kingdom Viridiplantae; phylum Streptophyta; class Magnoliopsida; order Santalales; family Viscaceae; genus Viscum; species Viscum album. The sequence continues at coordinate 2,128,991,570 of OY728155.1, read as the reverse complement.
TTTAGACGGTTGACCTGAGGTCGGGTACCATCAGTTGAAAGTAAAGGATGAAGACATCCCAAAGACTGCATTCTGTACTAGATATAGTCATTATGAATTTATAGTTATGCCTTTTGGGTTAAGTAATGTACCTTATGTATTCATGGATCTTATGAATAGAATATTTCATGAGTTCTTGGATATGTTTGTGGTTGTGTTTATTGATGAAATTATGGTATATTCTAGAAGTAAAGAGGAGCATGAAAAACATCCAAGGGTTGTTTTGAAAACCCCAAAGGAAAATAAACTGTATGGAAAATTCAGAAAGTGCGATTTTTGGTTGCAACAGATTTCTTTTCTTAGGAAAATTATAAATAAGGATGGAATAATAATTGATACCGCCAAAACAAAAGTGGTTTATGAACAACCAATACTTACAAATATTACATAAATTCATAGTTTTCTTGAATTAGTAGGTTATAACTAACAATTTATTAAAAAAATTGCATGGTTATCTATCCTACTAACTAAGTTAACATGAAAAAGGGTTAAATTTATTTTGACAGAAGAATGTGATGTTTTTTTCAGGAACTGAAGAAGAGATTGGTTAATGCTCTTGTTTTGGCCTTGCCTTCCTGAAATGGTGAGTTTGTCATCTACAGTGATGCTTCATTAAAGGGACTTGGTTGTGTTCTGATGCAGAATGATCCAGTAATTACTTATGCTTCAAGAAAATTAAAACCTCATGAGTTAAATTATCCCACACATGATTTGGAATTGGCATCTATGGTTTTTTCATTGAAAATTTAGAGGTAACATTTATACAGAGACAAATGTAAAATATATACTGACCATAAAAGTATGAAGTATATATTCAGTCAGAAGGAATTAAACATAAGGCATAGAAGATGGATTGAACTAATAAAGGATTATTATTTCCTGATCAATTACCATCCAGGAAAAGAAAACAATGTGGTAGATGCCTTGAGTTGAAAACATCATGCATCATTAACCATGTTATATTTGGAACATGACCCATTGATTAATGATTTGATTAATTTTGGATTATAAGTTGTTAGTGTAGGGAATACATATATTTTGTTTCAGGTTTTATTTCATTCATCTTTATCAGACATAATTAAGCAAGCACAGAAAGAAGGCCTTGAGATACAAAAAAAGGTAGAATTTGTTAAAATGGGTAAGTTTCTAGAATTTAACCTTGATAAATATTGTGTTTTAAGATTTGGAAAAAGGTTGTGTGTGCCTTGTGATTAAAAGTAAAAGAAATATTTGTTGTGTGAAGCTCATAGTTCTACATTTTTAGTTCATCCTGGAAGTACTAATATATACAGAGATGTTTGGGAGTATTACTGGTGGGATGGAATGAAAAGGGATATTGCAGAATTTACTGTGAAATGTTTGACATGTCAACAGGTTAAAGGAGAGAAGCAGTTACCGAAGGGGGTGCATCAACCTTTGCCAGTGCTAGAGTGGAAATGTGAGAATATATCCATGGACTTCATGGTGGGAATATATAAGACCTATCAAGGTAACAATGCGATTTTGGTTATTGTTGATCAACTAACAAAATCTGTACATCTACTTTCAATTCAAGATACAATTTCGTTGGATTAGATTTCTCTACTGTAACTCAATGAGATTGTCAGGTTACATGGAGTTCCTCTTTCCATTGTATCTGATCGGCATCCCAGGTTCACTTATAACTTTTCAAAGTGGCTTTGGAAGTCTTTGAGAATAGAATTAAATTTCAGTACAGATTTTCATCCTCAATCAGATGGGCAGTCAAAACGAACAATTCAGTCCTTGAAGGATATGCTTCGATCTTGTTCAATGGACTACCAGGGAAGTTGGGATCAACATATTTCTTTAGTTGAGTTTTCTTATAATAACAGTTTTCATTCTAGTATAAAGATGACACCTTTTGAGGCATTGTATGAGAAGTGGTATTGAACTTCAACTTTTTGGGATGAAGTCAAGGAAATGATGTTGATGAGACCAGAATTATTAGAGGAAGTGGCTGAGAAAGTAAAGATGATCCATAAGAACACGAGGATATCTTAGAGTAGGCCGAAAATTTATGCAGGTAACAAAAGGAAAGGCTTTTATTTCGAGGTATGTGACCATGTTTTCCATAAATATCTCATTGGAAAAGTGTGATACGTTTTGGTAAGAAAGGAAAGCTAATTCCGAGATTCATAGATCCTTTTGAAATCCTAGATAAAGTTGGACCAGTTTCATACCTAGTAGATTTACCTCTGATTTTATCTTAGGTACATAATGTTTTTCATGTTTCGATGTTGAGAAAGTATGTGCCAGATTCATCACATGTTTTGAGTCCAGAAGCAGTTTAGCTAGAAGAGATCCTTTCTTGTGAAGAGAAACAAGTTCAAATTCTTGATTGAAGGGAACATGTATTGAAGAATAAGGTAATACACCAGGTAAAGGTATTGTGGATAAACCACATTATTGAATAAGCAACATGGGAATCTAAAAATTCCATGAGGGAAAGGTACCCTCACTTGTTTAATGAGTAAATAAAATTGAGAAGACACAATTTCTAGAAGGTGGGGATAATGCAACACCCTAAGGTTTTTGAAAAAATAAATAAAATGAATGAAACTTTTTTTTAAGTAGACATTTATAAATAACCTTTAAACATAATTTTTATGCTTCTATGTTATGAATTTCAAAAAATGGCCATCTACAATTGTGTTCAGTAAGTTATTTGGAGTCTGATGGAACGAACTTGTTTTTTTGGTGAATATTAACACACCCTTATGAATAGTAATATGAATAGTATTATGACTCTAATGAATAGTAAATTGTATATTTATTTTATTTTATTAATGGTTTAGAAAATGAAATCTTGGTTAATTTTTCAATATGATATAAAAGTAGTTGTAGAATTAAAATTGTTAATTTTTGAATTAAGTATGATTTTATTTAAAAATTAAATTAATAATATTTAGAAAATTATTTTCAAAAAATAGAGTTCATTTTTGAATTCTACACGTTGAAAAATGGTTAGGGTGAATATTTTGGATTTTTCTGAAATTCTTGAATTTTTGATGAATAGTGAAATACGGTAAAATACCGTATATTCAAATTATCAGTTAAATACACTATTTATGACATCATAAGTGATGTAAGACCACTTGGATCGAACTCAAATGAAATTATTACTATTTTTGGTCACATTAATTGAGATTATTCAAAGTCTTGAGAGAAAATATTATATTAATTATTTAAATAATGTAAAATGCCTCCTCTCCTACACTATAAATACCACCCTAATTCCCCTATTCCTCCCACACATCTCAAGCCTGGACATTACCTAATTTCTTCCAAATTTCCTCCCAATCTTCTTCCCCACATCCAAGACCTACTGGTCTCACCCAAAGGGAAAAATCAAAGGCCTTAAGGAGGATCTCAAGGAGAAGAGATCAAGAGGTAAGAAATCCTCTTCGGTTTTTTGTGTTTTCCTTTGATTTCTTTTTCTTTTATAGTATATTCCCCTCCTATTATCCCAGAGGCATGAAAGATCCAGAATTATTTTAAATTTTGGATGTTCTCATGTTCATGGAAAATTCATCATCATTCTTCTTCTCCTCTCCCATTTAATTAAGGAATAAAAACATTGTCTGCAATGTGTCAAATTACCGACATTGTAGATGATGTGATTTAATTTTTATTTAATTCTTTCAATTTCGGTCATGAAACCATTTTTATGGTTGAACCAGGTTATAATAAATGTATTATGTCTCATCCATGGTTCTGTAATTATTTTTTACACATGGTTTTAATTTATAAAACAAAATGAGGTCGTTATTTTCAAAGAACCACTAAAATGATCTAAACGAACATCCTTAATGTTTCAACATATGAATCATCCTCATTTGATAATTAAAAATAATAAATGGTAAAATTTATGGTTCTATAAATATTTAACTACCATTCTTTTTCAATAATGTAGTTTCACTCCCAGTGAACAAGAATATCCATCATGAACCGATCATGGAAACCATGTAAAGAACGCATCTGACACAATTAAAATAACAAAATATTACTAATAAATGTGTCGAATGATGTTGTAAAATGATCATATAAGGTGTTATAAACATGAATATGTTTCATTAAGATATTAATAACACTATTTTAACCATTATACAAGAGGTTTACAAACATTTGAATTAAGAATTACCCGAGGTAAGAGAATTTTTGACCCCATTTCCATTCTTTGGGTTAACTTTCTTATTTATTCATTATGTGGTATTAAGTTTTTTGGTGTGATTATTTTTTTATATTATGATTCACTATGTATATTTACAGTGTATACACATATCCCTTAAATTCTATTAATTCTAACTCCAATTATATCTTAAGGGACTTTCTTTTTAAAATCCTTTTAAAACTATCTTTAAAAAATTTCAAAAGGATTGTTTTTTATATGTATGTGGCATGAGTGGTTTATTATGATTTTTAAGATACCTTTTTTACCATGATATGTTCCTTGGGAATTATTTAAGTTGGGATGAGCCTATTATAGCCCATGAAATGTTTGTTTGATCCCATTATAGCTTAATATATATTGGGTTGATCCCATTATCGCTAAAGATTTGACGGGTGATCCCGATTATAGCTCTCCAAGGCATTGGGTAACCCAGAGATGGAAGTAAACCAAATGGTTATCCCATGTGTAAGGGGAAATTTAAGATTTAAATGGTAAATATTTACCAAGGAAAATATATGATGTTTCTTTGCATATGAGTTTTTATGATTAAGGGTTTGATTGGTTTTTATGTTATCACTTGACTAACACATTCTTTCATTATATCCCTTAATGTGTTTTATACTCATCCCAAGTTTTTAAAATATTTTTAATAAGATATAAGTATGGGAAAGAGGAAGAGTAGAGTCGTGATGTTTGATATGGACTACTGTTTAAGAAATCATGTTTTAAGTTTAAATGTTTTACTTCTTGAATAAAATGGATACTGTTTTAGTAGTATTGTCTTGTATGAATGTGGTATGTTATGTTTGTAAGATATCATAATTTTTTAAAACTCTAAACCCGAAAATATCCTCAATGTGTAAAAATGTATGGTCTTGTCTAAAAATCATGATTAAGTAACATTTTAAGGCCGAGTCCTTATAAATTCTGAGCTCGGAAACATAGTAAGGGTTATATTAAATGGAAGATATCACGAGTAAATAATGAAAAATCAATATGGCATAGGGGATAATAAAAACATGTTCCATTCAATCAATATCTTGATTTCAGTGAACATTTACAGATAATATCGAAAATAGAAATCACATGGAAATTTAAAAATAAATTCTTAATAGAGGAAATGCATAAATCTGGATATTCATGAAGTTTCTATCAAGACCTCATCCAAATATCATTAATATTACCATCAAGGACTCTCTACTAATACATAATTTTTAATAAATGGGTATATGTAAAGAAAATACCCACCTAATATTTTATTCTATTTTTTTGTTTCATGAGACTTGTCGATGCATTGAGGTAATATCTATGACTAGGAACCACCCAATTATTTCAAATCTTATGAATTTTCCATATTTTGAATGATAAATATAATTCATTCTCAAAATAAAATATAAGTCAATAATTATCCACATTGGATTAAGAATAAAAAACATCAATATTTCACTAGTAAATAAAATAACTTTTTAATATTATTTATTCAATTAATACCATATATAGAAATGGTATACGGTTGAAATTTTTTGAAAATAACATCCATGATATTAAAAATTTGTACATGAAGGACAAAATTTATTTCCAATGAATAATGGAGATTGATAGAGAACATGATCATAAAAAAGTAAATGATATCAAAATAAGGTATAATCCATTATCAAAATAGGATGATACGAGACCATTGATTGCTCACAAATTAAGCTTTTTTTAGTAAATCTATCACTAAGAAAGTAAAATATATGAAATAAATTGAAAATAAATTCATTTTAACTTTATGTAAGAACTTATTTATAAGTCAATTTTAAACTTCTTTTCATTCCTTTAAGACAATAACAAAATATCCTTTTGATATATTTTTCAGTAAAAATTTAAAAAATATAGAGATAAATAATTTATTAAAAAAATGGAAAATTTTAAGTTAATATTTAATTTAATTAATGGTCATGAATACCATAAATTATGTTCATGCAGGAAAAATTAAAACAAATATTCCTTTCATAATTTTGATAAAAAATCTAAAAGTACCTCATTTAGAATTTTTTAATAAGATTTATTTTAAAATATTATAGGGGAAGTTAAATATTGTTGAAAATTAATTCAAATAATAATTGATGTATAAATAATAACACTCTTGAAACATTTAAAAGAACATCAACATGGATGAAAAATATTTGGCAAGATAACATTAAAACACGATTTTTATAAGGAATCCCCTTACATGTTACTTATAGATTCTTGAGTAAACAAGATAATAAATGGAATATAAAAATTTAAATACCAAAAAATATAGTAGAATAAAATATATATTATTTAAATATATTATCATCATATAATTTTATTAAAGGGAATCCTAACATAAACAATAATGAAATAAAATGAGATTGTAAGATAAATCCCTTATATTGGGTATTTTCATAGTAATACATGTTTTTTCCTAATATATAATGAATTTAAAGTTATTAAATACTTTAAAAGATTCTTTTTTTATCTATAATAAATTTTAAGGTCATTTTTAGTCATTTTAAATCCATTCATTGAATAGTTCTTGCTTATGTCAACCACTTTAATAATTATTCAATTTATCCAAAATTATTTCAGAATATTGTTCATGGTTAAAGGATTTATGAAATGGTTACATCATTTTTATAATGTTAAAAATGTTATGGATAAAATTTTTAATCATTATATTCAATTTTATAATTATCCATTCATGGTGGTAATTGAAGAATGTATCATATAGCTTCATGGAGGTGGTGTCCACACGTACACATGAGCAATGTTATCATTTTACAATGGATGGAAGGGTAAGAAGGTAGATGATATATTGTATTTCAAAAATCATAATTATCTATAAATTTATTAGATAATTAATTAATTAAAAATTTATTACAAGCAAAGTAAAATACTGATGAAAAAAAATTACACTGCTACGCAGAGATGACTGTCCATATGTATACATGAGCGATGTATTTATTTTGAAAAGGATGAAAAGGGAGTGGAAAATGGTCATACTATAATCATAATAACATATAATTATATTTTTTGTATTGCATAAATTATATTAGTATAGGTATAAATTATTTTTATGTAGTATAAGAAGAAATTGAATTTGAAAGAGTTGGGGAATACAATCTCCTCTTCTTTGAGAGACCCCCTTTTCCATACACCTTATGACTTATTAGGATGGTATTAGGGTAAGACCAAGATATAAATAATTAAGGGGATAAATCTTGGAAGGTTTTTTGGGTATGTATTTTTTTATCTATATGGCTCAAAGATTCGGAATAATGAAGGATAAGAGGATACCTATTATAAGTGAGGGTAGGGGTGCACATGGAGTTACTTAAAATATTTAAATAGTATAAAGTATTTTTCATGTGAAAGTAGATCTAAATTTTCAATACATAAAATATTATGAGGTTAAGGTCAAAATAAAATAAAAAATGAGGTTTAATAAATTATTTTTTATTATCTTGAATCTGTATCCATTTATTTGTAACTCTTTTAACCCATTTTACTCTTAACTGAAGTGAAAAATATTTACCATGGTTATTACTCCTTATGAGAATAAAATAAGTTGACATTACTTCATAATTTTAAATATTTTGATTCCAAATATGAAATAAATTTTATGTGATTCTACAACTATATGCGATAGAATTTAGTCTTTATATAATTTTGAGAAGTGCAATGAAAACTGTTTTTATAAATAATTATTCATTTAAGCCTAAAAATGATTTTACAGAAAGATAGAGTATAATATTGATTCAAGGTGAATTAATTAAATAATTTAAAATAAAAATAAGATTATTTATAATTAAAATAGAATTAGAAAATAAAATTAACTTGAAAATATTTTATTAAAATAAATTAACTTAAAAAACTTTGTAAATTAACAAATTCATTTCATAGATTTCTAAAATATTGAGCATATATTTATATGTTCAAAATTATATTTTTATATGAATTAAATTAAATATTTAATATATGTTTAGTTTATAGAATGTTTTTTATAAAATTTAATGTTATTATTAAATAATTATAATTTCATAGAAGTGAGAATTTTGTAAAATTTATATTGTCTCTATTCACATAAAAACCAACTATTTTTGAAAAATTTAAAAAATTCTTCCTAATTTAATTTTAAATTGATGAATTCAAAAATAAAATCCAATTCTAAAAATTAAATTTTGTATTCTTTTTAAATTTAGATTTCAATCACATTAATGATTAATGTTATGTGCATTATTCTATAGTTTCTTTAGAGAGAAAGGCTTACTTACTATAATTTAATATTAGGTGTTATATTCTTTCCTCCTTCAAAAATTTCACCCTAGAAATTTCTATATTTTCACATCATGAATAGATGTGGGTATTTATTAATCATTAATTTTTATGATTCCCATGTTTCCTTATTTATTTTATAATTTCTCCAAAACACCTTCACATATTTAGCCACTTGATTCCAAAATTATATTACCCTAAGAAATTAAAATACCACTTTTTTTGATAGCATACACAACCTGTAAAAATTATATTTAACAGACTAAAAATTATTATTATTTTTTGAAGGTTATAAAATTTTCATTGAATTAAAATGTATGAATAAAATTGATTAAATAATGAAATATATATAAATTTTATAATGAATAAAAATTTATTTTTAAATTATCTTGAAATATGCACTCTATTTTTAATTAATTTATTTTTTCTTCAAAATATATTATCTTCAAAAATAGTTTTTCTTATTTTTTGTGAGTGAATATTATAATTAAATTTCTATAAAATTTAAAAAATTTATTATATAAAATCTATATAATTTTTTGAATTAGTAAATAAAAATTATATTAGAGTGAAGTTTTGGTATTTTTTAGAAAAACATTATTTTCCAGTGAAGAGTATAAAATACTTATTTTTATTAAAAAATATATTTTTGTTTCAAGAATTTAAAAAGTTCTATTTTTTTAAAATTTATTTAAAGTAATATTGATATATTATATAATTAATAATCCAATTATATTTATTGGAATCGATTTTGTGGTTTAGTTTGGAATAAAAACATTTGGATACATAACAAGTGATTTTTTTGAAAAAACGATTTACATTGCACTTTTCATTTTTTTTCTTAAATTAATTTCTAAAAATTCTAAAAATTAAATCTTTAAAAACTTAATTCCATATTTTCAATTTGGAGGACAAAATTTCGTAAATTTGACCATTTTATTTTTGACCATTATGAATAGTAACAATAGTAAATTTTGGTTTCCATGATAAAGGAAAAATGGGTTAATTATGGTTAAAACAATTTTTAGATGGATTAAAATTCATTAAAAACACTCATATATTTAATTAGATAATTTTATTTCTTAAATAAGAATATAATCTTTACAAATATGCTTTTTTTTCATTTAATTTTAATTTTAACCTTTATAATATTTATTTAAAAGATAATGTAAAAAATGTCACTTTCTTGATTTTAATATCTATTATGGTTTGTGATAAGGATAAAAATCTATTTTTATTTCTAAATAGTTATTTTAAATATGAATTATTTTTTTCATACTAATTTTATTTTTAGTTTTTAGTGATGAAATAGTCACACTAAATTCTTGGGAAATGCTAACATAGTGTTTATACAAGGAGTATAAAAAGAAAGTAAATGATTTTAAAAAATTAAAATTTAATTTATTTTAGCTTGTATAGTTTCAAATGAATTATATATAAAATATAAAATATTATGGTTGTTTGTAAGTTCTATATTCAAATTAACTTTCTTTCATTGTGCTTTCAATGTCAAAGTAAATGAATAGTTGAGAAAATTACATTAATGATATGTTATAATAAAAAGTATTTGAGGGAATTATTTAATTTTTTTTAAAATACTATATTAATACAAGTTAAAAGTATGTGGTTTCAAATATCATACATGGTCCATTTATCTGTTAATTTTTATTTTATAGTAACATTATTGATCCTTCAAGGGTAGAAATGTTTTATATTGCGGTAATTGTTGACAGGATTAACGGGGGTTAAAACTAAGAGAAAAGGGTTAAAACATCACTTAAACTTGTATAAATACTATTAGATGATATTATTTTTACATATAATCATTCTTTATTCGAAATATATAAATTTTTATTCAATTTATTATAAAAGTTAATTTATATTATTTTAATAATTTTAGTAATTCTATGTGCTCCCCTCCCCTCACATATAAAAGGGGACCTCTTCTCCTATCTTACACACAACTTTTGATACTTATATACATGAAAATACCTACCATTATTAATTTATATCATACTTTAACAAATCTTAAATCCTTCATAATTTTAAAAAGACTAATACTTTGTGGATTAAGGTGTAATCCAAAAGTTATTTCTCAATAAGGTGGTATAACACTTAATCAAGAATTTCAAATTTAATTCTTCCTCAACCTCATCTAAATACATGGTATCCATTATAAATGATTAATTAAGTATTTATAATATATTTAATTTTTATTATGATGAATAAAAAACCATTATACACCTTCTTTCCACCCTAGGGAAAGTGTAAACATCACTCATGCATACGTACGATATACCATCTCCAAATAACGGTGTAATTGTTTTTCAACACCATCATTCATGGATGGAAAATATGAGGGGTTTAATATTTATATATAATATTTATGATATAATTATTCCTATTTAATTATAATATCATATTTTTCTTCTTACCTTCACATGAATTGGAAAATAAAAACATTACATTGTCAGTATGTGTGGACTGTTACCCCGACGAAGCAATGCAATCCGTTATTTAATTATGATTTACATGGATGGTAATAATAATAAATTTATGGAATATATATGATATATATAAATCATATTATAACTATTTTATGTATATGAATTATTATTTATCTTTATTTCATTCCTTACATCAAAAATTGAAAACAACATTCATGCGTACGCATGAGCTAACATCTCCATAAACAAAGTAATTCATTTTTCTATATCGACATTTTATTGATGAATATAAATATATATACATATATAATGAATATATAATATATTAATATCATTATTAAAATTATGGATACGATGTAACCATGATCATATTATAAGGACTAAGAACGTTAGACCGAAATTTGCATGAGAAACGATGCAATTATCACATGGAAAAGTGATTTTAATAACAAATTATCAATAAAATGGTGATAAAATGATACCAAAAATCATTTATGGTTTGATATATATGATTATTTTTTTGTAATACATTTATAATTAATATAAATTTCTTATAATTGAGGATTTAATGTGTATAAATAATGATGAGACTTGAAGTAAGGGTTCATCTTTTCAAATTATCTTCTTTGTGACAAATGTTATGATATGAACCAATATTAAATTATGATGAGTATATACAGGAAATTTAACATTTTATATCATGAATATAATTATAATTATTTTATTTAAATTATAATTTGAATTTATTCTTTCATGGGGAATACAATTGAAAAGATTCCAAAGTGGTTATGGATTTATGTTTTAATCCCCTTTTGATTGGGATTTTTTATAATTGTATTTTAGATGATGAAATTATCTAATCCATACTTGATAAATACTATTAATTTTAATTTTTTCTATATTTATTTCTAGATAGTAAATATTTTTATTTCATTTTACAAATTTTATGTACTCAAGAAACCAAAATACTATTTTTAAGGAAAACCGACTATGTTTTACTATTCAGCAGAGAATATTTTTCTTCCATGACCTTGATTTCTTTAAAATGTTTTGAATAATGTTTTTGACTATTATCCAATTTTTTTTAATTTTTTTAACCACTATTTAATCTTTACAAAATATTTAAAATGGAATCATCTTTTCAATTTTTGAATAAGGTGCTGTTGAATTTTTAATGAAAATTTAAATCGATTTTTTGTTTTAACTTACATGGAATGAAAATTTTTTACCACCATCATAAATAGTTAATTCTATGAAGAATACTTTAAATTTTAAATGGTTATTTTCAAATAATTTTTCTCAATAATATTTTGAATATTTATAGACTTTAAAAAAGTGACTATAAAATGAAAAGTGTTTTGACCTCAAGAAATAATCAAAGAGACATTTTAAATGTGTTTTAATTTATTATAGAATCCTTTTATGTTAATTATGATTTATTAGGGATATGTTCCATGGATACCATATTTATTCTTCCTCTCAATGTTTTATTTTTAGGTTGATGAGATGTTTATGAAACCCTTTTCATTTTTAATGGGTTATGACATGTTATGAATGATTTATGATCATGTGGAACACATAAGATTGTATTAGTATTATGTGATGGGTTGTCCAAAAATTATAAAGATCTATACTACATTAGTTAAAATGGATATTTCATGAGATAATAAGGACTAGACTATGGAGTGATCCAAGTTTAGTAGGGGTCTCTTTCCACTATGATAGTCTTGAATGTGAACCTTAACTAAGGATATGATTGAATGAGGAGTGAACCTAATACACTATGATAGTATTTGAAGTGATCCATAAATAAAGGAATTATTTTCTTTGATTATTTTTATAAAAAAATTTATATATTATTCCAATGTTATGATATCATGGCTCATGTTATTTGATTCTATTATGATTCATGGATTATGAACTACCAAGATTTATGACAAGAATCAAGATTTAGATATATGATATGAAAATTATAAAATATTAAGAACATTTTATAATACCATTATTCTTATTTTATTTTTAAGGGATCATTTATATCTCCCTTTTTTACCTTTACTAAGCATTTGAGATCATCCTTTATTATATTTCTATTACTTAGGTTATGAAGAATGGTTTTATGTATTGTATGTCTAAGAAGGATTTTAGTTTTTAATAGCTTTGTGGTAGATGATTTATATCTATTATAAACAAGTTGTTTATGTATCCTTGTTTCCAAATAAAATTAAACTATAATATTATATCATGGATTAAAATTTTATATATTGAATATTCATATCTTATGTTTTTATATTTATATATGAAAATATGGGTCGCTATAGAAACTTGTTTAAAACCCTTGGGATAAGTACAAGTATATGATAATACCCTAAAGTTTTATTAATCTATAAATATAGTGTATTTACTAGAAATAAATCCCTTTTTAGATAAAATAAGTGGATATGGTTTTGGAATAGATACATCTATGAGTAATAAGATAGAAAAGATTTGGTGGAGTATATATCGACCCTTGTTCTGGTTCATAGTGAGTGTTCCCTTACTGAGGAATTGATTTGAAATAGTGTAGAGACATGTTTGGGTTAAATAAAATTTTCATTATATACTATATAAAGGATTTCAATAGATGATAACCAAATAAGTAATAGGTTAAAACTATGGTGTCATATAATTAAAATAAGTTGTTATGATTTAAATACCCTATATGTGATTTTTCATGATTACATGATTTCTCACTAAGAATATTCTCACTCACACTATAATTTTTGATTTTATTTAATTTATATAACCAAGAGGATTCTTGTTAACGATTAATTTGATGGATAATATAATGATTTTACTTACGAGAGAGAAAATGAAATGGTATATAGAAGGATAAAACATGTGATTATGCCTAATAACCAATATCATTACATGATTAACAATATAAATGTGGGTGAGTTTCCTGACACACATAATATAAGAAATATTTAGTTTCATGAAGATCATGGATGAATAAAAATTTAGATTTAAACATGTCAAGTATATCATAATAAGAACTCAAGGAAATATATTAGAGGAATAAAAAAATGTTTTATATGAAGAAAATATGGGTGCATAGAATATAAAGGTTGAGAAAAATAAATATTTTTTATGGTGGAATATAAATTTCACCCTAAGGTTCCATTTATAGTTCAATGTCTTATATACATTAAATATGGGAATTATCCTATCCAATGCCATAATTAAAGGGTTAACTCCTAGAACAAGTAAGGAACTATGTTATGAAAATTGTTTAAGTGGAAGGATTGATGTGTTTATATATTGTTATTCATTAATTATGTCATAGTATTGTTTCCTAAATGATATTATAGATTTAAAAATCACGAAACATATAATGTTTGTTCCATAATCGTTTTTATTTAAGGATTTGAAAAAATATATTGTATGGTATCAATATCCAAGAAATGTGATTTAGTGGTATGGTGATATTTTTTAATTGGGATAAAGAGATGATTCAAATTGATTATGTAAATGGGATAGTACTGGTAAACTAGAAATTGGTTAGTGATTTGATGAAAAAGTGATTTAGTTTATCTTTAATGAAGTATATTTCATGTTTGGATTCTTGAAATATATTCAATAGTCTATGATTTTATTTGATAAATTTTTATTTTGTTAATTTTTATAATCCTATCTATTTTCACGTGAGGATAACTTAAGATATATGGATACCATAATGGGTTTATAAGCATAAAGTTGATCATAAGTTCAAAGGAATAGATAATCCTTTTGAGGTTTTAAGTGATGGGACCTTGATGTGATTTGAAACTTTTACTAGGTTTTAGGAAGAATAAACTATTGAGGTTTAAATAAACATTTAGGTAAGTATAATATTTTATGTTGAGTTAATTATGGTCAATTGGATAGTGGTATTTAGAAAATATTTATGGATAAAAAGTGATTCATTGACATGGAGATATTTTTGAAGATTCTTATAGTCAAGCTAAGGATTACCGTTAATGTATATATCTAAATTTTATTCGATATTTTTTTTGATTTTCACTATGTTATAATATTATATAGTGATTTATCATGGTGAGTGATTATATTTTGGGAGACACTTTATTGGGTTGAGGTATATGTAACCATTAGGTTTAACATGTGATTTAACATGTATGATTATTAAGTAAGAATGAAATTATTATTTTTTTGGATATAAGAAGAAAGATATGAGATGGAATTTAAGGCTAAAAAATTCTCTAATATTGAGGTTATTGAGGTTATTTGGGATGTAGGGTTATTTATGAAGTGGTCTAAGTGGATCCTTAGTTTTAATTGTGTAAATTTTGGAGTTAAATTTATTATTTTATCATATGATGTATTATAAATTTTAGATATTATCTTACTAAATTCTAACCATTCAATATTTTTTTATATTTAAAGAAAAGATGAATATATTGATATCCTATTGTTGATTAATAAGTTTATTTCAGTGACTTAGGCATGAACAATTCATCTCGAATACTCAATGTTTGGAAAAAAAGATGAGATTATGGTTGAAATTGATTAAATAATGAAATTATAATGATCAAGTAAGTATATATACTTCTATTCTTATTCTATTTAGTAAAAAAATTCCTCATGTCTAGGAAACGTATCTTGAAATAAAAATTCTATCATATTATATTCATTTCTGATGAATTAATGGTATTTTTCCCAACTCATTGATTTTTGGATTTGTGGTCATTAACTTGATCATGATAATTCAAATTAATATGATTAATGATCTTTTGTAACTATCCATAATTATTTTAACATTAATATTTTTATCTTATTTACATATTTTCACTTCCTTTTAATGCATTACAATTTGGAAACCTATTTATGCATTTTTCCAAAGAGCCCTCGTATTTCCCTTTCCCTCTTTTCAAAAGGATTTTTTATTAACTATTTTTATGATATAGGTTTTCTACACTATAAATTTAAAATATAAAACCCTTTATTATTGATCATAAGCTAAAATTGAAGGGGAAAAATATATTGGGGTGGGGGGTTAGATTGTAACACCCTAATAATTTAAAAGAATATAATGTTTGATTGCATATACAATACACAAAACTATACTTTAACAAACCAAAAAATATTATTATTATATGTCCATTAAAACATAGATGTTAAATTATTAGTTATGAATATATATAACCAAATTATAAAAAATATATAAATTTTATAATCAATAAAAATGTATTGATATATTCCTAGTAAATAGGATGTCAAATTATATTAAAGTCATTTTATTCTTTAATATTCATTTTCTTCAAAAATGGTTTTAGTTTATTTTAATGAGTGAATATTATAATTAATTTCTTGAACATATAGAAATTTTATTTGATAAAAAGAATAAAATTCATGAAATCATTATATCAAAATTATTTAGGGCAAATTTTTGGGATATTTTTGAAATGATTCAATCTCTAGAGAGTAGTTAAAAAATGTCTTTTATTGAAAACTATATATTTTTTCCAAATAGGTAAAAAATTATATTTGGTTTTAAAGATATTTTAAAGTAATATCATATATATTATATTATGAATAATCTAATTAATTTTATTGGAATAAATATTATGTATTAATTTTCTATCAAAAAATTTTTATACGAAATTTTTTTTTTATAAATTGTTTTTCTTATGGTTTTGAATTTTTATATGAAATTAATTTAAAAAACTTATAAAAATTGAATCTTGAAGAAATTAATTTCATATTTTGAATCATAAAGCCTAAATTTAGTAAATAGGACCATTTTATTTTTAATCAATATGAATTGTAAGCATAATATTTTTTTTGTTACCACGATAAATATAAAATGGGTTAATTAGGGTTAACAATAATGTGATAAGGCTTAAAATTCATTAAAACACATGAATATATTTAATTTTATGAGCCTCTTTCATCCATAATTATGAAAAATTATAAAATATGAACTTTTTTCCATTAAACTTTTATTTTGACATTTATAATATTTAAGTAAAAGATAAATTAAAAAATATAACTCTCTTACTTTAAATATCTAAAATATTTTGTGACTATGATAAAAATGAAATATGTTAAGTTATAAATATTTATTAGAAATATAAATGAATTTTTTAATTTTTAGTGATTAAATAGTTACCCAACATGCTTACGTAACGTTGAAACTGTGATTGTGCAAGAAGTAGAGAAATCAAGTAAATGATTTTGAAAACATTAAATGAAATTATGTTTTAATTATTTATAGTGTCCAAGGAATTTTATAGATAAATAAAACATAGTATGGTTCTGTGAAAGGTTTATATTAAAATTAGTTTTCTTTCATGTTATTTTAAAGTCAAAGTAAATGAATAGTTCAAAAAATGACATTAATGATATTTAAAAAAAACATTATATTAAATTATTTAAAATTATATCATCATCCAATTGAAATTTATATAGTTTAAAACATCAAACTATTTCCATTTATGGTCCAATATTACTTTTATTGTGAAATTCTTAACCATTAAAGAGTATAAAAGTTTTATATTGTGGTAAATGTCAAAGGGATTAATGGGGGTGGGGGTAAAACTAAAAGAAAATGGTTAAAAAGTCACTTAAAGTTGTATATATATTATTTTATGATATTTATTCAATTTATCCAGATCCTATATTCTAAATAATCAATTTTTATTGACTTTATTATAAAAAATAATATTTATTAATTTAATACTTTAAATAATTCCCAGAGTGCCCATCCCTTCACTTATAAAAGGGAACTGCTTCTCTCAACCTCAAATTTTTTTATCCTAATATAATTGAAAATCCCTACCATAAAACCTTCCAATATTACTTCTCTATATTATATATATTTTTTCCAAAAAACAATCCATTCAAGGAATATGTCGTAATCCAAAATAGGTTTCTCAATAAAGAGGTTCAACTCCTAAACGAGTGTTTCCAATTTTATTTCTTCTTATATATTATCTAAATATATGGTATAAATTATAAAATAATGAATTCATAATCTTAAATATAATTAATTTTTATGATGATGATGTAATAACCAGTATCCACTTCATTCCATCCTACGAAAATCAAAATCCTTTCTCGTGCATACATACAACATATCGTCTCCATGTAGCGTTGTGATTAATTTTTCATCAAAATATTTAATTAATGTTTATTATTATGGGTTTAATTTTTATATAATATATTTATAATATTATTTTCATTATTAAATTATAATATCATATCTTCAATCTTACCTTCCAATCTGTTGGAAAATGAAAACATTGCTCGTTTGTAGGTGTGGAGTACGACCTCCATGAAGTGATATAATCCATTTTTCATTTTATTATTATATAGAGGGTAATAAAAATATATTTAATGAATATATATGGTATATAACTTATAATAATGATTCTATAAAGGTGAATTTTTTTACCTTTCTTTCATTCCATCTGTTGAAAAGTGAAAACTGTAGTCATGCACAAGTTCGACTTACCGTCTTCATGAACTGTGTAATTCATTTTTATATCCCCAAATTTTATGGATGAATATAGATATATATATATATATATATTGAATATATATATTATATTTATATCATTTATAACATTATGGAGGTGATTAAACCATGATCAATGTACAAGGATCAGTACTGCCAAACTAAAACATGCATTAGAAACAAAGCAGTTATCACCCGAAACCGTGATTTTTATAATTTTTTTTTAATAAATGGGTGATAATATGTCATATGTAAACAAAATATGGTATAATATAAACTATTATAGTTCAATATTACAAGCATAATAAATCTTTATTTATCTTAAATGAGGTTTTAATGTACACAATAAAAGACAAAACTCAAGGTAAGGGTTTATCATCTCAAATTGTCTTCTTTGGGAAACATGTTATGTTATGAACCTATAATATTTTTTGAGGTGTATATATAAGAAATTTTACATGTTATATCATGAATACTCTTATAGTAATTATAATTAATTTTTTAATTGATGTTATTATTTTATGGGACCTATGATTCAAAAGTTACCAATGTGGTAAGAGGTTTATGTTTCAATCCCATTTTAATCAGGATTGTTTATGCATGAATTTACATTATTTTTTTATGATACGTATCTAATAAATAAATATAATTTTGCATATCCTATGGTTATTTATACAGAATAAATTTATTTCTTTCATTTTTCTCACATTAAGTATTCATGAAACCGAAAGAATGTTTTAAAGGAAATCTTTCTACGTTATAGTATTAAGTCAAGAATATTTATTTTCCGTGATTATTTTTTCTTTAAAATGTTTTCAAGAATGTTTTTTAATATTATTTAATTATTTTTTATTTCATTTTTTACCCATGATTTAATTTTTCTAAAATAGTTAAAAAAAATCTTCCTGTAGTTTTCTGAATGAGGCATTTTTTATTTTTTACAGAAAATATGAAATAAATCCTTATTTTAACTTGCATGACATGAATAAAAATTCCTATCATATTGGAGAGTCAATATTTTTAAGGTTACATTAAAATTATCCATGTTTATTTTGAAATAAATTCTTTCGTGTAATATTTTGGAATAATTTATATTTTAATTAATTTATTCTAAAATGAAAAGGGTATTTTACACAAGAAATATTTCATGTGATATTTCAGAGGAATTTATTTTATGATAATATCCTTTGATGTTACTTATGATTTATTGGGGATATGATCCAAGGATACCTTCTTTATTGTTTATATATATGTTTTATGATTATGTTGATGATAAGTTTATGAATATTGTATCATTTAAACATGTTAGGATACATGTTTAATGATATATTATATTATGGAACACATAATAATCGACTATGATTATTTTACATGTGGTCCCGAACGAATATACTCCTCCAATTGATTAGGTAAAGGTGTATTTCTCACGAGATAATGAGGACTGGATTATGGAGTAAACCCAATTTATTAAGTGAATTTTCCCACTATGATAGTCTTGGGAGTGAACATTGACTATGTATATGATGGAATGTGGAGTGAACCCAATCCAATATGATAATATTTCTAGTGATCCTCAACTAAGAAATTTTTTTTAATGATTATGTGTCTAAAGAAATTTCTGTTTTAGGCCAATTTTATACAATCGTGGATCATTTTATTTGATTCCATTAGGATTTATGAGCTATGAAATTACAATAATTATTTCATGCCTCATGATTATGTTCTATGATATACGAGGTATAGTTTTAAAATGTTATGTGCATGTTATCATATAGTTTTTCTCATGTTACATGTAAGTGATGATTAATATCTCCCATGTTTACCATTATTGAGAATTTGAGGTCACTCAATTTTATGTTTCCCTTCCCCAAGTGAGGAAGAAAGTTTTTAAGTATAATTTATCTAATAAGGGTTATAATTATGAATAACTTAGTTGGAGATGATGTAAATCTCACACAAAAAAAATTGATTATGTATCAAATTTTCCAAAGACACTAAATCTATAAAATTATTGTGCAGGTCAAAAAGTTACATATTTAATATTTATCTTTTAAGATGTAATATTTATATATGAAATGTATGGGTCACTATATTGAAACTTGTTCCCTAGTATTAGGAATCTAAATAGACTCTTCATGATAAGGTAAACTAGGTTCCAATTCTATTTCCCCATATAAGAGAACTTACAATGTGTCTAGAATATACCTCCTTAATAAAGATATATGAAACACTTAATGAACTTTAGTAAGGCCATGAAACATTTGAAAATGAAGATCCATATCTTCAAATAATTATAAAATTTTAAAATTCCTGATGTAATTAGGAATTAGTTTACCTTTCTTTATAAACTCTATAACACCCTCCCACAAATATTACTTCATGAAAACATGATCTCTCACTTTAAATTCAAATTCCTTCATTCAACTATTCACATTTCTCTTTTATATGCTTCGAGATATCCTAATATGAGTCTAAATAGTTCTCAATTTCATCATTTTCACCTTAAGATGTTCTAGGACTAAAATATTGCTTTCACCAACTTCATCCCAATAAGTTGGCGTATGAAACATTTTCCTACAAAATTATTCATATGGTCCCATTTTAATTTTTTAATGTAATATATTATTATTTGAAAATTAAATCAATGGTAAATATTTATCCCACACACCTTTAATGTTAAGTGAACATGACCATGAATTTTATTCTAATGTTTGGATTATCCATATGATTGAGTATGATAAGCAGTTCTCAAATGTTTATCAATTTAGAGAGAATAATAAAGACATTTTCATAATTTTGATGTAAATAATGGGTTATGATCATATATAATAAAAATTGGTTCACCATAAATTATCACAACTTTTTTAATATTGAGTCATATGAGGTGATCAAAAGGTAGATCTTCCCTTATAGTGAGTAAATGTGCTAAAATGGTAATGAGATTAATAATAACCCATATAGAATTATAATTTTTGGATTCTTAGGAAATATAGTGACAAAGTCTATAGTAATATCATCCCATTTCCACAATTTAATATGTAATGGTTTCATAAATCATTTATTATATTTCCTCTCCACCTTTACCTACTCGAAAACCAAGAATCTTGTATAGTTCCTAGTTTAGTGAAAGACCTATGAGAGGAGGGGGGGTGGGTGAATCAATGATCACTTTCTCTTATGAGTTCTTCTCAAAACTGAAACTCTAAAATTTGATAGAGTTCTCGATGTACTAAAAGATATATCTCAAACACTCCTCATATGTAATAAATATAAATAGAGATATCTCAACATGATTTTTTAAAGTTTTTTAGTGTGAAAAAATCCATTCCATATTGATAATACCCCCAACATGGATTCTACGCTAACTTTAATAGAATTACAAAGGCACATGCAATAATTAGTTCAAAAACCCAGTAATCATTCCTCTAATTGACCCTTGTTGTACCCCACAAGAACTAACTATTCTACCATGATTGGTTATACCCCCCAACTGTCCTTATTTTTAACTAATGTTTATTTACTACTTATACCTTCTAGCCACAATCATCTTTAGAAATTGGTTATACACCTGTGAAACATGCTCTTCCTTATTATTTATTGATCTTATGTTGAAATACATTCTTCATCAGATAGTATTCCCCTAAAATCAAGTTGGATATACTTTTCATGTGTACAAATTCTTGAAGATATTTGACATCTCTATGAAAATTATACTAGTCTCAAAACCTCTTATTAGTCATAAATAACCTAGATATACTCAAATATCAACTTTAAATAAATTTTTCAGAAAATCTTCCTTAGTAAAAGTCCATTTGATAACATTCTATCCAGTATTATTTCTCTAATACCCCTCATTCCATTGCGCCTTTATCTGGTACACCTTTTGTTTTATGAAACTCCTTTTGATGTTCCTTAGTTTGATACACATTTGTCCAATGATACTCTATCCATTGTACTTTGTTTTGATTAACCTTGTTCTAATGCTCATTATTTGATCAATACTCCATCCTTCTGATACTTCTATTTCTTAGGGATCATTATCTAGAGATATTCCACCTAATTATCCTATTCTGCAACCAAGTATAATCTTGTTTGGTTAATCATGATAAACTTATAATAAATACTCTCAAGATTAATTAGTAAAAAATATTAATGAGATTTCCTCCATTTATAGGATCATCATCCTCTAAAAAGTATATAAAAAGTACATGCTCCAAATTTGATCATCTCGCTAAAGTCAAGTTACTTTTGACCACTATAAAATCTTATGAAACTCATGGTTTAACATTATTTATCAAAGTTTTTCTAAATATAGGCATTAAAAATCTCTTAAAATATTCCTCAAATCTTTACTATATTTACAAAAATTAAAATTAAAAATCAACATCATCACAATATTGGTCATTATAATGTTTTTTAAATATCTTAAACCTTAATCCAATAATTCTTTATCCAGAGACATAATATCCAGAAACCTTTGTTATATGCACAAAAGATCATACATATGATAATATTCATATATAAAAGTTCAATGTTCATCACATTATTTTATCTAGTGGTACTTATAGATTTATCTATCTGATATAACATTCTATTTATCCATCAAATGAAAATACATTTCTCCATATGATTATATAATATTAAGTTGTTTGGATCATCCCTATTATATCCTATATCTGATGAAAATTTGTATCTTTTTATATCCAATACAATCAGGTAATCATATTTATAATTATTTCTTGAAAATATATCCAGTTGAACTCCTACAAAATTATATCTAATAGAAGTGGTTTTCTCTTTCTAGCATATTCTAAAAATTTCATTCTTCTAATCATCATACATCTGATGGAATCATTACATTAACCTTAATTTTATAGAATTATTCTACTAAAATCCATTTTTATCCAACCAATGATGTTACATCTGATTATTTACTTCAACTTCACCACTTTATATCTTGAAATTTGTATAACTATATCTCAAATGTTTACACCCTTTATATATATATATCCTATAATTTCATAACTGAAATCATCTTAAGCAATGATAATGTTTTATTAATCATGAAGTTAGAAACATTTAGGATTAGTGTAATAAAATTACCCAGGTCAATAGATAATGTCACTTGAATTAAACTAAAACATGTCCGGAAGTGTATTACTGATTATCATAGGCTAGAAAAAATCACTAGGGTATAATAAAAAATAACATGGGAACAATTTCAAATTCAATATAAATAACAGAGATAGAAACATTGAAGTATCATAGTAGATGAATAAAATACATCATATCTAAAAAATAACCAAATCAGAATGGTCACATCCAACAAGAGGATAATAAGGTCTAAAACTGAAGAACAAAAAAATAGAACATGAAGCAACGAATGAGTCTATCTCCATGTTACCACATATCACCACCATCTTAACCCACCCAAAGAAAACACGATCCAAGAGTGTCATCCTCTAATTAACACTCATCCATTTACCTTTATCTTAAAAAACCATGGCTACAAAACTAAAAAGAAAAAATTAGGGTGTGATCACTAAATCTTAATATTACACCACCAACTAAAATATAAAATTTCTTTCCAAAAGAATCATTCAGATATTGTGTTAAAATAATTTCTAAAACATTTCTAGAAGAAATCATTTTCCCATATAAAATCAACCTTTGGTTTTATTTTAAAAAACACACTATATTCAATAAAAAAAAAATATTATATAAAAATTATCAATGAGGCATGATAAAGTTTATAGATAGGTTTCATGTATCAATATTAATATCACATAGAAAAATAATCATATTAATATACATGAACATATTTTATCTCAATGAACCAAGCGGAAAATCACAACCAAAGTGTTTAAAAAAATACAAATAATCTAAATATAATATAAGTGAATTATAAAATCCGAGAACCTTATTTACCCATAATGTATACATGCTAGAAACCAAGGAATAATGATAACCTTACATAGTGATAATTAATACCACTATCGATTGTATATATCTAGTTTTCTCTATACCCCATGGTATTCTTGATTCTTCATTACAATTTCTTTTTATTCAAGAAACCAAGTTCATGTTTTATAAAACGTTTTACATGGAAAATTCCCTTTCATTTTTATTCCCATTTTTACAAAACATTTTATAAAGTGATACCACACCACTTCCATTATTGAAAAACTGTTTATGATTCAATTCCATCTCTGAGTCATTTTACCAAACACATCCTGTGGATAAAATATAGTTTCCAAAGAAAATAACTTTTGAAAAAAATTTCCATTGCCACCAAAAAAGATGTCTCATATTGATATTAAATTTTTTAAATAAAACCATAAGTGTAATGACCCAACCCCAGTTACCCAGAGTCAGTGCATTATTTTAATAAATTGGAATTATTACAAGGAATAAAGTCTCGAAGGACCGATCAGTTGAGCATTCTTGGAAAATAGATTACACACATGAACATTAAATTACACTTTCCAACATACAATACATCATAGATAGTTCATTGAGAATTCCATTTTTCCATTTTCATAACCCTGCATCTCAATCATAAAACACTTCTTGGGATCCTGAGAAATTAAAACATAAGAAAGGGGTGAGCTCAGATGCTCAGTAAGGGTAAATAATTTTGCAGAAGCTATAAAATTTTAAGGCAAGATGTGTAATAAAAACAACAGCCTTTTAAACATAAACTTGACATTAATATGGAAAAAATAAATCAAACATTACCATATAAACATGAACATTGATATTATACTAGTCAAATAATCACATGTAATAACTAATTTCATAATGATGGAATGTATAATTCTGGACGTCATAACCACATAGTTAAGGCCTCGTGCCAAGACTACAAATATTTCTTTTTACCAAGGCCTTGTTCCAAGAAACTATTTTATCTCATGAGACCTACCGATGCATCTAGGAGATATAAAGGGATGCACCCATCACTTACTATGTTCAATGCATTCCTCATATGAAAAGTTTTAAACATAACATAAACATTTTTATTTAAACTAGAATACGAAATGTCAATACTTTACCCATAAACCATGAATGGTATAAAAATAACACATCCACAGTCAAACATATCACAAAACCTTCAATAAAATATGGAATATTTTTATCCCAATAAATCAACTTCAAACAAGTTTTAAATACATCAAAGGATGTTGACATAAATGAAAATGATCAGTAAAATTATTTGATAGAAATAACCCTTCTTCATGAAATCGTTTAAAAGTCTCACAATTTATAAAGGAAGTAATTTAAAAGATATTTTTGAATAAAAGTTTCCCATACCACTTTGCAACTTTTGAAATGAATTATCATTTCATAACTTTCATGTTCATGTAAATAAATCCTTAAAATCATTTTGAAAACATGGACATTAATTAAAAGGGTTTAGAAAGATAAATCTTTAAAACATTTAAATTGATGATGTAGTTAAATATACCCTCCCATAAAACCATACAAGATTCGTTTTGAATTTTTTTATGAAATATGGGTATCAATGATAAGTATGTCCGAGTAAATACTTACACATAAACAATCTCAAATAATAATGAGATTTAGGAAATATCCCTTACCTTGCACTTTCTTTTGGTCGAGGGTATGTTAAAACTCTTGTATAATGACCATTTCATGTTACTAAATTATAATAGAACCATATTCATATTTATTATATCATAAATTATTCATTTATGACTTTATAATTACCATTAAATAATGATTTCCATGTTAAATTAACATTTCAGGTAACAATCGCTTTTTTATCGTATGTGTTTTAACTTGTTATTCTTGATCGTATCATTTAGATAACGATTTAAATAATGACAGAATATAAAACATGATTTATATATAATATATATTTATAATATAAATATGTTTAATAGATAGCTATATGAAATGGAAAACACTGTTTATGGAGACGATAGGCCGTACGAACGCATAAACGCCGTTTCTGTTTTCATATCATATTGAAATGAAGTAAGTGATTAGATAGATAGATAGATATATATATCCCATATAATGATTATGTCATATATTACATACTTATTAAAAATATTTATTTTTATAATCATCATTGAATGGTTAACATGGAAATGAATCTCATCGTGTCGTGGAGACGGTAATCCGTACGTACGCACGAGCGTCAATATCATTATTTTGATGGTGAAACTGTATATAATAGGATGTTATATCATATATAAATATTAATTAAAATGTTATATTTATTATTTACATCATTTATACTCATTATTATACCCATCGAAATAATGAGGTGTTTGAATACCAAACTACACCACGACGTGGAGACGGTAAGCCGTACATAGGCACATATGGTGAATTTTTCATTTATAGGATGGATAGAATAAAGAATATGGTTGTACCATATTTATAATAACATAACAGTATGTAGAAGGAACTTGATTTATTATTTTGCTATGGAAATAGTAAATAAATAGGAAGTGGAAGAAGAAAATAGCTTGAAAGAGGGTGGTGAAATTATTACCTCTTCTTCGGGTGTTTCCATTTGAGTTGGTCAAAAGGGCTCCTTAGGTTGGATTTATGATCAAAGTAAGGACTCTAGGTTTAAGTGAGGTAAGTTTCAAGGATATTTGAGTAGGTTTCATCAATGCCAAATGGCTTTTGAGGTGTGATTTTGAGATAAGGGGAAGCACCCTTTTATAAGAGGGGTGAGGGTCACTTTAGAAAATGTTTAAAATATTATTTTATTATAAAATCATTTTCATTTTATAATGGATCAAAATTAATTTATTTAGAAGATAAGGTGGGTATGGGTATAACAACTCTCAAAAAATAGGTTTTAGACAAGTTTAGGTCACCATATTAACCTTATCTTTTAGATTTAACTATTAGTTAAATAGTTTAACTTTTACCGTGTCTTCTTGTATTCTTACGCTATGTGGTTAATAAACTTACTCTAAACATCCAAGTGAACATCAAGTGGTTCATTAATGAAATATATAATATTATTTAATTCCTTTGGCCTATCCTTAGATTTTAAGAAATATTATATAAAAAACAATATAGTATTTTTTTTTAAAAATAATTTATGTCAATTTTGACATTATTTGGTATTTTGTTTTTGTGAAAGTCATAACAATCATATCAATTCAAAAAAATTTATCTAATAAACCGTAACATGTCATATTATACTATAAAATTAGTTTAATTCATAAAAGTCTCAAATTAAATTTATTTGGATATTTATAACATCAATTATTTTAACCTTTCATTAAAAAGTTAATTACTACATCATCATTGTGTCATAAATAAATTTAATTATTTAATGTCTAAAAATTATAAATAAATTACCATTATGTATGAAATTGTTTTATATTTATAATTAATATTTATTGTCTAATTTATCTTATGTGAAACCATATATTAAAAATGGTTTAGTTATTAAACTTTGAATTTTACATTTTAACTCATCTTTAAATAAAATAATAATAAATGTCCTAATATAATACTAGTGGACCTAAAGGATTGTATTTTATTCTTAAGGTTTTTTCTGGTAAAATTAAACTTATCCAATAGAATTATAACATATGTTAGGGTAATTATAATATCATTTTTACCCTTAATACCCAATTTAATTTTAACTGTGGTAAATAAAAGTCAAAAGTTACTATTCACAAAAAATTATTTTCGTCTTATTAAACCACATTTTACTTACTAATATTAACCACGTCTTTTGTTATTTTGAAATTCAACTAACAGAAGAGGTAAAATTATATTTTACGAAAATTTGCAAATGCTCCTAGAAGGTGGGTTAAAGACGGTAAAAAGTTCAATAAAATTTTATACATCTAATTTTATAATAAAAATGACACCAATGAATTATATTGAACTAATATAGGTATTATGTATCTATTTCTACTTAAAATAAATTTAAATAAAAAGTCGGTTTTAAATAATAACGTAGTGTTTTTCACTATTCATCAAAATTGAATGTTTTCAGAAAAATACCAAAAATTCACCCAAAGATAATTTTGATATTCCAAATTCAAAAATGAATTCTTTTTTAGAAAATTAATAAAATAGAAGTTTCATTAATTAATTTTAAATTAATTCCCATTGTCAAAACAAAAAAGCGGGTTTTTAAAAAAGTAAAAACTATCAAAATATTGACATGTGTTTATATCAAATCTAAATGTGAAATTACTTATAATGACCAAAATTGTATTAAATGATAAAAATATAATCTAATTATAGTTAAAAACCATTCAAATGTATAATTTAACACTATAAATTATTTTGATTAAAAAAGTTGTTTTCAATTAAAATCTAGGATTTTTCACTATTTACCAAAATATGAAAGATATCAGAAAAACACAAAAAAATTATCAAAACTAAATTTTTATCTCCCGATTATAATGGAGAAGTTTATTTTGTCCAATTGAATATATAAAAGTGTTAAATATTGGATTTAAAAATGGTTCGACATTAAAAGGTGGTAAAAATGCATTTTCAGAAAAATACTTCCTTTATCTGAAAAATTGAATTTGTTTCTTATATTATGTCTAAGAAACACATAATATAGATGTTAAAATTATATATAGGATAAAAAACTTAAATTTCAGCTAATACTATTCATAACTGCTTTTTGAACGACTAGTTTGGTAAGTCGTGGTGCGCTCGAACTGAGTGTTGCGTGTAGTGCATGTTATTGAATTACTTTGAAGAGATAACATACTATAAAATCACGGGGTGTCACATTCTCACCTCCTTCAATAAATTTCATCCTCAAAATTTGAAATTGTTCTTTGAAAATAAAAGGTTAAAAATAGAAAAATACATTTTTAGAAAACCCACATCAGAAATTGGGTTAATAAAATTTAGTCTTAATAAGAGGGAAAGGGAAATGAAAAAGCCACCACCAAATTATGATCTTGATTAAGAGAACACTGGTGGAAATTAGAGACACATAATTAGAGGAAAAACGAAAATATTTATAGGGAGTGATTGAGGTCATCAATCATAAAAAAGTGTAAAATTAAGGGCCTCAAAGCCATCAATCTATGATGATTTAAAATGTCATCAGTTCAAAAAAACATAAGTTATTAGGATAACAAATTTTTGGTTTTAAGATCCCTTCCCTAAAGTTTAAAAATTAATTTATTCATATAATAAGATGGAAAAATCATACTTTATAAGTTTAGTTTCATCCTTTAACTAATTCCTACCACAATCTCATCTTTCACTCCAAAAGATAATAGAATTAATTTTTTTCTATTTTGTTTATTCGTATAGGGTTCCAATAATGAATTTATAATTCATTTTTCAGACTATTTAAAAACAACTACACTATACAAACCAAGAGAGCATGTAGGCCAGTGGTAGGTGATGCACCCTTATCGCCTTTTGGTTACGGGTTCAAGTCTCGTGGTATTTCCGGACACGACTGGTTGTCACCCAACTTCCGGGTTTTACTTTTTTAACAATCCAAATAATATCTTAAGAAATGATTTAACCATAACGATAGTATCCATTGTTAAACTTAATCAATTCTAACCTTTAGTCTTATCCAAAATAATTTTGTCTAAACTCATAGTCCAAAAATTTATAAGGAAGGTAAACAAAATGAATATCTTTTTTTCGGTGTAATAACATGTGAATACCTTCATCATGTATTCTTTTAAAACATGGTAATACCCTGAATTACCATAAAACCTTGTTGATTACATTCATTCTCCCTTATTACTTATAGAATACTGGATATACTCCTTATATCCAAAAATTTTGTATACTCTAACAAAAATGGAATAAACAAACAATTAATTAGTTTCAAAGTAGTTAAGAATGTCGAATATAATATATCCAAATCAATCATATCTTATTACAAAATCAATACCTCAGTATCAAAACCATATTAAGGTTTATGTTTCCTTCAACCATGTATTTTCCAAGAAGTTTAACTTGATATTGAGTCTCTTTTTTTAGTACCACACAGTCTCAAATCCTCAAGGAAATAGTACTACTATACAATCATTATTTATTTCCATAATTCATATAATTGGTACATCATCGATACAACACTCAAATGGCATGATTTTTTAAAAACATCCTAAGAAAACTAGTCATTACTTTTCATATGTGGTAGTCTCATAACTTGATTATTATCCAATATCATCATTTGGGCATACTCTGATGATTTGGGCATTGATTCACGTAGTGTCCCAACTCTTTTCAGATGAAGCATTGTACATTTAAAACTCTTTTCTTACCCTTTCAAGAACGTACTCCGTGTCCTTTTTCTCCACACTTATAACAAACTCCCATTCCCTTCAAGCACTTACCAAGGTGATTATTTCCACAGTTATCACATATGAAAAAATCCTTCTTTCCCCTCTTCCCTTTATCCATCTTTCTCTCTACCATATTTTTCTTCTCTTACTTCCCTTCAAATCCATAAGACTCATAGAATTCATTACTTATCTTATTAACACATGACTATATTTCTTCATATGATGAGAATACCTGGGAGACTATTTCCCTTCTTAATTTTGTCCTAATAACATTAATGATATGATCCTTCTTACTCTTTGGATCATACGTATTGTTGGAGTTATCATTTCTTCTACTGGGCGCGATTTCTAAACAATGACATACACTAGATTACTTTATGAATATAAATACATAATTCCAAACTTGTAAAACACTTAACATAAATTGAACAGTTTATGGATATAATCCATAATCATAAAAAGGTTTTCTTTGAGGAAGTACATACTCATAAATCCTTCATAATAGTTTGTAAAGAAAATGAGAATTATCCTAAGCATATCCCCCGGGAGTGTAATAACCAAGAGTGCAGCAAGACCCATTGTCGTGCACCAGTTCCCATTCGATTCTAGCTCAAAGTGGTGTTTTCAGGTTTTACCCGTAGGTACATCTATTCCAGAGCCGCCTCTACCTGCTTGTATCCAGACATGGATGTATTTCTTGTAAAACTCACAAAATCTCTACATCACCAAAATTTTAGGAAGTCCTTCTATACTAATCCTCAAAGTCAATCTTAGGGTAGTGTTCTCTAATCAGATTTTTTCTAAATATAGCTTCCAAGGTTTGTACTAAACTTCCTTTTATAACAACTGTAATGCCCCGACCCTAGTTACCCAGAGTCGGTTCATTATTTTAATACATTGACAAGATTACAAGAATCAAGTCCTGAAGGACTGATCAGTTTAGCATTCTTGGGAAATAGATTACATACATGAACGTTAGATTACACTTTCTAACATACAATACAACATAGATAGTTCTTTGAGAACTCCATTGTTCCCTTATCTAAACCCTTCATCTCAATCATAAAACACTTCTTAGGATACTAAGAAATTAAAACATAATAAAGAGGTTAGATCAGATGCTTAGTAAGGGTAAATAATTTAGCAAAAGTTATAATATTTTTAGGAAAGTTGTGTAATAAAAAAATAGTCTTTTAAACATAAAATTGAACATAATATGGAAAAAATAAATAAAAAATTACCATTTAATCATGCACATGTATATTCTACTAGTCTAATAATCACATGTAATAACTAATTTTATAACGAGGGAATTCATAATACCGGATATCATAACCACATAGTCATGGTCTCATACTATGACTAAAAATAATTTTTTTCCAAGGCCTTGTACAAAGACACTATTTTGTCTCGTGAGACCTACCGATGCATCGAGGAGCTATAACAGGCTCCACTGGTCACTTACTAAGTCCAATGCATTCCTCATATGAGAAGGTTTAAACATAACATAAACATTCGTATTAAAACTAGCATACGAAATGTAAATAATTTACCCATAAACCATGAATGGTATAAAAATAACACATCCACAGTCAAACATATCAAAAATCCATAAATATATTATATAATATTTGTATCATAATAAATCAACTTCAAACAAGTTTAAAATCCATCAAAGGATGTTGAAATGGATGAAAATGATAAGTAAAATGCTTTCAGAGAAATACCCCTTTTTCATGAAATCATTTAAAAGTATCACAATTTATAAAGAAAGTCATTAAAAATATATTTTTGAATCAAAGTTTCCCATACCACTTTGAATATTTTGAAAATAATTACCATTTCGAAATATTCATGTTCATGTAAATAAATCCTCAAAATCATTTTGAAAACATGGACATTAATTAAACAGGTTTAGAAAGCTAAATCTTTAAAACATTTAAAATGATGATATAGTTAAATACAACCTCCCATAAAACCTTAAAATATTCCTTTTGAAAACATTTTTTTGAAATATGGTTATCTATGATAAGTATGTCCTAGTAAATACTTACACATAAACAATTTTGGATAATAATGAGATTGAGGAAATAACCCTTACCATGCACTTTCTTTCGGTCGAGGGTACGTTTATCCTCCTGTATAACGACCATTGTATGTTATTAAGTTATACCAGAACCATATTCATATTTATTATATCATACATGATTCATTTATGACTTTATACTACCCATTTAATAATTATTTCCATTTTAAATTAACATTTTGGGTAATAATCACTTTCTTTATCATACGTGTTTTAACTTGTTATTCTTGATCGTATCATTTAGATAATGATTTAAATACTTCCAGAATATAAAAAATGATTTATATATAATATCTATTTATAATATAAATATATATAATAGATAGATATATGAAATGGAAAACATCATTTATGGAGACAGTATGCCGTACGTACGCATAAACGCTGTTGTTGTTTTCACATTGTATTGAAAGGAAGTAAGTGATGAGATAAATGTGAATAAATATATACATATATATATATAGTAGAATTATTATGTCATATATTACATAGTTATTATAAATATGTATTTTTATAATCATCGTTGAATGGTTAACATGGAAATGAATCTCATCGTGTCGTGGAGACGGTAATCCGTACGTACGCATGAGCAGAAATATCATTATTTTGATGGTGAGATTGTATATAATTGGATGTTATATAATATATAAAGAATAATTAAAATGTTATATTTATTATTTACATCAGTTATACTCATTATTATGCCCATCAAAATAATGAGGTGTTTGAATAACAAACTACACCACGACGTGGAGACGGTAAGCCGTACATACGCATGTATGGTGACTTTTTCATTTATAGGATGAATAGAATAAAGAATATGGTTGTACCATATTTATAATAACATAATAGTATTTAGAAAGAACTGATTTTATTATTTTGGTATGGAAATATTAAATAAATAGGAAGTAAAAGAAAAAAATAACTTGAAAGAGGATGGTGAAATTATTACCTCTTCTTCGGGTGTTTCCATTTGAGTTGATCAAAAGGTCTCCTTAGGTTGGATTTATGATCAAAGAAAGGAATCTAGGTTAAAGTGAGGGAAGTTGGGAGGATATTTGAGTAGCATTTAGCCAATCCAAATGCCTTTGGAGGTGTGATTTTGAGAGAAGGGGATGTTTCCTTTTATAAGAGGGGTGAGGGTCACTTTAGGAAAAGTTTAAAATATAATTTTATTATAAAATAATTTTAGTTTTATAATGGATCCAAATTAATTTATTTAGAAGATATGGTGGGTATGGGTCTAAATACTCTCAAACAATAGGTTTTAGACAAGTTTAGGTCACCATATTAACATTATCTTTTATATTTAACTATTAGTTAAATAGTTTAACTTTTACCGTGTCTTCTTGTATTCTTACACTATGTGGTTAATAAACTTACTCTAAAATTACGAGAGAAACTCAAGTGGTTAATTAATGACATATATAATATTCTTTAATTCTTTTTTCCTAACCTTAGATTTTAAGAAATAATCTATCAAAAAATAATATAGTATTTTTTAAAAAAAATTAATTTATATCAATTTTGACATTATTTTGTATTTTTTTGTGAAAGTCATAACAACCATATAAATTAAAAAAAAATTATCTAATCAACTGTAAAATGTCATATTAACCAATAAAATTAACGGAATTCATCAAAAGTCTCAAATTAAATTTATTTGGATATTTATAACATCAATTATTTTAACCTTTCATTAAAAAGTTAATCACTACATCCTCATTGTGTCATAAATAAATTTAATTATTTATTGTCAAAAAATTATAAATAAAATACCATTATGTATGAAATCTCTTTATATTTCTAATTAATATTTATTGTCTAATTTATCTTATGTTTAACTATATATTAAAAATGGTTTAGTTATTAAACATTGAATTTTACAATTTAACACATCTCTAAATAAAATAATAATAAATGTCCTAATCTAATACTAGTGGACCTAAAGGATCATATTTTATTCCTAAGGTTGTTTCTGGTCAAATTAAACTTATCCAATAGAATTAGAACATGTGTTTGGGTAATTATAATATCATTTTTACCCTTAATACCCAATTTACTTTTAACTGCGCTAAATAAAAGTCAAAAGTTACTATTCACCAAAAATTATTTTCATCTTATTAAACCAAATTTTACTTACTAATCTTAACTGTGTCTATTGGAATTTTGAAATTCAACTCACAGAAGAGTTAAAATTATGTTTTATGCAAATTTTCAAATACTCTAGAAGGTGGGTTAAAGACGGAAAAATGTTCAATAAAATTTTATACATCTAATTTTATAATAAAAATGACTCCAATGAATTAAATTGAACTAATATAGGTATTATGTATCTGTTTTGGCTTAAAATATATTTAAATAAAATAAATAATTATTTAAATAAAGAGTCTATTTTAAATAAAAATTCATTGTTTTTCACTATTCATTAAAATTGAATGTTTTCAGAAAAATACCAAAAATTCACCATTAGATAATTTTTATATTAAAAATTAAAAAATGAATTGTTTTTTAGGAAATTTAAAAAATAGAAGTTTCATTAATTAATTTAAAATTAATTCCCATTGTCAAAACCAAAAAGCGGGTTTTTAAAAATGTAAAAACTATCAAAATATTGACATGTGTTTATGTCAAATTTAAATGTGAAATTACTTATAATGACATAAATTGTATTAAATGATAAAAATATTATCTAATTATACTTAAAAACTGCTCAAATTTATAATTTAACACTATAAATTATTTTGATTAAAAAAGTTGTTTTCAATTAAAATCTAGTATTTTTCACTATTTACCAAAATATGAATGTTATCAGAAAAACACAAAAAAATTATCAAAACTAAATTTTTATCTCCTAATTATAATGGAGAAGTTTATTTTGTCCAATTAAATATATAAAAGTGTTAAATATTGGATTTAAAAAGGGTTCAACATTAAAAGGCGGTAAAAATGCATTTTCTGAAAAATACTTCCTTTATCTGAAAAATTGAATTTGTTCTTATATTATATATAAGAAACACATAATATATATTTGTTAATATTATATAGAGGATAAAAAATTAAAAATGCATCTAATACTATTCATACCGGCTTTTTGAAAGACTAGTTTGGTAAGTCGTGGTGCGCTCGAACTCAGTGTTGCGTATAGTGAAAGTTATTGAATTACTTTGAAGAGATAACATACTATACAATCTTGGGATGTCACATTCTCCCCTCCTTCAATAAATTGATTCCTCAAAATTTGAAATTGTTCTTCAAAATTTAAAGTTGAAAAATAGAAAAATACCTTTTTAGAAAACCCACAACGGAAATTGGGTTAATAAAATTTAGTCTTAATAAGAGGGAAAGGGAAATAAAAAAGCCACCACCAAATTATGATCTCTATTAGGAGAACACTGGTGGAAATAAGAGACACATAATTGGAGGAAAAAAGTAAATATTTATAGGGATTGATTGAGGTCATTAATCACAAACAAGTGTAAAATTGAGGGTCCCAAAGCCATCAATCTATGATGATTTAAAATGTCATCAGTTCAACAAAACATAACGTATTAGGATAACCCATTTCTGGTTTTAAGATCCCTTCCCTAAAGATTAAGAATTATTTATTCATATAATAATATGGAAAAAATATACTTTACATGTTTAGTTTCATCCATCAACTAATTCCTACCACAGACTCATCTTTCACTCCAAAAGATAATAGAATTAAAAAATATTCTATTTTTCCTATTCATATAGGGTTCCAATAATGAATTTATAATTCATTTGTCAGAATATTTAAAAAAACTAAATTATACTAACCAAGACATCATGTAGGCCAGTGGTAGATAATGCACCCTTGTCGCCCTTCGGTTTCGAGTTCAAGTCTCATGGTCTTTCTGGACGCGACTGGTTGTCGCCCAACCTCTGGGTTTTACTTTTTATAACAATCCATAAATAATCTTAAGAAATGATTTAACCATAACGATAATATCCATTGTCAAACTTAATCTATTCCAACCTTTAGTCTTATCCAAAATAAATCTTTCCTAACTCATAGTCCAAATATTTATAAGGAAGGTAAACACAATGAATATCGTTTTTTCCATGTAATAACATGTGAATAACTTCATCAAGTATTCTTTTAAAACACGGTAATACCCTGAATTACTATAAAAATTTCTTGATTACATTCATTCTCCATTATTACTTATAGAATAATGGATATACTCCTTATATCCAAATATTTTGTATACTATAACGAAAATAGAATAAACAAACAATTAATTAGTTTCAAAGTAGTCAAGAATATCAAATATAATATATCCAAATCAATTATATCTTATTCCAAAATCACTACCTCAGTATCAAAACCATATTGAGGTTTATGTTTCCTTAATCCATGTATTTTCCAAAAAGTTTAACTTAATATTGATTCACTTTTCTTAGTACCACATAATCTCAAATCCTCAATGAAATAGTACTACTATAAAATCCTTATTTATTTCCATAATTCATATAACTGTTACATCATCGATAAAACACCCAAATGACATAATTCTTTAATAAAAAAATAAGAACACTAGTTATTCCTTTTCATCTGTGGTAGTCTCATAACTTAATTATTATCTAATAGAATCATTAGGGCATACTCTAATGATTTGGACATTGATTCGCATAGTGTCCCAACTTCTTTCAGATGAAGCATTGTACATTTGAAACCTTTTTCTTACCCTTTCAAGAACGTTCTCGGTGTCCTTTTTCTCCACACTTATAACAAACTCTCATTCCCTTCAAGCATTTATCAAGGTGATTCTTTCCATAGTTATAACATAATGGAAAATTCTTCCTTCCCCTATTCCCTTTATCCATCTTTTTTTCTACCATTATTTTCTTCTCTTACTTCCCTTCAAAGCCATAGGACTCAGAGAATTCATTACTTATCTTATTAACACATGACTATATTTCTTCATATGATGAGAATACATGGGATACCATTTACCTTCTAAATTTTGTCCTAATACCATGAATGATATGATACTTCTTACTCTTTGGATCATACGTATTATTGGAGTTCTCATTTCTTCTACTAGGCTCCATTTCTAAACAATGGAATATACTAGATTACTTTATGAATAACAATAAATAATTCCAAACTTTTAAAACACTTAACATAAATTGAACAGTTTATGGATATAATCCATAATCATAAAAAAATTTTCTTTGAGGAAGTATATAATCATAAATCTTTCATAATGGTTTGTAAAGAAAATGAGAATTATCCTAAGCATATCCCGCAGGAGTTTCATAACCAAGAGTGCAGCGAAGCCCATTTTAGTGCACCAATTCCCACTCAAGTCTAGCTTAAAGCAGTGTTTTCGGGTTTTACCCCAAGGTACATCTATACCAGAGCTGCCTCTACCTGATCGCATCCAGAGATGGATATATTGCTTGTAAAACTTACAAAATCTCTACATTACCAAAATTATAAGAAGTTCTTCTATACTAATCCTCAAATTCTATCTTAGGGTAGTGTTCTCTAATCAGAGTTTTTCTAAATCTAGTTTCCAAGGTTTGTATTAAATTTCCTCTGATATCAACTATAACACCCCAACCCCAGTTACCCAAAGTCGATGCATTATTTTAATAAATTGACATGATTATAAGGAATCAAGTCCTGAAGGACCAATCAGTTTAGCATTCTTGGAAAATTGATTACATACATGAACATTATATTACACTTTATAACATACAATACAACATAGATATCTCTTTGAAAACGCCATTGTTCCCTTATCTTAACCCTTAATCTCAATCATAAAACACTTCTTAGGATCCTAGGAAATTAAAACATAAGAAAGCGGTGAGATCAGATACTGAGTAAGGGTAAATAATTTAGCGGAAGCTATAAAATTTTTAGGAAATTTATTTAATAAAAACAATATTCTTTTAAACATAAACATGAACATAATATGAAAACAATTAAAAAAAATTACCATTTAAACATGAACATGTATATTCTACTAGTCGAATAATCACATGTAATTACTAATTTTATAATGAGGGAATGCATAATGCTTGACATCATAA
Organism: Viscum album; assembly: GCA_963277665.1. Taxonomy (NCBI): domain Eukaryota; kingdom Viridiplantae; phylum Streptophyta; class Magnoliopsida; order Santalales; family Viscaceae; genus Viscum; species Viscum album. The sequence goes on along the minus strand of OY728155.1, from coordinate 2,128,952,674 downwards.
CCACATAGTCAAGGCCTCATGCTAAGAATATGAATAAATTTTTTTTCCAAGGCCTCGTACAAAGACAGTAGTTTGTCTCATGAGACCCACTGATGCATCAAGGAGCTATATCAGGCTCCACCCGTCACTTACTAAGTCCAATGCATTCCTCATATGAAAAGGTTTAAACATAACATAAACATTCGTATTAAAACTAGCATACGAAATGTCAATAATTTAACAATAAACTGTGAATGGTTTAAAAATAACACATCCATAGTAAAACATATAAAAAAACCTTCAATATAATATAGAATATTTGTATCATAATAAATCAACTTCAAACATGTTTAAAATCCATCAAAGGATGTTGACATAGATGAAAATGATAAGTAAAATGCTTGGATAGAAATACCCCTTTTTCATGAAATCGATTAAAAGTATCAAAATTTATAAAGGAAGTCATTAAAAATAGACTTTTGAATCAAAGTTTCCCATAACACTTTGAAACTTTTAAAAAGAATTATCATTTCAAAACATTCATGTAGATGTAAATAAATCCTAAAAATCATTTTGAAAACACGGACATTAATTAAAATGGTTTAGAAAGATAAATACTTTAAATATTTAAAATGATGATATAGTTAAATAGAACCTCCAATAAAACCTTAAAAGATTCCTTTTGAAAACATTTTTATGAAATATGGGTATCGATGATAAGTATGTCCCATTAAATACTTACACATAAACAATTTTGGATACTAATGAGATTGAGGAAATAACCCTTACCTTGCAATTTCCTTTGGTCGAGGGTATGATTATCCTCCTGTATAATGACCATCGTATGTTTTTAAGTTATACCAGAACCATATTCATATTTATTATATCATACATGAATCATTCATGACTTTATACTACCCATTTAATAATTATTTCCATTTTAAATTATCATTTTGGGTAATAATCGCTTTCTTTATCGTACGTGTTTTAACTTGTTATTCTTGATCATATCATTTAGATCATGATTTAAATAATTCCAGAATATAAAAAATTATTTATATATAATATATATTTAGAATATAAATATGTATAATAGATAGATATATGAAATTGAAAACACCGTTTATGGAGACGGTAGGCCGTACGTACGCATAAACGCTGTTTCTGTTTTCATATCTTATTGAAAGGAAGTAAGTGATGAGATAAATGTAAATATATATATATATACATATCCCATAGAATTATTATGTCATATATTACATACTTATTAAAAATACGTATTTTTATAATGATTGTTGAATGGTTAATGTGGAAATGAATCTCATCGTGTCTTGGAGACGGTAATCCGTACATATGCACGAGCGGAAATATAATTATTTTGATGGTGAAAATGTATATAATTGGATGTTATATAATATATAAAGAATAATTAAAATGTTATATTTATTATTTACATCAATTATACTCATTATTATACCCATCTAAATAATGAGGTGTTTGAATAAAAAACTACACCACGACGTGGAGACGGTAAGCCATACATATGCACGTATGATGACTCTTTCATTTATAGGATGGATAGAATAAAGAATATGATGTACCATATTTATAATAAAATAAAAGTATGTATAAGGCATTGCATTTATTATTTTTTTATGGAAATAATAAATAAATAGGAAGTGGAAGAAGAAAATAACTTGAAAGAGGGTGGTGAAATTATTACCTCTTCTTCAGGTGTTTCCATTTGAGTTGATCAAAAGGGATCCTTAGGTTGGATTTATGATCAAAGTAAGGACTATAGGTTTAAGTGAGGGAAGTTGGGAGGATATTTGAGTAGGGTTTAGCCAAGCCAAATGGATTTGGTGGTGTGATTTTTGAGAGAATGGGAAGTGCCCTTTTATAAGAGGGTGAGGGTCACTTTAAGAAAAGTTTAAAATATTATTTTATTATAAAATCATTTTCGTTTTATAATGGATGAAAATTAATTTATTTAGAAGATAAGGTGGGTATGGGTATAAATACTCTCAAACAATAGGTTTTAGACAAGGTCATGTCACCATATTAACCTTATATTTTAGTTTTAACAATTAGTTAAATAGTTTAACTTTTACTGTGTCTTCTTGTATTCTTACACTATGTGGTTAATAAACTTACTCTAAACTTCCAAGAGACCCTCAAGTGGTTCATTAATGAAATATATAATATTATTTAATTCATTTTTCCTAACGATAGATTTTGAGAAATATTATATCAAAAAATAATATAGTATTTTTTTAAAAAGAATTAATTTATTTCAATTTTGACATTATTTGGTATTTTGTTTTTGTGAAAGTCATAAAAACCATATCAATTCGAAAAAAATATCTAATCAACCATAACATGTCATATTAACAAATAAAATTAGTGTAATTCATCAAAAGTCTCAAATTAAATTTATTTGGATATTTATAACGTCAATTATTTTAACCTTTAATTAAAAAGTTAATTACTACATCATCATTGTGTCATAAATAAATTTAATTATTTAATATCTAAAATTTATAAATAAAATACCGTTATGTATAAAATATGTTTATATTTCTAATTAATATTTATAGCCTAATTTATCTTATGTGTAACCATATATTAAAAATGGTTTAGTTATTAAAATTTGAATTTTACATTTTAACTCATCTATAAATAAAATAATAATAAATGCCCTAATCTAATACTAGTGGACCTAAAGGATCTTTTTTTATTCATAAGGTTGTTTTTGGTAAAATTAAACTTATCCAATAGAATTATAACCTGTGTTAGGGTAATTATAATATCATATTTACCCTTAATACCCAATTTACTTTTAACCGTGGTAAATAAAATCAAAAGTTACTATTCACCGAAAATTATTTTCATCTTATTAAACCACATTTTACTTACTAATATTAACCGTGTCTCTTGGAATTTTGAAATTCAACTCACAAAAGAGGTAAAATTATGTTTTATGCAAATTTGCAAATGCTCCTAGAAGGTGGGTTAAAGACGGTAAAAAGTTCAATAAAATTTTATACATCTAATTTTATAATAAAAATGACTCCAATGAATTAAATTGAACTAATATAGGTATTATGTATCTATTTTTTTATTAAAATAAATTTAAATAAAATAAATAATTATTTAAATAAAAAGTCGGTTTTAAATAATAACGTAGTGTATTTCACTATTCATCAAAATTGAATGTTTTCAGAAAAATACCAAAAATTCACCCTAAGCTAATTTTGATATTCAAAATTCAAAAATGAAATATATTTTAGAAAATTCAAAAAAATAGAAGTTTCCTTAATTAATTTAAAATTAATTCTCATTATCAAAACCAAAAAGCGGGTTTTTAAAAATGTAAAAACTATCAAAATATTGACATGTGTTTATGTCAAATTTAAATGTGAAATTACTTATAATAACCAAAATTGTATTAAATGATAAAAATATAATCTGATTATACTTACAAACCGTTCAAATGTATAATTTAACACTATAAATTATTTTGATTAAAAAAGTTGTTTTCAAATAAAATCTTGTATTTTTCACTATTTACCAAAATATAAAAGTTATCAGAAAAATCCCAAAAATTTATCGAAACTAAATTTTTATCTTCTGATTATAATGAAGAAGTTTATTTTGTCCAATTTAATATATAAAAGTGTTAAATATTGGATTTAAAAAGGGTTTAACATTAAAAGGCGGTAAAAATGCATTTTCTGAAAAATACTTCCCTTATTTGAAAAGTTGAATTTGTTCTTATATTATGTCTAAGAAACACATAATATAGATGTTAAAATTATATAAAGGATAAAAAATTCAATATGAAGATAATACTATTCATAACCACTTTTTGAACGGCTAGTTTGGTAAGTCATGGTGCGCTCGAACTCAGTGTTGGGTGTAGTGCAAGTTATTGAATTACTTTTAAGAGATAACGTACTATAAAATCTTGGGGTGTCACATTATACCCTCCTTAAATAAATTTCATCCTCAAAATTTGAAATTGTTCTTCTAAAAAAAATGTTAAAAATAGAAAAATACCTTTTTGGAAAACCCACATCCGAAATTGGGTTAATAAAATTTAGTCTTAATAAGAGGGAAAGAGAAATGAAAAATCCACCACCAAATTATGATCTCGATTAGGAGAACATTGGTGGAAATTAAGGACACATAATTGGAAGAAAAATGTAAATATTTATAGGGAGTTATTGAGGTCATCAATCACGTACAAGTGTAAAATTGAGGGCCTCAAAGACATCAATCTATGATGATTTAAAAGTTCATCTGTTCCAAAAAACATAAGGTATTAGGATAACAAATTTTTGGTTTTAAGATCCCTTCCCTAAATTTTAATAATTAATTTATTCATATAATAAGATGGAAAAAATATACTTTACAAGTTTTGTTTCATCCTTCAACTAATTCCTACCACAAACTCATCTTTCACTCCAAATGATAAAAGAATTAATTTTTTTTTTCTATTTTTCCTATTCATATAGGGTTATAATAATGAATTTATAATTCATTTGTCAGACTATTTAAAAAAAACTACATTATACAAACCAAGACATCACATAGGCCAATGGTAGGTGATTCACCCTTGTCACCCTTCAGTTGTGGGTTCAAGTCTCATGGTCTTTCCAGACGCGACTGGTTATCGCCCGACCTCCGGGTTTTGCTTTTTATAACAATCCAAAAATAATCTTAAGAAATGATTTAACCATAATGATAGTATCCATCTTCAAACTTAATCTATTCCAACCTTTAGTCTTATCCAAAATACTTCTGTCCAAAATCATAGTCCAAAAATTTATAAGGAAGGTAAAAACAATGAATATCTTTTTTTTCGTGTAATAACATGTGAATAACTTCATCATGTATTCTTTTAAAACACAGTAATTCCCTGAATTACCATAAAACCTTATTGATTACATTCATTCTCCCTTACTACTTATAGAATACGGGATATACACCTTATATCCAAAAATTTTTATACTCTAACAAAAATGGAATAAACAAACAATTAATTAGTTTCAAAGTAGTCAAGAATATCGAATATAATATATCCAAATCAATCATATATTATTCCAAAATCACTACATCAGTATCAGAACCATATTAAGTTTTATGTTTCCTTCAACCATGTATTTTCCAAAATGTTCAACTTGATATGGAGTCACTTTTCTTAGTTCCACACAATCTCAAATCCTCAATGAAATAGTACTACTATACAATACTTATTTATTTCCATAATTCATATAACTGGTACATCATTGATACAACACTCAAATGACATAATTCTTTAATAAAAACATAAGAACACTAGTCATTCCTTTTCATCTGCGGTAGTCTCATAACTTGATTATTATCCAATAGCATCATTTGGGCATACTCTGATGATTTGGACATTGATCCACTTAGTGCCCCTACTCCTTTTTGATGAAGCATTGTATATTTGAAACCTTTTTCTTACCCTTTCAAGAACGTACTCTATGTCCCTTTTCTCCACACTTATAAAAAAATCCCATTCCTTTCAAGCATTTACCAAGGTGATTCTTTCCATAGATATCACATATGGGAAAATCCTTCTTTCCCCTCTTACCTTTATCCATATTTCTCTCTACCATAATTTTCTTCTATTACTTCCCTTCAAAGCCATAGGGCTCAGAGAATTCATTACTTATCTTATTAACACATGACTATATTTATTCATATGATGGGAATATGTGGGAGAATATTTCCCTTCTAAATTTTTTCCAAATACCATGAATGATATGATCCTTATTACTCTTTGTATCATACATATTATTGGAGTTCTCAATTCTTATACTAGGTGCCATTTCTAAACAATGACATACACTAGATTACTTTATGAATAGAAATACATAATTCCAAACTTGTAAAACACTTAACATAAATTGAACAGTTTATGGATATAATCCATAATCAAAAAATGTTTTCTTTGAGGAAGTATATACTCATAAATCCTTCATAATGGTTTGTAAAGAAAATTATAATTATCCTAAGCATATCCTCCGGGAGTGTCATAACCAAGAGTGTAGCAAGGCCCGTTGTCATGCACCAGTTCTCATTCGAGTCTAGCTCAAAGCGGTGTTTTCGGGTTTTACCTCTAGGTACATCTATTACAGAGCCGCCTCTACTTGCTCGTATCCATACATGGATGTATTGCTTGTAAAACTCAAAAAATCTCCACATTACCAAAATTCTAGGAAGTTCTTTTATACTAATCCTCAAAGTCTATCTTAGGGTAGTTTTCTAATAAGAGATTTTATAAATATAGATTCCAAGGTTTGTACTAAACTTCCTCTGATACCAACTGTAATGCCCAGACCCCAGTTACCCAGAGTCGATGCATTATTTTCATACATTGACATGATTACAAGGAATCAAGTCTTGAAGGACTGACCAATTTATCATTCTTGGAAAATAGATTACATACATGAATGTTAGATTACACTTTATAACATACAATACAACATAGATAGTTCCTTGAGAACGCCATTGTTCCCTTAGCTTAACCCTTCATCTCAATCATAAAAAACTTCTTAGGATCCTAGGAAATTAAAACATAAGAAAGGGGTGATATCAGATGCTCAGTAAGGGTAAATAATTTAGCGGAAGCTATAATTTTTTTAGGAAAGTTGTGTAATAAAAAAAATAGTCATTTAAACATAAACTTGAACATAATATAGAAAAAATAAATAAAAAATTACCATTTAAACAAGAACATGTATATTCTACTAGTAGAATAATCACATGTAATAACTAATTTCATAATTAGGGAATGCATAATTCCGGAAATCATAACCACATAGTCATGTCCTCATGCCAAGACTACAAATATTTTTTTTCCAAGGCCTTGTACAAAGACACTAGTTTGTATCATGAGACCTACCAATGCATCGAGGAGCTATAGTGGGATCCAACCATCACTTACTAAGTCCAATGAATTCCTCATATGAAAAGGTTTAAACATAACATAAACATTTGTATTAAAAATAGCATACGAAATTTCAATAATTTACCCATAAACTGTGAATGGTATAAAAATAACACATCCACAGTCAAAAATATAAAAATCTTTCAATATAATATAGAAGATTTGTATCATAATAAATCAACTTCAAACAAGTTTAAAATCCATCAAAGGATTTTTACATAGATGAAAATGATAAGTAAAATGCTTTGAGAGAAATACCCCTTTTCATGAAATCGTTTAAAAGTCTCACAATTTATAAAGGAAGTCATTAAAAATAGATTTTTGAATCAACATTTACCATACCACTTTGAAACTTTTTATAATAATTATCATTTAAAAACATTCATGTTCATGTAAATAAATCCTAAAAATCATTTTTAAAACATGGAAATTAATTAAAAGGGTTTCTAAAGATAAATCTTTAAAACATTTAAAATGATGATATAGTAAAATATAACCTCCCATAAAACCATAAAAGATTCCTTTTAAAAATATTTTTATGAAATATGGGTCAAGGGTACGTTTATCCTCCTGTATAATGACCATTGTATGTTATTAAGTTATACCAGAACCATATTCATATTTATTATATCATACATGATTCATTTTTGACTTTATACTACCCATTTAATAATGATTTCCATTTTAAATTAACATTTTGGGTAATAATCAATTTCTTTATCGTACGTGTTTTAACTTGTTATTCTTGATCGTATCATTTAGATCATGATTTAAATACATCCAGAATATAAAACATGATTTATATATTATATACATTTAGAATATAAATATTTATAATAGATAGATATATGAAATGGAAAACACCGTTTATGGAGACGGTTGGTCGTACGTACGCATAAACGCTATTTCTGTTTTCATATCGTATTGAATGGAAGTAAGTGAATGAGATAAATGTAAATACACACACACAAACATATATATTTACAATATCATTATTATGTAATATATTACATACTTATTAATAATATGTATTTTTATAATCATCATTGAATAGTGAACATTGAAATGAATCTCATCGTGTCGTGGAGACGGTAATCCATACGTACTCACAAGCGAAAATATCATTCTTTTGATGGTAAAACCATATATAATTGGATGTTATATCATATATAAATAGTAATTAACATGTTATATTTATTAGGTACATTAGTTATACTCATATTTATACCCATCCAAATGATGAAGTGTTTGAATAACAAACTACACCACGACGTGGAGACGGTAAGCCGTACGTACACACGTATGGTGACTTTGTCATTTATAGGATGGATAGAATAATGAATATGGTTGTACCATATTTATAATAACATAGAATTATGTATAAGGTACTAGAGTTATTATTTTGGTATGGAAATAACAAAGAAAGAGGAAGTGGAAGAAAAAAATAACTTGAAAGAGGGTGGTGAAACTATTACCTCTTCTTCTGGTGTTTTCTTTTGATTTGATCAAAAGGGATCCATAGGTTGGATTTATTATCAAATTAAGGACTCTATGTTGAATGGAGGGATGTTGATAGGATATTTAGGTGGTTTTTGTCCAAGCCAAATGGCTTTGGAGGTGTGATTTTGAGAGAAGGTGAAGTGCTCTTTTATAAGAGGGGTGAGGGTCACTTTAGGAAAAGCTTAAAATATTATTTTATTATAAAATAATTTTAGATTTATAATAGATACAAATTAATTTATTTAGAAGATAAGTTGGGAATGAGTTTAAATCCTCTCAACCAATAGGTTTTACACAAGTTTAGGTCACCATATTAACCTTATCTTTTATATTTAACTATTAGTTAAATAGTTTAACTTTTACCATATCTTCTTGTATTCTTACACAATATGGTTATTAAAATTACAATAAAATTCCAAGAGAACCTAAAGTGGTTCATTAATGAAATATATAATATTATATAATCCTTTTAGACGAACCTTATATTTTAAAGAATATTATATCAACCAATAATATAGTATTTGTTTTAAAAATTAATTTATGTTAATTTTGAAACTATTTGTTATTTTGTTTTTTTGAAAGTTATAACAAAATTATCACTTTGTAAAAAACTTATCTAATCATTATTAACATGCCATATTAACCTAGAAAATTAGTGGAAATCATCAGAAGTCTCAAATTACATATATTTGGATATTTATAACATCAATTATTTTAACCTTTTATTAAAAAGGTAATTAATGCATCATCATTGTGTCATAAATAAATTTAACTATTTAATATCTAAAAATTATAAATGTTGACCTCACCTGTTTTGATAATCCCAATTATGATTTCATATACTTTGATAGTCTCAATATATTGTTTTTCTATATATTAATTCTTTCAATATGTGATCAAGATGATAATAATATTAAAACAATACCTGAGATATGTTAATCCATGTCTATCTATGTTTATATGAGTTCTGAAGTTCTTATAAGCCATTCGAATATGATTTTCATAAAAACAGATAAGTATAAGTCACTGATCTGCGTATAGCTACTGATAAAGAGCTACCGGTACTCATTCTACCGATAGACCTAGTCTACCGATAGACAGAGTCACCGATACACAAAGGTCACCGATATGTATAGAGCTACCGATGTGCATGTCTACCTGTAGTTACCTATAGAGTAAGCCTGCTGATACGAGTACTGACAATCACAAACCAGAGCTACCGATATGAGGAAGTTTACTGATAGAACCAATCTACTGAGCTACCGACTGACACAATCTACCAATACAAGTATAAAGATACTAATAGAACCAGTCTACCGAGCTACCGACTAACAAACAGACCAGAGCTACCGACAGAAAAGACCTACCGATAGACAGAAGTCTACCGATAGATCCAGTTCACAGATAGTTACCGATAGAGTAAGTCTACCGATACAAGTACAGTCACCGATACATCGAGAAACCGATGGAACGAAGTCACTGGTATATAGAGCAACCGATGCAAGATCAAAGAGCTACCGATGGAAGGACATGCTACACAAAGTCCACCGTACACATTTACCAAAACGAGCTACTAATTGACTAACCAGTAAAACTCTATACTCTCAATACTATTTCTTTATTAAGCTAATGGTTACATTTGATTTTTTAATGCATTCAATGTTATTTAATGAATTATGTTTCCATGTCAGGAAACTGTACCTAGTACCCATGCAAAAAGTAATCATTCCTTTTTTTCGGAGCTGAAAGCTAAAAAAAGGGAAGATAAAGACACAGAAGAGAAGAGAACACTGGGTGTGCATACAACAAGAATTAAGGAACTAAGAAGGCACATAGGTGAAAAAGATAAGAGCTGAACATCATTCAAATGTGGAGCATTTTTCACTAGCCTACATCCATACTCCAAGAATCCTGGACATACACAAAGAAACTTATTCTAGAGAGAAACAAAAACTGCATCTTGAGTGAAGAACTACAAAAAACACTTCATGCACTCAGGCTGCTAAGTTGAACCTGAAATCAAGGAAGAAAACGACACTCTATTTTTTGAGCAGAAACCAGAGAAGGACTCAAAAGCTTATCAGACAAATAAAACGAGTCCAAAGATGCACTTCTAATCAGTAAAGCTTTTCTGAAATCTCTCTCACTTTCTTTAGTGATTCCATCATTACATTTTGAGTAGTGTGTGTAACCTGTTTATTTTACACACACACTGTCTTCTGAGGAAAACTGGAGGAATCTTAAATCCTCAGTCAAACTTCATAACCCTTTATTTCCCACTGTGGATAGTGGTAGAGGTCGAGTAAGACCTAGACAAACTATGTTCTGTTGTTTGTGTTTCCCACGTAGAACTGTGGTGGAGGTATTTGGACCTGGACAGTAGTGTACTGCTGTTTACCCCCGATCCATGGTGTGGATCAATTTATATAAATTTTTTAGAAGACTAAGTCTCAGCTTGAGACTGAACCTCTTGGTTATATCTGCTATTCTTTTTAGTTTAATTCATAAGCATACTATATATATTTATTTCATAATCCGCTGCTATTACATTGAAATACAAAACTATTTTAAAGCTACTTTGATAGTTAAATTAGGAAGTTTTTATACTTATTTTAAACTAGTAAGTTAGTTTCAAAAGTTAATTTAATATTCAGATTAAGTCAACTGAGACCAAATCAATCTTTGAGAAACTGATTGAACATTTACACTCTCTATAGATTCACTAAAGTTTAACTTTGTTTTCAAATTGGGGGATTTTAAGAGAAATATTTTTAACAGAATTTTTTATTGGAACTCAATTCACCCCCCTCTTAAGTATCCACTCCGACCAACATTTGGTATCAGAGGACTTTTTTTTGTTAAAGTATTGTTGACATACTCTATTTTCAACTGTGATTTTAGTTTCATCTTTAATGATCTTAAATTTCTGTTAGTTATAAATTTTATCTCTTTAAAATTTCATTTCTAAAATCTAGTTATGGACAATAGACTAGAGGGTGATACTAATAACATGCCACCTTTCTTTAATGGCACTAAATATGCCCAGTGGAAACTTAAGATGAAAATACATTTGGAAATTATGGGTTTTGATATCTAGACTGCTATAGAGTCTCAATATAAAATTCCAGAAACTGAAAGAAGAACTTGGGATTAACCTATAAAGGCTGCTTACAATAATAATTGTAAAGCTATGAATGTCCTGTACTGTGCTTTAGGAGATGAAGAGTTTAATAGAATATCTTCTTGCAAAACTGCCTATGAAATATGATATACTTTGGGTGTTTCTCATGAAGGAACAACTAATGTTAAAGAAATGCGATTGAATACTTATACTATTAAATATGATAATTTTAAAATGAAAACTGATGAAACCATTTCTGATATGTATCTCAGGTTCAATGAGATAGTCAATACAATGAGTTCACTTGGAAAAGCTATTCCAGCTAAGGAAGAAATTATGATACTGAGATGTCTGATAGAACGATGGAGAGACACTTCTGTTTTAATCAGAGAATCATGTGACATTGGAGCACTGCCTGTAAAAGAGTTTATTGGTAAATTAATGATATTTTAGGAAGAACTCAAGGTGAATAAAGAGGAAGATGATGAACCAAAAAGAAAATCCATAGCTTTCAAGTTTACTGCTTCTAAGAGTAAAGACAAAGAGACAATGAAAGTACCTACTGAAAGGTCAACTAGTGAAGATTCTGATTCAGATAGTGATGCTGAAATGGCTCAGATAGCCAAAAGGTTTAAGAAGTTCTATTGGAAAAAGAAATTCTTCAGAAAATCTAACTACAAGGGAAAGTATGACAATAAGGGACATTGGAAGGACTGAAAAAAACCAGATAAAGGTGATGAAGTTGTTTGCTACAAGTGTAAAAGGAAAGGACACATCAAGGCTGATTGTCCAAAATTAAAAGTCAAAAATAAATATGATTATAAGGACAAGAAGTACAAGAAAGCTATGAAATCTACTTGGAGTGCTTCAGAAGACAACACAAGTGAATCTGAAATTTCTGATTCTAAGAAGAATCGTGCCAACATGTGTTTCATGACCAACACATCTGAGGTAACTTTAGATACTCCTGTTTTAAATTCCTATTATTATGGAGATGATGCAGAATCTGATTCTGATTCTAAAAATATGTGTAAGGATGACTTATGTGAATACTGAAATATGCTGGAAGAAACATGTATTGAATTTAAATACAAATATAATTCACTTAAGAAACAACATGCTCTTACTTCCAATGTTAAATCTGCCTCTGATATAGAAAAAGTAAAGAATGATCAACTATGAAAGGAAAATACTGAACTAAAAATGCCTAATGGGCAACTTAGAAAGGACTTCGAAAAGTTCACAAATGGAAAATATACTCTAACTCAAATGTTAGGTAAGCAAGATTCACCTAAATACACTACTGGTTTGGGATACCAACCTGGATAAAGAGAGTTCACTAAAACTCGATTTATTCCTAAGTCTGGACAAAATTATGCTTATTCTAATTCTGGAAATTCCTGTGATTCAACTATTTATTCATATGTTTATAGATCAAATAGAGTTTATCTTTCAAAATCTATTGATTCTATAAATTATATGATACCCATAAGACAAATATAGGTACCTAAAGCTTTGATTGCTAACCTATCTGGACCCAAGAAGATCTGGGTACCAAAATCATTTTCTATCTAAATCTGTTTTGTAGGAAACATGCTTAAAGAGTTCTCACAAGAAGGTATGTTACTTGGAAAATGGATGTTCAAGACACATGTCTAGAGATTATTCATGCTTCAAGAGATTAACAAAGGTTCATGGGGGCCATGTCACCTTTGGTGATAATTCTATTGAAAAAATCATCGTCCTAGGCTAGATTGGTAACACTGATTCAATTTTAATTTCTAAATTTTTATTTGTTGATGGACTTAAATATAACATGTTAATTATTTCTCAATTATGTGATGATGGATTTAATTTGTAATTTCAAAATGATTCCTATAATGTTTTTAATTCTAAGAATTTTTTAGTCTTTTCTGCTTTAAGAAATGAAAATATTTATGCTGTTGATTTAAATGCTTTAGCTAAACAACATGTTACTTATTTAAATGCTTTTCATAAAGAATATTGGATTTGGGATAGAAGATTAGGACACTGCAACATCTATTCACTTAGAAAGATGACTAAGAAAAACTTGGTTAGAGACCTACCTAAACTTGAATTCCCAAATGAGAAAGTTTGTAATCCCTGCCAAAAGGGAAAGTAATATAAAGTATCTTTTAAATCAAAGAAAGAAGTTTCAACTTCTCAACCTCTTGAGTTGGTTCACATGAAATTGTTTGGACCTTCTAGAGTTTCTAGTTTAAATGGGAAGCACTATGTCTATGTCCTAGTAGATGACTTTTCTAGATATACTTGGGTATAATTCTTAGCTCACAAAAGTAAAGCCCGTTCTTACTTTGTTAAATACTATAAGTGTGTAGAAAACCTTAGTGGACATAATATTAAAACCCTAAGAAGTGATCATGGCCATGAGTTTGAAAATCCAGAGTTTTAATCTTATTGCTCACACAATGTCTATAGTCACAACTTTTCTGCTCCTGGGACACCTCAGTAGAATGGTGTAGCAGAAAGAAGAAATAGAACCTTTCAAGAAATAGCTAGAACCATGCTCAATGAGTATGACATACCTATTTACTTTTGGGATAAAGTTGTGAATACAACCTGTTATATTATTAATAGAGTCTTAATTAGACCAGTTCTCAAGAAGACCCCATATGAGTTATGGAACAATAGAAAACCTAATGTTAGTTACTTCAGAGTCTTTGGCTGAAAAGTTTCTATTCTTAATACAAAAGATAATCTGGACAAGTTTGCTTCTAAGAGTGATGAAGGAAATTTTCTTGGATATTCTTTAACTAGAAAAGCCTATAGAGTCTTTAATAAGAGAACCAAATGTATGGAAGAATCTGTTCACATCAAGTTTGATGAAACTTATCCACATGAGCCTAAAAACTATCTTGAAAATCTTGAAGAATATTTGAGTGTTCTGGACCTTAATGATAAATCTAAAGAACCTGCTATAAAAATATCCAGTTCTGGACATATTCCAAAATCTGCTTCTGTTGAACCTGAACTTGGAGATGAACCTGAAATTTCTAGTCCTACCTTTACTAGATCAACTAGGATTGTAAAAAATCATCCTTTAGATGCTGTTGTTGGTAATCTTGATAGAGGGACACCGACTAGAGCTTCTCTAAGAAACCAGGTTGAACATCAATCATTTCTTTCACAGCTAAAACATAAAAATATCAATGATGCTATCAATGATGAATTTTGGGTAATGGATATGCAAGAAGAGTTAAATCAATTTGAAAGAAACAAAGTCCGAGAATTAGTTGACAGACCTAAGGACACTTTAACAATAGGAACTAAATGGGTTTTTAGAAACAAAGTTGATGAATCTGGATACATAGTTAGAAACAAATCTAGGCTAGTTTCACAAGGATATAGTCAAGAAGAAGGTATAGACTATGAGGAAACCTTTGCACCTGTAGCTAGATTAGAAGCTATTAGGATCTTACAATCCTATACTGGTCATCTAAATTTCAAGTCATATCAAATGGATGTTAAAAGTGCTTTTCTAAATGGTTTTATTTTCATAGATGTTTTTGTTGAACAACCACCTGGATTTACTAATCCTCATTTTCCAAATCAAGTTTTTAAACTTTCTAAAGCTTTATATGGTCTAAAACAAGCTCCAAGAGCTTGGTATGATAGACTTAGTAATTTTATTATTTCAAAAAGTTTTACTAAAGGGATTGCTGATCCAACTCTTTTTATTAAAATAATTTCTAAAGATTTTTTAATATTTCAAATCTATGTTGATGATATTATATTTGGATCTTCTAAACACTCTTTATGTACTGATTTTTCAAAGAGTATGCAAAATGAGTTTGAGATGACTTTAATGGGAGAACTTAAATATTTTATTGGATCTCAAGTTTTACAAAATGAAAATGGTATTATTTTGAATCAAAGTAAATATACAAAGGACCTTTTAAAACGTTTTGGTTTAGATAGTATTAAGGAAAGTGAAACTCTTATGAGTACAGTTTGTAAATTGGATGCAGATGAAACTGGGAAACCAATGGATCAAACCAATTACATAGGTATGATTGGAAGCTTACTTTACCTTACTACTAGTCGACCAGATATTATGCTTAGTGTGTGTATGTGAGAAAGATTTCAAGCTAATACAAAAAAATCTCATTTACTTGCTATTAAACGAATTTTTAAGTATTTTAAACATACTATAAACTTAGGTTTGTTTTACCCAAAAAGAAAACCCTTTGAGTTAATGAGTTATTCATATGCTGATTTTTATGGTTTCAAGTTAGATAGAAAAAGAACATCAGGAACATGTCATTTATTGGGAAAATCCTTAGTATCTCGGTGTAGTAAAAAGCAGAATTCTGTAGCATTGTCCACTGCCGAAGCTGAATACATAGCTGTTGGTAGTTGCTGTGCACAAATTTTGTGGATGAAACACAATCTTTTGGACTATAGATAAGACTTTAAACATGTTTATATCAACTGTGACAACACTAGTGCAATAAATATCTCGAAGAACCCTGTGTCTCACTCTTGGACCAAACACATTGATATAAGACACCATTTTTTGAGAGATCATTACCAAAAGGGTGATATTATTCTTGAGTTTATAGGTACTGAACATCAACTAGCCGATATTTTCACTAAACCTTCGAGTTCGGAAAGGTTAAGTTACATTAGACATGAGTTACGTATGTTTAACCTTGACCGGTAGCTATTCTCACTGATGTAAAATTCTTACCGATGTAAAATTATCACCGATGTAAAATTATCACCGACGTAAAATTCTCACCGATGTAAAATTCTCACCAATGTAAAATTCTCACCAATGTGAAATTGTCACCGATGTGAAATTCTCACAGATGTGAAATTCTCACCGATGTGAAACTCTCCCTGATGTAACCTCACTGATAGGAATTCTCACTGATAGACCCTACCAAAGATTTCATTGTTTTAAACTTATGTCTGCCGCCAGAATCTGAATCGTTTTTGCGTTATTTCATTTTATTAATTTATTTTATAATTCCTAAATGATAAAACTAAATTCAGAGATTCTTCTCAATCCACCGAGCCTCAAACCTTTACCCTCAAACCTTAGCTCCCAAATCCTTAGAGAACCCTAAATCCTTTGAACCAGCGATGGAAAAAACCAAATTTCCTACCATCAGAGATGACTCTGTTGAGCCGAAAACAAAGAAGCAGAAGACCGAGCAAGAAGAAAGTGGCAGTGTTGCTAGAACTAGGTCGGGGAGACGACCAGTGAATCCTCATCTGTAGAATCGAGTTATTGTGATTGAAAAGGAGCTGTGTGTAGAGTGGCTGCTGCCTAGAAAATCCTTATTGCTAGAAGTACTTGAAGATCAAAAATAGGTAGAGTGTTTTTCGAACAACAATGGCCCCTACTTTCCAAAATTAGTGAAACAGTTTTATGATTTTGTAATAACCTTTGAAAAATCTGAGAATGAAAATCAAGTAACCTATTTTGTGAATGGAAACGAGATATCTTTTTCATCTGTTGAATGGGCTGAGTGCTTAAAAGTTCCACATGAAGGGGTATCTGGATATGTATCGAGAGCCATGCCACCTACCAGTGATATTTTTGACTATGAGTCTGCTTTGGAATATCTGACTGGTGATGGAAGTCAAAGACAAGTAGTTGCTGTAGAAATGGATGGAGAGAAAAGATTGGTGTTCAAATTCATTCAACATGTCTTGATACCGAGGAGAGGAGACTTTTCCAATGTGAGATATCAGGATATCTATCTCCTGCATCTCTTAAGAAATTGTGTAAAAGATAATTTGTGCAGATTTCTAATGATCCATATGGAAGACATGACAAGGACGAAATCAAAGACAAATTCCCTATTCTTTGCTAAGTTAATTTCTGTGATGATCAAGGTAAAAGGGGTAGCTGAGTCTCAAGATGAGACAGTGGTAGTGAAGAATAACTTTTGTATCACCTATACAGACTGCATATACATGAGGATCAATTGGAACCCTTGGAGAGGAGAATGGGCCAATGATGACCAGAAGGTGTAGGACAAATTTAATCATGTGAATCATCCTTCAAGACCTAAGGATGTGAGGGATCCAGGTCTAGGACCTAATGAAGAGGATCCAGAATATAGTGATGATTTAGGAGAGGAAGAGTCCTCTGCTGATGAAGGAGGATACCCTGACTTACCTCCTAGCCCAATTCCTGAAAATCTTGATCAACATAAACCAGATAAAGAAGAAGCTGCTTTAGAGGCTATTGAAGAGGCTGTTGAAGCGACTGCTATAGAAAATGAAGAAGATTTTCATGAAAGTGAAGCATATCTGTCAGCTGATTTGATCCTGAGTCAAGTGATTGGACAATCTTTAGTCTCTACTGAGGATGCAGTATAATTGGAAGAAGTTGTACATAATTCATAGGACCCTCCAGCTACTGTAGAGAAAGAATTGATAATTGAAGATTCTCTGGAAAATGAAAGACCTGCTGATAATGATGAGAATTCTATTATCTTAATTGAGGATGCAGCAGTTGAGGGGGAGCATCAAACCAATGTTGGAAGTGTTACAGTGGCTGCTGGAATTGAAGATTGGGCAGAAGACCCAGGTTTTGTAGTCTGTGGTTTATACTATCTAGATTCAGATAATGAGGTATCTCAAAATAGACCAAAGATTGTTTATAATATTTAATCTGAGTTTTTGCCTGAATATGTGGTTAGAACGCATGACCTAGATACTTTAAAGAAAAATCTTGAGGACAGTTTTGTGGAAGAGGTAAATAATATTGAAGTCTCTCTGGTCTCTTCAGTTCAATCGATTATGACTGACTCAGTGGTTAGTTTAGCATCTGAAAGAGTACCCACTGCAGTTGTACCTGCCGATATGATCACAGGGGCTGATCTGGAATCCTTGAAGGATGAGATAAAATAATCTTTTAATGCCTCGGTTGCTGAGATGAAGCACATTTTTTCTGAAGAGATGAGTATGTTGGAAGGATCTTCTGAACTTTCTCTTGCTTGTAATTTGTCAACCTTCATGGCAGAAATAGTGGAAGAAGTTAAAGATTGCCAGGCTCAAGTTTCTAGACTTGAAGCAGATCTTGAAGCTCTAAAGGAAGCTGTTGTTTATTTAGACTCTTACATGAGCTCAAAATCCCAAGCAGACAAGGACTTATCCTATGTCAAGAGTGTGGTAAGCCATATGGTTTCAGTATGTGAAGGTTTCAAAACTTCTATGAAAGATCATATTTAAACCCAGGATTCCCAAGTTCAAAATCTTAGCAGTGGGTTGACCAAAATCTTCAAAGAGACTATATCTTTCTATGTTGGTTCTCTTTCATCTAAACCCTCTATAGATCTGAATCAAATTCGATATATGATGAAGAAGGAGATTGGTCAAGCTTCAACCAGTGGCTCTGTGGACTCATCCAAGTTGAGCAGAGTTGTGCTTTCTACCATAGATTCAGCCAGAGAGATAATGAATATAGTCCAAGACTACATAAGAGAAGCATATGCCTCTCAGAAAGAAGTGAAAGATAATGTGGAATCCTATTTCTCTATGATTTTCACTAAGAATCAACTCAACAATCACTTCAAACTTCTGTTGGAAAATATGAAGCTGCCTCCTGTCAATCAAGATTTCAAATAGCAAGTTAGCAAGATAAGGGAATTGACTCCAGCGTTAGACAAGTTTATGGAGAACAAGGATGACTTCATATCCTCTATGGAGAGAGGAGGAGGAATAATTATGGATTTCAGAAATCTGTTGCTGCCTTTTCTTCATGTTGATGCTAGGCCAATGATTGTCCCTCCTGCCTTACCAGCCTCTGCCTTTTCTACTTCCCCAGTTCAGATGAATCCTGCACAAGAAATTCGAAGCCTCACTCCTATGATCACACAAAGGACTCCTCAATACAGACCAGGATCAGTTTCTGTGGCTCAACCTCCTATGATCATTTCTGAAATTCCTAATCTCTCACCAGCAACCACTTCACCTGAATCCTCTTCTTCTCCCAAAGAAAAATCTCACATTGAGGACGTGGATTGAACAAGTGTCTAGACTGTTTGATAGGAATTCATTGTATTTTGTTTTATGTCTCTGTACCTTTTTGCAATTTCTAATACAATTGGCATTCCTTTCTTTCTCATTATGCTATTTTTTTTTCTATTTCTTATTGTTTCCCACTTTTTTATTATCACAAAGGGGTAGAAATGTTCTACATGGATATTAAGGGGGAGAAATATTCACCCAGGGGGAAGAAGTATTAAAGGGAGAATAAATAATGGGGAGAAATATTCACCCAGGGGGAAGAAGTCTTAAAGGGAGAATAAATAGTGGGGAGAAATTTTATCTAAGGAACAACCATCATGATTTTCCCTTCTGATACTAGTGATTTTACTTTCATCCTTTGATACCATTTCCTTTAATTCTCTGATACCACTAAATTTTACTTTAGATATCATTGAATTTAATTTTATCTCTAATACTATCACCTTTTCTTCCACCTCTGATCCACTATGTTCTATAACATACTATTTCTCTGAGATAATTGCATTTAATGATATATCCTCTGATAAAACTGCTCACTATTTTTTAAAACAATAATATCATAAGTTGTGATTATCAAAAAGGGGGAGATTGTTGAACTCACCTATTTTTATAATCCCAATTATGCTTTCATATACTTTGATAGTCTCAATCTAATGTTTTTCTATATATTAATTATTTCAATATGTGATCAAGATGATAATAATATTAAAACAATACCTGAGATATGTTAATCCATGTCTATCTATGTTTATATGAGTTCTGAAGTTCTTCTAACCCATTCAGATATGCTTTGCATAAAAACATATAAGTATAAGTCATTGATCTGCGTATAGATACTGATAAAGAGCTACAGATACTTAGTCTACCGATAGACCTAGTCTACCAATAGACAGAGTCACCGATACACAAAGGTCACCGATATGTATAGAGCTACCGATGTGCATGTCTACCAGTAGTTACAAATAGAGTAATCCTGCTGATATGAGTACTGACAATCACAAACCAGAGCTACCGATAGAACCAATCTACCGAGATACCGACTGAAAAAGTCTACCGATACAAGTATAGAGCTACTGAAAGAACCAGTCTACCAAGATACCGACTGACAAATAGACCAGAGCTACCGACAGACAAGAGCTACCGATAGACAAAAGTCTACCGATAGAGCCAGTTCACAGATAATTACGGATAGAGTAAGTCTACCGATACAAGTACAATCACCAATACATTGAGCAACCGATGGAACGAAGTCACTGGTATATAGAGAAACCGATGCAAGATCAAAGATCTACCGATGGAAGGACCTGCTACACAAAGTCCACCGTACACATTTACCAACACGAGCTACTAATTGACCAACCAGTCAAACTCTATACTCTCAATACTATTTCTTTATTAAGCTAACAGTTACATTTGATGTTTTTAATGAATTCAATGTTATTTAATGAATTCTATTTCCATGTTAGGTAACCATACCTAATACCCA
Organism: Viscum album; assembly: GCA_963277665.1. Classification (NCBI taxonomy): domain Eukaryota; kingdom Viridiplantae; phylum Streptophyta; class Magnoliopsida; order Santalales; family Viscaceae; genus Viscum; species Viscum album. Next base: position 2,128,931,578 of record OY728155.1, on the reverse strand, counting down.
TGCAAAAAGTAATCATTCCTTTTTGCCGGAGCTGAAAGCTAAAAAATGGGAACATAAAGACCAATAAGAGAAGAGAACACTGGGTGTGAATACAACAAGAATTAAGGAACTAAGAAGTCACATGGGTGAAAAAGACAAGAGATGAACATCATTCAAACGTGGAGAATTTTTCACTAGTCTACATCCATACTCTAAGAATCCTGGATATACATGAAGAAACTTGTTCTAGAGAAGAATACAAGCTGTATCTTGAGTGAATAACTACAACAAACACTTCATGCACTCAGGCTGCTAAGTTGAACCTGAAATCAAGGAAGAAAATGACACTCTGTTTTCTGAGAAGAAACCAGAGAAGGACTCAAAAGATTATCAGACAAATCAAATGTGTTCAAAGCTGCACTGCCAATCACTAAATCTTTTCTAAACTCTCTCTCACTTTCTTTATTGATTCCATCTATACATTTCGAGCAGTGTGTGTACCCTATTTATTTTACACACACACTGTCTCCTGAGAAAAACTAGAGGATTCTTAAATCCTCACTCAAACTTCATAACCCTTTGTTTCCGATTGTGGATAGTGGTAGAGGTTGAGTAAGACCTGGACAGCCTGTGTGCTGTTGTTTCTATTTTCCACTTAGAACTGTGGTAGAGGTCTTTGGACCTGGACAATAGTGTACTGCTGTTTACCCTCGATCCAGGGTGTGGATCAATTTATATAAATTGTTGAGAGGACTAAGTCTCGGCTTGATACTGAACCTCTTGGTTATCTCTGCTTTGATTTTTAGTTTAAGTGATAAGCATAATATATATATTTATTTCATAATCCGCTGCTATTACTTTTAAATACAAAACTATTTTAAAGCTACTTTGCTAGTTAAATTAGCAAGTGTTTATACTTATTGTAAACCAGTAAGTTAGTTTCAAAAGTTAATTTAATCTTCAGATTAAGTCAACTGAGACCTAATCAATCTTTGAGAAACTGATTGAACATTTACACTCTGTATATATTCACTACAATTTAACATTGTTTTTAAATTGGGGGATTTTAAGAGAAATATTTTTAACAGAAATTTTTATTGGAACTCAATTCACCCCCCTCTTGAGTATCCACTCCGACCAACAATAAATAAAATACCATTATGTATGAAATATTTTAATATTTCTAATGAATATTTATAGTCTAATTTATCTTATGTGTAACCATATATTAAATATGGTTTAGTTATTAAACTTTGAATTTAACACTTTTAAGTTTTCTTCAAATAAAATAATAATAAATGTCCTAATCTAATCCTAGTAGACGTAAAGGATCATATTTTATTCCTAAGGTTGTTTTTGGTTGAATTACCCTTATCCAATAGAATTAGGACATGTGTTAGGGTAATTATAATATCATTTTAACCCTTAATACCCAATTTACTTTTAAATGTGGTAAATAAAAGTGAAAACTTACTATTCACAAAAAATTATTTTCATCTTATTGAACCACATTTTACTTACTGATGTTAACCATGTCTCTCAGATTTTTGAAATTCAACTCATATAAGTGGTAAAATTATGTTTTATTCAATTTTCAAATGCTTCTAGAAGGTGGGTAAAAGACGGTAAAAAGTTCAATAAAATTTTATACATCTAATTTTATAATAAAAATGACTCTAATTAATTACATTGAACTAATATAGGTATTATGTATCTATTTTGGCTTAAAATAAATTTAAATAAAATAAATAATTATTTAAATAAAAATCCGGTTTTAAATAATAACACTCTGTTTTTCACTACTCATCAAAAATTGAAAGTTTTCAGAAAAATACCAAAAATTCACCCTAAGATAATTTTGATATTTCAAATTCAAAAATGAATTATATTTTACAAAATTCAAAACATAGACATTTCATTAATTAATTTAAAATTAATTCCCGTTGTCAAAACCAAAAGACGGATTTAAAAAAAAGTAAAAACTATCGACAGATTGACATGTGTTTATGTCAAATTTAAAGGTGAAATTAGTTATAATGACCTAAATTGTATTAAATGATAAAAATATAATATTTTTATACTTACCAACCATTCAAATGTATAATTTATCACTATAAATTATTTTTATTTAAAAATTTGTTTTCAATTAAAATCTAGTATTTTTAACTATTCACCAAAATATGAGAGTTATCAGAAAAACACCAAAAAGTTATCGAAAATAAATTTTTATGTCCCAATTCTAAAGAATAATTTTATTTTTTCCAATTTAATATAAAAAAGTGTCAAATATTGGATTTAAAAAGGGTTCTCCATTAAAAGGCGGTAAAATTGCATTTTCTGAAAAATATTTTCTTTATCTGAAAAATTGAATTTGTTCTTATATTATGTCTAGGAAACATATAATATGTATGTTAAAATTATATGGAGGATATAAAATTCCAAATGCATCTAATAGTATTCCTAACTGCTTTTTGAATGGCTAGTTTGGTAAGTCGTGGTGCGCTTGAACTCAGTGTTGCGTGTAGTGCAAGTTATTGAATTACTTTGAAGAGATAACGTACTATGAAATATTGGGGTGTAAATATAAGAGAATAATAATAACACTATAAATGCCAATTTATAGACAATAGGATCAAGAAACCTGCCTTAAGAATGATGAAAACCTCATTACCTTTAAAACTGGTGGTCGTAAATGAAGAAATATGGTCCCTAAAAGCACATATCTATAAATAAAATCATCAATTATTTATATAAAACCTTAGATATTACAATCATAGCCCATTTGGGTTCCAAGTAATCAATGGAATGTTATATTAAGGATATATCTTAGGAAAATAGGAGAAACTGAGAGACAAGTAGTTCATACATTGATGATATGCACCTAAAATGATCAAGGATCACCAAAGAATCAAGGGGAGGGTTCTTGAGAGAATCAGGGAGGGTTTGGTTTGATCTCATTAGGTATTAAGAATATAATAGAGTTAAAAATGACCAATGGATTACTAGTAATTTTCCATTTTATGATGTTCATATCGAGTCACACGGTTAAGCTATATTGTTTGAAAAACTCTACACTAACTATGTGGTAGCCAATATCCCTTGAAAAACCAAATATTATAGTTTCATAGGAATAACTTAATTTTTTTAAAAACCATTATTAATCTGTGCGAAAACTAAAAGACCAAAACCAACTTATGATATTGTTTTCTTAGCTACCCACAAAGTTAGAAAAACCATGCATTAAATATAAAAATCGCCACTAGAACTCCCTGATCTAAATTTCATGGTTATTGTATGGTTAGAAATTATAATGCCCCAACGTTTTTAAACTTACCTATTTTCTATAAAAATTTAAACTTTAAACACCCCACTCCCAAAATCTTCTAGAACCCCTCAAGAGATAAACCAATATCAATGAAGAGAAATTCCTATGATGCAGAGAGAATCATAATTCTCCCCAACATAAAAGATTTCTATCCACATAAAGGATTATGATCACGAACATTAAAAGAGAATAGTCCATTATTGTACCATCAATGCCTTATTATCCCATGTATCATGTGTGTTCCTACCACACTACCATATCACTTGAGAAAACGGTATCATATTTCCATAAAGAAACTTATCCTGCTAGTCTACTATATTGACAAACTTTCTAACCACTGAGGTGTTGGGATCAATATTAACATTTTCAAATCAATAATGATGGATTTTTTTATCTAATACTTCTTTTTTTGAGAAACATGGAACACATTAGGGATAAAAATAAAATTATCCTGCATATCTAACTGTTAAGCTACCTTCTTAAGTCATTCCACAATCTCAAACAGTATAATATAATGAGGTATTAACTTACCTTGATTCCCCAAAATAATATTTACCATCTAAGGTTAAACATCAAGGAAAACCTTATCGCCTACCTCAAAATCTAATGGATGATGTTTCCAATTAACATAATATTTCAACAATTGTAAGACATCACGAACCTTCTCCAGGTCAACTAAATGATATTTGTCATCTCCTAGACTACACATACTCCAACCAAGGACCATTATTCAACCTATTACAAATAAATAGGTGATCAATAAGACCTCTCATAAAATTCCCTAAATGAATCTATCCAAATCAAGGATTGATTACTATTTTTATAAGAAAACTCCACTAAGGGAAGATGTTTTCCCGAAAATCCATTGAGGTCAATCACATATTCATGAATCATGTCATCAGTAATTTTGATATCCCACTCAAAATGGATATTCATCTGTGGGTGATATATTTTACTCATATTCAACTGATAAACCATCTCTTATTATAACCTATCCCAAAATAGATATGTGAAGAAATGATACCAATATGAAATGATAATAGATAGAACACCATGAATTCTAAAAATATATTTCACAAATAAGTGTCCAGAATATTATACCTTCATCAACACCCTAATAGGTAGAAAATGAACTTATTTCATGAGTCTATCAATAATAATCCATATAATATCCTTACCAATAAGAGTTTGAGGTTTCCCAATCAAAAAGTCTATTCGTATCATGTACCACTTCCATACTAGAATGGGTAAGGGTTATAGAAAAACAACATGCCACTTTTGGTCCACCTAAATTTTCTAACAAATAAAGAATCAAGACAAAAAAAAATATATTAGATCACCTCATTCTCATCCACACGTAATGAAATATTAGTTCATGATAAATCATGGTATCTCTAGGATGAACATACCAATTGGATCAATGACTAACATCTATCAATTCTAGTATCAAGGTCATTAAAACCAAAATCCTTCCTTAGAAACACAACCCTCAATCAAGAGATATTGGACACTCACCAGAGGTCTTCCCACCATAAATATTCTAGTTAAAGTGATGAAAATATTCATCCTCATCCAATCGAAGTTGGATCTGATCATCCATAAATGATACAACTTGAGAAAAAGTTAGGAAGACCTGTCTATCACCTCTCCCTTTATCCAAGAGTATCTCAACAAACATTCCCATAAAGCACCACTGTTCCACTAATTTCATCACTGCATGGGTAGAAAATTTTCATTTTAAAGCATATATGACTACATTCTCTTTTATAGGGAAGAATGAAATATCAAAATCAATGGTCTAAAGATACTCCACCCAATTTATTTTTCAAAAGTTAATATCTATATGATTGGAAATATAACTCAGACTCTTATGGTCTTAATACACTATAAAACACTACTCTATGAGGCACTCATGCCAATTCTTAAGAGCGTGTATCACTACTGCCCACTAAAGATCATGAATAGGATATTTCTTTTAGTGAGGGATTAACTAATGTGATCCATATGATACTATTTATCTTCCCTATATTATAACACAATCAAAATGCATACCTAAGGCATCATAATTAACATCATAGCCTAAAACCGACTTTCGAAGAATCAAGTCTGGTGTTGAAGTCAATCTCACATTTAAATCCTCAAATATATCTATCAATAATCTATATAATCAAAATTTTCACACTTATGGGTTTACTCTATCATAGGATATGAAAGCTTGGTGAAATCTCGAACAATGTGCATATAATAACTAGCTAACCCAAAGAGATATTTGATCTAAAACACATTTCTAGGTCTCTCCAAACACATAACCACCCAAATTTTCTTAGTATCCATTAATAAGCCTTCCTAAAAAATCACATGGCCTAGAAATTTCAACTCATGAATCCAAAATTATAATTTGGATAGATTTTCAATGAGATGACGTTCATTCAATATTTGAAGGATGAAATTCAAACAAATATCACGATCCTTCTCCAATCTAGAATAAATAAGGACATATTCCATAAAAGTGATCCTAAAGGAATCCAAAAACTAATTTATGAATTGATTAATCATATATGAAAAACCAAATGAGCATTATTAATGAAAAATATAATTTCTAGATACTCATAATGCCCATACCCTCTCTTGAAAAATGTTTTAGGAAAATATTCCTCTTAGACCCCCGGTTGATGGTACCCTCATATTAGATCAATAATTAAAAACTAATGGACTCCAATGAGATAATAAGAAAGGTTTTTAATCCTAGGAAAGGGATATTTTTTTCTTAACTATCACATAGTTGAGTTTTTGATAATTAACACAATGTCCAAGAATCCAATATTTCTTCTTTGTAAAGAGAACTAGCAATTCACAAGTTGAAACACTAGGAGGAATAAATCCCTTATCCTCAAGATCATTAAGGTGAACTTTTAATTTTTTTAATTTAGTAGGAAATAAATAGTATGAAGGTAAAGAAATGGGACTCCTTCTCAAAATTATGTTTATATAAAACATGACTTCCCTATATGGAAGTAACCATGAGAAATAATCAAAAAAACATTAGGATACTTACTCACCCCAAAAAGAATAGGGTCTCTAAGGAATGAATTAAAAATTAAATTTTTTTATGACAATTGAAATCATATGATCTCATATCTACTTGAAATAGGACCTGATCCCCCTAATCTAGTATCCCACTCACCCTAAAATACATGAGTAACCCCATCAGAGGTGAGGAATGAGACCCAATGCTGATAAAAATTGTTTAGGACTCTATATCTAATCGTCCAATCTATATTGATGATGAGATAAAATATTTAAAGATAATAAACTAGAAAATACCATATTGTTTCATGGTCAGAAATCAATACCCAAAAGTTGGGACATTTAAAATGCTACCCTGGCTTCTTTCCTAGAGGAGTGGGAAGAGTCATCATGAATGACATAAGATCTGAGTTCATGCCAAACATATTGAGAATCATAGAAAATATAAAGGAATGAGTTTCAATAATTTCAAATAATTCCATAACAATGTAATATGAAATAAACACCATACCTCTCACCATATCCTATCCTTCATCTGACTCCACCAGTGCAGAATCCACTATATAGTTATGTAAAACCTTATCCTTCCCTTTATTTATAGCCTCAGAATCACCCAGGACACAAGGTTGATATACCAAACCTTTTAGTACATTATATATAAATTAAGGTCTTTTTGTGAAGGTGATATAAGATCTTATACCATTGGATTATATCTTATAGAAACACTAAAGATGACACAATTATGAACATGCATGAAGCACACTGGGTGCTGCCTTACAATCACATTTGTGGTGTAACTTTATCCTAAACCGGTGAATGACCACCTAAATCATCCCTAAAATATATTGTTCACTCATGAAACCACTTTATTAATGGTCACCCCACATAATATTTTTTCCTTAAAACAAACTCTAGCTACCTTCCATTGTCATAAATGCTCCGAAGAGTCCTGTTTTTGAGTTATATCCACCTCATCCATATATTCCTTGTCCAAAACATTTATGAATATGTGTAGGCACATAATAATTAATTTAAACTAAATAATTTACTTCAAAAACATATTGTACCTTAACTCATAGTGGAACTCACATGAAACCAGATATAGATACATGAACACCAGATCAAAAATCGGGTAGTATACTTAATGATAGAACGATCTTGCTACTCTAGAGAACAAAACTCTTAACAATTTTCCACTCTCATTGTCCCTAAGTAGAATTATTAATTGATAGATTTTTTGAATTTTGTATAAGTGATATCTTTATAAAACCTACCTTTCACAATAGACATCCTTGACTTCATTCAATACTCTTCAAGAATATAAGCATCGAAACCGACCTTGGAGTCATATATAGATTTTAAAAAGTGGAAAATACTTTCAATCCCCTCAATAAATTATTATGATCCCTCAGTTCATTTTTCACAAAAAATATCATTATTTTCTTCATAGTGAATTCAATATCATGGTTTACCCTATGTTATGGTTCCAAATTGGTGACTTGAACCATAAACCTGATTATTCATACTATAGTTTCCACTAATGCTGAGTCAACTATAGGATTTATCTTCAAGGATTTCTCTACAATTTTTTTCATATTATTAATATATGTTCTTATTAAAGGATCCATAATATACCAAACAAGAGGATGAAAACTATTTATAATATAACTTGATTAGTTATTGTATACTATATTTAAAAAAATAATGTTTAAATGGATAAAATTAAAAACAATGATGCTAGACAATATCTAACATCCCATGGTAGGTGGAGGATTTTCATAAAAGTGAGATGACCAAGAACACTATCACACTACCTATTGAGTTTTTACGGTTTTATCTATAGTATATCAATAACTCCTAGACCCAAGAGGGTGATAAAAAAGCATAAGAACATGATTTAACAACAACCTTTCTATTAGATACAAATTTTTAATAGACCAACCTTGGTCAACCATTTATGTCACCCAAATTGGCCTTCTATATAGACCAAAGTAATTTCCCAATCTTAATGGGATAAAAAACAACCAAGGTATAAAATAAAATAACATAGAAACAATTTCACCAACAATAAACCTAATAATGATAGAAAAAATAGAGAAAAATAGATGATAAAAAGAATACATTATATGTAAAAAAACTAAATCATAAATGTCACATCCAAAAAGTGGATAATAAGGTCTAAAACTGAAGAAAAAAAATGGAAATTGAAGAAACCCAAAGATCCATATCTGCATGATCACTTGTCACCACCATCCTAACCCACCAAAAGGCAAAAAAAAATATGAGAGACATCCTCTATGTGATTCTCTTCCCTTTACCTATATCCTACAAAACTATGGCTATATACTCCCAAAGTAAAAAAGTAGGATGTAAACAATAATTATTATTTAGATTACACCAAGGAATATATAGAATTTATATCCTCATTAATCTATTAGATCTTGTATAAAAGAAATATTTCTAAAATATTTCTATAAGAGATAATTTTCCCATATAAAATCATCATTTGTTTTTTTGGAAACCACACTATATTCAATAAAAATATAAATATGACATAAAAATTATCCATAATAATGTGTATAAAATAGGATTCAAGTGGAAATATCCATATATTAAATGAAAATAAGAATATAAATATACAAGCATGTAATGTATTAGAAAAGACCATGTGGAAAATCATAACATAATTGTGTACACAACTAAGACAAATAAACACAAGCTGATGTAATTGAACTCTAATGTTTGGAAAACTCAATTACATAGAAAGTCCACCCACTAGAAACCAATACATCACAATAAACTCCCCCAATAATAGCTAAATACACTAGGGATCACATATATCTTTTTTTTTCACATACACCAAGATATCATAGATGTGTTATTTCAATATCATTGTTTTTAATAAACCAAGTTCATGTTTCATAAAAAATTTTCCAAAGCAAATACCCATTCATTTACACGGCCCTTTTCATAAAACATTTTTTATTTATACCAAAATAAATACATGATTGAAAATATATTTCCAATTAAAAAACATATTTGAGGTATTTTGTTTGACACATCATGTGTATAGAATCTAGTTTTAAAAGAAATTTTTTAAACAATTTACATTGACACCAAAGACCAAGGGCCATATCAATATTAAATTGCATAAATCAAAACCAAAGCGGATCATAGGAAAATGTGATTTTATAAGGGATAAACCAAAATATAAATTCACATACCTAAATAATGATGAAAACCTTATCACATTCAAAACCATAAATAAGAAACAATGATATTCAATCCTCATAATCCAAGATCTATAAAGAACATAATCAATTATCCATCCACAATCTTTGATTCAACCATGAAATCCCTATTTGGTTACAATAGACCAAGGGGAATAGAGATTGATAATTGATCTAAGGAAAAGAGGATAAATTAAGAGAAAAACTGAATATACCATGATGAGATCCTCCCAAAATAATTAAGGATCACCAAGGAATCAAGGGTCGAGTCTAGAGAATCATTTAGGTCTATTTTTTGATAATTATTATTTAGAAGTGATTAGAATTAAAAAATAACAAGGGAATCCGGGTAATTTTTGATATTAATAAGTTCAGATCATGTCACATGGTTAGGACACATAGTTATACAAACCGTGTGGTAACCAATATCCCATGAAAAAATAAATCATATTGTTTTCTAAGAATAACTTAATGGGTTTAAAAACTGTGCTCAAGCCATGGGAGAAACTCTATTCCAAACCCATAATCTCACATAGTTTTCTTGGAGACATTCACAGTTAAATGAAATATTTTTAAACCATGAAAAACACCCCAAGAACTCACAGATCTATATTGCAAGGTTACTAAACGGTTAGAACTAACCATTCACCAGAATAGCATGCATAAATTGTTTTCCTAAAAATATTAAATTTTCATTCGCGACTCATGAAATCCCATAGAACATATAAAGAGATAAACCAAGATCAATAAAATCATACTTGTGATCCAGAGGGTCTCATAATTAGGAAAGAATCATCTTATTTTATAATGTTTCACTAAAAAACCCGACATGTCTTCTTTCAAAATTTTCCATGAAACTTATTCTACAAACACATTCTGACATATTGATAACAAATGTTTCTAAAAAATAGTGGACCAATATATTGATACACATTATAAAATTTATCATTTCATATTATCCTACAAAATATGTTCCATCAAATGAAAATACATATTTTTACAAGGGTGTATGGAGAAAATCGAGTTAAGTGATTTATCTTATAATCATTTTTTAACTCCTTCATAGATAGAATAAAAATAATATTTATAAATTTAAAAATACGATCTTCATAGTTCAAGTCTAGAAAATTCCCACCATTCAAAAATTTTATTTTCTTTTAAAAATATTATCATCAAGCTGGGAACTCTAAATTTTCTATAATAAGGATGATGTGACAAGCATTTGGAATAGATTTGCAGTTACCCATTCCTTAATAATTCAAGTATCCATACTTTCTAAATCCATTAATATAATATCATTTTAAATTATAATGTTATTCAAAAATACAAGATATTTTATACTTAATTCATTAACCATATTTTTTTTCTTCCCATGGTGGTAGCGTATTAGGTAGTAATAATCTACGAGTAATTATAACAATCAAATTTTACTCAATTTGTGGTATTTATATGAGAATATATATTTAATTTTTTTATACATATATATTTCACATTTTCACCATAAATGAAAGGCCTCCATATATTAAATCCAAAAATTATGGATGAGAAATCCAGATCAAGGGTTAGAAAATTGAGTTCTTGAATATTTATCTTCTTGATTCATAGGAAAAAACTCTATAATTATGCATAAGGGAACATAAAAATCCCTTATTTGATTAATCACCATATATCAATAATCCATCACTTCATAATGGAAAATTCAATATCATTTCATTGAATAATATTCCATTTAATTATTCAAATCTTTCATCACATTATTCTAACCATATAAAATTATCCCCTTTACCTAGATACTTGGTCGAAGGATTATCTAATCGATATTTTTTTTGAAAAAATCATTGATAGTAAACTTTTAACCCAAGGAAATTGTGTACCTTATTTAATTAATTTAAATTTGATATTAAACCACCACAATTTTCATTATGGGATGGACTGATATTCCATCCATACATACAATATGGCTACAATAATAAACTTCATGAAGCTAGAATTCATATCCTATAAATTTCACACATATATCATTTTCTATAAATGTATTAATAGAGATTATAAAAAACTCGTAATCTCAACATAACTTCTAGATTATATCACTATATCACCAATAAATATGTCAATGAAATTATTGGGATAATAATTTAATACTCTATTAACCAGATATATAAAAATATAGGGGGAATTAGTTAATCCAAAATGGAAATACATGAAATTCATAATGGCCATTCCTCTTATGAAATTTCAACTGTGGAATATATTCGTTCTTTAAACAAAGTTAATAATATCTATAATGAAGATAAATATTTGATAAATATTGAGTTTTGTGGTGTTCATTAAACAAGTTATAAATTTAGGGAAAATGATACCTTTGTTTATGGTAATGGAATTGCTTTCCATATAAACAATAAAAAACCTCATAGACCCATATTTTTTATTAGCAAAAACAATATGGGATCCTAATGGTGAAATAATAGGGTGTATAAATCCATTATCACACAAATCATGTATTCGTTTATTCATTTACATTAATTTTAATAAGGCCAACATATAAGGAGTCTTATATATAGGTTTTTCATCAAGGATGAGAATAATAGAAAAATAGACTTCAGACCCAGGTGGATGTCCAAGTAGTTCTTTTGGAAACATATCAATATATTCCTACCCAATAGGTATACCCAACATTCTAAGGTTAGCTTCCCCATTCACGGGTTTCATAATATCTTCCTCTATAAGAATTTCATCAAGAAGAGATACTAGAGGCAGATCTAGAAAATAACTAGGTAATGTAGTCTCCCCTCTAAATATAAGGGATTCCCTATATCCTTCATGAATTGTAATATCTTTCTCTTAGAAATAATTTATATCATTATAATTAGAAATTAAATCCATAGCAAGGATTATATAAAACTCGACCATAGTTATAATAATCACGTTTTTAAACAGGGTATGTATATATTTTATAATGGGAACTAGATGACATATACATGTGGTAAGAATATTTTAACAATGAGTTTTGAATGAAAACTCCCTTAGTAGGGTGATATGGAAATATCTAATTTTCTTTTAAAACATATATTATGGAAAAGAGTGGATATATCCAACATAAGACAAAGAATTACATAATTTATAGGTTATGAAAAAAGTACCTTCCACCACTTTTTTAGGAAGATAAAATTAATCTATAGTAGTCAGGTAAGATTCTTCTTCTCCCATTGGTCTCTTCTTTAAGAGTTTCTCATAAAACATGGGACCCTTGTTTGTATAATTAAAAATATATTAAAATATGAAGAACTATATAGAAATTATTTATTTATTTTCCTTATATTCATGATAATTATGACCTATTTTTATGCACTTAAAATAGGCTCCTACTCCAATTAAGAAAGTACCTAGGTTTTTATTTCAATAATTATGTCAAGTATGGAATCTCAACATCCCTTTCATCTTCATTGACCAATTTATTTTTCCTTGGTGAAAAATTTAACTCTTATTTTATTTATTTTAAATTAATAGATAAGATTTAGAGAATTATTTCATTTCTCTGATGCAACGTGATACTATTGCCTCATATGCTGAAAATATTTAAGAAAATAGTTCCCTTGAGATACTCAAATTAATCCCATTAAATAAACTATAAATCTCACTTTAAGGATTGTGTATGTAGTCCAAAACATACCTGAATAATATTTTAAAGTTTTCCTCACACTCTTCAACACTTTGTTATTCATTCTAATTTAATGTGTGGAACTTCCTCTCTATTTTATATCCCTGTCCTCAAGAAAATTATACCTTAAAAATGTCTATTTAAATGTTATCTATTTCATTATTATTATTTAATTAACCTATTTATTCTTCTAGATTAATGACCACAATTGATCAATATATCCCGTCATTAAATACACTACATGAATAATTTTTTCCCTTTCATTACTTAACAAGGCTTGGAATATATTTTTGTGGGATATAATCCATTGTTCATCTGCTAAGGTATTATTATTTCCACTAAAATATGATGAATTGTATCAAGTGATGGGATGAAACATAGGTGAATCGCAGTGTAGAATAGAAGGTTACTTCATATGGGAAATTCATAATAACCAAATTCATATACCCTAATATGGTCATGATCTTCTTAGTTATAATACCATCATTATAGGGTTTATCAATATGGAATCCCTACATTGTATACTAGTTTCGATTCACATTCTTTTTCTAGGTGCTAGATTTAAACAATGTCTTACAATAATTTCTCTAATAATCATCAAGAATATTGATATATAAAATAAAAATCCCTATAATAGTAAATGTTCTCAAATACCCAAATTTATTATCATGATTCTCATGTTAGTTATATTTATTTAAATATAGTTCCCAAGATTACTAATAAACATCCAATGATACCAATTGTAACACCTTAACTCTAATTACCCATGCTCAATGTTTAATATATTTCATTGGTAAAAGGTATATGGGATATCTCCATATAGTATAGAACATGTTAGTAATTTTGGATAACTACATAAAAATAATATTCCTATATTACAATGGAAATATAAAACAAAGAATAATAAATATTATTACTTCCTTGAAATCATTCATAATATCCTTATTAATATACTAACGAAAGGAAAAAAATAAAGGCTGAGCTAAGATTCTTAGTGAGGGTTAAATATAGTGGAATCTATCATATAAAAATAAGGAATAATCAATATAGAATATTTTATAATCAAATCACATTCTCTTTAATAAAAAGCATGAGTTCAATGAACATGTAACAACCTACATCTTTATCAATAGAATTTCCCTTATATATATATAATTATATTATATAATAATATATAATATTCAAACACTGTGATTAAACCAACTAACTTTTATTATATTAATATAAACATTAAATTTACAGAATTAAAATGTACATAATTATTGAAAACATTACAATAGGTTAAAAATATAAAATAAGATGACTAAAATATAACAATTTAGGTATGCTCCATCCATCAGAATAACTATACTCTAGAAAAGTATTATAAAAATGAAGAATAATATTAGTAATAAAATATACACATTAAAAAAATGATAATACATATAACTTTGAGGAAAAATATAATTTAATTAATAATGAATTAAATATGAGGTATTTATAGAAAGCGGGGAACCCATATAACTGTTACAAATTTGACCATTGGAATGGTAATATAACCATTGAGAATAGTAACTTAACCATTAAAATAGAATCATCACCCATATAAGTTTAAAATAATATCTAATAATATTATAAAATTAATATATGGAAGATCTATATCCTTATATAAGTAAATTAATGCTTCGAAAATGATAAAAGAAGTGTTTATAATTTTGTAAAACATAAATGTTTTATTTTTAATTTTATAAAAAATATAATTATTTAAAAGTGAGTTTATTTTCATAAAATGTATTTATAATTTAATATTTTTTCATATTATAATGAAAATATAATTTTATGACAACTTATTTAATTTTTGAAAGGGTTAAAATATCGATCATATTATTAATATTTGTATTTTTTTTCCAATAATTGATTATTTTATTTAGAAATTAAATTTCTATTATTTGGAAGATTATTTTAATAAAATAGATATATTTTTTGAATTTTAAAGGTCTAAAAATTGTTTGGGTGTATTTTTGATAATTTTCTAAAATAGATGATTTTTTGGTGAATAATGAAATACGATAAATTACGATATTTAACGTTATATGATAAATACAAGAATTTTTGAGTCATGGATGATTTAAAGACCCATTATTTTTTATAAAATGTAATATTTATTGTATATAGTCCCTAGGATCAATAATATTAGTTATCTTGGGTCAAAATAACAAAAAAGTGAATATAATATTCAAAAACACCCCTCTTATACCTTAATAAATACCACCCTCACCAGCCCTTCTCCTGAGAATTTATAAGCCTTGTATCTTGCCCAATTTCTAACCAATTAATTTCCCAATAATATCCCACATGTTGTACTTCTATTGAAATCACTAAGATACCAATTCTAATCCCCTTAATGAGTATTTCAAGGAGACAACAATTAAGAGTTAATATTCTAAACTTAACTCTTCTAAATTCATTTTCTATTCTATCAGCTCCTCACCTACATAATATAACCTATAATAATAACTCCATTATCATAGAAATATATAAATATATGTGAATTTTATATTTATACTATAATATATACCTTCAACCATTTTTCTTTCACTCTTATTCTAAACAACCAACCCATCATCCATATTATGTCAGTTCATCGCGTTCATGGATGACAAGTTTTAAATTTACACTAATTCCTTCATGGAAGGATTATATTACCTTAAAATGGTTTAAAATTAACTACTATTTTATATTATATATTATTTCACATTATTTAATGAATATATGGCCATAATATTCAATAAAATTAAACATGTTCATGATGGTTGGTAAAACCTCCAAAATGAAAAACTATACAACTCTAATGCTTTTAATAAATGGATAAAACCTATGTAGAAACATATATCAGTATTTATTACCTTTTAAAAATTGTAAGTACATTAATACCATTTCATTTTACTCATGTACCATATTAACATTTGAAAACGACATCAATAATTATCAACAACTGACCCGACCTTGGAAACAAGAAACGAATGCTCTCAGAACGACAAAAGTAAACATATTATTTCATTAAAATGGTTGTAAATAAGTATATTAAAATTTTATAAAATACAATATATATTTAAAAAGTTCTTAATTTAGTAATTAATGAATGTAATTTGATTATCCAGGATGTTAAGTGAAGGTGCAGAACAGATCTGAACATAAGGTAAGTGATATCTCCAAACCCACCTTTTTCTTTGGGCTATGGACATTATCTCTCAAAATAAATTACTATATCTCTATATTTTATGTCATGAAATTATTTTAAATGACTTATTAATTTCTATTACATATATTAATATCTTATTCTACATTATTTTTATGGGGTAATACATTCTTTATGTTCATATCTAAAATGAATTCCATAAAATCAAACCCGATTAAGGTGAACTTTTCTATCCCTTACTCATTTAATATATCCCTAATTTAAAGTCTTCATTTCAAAATTATCACAAAATTTTGAGATATATTATTATGTACTAAGATATGAGCATCAATAATATTTAATTCCTTATTCTTTTTGTATTATTTATGAAATTTTATTTGATAATCACATAAAGAAAGATTATAAAACCAATTTATTTCCATGGGAAATCCTTATGTTCATGCCTTATGATTGATTTTAATTGTGGAATACATAATAATATACATATTATGATGGGTATGAACAGATAGTTATCCAATTAATTATTAATTTTTTTATCATGTGAAATTATATATGGGACTAATTAGTGAAACTAATCCATAACGGGACTCTATCAACCATGTGATGTTGTCTTGGAAGTTAGACGTAAATTATTCTCATTGGATGTTATATGTTTCTAAAAATTTCTTATGTTTCCATGATATTATAATACTAGGAACATAAAATTATTCTACATGTGATTATTCTTAAGTCTTCTGTGTTTTGATATTATATTATTATATTTTACTCTAACATTATGCTTTATTACATTGTTTATCCCCTTACTATGATTTTTAGATCACCCATTTTGTTTATGTATTCCCTAGGTTAACATTTTTTAATTTATGAGTTCAATTGAATTTATGATATCATTATTGAGATTAAAATAATAATGTTTTATTTTAGTTTCTTTTTGAAATTCTATGTACCTAGAATTTTAAAGGAACTATTCCTATTGATCATTTGGTTGTTTTTAATGTATAATTATGTTAAAAATCATATAATAATATTTTTAAAATGATTGGTTTACTACATTTGGTATTATATCTAAGTTCTAGTTATTTTTAAAGAATATTACTAAAATGATCTAGTGATAACCCTAGGGATAAGTCTATTTATTATAATAATATCATAAACTTTTGGTAAATAGATAGTACATGAATTCCAAGAAAAAACATCATAGCATGTATACTAAAATTGGTAATGGTTTTAGATTTGATGTATTTAGGCATAATAAAATTTAAAAGAGTTGGTTGGGTATATCATGGTCATCATCTTAGTGTATAATAAATGGTCCCTTACTATGCGCCTATTTTGAAACTCTTAGAGGATATGCTTTGGAAAATTCATAAACTCTTTACAAACCACTATGAAGGACTTACATAGATTTTTAGGTTAGAAATGTTAATAATTAAATCATTAGATATAACATATAATTAAACAAAGAGACATGTAAGTATAGATTTATATATCAGTTATAGGTTATTCCATATATGTTCGTAGTTTTACTTTTAAATGTTTACTAGTTAAAGTATTCTCATTCAGTTTACATTTATTTTAGTTAATAGTAGGAAATTAGAGGAACCGTGATAACAACCATAATAATAGGAAATGTGATGATTTCACTAATGATATAAATAACCTCATAGGGGTTATTAATGGAAACTTCATGGTAGCACCATCTTAGGTGACTCATGCAATGAAACATAACTTGAATAATGTGGAATTCCCTCCATATCCTAAGAAAGAGAATGTTAGAGTAGATTACTTTATGTGAAAAGGCCTCCTAACTTTAGTATATCCCCTAATACAATAATTTTTTAATAATATATTAAATCCATTTAAAAGGTATTGTCTTTCATATAAATCATAGAATAAGATAAATTCATGCTTACTATTTATCCCTTTGAAGGGGAATCTAATTAGTGGGGGACATTGATCAAGAAAATTTAGTCTAAATGGGATATCAATTCCATATAATTTGAAATATTCAATAAAATATTTTAAAATAATTATTTTACTTGAACACTCTATCTTAAAATCAAGAAGAAGTTAATTTGATTGAAGAAAAAGGAAGATGATTCTATTGAGGCTTATGAGGAAATATTCATAATTATTTCACAATAAACATAAAAAATTCTCATAAAAATTGATAGTATAGTGGAATAATTATTTATTGGTTTAATTTTTAGTCTATTAAAGTATTTATATATTGAGTAAATTTAAAACTATGAATAAATTTTCTGTTATTACCTCAAGGTTGAGATAGAGATTGGATAATCTCAACAGTTTTATAGTCCAGGAGATAAAAGGAATAAGATGTATTTTTATTCTAGTGGATCAATGGATAAATATATAATTATAATGAAAACACAACATCCCCATGTCAAAATTTTGGGAATAACCATCATGGAAACTATCTAAAGGAAACTAGGAGAAGCATTAAGTATGTAAAATAGGGGCTTTAGGATAATCATTTTTGAAAGGATATGAATAAGTCTACTAAATTTATTGAGGAAAATAAGGTTTAGATCCAAACTTAGTCTAAATTATTGAGTTTTTACTAAAATTAACATAGTAATTATTCAAGACAATTACCTAATCACAATGTAATTAGATATAGTACATGATAATAATATCATAGTCCTATAGAAAAAGAAAGGGAATATGCAATCACTACTACTGAGGTGGATTTGGAAAATGATGTGGTGAAATTTCTGTTTGTTATTAATTTAAGAATATAAAATATAATTTTTTTGGGTTCTACATATTCTTTTATATCATGAAAGTTTTGTAAAATTATTAAAAAAAACCTCATAAAACAGGGGTTGAGTTATCTATAATAATAAAAAATTGGGTAATTATTTCATCCTAATTATATAACTCCTCCCCAATTAATGTTTGTTAAGTAAATATCACTAAAAATCTTCTCATAATTCCTTTAGTTTAGTTTTATTTTATATTGGTCATAGATTATCTATCCTTATATAAATACAATATAAATTTTTGGGAGTTGGATATCACTCTTCAAATCCCAAGTCATCCTATAATTCAGTATAAGTGTTAGGAGGAGGATGAATCTTATTTGGAATCTTTATCTCAAGTAGGTATATTATTTTATTATGATAAATCATATCTAGATGAAATTATTTATAAAATGGAGAGAATAATGAATGAATAATTTTCAATTATGAGGGATTATACTAATATATCCCATAAAGTGTCACACCCGCCTTTTTTTTCTTTTCATGTCTTAGTTTTGATCTGACTCATTAAAAATAAAAATCCTTTTCTTGGGTGTTGGGTGAGATTAATTTTCATTTTTTAACTTCTATATATTTATAATCATCCAACTTTGGGTTCCCTATTTCTTGTTTGGGAGTTTTTGGAGAAAGGGTGGTTACTTCATGATTTGGGCCAACCGTGAGCCCATTTCCATATTTAAAAACCAAATTTGTTTCTTTTATAACTACATTGTTTTTAAGACTTTTTCACCCATTACACTTCCTAAATTTCCTAGCCTGACATATTGAAACCCCCATATCCTTTTGGACCCCTTAATAATTTATAATCATGGTGAAGTTGGGATACTTATTTAGGTATTAGGCAAGCCCGTGGGGCCATTTACAGTTTAAAAAAAATAATTTGTTCTTTTATATATTATTCATTTTTTTATAATTTAAGGTTCTTCAACCTCCCACTCGAGGAAATAACCCTAGGATCACCCCATGTTCTATTTTCCCTATTTGAAGCTCATATTAGTCATAGATTAGGGAAAAACTTCTCAATGATTCTCAACTCGTACAGATTTTCCTAAGGTAATTTGTCTCATTCATAAATTATTCAATTCATACTATTTTTGCCTCAAATATTATTTCCCTGGTTATTAGAGACCTTAGGATACTATCCAAGTATTTTTAATCCATTACCTTTCCTCTAATGGTTCATATTTAAGGGAAGATAGAGAGTTTTCTAGTTTCCAAGGTGAGATTCCTTCACATTTCTCCTCCTTCTTCCTCCTCCTTTCATTATTTCTTAGATTTATATTCTTCTATAGTCATGATAGAATGAGGATTATGTTATAACCTGATTTTTAAGGATTTTTTGTTCTTTTGGGTCTGGTCATCATAGGTTTAGGGTTTACAAACCCTCAAATGGTGATAACAGGTGTGCGTTTCCATTATGCCAAGGATTTGTGGTAGGATATCCCTTGAACATGCCTTTATCATTTAAGTTTCATAATTTTATTATTATTATAACCTGATATATATAGGTGTGTGTGTATTTTTTTTTCACCCTTTATATAATTTTCTTAGGGTGAAAAATGGTTGTTTAAGCCTTGTTTTGTGAAAGGTAGTGTTGTTTTGTCATAAAAGTGAACACCAAGTGTTTGTTTAAATGTTCGGTTATCTTTTGCACCTAGTTTGTGAGGTTTAGAACCCGGTTTATGGTATTTTGAACTTGTTTCAGTATCTTTAATAAAATATGGAATGTAATTGGTGTTTTATTCCATGTCATGTTCTTAAAATATATTGTTTTGTTTAAAAGTTCATGTTATGTGTTCGGTAAATTGCCCTGTTGGATTTTAGGTGTTAAGTGGGATTTAAAAATTATTTTTTGGGATTTATAAATGAATTAGAATAATGAAAAATGGTATTTTTGGTTCCTTCTATGTCTTTATAATGTGGATTTTTTTACAAACAAATGGGTTTTGGTTTACAACATGTTTTGGCCCGAGTTTCCAGAAAATGGCCCATTTCACATCCTTATGAAAATGGTTGAGTTTTTAATATGTAACCTGAGTGTTTTAATGGATTTATGAAAGTTTTTTATACTTTAAATTGGGTTTATATACCTACTTAATAAAAGTGAAATGCATAGCATTTTCAATTGTTAGTTTTGAGAAAGGCTTAAAGGCCTATTTGGAATTTGTTTCTTGTAAAAATGGTTTCCATGTGTATTTAATGTTCTATCTTTTGGGTCCATTTTATGGTCTATTAAAATTGATTTATTAATTGGTTTTTGGGATGAAAAATCTGAATTGATATGGTATTTATGGATTTCATCCCTTAAAAGATCATTTATGAATGAATTTTATGTGTAAGGTATTGTTATACTTCTTGAAATTGTTTTATGAGAATTTAGATGGGTTATTGATCTGTGAAAGAAATGTGTGAAATGTGTGTGGGATGTTTGGGTTGTGTGTAATGTGGAAGTGGTATTTTCAGGTGGAGATTATATTTCATGGATTTTTTAACTTTTTTGAGCACAAGAGGGAAACCTAGGTATCTAGGTGGGTGGATGTGTACTAGTATGCTAGTGATCCCATGGGGTTTGGACCCAGTTTAACGTAGAAAGTTTGATGATGAAAAAACTAACTAAACTATGATTATGATTATAATGATGATGTTAGGGAACCACTAGGTTATGGGTATTCTCCCTACTAGTGGATCCTGTTCAAGAGAAAGGATATTGTGATGGTTACTTTCACTAAGATACGAGGTGCCTAGGACCCACAACGAACAAGTGCCTAGGGGTGTTCTTGAGACTTGTGCTCATTGGATTTTTTGTACTCACTGTCAGAATACAGTGTTCTTAGTTAGTAAATTCAGCAATGTGTGTGTTTTATTTAAAAGTTTATCTTCTTTAAAGCAGCCCTATTGAAAACTATTTTCATTTTTATGTTGCACGTATTTGAAAAATTATTACTAGCATTCTTGTTTATAAAACATGAAAGTTTTTTCTGATAATTATTATAGAATGGAACCTCATTTAAAAAACATAATTTTATATCTTTTATTTGAAACATGAAATTGATGTTTCTTTTATTTTAAAGTAATTGAATTGGGAATATAATATAGGGATAACCTACTAAGTTTTAATACTCACTCATATAGTTTTATTTTGTTTTTATCCATTGTATAAGTTTCATCTTGAGTTTGATCACCTTGGTCAACGTGTGATCATTGTACTGGAGAGTGACAAGTGGGGTCACATAGAGTTAGTTGGTTATCAGGATTGGTCAGTTGTTTTTTGGTTTAGTTTTACTTTCATTTTCTTGTACCAATATTGTTCAGTTCAATTTTTATGTAAAAGTATTTTGGGTTGTCCATTTCTTTGTACTATTTTTTTGATTGATTATATTTGGGAGAATCACTACCTTGTGTACTCTATTGATTCCCTCAGTGCTTGTCGCTATCCTAGGAGGATCGGGAAAGCCTCTCGGGATGTGTCAAGGGCTGGCCTTGGTGACCAGCTTAGGGTTGACTCAGGCTGGTGTGTCACAAAATGGTATTAAAGGAGGTCAGCTCTTAGAAGACCTTTCTTTTTAGATCTCCCTTGTTATTTGGGGGATGTTAAGTTAGATGGAATAGGATTTTTGGGACATGAGGGTTAAGTGCAGGAAGTGCATCGCAAACTCTTGCTCATTCTGATCCTCAGGTATCCACGTGAAGTCCTATTTTATTAGCGTCCTTTGTTCTTGTTGATTATTTAGTGTTGGGATATGACAAGGGGATTCTGACTAATAGACTCTGTGAGCTCGCAGGGCCTGAAGAGCCATGTGAAGCTGAGACATGGTCCTAATAAGCCTCTTTGTGTTGGCATTGTGTTTGACATATGGCCGCCAACCATATGGTCAAGTCACCCCCGATACTAATTCCCTTTTTTTGGTCTCTTAGACCTTTCTTGAATTCTGATTTTTTGTTTTGAAAATCCTTGTGTGAGAATTTTGGAAATGGGTTTTAAAGGAAGTATGGGATTTTGAAAAGTGGAAAAAGTGGTTTTCAAAAATTAAATATAAGAATGGTTTTGGAAGGTTATGTTTTATTTGAAACAAATTTTTAGTAGGAAGTGGAAATGATTTAAAAGGATTGTATTATCCCTAATCAAAACTTGTGGGTTGTTGGAATAAAATATTTTTAATATGTGAATCATTTTAAGGTGATTCTGAATCATTGTTTTAAATATGGTTTTTTGTGATGTTGAAAAGTGTTTGAATCTAATAAATTGGTTTTGGAAATTGGTTTTGAGCAGTTGTTGTTTTCCTAGAAAGGGTATTGGTCTCATTGACCATTAGATTATGAAAATATACCTTTCTAAATTTTATAAAATGGTAAGGAGTTGTTTGGAGTAGATTGGTTTTTTTGAAAGTTGTTAAAAATTAAAAGGGTTAGGTTTTTAAGAAAATGGTTCTTGATGAATTTTTGTTTGTTTTGTGAAATATAAAAAGGGTTTTTGACTTGGGGGTTGGTGTTACTTTGGAAGGTACATGATTTTTGGAATGATGTTGTTTTGTTTTAGCCTTTGTTGTTTTCATGGGTTCTCACATTCATGGTTTTATTGATATTTGGATGGATGACCTATATGGAATGGTGGTTGGGTGCCTAGGGTGGCATAGAAATGGGAATGTGAGTGAGACTTTAAGAAACACCATTGGTGAATGTGGAAACCCACCACGTTAGATTGTTTTTTTAAAAGTGTTTTAACCTGAAACATTGTATCATTTTTTTATACACTGATGGTTATGTGGCTAGTTTTTTCTATGTCTTAGAAGAGTTCTTTATTTAGTATGATTATTTGTGATCCTAAAGTCATACTCTTGTTGTGTCTTGATATGTGATCTTATTGGTGTCTCAGTTTTTGAGTAATGTTTAGTGGGTTTCAAAATATGTGTTGGATGTTTTGATGTGGCCATGGATAGTTCTCCGTTGGAAAACCTTCATATTGATCAATCTAAGGATTCATTTAAAATGTTAAATACACCTCTTTGGATGATTCCTCATCCCATTTATTAGAATATATAGTGGTTTGGGATTGATTTAAAGTTCTTTTAAGTCATGATAATTCTTTTGGACATAGGAGTTGTGTTCAGTGATGTTGATTTGTTTTTTCGTATTCCTTGTCTATTATGATCCTTGTTCGAAGTGAGAGAGAATGGTGCTATGTATCTTTGAGTTAAAGTTTTGAGGAAGTTGTGTTGTTGAGAAAGTGAGTTTTGTTGGGTGTTGTTATCCTTATCACATGACTATGGTGCAACAGATGCTTCAACCATCAGGGCTCCAGCCATAGGCCTCAGAGTGAGGCTTTTCACACAGTCAAGAAATCGCCAGAGGTGTAGAAGCTCGACTAGGATCCTGCCTCCACAATTGTGGTAAGGTATTTTCTATGTCTCTATTGTGGTTCCTCATCACTATGAATTTACTCTTGTCGCAATGGGCATGGTGGACTTACCCCTCACACAGTGTCTATGGTTATGCCTTCATGGATGCGGGTTTCTAATCAATGTCCCTCTGTGGACTGCCTATGTATATCAGGTGTTGTTTTAGTTTTACCTGTTCGTAGGTGGAAAGTGTTGGGTGGTTCCTTTGTTTCTTTTTTGGTTTCAGTGGCCTAATTATTGGGTTTCCTTCCACCCCCCAAGTTGTAGAGGTCTGGATCCATGTAGAAAGTGTTGGCCCAGTTCCTGTCCCCTCTATTCAGGAGTGGGTGGTTTAGATGTTCATGTTGTAACCCTATTATCTTTGGTTTTTAAGTTGTTGTGGGAGAGTTTTGTTGGGCCTGTATGGGTTATCCCCAATTCTATTTCATGTTTAATTCTTTTTTTTTTCATTTCTAGTTGATCTCTAATGGTGGGGAGACCCACTGTAGGTATCAGAGATCTTTCCTTTAAAGATTTCTCAGATGGTAGTTGTGATTTAATAATGGGTAGATCGTTCCTCCCCCCCAAGTAATTTTATTTCATGAGTGAACATTGTTTTGGGTGATAATTGGGTTCATTGGGAGAATGACCAACAATCTAGTTCTTGTCTTGGTTGTGGAGGTGGTGGCCTGACCTTTCCGTTGATTTTCACAAAGTGGTTGTGAGTTGGGGTTTTGTTTGGGAAAGAGGATTAAGTTCCATTTATGGTAAATGATATTTACTTGGCTTTATAGGATGGATCATGTTGACATAGAATACCTAGGTTTTGTTTAAGAAGATGTAAAGTGTTAGGGATTTCCTAGGGCAGAAAGCTTTAATGGTGGGGAGAAATGTCACACCTGACTTTTTTTCTTTTCATGTCTTGGTTTTGATCCAGTTCATTGAAAATCCTGATCCTTTTCTGGGGTATTTTATGAGATTAATTTTGAGTTTTTAACTTCCATATATTCCTAATCATTCTACTTTGTGTACCCCATTGCCTGCTTGGGAGTTTTTGGAGAAAGGGTGGTTACTTCATGATTTGGGCCAACCGTGAGCCCATTTTTAGATTTAAAAACCAAAATTTTTTCCTTTATAACTACATTTTTTAAACATTTTTCATCCATTTGGCTTCTTACATTGCCTAACATGATATATGTAAACCCCTATATCCTTTTGTACCCCTTAGGAATTTATAATCATGGTGAACTTGGGTTACTTATTTTGGTATTGGGCCATCCCGTGGGCCCATTTCTAGTTAAAAAAATTGTTTCTTTTATATATTATTCATTTATTTATAATTTTCATTGATTAGACCTCACAATCTAGTAAAATAACCCTATGTGCACCCCAAAGTTCCATTTTACCGATTTGGAGCTCATCTAAGTCACAGATTTGGGAAACATTTCTCAATGTTTCCCAACTCGTATAGATTTTCCAAAGGAAATTTATCTTATTCATAAATCATTCAATTCATACTATTTTTTCCTCAAATATTCTTTCTCGGGTTCTTCCAGACCATAGGAGACTCTAAAAAGAGTGTCAATCCATTTACTTTCCTCTAAAGGTGCATATTTAAGAGAAGACAAAGTGTTTTCTAGTTTCCAAGGTGTGATTCCTTCACATTTCTCCACCCTCTTCCTCCTCCTTTCATTATTTCCTAGATATATATTCTCCTATAGTCATGGTCAACCTAGGGTTTTGTTATAACATGAGTTTTTAGGGGTGTTTTTTTGTTTGGGTCTGGTATTCATAGGTTTGGTTTTATAAACCCTCGAATGGTGATACCGGGTATGCGTTTCCATTACGCCAAGGATTTGAGGTAGGATATCCCTTGAACATGACTTTATCATTTAAGTTTCATCATTTTCTTATTTTTATCACCTGATATATATATGTATTTGTTTTTACCATTTGGATAATTTTCTTGGGGTGCAAAATGGCTGTTTAAGACTTGTTTTGCGAAAGGTAGTGCCGTTTTTCCATAAAACTTCACACCAAGTGTTTGTTAAAATGTTCCGTTATCTTTTGTACCTAGTTTGTGAGGTTTAGAACCTAGTTTATGGTATTTTAAACATGTTTCAGTATCTTGAATAAAATATGTCATGCAATTGGTGTTTTATTCATTGTCATGTGCTTAAAATAAATTGTTTTGTTTAAAAGTGCATGTCATGTGTTTGGTAAATTGCCTGATTGGATTTTATGTGTTAAGTGTGATTTAAATTTTTTTTTTGGATTTATAAATTCATTGGAAGAGCTATAAAATTTATTTTTGGGTCCTTATATGGATTTCCAATGTGTATTTGGTTTTACAAACAAATGTGTTTCAGTTTATAACATGTTTTGGCCCGAGTTACCAGAAAATGGCCCGTTTCACATCCTTATAAAAATGGTTGTGTTTTTAA
Source organism: Viscum album (assembly GCA_963277665.1). Taxonomy (NCBI): domain Eukaryota; kingdom Viridiplantae; phylum Streptophyta; class Magnoliopsida; order Santalales; family Viscaceae; genus Viscum; species Viscum album. Next base: position 2,128,904,579 of record OY728155.1, on the reverse strand, counting down.
TATGTAACCTAAGTGTTTTAGTGGATTTATGAAAGTGTTTTGATACTATAAATTGTGTATATAAACCTCCTTAATAAAAGTGAAATGCATATAATTTTTAAATGTTAGTTTTGAGAAAGGCTTAATGGCCTGTTTTGCATTTTTTTCTTGTAAAAATGGTTTCCATGTGTATTTCATGTTATATATTTTGGGGACATTGTATAGTCCATTAAAATTGATTTATTAATTGGTTTTGGGGATAAAAAATCTGGGTTTATATGGTATTTATGGATTTTTCCCTTAAAAGAGAATTTATGAATGGATTTTATGTGCTAGGTATCGTTATAATTTTTGAAATTATTTTATGAAATTTTAGGTGGTTTAATGATCTTTAAAAGAAATGTGTGACATGTGTGTTGAATGCTTCGTGTGTATGTAATGTGGAAGTGTTATTTTCATGTGAAAATTATATTTCATGGGTTTTTGAGCTTGTTTTAGCACAAGAGAGAAACCCAGGTATCTAAGTGGGTGGACGTGTACTAGTATGATAGTGATCCTGTGGGGTTTGGCCCCAGTTTCACGTAGAAAGTTTGACAATGAAAACACCAACTAAACTATGATTATGAATATGATGATGATGTTGGGTAACCACTAATTTATGGGTATGATCCCTACTAGTGGATTGTGTGCACGAGAACAGATACTGTGATGGCTACTTTCACCGAGATACGAGGTACTTGGGACCCACAATGAACTTGTGCCTAGGGGTGTTCCTGAGACTTGTGCTAATTGGATATTTTTTACTCACCGTCGGCATACGGTGTGCTTAGTTGGTAAATTCAGAAGTGTGTGTGTTTTATTTAAAAGTTTACCTTCTTTAAAGCAGCCCTCTTGAAATCTATTTTTTATTTTGATGTTTCGCCTCTTTGAAAAATTGTTACTATAATTCTTCTTTATAAAATATGAAAGTTTTTGTCTAATAATTATTATAGCATGGAACCTCATTTGAAAAACATAATTTTATATCTTTTATTTAAAAATTGAAATTGATTTTTCTTTTATTTTAAAGTAAGTGCATTGGGAATAGAATATTGGGAAAACCTATAGAGTTTTAATACTGATGCCTATAGTGTTCTTTTGGTTTTAGCTCATGTGAAAGATTTAGCTTGAGTTTGATCTCCTTGGGCAACGTGTGATCATTGTGTTGGAGAGTGACCATCAGGGTCACGTGGAGTTAGTTTGTTATCAGGTTTGGCCAGTTGAGTTTTTGGTTTAGTTGTACTTTTAGTTTTTTGTACCAATATTGTTCAGTTCAATTTTTATGTAAATGTATTTTGGGATGTCCGTTTCTTTCCTTTGTTTGTATGATTGATTATATTTGGAAAAAATCGTTCCCTTATTTAATCTATTAATGCCCTCGGTGCATTTTATCATCCCGGGAGGATCAGGAACGCCTCTTGGGACTTGTCGCGGGCTGGCATGGGTGATCGGTTTAGGGCCGACTCAAGCCGATTTTTGACATAAAGAGTTTATTGGTATTACTCATAACAGAATGGTTGAGTTCTCAATTTAAAATATACTTGGATATCATCCTATATCCAAGACTCCTTATAGAATATCTAATATTGAGTTAGAAAAATAAAATTAGATGTTATAAGAGAATCTGGTCAATGGTTTTAAACACTCGAGTGCTTTACTGTGGGGCCTTCCACTCCTCATATTCATAAAGAAGGATGGGTCAATGTAGCTCTGCATTGATTATCATGAGATCAAAAAAGTCAAGATAAAGAAAATGTATCTCTGGACATAGACATATGACTTGTTCGATCAACTCTAAGGGGCCCAATAATTCTCTATAGCGGTCCTTTAGTTGGGATATCACCAATTGAAGTTGGAGAAGGATTATCTTCCCAAGAATACATTTGAAACATTTATGGATACTATAAGTTTATAGTGATTCCATTCAAACTCACTAATTTGTGATAAATATTTATGTACATAATCAATATAGACATTAGATATTAAGATGAAATATTTGTTTGAGTCTTTAATGATGAAATTTTTATGTACTCCAAAAGCATGGAGGACCATGATGATATTTTGAATATTGTGAGAAAGACTTACTGAAAATAGAATCCATATTTAGATTATAGTAAATGTGAATTTTATAACGTGGAAGTATTACTATTAAATCATGTTATCACTAATAAAGGGACATCTATAAAACCTTTTACGACCATGTCAATTGAGGAGTGTCCCAAAACAACATCTGTAATGGAAATCCATAGTTTCATTGGATTAACAGGGTATTATCAATGATTTACAAGAAATATCCCATGATTTTCAAACCCAATAACCATGATGACTTGGTAGGGAGTAAAGTTTCTCTATATATATTAATGTTAAGAATGATTTAAGGAGTTTGAAGAAGTTTCATCATTGCACCAGTCCGCAGGCTTCTCTCAAGTGGGAATTTTTTTTGGTACACAAACATGATTCAATTAATTATTTAGGATATGTATTGATGAAATATGATAAAGTGAAAGTGTACACCTCAAGAAAGTTGATAGTTCATGAAACAAACTGCCCAACACATGATATAATGTTGGTTACTATGATCTTCATGTTGAAAGTCTTGTGACAGTATCTCTATAGGGAGATGTGAGGAATATATACAGATCACAAGATATTTAAATATATATTCATAATTAATTTGATTAACATTATCCCATAAATATTGTTAAAAATATACATGGATTATGATTAAATAATCCATTATTATCCTCAGAATGAAAATAAAGTTGAAGATGGTCTAAGTAGAAATTATTTGGAAACCTTATCAATGATGAGAATTGAGAAGGACTCAATCGTATAAGATTTCAAATTATTGACATGAAAATAATAAATCAAAGAACACCATCATTACTTTAACAATTGATTTCTCAAACATCCCTTATAGAGAATATAAAGGAGACTCAAAGAGATGATTTTGAAATACAAAAGATGGTGGAATCCATAACAAAAGAAAAATACTCATAGTTAAAAATTGATTAATAATGAGTTATAAGATTTGGGTCATGACTATGTATACAATGAAATCCCAAGATAGTCAAGGATTTATTGAATTATGGACATAGATCAAACTTTTCCATATACCAAGAGCATATAAAGATGTATTGAAATATCATTGAGAACTATTACTAGGAAAATAAGAAGAAGGAGATCATAGAATATATATAAAAATACCTAGTATATCAGTGGGTGAAGGCTAAAAGCAAAAATACCAAGGGGATGATGAATCCATTACTTATACTTAGATGGAAATATGAAAACATCACCATAAACATTTTCACTAGTCTTTTAAAGACATGTAGACGAAATAATTCTATATGGTTTATGGTGGATCTTTTTACAAATACTACATATTTAATCTATATTCGATAGGACTTATCACTTGATAAAATTGAATGCATATACATCAATGAAGTGACGAGGATTCATGGAACATATTTATTGATTATATATGATTGAGATCCAATATTTACCTCCATTTTTTGGAAATGTTTCCATCACACCCTAAACATTGAGTTAAACTGTAGTACGACTTGTCACCCATAAAATGATGGATAATATGAGTGGACTATAAAGACACTTTCGGAAATATTGAGGGCACGATCAGTGCAATTAAAATGTGGATGGGAACAACATCTTCATCTGGTCAAGTCATTATACAATAATACTTTTCACTCAATCATGAAAATGGCTCCATATGAACCCCTTTATTAGAATAGATATAGATCACCTTTATAATGGGATAATGTATTCAAATGAAAGTTGTTGGGGAATGAAATTGTAAAGTAAATGGTAGAAAAGTTTAATAACATTTAGAAAAAAACATCAAGGATAATTGGAGTTGATATAAGAGATATATTGACAATAGTCGATAAGACCTGGATTTTGAAGATGGAGATGATGTGTTCTACTACATATCTATTTGAAATAGAGTCATGTGATTTGGGATGAAGGGAAATATAAGTCTATGGTACATTGGACCCTTTAATATTCTTGATCACATAAGATCATGGGCCTACCAACTATCATTCCCCCAACCATTTCTAAAGTAAATGATGTATTCTATATATCCAACTTAAGGAAGTACATACAGAATACATAAAATTTACTAAATTTAGATTTTGTTCAACTGGAAAATGATCACTCTTACATGGATAATTATGTGACGATATTAGAACATTGAGATAAAGTTCTATTAAATAAGATAACTCGCCTAGTCGAAGTACTATACACAATCTATAAGTATGGGGAGGTGACAAGGAAACTGGAGGAAGTTGTGAAGTATAATTACCCTCAGATGTTTTAAAAAATATGTAAAATTAAAATTTTTAGAGTGAAATTTATTAAGGGGGAAGAATTTAACGACCAAGATTTTATCAATGGAATTTCCCATCTTAATATATAATTTTGTCATATAATATTATATAATTCCCAAAAACTATGTGGTAAAACTGACTACATTTTATAATATTAATATAATCATTATAGTTATTGAATTAAAATAGTCATTAATATTGATAATGTTATAATAATATAAGAAATATTACATATGATAACTAAAATATGAAAACATGGATATGCTTGATCCACCTGAATAACCACAATCATGAAGAATGATATAGAAATGAAGAACAATATTAGTAATGAAATACGCATCTTAAAAATTAAAATAAATAAATAACTATGATATAACATATAATTGAATGAATAATGATTTAAATAATAGGTATTCATATAAATTGGAGAACAAATATCATCATTACAAATGTGACCGTTAGAATAGTAACACTACTACAAAACTGACCTTTAATAGTGCAATAAATGACCTTTATCAGTGCTAAAAAACTGATGAATACATGAAAGAGGTAAAAATACTTAGTCTTTTATCAGTGTTGAAAAAGTGTTGATAAAAGGGTCTTTTATCAGTTCTAAACAAAGAACTGATAATGGTCCATACTATAGTGTGTTGTAATAGCACACTATATCACCACTAAAATGTGCTATAAAAGAACATCGCAGCACAAAAAACACACCAGATATAAAAATATATAAGTACCAATATATGATTTAAATGAAATGAAATTTTCAACAAAAACTCAAGAAAAAAACACTATATTATAGAAATTTATAACTTTGGTTTCTACAATTACATAAATAAAAATTATTATATACATTCGAAAACATCAATGTTACTTTATCTTTTAATACTAACAAGACTCATGTAATTGTTGAATGAAGAACCCCTTTTCGAGTAAAAGAACACACCTATAAATAAGAAAAAATTCTTATTTTAATAATAATATAAAGAAATAAAATAATAGAAAGTGATAATTTTACTAAAATTGATGTCAATTTTAAATAAAAAATGCAGTTAGAGTCATACCCATGACATAATGCATCAGATTGAGGTATGTATGATTCCAACATGTCTCGAATTACTTGTGGATCATTTTCATAAGGTATCAAAACAATTTGAATGTGTTTTCTTAGTTTTGAGCTTGTCAGTTTTATTTTTTACTAAAATTTCATTTTAAACTGGAAACACATACTTCTGACTCATTATAATCACATCATGTATCAGTTTGACATAAAATATATTCCTACATGCTAAAAATGACTTATGAATCGTTTTACTAAATTATCAAGAAAATATGAGTGCATTTTATTGGTTTTAAATGAGTGACACTTTTTTAACTAAAATATCAATTTTTAACTGACAATAGACACTTTGAGTCATACTGGGCACATTGTGTACGAGATAGAGGTAAGAATGATTCCTACATGTCACAAATGTCTTATATATCCTTGAAATAAAGTATAAAAACATTCTAAATGTGTTTTTTTGATTTTGAGTAGGACATTTTTCCATTTTACTAAAATTGGTGACAATTTTAAATAAAATGACGCACTTTGATTCTTACAGATCACACCGTACATAAGATTTAGGTGCAACTAATTTCTACACATCCAATATTACTTATGAATATTTTTTCTAAATTTTAAAAACAATATGAATGTGTTTTCCCAGTTTTGAGTATGTCACTTCTATTTTTTACTAAAAGATAATTTTAAAATTGAAACACCCACTTTGACTAGTATCGATCACATTGTGTATCAGACTATGGTTCTACTGATTACTACACATAAAAAATTACTTATGGATCATTTTACTAAATTATTCAAACAATAAAAATGTGTTTTCTTGATTTTGAGTAGGTCATTTGGCCTTTTTACTACAATTGATGATAATTTTAAATAAAAAGATTCAATTTGAGTCATACCAGTCACACCGCGCATCAGATTAAGGGGATAATGATTCATACCTTTCCCAAATGTCTTATGGATTTTTTTCTAGAGTTTCAAAACAATATGAATGTTTTTACTAGTTTTGAGTATGTCACGTGTCTTTTTTACTAATATGTCATTTAAAAATGAAAACACGTACTTTGACTCACAATGATCACATTGTGTATTGGATTGAGGTTTAGATGATTTATACACATGAAAAATGAATTATGGATCATTTTCCTCATTTATTTATACAATGTTAATGCGTTTTCTTGATTTTGAGTAGGTCAGTTGGACTTTTTACTAAAATTGATGTCAATTTTAAATAAAAATATGCACTTGGTTTGATACCGTTCACACCATGTGTTGGATTGAGGTGTGACTGATTAATGAACATAAAAAATCACATATGGATCATTTTCCTAAAGTATCAAAATAAAATGAACATGTTTTCTCATTTTTGATAACATCACTTTTCAGTTTTACTAAAATGTTCAATTTTAACTTGAAACATGCTCTTTGAATCATACGGATCAGATTGTGTATTCATTTGACATGAGACCGATTTATACAGGTCAAAAATGATTTATGGATAAATTCCCCATACTATTAAAAAAATAATAGCAGGTTTTATTAGTCTTCAATGTGTGACACTTTTTAAAGTTAAATGTCAATTTTAAACTAATAATAGACACATTGAGTCATATTAGGCACATCATGTATCAGATTGAGGTGATATTGATTCTTACACATCACAAATGACTTATAGATCAATTTATTAAATTATCTAAATAATATAAATATTTTTGAAATTTTTTGAGTATTCCAGTTGTCTTTTTTATTAAAATTAATTTCAATTTTAAATATAAAGAAGTAATTAGAGTTATACGAGTCACTTAATGTGTCATATTTAGGTGTAGTTGATTCTTACACATCCCAAAGTCTCCAAAAAACCTCACAATCAATGTTACCCTGATTTTCATTGATTTTTTTTTGTGGAAATTCCAGCACTACATGAGAATCTATGAATAAACCACATGAACTCGAAAAAAAGAATCCACCTATATAAGAAAAAAATTATTATGATTAATAATAAAAAATAAATAAATAAAAAACAAATATGATATAATACATTAAATCTATGGGCAACGATTTTAATATGAAAATATCAGTATTACCTCTGTTATTGAGTAGTGGGGGGAACTTGAAGGAAATTGATAAATGTCAACACTATATGGGTGAAAGGTTTTGCGGGAGAAGAAGTATTTGGAAGTTTTTGTATAGAAAGAAATGAAATATGGACATAGCACCCGAAATCGAACAAAATAATTCACGAGTATAAGAAAACAATTTTTATGTGAGTAATAATTCAAAAAAATAAATTAATCATAAATATGAAACAATAAATTAATTATATAGACAATTATTTTAAAGTGAAATCATCAAGATTACATCTGAGATTGATTAGAGATTGTGCTGCTTCTCTTCCTTCAAAGGTAGTTGAGAGAACATCAAAGAAAGTGATAAATGTGACACTATATGTGTGAAAAGTTTTTGTGGGAGAATAATTAAAAAAGTTGGAGAAAGCACCCCAACTCGAACAAACGAATCCACCTATATAATAAAACAATTATTATGTGAGTAACAATAAAAATAAATAAAATAAATATAAATAATAAACAATAAATTAATTCAATGGATAACAATTTTACTGTGAAAATATCAAAATTAACTATTTTATTGAGCAGAGGTAGAATTGTTTCTCTTACTACAAAGTTAGTGGAGGTAACTTCAAATAAAGTGCTAAATACACTGATGTAGGGGTGAAAAGGTTTTAAGGGAGAAGATTTCTATGGAATTTTTGGTGCAAAAAGAGATGAATGATGGATAAAGCACCCCAAAATTAACAAAATAATCCACCTATATAATAAAAAAATTATTATGTGAGTAATACTAAAAATAAATAAATTAAAAACAAATATGAAATAATAAATTAATTATGTGGATAATGATTTTAATATGAAAACATCAAGATTACCTCTATGATTGAGCAGAGGAAGTGTCCTTGCTATTCCTATAATAGAAGTGGATATAACTTGAAATAAAGTAAAAAATGCAACACTGAATGGGTGAAAATGTTTTTAGAGAGAAGAAATAAGCAAGTTGGATAGAGTACCCCAACTCGAATAAAAGTATCCACATGTATAGGGAAAAAATTATGATATGAGTAATACTAAAAAAATAAATTAAATGTAAATATGAAAAAAAAATTAATTTTATGGAAAAATATTTTACTGTGAAAACATCAAGATTACCCCTGTAATTGAGTAGAGGAAGCATCGTTTCTTTTCCTGCAAAGGTTGTGTACGAAGCTTGAAATAAAGTGGTAAATTCACCACTATAGGGGTGAAAAGGTTTTTAGGGAGAAGAAACATAAAAGATAGATAGATCAACCAAACTCGAAAAAAAGAATAAACATGTATAAGAAAACAATTATTATGTGGGTAATAATAAAAATAAATAAATAAAACATAAATATGAAACAATGCATTAATTATATAGACAATGATTTTTCTCTGAATACTTCAAGATTACCTCTTTGATTCAGTAGAGAAAACATCATTGCTCTTCCTATAAATACATGTAACATGGATAGAAATATTATAAAATAAACAAAATCTGCAAGGAATAATGAAAATTAAATCAACATTTCATTATATAGTTTTTTGGTGAAATAGAGAAATTATATCATAACATTACCTTTACATCTTTCCAAAGGGTTTCCTTCGTTATATTTTGTTCTTCCATCATGAGAAGAAGACATTGTCTGCATGAGTAGTAAAACATTTAATTTATAATTTGTCAATACTTTAAAGAACATATAATATTATAAGGAAAAACATAATATATTAAAAAAACTTTTACCTTCTCATTGAACCCTCTTTGTTTTTTAATGGTTTAAAGGATTTGGTTCTATTATTTAGAATAAAAATCCCCTCATTGTGGTCCCCTCTAATATACAATACATTGTCTATATTGGGACCAACATGAACTGATTGTGATGTCCTAATGAAAGGGTTATCCTCAATTGTATTTTCATATGACTCAACATTTGTTTTAATCTCCAGATGGACAATCAACCAATTCTTGTTTATTAGACCAGATACATAAAATACTTTCACTGCTTATGATTCCATTATGAATGGATCATCTTTTTCCCCTTACATACTGAAGTTTACCTTCATAAATCCAATTTCATCAACTTTAACTCTAATGATATTGTCAACCCATTTGCAATGTAAAATTGGAACTTGAAATGTAGTATAATCCAACTTGTATATCTATTTGATAATTCCAAAATATGACATATTTTCATAAATTATATTTCTATACTTGGAACCAGATATGTTCATCACTTCAGCTACAAGCATAACACCATTGTTTTGCATCATATTGAATTAATCATGTTCTTTTGTATAGAACACATAACTATTGATTACAAAACCAGCGTAAGATATAACATTTTGATTCAATCATATGGCTATCCATTGAAGTCATTCAGAAATTGAATTAATATTTTTAGATAAATACTTATAAATTTGATCTCGGAATCATCCTATAAATTTTTGTTTATGTGTATTTGATATCCATCCTTCTGTCCTTGAAGAATTAAAATATCTAAGAATTTCTTTGTGGGCTTCAATTTAAGGATCAAAATCTTCACTATTATGTAATATGTAAATATGTTCTTGATCTCTCACAATCAAGGTAATTGTAACAACATATATTCCGGAAATCCCTTCACCCATAAGGTGTTTGATGTGACAAGAATCTTGGAGACCAATGCTTTCGACTTCTGATAGGTAATCGGTAAACAATTCAATATCTTATTCAACAATATATCATTCTGCAATACAAACTTATTGCTAACTTTGATTCTTGACATAACCTTTCAAAATCTACATATACCATTCAATAGAGGACATCCATATTTAATGGACATGACCACATATTTAAACCTCTATGACCATGTGAACCATCAGGTGGACCATTATATCAAAGAATGATGGTGGGAATAACATCTCTAATTCACATAATATGATTGAATTCTCCTTATTTATGATGGGAAACTTTTCGGGTCCTACAACATTACTTCATATGGCCTTGAAAAATAAGTAATGTTTGGTTAATGTATATCATATATTTTTAGTAAGAATTCATTAGAAAGCAACATGCATTAATTATTTCATCAAAACATAAAAGTCATGGGATTTTAGTCCTTGTAACTTCAAATTTTTCATTGATATGACATTCTATATATTTTATGAATACCCCTATGGAAATTTTACACTAGTAAGGAAAATAAAAAATTGAAATTTTCTGTCTGGATAGAGTGTAATCTACTAGAGGAAGAAAAGTATTCCTTTTACCCTTCACCAGTTCCAAAACATACCATATCCCCATTTCAATCAAATCCAACCTTGTCTTGATTCCATATTTTGTTTTGATTGGAACATTTAGTAACATTACATTAACACTATCAAATAAATTATTTTTCTATATGCATGACATCAAGAAAATGTTTGACATACAAAAAATTTCGATAAGGTAATTCAAAGAAAATTGATCTCTTCATCCAGCCTGATTTTGTGAGGTTGTTCAAAAATGGTTTACTGAAAACAATGTCAATATTTTTTACTTTTTTATAGTTGATCTCTCATTGCTGGAGATGGTGTTGTACCTTGTTCGATATTCTCATCAAATGTTGTCATCCAGGATCAGTATTTATGTCATAGAGGTAAAAATTGTAATAAAAACACTTTCTTTGAGGAATGTTTCAACCAAACTGAGTATGTGCGTTTTTCACAAATTGGATAGAAAAAAATTCCTTTAATACTACAACCTGATAAATTTCCAAAAGTGGGGAAGTCATTTATCATTCCATAGAACATGGACCTCAACATGAATTCTTTAATTCTATGAGAATCATACATTTCAACACTTGTATCCCACATCAATTTCATATCTTCAATCAATCAATCCAAATAATCATCAATATAATTACCTGGTTGCTTTAGTCTAGATATAAGCGTAGACAACATATTTTATTTTCCATTCATGCATAACCATGGTGGAAATGTATAATTTACCAGCATGAACCAAAAGGATTTATTCCTTCTGTAGATAGCGCAAAGATGAAAGTTTTTTGGCTCATCTCCAAATTCAAAAAACTCGTAATCAATTTTCTTCCACTTAGGAGAATATGCTGGATTATATAGGTTACCATATTTAATTCTAGTACCTACATTCCATGTTAAGTGTATCATGGTTTCTTGACATCTATATAGTCTTCTAGACTGTGGAATGATAAGAAAGTACCACAAATATTTCGAAGGACTATTCATATTCCTTATATCAATCTACGCCACACCTAGGGCATTTTATGAGTGATTCATGGTCATTTCGAAACAATATGAAATAATTTGGATAGGAATGTATTTTTTAGAGATCATGCGCATTGAACATAATATTCATATAACGTCATATGTTCAGCATGGTAGTTCATTTTCTTCTGGTAGCATATCTTTTAAAAGACCAAGCAGTTCTATAATACTGGTGTCACTCCAGCTTCTACCAAGTTTCCAATTTTATAAATTGAATAAATCTAACAATGTTGTGTATTTAGTACAAACTATATAAAGTTTCATCTTGGAGAATCTATTTATTCCTAAAACAAATTTAGATAATCATGAAATTTATCTTCAATTTACATTGTCATTTCTTCCATGCGATCTCTATTATCTTTTACAATGGTATTCATATCAAATGATTCAAACCGTAGTATCATCCAAATCAATGTCTATATTTAGTTTTACTTTTTTTAGTCCAAAATTTATAGCTTTGATATATTCCATGAAAAATCAAATTTTCTTACAACTATTCCAGAATAATTTTTCTTTAATAACAATAACATAAACACAGACAGAGGATTTTAGAAGCGTTATCAGCATGCTCTCTTAAAAACGTGATGAACTATTTGACTCCATATTCATATTAATTTTTTAAATGATTATCATGCATCAATTTTTAGTTCATATCTATCCTATTGAGTTCATAAAATATTAAATTTATAAAATATATTAATAAATACACATAAGATATTTATTATCAAATGTGATTGTTATGGACAATTCTAATAAGGGAAACTCAATATTTTATTGTTTTAAAGAATTTAATTATGTTGAAGAAAATGGTTAATTAAATTTAAAAAAAGAATTAATCCACATCAAATCTTTGTTAAATCCCTTAAGAAAATGAAAATATAATATAGGAAATTACGGAGTAATAAAAAACTCCAAAATTATAAACAAGAATAATAAACTCTCATTCAATCAAATAGAAGATATGAAAATGTATTGGAAAAAGTGATGTATAAATCTAAGAAATTATTACATTTAAAATTATTGGTATATTAATATTTGAAAACATCTCAAGAGTCTTGGGATTTCATATCACCACACTGACCCATCTGAAGGAAATTCAAGGTACTCCAACTGGATGTAAAATTAGAATTTACTAATGGATTACACTAACATGAAGTTTATATCAAACTAATAGATAGGTTTATCATTCTATAATCTGAGAATAAATTTTGTAAATTGACAAAGGATATGTATGAATTGGAACAATAACTAAGAGCTTGGTATTGAAGGTTAGATGAATTATTAATGATACTTTAATTTAAAAAATGAGTATTTAAGGATAATCATTATATAAAATATAATTTTATGGATAGCTTGAAAGTGTTTATCAAAGTGGATGACATAATATTTAGAGGTCCAAGAGATGAATGGTGATAATAATTTTGTACATTAACAATAACCAATATTTAAATGTTGATGATTAACAAGTTGAAATTTTACTTAGTTTATAGGAAAATCATGGAATTCATGGGATATTTATGTCACGACCCGCCTTCACCAAGATGAGGGAAGAGAAAATAGATTGCCAGACCCTTCCTTATTCATGTTGAAGGGGAGATAATGACCCCCGAGATCTGCCTTCATTAGGTCCCGGAGTGGCGACTAACACCAAGGGTATATAATCCTACACAAGATGGAAGGCATTACAGTTTTTCTTTAATTAGATAGGGATATAGGATAGGAAATCCCAACAACACCAAAACTATGGGTGAAAGTAAATCCAAAAGGAAACCATTCCCATATGAATGTTACGAATGTAAATGCCACAATGTACAAGGAGACTACAAAGATAAATTTCCAAGGAAAAGAAAAATAGCAACAACAACTGTCCCACCGTCTGAGCTAGTACGACCTTGCATGATCCCTGAAGTCCTCCTAGAAACCTGAAATAAGTTTCATATATGTAGGGTGAGCATACAAGTATACTCAGTAGGGAAAACCAATGACTCTCATGCACAAGTGTGGAGGCATTCTAATGCCCTGTGGGAAAGAGACAACCAAAGCACCTAGCAAGGAAAACTATCCAACCGAGGCTCAGCAAGGCAAACTCCCTAAATAACGCAAGTCAAGTAATATATAGTAATAGCACATCGACATTTGGGTACCCTGCGCCACTTTCCCAGTGATTATTGAAGACATCCTACGCATCGAACTAATCCCGCCATTCTCACCGAAGTCCCACTGCCACACCCCGCTCGCACACATTTGGGACACAACCAAAAATCCTGCCTACAAACACCTAGGCCGCAACCACCACACAAAACCATGCCCAGAAACAACTAGGCCAGAACAAATCCTGCCTACAACTATGTTATGATGTCTTAGTGGTTATCCATGATATATTCTTATGATGTCATCGTTTATGTTGTTTCCACATTTTTATGAAGCCTTGATATTGTCATCTTATATCTCGATTCAATATTGATGTTATGATTCTCACCCCTTTTATTCCACCTTGATATTCTTATTTACTCACAAGAATTTCATACATCATGTAAATATTTTATTATTCCATTACTGGGCTTTATAGGTCACCCCTTTTTATGCACTCCCCAAGTTACCCCGTTTAGTATTAGAAGATTAATTAATATTTATGGCATGTTATGGTTTTTTTAAATAATGCTTCTGTATCCCAATTTCAAGTTATATAGTTATGTACCTAATTACCTGAAGACACTAGGAATTTATATCTTTTAGGATTTTATTAAGTGTATATTTATATAATAAATCTTGAATTGATTTGTATTAAATATATGAGTTTTCATATAGTGTATTAGAAGAATGGTCTAGTTATTTTTTGAAATTAGGAATAGATATCTTTAGTGAAAGCCTCAGGGATAAGACTAATCATATAAAACCATCCTTAAATTATTATAATGTATGGAGTAAGTGGTTCCTAAGAGAAAAAATCCATATCGGTAAACTACAAGTGGATGTAAATTTAGATTAGTTGTATCTAGGGGTAATAAAACTAGAAATGGTTCATTGGGTATTAACTCAATCATTATGTGGATCATGAAAAGAGTACATAATTGAAAAATTGTTTGAAACTCTAGTGGGGATATTCTTTGAAAAATTCACAAGATCCTTATAAATAATCATGAAGGGAATAAAAATTCACATAAAATTTTATGTTAGGATATAGACCTTGGAAAACATATATTGAATCCTAGAAAGTAATAGGTGAATTAATATATTTTATTTATGAGTTATCTCTTGAAACTTAATACTTTTCATTTAATATTATTAATAGTTTGAAAACTTTCATCCCTAATTTTACAACTATTTTATTCAATGACTTAAAATGGGAGGAACCGAGTCAACAACCAAAGTGATGAGAAACCTAATAACTTCGCATATGATATTCTAAACCTAATGAGATCATGTTTTGGGAACATTATTAAAATAAATATCCAATTAACCCATGTTTTGAATATAAACAAGAATTATGTGGAAAAAACACCCCCTATGAAAGATAAATTTTTAATGGAGACCATTATAAAATAATGGCCTATAACTTCCTTTGGATCCTCTAATCCCTTTATCATTTATAAATAGAGACAATCCATTGAAAAGATCTTCTATGTCTTAAAATTATCTGAAAAAATAATATCATGTTGGGTATTTATCATATAGAGGGATAATATTAAAAATAGTGTATTTTGATAAAAAATATGAAACCCAAGGAGGAGATAAATGCAATAGAGTGGAATTAATTTTAGAAAATATTTATTGATAAATAATTTACATGGTCTCCCTTAAAAAATTGAGAGAGATTACATTTGTCTCAATAAAAATGATTAAAAATTTATAAGGGTATATGAATATAACTTCATAATACATGAATGATACATATCATGTTTTTTTATTGACCATAAAATTAAATTTTACATCTTCTATAGTGGGATAAATCCAAATCTATGAAAATATTCTGCGATTCGAGACATTTAAAACTGTGAGGAAATTTTTCAATGTTCCTTCTAAGTTTAAATGGATATTAGTAAGTATTAAGGGTAATATTGATGTTGAGATATTAAGTGAATAATGGAGTTTAATTTAGGGGGAGCGATGGAGAAATATCATGGTGGAAAGAAAGACGAACATCCAACTCTTCAAAACCATTAGAATAAGTATCATGATAATGTTGTAAAGGGGTTGATGAAATGATTTTTGTGTGGGAAGGAATGGAAAATATCTAGAGAATTATAATGGGTGAAACTAAAAAATTTTACAGAAGAAGGAAATGCTCTACTAAACCCTCAATTTATTTTCCAATGTTTCAACTGCAAGGAACAAGTAAACTATATGAATCAGTGTACTAATCTAGGGCTTTTTGATGATAACTGAAAATATTAACCTCCAGTGCCTATAGGGAAATGGAGATATTATTTCATCACAACTATTGTGGTGGATCTAGAAAACAATATATTGAATGGTATACAACATATTTATTCAAGGATAGATAAAATAATATTTGTTTCTGGTTCTAAACATTCTTTTATATCATGAAAGTTATTATAACTATTAAAAAACCACCTAACAACATGGAATTAGGGATATAAATAAAAATAGAAAATGGGGAAATCATTACATCCCATGTATATGACTTCTCTGTGATTCATATTTTAAGGATAAACTCTTGAGAAAACCTTGTTGATACTCGTAAAATTCAATGCTATTATTGGAATGAATTGCATTTCTTTGTATAGGGAAAACATAAATTTATGATAGAGGAAAATAAACCTCTATAACCCAAATCACCCTATGATTATATATAGGTTCAATGATGATTATGAATCTTCTTTGTAATCAGTATCCCAAGTATAGATAATATTTCCTTTTAAGAAAGCATATCTATAAAAAATGATCACGACTAAAGAAAGGATCATCAATGAAGAATTGACCAATATAATATAATATGATGATGTGTTTCTAGAAGAATTTCTTGGTCTTCCTCTTAGTCAAGATGTTGATTTCTTGATCAAAGTTATACCTGGATATTTTCCAATATCCACGACTCCATATAGAATGGACACGATTGAACTTAAAGAGCTGAAGAAAAAACTATTGTAGAATATTGACAAGGGGTTTATATTCCCAAGTGTTTCAGCATGTGGTGAACCACTCCTTTTTTAAAGAATAAGGATGTGTCAATGTGCTTTTGTATTGATTATTATGAGTTTAACAATATCTTGGTGAAGAATATCTCTTTGTTCTACATATCGATGGCTTGTTCGTTCAACAACATGGATCTCATTACTTCTCTAAATTGGATCTTCAGTAAGTATATTAAACAGTAAAGATAACTAAGGAGGATACCCCCATGATTTCTTTTTTTGTAAAAATCACTGACACTATGATTCCATTTTTATTCTATTTGGAACCACTAATGATCCATAAATAATGATAGACATAATGAATATGTATTTTAAGTATTAACTCAAAAAATAAATGGTAGTATTTATAGATTATAATATTATCTAATCTAAAATCATAGAGAAACATAAAGAGTATTTGAATCCTATATTGAAAACCTTTCAAAATAAAATCATCTCAATGAAATACAATAAATGTGAGTTTTTAAGGCATAAAGTAATGTTCCTAGGGAATTATTTCACTAGAAAAGGGATCTCTATAGATCCTTAGAAAATAGAGTTAATTAATGGATGATATAGACCAATTTTCTATTACAGATATCTGTACCTTCCTCAGATTATCTTGGTAATATCAATAGTTTGTGAGAAACTTCTCATGATTTTCAATCCCACTAACCAAGATAAATTATAAGGGGGTGAATTTTTTCTATATTGATAAATGTGAGGATAGAATTAAAGAGTTAATTAAGACTCCAATCTCTCCCCCTTTGTAGACATTACCCACCCATGTGGAAATATTTATGATCTACCACAATGCGTCCAAGAAGGGATTAGGTTGTGTACTCATGAAAGATGAAAAAGTTATATCCTATGGATCCCACAAATTATAGATTATGAAATATATACTGATAATAAAATCCTCAATTATATATTCACACAACAATATCTCAATAGTTTCTAAAAACGTGGATTTATTTGATCATGGATTATGATTGTTTAATCCATTACTATCATAGGAAGTTAAACAAAGTGATAGATTATCTGTGTAGAATGATATCTTCAAACCTACCCATGATGATTATTAAAAGGGATAAAATATTTATGGACATGTAATGGATGGATATGGGATACATAAGAGGTACATCATACTACCTTTCTCAAATAACAGGTCAAACATCCAATCATGAAAGGATCATAGGGTCCCAAAAAGATTATAAGAAACGATAAAAAGGTAGAAAATATAAGAGTGTTTAAATTTTATAATGATTGATTTATATGTTTGGAACCCAGATATGTGTCCCATAAAAACTAGAGATAAAGTGGGAAATTTTTGATGACACACACAACTCAAATTTCTCTATTCAACTAAAAAGAACTAATATGTATAAAGATCCAATTCAATAATTATGGTGGTGTAAGATGAAGAGGGATCTTGTAAAATATGATTATTGATGCTTGATATTCCAAAAATTCAAGGATAAATGATATAATTCTAATGGTATAATGTAACTATTTCCCATAACAGTATAGAAATTGGAAAAAGCAACCATGGATTTAATCATATGGCCGCCTTGAGAACTAAAGGTAATAATACCATTTTAACGGTATTTGATTTCCTTATATATCTAGAACATTTCATTTCTATCAAGGAATATTTAAATATTAAGAAACTTTCCAAGATATACATATGGTAAGTGGTATGAGTTCATGGAGTTCTACTCTCCATTATATATGATAAAGATCTAGGGTTTACCTCAAGGTTTTTTAGGAATCTTCAGCTAATGCCAGATGAAGAGTTGAGTTTCAGTATTGAGTATCCCCCTTATAACCATTAAAACTCTATAGGATATATTGATATCAATTTTGATGTATTTTCAAAGATTTTGGGACCATAACCTCCCCTTTAGGGGTTCTCATATGACAATAGTTTCTATTCAAGCATTCAAATGGAACCTTATGAGGATTTATATGGGAAGAGGTTTCAAACGCCAAAATTCCAGGAGAAAGTTGGAGAGTCGGATCTTATGGGACTCCTGATTATCTAATTGGTGATAGAGAAGAATCCAAAAATTAAAATTCATATGAAATATGCACATATTAGATAAAAAATATATGCATAAAACTATCGATGAGACCTAGAGTTTGATGTTGGAGACATAGTGTTCCTTTATATATCACCATGGTAATCATTAGGTTTTTTTATAAGAGAAAGAATTGTTCGAGATACATTGGACCCTTTGAGATCATTGATCCCATTAGAGTAGTAGTTTATTAGATAGCACTCTGACCTAACATTTCTTTAATACATGTTGTTTTCCATGTATCCATCTCGAAGAAGTACATACCAAGACCATAAAATATGATGAATCTAGTGGTGGTATGATCAAGTAATTTAATTTCATATGTGGGGAAACAAATGAAGAAATTAGATCATATAAAAAACTTTCTATAAAATAATATAACTCACCTGGTTAAAGAGTAGTGGATGAACAACAAGTTTTACAAGGTGAAATGAGAACTAAAGAGGAGATGCAATAGAAGTACCCTAATTTAATTTAGTGTATAAAATGAAATTTTTAGGGAAAATTTTCTAACGGGGAAGAATATAACGACCCAATTATTTATAAAAAAATTCCCCTTTGAATGAATAAATTTTATATTATGCATTGTAGTCAAAGAAAACACATGAACTAATTTGGTTATTTTAGTCCACTATAAAATATAACATGCTAGATTTAAAATATCATTAATAATCATAACCATTGATAATATAGCTATTATACAATTACCTTCATGATTATTATACATTAAGGGTTATGATTAGGACTAATTGACAAAGAAAAAAAGAAGTGTTGTCCTTGAATAGTAGGATCATACACTGTGAATCCTATTTATCGAAGATTTTAAGGGATATGGAATCACTGGTATTCTTCCTTGACCAATAATTTTTATAATTCAATAATTAAAATATAAATAAAAATATTAATGGGATTAGTCAAAGCATATCAAGATCACAACACAAACCATGTCTGCCAAACCACGCCAAGAAAGAACCACCATCACACAAATTACCCTTAGGGCATACGCTAGTGTAATAAGGGGATATGTAACTAGACCATATTAGTATAAATTTTTAGTCTTTACTTTTTAATAAAATAATTATTATATTTATCTATTTTAATTATTACTTAATATATAAAATTATATATTAGTTGATGAAAATTAAATTTTGATATGAAGAATCCAAAATTTCATTTTTAGAAAACATATGATTTTAATTAAAATAGTTTTTTTGATAAATTATTTAATTTTAAAATAAATTTTACATTGATGTGGTATTACTATTAAATAATATTTAATTATATACAAATGATTATATAATTTAATGAATCCCAATATTGTCTTTATAAGGGATAGAAAACTATTACCTTAATAAAAACCATTATTTTTCAATAATTATAATTTTGATTTCAAAGACTAAATTATCATATTTAGAAATATATTTCGTTAAAATAAATATTATTTTTGAAATAAGCATGTAAAAATTATCCAAGTATTATTTTTTCATAATTTTCTAATACAATATTTTTTTTTGGGTAAATATTAAATATGGTATATATTATGAAATCATAATAGCCCTAAAGTTATTTAATAAATACAATAAATGGTATCCATGAGAAAATATAAGTTTAAACTTTTAAATAAAGAGTTTTTTATGCTATTTGATTAATTTTATAAAACTTTAACGAATCCTAAAAAACAATATTATATTTTAAGGATTTAAAATAAATTCTTTATGAACACGAGTCACTTCCACCTCACCAGTGATATTATTTTATAAAGATCGGTTCAATATATATATATAAAATATTTAAAACTAATCTTATTTTTTAGAAACCATTTAAAAAACTATCATATGGTTTGTGGTTTTGATTATTTTATCACAGAGAGTTAAAAACCTATTTTTAGAAATTAATAAAGAATTCACCTCTCTATTGTTATAAATACCCACCAATCCTTCCACTTATTTTCACTCAAAACCAATTTATCAAGAAGTTTATTTACCGGTCCTTCTATAAATACCTCCAAATGTGTTTTAAAGCTGTTAATAATCTCCCCCATGCTTTTATAAGAACCCCCCAATGTAAGATATCTCCCTCTCTTCTTCTCTATTCAAACGCCTTATTTATACTTATCCTTTAAAATATCAATTTATTATATTGTAATTAATTTTTAAATATCCCTTCACCAGCCAATTGTTTTTACAATAATGATATATATTTGTTCCCCTCTTGCTATAGACTTTACCGAAGCCACTACTTTTTAGAAGCAAGGGGGATTCTCTCCTCGTCCTATTTATTCAAGAAATTTCATTATGTTATGCAATTTTATTTCCAATTATTCAAGTTGGAATATATTTTTACACGTACATTTTACAATCCCTATGATTTATAAGTAACATGAGACCACCTTTCACCCTCATTAAACCCTTTAATGAATCTTTCTGTACACCCTTTCTGTTGTTGAAATTATCAACTAATTTTCCCTGCCAAAATGTTTTGTAGTGAATAAACATACCCATTTCTACTCAAAGGTATTCATCTAGATATAATTTTCTTAAATTTATTTGGGACTTCAATTCTTGTAACCCACACTCTTTAATCATGGGACTAAAAATGATGAAATAAATCCTTATGTTTTATAATCTATGTGGCACACATATTCATGTACATGATATGAATGTGATAGGTGGGCCTTGAGTTATATATCCCTACATTGAATTGGGTAATGTTTTTATCTCATGAGATACCATGTATGGGGAAATGGTAGTTATCCTCAGCACACTATGTTATGATTTCTTAGTGGTTATCCTTGATTTATTCTTAATATGTCATGTTTTATATGGTTTCCACATTCCAATGTTTCCTTGATATTATAATCTTATATCATGATTATATTTACCCATTATAATTCTCACCTATTTTATGTTACCTTGATATGCCTCTAGACTCACATATATTACTCTCATCATGTTATGTTTTGATTATTCCATTATTGGGATTTATAGATCACCCCTATCTTATCTATGTCCCAAGGTTATCCAATGTAGTATTATAAGATCAATGGATTTTAAGGTCATGTTGTAGAGTTTTAAATAATTTATTTATGTCCCTATTTCAATTTAATATTCTATTTACCAAATTTTACAAAGACACATGGCCCCTCGATCCTCTAGGATTGTATTATGTGTGTCTTTATGTAATAAATAAAGAAATAAAGTGTATAATTATATGGGTTTTAAAAGTTCCCTTATGTCAGGAATCTTAATAATATTATCAATATAATTTTTATTCATTATATAAAATTTTGAAATCATCCATTCATGGTGGTAACAGTAGAATGAATCCTATTACTTTGTTGAGGTGGTAGTACATATGTAATTATGAGAGATGATATCATTTTCCAATCGATGGAAGGTTAAGGAGGTATCTAATATACTATATTCACATAATAATAATTTTGTTATTAATATCATATATATTTTGTTATTTCAACCTTTATAACCATCTGTCTAAAAGGTTTATTAAAATTAATTACATGGCTATATAGAGACGTTCGTCCATACATACCCTTGAGAAATGTTTTCGTTTTCCATTGAATGGAAAGAAGGTGAAAAATGGTTATCCTGTAATCATAAAAAAGTTTATATATATTAGTGATACTTGATTCATTATGTTTGGATTGATAAAATTTATTTAGAGGAAATTGAAGAAGAAATTAACATTGAATGAGTTGGGTAAGATTATTACCCCTTCTTTGATGACCTAATTTATCTTACACCTTAAGGATTTATTTGATAGTCTTAGGTTAAGAACAGGAGATCAAAAATCAATGGTAGAAATCAAGGAAGGTTTTTATTGGGTTTTTGGAGCTATAGGGATAAATGTTATTGAATAAGGGAGGTGAATAGGTTCCATTTTATATGTATGGGGAGGGACACACATGGAATTACATAAAATATTTCAATAATATATAGTCATTTTCCATTTAAATTGGATCCAAATCATCATATATTTTAAGATTATTAGGTTAAATTTGAGATAAAACCATCCAATCAGAATTAAGTATGTTTTTTTGTGTTATCTGGAAGCCATTTTCCTTAATTATTAATCTTTTCAACAAAATTGACCCTTAACCTAAGTTATAAATATTTAACTTGGTTATTATCAATTATGACACGAAACTAAGTTAGAATTATTAAATTATATTAATTATTATAATTATAAATACATAATACATTTTCCCTAATTCCAATCTTGTAAGGGATAGTTAATACATTAATATAAGTTTTTCAAAACAAAATATTACCATTTTTAGAAAAATTTTGATTTAAGAATAAAAATTATTTTTTAGGAAAATGGAGTATAAAGTTGATTACAATGGAATTAGTTGAATTATATTAAATAAAAGGAGATTTATTTTTCTTCAAAACCAAACCAGAATCGAAATCCACCTTATAGATGTAACACCCCGAGCTTCCATGATACTCTTATCATTCAATAATGTAATTGCTCGCATTGTACGCAACATCGAGTTCTAACACACTGAAACTAATCAAAGTATCCATTATGAATAGTAATAACCACTTTTTAAATTTGTAGAAATTTTAAATTTCAAAATGGACTTCATTTTTGTATTCCTAATATTGAAATTAGCCTATGTTGAAATTTTTGTAATTTTCTGAGAACTTCAAAATTTTTATGAATAGTGAAAAATACTTAAAACAACTTTTTTAATCAAAATAATTTATAGTGATAAGTTATACTACTGAGTGGTTTTAAATTATAATTAGAATATATTTTTACAATTTTATCCAATGGTGGTCATTATAATTATTTTAACATTGAAATTGGACATAAACAATTGCCAATCTTTTGATATAAATTGTTTCTTAAAAACATGCTATTTGTTGTGACAACGGGAATTAATTATAAAATTAATTAATGCAACTTATATGTTTGGAATTTTTTAAAATAGACATAATTTTTTAAATCGGAATATCAATTATAGCTTAGGGTGAAATTTTGGCCTTATTCTGAAAAACATCAATTTTTGATGAATAGTGAAACCACTAAGTGGTTGTTAAAAGCTGATTTTTCGTTAAAATGAAATATTACCACTTCTATGATTTGATTTTCAAAAATCCGACATACATGGATGTAATTAAGAAGTAAAATGTGGTTCAATGAGATTAAAATAATTTTTTGGTGAATAGTAACTTTTAAGTTCTTAATCGCGATTAGAGGTAATTAGTGTAGTTTAAGGTAAAAATAATGTTTTAATAATATGAGATGAGCTTGACACTTGTCCTACTCCTATTGGATGAGTCATGGCCGACCAAGACAACCCATGGGTCTACTTGGGGACCCCATGGAGCCACTTTGGTTGGAAAATGACATTAATATATATTTATTTAATGTTAAAATTAAATTGACACAAACATGAGTTATTCTACTAAAACAGTTTTTAAGTGGGGTTCCACAAGTCCAAATTTTTACTATAAATATTTATTATAAAGATAAAAAGATTTCCTACATCATAGTATTTTTTTTATAATTTTTAGACATTAAATAAATTATATTATTTATGACATCATTATGATGCAGCGATGACCTCATTATTTAACGATTTTAATAAAATGAAAAGATAATGTACAATCCAAGGCGTACACTTGTCCAAAGACTATTGTATGGGTATATTTCGAACCCTTATCACCTTATACTCGAATTATATAAGTGTGGGACCTTTAGAATCCGAAAATCATTGTATAATAATGTAAAATTTCCTTACTTTCCAAGAGTGCCCCTCCTATCCTCTTATAAAAGGCCCCCACCTCTACCACCTTACTCACACTTTCAAAGCCTTTTGGCTCGACCAACCTCTGCCCAAATACCCTCCCAACTTCCCTCACTTACTCCTATAAGCCTCACTTTGGGCAGAAATGCTTCCCAAGGAAGCCTTTGGCTCAAATCAAAAAGAGTTACCCGATTTTTAGGTAATGTCTTCTCTAATGTTGTTTTGTTTTATTTAGCTTCTCCAACCCCTTAAACTATTTTTATTAATTTCTTTTGTAACAACACCAGTATACTAAATATACTAGGATGTTTTTATAAGAAGTATTCGAGCTACACTTACACACACCTACATCTAATGGTTAAAGAACATACGGTTTCTGTGGATGACGAATTTCTTCCTCATGAAACGATGATTGTTCAACACTCATATAACACCTTCAAAGGTGGCCATTAAGATGTCACTATATTTATATATGATATATAATATGTTTATGTTTTACTTATGCTTCTGTATTTCTCATTTATGGCATACTTTATGATTTCCATTATGGGTAAAACGTGATAATTTCATTTTAGGAAGTGCGGACTACCGCCCCCTCAAAGTGATTTGAATCGTTAATGCCATATGTGGGATGTATAAAGGATGAAGTAAATGGTTTTATACACTATATTATACTGTAATTATATTATACATTTATATCATTATGATTTCATTCCATTAAATACTAAATAGAAATGAAAGTAGCGTTCATGCGTACGTACGGCTTACCGTCTCCATGAACGGTGCATTTCATTTCTTACCTCTAAATGTTACGTAATATTATAAATGAATGTATATACTGGATATATATGATATATATGACATCTAAATAATGAATATAATTCTGGATATAATTTATATTCTACCACATAAACAACTTATAATTATAAGAAGTTTATTGTTGACTTAAGTACCAAAGATCGACAAAACGACCGTTATTAACTTAAATAATTACATAATGTTCATAACATTGTAATAAGTGATATAAAAAGGATAATGAAATTGAAAATGGTTCTTAATAAGGTATATATTAACTCTAGTTTATTATTCAGGAGGTTAAAGAACGGTTGAGTCAAGTCAGACACGAGGTAAGGGAATTTCTTAACCCAACTTCCATTCTTTGGGTTAATCTCCTACTTTCAAATTATGTCATGATATTATTATGTCCTATATTGTATTTGTACATTATTTATGTGTACTTATAGTGAATACACATTATAGATGTACTTTATTTAAAAAAATGATCTTTTTAAGGGACTTCGTCTCAATCTCCTTTCATTGAGGCATATTTGGTTTTATACACAACTTTCTTTTATACGGTGTATAAACCCCTTTGACTTTTACGTTTATTCAAAAGGAATCTTTTTTTTACGAAGCGTTTTACTAAATGACAAAAAGGGAATGTTTTTCTTTCCGTACTTATGCGGCGACAACGACTTCTCCGCCGCCGTGACCATTATTTGAGATTCGGCTTCCTCTACAAGCCATCATTTTTTTAATGAAAAATAAATACAAAGTTTTAACTTTCTTTTATTTTGGTATTGAAAATGGTTTTGAAAGCATTTTTATTATATAAATGTGTTGTATTTATATCTTGTGATTGAAATGTGGAAATGTTATGTTTCCTTTATGCATGTTTTATGTGATACGATTATGTTATGGTTTATGATATGTTTAAACCTATTCATATGAGGAATGCATTGGACTTAATAAGTGACGGGTGGAGCCCGCTATAGCTCCTCGATGCATCGGCAGGTCTCATGAGACAAACTAGTGTCTTGGCACGAGGCCTTGACAAAATTTTATTTGTGGTCTTGGCACGAGGCCTTGGCTACGTGGTTATGATAGTCTGGCATTATGCATTACATCATTATGAAAATGGTTATTGATGTTGCATGAGATTATTCGATTAGTAGAATATCCATGTGAGTAAGTAAATGGCATTATCTCATTTTATTTTTGCCATATTATGCTAAAGTTCAAGTTTAAAAAGGCTTTTGTTTTAGTTATACATTGCCTTAAATGTTAATGATTATTTATGAAAGCTTCCGCCATATTGTTATCCTTACTGAGCATTTGAGCTCACCCCTTTCAATGTTTTAATATTTTCCAGGATGTGAAGAAGTATTTTATGAATGACCTGCAGGGATCGTACGAAGAGGATAGAAGTGTGGACTATGGAGACTATGTTATTATAGTTTTTCACTTTGTGATGTAATGTAACATTTATGAATGTATCTAGTGTTTCCAAGGCTACTAAACTAATTGGTCTTTCGAGACTTGATCTTTTGTGATCATGCCAATGTTACGAAGTAATGCACTGACTCTGGGTAGCTAGGGTCGGGGCGTTACAGTTGGTATCAGAGGAAGTTTAGTACAAACCATGGAAGCTAGATTTAGATAAACTCTGATTAGAGCACGTAGACCTAAGATGAACTTTGAGGATTAGTATAGAAGAACTTCCTAGAATTATGGTATTGTAGAGATTTTGTGAGTTTTCCGAGCAATACATCCCTGTCTGGATACGAGTAGGTAGAGGCGGCTCTGGCACAGATGTTCCTAGGGGTAAAACCCGAAAACACCGCTTTGAGCTAGACTCGAACGGGAACTAGTGCATGACAACGGGCCTTGCTGCACTCTTGGTTACGACACTCCCAGGGGATATGCTTAGGA
The DNA here is from genome assembly GCA_963277665.1 of Viscum album. Lineage (NCBI taxonomy): Eukaryota > Viridiplantae > Streptophyta > Magnoliopsida > Santalales > Viscaceae > Viscum > Viscum album. Next base: position 2,128,877,092 of record OY728155.1, on the reverse strand, counting down.
TAACTCTCATTTTATTTACAAATCATTATAAAGGGTTTATGAGTATATACTTCCTCAAAGAAAACATTTTTATGATTATGGATTACATCCATAAATAGTTCAATTTATGTTAAGTATTTTATAAGTATGGAATTATGTATTTTGATTCATAAACTAATCTAGTTTATGCCATTGTATAGAAATGGAGCCTAGTGGATGGAATGGAAACCGTATCAATGCACGAACTCCGTGTAGGGATTTCCCTCCTACTAAAGATAATTATTGTGGATCTGGAGATACAACTGGTGCTGATCAACTTATTACCATACTGGGACAACTCACTCAGGTTATGAATAATAACCTTACTCGTATGGAGCACCCTAATCCGCAACGTGGAGGATCAATGCTAGACCATTTCATGAGCCAACAACCACCAACCTTCAATGGGAGTACAAATCCTATAGTAGCTGAGAAATGGATAAATTCCTTAGAGAAAATATTCCATGCCTTGGGGAGTAGTGAAAGGGAGAAAGTTGTCATGGCAGTTTACCGCCTCACTGGAGATGCCGATCAGTGGTGGTCGCTGATTCAAAACACAAAGGAAGATGATGACTTATCGAATATGGAATGGAGGGAGTTCAAAGAGATTTTTTTAGAAAAATACTTTCCTCGAGACCATCGAGCGGATATGGAAAGGCAATTTTTGAGTCTGAGACAAAAGGAGGATGAGAATGTCGCAAAGTATGAGTCCAACTTTACATGGTTAGCGAGGCATGCTACAGATTATTTACGTAACCCAAGGAGTAAGATTGATCGTTTCTTTGATGGGTTAAAACCATTTCTCCGTCGAGCTTTAGTATCACAATCCTTCTCAACATACGAAGATATTGTCTCATGTGCTATCAAGACAGAAAAGGAATTCTCTAAGACTTATGACAACAAAGTAAAGCAAGAGAAGAAGAGAACGGTGGAACAAGAGACAGATAAAGGGAAAAAGGGAAAGAAGGATTTTCCATTATGTGATAATTGTGGGAAGAATCACCCTGGTACTTGCCTAAAAGGAATGGGAGTTTGTTATAAATGTGGAGAAAAAGGTCACCAGGCACGTGATTGCAAGGGAAAGAAAGAGGCTATCAATGTTGAATGCTACAATTGTAGGGAAATGGGGCATTATGAAAATGAATGTCTTAAGCATCAGGGAAACTTACCTCAGAAAAGGCCAAGGGATCAAGGACAATCTTATGCTGTTACTACAGTTGAAGAAGAATAACTAATATATTGGTGATTTTGGACTCAAGGATTATATTCTGGTTATAAGAATAATGTGATATATATAAAGATTGTGCTGCAGTACTTTTTGATTAAGGTAATATGATTAATGTAATCATATTTTTAGTATGTGACAATAAGAGAAACTTTTCTTTGTTTGGGGAATCTGATGTTACAATTGATTTTGGAATTACGAGACCTTTTAGAGAAAGTCTGGACAGAGGTATTTTGGATAACTATAATGGTTGGAGTGGATTAAGTTGATCTTTGGATAGTATTGTTTAAGGTTAAAAAATTTATGAAGATCATTTTTGGAATATTATGATAATATAGTTTTAGGAAAAGGACAACCTGCAGGGTGGGGCATAACCCGTCGCGTCGGACAAAGCTGCAGGAATCAAACCCACAATCATAGTGCGACATGCCTTTATTACCTACCACTACCCTACAGGAAGTCCCTGGTTATTACAAAATAATTTTACTAATCTAAATGTTATGTGTTAACATTTGGAACCTTATACAATTAGGATAAGTATAATATTTTTGAGTTCTATTATCTTTTTGAGTGAAAGATGAGTTGAAGGTTGAAACTATAATTGTCAAGCATAAATATATATATACCTATTTCTTATTCAATGAATGAATTAATTCTTAAACTTTAGTAAAGGGATATTAAAACAAAAAAATGTGTTATCCTAATACCTTATGTCTTGTTGAACTGATGATATTTTAAATCAACATAGATTGAAGGCTTTGAGGCCCTCAATTTGACAGTTGATTGTGATTGATGACCTCAATCACTCCCTACAAATATTTACGTTTTTCCTCCAATTATATGTCTTTAATTTCCACCAATGTTCTCCTAACCGAGATCATAATTTGGTGGTGACTTTTTCATTTCCCTTTCCCTCTTATTAAGGCTAAATTTTATTAATCTTTTTTCCGATGTGGGTTTTCCACAAATGTATTTTCTCTTTTCAACCTTTTATTTACAAAGAAAAATTTCAAATTGCGAGGACGCAATTTATTAAAGGAGGGGAGAATGTAACACCCCGAGCTTCCATGATACGCTTCTCATTCAATAATGTAATAGCTTGCATTGTACGCAACATCGAGTTCTAACACACTGAAACTAATCAAAGTATCCATTATGAATAGTAATAACCACTTTTTAAATTTTTAGAAATTTTATATTTCAAAATGGACTTCATTTTTTTATTCCTAATATTGAAATTAGCCTATGTTGAATTTTTTGTAATTTTCTGAGAACTTCAAAATTTTTATGAATAGTGAAAAATACTTAAAACAAATTTTTTAATCAAAATAATTTATAGTGATAAGTTATACTATTGAGTGGTTTTAAAGTATAATTAGAATATATTTTTACCATTTTATCCAATGGTGGTCATTAGAATTATTTTAACATTGAAATTGGAAATAAACAATTGCCAATCTTTTGATATAAATTGTTTCTTAAAAACACGCTATTTGTTGTGACAGCGGGAATTAATTATAAAATTAATTAATGAAACTTATATGTTTGGAATTTTTTAAAATAGACATCATTTTTGAAATCGGAATATCAATTATAGCTTAGGGTGAAATTTTGGCCTTATTCTGAAAAACTTCAATTTTTGATGAATAGTGAAACCACTAAGTGGTTGTTAAAAGCTGATTTTTCGTTAAAATGAAATATTACCACTTCTGTGATTTTATTTTCAAAAATCCAACATACATGGTAGTCATTAAGAAGTAAAATGTGGTTCAATGAGATTAAAATAATTTTTCGGTGAATAGTAACTTTTAAGTTCTTAATCGCGATTAGAGGTAATTAGTGTAGTTTAAGGTAAAAATAATGTTTTAATAATATGAGATGAGCTTGAAACTTGTCCTACTCCTATTGGATGAGTCATGGCCGACCAAGAAAACCCATGGGCCAACTTGGGGACCCCATGGAGCCACTTTGGTTGGAAAATGACATTAATATATATTTATTTAATGTTAAAATTAAATTGACACAAACATGAGTTGTTCTACTAAAATAGTTTTTAAGTGATGTTCCACAACTCCAAATTTTTACTATAAATATTATTTAGAAAGATAAAAAGATTTCCTACATCATAGTATTTTTTTTATAATTTTTAGAGATTAAATAAATTATATTATTTATGACATCATTATGATGCAGTGATGACCTCATTATTTAATTATTTTCATAAAATGAAAAGATAATGTACAATCCAAGGCTTGCACTTGTCCAAAGACTATTGGATGGGTATAATTTGAACCCTTATCACCTTATCCTCGAATTATATAAGTTTGGGACCCTTAGAATCCGAAAATCATTGTATAATAATGTAAAAGTTCCTTACTTTCCAAGAGTGCCCCTCCTCTCCTCTTATAAAAGGACCCCACCTCTACCACCTTACTCACACTTTCAAAGCCTTTTGGCTCGTCCAACCTCTGCCCAAATACCCTCCCAACTTCCCTCACTTACTCCTAGAAGCCTCACTTTGGGCAGAATTCTTCCCAACAAAGCCTTTGGCTCAAATCAAAAAGAGTTACCCGATTTTTAGGTAATGTCTTCTCTAATGTTGTTTTGTTTTATTTAGCTTCTCCAACCCCTTAAACTCTTTTTATTCATTTCTTTTGTAACAACACCAGTATCCTCAATATACTAGGATGTTTTTATAAGAAGGATTCGAGCTACACTTACACACACCTACATCTAATGGTTAAAGAACATACAGTTTCTGTGGATGGCGAATTTCTGCCTCACGAAACGATGATTGTTCAACACTCATATAACACCTTCAAAGGTGGCCATTAAGATGTCACTATATTTATATGTGATATATAATATGTTTATGTTTTACTTATGCTTCTGTATTTCTCATTTATGGCATACTTTATGATTTCCATTATGGGTAAAACACGATAATTTCATTTTAGGAAGTGCGGACTACCGCCCCCTCAATGTGATTTGAATCGTTAATGCCATATGTGGGATGTATAAAGGATGGAGTAAATGGTTTTATACAATATATTATACTGGAATTATATTATACATTTATATCATTATGATTTAATTCCATTAAATACGAAATATAAATGAAAGTAGCGTTCATGCGTACGTACGGCTTACCATCTCCATGAACGGTGCATTTCATTTCTTACCTCTAAATGTTATGTAATATTATAAATGAATGTATATACTGGATATATATGATATATATGACATATAAATCATGAATATAATTCTGGAGATAATGGATATTCTACCACATAAACAACTTGTAATTATAAGAAGTTTATTGTTGACTCAATTACCAAAGATCGACAAAACGACCGTTATTAACTTAAATAATTACATAATGTTCATAACATTGTAATAAGTGATATAAAAAGGATAATGAAATTGAAAATGGTTCTTAATAAGGTATATATTATCTCTAGTTTATTATTCAGGAGGTTAAAGAACGGTTGAGTCAAGTCAGACACGAGGTAAGGGAATTTATTAACCCAACTTCCATTCTTTGGGTTAATATCCTACTTTCAAATTATGTCATGATATTATTATGTCCTATATTGTATTTGTACATTATTTATGTGTACTTATAGTGAATACACATTATAGATGTACTTTATTTAAAAAAAATGATCTTTTTAAGGGACTTCGTCTCAATCTTCTTTCATTGAGGCATATTTGGTTTTATACACAACTTTCTTTTATACGGTATATAAACCCCTTTGACTTTTACGTTTATTCAAAAGGAATCTTTTTTATACGAAGAGTTTTACTAAACGACAAAAAGGGAATGTTTTTCTTTCCGTACTTATGCGGCGACAACGACTTCTCCGCCGCCGTGACCATTATTTGAGATTCGGCTTCCTCTACAAGCCATCATTTTTTTTAATGAAAAATAAATGCAAAGTTTTAACTTTCTTTTATTTTGGTATTGAAAATGGTTTTGAAAGCATTTTTATTATATCAATGTGTTGTATTTATATCTTGTGATTGAAATTTGGAAATGTTATGTTTCCTTTATGCATGTTTTATGTGATACGATTATGTTATGGTTTATGATATGTTTAAACCTATTCATATGAGGAATGCATTGGACTTTATAAGTGACGGGTGGAGCCCGCTATAGCTCCTCGATGCATCGGCAGGTCTCATGAGACAAACTAGTGTCTTGGCACGATGCCTTGACAAAATTGTATTTGTGTTCTTGGCACGAGGCCTTGGATATGTGGTTATGATAGTCTGGCATTATGCATTCCATCATTATGAAAATGGTTATTGATGTTGCATGGGATTATTCGATTAGTAGAATATCCATGTGAGTAAGTAAATGGCATTATCTCATTTTATTTTTGCCATATTATGCTAAAGTTCAAGTTTAAAAAGGCTTTTGTTTTAGTTATACATTGCCTTAAATGTTAATGATTATTTATGAAAGCTTCCGCAATATTGTTATCCTTACTAAGCATTTGAGCTCACCCCTTTCAATGTTTTAATATTTTCTAGGATGTGAAGAAGTATTTTATGAATGACCTGCAGGGATAGTCCGAAGAGGATAGAAGTGTGGAATATGGAGACTATGTTATTATAGTTTTTCACTTTGTGATGTAATGTAACATTTATGAATGTATCTAGTGTTTCCAAGGCTACTAAACTAATCGGTCTTTCGAGACTTGATCTTTTGTGATCATGCCAATGTTACGAAGTAATGCACCGACTCTGGGTAGCTAGGGTCGGGGCGTTACAATAGATACTTTAATAAAATAAAAGAACTAAAAATAGTTTTTATTTGAACAAAAACATTAATTAGATTTTTAAAATACGAAGCATCTATTTTTATGTTCAAAATTATATTTTAATATGAATTATATTTCTTATTTAATATATATTTATTCTATGAAAATTGGTTTCATAAAAAATTATATTTATTCTTATGTCAATATAATTTCATAAAAGTGATAGTTTTTAAAAATTAGTATTTTTCACTATTCACTTAAAAATCAACTATTTCTAAAAAATTTCAAAAATTCATCCTACTCTAATTTTTATATTATGGATTCATAAATGAAATGGATTTATATAAATTGAAATTATAAAATTTGATAATTTATATTTTACTCACTTTATTTAGTAAATTCTAGTGCATATACTATACTATATTTTGAAAGAAAAGATTACTATAATTGAATTTATGTTGTTATATTCTTCCATCCATTAAAAAATTTATCCTAAAAAATTATATAATGTACCATCATGAATATATGCGGCTATTTTATAATCAAAACCTATTTAGGTTCCCATATTTCCTCTTTAGTCTTATTATTTCTCTAAATTACCTTCACTAATCAAGTCATCTGATTCCACAAAACTTATTCTCTAGTGTTATGAATCTTAATAGGATCTTCATGGTAAGATAAATCAGGTTCCAATTCTATTACCATCTTGGTGATAAAATGTGATGTGTTTATTATGTACATCCTTAACAAATATATATAATTCACATCATGTACTTTAGATAGGCTAGTTGGGTTTTCCAAATAGTAATTCACATACTTAATTATTTACAAAATTTTAATTCCACGATGTACCAAGGAAATTTTTCCCCTTTTCTTTTCAAACCTTATAACATCCTTATATATAGACAACTTTAAAAAAACATTATCTCCCATTGAATGTATAAATCCTTCATTAAACTATCTATATATATCTTTTTACTTCATTGAAAAGACTTTATATAACTCAAAATAGTTCTCAATTTTGCTATTGTGTCCTCAACATTGTCTTGGAATAAATCATTCCTTTTAAAAAATTCATCATAACATGTATGTTCATGAAATCTTTTATCATACAATGATTCATATGAAATCATTTGAATCGTAAAACAAAAGATATAATAATATGTAAATTCCTCTAAAAGAAGATTCTAATACCTCATACCTTTCAATTCTTTTGATCATGACCTCAAGAAGATTTGTAATACCTAAATGGTACTTTTAGATTTTATATCTATTTAATGATGACAAATAGTGCTCAAACATACATCTATGTTGATAGACTTATGAAGAATCCTCCATAATTTTTATATAAACCATGGGTCAATAATAGTTATAATCTAAATAGATACACTATAAATTTTCACATCATTATTAATCTAGATATATATATGTGATTCAAGTGTTAGATCATACAATATATTAAAGAAATGTGTGGACATGGTAAGGACATAAATAATAACACATATGGAATCATTAATTCATATAGTCTTTGGAAATATAGTGAAAAATTCCATAATAATATCATCCTATTTCTATATAAGAATAGGTTGAGGTTTTATTTATTCTTAAGATTTTTTCTATTATAAATTACCAATTGGAAAAAAAATCATCTCAATAAATTTTCTATAAATTCCAATTTCATATTATCCCACAAAAAAGTTACTTCAAATACTGATAAATTTTAGTTCTATTAGGTTGTATGGAGAAATTTGAGTTATGAACTTCATCAAATAATTTTTATTAAAAATAATACATAGACAATACACATAGAATCATTCTAAATTTAAATATATTATCTTCATAGTTTTGGTATACTATCTTTGCATCATTTATTTCTTTGACTTTCTTTTAAAAATTCTTATCATAAAGGTTAGGAATTATTATTTTCTCTAATAAAGATGATTTGGAAATCATTTGTAATAGTTTTTTTGTTTCCCCATAATTAAATATTTTCATATGAATATATACTAAATCTATCAACATAATATATTTTTCTATCCTTATTATTGTAAAAAATATGTGGTCATTCCTACTCAACGCATCAGTCAACATATTTTCCATCAAAGTTGGTTTTTATTGAGAAATCTTAATCATTGAGTAATTATAACCATAACCTATTCCTCATGATGGGATATTTATTTAATAATATATATTTAAAAATTATATCATCCATATATATTTCATATTTTTTAGCATAAAGGAAAACCCTTCATGTTATTATGAAAAAACTATGGATTCCAACTCAATATCATGGGTTGAATAATATTGTTCTTGAATCATTAACTACCTTGTAGAATTGGGAAAACTATATTATTCTAGATAAGGAAACATCCAAATACATTATTTTATGCATCAATATATATCACAAATCGACCCCTTTTCGATGGTAAAATTAATATCGGTCCATTTAAAAATATCCTCTTTTTTTTGAATGTTCCTTTACATTATTACAACTATATAAACATAACCCATTTATATGTTAACTAATAGAGAAATTATTTTAAAAAATCGTCTATAGTAACCTAATAATCCAAGGAAACTGTGTACCTCAGTTTCATTAATTGTATTTTTCTATTCCATCAATTCCTTTGTCACTAAAGAATCAAATGATATTCTGTCATTAAGAACAATATGTACAATAAAATAATCCTCCTGAAACCAAAATTCATAGATTCAAAATTTTCCTTATAACTAATTTTCTCTAATATACATAAGAATTATTCAAAAATGTATCTTACACTCATAATTTATCTTAGATTATATCAATATTTTATCAATAAATACCATAATAAAATTATCATGATAATACATGAATACTCTATTTATTATCTCTATAATATTAGATTGTGCTTTAGTTAATAAAATTTTAATTATTGTAAAATATTAATTTCTATAACTCATTCTAAATTTCATATTTGTAATAATAACATTATTTTATCATAGTTGGTTATATCCAATAAAAAATTTAATCTTTGAAAAATATTGATCTTCTTGAAGTTGATCAAACAAGTTATCCATACAAGGTAGATGATACATATTATTTATGGTAACCGAATTTATCTTCCTAAAATCAATGCATATAGACCCATAATCCTTCTAAAAAAATTATAGGGGTTCCTCATGGTCAAACGCTGGGGAATATAAAATGCTTATCTCAAAACCCCTGTATTTATTCATTCAGTTTCACTAATTCCACTATGGCCATTGATGCTCATAACTCTTCATGATTTTTTTTAATAAAGTGAATTTGTTTTAATTATTGATACTCATATATTAATTAATTTATCATTTTATGGGAATTATTTATTCTGAATGTTATTTTTTAAAAAAATTGATAAATAATTTTAGTGTGTATTTTTTACAAGTGGTTATTTTTTAGGTAAAAAATTCCCCTTTTCTAATATCATTGTATTTACTCCACCTCTAGCCTCATTACATGAATGAGTTGCTTCTTTTGACATGATTCTTCCAATATTCATCCATACTACCAATAGCCTCCTTCTATTGTATACTTTCACTACCCATGGTTTTGCTTCAGTCATGTTCAATCACTACCATTGACTTCCTACCACCCCTAACTACCATTTTCCAATTCCAATACCATTACTTTTTCCACTAACAATGTAATTAAATCATTACCTTTAATTTATTACTAGTATTCCAACCAGCTTCATGATACTTCCACTTTCTTCTGTAAATATGGTACCATTTCAATGCCTCACCAGAAGGACTGACACTACATTAACATTTAGTGTTTAGAATGAACCCACATGAAGATAGTGATGATGAGATTCTCCAAGAATGAATAATATGTTATATATAATATTGATATATGTTTTGGAATTTATGAATAAATTTATGGATTACGAGGCCATGAAAAACCAAAGATCACATCCATGGACAGCGTTATTTAAATACCTGATGATGGATTTGTTATCTCACTACCCTAAAGAGGCAATATAAAGATAAATAAAATTATATAATGAGGTTAGGGAAAATTGAAACCAATGGATGTTTGATCCAATTATAAATGGGAAAAAATATATTTTAGATCATAAGTATATGAAAATGATCATAAATAATAGGCATTCACATGAAAAATATTATGGGACCTTGAGATTAGATGAATATATTATTTTTTCATTATAACTAGAATGAATTATTAAAAATAGGTATGTAAACAAATATTTTAATAGTTAACATGTAGTCCATGCATGATTTCCATGTCCCAAAAAGCTTTCAAATAATTTTATTAGAGATATACACGAGAGGAAATATGAAACTATGCATGCGGTAATTTTTTGTCATGAAAATAATCACACAAGGAACAATGAAGAAGATACATAGGAAGAAGTCACACACACTACATGGATATGAAACTTAATATTCTATATATATATATATAGGATATCACATGATTCCATGATCGATTTTTTTTAAATCTATGAGTCTTGAGGATTTTAATAACTCCCAGAGACTTGATAATGGAAATAGACAAACATTAACCAAATTTAAAGAGAGAGAAACTATGGTATCTGAAAAAGAGAATTTGGGATCTAAGGGATAGAATTTGGTTATTTTTTTCATATAAATAAGGATCCAATATCATTTTCATATAGATCAGGAAGATATAATGAGAGGATCAGAGAAGACTTGGCTAGAGAAGACTAACCTAATGCTATGGATTCATATTTGTCTTTTTCTTGATTTTGGTATAATCTATCTTATAATCATATATTATTCTATGATTCATCTATAACAGAGCAGTTAAACTTTTGTGTGATTAGGGAAGGGATGTAGAACCTATTTTGATTCTTGATTCTCCAAAATTTTAATGAAAACATTATTTATTTTTTATTGTTAATTGGTTTCAATATTTATTTATATTTAATTATGAAAGTGATTTTTTTTAATCATTTCTATAATTTTATTTATTTCTTTGGTAATGGATCCATCATAACCCACTAATTTATTTTATATCATATAAACTTAATTATATGAGGATAATTAGGGAATATTTAGTGATTTCTAACAGGTGGGGATGTTTTAGTGGTTAAACATAGTATACTTAGGAACCTAAAAACCCAATTAGTTATTACTGGAGTGGGATAATGGTGATTAAATATGTATTTCACACACTCAAAGGAGTGTAAAATTAATAAAATACATTTATATGCTAGTCTCATCATAATTATTTAATCAAGGGTGGGGATGGGAAGTAATTATGGAACCTCTCGTTTGTTAATTAACAAGGAAAATTAATCTATTTCTAAAGGATATGATAAAATTATGAGTGGTAATCCAAACATGACCTTATAACTTATTTTTTATCTGAATTTTAATTTTTTTTATTTCTTGGTTAGTCCTATAAACCAAAAAATCTATTTACTTTCTCACATGTGATAACTGGATTTAGATAAATCCTCTTTAAAGACAAAATAGGTTACCACAAGTACTATATTACTTATGAAATTAGTTATCTTTTTTAAACACTATGATTTCTTTGTGTCTAAATATTGTGCTGCTACTGGGAAGAGAGTGCCAATATAACTTATAAATTGTTTGACTAAGGCCTCTAACTTATAATTATTTCCTTTTGATCCGAAAATAGAAATAACTTTTCTAACATGATTTATTAACATCATATTAGATAATAAAATTTAATAAATTAAGCTAGAAGTCTTGGGGGAAAATTTGAGTTTTCCTATCTAGTATTCAATCATCGAAATAAAACCAAACTAAACATTAATGGACTTGAATCCCCCACATTATTCCAATCAATAGAGTCAACTTAGTGTTCATTCATTTAAAAATTATTTAAACTTTTTTATATATATGATTTAAGTGCTACCAAAATTTCATAGTCATATAGGTTAAGTTCCAAATATACATATTCAAGAGTTCACCAACGTTTTCTCAAGTTTCTAGAACTGATTAGATACTTAAGAGTAAGTCTAGTTGGGGGAATTATCTTTTTAAATTGAAGGATATGATAAAAAGTGGTTATGTAACATACAACCAAGAGAGACCCATTATTTTAATTGAATACAATAAGGCTTTATCCATATATCGATTTCAACCTCCAGGATCACAATAATAAGGAAGGACCACTATTACATTTGAAAAGAAACTGGATAAACTCTCTATGAATATTGTGGAAGATTCAAGAATCATTGTGCATGTTTCACTGGTCAATTTATAGTGAAAAATAATTCTATTTTGTTGTTTTATCAGAGAAAATTTGAAATTAATTAGATCCTATTAGATACATCATCCATAGGAGCTTTTATTGAATTGTATCCAAAATAATCTTGGAGAAATATTGAAAAATAACACAAATGTCTTGGAAATTCTGAATAAGATATATAGGTATACGAGGGATTCATGATGTAATAACTTCTAATTAATCACCTAAAATTGAAACCAAAAATTAAGAACTAACATATTTAGAAAAAAATGGTAGTGAATAAAGTGAGTGAACTATAGGACCCACCTCAGGTATGTGGTTTGTGATTTTATTCAACCACTTTATTAATCAATGTAATGAATTACAAGGGATGGAGAGCTACATTAAAAATTTATAACATAGAAAATTCCATCAAAATCCTTATTGGAAAGAATATGAACAATCCCAACTGGGATTTGGAACCCAAAAAATTCAAGCTAGAATATTTTATCAAAATAAATACCCAAATAAACCATGATACCAAAAATAGTACCCAAACCCATCACTTTCCAAAAACCATACAAATAGCCATACCAGCAGCATAATTATCAACTACTTAGTTTCCTAAAAATCCTTATGAAAAGTAACTAACCATTGAAACATTATTTTAACACAAAAAACTATGAACATTGGTTGATGGGTTTAAATACCTAGTGAAGTATTTTTCATTACAATTATCAATATTTTTTGGACCAAATGTCTAAAAATACATGAAAAAATCCTTCCCAAATAGTCCATAATCCAAAGGAGAGTGTAAAAATGTTTACAATAAGGAGTGGAATTGAGATTCATCACTTGAAGGAGATAAATTTAAACTTAAATCAGAAGAAATCAAGGATAAAAATTCAATGTAGAATTCTGAAGATCAATACGTCCAACCAAATGAAGAAAAAATTAAAGAAGAAATGAGGATAAGGTTTAGTAAGGAAATACTTGAAACACCATTGAAATCGAGAAAATGGAAGAATAAGGATATTATTTTTTCATTCCCTTATAGGATAATAGATCCAAGGAAGCTCAAAAAATAACAATGTACAAGATAAAACTCATGAAATATTTCAATAATTTGAAATATATATCCTCTTTTTTGAAGAAATCTGGAAGTTTCTAATGTATGCAAAGATTAACAAGGATAATTTCACATAAATAGGATATTTTATTATAAAAATAGAATAAGTTTATGAAGTAGTTTCTCATATATTATCACACCTCCAATTCAAAAAAAGTCAAGATCTAGGGACATTTTCTATTCCTTTCACTTCGAGTTCATTAAATTTTCTTGATTCATTATCTAAACATAGGGTTTCTATAAATTTTGTGACTCAATGTATGTATTTAATCTTTGGAAATATGAGAATTGAGATCCAAAATAGTGTTGGTATAACTTAGAAAAACACACTATTTATCCAGTGGGAGTCATAGAGGATGTTCTAGTTGGAGTAAAATGAATGATTTTCCATCATACTTCTATGTGTTTACAATAGAGGATGAAAAATCACTTGGTCATTCACAAATAATTTTGGGAAGACCATTTATATAGATGTCTAGGAAAATAATCAATTCACATGATGGAACCCTTACCATGGAGTTTATAGATTGTACTCTTCACTTCAATATTCTTGACTACATGATGGACCCTTCAAGATATAATTCTGTTTTTTCACTCTCACATGAAGAAGGTAGTGAACCTATTGAATAATCAGGAATGTTACATGAATACTTAGATTTAGTGGAGAAATTTTACATTGAAAATACATTATAACTTTCTTGTGCCCAAAAATATTGAAATTATAATTTCGAGTTAGAAGAAGAGGTAATATATAATTTCATTGATAAATTATTTGATGATGAAGAATTTGATAAGATTTATTCGTCTCATGCGATTATTTATTTTTAAATATGCAACCCCAATTTAATTTTATCTCTTGAACCACTCCCAACACTTGATTTAAAACCTATAACTAATGAGTTAAAATACTTTTAACTTATGGAGAATGATAAACAAGCAGAAATAAGTTCTTATAACCTATCCAAAACCTAATAACAATCCCTGATTGAACCTCTTAAAAGGAATATCCAAGCCATAGGGAAGAGCATAGGTTATTTCCTATGAACAAGAACCAAAATCTGCTAACCTAGAAGTTTGTTTGAAGATGATTCCAAAACATTAATATATCCCTATAAAAGATTAAATCCCACCATAATAGAGGTAGTGAAGAAGGAAATAGTTTGGTTTTTATAAGATACATCCTATTTTTAAATGAAAACGGGTCATCTATATCTATGTAGTTCCTAAGAAAAATTTCTTGAACATTATGAAGAATGAGCATAATGAATTTAATTCCATGAGAGTTAAAAATATTTTGAGAGTGTGTATTTATTATAGAAATATGAATCAAGTCACTCCAAAATGCCACTTTACCATTCCTTTAATTATCCTAATGATAGAAAGGCTGGAAAAGAGAACAAATTACTATTTCTTGGATTAATTTTCAAGATATTTTCAGATTTTAATTTCACAAAATGGATAAGAGAAGACAACCATTACATATACTTTAGGTATATTTTCTTAAAAAGTTGAATTTTGGGTTTTGAAATTCCCCAGGTAAAATTTCAAGGAACATGGTATGTATTTTTCATATAATATTTAATATTTATTAGAAGGGTTTATTGATTAATTTATTATTTTTCACAATTATTTTGATCAGAGTTTTGGAAATCTATAAAATGTTTTGAAAACTTGCATTGAAAAGAATATTATTTTTTATTTTGAAAATATTCATTTCATGGTAGAGAAATGTTTATATTATGAAATATCATTTAAAAAACATCATTGAGTTAGATTAATATAAAGATGAGGTGATAGATTCATTACCCTACCCAAGTTGTTTGAAACATATACGATCTTTTTTAGGTCTTGAATGTTTTTACAAAAAAATTTATAAAGGATTTTAGTATGATTTATCTCCCCATATCTAGGTTACTTTTAAATGAATGTAATATTTATTTTAATGATGAATTTAAGAATTATTTAATGAGATGAATGGAATATTGTTCACCCCAGCAATAATGCAACCACCAAATTGGGAACAACCATTTGAGATACATTATGATGATTCAAATTGAGTTTTTGGTCCACCTTCCTATCATATAATTGAAGTAAGAATAAATCATTTTTTATACCTCAATAAAATTATATGATACATATCTCAACTACAAAACCACCAACATGTATTTCCTTTGTATTATTTTTCTATTAGATAAATTCAGATAATTTTTTCTTGGAAATAAAATTATTGTGTTTTGGATCATGAAGCTCTTAAGAAATTGATGAAGAAGAAATATATAAAAACCATAATAAATATAAATATGATATATTTTTAAGAATTAAAATTTTAAATTAATGATAAAAAATATGATGAAACCAGTTGGTCGATCACTTAAACAAACATCATGACACCACTAAATAAAAACAATTCCATAAAAATACCCAATGAATGATCAAATATCAGGAGAAGAACATTAAACCATTGAAGGTAAAGTACCAATTTATGCATAAATATTCAATTATTTGGAAAATTATTAGTTACCAACCAATATTAACTCCCATAAAAAACACAAACTCAAATATGAATTCATATTTTATATTTGGAAGCATCTATTCCTTCAGAAAATTTTTAATGATGAAGTAATAAGAATATGTTATACCTCACATATAATTAAATATATTTTTTAATTTTATCACACAATAGACTATGGAGGATACATTATAACATAAGAAACTATAAGAAAATTATTGTAATCTGGTATTTATTGGCCCCCATTATTCATGGATGTAAAAGAATATTGGAAGAAGTTTGAAAAATATAAAACCAAGAGATTTTAAGAAATATATTTTTTCAAATAATTTTAATCTTTAATATATTTTTTAGTACAATAATTATGAATTTTATATTCTGTTACAATAATTTATGATTTTTTATTTCATTACATGTAACAATATGTTTATCATTTATTACACACACACTTTTTTTTAAACAAAACATGCCATATTATTGAAATAAAATTAAATAATATGATAGTTATCACCCAACCATTTGAATTTAGGGTATGAATAGGATCAAATAAACTATGAAAATATAATTTAAACATTTATATATAATTAATTATATAAGGACCCGACCTTAAAACATTACAAAATATTTAATTAAATGAATAATTCAAATTGAGGATCTTTTCAGGTTTAGTTTTTTATAGACTTAGGCCATAACTATTACATTACAAAATATTAAAAAGTAGAAAATTCTACTCAGTTTCCATTTTTTTCATAAAATAAAAAATCTTTGAAAAAAGAGAGTCATGTCTAGTTCCATGTTTTAGACAACATTACTTTTCCTTGATCCCATCCTTGACCCTATTCCACTTTATGTCGTATGGAAAACATTTCAAAAACATGGGATGAGCATAAAAATCTCAGTAAGGGATACACAAAGAAGGAAACTGTTAGTTTTTCAAAACAACAAGTAAACCATGAATACTTAATCATAAGTAATACTTTTAACCTTTATGAAGTAGTAAATACTCTTCACTGAATAAAAGATCAATGATTACCCTTTTGTAACCAAAATATTACCATAAAACCCATATAAAGAACACATAAGATATAAATGTAACTTGGGTCATAAACATACTTAAATGGAATAACTATACGGTCGACTTCCTCACATATCACTAAATAGAATATCCATACAGCCAACTTCCATACCCAATACATTGGAGGTTATAATGTAACCACCCATCCTGGTTTATCACGACACCACCCCTCATTTGGTTTATCACGTAACCACCCTTCAAATATCCAAGTAACATAATAAAATTATAACACATAAAGTATTTCAAATACAAACATTTCACTAATAACATTTCATTTGCAATCACAAGAAATTATTTAAAGATATTGAAATAGTCAATCCATTTCAAAAACCATTTTCAATACCAAAATACATAAAATAGTATATGGTATTCATTTTCCTTTAAAAACATTATGACTTGTTAAGGATGCCAAATATCAAATAATACTCGCGGCGGTGGAAAGGTCGTTGTCATCGCTTACGTTAAAAGAAAAATTCCTTTTTGTCATTTAGTAAAACACTTCATAGAAAAATATTCATTTTGAATAAAAGTAAAAGTCAAATTTATCTATACACCGTATTAAATAAAGTTGTGTATAAATGAAAATATGCCCCAACAAAAGTAGATTGAGACGGAGTCCTTTAACTCATGTCCGACTTGACTCGTTCGTTCTTTAAAATCCAGAATAATAAACATAAGTTAATTTATACTTCCTTACGAACCTTTTTCAAGTATATTAATCCTTTTATATCACTTATTACCATGTTATAAACATTACATAGTCATTTATGTTAATAAGGATTGTTTTGTCGATATTTGGTACTTGAGTCGAAAATGGACTTCTTATAATTACATGTTGTTAATGTAGTCAAAAATAAATTATCTCCATATTTATAATAATGATTAAGATATCATATATATCATATATATATAGTATATACATGTATTTATAATAGTACATAATATTTATAGGTAAGAAATGAAATGTACCATTCATGGAGAAGGTAAGCCATACATACGCATGAACACTACATCCATTTCTATTTCTTATTTTTATGTAATTAAATCATAATGATACATAGTTATATTATAATTCCAGTATAATATCATATATAATATCATTAACTCCATCCTTTATATGTTCTACGTAAGGAATGAGTGAGTCATATCACTTTGAGGGGGCGGTAGTCCGCACTTCCTCAAATGAGATTATCACGTTTACCCATAATGGAAACCATAAAGGAATGCTATAAAAAGGAAAATACATAAGCATAAAGAAAACATAAACATAATATATATCATATATAAATACAGTTCCATCATAATGGCCACCATGAGAGGCAGTATGAGATAATTGAACAATCATTTTTTCGTTAGGCATTAGTTTTCCATCCACAAAAACATTATGTTCTTCATCCATTTGATGGAGGTGTATGTAAGTGTAGTTATAATCCTTATCATAAAAACATCCTAGTATATTGAGGATACTAGTGTTGTTACAAAATAAATGAATAAAAATATTTTAGGGGTTGGAGAAGTAAAATAATATAAAACAATTTAAGAGAAATTATTACCTTTAATTTGGGTAACTCCCATTGGTTTGAACCAAAAGGACTTCTTGAAGTGCCTTCTGCCTAAGTTAAGGATTCTAGGAGGAGGAGAGGGATGTAGGGAGATTAAATGGGTAGAGGATAGATGATCCAAAAGGCTTGAGAAGTGTATGGAATTGGTTATAATCGGTCTTCTTTTATAAGGGAGAGGAGGGTCTCTTTAGGAAAGTGTGAAAACATTATTTTATTATAAACATATCTTCGGTTTAAATGTAAAGACCCATAAATTTCAAGGAATTTTATTGAAATACATTGGAATTTTACGAGTCCACTTTTTCTGACGGTGCCCGATTCCGAGGCCTGGTGTGCCCGTAATCAATTCCCGAAGTTTTGTTCGGGTACATTCGGTAAACGTACCTGCTGGTTTTTCTAACTTTTGAACCGGTGCTCGGAATTGAAATCCGAGGACACCGATGAACTCACTGCGCCGGTATTCTCTTAAGGGGACCTTTACCACAGTTTCATTTTATGCGAGCCAAAAGTTATAATTTGGGGATTTATCATAAATTAAATAAAATTGTGGTGATACACAATTTTATTTTAAGAGGCAGTTATTTCCTCCATGAGGAAGTTAGGGGTAGGGCCCACACACCACATAACCTCCCATGAAAGGATTTAGTGTGGTGGGGCCCACATGGACCCAAACCCTTTCACCTCCCCCAAACTCTCCATTAATACCCCTTTTCTGTTTATTTTGACAACTCCCCATTTTTATTATGGTGGAGCCTCTCCACATTCCACCCATTGAATGTGCCAACCTCTAATTAAAATATGCATTAATTAATTGGAACCTCATTTGAATTAATTTGAATTGCATGGAAATTATTTTAAATTGGGGGAAGCCTTATTTATAATATTTTCCTAAGAAAATATTTAGGTGGGAACCTTTGGAGAATTAGAGGAGCTTCATTCTTCCCCGAAGAACATCATCCCATCTCGACGAAGAACACTCCCTGACTTGTCCTACCTTCTTCTTCCTCCACGTCAAGGGAGAAGACACCGATCACGAGAAGCGTTGCTTACATCAACGAATCTTCCTCCAACGTTGACGCGATGACACCGTTCACCACGATGCCATCTTCCGTGATGCCCGACTACCGCGACACTCATCTTCCGCGGCTTGTTGACGTGCAACGTTATTTACAAGGTAGGGGTTTTTCTTAAATGTTAATTGAATAAAATTGTTCTTCATTCTTCGTTGGAACCATGTTTTATCTTCAGACAAATTATATTGCCTAATGCAGAGGGCACGGGCCGAATGAACACGGCTTGACGACCCTTCGTTGATCCTCATTTTATTTCGAGGGAGGCAGTGACGAAAGAGGTGGTGGTGACCGAAGGAAGCGGAGGCCGTATGCCGACCGTGTGGAGAGGTACCACGACCCGCATCCTCGGGCCACTCGGTGGAAGAAGAACCAGCCAACCGTATCTGGACGGGCTAGTGGAACCGCGGTGCCCTATTGCGCCGCGCTGTAGAGGACCACGGCCCGCTCTCCGCGGGCCGCTTCGGCGTGCGAACCGACCGGCTCATCAGCTGACCGGGTTGATGAAGGCCCCAACGCCCGCAGGTGCTGCGCCGGAGGACCGCGACCTACCAATGCGGGCCACTCGCGCCGAGAAGACCAACTGGCTTCGGCCGACCAAACAAGAGGGAAACGCCGCTCGGCGCCGCCAGTTCGGGAATTCCCCCCCCCCCCCCCACCCCCACACCACTCAGCCACCCGGGTCGAGCCGTGGCCATCCAGGCCGGGCCGCGCCATGTCGGGCCATGCCAGGTCGGGCCGCGCCCCACTGATATGGGCCGCGCACTTCACCGGGCCAGTTCGACACCAGCTGAGTCAGACCTGCCAAAACCGGGTCGACCCGACCCGCTAGCCCATTGGGCTTATGGGGCAGGGCCCATTACGCTTAAATGCGAATAACTTCACGACCGTGCCTCTGATCAACGCACTTTATATGGAACTGGGATACTTATGATGAGGTGGTCCTTTTGAAATACTCTAAGTGATTTTTGGACAACTTTGGGAGACAAATGGGTTTGGAACAAGCGTATTTCCAACCGGGCCCATGGAATGGAAAAGCTAATAACTCTCAGACCGGGTGACCGATTGATGCGCCGTCAATCGCATTGGGTTTCTTTTGACGAGGAAGAACTTTGGGATACATCAACTCTGGACTTTGTGAAAATTGGTGTATCGACCCCTTTTTAATCTAGAATTAGACCCTCCCAGAATCGAGCATGTTGTGTGCGGGAACCCTAGAGCTGGCTGCGACTGAGTTGAATTTGGTAATGGAATCCTTCGTGGGTTTGATAGCGATGACTACCGTACTGGAATCCTCCGTGGGTTTTATGACGATGACTACTATTCTTGTATCCTGTGTGGGTTTGGCAGTTTGACCTCTGCACTTGTATCCTGTGTGGGTCTGGCAGAGTAGCTGGTCTTGTATCCTGTGTTGGTCCGACAACTTACCTGGTCTTGTATCCTGTGTAGGTCCAACAACTTATATGAATCAGTGACTACATCTGATCATCTCTATCGCTATTTAAAATATGTATACTCGTGTGATCTGAGTCTTGATTTTCAATCATTATAATCAGTGTGATTGACTTATTTCCTGTGTGGACTGGGTTGTACTTCAGCACGAGAGTTGGATCCGTACTGTGGTTGATAACTTAGGTATATGTATGGGCATATACCTATGTAGGGTTGGTTGATACTTCGTGTTTGTATATCCCTTCTGTGGATTATCCTTTGTGGATTCTGGGAGACCTTAAGGGGTCTCGGGGTCCCTAATAAGTATCATATACTCAACCCTGTACGGGCTTTGCCCGCACTACATTGTGTTTGATGCAGACGACATACAACACTGATCGAGTTGAAGACTTGTGGAGATGGATGATACCGGGAGGTGGACCACTTGGCGAGATGTACAAAAAGCAGACGAACAGACATGAGGTGCTGAGGAGGCCATATGTACTCACCCTTCAGGTGTGATTACCGGAGGATGACTAAGTGGTTGCTATTTTACATTACTTCAGTTTTTCTAGCTTTCAGTTGTACTGTAATTACAGTTGGGCTTGTATACTATCCCATTTACTTTTCAACAATTACTTTTTTACACAGTTTACTTAGTGCGTAGTTCAGTTTTGTACTCTTTTATTTTTTTACTTTTATAAAGGCAATGCCTTCCCAGCTTAGGGATTTACGCCATTGGTTCTAGTCAATAGCCGCTGGCCTATGGAAGGTGGGCTTGGGGTAGTCACGGCACGGGCCCCGAGGACGGGTCGTGACAAATTGGTATCATAGGAGTCGGTTCTACCACAGAACTCGGGACTCTGATTATTCTTTTTTGTGAAGAAATAATGTTAAGAGTATTGAGTGTGGTTATTAGTATAGGGAGTCCAGTGTTGGTGCGGCGGCCGACGTATCCATACACCAGGACCCTGACCTCTGATTTCTGACTCGGTGCACGAAAACACTGATTGCATGTGTGTTTCAAAAGTTTTCTTTGTTATTAATTTGTGTCAGCTCACCAGGTATATTGTTTCATCATGGAGCACCTGTTACCTTTCAGTATGGCCCCATGAGGGTATCCAGCTAGGGTTCCGAGTTACGTATGGGATGGTAGCCCACCAAGCGATGAGGCCTCGGTGTAGGGCCCCATCACAGCGGAGGCACCAGCAGTACCACTACCCACTAGGCTACTGATACCACCAGCTCTAGCGGCAGAGAGTGAAAACCACTTGAGTGTGTTGAATGAGTTTCAGCAACAGAGGCCGCCCAGGTTCCGTGGAGAGATGGACCCACATGCATCCGAAGATTGGATGGAGGCTATCGTCATAGTTTTCAGATTGGTAGGGACACCATCCGACCTTATGGTGATCCTTTCCGCGAGTCTTCTGCATGCAGCAGCAGGTAGATGGTGGAGCCCGATGTTTCAGGTTCATGACGAGGCATAAATTCTTTGGACAGACTTCAAGAGTCTCTTCTGCTCAGAGTTTGTTCCAGTCACCCTTCGTATAGTGAAAATTCAGTAGTTACTACATATGCTGCAGGGTAGTATGACAGTAGCTCAGTACACAACGAGGTTTACTGACCTCTCACGCTACTCCAAGGATATGGTACGTGACCCATTCTTCAAGGCTCGGACCTTTGAGTAGGGAATGAGGCATGAGATCAGGGCTTCGACGATTCCCCTCAGCATCCCGACGCAAGTGGGGGTGCTGGAGCAGGCCCTTCTAGTGGAGAGATTTCTCGTTGAACAGTCACTAGCGGCGAGACCCACCATAGGGCCACATGTAGCAGAGTCTTTTGCAGCCAGAAGTAGAAATATGTTGTAGGGGTCAAAGTGGACCATTCCATCAGGTGGGAAACCTCAGGATACAGGTTCAGTTGTGCGGGGCACACAAAGCAGAGCCAGCCTTACGAGGAGAAGGTAGTACTATGCATGAGGCGGGCAGGGCCACATGGCTCGTGACTTCCCGACCCACCATTCAGATGAGCAGCAGATAGTAGAGGGACCTCCCAGGTAGAGGCAGAGGTTTGACCGTGGTGGTCCACTGGGAGTGGGCAGACGAGGCAGAGGAGCTGTCCAAGCAGTGGGTGGTGGACTACGTTTCGAGGCTCTACCACCACCACCACCAGGAGGTCCACCCCGACCACAGGGAGCTGGCGAACAGAGGTGGGCTCAGCTTCAGGCAGTCGAGGCCTACGAACACGGTGCACCTGAGATGATTCAAGGTACTCTCTGTGTCTACTCCTCCCTTGCTGCAGTACTTATAGACACAGGTGCAAGTCATTATTTTATTGTCGATGCCCTGGTTCAGAGCTCAGAGATTCCGACAGAGTCGTTGGCTCGATCCTTACGGCTAGAGACTTTTATGAGAGTAGACTCGACGATTACGCACTAGTTCCGTCCGTGTGAGATTACTCTAGGAGGCGAGAGCTTCGGCTGGGATCTTCTTATAGTGGCGTTGAGGCCTTACAACATCATCTTGGGTATGGACTGGTTATCTGCAGTCCATGATCAGATCGACTATATTAGGCGCAAAGTGCGGTGTTTACGCACAGATGGGACCATGTTCACCTTCACCGGTGTGAAGGGAGCCTTTTCAGCGCAGGATGGACTTACGCAGAGGAGAGGGCAGCCGATCACACATTAGTTGGCTAGTCTCATCCTCGGAGCGGTTGACGTGAGAAGTCTGAGTTTTCCTGTTGTGGTGGATCAGTATGTGGACGTTTTTCCTGATGACGTTCCAAGACTACCTCCTCAAAGAGTGGTATACTTATACATAGGCCTATACACTGGGATAACACCGATATCTACCCCATCATATCAGATGGCTCTCACCGAGCTTTGTGAACTACGGGTACAGCTGGAGGACTTGCAGGGAAAGGGATTTATCCGACCCAGTGTTTCACCCTGGGATTTTCCAATTTTGTTCACCAAGAAGGCAGATGGGAGCTTTTGAATGTGTGTCGACTACCATCACCTAAATCAGGTGACCTTAAGGAACAAATACCCACTTCCGAGGATTGGCGACCACTTTGATCAGCTCAAGGGAGCATGATGATTCTTGAAGATAGACCTCAGGTTAGGCTATCCCTAGCATAGAGTTTGAGACGAGGATGTAAAGAAGATGGCCTTCAAGTGTCGGTATGGCCACTACGAGTTCTTGGTTATGCCCTTCAGCGTAACCAAAACTCCACCAGTGTTCACGAGTCTCATGAACAAGATCTTCTATCCTTACATCGATCAATTTGTCATAGTCTTCATTGACGACATACTGATTTACTCGAATACTGAGGAGGATCACACCTACCACTTCCGGACTGTACTGGATACAATCCGAGAGATCCGGATTTATGGTAAGCTCTCAAAGTTCTAGTTCTGGATTAGAGAGGTTCACTTCTTGGGACACATCATCTCGGAGGTGGGAGTAGTAGTGGATCCAGCGAAGATCGAGGCAGTTCTTTCTTGGGAGTCACCTAGGAGCATGACAGAGGTGCAAACTTTCCTGGGTCTGGCTGGGTACTATCAAATAATTGTGCCAGACTTCTCGAGAGTTGCAGCACTGCTTTCATCTTTGATGAAGAAGGGGAAAATCTTCGTGTGGCCAGATAGATTCCAGCAGATCTTTCAGGAGCTGAGGCAGATATTGACCAGTGCACCCATCTTGAGGCTACCAGAGGAGGGAGTTGGGTAAGTAGTTTAATGCGATGCATCAGGGACCGTACTTGGGTGTGTTCTGATGCAGGAGCGAGCGGTGATCTCATAAGGTTCGTAGCAGTTGAGACAACACGAGCAGAACTACGCTACCCATGACCTGGAGTTAGCAGCAGTGGTCTTCACCTTAATGATGTGGTGGTACTATCTAATGGGCGAGCACTTTACAGTCTACTTTTACCACTAGAGTCTTAGGTACATCTTCTAATAGAAGAACTTGAACCTGAGACAACGACGATGGATCGAGTTCCTCCAGGACTATGACTTTGAGATAATCTATACTCCTGGGAAGGGAAATGTTGTAGCTGATGATCTCAGTAAGAGATCTGGCATTCAGCTGCTAGGAGAGGTGATAGAGAGGATAGCTGTGTTACAGATATCCTTTGTGGATATAGATGGAGAACCCTTTCTTTAGTCTCTCACAGTCACTCCTCCAGTTCTTTAGCGAGTCCAAGAGGCACAGCGTGTGGACGTTGACTGTGAGACTCGACATGCTCAGATATCCACAAGGAAGGTGCCTAATGGATTTTTTGAAGGAGGGTATCACATCATACTCTTCAACGGATGCACCATGGTGCCAGTTTCACTACAGGAGGAGGTGATATGGGAGTTCCACACTTCCCCTCTAGCGGTACATCCAGTAGTGTCGATGATGTGTGAGGACCTCAGGAAATAACACTGGTGGCCGGGTATGAAGAAGGATGTAGCAGAGTTCGTTTCATAACACCTCACTTGTCAGCAAGTGAAGGCGGAGCACCAGGTACCAGTAGGCTTGGTACATCCCTTAGAGGTCCTAGAGTTGTAGTGGGATGAGATCTCCATGGATTTCATGATGGCTCCTCCACGTACATCCAGAGGACATGACTCTATCTTGGTGATTGTCGAACGACTCACCATGTCGACCCACTTCCTACCGATCAAGGAGAAGGGCCCAGTAGAGAGCTTGGGATTCCTTTATGTACAAGAGATCATACAGCTTCATGGTGTGTCATCGACGATCGTCTCTGACCGGGATACACGCTTTACTTCCCGAATTTAGAAGGGGTTGCAGGAGGCATTTGGGATGCGGCTATGTCTGAGCACCACCTTCCATCCTCAGACAGACGGTCAGACTGAGAGGACCATTCAGACTCTCGAGGACATGCTCTGTGCAGGTGTCCTTGACTTTGGTCACAACTGGAAGGATCACCTACCCTTGGTGGAGTTTGCGTACAATAATAGATACCACTCCACCATCGGGATGGCCCCTTACGAGGCACTATATGGCCGACCTTGTAGATCATCTCTGTGTTGGACTGACCAGGGGAGTCCGCACTTGTAGGGCTAGAGATGGTGCTGGCTATGACGAAGAAGGTGCAGATCATCCAGGAGAGGATGAAGACTGCGCAGAGCAGAAAGAAGTCCTATAACGATTGGAGACGGAGACCACTGGAGTTCGAGGATGGCAACCACGTTTTCCTATGGGTCTCTCCTCGATGAGGTCTACAGAGATTTGGCCAGGGCGGAAAGTTATCTCCATGATTCATCCGACCTTTCCAGGTCCTCAACAGAGTAGGTGAGGTGGATTAACACATGGCCCTTCCACCTCTGTTGCACCGGGTGCATGACGTCTTCCACGTATCTCAGGTGAGGAGATACGTGCACAACCCGTCCCACATCATCGATAATGGGGAGATGGACATTGATGACATAGATACTTTCACGGAGGTCCTGGTGGAGATCGAGGATCGACATGAGTGGGTCCTACGTGGATGGTTGATTCCTCTGGTGCGCATTCTCTGGCCGCACGGGAACCTCCAGGAGAGCTCTTGGGAGCGGGAGGCTCATATGCGAGCTCAGTAACCACATTTTTTCCCCTAGTGTGTGTTGTATCTTTACAGGGATGTAAATACCTAATGTGGGGGTAATGTAAAGACCCAAAAATTTCAAGAAATTGTTTTTAAATACTTTGTAATTTTATGAGTCCGCAGTTTCCGACGACATGTAATTCTGAGGCCTGGTGTGCCCAGAATCAATTTCTGAGGTTTTGTTTGGGTACGTTCAGTAAATGTACGTGCGATTTTTATAACTTTTGAACCAGTGCTCGGAATTGAAATTTGAGGACACAAATGAAGTCGCAGCGCCAGTATTCATTTAAGGGGACCTTTACTGCAACTTCGTTTTATGCGAGCTGAAATTTATAATTTGGGGATTTATCTTCAATTAAATAAAAATGTGGTGATACAAAATTTAATTTTAAGAGGTAGTTATTTCCTCCAGGAGGAAGTTAGGGGTGAGGCCCACACCCCACACAACCTCCCATGAGAGTATTTAGTGTGGTGGGGCCCACACGAACCCAAACCCTTTCACCTCCCCTCAACTCCCCATTAATTCCCCTTTTCTGTTTATTTTGACAACTCCCCATATTTATTATGGTGGAGCCTCTCCACCTTCCACCCATTGAATGTTCATATCTCTAATTAATATCTACATTAGTTAATTGGCACCTCCTTTGAATTAATTTGAATTGCATGGAAATTCTTTTAAATTGGGGGAAGCCTTATTTATAATATTTTCCTAAGAAAATATTTGGGTGGGGATCCTTTGTAGAATTAGAGGAGCTTCATTCTTCCACGAAGAAAATCATCCTCTCTCGGCGAAGAATGCTCCACGAATTCTCCTTCCTTATTCTTCCTCCGCATAAAGGGAGAAGACACCACTCGTGAGAATCATCGCCTACATCAAAGACTCTTCATCCAACATTGATGGGACGACACCGTTCACCATGACGCCATCTTTCGCGATGCCCAACTACCATGACGCTCATCTTCTGTGGCTTGTCGACGTGCGACGTCATTTACGTGGTAGAGGTTTTGCTTCAATTTTAATTGAATAAAATTATTCATCGTTCTTCGTTGGAACCATGTTTTATCTTCGGAAAAATGATACTGCCTAATGCAGAGGGTGCGGGCCGAACGAACACGGCCTGATGACCCTCCGTTGATCCTTGTTTTATTTCAATGGAGGCGGTGACAGAAGAGGTGGCGGCGATCGGGGGAAGCGGCAGCTGTATGCCAGCCATGTGGAGAAGAACCGCAGCCCGCATCTGGGGTCAGCTCAGCCGAAGAATAACCGGCCGGTCGGAGCTGGCTGGGCTGGTGGAACCGCGGTGCCCCATGGTGTCGCGCTGTGGAAGACTGTAGCCCGCTCTCCGTGGGCCGCTTCGGCGGGAGAACCGGCCGGCAAGTAGGCCGACCAGGTTGATGAAGGTCGCGACACCTGTAGGTTCCACACAGGAGGACCGTGGCCCGCCCCTACAGGCCGCTCAGGCCAGGAAGACCGGCCGGATTCGTCCATCCAGATAGGAGGGCGGCACCGCTCCGCGCTGCCGGTTCGGGAAGTCTCCCCCCCGCATCACTTGGCCAGCTAGGCCGAGCTGCGGCCAGCCAGGCCACGCCGCGCCGTGCTGGGCCAGGCCGGGCCGTGCCCCGCCGGGCCGGGCCGTGCCCCTCAGGATGGGCCGATCTCCACCGATTAGGTCACGCGCTTCACCGGGCCGGTCCGACACCAGCCGGGTCGACCCGACCTGACAGCCCACTGGGCTTAACGGGCCGGGCCCATTATGCTTAAATGTGAATAACTTCACGACCGTGCATCTGATCGACACACCGTATGCGGCACTGGGATCCTTATGATGAGGCGGTCCTTTTTCGATACTCTAAGTGAGTTTTGGACAAATTTGGAAGACGACCGGGTTTTGAATGAGCGTATTTTCAACCGGGCCCCTAGAATGGAATAACCAATAACTCTCAGACCGGACGTCCGATTGACGCGCCGTCTGTCGTGTTGGGTTTATTTTCATGAGGTGGAACTTCAGGATAAATCAACATAGGACTTCTTGATAGTTGATGTATCAAACCCTTTTTACTCGAGGAGAATGCCCTCCCAAAATCAAGCATACTGTGTGCGAGAACCCTAGAGCTGGTTGCGACTACGTCGACTTCTGTACTGGAATCCTCCGTGGGTTCGACAATGACAACTACAGTACTGGAATCCTCCATGGGTTCAATGAAGATAACTACTATTCATGTATCCTGTGTGTGTCCGGCAGTTTGACCTCTATACTTGTATCTTGTTTGGGTCTGGCAGAGTAGCTGGTCTTGTATCCTGTGTGGGTCCGACAACTTAGCTGGTCTTGTATCCTGTGTGGGTCGGACAACTTCGATGAATCAGTGACTACATCTGATCATCTCTATCGCTATTTGAAAGATGTATACCTGTGTGAGCTGAGTATTGATTTTGAATCATTATCATCAGGGTGATTGACTTCTTTCCTGTGTGGACTGGGTTGTACTTGGGCATGAGAGTTGGAGTCGTACTGTGGTTGATAACTTATGTATATGTATGGTAATATACCTAAGTAGGGTTGGTTGATACTTCATGTTTGTATCTCCCTTCTTTGGTTTATCCTTTTTGGATTCTGGGAGAACTTCTGGGGTCTCGGGGTCCCTACTGAGTATCGTATACTCACCCCTGCATGGGATTTTCCCGCACTACGTTGTGTTGGATGCAGACGACGAACAACACTGATCGAGGTGGAGACTTGTGGAACTGGGCGGTACCTGGAGGTGGACCACTTGGCGATATGTACATACAGTGGACGGAATGACATGAGGTGTTGAGGAGGCCATCTGTACCCACAATTTAGGTGGGATTCTTGTAGGACGACTCAGTGGTTGCTATTTTACTTTACTACAGTTGTGCTAGCTTTTAGTTGTACTGTACTTTATAGTTGGGCTTGTATACTGGCCCATTTACTTTTCAACACTTACTTTTGTACTCAGTTTACTTAGTGCTTACTTCATTTGTGTACTCTATTGTGTTTGTTTACTTTTATAAAGACAATACCTTCCCATCTTAGGGATTTATGCCTTTGGTGCTAGTCACCAGCCCCTGGCCTATGGAAGGCGGGCTTGGGGTAGTCACGGCACGGGCCCCGAGGACGGGTCGTGACATTCAAAAAGTCCAAAAATAATTAAAGTAGAATATAAGATGACTCATATTCTAAATAAAATCATCTAACCAGAATTGGACATGGGTTGGATAATATTTTATTCATTATAATCTTATTTATTTAAATCATTTATTAATGAGGTAAACACTGCATCATTATTGTGTCATAAATAATTTAATTTATTTTATGTCTAAAAATTAAAAAAAATACCATGATATAGGAAATGTTTTTATCATTTCAATGAATATTTATAGTTGAAAATATAACTTATATAACCTTATGTAAAAATTAATTTACTAAACGATATTTGTTAATGTCATTTTTGTGTTTACTTTAAATTAATTAATCTAAAGTTTTATTATCACTCCCAAGTGGCTCCATGGGGTCCCAAAAATCGACACAAGGATGACCATGGTCAACCATGACTCAACTAATAATGTTAGGACAAGTGTTAAGGTAATTTTGAATTATTATAATTTTCTTTTATCCTTGAATTACCCTATTTACCTTTAATCGTGGTAAATAAAAGTCAAAATTTACTATTCACCAAAAATTATTTTTATCATATTGAACCACATTTTTCTTACAAATAAAAACCATGTATGTCGGATTTTCAAAATTAAATTCACAGAAGTGGTAAAATTTCATTTAAATGAAAAAGTCAGATTTTTAACTACTACTTAGTGGTTTCACTATTCATCAAAAATTGAAGTTTTTCAGAAAAATACCAAAAATTCAGCCTAACCTATATTTGATATTACAAATTCAAAAATTATTTCTTTTTCACCAAATTCAAAACACAGAAGTGGAAGAAATAAATTTAAAATTTATTCTCGCTGTCAAAACAAAAGGTGTGTTTTTATGAAATATTAACTATCAAAAGATTGACAGTTGATTATGTCCAATTTCGAAGTGAAATTGCTTCCCAAGAACAAAAATAGATTAAATGGTACAAATATAATCTATTTACACTTTAAAACCAATTAAAAAGATAATATAACCATATATATAAATTAGATTAATAGGCATATTTGAATTAAAATAGAGTATTTTTAACTATTCATTAAAAAAGAATCTTATCATAAAAATACCAAAAAACTACCCAAAGAAAATTTTTATGTCTCAGTTCTAAATAAGAATTATATTTATTCAAATATAACATATAAGAGTGACCAAAACTATATTTAAAAAGGGTTCTCCATCAAAAGGTGGTAAATCGACCTATAAAAGTAAATTATGCTTATAATTAGATTCATTTACATTTTAAGACTATAAAATTTATTTGATGAATGTAGAAACCTTAAAAAACATATATTATTATATTTTAGTTATTTATATTCATTCCTTCCAATACAACGTCTAGGTGTTAACTACCATTTAAAATAATAATATTATATTGATAGTGTGCAACGTAAGATTTCAAATAAACTTGTTGTTGCATATCAGGTACGCCATCGAACATAGAATCCCCATTAAAGTAAAATTAATATGTAATTCACAAATATTAATAATTATCAAAGGTGTATTATTCTTTATTTATCTTGGATGTTACATCCTTCCCCCATTTTGGGAATTGCTTCCTCACAATTTTATTCACTTATCAAATAAATAGAGGTACTTATCCCTCATAGAATTTTCAGATTTCCACATTGCCTCTTCAACCATATGGTTTTTACACAAAACCTTTACCTGATGAATTACCTTATTTTGCAACACTTTCTCTCTACGGTCAATAATCTGGACTGGTTGTTCCTCATAAGAGAGATTCTCTTTCAACAAATCTACCTTTGGGCTCAAAACAAGAGATGGATATGCCATATACTTTCTCGAAATTGAAACATGAAAAAAATTGTGTACCTTGGACAAACATGGAGGTAAAGCCACTCTGTATGCAACCAATCCAACTTTCTCCAGGATTTTATATGGTCCAATGAAACTCGGACTCATCTTTCCCTTCTTTCCAAAACGCATCACATTTTTCCATGGAGAAACTTTGAGAAAAACATGATCACCTACCTCAAAAGAAAGATCCTTCCTCCAGTTATCCGTATAACTTTTCTACCTACTCTGAGCTGTTCTCATGTGATTCTAAATCAACTAAACTTTCTCTGCCATCTCTTCTACGAATTCTGGTCCCATCAGCTTTCTTCCACCTAGTTCATCCAATAAAAAGCTAGAGTTCGACACCACTTCCCATATAATGCCTCAAACGGACTATCTGTATACTGGAATGAAAGCTGTTATTATAATAAAATTCAACCAATGAATGATGTTGGTCCCAAATTCCCTGGTAATCCATTGAGAAAGAACGTAACATATCCTCCATGGCCTGAATTGTTCGTTCTAACCGCCCATCTTATTGTGAATGAAAAGCTGTAGTAAAATTTAATTCAGTACCCAATGACTTCTGAAGGCCTTTCCAAAAGTTAGTAGTAATCCTGAGATCATGATCAGATACAATAGAGAGGGGAACACCATGAAACCAGAAAATCTATTTAACATAAAACCATGCAAGTTGATCTAGAGAAAAAATATTTCGAATAAAAAGGAAATAAGAAGATTTAGTCAACTGATCAACAATAACCCAGATTGCATCATTACCTTGAGATGTCTTCGATAATCCCACAATGAAGTCCATGGATATATTTTACCATTTCCACTCTGGAACCGGTAAATACTGAAGCATCCCTTTCCGTAACTGCTACTTTTCTTTAACCTGCTGATAAGTCAAACACTTCACAGTAAAATCAGCAATATCTCTTTTCATTCCATACCACCAGTAATACTCCTGAATATCTCTATACATATTAGTATTGCCAGGATGAACAAAAAATGGAGAACTATGAGATTCACACAACAACTCATTCTTCAACTGTGAATCACAAGGAACACATAATCTCCTCTAAAATCTCAAAACACAATCATTATCAACGTTAAAATTAGGAAACATAGCATTCTGAACCAACTCTAACTTTTTCTGCAACTCACTGTCTTCCTTCTGTGCTTGTTTAATTCGATCTGATAGAGATGATTTCACTGACACCTGAAACAAAAAAGAATAATTCCCTGCACCAACAACTTCTATTCCAAAGTTCATAAAATCAAAAACCAATGGATCTCGTTCCAAATGTATCATGGTTAATGAATCATTAATTTTTCAACTCAAAGCATCATCCACTTTATTTGCTTTTCCTAGATGGTAAAGGATCGTGCAATCATAATCCTTGATAAATTCCAACCATCTCTACTATCTCATGTTCAATTATTTCTGAGTGAATATATACTTCAAACTTTTGTGATCGGTATATATTTCACACATTACTCTATACAAATGATGCCTCCAAATTTTTAAAGCAAAAATAACAGCAGCTAATTCCAAATCATGTGTAGGATAATTTAACTAATGAGGTTTCAACTGATGTGAAGCATAAGAAATTACCTGATCATTATACATAAGGAAACAACTAAGACCTTTCAATGAAGAATCACTGTAGCTAACAAACTCACCATTTCTGGAAGGCAGTGCCAAAATTTGATCATTCACCAATCTTCTTTTGAATTCCTGAAAACAATCATCACATTCTTTTGTCCAAATAAACTTAACACCTTTTCGAGTTAACTTAGTCATTGGACTAGATAAACATGAAAGATTTTCAACAAACCTCTAGTAATAAGCAATTACATGATCATTCGACAAAAGGACACAACCATGTCCTTTCAACGAAGCATCACTGTAGCTAACAAACTCACCATTTCTGGAAGGCAGTTCCAAAATTGGAGCATTCACCAATCTTTTTTTCAATTCCTGAAAACAATCAGCACATTCTTTTGTCCAAATAAACTGAATACTTTTTCGAGTTAACCTAGTCATTAGAATAGAAAACCATGAAAAATGCTCTACTATTGACATGTTTTTTTGATTGATATGGATGATCTCGTGCATGGATACCACCACCATTTATAGCCTGAGTCAACTATGCCATCATTACATAAAACTATTCGGTTTCGATTCCAACCATCTTAGGTTGCTGACTTGGAATGTTGTCTTCCTCCTGATGGCGTCCCAACATAGCTGCCCTGTTTCCTCTGAGGAAAAATATTCTAAACACAGAAATATCTTAGGCTAAGAAAAATGGTAATATGTAAATTCTATATAACTTAAATCTTTACATAAATTAATTTTTGAACATTCATTTTACAATATTATAACTCCTAAAGTTGTCTAAAATGACCTTTGATACCAACTATAAGGACCTGACCTTAAAACATTACATAATCTATAATTAAATTAATAATTCACATAGATGATCTGTTTAGGTTTATTGTTTTAGAGGGTTAGTCCATAACTATTACATTACAAAATATTACAAAGTAGACACTTCTACTCAGTTTCCATTTTTCTTTCATAAAATAAAAACTCTTTGAAAAAAAGATTCATGTCTAGATCCATGTTTTACACAGCATGAATCTTCCTTGATCCCATCCTGGACCCTATTCCACTTTATGTCCTATGAAATACATTTCAAAAACTTGGGTTGAGCATAAAAATCTTAGTAAGGGATACACAAAGAAGGAAACTATTTGTTTTTTAAAACAACAAGTAAACCAAGAATACATAATCATAAGTAATAATTTTAACCTTTATGAAGTAGTAAATACACTTAACTGAATAAAAGATCACTGCTTACCCTTTTGTAACCAAAAGATTACCATAAAACCTATATAAATAATACATAACATATAAATGTTACTTGGGACATAAACATACTTAAATGGAATAACCATACGGTCAACTTCCACACATATCACTAAATGGAATAACCATATGACCAACTTCCATACCCAATGAATTAGAGGTTATAACATAACCACCCATCCTAGTTTATCACGGAACCACCCATCATTTGGATTATCACATAACCACCCATCAAATGTCTAAGTACCATAATAAAATCATAAATATAAAGTATTGCAAATACAAACATTTCACTAATAACATTTCATTTGAAATAACAAGAAATCATTTCAAAATATTGAAATAATCAATCAATTTTAAAAACCATTTTAAATACCAAAATATGTAAAATAGTATATGGTATTTATTTTCATTTTAAAACATTATGTCTTTTTAAGAAATCCAATGATCAAATAATACTCATGGCGGTAGAAAGGTTGTTATCATCGCTTATGTTAAAGGAACCATTCCTTTTTTTGTCTAGTAAAACTCTTCATAGAAAAATATTCCTTTTGAAGAAAATTTAAAGTCAAAGGGTTTTATACACCGTATAAAATAAAGTTGTGTATAAATGAAAATATGCCTCAATGAAAGGAGATTAAGACGAAGTCCCTTACCTCGTGTCCGACTTGACCCGTTCATTCTTTAATCTCCTGAATAATAAACTTAAGTTAATTTCTACTTGTTTAAGAACCTTTTTCAAGTATATTAATCCTTTTATATCATTTATTACCATGTTATAAACATTACGTAGTCATTTATGCTAATAACAGTCGTTTTGTCGATATTTGGTACTTGAGTCGAAAATGGACTTCTTATAATTACATGTTGTTAATGTAGTCAAAAATACATTATCTCCAGAATGATAATCATGATGTAGATATCATATATATCATATATATCCAGTATATGCATGTATTTATAATAGTACATAACATTTAGAGGGAAGAAATGAAATGCACCGTTCATGGAGACGGTAAGCCATACGTACGCATGAACGCTACTTCCATTTATATTTCTTATTTTAATGGAATTAAACCATATTTATACATAGTTATATTATAATTATAGTATAATATCATATATAATATCACAAAATCCATCCTTTATATTTTCCACATAAGGCATGAATGGGTCATATCACTTTGAGGGGGCGGTAGTCAGTACTTCTCAAATGAGATTATCGCGTTTACCCATAATGGAAACCATAAAGATGTGATATAAAAAGGAAAATACAGAAGCATAAAAAAAGTAAACATAATATATATCATAAATAAATATAGTTCCATCATAATGGCCACCATGAGAGGCAGTAAGAGATAATTGAACAATGATCGTTTCTTGAGGTGTTAGTTTTCCTTCCACAAAATTATTATGTTCTTCATCCATTAGATTGAGGTGTGTATAAGTTTAGATCAAATCCTTCTCATAACAACATACTAGTATATTGATGATACTGGTGTTGTTACAAAATAAAATAATCAAAAGATTTTAGGGGTTGGAGAAGTAAAATAAAATAAAACAATTTAAGAGTAACTGTTCCCTTTAATTTGGGTCACTCCCTTTGGTTTGAACCAAAAGGACTTTTTGAAGTGCCTTTTGGATAAAGGGAGGATTCTAGGAGGAGAAGCGGGATGTAAAGAGATTAATTTCACAAAGGTTTGATGATACAAAAGGCTTGAGAGGTGTGTGGAATTGGATAGAAGTGGTCTCCTTTTATAAGGGAGAGGAGGGACTCTTTAGGAAAGTGTGAAAACATTATTTTATTATAAACATTTTTTCGGTCTGAAAAGGTCCACAAATCATTAACGTCGAAGATAAGATGACTCAAATTTGAATTAAAATCATCCAATTATAATTGGACATGTTTTGGATAATATTTTAATCATTATAATTTTATTTATTTGAATCATTTATTAATGAGGTAAACACTACTTCATTATTGAGTCAAAAATAATTTAATTTATTTTATATATAAAAATTATATAAGAAATACCATGATATAAGAAATATTTTTATCTTTCCAATGAATATTTATAGTCGAAATGATAACTTATATAACCTTATGTAAAAATTAAATTACTAAATGATATATGTTTATGTCATTTTTGTCTTTACTTTAAATTAATTAATCTAAAGTGTTTTTATCACTCCCAAGTGGCTCCATGGGGTCCCAAAAATCGACCCAAGGATTCCCATGGTTGGCCATGACTCATCAAATAAGTATAGGACAAGTGTTAAGGTAATTTTTAATTATTATAATATTTTTTTAACTATAAATTACCCTATTTCCCTTTAACCACGGTAAATAAAAGTCAAAAGTTACTATTCACCAAACAATTATTTTCATATTATTGAATGAAATTTTACTTACTAATAACAACCATGTATGTCGGATTTTCAAAATTCAATTCTTAGAAGTGGTAAAATTTAATTTAAATGAAAAAGTAATATTTTTAACTACTACTTAGTGGTTTCACTATTCATCAAAAATTGAAGTTTTTGAGAAAAATACAAAAAAAATAAGCCTAAGCTATATTTGATATTCCAAATTCAAAAATGATATCCATTTTACCAAATTAAAAACACAGAAGTGGCATAAATTAATTTAAAATTAATTCTCACTGTCAAAACCAAAGGTGTGTTTTTAAGAAATATTAACTATCAAAAGATTAACAGTTGACTGTGTCGAATTTCAAAGTGAAATTGCTTCCAAAGACAAAAAATAGATTAAATGATAAAAATATAATCTATTTAGACTTTAAACCCAATTAAAAAGATAATTTAACCATATATATAAATTATATTAAAAGGAATATTTGAATTAAAATACAGTATTTTTCACTATTCATTAAAAAATGAAATTGATAAGCCGGAAAGGGGCACCGCGATCTATGGTTTCCATCCTGTCGCCACCTCCTCCTTACGTATCGAACTGGAGTGGCACTCCTCTTTGTTCTCGGTGTGATTGTGACGGCCGCCCCCCTGTTGTAGTGGCGTTGTTCCTCGACATGGCTATATCGATGCACCGTTGCTGGCCTTTTTCACTCGATTCCCTCTTCTTTGGAAAGGTCTCCTCGGTGGCACGGTGACGGTTCACAATCGGGTTCCAACTTCAGCGACCTGTGGGACGACATCTTGACTTCAGTGGGGTGTAGGGCGGTTTGTCGTGGTCTCTTCGAGCGTCCCGGTAGGCGGCGATGGGTCTTGGTTGCGATGGACCTTCTTTCCGGCTTGATAGTGATGTTTTTTTTTTCGTTTTATTTTTCTCATTCGTTTATGTATTTGGATGATTTTTGTTGTTCGTGCGTTCGAGATGGCATCGGCGAGGCTCCTCTGATGGGATTTGGGTTCGGTGATGAGTTGAACAGTTCAGGATTTACTGGTTCCTCTATAAAGTCCGTGTGCTATTTTTGGTTTTCTTGTGGGCTTTATCTGTGATCTGCGAAGCTTGTGTGTTGTTTGGTTCTTGGTTAATTTCCCTTTGTTGATCTTTCGGATTTCTTTTGGAAGGAGGATGATTGTGGTTCTTGGGAGGCGAAATGAAAGGATGTTCGATGAGATAGGTGGGCGTCTCGCGGTAGGGGATTGACTGGAGATTCATGGGAATCGAGATAGTGATGATGTTTCTTGAAAGTTTTAATTTGAATTGAATGCAGCATTGTGTTTGGAATTTTTGGTTTCCCGCTTCTCCTTAAAGCGGATTTTTGGAAATAAAAAAAATCGATTCGGATTAAAAATGGATCTTATCAGAAAAATACCAAAAAATTACCCGAAGTAAATTTTAATGTCCTCGTTCTAAAGAATAATTATATTTAATCAAATAAAACATATAAGAGTGACCAAAACTATATTTAAATAGGGTTCTCCATCAAAATAAGGTAAATAGACATTTAAAA
The DNA here is from genome assembly GCA_963277665.1 of Viscum album. Lineage (NCBI taxonomy): Eukaryota > Viridiplantae > Streptophyta > Magnoliopsida > Santalales > Viscaceae > Viscum > Viscum album. Next base: position 2,128,838,721 of record OY728155.1, on the reverse strand, counting down.
GTAAATTACGCTTACAATTAGATTCATTTACATTTTAAGCCTCTAACATTTATTTGATGAATGTAGAAAACTTAACATATATATATTATTATATTTTAGTTATTTCTATTCATTCCCACCAATACAATGGCTAGGAGTTAACTACCATTTAAAATAATAATATTATATCGTTAGTGTGCAATGTAAGATTTCAAAGAAACCCATTGTTACGTATCTGGTACGCCATCAAACATAGCATCCAATTTAAAGTAAAATTAATATTTAATTAAAAAATATTAATAATTATGAAAAGTGTCTTATTACTTATTTATTTGGGATTTTACAAATTACTTGGTCACTAATTAATTTTAAATTAAAATAAAGACTATTTTAAAATAAAGGGAATCTTTTATGAAAAACTAATTTTATGCCCCAAAATTTTTTTATCTGAAAAAATTAAATAAATAACATTTAGTTAATGATATTAAATAAATGTAAATATTATATATACAATAAAATTTTTAAAGTTCATCTTATGTTTTTTAGATAAAAGAGAAGAATAAATCTAATTTTTCTCATAAAAACTATATTTATGTAAAAGCAGTTTTGTCGCATTTTGCACACTAATTTTTTAAAAAAATGTTTAAAAATTTTAGAAAATGATTTATTAAAAATACCCTTAATATTTTAAATCATCATATAAAATTTATCCTAGGGTTATTTTTTGATAAGTTTATAAAAATATTAATTATTTGATGAACAGTGAAAATATTGAATTTTAATTGGAAACTGTCTTTTTTATTTGAATTATTTATAAAGTAAAGTTATATTTTAAATTGGTTTTAAATTAAAAACTGATAAATTATATATATATATATATATTAATTATATATTTTTAATTTTAATCAATTTAGTGGTTAATGTTTATATAAAATCTTTTTAATCTTTTGAACATTTTCTCTGTAAAAACACGCTTTCTCGTTTTGTCTATGAGAGTAATTATAAATTCAATATTTACACTTATTTGAATAGAATTTGGTAATTTTTTTAAATATTATTAATCAAAAAAATTTATATTATTTAATATGAAACATAAATGTTTACCATAATTATTAGTGAAAAAATTAAGAAAATAATTAACACGAATAGGGTTAAAATAGGGTTTTGCACGGTACATGCGCTGGTGTTAAAATTATATTTCTACAAATATTGGATTTATATTTTATAAATTTTATTTCATATTTATAATAAATACATATAAATTATCTAATATGTCTCATTTTATTTTAGCAATAAAGGAAAATTACCTAGGTTAAAAAACTAGTTACCTTGGTGAAAATGAAAATGGTAAAATTGAGTAAAACTCAAAGGCTAAAGAATGAAATGATAAAAACAAGTCTTTTTTTAATGGCAGAGTTGGGTCTAGATCATTTAATCCATCTTATAAATTATTTATCAATTTTGGATCCACATTAGGTGAGAGTGACCTACCGTTAATGAATACTTTTGTGTGTTAAAAAAATGTCACTCCTCTAAAATTATAAAAAACCACCCCCTATCTTCTCTTATTCATAGTATAAAAACTATTTTTATCTACCAATACATTAAAAAAACTATTATAAAATTCCCTAATATAATTATATAATCCTTAATTTTTATATAATTCCAATATAGTAATGATTACGATGAAAACCATGAGAGGATACTTAAGAAGTGGAAATGTCTATCAGTTTTTTTTCCTTGACCTCCATCAATTATTATTAAAACATTATGATATTAAAAAATTACTATCCTAAATATAATGAATAATTTATCTATTAATTATTTGACTTAAAACCATCTTCACTTACATCAAATAGTTTACAAAATCATAATTTGTGTGCGTGGAAGACTACGACCTCATGAAGTGATGTCATTCGTTTTTCAATTACCACCTCTCACGGTTGGGTTTGATACTAGATATAAAGTATACATACTATATGTATAACATAATTATACCCCTTTAGTAATTATATCACACACATAAAAACACACAAAAATATATATATTTTACTTTGCATTTCATAGGGGATATTATAATATATTTCTAGTGTAAGATGGACTATCGCCTCATAAAGTGATGTGATTCATTTTCACTAATACTTTACATAAAAGATAATAAGGATAAATATATGTGTTATAAATGAAATAATTTTTTTATTTATGAAATATACATTATTATTAAAATATAATATATCATTTAATGTTTTACCATTTGACTCACTAAATAATGATAACATCATTTGTGTATGTGTGGACTACCACCTTCACAAAGTGATGCGACTCACTTTTCATAACCACAAAACATTAATGATATGTATAAGTATATTTAAATAAATAATATTTTAATTACGATATTTATGTCATCCTGTAAATATAATATATTACTTATCTCCTTTCCATAATGATCTTTGAAAAATAGGAATGTTACACATGCGTATGTACAACGTACCGTCTCTATAATTGAAACATAATTCATTTATCAAAAACATACATTATGATTGGTATTAAAATAATAATTGATATATAAATATGATAATTATTTCATTATTACTATTATGGAGATAATTTTACCATGATCAAATTAAGATTACCAAAAATAAAAAATCAAAATCTATATGAAAAATAGAGCGGTTATTATCAGAAATGTTATTTTAACAAAATAATTTTGAATAAATAGAAAATAAAACGTCATAAGAAAATAATATATGATTTTACATTTATATGTTTGGTTAATTAATATATGTCTAATAAAATTATACTTATTATACATGTGTTTTGTGTAACGGCCCAGTCCATCCCACGATCATGAAATTGTCCGCTTTGGGACTAGCCCGCATGGTTTTGCTTTCCCTGGGCTCTGGCCCTCATGAATCTCCCAGGAAAAGGCCTCATGATGGGAGAGGTATCCACACCACCTTATAAAGGGGTTCTTCATGCTCCTACTCATTTGATGTGGGATTTCCATAAACCACCCCCCAATAAGGGCCCAACGTCCTCACTGACATATCAAATGGACACCGGCTCTGATACCATTTGTAATGGCCCAGCCCATCCCATGATCATGAGATTGTCTGCTTTGGGCCTAGACCACACATTTTTTCTTTCCCTGGGCTCTGGCCCTCAGGCATCTCTTAGAAAAAGGCCTCATGATGGGAGAGGTATCCACACCACCTTATAAAGGGGTGATTCATGCTCCTCCTCCTTCGATGTGGGATTTCCAACACCAGAGGCTGCCAACTAGCAGTGAGGGCCTTGAGTATGATAGTGGGAAAACCATGCCCTCATTGGAAGAGTAACATAGCAGAAGTAAAATAGATATAAAAATACTGAAGCAGTATAATACACAAAATAGTAAACAGTGGAAGACTGAATGAAATAAAGTGGAGCACACATATATATAAATGATTCATGATACATATTTCTAGGAAAGTATCCAAACAAGTCACAATGCTAAAATATAGTACTAAACCAAGTACAAAAGAAAACATGTAAACTCCTCAGCATCACAAGCCTCAGCTTGGTCCCATGCTCTGCAGCTCCATAGCAGTCAAGTACCTAAAGTAGAAGGGAACTTTTCTTTATCTATACCTGCAACAATATAGCCTGTTTGGGCATAAAAGCATGATCCAAACAAGGTGTGAGACTAAATCCCAGTAGTCAACCACCCAAATATCTGTGCCTAATAGTTAGTGAATATATATGGAAGGAAATAATTCAAAAGAATATAAAACAAGGAAGTAATCAAAGTAAACATCCTACAGTTTAAGCATTTAATTACACATGTGAAGCAAATAACTAATCCAAATAGGTAACCCTCTTGGAAGTACTCTCAGCCTAACCCCTCTGGTTCAACCAAACAAACACAAGACACCCTCTGGGAAGTACACACCGTCTAGCCCCTATGGTTTAGCTTAAGCATAGACTCTCTAAGGAAGCACTCACCGTCAATTCCTCTTATAGTCTCGTATTAGTAACTAAGGGCACTCTGGGGAAGTACTAATGTCACATTCCCCCTCCAGCCTGCGTCAAGGCACTACATAAACTCTAAGGAAGCACTTACGTCAATTACCTCTATGGTCTCACATTGTAATATTATAAAAGACACTCTGGATAAGCCCTTTTGTCCATTCTCCCTGTGGTCTACTACACCAGGTTCTCATGACCCTATGTAAATCAACAAGTACAACGAAGCTTATTGTACAAAGTACACCTCAAGAACTACTTGGCTAACATTCTACAATATAACAACATTTCAAAAATACAATCACTCTATCCTACAAAACTTGGAATGGGAAACAAGTAAGGCAACATAACAGGATAAGCATGACCAAAAAGTCATAGACAAACATGCATGGGAAAACACTTCCAAATTATAGAAATTAATCCTATTCGTATCCAATTGACCTCTATCCAAGCATACAAGAATATATGGCAATTAAAATGGCTAAAATTGTAAACACGTAATACCCCATTCAAGGGTATTGGACTAATTTTCACATATAACTCAAAGACTTTCAACAGAAATGCACAAACCACCTACCTCAGTATTGTAGGATCGCTATATGTGAACCTTAAACCTTTAATCACCCAAGAACACCGTAGATCTAGAAAAACACATAAAACATTCAACTAATGATAACTTGAGAAGGAAGAAGAATTAGTAAATGAAGCTTTAGAAGAAGTAAGAAATTACCTAGGCGATCCCAACCCAATCGAAGGCAGTCGAACCAGAGTTCGGATGCTCTCTCTGGGGCTCGAAGAAGGATCACGGCCATACAGATGCTCTTAGATGAACTAGGTCGAAAAGTAGATGGTTTTTTCCGTCAAGGGTGACCCTGGCGTGTTTAATGAAAAAAAATAATGTACATGGCATATAATTTATAAGTACACGACGTGTAATTGCCTTTAACGGCCCCCACATTAGGTAGTCTCCTGGTCACCACACACGGTCGTGTGCATGACCGCTCTATGGCCATCACCTGGCTACCCGTAGTAACCAAGTACGCGACATGTACTTAAGAAATTTCCAGAAATTCCTCTTTTTTTAAAGACAACAAAAAAAGGAAGACATACCTGAAATGAAGATCTGGGTTCTTACAAACTTCACCCTTAAAGAAATCCATCCCCGAGTATCCCTAGTAAGGTGATGTAGAAGAAGAAACACTAAACAACTCTGGGCATTGTAATCATACATCAGTCTCCCTCTCCCAAGTCTCATCCTGTACTCACCCGTGCTACCATAGCACCCGTACCATAGGAACATACCGACCATGAAGAACCTTCATACTTCGATCAACAATACAGATAGGATGCTCCTCGAACGAGGCATCCCCCTCTAACTCAACCTCCGCGGGTTGGAAAACAAGAGATTGGTCTAAGAAGTAACATCGAAGATGAGAAACAATGAATACATCGTGCATATCCCGGTACCTCTGAGGTAAATGTAACCAATAGGAAACTGACCCAACTCTCTCCAACACCTCAAATAGCCCAACGTACCTCAGAGAAAGCTTACCCTATCTCCTAATACTTTTGTGTCCCAACCTTGGTGTGACACGTAGGAAAACCTAATCTCCAAACTCGAACACTAGAGGTCAACTTCGTTGATCAGCATAAGAATACTGTCGATACTATGCAGTAGCCATCCTCTTTTGAATCAACTGTATCTGATATGTGGTCTCCTGAACAAGACGAGGTCCCAGTATAACTGCCTCCCCTACCTCCAGCAAACACAAGGGTGATCAACATGGCCTACCGTACAAAGCCTCATAAGGTTCCATCTGAATAGTTTCTTAAATACTATTATTGTAGGAAAATTCCATAATAGGTATGTAATTATCCTAAGAACCTCCAAAATCCAGGATGCATGCTCAGAGAATTTCCTCAAGCACCTGAATTGTATGCTCGGATTGGCCATCAGTCGGAGGGTGGTAAGATGTACTCAGAAGTACCTGTGTACCTAAAGCCTTTTGAAGCCCCTGCCAGACCTGAGAAGTAAAACATGCATCTCTATCTGAACCAATAGAGTGTGGAACTCCATTCATATGTACAATCTCTAGGATTTATAACCATCCCAGCTCATCAACAATGAATGTATACTTGATTGGAAAGAAGTGAGAAACCTTCGTAATTCTGTCAATGACAACCCATACTACATCATTCCCTTGAGGAAACCTCAGAAACCCTATCACGAAATCCATCGTGATGTCATTACACTTCCACCCGGTAATGGATTACTACTGCAAAATCCCTTCTAGTCACCGATTCTCATCCTTCAACTACTAAATGGTGGAACACCTCATGACTAAACCAGCAACATCTCTCCTCATACCTGGCCACCAATACTGACGGTGTAGATCTTGATACATCTTCCTGACACCAGGATGAACTACCCAAATTGAGGAATGAAAGTCCCGCATCAGCTCCTCGCGTATGTCTGCCGACACCCATATGCACCCCTAGAAATACAATACATCATCATCGCATATGGTCCATCTAGGAATAGGGTCCTCCCCTGACATGATTTCCTGTAGGAATAGGCCTTCAGAATCTGATAACTTCCTCATCCATACTCGATCAAGAAGAGTAGAGGTAACAACTACAGAAGAAATGAAAGTCCACCCCTGTCTGTCGTGCACCTCCAAATGAATCTTATAGAACAGATACATAAGCTTCCACTCACTGCTGGCCTCCTGAACTGCCTGAATTCGAGCCCTCCTACTCAGCGCATCAGCCACTGTATTGCCTTTCCCAGACATATAGGCAAGATAAAATTCAAAAAACTGAAGACACTCAACCCACCTTTTCTATCTCAAATTCAATTCACACTGAGTGAAAATGTACTTGAGACTTTTGTGGTTGGTGAAAAACACAAAATTATATCCCAGAAGATAATGTCTCCAATAGTGTAAGGCATGAAAAACTGCTGCCAACTCGAGATCGTGCGTTAGGTAATTCCTCTCATGAGGCCTCAACTGCTGAGACTCATACACAATGACTCCTTATCCCTACATAAGCACAACACCAAGTAAGATACCTGAAGCATCATAGTACAATGTATAGATCTTTCCCGGATATGGAAATACTAGTATCAGGGATGAAGTCAACCTCCCTTTCAACTCTTGAATGGCTGACTCACAAGAATATGAGCACAAGAACTTTGCACCCTTCTTAGTCAGGCTCGTTAGTGGAATTTATAAGAGTGAGAAGTATTGTATGAAGTGTTTGTAGTATCCAGATAGCCCTAGAAAACTTTGTACCTCAAAGACGTTCTTCAGCTGCTCTTAGGAAAATACTTCTCTCCCTTTCTTTGGGTCTACTGATACTTCTGTCTCTGAGATAACATGACCCAAGAAGCGAATCTGGTCCATCCAAAAGTGGCATTTTGAGAGCTTAGCATATAACTGATGCTCTATTTGTGTACTCAGAAAGATCTCAAGATGTGTGGTATGGTCATGTCAAGTGAAAGAGTACAACAAGATATCGTACATGAAGACTACGACAAATGAATCCAAGTATGGATGGAATACTCGGTTCATCAGTGCCATGAAAACTACAGGTGCGTTCGTGAGACCGAATCACATAACCACATACTCTTATAGACTATACCTACTCTGGAAGGCTATTAGAGGTATATTAGATGGTCTAAGGTGCAACTGATGGTAACCGCATCTCAAGTCAATATTCGATAACACCTGGTCTCCTCGAAGCTGATCAAAGAGATCATCAATTATCGGTAAGAGATATCGGTTCTTGACTGTCAACTGGTTCAGCTTCCAATAATCCACATAAAGTCTGAAGGTACCATCTGCCTTCTTTGCAAAAGGTACTGGAGAACCCCATAGAAGAGTACTGCGTCAGATGAAACCCTTAGCCTGCAACTCCTCCATCTGCTTCTTGAGCTCCTGCAACTCGGGTGTAGCCATCCTATACGGAGGAATGGACACTAGTGATGCTCCTGTCATAAGATCAATGGAAAAGTCCACTCTCTCTCTGGAGGAAAACCTGAAAAGTCCTCTGGAAAGACGTCCCTAAAATGATCCACCACTGGAGGAAAGTCCATCTGTGAAGTCCACTAGTCATCCAGATATAGACTAGAAATCTGGGCTATAACTCCTCGCAACCCATGATGCTTGGGTCCTTCTCTACTTGTTTGTACATCCCATTCGCCCTTATGAAGAAATGATTCACCCTCTGGTGATGTGAAACTCCCCCTACGACGATAGAAATCAACAACCTCCTGGAAGGGAACTAACGAGTCCATTCCAAGAATGACATCAGAGCCTATCATTTCTAGGACATATAGATCCCAAAGAAAGTGACACCCACCAACCTCTAAAGGGCACTCCTTTCACTGACATACACTAGCCGTTCTAGTTCCCAATGGAGTGTCTAGCGTCAAAATATCTGTTGAAGAAAGGATACAGAGCACAAGGCTCTCCACAATAGAAAAATATATAAATCTATGGGAATCCCCTATATTGAAAATAGAAGAAGCTAAAACTAAGGCAACTAGGATCGTACCTCAAACTCTAATGGGTCAGGGATCCTGCTCATGCTTGGTATGCTCCACTAAAAAAGTCTGGCCTGCACCATGGCCTTGTGACCCTACCTGACCACTTTGAGCTGATCCACCCTGCTGTCGCTGAAAGCCTGGTGACTAACTACCACAACCGTGACCTACACCTCAGCCTGGACAGCCAGAAGAACACTAATTCCCTGGCTGGTGAGAAAATAGTGGTGCTGCTTCTGAATGAGGAATCATAGAAGAACCCCTATCACTAGCTACTGCTAAGAAGATCTGATAGAAGAACTGAAGATGACCCATCTTGCCGCAAGATCGGCACTCCACTGGGTCTCTCTAGCACTGCAGCCTCATATTCCCGCTCTTCCCGCACTGGTAGCAAACCACTTGGATACCGGAAGATGTCTCTCGCCTCCTTGGATCATTGCATGTAGATCCCCTACAGTGCTTACTATTGTCAGTAGGAGGGATACTAACTCCAGATGTTGAGACTCCCTGGCTCACAAATCCCGAATCTCTCAGATTGCACTCCATGATCAGCACCAGGTTAACATTATAAGTGATGGAAGTCATCATGAAGATATTCACCTGAGAACATATGTCGTTCCTGAGACCATCCTCAAACTTCCTTGCCAGAAATAACCCATTACCTCCTAGAATTGGCATGAAGCACTGCAAATCAGTGAAACGAGAGGAATAATCTATAACCGAAAGAGTACCCTGCTCCAGACTCATGAACTCCCAGGCTCGATCGGCACTCAAAGTCTCTGGATAGAAGTAGTCATAAAAATCATGCTGGAACTCTTACCAAGATATAACCTACTGGCATCCTGCCTGTGGGATGAAATCCCACCATCTCTTAGCAGAGTTCCGTAGAATATATGTAGAGATCTTGAACCACATCTCTGGAGGTGTCTCCAGATGGTCGAAGATAGATAGCGTGGATTATAACCATGACTCTACATCCTAAGGTCCTCCTTCCGAGGTGAAAGTGGGAGGATGCTACTACTAGAAAACCTGTGTCAGGTCTTCCATAGAAGGGATAGGATGCAGTATGCCTCGGAAGGTCTGCATGAACCTCATAAATCCCTCTCAGAACCGTGCATCAGCACCTGTGTCCGGAATGACGGATGGTTCCAAGACTGGCACTACTGAAGGATCTGCTAGTAGTCTCTGATCTGCCATGTCCGGTGTCTGATTATCCCCCTGTAACTGGTGTACAACCGGAGTACATCTCAGTGGAATGACTCTGCAAGGTCAAGTGCACACCTTAGATCATGATTATCAAGGACTCAAAACCGAAAGTATAAGAAGGAAACATGAGAAAGGAAGAATTCATGTTTTGCAAAACATGACTACATGGCATGTATGTCCCCTACATGGTGTGTTCCCTTATGCCATTCACATGGGTGTGTACTCCTGCCACAAATGGTCGTGTACCACCCCAAAAACACGACATGTTTTCCTAAAAAACTACATGCACTTGAATCCTTTTAACCTTCCCAAGTCCCATTACATGGGTAACCCACATGGTTCCCCTAAAACCGGACTACACGGTGTGTTTGTGCCAGACACCACGTGTACAAGACAAGCTCCTCCGACCTGTGTTGTTAGTGACACTTCTGGATACACGGCTCACACTACACAGCGTGTTCAAGGTGGACACAATGTGTATAAGAAGAGACTCCACTGCCCTGTGTTGTTAGACACACAGCTGGCTGCATAGGTTAAACTACACGGTGTGTGCAAGAGTGACACTGTGTGTATAACTTATGTTTCCATCCATCCGTGTCGTTAGTCACACGGGTGGACAAAGGGTCTCTATACATGATGTGCACATCCGGTACACAGTGTATCCAACCAAGATTTCATAGACCCATGTCTCATTTCACACAGTTTGTGACATGGTTAGAGACTACACGACCTGTACACAGAGTTCATGACATGTACTTAAGAAAAACTATTCCTTCCCAAATAGAAGGACACACGACGTGTGTTCATAACTACATGCCGTGTGTTCTGGATTTTTCTGGATAGTAAGCCTCAGAAACTACTCTGAATGCACAAAAAACACTAAAATGAACATTTAAGTGTCAAATTTTGACCCGTGAGGGCCCATACTCCCTGCGAATCAATGTTTGGCATCTTATACTTGTCATATACAGGAAAACAAGGCAATGATCTACCAAATTCCAATCCATGAGTTCCCATAACACCTCAATAACCAAAGTTTGGCGTTAATTAAACAAAACCATACAGAAAAAATACCTTATCAAACAACAGGTATTATACCAAGTCATCCATCACAACATCATGCATATCTATCACAACATCTATCACAACAACATGCAATCGCTAATGCACCCTAAATGGCAAGGAAAGAAAGAATGACATGTTATTTCTAGCAAGTGCCTATATGATGCATGAGATGGAATACCCTCATCTCAGAGGGTTGCAATAGAAATAGAATCTCAATAATATCAATGATAAAAGCACAATACATGTGAGTCACCCAATGGTGAAAATCAAATCAATTGTAAAATTTCAAAACCAGAAAAATTGCAATAAACAATGTAAATTGGATTTTCCCTGTACAAGGGGTAGCTACTCACGGGCACAACATATTAAAAAGTCCCTATTCCACCATATCTCTATCTATAGGCTCCAAATAGTAAGTCAAGAAGAAGATAAACCATATGATACCACTTTGTAACGTCCCAGTTCTGGAAGTCACCCGGAGACGCCCCGTACCCAGTTGGTCACATGGTCTCAAGTGCATTTACCCAAATTCCATAGGCTTCTGACTAGTAGTGAGAGCCTTGGGTGTGATAGTGGGGAAACAATTACCTCATTAGAAGAGTAACACAACAGAAGTAAAATAGATATACAAACACGGAAGCAGTTTAATACACACAACAGTAAACAACCGAAGACTGAAAGAAATAAACTAGAGCACACACATATATAAATGATGCATGATACATATGTCTAGGAAAAAATCTAAACAAGTCATAATGCTGAAATATAGTACTAAACCAAGTATAAAATAAAATATGTAAACTTCTCAGCATCACAAGCCTTAGCTTGGTCCCATTCTCTCCAGCTCCACAACAGTCAATTACCTGAAGTAGAAGGGTTCATGACCTTATCTATACCTCCAACAATATACTCTATTTGGGCCCAAAATCATGACCCAAACAGGGTGTGAGACTAAATCCCCATAGAAAACCACCCAAATATCTATGCCTAACTTTCAGTGAATATATATGGCAGGCAAAAATTAAAAACAACAGTAAACAAGGAAGTACTCAAAGTAAACATCTTACAGTTTAAGAATTTAATTCCACATGTAAAGAAAACAGTTAATCCAAGAAGGTAACTCTCTAGGAAGTACTCTTAGCCTAATCCCTCTGGTTCAACCAAAGAAACACAAGAAACCCTTTGGGAAGTACACACAGTCTAACCCCTCTGGTTCAGCTAAAACATAGACTCTATGAGGAAGCACTCACCAGCAATTCCTCCTATAGTCTCATATCGGTAACTAAAAGCTCTCTGGGGAAGCACTTACATCACATTCCCCCTATGGCCCACGTCGAGGAACTACATACACTCTGAAAAAGCACTTATTTCAATTCCCCTTATGGTATCGCATCTTAATATTATAAAAGAAACTCTGGAGAAGCCTTAATTTCCATTCTCCCTATGGTCTACTACACTAGTTTCTCATGGACTTGTGTATGTCCACAAGTACAACAAAGTGTATCGGCCAAAGTAAACCTCAAGAACTACTTGACTAGCAGTCTATAACATAATAGCATGTCAGAAATACAATCACTCTATCCTATAACACTAGGCATGAGAAACAAGCAAGGCAACCTAATAGGCTAAGCAGGACCAAACTGTCATAGACAAGCATGCATGGGAAAACACTTCCAATGCATAGAAATTAACCATATTCATATCCAATTGACCTCTATTCAAGAATACAAGCATAACAGGCAATTAGAAGGGCTAAAATTGTAAACATGCAATACCCCGTTCAAGGGTATTGGAAACATTTTCACATATTACTCAAATACTTTCAACGAAAAGGAACTAACCACCTACCTCAGTGTTGTAGGATCGCTATACCAGAACCTTAAGCCTTGAATTTCCCAATAATAGAATAGATCTACAAAAATGCCTAAAATCTTCAACCGAAGATAACTTGAGAAGGAAGAGGAATCAGGAAACGGAGATCTAGAAGAAGGAAGAGCTTACTGAGGCGATCCCAACGCAATCGATGACAGTCAAATCGGAGTTCAGGCACTTGCTCGGGGGATCAGAGAAAGATCGCGGTCATATGAAAGCTCTCAGATGAACTAGGTCGAGATGTAGACGGTTAGATCTGTCAGACGTGACCCTGGTGCGTTTAATGAAAAAAAGAAAGTACACGGTGTGTACTTCATAAGTACATGGCGTGTACTTGCCTTTACCAGCCCCCGCATTACGCGGTCTCCAAGTCACCACACACAGCCATGTGCATGAATTCTACACGGCCTGCACCTAGCTAGCAGTAGTAACCGAGTTCACGATGTGTACTCATAAAGTACACGATGTGTGCGTAAGAAATTTCCAGAAATTACTCTTTTTCTTAAAAACAGAAAAAAATGGAAGATATACCTGAAAAGAATATCTGTTTTCATACATTTTGAATAAGTATGAATAAAGTCAAGACTCATGGTAAGAGATTTCCGTCTCACTTTTATTTTTATGTGTGACATGTCCCATATTCATTATATATTCATTTTATGTGGTGTATATACTTATGGAGAATTTATTTTACGATTCATATGCTGGTTTTACCAAAATATTCACAAGTTATATGGTGTAAGTGGTCACTTGTAGTACAACTTGGGTTACCAAATCTAAAGGGACTAAGGAAAAAACCTATAGACACTAAGATTTGACGAGCTGATTTTTCTATGAAGTGGCCAATGTGATTTTAAATTGAGTTAATTATTAAAGAGTTTTAAATATTTATGTTAATTCAATATAAAAATAAGGTTTGGAATTTTATTCATGAAAAATTATACTTCTCCTAGTGAATGAGATAATAACATGAAAAACAAAATGGTTCCATCTAATTACTTTCCTAATCTTTAATGAGACATTAAGGAGAATTTTATCTTTATTAGACTCAAGAGAGGATTAAATGATGAAAAAATGTTTATGAATATCTTCTATGATGGAATATCTGAGAGTGTATTTATAGAACTTGCATTCAAGCTTGGGTTGGATAACACTTTCAAACACAGATAGGGACATCGAATTGAACTTAGTTTGATTTTCAAAATTGTCCAAAACAACTGGTTCCCTTTGAATAGAGGTTTCAACCACTAATTTATCTGGATATGTTTTAGGAATGGGTTTGGGCTTTGTGTTTTTGATTTCAACAAAGGGTTCAATGATTGATGTTTTTGAAAAATCATTGATGGAGAAATTTGAAAGATATTTAAGCCACAAATACATGTTTCTCTCATGTGAGTATAGAAAATAAATTTATCATGATTTAGATGCCCTTCAAAAATTTACTATACTTATTCAAGTTGACTTTCAATATTCCCTTGAAAATTAACTTCATTTTCCATCTCCGATTTCTCATATGATAAAGTCTATTTTTCAAAATTATTATCTAAATGTTTATCCTCAAATTGTTTGGTAATCATTATTTTAGGTTTTTTTATTATTCTCTCCACTCATGGAAATATTAACAGGTCAATTTTTTTTGAGAGGTTTCTATGTAATAAGATTATTCTAACAATTTTGAGGAAGGGACATCATGAGTGGGCATATGTTTTGTAATTGTTTCACTTATTTTGAGTTCTAATCTCAATGGTGAAACTTCATATTTCATTTTTTCCATTTTTATAGAACTTTTCAAGAAGTTTTTGTGGATTAGGCTAGATAAGATTTTGGACATAATGGAACTCATTATGATTGATATCATTAACCATTCATGAGAGGGATGAAAATTTATCCTTTAATATTTCACCATCTAAAAGATTATACATGTAAATGGGTGAGGGTTATTCATTCAAGGGTGTATCAAAGAAATCCCATATGTTAGGGACCTGTCAATGTTGATTTTCAATTTGATTCAATCCTGAGTTTATGTTGGCGTAATATTGATGATAATCCATTGGAGTAGATAGAAATTATGATTCCAATTGATGAAAAGGTCAACGGGAGTGATTAAAGAGAATTTGTGGTGATAAGAGAGAAGTGGGATGAGAAAAGAGAATAAAAGAATCTAAGGTACTTACAAGGGTCGCCAACAACAGTGCCAACATTTTTTTATGGATTTTCTATTGAATAGGTTGTTGGATATGTAACAACCCGAGATTTTATTAGAATTATTATTTTTAATTTCATTGATGTCTTCTGTTTTACACTACACCAAGATTATCCTGTGCTATACGCAACATCGTATTAGCTTGTAATATATGCAACACTATTCTTGGCTCGTGTTACACACAATTTCAACTTCATTTTGTAGAAATTATTCTACGCAACATTAAGTATATATTTTGTTTAATGTATAAATAAAACATGGTTGTATTTTGTTATACTCAACAAAAAATGAGTCTTGTACTACACGTCACCCTGACATGGCTTGCATTACACGCAATCACGACCTTCCTCAATAGCGTGCGTAGTACGCAATACCGGGTTTCACTAAACAATGATATATTGATTTAATATTATTATGGACCCGACGTTATGAATAATATTAACTACATTTTTAATTTTATAAAATTATTATTCATCTTACATATTTTCTAGAACATGGTATGAGAACAAAATAAATATTTCGGGTAGAATAAGTATTTTTCAAAAAATGTTGTTTTGCCGCCTTTTGATGGCACACCCACTTTAAATATAGTTTTTGACATGTTTATAAGTTCAATTTGACAAAATAAAATTCTTCCTTGGAATTAGGGTATAAAAATGTAATTTGGATAAAATTTTCATATTATTTTGATAACTTTCATATTTTGATGAATAGTAAAAACACGCTATATTTTAATTAAATTTTTTTTTCATCACAATAATTTATATGGTTAGATTATTTTTTACTTGGTTTTAAAGTTTAATTAGAATATATTTTTACCATTTAATCCAATTTTCTTCACTGGAATTAATTTTACTTTGAATTTGGACATACACAAGTGTCGATCTTTTGATAGTTATTGTTTCTTAAAAACACGATATTTTTTTTGACAACGGGAATTAATTTTAAAATTAATTAATGCCACTTATATGTTTTGAATTTGGAAAAATATACATAATTTCTGAATTTGTAATATCAAATATAGCTTAGGATGAATTTTTGGTATTTTTCTGAAAAACATCAATTTTTGATGAATAGTGAAACCACTTAGTGGTAGTTAAAAAAACTGAATCTTTCATTTAATTGAAAATTTACCACTTATGTGGATTGAATTTCAAAAATCCTACATACATGGTTGTTATCAAGAAGTAAAATGTGGTTCAATAAGATGAAAATAATTCTTGGTGAATAGTAACTTTTGACTTTTATTTACTGCAGTTAAAGGTAAATATGGTAATTCAAAGTTAAAAGAATATTATAATAATTCAAAATTACCTTAACACGTATCCAAAACTAATTGGATGAGTAACGGGCGACCATGGGCATCCTTGGGTCTATTTTGGGACCCCATGGAGCCACTTATGAAAGACAATGACACATTAGATTAAATAATTTAATGTAAAGACAAAATTGACATTAACAAAAACTTTTAGTAAATTAATTTTTATATGGTGTTATATAAGTAATATTTTCAACTATAAATATTCATTAGAAAGATAAAAATGTTTCATACATCATGGTATTTGTTTCATAATTTTTAGACATCAAATGAATTGAATTATTTATGACACAATAATGATGCAATGTTTACCTCATTAATAAATGATTTGAATTAATAAGATTATAATGAATACAATATTATCCAAAACATGTCCAATTATTATTGGATGATTATATTTTGACCTTTAGTCCTCTTATATTCGTCTATAATTATTTTTGGACCATTATAAACTGAATATCATTATATTATAAACTAATATTTTCACTCCTTCCTAAAGAGCCCCTCCTCTCCCTTATAAAAGGAGACCATTTATATCCAATTACTCACACCTCTCAAGCCATTTGGATCATCCAAACTCTGCCCAATTAAGCTCACTACATCTCTATACCCCCCTATAAGCCTTACTTTAGGCATAAGTCACTTCAAGAAGTCCTTTTGGTTCAAACCAAAGGAAGATACCCAAATTAAAGGTAACCGTTTCTCTTAAGTTGTTTTCTTTTATTCTACTTCTCCAACCCCTAAACTCTTTTTAATACTTTTTTTTTTTTAAAAATAACCAGTAACATCAATATAATAGGATGTTTTTATGAGAATTATTCAAACTAAACTTACACACACCTCCATCTAATGGATGAAGAACATAATGTTTCTGTGGATGGAAAACTAACGCCTCATGAAACAATGATTGTTCGATTTTCTCCTACCGCCTATCATGGTGGCCATTATAATGGAACTGTATTTATATATGATATATATTATATTTATGATTTTTTATGATTCTTTACTTCCCAATTATATCAATACTTCATGGTTTCCATAGTGGGTAAATACGATAATCTCATTTGAGGAAGTGCGGACTACCGCCCCCTCAAAGTGATGTGATTCGTTAATACCTTATGTGCAATGTATAATGAATGTATTTAATGATATTATATATGATATTATACTGGAATTATAATATACCTATTCCACTAAATAATAAATAGAAATGAAAGTAGCGTTCATGCGTACGTACGGCTTACCGTCTCTATGAACGGTGCATTTCATTTCTTACCTCCATATATTATCTACTATTATAAATACATGTATATGCTTGAAATATAATGAATATATATGATATATAAATCAAGATTTACATTCTGGAAGTAAGTAAATCATGATATAAGTAATAATAACATCAAGAACAACAAGTCCAAACACGAACGATAAATAAGATGATTTTACCCAAAACGTTTCTTTAACATGGGGTTTACAAAAGAACAGGTAATATAAAGTTATAAGTGAACCATATATGATATCATAACAATGAATATGATTATTTAATAAGTCAATGACATTATTTAAATCATTATAATGGAGTTTCAGATACGTACAAAGCTTATCGGACCTAAGGTAAGGGATAATTATTCCAATCTCATTCTTATCCGAGATTGTTTATTCGTAAGTATTTACTGGGGTTATGTTTATTATCCATGTCCATATGCTCCCAAAATATTTTCATAAAATGTTTACTTTTCTTCCATGTATTCTTAAAGTCATTATTTCCTTTTTTTTACTTTTACCATATCGTATGGAAGGAATCTTTCTTTTGTTTACTATATGATGTACTTTTTGACTTTTCCGAAAAAAGTATGAGAATAATGTTATTTTTAACTTATACGAAGTGAACGGATTTTTACGGTTTCATAACGCCTCATTTTCATGAAGCATACTCTACAATATTTTATGACTATTTTCAAAAAAATACATTTCTTTTAAAACTGCATGGAATTTTGTGAAAAGAAAATGATTTTGAAGAGGAAAGGATATTTCCTCAAGAATTCATTTCAAGTGTTTTATAAAAACCATTTTCTATATAAGATGAAATTATTTCATATATGTATGTTTCAAGTATAATGTATCTATGATTTATATGGTTTCAATTTTCTTATGATGAAATATTCATTTGTTTTATATGGATTAGGTGGTGATGGGACGATGTTTATGAAACCCATCTTTTTGGGTTATTATGAATGTTTTAAGTTTATTTTGTGGCACAAGTAAGAATGATTTCATTATGAGATGGGTGTGACCTATATCTCCCTCCAATGCATTGGGTAAAGATTTATATCTCATGAGATTGACATGGTTGGAACAGTAAGTTAATCCGGTTCAGTGTTACAGGACTGGAACGAGGAGTGAACTAGATTCATAATGGGACTTTTTCCACTAAGATGGTCCTGGAAGCAATGCCTTGGCTACTATAGAAATCATAACATGTTCTTAATGGTTTCCACAATTATATGTTTTATTCCCATGCTATTTTATCATGATTAATGTTTCTTTATGATCTATTCCTTACGTATTTCCATGTTTTATGTCATTGCTCAAGATCTTGATGTTTAAACATTTTGTTCATGTTTTTAAGTTCAAATGTATATGGTTTGTTTTATTTTCTCCATTATTAACTTTACTAATAATTTAAGCTCACCCTTCATAAGTTTTATTTTCCCCAGGATATAAAGAAAGGTTTTAGGTAAGAAAACAAAATGGGAAGATCTTTATGGGAGATGTTAAAGATCTTTCACCATGATTAGAAGATTATGTTCCGAGTTTCCAAAGACACTAAACTATTTCGGTCCTTGAGTGTTGGTTTTTGTTATGTATTAAGTTTTCCACAAAAGTAATGTAATGTCAATGTACATCAAGATTTGGGTCTCTGCATTTGGCATCAGAGGAAAGGTTTAGTTAACCTTTGAAAACTAGGATGCAAAAACTTTAGTGAGATCCCTAGAGATATTTCTAAGGTATGTCTAGGGATGTCCCTAAGGTTAAGTATAAGTAAAGGTTATAGTCCTAGAATTATGGTAACGATCTTAGAATTAAACCTAAGATGTTAGATATTGAAGTTACTCCCCCTTTATTATGTTGTTTTACCTATCATGATTTTTTCCTCTCACACTATTCTTTTTGGGTATTAGAAAATGGCTGGAAACAGGAGGATTCACGATAATAGAGGATATGATGGATAATGGAATGATATTCTTAATGAGAAACCAAATGAAATTGGATCTGAATGTCCATATATCATTATTATGCCTAATCATAAATCTCATAATATGATAAAAAATCTCAACTTTGGTAAGGTTTCCCGACTCAGATAATAAGAGAATGATGGAGTTTCATGATGATCATAGAGGAATGAAAGTTAAATTTCCCTCAAGTAAATAATGTGGGAAGATGCATCAAGGAGAATGTTTCAGAGGAACTAGAAGATTCTTTCGGTGTGGAAAATAAGGACACAAAGCCAATAAGTGTAAAGGAAAAGATTCTGTTAACACCATGGACAAGGATAATGGTATTGCTACGACATCAACAATGATTAAATGTTTTAAATGTGGAATGTATGGGAATTATGAAAACCAATGCCCTAATGGAAAGTCTCATGAATAGAATCAGCATGGTCATATGGGTTGTATTTATGTTTATGATGATGAAGAGACTATAAATGATTTGTGAGATGAAATAATTATTCAAACTCGGTCAGTGGTTTAAGAAGGTAGTGAAATGATTTATGTTTATCAAGAGTTATGTTGTATAGGTAATGGTACTACGGAATAAAGACACATCTAAGGATTTTTACACTATTGTTTTTCCTAAAGTATTTGAAAGTATATGTTGAATGGTACCGGTAACCATGAAAGGTTATTCAGATATTTTTGGAAAGTAGATGATATGCGCATAATGAAGGGATAAAGAGATAATGATATTTTTGATAGTATTCATGAGCTCAAGATTTATATAAGGACTAAGTGATATCATGGTTTGAGTATATAGAAATTTTTGGGATTTTGGTATGTGGAAAGAGTTAACTTTTGACAGCATTCATGTTTTCACTAAGGTTCAATGGGTATTCATTTTCCAAGAGAATAAATGATTAAGGTATTCACATGTCTGGAATGTGACCAACAAGATATATTTAATGATATATGGGGGATAAATGATGGTATTCACATGCTCAGTAGATGAAATTTCTAGTAATTGTTTTATTTATACTATGAGCTTGGACAGAAGTTTTTTGGATAAGCCTAAAGATTGTAATGAAATAAGATAGTATTGTTTAAGGCTAGAACTTTTTTCGATATTATTGCAAGAATGTTATAATAGTGTAGTTTTAGAAAAAGGACAACCCATATGATGAACGACAACCCGTCGTGTCGGACGAGGCGGTGGGAATCGAACCCACAACTGATGTGTTACAGGCCTTTATCGCCTATCACTGGCCTACATGAAGTCCCTGGTCATTAGAAACTAGTTTTATTTTATTAAGCTGTATGATAGATGAAGTATAAGACCATTTTTGGAACCATATACTAATAGTATCACCATAGATGGTCTTATGTATATAGCATTTGTTAACCTTATGTTTGAGATAGATGTAATGACCTATAATTCTATCACATGATCCGCTAACACATCATGGAAAACAAATTGAACTTCATTTGTTTAAGATATGAAGTCGAAATTCTTCAAGACATGAACAAGAATGAGATTGTACCAAAATCAAGTAAGAATTTATTTTAATTCCAAAATTATTCAACATTAGGGAAATTTTCTTGAAAACCAATAATGTTTTCCTAGTACTGTTATATCTGATGAATCAGATGATACCTTATATCATCACAAATCTATGGCTTTGTGATTGGTGGATTTTTCATAGCTCTATTATCTACCACTCCCCATCAGAACATGATGGTAATATTTTTCTTTCATATCCATATTTTCACTTATGTTGTCTTATGTGGAAACCTAGTGCTGAGTTACTTTGGATGACCATTATGATTCTAACTTCCCTTTGTAAAATGAAGTTTTAGTATTCCTTTTTACGATGTGGGTTTCTGTGAAAGAAAATTTCAATTAGTAAACCATTTATAACCCCGACAAATTTTGAGGGAGAAATTCAATTTAAGGGGGGTAGAATGTAACAACCCGAGATTTTATTAGAATTATTATTTTTAATTTCATTGATGTCTTCTGTTGTACACTACACCAAGATTATCTTGCACTATACGCAGCACCGTATTAGCTTGCAGTATACGCAACACTATTCTTGGCTCGTGTTACACACAATTTCAAGTTCATTTTGTAGAAATTATTCTACAAAAAATTAAGTATAGATATTGTTTAATGTATAAATGAAATATGGTTGTATTTTTTTATATGCAACAACAAAGGATTCTTTCACTACATGTCACCCTGACATGGCTTGCATTACACGCAATCACGACCTTCCTCGATAGCATGTGTAGTACGCAATATCGGGTTTCACTAAACAACAATATATTAATATAATATTATTATGGACTAGCCATTATGAATATTATTAACTACATTTTGAATTTTATAAAATTATTATTCATCTTACATATTTTCTAGAACATGGTATGAGAACAAAATAAATTTTTTCGGGTAAAATATGTATTTTTCAAAAAATGCAGTTTTGCTGCCTTTTGATGGCGCTCCAACTTTAAATATAGTTTTTGACATGTTTATAAGTTGAATTTTAAAAAATAAAATTCTTCCTTGGAATCAAGATATAAAAATTTAATTTGGATAGATTTTTCATATTATTCTGATAAATTTCATATTTTGATGAATAGTAAAAACACGCTATATTTTAATTAAAAACAACTTTTTTCATCGCAATAATTTATATGGTTATATTATCTATTTAATTGGTTTTAAAGGTTAATTAGAATATATTTTTACCATTTAATCCAATGTTGGTCACTGGAATTAATTTTACTTTGAATTTGGACATAAATAAGTGTCGATCTTTTGATAGTTATTGTTTCTTAAAAACACGCTATTTGTTTTGATAACATGAATTAATTTTAAAATTAATTAATGCCACTTCTATGTTTTGAATTTTGAAAAATATACATCATTTTTGAATTCAGAATATTAAATATATCCTCGAATGAATTTTTGGTATTTTTCTGAAAAACTTCAATTTTTAATGAATAGTGAAACCACTTAGTGGTCGTTAAAAAAACAGAATCCATCATTTAAATGAAATTTTAACACTTCTGTGAATTGAATTTAAAAAATAAGAAATTCATGGTTGTTATCAAGAAGTAAAATGTGATTCAATAAAATGAAAATAATTCTTGGTGAATAGTAACTTTTGACTTTTATTTACTGCGGTTAAAGGTAAATAGGGTAATTCAAAGTTAAAAGAATATTATAATAATTCAAAATTACCTTAACACTTGTAAAAACCTTATTGGATGAGTAATGGCCGACCATGAGCATCCTTGGGTCGATTTTGGGACCCCATGGAGCCACTTATGAAAGACAATGACACATTAGATTAATTAATTTAATGTAAAGACAAAATTGACATTAACAAAAATCTTTTAGTAAATTAATTTTTATATGGTGTTCTATAAGTCATATTTTAGACTATAAATATTAATTAGAAATATAAAAATATTTCCTACATCATGATATTTTTTCCATAATTTTTAGACATCAAATGAATTAAATTATTTATGATACCATAATGATGCAGTGTTTACCTCATTAATAAATGATTTAAATAAATAAGATGATAATGAATAAAATATTATCCAAAACATGTCCAATTCTGATTGGATGATTATATTTCGGCCATGAGTCATCTTATCTTAGACTATAATTTTTTTGGACCATTATAAACCAAATATCATTATATTATAAAATAATATTTTCACTCTTTCCTAAAGAGCCCCTCCTCTCCCTTATAAAAGGAGACCATTTCTATCAAATTACTCACACATATCAAGCGATTTGGATCATCCAAACTCTAATCAATTAATCTCCCTACATCCTTATCCTCCCCCTAGAAGCCTTACCTTAGGCAGAAGGCACTTCAAGAAGTCCTTTTGGCTCAAATCAAAGGAAGATACCCAAATTAAAGGTAACAGTTTCTCTTAAGTTGTTTTTTTATTCTACTTCTCCAACCCCTAAAATCTTTTTAATCCTTTATTTTTTTTAACAACACCAATAAAATAAATATACTAGGATGTTTTTATGAGAAGGATTTGAACTACAATTATACACACCTCCATCTAATGGATGAAGAACATAATGTTTCTGTGGATGGAAAACTAACGCCTCACGAAACGATGATTGTTCGATTTTCTCCTACAACCTCTCATGATGGCCATTATTATGGAACTGTATTTATATATGATATATATTATATTTATTATTTACTTATAATTCTTTACTTCCCAATTATATAAATCCTTTATGGTTTCCATAATGGGTAAATATGATAATCTCATTTGAGGAAGTGCGGACTACCGCCCCCTCAAAGTGATGTGATTCGTTAATGGATTATGTGGGATGTATAAAGAACAAAGTTAATGATATTATATATGATATTATACTGGAATTATAATATACCTATTCCATTAAATAATAAATAGAAATGAAAGTAGCGTTCATGCATACGTACGGCTTACCATATCCATGAACGATGCATTTCATTTCTTACCTCTATATGTTATGTACTATTAAAATACATGTATACGCTGGATGTATAATGAATATATATGATATATAAATCATGATTTACATTCTGGAAGTAATTAAATCATGATATAAGTAATAATAACATCAAGAACAACAAATCCAAACACGAACGATAAATAAGATGATTTTACCCAAAACGTTTATTTAACATGGGATTTACAAAAGAACGGGTAATATAAAGTCATAAGTGAACCATATATGATATAATAACAATGAATATGATTCTATAATAAGTCAATGAAATTATTTAAATCATTATACAGGAGGTTCGGATACGTACAAATCATATCGGACCTAAGGTAAGGGATAATTATTTCAATCTCATTCTTATCCGAGATTGTTTATTCGTAAGTATTTACTGGGGTTATGTTTATTATCCATGTCCATATGTTATCAAAATGTTTTCATAAAATGTTTACTTTTATTCCATCTATGTTTAAAGTCATTCTTACCCTTTTTTTACTCTTACCACATCGTATGGAAGGAATCTTTCTTTTGTTTACCATACGAGGAACTTTTTGACTTTTTTCGACAAAAGTACGAGAATAATGTTATTTTTAACTTATACGGCGTGAACAGATTTTTACGGTTTCATAACGCCTCATTTTTTTGAAGCATACTATACAATATTTTATGACTATTTTCAACAAAATACTTTTTTTAAAAAATTTCATGGAATTTTGTGAAAAGAAAATGATTTTGAAGAAGAAATGATATTTTCCTCAAGAATTCATTTCAAGTGTTTTATCAAAACCATTTTCCATATAAGATGACATTATTTCATATATTTATGTTTCAAGTATAATTTCTCTATGATTTACATGGTTTCAATTTTCTTATGATGATATATCCATTTGTTTTATATGGATTATGTGATTATGGGACGATGTTTATGAAACCCATTTGTTTTGAGTTATAATGATTGTTTTATATTTATTTGGTGGAATAAGTAAGAATGATTTCATTATGAGATGGGCGGGACCTATATCTACCTCCAATTCATTGGGTAAATATTTATATCTCATGAGATAGACATGGCTGGAATGATAAGTTAATCCGGTTCAGCATTATAGGACTAGAACGAGGAGTGAACTCGATTCAGAATGAGACTTTTTCCACTAAGATGGTCTTGCCAGCAATGCCTTGGCTACTATAGAAATCATAACATGTGCTTAATGGTTTCCACAGTTACATGTTTTATTCCCATTCTATTTTATCAAGATTAATGTTTCTTTATGATCTATGCCTTACGTAATGCCATGTTTTATGTCATTGCTCAAGATCATGATGTTTAAACATTGTGTTCATGTTTTAAAGTTCAAATGTATATGGTTTGTTTTATTTTCTACATGCTTACCCTTACTGAGCATTTGAGCTCACCCTATATATTTTCTCATTTCCCCAGGATATAAAGAAATGTTTTAGGTAAGAAAACAAAATGGGAAGATCTTTATGGGAGATGTTGAAGATATTTCACCATGATTAGAAGATTATGTTCCGAGTTTCCAAAGACACTAAACTATTATGGTCCTTGAGTGCTGGTTTTTGTTATGTATTAAGTTTTCTGCAAAAGTAATGTAATGTCCATGTATGTCATGCTTTGGGTCTCTACAGGATAGGTTTTTGATATTGGACATGAGGATGTTTTTATTGTACTGGTTATTGTTGTAATTGATTATGGGTTTGAAAATTCTATTGGGGGTGTGGGTTATGAAATTGTTGTTGTGTTGGTTGTTGATTTTCCTTCTAAAAAAATCCAGGATGATCATTATACCTTGGATTCAAGGTGTTTTCATTATTAAATTTTTAAAGTTCATTGAATTAACTTGTTAAAGTGTACCTCTTAAAATAACATCCTTGATAAAAGTAATAGTTAGGAAATTAACTCTCTTATTGTCATATTTTTCAGAAATTGTGAAAAAAGGATTAACCATTTTGATTTCATGGACCTTCCTAAGAACGATCTCCTCAAACTTCCTAGTGAGTGAGACATGTTTTTATATAAGGTTTTACTATTATATAATATTGTGAATTCCACCAGATTTTGGTGGATTCTAATAGTAAGGTGATGCTCCCCATGTTTGGTTCTGTTCAAAACGATTTTCCAAATACTCGTAAGCATCATTTGGGGTTTGTTTTTGAATGTTCCATTCCACATCAGGTCAATAAAGTATTTGTTTCCTGGACCTAAAACTTCATATAAATTTCTCCCTTGTTATAGGATTAAGAAACCATGGAGTTGTACAATTTTTAAATCATCCTTAATCCTTTCCCATGTTTTATATAATGTTTCTTAGTCTTTTTCAAAAAAATGGCATTTTATATTTAATTGAAATTGTTTTATGATGTGGGATGTATTTTTTTGTAGAATTCTTGTTGAAGTTGTTCCCAAGAGTGAATGGATTCCAGTATCAAATTATTTAAGGAATTCATTTCTCGATCCATAAGAGAAAAAAGAAAGTGAATCATTTTACACCATTCAATTTTACTTAGAGGGAACCTAGTTTTGACAATGTCATTGAATTATTTTACATGAAGGTAAGGAATTTCATACTCCATACCATGAAATTTTGAAAGGTGGTTCAAGGCATGGGTTTTGAAAAAATACTTAATATATCCTATGGTTTCATGCCAAATTAAAGACATTTCATTGGTCTAGGATGGTGTGAGGTAGCCATTCATGGTCTCATCACTAACATTTCCTTTGTTTGGGTCTTCCTTATTTGGATTTCCATTTTTATTCCCTCTTGGGATGATGAGTTTTTTTTCATTTAATACCATCCTTTTGATTATGCTCAATGTTTGAATCCAGAGTATCAAGAATATTAGGGTCTAATAAATAGATACCACTTGATGTACTTGACTCCCCAACCCCAGGACTATCCCCTATTACTATATGATTTGAATGTTCATGGGAATAAGCGGACATGTATCAAAAAGAGGAATAAAAGAAAGGGGAAAAGATAATAGGAATGGGATATGAAAAGAGAAAAGGGGGAGAATAGAATGAGGTTATAAGGTGACTTACTTGGTTCCCCAGAAATGGTGTCAAGAAAATTTTGTGCCAAAATTTACACAAGATAAATGGTCTAAGCAGTCACTTGAAGTAAGACTCAGGTTATCGAATCCTCAAATACCAAAGAATAAACCTTAAGAAACAGACATTCTAAGAAGGTGATTTGATGGTGTTGATTTTCCTACAAAGTGTCCAACACGGGTTTGAATTGATTGGATTATAAATGAGTTTATATACTTAATTGAATTAAATTTAAGTACAATGAGTTGATTCTTGGAAATCTATTAGGGTGTATTGGTTGAATTTATTTTTAAATTATTTCAATGTCTTAAATTTTAGAATTTCCTTCAAGAAATTTGAACTTCCAAAATCACTCACTAAATTTTAAGTATTTACTATCCAAAGGATAATCACCTATACACTTTTATGATCATATTAATGATCACTCAATAGTATATGATCTTTTTAGTACTTAATATGTGTAGCCTTAAAATTAGTGAGATCAATGGAGAATTCAAATAAATGATTGAAAATATAAACAATAAAATTATTTAAGAATTATTAAATTTAGAAATAAAATCCAATCCATCTCCTTTATACTCTCTTGGATAAAACCACTATAGTATTATCCTTTTATTGATGTTATTATATCAATGGAAGTAGGTAGTAGAATCATGAGGGTGGAATTGAATAAGGATAAAACAAATAAAACAACGATCACTCCACCGTTTTGTGATAAAATTCAGAAGTGCGGGTGTGAATAAGTTCACAAGTTGATTCAAAAGTATCAATGTGATATTGTAATTAATAAAATAATATAATAAGAAGAAGAAATTATATTATGAAATGAACATGAATTAAAAACTTATATGAGAAAAATTTATGATGTGATTACAAAACGAAAGATTGAAATTACAATTAAAGGGAAAAACATGGATGCCACAATCCCTTTACCACCATATCTCTATGTAGGTATATTAGGATCCCTTACTTTACCCATAACATTATATTACTCTCCCATTAATTATGATATTCAAAATTATGGTGATAAATAAAAGCAATTTTGACTTTTCAATGTTGACCATAAAATTCATCCAGATTCATCCTTCTTTTTGATGTGAGATTTTTTTACTGAATATGGATGAATTAAAAGGGGTAATAGAAGATAAATATCTTCTTCCTGGTGTCCTATAAAATATTTTAAACGTTTAGGCCAATTTTATCATCCATTTGGATGTTATTCTCAATGTAGTGGGCTGTTTTTATAAGCCTTCAAATCTGGCCCACAAATTAAATGTCATATTCACCTCCCTTGATCTCTTTGAAAAGTTCAGAATTATCTCCAGAAATAGTGTAATTAAATGATCCCCATAACTTTATACCTATAAAGATAAAACTTTAGCTTAATTGAGCATGTATTTTGGGACCCACTTTTTTTGATGGGCCTAAGGCCCATAATGCTTTGTCCAAGAATTTCTGCATTCATTGCCAAACACTTCCATCTTCATTTGGGATTTATCCACCGATCCGAAAGAAAAAAATATTATGATAATAGTGATAAATCATATCCAAAAATTAAAATTAAAATAATTAATATAATATTTCCTTAAAAAAATTATTGATTGGGCCAAAATTTTCACATTATACCGGAATAGCACTTGTGATGAGAAATGATGTTAAATTCATATAGTGCACTAAAATTGGTGTCTATGGACATTGAAACACATAAATATGGAGATATAAACAAATAATATTATAAAAATTCACTAGATAATGATATAATTAATTTTATAGGTATTTTCATATCCATTTTATGATATCTCTTTAATGAGTTTTACTGTTCAAAATTTACCAAAGCAGTAAGGGATTTCTACCTTAATTTTCTTTATTTGAGACATATGTGATGTTGTGAACCTATGTTATTTTATGAGGTGTATATTCAAAAATGTTGAAATTTAATTTCATGAATTTACCTATCCTCATTATATTTTATGTTTCATTTATTGTTATTCCGTCATGGGTCTTACAAGTCAATGTTACCAAAGTGGTAAATATTTTATGTTACAATCTCATCATATTTCGGGATTGTTTATGATTATTCCTCCAATGATTAAATATTATTATATTTCATTTAATTTTTTTTGAATTTTATTATCCTATGTTTATTTTATTAGATTCAATGTTTTCCTTTAGTTTTCCTTTATTTATATACTTAATATATTAATTAATTTTTTTAAAAAAAATCATATTTTTGGTCAAAGTCCTTTTTTATTCCAAAACCATATTTTTTTAAAATGTTTCAATATTTTTTTTAAAATTATTTAATTGATTTATTAAAGTTATTCTACCATGTTTTAATTTTTATTATTTTTGAAATTAATATTCATGTCATTTTCTAAACAATCCCCATTTGAAATTTTCTAAAAGTATGAAAATAATCATTGTATTTAAAATGAATGATATGAAAATTATTTCCCATTATCATGATTGTTCAATGATTTCAAGATTTAGTAACAAGTTTTCAATGTCTTATTAAAATAAAACCCTTTCTTTAATATTTTAGACATTTTTAAATTTTAATTAAATTATTTCAAAATGAAAAGAATTTTGGAAAATTTTTATGCATGATTTATTTTAGAAAATAAATGATATTTATCTTAATAAATATTTTAAATGACTTTTAAAGATTTATTTATAAGTTTTCAAGGTTATTTTAAAAGAATTTTGTTTCAAAATGTTTCATGTATTTAAAAGGTTATTTTCAAAAAAAATTTATTTTTACTAGTGAAATGTTCCAACTGATCATTCAAAAGAATTATTAATATAATATTACATCCTTTAATGTAACTTATGAATTGTTTGAAAAAAAAAGTAAGGTTACCATTCATATTATTTATCAGAATGTTTTATGTTTATGATAACATGAATGTTTTTGAAACCTATCTTCTTTCAATTGATTATGATATGATGTAATGATTATAAATCCCATTTCATTTCATGGGTTACAATACGATGAATATTTTATGATCTTATAGAACACATATGTATGATTTTAATTATGTGATGAGTGGGAACTATATCTCTCCCATTAAATTGGGTAATGTTAAACGTTCCTTGAGATCAGAGGGTACTCCTATGGTTAGCCCAAGACAGAAAATGTGGGTACACTAGTGGTTAGCCCAAGCCCTAAAAGGAGGGTTCACAGGTGGTTATCCAAATATTGTAAAAGAGGGTACAATGGTGGTTAACCCAATCATGAAAAATATGATATACATGTTGTTAGTATAAGTAAAAAGTTGGTATATGGGTGGTTATCCAAATACTAACATGTTATGAATGTCTTGTATTGTATCCTTGAAAAAAAAATTTCTATGACTATATATTTTCCACAAATAAATGTATTCTGAAAATGTTATTTTCACATGGCTCAAGTTCTTTGGTTTCCTTATGATTTATGTCTTATGAACTAAAAATATTTATTCCATGACTAAATATTAATAT
This sequence comes from Viscum album, assembly GCA_963277665.1. Lineage (NCBI taxonomy): Eukaryota > Viridiplantae > Streptophyta > Magnoliopsida > Santalales > Viscaceae > Viscum > Viscum album. Next base: position 2,128,808,225 of record OY728155.1, on the reverse strand, counting down.
CTTTGGTAGGTAATGCATGGTTTTAAAATGTTATTATCATGTTATCATACCATTTTTATCATATTATTATTATGTATATTCCCTTTTTACCCTTTCTAAGAATATGAGATCACCATTTCTTAGGTTTCCTTTCCCTAGGTTATGGAGAATTTTTTTTAAGTAAGGTTATTAAAGCGGAATATCTTTATGGGTGACATTGACGATCTTTCATGAATTAATAATATTTTGTTCCATGTTTCCAAAGGCACTAATATGTTATGGTCCTAAGGAATGTGTTTGGGTAATGCAATGAATATTCCTATAAAAATATGTAATATCCATGTATGAGAAGCCTAGGTCACTATAGTTGATATGGAAGGATATGTTTAGTTAATCATTGGAATCTTTGATGAGAAAAATTTAGTGATATTGTAACATCCCAGATAAATAAGGAATAATACACTTTTCTTAATTATTAATATTTTTGAATTAAATATTAATTTTACTTTAAAGGGGATGCTATGTTGGATGGTGTACCTGATACACAAAAATGAGTTTCTTTGAAATCTTACGTTGCACACTAAAAATATAATATTATTATTTTAAATTTTAGTTAACACATAGTAATTGTATTAGCAGGAATGAATAGAAATAACTAAAATATGATAATATATTTTTGTTAAGTGTTCTACATTCATCAAATAAATTTTAGAGGCTTAAAATGTAAATGAATATAATTTTAAGCATAATTTACTTTTAAAGTTCGATTTAACACCTTTTGATGGAGAACCCTATTTAAATATATTTATGGTCACTCTTATATGTTCTATTTGATGAAATATAATTCTTCTTTAGAACCGGGACATCAAAATTTACTTTGGGTACTTTTTTGGTATTTTTCTGATAAGATTCATTTTTTAATGCATAGTGAAAAATACTGTATTTTAATTCAAATATCCCTTTTAATATAATTTATATATATGGTTATATTATATTTTTAATTGGGTTTAATGTGTAAATATATTATATTTTTTTCATTTCATCTATTTTTGGTCTTTGGAAGCAATTTCACTTTGAAATTAGACATAATCAACTATCAATCTTTTGATAGCTAATATTTCTAAAAAACACGCCTTTTGTTTTGACAGCGGGAATTAATTTTATATTATTTTTTTTGACACTTCTGTGTACTGAATTTAGTAAAATAGACATCCTTTTTGAATTCAGAATATGAAATATATCTTAGGCTGAATTTTTTGTATTTTTCTGAAAAACATAAATTTTTTATGAATAGTGAAACCATTAAGTAGTTGTTAAAAATATGACTTTTTCATTTAAATGAAATATTTCCTCTTCTGTGAATTGAATATTGAAAATCCGACATACATGTTTGTTATTAGTAAGTAAAATATGGTTCAATAAGATCGAAATTATTTTTTGGTGAATAGTAATTTTTGACTTTTATTTACCGCAGTTAAAGGTAAATAGGGTAATTTAAGGTTAAAAGAATATTATAATAATTCAAAATTACATTAACACTTGTCATATCATTATTATATGAGTAATGGGCGACCATGGTCATCCTTGGGTCTATTTTTGGGACCCCATGGAGCCACTTGGGAGTGATAATAACACTTTAGATTAATTAATTTAAAGTATAGACAAGAATGACATAAAAAAATATCATTTAGTAAATTTATTTTTACATAAGGTTATATAAGTTATATTTTCGACTATAAATATTCATTGGAAATATAAGAGGATTTCCTATATAATTTTATTTTATTTATAATTTCTAGAAATCAGATAAATAAAATTATTTATGACACAATAATGATGCGGTGTTTATCTCATTAATAAATGATTTAAATAAATAAGATTATAATGATTAAAATATTATCCAAAACATGTCCAGTTCTGATTGGATGATTTTATTTCAAATATGAGTCATCTTATCTTCAAATTTAATGATTTTTGGACCTTTTGAAACTGAAGATATGTTTATAATAAAATAATATTTTCACACTTTCCTAAAGAGCCCCTCCTCTCCCTTATAAAAGAAGACCACTTATAACCAATTCAACATACCTCTCAAGACTTTTGGATTGTCCAACCTCTACCTAATTAACCTCCCTACATACCTCTACTCCTCCTAGAAGCCTTACTTTAAACATAAAGCACTTCAAGAAGTCCTTTTGGTTCAGACAAATGAGATTTACCCAAATAAAAGGTAACAATTTCTCTTAAGTTGTTTTCTTTTTATTTTACTTCTCCAACCCCTAAAATCTTTTTATTAATTTATTTTGTAACATCACCAGTATAATCAATATGCTAGGATGTTGTTATGAGAAGGATTCGAACTACACTTAAACACACCTCCATCAAATGGATTAAGAACATAATGTTTCTGTGGATGGAAAACTAACACCTCACGAAACGATGATTGTTCAATTATCCCCTACAACCAATCATGGTGGACATTTTGATGGAACTTTATTTATATATGATATATATTATGTTTATGTTTTCTTTATTCTTATGTATTTTCCTTTTTATAGCATACCTTTATGGCTTCTATTATGGGTAAATGCAATAATCTCATTTGAGGAAGTGCAGACCATCTCCCCCTCAAAGTGATATCAATCATTCATGCCTTACGAGGAACATATAAAGGATAGAGTTAATGATATTATATAAGATATTATACTAGAATTGTAATACAACTATGTATAATTATATTTTAATTCAATTAAAAAAATAAATAGAAATGGAAGTAGCGTTCATGCGTACGTACGACTTACCGTCTCCATGAACGGTGCATTTCATTTCTTACTTCTAAATATTATGTTATATTATAGATACATTTATATACTTAATATATATGATATATATGATATCTAAATAATGATTATCATCCTGGATATAATGTTTTCTTTACTACATTAAAAACATGTAATTATAAGAAGTCTATTTTCGACTAAAGTACCAAATATCGACAAAACGACCGTTATTAACATAAATTACTATGTAATGTTTATAACATGATAATAAGTGATATAAAAGGAACAATAGACTTGAAAAAGGTTCTTAAGAATTTATAAATTAACTTAAGTTTATTATTTAGGAGATTAAAGAACGAACAGGTCAAGTCGGGCACGAGGTAAGGTACTTCGTCTCAATCTACTTTCGTTGAGTCATATTTTCACTTATACACAAGTTTATTTTAGATGGTGGATAAAACCCTTTGACTTTGAATTTTATTCAAAAGGAATATTTTTCTACAAAGAGTTTTACTAAATGAAAAAAAGGAATGTTTCATTTAATGTAAGCGATGACAAAGACCTTTCCGCCGCCGCAAGTATTATTTGATCTTTGGCTTCCATAACAAGCCATAATGATTTTAAAAAAAATAAATACCATATACTATTTTACTTATTTTGGTATTGAAAATGGTTTTTGAAATGGATTTATTATTTCAATATCTTGAAATTTTTTCTTGTGATTGAAAATGAAATGTTATTAGTGAAATGTTTATATTTTCAATACTTTATGTGCTATGATTTTATTATGGTACTTGAAAATTTGATGGGTGGTTACATGATATACCAAATGATGGGTGGTGCCGTGATAAACCAGGACAAGTGGTTACGTTATAACCTCTAATGCATTGGGTATGGAAGTTGGCCGTATGGCTATTCCATTTAGTGATATGTGTGGAAGTCGACCATATGGTTATTCCATTTAAGTATGTTTATGTCCCAAGTTACCTTTATATGTTATGTTTTCTTTATATGGGTTTTATGGTAATATTTTGGTTACAAAAGGGTAAGCATTGATCTTTTATTCAATAAAGAGTTTTTACTACTTCATAAAGGTTAAAAGTATTACGTATGATTAAGTATTCATGGTTTACTTTTTGTTTTGAAAAACTAACAGTTTTTTTCTTTGTGTATTTCTTACTGAGCATTTTATGCTCATCTAAAGTTTTTGAAATGTTTTTCACAGGACATAAAGTGGAATAGGGTCAAGGATGGGATCAAGGAAAAGACATTCTCTCTAAAAAATTGAACTAGACATGACTCTTTTTTTCAAAGAGTTTTTATTTTATGAAAAAATGGAAACAGAGTAGAAGTGTCTACTTTGTAATATTTTGTAATGTAATAATTATGTCATAACTACCTAAAACTCTAAACCTAAAAATATCCTCAATGTGAATTATTCATTTAATTAAATATTATGTAATGTTTTAAGGCCGTGTCCTTATAGTTGGTATCAAAGGTCATTTTAGACAACTTTTGGAGTTATAATATTGTTAAATTAATGTCCATAAATTAATTTATGTTAAGATTGAAGTGATATAACATTTACAGATTACCATTTTGCTTCGCCTAGGATATATCGGTGTTCAAAATGGGTTTCTGCAGAAGAAACATGGAAACTATGTTGGGACGATATCAGGAGGAAGACAACCTTCCAAATCAGCAACCTGAGATGGTTGGAATCAAAACGAACAATTTTTTGTAGTGACAGAACAATTGAATAAGGCTATAAATGGTGGTGGTATCCATGCACAAGATCACCCTGATCAACCACAAAGGAATATGACAGTAGTATAGCATTTTATGAGGTAGAATCCCCCATCATTCAGAGGATAATCTAACCTTGTGATATCAGAAGGGTTGATTAAAGAACTGGATAAGATTTTTGATGTTATGGGGTGTTCATAACATCAAAAGGTTAGTCTTTCTATTTACTATTTTGAAGGTGAATCTGATCAGTGGTGGTATATGGTGAAAAATATCAGGGATAGAGAGGAGATTGATGCTCTTGATTAGGATGAATTCAAAGGTATGTTTCTTTAGAAATATTTTCCTAAGGTGGTTCTTCTTAGAATGGAAAAACAATTCCTAGAATTGAGGCAGGTGGATGACTCAGTGGCTGCTTATAAAGCAAAGTTCACTTGACCAGAAAGGTATGCACCAAATTTCATCCAAGATCTTGATATTAAGATAAATATATTTTACTCAGGAATGAATCAACGATATCAAATAGCGTTAGCCTCTCATGAGTTCAAAAGTTATGAAAAACTTGTTCGATGTGCGGAGAAGGTGGAAATGGGGTTTGCCGATGATCAAGTGTTCTTTGAAAAACAACAGAATAAGAGGTCCAGTTAGTAGGAAAAGGTGAATAATTCATCAAAGAAGCTTGGAGGTAAGAAAACTAAATATCCATCTTGTGAGAAGTGTGGTAAAAATCATCCCGGAGAATGTTTATCAATGTCTAGAAAGTGCTTCCGGTGTGGTAAGTCAGGTCATATTTCTCGTAACTGTAAGGAAGATGATCAAACATGAAATGAAAAGCCATTGGTAAGATGTTTTATGTGTAATGGAATGGGTCATTATGCAAATGAGTGTCCATAAAAGAACCCAACTGAGGAAAATCATCCAGACTACTAGTAGAAAGTAGTCTGAAATCCTTTGCAACCACTTCAGTAGATGTTGGGATATCAAATGATGTAGTATCAGGTACACTTTTTGATTTTTCAGATTATCGAAATGTGTTGTTTGATTCAGGGTCTACACACTCTTTCATTTATGAGAATTTTTCTAGTAAATTTGGAATTCCATCTCGAGATATGAATCCTGAACATATGGTAAAAACACCAGGGGGAAATGTTGAGACAAAATGAAATTATAAGAACCTTCATGTCCTTGTGTGTGGAAATAATCTACCTGAAAACCTTATTGTTTTGCCTCTAGAAGAGTTTGATGTTATTTTGGGCATAGATTGGATTTCTGTTTATCATGCTAAGATTGACTGTAGAGATAAAGAGGTTTCTTTTCAGAAAGATTTTCAGTTTGTTTACAATAATGAACCCTTACTTTTGATAACATATCAGGAAGCTGAGAAACTAGTAAAAGATGGAAATGAATGTTACCTTGAAAATACTGTTGAAAACAAAGGAACTGTTCAGATTAATGATGCGCCAGTGGTAAATGCGTACCTTGATGTTTTTCTTGAGGAGTTTCCTGGTATTATACCTGATCGAGAAGTTGAATTTACTATTGACTTAGTTCTTGATGCTAAGAAAATTTCAAAACCCCCTTATCGAATGTCCCAAATTTAACTTTTAGAGGTAAAGACGCAATTACAGGAGTTATTAGATAAAGGTTTCATTCGACCTAACACATCACCAGGGGTGCTCTTATATTGTTTGTTAAAAAGAAAGATGGTTCAATGAGACTTTGAATTGATTATAGATCATTGAATAACATTACTGTTAAGAACAAGTATCCTTTTCCTCATATCGATGATTTGTTTGATCAGCTCTAGGGAGCTTAGTATTTTTCGAAGATTGTCTTGAGGTTGGGGTACCTTCAGTTGAAAGTAAAAGAAGTAGACATTCTGAAGACCACCTTTCATACTAGATATGGCCATTATGAATTTGTAGTTATGCGTTTTGGGTTAACCAATGAACCTGATGTATTCATGGATATTATGAATAGAAATTTTCATGAGTTCTTGGATACGTTTTTGGTTGTGTTCATTGATGATATTTTGGTTTATTCCAAAAGTAAATAGGAATATGAAAGTAATTTAAGGGTTATCTTGCAAACCTTAAATGAAAAGAAACTATTTGGGAAATTCATCAAGTGTGAGTTGTGGTTGCAACAAATTTCTTTCCTTGGTCACATTTAAAAAAAATGGCATACTGTTGATCATGCTAAAACAAAAGTTGTTGAAGAATGGACAAGACCCACAAATATATTCGATATTCGTAGTTTTCTTGGTTTGGAAGGTTATTATAAGAGGTTTGTTGAAACTTTTGCACATTTATCTCATCCAATGACTAAGTTAACTTGAAAAGGTGTTATGTTTATTTCGACAAAAGAATGTGATGATTGTTTTCAGGAATTGAAAAGAATATTGGTGAATGCTCCAGTTTTGGAACTTCCTTCCAAAAATGGTGAATTTTTTATCTATAGTGATGCTTCGTTGAAAGGAATTGGTTGTGTCCTCATGCAGAATGATCAGGGAATTGATTATGATTCACGTCAGTTGAAACCTCATGAGTTAAATAACCCTACACATGATTTGGAATTAGCTGCTATTTTTTTGCTTTAAAAATTTGGAGGCATAATTTGTATGGAGTAAAGTATGATATATATACTGATCACAAAAGTTAGAATTATATATTCACTCTGAAATAATTAAAAATGAGACAAAGGGGATGGTTGGAATTAATCAAGGATTATGATTGCACGATCCTTTAACATTTGGGAAAGGAAAATAAAGTGGCTGATGCTTTAAGTAAAAAAAGCAATGCTTCATTAACCATGATACGTTTAGCATGAGATCCATTGGTTTTTGATTTGATGAACTTTGGAATAGAAGTTTTTGGTGCAGGGAATTCTTCTATTTTGTTTCAGGTGTCAGTGAAATCATCTCTATCAAACAGAATTAAGAAAACACAGAAGGAGGATAGTGAGTTGAAGAAAAAGGTATATTTGGTTCAGAAGGGTAACTTTCCTGATTTTAACATTGATAATGATTGTTTTTTGAGATTTGGTAAGAGATTATGCCTGCCTTGTGATTCAAAGTTGAAGAATGAGTTGTTTTGTGAAGCTCATAGTTCTCTGTTTTCTGTTCATCATGGCAGTACTAAGATGTACAAAGATCTTCGGAAGTATTACTGGTGGGATGGAATAAAAAGAGATATTGCTGATTTTACTATGAAGTGTTTGACTTGTCAGAAATTTAAAGTATATCTACAATTACCGAAAGGGATGCTTCAGTCTTTACCAGTTCCAGAGTGTAAATGAGAAAATATATCCATGGACTTCATTGTGGGATTACCGAAGACATCTCAAGGTAGTAATGCAATCTGGGTTATTGTTGATCGGATGACTAAATCTTCTCATTTCCTTCCTATTAGAGATACTTTTTCTCTAGATCAACATTCTTGGTTGTATGTTAAATATATTGTCAGGTTGCATGGTTTTCCCCTATCCATTTTATCTGATCGTGATCCCAGGTTTACTTTTAACTATAGGAAAGGACTTTAGAAGTCGTTGGGTACTGAATTAAATTTTAGTACATCTTTTCATCCGCAATAAGATGGGAAATCAGAATGAACAATTCATACCTTGGAGGAAATGTTACGTTCTTTCTCGATGGATTACTAGGGAAGTTGGGACCAATATATTTCTTTGTTTGAATTTTCTTATAATAACAGCTTTCATTCCAGTATACAGATGGCTCCATTTGAGGCATTATATGGGAATCGGTGTCGAACTCCAGCTTTTTGGGATGATGTAGGTGAAAGGAAGCTGATGGGACCAGAATTGGTAGCAGAGATGCCAGAGAAGTTCAGTTGATTCAGAAGTACATGAGAACAGCTCAGAGTAGGCAGAAAATATATATGAATAATAGGAGGAAGGGTCTTTCTTTTGAGGTAGGTGATCATGTTTTTTTGAAAAGTTTCTCTATGGTAAAGTGTGATGAATTTGGGAAAGAAGGGAAATTTGAGTCCGAGGTTCATTGGACCTTATGAAATCCTGGAGAATGTTGGATCGGTTTCATACAGAGTGGCTTTACCTCCATGTTTGTCCTAGGTACACAATGTTTTTCATGTTTCAATGTTTAGAAAGTATATGGAAGATCCTTCTATTGTTTTGAGCCCAGAGGTAGTTCAGTTGGAAGAGAATCTCTCTTCTGAGGAATAACCAGTCCATATTCTTGATGGTAGAGAGAAGGTGTTGTGGAATAAGTTAATTCATCTGGTAAAGGTTTTGTGAAAAAACCATATGGTTGAAGAGGCAATGTGGGAATTTGAAAATGCTATAAGGGATAAGTACACCAATTTATTTGTTATGTGAATAAAATTGAGAGGACGCAATTCCAAAAAGGGGGGAAGGATGTAACATCCCAGATAAATAAGGAAAAAGAAAATTTTCATAATCATTAATATTTGTGAATTAAATATTAATTTTACTTTAAAGGGGATGCTATGTTCAATGGCGTACCCGATACGCAACAACAGATTTCTTTGAAATCTTACATTGCACACTAACAAAATAATAATATTATTTTAAAAGGTAGTTAACACCTAGCCATTGTATTGATGGGAATGAATAGAAATAACTAAAATATGATAGTATATGTTTTTTAAGTGTTATACATTCATCAAAAAAATGTTAGAGGCTTAAAATGTAAATGAATCTAATTGTAAGCATGATTTACTTTTAAAGGTTGATTTACCACCTTTTGATGGAGAACCCTCTTTAAATATAGTTTTGGTCACTCTCATATGTTATATTTGCCAAAATATAATTCTTCTTTTGAACTGGGGCATCAAAATTTACTTTGGGTAATTTTTTGGTATCTTTCTGATAAGATTCATTTTTTAATGAATAGTGAAAAATACTGTATTTTAATTCAAATATGATTTTTAATATAATTTATATATATGGTTAGATTATATTTTTAATTGGGTTTAAAGTTTAAATAGATTATATTTTTTCCATTTAATCTATTTTTGGTCTTTGGAAGCAATTTTACTTTGAAATTGGACATAATCAACTATCAATCCTTTGATAGTTCATATTTCATAAAAACATGCCTTTTATTTTGACAGCGGAAATTAATTTAGATTACTTTATGGCACTTATGTGTTTTGAATTTGGTAAAATAGACATCATTTTTGATTTTTTAATATCAAATATAGCTTAGGCTGAATTTTTGTTATTTTTCAGAAAAACATCAATTTTTGATGAATAGTGAAACCACTAAGTAGTAGTTAAAAATCTAAATTTTTCAATTAAATGAAATTTTACCACCTCTGTGAATTGAATTATGAAAATACGACATAAATGGTTGTTATTAATAGGTTAAATGTTGTTCAATAAGATGAAAATAATTTTTTGGTGAATAGTAACTTTTGATTTTTATTTACCGCAGCGGTTAAAGGTAAATAGGGAAATTCAAGGTTAAAATAATATTCGAATAATTCAAAATTATCTTAACACTGGTCTTACCCTTATTGTATGAGTCATGGTCTAAAATGGTCATCCTTGGGTCGATTTTTGGGACCCCATGGAGCCACTTGGGAGTGATAATAACAAATTAGATTAATTAATTTAAAGTAAACACAAAAATGACATAAACAAACATCGTTTAGTAAATTAATTTTTACATAAGGTTATATAAGTTATATTTTAGTTTATAAATATTTATTGGAAATATAAAAATATTTCCTACATTATGGCATTTGTTTTATAATTTTTAGACATCAAATAAATTATATTATTTATGATAGAATAATGACGCAGTGTTTACCTCATTAATAAATGATCTAAATAAATAAAATTGTAATGATTAAAATATTATCCAAAATATGTAAAATTATGATTAGATGATTTTATTTCGAATATGAGTCATATTATCTTCTACTTTAATGATTTTGGGACCTTTTGAAACTGAAGATATGTTTATAATAAAATAATGTTTTCACACTTTCCAAAAGAGCCCCTCCTCTCCATTATAAAAGAAGACCACTTCTAACCGATTCCACACACCTCTCAAGCCTTTTGGCTCCTAAAAAATTGGCCCAATTAAGCTCCCTAAATCTATATCCTCCTACTAGAAGCCTTACCTTAGGCATAAGACACTACAAGAAGTCCTTTTGGTTCAAACCAAAGGGAGTTACCCAAATTAAAGGCAACAATTTCTCTTAAATTGTTTACTTTTATTTTACTTCTCCAACCCCTAAACTCTATTTATTCCTTTATTTTGTAACAAAAGTATCCTAAATATACCTATATGTTTTTATGTGAATTATTATAACTACACTTACACACACCTCCATCTAATGGATGAAGAACATAATGTTTTTGTGGATGGAAAACTAACGCCTCACAAAATGATGATTGTTCAATTATCTCCTACCACCTCTCATAGTGGACATTATGATGGCACTGTATTTATATATGATATATGTTATGTTCGTGTTTTCTTTATGCTTATGTATTTTCTTTTTTATAGCATACCTTTATGGTTTCCATTATGGGTAAAGCGATAATCTCATTTGAGGAAGTGCGGACTACCGCCCCCTCAAAGTGATATGACTCGTTCATGTCTTACGTGGAACATATAAAGGATGGAGTTAATGATATTATATAAGATATTATACTAGAATTATAATATAACGTTTTATAATTATGTTTTAATTCCATTAAAATAAGAAATAGAAATGGAAGTAGCGTTAATGCGTACGTACGACTTACCGTCTCCATGAACGGTGCATTTAATTTCTTACCTCTAAATGTTATGTACTATTATAAATAAAAGTATATACTGGATATATATGATATATATGATAATTATCATTCTGGTGATAATGTATTTTTGGCTACATTAACAACATGTAATTATAAGAAGTTTATTTTCGACTCAAGTACCAAATATCGACAAAACGACCGTTATTAACATAAATGAATATGTAATGTTTATAACAAAGTAATAAGTGATATAAAAGGAATAATAGACTTGAAAAAGATTCTTAAGAAAGTATAAATGAACTTAAGGTTATTATTTAGGGGATTAAATAACAAACGGGTCAAGTCATACATGAGGTAAGCGACTTATTCTCAATCTCCTTTCGTTGAGGCATATTTTCATTTATAAACAACTTTATTTATACGGTGTATAACACCCTTTGAATTTTAATTTTATTAAAAAGGATTATTTTTCTACAAAGAATTTTACTAAACGAAAAAAAGGAATGTTTCGTTTAATGTAAGTTATGGAAACGACCTTTCCGCCTCCATGAGTATTATTTGATCTTTGGCTTCCTTCACAAGCAATAATTTTTTTAAATGGAAAATAAATACAATATACTATTTTACATATTTTGGTATTGAAAACGGTTTTTGAAATGGATTTATTATTTCAATATATTGAAATTATTTCTTGTTATTTCAAATGAAATTTTATTTGTGAAATGTTTGTATTTGCAATAATTTATGTGTTATGAATTTATTAGGGTACTTGGAAATTTGACGGGTGGTTACGTGATAAACCAAACGAAGGGTGGTGTCATGATAAACCAAGACGGGTGGTTATGTTATGACCTCTAATGAATTGGGTATGGAAGTCGGCCATATGGTTATTCCATTTAGTGATATGTGTGTAAGTTGACCGTATGGTTATTTCATTTAAGTATGTTTATGTCTCAAGTTACCTTTATATGTTATGTGTTCTTTATATAGGTTTTATGGTAATATATTGGTTACAAAAGGGTAAGCAATGATCTTTTATTTAGTGAATAGTATTTACTACTTTATAAAGGTTAAAAGTATTACATATGAATAAGTATTCATGGTTTACTTGTTGTTTTGAAAAACTAATAGTTTCCTTATTTCTGTATCCCTTATTGAGATTTTTATGCACATCCTGAGTTTTTGAAATGTTTTTCACAGGACAAAAAGTGGAATAGGGTCAATGATGGGATCCAGGAAAATTCATGCTGTCTAAAACATAGAGCTAGACATGAAATTTTTTTTAAAAGAGTTTTTATTTTATGAAAAAATGGAAACTGAGTAGAAGTGTCTACTTTGTAATATTTTGTAATGTAATAGTTATGGAATAACTATCTAAAAATCTAAACCCAAAAGACCCTTAATGTGAAATATTCATTAAATTCAAGATTATTTAATGTTTTAAGGCTAGTTATTTATAGATATCCCTAGCAATATTTATTAGGATATGTCCAGGGATGTCTTTGAGGAAAAGTATAAGTATGAGTCAATGTTTAAGAAAATGTCCTAGAATTTTGGTAAAGGAGAGAGAAAATGAATTATAAGAAATTATATCCCTATCTAGATAGTATTTTTGGATTTGGAACTGAAAATGTGGAAACTAGGGGAATAAATACAAAAGGGGCATACTGAGATGGAGTTTATCATCACCTGGTGAATAAATTTGGAATTTCTATACACCAGGTTCTACACTCATAGGGGTTATGCTTTGGGAATTCAAAAACAATTTATAAACCATAATTAATAATTTAAATAGATAACTTATTTGTATGATCTAGAACAAACTTATGGTGTAATATATTAGAAATATAATTTCATTATTTATACGTCACATAATTTATTTTTTATGATTATGTTGTTTCCCAATACAAGCATTATTATTCAAACTATGTTTCTTAGTTTTAGTAAATGGATGGAACTAAAAATAAGTAGATTAACATTGAATATGATGGATATTTTTTTGATGAGAAACCAAAATGGGTTGATTAATGGAGTAAAGGATGTTTTATTATGAATAATCGTTTATCATAATATACAACTCACAACATGAACCATAACCAACTCTCAAACATACCAAAGAATAGGTGGATAAAGTTCATTGAGAGTTCAAGTAATCCAGACTATAGAGGAATGAAAATTCAGTTTCCTATATGTTGAGAATTTCAGAAGAAGATATCCTGGTAATGTATTAATAGAATGAGAAGATATTTTATGTGTGGTAAAAAATGGAATAGATTATGAAATTATAGTGGAAAATGAAATGTTCTTATAACAAAATGAATAAGAATATTGGCCTCCCTAATGTATTATCTTTGGATGATTGTTTTAGATGTAGAGCGTATGGTAATTAGGAAAATCAATGTCCTAAGGGGAAAGATCATGAATGTAATCAAGATGGTTGTATGAGTAATGGGTTATCCATGGATGATTAATGAATCACACATGAAATATCAAACGTATGATATGTTCTAATAGTTTTTTACATAAAATGTAATAATAAAGATTAAATTGTTATTGAGGAATCTTAATATGTGATTCATATTTCATATTGTAGAAAGAGATATTAAAGAATAAGATTATGAAGCCCAGTTAATGGTTTAATAATGAAGTGGAAATGTTGAAGTGTCTATATATTAGAATTCAAAAATTATGTTATATGAATCACAAGGATTATTCTATAGAATATTTTCATTTATAGATTTAAATAATATAATTAATGGTATTAATGACCAAGAAAAATAATTTAATTTCATGGTGAATTTTTAGGAAAAAATAGATTATTAAGAGCCGAATACTCTTAATATGTTCCTGATGGTGAGATATTAATGCTAGAATAAATAGATAACCCATATAAATAATTAAATTGGATTGTATACATTACCTTGGAAATAAATAAGATATTGTTAACAAAGTGGTTTATGCTATCATTGATGGTGTTAACAACATTTTTGGATTGAAGGAATATATCCAATAATCTATCCTTTATGTAAGTAATGATGAAGCATGTATGTTTTCAATAAGGTTTTCTGGTAATTCATGTTATAACCATGTTTTAATAGAATACATGATGAAGGTATTAACCTTTTTAGTATGTGACAACCAATAGATTATTTATGATATATAAGTGATTAATGTTAAGTTGATTTTGAAACATTTAGTTACCTTATTTGTACATTTTTTGTATTCCAGAAGGGTTAGAAGGTTAACTATTTATGGAATTGTTTCTGTGAAAATTTTGATAAGGCTTTAAATATTAATTTATTACTTCACCATATAAATATTTACGCATATTGGATAACCTGTGATAACTATTTCGTTGTGATTATAACTAAAGATAGAAAAAATGAATTATCATTCTATTTAGGGATCTTATGATCCGTTAGTGCTTTAGGAATAAATAATTCACATTAACTTATTAAAGTAAGAAATGAAGTGTAAATTGAACAAGGAACAACCAAAGATTTATATTTGTTTATTAAATATAATAAAATCATGTAAGTATATATTATTGTGAAAATTCTTAAAATTTAAGAAAAGGATATGGAATTTAAAATTTTATCATATGACCAAAATTTCTAATGATATCAATGAACTTTTTCAAGACCCTTTCATTTATGTTTTTATATTCATTAAATTACTTTTTAACATTTTCTCTATCACTCTTCATCTATATTTGGGCGTCAGTTTTCTCTTCTATGTCCATGTTTTCAGTTTCCAATAATGTTATCCTATGTGGAAACATAATTATGAGTTACATTAAGTAACCATTATGTTTCCAAAATTTCAATTTTAAAGGTTTAGTATTTATTTATTTTTATTATGTGGGAATTTCCCATTGTTTTACCTCTGATGAATGATATGAATTTCGAGAGGAAAATTCATTTTAAGGGGGTAGAATTTAACACCCTGATATTTTATGAAATATTTTGTTCTTAAATAAATTTAATCATTTATTTATTTTTCAATACACACAATATTTAGTTTATCGAGATTTACATGAAATGATAATTTTTGGATTTTATTTCATGTAATAATGAGTTTATATTGCATTACATGAAACACTAGGTTTGAACGAAGTGTAGAATATTATTAAAATATAATTATTATTTAATATGATAGTTATAAACTATACATTGGAATGGAGGGTAGAAAAATGATTAAATAAATTATGAAAATACCATCTATTCATTTATATATAATGAATTATTTTGTGACCAATTAATTATAAATGATAATAAAGACTATATGAAAACAAAGAGAAATACTTTATGAAAAAATAATGTTATGTGTACAAACATGTTTTAACTCAATGAATTTTATAAATAACTTATAGTTAATTATATTAATGAAAATTATATATTTCATATTCAATTAAAATTTTAACATTAATCATATGTGTTTTCTAGATAATAGAAAATAATAAATACAATTTTATAATTAAAATATTTATTTTTATAGAATCCAGTTTTCTCACCTATTGTGAAATTATTTTGTAGATAATTATTTATAGTTTTAGAAAATATTTTGGATAAAATACAATTCATTTTTTAATTTATAATATAAAAAATTTATTATAGTTATTTTTTTAGAAATATCTGAAAATATTAAATTTTGTTTATAAATAATGAACAATACTAAAGTTTAATTAAAAACTACCTTTTCATTTAAATTATTTATAATGTTAAAATATATTTTAATTAGGTTTTAGAATAAAATAACATAAATTATATATATATTAAAATAATATATTTAATTTTAATCAATCTCATATTTAATTTTGATATAAAAACGTTATAAACATTTAAACATTTTCTCTTTAAAAACCCAAAATCTTTTGTGTGAGCGAGATTAATTTTAAATTAAAATTTAAAAATTATATGTATGTAATTTAGAAAAATGGATTCAACATTTTTAATCCATAATAGTTAATCTTAATAATTGTTCAACTTAATTTTTTACCATAATTATTAGTGAAAATAGTTAACAAATTAATTATCATTATTAAGGATAAAATAGGGTTTTGCGCATTACATGCACTTGTGTTAAAATTAACATTAAAAACCCATATAATTTTTATATTATAAATTTAATGTAAGATTTATAATATTTATTTCTAAATTATGTAATAATGATCATATTATTTTATAATTAAAGTATAAATTACCTAGGAAACAAAAAACTAGTTACCATAATGAAAATTAAAATGGTACAAATGAGTAAACATAAAGGCAAAGAAATGAAATGTTTAAAACATGCGTATTTTATGTGTTATAGGTATGTATTAACCATAAAGTCCATAAAATCCATTATTTATCAATTTTATAGCCACATGAGGTGATAGTGGCCTCCCATTAGTGAATATTATTGCGTATTTACAAAAATGTCACTCTTCTACAATTATAAAAGTCCACCCCATATCCTCTATTATTCACACCTTCAAAACAGTTTGGTTCTTCCAAAACCTACCAAACCACTTCAAAAATTTAATACTATCATCCTAGACTCCTTATTATGTAAATATATCCAACCTAGGAAGGATTTATTTGTAAACCAAAGGAGGATACCAGAAAAAAGGTAATGATCATCAATGGGAAATGTTGTTTTATTTAATCATCCACCTCATTAAATTATTATGAAAACATGATGATATAATAAAATCATTATAATAAAGATGATTATATGTTTTCATGTTATGATAATTACCAAGAACCATCTCCACATTCATAAAATAAGTTATGAAATCATCATTTGTGTGTATAGCGGACTATGACATCGCGAACCAATGTCATTTGTTTTTCCATTACCACCTCTCATGGTTGGTTAGGATGATGTATATAAAGTATATATTGGTTATAAAATAATCATACCTATTTAGTAATTAAATAAGATATACCTTTTTTTACTTTCCATTCTATTAGAGATATGATAATATCATTCGTGTGTACGGTGGACTGCTGTCTCACGAAGCGAAGCAATTCATTTTTCACTAATGCTTTACATAGAAGATAATGAGGATATATTTATGTGATATACATGCAATAATTATAATATTAAAGAAATATTTATCAATTTCAAAATATAATAAACTATTTTATTTCTTACCTTTTCACTCATTGAAATATTATAACGTCGTTCGTGTACGTGTGGACTACCACCTTCACGAAACAATGTGACTCTCTTTTCATCACCAAAACACATGAATGATATATATAAGTATATTTAATGAAATAATATGGTAATTATTATATTATTTTCATTTATTAAATATATTATATTACTTACTTAATTTCCATAATGATTTTTAAAAAATGAAAATGTTATACATGCGTATGTACGACCTACCGTCACTATGATCGTAACATACATAATTTCACAAAACCATACTTTATGATTGAACATAAAATTATAATTGATGTATAAATATGATAATTATTTCATATTTACTATTATATATACAATATAACTATTATCAAATTAAGAGGATGAAAATAACATACCAAAATATATATGAAAAGCAAAGCCATTATTACCTGAAATGAAATTTTAAAAAGAATTGTGAATGAAATAGTAATAAATAGTAATAATTAAATAATAAAAGGTTTGGTATATTTATATTTGGTTATTTAATATATTTATAATAAACTTAGATTTATTATAAAGGAGTTTCAAATTATTACCAAGGATGTCGAGACTAACGGTAAGGGATTTCTGTCTCACATTCATTTTTCAATGAGACACCTTCCATATTCCCTACATGTTTCATTTATGTGGTTAAAATACTTACCATTAATTTATTTTATGATTATAATAATTAAATTCATGGGTATTTACATATCCATTTGGTGATATCTCTTTCATGGGTTTTACAATTCAAAAGTTACCAAATCGGTAAGGAATTGCAGTCACAATATTCCTTCTTTGAGACATATGTTATCTTATGCACCTATATTCTTCTATGAGGTATATATAAAGTTACTTTGACATTTAATATCTTGAATTTAGTTATCCTAAGGATATTTTATGTGTCATTTAATGTTATACCTTCACGGGGATTATGATTTAATATTACCAAAGTGTTAAAGATATTTGTTACAATCTCATCATTTAATAGAATTTTTTAGGATTATGCTTCCAATGATGAAATATTATGATATTTATCCCATGCAAATCATGTAATTTATTATCCTATAGTTATGCCATGAGAATAAATTTTTTAAATTCATTTTCCTATCTTTATGTATATAATATTTCAAAGGAATATTTTTAAGAAAAAGCATCATTTCGGTCGAAAACCCTTTTTCTTTAAAAACCATGTTTTCTAAAAATGTTTAAAAAAATGTTTTACTAATTATTCAAATTATTATTAAATAAACTTTTTACATATTTTGTTTTTTTAAATTTTAAATGAATCTTCATGTTGTTTTCTATAAAATTCCCCTTCGTATTTTACTAACAATATAAAAAAAATCATTATTTTTAACATGCATGAATTCAATAGTTATTCTTGATTTCATGACTATACAATAATTTCAATATTCCCATAATAATTTTCATGTTTTTTTAAAGAAAATGTCTTCTTTAGTGTTTAGAATTTTTTCTTGTAGTGAACTGACCCTAGATAGCCCAGATCCAGTGTCTACTATCAATTACATTGGCATGATTTCAAGAAATCAAGCCCTGAAGGACGGATCAGTTTAGTAGTATTGGTAAATGAGATACATAAATGAGAATTGGATTAAAAATTCATACAATAATTATAACATTTTTTTTCTTCTAAATAAATAAAAAAATTGGGGTTAAATCTAATCCATCATGTATATTCCTGCATTTCATTTATAGTACTATTCTTGGATTCTTGGGGAAAGAAACATAATAAGGGTGAGCTAAAATGCTCAAAAAAGGAAAAATATAGTGGAAGAAATAATTAATAAATGTGAACAGTCAATATGAAAATTAAAATAACTCAACACACATTTCATGTAAATAAATAGATAAGGAAAAATAAATATGTAAGGGTATGAAACTAAAACACATGACAATAATAAATGAACTAAAATGAAATGTATCCATAGATATGTAGATACAAAATCTCATGTGCTAATAATAACTAAAACTAATATGGGTGTAATTCTTTATCAATGGATGTCATGTCTAAAGCACATGAGGACCTATTAATGTCAAGATCTATCCTATAGATAGTTTAAAACTACGGATCTATCCTCCATTTAGGATTCATAATTGGGTTGTCTCATGGGAACCTATCAATAAATTGAGTAGTTATATATAATTTGGGCTCCACCTATCCCTGCATTTATAAAGAATTCTTCATATTGAATAATCAAAATAAATAATATTCCTTATCGAATATCCATATTGAATAAAGAATATAGATTTCCAAATATTTCCCAAAATAATCAAACAACTATCAAAGTAGACACCATATGTTTGGTGGTATATAGTTTTGGAACTATTAATATCCATGATAAATTAATTGGATAATTTAGGAGAAATTCAATTCTCAATTATCATGAGAAATTGAATATTTCAAGAAGACTAAAAAATGAATCAAGGAAGTTAATGTTAATACTATCCTTGGAAAAAACAATAATAAACCATTTCATTTTTGAATTAAAAATTACTACAATATATTTATATCAATTATAATTTTAAAATAAATCATTTAATATGGCTATGAAAATGATAATATGTTACAATCATGGAGATGGTAGGCCATACGTATGCATGAGTAACATTCACATTTCTATATGATCACTGTAGAATGAAAGTAAGTAACTCAAATATTTCCATAAAGATAATTATTTAATAAATATAATATTATTTAATCATATATAATTATATATATAATTATGTGGTGTAAAAAGAATCACATCATGTTTAGGAGGTGGTAGTCCACACGTCCATGAACGACGTTATCTATTTTAAAGTATGTGAATGAGTAATAAAGAAAATGGTATATATATATATATATATTTCCATAAAGGTAATTATTTAATTAATATAATATATATTATTTTTATGTATCATAATTTAAATTATAACTATAATTTATACTTCCCATGTATCGTGTGAATGAATCACATCGCTTTGAGGGGGTGGTAGTCAACACTTCCTCAAACGATGTTATCCTATTACCATAAAATGGAATGTACTAAATGTATGTATTATAAAAGATTTAAATAAGTATAAAGACATAATAAATATCATATATAACATATATAAACAAAATTTACATCATAATGGACACCATGAGAGGTGGTAATGGAATAATGGAAAATCATCATTTCGTGAGGTAGTAGTTCTCCACCCACAAAAACATTATGTTCGTTAACCATTAGATGATGGTGTGTGTAAGTGTAGGTTAAAATATCATCATAAAAAAAAGACTAGTATATTTATGATACTGGTGTTTTTATACACTAATAGAATAATAATATTTTATGGGTTGGATAATGGAAATGAAACTAGAGAGATTGAGAAAAGACATTACCTTTTAATCGGTTAACTTCTTTTGGTTTGAACCAAAAGGATTTGTTGGAAGGGTTTATTCCCAATGGTATGCTTATATGTTGAGGATAGGAATTATTTAATACTATTTGGTAAGGTATTGTTCTAACTTAATAGGTTTTAGAGGTGTGAGGAATGGGTAGAGGTGGTGTCCTTTTATAGAAAAGGAAAATGACTCACTTGGTATTCTTAGAAACCAATTAGATGTACACATGTTATTAGCTACAAAAAGTATTAAAAAACCAACCACAATTAATAATTTATGATTTATAGGCGAAATATGGACATAAAATGGATGTTTTACAAGTTTATAGGTCATTTGGCCCCTTAATTTTAAGGATTATACCCTAATTAAGCTTAATCTGGCCTTAATTGTTGTGATTAATTTTAATCACTTTTATTAATCATTTTTCTAACAAAATTAAGTTGATCTTATTAGAACAAAAATATCATATTTATTAAAAAAATTTATGTCATATTTTCAAAATTGAAATCTTAGAAGTGGAAAAATTAAGATTAATGCTAATATCACAGATAGAAAGATTAACTGGTTTTAGTTGAAATTTTTTCAAAAGATTGTTATGTTTTTATTTTCAATTTAAATGTTATATTTATTATAATGAACTAAATTATATTAATATTTGTACAATTGATCCAATTTTAATTTAAAAAAATATAATATAATTTAACATTAATAATTATTTAAACGAAAAGGTAGTTTTTAACTAAAATGCAGTATTTTTCACTATTCACTAAAAAAATGATATTTTCAAAAAAATCTCATAAATTCATAATAAGATAATTTTGACATTATTAATTCAAAAATAAAGTTTATTTTACCAAATTAAATTGATAATAGTGTCAAAATTAATATTTAAAACTAGTTTTCCATTAAAAGGTGGTAAAATTGCCTTTATAAAAATATAGGTTCTTATGTGAAATATTAGGTTTGATCCTATCTTATGATTTTAAAATATATTGGATGAATATAAAAAATAATTGATTGAATATTTAACATTCTTATTACATTAAAATCACTCACCAATTGTAATTAATTTAATCTATTAGGGTAAAAAAACATTGTGAGAAAAAAATACTTTTCTATAAAAATATGCTTTTAATATTCAATTGGTTTTTATATCCATTTATAATTTATTTTATACCAATTATTTAGTTATATAAACCATATATTTTCATAATTTAGTTAATACTATTCATAAAATCTAGTTTATATCTTATTATATTGAATAATAATGTTTTAATTATAAATTGTTTTTTAGTAAGACATAGTATTTCATATAGAAAAATCCATCGAAGAAGGTAGCTTTTGCATGTAAAGAAAGTTATAGAGGAAGGTAATTGTTGTGTATGATGTAAACTAACCCAGTTTCTCATTCATTTCAAGATAAATCAGTGTTTCAAACATTGAAATATAGAGAATATATTTTAAATAGTTAATATGTTATAAAGTATACAAATATTATGTTACATTATGTACTTGCTGCCACGTGTCATACACGCTATCGAATAAAAGGTTCTTACTTTAGTTTTTTAGGATTAAAATTTTTTATTTTAAACAAAATTATATCAAAATTTAAAGGATTTTGATTTAGTTTTAGGTTTTGAAAAAGTATTTTTCAAATAAGAATGGTTATTTTCCTCAAGAGATGTTTTAAATTATTTTAAAGAGTATATTATAGGCTTTTAAGGTATTTTTCAAAGAATTTTTTTTTAAAATTATATGTTTTTAAAAAGTGATTTTAAAAAAAAATTATTTTCCTTAATAAAATTTCCAAGTGATCTTTCAAAATCATTCCCTATCTAAGATGTCATCCTTTAATGAAACTTATAGTTTGTTTGGGATATAAACCAAGGATATAATTTTTATTCATTATTTGAATATTTTATGTTTATGATGGAATGATGATTATAAAACCTATTTATTTTCAAAATATTTTGATATGTTTAAATGATTATGAAACCCATTTAATTTCATGGGTTATGATATGATGAATGTTTTATAAATATGTGGAACACACATGTTTGATTTCATAATATGGCGGGAAAGACCTATATATCCCTCCAATACATTGGGTAATTATAAAATTTATACAAGATTAGAGGGTATATGGGTGGTTTAACCAATACAAAATAAGAGTGTACACTAGTGGTTAGATCAATCCCAAAAATAAGGGTACATGGGAGGTTAGTGAAGGATCGAAAAGGAGGGACACAAGTGTTTAACCCAAACCTAAAAATAGGGTACATAGATGCATATCCCGTGCTTGAAGTAGGTACACTGGTGGTTACCCAAAGAGTAACATGTTATTAATATCTTAGTTGGTGTCCAAGACATATGGTTTTATATGATTATTTATTTTCCACTAATCTATGTCTTAATCCAATTTCATGCTCTCATGGACCATGTTATTTGATTTCCTTATAATTCACATCTTATGAACTACAAAATAATTATTCTAGGACTGAAGATTATGATCATTGATACATAGGGTATGTTTTTTCAAATGTTATGATCATGTTTTTATACGATTATGTTAATGTTATTCTTAAGTGTCTCCCTTGATTACCCTTTCTGAGAATATGATCTCACCCTTTCTTATGTTTCCTTTCCCTAGGTTTTAGAGAATGATTTTTATGTAGGAGTACTAAACGGGGAGATATTTAATGGAGACGTTTAAGGACATTCATGAGTTAAGAATATTTTTCCCAAGTTTCCAAAGGCCCTAAACTATTACGACCCTCAAGAATGTGTTTGTGTAATGAAATGAATATTCATCTAAAAAGATGAAATATCTATGGATTATAAGCCCAGGTTGATATAAAAATGACTAGTTTCATGTAAAAATTTGAAAAAGATTTGATATGCCTCAAAATACCATTATTTTTTTTTTGAAATTGTTTAATTGTGGGTAATAGAATTTATTGGACCCATTATAACATCCTTTGGAAATTTTAAAATTTTTCTTGCTAGTAATTATTTCTCAAAATGGGTGGAAGAAAATGCGACCAAAAGTGATGATTCCAATGGAGTCTATGAATTTTTATGGTCCAACATTTTATATAGGTTTAGAGTACCAAGAGAAATTATCATTTAGCAATAGAATGAATTTTTCAATCAGATAATGGAATATCTACCAAGGAATTATAGACTACATCACAAGACATCAATAACCTTCCATACTAAAACAATGGACAAGTTGAAGTTTCAAATAGGTAACTTAAAGGAATTATATAAAAATAATAAATCCCAATAAAAAGGATTGGATCCAAATATTGGTAAGAACCATATAGAAATATAGTAAAACATATAATACACCATTAGTAATGATCCCCTATCAATTTATTTAAAAACATGTTTTCTTATACATATGGAGTTAGAGAACTAGACATATTTGGTCATAAAAAAGATAAATCTATAAAAGAAACATGTTGGGAAAGAGTGTAAATACAAATTGTAAGAAATGGAAGAAATTTTAAGATTATATTTTGAAAATTACATATTTTCACTACTAAAAAAATGGGCAAAGGGAAGCACTATGTTATATCAGTGCTAAGAAAAACCGTTGATAAAGAAACCCTGTATCAGCACTAAAATTTTAGCACAGATACAGGGTAACCTTTATCAGCGCTAAGAAAGAACTGATAAAAAGACCCTTTATCTGTGCTAGAAAAGCACTGATAAAGAATCCATGTATCAGCGCTAAAATGTTAGCGCTGATATAGGATGGATTTATGAGTGCTTTTTTAGCACTGATAAAGAGGACCATTATCAGTGCTAAAACATGCGCTGATAAAACTTAAGTCCATTTTTTTATAAAGTCGGTCGCACAAAGCCCTTGTTTTATCGCGACCTAAAGCACTTGCGGTATTGGAACCATGCAACTCCCCTCCGCTGCCCACTAAGTTCACATTTCCGGACCTCCACCGCCTTTGTACTTCTTGTTGTTGGACCTCTGCCACCCTCGAGCCTTGCTTTTCTAGATCTCCGCTGCCTGCAATGTCCTTGAGCTTCGTTACTGGACCTCCGCCGCCCGCTGTGCTTCGCCTTGCCGGACCTAAATTTAAGGCATGTTTTCCAAATCATTTTTTAATATTGTTCTCCTATCCCATCACACATAACCATATGTTGATTTGGCATGATAGATTTAATGGATATTTGAGTATTTTATAGTATTGGGTAGAGGTTTTAGTTACCGTATTGTTGGTTGAATGATAAAGAGAAATAAATGTGGAAAGGTTTCCCTCATGAGAGGTTAATTGAATCTTACTTCCTCAAAATCATACTCTTCTTCCTTCTTTGTGAGTGAATATTCACTTTCTTCTTCAATGTCCATGTACTCATATCCATTTTTCGAAACAGAGATGTCATTGCAATATACAACATTGTATAATTTTTGGGAAGCATTGACCAAGTTGAACACTACCTATTATTCTAAAACATAGAAGATTAGACATACCTGATTCACATCTATCAAGGAATTTCCTATGTATAGGAATTTTCCAAGTATAATGGTGACAACACCTTCTTCTTCTATTTCCATAACTAGGAATTTTTCTAGAAAGATGAATTTTTCGACTTTAACAAAAACAATATAAAGATTACCCATGGGATACTTCACTGATTGGTCGACAAGTTTCATTTCCATTCTAGAGGTTTTGAGTTCTTGGAGTACTAACTTACAGAAAATACTCATTGACACTATGTTAATGATGGCTCTATGATTCCATAAAGCTCTTCCAACCATGCAGTTCCAATAGCGCATGGATTTGAAAAACATTCTAGATATCTCATCATTGGTGGGATTTTATAGTTCTCAAGAAGTGTGCATTCTTAATTTAATGATATGATCCCATGATATTATATTTTTCTTTATTTGGATAGTGGATTTGTAGGAATTTTTTAAAACATTAAAATCTAGGTAATGTATTCAGAAAATGGTATGTTGAGGTGTAGTGGATTTAAAATCTCCAGGAAAATAATGTATTATGGATCTTGTTGGCCTTGTATCTATCCTTTAGGTAAAGGAAGAGGTCGATTTTATTATGGTGGGAAAACATAAACTAGTTCCTGTGGTTTCTCAATACTTTGGTCACTTTTAGTTGGTGATATTCCTCGAGGGGTTGCTGGTGTAGTCTTATAAAATTTTCATTCTTATGCTAGTTATTTCCTAGGATCTTCATGTTTCCTTTCTTCTCTTCCGTTCAATTATTGGAAGTTCAATACCTTATCACATCTAAGTACTAGTACCTTGGCTTCTTCCCTAGGGTACATATCAGTTTTACTAGGTACGGTACCTGGTAATATATCATATAATTTTATTTATATTTAACACATTTAATCATTATGATTTTGTAAAATAGATATTTGTGTTTTCATTTTTGTTTCCTCAATGGTAATTATATGATCTACATTTTGAATAAAAGTATCCAGGAGGATCTCTATGTTATATTGGGGAGCAGGTTATTATTGAGGTCTTGGATGGGTAGGTATAAATTACTGCTAAGCTCTTTGTGGGAAGGGTTTTTTTGGAATTTTTTTTGTCAAGTCCGTGTACTATGTTCATTGGTGGATACCTTGGTTGTCCTTGATACTGAAATGGGGCTTGAACACTTCGTTGTTGAACATATCTTGGATTTTTCTGAGGTTTCTGCTAAGAATTACACTAATGGTAGAACAACAGATGCTATTGAAAAAGAGGTTTATGTTGTTTATAATTGATATAATTAAAATATCGGCCTTGTGACTACTCCACTCATGCTTTGTAGTCTTATTATAGATGTGGGACACCACACATCTTACATGATTGTATCTATATTACAGTGTTGGAGGGGGTTGTACAACTAACATTTAGATTGATTCTAGAATCATTGTGAGTGCTTAAATTTCCACTTCTAATATAGTGTTCTCTTCCACATGGTTAATACCATACTGATGTGTTCCATGATCTCATTGAACATGATTTCATTGTGCGAAGCATCATCAAGAATTTTTCTCCTGACTATTGGGCTGTTAAACATTAATTCTCCATCAGCTATAGCATCAAATACAATTTTTTCATATGAATTATTTCCTTGGTAAAACATCTACATCTAGACCTAAATGCCTAAACCATGGTCTAGACATTGCATTATCATCTCCTGGAATCGATCTCATGCTAACCAAGTGGATTCCCCGTATGTCTGATCAATGTTATGAATTTCATTCAAAAGCATCCATGTCCAGAGAAGTGAAAGGTATTTATCTAAGAACTTATTGTAAAGTTCATCCCATGTCCTGATTTACATAGAAGTTTGCCTTTTTAGCCAGTAAATAGGTCGATCTTCTTGGAATAATGGGAAGATACATAGTCTAATTGTGTCAGAAAAAACCCCCTAGTTGTGAAAGAAATCATAAACTTTCTGGATGTTAGAGATATGTTCATGTGGGTCTTTAGTTTGGAGAAAACTGAATTTAACCATGTTCCATATCATATGAATGACTCTAGGTTTTATTTCAAATGTTTGATCTTGAATCGAGGGACATACTATTCTCGTGGTTTCACTATGGATTGATGGAAAGACATAATCAATGATTTTCCATTCTAAAGGCATCAGGTGCTCTCAAAGATTAATTTGATGAGGTTTTGGTGGGTTTGATCAAACATTATGATGTTTCTGACTATTGGTAACTATCATAATGTGAAAATATTCCTTTTGATCTCGATATCGATGGAAAAAGTATCATCTGTATCAATGTTCCTCGAAATAGTTGATGAACCTTGGCACAAACATTGTACAATGAGAAAAAGGGACGCAAGGGTGTCTCGAATGAAAAGAAGAGAAAGGAGGTTTGATGCACGATTCAATAGCATATTGTTTTTTGAAATTTTAATTTAGTGGTGTTTTATGGGGTATTTTTTATAATTTCACATACTAGTATTGGTGGAAGGATTGATATGCTCATCATCAATGGCGATCAATGAGTTTACACTATCAGTGTAATTTTTATGAAAAATTTAATGTCCTTCACACTTGGAGTCCAGTTTCACTTGATTCCTACTAGGTATCATCGATTCCCTAAGATCCAACACCATGTCACAATAATGTAAGGAATCAAGGATAACCTTTTTCTTTAAGGACAACACCACACGGTTTTGATGCATTACTAGGTCATCCAATGATGGATCCCTATTTTCTTTGAGGGGTTCCCTCCTTCTTTCCATCATGCGATCTAAGTGACTTTTTATGGCAGTGCACTTGTATGGAATTATGCCTAGACCACCAAGCTTTCTAGCCTTGCCACCCCTACCTCCATCTCTATCCTTCTCCCTCACTGAGAATACTGACTGCTTCTCTGTAGTGGTCAGGCCCCTTCCTAGCAGTGTTTGTTCTGTCTCCCTTGGCTCTGAGCCTATCATCTAGCTCCAAATACTTATTGATCTGGAGAGAACTCCCTCACCATCCCCCAAGTTTCATTACCCATCCTTCCCCTACCCCTTGGATCCCCATATCCCACTCATATGAAGATTACCAACCAGAAGGGATTATGAACATGTTCAAAATCAAGGGACCTCAATGAGAGATCATCCTTCCACTTCAATAAGGCAACTAGATCAAGATCCAATGCTAGAGCCCTGTCTTACCCATCATTATTATCATCATATGTAATTCCCATGGTCTTAGTGCCCATGTTAAATTAGACTTACTCACTATAGAAATCAAAAAGCATAATATCATTGTTGTTGATGTCAAATAACACAAAAAACCCTATTATAATCATAGAATTCCCCTGGAAGATTAAGTTGCATGGATTTATACACTCTGACCCCTCCAACAGACAAAAATGGGTATTTTGGAATAATAAATAAGTTGTTGAGACTGTTCGTGATTGCAATAAATTCATCACTACCAAGGTGTCCAATGGTGACACCTCCTTCCTTATGACTTGTTTTTTGAAGCTATGACCCTCTTCAAAGGGAATCTCTATGGAGTGAAAAAATACCTTTGATCCTGGCCACCATCCATTATTTTTTGGGGGTGACTTTAATGTCATTTCCAACCCAAAGGAAAGGAAATGTAGAATCTCATTCCAAAGGAAGGCCATCATGGAGTTTTTTCAGTTTATGTCTGGGAAGGGCCTCATTGATCTCAGCTTCTCAGGTGACAGTTTCACCTGGTGAAACAACTATAGGGGCCATCACCGCTTGTGGAGTCTATTGGATAGGTGTCTAGGAAACATGAAATCCACTAACCTATTCTCAAATACCATGGTTTTCCATCTTGCATGAGGTATTTTGATTCACTCCCCACTCTTGGTTTCCATTTCTTCTTGGCATGATCCTTAGGAACGGTTTCACTTCCACCAGTAGTGGGTTAACATCATAGGGTGCCAGGACATAGTTTTTGAAATATGGAATGAACCCTTGTAGGTGTATCGATCCACCTTCAACCTCGGTTACCTGACCTAAAACCCCAATAGGTGCGTGTTCGCCCCTTCCTCCTTAGGAACCTTAACCACCTTTGACTAATGTCACATATGGGCTCCTTCAGAGTATCCTGATAGATGGAATGATACCTTTTGTTTATTAGATTATTAACACCAGTTTGAGATTTATGTGTTACTAAATACTTATTATATTTTCTTATTATTTATTACACACCACCACTTGAGTCGAGTAACCTGATTTAAATCCATATTGGTACTTTTGTTATGATGTGGATATGGTTTTTTATGTGTTTGTGACACGTGCATGTGTGGATATATGGGTATTTTGGCATGATGATATTGAATTTAGGATAGAGACCTATGAGTGGTAGATGTATCATTCTTGATTATTCTTGTGATTGGTCTGGGGTGATTTGAGGAAACTATAATGAATATAAAGTAATTATATTTAATGAAGATGAATAAATACTAATGGTTAGGCTCTATTAATATATATTTTTATAAGGAAGTGGTTCTCCTCTACTGTATTTGGAAGTCTTGTTTTGTGTACTTGAACCATAAATACTAATATTTGATATTCAAATAGGATGAAGATGAATAAAGATTGGATGGATGCTAATCATTTGACTATAGAGTACGAGAACACAGTGAAAGAGTTCATAAAGTTTGCAAAGGGTCACACAAAGGATCCTTCTCAAATCCTTTGTCTGTGTTTACGTTGTTTTCATTATAGAATACTTACTCTAGATGAGATGGAAGAACATTTGATAAGTCACAGAATAGATCAGAGTTATAAATGTTGGAATAAACACGGAGAAAAGGCGAATGTAGCTACTGGCTGGGATAAAATTGCATTTTATGGATCATCAGATATGAATACAAATAAGGATAATGAAGAAGACCATATGGAGGATGTGATTACAGATGTCAATGATGATGAAGATTGTATTGAGCAAATGAAAAAGACAATTGAAGATGACCTCCGTGATTGCCCAAAATTGTTTGAGAAGTTAAAGAGTTGTGCAAAGACACCATTGTATGTTGGTTGCACTAAGTATACAACATTGTCAGCTGTAATGAAGTTGTATAAATTGAAAGAAGGAAATGGATGGAGTGATGTCAGTTTTACGGAACTACTTTCTCTCATGAATGACATGCTCCCAGAAGATAATGAGCTCCCAAGTCGGACATATAAAGCTAGACGAATGCTATGCTCGATGCGTATTATTAATAAAAGAATACATGTCTGCCCGAAAGACTGTATATTGTTTCTCAAGGAGAACAAATCACTTACAGAATGCCCAAAGTGTGGTTCTTCTCGATACAAGAAAGATAAATGCAATCCTATGAAAGTTTTATGGTACTTTCCAATCATTCCAAGGTTTAGGCGTCTATATGGAAGTGAAGAAACTACAAGATAATTTTCGTGGCATGCAGAAAAAATAAATAAAGATGGGAAATTACGTCATCCAGACGACTCTCCTCAATGGAAGAAAATTGATCATGAGTATCCTGAATTTGGAAAAGATCCTAGAAACCATCGTCTTGCGTTATCTACAGATAGATTGAATCCTTTTGGTTTTCAAAACAGCACTCATAGTATAGGGCCTGTTATGTTGGTAAATTATAACTTGCCACCCTGGTTATGCATGAAGTGGAAATTCATCATGTTATCTACACTTATATCAGGACCAAAATAGCCAGGTAATGATATTGATGTTTATCTGGCTCCTTTGATCGAGGATTTGAAGTTATTGCGGGATTCAGGTGTTATGTTGTATGATGCTTATAAAAGTGAATACTTCATGTTGAGAGTGATGTTGTATGGGACAATAGATGATTTCCCTACTTATAGAAATTTTTTATGCTAGAACATTAAAGTAACTCAAGGGTTAAGAATATAAAAAATCAATTAGGTTGAAACATTCATCGAAATCTGTGTTTCTAGGAAATCGTAGATTTCTACCTTGTCGACATAAGTACCTATCTTGCACGACATCATTCAATGGATGTTCAGAATAATGTGCATCACCATCTCCACTAACTGGTGATCAGTTGTTTGATAATGTAAAATATATGAACACTATTTTTGGAAAACCATTTTCGAAAAACCTTGCGAAAATCAGTTGGAAAAAGAGATCAGTTTTTTTGAATAACTATACTGGAATTTTTTTTACGTCAGAAATTTTCTTGATGTGATGCATGTGGAAAAAATGTATGTGATAGTGTTATCGAAACGTTGCTAAATTCACCTAAAAAACAAAATATGGAATTAAGGAAAGGTTAGACATGGTTTACATGGGAATACAAGAAGAGTTGGATCCCGTGAAGGGGGAAAATTGAATGTTTCTTCCTCCAACTGCTTATACTCTTTCTAGGGAGGAGAGATATCAGTTTTTCAACTTCTTCAATCATGTAAAGGTTCTAGAGGGGTATTTATCAAATATCAAGAACATTGTGTCAATTAATGATTTGAAGTTAAAAGGTTTGAAATCACATGATTTACTTGTTTTGATTCAAGATCTAATTTCTATAGCTTTACGTTGAATTTTTCCCATGAATATACATCATACGTTAACCAAACTTTGTTTCTTTTTCAAAGCTATATGTAGAAATGTTTTAGACCCGACGAAATTTCTAGCTATGGAAAAAGAAATTGTCATCATAATACGTGAATTAGAAATTTTCTTCTCACCAACATTCTTTGTTATGATGCTTCATTTGATGATTCACCTAGTGAGAGAGATTCAACATTGTGGTCATGTTCACTATAGATGGATGTATCCTGTGGAACGGTATATGAAGATTTTGAAAGGATATGTCAAAAATCAAAGTCGGCCAGAGGGTTGTATAGTGGAGCGATATATTTTTGAGGAAGCCATTGAATTTTGTACTGAATACCTATCTGATTTGGAAAGCATTGGTCTCCCAAAATCTCGTCACACTAGACGCATTGAGAGTGAGGGGATTTATGAAAGAGAAGTTGTGACAATCAGTATTACAGATTGGGAGCAGGCCCATCTTTATGTTTTGCATAACAGTTGGGAGGTTTCTCCATATATTGAAGCTCCAAAGAAATTATTAGGCAGTTGAATCCATCAAGGGCTGAAAAATGGTTATCAAATACACATAATGACCAGTTTATAAGATGGTTTTAGGACCATATTTTTAGGCAGTTGGATGAAAATATGAATTCAATTTTAGAACGACTTCGATGGCTAGCCGCTGGACCAAGTGTGTATGTATTATCTTACAGTGGTTATGTAATTAATGGTTACACATTCTATACAGATGAACATGATGAAGATAGTACCATGAAAAATAGTGGAGTTACACTAGTGGATGAAGTGATGCATGTTTCTGGTAGTAAGGACAGAAATCCAATTTCAGAAAATATTTCATACTTTGGAATTATAAAACTAATATGGGAGTTGGATTATACGACATTCCAATTGCAGACTCTCCAATGAAAATGGGTTGAAAACAATAGTGGTGTTAAAATAGATGAATGGGGATTTGTGAAAGTTGATTTTAGTAAATAAGGGTACAAAGATGAACAATTTATAATGGCATCACAAGTGGTACAAGTTTTTTATGTTCCAGATCCTACAAACCAAAAGTGGTCGATTGTTCTATTATTGTCCAAAACTACGGAAGGTTCTGATGAAAATTCAGTTAAGGATGATCCTTTCAGTGGTACATAGCAATAATTTCAGAGTGGTCCTAATGTAGATGATGTTCTGTATGTTAGAGGAGACCATAATTAAGGGATTTGGATAATCGATAGATGTGTCAAATCCCTTCAACCTTTGAAAAAAAGAAAGAGAGTTCAATAAATAGGTTATATTTTTTTTTTGTAATATAGATCTTATTATCTCATGTTAGTATCTTATCATTACTGAATTCATGTAATCTAAATTTAACTGTTTAACCACTTTTGTAGATAATGACTTCTACACATTTTGGTGCTCCAAACCTTGAGGCTGAACAAGTCTCTCAAGCTGCTGCTGCTGCGGCTGCTGCTGCTCCTGCAGCTGTTGCTGTTCTGGCTGCTGCTCCTACAGCGGCTCCTGTTGCTCCTTCTACTCCTCTTGTTGCGGCTCCTGCGGCTCCTGCTGCTCCTGGTGCTCCTATTGCGGTTGCTGCTACTCCTGCTGCTGTGGCTCCTACTGCTTCTAGTGTTGAGGTGCAAGAACCATCAACACATGTCGTTGATACCATTTCAGATGAACACATGGATGATGTTGATAACGATGAAATGGTCGGAAATGAAGGACCAACATTGCAGAAAACACAGGTGCTTCGTAGTTTGACGGTGTTAGCCAAAGTTCTTAAGGTGAAAAGCAAAGGAATCAAATTTGATGTCGGATGGAATGCACGAGGCTAACATGTGAATCCCAATAAGGCTATGTTTAACATATACATTGGAGTTTACACTTGGAAACGCATACCGATTGACATAGATTAATGGAACCATGTTTTGTCCGGGCTGAAGGCTGTGATCTGGGAAGAAATCACAGTAACATTATGAATTTATTTCTTTAATTTACTAGAAAATAAAATAATGAAACAATGTCTTACTCTTCTCAATCTCTTGCAGAGTACATTTATAGTAGACAATTCACCCAAGGATTATGTACTAAGGCTTGCCGAAAGGATTAATTGAGGTTTTCACACTATTTTAACAAGATGTCACCTGAAAGATTCCACAGGTAAAATAAACCCGCACGCACCCATTTTCTATGCTCATCTAATATCCCAAGAACCATGGGATGCATTTATTGGCCGCCATGGGGATGAGAATTTTTAGGTACATTGTGGGTGATAAAACATTGCTTGAGGATACCTGTATTCATCACATTTATTTTCAATATTTCATTTATGAAACAAAAACTCTATACTGAAAATAAGGAACGTGCATCAAAACCAGCATACCCTTATCATAAAGCAAGGATGGGGTACACTTCATTAGAAAAGAAAATGGTATGTATTTTAAATTTACAGTAATATTGTTAGGTGACAATAAACAACATCATAATTATCTTTCTATGTTTATATGTAGATTGATGAGTTTAAAACCCAATACACTTCCATCCCAAGTCATGTGCTATGGAAGGAGGAACATGTGAATACGGAAGGGAAGTTAGTAGATGTGAACACACAAAAAGTGTGGGAAATATGTGTAAGTATTACACAACGATAAAAGATTTTTTTAAATAGCTATTACATAAAAATAATTAGTTATTTTCCTATATCTAATAGTCACAGGAATCAACTACTCATGTAGCGGATACAGACCTATTATCAACAACTTTAAAGCATCCAGAAAAATAAGATCGTGTCAGAGGTGTGGGGTTTGGGGTGACACCTTGAGTGTATTTTGAGAAGAAGAAAAAAATGGACGATAGAGATGAAAAATTGGAACAAATGAGCGAAAAATTGAAACCCTTGAAGAATGATTGTAATGGAAGAGAGAGTTTCTAGCAAATTTTATGGGTGGGAAGTAAAGGGAAGACACAAGTCAGGAACAACTAGTGTGTGAACATCCTGCCCCACCCAACCAGCTTTGAGGTGAGCCATTCCCATCAACGAACTATCTTAGCCATGGTATTCAATATTCTAATAATTTTTCACTGGAAATGTGAATCAGACAAACACTGATATTTTTTCTGTACTGATATTCTACAGGGTGATAATGATTGTGATTTATATCTGTCAACACCCACCTATCACCTTGTCGTGAGGGCTACATTGTTCAATATCCCAGATTCCACGCTCCATAATAGACCACTTCCGAAAGATCATCTGAAAGTGACAATTACTGTAGCTCTTGATCCAAATGCAGAGCTACCTATTCCACTTGTTGACGATGATATTCATATGATCTAAAAGGTTATTGGGACATTCATTGCATGGATGTCACAACTTGTAAGAGTAAATGAAGACAAAGAGGTATTTATTTTATTTTTTTTCAAACTAAAGATTTTACCAATTAATGAAAAAAGGGTACGAACCAATGATTGTTGTTATAGATGGAAAAAGGGAAGGGGGTGACAAATATCGGCTCAAAACCATCTAAAGGATCAACCAATTGATCCCAAGGAGCTACTAAAAGCACAATAACACCATCTATTCTCTATCCACATTTACTAGCATTGAAGACTCATGTGGATACGAAGCTAAAAGATGGTAATAGTTATATAATGGTTTTCAAAGAGAATATATACGGAGAGGAAAGTCAAGATTTCGTTGCTACTGAAAATGTAAATGAGATCCTTGAAAATGGTTGGCTAGGCGTCACAGTTGTAAATGTATATATGAGTAATGTTTCTATGAACTTATTTTCTAAAAGGTGATCTAATGTTAAAATTATGACTAAATTCATTTTATATTGTTGACAGATGCATTTATGAAAAATAGTTGAAGGAATTTTTCCATGAACCACAAGTCGGACTCGTTAGTCCTCATACCACATCAACACACCTAACAAAATTAGAGCCATAAAAAAGGGATGCAATAGTGAATGACTTGCTAAAAACATTTGAAAGAAAGATTACAGATGAAAGACTCTTCTTAATACTAACCATGCATGGGTAAAACTCTATGATTAAAGCATATAAATTATATTTTCACTTCTTTTATTACTTATACCTTTTTCTGTTTTTAGGAAACATGGGTTGCTAATTGCGGTGAACTTGGATACTCCAAAGAATTATTTTCTGGATTCAAAGCATGTATATCCATCAAACCGACCACACATGATGAAGTTTGTGAATCTGTAAGACACTAAATCTTACGTTTTAGGTCTAAACATAAAGTAATATAATTTATATTATCTTTTACTGAGGATTATTTTATGATAGGGTGGTGTATCATTATCATCTAAAAAAAGGAATGAGGAAAGGGGTTAAGCATAAGGAGGCGAGCAAGTACTACATCTGGACAAATATTAGGGTATATATAATAAAATTTCGCCATCCAAACATATCTCAACACAAGGTACTTATTCTCTTAATGATCAATTTTTTTTCAATGTCAAAAACAAAAAAAAGATAATGATTACAGTTATTATGTTTGTAAATTTATGAAAGAGATCATTTTTCATCAACAAACTAGCATCCCTAAAGAGGTATTTTTAAAAACAACTACTAGTTCGTTTAATTTATTTATTAATTCTTTATTTTTATATTTTTTAGTACCACTCTATCTACTGAAAAGACTCATACTCAAAATACGATATAGATGTGTTCAGAAATGAGTGGGCCGCATACCTGATGGAATATTGTACACAAATACAATGAAGATCTGACTTGGGGACATGTACAATTGGTGGTCATTTTTGAGAGGGGTTAAGGGGACCAATAGATGAAACATTGTTGTAGGTAAATGTTTGTAAGAAAATTATAATTGTTATTAAATAAAACATCCTATCTCCAATGAGTCATTTTTCCATTTTAACAGATGATATGCACCAGCAACATGCAAGAATGATGAACCACTCAAAAGGTTTTTATTTTTTTTTAAAATGTACACAATTTTAAGTGAAAACAAAAACTGACCTATGAAAATCAGACCAAACACATTTGGATTGTCTTGATATTTTATAATAATAATCCACAGGTCCTTTGGGACGTGTACGAGTCAACCTCGTCTCATTTTGAGGCACGGTGTGACCGATATCACTCAAAGGGTCTCTATTTTGTTTAAAATGGACACAATTTTAAGTGAAAACAACAACTGACCTATAGAAATCTGAACAAACCCATTCAGGTGGTGTTGATCCATTAGGATGACGATCCACAGGTCCTTGGTGACGTTTAAGAGTCAAGCCCGCCTCAATCCGAAGCACGGTGTGGCCGGTACCACTCAAAGGGTCTCTATTTTGTTTAAAATGGACACAATTTTAAGTGAAAACAACAAATGACCAACGAAAATATGACCAAACCCATTCCTATTGTGTGGATACTTTAGTAGAAATATCCATGGGTCCTTTGTGATATGTACAAGTCATCTTCTCATCAATAAGAGGCACTGTGTGGCCGTTACCACTCAAAGGGTCTCTCTTTTGTTTAAAATGGACACAATTTTAAGTGAAAACGTCAACTGACGTACATAAATCTGACCAAACACATTCAGATTGTGTTGATCCTTTAGGATAACGATTCACAGGTTCTTTTTGATGTGTAAGAGTCATCCCCACCTCAATCTGAGGCACGGTGTGACCACTATCACTCATAGGGTCTCTCTTATGTTTAAAATGGACACAATTTTAAGTGAAAACAACAACTGACCTACGGAAATCTTACCATACGCATTCGGATTGCCTTGATCTTTTATAAGAACAATCCCAGAGTATTTTGGGACGTTTAAGAGTCAACCCCGCCTAAATATGAGGCAGGGTGTGGCCGATAGCACTCAAAGAGTCTCTCTTTGGTTAAAAATAGACATAATTTTAAGTGAAAACAACACCTAACCTACGGAAATATGAACAAACGCATTCAGATTGCCTTGATATTTTATAATAATAATCCAGGGGTCCTTGGTGTCATGTATTAGTCATCCCCGGCTCAATCTGAGGCACGTTGTGGCCGATATCACTCAAAGGGTCTCTATTTTTTTTTAAAATGGACACAATTTTAAGTGAAAAACAACAACTGACCTATGAAAATATGACCAAACCCATTAATATTGTGTTGATACTATATGAGAATGATCCATGGGTACTTGGTAATGTGTAAGAGTCAACCCCGCCTCAATCCAAGGTATGGTGTGGCCAGTACCACTCAAAGGGTCTATATTTTGTTTAAAATGGACACAATTTTAAGTGAAAACAACAACTGACCTATAGAAATCCAACCAAACCCATTATTATTGTGTTTATCCTTTAGGAGAATAATAAACTAGTCCTTTTTGATGTGTACGAGTCAACCCTGCCTCAATCTGAGGCACAATGTGACCACTATCACTCAAAGGGTCTCTCTTTTGTTTAAAATGGACAAAATTTTAAGTGAAAACAACAACTAACCTATGGAAATCTGACCATACGCATTCGAATTGTCTTGATATTTTATAATAACAGTCCAATATTCCTTTGTGATGTGTAAGAGTCAACTCCGACTCAATCCGAGGCATGGTGTGGCCGGTAGCACTCAAAGAGTCTCTCTTTGGTTTAAAATGGACATAATTTTAAGTGAAAACAACAACTAACCAACGGAAATCCAACCAAACACATTCGGATTGAATTAATCATTTATAATAATGATAAAAGGGTCCGTGGTGACGTGTATGAGTCATCCCCGCCTCAATATGAGGCACGGTGGGGCCGGTACCACTCAAAGGGTCTCTATTTTGTTTAAAATGGACACAATTTTAAGTGAAAACAACAACTGTCCTACGAAAATCCAACCAAACACATTTGGATTATGTTGATACTTTATGAGAATGATCCAAGCGTAGTTTGTGACATGTAAGAGTCAACCATGCCTCAATATGAGGCATGGTGTGGCCGGTACCACTCAAAGGGTCTCTATTTTGTTTAAAATTGACACAATTTTAAGTGAAAACAACAACTGACATACAAAAATATAACCAAACCCATTAGGATTGTGTTGATCCTTTAGGATAACGATCCACAGGTACTTTTTGATGTGTATGATTAAACTTATCCTCAATCTAAGGCATGGTGGGACCACTATCACTCAAAGAGTCTCTCTTCTGTTTAAAATGGACAGAATTTTAAGTGAAAACAACAACTGACCTATGGAAATATGACCAAACCCACTTGGATTGTGTTTATCCTTTAGGAGAACAATCCAAGGGTCCTTTATGATCTTAAAAAGTAAACCCATCCTCAATCCAAGGCACAATGTGACCACTATCTCTCAAAGGGTCTCTCTTTTGTTTAAAATGGACATAATTTTAAGTGAAAACAACAACTGACCTACAAAAATCTGACCATATGCATTTGGAACGTCTTGATCTTTTATAAGAACTATCCAAGAGTCCTTTGTGATGAGTTAGAGTCAACCTTGCCTCAAACAAAAGCATGGTGTGGCTGGTAGCAGTCAAAGAGTCTCTCTTTGGTTTAAAATGGACACAATTTTAAGTGAAAACAACAACTAATCTACCGAAATATGACCAAAAACATTTAGATTTACTTTATATTTTATAAGAACCATACAAGGGTTCTTTGTGACATGTAAGAGTCATCCTCGCCTCAATCCGAGGCATGGTGTGGCCGGTACCACTCAAAGGGTCTCTATTTTGTTTAAAATGGACACAATTTTAAGTGAAAAAACAACTGACCTACGAAAATATGACCAAACCCATTCATATTGTGTTGATCCATTAGGATAACAATCCAAGGGTCCTTGGTAACGTGTAAAAGTCAACCCCATCTCAATTTGAGGCATGGTGTGGCTGTTAGCACTCAAAGGGTCTCTATTTTGTTTAAAATGGGCACAATTTAAAGTGAAAACAACAACTGACCTATGGAA
Source organism: Viscum album (assembly GCA_963277665.1). Lineage (NCBI taxonomy): Eukaryota > Viridiplantae > Streptophyta > Magnoliopsida > Santalales > Viscaceae > Viscum > Viscum album. Next base: position 2,128,768,461 of record OY728155.1, on the reverse strand, counting down.
AACTAATCAAACCCATTGAGATTGTATTGATCCTTTAGAATAATTATCCACAGGTCCTTTGTGACATGTAAAAGTCATCCCCACCTCAATCCAAGGCACGGTGTGACCACTATCACTCAAAGGGTCTCTCTTTTGTTTAAAATGGACACAATTTTAAGTGAAAACCAAAACTAACCTACAAAAATCCGACCATACACATTTTGATTGTATTGATCTTTTATAATAACGATACCAAGGTCCTTGGTGACATGTTAGAGTCATCCCTGCCTCAATTCGAAGGATGGTGTGACTGGTACCACTCAAAGGGTCTCTATTCTGTTTAAAATGGACACAATTTTAAGTGAAAATAACAACTGACCTACGGAAATCTGAACAAACCCATTCGGATTATGTTGATCCTTTATGATACTGATTAACAGGTCCTTGGTGATGTGTATGAGTCAACTATGCCTCAATCAGAGGCACGGTGTGGCCGATAGCACTCAAAGGGTCTCTATTTTGTTTAAAATGAACACAATTTTAAGTGAAAACAACAACTGACCTACAGAAATCTGACCAAACCCATTCAGATTGTGTTTATCCTTCAGTAGAACAATCCACGAGTCCTTTTTGATATGTACGGGTCAACCCCGCCTCAATTCGAGGTACGGTGTGACCACTATCACTCAAAGGGTCTCTCTTTTGTTTAAAATGGACACAATTTTAAGTGAAAACAACAACTGACCTACGGAAATAAGACCAAAAACATTTATATTATGTTGATACTTTAGGAGAACTATAAACGGGTCATTTTTGACATGTAAGAGTCAACCCCACCTCAATATGAGGAACAATTTTCCCGCTATCACTCAAAGGGTCTCTCTTTTGTTTAAAATGGACACAATTTCAAGTGAAAACAACAACTGACCTTCAAAACTCTGACCATACACATTAGGATTGTCTTGATATTTTATAAGAATGATCCACAAGTCCTCTTTGATGTGTACGAGTCAACCCCGACTCAATCTGAGATACGGTGTGGTTGGTAGCCCTCAAAGAGTCTCTCTTTGGTTTAAAATGGACACAATTTTAAGTGAAAACAACAACTGACCTATGGAAATCCGACCAAACCCATTCAGATTGCCTTGATCTATTATAAGAAAGATCCAAGAATCCTTGGTGATGTGTAAGAGTCATCCCATTCTTAATCCAAGGCAGGGTGTGGCCGATACCACTCAAAGGGTCTCTATTTTTTTTTTAAAATGGACACAATTTTAAGTGAAAACAACAACTGAGCTACGTAAATCTGACAAAATGCATTCAGATTGTGTTGACACTTTAGGTGTACGATCCAGAGGTCCTTAGTGATGTGTTAGTATCAACCCCGCCTCAATCCGAGGCATGGTGTGTCCGGTACCACTCAAAGGACCTCTATTTTGTTTAATATGGACACAATTTTAAGTGAAAAAAACAAATGACCTATGGAAATCTGACGAAACCCATTCGGATTGTGTTGATACTTTAGGATAATGATCCACGGGTCCTTTGTAATGTGTAAGAGTCAACCCCGCCTCAATACGAGGCATGTTGTGACCACTATCACTCAAAGGGTCTCTCTTTTGTTTAAAATGGACACAATTTTAAGTGAACACAACAACTGACCTACGAAAATCTGACCATACGCATTCGGATTTTCTTGATATTTTATAAGAACGATCCACAATTTCTTTTTTGATGTGAAAAAGTCAACCCCTCCTCAATCCGAGGCACAGTGTGTCTGGTATCACAAAAAGAGTCTCTCGTTGGTTTAAAATGGACACAATTTTAAGTGAGAACAACAACTGAACAACGAAAATCTGACCAAACGCATTCAGATTGCCTTGATCATTTATAATAATGATCCAAGGGTCCTCGGTGACGTGTAGGTATCATCCCCACCTCAATCAGAATAATGGTGTGTCTGGTACCACTCAAAGGGTCTCTATTTTGTTTAAAATGGACACAATTTTAAGTAAAAAGAACAACTGACCTACGTAAATCCAAGAAAACCCATTCGGAATTTTTTTGATCCTATAGGATAACAATCCATGGGTCCTTGGTGATGTATAAGAGTCAACTATGCCTCAATATGAGGCACGGTGTGGCTGGTAGCACACAAAGGGTTTCTATTTTGTTTAAAATGGACACAATTTTAAGTGAAAACAACAACTGACCTACAGAAATCTAAACAAACCCATTTGGATTGTGTTGATCCTTTAGGATAACGATCCAAGGGTCCTTTTGGCGTGCACAAGTCAACCCCACCTCAATCCAAGTCATGGTGTGGCCACTATCACTCAAAGGGTCTCTCTTTTGTTTAAAATGGGCACAATTTCAAGTGAAAACAACAACTGACCTATGAAAACCCAACCATACACATTTGGATTGTCTTGATCATTTATAAGAATGATCCAAGGGTCCTTGGTGACGTGTATGAGTCATCCCAGCCTCAATACGAGGCACAGTGTGGCCGGTACCACTCAAAGAGTCTCTATTTTGTTTAAAATGGACACAATTTTAAGTGAAAACAACAACTGACCTGCAGAAATCCAACCAAACCCATTCTGATTGTGTTGATATTTTAGGATAACTATCTACAAGTCCTTGGTGAGGTTTATGAGTCAACCAGGCCTCAATCTGAGGCACGGTGTGGCCGGTAGCACTCAAAGGGTCTCTATTTTGTTTAAAATGGAAACAATTTGAAATGAAAACAACAATTGACCTACGAATATCTGATCAAACCCATTCAAAATGTGTTTATCCTTTCTGAGAATGATCCAAGGGTCCTTTTTAAAGTGTATGTGTCAACCCCATCTCAATCCGAGGCATGGTGTGACCACTATCACTCAAAGGGTCTCTCTTTTGTTTAAAAAGGACACAATTTTAAGTGAAAACAACAACTGACCTACCGAAATCCGAACAAATGAATTTGGACTATGTTTATACTTTAGGAGAATGATCCAAGGTTCATTTGTGATGTGTACAAGTCAACCTTGCCTCAATACAAGGCATAATGTTCCCTATATCACTCAAATGGTCTCTCTTTTGTTTAAAATGGACACAATTTTAATTGAAAACAACAACTGACCTATGGAAATTCTACCAAAAGAATTTGGATTGCCTTGATATTTTATAAGAATTATCCAAGGGTCCTTGGTGAATTTTATGAGTCAACCCTGCCTCAATCCGAGGCACGGTGTGGCCGGTACCACTCAAAGGGTCTCTATTTTGTTTAAAATGTACACAATTTTAAGTGAATACAAAAATGAGCAATGGAAATCTGACCAAACCCATTCGGATTGTGTTGATCCTTTAGGAGAATGATCCAAGGGTCCTTTTTGACGTGTATGTGTTATCCCCTCCTCAATACGAGCTACGGTGTGTCCGGTACCACTCAAATGGTCTCTATTTTGTTTAAAAAGGACACCATTTTAAGTGAAAACAACAACTGACCTACGGAAATTTGACCAAACACATTCAGATTGTGTTGATCCTTTAGGGGAACGATCCATGGGTCCTTTGTGACATGTACGAGTCAACCCTGCCTCAATCCGAGGCACGGTGTGACCACTATCACTCAAAGGGTCTCTCTTTTTTTTAAAATGAAATTTGATGGGAATTAAAACCTACCCACTTTTTAATTCTCATCCAAAAGAATCCTTAATTACCATTCATAAATTAACTCTAAAATTACATTATTCTCTTTTGATAACTAGAACATATTGTTTTACTCTAGAACACTGAAGGAGATACCACTATGTAACACCAAATACATGATTCATTTTTTAACAATAACATATCCACTAATAACCATAAGCAAACCACTAATATAGTTTATATCCCCAATCATCTATCCAAATACACTATAGTGTTATCAATTAATTCATCATCCATATTATAGTTTTCTTCATCATCAGCCTTAACTCATATATACAATTCTAAGCCATGGTTTTCCTAAAAATTACAATTGACTACTAGAATAAACTTATAACCATTAAAAAACCTTCATAGTGTGGTTTCACTCACTCCACACCCAATCATACACAAAAAACCATTCAAACCACCTATGGTTTTCAATTATTGATACTGGTTGATCTCAACATCCGACATGATGTTTCATCACCCAAACATAGGTCCCAAACTTATTAGAGACATCCTTAGATCATTTAAATACCCACACCGAAAAATAATCATGAAATATATTAAATGTTTATGGTGGTGTCCTCAACCAATCTAAACATCCATCATTCCCTCACTCAAGCATTGGTTTACCATCAATCCTTCTAACCATTAGATCAAATTAAAACATCTTGATCCCACTTCCAAAGCATAGTATCTATTTAAATTCTCTTATAAATATAATTTATGGTATTCAACAAGGAAGTATATGATATCATGTTTATATCCACATTGATATCCTTATTCTATTTAGAATATCTAACAATGATTTACATGAATCCATGAACCTACCTATATGGTGACATTTCTCTATATCCCATGTTTCATCAATTACTATATTTAGCCTATGATTTATGTGTTAATTTTTTATGGGTATACTTGACCAAATTAGCTTATTGAGATGATGATTTTTTTGCAGGTGTTCAGGTCTGCTGCTGTAGATTTTTTCATAACAGCAGACAGGGAATTTATCGGCACTAAAGAAGCACTGATAAAGTATTAGTTTATCAGCGCTAAAGGAGCGCTGATAAAACATGAATTTATCAACAATCTTTTAGCGCTGATAAAGGGATGTTTTATCAGGGCTCTTTTAGCACTGATAAAATGATGCTTTATCAGCGCCTATTTAACACTGATAAAGGTTTCATTTATCAGTACTTTTTTAGCACTAATAAAAGCTACATTTTTCAGCGCTAAAAAAGCAATGATAAAGGCTACCCTCCCTTTATCAGAACCGAGCTTTACAACTCTTTTTTAGCGCTGATAAAGCCCATTTTGAGCGCTGATAAGGACCATTTTTGTAGTAGTGTTTATAAATAAATAACTCGATTGGCTCATCAAAAAATGATCCAAAACAAATTTTCCATCCAGAAGAAAAAGTGTTACACTATGCTTTTAGTCTAATTCTTATTTTAGGTGAACTTCATTCTAGGTGGTAAAGTATCATTATAGTAAGTCATATATATATATATTAGTATTTTATAGATTAATAATGAATGTTAATGGACCTAATTTATATTTAATGGGAATAGAATGAAAAAGTACCATGGAAATTTACACCAAGAATTGGTGGAGGATCTCACACTTATCTAACTTTTCTATTAATAATTTATCATCATGTTTGTTCAACCATATGATTTAAAAAAAACTTAAGGTAGGAAACCAGAGGAAACCCGAGTGTTAATTCTTTCAAGAGATTTAGGAATTTAAGATAAAGCTACCATTCCCTTTTTAATTTGAATTTCAAATGAAATGGTCATTACACTTTTATGACTTATTTTACATTTCTAGTATTGTTAAGGAAGTAAGAAACATGGTATTCTAACAGATTAACAAAGAGGAGGAAAAGGGAGGAAGTGTTTTATTTGGGAAGAAGTGTTCACTTTTTAATTAATTATCTTATCAAATTAACTAAAACTTTATTGAAAAATATGTTTTGAGGTTAAAGTAAAATTTTAGGCCCACACTTAGTCTTCTATATTTACCTGAATTATCTTGGAGAAATGAATTTTTTTAAAATCCCTTGATTCCATATTTTATATTTCTATGTTAATGATATTTAGTGACTAAATTATAGGTATTTAATGATTAGGGTTGAAAATAGGATGTAATATGATGAATCATGATTTGAGGGAATCTTTTGATTCATGTAAATGAAATTTCCAAAACATCTTTATACTTTGAATTCATGAAATTCATATTGATTTATTTGTTATTATTATTATTTACATGATTTATTTTCCTAGATTTTGTATTTAATTCTAGTGAGGATTTCTAGACATAAAAGTTTCTATTTCTATCTTGAGCACATTTCTTGAGAGAAAGTGGGGGATGATACTAACTAGAACTTGTATAGAAAATTTTCAAATCTATGTTTATATAGATTCACATTTAATGCAAATGAGAAGTTTTGATTGATTTAGTTCTTATTTGTGATACCACATATTACACAAATCCTTGTTTCGCCAGTAAAAAAAATAATGACCTCAATAGGAATAAGATACATTGAAAGGCAAGTATATACAATCCTACAATAATCTATGTATTTTATATGAAATTTTAGTGTTTAAATTTGGGGGTGACAGATGTCATGGTGAAAGTGATGAAGTATATTATAATAAATACGTGTATGCGGTATCATGTGGAAATTGAGAAAGGTTCATGCTTATTTATTATATTCCAATGCTACCAATCTTGAATAAAAAAAGAAAATATATAAAATGAAATAAAAATATAAAAGGTATATGACTTGTAAGGATCAAATATCATCACTATTATAAAGATTATTTAATTATACGGGGTTAGGTGTTGGATGTGATATTTTTTCCAAAAATAAAAAATCATTTTTTTATAAAAATTAGTTTAAAATTAAGTGAAAAAATGAAAAGGAAGAGTAAAATTAAAGTGGATGTACATCTTTTATTATGATTTTGTTGTTCATAACCATTACATTGATCTTGGAAAGAGAGAATTATAATTTCAATGGGATATTTTCAATAAACATTTGATATTATGCATTAAAATTTATAGTAAACATTCCCTTTGAGTCTCAACATTTTAAATTTCTTTACCCACTAAACTGATTCCATAAAGTAATTTGAACCTTATTCTAATCCTTTATACTTATTTTTGATATCTCTCTAAATAAGCTGGAGAATTTAAGCACTTTACATGCTAATGAACAGAGAGAATTAACTGATGATGTGAATATAAATCTACATGAATATGTATTATGAGTGATGAGAGAAAATGATTCATTATTATGTATATCCTGACATAGAATGTTTAATAATAATATATTAAGATTATTTAATATAAGGAAGGATAAGATTCACCATTTTCCAATGAGAGAAATTAAAATACATCAGTAGATTGGTTTTTTGAAAAGTGTGAAGTTTATTATAATTTTTTTATTTATGAAAATTTTGATTTTTCCAATAATAACTATTTGATTTTATTACTTTGAAATTTTAATATTGGAGGCATCCGTTTCCTCTGTAGTTTATTTTTGATGTTCAGTGCATGAGGACAAGCATGAGTTCAAGTGTGGGGGTATTTGATGGTCCTAATTTATTATGATTTATTTTTAAAATTTAATGATATTTAAATATCAATTACCCTATATTAATTAATTTATAATTTTATGTGAATTTTTTATTTTGAGTAATAATTATTTTTAAAAAACTATTTTGAAAAATATTTGTAATTGTTTCAAAATACTGTAGTTTTTTATTTTTGTTTAGTTAAAAAATTAATGTTTTTAATTTTCATTGTGATTTCAATTCCAATAACCCCATTACTTAAATGAGATTCTTTAATATACATGATTCTACTAACATTTTTCCATACTATCACCTACGTCCTTCTTTTGAATGCTTCTATTACCCATTCCTATGCTTTATTCATGTTGAATTATTACTAATTAGTTCCTATCACCATACACTACTACTTCCTATTTATACTATCTCTACCTAATTCCACTACTTTTGGAATACCACCAAGACCTTGCATCAACTACCAGTTATATTTCAATTATTATGATATATCCATTTGATACTATATAGATGATATAGTTTCCATAACTCCCTAGAATGGACAATGCCACCTGATCCTTCATTGATGTGAATGAAGCCACATGATAATGAATATACTGATATTTTACAAGAATTATTGACCTGATCTATATTTTGATGTTCTAGATTTTAGTGTTAAATGATAGAGTTTTCAATCCTAATGCAAGGTACACATGAAGATCACTTCTCGGGATGTAGTTATTCATGTACCCAATAATGGATTGGATATATCACATCTTTAAAGTTCTAACTCAAATTTGACTAAAAATATAAAATCTAAAAATGGAAAATTAAATCTAATGGAAGCTTTAGAAAATTCCAAATGGAAAACTAGGATATTTTTTATCAAACATTTATGAAAATTCTACATAATGATAGATATTTTCATGAAGATGATTATATGATATCAAGATTATAAAAATTCATGTTTATTGAATGAAAAATTTCATGAATTAAAAAAATAGGTACATAAACCAAGCTGTTCTTAGTAAATAGGAAGTCCATACATAAGTTCCATGTCACAGGAATCTCATAAATAATTTTAATGGAGTTATACATGCAAGGAAATCCCAAACTATGAATATGGTAATATTCAGATCTAAAAATACCCATTTAAGTAATAATTTTCAATAATCACATGAAGACGTCACATTAATTGAATTAATGTGAAAATTAAAATTCTTTTTAGAATATACCACAAGAATCATTGATGGATAAAAGATATTTAAATCTTCATTTTGGGAGGATTTTTAGAACTCCTGGAATCTTCAGAATGAAAATAGATAAACTATAACTGAATTCAAAGAGATAGAATTTAGGGTATTTGATGGATAGGCATTGGGATATATGTTTTGGACATTAGAGAATTTTTTTTCTTTTAAATACAGGGAAAAGATCATTTTCATATTTATTAGTAAGAGATGGGGAGAGGATCATTTATGACATATCAAGAGAATATCAATGCGCTGCTCTATATTCCTACTATTATATTTATAAGTTTTATTCAAATTTATCTTCTACTCCAATATTCTTATCCAATTCATCTATAATGGAATTTTAGAACTATTGGGTTATTTGGTAAGGGATAGAGAACATTTTGTAATACTTGAGTCTTTACGATTTTAATGAAAACATTATTATATTTTTATTTTTAAATGGTTTCAATATACAGTAGTATAATTAATCATAAAAGTGATTGTGTATGAATTAATTATTCAATTTCATATATTTACTTGGTTGAGGATCCAAAATCTCCATCTACATGGTTTTAAATTATAAAAATTAAATTATATTAGGGTAATTAGTGAGTGTTTAATGATTATTGATACGTGAGGATGTTTCAGTTGTCAAACATAGTTTACTTATGAATCAAAATACAATATTTGGTATTTCTAGGGTGAGATGAGGGTGATTTATAATATATTTAACATGTTAGAAGTAGGGTATACCAAAGTAATTATTTTTTATCATTTTAACACCCTAATCATTGAATAAAGTGTCAAGAGGGAATGTGATTGTAAAATCTATCATTTATCAATTAATAAGAAAAATAGATATATTTTTAAAGACCATGATAAAATTAAAAGTGGGAATCCATACCTGAGATAATCAATTCTCTATTTTTATAAATGTTTAAAAAAAATTCATTTAATTCCTCACTCTAGAAACCCAATAATACATCATTTCCATACTCACCCATGATAACTTGATTTAGAGAAGTCTTCTCCGATGTCTAACTAGGTCACCAATACTACTACATTACCTAGGAAATTAATTATCTTTTTTTACACCATACAATAATTGTGAGTCCTAAATCATGTAGGGAGTCTTAGATATAGATTTTTATCAGGGAAGGGATCAATAGAAATCTCAAGTTCACACTAAGGTGTATTTCCAAGTAGTTCTTCAGGAAACACATAAATATTTTCTTAAAAAATAGTTACATCCTCTATTCTATGTATACCTTTCCCATTCATAAGTTTATTTATTTATTTTTTGGAAGTAATATCTTTAAATAGGTTACTGGTGGAGGATCAAGACCTAATTTAGGTGATGTATTGTCCTATCTAGAGATAAGGGATTACACATATCCAAATGGAATCATAATATCTTTCTCTTAAAAATAAATATTTTCATTATAATTTGAAAGATAACCATTAAACGAATGATTTCAAAGTCAACCATATATATAATAATAAAGTTTTAAAATGGGATATGTTTATATGATATAATGGGAACTGACTGAAATATTCTTATTATAAGAATATCTCAAGTATTAGTCTTTATTGATAAATCCTTTTTATGGTGCTATGAAAATATTGAATATTCTTATAAAACATAGAAGATATAAAATATTGTAATGTTACAGAATCAAATAATGAATTTCCTAAATTTGAGGTTACGAACAATATACCTACCACAACATCTTTAGGAACTTCAACCATAACTATAACAATCTCAAAATCATGGACTTTTCCCCTTGTCCGCTACTCTGAGAGGTTCCCCTGATTCTTGGGTAATTTGTTTAAATAATTCATATCTTGATACGGATGAATCACTGAATCATAGCGATTTCTTTCTTTACCTTACATTCATGATACTTATAACCCCTTTCACTGCACTTGTAACATACTCCCAATACCATTAAACATGAACCCAGGTGTTTATTTCCCCAATTATCATATGTTTTGACTCAGATATTCCCTTTATTATTATTTTAAGCATTTCTTTTTTTATTGGTTCTCATTCGTTCCCTTGATTTTTAGATTTTCCTTCAAGATTAAGACATAGTAAACTATTTATTTTCCATGATAACACTTGATAAAACATCATCATATGATAAAATGTTTGATAAATCATTTTAATTTTGAGAATTGTGTCATGAAAATAAAATAAGTTGTCAATATTTCATTCCATATTATGTATATAGTCCATAAAAACCTAAATAATCTTTTAAAGTATGCATCATTTTCTATATCACTTTTTTCTTCAATATAATTTAAAGTGAGTACCTTCCTATCCATTTCAGATCACTATTCTCAAAGATATTATTAATATAAAAATTTTATATTTAAATTTATCGATTCTGTAAAATATATTTCATCAACCTATTTCGCATTTTGGATCAACGATCACCATTGATCTTCATCTCCATTCAGAAATTACACTACTTGAATATTTTTTTAATTTCAATTACTTCTTAAGGATATAAATATCTTTATGGGTTACATAATCAATTGTTAAAAAACCAATGAATTATAAGTTCAATTAAAATATAGAGGCTTATATCATATGAGTAAATACAATATAGTTGATTCACTCAATGGAACAACATGTTGATCTATACAGGAATTCTATTCATCCTAACATTAGTCAGCTACCCTAGTATGGCCAAGATCTACTCAGTTCCAACACCAACTATATTGCCTTGATCGATAGGGAATTTCCACATCAAAAACATGTATTTATTCCATTACTTATTCAAGGTGAGATGTCTAAACAATAAAACACAATGATTTGGATCATAATCCTCATGCATATTTATCCGTAAAATAAATATCCATATAATAGAAAAGGTTCTAAAATATCGTAATGGATTATTAGGATTATCATATTAGATATGTTGACCTAAAATATAGTTTCCAAGGTTTTTACTAAAGAAAATTTGATAAAAAATATAACATCTTGACTCTAGTAACTTAGAGATAGTGTTTACATTTTTCCTTGGCATAAGATACAAGGGATCTATCAATGTAGGATCATTTTGTTTAGTATTCATGAAATACTAGATACAAAATTTATCCCTATATTACATAGTAAATTTAAAATTATAGTATTATAAAATTATTTAATCCTTGAAATAATTCATAATATACTTTTTTATACCATTATGAAATTAAAACAAATAAATGGGTGAGACCATTTTTCAATAAGGTTTATATGGAGTGGAATTTATTATTAGTAAATAAGGTATATTTCATATGGAATAGTGTCTAATCAAATCACATTTCATTAAATCAATAACACAAGTTCAATGAATATCCATGGGAAATAATAATATAAATCACATGGATAATAGAAAAAATATCATAGTAATGAAATTCATTTATTCATACATTCATGAACTTTCCACCAAGGACTCAACTATGTAATCATGAATATTATGTCAAGGACTCTCAACCTAGAAATAATTCTTAATATATGAGTATGTGTAAACTAAATACCCATATAATTTAGCATTCATGAAGTTATCTCTCATCTGGCCCATCGATCTATCAAGGGGACATCTATAAATGGCCCCCACTCATCACTTTAATGTCTAATGAATTCCTCATATTTTTAATGATAAATAATATTCATTCACAAAATACATTATTAGTCAACCATTATCATTATTAAATCAATAACAAAAAATATTAAAATTTCCCTGATAAATGAAATAACTTAATAATTTTCCTTCAAATGATGTTGTATATAGAAATGGTATATGGTTGAAACTGTCATGACCCATCCTCGCGGCCCATACCGTGACTACCCCAAGCCTGCCTTCCATAGGCCAGGGGCTGGCGACTAGCACCAAAGGGGAATCCCTGATAAAAACGGAAGGCAATGCCTTTAACCCTATAACTCACATAGCCTGAACACAAGCAGCAGAATCATCAAGTACTAAAATAGAAAAGAAATATGTGCTGAAAGTAAGTGGGATAGTATACAAACCCAACTGAACAACAAGTATAAGTACATGTAAAAATGAAATTGCTTCTGGATCATCCATTGGGGAAACCCTACCTGAAGGGTAGGTATAGAACATGAACAAATTGTCCTTGAGGTACGACCTGTCTAGTCAATCTTTATGCAGCCTCTCGTCCATCACCCTTAGCCTCAATCACTGCTGACCGTCGTCTGCACAAAACACAACAAGGTGCAGGTGAGGCCCGTGCAGGGGTGAGTATAACAATACTCAATAGGGGACCCCGAGACCCCTGAAGGTATCCTAGAGTCCACTAAGGATAAACCACGGTAGTAAGATACAATAACGAAGTATCAACCAACCCTACTTAGGTATATGCCCATACATATACCTAAGTTACCAGTCACAGTCTGGCTCCAACTCTCGAGCCCAAGAATTACCTAGTCCACAAAGGAAGTAAATTCAATCACCTCGATGATAATGATTGTAATAAAAGACTCAACTCACACGGGTATACAACCCATGAAGAGGGATAGAGATGATTAGATGTATCCTCTGAATCATCTCTTCTGTCGAACCCACGTAGGATCCTGGAACAATATCATGACTGGAGAACCCACGTAGGATCCTGGTACAGAAGTCGTCACTGTCGAACCCACAGAGGATCCTAGTTCAAGGGTCATCGCTGTCGAATCCACAGAGGATCCCGGTACAAAAGTCATCACTGTCAAACCCACGAAGGATCCTGGTACAATATTGTCTTTGTCAAACCCACGGAGGATCCTGTCATCTCAGTCGCAGCTAGCCATAGAATTCCCGCACGTAGCACACTCGATTCCGAGAGGGTTTTCTCCTCGATCAAAGTGTCGATACATAAAATACCTTTAAGTCTTGAGTTGATGTATCTCGTAGTTCCGTCTCATCATAATTAACTCAATGCAACAGACGACGTGTCAGTCGAACGCCCGGTCTAAGAGTTATTAGAATTTCCGTTCCAGGGGACTGGTTGGTTTTTAGGTTCAAACCTACCCAACCATATCCAAACTGTGTCCAAACCTCAAGTAGAATATGCCAAAGTAATCATATCGCTCCAAGAATTCAATCGCCGCAAGCTGTTCATCGTTCAGACACCTGTAGCCCAAGATGCGAGCTAAAATGTGTGAATGGCCATAGCGGGTCTGGGTCTGGGACCGGTCCGACCAAGTCAGACCGACCCAGCCTGATCCGGTCAGAACCGAGGTCTCACCCGGTCCACGAGTGTGGCCCATCCTGAGTGGTTGGGCTAGAATGAGTGGGCGGGCCGAACCAAGGGAGCGGCCTGACCTAAAAGGGAGGCCCGACACAAAGGGGCGAACCGACCCGTGGCGGCCCAGCCGAAGGGCGGCCCGGCCCGTGGCAGCCCGGCCGGCCATGTGTGGGAGGGTGGTGCTGCCCCCCTCCTCCCCCCAGTTTTTCAAACGGAACTGGCACATTGCACCAGTTTAGGAGGCACGTGACCTGGGTGGTCCCGCTTGTCCGACACCACAGCGGCAGGCCCGACCGGCCGCCCCCGCAACACGACGACGTTGTGGTCCTCTTTCCCTCTGCATGGCAAGATGGCGTCGCGCCACCTCCGTCACGGACCGGCCTGGCCTTGGTTCCTTGGTCCTCCGTGTTGCGCGATTATGCTGTGCCTCTTCTGTCGTGGCTCGGTTTGGCTGCGGCCCTCAGCTCCTCCATGCGGCATGGTGATCTTGCGCCTTTCCAGTGACCCAGTGGCCTTGCGCCGCTGGTTTCTACTCGGTTGCCCCAACGCCAGCCGCCTTTGTTGTTTCACATCTGTTCATCAACAAATGTAATTAACAAAGGGAGTGGTTCGGGCCGTGTTCATGCGGCCTGAGCCTTCCACGTTATTACGATATCAATTGGAAAATTAATAACCAAGATCGATCGATGAAGAACAGAAGCGAGAATGAAACTTAAATCCCGTACCTAGATTTCGATGACAAATGACGAAGTCGTAGAAGACAGACATCGTGAGAGACGTACATCGTTCCTTCAATGTCGGAGGAGGAAGCACTTAGTGAAAATGAGTCGAGATGACGTCGTCGGTTTACTTCGTGGGCAGTGGTGCTTCCCCTCCTTGCCCCGAATGAAGATGAAAGAACATGACGCTCTTTGTTCTTCGGAGATGAGAGGCATTCTTTGTTGGAATAAGTCATTTCTATAAGAACTCCAAAGCTCCACCAACGAGAATAACCAACCCAAAATAAAATAACAGCTTCTCTATTATTTTATTGTTGCAATGCATTCCAAAAACAATTCAAAAGTTTTCAAATTAAATTAAGATACTTCACTTCATTAATGTGTGAAGTTGTCTTAATTAATTTGGGGAAGGAAGTTGAAGAATTCAATTAATCTATTAAGTGAATTGACACATTAATGAGGGGGAGGTGGAGAGGCTCTACAATAAATTGGGAGATCCAAGGGTTAAAGGGGGGTTAAGGGGGTTTGATACTCATATGGGCCCCACCTTACAACATCCTCCCAAGGGAGGTTATGTGGGGGTGGGATCCACCACTAACCTCCCCTTGGTGGTTTTAACTACCACTCAAATAATAATATGCTACAAATATTTTTATTTAATATTATTTTGAAACCCCAAAAATTAACTTCCAATCTCGGTAAAACGCTACTACAGTAAAGGTCTCCTTAAGCGAATACTGGTGCTGCGAGTTCAACAGTGCCCTCAGATTTCAATTCCGAGCCGCACTTCAAAGATATAAAATCCCACTCATACGTTTACTGAACCTACATAAAAAAACATCTGAAATTGATTCTGGGCACACCGGGCCTTGGAATCCGGTGCCGTTAGAAACTGCGGACTCGTAAAATTCCCATGTATTAAAAAAAATTTCCACTAGAATTCCGGGTCTTTACGTTATCCCCACCTCAGGGATTTATATCCCGGTAAGCTACAACTCACACTAATGAAACAAATGGGGGTACTGAGCATGCATCTGAGCCTCCCGCTCCCATGTGATCTCTTGGAAGATCCTATGCTGCCAGCGAACACGCAGCAGAGGTATCGACCGTCCACACAGGACCCGCTCCTGTCGATCCTCAATCACCACTGGAACCTCCGTGAAAGTTGACCCATCATCGATGTCCATCTCCCCATGGTCGATGATGTGAGAAGGGTCATGCACGTATCTCCTCAGCTGAGATAAGTGGAAGATTTCGTGGACCCGGTGCAACTGGGGTGGAAGAGCCAAGCAGTAAGCCACCTCGCCTACTCTGTTGAGGACCTGAAAAGGTATGATGAATTGTGGAGATAACTTTACACCTCGGCCAAATCTCCATATAACTCATCGAGGTGAGACCCATGAAAAGATATGGTTTCCATCCTGAAACTCCAGTGGTGTCCATCTCTTATCAGCATAGGACTTCTGCTTTCTCTGCGCAGTATTTATCCGCTCCTGGATGATCTGCACCTTCTTCGTCATAGCCTGCACCATCTCTAGTCCTACAAGTACTGACTTCCGTGGGTCAGTCCAACACAGAGGCAATCTTCATGGTTAGCCGTACAATGACTTGTAAGGTTCCATCCTGATGGTGGAGTGGTAGCTGTTGTTATACACAAACTCTACCAAGGTTAAGTGATCCTCCTAGCTGCTACCAAAGTCGAGGACGCATGCACGAAGCATGTCCTCGAGAGTCTGAAAGGACCTCTCAGTCCGACCATCTGTCTGAGGATGGAAGGTGGTGCTCAAGCGAAGATATGTCCCGAAAGCCTCCTGCAAACCCTTCCATATCCAGAAAGTGAAACGAGCATCTCGATCGGATACTATCATCGATGGCACACCATGAAGCCATAAAATCTCCCATACGTAGAGGTGTCCCAGGCTCTCTACTGAACCCTGCACTCTGATCGGTAGGAAGTGGGATGACTTGGTGAGTCGGTCAACAATCACCCAGATAGAGTCATGTACTCTGGATCTATGTGGAAATCCCATCAAGAAATCCATGTATATCCCGTCCCACTTCCACTCTGGGACCTCTAAGGGCTGAACCAGGTATGATGGAACCTGGTGCTCTACCTTCACTTGCTGACAAGTGAGGCATTGTGAGACAAACTATTCTACTTCCTTATTTATACCTGGCCACCAGTGCTATCGTCAGAGGTCTTGATACATCTTCACCACATCTACATGTACTGCTAAAAGAGATGTGTGAAACTACCTCAACACTTCCTCCTGAAGCACAACGGTTACCATGGTACATCCTATGATGAGAATGACGTGCCCCCCACCTTCGTAGAACTCATCAGGTTCCTGCCTTGTGGATATTTGAGCACATCTCATCTCACAGTCAACGTCCCCACACTGTGCCTCCCTGACTCACTGAAGAAGTGGAGGAGTGACTGTGAGAGACTGCAGAAAGGCATCTCCCTCTCTATCCACAAAGAATATCTGCAACACGGCCAGCTGCTCCGTCGCCTCTCCTAGCAGCTGAATGCCTGATCTCCTACTAAGAACATCTGTTACAATGTTCCCCTTCCCAGGATTATAGACTATCTCGAAGTCATAGTCCTGGAGGAACTCAATCCATCACCACTATCTCAGGTTCAAGTACTTATGTGAGAAGAAATACCTGAGACTCTGGTGGTCAAAGTAGACTATAAATAATTCTCGCATCAAATAGTGTTGCCTCATCTTCAAGGCGAAGACCACTGCTTCTAAATCCAGGTCATGGGTAGCGTAGTTCTACTCATGTTGTCTCAACTGCCGAGAACCATACACGATCACTGCTCGCTCCTGCATCAAGACACACCCGAGTCCGGCCCCCGATACTTCGCAGTAAATTACGTACCCAACACCCTCCTCTGGTATCCTCATGATGGGCATACTAGTCAACCTCTTCCTTAGCTCCTGAAAGCTTTTCTAGCATCTATCTGGCCACATGAAGGGTTTCCCCTTCTTTGTCAATGCTAAAAGCAGTGATGCAACTCTGGAGAAGTCTGGAACAAATCTCCGATAGTACCCAACCAGCACCAGAAAACTCTGCACCTCCGTCACACTCATGGGTGGCTCCCAAGATAGAACTTCCTCAATCCTCACTGGATCCACTACAACTCCATCCTCTGAGATGACATGTCCCAGAAAGTGTACCTCTCAGATCCAGAACTGGCACTTCGAGAGATTACCATAAAGCTGGTCTTCTTGGAGTGTGACTAGTACTACCCGCAAATGGTAGGCATGCTCCTCCTCAGTAGTGGAGTAAATCAGTATGTCGTCGATGAAGTCTACAACAAAGCGATTTAGGTAAGGCTGTAAGATCCTATTCATGAGACTCATGAACACTTCTAGAGCATTAGTGATGCCGAAGGGAATAACCAAGAACTTGTAGTGTCCATACCGACACCTGAAGGCTATATTCTACACATCCTCGTCTCAAACTCTAAGCTGGTGATAGCTTGACCTAAGGTCTATATTCGAGAACCATCGTGCTCCCTTGAGATGATCAAAGAGGTTGTCAATCCCCGGAAGTGGGTACTTATTCTTCACGGTCACCTGGTTCAGGTTCCGATAATCGACACATAGACGCAAGCTCCTATCCACCTTCTTGGAGAACAAAATTGGGGATGACCAGGGTGAAACACTAGGTCGGACAAATCCCTTACCCTGCAAGTCCTCCAGCTGTACCCACAGTTCACGAAGCTCGGCGAAATGCATCTGATATGTTCGAGTAGATATCGGTGCCATCTCGGGGTACATGCACTACTACAAAAACAGGAAATGGATGCGCTTCACTTTTATCATTGCTAAAAAAAGCGCTGATATAGGGGGACTTTATCAGCGCTAAAAAAAGGGATGATAAAGGGGCACGTTTATCAGCGCTAAAAAAAGCACTGATAAAGGCCCCCTTTATCAGCACTTTTTTAGTGCTGATAAAGGCCCCCCTATATCAGCACTTATTTTTAGCGCTGATAAAGGGGAACCCTTTATCAGTGGTTTTTTTAGTATCACTGATAAAGGGGGGATTTATGAGCGCTTTTCCCGAGTGCTGATAAATGTTAAGTTTCAAAAAAAATATTTTTTCCTGAAAAATAATATTTTGTTATATAAGTATATTTATATTGATATAAATACAATATATAATTTTTAAATATGTTATAGATACATTTAAATAAACTATTACATTTAATATATAATAAATTTAGTGAAAATGGCTTTAAAATATTTTTAAAAAATATTATTAATTAATAATTTTACAATTATTATTGATTAAAAATTATTTAATAATTATTTGAGGACACAAAAAATAAAAAAAATTAATAAAAGATCTAAAATATGTTGGAAATGTAACTCAAACTTCAAATGGACATAACTTTTGATCCAGGTGTCCGTTTGAGCTCTACAACATATAAAATTGAATCTTGCGATGAGCTCTACGCGCTGGTGACTGAGGCAAAGACTCTATCACATTTTTCGAGCCCAAAAAGGCCCAGAAGTCCTCTAAAAATGAGTTTTTCATCGGGATACCCTGATTTGTTAACATTCAATCAATTATAACTTCTGATCCGGATGTCCATTAAGCCTGTACCACATATCATATCGAATATTGTTTCATTTTATTCGATTTTTCTAGTTGTGGCATTGAAATGGGATTCTAGATTATATGTTATGGTCATTTTAACATTCTATGGCTTTTCAAATACACATATATATGTATTTATTCGTAAATATATATGTGTGTGTGTGTGTGTGCGTGTCTATGTATGTGTCTGTGTGTTATATATATATATATATATGTATTTATTTATTTAGTTACATATAAACACACATCAAATCATCTCATGTGCACCGTGGTTGTAGGCCTCGACTTCCTGGAGCTAAGCCCACCTATGTCTGCCAGCTCCCTGTGGCTGGGGTGGACGTCCTAGTGGTGGTGGTGGTAGAGCCTCGAAACATCGTCCACCACCTGCTACTCGGCCAGCTCCTCTTCCAGGTCAGCCTACTCCCAGCGGACCACCATAGTCGAACCTCTACCCCTACCTGGGAGGTCCCTCTACTGTCTTCTACTCATCTGCATGGAAGGTCGGGAAGTCACGAGCAATGTGACCCTGCCCGCCGCATGCATAACACTGCCTGCTCCTTGTATGGCTGGCTCTGTCTTGTGTGCCCCGCACAACCGAACCTGTATCCTAGGGTCGCCCACCTGACATCCTGGTCCGCTTGGATGTCTGCAACATATGTTTACATCCGGCTATAGAAAACACTGCTATGTGTCACCCTGTGGTGGGTCTTGCAGCTGGTGACGGCTCAGCTAGAAAACTCTTCACAAGAAGGGCTCGCTCTCGCACCCCCGCTTACGTCGGTATGTTGAGGGAGATCATCGAAGCCCTGATCTCATGCCTGAGTCCCTGGTCGAAGGTCTAGGCCCTAAAGAATGGGTCCCTCACCATATCCAGGGAGTAGCATGAGAGGTCGGTGAACCTCGCTAAGTACCGAGCTACCGTCATGCTACCCTGCTGTAGATGCAGTAACTCCTATATTTTCACCACACGAAGGGTGTCTAGAACAAAATCTGACCAGAAGTGACTCTCGAAGTCCCCCTAGAGTAGTGATGCCTCATCATGCACCTAGAGTACTAGACTCCACCATATTCCTTCTATTGCATGCAGGAGACTCACATCAAGGATTACCATGAGGTCGACTTGTGACCCTACCAATATGAAAACTCTCATGATAGCCTCCAGCCAATCCTCAGCTACCTGTGGGTCAATCTCTCCTCGGAACCTGGGTGGCCTCTAGCCCTGGAACTCATGAAATGCACTCTAATGGAATTCACTCTATGCTGCTAGAGTTGTTGGTATCGGTGGCCTAGCAGGTAGTGGTACCACTGGTACCTCCACTGTGATGGGGCCCTACATCGAAGCCTCGTCGCTCTAGGGGCTACCATCTCGTATGAAACTCGAAACCCTAGATGGCTGCCTTCATGGGGCCATCCTGAAAAGAAACATGTGCGCGCTGTAGTCAAAAAAATATACCTGGTGAGATGACACAAAGAAATCATGATGAAAAATTTACAAAAGAAACACACACACAATTAGTGTTTTCGTGCACTGAGTAAGAAATTAGAAGTCAAATTCCTATTGTACGGATACATCAGCCACCACACTAACACCGGTTCCCTAAAATAATAACCAAACCCCAAACACTTATCACTATTTCCATTAAAAGAATCAGATTCCATGTTATGCGGTATAACTGACTCCTCTAATACCAATTTGTCACGACCCATCCTCAGGGCCCGTGCCGTGACTACCCCAAGCCCGCCTTGCATAGGATAGGGGCTGTCGACTAGCACCAAAGGCGAATCCCTAATAAAAAGGGAAGGCGTTGCCTTTAAAACTGTAACTCACATAGCTCGAACACAAGAAGTAGAAGTAAAAAGTACTAAAATAGAAAATAAAAGTGCGCTGGAAGTAAGTGTGCCAGTATAAAAACCCATCTGAACAACAAGTACAAGTTCAAGTAAAAAAGGAAACATCTCCTGGATCATCCACCGGGGAAACCCTACCTGAAGGGTAGGTACAAAACTCTATAAAATAATCCCTGAGGTACGTCCCTTCTAGTCCAGCTCTGAGCAGCCTCCCATCCGTCACCCTCAGCCTCGATCATTGCTGACCATCGTCTGCACAGAACAGAATAAGGTGCGGGCGAAGCCCATGTAGGGGTGAGTATAAAAATACTCAGTAGGGGACCCCGAGACTCCCGAAGGTGTCCCAAAATCCACTAAGGATAAACCACAGTAATAAGATACAATCATGAAGTATCAACCAACCCTACTTAGGTATATGAACATACATATACCTAAGTTACCAGTCACAGTCCGGCTCCAACTCTCAAGCCCAAGCACAACCCAGTCCACAAATGATGTAAAGTCAATCACCATGATGATAATGATTAAAAGACAAGACTCAGCTCACACAGGTATAAAACACATGAAGAGGGATAGAGATGATTTGATGTAGCCTCTGAATCATATCCTCTATCGAACCCACGTAGGATCCTGGAACAATATCAGCGCTATCGAACCCACGTAGGATTCTGGTACAGTAGTCGTCACTATCGAACCCACAGAGGATCCTAGTACACAATTCATCGCTGTTGAACCCACGAAGGATCCCGGTATATAAGTCATCGCTGTTAAACCCACGGAGGATCCTGGTATAGTATCCTCACTGTCGAACCCACAGAGGATCCTATCATCTCAGTCGCAGCCAGCCATAGGATTCCCGCACACAACACGTTCGATTCCGGGAGGGTCCGATCCTCGAGCCAATTGTCTAAACATATACTACCACAAAGTCTCGAGTTGATGTATACTATAGTTCCATATCATCATAATGAACTCAACACAACAGACGACATGTCAATCAGATTCCCGGTCTGATAGTTATTGGCATTTCCGTTCTAGGGCCCCGGTTGGTTTTTAGGTTCAGACCAACCAGACCGTATATCAAATACATCCAAACCATAAGTAGGATATTCCAAAAGAATCGTCTCACTCCAAGAATTCCATCGCCTCAAGTGGTTCATCGTTCAGAAACCCGTAGACAAATATGCGTGCTAAAAGGAGTGAATGGCCATAGCGGGTCCGGGTCCGGTCCGACCCGGTCGGACTGACCTTGTCTGCGGGCGTGCCCTGTCTCGAGTGGTCGGGCCAGCACGAGTGGGCGGCCCGAACCAAGGGAGCGGCCCGAACCCAAGGGGTGGCCTAGCCCATGCCGGCCCGACCAAAGGGGGGCCCGACTCGCGGTGGCCCGGCCCATGGCGGCCCGACCTGTGGTGGTGCGACGGAAGGGCGGCCCAGCCCGTGGCGGCGCGGTTGAAGGGCATCCCGGCCCGTGGCGGTGCAGCCAAAGGTTGGCCCAACACATGGTGGCCTGACCAAAATGCTACCTGGCTGTGGAAATCTGGCCCATGGTGACCCAGCTGAAGGTTGGCTCGGTCGTGGCAGCCAGGCCTGTGGTGGCCCTGCCGGCCATGCGTGGGAGGGGGGTGACGCCCCCACCCCGATTTTTCTAATGGAACCTTTGTATTGCCCCGGTTCAGGAGCCATGTGACCTAGGTGGCCCCGCTTGTCTAGCTACACGGGGGCCAGCCCGACCGACTGCCACCACTCCTCCACTATGGCACGACGATGCCGCGGTCCTCCTGCCCTCCACGCGGCGTGACGATGCCACGCCGCCTCCACCGTGGCCCATCCTGGCCGCGACCCTTGGTCCTCCTCATGGCATGATGGTGCCGTGCCTCTTCCGTCATGGCCCAGTTTGGCCACAACCCTCGGCTCCCCCACACGGCATGATGATTCCGCGCCTTTCCGGCGACCCAGCGGCCTTGAGCCGCCGATTTCTTCACAGCCGTCCTGACACTGGTCATCGTTGTTGTTCCACCTCCATTCATCAACAAATTTAATTAAAAAAAAGAGAGTGGCAGGCCGTGTTCGTGCAGCCCGAGCCTTTGATTGTTATTACAATATCAATTGGAAAATTAATAACCAAATCGAATGACGAAGAACAGAAGAGATAATCAAACTTAAATCCCCTACCCCGATTTCGGTGATCAATGACGGAGTCGCAGAAGACAGACGTTGTGGGAGACGGACGTCATTCTGTCATTGTCAGAGGAGGAATATCTCAGTGAAAATGAGTCGAGATGACTTCATCGATGTAATTCATGGGCCGCAGTGCTTCCCTTACTCACCCCGGGTGAAGAAGGATGAACTTGATGCTCGTTGTTCTTCGGAGATGAGATGCGTTCTTTATTGGAATAATTTGTTTCTCCAATACCTCTAAAGCTCCACTAAATAAAATCACTAACCCAAAATAAAATAATAGCTTCTCTATTATTTTATTGTTTCCAAGCATTCCAAAAAAAATTCAAAATTTTTCAAATTAAATTAAGCTACTTCACTTCATTAATGGGTGAAGTTTCCTTAATTAATTTGTGGAAGGAAGGTGGAGAATTCAATTAATCCATTTAGTGAATAGGCACATTAATGAGGGGGAGGTGGAGAGGATCCAAAATAAATTGGGAGTTCCAAGGGTTAAAGGGGGGTTAAGGGGGTTTGATACTTGTGTGGGCCCCATGTTATAACATCCTCCCAAGGAAGGTTATGTGCGGGTGGGCCCCACCACTAACCTCCCCTTGGAGGTTTTAACTACCACACAAATAAAAATATGCTACACATATTTTTATTTAATTTTATTTAGAAACCCCAAAAATTAACTTCCAATCTCGATAAAACGCAACTGCAGAAAAGGTATCCTTAAAAAAATACAGGTGCTTCGAGTTCAACGGTGCCCTCAAATTTCAATTATGAGCACCAGTTCAAAAGATACAAAATCCCGCTCGTACGTTTACTGATCATACCGAAAAAAAACTTTAGAAATTGAATCCAGGCAGACCGGGTCTCAGAATCAGGCGCCATCAGAAACTGCAGACTCGTAAAAATCTCATCTATTAAAACCAAAATTTCCACGGGAATTCCGGGTCTTTAGAGAAACTTCATCAATGTAATATGAATTATTATAAATTCATACATGATATTAGAAATATGGGAATGAAAGAGAAAAATTATGCCTAATTAATAAGTAAGATTGATAAAGAATATGATCACATGAAAGTGAATTATTTCAAAATAAGATATAATCCATTATCAGTATAGTATGATATGTGATCATAAATTCATCCAAAATTAATGTTTTATAGTAAAAAAAGTCTTTAAAAATAAAAACATAATAAATAAGTTAAAATATTTTCTTTTAAATTTATTTAACAATGGATATATAAATCACATTTTAAAATTATTTTCGTTTCTTTATGAAAATAATACCAATTTATTTTGATATAATTTAAAATAAAAAATAACTAAACAATTGAGAAAATAATTTTCTTTGGAAATAAACATGGAAAATTTTAAAGGAATACTAAAATAAAATAATGGTCTTGTTGGTGAGAAATTCTATTTTGGAAATAAACATTAAAAATGATTCTGTTTGTAGCTTTTTTAAAAATACCAAAAGTACCTCGTTTTGAAATATAAAACAATATTCATTTTAAAAAATTATAAGGAAAGAAAAATATGGTTGAGAATGAAATCAAAAAATATTATTAGTTTAAAGGAAGACATTCTTGAAACATTTAAAAGTACCGCCACATGGATGAAAAAGAGTTAGAAGGAAAATTCTGAAACATTATTTTTTTATGAATGTCCCTTACATGTTACTCACTTGTTGATTCTAGACCACATAATAGAATAAATGGAATATAAACACATAAATACCAACATTACTAGAAGTTAATAAAATATATGGGGTAAAAATTATTATGTTTATATAAATTTACTAATAGAAATCTGAATGTAAACAATCTCAAAATAAAATGAAATTGTAACAGAGATCCTTTACAATGGGTCTCTGTTTGTTCATACATGTTTGATACTCATATATAATTAATTTAAATTTATAAATAATTTTACTATAACATTTTTTATCTATATTCCATTCATTAATTTATTTTTAAAATAATTTTAAATACATTACATGAATAGTTTTTTCTAACATCAACAAATTCATGGTTGTTTAGTCAATTTCTCCAAAATTGAATTGATATATTATTCATGTTTAATGGAGTTATGAAATGATTTCATCATGTAGAAACTGTTAAAATTCCTTGATTTTAATTTTTATTAATTATATATAATTTTATAACCATCCATTCATGTTGGTAATAGAAAAAGGTATCAAATAACATCTTAGAGGTTGTAGTCCACATGTACCCATAAGTTGCACTATCATTTTCCAATGGATAAAACGGTAAAAAGGAAGATGATATATTATATTTATAGAATAATAATTATTTTATATATATCATATATATTTCAAGATTTTTTCCTTCTTACCCATATATTTAAGACAATAATGAATAACTAATTACATAACTATGTGGAAAATGTAGGTCATACAAACACAAGTGATGTTTTTTCCGTAGTAATAAACAAAGGTGTAAAATGGTTTTCCAATAATAATGATAAAATATTAGTATATTTTTATACCATATGAATTATTTTAATATTGATACAACATATTTATAGAAATTATAAGAAGATTTTTTTATAGAGTCAGGTAACCTGATTACATCTTCTTTGGGAGACCTCATTCAGTTTACACCTAAAGCCTTAATGGGATGGAAATAGGGTAAGACTAGGAGATCAAGAATGAAGTAAGAAAACTTATATGTTTTTATACTACATTTTACTGATCAATATGGATCAATGTTTCTAAATAATGGAGGATAATATATACCCTTTTATAAGTGATGGGAGAGACACATGAAATTACTTGGAATATTTTAATAATATAAATCTATTTTCTTATCAAATGGATCCAAATTATCATAGTTATTATATTTATAAGATTATTATAGAAATTAAAATAAAAAATTAGGTTTAATAAAGTATTTTTTGTTATATTGATTACCTATCACTATATCTTTAACAGTTTTAACTCATTTTACCCTTAACTAAGGTGATAACTATTTATTAAGATTACTATTTAATTATGACCAATAATTAATTTAACATTATTAAATAATAATAATTATTATAATTAAAAATATGAAATTTATTTTACATGTTTCAGCAACCATATTTTTTAGAAATTAATTTTAATTTACATTTTCTTAACTCAACGAATGTCTTTTTAAAAAAAGGGAGTTTCAATAAATAAAAATTATTTTATTGAAAAATTGAATATAATGTTGATTAAAATGTAATTAATTATATTATGTTATATCCATTGTTAATTATTTTTATTTGAATCCAAAATAAAACAAAGAGTCTCCATGTAAATGGTTTATTTAAAGAGATTAAATAAAACTCATTTATATGAGAGGTAAAACATTACATTGATTTCCGTCATGTAAAGCATGAATTTATAAGTTCCAAATTATATTTTTATATGAATTATATTTATTTTTAATATATATGTTTCTATAATAAATGTTTCATAAACATTCATGTTATTCTTATATCATTATAATTTCATAAGAGTGACATTTTTTTGTAAAAATGGGATTTTCACTATTCACATTAAAACCAATTTTTTTTGAAAAACATCACAAATTCTTCCTAATATTTTTTTACATATTGAATTAAAAATTATAACTCATTTATTAAAATTAAATATATAATAATTTTTATTTTTTCTTATAATCATATTTTTTAATAAAACTATATGTATTATGGCATAGTTTCTTTAGAATGAAAATCTTACTTACTAAAATTGAATCTCATGTGTAATATTCTCAATTCATTCAAATATTATATTATAAAAATTTATAGAGTGTCACCACATCAAAATATATTGGTAGTTACACATTATAACTTCTTAAAGTTCCTACGTTTCTACTTCTATTTTATTATTTCTCTAATGTACCTTCACCAATCGAGTCATCCAATTCCACAATGCTTGTTCACTTGTTTTAAGAATCTGAATATGATCTTCAAAGTATGATAAATTTGGTTCTAATTATATTTCCTTATAGGTGATAACTTGTGATGTGTCTGAAATTTACTAACTAAATAATGAGATATTGATCACATTATGAATTTTATAGATTCTAGGTGGCATTTCCACTTGGTAAGGCACAAATCCAATTGTTTTTATAATTTCAAAATGATTGATGTACCAATGACATATGTTCCTTTTCCTGTCAACCTTATAATATCCTTATATAGAGATAATTCAAGAAAACATGATCTCACACATGAAATTATATGTTCTTCATTTGTTTATCCACACAACTATGTTTCCTACGTTGAGATTACTTTATATGACCCATAAACGTTCTTACCTGTAACATTGTCTCCATAACAAGTTCCAAGAGTAAAATATTAATTTCTCCAGCTTCATCCCAAAAAGCTGTTATATGATATATTTTCCCATAAAATGCTTCATAAGATTACATTTTAATTCTCTAATGGAAGCTATTATTATATGAAAATTCCACAAAAGGAAAATAATAATCCGATATACCTTGAATGTCAAGTGATAATAATATAGGCATTAATTAGAATGCATAAATAGTCCATTCAGACTATCCATATATCTAGGGATGATATATAGTTCTAAAATGTATCTTTATGTGAAGAGTCTTCTAAAGACTCTTCCATAATATTTATGTAAACAATGGGTCATGATTAGATACAATTGAATGTGGTACACAATGTAGTATCCTAAATTTATTAGTATAGCGACTTTTATGGAGATAAAGTGGTATATATTCCCTTGTAGTAATTAATTTTATGACTTTTTAAGCCAATAAATAATAAAAAATAATGTGATCATTATTCCGTAGATTTTTTGTCACTGTGTTGAAAAAGTGCATAGTAATATCATCTCATTTCAACACAAGAATAGGTAGAGGTTGATATATCCTTTTAGATTTCATATCTAACTCTTTAACTATCAAGAAACCAATAATTTTGATATATAGTCTAAAATTCCACATTTAATATTATCCCACCAATAATTATCCTTTATATCGTAATATATTTTGGTTATAGTAGGGTTTATGGAGAAGTTTGAGATATGAGATTCATCCAATAAATCTCTATTGAGACCAAGAATGGTTGAAAGACATAACCTTTTGTCAAATTTCAATATACCATATTTATAGTTGAAGTATATCAACTTCCCCCATTCATAAAATTGAATGTTTATTGATAATATTTATCATCTTGTGGGGAATTTTTTATATTTTTTAATAAGGTTTTTTTGGGAATCATGTGGAATATATGTGTTATTTCCCCTTTCATAATTATTCCCATATACAACTTACTAAATCATTTAAAAGAAGATCTATTTTTAATTATTAGTTTAGTTAAATCAATATAATATTTTCTTCCTAATGTTTCATCCACCTTATTTTCCTTTTTATTGAGGATGTGTATTATGATGTCATAATCTTTGAGTTATTATTGAAATATTTTTACTCATGTTGAGTTATTTCTATGAGAATATGTATTTGAAATGTTTCTAATATATATATATATATATATATATATTTCATATTTTTTTACTATAAAGGCAATGACTCCATATCAGTAATAATATGATTATAGATTCCAACTCAATATCCTAGGATGGATAATTAAATTCATGAATATTTAATTACCTTGAATCATAGGTAACAACTCTATCATTTTGAATAAGGACACATATAACTCCATTGTTCGATGCATCATTATATATAAAAAATTCTCTGCTTTCCAATGGTAAAGTAAATATTGGTGCATTAACAAATATTAAAATTAATTATTCCAAAAATTATAAATATTATTAAAACCATATAAAATTAACCCATTATGTGTCAACTTGTTTAATGGGTTATCTAAAAAATATTTTTTTAAAAAAATCATCAATAATAGAAAGCCTATCTAGGAAAACTTTTTGATTCAATTAAATTATTTGGTATTTTCCATTCTATCACTACCTTTTTCTTGAAAGGATCAACTGATATTATATCCATAGAGAAAATATTTCCAAGAAAATGACGTTCCTTAATCCAAAATTATTATTACCTAAAATTTCCAAATATATTAATTTTTATAAATGTCTTATGAAGAATTATGTAATGACTCTTACACTCATAACATCATTTAGAGTATATTAAGATATCATTCATAAATACAACAATGAAATTATTGAGATAATCATTAAATAATATATGCATTATATCTATAAAAATAATTGATGAATTATTCAATCTAAAGTGTATTTTTGTAAATACATAATGTACACATATCATAAAAAATATTATCTTTATAATATATTTATTCTTTACTCATAGTTGATGATACCTAAAATGAAGACCAATCATTGAAAAATAATAATCTCTTTTATTTTGATTAAAAAATTAAGCAATAATGGGTAGAGGGAACTTTTTTATTTATGGTAATGACATGGATTTCACTTTAATTGATTCACAATATATGGCCCCAGCATTAAACATTACATAATCCTGAGTTTTTTCAAAAATTTACTTTCTTTCTCATTGAGGATCTTCTCATGTTTTGTGTTTTAGATAATTAGGCCATCATTAATACATATCATCCCATAATCTTACAAGCAGATAATACCAAAACTGTATCCATTTTTTCCACAAAAGGAAACCCTTTTAACAATAAAACCTAATTTATTTTATTGATAAAAATCTTATTGACTTATTACTTTCTATTAATCCACCTTATAACCTATGAAAACATTTTAAAAACATGGAATGATCCCAAGAACTTCAATAAGGGATATAAAATAAAGAAATAAAAATGCTAGTCCATGAATACTATAAATAGATGAAATCATACATTTCACCCATAAAATATAAGCTATTTTACATAACTCATGAAATAATAAGATTCCTGAAAAACTCATTGAAATCATAAATCATAAATCTATCTTGTGGAATCTGTATCATACTTACATTGTAGCTTTCATAGCTACTTAGGGAGTAACTTTTATGGATTTTTGTGGAATACCTATCACTATATATTCCCTAAATATATTACGAGAAACCTTATCATTTAAATCCATCTCATTACCCAATGCATTGGAGAGATATCACAGGCTCAACTTCCCTAAGTTTATCATGAAACCAACTGTATACATAAGAAATGCCAAGGAACCAAAACATAAGAACAAAACATAAATCATTCATAAATGGAAAATATAATTTCCATGTTGCAATCAAAATATATCATTTCAATATATTGAAATAATTAATCCCTTATCAAAACAATTATCAATACCAAAATACATTAAAAGGGAATATGGTATTTATTTTTCTTATAAAAAAATTAATTCTTATAGAGGAAAACAAATATCAAATAATGATTACAATGGAAAAGAAGTCGTTTCCACTGTATATGTGAAAAAAACATTCCTTTTGTCATTTTTTACAGAAAAACAAACAATACATATAAAAATATTCCTTAAAAAATAGTTATTGAAATTAAATATACAAATAAAATATAATATGTTCAAAATTAATTTCACTTTTAAGAGTTTAATGACATAATCAAGATGTATAATTTTAACCCAAAGAATGGAAATTGGGTTAAGAAATTCCCTTACCGTGAGTCCGACTCATCACGTACAATATTTATATTCCAAAATAATAAACTTTGATTAATTTATACTTTATTTATAAACTTTTAAAGTTTATTATTTATTTTATATCACTTATTACCTTGTTATAAAAACTACATAATTATTTATGTTTATAACAGATATTTTGTTGATATTCGGTACTTGAGTCAAAAATTAACTTGGTATGATGTCAATAGTCCATGTGGTCATAAGTACATTATCTACAGAATGTAAAACATTACATAAATATCTTATATATTGATTTTATATGCATTTATAATAATATTTTAATAAAAATAAAAATACCGTTCATGGAGATGGTAGTCCGTATGTACGCATGAATGATATTTTTGTTTTTCCCGTCATATTGAAAGAGTGATATTAAATGAAATGATTATAAATATGTATACATATGTAATATCATTATATAAGAATTAATATTTCATTTATATAATATATTTTTACTAATGAAATCTTGAATATATTCCTTGTGATGTGTGAACGAATCACATCATTTTGAGGAGGTGATAGTCCATAAGTCCCAAAATGAAGTTATCATATAACAACAATATATAAAGCATGGTGGTATGTTTAATATAAAATATATAGAATATGAAATAGGTTAAAATATAAATAATAAAATATTATTTGGAAATAATAATGGTTTTAAGATCATTCATGAGGGTGTAAAGGGAAAATGAACAAAAACATTATTTATAAAGGTGATTAACTGATATAACTTGGACAACAATTTAGTTTATTTGATCAAGAGGAGGTGATAACTGAAATGGATATGATATATTACATAAGAAAAATAACAATCCAGTATATACATTATTTTTTAGTAATCATGCATTGATGTATGAAATTTATTAGTAAAAAGTAGAAAAAGAAATAAATTAAGAGAGGTACCTCGAGAAAACTACCTCTTGACTAACCCCTCATTGAAAGACACTTAATGACCTTGGATTGGGTCTTTTGGTGAGACCAGTAGCACTTGGACGTGGGGATATTGGGGAGGATATCTTTGGTCAGATATTTTGGGATCTATAAGTATTTCTAGGTCGAAATAGGGTGGTGGAGAGGTAGTATTTATACTTAAGGATAGGTGGTTTCAAGTGATTAATTTATTGATTATTTCAAATTAAAATACAACCGTATAGAGGTTTCATTAATTTATATGACTTTGGATTGTAACGGTTGTTGTATAGGATGGTTAGGTTCAATACACACCTATAAAAACCATTATATGTTATATTTTTTAGGTATTTTAAGCTTTTAACTTTTAACTTTATCCCTTGTCAAAATTTTACTTTTACTACGGTAAATAACTTTTTTACCATGGTAACTTTTATATACCTAAAAATAAAATTAAACATAAATTTTTTTTTGGTCCTTTTGATTAAAAATATGAAATCCATTTCATCTAATTAAATACATATAATTTGAAATTTGTTTTTAAAATTAATTCTGCAAACAAAACTAAAAAAGGTTTTAAAAGTGAAACATTTAAAAGTTGGAAATGTTATATATATATTTTCAACTTGAAATTGATTACAATGAAATAAATTGTATTAATTTAAATTTTTTTAAACTCTAAAAACAATTAAAAGGACAATCTAAATATATAAATAAAGTAGAAGAAAAAGAAGTTTTTAATTAAAATGCAGTATTTTCACTATTCATTAAAATATGAAAGTTATCAGAAAAATACCAAAAATTTATACAAACTAAATTTTAATTTCCATCTTCCAAATAAGAATTTTATTTATTAAAATAGAAAATATAAATCTATTAATAACTATATTTAAAATGGATGATCAATAAAAATTTGGTAAAACCACCTTTTAAAAATATTAGAGCTTTTATGACTAAAATTGGATTTATTCTCATTTTAAGCCTATAAAATTTATTATATGAGTGTAAAATCATTTAATAAACACGTTTGAACATAATATAGTTAATTATATTCATTCTATCTAATATTATGGATAGCTTATAACTACCATTTAAACTAATAATATTAATAATGTAATGTTTTTCAATATAACTCATTCTTATGTGCAACATAAGATTTCTAATAAACCCATTATTGCATGTTGGGTATGCTGTCAGACATATAATCCAATTTAAAGTAAAATTAATATATAATTCATAAATATTAATATATTTTGAAATGTATTATTCTATAATTACCTAGGATGTTACATCCTTCCCCCTTTAGAAAATTATATCCCCACAATTTTATTCAGTTATCAAATAATTGGGGGGGGGGGTATTTCTCCCTCATAGCATTTTATGATTCCCATGTTGTCTCTTTTATCATATGAGTTTTCTGGAAAACATTAACCTAATGAACCACTTTTTTCCACAACATGTTCTCTTTGCGGTCATGAATTTGGACTGGCTATTCCTCCTCCCAATCCACTTTTTGGTATTTTCAACTAACACTTTTAAAGTTAAGTGTGAACCCAAAAAATTACAACCAAATTAAAACCATTAAAAAGTAAAAGACAACCAAATCAAAACTATTTATAGATTACCCTCCCTAGAACCTACATCAATAAAAAAATCATCCACCTTTGTATGGCCACTTGGCTAGTTGTCCCATGCAGTGTGGAATGGGCCCAATACCGATGGCAAAAGACATACCCTCTCGATTGTCCAAATACTGATGGATATGTGCTGGTGGATGCTTCCTGCTCTGAAACCACATCTGAGAATGATCCTTGCAGTATGATTGATGACTTTCACATTAAAAAACTTAACAGAAAACCAGAAGAACTTATGAACTGTAACTAATTTAGTCAAAGGCAGCATGAAACATTCACATGGAACACTGTCTGACTCGACTTCTCATGAAAAGTCGATTACCTGATTCCACTAGTGTCATTTTCCTGGCCTGTCCCCTCAAGGAGAGGGGAGGATAATTAGAAGTATTCTGGATGAGGTCTCATAACAAGGGACACACCTCGTTTCCAGGACTTGATCGATGAGAGGAAGAACCACCAACCAAGAAGAGTGGAGCAATTGGTGTTTCAATTCCTACAATATCTTATACTAATTCTTGTCCCATAAACTTCCTTCCACCTAATTCATCCCAAAAAGATGAATTTCAACAACACTTTACATATAACCCCTCAAATAGTTCCATCTATATACTAGAATGAAAACTGTTATTATAAGAAAACTAAACCAAATAAATTTGTTAATCCAAACTTCTCTAGTAATCCATTGAACAAGATCATAACATATCTTCTAATGTCTGAATTGTTCGTTTTGACTGCTTAGCTGATTGAGGATGAAAATATATAATGAAATTTAATTTAGTACCCAATGACTTCTAAAGGCCTTTCCAAAAGTAAGTAGTGAACATGGGACCACGATTAGATATAATGAATAGAGGAACTCCATATAACCTGACTATCTTTTTAAGATACAAAAGAGAAATTTTATCTAGAGATAAAGTACCTTGAATTGGAATAAAAAGATAAAATTTAGTTAGTATATCAACAATAACCCAAATTACATTGTAACCTTGAGAACTATTTGGTAATCCCACTACTAAATTAATTGATATATTTTCCTATTTCCACTATGGCACTAGAAAAGGATGAAGAATCCCCTTTGGAAACTATCGTTCTTCTTTCACCTTCTGACAAGTCAAACACTTTATAGTAAAGTTAGAAATATATCTTTTAATTCCATCCCACTAGTAATACTTTGGATAGAATCTGTACATCTTAGTACTGTTGGGATGAACTAAAAATGGAGAATTATGAGATTCACATAACAACTATTTATTCAACTATAAATGACAAGGCACACATAACCTATTCCCAAATCTCAATACATAATTTTTATCAATATTAAATTTAGTTAAACTACCCCTGTGAACCAATTTTTAATTTTTCAAAAACTAATTATCTACTTTATTCCCTTTATTAATTCTATTTTATAGGGAAAATTTCATTGAAACCTGAAACAAAATAGAGGAATTTCTTACACCAACAAATTCCATGCCAAAGTTCATAAAATCCTTAACCAAAGGATCACATTCCAAACATAACATGGTTAATGTAGAAATAATTTTTCAGCTCAAGGATTCAAAAAATTTATTTTATTCTTCCAAGATGGAAATGAATCATTCAAGGACAATATTTGATTAGTTCCAACCATCATATCTATCTCATGTTTAATTTTTTCTGAGGAATATATACTTCAAACTTTTTGGGTCAGAATATATTTCAAAATTTACTCCATACAAATGATGTATCTAACTTTTTAAATAAAAAACAACAATAGATAATTACAAATCATGACTACGGTAATTTAACACATGAGTTTTCAACTGATGTGAAGCATAAAAAATTACCTGATCATTCTACATTAGGACAAAACCAATTACATTCAATGAATCATCAATGTAGATTAAAAATTCACTTTTTATAGAAGGTAGTACCAAAATTTGAGAATTCAAAATATTATTTTCAAATCCTGAAAACAATCGACACATTCATTTGTCCATATGAACTTGACACTTTTTTGAGTAAACTTAGTCAGTGGACTAGATAACTGTGAAATGTTTTCAACATACCTCTAGTAATAGCCTTCTAAACAAGAAAACTACAAATCTTGGTTATATTTGTGGATATTGGCCATTCTTCATCAACTTTTTTTAGAAGGATCAACAATTATGCCATATTTAGAAAAAATGTGACCAGGGAATGAAATATTTTTTAATCAAAACTGACACTTGATTAATTTCCCATATAGTTTCTTTTCTTTTAGGGTCTTCCAAATAACCCATAGATGACTTTAATTCTCTTATTCACTTTTAGAATATATAGAAATTTCATCAACAAACACAACCAAACACTTATCCAAGAACATTCAGAATATTATATTCATAAGATCCATGAATATAGTAGGTGCATTAATTAACCCAAATGTCATAACTAAAAATTCATAATGTCTATATATAGTACAAAAAACAGTCTTCAAAATGTCTTATTCCTTTAGTTTCAACTGATAGTACCCTGACCTCATGTCATCCTTCGGAAAATTTTATGTTCCTTGGAGAAGATTAAAAAAATCATCGATATAAGGTAATGGATACTTATTCATAACAGTGACATTATAAAAGGATCTATAATAAATGAAATGTATCATTGAACCATATTTATTTTTAAAAAACAAGATATGATCACCCCATGGTTATGTGATAAGTTGAATGAAACCTTTATGTAATAATTTCTGTAACTTCTTCTTCAACTCTAAAAGTTAAATTTTATCTATTCAGTAAGGGGTTCTTGAAATTGTATTACAACTAGGAACTAATTCAATAGTAAATTAAACTTCTCTATCAGGTATAATATTAGGAAAATCATTAGAAAAAACATCAAGATACTTATTTCCATTGGAATATCATTAATATGAATAGTTCCCTTTTTTCAACAATATGTACAATGTAGAATTCATTTACATATTTTAATATTTTTCTCAAATTCCTGATATGTTATCAATGGTAAGTGTTCATTCTTTTATACAAACTGAAAGTCTTTCTAAAAAAAAATCTTTAACTCTATAGTCAATCTTAGAATCATACATAGAAATCCAATCCATACCAAATATAACATTAAACTCTACTAGAGGCAAAAACAAGGTTTTTAGGTAAATTATTTCTATAGAAAAAAACATGAAGATTCTTATAATTTCTTTTTTGCATTAAATTTCCCCCAGGAGTTTTTACCATAAGTTCTGGATTCATTTTAAGGGGGAATTTCCAATCTATTTGAAATTTTTTCAAAAATGAAATAATGTGTATAACCTAAATAAAA
This sequence comes from Viscum album, assembly GCA_963277665.1. Classification (NCBI taxonomy): domain Eukaryota; kingdom Viridiplantae; phylum Streptophyta; class Magnoliopsida; order Santalales; family Viscaceae; genus Viscum; species Viscum album. Next base: position 2,128,731,963 of record OY728155.1, on the reverse strand, counting down.
AAACACATTATCATAATATAAGTAAACAAAAATTATGTCTGATACCACTTTATTTCATGGACCAACATCTTCTAATGTAGTTGCAAAGGATTTCACCACACCATTCTTCTTATAGTTTGGATGATTCCCATTATTCGAGTTCATCACCAGAAACTTGTTTTCATAATGAACCATATCATTGAACATAATTAATTTTACTAACTGTAAATCAGATGTTGTATTACCACTGAAATTATATTTTTCAGTATAGTTATGAGACTTATGCCCCATTTTACCACATTATAATCACTTACCATAAATTAGAAGGCATTCCATAATGTTTTTTATTACAATTTTCACAAACTGTTAATTTATTTTTCTTACCATCATAATTTTTTTTGAAGAATTATCCCCTTTCATCTACCAACTCAACCTCTTATTGTTTTTCCTAAGAACACATGATCATCATAAAATTCCATTTCCACCTTCTCCGCACATCGAGCAAGTTTTTCATAACTTTTTAATTCATGATAATCCAAAGCTCTTCGATAGTTTGGATTTAATATTGAGTAAAAAAGATTGATTTTAATATCAAGATCCCAAATGAAATTTGGATCACACTATGGAAGTCGAGTGAATTTTTCTTCATAAGTATCCACCATGTCATCCAATTGCCTTAATTCCAAGAATTGTTTTTCCATCCTAAGTCGAACTGCCTTAGGAAAATATTTATCAAGAAACATACCTTTGAATTTATCCCAATAAAAATAATTAATATCCTCATTGTCCATGATATTCTTAACTATAATACACTACTTATCATCTTCACCTTAAAAATGGTAAACAACAAGACTAACATTTTGATTATCTGAACACCCCATGACATCAAGAATCTTTTCAATGGATTTAATCCACCATTCACCTAGAATAGGGTCAGATGATCCTTTGAATAATGGGGGATGTTGCTTCATGAAATGATCCACTACCAACATGTTCCACTATGGTTGATCTGGATGATCTCATGCATGGATACCACCACCATTTATAGCCCGAGTCAGTTGTGACATCAATACAAAAAAATGTTCAGTTCTGATTACGACCATATGGTGATGAATATTTGGAAGGTCGTTTTCATCTATATATAGTCCCATCATAGCTTCCCTGTTTCATTTGTGGAAAACCATTCAGAGTATACATATCTTAGATGAATAAACACGTTAATATTAAAATTCTATATCATTTCAATTAGATAACAAAGTAAAAATCATTTGGGGATACTCTATTAATATTATTCTAACCCTTAAATTTATCTAACATGACCTCTAATAATAACTATATGTCCCCAACCATAAACATTACATAATATTGAGTATAGTAAATAATTTACTTTGTTTCTAATTAAGTATATTTTTAGGTTTATAGTTTCAGATAAGTAGGTCCTCATTAATACATACCAACCCATAATCACACAAGAGTATACTACCAAAATATTAACCATTTTTTCTACCAAATGAAACCCTTTTAAAAATAAAACATGATATCTTTTTGTGATAAAAATATTATTGACTTATTAATTTCCCTTACTCATCCATAAATCCTATGAAAGAATTTTAAAAACTTTTTATGAGAAGAAAAATATCATTAAGGTAAATTAAATAAGGAAAGAAAAATATTAGTCCATGAATACTATAAACCCATGAAATCATACTTTTCAGCCGTAAAACATAAGATTCTTAACATACCCCAAGAAATCATTAGATTCCTGAAAAAATGATGGAAATCATAAATCATAAAGGTAACTTGTTTCATCCATATCATATATATATTGTAGATTTCAAATCTATATAGGGTGTAACCTTCATGGTTATATTTGGAATGCCCATCATAGTATATTCCCTAAATCTCTTAGGAGAAACCTTATCATTTAACTCTATCTTATTACCTAATTAATTCAAGAGTTATAACAGTCTCACTATCCATCATTTTATCATGTAACCAACAGTATACATAAGAAATTCCCAAGATCAAAAACTTAATAACACAATATAATTCATGCATAAAGAAAAAATAGCATTTCCACATTGCAATCACAAGATATCATTTCATGATATTGACATAATCAATCCCTTCTCAAAATAGTCTTAAATACAAAAATACATGAAAAGTTAATATGGTATTTATTTTCTTATTAAAAACATTATGTCTTATATAGGAATCCAAATATCAAATAATACTTTTGATGGCAAAGAAGTCATTGTCGCTATATACGTTAAAAAACATTCCTTTTGTCATTTTGGACAGAAAGTAAAACACTCCGTATAAAGGATTAATAAAAAAATTTAATTAAATTAAATATATAAATAAAATTTAAAATATTCAAAATTCATTTCACACATAATAGTTTAATTACATAATCAATATATATAAACATAACCCAAAGAATGGATATTGGGTTAAGAAATTCCTTTACTGTGAGTCTGACTTGTCATGTACTATAATTATATTCCTAAATAATAAAATTTTATTAATTTATACTTGATTGAGATCCTTTTAAATTTTATTATTTATTTTATATAACTTATTACCATGTAATAATAATTACATAATTATTTAAGTTCATATCATATGTTTTGTTGATATTTGGTACTTGAGTCGAAAATGAACTTGGTATGACTTCAATAGTCCATGTGGTCATAATTACATTATATAAAAAATATAAAACTTGATATTAATATCTAATATATTAAATATATAAGTACTTATAATATTGTTTTAAGAGATACTAAAACCATCATTCATGGAGACGATATTCCATACGTGCGCAAGAATGCTATTTCCGTTTTTCTTGTCGTATTGAAAGAGTGATATTAAATGAAATCTCTATAAATATGTATAAATATATAATATAATTATAGTATAATAAATATTTCATTTATATCATATATGTTCACTAAAACAATCCATAATACATTCCAAGTAATGTTTGAACAAATCACATCATTTTGAGGAGACGGTAGTCCACACGTCCCAAAAAAGAAGTTATTGTATAACAACAATATGAAAAGAATGGAGTTATGTTTAATATAAAATACCTAAAATATAAAATAGGAAATAATAAACGTATTAATGTATTATTTTACCAATATAATGGTTTTAAGACCATCCATGAAGGCGGTAAAGGAAAAAATAACTAAACCATTAATCACAGAGGAGATTAACCGACATAACTTAGAAAACAATTTAATTTATTTGAATAAGAGGAAGTGAGAATTGAAATGGATATGATATATTACATTAGAAACATAAAAATAAAGTATATACATGATTGTGTAGTAATAATTCATTGATGGATGAAGGATATGAGGAGAAAGTAGAAAAAGAAATAAATTAAGGGAAGTACTTCGAGAAAATTACCTCTTGAATATCCCCTCCATGAAAGACCCTTGAGGACCTTTGATTTGGTATTTTGGTGATACCATAAGAATTTTGACGTGGGGAGAGTGAGTATGAGTGGTTTGGGAAAATATTTGAGGAGCTATACGGATTTTTTGGTATAAATAGGGTGGTGGAGAGGTGGTATTTATACTTAAGGAGAGGTGGGTTCAAGTGATTGACTTATTGATTATATTATATGAAAAGCCAACCATATAGAGGTGAAATTATTTTACATGAATTTCTAATATAATTAATCTGTTATAGTCCAATTATGGTCAATTAATACCCCAAAAAACCATTATATTTTGTGGTTTTTAGATATGTTAAGATTTTAACTATTAACTTTATCCCTTGTCAAAATTTCACTTTTACTACGGTAAATATTTTTTTACCACGGTAAATTTTTTATAAATAATAATTAAATTATTCTTAAAAACTAATATGGAACTTCTTATTAAAAATATGGAATAAATTTTATCTAATTAAATTCAAAAAATTTGGAAAATATGATTTAAAATTAATCCCACAAACAAAACTGAATAACAGGTTTTTAAAGTGAAACATTCAAAGGTTGGAAATGATTTTATATCTATTTTAAACTTGAAATTGATTACAATGACCTAAATTGTATTAAATGAAAAAAAAATTTATTAAAATCTAAAAACAATTATAATTAAAATATAAATATATAAATAATTTAGATGAAAAATCAGTTTTGAACTAAAATGCAATAATTTCACTATTCATTAAAATACGAATGTTATCATAAAAATACAAAAATTCTATCCAAAATAAATTTTTATGTCCGTCTTAAAAATAAGAAGATTACCTTTTAAAATAGGAAAAATAAAATTTTCGAAAACTACATTGAAAATGGGTTTTCCATAAAAAGCTGGTAAAACTACCTTTTAAAAATATTAGCGCCTTTAAGCAAAAAAAATTGGATTTATTCTCATTTTTAGCCTATGAATTTTATTTAATAAATGTAAAAACATTTAATAAACATGTATAAACATAATATAGTTATTTATAAAATTTTTCTATAATACTATGTCTAGATGATAACTACCATTTAAGATAATAATATTAATAATGTATTATTTATCACTATAACTCAGTCTTGTGTGCAATATAAGATTTCCAATAACCCATTGTTGTGTGTCGCATATTCTATCATTCATAGAATAAAATTAAAATTAAAATTAAAATCTAATTCATAAATATTAATATATTTTAAAATCTATTATTTTATAATTATCTAGGATGTTACAAACAACCTCATATACTCATTTTTCTTCATAAAAAAACATGGGCTCCCCATAGTGAACCGCTAGGGCTTATAAATCCATTATAACTCACGTAGTTGTTTTAGAGTTCCATAAATTCAACTATTATCATCCTATATGTTTCCTTAGATATAGTAATTTTCTCAGGAATGAGACCAATAAAAAACTCAACCTCACGCTCAGGTGGATGTCCAAGAACATCTTTAGGAAACTGATCAATTTATCCATAGACAATCGATGAAACCTCTATTATAAGGATACCTTTCCCATTCACATGTTTCTTTATATCTTTGTGTCTAATAATTTCATTAAGGAGAGCTACTCGAGGTGGATCCAGACCTGATTTAGATGAGGAATCCTTCCCTATAAAGACATGTAATTCCACATCTTAGTCACTAATCAAAATATATTTCTCTTAACAATATTTTTTTTCAATGTAATTTAAAATACAATACATACCAAGGATTAAATAAAAGTATACCACATGTATAATAATCACCTTTTTCAAATAGGTTATTTATATGACTCATAATTCTATGTCACTAAAAGATCCTTTTTGCAGTAATTTTTTCTGCTAGGAGTATTAGTTGAAAACTCCCTCATTATGTTTTTAGGGAGTATCTAATTATCATGGAAAACCTAGATGATATAAAAGAATGCATAGAACTAAAATCAAATAAATAATTATATAAATATGAATATATGATATAAGGTCCTTCCACTACCTCATTAATAACTTCAACCTCAGCCATAATAATCACAAAATATTGGCCTTCTCCCCTTGGAATCTTATATAGGAGGTTCCCTTGACTCTTGAAACATTGTTTTAAATAATTATCCACCTAATTAATACTAATTAACTAGATATTAGTGGTTTCATTATTTTCAAAACATTCAAGAAATATATAACACATTTCAACACATTTTAGATAGACTCACATTCTCATTATGAATGTACCATAGTGTTTCTTTACACAAGTATCATATTATTTAAACCTCATATTCCCTTTATTATTATTTGGAATTTTTGATTTTTTATTATTTATTTGTAAACCTACTATTTTCTTGATTTACTTTGATGATATAAAGGTTATAAATTTCGTTCTCTTCCTAGATGGAACTTGATATTATGTCATAAGATGATGAAAATGTTTAAATAACTAGTGGCCCTATCATACTCACCTATATTTCATAAAATAAATATTTAGTATTTTCTTGGATTACATATATAGTCTAAAGTATCCCTAGATAATATCGTAAAGTTAACTTCGCACTCATCAACACTTTATTTGTACTTGTCCTTTATAGTGTGGATCTTCCTCTCTATTTCAACATGTTGTTCTTGAGGAAAGTATTTATCAAATAATATCACATTAAAAGTTCTTCATTATAAAAATTATATTTTATTGAACTCTTTAGTGTTCTTATTTAATAACCACCATTGATCAGAATCTCCATTTAGAAAATACACTTCTATAATAACCCTTTCCCTTTGATTAATTCCATAGGATAGAAACATATTTTTATGGAACATAATACATTATTCATATACCAATGGATTTTTTGTTCTATTAAATTATATAGGATTCTATCTCCTCATGTACTAGGTTATTCATCATAACCCAAGCCATTTAAAGTAATATATCCATGATCATCTTAGTTACAATGCCATCAGTATTGGATTACTCAGTAGAGAAATCCCTACATTGATTATGGGTGTTGTTTCCACTTAATACACTCAGTTCCATCACTAAACATGGGAACATATCGAGTTAGATCATAATATTCATGAATATTAAGCAATTAAATAAATATCCCTATAATTGTAAAAGTTTTCAAATAGCCTAAGGGATTATTATAATTAACTAGTTAGAAGTTTTTATTTAAAAAATATTTCCCAAGGTTAATACTAATCTTTATTCAATACCAACTATAACATCCCCACTCTAGAAAACCATTGGTACTGTTAACTTTGTTACATCAGTATAAGATATATGGGATCTCATCATACAAGATTGATCATTTTCATAGTCATGGAAAGCAAGATATAAATATGATTCAAATATTACATTGGAAATAAAAAAACATTCCCTAATAAGCATTCTTGCATTATTGAAATATTTATAATCTCCTTCTTGATATACCAGGAAAAAGAAAAAAAATACCAAGTTGGATCATATGCTCAGTAAGGGTAAGATAAAAGAGAAGTTATTATGAGTAAACAAAGGCATAAAAAATATGGTAGTGGAAAATCGAAAAATATTCAATTCAATTAACTACTTGAGTTTAAAAAAAAATCATGAATAATTTTACAATTGAAATCAAATGGATAATAAAGATAAAATTATTAATAAATGAAATTAATAAATATAGATATTCATAAACATTCCATCAAGGACTCATCCAAGTTATCATTATTCTTACCATAATGGTCTCTCAAACAAGACATCAATTTTAATATATGGGTAAATATAAACCAAATACCCATATAATATGGAAATATATAATTTTTTATCATGAAACCATTTGATGCATCTATGGGATTTCCATTACTAGGACTCACCCAAAAATTTCACATACTATGAATTTTTTATATTTTTAATGATCAATAAAATTCATTTTCATAGTTAAATATGTGTTTAAAATTTTCCATATTGATTTAAAAATATGGCACATCAATACTTCCCCCATTAAATAAAATAACATACACAATAATATTACTTTAACTAATACTATATATAGATATGTTATACTGTTGAAACTACATTAAAGTAAAAGAAATGATCTTCAATTCATCTATGATATTAAAAATGTTTACATGAATGATAAAAATAATGTTCAAATAATAATAGATATCTATAGAGAATATGATCACACAAAATTGACTGATCTCAAAATGAGGTAGAATTCATTATCACTCAAGGGTGATATATGACAATTGATTCATTAAAATTGAATAGTTTTTAGTAACACAAAGACATTAGAAAATAATTTACAATAAATAAATTAAAAATACTATCCATATATATATATTTTTAAGAGGAGAGTTATAATATACATTTCAAAATTCTTTTTCACTCCTTTAAGAAATTAATTACACTTTACTTTGATATCATTTTAAATAAAAATTCCAAAAATATTGATATTTTTTTAAATTAACATGGGTATATTTAATGTAATATTAAAATTAAATAAAATTCTTGATAGTGGAAAGTTCCATTCACGAGGTAAACTATAAAAAATGATTCCTTTCATGATTCTGGTAAAATGTACAAAAGTACCACATTGAAAAAATGACAAGAAGATTCCATTTAAAACCTTATAAAGACGGAAAAATATGTTTGAAAATGAATTCAAAAAATCATTGGAGTGAAATAATAAATTGATTGAAACATTTTAAATGGAATCAATATGGAAGAAAATGAGTTATAAGAAAAAATATATAACAATGATTTTTATAGGAATATCCATTACATTAAACATAATTATTGATTCTTGATCAAAAAAGAGAATAGATGTAATATTAACATGTAAAAAAGAACATAACTAGAGTTAAATAAAATATATGAAGTGTAAATGAATAGGATATTATACTTTTCCCAATGTAAATCTGAACAAGAATAATCCCAAAATAAAATGAGTAGGTAATAAAATCCTCTACCTTGGGTTTCTCTTTAGTATACATGTTTTGTATACATTTATAATGAATTTAAATTTATTAAATACTCTATTAATAAATTTTTTAATCAATATTCCATTTTAGGTTCTTTTATAATCATTTTAAATCTATTCATTAAATAGATCTTACATATGTTGTCCACATTATAGATTTTTTTTTCCAATTTCTATAAAATTTTTTTTATATATTGGTCATAGTTAAAAGTGTTATAAAATAGATCTATAATATCTAAAATTTATATAATTTAATGTATATGTTGTTTATTCATATATTAAATGATAAAATAATACCTTCATATTGGTAATGGAAGAATGAATCACATCACTTCGTGGAGGTGGTAGTCCATACGTATGCATGAGTGACATTATCATTTTCTTGTTGCTATAAGTGTAATAGGGTATATGATATTTGTTTTTATAAATTAATTATTATTTTTTAAATATAATATATATTTCATTAATTCCAATTTTATATAAATCCACAGAAATCAGTGATGAAAAATTAATTGCACTGGTATTTGGGGAGAGTAGGACATACATATGCACGGGCAATGTTTTCATTTTACAAATGATAAAAAGGAGGTGGAAAATGGTTGTAACATAATCATTATAACATATAGATATTTATTTTAAATTTCAATAAATATTTTATTATTAACACAATAGATTTAAAGGAATTATAATAAGAAATAAACATTGAATGTTTTGGGTAAGATGATTACCTCTTCTTTGAGAGACCCCCTTTGGAATAAACCTTAATCCTTTATAGGATCAACTTAAGGTAAGAACATGGTCACAAGAAAGAAAGTAAGAAATATAGATTGGGTTTTGAGAACATGTTTCCTAATATATAGTTATCAATGTTTTTGAATAATAATGGAGAATCTGTTCCCTTTAATATGTGAGGGGTCCGAGACACATGAAACTATTAAAATGATTTTAATAATATAAAGACGTTTTCAAGTTCAAGTGGCACAAAATTTTAATTTATTATAGAATGATAAAGTTAAGGTTTAAATAAAACCAACCAATGAGGTTTAATAATGTTGTTTATGTTATCTTATAGATTAATACGTTTATTTTAAAACATATTATATGATTTTATCCTTAACCTAGGTGATAAATATTTACCACTGTTAATTATTATAATGAAAAAAATAAGTTAAAAGTATAATTTAATATTAATTTTTCTTATTAAAATTATGGCTATAATTTAACATGATTCAAATCCTAGATGTGGTATAAATAAATTTTAATATATGTTCAGAAAACACAAAAAACCCATTTTTAGAAATATGTTTACTTTAAGAATAAAAATTATTTTATAGAAAAATAGAGTATAATGTTGATTGAAATTGAATTAATTCGATTATATTAAATAAAAGAAAACTTAAATGTCTTTAAAACCAAATAAATAATGAAAGTTACCTTATAAGAACATGATTAAAATAAAATAGCTAAAAATAGCTTTTATTTTAAAAAAACATTACTTAGATTTCCATAATGTTAAGTATCTATTTCCAAGTTCAAAATTATATTTTTTATTTGAATTATATTACTTAGTTAATATATATTTTGTGTATGAAAGCGATTAGATAAACATTAATGTTATTATTATATCATTATAATGTCATAAAATTTTCAGTATTGGAAAGTCTATATTTTTAACTGTACACATAAAAATATTTTTTTTTGGAAAATGTAAAAAAACAACTCTTATATAGTTTTTGAATGATAAATTACAAAATTAAATTCATTAATTAAAATTAAAATAAAAATCTTAGTATTTAGATATTAATCACATTATTAAATAAATTCATCTGAATTATACTATAAATTATTTATAAAGAAATACTTTCATACTATAATTGAATATTTAGTGTTATACCACATATCATATAATGAAAAACCATACTTATGTATTCCTCAATATCATAAGATAATTCGTCATTTTTTGGCTTAATTATCCAATGGAAAAGAAAAAGGTTAGATGAAAGTTTTTTAATACATCATCATAATCCATCTAGTAAAAGAATGATTATTATATAATTAGATCAAATCCTAAGTGAATCAAAAAAATAATTGAAGGATGTTTTCATATATGAAAAACACATTTATAAAAGAATTATGAATATTCTTTGAAAAATGAAAATAAATAACATTTTCTTTTGGTAACATAAAAAAACATTCACTAAACAATCAGAGTAGGTTTTTGTATTAAAAACATTGAAACATTGGAATTATTTTTAATAATTAATAAAATCAATAATGACAAGAAAATATGATCAATTAGTAAACATAAAAAACATTATTTTCTCAGTATTACAATTAAAATAAAGGATAAATCATACTAAAAATGCTTAAAATATCCAATGTAAAACCATTTTATAAATTAATTGATACCTGAAAATGACCTTAAACAATAATTAAAAATTATATAATAAAATTATTTAAATTTTATTAATTATATGGATTTAGAGGTAAAATAGTTGGGTGAAAACTTACAAAATATTTAAGGAATTAGTTAACATAAAACCCCCAAAATATTTCATACAAAATAATACTAAAATAATTTACTTTAGAATAAAATTAAAATACCATTAGTATAAATATATTCATTATATAATTATATTAAAGAGGTATTATATGAAACATATAAATAAAAATTATGGCATAACAGAAATCACATCTCAATGAAGTAAAATTGAGAAGAAAAATGGTTACCAAGAGCATATAAAGTGGAGTTAGATTATATAAATGATGATATTATATGAAAGTAATGTATACACACATAAATTAATTAGAAATAAAACAAAAAATTATTAGTGGGTATACTTTTCAAAAACATATAATTACTAAATCAATAAAGGAAGGAAATAAATTATTGAATGTAAAATGTGTCAAGAATATCAATTTTTGTAATAAAAAAAGAACATGGAATGAGAAAATTATGTTCAATTTTAAATAACATGGAAAACAGTTTTTATGACTAAAGAACTTAATGGAGAGAAATGAAATTATTCTAAATAATGATAGGTTCATAATTTAAAAATTTTAACAAGAAATTGAAATCGAGAAAAAGAACCCTTAACTTAGTATTTTGTTTAGTCGAACAGCCATAAATTCCTTTTGTAATAAGTTTTGGTTTAGTTATAAGAAAAAAAACATTTCAAAGTTATTTTTATTTATATCATCTATTTTTAATTATTTATTATCCATATATTAATTATTTGTAGTTAATATTAGTGTTTGGGTGTTAACTATTCTATTTCCTTTACATTCATTAGTTGGAGGTTCCTATACTTGACTTTTATTCATGGGTTCCTCATCCATATAATTTTTTTTCTTAAATAATTAAATTTTCCGGTATATTTATAGTCTCATAATTATTAAAAATAACATTTTTTATGGTCCTCATGAAATGATTAAAAATTCCCTTATTTAGTGATTATTGAATTTATTTTTGGATTAATTTTTAATATTAACTCTATATTATTATTAAAAAAATATTATTACATATTATTAGATATTATTAAAACATATTTTTTCCTTATTTCTTATTCATGACATAAAAATTATATCAATGGCCATGTTTGTGGAAGAAACTACCAAAAGAAAAAAATTACAAGGATTCAATGAGTAAGAGAATGTTATTATATAGTTATAATTTAATTTTTATAAAATATTAATGAGTAATTTTTTGAAAGTGGTAAATCAAATTTTATAAGAGGTAGATGATGAAGGAAAAAAAGAAATTGTAGATATGGAAACATTATATATAAATAACAATTCATGTCTCTTAGAATCTATCTTAGTATTTGAAGAGATTTGTGAGATATCTAGATACTAGAGGGTGACCAACCTGGAAAATTATTTTTTGGGAATAAAATATTATAGATCATTTGGGATATATATTACTATTGCTGTGGATTTTCGAGGGTGGATAATGGTATATTTTTTAATTTAGAGGTGTGATATTTTATTATATCAATATATTATTATAATAAAAGAAAATAATAGTTATGTAAACAGAATCCCAAATGTATATAAATTCACATGGAACTATATGGAGGTTGATAAATAGAACATAATCTTATTTATAGATATGGTTTTGTGATATTTTGTTACCTCATCACTTAATTTATCTTTTTTCCCATATTTAACCTTCATAGAGGTGAGTAAAATTTACCATGGTAACTTATTTTTAGGAATAAAACTAAAATTTTACATATTATATTATTTTATCATGTTTATTTTAAATGTAAAACCCTAATATTTAAGAAATGAAAATTATGTTCTATAATATATTCATCATAAAACACTGGTCTTAATAAACCTATGATATATATAACTTCTAAAACCTAGCCATTAAATTAGTGAGTATGAATGATATTAAATAATTTATTACAAATATATATGCCTTACTCAATATAAATTATTGAAATATTTTTAGTAAATAATCAATCAATTTTTATAAATGTAATTTTATTTTTCAAAAATATGTTTCATTTATAATTGATATTTATTGATTTTCATAGAAAAAATATTATAATTAATTTTTGGAACATTTAGAAAATTTACAAGATAAAATATTTTTGTTTTTAAATCAGAGTATTTAAATTTCCTTTGGCTGATATTTTAGGATTTTTTAGAAAATATTTAGTTATCAGTGAATAAGAAAAAATATAGATATTTTTAAAAATGTCATTTTTCTCAATAAATTATTCAATTTAAAAGCTCCATTATGTTTTGAATATGATATCAAGTAAAATATGTACTATTTTTGTTATATTTAATCTACTTAATTGTTTGTGAATCAAATTCATATTATATTTTAGTATAATTTTGTTTTTTTTGGTTTAAAAGGGGGTTTTTCCAAAAATTGTTTTAAAGTGGACAATGTTTCTCCTTTTTAGGGAATTATGATTATCCATAATTATAAGTGTTTTAAAAATAAAACATAAACATTATATGTCAATATATATCAGAATATAACATAGATTTAGTATAAAATCATATTTTTCTTGAAAAAACTAGCTCTTAATAACCCATTTTTTTCATCAAGTTTGTTGATTTTGTTTAAAATTAAAATTATCCATTTATATGAAATTAATTTGGAAAAAGTTATTAAATATTGTTAATAATCATAATTTATATTGTCAAACAAATTTCAACTTAATTTTTGACTATAAAGAATAATGAAAATAGTAAAAATTGTTAACAGTGGGGGAAAACTAATTTATCCGAGGGTAAAACTAAAAATATAACGGTTAAAATGACCTAAAACTTATATAAATTTATTTTTATGGAAATATTTAGTACATTTAATATCATAGAGTCTATAATAATCCATTTAATACCCCTGTAGAAAGTGAAAAACGTGGGTATACATTTTTATATAAAAAATTATAAGTGTGTCAATCACCTCACTTATAAATGGTCACACCCTATCCTCTCTTATTCACACCTTCAAACCCATTTGGTTTGATAAATACCTAAAAAAATAACTTCCAAAATTACATAACCTATTATTGTAATCACTTTTTTTAGAAACTCATTCTAGGAATACCATCGACATAATCCTAAAGAGGTGGTCCAAGAAGAGTTAAAATTCATAACTATGCATTTTTGTTTTATTTCTTCTTCCACCTCCTGAAAATATTATTAATTTATTATTATATAATATCACCAGTATATCAAGCATAATTATATTTTTTTTATTTTATGGTCAAAAAATATATCATTATACTCTTCCCTTTCATGGGAACTGATAACATTGCTTGTGTGTACATCAGACTACCATCTCACATACTGAGGCCACACATTTTCCATCAACACCTATCACGATTGTGTATAATGAAATATATAAAGTATAATATGACAATCATAAGGTAGTTATAAATAAAAATCCTATGTATTAATTATATAATATATAACTATTTTACTTTGTCTTCCATAGGGGATACGATAACGTCGTTCGTGTGTACGGTAAACTACCGCCTTACGAAGGGATGTGATTACTCTATCACTATCTCTTTAAATAAAGGTAATAAGGATAATTATAATGAATATATATGATATAAATGAAATTATTTTGATATTAATGACATATTTATAATTATTAAATGGAAATATATCATTTTCGTTTTTACCATTTCACTCATTGTAAAATGATAGCGTCATTCGTGTATGTGAGGACTACAACCTTCATGAAGTGATGTGACTCTCATTTATTCACCACACTACATGGACGATGTATAAAAGTATATTTAAAGAAATAATATCATATATATTATATTATTATCATATTATAATGACAAAATATTACTTAACTCCTTTCCATAATTATCATTGAAAATTGGTAATGTTACTCATTTGTACGCATGACCTACCGTCTCTATCATCGAAAAATTGTTCATTTTTCATAACGATTTTTTATGATTGGTTTCAAAAGTGTAATTTATGAATAAATATGATAATTATTTAATTAATATTATTCATATTATTTTGAAATAAGGACCTCTTTGACCAATGTTAATACACCGGAGTAATTTTTAATCAATTAACTGAACATCCTCAAAACCCATGATGTGGACATAACTGATTAAGTATTAAAATGTTTTATCATAATGAAATAAAATAAATAATTTATGTATAATTTTTTGAACATGGAAACATTATTAATAAATATAATAATTTATATAATATTATTATAAATGAGTTAAAGGATAAGCATGAAATGTCCGGACTCGAGGTAAGGGTTTATCTTCTCAATTTTTATTTCCTTGAGGTATATTCTACAATCACTACTTATTTATATTTTTTGGTGTATATAATTACCCCTTTATATTTAATATCATGAATAATTCATAAATCATGGTATTATATTTTTCAATTTGAATTATGTCATCCAAATGTATTTAACTTGAATGTCACCAAGTGGTAAATAATTTCATAACTCAGTTTTATTTAATTGGGTTATATTATTTATTAATAGTATTTTATATTCTAGGATTTTGTGTTTATAGACTTTTTATTATCATGTTTTCTATTTCAAAATGATTTATGTGGATTTAAATTTGATACAAATAATCAATTCGTTGATTAATTATCGAATTCAATGCTATGATTTTTATAGGGGTTATTTATATGAAATTATATTTATTTGAGTGATAAATTTATGATATGCACATATATTTAATAATGAAGTATTTATACTACCCTTTATATGTTATATAATAAAAATTCGTGTGTTCATGATATTTAAAATAGCATTTTATGTCATTATTTCATGGGGATTATGAATGAAGAGTTACCAAAGTGGTAAAGTCTTTTTATTATGATCTCATTTTTTCAAGCTTGTTTATATTCAAGGTTAAATTAGAGGAATTCATATGATCATATTTACTTTAACTACATCACTTTATTATAAAATTTTTATGAATGTGTTTAATTGGATTTATTTCCATTTCCTCACTTATGTATTGAAGAAATATCAATAAATTGGTTTCTATGTTATACAAATTGTGTATTTTCTTTTAGATTTGGTATCTTTCTATTTTATATAAATCATTTCTAAAATATTTTGAAAAATATTCTTATATAAAAATAAATTATTTCTTAAAAACATTTTAAAATATACATTACATTATTTTAAAATGTTTTAGATGTATATTTCCTAACATTTTACAAATGGGTCCCTTTTTGACTCCCTTTTTCAAAATGTCTTGAAAATAATGTTTATTCTTAACATTTATAACATGAATGTATTTTAAAAATATCATTTTCATTATTTTCCTTTTTGTTTAATTTATATTTTTCCAAGGTTATTTTCAAAAAAAATGTTTTTTAATATTTTTTGAATTTTTATTTTTTAAAAGTGAATTTTCAAAATGAAAAAGTTATTTTCCTCAAAAATGTTTTATGATATTTTAATGGTATTTATATTATTCAAAATAAACAAACTTTTTTGTTAATTTCACTAAAATGGGGATATTTTTAATTAGTCCATACTCATTCTTTATCTGAATGTATTATTATTGTTTCTAAAAGATTTTATGGAACCTGTTTCATTCCATGGGTTAATCATGTTTCAAATAGATTATTCTGGAACCTATTTCTTTTCCACTGGTTAATCAAATTTCCAGGGTATTTTTAGAAAATACATTTCTTATATATAAGTGAACCATGTTTCAAATTTAATGTTATGGATCATGTTTCTATTCCATGGGTTAATCATATTTCAATGAGATAGTTATCAAACATGTTTTTTAATAGGTTAATCATTTTATAAAAGGTATGATGGTTGTTTTTTTATTTTTATAATGAAATGAAATCTATATGTAGTTTATTCATGTTTTAGTTCTTTGGAATTTATTATATGATGGGTGCACATAAATTGTGTCGGGTGGGCACGATATAGCTAAAATGATGGGTACACCTTGATAGCAGCCCAATACATTTGGTATGGATTATGTTATCCAAATAATTATATTTGGATTATTTTGTTTGTTTATTATAATTATAAGGATTTATGAAGATAATTTCCTTATATACCAACATGTTTTTATGATTCTATGGGTTATAAAAGTTTATTTTGATAATGATTTGTGTCACATGGCTCATGATTATTTATTCTGACGACTCTTTACTTTTTTAAAGACTTATGGAAGGTTTTAATTCTTGATTATCCATGGAATTAATGAGTATGATTTCTCTTATGTTACACTTATGTCATTTTATTATGTTATCATACCTTATGAGCATCTTAATCTCACTGATTACATTCAATTTATAATAATTGTGTTTACCCTTATTTAGAATTTTATCCAAGCCTTGTTATGTTTCCTTTTCCCAAGGTTACCAAGTTTAATTTTGAATGAAAATGTCTAGAAGGGTTCCATATATATTATGTTTATGACCAAAAATTAAATATGAAAACTAGGGTATAGTGGGAAACACACACTCTAGAATTCTTGGTTATTTTTAGGTAACTGTTTTTTTAATTATATAAAACTCTAAACCTAAATAATAATTTAGAATTTAAGTGACATAATATTACCTTTTGAAATTGTATTTATTTTATAAAAAAATATTTCATATTCATTGGTGTCAAAGAAAATATTTTAATGCTTATGATTTGAGAACTGGAACTAGGAGTGTTGTTTTGGTGTTGTTATAAAAAAATGTAAATAAATTATACAAGATTCAATTTTGAGAGGTATTAAAAACTAAATTCAATAAAATCATTATTAATTTACCATAAATTTTATTTTAAAAATCCTTCTAAGACTAAAAATGAATTTACCACAAAAAAATATAGTAATGATTTAAAGAATATTTATTGGTTTATGATTAAAATAAAAGATTTTGTTTTTAATGTATAATAAATCCCTAAGTAAATGTATCATTGTGAATACCTAATTAATGAAATTAAAGAAGTTTTTTTAATTAGAAAAAATATAACTTAGGTACCAAAATGTCAAGCATAAATGTCAAAATTCTACATCTTAATTATAAGTGAATAATTTTACTCCTCCAATTAATTTTTGGTCTATAAAAAGATTTTATATATTTTTATTTCATTATTATATCATAATTATTTCATAAAAGTTATGGTATTTCAAAAAATATATTTTTTACTATTCACCTAAAAATAAACTTTTTTTGAAAAATATAAAATATTCCATGTAATATTTTTTTGACATGATAACTTCAAAAATTATTGTTATTTTATCCAATTAAAATTATAAAATTTAAAAATTTAAGTTAAAATTAAAAATATAAAATATAATGAAAAACAATTTTTATAGAATAGAATCTTTTTAATCATCAATGTTCTTAATATTATTTTATACATGATAAAAATTAAATAATTGTTAATTTATTTACTGAAAATTGAATCCTTTTATTGAAATAATCCTTTAAAAATGGTTAATTTAGTTAATGATAAATACAGAACACATTAAAACCATTTCTATGAAAATTTCTCTATTAACATTAAATAGTTTTAATCACATTTCATTTAAATTTCATATTTTTATTCAAACCATTTATTTTTAATCAAATAATTATATTGAAATCATTAATAATTTTTACCCCTCTATTAATATGTCTATTATATTTCAAATTCATTACCTTTATTCCAACGTTACTATCGGGGTGATGACCATCATTGAAAGGCAATCAGATAAATCATATATATTTTAGATATTTTTATTAACGTGTGAATTTATTCGTTTTATAATTTTCTTAATGATGTTTAATATTTCATTCTCAAAATATATTAATTTTTATATTTCATTTAATTATTTTATTTCAATAACATGACTCAAATTTTGTTTTTTTAATAATTAGTGTGATATAAGCTACTCAATAAAGAATTTATTTAAAATAATGCATACTAAAATCTGACGGTGTTAAATTGTACCCCCTTAAATAAATTTTATCTTAATATTTTTATTTCAATTAATTATGAAGATATATTAACTAATTATCAATATATTTAGGGATAATTATATAATACTTATGAGTTTACCATTTCCATCTACATTTTCTTGAGCTATTCCAAACCAAATACTGAACTCAATTAGTCATGAAAACAATTAATAAGTAAGTTAATTTGAAAAATCAATCATAATATATATTATCCTTTAACCACTTATTTTCTACTTCAGATCATCCAAAATTTACTTAAGTGGTATCCTCTTAATATCAATAACCTAATCCCTCTAAATAACTAAACCAAAATTTACCATGATCTTTCTCACTATAATCTAAAACCAAAAATCATGGAAACCTAAAAAACTATAATTAATCACAAACTTTATACTTAAATTTATTTAACTTCATACCAATAAATATATAACTTAATCACATATATACCCAAAATTATATTAATAAATTTTCCAAAAAAAAAGATTACCTTTATATAAAATTTCTTTTCAATCCCAAATGTTTTCTATTCTGTTAAAATTATATTCATATTATAAATTAAAACATTTTAAAAATTAAATATAATTACTAAATCATAGAATAACAAAAAAAACTAAGGGTCATCTATACCATAATAAATTTTGTTTCCTTGAACCTAATAAAAATCAATATAATATCATAATCCCATCAAAATCAAATCACATAACACATCAAAAGGATTTCTAGAAATTTGAAATTATTAAAATGCTTAAACATAGACACCAATAATGGTATCCAAAACTCTTAAATTATCCTCAACTAGAAACATAGTAACCCTTAATTTTTCTAAACCCTTTTATAATACAAATTCCCCTGACCCATATACCTAGTTCTGGTGCTAAAAAATACTTTTTACATACTGTATTTGTTATAAACTAAGACTAACCAAACTTATTCTTCCATACTTGAAATGTTAATAAAAACCAGGAAGCAACTAAAATAACTAAGAGTTTTTAGGTTTAGAGATTTATAGAGTTAGTATGGAACATTAATTAACAAAACCCCTATCTTTTCAATAAAATGGATATTTCCCCATTAAACTGAGGAATCCTTATTTTAACACAACTCTTCAACATCTCAAAAAAGTTTTCAACACATTATACCCATCTAGACATGTCTTACATAATTT
Organism: Viscum album; assembly: GCA_963277665.1. Classification (NCBI taxonomy): domain Eukaryota; kingdom Viridiplantae; phylum Streptophyta; class Magnoliopsida; order Santalales; family Viscaceae; genus Viscum; species Viscum album. The sequence goes on along the minus strand of OY728155.1, from coordinate 2,128,711,983 downwards.
TATTCTTCATAATCTGGGGAAATTAAAACATATGAAGGGTGATCTTTAACACCCCATAAGTAAAAAAAATAACATTGATTCAAAAAGTGTTGGATCAAAACATGCGTGGTAGTATGAGAATGAGATAAATATACTATTAAATAAAATATATAATAATAATAATATATAATCATAAGTAATGATAAAAAATCATATATCATGGAATGATATTATAGGACAATAAAAGGACAACCATGAAATCCAATAACATATACTATGGCTTGGAAACAAATGTGAGTAATCCTAAACCATGAAGTCATAACATTATAACATTAAATAACTTGGAAATATGGGATAAACAAAAGCATGGGTAATTTTATCATTTTGATAAATTATAATAATTCCCACACATTATTTTCTAATCAAACCCAAACATGTACATACACTATTATTTCATAAAAGACAATCATTCCCATACATTATGTTGTGAAAAAAACCCAATAGTGTAAAAACATTATGATGTGAGAAAACCAAATCATACACATACATTAATTTTGAACAAAGACAATTATTTCCCCTAATTACGATATCTCCAGAGATATAGAATGATATTAAATGTATTGGAGGGAAATATTTGATCCCGCCCATCACATAATGGAAACCACACTTATGAAAGTCACAAGTATATTAGAGAATTAATAATTCCATTATATCATAATTAACCCATGCATAATAAATGTATTTAATTACAATTTACTAAAAACATAATCATAATCCACCGAGAAAAATAATATAGATTTTATCATTAGAGTATATACCTAGTGAAGCACAATAACCATTAAATATTATTGATATAGATAGTGACTAATTTATAATATAATTAGAAATATTCTTATAATTTTTTTTGAAATATACTTTCATTTTCAAAACCTAAAAAATGAAAATAAAGTAAACGAATAATGGGAATATAATATTATTTTAAAAAACAAAGAAACATAGAATGAAATATTATTAATGAAGAAAAAAAATAATGATAGTGAACTTACTTAAGGGATCAGTGAACCATAGAGAGGTGAGGGGTGAATAATGGGTATCTTTCAAAAATTCTTTTGTGTTAAATTTAACCTCCTAGACTTCTTCAATCTCTATTCACTCACTTTGGGTTACTCAGAAACAAATTGAAATAATTTAATTAATAAATAGATAACCAAAATATTAACAAGGCTAACCACAAAGAATGATACTTTACCATGAATGGTTATGTAATCCATTTATGGGTTCACCATTATAAACAATCATAGGTTATAGTGGGCTCAGTGTTGGACACACCTACTACTTCTTGTTTCTCAAATTAATTACCCTTTTCGAGAATCTTAATGGAATAATTCAAAAACATATCACTGTATTCACATATTAATAGTATTATGTTGTTGTGTACCTTCAGTAACACAAGATTTATAGCTTCCCACCATGAATACACAATTGTCATCTTTCCAGCCTAATATGGAAGTTGATCAATAGGTCTTCCCAATATTATTTTACATTAAAAAGATGAATATACATCTTATTAAAAATAGATAATTCAAATCACAATATATCATCAATAATACTCTAAAACACAATCACTAATAATAGCTCAACATAATAGGCTTCAACAGAATCTATTCATCTCTTTATCTCACTCATTTCTCAAGCACTAAAAGGCTAGACACCAAATTTCAAAACATGTACACTAGGTCAGTCTCTCTCAAGTCTCTCTTATTAATTATTTTAAAATTTTGATATATATAAGGTAGTGTAGGCATGTATCCCTTCTTTTACATTGCTATAACTTTTAGTGTATCATTGTTTCTCATTATTCTTCAAGAAAGATAGTTGTTTTTTCAAATTATCACAAGCTCTTGGATCACTCTCATGCACCGCTCAATAGAAAAAACTCCTTCTAACTTTTATATATTGTCCTACTTTATATTGTCTACTTCTCATATGAATTCTTGGATACATTAATTTCTCAATTCATTTTTAGAATTAAATTGTGTATAGAGGGGACAAATAATCCTCCAGCCAAAAATGTACTATTACAGAATACCCATTTTGGGTTCCCATGTTATTTAATACAAAATTTCCTACTTAATTATATTTCAATAATACCATAATTTAATACACATCGTTTAGATAATTATATTTTTATTAAGGTACAATAGATAATAATTCTTCCTCAATGTCAAGTCAAAACATTTCCACTGAATTTTCACTTCATTTTCCACAATACTATTATTAATATAAATCTTATAAATTTGTGGTGTGGAACATAGAATGTGGCATGAATATGTTGATTATAAAGTGGAGAATTATTCTTGGGGTGAAACACATCTAGAAACTCACCATTTTCTTCTCATTATTATTCTTAAACAACTTACATTATTTTTTATATATGTCATAAATAAAAAATCAAGAATCAATGTTAAAACATGCATAATATTCCTAAAAATAATAAAATTCATTTTCATCATCATGAAATAAATTTAGTGAATATTCCCATTTTATATACCATTAAACATGGTTGTATCATGACATTGAAAATAATTATAATGTATTAATCTTGAATGAACCAATATAACATTATATGATATTGTTGATATTTCACTATTCATTGTTATTCATTTTTTTCATAATGATCAATGAATCATACTTCATTTTATTGTATCAAATTTATCTTATGATGCTTTCTCTTTGAATATAAACTCCATTATAATCCAATGTAGTATTTATCATAAATTTGGAATTCTAGAAACTGAATTTTTTACCAAGTAGAATATCATAATTTCATTAAGTTAAATATCTAACACAATCTGAAATATATTTCATGAAGATAATATTCCTTTTCCATTTATTCACACTTTATCCACACTGATGAAATATATTATGTCTTGGCCACATATCTTCTATGTTGAAGAATTTAGTTACATGAGACAAAATTATCATCACTATATCTTTATTTTCTTAAGCACGAACTACTGTAATATAATTTAGTTATATTATTTTTTTACATATAAATCAATTTATTGGAACACTGTAGAAATATAATATAGGTTTTCATACATATCTAAATTCACTTTATATGTTTTCATATGTGTAACTATATTATTTTACATGGGACTCAATTTCCTTACACAGGTTAAAATATCATACAGCGTTTGATAAATCCCTTTTCCATTTTTCAAAAAAATATCTTTCATGAAGATTAATTTTCTTACATGGTATCTCATGTAGATTAATTTCTTTTACCCATTTATAAAATTCCATCCAAATAAATGTAGATTAAAAATTTCATTAAATTAGTTTTTATCTTCTTTAAATATTCTCTACGTCTTCTCACACATATCAAATCACTCAAAACCACTACAAATAATTCAGTGAATCACTAAAATAATTCCAAAAAACATTGAAATAGTTTTAAAAAATTAAATATATAAAATTATTCAAATAGTATTTATTTAGATTAACCCTCTATCCTTAAACATTTAATATTATTCAAATCTATTCAATCCTTCATCCAAGTTCCAGTTAACACTAATTTTAGATGTAAATCATTTAACAACACTAAGATATATACTTGAAAATCCTTTTTTAAATATCCACTATCAGAAAGCATTTAACACTCTAAATAAAACATTTATCAAGACATTCACTAAATCCAACACCACTTGTATGTAAAATATTGTTTAAATTATCAAAAACAATCAAAACCTGAATTTTCCAAGAGACATAGAATATATAAACATCAAAATTTATGGGTTTTATACAAAAATATATGAAACTAGGTATTAAAGGGTAGACAACATCCTTATTCTAAGACCCAAGGGTATGTTGAATCCTCTTATTATTTATTTATTGTGTGGATTCTCCCATCTATCACCCATATCATATTAATGTATATTGAAAATTGATGGAAAAATGTAACCAAACACATTTGGGTACTTCAATATCTCACTTCATATTTATTGCCAGTACCATTAAACTCCTTAAAATATAGATGAATATCAATATGTGTTCTCCCCCTTATTGAAATTAAATGATAATGGAAGACTATTATCCCTCTCAAGGACATAATATGGCAGGAATAAAAATATTATTTTTTATTATTCGTTGATCTGACAACTTCCAATGTAATGTTTTGAATTATCAAACTAAATAATCTAATTAAAAATGAATCTTCTACACATTTTCTTATATCCACATTCAATAAATTGATTAGATAATGTAAGAACCAAAATTCCATTGAAAAGTAAAATAAACTAGAAAACTCTATGTCTACATGGGATAACCCATTGTAGATAATAAGAGAGGTAAATTAAAAAAACAAAACCTTCAATATACACGTCTTAATGTGATACCAATTCTTTATTTCAAATAAACATATACTAATAAAATAGATTTAAAATATGATTTATGATCCCAAAATTAACTTGAACACACACACATAAAAAACATTTAATTTCATGGTATTTATTTTCTGTTTCGTTAGATAATCACTCCCCCTTGTAAAAATGAACATGTTCACCTTAAATCATAATTATATTATTGAAAATTGTAACCCATCATTTATTTTTAATGGTATGTCTATATTTCGAAATTTATGTGAGAATAATAAGTATCTTGAAACTTAATATATTTTAAATGGGCCCATTAAGAAATTATTTAAATGATTGATACCCTAATCTTCCCAACAGATAGGAAAAACTAATCTAATAAGTAAATAAGGTGGGTTATTTCAGTTTCACATTTAGATTAGCAGTTCTTAGATATGTCTCTCAACCCATGTAGCTTATTTTTGATAGATCCAAAACATTAGAAATTATTTATTATAATTTCCTTCTTGATTTTATAATTTTTGTTCTCTATGGGTAGTTTATAATTCTATATGATATCAACTTTATTACTTTCTAAAATAGGAATCTGAAATATTGAAAAATGAGACATTTTATTTCATTAATCTTTTTTTATCTTTATTTCTATTTCTAACTAATTTTAAAATATTATTAATATATATTTATAAATGAGATAAAATATCATTATGAGTGTGTAATTTTGTTTTCAATATCATATTTGGAATTATAAATCACTAATTCTTTGACTTTATCATTTTAAATATCATTCTGATATAGGATCCATGTCATTATTTTGTTTGAAATATGACCAACCTTCCCGCACCTTCAAAAAAAATATTCCTTAGCATTTCAGTATCCTTTCCTAGGGAAAAAATAAAATTCATCACTTGTGATGTCTTCAACCATGCAATTATTTTTCTAATATCCTTAATTGAAATTATTTTTGTCCCAATATCTATCTTCTATATTTTATGGATCTTCATGAACATTTAATCGGTTAATTTTGTTTCAGTTTTTTACCAGAATAATATTACTTATTCTATCTGGTGTGAAATAAATCTTAATATAAATATTTCATTTATTCCTTAATAAATACACACATTCTTAGTTTATATTCTTCTCAGTTTTAGTGGTTCTTTTATCCCTTTAGTATAAGAATAATACATTTTGGAATTATAAAAACATTGTCTATAATAGTGACAAAAAATTATTTAAAACTCATAAAAACTATAAAATAAATAAAATCTATTATTTATAGATGGATTTTTCATTTTCATTAGATGTTGTTTTCTTCTAGTAGGTTTCATTTTACTTTTATCTTCACTTCCACTATCCTTAATCCCTTTTCACCTTTTATACACTAAAATATTATACTAGTATTCTATTTACATGTGTCTAAAAATCTAGAAGAACCAATACCTTCCAATTAACCTTACTCTTATAATTTTAGGTTTAGTATTTCAAACCTGAAATTATTATTCTTTTGAGTGGAAATTTTATATTTTCATGCTCCATGTGGGGGGGGGGGTGGAATTTTCTGATACATGCTCACCATCAACCATGATTATGTGGTGGGTATTTTAGATTTTTTTCACTCCAAATTTATATTGATGTTTAATATTTTCCTAACATTATAGAAAAAATATATTTATTATTAATTGAATGAATTTGGTTGTGGGATACCTTTTTCATCATGCATAAGGTGGGGAATTCTACATATGATATCAAGAACTACTTTCCACCATTTAGAGTTTTTTTGAATTTATACTCTCATTTGATATTTTTTGGGTAGCTTTTATTTTCTAAATAGTTTGGGTGGTTTAATATTGGGCCACATTCAAGTTTGTCATATTAGCTTCTAGTTTTAAGCATATATGTTAAGATTATAATTCTGGTCCTTAACTAATTGGATCAAACTCTCCCAATTTACCTTTAACATATGATTTTTTTCTTCATGAATTTTTGAAATATATTATTATATAATATCAAGCTCTTTCACCTTATTGTATTTCACTTCCCACTATGCATCATTAACATCCACTATAAAATTATTGAGATTATCGAATTCAAGGATATATTCCTTGGAAATTGCATTAAACTCATCATTCGTATTAAATATTATTTTCTAATATTTAACTAATAATAAATATCTTTCATAAAAAAGTGAGGGAATTTCATACATTGCTCTCAGTTGATTTGTTAGGGTGTTTCATATACCATCCTTATTTTTTAGTGTATCTTCCATGGAATCAGATTCAAATTTTAGTTAAGAATTTTAAATAAAATGTTCCTTAATAAACCGAGAATGTATATAAATACATCAAGAGAAAATTTCTACTGATGAATATTAGTAGGAGAGTAAAAGTCTTCAACAATTATGATCACTTAATACTCCATATAATTATCACAAATTGTACTTGAACCACTAGAGGAATAAAAAACAATTTATTTAGTATAAAATGTACCATTATAAACAATGTTGACTAGTGGTAATTCCTATTTCTTATTAAATCATTTACATTTATTCCTCTCCTCATTACATTATCTAAGTTTCAATTTCATAAAAAATATACATTTTTATTTGAAAAGTAATTGAGAAAAATTTATTCATATGAGAATCTCCTTCAAAAATATAAAATTTTAATATCATCTAGGATATATTTATTGGGAACCTATGTTTTATCTGATACCAATTGAAATTCCCCAAGGGATTGGTAAACCACAAAGAGAGAAGGGGTGATTTTTTGGTCTCTTTATCAAATAATTTTTACTTCAATTTAACCTCATATAATTTTTCGGTATCAATCCACTAACTTTGTGTAACACACATCCTTATCCAAATTGTGCATTAAATGAAATATCAACATAAATATTTACACGGTTTATCCATAAAAATTATTTATTTTTCTCACCATTTATATTCCCTAGCAGTGTATTATCTACTATAATTAGTCAACGATTTAAATAGGTTTAGTTTTTCCCACACCTTCAAATACTTGCATCTTAGAGGACAACCTCTTTACAAGAATCACACTGGTATTCTTCTGTATATTATAACTATATTAAATGATACAAACCATTAAATAGTTAAATACGATCAGTCACACAAATTTTATATATTCCCATTATATATACATTTGTTTTGTCATACCATATCTACATGTAAATTGATCACAATTCTGTAGAAAGTGATTCAACATCAATAAGATAGATCTCACTATTCTCAAAAATAGATTCTTCAAATTCTAATATATCTTCAAGAATAATATGAAAATCAATCACTTATCTTAGATCATCATTTTAGTCTTCAAATAAATTTGTTCATGTGGATATATAACTATTAATCATTGAAATAATAGACACCAAATATCATAACATTCATAAATGTTCAATCTCTACAAAGTTTTTCATTATTATTTTTCTCACTCCTTGAAGAATAGTATGATTTATAACATTCTATAAGTCATTTTTCTTTTTATTCTGTAAGAGAATCAATTTTATCAGTTTAGTACAACATATCAGATCCTTTGTGTACACCAAAAAACAACAATAACGCTTTATTACTTTTCTCTTATATCTATTAGATATTATGATCTTATCAAGTTCATGAGGAGCTATATTAATTAAAATTTTAATTTTAAATAACCATAAATTGAGTCAAAAAGGGGAAAAAGTAGCTTCAATCAAAAAATTATTACTATAAAATATGAATTTTGATTTCCCACACTATTTTATGCACATTTTGAACTCTAAGGATATTCCAAGAATTCCCTCATTTAATGAACCTCAGATGAGAAAAGTAGTATTATTATTATTATATTGTATGCATGAATTATTCTTCAACCTCAACTCAAAATTTCACAATAAACCTACACTTCATTTTCCACAAAATATAACAAATATAAAACATATAATTTTTTAGTGTATAACTCATGATGCGACATGATTTAGTAGATTTTGGGATCAATACTTTTCCTTATGTGGAAACACCTGTCAATGATCAACTTTCTCTTCTCATTCATTTTCTCAAATATCTCACATCATAAATGATAAAGTCCTTCATGAACTAGTTTGGATTCATTGTATATTAATATCTTTTATTCTCCAAAATCCCATTAAATTTTTTTTCTTTATCAAGATATACATGTAATGAATATTCTAATTAGATCATCCCAAAAACCATATTAAATAATGAATTTACAAAGCTAAAAAATAGAGAATATTTTAATGATCCATCTTCCCCTTTATTATTATGTTTTCATAAAATCTCATGCAACCATCATCCAAGTGTTTTTTACCATTGATTTAAATATTATGGAATAAAATCACATTGCGATGAATTCTTCAAATTCCTCAGGTGTTCAATATTTTTAATAAATTAGCATTTAACTCATCAATTAATAACTTCATCATCCAATACAATACATCCAAAAAACATGTTTCTAAACTATTATAGATAGTAACCTAATCCTTTAACATTTTTCCATTCTATGTGGACCAGAATATAAAATAACTTCATTTCATGGGCTTCCCAATTAAATCCATCCATACAAGTATTCATGGGAAACGAAATTCATTATTCCATCACCTAAGGGAATGGACCATCCACTTATCATTGTTAATTAAGTGGATACCATAACCCATCAATAATAACATATTCATACATATAAAACATTATAGATGAAATAAAACCATAATATTTTGGTTATATCTATAAGGGAAATACAATCATGAGGTAAATGTTGAAAAAAATTCATTTCGACCTTTAAAAAGAAATTAAGTAATGAACCAAGTAGAAAATTTTAAAAATATACATCTTTACACCATTTTAAAAAGATCAATATAATTGAAAAATACATTAAAAAATAATTGAAATATGTATAATATCATTTATGTAATATTATAATGAATATGGATATGTAGGAATAGAGCTGGGTAAAAGGATTTAAAACTTTTAAATTAATGATGTGATATGAATCCCCTTATGATTTAAAGAATCTCTTAAAATAATGAACCTGGGAAGTTACTAAAAATATAAAAATTATAAACATATTCATGATATAATATGGAAATGATTTAGTATATAAAAAATATAAATGAAAGTAGGATCGTAATTAGAGTCATGTCTTAATGAAATGAAATTAAGAGAAAATACTTTCCAATATCATTGAAGGTGATGAAAGAATATATCAATTAAAATATTATATTAAATAAATATGTATCACTAATAAATAAGTGTAAATTAAATATCAAAATTTGATATTTATAATTTTCATAATCATGTAGTAACAAAATATGTGAAGGATGGAAATATCTCAATTAATGTAAATTGAGTTATGAATCCCTTTATGTGTTTGGTAATGAATCAAAAAACATGAAAAATATAATATTAAGTATACTTTTATATCAAATAAAAAATTTTATTCTTGATAAAATAATTTAATGGGAATAAATTAAAATTTTAAATAATAATGGGTTTATAATTTGAAATTTTTTTCAAGAAATAAATATTAGGAAAAAGAACCCATGACTTGTACTTATTATTAGAAAAATTCACTATATCATGGATGTATAATAAATCATGGATCATTTTTATATGAATACGAAACTTATTTATAGCTATTTATATTTATATCATCAAATTTTAATCGCTTATTACCCTTATATTAATTAATTATTGTTAAAATTAAGGTCCATGTATTAACCATTCCATTTACCTTACATGGTTTCATTTAAAGGTCCTATTCTTTGAGTATAGTTCAAGTGTTAATCATATCCAGAGTATTCATGAATGTATGACAACAATCATTATGAAATTATTAGAAATTCCTTTCTCACTAATTAATGAATTAAAAAAATAATTAAATTTATCAAAAAAATATAATTTTCAATATTACCACTCTAGAATTATAAAAACATCTCAAAATCGTCATTATTATTTCAGATCACCTATATTCCTATTTTATTAGTGATTCCTGAGATAAAAATTATATCAATTTTCATGAAGGGAAAAAACCAACTAAAACAGTAAACATTATAAAGATTGAATGGGTAAGAACCTGTTATTATACAATGGAAATATAAATCTTATAGATGATTGATGATTTAATTTTTTTAAAATTTTAAATAAATTTATTGAAGGGGTATATGAAGAAAATAAATTAAAATAGAGATAATGAATCATTACATATAAGGTTGAAATGATCTATATTTTTTGAGACCCTATTTTTTTGAAGAAAATTTTAAAATCTATAAGGAAAAGAAGAGAAAAGGTAAGAACTATTAGGGAATAAAATATAAAATTATAGTGGTGATATTTTGAATTTTATTTCTATAAATTTTAAGGAGTGGAGAAGGGATCCATTTATAAGAAAGATTAGTGACATTTTTTGAATGTTAATTTGTTAGTATAAAAATGAGAAACCATATTCGTAGAAAGTGGATCTAAAATATATAAAAATTTAAAAAATATAAGTAATTTAAAGATAAAAATATCAATCACTTTTTTAGAGTTAGTGTTTTATGATATTTTATGACTTTACCCATTGATTTTATCATTTTATCATGTTTAGATAGGTGAATAACTTCTAACACAATAACTTATTTTTATTAATAAAAAGGTTAATATACATTATTACTTAATTTAAAATCATAATTTTAATTTAGAAAACTATTTTAAAATATATAACTTCTACATGATGTAAGAAATAATATTCGTAAATTTTTTCTTACCGTAATAAAAAAAATTTAGAAAAAATAAATTTTAAGCATAATATTGAATTTACATATGTAATTAATAGTATCACGTCCCGAAATATTTATTGATTTATTATTAAAAAATATTATTTTTGTGACATTTAATGAAATCCAAAACTAAGTCTATCATTGTGGATAATTAATTAAAAAAATCGACTAAAATAATGTTTTTTATTATAATAAAATATAAAATATGTTCCAAAAAGTCAAGAACAGATTTCAAAATTAAAAATTTTAATTTTAAATTCATTATTATATGCCTTAAATTAATTATTTTTCAAGAGAATGTTTTATATATTATCATGTCTTGCTTATATCCTAATGATGTCATAAAAGAGATAATATTTGTAAAAAGAGTATTTTTCAATATCTACTTAAAATTAAAACATTTAAAAAATATATAAAAAATGAATTACAAGATAATTTTCACTTAATGAATTAAAAAATATATTCTATTTTATCAAAAATGAATTCTAAAATTTTAAAAAATTAAATTTTAAATAAAAATATATAATATAGTGAAAAAACTTTTATGGGTAAAAATTTCAATCTTTAAGTGTTATTAATCCTATTTCATATAATTTATCATTTAATTCAGTGTTAATCTAATTTTTTAGATAATGAAACATTTTATTGGAGTAATCCTTTAAAATGGTAATTTAAATTTCAAATAAATATATAATACTTTGAAAATAGTTCACTAAAAATATCCCATTTTGACATAAAATAATTTTAACTATATAACATTAAAACTAATTATTTATCTTATATCAATGAAATACTAATGAATTAAATTATTTGAAATCTCTCTTTACCAGGAAAGTCAATCTAGAAGAAAATATTCTAACAATTTATTAAATATTGGAAAAATTATATGAATGAGATGTGCAGGGTCGAACAAAGGGATTTACCCTCATCTGAAACAAACATACAAACATGTTAAAGTTAAAAATAACCCATGTAATTTATTTAATCGGAATCATCAACAGTTTCACACTTAGATTGATATTATCCATGATTGAATATTTTTAGGATATTCTTATTGGCCGTCTATGACCCCTTAGAGGAAGATCTAGTAGAAATATTCTGTGGTAGTTTAGAATAGGCCCTTCATGGCCATCTCTTCAAAGGAGAAGGAGTGAAGACTTCAGGATCAAGCAAATTTGTCCTGCCATATAAAAATACATCATTCAAATAGGCATTCCCAGTACTTCTTAGTGTCTTCAAGGGGTGACGTTCATGCCCTCATCAGATAAATTTCCCTACTTTTTAGAAATCTTGTAAGAAATAAATATTTTCGAAATTTCATGGTGATAGTTAATATGTTGTTGAGTATTGAAATCATAATCCTGTATGGTTGGAGGATCAGATTCCACAAGATAATTTTATCCTTTCTCCATTTGATACTGTATAGAAATATCCTCTAACAAATCCACAGGAGTTTGAATATTATCATCATTTTCTATCACCTGAAAATGCTCAATGAATACAGGAATGGAATTTTTTTGTTGCACCTGGTGACCATGATAAAATCATCTCATAGGACTAGAATTATTTTGACCACCCGTACCTTCTGTAAACTTAGTACCATGCCACATCATCGATCCACCACCATGATCCAACTTACTCTACACCTTGAATTTATTTTTATAGGATTCCTCATGATGCCCTTTTAGGGAGCAATAGGAGAAAACCACATTTTTACGGCATGTGTCTTTGATGTGCCCAACTACTTGGAATTCCACAAAAAAAATGAGGAAGTAATTTATATTCAAACATTAGATGGATATCATCATCCAATGTTAACAACAATATGTGTTTAATTAAGCACATGATTAAGTCATCATACTCCACTATCTTAACAAAATGACCAAACACGGAAACCTCTGTGGATCTATCCATTTTGATTGGAACACTAAAAATAGAAGAAATATCGGAAACAATATTGGGATGCCAGTAAATTCAGTTAAGACCGATAATTTTAATCCAAACTTGAGTGCAAGTATTTTTTAAAGAAAATGGGTTAAACTGAAAGTCCCGTTCTTGAATGAATATCATACCTATATTTAATGCAATTGATCTAATCCCGGATCCCAGAGCACCATTTCCTCCAATGGAAAAATTATGTAGAAGAAGATTTTACCCATTAGTATACATTTACAATCTAAATAATTCCATATAGAAGCTAGTTTTTGAACAATGTCATCAATTTTACAAAGTTTTCCATATGAAAGGAGAACCATCAAAACAATGATAGAAAACCTAAAAATATTTAATATATCAAAAATCTCCTCATTATTAGTGATCACACAAGCAGTATCAACCCTCTCCACAACCCAATCTCAGATACCATCCTTAAGATGTGTGAAATATCTTCTATTGGAATCCCTATACACTACAAGTTAAGATCTTCACCTGCAATTCCGCCCTACCATCCCCATCCCATCATTCTAAGACACCTCAATGCCATTAGATGTGGGAAACCTAATCGCGATATCAACAAATTCTTTCTCATCCACTGGGAAACCAGATCATGGTCCAACCACTCAAGTTCCGTGTATACCTCGCAGTTCATCGGTGAAATAACCTATATGTGCATGCCCCGCTACCACCATATATGAGGCACCCAGAAAAAATCCACTAGATCCATTCGCATCAGAATCACCACCCACCTCATTGAAATATGGTTCAAACTCATCCAGTATATCTGCCCTTGGTTGAGTAATGTATATTTCATCCTTATCTAAACGAGGACCATTATCGGTCACTCTTTCATTTTCACCTCTTCCAACTACCGTAGATGAGGAGACCATCAATGATCTACTAGATCTGATCATATCAGCATCTCACGACACCCAATTAAAAGTTGTTTTTCCTGACCAGAGAGGGATTCTATGTGCCTCACCACCATCAATGTGAGTAAAACTGAAGAAATGAGGGATTCCTATGATGAGAAACCCTAAATCAAGAAGAGGATGAAGTCACATGTGTCACCAAAAAAGAGCTCCTGTTACACCTCCATACCCATCAAATCACACTTTAATAATAATAATAATAATAATAATATGTGACATATAAAAATATAAAATATTTTAGTTATGTTTTCACATTTGGTTTCATTATTTATCATTTATGAATTTTTTTATTTACAATATGTCACCGAAAATTAAACAGCTTCAATATACCTATTAGATACATGCATACCAAACAAACATATATTAAATGACCATATTTTCGAGGATCATGTTTCAAATTACCATCTATCCAATGACCATATATATAATGGTCATATTTTAATCTAATAAATATGCTTTTAAACATCACTAAAATCATTCAACCTATTTAATTATCTCTCAAAATTTCTATTATATTTCTAATTTGATTCCTCATTTATATTTTTACAAATTGTGTTATTATCTTTATGAAAAACCATGGTGATAAATATTACCTATTCATGGTATTTTTATTTACTTAGGCATTTATTCCTCTCATAATTTTCTTGATGCAATTTCATATTGAATTCTCATAATGTATTAATGATCACCTTGAAATATATTATATTATATCAATAAAATGTATCATGGTTCATTTTTGTTTATTTTTGAGTGTCATACATGTTTCTAAAAACTTATTTATTTAAATAAAAACCTTTTAAAATCACAATGTGCATCATTTTTTCATGGATATCGATAGATTCTAGAACCACCATTAAATCAGAATGTTTCCAAAGTAAGGATGACACTGTTATAACATCATCCAACCCATCTTTAATTTCTATAGGGTTAGACCCACCTTGGAACCTATAAGTACTATATTACTAAATATAATTAAACACACTCAATCTATGTATATCCATATCTTTCCCTGCTGAAATGATCTGCCACTCTTCCAATGGAGGAATGTCCTACACTGCAGAAGTAGAGTTGGATCATGGTATAATTGGAATATGTAATATTCCTTGTATTCTTGGTGGGGGTATGCTGTTATTTATTCCCTAGAAAGAATCCTCAACCTATATTTATTAAATTATGAGAGGATTAATCAACAACATAGAAACAGCTCAACCCTACCATAATATTCTAGTAGGCTATCCCTGTGAAGATATCATGTAGTTATAAATAAACACCATGATCATTAAAACATATGAATAAAGGTGGCATAATAAGTATATGAAATTATTGTTGATATCAAATACTATGGATGTAACATTTACTTATTCATACACATGGTTCCTTCGAGCTATGTGTCAAAAATTACATTATTAGAGTTCTAGTGAATGGATACAAATAACTAAGGGTTTTAACTAGGTTGAGTATAAATACCCTTCAATGTTTAATGATGTGACCCAAACCACTATGGAACCACCTATAATTGATGAAATCAGAGTGTGACACCCTAATCCTACTTCAAATAGGGAAGATACTAGTGACTTTCAATAAGTAGGAATATCACACAAAATGAGACACCTTATACAAATTTACCTTTTATGAATATTAGATAATGTTGGGGGGGGTGCATAGTCTATTGTACCTATAATTATAATTAAAAATTAATATCTTAGAAATAATATGGATGTGGTGGTGGAAATTATTGTATTGTGATGGATGTATCCAAAAGAGATGATAAATCATCAAAAATGAATATAAATATTCCTGAAACCTAATAAAATTTTGTGTTGATCCTTATAATGAGTTGACCAAGCCTTGAGTTTTCAGTAATTAATAAGTGATGTTTATCTTGTATGAAGAGAAAAACATAGGATGAAACTGTATGAGAGGAAAATATAGGTTGAAATAGTTATTAATATATTTATAGAGGATGTGTATGTGAGTTTAGATAATGAAAGAATATACTATATTTTATAAGGATTACCACAACACCAAGATAAATAATAAGCGATAAGTGAGTTTAATTTTATATTTCGCTTGAAAACTATGTGAGTTAAGATAAGATTAATAGGATCTTCATTAAATATTCAATATGATACATATATAATTTTAACTTTTTTTGTGAAAAAAAGTTATGTTTAAAACCAGAACTATAATGAGAATAACATCAATCAATGTTTTATTTTCATATTTAAATATTGATCTTAGGGTAGGGTGTCCATATTATAGTTGATTTAATATACGCATTCGTATGTAGTGATCCTTGGTAGGTATCACTAAATATTTTAACAATAAAATTACAATTATTTTTTAGAGGATTAGTGTACTCACAATCACACAAAGTATTTATCTCGCGTAACATCCTGACCCAAACCTCTTTGTTCGAGACGGGTGTTACATGACCTTATACATACCTCCCCATATGCAAGAGGCTTCTAACTAGCAATGAGGGTTAGTGACTATTAGTGGGGGGAATATTATCTTAGTATAATGTTATTGGATTAATAATAAACAAAAAATAATATAATAAAATGTTTGAGTAAACAAGAAAAACTAAATAAATGGCATACATGTCATATAATAAAATGGACACTAATGTGGAAAGCTTGCCCAGAATTTTAAAAATAGACAAGTAATTAAAGAAACTATGGGGACCACTAAAGTCCATCTTATCCCACTACTAGATCCATCCTCATTTTCTCATATATCCACCACATGGACCTTTCCATTCACAATAATCCCCATGAAATCTATAAGCACATCGATGTTCCTGAGTAGGGTGTGAGTACAAGACTCAATAGGACACCACCAATGTTTCATCAATCTATTGTTCTAAAGTATAAAAATATCATAACATAATAAATATTTATGAATAACAGGTATAAACATACAATCCAAAACTAAGCGATCATACACTAACCAAGCCTTTAAGAACCAGGACTGCACCTGATCCATCTCCATACATAAAGAGAGTGTAATAAGTTAGTAAAAACTAAATGAGACCCTGTACAGGGTCATCATATTTTCATGTGAACATGAAACCATACATCACCTATCCATCAAGGGGATTTTGTCACTAAGAATACTTTTGTTGATAATATCTAGTACTCACATTGATAGGATACCTCGCAGTTAGTGGAACATGGAAAATGAAGGCTACTTCTAGTGCATTCTTAAAATGACACCATGGCTACCTCATACCTCCACCCGGTGCCCAGGTCCCTCATCACTACAGTCACATCTAATCACGGTCCTCCACTAAGGGATAAATATTTTATGATTGTCTACATGTCTCAAGTACCACTCACAACAACCAAAGCATTGTAACACACATATAGGCCAAGCACACAAGTAGGGATAAAATATCATCATGAGTATATTAAAGCATAAATAACATCATGTGATGAAATAAATCAAGGAAAGTCTATATTAATATCACTCATGAAATAAAAATGGTTATAAAAATATATAAAGAAAGCCACATTCGATCCCAATAAAGAATGGTATAAAAAATACAACACATAAATAAAAGTATCAAAACATGTTTAAACAATAGACCAAGAGGTAATGACCTTCCTAACACATGTCTTTGACATCCATGTCTAGTTATGTTAGATATGTTGATAACTGAACTATGTTCTCACACTAACTAGAACATGATCACCCCTCAAGATGTCTTAAAACTGGTAAAATCAGACATGTCATCAGTTTTAGAGTAAGGAAAGGACGTTTCAAGACTATATGGGTCAAACCAAACATACCTTGGTTGATCATTGATGAAAGGTATCCAAATGGTTAGTCTAAGAGGAAATACGAATAGATTCATGTGATTCAGGGTCATTCACTGAACAAGGATATAACTACTGCATGGAGGGTGTTCTAGAATAGATATCGTAATGAATGCTGGACACACTATGACATAGCGGTGTTTTGGAAGAGTGCTTTCACAATGTGAGGAATGACACCAAAACATATAGAGAGAGTTATGGAATAAAAATAGACCAATTAATGATATTATATGGTATAAATGCGTTGTCTGTTATATAGAGGATCATTTTCAGCCCTTTGGATGTTCCTGGAGTGCTATCAAATTACAAGGAGGGGAGATATTTTCTATGATAACTGCTAAAGGTTACATCAATGTGAATAACATTTTTAAGAAACATAAATTATATTACATCAATTCCAAAAAAAACATTCCATGTCTTAAAATCAAAACATTATCTTAAAATAATAAACACTATAAGACCAATGCTCATCAAACATCTATTCTAGCTATTATAGTCGATGTGGGGAAGAACATTTTAGTATAGTCCACGGTATTATGGTGTATCATCCAATGAGCCAACATAACATGAAAATAGGATACAACATAATATTAATCAAACATCCCACACTATGGAAAATTACATTCTACTATAAAATGGACTCAAATCCACACCACCCTTGCATTGAAGCCAAAACCATTACAGTTCAAGACCGCCTCTCAAGGCATGAATCCATGTGTTCTGGCACAACCACCCCAATTTTGTTAGTAAACATTCCAAAACATGATTTTTTCTTCAAAATACCTTTCTAATCGCCTAGTATGAAAACAAAAATATTAATAAAACATGATTATATTTAAAATAAGGATTTCATGGGTATATAATTCCACCCCTCAAATGTCATCTTGTTCTTGAGAAGCATCTATAGGTTCCCTTCTTGAATAAATCATTCCACTGAACTCTAACATCATTTTCTCACTCCAACGTTTTTTAAAGGTAGGCGGAAAAGCATAATTTTATTATTAAGGAAAAGTAAAGTCCTCTTTATCAAATTTATCACAATTATATACTATATGTACTGGATTATCCTCATAAGATACACCAAACACGAAACCCACATCATTATAATTGACAACATGTGTCAAGCCAGGTATGCACCTCCAAAGCTATGTCACATGAAACATGTCATGCATGGCTTGGTAGTGATAATGTAGGTCTAAAAGATATTCCACCACCTCTATCCACTTATAAATCTAAAATTATCCAACCAAATGAGGTTCTATCTTTCCCTTCTTCCATATATATATCTTCCCTAATCAAGGTGTCACTCTCAAAAGGAGTTGATAAGCCTTAAAAAACTCATAGGGTCTCCTACTATGGAAAACAAAAGATAAATTTTTCTCTGAGTGGTAATCAACCTATTATGAATCATATGTACTCTGTCAGTTGTCTCCTGAAACATAATGGGCCCCAAAACTGTTATCTCATTCACCTGATACCAACAAAGCGGTGAATGACAAAACCACCCATAAGGATCATCCTAAGGTTCCATATGAATGATTTCTTGGTAATTATTGTTGTACATAAACTCAAATAGGGATAGGAGGTCCTCCCATACTCTACCAAAGTCTAAGATGTAATATCAAAAAGAATCATATAGTTTGTGTATGTTCCACTCCAATTGTCCATTTTTCTGTGGTTGGTATGTCATAATCAACATCATCTGAGTTACTAGAGATTCTATCAATCCCTACCAAAACCATGAAGTAAAAAATGCATATAATTCTAAAATAAAACTCAAGGGAAACTCATGAAAGTATATGATCCCGTGGAAATAGTTCTTTAATTGCTCCTCCACTGAGTGAGTCTACCTGATCAGAAAAATGGTGGAAACATTAATCTACCAATCGAAAACCACAAAATCTTTGTCATGACTCCTCATGGTATCGGGAAACCACATAAAAAGTCTATTGTGATAGATTACAACATCCAAATGGGTATTGAATGTTTCTAGAGTAACCCCTCAGGATACTAGTTGTTGTACTTCACCCTCTAACAGGTAAGGAAATGAGAGATGAATCCTATAATTTCACTCTTCATCCATGGACACCAGAAATATCACCTAATGTCATATTACCTCTTAATTTTTCATAGGATCCCTACCTATCTAGAGGTATGTTAATACCTCTCTATCTATTCTATGATAGAGGTAGGGACTATTAATCTACCATATACCATGATCAAATCATCATTTCTTTAGACCACTCAGGTATTAGATCACCTCCAACTAGCTGTTCCCTCATCAAAGCACACTCTAACTACTACTCCAACCCAGTCATCACCTAGTATATAAGATAGGATGTGACTACCAAGGGATCATAAAACATATAACCCTTTTATTATGAGGCATCTATCCTCTAATTAACCAATAAGGTCATTAAGCGCCACTACACATCTGATGGATTCTTACCAGGATCCATCTCAGCCTTTTTAGTATAGAAAAGATCATATAAAATAATGTTACGCTTCCTAGGTGCATATGACATCTTAATGATGAACATTTTGAAACCAAGGAATTTGAATGCTTAAAATGGATTCTTATTTCTGTTTATTATCAATCTATACTATTCTTCATCAAGAAGTTTTCAAGAAAAAAAATCTTACAATACAAGATGGAGACATTATTGAAGGGGGAATCTTTTCCTAGTGTTTTTAAATTTTTTGGGATATAAATTAGTAAAAATAAGAAAACTTCACTAATGTTGGTTTTATGGGTAAGAATCATCCTAAATACAGTAAATCCATGAGTCTGGTGAAGGCTAGTTTTCGTGATGGTTGAGATTCCTAAAGATGTGGAGCATCACAAATTAGAATCACAAACATGTTATTGAAGGAAGATAAATCTATGAGAATATGAGAAGCTTCATGAATTTGTTGAATTTAATTAGGGATTCATGAATAAAAAATCTTCACAAGAATAATTGAAGAGGTTCATGAAAATACCATTGGGAGCATGGGATCATAATTATTGACTGAGTCAATAAATATGAGGATATCCATACTTAATATGACAAAAAATAAATAGGGAAAAGGTAGAATCATTTTTATTTCATGAAGGCTAACAGATTTTAAAATCATAAATTTGAAGTGAGATGAGCATTGTGAAAATACTATTTTAGTATTAACTAATTCTTATATATCTGGGAAAATGGAGTTTCCTAATGACATGGTATTCCATGTTGAATTTGTGGTTGGGGATGAAATTTGTCTTCACAAAGGCTATGTGATTTATGAAGGAGATTCATGAAGGTGCTTCGAAAACAGTGGTGTTGAATATTTGGTATAAGTGAACAATGATTTCAATCGCATCAACTATGGATTATGGTGAAAGTCGAGTTTTGTGCTAGTCAGTGATAGAGACTGAAATACCATTCTTATGAGGTGACCTTCAAGTCATAAAACTGAGTAAGACTTCAACCAAACAAGTGAGAAAGGGGGATTCGATGGACGAATTATGAGGGAGGTGGTGTACTATCCCTAAAATATTGTAAAGGCTGTGTTCATTGCACAAAGTGACTATGTATGAGAATCTATTTTCCATAATACTAGTTAATATTAGTTTATTTTGATATGATTGACACACTGTTAGTGTATTCACTATGGACTATCTCTTAGTGGTGAACCAAGTAAAACTGTTTTATTATCTATCTTTATGTGAATGTTTAATTACTTTATGACTCCATATGACGGATTTAACAAGTTTCTACCAACATGGGAATAAGATCCATCACATTAAAAGAAAAAGTTGACAACCTGATTCACCCCTCCCCTATAAGGGTGTTCTGGGGTTCTAAATTCATATACTCAACCTAGAACCTCTATCTCAAGTTCAAGTCCCATTATGTGACGATATAGATAATGATATTATGGTCCACATAAAAACATAAATTTCTCAATAAATTGACAGTGTCTCCAACACATCAAAACATAAATCATGGATGCATGATTTAGATCTTGTGTAGGGTAGTTTCTCTCATGGGGTCATAGGAAACATGATCTATAGGATAATACATCCTATATCTATAATAGTACTACTACTAGAACAATTTTATGATGTGTAACCATACACTACAATACTAATACAAGGCTTATGGAGTGTTTATATTGGTGCAATTTTCAACCATCTTTTTATATGAAGGAATTCCACTTACACAGTTCTGACCATTGGAACATCACTACAATATTTTTCATTACTATCACAGGTATTGATTTTTGGGATAATTCTTGAATAAATTGTTTGTAATATACTACTAAATCAATAAATATCATGATATCAAACATGTTTTGGGGATGTTATCATGACATAATACCTAAAAGTTCTGAATATCTTCAAGAAAAACATTTATAAGAAATTTCACCTTTCAAATCTATAAGTCACACTTCGATAATTTACTATAAAGATGATAGGATCAAAGCATACTCAGGACTCTTTCTATGTTCCATCCTTGTTTCTCTAGTTTCAGTGAGTTCATTATGATGTCTTCAACAAAAACATCAATGAATGAGTCTATTTATGGGTGTGGGTTTTTGTTCATGAAGACCATGAACTCTATTAGTGCGTTATTCATCCAAAATAATATCACCATGTACTCATATAGTCAATAAATTCTTTGAAACTTCATCTTCAAAATAATCTCCTCTCTATCTCTAAATTTGTGATAGCTTGATCGAAGATCAATCTTGGTGAATAACTAGGATCCCAGTAATTGATCAAAAAGATCATAGATTCTAGGAAAATGATATATTTTCTCCAACTTTAATTAGTTCACATTCTGGTAATCTATAAAGAGTCAAAAACAATCTTCTACCTTCTCTTAGATAAATATAAGAACTCCCTATGGTGATGTACCTGACTTGATAAATCCCATGTGTCCTATGTTGTATAGATATACCTTGAGCTCCTTAATTTCAGTTAGTGGCATATGATACAAGGGTATCAAAGTGGGTGACACACCTTGTATGAGTTATAAATTATAATTAACATTTCTATGATAGGTGTGTGTAATTCACTACACATTTATTCCATTGGTCCACTTCATGTCCATAACATTGTTATTCTAGCAATTAGAGGGGTCACTCATAGAAATAGTTGGTAGTCAAACCATCTATGAAGTGAAGGGTAGGAAAAAACTAGGTGGTCTTCCATCCTCTATAATACATTCAATTGTGAAATCCTTCCTTAAAGCCTATGGGTACATATCTAGGTGATATTTATAAATATACTATATATGGTTAGTTAGAAGTCCAATTATTAAACTTTTTTCCTTCTTTGTCTCATTATCTTCTAGAAGTGGTGTAAAATATATGAGCTCAATAAAGTGAGAAGAGTATGCCAATACTATCATGGATCCATACTGCAGTTCCATGAACTATTATGATCATTAAATATTCATATTGTTTAGGACAAAATTTCAAATAAAAAATAAGTCCTTTAAGGCCTTCAATTAGAGTCCCTCTCATTAACCGACCTAACACATAACTCCCTACCTATGATTGGAGAGTCATTGTAGCATGAATGGTGCCTGATTCAGATTTATATTTGACAGTGTCTCAATAAGGTTAAATATTATCTATATTGTTTGCATCCAATCATCAAAATAATATGGTCTACCTAATCCTTAAAATTATATGTTATGATGGATCTGAAAATTTATAACACAGTCTTCCATAGATTTTGAAAATACTTATAAATAAAATACTACTTTCACTGCTAGGGTAGGTGAGGCAAAAATCTATAGAATAGCCTTTTTAACTAGATATCCCCATAAAAATCTATGAGGTTGAATATTCTTCAAAAGAAGGATCAATAGGAACATAAATAGATCGAAAAAAATTTATGGTATCACACATGTTTTTTCCCTTGGACTCTCACCACAACTCAAGGTATAACCCTCCTAGCACTAAGCTCATTTTCCATTCCAACATATTAGTCAAAATAATCATATATATATATATACATAAAAATAGAAAAACATGCTCATTTATACTAATCAATTCTTATATATATATATATATATATATATCACAACAACATGGAAACAAAGATATATCACACAATCAAGGAATCTATCCTGAATATATAGCACAAGTCAAGTAATTTAATTAAAGAACAATTATTCAATATAATAACAGGGATATATATATATATCATATGGGACTATGTTCTTAGTAATGATTCATGAATGAAACAAAATATAAAAAATCAAAAATAAACATCATGTGTATCACCTGAGGTGAATATCATCAATGAAAACAAAAAAAAATTATAATTTCCCAGTTTAGGAAAACTCAGAGATCCACCATACAGTGTTGGCCAATCCCTTCCAAAATTCCACTGCCTGAGTCCCGACCACCATATATGTTATCTATACTATTCCAAATGATGAAAAATTGAAGAACACATTATTGAATATAGATTCTTTGATTCCACTTTGTAACACCCTAAAATGAGACTCTATGATTGATTTAAGTGTTATGTGACCTCATGTGCGCCTCCTAGTATAAAAAAGGTTGTAGACTTGTTTAGAGGGTCTCAAACTATTAGTCATGAGACTATAACCTCATTATCATGACATAGGATCAATAATAATCAATAAATAATAAAATAAAAACTCATATTAAAAATTTTGAACTAAATAAATTGCATACATGTCATATAATAAAAATACCCCAAATGTGGTAAGCCTATCAAAGGTAATAAAAATAGATAAATAAAACAAGGAGCTTCTAGGTACACTGGTGTCCATCCCAGTCTAGTTTTAGTTCTATCCTCTTATACTCAGCTATCCACCACATGGCCCTTTCCCATCACTAGATCCCTCATGAAATCTACATGTGGATCGAAATTCCAAAGTGGGGTGGGAGAAAAAGACTCGGTATGACACCACCAACACACCATCAACCTAATGTTCTCATGTATAAAAAGTGTATTGCATAATAATAATAAAAAAATCCAAAATTGAGCATTTATGTGGCAACTAGGACACCACAAACCCTGACCATACTCGATTTGGATCCATACTAGAGGATAGTGGAATAAGTTAGTAATAATCCAAACGACACCTGTATGGAATCCTCACATTATTGTGTGAACATTTGTCTTGGAATCATCTATATATCAAGTAGGACATGTCACCCAACATCCTATAGTTGATAATATCTAGTACTAACATTGATAGTTTACCTCATAATGTTTTACAATGGGAAAATCATGGTTACCTAGAGTTCATCCTCAAAACTACACCATGGTTACCTCATACATTAATCTTGTTCTATGGCCACTTGTCTATGTAATCAAAACCTAGTGAACTACCACATAAAAGGATCAATATGTCATGATGATCAATCTACCTCAAGTACCACTCTTAACCTCAAAGGTACAATAACACACATATTGGGTTTGTACAAAAGTGAGAATATAATATCATCAAGAGTATATAGTAGAATCAATAACAACATGAGATCAAATCAAATATTGAAAGGTTATACTAACATCACTCAAGAAATCCCTAATGGTCTCATGAGATACACACAAATCCCCTTGAGATCAAGATTAGGAATGGTATCAATGAGACATCACATAAATAAATGTATGTAAAAAAGTATAAATGAGGGCCCAAAAGATAAAGAACTTCTTACTATAAGTTGTTGACATCCATGTCATGGTTTTTCAGAGATGCTGATAAATGAACTACATTCACACACCAATAGAAACATTATTACCAGTCTAGATATCCTAAAACTAGTCTAATAGAACATGTCATGGGTTCAATATTATGATAAGGAGGAATAAATACCAAAGGGGTTAAACCAAACTTATCCTAGTTGATCGTCGCTAAAATTGATTCACAAGGTTAGTCCAAAAAGGAAAATCATATTCTAGAAATTTATGCGTCTCCATGACATAATTTCATAGCTACGATGTAGAGGGTGCATTGGAATATATACCATATTGTAGGCTTGACATAATGATTTAGTGGGGTTTAGGAAGAAGGCCTCCATGGTGTAAGGGAGGACACCATGATGTAGAGGGATGGATACGACATAGAATTATAACAAGACATTAACTGCTATAGTGTAAAAGGATTTTCTGTAACATAGAGGTGGGTTGGAATCCCTTATGGTGTTTCTGGATCTATGTTGAATAAGGTGGATGGGAGGTATTTGTTGGGGGAATAATTGGATGTTTTATCCACATTAATACCTTCATTTATAGAACATAAATTTCCATTAATTAATACAAAAATAGATTCCAAATTTTAAAACTGAAACATCATATTAAATTCATAAATGGATGAAGACCACTTATCTTCAAAATAACTATTCCAGATTTTGTAACCAACTAATAAAATAACATTATGTATGGGTGGAAGGTCCTATGACATAGCCTCCATTGAGAAAGCCCTCTATAACCAAGGCTATGACACAATCTCACATAGACATCCCACAATATGGCACAATCCATCCTACTATAGCATGAACTAAAATCCATATCACCCTTACAGTGCATCAAAATCCATTATGATGTAACAACTCCTTTTATGGTGTGGCTGTTAGTGTACTGTAACAACCACCCCTATTTAGGTAGTGTACTTTCCCAAACATACATAATCCTTCCAATGTCCTTTCCAAGTCCACATGCTAACAACAAAAATAGGAGTAAAAAACTTTTATTTAAGAAGGATTATTTTAGGGATTTACATAATGTATAGATGAAATCCAACTTTTATACCAAATGTAGATATATATTATATGATCAATTTGTGAATTCATATTTTATAATGAGCGTAAGAAATAAAAAAAAATGTTTATAATCCGTCAATTGACACAATGAGTTTTTTTCTCTAAAGGGTAAGTGATGAATAGATTTTGGTACATGGTTAAAGTTGGATTATAATTTAATACCTAGATTCAAACCCCATATCAAGGTATCTACTTGGTTATCCTCTCTCTACTAATTATAAATTTTACCTCTATAACTACTGTAAATAATTAAAACAATTTAAATTTATTATCTTTATCTATAATGAATACTTACTAAAAGATTTAAAACATTTTATTTAATTTATTTATAAATATTAATGAAATTTCAAATATTTTAAAAAAGTATTTCATAAAATCAAATGTTATGTTGGAATTTATATTTTTAAATTATTTAATTTTATAATTTTGAGAATTTTCATGAATAATCAAATTTTTAGACAAATATTAAATTTATTTATGCACATATGATATATTATATGGATGATTTATTATATAAAAAATATATTATAATTTTAATTACATTTTAAAAGAATTAAAAATATGATATATTGGATAAGCATATTATTTCTAAAATTTTAAATTAAATAATATACCTATAAAATAAATTTCAAATCACAAAACATATCGTAACCCAATAAAAAAATATTTAATGTTTTATATAATTATATAATTTATTATAAATGTTCAATTTAAATTTTGACATTCTAAAAATTGAAAATTATTTATTTTAAAATAATTCCCTGGGAAAATAGTTATTTACTGATTTCTAAATGATAATATTTCTTAGCCATTTTTACAAATGATAAAACAAAAAATTAGTAAATATTTAACTATGATGTGTTATAAATATCCCTATAACCAACCATTTATCTTTATATTAATCCACACAATATTGTGTCTTCTTTTATTATCTCTCAAGCTTGTCTTTATAAATATCTTAAGGATTCATGGAGTAATTTATCATTACATAAAATTGACAAGAGAGGTAATATTTCTAACCATTTCTTTCTCATTATATTTCAACATGAATCTCCATTTAATTAAATTAAATATTTATTTATGATTCTATTTATATTATAATACTATTTATTTGATGAACTATTTTTATGTTCTTCTTATTTTGCCTCTTCAAAATAATTTCATGTTATTATCAAATTTCAAAAAAAGGTTTATCCTCTTTTCATAGATAACACTATCCTATAATAATTTTATAAGAAACCCTGTTAAATGTATTTTTGTTATTATATAGATGAGTTTTCTTGGTTGGTGGATTTTTCTAGAAAATGTGTGTTAGATATATTTAGTTCACCCCACAATCATCCCTTGAATAATCTTCTTGGTGTGTGAATGTTAGAGAATATTTTGTATTTCCCTTAATTAGGATGGGAGATATCCCATTAAGAATGTTTTTATCAAAAATATTAATAAAATATATGGGTTAAATATTCTTTATTTTATAGACATTTATCCACCAATTCTTTTTCATCCTTTATTTATAAATATTTATTAACAAGCACTCATTTATATGAATATTTTATTCTAAAATATTTTATAATAAATTCATTAATCCCCATTTAATTAAATTTTAATACCCTTTTATTCAAACTATTTAATTAATACAATTTTTTTCATTAAAATGATTTATTTTATCAATAGTATATATTAATAATTTTCACAAGTCACATATTCACTTATATAATGTATCCATCATTTTTTAACTTTGTATAGTGCTTCAGTGATTGTAGAGGAAATATCATATAACCCACCACCTTTTCACAAGGATTAAACTTTATTAATTTTTCTATTTAATGAAACCATTCCAATCTAGTTATGTAATCTCATAGTTTAAAGAACCGATGAGTGTGGCCCATAGTTACACAACCCCCATTTCATTGACCAATCCCTTGAAAAAAAATAAGATTGGGTAATTGAAGATTAGATACCTAGTTAGTATTTTTTCTTAGAAAAAGTAATTAATTTAATATTTATTGTATCCATTATTTGTATTCTAGAATTACATTATGTTCTATTTTATGTTTCAAAATAAATTATATTGATTATTTATCATCTAAAAATTATATTTTTCATGATAATAAATTTACGTACACATATTTGCTTTGACATATCAACCCTTATTGGGTGAAAGAGGTAACACATTTATTATGTATCAAAATATTCCTTGGTATATAAGAATATTATTGTGTGTGATATACACTAAAATTATTAAAAGAGAATAATACTTATTAAATGACTTATATTTCACATGAAATCTATTATTTATTGTCGTAATATATAATCCATCCACCTAAACCTACTAAACTATGAATATTTTTGATATATTATATTTGATCACAGAATATGTAATAATAGTCCACTCACATTAAATCATTAGAATAAAAAGACATAAAGAATGAATTATTGATGCCTTAATAAAAACCTTAGAAACTAGGATTAAATAAACATAAAAATAATGAAAGAGAATATGGTGAACCATGAGGAAAATATAGAAAATATTTTAGAATGAGTTTAATGCCTAATATGATATGTATGTAATATATATATATAAATTCATGTAATATACATAATGGTCAATAATAAAATTAATATATTGATAGTTAATAATTTCCTTCAATAATTGATAAGTTTATATTAGTTGTTAAAAAATTTATTAACCACAAGAAGAAGTAGATTTCATGTTAAAAAACTGAAGGTTTTATTAATATCTGATAAGTATAAACTATTAAATAATAGAAAACCCATAAAAAATTATCACTTGTGATATGTTTAAAAGAATAAAATAAAGAACATAGAAATACATATTTTTAACCTTTAATGTCTTGGTACATATCTATATCACCAAATTATTTAATAGGGATCACTAAGAAACAACAAATAAAATCTTGTATATACAAGTAATCCTCACACTATTTGAATCATTAATCATAATCATAGAAACCCCATTTACACTATGATATTATATTACATTGAAAAAAGGAAATATAGAAAAAATAGATACATTTGACAATGGATTTCTAATACTATAAGATATTCTTGAATATTGTCATTATATTCCTTTTATATCTCTTCTTTAATAAATTAAGAAATCCAAAATGATACTAACATTATTATAACAATAAATGAGTAATGAAAATATATAATAACTCTTGAAGCATATTATTATAAGAATAAAGTATAATTTCTTTTAATACTCATATATTTATTAATTCACAATGAATACATTTAAAGAAATTATTATATGACATTTCAAGGAATTTATAAAATATTATGTAAATAAAAGTGATTGTTAATCATCCTCCAAAATCTTCCACCATTAATCATATTATATGTCTTTATGCAGTATAGTATATCTACAATTTTATATAATATGAACTTTTTTATATCATACCATAAAATATATGATTCTGGGAATATATGTATATCAAATTCACACTTTCCCTAAAACCTCACACAGTTCATGAATTTTTCATAGTACGATACAACATATCCAATAATTTATTTAAAGAATATAGAAAACTCATTTAGATAATATCTAAAAAAATATTTAAATGATAACATATAAATGATCTAAATTTTTGATAAAAATTTTGTAAAAAAATTAAATCTGTATTTACATAGACTTTATGTATGAGCCTATGATCCACTATATAATTTAAAATGTTTATGATTTCTTTTTTCATATAAATAATTAAAGAGTAACCAATAGAAATAATAATTTTTACTTAGGTAATAATTGGATTCACACTAATCCTCACAAAAAATATGTGTTTTCATACAATCATGTATAATAAATGAATCTAGAATCATTATATATATTCATAAAATCCTTGTATCCATGAAATCAATTATTACCAAAAGTTTTAAAACCTGAAAATACAACATAATATAACTCATACATTCATGATTAGTTGAGTTGGACTGATCAAGACATTAATACATCATATTTCTTATATCTATGTAAATTGGAATAATAACATATAACACAAAAATTTATAGAAAATCATTTCCTTTATCTTACTTAAAATAGGATCTAGATATTATACTAATCATAAAGGAGTAAAAACCCCATTTTGGTTATGAAAATAATATTTCAGGTTTATTAACAAACACAACCACCCCAGAATTTGGTCAATTATTATTCATAATATAAAAAATATAGCAATGTTCGGAAGATCACATGTTGGTTACATTGTAAAAATTTAGTGCTGGGATTACTATAAAACATGCACCAAAATTTTACCAATATTATTTTATATGGAATTCCATGTGGTATATAAAAAATACTTTCTAGAGTAAAAATCATAATTTTTTATCTAGGGTGTACTATATATACATGATCACTTACTCATACTAATCTCCACATATTATAAAAACCCATGTATTTCAATGACGATCATTGATTATGTTTTTAAGAGGTTTTTCTATTATAGTTTAATTATAATATGACTCTATTGTAATAAGACAACACACATGAAGGAAAGATAAGGTAGTAATTACATTGCTAATAACATGAATAACTTGTATATTTCACAACTATTTAAGATACATTTAAAAATATACATCAAGAATAATCATGTTACATACTAATGCATAAATAATTTCAATTTATTAGTTGATTTTCTATAAAAATGATATTATTAAACAATATACTATATCAAAATATATTAACTTGTATATTACTGTATTGAAATATGAAAGATCATTACCTCAAACCGCCCATTAAAATTTTCAGAAATATCATTTCTATGAATAATATATTTAGAGAAAATGATTTTCTTATCCTACACAAGTAATAAACAAATTTCAAAATATATAAATCATATTATTTTTCATAACCAATTTATTTTTCCACTATTGTATAAATGAAATGTTCTTGGAAAAATTATAGTATAATATTACATCAAATCAGAAAAAAACAAAATATCTTGTAGATTGAGTATACATTTACAATGAACTCATATTTATTTCATAAATATGACCTCAATACTTCATAGGTATTTAATTAAATTATTAATTATTATATAATGAATATTTTGAAAATATAATAAGTATTTGAGCCTTCATAATACTCATTTAGATAAAAATTGATAACGAACATATCTAAAGTAAAAAATTTATTAGTACATGTATATAATGTTATAAAATATTTAACCTACATATAACACCATAAATGTAATTGTAATACCATTAATACCTATTATTCATATTTTTTTTGTGTGTAATGAGTTAGTTTACTTTTCACATCACACTATAAAACCTACTCATCTTCTATCATGGGAACACTTTCTATTTGTTATATATAAACTCTATAGCTAGAAACCTCTAACTAACTTCTTAGAAAATATATTTTAGTTGAAAAAATACACCACATTAATAAATGAAAACTTTATTCTCTAACATTTTAATGTATCCCATATTATTAAAAAAGAAGAAAATTTTATTTAATGAATAATTTAAAAGTTTTCATATAGTTGATAATATTAAATGATGATAAAATATTACTTACAAAAATCCAAATCTATATATCATATTATAACTTTTATAATGGATAAGATAAAATATAGATTATTTCGGTTCATAAGAAGTTCTAAATGATTATAGAACAAACTATTACACAATTTTAACTTATCAAAAAAGCACGAGTATCCCAATTTCTTTTTTTAATTTAGTATGAGTTCTATAATTCAATTATTTAAATAATCATTAAAAAATGATTCAATATCTCAATTTTGAACACATTGAATATTTAAAATTTATCAAAATGAAACCACCACTTTATTATACCCTATACCTCATGCATCAATATGCATTAGATTCAATAATTCAAAAGTTAGTTTTAATTTTCACTAAAAGTAACTTTATTCCGCCATTTTAAAATAATTATTCAGTAAGTGATTTATAATCAACAATCCTAAACATTTTATTTCATATGTTATAGACTAGATTACCTCAGTCTAGAAAATAATATTTCAATAATATTCCTAATAATTTGAAAATATTCATTCATGCATATAAAAAATATTTTTTAATAGCTATGAAAAGCAGTACCAAGTTTTTAATGAATTTTGAAAATAATTTTATTTATTTATTTAATACATGTTGATTTTTTTTAAAATTTTATAACTAATATCCAAATGTTTATAGAGACATTATTTACCCACCCTTAATGAAACACCTCTTACATTATTACAAATTTTGATAGTCAAAACATACATTTACTAATTAACTTATATTTCTAATTCCCAATACACCTATATATAAGTAAGATTTAAAATTGGTATCTAATATCCATGTGTAAGAAATAGAAATTTACTTCTATAACATAGAGTCACCTATAATTGTAATGATTTTTTTATTTCATAGACATATAAATATGTTGTAATATAAATCTATTAAACTATTTCAATTGAAATTATCTTTCTCAGGAATATATCTTAGTCTTATATGACTTTTTTATCTTATATCATATAATTTATAATAAATTAATAAATTAAAAAGTTACCTCATTATATTTCATCTTGAATAAATGTCTTCTGGATATTTATATATCTAATTTCATCTTTGATAATTCTGAATATTGTTATTTCATTATGAAATAAAACTAAAATTCCTCTTGTGATATCCACGCATGCTTCATTAAGCTCAAGATATTTATCATGATATCTCATGTTATTTAATGGGAAAATCAGGTTCTCTATATTGTCCTATATTAATTATATATGAATATAAATCTTGATTCCCCCTAAAGATATTCATAGAATACAAGGATAACCACTCTAATTATTATGTTAGGGTTAGATAATGGAATAAAAAAATGAAATATCACTATGCAATTTTTTGGAATATTTTTTTTATTTTAATGTTTATGTTGAAATAATTTCCCATAGAAGTTTTTATTTAAATTAAATATCAATAATACACCATCTCAATTATTCATAAAATATTTATATATTTATATTATTTTAAGTTATATACTCTTTTAATATCACATTTATAAATAAATGAATAATTATTTTAAGTTAAATTAAAATATCTCCATATATTATTAAAAAACCATTGATACCAATTTTTTTATGAAACACTAAACTATAAAATAATTATGATCATGATTATGACGTTTTCATCATAACAAATGTTTTTGTTTTTGTTTCATGGGTTGTGTATGTCAAAACTGAGAGGGTGAGATTTAAAATTATACCATAAAAGTACATTTTGTCTTCATTGAGAATCACTTATATATTTAACAATATTTATGATGTTTTTCCTAGTGATAATAACAATTACCTTTTGATTAAATAATTGAATAAGAGTGAAGAATTTAAATTAACACTACACTATGAGTTATAATATTCCATATTTAATAAGAAATAAAATGCTATCATTAATTAATTTATATGTTTAATCTATATATCTATCCACTCTAGAGTTTAATTACATATATGAAATCATGTGGTTTTATGAAAAGGATAATGATTCTATAATGATGGTATTTCCCCTGAAAAATGGATTATTATATAAGCATAGTAGTTGAGTCAAAACCCATCCAGGTTTACGGTATAGTTTAAAGACATATGACAAGGAATGAAACCAAGGAGAATGGGTATTTCAATTTTAAATTATAAATGATGTGAAAACATGATATATAATTCCAGGTGATTAGTATGAATATTAATACCTTTAAGGTTGTATGATACAACGTTTTTACATTTTTTGGTTATGAAACATGGACTCAGTACTGAACCATTTAAGGCCATAAAACCAATACCAATTGTTTACATTTTAAAGTTGTTTAACTAGAATCCATGATATGATTTTTAATGTCACGAAACTAGAACCAATGTTTTTCCTTTTAAATTAAGGAGACCCATACCAGTGGTGTGTCTTTTAAATATAAGAAACACGGTTATATGTTTTACCATTAAAATTAACCTAACAAATATTTTTTTTTATTTTTATAGTTATAAAATATGGACCAATTTTTATTACAATTTACGGTCATCATTTATGGACCTCAAGGGAAAAGGTGATATGCCATATCATAAGTGAATGAATTACACCTTCACATATTGAATATTTTACACTTGGTGATGATCTAGTTGTAGGTCTGAGGCATTTCAATGGGTTATAGGCCATAAAAATTTGATCCATTAAATTAAATCAATAATGATATTGGACATACATAGAAATTGTTGTCAATATGGATGTAGTTATTTCACATAAAACTTGTGGATTAGAAGGAAGACTAAACTTATTTGATATAAGAACTCATGAGAGATGAGTTATTCTACAATGTGAGAAAGAATACTTTGAAGGGAGATAAAAAATTACTAAGTTTTAAAACATTTTGTGTTCCACCATTAATGGTTCTCATATTTGTAAATTATTTTGATGAGTATGATTATTTTCTATGAAAGGTTATAGAGCTTACATCTGAATGTAAGCCATGTAAATTGAATGTTCTCTATAATAACCATGCATGATAGTGATGGAAGATATGTCATGGTCTCCCCAAGATTATGTTTACTCAGTATCAAATAGTTAAATTATTAATAATACTTAAAGGATGTAAAATTTGATGAACAATTACCTAGGAGAGATATTTTATAGGATATAAGGTTGTTATAATCAAAAGACTCACAATCATAAGGGATACACAAATGTGGAAAATGAATCAGTTGAGGAAGTTGGTTTACTATAGAAAAGGATTATGAAACCTAATCTATTCTAGTTTAATACATAGGATTAATGATTCCACCCGAGTCATAATATCCACATGGGATAAATGGAGGTAATTATCCTAGATAAAAGCTCCGGAGAAGGGTAAAACCTAGAAAAAACCATGATAGCTGGGTAAAATTAAATTAAATTGAATGGTGGTTGGTTTCTGACTCACTTTGTCTTTATTTTCATAAGCACATTAAAAGTGGGACAAATTATCTTTTAAAAATTTAGTCAACTTCATAACGGGTCCCAGTTATAATGACCATAACATTTGATATGAGAGTATATTTTTCACTATGTAATGTCAAGTTAAATATAATTAAATAATTTATCCATAGGATGCTATATGAAACCATAGGAATTGTTATATGAATATTAAGGAAGTGCACAAGGCCTTACAAAATGAGTTTACAGTTGAGGGCCTACTCCAAATATGAGGTTCTTACAATTATGTCATCAAATTATATAATGTTTTTTTAAGAATATAAATCCCTTATAGTGTGATAAATAATGAAACACATAGAGACACCATTTTTATTTTATTCATAGAATGAGAGACATATTCATGGTAGACTAAACTTATATCATACATATGAGGGCCATATCTTGTTCTTCATGGAAAATTATGTGGCACATTTTTAGTTTCTATAATCTATTCATCAAAATAAATATTATTTATTTAGATAAATGTCAATATATTATGAATTCTATAATAGATAAGATTTGAACTAATTATTCTCAAAATAAATAACATATGATTAGATTAATATCAATAAATATTTAAAATACATTCTCCAATAAAAATTTAATTATACAATTATGAAACTTGTATTAATGAATTCTAATGAGATTCTTGAAACAGTATATGTGAAACCCATTTGGACCCTTTATTAGTGTATGTAGGTCTAACCCAAAAAACATGAGTAGTATCTAGAAACACACTACAACCCCAATAGGTAAATATAAATGGTATAATGTGAGTAATTACAACCTTTCTACAAATGTTACTATGTAATATGGTTCCATTTTCACCAATATTTCGTCATTACTGATTCATATTTATGTCATTACCTATAATGATAGATCTATAATTCTTTTACTTACTAAAATTATATTGCATGTGATCATCATGTCTATGTAATTTTTCCAAACATTTCCATCTATATCAATGGTATAAAAATTACCTCTTTTATAACCTTAATAGTAAAAATTATATCTTGACTATTAAATGAATATAATAAGAATCATTAAACACATAATAATACATGGTAAGCACCCCGTAATAATTAGTTGGGGTTTGGATTAGTGGTAAGCACCCCGTAAGACTACATGGAGAATGGGGGTTCAAAACCCATGGGGCGTAGGTTACTGTAGCAGTACTGTAGCAGTACTGTTGCGGTCGCGGCACTGTTCATCAGTGGGCACTGTAGCGGCGGCAGGGCACTGTAGAGGTGGCGATACTGTGCGGTACTGTAGCAGTAGGTTACTATTCCCAGAATGTGAATTGGCCTTAGAATTTGGGCCTACGGGCTATGTAATGGGCTACAAGCCCACAAGGACTTCAGGCTATGTAATGGGTTTCCCTCTACCCATTTAAAAGAGGTCTTTTCTTTGATATAATAATAAAAATGAGGCTTCGACCCCAACCTTAAAAAAAAATTAAACACATAATAAAATATAAATATCCAATAACATTTATATTTATGTTTTAATAATACATATATGTATAAAATTCATGGTATACCATAAAAACAATATCAAGTCTAAGTGGAAAAAAATACATTAAAATATAACAATAACCAATGAAACATAAACCATGTAGATTAATTATTAGTGAATTATTTCCCAAAATCTAATCTCATTGAGAACACTATCTATGAAATTGATGTGAAGAATTCACGTTTAAAGAGTATATTACACTTGATATAAATACAATATCCATATCCTATCAGAATGATGTTTTTATCATCATCATAATAATCATCATTATCATCATCAACATCGTCATTGGTTCCAAAGGTCCCTTGGTTAGTTGGTGAGCGAAGTAATTTATTATAATGGAAACCTCTAGTTTGAGCACTAGGGATAATGAATTTATATTGGTTTGGAGAGGTCTATTTGCATTGATGATCTTCTTTATGGGATGAAAATTCTATATACAGCTTTTAGTGATGATTTATTGGTCGGGCCACCTCAATGTGTTATCATAACTATCAATATTGAGGTATCTTATAGGTAGGAAAAATATCACGATGTACTCCCCTAGATTATATTTTTATTATTATTATTGATGTGTTGGTATAAATGTGTTGGTTGATATTTTAAAAATAACTAACAATTATTATTAATATATGTGTTACTGTATCACTCTTTTTGGTTGAGTTGTGGTAGATATTGGGTAATATCAGTGAAATCCCATTCTTATTCTCATATTTTTATTAAGATTAAATTTGGGGGGGGGGTGGTATATAATGGATATTTTTTCTCTTTACTCACATTCCTTTTTTCATCTTATCTTCCTCTATTCTTTCCATAAAAAACCTTTTATGTTTTTTTTCAATTTTAGGGGTTTTACTAATAGATAGAGAAACCCACATTTTGGGATAGTTATCTTTATCTAGAATGGAATAGGAACATAAGGATAATATAAAACACCTCATTGGAGGTCTATTCCTCACCATTTAACTTCATAGTGAGTATTGTGACACCTGAACCTTATCAGGTTCTATTTTTCCCTTTAAATAATTAATTTTATTGATGTTTTATAGT
Source organism: Viscum album (assembly GCA_963277665.1). Lineage (NCBI taxonomy): Eukaryota > Viridiplantae > Streptophyta > Magnoliopsida > Santalales > Viscaceae > Viscum > Viscum album. The sequence continues at coordinate 2,128,673,871 of OY728155.1, read as the reverse complement.
TTATTAAGTCTATATAGTTGAATTTATGCCTTTTATATTCTGTTTTTATTTATATACATCAATACTGAGAAGTATTTGGTTCTATAACTATTTTATTTTTTGATATAACTTTTGATGACTTCCATTTTATTAATTTTAAATTTTCATGAAAATATTTGTATGTTTTTATATAATATTTTTTAATTGAAATATTCTATTTTATGGATTAATTGAAAAGAATTTTTTTTAGTGATTATAAAGTGTAATCTTAATGTGATATAAAAATATTATTTATGAATAAGGCCTTGTTTTCAATATTTTGAAATAGGTTAAAAGTTTGGAAAAAGTTGTTTTTTAAAAACATAATCAATGTTTTTGTTTTATAACCATTTGAGTTATTTTATTATTATTTTAAAAGTTTATCCATAGGATACTTAATTATATTTTGATAAATAATGTCTTTTTTAGTTTGAAAATTTTAATATTTTGGGTCTTTTACTCATGTGGATAACAAATAATAAGTTATGATAAATTTTATTATTATTATTATTATTATTATTATTATTATTATTATTATTATATATGATGAAAAATGTATTCCTATCATTAATTTGGGGTAGTTTCTTTCAGGGGGTTCATGGGTGATATTAAATGAGTTATTTGATACTATGGGTTTTTTAGGACTTCATTGGAGCCTTTGGATACCAATGTGGAAGTCATTTTAAAAGTACATTGATAGGTCATGATTTTACTCTTTCTAGAACAAAAATGATCTTGCTATGTTTTTCTCTCTTTATTGTGTGGATAACATTATTATTTAACTCTCTTTAGATCCATTCTAAGTACACCACCAGTTTAGGATTCCACTTTATCTTGGTCCTTTCATGCTATTATGGATAGGTATGATGATCCTTAATTTTTTCTTATAATCTTAGAGGGATTATCCTTTAATGATGATATTTATTAATCTATTACATATAATTAACGATGAAACTAATGTGATAAATGTGTTTCTTTATAAAATTTTATTATTTCATATTTTATTTATGGATGTAAAAAGGAAATAGAAAAAATATAATCTAATTATGAAATTATTATTTAACCCAAATACATGTTTTATGTGTGTACATGCACACATATTCAATCTATCATAATTGGAACATCTTCTATAAGGATTTTTTATAGAAAACATTGGTCTAATATTAATTGTAATGTGTATATACTCACCCTATACATGTTCCCTCAACTGCATCTATAGATATTATTTATTATTTTAAATTGTACGTAAATCGATCTTATTTTTCATCATGTCACTCTCTGGGGGGAATGTATTATAACATGGATCTCAGAGATAAAGTCATCAATAATTACACTAAAAAATAGTTAACATTTTATAATAGGGGAATGTTTATTCTTAATGATATATTTTTGTTATAAAACTATATTTTTTAAAATATTTGTCTCTGACACTAGTTTTTTTGTACAACTCTATCTTTAAATATTATTGTCACGACCCCCTGCCCACAAAGTGTACTCCTCCTAGGCTCGCAATGTGAGAAGGGAGATAATTACCCCCAAGTCCCGCCTTCAGTAGGCCCCGGGTTGGCGACTAGCACCGAGGGTATAGTAACACACAAATGAGAGGCATGACCTTCTAAGAGAACACATGCGGAAGAGAGAGATAAGATAGAAACCAACCAACTCTAACTCAGAACTAAAGTATAAAAGAAAACCCAAGTGCACATATGTAATGTCATGCAAAAGTACTACAACTGAAAGGGAAAAACTACAAGTACCCAAAAGAAACTAAAAACAGCTGTAACCACTAGCCCGAACAACTCCTGTAACCCCAAGCTAGTAGAAACCAGTTTGATCTCCAACCTTCTCCATGTGACCTAAAAAAAGTTTATATATACGTAGGGTGAGTATAACAGTATACTCAGTAGGATCCTCCCTGAATCCTCTCGTGCAAAAGTAAAGAAAGCATGCTAAAGCCCGGTGAACAAAAAGTTAAACCAATTCATCACCTAAATAAGTATACTAAGTTCCCAACCTCACCATGGATACTCTCACCAAGTAACGCATACACGACTAGCTAATATAGTAAAGAATATCAAGGCTACCCCGCTACAACTTTCCCAGTGGTTTGTTGCTTTTCCCTAATGACATACGTCCTATGCATATATCTCCAAATGCTTTCCCGCAGACACCTGGGCAAAGCACCACACCATCCTCACAACCAAAAGTAACCTTTTAGTTTCCAGGATCCACTACAGCTCATATAACGTGTATCATATTTCTGACATTATACCTCAATCCATTACAACCCATATATCGAGTAAGGATCCTCAAGCCATCACGACCTATACATGTTACACCTATAGTAGTCCATAGGAGACAATATCCAGAATATATGTGTGTGAATAACCACAAGCCATTATAGCCCTCTACACACATATATGGGGAAAACTAACTGAAGTGCCTAATGGCACTAGTATCTACCAAGAGAAGAGAGCGAGGTCAAAAGGGGTAGTCAACCATTCATCCTCCCACCGGAATGTTGGGGAAAACTCCAATAACCCCACATCCAAAAATTGCACTCTCCCTTCAAAGGTTCTGAACCTCATCATTAAGTTCCAACAAACTCCAACCCCATGTGTTAACATCATTTATTCAAACATTCATTACAGAATTACTTTCCCATACTCCCAGGCATTCTAGAAAAGAATCCTATGCTACTAAACACAATGGGGCTCAACACGGTGAGTAGATGTACTACCCGTTGAGTCTTTTCTACCTATTGCAAGAGTGTAGACCCATTCTCCTATGACAGGCTAAACACGGAAAGCACATGGCACACCCCGCATGTCTTCGCCTCTTTCGGAATAAGGGTAAGCAAGATCGGCTGCCTTGACCAGTGGGGAAAAGTAAAGTTGATAAACAACCAAATAATCAACAAGCATCCAACAATCACATCCATCCCATTCCATCACCCCTGGTGTCCTCCCCGACACCCACATGCATAAACTGATGCATCTCTCCACTCTAGGCATCATCCACTGCCACAACCAAAAGGCCTATATGCCTCCACATATCACAACACCCCTCCAGGGTCACATCATAACACAAGCAGCAGGAAATGAAACATCAAATCATTTGGGATCTTAGCCCTTTAACATATAAGAGGGAAACTCAGAACCCTTCAAGGAATTATGAAACAATCACATTCTTTAAACCATCTTGAATTAACATATTTAATCTATTGGTTCCAAAATCAGGAACCTAACCAGTAATCTATCACAAAAGATTATACATGCTTAATATGACAATTTGATCAACATCAAATTACAACAAGAACCAGATTGGATTTCATGCCTCTTTATCTTTATCCAAACAAATATCAATTAGTCCCGGTTTACGTTCTTTACCAATTTCCACCAAGAACAATCGGTAAGCAAGGCAAGCATAGATATCACACTATCTAGCAAAACATGAGGCAATAACAAACAATCGATACGATTTATTTATCCATTTAAAAGTATTTTCTTAGGTCAATTCCATTTTCATCCAGTGGGATTCAACATTCTAATAATACCATTGCACTTAAAAGAAAGAGAAGCAATGGATCCCCTACCTCAAAGGTTTTCAACAAAAACCACAACCGTCGAAGAAAGCCCAATAAAAGCAGGCCAATTCACCAAGGATACACCTTAGATCTCTTCTAATAACAAGACCAAGACCAAATCTAATCCTATTTGGAATCCAAACACTTAGATCTACCCTTAACAAGCATATATCTAAGATATAGAGTGAATAGGAGGAGTAGATCTAACTAGATCTAAGAAACCAAACGAGAATGATCACAGGCCTCAAGAAACAGGCTTTGATTCTCCAAGAGAAGCCTTCAGATCACCTCCAAAACGCTTGGGAGAGGTTCTCCTACCTTCAAGGGAGGTTAATACTAAGTTATGACCACTTAGGGGCTTAAACGAACCATTTAGAGGCTAAATGAGTTAAATCGACAATTTTAGGATCTAGATTTAAGTGCCCGCAGGGTTATTCCGCACGTTTTGACAAACCGTGCGCTAACTGTGTGTTAGCTTCTAACTCGTCAAACAATCCTCGCACGGTTTGGCCACACGGTTAGACAAACTGTGCACTAACCTTGCGTTAGACACTGCCTCCAACACCAACCTTACACGGTTTGGCCGCATGATTTAAGCAAACCGTGCGCCAACCGTGCAGAAGCTATTTCCCTTTAGAATTCCTTAAAAGTCCACCCAAATGCACCCCAAGTCACCTAGAACTCTCAGGACACCTCCAAAACAACATTTTCACAAAGGAATGGACCTGAGAGGTTCGGGACACTACATTAGATACCTCAAATTCTCATTCTCATCCTCGAGAATCCAAAACCCACATAAAGAGAAAACAAAACAGGGTCTGAACAACCACTATCAAGATACCTCTCAAAAGAGAGCAAGACACAAAAGAAACAAAAGAAGCCATCTCATAAACATGAAAGTTTAATAACCACACAATTTACAAAGATACATGAAAAGTGTTAAACATCAAACAACTCTGGGTACTGAGCACGTATCTGTGACTCACGTTCCTAGGTACTCTCCTCCATGCCACTATGCCGCCACAAGACACAAACTAATGAAATATAAGGCCCGCACAACTCCTTCTCCTTGCAGTCTTAGATCTCCAGAGGTTTCTCCTTAAAGGTTGTATCATCATCAACATCATTATCTCTCCAATTGATGATGTGAGATCCATCATGAAGATAACGACAGAGCTGTGATACATGGAAAACATCATGTATCCAACTCATCTGAGGGGGAAGTGCTACTCGATACGCCACAACTCCAACATGAGCTAACACCTTGAAAGGCCCAACAAACTGGGGACAAATCTTACTCCCACGAACAAACCTTCTCTTCCCATGATGGGGAGTCACCTTCAGAAGCACATGATCACAAAAATTAAACTCTAAGGGTATCCTTCTTTTATCAACATAATATTTCTGACGATCTTGCACTATCTTCATCCTCTCACGAATCACCTGAATCGTCTCTGTTGTATTCTACACTAGTTCTGGTCCAAGAATTGCTGACTCTCCGACCCCAGTCCAGCACAACGGAGAACGAAAAGGACGACCATAAAAGGATTCAAACGGCACCATACCGATGGTGGAGTGAAAACAATTATTGTAAGAGAACTCCACTGAGGATAAGTGCCTCATCCATGAACCACCAAAATCAAGAACACAAGAGCATAACATGTCTTCAAGAGTCTGGATGGTTTCTTCCATCTGACCATCCGTTTGTGGATGAAAAGTAGTGCTAAGGCACAACTGAGAACAAAAATCATGTTGGAGACCTCTCCACACCTTGGAGGTAAAATGAGGATCTCGATTAGAAATGATCATCCTAGGGACTCCAGGATGTTTCACCACCTCCTATAGATACTGCCTCGACAAAACTTTCACTGAGCTCGACTCCTTGATCGCTATGAAGTGGGCCGATTTTGTTAAAAAATACACTACCACCCAAATAGCATCATATCCTCCCTGTGCTCAAGGCAAACCTGTAACAATGTCCATTGAGATGTCCTCCCACTTCCACTGAGGAATCTCTAATGGCTGTAGAAGACCACCAGGAACATGGTGTTTGGCCTTCACCTTCGGGCAGACTAAACAACAACACACAAACTCCGCAACCGCACGCTTCAGCCCAGGCCACCAAAACTGACTCCTCAAGGATCGGTACATATTTTTTATGCCAGGATGTACCGCTAAGGGCGAACTGTGGAACTATCAGAGGACAGTCTCATGCATCATCAAGGGAACCAAAAGCCTTCCATGATACAACACTTGGGGTTGTTCATCCTCCGACCAACCATCAGGGGACTCACCACAAACAACTGAGTCTCTCCAGACCTCCACCTCTAGATCACCCAACTGGGACTCTTCCACCTTCTGCATCAGGGATTACTACACCGTAATCTGGAATAGACAACCTCAACCTATGACTTCATCCATATGAAGATGAAAAGATGACAGTTCTTCCATTACTCTCCAGGAATCACCGAATTCACGCACAGCATCACTACGTGACTTTCGGCTCAGCGCATCAGCTACAACATTCCCTTTCCCAGGTGTACATGATTTTTCTAAGTCATATTCCTGTAAGAACTCCATCCACCAACACTATCATAAGTTCAATTCATGCTGGGAGAAAACATACCTAAAACTATTATGATCGGTGAAAACCAAATAGCGCTCACCATTGAGGTAATATCTCCACAACTTCAGAGAAAACACCACGGCTGCCAACTCAAGATCATGGGTGACATAGTTGCATTCATGGGGACGTAACTAGAGAGAACCATAAGAAACAACTGACCTCTACTACATGAGAACACAACCTAAACCCATATGTGAATCATCATAGAAGACATCAAACTAAAATCCCTCAGCTAGAAGACAAAGGACTGGAGCACTTACTAACTTCTCTTTTAGATACTCGAAATCTTCCTGACACTGATCAGTCCATATGAATTCCTGATCCTTCTTAGTCAAAGCTGTCAATGGAGTCACAACTCAGGAGAAATTGGCTACGAATGTCCTATAGTAGCTTGAGAGACCAAGGAAACTTCACACCTTTGACACTTTATTGGGGGTTTCTGAAGACAAAAATGCTCCAACATTCGATGGATCAACAGCTACTCTCTATTGGGACACAACAGACCCCAATAAACTAACTTCTCGAGCCCAAAAAGCACACTTTGACAAATTCCCGAACAACTGATGTTGGCGAAGAACTCCCAAAATGGCTCGTAGATGCTCTGCATGCTCCTCTTTAGATGTGGAGTACACAAGGATGTCGTCGATGAAAACTACCATGAACTTGTCCAGGAACTCACAGAACACATCATTCATTAATCTCATGAATATAGCTGGATCATTCGTCACACCAAACTGAATTAGAATGAACTCATAATGCCCACGATGACAACGAAATGCAGTCTTTGGGATATCCTCATCCTTCACACGCATCTGATGATATACTTACCGCAAGTCTATCTTTGAGAACCAAATTTCACCCTTCATTTGATTGAATAAATCATCAATCCGTGGAAGAGGATAACGATTATTTATTGTCACTTTGTTTAAGTGACAATAATCAACACAAAACCGCAAAATGTCATCGGCCTTCTTCACAAACAAAACTTGTGCACCCCATGGTGACACACTTGGATGAACAAAACCACAATGCAACAGACCATAAAGCTGTATATGTAGCACTCAAAACTCAGAAAAGGCCATTTTATACAGATACATAGAGATAGGAGACACTCCTGGCTGTAGCTCAATCCCAAAATCGATCTCTTGTCGTGGGGGTAATGCTACAACCTCTTCTAGAAAGACATCAGGGTTCTCCTATACGACCCTAGGAAACGCCAACTTCCGAACCTCTGAAGAACTCAGTATCATATCATCCTTCATGGATGATGAGAATGAAACATGCCTATGACCCATTTGAGGATCTCTCTCACCAATAAACACCACTTTCTCTCCATCTGCATCAAATATAATGACCTTCTTCCTAAAGAAATCCATGACATCCTACACCAAATACAACCAATCCATTCCAAGGATGACATAATATGGTTGTATTCATAAACATAGGAAATCTCCCCAAGAGCAGTGTTTCCCCAACACAAGCTCACAGTCTCTACATACTTCAAACAAGTCAGCTCGACCTCCAACTCGCGTAGTAAAAACCAAGGGCATTGGAAGCCTCTCTACCTCAAGTCCCAAAGCATGGACAAGGGTAGGTGATATAAAGGAGTGTGTCACTCCTGAATCAAACAAGGCATACACCAAGGTAGAAAACAAGAAAAGGGTACCTCGAATGACATCTGGCTCGTCTCGTCCTAGCAACGCTAGAGCATGAAGCTGGCCACGAACTCCTCCATGCCCTCTCTGACCCTGATGACGACCACCACCATGGCCGTGCTCTACTCTCTGAGGATGGGGAGCATCATGGAGCTGTCCTCTGCCTACCCCATATACCCTCTGGTGATCTAAAACTTGTGTAACATACTATTGATGCTGCCTCGGCTAGAACTACCTCAACGGAGGAACTTGGAGCGTAGGGCTTGGTGCACGATGACCACTCTGAAAGGTCGGGTACTTCCACTGGTGATGACCATGACCACCACAATAAAAACAAGCTCTCGATCCCTTGGCATAGGCCCGAGAGTTTCTACCTCCCGAGAAACAAGATGTGAAGGGATGGGACCTACCCCTGGCTGAACGGAAACTCTTCTTCCCTGAAAACTGGGAACCCTGGACCACAGCCTTGCTTCATGAGGGATCATGAAGATCCCCCCCTCATGATGATCCAGTACTGGCTGAAGTCATGTCAACAACCTCTACCCTCGCCAGTACCTCAATATATGTCTTTAGCATAAATGGGGTGACTTGGCGCTGGATCTCTGGATGCAAAGCATCCCCGAAATGCCTCACCCTGGCCTCCTCATCTGGTAACAGGTCTGAAACATATAATAAAAGGTTCCAGAAATGGATTCCAAACTCCTGAACACTGGAGATCCCCTATCGAAGTGTAAAAAGCTCCTGGAGACTGGATGACTTTGTAGTCGAGGATAGAAACTCGACTCTAAACTTGTATCAGAAGTCCTCCCTTGAGATCGCTGAATCCTAACGATCTCTAAGGAACAAGAACCACCACTGCCTCACTGATCCACGCAACATTGTCACAGTTAAGGAAACCCAGTGATCCTTCCGAGCATAGATCGAACTAAATCCTATCTCGACCTCCTCCAACCAGTCTTCCGTGACTGCATCTGAAATGAATCCCTCATACTTCTCCAGACTCTGGTGCTAAAACTCTCAGAGTGTCTTCCTCCAAGTGTCATCGTCGTCGACCTCTACCCTACAACGACCTACTAGAACATCCTACTAACAATTTTTAGTGAAAACCTGATGAGGACGTCGACCTGGAGCCATACCTGTAAAATAAGAAACACTTAGAGCTCCTGATCCATGAATATGGAAGACACAACATTAATTAATTAATTGTTTTCTTTTATTCATTTTGGGTTAACCTATCCCAAGGTCTATCCATTAAAACACATGAACAAAGAAGAATGATGCATGATCCTCTCCTAGGTCACTACCCTGCAACTAGTATCACCTTGTTTAGTAGCCATTGTAAACTTAATGATATGTGCATCAGATCATAGGGGGCCCTAAACGCCTATGTCTTAGCCGGTCTCCAGTGTTTACCTCACTTTCTAAACATGAATGACACTATTTCCCTACCAACCCATTCAACCTCACCTCTGCCTAACTCCAAACTCTATCCTATCCCTCAACCAGACCTCTGATACCACTCTGTCATGACCCCCTCCCCACAAAGTGTACCCCTCATGGTCCAACAATTTGAGAAGGGAGATAATGACCCCTGAGTCCCACCTCTAGTATGCCCTAGGTTGGTGACTAGCACCGAGGGTATAGTAACACACAAATGGGAGGCATTCCCCTCTAAGAGAACACATACAGAAGAGAGAGGTAAGATTGACACCAACCAAATCCAACTCAGAACCGATGTATAAATGAAAACCCAAATGCAAATATGTAATGTCATGAAAAAGTACTACCACTAAAAGGGAAAAACTACAAGTACCCAAAAGAATGTAAAAAAAACTTCAACCACAAACCCGAACACCTCCTGCAACCCACGCTAGTAGAAACCAGTTTGATCTCCAACCTACTCCAAGTTACATGAAAAATAGTTTATATATACGTAGGGTGAGTATAACAGTATAATCAATAGAATCCTCCCCAAAGCTTCTCGTGCAAAAGTAAAGAAAGCATGCTAAAGCCCAGTGAACAACAAGTGAAACCAACTCATCACCTAAAAAGTATACTAAGTTCCCAACCTCACCATGGCTACTCTCACCAAGTAAAACATAAAAGAATGTATCATATAGTAAAGAATATCAAGGGTACCCCGATACTACTTCCCCCTTGGTTTTCCACTTTTTCCCAACGACATATTTCCTGTGCATATCTCTCCAAAGGATTGCTCGTAGACACCGGGGCTAAGCTCCACAATCTGCACCATGTGCACCACAAAGGCTTAAACCGCAGACACCTGAGAGAAGCACCACACCATCCTCACAACCAAAAGTAACCAGGTAGTTTCCGGGAGCCACCACAGCTCGCATAACGTGTATCATACGTCAGGTATTATACCTCAAGCCATTACAACCCATACACCGAGTAAGGATCCTTAAGACATCACAACCTATACACGTTACACCTATAGTAGTCCATGGAATACTATATCCAGAATATATGTGTGTGAATAACCACCAACCATTACATCCCTATACAAACATATATGGGGAAAAGTAACCGATGTGCCTAATGGAACTAGTATCCACCACGAGAAGAGAGTGGGGTCAAAGGGGGAAGTCAGCCATTCATCCTCCCATCAGAATATTGGGGAAAATACGCCCCCAGGGGTCAGAATCCCCAGGGTGTCAGTTTCCCTTAATGATAGTGTGGAGTAACCTATAGAAACAAAAAAAGTACAGAATATACTATAACCGACAACCACACAATGGGAATATCCTAGTGTTAGAAACAACTTCATCTAACATCTCTTGGAATCCGGGCTTCAACTTCTAAGACTAGGTATCCTATAAGCACACAACCATTTAAGGGATTTATTATATTACTTAATTCCCTTTTTATCAATTTGACTGTATGTTAATTAATTCTTCAAACATTAATTAACCATGAAAAATTTCACATTAAATTCCATTAACACCATATCCAAAAATTCCAGTGTCCCTTCAAAAGTTCTCAACCTCATCATTAAGTTTCAACAAACTCCGTCCCCGTGGGTTAACATCATTTATTCAAACATTCATTATAGAATTACTTTCCCATATTCCCAGGCATTCTAGAAAAGAATCCTATGCTACTAAACCGAAGGGGGCTCAACACGGTGAGTAGATGTACAACCCGTCGAGTCTTTTCCGCGTATACCAAGAGCGTAGAACCATTAACCCTTGAGAGGCTAAACACAGAAAGCACATGGTATACCCCGCATCTCTTCGCCTCTTTCTGAAGAAGGGTAAGCAAGACCAGCTGCCTTGAGCAGTGGGTAAATGTAAAGAAGATAAACAACCAAAGAATCAACAAGAATCCAACAATCACATCCATCCCATTCTATCATCCCCGGTGTCCTCCCCGACACCCACATGCATAAACTGATGCATCTCTCCACTCTAGGCATCATCCACTGCCACAACCAAATGTCCTCTATGCCTCCAAATATCACAATACCCCTCCAGGGTCCCATCACAGCACAATTAGCATGAAATCAAACATCACATCAATTGGGCTCTTAGACCGTTAAAAAACAAGAGGGTAACTCAGAACCCTTCAAGGAATTATCAAACAATCACATTCTTTAAACCATGTTGAATTGTCATATTTAATCCGTTTGTTCCAAAATTGGGAACCTAACCAGTAATCTATCACAAAAGATTATACATTCTTACTATGCCAATTTGATCAACATAAAATAACAACAAGAACCATATTTGTGTTCATGCCTCTTTATCTTTAGCCAAACAATTATCAATTAGTCCCGGTTTACGTTCTTTACCAATTTCCACCAAGAACAACAGCTAAGAAAGGCAAGCATAGATATCACACTATTTAGCAAAACATGAGGCAATAACAAACAATCGATATGATTTATTTATCTGATAAAAAGTATTTTATTAGGTCAATTCCATTTTCATCCATTGGGATTAAACAAGCTAACAATACTGTTTCACATAAAAGAAAGAGAAGCAATAAATCTCCAACCTCAATGTTTTTCGACGAAAACCACATCGGTCGAAGAATGCCCAAGAAAACCGGGCCGATTCATCAAGGATCCACCTTAGATCTCTTCTCCTAACACAACCAAAACCAAATCTCATCATATTTGGCATCCACACACTTAGATCTACCCTCAACAGGCATAGATCTATGAAATAGAGAAAAGAGGAGGAGTAGATCTAAGAAACCAAACAAGAACGATCACATACATCAAGAAACCAACTTCGATTCGCCAGGAGAAGCCTTCAGATCGCCTCCAAAACACTTGGGAGAGGTTCTCTTACCTTCAATGGAGGGTAATCCCGAGTTATGGATGCTTAGGTGCTTAAACAAACCATTTAGAGGAAAAACGAGTTAGATCCAAAATTTTAGGATCTATATTTAAGTGCCCGTACGGTTAGTCTACACGGTTTGACTAGAGAGCTTCGGGCCATTACAATTATTTCCACAAGTAAAAAATTTCTATTTTAATTATAATAACGCCAACATAAAATATATTTGATTTAAAAATATTTAGAAAAATATTCATTCAACCCCCCAAAACATTAAAGTATTTTCCTTTTAGAATAAACATAATTTTGACGCTAGCATTCTTTATACTGAATACTATCCTGTCTTTTATTACACACAGTACCGAGTTCATTCAATGGCGTATAAGACATGAAAGAGCATTCTTAGAAGTGTATATAACATATCATTACATTATGATATACTTATTTTTATATCATATATTCAATCAATTTTTTTAAATTCATAGAATAGATTTGATAGACATATGATAATAACAAATCTATTTTTTCACTTAAAAAATAGTATTTTTCTAAAGGGAGTTTTATCTATTTTTAATGGCGCACCTATTTTAAAACTAAATTTTAACCCTTTTATAAATTTAATTTTTCGAAATAAACATTATTTTTGAATGTGGAATTTCAAAAATTTGTTAGGGTAATTTTTTTCATTTTTCTATGTAGTATCATTTTTTGATGAATAGTTAAAAATAGTGCCTTCTCATTTAATTAATTAATAATGTTAATTTTGATTTTCAATTTATTTTAAATTAAAAAATAGATAAATTATATATCCGTTAATAAAATTTAGGTCATTGTAGTAATTTTTATATTCAATTTAGATATTAAAAAATAGTGAACATTTCTTCATTTTCAAATAAAAAACCCGTTTTCTCGCTATGTTTGATGGATTAGATTTAAATTGTACTTTTCCAATTTGTGAATTGAATTTTGGAAAATGATTATAAATATTTGGAATTAGAATAATTTTTATATTCAACATTGTTTTTTAGAAAAAAATTAGTGGAAGTAATTAAAATTAACTAGAGTTACTTAGGTAAAAATTAGACTGCTTAGTGGTTAAACTTTAATCATAAAAGTAAAAATGAAATTAAAATTTTTATAAAAGCTATTTTCTACCCATAGTTAGATCATATCCCCTATTTGATCAAATTTTAAGAGTTAGTGGGATAGAATTACATGAAATGAGGTATATAATAAGTTATGTAAGGAAAAAGACAAGGAATGTTTCTTACCTTTAACATTTAAAAATCATTGAAATATAAAATATTAAATTAGTTTGGGGATAAAAATTATTTAAAGATTTATAGGATTTATTATCATCATATTAATTTTTATTCAATTTTTAAGGATGAAATAACTAGTTAAAATATAATAGACCATACTTTTCATACATAGATATTGTATCTAAATAGATGAACATTCATTACATAACATAAAAACCACTATACAACTATATAGGTTTAGTGGCCTTGTAAAAAGGTAAATATAAACAAATGTTTCATAAAACATCAAAATCGTATCCCGACTATTCCCTCGTAATTAGAAGCCCCATTTTGACATATATTACTTAATAGCTTTCTTCATATCTTGGGAAAAGAAGCATAAAAAAGGTTGAGATTAGATGCTCCGTAAGAGTTAAAAAGGGAGATATCAATCATATCATAATCATGAGTCATAAGAACAGAAGGAAAATATTTTAGAATTTTATATTTTATAAAAAATATGATCATATAATGTCATGGGACAAATCAAAAAAATTTATAAATAATATATTTTATGAGATCGTAATAGAAGCCATGAAAATGTGTCATACACATAATAATAGAAAATAATTTCCATATTAGTCACATATCACCACCAAGACCATCATAGAAGAAAAATTCCATCACTGAACCAGGTTCACTCCTCATTATATCCCTTTGTTATCATTTCACCCATGTATTACTGAACCAAGATCATTTCACGTTCCAGTCATGTATATCTCATCAGATATAAATATTTACTAATTGCATTGGGGGGAGATATTGGTCTCAACTGTTATATAATGAAAACAATAAATATGTGTTATATAATAATGTAAATATTTCATCATATCAGAACCTATGAAATGAAATGGGTTTCGTAAAAATTATTAAATTATAACATAATTTATAGAGAAGAAATGGGTTTTATAGTTACCATTCTATCATATAAATAAACCAACTACAGTAATAATAGGGATAATATCCATAACAAATTTCCCCATTAAAGCATATGTAACATAAAATAATAATATCATAGATGAAATATAGTTTTGAGATATCACTTGAAAATAATTTTTGAGGAAAATATCTTTTATTATTGGAAAACATTTTATTTTCTCATAATACCATGAAATTTTAAAAGAAAACATATTCTTTGAAAATAAACTTATAATATGGTAAGGGAATCATAGAGGTATTAAAGATTCATAAAATTGAAAATATATATTCATTCTATATAAGTTAAAAAACATTCCTATAATACTTTATCTGGAAAAGTCAAATAGTACCGCATTAATAACATGGGAAAAAATATTCATTTCAAACCATTTAGTAAAAATTCACATATGGGTAAAAATTAATTTAAAAATTTTATAATAATAGAAAAAATATTCTTGAAAACATTATTAAGAAATATGTTCATATAAGATAAATATTCCCTAACAAATACTTGCAAATAAACATTCCTGAATAAAATGAGAATGTGAATTTGACCCTTACCTTACATCCAATTTCCTTCATACGTATTTAAAACTATTGTATAATTTATTAAATAATGTTATTAACTTTTTATATAATGATATTCATGTTTATGATATCATATATGATCACATTATCCCTTTTTTGTTAATAATATTTCCTTAGTACTATTTTTTGGGTGTTAACTCCTTCATTTTCCTATGCATGTTGTGTCATATAAGTCCCATTTTTTGCACATAGGATATAATCACATAATTTAAATAATTATATTAAAGTAATATATATCATATTTATTCATTATATACATTTATATAATCATTCTGAAATAGTGAATATTTAAAATGAATCGCATCACGCTATGGGGAGGGTAGGTCGTATGTATGCATTAGCGATGGTATCATTCCCCTAATGGTAAAATTGTCAAGGATGTGGATGGTATATATTTTGTTACCGAATCAATATAATGTTATAATTATTATATATATATTATTTATATCATCATACCCATCCAAGTAATTTAGTTATAAAGAAAATATTACACCACGACGTGGAGATAATAATTCGTACGTACGCATGTGTGGTACTTGAGTTTTTTATAGGATTTATAAAAGCTGTAATATGGTTATTCCGTAATCATAATAAAACATCAACATATATTTTATACTATATTTATTACTTTACAATGTAAATACAACATAATTAGGATGTAGAAGAATAAATAATCTTGGAAGAGTTGGTAAAGATGATTACCTCTTCCCCGAAAAACATCCCTTAGACATTATCTTAGGGACACTAGGGATAGTATTTTGAGAAGACCTGAACCAATATAATTTTTATATGGAATTTTAAAAGAAAATATTTTAGGATATGATATAGATTAAAGGATAAATTATATGTCAATAAGTGAGGGAATATGTGACCTTTTATAATTGAGGTGAGGGGTAGTTTTAGAATCTTTTAAAATATTAATTTACAATAAATTTAATCTCAATAAAAATACCTCCAAAAGAAAATTTATTGAAATATAATATGATATAATTTTGTAATATCATCATCCAATATATTTTAAAAAATTATTAGTATAATGGTAAACCTTATAACTTTTATTAACCCTCAAGTAACCTATTTTAATTTTAACTAAGGAAACATATTTTTCAATAATTTAAGGTTGTAATTTTTTCTTATGTGTTTTCAATTAAATCTTAAAATAAAATTTTATATCATTGTAAACAATATAATAACTTTATATTTTTAAATATGTTTTATTATTTTTAAATAATTTACTAAAATATTATATTTATAAAATGTCATTGGTGTCAATTCTAACACTATTAATCATTTTGACTTAATAATATCAATATAACAAGTTAAATTCAAAATAAATAATTTACTATATCTCTAATAGGTTAATTTAACCTTAAAAATTTATCAATAACATTAATTATCTAAAATTATATTTATTTTAATATTTTTAATAACATTTATTTGATATTTCCATTTAGAATAAAATTACTATATCATAATTTTTTAATTATTTATTTAAAAATAAAATACCATGATGAAAATATTTCATCAATATTTTATAAGAATATTTATAGTTCAATATATATTTTAGTTAAACTTATATATATAATGTTATATTATTTAAAACATGAATGTGAAATCTTTAAATATTTGTTAATTAGGATTTTATAAATGCCATAGTATAATATAACTAACCCACAATGTCAAAAATAAATTCTTATCATTAAAATATATTTATTAATACATAAATTTACTATTATATTCTTTTAAAACATAAATTTTTTTCCATGTGGACACCTAAGGGATATTAAAGATAAATAAAGTGACATTTTGTGACTTTCTTTAATTTAAATATTATATAAGTCATTTTAATGGGAAGGGGTACACTAAACGACTTAATTTACATCCTTAGGTATTAATGGTATAATTTTACTCATCTAATAAATTTTTTTCACAACTTATGGTCATTTTATAGTCTTCATATTTTTATTTTTAACTAGAATTACTAAATTTACCCTTTACTATGTTAACATAATTTACCAAGGTTACAATTCTTGTTATCCAAAAATAAAATGGAACTATTTAATAACTTTTTTAAATAAAAATAAAAATTTTGGATTCATTTTATAAAATTCAAAACAAAAATTTAGATGAATTTAATTTAAATTAAAATCAGTAAAATGCCATAAAAAAATATTTTTCAGAGAAATTCCATTTCAAAATAGATTATTTTTAATAAATTCGTTTATAAAATCCTTTCAAAAAACCATATTTTGATTATTTTAAATACAAATGAACTAATTAAAATTTAAAACTGATCCAAAACATAATTTTATCTTGTAAATACATTAAAAGAAAAATATTTTTTTCAATTAAAATTAGTATTTCCACTTTTCCTTAAATGTTTTAGGAAAATTATAAACAAAATAATATGAAGATATTTTTTTGACATGATAAATTTAAAAATTAAATTCATTTTATTAAATCCATTTTCTATAGCTTTAAAAAAATTAGATGAACTCTTATTTGAAGAAAATATATTTTTTTGAAGAATAATGTGGTTTTACTGAAATTATGTGATTATTTTCTAGGCACATACCAATACATTCAAGTGGAGTTTGAAATTTATTTTTATTTAATAAATTATTTATTGATATTTATTCCTACCAAATTTCAAGGGCTAGGTAAAATTAATCATTTTATACTAATAGTGTCTTATGGTTCGTTTAATCTCACAATTGCATGCATTGGAATCTATTCAAGAAGAAAGATTATTTATGGAGGAATATTTATTAAAATATCAGGGTGTTACTTTATCTACTTAAGGAATGCCAATTTGGTAATTATTTAGTTAATATTTAACTAATTTAAATTATACTAAAAATATTAAAAGTGATGTATATTGATTGAATTATTTCCTTTAATGGTTTTTAAGATGAATATATAATGTTACATTGGTTATAACTCAATATATTTAAATAACATAATGGTTTTTCTTTTTTCTAAATTTAAAATAAGTAAATAATGTGAAAATTGACATCAATGTTATTTTATAATAAATGATAATTTATTAAAAGATTGAAATTTACTAAAAATTGGATCTCTTACCCATGCATTTTTAAATTTTAATAAATATAAAATATAGTATATTTATCAAATAATTAATGTTTTATAATGAACATATTGTCCCATAAATAGAAAAAACTTTGTTAGCACGGTTTAGATTTAGGAAATGTTTTTGCACGTTACATGCTCTTTTGTTAAAAATAATTTCCACACACTTGGAATTTTTATTTTGATAATTAGATATCATATTTATAATTCAATGGGTATATATTTTATATTAAATCTCACTTTAATTTAGTATTAATGTCCAAAATACTTTGGTTAGAAAACAAGTTACCATAATAAAAAAATAAAATGGTAAAAGTAGGGAATCTTAGAAGTTGAGGATAAAAATTATAAAAATAGACAAATATTTATGTGGTGGATATTTGGATCACCATAAATTCAATTTATTAAATCACTTGTAAATTTTTCTGGCACATGAGATAATCCATGCCTCTTAATATTTTTTACTTTTTTATATTTACAAGAATGCAACTTCACCTCTAAAATAAAAGGGAACTCACCCTGCCCTCTCACTTATTCACACATCTCAAACCATTTGTTTCATCCAGAACCTAAAAAAAACCTCCCAACATCCATAAAATAATAATATATTCCTTTATTTATTCATAAATA
The DNA here is from genome assembly GCA_963277665.1 of Viscum album. Taxonomy (NCBI): domain Eukaryota; kingdom Viridiplantae; phylum Streptophyta; class Magnoliopsida; order Santalales; family Viscaceae; genus Viscum; species Viscum album. Next base: position 2,128,655,155 of record OY728155.1, on the reverse strand, counting down.
AAACCAAGGGATAATTTTTGTATAAATCAAAAGGATTTACTCGAAAAAGTGGATAGGTTCTTCAAGATGCAGTTTTGTTATATTTCTTTATTCACCCCTTATATTATTTTTATATCATGCTTATATAAATACCTAAGTATCCTCAATGTAAATATATTTTGTTATAGAAAGGCTACTACCTACATTCTCACACACAAATCCATAAAATGGGATACACAATCATCGTTCATGTATATCAAGGACCACCGACTCACAAAATGATGTCGTTCGTTCTACCATTACCACTTTTCAAGGTTGGAAATATTGATTGATTTATTGTTTATATATGATATATATAATATTTATAATGAATTTATTCTCTTTCAATTATTTATATAACACATACTTGATTTTTTTCCATTTCATGGGAATATGATAACATCCTTTGTGGACGTGTGGACTACTACCTCCTCAAAGCAATGTAATCATTTACGCTATACATGGAATGTATATAAGATAGTTTTAGTAAAAATATGTGATATATATGATAAAAATATTGTACTAGATTTATAATATACATATATACAATTTACTTTTAATTATTTTAACATGATAAAAAAACAATGTTCATGCATACGTATGGACTACCGTCTCCATGAATGGTGCATTTCATGTATATCTCCATTTTTTTAAATTATTATAATATATATATATACTAAATATATATCATATTTAAAACATGTTTTAAATTCTATAGTTTATTAAATCATGATATAATTAATAGGAATAAAAAGAACAAGTCAAAACAAACCCGAAAAATAAGGAAATTAATACCCGAAATGATGAAAATAGTGAATGATTATTAACAAGCATGTAATAATATGTTATAAAAGGATCATATATGACATAAAAAAAATACTAATATGGGTCTATAATAAGTAATTAACATGTTCTAAACCACTATAATGTTGGTTAATTACCACACAACTAAAAGGAATCATAATTCAAGGGATTTTCATATCATTTTTTACATCTGTAAGATAAATGTCATATCTATCACTTACTTCTTTTGTGTGGTGTATATACTACCCATTTTTCATTTACTATCAACATTGACTAATAATTCAGGGGTTTTTAATTTTCAATTTGAATTATATCATCCAAGGGGTTTTTAAATTAAAATTTCCAAGTGGTAAAAGTTACCATTACAATAACACTATCTTTTATGATTATGAAATTTTTATTGAATCAATCACTTAGTTATGATATTTTTAACAATAAATTTTATTTCTAAATAATATACATTTAATTTTCAAAAATATGTTTATTTACTAAACCGTATACCATTTTTACATATGGTATTTATTTTGATTGTAGTTTTATTATTAGGGAAACATTGATAAATTAAAATTCTTTACTCAATATAGATATTTGATAAGGAATAAATTTTATTATGAAAATCTATTAATCAATATATGTTCAATGATTTAGATTGGAATTGATGGGTTGGTCTCTGAATTTATATATCCCATTGATGCATCGATAGGTTCTCATGAGACAAATAAGTTGGAAAAAGTTAAATGTGAATCTACAATTAGTTTTAAATAGTCCTGTGAAAGGTCTTGATAGTATATGTTTTCATATGCCTCAGACATGAAATCCAATAATTAACCATTTCCTTCATTCAGTATTCAGTTATAATTATTTTGAGGATTTTCACTATGAAAAAAAATATGATTTCATTTAATTCTTAGTTTATTGATAAAATGGAACATGTGTTTAGTTATTTACGTCACCATATTGATTATTCATTATTGATTCATGATATATTCTTCTATACTTAACCCTTAATAAGAATTTAAGATCACCCTTATTTTGTTTCTCTTCCCTAGGACATGGAGATATATTATTAGAATGTTTTTCAAGGATTAAATTTATTATATTTTTTATGTATTTATTTCATTTTCTATCCCAAATATAAAATTTGAATCAGATATGTAATCTAGAGTTCTAAAACTGATAAACTGACTAGTCATTTAGGATTTAATTTCTTATAATCACGCCAATGTAATAATGTAAGGCACAAGTACTAGGATTCTGGGGTCAGGGTGCTATAGTTGTCATAAAAGGATGTTTAATAGAATAATTAGAAACCATATTTAGAATATACATGTTATGGAACATAACCCTATGATAGACATTGAGGATAAGTACAGAAGAATATCCCAATGTAACCTCGTTTATGATTATGATATTATATTAGTATTAATTTTTCAATTTATATTAATTATTTTACTAGTTTCGTGAATATACATTATGTTTCATGATTATATGATCTAATTTAGTGTATGTTATCATTTAAAAAAGTCACCTAAAAGAAGGAACGTGAACCTTACCAATTCACATGATCCAATGAGTAAAAAGGATCACATCTTTTATGGTCTTAAGAAATTTTTTTGAATGAAAAAATTCTCCCAAGAATTCTCATCATATGAGGGAATAGTATAATGTGCTAAAGAGATAGGTATAGAATACTCCAAGACTTCGGATTTCTATAGTATTCAAGAGAAGAAAAGGATGAGAGAGTAAAGTATTTATAAATGGAATAATGTAAAGAAGTATTTTATCACATGTGGTAATTATTGAAAGAAACACCCTAGTAAATTCATAAAAGGATTGGATATTTTCTACATTTTTTTATGGAAATACCACCATTCTAGTGATTTTTTGTGTAATAAATGTTTCAAATGTACAATGATTCAACTTCAAAGATATAAGACACTATGAAAATAAATATCACAAGCATCAAAGGAATATACACCAAAAGAGACTAATAGATGATGGTCAAGAATATGGTAATAACACATATGAAGTGGAATTATTAATATTCATATTTTTGGATTCTAGAAATATATTATTTGAGGATTATAATAGTGATGTATTGGTTATATGAATTATTAAATATGTATGGATTGTATTATCGTACTATTTCTGTTTGTATTTGAGAGAATATATTGAATGTTACCAAGAAAAGTAATTTAGTGGAATTTTGAACTATTTGGAAAACACATGTTTGAGGTAAATATAACCATTAATATGTTACTGATATTGAGATAATGGTGTTGTAATTAAGAGATAATTGATTTGGATAATATAAATTGGATAGTACTGAATACCTTGGAACCAATTAATGACATGTCGACAAAGTGGCTTATTCTATCATTGTTGGAGTTTACAAAACATTTGGATTTAATATATCCAATAAAAAGTATTTTAGTTATGAAATAAGGAATAATTCATGTTTCCAATAAGGTTTTATGGTAATTCATTTTATTATCGTGTTTCATGAAAATTGATGATGAAACTATTCACATGTATGGTATGTGAAAATTAAGAGATTCTTTATGATGATTAATAAGTTAATTTTGTAAATTAAATGACCTTATTTCTAAGTGTGGGATCATAATAATTTGGAAAAGATAACCATTTTTGAAATGGTTTGTGTTGATCTTTTAATGATATTCTAGGGATACAACCTATGTTAAGATAGTAAGTATAAATAAGTCAAGAAATAACTAAAGGATAAGATTATTCTAAGAAAATAAAAATTTATCATGTAAGTATATTTAGATATATTATTAGAGAGTAAAATAATTATTAAACTATAGAAAAAGGAAGCTGAAATTATAATTCAATCATATTATGTTCATATCCGATGAATCAATTGACCCTTTTGATCATTATAGATTTATGGTTTTGAGTCCCTTAACATTCCATTGATCACTTATATTCTTATGACCAATGACTATAGTAATTTATGATTTTATTCTATGTCCATGTTTTTATTTCCCACCTATGATCTCCAAATTGGGATCCTAGTTATTAAACATTTGTACTTTCGTATCTCTCTTATTAAGAGAATACTTTATTAACCTATTTATGATGTGGGGTTTTTAACAATATATTTTCTAAATATCAAATCCTATATTATCGAGATCAAGTTTGAATTGTGAGGATTAAATTTATTGAAGGTAGTTAAAATTTAAAAACACAATACATTATAATATTTTACTTTTATGATAAATTAAATATTTTTTCTAGCTTATTTATAAGAAACTTTAAGTTGGTTTGTGTAACACATAGTACTGAGTGCCTTCGAAAGTGTATAAGACATGCAAGGCCAAGAATAGAACAATATATAATATACAAATAATTTATAATATGTTTATTTTTATATTATATATTAAATATATTATTTACATTAATCAAAATATTTTATAGAAATATGATAAGAAAAAATCCAGTTTTATACATAAAAAGTGGTATTTTTTTAAAGATAATTTTACAACCATTTAATGGAACACCTTTTTTAAAATATTTTTTGACCCTTTTATAAAATTAATTTTTGAAAATAAAATTCCTTTTTGAATGTGTAATGTAAAAATTAAAAAAGTGTGATTTTTTGGTATTTTTCTGAGAAGTTTCATTTTATGATGATTAGTGAAAAATACTACATTTAGTTGAAAACATCCTTTTTGATTCAAATAATTATTAACATTAAATTATATTTTAATTTGGTTTTAATGTTAAAATAGGTAAATGATACATATATTAATCCAATTAATTTCATTGGAATAATTTTTATATTTAATCTAGATATAAACACTTAGTGAACTTTTGATCAATTTTAATTTTAAAAAACCGACTTTATCTTCACATCTGCGGGATTAGATTTATATTCATTTTTGAAACTTCTATGAATTTATTTTTAAAAAATGGATATAAATATTTTAAATTAGTATAATTATTATAATATAATAATATTAACTTAGTTTTTGATAAAAAATACTAGTGAATGTAATTAAAATTAATTACAATGATTAAGGTAAAAATTAGTTTACTTAGTGGTTAAACATCAATCATAAGGGAACAAATGACCTAAAAACTTGTCTGAAATCCATTGGATAGACATATTTAGATCATATCCACTATTGGGTCAATGTTTATGAGTTATTGGGATAATATTCCATGAAATAAACCTTTATAATAAGATAAGTAAGGACAAATAAAAAAAGAAGATTCCCAACCTTTAACAATTATAAAGCATTGAGATATAGACAAAAGAAACACATTATTTAAGTTATATATATTTTATTTTGAATATTAATGAAGTTATTATCATCATATTAATTTTTATTTAAATTTTATGGATGAATTATTTAGTTAATATTCTTAAGGAATGCCAATGAGGTAATTATTTAGTTAATAATCAACTAAAATAAATGATAATGAAAATATTAAATGTGAATTTTATTGACTGCATTATTGAATTTAATTATTTTTTAGATTAATATATCATTTTACACAATTTTTAATATAATATATTCAAATTTTATAATTTTATTGACATTTTTAAATTTAAATTATGTAAATAATGTCAAAATTGACATTAATATTATTTTACAATAAATAATATTTTATTGAAGAATTTAAAATTTACAAAACCCATATTCTAAAAATTGATTTGTAAATTTTAATAAATAATGATCAAATTCTTTTTATTGACAAATTTATATTGTCTAATGAACTTATTGGTCCCTAAATAAAAAAACAATGACAGAAAAGTTCAGATTAATGTAGTGTTTTTACACATTATATGCATTTCTGTTAAAAAACATTTCCGCCAAACATTATATTCCTATTTTTTTAATTATATATAATTTTTATAATTAATTATTTATATATTTTCTAATAAATCTCACTCTAACTTAGTCTTAATTTTTTAAATAAATATTTTATAAAACAAGTTAACTTAATAAAAACTAAAAATGGTAAAAGCGAGGAAACTTAGAAGTTATGGAACAAAATTATAAAAATGCACATATTATTTTTTGATGTGGATGTTTAGATAAAAAATAAATTATATTTAATCCATTAATTTTAATTTTTTGAGTAACATTAGGTAACAAATACCTCTTAATACTGTTTAACATTTTATATTTAAAAGAATGTCACTCCTCCTCCACTATAAAAGGGCACTCACTCACCCTCACTTATTTGATCCAATTATTCCATTTGTCTTGTAAAAAACCTCCCAAAATAATATAACAACATACCTACCTCATATTATATGGTTAAATATGTTAACAATGTAAAAAAAATACTTTGGTTATAAACCAAAATGAGTTACCTGAAAAAAGAGGCAATGTTCTTCAATAAGAAATTTTGTTTTATTTATTTATCCAACCCTTCAATTATTTCCCTATAATAATTATATATAACATATGTATCCTAAATATAATAATACTTTGTTATTATAAGGTTAATAACTACACTCAGACACACTTCCATCAAATAAGATACATGATCATCATTCATGTGTACGGAGGACTACTATCTCACGAACAAATGTCGTTCGTTCTTCTATTACCACCATATAAGGTTATAAATAATGATGTATTTGTAGTTTACATATTATATATATAATATTTATAGTTCATATATTGTTATTTAATTTTTTATATAACATATACCTTCATGATTTCCATTTTGTGGGAATATGATAACATCATTTGTGGACGTGTAGACTACTATATCCTCAAAGCGGCATGATTCATTCACTATATACATGGAATGTATAAAATATTGTTTTAATAAACTTAGGTGATATATATGATAAAAATATTATTATGTAATTATAATATACATATATAATATTTACTTTTTATTCTTTTAATATGAGAATAAAATGAAAATAGTGTTCATGTATACATATGGCCACCGTCTCCAGTAACAGTGCATTTAATTTATATATCTAAATTTTATGGATTTTTATAAATAAATATATAGTAACTATATATTATATTTTAATCATGTTTTAATATACGTAGATGATGCAATCAATATCTAATTAATAGGAACAAAAATAACTAGTCAAGACATACTCGAAAAATAAAGTAATTAACAAACGAAAGGATGAAAATAATGAAATATTACTGATGAGTGAGTAATAATATATTATAAAAGTATCATATATGATATCATAAATCTTAGTATTGTTAAATATTAAGTTATTAATATGTTTTAAAATACTATACATGAGGTTAATTACTACACAACTAAAATTAAACATTTTGTAACATATTTTCATTTCACTTTTTAAATTTGTGGGATAATTGTCAAATTCACCAATTAATTTTTGTGTGTGGTGTATATAATTTACCATTATTATTTAATATAATTATTCAATAATAATGAATGGTACTTTAGGTTTCACTTTGAATTATGTCATCTAAGTGGATTTAAATTGACAATTTCCATGTGGTAAAAGTTATCTTTGCGATATCACTTTCTATTGTGATTATTAAGTTTCTCTTGAAACAATCACTTCATTGTGATTATTTTTATTGTACATTAAATTTATCATAAATATCCATATAATTATCATGTATATGTTCATTTTCTAAACTGTATAACATTTTTATATACGATATCTACTTTGATAGCTGCATGATTATCTGGGGAAGTATTGATAAATATGTATTATTTACTTAGTAAAAATATTTGATAAGGAATACTATTCAATAATTAAATAGATTAATTGATATATGAGAAATTAGTTGGACTATATGTGATAGGTGGGACACAAAATTTATATAACACCTTGATGCCTTGACAGGTTCTGATAAGGAAAATCAATTGGCCAATGTAAAATGGGTTTCTACATATATTTCAAAACCGTCTTGTGAATGGTATTGACGGTATATGTTATCATGTTCCACAGACATGACTTCCAATAATTAAGCATTGTCTTCATTCTGTATTCATTTATTATTATGTATAGTATTTTCACTATGAAAAATTCTATGGATGATTTTCATTATTAGATTTATGATTAAATGGAATATCTATTTAGTTATTTAACTTTATATATTTAATATTCATTATTAATTAATTATAGCTTCCACTATACTTAACTCTTTAGGAGAATTTTATATCACCCTTATTTTTTCCTAGATAGGATATGAAGATGAATTCTTGGAATGAATTTCAAGGAAGTAGTTTATTATTATTTTTATATATTGTATTTAATTTTATATACCCTATGTATAATTAGTATCGTGTTCATAATATAATTTTCCAAAATTTCTAAACTAATCAGTCCTTTGGGATTTAATTCATTCTAATCATGAAAATTTAATAAAGTAAGGAATTGGATCTAGGATTCCGGGGTCAGGAAGTTACATTCATACGGTAGTTTCATCCGTTAAGAATATTATTACCAAATTTTATCTTTTATTTGAAAATGTGATTAAAATATTATTTTAATGTAATGATTAGAAACAAAAAAAATTAACATATTTTTTGAAAAAATTTTAAATAAAATATAATTTGTGGTTATTGCAGTATTTTTTTGATAAAATATTATATATAGTAATAAAATTATATATATTTTATTTTTTATATTTATTATACAATAATTATAAAATTAGATTCTATGAAACTCTAAAAAGATAAATTTTTATTAGAAAAAATATGTTCAGAATAACATGTTGAATCAATTTTAATTATATGCTCAAAATCCATGAAAAAACTCGATTCTCAGAGAAACATGTTACAAATGTAACCCCATTCAAACTCCAAGTGGCATTACATGAAATTATATAAAATACCATCTTCAATATTTTAATCTAACAAATCATGTATAACTACATTCGTTCACACTAGAAAAGAGTTTCACACATATAATTCAACCACTTAGTCATGACATGCTCATAATAGTGGCCTTCACCTATGGTAGTACCACATTAGTAATATGAATCAGTAAATCCACAAGTTCAAATATAGGAACAACTTACTGTAGCTACTATAATTATCTAATACTATTTACTCATGTAAGTAGGCCCCCTCTCTTGCATTCTTAGATGGATATAATCCAACTTCAATCACAAATTTTTTATACAATTAATATCTTTATAAATAAAAATAATAAAATAATCTTGGACTATAAATAATGATTTATTATAAGTTATACATAATGATTTATTGAGCCTAAAAAATAAGATAATAAAAGAATCAAATAAACTATAGAAAGGGAGAAATAAAATAGTACCTACCTAAAAAAGAAGGAATAACAAATTCATCAGTAATAGTTTTTTTCCATTGATAATACAACTAAATGTAATTATTAATTCAAAAAAATGAAACATATTAGTAAAAAATAATAAATTATAATTTCAATGATTTGTTTTGGTTTTATGACTATATAAGGATTGGGTAATGATGTGATATTCCTTATATGTTTAAATTTATATTCATTATAAAAATAATTGTCCCTACAATTATTGATTTCATACACCCATTAATGAATCTTTATTTAATTACCATTCTTTTTATTCTAAAGGTAATAAAAAATTAAAGTTAAAAGAAATTACTAAGATATTTTTTCCATATTTTTCCACCTAATTTGTAGGTCCCTCTGTATGTGGTGTGGACATTCCTAACTAGTTGAATTAATTGTGGTATTCTTTCATTATACACCTTATAATCAACCACCCTCTCATACGATATCATCCTCCCCATGATGGAAATATAAAAACCACGTTGAATGATTATAAAACCCTATAAAAATGAACTTCATAACTTTTAATAAACATTACATGATATGTTTTTTTATAGATTCATTATTATATAATTTTTTTTTAAAATTTAATAGGTTAATGGTCAGTAAAAAAATTAATAAAAATAAATTTATAATAAATAACTCTAAATCATCCATAGGGAATTCCAAATATTACTTTAAACAAGATTAAAAAATATATCAATTAATCATAGTCAATATCATTAAATTTTAAAGACAAAAATGATAAACTATTAAACCAATAATTCAATGTTATATAGATTTAACACACTTTGTTTAACATAATTCAATAATATAGCCTGAAAATGGGATTATAATTCTGAATAAAATTCAATAATACATTAAATCCATTAAATCATTCCTAATTAAGATCAAAGAAAAAATAATTACCTAAAATCATTTAATTAATAATAATTCAAGGTTGAATTGTAAAATTAAATTTTAACTACATAATGTTGGAATTAAAGATGAAAATAGAAATATATATAAAAAATCAAATAAAATAAATTTGGCTTAGAATGTATAGGAATAACTATAATGGTTTGGAAATTATTGTCCATTACATTGTGATTTTCTATGTTTTTAGGGGTTGAATTTGATTTTTATTTCTTTTTGGGGGTCACAATGACATTAGAGTGGGTTTGGTTATCACCATTTTGGACTTGACACCACGAGTTATTTTTTTTTCTAGTTGTGGTTGACCCTTGGGAATTTGAATTTGGTTTTGTGGTAGATGGGACACCATGGCCAGTGAAACAGTCTGACATTATTTTTTAAGGATATTTTAGCAGAGAGTATGTCCTTTGTTTTTAGGTCCAAAAGGCTGAATACCCTGAGAGGGGGGGGGGGTGAATCAGGGTATGACTAATTTAAAATTAAAGCCCGTTCTGATCTTTTTTTGCTATTAAGCAAAATACGCTTCTCTCTCTTTCTAGTTGCACAATATAAACAGAAAGTAAACCATGCAAAAGACACAAAAAAATTTAACTAGTTCACCCTCACTGGGCTACGTCCAAGGAGGATACACCAGCAATGTGCCAATGTACCAAATGCACTATAAGCACACTGTTGTTTACAATGTTCGGGCTAGATCACTTCTATGCCCAGGCTAACTGCCTTTACAAGGTTTAGGGTCAGCTCACTGCTTTCCCAAGGGTCACTCCCTGTTTATCTCTCTCTAGGTCACTGCCAGTGGATAGGATCACCTTCTTCCTCTTCCTTTTCTCACTGCTCTGGAAATGATCCACTCATAGTTTATATAACTATAGGTATCTTCATTTTCACTGATGAATGCATCCTCTATTGTATGTGGATGCTCTGTTGAAATCCAAATTTCACCCGTAGATGAATCTCACTTTGCACTGAAGGTATCAGACAATCTTCTAGCTTCCACGCAGCCCTGAATCACTACCATGCATCAACCATACCTGGAACCCTTCTCTAAGCTGACGTGAATGTCTTGGCGTGCAAGTCCAAAATAGCGCACAAGTCCACCTCAACCACTAGCGTGGAACAAGCTTCTGAAATTTCAAACATGCACGACTCACTACCTTTTATGTCCAAACCAATATTGGCGTGCAACCACCAATTATCACGCTTCTTAAAAATCTGGCTCACAAGTGTCACCAAACCACTTGCACAACGCCTTCTTCTTCAACTCAAAACTTTCGCTACTCACTTCCTTTCTCATCCAAACCCCCTTAGTCACGCAACTATCACCTAGCACGTAACTTCTACTTGCACGACCACACACCACTTGTGCGACCACCACACTTGTGTGTCGGGAGCTATGATTTTTTATAAGTGTTGAACTCATGAAGAATAAGGAGGGGTCGACCTGTATTTATAGACATTTGGACATCCTGTGTGACGGTGCGCAAGTCTCCCCTCAGTGTGTAACTTTCGGAGCACAAGTCTTTGCCGTGCAAGTCACTTGTGCGACCAACCCTAAAACATGGGCGCCCCTTATCACTTTTCCATATTTTGATGTTATGATAATGAAAAACATTAGGCACACAATTTTACTCTCCTTCAAGTATACGGAGCACAAGTCCCTTTTCAAAAAACCACTTTTCTTCATTTGTCGATTTTCAGGCCCAAAAATTTATCAAACACTAGAAAACGGTGCCACCTTGTATCTGCTCTTTTTGTACTGCCTCCAGATCATCCATTTCATTTTTGATGTTCTTGAATCAAACATGAATTGTTAACCACAACCCTTGAACTCAACAAGTCACCATTAAATCCTCTTTTTCAAAAAATTTGTACGTCATGGTTTTCTTTTTCAACAAACACAATCACCTCAAAAATGCTTCAATGATGCCTTGAGTTATTTTTGCCCAACAATTTTAAAATATGAAATTTAGAAAATCTCATTGTGTCCATGGAATATCAATGTATCACCTATTTTACATGGGTAACTAGATCACACCATGATGTGGTCTTTTCCATGGTGAGATGAAAATGGGGATTCATTTTTTCAATATTATGGTAGGGGTCCATAGTGGATTACAAGGTGTTCAAAAATCCTTGCACCATACTATTATAAATGGGATGGTGTAATGACTTAAATTTAAAATGATAGAAATAGTGCCTTAAATTATTACATTGGAATTGATACAAGCTTCAAATCCCAAGGGACTGAGTATTTTAGCAGTTCTGGAAAAACTAGATTTTATAAATGATACCCCTAATACATTGGGAAATAAAAAATAAAAAATAATAGATAAAAAATTATAATAAACTTCATCATTGAAAATCATTCAAAGGATTCATCTTATTAACATGGGGAATAAAAACACAAATATGGGTGAGCTCAAATGACCAGTAAGGGTAAGTACAATGGATGCAATAATTAATCAATAAGAATAAATCAACATGGTAAGGTGAATAAATTATAACAAATTCCATTGAAATTAATAAAATTAGACTGAAATTAATCCATATATTTTCCATAGTGAAAATATCATGGATAAGAAATACTGAATCAAGACGAAAGAAATTATTAATTATTGGACTTTAGGTCTTAGGCACATGAAAACGTCTACTGTCAAAATCTATCCCCAAAATAGTTTAAAACTATAGATAGAAAACTATTTAATTAGCATAATTAATTTGCATCATGAGAAACCATTGATGCATCGAGGGGATATATAATGCTTTGGCGCACCCATCACTACATGTCTAAATCATTCTTCATATTTATTTATCAATTTAATTAATGGAAATTTTGACTTATCAAATATCAATATCGAATAAAGAATAAAAATTTATCAATATTTCCCATGATAATCAAATAACCTTAAATATGAACACTTTATGTAATAATGGTATATGGTTTCGGAAAGAAACCTATTCATGATAAATGATATGGATAATAATAGGAAATTCATTTTTCAATGATTATATGAAATTGAATATTTCACAAGGACTAAAAAGGAATTAAGGAAGTGAATATCAATTTGATCCTTGTCCAAATCAATCATAAACCATCCTATGGAATAATAAGTATGGTCTCAATATAACATATCTAAAGTTAACTAAACATTAAGGGCTTTTGTCCTTGATGAATGAAAATATTATAAAAAGATATTTTCAAAATAATATTAAGGAAAAATGTCTTTTTTAATTTTGAAAAAAAATTCAAAATAATTTTCATTGAAAATAACTTTTAAAAAACATTTTATTTATAAATTAACATTTTATACTTTCATGGGAATCTTCTATGAAATGAAAGAGGGAAAATCCATACAAGACATATGTGGTAAAACAGAATATTTTTTCATGGTAAAAATGTTAGTAAAATGCCTTGTTTGGAAAGAGACATGAAGATTCCTTTGAAAAAAATTTTAAAATAAAAAAGGAATAAAATATATTTAATAAATTATTTTGAAAAGATTAATTTTTTTTAATTTTTATAATAAAACATGGGTTTTAAAAGAAAATTGGTTCTCTAACTAAATAGGAAAATGAATTTAGGTTTTCTTAAAATAAAATTCTAAAACATTTTGATTTTTAAAGGGTTAAAAATTGAACTATTACTTGTAAAAATTCATGAATTACCATAGAAGATGAATATTAAAGAATTTAGTGTAAAAAAATCCAATAATTTCCTCTAATGTGTCATGTTTAAACAGTCTTTAATAAATTGAAATTTTGAAGTAAACCATTTTAATGACTATAATGTTTATGTGAGAATCGATCAATAAATAGATTATTTGCGTCAAATTTAAATCCACAGAAAAAATTAGAAATACAATGATAGACAATAAAAATTTATTACACATATAATATTATAATATTAATTGCTACATGGAAGTAATATAACAAAAATAATATAAACTAGGTTATGAAATTCTTTTGCACTTGGTAATACTAAATTCAAATACCATTAGATGAAATAATTCAAATTGAAACTCAAAATATCACAAATAATTAATGAATCATGATATTACATTTCATAAGGTCATTCTGTACATGATATATATATATATATGATATTAGGTTCAAAATATTAATGTATGTCTCAAATAATGGAAATTGAGACAATGTCTTTTACTACTTTTAACTTTTGAATCATAAGCCCCACAAAAGATATAACTTCAAAAAAAGCATTAAATACCATGAATTTAAAATAATTAATGATATAATATATCAACAGGGTTATTTGATACACCAAAATAATAATTAAGTGGTGAATATGGACTTTATCTCACATTTGTGAAAACTGAGATGAAAATCCCTTACTTTGAGTCTGACATGTCACATGTATCTTTATCTTCCACTTATTTGGATAAATCCTTTTGGTTTTCACCAAAGGTCTTCCTTGGAAGGACTTATAACCAAATGGAGTCTTCTTGTATTAAAGGAGGTGTTTGGGGAGATTAATTGAGTAAATATTAGGTGAGCCGAATTGTATGAGAGTTGTGAATAATTGGGAGGTGTGTGTTCCTTTTATAGTGGTGGACGAGTAACATTTTTTAATGTTTTGAAAAAGAAATTACACCAATAGTTTTACTTTAAAATGTGGCTCCAATAATGGTAAAAATCCTATAAAAGGGATTAGAGGGTATAAATATAGCCAAAACATATATTTTGGACAAATTTCTAGGTTTTTTTTCTCGTATGTTTATGGTTCAGACCTTTGTTAAGCTAATTTTTCTCTTAATTACTATAACTAATTTTAATAACTTTTAGAAATTTTTTGGTTAAATTTTCATTTGAACATATTATAAATTAGAAATTTGTATGATTCCAATTATGGTATATATTTTTAAAAATTCCAATCAGATATTTTGTAGAAATTAATTTAAAATTAATACCATAGATGAGATGACAATGAGGGGTTTTAAAGTAAAAATGTTCAAAAGTTTCCAAAGATTTTATATCTAATTAAAAATATAAAATTTAATAAAATGAAATACATTGGATTAATATATGTAAAAATGATATAATTAATATTTTAAACCATTAAAAATATAAATTTGTTTATAAATAAATTAGACGAAAATGAAATATTTAATTAAATTTCAGTATTTTTGGTAATCATTAAAAAAATAAATCATAAAAAAATACCAAATAATTAACCCTATCAAAATTTTTAAGTTTATATAGAAAATAGAATGTTTATTTTTTCATATTAAAGTCATTAAATTTTCAAAATTATGATTTAATGTATGAGTTCCATTAAAAGGTTCTAAAATTGCCTATAAAAATATAGGGTTTTATGCATAATATTGTTTTTATTATTATCTTATGCTTATAAAATCTATTGGATGAATGTGAAAAATATTTTATTGAATATATAATATATAATTAATTTTATATCACTCACTAATTGTAATAAATTTATTTTATTAGGAAAAAATGAATTTTTGATCGTAAAAATAGTTTTTGTATAAACAAATTCCCATTATATTCAATTGGTTCATATATTTATCTCTAATTAAATTGTAACCAATGAATTCAACTATATATTTTCAAAATATATTTAATATTATTCATAAACATATATTTAACATCTAGGTTGTTTGTCATTATATTATATAATAACATCTTACAAATATATCCTTGTTTGGTGAAACATGGTTTTGCATGTAACACAAAATACCAAACAATGCCATTATTGAGTGTAATGAAAGGTAACTCAGTGTTTTATTCATTAAAAGATATAAAATATATTTATTTAAAATAATAAATATATCATAATGTCTTGTGATTTTATATTCCATTCTATTCTTGGTTTTGTGTGTCAAACAAGCTATTAAATACAATATTCCTACTTTAAAATTTGTTGGTGTTATGTTCTAACTAACTTAATTAAATTGTGTCCTCACAATTTAAACATGATATCATTAATATAGGGTTTGATTTTTTAAATTAATATTTTTGAAAATCCCACATCTTAAATAGGGCTAATAACAAATATTATTAATAAGAGAGATAGAGGGAAGTATGAGGGTCACATAACTAGGATCCTAAGTAGGAGAAAAAAGGTTGGAAATAAAATCATAAACATAGAAGAAAATCATAAATGATTATTTTAATTGGTGATAATAAATTAATTGATTAATGTAATTTTAAGGGCCTCAAAACCAAAAATATTCGATGATCTAAAGGACTATTTTATTCATCAGATATTAATGTAATAGGATAAATTTTTTATTTCAAGACCCTTTTTCAAAAGTTGTAGAATTATTTCACCATCTAAGAATATTGGTGAATATAAAATTTTACAAACATAATATTTTCCTTTTATTACTCGATTAACTATTTCTACTTTATCTCTTAGAACATAATGATTTGTATAGTGAAGTTATACATTAATCCATTACATAAATGGCCAAAATTTCCAAATAGTTATGATCTAAAAATTTATAATCATTTCAATGGTAGTTAATGGTATCCAATTAAATTTATCTATGTTAATCATAATTTTATTGACATCAGGAACATATTTAGGGATATCATTCCCTCATCCAGGGATTTTACATAATGATTAACTTTCTATGAATTCAATTTTCTTGGTACCATTCAACATGTGACCTCAAATCCTTAATTAAAAAGTAGTGTAGTACAATCCTTACATATTTGAAAATTCTTATAGATAGTACAACATTGATAGAATACTAAAGTGACATAATTATTGAATGCAATTAAAATTCCATTAATCATTCCTTTTTAGTTGTGTCAATAACATATTCTTGACTTTGATCCATTATCTTTTTTAGAGGTAGATTATATTGATTCTTAATGAATTATTTTTCATCGTTTCCCATCTCCTTGTAGTTGTAACAGCGAATCATAGAATTTTCCTTCTTTCTTCTGCATTCTTTTTCCTAATGACTCTTTTCTGCACACTTATAACAAACTCCCAATGGTTTCAAGCATTTCCAATGGTGATTATTTACATAGTTGTCACATATTGGAAAATCATTCATTCCCTTATTCTTTGACACATTCACTTTTTCTTAGTATTAAAAAGACATCTTATTCTCTTGATTCACCTTGAATATATTGATCTTAGATAATTACTTCTCTATTTTCTTGTCACATAAAACTATTTCTTCATATGATAAAAATTCTGAGAAACTATCACAATTCAGATATTTGATTTAAGGCCTTCAATGAATTGATTAATATTTCACTCCATGTTGTGTATTTAATTTGTAGGATACCTTGATAAACTTGTAAAGGTAGCTTAATAATCTACAACACTCCCTTATTCCTTTTATTTAAAGTTAAGCTACATTCTATTCGTATTGATTTTTTAATCTTGAGATAAGTATTTATCGAATAATATCCTCTTAAAAGTTATCCATTCCATGAGTTCTATTTCCCCTTCCTCCCTAGTATTCTGGATCAATAACCACCATTGAACAACATCTCCATTGAGACAATTCACTTTAAGTGTAACCTTTTACTTTCCACCACATCATAATTCCATGAATATATTTTCCAATGAATTAATCCATTTCTTAAATACAATTAGTTTTTTAGTTATACTATACTATGGGGTATTCTATTGCATAATGCGATCCAATATAGGAGATTACCTCCATGGAACAGGTTGCTCTATTTAGGAAAAGTTATTTGTCATAGCATGATTATGTTACACCAATATTGAAATAATTTTCTCTGTTCCAATACCAGCTATATTGGTTTCCTCAACATGGAAATATATACATTTTCCCTTAGTATTTATACAATTTTTCCCTCATGGAACGATTTTTAAACAATCACATATATTGGATTAGCTCAAAAAAACATAATGTATAATCCAAAATACGGTATAGAAAATAAAACAAATTTATGAATCATAAATTTTAGAATCATATACTATGGTTTATTTAGAGTTATATTTAATTTTAAATCCTTTATAATGATTTGTAATTAAATCATGAAATCTTCTAAGCATATCCCACAGGAGTGTAAAACTAGGTTTTCAATAAGGCTAGTTTTCGTGTACTAGGTTACACCGAGTTAGGTCGGACACACATTTTCAGAGTTGTTACCCATAGGTGCATCTATTCGTAAACCACACACACATGTAGTATCTGGATAGGGATGTATTACTAGGAATACAAAAATAATATATACATTACCAATTTTCTTGGATGTTCTTCTATACTTATCCTCAAAGTCAATGTTAGGGTTATGTTCTCTAATCTATGTTTTCTAAATCTATTTTTAAGGGTTCTACTAATCTTTCTCTAATACCTACTGTAACACTTCAAAAACAGAATCTCAGATCCGGTGCCTTATTTCATTACATCGACTAGATAAAAGTTTCAAATCCTAAGGGAACAAAAAGTTTAGTAGTTTTGGGAAAACCAAATTACATACATGATACCCATAATACATTGGGAAATAGAAAATAAAACAAAATATAAAACAAAGACTATTAAATTGCATCCTTGAAACTCATTAAAATGGTTCTTCTTCAAAACCTGGGGAAATGAAACGCAAATAAGTGTAAGATCAAATAATCAACAAGGGTATGAAAAACTAAATTAATAATTTATTATTAAGAATAAATTAGCATGAAAAGGTGAATAACTAAGATAAAATACCATTTAAATCAATAAACTGAGAATGAATTGTATCCCTAAATTATTTCATATTGTAAATAACACGTATAAGAAATAATAAATTAAGATGAAGGAAATGATTAATAATTGGATGTCATGTCCGAGGAACATGAAAACCTATACTGTCAAGATCTATCCTCCAGGAAGTTTAAAAGTACTGGTACAAACCTATTTAATTTTTACAAATATTTTTTCCATTAGACCCTATTGATGCATAAAGGGGATATATAATTTTGGGGTCCCTCATTTCACCTTATTTACAAATAATTCTTCATATTAAGTAATCAATTTATTTAATATAAAACATTCCTTATAAAATATACATATTTAATAAAGAATATGTTTTTATCAATATTTCCCTAGATAATAAAATATCTATCAAAGTTAGAACCATATATAAAAATGATTGGTGTTTTATGAAATAAATATATCCATGATAAATTATATAGATAATTTGACGAAATTCAATGTTAAATGATAATAAGAAATTGAATTTTTTCAGGGGATTAAAAAAGTAATCAATGAAGTGAGTTCTAGTAGTTTTCATGGAAAAATCAATAATAAACCATCCAATGAAATAATAAGGATGGTATCAATAAAATATATCCCAAGTAGAGTAAAAATAAAGGTTTTTTGTGGTCAATGAATGTAAATATTATAAAAATATCTTCTAAAAACATTCTTGAGTAAAATATCATTTTGAATTTGAAAAACATTTTAAAAATCCTTTTATTAATTCAATTAGAAAAATAGTTCTTTCTAAAAATTAAACTTTTCAACATGAAAAATTAAGCTTTAAAGAAATTATGTTGGTTAAATCTGTACATTCCATTAAAGGTAAAAATAACATTCCTTTTTTGCAGTAAAATGGCCAGTAAATTGTCTTGTTTGGAAAGAGAGAAGAAGATTAATTTGAAAAAATATTTAAAATAAAAAATGGTAAAAATTTATTTAATAAATATTTTTGAAAAGGTTAAAAACAATTTTAAAACGTTCTAATAAAACATTGTTTTTAGAATAAAATAGGTTCTCTGACTAAATAGAGAAATGATGTCGGGTTTTCTTAAAAACATTTTGAGTACCAAAGAGTAGAAAAATGGTAATATTAATTGAAAAAGGTCATGAATAAACATAGGAGAAAAAAATTAATTTTATTATTGAAAAATGATCTAATAATTTCCTCTAATATAATTTCAAGTGTATACAGTCTCGAAAAAAAAATAGATTGTAAAGTTAACCCTTGAAAAGACCATACTGTTGATGTGAGAATAATTCGATAAATAGATTATGTGTGTCAAATGTAAATCCACATAATAAAAAGTGGAAATTAAATAATAGAAAAAAATTTATGACACAAATAATATTATAATATTAACAACGATTAGTATGTAATAGAACCCACTGAATATAAATTAGACTATCAAATTCATTGCAACTTGGTAATGCTTACTTAAAATCCCCTTAGATGAAATAATTCAAATTGAAACACAAAATATCATGAAGAATGAATGGATCATGATATTACTTTTCATAGTGGATTTTTTACACCATATATAATAAAATAGTTTTACAATAATAAATTATCTCAAACAATGTAAATTGAGATGAAGTCCCTTACTATTTAGTATCTTTTGAATCATAAGCCCCACTAAAGAGATAACTTCCAACAAAATACTAAAAATAATGAAGATAAAACAATTCATGATATAATATATAAAAAGGGTCAAGGGATTAACCAAAAAATAATAATTAAGTGGTGAATATGAAAATTATCTCACAGATTTGAAAATTGAGATCGTAATCCTTTACCTTGAGTTTGACTTGTCATGTGTGTCTTTATCTTCCTCTTCTCTGGATAAATCATATTGGTTTAAACCAAAGAGATTCCTTGAATGGATTTTACCTCAAATGGATGATTCTAGGTTTTGGGTAGGGGTGTGGGGATCTTATTTTAGTATAGTTTGGGTGATATAAAGGGTTTTAGGGGTGTGAATAAATGGGAGGGGTGAGAGGTTTTTTATAGAGGAGGGGGAGTGACATTCTTGTAAATTGTTGAAAATGAAATTCAATCAACGTTTTTCCTATGAAAATTGGATCATATAATGGTCCAAAAACATACAAGTGATAATAGGGTAAAAATATGAAAATCCAATAGAATTTGGACCAGGTTTTAGACCATTTTGGTGCTTTAATTTTAGGTTTATTCCTTTGTTAAGCTAATTTTTTTTAATTACTATAATTAATATTAATGACAGTCACTAGTATATTTTGTGATAAATTAATTTTAAGTTAGTAGATAGTATAAATTATGTGGATTAAAAATATCAAATCAATTTTTCCCAATTCTAATTCTATAAGTGGAAGAAATTAATTTAAAATTAATCTCACAGACGGGATGACAATGTGTGGTTCTAATGTAAAAGTATTTAAAAGTTTGCAAATTATTTATATATAATTTCAAAGTAAAATTGATTCCAATGAAATAAATTGGATTAATAGATGTATAATGAATTTAATTAACATTTCAAACTTATAAGAAATATAATTTATAATTATAAATATATTAAATGAAAAGGGTTTTGAATTAAAATTCAGTATTTTCACTATTTATTAGAAAATTTAACGTTAGAGAAATATTCCAAATATCCATTCTAACATAATTTTAATTTTTTTTCAAAAAATATTGTTTATTTTATATATTAAGTTCATAAAATTCTCAAAATTTATATTTATTGAGGTGTGCCATCAAGAGGTGGTAAAATTTCCTTTATAAAAATCTTGGGTTTTATGCCTAATATTGGGTTTATTCTTATCTTATTCTTATAAATTATGGTGGAATAATGTTAAAAATAATTGAATGAATATATAATACCTACAATACATTAATATCACTGAATGTTTTTAATTATTTTAATTTATCAATTTAAAATGAATTTTTGAGCATATACATAGTTTTTATAAAAATATTCTTTTTATATTCAATTAGTTCTTATATTAATTTATAAATAATATTTACCCAATGAATTGAACCATATATATTAATAAGTTAGTTAATTATACTGATAACCATACATTTAACATCTAGGTTAAATATTTTTATAATAAATAATAATATCTTAATATTATATTGATGCTTGGTAATACTCAACTGTTCATGTAACACAAACTACTGAACACATTAGTTCATGCATGTAATTAAAGGTAACTCAATGTTTTTTCATTAAAATATATAATAATTATTTATTTGAAATACTAAATATATACTACAATAATAGGTCATTCTATTCCTTCATACACATGGTGTTGTGTGTTACACACACTATTAAATATAATGTTCTTAATTTAAAATTTTGGGGTGCTATAAACGGTGGAACATTAAGGTTTAAAATGAATTTTATGATGTTAAAATGATTCATTGAAGTTAAGGATTTGAAATCCAGGAAAACCATGTCTATATTTGAGAGAATCTACCATGATAATTTTTGGTGGTCACTACACTATGGTGGAATCTAGTAGGTTTCACTTATTATAGAATTGTCAGTTCTACATCAGTTTGATATCACTATTTACAATTGGAGACCTTACCAGATTCTAGGCCTCCATATCCCCCTATATTTTTCCATTTGATAATTATTACAAGATCCCTCCCTTCTCTAGGTATCCTCTCTCTATAAGTTTTGTGGAACAATTATTAATTCATTAAACAAGCCTTATTAAAGGTGTAAAATGAAATTTCATCAATATTTGAGGGATTTGAGAAGTCTTAATATTGAATGATAATAGTATAATGCATCTAGGGACATGTTTTGATGCCTTCTTCTAGCAGGTATAGGCCACTAGCTAGCCATTGGGCAATGAAGCGGCCTGTTAAGGGTACAAAAATCCCACCAGCCAGCTGGTCAGACCCACTGACCATCTAGTGGATACTAGAGAGAATGGATATCCTAGAGGAGACTCATTATAATGTTTGTAGAGACCCTTTAGACAGACATGGAGGTTTCTAGTTGTGTAGGGTCTCTAGAGGACATCACAAGACAACTGGTTGCATCAGATTAGGTTAGATTATAGACGGGAATAATTATAGTTTCTTTCCCAAAAACCACTATTTAAACCTATTAATCCAATATTTCAAAAATAGAATGAGATTTAAACTTTTTAATGGTTCTTTAAGTCTTCACCAGCTCCTTCAACTCCAATATTTAACTCATTGAACCGTTCTTCAATATATAAGACTTGAATATATGTTTTACTCATTTTTGGGTAATTATTTTTATTTTCATCTTAGTTATTCTTCTTCTAGATTTTATGTGGTTGATATTCCACTATCCTTATGATATCATAGTATTGTGCATTGATTATATTTTTTGATCATGAGTTTCTTATTTTTTATTTTGGTGTACGTGGTCTAGAACAACTCCCTAAGGTCTAATTTGTGTTTCTATTATGTGAAACATATCCCATCACGATGCCATGTCATTCGTGTGACCTTTCTAATTTGAATTCCCTAGATTAGATGAAATTATTATCTTTAGACCATCCATGAATATTTTTGGGTTCTATAGAGATTGAGACCTAGACTTGTGGCCACTTGAGAGATGTTCCTACCATTGACCATAAATCAGATCATTGGATTTATGAACCTATAATTTTACCACCAAATTGGGGAATTTTTTATTAAATGGATTATCTCTGAAATTGATAATTTTATTGAATAACATGGATTATAGTTAGATAATTGGTTTGGAATTAGAAAATTGAACAAGGGATTTATGGTATAATCACATGATGGCTTCTGAAATGTAAATTGGGTTTATTTGGAATGTGAATCTTATTTTTCATACTTGTCATACAAATGAGTAATTTTTAAAGAAAAGTGAAATGGAATGTAATTAGAATTGGAAAGATATTTATTAATTGGAATCAATTATCCAATAGGGCATATGATTGAATATTTATCATAAATGGTGATTTTATATGCTTTGGCTACTTTATGGTTCCTAAGGGTGATACACATGCTATCTTGACATATATGGGTGAGATTCATTTTAGAATGACTTATGAGGGTAATATGCATATATATATTGTGTATAATTGTGATAACCTTCGTTTATTGAACAAATAGAGGAAGAATCAGTGTTTCTTGATGACTTGTGGTGAGGTGCATCATGTATGTAATGTTTGAGGGTGAAATGTTTGATTCCCTAGTGACTGTTGATGTGATGTATGGTAATTTGTGATGCTTCAAGGTG
The DNA here is from genome assembly GCA_963277665.1 of Viscum album. Classification (NCBI taxonomy): domain Eukaryota; kingdom Viridiplantae; phylum Streptophyta; class Magnoliopsida; order Santalales; family Viscaceae; genus Viscum; species Viscum album. The sequence continues at coordinate 2,128,631,198 of OY728155.1, read as the reverse complement.
ATATCAGATGAAGTACATGACACACCTTTCTAGTTATTTTCATTATTTTTAAAGGGTATATACATCCATTATCATTTCAAGGTCAGTTTGGGATGACCCCAGGTTCCATATTGTAGCTCAAGGGTTGTGGAGTTTACTTTGGATTTCTGTGTTAATTTATGAATTAATGTCTAAATTTATCATAATTTTCCATGCACTATTTCTCAGACACAAATTTTTAGACTCTATTTGTAGTGGCCTATTATGTTTTAATCAAATCATATTTGGGTCTCCATTTAGTACTGGGGGGAAATTTATGAATGTTGGTATAGACAAGTGAAACGGGCCCGATGCTTGATTGATACTTTATTACTTGGATTGAAGCTAGGATATGGTATTGAGAATGGTGTTTAGGAATGGTGTTGGTAGTATTTACATTAATTATTTTCTTATGTTTTATTCTTGTAATACTTTTATCACGAAATTTATATGGAATATAGTATGGAATTCCATGTTGTATTATGTTTGGATTGATTTCCCATTGGAATGTTTATCTATTAGAGTATATTTTTATGGATTTTCTATTAAATTTTCTACTTTGTTTGTTATTCTATACTTGAGGTTATAGTCTCCTCAATATATATACTATACCCTAACCAATATTATATATAATTTAGCATATGAAGAGCCACACCTGAGGTCTTTTGGTGACCTGTCTCAGTCACATGATGGAGAACTAGGTCACGAATGTTAGAAAGTGCTATTAGAGTGTTTATTTTCTATTGATTTAATATTTGTGATAAGTATATAAGAGAATATAATGATTCTGGTCTTTTAAATGAGCCTGTACAAGGGAATAGATAACCCATATTTTGTAAAAATCCATGTTACCGGGGATGGGATTGATGTTATTAATATTAACTTCTTACAGTTGTGATGTTATTTCACCTTGGGTGAATCACTTGTTAGGTGATGTTACTATTTTATCATATTTTTCTATTTTTTCAATACCACATGAGGTGCATATACATGTCTCATGGTAATAACGTCATGAAAAATATTGTCATGAATTATTCATTATATAAAATATTTACCATATATGTTATATCTTCCTATCAAAATAATGAAATTGAAACCCAAGATAATTATGATAAAAAGAAATGAATGAATATGTTATAACAAGATAATTAACTTTTTTATACAAGAAATAAAGTGACCTTTTATCTTTGGTTCTCAATTGTACTAATTTCCATTTTAGGTTGATATTTTTATGTAACCTCTGATATATGGAGTTTGTAAACTCTTATAGATAAAATTACAAGGCATTATCTAACAATTGATCATTAGGAGTGTTGTAACCCACACACACGTCCCATAGATGAGTTGGAACTTCCTATAGATCTATGTAATATTTTGGATGATAAACTCCATGATTGTTTCCTATGAGTCATGTGATCTATGGATAGGAGGACTACTCACATTGTTCCCTTTATGTATGATATGTTGAGGGAGTTTCCTCTACAACAACCACCAACATTTACTTGGTAGGTAGGGCCCCATGGAGTTGAATTATGTCTTCAGTCTATCGAGAAAGTATTAAATCATTTAGATAGATCAATGAGGAGGAGGGTGATTTGTGGAATATATATTTCTCTAGGACCAATCATGTTCTAGTGTGATATCTTTGTTCAAGACAGTCAGTAATATGGACTGACTTGGGAGAATTTTCAAATGATGTTCCTACAAAACATCTTCCTAGATGTGTTTTGGGTAAAGAAAGATCTAGATTTCATACACCAGGACCAAGGGATAATGTTAGTGATACACTATTATAAATACATTATATACCTATATCATTTTCACTAACATTGTATAGAGATGAGATAACTAGGGAGAATAAATTTTAGGAGGGTCTTTGATATAAGATAAAGTTTCTGTTGAATGTCTTTCAGATTTCCAAATTCATGGAAATAATAATGTAGGCTCTCATTTTTAAATGGAATATTATGGAGGCCCCAAGAATTGGGAGGAAGGTTTCATATGTAAATTTTGTTAGCACATCCTCGGTAATTTAAAATCATCATTTCACACTATGTTTGTAGGAAAACAATGGGAAAAGTAGTATTGATAGTGGGTTATGATTTCCAGGTGGTGACTTGGTTTGCTATTTATTGTGTGGTAAGCCAGACCAAATGTGATATCAGTGAGCTTGAAAAATAGTATAGTGCCTCACTTATGTTAATATGGGCCACCTTTAGAGGATCTATAGGAGAACTTATTAGTCATGTTTTGATAGAGGATCATGGAAGTCACTAGATTAATGGATGTACTCAACTACAAATCAATAGAAAAGTAAATAAATTTCCATAGGTTTTCCAAGAGATTGTATGTGATGTTGCATCCTGAAAGAATAGTGAAAATATAAGTAGGTAGGAGTGTCAAATAGGAGTCAAATGGATCTAGGATTAGAGGGGTGAGTTAGATACATTCCATCTAGTCTATTCTCACCAGTCCGGATGTATGAGCTTCCACTGTTCAACATACTATATTAGTAGGATCTACCCTTCGTTGTGATATTTTTGATATTGAAGAATCACACTCTTTCATACCATATCAATCTATCCATGGATTGGAATTGAACATAGAGTATATATTCAATGTTATATTTATTGGCACACCATTATGAGTGCGATCAGATTGTATCACACTGTAAGGAGTGTTCTATTAAAATTGGAGGATACTATTTTCTCTTTGATTTTCTCATACTTGAAATGATAGGATTCGAATTTATTTTATGTATGGATTTTATAGTTATATACCATGATTTTATTTACTTTTTATTATAGGATAGGGACTTTACTATATCCAGAAGGGAGTATATATACCCATTGTGGTGATTGTGATCTTCAGGTCAGTCATGCAAGAAAAAATCAGTTTAGATTGTCTAGTTGAATAGCCCATGCATCAAACCTTGTGGTAGATAATAGTCAGCCACAATTGTTATATTTTCCTCTAGTGGTGTAAAATTTTTAGAATGTAATTACTAAATAATTATATAGATTAGCCGAATAGTGGGGGATTGAGTTCACTAACGAGTTGGTGCTAGGATTTGAGCATGTTTCAGTTTTTCCTTAGAGGATGACACCAGTAGAGCATGAAGATTTGAATGTATTGCTGGATGATCTTGAATCAAAGGTATTTATATGACATATCACTTAACCATGGGGTTTTCATGAATTATTTTCAAGGATGTTAAATGGAAAATTTCACTTATGTGTAGATTACTAGAGACTAAACCAAATAATTATCAATAACTGATATCCCCTTTAAAGAATTAATATTCTATTCAATTAGATATGAGGCGGCCAGATATAGGCTAGGATTTAGTTGAGGTTAGGGTACCATCAATTGAGAGTGGGACAATCATGTATGCCTACGACTACTTTTAGAAGTATCTATAACAAATATGAGATCGTGGTGATATCATTTGGTGTAATGAATGCACTAGATATATTCATGGTCATGATAAATCATATATTCCATTCACATATGGATAAGTTTCTAATGTTTTAATTGATGAAATTTTAGTATACTCCTAGTATAGAGACAATCATGCCCAATATCTTGGAATCTTATTGAGTACACTAAGAGATCATCGAACACATTAAAAGATATATAAATGTCATTTATTGTTTAAAAAAAATGAACTTATTGGTCTATGTTATCTTTGAGAATAGAGTATTAGTGGATTAAAATTAGGTTAAAACTCTGCTATCATGGTAATAAAGAAATAACATTTTCATTATTAGGAGATTTAAGGGTTTACCAATATATTTCCATCACTTCATCCATGACTACTCCCATCTGAAATCTCAGATGTCCGGTCTGTTCAAGAAAGGGGTGAAGATTTCTTGGCCAGATACTTGTGAAGAAGCTCTCTAGGAATTTAAGATTAAGTTAATCTCATCACTAATCCTTATGTTATGAGACCTAGGTGAAGAGTATAACTTGTATTTTGATGAATCTAGAGTGAAGATTCAATTAGTTCTACATAGGTGGATCGAGTGGTTGTTAGGGATCACTATAGTTAATATTGACTGAGTGGAATTATCCCACTCATGATCTAGATTTAGCTGTAATGATACACACCCTAAGATACTGGATACATCATCTAGTGGGTGATAGATTTTTTTATATATGAACCATAATATCTTAAATTACATCATCCCATAGTGGGACCCGAACCTTTGATTGAGGAGGTGGTTAAATTATTTGTAGTAAGACAACATAAGTTTGGCATGTACACCTAGATAAGGTACTATTGTTGCTGATTCATTAACTAGGAAGACCTAGTCAGAGGTAATGTGAGAATCTTATTTTGATTGGAGGCTGATGTAAATTTTTACGTAAATGGATATAGATGTTTAGGAGTCTCTAGCGTGAGAGACATAAGAATCAATTTATTTTTTCCCACTCTTCTAGATCAGTTCAAGATGATGTTGTAATCTAATCAAGAGGGTTTATTATAACACACAATTTTCTAAAACATGAACATTTTATTTGATAACATATGCAACACACAACATCAAACTTAAATAACCCATGAAATATTTTTTTGTTATCATCGATAGCTTGGGGAACATGAAACCCCAAGTCTAAAAGAACAATAATATAGTATACCATTATAACATAGATTTTAAATTGGTGGGTATGAATATTAATTACTAAATTATAAAAATTATGTTTATTTATTTATTAGTAATAAAATAATAATCACCTAAGTGAAAAAGAAATTTTTTCTGAAAGTCTGTATTTTTTTCATACAAAGGATTTATTTTTATTTTGCCCACATAATTTAAAATTATTTTTGTCCAAATTTTTGAAAATTTATTTTATAAAATTAAATTCATTTTTTAAATCATCATATCAAAGTTATCTAAAAATGAATTTTTTGGAATATTCTGAAAATCATTCATTTTTTGATATATAGTGATAAATACTGAACTTTAAATGAAAGCTACCATTTCGTTTAAATGATTTATAATGTTAAAATTTATATTTAATGGAGTTTAAAGAGAAATTAGTACAATTTGATATCAATTAATCCAATTTTTTTGGGATTTTTTCATTTTGAAATGAAATCCTTATAGACTTTTCATCCATTTATCTTCAAAAACCCACTTTCTCATCACATCGGTGGGATTAAATATAAATTAAATGTATCCAATTATTTTAATGGAATTAATAAAAATGGATTCCTTATTTGGAATAATTATAATTCATAGTATCTAATAACGATAACTTAATTTATGACCAAAATGAGTAGTGGATATAGTAAAAATTAATTATCGCGGTTAAGGTAAAAATAGATTTAATGGAGGTTAAACAAACATGATAAGGGTAAACATGAGCTAAATGCTTGTATACAATCTATTTTTTATAAATATTTTGGCCCTTTAATGTTTAATTATTGTTAATACTCAATATTTAACCTTTTATCTTGCAAAAAATGTGGCTACATCATTTTCATTTCAAAAATTACAATTGTGTCATTCACCTTACTTATTAAAATGAACCCCCTATATATTCTTTTTATAACCTTAAAATAATTTTTGATAGGAAAATAACTATACAAATACCTTCCTAGACTGACTCATCTCACCTTAGAATCCTTATTTTTGGCAGAAAGGAAACCTAGTATGGATTTGGGTAAAAATCGTAGAAGGATACCCAAAGAAGAGGTAATGTTCTTCGATGAATGTTTTTATTTTAAATCTTCCTCCAACTCCATAAGTTAGTATTTAAACATGATGATATAATAAACTTAGTATCTTACATATACTAAAATTTAGTTACGATAATGTTATGAGCTTGAACCATTCCCCCATCCATCAAATGGGTAACAAAATCATTATTTTTGGGCACAATGTTCAACCAAATCACGAACTGATGACATTCATTTTTCAGTACCACCTCACAAGGTTGGGTGTGATGATGGATATAAATAATATATTTTATATTTTTCAAATTTTTATACTTATTTATTTATTATATCATATATATATATATATATTACTTTATAAACATTGCTTGTGTGTACGGTGGACTATCTCCTCACGAAGTGATGTGATTCATCTTTCATTAACACCTTAAATGGAAGGTGATAAGGATAATGTAAAAGATTATATGTTATATAAATGGAATAATTATTATATTTATGAAATATTTATCATACATGAAATGTAATTTATATTATTTTTTTCATTACCTTTTCACTCAATGAAGGATGATTACATCATTTGTGTACGTTTGGACTACAACCTTCATGAAAAATGTGACCCTATTTTCATTACCAAACCAAATGGATGAAAAATATAAGAATATTTAATTAAATAATATGGTATTTATTATTATTATATTATTATATAATTTCAAAATAATACTTACCTCCATTCCATAATGATCGTTGAAAAATTGAAACATTACCCATGCGTTTGTATGACATATCATCTCCATGATCGTAGCGTACACAATTTCCCAAAACCATATATAATGAGTGGTATTAAAATTATAATTTATATATAAATTTTATAATTATTTCATGATTATTATTCATGAGTTTATGTAACTATATAATATGTGCAGGAACAGAATCTTTCATAACAAAACAGTCTTGAGAATACAAGGAAATTAACATTTTAAATAATGAAAATAACAAATGATAATTAATTAATGAGTGATAATATGTTATAAAAGGACCATATATAATATTATAAATATTAATAAGGTTATTTTATAAGTTAATAAATTTTTTAAAACCACTATACATGTGGTTAAATCATGTTCAAACAATAGGAAGTATGAGGTAAGAGATTTATTAAATAAATTTCCATTCATTGGGTTAAACATATACTTCACTGATTATGTCATGTTAAGATTATGTGTGTAATTACTGTTTAATATTTTATTTTTTATATAAAATTTTTTTATATTGATTTAAATTTTATATACATAATCATATATTTTATTAATCCCTACATAAATGATCTGATATTTGTAAGTGACTTTGTCTCAATTTCCTTTCCTTGAGCACATTTTTATTTTATGACATAATTTATATTATATGCTATATATAATTCCCCTTTAACATTTATTATTATTATATATTCATAATTCATGTAATTTTATGTTTTTATTTTAACAATTTATTCCAAGAGTATTTCTCTTGTAAATTAAAAGTGGTAAATTTTATTGTTCAATCTCACTTTCTTTCTTGATTGTTAAATTTCTCTTGAAACAATCACTTTCTTGTGATAATTTTTCATTGGTCATTAAATTTATCTTAAATATAAATATTATTTGAATATAGATTTTATTATTTCATATATATAGTTCCATTTATATATATGGTGTTTAATATGAATGTTATTTTATTAACATGGAAAAAATAGACAAATATGTATCCTTTACTCAATTAGAATATTTGTTGATAAGATACATTTTTCAGGAATTAAATTGATAATTTGATATATGAGAAATTCATAATAAATGAAGACACCATTTGTGTCCAGTTTCATAAATCCCCTTGATGCATCGACAAGTCTCATGAGATGCATCATTTGGCTAAACTTAGTTAAATGAGTTTCTACCCATCAATTTTAAACATTCTTGAGCATAGATATTAATGATAGAGGTATGATTTACATAATAAATGATTTCCAATATTTAATAATTTCATTCATTAAGAATGTGGTTTTTATTATCCATGATATTTTCACAATGATATTATATCCATATGAAATTAATTATGAGTTTATAGATTAAATGTAATGTTTTATAATTATTTACATTTCCATATTTATTATACCTTATCTAGTTATGGTCTCCATGTTATTGACTATATATATTTTTTTAGTTATTTAACTTTCAATATTTATTACTATCCATGATATTTTCATAATAATATTATCTCAAGATGCACTCCCTTCTCAGTTTATTGATTATATGGAATTTCTGTTTAGTTAAATACCTTTATATATTGATTATTCTTATTTATTCATCATTTCATCCACTATACTTAAATCTTACAGAGAATTTTATCTCGCCCTTATTTTTTTCCTTTCCGAAGCATTCAAAGAAGTGTAATATTATTGATGGTCAAGGATATTATATAGGTAATAATGTTATTATGAAAAAACATGTTGTATTTCGTGTTTTCAAATGTAATATGGAACTCAAGTATGTATCTAGTTCACCATGAATAATAAACCATTAATTACATCAGTATGTGGTTCCAGGTATCTTATACCAATGTAATAAAGATGAAAACAGCTCTAGGGTACTTGGATCATGGTCATTATAGTTGGTATCAGAGGAAGATTAATCGAATCCTTGGGAACTAGATTTAAGAAAACATAGGATGGGGATCAGAACCATATAATAGAAATTGATGATAAGTATAGAAGAACATACTAATGTTTTTTAATGGAATATATTATGTCTATTTTCATAGTAATAAATAACAATCTAGATACTACAAGTGGATTTCGTTCTAGAACAAAGTTACTTAGGTGTAAGAACTCTGATAAGGGAACATTTAGAAAGACTCGATCATCACCTGGTTCCTAACCACAGTCCTTACTATGCATCATCTTTGAATCTACCTAAGGATATGATTAGGATAAATAATTTTTTATAGTAAATCATTATGAAGGATTTGAAAATAATTATATCCACAAAAAACCAATTTTATTATAATGAGGCTAAAATTCCTAAATTTTATTTTATGCTAAGTGTTACACCATATTTTGAATTATACAATATGATTTAAATTTCATAATTAATTGATATAATCTAGTATATACCATTGTTTTGAAATGGTTCCTAGAAGGAAAATATGTGTCAGTAATCATGGCCAATGTTGAGATTTACCTGCTAAGTAGGACAATATAGATGGTATTGGAATGGAGTGAATTATGGCTATATTAAGGTATCTTAATAAAAGTATTAAAAATAACCTTTCTCAGATAGAGAAAAATATTCCACAACAAGATTATCTTATGTTGGGTCACATTATGTGACAGATGTACCCATCATTTTGTGGGACTAACAATCCCATTATAGATAAAAAATGGATTAATTTTCTATAAATGATATTTATATCCTTATGATGTGGTTAAAAGAGAAAGGTTACACATTAAATGTATTGTATCAAAGGTGATACTAATCAATGGTGGTTATTGATCCTAAATAATAAGGAGTAAGAGGAAATAGAACCCATGGAATGGAATGATTTTAAGGAGACACTGATCAAAAAATAATTTCCTCAAGATCAAAAAACTGTGTTGAAGATAAATTTCCTTACAATAAAGAAAAATAATGAAGAAAGTACTGTAGAGTATAATGATATATTTACAAGGATAGCTAGGTATATTATTAATTACATACAAGATACATAGAGAATGATGGACTATTTATTTGAATAGATAAATCGACGTCTATGAGGGGAGATTGTCTCTATAAAACTTTCTCCATATTATGATATAGTTTTTGTGCTATCAGGATAGAGAAATAATTCTCAAATTCATATTTCTTTGATTTGAACAAAAAGAAGAAAAGGTTGATGGATAAAAAATGTGTTATAGGGATGATATTGCACCCTCAGTTTCTGGAATGTAACGTTGAAATTTTTATTTTCATGTTTATTAAGTGTAAGGGTAAAGGATGGGGGAGTTTGGAGAATTTTCAAAAGGTTTTTTTGGTGCCAAAGGAGAGGTGTAGGGTCTGAGTATGATTTGTCTAAAAAGTGTGGAAAGCCTAGTAAAAACCATGCATAGTTTTAGATTATAGAAAGTATCTTTTCAATAGTGTGTGCATGATGAGGTTCACAGTTCCAGGAGTCCATGTGGGGTGATCTTTAAGGCGGTATCTAGTGCACAGTTAGTGCACGAGTTTCCTAACCATGATGACTGACCATGTGTGGGTTAAAAAAACCTCCTCACAAAGTTGATCTAGTTTGACCTAGCCTTAAATCCACTCATTTTTACCAAAACTATCTCTCACTCTGGATTTATCTTCTCCTAAGTCCAAATAAGGCTCTCCTATCAATCCAGATGTGATTCGAAGGCTTCCCTTATTGATTAGAAGCTGTATTCTTGGGGTATGTTATCGTTCTTCTCCATTCAAGTAATGTTTTCTTATATCTACTTAGATCTACTTCTCCTATCATATCAGATTCTCATATCCACACTTGTTATGGGTAGATATAAGAATACAGATGCCAAATAGGTTTATATTTGATCTTGATCATGATAGGAGAAGATATCTAAGGCAGTTTTGTGGAATTATTACCTGGTTTCGTGAGCATTATTCATCTATTTTTAGTTTTCACCAAAACCTTTGTGGTACGTGGATTCACTCTTGAATTATCATAGTATAAATGAATGGAATAGTTTAAAATTGACTACATTGTGTGGATTTTATTATGAATGGAAACATTATGATTGGTTGAAACCCTCTTGGGTGATGGTTGTGGAAAATATGGAAAATTGGGGCTTTTGAATAGAGTGTTTAAATCTTGATTTTAAAATGATGGTTTAAACTCGGATTTTGTTGGAATTATGATAAATAAATTTTATGGAAGGGTTTTAAATAAAAGGAATAGATTTATTGAAATGTTATGGGTGTTTGTAATTGGTTTTTTTTTATGTTTTTCAATAAAATAACTATTTTATTGAAATGGTTTTGGCATACAATGGTTTGTGTGAGTTTATGCTTGAGGAGACCCTGAATAAGGGGCATTTATCCTTGGGGTAAAAGGATTGTAACCCTAGATTGGGGGCCTATGTATTTGGGGAACAAGGTAAATGGACTAGAGACCCCTCGTGAGCAAAGAAATGTCATAATGAACCATGTATAGTTGGATGTGTGAATACTTGGAATGGAATTATTTTTCTAAAATGATTTGGAGAAATGGTTTAAATCATATTTTGTTCATTTTTATGGAATTATGACTTGTTGGAAAATTGATTAAGATAAAACTGGTGTACTATTTGTTATAAATGGTTTTAGAACTTTTTTATATTTAGTTATAAACTATTTTGGGAAATTGTTTTATATAAAATGTTCTATATAAATGTTTATAACCTTTTTATCATAGTGGCGTGAGTAGGTAAGTCATTGGGGAAAGACAAATAAGTTTTATACTAACCCCTACTTTTTCACTTAGGAAATTTTTTATATGATATCTTCTAGGGCATGGTAAAAGGTAAAGTATCACAGGTATTCAACAACACCTCATGATACTTTTACTGTTTGGTGATGTTGGAGGATGGATCTTATGAATCATTGAGTCTTGTAGTTTTATTGGAGTTCTTATATTTATCTTCTGCAGTTTTCTTTGATATTTGGGTTTATTCCGCTGCAGTACACTTTTTTGTGGTTTGTTATAAAGATGATGGTCGAGTTGTCTTGTTTTTATCATGCATAATATTGTGGTTGTTTGGTTAGCGGTTTATTAGCTTAAAGGAAAAATCTTCCCCCCACATTCATTTGACACCCTTTAGAATTTATTTCCAGCCTTTGGTGTCATGGGGATGTATCCTAAGGCCTAGTAATGATTCATTGTGTTCTCAAGCCAATGGGAATTGGTGGGTCATTATAAATGGTATCAGTTTATTTGATCCAAAACTTTCTTCAAAATAAATGGTATCAACATGTTACTTCCTTGTAGAACAAGTATTTATTAGTTTTCATGGTCTTGGATTTGAAATTAATTCTTATATATTTTCTCGGTTATTATTTCATAAAGGATTTGTATTATCAGGACATAAAATATAGCTCATAAAAATATGTAACTAATATTTTTATTCTGAACATCAAGTTACAAGGGAGTTAGGTACATAGGTGTTTTAGAGACACTTATAGGATTATGGAATCTCATTATCGTTGGTATATCCAATGAGATGAGAATGAAATGCATTTTAGAGGATTGAATTCCCACTAGGATTACATATTTCATTTAGAGATATGATATATTATTAGATTCATTGGGAGGATTTTCAAAAAATGAAGAAATTTTTTTCAAAAGAGAGATTTCTAAAAGGGAATGGTTGGTATATTTTAAAAATATATTTTTTTTCAAAAGAATAAATTTTTTCCAAAATTTTTGAATGAGAAAAATTTATTTTTTGGAAAGGAACGTTGTGATAGTTGATGTGGCAGAATTTGAAATACTAAGACATTATTTTCTAGAGAGTGAGTCTTACAGAGTTTTTTATTGTTTAGAAAATGGAACCTAGTAGGTGTCATAGAATCTAACCAGAAGAAGCTTTAGAGAGTGCGGTTACATTGGAACCACATGTGAACCAAGAACTGGTTCAGAGTTTTGTTAAATAATTTCATGTTGTGGATACGGGAAACCTGAGAGACGATCCATGGCATGTGGATCATTCTATCTAGTTCATGAAGCAGAATACACTAATCATCAGGGGTGATTATGAACTCAAAAAAGTGGAGGTGTGGCTGAACATGATGAATCATATCAAAAATTTCATCGGCACACAATGAGAGAGAAAATTCAAGATGGAGAATTAAATTCTTGAGGATCTTGCACATAATTGGTGGGATCTATTAGTCCAATCTAGAATGGATAAAGTCTTTATTTGGGAGGATTTTTAGGAATTGTTTAAAAAAATTATATCCTCACACGTTTAGGATTCTGAGAATGACATACTTCTTTATAGTAAAGTAAGAAATTCTCTCTATCACATAATATTCAACTGAATTCTTGAATTCAATTACCTTTACACCAGAAGTTACGGTGAGTGTGGCCTTAAAGGAACACATTTTCAAATTAGGGCCGAGATAGGAGATTTAATAAAATATTTTGGTGCTTTTTATTTTGGATTTTAAAAATATAGTGAACAAAAAAAATTGTATGAATGTGATATCTTAGGATCTGTAGGAGGAGGGAGTATGATGATAACTATAGGAAATAGTGGGAACACAAATAATGAGAGCAAGTGGAAGAGGGAAACCTATTTCAAAAGTGGGAGTGGAACTCAAAATTAGATAGATAGATCAGTAAATCTTCTTCCAAGACACACGAAAAGTGTAGGATGTTTTCAATGTGGTTCCTTTGACCACATGATGTGAGAGTGTACAACATATCCGAGAGTATTGCACAATTGTAACATGATGGGACATCTTAATCACTGTTGTCATAGTACTATGAAGTCAGGTTATCAAGACACTTTTTTGGGGTCACGGGCATCACACGATTCAATAGGGTGAGGATAAAATAATCAGTCTCATCAGTAGGGTAGAGCTAGCCATGGTGATTCTATGAACACCATGACTCCTCAACAAGGGAAATATCCGAAAGGAAATAAGGATCATAGTGCAATAAAGCAGAAATTTTATGGTGTTGAGCTGATGAATGTAGATGATCGGGCTAGACCATCTATGGTGAGAGTTAAATTCTTTTGAATTATACCCTTATGCAAGTTCAATTTAATACTGGTGCATATCATTCCTTCATTTCTTCTCATGCTATTGATTTTCAATTTTTAAAACCACATATGATACCTTTCGTGTTAAAACTTCAAACTCATCATGGTGAAATAGAATGTTGAGAATTTGTTTGTAGAGCATGTTCTATAACTGTTAATGGAGCTGAGCTAAAATGGGACTTATTAGTGTTAGAGATGGATGTCTATGATGTAATCCAGGGTATGTATTTGTTGACAATGTTAAAGTCTCACATCGACTGTTATAGCAGAACAATTACTTTCATAATTGATCATGGATTCGAGTATATCATCAGAGGAAAAAGGGTTGTAATGATAAGTGCAACGAGTTTGTTGGAACCATAAGTAGGAACAATATGTTTCCAATTGGGAACATTGATTTTTCCATCGATAGAAGATATTGGGGATAACAGTTTTCCTGTAGTTGTGGATCAATTTCATGACGTGTTTCCTAAAAACTTATCAGGGTTACCACATATAAAGAAAGTGAATTTTATGACTAATCTCTTTCTTGGGACCAGTCCTATTTCACTTCCATCTTATTGAATGAAACCAATCGAGTTAAGGGAATTGAATGTGTATTTGGATGATTTGGAAATCAAAGGCTTCATTTGGCCATGCACATCTCCGTAGGAAGCACCGACCGTGTTTGTGAAGAATTCAGATAGAACGCTAAGGTTGTGTGAGATTATCATAAGTTTAACCAAGTTACAATTAAAAATTGACATCCACTTACAGACATTAATGATCTTTCTGGTCAATTGAGGGAAGCCTAGTGGTTGTCAAAAAACCGACTTGCGATCAGGATACTATCAATTGAGATTTTAGAAGGAAGAAATTTTGAAGACAACCTTCAGAAGTAGATATGGCCACTATGAATATGTATTCATGCCTTCCGGTATTATGAATGAACCAATGGTCTTTATGGAATTGATGAATCAGATATTTCATAAATATCTGGATTGTTTTGTGGGGGTTCTTGTGGATGAAATCTTGGTGTATTAAATGATAAGGTATGATCATGAGGCACACTGGGTGACAGTGCTAAAAATCTTGAGATATCATCTATTTTTTGAAAAATTATCTAAGTGTGATTTTTTGGATTTAATAGGTACACTTTATTGGTCATGTGATTTATAAAAAATGTCTTTTAAGGGATCCAAAGAAGATACAAGATGTTATCACTTATAAACCACTAAATAATGTGTTGATGGATTAACTCACAAAGTCATACAATTTCTTCCCTATTTCACAGTTACATGAAACATTTTTTCTAGTTTTAATAATCACTGTTTCTAGGAGGTTTCCATTGAATTTATTCATGGAACCGAAAACATCCGATAGTTATTTATCCAATGGGGACCTACTTTCCAAATGCTGGTGTTCAGTAAGTTTGAACATTATGATACTTAAGAACATGAATTTGTCGAGAGGATGGGAGGTTAGACTCATCAAACCCTTTTGGGGATAATTATCATATACTCTGGGACTCTCTTTGTAAATTTAAAATATTTTCCTGAATCTTTATTAATTCACCAAGTATATCATAAGCATACCTTGGAATTTATAATCACATATTGACATGTGTAAAATTTAGAATCATATGTATTTATTCATGTTTCTTAATTAATGGAAATATTTGTATGTATTTGAGGTTTTCCATCAATTGTATCCTCTAATATACTTCTTAGATATTCTTTTAATCATCGTTGTGATGACACTGGTTTCTAAGCCGCTCAATTGGGCACTTTGGAATTTATTGTCATACAGGGAGATGAAGGTTTGTTTTGATCTTCAGATCATTCCCATAATATGGGCTACCTATGTAGAGACCCGAATCTTGATGTACATGGAACATACATTAATTTTGAAGAATACTTAATACATAACAAAAAAAACACAAAAGGATCATAATAGTTTAGTGTCTTTGGAAACTCGGAATAAAATCTTTTAATCGTGGTGAAAGATCTTCAACATCTCCCAATAAAGATCTTCCCCCTTTTTTCTTAACTCAAACCTTTGTTTATATCCTGGGGAAAAGAAAACATAAAAGGAGTGAGCTCAAATTCCGAGTAAGGGTAAACATAGAGAACATAAAACAATCCATAAACATTTGAATGCAAAACATTGAACATAAAATCTAAATATCAAAATCTAGAGCAAAGACAAGAATCTTGGAAGTATGTAAGGCATATATCATAAGTGAACATTAATCTTGATAAAATAGCATGGGAATAAAACATGTAATTGTGGAAACCATTAAGAACATTATATGATTTCCATAGTATCCAAGGCATTGCTGCCAAGACCATCTTAGTGGAAAAAGTCCCTTTCTGAATCGAGTTCACTCCTCGTTCCAGTCCTGTATTACTGAACCTGTTTAACTTGCCGTTCCAGCCATGTCTATCTCATGAGATTTAAATATTTACCCAATGCATTGGAGGGAGATATAGGTCCCACCCATCTCATAATGAAATCATTCTTACTTGTTCCACAAAATAAACATACATCATTCATAATAACCAAACGAATAAAATGGGTTTCATAAACATCATCCCATCATCACATAATCCATATAAAAGAAACGGATATCATTTCATAATAAGAAAAGTGAAACCATGTAAATCATAGAGACATTATACTTGAAACATACACATATGAAATAATGTCATCTTAGATGGAAAGTGGTTTTTATAAAACACTTGAAATGAATTATTGAGGAAAATATCCTTTCTTCTTCAAAATCAATTTATTTTCACAAAAAGTCATGAAATTTTAAAAGAAAGATATTTTGCTTAAAACAGTCATGAAATATTTTTGATGAAGCTTAATGAAAATAAGGCTTTATAAAACCGTAAAAATCATTTCATTTCGTATATGTTAATAAAACATTCTCCTCGTAATTTTGTCGGAAAAGTCAAAAAGTACCTCGTAACATAAAAAAAAGAAAGATTCCTTACATTCTCCGTAGTAAAATTCAAAATGGGTAAAAATGAAATTAAACATACATAAAAACACTTTTAGAAAACATGGACATGGGTGATAACAATAACCCCAGTAAATACTTACATATAAGCAATCTCGTATAAAAAAATGAGATTTGCAAAATTATCCCTTACCTTAGGTCTGATATGCTTCGTATGTATCCGTGCCTCCTATATAATAATTTAAATAATGTCATTGACTTATTACAGAATCATATTCATTTTTATGATATCATATATGTTTCACTTATGACTTTATATTACCTGTTCTTTTGTAAATTCCATGTTAAAGTAGCATTTTGGGTAAAATCATTTCATTTATCGTATGTGTTTCGACTTGTCGTTCTTGACATTAATACATATATCCTGATTTACATAATTCCAGAATATAAAACATGATTTATATATAATATATATTCATCATATTCATATATATATTATAGATCGATAAAAGGAATGAAATACACCGTTCATGGAGACGGTAGGCCGTACGTACGCATGAACACTGTTTTCGTTTCCTTATTGAATTGAATGAAACTAAATAGATTACATACATATATATATATACATAAATCCAGTATCATTCATATATTTCATTATTATTCATTATATAAACTTTATGATCATTCATGTATGGTTAAAATGGAGAATGAATCTCATCGCATCGTGGAGACGGTAGTCCGTACGTATGCACGAGCGATGATATCGTTCCCATAATTATTGAATAGAATTGGAGTGGATGGTATAATATATCATAATCAGTATGATGTTATAATAAACATATATAGTAATTATTTACACCATTATACCCATCCATGTAAGGTGTTGGTGGAAAAACAGATTTCACCACGGTGTGGAGACGGTATTCCGTACGTACGCACACGTGGTGATTTCCTTTTCCGTAGGATGGATAGATGGTGAAATAGGGTTGTTTCATACTTATAATAAAATATAAGTATATGAGTTATACTGATGTTATTACTTACTAATGAAACAACAAAGAAGAAGAAGTGGAAGAAGAAATAAAGTTGAAAGAATCGGTAACATACATTACCTCTTCTTTGAAGCACCTCTTTGAGACCTCCTCTTAGGGCACTAATATTTGTCTTTAAAGAAGAACAGAACCTCTAGGATATTTCTATGGAAGTGGAGAAGATAATTTGGCAGGGGTTGGCCGAGATTGAAGGCCCAAAGTGGTGTGAGGAAGTGAGGGAGGAGGTGCCATTTTATAAGGGAGGAGAGGGGCACCTTTGAAATAACTAAAAATATTATTTTATTATAAAGTCATATTCGGTTTTTAATAGCTCCAAATTGAGTTATTTAGAAGATAAGGTGGGGAGGGGTAAGAATATTATAATAAAATAGAATTTAGACAAGTTTAAGTTTCTATTTCAACCTTATCATTTAGATTTAACTTTAAGTTAGATAATTTAACTTTTACCATGTCTTCTTGTTTTCTTACACTGTAAGGTAAATAAACTTACTATAACAATCCAAACTAACCCCAAGTGGTTCATTATTAATATATATATATTTATCTAAGTGATTTTGCCGAACCATATATTTTTAAAAATAAAATAACAATTAATAATATAATATTTGTTTTTAAAACTATTTTATGTCAATTTAGACACTATTTGGTACATGATTTTTGTGAAACTCATAACAGCATTATTAGTTCGAAAAAAGTTACATAAATAAATAATAACATGTCATATTAACCTATAAAATTAGTGGAATTCATAAAAAGTCTAAAATTACATTTATTTGTGTATTTATAACATCAATTATGTCAATATTTAATTAATAAGTTAATTAAGGCATCATCTTTGTGTCATAAGTAAATTAAATTATTTAATGTCTAAAAATTATAAATAAAATACCATTATTTAGGAAATCGTTTTAGCTTTCTAATAAATATTTATAGTCTAATTTATTTTATGTATATCCCTATATTAAAAATTAATTACTTATTGATCTTTGATTTTAACTATTTTAACCCTTCTTTAAATAAATTAATATTAAATGTCCTAATCCAATCCAAGTGGGCCTAAATGGTCATATTTTATTACTAAGGTTGTTTTTGGTCGAATTACACATATACAATAGAATTAGGACATGTGTTAAGATAATAATAATATCATTTTGACCCTTAATTACCCTATTTACTTTTAACAGTGGTAAATAAAAGTTAAAAGTTACTATTCACCAAAAAATATTTTCATCTCATTGAACCACATTTTAGTCCTTGATATTAACCGTGTCTCTCAGATTTTTGAATTTCCACTCACAGAAGTGGTAAAATTATGTTTTATGAAAAATTCGGTTTTTTAACTACCACTTAGTGGTTTCACTATTCATCAAGAAATGAAAGTTTCCAGAAAAATATCAAAAATTAGGCCTAAGTTATATTTGATATTTTGAATTCCAAAATGATATCTATTTTATCAAATTAAAAACATATCATTTGCATTAATTATTTTAAAAATTAATTCCCGTTGTCAAAACAAATAGCGTGTTTTTAAGAGATAATAACTATCAAAAGATTGACACTTGTTTATGTCTGGTTCAAATGTGAAATTACATCCAATGACCAAAATTGTATTAAATGGTAATAATATATTCTAAATATACTTTAATACCACTCAAATTTATAATTTATTACTATTAATTATTTCGATTAAAAAAGTTGTTTTCAATTAAAATTTATTAACTTTCACTATTCATCAGAATATGAAAGTTATATGAAAAGTAACAAAATTTCACCCTAAGATAATTTCAATATTCCAAATCCAAAAATAAAGTCCATTTTGAAAGATAAAATTTATGAAGTTTCAAAAAGTGGGTATTACTATTCATAACGGCTAGTTCATATTAATATTATAATAATATCTCGTTTAGTGAAACTCGGTATTGCGTACTACACATGCTATCGAGGAAAGTCTTTATTGCATGGAATGCAAGCCAAGTCAGGGCTGCGTGTAGTGAAATATCTGTTTGGTGTTGCATATACCATAATCCAAACTTATTTCATTTATAAATTCAACAAAATCTATACATAATGTTGCGTAGAATAGTTTCTACAAAATGAATTTGAAATTGTGTGTAACGTGAGCCAAGAATAGTGTTGCATATACTACAAGAAAATATGGTGTTGTATATATCAAAAGAAAATTTTGGTGTAGTGTACAACACAAGGCATTAAAAAGACTATTTTTCATAAAATCTCGGGGTGTTACATTCTAGCCCCCTTAAAATGAATTTCGCCCTCGAAATTCGTCGGGGTTATAAATGGTTTATTACATGAGAGTTTATTTCATAGAAACCCACATCGTAAAAAGGAATACTAAAATGTCATTTAAAAAAAAGTAATGTTAGAAACATAACGGATACCCAAATAACTCATCACTGGGTTTCTACGTAGGAGAACATAGGTGAAAATATGCATATGGAGGAGAAATTTAACCATCATGTTATGATGGAGAGTGGTAGAGAACATGGCTATGAAAAAGCCATCAATGAAAAAGCCATAAATTTGTGATGATCTAGGGTACCATCTGATTCATCGGATATAAGGGCACTAGGAAAACATTTTTGGTTTTCAAGATCATTTCCCTAAAGTTGATGAAATTGGAATGAGAAGAAATACTTTCGTGATTTTGGTACAGTCTCATCGTTGGTCGTTCTTTGGAAAATTTCCACTTCATATCTTAATGAAATGAAGTTGAATTTTTCATTTGTGATGTGTTAGCAGA
Source organism: Viscum album (assembly GCA_963277665.1). Taxonomy (NCBI): domain Eukaryota; kingdom Viridiplantae; phylum Streptophyta; class Magnoliopsida; order Santalales; family Viscaceae; genus Viscum; species Viscum album. Next base: position 2,128,610,951 of record OY728155.1, on the reverse strand, counting down.
TCATGTGATAGAATGATGGGTTATTCTATATGTCTCAAACAAAAGGTTAGAAAAGTTATCAAAAATACATAAGTCCATCTATAGTGCGATTAATCATATATAGTTCCTAAAATGGACTTATACTTCATATATCATACTCCTTAATATAATAAAACTAGTTTCTACTTAACAGGGACTTCTTGTGGGCTAGTGGTAGGCGATAAAGGCCAGTCGCACTTCGGTTGTGAGTTTGATTCCCACAGCCTTGTCCGACGCGATGGTCCATCGCCCATTCTACAGGTTGTCCTTTTTCTAAAACTACATTACTATAACATCCCATCAATAATATCGAATAAACTTCTATCTTTAAACAATAATAACTTATGTACAACATAATCCATTCCAATCTTTAGGCTTATCCAAAATACTACTGTCCAATCTCATATTACAGTGAAAACGATTAAAAAAGAGTTCATATAAAAAGCATGTTAATACCATAATTGATCCCCATATATCATAAGATATGTCTTGTTGGTCACATTCCAAACATTCGAAGGCCTTAATCATGTATTCTCTTAAAAAATGAATACCCATTCAATCTTAGTGAAAACATGAGTGCTGTCAAAAGTTAACTCTTTCCACATACCAAAACCCCAAAATTCTATATACTCAAACCATGATATAACCATTTCCTTATATCAGTCATTAGCTCATGAATACTGTCAAACGTTTCATTTTCTTCTTATCCCCTCATTATGCGCAAACCATCTTTTTTCCAAAAACAACTCAGTCACTTTACATGGTTACCGGTACCATAAAATTATTGAAAACCACAATAGACCAATACATAAATATTCCAATATTCCATGATACTATATAAAACATTATTTTGGAATCCCATTACATAAACACTTAATCATTCCACCACATAGTTGTCATATTCAAAATCACCAATAGTGATTGCATGTGAATTCCCTTTGTCCTTTGCCTTAAGTGGTTGGTCATGTTGATCATCACTAACCCTTGGATTAGGGAATTTATTAGCATAATGCCCCATTTCCTTGCACTTGAATCATTGAAGTGTTGGTGGTGAGTTCTCTGCAGTATTTTCATTACTCGCATCATTAGCAACCCTTTTTCCATTACTTCGACACTCAGCTGCTCGATGACCTTCTTTTCAACACTTAATAAATTTTCTAGTCCCTTTAAGACAATCTCCACCATGCTTCTTTCCACACTTTGAGCATAAGGAAACATTCATATTCTTTTCACCATTATTATGAGATTTCTCCTTGAAATCCATCTTTCATTTCTTGCCAAAACCATGAGATGGATAAGTAACACCAACTTCCATTTCTACCTTGATAGCACAACACACAATTTTTTCATAGCTAATGAAGTCTCTTATAGCTAATGCCCTTATAAGATTTGGTTTTAATCCACTGAAGAATCAATCAACATTACTTTTAGGTTGGATGATAAAGCCAGATGCATACCTTGAAAGCCTTGTAAAATTCTCTTCGTATACACCAACAAATTCATCATCATTTTTCTTTAGTTCAAGAAACTCCTTCTCCATATTTGTTCTAAGAATACAAGGGAAGTACTTATTGAAAAATAATTTCTTGAACTCGTCCCATTCCGTGGACTCAATTTCATCTCTTGGCCTCGTATTCTTGATAAGATTCCACCATTGATCAACATCACCTTCCAAACGATATACTGCTAAGATGAATTTATCCTGTTAAGAACATTGAAGAACTAAAAGTATCTTTTTAGTGGTACTGATCCATTTTTTCAGCAGTAAGTGGATCAGAAGACCCACTGAAAGAAGGTGGACGTTGCCTCATGAAGGACTCAATGGAATATTGTTCCCTTTTCTACTCATTTGGAAGTCCAGAATGACTCATATCTTGTCTAAGTATAACAATAATATTTTTCACTCCATCTCCCATAACATTTTTTTGTTCAGGAGGACAATCATTTCGTTGTCCATTTCATTGATCAACACGGTTCCTTCGGGTTCCATCCATCGTCTGAAACTCAAAAAGAATAGTGTGAGAGGAAAAAATCATGCTAGGGAAAACAACATAATAAAGGGGGAGTACCTTCAATATCTAACATCTTTGGTTTAATTCTAAGATCGTTACCGTAATTCTAGGACTATAAACTATACTTATACTTAACCTTAGGGACATCCCTAGACATACCTTAAAAATATATCTAGGGATCTCACTAAAGTTATCGCATCCTAGTTTCCAAAGGTTGACTAAACCTCCCTCTGATACCAACTGTAGAGACCTGAAGCTTGACGCACATGGACAATACATTACTTTTGCGGAATACTTAACACATAACAAAAACAAACACACAAGGATCGTAATAGTTTAGCATCTTTGGAAACTTGGAATAAAATCTTCTAATCGTGGTGAAAGATGTTCAACATCTCCCAATAAAGATCTTCCCCTTTTTTTCTTACCTAAAACCTTTCTTTATATCCTTGGGAAAAGAAAACATAAAAGGGGTGAGCTCAAATGCCCAGTAAGGGTAAACATAGAGAACATAAAACAATCCATAAACATTTGAATGCAAAAACATGAACATAAAATATAAACATCAAAATCTTGAGCAAAGACATGAATCTTGGAAGTACGTAAGGAATATATCATAAGGGAACATTAATCATGATAAAATAGAATGGGAATAAATCATGCAATTGTGGCAACCATTATGCACATGATATGATTTCCATAGTACCCAAGGCATTGCTGCCAAGACCATCTTAGTGGATAAAGTCTCTTTCTGAATCGAGTTCACTCCTCGTTCCAGTCCTGTATTACTGAACTGGTTTAACTTTCCGTTCTAGCCATGTCTATATCATGAGATATAAATCTTTACCCAATGCATTGGAGGGAGATATAGGTCCCACCCCCCTCATAATTAAATCATTCTTACTTGTGCCAAAAAATAAACATACATCATTCATAATAACCCAACGAATAAAAGGGGTTTCGTAAACATCATCCCATCATCACATAATCCATATAAAAGAAATGGATATCATTTCATAATTAGAAAATTGAAACCATGTAAGTCATAGAGACATTATACTTGAAACATACACATATGAAATAATGTCATCTTAGATGGAAAATGGTTTTCATAAAACACTTGAAATGAATTCTTGAGGAAAATACCCTTTCTTCTTCAAAATCAATTTCTTTTCACAAAATGCCATGAAATTTTAAAATAAAAATATTTTGCTTAAAATATTCATGAAATATTTTGGATGAAGATTAATGAAAATAAGGTTTTATAAAACCGTAAAAATCCTTTCATTCCGTATATGTTAAAAAAACATTATCCTCGTACTTTTTTCGGAAAAGTCCAAAAGTACCTCGTAGCGTAAACAAAAGAAAGATTCCTTACATACAATGTAGTAAAAGTCAAAATGGGTAAAAAGGAAATTAAACATACATAGAAAAACTTTTATAAAACATGGACATGGATGATAACAATAACCCCAGTAAATACTTACGTATAAGCAATCTCGGATAAAAAATGAGATTTGCAAAATTATCCCTTAACTTAGGTCCGATATGCTTCGTATGTATCCGAACCTACTGTATAATGATTTAAATAATGTAATTGACTTATTACAGAATCAAATTCATTGTTATTATATCATATATGTTTCACTTATGACTTTATATTACCCGTTCTTTTGTAAATTCAATGTTAAAGCAGCGTTTTGGGTAAAATCATTTCATTTATCATATGTGTTTCGACTTGTCGTTCTTGATATTAATACATATATCCTAATTTACATAATTCCAGAATGTAAAACATTATTTATATACAATATATATTCTTCATATACATATATATACTATAGATCGATAAAAGGAATGAAATACACCGTTAATGGAGACGGTAGGCCGTACGTACGCATGAACGCTATTTTCGTTTCCTTTTTGAATTGAATGAAACTAAATAGATTAGATACATATATATATACATAAATCCAGTAGAATTCATATATTTCATTATTATAAATTATATAAACTTTATGATCATTCATGTATGGTTAACATGGAGAATGAATCTCATCGCGTCGTGGAGACGGTAGTCCATACGTACGCACGAGCAATGATATCGTTCCCATAATTATTGAATAGAATTGGAGTGGATGGTATAATATATCATAATCAGTATGATGTTGTAATAACCATATATAGTTATTCTTTAATCCATTATACCCATCCATGTAAGGTGTTGGTGGAAAAATTGATTTCACCACGGCGTGGAGACGGTATTCCGTACGTACACACGCGTGGTGATTTCGTTTTCCGTAGGATGGATAGATGATGAAATAGGGTTGTTTCATACTTATAATAACATATTGGTTAATTATTTATACTGATTTTATTACTTCATAATGAAACAACTAAATAAGAAGAAGTGGAAGAAGAAATAAAGTTGAAAGAATCGGTAACGGACATTACCTCTTCTTTGAAGTGCCTCTTTGAGACCTCCTCTTAGGGCACTAAAATTGGTCTTTGAAGAAAACAATAACCTCTAGGATGTTTCTATGGAAGTGGAGAAGAGAATTTGGTGGGATTTGTCTGAGCTTGAAGGCTCAATGTGGTGTGAGAAAGAGAAGGAGGAGGTACCCTTTTATAAGGGAGGAGAGGGGCACCTTTGGAATAACTAAAAATATTATTTTATTATTAAGTAATATTCGTTTTTAATAGCTCCAAATTGAGTTATTTCGAAGATAAGGTGGGTATGGGTCGCAATCCTCTCATAAAATAGAATTTAGACAAGTTTAGGTTTCTATATTAACCTTATCATTTAGATTTAACTTTAAGTTAGATAATTTAACTTTTACCATGTCTTCTTGTTGTCTTACACTATAAGGTAAATAAACTTACTATAACAAGCCAAAAGAACCCCAAGTGGTTCATTATTAATATATATATCTTTCTCTAAGTGATTTTTCCAGACCTTATATTTTTAGGAATAAAATAACAATTAATAATATAATATTTGTTTTAAAAACTATTTTATGTCAATTTTGACACTATTTGGTACCTGATTTTTGTGAAACTCATAATAGAATTATTAGTTCGAAAAAGGTTAATTAAATCAATAATAACATTTCATATTAACCTATAAAATTAGTTGAATTCATAAAAAGTCTTAAATTACATTTATTTGGGTATTTATAACATCAATTATGTCAATATTTCATTAATAAGATAATTATTGCATCATCATTGTGTCATTAATAAATTAACTTTTTTAATATCTAAAAATTACAAATAAAATATCATTATGTAGGAAATCATTTTAGATTTCTAATGAATATTTATATTCGAATTTATCTTCTGTATAACCCTATATTAAAAATTATCTACTTATTGAACATTGATTTTAACTATTTTAACCCTTCTTTAAATAAATTAATAATAAATGTCCTAATCTAACCCAAGTGGGCCTAAATGGTCATATTTTATTCCTACGGTTGTTTTTGGTCGAATTAAACTTATCCAATAGAATTAAGACATGTGTTAGGGTAATAATAATAACATTTTTACCCTTAATTACCATATTTACTTTTAACCGTGGTAAAAAAAGTAAAAAGTTACTATTCACCAAAAATTATTTTCATCTCATTGAACAACATTTTACTTAATGAAATCATCCGCGTCTCTCGGATTTTTGAAATTCCACTCACAGAAGTGGTAATATTAAGTTTTATGAAAAATTCATTTTTTTAACTACCACTTAGTGGTTTCACTATTCATCAAAAAAATGAATGTTTCCAGAAAAATATCAAAAATTAGGCCTAAGATATATTTTATATTATGAACTCAAAAATGATGCCTATTTTCCCAAATTAAAAACATATCAGTTGCATTAATTAATTTAAAAATTAAGTCTCGTCGTCTAAACAAATAGCGTGTTCTTAAGAGATAATAACTATCAAAAGATTGATAGTTGTTTATGTCTGTTTTAAATGTGAAATTACATCCAATAACCAAAATTGTATTAAATTGTAAAAATTTATTCTAAATCTACTTTAAAACCACTCAAATTAATAATTTATCACTATTAATTATTTCTATTAAAAAGGTTGTTTTAATTAAAATTTAGTAATTTTCACTATTCATCAGAAAATGAAAGTTATCCGAAAAGTACCAAAATTTCACCCTAAGCTAATTTTGATATTCCGAATCCAAAAATGAAGTCCATTTTGAAAATTAAAATTTAAAAAATTTCAAAAAGTTGTTATTACTATTCATAATGGCTATTTTTAATAATATTTTAATATCATATTATTGTTTAGTGAAACTTGTTATTGTGTACTACACACGCTATCGAGGACAGTCACGATTGCATGTAATGAGAGGAAAGTCAAGGATGCGTATTGTGAAAGCTCCTTTTGGTGTAGCGTACAACACAAGACATTAATAAAATTAAAAAGAATGTTTTTCATAAAATCACGGGGTGTTACCTTGAGTTTGGGATAGACTTGCAACCTGGTGATTCTCCATTTTTGATGCTTACTTATCAGATGGAACCTTAAGAGATACGAGAGTTGATGATTCAAATATATGATCTAATGAAGAAGGGCTATATCTATCTCCGTGTGTCACTATGGGGTGATCCAAACTTTTTTTTAAAAAGAAGTAGGATGGTGGACTAAGGATATGCATAGACTACCAGAGATTGAATTAGGTAACGATCAAGAACCTTCACCCTCTCATGAGAATAGACGAACTTTTCAACCAACTGAGGGTAAAAAGTTGGTTCATTATGATTGATCTATAGTCTTGGTATCACCAGGTGAGGGTGAAGAAAGTTGATATCCTGAAGACTTCATTCGGGAGAAGGTATGGGTGCTTTGAGTTGTTGGTTATGTCATTTGGTGTTATGAAATCACCATCTGTATTCAAGGTAGTTATTAACTCCATCTTCCCTGAGTTCTTAGACAGGTTCATCATCATATTGATCGATAATATACTTATCTAAAAAAATTCAGAGGAGCATACTGAGCATCTCAAGATTGTCTTGGAGGTCATTTGATGACCCCATCTCTACAAAAAGTTGTCCAAATGAATGTTTTAGGCACGAGAGGTTCACATCCTTGGGAATATGGTGTCTTATAAGGGTGTGGAAGTGGAACCATTAAACCTCAAGGAAGTGGTTTCTTTGGAAGCACCAAATAATGTGGTAGAGTTTCACAGTTTTCTATATCTGTAAGGATATTACCAGAGACTTGTACCTGAATTCTCTTGATTTATAGATCTATTGATGGATTTTACCAAGAAGTGCTATTTTTTTGGGTGGGGTGAGTAGTTCTAAGAAGTGTTCAGTTATCTGAATGGGAAGTTGGTCAGTGCTCCAGTGCTCTAGTCTTCATAGGAAAAGGTTATTTTTGATGTGTTTGGTCATTCTTCCCAAATAGGTTTGTTGATGATTGTTAATGAAACAGTGGAAAGTGAGATCTTATGGGTCTAGGTAGTTATGTTACCACAAACATAACTATACCACTCTTGATCTAGAGCTAGCTTTGTTTGTGTCCACGTTGAAGTTGTGGTGGCATAACCTCATTATGGAGCACGTTTTGGACTTTATGGATCACAAGAGCTTGAGGTATATATCTTCTCATAGTGAGATATGATCCTGAGACAATGGATTTGGATGGATTTTCTTAAATATAATAATTTTAAGATCACTTACACCTCCTGAAATTGGAATATTGTGGTCGATGATTTGAGAATAAAGGTGCAGAAGGAGGTTGCTTGGGAATATGTGGATGCTTGGAAGGTAAGGGAGAAACTCACCACCTTTCACATATATATTGGAATGGATGGTAAGAAAGTATTTTTGTTTCATATTATAGTTTATTATACTATAATTTGGTATGTGGAGGAGTATCATTCGGGAGACTCATAGGTAGATGTGATGCATGATTGCATTGACCATAGTGAATCATTGGAAGGATGGTCAGAGGGTGGTCAGAATTAGATGATTTTCTGTGGGAGTCTATTTTTTCCAATGGTGAGGAATGAGGGAGTTCTCTATGTGTTTCTAATATCATCCATAGTGGTACATCCATTACTTTCTTATATGTACCCAGGCTTGAGATAACAGTTTTGGGGGCCAGTGATGAAACATGCGATAGCGGAGTTTGTGGGGATGTTCTTAGTGTTCCAGCAGGTGAAGTCTATGCGTCATGTACATGATTGTTTTCTAAAGCCCTTATATGTCCCAGAGTTTAAGTGTGATGAAATATCAATTGACTTATTCACATGATTACCAAGGTATCATGAAGTTTTTGTTGCAACATGGGTACTGATGGACCGACTGACCGAATCGGCTAACTTGTTAGCGATAATGGAGTCGGTTACAGTGGATTGTTTATCCAAAAGGTATTTGAATGATGTGGTTGGATGAATTGATTTCTAAAATCCATTTTCAGGTATCAGGATAAACTATTTAGAGCATGAGTTTGGAAGGGTTTGTAACATGCTTTTGGCTCTCAGTTATGCCCGAACACTACCTTCCACCCTCAGGGATGGGAAGATAGAGAGGACTATCCATATAACAACCTTACTCTGTATAACACACTTGAACAAGATTTATTACATAAAATTTCAATTAAGACTACTCTAAGGATCTATAGGTCCAGTTTATATAGAAATTATGAACATTACATAACAACCTAGATCATAAAACACAAGATCTTTATTGAGATCTTTCTTCACCTAAACACAACATTCCATCATACTTTGCCTTGCATTGGATCAGCTAAGGGCATACATTTGAAAAGGGTGATCAATAAAGACCAATAAGGGATTAAACATGTCATAACATAAATAATACAGGACATGTTAGGAAATATGAATATCAATGGAGCACAATAGAAATGTGAACATAAAGGCATGATATAGCATGATTATCATAACATGGAAATGTGGTAAAAATATTTAACATGATATTAACATGATCCAAGGACCATTTCACATGTAGAATGATTAAACCCAAATTTTACTTGAATTTTCATGATTAAAACCTCATTTCACTTGATGTATCATGATACTATTTTTTCCCAATACCTTGATGTGCTATTAGGGTGCACCATTCTTAATCATTTCATTTCATGCATAAGTGGGCCACATGGATCATATCACCTAAATTCATTAAACATAATCATTTATTACATGATATAGGAATGTGAAATTCATACATTAAACTCTATAATCAATAAGTAAATGTTCATAAAGGTGAATAGCCTTAAAAGATCAATGGTCACGGTATTCACTGTATAATGTCTTTGGCTTGCAAAATCGCGATGCAATTTCAGCAGCATAACGACATGACATAAGAATTCATAAAAATGGATTATGACAGACAAAATTGAGTATCATCAGATTTACATGAAATGGATAGTAAGGGGTTCATATAGATACATGTCCCAATATAAGAAATTGAATTTTTTTCATAACAAAAAATAATTTATTGAACGTAAATGAGAGAGAAATTTCTTACAGAATTTTGGGATGGTAATAGATGAACATGGGAGGCATTGATGAGAGATAAAGGGGTCTCTAATCATTAAACCATAAATAGGGATGAATGGGGGACATGATGAATAATACACAAACATTATTAATTGAATATAAAATGGTATAAAAAAATAAATAAAGTTGGACAAAAATGATAAAGGAAGAGATCTATTACTTGGGAGTGTTATCCCAAAGGCTTGGGAGGGGCTTGATAGAGGATTCATAGGCTCTTTGGGAACCTTGGGAGGATTCTAGAGAGGGGAGGGAAGAGTTTGGTAAAGCTCCAAAGGCATTTTTTGAAGATGAAGTGGCAGCTTGGGTGGATTTATATAATAAAAAACGAGGAATTCATTTTTATTTAGGATTTGGACCCTACACATTAAACTAGTCAAAACCACAAACAATCCCATGGGTTTTCACCTTGTTTTTTTCCAAAGGGGAGTAGAAAAAAATATTTTATAAGGCCAGTGGATGAACATATTAAACTATTAGGCTTGCTTATTGTAGGTTATAGGCGTAGCAGAAGCGCATTGGAGGGTGTATGCAACTTTAATTTTTCTGATAACAATGATCAATCTGAGATCTGTCACGATAATAAAACGTCAGATCTTCATAATAGAACAAAGAACTAAAGAAATGAAGGGAGACCAGGAAGCATATACAGGATCATCATATGTTGGTTATAATTAATTTAATTAAAAGATAATAATTACTTTGATCAAATTCTTTCTTCGTTGATGTTTCCTGTCATGATCTGATGTGATCCGTCATTTAATCATAGAATCCATGTGTAGGATTCTTCTAGAAGTGATCCATAAGTGATCCATGTGTCTTTGGACATCGGTGAAGGGATATCTAGGTGTTTGCGTGGAAGATCATTTGCGTGCGATGTCCACCTTTGATCGCCTTGAGAGTCACTTGAAAAGCGCTCTCCTTGATCCAGTGGAGGAGGATATATCTCGTAGCTTGAGAGAGTTATTGGAAGAAAAGAATTCTATCATTTCTAGAGAGATATCTCTACATATTTTGTTCACAACCATACAAAATGGATAGGATAATAATAATTCTATAATTGGGGTTTTAATTTCTTAGAATAATAAAATAAAGAAATTACCCAAAATCATTTATTCATTTCATTTAATTCATAGTAATACCACATGTCTAATAATAATAGTTTACTATTATTACTACATGGCATGAGACTAGTGAATTACAAATAATATTATTTTATGAAATAAATAATTTAATTTACTACAAATCCCCATAAAAACACACAGTGTGTATATTAATATAAATGTAGTTTAATTTTCTATTTTCATTATTTCCTCCATATTTATTAGACCTTGAATAATGGCTATTTATTTCTCTGATAAATATCAATACATTAATCTCTAATAAATATATTATTTCATGCACAATATGTTATCTCGAATAAATAGTTTCTATATAAATGCGATCATAAATCCATGAATATGTATTAAACCACAATCGAGAATAATCATTATTCAACATGTTAAATTAATATTTAACTGATATACATGGACACACTTAGTGTGTGGCCCTCTAGGCCTCATTATTAGTTTCATTAGGCAGAGCCTTCCTAATTTCCATGTTTAGTGTTTAGAAACATGTCAAGGCACCTATAGAGAAATAAGTTAAAGATGCAATGACGTGTCACCTCCTACGAACGATTACCATGTAATGTAATCCCTTTGTCTCGGTATCTTGAATCAAGTAGGTTGCATGCTAGTTCCATCAACTCATGTGCTCGATTATTCTTTCTTTGACTTTATGATATGGAACTTTCCCATTACATACCATGGTCATGGATTTTTTTATTCTATATCAATTCCCTCAATGGGCATTAGATATCTACTTCTATTATGGAACAAAAGGGACAAATCATTTATCACATTATCTGTTAATGTTGTACTACATGTGACACCCCCAACATATCCTACCTCACTGTGAACAGTGTGTCATCATAGTTTTCATCAATACTTGTTTTGGGAGTGAGTTGTAATACCCATTAATAATAATCTTAAATTCTACGGACCAATACACACGTCCGCAGATATGAACATCCAATGACACTATGAAATGTGGATTTCCAACTAGCGTGTCTCATTCTCACATTATCCTCCTTGATATTACCAAGGGTATAGACCATGAGAAGGTGCCTCAATGTTTTACGAGACCTCACCACTAAAGGCCTATATTATTTTTGTCCCTTAAATGACATCATCTAACCATAGAACATAAATTCATGAATAGTTCTATGGACTTCTGGGTTCTCATCATAGTAGGGATCCTCTATGAATCTTTAATGAAAAAGCTATCCTAAGGACATTGTCACATGAATTTTCATTCCAAATTGAAATCAAGATGTGATAAGGTGTTTATTAAAGAATACAGCAAAATAATTTGGCTCTAAGCCACCAACTCCAACAGATTCCTACTTGGACTAGAGCCAATGACTAAAACCATTATCCCGCTAGCTCTCACATGATATTCATGCTTCTGCTGATATAGTAATTTAGTCATGGGGTCTTACAAGTTCTCTTTTCTTGACACAATACTCACTACAACTACCCACCTTTGATATAAATGCCTCAAGAGGTGATACTTCTGGCGTATGTGCTTTGTTAGTTGATGTGACATTCGTTATTTTGAAAGAGCCACCACTGTAGTATTATCACAATAAAATGTGATGGGATATTTACTGCTAGTCACTACATCAAGCTCCTGTATAATGTTCTCAATCTAAATAGCTTCCTTGGGTACATCAGAATTCGCTATATATTCAGATTTCACTATAGAATAGGTGACAATTGGTTTCATTGAAGTCTTACAACACATAACTCTTCCATTGAGATAGAAAAGATATCTTGATTGTGAGTTCAGATCATTCTGATCTATCTGAAAACCACCATAAGAATACCCTCTGATGAAAACCTCCTCGTCTCCGCCATACACCAGGAATGTATCCTTAGTTCTTCTTAGATTGTTAAGTATAGTCTTTACATCAGTCCAATGCTATTATAATGAATCTGCTTTATATAAGCCTACCATGCTCTATATATAGGAAACATCATGAATGGTACATAACATGGCATATATGATTGATCTTATTGCCGAATCATATGGTACCTTACTCATTCTATCATTCTCCTATTGCATCCGAGGAAACATTTTCATAGAAAGATGTATGCCATGTGACACTAGAACCAATCCCATATTGGATTGTTCAATACTAAATATACTTAGTATCCGGTCAATGTATATACCCTGACTTAGTCTAGGAAGCCTCTTGGATCTACCAAATATGATCTTAATCCCTAGAATGTAGGCTACTTCACCCAAGTCCTTCATGGAGAAACACTTGTTAAACCAATCCTTAACTAACTGTAATACTGGTACATTATTTCTAATAAGTAATATGTCGTCTACATATACTACTAGGATAACGACCACATTCCCATTAAACCAAATTTAAACACATTGATCTCATTCGTTCTTAATGAAACTAAATTATTTTATGGATTCATCGAATAAAATGTCCCATGACCTAGATGTTTTCTTTAATCCATAAATGTATTTCTCCATCTTTCAAGCCTGTTTTTTTTTCACATGGTGTCATAGAACATTCAGGTTGTTCCATATAGACATCTTCTTTAAAGGTTCCCATTATGGAATGCTGTTTTGAAATTCATTTTCCAAATCTCATAGTCATGGTACGCTGTTATGGGAAGTATGATTCTTGTAATTCCTTGACCCTAGTTACCCATATTCGGTGCGTTATTTTAATAAATTTTTATGATTACAAGGAATCAAGCCCCGAATGACTGATCAGTATAACATTCTTGGAAAATTGATTACATACATTAACATTACATTACACTTTATAACATACAATATATCATAGATATTTCATTGAGAACACCGTTGTTCCCTTACCTTAACCCTGCATCTCTATCATAAAACAATTCTTGGGATCCTGGGAAATTAAAACATAAGAAAGGGGTAAGCTCAGATGCTTATTGAGGGGAAATAATTTAGCGAAATCTGTAAACTTTTAAGGAAAGATGTGTAATAAAATCAACAACCTTTTGAACATAAACATGAACATAATATGGAAAAAATAAATCAAAAATTACCATATAAACACACACATGGATATTCTACTAGTTTAATAATCACATGTAATAACTAATTTCATAATTAGGGAATTCATAATGCCGGACATCAAAACCTTATAGTCAAGTACTCGTTCCAAGACAAAAAATAAGAAAATTTCTAAGGCCTTGTGCCGAGAGGCTAGTTTGTCTCATGAGATCTACCGATGCATCGAGGAGATATAGTGGGCTCCACCCATCACTTACTAAGTCCAATACATTCCTCATATGAAAAGTATTAAACATAACATAAACATTTGTATTAAAACTAGAATACGAAATGTCAATAATATACCCATAAACAATGAATGGTATAAAAATAAAAAATCCATAGTCAAACTTATTACAAAACCTTAAATAAAATATGTAATATTTATATGATAATTGATCAACATCAAACATGTATAAAATCCATCAAAGGGTGTCGATATAGATGAAAATAATCAGAAAAATTCTTTAAGAGAAATACCCCTTTTATCAAATAGTTTAAAAGTATCACAATTTATAAAGGAAGTCAGTTAAAAGATATTTTTGAATCAAAGTGTTCCCTACCACTTTGAATCTTTTGAAAATAATTATAATTTCAAGACATTCATGTTCATGTAATTAAATCCTTAAATTCATTTTGAAAACACGAACATCAATTAAAAGGGTTTAGAAAGATAAATCTTTAAAACATATAAAATGATTATATAGTTAAATTGAACCTCCCATAAAACCTTAAATGATTATTTTTGAATTTTTTTATGAAATATGGGTATAGATTATAAGTATGTCCTAGTAAATACTTACACATAAACAATCTCAAATAATAATGAGATTGAAGAAATAACCCATACCTTGCACTTTACTTTGGTCGAGGGTATGTTTAACCTCCTTTATAATAACCTATGTATGTAATTAAATTATACTAGAAGGATATTAATATTTATTATATAATAAATGATTCATTCAGGACATTGTAATACCCATTTAAAATAATGATTTCAATTTTAAATTAACATTTCGGGTAATAATCGCGTTCTTTATCATACTTGTTTTAACTTGTTATTCTTGATCATATAATTTGGATCATGATGTAAAAAATTAAAGAATATATAAAATGATTTATATATAATATATATTTACAATATAAATATGTATAATAGATAGATATATGAAATGGAAAACACCGTTTATGAAGACGGTAGGCCGTATGTACGCTAAAACGTTGTTTCTGTTTTCAAATCACATTGAATGGAAGAAAGTGAATGAGATACATTTAAATAAAAACACATATATATATACTTCAATTTTAATTATTATTTCATATATTGCATACTTATTAATAATATTATTTTTATAATCGCCTTTGAATGGTGAACGTGGAAATGAATCTCATCGTGTCATGGAGACGGTAATCCATACATACGCAGGAGCAAAAATACCATTATTTTGATGGTGATACAATATATAATTTGATGGTATATCATATATAAAAAATAAATAACATGTTATAATTATTATTTACATTAGTTATACTTATTATTATACCCATCCAAATAATATAGTGTTTGAATACCAAACTACACCACGACGTGGAGATGGTAAGTTGTACGTATGCACGTATGTTGACTTTGTCATTAATAGGATGGATAGAATAAAGAATATTGTTGTAATAGATTTTTAATAACATGAAAATTGTTAAAAGGTACTGGATTTATTATTTTGGTATGTAAATAACAAAGAAAGACTAAGTGGAAGAAGAATATAACTTGGAAGAGGGTGGTGAAATTATTTTCTCTTCTTCGGGTGTTTCCTTTTGAGTTGATCAAAAGGGAACCTTAGGTTGGATTTAGGATAAAATTAAGGACTCTAGGATGAATTTGGGGAACTTGGGAGGATATTTGGGAAGGTTTTGGCCGATTCAAATGGCTTTGGAGGCGTGATTTTGAGTGAAGGGGAAGATCCCTTTTATAAGAGGGGTGAGGGTCACTTTCATAAAAGTTTAAAATATTATTTTATTGTAAAATAATTTTAGGTTTATAAAGTATAGAAACTAATTTATTTCAATGATAAGGTAGGTATGGGTTGAAATATTCTCAAACAATAGGTTTTAGACAAGTTTAGGTCACCATATTAACCTTATGTTTTATACTTAACGATTAGTTAAATAGTTTAACTTTTACCATGTCTTCTTGTATTCTTACAATATATGGTTAATAAACCTATTATTAACATCCAAGAGAACCTAAAGTGGTTCATTATTGACATATATAATATTATTTAATCCATTTGACCGAACCTTATATTTTTAGGAATATTATATCAACCAATAATATTTTATTTTTAAAAAAAATTAATTAATGTCTATTTTGACACAATTTTGTATTTTGTTTTTGTGAAAATCATTAAAACCTTATCAGTTAGATGAAAATTTATTTAATCACCCCTAAAATTTCATATTAACCTGGAAAATTAGTTTAATTCATCAAAAGTCTATAATTAAATTTATTTGGATATTTATAACATCAATTATTTTAACCATTCATAAAAAATTTAATTACTACATCATCATTGTGTCATAAATAAAATTAATTATTTAATGTCTAAAAATTATCAATAAAGTATCCTTATGTATGAAATACTTTTATATTTATAATTAATATTCACAGTATAATTTATCTTATGTGTATCCATATATAAAAAATCGTTTCGTTATTAAACTTTGAATATAGCACTTTTAATTATTCTTTAAATAAAATAATAATAAATGTCCTAATCTAATCCTAGTGGACCTAAAGGATCATATTTTATTCATAATGTTTTTTTGTTCAAATTACACATATCCAATATAATTATGACATGTTTTAGGATAATTATAATATCCTTTTTACCCTTAATTACCATATTTACTTTTAACTATGGTACATAAAAGTCAAAACATACAATTCAAAAAAAAATTATTTTCATCTTATTGAACCACATTTTACTTAATGATGTTTACCATGTCTCTCATTTTTTTAAAATTAAACTCATATAGGTGGTAAAATTATGTTTTATGCAAATTTGTAAATGCTCCTAGAAGGTGGTAAAAGACGGTAAAAAGTTTAATAAAATTTTATACAATTAATTTTATAATAAAAATGACTCTAATTAATTAAATTTAACTAATATAGGTATTATGTATCTATTTTGGCTTAAAATAAATTTAAATAAAATAAATAATTATTTAAATATAAATTTGGTTATTAATTATAATGAAGTGTTTTCACTATTCATCCAAAATTGAACGTTCTCAGAAAAAATATCAAAAATTCACCCTAATATAATTTTGATATTATGAACTCAAAAATGAATTATATTTTTCCAAATTCAAAATATAGAAGTTTCATTAATTAATTTAAAATAAATTCTCGTTGTCAAAACCAAAAAAGTGGGGTTTTAGAAAACTATAACTATCAAAATATTGACCTGTGTTTATGTAAAATTTAAATGTGAAATTAATTATAATGACTGAAATTGTATTAAATGATAAAAGTATAATATAATTATACTTATAAACCATTCAAATGTATAATTTAACATTATAAATTATTTTTATTAAAAGAGATGTTTTCAATTAAAATCTAGTATATTTCACTATTCACCAAAATATGAATGTTATCAGAAAGAACACAAAAAATTTATCGAAACTAAATTTTTTTTCTCGATTCTGAAGAAGAATTTTATTTTGTCAAATATAATATATAAAAATGTAAAATAATGGATTTAAAAAGGGTTCTCCATTAAGAAGCTGTAAAATTTCATTTTCTCAAAAATACTTCCTTTATCTGAAAAATTGAATTTGTTCTTATATTATGACTAGGAAACACAGAATATAGATTTTAAAATTATATAGAGGACATAAAATTAAAAATTCAGCTCATACTATTCATAACCGATTTTTGAACGACGAGTTCGGTAAGTCATGGTGCACTCGAACTTAGTGTTGTGTGTAGCACAAGTTATTGAATTACTTTGAAGAGATAACGTACTATGAAATCATTGGGTGTTAAATTCTCCCCTAATTAAATAAATTGTGTCCTCTCAATTTTAAATTGTTCTTAAAAAATAGATGGTTAAAAATATAAAAATAACTTTGTAGAAAACCCACATAAAAAATTGGCTGAATAAAATTTAGTCTTAATAAGAGGGAAAAGGGCAATGAAAAAGTCACCACTAAATTATGATCTCGATTAGGAGAACATTGGTCGAAATTATAGACAAATTATTGGTGAAAAAATGTAAATATTTATAGTGACTGATTTAGGTCATCAATCACAAAAAAGTGTAAAATTGAGGGCCTCAAAGCCATCAATTAATGATAATTTAAAATATCATCGGTTCAAAAAAACATAAGGTTTTAGGATAACACATTTTTGGTTTTAAGGTCTCTTACCTAAATTTTAAGAATTAATTTAATCATAGAATAAGAGTTAAAAAATAAACTTGACTAGTATAGTTTTATCCTTCAACTATTTCCTTCCACAAAGTCATCTTTCACTCCAAAAGATAATAGGATTCACAAATATTCTATGTATCCAATTCATATTGGGTTCCAATAATGAATTTATAATTCATTTTTCAGAATATTCATAAAAACTACATTATACAAACTAGGACATCATGTAGGCCAGTGGTAGGTGATGCACCCTTGTCGCCCTTTGGTTGTGGGTTCAAGTGTCGCGGTCTTGTCGGACATGACTGGTCATCGCCTAACCTCTGGGGTGTCCTTTTTATAACAATCCAAAAATATTCTTAAGAACTTTTTTAGCAATAATGATAGTATCAATTTTTAATCTTAATACATTACAACCTTTATCCTTATCCAAAATACTTCTGTCCAAACTCATTGTCCAAAAATTTATAAGGAAGGTAAACACTTTATGATATTTTTTTCCACGTAAGAACATGTGAATACCTTCATCATTTATTATTTGAAAACATGTTAATACCCTGAATTACAATAAAACTTTATTGATTACATTCATTCTCCTTTATTCTATATAGAATACAATGTAGAGTCCCGAATCATGACGTACATTGAAATTACATTACATTTGCGGAATACTTAGTACATAACAAAAACACACACACAAGGATCGTAATAGTTTAGTGTCTTTGGAAACTCGGAATATAATCTTCTAATCCTGGTGAAACATCTTCAACATCTCCCATAAAGATCTTCCTTTTTTTAATACCTAAAACCTTTCTTTATATCCTGGGGAAAAGAAAACATAAAACGGTGAGCTCAAATGCTCAGTAAGGGTAAACAAAAGAAATATCAATCACATCATTTTCATAAGAACATAACATTTTGGAAAACATAACCTGCAAAAGAGAGCATAATTTCATAACATGGGATAAATCATAGTAGTGAAATTAAATCACAATAATCATAACATAAAACATTAAAATTTGTGGCATACACACATAATCATAGAGAATCATTTCTTGTTAGTGAAGACTCATTTCCAAGACTATCTCAGTGGACAAAGTCCCTTTCTGAACCGAGTCACCCTCGTTTCAGTCCTGTTTCACTGATCCGGTATAACCTACCATTCTAGCCATGTCTATCTCATGAGATATAAAACCTTTACCCAATGCATTGGAGGGATATATAGGTCCCACCCATCTCATAATTATACCATTCTTTTGTGTGCCACAAAATCATAAATCATACATCATTGCATAACCCTTGTAATAAAAATGGGATTCTTAAACATCGTGACATCATAAAACAATTCATATAAGATAAATGAATTCATAAAAATAATTCCATCACAACATAATCAAATCAATGTAATAATAGGGATAAAAACAGAACCCTTTTATTATCTTAGATGGAAAAATAATTTTGATAAAACACTTGAACTCCATTCTTGAGGAAAATATCCTTTCTACTTCAAAAACAGTTTTCCTTTCATAACATGTCATTCAATTTTAAAAGAAGTTAATTAAAAATAAACTTGAAAACTTTTAAAGGAAGCTTCTTGGAAATAATGTTTTAAAAATCCATTCATGCCGTATAAGTTAAAAAAACATTCTTCGTAATTTTGTCGGAGAAGTCAAAAAGTACCTCATAGGAAAAACGACAAAAGATTCCTTTCATATCTTTTAAAAAAAACTTACCGAAGGGTAAAATTGGATATAAAATATTTTATAAGGATGTAAATAATATTACATATTGAGGAAACATGGATGTGGATGATAAAATACACCCCAGTAATTACCAAAGTAAAAACAATATCGGATAAAAGTGAGATTGTGATATTTCCCTTACCTTAGGCCCGACTTGCTTTGTAAGTGTCCAAACCTCCTGTATAATGATTTAAATAATGTTATTGACTTATTCCAGAATCATACTTATTTTTATGATATCATATATGGTCATATTCTTATCTTCTTAGTAGTAATATTTCATTGCTACTTGTTATTCAGGTGTTTATAACCTTTTGTTCTTATGCATGTTTTGTCGAATAAATTCTTATTCTTTTATTTAGGTTATAGATACCTCATTTCCAGAATGGTATTAGTGTAATATATATCATATTCATTCATTCAATTCATTAATATAATCATTATTAAATTAGGATCATGTAGAACGAGTCGCATCACATCGTGGAGACGGTATTCCGTACGTACGCACGAGTGATGATATCGTTCCTATGATCGTGGAATTGTATTGGAGTGTATGTATACTATTTCAGAATCAATATAACTTTATAATAGTCATATATAGTCATTATTTACACCATTATACCAATCCAAGTAAGGTGGTGGTGGAAAATAGATTACACCACGGCGTAGAGACGGTATTCCGTACGTACGCACGCGCGGTGATTTCTTTTTCCGTAGGATGGATAGATGGTGAAATAGGGTTGTTTCATACTTATAATAACATATCAGTATATTATTGATTCTGATGTTATTACTTCATAATGAAACAACTAAACAAGAAGAAGTGGAAGAAGAAATAAAGATGAAAGAATCGGTAACGGACATTACCTCTTCTTTGAAGTGCTTCTTTGAGACCTTCTTTTAGGGCACTAAAATTGGTCTTTGAAGAAGACCAGGACCTCTAGAATGTCTCTAGGGAAGTCGAGAGGAGAAAGTGGCAGGGGTTGGCTGAGCTTGAAGGCTCAATGTGGTGTGAGGAAGAGGGGGAGGAGGTGTCCTTTTATAAGGGAGGAGAGGGGCACCTTTGGAATAACTAAAACAATTATTTTATTATAAAGTCAATTTTGGTTTTAAATAGCTCCAAATTGATATATTTCTAAGCTAAGGTGGGGGTGGGTCGAAATCCTCTCATCCAATAGAATTTAGACAAGTTTAGGTTCCTATTTTAACCTTTTCATTTATATTTAACATTAAGTTAAATAATTTTACTTTTACCGTGTCTTCTTGTGTTCTTATACTATAAGGTTAATAAACTTACTATATCAAGCCAAACGAACCCCAAGTAGATTATTATTAATATATATAACCTTATCTAAGTCATTTGGCCGAACCTTAGATTTTTAGGAATAAAATAACAATTAATAATATAATATTTGTTTTAAAAACTATTTTATGTCAATTTTGACACTATTTGGTACATGATTTTTATGAAATTCATAACAGAATGATAAGTTCAAACCAAGTTAATTAAATTAATAATAACAAGTCATATTAACCTATAAAATTAGTGTAATTCATAAAAAGTCTCAAATTATATTTATTTGAGTATTTATAACATCAATTATGTCAATATTTCATAAATAAGATAACTACTGCATCATCGTTGTGTCATAAATAAATTAAATTATTTAATGTCTAAAAATTAAAAATAAAATACCATTATGTAGGAAATATTTTTAGCTTTCTTATGAATATTTATAGTCGAATTTATCTTATGTATAATCCTATATTAAAAATGTTTTATTAAATAATCTTTGATTTTAACTCTTTTAACTCTTCTTTGAATTAAATAATAATACATGTCTTAATCTAATAAACGTGGGCCTAAATGGTCATATTTTATTCCTAAGTTTGTTTTTGGTCGAATGAAACTTATCCAATAGAATTAGGACATGTGTTAGGTTAATAATAATATCATTTTTACCCTTAATTACCCTATTTACTTTTAACCGTGGTAAATAAAATTAAAAAGTTACTATTCACCAAAAATTATTTCCATCTCATTGAACCACATTTTACTTACTGACATCAACCGTGTCTCTCGGATTTTTGAAATTCTACTCACAAAAGCAGTAAAAATAAGTTTTATGAAAAATTCAGTTTTTTAACTACCACTTAGTGGTTTCACTATTCATAAAAAAATGAAAGTTTCAGAAAAATACCAAAAATTAGGCCTAAGATATATTTGATATTTTGAATTCAATAATGATGTCTATTTTACCAAATTCAAAACATATCAGTTTCATTAATTAAATTAAAAATTAATTTCCGTCGTCAAAACAAATAGTGTGTTTTTAAGAGATAATAACTATCAAAAGATTGACACTTGTTTATGTCTGGTTTAAATGTGAAATTACATCCAATTACCAACATTGTATTAAATAGTAAAAATATATTCTAAATATACTTTAAAAGCACTCAAATTAATAATTTATCACTATTAATTATTTCGATTAAAAAAGTTGTTTTTAATTAAAATGTAGTAATTTTCACTATTCATCATAATATGAAAGTTATCCGAAAAGTAACAAAATTTCACCCTAAGCTAATTTCGATATTCCGAATCCAGAAATGAAGTCCATTTTGAAAGATACAATTTATAAATTTTCAAAAAGTGGGTATTACTATTCATAACGGCTAGTTCATAATAATATTATAATATTATCTCGTTTAGTGAAACTCGGTATTGCGTACTACACACGCTATCGAGGAAGGTCTTTATTGCATATAATGAAAGACAAGTCCGGGATGCGTGTAGTGAAAGATCTGTTTGGTGTTGCGTATAACATAATCAAAACATATTTCATTTATACATTAAACAAAATCTATACATAATATTGCGTAGAATAGTTTCTACAAAACGAACGTGAAATTGTGTGTAACGCGAGGCAAGAATAATTGTGTGTATACTGCAATAAAATAAGGTGTTGCATATATCACAAGCTAATTTTGGTGTAGCGTACAACACAGGACCTTAAAAAAAATATTTTTCATAAAATCTCGGGGTGTTACAACCTACATATCCTTGTGAAAGAAATTAGAACCCTCACAGTTCAGTGCCACTAAGTGAGACATATCATACCTTTTAAGGTCATGTAAAAGGACCTATAAGTAGAAGGTGCTTAGTAAAAACTTAGTGTGGGACTTATGCTGAAGCAGCCTAAGGAACACGGAAAGGATATGGGTTTCTAAGAAGGATTGGGCCCTATTGGGAATATGAACCAAGGAGAATAGGGTTAATTTGAGGTATTGGGTTTGAACCTCAATAAGGATTCCTATGTATTCCACATGGATGGGAATCAAATCCCACATAGGTTGATAAGTCTCATAGGAAAGTATAGTCCTTTTAGGGAAATGAGTTTGGGATTACTTCCTGAAAAGTATGCCTTAATGATTTGAGGGTTTAATTTGGGGCTTATTCCTAAGGAGGATTCCCAGATTAAGGGGATTAAGGTTGGATTCCCTAAGAGGATATCCAGTGAGCTCGATCCCTCAAAAGGCTTCCAACGTATCCCAATTATGGTGGGAATTAGAGTTCTCATAGTTCATTAAGTCTCATAAGAGAGCATAGTCCTTTGAGACAAATCAATTTGGGATTACTTCCTGAAAAGGATGCCTTGATGACTGGGGGGTTTAATTTGGGGATTATTTCTAAGGAGGATTCAAAGATTAAGGGAATTAGGGTGGGATTCATTAGGAGGATGTCTAGTGAGCTTCGGCCCAGAAAGGTCTTCCTATGTATCTCAGTCATGGTGGGAATCAGAGTTCTCATAGTTCCTTCTCATGAGTGTTTGTGTACATATTGTAACCATCACGTATCTCTAAGACCACCTGGGTCATTATCAGTGTGATAAAAAGAGTATGTCAAATATTCAACAATTACACTTCAAACCATTCCTGCTTCCCTGATGGAAGAGGGCTCATCGACCGTGGAAGAGGGAAATACGACGAGCCTTCCCTCTATTCTATTTACATTGGATAAGGGTCCAATGTAAGGAGGAAGGGGTGAAGTTGAGGGGATTATAACAGGATGGTTTCCATTTAATTGATCTTGGTTTGGGAGGGATACTTATTTTATTCTTGCGCAGAAAAGTAATTTTGAATTGAACCTTCCCCTACAAGAGTCCTGAGGTTCCGGGTCATCTCTTCAAGAAGGGAGAGTTCAGGACCCAACCCTCTTCCAAACCGGGAACTTCCCAAAACTGTTCATGGGAGGAAGTTCCATGTGACTGTGGATATAAAAAACCACAAAAACTTCATGAATCCTAACCCCATTATGTAGAAAATGTGGAGAACCTCTGACTGTGGAAATACAAACCCAAATAGGTGACACACTAATGTTCCTTTCCCAAAGGTTTGAAAAGTCATAAGGTTTTGGTGAAGTTCTCAACTTAGTCCCTTTTAGATAAGGGAACCAAGGATGGAGATACCCTGTCATGAATGGATTTTAAAAAGATTAATTGAGTTGGTTGAATAGGTATCTCGTGCAAGTATGCTGCATAGGTTCCCCATGTTGATGTACCGTGTAGGTATACTGTGCTGGTATGGCATGCAGGTATGTCATAAAGGTATGAATGATGACTAAAGAATATGTTTTACATAGGAGAACCAAACCTAGGTAAAATTTGTAAAAAGACTTTCAAAACATGCTTATACCATTTAATTATCTATTCTATCATGTTTTAGAGAGCTACCTGATACAATTTGAGGGATCTAGGTGAAAGAACAACATAATGGGAGCTTCAGACACTCTTTTAACTTTTTTCAGTTCTATAAAAAGGGCAGCCTAGGGGTCCAATTTATAGGCAAGGAGGGGACTTGATCAGATGGAATTTGTCCATACACATCCTCTGCATAGGTCCTCCATGTATATTCTTAACGTAGGTGTGAAAAATTTATACTACCGCATAGGTCCTCCACGTAGGTCCTTCACGTAGGTCCTCCACGTAGGTCTTTAGGATAAAATTTATCCGTCTTCCGAGTGCCATAACTTTTGATCTGTAAGTCTGTTTGGGCTCCACGACTAGTCAAATCGAAGGTCTTGAAGATATCTACACTTTTGGAGATGGTAAAAACACCATTTATTCTCAAAAGAAACTATGATATTGAATTTAATGTGATGACATGTTTCCATCATCGATCTTGGAAATCCACTACCTACTCCTGGATGGGGTAATAATTCCACTTATCCATCGGTATTGAGAAGTATTTTGGAACATAGAAATCCAGCTGGCATCATCTTTCTTCATTGTGAATACATATTTACTCGTACTTGACATTTTTTGTCTATGTAAGAATAATATCTTCAGTCGACAGAAAATTGAATGGAACCCATTTTATGGTGTCTACAAACCCCCCCACTTATAATTTCATTCATTTGGAATTAAAATAATCTTGTTCTAAGGTAAAAGTAGGGAACTTTGGTGAATTCAAACATCATTTGGTTAGATTTGAAGCAATACCATGTTTGTAAGGATGCTCTAATTTTCCCCTAATCCATGGGTCCTAGAGAGCATATTTTTATTTTTTCTAGGGTTATATGGAAAACCCCTAAAATTTTTTATATTTTGATGATGATTTTTATT
This sequence comes from Viscum album, assembly GCA_963277665.1. Classification (NCBI taxonomy): domain Eukaryota; kingdom Viridiplantae; phylum Streptophyta; class Magnoliopsida; order Santalales; family Viscaceae; genus Viscum; species Viscum album. Next base: position 2,128,585,433 of record OY728155.1, on the reverse strand, counting down.
GCTCAATATTACCTAAATCATACAAAAATGTACATTTAGTGAGCCGAGACTCGACTTCTCTCTATAGTGCCCTTTGTGGGTTCTCAATCTAATGAGTAGAAAGTCTTTTGTTGTTGGTAGTTTAGAGTCATGTATGTTGGACTATATAGGGATAATATCTAGGGTCTAATAGCTTTGACTTTAAATTTAGAAATTAGATCTAAATGAAGACTCTATGGCTAAAAATTGGCTTAATATTATTTAAATATTTCCAAGGGGAATCTTGAGTCATGATTTTATTATTTTTACAAAATCTAAAACTTGTATCAATATAAGGGGTGTCTTTTTTCCCAAAATAAAGTTACCATTATTTTAAAAAATCCATTATGGGGGCTGTATTATACAGGGCCAACTGGGGAATACGCTGCACAACCAAATAGTGGAATCTTTTGACTGAAAGGCCTGTTATGTAGGAAACTTATGCAAGGCTGCCTAAGGGCACATGCTACATAATCAAGAAAAAGAGATCTTCTATGTTTAACATCTGGTTGTTTATAGATATGGGAAAATAATATTTGGGTGACTCAAGACCACATTGGGTGGTTTTTTCATGGAAATAAATTTTAAGAATCAAAAAGGGCTAGTTTTTGACCGACATAAATCATGAATAGTAATACCATTTCTATAAAAATTTTGTGTATGATTAATAATTAAAATTTATCAGAAAGAGTAATTTCTGATATCATATTGTGCACTTTTATGCCATGCAGTGAGGACATTGGTAATGTGCAGTTTTAAGTCATGCAATGAGGACATTGGTACTGTGCAGTTTTAGGTCATGCACTGAGGACATTTGTACCTTGCTATTTTAAATCATGAAGTGAAACATTGGTATTGTGTATATTTATGTTATGTAGTGAGGACATCAGTACTGTGTAGTTTTAAGTCATGCATCGAGGACATTGGTACTGTAAAGCTTTAAGTCATGCAGTGAGGACATTGGTACTGTGTAGTTTTAAATCATGTAGTGACAACATTGGTACTCTGTAGTTTTAAGTCAAGCAGTGAAGACATTGGTACTGTGCAGTTTTAATTCATACAGTGAAGACATTGGTACTATGTAGTTTTAAGTCATGCAATGAATACATTATTACTGTGCAGTTTTAAGTCACGCAGTGAGGGCATTGAGTGGCTTCAATTTAAGGTCTTTAGCTCTAACCAAATGTATTAAAAACTCTCCCAATTTAATGATAATTTGTTTGTAAACATACTATCATATTCAGGTATGGAAGGAAAAATTGTTAACTGTGATTTGGGAATTTCTGGAACCAAGGAATGATATGGGAACATGGATAAAAGCATTAGAGGAAGTCTTTTCTAAGAACACGGTTACCATTACTTGAAAAACCTATTATGGGGGCTTTATTATGCAGGGCCAACTGGGTAATATGCTACATATCCAAATAATGGAAAATTTTGGATGACAACCCTATTATATAGGAAACTTATTCAAGGACACCTAAGGGCACATGCTGCATAGTCAGACAAAAGAGCTTTCAGAAGTTTGATGTTATATTGCCAAATTCTGAAGAAAGTTTATAGAGATTCAGATTTTTCAAAGCATAGAGTTTGGTTTATTGATAAAGGTACATGAATTTGGAAAGGGTATTTCCACCCAAGATGTCCAAAGAATCATATGAATAGGACTTTTACGTAGGTATGACACAAATGCAAGAGGTATGGTGTATGTAGTTTTAGGTCATACAACTTGGACCTGAAATGGAAATAGTATATGATATGCAGCCAAGTGATTCCAAGGTTATTTCATATTTCATTGAACACATGGGGAGGGAAATATGTAAACCATGGTCTTAAAGACATTCAGATTGTGAGAAAGATAATGTGATAAGTATACTTGAATGACTGTATTAAAATATAGATTCTTGTATATTTTGATCAAATATTAAAGGGGACATAGATACTATAACCATGAACGAAGTTACCATTATTTGAAAAACCCGTTATGGGGGCTGTATTATGTAGGGCCAACTAGTACACATACTGCATAGCCAAATAGTGGCATCTTTTGACTGACAGGCCTATTATGTGGGAAACTTATGCAAGGCCACCTAAGGGCATGGACTGCATAGTCTGGAAAAAGAGATCTCAGGTATTAGAAAATCTATCCCCAGAAACCATAAGAAAGATTATGAGGATCTGGAAATATTCAAGATTAAGTTTATTAAATATGGAAGGGGGTTATAACCAATTCATATTAGAAATATTTGAACCAATATTGGCCATGATTTTGATGTCCTTTACATAGATCTTACTCTTATGTAAAATGGAGACTTTCTTTGTTTCCTCTGAATGAATATGGTGATGTGCAGTTTTAAGTCACGTAGTGAGGACATTTTAACCTTCATAAGGAATTTAAATGCCTCACTTATATAAAGAAACCCTTGACCCAATTCTTAATCTCACTTGAGCTAGCTCGGTGTGAGAAACAATGAGTAGAAAGGGTCTCTTCTATAATACAAAGGTGACACAAATGAAGAATGTGGGGGTTATATTTCCATGCAGTTTAATGTCATGTGGAAAGTATGAAAGGAATTGATGTGAAAAGAAAGAAATAACATAACTGTATTTAGGGATAAAACTCAAGATTCACTATATGTCTTGCTGGGGAAATGATCATGTCATACATAGTTCTTAAAAAATTTCCTATGCAGATTTGATTCTTATACAAGAAATAAAGGGGATTTTTAATCATGGATGGTCCTAGGATTGGAGATCTAGGAGTTTCTACATATCTCAAAATAGATGAGAATCGAGCTGTACATAGTTCTCTGAATAATCATTCCTCATGCTAATCGAATTTGACAAGAAGAATGAGGGTTTTTTACAAGTTCTAAGAGAACAATAAATCCTAAGACATAAAATAGTATAAGAACCAAATGATATATCTTAAAGAAACACTCTATATAGATCTGATTCATATATAAAAGGAGAAATGAAAATAAGAATATTTTGTGATTGTGGCTGGACCAAAAATTTGAAATTTAGGTGTCTCTACATATCTCATTGAAAATGAGAATCAATCCATATGTAGTTCTTGAAATATGGTCTCTATGTAGATCTAACATAGACATAGGAAAGAGAAAGACTCGTGTACTACTAAGGGGTAGTGATGATGTTAATGATGTTTGCTTATGGATGCTTATAACGTCCAATAGAGAGAATGTTAGTTGTAAAAATGATGTCATGCATTTCAACGTCATGTGACAAGGATGAAGATGCAACACATTTTAATTTCATGCAGCATGGACCCTTATGGTTATTATACAATTTAATATCTTGTAACTAGGATATGGGGGCTGTGCAGTTTTACGTCTTGCAGCAAGGACAATGTAATGTGCAGTTTAAAGTCTTATAGTGAGGACGAAGATTTATAATTACACAAAGTATTTCTTCAAGAATATCACATTGTTTGGAGTTGTAATGAGCTCTCCATCCATTGAGATTAAGAAATAGGATCCATTTGAATAGACATTATGTATGGAATAAGGTCCTTCCCACTTTGGTTCATGTATTGGGGGTTTCTTTCTTGGTATCATTAGATTCCTAAGGACTACTACCAATCCTCCTTGATTGAATGAAAAAAGAAGAACTTTATTATTAAAAGCTCGCTCTGTTTTATTCTGATAGACTTCTAGATGATGCAAAGTATACAATCTTTTCTCGTCTATTCATTCTAACTAATTGAACCATTTTTGAGACTTCTCATATGTATAAAACTGATAATAGGTTGAAACACTAAGGGAAGGAAATTTTATTTCAATTGGTAAAACTGGTTAAATTCCATATACCAAGGAAAAAAGAGTTTCTTTGGTAGAAGTACAGTTAGTTGTCCGATAAGCCCATAAAGAATTCAAAATTTTATCAGGACATGATTTCCTATCTTTATCCACCATCTTATAGTGTATATTTGATAGGGTTTTGTTGAAAGCCTATATCTATCCATTGGCCGCCACATGATAGTGAGATGAATGGTTGGACTTGATATTTTGTTCCTGATATAACATTTTTACTTCGGTAGAAAAATATTTGGTTCCATTTTCCTTCAAAATAGTATGAGGGACACCAAATCTAGTGATGATGTTAGTTTTGAAAAAACTAACAATGCTTTTGGATTTGACTTCCTTGAGAGGTATTCCCTCATCCAATTTAGAGAAGAAGTAAGTAGCAGTGAGAATATACTTGAACTACTTAGCCAGGGCTGGAGGATAATTCCCTACTACATCCATTCCCTATGTAAAAAATGGCCAGGAGTATTCAGCTGCATGTAGAAACTTTGGGGGTTGATGAATGAAGTTTGAATGCACTTGGAAGAGAAGCCATTATTTAGTGAAATTTGTACAATCCTGCATCATTGAAGGCCGGAAGTATCAAAGCCTTCAGATCTGATCAGAGAGTCTATGCTCAGATTGGTGGGCACCATAAGCTCCTGAATGTACTTCTTTCATGACAGCTGCAGTCTCTTCTCCAATAATACATCTGAGGAGAATTCTATCAAATCATTTTTAGTAAATAATCATTTGGTGGTCTGGACTATCATAAAGATTAAAGTTGGCTGCTTGTCGCGAGATATGTTCTTTCTCAGCCCTATCTAGTGGAAGTACCCCATTTTGAAGATATTCCATCATGAATGTTCTCTATCCCATGGTATGACCATATGGTTCAGAAATAGGGAAAATTTCATTAGTTTCCTCCATTCTAGTTTGTACGAAAGGTGAGACCACATGATTATGAGTTATCCTAATGACTGTATCATCATGATTTGGATCCTCCAAGGCCATAGCTGTATTATCCAGTGCATCTGCTTGGGTATTTTGGGATTGCGGTATATAATACAATGTCAGATCCGAGGGAAATTCATCCATTAACTCTCTGGCGTAATCATACAAAGGAACTAAATCTTCTTTTCTGATATAATATTCCCCTTGATTTGTTTGATTATAAATTAAGAATCACCTTTTACCTTTAAATTATCCATTTCACCAGATGATCTAATTCAAAACCTGTGATGAGAGCTTGATATTTTGCCTCATTTTGGGTACCACATTCTAATAATATGTAGGAATAAGGTAATACTGCCTTTTCTAGGGAAATAAAAACAATTCATAACCCATCTTTATTGAGTTTAGGGTTTTCTATTCTCTTCCCTATTGGACTTCTAGAAGCACAATCAAAATACATTTCCCATGTTTGGGAATTATCTTGAATAGAGAAGATCTATTCCTCAGTAAGTTTAGTATTTAATGACGTATCTTCCAAAGGTGGTTGCTTAGCAAGGAATTCGACCAAATCTTGGCCTTTTATGCCTTTTGAGGCACAAACTGGATATCAAACTATTGCAAAATAACCACCCACCATGCCAGATGTCTTGTAAGCATAGGACGACTGAGGATAAATTTGAGTAGATTATTACGAGAAAACAATTAGACCTCATGATGTTGTTGGAAGTGCCTCAATTTCTGAACTGCAATGTTTAATTACAGGTAGCACTATTCAATACTTGCATATCGAATTTCTGCATCAATCATAGTTTGAATTAGATAGTAAAGGCTGTTTTCATTCCTAGAATCATTATTTTGGGCGAGTAAGGCACCTAGTGATTTCCCTAAAGCTTTCACATAGAGAATACGTGGTCTTAATTCAATAGGTGGCATTAATACTGGTGAACTCAAGAGATATTTCAGGAGTGTATCAAATTCTTATTGGAAATATTCATCCCATTGGTAGGTGACCCCCTTCTTCATTAATCTGGTGAATGGTAAACAATTTCCTACCAAATTGGAGATGAAGCACCGAATACAGACCAAGTATCCTTAGAGTACTCTTAATTATTTAAAAAAATTGAGGAGGTTACATGCCAAGGATTGGTTTTTTTTCTTAGGATCAACTTCGATACCACGATGGGGAACAACAAAGCCAAGGAACTTTCCTGAGGTTTCCCCGAAAGCACATTTCAAGTGGTTAATCTTCAAACTGTGTTGCCATAGTTTATGGAATATGGTTTCCAAATCATCCAAGTGATTGGAACGATGTCTGGATTTGTCCACCAAATCATCCACATTACATTCAACAAATTTACCTAACGGGGGTTTAAAAATATGGTGCATGGCATGTTGGTATGTTACACCTACATTCTTTAAACCAAAGGAAATTACTCGACACAAAAACACACCTTTAGGGTATATTAAGGCTATATATTATTCATCCTCTAGGGCCATATAGATTTTATTATACCAAAATTAGCCATCCATGAAGGAAAGAGCTTCATATCCAACTATTGCATCAATTAGAAGCTCTATAATCAGAACTGGAAAATCACTATTAGGACAATGTCAGTTAAGATCTATCAAATCAATGTAGACTCTAATTTCCCATTCTTCTTTTTCATTGGGACAATATTGGCCAGCCATTTGGGAGACTGAACATCCCTGACAAAGTTATCCTTTAAATTTTTATCAACTTCAGCTTTAATTTTAGAGGCATGAGTTGGGTGTTTTCTTCTTGCTGCTAGATTGAATCCAAAATGTTCATCTGGTAAACCTAAATGATGAGTGGATACATCAGGATTAAGACCTGGAATTTATATATACTTACAAGAAAATATATCTCGATGTTTCTTTAGAAATTAAGCATACACTTATTTCAATTAAGAGGTCATGGACACACTAATTAGAGTGATGTGTGGATCTTCTTCTGTACACAGATTTATTTATCTGAGTTCATCCATGGTGGTAGAGACACCTTCTTAAAATGATGGAGGAGCATCCCTGAGATCTTCCACTTCTTATTTATTATGTGATACCTATTTTTTTCCTACTTGCATAGTAGATGATGGCGAAAAACTCCTAGAATTTGGGGAGGAATTAGTATTTGAACAACCCAAAGAAGAGGCCACCATATCTGACCCTACCAACATCAAAGTGGTTTTCCATGCTAATAAAGAGGGAGTGATGGATGAGAATCCACATCTATATCTTCCTCTAGCATTGCTACAATTTCTTCTACTTTGATTGATGAATTAGAGGCTTTTTGTAGTTCAACCGATGAAATGAAAAGATCTACACTTAGGCTTTCATCATTTCTTAGTGTATCAATAATTTCTCCCATGTTTTCAGGCTTATTTTCCGCAATTGACATTATGGGAATTACTGGAAAAGTCTTTGGATTTGGTTTTACACTTTCAACTTGATTGATGGGTAACCGATAATCTGTACTCAAATGTAGGAATGGATTTTATGGGATCATTTCCAATCCATTTGGAGCATTAACTCTGGCTATATCTTTTATCATGGGCTTCGTTCATTTTGTGTGATAAAATGCTTCCTCAATGTATTGAGATTAACATGTTTTGAACAGATCATTGTCACCATACAATGTCCCAATTTGACCATTGAAATAGTACTTTAGGTATTGGTGGTATGACGAAGGTATCGCTGCATGTTGATGCAACCAAGGCCTCCAAGAAGAATATTGAAGGCTGTTTCCTGATGAACAACCATGATATCTGAATTAGACACAAGATCTCCAAACTGATTTCTGAGTGTAATCTCACCCATAGGTTCTTGTTCATTATTGTCATATCCTTGCATCATTAAAGTGAAAGAAGATAAATCAGATTTAGTCAAACCAAGTCGATGAATTGTATGAACGAGAATGAGGTTGACCCCAGAGCCATTATCAATGAAGGCTCATAGGATGCCAACGTCATTGACCTTTCCATACAAATACAATGTTCTAATATGTCCATGTAAAACAATATCTTCATCTTCATCTATAAAAGACTTGAATGCATGACATTCGGTCGGATTATTCTCTATACGGTACACCTCAGCAAAAACAACTTTGGTTTCAAACTCGTGAGGACTTGACAAAGCCTCAATGAGTGCATCTTGAAGATATTTTTATAGATACAAAGAATCCAGAATTGACAACTTGTCTAGTACTTGTGATAATTGTTTTAGGACATCATACATTTGGTCCAAAGGTCTGTGTTTCCCAGCATGGAGATATAGTTTTGCAGGTGCTTTGGAAGTTGATGTTTCTATAGTAGATGTACTCTGTGTCGGAGAAGAATATGGAAAGACTACTTTCTTTGGTAAATTAGACTCACTTGGTATATTCATTTGTTTAGAGGAAGATGGCATGAAATCAAATCGATCTTCCAAAATAATTATGTCAGAACCGAACCTGTATTTTATAGAAGAAACTCCTTGTTCCTATTGAGCCCGCTGAATGTCCCTTACACGAGATTCTGCCGTATATATGGTTCGAGCAAGGGTAAAGTTTAAATGGTGGTTTCTGGAATTCCCATCTATTCCCTTTTATCCTTGAACTTGGCCCTTTCCACTTATTCCCTAATTAGGTATAAGGAATTCTGGATCATAATAATCAAAATCACCATTTCCATAAGGATCCGTTAAATGGATAACATTAACAGAACCAAAGATTAGTTCTTCATCTGATGAAGATTCTTCTTGACAGGTTAATTCTGGTTGTGCTGTTTTCCTGGGAGGTGCCCGTGGTTTTGAAATAGATGGCATAAAATTTTCCAGGGTCAAGGAAAACTTTTTCATTGACATGAGATCGTCTTCTTCTAACTTCCCTTTTTTCCTTATGATCGCTTCTCTTATTTTAATTATTGACTTCTGATGAAGATGGTTTTTCTCTGGTAGGAGTGGAAGAAGACACAATTAGTTGTTTCAATTGTGTTTGTAAAATGGTATTAGTCCGGTTGATTGTTTTCCTGATCATCCTATCATCGTATTTATGAACATTTTTACTTTTTACTTCTTTCCATTAACCTTTTTCCTCTAGATCGATAGCAGTAACACTTGTTATGTGAGTTGATGAACTTTTCAGTCTTACTTGTCCAGATTCTACCATCTTTGGTAGAATTTCTTTGAAAACTAAGCACTCCGGAATGGGGTGTCCCAATATCTGGTAAAAGGGACAATAATTCAGAAGATCTTGGTCTCCTTATTTATTTGGTTTCTTTGGACTTGGAAACTGAACCGAATTGTTTTCTAGTGCTGAGATAAAGTAACTAGGAACTTGTTTATTCCTGAAATAATAAACATTATTATTTAATTCCTTATAATGTTTCCGCCTTTGATCTCTTTGATCCTATTGATGAGGTGTTCGTTTCTGCTGATTCTTAGGAGTTGGAGCCCTTCGATATGATTATGGTATTGAATTATAAGAAGGTACATTTGCCTTCTAGAGTGTGACTATAGAATCTTATTCCTTTCCTATCCTCCTCCCCGTAGCTGAAGGAATTACACGAGTTTTAGCCTTAGTTTCTATAATAGAGTCTTCTATATACTGAGAAATTGAAGTAAGGTCTCAAAACCCTCTTGTGTATTTAACTGGGATAAATGGTGTGCATAATTTATTACGTAGATTTTCCACACAAATTGGTAGAAACCCTCCTTGAGTGAGTGCTAGACTTAAGGAATATGTTAATCCTTTCCACTGTGCAATGAAATATAAAACTCTTTCATTATCCCTTTTCTTACAATTGATAAGATAATTTTTTTTATCTTTGGTAGCATTGAGATTAATTGAAGAATGAATTTCTGATGGAGATCTTCCCATCCAGTAATTGATCAAGATTGCAAACTTGTATACTTTACAAAATCTGGTCCTTGTAATGATTGCACAAAACACCTAAACTTAACTACTTCTTGTTGTTGAGAGGTTCCCATAATAGGATTACAACGAGGGAATAAATTTGTTAAGTGTTGTTCCGGATCTCCTAAACCATTAAAGATTTGAAATTTGTTATTCAAAAAATTTGGTGGGGGAGGAATTTCATCCACCCATTCAGGATAAGATCTCTTTTCCAGCTGAACTAGTGCACGTAATTCCTCCATAGCTTCCAATCATGCCGTTAATGCCCCAATAGTGTTCATAAGCATTTGGGAAACATATGAATGAGCTGGAACCTATGCAGGTATAGCAACTGGAGCTTGAGCTGGTGCAATGACCGATAAAACCACTGATGGTGGTGCTGATATCTGCCTTGGATAACCCATTAGAACAGGTCTATCAGGATGTTTATGGTCCTGTCTTGATTGTGTACCTAGTGGAAGTATTTCATTTTTTGCATATGTAGTTACTTCAAATCCTCTTTGATAAGGATCTCCTACAGTATTTTCAAGTTGAGGAATTTCCTGGGGAGTACGTCTAGTAGAAATGTTGTTTCGAAGTAACTCTACATTGATTCATTTCAACTCCTTCATTTCCTCTTCTTACTGTGAAAATATCTCTCCAAGAGAAATAGATTGACCTTCTCCAGTGAAAAAGTGAGATATGATCAGACTTTTTTCCTTTCCCTTTGTCATATGCCTTTTAGAGAGGGCGGAGTTGGTTATTTAAAGGCATGCCTCGATTTTGGGTAACCCTCTGATTTTGAGTGTGGACACTTTCTTCATTTTCCTTTTTGTGTACCTTATTATGGACAAGAACATCATCATCCGATTCCCCGAAACCGGATTTATTTTATGGAGGATCTTATGCAATGGTGTTAATAACATTTACTAACACGTAATGCATCTATGGAGTTCTGTAAGTTTTTCTACTAGATCATCTTCATTTATGTCTTCCACGAGACTTCGTTATCCTATATGAATAATTTCCTGGAACTTTTTGGAAGACAATAACCCAAAGGGAATCATTAGATAGTTCATTTGTACGTATTCCTTGTGGCTTCTTCCCTAATCAAGAGAAAATTGACTTGCATTGAGGAGGGGATTGAATATGTGAAAAATCCCTCAGCCCTAATGTTTAGGGATATTCAGGTTCTTCTTCTAAAAATCATTGAACATTGTTTAATGAATTTGAATATTTAATTAGATGAGCCCCCATCCTTTCAAGCCGAGGTGATTCTTGAACTGCTATGGCCAAAATTTGTGCAACTGCTCTTCTGATTTTTCAGATTTTAGTTCTGACATTAGCTGGGTGCATCGTCCTACAATCACTTAAATCACCTGATTTAGAAGATCACTATGCTATTCCTGACATTTTCATTCTCTAACGCCTTACATCATGTAGGTGGGACACCTGGTCAAGATTCTCAGATGCTTGATGTAAAAGTAACTCAAAAAACTTCATTTCTTTGGGCTTGATTCTGATAAGAACTGTCTGAGGCCTATTCTTGAGCATACATTTGATTACATACAAAACCTATTGATTGTGTCTGATCATGGGAAATAACATTTCATGAGAACACTTTTTGGGGAATTTTCTGATTTTGGAGTGCATTGAAATGCAATGCTCCCTATGAACCCCATTCTCTGGTATGAACAATAGATGGGGAATTAGAAATTAACTGGCATAGCCACTTTAGAGCATTGGGACATGCACATTGAAGGGTTCTCTGTCATTTTTCAACCTTTTGATATTGGTAAATTAAGAGAGAGGCCAAGTCAATTTCGCGTTGCAACCCTTCTATTACCATTACATGATTTTGATATTCATCATATGGTAATACCTTGTTTTTCAAATGATGATGAGTTTTCCATAAGATGAGATGAATTTCAGGAATGCAATATTCTATCATTAATTCTAGAATGTTATAATGAGAATTTTCCAAAGGCCAGAACAAGACTGGTATTTCCCCTTTAGCTAATTGTTTCCTCATGTTTAACACATCTTCATCGTCTTTCACTAGAGGTTTCTCCACTTGGTCTGACCAAAGTGGATGATTTGTTTTAGAAGAAAAATGACCCAAGGGACATTCGGAGAATGACTGTTCCCTTATGATGTCTTTGTGTTGAGAAAGCGTTTCACCCGTAAATGACAAGGCATCAGAGATGGCTGGCTTTGTGTTTTCAATTGCCTTGATATAGGAGGGCTTTCTCATCACTACATTTTCAATTATGGAATTGTCTTGACAATGAGAAATACTACTTCGGATGGGAAATTCATAGAGAATGTCTTTATGGGGAGGATCACCACAATGGATTACAACAAGGGATAAATCTTCTTGCTCATTGGTCTTCTGGAAACACAGAGGGTTGCCGTGGCTCTCATCCAGAGATAAGCACTCTGGATTGACCAATTTTTCATGAAATAAGACTTTATGATGAAGTGTATTACATGGAAATTCAGAATTACATTTACCACTCCCAATACTTGGTAATGAGAGTGTAGGATCTTGAGCTGTAACAGATAATTTTACGAGGGCTTCAAGAACTCCAACATTAAGAGGAGCCAAATCACAGCTTGAATATTGATTTTAAAAAAGCGCTTGGAGAGACTTATTCTTGGATGTTCTATTATACTTATATGGGGCCACTTGATGGGAAAAGTGGTTATTTTGGGAAAGTGTATGTGCTCGCCTTGGAGTGGTTACCGGAATAGACCGATTACCTCAAATTCGAAAGGGTGTATGTTCCCGATATTGTTGTCTTTATGATATGGGAGAGTTTTCCCCATGGCCCCCTTGGACTAGAACAGAGGTGTGTATCTACTCTAGTATGTCATGCCAATGTGTCATCCTATTTGTGGTGATATATTTAGGTGTCTGTTCCCCTGATACTACAGAAGTAGTTTTCAAAATTTCCTGGAATTCTTCCAGAATCTGGGTAGGGATATGCGTATTCCATTTCATCATTGATAAGATTAGTTTGGTGATTTCAGCGGCCCAAATGGGATAATACATCTATTTTGTATATGGAGTACATGTATTTTCCTACTATTGTCCTCCTGTTCCTATCAATGGGAATTGAAAGTACTCATGCATGGGGGCAGAGAGTTGGGTATGCCCAAAATTTTTCGTCGGAGCTTTCCGACGGACTTCTTCGGGTGCTACCAAACGAGACTGTTGGTAGGTTTGATGAACATTGGAAGGTATATGTGCCTACTGGCTATTTTCCATCAAGTATGGTTCATAGAATTCCTTCAATACTGGTAGATGATACTGATGATATAATTGGTGATTATAAAAAGGTGTATGTTCCTGTTTACCAGTTGCCACAACATTAGATTGGTAGGCTTCTTTAAATGCCGTCAGATGATCCTACTAACTGGATGATGACTTGTATGTAGGTGTATATTCATATTCATAGTATTTCACTGGGTTTATTTAGTTGGGTTGGTGGGTTTCTGTCAGATGAGTCTGTTGAGCAGCAAAATTAAGATGGACGGGTGTATGTGCCCGCTCATTGTTTTCCATCAAGTTAAATTGATGGACTTCTCAAGAGGAGGAAGAGGTGACAACCATCTCCCTATTGACCGGACATTGTCCTCAGTGGTTCGTCTTGCATGCCCGGGTCTAATAAACTTGTGCCAAAAATCCAGAGGCAACACCCCCATCATGTTGGGGGCTAATTACCAGACGATTATGCTAGCAGAGATTGTTGATGGGAGTCCTAAGGAAGGACTCCTGCATTCTTGAAATTAAGCCTTGAGTGACTTTTTGATTCACCTTCTTATAGAATTGAAGGGATTTATTGTGGCATTCTAGGGATAAAGACCAGAAACGGTTAAACATGGTGGTTTTCACTGTTTGATTCTTGATCATTGGTCTTCATTGGCCAAATGATCGAGGATTTTGGTTGACCAGGAGGGCCTATCGAGCAGCCTCCAAAGTTGGGATTGTACCATGATGATGATATTCTTTCACCATCACATTAGATACCCAGCATTGAGGACACTGGGTTGGTGATAACTTCCTTATCATGGATGAAGATCTAGCTTGATCACCAGTCGAGACGCTCACAGATGTTTTCTTGGAGAAATCCATTTTTGGAATGAAGGTAACTCTGAGAAGAAAAACATGAAAAACAACAACAAACTCCATTAAAGAATTTTTTTAGAAGGTTACATGCGTTATTGATTCCTCTATCTACACTTACTTTATCAATTGATATGGGACTAACAAGTGGGTAACATTATTAACTTGTTTAAGGATTAACATTGTGTTCACCATTTTTGTTTCATAGTTCCTTGAAACGTGTGTTCTAGTTTTAAGAATCACTTTTTCCAAGCGGTTTCCATTGGATTTATTAATGGAATCAGAAACTTCAAACAGTTCTTTATCGAAAGGGGAACTTCATTCCAAAGGCAGGCATTCATTATGTTTGAACTTTATGATACTGAAGAACGTGCATTGGTCGATAGGATTGGAGGTCGAACTCATCACACCCTTTTTGGGGGAATTATTGTCTACTCTGAAGCTCTGTTTGTAAATTTAAAATATTTTCATGAATCCTTATTAATTCACCAAGTATATCATAAGTATACATTGGAATTTATAATCACATATTAACATGTGTAAAATTTAGAATCATCAGTATTTATTTAAGGATCTTCATTAATAGAAATATCCATCTGTATTCGAGGTTTTCCATCAATGGTATCCTCTAATGTACTGCTTAGAGATTCTTTTAATCAACGTTGTGGTGATACTAGTTTCTAAGACACTCAGTGGGGAAATATAGAATTTATTGTCATCTAGGGAGATTAAGGATTGTTTTGATCTTGGGATCGTTCCCATAAGATGGGCTACCTACGTATCCTTGTGAAAGGAATCAGAACACTCGTAGTTAAATTCCACTAAATGGGAAACATCATAACTTTTTAGGTAATGTAATAAGGACCTCTAAGTTGAAGGTTCTTAGTCAAAAATTAGTGTGGGACCTATGATGAAGCATCCCAAGGAACATGGAAAGGATATGGGTTTCCGAGTAGGATCAGAGCCTATTGGGAATATGTCCCAATGAGAGCAGGGTAGATTTGAAGTATTGGCTTTGATCCTCATGTAGGCTTCCGAAGTATCCCACATGGATAGGAATCAAATCCCATGTAGTTCAATAAGTTTCATAGGAGAGTATAGACATTTAAGGGAAATGAGTTTGGGCTTACTTCTTGAAAAGTATTCCTTAATGATTTGAGGGTTTAATTTGGGGATTTTTTAAAGGAGTATGCCTAGAATAAAGGGATTAAGGTTGGATTCATGAAGAGGATATCAAGTGATCTCATGCCCTCAAAAGGAATCCTTCATGTCCCAATTATAGTGGGAATCAGAGTTCTCGTAGTTCATTAAGTCTCATAGGAATGTATGGTCCTTTGAGAGAAATCATTTTGGGATTAATTCTAGAAAAGGATGCCTTTATGACCTGGGGGTTTAATTTGGGGCTTATTCATGAGGAGGATGACCAGATTCAGGAAATTAGGGTTGGATTCCGGAAAAGGATGTCCAGTGAGCTCGGGCCCTTAAAGGGCTTCCTATGTATCTGAGTCATGGTGGGAATCAGATTTCTCTTAGTTCCTTTTCGTGACTGTTTTTGCAGATGTTGTAACCATCACGTATCTCTAAGACTACTTGAGTCATGATCAGTGTGAGAAATAAGAGGATGCGAAAGATTTAACAATGAAACTTCAAAAGTTTCCTCCTTTACTGATGTAAGTGGGTGTGTTGACCAGGGAAGTGGGAGAGGTGATGAGCCTTCCCTCTATTATATTTACATTTGACAATGATCCAATGTAATGAGGAAGGGATTAAGGTGAGAAGATTATACCAGGATGGTTTCACTATAATTTATCTTGGTAGGGGAGGGAGACTTCTCCTATATTTATGCGGAAAAGTATGTGTGAACTGTACCTTCACCTACCAGAGACCTGAGGTTCCTAGTCATCTCTTTAAGAAGGGAGAGGTCAGGACCCAACCCTCCTCTAAACTGAGAACTTCCGAACACTGTTCCTGAGAGAAAGGTCCATGTGACTGTGGATATAAAAACCCAAAAACACTTCATGAATCCCAACCCCATTTTGAAACAATTGTGGTAAACTATAACCATGGAAACACAAACCCAAATAGGAGACACACTGATGTGGCTTTCCCAATGGTCAGATAAGTCAAGATGTTTTGGTGAAGGTCTCAACTTACTCCCTTTCAGATAAGGGAACCAAAGAAGGAGATACCCTTCGATGAATGGCTTTCAAAAAGGGTACATGATTTGGTCGCATAGGTCCCTCACACAAGTATTCCATGTAGGTACCCCGTGTTGATGTACCGCGTAGGTATACCACATAGGTATGACGCACAGGTATGCTGTGTATGTATGAATGATGACTGAAGAATATGTTTTACATAGGAGAACCAATCCTATCTAAAATTGGTTAAAAGACATTCAATACATGCTTATCCCATTTAATTATCTCTTCTCTCATGGTTTAGAGAGAATCCTGAGACAATTTGAGGGATCTAGGTGAAATAGCTACACAATAGGAGCTTTAGAGAGTCTTTCAACATTTTTTAGTTCTTTAAAATGGGGAGCCCAAGGGTCTTATTTATAGGCAAGGAGGTGACCTGGTCAAAGGAAATTTTTCAGTAAAGGTCCTATGCATAGGTCCTCTGTGTAGATCCTTCGTGTAGTTGTGAAAAAACTGTACTATCATGTAGGTCCTCTTCGTAGGTCCTTCGGGTAGGTCCTCCACATATGTCCTTCACATAAGTCCTCCACGTAGGTCTTTAGGATAAATTTTTTCCATCTTTCGAGTGCCATAACTTTTGATCCGTAAATCTGTTTTGGCTCCACGACCAGTTAAATCAAAGGTCATGAAGAGATATACACATTTGGAGATGGTGAATAAACCATGTCTTCTCAGAAGAAACTTGGATATTGAATTTAATGTGTTAACATCTTTCCATCATCGATCTTGGAAATCCACTGCCTACTCCAGGATGGGGTAATCATTCCCCATATCCTTCGGTATGGAGTTGTATTTCCGAACATAGAAATCGATCCTACATATTATTTCTTCATTGTGAAAACATATTTACTCATACTTAACATTTGTTTTCTATTTGAGAAAAATATCTTCACTCAAGGGAAAAGTGCATGGAACACGTTGTATGGTGTCTACAATCCCTAATTTTGAAAGTCATACTGTGGAGGATATGTCCAAAATCTATATCAATGTGGTTGTAAAGGGACATGGAGTACCAGTTTCAATTGTCTCAGATATAGATCTGTGGTTCATGTCTCCTTTCTAGAAACCCATAGAGAAATACCTTGGGACTCAATTAACTATGAGTATGGAGTATCATACTTATATGGACAAAAAATCCAATAGGACGATCCAAACATTAAAAGACATGTCAGAGGATTCTATAATGGATTTTGGTGGCTCATGGGAAGAGAATATACCCTTAGTGGAGTTTTAGTATAATAATAGCCATCTGGCCTTGACACATATGGATCCTTTTGAAGCATTGAATGAGCATCCTTGTTGTTATCCACTATATTGGGTGGAAACAGATGAGACATCACTAGTTGGGTCGAGCCTTGTCTATGAAACAAAATAGAATATTCAATTAATCAAAATGATGATGGAGATGGTTCAACGTCATCAGAAATCGTACACAGATCATCACTGAAGACCGTTGTTATTCGTAGTGAGTGATCATATTTTCATGAGGATCTCTCCAAGGCCGGGACATCGTCATTTTGGGAAGAATAGAAAGTTATCATCTAGGTATATTGGCCCTATTGAGATGTTGGAATGAGTTAGAGAGGTAGAATATCAAATGTCATAACCACCATGGTTCATAATGTGTTCCAAATATCTCACTTGAAAAAGTATCAAATTGATCCTGACCATGTGATCATATGAGATCACGTGGACTTAGAGATGGATGCTTCATTAGTAAATATTCTAGTTTGGATAGTGGATAGGTAAGAGAAAGTCATTCATGAAAAAAGCATCAGACAAGTGTGGGTTTTATTGAAACAAGGTAAGATTGGGGAATATATTTTAGAACGTGAGAAGGAAATGAAAGAGCAATGGTTGGAACTCTTTCAAAGCTATAATTGTTTTCTAATTTCTGAGGATGGAAGGACCAATGGTAAGGAGAATTTTTTAACCCTCAGTTTCTAGTTTTTAACCCTTAGATTGTGATTTTTCTGTTTATAATGTTTAAGGGTGAAGGATAGAAAAGTTTTGTGAACATTCAATATGTTTTTGGGGCTAAAGGAGAGGTGAACAAGCTACAAAAAGTTTGTCCAAACCTTTTGGAAACCCTTGTATAAACCATTTTTAATTTCAGATTATGGATAGTATATTTAGAATAGTTCGCACATAGTTACGGTGACCATGTGAGGAGGACATGTGATGTGATTTTTAAGGTAGTAGCTAATGCATGATTAGAGAACAATTTTCCTAACTGTGTGGACTAACTGTGCGTGGTTTAAAACCACCTTCTTAAAATGTGGATCTAGGTCTGCCTTGCCATTAATCAACTAATTTTCCCCCAAACTAGTTCTAACTCATAAATTTTCTCCTCCTAAGGTCAAATAAGGTTCTCCCATTTATTCAAAGGTGACATGAAGGATTCCATTGGTGATTTGAAGCTGGATACTTGAGGTATGTGATCATTCTTATATGTTCTTATAACATTCTATTTGATCTAATTCTCCTCTCCTCTCAGTTTCTTAGATCTATACCCTTTATGGGTAGATCTAAGATTTTGGATGAAAAATATGATTATATTTTATCTTTATTATGATAATAGAAGATATCTAAGGTTGTTTAATTTAATACATACCTGGTATCGTGAGTGTTCTTCATCCGTTTTTAGTTTTTTTACGGATCATTGAGGTAGGAGTATTCACTCTCAACTCCTCTTAGTAGAACTAAATGTAATGGGTTAAAATTGATTTTTTTGTGTGTATTTTATTTTGAACTATCTACATTATGATTGGTTCAATCCCTCTTGAGTGATATTTGTGGAAAATCTAGAAAATAGGTGCTGTGAGTAATTTTTTTAAATCATGATTTTAAAATGAAAATTTAAAAGGGGTTTTTTCTATAATTATGATATATGGATTTGATAAAATGGTTTTCAATAAAAGGAATGAGTGCTTGTAATTGGTTTTTTTTATGGTTTTCAATAAAATAATGGATTTATGGAAATGGTTTGGGCATATATTGGGTTGGGTTGAGTTCATGATTGATGTGGCCCTAAATAAGGGGCATGTATCATTACAAGGAATGTGACCCTAGATCGGGGGAATGTGTCATTGGGTCACAAGCTAATAAAAATAGAGACCACTAAATACTATGGAACTATCATAATTAATCATGCATAGTTAGATGTTGTGAACAATTGGAATGGAATGGTTATGCCAAAATGATTTTCAGAAATGGTTTGAATCATTTTTTAATTTTGTTTTTATGGAATTATGTCGTGCTAGAAAATTGGTAAAGATATCACTTGAGTATTTCTAGTTATAAATGGTTTAGGAAATTGATTGTATTTAGTTATAAAATGTTTTGGGAAATTATTTTATATAAACTTTTTTATATAAATGTTTCCAACCTTTTCATCCTAGTAGAATGAGTAGGGAAGTCATTAGGGAAATCCTACTGGGTTTTATACTCACCCATTATTTGGAACTTTAGTGATTTTGCAGATGGTATCTTCTAATGAATGGGAAAAGGTAATGTATCACACATATATAACTCCACCTCATGATACATGAATTATTTGGTGATGTTGAAGCATAGAGCTTTTGGGGCATAGAGACTTTTGGTTTCCATTGAGTTCCTATAGTTATCTTCTATTGTTTACTTTGATAGTCACTTTTCATCTTCTTTAGTACACTTTAGTGTTTTTTGTTATAAATATTATGGTTGAGTTGTCATGTTTTTTATCATTTATAACATTGTGGTTTTTTTCAATGGTTTATTTTCTTATTGGGTAAATCGCCCCCCTACTTACATTTGGAACACTTCAGCATTTATTTCTATCCATTTTTATATTGGGGATGTCACCTAATACCTATTAATGATTCTTTACACTATCAAGATAATGAGAGTGGGAGGGTAATTAATGATTAAGGGAAAGAAGATTTTTCTTACGTCTGATAGCTGTTGGAAAAAACACATTAGTACTTTATTGGAGGGTTGGGAGTTTGCTACAAGAGTGGAGATAAAAGAAACAATTATCATGATTGAAAGAAAATAAAGAAATTTCTAATGTGCAATACTTACACTATAAGAATATGAGTCACTATGAAAATGAATTCCCCAAGTGTCAAGTGCGTATACCTCCAAATAATAGAAGGGATCAAGGCCATGTTTATTCTTTTGATAAACCAAAGTGAAATGATTAATGTGCTTATGTTTTTATATCCAAAATATATTTTGTAAAAGTATTTTATTGATGATATTCCCATTATAAGAATCATGAAACATATAAGTAATGTACTATAGTACTATTTATTAAAGATATTTAAATCATGTGTTGAATGGTACCAATAAAAGTGATTTAGTGGAAATTTGATATTTTTGGATAACTCATTATTAAGGGAGGAAATAACTTACTATATACTCTATGTAATGATAATAATGGAAATGATAAGTTTATGGGATTTTATTGGTGACCATGAAACTGGTTAGTATTTTTATTGTTTATGTTATATTTTCAATATTTTACTACATGTTTGGATCTGATGAATACATTAGATAACTTGATAATTTATTTTTGGAAGAATAAATTTTTTCATTATGGTTTTATGGATATCAAGGTATTTTCATATTTTTAATGTGACCTTAATGGACCCTTTATATTATCTAGGGAATATAATATTTATTTTTTTACCTTCTATATTTTTTAGGCATATTTTTCAAAATCCTAAAATTCAAAATATTTATGGAATGGATTAATTTGAAATATAGTTGTTATAAGATATTTTCTTCTAACCACTTTTATCTTATGTTGAATATTTGGATACTCTTTTATGAATCATATGATCTTTTAGAAGGAAATCTTAGTACTTCAGACATAAAAATTCTTATTGGATATTCATTTATTAAAATAAGAGATGAGGAAAAAAGTGATCCATGCACAAACATAAAAGGATATTGTGATTAGGAAAGAAATAAAATAAAATATGTATATATTCTTGTAAAAATTACCCAAATTTAGAAAATTGATCTTTAAATAAAATTTTGACATATTATCATCATTTTTGACAACATTTTTGTGATCATGTTTTCATAGGGAGGGAAAAACTACTTTAATGTGGGTATAATGAAACAACTATAAATTATAAAATAATAACATTTTATTTGATAGAATTTGTGACATGAAACATCAAACTTAAATACACATGAATTATATTATTGTTAAAAATTTACCACTTGATAGATATCGGAACATACCACCGCAAGTCTTAATGAACCAAAATAAAGTATACCATTATAAAATAGATAATAATTTGGAATGTATAAATATTATTAAATAAATTAATAATTTTTTTAATATATTTATTAGAAAATTATTAGAATCATTAAAAAGAAAAAATAAATGTTTTCTGAAAACACTATATTTTTTCTAAAAGAGGGTTTAGTCGTGTGTCGTGCAAAATAATTAAATTAATTTTTACCAATTTTAGATAATTAATTTAATAAATTAAAATTAACTATTTAAATCATAATATCAAAATTAAAACTATAATTTTTTCTAAAAGATGGTTTAATCATGTGTTGTGCACAAAATTTAAATTAATTTTTACCTATTTTAGATAATTCATTTAAAAAATATAAATTAATTATTGAATTCATAATATCAAAATTATCATAGGGTGATGTTTTGGAATCATTTTGAAAAGATTCATTTTTTTATGAACAGTGAAAATGTTGAATTTTAATTGAAAACATCATTTTTAAAAAATAATTTTAAATGTAAAATTATATTTTAAATTGGATTTAATGTAAAATTAGTTAAATTTTATATCTATTAATACAATTTAAGTCATTTAAATAATTTTACAATCAAATTTTGATGTAAAAATTTCCAATGATTTTGAACCTTATTCCTTAAAAACCAGCTTTCTTATCATGTCAGATGGATGAATTTTAAATTAAAATTTTCCAATTATGTAATATAATTTGAAAAAATATTTTCCATATCATAAATACGAAAACATTTTATTATCTAATATCGAAAATTTTATTTTTTACAGAAATAAATATTGAAAATAATAAAAATTTAATACCATAATTATGTTAAAAATTGATTTACCAGGGGTTAAACTAAGAAGAGAAGAGTAAAAATTACCAAAAAATAATATAAAATTGATTTTCTATCCATATTTATACCCTATCATGCCTAATTATAGAGAATAATCTATTTTTAATCATTTTGGAATGTCCAAAATGTGGGTCTACTTTTTTCTTTTCAAAATTTTAAGTTGTGACACACACCTCACTTATAAATGAAACACCATCTCCTCTCTTATTCACAACATCAATCCATTTTAGTTTGGAAAATAACTACCCAAATCACTTACCAAAATCCATCTTATCATCTTATAAGACATAGTTTGGGTAGAAATAAAAACTAGGAATTATCTTTGTGAAAACCTCAAAAGGATACCAAAACAATATGTAACCTTCTGAGATGAGGGTTTTTATTTTATTTATTCCCCAACATAATTATATTAATAATAAAATATGAGGATATAATATCCTAATTATTTTAATTATACTTATATGTTTTTATTTTTATTGAATAATCTACATGAATTCACACTTCCATCAAATGGGTTACAAAATCACCATTCTTGTGCACGACATAATACCACATCATGAGTTGATGTCATTATTTTTTGCATTACCACATCTCACATTTGGATATATTTATTTATCTAAATTATATGAAATTTACAACATAAATATACCTTGTGATTAATTCTATCATATAGACCATTTTTTACCTTCCATTCCATAGTGGATACAATAACATTGCTCGTGTGTTTGATAGACTATAGCCACCCGAAGAGATATGATTTGACATTCACTAACACATTACATAGAGGGTGATAAAGAAAAAGTTAATGATTATATGTGATATAAATTAAATAATTACTATATTCATTACATATTTATCATTCTAAAAATATAATATATATCATTCCATTTATAACAAATTCACTTAATGAAATATTATAACATCATTCATGTACTTGTCCACTACCACCTTCAAAAAATCACGTGAATCTATTTTCATCACCACACCACATTTATGATATATATAATTATTTTTAAATAAATAATATTTCATTTATAAAATTATAATCATTATGTAATTAAAAAATATTACTGACACCATTTCATAATGTGTATGTACTACCCATCATCTCCATGATCATAACATACTTCATTTCTCAAAAACATATTTAATTATTGGTCATAAAATTATAATTGATTCATTAATAGGATTATTATTTATTTATTATTATTATAGAGATTATGAAACACTATAATACATGAAAGATTTAAACCTTTAATAACAAAACATGTGTGAGAAAATAAGGCAATTAACACCCCGAAACAATGAAAATAATGAAAGATAATTAATTAATAGTTGATAATATTTTATAAAAGGATAATATAAGAATTTACATTTATAAATATTATTCCATTATAAGTTAATAACACCTTTTAAACAACAATAAAATGGTTAAATCATGTTCAACCAAAAGGATGTGTGGGGTAAGGGATTTTTAAAATCAATTTTCATTCATTAGGTTAAACTTCTACTTCATTGATTATGTTAAGCTAAGATTTTGTGTGAAATTACAATTGATTATGTTATGTTTTATTTCCACTTATTTTATGTGGATTTATATTTGATACACATAGTCAATTAATTGATTAATCCCCACTTCAATGATATGATCTTTATAAGGGGTTTTATCCCAATTTTATTTCATTGAGGTAAATTGGTATTTAATGCACCAATTTCCTTTATATAGAGTATATTTTTACCCTATAATATGTAATATCATACTTCATTCACACTTCATGGTATTTTATGTTCATATTTGAATTATTTAATCCAAGGTGATTTTACTTGAAAATTAAAAAGTGGTAAAAGCTATTTTAAAATCTCACTTTCTTTTGTGATTGTTAACTTTCTCTTGAAACAATCAATTTCATGTGATCATTTTTCATTTTTCATAACATTTATCTTAAATATGAATATTATCTCATGATTTATATGATTATTTCCTATACTATATTCAATTTTTATATATTCTGATTACATTGAAATTAATTTGATTAACTGAAAAAATATTGATAAATAAATATCATTTACTCAATGTGAATATTTTTTGATCAATAAAGTTTTTCATGAATTAAATATATCATTTTATATATGTGTAATTCTTTGTACATGTAGAAATTTATTGGACCTAGTTATAGATATCCCAATGATGCATCCACATGTCTTATGAGATGAATAATTTGGATATAAATAAGAAATTGGGTGTATACACATAAATTTTAAACTATCTTGAGGATATATCTTGATATTAGATTTACCATGTTAATGATACATGAAATCTAGTAATTATTAATTTCTATCATTAAGAATTCAGTTAATATTTTCTGAGCCACTCTGGTTCACACCTTATCATCCATTAAGGTCCCTAAAGGGGTTATTCTCAACATAGACATAATTATTGCTGGTTTCATATGGTATCCCATGTTTGAGGGTAGAAGGAACTGGGTTTCATGGCACAATATGGGGAGGCCAATCGTCAAAGGGGGTGTTAATGTTCATAGTTTTAATTCAACCCCTACCTGCATGCATGGGAAATTCGCATGGGAGGTGTTGGAGTAGTAGACCCTCTGGGGGATAACCATGCATTAATGTTATGCGGGGGATTGAGATGAATGGTATGGAAATGCTTCTACCCATTGTATTAATATTGTTCAAATTGTTAATTCTCTAAGATCTCATCCACACTGGATCATTATGACAAGAGAGGTCTCTTTCTGGAATGACAACTATTGAGGGGAGTTGGTCGGATACCCGAGATGTCTTGGAACATAATTACCCTTTAGGGAGGGTAGAATCTATCTGAAATTCATAAATTATATTCGGGATAGGGAAAGTCTAGAAATATTCCATCACCTTGAGATGAGCTCGGCTCTAAATAGGTGTGTGTTTACCCCATCTCCTTCAGGTACTTTCACGGACAAGGACCATCTTCAAGCCCTTACCATGAAAGCCCCATGGGATGAGTGGAGTGTTATTGTATGGCCTAGGAGTATTCCTATAAAATACAACTTTATTACCAAGAGAATCTGTAACAATGCAGTCCCCAATGATGAGAACATTAAGCGTTATTGTGTTAGTATGGCTTTCATGTGTGTTTTCTATAGGATGCATTGGGAGGAATTCTCCGGTCACTTGTTATTTGAGAGTGAATGTGTTATGGTGGTTTGTATGTTTTTTGGGTAGTTTACAGCCTTCCCCATTTCGGCCATGGCTGAGTAGCTCTTTCTTGATCATTGGTTCCATGGCTTGGGTGAGGAGGGCCCGGAGAGAATGGCACACACCTTAGTTTTTCATATAGGCTTTTGGTGTTTTTGGAAGGTATAGAATAAGTGGTCTCATGAAGGGGTTTCTTCATCTAGGAACTCTATCATCATTATAATTAAATATCCACTGATTGATATGGTCTGGGTTCTTAGAACCTAGAGGGAGGCACAAATGTTTCTGCTGTTTAAACCTACCTTTCATGATCCCCCTAAGGTAATCAATACTACTACAAGTAAATGGGTATTTTGGCACCCTCCTCTTGGGGATTCAAGATTAATATAGATGGATTTTGTGTATCATGAGTTATGCATGGTGGGGGAGTTGTTTGCAACGGTTACTGTTCAATAATCCTTGTGTTTTCTATTGAGCTGGGCCAAGGTACCTCTCTCATGGAAGAGACCACGACAATGCTGACAGGTTTTACTGAGTGTGGGTATAGGGGTTTGGTTCTTATAGAAGATAAAACAGATTCAATTCTATTACACAATGCATTTCATGGTCTTTGAGTTATCAATTGGTCTATTTATTACATCATCACAAAATGTCGCAGTTTCCTCAACAATAATTATAAAGTGATCCACACCTAGCAGGAGGGTAATAAGGTAGTGGATTATCTAGCCTTTCCTGACACTCCTAGTTCAGAGTGCTTATTTTTTCATAACCATCATATCCTCACACTGATAGGGATTAACATCATTATAAGGGATTCCATCAGTCTCCATTATTTTAGACTCCCCGTTGTCTCGGTTTCTCCTGGATTGCCTTTACAGGTCGTGCTTATACTACTTCCCTTTCTCTTTGAATAAAAATTTACATGATGATGATGATGAATTTCATTCTTATTTTTTTGATTAAATTTCATGTGTTTTTAGTTATTTACCATTACACAATGACTATGTGTTATCCATTTATTATAGTAATGTTATTGATTAAATCGATTTATTATTATTATTTAGCTTCCCATATTTATTATTTTCCATGTGCTTTTCACGTTTATATTACCTATAGATACACTTAATTATTAGTTTATTGATTACATGGAATTTTCACTTAGTTATTTAACTTTCCATATTTTATTATGATTATTTATTTATTACTTATTCTATTATAATCAACCTTAAATGGGAATTTTAGATCACCCTTATTTTTTTCCATTCCCAGGATTTCATGCTGTGTTTTATGATTGATGTTGAAAGATATGCTATAGGGAATAACTTTATTCTCAAAAAAAATTATGTTGTAATTTTTGATTTCAAATATAATATGGGACTACAGTTTATAAATTTTTTACCAATACTACTAACCAATTTAGTTCTTAGGGATTCAATTCATTTTTCATGGTCCAATTCAATAAACCGAACACGATCACCAGGTCACTAGGGTTGTGGTCGTTACATTTTTCTCTAAGGGATAACATATATTTCATAGAGCCACCATCAAGATGGTTCCTTGACAGCGATGATGTTATTCATGTCTATGGTCACATATGGGTTCCTACATGTATGAATGAGGAGATGATGAGAGAATTACTTACATAAAATGGGTGGTATAACTTGGTATAACATAGATTCATCATGATCATTATAGGAAATAGTAGTGGTCATGGATGAAGAAGAAGATAATGTGGTTCCTGGAATGAAGAATTACATACCAGCTAGTGAAGGTCAAGCATTATTGTCCTTCTTGGTTGTTTCAACCTTTTCCAATTATAGAATGGAAGTGGGATAATATCACCCTATAATTAATGACAATATTACCAAGGAAACCTTGAAAAAATGATATAATGTGAGCATTTTTAGATAATCTGATGATGAAATCTGACTTATTTTCTATATAGGAGAGATTCACCATCATTACAATATATAAACAATATGAACTGATAATATTTTGGTTTCATGGTGTTCTATAAATTATCATTTCATATTAATATCCTTATATTTAAAATTTGTTTAGGAATGGGCTTCAATAGGTGTTATGATCATAGATTTTTATATGTAAAACATACCATCTTCAAGATGATGAATAATCTGAGTGGATGATTCAGATTCTGGAGGATATGTGGTGAGTCTATGTTATGGAAATCAATGGTTTTTGGGATTAGCATTTGTTACTCATAGAGTTCAGTTATAATAATTTCAACTAGTAATTGATCCAAATGGATCCTTTTTTAGGATTTATATGTCTATCCATTTTATTTTACTTTATGATCATTATAGGTAAGAGATTTGTTCCCATTGGACCTAGTCTCATACAGTTGATGTATGAGAAGGTTCATTTTAGTAAAATAATTTAGTAACCATGAAGAGAAGATATAAAATTACACTAACCATTAGATAAGAACAATATAGCTTTAGGTTGTTCATTATGTCTTTTATCGAGTGTCTCATGAGAACCATGGTTTGTATAACAGTTTAGGATAGTAGAGTGATTCCGTCCAGTGTAATACCAATTGGAAAATCCATAATGATTAATTGAGACACATTACCTATTTAATCTGTCAGAAAAAAAGATATCACTTGGAACCTTCCCCATTATAGATGTTGATGCTGTTGATCTAGATGTTGATTCATCATTTGAAGAGTATCTTATATGTATTGCAGACCATAGTTAAATTTATCTATAAGGAATGGATATTACCGTAGTGTTATTGTAGTGGAAGAATGGTCATGAAAAATATTTGAACTTTGAGGGAGATTACGATGTATAGGCATAATGTCTTGAGTTTTTCACCAATAACCCTCAGTGATTCTCAAGAGAAAAACTCATGGATAAGCTATTATATAATTAGGTGGTTGAAATATCCATCCCTTATCCATGAACCTTCTCTATCTGTGTTTTTTTTGAAACTTTTTTAATTTGGTTTATAAGAACTGTTCCTAGTTCAATATGAGGTTTTAGAGATGTTCATGTGATCTGAGATGCCATACTAGTGAACATTAGTAGTGGAATGTAACCCAAGATAAGCCATAGTGCCGCTGATTAGCTAGTAAGAGATATAGTGGCTTGTAAGTCTACAAGAAGCCCACTGGACAGCTAGTGAGACCCACTAACCCACTAATGGATTCTAGATAATATTTTTCTCATATGGGAGTCCCACCTGCTAGCTAGTGGAGAGACACTGGCTAGGCAATGAGGATTCCAAACATTTAGTGCCTCAAGAAGACACCGCTGTCCAACCGATAAAAACCATTATCTTGTTGGTGGATTTGGGATTGGATGGATTTGTAATGGCCCAAACCTCTCTGGTTAATTCCTTTACTGAAATATAATGTCCGAGGTGTTCCGAGAGGGCAAGGTGACTCATCCCCAACACTTTTACAAATTTTTAGTTCTGTGAATAGTGTTTCCATTTTTGTGATTTGTGTCCTTGGTGAGACAGTTGTGTGCAGTGCCATCAATGTCAGTGAGTTATTTTGTTTACAGTTCCATCGATGTTGGTGAGTCATTTTGTGAACAGTTCCATCAGTGTTGGTGATTCATTTTGTGAATAGTTCTATTAGTTTCAGTGATTCATTTGGTGAACAGTTCGATCAGTTTTGGTTGTAAATTTTGTGAACAGTGTCATTGGTGTTGGCAAGTCATTTTGTTGATAGTTCCATTGGTGTGGGTGAGTCATTTTTTGAATAGTTCCATCAGTGTCATTGAGTCATTTTTTTGAATAGTTCCATCTGTGTTGGTCAACCATTTGTGAACAGTGCCATCGGTGTCGGTGATTCATTTTGTGAACAGTCCATCAGTGTTGGTGATTCATTTTGTAAACGGTGCCATCAATGTGGGTGAGTCATTTTGTGAAGAGTTTCATCAGTGAGACAGATGTGAACAGGGTCATTGGTTAGTCATTTTGTGAATATTTTCATCGGTGTCAGTGAGTCATTTTGTGAACAGTTACATCAGCGTCGATGAGTCATTTTGTGAACAGTACCATCAGTTTTAGTGATTTATTTTGTGAACACTTCCATGAGTGTCGGTGAGTCATTTTGTGAAAAGTTTCATCAGTGTTGGTGAGACAAATGTGAACATTGTTTCCAGCATCGGTAGGTGTATAGTGTTTCCAGCTTCCTACAGTTTCGCCCCTTTGATGTTTTCTTTGACATAAAATGCATTCAAGGCCTTCTTATAAGGGATTTAAGGGAAATTAAAATCCCATAACTCCTATATTAATTTTACTAAGAATCAATATGCCTTTACTTGGTCAAACCACATGGTTTAATATGATCTGATTTTAATGGAAAATACAACGTGTCTTAAACCACAGCTTTGTAAATATTCTAAAGGGATGAGATATCATCCTCCCTTATTCTACCTTCTTTTTCTCTGGCGTGAGATTCTAGAACATTTACTTCTTCCCATAGAAGTGGTGTGATCTAACATTAATCCTTGGATCATTTATCCTTTAAGTTTGTTCCTGCTACATGCGCACACCCTATTTTTGGGAAAGTAGGAATTGTCGATCCATCATCGATATAAGGTAAGATATACCTCCATTTTGTGTTTTCTATGATCCTTATTATTCTGTTTCTCCATTCCATGTTATGGAATGTGATCTCCTTGATTCTAATGGTTTTTCCTTGGGTGACGGTTGGTGTTGTCATGCCCCATCATCCTAGAGTGGATGCAGTTTTCACTGGGGAAGAGATCGTGATCTATTGCATGGATCATTCTTGTATAAAGAATGTGAAGAAACATTTAAGGTAGGGGATTTGTTTCTTCTCCATTATCTATGTGAACTCTTATAGTTATCAATATTTATCCACTTTACCACAATAGAATTTAAATAATAAATATTTAAAACATATTAATCAATTGGCATCGATCGTATGTTATTGCCTCTCGTTTTCTAGATAGTGTGATATCTATGCTTTCCTTGTTTAGTATGTCATTCTTGATGAAAATTGGTAATTAATTTAAACTGGGATTAATTGTAATTTTTTTTCAAAGATAAAGAGGCATGTAAATGAATCTGGTTGCTGCTGATGTACTTTTATGTTAATCAAAATGATTTAGTAAACATGATTAATTATTTGTGATAACATACTATTTAGTTTACGTGTAGTGGGAACCTACAAAAAATAAATCATATAATTCCATATGGATTATAGAACATGATGTTTGATAAAAATTAAATTCATAGTAGGGTTCATAGGTACCCTCTTACTTGTAAGGACGAGTACCATTTTCTTTGGAGCATTGAGAGCTCATTATGTTTGAAGGCTTGATGCCTTGTTTGAGGGCTAAAAAACTAGTTGATATGAGGTTTTTTCCTACTATTTGTGTTGAGATGTGAGCCTAGATGGATGTTGTGATGTGTGGAGGTAGAGAGGCCCATTTGTTACGGCAGTAGTTGATTCCTAGAGTGGCAAGATGCATTGGCTTATGCATGTGGGTGTTGGAGAGGACACCAAAGACAATTAAATGGGCTAGATGTGAATGATTGGATGCTTTCTGAATCTTGTAGGTTGTTTATATGATTTAAATTCCCCAATTCATAAGGTATCTTGTCTTTCTTACCCACCTTCCAAAGGGGGTGATGACACGTGGGGTATGCCACATGATTTCCATGTTTAGGTTCGCGAGGGAGGATCGGTCTATGCTCTTGCTATAGGTGGACAAGACTCGACAAGTAGTTCACATACTCAATGTGTTGAACCCATTGTGTTTGGTATCTTGGAATGTTTTATAGAATTTATGGTAATATGGGAATGTGATAATTTTGATAATAAATGATTTAATGAATGATTATTAACCCATGGGGTTGGAGCTTTCTAGGACGCAATGTTGTTGTTGCAATTTAAAGAAACAAAGGACTTTGGGTGTGATGCTAATGAAATATAATGTGGAATTGTTAATGGTTAATTAATGTTTAAATAATTCATTAACCTAAAGTGAAATTTATAAAAAGGTACTAAAGTAATGCAATAAATCTATTTATATGTTTGTGTTCTTATAGGATACCTAGTCTTAGTAGTGCCAGTTGGGAGTCTGAGAGATGTTAGCTGTGGTTGAGTCTAGGAATAGGTTATTCTCATAGTGTAGTTATGAGATCTTTTATATTCTTTAATTTTTGTGTTTCTATATGATACTCCACCCCATCAGTTAGGTAAATTTACAGCCCAATTATTTTGAGCCTTGGGTGGGTGTTTTCCCCAACATTCTGTTTGGAGGACGGATGGCTTACTAGCCCATTTTCCCCGCTCTCTTATCTTGGTAGTTACTTGTGATTCTAGGAATAATAGTTATTTTTCCCCATATATGTGTGTAGTGGGTTGTAATGGATTGTGGTTATTCACACACATATATTTTGTATATAGTTTCTTTTATACTACTATAGGTGTATCGTGTATAGGATGTGATGGCTTGGGGATCCTTACTCGGTGTATGGGATGTAATGGAATGATGTATAATTACCAACGTATGATAAACGTTATGCGAGCTATGTTGGATCCAAAACACTACCTAGTTACATTGGTTATGTGGATGTGGTGGTTGTGCTTCATTTGGTTCATGTTGTGGTGCAAAGCCCAGGTGTCTGTGGGAAAGCCTTTTTGGAGAGATTTTCTTAGGACGTGCGATGTTGGGGCCAAGTATAAAACCAGTGGGGAAGTGGTAGTGGGGTACCCTTGATATTATTTATTATATTATATAATCTTGTATGTGATACTTGGTGTGATTATACATGGTGAGGCTAAGAACTTAGTGTACCTATTTAGCTGATGAGTTAGTTTCATTTGTTGTTCACCGTGATTTTGCATACATTAATTATTTTTTCACAAGAGGTTCCAGGGAGGATCCTACTGAGTATACCGTTATACTCACCCTACGTATATATAAATAGTTTTTTAGGTCACTTGGAGTATGTTGGAGATCAGGCTGGTAACTACTTTCTTGGGGTTGTAGGAGCTATTCAGGATTTGTGGTTGCTACTATTTTTAATTTCCTTTGGTACTTTCAGTTTTCCCTTTCAATTGTAGTAGGTCTTATATGACATTTCATATGTGTAATTGGGATTTATTTGTATATTTCAGTCTAGGTTGGAGTTGGTTTGTGTCTATATTATCTATCTCTATCACGTGTGTTCTCTTAGAGGGTAATTCCTCCCATTTGTGTGTTTATTATACCCACAGTGCTAGTTACCAACCCGGGTCCTACTAGTGGCGAGACTAGAGGGTCATTATCTACCATCCCACATTCCTGGCCTAGAAGGGGTACACCTTAATGGGAGGGGGTCATGATAAAGTGGTATTAGAGTTCTTGTTGTGGGATGTGACAGAGATTGTTGTTTGGCATAGGCGAGGTTTCACGAGTTGGTAGGGAAACAATGTCATCCATGTTTATCAAGTGATGTAGGCACTGGAGATCGGCTAGGAAATAGGCGTTTAGGTCCCCCTTGGATTTGATGCATGAATCATTAAGTTTACAGAGGCTACTAAATCAGGTGATATTGGTTTTAGGGTAGAGACCTATGAAAGGATAATGCACCATTCTTCTTTGTGCCTCTTTTTGAATGGGTAAACCTTGGGCTTGGTTAACTTAAAATGAATAAAATAAAACAATTAATTAATTAATTTTGAGTCTTCCATATTCATGTTTTAGGATCACTAAATATTTTTATTTTCCAGGAATGGATAAAAGATCGATGTCCTTATCAGGTTCTCCCAGAATATATATAGAAGCCTGCGCTAGAAGATCGCCACATGGTAGAGGTTGACGATGAAGAAACTTGGAGGAAGACACTCCAAGAGTTTCAGCGCCAGAGTCTATAAGTATGAAGGATCCATTTAAGATGCAGTCATAGAAGAATGGTTGGTAGATGTTGAGATAACCTTCAGTTCGATCCATGTTTAGAGGGAGAACTGGGTGTCTTTGGTAGTGACGATGT
The DNA here is from genome assembly GCA_963277665.1 of Viscum album. Classification (NCBI taxonomy): domain Eukaryota; kingdom Viridiplantae; phylum Streptophyta; class Magnoliopsida; order Santalales; family Viscaceae; genus Viscum; species Viscum album. The sequence continues at coordinate 2,128,552,152 of OY728155.1, read as the reverse complement.
CGCGTGGGGTAGTGAGGAAGTAGTGGTTCTTGTTCCGTAGGGATCGTAAGGAGTTGGCAATATCATGGGAGGAGTTTCAAGAAAAGATCAGAGTCGAGTTTCTTTCTTTAGCTATGAAGGCTTTCACTCGCTAGGAGCTTCTTACCCATCGATAGGGGATCTCCGGTGTGAGAGATTTTGGAATCCATTTTAGGAACCTTTTATGATATGCTTCAGGCCTGTTTCCAGATGAGGTGGCCAGGGCGAGGAATTTCGATGAGGCATTACGGCCAGAGATCCAGTACCAGGTCACCCTATTTATGTTGAATACATATATTGAGGTGCTAGAGAGGGAAGAGGTCCTTGTGAGGAAATTATCCAAGACCATATCATCACGAGAGGGGATTCATCATGATTCCTCACGAAGTAGAACTGTGGTTCGGGTTTCCCGATTTTTTGGGTAGAAGAGTTTCTGTTCAGCCATAGGTAGGTCCCATCCCTCATCATATTTTTTCTCTAGGGGTGGAAGATCTTAGGCCTATGCCAAGGGATCATGCACTTTTTTATTCTTGTGGAGGCTAAGTTCATCTGCAATGAGAGTGCCCAACCTTTCAGAGCAGTCATCATGCAGCAGGTGTTCCACTCCAAGTTCCTCCATTGACGTAGTTCCAGCCGAGGCATCCACAGCTAGTTTCACTAGCTTTGGTCCATCAGGGGGTAGATGGGGGAGGTAGAGGATAGACTCATGATGATGCATGTAACCATATTTTAAAGCATGGATGCAGTGGTGGTTTTCTTCGGGGTTAGATAGGTATTGGAAGAGGTTCTAGTCAGCTTCATGCTTTAGCATTGCCATCTAAAGGAAATATACACATCATTAGATGTACCATTTACGTGTTTTATACTTTGGTGTAAGCCTTGTTTGATTCAAGAGCATCAAACTCCATCATATCACATGCCCTTTTACATTCTTTGGGACTTGAGGTAGAAAGGATTCCAGTACCCTTGACATTGACTACGTGAGTTGGAGGTTGAGATGACTTGTTTGAAGTATGTAGAGACTGTGAGCTAGTGCTGGGGAAGCACCACTCTTTGGGATATTTCCTATGTTTACAGATACAACCATATTATTTCATCCTCAGAATGGATTGGTTTTATTATGTGCATGATATTGTGGATTTCTTCAAGAAGCAGGTAGTTTTCTTTGATGTTGATGGAGAGACAGCGGTGTTTGTTGGCGAGCGAGACCCCTCATATGGGTCAGAAGCGTATTCCATCCTTGTCATCCATGATGGATGATCTGATGCTAATTTCTTTGGAGTTTCAATAGTAGGTGTTTCCCAGGGTCATAGAAGAGTTCCCTAATATCTTTCCAAAAGAGGTTCTAGCATTACCCCCTCGACAAGAGATCGAGTTTTGGAAAGAGAAACAACCAACAACATCTTGTATCTCTATGTCTCCATATAGTATAACCACTTATCAGTTACGAGAGCTACGTATACATCATTATGGTCTATTACAGTGCGGTATTGTTTGTCCAAGTGAGTCATTGTGGGGTGCACTAGTTTTTTTCTATGAATAAGGCTGACATTAGTTTGTGGTTTTGTGTCGATTATCATCACTTAAACTAAGTGACAATGAAGATTCGCTATCCACTTCTACGGATTGATGATTTATTCGATCAACTAAAAGGTTCTAGTTGTTTCTCAAATATCAAATTGTAGTTATGATATCATTAGATGTGTGTGAAGGATGAGGATATCTTGAAGACTACTTTCCATCATTGTCATGGTAATTAAATGTTTGTTGTAATGTCGTTCGATGTAATAAATTCTCCAGTTGTGTTAGTGGGGTTGATGAATGTTGTGATCTGTGAGTTCCTTGATATGTTTATGGTGGTTTTCATCGATGAAATCCTTGTGTATTTCGTCTCAAAGGAGGATCATGCAGAGTATCTTCACACCGTCTTTGGAGTTCATTATCAATAATAGCTATTTTTAAAGCTGTCGATGTGTGAGTTTTGGGATTGAGAAGTTTGTTTCATAGGGAATGTGGAGTCCCATCTGAGAGTGTCCATGGATCCGTTGAAGATAGAAGAGTTTGTGTCCTGGGCATCCCCCCAAGACAGTGGCAGAGGTGCGAAGCTTCCATGGACTCGAATGATACTAAAAGAGGTTCATAGCTAGTTTCTCCTAGTTTGTGACTCCTCTTACAACATTAACTAGGAAGGATTAAGAGTTCGTGTGGTTTGATCAGTGTAGGGATTCTTTTGAGCATCTGAAGGAGAATATAGTAAGTGATATAGTTATTTATCTACTAGTAGAGGGAGTTCTGTTTGATGTTTTCTCTAATGCTTCTCATCTGGGGTTAGGCTATGTTCTAATGCCGAATAAATCAGTTTTTTCTTATGGGTCTCAGTAGTTTCACCCCCATGAACATAACTATGCCACCCACGATCTTGAGTTAGCGAATATGGAGTTTTATTTGAAGTTGTTGATCCATTATCTGATTAGCGATCACATTGTGGTTTCCACCGATCATAAGATCTTGGGGTATATTTTCTCCCAACGTAACATGAACTTGTGGTAGCATTGGTGGATGGAGTTATTACAGGAATACAACTTCATAATATCATATACACCTAGAAAGGGGAATGTTGTAGCTGATTCACTAAGCAAGAATTCATGTAGTGATACAGTGTAAATATGTTGATTCATGGAGAGTGATGAAAGAACTTTCAGCATTACATCTCGATATAGGTGATGTTTGGGGTAGAGGTTTTATTTTTTAGATGAATGTGCATTCATCTTGGGTGCAGTAGGTGGAAAATTCCCAGTTGGGGGATCTAGAGGTAGGGGTATGGATAGACCAAGTTGTCTATGGTGAGGCCCCAGATGTTTATACTGGGGATAAACAACATTTAGTTTCATATCAAGGAATGATTTTATTTCCTTTGGAGATGTGTGAGATAGTTCTCAGATGGTTCCATAGTTTCCTATTAGTGGTGCATCATAGAGAGACAATGACGTACTGGGCATTGAGGAGTCAGTTTTGGTGGCCTGGGCTGAATCATGAAGTTGTGGAGTTTGTCTCATGATGTTTGGTCTTTCGGAAGGAGAACGCTAAGAACTGTGTCCCCAGTGGCTTTCTCCAGCCATTAGATATTACTCAGTTGAAGTGGGAGGACATCTCAATGGACTTTAACTAGTTTACCTCAATATTAGGAAGTAAATGATGCTATTTTGGTGGTAGTGGATCATTTAAAAAAATCACCCCACATTATAGTGACCAAGGAGTCATGCTCAAGGGATGTTTTTTTAAGGAAGTATCTATAGGATTAGGTGAGACTCCACAGAGTCCCAAGGACGATCATTTCTGATCGATATCCTCATTTTACCTCTAGGGTGTGGATATGTCTCCACCAATAATCCAATTATCAGATATGCCTTAACATTATTTTCATCCACATAAAGACAATCAGAAAAAGTTAACCATCTAGACTCTTGAAGACATGTTGCGCTCTTGTGACCAAAATTTTGGAGGGTCATGGACGAGGGACTTACCCTTGGTGGAGTTCTCTTACAACAATAGATTTCACTCCACCAACGGTATGGCTTCATTTGAAGCCTTGTGTGTCCGACCTTTCCATTCCCCATTTTTCTGGACTGGGGTTGTAGAGTTAGAAATTATTTGACCAAAACTAGTGTAGAATATGACAAATATGTTTCAGGTGATTAATGAGTTGATGAAGGCAGAACAAGATCATCAGAAATCATATTTTGATCAAAGGAGGAGACCTTTGGAGTATGATTTAGGGATCATGTGTTTCTGACGGTGACTCCCCATTGTGGGAAGTGAAGGTTTGGTTGTGGGAGTAATATTTATCCCTAGTTCTTGGGCCTTTCGAGGTGTTATCTCATGTTGGAGTTGTGGAATATTGAGTAGTACTTCCCCAAAGACAAGCCAGATACACAATGTTTTTCATGTGTCACAGCTCCATCGCTATCTTCATGATGACTCTCAAGCCATCGATTGGGGAGAAATCAATGCTGTTGTTGATGCGACCTTTGAGGAGAAGCCTGTGGAGATCAAAGACTGCAAAGAGAAGGCATTTCATGAGCATTCAATCCCCTTGGTTAGTGTCTTGGGGTGACATAATGACATGGTGGAGAGTACTTGGGAACGTGAGTTGCAGATACATGCACAACACCTATTGTTGATTGATGTTGAACTCTTTTCATGTAATTGTGTTTAATTTTTGTCTGTAGACCTTTAGTGTATATGAGATGGTTTTATTTTGTTGATTCTTGTTGTTTTCTCTCTTTTGAGAGGTATCTTGATGGGTGGTTTCTCAGATAGCATTTATATTTCCTTTTATGTTATTTTTGATTTCATGAGGATGAGAATTATTTGGGAGGTATATGATGTGTTGGATCAGACCTCTCTGGTTCATTCTGTTTCTGAAATCTAGTGTATGTGGTGTTCTATGAGGTCACGGCGACTTATCGCCAACATTTTTCCAAATTTTTTGTTATGTGAAAAGGGTTTCCAGTTTTTTGAACAGTGTCACTGGTGAGACATACGTGAATAGTTCCATCTATGTTGGTGAGTCATATTGAGAATTTTTTCATCAGTGTCAACGATTCATTCTATGAACAGTGTTTTCAGAATCAGTGAGATAACTGTGAACAGTGTTTCTAGCATTGGTAGGTGTAAAATGTTTCCATCTTCCTACAGATTTAACCCTTTGATGATTTCATTAACATAAAACATAGTCAAGGCCTTATTCTAAGGGATTTAAGGCTGATTCAAATCCAATAACTCAAATATTAATTTTCCTAAGAATTGGGATGGTTTTACATGGTCAAACAACATGGTTTAATGAGATCCTCTTTTAATGGAAAATAAAACATATCTTAAACCACGACTCCATAAATCTTTTAAAGGGATGAGATATCTTACTCCGTTGTTCTACTTTATTATTACCTATTTTAAGACTCTCAAACCATTCATTCTTCCCATTAGTGTGGTGTGATCGAACCTTAATCCTTGGATATTTTCCCCTTGAAGTTTCTTCCAGCTTCATGCACACCCCCAATTTGGGTGCAAGTAGAAAGTGTCGATCCGTCATCGATAGAAGGTAGGTTCTATCTTCATTCTTTTGTTTTTATTGACCCTTATTCTCTCATTTCTCCTTTCAATGTTATGTAATCTGATCTCCGTGCTTCTAATATAGTTTTCTTGGGTTTCAGTTTGTGCTGTCATGCCACATCATCCTCGGGTAGATGTACTTTTCAAGGGTGAGGCGATCGAGATCGGTTGGGTGGATCGTTCCCATATAAAGAATGTCAAAAAATGTTGAGGTAGAGGATTGACTTCCTCTTTAGTCATTATGTTCAATTTTAGAGTTATCATGATTTAGCCACTATACTACAATGGAATTGACATAATAAATATTTGAACCAGATAAATAAATTGGCATCGATCATATATTATTGCCTCATATTTTTATAGATAGTGTGATATCTATGCTTACCTTCTTTAGAATAATGTCCTTTTCAGAAATTAGTAAGGAAAATAAACAAGGATTAATTGTAACTATTTTTCTAATATAAATAGGCATGTAAATGAATCTGTTTGTTGTTGTTTTAATTTTATGTTAGTCAAATTGATGTAGTAAGAATGTTTAATTATTTTGAATAGCTTTCTATTTAGGTTTCTTGTAGTTAGAATGTATAAATAATATATCTATTAATTCCATATGGATTAATGTACTGACTGTTTGATAAAAAGATAATGCCTGGTAGGGTTCTATGTTACCCTCTTTCTTATAAGGGTGAGTGCCTTTTGCTTTGGAGCCTTGAGAGATATTTATGTTTGGAGGATATATGCCTTGTTTGAGGGCCAAGAGCCCAGTTGATATGATGGTTTGTTTCCTACTGTTTGTGTTAAGATGTGTGCATGGATGGCTATTGTGATGTGTGGGGTCTGGGAGGCCCACTGGTTGTGGTATCAGTTGACACCTTGAGGGGTGAGATTCATCAGTCTAAGCCTGTGGGTGTCGGGGAGGACAACAAAGATGATGAAATAGGATGGATGTGAATTATTGGATTCCTGATGAATCTATTTGGGTTTTTATCTACTTTACATTACCCTCTACTCAAGGAATATGGTCTTTCTTACCGTCCTTCCAAAAGGGGAGATGACGTGCAAGGTATGCCACATGCTTTTTGTTCTTAGCTTCTTGAAGGATGATAGGTATATGATATTTCTATAGGTTTAAAAGACTCGAGAAGTAGTTCACCTACACACAATGTTGAGCCCCTTGTGTTTGGTAGATTAGAATGTTTTCTAGAAATCCTGGGAATATGGGAAAGTGATAATGCTATTAATAAATGATTGAATGAATGATGATTAACCCATGAGGTAGGAGCTTACTAGGACGCAATGATGATGTTGCAATGTAAAGGAAGAGTGGACTTTGGGTGTGATGCTAATGAAATATAATGTGTAATTGTTAATGGTTAATTAATGTATAATTAATTAATTAACATAATGTGAAACTAAGAAAAAGGGAGTGAATTAATGTAATAAATATCTTAAAATGGTTGTGTTCTTATAGGATATATAGTCTTAGTAGTGGCAGCCAGGAGTCTGAGATATGTTAAATGCAGTTGTGTTTAAGACTGGGTTATTAACATAGCGTGGTTTTGAGCTATTTTATATTATGTAATTTTTGTGTTTTTATACGCTAATATACACCGTTATTTAGGGAAACTGACACCCCATGGATTCTAAGCCATGGGTGGGTGTTTTCCCCAACATCCTGATTGGAGGATCGATGGATGACTACCCCCCTTTCCCCCTATATCTTATCTTGGAAGTTTGTTTTGCTGGATGACACATCCATTATTCTTTCCCATATATGTGTGTAGTGGGCTATAATGTCTTGTAGTTATTCACACACATAAATTCAAGATATAGTTTCCTTTGGGCTACTATATGTGTAACATGTATAGGCTGTGATGGCTTCATGATCCTTACTCAGTGTATGAGCCATAATAGCTTGGGGTATAATCCCCGACGTATGATACACATTATGAGAATTATGGTGGATCCCAGAAACTACATTACTTTGGTTTCATGGATGTGGTGGTTGTGCTGCAAGAGGTGCATGTTGTGCTATTCGGCCCAGGTGTATGTGGTCAAGCCTTTTTAGAGAGAGATGTTAAAGACGTGCGATGTTGGGGAAAAGTGGAAAACCATTGGGGAACTGGTAGTGAGGTATCCTTGATATTATTTTTTTATTATATACTATGGTATGTGATACTTGGCGAGAGTATCCAAGGTTAGGTTCAGACCTAAGTATACCTGTATAGATGATGAGTTAGTTTCACTTTTTTTCACTATGCTTTAGTATGTATTCTTTACTTTTGAATGAGAGGATTGAGGGAGGATCCTACTGTGTATACAGTTATACTCACCCTATTTATATATAACCTATTTTTAGGTCACTTGGATAAGGTTGGAGATCAGGCTGGTTACTACTATCTTGTGGTTATAGGAGATATTTGGGATTCGTGGTTATTGTTGTTTATACTTTCCTTTGGTACTTGTAGTTTTCCCTTTCAATTGTAGTAGTTCTTCCATGACATTACATATGTGTACTTGGGATTTATTTTTATATTGTAGTATGAGTTGGAGTTGGTTGGTGTCTTTCTTATCTCTCTATTTTGCAGGTGTTCTCTCAGAGGGTAATTCCTCCCATTTTTGTGTTTACTATACCCCCAGTGCTAGTCGCCAACCCGTGGTCTACTAGAGACGTGGCTCGAGGTTCACCATCTCCCTTCTCACATTGCCATCCTAGGAAGTGTACACCTTGTGGGGAGGGGGTCATGATAGAATTAGATAGCTAAATAATCATATTTTTTACACATGAAATCCCAATTTTAAGTATATAAATCCCACATTTCTATACTAACATGAGGTTTATGATTTTTAATTATTCTATATAGTTACCTTATATTCCCTAATACTAATCCTAAACTCATTGGGCTGTTCTTTTTTTAGATGACTTGAATATGAGAGTTTTTATTAGTTTTTGTGAATTCCAATTTTTTCTTATGGGATATGTTTCCTCTAGCCTTGAAGTGGAGGATCTACCACTCTCTATAGGGGATCTTGGAATTTCACATTGAGATAAATGATTAATCATGGGTTCCTTATTCATTAATTTGTGGTAGGTGACATAAAAAAACTACCAAGGCTTTTATATGTCTTTATAGAAGGTGAAAGTTATGTGATCACACTGGAAAAGTATTCTAGTGAACTATATTAATTGGAAACTCTTATATTGTCTTGAATTATCATTTTAGGCCTCCCACAGACCCTGTTTGACATGATGGTGATTGATACATGAACATTTTGGAACTCGATAGGTGTGCCTACCCTTGAAAATTTATTTGATGCTTGGATTTATTTTCCTAAAATTTTATAGCCATGTTGTGGAATTGTTTATATAATGGATTATCTCATAAATTGATAATTTTACTGGTTCAAATGGATTATAATTGGATAATTTGTATGAAATTGGTAAAGGGAAAAGTTGATTTATGATATAATGAAATGATGATTTATGAAATGTTAATTTGGTTTATTTGTAATGATAATCATATTTTTATACTTATTAAGTTAATGGGTAACTTGAAATGAAAAGGGTAAAAACTTATAACATGATCTGACAATATAATTTGTATTGGTTTGTATTGAAATATAAGGTATTTTCCAGTATTTGTTTCATGTATTATGACAACCCATATCTCAAATACACCTTATTTCATGATTTATTATATAAATAACTCATTATAAAATCCAAACAGATCATGAGATCTATTGTATTTGGTAAATTAGGTACATAACACATTATCTTAAAACCTGGGATACAATAAAATTATTTAATAAAATCATAGCAATCCCTTAAAATACGTTGTTATTCTAGTACTGTATAGGATAATGAGGATATGTATATGAGAAGGGGGTGAGCCATTAATCATTTTTTTAATAATAAAAGAATGGAATAATATAAATATTTATATATGTGCCAAGAGACATGGAATGTGGATAGAGAAAGGTGATAATAATAATCATGACTATCAAATATTGGTATAAGATTATAACATCAAGTAAACAGAAGAATGTAGAAAAAATATAAAACATGAATCGATAAGCATAATTCAAGTCTAACCACTTAGATATCATAATTTAGGGTTCTTAATAAAATCTCTTCTGCACCATACATGGTATATCATGAGATAAAAACATTAACCAATTCATTAGAGGGCTATAAGATCCTATCCCCACCCATCAAACTCATATTTTGTATATTAGTTAGTGTACCATAGGATCATACAATATATGAACACCATTTATCACTTTTCCTCACACAATTAAAGAGTTTGGGTAACATAAATGTAATTCCCCAATAAATGAAGTATAGGTACATCTAGGTAAATTCACATTAGTGGAAATGGGGATGGTTAATGAATACATAAATGTTTGGCATTGAAAAAAATCACCACATAATATTGGCCACATAATTTTTGGTTATTCATGGAAGTTTTTAGTGATAGTTTACATATACATCATAATTATAGTAAAACGTTTTTTTAAAATCAAATTCCAACAAAACAAATTGGTTATTTGTTGGCATAATATAATGAAAGGGATTGAATAAAGAAGAGGGAATACCCTTACCTTGACTGGGTACATTGAAATGGTTTAGAGGATATTATTAAGAGGATTAAAAAACCTTTGTAGTGATTTAGATAGGGATAGGGAGAGTAATTTTTTTCTCAATGGTTATTTAGTGAATATGAGTTAGAGTATTGGTGGGTATTTATTGCAAAAGAGAGGATATTACATTATTAATTTCTAAACCAAGGTTTTTGAATCTATATGTTAAAATAATTAAAAATATATATTCCAATGGTTTTCTGATGGTTTCTACAAAATAGGAGTGGATATAAATATTTTATAAGGATATGTATAGAACGTATCAAAAATTATACCATTAATTACATGGAAGTGATTCATGTTCTTAAATAATTTATTTTAAAAACATAAAATATAACATTGGTTTTGGAGTATTCAATAATGTATTATTAAATTAATAAAATAACTTCTAAAAAATATTTTAATGAGGAACCATGATTTTGGTAATGGGTACTCTTTAGAGTATTCATTAAATAAATTTTTTTCCATTATGATGTCATGATATGTACCCTATATTTATAACATATTTTTTTGCATAAATATTCAATTATCTTAGATATTTTCTAAAAAATCATTATTACAAAATTTTTACAGGATGTTTTCAAAAATAATAATTATTTTTTTCAAAACAGTTTCATAATTCTGAGAATTTTTACTTTCAAATAAACATTTGTATTTATTGAAAAATATATTTTTTACAATAGTAAAAACTTTCTGAACCATAAAAATTATATTGAAATTATTTAGATTATAATATAGTTTATATTTATATAAATATTACTTTATAATAATTTGTTATTAAATTAATATTTATTGTAATAAAATGAAAAATTATTAGAATAGTGTCATAATTGAGAATATATATTTCCTAAAAATAAAATTTTGATTTCCTCTTATGAAAATACATTTTTAACAAATTTATCATATAACCATTTATAAAGTAATAATAAAAAGGGATAAATAAAACAAATATATTATTTAAAAATAAAATATAAAAATTTCATACTATTAGTGTATAGATACATTACACCTTATAACAATAATTTACACCGAAATAGTAAGGTGTGTGATGGAAACACTTTCTTGGGGTTGTTCGAAGAACATTGGTGAGTTTTAATATCAATAATATTGAACTTATCCTATCAAAAAACCCACTCATGATTTCTTTTTTGGATATCATATTGTACTTGTCCAAGGGAGAAACCCAGTTATTCTATCTCTTATAGAATTTATGATAAATGAACATCATAAGGTACAATCCTACTGGTCGAGGGAAACCCTTCTTTCATCTGTGTCAATTGGATTTTAACATAACCCTTACTATATTATAGTCATAATGGTAATTATATAATAGATATATTATCATGATTTAATATTCTTGACAGTTCTCCAAATATGAAGTGATATATTTTATAACTGTCTAAAATAACCAAAGTAGTGCCTACGTTTTATATAATGATATTTTTTAATAGATAATTTATTAACTCAAAAAATAAATTTAATTTATAAAATTTTAAGTCCATAAATTATTCCCCCTTCATATTTTTCATTCATTAAACTTCATTTTATACACTATAACATTTGAGGGAACTTTTGTTTCATCTCCTCTTCAAGTTCCAACGCCGCCTCCCCATTCATGTGGTTCTGCCAAAATCACTTTGACCAGGTGAGTTGTTTGGTTTCATAAAACATTTTCTATATGATTAAGATCTTCCTCACATACTCCTCTTATGACATATCAACCCCCAAAGGGGACACATCTAGATTTAGTACATGTGAGGGGTGAAATATGTACTTACTCAAGAAGGATAAATGGAAATCATCATATACTTGAGATATATAAGGTGGGAGTGACAGTAGATAGGGAAAATCTATGACGTGACCATGGATCTCAAAGGGGTTAATCAAGCTTAAAATAATATTTCTCTTATTAAAAAATATATTGAATTTATTTCATGATAATATACAATACAACATTATATCTATGACCACAAGATTTTGGTCTCGTTGATGGTTATATACATATTTCTATTGAATTTGTAACGATTTCAAATTATATTGAAAATGTTTAACATTATTTGTCATATCTTGGATATAACCTGGTAAAATAAGATTCCGCTATCCAAATTAATATGACCATGATAGAATTTGACACCACTTCTTATATAATTCTTCATAAGGTTCCATGTACATTATATAATGGAAAAAAAATTTATATGGGAACTGCCAATATGGGATATGTTTATCCGAACATCCCTGAAAATATATTGAAAATTATATCAACATATACTCTAGAGTTTGAATAGTTAGTTCATAATGAAAAATCATCATAGTTTGATAAGAAGTGCTGAATCATAGCTCTGCATCTAGTACTTTAAGAAGGATTCTCTAGAACATCGAGGTAAAACTAGTATCTCAAATTGATAAAATGGAGAGTGGAATTCCATTTTGTTTTACCAATTAACTTATACATATATTTCTATTTTGGAAAAGAGGGAAATATTCCTTGGTAGTAATGAAATTTGATAACATTTTTAACTGATTAACTATTACAAATATTCCTTTAGTGCCTTTAGATATCCTAGGGATTTTAAAGAAGTAATCCATGGTTATGTTTTCCAATTTCCAAAATTTTCTGGGAAGTGGTTTCATCATACCCATATACATATCTCATTCATAATTTACTTATTAGAATATGAATCATCAAGATACAAATTCTATAATCTCCTTGTTCACGTTAACCCAACATATTTTTTTTCCAAAGATCTTTGCATATCTTAGTGATTCCTAGATGAATAGAGAATAACGACCTATGTGAATCATCAATTAGTTCCCTATTCAATTATTGTAGTTATGGGACACATATATAGGTTCCAACCACATAACTCAATCTTTAGAAAAGTTGATCTTTGGAATATTGGACACCTTTTTTATAGATCCTAATCATCATTTTAGGCCCCCTTGATCATATAAAGAATGGATGTTTGGGATTTTTTGAGAATGTAGGTTGAGTATAATTTTATTATCCCATGTACATTATTTATCTATCCAAGAAGATCATATCTTATTCAATCCTTTTCAGAGATATTGTTTCAAGAACTTCTCTACTCAGACTGTATTTCAAATTACTCTCCCTACCATGATGGTAATGTGTTATACATTCCTAATCATTGGTCATATCTAACTACAATCAGTTGTGAATATTGGGACTCTATTGTGTGAATTTATACATGAGGGTTTTATTATCTCTATATACATCACACTTTTACACATAGATATAATGTTTCAAGATCATTAATATGAAAATTACCACAACATTTTCTAGATCAATAATTATGTTTTTTCTAATTATGGATCATTATTTGGAGCCAGGCATAGGCTATCACTTTATCATCATACATGAGTACACAAGCTAATAACTTTTTGAATGCATCACTATAGATAAAAATTTATTCCCCAATATTGAGAAATTTCATAATAGGTTTAGTGATTATCCTCTTCCTAAACTATTTAAAGATCTATTCCAATTCATTTTCAAGACAAATTTTACTCCCTTTTGAGTTATATTAGTTATTTTTATTGATAATCTTGATAAGTTTATTCAAAATTGACGATAGTACCCTGATAATCCCATAAAACTAAGGATATATGTCATAGATGTGGGTCTAGGATTTACTTCAATATGATTAGTTTTTGAAAGATCCAAATATATACCTTTGTTTGTGATAACATACCCATGTAATGTTACATTATCCATCCAAAATTCTCATTTTTTTGAACATTTCATAATAATTTTCTTTCCGCAAGGCCTTTAGTAATGTTTTAAAATATTCATATTGTTCCTCATGGTTTTATTTGTAGAAACTAATACAGTCTATAATGACTACCAAAAATTTGTTGAGGTAATCCTAGAAAACTATATTGATTAAGTAAATTTATATATAGGGACAATTAGTGAGCCCAAATGTAGTCACTACAGACTCATATTTACCATAAGTTGTATGAAAAATAGTTTTTAGGATATCATCCTTCATTACCATTACTTGATTATGCCCCATCCAAAGGTCTACCTCAAAGAAGTACTGAGATCTATGTAGTTGATCGAAGAAGTCATCAGTCTATGGAAAAGGATAATTGTTCTTTATCATGATATTTTTGAGCTCATAATAATCAATGGAGAGGCACATTGAACCATCCTTATTTTTAAGGACAAATATTGGAACACCCCAAAATAAAATACTTAGGTGTATACACCCTTTATCCAAATTCTATTATAGAATTTTCATCAGCTCCTCATATTTAGAAATGAAAATTTTATTTGGAGTATTATAAAGGGGAAAAGATCCAGGTATAATATTGACTAGGTACATAGCTTCAATACTTAGACGAAGACCAAAAAAGTCTTCAGAAAACTCATCAGCACATTTCCTTACAAAGGTCATGTCATCATAAATTTTATTTTCCTCAGTATTAGTAATTTGAGCTAGATAGACACGATCATAAGGAAATGATATCCATGCTTGAGATGATGATACCAAGGAGATTCATTCTCCTCCTTACAATCGTATATAATGATAGGGGAATTAAAGATATAGAGGGTTATTATATTCTATTGGATGTTGATGCTGGATATTATAAGGAAATCTAATCCATATGTAGAATAACATTGAACTAAATTAAAGGAAGTATCACACGATTTCCAAGGAAGACCATGACTAAAATATAGTTATGTGGAGTTATATTCTTCTGATGAAATAATTTACCCATTTTCCATTTTCACCAATACCTCTACTTTAATGTTTTTTGTAGTGTTTTAATAGTTCTATTGAACCTACATGATATGAAAGAATGTATAAATCCAAAGATATTATGTCATTCTTTCACTATTTAATTTTTTAGTCATTTACTACATTTAAACGATACTTAAAAATGATTAATTTCAAACTACTATACATATAAACAAGATACTGTGAAAATTGAAGGAAAAACTCATAGTTGATAAAAATTACTTAACTTATGAATTTATAGGTTTTGATCTATGTATCCATCATTTATTTCCAAACATTAAGTTTTATGTGAAATTTTTTGTTCCCTTCATAATGGTTAATATGGATCTTATGAATTTACCAAATAATTTCAAATGGGAGTGTCAAAATAAGTGTATATAAAGACCTTTTTTCATGCCCAAGGTGTTAGCTGAGTCGATGCCAAAAATACCCTTTTGTGGGTTATTACCCCTACGTATAAGTATGCCAGACCCGCATCCATATTTAGAATCCTGGCAAGGATTTTGTTTCTTTGAGACCACATACTCTATAATTTTGCATAATTAATGTATATTTTCTTTGGTTTACCATTATCCCATAGGATTTCACTAATTTTTTATAATTTTAAGTCCATAAAATAACTAGACATTACTATGATTCCAACTATATAAATGCATATATTTAATACAGCTTATTTCATGATTTATTACATAAAGATACACATAATAAAAATTTAGAATACCATGAGGCCAAATTTCATTGGGAAATTAAGTACACATCACATTAACATGAAACATTAGATACCACTACATTATTTCAAAATGACATAACATTACCTTAAAATGCATAGATTTTATAATACTACATAGGATAACCTGGGGAAATACATAAGAAAGGGGTGAGATAAAAATCCTAGTAAGGGTATAAAAAAATAAAATAATTATGTGTAGTATTATATGTGATTCAATAGTCATGAAATTTTGACATTGAAATGTGAGATTCATAATCATGAAAATAAAATCATGATATAAGATGATAACATCAATGGATTATATGAAAAGTGGAAACACAATAAAATAATGAATCATAAGATTATGTTAAGTATAAATCCAGAGACATCATAACATTGTCTTATTTTTTTATCTCTCAGGAAATATATATGGAATATAAATCTATAAAAACATTACCCAATGAATTAGGCAGATAAATAATTATAGGTCCACCTGTCATATTCATATCATGCACATGCATTAGTGTTCTACATGATCATAAAACATAAGACTTCCTTTCATCACTTTTAATACAAAAATTAAAGAGTGTGGGTAATATACATGGATGTACCTAATAAATTATGTATGTGTATAGATATGTGAATACACTTGAGTGAAAATGGGGATGTGAATTCACTATACAAATGTTTCTCATGGGAAAAAATAAATGATAATTTCGATAGCATAACGTGTGTTTGAAATGATTCATAGAAGGTTTTAATGGGAATAAAACGTGATATATAATTAAATACAAATCATAATATTGGTAAAAGTGATGTATAAATTCTCATTTAAACATGTAAAATTTAAAATACAATTCCTAATATAAAAAAGTGATTAAATGAAGAAGAGGAGTGGATAATATCATTATCTTGAGAGAGAACATATAAAATATTTATAGATGATTCCTAAGAGATTGGTAACACCTTGGTACAGATTTAGATAAGGAGAGGGAGAGGAACATTATTATAAATTGGTTTTTAGTGAATATGAGTTGGTTAATTGGTGGTTTTTCATATCAAAAGAGAGGGGTATTCTTTGTTAAATTCTAAAAATATGTTTTGGAGTCAATATAATAAAATTATTAAAACCTAAATCATAAAAATGGGGTTTAACCTTGGATTCTTCCAAGGTGAAGTGGTTTTCAATTTTTATATGGCCGAGGAATAGAATTATTAAAATAATACAACTGGTTATGGGGAATGAAGTCATGTTCATAAAAAATTAATTCTAAAATATCAAAATATAATATGGTTTATGAATGATTCATTAAGGATTATATAATTAATCATATAACTTAAAAAACACATTAATTTAAAGTGGTTCCATGAAATTTTTTATGGATACACCTTTTATAATTTATTACATTTCATTTAAGATATTATGTTTTCATCATATAGACCGTATATTTATAGAATATTTAATTTTGAAATAATAACTTGATTATGTAAAAAAATTATGAAAACATCACCATTGGATAATTTTTATGTTTTTATTTTAAAAATAATATTTATTTCATCAAAATAATTTCATAAAATAAGATAATTTTCACTTTTAATTAAGAACCATTATTATAATAAATATCAGTTTTATGATATTAAAAATGTTTTGAACCTTAAAAATTAAATTGAGATTCATAAAATTATATTATTGTTTATATTTAAATAATTATTATTTAATAAATATAAATTTTTTAAATTTTGTTTTAAAAAGTCATGAAATTATAAAAAGGGTGTCATGATTTATATATATATTTTCCAAAAATAAAATTTTCTATTTCCTCATATCAAACACCAATTTTTATCAAACATTTAACATAGTTCATTTTATTATAATAATAAAAAGATAAAAATATAATTGTTATTTTATTAAAAAAGAAGATATAAAAATTTACATTAGTATTTTTTAGATAAATAAGACCTTATTTCATGAGAATAAACCCTAAGCTTATGGTGTGCAATGATGGAACATTTTTGGTGTGGTTTAAAGAACATTGTTTTGGACTTGATATTGATAGTCTTGAACTTTTTACAAAAAATGATTTTCGTGAGCTATAATTGTTGTATCTCATATTTGGCAAGGTAAAGGATAAATATTAGTGATTCCATCTCCCTCAAATGATCTAATAAATGGGATTCATTAGGTATTATCCTACTAGCCAAGGACATGACATATTTCATCTATTTCAATTGGATTTCATTAGATCCCATACTATATACTAGTCATATTAGTCACCATAAAATGGCTATATTATAATCTATTAAGATTTATAATGGCCTTTTAAATAAGAAAATATACATTTTATAACGGTATAAAATAACCAAATTAGTTGAGGTGTTTTATATAAATAAATTAATTAGTAAGGAATTTATTAATTCAAAAATGTTATTTAATTTATAAATGTATAGATCATTACATGTATGGTAATTTTTTATGATTTTTATACTTAATAGTCCTTGAGTGTTAGACCCACGTTGGAATGATTACTAAGTTGTAAACCATGATATAATTATTCTTAAGGGTGATATGTATGGATATATGGTTCTTGAGGGTGAGACATGTGGTTTCTTGATTCTAGAGTGGGATATGTGGGGTCAATTGATTAATGGGAGTGAGGTGCACGACATGTGTGATTTTTAAGGGAAAAAGTATTTATTTCTTAGTGAAAAAAAGTATTATCCATGGTTATATGTTATTATTGAGGGAGATATTAGATGAAGGACATAGTGACCCTTTCTAGTTATTTCAACTAGGGTGTAAGGACACTGACATGTGGCATGTGGTTGAGGTAGGTTTCGGTTAACACTAATTATTAACATAGATCATGAGGGTTTGAGGGTTTACATTGATCCCCAACATTAATTTATGAATCAGTAAACCTTTTTATAATAATATTTCTTACAATTTATCTCATACTGGATTTTGATAAACATTGTTGGTGGTGCCCTATTGAGTTTTAATCACACCCTATTTGGGTCTCCACGTGGTACCTGGGATGACATCATGGATACAGGTCTAGAAAAAGGAAAGGGTCCCTATGATTGATTTATTTCTTGATTACTAGGACTTAAGAAAGGATATAAGACTGAACATGGTGTTTAGTATTAGTTATTACCATCAATATTTTGAGTTTGTCCTTTATTTGTTTACTCATATAATGTTAAACATGACATTTATATGGAACAATATTTGGGAATAAAAGGTTTATTACATTTAGATTAATTTAATCACATCATGTTTGTCTATTATGTTTTATTTATATTGATTGTTTTTAATTTTTTATGTTGTTTTATTCATTCTATACTAGTGGGTGTAGTCTCCCCACTATACATATTCATGCCTTTCACTCAGTGAGTAGCCTCTAGAAAATGAGGGGAACACCTAAAGTAGTGTGGTGCTCTTCCACAATCATTTGAGTGAGAACCAGTCTAGCGAAATTATAAGTACAACCCCAAACGTCATTGGATTGAAGTCATATGTATTGTGTTAGGATATCCCATCTCATTTTCCCAATTTTCTTGCCTTTATTCATTTTTGGGGACTCACAAATGTGGGAGGATCAGTTTGGGTTATTTTTCAAATATAAAGTAATGATTTATTTCTATAGATAGATTTAGGGAATTTTACCTTCAAGAACAGTTTTGCTGAATCCTTGATTATATTATTGTGAGTTCTAGTTCTCTTTGAAGATCTAATCGAGGTAGGTGATTCATGTCAATACAAATTTTCCAGGACATCATTGTTATTTTTTATTCGTGGGTAATAATTTTTATAGAGGTATTCCATGTAGGGTTGGTTTGATTTTGGAATACTCATTTTAATAATTAAATATATAAATATGGTAAATAGAAATACTTTTTTGAATATAATTTTCATATTTCTATCTTTTAGTGTTTTTCTTGATGGACATATTTGTTTTTGGACTTGTGAATTTGGTCATTATGTAATGAATTAACATGGTGGATTATTGGTTTTGGTTTGGTAGAAATGGAATAATATTGTCTAATATAATATTTTAGTAAAGGTTAAAGGATTCATTGATGTGAATTGAAATTAATAACTTGATTGATAAAATGGTTTGGTTGAATTGGTAGATAAAAAAATGAAAACTGAGAATTAGGTTGTTTCTATCTTTGTGATGCCTTAGGGACGGTGAATATGAAATACAGTTAGGAATTGGTGGAAAAATATCAATAGATTTTCGATGGTGGTTGTGGTGGTCTTTCTTCTAGAAAACTATTAGTGTGGGATTGTGCGAGACTATTATATACATATATTCTCTTGGGGTTTTATTATCCCACCAAATTCAGATAACTTGACCATCACCTCAAGACTCTGGAGGGTGTTTTCCCTAACATCCAGTATGAAGAGGAAACAAATAGCTAAAACCCACTCTCCCCTAATCTCACTCAAACAAAAACTTCTAGTCATACCAGTGGTGGAGGATGAGATATGTGGTGTCCTTATCTATGTTATGAGGAAGGAATGATATTGATATTAAATGGATTCATGATACCATACTAATATTTTTATGTGATATGTTTTATGTGGTTGGTGTCTCAAGGAAAGATATATAGTTGGTTATATCATTTTTGGTTAGGGAAGGGATGATGGTAAAATATGTATTCACATTGGGTGAGAGTGTAAAACCAAAAGAGATGTGGTCATATGGAACAATTTCTTATATTATTTTGATTCTATGTTATTATATTTGGATTAATTATTTTGTGAGATTCCTATGGTGAGGATAATATTTATATTTGATCTGTATAATTGCTCATTAGATACAATATTTATTCACTGGTGCATTAGTATGCAATTTTAATATATTCATGAGAGACCTTGGGTATGATCCTATTGAGTACACATGTTATTCCCAACCTACATATATATAAACTATATTTTAGGGCTTTATGAGGACTTTAGGGAATAATATAGACATTATAAGCTTGTGTGTTAGAGTTATTGTTATGTTTCCGTCATAGGATTATCTTACGATACATTACTTGGAAACTTTATTTGCATGTGAGGAATATTTTTGACACATTGTGGGATGTTTTAGTGTCCCTTTTTATATATTATTTTACATATTTTTTCAATATTGATACCTTATATCCCGTTCCTATATATTTATTTAGGTTAAATCCCCTTATATGATTGAATTTATTATGCCCTCAATTTTAGTCACTTAACAAGGGATTATTGGAGGTCATAGTTGGGGATCTTTATAACTATTCCATTATTTATAAAATAAGTGGTGTAAATTTATACATATGGGTTTATGAAAGAGTCTTATCAAAGGATTTTGGTAGAGAGATAAGATGGTGGATAAGGTTACAAATGGGAGAGGATTGAACTGGTTGGTCGAGAAATAGTACATTCCAAACTAAGTGGATGATGAAAGAAAAGAGACTATCTAAATCATAGTCTTTTAGCCCCCATTTGATCCAATGTATGGATCTTGAGCTCTCAGAGTGTTCTTATAAAAGTAATTTTTATTTTAGGGTAGAGATCTATGACATGTACATGCATCATACATGCTTGAGTCCCCATTTGAATGAGGTGGTTTTGGGAATAAATACATGATTTAATTAAAAGAATGTAAATACATATATTGATATCAGATTCAGGATAATCATTTAATTATATATATTCCATTTGGTCACTTCCCACCTTTGGTCCTAGTCGGGAAGGTTTAACATGATGACCTGTGGGTCCTCAGATGATCAAACTTGATCTTGAGGATGGGCACTGGAAGTGGATTATACATGAATTTTATAATGAGATACGATAAATGTATGAGGTTCATGTCTCTTATTTATATATGGAGCATTATATAGAGGAATTAATTATCAAATTTAGTATAATTTGAGCCTGAGAAAAGTACTGAGTTACCTTAATTGTAATCCATTTTTGGGGAGAAGCACATAAATGGAAGATATTCCATGCAGAGTTTATGGATGAGTTATTAATGGTGTGGTACCATGAAGAAAGAGTTTATCTCCCTTCATTAGGGGATGATGAGCATTCAATTTCATTGAATTCAGTTCAAGTACCTTCTATAATTTTCCCCAGACATTTTTCCAAAAGAGGAGTCATAATCATAGTTCATAGAGGAGGAATTTAACTCTACCCTATACTCTATAGTGAAACTATTTATATTAATTATATATTTGTAATTAAATAAGAAAGAAAATTCAATGGATAGTGTTTATTAATGTGTATAAATTCCCCTTGTTAAGGTTCCACATGTACCTCTAAGGAGAAAGACATTAGATAGAGGTTCATGGATGTTAGGACTATAGAGGTTACAATTAGTAGGGTGGTGGCCCCAATAGTGATCACCATGTTTCATGAGTGATAGGATTTATTATTCATCTACTTAGAGCTCTCTAATTTTTTGTTTTTGCTGAGATGTGTGTGGTCACTATTAGAAGCAGTTTCCTTTAGACCCATATATTCATTATGGTTTGGGTTATTAGACCATTTTCTTATAGTAATAGAAGTTTCCTCAAGGAAGTATCAAACAAAAGATATTGAAACATATGTTTTAATGTTTTTCCACCAGTAATATACATTTCTAGAAGGAGGTGAAGTTTCTAAATTGCATTGCCAAGATTTACCTCACCCCCAAGGACATAGAATGGATCGTGGACATGGATTCCTTAAATATTGAGGAAGATGAGATAGATTGGGCATGATAAATGTGATTGAAGAACTATTTTTAGCTGGGATATAAGTTTTTTGATATTAAAGTAGTTTATTCTATACCATAATATCTACTTTTTCTGGATTCTAGAGATTTGTACTACTTGGTTTCACCAATATTTGTCTAGAAATTGTGAATATATTTGGGGAGGATTTCTATGCATGTGGTTTTTTCAATTCTTTAGGAGGACAGTCTAGATTATTCAGTGTCTTCTGGGATGTAGAATAATGATGGGAAATAATTTATTATTTGTATTTTAATCTATTATACTGATAAAACTACACAATACTATTATTTTCTTGATTGGTTATATTATGTTCACATCGTGGATGATTTTTTATAGTAGAGAGTTTAGTTTTATGATAATTTTGGATTGTATATGGAATTCATTATATAATGAGGATTAAATATCGGAGATAGGTGAGTAGATCCAATTATTTTCATGATAGATTAGTTTTTGGTTGAGATAGTGGGGTCTCAGTTAGAGGAGGTCCCGAAAATTGTTGTGGAGTTTCTGGATGTTTTACCCAAAGTGATTTTGAAAAAAACTCCTAATACAATCTTGAGTTCGGAATAGAATTTTTTATATGTTACTCACCCATTTCTATGGAACATTACTGAATGAAACCCATATAGTTGTGGTTGATTTGAATTTATATTGATGATCTGATGAAAAATGATTTATTATTGCTAGATTTTCACCATAAGGTGTTCTAATTTTGTTTTCTAAGAAGGTGTATGGTAGAAAGTGGTTATGCCTAGACTACCCGAGGATGAATAAGGTGACCATAAAGAATTGTTACCATATTTATATCTTTTGATCTGGTCTGAAAGTTATTTTTTATTAATAGTTTAAAAGAAAAACGAGGAAAAACAAAGAAATCCCTTCAAGGGGGACAAAAGTGGTGCAGTCCCAGGGCATCCCCTTGAACCACACATGAACACTCCAGGGGAAGGGAGTGAAGAATATCATAAACAACAAGAGAGTCCTCCCGTCTGCCCAAACGAGCCTGCGAGTCAGTTGCAAAGTTATCTTCTGTCCAGCTATGATGAATAAATGTTCCATGACTAGTTTCTTTCTTTCACCTTCGAATAATGTATTTCAGGTCCCAAGGAATCCCATAACATCCCTGCACCGACCTAACTAGGACCTTTGAATCATATTCAATATCCCTCACCTTCAAGCCCCTCCTCTTGCAAATCAAAAGGCCTGAAAGAAGAGCCCGAGCATCTACCATCAGGGAGTTACCAGGACCATAAAAAGCATTAAAGGTAACATACACCGAGCCCCAACAGTCTCGAAGTAAACCTCCACCCCTCATTACTCCCTCTAAGCAAGAACCATCGATATTAAGTTTCAACCCTTGGTTAGGTGGCTGCCACTTTATCCAAATTCCATCCCTTCTTTGAGGCACGCAATGTCTCCTAAGGAAGTTACACATCTCCACCGATTCCCTCCCCCCTTTAACCAAGGATAAAAGTTCCACAATGCGAGTTTTGAGCCTGATCAGGAGGAATAAAGAATACCTTTTAGAGCCTAATCTCACCTGATACGTGCCTCCCACAGGACCCAGCATACAACAACCATGATGATGGCCCTAATAGACTTTTCCATGGCCCTGTTATGTGTCCCCGAGAACCAGGGTGCCACAAACTCCGGACAGGTCCCATGCACTCCATCTTTAAGCGGTGAGTTGGGGAAGGAGGACCAAAGGAGGGAGGCCCATTTCCCTTGGAAGAAGAGGTGCATCATTGACTCAATACAAGGGAATTCACAACAGTAACAACGAGACGCCAAACAGATCCCTTTCTTCTGGATATTCTCCTCCGTCGGTAGTGCCCTATTAGTGACTCTCCAACCAGGAAGTTCATCCTCATTGGAATCTACTTGCACCAAAAAATCTGTCCCCCTTCCACCATGGGTCTCTCCCTCTAAAGTAACCTCTTGTAGTCGCGGGCACTGAAACTACCGGAAGCGGCCTCCGTGAAGCATCATACATCCGGTTCCTCACTCATCACAATATCTTCAAAAAGGTTCAATTGGGTGGGGTTCAACGCTGCATGAATAACATCATACCTGTTGCAAGCTTCCCTGAAAGACACATCAGTGGACAGGCAGCCTTCAACGGCCAACTTCCCATCCGCCCAGTTGTCATGGAAGAAACTAATATTCCCATTACCGATAATCCACCTTGAGTAACCATGCAACATCCCCATCTTATAAAACATACATTTGGCCAGTCTCGTCACACCATGCATGTTGAATTCCTCACCCCACCCGTATCGACCCAAGAAGAATTTTTTCCAAAGAGTCTCCCCTGTAATAATCTCCCATGCAAGACGTGCCTGTAAACCCAGGATAGAATCTTGGATTTCATGCAGATCGACGCCTCCTTCATCAACTGGACGCGCCATTTTCTTCCACGAGGCCAAATGATAACATAAAGGATTTTTTCCAATACTGGAAGAGGAAATTTGACATTGTGGTCATATCTCTCAGTATAAAAAACAAACCATATGTGATTATGGGTCTTTTGAACTACATATTTTGAGATTTTATTAAACTATTCATAGTCATGTTCATTGATGAAAAACTAATATAACTAATGTTTGAGAAGAAGAATACTGAGAAATGGAGGATCATTTTATAGACTCTTTGAAACCACTTGATGTATGGAAAATTTTCCAATTGTTCATTCAGGACACAAGAGATCCATTTTATGTATATGTGGTTTCTTAACTGGGAGTAATAGTGGATATAATGAGTTTGAGGTGGTTGTTTCATGGGAATCACCCAAGTGTGTGGTAGAGGTCTATATATTTCATGGACTTGTTATTTTTCATAATAGGTTTTTTCCTTATTACTCTATAATTGTATCCAAAATAATATCATTTACAAGAAAAAACCATAACTATATATAGACTGATCAATGTTAGTAAGAATTATACCTCCTCAAGGACTAGTCAGTCAGTTCCCTAATTATTCAGTTTTTTAAAGAGGGTGTGATATTTGAGGTTTTATATGATTCTTACCACTTGGGGCTGGGATGTGTATTGATTTTAAAATATAATGTGATATCCTATGGGTCAAGGTTTTTCTGAGCCCCCCCAATAATAATAAATACATCCATGATCTGAGACGGAAGTAGTGGTATTTTCGTTGAAGTTGTGGATACATTACCTCATTAAGGGAAGTTTTTTGTCTTTTGAAATAAAAACAACATAAGGTATATATTTTCTTAGTGTATACTAAATCTATATAAATGGTGGAGGATAGAGTTTCTCTTGGATTATGACTTTGAGATCTAATTTACATGAGGAAAGGGAAATGTGGTCACCGATTGCATTGTCCAGATGTCATGAGGAGATGTTTTTTGGGAGTTTTAAGATGTCTAGAGAGGAATGTTTGAGACTGTGGTGATTCATCCCAATATTGAATAAGTTAGTGGTAGGGGGTTTCTCTATCATATGACAATAGAATATTATCTGATATGGATGGTGGAAGAGTCTCAATAAGGATACTCAAAAGTTGAATTGATGTGGGACAATACCATTCTTATTGATACTTCATAGGGATGGTCTAAGGATAATTAGAACTATGTTATAATAAAGTGAAGTTTATTTTTTCCTCTTGTGTTACAAGAGGGTTTCCTCCTAGAGTTTCATAGATCACCAATAGCGGTACAACCTGGTATATATGTGGTGTATCATAACATGAGGAGGAAATGTTTGTGTCTTTGAATGTATTCATCATTAGAAGAGTTATTAATAATATTTCTATTTTATTAGTAGGGGAATGTAGGACCCCGAGTCCCTGAGTGGATGTGGTAGTAAATATCAATGTATTTTATCACTAGGATACCCTTTGATTAGGAGGAATATGATGCTATCTGGGTGATCATGGATTTAATGATTAATTCATCACCCTTTATAGTGTTTCAAGAGTCGAGTGTTGTGGATTTCACTAGAAAGAAATAGGTCTTTAATAGTGTTAGAAATAACCTTTATCAGTTTTTGATAAGTAATGACTACATGAGAGAGTTTAAAAGCCCTGGCCTTTTATCAACACTAAAAAAGTTCTGATAAAGGGGTACTTTATTAGAACTATAAAAGAACTAATAATTAGATCGTTTATTAGCACTTTTGAAACCACTGAAAAAGAAACCCTTTTCCAATGTTTTTTATTTGAATAAAATCTTTATTTTTCAATGATAATAAATGCACTGATAAAGGCTATTTTCTGAACACTTATAAAAGAACCTATAAAGTATACAATTATCAATTATTCTTACAGGGATGAAAAATGTGTCCATTATCAGTGATTTTAAAAGTGCTGATAAAGTGGTATACAACATTGTTCTGTAACATAAAACAATAGAACCACTATAATGTTCTGTAACAACACACTACAACACTCAAAACACACTGGATATCCACAAAAATTCCCAATATAATATTTCAATGAAAATAAATTTGAAATAATAAAATAATAGAAAACACTATATTATAGAAATTTCAAACATTGGTTTGTACAATTACATATTACAAATTATTACATACATTCAAAAACATTAATGTTCCTTTTTCTTTGATTCCTACCCCAACTCATGTAATTTCCAAAAAACATACCCTTACTAAATAAAAACAATGCACCTATATAAGAAAAAAAATTCTTATATTAGTAATAAAATAATGAAATAAATTAGCATAAAGTATTAATTTTACTAAAATTAATGTCAACTTAAAATAAAAATATGCATTTGGAGTCATACCGATCACACCATGCATCAGATTAAGGTTCGGTTGATTCCAACACAACTAAAATAACTTGTGGATCATTTTACTAAAGTATCAAAATAATATGATCATGTTTTCTTGGTTTTGAGTATGATAGTTTTCTTTTTTACTAAAATGTAATTTTAAACTGGAAACACACACTTTTGAATCATTTTGATCACATCGTGTATCATTTTGATGTGAAATGGGTTCATACATGTCAAAAATTACACATGACTCATTATACCGAATTATAAATAAAATTGAGCATGTTTGATAATATTTCAGTGAGTGACACTTTTTGAACTAAAATTACGATTTTAAACTGATAACGAACACTTTATGTCATACTAGGCACATCATGTATCAGATTAAGGTTTGACTGATTCTTATACATAAAAAATGAAATATGGATCATTTTTTTATTGTATCAAAATAATATGAATGTGTTTACTTGGTTTTGTGTAGGACATTTGTCTATTTCAGTAAATTGATGACAATTTTAAATAAAAAGGTCACACTTTTAGTCATACCGGTCACACCTTTCATAATATTGAGTTGTGGATGATTCCTACACATCCCAAATGACTTATGGATCATTATACTAAAGTATCAAAAAAAATTAGTGTGTTTCCACGATTTTGAGTAAGTCATTTATCTTTTTTAGTAAAATGTAATTCGAAACTCGAAGCACACACTTTTGACTCATTCCCATAACATCCTATCTCAGTTTAATGTGAAATGGATTCCTACATGTCAAAAATGAATTATGAATCATTTCCCTAAATTATCAATAAAATATGAGTGTGTTGGATCATTTTTTAGTGAGTGATATTTTTTGAACAAAAATATCAATTTTAAACTGATAACAGACACTTTGAATAATATTGAGCACATCATGTATCAGATTGAGGTGCAACAGATTCATACTAATAAAAAATGACTAATGGATCATTTTTAAAAAGTATCAAATCAAAATGAATGTGTTTTCTTGGTTTTGAGAAGAAAAGTTTTCCATTTTACTAAAATTGATGACAATTTTAAATAAAAAGATTCACATTAGGTCATACTGATCACACAATGTGTTGGATTGTGGTCCAGATGATTTCGACCATGCTTAAATTACTTATGGATCATTTTCCTTAAGTATCAAAAAAATATCAATGTGTTTTATTTTTTTCTTGAGAACGTCATATGTATTTTTTACTTAAATCTCTTTTTAAAATTGAAACACGCACTTTGAATCATATCGATCACATTGTGTATTGGGTTGAGGTGTGAATGATTATTATACATAAAAAATGACATATAAATAATATTCGTAAATTATTTAAACAATTTGAATGTGTTTTATCTTTTTTGAGTAGGTATGTTTTCCTTTTTTCGAAAACTGAAGTAAATTTTAAATAAAAATAGACACTTGGAGTCATACCGGTCACATTGTGCGTCGAATTGAGGTGAAACTGATTCATGAACGTCTAAAATCACTTAGGTACCATTTTATTAATATATTAAAACAATATTAATGTGTTTATTCAGTTTGGATTTGGTAAATTTTATATTTTAATATAATTGATGTCAATTTTAAATAAAGACGTAGTTACAATCATATAGGTCACACCGTGCATCGGACTAAGGTTTGGATGGTTCCTAAATGTTCCAAATCACTTATGTATTTTTTTCCTAAAGAATAATTACAATATGAATGTGTTTTATTTATTTTAAATATGTCACTTTTAATTTTTACTAAATTTTCATTTTAATTTTGAAACACACACTTTGACTTATAAGAATCACATCATGTATCCATTTGATGTGATAATGGCCCGTACATGTCACAAATGATTTATTAATATATTAAATAAATTATCAATAAAATCCAAGATAATTTTCTTGGATTTCTCCAAATAACACTTTTTAAAGTCAAATGTCAATTTTAAACTGATAACAGAAACATTGAGTCATATCAGGCACCTCATATATCAAATTAAGGTGCAACAGATTCTTATACATTAAAAATTAATTATGGATCATTTTTTAATGTGTTAAAAAAATATGTTTTCTTAGTTTTGAGTATGTTAATAGTCTTTTTTACAAAAATTAATTTCAATTTTAAATATAATGATGTACTTGGAGTCATACTGATCACATTGTGTGTCACATTGAATTGAGGCTAATTTATACACATAAAAAAGTCTCAAAAAATCATAAATATCAATGTTACAATGATTTCCATTGAATTTATTTGTCAAACTACCAACAACGAATGAAAATCTTCGAACAAACCACATCAACCCAAAAAAAGAATCCATTAGTATAAGATAAAAATATTCTATGTAACAGCAAGAATAATTAAATTAAATATAAATATGAAATAATAAATTAATTATATAGAATATTATTTTATTGTGGAAATATCAATATTACCTTTTTGATTGATCAATAGAGATAACATGAAATAAAGTGATAAATTTCAACATTATAGGGGTGAATGGTTTTGAGAGAGAAGAAGTATGTGGATGTTTTAGTGTGGAATGGCATGAAAGATCAAAAAATCACCCCAACTTGAGAAAAATAATCCACCTATATTAGAAAAAAGCATTATGTGAGTAATACTAAAAAGAAAAAAATTAAACAGAAATATGAAATAATAAATTTATTATATGGTAAATTATTGTACTGTGAAAACTTCAAGATTATCTCTATAATTGAGAAGAGGCAGCGTCATTTCTCTTCCTACAAAGGCAGTGGATTTAAATTTAAATAAATTGATAAATGAAACACAGTAGGGGTGAAATTGTTACAAGGTAGAATAATTCTGAGGATGTTTGTTTCTATAAAGACATGAATGATGGACAAACCACCCAAACTCGAACAAAAGAATCCACCTGTATAAGAAAACAATTATAATGTGAGTAATACTAAAAATAAATAAATTAAAAATAAATATGAAAAAATACATTAATTATATGGACACTGATTTAACTATTAAAGCATCAATATTACCTGTATAATTGAGTAGAGGATGTTTCATTGCTCTTCCTATAAAGGTAGAAGATATAACCTTAAAAAAGTGATAAGTGGAACATTTTAAGGCTGAAAAGGTTTTAGGGAGAACATGTATGTGGAAAATTTGGTGCAGAAAGGTATAAAAGGTGGGCAAACCACCCCAACTCGAAAAAAAATAATCCACATATTTAAGAAAAAAATTATTATGTTAGTTTAAATAAAAACAAAAAATTAAACTGAAATATGAAACAATACATTAATTCTATGGGAAATGATTTTACTATGAAAACGTCAATATTACCTCTATGGTTGAGCATAGAAAAAATCTTTTCTCTTCTTGAAATTTCAGGAAACATGGAAAAAAATCTTTTAAAATAAATTAATTTTTCATGGAATGATGAAAATTAAATCAATATTTTATTATTTTTTTGGATAAAATAGAGAAAGTATATCGTAACATTACCTTTACATCATTTCAAAGGGTTTACTTCATTATAGTTTGTTTATACAAGGGATAAGTAAGATCATCATGTGTAGAATACATTGTCTACAAGAGTAGTCAAACATTTAATTTAGATTATGTTAATGCAATAGAGAACATATAATATTACGAGGAAAACCATAATATATTAAAAGACAATTTTACCTTATTTTTAAAATCTTTTTCTTTTTTAACAGTTTCAAGGATTTAGTTTCTTTATCGAGAATCAAAATCCCCTTTATGTGGTACCCTCTAACATAAAATAAATCATTTATATTGAGACTGACAAGAACTGATTGTGATGTCTCAATGAAAGGGTCATTGTCGATTTAATTTTCATCTAAATCTATATTTGTTTTATTCGCCATCAGGTCAATCAACCAATTCTTGGTTGTTAGATCAGGGAAATAAAATACTTTCACTTCTTGTGATTCCATTATGAATGAATCATCTTTTCCCTTTAAACACTGACATTCAACCTCAAAAATCCCATTTCATCAACTTTCACTCCATTGATATTGTCAACCCATTTGTAATGGAGAAGCGACACTTGAAAAGATATATAGTCTAACTCATATATCTTATCGATAATGAAAAAAATGTGACATATTTTCATAAATTTTATTTTTATCCTTGGAACCAGAAATGTGCATCGCTTCATCCATAAGAATAAAACTATCACGACCCGATCCAACGGGGCTCGAGCCGCAACTCCCCAAGACCGCCTCCAATAGGCCAGGGGCTGGCGACCAGTGCCGAGTAGGCTATCACACACATGGGAGGAATTAGCCTAAGGTACCTATACACACACACCCACAAACACCTCCATGAAACAGTGCAGAGATACAGAAACTGAAAAGTAAAATCATGTATACAATCTATCCCAAACCAGAGTGCAACAACAAAAGTACAAAGGAAAAAACAGGGCCCACCAAAAGAAAACTACAAAGCGTGTCCAACCTTCTCTGAAGAAGGGGAACACTGCCACAAACACCTGCTGGAAATCTCCCTCGGCACAGCTCTGGTAAACACCCCGGTCAACTCACTCACTAAGCTCCGCCTGCTCCGGGTCCTCCTGGGACTCCGTCAAAAGGCATGTGGTCTGCACAAGACACAAACATGTGCGGGAAAAGCCCGAACAGGGGTGAGTATAAACATACTCAGTAGGCACCCCAAAAACCCAAAACCCAAGGGAGCAACTGAAAGGCAATAGTCCGCTCAACCTAGCCAGAGGGAACCCAGATGAGAGAGAAACTCCATCTCGTGACCATCCTCAGCTAAACACAACTAGTCAGCTCAGCTTAGCTCAGGTGTATGTCCAATCATACACCTTGAACAATCCAGATATACACAGCTCGTGCCACAAAGCCACAAGAGGTACCGAACTCATCACCATCAACTGCCCCCAACCAAGAGAGTACACCACAGAAACACTGTCAGACCAGATGACACTCATCCGAGAGATACACTCCATTAGGTCCCAAAAAAACATCTCAGATGCTCACCCGAGAGACCACGCTCGTCAGATAACATCATCGAGGAAACATCACTGAAACACCATAACCACCAAACTCCTCGGATGGGGAATCGCCGCTAGGGTCTGCTAGGGGATACCAAGACCTACTCCCGTATACGTAGCTCAAAGATAGGGGATCACTCCCAGGGTCCACTGGGGGATACCACGATCCGATCTGGAATACGTAGTTCTCACAGATAGTGGATCACACCCAGGATCCGCTGGGGGATACCACAACCCGATCTGGTGCTCGACAGAAGCATCACACTCAGATAAAGGATCATCGTCCATATAAAGATGGACACGACGATACCAGAACCCTATCTGGTATAACTCGCGATGTAGGGGATCGAACCAACGATGGCACAAACCTACCGAAACCACGCGCTGATTAGGGGATCACATAACCAACGATACCGCAACCCTACCGACACCAAGCGCTGAGTAGGGGATCGTATAACCAATGATACTGCAACCCTACTATTAACATCATGCTGAGTAGGGGATCGTAAACCCGACGATGCCACAACCCTACTGTGCACGACCCATCGCGTAGGGGATCTTGTCCCCGGTGATGCCAGAAACCCTTCGGGGTTAACCTGCTAGCTAGGGGATCGTCGCCTGTGAATAAGTGGTCACATCGATACCCAGAACCCGATCTAGGGTAAAGATGCTAGAGGATCCGCTCCGGCCCACCGGATGGATACCAAAACTCTAACAGTTTAAACATCCTATCGAGAGGATCACAAACCCATACGAAGGTTGTGATGCCACATGAACCCTCGTAGGAACGAACCATGGGAGAACCCTCAACAACTGCTGGTCCAAACGTCGCTAACCCGAGCGACCTACCACAACGCCACACCGTGCACCTCCTAGGCCAAAAAAGAGGCCACCATCACGTTCTACGCGAAAAAACACGCAGGATAGGCTGTTTACTCGCCCGAAATGGAGCACTGGTGAAAAAGGCACTATTCACCATAGCTAGCTCGTTCGGGGCCCACATAATGATTCCGAAACCCATCGAGCGGACCATACCACGACGATCCCCTCGGAAAAACAAGCGGAATCGACTACTCGCTCGCCCGAAACGGACACCCGGTGAAAAAGGTACTATTCACCGAAGCCAGCTTGGGTGAGGCCCATGCCTGGATTCCAAAACTCATCGAACGGATCACACCATTGCTATCCTCTCAGAAAAACAAACTGGATCGACTATTCATCCGCCAAAATCGGACTCCTGGTGCAAAAGCTGTGGTTCACCGCGAACGCCAAACCCCGGCCTCGTGGGGCCCGCACCCCGTTCTCAGTCCCAACACCCGGAAACTATCTCTAAATGTCCGTCGTACCATCAGGGTCTCAACGCCACTGACGACACGTCAATCAGATGCTCCGGGTAGAAGTTACAACGGCCCGAAGTCGTAAAATAATAAAACAATATTATTTTTTACGACATTTCTAGCTCCCGTGCCACGATCCCGATCCTTTAAATCCTTGAACCCACACCGGAGGGTTCACCTCCTCTTCAGGGTCTTGTCTCCGCAAACGGCACGCGAATCCGGCTCCCGGATTGTAGGTTATGCGGGTTTAAAGACCCCCGTATGGTAAAAGAGGCCGGACCGGCCACCGCCGCCAGCCCGGCCTAGCCGGCGGCCCTCCGCCGCGCGCCGCCGGCGAGCCCCCGCGGCTCCGCCGTGCGCCGGCGGTTCTTCCGCGGACCTCCGGGGGGGCCCCGGTGGTCAGTTTTATGATCTGGAGGCGTCTACACGACCCTTGGGACCCGATCTATACTGCTATGGCTTCAATTTGCAGAAAAACGCAGCAAAAATGGGATCGGGGGTTAAAACTCAAATCCGCCTACCTCGCGGGCAAAACGCCGACGTTCTGCCTTAGATCCGCACTTTAGAGCTTCCGATGTGCACTCCTAGAATGTCCACTGTCGAATTTCGAGCTCTTGGGCGCTTCGTTTGCTCGATTCGGCAGAGCGGCAGCGAAGAACGTCGAGAGGAACAATAAAAGAGGGAGGGGGGGAGGGGGCTGATATTTATATTAGCCGGCCGCCGACGCCAAACCCGCCTCGGACCCGACGTCTGATGCGAAAAAATGTAAGGTCACCCCTAGGGTAAACGCGTCGTACTGAACACAACGGTGCTCTCGGATTTTCCATCTGAGACTCCGTTCAGAAGTTATGTCAGCCGACGCTCGCACACTAACTTTGCTACTTATTTATGAAAACGCCCCTGGTGGCGTTTCTCATCGCAGGCCCGCGCCCGCAATGTTTACACCCCGCCTAGGGTAAACATCATGTTCCAGATGCAACCATGCCCTCCGATTTCCGTTCTGAGCTACCGTTTAGGAGATACCACGCCCCTGCCACGTGCATTGTATAAAAATATTTTATATTTTTATAAAATTAATTCCGGGCACACCGGGCCTCGGAATCGCACGCCGTCTTCGCGCCTAGCTCTAAAATTATTCCTAGAAATATTCCAAAGTCTGACAGGACCAAAAACCAGAGTCTCTACATCCTCCCCCCATTAGAACTTTTCATCCCCGAAAAGCCTTAAGTACAAGGAAAGCGATCAGACTCTCAACTCGGTCTCACACACCAGTGAGCTCACCAATAAAAACCCATGCCCGAACGTATAAGTCAGAGGGACTCATCCGCCACACCTCAATACTATCCGCTTTGGGCGGCACTGACTCGCCCGCATGGTTTTAATCACGTCACAAAAACGTGTCTCGGTGGGGGAAGGATCCCTCTTCCTCATGCATTCGAAGCATGCAGAACAACTCCCACACAGGGTCTTACCAACGCCCTGAATAAAACGCGAGCAAGCAACAAAAGGAAAGAGTACGACTAAATAGTGTCTGAAAAACTACTGTAGTAAGTAGAAAAGACACAAGGCGTACCTCTATCTATCTGCGGTGCCTCTGGGTCGACTGCCTCTAGGGCATGCTGCTGTCCTCGCCCTCGGCCACCAGCTCCCTGGGCTTGGCATGGACCACCTGGGGGTGGGGGTGGTGGCAACTGGTACTGCCTACCACCGCCTCCTGCTGCACCAGCTCCGCCGCCACGTCGGCCCCCATGCGGACCTCGTTGCTTGAGACGCTGCCTCTACCAAGGCGGTCAATCGACCGACTCCCTTTCAGCAGCACGTCAGGTCAGACAATCTCCAGCAAGATGTCCTCGACCGTCGCAAGCGTAACACCAACTCTCTTGCAGTTGACCAAAACTGGCCTACGAGCCCTGAGCCTCAGATCCTCCATTCTGGGGTCGTCTCTTGAAACGTCAACCATGTCATGACCCCTGAGTCTGTCGTCAGCTACCAGATGCTGATCCGACTGACAAAGTCTCAGCTCTCGAGTGCCCAGCACTAACAGGGTGAATCTGCTCAGCCAGAGAACTCTCCACCACCAACGCTCGCTCTAGCACTCCAGCATGTGTGGGCAGGCACAAGGAAACCACACCTGCTCGTATGTACCTGCGTAAGCCCTGCTCGAAGTTCCGAGCCCTAATGAACGGGTCATGGACCATATCCAGGGAGTAGCGCGACAGGTCTGTAATCCTCGCTGAGTACTCCGACACAGTCATGCTCTCCTGTCGAAGCTGCAGAAGCTCCTGGATCCGCACTGACCTCAGCCTCACCGGATAGAACTCTTCCCTGAAGAGCCGCTCAAACTCTGTCCATGTGAGTGTCTCCTCGTCATGGGACTGCATCACCAAACTCCACCATTGCCCGGTAGAACCATGCAGAAGGCTCCCCGCTAGGACCTCCATCTGATCTGGAGGTGTTCTCACTAGGCGTAAAACTTGGGTGACTGCCTCAAGCCAGTCATCAGCTTCCTGGGGGCCTGGATCACCCCAAAACCTCAGAGGTTTGTGCCTCTAGAAATCATGTAGCGCACTCAGCCTTCACTTAACCTCGTCCTACACCGCCGACACAATCAGTTGCTCGACAGGTGGTTTCTCAACCGGCAGACCACCTGGAGGTGCAACCTCATAACCTGCGCCCTGCTCCACAGTCTCTACATGGGGCTAGTCGTTAGTACAATCCTGCTGCGGAACTCTCGCGGGCTATCGTCGTGGAGACATCCTGAAATACAATCAAGACACACCACAGTCAAAGAGTATATCTGGAGAGCTGACTCAAGAAGGACAAGGAAAACCCCAAAACCCAGTCCTATATGATGCATGTACCATTATGTCCCTGCGACCAGTGTACGAATGTCCCAAGTCAAAAGGCAGGTTATCAGAGTCCTGGTGTATGGATACGTCAGCCGCCGCACCAACACTGGAGTCTCTGGCCTGAAAGCCGAACTCGAAACATCCTACCACTGCCGCTATGCAACCTGAACCAAGCTCACAACTAGACCAGCTATGCTCTGAGACCCCAAAGGTGGAACCTCCTCTGATAGCACTCTGTCATGACCCGACCCAACGGGGCTCGAGCTGCGACTCCCCAAGCACGCCTCCAATAGGCCAGGGGCTGGCGACCAACGCTGAGTAGGCTATCACACACATGGGAGGAATTAGACTAAGGTAACTGTACACACACACACACAAACACCACCATGCAACAGTGAAAAGATATAGATACTGAAAAGTAAAAGCACGCATACAATCTATCACAAACTAGAGTGCAACAGAAAAAGTACAAAGGGAAAAATAGGGCCTACCAAATGAAAACTACAAAGCGCGTCCAACCTGCTCTGAAGAAGGGGAACACTGCCACAAACACCCGCCGAAAAGCTCCCTCGGCACAGCTCCGGTAAACACCCCGGTCAACTCGCTCACTAAGCTCTGCCTGCTCTGGGTCCTCCTGGGACTCCGTCAAAAGGCTCGTGGTCTGCACAAGACACAAAAATGTGTGGGAAAAGCCCGTGCAGGGGTGAGTATAAACATACTCAGTAGGCACCCCAAAAACCCAAAACCCAAGGGAGAAACTAAAAGGCAACAGTCCGCTCAACCCAGCCAGAGGGAACCTAGACGAGAGAGAAACTCCATCTCGTGACCATCCTCAGCTAAACACAACTAGTCAGTTCAGCTCAGCTCATGTGTATGCCCATACACACACCTTGAACAATCCAGATATACACAGCTCACGACACAAAGCCCAAAGAGGTACCGACCTCATCACCAGCAACTGCCCCTAACCAGGAGAGTACACCACATGAACACTATTAGACCAGATGAAACTCATCCGAGAGATACACTCCATCGGTTCCCAAACAAACATCTCAGACACTCACCCGAGAGACCACGCTCGTCAGATAAAATCACCGAGGAAACATCGCGGAAACACCATAACAACCAAACTCCTCGGATAGGGAATCGCCGCTAGAGTCCACTAGGGGATACCAAGACCTACTCTGGTATACGTAGTTCACAGATAGGGGATCACTCCTAGGGTCTGCTGGGGGATACCATGACCCGATCTGGCATACGTCGTTCTCATAGATCGGGGATCACACCCAGGATCCGCTGGGGGATAACACAACCCGATCTGGCGCTCGACAGAAGCTTCACACTCAGATAGAGGATCATCGTCCATATAAAGATGGACACGAAGATACCGGAACCCTATCTGGTATAACTCACATTGTAGGGGATCGAACCGACGATGCCACAACCCTACCGAAACCACGCGCTGAGTAGGGGATCACATAACCAACGATACCACAACCCTATTGATAGCGAGCGCTGAGTAGGGGATCGTATAACCAATGATACCACAACCCTACTATAAACATCATGCTGAGTAGGGGATCATAAACCCGACGATGCCACAACCCTACTGTGCACGACCCACCGCATAGGGGATCATATTCTCGGTGATGCCAGAAACCCTACGGGGTTAACCTGCTAGATAGAGGATCATCGCCCGTGAATAAGCAGTCACAACGATACCAAGAACCCGATCTAGGGTAAAGATGCTAGAGGATCCGCTCTGGCCCACCGGAGGGATACCACAACTCTAACAGTTTAAACATCCCATCGAGAGGATCACAAACCCATACGAAGGTTGTGATGCCACATGAACCCTCGTAGGAACGAACCATGGGAGAACCCTCAACCACTACTGGTCCAAACGTCGCCAACCCAAGTGACCCGCCACAATACCACACTGTGCACCTCCTAGGCCAAGACCGAGGCCACCATCGCATTCCACGCGAAAAAACACTCAGGATAGGCTGTTTACTCGCCCGAAACGGAGCATCGATGAAAAGGGCACTATTCATCATAGCTAGCTCGTGCGGGGCCCACACAGCGATTCCTAAACCCATCGAGCGGACCATACCATGGTGATCCCCTCGAAAAAATAAGCGGAATCGACTACTCACTCGCCCGAAACGGACACCCGGTGAAAAAGGTACTATTCACCAAAGCCAGCTCGGGTGGGGCCCATGCCTGAATTCCGAAACTCATCAAATAGATCATACCATTGCGATCCTCTTCAAAAAACACATAGGATTGACAATTCATCCTCCAAAATCGGAGTCCTGGTGCAAAAGCTGCGTTTCACCGCGAACGCCAAACCCCAGCCTCATGGGGCCCGCACCCCGTTCTCAGTCCCAACACCTGGAAACCATCTCTAAAAGTCTGTCGTACCATCATAATCTCAACGCCACTGACGGCACGTCAATCGGACGCTCCGGGTAGATGTTACAACGGTCCGAAGTCGTAAAATAATAAAACAATATTATTTTTTACGACGTTTCTAGCTCCCGGGCCACGATCCCAAACCATTAAACCCTCGAACCCACACCGGAGGGTTCGCCTCGTTGTCAGGGTCGCGTCACTGCAAACGATGCGTGAATCCGGCTCCCGGATTGCAAGTTATGGGGGATTAAAGACCCCCGTATGGTAAAAGAGGCCGGACAGGCCTGGACCGGCAGCCGCCGCCGGGCAGCGGCCCTCCGCCGCGTGCCGGCGGATCTTCTGCGGACTGCCGGGGGCAACCCGGTGGTCCGTTTTACAATCCAGAGGCGTCTACACGACCCTCGACACCCGATATATACTGTTACGACTTCAATTTGCAGAAAAACGCAGCAAAAACAGGATCGGGGGTTAAAACTCAAATCCGCCTACCTCGCGGGCGAAACGGCGACGTTCTGCCTTAGATCCACGCTCCAGAGCTTCTGCTGCGCGCTCCTGGAACGTCCGTCGTCGAATTCTGAGTTCCTGGGCGCTTCATTTGCTCGATTCGGCGGAGCGGTGGCGAACAACGACGAAGAACGTCAAGAGGAATGATAAGGGGGGGGGGGGGGGGGCGCTGATATTTATATCAGCCGTCCGCCGGCGCCAAACCCGCCTGGGACCCGACGCCTGATGCGAACAAAATTAAGGTCACCCTTAGGGTAAACGCGCTGTTCTGAATGCAATGGCGGTCTCAGATTTTCCGTCCGAGACTCCGTTCAGAAGTTATGTGAGCCGACGCTCGCACACTAACTTTGCTACTTATTTACGAAAACGCCCCTGGTGGCGTTTCTCACCGCAGGCCCGCGCCCGCAAATTTTACACCCCACCTAGGGTAAACGGAACGTTCCGAACGCAACCATGCCTTCATATTTCCGTTCTGATCTACCTATTAGGAGATACCACACCCCCGCCACGTGCATAGTATAAAAATACTTAATATTTTTATAAAATTAATTATGGGCACACCGGGCCTCGGAATTGCACGCCGTCTTCGCGCCTAGCTCTGGAATTATTCCTAGAAATATTCCAAAGTCTGACAGGACCAAAAACCCGAGTCGCAACAAAAACCACTATTTTTCATCATACTGAAGTCATCGTGTTGTTTTTTGTTGAACATATAACCATTTATTACAAAAACTTATGTAAGAGAGAACACTTTCATTTGGTCCTCTGGAAAGCTATTGAAGTTGTTCGGCAATTTAATTTGGATTTTTAGATAACTTCTCATACATTTGGTCTTTGACCTATCCTATAAATTGTTGATTATGTGTATTTGATATCCATCCTTAATCCGTTGAATGATTTATTTCTCTAATAATTGTATTTTGGTATTCAATATATGGATCAACATCTTCGGTATTATGTACTATGTAAAGGTGAACTTGCTTCTGCTTTTTCAAGATAATTGTACCAACATCTCTTCCGAAAATCCCTTTATCATGAAGGTGTTCATTGTGTTGGGAGTTTGGGAGACCAATGATTTCAATATTTGATAGTTAATTGGTACATAATTCAATATCTTCTTCCAAAATATATCATTTTGAAATAAAACCTTCTGGGAAACTTCAATTATTGACATACCATTTTAAAATTTTCATATACCGTTCAATGAGGTACATCCATTTCGAATGGATATGACCATATAGTTGAACCTATTTAACCAAGTGAACCATTAGGTGGAAAATATTACAAATAATGATGGTGGAAAGAATATCTCTAATTAACATATATCACTAAAGTTTCCTTATTCATTATGTGAAAATTCATTGGGTCTACAACATTGCTACATTTGGATTTGAAAAAGAAGCAACATATGCTTATGGTATGTTTTAAATTTTGAGTCAGAATGAAATTGAAGGAAACATGCATTAAATGTTACATAAAAATGATACAGTCATGTCATTTTATCCCTTTTTACTTGAAATTAGTCATTGATATGAAA
This sequence comes from Viscum album, assembly GCA_963277665.1. Lineage (NCBI taxonomy): Eukaryota > Viridiplantae > Streptophyta > Magnoliopsida > Santalales > Viscaceae > Viscum > Viscum album. The sequence continues at coordinate 2,128,511,730 of OY728155.1, read as the reverse complement.
TTATTTATATTTGATGAATACCCTTGTGGAAAATTTATAATAGAAAGGAAAAAAGAAAAAATTCCAATTTTTCATGTCTGGATAGATTGTAAGCTGGTGGAGGAAGAAAATTCTTCCTTTTACCATTCACCAGTGCCAAATCTTCACATATCCCTATTTTAAGCAAGTCAACCCAGTCTTGATTATATATTTGGTTTTTTCATGAACATTTAGTAATGTTCCGATAACACTATCAAGTACATTTTTTATGCATGCATGAAATAAATAAAATTTCTAACATGCAACCAATTCCAATAGGATAATTCAATGAAAATTGGTATATTTTTCCTAACTAATTTTGTTATGTTTTTGAAAAATGATTTACCGAAAACAATGTCAATATTTTTTAGTTTATTGTATAGTCGATCTCCCATTACTAGTGATAGTGTTGTACCTTGTTCGATATTCCCATTGAATTATTTTATCTAGGATTGGTATTTAGGTCGTTAAGGTAAAAATGTATGATGTTCTACAAAAAAAGTCTTCAAGTAATGTTTTAACCGAACTAAGTAAGTTCATTTCAAAAAAATGGGAGACCCCAACATTCTTTAAATATTATAGCCTAATAAATTTCAATAAGAAGGAAAGTCATTTCACATTTTGTACAACAGAGGCCTAAATGTGACTTCTTCATATATATGAGCATCATAAATTCAAACACCTGTATCCCACATCAATCTCAGATATTAGATCAATATATCCAAATAGACATCAATATCATTACCAGGTTTCTTTGGTCTAAGATAAGTAGAGACAACATAATGTATTTATGCTTCATGCATAACCATGGAGGAAAGTTTTAATTTTCTAACATGACTGACCATGTACTATTAGTAATACTGTGTACAAAAAAAAGGAAAAATTCAATATATATAATGAAAGATACATGTTTCTCAGCACATTTCAAAATTTAGGAAACTCATAATCAATTTTCTTCCACTAAAGAGAATCTTCTAGATAATATAGGTTCCCATATTTAATTCTTGTATGTAAATTACATGTTAATTATCTCACAGTTTCCTTAAATCAACTGAGTCTTCTAAACCATGGAATGATGGGAAGATACCATACACATATTTAAGGACTTGGTTCATTTTTCTCGTATTTATCTGTTCCATAATAATGAAATTTTATGAGTAATTCATGGCCCTTACAAAAAAATATCAAATCATATTGACAATATTGTATTTTTTTAGAGATCATGAACATTGAAAATAACATTAGTTAACATCATATGCTCGACATGGTAGTTTATTTTCTACTGGTAGCATATCAATCCAGAGACCAAGTATTTCCGTAAAGCTTGTGTCACTGTATCTGATGCCAGCTTTCAAATTATATAACTTTAATACATATAAAAATGTTTTTTATTTAGTACAATCGACATACAATGGTTTATTGGAACAACTATTTAACTCCTAAAAAATCCTTGTACAATCCGGAATTTCATCTTCAATTTCCATTTTCATTTTTTCATGTGATCTCCATCATCATTTATAATGGTATTTATATGAAATGAATCGTAAACCACTATGTCATCCCAATCAGTGTCCACATTAACATTTTCCCATGTTTAGTAAATAATTTATAGCTTTGATCTATTATATGAAAAATAAAATATTCCTCCATATATTCCAGGATAATTTTCCTTGAATAACAATAATGTAAACTCATACATATTATTTTAGAAGGGTCTTCTGCATGTTCTTATTTAAATTTAAGGAACTCTTTAACTCCATATTCATACTTGTTTGTCAAACTATTTGCATGCATCTATTTTCAATTCATATCCATCTTATTGGGTTTATAAAAGATTAATTTTATATAGTATATAAATAAATACAAATTAGATTTTAATTATCATAGGTGAATGTTATAGAAAATTTTAATAATGGAAACACAACATTTTTTTGTTTGAAAGAATTTCAGTAGGTTGATGAAATTGGGAAATTGGATTTAAGACAATAATTAATCCACTATAGAAGGTGTTATCCTATGAATCCATTTAATGGATAATGTTATAATAAGCTCATCCTCATTTAATTTCCCATGATCCATACCCATCCTTAATGTTTATAGGTAATGCAGAAAACATATCTATTATTTCATCACATTAGATCCACATGAGATGTATATTTTTATCTATCACACATTAATGAATGGGTATTTTAGAAGATGAAACTCGTTATTAATTATGTAGGAACCCCTCCACCACCCTTTTAGAAAAAGAACTAAAATTATGACCCCTAAATATAAGCTACAAATAATATTTATAATTCTCCTCCATTACAATTTATAGAGGTCCTAGTCTCAATAAGATGTCCAAAATTATATAATATGAAGAAATATTTCAACAGAAGATATGATTTCTTTTATGTAATTAACGTTTTATTATATTTATATTCCATTTAGCGCTTCAACTAAATTTTCCTAATACTAATTTACCACATTAATAAAAATAATAATATATATACTTATATAATAAATATATTATAATCAAATTAAATTCATGTTAGTTCTCATCTATTGATGATTACATGTTATTTTATTATGTCAATTTAACCACCATAATGAAGGATGATATAAAGAGATCGCACAGAATATTATGAACACATAATTAATTTTTTATTTGATATTTATAATGAATGGATTTTTGTTTATGGTTCTATAAAGGCAACATGACAATTTAACCCATTCTTAATAAAGAATCTTGTGTTTTTAATAAATCACTAAAATAAGCATGTTATAGATTCCCTATTAGAGAGCTATACCTAAAAAATCCATGGAATGAACATGGAACATATTAAATCAAACTTCGACAATAATTATAATAGAATTAATATTAAGAAGAAGATGAAATCTTGAATATGGATTAGTGAACAAGATCAATACATAGAAATATGTAATGAATAATTTGAACTATTATAAACTAATGATCATTATAAATGAAAAAAAGGAATTAATCTTATTGATAAATATGGGGTATTGATGTAGATAGAATAATATTACATAAGCTTTGGACCGAAAATAAATCAGGACAACGTCAAACAAGAAATAAACAAATAAAATAAAAATACACCAAGAAAATCGTAAGGCCTAGCTCCCAAGGTTAATGAAAATATACTTTGGAAACCATAACTGAAACTGAACAAGTAATGTCCAATGATGTTTTAGCAATTGGAGGATGTCAAGTGGTGTGATTTGAGATTTCATTAATCAAGGAGGAGAAAAAATAGTGTGTGGCCTCCATGGAAAGATTCTGATATCACGATAGGTTTACAAATGGTGAGGGGTTTTTAAACTGATTAGGATACTTTTATGAGTGCTTACACATAAAAATTGATAAACTGCCAATTTAGCTGGTCTTAAGTTATACGTGCTGATAAAATGAATATTTATCAGCACTAATGTTTTAGTGCTGATAAACATTGATTTTATCAGTACTTTTTTAGCATTGATAAAATCTAATATTTATCAGTTTGAAAAAAGAATAGATAGATACCTACCTTTTATAACATCTTATTACTCAAGTGATGATAAATTATTTATGATCATATTTATAAATAAATAAATATATATATATAATTATTATAAATATAAATATAAATTTAGTAAATATATTCCTTTTTAAATACATTTATTATAATTTTATAATTATTTATTTAAAATTATAGAAATATTTTCGAAAAATAATATTTATACTTAATTTTAAGTTCATGCAGATTAATATATGTTAAAAATGAGTGAAATTGTATAAATTAAAAATAAATACACTTTACCAATATTGAAAAAATGGGTATGTTCTGATTTTTTCCATTGTATATAAAAATGTATTAATTATGTACCTGAGAATCAATATAACACAGATTTGATCTATGTTAAATTGAAAACTCGAATAAAAAATTCAATTATATGTTTATTACACTATGAAGGTAGTTTTAATTTTTAATTATAAACCATTATTCACTAAATATAGAACTATTTAATGTAAATCACATAAATAAATTCTAATATATAAATCGTATTTATATACATTAATATATATATATATATATATATATATATATATTTAATATATGAAATTTATTAATATTAATTATCATAATTATCTAATTTATAAAATGTTTAATATTTAATAATGTGTAATGAATTTATTCATTTTTATCAATAATTATTTAATTTTTAAAATTTTGAATTTTTTTTGTAAACTAATTTTTTATTTATTATTTATATAATAATTTCATTTTAATTATTATAACCTTCATTAGTGCAAGAAAGCAATGATAAAATCTATCTTTATCAACGCTAAAAATAAAGAACTGATAATTGGTACCCTTTATCAGCATTAACAAAAAATCACTGATAAAGGGTACCGATTATCAATGTTAAAAATAAAGCAACGATAAAGCTTCAATTTATCAACAACAAAAAAACACTAATAAAAGGATAAATTTATCAGCACTACTTTAGTACTGATAATGATGCCATTCATTAGTGTTTTTTTATATCTATGATAAATACTAGCACTATTAAACACTATTTTTTGTATTAGTGTTTGCTGATGAGATGTTATGTTGATTATGCTTTGAGGGTTCATGGATCTTTGAGGACTATCATTTCTGACAATGACACTTGGTTTACTATGTGAGTTTGGAGGGAATTGTTTGCTTATTTTTCTCTTGATTACTCATTAGCTCTGATGTCCACCCCAATATGGATATGAAAATGGAGCATTCCAACAATGTACTAGAGGATATATTCCATATGTGATTCTTAGATTTCAGTGGATTTTTCAGGAGACACATACCTCAAATTGAGTTTTATTATAATTATTGCGATTACTCATCCAATGGTATAACCCCATTGAGTTATTTTAGGTGATTCTGTGTCGATAACCATTAATATGGACAAAATAATAGAGTAATCATTTCTTGGTCCTCATGTTGTGTGAAGAACGACATAGAATATTTAGGTGGTCAATAAGAGGACGAATCTAGAACATGACTTCTATAAATCTTATGATGGCTAGAGAAGAATACTTCTGGAGTTTCAGGTTGGGGACCATGTTTTTCTAATGGTTTCCCATCGATCAATAAATAATGGTTTATTTTGGGGAGAAATATCATGCCCTAGTTCTTCAGATATTTTAAGGTGTTAGGGTATGTTGTTGATGTGGATTATTAGTTATAACTACCTCTATATAAGAACAATGTTCATGATGTCTTCCACATGTCCCTGATTTTCTGGTATATTCATGATTATTACCATATCATTGAATGGGGAAGTTAGATATCATGTATAATAAGATGTTCATAGAATGATCAATCAAGATTCGAGACCGTTAAGAAAAGTTGTTATGATGGAACAATATAACCGAGGATTGAGTTCTATACAGGCATGAAGGTCTGGAGTAGAGTACACGAGAGAGAGACTTGTAGAAATGTTCCCATCATACAACATTTATTATTCTTTAATGTTTTTTATGTGTTGATGATAGAATTTTTTGAGGGGATTTTTTAACCTTTATCTATTATGATTTAAGATCCAATTCTTATTCATTGAGGCATGGTTTTATCCTTGTTTAATATATATCTTCTTGGGGACTATTGATTGTTTGTTGTTTGATTTCATGATTTGGGGTTTTTTGTTTATACAGGATGAGAACCATTTGATAGGTATCTATTTTAGAGATTCCAATATTCCATTCATTTAAATTTTTTATTCCCCAAGGATTTAGGGGATGGATTTGTTCCTTGGGCCATTATTGGATCACTGCACTATGGTATTTTTCATGGTAGTGATTTTTTTGGGATTTGAGGTCATGGGTTAGCCATTTTTTTGGATTTGGTCAAATCTTGGGTGTTTTGAGTTTGCCTCGTGGTACTTGTTGCACAATGACAAGGGAAATGACATTAGTAGAAATTTTGGTGGCTATATTTCATGGGAGTTGTTCCTATGTAATTTGAGTAGTTTTGAAAGACCTAGGTTGTGTTTTATGCTTATCCTGGTACATGAAGGGATCAACTATATATCATGTTGATTTGGAGCTCACCACGTGATGGTATTTATGTTGGTGAGGTGGAAATGATGATGGACTCCCCCCTATGATGTTGTAGGAGGTCGTGGTGGCTTGTTGATAATTTGAAACACCTTTCACCACAAAGTGGTAGATGGAATGGTTCCAAAAAAATGATTTTAAATAGAGGTTTTAACATGTGAGAGAATCAAGTGAGTTAAGGATATAATATTTGGGGAATCCAGATCTCTCTTTGACTAAAGTCACCACAATCGTTTTAGGTGTTCATTAGGACATGGAAGAGTATAACATAATTCAACTATTAATGGTGGTTAGATCTACCATGGTTAAATTTCCCTTTTCCCCCTTCAAGAACTGGATATATTATAGGCCCTCACATCCCCTTCAAGACATCCATTTGAGATATCTAACCCTTGTATATTTGGATTGTTTTGATATGTATTGAGGTATTATCTCCCTAATATTTTACCAATTTTCATGACTTCATTCCTTTGAGGAGGATTACAATAGTGCAAGGAAATTTTTTTTGTCATTTTTCAAATATTAATTTATAATGGAATATATTTAATAGTTTTTGATAGTTTTCCATTCAATTTTTGTAATGTTCAATCCATGGATTCCTATGATGTGAGTGGTTGTTCTCATATATATTATAATTGGAGTATATGATTCTAATTCACTCCCTTTTAATTTAAATTTATGATATTATAATTTTTTTCTTTTTTTGGGTGAAAATTATATGTTGACATAATGAAGATAAAAATCCAAAATTATGAAATTAAAGGGAATAGTGTGATTCCCATATTGAGACTAGTTTTTCATTTAAATTGGTGTTATTGTTTCCTTATCCATTATTCTTATTTTGTGAGTATAAATTTTAGTGTTTTAGTTTATCACATATCAACCTACTGAGGCCCAACCAAGGGAATTGGAATGCTATAAGTGATACCCCAAGCCCACCTTTAACTATCTCTGTGAGGGTAACAAGCACTATGTAGGCATATTCCACACATGTTAGAACCTAACATATTATTACATAAAAAAAATAAAAATATACAACACAAAAAAGTCACAAAATATATTATATATATATATAAATATGGTCACCTATACCATCAACTATTGATACAAAAAATACTTGTCCAATTAGATGTCCAAAAAGTTCTGATAGAATCAACTCTAAACAAGCTTTGCCAATCCTATTTTCTTAATTCCATATCCGATTATGGATCATCTACAGCAACAAAATACCTATAACCTGAAGGAATTTTTAGGGGTGAGTATAAACATACTCATTATGATAAATCAAAAACCATAAAGGGATCAAGAAGGAACAATCAACTTGACTCCTCAAACTAGTGTTAATGAAGAGGAGGATAATATGGAAATCCAAAAAAATTCAACTAAATGAATCTAGAATTATGTAGTATCCAAATAGAAGTTATTACGATCAATAGAGATATTATAATATATTAGAGTACTCATGGATGAAGATAAATCATATCCATTAATTCTAGAATCCTCAAAAACCACTACACACAGGTAGATGGTGATGATCAGAACAATGAAGAATCCGTTAAGCCTGATATTGATATCCAACCACAACATCACCCACAAAAATAAACTTCATGGGGATGAGGAATTACAATCCATATGGTAAGGTCTAAAACCTATAACCAATCAAAAAATATATGGATTACCAGGTCTTGAGTAGTAATTCTCAAAAAAATTGTGGCTATTCCATTAGATGAATCTTGAGGATAATACCACATAACGATGGATGAAATACCTAACTCTGTTAGAGGATCGTTGACAAATCTGAGGTCTATGGATGGGAAACATTCTACTCTGATGGATTATCCCCCTCCCGTATGAGCTCCATAGATAGGTTTAATTCTACTTGATATATTGATGTTACATCCCTATAAATGTGGGTGAAATTTATAACATTATTTGATTCCACAAATGAAGGATCCAAACCATAAACACATTTGGTTACAATATGAACTCTTTAAAAGAATTGTAGTCCCAAAAGGTGAAATGCCAACTTCACCATTTTTTTATGATGGGAAATCCTTGACTAACCAAATTATATAAGGTCACTATGAACTAAATGATGTTTAACATGGGTACATGATGCGATATCCCATGTCGGTATCCTATATATGTTATGTCATTCCATATGGAACATCTCATCCAAATTATATGGTGTACACAAGGGGCACACAATTAGAAATATTCTAATGTTGAACTTAGTGTGTGCCTATTTTGATCAAGTTGTTTTATTCTAAAAACACATGGGGTGTGTCCTAATACAAAAAACATGTGTTTCTATATGGTTCCCTAGGTATGTACATGTGGTACATGCCAAACTGGTCAGGCAGGGTCACATAGTGTGTGACTTAGTAACACAACCATATGATATTTAAATTGTCCATAAACCCTAGAAGCCAAAACAAGGATACATATGATTTTTTTCTTCAAAACTACATTCTATTTAGTAGCAACTTTTACCAAATATGACAGAAGACATGTAACTTACAAATTTGTAACATGCTTCATCTATTTTTCCATGAATCCCTAAATGTTGACTCTACATGTTGATCATCATCAATTCCTCACTGGAAGTTATATTTTGGATACAATTCATTATAAAATCATAGTGGCATCATCTATTATGGACAGAATGTCATCCCACACAAACTTACTCATGAACCCATTGTCATATGAAAGTCCTATGAATTTTGGTTTTCATTATTGAACCATAGTTTAACTAGAATCTACTTGGAGATATAATCACAAATGACCAAAATAATTAATAATAAAAGGAAAATAAAAAATTTTCTTCATCCATCGTTGAACCACTAAGTAATCGAATGTGGAAAAGGAAAATACATATAATGGATGGTGAAATTCAAAAAGCATAAAATTGAATAATCCTCAATTTCCATTTGAAAATCTACCATAAATCATGATATATTTAATGAATATGAAATGGGTTACATAATTTTTCTATGAATGATAATAATTAAATCCATAAATATGATTATAAAATGAAATTTACCATCTTGGAGATAATTATTTTTGGATTAGATTTTTAGGAAATAATATGAAATAATATCAATTTAAAAAAGAGTTGAAATAAAAAAATCAAAGCTATACCATTTTGTAAATTCACCAATGATTGAATATTTTGGTGAAATAGTTGGTTCATTTTTCATGTCCATCAATATACATCAATTCACGTCATTATAGATCCAATCTTGTATATTGATTCATCGTCACCACCCCATGTTCATCCTCTCCTCTCATATCTCTATGGTTTTTAGAGATATATGGGGATAAACATAGAAATTATAGAAAATTAGTATTAAATTGATGATCATTCGGTCATACATTAATTAATTTTAATCCATTAAACCATTTAAAATCATCAAAAGCTACCCAATATTGAAGAAACACATGTTAACTAAAAAAATATTATTACAAGGGAAAACCCCTTATTCTAAAATCTATAATGGTCTCGTTTTCTCAATATAAGGTCCTATTTTAGAGATATCAATGTTTTTTTAAAAATAAACATATAAGCCTTAAAAAATAATATTTTTGTTATATAATTTCCAAATGTTCCTAATATTTTATTTTATATAATGAATTCAACCTAGGGTAAACCATACGTTCCAGAACTAATGGAACCCTCATAATTTTTTTTAATTGTTTACAGCTCGGTTAGAATGACAATTTTTCCCTTATTAAAGTCTTGAGACATCAAAACTAAATATTGAGTTGAGTCCCACTCAGTTAAAAACCTCACACATTACAGTATCCCCGCCATATGAATTATTATCCATGAAAAGAAAAAAATTACAGATAACATGTTAATTCGCTCACTATCCTTTCTATTCTCATCATGATTTAGATAATTACTTCAAACCCATTTTTTTAGATAAGATTTTTTAATTTAAAATTTAATAAGCCATTGGGTTTATTTTATATTTATATCAATATTGATCAGATTCCTACACCGTTAGTTTCATTGGAAATACAAGATGATTATATTCTTTTTATCATTTTATGTTTAATAATAAATAAGTTTATTCGATGGAGAAATATTATCTTATATTGTTACTATTTTTCAGTGAAATTACAGTTTTATAGTTTATCTCACCTAAATATTTTGATGATATCTCAATAAATATGAAAAATACTCACAAAAAACATCTCATGATTGATATCAATGATATTTATGAAAATTAAATTAAATTATAAGGATGTGTAAATTAATTTCGCTCATGCACTCTAAATTCACCAAAACTATTTCAACTTCTTATGTATTCTATAATATTGGATTTTTGATGGTTTCTATTTTTAAATGTCTACATGAGATACTAATTTCCAAATCATGTGAAACATGGTTCTATGGATTTCTAATAATCATATATTGATTTTGTTAATTTACATAGATGGATGAAATGGATATTTTCATGGTTATTAATGTATTTTACATTCTATGACATTTTTGGGGAGATGTAGTTTTTTCTAGATTATTATTGCTTATATTTTTCGATGATATAGGGAGATGAGTATGTTATATTTAAGTGATTCTTAATCCATTATAAATGTACATGAATTTCCTAAATATAATTATTTTTTTCCATATGTTGAATCTATTTTTAAAATTCTCCGTAAAATCTGAGAAGATTCTATGATTTTTAGTTTTATTTAGGTCACTCATCCCTATATTGAAGCTAAATGTATAGTTACAAAACCCTAGGTTTGATTAAAATTATGGTTGTGAATCATAGAAATATGTGAATTTATCCCCCACATTATAATTTTTATATCTCTATTCTTTTTCAAATATGAACCTCATGTTTCCACACCAAAAGTGGAGATCAATCTATTATATATTTTTAAAAATTTCCATTTATAGATATTTAAATAAAACTTGGTTCTTCATTAATAGTACTATTAAAGAATCTCCCCTTGCATTTTAGATTTTGAGAATATTCTAGAAAAATTAATAGTAGATCTTACTGGTTTTCAAGATTAACGAAGAAGATGAGATATAATGTTTAGAATTGAAACTCATTATATTATTATAATGTATTTAATAATGAAAATAGAATAACGATGTTTTCATTTGAAAAAATTATGTAGAAAAATTTAATGTGCCATGAACTATATAATATGTTAATTTTTTGTGTGGATATATCACACAATAGAGGATCATGACCAGCTTTATCACACATGTTTGAGAGATATTACCTCTCAAATTGAAGAAAATGGAGAATACCATCACCATACATGAATTGTATGTTGTGAAATCAACCTAAAATGTAGAAAATAAGTTTATAGTCTAATTATAAGCATGAAATAGGAGAATCCCATTGTATGAATAGAACACCACATGCATAGAAGAAGATCTGAAAGACATTGAACTGGAATAAATTTATACATAAATCTTGGTAACACTCAAACAGAGATCCATTTATGCTTGTTTATCACATGTATAAAAGAGAAGGTGTATGATATCGAAAACAAAAGCATATGTATATTAATGGAGGGTAACTGTATGATAACTCAACGATATACCAAATGGGATGGTCATGATTCTAATAAATATGATAAAATATGGGTGTCATATGATGAATGTGAGATCACCAAATAGATAATAGAAGTTGTCTCAGACCCATAGAGGATTCCATGAATGAACCCCATATATAAACCAATCATGAAAAGAAAGTATTTGAGAAATATTATTTTTATATTAGACTATGGTATTATAGATTATCATAAAATATGAGAATATTGAAAAATTCGTATATTTTCAATGTAGGTTGCGATACTCTATTTTTTCATATTATTAGTATTTTTCCTTCTTCGTTTCTAACATGATTATTCACATTGGTTTATTAGAAATATAAATTGTCTTAAAATCTAAAAATTTTGATGGATGTTTTTTTGAATATTTGGTGTAGAATTTAAATAGAAAAATCATTAGATTATTTTAACACCATTTTTAAGAGAAGTATAAGGATTCAGGGTTATTTAAATCCAAATGTATCAATTTCCATATGGATACTATTTTAATATTTAAATGATTATTTATACTATTTTATAGAAATATTTTAATGGTTATTTGAATCTATTTCAAATGTTACTTTGAATATGATGTTATAATATCATATGAATTTGAATTAGTTTTACTTAGTTTATTTATAATGTTTTATTTTGAATATGAAATAATTAAACTACTCCTCAATATTCATATAGATACTTATAGAAAATATTGACTCTGAATATATTTTTTGAATGGTTAAAAGGGATAATAAGAAAAACTCATGAATAACTATTGACTTTATGAAAATAATAAGTGTTGTAAAGTTTTTATTCTACTATTATAAATTTTATGAAAAAGAGAAAACAATTCTATATACATCATTGTTCTCTATCATTGAAAAGAAGACTAAAACCCACTGGAATTTGTAAGTTTATTTATTGTTTTTTAAATATTAAGAATATTTCAGAACATTAAAGAATTTATTTTCTACTATTATTTATTGAAGATCAAACCATATGTATGTTTCTACTATAATAGTGTTATGAATCTATTTCAATTATCAATATCTCATCTTTTTAAAAAAAGTATTAACTGATTGTACTCAGTCTTGGAGGAGTATTATATCATCATCATAATATATGGGTATCATGGTTCTATATAAATAATCCTTAAGTACCTATAAAATAATTTTTTCATGGAATAATCTACCTACACTCAGTTGTCAGGGTCTATGGGAAAATAATATTTTTGGTGAAAATCACCAATCTCATAGTGGGAGAATGGGTGGAGTGAACTATGAGATTTTTGTCCCTGAAAGAACTATACATCACCATGTCATGTTAACTTTTTTTTCTTTTTAATGTTATTTAAGATAAAAGGAAAGGATCACTCAAATTCAAGAGGCATGATTTTATTTTTACTTGTTGTTTAAAAAGACACAATACTACCACCTCTTATGCCTTTATCATCATCATTATGAAAAAAATTGTTATTAGAGGTTGATCTAGTTTGGAGAATATTGAAGAGTAATTTGTTTCCTTTACAATTTTGAGTTAGTTATACTCATAAAAAAATTCAATGGTTTTTAAAAGATAAGTTATGTCAATGATCTCTGATCCTTATTTTAAGGGTGACAATTATGGTTAGTGTATAGAACACCATATTATCTATTGATGAATCTTAGAATACGATTTTGGTTGAAATTAGAAAAGACTTATACAATTACAAAAGAAGAACCAGATACATGGAATGTTTCTCAAGAGACTGGTTATAAAATTAATTCATGATATATGAATGATATTGTTTGTAGATTATGAAAAAATTATTTTAATCTAGTTTCACAGTGTTTTGTAGCTTATGAAATCTTCTTAATGGTATCAATATCCTGTGAATGAAACGATTATGTTAGAAAAATAAGGTAAAAATAATTCTAATCTTAAATTCTATATATTAATGATTCAGGAAGAAGAAAATATCCCTTAGATGAATGGGAGATTGAGAATGTTTTTCAATGATGTTTCATCCTTGGAAAATCTAATTCCAAAACCAGATTTGGTGTTAATGGTACATAGATATTTCCCATAAAGTGGAATGGAAACTCAATTACTATTTAAAATTAAACTCTGGTTAAAAATATAATGTTAAAGGTCTTTTTAGAACCTTGATAATGTAAAAATTTGTGATCTAAGATGAAGTGGAAAATCATATTTCTATGAGAAAGAAAAAATTTGTACTCAAAGTTTCGATGAATACATTTTTTGATTCAGATTCTACTCATTTTGGAATATTTGATGACTTATCAAATCATGTTAAAAAATACATCAAGCTACAGAAAAAGTGAAAATATAAATTCATGAAAAATAATGAGAAGGAAGTTAGATGCTTCAAATCTAAAAAATAAAAGTCATTTGAAAAATTATTTTCCTTGGATTAGAAAAAGGAAATCCAATTATAAAAGAAATAGAAATAAATCCCTAAAATATACTTGGAGTACTTATGATGATTCATATAGAGATTCTACTAGAAAATCTAAAGTTGATCATGAAAGGGAAATTGTAAATCTATGTCTCGTGGCTCAAGCTAATGAGGTAAAATCATCTTTTTATCAATGTACAAATTTTTAAAAATTTCCATTCGATGAGAATAATTAATACTATTATATAATTCAAGGAAAATTTGAATCCTTAAAAAAATAGATATGTGATAATATCCAATTTCATGATTCCATTTCTATTGGAAATGAGAGTTTGGCTAACCATATTCTTGATTTATGTTCTAATTCTTTCACAATTTTTTTATTATTTTATTGAAAATAAAATTAATGAAATATTGGTCAAAGTTGAATAATTTTAAAAAAGTATCTAGTATTTATATCATGTGGGAGAATTTTATAAATAAAATTATTGGTTTGAATAAAAATTAAAAATAAAATCTTGTTATTTGTAGTAATTGAGGAATTTGGAAATTATATATGATTTGTTCGGTTTCTAAAAGTAAAATCACGTATACTATAAAATGTTTTCATTTTTGTATAAATTGTAATTATGGTTAAAATATATTTCTAGAAATCCTCATTTTTTAGGGGTTGATAATTTTCATTATCTAATGCTTTTTATGAATCAAAATTAGAAAAAATTTCTCAAAATAAATACATTTGTTTACGTATGTCTTTAGTTGAAAAAACTACTAGTCCCAAAAGCATATGAGTACCAGAAAGAACTTTTATTTCATATTTTAAAGGATTGTTCCACTAAAAATAATTTTTATGTTATTAAGTGTATTCATGAAATATATGTAGATTTATTTTATTTTTCAAAGGTTGACTAACTCTGAACTAGTTTTCTATTAAAAAAATAAATGTCTTTAGAGATAGAACTATTAAAATCTAGGAAGTATTTCATTAAAATTTTAATTTGAAATAATGAAACTATTTTAAATAGGGAGAGTTAAATGAATTTAAATGTTTTATATTTTCCCATATATTGGGATATTCTTATAATTTTAAAGATAGTTCAAAATATGAGTGGATAAGACATCTTATGTTCCCTTAAAATTTATTAATTAAAAATAGAGGTGGAATGTTTACATAAAGTAAAGGTGATTATAACCATTGAAAATATAGTAAAAAGATAAAAAATAAAAATGGTCATATATAAACCATATAAAATACTTATAAAATCCCAGTTTAACTAAAAAAGTAACTTCTATAATATGAATATCTTAATAGTATTGGAATTTGTGAAATAAAAAATGGCTATCAATGAAAAAATAGTTTTCCCAAGATATTTTAATATTTAAAAACAACCAATCAAAGTAGATTTTCCACAATTAAAGATTTTAAAAACATTTAAAAAACTCATTCAGGTTATAATCATAGTGATCCATTATCCCTATAATTTGTCTATTATATAACATCTATATTTAATTAAAGACAAGTTAATATTTGAAAGAAGTCCCAAAATTATAATATCTTGAATCTATCCACTACTATCTATCTTGCACATGTGCATAACTTATTCGTCTTTATTAATATTCTTTTGTAAAATTTTCCTTCACTATCACATGATTAAGAATAATTCATAAAAAAAGTTCCTTAAACTTTTACATGATCGATACATGATGAATTAATTCCAGGAATTAATTTTTTAACAATTTTCATTCTATGTAAAATTTAAGGTTGGATTTTGTTAATCTATAAGTTGTTACATTGATTGTATTCACGTGTTTTAATTTCTTAATCAGAAAGGCTAAGAGAATGAATGAGTAACCCAAATCATGCACACTAAAATTTTATTAATAAAAATGAGAGTAATGGTGATGACATGAGGAGGATTATATCTTCACAAACATCAGAGGAAATGGAAGAGAACACCAGAAAAAGATATTATAGTATTTCTTGAGAAGTAAATTTAGAAAATTCCAATAAAAAATGAATTATTTAGATGGTTACAAGTCTAATAAGAAATGTTATATCTGACATTATCTATACCTCCATAGAATATAAGTGTCGAAGAAATATCCCATAACCACCATTATAACCATAATCTATAACTAGGTAGCCTTGAACTACAAATACAAAAGTCTATCCTTAGAAGATTAAAAAAATAATAGTTTGAGTGTGAATATTCCAATAAAACAGGGAACATATTAAAATAAATATCCATTAAAAAATCAATTTTACCCTAAAAAATCATGAACATGTAATTAATATATCACTCCTTAAGAAAATAATTATTATCTTTGGTTTGTCATTACAGATTACCAACTAAAATGTTAAATGTACTTGACATACAACACATTATTAGTTGTATCATTAACCTATATAAGAGTTAGATAATAGTACCACATCTATCATGTGATCATATTTTTTATACAAGGAATACAATTCGACAAATGAAGATTAAACCCATCTCTTGAGAAGGTCCAACAATATAAATTCCAGATAAAACTCATGTAAGAAATGGAAAAATATTGGGATGAAAATCCACAAAACCTCTAACCATATCAGATGGAATTCTAAAAATAAATATAAAGGGAAATCTTTGATAATGGATATCCCTATGGTTGAAATTAGGGGTCATATTCCTCAACCTATATAGAGATATCATCCTTAAGACATTCCTTCACAACAAAAGTGTAATTATTATTCATAAAAATATCATCCAAATCACATTCATATGTGGTTGATATACGGATCTCACTAACCTCGGGCTATATAGGGATATCATATTTAAAATTCAGATATTCTGTTAAATATCTATTCAATATCTATCATTCATGATTAGAGTAATTTTATTGCTTCTGAGTATTCATAGGTTGAAGAGTAATGAATCCATCAGAGTCAACCATTATTTTATTTCCTATTCTAACACTCAAATTAAAATAATAATCCTCAATCTGATGAGATTGATTATGTTCATCATAGATGGATTCATTATAATTATCCTGAAACTCTTGGTCCTCATCTGGGGTGGGATGAAAAAATCCTTGTTTATCCAGTGGAGGTTTTCCTTAGTAGTTAAGTTTCTCCTTTACCATATTAATTAAATTGGCATCATAAAAATCATCCACAAAACATGAGAAGATATTATGAGGGGGTTGAGACTTATAATTTCTATACAGGTCATTATTTATATCATTATCATCTAGATCATCTGGGGGGCCATATGAACAAATATATTCTCCCTTCAACATCCCCCTTTCAAACCTGATTGAATCTTTTCTTATGACGAGGAATGCAAGCTTGGGCCTTTTCAAAAATCTTAATAGTATTGAACCATTTTAATTCATTTACAAAAATATAATTTTAGTTTCCCATAAAGTAATATTAAAAAAACATATCGCCTATTTTGAATCCATATGAGTGGTGGAAGAGGTTGAGATAAATCATGCTCTGCAAAATTCCTAGAAACAAACGGCCGTGTGATATTTTTAGTAGAAAAGCCTAATTTTAGGGTCTTACCCACTTTGATAACAATAGAAAAAAGCACTATTGTTTCAAGAGATAAAGGATTATACTAGGAAAAAATACCCATATAAGAACAATGGGAGGATCAAAATCGGTGTTGATTTATGGAAACCATTTCAATACATTCATACTGAAACCCCACAAATGACCAAAAACAATTTGGTTATAGATGTTTGCATTGATTTTGAAAAGAGGAACAAAAGAAAACATGCGATGATCTCAATTGGACAACAGGAAATAAAACAAATCCAATGTATTCTAGATAACCTATTAAGAATAATAATGAGGAAATACTCTTAGTAAGATTTATAATAAGCACAAATCATAAATCAGTGGATAAAAGTTATAACACTTCCTTACAAAAATAACAAAGTCCCCTATTCGAAAATATCTCCAACTCAAGGTGTGTAGATTCCTTTAAATAACCAGAGATTGCATTCAACTATTGATCAAAATTAGTGACAATGTATATAAAGGATAAAAAATAAATAGTGGGGTAATTTCCAAGGTTTCCCAAGGGTTCCCTATCCTATAAGTTCATCTGATCTTTTTAATTTCATTCTATTTAAATTTATGTCATGTTATAGATTAATATGTTATTGTTGGTTATAATTTTTTTATTATATTAGTATAATTATCTCATTAATGGAATGAAAATATATTTTCATATATTAAAATTAATTGAAAATATTATATTCATTCTCAATGAATATATTAAATATTATTTCATAGTTTAAGGGAGAATAATTATAATTTTATAGCATGTCTATAAAAATTTTATTATTATAACCTTAATAAAATTTTTTGGTACATAATTTAATTACTTAAAAATATTTTTTAAATTCATTGAATAATATTTTATAAGTTTTCTCGACTCCTTTATTATAACATTTTATCCTTTTAAATTACCATGAATTAAGAGGGAGTTTATATTACATCATGTATTGAAAATATATTGTTAATGAATTTCTCATTAATTTTGGTTTTAGATAACTATAAAAGGGGGATAATATTGATTGAGAGTTTGGGTTTTTAATTATCGCAAATGAGAGAACATTTAGTGGCTCATTAGCCACTCCATTCCCATTCCCATTTTGGTAATGATAATTAAATAAATCCCATTTTGTTTAATAATATTTTTTTCATTATGAATTCAGATTTACTATTGAATTGTTTCTATTTTATGTGGATTTATGTTGGTGAAGAATTATGATACAAGCAGTCGGTCATCTATGAATCATGGGTAAATTTCTGTGACTCTTGCAAGAATTTGGGGCACGATCTGGTGAACTGTTGGAGTGGAGGAAGGATTAAGGCCAGTTAGCCAAAACAGCGGGTGATAGACTATACTCCAGGTTTGAAGAATGTGACTTCTAGAGTTGAGGTTGGCCTTTGAGATAAAAATGTTAGGACTGCTGGTAATGATATTTCGGATGCTGTGAGGGAAGTGGGGGTGCCTTCAAACTCGATGGTGGATGTGGTGTTTGGCAGGTGGAAGCATGATCTTTGTGCTCCCTACATAGGTGGCCTGGTGGAAAATGTGAATGTTGTAGATCAGTCTATCGGGACTAACGATCCAGCCCTCAATGTTCTAACCACATGAGACATGGTGGATGTGGTAAAACAAGCAGATGCTCCTGTTAGAGATAATGATATAGTGAAGGAAATTTCTATTATGGATTTGCAGGTGGGTGGTTCATCAGATGTTTTGGATGGGTGGGTGAAGGTTTCAGCTGGGCGGATGTCTCACACTGAGAAGAAGGCTTGTGGCATTGAGCTTGGGAACTATTTTGCCGGACTGGTGAGTGATGCAGTGGAACCTGTCCCAGATCGGGCTGCTTTGGTTATTGCCCATGTTGCATGTCTTTTTCATGTGCAAGAGCAGGCTACTGGCAGTAGTTCTTCTGTTTTGATGAATGGAAGTATGTCCAATATTGGAGAGGAAATATTTAGGGATGATGTTGATAAATTGTAGTCTGTTTTACAGCCCCAGGATATTGTTTCTAGTGTGTTTTCTCTGCAGGAGGGACTGTATGGTTGCAAGGAGCCAATGAAGCTATCACAATGTTTGGGATCAGTTGATGATAATAGTCACCTTGAGCATGAACAAGGTGTACAGGATGGTTCTCAGGAGGTGAATATCTCTGGTAAATGGGGGGATGTATCAGATAGTGAAAAGCAGATTGTTGGTGGCAGGGTGAGGAGCTCTTATAGTGACATTGTTCAGTGAAGGAAGAATCTATGAATACTCCACCAAGACGAAGGCAAAGGAATAAAAATTTTCATTTTCCGTAGCTGATGCCCACCAGGTCCTCTCTAATCAAAGGAAAAGGTATGAATTATTCTATGGAGTACCTATATTTAGACAAGATAAATTTTCGAAGGATGTATGTTAAGGCATGGAAGTAGTATGAAAGCTCAGATTGGGAGTCGACCACTGCGGATGAAGAAACTGGGAATGGGTATGTTGATGAATTTGGTTTTTATGATATGTAGTTGTTTTTTATGCATTGATTTCCTTGCTTGCTGTACTTTTTTTATCTTTAATAAATGGTTGGAGACTTTGTCTCTCACTAAGCTTTCTGGGTATTTAAAATTCACAGATGTTGATGTGACGTTTTAAGGAATCTATAATATATATTCTTTGATCAGTTCAGTTATGAAATGTTTAAATGTTATAAAAATACATGAATAACATGAAACATACATATATGGATTTCCAAGAATCATATATTGATTTTGTTTATTTACATATAATGCAAAAAACATTGTTTTGGTGCTCAATAAACTATCTGAATTACTACGATGTTTTTGGTGAGCTATAGTTTTTCAAGATTATTATTGCTTCCATTTTTTTGATGACCTCAGGATATGTAAAAGCTGGAATGAATTTTTATGGATAAATTATAATGGAATCTAAATATCTTAAATATAAGTCCTCTTATATAGATTTCAAATCAATTTTTCAAAGACTGTAAAAAATTAATGAATTTTATAAGCTTTTCAGTCTTATAGTAATTTATTTGTCTCCATGTTGAATTAAATATTATGGTTAAGGAACCTTATATTATATTATAATTAGAGTTCAAAAACCATACAAAATGAGAATAAATCAACATGTTATAATGATTTGATACCTATATTCCATCGGAGCTCAACCTCACACTATCACTTCCAAAGTAGAGTTCAAGCTATTTTATGTTTGTGCTAATTTAATTAGATTGAATTATTAATAGAACTTGGTTATTCATTGATGGTACTCATAAAATATATTCATATTCTTATAATATTATGATAATATTTTGAACACATTAACAACATCTCACATTGGTTTTCACGATCAACCATGAAGATGAGCTACAATGTTTTGAACTACAACTCACATCATTATTATACACTGTTTCAAAATGGATATGGAAGAACAATTTCCATGTTTCCTAAACTTATGCCACTAATGATAATTTTACCGTCCATATAGAATATGTTCATGATTTATTCAAATACATCACCATATGGAGGCTTTCTACATTAATTATCATGAATCTGCATTAGCTCTTACCTCACTCATTGATCAAACACCAGAATACCCTCACCATATATATATATTTTACAACATGAGATAAACCTAGAACATTACAACGTCAACAGATAATATTATTTTAAGATTTTAAAAGTAGTTTAAAATGGTATGAAGGTAACATTTCATGCATCAAATATGGTCTATAGGACGTCCAACTAGAATACCTTTATACAGAACTCATGGTGATACTCGAATAGAGACACATTATTTATTATTTTTCACATGTATAGGATCCCAGTAGTACTACCTGAATGGCCCGAAGGCCTTCTTTTTATTTTATTATGGATAATCCATCTTTTAAGGGTATAAGGGGAACCTGTACATGAACTGTAGGCCCAAGGAACAAGGCCCCACAACCCCAAAATACATGACCCGAAGGCCCATAGGCATACCATGCCCAATACATGACCCGTTGGCCCAGCCCACTTGAACTGCCCCTCCCCAGCTTTTAGCATCATTGATCACCTCACTCCCCACCTTGAATTGCTGATCGGGTAGAATTTCCCCGTACAATGTTTCACGGTGCGTGGTCCTGATGGTAGCTATCATACCATCTCATTCTTCCAATCTGATTAGATATGCATCTGGTGGCTGCTACTCATGTTTCTCTGATCCTCTTTTGGGGCCTGTTCTGTGTGAACCGGGCTACTCTATGGTCTACGTTCCCTAAGCCCTAGTGGCCTGAAGGCCTATGATGACTCGAAGGCCCTGGAGACCCTTAGGCCCAAACCGGTGTCCTGAAGGCCTAAATCGAGTGAATAGTTATAGTTGCTACAGTACCGAACAATAACATCTACAGTACTAATATAATAACATGGAAATTTTCCTCCACCCTATTTCGATCCCGGGTCTCTTGGATGCCATGCAGGAGCCCTTACCACTCGGGTACAGGCTCATTGGCTGGATCCCAGTAGTATGATCTCTCAAAATTGAACTTGTGTATAACAATGGAGGATCACTACATGATTACCTAATGATGGACCAAAAAATATAGTCATGATTCTCAAGGATATACCAAACTTTGACTGTCATATAATTAATTTGAGATCGACACGTGGATATAAGGGGTTTTTGTTGAACTCATAGAGGATTTCATGTGTGAACTCAGTTATGTATCACTCTTGAATAAGATATATTTGTGAATTATTTTTTTCTTTATGATGATGGGATGATTTATTATAAGGAGTTATAATAATATCAAATATTTTTGAAATTTTTATAGTAGGTTACAATACTATATTTTTTAATATTCATTGTATTTTTACCTCCTTCATTTTTACCTATACTATTCTTATTCATTTATGAGGTGGATAAATTCTCATAAAATATATCAAATATAATTTATGTGTCTATAAATATTTTGGGGATAAATTTAATCAAAAAAATAATTAAAATATTCTAACATCATTTTTTCAGATAATTCAGAGGATTCAGGGTTGTCTAAATTAGAATGATTGAATTATAATATAGACATTGTTGAAAAATTTCAAGAATTAATTTAGGCATTTTAATAGAATATTTGAATGTGTATTTGACTATTTTTTGGATTATAATTTAAATTTTATTTTAGAATATCTAAACAATTTAATCAATTTTGATTAATTTCATTTAAAAGTTTTTCTAGTAGAAAATAATGAAAAAATGTTGTGATATTCGTAATGATACTTATGTAATATATTGATTCATTTTTGTTGAAATTATGAGGGATAATATTCCACTATAAGTTCTAAATATTTTCTTCTCTGTAATTATTTTCTGTATGGTCAAAATGGATAAAATGATAATAAAATAAATAACTATTAACATTACAAAAACAAGTAGTGCCCTAGAATTTTAATTCTTTTGTTCAGCATTTGAATAAGAGAGATAAGAATTATATATCTCGTAGTGAAAAGAAGAAGAAATAATTATTGAATTCAATTCTTTTATTTATTCATCTTTTATAAAGAATAATCCTATGTGAAATTAAGAATTTATTTTTTGTTTCACATTAATAAAGATCAAACCATCTGTCAGTTCCTACTATAACTATTCTCTAATTTTGTTTCAAAAATCTAATTCTCATCTCTTTATAATAAATTTTCAACTACTTGTCCTTAGTCATGGTGGAGTTTAACATTTTCATAATAATATGTTGATATTAAGGTTCCATATAACTAATCCTTGAGGCCTTATAAAATCCCTTTTTCATGGAATGAACTTCCTCCACTTAGTTTTTGAAGTCTCTAAGAAAAGGACCTAATAAGTAAAAATAACTACACTTGTAGAGAAAGAATTAGTGGAGAGGAATACTAGATTTAAATTATAATATCCACTATGAATCACTTTTTAATGTTATTTTCTTCATTTATTTTTTAGGTATTACTCATATTTTTGGGGGAAGTATAGATTTTCTCTAATTCAAGAGGCATGATTTAATTTTTTCCTGATTTTTTAGGACATAATTTACTTCTCTCTTGTGTCTTCTTAATCTTCATTCCGACACAACATGAAGATCAAAAAGAATCCTGATTTAAGTCATGTGGAATCTAAAATATTCTAGGAAATACATTGCCCTATGATATGTGACATCACGACACACTTAAAACTTTCTTTTTATGAATAAGGAAATATTTTTTCAATTTTGAAGATATTGTCCCTAACCAATATTAAAGGAAAGAACTACACATGGGTGTTCTTACACATAAGGAATTATATATTGAGCCTCAATATATCTTTTGAAAATTACCCTAATTCATGGGATTATATAAACCACAAATGTCTCCGACTGTCACTACTAAATGATCATAAAAAAGATCAATACTGGTGGGAGCACCATTCATTCCACATTTTGAAGAGAATTATAGGAAGTCACTATAGATGGAAAAATATCAATTCCACGTGACTACACCAATAAAATATATAAATATCCATGAAGATATGGAATAAGCTGCAGGTATGCAAGATTTTCATGATTAACATCGGTTTCCTCATGGACGTCTTTCAAAAAGTCACAACTTCAATATTTTATAACATATAATCATGTAGAATCAAAATACATATAATGAAACCTCATCACAAATAATTAAAAGGGTTTACATGAACATAAAATTCTATTACTGACTCAAATCCTTAGTTGAATATATCCTGATAGCGTTTTCTTCACTCATTTTGAAATTTTTTTGATCAACACATCTGTAAGAAGAATTAAATTTGTAGACTTGTCAATTCCACTTGAATACTTGTTTTGTGACCCAATATAAAACTTTATAAAGATGTAAGTCCTGAACATATAGATAACCCTATTCTGTCAACTTCAAAACAAATGAAAGAACATACCAAGGAAAACTAATGTGATGAAACATCGTCCTCATCACATAATAGGACAATTAATGTATGGATATACTATTACACAACAATAAGACAAAAAAACATAGAGAAATTATTTATTGAAGAAATATTTGTTTATGATACCATTTTAAAAACCCAACATGTTGACTAGTGAAGAATCTAGAACCACCTTAGAAATTAGATGATGTGATTCCATAACTTTATATGAAAAACTATTCCCATATTCTATCTGAGAACATACCATTAAACAGAAGTAGTATGTCATCATCACACCATAGGAAACTTCTCACGAAGGGAATGTTTGTGTTTACCACTATTGACCAGTGTAGATAAATTTTCCGATATTGAAGCCTCAATCAACCACCCAATGATAATTTCTCACTTACTTTTGTCATTCCATAGACATAGAATATTTTACTAGAGAAAAAATATTCCATTCTATGACTACAATACAATAATATTCTCACCCTCCATAGTATTTTTTTAATAAATTCCCTACCGATTCCATGATTATGTTCTCTATACTACCTAAATTGGAATGTCTTGTATTCTATAAAACAAATCACCTCAAGGATATACTTGGTTCACATTTTTTGAAACACTAAAAAGGTTATCATCATTCCTGGAATATAGGTCATTGAATACACCAGATTCTCACCTCGGGTTAAATATAAAAATTTTTACAATATCATCCACACATTCCTTTTCCTTCATTGGGAGGTAATGTATTTTCTTCCAGATTTTATATAAGCCTATGCTCTCCAACTAAGGAGAATCAAACTCAATATATAAACGGTTGGATTGACTTGTCACATCTAAGGGTATTTCCCCCAAATGTAGATATAACATATCATATTCACACAAACATCAACACCAGAAGATGATCATAAAGGGTATCTAGTTCAAACTAAGGTGGATACAATTAAACATCCTCCCTTTTAGGAAGAAAATTTCCAAAAAAGTTTCTCTCTCCACTAGAGGTAAACTAACTTTACTTAGAATATTATTAGATAATAATATACATTAACAGAATATTTCTCATTCACCAAGATCTATCCCAATGTCCACTAGGGTATCTAACACCTAGATATAAAATATTAGGATAACATTGAATTCCTTTTAAAAGTAGTATGATGGTACCTCAAAAAACATATATATGTTTCACTATGGTTCAATTTAGTTTTTTTCCAATCACAAGTATCAGCTATGAAGATTAACCATTTATTAGGTCATCTACACTCAATGATAATCTCCACTTAATAACTATAAGAAATCATCTTTGACCAAAACATATAGATTCATATATTCACTATATAAACTATTGAAATTATATGAAAAACACTAGTTTGGTTATCTTGTAGTGAAAAGATAAACATCACTTATAAATAGGAATCTCTTTGTCCAAGATTTCCAATATTCCATAGCTCACTCACATAAATCATGTATAGGTGGAATCACATGAATGATCAACCAAAACCCAAATATTTTTTCTAAATTCATGAATTTCAACAATATTTATGGGGAAAGGGTCCACCTTCCACATAATATAATTTCAACCAACCATAGGGTTTATATGAAATATGGATCCTCTAATAGAGTAGAATTTCAACTGTCCATATAGCTCAAACGGGATAGATCCCCCACCAGAGATATGTATTATACCCATAACCATGGGTATATAAATCCTACAATATCGTCTAATGGAATGAATGTCTATGTTTCTCAAGACTTGTGACTTGACAGATAGAAATGTAGTGATTTGTTTATTATATATAATGTTTGGTAACATACTAGATGGATTATAATTCCATAAGACCCTATGTGTTGCCTTTGGTATTTGATGTTATGATTGGATATCAACATTAGGATCCATTAATTTTTCAATGTTTTGAGAATCTATATCTACACATGTGTGGTGGATTTTGAAGAATGGTGATTTTTAACAAATATTTCTTAGTATCCATGAGTCCTCTATTGTATGATTATATCTGGGCTCTGCTTTTTGAATTATATTTAGTTACTCGTTATTGTTGATACCGTTAAACTAATTTTTTTATATATTTCGTTATATTCCTCATCATTGAAAATTCCGGTTCCATGAATTGAATTTATTATTCCTTATTTCTCCCTTTATCTATTTTAGGTTGTCCTACTGATTATGTTTATACCCACCCATAGATGGGACTTGGACTCACATGTTTTGTGTTGGTGTTGACGACATAAATATCATATGTGGAATAAAAAGTGGGTTTGGAATATACTTTTCTATGTTGATGTTTGTAAACCATTATGGATACAATGTTGGGATAGTATTGGTGGTATCGAGAGTTGATCGAATCTGAATTTGGTTGAGTTTGGATCTAGCGTGTATTGAGGGACTCTTCTCCTTGTAAGGATGTTAGATTCCCATTTTGGAAGTTGGGAATTTATTTTCTACATTTGATTTTATGTTTTTAATACTATTTATCTTGTAAATCTAAGTATATGTATCATGCATGTGTTACATTTAGTAAATTTCATCCCATATATATATATCATTCAGATTTAATTACATTCTTTTTGTATTAATGATATATATCTGTTACAACTTATTATAGGTTAAGGCCTCCCATGTGTGTGATATGCTTACTCATTGATGGCCACCAACACCTAGAAAATTAGAGGCAAGACTGGGGTTTAAGTTGCAGAATACTACCAGCCTAAGTGAGGCCGCATTAGATTAGGATGTGATAATGAGTTATCAGAGAAAATCTATCCCAGGTTTAGTGATTGGATTTTGTAATCATGTGTGGTTTAGATTAGAAACACATGGTAATGATGTTAAGGGGGTATTGAGTTTAGTTAATAGACTAGGGATACTGGCATAGTTACGGCAACTGACACATCCTTTTTCCACAACTCTTGTAACCTATTAGTCAACCTAGAACCCTAATAAATTAATTATAGTGTATAAGTAAGTCGGAAAATGCAGCATATAGCGATCAGTTATGATATTTCATAAACATTTTATGTCAACTAATCTGGATACTATAACCCACTAGGGCCCCACCCGAGCCAAAGACATGTTAAAAGTGACACCCCAAGGCCACCTCAAATAGTTTAGGGGCTGATGATTAGGTTTGAGTAGGCTTATCACACACATCGATGGAGTTAGCCTATTATAACCTAAAAAATATACATATCTCTAATGAAACATGAATGTAATTACTTTATCCAGATATATAAAAATATGATATACTGTACTGAAAGTAACACATGCATGATTCCTCTACTATTATCGAAAAGAAAACCAGAATGAATAACATAGAATAAAAAGGGGAATATATATTCTCCACAACTAGACAGGGAAACAAAATCCATCCATGGTGAAGATTCCCTCATTATAAGATGTATCCAAACAATAACTTCTACGAATACTGTTAGATATTTACATCACAAATAATAGGATAAACCCACATCGAGAAAGGTTGTGATACAACAACTCCAAACAAGATATTCTAAACATAATCTATTAATATTCTATCTAACCCATCTGTTATTCCCACTAACAATACACACATGTTCCTAAAGAAATTGATAGGGTGAGTATAAATATACTTAGTAGAAAACCATGAAAAATATATATGTATAAATATTGAAAAATTAACTCAAATCCAAACACTAAATGTTCCCACGAGTAGTGAAATATGTAAATTTATAAAACAAGTCATCTCAAGGATCTATACACTAAAGGGTAGTCTAAGTAATGTCAATAATAAAAATACAAATTTTATTTTATACTAGAGGACTCATGGATAATAGGAAATCATGGTAATCCAAGATCTAATCCTAAAAAGCATCCACACACCAGTATTATATTGAACTCCAAAAAATTAAGAACATACAAATCCTAAAGGTGATAACCAGCCACAACATCACCTCTAATATAAAAACCCCATGTTGATAAGTAATCATGATCCATATGGTATAGTCCCAAATCATATATCCAATCCCTAGATCTCCAAATTCCCAACTCTCATGTCAGAGGACTCAGGATACATACATTTTCATTACCTCAAGTATTATAAGAGGATCTATACCCCATGACTATGAGGGAAATACTTGACACTATGATAGAATCCTTATCCTATCCAAGGTATATGGATGAGAAAAATTATACTCCTGTGGAGTATCCCAATCCCTTATTTGTTCTATAGATAATAAAAATTAAACTACATTGATAAAGGATACATTCCCCATAAATGTGGATAAAATTGATATCTACATCTAACTCTACTAATTAATAATCCATGTCCCATACATATTTGGGAAAAATAATTACTCTTAAAGAGGATACCGGCCTAAATGGGTAAAATATAAACTTCATCATGGAATTATGAGGGGAAAATCCAGGAATAAAAAAATTATATTAAGTCACGAGGATCTACAGAAAATGTCATAGGGGGTACACAGTGTGTTATCCATAGGAAACCACATAATAGAGTTATATAATTCCATAAGAATTTATTATCCTAACTAGATGATGTGTTGAAGGGTTAAATGTAAAGTCATTTTCTGTAGAGGTATTCAGAGGGTGCCTAAATTTTTCGAGCCTTGTTCTTCCAATGATATATGGGGTGTGTCCCAACATGCAAGGCCAATGAGGATATACAGTTCCCTTGGAATGTACATTTTATATGAATTAAGTTTGTCTAGTGTGGTTCACATAGTGTGTGACTTTGTCACATTTCCTTATTATATTTAATATCTCCAAAACCCTTTCAAAAATGTCATTGTTATACAAAATGTTCATTCTTCATAATTACATGACGTATAGTCATTAATTTTAAAAAATCACATTCATGAAATGTGGTTCCATAATTCATCACCTACATCATTTATTTTTCACCAAATCATGATCAAAACGTTTTCCATATACATATATTGTCTCTAATGTCTTATCATAAGTAAAACTATGACAACCTTTTTTGGAAAATCAAACTAGCGTCGTCTCCCATGGATGTATTGTCACCCCATATTCACCACATTTGAACTAACCATCATGTGAACCTCCTCAGAATTATTATCATTATCATCATACTTCTATCAAACCATAATACATGTGGATAATCCATCATCTATTACTCATGGAACAAATAACAAATCCTAAAATAAAATAGTTTAGTGGTAATGGTTGAACCACAGACTAATAAAATTCCAACAATGAACATAATATCAAAGGAGGTATAAATCAAAGTAAACCAAAGTAAATAACTCCCAATGGTCATTGGTGCACTAAAAATCAATCAATGAATATTATATGATAATGAAATGAGTTATATAATTGATCAAAGCATGATAATAATAAAACTATTAATTTCAGTTATAATCCTCAAATTTTCACTTTTGGCAGTTATCAATTGTAGATTATATTTTAAGTAAGTAATCCACAATCATATAATTATAATAAATATGGGGAAAACCAAAAATTAATATTAATACCTCATTGGAACTTTATTGATTCTACAATCCAATGGTGCAACCAAATATTCATTTTTACTCGCCACTGAAATCTATCCATAGACGTCACTAAAGATTCAATGTTACTCCTCAATTAGTCATAAAATCCACTACATTGACCATATCTTATCCTATCACTTGGGGTTGTCAGTGAAAAAATAATTTAAAAGTAGTTAGGTGATATTAGGATGATTTAATAGTTCATAACTTGGTCAAATATTTAATTATTTTATTTATTTCACTTAACTAATTATAATCATCTGTACCTACAAAACACTATGTAACCTGGTGTGATCAAAACTAATATTCCACATAGTCTAATAACCACATTCCAGACTCAAAATATGTCATGAATTTCTTGAATAAGGATCTTTTTAGAAAGTATAAATATTAAAAAAAACACTTACGTGAGTATTAAAATAATTTAATATTTTTATTATATAATTTACAATGTTTTGAGACATTATAATTCACATTCCAACTTTACCTAGTATTAAAAACAAATTTCAAAACTAATGAAACCCTTATAAATCCATCCTATGTTTAAAAACTAAGGTATAATGTACATTTACCGATTGGAAGGTCCCAAGAATTTAAAACTAAAAATCCTGATTTGTCCAACTCGGGTAAAAAATCAAGACATTACTAATTTATTTAAGAATACTAGTTTAAACAGTTAAACCATTAATTTGAATAGAAAACACTATGTTTAATATTCATATTCTACTCTTGAATTGTTGTGTTTGGCTTGTCGGGCATGGTTGTTTGATGATTTATGGAATTGGTTATTACGTTGCAACCAGATGTGGGGGTTTCTTTATACCAGCTCAATATTAATAGAATAATACTTACTTATGTAATATTGAGGGAATGATAATTTATGTGAATTTATGTTAATAAAAAAATGAGTAAATCATAATGGATGAATTTTCAAATTAAATAATTGAATATGGGACCTAGGTTGTGGTCCTTTGTGTAATGCTTGTGGGATGGTGATATGTATTATAGGAAGTGACACAGAACACTATACCCATAGTGTTTTGATACTGGTTGTGGTTGTGTTTTTAATGTGAACCCATTGGTGTACTCTTGTATGAAAATATTTAATACCAATATAATATTTAGGTTTTCAAACACACCACACATGAGTTGGATAAACTAATTGATACTTAGAGACTGTAGATTTTCATTTCTCTATCATCTAATATGGGGGGGAAATAAATACCAGACTATCCCCTCTCCCCCACTCTCCCTTCAAATGAAACATATGGTGATAATAGTTATTAATGATATGATGTGTATTGGGGGTAACATAAGGTATAATAATGGAAATATGTTGTTTTCGAACACAATAATGATATTTTATTTCTGTTGTTATGTGATATGTGATGCACAATAATTAACTCAAGACATGATATATGGTTGGTTTCATCATTGGTGGATATGGAAGGGATGGGAACAAAGGATGTCTTCACATTGGGTGATATTGTAAAACCATTAGATAAGTGGTTATATGAAAACTTTTTCAATATTTTTGAATTATATTTTGTTGTACATTGATGCATTATTTTTCTAGTGTTTCATGGTGAGTTTGGGATGTATATATGTCCTCTTTAGGTGCTCTTTGGTTCCACTATTTATTTACTAGCAAAATAATTTTCGCATTTCACATCTAAAAAAAGTTACCATTGGTATGATCCTTCTAGTTATATATATTTTTATCACTCTATATATATGTAAAATATCCTTGAGGTTTCTAGAATGACTTAAGGGATCAATATGGACTTTTCTAGTTTAGGTATTGTATCGTTTGTTGAGTTTCCACCCTAATATTTTTTTATTTATTGGAATAATTTTAATTATATATGTTGTATATTGTTCATTCATTTTGTGATGTCTAGGTTTCTAATTTTATATATTATGTGATGGATTTTTTTGTGGTTTATATGGACATCTCAAACATACATCTCTATTGAGGGTAATTCCTCCCACATGAGATAATTTCATATAGCCTTGGTTATAGTGTCCATCCTAGGTTCTATTAGAGGATGGTCTCGAGGTTCATTATCCCTATACCTTCATTTATAGTAAATAAGAGTCCCAATTGGAATTAGGATATCATGATAATATAAATAACAAATGAGAAAAAATTTCCCATACACTTGATAGAGGATATAAATTCATTCTCTTTATTCTGGAATAGAGCAAGAGAACCTGGAGAACTATATTATTTCTACAATTTATGATACTAAGATAAAGATATAGAATAAACAATATATAGAATAAAAATATATTATCTATTCAGAAATATTAGTTGAACTACTATAAAAACCAACTAAACTATAAAATATAATACTATAAGAACCGATAAATCCCTAAAAATATGATTTAAAGAGAAAATCTCATTGGGTAAACCAAATATATAGATAATCCTATAGTACCTAATTCATATAATGCTTTCATTTGGTATTATATGAAAAAAATATCTCGATGAAAAACATATCCTTCTCGAGTACTCTATTATTGTTGAAGAACTTAAAAGGGGGGATTTCTATTATCGTATCTAGGATATTTAGATACAAAAATATTTTTTGTTGATATTTATATTATATCATGTATTAGAAAATCTAGTTTTACAATTTTATAAAAAGATAGATGAAAATATACACATCATCCAAAAGCTAAGGGATCTAACAAAATCAAACCAAGTGAATATTAATGAGATTATTAGATCACTTGGATGGATTGAGATAGATGTTTATGTCGATAATGTACTTATTCACTAATAACAACATAAACTATTAGTGAAATAAATTATAATTAGTATATAATGTTTAAGAAAAATAATTAAACATGTCTATTAACTTTTATAATAGATTTAAATTTCATAAATGGATAAATAAGAAAATAATAATTCTATAATATTATATTTTTTTTAAAAAAATATAATATGGAAATACAGTGTAACGATAAAACACTTATGATGATCCAATATCATAGAGAGTCTTGAAATAGATATTTTAGGACATTCTGAAATATTATTATTGGTATGCATGGTGTATATTAGTAGTTAGATAAAATGTTTAAAATTAAATTACTTAAAATAGTGCATATTAGATGAATAATTAAACCTAGAATGGAAGAAAAAATAAGTATAGTGTGCCTTTAAGCATTCATATATCACTAATCACTATGAGGATCAGAAATCAACAGTCAGAGACTTCCCCTAGTTTTTCATAAACTATCATAGCAATTCATCATGATTGAATTCCCACTACATGTATAAGGTAAATTTTTATCTTTTTATTTTATAAAATATAACAAACTGACATTGAAATAATCAACCAAATTTATTATATCTTTCATTACACTGAGCATATATAAAGTATGATATAAAATTTTACTACCATTCATGTTAAACACCAAGTATTTCATAATTACCTTAAATATTAATAAGGCTTAAACTCAAATAAACAACTCAATGGGATCATATAAAATTCCTCGAGGACATATAAATAGTAAAAATAAAACAACTAGATTATAAATAAAATAGATTGATAGATTATAAATAATATAAATCATTGATTGCTAATGTAACTATAGTGGATATGATTTGATGAATATTTAATAACTATAATCAAAATCAAAATCACACCATAATTTTTATTTTAAAAAACATGTTAAAATGTAATTTTTTTAAATACTAATCACAAAAACATAAATTAGTATTAGTTCAGTAGAAAAATGGTCCACTAGAAAATGGTGAAATGGGGAAACAACCAATAGTAAAATGGGTAAGAACCATTTGAGTATGTTGGTTGTGATTGAGAAGATGCAGATTTACTAAATGGGAATATAATGTTAGTGATTTCTGGTTTGAAGATGTTGAGACACAAGACAAACAGTTTGTGATAGAAGACCCATGGAAAAGTGAGTGGCAAAGAAACATATGGGGTAACAGTATGAAAGGTGCTATGATGGGAGGTGAGACTAGAGGAATGTAGGTTTGTGATATGGGGAAGCAGGATGCTAGCTGAGGTGGAGGGATGTGAGGTTGAATGCATGATAATAAAGGTGTTTATGGAATCGATGAAAACAGGGTATATGATTGAATAATGGTTTTTCATTGAGTTACTTTTTTATTAAATGAAGTTAAAATTTTATTATTATTATTTCTAAAAATATAAACACTATTAAATATTTTGAGAAAATTAAAAATTAAAATAAATTTTATTGATATTTTTATTAAAATCAAGGGAAATAAATTTTGAAATTGGAAATAAAAATAAAATTTATAAATAAAATATTGATTATCTCTTAAATTTTTATGGAGAAATATTTTATGTTATTGAAAATTTGATTATAACATTTTTATTAATGATAAATGATGTTCTAGTGATAGTTATTATTAAGAAAAGTTGTATGTGTTAGTAATTTTATTTTTTTTAGTACGGTATATAAATATATCGAACTATTGTTAAAATATAGGTTATTTTTTAATGATTAATAACAATTGATATAACTCTTAGTAAATTAAAATTTATTTATTTGAAATTTATACCAATAAAACATAATATCATTTTGAAATACTCACTTTTACCAACAGATCTAGTATACGTAAACAATTTTTTTGGATAAATAATTTTTTATATCATTTTACAAGAGTATTTTGATCACCCAGGCCATGATTCTTAATTTTTTATTATAAATTTTGATTAATTATATCTAAGGAATTTATAATTTTGGTATTTTATTGGAATTATTATATATTAATGCATAGGAAATTTTTATTTATAATTTTTAATGAAATTAAATTGTTTGATTTTTGTTATTTTTTGGAAATAATAACCCATAGTTCATTATAATATATTATTATATCTCAATAGACTTTTTAAATTAGAGATAACATAGTGTTAGTGATTTGAAGGTTGTCATGGATGTATGATAATTTAGGATGGCACAATATAAATGATACTAATGAGGGGTTTTTGGAGCATGATCCAAAAATATGACGTTTAGAGTTTTAGGCTATGAGAAATATATTACTAAAAATTTTCACCTATATTTTTAGAAATGAGTCTTGAGATATCCTAGGAGGTTTGAGTAAGAGATTTTTCAGGTGACCATTGAGAGTATAATCCATCTTTTTTATTTTCATTTTAACTGAATATGAGGCTTTATAACCCAATATGTAGTAAGATTACCATTTACTATCTAATGAAAAATTCAAGAATGGAGGTATCATCTTTCATATGTGTAAATTATTGTTATTATTAGTGTAACAACCCAATATTGGTAAAAAAAATTCTTGACCCAGACAACCAAGGCACCTCAGGTGGTTTCTGATAGATGGAGGATAATGTTAATGTTAAGGGATAAGGGATTAAATAATATGAAAAATGTTTCCCTCATTAAAGTGTATTTATATTTTTATTAAAAATATACTACATGAAAACTATAATGAGTTCATCATATATAAGACTATAAAAAATAAACAAATTAAACCTGTCCATCAAGGATATGAACCTACTCACTAGATGATAATTTTCATACCAAGGTAATAATCAATAAAAAGCATCATGGAAACATATTTATTTTCAACAAATAAAAGAGAAGCACCCCATGGTAAAGTGATAGGTTGAATGAAACAATTCCAAATAAATTATTGTAACAAATTCAAATTCCAAAAGATCCATTTGAGGTATTCCATAAGGGGTTATTGAAATCACATTAGAATCAAGAAGTAAGTCAAAACTAAACTTAACTTGTTGATCTGATATAATATTCAGAAACTCATCTAGAAAATAGCCTAACATTATTTTACCTCCAGAAAATGATAAATATAAAAACTCTCTTACCTTCAATAACATGAAAAATATAAATTCCATTTATTTCTTTTAATAGTTTCTCAGCTTCATGATATTTTGTCAAAGGTATGATTTTATTTGTATATTTAAACAGAAAATCATTTCAGAAAATAATGTATTTGGATATGAAATCCATCTCATAGTGATAAACCAAATTCCATTAAATACCTCGAATAAGATATAATAAGACATGGGGTAAGACAATAATGTTTTCAAATAAATTCTTTACACATATGAAAACGTGAATATAATTTTAATTTATTTTTTTCCTTAACACTTACCCCATTTTTTTGTAATCTTCTTGATTCATTTATTGAGTTAAAATTTCCAATTTATCATAAAATTTCTCAAAAATAAATGAATGTGTAGACCTCTAATAAAATTAGAAATTATCATAATCTTAATAATGAATTAATTTACATGTTACCACATCATTTGATGGGCCAACATATTCTTGTACAGTTGAAAAATATTTCACCACACCCTTATACTTATAGTCATGTTACTTTCGTTCAATCATTCTCTTGTTTAGAAATGAATCTACTTAATGACCCATATCATTAAATTTAAATCACATTATTTCCTACTTGCCAAAAATTTGTCGAACCAATACAATGATTATTTTCTTTTTAATTAGATTCCATATGCCCAAACATGCCACATCAGTGATACTTTTTAGATTTTATAAAACATTCCTCATGATTATTTTTACCACATCAATTATAAACTGAAGAAATGATTTTCATTCCTTAAAATTTATTTGATGAATTATTACCCATTTCTGACCATATATACCTTTTATTATTCTTGTTGTCATGGTGTACATGATAATCAGTAAACACCATTTTGACCTTCCCAACACATCAAACAAGTTTATCCTGACATTTTAATTCTAATTATGTGAAATCCCTTTGATATCATGGGTCCAGTCCTAATTGAAAATATATAGTTTTATTATCAATATCATGAATAAAATTTGGTAAATACTTTTCTAATCGGGTGAAGTTTTCTTCATAAATACCCCTTGAATCTTCTTATATATACCTAAATTCTGATAATTATTTTCCCATAATATATTGAGTAACCATAAGAAAATATTTATAGAAGAAAATGTTATTAAATTATTCCCATTCCAATAAATAAATCTCTTCTATTTTCCTAGTTTTCTTAACTATTAACCACCATTGATTAGAGTAACCTTCAAAATAGTAAATATAAATTGTTAACTTTTGATTATTTGAAAAACTCATGAATTTGAATATCATATATAGATATTTTTTCCATCTATCAGCTACCACTGAGTCAGAATATCCTATGAAATTTGGAGGGTATAGTCTCGAAAAATGTTCCACTATAGACATGTTCCTTTACTGTATATGTGGTTTCTATCCGTAATGGATACCACCACCCTTTATATCATCTGTAAAATGATCCATTACAACAAAAAACCACTCAGTTCCAATTCCTACCATTCCAAATTACATATTTGGAATGATATTATCCTCTTGGTTATTTCACATACCATCTTCCTTATTTCCTCCATGTAAGACCATTCAGAGAAAATGTAGATTAAATGGATTTACATTGTTATATTCAAATTTTATATCATTCTAAAATAAATTTTAACCATATAATGGTATTATCTAAAACACAAAATCTATCTATACCATTCCACTAATAAGAACTATATGGACCCACCATTAAACATTAAATAATCATGAGTATTAAGTCAAGAATTAATTCAATAACCTTGGGGTATATTTATAGTATGGAGTTTTAAATAATTATTTCTTCACCCATACATAAATAAATTTTAAATCCCCAAGTAAACACATTATCTTTTTATTTATTTTTCCACAAAAAAACATTGAATACATAATAATTTTTTATGATATATTTTGAAAATTTTCATCTTAACCTCAACGATTTCCTTACTCATCCCCAAAACCGAATTGGAAATCATTTTAAAACAAAGGATTAGCCAAAAAATATAAATATCATATATGTAAAAATAAATAAATAAACCTGTTAGTCTATAAAAAATAATATGATTTTTTTTATAATCTTATTGAATCAATTATAAGCTCTTCGAGGCTGTCTATTATTTTCCATGGGTTAGCCAGAAGCATCTTCAGCTGCTCAAGGGGTGTGAGACAGGGTGATCCACTCTCAGGAATTATATTTTCTATTTATGAAGATTATTTGATTTGGTTCATTTTTGATCTTTCTCAAATTGGATTTTTTGAGAAGATTAATGTGAGGAAGGCTGATTTTGTTCCCTCACACTTGCTTTATACAGATGAAATCTTGTTGTTTGAACAAGAATTTCCCCTTTGTGAAATATATATTTTGACATTATGAAGCATTTTTCGGGAAGGAGATTAGTTAGGATAAATCTTTCATGGTGTTTGAGGAATTAATTTCAATAAGAAAGAGACATAGAATAACAAAAATTCATAGGGTTCTAAGGGGGTTTATTCCCTGCAATTATCTTGGTATTCCTATTTTCTTGGGAAGGGTGAAGAGGAAATACTTGGAGAGCATATATTATGGTATTTTCAATCACATTTCAAGGTGGAAAAGGGAATCAATGTCCCAAGGTGTAAGGGTTTTTCTTGTCAATTCTATCATCACATCCTAGTTGGTCTATTCTTTTTTAACATTATCAATGGCCTAGGGGTCTCATCAAAGAGTTTCAAAGTATGATTAAGAATTTTTTCTGGACCAGATCAGTTCACGAAAAGAAACTAATTACAGTTTCATGGAAGGACTGCATTAAATCAGTGGATTTGGAAGGACTTGGGATTAATGATTTGCGGGTCATTAATGAAGGTATAATCAAAAAATTTACATGGGGATTTCTTTCGAATGATACCCATGGTGACTTTCACATTAGAAGATTAAAGGGGAGATTGATTTGTAGATATCGATACTGTCTTTATTCATCTATATGGCCCTCTGTCAAAAAATCTTTTAAGTGACTAATGTGTGACTCTATATGACTTGTGAGATGGAACTCCAATCTTAATTAATGGAACACTGAATGGCTAGACTACCTGATTCCAGATCAAATTAGTCACCACCCTGATACCAGGCACATGTCCATTAATGAATTTCTAATATAGATCTCATCCTATTGATGATTTCGCCCATCACATAACCAACATTTAATACAACAATACACCTTTATGGATTATGATAATATCGCTTGGATACTAAATCATGTTGGTCAGTTCAAAACTAGGGATTTCTATAGAATGGAATGCCCCCCCCCCCTCAAACAATAACCTTGTTTCATTGCTTCCACACTCATTTTATTTCTCCATCTTAGTATGTTCTCAAATGGAAAATTTTGAAAATCTGGCTATCCAGTGAGGATCAACTCAAATGAAGTAGTCTGCAGTTTTCTTCTTCTGGTTGCCTATGTCTTCATGCCTATGAAATAGTACAACATATTTTCCTCTCCTGTAGATTTTTTAAGGAGCTATGGGAGTAAAGTTTTTCACAATTTTGGATTCATCTTGACACATGTGTGCTGCTAGATTTTCTCATGGGCTCTTTGTGGAATGACAATTTTAGCATGCAGGTCTATAACCTGATATTAGGAGCTACCATGACAAATTTTTATAATATATGGAGAGCCTAGAACTTTCTAATTTTTAATTCAAATCATGCCAATATACATCAGGGTATCCTTTTTGTTCATC
The DNA here is from genome assembly GCA_963277665.1 of Viscum album. Lineage (NCBI taxonomy): Eukaryota > Viridiplantae > Streptophyta > Magnoliopsida > Santalales > Viscaceae > Viscum > Viscum album. Next base: position 2,128,472,140 of record OY728155.1, on the reverse strand, counting down.
AGGAGGTTTACACTACTTCTTTTATTCAAATAGGCAACATATATAACACCTTGTAGGACCTCAATATTCATTGCCTCTAGGGTGTTTTGAGTCCGCCAAGAATGCCAAGAATGGTAAAATACGTATGATGGATACCTCCATTCATACCCGAGATTAAGGTTAATTTTGATGGGGTAGCCTATGACACACAAGAAACATCTAGTTGTGGAGGTGTTTTTTGAACTTACCATGGATTTGTGGAGGTCTGTTTTTACCATTATACTGGTGTTGGGGTTACTTATGAATCCAAGCTAAGGGAAATGGTATATACGATTGGATATGTTATCTGGTATAACTATAACATTATATGGATGGAATATGACTCTGAAAATGAGGTGCAGGATCTACGTTCAAGAACTCATAATGTTCCTTGGCACCTATTACCTAATTGGATTGAATGCCTTGGTAAAGCTACTATGCTTAATCCGGTGGTCTCTCATTCTTAAAGGGAGGAAAATCATGTGGTTGATGTTCTGTCAAATAGATCTATTATAGACATGACTACGGTGTGGCCTTTTACTACCCCAGGTTATTGCACCCCAATGCTGGAGGGTGACATGTGTGAAAAAATTCATTCACTTATTTGTAATAAACCTTTTCAACGCTTGACTCTTTTCTATTTTATATGAATTTTCTCCTTCGGACCAGTTTCCACCAGATCCTAGATTTCATAGTAACATGATTTATATAAAAAATTATAAAAAATGGATAAATTATATAGGTATCTTGGGAAATTTTCTTCATATCACTCTTAGAAATTGAATAACTAATATAGCTAACTTCTATAATAATTATATAAAGAAACCAATTTAATGAAGAGATATAATAGACCCACCTATCCTTGGTTTATAACATAACCATCCAACCTTGGATTATAACTAAACCATCCATCCCCATTTTATAAAAAAACCACCCATACATGGTTTAAAATTGAACAGAAAAACATCATAATAAATTATCCATAATAATAATATAATCATAAAACATAAAATATTTCACATCAATCATCATTCTACAAGAAATATTATTATAACCCATAAGAAAAAATTTTCTGTTATTTAAATATTTTTTCCATTGAAAACCCCTTTTGAAAATATGAAAATCAAAGATTCGGAGGGTTTTTATTTAATGAAAATGGGAAATCTATAAAATTCACCGAAGCACCAAATAATAGTTACAGTGTTAGGAAAACCCATATTTATTGTATACATTAAAATAGAATTTTCCCTTTTTCCTTAATTTTAAAATGTTCCTTACAAAATATGTAACACCCCAAACATTCATAGTACGCTTCTCTGTGAATAATGCAGTAGCGTGTGTTGTACGCAATCCCGAGTTCTAACACACACCACAACCAATCAAACTAGCCGTTATGAATAGTAATACCCACTTTTTGAAATTTTATACAGTTTATCATTCAAAATGGACTTCATTTTTTGATTTTTAATATCGAAATTAGCTTAGAGTGAATTTTCGGTACTTTTCGGATAACTTTCATATTTTGATGAAAAGTGAAAATTACTAAATTTTATTTAAAAACAACTTTTTAAATCCAAATAATTAATAGTGATAAATTATGAATTTGAGTGATTTTAGAGTATAATATGATTATAATATTACCATTTAATCCAATGTTGGGCAATAGACATAATTTCACTTTTAAATTAGACATAAGCAAGTTCAAATCTTTTGATAGTTATTATCTTTTAAAAACACGCTTTTTATTTTTAACAGCGGGAATTAATTATAAATTAATTTCTGCAACTTCTGTGTTTTGAATTTAGAAAAATTGATTCCATATTTAGAATCAGGAGTTCCAAATTGTGAAAATATTTAACTTTGATTTTTAGACATTTTGAAAAATTACTTCGGTAAATATTTTATTTACCATGGTAATGGGTAAATCCGGTAAATAAGGCTAAAAAAATAATATTATAATCACTACTAGAATGCAGGCTTTTCCCAAAACTAATATACCAATGGTTCTCCCGAACCATTGGTATAAGTGTTTTTTACCAATGGTTCTAATAAAACATTGGTAAACAATGGTTCTAATAAACCATTGGTAAACAATGGTTTTGTGAAGGCTTTCCCACCGGTTTGAAGAAACCGTTGGGAAAGCCAAAGTTTTTTCATCTTTTCCCAACGGTTTTTACAAACCTTTGGGAATTTTCTTCTCAAATATATCAAATTACAGAGGCCCCCGCATCAGGACACATCATTCCCCAATTTGCAGATGTCGTGGCACCCAGTGAACCCTAACCTGATTTCATTCATCCGATCGGCTGCAACTCCATCATCCAGGTTAGATTATTTAATCCTCTTCCCAAATACAATCTCTCTTGCTCTGATTTCCACATTTATTTCAATATCTTGATAGATCATGTCATTTTTTCCTATTATAGGGATTTTTAAAAATTTTAAGATTCACAATATTTGATAGTGAATCGATGACTAATATTTGGAAATTGATGTTTTTAACAAATTTCATTGAGTTGTGTATAAGTAAATTTTGAGTTTGAGTAATGTATTAAATAAAACCATAACGTGGCGTTCATTGTTTTGACCTTAATTTAAGGTATGATTAAATTATTTTATAGGTAGATTTATCAACCTAATAACATAAAATTATTTCTAATTCTATATGAATATTTTCAACATAGAGGTGTCATTATGATACCATTCATACCCTGTGGGACTTCTTTTTTCTAAAATGACACCAATGATTTATGGGTCCTCATTTTATAAATTGAAACTACATAAGGGTTATAGCCTCAGGGAAGTCATTGATTTTGTGAGTTATACATTCATAGGGAATGGTTGAAAACATAGAAGGTTACATAGACCTTTTTATTAATCATTTATCGATGAATCAAGAAGTCATTAGCTAGATTAATATTCATAAGAGTTAATAAAACTCTAGAGAAAATTACTTTTATGGGATATTATATACTTGGATTCATAGGGATGATGATCCAATAGAATTTACTAATTGGTGTGAAACTATGATAGTGAAATATAGAGCTAGAACACATTTGTTCATGTGGAACCTATCATGTTGTTAAACTATTGAAATGAATTATATTTTTTTGGTAGAATTTTTTTATATGTGTGATGTAAAATGACATTCATGGGTTATTTATAATTTATAACGGCCTAAATGTATTGATAATACATAGTTTTTCTGGTATATGGGGGATTACATTACAAAAGGACCATGTCATTTAACACAAATAATTAATTTATTTTTTAGATAATATTACCATTTCAAATGAAGTGTGTGACTATAAATAGAGAGAACATCACACATACATCAACTGTAAATCTATTTTAACATAATTTCAAGTTGTTTCATTCTCATCTATATTCATTTTGGTGCCTGGTAAAAGTATTTTTTGGCTACATCTGCAACTCATCTTCAATAGTGGATTGAGTGTGCACCTTGGGATGAGTTATCCTTCCTAGTAAATGAAGAACAAGTCACTTATAATATAGGGAATGTTCTATAGAATTTTTACTAGTGAATCCTTTCATTTGAAGGATCATAACCAATAAAATCAATAGAATATGGTTAAAACGTTTTATTATAGCTTGTGATGATATCAGTTAAGAATCCTATTCATTCAGACAATAATGATGATAAAACCTGTTGATAGGTTGTCATGGATCCCCAAAAATATTCTAAGGATTTGAGTGTGTGATAGACCCATAGGTAATAATAATTTTGAGGCATTTCATTACTATAAATTAAGTACAATGTTTTAATATCATGATACTTTAAAAAATTAAAAAGAATTCAATAATTAGGATTGAATTCCCAGATTTATCTAGATTTATCTAGATTTATCATATGGTTCTATGGTAGTAGGAAATTATTTTTGGTTAATGCTGACATGTCAGTAGGAGAATCTATGCTATTTCAAAATAACTCATCTATCAAAGGTTTGAGAATTCCCCTTGGACAGCCCATACCCCCCTGGACAGCCCCCACCCTTGTTGACTGCCCGCCCACCCAACCCCCGGACACTCGCCCACCACCCCCCGGATAGGCCCATCCCCCTGGACGCCCCCACCCCGTGGAAATCCCCCCAACCCCCTTGACACCCCCGACCCCACGGGACAGCACCGCCACCCCCGTGGACAGCCCAACCACCCCCCATAGACAGCCCACCCACCCCCATGGATAGTCCACCCACCCCTGGACACCCCAGACCCCTTGGGCAGCCCGCCACCGCCATGGGTAGCCCTCCCACCCCCTGGACACCCCGTACCCCCCGGACAGCCCCACCCACCCTCTGGACACCCTACTCACCTCCTTGGACAGCCCGCCCACCCCCCTGGACTCCCCCTACCCCTGCGGACAGCCCCCACCTCCTGGACACCTCCGACCCCCCCCCCCCCCCCCAGAAGGCCCCACCAACCCCTAGACACCCCGCACCCCCCCTGGACACCCCGCACCCCCCTTGGATAGTCCCTCCACTCCCTTGACCCTCATTCTAGTCCTCATCCTGATCTCCCTGAAGAAGTTAAAGTATAAAACTCATGTACTCCCAAAAACATCCTTATGGATTATGTATTCCTTGATCCACTTCCAATATCTTACTGGGCAATCCTTGAATATAGGCATTATAAATTCTGTATCATATTTTCTTATATACACTATATTTTTTTGTATTTCTTAATATGATTCTCATATAGAGTAATGTGTCTGTTATGCTTTGATATAATGTAAACAATTTTCATTTACCTAAATATTTTTTTGATTAAACTTCAATATTATTGAATTTCTTTGAAATGAATTATTGAAATTTTTTTACAGAATTGACAGAAGTTGGATGTACGAAACTGATCGGATTTCAACAGATTTTCAAAATAATTTGAGCAGCTTTCTAGATTTTTCATTTGACAAGGCTTCAGATAGTGGTCGCATACACTGCCCATGTTTTAATTGTGTTGGAAGACCTTGGTTGAGCCGTGAAGAAGTTATCTATCATATAACCAAATATGGTTTCCAAACAAACTATTATGTGTGGTATCATAATGGAGGGAAAATGCAATATCAAAATATTTATGATCCAAATGATAGGACTGAATTGGAGAGTTTGAAATATGATCGGTTTCCATTTATTCGGCATCATGAGATGGAAAGGATGTCCAACCAACAAGATTTTGATACAAGCACACATGATGCGTCCAATGAAAATGATGATGTTGATAGGGTGAAAAAAATTGAATGATGGTGTGACGACTCCAGTATATCGGCAATGTGGTAAAATGAAATACTTGGAATTTTTAATCTGATTGTTTCATGGGAAAACTATGTATGGGATTCCAAATACTACAATTGATTACATTATTACCTTCTTGAAGGACTTACTTCCATATGATGCAGATATTCCCTCAAATCAATATATGGCATGGAAGTTAGCTGATGCACTTAAATTCTCAAAAAAAAAACGCACGCTTGCCCTAATGATTGAAGCTTATTTTGGGAGGAAACTGCTGAAAGAAATGATTGTATCAAATGTGGAACCTCCCGATGGAAGACAAAATATGAGAGAACACCATCTCATGTTCCACAAAAAGTAATGTGGAAATTTCCGTTGATCCCCATATTACAGAACCTTTTCATGTCTGATGAAATATCCGTAAAAATGTGATGGAATGACACTGAGTGAAAAAAGAATAATGAAGAGTTGGTTCACCCTACAGATGGATTTGCATGGAATATATTTGATGCTCGATATCCTGAATTTTCAGCCGACATGCGTAATGTGAGACTGGGTTGTTCATGTGACAGTTTTAATCCATTTGGGCAGATTCTTACTTCGCACAACACATGGCCGGTTTTCATACACATTTATAACCTTCCCCCTTGGTTGTGTATGGAAAGGCCTTACACTTTCTTGAGTATACTGATATCTAGACCTTATGATCCTGGAAATGATATAGATTTATACATTCAACGTTTAATAAATGGTTTGAAACTTCTTTGGGATGTGGGTGTGCCCAGATATGATGCATGTTCAAAAGACATATTTCCGATGCGTGTTGTGCTTATGTGGACGATCAATGATTTTACTGCTTATGCAATGATTTCTGGATGGAGCACAAAAGGAAAATTGTCATGTCCTTTTTATATGAAGAATACTCGATCAAGAAGACTGAAATATCCTCGTTGTTTTAGTTTTATGGGACATCGAAAATTATTTCCAAAAAACCATCCATATATATAGAAACAATCGTCGAAGATTTGACAATACCACGGAGAATGACGATCGATCTCAGCGTATGTCTGGAACTGTTGTGCTTAATGAATTGAAAGATTTCAGTTATTCATTTAGGAAGGGTGTAATGAAATCTAGAAAGAGGAAAAATGTTTCCAATGATATCAGTTACAATTGGAAGAAGAAGAGTATATTCTTTGAGTTTTCGTATTGGTCAACCAACTTATTACGTCATTTCTTAGACATAATGCACATTGAAAAGAATATATGTGAACTGTTGTTTATGATTCTTCTAAATGTCAAGGGGAAGACAAAAGATGATTTACGATATCGGCGTGACTTGGTAGATTGCGGGATCAGACCAGAATTGCATCTTGTTTGTATTAGTGAAAATAAATGGCAAGTTCCATGTGCTTCTTATGTGATGACACCTGCTGAAAAGAATCAATTTCTGGAAGTTCTAGATACTATTAATGTTCCGGATGGCTATTCAAGAAATATATCAAAATGGGTCAACAGAAAATAGTTGAACCTGAAATATTTGAAGACTCATGATTATCACGTCCTTTTGTAAGAGTAGATTCCTATAGAAATCTATCATCTCTTGTCCAATAATGTTAGAGTCTCAGTTATTCGGTTGTGCTATTTTTTTTATAAATCTTTGTGCTAAGATGTTGTCCAAATCCTTCTTGAAAAAACTGTTGGTAGAGACACCATTAATTTTGTGTGAGTTAGAGAAAATATTCTCTCCATCATTTTTTACATGCATGTTGCATCTGACTGTCCATATTCCGACTGAAATACTTCATGGAGGACCCGTTATTTTCTGTTGGATGTATCCAACTGAAAGAAACATGTGCACATTTAAATCATTTGTTCGGAACATGAATTATCCCGAAGGATCTATTGTGAACGGTTACTTGGCTCAAGAATGTATGGATTTCTGCGCAATGTTTTTGTCTGATCTTACTACGAGAATAAACAGACCAATGAGAAATGAAGAAGAACAGTATGAGAAAATTGAACCTAGTTTTCCATCACTTCCTCAGACTTGAGGAATTCTGGGATCATATACATCGACGAAATTAATCCTTGAAGAGCGAGAGATGGCACATCGCACAATGTTGTTCAATTGTGATTTGTTTGATGAGTATATCAAGTATGTAAATTGTACATATATCTTGTATCTTATCTCTTGTAATATTAAATATTTTTTAAACTTTTATTATTTTTTTCTACAGGGAACATAACGAATTGATATATAGAAAGCATCATTCATTATCTTTGAGAAAGAAAGAGACTTTTCATAGCAAAGGGTTTTATGCTTGGTTGAAATTTAAGGTAAAAATATTTCTGTAATAACTAAATAAAAATAATATTTAATTAAATTTACTATTTTTTTATATTGCAGGTATCGAGTTTGCCTGCAGACTCTGTTTCTGAGGAAATAAGAGCTTTGAATTTTGGTCCTAATACCATGGTTCATGCTTGTAAATCACTTGGGATCAATGGATACAAATTTATTATCACTGAACGAGAAAGAAACATGAGAACATAGCATAATGGTGTTATTCTAACTGCTACAATAGACTGTTATTCCAGTTCATCGGATACAAGACCTCGTTCTGAAAATATTGCTTATTGTGGAGTCATGGAGAAAATAATAATTTTGGATTATTACTCAGATGGTTGAGTCACAATGATGAAATGTCAATGGTTTGATTCAATGACAAGGCAAGGCACCTTTATTGATGATTGTGGATTTTGAGTTATTGACATGACTCGCACTCTTGCCACCGAGGATCCATTTGTATTGGCATCAATGGCGAAACAAGTTTTTTATGTTAATGATCATCATAATCCTAAATTCAGTGTAATTATTGAATTAAATCCCAGACATGTTTTTTATGATGGTGATGATGAAGTTGACACTATCCCTAATGCAATTGGAAGCAATCCATTTATTACTTATGATGATGCCAATACCTCAATTTTTTGAGTTGATTGTGAACCCGAAGTTGTGGTGGGAATTATATAGAATCATACAGTCGTGTTCTCACCTACATGTTTCACCTACATCATTCAGATTGTGTATCCTAGTACTTACCTTCAAACCACCATAAATGTTCTTTTACTTTATGTTTTTTTATCGGAATAGTTTTTCTATATTTTTTTTGGGTGACACATTAGTTATCTGTTTCTAATTACTTCCATATTTGTTTTCATTGCAGGAAATGACACCCATTGAAGAGAGGTGACAGAAAAAGATAACAGATAATAATCATCGCATGATACATATGGGTGGTCCTCCACTCATCCCTATTGTGAGTATTTTATTTCAAATATAAATATTTCAATAACTTATAATAGCATGTGTTCACTTTTTTGATAAACGTTTTTTCAGGATCGACCCCCTAGATGAGAGATATCTGATGAGGAGCCTGATATTGCTCCCAGTAGAGAGGCTGGTGGTAGGAGGGGGGTGGTGTCAGAGATGGATGATCATCTAGAGGTCCCAGTACTGAGGCTGGTGGTACGAGGGCTCGTGGGGTGAGAGTTAGACAATCCACTACCATAGACGTATCTTCTTTACCCCATTTTGATTATGGTGTGTCTTCAGGGACACATGGGATATTTAGACCTCCGATGTTTACACTACCAGTTGGCTAGAAGTCTATGCCATCATCTTTTTCTTCTGGTTCATTATCTCCGAGCTATTATATTCTACCTTCTTCGACTCCTGCTGCTACACAGTATGTGGCTGAGGAGCGTACACTAAGGGACACTCCATCTGTACAGGATATTCCTTCAACTTCTGCACATATAGTGACACCCATTGATCCGACTACCATAGGGATATTTATATAACTCTATCATATTTTTATACCAAAATTTATTTTATTATAACTTGTAATGATATTATTTTTCTTTAATAACAGATTCATCTACAGATAGGAGGTGGGGGAGGGGGAGTACTCGCTTGTGTGCAGTATGGAACGGCCATACACAGTTTATGGTTGAATACAATGTTGATGGACAAATGATTGAGAAATTTGGGCAGGAATGTCGGGGTGTTTTAGCGACGCTAGCCAAATACTCCGATATAATTCCGGTCAGCCCTCTCTCTTGGAGACATCTGCCACACGAAGTCAAAGATAACGTGTGGGCACAAATATTGGTAAAAAATCTATTGGATTAAATGTAGTATTTTTTTATATTTATATGAACTAATATATTGGGTTTCATCTTCGGTTTAACTTCCCTAATGGAGAGGGTGCACGACCAGTGCGTTTAAAAGAGTTAGTCAAGATTTGGAGAGCTTATAAGCATGACTTGTATGTTGGCAGGTGTGATAGAGAGGGAATGGAGTTAGAGAAAATACCTATCATGGATGAATTCCCGATAGAGCAATATCTCCAAATGATTACCCATTGGGCGACTGCCAAATTTAAGGTATTAACCTCATTTGAAGTATTTAAATGAGAGTTTTCATATTTTTCATTAATATAATCTTATTTATTATTAAACATTATTTAGTAATATTCTGAAAAAACAAAAAAATCATTGATTCAAAGTAATACCTCCAGACTTTGGGGCGCACAACTATGTCAGATCATGAGAGGCAGCTGGTACGATATAGTTGTTTATAATTTTTTTAGGACATTCCATTTTTATTGTTTCCTACTAAAATTATGTGATTTATTGAATATTGAATATATGATTATACTTTCACTTTATATTGTTTCCATGTCATTACAAAAGCACATGCCCAGGAGCTTGACAATTTTGGGCCACACGATCATTTATATCAGGTTTTGGGAGAGGAGCACTCGGGTCGAGTACGCTGCCGACCTGGTATGAATATAGTCCCAACGAGGTATTGGTTCTCTCCAGGTATCCATTCCAGTACCACTGAGTTGGAACAGGTCAAGGAGCATGCAAGACAGTCTGATAAAAGGGTCACAATGTTGGAAGTACAGGTTCAAACGAGGGACAAAGAATTTATGAAACGGATGAAAGCTTTATCTTTATCACTTCCACCAGAGGCTAGCGCGGATTGTCAGACATTTATGTCGTCGATGGGTGCATTATCCAATGCACCAGGCAGCAACTCAAGTGTCAGTCAAGATGATTACATTCCTGGTGATGATGAGAATACTGAAGAGGATGAGGGCGAGGATGAGGACGAGGGCGAGGATGGGGCGGAGGGTGAGGATGGGGCTGAGGGCGAGGATGGGGCCGAGGACGAGGAGGGGGCCGACGATGACCATGGGGAAGATGAAGAGGACGAAGACGAGGACCGAGATGGTGGTGAGGATGAGGCCGATGATGGTAATGGTGATGGTGATGGTGATCAGGGGCAGATTGATCCATTACATTTTTGAATTCTGTATAACTCTATATTTTTTAACCTAGTTTTCCACTCTGGGGTTTTCCTCTGCTTCATAGGGATGTTGTTACCAGATCTCTTTTTTTCACTTGATTCATATTGTATGATTAGTCTACTACCTAGACCTTTAGTATTCCTTGGTACTGTGATACCCATTTTTTCTATTATTTATTACTTAGCTTTTTTAGTTAGGCATGTATTTCATGTTTATGTCATTTTCCCATAGAACTGAATTTTATGTCATTTGTGGATGATATTTTTATGCCTGATAGTAACATGCGTGGAATAATCACTTGAAAATAAATGTGATTTTTCAAGTAGTAATTGCACATTATTGATTATGTTCTTATTTTGGTGTTTTTGAACTGAATCATGTTGTTTTTGAATTTCCATTCTGTTCAGGGGATGATTTTTGATTTAGTAATGGTGGATATTCTGGGAGAAGAGTTTGGGCAGGGGGGAGGGGAGGGGAGGGGGCTTCTGGGTGAAAAGGGTGGGCAAATGGGGAGGGGTAGGGGCTTCTGGAGGAAAAGGGTGGGAAGGGGGGGAGGGGAGGGTAGGGAAGGGGAGGTGGGGAGGAGAGGGGAGGAGGCTGCTGGGTGAAAAGGGTGGGCAAGAGGGGAGGGGTAGCGGGATGCTGGAGGAAAAGGGTGGGAAGGGGGGTGGGAGGGGAGGGGAAGGGGGATGCTGGAGGAAAAGGGTGGTAAGGGGGGGAGGGTTGGGGAGGGTTTGGGTGATGGAAGGAGGGAGGCTGCTGGGGGAAAAGGTTGGGCAGGGGGAGGGGGCTGCTAGTGGAAAAGGGTGGGCACGTGGGATGGTAGGGGTAGGGGATGCTGGAGGAAAAGGGTGGGTAGGGGGGAGGGGAGGGGAGGGAAGGTGAGGGGGGGAGGGGAGGGGAAGGGGATCCTATGTTAAAAGGGTGGGAAATAGGGGAAAGGGGAGGGGGAGGGGAGGGGAGGGGGCTGCTGGGTGAAAAGGGTGGGCAGGAGGGGAGGGGCAGGCGGGGAGGGGAGGGGAGGGGCTGGGGATGGGTAGGTTGGAGGGGAGGTCAGGGAAGTGGAGGGGAGGGGAGGGGAGGGTCGGGGAGAGGAGGATTATCACAGGAGGGAGGGGATACTGGGGGAAGAGGTTGGGAAGGGGGGAGGGGAGGGGAGGGGGCTGCTGGGGGAAAAGGGTGGGCAGGGGGGGAGGGGCAGGGGCAGGGGGCTGCTGGAGGAAAAGGGTGAGTAGGGGGGAGGGGAGGGGAGGGGAAGGGGCTAGGAAGGTTGGAGTGGAGGGCAGGGAAGGGGAGTGGAGGGTAGGGGAGGGTAGGGGAGGGGCTGAGTGATGGTAGGAGGGAGGGGGCTGCTGGGGGAAAAGGTTGGGTAGGGGGGAGGGGAGGAGAGGAGTAGGGGATGGGCTGCTGGGAGAAGTGGATGCACAGGGGGGTTCTGAGGTGGGAGGGGGATGTGCTGCATGTTTCATTGATTTTTTTTCCTTTTATTATTATAAATGTATGTTACTTCAGGATTTCTATTTCAATTTTTTGAGAATAAATTTTTCAATCCTGTCCCAATATAATTTATTCTTTCTACTATTCCTTAGTTGTGCAGATGTGTGGTGGAAAATTATTTAGGGAAATAAATAGTTTGGTTATTATGAAGTTCAATGTGTCTTTTGTGATGGTTCTTCTCTTAAAGAAAAGGACAGTTCACTTTTTCTGGGATTTATGATATGAAGTCAGCACAAAATGGTTATTGCTGAAGTGGAATCTCATTTGGGCCAACTTGTGAGTTTTAAACACGGTATAAAAAATTATCCTTGGATGGAAAGTAATATTGTTATAAGGTGCATAATATTGATCATTCATGATGTCCTCTTCAAACAGAACTTTAGAGAGGGTGTATTCATTGGGGATGCATTTGGTTCTCAAAGTGTCTTTCTTTGGTTTAAAATGGATGTGCTTTTATGTAAAATAAACGAAATACGAAAAACCTAAAAAACGCATTCGGATTATGTTGATACTTTATTAAAATGATCCATGGGTCATTTTTGACGTGTAAGAGTCATCCCCGCCTCAATTTGAGCCGTTGTATGGCCGACACCACTCAAAGTGTCCCACTTTTCTTTGAAATGGACAACAGTTTAAGTCAAAACAACAACTGACATACGGAAAATAGACCAAATGCATTCGGATTCTATTGATACTTTAGGACAAGTATCCATGGGTCATTTTTGATGTGTCCGAGTCAAACCCGCCTCAATATGAGGAACGATGTGGCTAGTACCACTCGAAGTGTCTCATTTTTATTTAAAATGAACAGGGTTTTAAGTGAAAACAACAACCGGCATACGGAAAACCGACCAAAGGCCTTCATATTCTATTGATACTTTAGGAAAAGTTTCCATGGGTCATTTGTGACGTGAACAAGTAAACCCCGCCTCAATCCGAGGGCCGGTGTGGCCGATACCACTCAAAGTATCTTTCTTTTTTTTAAAATGGATGCGCTTTTAAGTAAAATAAACGACATATAGAAAACTGACCAAATGCATTCAGATTGTGTTGATACTTTAGGAAAACGTTACATGGGTCATTTGTGACGTGTACAAGGCAACCCTGCCTCAATCCGAGGCACGATGTGGCTGACACCACTCAAAGTGTCTCACTTTTCTTTGAAATGGACAACAGTTTAAGTCAAAACAACAACTGACATACGGAAAACGGACCAAATGCATTCGTATTTTTTTGATACTTTAGGAAAAGTATCCATTGGTCATTTGTGATGTGTACAAGTAAACCCCACTTCAATCTGAGGCACGGTGCGGCCGGTACTACTCAAACTGTCTCAATTTTATTTGAAATGGACATGATTTTAAGTGAAAACAACAAACGACAAACAGAAAATTGACCAAACGCATTGGGATTCGGTTGATACTATATGAAAAGTCTCCATGGGTCATTTGGGACGTGTGCGAGTCAACCCCGCCTCAATCTTAAGGACAGTTTGGCCGGTACCACTCAAAGTGTCTTTCGTTTGTTTAAACTGGATGCGCTTTTAAGTAAAATAAACGACATATGGGAAACCAACCAAACACATTCATATTGTGTTGATACTTTAGGAAAACGATCCATGGGTCATTTAAGATGTGTATGAGTCAACCCCACCTCAATCTGAGGTGCGTTGTGGCCGACACCACTCAAATTGTCTCACATTTCATTGAAATGGACAACAGTTTAAGTCAAAACAACAACTGACATACAGAAAACAGAACAAACACATTTGGATTCTCTTGATACTTTAGGAAAAGTATCCATTGGTCATTTGTAACATGTAAGAGTCAACCCCGCCTCAATCTGAGGCATGGTGTGGCTGGTACCACTCAAAGTGTCTCACTTTTATTTGAAATGGACAAGATTTTAAGTGAAAACAACAACCGACATACGAGAAACTGAACAAACACATTAAGATTCTATTTATACTTTAGTAAAAGTTTCTATGGGTCATTTGTGACGTGTACGAGTCAACCCAGCTTCAATCGAAGTGCCGGTGTGGCCAGTACCACTCATAGTGTATTTCTTTTGTTTAAAATGGATGCGCTTTTAAGTAAAATAAACGACATACGAAAAACGGACCAAACACATTCAGATTGTTTTGATACTTTAGGAAAATGATCCCTGGGTCATTTGTGATGTGTATGAGTCAACCCCACCTCAATCCGAGGAGCGGTGTGGCTGGAACCACTCAAAGTGTCTCACTTTTCTTTGAAATGGACAACAGTTTAAGTAAAAACAATAACTGACATATGGAAAATGGAGCAAACGCATTCGGATTCTATTGATACTTTAGGAAAAGTATCCATGGGTCATTTTTGACGTGTACAAGTCAACCCCACCTCAATATGAGGCACGGTGTGGCTGGTACCACTCAAACTGTCTCACTTTTATTTGAAATGGACAGGATTTTAAGTGAAAACAACTATCAGCATACGGAAAACTGACCAAACGCTTTCGGTTTCTGTTGAAACTTTAGGAAAAGGATCCATGGTTCATATGTGATGTGTACGAGTCAATCCTGCTTCAATCTGAGGCACGGTGTGGACAGTACCGCTCAAAGTGTCTTTCTTTTGTTTAAAATGAGTGCGCTTTTAAGTAAAATAAAAGACATATGGAAAACAGACCAAACACATTCGTATTGTGTTGATACTTTCAGAAAATGATCCATGGGTCATTTGTGACGTGTAAGAGTCAAACCCGCCTCAATCCGAGGCACAATGTGGCCGACTCTACTCAAAGTGTCTCACTTTTCTTTGAAATTGACAACAGTTTAAGTCAAAACAACAACTGACATACGGAAAACGGACCAAACACATTCAGATTCTGTTGATACTTTAGGAAAAGTATCCAAGGGTCATTTGTGACGTGTATGAGTCAACCACGCCTCAATATGAGGCATGTTGTGGCTGGTACCACTCGAAGTGTCTCACATTTATTTGAAATGGATAGGATTTTAAGTGAAAACAACAACCGGCATACGGAAAACTGACTAAACGCATTCAGATTCTGTTGAAACTTTAGGAAAACGATCCATGGGTCTTATGTGATGTGTACGGGTCAACCCCACCTCAATCAAAGGCGTGGTGTGGATGCCACCACTCAAAGTCTCTCTTCTGATTGAAAAGTACATCATTTTAAGTGAATACAACTGAAATTTACACTCATAAATGATAGTCACATACTCTTTTTCAGGAGTTGGGTTGTTTCACTCGTGGGGTCATAAGTGAAGAGACTCCTAAGAAAATACCTTTTCACCATATATTATAAACAATACAAGTTCAATGCAAAATTCATCACAAATAATTACTTAACCAAATCTAGGATTAGAAAAAAATGGGATATGAGCCAATTTCAAACTCTTGTTCAACTCTAATAGGTATTACTCATACTATTCTTCCTATTATAATTTGACGGGGAGGTGGGGGGCTATTCTGGTTGGGGGGTTGTGCAGGGGTGAGGTGAATTACTATCAGATGATTGTTGTCATATGAAGATTGAAATAGGGAATTGTAGTACATGACATGGTTTGAAGAATTTGATGGTTTTATGTGTTTTTTGTGCTATTTTAGGTGTTTTTATACTGTTTTAAGATTGTTTGTGGTTTTTGTGATATTTTTTATGCAGGTGTAGGTGTATAGTGGAGGGGCTACTGGAGGGGGCTACTGTGCAAAAGCTCTGAAAAAACTCAATACCAACGGTTCTAAACCGTTGGTATAAGAGTGCTAGAATTCTGAAAAAACACTATGTCAATGATTCTAAACCGTTGGTATAGGTGTTCTGGAATTCTGGAAAAACACTTATACCAACGGTTTAGAACCGTTGGTATATGTGTTCTTGAATTCTGAAAAAACACAATACCAATGGTTTAGAAACATTGGTATATGTGTTCTGGAATTCTGGAAATACACAATACCAACGGTTTAGAACTGTTAGTATAGGTGGTTTGGAAAATCACATTACCAACGGTTGAAAACCGTTGGTATAACAATTATAAAAAATACAGTACCAATGGTTATGAACCGTTGGTATACTTTGGGAGAAATTTAATAAAACAATATACCAATGGTTTAGATCAAACCGTTGGTATAAGGCTTTCCTCACGGCTTACTAACCAACGGTTTGGTAAACCGTTGGCAGAGGATATACCAACGGTTTTCCAACCTATACCAACGGTTTAAAACCGTTGGTATAACCTTCTTTTCTAGTAGTTAATTATAATTAATTACCCTAAAACGCATCCTAACCATATTAGTTGATATATTTTCGACCATGGGCATATTTGGGTCGATTTTCGGACCCCATTGAGCTAATTGTAATTGATAATTACACTTTATATAAATTAAGTTAAAGTAAATACAAAAAATGACATAAGCTTATATCTTTTAGCAAAACAATTTTTACATAGGGTTATATTTGTTATATTTTAGAATATAAATATTCATTATATTTATAAAATGATTTCATACATAATGGTATTTTATTTATAAATTTTATACATTGAATAATTAAATTTATTTATGACACAATAATGATGTAGTATTTTCCATATTAATAAATGAATCAAATAATTTGTATTATAAATGTTAAAATAAATATAATTAGAAATTTTGGATGACATACACTAATATTATTAGTTAATAGGACATGTTAGGATTGTTTAAATGATTTTTTTGAATTAATAAAGTTTTTATGACTTTAACAAAAAACAATTAATGAATAGTGTCAAAATTGACATAAATGAGTTTTTAAAACAAATATTATTTTATTAATTGATATTATATTTTTAAAAATATAATGTTTGGCCAAAGGACTTATATAATTATAGGTGTATCATTAATGGACCACTTGGGGGTCTTCTGGAAGTATATAGTATGTTTATTAACAATATAATATACAAATACAATGAGACATGGTAAATGTCAAACTAATTAACTAAGAGTTAAAACTGAAAGATGAGGCTAATATAGTGACCCAAACCTGTGTAAAACCTATTGGTTGAGTGGTTTTCGACTTATAACCACCTTAACCTATTAATAATCTACTTTTAATCCATTAGAAACCGAATATAAATTTATTATAAAATAATTTTTCTAGCTTTTGCTAAGGTTCCCCTCACCCCTCTTATAAAAGGGAACTCCCCCTTTTCTCTAATTGACACGTTCAAAGCCTTTTGGATCGGCCAAACTCTACCAAAATAACCTTCCAACTTCCCTCAATTCATCCTAGAGGCCTTACTTTAGTCTGAAAGCCAACCTAATGAGCCCCTTTGATCAAATCAAAAGGAAGAACCTGAAAAAAGGTAATGTTTTCATCTCCCTCTTTCATGTTTCTTTCTTATTCAACTTCTTCTTTCTTTGTTACTTATATTATAAAATAATAAATCCAGTATCTTATATATACTATGATATTATTATAAATATGGTTCAACCATATTCATAATTCTATCCAACCTTTGAATGACATGTCACCATACGTGCGTACGTACGGGTTTCTGTCTCCACGTCGTGGTGTAATTGTTATTCAAAACATTATTTTTTCGATGGGTATGATAATGATGTGTAATTGATGTAAATAATAAACATAACATGATAATGATTATTTATATATTATATAATATCCAATTATATCTTATTTTAATATCAAAAGAATGATATTGTCGCTTGTGCGTACGTACGGACTACCATATCCACGAACACGATGAGATACCTTCCCCATCGTATCCATTCAAGAATAATTTTCATATGATGGTTAGAAATAATGTTTAATAACTTGATATAATTATTAATATGAATATGATACAACCTATCCATAACAAATTTGGCTTTTGTAACAAATCATATAAAAGAAAACGGGTATGTTAACACCCAAAACGACGATAATACTAAGATATTATTAACAAAGCAATGTAAAAAGATCATATATGATATCATATTAATGTATATGATTATTGTATAATTTAATAACAATTATTTCACCATTATACAGGAGGTTAACATAACCCTGACCAAGGAAAAGTACACGGTAAGGGTTTATTTCATAATCTCTTCATTATCCGAGGTTGTTTATACATAATTATCTACTGGGACCTCTTTATCATCCGCATACATGTTTCTTAAAAATGAATTTCAAAACATGTTTAATATTATATAGACTATGGGTTAAAGTCATTTATTTAATTTTTTGACTTTTTAAATGATGTTTATAAAGGAATCTTTCCTTCGTTTTCCAAAAAATGTCCTTTTTAACCTTTTAGACAAAATTAAGTTAACAATGTCTTTTTTAACTTATACGGAGGGTGCAACTATTTTCCTCCATTATAAAATAATCGAAGCTTCCCTTACTAGCTTATAAAAATAATTTGAATGTAAATGATTTATTTTATAATTATGTGACTTTTAAATAATTTCCACAAAAAAGAGATATTTGTCTCAAATAGTTTTGATTTCATCTATGTCAACATCCATTGATGGATTTTAAGCTTATTTGAAGTTGATTTATTATCATACAAAACTTCCATATCATATTGAATGTTTTGTGATATGTTTGACTGTGGATGTTTTATTTTTATACCATTCATGGCATATGGAGAACGTATTGACATTTCGTATGCTAGTTTTAATACGAATGTTTATGTTATGTTTAAACCTATTCATATGAGGAATGAATTGGACTTAATAAGTGAAGGGTGGAGCCCACTATAGCTCATTGATGCATCGGTAGGTCTCATGAGACAAACTAGTGTCTTGGCACAAGGTCTTGACAAAATTCTATTTGTAGTCTTGGCATAAGGCCATGACTATGTGGTTGTGATAGTATGGCATTATGAATTCCATCATTATGAAAGTGGTTATTGATATTTCATGTGATTATTGGACTAGTAGAATATCCATGTGAATAAGTAAATGGAAATATTTCATTTTATCATTTCCATATTATGCTGAAGTTCATGTTTAAAAGGCTTTTGTTTTAGTTATAGATTTCCTTAAATGTTTTTGTCTAAATATGAAAGTTTCCACAATATTGTTATCCTTACAGAGTATTTGAGCTCACCCCTTTCAATGTTTTAATTTTTCCCAGGATGTGAAGAAGTATTTTATGAATGACCTGCAGGGAATGTTTGAGGGTATATGAAGAGAACATGTTGTTGTAGTTCTTTTCACTTCATGATGTAATGTAAGACTTATGAATATATCTAGTGTTTCCAAGGCTACTAAACTAATCAGTATTTAGAGACTTGATCTTTTGTGATCCTGCCAATGTTATGTAATAATACACCGACTCTGGGTAACTGGGGTCACGACGTTATAGTTGATATGAGAAGAAGTTTAGTACAAACCATGGATACTATATTTAGATAAACTTTGAATAGATCACATTGACCTAATATGGACTTTGAGGATTCGTATAGAAGAGCTTCCTTGAATTTTAGTATTGTAGAGATTTTGTATGTTTTCGGAGCAATACATCCCTATTTGGATACGAGCAGGTAGAGGCAGCTCTGGCATAGATGTACCAAGGGGTAAAACACAAAAACACTGCATTGAGCTAGACTCGAACAGGAACTGGTGCACGACAATGGGCCTTGCTGCACTCTTGGTTATGACACTCCCGAGGGATATTCTTAGGATAATTCTCATTTTATTTACAAACCATTATGAAGGGTTTATGAGTATATAATTTCTAAAAGAAAACATTTTTATGAATATGGATTATATCCATAAACTTTTTGAATTTATTTTAAGTGTTTTATAAGTTTGTATTTATGTATTGCGATTCATAAACTAATCTAGTGTATGCCATTTTTTAGAAATTGTGCCTAGTAGAAGGAATGTAAACTCCAGTAATACATATGATCCATAGCGTAAGAAGGATCATATCTTCCATGGTATTAAGCCAATATTTAGAAGGGAAATAGTATCTCATGTTTTCTCAACATATGAAGAAATAGTATCATGTGTTAATAAGATAAGTAAATAATTCTCTGAGTCCTATGGCTTTGAAGGGAAGAAAGTGAAGAAAATGATGGAAGAGGGAAAAGAAGAATTTTCCCATATGTGATAACTGTGGGAAGAAGGACCCTTGAACTTGCCTAAAGGGAATGAGAGTTTGTTATAAGTGTGGAGAAAAATGATACCATGTACATGACTGTAAGGGTAAGAAAAAGGTTTCAAATGTACAATGATTAATCTACAAGGTGTTGGGACATTACATGAACCAATGTCCAAATCATCAGAGTATTCCCCAAATGATGCTATTGGATAATAATCAAGTTATGATACTACCACATATGAGGAGGAATGATTAGAGTTATTATGTTTTTATTAGATAATTATGTCATTTGAGTGTTGTATCAACAATGTACTGGTTATAATAATTATGGAGTATATAAGGATTGTACTACAGTACTATTTTCTTAAGGACATAAGATTGTGTGGAACCAAGAAAAGTGATTCAATATCAGGTTAAATTTTTGGAAAATATATGGTTGAGAGAAAGAGAAACCATAATATGGTTCTGATACCGACGTAGTGATTTTGGAATAATACATGATTTATTTGGATAAATTATATTTGATATTCTTGACTACCTTGAAACTGCTTAATGATTTGTATATTCCATCATTGTTGGAGTTTACAACATTTTTTTTATAGAAGGAGTATATCCAGTATTCTATAAGCAATAAGGGATCATGAGTGTTATTAATAATGTTTTATGGTAATTCAGGATGTTGCAATGTTTTAAAAGAATACACGATGAAGGTGTCCGTATGTTATTAAGCAGCAAAAAGGATCTTCATTGTGTTTACATTCCTTATAAATTTTGGACTATGAGTTTGGACAGAAGTATTTTGGATAATTCTAGTTTGAGATTTTTTTTTGGATTGCCATAAAATGACAACCTAGAGGTCGGGCGGCAACCTGTCGTGTCCGGCAAGGACGTGAGACTTGAACCCGCAACTGAAGGGAGACAAAGGTGTATCACCTACCACTGGCCCACGTGATGTCCTGGATGTAATAATGTATTCTTTTTTTTAAAAATTAAGGTTTATTAATTATAAATTAATTTTTTTGAACCCTATATGAATAGAATAAATAGAAAATTATTTTTAAGTTCTATTATATTTAGAGTGAAAGATGAGCTTGTGGTAGAAATTAGTTAAAGGATGCGACTCTACTTTTAAAGTATATATTTTTCTTCTTCTCTTATTCTATGAAGAAATTAATTCTTATACTTTAGTGAAGGGATATTAAAACAAAAAATGTTTTGTCCTAATACCATATGTTTTGTTGAACCGATGGTATTTTAAATCATCATAGATTGATGAATTTAAGGCCCTCCATTTTACACTTGTTTATGATTGATGACCTCAATCATTACCTATAAATATTTAATTTTTTCCTCCAATTATATGTCTCTAATTTACAACAATGTTCTCCTAATAGAGATCATAATTTGGTGGTGACCATTTCATTTCCCTTTTCATCTTATTAAGACTAAATTTTATTAACCTAATTTCCGATGTTGGTTTTCCCAAAGGTATTTTATATTTTCAACCTTTTATTTTTGAAAAATAATTTCAAATTGTGAGGATGAAATTTATTGAAGGAGGGTAGAATTTAACACCCCAAGCTTCCACGGTACGCTTCTCTTTTAATAATACAGTAGCGTGTGTTGTATGCAACTTTGAGTTCTAACACACACCACAACCAATCAAACTAGCCGTTATGAATAGTAATACCCACTTTTTAAAATTTTATACATTTTATCATTCAAAATGGACTTCATTTTTGGATTCGTAATATCGAAATTATCTTAGGGTGAATTTTTGGTACTTTCCAGAAAACTTTCATATTTTGATGAATAGTGAAAATTACTAAATTTTAATTAAAAACAACTTTTTTAATCGAAGTAATTAATAGTGATAAATTATGAAATTGAGTAATTTTAGAGTATAATTATATTATATTTTTACCATTTAATCCAATTTTGGTCATTGGAAATAATTTCACATTTAAACTGGACATAAGCAAGTGCCAATCTTTTGATAGTTATTATCTCTTAAAACACACTTTTTGTTTTAACAACGGAAATAAATTTTAAATTATTTTCAACCACTTCTGTGTTTTGAATTTAGAAAAATAGATTCCATATTTATAATCAGGAGGTCCAAATTTTGTTAATTAGTAACTATTATTTTTATTCATGTTGAATAATTACTTCGGTAAATATTTTATTTCCATGGTTAATGGGTAAATCCGGTAAATAAGGTTAAAAAAATAATATTATAATAATAATAAATTACCATAAAATGTGTCCTAACCCAATTTTTTGATACATGTCCGACCATGGGAAATTTTTGGTCGATTTGGGGACCCCATTGAGCCACTATTAAGTGATAATGAAACTTTATATTAATTAAGTTAAAGTAAATACAAAAATATCATAAGCATATATCTTTTAGAAAAACAATTTTTATGTAGGGTTATTTATATTAAATTTTGGACTATAAATATTAATTATAAAGATAAAAATATTTCTTACATAATGGTAATTTATTTAAATTTTTTAGTCATTGAATAATTGAATTTATTTAGTACACAATAATGATGCAATATTTTCATTATTAATGAAAGAATCCAATAATTGGTATTATAAATGTTAAAACAAATATAATTTGAAATATTTGATGACAAAAACTAATTTTATTGGTTAATATTACATGTTAGTATTTTTTAAGTGAATTTATTTCTAATTAATAAAAATTATAAGACATAAAAAAAATTCAATTATTGAATAGTGTCAAAATTGACATAAATGAGTTTTTAAAACAAATATTATAATATTAATTGATATTATATTTCTAAAAACCTAATTTTTGGACAAAAGACTTATATAATTATAGGTGTATCATTAATGGACCACATGAGGGTCACTTGGAAGTATATAGTAAGTTTATTAACTATATAATATAAAAATACAAAGAGACATGGTAAATGTCAAACTAATTAACTATGTGTAAAAACTAAAATATGAAGTTAATATAGTGACCCAAACCTGTATAAAAACTATTTTTTGAGTAATTTTCTACAAATCCCCACCTTAAACTTTAAATAATTTACTTTAGATCCATTATAAACTGAATATGAATTTGTTATAAAATGATATTTCTAGCTTTTCCTAAGGTGCCCCTCACCCCTCTTATAAAAAAGCACTCCCCGTTATCTCTAATTCACACATTCAAAGCCTTTTGGATCGGAAAAAATCTTCCCAAATATCCTCCCAACTTCCCTCGATTCATCCTAGAGGGCTTCCTTTAGTCGTAACTCCATCTTAAGGATCCCTTTTGATCAAATCCAAATGAAGAACCTGAAGAAGAGGTAAGGTTTTCACCACACTCTTTCAAGTTCCTTTCTTCACCAAATTCTTCTTTATTTGTTATTTCCATTCTAAAATAACAACTACAGTATATTCTATATACTATGATGATATTATAAATATGGAACAACCATATTCAGTTTTCTATCCATCCTTTGAATGACATTTCACCATACGCGCGTACGTACGACTTACCGTCTCAACGTCGTGGTGTAATTGTTATTCAAAATATTATTATTTGGATGGGTATGATAACGATGTGTAATTAAATTAAATAATAAATATAACATGATAATTATTATTTAAATATTATATCACATCCAATTATATATTATTCTAATATCAAAAGAATGATATTGTCGCTCGTGCGTACGTACAAACTACCGTCTCCACGAACGCGATGAGATCCATTCCCCATCATATCCATTCAAGAATAATTTACATTTGATGGTTAAAAATAATTTTTAAGGACTTGATATCATTCTGTATTTGAATATTATACATCCTATCCATAACAAACATGTATTATGTAACAAAACATATAAAAGAAAATGAGTATGTTAACAGCAGAAATGACGATAATACTAAGATATTATTAATAAAGAAATGTTAAAAGATCATATATGATATCATATTAATGTATATGATTATTTTATAATTTAATAACAATTATTTCACCATTATACATGAAGTTAACCAACCCTTGACCATGTAAATGTACAAGGTAAGGGTTTATTTCACAATCTCTTCATTATCCGAGGTTGTTTATACATAATTATCTACTTGGACCTCTTTATCATCCACATCCATGTTTCTTAAAAATTTATTTCAAAACATCCTAACTATAATATAGAATATGGGTTAAAGTCATTTATTCCCTTTTTAACTTTTTATAAGATTTTTATAGTGGAATCTTTATATCGTTTTCCAAATAAGGTCCTTTTTAACCTTTTAGACAAAATTAAGGTAAGAATGTATTTTTTAACTTATACGATGAGTGTAGCTATTTTCTACTGTTATAAAATCATCGAAGCTTCCCTTACTAGATTATAAGAATATTTTGAAAGTAAATATTTTATTTTATAATTATGTGACTTTTAAATGATTTCAAAAAAAGAGATATTTATCTCAAATAGTATTGATTTCATCTATGTAAACATCCTTTGATGGATTTTAAGCTTATTTGAAGTTGATTTATTATGATAAAAAACTTCCATATTGTATTGAAGGTTTTTGATATTTTTGACTATGGATGTGTTATTTTTATACCATTCATGGTTTGTGAATAAAGTATTGACATTTCGTATGCTATTTTTAATACGAATGTTAATGTTATGTTTAAACCTTTTCATATAAGAAATGTATTGGACTTAATAAGTGATGGGTGGAGCCCGCTATAGCTCCTAGATGCATTGGTAGGTCACATGAGACAAACTAGTGTCCTGGCATATGGCCTTGATAAAATCTTTGTGTAGTCTTGGTACAAGGCATCGACTATGTGGTTATGATTTTCTGGCATTATGCATTCCATCATTATGAAAGTGGTTATTCATATTGCATGTGATTATTCGACTAGTAAAATATTCATGTGAATAAGTAAATGGAATTATTTAATTTCATCTTTTCCTTATTATGCTATATTTGTAGTTTAAAAGGCTTTTTTAGTTATACACTGCCTTAAATGTTTATGTTTATTTATTAAAGTTTCCACTGTATTGTTATCCTTAATGAGCATCTGAGCTCAGCCCTTTCAATGTTTTAATTTTTCCCAGGATGTGAAGAAGTATTTTATGAATGACCTGTAGGGAATGTATGAGGGGATATGAAGATAAGATGTTGTTGCAGTTTTTTCCACTTTATGATGTAATGCATGACTTATGAATATATCTACTGTTTCCAAGGATACTAAACTAATCGGTCTTTCGAGACTTGATATTTTGTGATCATGCCAATGTTATGTAATAATACACCGACTCTAGGTAACTAGGGTTGAGGCGTTACAAAATATATAAAAATATTCCATTTTAAACCCATTTAAATAATTTAAAAAGTGGCATAAAATATAAAATATAATTTATTTCTATCTATATAAATTTATCGCTAAGATTATTCTAACAATATGGACAAGGAATAAAATTATTTAGAAAATAAATCCTTAAAATATTTTAAAACAGGTTTTTAATGTAAAGTGTCTTATACATCGAGTCCGCCTCAACATGTACATTCCTTATCATCCTGAATAATAAAATAAGTATCATTATTTTCTTAATTAAGAAACATTTTCACATTAATTATTACATTTACAATTTAATAATAAGTGGCATAATCAATTAAGTCTACATCACACATTTTTATGATATTTTGATCATAAGTCCAAAATGACTTTCATTGGTTGATTATCATCAAAGATGTCATTATTCAACCACATATATAATAATAATCATGAATTAATTATTATTTTTATTTATAAAGTATACATTTAAATTAAAATATGAAATATTGATATGGAATATGAACAATGTTAGAATGATAGAGAAGATAACCATGCATACACCTGAGTAAAACTTCCATTTTTCCATGATCATTTTGGAAGGATGGTAAATATTATTTTATCTTTAAAAAATGATCATTATATAATATGTACCATGTTATTATTTTAAAAATATTTATATGTATACTTAATGTGATGTTTTTAATAAAATTAATTTTGTAAATCTTTGGGGAGGTGACAATCTACATGTATGCATGAACAACGTTATCAAATGGATGGAAATGTAAGAAATTATGTAATATATTATATTTTAAAATTATAAATATATCATTAATATTATATATATACATTAATTCCATTATTATAACTTTATATGAGAGGTGATTATGGGAAAACAAATGCATTTCATCAAGGGGGTGGTAGTCCACATGTACACAAGAATGATGTTTTTGTTCAACATTGGATAGAAGATGATATGTTGACTATCCCTCAATCATAATAACATATTAGTTTATTAGGGACAGTTATTTTATTATTTTATAATGATTGATGAATTTTTTATTAATGTATAAGAAGAAATAAATTTAAAATGCTTGGTTAAGAACTATACCCCTTCTTGGGACAACCTTTTATAGTTTATAGTAAAATTATTCCTTGGTAGGTTTATGATAAAAATGGGCTATAGGATATTGTGAGTGATTTGAATAATGTATTTGGGTTCTGATTATCACATATAGTGCACTCAAAATCTATGAGCAAGAGGGATATGAGGTTCTCATTTATTAGTGAGGGGTGGGGAACTCTTTGGATTACATGAAATAGTAAACTAATAAGAGTTAGTTTTGAATGTAAAATAGCTCTAAATTGATATAATTATATAAAATGATTATTACAAGTCAAAATAATCTCATATAATAAAATTTGGGTAATTTTAGGTGATGGTTTCACCCTTACCTCTTTTTGAACTCAATGTTAACAATTTCGACCCTTACTATGATATCATGATTTTTAAACTAAAGGATTCAAAAAAAATTCTATAAAAAAAATTCAACCATAAATTGAATTTTCTAATATTATTAACCATTGAAAATGAATTATAATATAAAACATTAAACTGTAATAACATGTTATATATATCTAAATAATCTCTAACACAAAAATTTATTGAAATTATATTACCTTTAATATTTTTAATATCATTTATCTAATTTTTATATTAATTGAATAAATACTGTGTCAGTGATGTGTATGTATTTAATTTATATATCTCATAATTAAAAATTAGATATAAATTATGATATTAATAAAAAGTAATTTATCATAAAAATACCCCACATAATCTATATTTTTATTTTTTTAATGACACTTTTAAAGGGTAAGGGTTATCCAAAACAACTCTAAAACGGTTATAAGTTCAACCTTTGAAAGATCCCCCGACACCATATTCAAAATTCAAATTCAAATTTCAAAGAACCAATTTTAAAACATCCCAAATTAAAAAATTTAAATGGATCAACACCATCATACTCAGACAGCCGGCCAATCCACATCACCCTTACACCAGTTGTAGTGTCAATGAAAACCACAACCACCATTATCCCCGGAGCCGCACACATACACATCGTCACCATCTAGGATCAATCCATCATCCCCATCTTCTTCTTATCTTACAAATACTCATTTATAAATATACATAAGACGTTTTCATCCATGCGAAAAAATATTATATATATTAAAAGAAGGAGACTACCATATTTGACATTATCCATTACTTTAATATTATAAAGATAATTGTTGGTTAGAGTGGAATATCAAGAGGGGGTGAATTGAGTTCCTACTTAAAATTTCTATTTTAAAGTTATCTTATAAATATCTCCCAAATTGAAATGACCTAGTTAATTAAAAAAGTAGGGATGTAAATATCTAGTTGGTCAACAGGTTTCTCTAAGGGTGATTAGTCCTCAGTTAAATTAGTGTAAAACACTTTTTCAACTTTTGAAACAAGTTTATTGAATTAAACACATACACACACAAACCAAAACTAACTACCAAAGTGAATGGGAAACAGTTTTATGTTTTAGCAATTATAAGCAGCAGAAAATATATAAAATTGAGTATAACAAAATATAGTGCACAACAATGTTAAACAAGAGGTCCAGTCTCAAGCTGAGACTTAATCCTATCCACTTGGTGATCACCTTCCACCAAGAAGTTTATATTAACAATAAACTTGATACAAAACATGTATCATGCCTTAAAACAGTTTTCACAAACTGTACAGGGTTCACACCCTCAATCACATATCTTCATGGGAAAAGAAAATAATATAGACCACTCACACTCTCTTCTACAATTATACATGGGAAACAAAATGTATGTGAAGTTTGATGTGAGGATATTCTGAATCCTCCAGTTCAAACACATGAGAGATTGTGTGTAATAGACAGACACACACACTTCTCAAAAAAGTAAAAAGAAGGAACACAATAGATATATGATTATAATATCGTGTTTAAAAAGATCTTTGTGTTTGTAGTTTAGCTCTTGACTCTTTGGAGTGAAGAATTTATAGTCTGAGTTATTCTCTGAAAGTTGTCTTCAAAACAGAGTGTCGTAAGTCCAGGTTCTAGCTTTGAGTGTTCTACTTATGGTTTTGATCCAGAGTTGATGTGGCACAAAAGGTAAAAGTAATTTTGTCCCAAATGATCTTTGTGATTCTTGTGGGTTTACAGTGTATGTTTTGAATGGTTGTTCTCTGATCTAGCACTTAAGATACTTCATATGCACATGCACGCTTTGTATATGTCTCTCTTCTTTGCCCTTTTTTTATTCCATGATCTTCTATTTTATATTTGAGGTCCAACAATAGGAATGAGTAGATCACGTGAAATATTTCTTGTAACTCATACTATCCCCAGATACGGTCTCCTGATATGTCTACAATAAACATTAATTAATGTTAGAAGAATTTAATTTATCAAATATGACCATTAGAATAGTATAAATAACATGAAAAAGTGTGGAAGGGTAAGCATAGATAGACTAGTAATGGTAGCCTTCACATCGGTAGGCTTTAACAGTAGGTGCACACCGGCAACCTTCAACAGTGACCTTCCATCGGTAACCTTCAACGGTAGCCCTCAACGGTAACCTTCATCACTGGCCTTGCATCAGTGAACTTTGCATCAGTGGCCTTTGTATCGGTGACCTTTTCATTGGTGTCCTTTGAATCGGTGACCTTTGCATCAATCACCATTGCATCAGTGACCTATTCATCGGTGACCTTGGTAGTTAGATAAATTTTTCACTGTGAGCTTAAACACGAGAGCAGTGAGATTAAAAGTACATAGTCGTTACTTTGATATAAACATAATTTTCAAATAAAAGATTATACTGTAAGAGAAACAAGATTCTATCTAGAAATGAAACGTGATTTGGTATTATCAAAACAAGTGAGTCCGACAATCTCCCCCTTTTTGATAATCACAAATTATGTCAGTATTTTCTAAATTAGGGTTAAGCACATTTTCTAGTATCTTTAGAGGTGTGTATAAGAACAGTTGAACAATGATTATTATGAAAATAAAATATAGATAGGATGGATATGAAATTTTAACTTAAAAGATTATTCTTATTTTAGTTTAGGCAGTTTAGAACTTAAACATAACTGACCTGTTTCTCCCCCTTTGTGATTAAAAAAAATGAAAGACAAAGAAAAATAGAAGAGGATTTTCCATTAAATAAGATATAGTACAATATAAAAAAATAGGTAAATTGATTCCTATCAACTAAGAAATCCCACATTCAATCCACATCAGATATGTCCAAGGGAGATTTTTCTTTGGAAGTTGAGGAGGTAGGGTCTGAGGATGGAGGAATCAACCTAGGGATGGTAGTCAGCAGGGTAAGAGGAGCTACAACAGAGGCATCAGAAGACCGGTAGTGAGTAAATCTCTTAGAAATCATAGGGGTTAAACTTTGAATGGCATGTTCATGAGTCATCAAGGGTGAAACACTAGTAGATCCTACGGTAGATGAGGTAGAAGTAAAGGTTGGAGGAACAATGTTTAGAGTGCAGTCCACATGGAGGAAGTGTAGAAGAAGATTTCTGAAATCTATAATAATACTTCCCACTCTCTCCATGGTTGTAATAAAATTGTCATTTTTATCCATATTTTTTTTCCAAGGCAGGAGTAAAATCTCTGAGCCTATTAACCTGATCCTTAAACGTTTGAATAACAGGTGGAATTCTAAAGTTTTCCAACAACAACATTAAGTGACCATCCATCTGATGCTTAGTATATACCCTTTTGTAGAAGAAATAAACTTGCTCTTTGATGGCATTCTGATCTTGGGCAGCTTCCCTTAAATAATTTCCCAGAAGGTTATAAATTTCTTTGGTTGTAGAGATATCTGGAGTCATAGATTGAGGATCTGAGGAACTTGGACCAGAGAACGTCTCAACTTCTTCTTCCAACAACTGACTTAAAAGCATCTAGCACAACTGAAATAGAGGCTAAAGATGAAGCAGATGCACACAAAGGTGCCAAAGTGAAAGACACTATCTTCTTAAATAATTATTTCAGTCCACTGATCAGTATTTTCACATCATCATCTTGGCCTCTCACATGTGTCTCCATGGACTTCTTAAAGTCATCAAACACAATGACCATTTGCTGAACCACACTTTTAATATATCTAATATTTTTTTCCATTTCAACCATTAAAGCCATGTTGGATTCCAATCACTAAATAGACTATTTCACAGATTCCATAGACTCTTCTAATGTTTGGATCTGATTCTGACAGTCCTTTAATTCTTTTAGAAAGATGGAGTGAGAGGTAGAAACTAGTCTTTCCATTGTAGATGTGACAACTTCTGGATTTTGAGTCACAACCCTCTATCACCCAACACCACAAATATGATTTTATTGATTCCAAATCATCATTCTTCACAGAGTCTCATGGCAGAAGTACTACTGGCTGCACAATAGTAGTCTCTGTAACTAAAGGGATTGGAGGACTTCTGATAGGTTGGTGATCATCAGAATTTACATAATCTATACCCAACACCACTAATACAAAGTCTTCTGACCAATATTCTATCCCATGAGAAATATAAACTGAGCCTGTAGAAATAGGTTCCTCCCCCTCACCTAGATAATTATCCTGATCAACCACATTCAACTCTATTGTTCCTTCTTAAGCAACTACTTGAACAGAAGGATCCACTGCCACTTCCTCCACATAATCTTCAACAACATCCAACACAATTCCAACTTCAACTGAATCATCAACCTATGACTCTATAATTTTAACCATTTATGTATGTCCTGTTGGAGGACTGAGACTTAGACATTCTTATTAACTTTCATCAGCAATAGTCTCAATGTTTGTATGACTAGATTTAGTGTCCTCATCCTCATCTGAGGTTTCTATAATGTCTCTTAAGAAATTTTCAGCCCCTTCTTCTTCACTAGAATCTTCATCATCACTGTCTCTTAGGTCTATCTCCCTTCTAGGAAATCTCATTAGTGGTCTTGGATCACCAAAAGTTTAAGTATTAGCCCATGTATTGGAGGGGAGATCAGGATAACTCCTATCATCTGTAGAAAAATCCTCTCTTTCTGGCATAGCATCAACCACTTATTCTTCATCTGAATATGCATGTTGTACTTAATCTGGATTTAGACGAGGATCCCTCTTATCCATAGGCCTAGTAGGATGAGTGACATGATTGAATTCCTCATAATACTTATCCTCATAATGCACCCATCTTCTTTTCCAAGGGTTCCAATTTAACTTCATTAACTTGAAAATCATTTTTGTAATGAAAAAATTGTCCCATACTATAATTGTTTCATCTTTATCCTTATAAAATCCTTTCTCCATTAACACAAAGGATAATAATCTAGCATGAAATAAGGCTTTTGATTTGGAACTGGTCTTTTTCATATCTTCTATCTAGATCATCAGTAGCCTACAAAATTTAATCTTCTATCCATGTTTCAAAAGATAAAAGAGAAATACATCGAGAAATTTCAATGTATTAAAGTCCCCTCTCCTGTGACTCAATACATCTTGGACAAAAATGAACAGTAGATTATATTCTCCTTCCATATTAGCAGCTATGAATTTCCTAGGGATCCCACTCCCTGTCTGTTTGGCTAAGTCTTTTTCATAACTAAAGAACTCAGTAGTGGAGGCACCAATCCTAAGAAGTAATCATAAATCCCTTCATATGGTACTCTTAGACACTCATCCCATTCAAAAGAGGAAAAACATATCCTTATTCAATTCAATTTTGAATAAATTATGTTCTCATCCTCAGTCTATTCGAATTTCAAAAAACTCATAGAACTCATTAACTAACTTCAGTTAATAGATTCCATTGTTGTTTGGAAAGCATTTGACTCGGCCTTGAGCTTCAAGTGCCTTAAAGACTAAATATTTTCTTATTAGCAGCCATTCAGAACTGAGATCGTTCTCAACTACGATTTCCCTATTTGAAATATGTGGGTTGATCAGTTTTTCCATAGCCCGACTTCCACTCTTCAACTCAGCTTGAGGTCTCTTTGGATTTGGCGCATCCCCTTCATCACTGAGCAATAGTCTCTCCACTCTTGTCATGTGTTCTAGAGTGGTTTGAGGGTTTCGAAAGAGGGTTAGGTTCTGAGGTTATGAAGAGAGTGATTCTGGATAGAGTTTAAGGTGGATCGATATTTGGTATGTACTATAATTTTATCACTTAAGGATAGAAAAACAAATTAGATAAAATAAATAAGTAATACTGAAAACATTTCAGATTCCGAAAGAGAAAACACTAAGTCCTGGGAAAGTTTAACTTTCGTAAGTTAACAAAGGTGACATCTATCAGTGAGGTCCTAATGGTGAGTTTTTTAATGGTACGGTCCAATGGTGAGGTCTAACGGTGAGGTTTCTAATGGTTTGGACCAACGGTGTGGTCCAGTGTTGAGGTTTCTAATGATGAGGTCCAACTGTGATATTTCTAATGGCGAGGTCCAATGACGAGGTTTCTAACAGTGAGGTTTCTATCAATGAGTTCCAATGGTGAGGTTTCTAACAATGAGGTTTCTAACAGATAACAGTTTATCATACCTAACTCATGTTTGATGTAATTTATCCTCTCATAATTCAAAGGCTTTACGACTATATCATCCAATTGGTGTTCGGTATTAATGAATTCAAGGGTGATATCACCTCTTTAGTAATTATCTCTCAAGAAGTGATGTCTCACATCAATGTGCATTTTCCTAGTATGAGATACTGAATTTTTGGATATGTTAATAGCACTTGTATTATCACACATTATAGAGACATGTTTGAATTGATATCTATAGTCTAGTAACGTATGTTTCATCCACAAAACTTGATCACAACAACTAATAGTATCTATATATTCAGCTTTGGCAGTAGATAATGCAACATAATTCTATTTCTTACTACACCACGATACTAGTGACTTGCCTAAAATGTGGTATGTTCCAGAGGTTCTTTTTCTATCTAACATGCAACTAGTAAAATCAACATCTGAATAACTTATTAAATCAAATGATTTTCCACTTGTATAAAATAGTCCCAAGCTTATAGTATACTTGAGATATATAAAAAACATTTTAAAAGCACATAAATGAGACTATTTAGGATTGGATTTAAAATGAGCACACATGCATACACTAAACATAATATCAGGTCTTCTAGCAGTAAGGTAGATCAAACTCCCAATCATACCTCTATAATTGGTTTGATCAACTGGTATACTAGTTTCATTAGCATCCATCTTAGAGGTGGTACTCATAGGTGTATCACTACCTTTATTTTAGTCCAAACCAAAAAGTTTCAAATGATCATTAGTATATTTAATCTGATTTAAAACAATACCATTTTTATTTTGAAAAATTTGAAATCCATGGAAAATTTTATGTTCCCCCATTAAAGTCATTTCAAATTAATTTTTCATCATTTCTGAAAAATCATTATATATATAATTTTTAGAGGATCTAAAAATAATTCCATCTACATAAATTTTTACTATTAAATAATATTTGGAAATCCTTTTAATAAAAAGAGTAGGATCGACTATTCCTTTAGTAAAAATTTTTGAAATAAGAAAAGAATTAAGTATGTCATACCAAGATCATAGAGATTATTTCAGACCATATAAAGTATTAGAAAGTTTAAAAAAATGATTTGAAAAATGGGGATTTCAAAAACTTGGGGGTTATTCCACAAATACGTCCTCTACTATGTTCCTATTTAAAAATGCACTTTTGAAATCCATTTGATAAAGTTTGAAATTCAGATGAGCTGTATAGGAAAGTAGTATCCTAATGGCTTCTAGTGTATCTTCATGTGCAAAGGATTCTTCACAGTCTATTCTTTCTTCTGGACTATATCCTTGTGAAAATAGTGTATCCCTGTTTGTAACTATATTTCCAGATTATCAATTTTATTTCAAAACACCCATTTTGTGCATATGGTCAAGGTGTCTTTAGGTCTTTCTACTAATTCTCAAACATTGTTTCTTTCAAATTGATCTAGTTATTCTTGTATAGATATCACCCAAAATTCATCATTGATTTCATCATTGATATTTTTAGGTTCATGCTGTGAAATAAAGGCTTGATGCTCAACCTGGTTTCTCAGAGAATCTCTAGTCCATGTTCCTCTATTTAGATCACCTAATACATCAGATGAAGGATGATTCTTGAGAGTTATAATACCTCAAGAAAGAGTTGAACTAGACTAATCATGATTATATGTAGGTTCAGCTTTACCATGCACAGAATCTGGAGAATTTCTAGAACTAGTTATTTTCTCTAAAGGTTCACTATCTTAATCATTAAGGTCCAGAATTGACATATTTTCCTCAAGATGTTCAACAGAGGTTTTACGTTCATGTGGATTAGTCTCATCAAATTTGAAATGAACTAATTCTTCCACACATTTGGTTCTATAATTTAATACTATGTAAAATTTACTATTGATTGAGTAACCTAGGAAAATTCCTTCATCACTTTTGGAACCAAACTTGTCATGATTGTCCTTAGTGTTAAGGATAAATACTTGAAAACTAAAAACTCTAATGTAATTGACCTTAGGCTTCTTATTATTCCAGAGAACATAAGGGGTCTTATTATGAACGGGTTTACTTAAAACTCTATTGATAATGTAACAATCTGTATTAACAGCCTCATCCCAAAAATTGATAGGTAGACTATTCTAATTGAGCATAGTCTGAGAAATATCTTGAAGTGTCCTATTTCTTCTTTCTATAACTCGATTTTGATGAGGTGTTATAGGAGCATAGAAATTGTGAGTATAGCCATTTTGTGAGAAAAAAGATTCAAAGTCCTGATTTTCAAACTAACATCCTTTATGACTTCTTAAAGTATTAATTCTAAGTCAAATAAGATTTTCTACAGACATGGATTATTTAATAAAGTAAGAGCATGATTAACTTTTGTGAGATAGAAAATATACCCATATATATTTAGAAAAATCATCTACTAGAACATAAACACAGTGCTTCCCATTTAATCTTGAAACTCTAGATGGTTCAAACAAATCCATGTGGGCCAAATCAAGTGGTTGAGGAGTAGAAAAATCTTTCTTTGTTTTAAAAGAAACTTTTTGTTGTTTTCCATTTTGACATGGATTACACACTTTGTTAATAAGGAATTCCTATTTAGGTATGTCTCTAACTAAACATTTTCTAGTTAGTTTCCAATCAGAGTGCACATTACAATGTCCCATTCTTCTGTTCCATAACCAAGATTCCATATGAAAAGCATTTAAACAAGAAAAGTTTTTCTTAGCTAAAAAATTTATATAAACATCATATAGATTTTCATTTATAAGAGCAGTAAATATTAAATCAATTTAGAAATTAAAACATTACATGCATCATTTTCAAATTTAACATTGCATCCATCATCACACAACTGGGAGATACTCAGTAAATTGTATTATATACCATCAACAAAAAGTACTTTCGAAATTAATATAGTGTTAGGGTTACCAATTTGGCTTAAGCCGATGATTTTCCCTTTAGAATTATCACCGAATGTGACATGTCCACCATTAAATTTAATTAGGCTCTTGAAGCATGAATAATATCTTAACATATGTATTGAACATCCACTGTCCATGTACCATATAATTTTACCAGAGCTCTTTAGACAATTTTCCTGTAAAACAGATTAAGTGCAGGGTAACTTTGGTACCCATAATTTTTTTGGGTCCAGAGAGGTTAGAAATTAAAAATTTGGAAACCAATACTTGTCTCACATCCTCTCTATAATCAATAGATATTTATTGAGACATGACAAATTTTTTTTTGGTCTTTCAGAGATGTGTTTTTCAAAAGATGGTCCAGAACTCGAACTAGTAGTAAACTATCCCGATATTGGAAGAAATTTAGTTTTAATAATTCTTCTCTGTCCTGGTTGATATCCTACACTAGTTGTGTATTTTGGAGGAGTATTTTTCCTAAAAACTAAGTCAAGGTATCTCTACCTGTAGTAAAACTTTCCAAATCACTTTTTAATTTCTCATTTGATAATTTAAGTTCAGTATTCTCTTTTAAAAGCTGAGTACAAGTTTCTTTTTCAATATTCAGGTCATACATATAATTTTCATTTAATTCAAGTTGTATTTATAATAACTTATATTTATCCTTCATTTCGTTATGGTTTCCTCAAGAATTATTTAATATTGAAATAGTTCATCCTTAGTCATATTTTAATCATTTTTTGATTCACTTTCATTCCCAGAATAGTATGTATTATGTAAAGGAGAATTGGGTGTTACCTCGGAGGTTTCAATCATGAAAAATAGAATTTCATGTCTATTTTTCTCAATATCAGAAGTTTCAGGTCCATATGAGCTATCTTATGAGGCACTCCAAGTGGCTTTAATAGACTTTTTATATCCTTTCCCCTGGTCTTCATACTTCTTCTTAAATTTAAGCTTTGGGTAAGTTAGCCTCCATATTGCCTTTTCGTTTAAACTCATATCAGACTATCTCATTTGTGTTGTTATTTAATTTATTTTTATTTTTTCCACTATCCTTTATTATCATAACTTTCGTTGTAGATTTATTTTCTACAGAAATTTTTATTTCAGTAGAATTTTTTGAACCTTCTAGCAAGATGAACCATATCATCATCACAATTAGAGTCTGAGTCTCAAATAGTGGAAGTGTCTACAGGAGCTTGAACTTTTTATTTTTCTTTGTTCTTTGTGGTAGTAGTCTTGAATGCTACAGATTAACTTCTTGGTTCTTCATCTACATCTTGATTTACCTTAAGATATTCTCCGTACATAATAAGCTTTCCAATTAGATAATTCACTGGTAGTTTTCCTATGTCACAAGATTCTCAGATAGAAACACATGTTCCTCTCTATCTGTCAGGCAAGCATCGAACCAATATCATAATCCGATCCTTACTATCATGTGGTTTCCCAAGCAGAATCATGGTATTCACTATTTCATTGATCATGAGATACATTTTAGAAATAAGTTCATCAGACTTAATTTTAAAATTATCATATTTAATAGTATTGGTATTTAATCTCATTTCTTTTACATTAGTTGTTCCCTCATGAGAAATAGTTAAAGTATGCCAAATTTCATATGCAGTTTTACAAGCTAGTATTCTATTGAATTATTCATCTATTGGAGAATAGTACAATGAACTAATTTATTTATAGTTATTATTATATGTAGCTTCAGTCAACTAATACCATGTGTCCCAATATGTAGTAGTAAATACATGTTGTTCTTCAATTGTGTCGCATATTTTAGGTACCATGCTATCTAGATAAATTTCCATTTTTAATTTAACTGAGCATAGTTATTACCTTTAAAGAAATGTGGCCTGTTAGTAGCATCACCCTCAACTCTGTTGTCCATAGTTAACTAGAAGTTTAAAGAACCGAATATTTAGATATGAAAGAAATTTTAATATCATAAGATAAAACTAAAATCACTTTTAAATAATTTGAAAACTTTCACAATAGTTTAGAGAGTATTAACACAAATTATAATCCTATGAAACCAAATGTTGGTCAGAGTTGAATCTCAAGAGGGGGGTGAATTGGGTTCCTACATAAAATTTCTTCTAAAATATTTCTTATACAGATTTCCCAAATTGAAATGGCCTAGTTATTTAAGGCAGTATAAATGTAAATGTGTAGTTGTTCAATAGGTTTATCAATGGGTGATTAGTCCTCAGTTAAATTAGTGTAAAAAAATTCTTTGACTTTTGAAACAAGTTTACTGAATTAAACAAATACAAAAAATAACCACAACTAACTACCAAAGTGAATGCAAAATAGTTTTATGTTTTTTCAATTATACAAAATGGAAAATAGATAAAACAGAGTATAACAAAATACAGTTCCCAGTAAAGTTAAACAAGAGGTTCAGTCTCAAGCTAAGACTTAATCCTCTCCAGTTAGTGATCACCTTCCACCAAGAATATTATATTAACAAAAAACTTGATACACATCTTGTATTGGGCCTTACAACAGATTTCATAAACTCTGCAGGCTTTACACCCTCTACCACATTTTTTCAGGGGAAAAGAAAACAGTAAAGACCACACACAGTCTCTGCCATAGTTATACGTAGGAAAAAAAATGTAAGTGATTTTATATATGAGGATATTTAGTATCCTTAGATCTGTCATAGGAGACAATGTGTGTAACAGACAGACACACACACTTCTATGAAATTTAAAAAGAAGTAACACAATAGAGCTAAAATGATAAACTTGACTTTAGAAAGATCTATGTGTTTGCAGTTTAGCTCTTGACTCCTTGGAGGGAAGAATTTTCAGTCAGAGTCTTTCTCTGAAAGTTTTCTTAAAAATAGAGTGTCACAACTCTAGGGTCTAGGTTTGGGTGTTCTGAGTTTGGTGTTGATCAAGAGTTGATGAGGCATAAAAGGAAAAATTATGTTTGTCCCAAATGATCTTTGTGATTATTGTGGGTTCATAGTGTATGTTTTGAATGGTTCTTCTCTGATCTATCAAGTTAGCTCCTTCACATGCCCAAACGCACTTCGTATATGTCACTCTACTTCACCCTCTTTTTCTTCATTGTTCTTGTCTTTTATATTTGAGGTCTGAAAATAGGAATGGGTAGATCACATGCGGTCTTTCTCGTACCTTGTACAGCCTAAAGATACAATCTTCGAATATGTCTATAATCAGAATTAATTAATGTTAGATGCATTTAATTTATCAAATATGATATTTAGAATAATATTAATAATTTGACAAAGTTTTGATGGGAAACCATCGGTAGACTAGTAATGGTAGCCTTCACATCGGTATGCTTCAACAATAGGTGCACACTAGCAACCATCAATGGTGACCTTCCATCGGTAACCATCAGTAGTTTCCCACAACAGTAACCTTCATCGGTAGCCTTGCATCGGTTACCTTTTCATCGGTGACCTTTGCATCATGGAACTTTGCATCGATGACCTTTACATCAGTGGCCATTACATCTTTGACCTTTGAATCGGTGACCTTTGCATCAGTTACATTTTCATTGGTGACATTTGCATCGGTGACCTTTGTAATTAGATAAATTTTTCACTGTGAGCTTAAACAGGAGAGGAGTAAGATTAAAAGTACATAGTTTTTACTTTGATATAAACATAATTTTCACATTAAATATTATCCAGTAAGAGAAACAAGATGATCTGTATAAATGAAACATGAATTTGGGTTATCAAAATAGGTGAGTCAAATAGTAACAATAAAGGATAAATGAAAAAATGGAAATTAATTATATTTTTGTATGATTATTTTTGTATTAGTCTCATGAAAATAATGAAAGTTTAGTGTTAGGTTTATTTTATAATCATTATCATAATACTTTTTAGAATAATTACCTTATTTACCCCAACTGAGGTGATTTTTTCCTACAATTATTATTCACAAGGACCCAAAAATAAATGTATCCAATTTACCACATTATTAACTAAGTATTTATAATATGGAATTTAATTTTCAAGATTAAATTAATATAATTGTAAGATTTTTTTTAAAAAAATTAAACATTCAAAATGTGATGAAAATGGGTTTTTTAGAAATATTCATTTTATGCATAAAAATGATTTATTACCAAATTAAAATATAGAATTAATTAAAAACATAAAAATTGCATTATTTTGAATCTAATTAACAATTTAAATTTTATTTCTAATGAAAAATTTAAATTTTCTATTAAAATATTGGAAAAAAAATGTAGGTTTTTAATAAAAATCCATATTTTATAATATTCATTGAAAAATAAAAATTTAAAAAAATTTGTAAATATTTATCCTAATATTGTTTTGAAATGATGAACTCAGAAATTAATTTCATTTTTTAAAATTAAAATTCTATAATTATTAAATCAATCATTTAAATTAAACCATATAATTCATGAAAACCCAATTTTTTTGAAATAATTCTTTTCTCATTTTTAAGGAAAAATAAAATTATATTATCATATGAAATGTAACTCTAAAATGAATTATTTTTAAAAATGATTTACATTAACATTATCGATGATGTTAATATTAACATGAAAATATATAAGGATGTTCCATTTTCATATAACAACACCAATTGTTACTTATAGGGATAGAGATTCCAAAAGTACCATAGCCACAATTTGATAGGAATGAGTGAATTCATATTTTTTGTTCATATATAAGGGTTAACAAGAGGATATATAAGGGTTATTTTATGTTTCAAATTATTTGTATAGTCTTACAACTTGATATGTATGGGGAAACCAATATTCCCTAGAAAATAATATGTCTAAAAATTTTCATATAAGGGATAATAGTTTCAAAATAATGTTAGATTATTGAAGATACAATTAAAATGATTATATTCCAATATTCATGTATAAATATCATAATTATTTTAATATCCCTGATTCTCACCAAGAATAATAGAGATAATAATTAAGGAATAATGTTTTCAATGATAATGGTTTTCACACAACAAGGGTTTTCCAAATATGCGGATGTAATCATAAAAAATTGAGAAGGAAAATTTTATGTAATTAAGAAAGAAACACCAAAAAATTAAGAGATTATTTTGAGTATATCTGTGGAATAAATACAAGTTTTAAAAAATAATGATTTAATATCAATTCTAAATTATATAAACAACAACACTTCATATGAATATTTTCAAATAGTAAGGATGGGTATTTATGGAATACTAGTTGAGACTAAAAGAAAGTTATTTTTAAGTCATGAGAAGTATTACCATGTTAATATATTGAGATAAAAAGGGTAAATTTCATAAAAAATGTTTTTCATTATCATGTATTTTCTCTATTAAAAATAATAAATTAATTTTCATGTTACTGTGAGTGAATATATCTAGGAAGAAGGATTGAGAAATAATGTTGAAAACAAAAGAGAACAAATACTAAATTTCCATAAAACACTATGAGTATCAAATAAATAAATTATATGATGAAATTTATAAATATTAGATATTTTACATCATGTAAGATTAAGAATATTACAAAAATAATGTAGTTTATCAGGTACTTATACTACATACTCATTATCATAGAATATAGATGTGAAAAAATAATTCAAACAAGGAGTGAGTTGAGTAAGGCCAAAAATACTGCTTCTATGTTCAGGATATATGTGTCAAGGATATTTTAGAGGAATGTGAAACATTATAATTTGAGTAATATTTTTATTTACACGTAAGAAAAAAATTTAGATTGAGTTGATAAGAATAAGGTAGATGTATTTTCTAAAGGAACTCAAGGAATAACCTAATAAAAAATACACAATTTAAAAGTTTAGGATTAGATTCATGTTTAAAACACTGAATACAAAAAATATAATTATTAGATTTCATAAAATATCATGTGAAATTTAATTTAACCATTATAACTAATGTCAAATAACAACCTAAATGGTACATAGTTTATTCGAAATCGTTGGTATGATTCACTCACTGATGATGTATTGTGAATCCAAGACACAAATCTAGGAATCCATTAGATCATCCACATGTTCACCAAAACTCCTAGAACATAAATCATTAATTCCTTAGTTCTAACAGGTAAAATATAAGGGATTTAAAATTTTCACTTTGATCACATGAAGTTCATAGACTCGGTCAAGAAAACAGGATCTATCAAACCATATTATTTACTCAGAATATAAATCTAAGAGATTTGGAGGAGAGCATAGGAGATATTATATCTATATGTTTTTATGAATAGTGGATAACCCTATTCAAGAGGCTAAAATTATTTTTTTATACCAAGGTTATACTTTCCAAAATTTCACTTTTGTCCTCATAAAGTAATTACCTTCATTTTAAACACTTGTGCACACTTATCACTTAAAAGATATTTTCATAATTGTTTAAAAAACATCCATCAGTACATTTTAATAGATAAACACATTATGTCATAAAAAATTATCTATGAAAATAATCTCCCTAAATAATTTAACATACCATTAACTTGTTAATTTATTTTGACAAATTATATCTTCTAATATTCACATTTATGACAAAAAAATTTGTAAGCCTTGAGGAATAAGTTTAGTTATCAATATTAAAAAATTTAATTAAATAATGGAATTATTTTACTTATGAAAAATCACACTCAGACATTGAACACCACTCGTACATGAGGCCCACTTAGTTATAAACATATATTTATCTGAATATGTTGATCTTTTAGATACACTATGTGTGAAACACTCTATGTCCTTATATTAATAGTAGTGATCCCAACACATAGAACAAGAGTGGAATATGACAACCTATAATTCCCCTTATACAGATAAATATTTCCAAAGCTCTGATTACCTCATACGAAAACCTTCTATGAAATATAATATCTTTGTTTAGAGATATCTCATGAAGCAATATGTACATTTGTTTGATCATACTTTTGATACATTATAAATGTGGTGACCTTATCAGATGGGATTACCTTATTATACCCGGGTAATGGATTTAATAAAGGTACTTCCATCCTTTTGAAACTATTCCCGTGGTATATCACTTCCATGAATTAGAAAGGACAGATTCTGTTATAATCATTCAATCAATTACATACCACCAAAGATTAACTCAACACAGGATACCACACCACGAAATCATTTTCAAGGATTATTCATTTAATCATAGAAAATGTACAAATATTACACATTGATAATTATCTAATATTCAGAGACCAGTTCACATGTTAATAGATAATAAAAACCAAGGACACCTAAATCATTTTGTGTACCTATTAGTGGGATCTTCATCATGATATTATCTACTCGTGATCACCAAGTAGGAAATTGATGAAAAAAAGTATCAATTATTATGACCCCCAATACATTATTGTATGAAATCATTCTTGGACCATGGGAAATATATTTAAGATTTGTTTCATAATATCTCTAGGTTATCATTATATCTGAGAACTGTTGTAGAATTTTGATACAAATCATAATCAAATTACAATACCATTTAAAGAGTGGATTCCGAAGTA
Organism: Viscum album; assembly: GCA_963277665.1. Lineage (NCBI taxonomy): Eukaryota > Viridiplantae > Streptophyta > Magnoliopsida > Santalales > Viscaceae > Viscum > Viscum album. Next base: position 2,128,428,521 of record OY728155.1, on the reverse strand, counting down.
TCTACATAATGTTATTAAGAAAAAAATACTTGAATATATCAAAAAAGATATATGTAATTGTATACAATGTAAATAAATTATTTAGGTTTATGGAACCCAATAAAAACACTCCCACATGTACTAGATCCAACTGAAAACAATTCTCAACTTACTAAAACACACAAGAGTATTAATATTTTGTAGAGAGATAGAATTTTTCAAGGTTTTTACTATGTTATCCCCTATGTCTTTTATTATAAATAAGGCTTCACCTCTATGAGTAAAACCCCCAAAAGTTAAAACTTCCAAAGTACATGTTTGTTTACTCTAGTGTGACCTTGGCTCCAAGGAAATAACCATTTCTAGAGTATTATCACATTATACAATACTAGGATTGAAACTACTATGTAGAGAAACAAGATCCCCAAAAAGTTGTATATCCAAGCTTCTTCTTTAGCATCAATAAAAGTAACTATATACTCTATTTTTTCTATAGATTTTAAAACCAATAACTACTTCGAGCTCCAATAACTCACTACACTACCATTCTTAAAATAGAAAAAGTCATTAATGTGATTTCAAATTACCATGATCAATCTAGAAGATAACATCGGTGTATTCCTCACAAGTATGAGTTTATATCCTCCATTCACTTGTAATATATAATTTTTACATCATAAGTAGATTATTATAATTTTTATAACTTTCCGGTTCAACAATCATGGATTGGCTTGACATATTGCCACTATGAATAAAGACGAGGAAACATAAAAACTAGTATACAACATGGGATAAATGAAAGATCCCACTTCTCAAGGACAAGGGATTCTACTGATTATTTCAATATTATTTACTATCTATGAATACATCTCCTTGGAGAGTTTAATTCGATGTGACACTAGAAAGGATTATATCTTGGATTCTTCAATATTGTTTGTTTTAATTAAATTTTCTATATATGTACTTTTAATTAGAATAAGAAGACACTATGATCTGTCTCAATAGATCTTGATTTGAAGAATATAGGTTTCTCTTTTATGGGGAGACATTCATTAAACTAGGCCCTCATTGATGGTAAGACGTTCACTTAATTTCCAATTAAAAATATATCAATAAAATATAATTATAGGAAAAATAGGGCATTCCCGCTAGCCTTGTTATAGAAAAATAGCATGCTTCCATTCTTAATTAAATTAAATAATATTATGGCCTCATTAAAGTAAACATTCCATGATCAAGATGTATGATTAAATCCATAAATAGATCTTTTAATCCTTCATAATTTATTAGAAATATTTTAAAAAAACAAACCATTCAGGTTATGACATATATATATCTTCAAACACATCCCATTTAGAAAAATAGTTCTGAAATAAAATTTCCAAATTTTATAATTATTAAGATATTTTTTCAAGTAACATTCTATTGTATTTTTTCATATTTCCTTGTGGGAATGTTTCATCATATTTCATGACATGAAATTACTTGAAACCATTTACATATAATTGTGATTTATAAATAATCACTTGGCCATCGATGTCTACTTTTTCTAAAATACCTATTTACACACAATATGATTTACATTAGTTAGTGGGTACACCAAAATACAAACCTGATTTTTCTATATAAAATCCATTTAATAATTATTAAATTATATTTAATTAGAAATATCTCTTCTATATACAAATTATATAGGGGTTAGAGGTTCATCATTATATTAGATTAATGGGTCACTTAACTCGGTTATAAGAAAAAATATCACAATTATTTTCTAACCTTTATAGTAGACCTAAATAATACTTCTATCTCTTGAAGATATTCTCCACCCATAGTCTCTTTTGGGGATTATTCCCATAAAAAATCATGTTCATCTAGAGAATCAACATCATTGAAGTTGATATTTATCTAACTATTTACATTGAAAATGAGTCCACTTTCTAGATATATAGCATGTTTTGAAAAAATTATTTCATATCTGAAGGTATATATATGAATGTCAATTAGACTCCATATGATATCCTAAAAATATTAGAATAAAAATATAATATTATACTTTATCACTAGGTACTATTTAAAAAAACTTCACATCCCATTCATGCATGTGTGATAGATTGAGTTTCTTTTCATACTATAATTTGTGTAGAATGTCATCTTCTAATTTAGTTTGTGCTCAGTTTAGTTTATATACAACAGTTTAGATTAAATATCCCTGAATGGATAAATATAGAGTTTCATGAATCATCATCTACACAACTATGTCATTAATAGTCCTATTCCACTATTCACTAAAACCATTACACTAAAGTGTGTAAGGAGGAATGAGTTAGTAAAATATCCAACAATATTATAGATGATTTATGAAAACATGTTTATGATATTCTCCACCTCGGTATGGGTGGAGTTTTTTATTCTTGGAATGTTTGTTCTCAACTTCATTTAAATATTTCATAAAATTAACAAATATCTACTATAGTAATCTGTAAATGTAATGATGTAAAAAGATAACCCCATGCCTATGCCAAAAACTTTCCACAAAAATCTATATGAACCATGTAAAATGGTTATTTGGAGCTTCACCACTTCCATTGAAAAGTGATTTTATCATTTTACCTTGTAAAAACACGTTACATACATCCATGTGTTTTAACTCAATGTATTCATAATACCATAATTGATGTTTTTATCTAATAGTTCTCATTTACATAACCCAACTAGAAGTTCCATTGGTCTATAGGATATGATTCCTCCCCACTTGACTTTGCATTGATTTCTAAAATTTGTTTACTTATTTCAACTATATATAACCTATTTTAAATATGTGTAACTCAATAAAATAAACTATCCATATACACAAGAAAACATTTATTTAAAAACATGAAATAAAATCACATAGTTTCTAAGATAAACATTGAGATTATGTGTTTGGTAACAGATTGAATATAATAAAAAATATTGATTACGGGAAATATTCCACAACACAAATTAAGATGATAACATCCCACTTCTAATGCTTCTAGTCTCAAACCATTTGTAAAAAAAAGATATACTTCACCTTTTTCAATTATATTGAATATAGTTTGTTATTATATTCAAATAATTTTTTATGAGGAGCATGGATTATCAAATACCTAACTTATAGTAATATACCTATTAAATTCAATTAAAGATATACTAAATGTTGAAGAATTGAAATTATTAATCTTCTCTGATGTATAATGCTTCATATAGTGTCTTTCCTTTCCACATGAAATGTATACCACATATTTCTCATTACTCTCCCTCTGTATATTTGTATTTCTAGAATGGTGGGTCATTGGTCTATCTAGCTTAAACTTAGCCCACGAAATTTTAGCCTTTCCTTTCCTCAACTTATTAATCAAACATGATGAAGAGTTATAATTCTTCATATCCTTATCTTTTTTTTGAATCAAATACTAAAAATTTGGGATTGAATTATTCATGTTATTCATATTATAAGTTAAAATGAAAGTCAAGAATCTATGTGGAAAAGGGGAAAGAATGAGAATGGTTTCTAGTTCACGGTTCAGTTTGAACGCAAGGGAATCCAATGACTCAATATACTCGATCATAGAGATTACATGAGGTTCTTCCTAATCCCCATATTCTAGATTTCATATATACAATGCAATATATATCTCATATTTTTTTTTCCATATATCTCCTTTATAACTCTGTGATCAGATATCATTTGGAAAGCATATTTTTCATTATTTCTCATCAACTTGCAAGACAAATATTAAAATATAAAGCACTGAATATTTATCACATCATAGATATGCTTCATATATTTATATTTGTCTTCCATGAACACTCCCTGAGGATCCTTTATATGAAGTGGGGATTATAACACATAAAATTTACTCTCTTAGTACAACACTATTCACAAGTTCACGTACCACCCCTTGATGTTTTGTCTAGTGAAGATATTCTCTTTATCCAATATTTATCATAGATAAATTTTATTAGTGCTAGTTTCCATTTGATCTAAAACATGTAAAATTAGCATATTTTTTACTTTATTTAGATTAAAAAAATCCATGTTCAAATTAATAATTTTAAATATCGCCAACAATTTTATCAAATCCTAGTAGACCTTAACTACTATATTTTTAATACTCAATAACTTGAGCATTCTAGTTGCATGGATCCATAAACCTCTCTTAATATCCATAGATATAGTGTCACCACTACATTTATAGTCTAAATAATTATTTTGACTCGCCATCCACATTAACTCCCAACTTCTTGATCTAGTGGTTAGATTCTCATCTCCTATAAATAATTATATTTCAATTCTCAATACTTTCCATTTCAATTTTCAAAAATATATATATGAATACTCCATTGAGGCCAATTTTTTTTAGTTTGATCCACCACTTTCATAAGAATACCCTATTACTAATAGGTACCCCCAAATAGGGTTATTGAGAACCTCAAACAATCATATGTGTTGAAATTCATGTGATAGAAGGAATTTACTTAGTAAATATTTTCTCTCAAAATATTGGAAATTTAATATTGTGGAATGAAATGAAATTTTATTAAAAATTTGTGTTCAATATGATCTCACTAACAACATAACCAAGCCGTTAAAAAGATAACATTCACCACACATGTTCATTTTATCTATGAAAGAATTTTTATTGTTATATTATATGACCATGTATAATAAATAAAAAATCACAAAATAATAAACTCTATATGTGATAAAATAAATAAATAATGTTGTGATATTAACCCATTAACTATTTGTTAATCAACTAAGTGAATATTGTGTTAATTAAGTCTGTAAGGGACCACCTTAAAATAATAATTGTCTTTAATATCAGTGCCCTAAACTCCCATTCACATAACTTGGTTAATTTACATTGTCTCAAGACTGAAACCTCTTTTCCAAAAAATACTATGATAATTAAAATGTATATTCACAGATAGGTGAGGGGGACTTGGGCTGTTAAAATACATTTAATTCATTAAATATAGACACATAAGACCTTATGAAAATAAATTATGGACCAACGATTACATTTTAAAACATAATTTTATGAAATTCCAAACCACTAAATTTAATTTATTAAATTTTTTCATAATATTTTATGTCTATTTTGACTAAATGAAAATCCCTAGGTATTAATTTAGTGAATTTTTCGGGGTTGATGAGTCAAGTAGGCTAGATCCAAACTGAACTGATCTTGGACAAGTCTAATTGTGGAAAACTTTTTAGGGTATATATAAAATATATATAAAATGATATAATATATATTTTAAATAATATATGTATATATATATATAATCACCCTCTCAATAAATGGGGAGAGGAAACAATCCACACACCATCTATGGGGGTGGCGACTTGTGTGTTTTTTAAATTCTATCCTTACTTCTGGTATGATATGATTTTTTGTTATTTTTATATTATAAAATAGAATTGTACAACAATACTTATTGGTTAAATACTACCCTAGCCAGCATCTAGTATCTCGGGCTAACACGCAATGTGTTCTCATCACTCTCCGACTAACGAATCATTGCATTATTAGCCATTAAAGTACATAAATAAATAAACATTTAAATATCTTCACAATTTATATGAAAAACTCGTCGATATTCTATTGAATATATATTTTCAATAAGAACATAGATAAATGTGTATTAAGTTCCATTGAGACCAATTCAAAACTCAATTTCTGAATTATATCAAATTTAATTGAAATTTTAAATTGTGACACGTTTTATCTAATACTAATCAATAGAATCAGGGGTACAATAGATGATTGTAAAATAATAATTTAAAAATATTTTGTTAGGGTTCATGTTAAAAACACTAGTTCCATATATTTTTTTTTTAAATTTATCAATGTATCACGAGAAATTGAATTTTATCATGAAAATAAAATTGAACAAAAGCAAAAAATGGTACTATGATCATTTGAAATCACAAAAATTGATTCACTCACCATCAGTGTACCATGGATAAAATGATCCAAGATATTAATATTGTATATTGTACACATAGAAAACAAATATCCTATATATGATTCTCAATGTGGTAAAAAATGATCATTATGATATTCCTTTGTCCACTTGAATAACATGAACTCAATCGATAATGTAGGAAAAATCAGACCTTGCTATTTCTTGGGAATCTCTCTCCAAGATCTTGAAAGAAAGGAAGAAGAGATATTTCATACCTAAATTCATCCAAATAGTGAATTATAATATCAAAACTAACAAATTGTTTTTTTATTCTTAGGATTTACTTTCCCAAATTTCACTTTGGTCCCTGAAAATTAACAAACATCATTTTAGACAAATTTGTAATGTTATAAATTAGTTAAAATTTCCATAAATGTCATAAAAACCTTTATCACTTTCATTTAATAATTCAAAATTTTGTGTGATAAAAATACATTAACTTGACCCAGAAGATCTCAAATAATTTTACTATCTTTGAATGTGTTATATTCAATTGAAAAAATATTTTTTCTCATATAAAATTTTATGATCATAAAACTTTTGAATACCTGGATAAATGAATTTCATAATAATTATTAAAAACCAAAATAATATAATTTAGTTTTTTTACATATGATAAATCACACTCATAAATTCACCAGACCCCACATATGGGGTCCCATTTGTCCTAAACCTTTATTCATCTGAATGGGTTGAACTTTCGGATACACTAATTCTGTGACCCTGTAGGTCCTTATTTCAATAAAAGTGAGTCCAACCCTTAGGCCTAGAGTAGATTCTATTTTCTAGTCATATTCACTAAAGATATAAATAATTATATATATATATATGAATATCTCAAATAAATACATTTCTTGTAATTTAATATCTATGTATCATGATATATCATAATATAGGATGCAAACTTATGTTATCATTATTTTGGTGATTTATTTATTTCTTTAACTTAGTAAATTGGCATACCTTATTGCGACATGTCCCTAGATTTAATTAAGGTAATACCACCATGGTTAACCTGGGACCATGATATTTCACTTCATTTAATTTAAGGTAACACATTCTATTTTTATCATTTAACCAATGCCATATCACAAAATAAAATCCAAGAAAACCTTTCCATAACTGTAATGTCATACAGTTTTTTATGAAATCAATATACATTATCAAATTGTACACATTATTCATGATATCATGTTAGGGGACCAATATAAATGTTCTTACATAACAATAATCAAAGAAACATAAAATATGTGGTGTTTCTATCGTACGGATAGTCCTCATGATATCATCTACATGAGAACAGCAATTACTAACTACATGAGAATAAGTATAAATACTTTCGATCCTCCAACCCCATATAGTGAAACATAAACTATGTCCGATTAGTATGATTTATCTAGACTATAGGAAGAATATTTAATATTACTATCATAGTATCTCATGGTTCTCATTATATTTGGGAGCAACTATGAAACTTTTATATGGAACATAATCTATTTTAATTACCATGTAAATAGTGGATGAATAATTATCAACACTATTATGTTAATAATAAAAACATAAATGTATGAAAATATATACATTCAATTTTTACCAAACTACATAAAAATTATTAATATAGATCAATTAAAAACATATATTAGAGTATCATAAGTCATATTGGTATTAGAAGACCTTTTTTTGAATAATATATATTTTTTAATTTTGGGAAATCTTGAATAATACTAATGATCTTATTCATGAAGGAAATTTAGAGAACTATATATTATGGGTGGGATCTGGTGAAATTTTTTCAGTTATATTTTGGGTAATATAGATCAATCAATAGAAAGAAATTATCAAGGGGAAACATTAGGTCATGGAATATTCCTTCCCAAGGGTTTTGGATGATGCCTTCCCATATCTTGTAACTATAGAGCTGAGCGTGATATATTCTTTAGTTTTTTATTAATTATAATATATTAATGTTAATTTATTTTTCTTGGACTACAATCGAAAATAACAAGGAGTAGATACCCACATTGGAATTGAACCATGTAAAAATATCATGTTCCACAATCCTATATTAATTTCTTATTTACTTATGCTAACTATTAAAAAGGTTTGAATATTAACTGAGTAAAATGAAATTTTCAATGAATTTAGAAAATCCAGTTTACACTAACTCACACCCCCTCTTATTATAAAAATATGATCATTATGTGACATTTCAGGTGGTATAAATGTTAAATCAGGTTTTCTATTATTTGATTTATTTTCTTTAAAAGTTTTTATTCCAATTGTATATTTTCTGTATATTGGAAGATGATTTTGAACTAACATAGTAAGAGAATTTAGTTTCCATCTCTATCAATATAAATATAGAGGTTTTTGTAAAAACCATAAATTAAATGAAATGAAAAAGGGGTTAATAATCTTGTTATCCATAGAAATAGATCAAGATTGAGCCAAATGGAATGACACCTGAAAGAATCATATCTGTAGAAAATATAATATTGTTTTACAACATATATTTGTGTGAGTTTGTATCTAGAGGCAATGTTTAGGTACATAATTTATCATATGAATAATAATTCTACTAGGGAACCAAATCCTTCATGATTTATCTAGCTTAGTAAACCAAAGGCCTATTAATAGAAAATCATCTTTATTTTTATTGGTTTTTAGTTTAAATTTCAGATTTTAGGGAAAAAATATTTCACAAATCATGTAACCATAAGTTTCATGTAGCTCATACAAACCAAAACCATCTATGGACTCTTTATGAAAATAATTATAAAAATGTTTCCCCATTAAATCCCATAAATGTATTGTAACATGTTCAAGATGTTATATGAAAACTCTATTCCACAAAAAACACGATTCTTGGAATAGAATTATAATTTGTAAAATTAAAGGTTATGTGTAACACACATCTCTCAAGAAACCCAAACCATAGATATCCACTGGTTTTCCCTATTTAATTAAACACACTTACAAGATTTTTGAGGTCATATGAGACCCACTTGAAACCAATAATTCCAAAATAACAAAAAAAATACAAAAATACTAATGTAATTTCATAATATCATCCAAAAGATTTGTGTGAATAATAAGATAGATGTCATCCACGCATATTTCTACTAAGAATATGTTGGGAAGAATCCAAAACCATTTCTCCAAACCAAAAGTTGGTAAAAAAATCCATAAGATGAGAAAATATTCATTCAACTATAAATCCAAATTATGGTCCTTCTAAAAAGTGTCATCCCCATGGAATTCATTTACCCATCCATCTACTATGTTGAGAAATCTGGGAAGATTAACTCATAAGAGCCACTATATCCTTTGATTTCATTCCTTCTATAAAAAAAGAATAATTACCTCATTATGTTAATATAAATGTAATGTTCCTATCACATGATTCTAAAGAGAGAAACTCAAACAATATGGGTTTTGATTTATGTTCTAGTATTATATATCGAGTACCTCTTTGAGGATCAATCTAAACACCCAAGAAACCATACCACACCATATATCTATCAAGGGATGGTAAAACTCTTTCCATAATAGAACATTATTAAGACATCTAGGACATAACTATTATATATAAACCCATTACAACCCATACATGATTAGTATATATTGATATTCCCCCATTTAACATTAATCAATGCCTTCCAATATTTGATAAGCATTAGTGGATCGATCCCCACTATATGTTAACATGTGCTTTGACTTACACACAATGTGTTTGTGGATCCACCCCCAATTTATGTAATAACTTTACCTCCATTATGTGGTGGGAATAACTGAATCCATACCTAATGGGTTTTAACCTATAACTTTCCTTAAGTGATGTGTGGAAGTGGACCACCCGTATCTGAAAATAATAAGTAGGCCATTCCTTATATGATAATACTAAGACATCTTATGTGGTGAGAATAGAATGCTGCCCCACCGAATGAAATATAAAATCATCATACCTTTGGTTATGATCCTTGGGTAACTTGTGTGATGATTATATGATTCCTCATGTGATGGTCATGGGATAACTCAAGTGAAGAGCCCATGTAAACTTGTGTGACAAACATAGGATGCACAATGGGATGAGCATGGGTCGACATAGGTGACAAGACTATGTTTCCTTATGTGATGATCATAATATTCCTCCTTTTGTAAATGTGGGATGCCTTAGGTGATGAGGCTTAGTTTCCTTATGTGATGAAAATAGGATTCCTGATGTGTTGAGTATTATACACATTAGGTGATGAGTGTAGGGTTCCTTATGTGATGAATATAAGTGGCCTCATATAATGAGAATGGGATGGATTGTTTTAGGGTTGAATGATTCCTTAGTTGTTGATCATATAATGCCTTATGCGATGAGTATAAGATAAGATTATAGTTTTATAATATTAATATTAGTAATATTCACAAGATGGAAGAAATTATTGGAAAAAACAACATCTTCATCCAGTTTTATTCAATCTGTCAAGGTAGAAAGTGATGAAATTAATCAATTTACAACCATGGATGGTGTTTGGAATAAGATACACCAGAATGTATGAAAAGAATGAATAAGACCCCAACAAGGAGACACTTTTCTTATTGAAGCATGGACATCCAATCATACCAACATGATAAAGTTTTTATCTACACTACCAAAGTGTTGATAAGAAAAACCATTGGAATTTGTGAATAAGGGAACTAGATCATGAACATACATGGATTTTTTTACATTGTGGTCACTAAAAAAAGTTTCAAAATCTAAAATGGGAAACTCCATATAAATCCATTTTCATTTAACAATTAGAGTATAAGTAGTATTGGATATATTATTAGATAAACACCACTAATGTTATGAATTTCAGGAATCACCAACATCATAAATGTATTCATAGTTGGTTTTATACTCTTGAAAATGTTTTCCATCAGAAAATACAGGTGTATTTATCTGACCCCCATTAATAAGCATAGGGGTGGAATAACCACCCATGAAGCATACAAAAACCATGGACATAATAAATTGGTGATCCCATACACATACTAATTAGGGAAAATAGTCTCACCATCCAAGGCTATAGGGTTCTGTAGGACCATTTTGGTAATATTGGAAACATTGTCTAATTTATATTTGAGGTACCCAATACTACTCTCCTTGATAACTATCTTCTAGGAAATGGTTATTAATGACTATGTTCACCACTATGTGGGAAAAGTAATCATTACTACATGATTGATATCTTAGTAATATGTGGATACCCACACACTCTACTAGTTCACCACCATTGTAGAAACCATATTGGGAGAGTTCCATATGTTGCAACAATAAATCTATTTGGAAGCCCATACTTATAGTGTATGGATTAAAGAATCCCTTAAACTAAGGTGGTAGGGTACTTCCAAGGAGTATAATATTTAATAGGCATATAAAAATTTCATAGGAGGGATCCATCCATCTAATATCATGGAAATAAAATAGACTCCCAACATATGTTCAAACATGTTGAGTGAACCCCCTTTTTAGCTACTCTTACACCAAGTGGATACGGCCCATTTTTGGGGCTATAACACCATACATGCTCCAACACTAGCTACTCCAACAACTCTCATGTCCCTTACACACAAAATTGTATCCCCTTAAATCCTAAAAAATGATAAATGAGAACATAATCTATATTCTGGGATGGTGATATGAGCCAATATTCAAGAATATTTTGTTGAGTTTACCAACCAGTGGAAGGTCCATAATGAACAAGTCTAACATATAGAGTGTCATGCCCAGGGTAGAGGGACTAAAAGTCATCAGGAATGTTATCTATGGGAATGATTTGTATGCCTAAAGGAATATCACACTTGAGGAAACTTCATGCCAGCATCAATTGAAAGAAAAGGTGCACCAACTAAAGTTCACCACTAGTCATTCTAAATTTGAGATAATAGATGATTCAAGTGAAATTTTTTCTCATATATCATCATGAACCCTAGGGTGAGGCACTCATTAATTGGGGATGTCTATTCCAAAGGATCATGTGTATAATATCTATAAGGAACTATAAAATACTATATAAGTAGGATTTACTATAATTCTTCCAAGTAATGATCATGTATCCACCCCTAGTGATGTCAGTATTCCACCTTTCCACCTATATATTAATATTTGTGGAGACATTATGTTTTGGAATAAAATTATCAAATGAGGTGAAGAAAATTATTATAACATTTGAGAATGATGATCTCCCTAAAACATTGGATGTAGAGTCCCCATTGAATATATAAATTAAACCAAATCTTGATCCAATGTAATAGGACATCTCAAAAAATTGAGGTAGGGTTCATTAGACAATTTCACTCCATTTAAAGATCCATAACTTATTATATCCTCATTCATCCATATTTTATTTTCCTACCAACTATTCATGGAACTCTGAGGTGATAAGGACCAATTCCATCCTTTTGACTAAGTACTAGAGTGAGATAAGAGCTTGTGTAAACCTCTTTCTACTAACTAATATATGGTCATGTTTTATACACCTTTAATCCCATGCACGTCCATCCCAGAATTACTCACTAAAAACTATATTGTGTATCTTTGCAATAATTAGTGGACATCATTTAACTATATTTGGATATATCACGTAACCTATCCTCAGCGATCTAAAAACCTGAAGCCCTTGACTAATACAACTAAAATGTCAAACTCCTAGAACTTCTAATGACTCGGCTTCCTGACATTAGTGAATATCAATAGATCATCTAGAAATCCTGAAAAAAAAATCTTATAGAGGTATTCCAAGTTCTTGGATGGGAACCTGCCCATATCCATGTTATAGGCTAGGGACAGTATACCACTATATATTTAAATACTCTCTGATGTCGATAATAGATTTTTCATACTTATCAATCCATTGATTTTAAAAACTATCCCCCACTTTACACAACTATAGTGAACATCGTCACCACTGATAAACCTCAAAACCCAGGGAATAATATTGGTGATGGGGAAGGAAGTGTATATTTTCACTGGGATTATTAGTAGAGATAGGTAAAACCATTTGTACATTTCCAAACCTATAAGAAAAAATAAGCTATGTGGATTTGGAGCCTTCCAGAACTACCACTCATAATCACGCACATGAATATTGATAATTATTAGAGTTTTTTTCAAATATTATTATATTCATGAATCAGACAAGGAAACTAAGGTGGTTACCCACATCACCACAATAATCATGGAGTTCCAGGATAGTTTACTGATCACTTCTGATCTCTTCTGAGGGAACCATCCTAATCCGGATTAAGTTCATGATAACACTATTGTACATTTTATGGATCCTCAATAAATTATTGTCAAAATAAATTCTAAAAATACCCTAGTTAGTGCGCTTCCCACCCAAGGCACATTATAAAAATTCCTACACATCCATATCTGATGGACAATCATGAATTACCACTGTCTAATCATTGTTGTCCACAATGCAAGTTAGCGAACCTCCATGTGGGAAGACACATACCAATGAATCCCAAAATGAGATATTTAATTTCATCAATAATAATATAAAATATAGTGATATTTAATGTCCATTAGTGATCCCCAAAAGAATGTTTAACCCAACTTTTTTAGATCATTCTCCCCCAAAACTAAATTACAGTATCTTAAGAATTGTTTCTTTCAATGGAATGAGTGACCCTCTTTAGAAACTCACATATTTTTCCTCTTAGTGTGGAATAATGAATCAAATGTTAGATAACTATGAGATATCCTAACTCCAATAAATTTTTTAAACACTATAACGAACCAATTTCATCTAATGTAGTAATCTGGCTCTAAACACTCTCACAATGTGATACGTTCTTTTCTGAAAGTTCCTTTAATAGTTTAACTGAACCCTGCAAAAGATTATTTTCATCGAACTATCCTAATTAAAATAGTGATATAATGAATTTTTTATCATTATAGCTTAGTGTATGTTCCTGAAATACTCCCTAAAAATTCAACATTCCATAGTGATAGTTATCGGGGATGTGTGTCAAGAATGTCATAAATAAATTGTTAGCAACCCTCATCTCCCTGATTAATCCCAATAAATTATGAGTATTCAACAAGATATCCCAACACATAGTGGAGGCCAAACATTAGAACACTAAAATGTATTTTAACACACCTTATTCTCATAAAAGATAGAATTACATAAAAGAATATATTTTTTCATGTATGCTCTATATAAAAACCATGATCTTTATTTTACACTTAAACATGATTTATCGAATAAAATATTCATTTGATTAAACATATAGGATAGATAGGTCTAGTGTTTTTGAGGATTAGGAAGATTACAAAACAACTTAAATCATGAAATACACATATTTATTGAAATATTCTATTACATGACCACACACATTACTTCGTATATAGCATTGCATGGGTAAACATGAGGACATGCATAAGAAAAGGGTGAGATATAAAGCCTAGAAAGGGAGTAATAAAGGAATATAATGAATAATATATTACATTTTAGGAATTAGTAATATCAATGGAGAACAATCGAAACATGAAAATAAAGGCATGATATAGCATGATTATCATAACATGGAAATATAACAACAACATTTAACATGATATTAGCATGATACAAGGATCATTGTACATGGAGAATGAGTAAATACTCATTGAAATTTAATTATAATGATTAAAACCTAATATAACTTGACATATCATGATAATAATCTTTAACCAATGCATTATAGAGCTATCAGGGCACACCATTCTTAAACATTTCATTTCAAGCATAAGTGTGCCACATTGATCATATAACATGGATTCATTAGACATCATAAATTATTCAAATATAATTGAATTTAAAATTAATAAATGAAACTATATAATAAATAATTAAATGTGCATAAAGGTGAATACCATTTATAGAGAAATGAGCATGGTATTCACTACACAATGACTTTGGGATGGAGATTCACGGTTCAATTTCGGCAGCATAACAACGTGACATAAGAATTCATAAAAATGATTGATGAGAGAAGAGTGGTATATCATCATATGTACATGAAATAGACAGTAATGGGGTCATATGTATAAATTTCACAACATATGTTATGTAATCTATATTCATAAAACAAAATAATTTCATTGATGTAAATGAGGAGAGAGAAGTCCCATACGGAATTTCGGTATGGTAATAGGTGTACATGGGAGGCATTAATGAGAGATAAAGTGGTATCTCATCGTCCAAAATATGGAGGGAATTATAGGGGAGGTTATAAATCATACCCCAAATTTTTAATCGAAAATAAAATGGTATAACAACATAAATAAATTTGGAAAAAAATGAGAAAAGAAGGAATCCCTCACTTCGAAGGGTGATCCTAAAGGCTTGGGAGAGGCTTCAGAGTGGATTCTTGGGAGCTTGGGGCGCCTTGTGAGGATTATAGGGAGAGGAGGGAAGGTTAGGGATGTTATATATGGGTTTAGATTGAACATTAAGGGAGAGATTTTGTGGGTTTATATAGGAAAAGAGAGGTAATTCTTCATTATTTAGGTTTAGGACACCACACATTAAACTAATCAAAACCACCAAAAAACTGATGGTTTTTGCCCAAGGTTTTTTCAAAATGGTATTGGAAAACATTATTTTATAATTCCAATGACCGAAATTTATATTATATTAGGCTTTAATTTGTAGAGGTGAGTCACACTCTCAAGGAAATAAATTTAAAAAAGTTAAAATGTTTTATAAGTCTTGGAGGGTCCACTAAAGCACCATAAAATTAATCAAACAAATATAAAATCAAATTATTTTAAAGATAAAACATATATTGGCCTAACAATATCATTTATTGTATTTTATTACCTTACTATTAGGTCATTATGATGTTATAAAACCGATTATATATTTATACAGTATTAAATTTTTGCCCAAGAATTCTATTGTCTCATTAAATTATGAAAAATTCACCATTTGATAATTTCGATGTCCTAATTCAAAAAATAAAATTCATTTTATCTCAATAATATTATAAGTAAGTTAATTTTTACTTTTTAAATAAAAATATACATTTATTGAAAATTCATGGGTATTGACAAAAACTGTTTTCCAACCATAATAAAAATTACTATTATATTCATAAAAATTATACAATCATTTATATTTAATAAAATTTAATTAAGTAATAATATTTTGTTAATATATTATTTAATTTAAAAATTCATTAATTCATCAAAATATATTTCTCAATATAATATTAACTAAAAATACTATTTTTGATTTAATAACTATGTACAAAGTAACGACAATAAAATGAATGTATATTGTTTATTCTATGCATAAAATAATGAACATAATAATAGTGCTAGGGTCTTGTTACATAACCCCTAATAACACCCCCATATGACCTATGGGTAAGTTTTTCTATGGTGCTCTACTCTTGGGGTGGCTCAAACAACATCACTCGGGTGGTAATATTTCTTAACTTCCACTTCTCTCATAGGCTATTTGGTTAAAACATAACTTGTTGAAGCTAGGTTTGGTCTTGGCCAAGAGAGAAGCCCACTGATCCCACCTTATTTATGAGATCCATGAAATGGGCTTTGTATGTATGAATTCTATTTGATGAGGCCATCATTTCTTATATTTGAGTAAATTGGATTTGTTAAAGCCCTATATTTATACTAATCATGTGATCACTGTTCAACGACTATATTAGAAATAGTAAAAATTCATAATGGTATTTGGAAATCAAATAACATAAAACCAATGAAGTTAATGTTCTATATAACCATTTTACATAATAATACATTTAATTATATCAAAATGAATTTTAATTAATAAACGTTTTGGTCATTACAATCTTCTCCAATTATGAAATTTCACCCTCAAAATTCGATTTTCCCACACCAAAACAGATGTGTGTAACTCTACTTCTTTACTTCCTTTGATTCCCATGTTGCCTCTTCAAAAATGTGGTTTCCCCATTTCACCTTTACTAGTTGCTTTGTATTATTTTGTAGAACTTTTTCCATATGATCTAAAATCTTCACTGGACTATCTTCATAGGAGAGGTCATTCTCAAATGGTACCACCTCTAGATTGAGTACATACGATGGGTCAGGTATGTACTTCTTCAAGAGTGATACATGGAATAAATCGTGTACTTGAGATTGGTTTGGTGGGAGTACTAGTTGATATCCCAAAACTCCAATGCGATCAAGGATATCAAAAGAGATGATGTGCCTTGGACTAAGATTTCCATTCTTCCCAAATCACATAACTCTCTTCCACAGTGATATTTGGAGGAATACCATGTCTCCAAAATCAAACTCTAGGTCTCATCGATGATTATCAGCATAGCTCTTTTGTCGACTCTGAGCATCTTTAATGTGTTGATGGATGATCTTAACCTTCTTCACCATTTCATCGACCATTTCTAGGCCTATTAGTTTTCACTCCCTAACTTCATCCCAACAAGTAGATTTTCTACACCTCTTCCCATAAAGTGATTCATAAGGATCTATTTGGATGCTTGATTGGAAACTGTTGTTTTAAGAGAAATCAACTAGAGGAATATGTTGATCCCATCATCATTTGAAGTCTACTAAGCATGATCTAAAAATTCCTTCATATTTTTGGATAGTCCTCTCATATTAGCCATCGGTTTGAGGATGATAAGTTGTACTGAAGTTCAGCTCATTATCCAGAGCATGTTGAAGACTCTTCCAAAACAATGAGTTGAATCTTGGATATTGATTGGATATAATAGATATTGGTACAATATGCTGTCTTACCACATCTTTGATGTATATCTGTGACAGTTTATCTAATGATAAATCCTTTTGAATTGCAATGAAGTGTGTAGTCCTGGTAAGATGATCCACTACAAGGCAGATATCAGTGTTTCCTTTGGATGTCTTCAGAAGTCCAGTGAAAAAATACATGGTGATGTTCTCCCATTTCCATGATGGTATGGGAAGTGGTTGCATCATCCCCTTAGAATTATACCTCTTTGAATTCCCTTGCTGACATACCAGGAACATTGATGTATACTCAGATATCTATTTCTTCATGTTATCCTACCAATAATGCTCTCCGAGATCTTGATACATCTTTGTGTTTCTTGGTTGAATGATGAAATTCGAACAATGTGCATCACTCAATTTTCCCCTTAACTACTATTTTGATGGAATACATAGTCTTTACCCAAATATCACAATTCATTTTTCATTAACATTGAACACTAAAGATTTCCCATTTCTGATAGTTTCTACTTTCTTCTAAATTCCCAAATCATCCTTTTGAGCATCCTTTATCCTTTTCAAAAGAGACAGTTGAGAAATAAAATATGAACAGATTGACGATGTTCCCTTATTTATGATTCCCATGTCCATCTTCATCAACTCTAAGAATATTTGATCCTTTTAAATTCTCATCAATGATAGGATCTTTGGGTCCTTTCTACATTGAGCATCCACCACCTTGTTCGCTTTCCCAGGGTGGTAATGGATTGAGCAATCATAGTCTTTATTATGTTCTAACCATATTCATTGGCGCATATTAAACTCTTTCTATGTGAATATATACTTGAGACTTTTTTGATCTATGTATATTTCACACTTCTCCTCAAAAAGGCAATGTCGCCAAATTTTTAAAGCAAAGATTACTACATCCAACTCTAGATCACGTTTTGGATAGTTTTTCTCATGAAATTTCAATTTCCATGAAGCATAAGAAATGCCATTTTAATTCTCCATCAACACAAAACCAAATCCATTCTTTGAAGCATCACTAAATTCCACAAAAGTTCTCCACTTGTGGGTAATGTGAGCTTGTACATAGTGATAAGCCTCCTTTTCAACTCCTTGAACCTCTTTCCACATTCATCACTCCAAGAAAACTTTACTCCCTTCCGAGTTATCTTGGTAAGACGGTTGGGAAATCGTGAAAAAATTCTCACAAATTGGTGATAATATCCAGCTAACCCCAGGAAGCTATAGATATCCATTAATGATGTTGGCCTCGTCCATCCCTCAATTGCAGCTATCTTGGAGAGATCCATATATATTCCATTTCTTGATATGACATGACCCATGAATGAGACTTTCTTTTACCATAAATTGCACTTGTTGTTCTTTTCATAGAGCTTCTCCTTTCACATAGACTATAGTACATTTCTTAGATGGTCCTCATGCTCCTTGTTTGTTTTGGAGTATGTTAGAATGTCATCTATAAAGACAACCACAAATTTGTTGAGGTAATCTCTAAAGAATATTCATCAAGTCCATATAGATTTCTGATGTGTTAATGAGTTCAAAAGGCTTTACATTTATTTCATAGTGCCCGTATCTTTTACGAAAAGCAATCTTGGGGATATCCTCTTTCTTTAACCTAACTTGTTAATATCTCGACTGCATATCCACCATGGAGAAATATTGTGCTCCAGGTAGCTGGTCAAACGAGTCATCAAGTTGTGGTAGAGGATACTTGTTCTTTATCATTATTTTTTTGAGATCATGATAATCTATGTAGAGGCACATTGATACATCATTCTTCTTGACGAAGAGGACTAGTGCACCCCATGGTGAATCACTAGGGCATATAAACGCTTTATCAAGATTCTCTTGTAGTTGTTTCTTTAGATCCTCGACCTCCAAAATATCCATTCTATCAAGAGTCTTGGATATTAGAAACGTCCCAGGTATAAGATCAATTTCTAATTCAGCATCTCTTTTAGAAGGAAGACCAAGAAATTCATTGAGAAATACTTTAGAGAATTATCTCACAATAGAAATGTCTTGATAGATGGTTTCATCCATAGACTCAATCATTTGAGAAAGATACACATTATTATAGGGCATTAATATCCATGCTTGAGATGATGATTCAAAAGAAGATTCATCATCCTCCTTACAATTGTATAGAATCAGTGGCCGATTCTCCAAAGGGAGAATGATTTACCTCTAACATAAATTTATGTTGGATCTATATAATAAAAACAATCCATTCAAAGGATTTCATCAAATTCCACCAAAGGGATTTTGACGAGGTTCACTATAATGTTCAATACATAATGTATGACAAGGGAGGAGTTATATTCATGGGATGCAATGATTTCCACACTTTCCTTTCTCACTGATATCTTTACATCCATGATTTGTGGTGGTGAATGGGTTGTTCTACTAAACATTCAGGATATAAAAGAATTTGTAAAACCAGAATAAAAAAGTATGTTCACTATTCTAGAATTTATAACAAGATTACCTATCACCACTTTGTTGTTGGGGTTTTAATCGGTGTCAATGATGGAAAAGATCGCCCTTGATACCTTAGAGGTTGTTGTTTGCCTCTAAAAACCCTTGTCTTAGGGAAATGGTTTGAAAAGTACCCTAGTTATTTGTAGTTGAAGAAATGAACAGTGCGTTGAGGGTAGAACGGAGCATTCCTATCCTCTGTCATAGGTGTGGGGTTCCCTTGTCAGCAGTTAATGGCTAGGTTCCCTTCTCTTCCAAACCTAAAGCATTTCCACATCCCCTTAAAGCAATTTCTAGGGTTCTTATTTATTCTCCTTTGGAAAGTGGGGTGCTGGATTTTCTTAGCACCATTGGATTTATCCATCTGACCTCCCGAATTAATTTCCACCATACACTTCGTATCCCCATGATACCCTTGAGGTTTACCGATCTCCATTTCAAATTTGAGGGAATATCGTACAATTTCATCAAAGATATTGAAGTCACAGATCGTTAGGTATTTCTGTAGTTTTGGTTTTAAACCACCAAAGAAGCCGTCAAACATGCATTTAGGGTTAAGGACAAATCTAGACGTGTATCATACAAGACTTGTGAGGTTTTCCTCATTCGCTCTGAAGGATTCTTCATCATATTTCTTGAGGGAAAGGATGTCCCTTTCCATATTACGTCAAAGGGTGTGAGGAAAATATTTATCAAAAAATATTTTCTAGAAATCCTTCCATTCCAACACCTCAATATCCTCCTCAAGCTTCCTATTTTTGATCAGTGTCCACCATTGATTAGATTCACCCACCATATGATAAGCATCCAGAAGAAACTTCTCCTTTATCGGAACATTTAAGGAAGGAGAATATCCTCTCAATAGAGTTGATCCATTGTTCGGAAAATGAGGGATCAGACTATCCATTAATATTAAGAGAAATTTGTCTCATAAAGATCTATATTGTTATTTTTTAATTCTTAGGGGGGTTTAACATTGTTCTTGATCCATGTTTCTATTAAATACATGAGTTAGATGATATAGTATCATGTTAAATTTTACAATTCCCACTCCCATCGGATTGGGCATCTCATTAGAACATTCATCACATTGATCATCGCCTCAGTTGTTAGATCGAATCTTCCTATAACTGACCATTTTCTAGAATTATAGGAAAGTTAGGGGTAACACATAAAGGAGATCCGAATGATGAAAAAGGGATAACTTATAAATTAAATTTATTTCCTTAAATTGGGAATTTATTAGCTTCAATCTATGTTATCCATGATCTACTTCCCAACATATATTCTTAGGAAAAATGTTTTAATTCCATTATTAATGGGTTATATTATGATTATGAATTTACCATATCATATCCCCCAGAAGTTCCATAACCCAGAGTTCAGCAAGGCCCGTTTTCGTGCACGAGTTCCTATTCGAGTCTTGCTCAATGTTGTGTTTTCCGGTATTACCCCTAGATATATATGTTCCAGAGCTGCATCTACTAGCTTGTATCTAGAATGGCATGTATTTTCTTGATAAACCACTGAATAATTACTAACCAAACTTTAGGGATGTATTTATTATACTTAGTCTTATCCCTAAGTATTTAATTAGGGTTTTCTTATCCTACTCTGAAAAATAACTAAACCTATCCTCTGATACCAACTATAACAAATCGTCTCTTTATTTCACACATAACATGATTTTTACACAAAATATTCACTTTATAAAACATATAATATAGATAATTATAGTGTCTTTGGGGCTTATGAACATTACATAAAAACTTAAAACATGAAATACACATCTTTATTTAAAACATATTTTACATGACCACACACATTCCTTCGTACATAACATTGCATGGAATAACCTGAGGACATTCATAAGAAAAGGGTTAGTTATAAATCCCATTAAGGGAGTAAAAAAGGAATAGTATGAATAATATAGTACATTTTAGGCAAAAATCATATCAATGGAGTGTAATAGAAATATGAACATAAAGGAATGATATAACATGATTGTCTTAACTTGGAAATGTGGTAACAACATTTAACATGATATTGGAATGATCCAATGATCATTACACATAGAGAATGAGTAAATGTAAAGACCCAGAACTTCCATGAATTGTTTTTAAATATATGGGAATTTATGAGTCCACAGAAATTGACGGGGCATGATCCGAGGCCCGTTGTGCCCTAAATGAATTTATGAAGTTTCATTTGGTTACATTCACTAAACGTTCGAGTGAGTTTTTCTAACTTTTGAACTGGTGCTCAGAATTGAAATCATAGGGCACCGTTGAACTCATAGCGCTTGTATTTTCTTAAGGGGACCTTCACCACGACCGCAGTTGGTCGAGGGTGAAAGACCGGATTTGGGTTTTTCGTGAAAGAATAAAATAAAATAAGTGTAATATTTTATTTTATTTGGAACTCCCATGTGAATGTTGAGAGGTGGGGACCACCAGAACTAAAACTCCTATGTGAGGCTATGGAGGTGGGGAACACCAAAATTAACCTGCCATGTGGGTAATGGTGGTGGGGACCACCCAAGACTAAAATCCCTTGAACTCTCCTCTTTATGGGAGAAAAACCTCTAGAAGTCCCCCAATTTAATTATCCCAACTCCCCCTTCAAATAATTAATCCAAATATACTCTAATTAATTAATCTAACCTATTTTGTGCCAATTTGAAATTAGACATAATATTCTATTTTATTGGATACCTTTTTATTTTTGTGGGTTGGCGGAAAATAAATTTTGGCAAGGGTGGGAGATTGGGAGAATTTGGAGGAACACATCCTCCAATGAATAACACCAATGAAGAACTCTTCCCCTTCAATGAATATTTCTCCAAACTCCATCAAAGGATCTTCAATGACGAAAGAACCGATGATCAAGGAAGATCTGTCGTCACTGACTTCAGAATTTTCTCTCCTCACCAATGTCGTTGGGGGAGACTTGTTGCGAGATCGAAAAATGCCAAACCATCTCAACCGTAGAAAATCTTCAACTAAACCATCGAGGAAGGGGTTTGTTTAGAATTGATCAATGTTAATTACCTGTCAACCTAAATATTTTTTTCCATGAGCTATATGCTACTGCACTAATGTAGAGGGTGTCGGCCAGACAAACATGGCCCGACCCCTCCACCGTTTTGCATTATATGTGTGTTCCTCGCGATGGTGATGATGACCGGTGCCGGTGGTTGGCACCAATGAAGCTCAAGAACCGCGATGATGGCGACGAACGAAGGGCAGCCGGACAAGACGACCGTCGTCGAATGCACGACGCCCCGCCGTCCGCGGCCTATGCGCCCCATGGCACTTCCGCCCCCCAGCTCCACCGTTCGTGGCCACCGCCGTCGTCACCTCCGTGGCACCCGCGACCTCCGCCACACCGTGGAACCTGCAGC
Organism: Viscum album; assembly: GCA_963277665.1. Classification (NCBI taxonomy): domain Eukaryota; kingdom Viridiplantae; phylum Streptophyta; class Magnoliopsida; order Santalales; family Viscaceae; genus Viscum; species Viscum album. The sequence goes on along the minus strand of OY728155.1, from coordinate 2,128,404,903 downwards.
CTCGCCGCCCTTGCGGCCCCGCGACCTCGTGCCATCCATAGTTGAGCCGACCCGCGTCCTTGTGGCACCCCTTCGGCTTCGCTGAACCCCCCACGACCGAACCACCCACACCCTTGTAGCACCGCCACAGCCGAGCCACCCCGCGGACTCATGATGTCCACGGCCGAGCCACCCCACAGCCTCGTGCTGTCTGCCGCCAAGCCACCACGCAGCCTCACGCCATCCACGGCCGAGCTTCTCTATGGCCCTCATGGAACTCTATGGCCCTCCACGGCCCCTCGCGGCCCTCGAGGCCTAAAGGACCACCCAGTGGGCTGGGCTGCCAGCACGGGCCGAGTCGGTCCGACCCGGTCGGACCGGACCCATACCCACTTTGACCCATTTACGCTCATTTAGCCATAACATTGGCACCATGCATCAGTTTGATGAGCCATCAGTGGCGATGTAAACCTTGGAGCGAGACTGTCCCTTTGAGTATACCCAACTAGAGATTTTGGTTAATATGAGGTACAGTCGGGTTGGATCGAACACAAATCTAACAGGGCCCCCGGGACTAAAAGGCTAATAACTCACAGACCGGGCATCCGATTGAGGCACCATCTATTGCATTGAGACCCCTATGATGTGATGGTCCTTTGAGATACATTGTCACGGGACTTCGTGGAAGTTTAATTGTTGACCAATGGCTTGCGGAGAGGAACCTCCCGAAGACAAGTGAGCATAGTGCGGGAACCTAGTAGCTGGCTGTGACTTGAGAAAGAGATCCTTCTTGGGTCTGTAATTGAGGGTCCCACATGGAACTTATATAGGATTCAATGTGGGACTACTCTAGAGATCTTGTGTGGGTCAGCACCGAGCGATCCTGTGTGGGTCAGCACCGAGCGATCTTCTGTGGGTCAGCACCTAGGGATCCTGTGTGGGTCATCACCGAGCGATCCTGTGTGGGTCAGCACGGAGCAATCCTCTATGGGTCAGCACCTAGAGATCATGTGTGGGTCTTATGAGGAGTTAGGATCTTTCTTGGGTCTTCATATTAACAGATTTAGATATTTTAGTAGTTACATCTAATCATCTCCACTACTATACCTAAGTTATACCAGGTGTTAGCGGAGTCTGTACATGTGTGGTACTTTCCTTCATGGTAATACCTTGGTGGTATTATTCTGTGTGGCCTACCTGTGTGGTACCTTCCATTGTGGTATATCTTCCTTTGTGGAATAGTTGGGCTTAGGGCTTTGGAGTTGGACTATGTGTTTTCCTCATGATTGAGATGGGTTTACTTTATAACTTAAGTATATTTATGGGCATATACCTATGTAGGTTTGTCAGTTAATTCCATACTATGTGTTTTATCCATGGTGGATTTTGTGAGACCATGAGGGTCTCATGGTTGCTACTGAGTATTGTTATACTCAACCCTGCACGAGATATTCTCTCACCCTATTGTGTTTGGTGCAGATGATGGACAACGCTGAAAAAGGATGAGAGTACCAGGACTGGAGGTAGCTCAGAGGTGGACGTTAAACGAGGAGAACCACAGAGACGACCATTCGTGATATGTACCCACCCTTCAGGTAGGATTCATGTTGGACGATCCACAAGATGCTTTACACCCATCACCTTTCTTGTACTTTAGAGTTTTTCTTTTACTTTCCAGTTGGGCTTTTATTCTGGACCCTTTTACTTACTGTACTAACTTTTTTACTCTTTAGTTTACTTGAGTTCGTATCTTGATGTGTGCTTGGTTTCATGTGTTTACCAGACATAAAGGAAATTCCTTCCTAGTTTTAGAGAATACTCTTTCGGTGCTAGTCGCTTGCCCCTGCCCTATGGAAGGCAGGCATGGGGTAGTCACAACACATGCCCTAGGGGATGGGTTGTGGAAAATTGGTATCAGAGGAGTTGGTTCTACCATAGAAATAGGAATCTGATCTTTTTGAAATAGCCATAGTTTTATGTGTAGTGAGTGTGGTTATCAGTTTAGGGAATCCAGTTTTGGTGCGGCTGCCGACGTATCCAAAACCTAGGACCTTGACTTATGATTTCTGAATCAGTGCACGAAAACACAGATTGTGTGTGTGCTTCTAAGAGTTTTCTTTCTGGTCTCTTGAGTCAGCTCACTAGGTATAACTTTTTGAATGTGGCACACCTGTTTCTGTTTGGGATACCTCCATGAAGACATCCTCGGTGGGTTTTGAGTGTAGTACGCACTGATTGCCCACCGAGCGATGAGGTCTTAGTGAAGGGCCCTTTCCAATAGAGGCACCAGTGGAGGCACAAGCGGTACCATTACCCACAGGGCCACCAATGCCACCAGCCCCAGCAGAAGAGGGTGTATGCCACTTGAGTGCATTGCATGAGTTCCAGCATAATAGGCCACCCAATTTCAGGGGAAAGACAGACTAACATGCGACTAAGGATTGGCTAGAGGCCGTAGTGAGAGTCTTCTGACAGGTAGGGACACCAGATCATCTCATGGGGATCCTTTCTGCCGGCCTTCTACTGGAGGTAGCAGGCAGATGGTGGAGATTGATGCTCGAGGTTCAGGATGAGGTGACGCTTCTCAGGAAATACTTTGAGAGCCTATTTAAAAAAGAGTTTGTTCTAGTGACTCTTCACGTAGTGCGCATACATAAGCTGCTTCATCTACAGCATGGAAGCATGACTGTGGCTCCGTACTCAGCGAGATTCACTAACCTCTTATGCTACTCCACAGATATGGTGTGAGACCAATTCTTCAGGGCCCGGACATTCGATAAGGGGCTCAGGCAAGAGATCATGGATTCGATGATCTCACTCAGCATCTTGACGCTGGCGGGGCTGTTAGAAAGAGCCCTCTTAGTGGAATGTTTTCTTGCCGAGCTGACACCAGCAGCGAGACCCACCACCAGTTTCCATGTAGAAAAGTCTTCTGTAGCTGGAAGAAGATAGATGTCACAGAGGTCCAAGAGGATAAGAACTATGAGTGAACATCCTTAGGATTCATAGTTGGTTGTACAGGGAACCTGAGGTAGAGCCATCCATGCCAGGAGCGGGTAGTGTTATGCATGCGGCAGGCAGGCTCACATGGCTCGTGACTGTCCAACCAGCCATGCAGATGATCAGCAGACGGTCAACAAACCATCAAGGAAGAGATAGAGATTCGTTCAAGGTGGTCTACAGGGATCAGGCAGACATGGCAGAAGAACTGGCCGTGTAGCTGGCGGTGGGAGACGATTTGAGACATTACCGCCACCACTACTAGGTGGTCCACCCTGACCACAGGGAGTAGGTGAACAGTGGCGAGTTCAGCTCCAGGCAGTTGAAGCCTATGACCATGGCACTCCAGAGATGATACGAGGTACAGTCTTTGTCTATTCCACCATAGCTATAGTACTTATAGACACAGATTTCAGTCTTTTTTGTATTGCCACTACCCTCGTTCGGAGCTCAGATATTCCGACAGAGCTGTTTGCTCGATCCTTACAGTTATAGACTCCAACGGGAGTAGATTCGATGATTACGCATTCGTACTGGAACTGAGAGCTTACTCTAGGTGGTGAGAGCATTGTCTTGGATATCCTAGTAGCAGCATCGAGGCCTTAAGATGTCATATTGGGAATGGACTAGTTATCAACAGTCCATTCTTAGATAGACTGTATTAGGAACAATGTGCGGTGTGTCTACATGGATGGGACTTGGTTTACCTTCACCAGTGAGAAGGGATCCTTTGCAGCACAAGATGGACTTACCCAGAAGAGAGTGTAGCCGATCACTAATCAGTTGGCTAGCCTTATCCTCGTATCAGTTGATGTGGATAGTCCGATTTATCCTGTAGTGGTGGACCAGTATGCGGATGTCTTTACTGATGATGTTCTGGGTCTACCTACTCACAGAGAGGTGGAATTTTACATTGACCTATACCCTGGGATGAAACTGATAACTACTCCATCATATCGGATGGCTCCCGCGGAGCTTCGTGAGCTGCGGGTACAACTAGAGGACTTGCAGGGGAAGATATTCATTCAGCCTAGTGTTTCTCATTGGGTAGCCCCAATTTTATTTCCCTAGAAGGCAGATGGGAGCTTGATACTTTGTGTCAACTATAGACGCATCAACCAGGTGAACGTGAAGAACAAGTACACACTCCGAAGGATTGATGAACTCTTTGATCAACTGAAGTGATCATGGTGGTTTTCGAAGATATACCTCAGATCAATCTATCACCAGCTTAGAGTACGAGCTGAGGATGTGCAGAAGATGACTTTTAGATGTCGTCACAACAATTACGAGTTCTTGGTTATTCCATTTTGCATAACCAACTCTCCAGTAATGATCATGGGACTCATGAAAAGGATCTTTCAGTCATACCTTCATCTCTTTGTAGTAGTCTAAATCGACGAAATTATGATCTACTCGACTATTGAGGTGGATCATTCCTACCATTTACGAGTAGTAATGGACACACGTCTAGAGCACCAGCTTTATGGTATGCTCTTGAAGTTCCAGTTCTGAATCAGAGAGGTTCTATTTCTGGGACAAGTCATATTGGAGGCTGGAGTTGTAGTGGATATAGAGAAGACTGAGGTGGTACTTTCTTGGGAGCCACCCAAGAGTGTGATGGAGGTACGAGGTTTCCTAGGTTTGGCTGGATACTACAAGATATTTGTTCTATATTTCTCCAGAGTGGCAGCACTACTTTCAGCAATGACGAGGAAGGGGAAACCCTTAGTGTGGTCAGAGAAATGCCAGCAGCGCTTTCAAAAGGTAAGGAAGAGGGTGACTAGTGACCCCATATTTAGGCTTCATGAGGATGGCATAGGGTACGTAGTCTACTATGACATATCAGGGTCCAAACTCGAATGTGGCCTGATGCAGGAGTGAGCGGTGATCACATATAGTTCTCGACAGGTGAGACAGCATGAGAAAAACTACGCTACCCATGACCCGGAGATATCGGCAATGGCATTCACCTTGAAGATGTGGCCACACAATATGATGGGTGAACATTTAATATTCTACTTAGATCACAAAAGTCACAGGTATATATTCTCTCAGAAGGACCTGAACCCAAGACAACGACATTGGCTTGAGTTCTTCTAGGACTATGACTTCAAGATAGTCTATACTCCGGGGAAGGGGAACATTGTAGCAGATTCACACAGTAGGAGATCTGGTATACAACTTCTAGGAGAGGTGGCGAAGTAGCTGGCCACTTTGTAGATATCCTTTCTGGATCAGGATGGAGCATATTTTCTTCTGTATCTTAAAGTCACTCCCCCACATCATCAGCGAGTCAGAGAGGCGTAGCATGGGGACACTGAATTCTAGTCATGACATGCTCAGATATCCACAGGACATGCACCTAATGGATTTTCTGATGGTGGGGAGCATGAAATCCTATTTAGAGGATGTACTATGGTACCAATGTCACTTCAAGAGGAAGTGTTGAGGGAGTTCCAAAAATCCCCTCTAGTGGTACATCCATGAGTGGAGAAGATGTACCAGGATCTCCGATGACAGCACTGGTGGCCGGGAATAAAGAAAGCAGTAACAAAGTTTTTCTCATGATGCCTCACTTGTTAGCAAGTGAAGGTAGAGAATCAGGTACTAGTAGGTTTGGTTTAGCATTTAGAGGTCCCAAGGTGGAAGTGGGATAAAATATCCATGTACTTTGTGATGGCTCTTCCACTATCATCCAGGGGATGTGACTCTATTTTGGTGATCATAGACTGACTCACCAAGTAATCCAACTTCCTACCGATAAGAGAGCAGGGTACAATAGAGAGTTTGGGATGCCTCTATGTGCAGGAGATTGTGCGGCTACATGGAGTTACCATGATGATTGTCTCCGATCGTGATACATGTTTTACTTTATGGCTATGGAAGGTGTTTCAGGAGGATTTCGGGATGTAGCTTCATTTGAGCACCACCTTCCATCCAAAGATGGATGGCCAGACTGAGTGGACCATTCAAACCCCTGAGGACAAGATGCATGCTTATTTACTCGTCTTCGGTTGCATTTGGGAGGATCACATGCCCTTGGCAGAGTTTTCATACAAAAACAGTTATCACTCCACCATTGGGATGTCACCTTTTGAGGCATTGTACGGGCGGCCTTGTAGATCACCCTTGTGCTGCACTGACCCAGGGGAGTTAGCACTCATGGGAACAGAGATGGTTCAGGAAACCACAGAGAAGGTATAGATCATCGAAGAGAGGATGAAGACTGCATAGAGTAGGTAGAAATCATATGACGATAAGAGACAAAGACCTCAGGAGTTCGAGGATGGAGACCATGTCTTTCTATGGGTCTCACCTAGATGAGGTTTGCAGAGATTTGGCTGAGGCGGTAAGTTATCTCTGAGACTCATCAGACCCTTTCAGGTCCTCATCAGAGATATCGAGGTGGCTTACCACTTATCTCTTCCACCTCAGTTGCACCGGGTATACAACGTCTTTCACGTATCCCAGGTGAGAAGATACGTGCACGATCCATCCCACATCATCGACCATGGAGAGCTAGATGTCGACGATGGGGAGACTATTACTAATGTCCCTGTTGAGATTGAAGATCGACATGAGCGTGTCCTTCGTGGGTAGTCGATACCTTTGGTGCGCATTCATTGGCAGCACGTGAACCTCCCGCAGAGCACATGGGAGTGGGAGGATAAGATACCTTCTCAGTACCCCCACTTGTTTTCCTAGATTTGTGCTGTTGTGGATTATGGGGATTTAAAGCCCTAAGGGGGGGGGGGAGAATGTAATGACCCGGAATTTCAATGTAATTTTTTTAAATATATGGGAATTTTACGTGTCCATGTAAATTGACAGTGCATTTTTTTGAGGCCCAGTGTTCCCATAATGAATTTTTTAACTTTTATTCATGTATGTTTAGTAAACGTTCGAGTGAGTTTTTATAACGTTTGAATCGATACTCAGAATTGAAATCAGAGGGCACCGTTGAAATCGTAGTAATGGTATTCAATTAAGGGGACCTTCACCTTGACCATAGTAGGTCGAGGGTGAAAGATAGGATTTGGGTCTTTCATGAATGAAAAAAATAAAATAAGTGTAACATTTTATTTTATTTGGAACTCCCATGTGGATGTTGAGAGGTGGGGACCACCAGAGCTAAACCTACCATGTGAGGTTTTGGAGGTGAGGACCACCATAATTAACTTCCCATGTGGGTTATGGTGGTGGGGACCACTCGAGACTAAAACCCCTCGAACTACCCTCTTTATGTGAGAAAATCCTCTTGAACTCTCACAATTTTAATATGCCAACTCTCCCCATTAATTAATTAAGCCAACTCTCCTCTAATTAATTAATCTAACCTATTTTGTGACAAGTTGAAATTAGAAAACATATTCTATTATATTGGCTAAATTTTCATTTTGGTGGGTTGGTAGAAAATAATCATTGGCAAAGGTGGGAGTGTGGGAGAATTTGGAAGAACACATCCTCCAATGAAGAACTCTTCTCCTTCGAGGAATATTGCTCCAAACTCCGTCAAAGGATCTTCAACATCAAATGAACTAACAATCGAGGAAATGTGGTCATTACTGACTTCATCTTTTTCTCTCCTCACCGATGTCGTTGGAGGAGACTTGTTGCGGGATCGACGAATGACAAACCATATCAACTGCGGGCAATCTTAAACTGAACCATTGCAGAAGGGGTGTGTTTAAAATTGATCAATGGTAATTACCACTTGCATTGAATCTTTTTTTCTTGTGCCGTATGATACCACTCTAACCCGGAGGGTGCAGGCCAAACAAAAATGGACCGAACCGTCCACCGTGATTCAATATATGTGTGTTCCTCGCTATGGTGACGACAACCGGTGCCGGAGGTTAGCACTGGTGGAACTCAAGAACCGCGACGAAGGTGAAGAATGAAGGGCTTCCGGACAAGCCAGCCGCTAGAGACGACATGACGCTCTGCCACCTGTGACCTTTGCGCCCCGTGACACCGCTGCCCATGTGCCCCGCCGCCTCGTGACACCCCCATCTGTGGCACCGCCGCCCCACGCGTCCACCGTCCGCAGCCTCCACGACACCAGCGGCCTCTGCGGCACCTGTGGCCTCACCACCTTTGTAGCCCTGCAGCCTCGCGCCTTCTGCGGTCGAGTCTCCCCACGGCCGAGCTGCCCCGCGGCCTCGCGACACTACCCACGACCGAGCCACCCCGCGCCCTCAGGGCACCCCCGTAGCCGGGCCGCCCCGCCCCCTCGCGACACCCCCTGCAGCCGAGCCACCCCACTCCCTCGCGGAAACCCCATGGGTGAGCCGCCCCACGACCTCGCGTCGTCCGTGGATGAGCCACTCCATTGCCCTCACGACCCTCCACGGCCCCTCGCGACCCTCGCGGCCTGCCAAACCGGCCAGCGGTCCGGGCCACCCACCATGGGTCGGGCCGGGCCCCACAGGGCGGGCCGCCCATTGGGCTAGGCCAAACCCAGTGGGCCAGGTCAACCAGCGGGCTGGCCCGAGCCTAGTGGGTCGGGCTGGGTTGGTCTGACCGAGTCGAACCGGACTGAGACCCACTTCGACCCATTTACTCTCTTTTGGCGATAACTTTGGCACCGAGAGTACATTTGACGAACCGTCAGCGGTGCCAGAAAACTTGGGGAGAGACAATAACTTTTAGTATATCCCACTAGATATTTGGGTTAAGATGTGGTATGGTCAAGTTGGATCAAGAAAAAATCTAAATGGGCCCCCGAGACTAAAAGGCTAATAACTCACAAACCGGGTGTCCGATTGATGCACCGTCTGTTGCGTTGAGACCCATATGACGTTGTGGTCCTTTGAGATATTTCTCCATGGGACTTCATGGCATTTGAAGTATCAACTGGTGGATTTTGGAGCGGATCCTCCCAGAGACAAAGGCGAGCATAGTGCAAGAACCTAGTAGCTGGATGTGACTTGAGAAACAAATCCTTTATGGGTCTATAATTGTGGGTCCCACATAGATTTTCTCTACGATTCCCTGAATGACTACTCTTGCGATCCTATGTGGGTCAGCACTGAGGAATCCTACATGGGTCAGCACCGAGTGATCCTTTGTGGGTAAGCACCTAGCGATCCTGTGTGGATCAGTACCGAGTGATCCTGTGTGGGTCAGCACCAAGCAATCTTGTGTGGGTCAGCACCTAGAGATCCACTATGGGTCTGATGAGGAGTTACGATCCTTTGTGGGTCTACCTCTAAATAGAGTAAGATGATTTAGTAGTTATGTCTAATCATCTATACTACTGAACCTAAGTTATACCTGGTGTGACCTGAGAATGTACTTGTGTGGTACTTTCCTTCATGGTATTACCTTGGTAGAATTTTTTAGTGTGGCGTACCTGTGTGGTATTTTACTTCATGGTATGTCTTACTTTATGGAACAGTTGATCATGGGGCTTTGGAGTTGGACTCTGTGTTTTCCTCATGATTGAGATTGGTTTACATTATAACTTAGGTATATGTATGGGCATATACCTAAGTAGGGTAGTTAGTTGATTCCATACTGTGTGGTTTATCCTTGGTGGATTTTTTGAGACCATGAGGGTCTAAGGGTACCTACTGAGTATCATTATACACACCCCTATATAGGATATGCCCGCACCCTGATGTGTTTGGTGAAGATGACAGACAACGCTGACTGAGGACGAGAGTACCAGGACTCGAGGTAGCTAGAAGGTGGATGTTAAATGAGGTGAACCGTAGAGACAACCATTCGTGATCTGTACCTCCCCTTCAGGTAGGATTCTTGGTGGATGATCCATGTGATGTCTTACACCAATCAGTTGACTTGTACTTTCCAATTTTCCTTTTACATTCCAGTTGGGCTTGTATTCTGGCCCCTTTTATATACTGTAGTAACTTTTTATACTATTCAGTTTACCTGAGTTTTTTATCTTGATGTGTGCTTGGTTTCATGTTTTTACATGATATAAAATCAATTCCTTCCCGGCTTTAGAGAATACACCTTCAGTGCTAGTCGCCAGCCCCTGACCTATGGAAGGCGGGCGTGGGGTAGTCACAGTACATGCCATGGGGGACGGGTTGTGAAAGTAAAACCTCATTAAACTTAAATTTCTAGGAGTAAACCCTCATTTCACTTGATGTATCATGATATTAATCTTTACCCAATGCATTGGAGTGCTCTCACGGAACACCCTCATTAAACATTTCATTTCATGAATAAGTGTTCCTCATGGATCATATAACATCGATTCATTAATCATAATAAATTATTATACGATATAGGAATGGGTAATTCATAAATTAAACTCTATAATAAATATGTAAAAATGCATAAATGTGAATACTCTTGATAGATAAATGGGCATGGTATTCACTACACAATGACTTTCCTGGGAAAATTGCGGTGCAATTTCAGGTTCATAACAGCGTGACATAAGAATTCATAAAAATGGTTGAAGAGAGAGAAAATGGTATCTAATAATATGTACATGAAATTGAATCTAAGGGGGTCATATGGATACATTTCGCAAAATATGTAATGTAATTTAGATTCATAACACTAAATAATTGCTTGGATGTAAATGAAGAAAGAGAAATCCCTTACAGAATTTTGGCATGGTAACTGGTGTACATGAGAGGAATTAATGAGTGAGAAAGGGGTTTATAATCATTAAAGCATATGGAAGTAAGTACAGGAGAGGATTTAAATCTTACACCAATATTTTTAATTAATGATTAAAAGGCATAACAACAAAACTAAATATGGACAAAAATGAGAAAGGAAGAAATCCCGTACATGGAAGTGTGATCCCGAAGGCTTGGGAGAGGCTTGATAGAGGATTCATGGGATCTTGGGGTGCCCTGGCAGGATTTTAGAGAGAGTAGGGAAGGGTAGGGACATGATACAAAGGATTTTATTGAAGAGTAAGTGGGATCTTGGGTGGGTTTATATAGGAAAAAGAGAGGGAATTCTTTATTATTTAGGTTTTTGACACCACACATTAAACAAATCAAAACCACAAACCAACCCTTTGGATTTCCCATGGTTTTTTTCAAAGGGAGTGGAATAGATTATTTTATAAGGCTAATGGCCGAAATTCTTAAAATATTAGGCTTGATTATATAGAGGTGAGTCACACTGCCAATGAAATAAATTTAAAAAGATAAAATGTTTTGTAAGTCTTGGAGGGTCCACTAATGCACCATAAAATTAATCAAAAAATATAAATCACATTATTTTAAAGCTAAAACATATATTGGCCGAAAATATCATTTATAGTATTTTATGACATCACTATTTTCTTAGTATTATGTCATAAAAACATTATATATTTAAACGGTATTTAATTTTTACCCTAAAATTTGCTTATCTCAGAAAATTATGAAAAATGCACCATTGGATAATTTCAGCATCCTGATTAAAAAAATAATATTAACTATATCTACAAATTATTTTAAATATTTGAATTTTAATTTTTAAAATAAAAACCATTATTTATGTAAAATTCATTGATTTTGACCAAAATGGCTTTCAAACCATAATAAAAATTACAATTGTATTAATAAAATTTATATGATCATTTATATTTAATAAAATGTAATTTAGTAATAATATTTTATTAAGACATTATTTAATTCAAAAATCAAATAATTTATCAAATATAGATTTATTTATTTAATATTAACTAAAAATACTATTTTTTCTTAAAAAACTATTTAAAAATTAAAAATAATATAATGAATGTATATTCATTATTCTATAAAAAATAATGCACATAATCATAGTTCTAGGGTCTTGTTACATAACCTCCTTTAAAATCTGCATATGATAGAATGGTAAGGTGTGTAATGGTGATATACTCTTGGGGTGGCTCATATAACATCGCTCATGTGGTAATCTATATTAACTTATACTTCTCCCGTATGAGATTCCTTTCAATCTTAACATGTTGATTTTTGGATTGGACTTGGTCAAGAGAGAAGCCTAGTGACACCACCTCCTTTCCGAGCTCTAAAAAATGGGCTTCTTATGAATAAATTCTACTGGATGAGGCCATCACTTCTTTTATCGAAGTAAATTGGATTTTTTATATCCCTATATTTATACTAATCATGTGATCACTGTTCAACATCTATATTAGAAATGGTAACAATTCCTAATGGTATTTTGAAATCCAAAAAAATAAAACCAAGGAAGTGCATGTTTTATATAACCATCTTACATAATAATACAGTTAATTATATCAAGATTAATTTTTATAAATAATAGTTTTGGTCGTTAGACTCTAGACTCTTAGTTGATTTAGCTCTAAGTATCCTCATAAAACAAGCCCCAATAGAAACATACATTCACTGATAATGTTACATAGGGCTCCCAACAGGTGTAATTATCCAAATAATTTTAAGATTATAAGAGAAGGCGATATTTATATGAGGATTAACATTTCATTTAATTTTTCATATTTTCTTTAGAGAATAATTTTATCCCAAATTTAATCATAAAAATCCATAATAAATGAGTTGGAGAATCATCCATGCTATTTCCTTATGATTGGTTTCTTGGACAGAAAAACTAACAACACTTTTTCTTTAACGATTAGGTCGAAGACATATTAGATAAGGAATATTGGAATTGTGTGATCCTAAAATGATTGTTTTATATATTTCTATCATCCTTGATGATGAAATAAATTATAATGAGTGGAAGCATGTTTCGAGATGACGTGAAAAAAAGTTCCATAAAAATATTGTTTTAGTGTTGGTCACTCAATCCAATGTGATCATGTATTTGTTACTAGATCAATCAGAACAATCCCCAACTAGCTCATATCCTATAATAATATCATCAACATTGTATCCCTCTAAAGAAATAATTAACCAACACTAGAACCTTTCAGATGATCAGGATCCGTTGTATGTTTCAATGCTAGTGTACACTATCATGGACTTCATGCCTAGCAAATTAGGAGAAATAAACATGACCCATAAAACAAAAAATGGATCCTTTTATGAGGATTTGTGGTTCACTATTTTCAACTTTATCATATTAATATATCATAATTACTAACCCATGGATGAGGTACACCATTTGACTACTCCTAAAATCATTTTTGACATCATGACGATACAAAGAAATGATCTCTAGGATAGAAAAATGACTAATGTTATGTCCTTGGAAATGATTTATTTGATATTCAGTTAAAAATAAAATAAATGATCCAAGATCACCATGAAAAAAATCTCGTGACAACATCATTTTTTGAAGATATTTGATGCATTTGGTTGGTTGATCATGTTCATGGAAACAATTCATCCAACTAAAAACAAAATTTAGTGAGTGGTATGAAAAAACATCTACCCCTGAATGTCATACCATTTACATTACAATCATGATGTGACCTGTTATGTGTATAAAATATTCTCTTAACATGAAATTATGTTATATTCATGTACCTCACTAGAGTCTATTCCCTCCTCTAAATCATTGATTCTATATACCTATCAAATAATATTCACAATGTCTTGTATAGAACTATTTAGATTGAGACCTTTTTTAATTCCTTGGAGTCTATCATGAATGGAAGGAATTCATGATGTTCTCTTGGACCTTATCTCCTTTTTTGGGTATGATGAAGGAACTATCATATAATGGAACATACCCCGATCTACTGTAACAACCCGAGATTTAATGAGAATTATTCTTTTTAATTTCATTGATGTCTTGTGTTGTAAGCTACATCAAAATTAGCTTGTGCTATATTCCACAACTTATTAGTTTGAACCATACACAACACTATTCTTGGCTCGTGTTACACACAATTGCAAGTTCATTTTGTGGAAATTATTCTACGCAACATTATGTATAGATTTTTTTAATGTATAAATGAAATAAGTTTTGATTATGTTAAACGCAACACCAAACAGAGCTTTCACTACATGCAGCCCTGACTTGTCTTGCATTACACGCAATCAAGACCTTCCTCGATAGCGTGTGTAGTATGCAATACCGAGTTTCAGTAAACGAGATTTTATTATAATATTTTTATGATCTACCCGTTATGAATAGTAATACCCACTTTTTGAAATTTTATAAATTTTATATTTCAAAATGGACTTCATTTTTGGATTCATAATATCAAAATTATCATAGGGTAAATTTTTGGTATTTTTCTGAAAACATTCAATTTTTGATGAATAGTGAAAACACAAGGTTACTATTTAAAAACATACTTTTTATTTTAATAATTATTTATTTTATTTAAATTTATTTTAGGTCAAAATTGATACATAATTCCTATATATGTTAAATTTAATTCATTGGAGTCATTTTATAATAATTTTAGATATATAAAAATTTTATTGAACTTTTACCATCTTTTACCCACCTCCTAGGAGAATTTGAAAATTTACATAAAACATAATTTTACCACTTCTGTGAGTGGAATTTCAAAAATATGATACAAAAAGATAATATCAAAGAGTAAAATGTGGTTCAAGAAGATAAAAATAATTTTTGGTGAATAGTAACTGTTTTACTTTCATTTACCATGGTTAAAAGTAAATAGGGAAATTAAGGGTAAAAATGATATTATTATTATCCTAAAACATGTCCTAATTCTATTGGATAAGTTTAATTAGATAAAAAACAACCTTATAAATAAAATATTATCATTTATATCCACTTGGATTTGATTAAGACATTTATTATTATTTTATTTAAAGAAGAGTTAAAATATTTAAAATCAATGTTTAATAAATAAAACATTTTTAATATAGGGTTATACATAAGATAAATTGGATTATAAATATTCATCAGAAATATAAAAATAGTTAATACATAATTGTATTTTATTTATAATTTTTAGACATTAAATAATTTAATTTATTTATTACACAATGATGATGCAGTAATTACCTTATTAATGAAATATTAAAATAATTGATGTTATAAATACCCAAATAAATGTAATTTGAGAATTTTTATAAATTACAATAATTTATTTGGTTAATATGACATGCATGTATTTATTCAATTAAATTTTTTCGAACTAATCTTTCTTTTATGATTTTCACAAAAATCAATTACCGAATAGTGTCAAAATTGATAGAAAATATTTTTTTAAACAAAAATTATATTATTAATTGTTATTCTATTTCTAAAAATCTAAGGTTAGGAAAAATAACTTAGACAAGGTTATATATATTAATAATTAACCACTTGGGGTTCTTTTGGCTTTTTATAGTATGTTTATTAACCATATAGTGTAAGAAAATAGGAAGACAAGGTGAAAGTTAAATTATTTAACTTAGAGTTAAATCTAAATGATAAGGTTAAAATAGTAACGTAAACTTGTCTAAAACATATTTGTTGAGATTATTTCAACCCATCCCCACTTTAGCTTCTAAATAAATCAATTTGGAGTCATTATAAATCGAATATGACTTTATTATAATACAATATTTTAATTTTTTCATAAGGTGCCCCTCCCCTCCCTTATAAAAGGGCACCTCCTCCCTCTTATCTTTAGACAATTTTGAGCCTTCAAGCTCGGTCAAACACTGACAATTTTACTTCTAAACTTCCCTATAAACATTATAGAGGTTCTGTTCTCCTCAAAAGACCAACTCTACTTCCTTAAGAGGAAGCTTAAAAGGGGTGCGTCGAAGAAGAGGTAATTTTTTCTACCGATTCGTTAAAGTTTCTTTCTTCTTCAACTTCTTCTTATTTATTTGTTTCATCATAAATTAATAAAATAAGTATCAATAATATAATAGTATGTTATTATAAATATGAAACATTACTATTTCACCTTATATCCATCCTACGAAAAATGAAATCACCGCGCGTGCATACGTACGAAATACCGTCTCCACGCCGAGATGTAATTTGTTTTTCCACAACCACCTTACTTGGATGGGTATAATTGTGAAAATAATAACTATATATAGTTATTATAACATCATACTGATCCGGAGATATTATATCATCCACTCCAATTCAATTCAATAATTATGGGAATGATATCATCGCTCGTGCGTATGTACGGATTACCGTCTCCACGACGCGATGAGATTTATTCTCCATGTTAACCACTCATCAATGATTATAAAGTATATATAATGAATAATAATGAAATATATGACATCATAAATCTACTGTATTTATGTATATATATATAATTCATCTACTTACTTTCATTCAAGTCAATAAGGAAAAGAAAATAGCGTTCATGCGTACGTACGACCTACCGTCTCCATGAACGGTGTATTTCATTTCATTCACCTATCTATTATATACATATATACTAAATATATATGATATATAAATAATGATTTACATTCTGGAAGTAAGTAAATCATGATATATGTAATAATAATATCAAGAACAAAAATTCCAAACACGTACGATAAATAAAACGATTTTACATAAAACGCTGCTTTAACATGGAATTTACAAAAGAACCTGTAATATAAAGTCATAAGTGAACCATATATGATATCATAACAGTGAATATGATTCTGTAATAAGTAGATGAAATTATATAAATCATTATACAGGAGGTTCAGAAACGTACAAATCATATCAGACCTAAGGTAAGGGATAACTTTTCCAATCTTGTTTTTATCCGAGATTGTTTATTTGTAAGTATTTACTGGGGTTATATTTATCATCCATGTCCATATTTTCTAAAAATGATTTCTTTTATGTTTAAATACCTTTTTACCCAATTTTTACTTTTACTACATGGTATGTAATGAATATTTCTTTTTTTTACCATATGAGGTACTTTTCGGACTTCTCCAGAAAAAGTACGAGAAGACTGTTTTTTTAACTTATACAGCATGAAAGGATTTTTACGGTTTCATAACGCCTTATTTTCAAGAATCGTACTCTATAATATTTAATGACTATTTTCAAAAAAATCCTTTTATTTTAAAATTTCATGTCATTTTGTGAAAATAAAATGATTTTGAGGAAGAAAGGATATTTTCCTCAAGAATTCATTTCAAGTGATTAATCAAAACCATTTTCCATATTAGATGGAATTATTTCATATGTGTATGTTTCAAGTATAATTTATATATGATTTACATGGTTTCTCTTTTTTTATGATTAAATGATATCCATTTGTTTTATATGGATTATTTTATGATGGGATGATGTTAATGAAACTCATTTTATTCTTTGGGTTATGATTAATGATTTATCTTTATGTTGTGGAACACGTAAGAATGATTTCATTATGAGATGGGTGGGACCTATATCTACCTCCAATGAATTGGGTAAAGATTTATATCTTATGAGATAGACATGAATGGAACGGTAAGTTAATCCGGTTTAGTGATACATGACTGGAATGAGGAGTGAACTCGATTCAGAAAGGGACTTTTTCCACTAAGATGGTCTTGACAGCAATGTCTTGGATACTATAGAGATCATATCATGTGCTTAATGGTTTGAAAAAATTAAATGTTTTTTCCATTCTATTTTATCATGTTTTATTTTACTTTATGATCTATCCCTTACGTACTGCCAATATTTATTTCACAACTCAAGATTTTGAGGTTCAAACTTTATGTTCATGTTTGGATGTTCAAATGTATATAGTTTGTTTTATTTTAACCATGACTAACCTTACTAAGCATTTGAGCTCACCATTTATATGTTTTATTTTCCACAGGATATAAAGAATGGTTTTAGGTAAAAAAGGGAATATATTTATGGAAGATGTTGAAGATCATTCACCATGATTAGAAGATTGTGTTCCAAGTTTCCAAAGAAAGGAAACTATTACGGTCTTTTGGTGTCTATTTTTGTTATGTATTATGTATTCTGAAAAATAAACATAATGTCTATGTACGTCATGATATGGGTATCTACAGTTGGTATCAGAGGAAAAGGAGGTAGGAATGACTTTGATTCTTGGTAACTCTCACATGTGAGCGTTGGACGAAGCAGTGCTCTCCTCCCAAGGGCTTCATGAGGAAATAACTGTAGCTGGGGATGGTGGTGTGTCCCGACCAGGGGGTGTATCCTCACATGGAGTGCCCTGATAGGTATCAATTATAGTCCACTAGAAGTAATTCTATACCGCTATAGTTGGTATCAGAGTAAAGGTTTAGTTAACCATTGGAAACTAGGATGCGAAAACTTTAGTGAGATCCCTAGAGATATTTCTAAGGTATGTCTAGGGATGTCCCTAAGGTTCAGTATAAATATAGGTTATAGTGCTCGAATTACGGTAAATATATTATAATTAATCCTAATATGTTAGATATTTAAGGCACTCCCCCTTTTTTATGTTGTTTTCCTGTCATGATTTTGCCTCTCACACTATTGCTTTTGGGTTTTAGACGATGGCTAGAACCTGAAGGAATCGTGTTGATCAATATAATGGACGATGCAATGATTTTCCTCACGAAAAAACCAAAATTATGGGATATTGAGTGAAAAATCTTATTTTTATACTTACACAGGCTATAAATCATTCTGGACTACTAAATGAGCAAAAAAGGGAACCATATTCTATTGAGTCCTTCATAAGGCAATGCCCACCTTCTTTCAGTGGGTCTTCTGATCCAATTGTTTCTGAACAATGGATCAGTACCATTGAAAATATTTTTTCCATACTTCACTGTTTGGAGCATGAAAAAGTGATTTTGGTTGTTTACCGTTTAGAAGCTGAAGCAGACTAGTGGTGGACTCTAATTAAGAATGCAATGCCCCAAGATGAAAGTGAATCCATGGAATGGGATGAGTTTAAGAACTTGTTTTTTAATAAGTACATCCCTTGTATTCTTCGAACAAATATGGAAAATGAGTTCCATGAGGTTAAAGAAAGGATGATGAATCTGTTGGTATATATGAATCAAATTTTACATGGCTTGCAAGGTATGAATCTGGATTTATCATCCAACTTGAAAGTAAAGTTGATCGATTATTCTATGGCTTAAAACCAAGCCTTCAAAGGGCATTAACAATATGAGACTTCAGTAGCTATGAAGAAATTGTGCGTTGTGCTATCAAGGTAGAACTGGAAGTTGGAATTACATATCCATCTCATGGTTTTGACAAAAAACAAAAGATAGAGTTCAAGGAAAAATCTCAGAACAATGGTGAAAAGAAGATGAATGTTTCTTTATTCCCAATGTGTGGAAAGAAGCATGGTGGAGAAGGCCTAAAAGTACTAGAAACTGTTTTATGTGTGGAAAATATGGTCATCGAGAAGATGAGTGTCAATGTAAAGGGAAAAAGGTAGGAAATGATGTGAATAGAGAAAAGACAACAGAGAACGCTCCACGAACACATCAATGCTTCAAGTGAAAGGAAATGTGGCATTATGCTAATCAATGCCCTAATCCAAGGGTCAATTTTGATCGACGTGAGAAAACTCATAAGGAAAAGGATAAAGGGAAGTCACATGGGATCACTATTTGTGATATTGAGTATGAAAAAGATGTCGTGGAATGAAAAAGTGTTTAGGTAACGGGATTCTGAGATAATGTTGTGGAATCTCATTTAATGTATCGTGGAATATTGGAATATCAATGTATTGAATCATTGTGGTTTTTAATAATTTTATGGTACCAGTAACCATGAAATGTGATTGAAATATTTTTGGAAGGAAAATGAAATGCGCAAAATTAAGGGATAAGGAGAAAATAATATGTATGATGGTATTCATGAGCTCATGACTAATATAAGGACAAAGTTATATCATGGTTTGAGTATATAGAAATTTTGGGATTTTGGTATATGGAATGTGTTGAGTTTTGACATCATTAATGTTTTCACTAAGGTTCTATGGTAGTTTATGTTTCAAGAGAATACATGATTAAGGTATTCACATGTTTGGAATGCGATCAAGAAAATATATCTGGGATAAATGATGATATTCACATGCTCAGTAGATGACATTTCTAGTAATTGTTTTCTTTATAATATGAGCATGGACAGAAGTATTTTGGATAAGCCTAAATATTTGAATGGATTATGTTGGACAAAAGTTAGTATTGTATAAGGCTATTTTTTTTGATATTATTTAATGGGATGTTATAATAATGTAGTTTTATAAAAAAAGAACAACCTGTAGGATGAGCGACAACCCGTCGCGTCGGACAAGGCTACAGGAATCGAACGCACAACCGAAGTGTGACAGAACTTTATCACTGGCCTACAAGAAGTCCCTGGTTAGTAGAAACTGATTTTATTTTATTAAGCAGTATGATAGATGAAGTATAAGTCCATTTTGGGAACCACATAAGATTAATCTCACCATAAATGGACTTTTGTATATATCTTTTGCTAACCTTATGTTTGAGACTGATGGAATGACCTATCATTCTATCACATGATGTGCTAACACTTTGCGAAATACAAATCCAACTTCATATCTTTAAGATATGAAGTGGAAATTTTTCAAGGCATGAGAAACGGTAAGATTGTACCAAAATCAAGTAAGTATTTCATTTAATTCAAATATTCTTTAGCATTAGGGAAATGTTCTTGAAAACCAAAAATGTTGTCCTAGTGCCCTCATATCTGATGAATCAGATGGTACCTTAGATCATCAAAAATTTATGGCTTTGTGATTGTTGGATTTTCATAGCCATGTCCTCTACCACTCTTCATCAGAAGTTGATTGTTGTATTTTTCATTCATATTCATATTTCCACCTATGTTCTCCTATGTGGAAACCCAGTGATAAGTTAATCTGGGCAACTGTTAAATTCCTTAATTTAATTTTTAAAATTATGTTTTAGTATTACTTTTTACGATGTGGGTTTTTGTGAAAGAAACATTCAAGTAGTAAACCATTTATAACCCCAACGAATTTCGAGGGTGAAATTAATTTTAAGGGGGTAGAATGTAACAACCCGATATTTTATGATAATTATTCTTTTTAATTTTATTTATGTCTTGTGTTTTACGATACAACAAAATTGGTTTGTGCTATACGCAACACCGTATTAGCTTGAAGTATACGCAACACTATTCTTGGCTTGTGTTGCACACAATTTCTTGTTCATTTTGTGGAAATTATTCTATGCAACATTACGTATAGATTTTGTTTAATGTATAAATGAAATAAGTTTTGATTATGTTATACGCAACACCAAACCAAGCTTTAACTACATGCAGCCTTGACATGGCTTGCATTACATGCAATCAAGACCTTCCTCGATAGCGTGTGTAGTACGCAATACCGAGTTTCACTAAATGAGATATTATTATAATATTATTATGAACTAGCCATTATGAATAGTAACACCCACTTTTTGAAATTTTATAAATTTATCTTTCAAAATGGACTTAATTTTTGGATTCGGAATATTGAAATTAGCATAGGGTTAATTATTGTTATTTTTTCTGAAAACATTCAATTTTTGATGAATAGTGAAAACACTAGGTTACTATTTAAAAACGGACTTTTTATTTAAATAATTATTTATTTTATATGATTTAATTTTAGTTCAAAATTGATACATAATACCTATATAAGTTCAATGTGATTCATTGGAGTTATTTTATAATAATTATATATATATGTAGAAATTTTGTTAAACTTTTCACCGTCTTTTACCCACCTCCTAGGAGAATTTGAAAATTTACATAAAACTAAATTTTATCACTTCTGTGAGTGGAATATCGAAAATCCAAGAGAAACAGTTAATATCAAGGAGTAAAATGTGGTTCAACAATATAAAAATAATTTTTGGTGAATAGTAACATTTTACATTTATTTTCCAGGGTTAAAAGT
Organism: Viscum album; assembly: GCA_963277665.1. Taxonomy (NCBI): domain Eukaryota; kingdom Viridiplantae; phylum Streptophyta; class Magnoliopsida; order Santalales; family Viscaceae; genus Viscum; species Viscum album. The sequence goes on along the minus strand of OY728155.1, from coordinate 2,128,383,179 downwards.
ACAAAGGGTAATTAAGGGTAAAAATGATATTATTATTACCCTAACACATGTATTAATTATATTAGATAAGTGTAATTCAACAAAAAACAACCTTAGAAAATACAATATTATCATTTAGTTCCACTTGGATTAGATGAGAACATTTATTATTACTTTATTTAACGAAGAGTTAAAATAGTTAAAATCAAAGTTTAATAACTAAAACATTTCTAATATGGGGTTATACATAAGATAAATTCGACTATAAATATTAATTATGAATATAAAGAGATTTAATACATAATTGTATATTATTTATAATTTTTAGACGTGAAATAATTTAATTTATTTATGACACAACGATGATGCAATAATTACCTTATTAATGAAATATTAACATAATTGATGTTATAAATACCCAAATAAATGTAATTTGAGACTTTTTATAAATTCCAAAAAAATAGGTTAATATTAAATGTTAGTATTGATTCAATTATCTTTTTTCGAAGTAATCGTGCTTTTATGATTTTCACAAAAATCAATTACCAAATAATGTCAAAATTGACATAAAATTGTTTTTAAAACAAATGTTATATTATTAATTGTTATTATATTCCTAAAAATATAAGGTTCGGCCAAATGAATTAGATAAGGTTGTATATATTAATAATGATCCAATTGGGGTTGGTTTGTCTTGTTATAGTATGTTAATTAACCATATAGTGTAAGAAAACAAGGAGACATGGTTAAAGTTAAATTATTTAACTTAGAGTTAAATCTAAATGATAAGGTTAAAATAGTAACCTAAACATTCCTAAAACCCATTGTTTGAGATTATGTTGACCCATCCCCACTTTAGCTTAGAAATAAATCAATTTGGAGCTATTATAAACAGAATATGACTTTATTATAAAATAATATTTTATGTTTTTCCTAAGGTTCCCCTCTCCTCCCTTATAAAAGGGCACCTCCTCCCTCTTCTCTTTACACAATTTTGAGCCTTCAAGCTCGGTCAAACCCTACCCATTTCCCTTCTCAACTTCACTATAAACATTATAGTGGTTCTGTTCTCCTCAAAAGGCCAACTCTACTGCCTCAAGAGGAAGCTTAAAAGGGGTGCGTCGAAGAAGAGGTAATTTTTTCTACCAATTCTTTCAAGTTTCTTTCTTCTTCAACTTCTTCTTATTTATTTGTATCATCATAAATTAATAACATCAGTGTCACTAATATAATGATATTTTATTATAAATATGAAACAACCCTATTTCACCTTCTATCCATCCTACAAAAATTGAAATCACCGTGCGTGCGTACGTATAGAATACTGTCTCCACAACGTGGTGTAATCTATTTTTCCACCACCACCATACTTGGATGGGTATAATGGTGTAAGGAATAACTATATATAGTTATTATAACATCATACTAATTCTGAGATATTATACCATCCAATGCAATTCAATTCAATAATTATGGGAATGATATCATCGCTCGTTCGTACGTACGGATTACCGTCTCCACGACGTGATGAGATTTATTCTCCATGTTTACCACTCAAGAATGATTATAAAGTATATGTAATGAATAATAATGAAATATATGAAATGATAAAGCTAAATTATTTATGTATATAAATATATATATGTCATCTACTTACTTCTATTCAAGTCAATAAAGAAATGAAAACAACGTCCATGTGTACGTACGACCTACCGTCTCTATGAACGGTGTATTTCATTTCATTAACCTATCTATTATATATATATACTGAATATATATTATATATAAATGATGATTTAAATTCTGGAAGCAAGTAAATCATGATAGAAGTAATAATAATATCAAGAACAACAAGTCCGAACACGTATGATAAATAAAATGATTTTACCCAAAACGCTGCTTTAGGATGGAATTTAGAAAAGAACGGGTAATATAATGTCATAATTGAACCATATATGATATCATAACAATGAATATGTTTCTGTAATAAGTAAATGACATTTTTAAATCATTATATAGGAGGTTCGGATATTTATGAAGCATATCAGACCTAAGGTAAGGGATAACTTTTCCAATCTCATTTTTATCCGAGATTGTTTATTTGTAAGTATTTACTAGGGTTTTATTTATCATCCATGTCCCTATTTTCTAAAAAAATTTTATTTTATGTTTAAATTCCTTTTCACGCATTTTTTACTTTTATTACATGGTATGTAAGGAATCTCTTTTTTTACCATACGAGGTACTTTTTTTACTTTTCTGGAAAATGTATGAGAAGAATGTTTTTTAACATATATGGAATGAATGGAATTTTATGGTTTCATAATGCCTTATTTTCGTGAAGCTAACTCTAAAATATTTAATTAATATTTTCATCAAAATACTTTTCTTTTAAAATTTTAATGAATTTTGTGAAAATAAAATGATTTTGAAGAAGAAAGGATATTTTCCTCAAGAATTCATTTCAAGTGTTTTATCAAAACAATTTTCCATATAAGATGGAATTATTTATTATGTGTATGTTTCAAGTATAATGTCTCTATGATTTACATGGTTTCAGTTTTATTATAATGAAATGATATCCATTTGTTTTATATGGATTATGTTATGATGAGATGATGTTTATGAAACCTATTTTATTTTTTGGGTTATGATGAATGATTTATGTTTATGTTGTGGCACATGTAAGAATGATTTCATTATGAGATAGGTGGGACGTATATCTCCCTCCAATGCATTGGGTAAATATTTATTTCTCATGAGATAGATATGGATGGAATGGTAAGTTAATCTGGTTCAGTGATACAGGACTGCAACGAGGAGTGAACTCAATTCAGAAAGGGAATTTGTCCACTAAGATGGTCTTGGCAGCAATGCCTTGGATACTATAGAAATCATATCATGCACTTAATAGTTTTCCACAATTAAATGTTTTTTCCATGATATTTTATCATTATTGATGTTACTTTATGATCTATACCTTACATACTGCCACGATATTTTTCACAACTCATGATTTTGAAGTTTAAACTTTATGTTCATGTTATAAAGTTCAAATGTATATGGTTTGTTTTATTTTCTCCATGATTACCCTTACTGAGCATTTTATCGCACCCTTTATTTGTGTCTTTTCCCCAGGATATAAAAATGTTTTAGGTAAAAAAAGGGAAGATCTTTATGGGAGATGTTGAAGATATTTCACCAAGATAAGATGATTATGTTCAATGTTTCCAAAGACACTAAACTATTACGGTATTTTGGTGTCTATTTTTTTATGTATTAAGTATTTCACAAAAGTAATGTAATGTATATGTACGTTAAGATAAGTGTCTCTACATCTACCTCCCTAAAAATATCAATGTCATCAATGTAGATTAATTCTTAGTGAAAACTATCTTTGGGAGCAGTATCATCCCTACATGGATTCTATACATGCTGGGATACAAAGAAATTAGTCTGGACTCTTACAAACTATTGCTTTTGTGATATTAGAGGAGTCAATAGAAACCAATCAACAAGATCCAATTAAAGGAATAATTTGTTTATATGATTTCTAATAAAAAATTAATTGTATTCTCATAGGTAACCGCCTTCAATAAATTAAATGTATGTCAATTTATCCACCTACTTATAGTCATATCTTCATCAATTCACTGGCATCTAAAGAACTCCTTCAATGGTCACGTAGGGGTTCTTTATGGTGATGTTTGTCCCGTAAAATCAAGTGAAACACTATAAATTGATTCCATGAACTATAATACAGATGTAAAGATGTTATAGATAAACTAAAAGGAGTGTTGTAATTCTCTTAATGACAAGATAGATACGTCAACAAATCCGTTGAAATAATTGAATTGTAATTTGATACTTACATTGCACTTCTTGGAAGAAAAAACATTAGAAATAGGGACCATTATATTTTTATATAGTAAAAAGATTACAATAAGATAACATTCTTATCTCATAAATGATATTGTATGATAATTCTATAGAATCCCTCTCTTATTACACAGTTGAAAGATCATTTTATGAACTTTGATTGGAATCATCATTATATTTACTAATGGGAAGGATATTCCAATTGAGGGATTAATGGACCACAATTATTTTGCATGGTAGGTGGACCATGCCTATTAAATCCACATAAGATATATTCTACTTTTTGCATCATCATAAACTCTATATAACCAATCATAAATGAATATGATAATAAATGTTTTACCCATTAATAGAAATATAATGCTAACTTGAATCCACAATTTCTTAAGGATTCATCTCCTCCCTCCATTCCTCATGCTTTTGAGAAATATTACTTAGATTAAGCACATGTTGATATTTAATAATTTGTTTACACAATATTTGATGTGCCAATATAGGTGAACCTTAACACCAATAAAAAATTGGGACTAATTTAGTTTAGTTATATCATTACTCTTGATGAACTAGAGTAGTACAATTTGTTATTAAAATATATCCTCGATTTAATTTCATGGAACTATAAGAAGATATCAGTGATCTATGAATAGGAAATATTCCACCATATTGGACTTCAAGTTAGCTACTATGAAAATAAATTGGATGATAAAAATATATATATCTCCCTTCATTCCATGATCAAGGTGAAAATTGATAAGCTAATCAAATCAATTATTATTATAATTTAACACCCTATGGGACATGCCAACATTTTCATAGTCAGTAAGTGTACGAGTTATATTCTATTATTTATCGGTATCTAGGATCTAAAATGCAACTTCTTGATAAAATAATTCTTCATACCAAGCATAGAGATTATAATCAACATAACCACTAAATTTCAAGCCTTATTATTTATGGATGGGAACTACATGTACAATACAATATCGATGGATCTCAAGGTTTAATAGAAAAAAATGTTTAGGGAACTGTAGTGATCATATTTCTTCTACAAGAATCCTATTTTCCTGAAAAATAATTGAACATCATACTAATGAGAAATGAATTATATTGATTATTTTGTATTAATATCCCATAAATTATAGGATCATATCAAATATCCTGATAATGTGTTCAACACAATCCATGCTCACTATTTTTTGATGAACCCCTTGAAATTGAAATTCAGGTAAACCCCTTAGAAATTTGAAGCAATAATTTTATAAAATGGATGCACCGATATTAACATGGATAAGATAAAATACGTCATCACAATTCCCCATCAACACAATTTAATAAACTGTGATTGTTTTAAATGGAGTCGGTATTACAGAGAATATTTTTTGATGAGTTTAGTTGAAAATATCTTCCATTCTCCATGATGATGAAGAAAGGTGCTTCCTACGAGTGAGAAGAAAAATTAAAGAAATCATTTAATGAAATTAATTAGTATTTATTACATAATCAAATCCCCATGATACTTTTATATTATTAATATTTAGTACTCTATATGATGACTCTATAGTGGTATATTAATTCTCTCTTGGATCATAAGGAAAATTAATGAAAATAGAATTTTTTTCTACATCATTCACTTGTTGATCGATACTGAGGCCCATTATTCACTAATTACAAGAACTCCCTTGATTTGGTTTTTATGGTATAGTATTTTTGAGGTTTCATATAAAACCATAATGTACACATGATATCCAAAATAAAAATACTAATCTACATCTCCATCATCCAATACATAATAAAAGAGTAACATTGTGGATATTTAGCCTTATGTAGCCTGATTTCATGTTTATCAATATGAATATATATAAAAGGAAAAAAAATTATAAATTTATATACCATTCACCCAAACCTATTAAATAAACCATTATTTATCATGTTTCCAATAGATTCAATATTTACATAGAATATGTAGAAACATATAGGTGGATTGACATTGATATTGTCTCGTGGAGCCTGATCAAGAGAAGAATTGGAAACCGTAAAATATGTAGGGATGGCTGTGGAGTTGTATTATTCACACCTTTAAAGGATCTTATGAGATAATAAGTTGTCATTTTATATGGGTTCAATAACAATGAGGTTGAATAAAAATTCATTATCACTAGCCTTGAAGTAGACCTCAAGAACCTTGTCCCATGACTACACACAATAGGTGAATCTGAGGTTTTTTTCAAACAGATCAATGGTGACTATACTGTAAAAAATTAGGACCGTGTCCACTTGATTTAGGACATCCATAAGTTAATGGGTCAATCTCTATATAATCCAAAATCTTCTCATGTTCTGTGGACATATAATAGTTTGGAATAAGCTATAGAAAAAATAGTCGTGTCACATACTAATCTTGTATAGGATGACATTAACATCTTGGAGGCACCTCATCATATTATTTTTTCTACCAATGCTGATGAAGAATACTGGGAGTTGAATAAACTCAGTGGTATCCCTTCCTATTAAAGACCATTAATTTCCCATGCGAAAAAATAATACCCTTATTGGATTGATCCCCACAATGTTTACCTCCATTACAAATAATTACTAGTAATCAGGGATCAGGGGAGAAAATATACTAGTTTCTATAAAATATTGTCCCATGTGCTAGAACCAATTAAAAAAATGTCCTATATATGTGTGGATTTAATGTAATCCTTATATATTATATCAAGAGAAAATAAATTACTCAATTTTTGGAATAGGTTTATGTGGGAGCATATAGGGCTCACCATATAAATATAAATCTATTCTTCTAAATCCAATTCCGTTTATCCATTTTTTAAACCATTGATTGACTGAATGAAGAGTAATTTTTTTATTTCAATAAAAATTTTAAGACATGGAAGGTTCACAAAAATTCATGCATTGACCTCTAAATAATTGTAAAAATACTATGTATTCATGTCCCATCAGTAGATGGAAAATCAATGTCATGGGTTCTTACCCACAAGCAACAACATGATAATTCATGTTCACCCAAAGTTCCATTATATTATTCTCAAAATGGGTTGATGTTTTTCCCTTCAATTAAGACACAACTAGGTTAGTTAATGACTTTTTGAAATTTCACATCATCAATCAGTTTTGGATTCCTTACATTATTTTCATAAAATAGTGACCCAAATTTTGAGTCTTGGATATGTAGAAGTTATATTTAATATACAACATCTGATATAATAATAATTACTTCTAACACATGTAAATGAATCGAAATAATTATATATTCAAAAAATTCATCTTTAACATTATACAAAATATGTTTCATCAGAACCTGAATATCTAGCCCGATTTTCTCTCTAATTCTATGGGGGAATATCAAGAAATGAATTAGATTTTAGACAATTTGATTATTTACTCATAGGTGTTTGGAAAAAAGGTAGTGTAACCCCTTAATTATTAACTACCATCTCTTTGGAAAACCCTTTATAACTAGTTGATGAAAAAAAATGGTCTGATGTCTATTGTTTGGTGCAAGAATTAATTGATTAAAATAATATATAGGAACTTAAAAATATCAATTTCCCTCTAAATTGAGTGGAATGAGTGTTAAATGTTAAGGTTCTCATCCACTTGTGCCCCCTAACTAATTTGGTGCCAACCTAGAGAGAACAAATGGTACCCTAAAAAAGGATACCAAATATAGATCCCAAATGTGAATGCCCCTTAATCATTTACAATGTTTAATCCAATAGTGTGTATTCATTGTTTACTATAGGATGCATTACATGAGTCCTCTAAACAATGCAATGTTCCAAAAAATTTAAATCCCACAACTTCACATCAAACCATAGTCCCCGATTTTTTTTAAATCTATGACTTAAAATCAATGATTTATGAACTTAAACTACATAAGATACAAGTATACACCCCATGAATTTAAAATTATCATAAGGGTATCCATAAACTGACTAAATACTATAGGATATTTCTTCTATTACCTATGATGTAAAATTACACCATCCTTTTTCTTGACAACATACAGTTAAATTTCTTGGATAACGTATTTCTATATGATTCTTATAGTGTTTTTATAATTTGCAATACTTTTCTTAGGGGATACTTCTCCACTACTAGAATCCTCACTCAAGAGTTTTCACCTTCGGTGTTGGTCATGTGTCAGAGAACTACTATGTAATACATGTGGTATAATCATCTTTCCATTGAATACATAGTGATTCCTAGAAATCATACCCTCGATCTAACTATAATTCATTTGTTTCCATGCCTTGTCCTGATATTCGGTTCCAACATTTTGGTACCCATTTCCCAGATAATATTGAGTAATGTTTTCTATCATGAAAGATTATCTAATATTTATAAACATAAATTATAGTATTATTTTAGATTTAAGAACAATGAATTTAAACTACATGAATCCATCCATGTTATTTTCTATGTTAGAATTGTGAAACTCCATTATGGTTGTGTTTTCACTTAACCCTTTCTATATAGACTTTTTGTTTCTTATATTTTAGCCTCATGAAATTAAACTATAAATCCAAATTAATCTACAAATTATTATACGATTCAATAGATTCTTATTTATAGGTCTCCCATATGTTTCACACTCACGTATACTAGTTTAGTCAATTAACATGCTCAAAGAATAATGGCATAGAATATGGATTCTAGAAATCCACTTAAACTTCCCCCTTTTCCTCGACATAATTACTTTGTAACTTTCCCAAGAAAAATACTCATAAATCATTCCTTTTTTATTTAAATTCCCCTATTATGAAAACACACCACCCAATAGACAACCTCACATATAGGGCAAAAATACTAGATAATTCTTTCTAACAACACCTGATAGAACCCGCCTCTTGAAAATGGTCATAGGTCAAACCCATAATTTTTTAATTATTAATTTTACTAAATTAATAGAGCCTATGTTTTGATAGCATTTTTATTAGTCATCCTCTGTGTATCTATTAGTCCAAAATAATTCAGATCTTATAAGTCATGCTTTATTCCACCTCCATTATTCTTGTTTCTAATGGACTTATAGTAACCATATTTTTACCCCTATTACATCTGAATATATTTGAAAAAAAATAATCTTGTTTAATGTACCCAAACCTGTTTCCATTTTGTAGGGTTTCATTCAATAATCTATAAAAAATTCAAACCCTAAACAATTGAACCATGTTGTGTACTCTTATGTGACATGGTTAAACTTAGTTTAATTCTTTTTTTACACACCAAGAATGAATCTATTTGGAGTAGTTATTTTAGTGGATTATTTCACAAAATGATCGAAGAAATTATTGGTCTAAAATTGGGATCCACATTGGACTTAATTTTATGGCATTAAATTATATTGAAGATCATCCTAGTTTCATAACACTAAGGAGTTTTAATCTTTTTCCTAACCATCACTACATTAATTTGTGTGTAACCACCCTCTTGAATAATATACACCATTATTCTCTCTCTAATTAACTTTGTATTTTATTTCCCCTATCACTATATCGACCATATGAAACCAAATAATTTTCCCAAATCATACACTTTATGATATAGAGGAATTGGTCTATATTGTAAAACCTTAATCTATACAGAACATCTTCCTCAATATACAGAAATAAAATGAATGATAAAATTATTCAATTTATGAATGTAATCTATATTGTATAATAAATTTATCATTGTACAAAATTGAATGTTTTTTTGGTCATTTCCTAAGAGGAAACATATTATGTGGTGTTAAACTCCTATCAAGCCTTTATTTTTTTAGTGGTAACCCTCCAAAACAACCACAAAACTATTTTTTTACTTATTACTATTTCATGGGATAAATAGTGACACATGAAGTTCATTTCTAGACTTTCCTTATAACACCCTAATTTTTCTTGTAAAAATAATATCAACATTGTTAGCATAATTTTCACACAAAAACGAGATTTAAGATATTTTAGTTATATTAAGAATTATAAGATATCTTTATAATATTTCTACTAAATAAAAACTTATTTACTAATTATTTGGAAATAAGAAGACTATTTTATGTTATGTCATTTTATGCTTAAAAAATACATCTTCTTCATAATATCATTTTATATAACTTATTGGAGGAAATTATAATGAATATTAAAAATTTAAGAAATCATAATTTAAAAACGTACTCAACTTTTGTAGTCAAAATTTTAAAATTACCTTATAGTGAATGGTTAACAAATTTCAAAAAATTCTGATTTTCTTTATTAATAGTTACTAATATTGACTTTTTATTGAATTTTATCTTTTTGTTTAAATAATTTACAAAGATATTTTTTTAAATGATTTAAAAGGGTACATTAGTTCATTTATAATATTAACAATCCAATTATTTTAATTGGAATTATTTTATGTTATATAAAACAATTTATAATTGGGAAAAAAATTTCTTTAAAAATCATCTTCACCATCTTTTATAGGTTTCATTTTAAATAATTTATTGAACTTATTTTAATTGAATCTCAAAAAATGGACTGAATAATATGAGTTATACTAATAAAATTTGTTAAATTGGTACCTTTTATAAAGAATAGTATCTTAGGTAACTATTTACCAACATGGAAAGGATAAAATGGGTAAAATTAGGTCAATATATTGGGGTAAGGATTTAAAATTACTCCCAATTTCATTTATCTCATTGGATTAGTATAGTTTAGAAATTTCGATACATTTCTAAAATGTATGGAAAGGATGTGAAATTTTTCATTGATTATGAACATTATAATATTTTAAGAAAAAAATACACACACAATGTTACACTATTAATATTATAATCAAAAAAATTATTACCTAATGATTAAAAGAGGATAACTTTTATTCTAAATGACTTTTTGATAGATAAATTAATTTTTTGGTTAACTTATTCTCAATTTTAAGTTATTTAATAATTATATTAAATTTATATTCAACACCGACAAAATAATCATTTTATTAATAGAATAATTATATAAATTATTTAAAGGACATTAAACATAATATAATTTGGATTAATTTTTATGATCTGTAGTTTTTTAATAATTAAAATATATTATTTATGAGTAAATTTTTTATATTGGAATTTTATTATTTTAATTTCAATTTCAAATTAAAATTATGTGAAATAGTTCATAAAATGAGATTAGTTGTATTTTATGTTAAATATGTTTTGTTAAATTATTTTAAAGTAGAATATTTCTTCTCAAATGACAATTATGCTAATAAATTGTTGAAAATATATACCATTTTCCATTTAAGACAATTTTTTCAACCTATAAGAAAATTATAAAACCTTAAAAATGAAAAATAAATTTTAATTTTCATTGTTAAAAATTTTTAACCAAGGTGATAAACAAAATAATAAGATTTAAAAAGAAATATAAAATTATAAATACTTTTCTTATGATTATATAAAGATAATTTATTTATCTTCTTAGAATCCATTTCATTTTTAACCATTTTACATGAGTAATACACATATTAATATATAATATTTCATGTATTTCCAATAATGACATTAATTATATTTTATAATTAAAACTGTTTCATTAATTGATTTAAAACTTATAAAAATAACATATTCTGTGAATTTAATGGGATACGATTTATTATATGGCCCATTTTATATGTGTTTCTACTTTTATGTTTATGGTATCATTTCTGACAATTAAAAAGTAGAAAACTTTTATTTTATGGTAATTTTCAAAAATTATTAATGGTCGGGCTGGTTAAAACATCAAGATAATGGTTAATTATCACTTAATCATGTATAAATTCTATTTAATGAGAGAATTAATACTTATAATCAACCTATATTTGAAATATATTAATTTTTGGTAACATGAATTTAAAAATTAATTTATATTAATTTAATACATAATGTAAATCCAAGAGTGACCCTTTTGTCAGTAAAATAAAATATATTCTCCTATCATCAAGAGACCGTTTTATCCATCTAGATCAGAAAATATTTTACATAATAAATTACAATAATTTTTAATCATAATATATATATTTTGGTATTTCTAAAATATGATCCCTTCAAGGCTTAATGTGTAAGGAAAAAGTGGATTCTCAACAATGTGGTATAACCCTTAACTGAGAATTTAAAAAATTTACTTCTTTTATACCATCATTAAATACATTGTATAAAATATTAAAAAAATACTAAAATATTTTAAATAGTAGTGATTGTTATTATTATTATGGAACAACCAATAACCACCATCTTTTTGTCCTATTGAAAGTGAAAATATCATTCGTTATTACGTACAGGTCACCATATCCAAAAAAGGGAAGTGGTTTGTTTCCCACTTACATGGATGATAATAAAGATATAACCAATGAATATATATTAAATATAAGATATAATATTAATTATATAAATATGAATTTTATATTTATATTATTTTTCATTCCATCTATTGAAAATTGAAAAAAATATTCACACATAATTACAACCTGCCATCTAGGTGAACAATGCAATTCATTTATCTATCTAAAGCTTTTATGGATGAATATATATATACATATATATAAATTATATATGATATTTAACCCTCGCTTAAAATTATATATATTGTGGAACCATTAAAAATTTCAAAGGAATTGAAATACAAAAATGAAATTCTCATGAAAAATGAAATCATCAACACCTTGAAACTCGGATTTCAACAATTAATAATTAATAAATAGACACTAAAATTTTATAAATGGATCGTATAAGATAGTGTATGTATATAAATGATTATTTTGTTGAATTTTAATAAATTTTAATTTAATATATGACTTTATATCTACTTTTATTCTATTCAAACTTGAGTTAATGGTTCCTTTTATCACTTTTATTTTAGTGAGACATATTATGTTTTCACCACTTATTTAATTTGTGTGGTGTAAATATTTAACATTAATGTATTTTACAATTATTTTTTGAGAATTTTTGGATTTAAAAACCATCTAAATTTATCACATTCATGATTTTTGGATATATAGATTACCAAAGTTGTAATTTTTTTATGTTGCAATCTCATCGTTTATGGAAATTATTTTTGTTTATGTTTATAATGAGAATTTTTCATGATATAAATCCCACTAATATCATTATATTTATTATCCTATGTTTATTTCATGATATTATTATTTTTTAATTTTGTTTTACTTTCTTTACGTAATCCATATATTCAAAGAATATTTATTTTAAAAAATTTACATTATTTCCCTCTTCTATCGAAAGAACTTTTTTATTCATGTCCTTGTTTTATAAAAATGTTTTTACGAAATTTTTAAATATTCTATAATGTTTTTAAATTTCATTTTTATACATTTTTTTATTTATTATAAAATTCTTTAAAAGGAATCATATTTTTTTTCTGAATAAGGTCCTTTTGAATTTTTTCCAACAATTTGAATGAAATTGTTGTTTTATATATATTTCAATAATAGAATTTACCACAATCATTATTGATCAATTATTTAAAGAATAATTTAAATGATTCAAAGATTATTTTCAATGAATGTATTTTCTATATTATTTTCGAAATTTTTATTGAAGTTATTTCAATGTTAAAATATAATTTCCTTTAATAAATATAATATGTTATATTTTAATGTAAATTTTATATAAGATGACTACAATTGTTGATTTTTTTATATATTAAAAGGAATATGGTACAATGATACCATACTAATTATTTATATGGATGGTTGATGATTATGATGATGATATATCAATTTAAATCATTTATCATCCAGAAGGTATGTTATGATAAATGTTGAAATATTTATAAAACCCATTGACTTTTCACAAGTTATTATATATGATAAATGATTTATGATATTATGTAACAAAAAATGAATTTATTAAGATTATATTATGTGTGGGATTATAATTATTTATATATCCAATTAATTGGGTAAATAATGATAAACCAAGAGATAAATATGTTATGTGTGAAGCTGATTTCATTCTCACAACTTTATGCATGGACATGGTTTTCATGTCCATAAGATAATGTGTGCACATGGTTTTCATATACTTTATATTTTTCAAAGACCTAGATTTTTTTTCCATAATAATATGAATGGGATTGGTTTCATGTGTATATGTTAATGTGCTGACCTAATAACATGTCCTTAAATTAACTAGTGAATTTGTTTATATTTATATATTTTTAAAATGTTATAATATAATATTTTTTGACATTCATATGTATATGTTACACTCTCATGGATCATGATTAGTTATTTATGATTCCTCATTCTAATGAATTTTTTCTATTACTATAATAATACTTATTCCATGAATTATGTTTATAATCTATGACATATGGGGTATGTACATTATAATTTATGATTATGATCTCATACATTTATGTTTATCTTATACTCATGTATTATAATTAATTAATGTCTCATTTGTTTACCCTTACTAGAAATCTGAGGTCACCCATTATTATATTTCTAATTCCACACATTATGAAGAAATGTATTTTTTAGGGTATAACTAAGAAGCATTCTATGTGGGAAATTTTGAATATCATTTATGAAACAGGAGGATTATGTATCTAGTCTCTGAAGACACTAAACCATTATGATTTAGGAATGGATGAAAAATTTATGTATTTAATATTCATCTAACATGAAAAATTATTTTTTATTAAAATATTTGGTTGGTATTATTGGTATTAGAGAAGTTTTAGTCAATATGTGGAGATTAGTGTTAGGGAAAATTGGTGAAAATTATGGGGATAAGTCTAAGTATAAAACCACATTATAATTTTTTTTGGTAAAGAACGAATTATATTGTTTCCTATTAATACATCCTTGCATAGATACTACAAGTGTATTTTGTTTTACAATATATGAAACCAGGGGTAATAATCCTAAAATTATTTGGTTGATTATATACATACCATAATCCTGGTGCACATGAAGTGTTCCCTTCCTACACACAAAAAGTTTCACTCCCCGGGTGTTTTCTTGGGTTAAATCACATTATATATATATAATATTATGAATTATTTGAAGAGATGATAACCAAGTATAACCTAAGTTAAACCTATAGTGTTATAGATTAAAAAAAATTCACAATTCACACACCATGTGAATGTTTTTGTATTATTTTATAACATCTAACAGTGACTGTTATTATATATACTATACATATTTGTTTTATACGATGACTTTAACTCAATTCAAATGTGTGAAAATAAAATTTAATGGCCAATGAAATGACATTCCTCATGATAAATGAAATATATTAGTATATGGGATATAATATTTTGTGACTATTCTCATTGTACTCTATCATGATTTAATTTTCAATAGGGATCATGTTGGAATTCAACATTTAACATAGAGGGAGAATCAGGAAAATTAATCATTTATATGACAACATCTATTATCTTTCTATGGGTGTTCTAATACATAAGTTACTAACCAATTATTTAATGTGATGGATAATATATTTAATGTTTTTCAGTGCTATAACCATGAAAAAGGTTACAAAAAAATTGACCATTCATATGGTGAAAAAGATCAATGATGTAATATTATTAAGAATACTATTAAAGAAGAAGAAATTAACTCTATGTAATGGGATGAGTTTAAGATGATATGTTTTAGTAAGTACTTACCATATATTATATATAAAAAAATTTAATGATGAATCCATTGGTACCAATGTAGAAAATTATAAATAAAATCAAATCATGATTTTTGTTTAATGGTTATTAGTAAATGAAAATTAATCATTTGTTTAAAGGCTCTAAAATAATTACTAAAAATGAATTAGCAATAAGGTAAATTGGAAGTTATGAATGAATTGTTCAATGTGCACTAATAGTTGAAATGTAAGCTAAAAACTCTCATGGTTTTATTGATAAGGAATGGATGATATAGTTTAATGGAATCTCAAGTGGTATGTCGCGTAGAGGGAAGAAATTTTTTCAACATTCTACTTTGCAAAAATGATGTGAGGAGAACTCAGGTGAGTGCTTAAAAGGAACAAGAAAATGTTTCAAGTCTAAAAATCGAATCCGTCAAGAAAAATAATATGACAATAATGTGATGTGGCCATTCAATGAAATGAATAGAGAGAGAGCTAAACTAAATGAAAATCTCACACCTCGTGCAAGCAAGGATTTTGGAAATTATAAGAATTAATTCACCAATATAGTGGATATTGAAGATAATAATCCACAATAACATCTAAATTCAAAGGACAAAGAAAAATGTTATGAAATAATGATAGCTGGTGTAAATCATGATGGTTAGGGAATGATTATCCTCAAATATAGAGTTAGGGATTGTTTATTAATTTTTATTATGATTAATCACAATTAAATTCTTATGGATTACTTAAATTTTATGAGACTCTAAGAATATAATATCTCTCTATATATATTCAACATAAAATGTCTATAATAAGGAAATAATATTTGATATTTTGAATTGTCGTATGATCTTCTATCATGGAAAGGATGAACATAAACATCCTATGGAAATATTTTTTTGACATGATAGTAATTTTTTGGTTATAATGGGTGAATTATATTTTCTAATAATAATTTATTTTATTATCACATTATTATGTGAAATTATTTTTATATTTTGTAGAATATATGATCAAGGAATATAAATTTTCATACAAGGATTTATGAGTGATTAAATTTATTTCAAAATAATTATTATATTAGTCATGTAAGTATATGAGATAAAATAATTTTTATATTTGGGTTTAAATATTTCTTATATCTATTTTTAATTATTCTTATAGATAACTATTTATTAAGAGGATTAAGTGGAATATTCGGTGTTATTTTTGTGGTTTTAGAGATTAATCCAATATATTTTAGAATATCGGATTACTTATGTTAACCATTTGGGGCTTAATAAATATTTATAGAAATAAGGAATGAATTTTAATTATTTTCAAGATATTAGATCCATTAAAAGATTATTTTAGTGCTTTGGTCATGAAAATTTCATCGTCCATATTCATTTCATAGTGTATGTGATAATGTAGAAACTGATAAAATCATAACCAAAGTATGAAATTGTATTTTTGTGATGGAATTATATCAAGTAAGTTTAGTTTCATGAGTTCTCTATATTTATAGTAACATAATTCCCCAAAATTTTGAAAATTACCTTGAAATGAAAAAGGTACACTTTTACGTTTATTTGTGATGAATCAATGGCCTTTTTATCCATCACAAATTTGTAGTTTTTTGGTCATTAAATTTCCAATCACCATGTTCTATATAACTACATATTTATTTCCTTTGATTCAGTTTTCTCCACCATATATAAATTTTAACATCCCTTTAATGTTCTTATTAATTAGGAACATGGTTATTTTTTATATTAGGTAAACTGTACGTCTCGCACTACCACTTTTGAAAGTATATTTTGTTATCCCTTCTGATGTGGGTTTCATATAATGGATTTATATATTAAAAATATCATGAATGAGATAAATTTATGAGGGAATCATTTTTTATGGGTGATACTATAAACACTTTGTTTTTTTGTTAAAATTATAATAAGTTTGATAGCTTTCTTATCATACAATACCGATCTTTAACCTATTTTTGATATATTAAAAATAATAATTTAATGTGTTCCATCATTTAAATTGGTTGGTATGAATACATGTGATAGAATTTTGAAATATTTATACTGTATTCATACTAAATGAAAATTTATTGATTAATTATTAGGATATGAGAACTCAATTTTTATGAATTCAATTTATTCTTCAAAAATGCATTTTCTTCAAATATTTTTTTTATTCATTTTATGCATTTAAATTATAATTAATTTTTTCCAATTTGAGGGATTAAATTTTCAAAAATTAAATTTCATTATTCAATTATTATATAAAAATTATCTTATAGTTATTTTCAGATAATTTTCAGAATTTTTTGATTTTTTGTTGAATAAGGAAAACTATCGAGTTTTTGTTGAATATTGTCTTTACATTTGAAAAATTAAAAAATGTGCATTAAAAATATATATTAAAGTTAATATAATTTTATTTATACTATGAATAAAATAAATATTATCATTGGAACTAATTTTATGTTTAATTGTTTTTATAAAAACATTTTATACTATATATAACATTTTTTGGAAACTGTCTTTTCATTTCATTATGTAGGATTTAATTTGAAAGTTAAATTTTTACATTTCTGTGAATTGAATCATAAAAAAATATATTCAATATTTGGAATCATATAGATAAGTTTTTATATAATACACTTTTATTTTGAATAGTAACCCACATTAATATTTTCAACTTTGGTAAGATTAAAACATGTAAATCTAGGTTACAACTTATGGTTAATGATTTAAAATTACTCTAACACATGACTTTACCCAAGTGTATGAATATTGTTTTCAATTTCCTTCAATTAATCTAATATATGACCACTAATTTTAATTTTTATTTTATTATTAAATTTAGTTTTTTTATGAAAGAATAAATAAAAAGTGTAACTCTATTGACTTTTATCTCTCTATATTATTGACATAAAGATAAAAAGTGGATAAATTTGGCTATAAATATTTATTTTATTGATAAATTTTTATTCTTATCATGATAATTTATTTTTAATTTTTAGTGATTTAATAATTACCATAAATACATATGAAAAACCAACATAATATATATTAAATAAATTGAAAAATGAAATAAATTATTTTCAAAGTATTTAAAATAAAATATTTGATGAATTATTTTGTTATAATTTTTTTCAGATAAATATAAAATATTAGGGATGTTTTAAAAGTTTATTTTGTAATTCATTTGATGAATTTTATTTTAATGTAAAATTGTGGGAATAATTCTTAAATTAAAATTAAAATATAGTTATTTTTAAATAAATTTACAAAATTATTTAAAAAACATAAAAATATTTCATGAGTCTTGTTAGGGTGATTAATAGTCTAAAATTTCATCCATTTTATATTTATCAATTTATTTTTAACTTATAAGTAACATTATAAACCTTCAATATAATAAAATTCATTACTATAGTTAAGGTTAAGATTCAAAAACCATGGGGTTAAACCCAAAGTATAAGGTTTAAAATGATATATAAAACTATGAAAATTTAAAAGGATGGTTATATTATCATCATATATTATAATATATTCCTTGTCATTTTGGAACCATTAGACAAGAATTGGACACATATTATACTAAATATTTCATATATTTCTGAAAATGACATTAATGATATTTAATATTACAAAATATTTTATTAAATGAAATAATCTTCATAAAAATTATTTATTAATATATATTAATAGAATATTTTTTAAAATATGAACCATGTACCATTTATGGGTAATTTTTAGACTTATTCTATCATTATTGACCCTGAAATATTAGACAAATATGATTGTGCTATAATGGTTATAAAGATTAATAAGGCTCATAAATAAAATATATGGGTTAAAACTTCCCCTAAAATTATTTATTTTTTATTTTAGGAGATTAGTTTTACATATAATCATCATATTTTATAAATATTTATATTTTTATAATGAAAGAATATTATTTTATTTTCATTTAATGCTTTAGGTCATTCCATGAGGGCCCCTTCCCTCACTTATAATTGGGAACCAATTATCCTCTATTAGTCACACATTTTTTTACATATATATTGAAGAATCCATGCTATATTCCTTAATCATATCTTATAGCTTAATGTCCTTCCAAAATTAAATCTTCTCAATGATTAAGGTTTAATCCCAATGAGGTTTCATAATGAAGAGGTATAACTCCTAATCGAATGTTTTCAATTTTATTTATTATTATACCTTCACAAAATCCTAGGGATATATTATAAAATAATAAATTAATTATATTTAATTTATTTAATTATTATTATTATGAAACTATAATTATCCACCTTATTTTTATCCTATGGAATGAAAAAGCATTGGTCGTGTGTACATATGGCTTATCATCTCCAAGAAACTATTTGATTTTTTTTCCATTTCCAATTTAGAGGGAATGTAATAGGGATATATTTATGGAATTTATATGGTATATATGATATAAAAAAAATTAAGGGTGAATTATTATTATTATTTTCTCATTTCATCCATCAAAAAGTTAACGCAGCGTTCATTCATAGATATGGCCTACCTTCTCTATGAATTTTTTAATTAATGTTTTTATATATATATTATATGGATGTATAAATATATAATATGAAATTTATATCATCAATAAAATTTTGGAGATTATGTAACCATGATAAAAGTAGAAGTACCATTACCACCTGACCGAAATTCTTTTGAAAAATGAAAGAGCCAACACTAAGAAATGGTGATTTTAAAAAGGAATTATTAATTAATTGGTATTGAAATTTAATAAATGTATAATATATTATATTATAATTATTTAAATTATTACTTTATTGAAGTATAATAAATTTCAATTTACTATACATGTGGACAGATTTCTTTCGGATAAATTCTAACTCGAGTTAAGTGTTTCTCATCTCAGTTTTATTTCTATGTGAATTATTCCATATTCACAAATTATTTAAAATTTATACTATATATAATTCTAGTGAAAATATTTTAAGCTGAATCCCATAAAATTATATGGATCTATAAATACATCTACATTTTTATTTTTTATGTTATTTTAATTCATAAATTATTAGAATAAGGGTTTATGTCACAATCTCATTGTTTACCAGGATTGTTTATGATAAATTTTATAATGAGGATATTTAAGGATACAAAACATAGGAATATCATTATTTTTCTTCTACTATGGTTATTTTTATATATTAAATGTTTTCTTTTCAGTTTCATCTATTTATGTACACAATATACTAACTGAATATTTTTAAATAAATCTCTTTTAATTTCTATTTTCGGTAGAAAATAATCATTCTTCCATTTATATAATTTCTTAAATTAATTTCATAAATATTTTAACTTGTAAAAAATATCATTGAAATTCCATTTCACCCATGTTAGTCTTTTTATAAATTTTTTCAATGGAATCTTCATTCCAATTTTTGAACATGTTACATTAGACTTTTTAGAAACAATGTCAAAAGAATCTTTGTTTTAACATATAATACAATAAAAAATTTCCCAACAACATGATCTCTTAATTATTTTCAAATTTATTTAAAAAATTACATGGTAATTTTTTAAAAAATATTTTTTATAATATTTTATAAATTGTTAGAGAAGTTATTTCAAAGGGATCAAGGTAGTATCATCAAGAAGATTTTAATTGATATTTTGAAGTACTTTTCCTCTGAAATGGAATAATTTAATGGAACTTATGGATTAATGGGGATATTGTCCAATGATACCCTCATTATTCATTATTTGGATGTTTTATGTTTATGATTATGAAATGTTTGTGAAATCAATTATCTTTCTACAGGTTATGTTATGATGAAGTGTCAAAATGTTTATAAAACTATTTTCCTTTCCATGGGTATTAATATATATTGAAGGATATATGTTCTTATGGAACACATCATAATGGATTAAAATTATGTAATTGGTGGTCCTAGAATTGGATAGGCCACCAATTGTTTGGGTAAATATGGATAACTCCATAGATAAATATGTTATGAATGAACATGATTTCATTTTAACAATTGTTTGTATGGAACTAGTTTTCTTGTCCATATGATTATGTGTGGAACTAGTTTTCATGTCATTCAGATTATGTATTTATCTAGTCTTTATGTCTATAATATTATTCAAGGAAATGTTTTTAATATCCATATGTTTTTTAGAGGGCCTAATATCATGTAATTAATTAATGAGTGGACCTTTTTCTATTTATACATGTTCATAGTGTAATAAGAGTTTGTTTTTCACACACTTATATGAATATATTATGATCTCATGGATCATGAATGATTATTGATTATTCCACACACATATGAATATTTTTTTTATTATAAGAATGTTTTATGCCATAAATCATCTGCATGATCGATGACAGATTGGGTATGATCTTTTTAATTTATGATCATGATCACATAACCTTTTTATTCTATTATTCTCATGTATTATCATTGATTTATATCTCAAATGTTTACCCTTACTGAGAATATAATATGACCATTCATTATTTTTCTTCCTTACCCATGTAATGAAGAGTGGTTTCATTTAGGATATATCTATAAGGAATATATATCGGAAATGTCGATGAACATTCAAGAAATAAGAGGATTATGTATCTAATATCCAATGACTCTAAACCCTTTGGATTATGGAATGGATCATAATGTTCTATTTTTAAATTTTATATACAATTATGGAATATTTATGTATGTAAAACATGGTATTATATATAGAAAATGACTTTTTATTCATTTTCCTCCATTTCCCTATGTTATGAGACTATTACTGACCCCTATAAGGTTTCAATCAATTTTTTTCATTAGGGAACCCAAATATTTATTTTTCCGACATATATAAATGAGTAACATATTTATAGTGGTCTCGCAACCCTCAACATTACATGGATTGATTCCCATTTTTGTGGGATATCTAGTGATTCTAAAATTTCTTATAATATATACATTTTTTTATTCAAAACTTATTTCATCTTGGTGTTTGAGATACTCTTTGGAATCTGGTCAGGACACATCCACTAACCTAGATCAATGTATATTGTCCCATATTATAATTCCGTATTTTCAATCTAGATTGATGTAAAAATATTTTTCTTCACTCTATCACTATGATGAGATTTTTACCGATTCACATCCAGTTTTTTGCCTCTTATCTCACTCAGATGCCAATTCTATCTTACCTATTTTACTGCGCCAGACCCCAATTTATTTATAGGTGCCCTATATGAATTATGTGTGGCTTGACTCCCATCACATAGTATATATAGTGACACCCATATCTCTTATTATAGGAACAATAAAAAATTCTACATATCTTCCATCTCATTGTGGACTTTTTTATTGGGACATTTTTACATGGTCAATAACACGATAGATAGACTATATCATTATATGGTCCAATATTTATACCATTAACCTTCATGCCTTTATATTCACTTTGAATGTTTCATAACTAAGGATTGCAATTCACATCAAGTCATTCATTTCCCTTCATTCCATATATACTACATCAACCCCATGGTCTATTCAATAAGACCCTAAACATCAACACTATTTAGTCAAATATGGATGATCATATGCTCTAGTTACTCATTACCTGATCTTTACAACCTTTAATATATACCATTTGGGATAAAAAAAATTCTCTCCCATTTAGTGATCAAATATTATTTTTCCCCTTATATATATTTGGATCCTTTATTTTGTTAGAAATCATACTAGGTCTCTGCAATCCACCTCTATTTGTATGCCCCACCAATACAAATAATCTATGATGTCATAGTTCCTAATGTTAAAAAAACATATTAATCAACTCCACTTAATTCAATTACCCATTTTTTTCATTTTGATTTTGATTCCCCATGAAAATTTTATTTCTAAATAGACTATCTTATAACCACGTAACAAAACCATAGTCTTGGTGAAAATATATTTTGGGGACACATCCTTGAGGATTCATTGTAACAACTCATTAATAAATCCATGATTCAATTTTTTCTAGTAGATAACAATTTATTGATTACAAAATTTTTAATATAATGTATATGGAATCCATGTTCTAAACCTGTTTGATGGTTATACCAATCTTCCATTTCACCAACCTTTATAGTTTTAATCCTTAAGGTTATAATGCACATGAAACTCACATTTCATTAGTCATGTAATACTATTAGAACCTTGTATTTATCCCCTAATTCACCCTTACATGTCATTATAGAAAATAGGTTCTATGGAATTCTACCCAACCACCTTTCACTATTCATTGGTTTTCTGGGTTGATTTCTAATACCAGATAGGAATCCTTCTCTGAAACTATTGTAAGAAATGAGTAATATTATATTGTCCCCTTTATCTCACACCAATCATGATTCAACTAAAATTATGAGTTTTTTGTTTTCTTGTTATCATGATTGACATAAATAATAATTAAAGTTGGGAATCCCCTTTATTCCTCATGATATGATGCTAAACTGCATGATTAGGGTTCTTTCCACAAAAATTTAAATGGTAAAAACCACCCCATCACATGAATTAGATTTTTTATGTTGTTTCTAAATTTAAAAGGACTCATGAAACGTGGATTTTGTCTCATACAATTTCCCAATTTTAGGGTCATTCACCAACCGTGCCACCCTCATGATATTTATGTGATTGAATGCCCTTAATGGGTTGTTTAATAACAAATGAATTTCAATTCCTAGTATCATACAGACGGAAAATATTTATAAAACTTTTACTACATCCTTATAATGTTTAATTCTACGTAACTATGTTATATTTTCATGAATGATATTAAACGATCAGGGATATTTAAGGGGATACTCAATGTACTATGACATTAAATATTGTATAGTTTTAATTAGGTTTTATTTGATAATATGGATCCTTCGATCATATAATTTCGACATTCAAATAGATTTATCCAATAATAATATTTATGAGAATCTTTCCACTTGTTTAATGACATTAAAAATCATGCCAAAAAATCTTCATTCCACGAACCTGAAATGAATTCTCCATGGTTGTTACTAAAAGAAATTAGAACGTGCATCCCATGTTCCTACATACATGAAAACATATGTAATACCATATGCTCATCATTTCAGAACCTTATAAGGAATTCCACTTAGTACAAGTTCTATAACCATAAAAATGGATCAACATAGTAGTTTAGGTGTTATGAATATAAATATCAGTGAGTTAATTTTCTTTGCTATATGATCTTTAATTTAAGCACACCTTTTGGTCAAATATATGTAGCCTTAATCTAAGAAGCCTATGAGTTTTCACTTGTCTCATCCTGAGAGAATAGTATAAACATGTTTTCATATCTATCCATGTTTTAATTTGAAACTATCTCACTATATTGTATTACTTCCATATTTATTATATGACCTATTAATATGCACAATGTATGGTGACATAACCTTAAGAGTTCTGAAAATCTAGCTAAGTATACCTATATTCAACCAATAAAATTCATGTCACTAGGTTTTGATTGATATCATATAATCATTTCAAAATAGACTCACCTGTGATTGTGAATCAATACCAAATGACCCATACCCTATATAGGTTATATACTAAAAATGATCTATTATAAATTCTAAATGGACTCCCTTATGGATAAAAAAATAACATAGTCTCATACCACAACCAATAAATGTTAAAAACCCTAGAAGAATCATATCTGGAAGAATGTAAGTGGAATATATGATAAAAACCTGTTTAATGATAATTTTCAACCAATATTCCCCTCCACTCTATCAGTTCCGACTCCTAGAGTAAAAATTTAGCTCTCCCCACCACCCACACTCAAGTGGAATTATAACACCATTGGTGTTGTTCCTCTACTAATTCTTCACAGTTAAGGGGTAATTAAGTCATGTGAAGTCACACCAAAAAAATTTCATTATCATGATATTCTCCCTTGTTTTGGTTAATGAATCCTTATCATCACAACTCGTCCACCCCCGTTGTGTACCCTCGTGTAACTTGATTGTTAATATATTTAATTTTTATTTATCACATTGAGGAAAAATCACATGGTATTTTTGGATTTTAGATAGTTTTATCATTAATAATATTTAGATTCATGAATTAAAGTAAATTAATTAATTCAATTAGTGGATGTACTTATTTATAAAAAATTAAGAGGGAAACCCACAGAAGGTATCTTCTCCAATAAAAAATGTGGTGCTAACCATGTTCTTCATCCATCACATAATAAATCTCTAAAATAATTTTCTTAGAGGAGTTGATAACTTGATACAAATGAGAAAAATTCACCATAACATACTCTAGTTGTGGATTCATATCAAATTCTTCGATTCGAAACCTATCTGGATAATCCTTTTACTCTTCCACTCAATATGAGGATCAATCCTGTCAGACATCAATTATGGCCAGTTGCATCCTTAGACACTGGTCATATTCCTCCTATGATAGGGTGAGGGACTAAAAATGAGGCCTATCAACCCATTACATAGTGATCCCATGCTAATGAATCTCCATTACATGGGCCACAGATGAAGATCTTTATGTTTAAAACTTCCACAACTCCAAATCACACTTCTTAGCTAGGAAATTATGAGCCATAATATGGAGTGTATTATAATCAACCCCACTAAGTCCCAAGTTCACTAGCTAGTGGAAGAGGTTTACCATCTGACCCTTCATCAAACCTAAACATATATAGAATATGAATCATTAGATTTCATTTCACACCCATTGCTGGATAACCATTTCATATTGAGAAACATCCAGTCCAGAATCATTCATAAATTAAATAAAAAGATCATATATGAATAATTGTGTAAGAATTTTGGATATTTTGTCAAAATCAATTTAAATAATTGATGAGATCGGCCCTAGTGTGTTTTCAAGTTTCATATATTCTACATATATAGGTAAAGAATCTGTGATTACCCAACAACATACACTTAATCCTCCTCTAGAGTATATAAGGATTATCTTTTATAAACAATGCCTCTTGGTCTTATCTCATAAAATAAGTGGTAATGAGACAACTACCACCAATAGTTGAAACATTAGGCGCCTTATCATCTATTTAAATCATTAAAATGGTAGAAATTATTTCTTGACTCATCAATTTATTGATCTCATACTCCTCTAGATTTTATTCCTATGAAGTTTGAACTATTGTAAAAACATTTATTTTTTGATCAGGCTATGATAGTAGTAAATTCAAGTGGATTTCATGGGTCAAAGGATTACATGCTATATTAATGCATAAAATATCAATATTTATCATAAGGATGGTGTCCTAGGAAACATTACTTGACAAGTTATTTCAAATGAACATGAGTCCTGACTGAGTAAGGGAGCTCGAGGCAAGGGAGGAATAGTCCACTACAAGAGACTCCTTGATTCTTCTAGGCACGTAAAAAAATCTACGTATTTCTACCCAACATGTAACAAAGGATCTATAGAAGATAATTTCCTGAAATTTAGTACAAAATAATGAATAAGTATATAGAAGAGGTAAGATGATCACAACTTCTAGTGGACCTCATCAAGAACCATATTTTCATCTTCATTTAACACTACACTTATATAAAAGTTATTGTATCACCTATGGTGTTGGGAGGTTTCACTCCCAAATCCATTTAATTTGGTAAGGATTCAGGTGATACTACTCAATATTATTTTCTACCCATGGGGTGATCATCATGATAACCCAATAAAAACTCAAGGAACTATTCAAAATCCTCCCAACATGTTGATTCCTAAAAAATTAGAGAAAGGGAAATAGTGTTTCAAAAATTGATGTTCCAAAACTATTGGTATACAAGTAATAATAATTACCTCAATAAAAATAGTTATTAAAAATATTTTTTCTCCCAATCATTCGTTACTGGTGATGATGAGTTTAGAATACACAAATCACTTCCAGAAAAGTTTCCTCCATTGGATCTCTTGGAATTTCTTCCCAGGTAGGGGCAGAATCTTTTGGTTCTTTGATGGGATTTTTCCTAAAGATCGAGTAAAATCAATTGGGGAATTCGCCAAAATAACATTGATAGTATGAAAACACCTGTATGTTGTGAATCTTTTACACCACTGATGACTAGTTTAACTGAGTGTGACTTTGTAATGTCTGAATACTAGAAGAAATATCCTAGTTTTCTAGAGATACTAGATCTATTTCATTTGGGTGAAATAAAACTACATTTTATCCCACTTCCACTCAACTTTGGGGAGGATTTCATCCCTAGACACATCACAAATGTACCATACTTATATACATTGGGATGTTTTAGAAATTGTTATAAAGGCTATAGAAGATTTTTCATTCTCAAATGATCACTTCCCAAGGAAAAATTGATTGATAGGTTTTCCAATCCCTATGTCCTTTCCTCATTTAAGTGAATGATATCTTGGGGCTCCCATAGTAACCTTGAATATTTCCATAGTAACTCTTTTCTATGGTGGATGATCTTCTCCACCCATTCTAAGTCCTTTTATCTATAAATTATTTTATGTCTATCTTGGTCCTTTTATATAGAATTTATGAATTCCTAGAGTGAAGCTTAGTGGATGACCATAGACATATTTCAAGGATTTAATCAATGAAACTCAAATAGAATTTAGTTTATTAATGTTTTTGGTCTGTTTTATTTTTTTCAAATAAGTAAACAATGTTAGGGCCTTGATTCATGAAAATAGGAATAGAATGAAAATTCAATTACAAAATGAATAAAATAATGGATTCATCCCAGGATTGGAAATTTTGGTCCCAAATTATCTCAATACTTTGTCCCACTATTATATTCTATATATTTTTCAACTAGCTAGAAACATCAACACTACATCAGTTATGTTAATAGAAATAACACATAATAAAATATCATCATGTGATTACCCCAATAATATATCTGATAGACCATAATCATATGTTCATCCATCACTTAAAACTATTTATCCCATTAAAAATACGAGATCCAAATAGAGGGAGAAGAATTAGGTTTCAATTTCAATATATAAAATAGGGAAAGATAAGAATAACGTAAAATTATCTTCTAAATATTTAATCTCCCAAGATCATCCATACAGAAATAGATAACACAAAGCCAAGTGTGTAGAATTTTATCCACTATTTTTAATCCAATAGGTGATTCATTGGTTATCATCCAATTATAGAAGTGAAATTTAGAATAATCACATATTCAAAAGGTTGAAAATTTAAATTATAGGTGAAGGTAATAACAATATGAATTTTTAGAATAATGGATTAGATTTAAAATATAGAAAACATATTGAATATTATATACTAATAAATAACATGTCAATAACTAAGGTATGCATTATTTATAAAATGGGGGAGGGTAAACATTGATAGTCCCTATCATCCTCTTTCTCCTTGATTTCAATAAAGTGGTCTATGAGCTATGAGTTCATTATTGTACTTCAAATGATTTCCATGGTCAGAATATTGATTTTCATGATTATTAAGATAATCATCTCTTGAGTCTTGTTTCTTCTTAGAAATTATCCCAGGTACTATTGATTCATATTTATCTTAATGATAACCATGTGGAATATTCATTAGAGCACCTCCTAATCGAGTAAGACTAGATGAATAGTCATTTAATTGGTTCATAACATGATCATTCATTTTTTTTAATTTATAATTTATCCCAGGGTTAATAATTTATAATTTCCCAGAGGTAGAGATCACATATATGCTAGTGCAATAACTCAGATTACATATACATTCACTCTAGATGATACCCACAATGAATATGATCACAAAAATACTAGTACTTTATAGCACAAAAATTGTATTTATTCACTCCTAAATAGGGTAATTTTAAAGTATACTAGGCCATTATGATTCCCACATAAGGTAGGGAATGAAAAAAATACAGTAAGGTGACTTTTCTATCTTTCATCCTCAAAATTGTGTACCATGAAACAAATTTAAATATACACTTATCCATTATAATTAGAATTGATTCAAAAAATGTAAGAACATATAAAAAAATAATTTAAATAACTAACAAAAAAACCAAATTAATCCATTTATTTTTCAATTAATTCAAACATGAATAAGAGCACTAAAAATGATGATATAATAAAATTTTCAAGTAAATCCAATTTTTTTGGAAATTAAAAAAATTAAATTAATTACCCGGGTTCTTGATTAATTATATTATTAATTAATTTTACTATAAATGAAAAAAATTGGGAAATATTGACTATCATCACACCCCAAAAATACATTAGTTCACTCTTGGGAAATACAATCAATTCTAAAAAATATATTTTCCTGTCTTAGATTAAAATACTCACACAAGAAATGTGTGAAAAAGGAACTCATCAATTAAAAAGAATTATGCATCCCATATTAATTAATTGTATTGTTCCAATTCAATCCAAGATAATGTTAATGTTCTAAGAATGAAAAAATATATTTAAATAAAATTAAAACTTTTACATGAAGAACATCCAAACGTTCACTATCCCCTAGGCTCCTAATAATAATGTTACATTTTACACATTCTTGATATAAATAAAATTACATTCTTATAAGTCATTTTTCTAATTCTTCAATCCGGATCAATATTCTCATCACATAAATCCATTCATTTTTTATAATTATATAGTTATTGAATTTATATGAATTATATATTTTTAAATCACTTATTGAATATATTCAGTATTTTTTTCTGCACACTCCCATGGCTAAACTATCTTAGAACATCATTGTAAGATCCTAATTATCAAGTTTAATCTAGTTTTAAAGGTTTTATATAACTATCATTGGAGATTTATACATGAGGACTTTTTTAAAATGTCCAAGTTATCTAGGTTCATGTTCAAAAATATATTTTCTAATTGTAATAATTTTAATTACATAAAGATATTTCTAGTCTAATAGCATATAATAATTACAAAATATAGTTTCCATTATAAATGAAATAAAAATCAACTAGAAATAAAGAAAAAAAATTAAAGAATAATTGAAATCATAAAAAATATAAAGAAATCATTACTATGGAGGAAAACAATGAGATTCAAATTTCCTTGACAAAAAAGTTCTAAAATACTAAAATAGAAAAGAAAAAAATAATAGTTTGCATAAATATTCTAAAAATATGTCTTATAAATATTTCTAATTAAAATAAAATTTTTT
Source organism: Viscum album (assembly GCA_963277665.1). NCBI lineage: Eukaryota > Viridiplantae > Streptophyta > Magnoliopsida > Santalales > Viscaceae > Viscum > Viscum album. Next base: position 2,128,352,501 of record OY728155.1, on the reverse strand, counting down.
CAAAACCAATTTCCCATATTGTTTTACTATAACCTATTTATATTTTGTAAAAATGAATATATAATTGCATTCAATAAATAGTTCTGAGATGATGTAAATAACTTGATGTTTATTTTTCTTAAGGGTTTTAGTTAATCTTTACATTAGATACTCAGATGATAGAATTGGTTTCTGAAAAAAAAAACCCCAATACAACATTGTTGTGTTTTCAAGTTGATTTTGTTTCATGAGAAACTGGGTTTCAAATATTGTTTTTGCAGTTATAGATATATTTCAGATAAGCTATGTAGATTATGGTCTAATATAAAGTAATGGATGCTCTTGTGGTGGTACAAAAAATTGTATATATAAAGTGATGTAATTTTTTTTTGCATTTTACAATTTTTAGGCCAATATTTTGAAGATGGAAAATGATGTTTTTGGAAAATGAAATATATCCACATGAATATAAACAGTTTCACCAAAGGTTGAATATTTTTTGTAAAGTTTCATGGAAGTGAATATTTGTTGACATCATATAAAAATTTGGTAATGGAAAGTATTGTTAATGTTCGAAAAGTGTGTGAATGATGGTTTTATGTGGTATAAGATATAGAGTAGTGTGTGACCATGAAATAGAGTTACACATAAAATATGATGCCCAAATGAGATGTTTTATATTCTCTTTGAAGATACACACATAGAGGAAGGCACGTAGTGATTTTACAGGTATGGTCATCTAAATATATAAATAAGTGGATACTATAATAATTTATATATCTCAACCCTTAGGGAGTATTGGGGATTTTAATCATGTAATATTTTCATGAAAAGAAATAAAAATTCATGCAAGAAGTGTTGTGAGATGTAATGAAACAAATGTTTGGTGCACGTCGAAAATAAATTTTGTTTGCATAACAATTGGAGTTTTGAAAAATGTGTGAATGTTTCATTAAAGTTTTAATTTCTTGAAATTTTATTTTCATAAGGTGGTAGAGATATAAATAAGTACTGGCCATGTTTCATGAAAGACAATGTTTTTTAACCCTACAAGGACATGACAAATTATTCTATGGTAAAGGGTTATTAATTAGTTGGATGAAAGTGGAATTTAATTTTTCATTTAATTATATGTAATTTTTTTATTCAAGTGATAAAATAGTATTAATATGAAGGATCAGTGATAATAAATTAGTTTATAGTTAAGTTGGCTTTCAAATTATGATTTCTTGTAATGTATAAGGGATAATGAATCATCTCCGAATATTGTAATGGGAGTGAGCCTGTGAATACAAGTGATCCAGACCAAAAATTATTTTGGTATTGATCTTTAGTGTATTTGGTACATTAGTACATTTTCACTATATTATCCATGGATGTAGCCCAGTTAGGGTGAAACAAGTGAAATTGATGTATCTCATGAACACAACCATCTATATTAATTAATTTCTATTGGAATGGGAGAGAAGGGTGTTTTTTACAATGAAAAGGGTCTAAAGGGGGAGTTTCTTTAGTCATTCATACCCAGATTCACCCTCTCCCCTGAAAAAGGTATTTATCATACTTATGGTAACACTAAGTATTGGATCCAAATGTTACTTTATATGTTTCTCTCAATAGTGGGTGTTAACTATTAATGGATTCTAATTTTAGATATAAAAAATTTTAAATTATGGAAGAATCAAATGAAGAAATATTTAGGATAATTTGGTATTTATGTATATTCAACAATATGGGTTTTCATCTAGTGTGGAAACTATTGCATTATTAGAATCTGAAATAAGGGAATTAGATACTAACACCATAGGAATCAATGCATTAGGCAGAGCCTTGTCCAATGAAATCATTATAAAGGTAATGTCATGTAAATTAAATCATTACATGTGAGAAAAGATATTAAATATTTATAATGTATATTCAAAACACATAGAAGAGAAATTTCAATTCATGTGGAACAAATATGAGGGTATGAGAAATAACTCCAATGCGTCTGTTGATGCATTCATTGACTGGGTGAATATTGTTTTGGAAGAAATGTGTGGCCTTAGAGAAATTATTGATTATTTAAACATTTTTATGCACATATTTTGAAGACATATAACTTGGTTCAATCCAAAAGATTATGTTTTTGAGGATAAAGATCCAAATATGCTAACACTAAATAGTTTTAACATTAATCTTATCGTATAAAAGATAATAAATGAAGATATTGAGTCTGGGGAAATTGGGAATTCAAAATTTAAGACATCCAAGGCCATAAAAGATATCACCATTGATATTGACTAGGAAGAAGAATATATTAATGAGTTCATTTCATTCTTCTCCTAAAATATGAAAAGTATAAATTAAAAGTTCAAAGATAAACATGCACTTTCATGCTTCCAATGTGGAAAGTTTTGATATCCTGCAATAAGGTTCCCAAAGCAGTTTTCAGAATCTTATTAGGATGATGTTTTAATTCCCATGAAGAATTATTAATCCTATTTGATAGGTGAGAAAAATTTCCTCAAAGATAAGAATATTCTCTCACATGAAAATAACTGTTTAGATTAATTTACGATAGAAGATATGGAGAACCGCAATGATCCTTTAGAGAATTCATTGGTGGTAGTTGAAGGTAGATCATAGAATATAGAAAAAAGAAACAATTATGCATTATATATTAAAGGAGGACTATTATGGTATTGGGAGATAAATAATATCTCTAGATAACATTAGGACAATAAGGATACATTCTTAAGGGTTAAGTATGATACCTTCCCACCACTTGTATGTATTGAGTTATGGAACATACCTTAACACATTTTTAATCAATATAATTAATTAGTGATAAAATATTTATCTCATAATGTACCATAACACATCAGAGATAAGATGACACAATTGTAATAAATCCTCACAAAAATACTATGTGTATGTTTCTTTGTTTAGTTAATAATATAATGTAAACTTCTGTGTTGGGAATTCATAAGCATATCTCTTAATTTTATCTAGTTCAATGTTTTTAATATTTAAAGGGATAATTAAAATCATAAAATCATTTGGAGAAATTTTTTCACACCAATTCACCCCATCAAGTTTAGACAATGATATCTAGAATGATAATTTCATGTGGCACTATATCCGTTACAAAAAATTTATATATATATATATATTGAGATCATCAGGTGAGACATCATCTAAAATGACAATGATGTGTGCCAAAATTTCATGATCATATACCACTACCATGATAAAATTATTTCCTTTACAAGCATTGGGGGTGAAAAATGATAATTCTGTAGATATTTTCCCCCTTTTCCAAATGGGTTTTTGTCATGGTTTCATTATCCAATTATACTTTTTGTATTCAAACATTTCCTAATATCAGACCAACTATCAAGATATAAAATCTATAATGTCAATATTTAGTTGTAACAACACATGTATCATAACGATAAATCATTTACTTTTCATATTAATGTTAATTAGTTATATTTTATACAGTTATATTCATTATAATATTAAGAGGTAATTTTTCAGTTAAAAGGGAAAATATTTATTTCTAACCAAATTAGGTATTTATACTTTTATTTTATTATTTAAAGGATTTATTTACAAAATATTAAAATTTAATTTTTAAAAAATAATTATATTTTTAATCTCATCATTTAATAATTATATTTTGTTGAATTATTTTGAATTTTCAGAAAAAATGTATCTTTCCAAGAATTGTGAAAAACATTATTTTATTGAAAATTAGACTTTTTTGAGGATTCACAATTTCAAATTCTATTTTTTATTGTTTTTAAAATTTCATTATTTTTTTTTGATTTTATATAATTACATTTTTGACTTTAAATGATTTTTTACATTAATTTAGTATAAATACATTTTATACTTTAAAATGGTAATTTTAATGAAAAACTATTTTCATCCCATTTTATGAGATTAATATCCAATTAAATTCTACCACTTTTGTATTTTAAATCATGAAAAATGGATTTAATTTTCTAATCAATGGGAAGTAATATTTAAGATAGGATATTTTGGTTTTTATAGATTAAAAAAAATATTATTTTAATATTTAAAAAAATTTCAGGAGCCACCTCCCGTCTGATATAAAAGGGAACATATTCTTCTCATTTATTCATACATAAAAAGGCATTTGGTTTTATAAATACCACTAAAATCCATTCCTTTAAAAAATCTCGATACAAAATAAGACTTATTTAGTCTATAATAATGACCTTAGAGGTCCTATGATCTATGAAAATGAAGGTTTTTTGAAGAAGATGTGTAGTTCTTAATCAATCATTTTCATTTTGTTTCTTTTATAACTTCATGAAATCTTGTTAAACCATGATGAAATAATAACAACACTATATAACATAAAATGATATTTTAATATTTATATAGTAATACCTATATCCATCTCCAACTACTGTGAAATGGGAAGTGAATTCATCGTTCGTGCATACAGTGGACTACCGACTTATTAAACGATGTAATTAGTTTTAAATATTTTTCTCCCGCAGAAAGTATTAAAAAGATATTAAATGTATATATATGATATTTATGTCATATTTTTGTTTCCTAAAATATTTTAAATCATATAATCTATTAATATTCCTTCGACTGAAGAATGATAACGTCGTTCAAGAAATCATGTGGACTACCATCTCCACGAAGCGATGTGATTCGTTTTTCATCACCAAATAAAATGGATGAAATATATTTGTATATAAAATGAGATAATATTGTGTTTATTATATAATTTTCATTATTTAAAATAAAAAATAATTAACTTTCCATTATTGATAACTTTGATAAATGCAAACGTTACTCTTTCATATGTACGATATACCTTCTCTGAGATTTTATTGTAGATCATTTCTCAAAAACTTATTTCATGATTAGATCCAAAAGTATAATTAATATATAAAAATTATAATTTTTACATTATTATTAATCTATATATGATTAAATAATGTCCACTTTGACTATATTCAACATACTGATGTCTTTTTGTACTTATAAACTGAATTCCAACCAAACATATTACATGAATTAAATTGATTAAATAAATAAATATACCCTAGTAATAGATACAATAAATGAAATAATAAATTATAAAAAGTTTATTAAGAAAGTAAATAATTAATATGAGTTTATTATTATGAAATAAAATGATCATACATGATAATTCATACTCAATGAAGGGACTTTCTTAAAAAAGACAATTTTAATGTTTCCCTCAAAACTTGTTTTCTTCAATTTCACAATATTTATAACTATTTTATGGATGTATTTATATGAACCTAAAATATTTATAAGTCTTACTTTATTCTTCTTGTTGGTTATTTTAATGGTTTTAAATGGAGAATTTTTTATGGAATGTTTTTACATTTGTTATAAATGACAAAGTGTTTGTTCTATTTTAATGTATTGAGTGGGAAAACTTTTCCCGATGATATAACCACTATTTTATTTTTGCATTACTTTAATAATTTTAATGTTTAATTCAAATAAAAACCATATTTTTATATGTTTTCGGTATTTTGGAAAGGATTTTATATTTTTTTATACTTTGATATGTAGAAATGTTTCTATATTGGTTTAAAGAATTTTTTTATGAATGTAATAATGAAAATGATTGATTACATGTTTTATGATTATGATATGATACATATAAATTATTTATGATGATGAGTGGTGATGTTATAAAACATTTTTGGGTGGATCCATTATAAACCAAGGATGGGTGGTTATGTTATTAATGAAGTATTTGTGGTTCTATGATAAACCAAAGACAGGTGGGTCTGTGATTGCCCTCCAATGCATTGGTTATAGATGTGAGCCGATTGGTTATTCAATTTTTATGTGTGATAGGGAAAATGATGTCCCAAGTTACCTAATTTTTTTATCCTTTATATTTAGTTTTAAATAAATATTATCATTTATCAAGGTAATATACTTGTCTTATATTTAAAAGAAACTATAATTTTATTTTTCTGGGTGAAAGTTATAACTTTGTAAAAACGTTATTTTGAGTTTTCATGATTTTTAGGAAACCATTATGGGTTTTATTTTTTCCATTACAATTTATTATGAAATTTTTTAGGAAAATATTTTGGTAGATAAGGTGATTTATTGGGTAATACAATGTTAATTTTTAGGAAACTTTTATTTTTTAAAAGGTAAATTTTGATATGTTTTCATGGACTTATAACAACCCTGTTGTTTATTACACACTTAAATATAACTTATTACTTAATGAAATTCAATTTATAAAACATAGAATATTGAGAGTTCTAGTGTCTTTGGGGTTAGGAACATTACATAACAACTTAAAACAAAAAACACAATATCTTATTGAAATATTCTTTTACATGACCATGTCATTCTATCGTACTTAGTATTCCATGGGATATCCTGAGGAAATCCAAAATAAAAGGGTGAGATATAAATCACATTATGTGAGTAAAAGAGGAATAAAACAAATAATATAGTACTTGTTAGGCAGTAGGAATATCAATTGAGCATAAGAGAAACATGAACATAAAGGCATGATATAACATGATTATCATAACATGGAAATGTGGAAACAACATTTAACATGATATTAAAATGATCCAAGGCCCATTGAACATGGATAATAAGTAAAACCTTATTTAACTTCAATTAGATTGAATAAAACCTCATTTTAAATGACATATCATGATACTAATCTTTACCCAATGCATTGGAACTCTATCAGGGCACACCATTCTTAATCATTTCATTTCATGCATAAGTGTGCCACATGAATCATAAAACATGGATTCAATAAAATCATCATTTATTCAAAGATAAATAAATATATAATTCATACATGAAACTATATAATAAATAAGTAAATGTGCATAAATTGAATACCCTTGATAGGTAAATGGGCATGGTATTCACTACTCAATGACTTTGGCTTAGAAAATCACAGTGCAATTTCACCAGCATAACAAGGTGACATAATAACACATAAAAATGGTTGATGAGAGATAAATGGGTGTCTCATAATATTTACATGAAATGAAACATAATTGGTTCATATTGACACATTTCAAAACATAAGTAATGTAATTTACATTCATAATAAAAAATAATTTCTTGAATGTAAATGAGGAGGGGGATATTTCTTAAAAAATTTCATCCTGGTAACAGGTGTACATGGGAGGCACTAATGAGAGATAAAGTGGTCTATCATCATTAAAGAATAAATAGGGAAGTATGGGAGAGGTTACAAATCATACCCCGGCATTTTTAATTGAAAATAAGAGGGCATAAGAACATAAATAAATTTGGAAATAATTGAGAAAGGAAGAAATCCCTTACATAGAAGTGTGGTCCCAATGGATTGGGAGAGGCTTGGGAGAGGTTTCTTGGGAGCTTGGGGAAACATGGGATGATTATAGAGAGAGGAGGGAATAGGTTGGTTGAGCTAAATAGGCTTTGAGTGAAGAGGATGTGGGAGCTTGGGTGGGTTTATATAAAAAAGAGAGAGGGAATTCCTTATTATTTAGGTTTGGGACACCACACATTAAACTATTCAAACCCACAAACCAAACCATGGGTTTTCCAATGGTTTTTCCAAAGGGTATTGGAAAAAATTATTATATTAGTAAAAAGGAATAAATTTTTAAAATTTTAGTATTACTTATGTGGAGGTGAGTCACACTCTCAAGGAAATCAATTTAAAAAGTGAAAATGTTTTTAAAGTTTTGGAGGGTCCACTAAAGCACCATAAAATTAATCAAACAAATCTAAAATAAAATTATTTTAAATATAAAACAAATATTGGAATGAAATATCATCTATAGTATTTTATCACATTACTATTGGGTCATTATGATGTTATAAAACACATTATATAATTAAATGATATTTAATTTTTACACAAAAATTTGGCTGTCTCAGAAAATAATGAAAAATTCACCGTAGGATAATTTCAAAGACCTGATTAAAAAAATAATATTAATTTTATCTAAATAATTTTCTAAATATGTTAAATTTTACTTTAAAAATAAATACCGATATTTGTCGAAAATTCATGGGTTTTGAAAAAAATGACTTTCAAACCTTAATAAAACTCACAATTGCATTCATAAAAATATATGATAATTTATATTAAATAAAAATAAATATAGTAATAATATTTTATTAAAATATTATTTATTTAAAAAATACATTAATTCATCAAAAAGGATTTCTTAATTGAATATTAACTAAAAGTACTATTTATGATTTGAAAAATATTTAAAAAGTAACAATGATAAAATGAATGTATATTATTTATACAAAATAATCTACATAATAATAGTGCAAGGGTCTTGTTAAGTAACCCCTTATAACATTTGCATATGACCTAAGGGTAAGGTGTGCGATGGTGACAGACTCTTGGGGTGCTTTAGATAACATCTCTTGGGTGGTAATCTCTATCAACTTCCACACCTCTCTTCCAGGAGGTTCCGTTTGAGATTAAAATGTTGAAGTTCAGCTTGGTATTGGTCAAGAGAGAAGCCCAGTGACACCAACTCCTATCCAAGATCTGAAATTGGGCTTTGTATGGAGCAATTCTAGTAGATGAGGCCATCACAACCTTTGTCTGAGTAAATTTTATTTGTTAAAGCCCTGTATTTATAACAATCAGGCAATCCCTATTCAACGACTATATTAGCAACAGTCACAATATTTAATGGTATTTTGAAATCCAAAAACATAAAACCAAGGATGTTCATATGTCTTTTATAAAATTTTTACATAATCATAAATTTAATTTAGATCAATTGAAACTTTCATTAATAAATGTTTGGGTCATTACAGTTTTCCCCCTTAAGAAATTTCTACCTTGAAATTTCCTTTTCCCACACTAAAACAAATGCGGGTAACTCTGCTTCATCACTTCCTCTGATTTGTACATTACTTTTTCAATCTTTTGGTTTCTCTACAATACCTTCACAAGGGGAATTGTCTTATTTTGTATAACGTTTTCCCTATGATCTAAGATCTTCACCGAATTATCTTCATAGGAGAGGTAATTCTTCAATGGTACCACCTCTAGATTGAGTACATGCAATGGGTCAGCTATGTACTACCTCAAGAGAGATACATGAAATACATCATCTAGTTGAGATAGGTTCTGTGTGAGTGTTAGTAGATAGGACACTACTCCAATGTGAGCAAGGATCTGAGAAGGTCCGATTTACCTTGGACTAAGCTTTCCCTTCTTCCCAAATCTTAAAACTCTATTCCATGACAATATGCATAGGAATAAAATATCTCCAACATCATACTCTATGTATCGTCGATGATTATAATCATAGAACTTTTCTCAACTCTGAGCAGCTTTAATGTGTTGTTGGATGGTCTTAAACTTATCCCCCATTTCTTCGACCATTTCCGGACCAAGAAGTTTTCACTCCAAAACATCATCCCAACATGCCAGTGTTCTGAAAAACTTCATATAAAGGGATTTAAAAGGATCCATTGGGATTCCTGAGTGGAAACTATTATTGTAAGAGAACTCAACCAGAAGAATATGTTGATCCCATCCTCCTTTGAAGTCTATTGAGTATGCTATCAACATGTCCTCAAGTGTTTGGATTGTCTACTCAGATTGGCCATCAGTTTGAGGATGACAAGTCATAGTGAAGTTCATCTTACTATCCAGATCATGTTCAAGAATCATCTAGAACATATAGCTGAATCCTGTATTTCTATCAGATATAATAGTTAGTGGTACTCCATACAAATTTAAAACACCTTTAATGAATATTCGTGCCAGTTAATCTAATGAAAAATCTTCTCAAATTGAAAATAAGTGTGCATTATTTTTAATACGATCCAAAAAATCCCTGATATCATTCTTTCCTTTGGATGACTTGGGATGTCCGGTGACAAATTCCATGGTGATGTTTTCCCATTTCCATGCTGGTATTGGTAATGGTTTTATCATCCCCTTATACTTCTTCATCTCAGCCTTCTCTTGTTGACACACTAGTCACTTTGATGTATACTCAACGATATCCTTATTCTTGATATCCCACCCATAGTTCTCTCAGATATCATGATATATATTTTTGTTTCCTAGGTGAATGGAGAAATTCAAACTATGTGTATCATCCAAAAGTTCTTTCTTTAACTCTGTATTTAATGGAACACATCGTTTTTTCCAAAATCTCATAATTCCTTCTTCATTAAAATTGAACTCTGAGGATTTCCATTTTTTGATAGTTTCCACTTTCTCAAGGATTTCCACATCATCCTTTTGAGGATCCATTAACCTTTCCAAAAGATATTGTTGAGAAATAATTTTTGAAAGTATTAATGAGGTTACCTTATTTATGATTCCCATGTCTATATTCATCAAATCTAAGAATATTGAGTCCTTTTCGATTCTCATCAATTATAGAATTGCTGGGTCCTTTCTACTTAGAGAATCCACCACCTTGTTATCTTTCCTCACAATAGTCATGTCTTCAAGGACGGTTTCTTCCTTAGAATAAATCATCTGATAAAGATACACATTCTCATAGGGATTTAATATCCACGCTTGAGATGATGGTACTAAAGGAGATTCATCATAATCCTTGCAGTTGTACAAAATCATGGGTTGATTTTCCATATAGAAAGTTATTTCCCACTCATGACAATTTATGTTGGCTCTATATAGAGAAATCTAATCCATTCCATGAGTTTCACCAAATTATACTAGATTTAGTATGAACAGGTTCTCTGGGATGTTCAATCCAAAAATTGTGATAGGGGAGGGGTTATATTCCTGGGTTGTAAGGATTGCACCATTTTCCATACTCACCGACATCTTTACTTCCATGATTTGTGGTGGTATTGAGATTTTTATACTACAATTTTGGGATAAAAATGAAATGAGTAGAACTATAATCTAAAAGTGAATTCTATAATCTAGAATGAATAACAAGAGTACCTGTCTTCACTTCATTGAAGGGGTTCACCTCAGTGGTAGTAATGGAAAAATCTCACCCTTGCTACCTTGGAGGTTGTGGGTTTCCATCGAAAACCATTGGTTTAGGGCACTGGTTTGAAAAGTTCCCTTCTTATTTGCATTTGAAGCAATGAATAATGTGTTCAGGGTCAAATAGTGCATTCTTCTAATCTATCTCAGCTGTAGACTTTTCTTGTCATCAGTTAATGGCCCGGTGCCCTTCTTTTCTACACAAAAAGCATTTTATCATCCCCTTCAGGCAATTTTCGGGGTGTTTCATTCTGCACCTTTGGAATGTGGGGTGATGTATTTTAATATCACCATTGGATTTATCCATCAGACATCAATAATTTAAGTCCATATTATTCTTATTTTCCCCATGATACCCATAATATTTGCTGATCTCCATTTTGACTTTGAGGGCACATCCGAAAATTTCTTCATAGCTCTATAAGTCACAATTCACTAGGACTTTTGGTAGGTTAGGTTTCAGTCCACCAAATAAGTGGTCAACCATGAATTTATGGGAAATGAAAAATCTAGAGGCATATAGTGAAATCTTTTTAATGTTTACCTCATACGATATGACAGATTCATCATCATTTTTCTTGAGGGAAGGTAATTCCCTTTCTATATTAAGTCGGAGGGTGAGAGGAAAATATTATTTAGAAAACATTTTCTAGAAATACTTCCATTCCAACGCCTCGATCCCCTCCTAGGGCTTCATATTTTTGATCAATATCTACCATTTATCAGCTTCGCCCTCCATATGATAAGCATCTAGAAGAACAAACTCTTTTTACGAACATTGAAGGATAGTGAAGATCTTTTAAATGGAGTTGATCTATTGTTCAAAAATTTAGGGATATGATGATCGATTAAAAGTATGAGTCCTTTTTCTCATGATGCTCTTGATTGATACTTATTCATTCTTATGGGGGGTGGGGTCGATCGTTCATCTTATCCCATTTTTCTATTCAAAACATGAGTTAACTGAGAGAGTATCGTGACAATGTTTATGAACTGTGCTCCAATCGGATTGGGCATCTCATTAGAATAGTAATCACATTAATATTTTCATCATTTTTTATCCCAAGTCCTCCTATTACTGGATATTGGCCGGAATAAAATAAAATTTAGGGGTAACATATAAAGGGAAATCCAATGGAAAAATGGATAACTAATGAATTAGTTTTATTTCCTTAAATTATGAATTTATAGGATTCAATCTATGTTATTTGTGATCTAATTCCCAATATAAATTCTTAGGGTAGTTTTTTAATTCCATTACTAATGGTATAGACTAATCTTATGAATTTACCAAAGAATATCCCCTAAGAGTATCATAACCAAGAGTGCAGCAATGCCCATTATCGTGCACCAGTTCCCATTCGAGTCCAACTCAAAGTGGGGTTTTAAGGGTTTACCCTGAGATATATTTGTGCCAGAGCCACCTTTACCTACTCGTATCCATAAATTCATTTGTTTTTTAGATAAACCTCTTATTCAGTACTCACAAATATTTAGGTATGTTTTTATTATACCTAGTCTTATCCCTAAGGCTTCAACTAGGGTTTTCTAGTTTTATCCCCAAAAATAACTAAACCTATCCTCTGATACCAACTATAAAAACCATGATATTGAATACACACTTAAAAATAATTTACTAAAAATAATATTCACTTGATAAAACATAGAATATCGATGGGTCTATTGTCTTTGGGGCTTAGGAACAATAAAAAAAAACATAAAACATTAAACACAACATCTTATTGAAATATTCTTTGACATGACCACATTATTACATGATACATAGAATTTCATGGGATAACCTGAGGACATTCATAATAAAAGGGTGAGCTATAATGACCTGTAAGTGATTAAACAATGCATAACATGAATAATACAGTACATGTTATTAAATAGGCATATCAATGAAGAATAAGAGAAACTTGGACATAGAGTCATGATATAGCATGATTATCATTACATAGAAATGTGGAAACAACATTTAACATGATATTATCATGATCCAAAGACCATTGCATGTGGAGAATGAGTAAAACCTCATTTCACTTGAAATATAATGAGTAAACCCTCATTGAACTTGACATATCATGATATTAATCTTTACCCAATTCATTAGAGTGCTATCAGGGAATACCCTTCTCAATAAATTCATTTCATGCATAAGTGTGCCACATGGATCATATAACAAGGATCCATTAAACATCATCATTTATTACATGATAAAGGAACATGGAATTCATACATGAAACTATATAATCAATTTGTAAATGTGTATAAAGGTGAATACCCTTGATAGAGAAATGGGTATGGTATTCACTACCCAATGACTTTGGCTTGGAAAATCAAGGTGTAATTTCAGTAGGATAACAACATGAAAAAAGAATTCATAAAAAAGGATGATGAGAGAGAAAGGGGTTTATAAAAATATGTACATGAAATGGACCGTAAGGGGGTCTTATATATATATATGTACCAACATAAGTAATGGAATTGAGATTCATAATACAAAATAATTGCTTGAATGCGAATGAGGAGGGAGAAATTCCTTACGGAATTTTGGCATTGTAAGAAGTGTAAATGGGAGGAATTTATGAGAGTTAAAGGGGTATATAATCATTAAAACATAAAGAGGGAATTATGGGGGAGCTTATAAATTATAACCCAACATTTTTAATTTAAAATAAGGGGTAATAATAGCATAAATAAATTTGGACAAAATTGAGAAAGGAAGAAATCCCTGAATTGGAAGTGTGATCCCAAAGGCTTGAAAGAGGGTTGAGAGAGGTTTTTAGGGAGATTGGGGAAAATTAAGAGGATTATATAGAGGGGAAGGTAGATATTGGTTGAGATCCAAAGGAATTGAGTGAAGAGGAAGTTGGAGCTTGGTTGGGTTTATATAGGAAAAGAGAGGGAATTTGTTATTATTTAGGTTTGGGCCACCAAACATTAAACTAATCCAACCAACAAACCAACCAATGGTTTTTTCCAATGGTTTTTTTCAGAGGGGAGTAAAAAACATTATTTTATAAGGAAAATGACCGATAAACATAAAATATGTGAATTTCCTATGTGTAGGTGAGTCACACTCTCAAGGAAATAAATTTATAAAGTTAAAATGATTTAAATGTATTGGAGGGTCCACTAAAGCACCATAAAATTAATCAAAAAATCTAAAAACAAATTATTTTAATTAAAAAACATATATTGGCCTACAAACTAATTTATAGTATTTTATTACATCCCTATTGGGTCATTATGAGGTCACGAAACACATTATATAATTAAACAGTATTTAATTTTTACCCAAAAATTCGACTGTCTCTGAAAATTATGAAAACTTCACCACTAGATAATTTCGATGTCCAGATTCCAAAAATAATATTCATTTTATCTAAATAATTTTCTAAATATTTGAAATTTAACTTATAATATAAAAACCAAAATTTATCAAAAAATCATGGGTTTTGACAAAAACAGATTTCAAACCTTTATAAAAATCCGAATTGTATTCATGAAAATTATAAGATCATTTTTATTAAAAAAGCAATTTAGTAATAATATTTTATTAAAATATTATTTAATTAAAAAATCCATTAATTCAGAAATAAAAATTCCTTAATTGAATATTAACTAAAAATAATTTTTGTTCTTTTAAAACTATTTACAAAGTAACAATGATTAAATGAATGTGTATTCATTATAAAAAATAAATTACATAAGTATATTGATGGGGTCTTGTTACATAACCTTTTATAACACCCTCATATAACTTAAGGGTAAGGTCTGAGATGGTGACATAGTCTTGGGGTGATTTAGTTAACATCTCTCTTGTTGTATTGTCTATCAACTTCAACTTCTCACATAGTAGATTCTATTCAAGCTTAATGTGTTGAAGCTCAAATTGGTATTGGTCAAGAGCGAATCCCAGTGACTCTACCTACTTTCCATGCTCTGAAAAATGGATTTCATTTCGAGCAATTATATGGGATGAGTCCATCACTTCCTTTTTATGAGTAAATTGGATTTGTTAAAGCACTATATTTGTACTAATCAGGTGATCATTGTTCAACGACTATACAACAACTGTCACAATTCTTAATGATATTTTGAAATCCAAAAAAAGAAAACTAAGGAAGTTTATATGTCTTATATAACCATTTTACATAATCATACATTTAATTAGATAAATAGAAATTTTCATTTATAAAATTTTGGGTCGTTACATGACTAATAGTTTTTTTCATTCTATTTTTATGTGCCTTACTAAGATATCTAAATCAACCAAAATTTTAAAAACAATTTGAATGATTTTCAAGGATAATTATGGAAAATTATGTGGTAAATATGAAAAAATTTAAGATTTTCATAAAATGAAAACATGTTTCATTTCTAAAGTAATGTTTTATAGGAAAAATAGATATTTAATAGAAGTTTCCAAATTTTAATATATGGTTTTTTTATGTAACAATTATGACATACCTCTTTAAAACATTAAACATAGAATATATATTTCTAATTTAGGAAGATTAATTATAAATTAATGTAAATATAATATGTAATGTATAATGTTGGGTAATTACATTTTTCATCATAGAATAGATTAGATAAATTTAATGTTTTTGATATTATATATAGAATTTCCATAATATATTTTACATTACAGTTAGTATAAATTATATAGAATTTTAATAATACCTTATTAATTCATCTAAAATGTGTTTATTTAGAATGTTTTTCCCTTGAGGAAATGTTGATGATGAATTAGGAAGGCACAAATAGATATATATCCTTCTAAATTAGAATCCAATAATGGTTAGAATTGGATTTAATTATTTTTTAGTATGATGAATCAGTTTATGTGGGATATAAATGATTTTGGTATCCATACTAGAGAGCATCTAGATCTACAGAGAGGAATATGTCGATAGTTGAGTATTTTAAGAGACATCACCCCCCCGAAATTCAGTGGATCTTTTTACCTTGTGATAGATGAAGGATGAATTATATCCTTAGAAAATATATTTAATGTCATGGGAGGTTTGGATCATCAGAGGGTAAGCCCTTATAATTACATTTTTGAAGGTGTATTTGAACAATGATAATAAATGATTAAGAATATCATAGAATGGTAAGATATTTATGCCTTGGAAAGGGATGAGTTTAGAATTAACTTCATTGATAAATATTTTACAATCATAGTTTTCCATATAATAAAAAATAAATTAATGGGAGTGAGACAAAATTAGGAATATTTAGTGGCTACATTAAAAGGAAAAGTCACATATTTTATTCAACAAATATATGAGATCTTGATAGTAAAATCAACCAGTTTTACTCAGTATTGAAGTCAAAATATCGAAGTTAATTGTATTTTTGTGAGATTAAAATATATTGGACACTACATCTATGTTCCAAAAAGGTATAAATGGTAATTTGTTTTGGTAATAATGGTTTACATAAAAATAATAAGAATAAAATTTATTAGTTAGACCACGAGGAAGAATTATCTAATGAAATATAGATGTAAGAATTTCATGATCCCATCTTATAACAAGTACATTAAAAATTATCATTGGGAATATCTTGATAAATATAGGATATACTACCAATGTTAACTGTTTGGGAATTTGGCTCATGATTATTAATAATTTGTTAAAAAAAATATATTAATATATGCTGTTGGGATTCATTAATTGTAATAATTTGGGAAGATATGATATCATATATCAGATGATTGTTGATAAGGGTTGAAATTATCAAGATAAGAAGTGAAAGGATGTAAAAAAATATTTTTCTACATCTAAGGATGATGTTTGGATATCAAATGATGTGGTGATATGTATGCCATTGGTTTATTCTAACTATTCAAATACCATTTTTGAAAATTGATCATGATAATATATAATTTCCTATAAATATGAAAATAAATTCGCAAATCACCGCATGAATGTAAGATAATTTTTTTGGGTGAAAACTCCAGATGAAAATTTTAATGAAACTAAAATTAATAGGAATATTACTATTGGTATTTCTGGGGAGGTATTTGATGAAAATATTTTTGAACATGCCATGGTATAGTTGGATATTATTTTTGGTATTCATTTCCATTCAGTATATCATGCTAAGATATATTGAAGATCCATGAATGTTTTATTAAATGATTTCATACCTCTGAAAACGTACTAAGTAGATGATTAATTGATTAGATATGGAAGTGAAATTTACAAAGAACATGTTGAAAATAGATAGAATATTTATATTAGTGATTTCATTGTAGTAAATGAATGCATGTTTGTATTTCATAATGACATGCCTAGTGTTATTCCTAATTGAAAGGTTGAGTTTACTATTGACCTACTGTCTAATTCTAAGACTTTTTAAAACCATCTTATTAAATGAATTATGTAGAACTTTTCGAATTGAAAAATAAATTTAGAGAGTTACTACATAAAAATTTCATTTTTCATAGAACATCACCAAATAGTGCACTTATTATTTTATGAATAACGATGATTCTTTGAGGATTTGTAGTGATTATAATTCCTTAAAAAACATCAATATTTAGAAAAAGTATCCTGTAATACATATAATTATTTTCATGATTACAAATATGGAGAATAATAATTTTCAATGACTGATCTTAGATTGGGGTATCATAATTTTATGGTGAAGAAGGATTATATTTCAGATATGGTGTTTCAGATAAGATACTAGCATTTTGGGTTATTTATCGCATGATATATATTTATGTTTCTTATGAATATATTATTTCATTACCATTTTTTCATGTTTGTTGTTTGGTTTCATGATGACATATTTATATAATCTAAAACACATAATGATCAGGAAAGACCCATATGTGTTGTTTTCTCAAACCATAAATGGAAAAATTTTATATGAAAATTTTACAAAGATTGAATTTTAGTTACAAAATATTTCATTCATGGGTAATTATTTTTATAAAAATGGGATAAAACATGACCATTTTAAATATGAAGTTGTTAAATAGTTTCAAAGACCTTAATATGTCATGTGGAATCTAAATTTTATTGTATTAAAGGGTTACTGAAAGTGTTTTTTAGAAATATTTTCTTGGTCATATAGAACAATGATTAAGGTAACTAAATAATGAGATAAATTTATCTAGATAAATAATGTAATGATTTTTTAGGAACTAAAAAGTTTATTGGAGAATGAACAAATTTTTTTAACTTTTCTCTAGAAATGATCTATTTTAGTCTATAATAATTATTATTTAAAAGTACATGTCTGTGTTATGATTTCAAAATTATTAGGTTGCAACTTATACTTCATAAAAAAATGAATCCTCATGAGTTAAATTACCCTACACATGATCTAGAATTACCTATTATGGGGTTTCAATAAAAATTTGAATATATGATTTATATGGACTAATGTGTAAAATATATGATGATAATAAGATTTGGAAGTATATATTTACTCAAAAAGAGTTGAAAATGAAGTTTCTAGAACTAATTATGGATTATTACTATGGTATTGATTATCAACCTGGAAAAAATGTATCCAATTCATTGATATGAACAAATAATGTTTCATTAACGATGCGGTATTTGGAACATGACCAATTTTTTAATGATTTGATGAATTTTGGACTACACGATATGGATATAGGAATATCATTTATTTTGTTTTATGTGTTAGTATAATCATATCTATAATAATGAATTATGAAAGGTGAGAAATAGGAATTTGAGTTATGGGAAAAGGTTTAATTGGTTAAGAGGGGTGTTTTTTTTTGAATTTAATGTTAAAAAAGAAGTTATTTTTAGACATTGAAATAGTTTATATGTGTCATGAATCTCCCATTTAATGACATTATTATTGAGTGAAGCTAATATTTACCCATTTTTAAATTATCTTGGTTGAACTAATATGTAAAAATACATTTAAGATTATTATATGTGTGAAGGAATGAAAATAGATATTTCTATGTTTATCATGAAATTTTTATCTTTTAAATTGTTTAATGTAGAAAAATAGTTACAAAAGGGGTAACTACATACTTTTCCAGTGCCATAAAAAAAAGGGAAATTATATCTATGGATTTTGTGGTAGGATTTCCAATGTTATGTTTAGGTAACAATGTTGTTTGGGTTATTATTGGTTGATTAACTAAATCACCACATTTCATTCCCATTTAAGATACTATGTATTTAGATCAACTTTAAATATTATATCTCAAGGATATAGTTAGTTTACATGGATTAAATTTATTTATTATGTATAATTATTACTCTATATTAACTTCTAATTTTTGTAAGGTACTTAAAATGTTATTGGTTACTGAATTAAATTTTATTACATATTTTCAGCCTGAATCTGATGGGATTTCTGAGAAAACTATTACAGCATTGGGATAAATTCTTCATGCCTGGTCAATTGATTACTAGGGATTTTTGGATAAATATATTTCTTTGGTTATTTTTTGTTATAATAACATTTTTTATTCTAGTAATGATATGTAATCTTTTAGATAATTATATCGAAAGAGGTTACACACACAAGATTTTTTGGATGAAGTAGTGAAAATGATGTTAATGGGAAAAAGATGGAATACAAAATGGCTTAACAGGTGAAAATGATTCAGAATTATATTAAGATGACTCAAAATAGGAAGAAAAATGATATAGATAATTATTATAATGATCTTTATTTCAAGGTAAGCAATCAAGTTTTTTAATGTATATCTATGGAAAATTCTTATGAGTTTTGGTATAAAAAGGAAAATAAGTGCAAATTTTATTAGAATTTATAAAATTTTGGATAATTTTTATCATTTTTCTTTACTAATATACTTTCCATTATTATTATCTTGAGTACATAACGTTTTTCATGTTTTGATACTAAGAAAATAGGTTTTAGATTAATCTCACATTTTGACCCTAATATAGTTTAGTTGGAAGAAAAATTTTCTTATAATGAACAAAATATTCATATTATTTATCATATATATAATGTACTATAGAAAATGGAAATTCAGTAGGTTATGTTTTTATAAAGAAAAAAATTTCTTCAAGAAGAAAAATTTGAAACAGAAAATGCTATGTGGTAAAGACCTCCGACTTGGATAAAAAATGAATGAATTTGTGGGGAAATTTTTTAAAAAGGTTTAGAAGAATCTATAAACATATATATTGTTAGAATAAATAAGTTTTGTTGAACCCTTAGTAAGATGGTTATTTTAATAATCCCAAATCATTGTTATCTTTTTTTATAACCCAATTTAGTCAATTATTTATTTTGTTCTAAATGTATTTATATATATTCAATGTTGTCTACATATGTCTATTTATGACTATTTATGGTTTACTATTGACCTGGATATGTTCTGTATTGAATAGAAACATTGTGAGAATTTCATGTTTGTGACTCACCGTTAGTTATTTTCTTGAGTCATTGTTAGTTAAAGGCAATGACAACGGTCGCACCGATGAAAACGGTCACACCGATGAGAAATGTCACACTGATGAGAATGGTCACACCAATGAGAACTGTCGCATTGATGGGAATGGTCACACCATTTAAAACAGCCGAACCAATGAGAATGGTCACATCGATGAGAACGATATCACCAATGAGAATAGTTGCACCGATGAGAACAGTCACACCAATGAATACCGTATCACTGATGAGAATGGTCGCACTAATGAGAACGGTTCTACCGATGCTAATTTTGATCAAGTGAACTACCGACGTTGATGCTCATAACATGACCTACCGATACCGATGCGATTTCAAATGACTTACCGATCTCATGACTCACCGATACTCATGAAAACTGTTTGAATTTCTATTAAATCTTATTTAATTCCAACGGTCATATTTTCTTAGTTTAATGCACCTGTAATTAATTAATGTTGGTTGTTAGATGTCAGGAAACCGTACCTCATACATGTAAAAAGGAAATCATTCCCATTTACGGGACTCAAGGTATAAAAGGAAGATCAATATAATTAAGTAAATAGAGAGGAATAAACATGCATGTGTGTGACACCTGAAGTGAAAATCATAATGAAGAACATGAGAATAACTCAAAGAACATTCATACACATCAAGAAGAAGTTCTCAAAGAAGAAGTTAAAGTGTTACAAAGAACACTCTCTGACTCGAGCGGAACATCTACACTGGAAGTGAAGGAACAAAAATGACACTCTGTTTTCAATGAAAAAAACCAGTGTAGGATTCAGAAGCATTTATGTTTAAAAAATAGGAGTCCAGAGCTGCACTTCAAATCACTAGAGCATTCTAAACTCATATCTACTCTCTTTCAGTGATTCTTCTTCTTACTTTCGAGCAGTGTGTGTACTCTGTATATTCCATACACACACTCACTCCTATGCTAATCTGTAGGATTTCTAAAGCCTCACAAAAAACTTCTATAACTCTCTTGTATCCCACTATGGATAGTGGTTGAGGTCAAGTAGAACTTGGACTGCATGTGTGCTGTAGTTTTTTTTCCCACAAAAGAATTGTGGTAGATGTCATGGGACCTGGACAATCTTTTCACTT
This sequence comes from Viscum album, assembly GCA_963277665.1. Lineage (NCBI taxonomy): Eukaryota > Viridiplantae > Streptophyta > Magnoliopsida > Santalales > Viscaceae > Viscum > Viscum album. The sequence goes on along the minus strand of OY728155.1, from coordinate 2,128,330,963 downwards.
TTTTTACCCCGATCCAGGGTGTGTATCATTGTTTATATAATGTTTTTTAGAGGACTAAGTCCCATCTTGTGACTAAACCTCTTGTTTTCAACTATTTTTCTTCATAAATTTGTTAAAAATATTTGTATTCTGCTGCTACGTTCATTAAATTCATGTTTATTTTAAAGTAACTCTGATAGTTAAACTATCACGTGTTTGTTTTTACTATAAAGAATTAGGTTAGTTTCAAAAGCTGATCTCATCTTTATATTAGATTAACTGAGAACTAATCAATATTTTGACAACATAACTGAACCATTGTTGTATTAAAAATTCAATACATTTTAGCTTGCCGTTTCTATTTGGGATATTTTCAAGATAAATATTTTTAACAGAAATTTTAATTGGTACTCAATTCACCCCCCCTCTTTAGTATCCACTCCGACCAACACAGGGTATCAGAGGTTTTTTGTTTTTAATAAAGGATTTCCGAACACTCTGTTTTTCAACTGTGATTTTAGTTGTATCTTAATGATCTTAAATATTTGTAAGTTCTAAATTTTATCTCAAAATTTACTTTCTAAAATCGAATTATGGATAATATACTAGAAGGTGATACTACCAACATGCCACCTTTATTTAATGGTGTTAATTATACCATATGGAAAATGAAAATGAAAATTCATTTAGAAAGTATGGGATTTGATATTTGGAATGCTATAGTGACTCAGTATAATATTCCCGAATCTGAAAGAACTACTTGGGATGAACCTACTAAGAAAGCTTACAATAGTAATTGTAAAGCAATGAATGTTTTGTACTGTGATTTAGGTGATGAAGAATTTAATTTAATATCTTCTTGTAAAACTACTTATGAAATTTGGGATACCTTGGGTGTTTCTCATGGGGAAACAACCAATGTTAAAGAAATGAGGCTGAACACTTACACTATTAAATATGACAACATTAAAATGAAGCCTGATGAACCTATTTCTTGACATGTATCTCAGGTTCAACGAAATCGTAAATATAATGAGCTCCCTTGGAATAGTTGTTCCTACAAAAGAGAAAATCATGAGGATACTATGATGTTTTCCTGATAGATGGAGAGGCACATCAGTTTCAATTAGAGAATCTTGTGATATTGGTGCTTTACATGTTAAAGAGATGATTGGTATTTTAATGACGTATGAAGAAGAACTTAAAGTGAATAAGGAAGAAGATGATGAACCAAGAAAGAAATCAATAGCCTTCAAGACATCTGATTCAAAACTTAAGGACAAGGGAAAGATTTAAAGTGAATGTGAAAGCTCTGGCTATGAGGAAATTACATCAAACAGCGATTTTGAGATGGCTCAGATAGCCAGACGATTTAAGAAGTTTTTTAGGAAGAACAAATTTTTTAAAAAATCATATTTCAAGGGAAACTATGACAACAAAGTTCATTGGTAGAAATATTGGAAAAGTACTGACAAGGGTAATGACATAGTCTGCTATGAATGCAAAAGGAAAGGACATGTTAAAGCTGACTATCCAAATTTAAAATTTAAAAGGAAATATGACTATAATGACAAAAAATACAAGAAAGCTATGAAATCAACCTGGAGTGCTTCAGAAGACAATTCACATGATTCTGATTCCACTCAGGATGAAAAACTTCAAAAATCTAATATGTGTTTCATGACAAACACATCTGAGGTAACATTGAATACTCCTACTTTAAATTATTATTATTCTAGAGTTGATTCATATTATGAATCTAAAAATATCACTATTAAATAGTTATTTGAATATTATAATATGTTATAATATACCTGCAATGAGCTAAAGGACAAGTATAAGACCTTGAAGAAATAGCATGCTTTGACAAGCTATGTTAAATCTGCACTTGATATAGAAAAGGGAAAGAATGATCAATTACTTAAGGAAAATACTTAACATAAATTATCTAATGATAAATTAAGGAAGGACTTAGAGAAATTCTCAAATGGAAAAGATACACTTACAAAAATCTTTGGTAAACAAGTTTCACCAAAATATACCACTAGAATAGGCTATCAGCCTGGACAAAGATAGATTACTAAAAATTGATTTATTCCTAAATCTAAACAGAATGCTACTGGTTCTAGTTCTGGAAATTCATATTCTTCAACTTGTTATTCACATGGTTATAGATCAAACAAAGTTTATTTTTCAAAATCTTTTGAATCTATTGATTACATGCGACCCATTAGACAAATCTGGGTACTAAATTTTTTCCTTGCTAAACTGTCTAGACCCAAGAAAATCCAGGAACCAAAATCATTTTCTTTTTAAACCCATTTTGTAGGAGACTTGCTTGAAGAGTTTCTAAAAGAAGACATGGTACTTGGAAAATAGATGTTCACGGCATATGACATGAGAAATTTCTTGTTTTAAGAGCTTAGTCAAGGTTGATGGAGGACATGTCACCTTTGGTGATAATTAAAAAAGAAAAATCATCAGCTAAGGCCAGATTCGTAACACAAATTCAATTTTAATTTCTAAAGTTTTACTTGTTGATGGATTAAAATACAACCTGTTATTTATTTCATAGTTTTGTGACGATGGTTTGAATGTTAAATTCGAAAATGATGCTTGCAATGTTTTTTATTCTAAAAATGATTTGGTATTTACTACCTTGTGAAATGAAAATTTTTATGCAGTTGATTTGAATTATCTAGCTAAACAGAACATAACTTGCTTAAATGCTTTTCATATTGAGTCTTGGCTATAGAAAAGAAGATTAAGACACTTCACTGTTCACTCACATAGGAAAATTACTAGGAAAAACGTAGATAGAGACCTACCTAAACTTGAATTTCCATCTGATAATGTTTGTAATCCTTGTCAAAAGGGAAAGAAAACTAATGTTTCTTTTAAGTCAAATATTGAAGTTTCTACTTCTCAACCTCTTGATTTGGTTCACATCAACGTTTTTGGACCTTCTAGACTTTCTAGTTTAAATGGGAAGAAATATGTCTATGTCTTAGTAGATGACATTTCTAGATACACTTGGGTATACATTCTTGCTCACAAAAGTGAAGCTTGTTCCTATTTTATTAAATACTCCATGTCTTTAGAAAACCTAAGAGGACATAAGATTAATACATTGAGAACTGATCATGGTCGTTAGTTTGAATATCATGAGTTTGAATCATACTACTCACACAATGGCTATAATCACAATTTCTCTGCCCCTAGGACACCTCAACAGAATGATGTAGTAGAAAGAAGAAATATAACCCTTTAAGAAATTATAAGAACTATGCTCAATGAATATGACTTACCTATTTATTTTTGGGCTGAAGCTGTCAATACAAATTTATATATTACAAATAGAGTCTGGATTAGACCTGTTATTAAAAATACTCCTTATGAACTATGGAATAATAGGAAGCCTAATGTTATTTACTTCAGAGTTTTTGGTGGCAAAGTCTTTAGTCTCAACACCAAGGATAATCTTGATAAATATACATCCAAGAGTGATGAAGGAATCTTTTTAGGATATTCAATTACTAGAAAAACCTATATAGTTTTTAATAAGTGAACCAAATGTGTGGAAGATTATGTTCACATAAAATTTTATGAATCCGATTCACATGAAACTAAGACCCCTCTTGAAAACTGTGAATAAGATTTGTCAATTCCAAATATTAATGAGAAAAATAGTGACCCAGTTGTCAAGAAAACCAGTTCTGGAAATACACCAGAACATGATTCTGATGAACCCTAACCTAGAGAAGAACCTTAGATTTCTATTCCTATCTTTACTAGATCAACTATAATTCTAAATAATCATCCTTTAGATGTTGTTGTAGGTAATCTTGAAAGAGGGACACATACTAGAGCTTCACTAAGAAACCAGGTTGAACATTAAGCCTTTCTTTCCTAGCTAGAACCTAAAAATACCAATGATGAAATCGATGATGAATTTTGGGTAATGGATATGCAAGTATATTTAAATCAATTTGAAGGAAACAAGGTCTAGGAAGTAGTAGTAAGACCTAAATACACCTTGACCATAAGTACTAAATGGGTATTCAGAAATAAATTTGATGAATCTGTATATATCATTAGAAATAAAGCTAGATTAGTTACATAAGATCACAATAAAAAAATGAATAGACTATGAAGAAACCTTTGCACCTGTAGCTAGATTAGAAGCTATTAGGATTATACTTGCCTATGCTACTCATTTGAATTTCACATTATATCAAATTGTTATTAAAAGTTCTCTTGTACATAGTTTTATAATTGGAGTTGTTTTTCTCGAACAACCACTTGGATTTACAATCCCCCATTCTCAAAATCATGTTTCTAAACATTCTAAAGCTTTATATTGTTTAAAACTGGCTCCAAGAGCTTGGTATGGTAAACTGACAAATTTTCTTATCTCAAAAGGTTTTACTAAAGGAATTTCAGATCCCACTATTTTAATTAAAATAATTTCTAAAGATATTTTGACTGTAGAAATCTATGTTTATGATATTATCTTTGGATCTTCTAAACATTGGTTATGTACTAACTTTTCAAAGATTATTTAAAATTAATTTGAAATGAGTTTAATGGGAGAACTACAGTATTTTATTGGTTTACAAATTTTTCAATTGAAAGATGGTATTATTTTAAATCAAAGTAAATATACAAAGAATCTATTAAAACGTTTTGGTTTGGATAGTAATAAAGGAAGTGACACACCTATGAGTACCAACTATAAGTTAGATGATGATTAAACTGAGAAACCAGTCGATCAAACCAATTATAGTGGTATGATTGGAAGTTTACATTATCTTACTACTAGTCGACCATATATTATGTTTAGTGTATGAATGTGTGCAAGATTTCAAGCTAATCTTAAAGAATCTCATTTACATGCTGTTAAAAGGAAATTCAAATATCGTAAACGTAATACTAACATAGGATTATTTTATCCAAAAGGAAAATCCTTTAACTTAATAAGTTATTCATATGCTGACTTTTCTGGGTGCAAGTTATATAGGAAGAGCACATCTGGAACATGTCATCATTTGGGAATGTCCCAGGTATCTTGGTGTAGTAAGAAAAAGAAATCCATTGCATTGTCTATAACATAAGTGGAATACATCGCTGCTGTTAGTTGTTGTGCACAGATTATGTGGATGAAACACACTTTTGGGGACTATGGATATCAATTTAGACATGTGTCTATAAATTGTGATAACACTAGTGCAATTAATATCTCCAAGAACCCTGTGTCTCAATCTAGGACCAAACACATTGATGTCAGACATCACTTCTTAAGATATCATTATGAAAAGGGGGATATTTATATAGAATTTATTGACTCGGAACATCAATTAGCTGATATATTCACCAAACCCTTAATCTCAGAAGGATAGATTTTGTTAAACAAGAGATAGGTATGATCGATCAGTGAAACCGATCAGTGAAACCGATCTTTACTACTGTTTGAATTATACAGTATATGAAGTTGTTAGTGTTTTTAAAAATGACTTTGTTTTACGTAATCTTTATTATTTTTTATTATTGTAACCCTAAATTATAAAATTTCTAATTTTCACCTATTTCATTCTCTAAAAACTGTTGACCTTCCATCTCCTTCGGAACTCTACTTTTTTTTGAATCCGAAAACTTTTTGAACCCCTCCAACCTCTCAAACCTCTCGAATCTCAAAATGGAATAGCAAAAGAAACAAAACAAGGAATATGAAGGTTCCTCTCCAATGAAACACACTTGAGGAGAATCTAGCAGCATGAATCAAAGGATAGTGATCCCGAAGTTGGAAACTCGGGTGGTCATCAGAGAAAAGGACTTGTGTTCCAAATGAGTGTTATCCATTAAGTCTGCACTTTTAAAAGTATTGGATATGCAAGGATGGAAAGACTAGTTATGTGATAATAACCGAGTCTACTACCCAAAGCTACTATATGTGTTTTATCTGAACTTAACTATTGTATTGGATGGAGTAGAAGCTGTGAGATTTTCTTCAGCGATCAAATGAAAGAAGATAACTTTTTCACCGAAGCAATGGGATGAATGTTTGGGAGTACCACACAATGTTAGATATGAGGATTACACAGGTAAAATCCTCCTACCACTGAATATTTTTCTTATGATCATGCGCTGGAGATGCTGAATGGAAAGTCTAAATCCAGAAGAATAACCACTACTGAGTTAGATGGAGAAATTAGAATCTTGTTTAAATTTATTCAGCACCAAATTTGTCCCAAAAATGTTATTTTTCTACTGTAATGTATCAAGATGTGTTCTTGTTATTTTAATTGCTGAATGGTGAGAATATCAACTTGGGTAGATATATTACTGTTCATATTGCTGAGATGGTAAAGCCATCCAAGAAGGATTCAACGTTGTTCCATTCTATGAAAATATATGTCGTAAAAATTATTTTGGGTTGTATTGAATATGGGGATGCATGTATCTCATATAGTAGTAAATTTTGTTTAACAAGGATATCTACAAAAGAATGAAAATTAATTGGAATACATGGAAAAAGTAAAGGGTTGTTGACGAGGATAAGTTGTATGATACCTTTAATCTGTCTGATCACTCTAAGAGACCAAAGGGGATGAGAGATACCAATTAAAAACCTGATAAGGAAGTTATCTACTCTGATGAATAATAGGAAATAGAAGTTCCAATGGAGACTGGAGAGTCCAGGAAAAAGGGAACAAGGGAAGCTGAAGCTGATGATGATGAGGATACTAAAAAGGAACCTAAGTCACCTTCTGACGACATGAGTGATCCTGATATAGTATGTCCTAAGAAAAAAAGAATAGAATTTGGACCAGCAAGTCCACCTCTTAAGTTACCTGGGTCAGAACCCCTTCTAGCGGATGAAGAAGAATCTGATACTGAAATATCAAATTCTGAGTAGTATGAATCCAGTAGCAAAGATAGTACCGATGAAACCTCGGTAAACAATAATGGACATGGAGATGATGATGATGATGATGATAGTGATGATGATGATGTTGGTGAAGCTGGTGATAATGATGATGATGAGATTCCTCGACCAGTGGATGGTAACAATGTAATCCAAACTGATCCACAACCTCATTTAGAAGAGTAGGAAACCAATCCTGAGGCTGAAAGGACAATGCAGACAGTGATTGATGTAGTTGAGAAAGTCTCACATGAAAATTCCGGAAAATCTGATTTTTAAAGCCTCAGTTTACCTCTTTTAAAGATACATGGGAGGAACACCCAGGTTTTGTAGTTCTTGGTTTGACTAATTCAGAGGAAGTTAAAGAATAAGTGCATATTTCAAAGGTAATCCATTTAGTTATAGCTAGACCAGTTGCTGAGAATGCATAAGTGACAGCAGAAAGATCTGGCCCTTCAGTTTCTTGATCTGATTTGGACATATTTAAATATGAGTTGCTCCATGCAGTTAGAGAGACAGTGAAAGAGGAATTGTCTAATTTTCTTCCTCCTGAACCTTTGAATTTATCTGAGGTTGCTATGGATGGTTTAACACAAAGAGTGGTTAGTATTATTAAGCTGGACTTGTGCAATACTGGTGAGATGATTGGTAGTCATATTACCTCTTTGAATAAAGCACTCAAGGATTTGAGAAATGGATTAGAATCTCTGTTAGGTGAATTTAGATTAACCATCACTAGCATGATGGAAGTTTTGACACATTTTATATAACACCTGAAGAAATCTAATTTGAGAAATATGAAGGATGAGATAACTTAGACTGTTGCTCAAGCTAGCTCCTCAAAAGTGACCAAGATTAATGTACATGAGATAAATTATTTAAAAGATGTTATTAAAGAAGAGTTATCAGCTCTTGGATAGATTCTGGATTTGGAATCATTGAAAAAAATGAAAGAAAACAGTGATCATATTCATAAGATGGTAAATCGTTATTCAGCTGATGGTACTAGGGCTCAGAAAGGGATCAAAGAAAATGTAGATCACTATTTTTCTAAAATCTATACCAAGAATGAGTTGAACCATCTGTTTAACGTCCTGGCTGAGAATTTGAAGCTTCCTCCAGTCACTCAATCCTTTAAGGATCAGGTCCAGGAGTTGAAAGATTTTACTCCCACTCTAGTGAGTTTTATGCAGAATAAAGATGATTTTGAGAAGTCCATGAAATATGTTGGTGAAGTCATTCATCATTTTATCAATCTACTAAAACCACATATTCATGTACAAGATACAACAATTTTTTTCCTACTGCTAAGCCTATCAGTCCATCAAGTTTTGCTCCTGGCCAGTTATCAGTTTCTCAAGTTATCTCTAATATTCGGCCAGTCATTCAGCAACCGCCTTCTGGAAGATCTTCTACTCAACCACAAGTGACTTTAGCACCCACTATGTTACCAGCTCGAGCTGTGCTGCCTCCTCTCTCCATCCGTCCATATCAACCTTCCCCCAAACAACCCTCTGGACCATCCATTCCTCCATCTTCAAAAGGAAAATATCCTCTGCATCCCAAGAAGTTGTTGTGCCTATCATTTTTGATATGGTATCTTTTTTAGTACCTTTTTCAGTGGTTGTTTTAATGGAACCTTATTCTTTTTGATAATTCCAAAGGGGGAGAAATGATGACTACTACTTATATAATTGAATACATAGATAAAAGGGAACAAATGAATTTTTATATATTCTGTTTACATAGGGGGGAGAATACTGAATATTATATCCTCTCCTCCCTCTTCTTTTATTCCATAGATTTGTGATTATGAAAAAGGGTGAGATTGTTGAACCCCTTATGAGATGGTTATTTTAATACTCAAAAATCATTATTATCATTGTTTATAAGTCAATTTAGGCAATTATTTATTTTGTAATACATGTGTTTATATATGTTCAATCATGTCTACAGATGATTATTTGTGACTATTTATGGTTTACTATTGACCTGGATATGTTCTGAATTGAATAGACACATTGTGAGAATTTCATGTTTGTGACTCACCGTTAGTTATTTTCTTGAGTCACTTTTAGTTAAAGGTCATGAAAATGATCACACTAACAAGAACTGTATCACTGATGAGAACGGTCAAATCGATGAGAACTATCACACCGATGAGAACTATCGCACTGATGAGAACGATCACACCGATGTGAATGGTCGCACCGATGAGAACGGGCATAGCGATGAGAACAGTCACACCGATGAGAATGGTCACACCGATGAGAGCGGTCACACCTATGAGAACGGTCACACCAATGAGAACTGTCGCACCGATGAGAATGGTCACACTGATGAGAACGGTACTACTATTGCTGATGCTGATCATGTGAACTACTGACGCCGATGCTGATAACATGACCTACTGATACCGATGAAAATTCAAATGACTTACTGATATCATGACTCACTGATAGTCATGAAAACTATTTAAATTTATATTAACTCTTATTTAATTCCAAAGGTCATATTTTCTTAGTTTAATGCACCTGTTATTAATTAATGTTGGTTGTTGGATGTCTGGAAACTATACCTCGTACCTGTAAAAAGTAAATCATTCGCATTGTCGGAACTCAAGGTATAAATGGAAGATCCAGCTAATGAAGAAAACATAGAGGAATACATGTGCAAGTGTGTGACACCTAAAGTGAAAATCATAAATAAGAACACTAGAAGAACTCAAAGAACATTCCTACACATCACGAAAATGTTCTCAAAGCAGAAGCTAAAGTGTTACAAAGAACACTCTCTGACTCGAGCTGAACATCTACACTGGAACTGAAGGAATAAAAAGAACAATATGTTTTCAAAGAAAAACCCAATGGAGGATTCAGAAGCATTTATATTTAAACAAAAGGAGTCCAGAGTTTCACTTCAAATCACTATAGAATTCTAAACTCATATCTACTCTCTTTCAGTGATTCTTCTACTTACTTTTGAGAAGTGTGTGTACTCTGTATATTCCATACACACACTGACTCCAATGCTAAACTGGAGGATTTATAAATCCTCATATAAAACTTCTATAACTCTCTTGTATCCCACTGTGGATAGTGGTAGAGATCAAGTATAACCTTGATATCCCGTGTGTTGTTGTCTTTTGTTTTCACATAAAATAATTGTGGTAGAGGTCATAGGACCTGGACAGTCTTTGCACTATTGTTTACGCTGATCCAGGGTGTGGATCATAGTTTATATAAACTGTTTGAGAGGACTAAGTCTCAGCTTGAGACTGAACCTCTTGTTTTAAGCTGATGTGCTTCTTATCTTTGTTAAAAATATTTTCATTCGGCTACTAAGTTCTTTAAATTCATATCTATTTTAAATTACATTTGGTAGTTAAACTAGCAAGTGTTTGTATTTACTGTAAAGAATTAGGTTAGTTTCAAAAGATGATATAATCTTCAGATTAGATTAACTGAGAATTAGTCAATATTTTGAGAACCTAACTGAACCTTTGTTGTATTACAAATTCACTATAGTTTAGCTTGCTGTTTCTATTTGGGGGATTTTCAAGATAATTTTTTTAGAAGAAATTTTAATTGGTACCCAATTCACCCCTCTCTTGAGTATCCTCTCTGACCAAAAACTTTCTTGTATTAATAGTATAAAATAGTTTTAATTTATTTATTCATATTCATTATAATAATATTAGGTAATATTTCAAAAAATGGGAAAAATATTTATTTCTAACCAAATTCTTTTGTCTTTTATTATATGATTTTATTTAAAAGTTTTATTTACGATAGTATGAATTTTAAATTTGAAAAAAATTAATTTAATATTTTTATTATTCATTGAAATTTAATTAATGATTAATTTTTTATCAATTTTTTGAAAAAATTGATTTTCCCATGAAATTTAGAAAAGGATTATTTTTATTTAAAATTGTAACATATTTTTTAGTATATAAAATGTGAAATTATAATTTAGATTGGTTTTAAAATATATGTTGTTATTAATTACTTTATATTATCCAATTATTATTTTTGAGATGAAATCTATCCATGAATTTAGTTTAAAAACATTTTATACTTAAAAGTATAATTTTTATGAAAAACTAACTTTCAATGATTTTTTAGATTAATTTGAAAATAAATCATAAACTTTTTTATTTAGAATGTTGAAAAATTGATTTTATATTTATATTAAATGTATTCATTGTTGGTTAATACATTCATTTTTTTTTAATCATCAAAATTAATTTATATTAATTTAAAATTTAAAGATATTTCAAGAGTTTCCTACCTTATCTTATAGAAGGTTGCATATTCTTCTCATTTAATTAAATTTAAAAATAAATTTTATTTGTAAATGACCTTATAAAATCCATATATGAACCCAAGAGGCCATAGTTAGTGTATAAGACGAACCTTAAATGTCCTAATCTGTACACAAAATGATACAGTCCAAAGATGTGTCATAGTTTTTATTCAATCTTTTTTTGTTGCTTTTCTAACTTCTTTTAATATTGTTAATCCATGATAAAATAATAACACCATTACATTATATATAAATATATTTTATTATTTTAATTTCATAACCTATATCCATCTCAAACATCCATCAAAATGGAAGATGATTTATCCTTATTGTGTACGGTGGTCTACCGCCTCATGAACTGATGTAACACATTTTCGACTTGTGTCTCTCAGGGATAGTTGTAATGATTTATTTAATATATATATATATGATATTAAGGAAAATTTTATCATTGTAAAACTATTATATATCATATAACTTCTTATCTTTATATCCATTGACAAATGATAATGTCATTTGCGCGTATGAGTGGACTACCACCTCCTACGAAACAAGGTGAATTTTTTTCATCACTAAAAAACATGAATGATATATTTATGTATATAAAAATAAATAATATGGTATTTATTATATAATTAAAATTATTTAAAGACAATATAATAAATAACTTCATTCCATAATGACCGTTGAAAAATAAAATCAGTAATCTGGCGTATGTACGTCCTACTATCTCTATGATTCTAACAAAGGTTATTTTTCATAACGATTTTTCATGACTCATTTTAATGTTAAAATTCATTAATAATAGTTAAAATTATATAATAATAATAATTTTTTATATGATGAAATAATGAACTCATTGACCATAGTGAATATTCCAAATTTATTTTGGACTTATCAACCAGATATCATCAAAATTTGCATCATGAATTTGATTAATTAAATAATTTAATATATGATATTAAATGATAAAAAAGGGATAAAAAATTTAAAATGTTATTAATAATGTAAAAAATTGATCTATTTTTATTAATACAGAAGGAAAATAATGTACATGTCGATTCAGAATCAAGGTAAGGGAATTTTATTAAAAATATTATTCTATGTTTCACTGATAACTTTTTTTTCATCCGAGTCCATATTTAAAAAACTTATTTTATGGTTGTATTTATGGACATTAATGAGTCAGAAATGAAATTTTATGTCTCATTAAATATCTTAAATAGTATTTGAAAAGTAATATTTTTATCGAATGTTTTTATTTTCATTACAAAATACAAAAGAATGTTCTATTTTAACATATACAATGACAATGATTTTTCAAAGTATTATAACCATTATTTGTTTTTTGGATTCCATTATAAGAATTCATGATTTATTAAAATAGAAACCATATTTCCTTATAGTTCTAGTTATTTTTGAAAAGGTTTTTTGAATGGAATGGATATTTCAATATCCAATATTATTTTATTATGGGTGAAAAGAATATTTTTATGAGTATAATGATGAAAATACAAGATTCCATTTTTTATAATTATGTTATTGTTCATTTAAATTTATTATGATGAATCTTAGTTTATTTTTTTAAAAAATGATTTTTGGTTTTGTTAAAAACCATGTCATGATGGTTATGTTATTAATAATGTATGGGTGGTTACATGACAATCGTATGATGTGTGGGTTCATGATATCCATCCAATACATTTGGTTTGGAAGTAAACCGTATCCTTATTCAATTTTTTAGAGTCATATAGAAAATATTATTCCATGTTTAATAATTTTTTCATCTATTAATGATATGATTTTTTTACAGAAATCGTTTGATTTATAAAGGTAATATAATGATATTTTGTTTATAGTCATGTATATATTAATTATTAATTTTGAAGAGTATAAATTTTTGAAAAAGTCTTAATGTGTTTTAATGATTGAAAAGAAAACATGATAGGTTTTATTATGAAATTATTATTATTATGAAATTTTTTATGGAAATATTTGGTAAAATAAGGTGATTTTTTTGGTATTCAAATCATTATTTACATCCCAATTCTTATTTTGAGAACGATTTTTTTTATTAATATTTATAGAATAATGGTTTCCTGATTTATTTTTTCCCTCCTCTACTAATAATTGTTCACTCTTCAAACATTTTAAAAGGTTTTTTCATGGGGTTTTAATGTACATGTATGGATAAGAATAAGGTCATAATAAAAATTAAAAAAATTTGTCTTCAAAATTAAACAAGTTTCTTTTTAAAATAATATTATTATTGAAAAAATTGATATTGAATAGAGGTTTACACTTTGTAATATATTGGTTTGTAATGTATGAGTTATGAACTAACACTCAAGAAATAATATCATAATATATATTTTGGAATGTATGAACATGAATTACTGATTAATGTTACTAGAATATGTTATATATTTGGTTGGGTTCTTATATAATGTGATCCCAATGATAATTCACCTTAAGATCACAATAATTCTTTACACATCAAAATGGATAAAAAATGATAAGATATGGAAATGGCCCAATATATCTTATTTAGTTATATTTTTAGGGGAAAATATTCATTTTATGATTCCTTTAACTCCACCATTTCCATGTTTTTAATTTGAAATACTTAATTCCTTTTTCTATACCTATACATTTTATTTCTACACCTACATAATCTTCCCAGTGAAGGTTGATTGAACGACCATTTGTGGAATATAGTGTTTTCTCCATTAACATATGAATTACATGTAAATATGCTTTATATCCATAATTATTGAGGTACCTTAATTATGCATCATAGATAATTAAGCACGAACATTTTAACTCAGAGAATCAACCAGCATGTCTTCATTACCACGATTGTAATATATTGAGTAGTCATAGGTTTTTATTAAATCTGACAATATCCATTTCTGCATGATCAATTAATTATATTTGAATATTCTCTTCATGTTCATGTTGAGGTGACCCAATCATAACATACAAAAGTATTTTAAAATTGTAGATGAATATTCAAAAAAATCACAATAACACATGGCCAACAACTATAATGATTTAGTGTATTTGGAAACAACATACATAATCATCACATTTCATAAATATTATTCAACATATAACACAATTTACTTATCTCATAGTATCCAAATTAGACATTACTTACTGAATAAAATTCCTCATAAGCTAGGGTAAATAGAAACACAATAAAGGGTGACCTTATATGATCAGAAAGGCTAGACATGGGAGATAACAACCAATGATCGCTTATTAGAATAATATAACCATATGGGTATGAGAAAATATTCATTACATATTGTTTTTAATTCCAAATAAATCATATATAATAAATTAATAGTCTTCTAATAATAATTTTACAATTCAAAAGATATTAGTCATACGGGTGAGGAATAAAAATTAATCAATCATAATCCATGAGAGTATATCATAAGCGGAAGTAAAAGTCTAATATTTTTTTTCCTAATCATAACTATATAAAATCATTTCATTAATCATATATCACATCCAAGACTATCATAGCGGAAAAATTCCCATATTGGATTGGGTTCACTCCAAACTCCATCAATTCCTTAGTCAATGTGTACTCTTAAGACTATCATAAATGATAGATTCGCTTAATTAATAGTGTTCAGTATAGCGACCCAAAAATTAAATATTGAATTATATCATCTTTTATATTAACATTCATCACATATAAATATAGTAATTTTTAGAATAGTAATATATTAGAATCTTTGTAAACTTATATACATAAACAATTGATACATAAAAAAATTATATCATTTTTCATTATGTTCATGAAAAATATCACCATTACTAGTCATATACAACTTTAAACAATTCTTCATAACCTAGGGAAAGGAAATATAAGGAAGGGAGTTCTCAGAAACGTGATAAGGATAAATATAATAGATTTCAATCAATGATAATATGTTATTATAAGACAGGAATGAGGGAATGAGATCATTATAATACTTTATAATAATCCTACCCAAATAGTTAAATTTCATTAATAATAATTCATTTCATAAACACAATTGTAAATAATAGAAATAGGCCATAATTGTAAAGAATCTTTAATAAATAATCATTTTCAATGAGAACTTATCGTTAATATAAATTATAATTTTTTGGCTTATACATAAGATTTGAAAGTCCTTTCCATAGCCAATGGTCACCCTCAAGACAATCATTGTGGAAAAATTCAAAAAATTAATATTTCTAAATAAGTATTTCCAAAATTATAATAGGAGTAACTTCTATCTTATTAACTTGGTCCCATCACAGAACTTATTAACACCCTCATCTCTTGGGTGTTTTAAGCTAATTCTTCTCTTGGGATTTTACTGACCTCATCATTTATTA
This sequence comes from Viscum album, assembly GCA_963277665.1. Classification (NCBI taxonomy): domain Eukaryota; kingdom Viridiplantae; phylum Streptophyta; class Magnoliopsida; order Santalales; family Viscaceae; genus Viscum; species Viscum album. The sequence continues at coordinate 2,128,315,371 of OY728155.1, read as the reverse complement.
AGAGTTCCTCAACTACATCATCATTACCAAATTAATAGGAGGGATATAATTAACCCACCAATAATCATGATCTATCTTAGTATCAACCATTATATAATATTAATTTATACACATGTGTACCAAAATATCATAAAACATTCATCATATAATCATAACACAACCTAATTAAAAGAAAATAGGTGTCATAAAGATTTCATCACCATAATCATAGACCATCCAAAAAAATATAAAGATTAAAACATGTGATAATATCCTAAAAAAATGATTTTTTTATATAAAAAATGAATTTGAAATATCACTAGAACTTTTCTTGATGAAAGTAAACATTCTATTCGGAAATAAATAATTCTAAATTTAAAAAAATACAAAATAATAATAATGAAATTACTTTTAAATTAACCATGGATCCCTATAAATGAATTTTCAAATTAAAAAAAATTAACGGTATATTGAAAAATCATTCATTTAATGTATATTAAAAAAATAAATTCCTATTATAAGAAAAAAATAAAAAAAAATTTATGGAAAATAAGAAGAATATTATGTTAAAAATATTTTATGTAAATTCAAACATTTTTAAAATTAAAATAAATAAATATTTGGTGCATATTAAATAAATATTAAATAAAATTTTCTATTTATATATGAACATGGGAGAAAAAGAATCTCGGCTAAAGAGATAAATAATGTAGGGTTTCCTTAAAAACATTTTTTTCAGTATATTGATTAATAAAGAGAGTAAAATTTAAATAAAATATTTGATATCAACAAATAACCATTGGATAAGAAAATTCATAATATTTTTGAGAGATATGTCATATAAATTAATTATCATAAATTTAAGAAAAAATTATCACAGTAAAAATGATATTGAAAAATAAAACCGCTACAACATTAGCGACATTTGATTAATTTCCCACATGAAATAAATAAAATAAAATAAAAATTTTAATACCTTGAAAAAAAATATTCATGATAAAAAATATAAAATCTATAGTATATAAACCACATAAACTAAGAGAGGTGTGTAATATAACATATGTCCTTCATAATATAATTTGGGATGGTAAACCCTTATAACATTGTAAAACATAGAATTAAATCAATTTGGATGAAATAATTTGAATTTTAACTATAAATACCATTCATTTTGAAAGATACATGACAAAAAAGTCAATGTATCATTATATAAACCTCATACACATAAGTATATGTATAACATAAAATATATCTCATTGAAACAAAATTGAGACAAAGAACCCATAAAAATTTGGCATCTTTTGAATTGAAGGAAATGAAAAAATGAACATGATATGCCTCTTAATACCCCATTAATTTCATAAATATGTTAGAATTATTCATTAGGTAGTAATAAAACCAGATAAAACAAATTACAGTTCACAATATCAGACATGTATCATGAGTTTCAATATGAAATAAATAAACCTTCCCTTAAGTCTATCCTGTTTTGTAAGTTCACTGAACCCATGTATAATAAATTTAAATTTACCATAAATATATTATAGTAAAATATTAATTGTTAGTGAAAATTAATGTTTTACTTATATCATATTATCAACCATTTAATAAACCCATTCATTATCATCATCATTTTAGGTGTTAAATACTTTATTTTTCATATATGTTTTTGTTCTACAGTTATTGTACTTAAAATTTGACCAATATTCGTTCATATAAATAATGTTAATAAATAGATAAATATAATATATATTCATTATATATATTGATATCCATTCATATAATTTGATAACATAAAATGAATTACATCACTACATGGTGATGGGAGTCCATACAAAGGAACATGTGATTGTTTTATTTTTCCATAAATTGAATGAATGAATTATAAAATATAATTCTCTATTATATAATAATTATTTTATCATAAATATCCTAAAAATATATATTAAATATATCCTTTTTACAATCTATGTAAAGAGTAAATGAAAAAAATACTCACCTCTCTTCATAGAGGTCGTAGTCTACACACACGAACGAGCGACACTGTCATTTTTCAATAAATTTGATGATAAGAAGGTATATACGATCATATAATTTAAGAGGAATTATTATGTCATTAATATTATATAAGAAAATTTATTCAATCAAATAACTATCCCTGAAATATGGTGATTGAGAATGAATCGTATCACTATATAGAGTTTGTAGTCTACACATATGCAGAAGCCATAATTTCATCTCCCATTTTATAAATAAGTAGTGGGAGGTGGTAATTAAAACATCAAAATAAAATATATGTATAATTATGATACAATTTTAATCATGTTTTTATGGATTCAACATGTTCAGATAGAGTGGAATAAGAAATAACATTGAATGATATTTGTTAATATTTATACCGCTACTTTGAAAGACCTCCTTTGGCATAAACCATAAGCCTTGAAATATTTTCCTTATGATAAAGATAAAATGTATATAATTAATGGACAGAATCAGGGGAGATTTAAAGAAATTGTATTCGAGGAGATAAGGCTCATATTTTGTGAATAAGGTATGAGAAGAGGCACCATTTGATATGCGAGGGGAGGGGGACACATGGATTTTTTAAAAGATTTCAATAACGTACAGTCACATTCAGGTGAAAGTGGATCCAAATGATCATTAATTATTTATTAAGATAAGAAAATGTATAAATTTAATTTAAAAATAATAATTATTTATGTGTTTGTGTAATTATTACACTTATCTCTTGGTTTATTTCCCTAGTTAATCTATTTTAACCTTAATAGTGTTAATAAAATTTGGCAAGTTTTACAATTCACTATGGAAAAGAGTAAATTTGAAAATAATAATTTTATTTAATTATTATGATTAAAAATATGTAATATATGTTACGAGATTTAATTTCTATAACTGGTATCATTTATTTTATAAATTATTGCACAAAACATAATGAAAACCCGTTTGAGAAAAAAAATCAATTTTAGAGTAAAACTGAATATTCTTGCATTCAATTCCTTTGAAAAAAATCACATGAATGTAAAAATATATTATTGAATATATAATTTATAACTTTTATTAAAAAAAATTAATCAATAAGGATTAATTTAATTTATTAATTTTCTGAGACATTTTGAACTTCAACCAGTTTTTAATCAAAGATGTTTTTAATCCCCATATTGAGCATATACCAAAATACTGTATAATGATTGTTTCTGAATCTTTCCCCGGGGCGCGCGCATCTATCCGTGGAGGACGCGCAGCTGTTGCCCCGCATTCCCGCTTTCCAAAGGCAGGCGACATTCGTTCCTTGTTTAGGTACGTCTGCTCCTTGATTGAAACGGGATGATGGGATGTCGGTTCTTCCTTCCGTGGATTCCTCCTCAGAAGTCATCACCTAGTCCGGGTCTCCCTCGTATATTTAATACGTTGTTCGGGAATCTCATTCTCGGTGCCATATCTTCATGGACACCGGTTAATTACACTACTTCCATCAAGACTTTCCAGAGGGTCTTGACATGGTAGCGACCTTCGGTCGGAGTAGACGGCAACGTCAGGCATGTCGGGGCATCTCTGGGTGCATGGACATAGGGGGACCTGTATTCTTCCTCATAAGAGGGCATCTGAAGGGTGCAGAACCCAAGGCATGTATCTAAGGTTTTCCTCAGCTTCCCGTGTTTAACACAGGGTATGATGCAAGATTAACGTCTAGCAGAGACTGTTACACCAAAGGCATGTCTTCCGAGGTTTTCCTCAGGCATCTCATGTTTATCACGAGGTATGTCGTGAGTATAACGTCTTACGGAGACGGAATGAGGCTGATCAGAACGTCCCATAGAGATGGATCGATAGTGGTGTGCCCCGTAGAGGGGAGATGTCACACCGTAATGGATGATTTGGACACCACTGAGGGTGGATCAAGGGATGTGCACCCCAAGATGGGGGGACACCATGGATTACCATTGGCTGGGATTGAACCTCTTGGAGGTTTCCTACGTACCCTGTTTAGAGGACGGGGATCAAAACCCATGTAGTTCGAAAGGGTGATGAATCGGGGTGTATGCAGAGGACAAAGACCCGGAGATATGATGGGGCTTACACGTGGAAAGCGCCCCATGCGCCGCAAGGAGCAGCGAGGAGGTGGATGGCATGATCCCACCGGGATGTGGCGGCCCGGGTGAGAATCAGGATGGGTGATGTATGGATGAATGAAGTGGAGGGGAAATGAAATGGGACCATCGCAGAGGCGACAGTGAAGTTGGGCTTGAGCCTTGAAGAGGCTTACTACGTATCCCCGTGGCAGGGAATCAAAGTCCACGTAGTTCGGGATGGTGCCGGTGAACCGACGTGAAGGTGGACCTTGGCCCGATGGATGTCGTCAGTGAACCAACGTAAAGGTGGACCTTGGTCCGATGCGTCAGTGAACCGACGTGAAGGTGGACCATGGTCCGATGGGCATCGTCAGCGTACCGACGTGAAGGTGGACCTTGGTCCGATGGGAATCGTCTGCGAACTGACGTAAATGTGGACCTTGGTCCAATGGGAGATGGGCTTGAACATCAGGAAGGCTTCCTACTTACCATGCCTTGACATGGATCAAAGATCTCATAGTTCAAAGGGTTTCATCGGTGAACCGACGTGAAAGTAGACCCGTGGGTCCACTAGTGGTGGGCTTGAACCTTGGGAAGGTTTCCTATGTACCATGCCTTGACATGGATCAAAGTCCTTGTAGTTCAGGTTGATGGAATACAGTTTAACGTCATGAGGGACGGTAGTGAACCCTGACGTGAATAAACAATGGGCGGTGGGTGTCGGCGAACCAACTTAAATGAGGGACCTTGGTCCAATGGGAGATGGGCTTGAACCTATGGAAGGATTCCTACATACCATGCCTTGACACAGATCAAAGTCCTCGTAGTTCGCTGAAAATTGGGGGCTTGGCACACCGAAAAGGAGACGGTTTGGGCCAATGTTTGTTGGGATTGAACCTCAGGGAGGCTTCCTACGTACCATGCCTTGACACGGATCAAAGTCCTCGTAGTTCGGATTGGTAAATGCAGTTTAACATCGTACTGGACGTGGGTGAACCGACGTGAATGAGGTCGGAACGACTGGATGGTGGGTTTGAACCTCGTAGAGGCTTCTTACGTACCATGCCTTGACATGGATCAAAGTCCTCGTAGTTCAGATTGGTCACAACGGCTTGCCGTTGGACTGGAATTGCAGTTTAACGTCGTGCTGGACATGGGTAGAACTCGACATGAATTGGATGATGGGTGGGCTTGAACCTCGTGGAGGCTTCCTACGTACCACGCCTTGACATGGATCAAAGACCTCGTAGTTCAAATGGGGCTTTGTCGGCAAACCGACGTGAAAGTGGACCTTGGTCCAATGAGTGGTGGGCTTGAACCTCTGGAAGGCTTCCTACATACCATGCCTTGACATGGATCAAAGACCTCATAGTTCAGGTGGGAATGGGTGTGCAGTTCCATGTCATGCAGGACAAAGGCATACAGTTTAACGTCATGTTGGACGAGGGCAAGCAGTTTAACGTCATGCTGGACGAGGGAGAAACTTGACGTGAATGAGCGACCGAGCAATGTGTCTTGAACCTCATGGAGGCTTCCTACGTACCATGCCTTGACATGGATCAAAGTCCTTGTAGTTCGCTGTGGGTGGGGGTCAGGGTCGGTGCTCACTCTAAGCCCACGTGAGTCATGGTCGGTGTGAGAAACAAGAGGTTGCAAGGACCTGATGATCACGTCACGAAGGATGCGTTTGTGAGAAGCAAAGAGGGCTTACGTGTTAGGCGGCCCATGGGGCTGGGACTTACTCCAGGATGGAGGCCCAGATAAAAGGATGATGATGGTTTCAGGCTTGAGCCTTGAAGAGGCTTACTACGTATCCCCGTGGAAGGGAATCAATGTCTACGTAGTTCTTTTGATGACGGCTTACCACCGATTGGTTGGTTTCAACGGCTTACCATTGGATTGAGTCACAACGGCTTACCACTGGATGGCATCACAATGGCTTACTGCTGGATGGGATCACAATGGCTTACCGCTGGATGGGATCAAAATGGCTTACCGCTAAATGGGGTCACAATGGCTTACCGCTGGAAAAGGATGTCAACAACAGTGGATGGGGCTTACCCGAGGAAGCTGCTCGGGTGCCGCTAAGTAGTAGCATTGGTGAATGGGGCATACGCAAGAAGCTTCTCGGGTGCCTCTATGGAGCGACACTGGTGAATGGGGCTTACGCAAGGAAGCTGGCCGAGTGCCATTATGGAGCAGCAATGGTGAATGGGGCTTGCGCTAGGAAGCTGCTCAGGTGTCTTCCTCATGTCCGGCCATGAGGGCATCCCAACTCACTGATGAATTGAGGCCTTCACCAATGCACCGGTGCACAAGAGGGATAATGCCAAGGGGCATTGGAATCATGCCACTATAGTCATGGCATTGAGCATCTTACGCTTGGAGCATAAGGCATCTCATGTTTGGAACAAGAGGCATCCTATGTTTGGAACATAGGGATAATAATACAGTTTATAGTCTTGTAGGTAGGACTGTTGGCATCTCATGCTAGGAGAATAAGGAATCTCTTGCTTGGAGCAAGGGGCATCCTATTTTTGGAACATAGGGATTACTACAGTTTAAAGTCATGTAGATAGGACTGTTAGCATCTCATGCTTGGAGCAGAAGGAAACCTATCATTTGTTAGATAGGGGGACTACGGTTTAGAGTCATGTAGATAGGACTGGTGGCATCTCATGCTTGGAGCATAAGACATCTCTCGTATTGGGCAAGAGGCATCCTATGTTTGGATCATAGGGAGAATACTATAGTTTAGAGTCATGCAGGTAGGACTGTTGGCATCTCATGCTCGGAGCATAAGGAATCTCTCATATAGAGTAAGAGGCATCCTATAATTTGATAGATAGGGAGTACTACAGTTTAAAGTCATGTAGGTAGGACTATTAGGCAGACGGTGCCTAGAAATGGTTGGTGTTGGGACTTACGCAAGGGCGGCCCTTTCTGGTTCAACCTGGAATAGGAGCCAAGTGATTGGGTTTGGAGGAGTTTCCTGAGGAATGGTTCGACTCAAGGTACTCGGGGAATTGATGATGAGAACCTCAACTCACGACATAGGAAACAAACCAAGAGGAATACATCAACTGAAGGTGTTTTATGGTGTGTGGAGGAGTGTATCAAATCATGGTATTCCATAGGTTAAAGGTGGGAGCGCATAAGGGCGCAATGGAAAATCCCGACATCCCGGCCCGAAAAGGTCGTGGTGTGACTCTCCATTTTTCACGGGGGTCTGTGACAGTGGAGAAGGTAGGATCCTCGTGAAGGATAGGATCATCGTGAAGGTAGGATCCTCGCGAAGGATAGGTCTTCGCGAAGTAGCTTCGTGGAGCATGGGGCTCTCGCGAAGCTTGGTCTCGCGGAGCAACATCGCGGAGCAAGGGGCTATCGTGAAGCTTGGTCTCGCGGAGCAGCATCGTGGAGCAAGGGACTCTCGTGAAGCTTGGTCTCACGGAGCAGCATCGCGGAGCAAAGGGGGCTGGCGGAGCAAAGGACTCTCGCGGAGCAAAGGGATCTCGCGAAGCTTGGTCTCGCGGAGCAGCATCGTGGAGAATAGGCTCGCGGAGCATCGAATCGCGGATCCTTCGCTCGCGGAGCAGCAACACGAAGGAAGATGCTCGCAGAGCATGGCTTTGCAGAGCCGCAATGCGGAGCTCCACTCGGACGCCCAAGGGGCGAAGTGGTCGTGGCCGTCCTCCTTCATAAGGGGGGTGAGCTGGGTATTTATAGGCAAGAGGCGCCGCGAAGCAGAACTCCCGCGCCACCTCAGGAGCTTCGCGGAGCGCTCGCGAACGTCAAATTCGTTCGCGGAGAGGTACCGCCTCCGGAGCTTCGCGGCGGGCTCGCGAATGTCAAATTCGTTCGCGGAGAGTTACTGCCTCCGGAGCTTCGCGGGACCGTGATGCTCGGGTGCTTCGCATCGGTGCTTCGCGAGGGGTCTTCGCGAGGGGTCTTCGCGGCGCATCGCGAATGTCAAACGGGTTCGTGGAGCCTCTCTCCTCATTACTTGGCGGTGGCGCTCCGTGATCACGGAGGGGGGCTTCGCGAACCAGATTTCCAGCCAAACTTCAAACGTCCATAACTCCTAATCCGTAACTCCGTTCGGGCCCTACGACCTACCAAATTGAAGCTTATGAAAAGTTATACGATATTGGATCGTGTATGGAATCATTTGGAAAATTTTAGGAATGCGTTTTCTGGGTTCTACAATGATTATTAATTTTTAATAATTGGATTATTTAAATTAATTAATATATATTTTAAACTAATATCTTATTCAATATATTCATTCAAATTTAATTGAAATGGAGAAACTTTTTAATAAAAATCATTATTTTCCACTAAACAGTAAAAAATAATTTTTTTAGAAAAATCTTGAAAACTAACCATATGATAATATTGAAATTATAATATCAAAAATGATAATAAAATACTAAAAAAAAATTTTAAAAAAACTTTAATAAATTATTTATAATGACTTCACCCAAAATTAAATAAAAACATTCTTGAAAAAAGTTTTTTTTTGATAAATAAAATGTCTACGCAAAAAATTGAGCATTTATTTTTTATTCATAAATAGATAAATTCAAATTATTTTAAAAATTTATAAATAAATTCCATTATGTTTTTTTAATATTCATTCCATATAATTTAATAAAAATACTATAATTATCACAATTGAATAATATTACTTTTATAGTATATCATGGTTTTCCTAAATCTCAGTGTTGTGTGTTATAAAAAAAATCGAGAATAATATTATTTTAAAAAAACAATTTGGGTGTAAATTTCTCTTCCCTAAAAATATTTCATCATCACAATAATTTTATTGATATATAGGGATTTAATATTCAAAAATACATTTTAAAAAACACATCATACAACGGGATAATAAAATATCCACTAAAAAGGGCATGTCAAAACATAATTGTTACCTTAAATAAAACATAATAGAGTTCCTAGTTATGGATAAAGTTATTTAGAAGATAAAATATCAAAAAGGAGGAGAATTATAATGTCCAAATAATAATATAGAGTGACCGAGAACATGGTAATGAGAAAATTAATGGCTATAAAACCATAAATCAGTGAAGGGGGGAATGACCATCGATTCCACAAAATAACTATAACAGGGGAAAACATTTTCATGGTCATTTTACCTATTGTTTAGGAATTATTTTACCATGGAATATGATGAAATATAAATACTTGATTTCAAAAAACTGATAAAAATAATTTCATCCTCTTTTTTCTAATTTGATCAATTTCACGTGTTTTCTTAACTCATACTTCTTGAAATGAATATTCAAGATGAATTTTTCATTCATAAAGAAGTAAAATTAACATTTATTAGATTGTAAGATCCATAATAGAATGAAATGTTATTCCTTCTATCTCTAAAGTTTTACCAAAACCAAAATGGTTAGAATAATCTAACAAATATGTATAAATCATCATATGATTTAATAATATATTTCTCTCTAAAACTCCAACAATAACACCCAAGAATTATAATAAAGCAGTCCATAAATAGTTAATCATAATAATCCTATTAAATATTTTAATATAAATTCAAAATCAAAATAAAATAGAAAAAGGTCACTAAATCTCAATCATAAATTTTTCTTTGATCCAAACCAAACCTAATGATTCTATCAATGTTACCTACAAAAATTGTAATTCCATGATCATGTGTTCTCTTAAAAATTAATAATCCTTTACCAATGTAACTTGGATCACTATAATAACTAAATTAAAACATATATTCTCTAAAAAATTAACTCTTATCATTTTTCAAAAACTAAAATCATATATTATCGAATATATTCTATAACATCTAAATTGTAATAACTTTTATCAAAGTGAAAATAAGTAACTTTATCATCATATCAATAATAAAATTCAGGGTCACCAATTCTTTTAAATTCACTTTTTCAATATCAATTTTCCTATTTCCCTAAATAAAAATTGCAATATATACATTAGGAATATAACAAGGATTATATATCCCTCATTCATGTGTCTTACAAAAATGATGATTTAAAAATAAATCAATTATCTAGTTGACCAGAACCATTCAAAATATTCATGAAAATCAATAGATTATATTTACTACTTAAAAATAATTAGATATTTCATGATACGTATAATGATAATATCATTAATGAAGCACTTCAGAACTATAATTTGAAAATGATATTACATAAACACATTAATAATTCCAATTTTGTTCTCAAAAAATGACAAAAAAATTTCATCAATTCCTAAATAATTCTTTCCTTTAGTATTTCATTCATAGTCTCTTTTTAATCAATGCTGAAAAAGTAATCATATATTATTTTTTATCCTTTTATAAATAATTCCACCTAGGAAATTGTTTTTTATTATTACCATACATTCCATGTTTAAAACATTCATCCTCAGTTGATACGTTATGGAAATCATTATTCTATTAAATTTCTTTAAGTGGGATTTTAAGTTTTCCTTACAAATTAATTACTCTAAGTTCTTCTTTTCAACACCCAAAACATATTACAATTCCTTTGTGGAATTTCTATGGGTTATTAATCTCACATTATTGATATGTATAAATTTATATCTTATTCTCTCTATGGTCATTATTATATTCATTTTCTTCTATATATTAGTTCTTTTAGAAACTATCATATGTTCTGATAGTTAATCATGTAATGAGGTAGCTCATCATGCATACTCATAAGACTTCAAATTTCTCATATCATTTCCTTTAGTTTATTATTTGGTGAATTATTTAATCATTTATCACATTTAGTGCTAATATGATCCCTCCAAGATTCATCAATTTAATAAAACAATAATAAAAAATGTGATAAATAGTAATTAGAGTGACAAATACTTTAATGATGGTAATAAATTATATGATATATAAATAATGAACCCTCATTTCCAATCCACATCACATTAGGATTAAACTACATCATTAAGGGTTATAATATGTTCAAAAACTATATAATGGTTCACAAATAGGATGTGAATTAAACCAAGAATATCCCCAAGGATTATTAAGAGAGGTGTGTAGTCTTAGGACAACTCATCATGAAATAGTGAAAATCAAGTTAATACCCAATACAGTCCATTGATAGTTGTTACCACTAGGTGAATTTATTTTATAGCTTCATCCATTTGATATAATTTAAATAGTGATTTATTTTAAAGTAAAATATCAATCCCTTATTTATTATAACTCAGGATGTTTTCCTATACACAATCTTTTCGTAATGTTTCTCACTAAATATTTGTCATCGTATTTTTCAAAAATAATGAAAATATTATATAATACCAACTATATCAACCAAATATTACATATATAAATACTATATCTTATAAATAAACATTTAATACAGATAAATATGATCCAGGCATGAACTGTAATGTTTTAGAATATTTAGATACTTGGTTGTAGAAAAAACTGGAGTATTTATGATCTATATCATTTATCTCTATGTGATTCATAAATTCCACACTTCTTAGAAATATCCTAAATATACCCTTTCTTCATATCACGGGGAATGGAAAAATAATAAAGTGATAACTCAAATTCTATGTAAGGATAAACATAAGTGATATCAATTAATCATCAAAAGTAATCACAAGACTAGAATGAGTGTATTAGAACATGATAATAAGTTATAATAATCTTACATAATTAGTCAAATAATATTAATAAAAAATCATGAAATAAGGGTTTTTTATAATAATAGACATGATTCATAAGTATTTGGAATCATTAATAATCAATCTTGAGCTATAAGAATATATCATACGAAGAAGAGATAATTTTGTTCAGTACACATAAGCAGAGAAAATCATTTCATTAGTGATGGTTCCCTCCTAATATTATCATTTTAGAAAAATCATGATAGTGAAAATACATTGTGAGTAATTTATAGATATCTCTTAAATGTATCTTTTAGAAAGTAAACTCCATCATATAATAGAGTTTAATAACTCTATACTCTATCAGGATTATCTCAACTATTTCATCTCTTAGGATTTTATTAACTCCCTCATGTATTTGGGGTTACTAATGTATATCATCATTACCAAATTAATCGAATGGATATAATATAAACAGTCGTCATCATGATATATTTCAATCTCACCAATCACATAATCAAAATCCATACATACGAGTTCTATCGGATCATTAAATTTTTATCATTTGATCATTGCATAAACAATGGAAAGGAAATAAGTTTCAAAGAGAATTCATCATCATAATAAAAAACCATCCAAATAATTAATAATTATAGAAAAATTTGATCAGATCACCATTAAATATTCAAAAACATAAAATTATGTTGTTATAGATGAATATACTATTAAAATATCCTTGGAATGTTTCATTAAAAATCAAATTTTCCATTTAGAATAACTTATCTAAAATAAATAAATTTCAGAAATATTAAGGAATAAATTTTATTTAAAAATAATCCTTAATAATGTAATTTAATCTTCAAATAAATTAAAATTCAGAATATCTGGAAAATTAATTCACATGGTGTGTGTTAAAATATAAATTCCTTTTACATTTTTTATAAACATTCAAAAGTACATTGTTTGAAAAAAACATAAGAATATTTCTCTAAAACTTTTATATAAAGTAATAAATTAGTAGGAATGAATATAAATTATTTTATAATATAACAATGTATTATTAATAACATGTTAATACAAATATGGACATGGAATAAAAATACTCCCAACCGAAGGAAGAAATAAATCTAGTTTTTCATTAAAACAATTACTTTAATATATTGAATAATAAGGAGGGTAAAACTAAAATTAATCATATAATATCAATAAATAACTATAGTATACAAAAATAAATAATATTTTGGAGGGATATATAATATAAAATCATCATCATAAATATGGGAATGAACGATCTATTCAAAAATGAAATTGAAACATAAAACATTTACAGTTATCATAACATTTGATTCATAACCCCATGAAGGAAATGAAATAAAATGAATCATTAACTACAATGAAAATAAAGATATAAATTATAAAACATATTAATTGGTAAATATATATTACATATAAAATAATTTTGGTGAATAACAAAACATATGTCTCAAAGAAGGCAATTTGAGACAGTAAACCCTTAACAAATTAGAATTTTTTGATCAAATCTTTATTGATGAAATAATTTTAAATGTAAAATTAAATAATATGTATTAGTAAGTATCCCTGATATATTTTTCACAGTATTTTTATAAATAATCCATGAAAATATACAGGTTTATACATTAATTATGTCTCCAAGGAAATAATTGAGATGAACCCATAAAAATTTTTTATCTTCTGAATCGAAGAAAAAGAAAATAAATAACATGATATGACTCTTGAAACCCCATAAATTCCATGAATATAGAAAAATAAATTACTTATGATTCAATAAAATACCACAAAATAAATGAATGCACACAATATCGAACATGTCTCATGATATTAAAAAATAAGAAGAAACCAATACCTCATGTCTATCATACTTCATAAGCACTCTAACCTCCTAAATAATAAATTCAAATTTACTATAATTATATAATAGAATAAAATTAACACCTATAATACTATTTATGGTTTTATAAAAACATATTATTTACTATTCATTATTTGTATTTTATTTTCATCATCAATTCGGGTGTTAACGACTTCGTTTTTCCAGTTTGTTTTGTTTTACTAGTTAAAGTCATTCAACCATGATCAGGGTTCCATAATCGCCAAATTTTTTTGATATTATATAATATATATTAATTATATAATTTTCTTAACCATTACTATAATTTTGTGATGAAATATTAATTTCATCACTCTGTGGGGAAGGTAGTCCGTATATATGAACGATAGATGATTTAATTTTTTGAAGGAAGAAACGAAAGAATTGTCATTAATAATTAAACTTTTAATTGTCATTCTTATATTATATATATATATATATTCATTAAATATACCCCTATTTCCATCTAATAAAATAATAAATGAAAAATCAATCATGTTGCTTACTAGAGGTTGTAGTTGATATGTATGCACAAGTGCCATTAACATCTTTCAACAGATGGGATTGTAAGAAATTAAATAAAATATTCTAATTATATACTCAATTTTTATCTAAATAGAATAAATAAATATTAAATCCATCATCATAACCACCTATTATGAATGGTGACTGAAAATCCATTGCATCTCAAAATGAAGGTAGTTGTCCACACAAATACATTTGTTATACATTCATCCACGAGTTAATATAAAATTTGAGGGAAATGGTATTTAAATTATAATAATAACATGAAATTATATCTATGATAACAGATTAATCATGTGTTTATTGAAACAAAAATTATAGATAAGGTGAATTGATAAATAAAATCGAATGATTTTTGTTAATATATATACCTTTTCTTTGAGAGGCCTACATTGGATTACACCTTAATCCTTGAAATATTGTTCTTATAATAAAAATATAATATATATGATTAATTAAAGAAATATATTTTTGTTTTTGGGTGTTGTTTTTATTTTTTATAAGGATCCATTTTTCCAAAAATGGAGGGGAAGCCGTTCTCTTTTCTAAGCGAATGGTAAGAAATATATGGAATTTTGTTACTGAATTCAATAATATAAGTTCAAATTCCAAATAATGTTGATCCAAATGGAAATTAAATAAAATTTAATAAATCATATGGTTGAAATATCTTCATACAATAAAAAATATATAAGTTCTCATGGTATTCCTACCATTATATATTGGTTTTTCTCCCATGGTAAGCTTGTATTAACCATAACATTGGTAAAATATTTTTACTATTTTTACCATTCAATAAGAAAAATAATATAGTTGAAAATATAAAATTTTATTAATAATATTGATAAAAAATATTTAATCCATTTTTATAGATTCAACTTCTATAAGTGGAATTATTCAATTTTAAATTTTCATTAAATACCCAATGAAACCCCATTTTAGAAAAATGTATTTTTAAACCTAAAACCGAATTTACATACCATCCTTGTAAAACCCAACTTATTAATGTATAAATATATTACATAATATTTAATATATATATTTTATTAAATACATTACACAATATAAACTAATATAATTTATTATGATAAAAACATATTGGGCGTAAAAAAACCGCATTTCAAAAAAAAATTTAGCATAAGAAATAAATTATAAAAAATAAATTAAGAATATTATTACTATGAAATTAATTAGAATATTAAAATTAAATGATAATTATATTAATCTAATATCAAATTATAAATATAATTTTACTTTTACATGAAATGGAATAAAAATATTAGTATATTTTACTATTCGCTAAAAAAAAAATATTTTTATATGAAACCTAAACATTCCCCATAAGATAATATGGAAATGTTGATTTCAAAAACAATATTTATTTAACATAATATTATAAAATGGTTTAAAATAATTATAATGTCTATATTCATAATTTAATTATTATTTTTGATATAAAAACATTTTTTGATGTAAAAAATGCCTTTTTTTAAAAAAGGGTACTTATTTATTATGCATAGATAAAGACATCATCATTATTTAAAACCAAAATAACTTTCATTGAAAATATTATTATTACAATTAGTAACTTATAATTTATTAATTATTTCATAATGGTCACATTTAGATAACATTAATTTTATATTATATTATAGTTCACATAATCCTTAGTGTTGCGTGTTAGAAAAGCATTAACGAGTTGTATTGTTTTAAAATAAAATTTCATGGTGTTATTTTTAGACAAAATTAATGAAATTATTATCACAATATATATGTATAATTTTCTACTTCATTGAATGGATTTTATAGACCCACCAGCCACATAATGGAAAACATTTATATTTATGCCATAAGATAATTGAAAAATTTATCATTTAATCATTAAATAACTTATAAAAACCAAAATATTTTATAAAAATTTCATCATCACATGAAAATAATAAATGTATATTAATAATATGAATGATATCATTAGACAATATCCATAGTTTGGCACAATAATCATTGATGAATTTAAATATATATGAAAATGTTTTCTAAAATAATATTTGAACATTGTTTTGAAAACAGGTAAAAATATTAATTTTCATTAGTGAATTTAAAATAAAACAATATATATAACATTTAAAAACGTAATTTCATTTAAAATAATAAAGGAATCATGTATATGAAGATTAAAATAAATAAAATGGTCATTCCAATGACCAAAGTTATTCATTCAGTAAATATTAACAAAAATATTCCATTCATAATTTTATTAAAAACACCAATAATACCACATTCAGAAGAAAAAAAATTAATATTAATATTTAAAAATTAGAAAATAAATTCATATATGGTTTATTATTATTTAAATTAATAATTTTATTATATTTTATAAATGTCTTTATTTTTTAAAGAAAATAGACATGAAAAAAAAAGTTTATTAACCGACGATAAAATATGGTCAAATTTTCATAAAAATATTTTCCTAGAACATTTAGATACAAAATTAGGGATTATTACTGGAAAACATTAAAACCATAGAAATTACTAGAGTGTAATAAAATATAAGTGGTTTTAGATGTAATGAACCCGACTCTAGTAACCTAACGATGGTGCCCATTTGGTTAAATTGGCAATGATATAGAGGGTCAAATCCTAAAGTATGGATGATATTATAATTTTTGGAGAACTAGAAACATACATGATTCCAATATTAAATTTTTAATAGATAATAAAATATATTACCAAATATAAAAAAATGAAACACGTCCTTGAAAACACATTCCAAGAATTCTTCTTTATATTCTGTGCTATGGGAAAAAATGGGTGATTCAAATTCTAACTAAGGGTTCAGTATAATAGAAGATATAATGAATCAATATAAAAAATCAAAATGAAAATGTAAATAACTGAACTCACAATGCATTTATACAAATTTTATATCATGAAAATATTGGGCATATTCGACATGGAAAGTTAAATAATAAGAAATGCATGACATTTAATCAACAATCAAGAATAAAATGAATTCAGTGATAATAAACTATTGAAAATATAATGGATAATAATAATTCCTAAACCATAATGAAATACATTATCAATTTTTATATGTCACGATCTCAAACATAATGATAACTATACTATTAGGATCTTTCCCTAAGATAGCTTAAAACTAAAGGTAGTAACCAATAAAATTTGGGTAATTAACCTGTCTCATGAGACCGGTTGATTCATTTAGAGGATATCAATAACCGGGAACCAATCAAGTCTCTAAATCCCTATAACTACTCACATAGCTAATTATATATTTAATTAATGAAAAAAAGCATTATCATCAAATGTTGGTGTCGAATAAAGGATATAGATTTACCAATATTTCCATAGCTAATCAAATAACTTCAAAAGAAAAAAGAATAAGTAAAAATGTTATAACGATTAGTAATTAATCATAGACATCCTACAATAACATGTGTATTTAATATAATTTTATTTTATAATAAAAAATTATCACATAAATGTTATTATTTCATGGGGACAAAACAATTACAAAAGAAAGATAGATTGATCAATAACTTTTACCACTTGGTAATTTTTGAGTCATATTCCCTTGGATGAAATAATTCATATTGAATCATAAAACAGCATTAATAAATATGGAATAATTATATCAAATGTGAAGGGGTATTTTATGTACTATATAAATGAAATTAGGTGAATAACATTATAATATTCCTTAACGAAGGGAAATTGAGACGAAGTCCCTTACTTCATTCATTACTTTTGAGAAAAAACATTTAATGGCCTATATAATTTTTTTCTGAATGTTATTATTTTATACAAGAACCATTATCATATTTATAATATCATATGTGATCCTCTTATAACATTTTATCATCCGTTTTTAGTAATATTCCATCATTTTCATTATTTTTTTTGGTAATCACCTTCATTCTTTATGTATGTTTTGTAATGAAATACTTTTTCTTATACAGATGATATAATTACTACCTCTCTAGAATAAAAATAATTATTTAAATATCTTATTTATGTAGTTGATTCATTATTAGAACCAATATTAAATGTTGATAATGGAAAATGAACTACTACGCTTCGTGGAGATGGTAGGTCGTACGTACACACAAAGATCATTATCTTTCCATTGATAGGTTAAAGCATAAGGAAGTGTGTGATATATTAATTTTATATAATAAATGTCATATCATATATATCACATATTATAAGGACTCCAACCCCATTAGATCTAATCCAATGCATAATACATTTAATTGACATAAAATATAACAAATCATATCCAAAATTATTGAATAGTTTAGTAGTATTGGTTAAATCAATACATACATGAATTTTACACTACATTTTAAAACATAAAATACGTAATGAATTTTTTGAAAATTCCATTATCCCTTTAGAAGAACCCTTTACAATCAATCATAAAATACTTCCACATATCCATGGGAAAATAAAACATAATAAAGGGGTGATCTCAAATAATCAGTATGGGTAATAATACAATGGAATCTATAATTAACAATGAGTAAACATTATGTAATGGTAAATAAATGAAACACATTCAACTTAATCAATAAACTGAGAAATATTTAGAATGAATAAAAGATGATAAAATAATTATATATAAATAATCACTTAAACTAGACTATATGTCCACAAATATTATAATAATCAAACAATCACAAGGAAAACAATAACAGAATTTCTATTTAAGGAAAGAAAAATGGTGGACATCCTAAACATACTATCAAGTCCTCAACCAAGTCATCTGAAAATAAATTTGAATGTCCTCAGCCAAAACATAGTTTATTTTTTATAATGGGACCTATTTATACATTTATGGTCTATAAAAGACCAATCTAGTCACTAACTTTGTACATTTCATTACTCACTTGTATAAATAATACATCTAAATCAACAAGTATTTACCGAATGAATAACTATACATATTGGAAGAACTTGTTATATGAAAAATCAATAATTCCCCAATAAAACTAATGATAACCATAAAAAAGAAATCTGATGATTGTTATCAAGAGAGTTAATTATCAATATAAGACTCAACAAAGTATGAATAAATAGTTTTAAATAATTGAGGATATTATTGGAATATTTCTTGAGTAAAATAATATTTTTAATTTGAAAAATATTTTTAAATTGTAAATACTACACAAATAATAAAGTAAATTTTTATTTGAAATAAAACTTGTAATATTTTAATGGAATATTTAAATAATAAATCCTCTATGGTTTATGGAAATTATATTCATTTAGTATAAGTTAAAAAACATTCATTTTTATCTTTTTTATGAAAAGTCAAAATGTACCTTGTTTGGAAGACAATGAGAAGATTGATTCTATTTTATAAAATAAGTAAAAAATTTAAAAAATACTATGAAAATTCATATAATATTAATAAATACATTTTTGAAATCATTTTCAGATCTCATGGACAAAGAGGAGAAATATTTCTGATTTGAGACTAAAATAGAAAAAATCCCGAATAATGATGAGATCGTGAAATAAACTCTTACCCTCGGTCTGATTCCATTTATACATGTCCAAAACCCTATGAAATACATATAGTTTTATTATAAATCTATTGTAGATCTATTATAATATATATAATATATGATTTAATTATACCCTTTTATCACCTATTTAAAACAAATCTCTATTAAATTACTATTCCGGGTGATAAATGCACCATTTTTTATATATTTTTCAACTCACAATTCTTAGTCCATGTACTTTAGTCATGGTTCTGTAATATATATAATATTATTCTTGATATTAATATCATATATACTCAATATATATTTATTTATAGTAATCATTAAAAGGCACAAATAAAAAAATGAACAACACTGTTCATGGAGAAAGTAATTCGTACATATGCATGAATGGTTGGATGGATTAAAAAAATAAATTTGAATAGTAATTATTCATTATAGAATAATATTTATCTCATAAATATCTTATCTAATTATAAGTTACATATTTATATCCATCCAAGTGAATTGTTGTTGAAAAATGAATTACACCGCTACGTGGAAATGACAAGGCGGGTGTACGCACTAGTGGTGTTTACAATTTTCGTATGACGAGGAAGAGATAAGAATCCTTTTTACCAGAAATATAATAAAATATATGTATATTTATGATACTAGATATACCATTTTATTATAGGTACAACACATTGATATAATGTAGAATAATAAACAAACTTCAAAGATTCGGAAAATATGATTTCATCTTCTTCAAAAAACGTCATTTAGATCACTTCTTAAGGGATAAAGAGTAGGTATTTTTTGAAAATAGAGACCTACATATCATGAATAATGAGGTTTGGAGGATAAATTGGACATTATTATTTGAGATATAAAGCTCATGGTGTTCTGAATAAGTGAGTGAGGTTGTGCTATTTAATAATTAAAGCGAGTGGCACTTTTAAAACATCTCAAAATATTATAACATAAAAATGCTATTCTTGAGTAAAAGTCTTAATAATGGACCTAATATTAATAGGGTACTAAATAATCAACCTTATATAATACCTTTTGGTATTATTTAATATTTTTATGAATTTAAAATATTTTTCTAAAATATGATGTCAATAAAATATCATTATTATCAAATTTGATACTATTCATTGTTTGGTAATTAATAACATCACGACAACTAGTATAATTCAAAAAAATGATTTTATTATATAATAAAACTTTATATTTTATATATAAATTTTTTTCTACATTAATTATATTATAATTTATTTATTTTTACATTTTTAATATCATTTTTCTATTTATTTCATTACAATAATAATTACTGAATCATTGTTGGGATATATTTTAATGTAATTATATATTACCTAGAAATTAGAAAAATAACATGATTTATATGAATATATTATCATTAGAAATATTATTTATTGTAAAATATATCTTCAAGATAACACAATATTACCAGGAAAGTTCAAGGCTAAGCGTACCTAGCCCTAAATATTTTATTGAAAATTAAAATGCAGAAGAACAGAACAGAGAAATGGAAAAAAAACCATCCAAAAAAACATGATACTAAGACCCAAAATATGAAAACATTTCATACGAGCCACACTCTTGTCACCAGCCAAGAACGCGATCTGACCTGTGGTCCAAACACGCCCACCAAACACGCCATACAGCCTGTCACGCGGACTCAATACCTGATGTCCCCGCCAATCACACCTCAATGAGGCCATCCCCATCATCCTCGTCATGTGCACCTGTAACCCAGCTCGGCCGTCGTCGCTGAAAAAATCCTGCCTCAAGGATTGTATCCCCGCATCAGAGCTTCCAGTCCGACAACGACGCCAAACCTGAGATCGAGAGTGCATCGAGCAGTGAACCAAATTTTGGGTACCCAACTCCCACGCGCGTGCACAACCGATCCGGCATCCCGCTGGAATCCCAAACCCCATAACAAATGACGCCATAGCGAGTTCCCCGATGTCGTCCTGCCCTTCATCCTCGAGAGTAGTTTTTTTGGCCAAAATTTGACTATAGAAACCCTGCAACACCGAATGCCGGAGCACATCCAGCACCCAGTCCGCCTGCAACCCAAGATCGCCGGAATCGGAAAGCCAATCCGACACCTCCTGGCCTTCACACCAGCCACACTAGTGCTCCCGAGCACTACCCCACCAATGGAGGGCATCCGTCACCCCACATGGATCCTAGATCCCTGCGGATCGCAGATAGTCCCGACCCCATCGTTCGAACAACAAAGGGCCACCGCTGTTGCCTCCACCCACCTCGCCTAAGCGTCTGTCACATGCCCCCGACAGAGAAGAACCACCTACCATTGACATCGCCAGCCCAGATCTCCGACTAACCGGATCATCCCCTTCCATGTTCATCCCGCACAACCTCTATAGCCACATATGCCATCGAGGCGGATCTCCAGTCATCATCCCCCGAAAACATGGTTCGCCTGAACCAAGCCATCCTTGGCCCAACACATTTAAATCGATAACCACTCCCTTCGGGGTGCCATCTTCCACCACCTCCATCAATTCACAGTCTCTAACCACCTTCATCACTTCCGCCGTCCAAGCGCCATCATCCATTGTAATGATTTTGTCTTTAGTGGTCAAGCCACCAGCACCATCTTCAACCTCCAACAGTCCCACAGAGATCGGCTGTGGACAATGCTCATTGCTGCAAGCATCCAGTGACTTAGCATGTCTTCTTCCGCACGCAGCAAATAGCTCAAAGTGGCCATCTACCTCCTCCTCACGTCCTCTTGAACAGAGCCGCAACACACCATTAAGATTTCCGGAGAAATCCCACTAAAGTAGAGCGAGTGGCTCTTGTTTTATGAGAGATAAACTCTCCATCTCTCCCTTAATAACACAATATTAAAAATGTTAATGTTATTTAAAACATGAATGTGACATCTTTGACATTTCACTAAATATAATATTATAGAAATCATGATCTTATAAAAATGGAAATAAATAGAAATATATCAAAAAAATATAATTATTATGGATGAATATTACTCATAAAATAAAATTCACTCATGTCTTTTTGGTCATTTTGTAGTCCTTATCATTTTATATTTTACCTAAATTACCCAATTAACCCTTTATCGAGGTATCTAAAATTACCAAGGTTACTATAAATATTGGGAAAAAATACTATTTAATAAATATAAAAATTATTAATACATATATATAATAATTTTTTCATTATTCAAAACACTTAATTTTCAGAATTTAATTTAAAATAAATTCAGTAAAATGCAAAGAAAAAAAGTTTTCTTCACAAATGTATTTTAAGCTAAAAATGATCTTATAAAGAAATAATATGTATAATGATGATTAAAATTAAATTAAATATATTTTATATAATTAATTATTTCTTATATTAATTTTATATAAAATTAAAATCATAAATATAAATTTGAATATAAATAAAATAATAGTTTAATAAAAAGAAGTATTTTTCCAATTTCACTGGAAAATCAATCTTTACAAAACATTATCAAACATCCATCCTAAAATATTTTTAATATTGTGATTTAAAAGATAATTTTTATTTTATCTGATACATTTTATAAATATTTAAAAATTAATTATATTTATTATCTCAGAGAAACTAATAAAAATATTTTTTTGATGAAAACATATATTTAAATAATTAAATACCTTTTCTAAAATTATGTGTATGTTTTTTAAGAATAAATTTTAAATTAAAATATATTTTATAATATCGTTAATAATATTCCAAAATTTCAATTTAACAACTTGTTTGTAATTATATTTCATTATTTGTTTATGTTTGGTGTTGCTTATAATGTAACCTATGTGAGAGATTAAATTAATTTAAAAATTAACATACTGTAAAATCTTGGTGTGTTACATTATCCACTGCTTAGATAAATTACTTCCTTGAAATTTTAAATTTCAATTCTAATATCCATGGTATATAGTTGAAAATTCATTTTTTGGAACACATATTGTAAAAATGGTAAATAAAAGTCCAACATAAAAAGTGGGAGATGAAAATGAGAAGGTCATAAAAAAATAGGATTTAGTTAAGGAGAAAATTAGTGTGTATTGGAAATATGTACATGGAATTGAAATAAAAAAATCAAATTTTGATGGAGGGTGATAGATAATATGGTGAATAGAATATTAACTATTAAAAAATATAAATACATGATCAGTGAAAATAAAATTGATTTCTCAGAAATCAAAGTAAATTAATTACATTTTTTATTAAAAAAATCCTTTTCTTAGATTTTTCGGATTCTTTTACTATACATAAAATCACTTCAAAAAATAAACATAATTGATTTATTTTCATGTCATAACAAAAATATAAGTCTTTGGTTATTCTAAAATATATTTTCACTCCATTTTTTATTCTAGGAAATAGATATTAAAGATGAATTTGTCAATCCTATATCACTTTTAAGGAATCATAAGATCTACAAGTCATTTATTCAGCCTCTAAATATTTATCAAACCAAAAATGGTTAGCACATATTATCCGATGTGATAAATCAAACATAACCTCAAATAATAATATCCAAAGTTTTACTTAATCCATTCCATATATAGTTAACCATAAAACTCATCCAAAATATATATATGAAAATTCAAACTTTAAAAATTAATATCAAATTCACTATGTTTTTAAAATAAACAAAAAATTAGATTCCCCGTAGAAAATACATGAACACCTAGATCAACTTATAACCATAATGAAAAAATTCATGCTTACAAATCCCTAATGAAAATGTATTTCAATACAATATTTATATATCTCATGATTCATATAACTAGAATATTTTTGAAAAAATATATTTCAAACATTAATATTGAATCAAAATACATAAATAATTTAATTAGCCCACTTTAACTTTAGTAATAGAATAATATTGATACTTATCCCTTATCATTGTCTAAGCTACATTCCCTTGATGCTGTGGGAATTTGTTTTGATAGTTCCCCTATTTCATAAAATTGAGGCTTTAGACAGATAATTTATTTCCCGTGACATCACGATCCCATTATTGTTTCTCTCCAAAATTGTTGAAAACTCTCATTCCCATAAAGAATGTACCAGGGTGTTTCCATCCAAAAATATTAAATGTGGGAAAATAATTATTTCATTTCTCCCATTTAATTGACTTTTTCTATGTCATCCTTTTATTCACATGATTTCTATGAAATTCATAATACATTAAGAATTGTTTTTTTTTCATTGATATTACATGTTATTTTATCCTCACAAGATGCATAGTTTTGAAAACTAGTGACCTTTTTAGAATTGTATTAATCACATCTAATAAATAATCAATATTTATCATTGGATTATGTATGCAGTCCACAACATGTCTTTATGACCTTGTAATTTTAGTTTCATTCTTAGCAACATTCTCATCCTCTTAATGAATCTGTCTAAAGAATTATCTATACATATCTA
Source organism: Viscum album (assembly GCA_963277665.1). Classification (NCBI taxonomy): domain Eukaryota; kingdom Viridiplantae; phylum Streptophyta; class Magnoliopsida; order Santalales; family Viscaceae; genus Viscum; species Viscum album. The sequence continues at coordinate 2,128,290,244 of OY728155.1, read as the reverse complement.
CTCATTTTTGTCAAGGAAAATATTATTCCATGAGATGTTCCTTATAATCCTTCCATTCCATTATTGTTATTTGTTCTTAATCCTTAGTGTTTTGAATTAGTGACCACCATTTATCTTCATTCCCAATTAGAAGATAAGCAAGCAATAAAAACATATCCATTTCGTTACATAAAAGAGAAATAAATATATTTCTGACGGTACTTATCCATTGATCAGATACAAATAGATTTGTAGTCACAATTAATGATGGAGGTTTCTGATATGTAGGGTTGTCTAACATTGTTACACCAAATTGTGGATCATTAGGATTATCTATATGGGCAAGGTTATTTTACATTACCTATGTGAGATGTCCCAATATATTTTTAATTTTTTTATCTCTAGATAAAAATCCCTCCTTAGGTTATTTATCTTGTAAAGTAGGAAAATCCCTACAAGAATTGATATGGTTTCTATTCCTTTCTCTAGGTGCAATTTCAAAGAAAATGGAATACACTATATTAGGTCATATGATTATAAATCATAATTTATAATATCAAACAAGTGAAATAATTAAACTAAATTGATAATTTATATATAACTAATTTATAAATCAAAAACACAATTTCATTGAGAATATTACAAAATTTAATCATAGGGGTTCATTCTATAATAAATGTGTTCATAAATATACTTCCAATGTTTCTACTAATTTTACTCTGATACAAATTTTAATGACCCTAGCCCTAGTATCTAGAATCTAGATCTTACTTGACAATATTGGAATAATATACAATGAAACACATCCCAAATGACTGAATAGATTATTAGTTGTTGTAAACTAGATAAATACATGAATATCACATTACATTTTAAATCATAAAACACAAAATGATGTTCATTGATATTTCCATTGTCCCCTTAAATTACCCACCATAATCAATCATAAAAACTTCCACAAATCTTAGTGAAAATTAATCATAAGAAATAGATGAGCTCAAATTCCTAATAAGGGTAAGAATAAAGAGGAATATATGAATAAAAAATGAATAAACATTATGGAAAGGTTAATAATTGTAACACATTCCATTTAATCAAAAACATGATCATGATTTTGTAGGAATAAAAGATGAATGAAAATTCCATATAAACAATTTCATTATCTAGAAAACATGACCATGGATATTCTAATAATTGAATAATAATATAAAAATAAATAATAGAATTCATAATGATGGAATTCATAATATAAGACTTACAAAACATATTGTCAAGGCCTGAGATCATACTTTTGATAATAAATGGGCAAGTCCATCTACAAACCACAATATAGACTATCTCATGAGATATACTAATGCATTTATGGGATATAATATGTCCCCCCATCACATACTAATACCAATTAATTCCTCACTTTAATAAATAATATGACTAAATCAACATGCCTTAACAAAATCAATAACTGTTCATATTGGAAGAACTAGTCATATAAATATCAATACATCCCTATTCAAAATAATCATAACTATAAAAAGAAATATTATGAATGGTATATTTAGAGTACATTGTATATATAATATTCAAAAAATATGATGACATAGTGTAAGATATAGTAGAGATACTATTGGAATATTTTTTAAGTAAAATACTGTATTTTACTTTGAAAATAATTTTTAGAAACAAAATTATGTACTAGTAATAATGAATTAGTTTTCATTGAAAAGATCCTTTTTGAACATATAAATGATTATTCAAAATAATTATGGTTTCACAATGTCATGATATTTCATTTGATCCATATGTTTTTAAGACACATTTATTTTTCACTTTTGTAAAAAAGTCATTATGTACAATATTTGGAAAAAAATTGGATGAATATATTTAAAACATTTAAAAGAAAAGTAAAAAAAGTTTAAAATGACTTTAAAAAACAACTCAATAATATTAAAAAAAATTAATACATTTTTGGATTAGAAGGATATGGAATTTAAATATTTCCCAGTGGAGACTTAAACAAAAATAATCATAAATAATGATGAGATTGTGAATTAAACCCTCACCTGAGGTCTGCTTTCACTCATATGTGTTTGATCCCATGTAATAATAAATAAATTTTTATTATAAATATATTAAAAAAAATAGCATATATCATATAATATATGATTTACTTATAACCTTTTATCACCCATTTAAAACAAATAATTATTAAATTACAATTTTGGGTGATAAGTGCTTCATTTTTCATACATGTTTTGATTTAGAAGTCTCAGTTCCTATACTTTGGTAATGATTCCATAATCTAAATAATGTAAATAATGATATTAATATCAAATATATTAATTATATATGTATTTATAGTAATATTTAAAAGTTTTTTTATAAAAAAATGAACAACAGTGTTCATTGTGACGGTAGGTCGTATGTACGAATGAATATTGTTTCCATATATTGATGGGTGTTTGGAAAGATATATGAATAGGAAATCGTATTTAAAGAATTATATTTATGTAATAAATATCACATATAACCATTAATTCTATCTTTACAACCATCTGAGTGAAATGGTTTTGAAAAAGAAATTACACTGCTACATGGAGATGGTAAGATACACGTACATAGGAGTGATGTTTTTTATTTTTGCAGGATGGAGAAGAGATAAAAAATGGTTTTATAATAAAACTAATAAAATATCAGTATATTTGTGATACTAGAGTTATTATTTTATTATGGGTACAAAATACGAAGAGGAACATGATTTATAAATAAACTAGAATGAGTCAGAAAAGTCGGTTACCTTTTCTTTGGTAAACACCCTTTTGAACTCTTCTTAGAGAGATATAAGTTCAGTATTTTTGGAGGAATATGACCTAAGTAACATGGATACCTAGGTTTGAAGGATAAATGGGAAGGTTTTGGTCAATGTAGAAGACAAAAGGTGTTGTGATCAAGTGAGGTAGGAGGTGCCCTTTTATAATAATGGTTAGGGGAACTTTTTCATTTTAATAAAATAATAAAAATAAAAAATGATAATCTAGAGACAAATAATTAAAAATGGACCATTAATGAACTTCTGATGAAAATTTTAAAGATACATTATCCCCGGTAAACTTATTTAATATTTTTATAAATTTAATATAATTTAATAAAATATTTATTTATTAAAATATCATTATTATCAAATTTGACACTATTCATTACCTAGACATTAAAAATATCAAGATAAGAAGTAAAATTCAAACCAAATAATTTACTATATGTTAAAATTGTTAGGGTCATCTATAAAATTCATCGATTACAGTAATTATTTCTGATTATGTTTATTTTAATATTTTTAATATTGTCTATTTTATTTTTCCATTAATTTATCAATTACTGCAACATTGTTGTGAAAATAAGTAATATGATTTTTTATTCTATAAAAATAGAATCAAATAGTAATTAAATAGATAAATATTTTACATTTCAAAGAATATTTATAGTATATTTTATCTTCCAGATTACACCATATAAAAATTATATAGTTATTAAAAACACGAATGTGATATCTTTGATTTTTAATTAAATAAAATATTATAAAAATAATAATCTCACAAAAATTGAAATAAATCATCATATAATAGAAATTTTAAAGGCGATGGATGGAATTTAATTTTACAATATAATTTTGATAAGTGTTAGGGTCATTGTCTAGTCCGTATGATTTTATTTAAAACCTAAATTACTAATTTACCCTTAAATATGAAAATGAAAATTACCAATGTTAGAATTCATATTAGAAAAAAATAAAAGTGGAATAATTACTCAATTTTAACCTTATTTATCCAAATATGGAATATGTTTTTAAAAATTGAAAACATATAAGTTGAAAAATTATATTTAGAAATAATTCTAAAAAATGCAAAGGAATATTGTTTTCTTAAAAAAATGCATTTTGAAGCACAAAAAATAAACTCATACCAAAATAAGTTATATGGATATTGAAATTTTAATTAATTAGATTATATATAACTAATTTTTATTTATTTTACATTGAGATTTAATTAAAATTCTAAATGTAATTTTGAATATATATAAATTAATAGTTTTATAAAAATTAGTATTTTTCAATATTCACTTGAAAAATCAATATTTTGAAAATATTAAAAAAATAACCATAAAATAATTTTAATATGATGATTTAAAAAATGAAATTATGTTCATATAATAAATATTTTAAAATTTTCAAAAATTAATTATATTTATTTTCTCTTAGAAAGTAATAAAAATCACTTGTTAAAGAAGACATATATTTGAAGGAAAAAAAATTACTAAGAAATATATTTTTATTTCCTAATAATAAATATTAAACTCATAAATATTTAATAATATATTTAATCCTATTCAAAACATATAATTTAACGCCTATTTTATAATCATATTTCATTATTTGTTTAAGTTGGGTGTTTCATGCAATGTTAGTTATGAAAGAAAATAAATTTATTTTAAAAATACATTATGTTATATCATGTGTTGTTGTATATATGTTAACTAATTTCAATATTATTACATTACATGTACAACATAACTGAAAAAACAATCACATCAATATGCAAGGTGGTAGTCCGCCATACACATGAGCGACATTATCGTATTTGAAATGGAATGGAATGTGAAAAGGTATATGTGATATTAAAATTGATGAAGTATAATAATTTCAAATATATCATATAAATTTGGTTAATCCATATTATATTCATTATTTAAATTTTGTTATAAAAAATGACTACATCAGTGTGTGGTGTGGCAGTTCGCCACACACACGATCGATGATTTTATTTCACATGTACTGGAATTAGAGATGGATAATTTTTATTCCATAAACATAATAAAATATCAGTATATGGAAAAAACTAGTTTTATTATATTTAAATTTTTAGCATAAAATTTAATTTTTACAATGTATAAATAAAAAAATATCATTTTAATGACAATTATATTTTCTTAGAGAGTTCTTCTTTAGATCCACTCATAAGGGAAATAGGATGGACTTTTTAGAGGACCATAAACTATAGAATGTGATTAAGGATATAACAAACCTACTTTTTATTACACACATAAATCTAATTTAAGATATAAAACCTTCACTTGATACAGATAGAAGACCGATAGGTCTAGTGTCTTTGGGGAATAGGAACATAACATAACAACATAAAACATAAAACTCAACATCTTATTGAAAACATCTTTTACATGACCACATCATTCCGTCGTCCATAACATTTCATGGGATATCCAGAGGACATGAATAATAAAAGGGTGAGCTACAAAGACCATTAAGTGCGTAAGAAATACATAACGTGAATAATATAGTACATGTTAGGCGGTAGACATATCAATGAATCATTAGTGAAACATGAACATAAAGGCATGATATATCATGATTATCATAACTTGGAAATTGGGTAACAAAATTTAACATGATATTAGCCTGAGCCAAGTCTCATATCACATGTAGCATAAGTGAACCCTCATTTCACATGAATTATCATGAGTAAAATCTCATTGCACTTGTCGTATCATGATTCTAATATTTACCCAATGTATTGAAGCGCTATCCGGGTGCACCTTTCTTAATCTTTTCATTTCATGCATAAGTGTGCCACATGGATCATATAACATGGATTCATTAAACATCATCATTTATTCCATGATAATGTAATGTAGAATTCATAAATGAAACTATATAATCAATAATTTAATGTTCATAAAGTTTACTACCCTTGATAGAGAAATGTGAATGGTATTCACTACACTGTGACTTTGACTTGGAAAATCACGGTGTAATTTCGTCAGCATAACAACGTGAAATAAGAATTCATAAAAATGATTGATGATGGAGAAAGGGGTTCCTTAGCATATATACATGTAATTTAATGCATGAGGGTCATATAGAAACATGTATCAACATATGTAATGGAATATATATTCATAATACACATGAATTTCTTGAATGTAAGTGAGGAGAGTGAAATCCCTTACAAAATTTCTAAATGGTAACAGGTTTACATGGGAGGAATTGATGAGAGATGAAGGAGTATCTCATCATCCAAAAATAAATATGACATTATGGGTGAAGGGTAAAATCATACCCCAACATTTTTAATTGAAATTAAAAGGTCATAACAATGTAATAAAATCTGTAAAAAATGAGAAAGGAAGAAATCCCTTACGAAATTTTGGCATGGTAACAGGTATACAAAGATGGAATCAATGAGATATAAAGGGGTCTATAATAATTGAAAAATAAAGAGTACAATATAGGGGAGGTGATAAATCATACCCCAACATTTATAATTGAATGTAAAAGGGAATTACAATATCAAGAAACATGGATAAAATGAGAAAGGAAGGAATCCATTACTTGGAAGTGTGACACCAAAGGCTTGGGAGAGGCTTGAGAGAGGCTTCTTGGGAGATTCAGGAACCTTGGGAGGATTTTGGATAGAGGAGGGCATGGGTTGGATGAGCTGAAAATGCTTTGAGTGAAGAGTAAGTGGGAGCATGGGTGGGTTTATATAGAAAAAGGGATGTAATTATTTATTATTTAAGGTTGTAACCCTACACATTAAAATAATCAAAACCAAAAATCATACCATGGTTTTTGACCATGTTTCATTCCAAATGGAAGTGGAAAAAAGTATTTTATAAGTCCAATGTTTTAAATCCTTAAAATATTTGTCTTTCTTTTTTGGAGATGAGTCACACTCTGAAAGATCTTATTTTAAAAACATAAAATGTTTTATAAGTCTTGGAGGGTCCACTGAGGATTTGTAAAATAAATCAAGTATATATAAAATCACATTATTTTAATGGTAAAAAATATATTAGTCCAACATCTCATTTATATTATTTTATCACATCACTATTGGGTCATTATAATGTCATAAAACAAATTATATAATTAAATGGAATTTAATTTTTACCTAAAAATTTCACTGTCTTAGAAATTTATCAGAAATTCAACATTGGATAATTTTGATTTTCTGATTCCAAAACTAATATTCATTTTATCAAAATAATTTCATAAATATGTTAATTTTTACTTGTAAAATAAAAACCAATATTTATTGGAAACTCATGTGTTTTGACAAGAACAACTCTGAAACTTTAATAAAAAATACAATTGTATTCAAAAAAATTATATTATCATTTATATTTAATAGAATGTAATTTAGTAATAATATTTTATAAAAATATTATTTAATTCAAAAGTCTATTAATTTCATCAAAATTGATTTCTTAACTAAAATATAATATATGTGATTTAAAAACTAGTTACAAATTAACAATAAAAAAATTAATTTATATTCTATATACAAAAATAATGCACATAAACACAGTGTTAGGGTATTATTACATAACCCCTTATAACACATGCATATGACCTAAGAGTAAGGTGTGAGATGGTGACAGACTCTTGGGGTGGCTTGGATAACATCTCTTAGGTGGTAATCTATATCATCATCCACTTCTCCCGTAGGCAGTTTCGTTCGAGCTTAACATATTGAAGTATGGCTTGGGTTTGGTAAAAAGTGAATCCCAATGATGCCACATCCTTTACAAGCTCTGACAAATGGGCTTTGTATAAAGCAATTCTAATGGATGAGGCCATATCTTCCATTATCTGAGTAAATTAGATTTGTTAAAGCCCTATATTTATAGTAATTATATGATTAGTGTTCAATGTCCATATAAGAAATGGTAATAATTATTAATGGTATTTTTAAATCCAAAATAAGAAAACCAAATAATTTCATATGTTATATAACCACTTTACATTATAAGAAATTTAATTAGATTAAGAAGATTTTTTATTTACAAAATTTTGGGTCGTTATAATCTTCCCCCTTAAGAAATTTCACCCTTGATATTTCCTTTTCCCACACTAAAAAAGATGAGGGTAACTCTACTTCATCACTTCCTCTGATTCCCAGGTTGCTTCTTCAAACATGGGGTTATGCCACAACACCTTGATGAGGGGATTTGTCTTATTTTGTAGAACCATTTCCCTACGATCCACGATCTTCACCAACTTCTCTTCGTAGGAGAGGTCAATATCCAGCAGTACCACCTTTCGATTGATTACAAGAAATGGGTCAGGAATGTACTTCCTTAGGAGTGATACATGGAACACATCATGTACTTGAGATAGGTTCGGTGGGAGTTCTAGCCTAAAGAAACTCCTCCAATGCAATCAAGGATCTCGAAAGGGACGATGTTTCTTGGACTAAGATTTTCCTTCTTACAAAATCTCATAACTCTCTTCCACGGTGATATGTGGAGGAATACCATGTCTCTGACCTCAAACTGTTGGTCTCATCGACGATTATTAGTATATCTCTTTTGTCGACTCTGTGTAAATTTAATGTGTTGTTGGATAGTCTTAACCTTCTCCATCATTTCTTAGACCATTTTCAAACCTAGGATTTTTCCCTCCTCAACTTCATCCCAACATGCCAGTGTTCTACACCTCTTCACATATAGGGCTTCAAAAGGAGCCATTCAGATGCTTGCGTAGAAATTGTTATTATAAGAGAACTCAACCAAAGGAAGATTTTGATCTCATATAACTTTGAAGTTCATTGATCATTCTCTCAACATGAACTCAGGTTTTTAGATAGTCTGCTCATATTGGCCATCAGTTTGTGGATGATAAGCCGTACTTAAGTTCAGCTCAGTATTCATAGCATGTTGAAGACTCTTCCGAAACATAGTGGTAAACCTTGGATCTCGATCATATACAATTGATAGTGGTACTCCATACAACCTTACCACTTCCATAATATATATATATATATATGTTCTAGTTGATCCGATGATAAATCCTCCCAAATTTCCATGAAGTGTGCAGACTTT